>JAWDJD010000002.1:347235140-352472640 GCA_035047305.1 Bradypodion pumilum
TGCCCTGCCTGGTGCTGGTTTCCCCCGGCCCTTCCCAACTCAAAGCGGCCACCGTGGGCTTTGGTTTAACATTGTGTGATAAATGTACCACACAACGTTAAAAACCACATAACGCTAAAGCTTGTGGAACCAAGCTTTAACATTATGCAGGGTATTACTGTATTCTCTTTTTCTTCCATTAAACTAAAAATTAAAAACCAGCTACATAGCTTTTTGTATCCTATATCTTTGTGTGATGGTATTGTATCTTCCAGCGTGGCCTTGGGCTTTAAGGAAAAGGTCTTAGTAAGCTTGATGTGGTGAAGGTTACAGAACCAGCACCCGGAGTCAAGAAGCTGAGTCATGGTCTGGTTTTCCCTCTAAAATGGTGAAGGGGAAAGCCTTAAGAGTGGTGGTGGTAAGAAGCTGGTAGTGAAAGTAAAGATACAAGGAGCTGGAGCTTACCCCAGTCTTCGGACAGGGCAGGAAACAGGGTATGTTAGATGGTTTTCTTTATGTTTGGGGAAAGGACAATGTCTTGTCTTTGGGGTACATTTATATATATATGAAACTATGTTTTTATAAAACAGTTGTGTTTATTAGAAAGGGTGAGTGTTGCAAGGTTTTACAAAGCCTTTATCATTCATACTCTTTTGACTGAGGAGGCTTAAAGCCAAAACTATCCTCAGGGGGTTGGAGGGTTTGTTTGGTCCAACCCAGTACAAATCCAGGGCAGATTTCCAAAATCTGGGTGCTTGTAACCTGAGCCTTGGAATATCCAAGGCTATCCCGGAGCAATCACAAGAGATTCCAGGTAGAGGGTACTGAATGGTGGCATATCTCCCTCTGAGCCGGTGTGGAGAGTTGGAGGGGATCGCTGACATGGTGGCAGCGGTGGGATACGAAATGGTGGCAGCAGTGGGATACGAAATTGTGGGATCCAAAACGGTGGAAACCGTTTGATCAGTATCCCAGGAGGTGTGTGTGTGTGTGTGTGTGTGTGTGTGTGTGTTGTTGTTGTTGTTGTTGTTGTTGTTGTTGTTGTTGTTGTTTTGGCACACTCATAACCCAGTCTGCAGGGTTTTTTTTTTAGAGAGACAAACATTTATGTCCCGGATCCTGTTTTTTTTTTTGCTAAATTCTAGTTAGAGGTAGGGATCTGGAGAACTAGTACTGAGTTTTCAAGCCACTCTGGCTATTCCAGCCAAATACCTGTTAAGACTGAAGGCAGAGAAAAACTGCAAAAACAGCGGAGAAGGGGTCCTCAAACAGCAACCAGTCTTTGAACAGCTTTCAGAGCACTAGCATTTTATATAGTCTGGCACCAAAAGAAATTTCCACTGTGGGGTTAATCACAATTTCTAAGAACAACTTTCAGAACTTGGAAACCTAAGTTACTTTTGGGACAATAACTACCAGAATCCCAGCGACCATGACAGCTGAGGGTTTTGGGAGTTGTCATCTGGACAAGCAGGTTCCAATGTCTGAAACTCCTCCACTTTTGCAGATGAAGGAATAAGTTCAGTAATTCTGGTCCTGTTCAGGAGATTGAACAAGAGCCACCTTGCATGCCTGTTTAGAATTTTAAAAGTTACGCATGGTAAATGCAGTTCTGCTGATGCTACACATAGCACTTAGAACACATTCTCTGGGCAGTTCAAAAGCTAATTACCATTTTGTGCCCGAAAAGCTGGGTATTCATTTTACCAACATCAGAAGGACAGACGTCTTAGTCAACCTCATGCCCATTGGGATCGAACTCAGATCACTGCACCACAGGGTTATCCCATGTTACCCTAGCCATTCACTGTTATTCTGTTTTCTGTTCTGTTTGTAGAGGCAGTGGCAAAAAGTCTATGCCTAATTAAAGAAATGCAAGGCCGGTGCACTGCTAATTGTAACTTTTCTTTATATGTAAACTGGGTCTCCGCGTGTTGTAATATTTGAGCTGACCTGAGAACAATCTGTTGATGCAGAGGATAACCCAGAGTCTGGTCTTATGTCTCTAAGGGTAGAAAAACCAAATAATATTCTGAGGTTTGAGTCAGTTAGTGATTCTAACATGCAAGTTAGCAGTCTTCCATCTTTTCCCTTTCCTTCCAAATACAAGTCAGATGTTTGTCTAAAAGTATGATGTGGGTTTTGCAACAGCAGCTTAAATTAAACCTAAGCTTTCAATTGTAAGGGGTCAATTGTCAGTAAGGAGATTTATGAATAAGTCTCAGCACACCACAGAGCAGATTTATTTTTATGCATGAAGAAAAATCAAAAGAAAAGGAGCATTATAATGGAACATTATTTGGTTCTCAGAGATAAATTGGAGCACGTGTTCCAATGTAGGGAATATACTAATATTCCATATCCTTGCAAAATGCTGCATGCTATCAGCAAGCTTTTTTTTACTGCAGATGCTTAGGTAGCAGAAGCAATCCCATCCACATACATACAAGAGATTCATCAGGAGGCTTGAGAGGGAGAGCCTTAATGACAGGGAACCCCAAAAAGGAGTCCAATGAAGAACTGGAGATGCTTAGTAGCCCAAGTGCTTGTTCAGCAGGGAATTGAGGAAGAGGAGAGAGCTGGGACCACAGAAAGGGTTGTCATGGGGAAAAATTAAACAATGAAGGGACCAAACGTGTAAGCTGCTCGGATCATGAATCCCGCATTCCACCAGTCTGCCCGACTACAGTAGGTCATTTTAGATGTGGTGATTGCACCCACTGTTCTCTAGCTTGGCAAACCAAAGTAGTATCCATAGCCAGCAGTAATTACTCTTTAAGATTGGAACAATTTTCTAACTGCAAAAGTTCGGGGTGCATTTATCTTTTGGTTTGCACTTGTGACCTAGGCTATGTGGGGGTTACTGTTCGTCAGGTTAAATCTAGGGTGGGGGAACATAGATCCAAGATACGCACGGGCAATTTATCAGCCCCTCTAGTTAATCATTTTGTGGAAATGAATCACAGTGACCATGACTTTAAGTTTGGTGTGCTGGAAACTCATAAACAGAAGCCCTTCTCGCGAGTAAATATGGAAACCATTCTGAGGCAAAGGGAATGTTACTTTATCTATCGGTTTAACACCTTGTACCCTTCAGGACTTAACATGGAAATTGATTACACATGTTTTTTGTAATCTCTGTCAGAGCTGCAGCTGTCCGATTTCAGTGAGGCTTTAAATTAGAGTTAGTTCCCCACAAGGTTAACATCCATTGACACTGAATAAATAGAACAAGAGGTCTGGGACGCGATATAAAAACTTAATATCATAAAAACCACTATCTCGGAACAAGAATACACAGGTAATGAATATTCAACTATCTATGAGTTTGCTTTACTGAGTTATATTATCCTGTGGCAAATCCAAGATCTGTTGTATATAGTGTGCATATGTGTGTATATATGTTATAAGGAAATGAACACTAGTAATTGTTTATTATGTTTGATTTAGATCCCTGATGAAAAAGTTGAAAATTCCTATATCGGATGGAATTTGGATCTGTTCTTTTATGATTTCAGTGAATTAAACTGATTATAATTGCATGAGCCGAGTCAAACGATTTTGTTCTTCTTGCGGATGGGGAAAAAGTATACCTGGTTGTGAAAACATTTTACAGGAGAACCCACAATGTAACATTCTATAATAAGTTCTACTTATTATGGATAGTGATGTAGAAACACATATCTGGTACAGAAAGGTATAGACTAGATCCAAACAACTGCGACAGCAGGAGCAGATTTCCCAAAGCCCTCTCTCAAGAACAGACCATGCAGCCTGTAGATGTAAAGAATGCCTCTATTATTCCTTCTTGTTTCTTCAAGGTACCTGTTGTGTATTTAGGCACATTTGCAGGTAGCACGGGCAGCGTCTTTGCAAGAGGAAAATGGTGGTTTCCTGCCATCCAAATTAGGAACATAAAGTGGTGCGAAAACCCCTGCACAGGGCATGCTCATTATGTTAATCAAAGTCCTGTGATTGGCTACAGTTTTGGATCCTGTTCTCCATTGGTTAAATACATAATATTCCCTGTTATGATTGGTTAGTTATGGTTGTCCGGCTGATCGCTACTTTGTATCAAGGAGCCACCGCCGGGGAGACACTATATAAACCCCACGGGTAAACAAGGGTGGGACCGGACCAGATCTATACTTCCCTTTCCGTACAGGTAGCCAGCAACGTGCTAACCTGGGTCTTCTCCATTATGCTATAATTCTACTGTAGATTGCCTCCTTCCTTGGCACATTCCGGAGGGACTGATTCCATGGGACTGTATAGCCATCTCTGTGTCTGGAACACCTTGTAAGCTCATCTTGAATAGACTGCTAAATAAAGACTTGTTGCAGTTTTGTTCATCGTTGTTTGGACTATTGCTTGCAAAAACATTTTTACTACCTAGTACTCTGTGAGCATGGTATGGTGGGTGTGGCTGGGGGGAAAGCCCTGCATTGCACCTGAATTAGACAACTTTATTTCAAAACTTGGATGGGCAGGGCCAGCCAAAAATTCTGCTACTGGTTCTGGTGAACTGGGGTGAACCTGCTGAATCCCACAACTTGATATTAGATTTAAAAAGTGTGGAAAGACACGGAATACATACTTTGCCTTCACCCCACAATTTATTTTTATGAGCCCTGGTGGCACAGTGGTTAAACTGCTGTCCTACAACCAAAAGGTTGTGAATTCTATCCTGACCAATACTCAAGGTTGACTCAGCCAACCATCCTTCTGAGGTTGGTAAAATAAGTACCCTACAAATTGGGGGCAAAATGCTAATTAACTTGTGAACCTCCCAGAGTGCACTAAGTGCTATGGGGCGGTATGTCAGTGTGATTGCTTTGCTTTTTCAATATCCTCTGTTTTAGGATTGGTTATCAGAAGGCAAATAAGGGCTTAATTTACAAGCCTGGTTGCTAAGTCACATCACTCTAAGAAATTCTCCTTAGTGGAGAGAAAACATGCTGGCTGCAGGAAAGAAGACTTTCTTTTAACAGCTCCTCTTAAAACAAATTGTGGCATTATGATTAATTTAGTGTTCATCTTCAAGACTACTCTAATTTTTGAAAGCAACAATCCATGGTCTGTACCACAATCTCCTCCTGGTCTAAAGCTTCTCCATCTTCTGCTTCTGATTATAGAGTCTGTTTGATTTCTCTGTTAGCCATCCATAACATCAATGAGTACAGCTATCTGATTGGTTGCCTAAAGCACATTCTTGCAATAAATAAAAAGGTTGTTTCACAGAATTCTATTTAATCACTCTCCTACTTCATGTCTGACTCACTCCTAGGGCAAACTCCGTGACCATATTCTTGCTCCCCCCCCCCGCATTTGCTTTCCAGATACCTGCTAAATTCTGGTGCATAAACAATTTCCTCCTGAACATTAGCATAAAAGCTTTTGATTTCTTGTTCATAATCATCAGAAGTTGGAACACTTCTCGTTATCATAAACCTGCCATTATGCTGATATGATCTTCATGGAGCCTGGTTGATATTTTTTCACACTTTACATTATAGCTCCTAACTGCTTATTCTACATCTTGCTGCACTTTTATAGCCACACCATTTCTTCCGTTATTTTGTAGAATAAAACACTTTGTGGTTGCAAAATCCTTTTCCAATCCATTTCAGATCACTCACACCAAGTACAATAAAAACCCCTGGTTACGACAGAGGTCCCTTCCATCAGCCTCCGTTGTAACCTGAAAAAAATTGTAACCTGAAACATCCATAGGGATGCATTGGAAAATTTAAAAATGGTTCTGAATTGATCGTTGTAAACCAAAACAAATATATTAAAAATTTGTAAACTGGGACGGCATTTCCATAGGATTTGCCATTGTAAACTGGAGCAAACTTAAACTGAGACAGTTGTAACCCTGGGTTTTACTGTACTTTAATGCTTAAACATGCCGATTCTTGTTTTACTATTTTAAGCTTACCTTGATACATATTTCTCATACTCTGTCTTCTAGTCATATGCACTGGGCTGCATTGATATTATCTTTTGCATTTGTGCACACAGCAACCTGATGTCTTCTTGGGTTTAACCCATTTGCTTTACTAGAAGCAGTACTATTCATACTAATCTTTTGCTCTTCTTCATAACCATCTAAATGAGTTCTAACCTGATAGCTTCAGCTTCCAACACTAGATCTTATTTTGTTTTTGGTTTTCTTGTTAATTTTTTTTCAAAATATAATATATCCATAAGTGAATTGCTGTTGCCAGAAGTTTGTAATTCCCTTTATTCGTTAAAGCTTCCAAGCCGCGGTGGCTCAGTGGTTAAGAAGCTTGCCTTGTTAAGCAGGAAGACTGGCAAGTCGCCAGTTCGAGACCCGGGTACTGCATGACAGATTGAGCGCCCATCTCTGTCCCATCTCTTTGGAATATGAAAGGAGCCTTATTTGGGCATTCCCTGAGTGGAGTTTTAACCCAGAATAATTTCTGACATGAAATTATTATTATCCTTAGCAACACTTCACTCTAGCATCATCATCTTTCTCATGCAACCACTCACAAGTCAGAAGATGAAAGTGTCCTGCTGGCTTGTAGACTTGCTGGCAAGCAGGAACCCAGGTTGTTCACAGGTCTTGCTCATTTGCAGAACTTAAACACAAGTGTGAGCAAAGCAACAACAGAAGGGGCCGGGATAGACACAAGTATGCAGAGGAATCCAGAGGAGTTACCACCTGGAGAGAGTTTACAATAGATAGGCTCCCTCACTGTAGACTTCTGCACCTACCATGTGAATATTGATAATGGACGTTATGAAAGCTTGGTGGCCAATGGTCTCTGGAGTCCTCTGTCTGCTAGAAGATGTATATCAGTCCAGTTCACTTGCAGTCATTTATTTCCACTGAGTTTTGTTCTGTGTGCAGAAGGTTGCTCTTGATCTTCCCTTCCTCTGTTCTGACAACCTGATAAATGCAACTGTATCATCTACTGAATCAAGTGTTCTTGTGGCCAAGATGTAAACACTTCAACTACGGTATTTCTCAAACTGCTCCATGGGCTGAAAAGCAGAGCTTGAAAATACTTATTTTTAAAGCAACTGTTTCCAAGTTCTTGAAAAAAAATCAATGAAACCAGAATGTTTGTACCAATTGATACTACAATCTCACCTACTCCACACACACCATTTCTAATGCACATTTCTCTTTGCAGGTTAGTTAGGCAGGGAGAGGGGAGTGAGACAGTATCTTAGCTTCAACAACTGGAAATAGGACTATTAACTATAAATCTGCACTACATTTGCAGCCAGATCAATGTCTGTCAGACCATTCTTGTTCTATAATTTGCAATGCAATTTTACAATCTTATTGAATACAACAGGAAAAAGGATTGAATCGAGACCATCAATACAGCAGATCACAACTTCTTGCCAATTTAAGTGCCTGGTGTGTTTACTAAGCTCAAAGGGCTATAACTCTAAGCACACTCCAGAGAAAGCTAAGTGCTCTTAACACTCAGTAAAATCAATGATTTGGGAATTAGACGTACAACATGTTTTTTAAACAGCTCCAAATTGTATAGCAATATGCCAGCAAAACAAGAGTTATTCTACATGATATATTTATTGACAGACAGTGATAGTCCGATCTTATTCATGGAATTTAATTATGGGTCCAAAGTTTTACTTGTAATTCCCCACCCCCAGGTTTTCCCACCAGTTCTACCACTTTCCCCCTCTCCTACAGAAAATCTGTCACAGAGAAGAAGGAAGCCTAGCCACACATATTTTGCTTGCTGGAGCCAGGAACTGACTGTCCTTCTGGGAGCAACCCTTTACGAAATCAAATGTAATGCAAACAGTGTATCCAGTCAGAAATCCAATTAGCCTTTTTTCCCTAAAGCATGGGGTGAAGAAAGGCTAAATAGGATTTAAAATGAAGCCAAAATTAGAATTTGACATTTGGAATCAAGACAGATCTTTATTTCTCTGGCATGGTTTCATCTTCCAAAGTGTCTTTTTTTTTTTTAATCAGAATGACAAGCCTTCAACAAGTTCACCATTAACAGCTAGCTTTCATTTTCATTACAACTAATTGAGAATTTATGCTAGAGAAGGTGGGCTGGAAAAATATATCTGAGTATCATTCCCATAATATGCGAATATCTTAAAATTTGCTATTCAGTATTCTGTTTTCCACACTGTCTGGTAATGAACAAACAAACAAAAAAATAATCTCCTTGCTTGCTTGCTTGCTTGCTTGCTTGCTTTCTCACTTAAATTACCTAATTATTCCCTAACCCAAAAGACAGTGTCCTAATTAAGAAATACATCAATTGTCTTGAAAGAACAACAGCAAGCAATTGTCACTGCCTACTCACTTTTGTTCTACTGTCTCAATTTCACTTGAAATTTGCATATCCTCCTCCATTTCCACAGACAAGTATTTATTCCTAATGCCAATGGATTCAATATTGCCAAGGTAGCTGTTTCAGCTGGCTCAGTATGAGATCTTTTTTTTTACCAGTATTAGCTCCACATCAGTGGAAACCCATTTCTTTCCACTAGGTGCAACAACTGCATGAAGCAAACAAAAGCAAGTTAGGAAAATGCAAGGTCCCTGACCACATGAGCGTAGCCTGCACAAAATGCCCTAATCTCAAAAATAGTGCTGTGCAGCATTGGGGAGAATACAACAATCCTCTTTTCCATCTGCATGTCCCCACTGTACATGTTAGGAGGACATTAAGATGAGGCTGTATAAACCCATGCAACTCTCAGAACCCCTAGCATTCCTCAAGTAAAAATCAGCATGTCCATGAAGTTCCAAAGCTTGTAAGCCACATTACAGATCAGAGCTTAGATGCCTATTGACTGGAACAAAGTGGTGCACTTCCAAAAAAATTTGGGGAGAAAAACCTCTTCAAGCTTTTGACTTCAAGTCAAAAACTAAACCAGAAACAAAGGCAAATTTGTTCAATTCTGTGGTCTTGAAAGCAATGACATAGGGTAGAGAAACGTGAGCTTTAACAGTTGTGGAAGAAAATCTGCTGCAAGTAACACAATGAGCAATGGAGAGATCAATGCTCAGAATCTCACTTTGCAATAAAGTAAAAAATGAGGACATCAGGTGAAGATCACTGATAAAAGACATAGTAACAGAATACCTGATGAACAAATTAAGGCGGGCTGACCATGTCACATGCACAAGTGACAATAGATGGTGCACCAGAATAATGAATTCTTATCTGAATGATCACAAAAGATCTAGGGGAAGACCACCGCACAGATGGGAAGATTTTCTCAAGAAAAATATTGGACTAACATGGAGAAGAACTCCCAGGGACAGATGATTGTGGACATTAGTTGTGCTGAATGTTGCCATCGAGATGTCTATTCATACAAGGACTCCTTGCTGAATAATGACTCCAAGGTATCCAAGGTAAACCCTCAGTTGGATCATGGTATATGGGAAGTCTTAGCCACATAATGTCTACTCCTAATTTTTCTAAAATTCTACATTTCATAAATTCCAGAATGTCCACAACAATTTCCCCTAAAAAGTAATAAACATATATATTACAGTGGTGGGCTCCAGCAGGTTCGGACAGGTTCAGGAGAACCAGTAGTAAAACTGGCTGGCCCTGCCCACTGCCCTGCCCCGCCCACCTCCTCCTCCTCTCACCCCACTCTGGACACGACTCCAACATCCTTGCTGCTAGGTCCGGGCGTCCAGAGTGGGGTGAGGCTGAGCCAGCACTTACTCTGCTGCAGTTACTCTTTAAAGGAAAATTGGAGCATCGAAGTGTAATTGCTAATTAATGGTCTGATGAAGTGGACTCGATCCACACATTAAAATGCAGCAGTTTGACCACGCCCACCAAGTCACCTGGCCATGCTCACAAAGTTGGCCACACCCACAGAGTTGGTGTGTTGGTATATATATATACATAACACACATTCACAATTTTACACAAAAGGTCACACCAATAAAAACAAGTCAAAAAAATTACACTAAAACACACTTTAACACAAATCACAAACACATGTCAATAAAATACAATAGAAACTTTTAAAAATCCTGTGCTGAGTTTTAACTCAAATTAAAACCCAAATTATATAATACTTTGTTCTTTTATTAATCCTCAAAAAACCCCAAAAAAGCAGATCACAGTTAATAACAGCCAAGCCAAAATAATTTACATAAATAAACATTTTAAAAATTAAAATTACAGACTAAGCAATTTTTAAAAAAACATTAATACAATTTAACCTTCCAACACAATTTAAAACAGCCCGGCAACGCCGGGCAACCTCTGCTAGTATACCTATAAAATGGTGCGTTAACCATTGGAATGTGACAAAGGATGTTGCACCAGGCCCCACTAGCCCATAATGGGCCTCCGTTCACTCGCCCGAACCCGGTTCGCAGGTAACTGTCGGGTTGAAATTTTCGACCCGGGGGCAGGAGCCCCCCAGTCTCAAACAAAAAAGGGAACTTCAATTCCCAACGTTCCTGGTGCCGCACCGCACCAGAGCCAATCAGGCTGAGCGGCGCAGCAAAAAAAGCCGCAAGGGAAAAACCGCTGCAGTAAGCAAAAACGTGCAGCCAAAACTACATGCCCCAGCTTCCTGCGCACCATTAGCGTGCAGAACGCTGAGGCGGCCGGCGCGTGAAAAATAAAAGTTTAAAAAAACGCCCGCTGCCATTCTTCCCCACGGGCCAGCCAGCATGGCCCATGGGGGGAAGAACCCCCCTGCCGCCGCTGCCCTTCCGTTTGAAGGGCCAGCCAGCGTGCAAAAAATACAAGAAACCCCCCACCCCGCAACTTCCCTTCTTCCCCACGGGCCAGCCAGCATGGCCCGTGGGGGGAAAAATAACCCCCCCGCCGCCGTTGCCCTTCCGTTTGAAGGGCCAGCCAGCGTGCAAAAAATACAAGAACCCCCACCCCCGCAACTTCCCATCTTCCCCACGGGCCAGCCAGTATGGCCCACGGGGAAAAAAAGGAAACCCCCCACCGCCGCTGCCCTTCCTTCCCATGGGCCAGCCAGCATGGCCAATGGGAAAGAAAGCCTCCCCGCCATTGCCCTTCCTTCCCACGGGCCAGCCAGCATGGCCCGCAGGAAAGAAAGCCACTACCCCCTGAAAAAATAAACACAAACCAAAAACATTCAAAAACACGCAAAAATCCAAAAATGAATCACAAAAACAAGAAAAAACACACAGACACCCCCTCCAAAAAAATCCCTCCCACCCCCCAAAACCCCCCAGAAAACTTACCAAAAGACGTCTTCCATCTATGAGGACCAGAACTCAAATGAGAAAAGAAAGAGAAAGAGAAAACTTATTGGAAGCGACACCCAGAGGACAGAAGAGATCAATTGTAGAGAGGCAACAATTGTAGAGAGACAGAAAAGCTCACCACCCCCACCGAGAGGCCAAAAGAAAAGAAAAAATTCAAAAATATTAAAACTAATAAGATTAATTCCAAAATTAATCAAATAAATTATAAAAACATTCAAAAATAAACATGCTAATCTCAAAAATTACCAAAAAAACAGAAATCACTTTTCACTCAAAAAAAACCAAAACGAAAAATAAAAATGCGTAAAAATAAACATTTTAAAAACCAAAATTAAATTTTAAACTAAATAATATTAAATTAAATTAAATAAATTAAAATAAAATAAAATTTGCATAAACATAAAACAAAAACATTCAAAAACCAATTTAAAGAGCCCGGCACTGAGGAAGCCAGCACGCAAAAATAAAAATAAAATAAAACAACCACTAGGAGCGCAAGTCCGCTGCAAGCGGACGCAGCGCCTTGAAGCCACAAAATCACAAAACCTTACAACACCATTTAAAACAGTTATACCTGTATTTGTTACTTAGACCACGAGGCTGACCCAGAGGAAGGTGGAGAGATAGCATCAGAGAAATATTACAAGAACACCAAATAACACAGGTGGAGGCTGCTAGAAGTGCAAGAACTACATAAGAACATAAGAACATAAGAACAGCCTTGCTGGAACAGGCCACAGCCCATCCAGTCCAGCATTCTGTCTCACACAGTGGCTCACCATTTCCTTCAGGGTATTCCCAAGGAGATGCCTTCACCTGCTTAGGATTCCCTGGAAATGATATTGAGAGATATCCTGCCTATCTCTCCAACCCGGAGGTTGTCCTTAAGTATCCATAATTATAGCCATTGATACTCTTCTCCTCCATGAACTTGTCTAATCCTTTCTTAAAGCTGTCAAGACTGACAGCTGTCACCACTTCTTCTGGCAGGGAGTTCCATAGACCAGTAATCCTCTGGGTGAAAAAGTACTTTCTCTTATTTGTTTGAGAACTAGTACCCAAAAGTTTCATGGAGTGTCCCCTAGTTCTAGTATTATGCGATAGGGGAAACAGTTTTTCCTTATCTACTTTGTCCACACCGTGCATGATTTTATAAACTTCAATCAGGTCACCTCTTAGACGCCGTCGTTCAAGAGTGAAGAGGCCCAACCGTTGCAGCCTCAGATGGTAAGGAAGGTGTTCCAGTCCCCTAATCATTCTGGTTGCCCTCCTCTGCACTTTTTCCAGCTCCATAATATCCTTCTGGAGGTATGGCGACCAGAACTGTACACAGTATTCCAGATGGGGCCTCACCATAGATTTATAAAGAGGCAAAATGACACTTGCTGACTTATTTTCTATACCCTTCCTAATGATCCCTAGCATTGAGTTTGCTTTTTTCACTGCTGAGGCACACTGGGTTGACACCTTCATTGAGTTGTCCACCAGGACACCAAGGTCCCTTTCCTGGTTTGTCTCAGAGAGTTCAGACCCCATCAGTTTATAAATGTAATTGGGGTTCTTTGCCCCAACATGCATCACTCTGCACTTACTAATGTTGAAGCTCATTTGCCACTGTTTTGCCCACTCCCCCAGTGTCGAGAGATCCCTCTGGAGCTCCTCACAATCTCTCACAGTTTTCACTACCCTGTATAATTTAGTGTCGTCAGCAAATTTGGCTACCTTGCTTTTTACTCCTACCTCTAGATCATTTATGAAGAGGTTGAAAAGCAGGGGTCCCAGTACTGAACCTTGGGGGACCCCACTCTTTACTTCCCTCCACTTGGAGAAGTGTCCATTTAGTGCTACCCTCTGTTTCCTGTCCCTTAGCCAGTTGCTGATCCAGGACAAGACCTGTCCCTTTATTCCATGACTGGTAAGTTTATTCAAGAGCCTTTGGTGTGGGACCTTGTCAAAAGCCTTCTGAAAGTCCAGATAAACAATGTCAACTGGATCCCCCTTATCCACATGCTTGTTGACACTCTCAAAAAATTCCAACAGATTAGTGAGGCATGATTTGCCCTTGCAAAAGCCATGTTGGCTCTCCTTTAGCAGCGCCTTCTCTTCTATGTGCCTATTAATTCTATCTTTTAGGATGGTTTCCATCACTTTACCTGGGACACATGTCAAACTGACAGGTCGGTAATTTCCTGGATCACCCCTGGATCCTTTTTTGAAAATTGGTGTTACATTCGCTACCTTCCAGTCATCAGGCACAAAGCCTGATTTGAGGGAAAGATTATATATTTTGGCTAGGAGATCAGCAATTTCATCTTTAAGTTCCCTGAGAACTCGTGGATGGATGCCATCTGGTCCTGGTGATTTGTTAGTGTTTAGTTTAACAAGACATGCAAGGACCTCCTCCCTGGTTATTTCTATCTGGCTTAATTCTTCGGTTTCCCTCCCTACGAAGATAGGCTCTGTTTTGGGCATGTGGCCTCTGTCTTCTTCAGTGAATACCGAAGCAAAGAATTCATTGAGTCTCTCTGCAATCTCTGTTTCCTCTTTAATAACCCCTTGCCTTCCATTGTCATCTAATGGTCCAATGGCCTTCCTAGTTGGGTTCTTACTTCTAATGTACTTAAAGAAGTCTTTGTTATTTCTCTGAGTATTTTTAGCTATACGCTCCTCAAAGTCTTGCTTTGCTTTCCTGATTGTTGCCTTGCATTTGTTCTGCCAGAATTTATGTTTCTGCCTGCTGTCCTCATTCGGACAAGCCTTCCATCTTCTAAATGAGCTTTTCTTGCTCTTGATCACTTCCCGAACAGCTCCTGTAAGCCACATTGGAGTCCTCTTGGACCTGGCAGTGCCCTTTTTCCTTTTGGGTATGCATTCCAATTGGGCCTCTGTTATTGTTTTTGTAAACAGCCTCCATGCCTCTTGAAGTGTTTGGACTCTCTCAATTTTCCCTTTCAGCTTCTTTTTTACTAGTTTCCTCAACTTTGGGAAATTTCCTTTTTGAAAATTTAAGGTCTCTGTGTTAGATTTTATCAGTGACTTGCGGTCTATGATCAAGTTAAACATAATTGAGTTGTGGTCACTGTTCCCTATTGGATCAGTCACATTAACATCTTGCACCAGATCCTGAGTATTACTCAGGATCAAGTCAAGGATTCTTGTACCTCTAGTTGGGTCTTCAACAATCTGTCCCAGGGAACAATCATTTAGCATATCTAGGAACTTTATCTCTTTATCATGTGCTGAACAACAGTTCACCCAGTCTATGTGAGGGTAATTGAAGTCCCCCATTATAACCAGGCTTCCCTTCTTGGATGCCTCTTTTACAACATTCTCCAACTGCCTGTCTCCCTCAAGAGTTTGGGTCGGAGGCCGATAGTATATGCCTACTGTTAGACCATCCTTGTGGCCTGGTACTCTTACCCACAGAGCTTCTAATGGTGACTCCAAATCACCTAGATATTCCAATTCATATGATTTTATCACTTCTTTGACATACAAGGCTACACCACCTCCCGTTTGCCCCTTCCTATCCTTCCTGTACAGTTTGTAGCCTGGGATAACTGTATCCCATTGGTTATCATCCGTCCACCAGGTTTCAGTGATACCAATAATATCAATATTCTTATCTATTGCTAAGTATTCCAGCTCCCCTATTTTGTTCCGGAGGCTTCTGGCATTTGTATACAAGCATTTATATATGCTTTTCTGACACAGTCTTTTGTGTCCAGTTGCATTGTTAGACTGCCTCTTGCATCCTTCTGCTAGAATGCTAGTGACTAGCTCCTCGCTCTGCTCAGTAATTTTTGCATCCTCCTCACTACCCAAGTACACAATTTCCCGAACCGGATGCTGCCCAGCTCCTGTCGGCTTTCCCCCAGTTATCAGTTTAAAAGCTGCTCTGCAGCCTAACTAGAACCTTGCATCTCCCTCGACACCCATTGGGATAAAAGTGGAAGCAAAGAGGAAGATACGTCTATGAGTGGAAGAAGTCTGGGTATATGTGAATATGTGAGCAGAGGGAAGAATTCCACACATAACAGTCCACATCCTGCTGTTGCTGTCTCCAGCTGTACCAACCAGCATCCAGCCCTCTCATCCATTGGCAAGTAAGTGCCATCTGCAGCCCCTTAGCGCCACGGTTGTTCACCTTGAACAACTTGGCTGAGATGGATCAATCTAAGTCTGTGCCATTCCACTATAGTCTATTTTTAGAAGTTTTACTGATTTCTCTCTCTTTTTGTTTTTGTGGTGTTGTTGTTCAGTCGCACAATCGATTCCGACCCTTTGCGACCCCATGGACCATTGCCCTCCAGGCACTCGTCCTCCACCATTCTCCTCAACCCGCCCAGCTCTGTGCCCATTGTTTCTACAATACCATCTAGCCATCTCATTTTTGGCTGCCCCCTTCTTCTTTTGCCCTTCACCTTTCCTAGTATCAAGGCTTTCTCAAGTGAATCCTCTCTTCTCATTTGATATCCAAAGTACTTTAGCTTCATCTTTACTATTTGACCTTCTAAGGAGCAGTCAGGGTTGATTTCTTCTAAGATCAACCTATTTGTTCTCCTCGCTGTCCAGGGTACTCTCAAAACTCTCCTCCAACAACAGCACATTTCAAAGGCGTCTATTCTTCTGCACGCAGTTTTCTTAATGGTCCAGCTCTCACAACCATACATTACCACCGGGAATACTATTGCTTTGACTAGGCAAATTTTTGTTTTTAATATACAGTAAACCCACTGAAAGTTGAACACCCAATGGTCCACTAAAGGAAAGTGGTCAACATGTGAAGGTGGTCAATATATGCAACAACTGTACTGATATGTACATGTGCCTCATTTTATTGTACAGCTTTTATTAGAGTGTCACAGAGAAACATACATAGTGAAAACACAGAAAAATCATTTATACAGTATTGTTAAATACAAAATCAATACATCTACATATGTATTGTTTTCTCATGGTTTGATCATTCTTTCTGAAAAAGTCAGTTTAAGTCTCTAAACTTTAAAACTGTGCTTTTCTTTCTTTCACAATGGTTAGATCCATTGTTAATCGCACAACTCTCATGTGTCTGTCTTGTGTATATATTTGTTTCATTTTACCATTGGCTATTTTTAAAATCCATCCTGAAAAAAGAAAAAGGAATTTTTTTGAAGTCAACAAAATTTTAGTCTTTGTGCAATTTGTATTATGATATGAATCTATAATTGTTATTATTAAACTGCCAAATCAAAATCAAAAGTTAAAAATGTATTCTTTTATATTCTTCTTGAAAGAAATCGATTGCTACCAAGTCTGCATTTCACTTTTCTTGCCCTTGGTGCAGACTGGACTTAACTGGCCAAGCTATAGAGAGTAAATTAATACTGTGTGTCAAGGTGTAGGTGGTCAAGATACAAGGTGCAGGTAGTCAATATAGAGAGGTTGGCTTTCTATTGTGTACATATGGTGTATGTCCAGTCTATGAAAATTAGGTCAATTTAGGGAGGTGATCAATGTAGGGAGGTTTTACTATACGTGTTGCTGCGTGCTGCCAAAAGCTTGGTGTATGAAGCAGACAATATTAATGAATTATCTAAATATTTTAAAAATAATCAAATATATGAATTCCATAATTTATTATGACTGACCAGAACTCTATTGGTGTTTGTGTAAGCTTTACATAACTTGCCACTAACTGATATGTCAGGATATACCTCAGTTGTATGCCTGGTAACACAGGTAACTGAGATGCACCCCCTTATCATGTCAGCTAGCCACAATTAGCCATGGAAAGTTACACAGACACGAACAGGATTCCCACCATTGTGTTTTTATGGTTTAGAATGGAGCAAAGAGCACCCAGGGGAGACGAAGCACACCTTGCTCTTCCTCCTCAGGCTACCTAATATTCTCATCAAGCTCTCCAGATTAGTGCATTCTTGGTCAATAAAGGGCTAACATAACTGCAGCCTTAAAGATTTGGCTGAAGGGGAAATGGCACAATTGGAGCCTACGGCTGCACTCCTAAGCCAGCTGATTTGGGAGCAAGCCCCCTTGAGCTCAGCAGGACTTATTTCTAAATAAACATTCTTAGCTTCATACTGCAAGTGTTCTTTCTGGCTTGTGCAGTTACAAGTCCAATTTAGCCCTCGTTTCCTGCCATAAAAGAGCCAGGGATAACTGATAAATAAAGGATGCTTCATCTGCTTCCCCAGGAATAAAAGGGAATAAAAACATCATCCTCATCTTCCTCCCTTTGGTTCCAGGTTTTTCCTCCCTCTCCCCCTCCCCTTAGGGCATTCATGGCCCTTAGGCAGACTATGGCCCACGGGCCCAATTAAAGGCAAAGGTAAAGGTTTCCCTTGCTCAAATGGCAGTTGTATCCGACTCTAGGGTTCAGTGCTCATTTATGTTTCAAAGCCGAAGAGCCAGCACTGTCTGCTACTGCAGACGTTTCCATGGTCATGTGGCAGGCATGACTAGACACCGGAGTGCACGGAACGCTGTTTCCTTCCCTCCAAAGTGGTCCCTATTACTTGCAATTTCTTGCTTTCAAACTGCTAGGTTGGCAGGAATTGGGACAAAGACGGGAGCTCATTCCATCCTGCAGTACTCGGGAATCGAACTGCTGACCTTCAGCCTCCCAGTCAGCGTCTTAGCCATTTGAATCACTACAGTTCCCTGCATATCATTAATGCGGCCCACAGTGAGTACCCGGGCTCACTGCGGACTGCCCCTCCACCCGCCCATCCGCCTGACAGCAGTGGCGGCAACGGCAGTGGCAGCAGTGGCAGCAGCAGCAATCTCGCTTTGTCCGGGCTGCTCTGAGCAGCCTCTTGCTCATTCCCACCCCCTCTGCAGCCTTTGCCAAAGCCGATCGCCGCGTCGGGGAAATTTTCAGCGCCTCCTCTGTTTCAAAATCTGCAGCGCTGGAAGGGTAAACCTGGCATGCTGCGGTGACATCATCCCGGGCAAGCCAGGGGGCTCTCCAAGTGCCATGGATTTTGAAACAGAGGAGACTCTGAAAATTTCCCCGACACGGCGATCGGCTTTGGCAAAGGCTGCAGAGGGGGTGGGAATGAGCAAGAGGCTGTTCGGAGCAGCCCGGACAAAGCGCCATCGTTGTTGCCACTGCTGATGTCAAAACTGTCAGTAGTGGGAGCAGCCCGCCCGCCTCCTGCCCCCGCAGCTGTGTTTCGGGAGCGGGAGCGGCCTGCACAAAAAAGGTTTGGACACTGCTGCCCTTAGGACACAAATATATCTGCATTTTATCTCATATATTGACAATTCAATATTTTTTTCAGGGGCTGGGAATCAACAGGTCAAAAGAGAAACCATAACATCTTTGTGGGGAAAATAAAGAGCAGGGATTTTTTTTTCTCATCGGAGAAGCAGTGTGGTGCATGCTGGAGTTGGATTCAGGAGGGCTAACACATAATAAAAATAATCTTCTCAACAAGGTATAAAGAGGGCGACAGTGAAAGGTGCTGCCAGGCAGCTTTGTTTGGCAATAGAATGCAAGCGCGGCGCCAAAATGGCCGCCGCGCCCTTTGCGGGCCCCCCCCCACAGGACAGAGAATCCGGGTAGTTAGGGGCGTGGCCAGCTCCCTTATAAAAGGGGTGGCCACGAGGCAGCCGCGCTGCCATTTTGCCTCAGCGACGGAGCGGAGAAGTTTTTTCCCCTGCGCCTCCGTCGCTCGTTGGTATTGCCGGGAAGCCTTTTGGGTCGATTTTGCTTAGCTAGCTTCCCTTTTTTGCTCGAGATGCCTTCCAAAAAGAAGGCTGCTGCGAATTCAGCCCGGGCTGTTAGGAGGCGCAACCCAGGTCGGAGGACCGTGGTGCCGCCTCCTCAACAGCCACCTTTGCCATCCCCGGCCGGGGCTAGTGGCTTGGGGTCTATCGCCCCTTGGCCCGTTCAGAGTGCGGGCGCGGAGGGCGCTCCGGCCCGCGGCCCGCGAGCGGTGGACACCGCTCCTCCTTCCGCCCAACCCGTTGGGCCGACTACTTTTGGGCCGCAGCCTCTCCCGGGGCCCTCTAGCCTTGGGGGGTGGCCCGGTGCCCCGCCTTGGCAGGTTTCCTCACCAGCCCTACCGGGCTTCGGCCCTGGCCAATGGCCATATATGGGCCATGGGGTGCAGGGAACTGTCCCCATGCAAGGGTCAGGTGGGCCGGCCGGCTCTTTACCCATGGTTACTGTAGACACCTTACTGGCCCGTATTGCGGCCTTAGAGGAGTCTTTGGCCCGGGCCAGTCAGGCAGGTGCCCCTTTCGGGGTACCTTTTGAGGCGCTATCGGCAGCAGGACAACGGCCGGCGGGGAGGGTTGAGCTGCTGCAGGCGGGTGGCGCGGCTCCGGCCACTGCCTCGCAGCTCCCCAGCCAGCAACCTGGCGCGGGTCAAGCCCCGGTGATGAGCTCTACATCGGTCGTGAGCTCCGACGCCCCCAGTGGGCCGGAACCCCCGTTGGGGGCGGCCCGCGGGGGTGCAGCATGTGAGTATATGGTGCAAACGAGTACATCCACACACATTCCCAATATAGGGGGGACCTTTCAGTGGCCTTGGCCTCGCGCGGGTGGTGCGGGGGCTACGCCGCTGGCGACCCACCCGGCGACAACTACTGCCACCATGCCCGCTGGGGTGGGCCTTGGTTCTTACACTGCTGGGAACGTACTTGGGGTGGCAGGGTTAACTCAGGCCCCTTTGGGTAGGCCAGCTATCCCCTTTTCGGCTTTGCCGACGGCAGGGTATTCCTTGCCATTGGGTGATCACTTGGCTCAGGCTACCAGAGAAAAGATATGGCGAGGGGAGTACGTGGATATCTTCTCACTCCTGAACAGAGAGCCCACTAAGGAAGAAAGGGAGGGTCAGGATGAGAAGGACAAGGAGCAGGCACGCCGCCGTAAGCCGCCGCGTACCTGGGCTAACTGGCTCCCCGCTTATTTGATATACATGGCGGTGTATTTGAGGGCGCGGCCGGAGCTAGCTATTCCCATGGTCCAATATTTGGACAACATATACAGGGCGATGGTAGATTTCCCGGGCCCCTCATGGCTAGCATATCATGAGGAATTCCGTATGAGGATTCCCCTGCACCCCGAGATGAGATGGGATGAGCCGTGCCAGAGACTGTGGCTCTTGTATATGACACCCACACATCCTGCCCCGGGGGATAGATACCATTGTGGACATGCGGTCCAGCGAGCAGCTCCAGCGCAGGTTACCCGCCAAATGGCGGGGCAGGGGGTTCCAGCCCGCCTGCTGTGCTGGACTTTCTCGTCCAATGGTTCCTGCAGTCGGAAGAACTGCAGGTATAAGCACGAGTGTCCCACATGTTCTGGTCCCCATGCAGCCTCTGCTTGTCCCAAGCCTGGGGGGGTGCGAGGCAGAGGGAGGGGTGGACAGTGGGCTGGCAAGCCTGCCACGGATGGAACTAGTTCTCCGAAAGGCCCCCTCCCCAATTAAGGTGGACGTGCTGGAGCGCTGGCTCGCATCGTACCCAAGGGGAGAGGACAGGGAGTATCTCATCCAAGGTTTTAAGCAGGGATTTCGTATCCCTTTTATGGGTGATAGATCCCCTCAGGATGCTCCCAACCTTTTATCCCTCAGAGGAAGGGAGGAGGTAGCCGAGGCCAGCATTAAAAAGGAGTTAGACGCGGGCAGGGTCGCCGGACCTTTTCCCGCACCCCCTTTTCCCAACCTTAAGGTTTCACCATTGGGTTTGGTTCCTAAAAAGTCCCTAGGTGAGTTTCGCCTTATTCATCATTTGTCCTACCCAGCCGGCCGATCGGTCAACGATGCGATACCTGATGACCTTTGTTCGGTCAGGTATACATCGTTCGACCATGCGCTGCGCATGGTGCGCTCGTGTGGCCCGGGTGCCTTGCTGGCCAAGTGCGACATTAAGTCAGCTTTTCGCCTCTTGCCGGTGCACCCGGGCGACTTTGAATTGCTGGGTTTTAAGTTTAGAGGGGAGTATTATTTTGATAAGGCCATGCCTTTTGGCTGCTCCATATCATGCTCGGCTTTCGAGCGTTTTAGTACCTTCCTAGAGTGGGCTTTCGTCCGCAGGTCAGGGTCCCGGTCTGTAGCCCATTACCTGGATGACTTTTTATTCGGGGGTGAACGGGGCTGGGACACGTGTGCACGTCTCCTCAATACATTTCAGACGCTAATGCAGGAACTGGGTGTCCCTTTAGCGCCCGAAAAGACCGAGGGCCCGTCGACCAAACTAGTATTCCTGGGGGTTGAGATTGATACAGTAGTACAGGCTTCTAGGTTACCGGGTGATAAGGTGTCCAGGATAGTGACCCTTATCTCGGAATTGCTGGCTAAGCGTAAGGCATCCCTGAGGGAACTGCAGGTGCTACATGGGCACCTCAATTTTGCCTGCAGGGTGGTCGCACCGGGCAGGGCTTTCGCCCGGCGCTTATGCGACGCCATGGCAGGGTTATCCAGGCCCCACCACAGAGTCAGGCTTACCCGGGGTATCAGGGCAGACATGTTTGTCTGGTTGCAATTCCTGAGGGAGTTTAATGGGGTCTCATTTTGGAGGTCTGACCTCCTGGCATCCCCCAATTTCCAGATCCAGTCTGATGCCTCAGGATCCCTGGGTTATGGGATGTACTTCAATGGGAAGTGGGCCTATGGTGGGTGGCCACCGGCATGGGCAGGCACAGGTCGCCTGCGGGATCTCACATACCTGGAATTTTTTCCCATTCTGGGGGCTTTGATGCTATGGGGCGAACAGTGGGCTAATTCGGTGGTGCATTTCTGGTGCGACAATGCTGCCGTTGTGCACATTGTCAATGCACAGACTTCTAAATCGCCCAGGGTCATGGATCTAGTGCGCCATTTTGTGCTGCGCTGCCTGCGCCTCAACGTCTTGTTCAGGGCCAGGCATGTCCCAGGGGTTAATAACGATATTGCTGACGCTTTGTCCCGCCTGCAGATCTCCCGGTTCCGCGCCTTGGCCCCGGATGCGGAGGAATTTCCCTCGCCACTCCCGGACGAGATGTGGACTATTGGCAAGGAGAGGTGAACCGGGCGATTGGCCTGTCACTAGCGCCACGCACGCGTAAGGCGTATCAACAAGCATTCAATTTGTATAGGGCTTTTGCTACTCGATTTCAATGGCCAGAGACCTGGCCCATCCCGGTGGACCATGTTCTGCGGTTCATGGTTCACCTGCATGCACAGGGCCTTGCACCTCGCACCATAGCATCCAAGCTCTCGGCGTTGGCTTTTATGGCCAAAGTAGGGGGTCATGTGGATACCACCTCTGACTTCCGTGTGAGACACGTTTTGGAGGGGTGGGTGCGCGAGCGCGGGCGTTGCCCGGATGACCGGCACCCTATTTCCCCAGGGGTTCTTACCCAGTTGGCCCGGGGCTGGCCAGGCCTCTGTTTTGATCATTATGAGGCAGCCCTTTTTCATGCAGCCACAACGGTGGCATTTTTTGGAGCGCTCCGCATCAGCGAACTCGTGATGCTGTCTAAGGCGGATGCAAGTGGTAGGGCACTGGAACTCGGAGATGTATATGTTGCCAAAGACTGGGCCCAGTTGAGGATTCGCTCCTCCAAAACAGATCAGCATGGCGTAGGCAGTGGAGTAAGACTGCTACGGTGTTCTTTGGCAGACATCTGTCCGGTTGGTGCCCTACAGGAATACCTGGCACTGCGTGGCTGGCACCACGGCCCGTTTTTCTGTCACCAAGATGGGTCTCCCCTTACTAAATTTCAGTTTTGGAAGGTGACAGCCAGAGCCCTCACCAGGGTGGGACTACCAGGTGCCCGTTATGGCACACATTCGTTCCGTATTGGCGCAGCCTCTACAGCAGCTGCTTTTGGGTACTCTGGGGCTGACATACGTAGCATGGGGAGGTGGGGCTCACAATGTTTTCAGTTTTATGTGCGCCCACTCCCGCCATGAGTACCAATCCAGTCACCTTACCTTCCTTTTTCTCAATTTTCTTACAGACCCTGGGTGTCGTATTACACCGGTGACAGTATGGCTGGTGGGCCACAGCTATGTGCTCAGGGCAGTGCGTTACGCTGCGGCGACAGAGTGGGGACCCCGACTGGGACTGGGTGACCACGCCAGTCTCTCATGGCACGGTAAGCCTGGGATGTTATGGCGGGAGCTGCGGCCTTTCCTTTTTTCTGGCCTGGGGGCTGACCCGCCTGACATTCTAATCATCCACTTGGGGGGCAATGATTTGGGCCAGGTCACCGGCTTATCGCTCAAGCATGCGATTTGCGAGGACCTCGCCTACTTGCATTATGTCTGGCCTGCCACAGCCCTGGTTTGGTCGGACATTGTTCCGCGCCACTCTTACAGAGGGGGCGTTAACCTCCTGGCCCTTGACCGAGCTAGGCGCGCGGTCAATAAGGCAGTGGCGCGGTTTCTCACCACCAGGGCTTGGGGACGGGTTAGTCATCACCCCGATATTAGTCTACAAAATTGTGACTTGTATGCAGGGGATGGGGTCCATCTGTCGCGAGGAGGTATGGACCTCCTGTTGGGTGACTGGCGAGCAGGCCTGTTGACCGAGCTGACGGTCTGGGGGGGGGCGTCAGGTCTTCTGTGAAGCCCCTCCGTGTGGCGGGTAGCACTGGTAAGGTAAACAGTATGACCCACAAGTATCCGGCAGGTTCGCAATTGACTGGACAACACTAGACAGGAATAAAGTAGTTAAACGTTGTCCGGTCAACGACGAATCAGGCGATGGGGTGATGATGATTGCTAACCAGCATGCATCACCCCTGTGATTTCACGGATACGCGTCAGAGGGTGGGGTCATGAGTTAGTTATTGACTACGGTCAACAATTTGTTTGTTGTTAACAAACAAATTGATACAATTTGATACATTGTAACCAATTGCCGTTGGCAATTTTGGGGTGGTACCTTACCAGTGTTACTTCGGCCTGCTTGCCTTAGGAATTATGATTGGTCGTTTTACCAATACAAATTTATAATTCGGACTAGGGCATTGAATCAATAAATGTGGCCCTTTGCTGTTATCCACTTTCAATGTTGTCTGTGTCCGTTATTGGGGGGGTGCGCCTGCAATGCAAGCGCGGCGCCAAAATGGCCGCCGCGCCCTTTGCGGGCCCCCCCCACAGGACAGAGAATCCGGGTAGTTAGGGGCGTGGCCAGCTCCCTTATAAAAGGGGTGGCCACGAGGCAGCCGCGCTGCCATTTTGCCTCAGCGACGGAGCGGAGAAGTTTTTTCCCCTCCACCCCCTCCCTAGTTAACAGTGTGATTATGGTCGCTTCGGGGCCGGGTGGGAATTTTTGGTTGGGACCCATATTGGCTTCGGGTCCTGGCTTTTTTGCCCATCCCACACTGTTGCTATGGTTTGATATAGGGGTCTTTCTTCGTTCCTACTGTTGCCTTTGGTCACATGGGCGGGTAGCACTGGTAAGGTAAACAGTATGACCCACAAGTATCCGGCAGGTTCGCAATTGACTGGACAACACTAGACAGGAATAAAGTAGTTAAACGTTGTCCGGTCAACGACGAATCAGGCAATGGGGTGATGATGATTGCTAACCAGCATGCATCACCCCTGTGATTTCACGGATACGCGTCAGAGGGTGGGGTCATGAGTTAGTTATTGACTACGGTCAACAATTTGTTTGTTGTTAACAAACAAATTGATACAATTTGATACATTGTAACCAATTGCCGTTGGCAATTTTGGGGTGGTACCTTACCAGTGTTACTTCGGCCTGCTTGCCTTAGGAATTATGATTGGTCGTTTTACCAATACAAATTTATAATTCGGACTAGGGCATTGAATCAATAAATGTGGCCCTTTGCTGTTATCCACTTTCAATGTTGTCTGTGTCCGTTATTGGGGGGGTGCGCCTGCAAATCCAAAGCAGAGTCTGCCATGGCATGTAGCAAATTCCTTACGTTGAACTGCTTTAGTTCACAGATATTTGAGGGATAACTGAGAAATTAATTCCATTGAACAAAGCCAGTCCAAATAAATCCATGTTGCCAATACCACACACCCCTCCTCTCGATTTTCTCTCCTGACCTCAGAGGCTAACTAACAAAGTAAGGGTAATGTATTTACCAGAAGGTTTACATTAGCAGAGGAACTATCATAGCCATTTCTAGCTAGAGTCGGGCGGCAGCTGCGGTGGGGGTGGGCTAGAGCCTAAAATCTGAAACAACAGAGCATCAGACTTCCTGCTAGCAATTGGCTAAACTTTCTCCTTCCTAACACTTTCAACTTGATTTCCTCTTTCTTGGTTCTATCTTCAATGTCTGCCACTGAGAAATCTGTAACAGACTACCCAGTGATGGGATTCAAAAATTTTTTACTACCTACTCTGTGGGCTTAGTAGGGTGGGCGTGGCTAGGCGGAAAGCCTTGCGTTGCACCCGAATTAGGACTACTTTTTGTCAAAACTTGGATGGGCGGGGCCAGCCAGAATTTCTGCTATTGGTTCAGGCGAACTGGTGCGAAACTGCTGATGCCCACCACTGAGACTACCCCAGAATTTAAAACTCAGTGTTAGTCAAAACTCAAATTTATTTAGAACAGTGTTATAAATTACTCTGGATTGAAAGGATTTTTGCTGAAGAGCCTCCTTTCATGTCCCCAAGATCTTTTTCCACCGAAGTGGTCCCTCTTTATCTACTTGCAATTTCTTGCTTTCGAACTGCTTGGTTGGAAGAACGGGGACAGAGATGGGTGCTCAAACCATCATGCAGTATCCAAGTCTTGAACTGCTTACTTGCCATCCTTCCAGCTACCAGGCAAGCTTCTTAACCACTGAGCCACCGCAGCATCAACAGTATTATGAAATAAGAACACTGTATAGCAGGAGTTTGCAACCTACAGCCCACAGGCCAGACACGGCAAATCATTTGCCCTGCGGCAAATCATTTGCCCTGCGGCAGCGACCCCAGAGGTGAAAGCGGACACATTTACATCAGCCATAAATGCATCTGTGTATGCACAAACATGCACCCTGTGCGCTGTTTACAGCAGGAGGGACTGACGTGTCCGGCTTGCTCAGCTGTCTGAGTGGCCGTGGTCTGGCCTGTGGCATGGAAAGGTTGAGAACTCCTGCTGTATGGTAATGCTGTTGACACACGCCAGGGCAAAATGCTAAACTTTTTGCCGGCAGAAGAAGAGAATGATTCCACAAAACAAAATGCACTGGACCTATTTTGCTAGTTGCAAATAGAGCAGATTACACCATCTGAGGTGTCACAATGAGTGTCATTGCTGCCCAAATGCTGTTCCCACCAGCACCATAATGTTCCATCCGTGATAACATTGACTGGGAGGGAGTAGCAGCTGTAACTTCTTTCTCCTAACTGCCTGCTCACCTGCATCACAAAGCCATCACCTCTTGCCCACCTCTGTGCTTAATGCTTGGCCCTAGATGTGAGGGAAAGCATCTGCTCTGTAAAAGCAGGGAAGCCCTGGCAAGAGGAAGAAGCTGTTGCTTCTTCAGCTTTCTCTGTCATGCCTGTTCCTGAGTACAAAGACACAAATGTGTTGTGCCAGTAGAGATAGCAGGAACAGGTGCCTGGTGGCAGTCTCAGTGGTAGGAAGCTCACATGGCAGAGACTGGGAAGTAGTGGCTGCTTTCTGCCATTCCCAATGTTCTGCCAGCTGACGTGGGGCTGCCTTACTCTAGCTAATGTCTAGGTCAGCCTGGAGTCATTGCCTTTCTAGAATATGGAAGTGGCAAAGAAAGCTCAACAGCTACTGGGAGAAATGTGGAAAGGGTCATCTTGGATGTAGCACAGAGATGGCCAACACATGCAGAAATAAGCAAGGGTAGTTGTTTTTTTTTACCTGAATTCGCAGAATGCCTGAATCAGTTACCAACTATTTTCTCATTGACATGAACACATGTTTCCCATATTTTTGCTTCCTGCAACACTTATCTATTACATACTTCCGTTGAATTCTGGAAATGCAGCAGCAACAAGAATGAAGAGTGAGCCCCTCGCTTTAAATGACCACCCAGAAACTCCCAGGAGGCACAACTGTGTTTTATACCCACCTATGCACTCCCCAAAAATCTAGTTTCCATTTCTGCCCAACCAAGTTTTGGCAGAAACAGGAGGCAGAAGTTCACTGTGGGTCCAGTGTTGTAGAATGTGGGGCAGTTGAGTTCTCATATGCATGGCAACACAAATAAAAAAATAGTCTCCAAATCATTAACATAATGAAACTTGTCTGACAAATGGTGCATTACCAATCTTTCATCAGTTTGCACTGGTAAACTGAACAGACGGGAACAAATGAAGCACCTGCTATTTGCAACAAGAGACATCAATAATTTTTATCTAGAAATGCAGCTTAATTTTGTTACAAAACAAGCATGATCTTTCATGCAATTTAAACATGCTAAGAATATAACATGTCATTTGATATTAGTTCATTTGTTCATTTTCCTGTCAGAGATTACTCTGGGTTGAAAGGGTTTTTGCAGGGGATGCCCGAAAGAGGCTCCTTTCATGTCCTCCATCGTGCAGCTTTCGGGAATCGAACCTGCCTTTCCAGTCTCCCAGCCTAGTACTAGCCTTTACCATTATGCCTCCAGGGTAAACCCATCTGGTAGCAAAACCAGAGACAAGAATTAAAAGAGCTTGGTTTTCAAACAAAACCAGAAATAGAAGTGAGGGTCAACATTCTCTGTCAGATCCTTATTGTTTTGATAGTATTATCCATGGATACAATTCTAGGATTGCGAAAAGGCAAACTATCCAAATAAGATCCACCTATCAGAGCACTTTCCCATTACCACACATCAATCAAATACTGGAATTGAGTTGCAATGCTTACAAAAAGCAGTTGGTAGAGCTCTAAACCAGGAGTTCTCAACCTTTTTAATGTGGGGGCTAGTTCATGCTCCCTCAGACAGCTTCAGGGTCCGGACAGCCATTTTGCCCTTCCTTGACCACATGGCACTTCCTGGTGTAGTGGAGGCAGTGGGGACCACATGAAATGGTGCCATGGTCCGCATCCAGCCCATGGGCTGCAGGTTGAGAATATCTGCTATAAACAGTTGGAAACTGGAGAGAAGGAAGAGGGGGAGTTCACCACCACTAGGTTTAGGAATGTGAGGTAAGCAGGATGCAAAAAGTGTGCTACTGCTGGGGAGAGGTTTTTGCCAAAGGTGAATGTTGTGTTTTCAGGCACATTTGCAAGTAGCATGGGGAAGAGCCTTTGCAAGAGGAAAATGGCGGTTTCCCGCCATCCAAATTAGGAACAGAAAGTGGCGTGAAAAACCATGCACAGGGGGTGCTCATTATGCTAATCAAAGTCCTGTGATTGACTACGGTTTTGGAACCTGTTCTCCGTTGGTTAAATACATATATTCCCTGTTATGATTGGTTAGTGCTTCTCTGGTGGAGGAGCTGAATACCTTCTTCGCCCGATTTGAGGTGACACCAGCAGTGGATCCAGCAGTGTTGCCAGAGTCATCGTCATTACGTCAACATCCCCCTTAGGGAATGTTGCCAGGGTGGAAGAGGGAGAAGTGAGGCAAATATTAAAAGGGATAACTGCGAGGAAGTCTATGGGTCCTGATGGAGTGGCTGGTAGGGCACTGAGAGACTGCTCAGAACCGCTGGCAGAAACGTGCATGAAGATTTTTAATCGGTCTTTGGCCCAAGCCACTGTCCCACCTTGTCTGAAATCCTCTACTATTATACCTCTGCCTAAAAAGCCTAACATAGATAGTCTGAATGACTTCCGCCCTGTGGCGCTTACACCTGTCATAATGAAATGCTTTGAAAAGTTGGTGCGGAACCGTATTATGGCTTGTTTACCAGTTGGACTTGACCCTTGTCAATTTGCATATAAGAGAAAGAGATCCACGGAGGATGCTGTGGCTACGGCCCTACATGCTGTTCTGACCCATTTGGAGAAACAAGGAACTTATGCGAGACTGTTATTTGTAGATTTTAGTTCTGCTTTTAATACTATTCTTCTGCATAGACTGGTGCCCAAATTATTAGATCTGGGGCTTCCGCCAAGCTTATGCAGGTGGATACTAGATTTTCTATCAGATCGCACACAACGGGTCAGGATGGGCTCTCATATCTCTGCGGATCTCAGTATAAGTACGGGGATGCCGCAGGGGTGTGTGCTAAGCCCGCTTCTGTACACGCTTTACACATATGATTGTGTTCCCAGTTACCCCAGCAATAAAATCATCAAGTTTGCTGACGACACAACGGTGATTGGTCTGATTACTGCTGCGGAGGGGGAGTCGGCTTACAGGAAGGAGGTTGAGATGCTGATGGAGTGGTGTAGGGAAAACAATTTATTCCTCAATGTAAAAAAGACAAAAGAGATCATTGTGGACTTTAGAAAATGCAAATTGAACATCCAGCCACTTATTATTGAAGGGAATTGTGTGGAACAGGTCTCGGTGTTTCGATTTCTGGGAATGGAGCTGAGGGATGATCTAACATGGGGAGCAAACACCAAAGATCTGATCAAGAGAGCACAGCAGTGGTTATACTTCTTGAGAATCCTCAGGAAGAACAATAATCTTTCAAAGGACCTGCTGTTGGCATTCTACCACTGTACCATAGAGAGTGTGTTAACCTATGCTCTGTGTGCATGGTTTGGGAGTTGTACAGCTAGGGAAAGAACAATGCTGTCCAGGGTCATAAAGACTGCGGAGGGGATAATCGGGCATACTCTTCCCACTCTAGATCAAATCTATAATAAGAAAGCTGTAGAGATTGCGCAAGATAGTACGCACCCCGGAAATGATCTCTTTCATCTTCTGCCTTCTAGAAGAAGGTATAGGGTCATAAAAACCAGGACCAGCCACTTGAGAAATAGTTTCTACCCAAAAGCGGTTCTGGATTTGAATGCAGTGCAATGCAGTCCATGAGGGAACTTCTGCATATAGTTTTTAGAGTTTTTAGTTTTTTTTAGAGTTTTAGAGCTTTTCGGGGTTAAATGTGTATACGTGGGGTGGGAGTATGTTGATAATTTTGTATAGTTGTATTTTGTTTAGGTTTTGTTTGGTTGATAAGTGTTTTTTCCCCCCAATCTCGTTGTTCTGTGCAGGACAGTGACAATAAAGATTTATCTATTTATCTATCTATCTAGTTATGGGTGTTCGGTGGGTCGCTGCTTTGTATCAAGGAGCCACCGCTGGGGAGACACTATATAAATCCCAAGGGTAAACAAAGTTGGCCCGGACTGGATCTATACTTCCCTCTCCATACAGGTAGCCAGCAACGTGCTAGCCTGGGTCTCCTCCATTATGCTACAATCCTAATGTAGCTAGGTATTGCCTCCTTCTTTGGCACACTCCGGAGAGACTGATTCCATGGGACTGTATAGCCATCTCTGTGTCTGGAACACCTTGTAAGCTCATCTTGAATAGACTGTTAAATAAAGACTTGTTGCTGTTTTGTTCATCGTTGTTTGGACTATTGCTTGCAAGGGCTGGACATAACAGTGTATCTGTCCCTCCCTCTTTCAATGTGACTGGCTTAGCTGGGGACAAAAAATAGTCAGAAACAGATATGAGCAGATTTGACAACTTGGACTCTTAGTTTGCTATGGGTGTTGTAGAATAGAGTTTTTATCTATGTTGTCTCTAGGCAATTCTGGGAGCTCTAGTCCAGAAACTCAAATCTCTGCACATCTAGTCAACAAGAAAAGAAAGATGAAAAGAGCATGAAGGGAGCAACCTTCAGAACAGACCTATTTTGCTTACAAATACAACTGGCCCAGATTTACCCAACCAGAAATTCATCAGCGCCAACTCTCAGCAAAACATAGCTCTGCAGAGCAGCTCTTTAGAAGCAGCATCAGCTCCTCGGTGGCTAAGGAGAACAACTGCCTTACTCTGTGAAATGCTAACACCAGCCCTGGGAAGATGTTAGGGGACTGGAACACCTTCCTTACCATCTGAGGCTGCAACAGTTGGGCCTCTTCACTCTTGAATGACAGCATCTAAGAGGTGACTTGATTGAAGTTTATAAAATAATGCATGGTGTGGACAAAATAGATAAGGAAAAACTGTTTTCCCTATCGCATAACACTAGAACTAGGGGGCATTTCATGAAACTTTTGGGTGCTAGTTCTCAAACAAATAAGAGCAAGTACTTTTTCACCCAGAGGATCACTGGTCTATGGAACTCCCTGCCAGAAGAAGTGGTGACAGCTGTCAGTCTTGACAGCTTTAAGAAAGGATTAGACAAGTTCATGGAGGACAAGGGTATCAATGGCTATAATTATGGATACCTAAGGTCAACCTCCAGGTTGGAGAGATAGGCAGGATATTTCTTAATGCCATTTCCAGGGAATCCTAAGCAGGTGAAGGCATCTTCTTGGGAATAATACCCTGAAGGAAATGGTGAGCCACTGTGTGAGACAGAGTGCTGGACTGGATGGGCTGTGGCCTGTTCTAGCAAGGCTGTTCTTGTTATGTTACGTTACGTTACGTTACGTTACGTTACGTTACGTTACGTTACGTTACGTTACGTTACGTTACGTTACGTTACGTTACGTTACGTTACGTTACGTTACGTTACGTTACGTTACGTTACGTTACGTTACGTTACGTTACGTTACGTTACGTTACGTTACGTTCTTTAACTGGTTTAAGGGATATGCTTTTATATGGCCAGTTCCTCCTAGAGATTCACTGTGTCATCACATTCGCCTCTTGATTAATTAGAGTTTGCTGCTGGGGTGAGAAGTAAATGCATGAAATACTATGGATTTAGGGAGAGACAATTTGCATTTTTTTTTCTTCTTGGCCATGCAACACAATAATACATGCAAATCAGCTGGAGCCCCAGAGCCTCAAAACATCATATTTTTTGCCCACTGGAGGCTTTTCTACATTTAAAAAAATCAAATCCTTTCACTTTGGTTTAAAGTGTGCAAGCAAGCAAGTGCATACACATAGTGATGCTTTAGCGAAGCATCTTTCACCTTGCTTCTTGTCTCTCAAAGGAGGACAAGGAACTCTCTCCTGCACACACACACACACACACACACACACACACACACACACACACACACACACACACACACACACACACACACACACACACACACACACACACAAACATGCAGCACTAGTACTCACCTATCTCCACAAAACCTCTAGTCTCCTGAGACACTTTTCTCTCTTTTAGCAGCTACCCCTTCAGTAAACAGTCCTATCTATCTATCTATCTATCTATCTATCTATCTATCTATCTATCTATCTATCTATCTATCTATCTATCTATCTATCTATCTATCTATCTATCTATCTAATCTATCTATCTATCTATTTAAAAAGCTTCACGGACAAACCACTGGCAAGATAAACTGCAGAAATTAAGAAGAAAGCCTCTTTAAGGCATCCTTTGAACTTCACCACCTACTTCTTCTTCTGCCGTATCCAAATCCGAATATAGGTGATCATCATGGTGATCAGCCATGAAGACTGTCCTGAGAATATATAGTGGCTTTTCATCTGCCTTCTGCATCTCAGCATGACACCGGTACCACTGATCCAGTTCCAGTCACCTACAGGTACAACAAAGGAAACTGCAAATAAAAGTTCTCCTCTGCTTGTAGCAACTCCTCTGGTGGCTTAGTGGTTAAGGCGCTGAGCTGGAGACTGGAAGGTTGGGTTTCAGTACCCAAGAGCTGCACTTGGGGACATGAAAGGAGCCTCATTCAGGCGTCCCCTAAAAAATCCTTTCAACCCAGAGCAATTGCTGAAACAAAATTATTATTATTATCCTTGGCTTGTGTGGCCACGTATATCAAAGAGAATCAAATGCCCTGTTGCCCCCTCACAGTGAAAGAAGATGAGTTGATTAAAATTTTCCTTACTGTGTGATTGCCCCCTAAGTTCGAGGATTTTAAAAAATGCATAACAGTCTGAAGCAGCCTATTTTTAAAAAGAGGGGGGACCAATATCAGTTGCAAAAAGGACAGTGAGAAACTGGCTTTAATAACAAAGACAGGCTGTTCAGAACTTCTGAAAGCCAAATTGCATGAGTCACTGTGGATGACCAGTTTGCCAAAAACTGTATAATGTTAAAAATGATTTATCTTATTTTCTCACCAAGAGAATAGTTAAGAGTTCTGGTAAATTATAGACAATCACTTTGATCAGTGACACCTAAGCTACTCAAAGTCACGTCAAGCAGATATGAAGTAACCCATGAGGGACTTTACTATAGAATCTTTTGACTTTCTTTTTTGTTACAGAATTGAGTATGCCAACAAAGTTCTCATTCAGCATTAAAAAGCAACTCCTTATTTTTGATTTGGAAAAAAGAGTTGAGATACATTGCATTAGTTAAATCTACTTGTGGACATCCAAAAGTATGGTTAAATCCAGTGGTGGGCATCAGCAGGTTTGCACCAGTTCACCAGAACCGGTAGCAGAATTTCTGGCCGAACCCCGCCCATCCAGGTTTTGGGGGGAAAAAGTAGTCCTAATCCGGGTGCAACGCAGGGCTTTCCCCTAGCCACGTCCACCATACCACACCCACAGTGTGGCAGTAAAAAATTTTGGAGCCCACCACTGGAAATCCACTGGTATATCCACACCCTTATAAAAATGAGGATCATCCTTCTTTAATTTAATATTTTAATATTTCCTCAAACTGTCTTTTTACAATCATAATTTCAGAAGTGAAAAAAAAAATATTTTAAGTAGAATTGTCCAAGTCTTTGTGGGTTTCTGTTTTGTTTTTCCCCCCTGAGATTTTTAACCCATATGTGCATGTGCTTCTTGGAAATATCAAAACAGCCTGCAGAACCATCCACAGAAAGCTATGTAAAATCTCTACTGCCAGAGTTTATGTGCAAATGGATTAAAAACAAATCCATTTGTTCAAAATCAAATTATGCTGTCTACAGATGCCTTACTATAGAATACCAATCTTCTCACATTCACTCTATTATTTTTGGGAGTTAAATCCATATTTTATGGATTTTCTCCAAATTTGGTTTACGTTTCTTTTCTCAATTAAAAACAAATCTTTAAAAACTGAAGGAAAATTTCACAATAATTGCTTTTAAAGGGAAAAGGTCAGGAGCTTTTTATTCACATTGCATTCTCTGTTTAATCTCATTCCTTTATTTATCTTTATTATTGCAAAAGGAAGAATGTGTACAAAAAGATATGGAAGAAATTCAGCAAATTGTTGAGTTCTATCCACTGTACAGCTTAATGTTGACAAGACTGTGCATTCTACATTTCAGTTGAAAAGGTCAGAGACACCAGCTGGCAAAAAAAAGGGATTGTGAGATTTCAGCGTGCCAAGTGAAGGAAGGCTGATATCCAAAAACTGTTTCTGATCTGGGCAATGAAAAGAAATTCAAAACAGCATAAGCTGGGATGTAGCTTGGGATTTATTATCGATAATATTATATGTTGTTGTGGACAATTAATTTACCGGTATTATGGACAAAATAATGACTACAGAAGCCTAAAACATCCCTGAATAGTTATCCATATTTTATTGCATACAATGTATGGGCTCAGCTGGTGAACCTGATGGCACTGTCTCCCATTCCCAAGGAATAAGAAATCTGGTAAAAGCCAGCACAGGAAAGTCAATAAGTATTGGACTAGGACTCAGGAAACCTGGGTTCAAATCTTCACTCAGTCAAAGAAACACAGTGGACAGTAATACTAATAAAGGTAAAGGTTGTGGTCGCTCTTGCTCGAAAGTCAGTAATATCTGACTCTAGGGTGCTGTGCTCATCTGTTTACAGCCCAAGAGCCAGTGCTGTCTACATCTGCAGACATTTCCATGACTAGACACCAGAGTGCATGGAACATCGTTACCTTCCCACCAAAGCAGTACCTATTTATCAACTTGCAATTTCTTGGTTTCAAAATGCTAGGTTGGCAGGAGCTGGGACAGAAACAGGCACTCACTCCATCGTGCAGCACTCGGGTCTTGAACTGCTGACCCCCAACCTTCCAGTCATCAAGTTGAGTGTCTTAACCACTAAGCCACCACAGTCCCTATAACACTAATAAAACCACACCTTAAACCCCATTAGAGTCACCATAAATTGGAATAAACTTGGCATGAAACACACACAATGACAACCTGGTAGCCTTCAGACGTTTTGAAATTCTCTTGTTCCTTGATCACTGTTTGGGGATTGTGATAGACATAATTTAACAGATCTAAAGGATACCAGGTTGCCTCCCCCTGCAAGTGAATGCTAGATGTCTAGCATAAGAATTGATGGATGGAGGAGAAAGAGAGGATGGATTATGGCAGAGTTAGCAGTTAGCAAACCAAATAATGGCTTTAAAACTGCTACTATTTCTTCCATTGATGTCCATCAATTCCCAAGTCTAGACCTGAAATCACAAGGCCAGTTGAGGTCAAGGGATACCTTGTTCCTTCCTTGACACTAGTTTTAACTTGCCTTCTTTGGCAACTCATCCTAATAATGATGGATTATTCACAAGTATTAAGTAAGCTGTGCCAGATGGCAGGAAACATGAGAACAGCTATTTCAGTCAAGAAGCAAAACAAAAGGGCTATCCTGCCAAGTGCAGGGTTGTTTCCTACCATATTTACAAATTTAAGTCATAAAACAATAAATTAGGCCTTTTATTAGACTTCTGTCTTCATAGAGGAATGTCGTACATGAAAAGAAGACAATGCAAAAGAATGTGGGGAGTGAAAAATGCAAAAGCACAAGCAGCACTTGATGTCTCTCTAGTTCATGGAGTCTATTTGCCAAGGTGCAAAGTGATGGGAGATCCCTTTATTTTTGGTTTGTGCCAGTCTTACATAGGCTCATGCATATCTCTGTTCTATTGTGTTTCCGCATTGATTTATCCCACAATCAACAATCAACTCATTTTATTGTAAAATACCATTTATTATACTTTTTGTTACCTTCGTTTAAAAACTGGACAGTCCCACCATAATATCTGGAGCTGCGAAATGGGAATGATAGGCATATCCAAATCAGCACACAGGTTCCGGAGATGAGAATCATTTCAGATCATTCCCAAACATTGGCCAAACAAAATTCTAAAGAATCCCTAACGGTGCAAGAATAAGAAACAAAGGGTACCTCCAACCAAAATGATGGAACATAGCCTGCTTAGCGGTGATACTCTACAGATTTTCCTCCAAAGGGAGTCTCATCCAGTATCCAATATTACTGAGTTATTTCAATAGCATGTAAAAACTTTATTTTCAAAAGGATTTTAAATCTTCTGTACATAGCTTTTATGCAACTGACTTCTTTTTTTCATTTCAGACTGATATCGTTTTTATGTTGTGATGTATCAAACCTTTTTGGTTGCAGCATTCCATTTTTAAACTATCCTTTGCTGTGAAAAAAAAGAGAAGCACCAACATAGAGAAGGACTACCAGGAGCAGATTGTTATGGACAGAAGTTGTGCGGAATGTCATCATGGAGACGTCTACTCATATGAGGACTCCTCACTGAATAACGACTCCAAGGTATCCCCTTCTGTTAGAGAGAAACCAGTGAGGACAATGCACCAGTCAGCAGGCCATTGCCTGCCTTCGATCCCTGAGGCTTCAGGAGTTCAACACTCAAAGGGCTCAAACAGATCTCGATGCTGGCAGAATGGCAGAGGAAATAGGACTCAAGAGGGCAAAGAATGGAGATCAGAATGGCATCTAGCACAGGAAGGTCAGGGGAAGGGGAATTGAATTGAAGTAGGAGGATATAAAAGAGACTCTACAGAAGAGAGTGGGGAGATCAAGAGAGTCAGAGGTGTAAGGTTCAAGACTTACCTCCAGAAGTAGAGGAGTAAAGTGAGATGTCATTTTCAACATAGGGTTAAAAATTGTTAAAAGTGGATTATTGTTGTTGTTGTTCAGTCGCACAGTTGATTCCGACCCTTTGCGACCCCATGGACCATTGCCCGCCAGGCAACTCTGTCCTTCACCATCTTCCTTAACCCGCCCAGCTCTGTGCCCATTGCGTCTACAATACCATCTAGCCATCTCATTTTCTGCCACCCCCTTTTTTCTTTTGCCCTCCACCTTTCCCAGCATCAAGTGAATCCTCTCTTCTCATTTGATGTCCAAAGTACTTCAGCTTCATCTTTACTATTAGACCTTCCAGGGAGCAGTCAGGGTTGATTTCTTCTAAGATCGACCTATTTGTTTTCCTCACTGTCCAGGGGACTCTCAAAACTCTCCTCCAACACCACATCTCAAAGGCCTCTATTCTTCTGCGCTCAGCTTTCCTTATGGTCCAGCTCTCACAACCATACATTACCACCAGGAATACCATTGCTTTGACTATGTGAATTTTAGTCTGCAAGGTGATGTCTCTACTTTTAACTACATTCCGCAGGTTTCTCATAGCTTGTCTCCCAAGAATCACTCTTCTTTTTATTTCATGGCTGCAATCACCATCTGCAGTTATCTTTGATCCTAGAAAAGTAAAGTCTATCACTGCTTATACTTCCTCCCTATCTATTTTCCTGGGACTGATAGGGCCTGTTGCCATTATCTTGGTTTGAATCTCAAGCCAGGTTTTGTATTCTCTTCTTTCAACCTAATCAGGAGCTTCTTTAGGTCTTCCTCACTTTCTGCCATTAGGGTAGTATCACCTGTGTATCTCAAATTGTTGATGTTTCTCCCAGCAATTTTGATCCCAAATTGTGATTCATGCATCCCTGATATTCCTTTGTTTTCTCCATGACCTAACGTATGTTAGCAATGTAGTCTCTAGTTTCCCTGCCTCTTCTGAACCCAGCCTGCACTTCTGGTAATTCTCTCTCCATGTGCTGCTGAAGACTATCCTGTATTATCTTGAGCATAACCTTGCTAGTGTGTTGAATGAGCGCAATTGTTCGATAATTTGTATATTCTTTGACATTGCCCTTTTTGGGGATTGGAATGTATACAGGTGCGGTCCCACTTACGTGTAGACCAAGGTTCTACTTGGGAGCAACAGGTCCATTACTCTCTTGCCTTACCTCAGGGGTTCCCAATGTTTCCCCACCAGAGGCCAATTCCTGCCACCGTGCTCAGCTGTGAGGGCCGGAGGCGTGGCTGCACCTACAACTTACATTTGGATTGGCAGTAGCAGCAGGAATCACACAGTTTTTCTGGGGTTTTGTACAGACTCTGCCACTTCCCAGGGCGGTGTGAGGTTTTTCAGAGCATGTTTGCTCCAGTTTTGGAATTTTCCAAGCCTTCTCCCCTGCACTTTGGCAGCTGGAGAACGGTGGCAGATGACTTCTTCATTCCGCATTGGGATCCCAGGTGCTGACGTAAGCTCTGCTCGGCACCAAAGTCATCCACTGCCACTCTTCAGTTGCCGAAGTGCAGCAGAGAAGGCTTAGAAATTTCGCAAACTGGAGAGAACATGTTCCAAAAAGCCTCCTGCCACCCTGGGAAATGGCAGAGGCTGTGCAAAACCCCAGAAAAACTGTGTGATTGCCACTGCTATCGCAGTGTGATGTGTTGCAACTTCCAGTGGGGGGGGCAGGTTTAGAGGTGCCCAGGTGGCCACAGTGGGCAGGATTAATTATATGCATGGGCCAGATTAGGCCTGCAGGCCAGGGGTTGGAAACCCCTGCCTTAGCTGATAAAATGGCCCTATCAACTTCTCCTACCTATATTTTTGCAATTATTTTTATTCCAGTTTGCCTGTAGATGTCGCTTTGATGAACCACTTCGCAAACTTCTTTTTGCCAAAGGTGGAGAAATGGTTATTGTGGAGACCAGCTCTGAAGACTTTCCAGGATGTTTATCCCGACTAATTACAGGAAGAGCAGCAAAGCTTTAATAAGATACAAATGTTTACACAAAGAAGTTATGAAATAAGACACCACTCTGCATGACAGCTCTTGGAATAAGCTGCAGATAGCACCACCTACTTATACTAAGTTTGGGGATGTAGCATTCAATGAACAGCTATAGATATAGATGGAGATACACACATACATGCTGCCTTTGACTTGTAGTTAAAAAATAGTAAATATATGGAACAAATCTCTGATAAAATTTAAAATTCTATGCCTAAATCAAATTGCCTGTTTCAATTAAGGCAAATCTATTAATGAATGGTAAATCAATGTTAACATAAATCTCACAGTTTCAACTGATCTACTCTAGCTGGGACTAGCAACCAGGTTTAAAATATAGGGAAGCACAAGACAAGGTCCAAAGGGATGGTCTTCTTCTTCTTCTTCTTTCGTGTCCCAATCAAACCCTGGACTGCCAAAATGAAACCACTTTCTTCACTTTGTCATTGCCCAAACCCAAGTTCTCATTGGTACATGCCTTTGGCAGCAATCGGCAGGCCAGTAAATGAGCTGGACTCGGTGTCTCTCCACATTCACACCACCAGCAGTGGCCACTTGAACATGTTGGTCTCGCAATTAGGGACTCCAACCCTCAGCCTATTCAGGGTCCTCAAAGTGACATAAGGGAGGTTAAGATCTTCAGCTATATCATCCTTTAATCGTGTACAGTGGTGGAACAGTTTCTTCTGTGCATATGACATACCATCTCTGGTTCAGAATCCACCTGGCCGACATTGTGAAAGTTACGACCATGCAGATAGCTAAAATGAAGATAGTTCTGCAGGGAGGACTGCCAGTATAACAGTGAGTGGTTTTAGATAACTGTTTCAATGTTCACACTGCTGGTGTGATTTTATGCTATGAGCTACCTTGGCTATTAAGAAAATGAGTTAGGGTAGTGTTTCCTAACCTTTGGTTTTTGGATTTCAATCCTCAGAAACCTAAATTAATTGCCCAAAGCAATGACTAGTCAATGTACTTCTGGGAATTGAAGTCCCCCTGTGGGGCCTTTGCCTCACACTGAACTACTGAGTTAGGGTATAATCCTTAACTAGTCCAGCTGAGGCTGAGTTTGAGCTAGATCTAAACCCCTCATAGCCTCAGAATGCTGAGAATTACTTAAGTTTATACTTTTGTGCATGCATAACTGTGTGTCTGGACTGAGAGGAGTTTGATTGCAACGTAACTCAACCCCTCCCCTTTGCTCTGCTGCCCGCTGATCTAAGCCATTATAACAGTTCGGCTGGCAGATTCATTTGTGCCAATAAATATGAAATTAGCCAGCACAAGGAGTTGTGCCATCCTAGACGCTTGTGCCCATTTCAAACCCATTACAGTTAAGAGATGCCTTTGAGTTTGGATTGCACTGTCAATGGAGATTTACTGTAGTTAGTCGACTCCTCCACAAGTTCCCTTGATTCAAATGGTCTACTCTAACTGTGTATATTAAGTAAGTTATTATTAGAGTAGTAGTCCCCCTTGAATCAATGGCATGTATAGTGGAGTTGACACACCAAATTCCTTTTCATTCAACAGACCTACTCTAGTGTGATATATTACTGTATGTAACAGGATTTGGGCCATTTTATGCCAATATAAAAGTGTAATATAATATGTTGTAAAAGTACCCCATTCAAAGTCCTATAGGCATTATAAACTCATTTCTCAAACAGGCTAAGATTCATGTGGATACAAAGGAGATACAGTACATGAACAGGGAACTGCTGTCATTATTCTTGTTTATGGTGTTTGTAGCAGTGATACTGCAGAACTTTGTAATCTCTTGGTTTGGAATAGGTATTTTGGTAGAGGCATAACACTTCCTTATAGTGTGATGTGACCATTACAGCCCCTAAATCTGATGCACATCAGAGAATATCTCTCCTCATTGTCTGTTACCCCTCAATTCAATTAATTCTCCAGGCTGCTGCTACTATGGAGTTTAAAAGGAAGTTCTTTTTTCCTCTACCTGCTTCTCCTCTTTTTCATATTTTCTTCTTTCTTCATTACTTTTATTAGGAGCCTCATTTGGGCGTTCCCTGAGTGGAGCTTCTCCTGCAAAAATCCTTTCAACACAGAATACATTCTGACATTATTACTTTTATTGCTTTGGAATGCTGTTACAGTAGCAGTCTGACTTCCAGGAGCCTGGAAATACTTGTTTTCCTGGAGGATCTAGTCTGGATTCATATACCCATGGCCTGTGAAAAAAATGTGTTTCCTGGGTGTTCCCATCAAGAGACCAGTATGAGATTCCCTCGCACAAAGGAGGCAAAAGGTTGAGAAGAGAAAAATAACTAGAGAAGATGAAAAGGAGAAAAAGAAGGATCCATATCGTGGCTACAAAATGCTAATTAATGTGTTATCAGCCTAGAGAGTGCTCTAAGCACTATAGGGTGATATAAGAACATAAGAACATAAGAACAGCCTTGCTGGAACAGGCCACAGCCCATCCAGTCCAGCATTCTGTCTCACACAGTGGCTCACCATTTCCTTCAGGGTATTCCCAAGGAGATGCCTTCACCTGCTTAGGATTCCCTGGAAATGGCATTGAGAGATATCCTGCCTATCTCTCCAACCCGGAGGTTGTCCTTAGGTAGCCATAATTATAGCCATTGATAGCCTTGTCCTCCATGAACTTGTCTAATCCTTTCTTAAAGCTGTCAAGACTGACAGCTGTCACCACTTCTTCTGGCAGGGAGTTCCATAGACCAGTAATCCTCTGGGTGAAAAAGTACTTTCTCTTATTTGTTTGAGAACTAGTACCCAAAAGTTTCATGGAGTGTCCCCTAGTTCTAGTGTTGTGCGATAGGGAAAACAGTTTTTCCTTATCCACTTTGTCCACACCGTGCATGATTTTATAAACTTCAATCAGGTCACCTCTTAGACGCCGTCATTCAAGAGTGAAAAGGCCCAACCGTTGCAGCCTCAGATGGTAAGGAAGGTGTTCCAGTCCCCTAATCATTCTGGTTGCCCTCCTCTGTACTTTCTCCAACTCCATAATATCCTTCTGGAGGTATGGCGACCAGAACTGTACACAGTATTCCAGATGGGGCCTCACCATAGATTTATAAAGAGGCAAAATGACACTTGCTGACTTATTTTCTATACCCTTCCTAATGATCCCTAACATTGAGTTTGCTTTTTTCACTGCTGAGGCACACTGGGTTGACACCTTCATTGAGCTGTCCACCAGGACACCAAGGTCCCTTTCCTGGTTTGTCGCAGAGAGTTCAGACCCCATCAGTTTATAAATGTAATTGGGGTTTTTTGCCCCAACATGCATCACTCTGCACTTACTGATGTTGAAGCTCATTTGCCACTGTTTTGCCCACTCCCCCAGTGTCAAGAGATCCCTCTGGAGCTCTTCACAATCTCTCACAGTTTTCACTACCCTGTATAATTTAGTATCGTCAGCAAATTTGGCTACCTTGCTTTTTACTCCTACCTCTAGATCATTTATGAAGAGGTTGAAAAGCAGGGGTCCCAGTACTGAACCTTGGGGGACCCCACTCTTTACTTCCCTCCACTTGGAGAAGTGTCCATTTAGTGCTACCCTCTGTTTCCTGTCCCTTAGCCAGTTGCTGATCCAGGACAAGACCTGTCCCTTTATTCCATGACTGGTAAGTTTATTCAAGAGCCTTTGGTGTGGGACCTTGTCAAAAGCCTTCTGAAAGTCCAGATAAACAATGTCAACTGGATCCCCCTTATCCACATGCTTGTTGACACTCTCAAAAAATTCCAACAGATTAGTGAGGCATGATTTGCCCTTGCAAAAGCCATGTTGGCTCTCCTTTAGCAGCGCCTCCTCTTCTATGTACCTATTAATTCTATCTTTTAGGATGGTTTCCATCACTTTACCTGGGACACATGTCAAACTGACAGGCCGGTAATTTCCTGGATCACCCCTGGATCCTTTTTTGAAAATTGGTGTTACATTCGCTACCTTCCAGTCATCAGGCACAAACCCTGATTTGAGGGAAATATTATATATTTTGGCTAGGAGATCAGCAATTTCATCTTTAAGTTCCCTGAGAACTCGTGGATGGATGCCATCTGGTCCTGGTGATTTGTTAGTGTTTAGTTTAACAAGACATGCAAGGACCTCCTCCCTGGTTATTTCTATCTTGCTTAATTCTTCGGTTTCCCTCCCTACGAAGATAGGTTCTGTTTTGGGCATGTGGTCTCTATCTTCTTCAGTGAATACTGAAGCAAAGAATTCATTGAGTCTCTCTGCAATCTCTGTTTCCTCTTTAATAACCCCTTGCCTTCCATTGTCATCTAATGGTCCAATGGCCTTCCTAGTTGGGTTCTTACTTCTAATGTACTTAAAGAAGTCTTTGTTATTCCTCTGAGTATTTTTAGCTATACGCTCCTCAAAGTCTTGCTTTGCTTTCCTGATTGTTGCCTTGCATTTGTTCTGCCAGATATATAAGTGTAATTGCTATTCCTATTGCTACAAAGCAAACTCTGTATGTGAAGAATGATGGCAAACTACCTGACCCAAATGCCAAACAGTAGCTGTACCCACAAGAAAAGCTGCAACAGGAAACTTCAAAGAAATTAGGATTGGGGCTCAAGGATGAAGGAGATTTGAAGATTTATGAGACACAGCTATTCCCAGATCTAGAACTCTTGGGACAGAATAATATTTCACAAGTGTTCCTATTTTCTTTTATAATTTTCCATTCAGGATATAGAAATGTGTGTATTTTACTTTCTTGTGTGCCAAAGAATGTTCAAATTATCGAACAATTGCACTCATCCCACACGCCAGCAAGGTGATGCTCAAGATAATACAGGATAGACTTCAGCAGCATGTGGAGAGAGAAATACCAGAGGTGCAGGCTGGTTTCAGAAGAGGCAGGGGGACTAGAGACCACATTGCCAACATACATTGGATCATGGAGAAAACAAAGGAATACCAGAAACAAGTCTACTTCTGTTTCATTGACTACACCAAGGCATTTGACTGTGTGCACCACAACAAGATGTGGCAAGTAATTAAAGAGATGGGAATACCAGAACACCTCATATGTCTCATGAGAAATCTGTACATGAATCAAGAAGCAACAGTTAGGACAGAACACGGAATGACAGAGTGGTTTGGAATAGGAAAAGGAGTAAGACAAGGCTGCATTTTGTCACCCTGCTTATTCAATTTATACACAGAGCACATAATGCGCAATGCAGGGATGGAGGAATCACAATATGGGATCAAAATTGCTGGGAGAAACATCAACAATTTGAGATATGAAGACGATACCACCCTAATGGCAGAAAGTGAGGAAGACCTAAAGAATCTCTTGATTGGGCTGAAGGAGGAGAGTGCAAAAGCCAGCTTGAGACTCAATATCAAGAAAACCAAGATAATGGCAACAGGCCCCATCAGTTCCTGGAAAATAGATGGGGAAGAAGTAGAAGCAGTGACAGATTTTACTTTCTTAGGATCAAAGATCACTGCAGATGGGGATTGTAGCCATGAAATAAAAAGGCGACTGATTCTTGGGAGACAAGCCATGAGAAACCTGGGGAACATAGTGAAAAGCAGAGACATCACATTGCAAACAAAAATTAGAATAGTCAAAGTAATGGTATTCCCAGTGGTAATGTACGGATGTGAGAGCTGGACAATTAGGAAAGCTGAACGCAGAAGAATAGATGCCTTTGAAATGTGGTGTTGGAGGAGAGTTTTGAGAATACCCTGGACAGCGAGGAGAACAAATAGGTCAATATTAGAAGAAATCAACCCTGACTGCTCATTGGAAGGTCAAATAGTAAAGATGAAGGTAAAGTACTTTGGACATCAAATGAGAAGGGAGGATTCACTTGAGAAGGCATTGATGTTGGGAAAGGTGGAGGGCAAAAGAAGAAGGGGGAGGCCAAAGATGAGATGGCTAGATGGTATTGTAGACACAATGGGCACAGAACTGGGAGGGCAGAGGCGCCTGGAGAACAATGGTCCATAGGGTCGCAAAGGGTCAGAATCGACTGTGCGACTGAACAACAACAACGCACTCAGTTGTTTAACACCTCAAGTTCTTTCCAGATTTTTTTAAAAAAATCTTCAAAATAGCATTTCCATCTTGGAAAGATTGGGAGGCAGAGCTAAATTTCCCTTGCCACAGCTAACCCAGCAGGCAAGGAACACTTATTTGTGTATTTTATTTTATTTTATTTTTTAATTTCTAGGCCACCTCTCTATGGGTGAAAAGGCATAGTGAAATGGCACTGAGTCATGCAAGTATCCAGAACTTGTGTCAGGGCTACATCCAGAATCTGAGAAAATTACTTTTTCTTTTTTGCAATTCTAGCAACTTCTCAGGCATCATGTCAAAAAAAAAACCCAACAACCCTTGTCTACACTTTGACCAAATTAAATTATATTAGCAGATTAGCATCCACCCCACTTCAGAGTCAGGAAAGCAACTTAAAAGGACAAAGCAGTGAAGTATAAACTATACCTTCCTGCACTCACAGTTTCTCTCACCCCTGGGTGCTTGTTTTCCCACAGAGCCCATTTACAGGACCAGCAAGGACACATCTGGAGGTGAAGTATCTAAGAAACTGATCATGAGGGTCCGGAAGAGCAGGAGGACAGATGAATTGCACACCCCTTAAAAAGTACATTTCTGCCTTCTGCTTAACATATGAATGGGACATAATTCTGATTTACAGATGTTTGGTTTCTGTTATAATATGTTATTTGGGACTGTGGCATACTGTCATGCTACTGAGGGAGGAAAGAAGCCTCAGAATGTAAACAGTCATTATGTATCACAGAAAACACAGGGCAATAAGAACAAAAATCACAAGAGAGGAAAAATAAGGAAATTCCTTATTTAGGAATGGATATTCTTGCATTTCCCTTTTTCTAAATGGAAGACTATCTCTGTTCAAAGAAAAGTCAAAGAGTGGTTTTAAATGATCTATTATTCCAGAAGGTTTCTTCCCATTCCCTATGTTTCACGTGGTTCTCTGATCATATGTATGTAATAAATCCCACATGGCTGTAGAAAGACCATAAACACTTTGAAGTATCCCTCCCTGCTCTTCTCTTTCGGAAGCTGTTCTAGCCTTCCAAGATACAGTAAATGCATTTCTGTACTTTCTCTACTGTAACCAGATCTGTTGTCCTGTTCTGCACTTTGAACTCATATTTAATAACCATACTAAAATGGGGGTTGTTCCTACATTAACATACAAATCATATTACAGTAAAACCCCTACTTACGTAAAAAGTCCGTTCCGTAGGCTTTTGCTTAAATCGGTTTTTTATGTAAATTGAAGCAAACCCATAGAGAAATGAATATTTATATAACTCAAAGCAAACTCATAGGGAAAATGATTTTTTAATATAAATCAAAACAAACCCATAGGAAATCGTGTTACGTAAATTTATGTAAATTGGGACATTTATGTAAATCGGGACATGGTTTTAGGAGAAAATCATTATGTAAGTTGAATTTTATGTAACTCAGGGCATACTGTATGTAAGTCGGGGTTTTACTGTTCTGTATTATAGTACAAGACAATGAAGAAGAAAGGGGGGACTTTGGATGTAGACATGGGATGGAATAGAAAAAATAAAAGGAGCCAGAAAATGATGAAACATCACAGATTTAAGTCTGCCAAGCTATTAAAAATGTTTACTTGGCTGTTTTGGTTTTAATTCATTAATTACTTAAAGACTATAAATGTCACTTAATGTAAACACACATGAGAATGTTTGAATACTAAGTGAAGCCAATAAGTAATTTTGCTAAACACAAATCCAAAGTCTAGTAAATTATCCTAAATAAAAGAATCCCACATACTATGTGAGCTCTACAAAGTTGATGTTGCTTTATAGAAAACTGCTTTATTTCTAATTTCAAATTCCACGCCTGTAACTAATTCATTAATTATGATAATCAAATAATGCTTTCAGCCTTAATGTGTATATATGACTATGCATAATACTGGCCATGTTGGGTCTGTTTTTCTAATTCAGCAAATGATAAATGTAATTGAAAATTTCTACCTCAACAAACACAATAATTGTCTCTCTCTTGACAACCAATAATTTCATCAAATGCTAGACCAAACCAAAATATGACTATGAAGCTAATTGAATCATAATGTTTTAATACTAGGGAGCTAACCCTGATTTTCCTTGCCAATTTCCATTTTCCAGTCTTTATTAGCTCTTGCTACCTCTTCAAACTTTCAGAGAAAAATGTGTACCCCTGACTTTATGGTAGCATAACATTCAGCTTAACATGCAAGAAACATTTTCCCTACAACAATCTCTCTTTGGCAGAGTCTCAGAATACTTTACTGCCACGTCTTAGTTGAAAATGGGATGATGCCAAGAATGAGATAAGCACAGACAGCCTTCACTGGGAAACACAAGCAACCCAACGCCTTCTGCAGACGGAATTATAGCTTTTAACAGACACTGCTTTACTTTCTCTCCTTTTTAAAAAAATGGCGGAATTGTCAATATTTTTTAAAAAATCTGCAGTTTAAGGATTGAAAGCTTTGCTGTTTTTATATGATTATGCATTTTTCACAGCAATCACCGGAGTACTAGGGCAGGCTTAAAATAACTGCTGATAGTAGTTTTAAGCCAATAACCTGTTGATGTTGGACAGAGCATGACACTCCACCTGTAGAGTTTCCCATGACTTCTGTTTTGCCATCACACACACTGAAGATTTCCCTATTGAAAGAAATGAGGCTGAACACTCACACAAAGGCAAAGATGCAGAAGCACCCAAACGCTCATGCACCGAATCCCTGAGTGAACAGAGGAAATTAAAGAGGGCTTTGCTTTAGAGATTAATTGGAAAATACTTCTATACTTGCTTGCCTTCAAGTAATGTAGTTTACATCTGAATCGATATGTTCAGAGCTGCGCTGTCACATTCAAACTGAAAAAACTAAGGAACTATGACTATGACTTATAATTGTTGCTTCCTGGTAGAGTAGATTCACTGAACAATATGATTTCCATAAGTCTTCTCTGACTCTTCAGCAATTGGTTCAATGTACGGTATTTCCTCTAGCTGGCACAAGCTACTGGAGCAAACCTTGTGGGATCACGATCTATTGTTTTGACAGACTGTTAAAAAGGAAATTCCTATGATGGAGCATAATGGAAAGAGGCAATCATGTCATGATGTGTCTCTTTCATATTTCAACCACCTTTTATCTCAGAAGACTAGATAACTCTACTGGTAATTGATTTTATTACATACCTGTATATTGTTCTTACAAGATGAGTTCAAGACAGGACCGTAGCCAGGGGGTGGCCAGGGTAGGCTTGGCCCACCCTGAGTTAGCAGTTTGCCCACCCTGACAAAGTGCGGTTTCCCATAGGAATGCATTGAAAAAAGGCTTTGTTGCCCATTCTTGGGGGAGGGGATTCACCCACCCACATCTAAAATCCTGGCTATGGCCCTGGTTCAAGAACAGCAGTTTGTACCCTCCAGACCATGGCCAAACTGCAGGGGGGTGGGGAGGGAGGAGGCATATTGAATTAATAAAATAAATAAATGGAAACAACAGTTCCCGCAGAGATTTCAAGATACATTGAAATGATTTATAATGTTCCCATAAATATAATTACATTCCAGATTATTAATTCACAAATTCATTAATTGAAACATTTCTACGAGTCCCTCATTATGTTTCTGGTTTTCATACCTGGGAGGCAAAGGGCTGAGATATCACAATAAGCTAACTTGTTTTCAGTTACATCTACCTCAAGACTTGTGCTACAATGGCAGGACAAAGGGGACACTGGAATTAAGAAAGACAGTTAGCCTTCTTCCACAGGTAAGTAAAGTGTTAAAGTACTACGTGCTCTATGTAGGAGAATATCTGGAGCCAGATTCTGAAGTGGGTTTTCACACTGCAAAGAGAGAACTGGAGCAGGCAGGGGGAAAGAAAGCCCAGAGCATTGTCAAAAATAAATATCTTCCTATTACTCTTTCCCCGCTCCTATTGAGCAATTCTTTAACATGTCATCTCTATTTGCGACCCCTCCCCACCCCCTTGTGAAGGTGTTGCTGGAAGTTAGAAATCCAAAAGCTTTTGAACTGTAAGCCCTTTGCAAAACCTCATTTAGCCAAACTGCTTCAACTCTAGGTCTACAAGTACGGTATCTTGCATTGTATGCACAATTCATGTTTCAAAAGTTAAGAGAACTCTGCTGCCTTAACTGAAATGTTTCCTAAACAGAAACACTATGTTTTCTTTAAGTTCCAAGAATGAAAAATAGTTCCACCCTCAAATAACCTGGAGCAGCAAAGCTCACAGAATGTTTACTTCAAAATTTCAGCCACCACTTGCACTCCTATTTTTCCCAAAGCTTTTGCTTATGAACACAACAGAGGCTGGTAGCTGCCCATTTCACTATATAAAATATCTCCTAATGTAGTGTACATTGATGCATCCAAAAATCTATTTTATTTTAAGCACATTTTCTTTAAAAAATAGTTGTTGTTTTTGTCAATTCCGACCCTTTGCAACCCTATGGACCATTGCCCTCCATGCACCTCTATCCTCCACCATCCTCCTCAACCCACCCAGCTCAGTGCCCACTGTGTCTACCACACCATCCATCCATCTCATCTTTGGACACCCCCTTCTTCTTTTGCCCTCCACCTTTCACAGCATCAAGGCCTTCACAAGTGAATCCTCCCTTCTCATTTGATGTCCAAAGTATTTAAGCTTCATCTTCACTATTTGACCTTCCAATGAGCAGTCAGTGTTGATTTCTTCTAAGATTGACCTATTTGTTCTCTTTGCTGTCCAGGGGACTCTCTCAACACTCTCCTCCAACACCACATCTCAAAGGAATCTATTCTTCTACGCTCAGCTTTCCTAATGATCCAGCTCTCACACCCATAAAAATAGACATTTCCTCTATTTTGTTTGCTGCATTTTTCATCAACCAAATGCAGAGAAAGTGATTACACCCAGAAAAATGCTTGTGAAAACTGGAAGGGTTTATTTATACACAGACTAAACTATTCTAAATGAATAGCATCAGTAGTGCTTCTTGGTTACTGGTCACATATACATTTTGAGTCGAGTAAATGAGAACAGTTGTTATAAATCCACTAAAGGTTTGTTTTTATAGCCAGATGGGAAGATTTTGCTCTCCATGTGTTTTGTTTTTCAACTCCCACAAACCTTTATCATTCTGGGTAGGGTACATGGGAGTTGTAGAGCAACAGATCTGGAGAACCTACAGTTCCCACCATAAGCTATGTAGTATAGCATGTCAGCAACACAAGATCCCAGTAGCTGTGGATTATGTTTGCATTGCTATCTCATGTTGATATTTTGTAAACCCTTCCATGTTGTTGTTACTTGTCATCAAGACACCTCCAACTTATCAGAATCCTACAAACAAGCAATCTTCAAACTGTCCTGTCCTCAACAAACTTGTTCAACTCTTGTAAACTCAAGGCTGTGGTGGCGAACCTATGGCACAAATGCCAGATGGGACACTCAGAGTAATCTCTGTGTGGGAACTCACACAGTCACTCCAGCACAGAGCTTTCCCCATGCCTCTGCCCAGCAGACCAATGGGAGCGCTTCCTCCCTCCCCAGTCTGGAGTAAGGTGGGCAGCTCACATGTGGCGTGAGGGTACAGCACGGATGGCAGCCTGTTGAGTCTGTGCTGAAGATTAGTCTGGGCACTCAGTCTCCAAAAGGTTCACCATCACTGATTTAGGGAATCAATCCATCATATATTTGGTCTTCTTCTTTTGCTGCTGTCTTCAATTTCAATTCTTCCATGATACTCCATAATTATTAGTGTTGCAACCAGTATATAGAAGAGATAAAACTCTGATGGTGCACAACAGGTGAATTTGTAACCTTTCCAGCAAAATAATTTTAAATTCATTACTAATTACTTTGATAGTCATAGAAAAGAAAATGTCATCCCTTGCTCACAGCCACAGCCAAAGCTAGGATGGTCTAAGGAAAAAAGATAAAAAGCACTCCTGTGACTTTAAAAAAAAGAAGGTATGTTGATGCAAAGATTATATGACAAGCTGAACCTGATGACGTTTCCTCTCCTACATAACTATCAAAGATCCAGAAACCCTGTCCTCTTTTGCTCATGCTTGACAATGCAAGGGTCACCATGGCAAAAAGATTTAACAAATTTTTTAAAAATTCAAAATGAAAATTTGTCTCCGGGTGCAATTCAAGGTGCTGGTTTTCACCTTTAAAGCCCTACATGGTAGTGGGCCAGGGTATCTTAGAGACCGCATCACCCTAAGGACGTCTGTCCGTCCAACCAGAGCGGACCGGAGGGGCTCTCTAATTGTGCCATCAGCCAGGGGGGCTCGCCTCTCTGGCACAAGGAGGAGGGCCTTCTCCGTGTCCGCACCGGCCCTTTGGAACCTCCTGCCTGTGGAACTGCGTCTCCAGACGGAGTTGTTGCCCTTTAGGAAGGAACTAAAGACCTGGCTGGCGGGCCAAGTTTGGGGTGCGGGTGGGGATGGGAGTACCGTTGGGTGGTTGGTATAGAGAAGTGTGCCTCCCCCCCAAGGTCCCTTCGGTACTTGCGCACCTTTTAGGGGTGGGTTTTTTTAACTTTTAACTTTGTTTTATCATGTGTCTTTTTATGTATTTACTGTCCGCTATGTAAACCGCCCTGAGTTGGGTTGTACCTGAGTGGGCGGTATATAAGCGTGAAAAACAAACAAATAAATAAATAAAATAACATTTAAGTCCCAGATCAAGTGAATCAATTGCTAACTATCTTTGTAGACAGCAATCTAAATGTGAGTCAACAGTGTTGTGTAGTGATTAAAAAGAGCTGCGGTCATTTCAGGCTTCATCAATTGAAGTACAGTGGTACCTCGCATAACGAACACATTGTATAGCGAAAAATTCACACAACGAAGCGTTCGTTATGCAATGGCAATACCCCGCATAACGGGGAAAAATTCGTTATGTGGGGGTTTTGATAACCAGGGTATCCCCGCTTAATGAACTTTTTTTCCATTATGCAGGGCATCACCCATAAGGAACCGCATAGCGGGGGGAAACGCATAGCGAAGAGCACTGTGGAATGGATATTTTTTTGTTATGCGGGATTCTACTGTATAAAGTTTTGGTCAAGGAAACAACGGCACTATTCTACTCAGCTTTGGTCAAGTGCCACCTGGAGTATTGTGTCTAATTCTCATATTACATTTTAAGAAAGGTAAAGATCACCCTTGCTCGAAAGCAGAGTTGCCATAACTCTCTCCCACAAAACTGGGACAGATGTTTCCCCAGGTAGGTCTACTTATGAGTAAAGGTGGGGGAAAGCCCCCCTCCACCCCATTTCTTCCCACACCTGTTGAAGAAAGAAGAATTTACCTCAGACTCAAAAGCATCCGCTCACCCGTTTTGATGATTCCAAAGCTGTCAGAGGAAGAGTGAGGGAATGGAGAGGAGAGGATGATGGATGCGGCAGGGGCACGTGCATGCATGTGGAGGAAGATGCTGCTGCTCCTAAAGCACACAGCCCTATGAGGGGGAACCTGGTCCAGTGTCTGCCCCATGCCACGTGCCTTCCCCTGCAAATGGGGCAGGAGAGGCCTCTTAATTGGACTCTTGGAAGGGCCAGGGATGGCAGTGGCTGAATTGGGTGCTGCCTCCTGCTGCAGAGCAGCAGGGGTGGTAGATGGGCGGGTTGAAGACTAACTGCTATAAGTGAATCTTTAAGGTGGCACAATATTATTTTAATGGTGTGTTATAATACACACTCAGTAAGTTTTAAAAATCTGGGACTTTAACATGAATTTTATTGAACTGGCCAGGACAATCTTTTGGACCTCAAATCCGGGACCATCCCGGTTTCCCGGAATGTATGGCAACCCTACTCAAAAGCCAGTTGTATCCGACTCTAGGGTTCAGTGCTCATCTCTGTTTATAGCCAAAGAGCCAGTGCAGTCTGTGTTTGCAAACGTTTCTGTGGACATGTGGCAGGCATGCCTCAACACCAGAGTGCATGGAAAGATACCAACAAACCAAAACACATCCAAAGGAGAGAAATCTGTATGGTAAAGGGTCTGGAAACAAAACCCTGTGAGGAACAGTTAAAGGACAGACGTATTTATCCTGCAGAAGAGAAAGCTGAAATGGGTTATGAAATTTATCTTCGAAAATATATATTAATTGTTTTTTAATATATAATTTGTATTGCATTTTAATTTGTGATTATTATATTATTGTAATTGTCATGACAACCTAGGGTCCCCTATAGGTAAAAAGACAGCAAGAAAACAAAAAACAAATAAATAATCAACCAACCAACTAGGAGTTCTTAGGTAAAGATAAAGGTCACCCTTGCTTGAAAGTCAGTCGTATCCTACTCTACAGTTCAGTGCTCATCTCTGTTTATAGCAAAAGAGCCAGCACTGTCTGCAACTGCAGAAGTTTCCGTGAGCAAGGGCAACCTATCTACCTATCTAAAATGGCTTCCTCCCAAGTTGTCAAATCAAGGATGAATTTAAATGCATGCGGACAGCCCCAAAGCAGGATGTAGTATAAAATCATACAGTGTTGTACAACTCAATATGCTCTCCTTTTTCATATGAAAGGATTCTCTCCAGGAAATGGCTCACAGGAAAGCTCAGACAAATAGCAGATTAACACAAGCAGAGCATGAAGAATCATTGTTTGTCTTCACCTAGTGCTGCTTCTAACCATACGTTGTCGTTTAATAATGATTAATGGATGTTTGGTAGATCCATCTTCCTTGAAATAATGTCTAAGGAATAAAATGTTTTTTCTTCCCAAGCTTTCACCAGAGCTCCTTATATCTTCAGTCAAGAATGAGCATCCCTGAGCCTGGTAGTAGCACATTAAAGTTAATGATATTACCTGTGACATGTTATGTTCAAGGCTTTTAAAATATTGGCAGCTATTTTCCAGCCCAAAAGTAGCAGCTAGTAATGTAGTCACTACCCATATCCCCATGTAATGTTTGTGTTACTTTGTATCCTTGCTTTCCAGGAGCTGGGATACAGGATTAATTTTCTGTGAATGTAGAGAAATTCAATTTATACAGTGTAGTGACCTACTACATGGGATTCTGACCAGCAGAATGAAGACACTTAGGACTCTTCTCTCTACTCCTCTCCCTCCTGATCGCCTCCCAGCAGTTTCACACAAGCATACAGCATATGGTACACAATGACATGATCCATCATCCTTCACCACACTGTCACGTTATGCTGCACTAGGCCTACTCAAATAGATGTTTACACAATTGATGATAGATTAATGCAACCTATTTCTGTATCCTTATGATAGCAAGAAGGAAATGTTCCTAGATCATTGTTTCAGGGTGGTCCAAGGATGGTCCAAGAACTGGACATTTCCACCATCATATGGAATGAACAACCTGTGTTATTGATCAACTTATCAGAGAATTTGTTCTCACGATTAACCTGGTCAATCCAGAAGGATGCAACAATACAGCATTTATGTGTGAGCAGTTTATGCCCCATCACATGAACGAAAGAATATCTAGGATATGGCCGAGATAACACTATTAAAGTAGCCTACTGGTAGTAAAAAAACAACAGTCTAATCATTGAAATATCTTAATGTGTCCTGAATTTTGCCTATATTTCATATATGCTCATAATTTTAAATTGTACATTATTTTGAAAAAAAGAAAGAACCGGTTCTACACAATCAATGAGATTCCATGGTAGGGTAGGTATTCAAACCAACACCTCTTGACTCCTAGTCTGTCACTCAACATTCTACACCACATAGGGCACCCCTCAACAATTTACTAATCACATATTTCAGATTACAGTACAGGTGCTTGGCTCCCTATCAGCAACTGATTTAAGTCCTTCCACTTATTCTGTGTAAGAAACAATGATCCACTCTGCAAAATAAATAAACAAATTTAATGAAATGCTTCTCTTTGCTCTCAATATAATTATGGAATCTAAAAATAAGATTATTACTTTTCTAGTGATGCTCAAACTCAGATTTGAAATTGTTGAGAATCCCTGTTCTAGGAGTTAAAGCACAAAATCTACATCATCTATTTCACATATAGAGGTATACATTCATATTACCTTACAATTGTCACACAAGAGCTTCCCCCATAGTCTCAGGGTTTTAACCTTCAAATAGCAGGGATTCAGAAGCTGCTGGCCTGGTCTATGATTATTGGTCAACTCTACCATCTGGTTCTTAGATTTTAGATTTTAGAGTTTTATGATGTTTTATTTATGTGTATTGTGTGTTGGAGTGTTTTTATGTCAGTGTGGTTTCTTGCATTCTAAACCGCCCAGAGTCACCTTGGCAAGGGGGAGGTTAAATAAATTGAAATAAATAAATAAATATAGCTGAGGATCTCAATCTCCCCTACGTCACCTGGAGGACCCTGAATAGGCTGAGGGTTGGAGTCCTTAAATGCAAGACACACGGTGTGAATATGGAGAGACACAGAGTCCGACCCATTTGTTGGTCTGCCAATTGCTGCCAGAGACATGCACCGATGAGGACTTGTGTTTGGGCAATGACAAAGCAAAGAAAGTGGCTTCATTTTGGCAGTCCAGGCTCTGATCAGGACACGAAAGAGAGAGACCCAAAATATTGTGACACTGCATGTTGGTCTGCAATCAAAAGGTTCACAATGGACATGCCTGTTGAGCCTTCTGGAATCTCACTTCTAATATTCAGGTGCAAAAAAAAAACAGTAACTGTAGAAGGTAAAACTAGCATAAATAATAATCCTCAAATTCTAAAAGCATCATGTTCCTCTTTCCCCAAAACTAAATAAACTTACAAGTTGAAATCACTGAAAGTTATCTGATTTGGCAGGGGTTGCTTTTGTATAGAGATCAGGAATTGTAAATGGCTAACAAATTGTGTGTGTGTGTCACTCTGTAGGAATTCTGTCCATAAAGACTATTTTTTGAGCTGGAGGGAGAGGAAGAATTTTAACTTCCAAAAAAATCACTACAAATTTTAATTGTTACATCTTCTACTAAGTGTCTGGAACAGGCTAAGTGGTGGGAAGAAGCCTACTTCAGACTGTTCTTGCTTGCTGAAATTCTCCTGTTTCTGTAATTTAACAAGTAAACATATGTCTCAGACTTTTATCATTTCCAAAGTCTTGAACATGGACAAAGTGGGAACAAAAGGATGAGTGGTTTCTATGGGAATAAACACAGGCAGAATACTCTATCTATCTATCTAGATACTGTACTGTATAGATATAGATATATATTTTCATTCCCCCCAAAGAAATACACTGAACATACTATTAGAAAAATTCTCTATCAGGTGTCAACTTGCCCAAGATGGTCATAATGTAATATTGAAAGCATTTCCTAGCCTACAGCATATACTGCTGCTCTATAGATATCAAAAAGATAAAGCGCCCTTGGCAATTGTAAATGTGCTGCAGTTCTTCAGAAGAGGCATTAAGTAATTTGTGTAAAACAGAAATGGGCTTCAAGGGAAAAGGCCTTTAAAGTTCTATCTCTTGTAATCATTCCTCCTCTTCAGTAGATAATCCTATTGTGGCTAGGAGTTTTCTACAAAGAGCTAAAGATATTTCAACTTTCTGAGTAGAACTGGAATAAACAAATAAAAATGAGAAAGGGGACACATTAAGCCCCTGTATGAAGCAAACAATACATGTGTCTGTCACATACATACATACATACATACATACATACATACATACATACATACATACATACATACATACATACCCCACTCTACCCAAGTTTAAATAAAGAACAAAAAATTTGTAATTAGATATTGAAAGTGCGGCGCCAAAATGGCCGCCGCGCTCTTTGCGGGGCCCCCCACCCAGACTCAGACATCTGGGTGAGTTAGGGGGCGTGGCCACCCCTCTATAAAAGGGGTGGCCACGAGGCAGCCGAGCAGCCATTTTGGAAAAGCGACGGAGAGAAGTTTTCTCCGTCGCTCTTCGTTGCTTTGAAAGCCGCAGTTGGCTGTAGAGCTTTAGCGGGTATTTTGCTTCTCAATCTTCGGCTTTTCAGCCATCTGGTGCTGATCCCTGGAAAGGGATCGTGTTTTTCATTATGCCTCCCAAGAAGAAGGCTATGGCGACTCAGGCTCGCCCGAAAGGGAGACAGCAGTCGGGTCGGAGGACCGCGACTGCGCCCCCGCAACAGGAACCCTTATCGGATGCACCCACCGGGACCCATGGGATGGGGCAGCTTAGGCCATGGCCTGTGGCTCTCCAGCCTCAGACTGGTCCTACAGGGGCTTCGGCCCCCGGCCCGCAATTGCCGGCCAGGGGCCTTGATCACGGGGGAGGGCCTGGTGCGGTTGCACAGCAGGGCTTACCTCCGGCCCTTCATGGGCCGGAGTTTTGGGCATGGCCCTATTCGGGACCTGGCTCTCAAGTTGGGGTCCCTGGACCATTGCTCAGCGGGCCGTCTGGCCTGCCTGGCCCCCTTTATGCAGGGGGATCTGCCACAGTGGATGCATTACTGGCATGTGTAGCCGCGCTAGAGGCATCCCTAGGGATCACCAATAACCCCAGTGGGGGGGGGGCTTCACTGTCATCTGGGGCCCCCTATTGCCTGCCTGCTACCACGACAGCCGCCACTCTGCAGCAGGTGGCCAGTCGGGTTGAGTTGCTCGAGGCGCGCAGGCCTGTGCCCGCCACGGTCTCGCAGCTCCCTGTACATCCTGAACTGCAGACAGGTAGTGGTCGGATGTGTCCTCAGAGCTCGATTGCGGTCGCGAGCTCCGACGCCCGCCGTGTGGCTCACGGGGGTGCACCCAGTGAGTATCAGGTTCAAGCTAATGTCCCCACATCACACTCCACTTCCAGGGATAGGTTTCAGTGGCCATGGCCTTGTAATGTCGGGGCGGGTGGGTATCAGTTCCCAGCTTACCCGGGTGCAGCTTGGTCCCATACTGTCATAACATTGGGCGGGGGGGTTTCCGCCCCCGGGGCTATGCCAGGTGTCGCAGGGACTGTCCAGGCTCCTCTCCTGATACCCCGTGTAAGTACTGTACCAGTGTCGGCATTGCCGACGGCCGGGTATTCCTTGCCCCTCGGGGATCATTTGTCCCAGGCCACAAGGGAAAAGATTTGGCGGGGGGGGGGAGTATGTCGATATTTTCTCCCTATTGAACCGGGAACCCACCAAGGAGGAAAAAGAGGGGCAGGATGATAAGGACAAAGAGCTGTCTCGCCGCCGCAAGCCACCACGTACCTGGGCTAACTGGTTACCCGCATATCTCATAAATATGGCGGTGTACCTTAGGGCTCGGCCTGACCTGGCCATTCCTATGGTCCAATATTTGGACAATATTTGCAGGGCAATGGTGGATTTTCCTGGCCCATCGTGGTTGGCTTACGATGAGGAATTTAGAATGAGAGTGCCCTTACACCCGGAGATGAGGTGGGATGAGCCATGTCAGAAACGGGGCTTTCGCATCCCATTCAAAGGGGAGCGGTGCCCCCAAGATGCGCCAAATTTACTTTCCCTGAAGGGTAGGGAGGAGGTGGCTGCCCTAAGTATCGCTAAGGAGGTTAAGGCAGGTAGGGTTGCTGGCCCCTTTCCTATGCCCCCCTTTCCCAATCTGAAGGTTTCCCCTTTAGGGTTGGTTCCCAAAAAGGGTTGGTTCCCCGCACGCGTAATCGAGCACATGGTCGGCACTTGTGAAAGTTGCCAATGCTCCAGACCAGAGGAGGCCCGCCTTCCCCACAGGGAATGGGACGCGGCTAAGGGGCCGTGGTCCCGGGTGCACGTTGATTTCGCGGGCCCGTTCAGAGGCACCCTGTTCCTTCTTGTAGTGGACGCTTTCTCCAAATGGTTGGAGGTTATCCCAGTCACGAGCACCTCCTCGGCCCAGACCATTAGGCATTTGCGGAGGCTCTTTTCCACGTTCGGCATACCCGACACGTTAATTAGCGACAACGCTAGTTGTTTCACGTCCTCTGAGTTTAGGGCATTCATGGAGATCAACGCCGTTCGGCATATCATCTCCGCCCCGTTTCACCCGGCCACCAATGGCCAAGTAGAGTGCCTCATCCGCACCACGAAGGACGCGTTACGGCGCATGGGCCCAGGGGATCTGAACCTACAAGTGTGTCAGTTTCTGCTAGGGTACAGGGTGACCCCATTGGCGTCAGGATACTCCCCCGCAGAGCTCTTAATGTGCAGGAAGCTGACCACCATTCTTACTAGGCTAGACCCCACGAGGGTAGAGGACAAAGGAAGGAACATCGGGCTAGAGGCTACAAAGAGTTTCAGTGTAGGCGCCCCCGTGCATTGCAGGAATTACGCCAGCACGGACCCAGCCTGGGTACCGGGCGTAGTTGTGGAGCAAACCGCAACTTTCCTATGCCCCCCTTTCCCAATCTGAAGGTTTCCCCTTTAGGGTTGGTTCCCAAAAAGACCCCTGGGGAGTTTCGTTTAATTCACCATCTGTCATACCCGGCGGGCCATTCGGTCAATGATGCCATTCCTGATTACCTTTGTTCTGTCAGGTATACGTCATTTGACCAGGCCCTGCGCATGGTGCACTCTTGTGGCCCGGGTGCACTTCTGGCCAAATGTGACATTAAGTCGGCATTCCGGTTGTTGCCAGTGCACCCGGGTGACTTTGAGTTATTGGGTTTTAAATTCCAAGGGAAATTTTATGTTGATAAAGCCATGCCTTTTGGCTGCTCTATTTCCTGTTCAGCATTTGAACGTTTTAGCACTTTCCTTCAGTGGGCCTTTGTTCGCAGGTCTGGGTCCCGGTCTGTAGCCCATTACCTCGATGATTTTTTGTTCGGGGGTGAACGGGGCTGGGACACGTGCACGCGTCTCCTCAATACATTTCAGACGCTAATGCAGGAACTTGGTGTCCCTTTAGCGCCCGAAAAGACCGAGGGCCCATCAACTAAGCTCACATTTATGGGTATTGAAATTGACACGGTCTCGCAGGCATCCAGGTTACCCATGGATAAGGTTACCCGGATCACTGCGTTGATTTTGGCTTTACTGGCCAAACACAAGGTGTCACTTCGTGAGCTCCAGGTTCTACATGGTCACCTTAACTTCGCCTGCAGACTGGTCACGCCTGGCAGAGCTTTTGCTCGACGCTTATGTGACGCCATGACTGGGCTATCCAGGCGCTATCACAGGGTCCGACTGAACAAGGGCATGAGGGCTGACATGTTGGTTTGGCTTAAGTTCCTGAGGGACTTCAACGGGGTGTCGTTTTGGAGATCTGACCTTTTGGTTTACCCTAGGTTCCAGGTTAAGTCGGATGCCTCTGAGTCCCTGGGATATGGGATTTACTTTGAGGGGAGGTGGGCCTACGGCCGATGGCCTCCAGCATGGCGGGGCACGGATCGTCTACGCGATCTGACATTCCTTGAGTTCTTCCCGATACTGGGAGCTTTGATGCTATGGGGTGAGGAGTGGGCCAATTCAGTGGTTCATTTCTGGTGTGACAATGCTGCGGTAGTGCACATCGTCAATTCCCAGACATCTAAATCACACAGGGTCATGGAGTTAGTTCGCCAGTTCGTGTTGCGCAGCCTACGCCTCAATGTGCTCTTCAGGACCAGACATGTACCAGGTATTAATAACGATATTGCTGATGCTTTATCCCGCCTGCAGATCCCCCGGTTCCGCGCCTTGGCTCCAGACACAGAGGAATTCCCCTCACCACTCCCGGACGAGATTTGGACGTTTGGCAAGGAGAGATGAACCGGGCGATTGGCATGTCACTGGCGCCCCGCACGCGTAATCGAGCACATGGTCGGCACTTGTGAAAGTTGCCAATGCTCCAGACCAGAGGAGGCCCGCCTTCCCCACAGGGAATGGGACGCGGCTAAGGGGCCGTGGTCCCGGGTGCACGTTGATTTCGCGGGCCCGTTCAGAGGCACCCTGTTCCTTCTTGTAGTGGACGCTTTCTCCAAATGGTTGGAGGTTATCCCAGTCACGAGCACCTCCTCGGCCCAGACCATTAGGCATTTGCGGAGGCTCTTTTCCACGTTCGGCATACCCGACACGTTAATTAGCGACAACGCTAGTTGTTTCACGTCCTCTGAGTTTAGGGCATTCATGGAGATCAACGCCGTTCGGCATATCATCTCCGCCCCGTTTCACCCGGCCACCAATGGCCAAGTAGAGTGCCTCATCCGCACCACGAAGGACGCGTTGCGGCGCATGGGCCCAGGGGATCTGAACCTACAAGTGTGTCAGTTTCTGCTAGGGTACAGGGTGACCCCATTGGCGTCAGGATACTCCCCCGCAGAGCTCTTAATGTGCAGGAAGCTGACCACCATTCTTACTAGGCTAGACCCCACGAGGGTAGAGGACAAAGGAAGGAACATCGGGCTAGAGGCTACAAAGAGTTTCAGTGTAGGCGCCCCCGTGCATTGCAGGAATTACGCCAGCACGGACCCAGCCTGGGTACCGGGCGTAGTTGTGGAGCAAACCGGCCCCGTGTCGTACCGCGTGGAAACCAGCACAGGGCTCCTGTGGAGGCGGCACGTGGACCAGCTCCGACGCAGGGTCTCCGATGAGCAGGGCACAGACCAAGCAGGGAATAAGTCAGCGTTAGGGTTCTCCCCCACCCGTTCAGCCCAAGGGGGAGGGAAGGGGGACCGCGGGCCCCCACCAAGGGGGGAGGAGGATATCCTCGTAGATACCCTGGGGGATCTTTCCGAGGAGGAGGGACCCAACCCCATACATATCTCGCGGAAGGTCCCCACAAATGCGGACACCCCTACTAAGTTAGATTTTGATTTTCAGAACCGGGGGGGGTTTCGGAGTGGTCCCCCACCCGTCCAAGCGAGAAGAGGGGTTTTTCGTTAGCCCCGACTGCCCCCGGTCTGCCCACAATGGAGTTTTTCCCTTCCTCTAAGGCCGCCAGACAGCGGCAAGCCACTAACAAGTCTCCCTCTCCCATTTCAGGACAAGGGACCAGGGAACAAAGAAGCAATAACGCCCCCGGGGGGGCAGCCCTCTTCACGGCCCAAACGCACATGCAACAAGCCATCTTGGCTGAGAGACTTCGTCTCATCCTAGGGGGGAGGGATGTTGTGTTCTGTAAAGCTGTGCCTTTAACAATGTACCTTTGCCATGTGTTATCAATGTAACCTTTCTGTGTGCAACATTATAACCATCAGCTGTATCAATGTAAACCTAATAAGGGGACGCGAGCTAGTGACCACCAGAGGGCAGTAGCGAGCGTCCAGCTCTCATGGATCATATTCACCTGGTTCAGCAGCGCGGGAAGATTCCCCGCCACCTCTTCACCTGGTCAAGAAGGGCATGACCTCCTACGACGTCACGCAGGCAGCAACCAATAGTCTGTCGACGAGCCACATTCAAATGTATAGCCAGTTGTATATATTGAGCTACTCATCCGCCATTACCACATGTTCCTCCGGATCATCATGCAATAAACCTGTGTTAAGCCAACCCTTCGGCTGTTTCATTGTCTTTGGTCCCTTACACTAAATTACGGCGTGCATCCCAACGGCGTGCACCCCCCCCCCAATAAACAACCCCAGGGGCTGGAACCATTGAGTTCCGAGGAGGCTGCAATCTCCTCCCTTGAGCACGACTAGGGGAAGGGACGCGGCGTGCTCCTTGAATTTGACCTGAAATTCTCCAACCCCCAACACTGGAATACTGTTCCCTTGCACGTCCCGTAGTGTGGACCTCAATGCTTTGAGCTTGGGCCGCTTGTGGGGGGCAATTCCCAAAAACTCCCTCTGGGAAATGATTGAATATGAGGACCCCGAGTCAATTTCCATCCTAATGGGAACCCCTTGGACTAGTACCTCAACAAAGTAGCGGGGGTGTCCTGTAGACACGCTGAACACTGGGGCGTCATCCTCGCTGCCGTTGGAGATGCGGCCCATGCCGTCCTGCTTCCGCGTGGCCTGGGCGCCGTCCTTGGGTCTCGTTGGGCGGTCTTGTCCCGCGGAACGGTCTGCGGAGCTCCTCCGGGTCTCGCGCTTCTTCCTGCACACCTTGGCGATGTGCCCACGGCGGCCACAGTTGTGGCACTCTGCCTTCCGGAAGGGGCATTTCACGTGGTCGTGGGCCACTCCACAGCCGTCGCATCGCCGGCTCTCCTTCCGGACCCTCCGGACGTCCTCGTCGTCGCTGCTCTCTGTGGACGACCTCGAAGTTCGCCGGGCCGCCTGTACCGGAGCCTCTGCCTTGCTCGACTTTGGCCGCCAGTCCTGAAGTTCTTGGACCCCGGCCTTCATAGCTTCTGCGGCCTGGGCCACTCTGACGACCTCCTGCAACGTGGGAGGCGGCTCTTGGTTCATTAATGTGCGCTGGGTCTCGGCGTCGTTCAGGCCGCACAGCACACAGTCCCGGAGGGTGATTCCGGCATTCTCCCATTTGCACGGGCCGGCCGCCAGCCGCAGGGCCGCCACGAATGCAGCGACCGTCTCCCTGGGCGCTTGGACTCGCCTCCAGAACGCACTCCGAACGGGAAACATCGCCGTGGCGGGCCGGACGTGCTCACGCAGCATCTGCATGAGTTCCTTGGCCTTGAATTCGCTCACCCTCCTTGGTGCAATCAGGTCCACCAAGGTCCTTTTGGTTTCTTGTCCAAGCATCCTGGTGAAGATGGCCCTTTTCTTCGCCTCTTCCGTGACGTCGGACTCGATCAGTGCGGCCTGGAAGTCCATCTCGAAGATCTCCCAGTCGCCCGGTTTCCTGATTTCGAAACCGGCGCATGTCTTGGTCCCGTGGGCTGCCATATCCCACCTTCATCGCCAATTTAGTGTAAGGGACCCAAGACAATGAAACAGCCGAAGGGTTGGCTTAACACAGGTTTATTGCATGATGATCCGGAGGAACATGTGGTAATGGCAGATGAGTGGCTCAATATATACAGCTGGCTATACATTTGAATGTGGCTCGTCGACAGACTATTGGTTGCTGCCTGCGTGATGTCGTAGGGGGTCATGCCCTTCTTGACCAGGTGAAGAAGTGGCGGGGAATCTTCCCGCGCTGCTGAACCAGGTGAATATGATCCATGAGAGCTGGACGCTCGCTACTGCCCTCTGGTGGTCACTAGCTCACGTCCCCTTATTAGGTTTACATTGATACAGCTGATGGTTATAATGTTGCACACAGAAAGGTTACATTGATAACACATGGCAAAGGTACATTGTTAAAGGCACAGCTTTACAGAACACAACAGGTTTACCCTAGGTTCCAGGTTCAGTCGGATGCCTCGGGGTCCCTGGGATATGGGATTTACTTTGAGGGGAGGTGGGCCTACGGCCGATGGCCTCCAGCATGGCGGGGCACGGATCGTCTACGCGATCTGACATTCCTTGAGTTCTTCCCGATACTGGGAGCTTTGATGCTATGGGGTGAGGAGTGGGCCAATTCAGTGGTTCATTTCTGGTGTGACAATGCTGCGGTAGTGCACATCGTCAATTCCCAGACATCTAAATCACACAGGGTCATGGAGTTAGTTCGCCAGTTCGTGTTGCGCAGCCTACGCCTCAATGTGCTCTTCAGGACCAGACATGTACCAGGTATTAATAACGATATTGCTGATGCTTTATCCCGCCTGCAGATCCCCCGGTTCCGCGCCTTGGCTCCAGACACAGAGGAATTCCCCTCACCACTCCCGGACGAGATTTGGACGTTTGGCAAGGAGAGGTGAACCGGGCGATCGGCATGTCACTGGTGCCCCGCACGCGTAAGGCGTATCACCATGCATTCAGTCAATTTACAAACTTTTGTGCGCAACTCCGATTGCCCGAGGTGTGGCCCATTCCAGTTGAACACGTTCTCCAATTTATGGTCTACCTACACAGTCAGGGCCTAGCTCCCCGCACCATAGCATCCAGGCTGTCAGCACTGGCATTCATGGCCAAAGTGAGGGGTTCTGCTGACAGCACGTATGATTTCCGTATACGACATGTTTTGGAGGGGTGGACACGGGAACGTGGACGCCGCCCGGACAATCGCCACCCTATTTCTCCAGGGGTTCTTACACACCTTGCACGAGGCTGGCATGACCTGTGTTTCGACAGGTATGAGGCAGCTCTGTTTCATGCGGCTACCACGGTGGCCTTTTTTGGAGCGCTCCGCATCAGTGAGTTGGTGCTACTGTCTAAAGCGGATGCGGCTCATAGGGCACTGGAACTCGAAGATGTCTATGTCTCCAATGAGTGGGCTCAGTTAAGGATACGGTCCTCAAAAGTTGATCAGCACGGTGTAGGCAGTGGTGTTAGACTGCTACGATGTTCCATTGCAGACATCTGTCCGGTTGGTGCCCTACAAGAGTTCCTTGCAGTGCGTGGTACGCACCCTGGCCCATTTTTCTGCCACCAAGATGGGTCTCCCCTTACTAAATTTCAATTTTGGAAGGTGACCGGTAAGGCACTGTCCAGTGTTGGCCTCCCCGGGGCTCGTTACGGCACCCATTCTTTTAGAATAGGAGCTGCTTCTACTGCGGCTGCATTTGGGTACTCTGAGGCTGATATACGCCGTATGGGGAGGTGGGGATCGAAGTGTTTTGAATTATATGTTCGCCCTCTTCAAGTATGAGTACCAGATAAGTCACTGTCCTATCTTTTTTATCTTACAGATCCTGTGTGTCCCCGCACACCGGTGGCAGTATGGCTGGTGGGCCATAGCTATGTGCACTGGGCAGTGCAGTACGCTGCGGCGACAGAGTGGGGACCCCAGCTTGGACTACGTGCCTCCGCATGTATCAGGTGGTATGGTAAGCGCGGAATGTTATGGCGGGAACTGTTGCCATTCCTTTTCTCCATCAGGGATGCTGAACCGCCTGATGTCTTGGTGCTGCACCTCGGGGGCAATGACCTGGGCCAGGTCACTGGCCTTTCCTTAAAACATACGATCTGCAGTGACCTAGCTTATTTGCATTATGTGTGGCCTGCCACAACGCTGCTATGGTTGGACATCATACCGCGTCACGCTTACAGGGGGGGTATCAACCTCCAGGCCCTTGACCTCACTCGTCGCTCGGTGAACAGGGCAGTGGCCCGGTTCTTTGCTGACAAGGGCTTGGGGCGGGTCATCCGACACCCCACCATTAGTCTCCAAAATTACAATCTTTACACAGGGGATGGGGTCCATCTGTCGCCCAGAGGTATGAACCTCTTTTTGGAAGATTTGCAAGCAGGCCTGTTGACCGAGCTGACGGTCTGGGGGGGGGGGGGCGGTGAGTCTTTATTAAGCCTCCCCGTGTGGCGGGTAGCACTGGTAAGGTAAATATTTATGACCCACAGGTATCCGTCAGGTTCGCAATTGACTGGCCAACACTAGATAGGTACAAGTTTGTTAACGTTGACCGGTCAATGACGAACCAGGCAATGGGGTGATGGCAGGAGCTCTTCAGCATGCATCACCCCGTGATTTGACGGATACACGTCAGAGGGTGGGGTCAGTAGATAGCTTATTGACTACGGTCAACAATTTGTTTGTTGTAAACAAACAAATTGATACAAATAGATACATTGTAGCCAATTGCCATTGGCAATTTTGGGAGGAACCTTACCAGTGTTACTGCGGCCTGCTTGCCTTAAGAATTATAATTGGCTGAGTACCAATTGAAATTTATAATTCGGACTAGGGCATGAATCAATAAATGTGGCCCAATGCCGTTATCCATATACCGGTGTCTGAGTCTTATTTGGGGGGTGCGCCTGCAATGAAAGCGCGGCGCCAAAATGGCCGCCGCGCTCATTGTGGGGGGCCCCCCCACCCGGACTCAGACATCCGGGTGAGTTAGGGGGCGTGGCCACCCCTCTATAAAAGGGGTGGCCACGAGGCAGCCGAGCTGCCATTTTGGAAAAGCGACGGAAAGGAGAAGTTTTTCCCTCCACCCCCTCCCTAGTGAACAGTGTGATATTTTGGTCGCTTCGGGGCCGGGTGGGAATTTTTGGCTGGAACCTACAATTGGCCTCCTGGTTCTGGCTTTTTTGCCCATCCCACACTGTTGCTACGGTTTGATACAGGGGCTTTGCTATTGACTTTGGTCACATGGGCGGGTAGCACTGGTAAGGTAAATATTTATGACCCACAGGTATCCGGCAGGTTCACAATTGACTGGCCAACACTAGATAGGTACAAGTTTGTTAACGTTGACCGGTCAACGACGAACCAGGCAATGGGGTGATGGCAGGAGCTCTTCAGCATGCATCACCCCGTGATTTGACAGATACATGTCAGAGGGTGGGGTCAGTAGTTTATTGACTACGGTCAACAATTTGTTTGTTGTAAACAAGCAAATTGATACAAATGGATACATTGTAGCCAATTGCCATTGGCAATTTTGGGAGGAACCTTACCAGTGTTACTGCGGCCTGCTTGCCTTAAGAATTATAATTGGCTGAGTACCAATTGAAATTTATAATTCGGACTAGGGCATGAATCAATAAATGTGGCCCAATGCCGTTATCCATATACCGGTGTCTGAGTCTTATTTGGGGGGTGCGCCTGCAAAGCTTGCCATAGTGAGTTAGGAACAAAGCAACTTTTTTGCCAGTAACAATTACCACTAGTACACAGAAAGAGCCTCCTCAAAGATTGTGGTATTTTTGAACCACAGTCAGGCATACCCCAACCTTGTGCCAGCTAATCTTTCTCACACTAGGTCAGGTCAGGTGGAAGGAACTGCAGAATGAATTCACCAAAAGGTGGCTTCGTTTTGGCAGTTTAGAGTCTGACCTAGACATGAAAGAAGAAGTGAAACAAGAACAAAGTATCTACTGTATCTGCCCATTATCATTGCTGGTTGGTAGGTAATAATAATTTTGTGTCAGAAATTATTCTCAGTTGAAAAGATTTTTTGTGTGGAAGAAACTCCACTCAGGGAATGCCCAAATGAGTCTCTTTTCATGTCCCCAAGAGCAGGGACAGAGACAGGTGCTCAATCCGTTATGCAGTACCTGGGTCTCGAACTGCCGACTTGCCAGCCTTCCAGCTAACAAAGCAAGCTCCTTAACCACTGAGCAACCGCAGTCCCTATCATTGTTGGCCGGTAGGTGAATGTGTTTGGCATTGTCTAGTCAGAGGGGGTGGAGGAACAATCACAGGAGTGGCTGAAAGCTGTTGTGCATGTGCAGTGAGATCAAGTTGAAGGATAAGATAACAAGGAGTGAGAGTAAGAGACTGGGCAAGCAATAGAAAAGCCAACGTGAAGGAGGAGGAGACTGACCCAGGGAAGGGGTAAGAAGAAGCTGGGGAGTCAAAAATCTCTTGTGGGCTACAAAGTGGAATGAAACTCTTGTCTGACTCTACCAAAAAAAAATCTCAGCATGATGTGGCATAAGAATTTCTCCTTTATCTCTTTCATGCATCCCTATCTTTATGCTATTTCTTGGGGGAATTCTCTAGAGGGAAAACACAGTAATAAATTCTTAACAATTTATTCATAACAAATCACTTTCACGAGCTGCAGTGATAATAACCGTGTGGTGTCCCAAATTATTTTTGCACCAAATCCCTTTTTAAATAGTAGCCTTCCCAGTTCTATGTTTTACAAAGAGGAAAAAAGGGGCTTGAAATCTCCACTCTGATTTGCTACAGGTCCTCCACTCATAAATGGTCATGCAAGAGGACCAGAGAATCCGACTCCAGATACTAATAATAATTTCGTGTCAGAGATTACTTTGGATTGAAAGAATTTTTGCTGGAGAAACTCTGCTCAGGGGACACCCGAATGAGGCACATACTGAAATTACATCAGACAGAGGATTATGGTGTAAAAGCTCCTTGCACAATAAAGACTGTAGTGACACTACTTCTCCCCAACCACAAAAGCTGGAATCATTTTCCTTCTTTTTATTCCTGGCCTTGATCAGTCTAGGAAAATATTTCTGCTGTCCTTGGCAACTAGCAGCCCTCTGGATTCCAGAAATACACCACAATACCAAAATGCGTGCATCACAGTTGCTTTACATGGAATGCTGACTTTAATACAACTTGCAACCTAACCTTTGAAACAAATAAATAAGTGCACAAGATGATTTGCAATCACACAGTCAGTGTATACATTTAATGATCATTTCACTGCTATCCAATAACATGGCTATGTACATATATGGGGAGAAGGATCACTTTTTCACTGAGCCCTCAGTCTTGTGGGGTTACTTTCAGAGCCCACTATGCAATTTCCAGATGCAAAGAACTATGTGCTCAGGTGGCTCAGCAGAAGTTCCTAAAATATTAACACTGCAAACTTTTGTATCTATATGCACCGTGGAAAGGCAATCTCAGTAGGCATGGAGGCCAAATTCTTGCTCCCAGACTCCATCATGGAGCCTATTATTTTGCTTTTGTTGGAGCGGAGGTCTTAGTGATCCTGCATGACCTTTAAAGTCACAATTAGACCTTTTATTACTCTCCAAAACAGGGCTGGTTGTTTTCTCCCATTAGGGTGGCTCTGGGATGGCCTTTAAGGGACTGCAGAAATTTCCCTGAGGGCTGCATATTTGGCTAGATGGCATCATTAACACAGTGGTTGGCTACTGGGCAGACTAAGGAGGATGGTGTGTGGTGGTCCATGGGGTCGCAGTGGTCAGACTTGACTGTGTGACTGAACAACAACAAAAATACATTGTGCATGCTGTTCTGTGTATAGAACAATATGTGCAGTACTAGGGAGTTTCTATATTCCAAAGTATAAATTATCTTATACAAAGCTATGACAGTTTAGAAAAGCAGAAGTATCTGTTAAGCGACAGCTGACAACTCTCAAGTACCGCACATGAAGTGAACGGCTCATAACTGTCAGAAGGCAGGACTGTATAGCTCACTTAACCTGTTCTGGGCCACCTAAACTGGCTTACTGTATCAGGCATGGTGAAAGATGCTATCTAGTCACTAACACTGAAATATAATAATAATAATAATAATAATAATAATAATAATAATAATAATAATAATAATAATAATAATAATAATAATAATAATAATAATAATAATAATAATAATAATAATAACAACAACAACAACAACAACAACAATAATAATAATAATAATAATAATAATAATAATAATAATAATAATAATAATAATAATAATAATAATAATAATAATAATAATAAATTTCATGTCAAATTATTCTGGGTTGAAAGGATTTTTGCAGGAGAAACTCCACTCAGGGAATGCCCAAATGAGTCTCCTTTCCTATCCCCAAGAGCTGGGACAGAGACAGGTGCTCAATCCATCATGCAGTACCTGGGTCTTGAACTGCCAACCTACCAGCCTTCCAGCTAACAAGGCAAGCTTCTTAACCACAACCACCAGTCCAGCTACTTTTTGTATGTGAACATACAGAAAAAGAGCACGTTCTTTGCCTCTGACAGTGCCTTCTGTCCAAATCAAAGGAAGATCTTCAACAGATAAAGAGACTGTTCCCTGCAGAAAGTCATCTTCCCCAAGAGAAAGTGAGATGTATGGCAATGGATGTGGAGCAGAGCAAGTATTTTCAATCCCAACCATTCCTCACACATCTAAGTTAACCATATTCAAAATGCCTGGTGAGGACTTATGAATACTCAGGAACATAGAGATGAAGAGGTTAACATTTCTTGAGGCTGAGTGACGCCCATTTCATCCTTAGTCAAGAGGGGAGGGACTAAAGTTCAAATGGGCCTCACTCAGTAAAGGTTTCCCTTGCTTGAAAGCTAATCGTATCCGACTCTAGGGTTCAGTGCTCATCTCTGTTTCATAGCCGAAGATCCAGCGCTGTCTGCTTCTGCAGATGTTTCCGTGGTCATGTGGCAGGCACACAGGAGCACACAGAACGCTGTTACTTTCCCACTGAAGTGGCCCCTATTTATCTACTTGCAATTTCTTGTTTTTGAACTGTTCAGCCCCATCACAATTACAAATTAACCCAAATATTTCAGATTCCTAATACTGATCAGATGCATTTAAATCCTTCTGTCTTTCCTTCTTCTTTCCAGGTAATCCATCTCTAAATCCTGTATTTGAGCTGTTCTGCTCATTGCTCTCAGGAGACTCATAAAAAAAATCACTGGAAAAAGAAATCTTTCCAGCTAAAGAAAAAAGAAGGATACCTTGTCATAGCTGTGCCAACACATCTTCTCAAGCTAGCTGGATCCATTACCCAACAGACCATCTAGAAAGCAAAAGCCTTTAACAATGGGTGCGGGGAAGTATGCACAATTTGGAAAAAATATATTCAATGTTTTATTCAATTTTTTTAAAGGAGAAAAACAACAAAAGGCACTGGTTTTCTAGCATGCAGCTTGTTGCATTAACAGTGTAACCCAGGAGTTCTCAACCTTTTTAAGCCGAGGGCCAGGTCACGCTTCCTCAGACAGCTTCAGGGGCCGAATGGCCATTTTGCCATTCCTCCACCACATGGCGCTTCCTGGTGTGGTGGAAGCGGTGGGGGCCCAAATGAAATGGTGCAGTAGGTCGCATCCAGCCCACAGGCAACAGGTTGAGAATCCTTGGCGTGACCTAAGGCATTTAGCAGTACTCTGATTTGGTTTCAGTTGTAAATAAAGTACTTCAAATTTAAAATAAACTTGTTTAAGGAGACAGATTTGAAGGTAGACATGAGATTTGTATGTTGACTGAAAGGTTGAAGATCACTTTTTTAAAAAGGCTGGTAAACACTGGGCTAGAACTTTACTTGGTCATCAATTGTCCACAGCCATTAAATCAATGGGGCCTAGTTTGGTCATGGATGACTAAATCCAGATAAAGCCCAATGCTGACGCCAGAATTCCATCCTACAAAGAAAGAATAGTGCATGTGGCCAAACTCATTTCACAACAACATATCTTATTTTACTATGTGTCAGCAAGTGTATGCATGCATCTAAAAGTATGGAGATACACCTTTAGAAGTGCAAACAGACTTAACCATTTTATAAATATAAAACTAAAGCAGCAGAGCAGCTACTCTTGAATCTGTTTGTGCCAAACAAAAGCTATGAGTTGTATGCCACAAGCAACCCTATGAAAGGAAATGGGAGTTTGCTTTTACGCTTTGTTAATTTGGGGTTTATATAAATGGATGTGGTCTGGCCCCTTGCCTTGAAGGGGCAACATTAAAGTGAAGCAAACAGCTATATAATATGAATGTTCAATACAGCACTTGAGCACTAAACTCAATCTTCTCTCTCCACCACCAAGACAGAATTACAAGGTCACCTTCCACTAAACAGAAGGAGCCACAAGTAATACTGTGCTATTCAGCCGAACAGCATCCAAGAGCCATTTTAAACTACAATATCCCCACTTCAGTAACAAAGGAGTTCTTCATATGGATATCTACCTGTATCCCTCAGCACTGTTATAGCACCAGAGGGGATCTAAGATTGATGGGAAGCCCACTACCCCATCAAAAAAGAGATGGGCAACTGTTAATTGTTAGATGCTGTTGGACAGCAATTCCTGTCAGCATGGCTAATAGTAGGGGATGATGGGAGTTTCAGCATCTGGAGGTTCATGTTAGTTGTCTCTACCATAAAGTAATGGGAGGCTGTTATTAGTTCCAGCCTAGCACAAGAAGGTACAGATGGGATTTTGTCACTTGGGGGAACTTCTGCTGGTGTATCATCACTGTTGTCGTCATCGGCTGCAACTCGTATCCAAGAATGTATTTTTTCCTAAAGCAGGAAAAATGTAATCACCGTGAATTTGTTTAAGGTGGATCCCAGCTTGCCATATAGTGCGTGGTGTATCATAAATTCTCTAATTCTCTAAACTTTAAATAGTGTTCCTTTGAGAAGTTGGGTTTTGTAGTGTTTTATTACCTATGAAGAGTTATGTAAGAGAGCTTGGAAAAATTACTTTTTTAGAAGCACAGTTCCCAGAACCCCCAGTTTATCATGGCAGAACCATTATCAACAAAGAAGCCAGGTTCTTACCGTTTCTCCTTCCATTTCTGTTCTCCTGGTAATGTATAGCAAGCATCAGAGCCAGCTGAGAGCCACTATGGTACAGGAGCTGGAGTGATGGGTTGGAATTTGGGGAAATGAGGTCCTAATTTCTACTGAGTCATCAAATGCAAATACACCAGTGACCTTGGGTCAGTCACATCATCTCTCCTCTCATAAGCATGCTGAGAGCATAAAAGTAGGGAAGAATAAAGTCATGTAGGCTCTCTTGTTTTCACTGAAGCAAAAGTGGGACATAAACATAACAATTGGGATAGATAATTATAGCAAAGGGAAGAAGAGGAGAAAAGCTGAGAGGAAAAGAAGGGAAGAAGAAAAATACTCCATAAATTGAGAGACAAGCTATCTTTGACTCCTCTTCCTTTTAGCGTTGATTTCAACGTACACCAGTTCTCTACACTAAGAACAATAGAGCTAAGAATCAACACCTGGGTCTTCTTATTTTCTGTTCCCTCTCAATCTGTGTTTCATCTGTGTGCCCTCTTTACATCATAAGATGGATGTCAGAGTCTGTCTCATTACTGTTCTGTCCCTTAAAGTCAGAACCAACTTAAAACAAGCCTAGCAGGACTTTCAAGGTAAGTGAGATATTTAAAGATTGGAGTAGGTGTCTGGGCTGTGGAACCAGTGGTTGGGAGTATGATTCACCATTTTGCCTCCTGAGAGAAGAATCATGGGCAAATTGCACAGTCCCAAAATTTCCCAAGAAAGCGGCAATGGTAATCCATTTCTGAGTGCCTAAAACAGGGATTCCCAACCTGCGAGCCACAGTACCATTTCATGTCCCCGCCACTGCCTCCACCACACCAAGAAGTGCCATGTGATGGAGGAAGGGCAAAATGGCCGTCCGGCCTCCAAAGCTGTCTGAGGGAGCATGACCCGGCTCCCGGCTTTAAAAGGTTGAGAACTCCTGAACTAGAAGAACCCTGGAAAAGGTAATCATACATCAGAGTTGACTTGCTGGCACATATTTTATCTATCAGCTCCACCCCTCCATTGAGTTTCCACTGGTAAGTAGGGATTCACATCCAGGCCTCTTGAACCCTAGTTCATTGCTCTATCTACTATTCCACACTTGGTATCTTTTGCATTTCTATTACATTTCTGCCACATTTCAACCCTTCACTTTTTCCACACTGAATAAATGTTACAGTCTGTGCATTTGAAGAAGTGGGCTGCTGTCTATAAAAGTAAATGTCAAATAAAACTTTTTAGGTTTTCAAGATGCCGCAAAGCCTCTTGTTATTTCCTTTAATAGTTTTTTTCAGCGAATAATGAGGACATACCACTATTATTGATCAAAAATAACATGTTAACAAGTTATATTATTACTTTTTAAGTGTAATGAATAATGTTCACTTGTTACAAGTAAATTATTTAAGGTCTGGAGCCATTATCATGCTGCCCTGAGTCAGGTTCTCCTGTTTGGGCGGCATATAAATTTAAAAAATAAAATAAATTAAATTAAATTATTGGGCATGTTTGGCTCATTTTGCCTTTGTTGCTTTTTGGTATATTTTTAAAATGTCATATACAGTGGAACCTCATACAACAATTGCCCCATATAGCAACAAAACCACATAACAATTAGTTGTTTTTTTTAGTGGGATGGTGTCCCACATAACAATTTTCACTATGGAAAAAAATCATACAACAATTTTTCAGTGGGAAAAACCACTTAGCTAAATAAATAAAAAATATCATTGTACAATGCATCCCATAGAGAAAATCACTATATGATGCATGTATCGTATAGCAATTGTTTCGTACAACAGCAAGTCCCGTGGAACGGATTAAAATCGTTGTATGAGGTACAGTACCACTGTATTAATGTTTAAATAATATGCAACAATAATTATTTGTTTGTTGAAAAAACAATAGGTAACATTGCCTCGTAAAAATAACTTTCCAAGTTCTAATCCTCACATTTTGAAAGGATTTAAATTCTTTTAGATATTTATTTTTTAACTTTTTAAAAGTTATAATCTTCCACATGTATAAACTAAGCCTTGTGGATATACTGCACTTTGGGTATTATGATTTTTATTACGGAAACAATTTCTGTTTTCCAGAAACTGGGTTCTTGATTTTCCACATTAGTTACAAAGTCTTGCCTTCCAGAACCTATCTAGCACAACACATTGTAAAGACTTTGCTGGAACTCCATTCCCATCTTTAAATTAATTATGTCAAGCTCTTCGTTCTAGGGCTTGGAAAATCTTATGAGAGTTTTTCAAGCTTGCCATAATTTGGGAGTAGTAATTACTTCCTGAACTACCACTACCACTACCACTCCCAACTACCACTGCTTAAGTTGTAAGGGCAAACACATCTAAAGATACTGCTGTAATTTGATGTTCTTGCACACCTTTATAAATGCCACTGACTGCAAAACTCAGTTCAAAGGTACCACTTCCTATTCTTAAGCAAGACAAAAAGACACAGAAAGATTTAATATTAACACTACTGTGTTACTGTACTACTTTTTTACACCTCTCTTCCTGCCTGGGAGGGAAACATCAGCATACAGTACTTGAAATGTTTACTCTGTCAACAGGTTAAACTGAGAAACAATGGCTACCCTGAGGTCTGTCAAAAAACTGAGTAGGACTCCCCAATTACTGTACTATCCAGCCAGAATGACAGGCTTAACTTTGTACCTAGGAAGCATGGAGACAATTTTGCAACTATGTGAGAACAAGCAGGACTCAATATCATTATCTCAGGAGAAAGAAAGTTAAACAGCACGGGGGGGGGGGGATCACATATACTGTACTTTGCAAGAAAATTCAGTGGGCAGAAGCTGCCAAAATGTTGACAAGTATCTTTTTTTAAAAAAAAGGGGAAAAAGTGAATAATCCATGAATTCCATATAAGAGGAAAAAGAATTTTTAATATACACTTACTATATTAAATTATCTCACACTGACAACTTTTTGACTGAAGCAGCTTTTTTTAAAAAGACCATTGTTTGCAAAGAAAGAATAGAGAAAAATATTAACTATTCTTTTCAAATGTGGATTCTTTAATTCTCAAAATGGGGTAATGCAATACCAGATGGGGGATTGGAGATAAAATATTCAGGGAAGGTGACAATAGTGGGACTCTGCACCAAAATACTGTAATAGGAAAGATACCAAATACTATTCCAATGACTTGCAAACTGTGTTTTAAGGAAATCAGAGGTTCCTTTAAAACAATGACAAGTTTAGTGGTAATGGATAGGTTTCACTGAGGGACAGGTAGATACCATATTTAATATTTCTTTCTAGTGTAAAGGGATGCACCTCTGTTGCCAAGGCTTGTGCAACAAGAAGACTCACCAGTCAGAATCCTGATCCCTGCTCTTGCCTTGCACTATATCAGGAATTCTCAACCTGTGGCCGGTGGGCTGGATGTGGCCCATGGCACCATTTCATGTGGCCTCCCACTGCCTCCACCACCCCAGGAAGTGACATGTGGTGGAAGAAAGGCAAAATGGCCATCCAGCCCCTGAAGCTATCTGAGGGAATGTGACCTGGCCCTGGGCTTTAAAAGGTTGAGAACCCCTGCACTATATGAAGCGTTGGCTCCAAAGTTGGTCTCTCAAAATGCCAGAAGCAAGGGGAGGAGCCTGAGGAGTCAGTGGGTATATGTGCCCAGGCCTATTGTACTTATTTGGAGCAATATGCATGCAAACACTTTTGCCATGAGCCATTGAGCCTGGCACCAACTGGACATGGGTGGAGATGGGTGCACAGACACAAAGACCACCTCACAGTACAGTACACTGGTCTCATTCTCCAGTGCTGATCTCCCTGGGATTTGTCTCTTCTCTAATGGACCCAGAGAAGCACAGCCATTCAAATGGCATCCTGAGAACTGGGAATCCCATGGAGAAGGTCCAATTTTCAGATGCTCACCTAAATGCTTTATCTTTCCAGGTCTCACAGTCTCCACAGGAACTATTCTTTGTTTCTGCTTTTGGGAGATGAAATCAGGAAACAGCACTGGAGACTGAAACAAATTATGGGGTTAAAAAGTCCCCAAATAAAGTAACGCAGATAGAAGTATTGGTAAGACAGTAGATAAAACCACCTACTGCAATTAGAAGATCTGTCACAAGACAGCACTTCCTCTTTGTCCTCACCTCATGATTTAGGATTTGGCCAAATCTAGAGCATCCCCAGCTCTATGACAAATCCTCTGCCTGTCAATGTAGAGAATGGGTTTCAAGGCCCAGAGATCTGATGGAAGAAGGGACTTTCAGATGTTCACAAAGATGTGCTCATGTACTATATTCAGTCTCTGGCCAATAACTAGCTTGAAATAAGTGTGCATCCAGAACTTGGAAAAGCCACTTTCCCCCTTCTTTTATTACTGCAGCCCACAGAATCTCCCAGCCAGCATGGGTAGCTTCTGAAATGTATATTCTAGAATAGTAAGATCATGGCTTTATGTGTGCTACAGTCAAGTTGATATAGAACCTGCTCACTTAAGGAAGGAAGCTGGTGGACCACTAAACAACACAACAATCTCCATTACGTTCCTCATTCTGAAGAGCTACTGGGAGCAGTGGAGGCTGGTGGCTTCATTGTCAGTGAGGCACTGAATTTGTTCTGGGTTTTATTACTAACTTTGCAGGAGATAAAGTCTTGCAAAGCAATACTTTGAGGAGTGTATAGCTAAAAACACACAGAGAAATAACAAAGACTTCTTTAAGTACATTAAAAGTAAGAACCCAACTAGGAAGGCCATTGGACCATTAGACAACAATGGAAGGCAAGGTGCAATTAAAGAGGAAACAGAGATTGCAGAGAGACTCAATGAATTCTTTGCTTCAGTATTCTCTGAAGAAGACAGAGACCACATGCCCAAAACAGAGCCTATCTTCGTAGGGAGGAAAATCGAAGAATTAAGCCAAATAGAAATAACCAGGGAGGAGGTCCTTGCATGTCTTATTAAACTAAATGGTAACATCACCAGGACCAGATGGCATCCATCCATGAGTTCTCAGGGAACTTAAAGATGAAATTGCTGATTTCCTAGCCAAAATATATAATCTTTCCCTCAAATCAAGCTTTGTGTCTGATGACTGCTTTTCAACCTCTTCATAAATGACCTAGAAGTAGGAGTAAATAGCAAGGTAGCCAAATTTGCTGACGACAGTAAATTATACAGGGTAGTGAAAACTGTGAGAGATTGTGAGGAGCTTCAGAGGGATCTCTTGAAACTGGGGGAGTGGGCAAAACAGTGGCAAATGAGCTTCAACATTAGTAAGTGCAGAGTGATGCACGTTGGGCAAAAAACCCAATTACATTTATAAACTGATGGGGTCTGAACTCTCTGCGACAAACCAGGAAAGGGATCTTGGTGTCCTGGTGGACAGCTCCATGACGGTGTCAACCCAGTTTGCCTCAGCAGTGAAAAAAGCAAACTCAATGCTAGGGATCATTAGGAAGGGTATAGAAAATAAATCAGCAAGTGTCATTTTACCTCTTTATAAATCTACTAGCATATTTTGCCCGGCGGTGACGGGCTTTTAAAAATTGTTTTGGATAGTAAAGGGTTTCGGGTTTTTTTCTTGAACCAATGGTGCTGGGCTGTTTTAAATGGTGTTGTAAGGTTTTGTGATTTTGTGGCTTCAAGGCGCTGCGTCCGCCTGCGGCGGACTTGCGCTCCCAGTGGTTTTTTTTTGTTTGTTTGTTTTTTGCGTGCTGGCTTCCTCAGTTCCGGGCTCTTTTAATTGGTTTTTGAACGTTTTTGTTTTATGTTTATGCAAATTTTGTTTTAATTTAATTTATTTAATTTAATATTATTTAGTTTAAAATTTAATTTTTTGTTTTGGTTTTTTGGAGTGAAAAGTGATTTCTGTTTTTTGGTAATTTTTGAGATTAGTGTGTTTATTTTTGAATGTTTTTATAACTTATTTGATTAATTTTGGAATTAATCTTATTAATTTTAATATTTTTGAATATTTTTTTTCTTTTGGCCTCTGGGTGGGGGTGGTGAGCTTTTCTGTCTCTCTTCAATTGTTGCCTCTCTACAATTGTTCTCTTCTGTCCTCTGGGTGTCGCTTCCGGTAAGTTTTCTCTTCCTTTTCTCATTTGAGTTCCGATCCTCATAGATGGAAGCCGTCTTTTGGTAGGTTCTCTGGGGGGTTTTGGGGGGTGGGGTGGGGGGGTGGGGGGTGGGATTGTTTTGGGAGCGGGTGTCTGTGTTTTTTTTCTTGTTTCTTTTTGATTGTTTTTGTGATTGTTTTTTGGATTTTTGTGTGGTTTTGAATGTTTTTGGTTTGTGTTTATTTTTTCAGTGGGGGTGGGGGTGGCTTTCTTTCCTGCGGGCCATGCTGGCTGGCCCATGGGAAGGAAGGGCAATGGCGGGGAGGCTTTCTTTCCCATGGGCCATGCTGGCTGGCCCATGGGAAGGAAGGGCATCGGCGGTGGGGGGTTTACTTTTTTCCCCCACGGGCCATGCTGGCTGGCCCGTGGGGAAGAAGGGAAGTTGCGGGGGGGTTCCTTGTATTTTTTGCATGCCGGCTGGCCCTTCGAACGGAAGGGCAGCGGTGGGGGGGTTATTTTTTTCCCCACGGGCCATGCTGGCTGGCCCATGGGAAAGAAGGGAATTTGCAGGGGGGGTCTTGGTTTTTTTGCACGCTGGCTGGCCCTTCGAACGGAAGGGCAGTGGCGGTGGGGGGGTTAATTTTTTTCCCCACAGGCCATGCTGGCTGGCCCGTGGGGAAGAATGGCAGCGGCGGCGGGCATTGTTTTTTAAGTTTTATTTTTTCACGCTAATGGCGCACAGGACGCTGGGGCTTGTACTTTTGCCTGCGCATGTTTGCATACTTTAGCGGTTTGTTTCTTGCGGCTTATTTTGATTGGCCGCGGTGCGTTTTCGAACGTTCCTTTTGCCACGCCGCTCAGCCTGATTGGCTCTGGCGCGGCGCGGCGCAAGGAATGTTGGGAATTGAAGTTCCCTTTTTTTGTTACCGACAGTTACCTGCGAACCGGGTTCGGGCGAGTGAACGGAGGCCCATTACGGGCTAGTGGGGCCTGGTGCAACCCTTTGTCACATTCCAACGGTTAACGCACCATTTTATAGGTATAGATGATGAGGCCCCATCTGGAATATTGCATACAGTTCTGGTCGCCATACCTCCAGAAGGATATTATGGAGCAGGAAAAAGTGCAGAGGAGGGCAACCAAAATGATTAGGGGACTGGAACACCTTCCTTACCATCTGAGGCTGCAATGGTTGGGCCTCTTCACTCTTGAACGACGGCGTCTAAGAGGTGACCTGATTGAAGTTTATAAAATCATGCACGGTGTGGACAAAGTAGATAAGGAAAAACTGTTTTCCCTATCGCATAACACTAGAACTAGGGGGCACTCCATGAAACATTTGGGTACTAGTTCTCAAACAAATAAGAGAAAGTACTTTCTCACCCAGAGGATCATTGGTCTATGGAACTCTCTGCCAGAAGTAGTGACAGCTGTCAGTCTTGACAGCTTTAAGAAAGGATTAGACAAGTTCATGGAGGACAAGGGTATCAATGGCTATACTTATGGATACCTAAGGACAACCTCCGGGTTGGAGAGATAGGCAGGATATCTCTCAATGCCATTTCCAGGGAATCCTAAGCAGGTGAAGGCATCTCCTTGGGAATATCCTGAAGGAAATGGTGAGCCACTGTGTGAGACAGAATGCTGGACTGGATGGGCTGTGGCCTGCTCCAGCAAGGCTGTTCTTATGTTCAGAGCCAAAACAGCTTTTAGCCCTTTTATTGCTTTTTTAGAGGTGGGACTGAACCCCAGAGCAGATTCACTCTACTACAGACATCAGTCTTTGACTGTTGGGGGTAGGGAAGAATGAAAACAATCTAAGCTCTGTTGTGTATCTTGTGCACTATCAAGTCTCATCCAATGTATAACAACCCTAAAATAGGTTTCAAGGTGAAATGCTTAACTGGTGGTTTTAGCAGTGCTTTAACATTAAGTTAGAGTCACCTCACAGATAGTATGAACTATGCATAATATACATATTAGTTATACGCTAGTGATTGCAAAAGGAAAGTTTGAATAAATAAATAAATAAAATAAGCAAATTTTTTTTAACTTCTCTATCCATACTTTCACATTACAAAGTTAAGGCTGCTGTGCTGGATGGCAAGGTCTTCTCAACTTTCACATTTTCTTTCCTTAGCTATGCACTTAAAGAACCGGTAGATTTTGGCAATTAAATCAGTTTCTAAAGATCCGCATTTTCCCCTCATCATTAAAATGCATAAACCTAAAACATCAAGAACGGTGAGACGGATGGAACACTGCAAAGTCATCTGGCAGACTTGCAACTTTTGGCTAGCTGTGAATGTAGTTGTGATGGATGGGGTTTGTAAGCAAGAAGAATACATTGAGGCATGGCCTTCTGTTCCTTTAACCTAGGTACTAAAAGGAAACAGCCTCCTAAATGCACAGCACAGAAAGATTTACAATCCAGCCCTGTCCATGTTCCTCTCAGAAGTAGCTGTCATTGAATTATTCCCTAGACATACTATGGCAAGCCCTTACTCAAAAGCCAGTCATATCCAACTCTAGGGTTCAGTGTTCATTTTTGTTTCAAAGCCGAAGAGCCAGCACTGTCTGCTTCTGCAGACGTTTCGTTGGTCATGTGGCAAGCATGACTAGACCCTGGAGCGCACGGAACACTGTTTTCTTCCCACCAAAGTAGTCCTTATTTATCTACTTGCAATTTCTTACTTTCAAACTGCTAGGTTGGCAGGAGCTGGGACAAAGACGGGAGCTCATTCTGTCCTGAAGTTCTCGGGAATTGAACTGCTGACCTTCCGCCTCCCAGTCAGCATCTTAGCCACTTGACCCACTGCAGTCCTATGCAGTCCTATGACAGCACAGCCTTAAACTGGGTGCTTAATCAGAATGTGGAAGTAGCATGTTAACAGTAACACTATTAACACGTTACTTTAAAAAAAACCAAGGGCAAATGCAACTTTGTTCTCATTCTAACCTCAATAACTAAATTTATTTTTTGACATGATGAATAACAATTTTCTTATTCCAAACGTCAATATGGAGATATTGGGGCCACTTTTTTATATTTTAATGGTATTTTTCCCCTTTCAAGCATATTTGACAACTTTGTTAGATCTAAGGCCAAATGTCCAGCTCTAAAAAGATCCCTGCAACACTGCTACAAAAAACTAACTCCCTCCACATTTTTTCAAGTCACAAACTATGTGAAATATACACAGGTTTTCTCTGTCTCTGTAAGAGGCCCAGCAGTGCTTCAAGACACCTCCTCAAAGCTCTAATAAAAGTGGAGTTGAAATGCATGGATTCCTTGTGTGCTTAGTTTCCAGTAGAATCTGAAGAACATTCTATTTGGTTATCTTAGCCCTCTTGAAGGACAGGACCCAGACACTGCCCTACTCGAGGCAAAGGAGAAGATGGCAGCTACTCCATTAAATGTCCAGAAACAGAACTGACCTGACCATTGATCCTTATTTCAGTCTTCTCAATGGAAGAATGAAATCCACCTCACTGAAGAGCAACAGACCAGTCTGGTGAAGGAAGACTTTGTAGAATACTCTGCTCTACTCTCCAAGACAGATGAAAGGTCAGGAGATTCAGAAGAAACAACTGCTAAAGGGCTCCCAGTATTGTTTCCCAATGTCTGCTAACAAGAATGGTCACCTCACTCTGCCTAATAGTAGGGCTGGCCCTACCTTTCTGAGGCAATGCTACCAACCTGCTGTCCTTGAAGTAATAATAAATCATGGTGTGCCATCAAGTCTGACTTACGGTAACCCTTTCCAGGGTTTTCTAGGTGAAGAATACACAAATGTGGGTTAGCATTCTCTTCTTCTAGGATACCTTTGGTGTGTGCAGGCTGCTCAAGGCTAAAAATCTGGCTCTTCTGTGATGCACATTGGGAAATTGAACTCTCAACCACACCCTGAGCTATCTAGCCAGCTAACAATAACTGCATGCTGCCAAGTCAATTCTGATTTATGGAAGCCATTTCCAGGGTTTTCTAAGTAGAGAATACACAGAAGTGATTTACCATTCCCTCCTTCTGGGGACACCTTGGGTCTGCGCAGCATGCCCAAGTTTACACAGGCTGGTTTTTCTCTTGAGAGTTACAGTAGAGAATTGAACTCTCGACCTTTGGCTCCACAGTCAGACACCTAAACCATTGAGTTTTCTAGCCAGCTATTCTTTGAATAGGAACCCTCTTATTACTCTGTGACAGCAAAACTAAGAACAGATGTTCACATACCAGAAAAAAGGAACAAGAGTATTCAAAAGTAAAGAACAGTTAAGGAAACCATAGCTTTGTAGAAAAGTCACGGTAAAAGCTTCTATAAAAAGTAGCAAGTCTAGAATAGTACAGTTTGAAGATGAGAGCCAACATTTCACAAATAAGATGTTTTCTTTGTCTGCAGACTTTGTCCAAACAAGTTACTAAACTGAAAAATTAGAGGGAACTGGAAGCATAAAGAGGTCATACTATATGCCTTTATCATACATTTACAGAAAGTGCAGGACCATAAAGCAGAACAGAATTCTGTGAGTTTCTGGTTGTTGTTTTTAGTACAATTCCCATCACTTTTGACCACTGCTCATACTGACTACTATTATAGGAGTCACAGTCCAGCAAAAACTGAAGATCATTTATTTCCACCCTTTCCTTGAAGTATGCTAGTAGTTGAAAGACATTTGGACAGAAAAGCTTCTCTTCTGTGGCCTGGGAGGTGGATGGCGTCAAACAGGTTAGTAGTACCACATCAATGCAACACAACAGAAAGCAAGAGAAGAAGCAAAATGCAGGCTGATCCTTACTGTGTAACACAGAGGAAACTCAATCATGATTGTATTAGAACATTCTATTCAGATGGTGTCTACCTGCTTGGTGTAGAAAATTATCCCATCCCATTTTCAGGTGAACCACTGGTTGGAATATGATGCATTCAGAGCACACATACAAAAAAGTTATGATTTGACAGCGACAACAGGATTATATATACCAGCAAACTCCTGACCTGAATAGCTGCTCTGTTTGTCAGCTTGTGGTTATGTAAATCAAGATGCTGGGCAGGTAGTGAGAGACTGATATATCTGGCGGATCAAAATTTGTGACTGGCTCACCTGAACTCTTGATTCTGTAAACAAGCCTAGTTCATTTTCAGGCAGTTACCTTCATAATCACTGTTCATAAAGCAGGATTTCCATGTGCAGACATGCCAGCTTCTAAAACAGGGCTGGCCACCCTTTTTCTGCCTCAGGCCTGACCATGCCCCTGGGCAGTTGAGTAGGACGGACCATGCCCCCCCCCCCGTGGAACAAGTACATTTATGGCTGTCATAAATGCAGCCACTTCCACATTTACAAAAGCCGCTGGCACATTTGTGCATGCACAGGTGCATTTTACGACTGATGTAAACGTGCCTGCTTCCATTTCAAATGTGCCGGAGGTGGCGATGGGCCGGATGGAATGGCACCAGGGCCGCGGCAGGCCCACTGGCTGTAGGTTAAGAACCCCTGTTCTAAAATGTTCTAAGCCTCTGTGTTTTCTAGCATGTTTTGTTACTTCCTGCTAAACTAATCCACCTTTTGCTTGACACCCTCAACCATCTCATGCAGTAAAGGGAGTAAAGCTTAAATACCTTGCCAAAAAGTATCTGACTATAATCAATGGTTTCCAATCTGCTGAACCTGGAATGATGCTGGATGACACAAGTACCAGAATGCCTCACCATAAGCTGTGATGAGTGAGTGAGGCTCCTGGGAACTGCAGTCTAAAAATATCTGGAGCCCAAACAATGGGAACCAATGTACCTCACTATTATTAAATATGAACTTCTGCTGTGTTTTCAGTTATTATTCTCATATGTCAGCTGCTTCACATATTTTTTAAAAATAAAAAGTTGGGGGGAAAGGCACTTAACCTCCTATATGTGAGATGTTCCTATGCTGCCAGTCAAAATTGCAATGCATACTTGCTACAAAATTACATGTATAAAATACTGTATGCTATTTGAACATCTCTGATGGTAGCAGACAAAACCTTTTCAGAAGAAGAAGATAATGATGAAGATTTACATGCACACCTTGCTTTCTGGCTACTAAATAGCATGCAAGATAGTTACAATGATAAGATCTAATAAAAACAGTAACAGCAAGCTCAGCCCAAAAAAATAATTAGAATAAAAATAAAACAAAACATTGTGTTCATGCTGTCTCCAATAAACAGAAACATAATTACAAACATGCACATGGATAGATTCATAAAGGTGCAGAATACAACTATATTTTAGGCTTTTCTCCACAGCCATGAAGCCTATCTATTTTCCTTTGTCCTAAATGAAAGGTGAGGTTCTTACTACATGTACTGTTTCTCTGCTTGTCCTACTTTACCATGTCACATCCTTGATCCTTGTTTTTGTGGTCCTTTGAAACTGGGCTTGTAGCAAAGGACTGTACAGTCCTCTGTTCCAAGCAGGATGTAAATCTTCATTTAATTCATTCTTGCAGGTAAAAAACAAAAAGAAAATGAAAGGTTCTCTCTCTCTCTTGTTCCAGATTACTTGCTTCATAGATATTTTTTTCTTTGCACAAAAGTACTTTGCACACACAAAAACCACACCATTGTATATTGTGAATAATACAATTTTAAAGCAAAATACAATTTTGGTGCCAGTAATATCAGTGCTTTTACTTTTGTACAAGGGCAAAAAATATAGCAGCAGTTGACTGTTATCAATGGAATTTATTCCATGGGTCTCAATCAGTCAAGACTCCCTATTTTGTTCAAGACAAGAAACTTTGTAAGTAAACTATATTTGGAGAGCTTTAAGTTGTCTTTCAACAGCACACATACATATGTTATCTGGTCAGACTTTTCTTCACTACAGTGGATGAATAATGTATCTCTATTTAAAATACAATGGCTGAAATCCTATTGTTGTTCAAGTAAAGTTTTTATAACTTATCACACCTAATTGCTATTAACTGATGGTGTGCCAGGCCCAGGATGCATCCCAGTTAAGTAGTCAAGAGTGAGACCAGGCATGCGATTGAGACACTCTCTGACTCCTCAACAATTAGATGCAATGAGCTGTTGTAAAATTAGGCAAACCTCACAAGAACACCAAAAGGTTTCAGGTCAATAACTAAGTGTAAATGCCTATGTAACTCTATTAACATATGTGGATTTTGTGGAAATTAATGTCATGTTTTAGTGACACGTTTTCTGATTCTGTTGGCCGTGCAGCCCGCCCTGACAGCAGTGTTCACATAAATTGAGGGTGTAATCCCATCTAGAACAGCAAATGACAGTTTATGGGAAACAATTTTGCAACCAATGTTGATGCCTCTTTATCTAGTTTAATTTGCCAAAACATCAAAAGATGCTATGCCCTTTTTCACAGTACACATAAAACAAAATGCTCTCATTTTTAACATAAATAGCTGTCATAAAGATATACAGTATCTATCTATCTATCTATTTGTCTAGCTAACTAACTAACTTGTATACTACACATAGAACTCTCTGGGTGGTTTACAGCAATAAGTTCAACCAAATAAAAATTAACAATACAAACAATATAAAAAAATAGTAAACAGTCCACTTCCATAGATCAACCCAGTTTTACATAAATTAAACATTAAAAGAACCTAAAATACCAATCCATATTACTGGAGGGAAATCTCTAGAAAGTTTTAATTTCATCTATCCTGGCAAAATTCAATTGGAAGCTCATTCCAAAGAGACCAGATCATGATCCTTTGTGCTCACTCTTCTGGCCTCCTTTGGTATCACAATTCTTAACTTCATGGACTGAGGGGAAAAGAGTGTTAAGATATCCACCCAAGAAAACTTTCAAGTATGTATAATATATAGATTTATATGGAGAAATAATGTCTATCGGGACATCCCACTACAGTAATGGAGTAGACCGTACAGCCAGAGACTCAATGCTGAGAGTTGGGCGGCGGTAAATACCCTGACTCTATAAAGGGGCGGTTGAACCCCTTTAGGTGGGGTGATGGTCCCCTCAGTGGAGGAAATGCCACTGGAAAGCATCATATTGGGCCCAATGGCAAAATGTGCGGAGGAGGAACTCTGATTCCCAATGGTCATGAGGGCAGAAGAGGCCATGCAAGATGGACTGGCTGTGAGATGGATCCATGATCATAGTGTGTGGGTCACTTCATGGCAAGCTGGGATCCACCTTAAACAAACTCACACCAATGACATTTTTCCTGCTTCTGGGGGGGAAATGTATTCTCAGATAAGAGTTGCAACCGATGATAATATGGAGAAAGTAGATTCAAATTACATATATACTTGTTATCAGTATATGCTCATGTGTATGGACATATGTATACATTTTAAATATAAACAAAAACAAACAATACCTGAAATCCTGTGGCTTAATTACACGTGTGAAGGTAAATATAACATTCAGACACGTCTTACTGGCAACTAACAAGTCCCTGATGAGATTTTCTAGAAGACACTAAGCCACCAACCTCAAAAATCCCAGCAGTGAGCCATTAATTACCAACTCAAAGCCACAGAATTTTGCGTATTTGTCTTCTACATGTGTAATCAAGCAATAAGATTTCAGAAAGATTATCTTTAGCTAACTATGTAAGTGTGCTAGACCAGCTTTAGTTATCAACTGCACCAGACTGTAAATGAGTATGTGTATTTGGGTAAACACTTAGCCTTGAGAAAAGACACAGTTATGGCGAGATAGGATAGCCTTTTTCAAATACAGTAATACCTCGCATAACAAATGCTTTGTATAACGGAGAAATTGCATAACGAAGCATTCATTAGGCAATAATGATACCCCACATAACAAAAAAAATTGTTATGTGGTTTTTTTTGGTAACTGGGGTATACCTGGTCATTAGGAACCCCGGATAATGAACATTTTTTGTTCTTTATCCGGGGCATCTCCCATTAGCTTCTCATAACAAAAAAAACCACATAGCGAACAGCTCCGTGGAACAGAGATTTTTCGTTATGCAGGGTTCTACTGTACTTGAAAGAGTGTCATAGTAAGGATGGGATCTGTTCTCTATCATACCAGAGTGCAGGACATGTAATAAAGGAGTTAAGTTACAGGAAACTAAGTTTCAGTTGAGTATCAAGAAACACTTTGTGTTAGAGCAGTATGACCATGGAGCCAATGACCACAGGAGGTAGTGAATGCTCCAACACTGGAGTTATTCAGAGAAAATTAAACAGCCATGACTCAGCTATACTTTGATTTGGATTCCTGCACTGAGCAAGGGGTTGGACTCAATGGCCTTAGAAAACCCTTCCAACTCCATCATCATCATCATCATCATCATCATCATCGTCATCGTCATCGTCGTCATCATCAATAATAATAATAATAATAATAATAATAATAATAATAATAATAATAATAATAATAATAATAATAATAATAATAATAATAATAATAATAATAATAATAATAATAATAATAATAATAATAATAATAATAATATTTGATGTTTTCTTTACAGTGTTGAGAGGATTTACAATGCATGAAGCTCAGCAACTGTTAGTCCATAATATGGTATATTTGAATTCCTCATGAGGACTGTAATGGAACAATCCAGTGTCCTCTACAGGGTGTGGTTTTATGGCATTTCAGTCTGCCTCTTGCAGGATATGTTGCTAGATATTTTTGAGACAAAACTCGAAATGTTATATTTTAAAAGAAGCACATCACATTAGTCATTACTTTTTGGCAAGCAGGTTGCCATTATCGTTCTCTTTGCATGAGTGATTTGTTATGCTGCATGTTACTGATAGATTGCAATAGCATATTTAATATGAGATAAACATACAGATGACTAGTTGATTCCTTACAGTGGCCAATCCTGATATTGCAGCATGTATTTATGAAAGTGCTATGGACAAACTAGAATAATACCTCCCTTTCCACTCAAGAGTGATAAGAGAATGTCATAAAACCTGAAAAATGCCTGTCAAAATGCCTCTTAAAGTGCTTTTGAAAGTAAAGTTTGAAAGTTGTTGCATCTAAAAATAATAGTATAATTGCTAGTTACATTACCCAAGTAATACTTTTTGCTCTCCTTTTCACTTCTCTGAGTTAATAAATAACATCTGCTACTGTCTATCTGTACAGCTAAAGACAGCTTTAATGACAGGAGTCCTCAGAGCCTAGAAATGCAATAAGCATCCTGTCCCAGAAACCACTGGAAAGAAACGCAGTGAATATAAACCCTTGGGTCAGCTACAAACTCGTATCACACTTCCTACTCATTTTATATTGCCTGCTGCGCTAATTCCATTAGACTGTCATTCTATGCACATCGCAATGGAGAAAGCAGGAATGATATTTTAAAAAAACACTTCTCAGATATTCACTGTGAAAGGGTAGATTTAACGGAGTTCCAACCTCACAGTACACAATGGATAATATATCACTATACCGCTGGGATCATACAAAAAAAACATGGAGGCATGTTATTTATGGAATGAGAAGACAAATAACAGACCGTGTGAGCAAACACCAATAGTCCCCTGATCAAGAACACTTGACTACTTTGAATACAAAGAGAGGTTTGTCAAAGCAGAACAATGTCCATCTGGCCAAGTACAGTATTGCCAAAAACTACAGTGAAAATGTTTGCAAGTCCAAGGAACGGCAATGCTTCTAGCAATGGGAAGGCTAAAGATCTTTAGCACACCCCATGTTTGCAGTGCAATCACAGGCATCTTCAGTTTTAAAAGGGATCTACTCACAAGTGTTGAGGGGGGAAATGACTTATTGGAAACTGCTACCAGTCAGAGGTGGGGAAACTGGGCTAGGTGTTCAAATGTCCCCAACTAGTACAAGGCAGCCTCTTGTTTACCTTGGGTTAAACCAGGAGGGGAGTGGAAATGCACAACTCTCCAGGTAGTGTTGGACTGTAACTTCAATCAGCCACAGGTAGCACAGACAGTAGAGAGGGACAACAGAAGTTGCTGTCCTGGAGATCAATTCACATTCCCCATCTCTGCCCCACACAAAACTACTCCAATCACCTTCAGTCATCACCTTTGCCATTCCCATTTTCCAGCAAATTCATACAATTCAAAAACATTGTCACCTTCTTCTACCACCTTTCCTTGTCTTTTCTCCCTGCTAGGAAGATGCATGTAAACATGTCACATACCAGAAGGGCACAAGGAACAACACAGTAGCAGCCCACGCACAAATTCTCTCCTAGAGACTAATGAGTGTCTAGAAGCACTGTTCATCATTAAGTCACTAAGATGTGCCTTGCACAATGGTCGCTACTCCTATTAGGAAAGTTCATATAGCCATACTGCAGTACTATGGATTTGTAGGAAAACTAGCATCCGGGAAAATAGCCAGAGAAATAGTGTTCCTCAAATATTGTGTAGAGAATATTTTTAAGAGTCTGAGATATACTAAAAAGTAAAGTTTAGTCTCTCGCTAACACTCTTTTCAGTTTGGGCAGTAGGATTGCTGCAATCCTGTTTTCCACAATTACACCAATGTTGGACTAGACCAGGGGTGGTCAACCTTTTTATACCACGGGCCTGACCATGACCCTGGACAGCTGAGCACACCAGACCATGCCCCCCAGAAGCAGAAGTGGGTACATTTTTACGTCATAAATGCCCCCAATTCTGTGTTTACGATAGCCATTGACATGTTGGCGCATACAGCTGATGTAAACCTAGCCCACTTCCACTTCTGGGTGTGGCAGAGGCAGCAACGGGCTGTATGGAATGGTGTTGCAGGCTGGGGCCAGCCCACGGGCCATATGTTGGGAACCCCTGGACTAGACTTTCCCTTAAACCAGCTGTGAATTATGAAGGGAAGTCCCATGTCCTGTAATATTTTGGGACACACACTGTTTAGTCCTGATTGGACACTTATCTCTACCCTGTGTTTACCAACATGTAACAGCTCTAGAAATTGCAGGGAGAAATTGGCGACCAGTTACCTTATATATAAGGTAACTATCGTTTTTTTCCCTAGAGAGAATACAAAGTACAAACCAGCTAACGTACAACACACAAATAAGTACTTTAGGAAAAAGCATTCAGATACCCACACCCACCACCCCAAAAAAAAAACACTCAGTTTTTGGTGATGGTCAGAAGCTGCCCATTATGTCTAATCTCAGAGTTTTATACCCAGCAACTCTGTAGAATAACCAGAAGAACAGTCAGGTCTGGCTCCAGATTTTAAGGAGCACCTGTAGGCCCAGGGAGTTGCCTTCAACTACCTAGGTACAACTGCCACTCCTAGGTCCACCCAAGCACCCTGGAGATGCCACCAGCTTGACTCTTGAATAAGAATTCATGGGCAAAGGGATTCATCTTTACCCATTTTGAGGGAGATCTCACTGGCATTAAGTATTAGAAGTGCCAAGAGGCCAGCCCCAGAAGGTGCTAACAACGCATCTGAATTCCAAAAATACATCAGTATGCCAGCTGTTGATCATGCAAGACCTAAGAAGGTACAATGCAGCTACCTTCTTTTCTGAACGGATGTGTCTGTTTTGAGAAACCTTTTCAAACACTAAACTTCCAGGAAACATCTTTTTTCTTTCAGCCATGCCATGATTTGCACATTACCCACCACCAAAATTTATACCAGCATTTCACCTGGAACATATTTTCATACTGTTACAAAAATATGAAGGCAATAATCTCACTTGATCAGTCAGAACTGCATAACAGAGGTCACATTAGCCTCTGTATTCAAAACAATCACATAGCACATGCTAAGTGACTCCAGCGTGCTTCAGAGAGTCTAGTGAGACACAGTATTGGCAAAAGTAAATGGGGAAAGGAGGGAGGAAGTAAAACTATTGCAGAACTTTAAAGAGTAATTAATTTATTTCAGTGAGAGTTTTTGTAGATCAAAATCGACCTCTTTTAACACACTTCTGAGGACAGCTCACACAGTGGATAAGGCTGAGCTGGATAGACATTTAGTCTGAAGACTTAATTACATATATCAATTTTCATTTCAGAGCCAGACTATGAAACTTTTTGACTTGTCAGAAGCTGTTTGAAAACTTTAATTGCTTCCATTGATAAAAACAACCAAGAACAAAGTTAGAAAACAAATTTCCTTCCTTGCCCTCAGGAACGAACAAATCAACAAAGCCTCTTTTCCTTGTGTTGTGTGGCCTGACTTGCGCCCCTTCAATTATTCCACTACAGTGTTTGCTTAATATTATAGAAATGTTTAGCAAGAGAAACCTTATTCACCTCTCCTATCTCTGCTCATAATGTATCAAGACTAGAAGAAAATGTGTTTTCCGAAACTACTGTACTGGTAGCCTGCAACCAAATATTTTGGCATGCCAGGCACTCATGAATGGATTGGGGGGAAAGCAAGAAATTTACAAGCCTTTAATAGTCTACAGTAGGCTTGTATGGTCAAAGGTCTTACAGCACTCAACACATAATAATCTGGTTTTCTGAATGCATTATGCTACTTGCAAAGAGTGTCGTATTCCGTGCAGTTAAAGCATTTTCCACACACCCCTACTATATCAATAAAATACTAAAAATAATAAATTAATTACAAAGTTTCCTACCCTGTACAAGAGGATCACTGTTGTGGCTTTGCTTGGAGCATCGAACACTGAGATCCTAAACATCCAGGTGTGTAAACCAGGGGTTCCCAACATATGGCCCATGGGCTGGACCTGGTCCCCAATACCATACCATCACTGCCTCCACCGCACCCAGAAGTGGAAGCGGGCACATTTACATCATCCACAAAATGCGCCCGTGGCTGTTGTAAATGTGGAAGTGGGTGCATTTACATCAGCTGTAAATGTGTCCACTTCCAGGGTGTGTGGTCCGATCCACTCAGCTGTCCGGGGGGCGGGGAATGATCAGGCCTGTGGTGAAAAAAGGTTGGCCACCCTTGGTGTAAACTATAAACTCCATTCCATGTTTAAAAATAACATGGCTAAGCTATCTGGACATTACTCCTTATTTCTTTGAATTTTGATTGGCTCCCTTCCATGGCTTGTCCACCCGATGGTAGGGCTGGCTGTTTATCTGTATAACGGAAGATCTATTCTGTAAAGAAGTTAATGTGATAAGGGTTAGCCTGAGGAGTGGGGAAGAGAGTCAGACTGTGTTACGTTCTGGGTTCTTTCTCACCCTATGATTGGGAACTGCATATCTGTATGAAGTTGGTCAGATTAAAATACCCATAATGACAAAAACAATGATTGGGCAATCTCTGGAAAGTATTTCCTTACTGCAACTGACACAAAACAAAACTTTAAATATATCTATAGTCTATTTGCCTCTGTAGACTGGTTATCTCTGGGTGCATAAGGGAAAGTCTAGTACAGTAGTCCAACATGGGTGTATAAGGTAATATTCACAATTTACTGGTACAGGCAGAACCTCAATGGTTTTAAATGGGACAATCTCCGTTTTAGGCAGTCGTAACCTAGATTACCCACCTGGGAAACACACAGGACACCATGCATTTGGTGCATGATACCCAGCAATTGCCAAAAATGCATAAGAAAGAAGATTGGGAGCCTTGGAGTTCCCCAACTGTGTTTAGCACACACACCACTCATACCCCACTTTACACCACTAGATGAGATGGATTTTATTTTTATTGGTTGGAAGAGGAATAAAAAGGGAAAGGGAAATAATCTGGGTAAACAACTGGCTACGAAGGTGGTGCCGATGTGAAAGGTTTGGTTTTTAGGACCATGGGCTATTCTTCCTGGAAGACAGATTGCTGGCAAGAAATGGGTTGTCCCGCACAAGACCTGGGAAGAATGTATTTGAGCACAGCATGAAGAAATTCATCAAGAAGGCTTTAAATTGAAATGGAAGGGGGAGGGAGATGTAAAATCAGAGTTAGAGAAAGATGAAGGCTTACATAAAATAAGGGGGACAGACCGAGTATATCTAATAGAGACCAATAAAAATAATCTTCGTAAAAAGGGGGGAAAGAAAGCAGGCCGTGATTCAAACAATGTCTATACAGTGGTACCTCGCATAACGAACGCGTCATAGTGAATAATTTGCATAACGAAGCATTCGTTATGCAAAGGCAATACCCCGTATAATGGGGGGGGGGATTCGTTATGCGGATTTTTTTGTAACGGGGTATACCCGCTCAATGGGAACCTCAGTTAATGAACTTTTTTTGTTATGCGAGGTATCTCCCATAGGGAACCGCACAGCGAAAAAACTGTATAGCGAAGAGCTCCGTAGAACGGAGTTTTTTCATTATGCGGAGTCCTACTGTATATGAATGCAAGAAGTATGGGAAACAAGCAAGAAGAATTGGAACTCTTAGTTCAGGAGGGAAAATATGATTTGATAGGGATAACAGAGACTTGTTGGGATGGATCCCATGACTGAAACACAGCAATTAAAGGCTATAAACTTTTCAGAAAGAACTGGAAGGGCAGAAAGGGAGGTGGAGTCAGGGTATAGGTTTAAACCACATATCCCTGCATAGAAATATAGGAGGATGAACTTGCATGTCACATAGAGAGCATCTGGATTAATATGATTGGGAGGTGAAAACAAAAAGAACATGGTAGCTAGAGTCTACTGTTGACCACCCAATTAAGGAGAACATACAGAAAGCATTACTAAAAGTGGACAACATTACTACTGGGTAGCCCTTTCTGTTTCACTAGGCATGGAAAGAGAAGCTACGCCAAGGAGATTCAAATAACTACAGTATCTGGTTACTTCCAAGGGGGAAGGTGTATTATAATATAGTCCTGTAGTACCTCAAAAAAAGGGAATGAGGTGGCTTAGTGGTTAAGACACTGGATTTGAGGACTGGAAGGTCGGCAGCTTCTTCCAAGCTTCATGTCTGGGCAATCAGATGAAGCCTGCTGATGAAGAACCACATTGAAACCTAATTTCAGTTACAACTCACTAAGACAGCCTCCTCCATTTGAAAGCAATGCTAAGGGAGACCACAATATAAAACACTTTCAAAGGCTGGAATGTCCGAATTCATGCAAGGGTCAAAAGAGACATAGAAACAGTGAGGAAAGAAAAGACGTGGACCTTATGGCCATTCCACAGGTACAGAACAAAACAACACCACTTATGCACCTGATTGCAGTCGTGCATCCTGTAAAATCCAGATTTGTCTCAGAGTATCCGTAGGATTCTTCCTTCTCATTAATTGCAATGAACAGGATTTTTTTGATGAAAGTAGAACATAGCCTTGCCAGGGGACAGGAACTCTGCTGATGTTTCCACCTTGCCTGCAAGATCTTAGCAGGATCTTGGATCATCAGTGCTTGGAAAAGTTACTGCTTTGCCACTGGGCACGTCAGCTGAGGAGATCTGTGAGTTGTGGTATAAAAAGTAAGGTGGTTTTTTTTTCTACTTTGGCTGAAACATGATTGACCCCTTATTTAGCTATGCCTATCCACATTTTTATCGTTTTTGATGACCTCCTATCTCAATTACAAACAGCATGGAAAGGAGCATGCAAGTAGCCAGTCTGTTACTCACACACTGACAGCAAGCTCAGCAGGGAGGTAGGCAATTCCTTCTTAGCCGAATACTAACCATATTTGCCTAGAAGAAAGTCAATAGGACACCCTGCCAAGCAATTCTGCATAGAACCATGGTGTGATTGATTGAGATTGATTGAGTTTATATCTCACCCAACTGGTGCAAGCACCACTCTGGTACCTCACAGACATTACAAAATCACCAAAAAAGACAAATAACCTCAAGAACTTTGGTTATACATAAATAAAATCATATAAATATAAAAATATATAATACCGACCAATAAACCAAAAAAAACCTACCAATAATATGTAGCATAGATTCTCATGTTCACAGTTCACTAAACTCAACAAATATGGGGAATACTGTAGATGATGTAACATCAAATTACTAATGGGGAAAGTTTTGTGAAACATGGAATATTTTCAGTTGTTTGCAAAAGAAGATCTGTTTTCCACTGGCAACATGTTTCATAATGAAGGAGCCACAGCTGAGAAAGTTATTGCTCTGGTCACAACTTTTAACTTCTTTAGGTGTGACCAATTTTTTATGGATTTTCTTTTAAAAGTTGTGTTTTTCATGCCATCATGTCGCATCCAACTTACAGCAATCCTAAAGAGGTTTTCAAGGTATATGAAATAATTAAGTAGTTTTACCACTGATATCCCCTGCAAACAGATTTTCATGGTGGAGTGTGAATTTGAACCCAGCTCTCCTCAGTCTCCATGACACCACACTAGCTCTCACTTTAAAAGTTAGAGGCCCATTGCTTAAGACTCCTGCCAACCTAGCAGTTTGAAAGCAAGAAATTGCAAGTAGATAAATAAGGACCACTTCAGTGGAAAGGTAAACAGTGTTCCATGCGCTCTGGTGTCTAGTCATGCTTGCCACATAACCACAGAAGCATCTGCAGAGGCAGACAGCACTGGCTCTTTGGCTTTCGAGCAAGGGAAACCTTTACCTTTACCTAAGACACTTTCTCATAGTTTTACCCAACTGCAAAGGGACTCCCAAACAATTTTTCTCAGTTGCAGGAAATGATGATTTTTAAATTAATTTTATATTAATTTTTATGTTTTGCTGCCAGATGATCAGGAATGCAAAACATTTCCCACCTCTGATCATCCGGCAGCAAAAATCTTCATCCCTGTTTTACAGATGGGTCTTTGTAAGCTCCAGAGGAAGAAACAATCCTTCCCAGAAAGGCATGTTGCTTTGATGGTTATCATGTTAGGTGACAGGTAGTAGAAATGAGATTTTTATGTCTAAATCCATGGTAAGAAATGTGTGGCCCTCTAAACATTGTTGGTCTCAAGCAGCAGTCCTTCCTCCTCCCAGTCTGCATGGCCACTGATTAGAAATGGAAGAGTTGTGATCTATTGGCATCTAGAGGGCTACTCTATTCCCACCTGTGCTCTAGAATAGGGATGGCCAAATGGTGACTGTACTGACTTTAGCGCTTGTTGTTCAGTCGCACAGTCAATTCTGACCTTTGCGACCCTATGGACCATTGCCCGCTAGGCACCTCTGTTCTCCACCATCCTCCTCAACTCACCCAGCTCTGTGCCCACTGCATCTACAACACCATCTAGCCATCTCATTTTTGGCTGCCCCCTTCTTCTTTTGCCCTCCACCTTTCCCAGCATCAAGGTTTTGTCAAGTGAATCCTCTCTTCTCATTTGATGTCCAAAGTACTTTAGCTTCATCTTTACTATTTGACCTTCTAAGGAGCAGTCAAGGTTGACTTTAGCCCTAGAGAGCATTTTAATTCTTATGGCCCTCTCAAATTTTGCCCATTCTTTCTCACTAGAAACCTGTTTCTAAGTTGCACACCATATCAAACTTCCACACTTAGATGTTGCATCACTCATTTTATCACTCACACTTATATATACATATTACTAGGCAATTTTGTGTCTCCATGGAAGCACTCTATAATTATGGGCTTTTACCACTATGCAGCACCAATTCCATTGTAGTGTAGATCATTGGACTTGGTAAGGTGGTGGACAAACTGTGTAGCAAGAAACACGTCTAGCTCCAAGACCCCTATCTGGAGAAAAGAATGAACCCTGAGAAGTTATCTATTCACATTCTAGACCAGCATTCTCCATTTGACACCATCTAAATGTGTTCAACTGCTATCTCCATCATTTCCAGCAGACCTTGTCATCAATTAAGAAACTGTAGCTCAGTATCCCCAGAGGGTACCCAGTTAAGGAAGGCTGTTCTTCACTGTCTCTCCATGCAAGATTCTGGTGTTTAACTCCATTGTGGAGAAGGTAGAATGGTTGGAGAACCAGCTTAAAAGCCAGAGACCTTGTCATCCTAAATGACACCAAGCACACTAGGAGATCCCTATGACTGCCAACAGTTAGCTGATAGAAAGGCTCTATGACTTTGGAGAGCTAGGTGAGATGTAGAAACACAGCAGACAATATCAGAAGATTCAACTGCTTTATGACCATGGGTTCCTATTTAAGCAGAAGAACACTGCCAAACTGAAACCTAGCAACTGCAGCTCTACACCATTCCTCTCACTTTTCAGTTGGATTCTGTACAGATGTCAAAAACACTGGTGGAGGATGATCTAAGCCAGTGGTTCCCAATGTGGGTCCCATGCCCCACAGGGGGAACTTCAATTCCTAGAAGCCCAAGTCAGTATATTGACTTATCAGTGCTTTGGGAATTGACTTCGGCTTCTGGGAATTGAAGTCCAAAAACCAAAGTTTGGGAAACACTGAGCTAAACTCAAACCCATTTATCATATAAACGCTACACACTGCATATTAACAAGCCTCTTTCTTAAACAAAGTGATATTGGATGGAATTAGAAATTCAACCTAAGAAAGTAAAACCAAGCAAAGTTTGTCCTACACATCACCTAGTCTAAACATACGGCTTAAGACACGCAGCTTGGCTTCTCTGCATGTATGCTGGAATGGAGCACTATAACTAGTTTCCAACTGCATACATGCATACAAATGACTCCTCAAGTACATAAAGAGTCACCACGTAGGCTGCATGCAGTGTGAAAGTTATTGAACTTCCTTCTAGATCCTCCTTGGGGATGCACCTGATGTGCTTAAACTATAACACACATCATCCCCAGCTGTCAAACAAACTGGGCTAAGGATTATGGGAGCTCTAAAAGAGCTCTTATGTCAGGAGACTGGTAGACGTGCAGGTAAAATGGAATGCGACAGGCACTTCAGAAAGGGGTAAGTGGTTAACCGCAATCTCTGAATAAATTTCATTTCCAAAGAGAAAAACCAATCAATTTACACCCAAGCTTGTATTTTAGCATTATTATCTCCTTAAAATGTGCTTGTGTACACACACACACACACACACACACACACACACATCCTCCATAGCCCCTGCCAACCTGAAGATGGGAACAAATATTATATAGATTAAAAATGTGGAGATGACAGTATTAGGTCCCTATTTTAGATATGCTGTAAAGCTTCAAGAGAACTCAGGTTTCCACGTTGATAATAAGTGATTTGTCACAGCAATTTATGTGTCAGTTCAGAGTGATCTGGCTCCATGGCTATCTATAAGAGAAGCTCATTATTCCTCACACCTTAGTGCATGTATGGGAACATTTTCTTTATTTGATTTCACAATGAATGTAACACATGAGGTGTCATAGTTTTGTTTTTGTGAAGGCTGAAGATCTACATCTTTTCCATCAAAAGAAAAGAAAGGGGGGGAGGCATTCATTCTCTTAGGTGTATCATAAGAAAGCAGCTTACCAGTCCATCACAATTACTTATAGCCACAGAAGCATTTGGTAGGTCAGCGATATCTCCCACATAGAGACAATTCCCATTGAGTGGTTCAGTGTAAGTCAGGTTAGATTCCTCTTGCCACTCCACAGTTGCCCCTGGAGCCACCAGCCTGGAGTTGGGTCTCAGCCTGAAGTGGAATTCTCTTCCAAAAACCGTGACATTGTAGAAAATCTGCTCGCTCCCACTTTTGCGTGGAAGATCCCCTGTGTCCCTCCGGAAGCGCCTTGTGGAGGCACCCGACACCACATTGGAGAGAAACCTGCCTTCTGAGTCTGTGCTAGTTGGAACGACAACACTATATTCTTCTAGATTGCCCCAAATATAATCTGGAAACAGAGAAAAACGAAAGATGATCAATACCGAACAATAATTAACACCAAACCAAACACCACTGTGTTGCATCCTAGAGCTGTGTGCCTCTTTCCTTCCTTAGCATGTCTCTCATAGCACACAGACATGCCATAAAGTTCATTCAACTCTATTGGGGCTGATACAATGCAAAGGAAATTTCAGGCAACAGGACGAAGCAGTTACAGCAGCTTTCCCCCCACTGTTTTGGGCAGGGCTGTAGCCAGCATTCTGGGTTGTTGTTGTTGTTGTTGTTGTTGTTGTTGTTGTTTTTGGGGGGGTTGCAAAAAAATTCAGGAGGGGCAAAAAAAATTTGTGAGGGGCAACAATGTCACATTCACATATATAACATTGGCATCACAGGGTGGGTTGGGGTGTGTGTGTGTGGGCTGTTAGCTCAGGAGGGGTTTTGCCCCCCCTGGCTATGGCCCTGGTTTTGGGAACCAACCCAGTTTGTGGCCAATTGGGACCAGAGAGTTGATCATCCTGTGCTGCGTGACCAAGTGGGGGCCGGGTGGCACTGCTGGGAGGGCAGCTGAGGACCTTACAACTTCACAGCTGTATCTTGGTGTAAAACAAGCTCACCTGACCAAGGTAGTTGAAAGAGGTATGGTATGTGTGTGTATGTGTGTGTGTGTGAGAGAGAGAGAGAGGATCTTGAGATTCTGACAACACTTTACCATCACAACCAACTTTAAAAACTTTGACATAAATGTAAATCGCCCTTCCAAAATATAATCAAACGAGAGTTGTTTGTTGTTTTGTTTACCAGTTACAATGGAAAAGTTAATGTTTTTTTAAAAAAACTGTGCCAAAACCATTTGGCCTCCGTTCATTTCCTTCTTTTCCTGACCTTTTAAAAGAAAACCTCCGGAAACGAATCCTGGGGGGAGTTTGTTTGCTGCCAGGTGTCTTATTATCCCACCCCATGGAATTCTAGGAATTGACCCACTCGACTCAGTTGCTGCCACAGGGCTTTCCTACTGTCAAGAGAGCTCATTCCAGGCGGCCGCTTGCTTGCCCCGTGTGGGGAGCCGCGAGTGCCCCCCCTCCCCTCCCCTCCCCTCCTCCGCGCCCGCCGTCTTTCCCCTCAGGCCGAGGGAGCCACCTTTTCCCTCCCTTTCCCCCCTTTTGCCTCTCTCCACACACACAGCCCCCTGGAGACAGAGCAACTGCCTTCACACGTGGCGGTGAGAGTGTCAAGAGACGACCCCCATCCCGCCCCGTCCCGGAAAGGGGCGCCCCCCCAAAAAAAAAATCCTTCGCGGGCGAAGTTGAGGAAGCAGCGCGAGAGCCCCGAGGGGGGACCCGGGCCAAGAGGGGGCAGACGAGGCGCGCGGGCAGGGTGGCGAGGGAGGGGGAGGGGGAGGGGGAGCAGGCAGGCACTAGGCAGGCAGGCGGCGGTGCGCGCGCGCTCCGAGGAGCGAAGCGGGGCTGAGCTGAGGGGGCTTTTTCCCTACCTCTCTCCCCGGGACGCTGCTGCTGCTGCGAGGCACCGCCGGGGACCCAGAGGAGGAGCGCCCAGCAGCCGGCGGCCAGGAGGGCGGTGAGGGGACCCATGGCAGGAGGGGCGCAGCCCGAGCAGCGCTTTCGGAGCCAGCCTTAAAGTTCCCGGCCAGGGGCTCCGGCCACATTGGGGGGGGGGGGCGCAGCAGCCGGCACCGCCCTCCTGTGCCTGGCGAGGCGGCGAGAGAAGCCTCCTCAGTAGCGCTGCTGGCCGTGCTTTGGGTCCTCTTTCTCCGCCGCCGCCTGCTTGCCCCGGCGCGTCCACCCCGCTGGCTGGCTGGCTCTCTCCAGCAGCGAGGAAGGCGAGAGAGAGACTGAGGCAGACTCCAAGAGGCGGCAGGCGGGCTGGAGCTGGAAAGCAGCGCAGCGCGTGCGGGAGGGAAGTCCGCCTGATTGACAGAGGCGCTGCCTGCCGCCTTTGCCGCCCTTATAGCTGCTGCGGCTGTGCCTCGCCCCGGCGGCGGCGGCGGCTCCCCCCTTTGGAAACTCGTCCCGGCTCCGGCCGGCCGCCCAACTCCGCCGCCCGCCGCCTCCCCTGACGGGACACTTTTCTTCAAGGCCAGGCGGCGGCTTGGGAGAGAGGCGGTTCCTCCTGCGGGATTCCTCTGGACCGTCCCCGGCTCCCCCCGCCCCCACCCCGCCCCGAGCAGCCAATCGACGGAGCGCTTCTATTGTTTATTTTTATTTATTTGCTTTTCTGATTTATATTGCCGCCAAACTCCGAAGACTCTGGGCGGCTCACAGAAAATAAAACCAACCACGTTTTAAAAATCAATTTAAAAAACCCACATTAAAACTGCCACCAAAAATTATGGCTGCTTGCTCCTTCTCCAAAGCGAAAGAGGCCGGAGGAGAGTCCCCACATCAGATTGCACCAAAAGTAAAGGGGGGGACCCACACACACAATCCCACCTCCTTGGCATCTTGTCTGGGGTGGGGGGTTGATGCTGTTGCAAACTTGGAAGAGGAACTTCATATAATACTGTATATATAGCATATTGGGACGGGGGAACCTAAATGTCTTCCAAACTTTAAATCGAGATGCAATCTGGTTTCATTGACACCTCCCCCCAGAAAACATTACTTTACATGTGTTGGAATGGCGGGCGCAAGGAAGACACGTGGAGGCAGTTGTGCGGTGAAGTCCAGCCCCGACTTAGAGTCGGGGGTACATATTTATTACCCTGCCTTGGGGTGATACGTGCCTATGATGCGTGTGATCCCCTAATACAGAAGGCTTGCATACGTGACATTTTCCAGTGGTCAGAGACAATACCTGCTCTTGGACATTGCCCTGTGGTTAATAGACAACCCACAACTAATTAAGGTCTGGGCTGGCGAAACCCATTGTTCCTGCCCTATCTCGGAGCCTTATGTGTATTGACTCCGGGTACCTAGCTTGTCCACTGTCTGGCACGGCTTATTTGCCCATCTTAATCTGCAGCCAGCAGCTAAGGGTTGTGTGTTTCCACTACAATCATCATCTTGGTTTTTGCCCCATTTCCATCGTAGCCATCAGCCAAGGCTTTCTGATTCAACCCCCCCCCCCAAAAAAAAAAACCTAACTAACTAGCCAGCGATCTGTTGAAGGCAGAGCGAACCCCTGGGGAAAGGTTTGGCCAATTATTCCCGCGGGCAACCCACATACATGCTACTACGTAGTAGTACTATGGTAATGGATTAGACCAGTGATTGTGAACCTTTTAGAGACGAGTGTCCAAACTGCAACCCCAAACCCAATTATTTACTTCAAAGTGCCAAGTGGCAACAGGAGAGGGAGGAAGCACTCCCATTGGGCTGGAAGGCAGAGGGAAGGGTTGGGGGCGTGGGCCAAACTCTGTGCTGGGGGGTGGGAGGAAGCACTCCCATTGGGCTGCTGGGTATAGGGGCAGGGCAAACTCTGCTGGGGAAACTGCACACTTGTTGTGTTCTGATGGTTTTTATTGTACACATGGATTACAATGTATCTGAGCCAATGTAACCTTGCCTATAGCAACAATGTAACCTTCAGCTGTATCATATAAACCCTGTAATAGGACGCGAGCTAATGACCACCAGCTGGCAGCAGCGAGCGTCCAAGCTCTCTTGGTCCAAACTCATCAAAGGCAACAGCGCGGGAAGTTCTCCCGCCACCACCTACACCTGGACAAGAAGGGCGTGACCTGCAATGACGTCACGCAGACAGTAGCCAATGGGCTACCATGGCACCACGTTCAAATGTGTTACTGCTGTATATAAAGAGCTATCGATCCGCCATTACCTCATGTTCCCTCTGTCCACGATGCAATAAACCTGAGTTAACCCAGCCCGAGGCTGTGTCCTGTGTCTTGGTTCGCATACACCAAATTGGCGACGAAGGTGGGATTATGGATCCCCACGGAGCAGCCAGGGCACAGAGCGGTTTCAACATCACCAAACCGCAAGACTGGGAGCTGCTTGAGATGGATTTCCAGGCAGCCCTGGTGGAACTCAGAGTCAAAGGAGAAGACGAGGAGAGAAAGAGGGCCATCCTCACCAGAATGCTCGGGATGGAAACCAAGCGGACGCTGGTGGGCATAATCGCTCCGAAGAAGGTGAGCGACTTTAAGGCGAGCGACATCATGAAACTGCTGCGAGAGCGTTTCTGCCCCTCGAGGGCAATGTTTCCCGCTCGGAGCGCGTTTTGGAGGCGAGTCCAAGCGCCGGATGAGTCGGTTGAAGCATTCGTGGCCGCCATGAGGATAGCCGCCGCCCCCTGTAAATGGGGCGATATCCTGGAGTTGGTCCTCAGGGACGGCGTGTTGTGTGGCCTGAGAGACAAGGAGGTACAGCGCAGCTTGATGAATAAGGAGCCGCCACCCACGCTGGCAGAGGTCATAGAGGCCGCGGAAGCCGCAGAGTCCACGAATGCCGGAGTGGACGAGATGCACCAGTGGCGTGAGTGGCGTCCCAGAGCCGGCAAGGCGGAAAATTCGGTGCACGGGAAGACCGGACAGTCGGTGCACGCGACTCGACGGGCCTCAAAGTCGTCTACGGAAGGCAGCGACGGCGAGGAGGTCCAGAAGGTCCGGAAGGGTGGTCGACGCTGCGAGGGTGCGGAGCGGCCCACGAGCGCGCGAGATGCCCGTTCAGGAAGGCCGAGTGTTACACCTGCGGCCGTCGGGGGCACATCGCCAAGGCGTGCAGGAAGAGGAAAGAGGGCCGGAGGCAGTCACAAGACCGCGCAGCCAGACCGGACCGTCCAGCGAGGCCCAAAGATGGCGCCCAGACCACGAGGAAGCAGGACGGCGTGGGCCGCGTCTCGGACGGCAGCGAGGACGACGCCTCAGTGTTCAGCGTGTCCGCGGGACAGTCCCATTACTTCGTTGAGGTATTAGTACAAGGGGCCCCTATTAGGATGGAAATTGACTCGGGGTCCTCCTATTCCATAATTCCCCAGAAAGAGTTCCTGAAAATTGACCCCCACGTGCGGCCCAAGCTTAAAGCGTTGAGGTCCACACTACGGGACGTACAGGGAAACCGCATTCCGGTGTTGGGGGTCGGGAAATTTCAGGTCAAGTTTAAGAGACATTCCGCGGAACTGCCCCTAGTTGTCCTCAAAGGGGGAAGCTGTAGCCTCCTAGGGACACAGTGGTTTCAGCCCTTAGGTTTGTTCATAGGGGGGGTGCATACCGTGGGGGGGGACCCAATACAAGCGGTTTGCGATGCGCATCCCGCCGTGTTTAAGAAAGGACTCGGAAGGTTCAAGGGACCCCCTGTAGCTTTCGACATAGACCCGGAGGTCCGCCCGATAAGACTCAAACCACGCAGGGTGCCGTTTGCACTCAAGGACAAGATAGAGGCGGAACTGGACAAACTGGTGGGCCAGGGGATTCTTATTCCTGTTGACTCCGCGGAGTGGGAAACTCCAATTGTAACGGCTCTAAAGGCTAACGGGGAGGTGCGCATTTGCGCTGATTATAAGTGTACAATTAACAAGGCGATCCGCCCTAATGCATACCCGGTGCCGGTGATCAGCCACCTTTTGGCCAGACTAAATGGGGGAAAGTGTTTCGCTAAACTCGATTTGGCACAAGCCTATCAGCAACTTCCAGTGACCCCCGCCACGGCCGCGGCACAAACGATAGTTACACATAAGGGAGCGTTCCAGGTGTCGCGTTTACAGTTCGGCGTGAACTCGGCACCCGGCCTTTTTCAATCGCTCGTGGAACGCCTCCTAAAGGGCCTGGAGGGGGTGTTGCCTTATTTTGATGACGTGTTGATAACAGGGGGGAGTGAGGCTGAACTGGCGAAAAGGTTGGACAAAGTACTGACCGTGTTCGAGAAAGCGGGGCTGAGATTGAGGAAGGACAAATGTGTTTTTTTCGAGACCGAGGTCGAGTTTTTAGGTTTCCGGATCACACCCGAGGGGATTAAGCCGTCTAAATCCAAGGTAGCAGCCATTAAAAAGGCCCCTCGCCCCACATCCAAAACCGAGCTGCAGTCTTTCCTGGGGCTCCTCAATTTTTACCATACATTCCTCCCGCGGAAGGCGTCCGTGGCCGAACCGCTCCATCGGTTACTTAAAAAGGAGGAGCCATGGATGTGGGGTGACGAGCACGAGAGGGCGTTCAAGGAGCTAAAGCAACTCCTAACATCTGAGGCAATCCTGACGCACTTCGACCCCAAACGGCCAGTGGTCCTAGTCTGTGATGCATCCCCGGTGGGGGTGGGGGCGGTGCTTTGCCACGTGTTGGAGGACGGAAGGGAGGCCCCGGTAGCGTTTTACTCAAGGTCCCTGTCCCAAGCGGAGCGAAATTACGCACAAACCGACAGAGAAGCGTTAGCAATAGTAGCGGGGACCAAAAAATTTCACGATTTTTTGTATGGCCGCCCGTTCAAAATCGTGACCGATCACAAGCCGCTGTTAGGGATTTTCACGGCAAGCAAGCCCACGCCACAGATCCTGTCCCCGAGGATGCTGCGATGGGCTATTTTTCTCAACGCGTACCAACATGAGTTGGAGTACAGGCCCGGAAAGGAGATCAGCCATGCTGATGCGCTCTCGAGATCCCCTCTGCCCTTGTCGGCGGACCAAAAGGCGAGAGCAGAAAGAGACCGCCAGGTGCTGCTAATTGAGGTTTTAGACGCACCCCCAATAGTACCTGCCGACATTGCTAGGGCGACAGGCAAGGACAGGACGCTGGAAAGAGTTAGTTCATGGGTGCAGAAGGGGTGGCCGGTTTCGTCCCCGAGTACAGAGTTCGACCCATTTTTTAGGAAAAAGCTTGAGTTGTCCCTAGAGAGGGGGTGCCTTCTGTGGGGCCAACGGGTGGTGGTCCCTGCGCCCCTGCGGACGAGGGTGCTCGAACTGCTGCACGTCAGCCACCCGGGCATAGTTCGTTCAAAGGCGCTAGCCCGGAGTTACTTCTGGTGGCCACAGCTGGACGCGGACATTGAGCACATGGTCGGCACTTGCGAGGCTTGCCAGGAATCCCGACCTGAGGCGGCCCGTCTGCCGCATAGAGAGTGGGACACGGCAAGGGGGCCGTGGTCCAGGGTGCACGTGGATTTCGCTGGCCCGTTCCGAGGAACCATGTTTCTCCTAGTGGTAGATGCATTCTCCAAGTGGCTGGAGGTTATCCCAGTAAAGAGCACGTCCTCCGCCACGACAATTAGCCGGCTAAGGAGAGTCTTTTCCACGTTCGGTTTACCCGACACTTTAGTCAGCGATAACGCTAGTTGTTTCACCTCCACTGAGTTCGGAGCATTCATGGAGGCAAACGCCATTCGGCATGTCACATCCGCGCCGTTTCACCCGGCCACGAATGGCCAAGTGGAACGCCTGGTGCGTACAACAAAGGACGCGCTGCGGCGCATGGGCCCGGGGGACCTGAATCACCAGGTATGCCAGTTCCTTTTAGCGTATAGGGTGACCCCTTTAGCGTCAGGCTACTCGCCGGCGGAGCTCTTGATGCGGCGAAAATTGACCACGATCCTGTCCAGGCTGGACCCGACGAGGGTCGAGGATAAAGGGAAAAACATAGGGTTGGCAGTCTCGAAAGGTTTCGCCGCCGGGGACCCTGTTCACTGCAGGAACTATTCCGGCGCGGGGCCGGCCTGGGTACCAGGGAAGGTTGTAGAACAGACGGGGCCGGTATCGTACCGGGTCGAGACTAACACCGGCCTCCTCTGGAGGAGGCACGCAGACCAACTGAGGCACCGAGTGAGTGGGCCAGTCAGTGGAGCTCAGCAACAGGATTCAGCGTTAGGGTTCTCCCCCACCCGCTTAACCCAAGGGGGAGACAGCAATGGACCACAGTCCCAAACAAGGGGGGAAGGAAGCAGTAGCAGCGACCCCGACTCATATCCTTTTGATACGCCAGTTTTATCAGGGGCCGGGGAAGGGGGAGAGGAGTTCGCGACCGCTGCTCCCGATAGTAATTTTGAGTTTGATTTTGCGAGCCGGGGGGGTTTTCAGGAGTGTTCCCCCACCCTTCCAAGCGAGAAGAGGGGTTTTTCGTTAGCCCCCAGTGCCCCCGGTTCCTCCCTAAGGAAGAGCACACCTCCCAACAACGCCGCGGAGCCGCGGAAAGTCACTAACGAGTCTCCCTCTCATATTACAGGACAGGAAACCAGGGGACAAAGAGAAGGTAGCAAACCCGGGGAGTGGCAGCCCGCATCGAGACCCCAGCGTGTTCGAAATAAGCCATCTTGGCTGAGAGACTTTGTCTCCTAAGGGGGGGGAGTGCGTTTAAGTGTGGGCTCGAGACTTTGTCTCGTCCTAGGGGGGAGGGGTGTTGTGTTCTGATGGTTTTTATTGTACACATGGATTACAATGTATCTGAGCCAATGTAACCTTGCCTATAGCAACAATGTAACCTTCAGCTGTATCATATAAACCCTGTAATAGGACGCGAGCTAATGACCACCAGCTGGCAGCAGCGAGCGTCCAAGCTCTCTTGGTCCAAACTCATCAAAGGCAACAGCGCGGGAAGTTCTCCCGCCACCACCTACACCTGGACAAGAAGGGCGTGACCTGCAATGACGTCACGCAGACAGTAGCCAATGGGCTACCATGGCACCACGTTCAAATGTGTTACTGCTGTATATAAAGAGCTATCGATCCGCCATTACCTCATGTTCCCTCTGTCCACGATGCAATAAACCTGAGTTAACCCAGCCCGAGGCTGTGTCCTGTGTCTTGGTTCGCATACACCAAAACACTCACATATCTGGGGGGCTGTTAGCTCAGGAGGGGTTTTTTGGGGGGCGCTACAGCCTTGTAGACTGTGCAGCCAGTGACTCAATGCCAAGTGTCAGGCGACAACGGCTGTGGGCGGCTGAGCCCCTTCAGGTGGGGTGATGGTCCCCTTCAGTCAAGGAAATGCTAATGAAAACCATCATATTGGGCCCAACAGCAAAATGAGGAGGAACTCTGACTCCCAATGGTTATGGAGGCGGAAAAGGCCATGTCAGATGGTTCATATCCTCAAGGCTGCAGTAGTCCCAGTGCTGAGTCCTGCACATCTCATGTCTGCTGCAGAAAATGGCTCTGTGATCACAGTGTGTGGGTCACTTCATGGCAAGCTGGGATCCACCTTAAACAAATTCAAGCCAATGACATTTTCCCTGCTTCTGGAAAAAAAATGCATTCTCGAATATGAGTTGCAGTAGAGGACAACAATTTAGTAGTTTCTGAATATCCCCAGTTCTAATCCCTCTGATCCCAGTCATTTCATTTCCGTTACTACTAGAGTTAATACCTGGTTGGATAGAAAGTCCTAGGATTCCCCCAGCCTCTGACGTGGCTAAAAATCCACAGCTGCAGGAAACGTCTCACCTGAGCCTTATGGATTTCCTGATGTGCATCTGTCCAGTCAGGGCTGGCCCTAACATTAGGCACAATGAGTCAGTTCTCTCAAGTGGCAGATGCTGGGTGGCACAGGCAACCTCAGGAAATTTGGGAGCAAGGGCTCATTCCCCCCCCCTCCCAACTTCTTAATTATAACTCTCTGTCTCCATTTTCTCCAAGTGACTGAGTCCTATTAGTCTGAGAGTTAAGCCTATACTGAAGTTATTGACAAGGAAACAAAGGAGACTGCTAACATGGATGTTACAATTCAGTTATATAGGATAAGTGGGGAAGAGCTATTTAGGAGTACAATACAGTACTTAGTTTTGATAGATTCAGAGCCTCTCTTGTCTGTCTTCAGTGCATATGGAGCAAAACATAGTTGCCTTTGGATTGAATTTACATGGTAGTGATTCTTTCTAATTTTGGGTTGCATTCCTCATCAGGCATTGAGATATCGTTCCATGACAGATATTGTTTGTTCTTTTGCTTTTTGTAAGGAGCCTGTTCCACTTTCATAGTTAAAGTATCTAAAATTAGAATTTTGGTCAAAAAAACCTACACTTGTTTAGTATATATTAATAAACAAGATACAGAAAGCTTGGTGGAATATTTATTAAATGAATCAGGCTGTTGGCTTAAACTTACTATCAAGTAAAAACAGCAATTATTTAACTTTCTTATTATCAAAATCAATACAGTATATAGTTAGTAAGACTAAGCATATGTGAATACATAGTTGTCTAATACAATAAATTATTATCACAGAACCACTGAGCCACACTACCCATATGATCCTGGAGAGGGTTAGCCCAGAGCTAAGTGTGTTGATGACTGAGAAAATCTACCTGTCTCGCAATCTCCTAACACCTTAGCCCAGGGGTAGGGAACCTTTTCCTGTTGAAAGGCCACATTAAATTAGCTATAATCAAATAAGGCCACATTTAAGAAACTTCAATTAGATATACTTTAAAATGTACATTAGTAAAATATATTAATACAAAGTAAAAGGATTTTGCTCTATAAAATTCCATCAAAAGGAACTGGGGACCACAAAAAGAACACAGGTTCCCCACCCCTGCACCTGACTAAAATGTGCATTCAAAGAGTCCCCAAAATACACAATGTCAAATGTTCCAACTCTCACACCAATCCTGTAAGGTAGAACTGACACCATTCCCACAAAACATACAAACTTCCAACAGGTTGATCAAAACAAGGTCTGGTTTCAAGTAAAACAAAACCTCTTAATACAAAATCCAAACAATTTAAAGAGGGTTGTACATTTTATTGGAGATAGTAAACAAATAATTCAGGAAAGTCTTAAAAACAGTTTCAAGCAGTTGCAAAAAATATATAAAGATATTATAGAGTAAAATCTGAGGCAGGAACAATACAGAGTGAACACACAAGCAATAAGAAAGCTAAGTAAATTACCAAGTACTTACTGCTCAGGATAGCCTCAGCATAGCCTCAGAGCATATACAAAGTGCCTCCCTCACAGCATAACAGGAAACAAATATCTCCTGAAAGATAATTAAGTCAAGTAGAGTAACTTCTGCCCACATTATATACCTTCAGTTTCCAATCAGGGGTCTTCCAATTATGCTTTGAGTTTGGCTCAAGTGGTTAAGATGCTGACTGGAAGGCGGCAGGTCAGCAGTTCGATACCCGAGTACTGCATGATGGAATGAGCTCCCATCTCTGCCCCAGCTCCTGCCAACCTAGCAGTTCGAAAGCAAGAAATTGCAAGTAGATAAATAGGGACCACTTTGGTGGGAAGGTAAACAGCATTCTGTGCACTCCAGTGTCGAGGCATGCCTGCCACATGTCCACGAAAACATCTGCAGACACAGACAGTGCTGGCTCTTTGGCTATAAATAGAGATGGGCGCTGAACCCTAGAGTCAGATACGACTGGCTTTCGAGCAAGGGTGACCTTTACAAACAACAGCAAATTCTGCCCCCTCCCCTCTTACAATTAATCTTCCCAATTAACTCAGTACCAGAGAACAAGCTGACCTAGCCTTGAAGTTCTTTTACAGCCAAAGTAAGTCATAGGCATCGCTGTTTAAGGGCTTTACCTCCTCTTTCTATCAGCAAGCTGTTCCCAGGCATTGACTACGTAGCCTGATCTTTCAGAAGTTCGCCAAATCCCATTTCTCTCCAAATTCCCAATCTCTTGATAGTTATTATAGATAATACATATTTATATTATTTATATTAATTTTTATATCTTAATATGATATTAGATATTATGAAATAATACTACTAATATTAGAAACACTTCATGTTTGTATAGGGCTTTTAATTGCTCAGAGTTACAGTTTCCAAAGACTAGTTTTTTGTAATCTTTAAAATAACCCTATAAAGCATATCAGTACCATTATTATGTTCCCCCATACTGGGACTGAGAGAGCTGAGGGAGGGAGGGAGAAAGAGGGTTTACAGCTGAAGTGTGAATGTGTTGCAGAAATGAGTTTACACCAGAGTCCTTCCAAAGAAATTTAATGGAGCCAAATGTCTGCCTGATGCAGCATCCTATTTCCTATAGTGGCTCACAAGACATATTTTGAGAACCTCACAAGCAATTAATGAGGACAAAGTGTTGTTCAACTGTTGTCCTAGTACTCAGCAGCATACCTTTGCTAATAGTAGCTAGAGGTAGCATATAGTGCAAAGGTGGCCAAGCTTTTTGCACCACGGGCCTGACCATGCCCCTGGAACAGCTGAGTGGGCCAGAACACCACCACCCCTGGAAGCAGAAGCGCACACATTTATGGCTGACATAAATGCAGCCACTTCCACATTTACATCAGCCATGGGTATGTTTGCACATGCGCTTCCACATTTTATGGTTGATGTAAACATGCCCACTTCTACTTCTGGGTGCTGGGGAGATGGAGATGGGCTGGTTGGAATGGCATTTCAGGTCAGGGTGTTATAAAGTTCTATAGTGCTCTTAGGGAAGGGGTTCACAACCTTTTCACACCACAGGCTGACCGTGCCCCCTCAGACAGGTGAGTGGGCCGGAGGCATGGTTCCTCTCACCGCTTCTGGTTGCGGCAGAGGCAGGTAATCCACGGTGTGAACTCTGCTGTTTTCATCAATTGCCGTGGTGGCAGGAGTGAGGGTGGCATGTTTTTGCCACATTCCCAGATTTTTTGCCACGTTTTTGCTGCTTCTGGCATGTTTTCAGTGGTTTCAGTGTTTCCAGTGGCAGTGGCAGCTCTGGGATCCTCACCATGGGCCAGATTAATTGGTGCCATGGTCCAGATTAAGCCTGTGGGCCATAGGTTGTGAATCCCAGCTGCAACTGCCACTGAATGAAGTTGCCTCCCTCTGCCTAGTAAAAGGGCCAGCTTGTGATCAGCAGCCTAACAATCAAGAGGATTTTCATCCACAAACCTGTCCAATGCCTCTTTTAAATCCATCTGAGCTAAATTACCTCTTTAGATCATGTGGGATCTAATTCCAGTTTCACTGTGGAATGTTTGAAGGCTCACATCCACTTGTCTGTCCTGAATCTGTCACTGTTCAGTTTTATTTTATCATTGTGGCTTCTCAGATTATGAGCCAAGGAGAAAGTATCAGACAAAGTTGCCCAGAAAGAGAAAAAAATTCTGATAGCTGTGACCAATTGAAGGCAGAGCAGATTATTCAAGACTGGCTCAAGTAATATTGCTGCCTGAGGTAGAGCAGAAGGCAATCAAGCATAAATAAATAGATAGATAAGTCAAACTACATAGCCAAATACCCCAAAGCAACGAAGTTATTTTGACTCCTGTTGCAGAAAACCCCATAAATGACATTCTTTATTTCTGGTGTTTAAAATAAAATAATAGATGCTAAGTAATTTATCTTATTTTATGATGTACTTATTTGGTAGTTTTATTTTATTTTGTTGTTTGTTTTACTGTGTTATTTTGTTATTTGTATGTGCACTGTCCAGAGTGGGAAAATATCCCAAATGGGCAGTATAAAAATGCAATAAATAAATAAATACAATTTGTACTTTAGCATTGACTATTTAAAAATATAGAAAAATATGAAATATGAATTTATCACAGGACAATAAGAATTATTTAGAATTCTTGAGAAAGTGACCAGTGAAGAATTATTAAAATGAACAAATAAAGACCAAATAAACATGAAGTGGAGAGAACAAAATGTTTTGACCATGTAAAGAGAAGTTATTATTGTTACATGTACTCATTAACTCTGCCATTGCCAATTCCAAGCCTGGATGAGAAAGGAGGAGGGCTGGACTTCAGGTTAGCACCCCAGCCCTGCAAGACCTTATTGCTGAAGAAGCAAGTGCAGGAAGCAGTAGAACTTCCTGGATAAAGAAACATGGAGAGTAGTTTGCACATAGCACAGTATCGTTGTTTAGCATTGCTGTATTTGAATTCCTTGTGACTATGATGATGGTATCCAGTTTCTGGTAGGAGCAAAAGAAAGAGGAAGATTTATTTCATTTTCAGACAGCAAATGTGTGCTATCTCAGGTGACAGACGAACTGTGATTAGAAGCAGCACCATCACTGGTTGGGTTACTGAATATGTCAAAGACCTGGTAACAATCCAGAGATGAGCATAGTGGAGCATACTGTAGATGGCTATTGCATGGCCCTCCAGAAGCTGTTGGATGGAAACTATCCTGACCCCTAAAATGCTGTTTTGAGTGGATGGGAATTGTATCCCAGTGACATCTGAATAGGATTCTTCAGTTGTTCAGCCCAATATAAAGGAATCCTAAAAATGAGGTGTGGGGGACAGATAGTCCACCTTAAACCTCCAAGTACTGTACTTCCATCTCAGGAGTAAATACTATTTAAATTTTATTTCCTGAGGCAACAAAGTTGCCCAAAACTTATACAGATTAACTAGATGGTGAGCTTTCCTTTTTAAACAATTTCTTGCTTGTAGAATTAAAAAGATGCTATGGGTATTGCTGAACAGTCTTAGAACATTTAATAAGAAAAGGAGGTGGATTTGTTTGCCATTTTCTATGCCTTTGACATTTCCAAGCCCTTTGTCCTTTGAATCTCTCTTTTTTTCCCTTTTGATATGAGCAAGACATAACATCAAGATGAAGCAGGCACATTTTGCTCATAATGGTTTAGCAGAGCTGTGAGCCCAAAAGTGGCAAGCAAGAAATAGCAATAGCTGAGTCTCACATCTTCAGCAAGCAACTCTCTTATACTACAACACCCAGAATCCCCCAATCAGCATGGCAACTTGGGATCCTGAGTTTGGTAATCCAAATGTACCATTTTCAAGTTCTGCTCAGTCCTCTTACACAAATACCATTTTTTTCCCCTGGGCCAATAATTAACAAAGCATTCTGATGATTGCTGAAAGCTAGGGATGAAATGAACGTATCCAGTCTGCCAAGGCTGATATTTCAATGGGATCACAGACAAATATCTTGAAAGAATGCAAGCGCGGCGCCAAAATGGCCGCCGCGCCCTTTGCGGGCCCCCCCCCACAGGACAGAGAATCCGGGTAGTTAGGGGCGTGGCCAGCTCCCTTATAAAAGGGGTGGCCACGAGGCAGCCGCGCTGCCATTTTGCCTCAGCGACGGAGCGGAGAAGTTTTTCCCCTGCGCCTCTGTCGCTCGTTGGTATTGCCGGGAAGCCTTTTGGGTCGATTTTGCTTAGCTAGCTTCCCTTTTTTGCTCGAGATGCCTTCCAAAAAGAAGGCTGCTGCGAATTCAGCTCGGGCTGTTAGGAGGCGCAACCCAGGTCGGAGGACCGTGGTGCCGCCTCCTCAACAGCCACCTTTGCCATCCCCGGCCGGGGCTAGTGGCTTGGGGTCTATCGCACCTTGGCCCGTTCAGAGTGCGGGCGCGGAGGGCGCTCCGGCCCGCGGCCCGCGAGCGGTGGACACCGCTCCTCCTTCCGCCCAACCCGTTGGGCCGACCACTTCTGGGCCGCAGCCTCTCCCGGGGCCCTCTAGCCTTGGGGGGTGGCCCGGTGCCCCGCCTTGGCAGGTTTCCTCACCAGCCCTACCGGGCTTCGGCCCTGGCCAATGGCCATATCTGGGTCATGGGGTGCAGGGAACTGTCCCCATGCAAGGGTCAGGTGGGCCGGCCGGCTCTTTACCCATGGTTACTGTAGACACCTTACTGGCCCGTATTGCGGCCTTAGAGGAGTCTTTGGCCCGGGCCAGTCAGGCAGGTGCCCCTTTCGGGGTACCTTTGGAGGCGCTATCGGCAGCAGGACAACGGCCGGCGGGGAGGGTTGAGCTGCTGCAGGCGGGTGGCGCGGCTCCGGCCACTGCCTCGCAGCTCCCCAGCCAGCAACCTGGCGCGGGTCAAGTCCCGGTGATGAGCTCTACATCGGTCGTGAGCTCCGACGCCCCCAGTGGGCCGGAACCCCCGTTGGGGGCGGCCCGCGGGGGTGCAGCATGTGAGTATATGGTGCAAACGAGTACATCCACACACATTCCCAATATAGGGGGGACCTTTCAGTGGCCTTGGCCTCGCGCGGGTGGTGCAGGGGCTACGCCGCTGGCGACCCACCCGGCGACAACTACTGCCACCATGCCCGCTGGGGTGGGCATTGGTTCTTACACTGCTGGGAACGTACTTGGGGTGGCAGGGTTAACTCAGGCCCCTTTGGGTAGGCCAGCTATCCCCTTTTCGGCTTTGCCGACGGCAGGGTATTCCCTGCCATTGGGTGATCACTTGGCTCAGGCTACCAGAGAAAAGATATGGCGAGGGGAGTACGTGGATATCTTCTCACTCCTGAACAGAGAGCCCACTAAGGAAGAAAGGGAGGGTCAGGATGAGAAGGACAAGGAGCAGGCACGCCGCCGTAAGCCGCCGCGTACCTGGGCTAACTGGCTCCCCGCTTATTTGATATACATGGCGGTGTATTTGAGGGCGCGGCCGGATCTAGCTATTCCCATGGTCCAATATTTGGACAACATATACAGGGCGATGGTAGATTTCCCGGGCCCCTCATGGCTAGCATATGATGAGGAATTCCGTATGAGGATTCCCCTGCACCCCGAGATGAGATGGGATGAGCCGTGCCAGAGACTGTGGCTCTTGTATATGACACCCACACGTCCTGCCCCGGGGGATAGATACCATTGTGGACATGCGGTCCAGCGAGCAGCTCCAGCGCAGGTTACCCGCCAAATGGCGGGGCAGGGGGTTCCAGCCCGCCTGCTGTGCTGGACTTTCTCGTCCAATGGTTCCTGCAGGCGGAAGAACTGCAGGTATAAGCACGAGTGTCCCACATGTTCTGGTCCCCATGCAGCCTCTGCTCGTCCCAAGCCTGGAGGGGTGCGAGGCAGAGGGAGGGGTGGACAGTGGGCTGGCAAGCCTGCCACGGATGGAGCTAGTTCTCCGAAAGGCTCCCTCCCCAATTAAGGTGGACATGCTGGAGCGCTGGCTCGCATCGTACCCAAGGGGAGAGGACAGGGAGTACCTCATCCAAGGTTTTAAGCAGGGATTTCGTATCCCTTTTATGGGTGATAGATCTCCTCAGGATGCTCCCAACCTTTTATCCCTCAGAGGAAGGGAGGAGGTAGCCGAGGCCAGCATTAAAAAGGAGTTAGACGCGGGCAGGGTCGCCGGACCTTTTCCCGCACCCCCTTTTCCCAACCTTAAGGTTTCACCATTGGGTTTGGTTCCTAAAAAGTCCCTAGGTGAGTTTCGCATTATTCATCATTTGTCCTACCCAGCCGGCCGATCGGTCAACGATGCGATACCTGATGACCTTTGTTCGGTCAGGTATACATCGTTCGACCATGCGCTGCGCATGGTGCGCTCGTGTGGCCCGGGTGCCTTGCTGGCCAAGTGCGACATTAAGTCAGCTTTTCGCCTCTTGCCGGTGCACCCGGGCGACTTTGAATTGCTGGGTTTTAAGTTTAGAGGGGAGTATTATTTTGATAAGGCCATGCCTTTTGGCTGCTCCATATCATGCTCGGCTTTCGAGCGTTTTAGTACCTTCCTAGAGTGGGCTTTCGTCCGCAGGTCAGGGTCCCGGTCTGTAGCCCATTACCTGGATGACTTTTTATTCGGGGGTGAACGGGGCTGGGACACGTGTGCACGTCTCCTCAATACATTTCAGACGCTAATGCAGGAACTGGGTGTCCCTTTAGCGCCCGAAAAGACCGAGGGCCCGTCGACCAAACTAGTATTCCTGGGGGTTGAGATTGATACAGTAGTACAGGCTTCTAGGTTACCGGGTGATAAGGTGTCCAGGATAGTGACCCTTATCTCGGAATTGCTGGCTAAGCGTAAGGCATCCCTGAGGGAACTGCAGGTGCTACATGGGCACCTCAATTTTGCCTGCAGGGTGGTCACACCGGGCAGGGCTTTCGCCCGGCGCTTATGCGACGCCATGGCAGGGTTATCCAGGCCCCACCACAGAGTCAGGCTTACCCGGGGTATCAGGGCAGACATGTTTGTCTGGTTGCAATTCCTGAGGGAGTTTAATGGGGTCTCATTTTGGAGGTCTGACCTCATGGCATCCCCCAATTTCCAGATCCAGTCTGATGCCTCAGGATCCCTGGGTTATGGGATGTACTTCAATGGGAAGTGGGCCTATGGTGGGTGGCCACCGGCATGGGCAGGCACAGGTCGCCTGCGGGATCTCACATACCTGGAATTTTTTCCCATTCTGGGGGCTTTGATGCTATGGGGCGAACAGTGGGCTAATTCGGTGGTGCATTTCTGGTGCGACAATGCTGCCGTGGTGCACATTGTCAATGCACAGACTTCTAAATCGCCCAGGGTCATGGACCTAGTGCGCCATTTTGTGCTGCGCTGCCTGCGCCTCAACGTCTTGTTCAGGGCCAGGCATGTCCCAGGGGTTAATAACGATATTGCTGACGCTTTGTCCCGCCTGCAGAAATCCCGGTTCCGCGCCTTGGCCCCGGATGCGGAGGAATTTCCCTCGCCACTCCCGGACGAGATGTGGACTATTGGCAAGGAGAGGTGAACCGGGCGATTGGCCTGTCACTAGCGCCACGCACGCGTAAGGCGTATCAACAAGCATTCAATTTGTATAGGGCTTTTGCTACTCGATTTCAATGGCCAGAGACCTGGCCCATCCCGGTGGACCATGTTCTGCGGTTCATGGTTCACCTGCATGCACAGGGCCTTGCACCTCGCACCATAGCATCCAAGCTCTAGGCGTTGGCTTTTATGGCCAAAGTAGGGGGTCATGTGGATACCACCTCTGACTTCCGTGTGAGACACGTTTTGGAGGGGTGGGTGCGCGAGCGCGGGCGTTGCCCGGACGACCGGCACCCTATTTCCCCAGGGGTTCTTACCCAGTTGGCCCGGGGCTGGCCAGGCCTCTGTTTTGATCATTATGAGGCAGCCCAATCGCATGCAGCCACAACGGTGGCATTTTTTGGAGCGCTCCGCATCAGCGAACTCGTGATGCTGTCTAAGGCGGATGCAAGTGGTAGGGCACTGGAACGCGGAGATGTATATGTTGCCAAAGACTGGGCCCAGTTGAGGATTCGCTCCTCTAAAACAGATCAGCATGGCGTAGGCAGTGGAGTAAGACTGCTACGGTGTTCTTTGGCAGACATCTGTCCGGTTGGTGCCCTACAGGAATACCTGGCACTGCGTGGCATGCACCACGGCCCGTTTTTCTGTCACCAAGATGGGTCTCCCCTTACTAAATTTCAGTTTTGGAAGGTGACTGCCAGAGCCCTCACCAGGGTGGGACTACCGGGTGCCCGTTCTGGCACACATTCGTTCCGTATTGGCGCAGCCTCTACAGCGGCTGCTTTTGGGTACTCTGGGGCTGACATACGTAGCAGGGGGAGGTGGGGCTCACAATGTTTTCAGTTTTATGTGCGCCCACTCCCGCCATGAGTACCAATCCAGTCACCTTACCTTCCTTTTTCTCAATTTTCTTACAGACCCTGGGTGTCGTATTACACCGGTGACAGTATGGCTGGTGGGCCACAGCTATGTGCTCAGGGCAGCGCGTTACGCTGCGGCGACAGAGTGGGGACCCCGACTGGGACTGGGTGACCACGCCAGTCTCTCATGGCACGGTAAGCCTGGGATGTTATGGCGGGAGCTGCGGCCTTTCCTTTTTTCTGGCCTGGGGGCTGACCCGCCTGACATTCTAATCATCCACTTGGGGGGCAATGATTTGGGCCAGGTCACCGGCTTATCGCTCAAGCATGCGATTTGCGAGGACCTCGCCTACTTGCATTATGTCTGGCCTGCCACAGCCCTGGTTTGGTCGGACATTGTTCCGCGCCACTCTTACAGAGGGGGCGTTAACCTCCTGGCCCTTGACCGAGCTAGGTGCGCGGTCAATAAGGCAGTGGCGCGGTTTCTCACCACCAGGGCTTGGGGACGGGTTAGTCATCACCCCGATATTAGTCTACAAAATTGTGACTTGTATGCAGGGGATGGGGTCCATCTGTCGCGAGGAGGTATGGACCTCCTGTTGGGTGACTGGCGAGCAGGCCTGTTGACCGAGCTGACGGTCTGGGGGGGGGCGTCAGGTCTTCTGTGAAGCCCCTCCGTGTGGCGGGTAGCACTGGTAAGGTAAACAGTATGACCCACAAGTATCCGGCAGGTTCGCAATTGACTGGACAACACTAGACAGGAATAAAGTAGTTAAACGTTGTCCGGTCAACGACGAATCAGGCGATGGGGTGATGATGATTGCTAACCAGCATGCATCACCCCTGTGATTTCACGGATACGCGTCAGAGGGTGGGGTCATGAGTTAGTTATTGACTACGGTCAACAATTTGTTTGTTGTTAACAAACAAATTGATACAATTTGATACATTGTAACCAATTGCCGTTGGCAATTTTGGGGTGGTACCTTACCAGTGTTACTTCGGCCTGCTTGCCTTAGGAATTATGATTGGTCGTTTTACCAATACAAATTTATAATTCGGACTAGGGCATTGAATCAATAAATGTGGCCCTTTGCTGTTATCCACTTTCAATGTTGTCTGTGTCCGTTATTGGGGGGGTGCGCCTGCAATGCAAGCGCGGCGCCAAAATGGCCGCCGCGCCCTTTGCGGCCCCCCCCACAGGACAGAGAATCCGGGTAGTTAGGGGCGTGGCCAGCTCCCTTATAAAAGGGGTGGCCACGAGGCAGCCGCGCTGCCATTTTGCCTCAGCGACGGAGCGGAGAAGTTTTTCCCCTCCACCCCCTCCCTAGTTAACAGTGTGATTATGGTCGCTTCGGGGCCGGGTGGGAATTTTTGGTTGGGACCCACATTGGCTTCGGGTCCTGGCTTTTTTGCCCATCCCACACTGTTGCTATGGTTTGATATAGGGGTCTTTCTTCGTTCCTACTGTTGACTTTGGTCACATGGGCGGGTAGCACTGGTAAGGTAAACAGTATGACCCACAAGTATCCGGCAGGTTCGCAATTGACTGGACAACACTAGACAGGAATAAAGTAGTTAAACGTTGTCCGGTCAACGACGAATCAGGCGATGGGGTGATGATGATTGCTAACCAGCATGCATCACCCCTGTGATTTCACGGATACGCGTCAGAGGGTGGGGTCATGAGTTAGTTATTGACTACGGTCAACAATTTGTTTGTTGTTAACAAACAAATTGATACAATTTGATACATTGTAACCAATTGCCGTTGGCAATTTTGGGGTGGTACCTTACCAGTGTTACTTCGGCCTGCTTGCCTTAGGAATTATGATTGGTCGTTTTACCAATACAAATTTATAATTCGGACTAGGGCATTGAATCAATAAATGTGGCCCTTTGCTGTTATCCACTTTCAATGTTGTCTGTGTCCGTTATTGGGGGGGTGCGCCTGCAATATTGGCAGCAAGACTGAGTTTCCAGTGTTCCACAAAACCTGAGAAAAGGATGGAGAAAATAATTACTGTATAAGCATGTTGTCTAAAAACTACTGTACCTCTTTTTTAAAAAATAACCTGTAGCCCCAAAGAATACTTAGAGAGCTACAGGTACAGGAGTAGATTATTCAGAACATAATGATTTCATTGCACAGAGAGGTTTTGTGTAGCTAAAATGAGGGTGGAGAGGACAATGTGTACAACTTCAGCTCCTTGAAAGAAGGGGAGGTATGAATAAATATAATAAAATAATGTGATGTATATATGGGCCAATCTAATTTACTGCATAGAATGACTCAGGAAACTTGGGTTCAAATCCCCACTTGCCATGGAAACTAATTGGTGTGCTACTGGTATAGCTACTTTTTTAATATCTCCCCTACTCTGAAATCCCTGTTGGAGTCACTCTAAATCAGTTGTGACTCAATGGCATTTAATATGTAGGTTGCCCTTGAAGATAGTTACTAGACATTCAAATATAGTTGTCGCAATATTGAATAGAGTAATACAAACACAAATTTACTCTGATCTTGTGTCAGCTGCATTGTTTGCTGGTCCATTGTAACTCTGTAATTCCAGTACTTAACCTTTTAAAATTTTGTAGTTTTCTTTTAAAAAAACAAGGGCCATCTCTGTGTTATATGCCATTCTCATAACAAATGCCCAAATAAATATGAGTTTTCTTCCTGAACCTCCTAAAATTGTAAAAGCTGCTCTTCCACATAACTACTTTCACTGCTTCTTCTGAAACCTGAGGCTTGTGTTCCACACAGAGGTCAACTATTTCGACAAATTTCCTCTAAGAAATGAAAGTTATTTTTTTAAAATAAAAAATGTGTAGGATGAAATAATTTAATTGTTGGAACTGCAATCCACCCAATCCATCCTTTGAATATATGATTTGGTTTTTTCCAGTTATTACTCATTATTAATCTTGCAATTGAATATTCTTTAACTTTTGTTGATGTTGATGTGCTTTTAAACTACTACTGTGTCTCCTGGAGGCAACCACTGGTAGAAATGGAATTTGTATATGCTTATTCAGTCTAGAAAATTTATATTTACAAAATTGTTTGGCTTGTTTGTTTAGCTTGCTTGGTTGCACATACTGCTCAATTAGTGACAAGTCATTGCCCTTGGTGGTGTACATATGTAAAATCACATAACACAAATAACTCCACCCCACCCACCATCTTCCACCCACAACAAGAACATGCACCTGTTTAGTGACAGCTGGAAAAAAAAGAAAAGAGGGGGGGAGGACTAGTACTACAAATCATTAGGATTCTCTTGCAGGGACTATGTCTTTGAATGCCTATTTAAACAACTCTGCCTTCAGCTGTATTCTTCTTCTTCAGGTGCCATATCCATTCCAGATATTGGCTATCAACATGACAATAGTCTTCCTGTTCTTAACTCCTCGGAACAGTTCTTCTGAGGACATTCAACACCAGTCTCTCAGGTTCTTCAGCCATTAAGTCCAACTACATCCAGGGCCTCTCTTCCCAAGGATCTTTTCTTGCAGAGCGAGTTGGAGGATTCTATATTTCATGTCACTCCTCATGATATACCCAAGATATTGGAGCTTTTTTTGTTTAATGGTCTTAAACAGTTCTTGTTCTTTATCCATCCAGCGCAACACTTCTACATTAGTCATATAGTCAACCTGTGATATCCTTAGCAGCCGTCTGTAGATCCACATTTCAAAAGATTAAATCCTCTTTTCAGATGCTTTAGTCAACGTCCAAGCTTCAACTCCATATAGCAACATTGGGAATACATAACATCTCACTATTCGGATCTTTGTAGCGAGAGTTAGATCTCTACTGCATAACAAATGTCACAATTTTTATGAAGGTGGATCTTGCTTTTTCTATTTGTATTTTAATTGCTACCTTGGGATCCCAATTTTAATTTAATGTATTCCCCAAATAGACATTTTTATCCACTCTTTTGATTTCTTGTGTTCCTGCCATTGGCTTGCTGTGAGTTGGTGTTCAGCTTATAACAAGATATTTAGTCTTCTTGGTGTTGAGATCAAAACCATATCCTGCGCTTGAAGCTCTAACTCTAACTCAACTGAAGATCTGAAAGATTTGTGGCCAACAACACTGTGTCATCAGCATATCGGATGCTATTCAGGTATTTCCTGTTAATTTTAATGCCCATGTTTAAATCTGATAGTGCTCCAGAAAAAAAAATACTCTCTGAATATATATGAAATAGTGTTGGGGACAACACACTTATTCATCTGACACTTAGTATAATTCCTTCATAAGGAGCTATTGTGCCTGAAATTTGCAGGCAATTATGATACACTTTTTTAAAACTTTAAAAAGTTTTAGTCATTTATCAGTTTTGAATGAGAGTTAACAGGAGACATGATAATTTATATTATGAATTGACAAACTGGGTTCCAGACTAGATCATGGGTTGATTGCATAGCAAATCTCTGTTTCTTCCTAAACCTTAATACCTTGTAATGCCAAAAAAAATCTAGATGGTTTTAAAAATGAGACTAAGATTATGTTTGTCATATTTCCAGCCCCTTGGAACTCCCTGAAATGCTGAACCTCACTAATGAAATAGGATATATTATCGACCCTGATTTTTGACCTGCACAAGGTCATTTTGAATACTGTTAGATGACCAAATTGTTCTAGGCTAGATAGGGATTATTGGTCACTTTGAGACATGTTATGTCATTTAGATCCATATGCAAGGAGAGTGCATAAAACCACATGGTACCTACATAGTCTGTTTCTCTCTTTAAAGGGAAATGGGGAAAGGAAGAAAAAAACAGCAAAATAATGCCCCCCCTTCTGTCTTTTCCCTTATGGGGGAGTGTGGGTTGCCCGCGGGAATAATTGGCCAAACCTTTCCCCAGGGGTTCACCTGGCCTTCAACAGATCTGGGGACCAACCAGGCTTTGCAGGAAAGGCAATTAGGGTACGGGCTAGCTAGTTAGTTGGGGGGGGGATCATAAAGCCTTGGCTGATGGCTACGATAGAAACAGCGGGAAGCGAGAACAAAACACTCCCTTCACGCAATCATTGCGGGGTGAACTGTATCTTTAAATTCAAACACCAATTGTAAGTTGGCTCAAATGGCGATACATTAATATAGGATGTGTAGTACTATAGTTCCAAAAATCATATATGTACAATGGAAATACAATATAATAATTATATCAATTATAACATCTTTAAGTCACGTCTCTAATCCGGACGACTCTTTCTAATACAATCGAAATACTGCATGGACAAAATAACGATTTCAGCAAAGTCTAGTAGCCCTAAAGTTCCAGTTATATTTATGGTTGAAAATCCATAGTATTGGGAAAATCCACAAAAGCTGTGTTGTCAGATGGCAATCGTGCGGCGGGCCACGTCAAACAGTTGTAGACGGATTTACGATGTCCATCCGGTAGTGGGACATTTCGAGTAACTTTTTCAAGTATCTACAACATAATGCAAACATGAAAATACACTACTACCTGAACAGGTATATTGGTCTTTCTGACAAGTAATAAGCCATATGTTACAGAAACATTATACTGTAATTTGACAGACAAAGAACAAATTCAGCACGTACCTCAAAGGGAATTTTTTCTCGCGCGTATAGCACCTCTGTGTTTTCTTTCCTATGTGTGCACGCGTTAATTATTTTCATCAGAGTAGAATGCTTCCTAATACGGGACAGATGTTCTCCCAGGCGTATTTTCAGAGGTCGTCTCGATTGTCCTACATAAGCTAACTGACAGGAACAAATTATCAATTTCTCTAGAGCGGATGTTATTACCCCAGGAAGCAAGTCCTCCACAAGCGTATCTGGACACTTCGCTTGTGGACATTGTAAGTTTTGTATATATATGTGGTGCACCAAACACGTAAACTTACCGAATAGTACATTCAATCATAGTCTCACCAGGTACTCAAATTGCAATTCAAAAGACATCATCTATATGATAATTTGTTCCTGTCAGTTAGCTTATGTAGGACAATCGAGACGACCTCTGAAAATACGCCTGGGAGAACATCTGTCCCGTATTAGGAATCGCGTTACTACTGCTCCTCTGGTCAATCATTTTCTTGACAAAAAGCATACATTGAAGGACATCAAGGTGGTTGTATTAGAAACTTTCATGCCGAATAAACATCAAATTGTGGATGTGGAGCGCTTTCTCTTACAAAGAGAAGCATTCTACATCCACCGCTTTAATACTTTGGCGCCTCATGGGTTAAATACAGACTGGGAGTTATCCGCATTTCTTTCAGAAAGGTCGAAACACACACACACATTGGGAAACAATACTAAAGGAGTCTTAACTAGGTCAATCTAGGATAATTTATTAGACACACATGCTTCCATTTAATTTTGTTGATATAAGGAGTACTCTGATGAAAATAATTAACGCGTGCACACATAGGAAAGAAAACACAGAGGTGCTATACGCGCGAGAAAAAATTCCCTTTGAGGTACGTGCTGAATTTGTTCTTTGTCTGTCAAATTACAGTATAATGTTTCTGTAACATATGGCTTATTACTTGTCAGAAAGACCAATATACCTGTTCAGGTAGTAGTGTATTTTCATGTTTGCATTATGTTGTAGATACTTGAAAAGGTTACTCGAAATGTCCCACTACCGGATGGACATCGTAAATCCGTCTACAACTGTTTGACGTGGCCCGCCGCACGATTGCCATCTGACAACACAGCTTTTGTGGATTTTTCCAATACTACGGATTTTCAACCATAAATATAACTGGAACTTTAGGGCTACTAGACTTTGCTGAAATCGTTATTTTGTCCATGCAGTATTTCGATTGTATTAGAAAGAGTCGTCCGGATTAGAGACGTGACTTAAAGATGTTATAATTGATATAATTATTATATTGTATTTCCATTGTACATATATGATTTTTGGAACTATAGTACTACACATCCTATATTAATGTATCGCCATTTGAGCCAACTTACAATTGGTGTTTGAATTTAAAGATACAGTTCACCCCGCAATGATTGCGTGAAGGGAGTGTTTTGTTCTCGCTTCCCGTTGTTTCTTCACACCCCAGCCGTCTACCCCGACTACGATAGAAACAGGGCAAAAACCAGAGATGACGACTCTAATGGAAATACACAATCCTCCGCTTCTGGCTACAGATTAAGTTGGGCAAATAAGCCGCGCCAGACAGCAGAACAAACTAGGCACCTGGAGTCAATACACATAAGGCTCCGAGATAGGGCAGGAACAATGGGTTTCGCCAGCCCAGACCTTAATTAGTTGTGGGTTGTCTATTAACCACAGGGCAATGTCCAAGAGCAGGTATTGTCTTGACCACCGGAAAATGCCACATATGCAAGCCTTCTGTATTAGGGGATCACACGCATCCTACGCACGCATCACCCCAAGGCAGGGTAATAAATATGTACCACCCGACCGAGATCGGGGCTGGACTTCACCGCACGATTGCCTTGCGTGTCTTCCTTGCGGCCAGCCACTCCTACATCTGGTAGCCATTGCAACAGGGGAGCGAAGAAAGCACTAAAAATAGTTATTTTTAAGTGGCATAGTACTGAATTGTCTTGCCATTCAACCAGTTTGGAGCTGGATTATAGAAACTGTAAAAATATATATTTTTAAAAAACCCTCCAAATATTTGCATCTAAAATATAAATATAAATCTGCCTTCCTTTCCAAATTGAAAAGAGGAAACTTTAAATTTCTTAATAAGTAGTTAGATCCTACATCATGTGGTCACCATATCAGGAACAAACCAGCTAATTTCAGAATTACAGGACAAAGTTATTTAATCTCATCCTCTATTATTCTTGATGTAGGTCAGGATTCTCAACCTGTGGCCTGTGGGCCAGATGCGGCCCACAGTGCCATTTCATGTGGGACCCCCACCACCTCCACCACACCAGGAAGTGCCATGTAGTGAAGGGCAAAATGGCCATCCAGCCCCCAAAGCTGTCTGAGGGAGCATGACCCAGCCCCGGCTTTAAAAGGTTTAGAACTTCTGATGTAGGTTCTACATTTCTTCTTTGGCCCATTGCAATTTTGCCACTACAAACCTAAATCACTTTTTGGTACATATTCCTAATCAGTGAGACATTAACACTTGTTAAGACCTTTCCTTCCAATAGGCTCTCTCCCCAAACCTATTGAGAAAGATACATTTCTCGTAGAACCCAGAGAACTCACCAGCACGTCTTCCCTCCACAACTCCAGAACAGAACCAATGTGTGTCATTGCTTTTTTCTGCCATATTTGGATTACTTCCATGGACCCAGGTTAATCACCCATAGCAAATGTTTCATCTTAATTCCCTTTCCATGTTTCATCTCCCATAATAACCCACAAAATGTCATTGTTGCCTTATCCTTCATTAACCATCTGTATTTAATGATCAGTGTAATTGTTATTTGATGACTGATGCAACTCCCTGCCCTGTATTCCCAACCCAATTCTTTGTGTACAGTAGATTTAGTGTCATGATATTCATTTTCCAGTTCTACGATGTATCTTGGTATGTCCTAGAAATACCTGCTTTCCTTGCCTAAATGTTCCAATGAGTTTAGCTAATTGTTGATGGAGCTCTGGATTATACTCTTCAAGAGATGTGACTCTGAGCTAGTGTTTCGTTTCTAGAGATGTTAGAACAATGAAAGACAGATAGTTAAGCATAGTTTTTAAAACAGTTCATTAACGTTTTCACATACAAGCTTGATATGGACGGGACTTCCCTACCCCAACTTTTAAAGCTCATTGCTACATTAGGCAGAGCTTTAAAAAGTTACTTTTCTGTTTCATAGCTCCCATAGATCAATATAAAGTAAAGAGGCTCAGGGATTGTAACTGTAATTTTAACAAGTAACTTTTCCAAGCTGTGACAGTGTCTGACGAAGTGGACTTGATCCACAAAAACTAACATTAAAATACAGAAGTTAGTCTTTAAGGTGCTACAACATTTTTTGTTTTTTTGTTTTGTTTTGTTTTGTTTACTCTCTGAAAAACTCTAGAGAGACATTTTTGGGGATATTCTCCCACTGCCAACCCAACACCTTTCATTTTGTTTCTAGTTAATCACATTCTTTATTTTTAATTGATTCTTATATGGAGTATTGTGTGTTTATATGTTTATTATGGTTATTTTGTGGTATTTTAATGCACTGTATCTATTTATGTGGTTTTATCTGGTGGCTCACCACCCTGTGTAACCTTTTGACCAGAATGATGGTACAGTAATACCTCATACAAAGGCCGCTTCGTACAACATCAAATTCATACAACATCGCCTAACTCCTTGAAAAAAGTCGCCTCATACAAAGTCGTGCGACTTTGTATGAGGCATTGGGGTTTTCCCAGGTTGCATTGTGCCTGGGCAGTATAAAAGGCAGGATGCATGCATGCATTGCTCTTGTGGGTTTTGCACGAGACAAAAAGTGTTTAGGAGTGGTTTTGACCACGATTTTAATTGTTTGGTGTTTGCTGCTCTTTGGATGATTAACACTGTGCTGCATGTTGGCATCCATTTTGTCCTTGCTTCCATCCAGTAATTGTTTACAGTAGCTTGTACAAAATGGATGACTGGCCGCATGGCTGCAGATTAACACTGTGCTGCATGATGGGACATGTTAACTTTTAAACCTGCACTTCATAAAGTTTTCAAAAGTTAAAAACTTGTTGTATGGTTTGTCCCGTAAAATCAGGGTTGTTTGACATGATTTTGTAATGTATTTAGCCTTTAGACAATGATTTCTTAAAGTTCTGTCAGTTTCCTATCTGTTTCCTTGACTTTGCACTGAACTCTGTGCTGTTACAGTACAATCTTAACCTATAAAGAGGGGTGTTAACCATTGGACTCCGGTATACATGCCCGCACCTGGCTATCATATCCCGCACTCACCCAAACCCGGACCGCAGAGCACCGCAACATTGCCGAAGCCACCAGTGGGGCAACAGCCCCATGAATGGGAACAAAGGAAAACAACTTCAATTCCCAACGTCCTCTGCACCGCAACGCGCCTCAGCCAATCAGGCTGAGAGGCACGAGTAAAAAGAACATTGGGAAATGCGGCACGCCCAATTGAAATCGAGCCGCAGGAAAAAAACGCCACACGAACACAAACAAAACAAACAAAACTCCAAATCCCACCATCCTACACACCATGAGCACTTCAGCCAATCAGGCTGAGTGGCGTGAGCACGCAGAACGCTGAAAAAGCTGGTGCACGAAAAATAAAATAAAAACACGCCAGCCACCCGCAATCGGAGTGCAAGTCCACCACAGCCGGACGCAGCGCCTCATGGCCTCGCAAAACACACACACACAAACAACCACGGCGAGACCACCACCGGCGTTCTTTCCCAGAGCAACAGGGAGAAGAGGGTCTCCCTCTCCACCCCACTACCCCGCCGAAGACATGGCGAGACCACTGCCAGTCTCAAGGAAAGTTGAGCCGGGGTGGAAAAAAATTCCACCAGCTGGCAGAAGTTCATCAGGGGAAGCACACTCCCTGGCAAATGACTGGCTGCTGCCTTTGTACTTCCGACAGAGGTAATACAAAAGCAGCAGCCAGCAATCCGCAAGGAAGAGCACCACCCCTTACGGATCGCTGCCTGCCGATCTCCGGTTAGGTAAGCCAGGAGAGAAAGGAGTCAGAGAGGAGAGAACAAAAATAATTAAACAAACACATTAACCAACAAAACAATAAACAACAAAATCCACAAACAAAAACACCCAAAATACCATGAAAGCACAGAAAAAACACCTAACTACAATACAAAAATACCTAACTCAAACAACAAAAATACCACTAATTAAACAAATAATCACAAAAGAAATCAGAAACATTAAAAACAACCAGAAATAAACAAAACAATTAAACACATCTAAAACCAAAAAAACCACAAAAGAAGAAACAGAAACACCTACCAGTCCAACACCAAAAAACAAAACAAAAAACAAAACACAGATAAAAAAACCTGAAAACTCACCAGCACGTCCTCCCTCCACGACTCCAGAACAGAAATGAAGAAACAAAGACTACTTACCAGAAGAAGCCCCACCTAGAGGCCACACGAGTAAAAACAAGTCAGAAAAATAAGAAATAAATCCAAATCACAAATAAATCTAATAAAATAGATCAAAAAAGTCACAAACCACAAATGCAAAACACTCCCACCCAACCCACCCTTAACCAAAAAAAAAAAGGACCACAAATAAAAACTGCCCGGCTGGCCGGGCACAAATATGCTAGTGTATCTCTATGGAAACGACATTGTACGAGGCATCGCAGCAATGATTTGGACGTTGTACAAGGCATCGTGGCAAGGATTTGGATGTTGTATGAGGCATTGCGGCTAGGATTTTGCATGCCTCATACAAAGTCCAAATCCGTATAAAGTCCAAACTTGTGGAACCAAGTTTGGACGTTGTATGAGGTATCACTGTATATTAATTAATTAAAGGGAAAATACTTGTAATATTTTTAAAAGGATATCTTTCTGACTTATAGCTGGTAGACTAAGCAGCATAGACACCTGAAATATGGTTTGCATGGCAAGCAGACTTAGAAATTTGTATCTGACAATTTTTTGGGTTTATTAATATAATAATGACTTTTAATTAATTGATTAGTATATTCCTAAATTTGTCTTTGTATAAGATACACTTTGTATAAGATACACTTTGTATAAGTGGTTGTCTGATGAGGCTCTTAAAATAGCAGAGGAAAGAAGGAATGCAAAAGTCCAAGAAGAAAGGAAAAAATACAACCACCTGAATACAGAATTTCAAAGAAAAGCAAGGAGAGATAAGGAAAAATACCTGAACGAACAGTGCAAAGAAATGGAGGAAAACAACAAAAGAGGCAGGACTAGAGATCTTTTCAAAAAAATTGGGGAAATCAAGGGAAATTTAAAGCAAAAATGAACATGATAAGGGACAAAGATGGAAAAGAGTTAGCTGAAGCAGAAGAGATCAAAAAAAGATGGCAAGAGTACATAGAGGAACTCTACAAAAAGGACCTCAACGCTCCTGATAATAACAATAATGAGAAATTTGAACTTGAACCAGGCATTCTGGAGAGTGAAGTCAGAAAGGCCCTAAAAAGCACTGCAAACAATAAAGCTAGTGGAAATGATGGCATCCCATTTGAATTTTTCAAAGCCCTAAAAGATGATGGAATCAAACTACTTCATTTAATATGGCAGCAAATTTGGAAAACAAAACAGTGGCCACAGGATTGGAAAAGATCAGTATACATTCCAATCCCCAAAAAAAGGCAATGCCAAAGAATGCTCAAATTACCGAACAATTACGCTCACCCCACATGCCAGCAAGATGATGCTCAAGATAATACAGGATAGACTTCAACAACATGTGGAGAGAGAACTACCAGAGTTGCAGGCCGGTTTCAGAAGAGGCAGGGGGACTAGAGACCACATTGCCAACATACATTGGATCATGGAGAAAACAAAAGAATACCAGAAACAAGCCTACTTTTGTTTTATTGACTACACCAAGGCTTTTGACTGTGTGGACCACAACAAAATGTGGCAAGTAATTAAAGAGATGGGAATACCAGAACACCTCATATGCCTCATGAGAAATCTGTACACGAACCAAGAAGCAACAGTTAGGACAGAACACGGAATGACAGAGTGGTTTGGAATAGGAAAAGGATTAAGACAAGGCTGCATTTTATCACCCTGCTTATTCAATCTATACACAGAGCACATAATGCGCAATGCAGGGATGGAGGAATCACAATATGGGATCAAAATTGCTGGGAGAAACATCAACAATTTGAGATATGAAGACGATACCACCCTAATGGCAGAAATCTCTTGATTGAATTGAAGGAGGAAAGTGCAAAAGCTGGCTTGAGACTTAATATCAAGAAAACCAAGATAATGGCAACAGGTCCGATCAGTCCCTGGAAAATAGATGGGGAAGAAGTAGAAGCAGTGACAGATTTTACTTTCCTGGGATCTAAGATCACTGCAGATGGCGACTGTAGCCATGAAATAAAAAGACGACTGATTATGGGGAGACAAGCAATGAGAAACCTGGGGAATATAGTAAAAAGAAGAGACATCACCTTGAAAACAAAAATTTGCATAGTCAAAGCAATGGTATTCTCAGTGGTAATGTATGGGTGTGAGAGCTGGACCATTAGGAAGGCTGAGCGCAGAAGAATAGATGCCTTTGAGATGTGGTGTTGGAGGAGAGTCCTGAGAGTCCCCTGGACAGCAAAGAGAACAAATAGGTCAATACTGGAAGAAATCAATCCTGACTGTTCATTGGAGGGACAAATAGTGAAGATGAAGCTAAAGTACTTTTTTTAAAATGTGGGTTTATGTGGGTTTTAAGAGGAATGGGGTAGGTGGGTGGGTATGTTGGGTTTTAATTGGTTTTAATTGGTTGTACTGTTTTATGTGTGTTTTAACTTGTTGTGAGCCGCCCAGAGTCGGGTTTACCTGATTGGGCGGCATATAAATTTGAATATAAGTAAAAAAATCAAATAAAAAATCAAATGAGAAGGGAGGACTCACTTGAGAAGGCCTTGATGCTGGGAAAGGTGGAGGGAAAGAGAAGAAGGGGGCGTTCAAAGATGAGATGGATAGATGGTATTGTGGACACAATGGGCACAGAGCTTGGTGGGCTAAGGAGAATGGTGGAGGATAGAGGTGCCTGGAGGAAAATGGTTCATGGGGTCGCAAAGGGTCGGAATCGACTGTGCGACTGAACAACAACAACAACAACAACAACAACAACAACAACAACAACAACAACAACAACAACAACAACAACAACAACAACAACAACAACAACAACAACAAATAAGATACCTGCCATACTATCTTCAGTCACTGATTGCAGGTAATGCCAACCAATACATAACTTTGCAATCAGTGTCATTTGAAGCTGAGAGAGTACTCAAAGGGACAGAATTAATTTCGGCTAAGAGACAACTTTCCATCACATACATGGAATGGTCTGAGCCCTCTTTGGTGGGTTCTATGAGGCACTAGTTGGCAGAACCAAAGATTGGGAGTTTGATTCCCCATGGTGCCTTGTGAAAGAGGAGCCAGTCTGTGCAGTCATGGGAAAACTATACAGTCCCAGGGTGTCCCCAAAAGGAGGAAATGGTAAACCACTTCTGTGTAATCTCTACTTAGAAAACAGTGGAAGGAGTTGCCATAACTTAACTTGAAAGCACATAGTAATTAATTATAAGAGACACTAAGACAACAGGGATGCCAAACGAAGCTAGCAGCTAATATTTCACTGGGCAGGTACAATGTGTCTTGTCTGGCAGCTTTATAAGTGTTGCTTTGAGGCTTAGGTGTATGAAATTAACAGCTATTACAAACTGTTTGAAGACAGCTCCTATCACCACTACATCATCTAAACGACCTCTGCTTGTCAAATCACAGCTAAAATATAATCATTTTGTTGATAGTGTTACAGTATCATGCAACTGTCACACATTACACTGCTCTCATTCCCATAACAATATTTCTTATGGGCCTCTTCCTCATCACCTGCACTTTCAGTTCTTGAACCAGAGGTGTAATTATGGTTTTTATTTGGTTTTGTCCAGTGGTGGGCTAAAAAAATTTTTTACTGCCACACTGTGGGCGTGGTATGGTGGGCATGGCCAGAGGAAAGCCCTGCGTTGCACCTGAATTTGGACTACTTTATTTCAAAACTTGGATGGGCGGGGCCAGCCAGAATTTCAGCTACTAGTTCTGGCGAACTGGTGCAAACATACTGATGCCCCCCACTGGTTTTGTTGAGAGAAATGGCACTGATGGAATATTTGACACAGAAAGAAATAAAATGAGCTGTGTTTCTCTGGACTGATTCATGCCACACATCATTCTGTGTAGTTGCTGTAATAATCCTGAGCAACCTAGCATTCCTTCCAGAAAAAAGTAGCCATGATATATCTGGAAAATCCCACAAGAGTATCCATAGGAATCTTGCTTAAGAAGAAAATATCAATTCCCCCTCTTGATTTCTCATCAAGGGCAAGAGATTGTGAGATACAAGTACCTTCTAACAAGTGACTGAACTACCTTCTTGAGTCTAGTTGATCCTGAATTTTTATCCTCATACTGCTCCTGGCACATTGTCCTTCTCTAAGTTTGTAGTTTCAAAGTATGCCAAAAGTCATGTTTTTGTCAGGATAGTAAGAATCCTAACTTTCAAATGTGCCTCAGAACCTTTTATAATTATGTGACAGGGAGAGGATTTATGTGTTTACCACAGATCTATCTGTGCTTCTGCAAAGGAACTCTGGGCTGCATATGTAGGTCTTCCTTCCCACTGTATTGTCACCCCAATCTTGTGACTTAAGTGCAGCTGAAAAACAGGGAGTGATTCGAGGTGACCTAGTAAAGGTTTTAGCTCAGTGAAAATTTGAACCTGGACCCTTTTCAGCATGAAATTTTCTCTTGTCAATGCAGCTAGGCTTGAGATTAGGGCAAAGCTACACCTGCTTATTTTTGCCATGCTGCTTTGTTGCAAAATGTGTGAGTGGAACACATTTGTGATCAAAAGTATACCTAATAAGTACAAGTGGTGTGACATGGACATATAGGCTGCATTATCTGAGTCATAGGTCCATTTCACATAGCAATGCTCTGAACTGATTTCATTGCTGCAAAAAAAGAACTGTAACAAGTACCTTCCTACTGTAATACAAGAGACACTAAAAGAAAACCAGCCCCTCTAATCAGGTGAATCCTATTTCTTCAGCTAAGCTTTGTCCCTGTGTCTTCCTTTCTACAGGATGTGAAAACCTCTCCCTGTAAGTCGTAACATGCTCAGTCTTTTCATACTGATCAGAACTGGTCTCCTGTCTTTTGTACTGTGACCCTTTTGCTTGTCCCTCATTGGCTCTCAACTAGATTTGTATGCTGAAGGAAGGTCAGTCAAAGTCAAGGCTTAGAAAGGGCACTGACCTCTCTTGAGATAATTTTTATTTCGGGTTTTCAGTGATGGATTATGGAAAGGCAGAAAGCTCAAAAGGTTCTGAGAGGTAGAAAGTCCAGCAAGTTCAAACTTACTAAATGGAGAGCACAGGAAAGATGCCATTATGAAGGAGAAAGTAAGGCAGGAAATCAAAAGGAGCAGAAGAAAGTAGATTCTTGTTGATGAAGGACCCTCAGATTGGTCATTCTGCTCCAGGTTTCTGAGGGTATGCAGACATTTTTCATCTGAGATTGCCACTGCAGGCCGTTTATGCTGGAGGATACTGAAACTCTGACCCTGTCAAAGTAAAGGTCTGTGTACACTGACAGCCTTGTTGCTAGCATCTTCTGGATAGAGAAAGGTGTGTGTCATCAAAGTTACATAAACTTCTACTACATTGTCAGTTGTTGTGAAGTGGCTGAAATACAGGGGGTAAATGCAGAGAAGGAACAGCTCTCTTTGCTTTGGGAATGCCCACTTTAACTGACCTTTTAAAAGCCTTGACATAGTTTAGTGTATGAGAGTCAAGACACAGGAAACAGCCAAGGGCTGGGTTAACTCAGGTTTATTACATAGTGGACAGAGGGAACATGAGGTAATGGCGGACGAACAGCTCTATATATATGGTCGTAACGTATTTGAATGTGGCTCCACGATAGCCCATTGGCTACTGCCCGCGTGACGTCATGGCTGGTCACGCCCTTCTTGTCCAGGTGTAGGTAGCGGCGGGAAACTTCCCGCGCTGTGGCCTTTGATGGGTTTGAACCAAGAGAGCTTGGACGCTCGCTGCTGCCAGCTGGTGGTCATTAGCTCGCGTCCATTTACAGGGTTTATAGTGATCAGCTGAAGGTTACATTGTTACTCGTAGGCAAGGTTACATTGGTTCAGATACATTGTTATCACATGTAGAAGGGTACACTGTTAGAACACAACACTCCTCCCCCCTAGGACGAGACGAAGTCTCTCAGCCAAGATGGCTTATTTCGAACACGCTGGGGTCTCGGCGCGGGCTGCCCTGCCCCGGCTTCGCTCCCTCCTCCTTGCTCCCTGGCTTCCTGCCCTGTAATCGGAGAGGATGACTTGTTAGTAGCTTGCCGCGGCTCTGCGGCTTTGTTGGGCGGTGTGTGCTTTGTTTGGGAAGAACCGGGGGCACTGGGGGCTAACGAAAAACCCCTCTTCTCGCTTGGATGGGTGGGGGAACACTCCAAAAAAACCCCCCGGCTAGCAAAATTAAAATCGTAATCGAATTCGGGGGAAGCGGCAGCGGCGGCCGCAAGCTCCTTTTCCCCCTCCCCGGGCTCTGATAGAGCTGGCGTGTCAAAAGGATATGAGTCGGGATCACTGCTTTCCCCCCTGGTTCCGGACTGGTGTCCTTCTCTGTCTCCCCCTTGGGCTAAACGGGTGGGGGAGAACCCTATCGCTGAATCCGGTTGCTGAGCCCCACTGATCGGTCCCTCACTCACTCGGCGCCGCAGTTGGTCCGCGTGCCTCCTCCAGAGGAGACCGGTGTTCGTTTCCACCCGGTACGACACTGGTCCCGTCTGTTCTACTATCGTCCCTGGCACCCAGACTGGGCCTGCGTTGGCATAGTTCCTACAGTGTACAGGATCGCCTACGCCGAAACCTTTCGAGACCGCTAAACCTATGTTCTTCCCTTTGTCCTCGACCCTCGTCGGGTCTAACCTGGACAAGATTGTGGTCAGTTTCCTCCTCATCAGCAGCTCCGCCGGCGAGTATCCGGACGCTAAGGGGGTCACTCTGTACGCTAATAGAAATTGACAGACTTGGTGATTTAGATCCCCCGAGCCCATGCGCCGCAACGCATCTTTTGTTGTGCGCACCAACCGTTCCACTTGGCCATTCGTGGCCGGGTGAAACGGCGCGGATGTGACGTGCCGAATTGCATTTGCCTCCATGAATGCCGTGAACTCAGCGGACGTGAAACAGCTAGCGTTATCGCTGACCAGGGTGTCGGGTAAACCGAACGTGGAAAAGACCCTCCTTAGCTGGCCAATGGTAGTGGCGGAGGATGTGCTCTTTACCGGAATGACCTCCAGCCACTTTGAGTACGCATCCACTACCAGGAGAAAAATGGTTCCTCGGAACGGGCCAGCAAAATCTACGTGCACCCTGGACCACGGTCCCCTTGCTGCGTCCCATTCCCTATGCGGGAGACGGGCTACCTCCGGTCGGGAGCCCTGACATGCCTCACAAGTGCCAATCATATGCTCTATGTCGGCGTCTAGCTGGGGCCACCAGAAATAACTCCGGGCCAGTGCCTTGGAACGGACGATTCCCGGGTGGCTGACGTGCAGCAGCTTTAGCACCTTCGGTCGCAGGGACGTAGGAACCACCACCCGTTGGCCCCACAAGAGGCACCCCCTCTCTAATGACAATTCTATTCGTTTTCGAAAAAATGGGTCGAATTCCATGCTTGGGGATGACGCCGGCCACCCCTTCTGTACCCACGAGCATACTTTCTCCAGTGTTCTATCCTTTCCCGTCGCCTTGGCGATGTCGGCCGGTACTATTGGGGGTGAATCTAAGACCTCTATTAGCAATACCTGGCGGTCTCTTCCTACCCCTGCCTTCTGATCGTCCGACAAGGGCAACGGAGACCGTGAAAGCGCGTCTGCATGGCTGATCTCCTTCCCGGGCCGGTATTCCAACTCATGTTGGTATGCGTTAAGAAAAATAGCCCACCGCAGCATCCTTGGGGACAGGATCTGTGGCGTGGGCTTATTTGCAGTGAAGATTCCTAACAGGGGCTTGTGATCAGTCACGATCTTGAACGGGCGACCATACAGAAAATCGTGAAATTTTTTGGTTCCCGCTACTATCGCTAATGCCTCCCTGTCGGTCTGTGCGTAATTCCGCTCTGCTTGGGACAGGGACCTTGAATAAAACGCTATCGGGGCCTCCCTTCCGTCGTTCAACACGTGGCAAAGCACCGCCCCCACCCCCACCGGGGATGCGTCGCAGACTAAAACTACTGGCCGTTTGGGATCGAAATGAGTCAGGATTGCCTCGGATGTTAGGAGTTGCTTTAACTCTGTGAACGCCCTCTCTTGCTCGTCACCCCACAGCCATTTTACCTCTTTTTTAAGTAACTGATGGAGCGGCTCGGCAACAGACGCCTTCCGTGGAAGGAAGGTATGGTAGAAATTGAGAAGCCCCAGAAATGACTGCAGTTCGGTTTTGGATGTGGGGCGAGGAGCTTTCTTGATAGCGGCTACCTTAGATTTGGACGGCCTAATTCCCTCGGGCGTGACACGGAACCCTAAAAACTCAACCTCTGTTTCGAAAAATACACATTTGTCTTTTCTCAGTCGCAGCCCCGCTTTCTCGAACACGGTCAGAACTTTATCCAATCTATGTGCCAGCTCGGCCTTACTCCCCCCCGTTATCAACACGTCATCAAAATATGGCAACACCCCCTCCAGCCCCTTCAGGAGGCGTTCCACGAGCGACTGAAAAAGGCCAGGTGCCGAGTTCACGCCGAACTGTAAACGCGACACCTGGAACGCCCCCTTATGTGTAACTATTGTTTGTGCCGCCGCTGTGGCGGGGGTTACAGGGAGTTGCTGGTAGGCCTGTGCTAAATCGAGCTTAGCGAAACACTTTCCCCCATTCAGCCTGGCCAGGAGGTGGCTGACCACCGGCACCGGGTATGCATTAGGGCGGATCGCCTTGTTAATTGTACACTTATAATCAGCGCAAATGCGCACCTCCCCGTTAGCCTTCAGTGCTGTTACAATTGGAGTCTCCCACTCCGCGGAATCCACAGGAACAAGAATCCCCTGACCCACCAGTTTGTCCAGTTCCGCCTCTATTTTGTCCTTTAGTGCGAACGGCACCCTGCGCGGTTTGAGTCTTATCGGGCGGACCTCCGGGTCTAGGTCGAAGGCTACAGGGGGTCCCTTGAACTTTCCCAGTCCACTTTTAAAAACGGCGGGGTGTGCGTCGCACACCGCTTGTATTGGGTCCACGCCCACGGCATGCACCCCCCCTATGAACAAACCTAAAGGCTGAAACCATTGCGTCCCGAGGAGGCTACAACTCCCCCCTTTTAGCACCACTAGGGGAAGTTCCGCAGAATGTCTCTTAAAACGAACCCGGAATGTCCCGACCCCCAACACTGGAATGTTGTTCCCCTGTACGTCCCGTAGTGTGGCCCTCAACGCTTTAAGTTTGGGCCGCACGTGGGGGTCGATTTTCAAGAACTCTCTCTGGGGAATTATAGAATAGGAGGACCCCGAGTCAATTTCCATCCTAATAGGGGTCCCTTGTACTAGTACCTCAACGAAGTAATGGGGCTGTCCCGCAGACACGCTGAACACAGGAGCGTCGCCCTCGCTGTCGTCCGAGATGCGGCCCCCGCCGTCCTGCTTCCTCGTGGTCCGGGCGCCATCTTTGGACCTCGCTGGACGGTCCGGTCTGGCCGAACGGTCTTGTGACTGTCTCCGGCCCTCTTTCCCTTTTCTGCACGCCTTGGCGATGTGCCCCCGACGGCCGCAGTTGTAGCACTCGGTTTTTCTGAATGGGCACCTCACGCGCTCATGGGCCGCTCCGCACCCATCGCAACGGCGCCCTCCCCTTCGGACCTTCTGGACCTCCTTGCCGTCGCTGCTTTCCGAAGACGACTTCGAGGTCCGTCGGGTTGCGTGCACCGACTGTCCTGACTTTCCGTGCAACGAGTTTTCCGCTTTGCCGGCCCTCGGACGCCACTCACGCCACTTGTGCATCTCATCTACTCCAGCATTCGTGGATTCCGCGGCTTCCGCGGCCTCTACAACCTCTGTCAGTGTGGGTGGTGGCTCCTTGTTCATCAGGCTGCGCTGCACTTCCTTGTCCTTCAGGCCACACAGAACTCCGTCCCTGAGGGCCATCTCTAGAAAGTGGTCCCATCTGCAGGGGGTGGCGGCTACTCTCATAGCTGTTACGAAGGCTTCTACCGACTCGTCCGGCGCTTGAACTCGCCTCCAAAACGCGCTCCGAGCGGGAAACATTGCCCTCGAGGGTCGGAAACGCTCACGCAGCAGTTTCATGATGTCATCGGCTTTGAACTCACCCATCTTCTTCGGCGCAATAATGCCCACCAGTGGAGGTTTGGGGACTTACTTAAAGGGCCCTCTCACCTCCCTCTCCCATGAACAAGTAAGCACTGGCTTGGTAGGCATCACTTGCAACAGAAAAGATTTCCCCACACACACATCAAATTGGCATAAAGTGATAAGTTTAGCTCCTTTTTTAGACAAAGCATTCCCTCAAGTGGTGAAAGACTTTTGCTGTCACTTGGGATTTCCGTCATTATTGAGCAAATCCATACAAGAGTTCTGTCCCCTTTATGCTCCACTTCAGAACTTCAGATCCAAATGACACACTTCCTAATGGCCCATGTTTAGCCATTTCTTATACATAGCACAATCTAAGAAGGAAAGGGGAAAGTAACCCTGTATTATTTTGATGCAGAAATCCCTTGTTTGGATCTGCTTCCATGTGACATTCCATAATACCCATGTTTGGGAGGAAGTGACACCTACACTGTAACTGGTGACATCAGCAGTGACATGTCTCTGTGGGTATGTTGTCATTTCAGCACTAGGTCTATACAATCCACAGCAATGCCCTATAATCAGAGTGCAAGAACACTAGGAAGGGGGCTCATGATTCAAGGCCATAAATTTTTAGGAAAATTCAGCAGAAAGAAAGAAACACACACACACACACCATTCTGATCAGCTAATGGTAATTTAATACTCAGTAGTGTGTTGCCAATGTAGCATCTTGTGGTGGCATCTCAAGGAACTCCCTTCTACAAGGCTTCATGGTGTGCACAATGCAGTGAGATTACTAGTCACCCTACAAATGCTCTCACAGTGAAATCCAGGAAACTTCCCTGCATTTACCCCTACCACACCCTCCTCACAAGGAGACACCACAGGCAAAACAGGATATCAAAAGGTGATAAGGTTTTGAAAAGGGGGGAGTTAAAAAAGAAATGATTATTGTAATGGTAACAGCTTTGAGATTGATTATTGTTTTTAAAAAATGGAAAGTAGATTGTGAATTTGAGTTGGATGACTGGTTTAAAGAGATATGGAATATATCAATAAATTATTTAAAAAGATTATTTAAAAAGACTGATTTTAGAGAGATTTGAGAAGAATGTATTGAATATGTTTTAGTGACATGAAATTATTATTACAGTATAGGGAGAGGAAAAGGAGTAAGACCGGGACAAGAGTACAGTACACATCTTTTTTGGAAAGAGGGGACAAATCTATCAATAAAATAATATGTAGAGAACAGTAAGTTGAAGGCACCACCATTGGTGTTTGGTGCACATAGTCATTTATTTTTTTGTTGTTGTTTAAGATTTTGTGTGTTCATTTTTATATTTTGTATTTTTATATTGTTGATTTCTTTTGTATCATAATTTTTAAAAGAGTGATAAGACAGGAGAGGATTTGTAGCTTTCTGAGAGGCACTCCTGGAATATAACTGAAGAAACATGGAAGGACAGGGAAGACCCGTGTGGGCTGGCATGCTCTCCTTCACTGCATCTTGAATCTAGCGGTGTTTGCTTTGTGAGTGGTCACTGAAAGGTAAACACAGAATAATTTGCAAGACTGACCTTCTAGTGCAAGGCTGTGTTTAAAACAGCTTACAAATATTGGGGTGGTGGCAGAATAAAAATACATTAAAAGAGAGAGAGAAAACCAACAACCATAAAAATTAAATTTGTTTATAAGAAGATCATCCAAATTAATGCCATAAATATTAAACAGATTTAACAATTTCTTCCTCAAAGCAGTGAAAGCTGGATGTGATCCCAACTCTGATGGGAATTGATTCTTGATGTCTGGGAACAATAGAGAAGAAATCCATCTCTTATGTGTTGTTTTAAGCAGGCCTCTGTTGGTCTTGGTAACCTCAAGAATAGCTCTCCTGAATATCTTAATAACAAGACAGAGGATCCCTTAGAGATAACCAGAGCCCAAGCTATTTTGGCTTTCAGTGTGAAAATCAGTACACAGAATTATATTTGGAAGGTATTGGCAACCAGTGTAGATCTTTCTATATTAGAATTGTATGATTCCTTTACCATACACAGGCCAGTGGACACATATCCTGCATCTTCCTCAAGGGCAACAACTTGTCCTGCTTCCCAGCATCCAAAGAAGCAGCTGTGTTTGTCTCAACATGCTGACAAAATTAGAGATGAGAAAATGGGGGGGGGGGGAGAGAGAGAGAGAGAAATGCTTTGCTAAATGTGTCCAGACCCATACAGTTGCCAAACGCATGTAATTTGTTCCTATCATGGAATGTGGTGGGATTTGGACATATAGATTTTCAGAATTTTCATACAAAATTCTTCATTTACCATCCTTCTTCTAATTACAACAAAACATGCCAAAATGCTTGCCAAATCTTGTGAATCCTCCTCCTCTTCCTCCTCCTTCCTCTTCCTCCATGTCTAGGTCAGGCGTTAAACTGCCAAAACAAAGCCACCTTTTGGAGAATTCACTCCATAGTTCCTTTTGCCTGACCTAGTGTAAGAAAGAATAACTGGCACAATAATGTTGCCGTTGCCCAGGGTACACCTGATTGTAGTTCAGAAATACCACAATTTTTGAGGAGGCTCTTTCTGTGTAGCCCTGCTAGTGGACAGAAAGGAAGAAAATCAAACTCCTTATTACTGGAATGCTCATCAGACAGAGGACAAGATGCTCAAATCAACTGTACCACTATAGTCAAAATGTGATGTAATGAAGGCATGGCTAGCTCTTGGTTGGTCAGATCCACTGAGGAAAGCTGTTACCCGAGCATCCTCAGTGAAGTTGTACAGAAGTGCTCCTTGCCAATGCTGTCCTTGGGAATCTAACAACAGCACACAGTCAAGGTGCACTGTCACATTGTGAATATTACCTGCCAGGGGAAGGCAAATCATTCTAGAACAAATTGTGTCACGATGGAATACTGATGGGACAAGGTCAGGAGGAGGGGCGTGTGTCTGGTTTGACATGTCAATGGCTTCTGAATACTACAAGCTACTGGCCTGTGACATAAAACATACTGTTCTGCCATTTGACTAATGTTCAGCTCAACATCGAGCTAAAACATAAGGCAGCAGCATGAAATATACCATGGAGTACATTATATTGTTCCATCTTGATTCAGTGGAACCATGCTCCTGAAGCTAGAGAAATAACAAATGCATAATTATGGCTATCATCCAGAAGAAGCAAAGCTCTCTCTCATTCCGTTTTGGTCATAATTTAAAATACTAACACCCTTACTCCTAGGAGAAGGAATCAGTTTCAAGCAACTTGCTATCTGTAACTAGTTAATTCCAAACTCTATCTTCTCATGTTTAGGAACTCTGTATTAGCTATATGCTGGAGTTTGTTCCAGTTGATTTTCTTTAAATGCTTCACTTCATGCTACAATATTCTTGGTTCTTCATACTCCTCTGCAGAAAAAGTGAATTTTCCATCTCTTCAGCTTGCTCAGCTGGGACTGCTGGGAAATGAAAGTGCGGCGCCAAAATGGCCACCGCGCTCTTTGCGGGGGGCCCCCCACCCGGACTCAGACATCCGGGTGAGTTAGGGGGCGTGGCCACCCCTCTATAAAAGGGGTGGCCACGAGGCAGACGAGCTGCCATTTTTAAAAGAAGCGACGGAGAGGAGAAGTTTTTCCCTCCACCCCCTCCCTAGTGAACAGTGTGATATTTTGGTCGCTTCGGGGCCGGGTGGGAATTTTTGGCCTGAACCCACAATTGGTCCTTGGTTTCTGGCTTTTTTGCCCATCCCACACTTTTGCTAGTGTTTGAGCAAAGGGGTTTCTTTGACTTTGGTCACTTTAGGCGGGTAGCACTGGTAAGGTAAAGATTTATGACACAGAGGTATCCGGCAGGTTCACAATTGACTGGCCAACACTTAGACAGGTACAGGTGTAATAGCTTTGACCAGTCAACGACGAGCCAGGCAAGGGGTGATGGCAGGAGCTTTTCAGCATGCATCACCCCGTGATTTGACGGATACACGTCATAGGGTGGGGTTAGTAGATAGTTTATTGACTCTGGTCAACAATTTGTTTGTATCAACAAACAAATGGATACAAATGGATACATTGTAGCCAATTGCCATTGGCAATTTTGGGAGGAACCTTACCAGTGTTACTGCGGCCTGCTTGCCTTAAGAATTACAATTGGATGAATACACCAATTGAAAGTTATAATTCGGACTAGGGCATTATTCAATAAAAGTGGCCCAATGCCTTTATCCATATACCGGTGTCTGAGTCTTTCTTTGGGGGGTGCGCCTGCAAAGGATTATGGCTCTCAGTAGCAATGTTTACCCTTAAGCTCTGACTTATGACTCTATTAAGGATGGGGGTTAATTTGGCTGGAAAGAGGTTACTTCCCCTTCCCCAAGTTGGTAAGTGGAACTTGCTTTATTTAAAGCAGTGGTCCCCAACTTTCTGGGACATGGGGGTCCCATTGCCTAAAAGGGAAACATCTTAAATCAAAATGTTAACAAAATTATTAACCTGACTGATTCAGATCAAAAGTAAACATTCAGAACTCAATGAAGAAATGTTAATGTTGCAGGTACAAAGCACCCAGAATAGGCAAAATGCTAGTATGGAGGATAAGACCAAAAATACCGATAGAAGGAACCATGGAGACCAGAAGAAACAAGGCTGCTATTGTGGTTTGTTTGTTTGTTTGTTTTATAAGAAAAACAGTAATAGATGGTGCCACTTGAGGCAAGAATAAGTAATTGCACTTATATACCATCCCATAGCACTTAGAGCACTCTCTAAGCCAGGGGTGGCCGAACTTTTGTGCCATGGGCCAGTCACGTGGTTGAGCGGGCCGGTCACATGGTTCCTCCCACCGAAAGTGGAAGTTAAACATGCCTACACATGCACAAAACACTGCCATAAATGCACCCTCAGCTGTTGTAAACATGTTTACAACAGCTGTGGCGAATTTATGGCAGCATTTTGTGCATGTGTGGGCACGTTTGACTTCTGCTTCTGGGAGCAGTGCGGGCAGTGCGAGCCGCCGGATTACTTGGTGCCATGGGCCATAGTTTAAGCACCCCTGCTCTAGGCCAGTGTTTCTCAACCTTTTTTACTTCAATTTTCAGAAGCCTAAGTCGATTCCCCAAAGCACTGATCAGCCAGTGTACTGACTTAGGCTTCTGGGAATTGAAATTCCCATGTGGAGCATGGGCCACACATTGGGAACCACTGCTCTAGGCAGTTTGCAAGGTATTTATTGCTCCCAACACAATAGATACTTGTTTTGCAAACCTCAGAAGAATAGAAGACTGAGCCAACCTTGATCCCTGTCAGGATTGAATTTATAGTGTGGGTCTGGGGGGTGGGGGGAATGTCTTGAAAATGATAGCAGTAAAAACAGACAGGTTGAAGGACCACACAGAAAGAGGTTATGGGCTGCATGCAGCCTTTGGGCAACAGGTTGGGGAACCCTGATTTAAGGCATGCAAGTTTTGTTCTGTTTAAACTTTGGTGCTAAATCTTCTTCATAATTTGAATTTATTTGGGATTTGGGACCAATATGGATTGCTATGGTTTGTGTTTTGTTTAAGGCTGAATCCCAAAGAAATATATTTCCGCCTGTAGACCTGGAGTTCTCAACCTTTTTAACTTGGGGGCCGGGTTGCGCTCCCTCAGATAGCTTCAGGGGCTGGATGGCTATTTTGCCCTTCCTCCACCACACGGTACTTCCTGATGTGGTGGAGGGGGGCACATGAAATGGCGCCATGGGCCACATCCGGCCCATGGGCCACATCCGGCCCATGGGCCACAGGTTGAGAATCCCTGCTGTAGACCCAGTATATCCTTTGGGCTACAGCTTTACCTTCTCTTCATGGAGAATAAGTCCTACTTTACGCCATCTTAGATATATTGTGCTTCACCCTCATGCCCGGCCATCAGAATGCATAAATGCGGCTACAGATTCTATGAGATAGAAACTAACAAGTTAATATGAAACTGAGCTTGTTGGGTCTGTTGGAAGTATTTTTAAGCCACCTTCTCACCTGAATGTAGTATTTGCAGTTGATTGGAGGAGGAACAAATTGGAAGACAAAATTTCTAGAATCTCCTTTCCCTGCAGGTAGTTACTTTAGCAGCAACAAAGGAAAAGTGATTATTTTAAATAAAAAAGTAGCATTTTATAAGTTAATGAACTTGAATGGCAGGGAATTCTCTACCACTTCTTACTATCAGTGAAAGAAATGCATCTCCAATGAAGACACGCATTGGGATACAATTTCTTTTATTTTCTTATTAGGGAACCAGCTGTTAAATTACATGAAGAATATCTTGTGTTATTTTTCTTTTTTGTTCTGGTCTTGTTGGGGGCTGGCTATATGGAGGTATGGCCTATATGGGAAAGGGTGTGCCCAAAAGTATTTTAAAAAATAAAAATTATATTTGCAATAGATTACATTATGCATGAAATTCAAGTATTATTATTAGGTAATAAAATGCTTTCTCCATTTCCTTAAGTGAAATCATTTTCAGTGTAAAAAAATTCACCACCAAACATAGGCAGACTTACTTAATTAACACATAGCAATAAAAATTGGATTTTTTAAAAAAATAATTTAATTCAAAAAATAATATTCATTCACTGAAATTCAAAATCATTTGTTTAGTTCATTTAACAAAATCAATCCACTCATTTACAATTTTGTGTATGTGTCTGCATTGCTAACTATTCAGAAGACAACAGCAGCTGAAACACTGTTGCCCCTGCCACCACTGCCTCCCTCTGCGGTCCCTGGTGCCTGGACAGTCCCTAAGCCTGTGATGGTGAATCTTGGCACTCCAGATGTTCTTGGACTTCAATTCCCAGAAGCCCAAGCCCCCATGAATCCACACAAATGGATTTGCTGCGATTCATCCACGCCGTGCCGCCCTTGTTGCTCCTGGAAGCGGAAGTAAAACACGCCCGTACGGACCCATTTTACTTCCGCTTCCAAGAGCGACGAGGGTGACACGGCACGGGGCGGATGAATCGCAGCAAACCCATTCATGTGGATTCATGGGGGCTTGGGCTTCTGGGAATTTATGTCCAAGAACATCTGGAGTGCCAAGGTTCACCATCACAGCCCTAAGCAGTGAGACATGTCATCAGAAGAGGAAATAATGAATATAACTGTCACATTCTCAGAACTGCTGTTAAAATAAGTGAGTACTTCAGAATTAGTTAATTAATCAGTTACATGTGTATACTGTGGTGGCTTAGTGGTTAAGATGCTGAACTTGATGACTGGAAGGTTGGAAGGTCAGCAGGTCAGTAGTTTGAGACTCGAGTACTGCACAATGAAGTGAGCTCCCATCTCTGTCCCAGCTCCTGCCAACCTAGCCGTTCAAAAGCAAGATATTGGAAGTAGATAAATAGGGACCAATTTTGTGGGAAAGTAAACAGCATTTAATGCACTGCATTGTCTAGTCATGCCTGCCACGTGTCCATGGAAACATCTGCAAAATGCAGATAGCGCTGGCTCTTTGGCTATAAACAGAGATGAGCACTGAACCCTAGAGTCAGATACGACTGGCTTTCGAGCAAGGGAAACCTTTACCTTTACCTCGAGATGAGCACTGAACCCTAGAGTCAGATACGATTGGCGTTTGAGCAAGGGTGACCTTACCACCCTTTTGGTCCAGGGCTGCTCAGTCTGACAAGTAAGAGAATTAAGGTCCAGAATACAGTTTCCACATACAGACACGTAGATTAAACTGCTAAGTACTAACAATGTAAGTTTTAATTTCAATTTGAGAAGTAGAAGACCCATGAATTGGTACTAATTGGTGAGATACTATGCAAACTACTTTCTAGTTATCATTTTAAAATATGCTTGAGGAGTCCTAGGGGCTGCAAAACTGGCTGGAGGCAGGCTTCATTCAGTCCACAACCCATAATTTGTGAATGGATATGTACCACTCCTTTTTGTTTCATTTATTCCTGCTCTTGGGATGTTCTCGATGGATCAGGGGCTTTGGCAGCCTTCTTCAATTCTCAATGGTAGGACATCGACATCAGCTCACTGGCACTCTTTTTCATTCCCTAACAGTGCTGATTCAGCTTAAAGATATTTCAGATGGTGCCTCTAATGTTATTTTGTTTGTTTGTTTAACTGAAAATGAGAGAACAGCAGGACAGTATAACCACTTGCATGTGTGCAGCTGAACTGTTTTTAATCTGCTAATCATTCTGTTGCCCATCATTATCATTTCTAATGCATGTGGCAAGATGTAAATTATGCAGCCTGGCAAGATGGGCTTAAGTGAGTAGGAAATTGAACATCTGTTTTGTAGAGGAACACAACGAGAGCTAATCCTGCATTGCCAAAAGGAGTGTGTGCACATGGTTTTGTGTTGGAACTTTCCACATACCCTTTGCAGAATAATCAAAAAGAGTGTGTAAAGCACACAAAAATGTTTGAAGAGCTCCAACAGTGAATAATCTTAAAGTTTTCCTAGATATACCAGCTGCAAACGTCAAGTGATACTTGCTTCACATAAACACCAATTTTAAGGCAAAGAACAAGCAAAGTTGACAACCGGGCCACAAGTGGAGAAAGGCTGCTCTAAATCCATCTGGAGATCATCTATGGCAGCTTTGTTATCGAGGTGACAGAAATTACTAACTTGTAAAATTTACCAGTCATTTACTAACATGGAAGGGGGGAGGGGACAAAAACAGACAACAAAAAAGGAGCCTCCCCTGCCCCAAACTCTAGATTAGCTGAGTTTATCCAGATTCTTGGGTTCATTTAGGGCAGTGTTTGCCAACCTTTGGTTTTTGGACTTCAATTCCAAGGAGCCTAAGAAAATTCCCCAAAGTACAGATCAGCCAATGTACTGACTTAGACTTGTGGGAACTGAAGTCACCCTGTGGGACAAGGGCCACACATTGGGAACCACTGACTAAGGGTCTGATCAGATGGGTATTTAGCCCACTGATTGGTCTGCTGTTGGGGATGGGTTGGATTGCTCTTTTTTCCAATAATCACACAACATAATTGTAGACATACCAAATAATCTCCATGTCTTTCTGAACTCCTGTTGGGGCTTTTATTTATTTTGTGTCTGTGCTGGTAGAATTGCTCTGGTTTGGCCCATTTCCAGTATGTGTGATGGCTGGGAATTGACCCAAAGTGAGCCTTCTGTCTGTCAAAGCTCCTTCTAGTTGGAATTTCTAATATCATGAATACGTCCATGTACAATACCTACAGGGCAAAAAGTGTCAAAACCCTTTCCATGAACCAGTTTGTCCCATGGATGTCTTCACACCTGGATGTCAAGTTGTTACACAGATTCTTAGAAAAGATTCTGGAAAAGCCTCTTACTTTTATGTGAAACAAAAAATTGCTACTCAAGGGGAATAGTTTGTAATGTTTTATGCATAGGATCAGACAAAGCGCAATTGCTCCCATTAACCTCTGCATTTCATCCAGAATGTTTTATTGCTCCTCACAGAAAGTGGTGTTTTCATATCACAGGAGTTTAGGATAACCTGGTTATGTCCGCTTGCTTTGTGAGTTACTTGATTCCTTTTTCTTATAACATCTGGACAAAATCTGTACAGAGGGAAAAGGCATGGCAAAAAAGCTGTAATTAATACTTTTCTTTAACGCTTTTACCTCAACAACTTGTGTGGGCTTGGCTGACTTATTGAAGAGCAGAGACCTAGGATTTCCTGTAGTATTAAACTCCCTGAAATTCTCCAGAGCAAGCCATTTCTCCAGAGCAAAACAGGAACAAAATTCTTAGAAATTTCTAACTGTTCATCCATATACTCACACTTCTTCCCATCAACATATGGAAAAGTGGCTTGTGCCATTATTGTTAGAAAAATTGCCAATGTTGCTATTAAAACATTCTTTTAATACCACTGCTTGAGGCTTTTCCTGTGGAATACTGTATTTAAAAACCTCCAGAACTCAAATTTCTTTTCCTATTAAAGAAGTTGCTGAAATTACCAGAATAAGGACACCTTCCCCAGGAAATATGGCTATTCTTCATTGTTCGTGTCAGAAATAACCTTTTTTTTTTTTTTGCTTTTTATAAAATACAATCAATAAAATTTACAGTCATCCATCCAACTAACCCTGTATTCCCTCATGAGCATTATGACAAACTATTTGAGTTTCGCAGAATTTTTACAACATCATTGTTGATATTTATGGACTTCACCAAAATCAATTTGAAACTTATTTCCAATGTGCGGGAAGTCACAACTTATCAGCTTTGCCAGAATTCAACCTCTTTTTGATAAGGGTATAACCCTTCCCTTTTTGATAGACAATAAGTTTTTAAAAAGAAAGAGATGAAAGAAATAATCTAATGGTGCTTCAGGATCAGTCTACAAGGCACTGTTGTACCTCAACACACTCACAGTCTTCACAGTCTTTAAGGAGGCTCCTTCTATGTCCCCCAATATGGTTATTGATTTGATTTGAAGTTTAATTTATATACTGCCTTTTTCAACCCCAATGGGTAACTCAACTACAACAATGACTGTAGTTGTATTGAAAAACAATCAAGTTAAACTTTTTCCCCACCCCATCCTTTTTTAAAAAAACATGAAGTCATAAATCATCAGCTAAACATGATTCTATGGTATAGAACTGTAAAACTCAACAAAATGGCATATGGGCTTCTTTGATAAGCCTTATGTGGTAAGTAGCTGTTGTGCGTAATCTTAACACACTGGACCTTGCTGGTAAACCAAAGTAGTGTTGTTCACTAGGTAAGAACCTGTGTGATGAGCTGCAATACACATTAGCTGCAGCCATGGATAATTTGAGGTTCTGGGAACGATGTCAAAGTATTTCGCTATGTTCCTTTGCTCTTACGTTCCTACCCTACCACCACAGCTTACAAACTAATCCACTCCCACCTTCTTAAATTCTTATTATTTTTCAGTGCTTATTGGTTGCATCTCATGGTGTGTGTCTAGACCAGTGTTTCCCGACCTTTGTTTTTTTGTACTTCAATTCCCAGAAGCCTAAGTCAATTCCCCAAAGCACGGATCAGCCAATGTACTGACTTAGACTTCTGGGAATTGAAGTCTCCCTGTGGGGGCATGGGCTCCACATTGGGAACCACTGGTCTAGACAGAGAAAATTATCCCAGCTTGGCTTAGACCAAATAGGCTCAAGAGGGTCGCTTGCCAGAAACCAAACTAAATCAGAGTACTCCAACTCTCATTATAAAAACAATAGCTCTTATGATCCAAAAAGGTCTGATTTAAGACTGAAAAGAACTGGGATGGTGTTCAGCTAACTTCATATCATGCGGCTGCAAGAAAATAGTTTGCACATCAATGTGCTGTCAGTGAACCAAAATAGGGGATAAATCATTGTTTAGTTGCTTTCTCAGTCTGTTGATGTGTATCCTGTATTCTAATATGAAAGTAGTTTCATTTTCTTCTACTGCTTTCAGAGAAATGCATCTCAGAGACCAGGACAAGCAATAAATAGCAGACTTATGGAGGTACAATCAAAACAGACAGAAGCATGATCAGGTTGTACAGTCAGGAGTAGCTAAATCTCTTGGCTGTATTCACAAGAAAATTGATCACTGGGCTTAGTAGCTTAGATTTCCCTCTCTTTCCTTTGGTGTAAGGTTTTAAATAAAACAAATGCTGCATGTTTTTATTAAATTGTCCAGGTATTTTAAATCAGGATGGGCAGACCTCAAGCTTGTGGGATCTACTTCAGTTTTTACTAGAATGCCAAAGACTGTCAGTCAGAGCCAAGTGGGAAACTTTAGCTGCATATGCACAAACAAGAGTTAATATTTGTATGTATTATTGGGATATGGCAATTCAGCATGAAAAGGGTTAACACATAATCCTTGAGGGAAGGAAGCTTCTGTTACCGGACTAGCTTGCTTGCATGTTTTGTTTGCTAACCAATCAGAAATAGCCTCTGCCTTCCCACCTGAAATCTGATTTTCCAGTTCTTGTCCTTTGTGTCTTGTTTGTCAGGAGCGGTTGGCCATTTGTTCTAGAGGGAGATGCAGCCATTTCGAACTCTCTCTGTGTTTTTCAGCCACATGGTTGTAATAGAGGAAAACATTCTTCACTTTTTTCTCTTGTAACTAATCTAAATCTTCATCCTTTTCTAACAAACCTAAAATCAACTTGTTAAGATTTCTGAGCATAGATTTAGACGTAGATTTTCCCATGCTATGTAGTATATCGGGCAGCACGTGATCTCCAATGATTTTGGTCTTGGGTGATTACCTCTGCATCTTCCCATGTCATTTTTAGGGTCTTTAAATCTGCCACGAAAATTTCTGAGTATATAGTGGGTAAATATATTTTACCTCAAGCATTTGTTCTGAGTACAGTAATTGTATTTTGGCTGGGACATATGCTGAGCATGAGGGGGATTTAGGGGGTGGGGGTGGGGGTGAAGACTAGGAAATAATTCCAACCTTAATAATTGCCTTTCTTTTGTTGTGTACCTACATACCCCACCATGTCTAGCATATGTGCCAGCCATAAGATTCACTACAAATGCCAATTCAGCCATTCAAAAACAGCCTGATTATGTTTAGACTATAGACCAGTGGTTCCCAAAGTGGGGCACACGCCCCATGAAGGACTTCAGTTCCCAGAAGCCTAAGTCAGTACACTGGCTGACCAGTGCTTTGGGGAATAGACTTAGGCTTCTGGGAATTGAAGTCCACAAACTAAAGTTTGGGAAACACTGCTATAGACCATTCAGTTTTATTTTGGTCTGAATGCAAATCTCAGATAGGAAGTTAATAGCTTTGTGCCTCCAATTGACTATCACTGCAAATCAGCCAACAGATAAATTATTGTTTCTGTTTTTCAGAATTGTGTGAGATGAATCTTGTAATCTTATATGAGGGAGTTGCACTTGCCATATTTGGGCCAAATTAGTGCAGTGTTTCAATGCTAAGTACCTTTGAAAAGTATCTACGTTTACATACGAATTTTAAGGGGAACTGCAAATACTGGTGTAATTGGTTTTTGTGCAAAAACTGGGTGTGACTTGTATGAATACCCCTGATCACTTAGAATCAGGGATATCTTATTTTCAACCTTTTGCTTTCAAACACTGTTTTGCTTTTTAGCAAGTTCAACACCCCTTCTGGTTCCACAGTCTCTAGAAAACACTTTCGTACTGCCTAGGAGCACTGAATAGATCATGCAACATCTTATAACTTATTACTTGGTGGACATAGAAGGAGCCTCCCTGAAGAGTGGAAAGCATTTCTAATACATCTGAGTGTCCCCTGGACAATGATGCAAAGCAGTCCAATCCTTTCATCCCAGAAGCGTATTTATGCTCTTACCTGAGGAAAGTAACATATTGCTTCATTATTCTTCCTCCAAGGCATTATGATTCTCTAATCATATGCTGAGTGGTGTATGCACAGTGGTGTAGTGGAGCCAGGGCCAACAGAGGTGAAACCCAAGGACTTCGTGGTTATCAGGGAGATCATCTGCCACTGTTCTCATGCTTCCCCAAGCTTAGCTCTCATATACAGTAGCCACAGTAGAAATGGAATTTCTCGGAAAATCTCAGGAAATGGTTGCATACTGTGTCTATTGTAATACAAAGTGTTTGTGGATGGTTTGATCTTCAATCAGGAATTAAGAGCTGTATAAAAGACCTGAAGAACTCATCGATTGACAAAAGGAATAAAATTATTCTTCACATGTTTGAATTCTCTTTGCGGGGGAAGGCTGACTACAGGTATTGTATTAATGAGTACCAAAATTTTGAAATGTACCAGTATGCCACTGCATGTTAAACCATTTACTGTCAATAGGAGATGAAGCTGCCAAGCGCAAAGTCGCACCTCTTCTCCCTTCACTTTCATCCTACTCTGGTGGTCTCCTTATTTGGAGCCGTTTGAAAGAAATGTGGTTGGGTTTTTCCCCAAAAAATGTGCAGGCTTCGTATCTGTGCCTTTGCATCTTTCCAAACCCAAACTGTAGAGCTGCCAGGCTCAGAGTCTCAAGTTTATTACATAGCTTTATTTTAAAAAATAATAATTCTGAAACAGGATGGACTTACTGCACAGTTAACTGTGCACTCAGATCCTACTGGTATCAATTTTCTCTGGAAAACAGTATTCTTCTGGACTTTTTTTCAAGAGGAGTAGAGTCACTTTTTTCACACACAAAAGTAGGGTCAAAATATTCAAGATGAATAAGAAAAATGAAAGCTTTTAAGTGTATTTCTTGCCCTTTGTTTTGACAGCCTTTTTCTTTCTTTCCTGGGAAACAGAGGCATTTTAGATTTCTTCAGAAATCCCCTGTCTCTGATGCAGAGTAGATTGACCTTCTGGTTCCACATTCTCCCATTTAAATCTCCCATTTAGGCAGCCATGTACACTCCCACTCTAATTCCCTTCTTCTTAGCTTCAACCACATGTGATTAATAAGTCAGATGAAATAAATGGAGCATGTGCAAAGCAGACTTTATGTGCTCCCTAGCCTACAGTGGGCAAAATTGTAGATTTGTAGTACAAATGGCAATCATCTTATACTTTTTCCAATTGGAGGCACATAATAAAAATTACTGGAGAAATGGTTGTGTAATTTAACTATTGTATAGTTACTTCAGATTCATTTATTCTATTTAACCCGTAAAACACCTTCTCCTTCCTTCCATTTTACAGATAGGATTATGAAGATAAGCAAGGATAGTAGTAGTAGTAGTAGTAGTAGTAGTAGTAGTAGTAGTAGTAGTAGTAGTAGTAGTAGTAGTAGTAGTAGTAGTAGTAGTATATTCATATGCCGTCCCCCTAAATTGCTCGACTGGGAGGCTCACAAAATAGGTAAACATCACAAAGTCATATAAGTCATAAATACAACATTACAAAATATCATCATTGCAAGGGAAAAGAAAAAAAAATCCTTCATTTAAAATCCATACATTGAGCCCCTTTAAGTGGGGTGATGGTCCCCTCAGTTGAGGAAATGCCACTGGAAACCATCATATTGGGCCAAATGGCAAAATGAGCGGAGAAGGAACTCTGATTCCCAATGGTCATGGAGGCGGAAGAGGCCATGCAAGATGGACTAGCTGTGATAGCATGACCAACCAGACAGTTCACTCTCAAAAAGGGATTTATATTCAAATTATCTTATTTATGGGAACCAAGATGGACAGGCTATCCCTAGAAACATTATTCCTGACTAAGTTTGTGAGGGTTCTGAGACAAACTGTTGTTTTACAGTTTGCTTGCACAAATGAAGCAAATGAAGGTAGACAAAATAGATCTTAGGTTTTTTAAGGCAGAACCACAAAACTCCAACCGCCAGCTAGGTTTTATGGCAATGTAGCCTTCAGAGGGTGTGGAAGTTCAATTCCCATTAAGTCCTAGCAAGCCTAATTAATGGTGAAGTTCATGAACATCTGAAGGATTGGAGCTTTCTGACTTCTCTTCTTAGATCTGGATGTCTTAAACCCAGGAAGCTAAAGGTTTGCCTGATAGGTCAGTAAATTAGGTATTTGGCTGTGGTGTCAGAAGTTGGGAGCTCAATTTTCCACTCTTCCCCTTTGGGGGAAAACCCAACTGTGTAGCCTTGGGCAAGCTGCACAGTTCCAGAAGAAGTGAATGGTAAACCATATCTGAATACAGTCTACCTTTTAAAAAACCTGGAAAGTGTCACCAAAAATCAAAATTGATAGCACAACATTATTAGCAATATATTATCTTGAGCTGAGATAACATTTGCCATTCACCATCAAATGGACTGGTATGAAGTGCATTAGTGGATAGAGCAGTGGGAGAATAGGCATAAATGGTATATAATGGTATATTTATATAGTATATAAATGCTATATACTCAGACATTACCTTAACAGTTCTTAGGTCCTTGGTTAGGGCTTGAACTGTTAATTTTATTCCAGTCCTCAACTGTGCATCAAATGGTAGATTTGTATTCAATAATAATAATTCTGTGCCATCAAGTCCGTTCTGACTTATGGTAACCCTTTCCAGGTTTTTCAAAGTAGAAAATACACTTTAGAAAAGTAGAAGTAAAAAATACACATTGGTTCTCATCATTCCTGGAGGGCCGGACCCAGTCAGTGTGGTTGGAGGGGGAGAGGTCCAGCCCTAGGCATCTCCAATATGGGGAGCCTCAGGGCTCGGTGCTTTCTCCTCTCCTATTTAACATCTACATGAAGCCGCTGGGAGAGATCATCCGTTCCCATGGGGTGCGGTACCATCAGTACGCGAATGATACACAGCTGTACATCTCGGCCTGTGGGGACCCAAGTGATGCTGTCAACATCCTGTCCCGGTGTCTAGAGGCTGTGGGGGTCTGGAAGGGGGCCAATGGGTTACAGATGAACCCGAGCAAGACTGAGTGGGTGTGGGTTCAGGGTCCCACATTATCCCAGGAGCTGCCATCCTTGGTCTTGGATGGGGCTACACTGCCCCAGACAGACCCAGTGCGCAATTTGGGGGTCTTCCTGTACGTGCATCTGCTGCTAGAAGAATAGGTGGTGGCCGTGGCCAGGAGCAAGGCCGCTGTCAGGGGGGGGCACAGGGGGGACTGCCGTCCCGGGCCCAGAGCTGGCAGGGGCCCGACAGTGCTAAGTTATTTTTTAAAAAATCATTTTTAAAATTATTTTATTTTATTTTTACTTTTTTTATGCGTGGCACGCAGCACCACTGCACATACACTGCCAGAGGGTTCCGCCTCCTCCCAGAGCAACGTGAGTGTGGCTAGGGGGAACTTGCGCTTTAGGATCCATCTGTCTGTGTCTATACTTCCTTTCTGTGACTGCGTGCGTCCTTCGGCAATGCTCCCACGTGCCACGCTTGCCCAGGGCCGAAGCTCGAAGATTCCTGGAGGAAGCAGCCCTGGTGTGCGCAGTCTCTTCCGGACCAGGACCAGTGCGCATCGTGGGCTGAAACCTTGACCATGAGGCACGCTGCACCAGGCTTGGTCTGGAAGAGACCGCACACACCAGGGCTGCTTCCTCCAGGAACCTTCGGGCTTCGGCCCTGGGCAAGCGAGGTGTGTGGGAGCATTCTGAAGGATGCACGCAGTTGCAGAAAAGAAGTACAGCTGAGCCTAAAGAAGCGCGTGCCCCGGCAAGTTCCCCCTAGCCACGCTGCTCTGGGCAAGGCAAGCGGTGGCAGGGCAGTGGGCGGGTGACGTGACGGTTCCCCCTCCCCGGCGCAGGAAGGAGGGAGGCCACCCGGCAGCAGCTGCTTCAGCTCCAGAGCAGCAGAGCTCCTGTCAGGAGGCGAAGCTGCAACTTCCGGTGTGTCTCCTCTCTTTCTCTTTCTCTTTCTCTTTCTCTTTCTCTTTCTCTTTCTCTTTCTCTTTCTCTTTCTCTTTCTCTTTCTCTTTCTCTTTCTCTTTCTCTTTCTCTTTCTCTTTCTCTTTCTCTTTCTCTTTCTCTTTCTCTTTCTCTTTCTCTTTCTCTTTCTCTTTCTCTTTCTCTTTCTCTCTCTGTGGGTGGGGGTGGGGGGAATGGGGTGAGTGAGTGAGTGAGTGAGAGAGAGAGAGAGAGAGAGAGAGAGAGTGTGTGTGTGTGTGAGTTGGAAAGCAAGAAATTGCTAGTAGATATCCTTGCAATTTCTTGCTTTTGAACTGCTAGGTTGGCAAGAGCTGGGAGTGATGACGGGAGCTCATCATTAGGAACGTAAATAGCATTCTATGCACTCCGGTGTCTAGTCATGCCTGCCACATGTCCATGGAAACATCTGTAATGCAAGCGCGGCGCCAAAATGGCCGCCGCGCCCTTTGCGGGCCCCCCCCCACAGGACAGAGAATCCGGGTAGTTAGGGGCGTGGCCAGCTCCCTTATAAAAGGGGTGGCCACGAGGCAGCCGCGCTGCCATTTTGCCTCAGCGACGGAGCGGAGAAGTTTTTTCCCCCTGCACCTCCGTCGCTCGTTGGTATTGCCGGGAAGCATTTTGGGTCGATTTTGCTTAGCTAGCTTCCCTTTTTTGCTCGAGATGCCTTCCAAAAAGAAGGCTGCTGCGAATTCAGCTCGGGCTGTTAGGAGGCGCAACCCAGGTCGGAGGACCGTGGTGCCGCCTCCTCAACAGCCACCTTTGCCATCCCCGGCCGGGGCTAGTGGCTTGGGGTCTATCGCACCTTGGCCCGTTCAGAGTGCGGGCGCGGAGGGCGCTCCGGCCCGCGGCCCGCGAGCGGTGAACACCGCTCCTCCTTCCGCCCAACCCGTTGGGCCGACTACTTCTGGGCCGCAGCCTCTCCCGGGGCCCTCTAGCCTTGGGGGGTGGCCCGGTGCCCCGCCTTGGCAGGTTTCCTCACCAGCCCTACCGGGCTTCGGCCCTGGCCAATGGCCATATCTGGGCCATGGGGTGCAGGGAACTGTCCCCATGCAAGGGTCAGGTGGGCCGGCCGGCTCTTTACCCATGGTTACTGTAGACACCTTACTGGCCCGTATTGCGGCCTTGGAGGAGTCTTTGGCCCGGGCCAGTCAGGCAGGTGCCCCTTTCGGGGTACCTTTGGAGGCGCTATCGGCAGCAGGACAACGGCCGGCGGGGAGGGTTGAGCTGCTGCAGGCGGGTGGCGCGGCTCCGGCCACTGCCTCGCAGCTCCCCAGCCAGCAACCTGGCGCGGGTCAAGCCCCGGTGATGAGCTCTACATCGGTCGTGAGCTCCGACGCCCCCAGTGGGCCGGAACCCCCGTTGGGGGCGGCCCGCGGGGGTGCAGCATGTGAGTATATGGTGCAAACGAGTACATCCACACACATTCCCAATATAGGGGGGACCTTTCAGTGGCCTTGGCCTCGCGCGGGTGGTGCAGGGGCTACGCCGCTGGCGACCCACCCGGCGACAACTACTGCCACCATGCCCGCTGGGGTGGGCATTGGTTCTTACACTGCTGGGAACGTACTTGGGGTGGCAGGGTTAACTCATGCCCCTTTGGGTAGGCCAGCTATCCCCTTTTCGGCTTTGCCGACGGCAGGGTATTCCCTGCCATTGGGTGATCACTTGGCTCAGGCTACCAGAGAAAAGATATGGCGAGGGGAGTACGTGGATATCTTCTCACTCCTGAACAGAGAGCCCACTAAGGAAGAAAGGGAGGGTCAGGATGAGAAGGACAAGGAGCAGGCACGCCGCCGTAAGCCGCCGCGTACCTGGGCTAACTGGCTCCCCGCTTATTTGATATACATGTCGGTGTATTTGAGGGCGCGGCCGGATCTAGCTATTCCCATGGTCCAATATTTGGACAACATATACAGGGCGATGGTAGATTTCCCGGGCCCCTCTTGGCTAGCATATGATGAGGAATTCCGTATGAGGATTCCCCTGCACCCCGAGATGAGATGGGATGAGCCGTGCCAGAGACTGTGGCTCTTGTATATGACACCCACACGTCCTGCCCCGGGGGATAGATACCATTGTGGACATGCGGTCCAGCGAGCAGCTCCAGCGCAGGTTACCCGCCAAATGGCGGGGCAGGGGGTTCCAGCCCGCCTGCTGTGCTGGACTTTCTCGTCCAATGGTTCCTGCAGTCGGAAGAACTGCAGGTATAAGCACGAGTGTCCCACATGTTCTGGTCCCCATGCAGCCTCTGCTTGTCCCAAGCCTGGGGGGGTGCGAGGCAGAGGGAGGGGTGGACAGTGGGCTGGCAAGCCTGCCACGGATGGAACTAGTTCTCCGAAAGGCCCCCTCCCCAATTAAGGTGGACATGCTGGAGCGCTGGCTCGCATCGTACCCAAGGGGAGAGGACAGGGAGTACCTCATCCAAGGTTTTAAGCAGGGATTTCGTATCCCTTTTATGGGTGATAGATCTCCTCAGGATGCTCCCAACCTTTTATCCCTCAGAGGAAGGGAGGAGGTAGCCGAGGCCAGCATTAAAAAGGAGTTAGACGCGGGCAGGGTCGCCGGACCTTTTCCCGCACCCCCTTTTCCCAACCTTAAGGTTTCACCATTGGGTTTGGTTCCTAAAAAGTCCCTAGGTGAGTTTCGCCTTATTCATCATTTGTCCTACCCAGCCGGCCGATCGGTCAACGATGCGATACCTGATGACCTTTGTTCGGTCAGGTATACATCGTTCGACCATGCGCTGCGCATGGTGCGCTCGTGTGGCCCGGGTGCCTTGCTGGCCAAGTGCGTCATTAAGTCAGCTTTTCGCCTCTTGCCGGTGCACCCGGGCGACTTTGAATTGCTGGGTTTTAAATTTAAAGGGGAGTATTATTTTGATAAGGCCATGCCTTTTGGCTGCTCCATATCATGCTCGGCTTTCGAGCGTTTTAGTACCTTCCTAGAGTGGGCTTTCGTCCGCAGGTCAGGGTCCCGGTCTGTAGCCCATTACCTGGATGACTTTTTATTCGGGGGTGAACGGGGCTGGGACACGTGTGCACGTCTCCTCAATACATTTCAGACGCTAATGCAGGAACTGGGTGTCCCTTTAGCGCCCGAAAAGACCGAGGGCCCGTCGACCAAACTAGTATTCCTGGGGGTTGAGATTGATACAGTAGTACAGGCTTCTAGGTTACCGGGTGATAAGGTGTCCAGGATAGTGACCCTTATCTCGGAATTGCTGGCTAAGCGTAAGGCATCCCTGAGGGAACTGCAGGTGCTACATGGGCACCTCAATTTTGCCTGCAGGGTGGTCGCACCGGGCAGGGCTTTCGCCCGGCGCTTATGCGACGCCATGGCAGGGTTATCCAGGCCCCACCACAGAGTCAGGCTTACCCGGGGTATCAGGGCAGACATGTTTGTCTGGTTGCAATTCCTGAGGGAGTTTAATGGGGTCTCATTTTGGAGGTCTGACCTCCTGGCATCCCCCAATTTCCAGATCCAGTCTGATGCCTCAGGATCCCTGGGTTATGGGATGTACTTCAATGGGAAGTGGGCCTATGGTGGGTGGCCACCGGCATGGGCAGGCACAGGTCGCCTGCGGGATCTCACATACCTGGAATTTTTTCCCATTCTGGGGGCTTTGATGCTATGGGGCGAACAGTGGGCTAATTCGGTGGTGCATTTCTGGTGCGACAATGCTGCCGTGGTGCACATTGTCAATGCACAGACTTCTAAATCGCCCAGGGTCATGGACCTAGTGCGCCATTTTGTGCTGCGCTGCCTGCGCCTCAACGTCTTGTTCAGGGCCAGGCATGTCCCAGGGGTTAATAACGATATTGCTGACGCTTTGTCCCGCCTGCAGATCTCCCGGTTCCGCGCCTTGGCCCCGGATGCGGAGGAATTTCCCTCGCCACTCCCGGACGAGATGTGGACTATTGGCAAGGAGAGGTGAACCGGGCGATTGGCCTGTCACTAGCGCCGCGCACGCGTAAGGCGTATCAACAAGCATTCAATTTGTATAGGGCTTTTGCTACTCGATTTCAATGGCCAGAGACCTGGCCCATCCCGGTGGACCATGTTCTGCGGTTCATGGTTCACCTGCATGCACAGGGCCTTGCACCTCGCACCATAGCATCCAAGCTCTCGGCGTTGGCTTTTATGGCCAAAGTAGGGGGTCATGTGGATACCACCTCTGACTTCCGTGTGAGACACGTTTTGGAGGGGTGGGTGCGCGAGCGCGGGCGTTGCCCGGATGACCGGCACCCTATTTCCCCAGGGGTTCTTACCCAGTTGGCCCGGGGCTGGCCAGGCCTCTGTTTTGATCATTATGAGGCAGCCCTTTTTCATGCAGCCACAACGGTGGCATTTTTTGGAGCGCTCCGCATCAGCGAACTCGTGATGCTGTCTAAGGCGGATGCAAGTGGTAGGGCACTGGAACTCGGAGATGTATATGTTGCCAAAGACTGGGCCCAGTTGAGGATTCGCTCCTCCAAAACAGATCAGCATGGCGTAGGCAGTGGAGTAAGACTGCTACGGTGTTCTTTGGCAGACATCTGTCCGGTTGGTGCCCTACAGGAATACCTGGCACTGCGTGGCTGGCACCACGGCCCGTTTTTCTGTCACCAAGATGGGTCTCCCCTTACTAAATTTCAGTTTTGGAAGGTGACAGCCAGAGCCCTCACCAGGGTGGGACTACCAGGTGCCCGTTATGGCACACATTCGTTCCGTATTGGCGCAGCCTCTACAGCAGCTGCTTTTGGGTACTCTGGGGCTGACATACGCAGCATGGGGAGGTGGGGCTCACAATGTTTTCAGTTTTATGTGCGCCCACTCCCGCCATGAGTACCAATCCAGTCACCTTACCTTCCTTTTTCTCAATTTTCTTACAGACCCTGGGTGTCGTATTACACCGGTGACAGTATGGCTGGTGGGCCACAGCTATGTGCTCAGGGCAGCGCGTTACGCTGCGGCGACAGAGTGGGGACCCCGACTGGGACTGGGTGACCACGCCAGTCTCTCATGGCACGGTAAGCCTGGGATGTTATGGCGGGAGCTGCGGCCTTTCCTTTTTTCTGGCCTGGGGGCTGACCCGCCTGACATTCTAATCATCCACTTGGGGGGCAATGATTTGGGCCAGGTCACCGGCTTATCGCTCAAGCATGCGATTTGCGAGGACCTCGCCTACTTGCATTATGTCTGGCCTGCCACAGCCCTGGTTTGGTCGGACATTGTTCCGCGCCACTCTTACAGAGGGGGCGTTAACCTCCTGGCCCTTGACCGAGCTAGGCGCGCGGTCAATAAGGCAGTGGCGCGGTTTCTCACCACCAGGGCTTGGGGACGGGTTAGTCATCACCCCGATATTAGTCTACAAAATTGTGACTTGTATGCAGGGGATGGGGTCCATCTGTCGCGAGGAGGTATGGACCTCCTGTTGGGTGACTGGCGAGCAGGCCTGTTGACCGAGCTGACGGTCGGGGGGGGGGCGTCAGGTCTTCTGTGAAGCCCCTCCGTGTGGCGGGTAGCACTGGTAAGGTAAACAGTATGACCCACAAGTATCCGGCAGGTTCGCAATTGACTGGACAACACTAGACAGGAATAAAGTAGTTAAACGTTGTCCGGTCAACGACGAATCAGGCGATGGGGTGATGATGATTGCTAACCAGCATGCATCACCCCTGTGATTTCACGGATACGCGTCAGAGGGTGGGGTCATGAGTTAGTTATTGACTACGGTCAACAATTTGTTTGTTGTTAACAAACAAATTGATACAATTTGATACATTGTAACCAATTGCCGTTGGCAATTTTGGGGTGGTACCTTACCAGTGTTACTTCGGCCTGCTTGCCTTAGGAATTATGATTGGTCGTTTTACCAATACAAATTTATAATTCGGACTAGGGCATTGAATCAATAAATGTGGCCCTTTGCTGTTATCCACTTTCAATGTTGTCTGTGTCCGTTATTGGGGGGGTGCGCCTGCAAATGCAGACATCATTGGCTCTTTGGCTGTAATCAGAGATTAGCACTGAACTCTAAAGTTGGATACAACTGGCTTTCAAGCAAGGCTTAAAGACTAACTGCTGTATTTCAATGTGAGCTTTTGTGGATCAAGGCCACTGACTCTTTGGGTGTAATCAGAGATGAGCACTGAACTCTAAAGTTGGATACAACTGCCAATCGATTTCTTTTGGGAAATTGTGTATTCCAGCCACCGCAACCCCAATGCGAGGAGAGAGAAAAGTGTGTGTGTGTGTGTGGGGGGGCAATAGGATTGCTAAGGACAGGGCCCAGAGATTTCTGATGGCGGCCCTGGCTAGGAGGGCCTTTGCACAGCTACGTGTAATTCGCCAATTGCACCCGCTCCTGGATAGGGAGTCACTGGTTACCTCCAGACTTGCTTATTGTAATGCGCTTTACATGGGGCTGTCCTTGATGACCATTCGGAGGCTGCAACTCGTCCAGAACGCAGCGGCCAGGGTAGTGATGGGGTGTGGGCGCTGTGCCCGTGCTTCACCTCTGCTTCGGTAGGTGCACTATTTACCAGTTTGTCTCCGGGTGCAATTCAAGGTGCTGGTTATAACCTTTAAAGCCCTGCATGGTAGTGGGCCAGGTTACCTTAGAGACCGCATCACCCCAAGAGAGTCTGCCAGACCCACCAGGGCGGACCGGAGGGGCTCTCTCAGTGTTCCATCTGCTAGAGGGGCCCGCCTCTCTAGCACAAGGAGAAGGGCCTTCTCCATGTCCACCCCAACCCTGTGGAACCTCCTGCCAGCAGGCTTATGACTGCAGACGGAATTGCTGCCCTTTAGGAAAGGGCAGGGCTGATGGAGTGGTGACCCCCGCCCGTTGGCTCTGCTAGAATTTTTAGCCCTTTTTACTGATGGGTGGGGAGGGAGGGTTGTTTTAAATTCAGGATCTTTGTATATAGTTTTTATCGTATTTTTATTGTCTGATTAATTTTTTTAAGGGGGTGTTTATGGCATGTATGTGACTGTGCGCCACCCTGAGTTGCCCTAGAGCAAGTGGGTGGGATATAAATTCAAATATATAAATAAATAAAATTAGTGCTTTACCATTCCCCTCTTGGGGGGTGGGGGAGGTTGGAGTTTTCCCTGGGACTGTTCAGCTTTACCAGGATCTCTCCATATCTTATGTAAAAATACCTAATGGTAGACTTATTTTTTTAACATAATATGTATACAGTTCTTCAGTGGACTGGTGTTCCTTTACCTTAATGAATGGTAGTTCCTATACACTAGGGGTCCCAAACTATGGCCCAGGGGCCAGATCCGGCTCCCGATGTCAATTCATCCAGCCCACACCCGGAAGCAGAAGTAAAACATGCCTGTATAGGGGCATGGTGGGCCAGATCTGACCCGTGGCCCGTAGTATGGGCACCCCTAGCTTAAGCAGAGAAAATTGCAGCTTGAAATCTATCTCATCCTGCAAAACAGATTGCAAGGCATGCTTTACTTCCGCTTCCGGTGGGAGGAACCACGTGACTGGCCCATGGGCCAAAAAGTTTGGGTACCCCTTCTATACACATTGCTCTGATGGCGTACATCTGATCAGGAAGTATCACAGATTCAGACCAGTTTAAACGTGAGATTAACATGTTAGATTGCAGGCACACTATAACTAGCACACTAGAATGTAAGGCAGGATTGATCTCTTTTTTTCATTTTCCTATTGATGGACACATTTCTGACCCAGCGTCGTTGCTCTGATTTCTTCCTCTCATAAGTATGGCAATGTTAATTCTGCAATGCCAGGCTTTCTGAGGAAAAACAAAATGTTCCATGCACCCTCCTGTGTCAAACAGATCCCCATTCTTTGGAAATAAAAGTCACTTTTTGATATTATAGTCTACCTCTGTTCCTGAGATCAATTGGTGCTGTTCATCTTCTAAATCAGAAAGTCATTATGCAGCAGCCCCTGGCCCCAAAAGGGCCTTGCTTAGCTTCCAGCTCTAGTTAACAGGGATTTTTGATTGCATAGAGTAGACAGAGAAGTCAGTCACCAGAATAGAGAAGCCTTGAAGAATCTCCAGGGTCTTTATTTTTACAATTTCATTCTATTTGGAAATGACTTGTTTAGACAGATAGATAGATATTTCCTCTAAAGTCATTCAAGAGCTCAATGATCTGCAAACCCATCTAATTCAGGAGCAACAGCAAATAAAATGTTATCTGCTCATCATTACAATCTGCTTCCACGGTAATTAGATACGTGCTTACTGATTCTTTGGGAGTTTGATTTCACTTGAACAAATTTAATAGGAGTCTCCAGAACTAATACACATCTTGTCTCATTTGCAGCCATGGATTGGCAGCGGCGGCGGCGGTTGCAACTCGTATCTGAGAATGCATTTCCCCTGAAGCAAGAAAAATGCGATTGGTATAAATTTGTTTAAGGTGGATCCCAGCTTGCCATGAAGTGACCCACACACTATGATCTCAGAGCCATCTCCTGCGGCACATATGAAATTAGACATGCAGGATTTAACACCAGGACTGCAATGGACTGCTGCAGCCTTGAGGATATTATCAAGGTGCGCCTTCACAACCAGTCCATCTTGCATGGCCTCTTCCACCTCTATGACCATTGGGAATCAGAGTTCCTCCTCTGCTCATTTTGCCATTGGGCCCAATATGATGGTTTCCAGTGGCATTTCCTCCACTAAGGGGACCATCACCCCACCTAAAGGGGCTCGTCTGCCCATAGCCATTGGCCCCTTTATGGAGTCAGGTTATTTACTGCCGCCCAACATTCAACATTGAGTCTCTGGCTGTTTGGTCTACTCCATTACCATAGCAGGATGTTCAGCCAGGCAGACCATCCATGAAAATTAGCTGGCAATCCTGAAATTGTTTTCATTGCTATTAGTACTTACTATTCATTTTGGGGACTGTGGTGGCTTAGTGGTTAAGACGCTGAACATGATGACTGGAAGGCCAGCAGGTCAGCAGTTTGAGACCCCAGTACTGCATGATGGAGTGAGCTCCACGGAAAAGTCTGCAGACGCAGACAGTGCTGACTCTTTGGCTATAAAAGGGGATGAGTACCAAACCCTAAAGTCGGATACGAATGGCTTTTGAGCAAGGTGACCTTTACCTAACTAATCATTTAGGGCCATGGTAGCTTAGTAGTTAAGATGTTGACAACCGGAAGGTTGGCAGATTAGCCATTCTAGACCCAAATGCTGTGCGGTGGAGTGAGTTCCCATCATCTGCCCCAACACCTGCCAACCTAGTAGTTCAAAAGCAAGAAATTACAAGCAGGTAAATAGGTACCGCTTTGGTGGTAAGGTAGCAGTGTTCCATGTGCACTGGTGTCTAGTCATGCCTGCCACATGACCATGGAAACATTTGCAGACAGCATTATCTCTTTGTCTGAAAGCAGAGATGAGCACCACCCCGTAGAGTCAGATACAACTGGCTTTCAAGCACGTTTACCTTTACACTTCAGTTCTTTTTTTAAAAAAACTCAGGTTTTCTGAATGTTGGATATTGTGCACCTTTAGTGTTCAGGGAAGCAAGACGATAGAAGCAGCCGTATTCTGGCTAACACATCTTTATTGCATGAAGTACAGTTCGAACACGAGGTAATGGTGGCAATACAACTCCTTTTATACAGTCACTATACATTTGAATCTGGGTGCACGGTAGCCTATTGGCTACCTTTGGCGTGACGTCATCCGGAGTCCCACCCTTCTTGTCCAGGTGTATCTGTGGCGGGAAGGTTTCCCGCGGCTGGGCATGATTGGGGAATTTGTACCATGTGAGTTGAATGCTCGCTGCTCCCATCTCTGGTAGCAAGCTCGCATTCCAATAGCAGCTGGATACAATGTGTTCTTTACAAATGGCTTGAGTATACATTTCCTGTAGAACCGGTTACATTTAACTTAAAGGCATAACGTGGCAGTTACATTCCATACTATTCCATACACAACAGCATCCATATGCATGATTCAAAACATCAGGAAATGGCACACATTATTGTGCCTACATTGCAAACAGGGAAAAGGATACCAAGCTTTACCTGTCAAAGTGCAACCTGAATGTTAACAACGTCAAAGTCAGCATTCGAGATAGTCTACACTCTACAATAGGTATCCTCAACCTATGGCATGTGGGCCAGATCCAGCCAGTGGCATAATTCCATCCAGCCCGCTGCGCTTTTTCAGCAGCTGTGGGTTGCACCATGGACTCCACCTCAATATTTGTTCTTTCCCTCCAATTGTACCTGGGTGAGTGAGGCAGTCACAGGCGATGAATTGGCGGAAGCAGAGGCAGTGAGTTGACAGAAGTGGCAGAAGCGGTGAGTCGCTCAAGCAGAAACTACTTTTTTCCCCACCTAGTAGCAGAGGTTGGAGAAGGGGGCTCTCACCCACTCTCTCATTCTCTCCCCACCTTGCAAGAAGGGGGTCTTGCTCCAACCATTCCCGACCCCCCTCCCCAGCTGGTGCCTCTTTCCTTCCTATAGAAGGAAAACCCCTTTTGTAGGAATAGTCTTGGAATTTGGCATAAAAATAAAAAGGTATTTAGCCCAGAAATTTCTCCACTGACATCTACTGTATAACAGATCTAGATAAATTTCCAGATAATCTTTTAAAAGTTTTAACAAAAGAATTAGAAAGAGCTGGAAGTTATAAGATTGAAGGATTGGCTAAGCAAGGTGTTTAACAGAAATCATATAAAATATCTGAGAAAGTTATCTTGGTTTAATATAATGCAATTGGAGACATTGACTAAATATTGGCTAAAACAATATAGTAGTTGTAGACAATTAACAAAGTTTGAAGAATGGATAGTACAGATGGAAAAGAAAGAAATAACATCAAAGAAAATATATAAAATATTGTTGGAATATGAAGCTGTACAACAAGCTTTAAGATTAAGTTGGGAAATTGATTTAGGAGGTAAAGTTAAAGAGGAGGAATGGGCTAGAACAGAGATTCTCAACCTGTGGCCCATGGGCCAGATGCAGCCCATGGCACCATTTCATGTGGCCCCCTACCGACTCCACCACACCAGGAAGTGCCATGTGGTGGAGGAAGGGCAAACTGGCCATCCAGCCCCTGAATCTGTCTGAGGGAGCATGACCTGGCCCTCAGGTTTAAAAAGTTGAGAACCCCTGGGCTAGAATAGTGAAACAGAATTATGAAAAAATATGTCAGTTAGAATTAAAGATAATTGCTACAAAACAATCTGAAGATGTTTTTATAACTTTGGTGTGTTTAAGTTATTATGACACAAAATATTCAAAAGATTGCTGGAGATGTGAAAAAGAAGTTGGAACATATTTTCTTTTATTTTGGGAGTATAAGAATGTCAGGAAAATATGAGGAAAGTTTTTGAGGAAAATTAATCAAACATTTTCTATAAAATTGGAGATGTGTCCTAAAATAGCATTATTAGTTGATTTTGGAAACATGCAGATAGAATGGGAAAAGAAAGAGATTATTGTTATATTTGTAAAAGTTTTGAGCTTGAATTTTGTTATAAAATAGAAATAAGATTTGGAATTTGAATTGGATGATTGGAATATAAATTATAACTAAACATGTGAGTTAAATTACCTTTAAAGGGATTAGTAAAAAACTGATTTTAAAGAAATATGGGGAGAATTTTTAGAATATGTATTAGTGAAAGGGATGGCTTAGGTAAGATGCTGAGCTTCACAACCGGAAGCTTGAGACCCAAATGCTGCACGACGGAGTGAGCTCCCATCATCTATCCCAGCTCCTGCCAACCTAGCAGTTCAAAAGCAAGAAATTGCAAGTAAATAGGTACTGCTTTGGTAACAGCTCCAGTGTCTGTCATGCCTGCCATATGACTAGGGAAATGTCTGTAGATGCAGACAGCACTGGAAGTCAGTGCTTTGGCTGTAATCGGAGATGAGTACTGTAACCTTGAGTCGGACACTACTGGCTTTCAAACAAGGGAAACCTTTTATTAGTGAAAGAGAAAGAAGTAAAGCCAAAGCAAAATGTATTATCATTTGAACAAGGGGATGAATATATTAAAGTGTAATTATATTGAGAATATTTAATAGAGATGGTCTATAAATCACACTGGTGGTGGGTGCATGTAGTAGTTATATGTAATTTTAAGATTTTTGTGGGGGTGGGGTGTAGTTATTGTGATGTTTTCTTTTTTGTTTATCTTTGTGTGTGTGCTTTTGTATTTTAATTAAATTAAAAAGCGATCATAACAGAAACAGCAGTGACTTATTATTTGCAGAGACATGTTGTACTTCATTGTGAAACTCAAAGACAGTGTAACTTTTATATTTTTGGGGAAATGTGCTAAAATGTCATGACCCAGACAATAAATTCAAGGCTGTTTACATTTTATCCTTAAGAACCTTGCATTTGAAGTAGAAATAATCTTTTCTCAACTTTTTCTGTGTAGACCGAAAGAGAAAGAAGGATATGGTAGTGAAAAGAGACATTATGAACCCCAGTTTGGAGTTGGTTTTTCTGGACTGTACAAGGCATATGAAGTAAAGCTGAGAATGAAAACCAGATGTTTTGTATTGTGCTCCAGCATCCGTGATGCAGTATTCTCACTTTTCTACTTTAAAAAATGGAAACATCTGAAGTTTTTGCTGGAACTAGGCAAAATTTATGTGGAACTGTGGTGTCATGGAACTGCAGCAGGGAGAATGGAGATAGAGAGACATGAATTGTTAGGGCAGGAAAGAAGCCTAGAGACTTTCAGATGTTTGTGACTAATTTCCAGAAATCTCAGACAACATGTCAATATTAGAAGATTATTGGGCCTAAGCTCCAAATTCTGAAAAGTTAATGATTCCTTATCCTTTTTTGCTTTTCTAATCAGACATGAAGGCATAATAAAGATACACAGGTTTTTATTATGGCCTAATCTTTTGTGCACTATACCATAGATCTGCCCAAATCATGTCTCTGAAGCACTAATAGGTTCCTGCTTCTAACAATGGCTTGTCTGTAATATTTGGTTTGGTCCTGGGTGCCTTCATGATTTCCAGTCCTATGATTCCATTTCCTTTTGCCAGACATCCTCTGAGAAGTGACCATGAAATGACAATGCCAAAAGACTTAGGCAAGGAGCCTGTGGGGAGAAACCACACAGAGAAGGTGAATTATACAAATAGTTTCCTCACTTTGGGAAACTATTTGCATAATCCCATGGCTCATTTTCCAACCAGAATGTAACCATTCATGCAAAATACATACAATCAAAGGGAAAACACTTAAGTAATAACTATGCATGAGATCTCCCAGAAAAGGATTCTGGTCTAATGCACCTTCCAAACAGTCTATTGGAAGTGCAGCAGTAGAAGCCCATATTGCCATTTGCCTACAAAGAGTTACTTTTGTTTGAGTAGAATCTGACTCTACGACTGGCCTCATAAAAATACAGCTGATTTCATTTCAATAATAATGTGTTTTGGCTAAGGAACTAACAAATAGCAGGCTGCAGAAATGACTGAGAACACAGCTGTAACCAGCTCAATTCTCTCACCAGTGTACATTGACTCAATAGAAGAAACTTTCAGAGGTGGCTGAGCTTCAAGTAAACACCCACAGTCACTACCAGAGAAAGTTTGAAGTGTCAGATACATTTAACAAGGATAAAAACCTTGGCATAAGTGTTGGTGGACCATAGCTGTAGGTTTGCAATGGATTACAGTTATTGGATACTTGTGTCCAAATGTGTTAAGATGCCATAAAATGTGGTTGTTTTTCTGCAGTTGACTGAGACACCTCCAGTCTGGTAAATGTTAACAGTAATAGCCAGAAAAAATGGGTGTGGCATCACTAAATCAGCAGTGCCCATAACAAGCTTATTCCTCTTGGACGATCTAACAAAGAACTTCCAGATCCTTCCAGAGAAAGCACTGTTAATAATTTATCTTTGAAAACATTATGTTTTGTTTTAAATACATTCCTGTCTTCTGCTACACAGTTCTAGGTCTGCCTTCTCTCACTCCTTACAGGAACGGAATGTGGTTTGCTGAACAACCATCTGCCTTATATGTGGGTAAGTCTGCCCAGGATGGTGGTGCTAAGCCATTGGGCTTCCTACCGATCTTGTTAAAACTATGCAACCTTTCTAAAGGCACCTTCAATCTAAAATATTTTCCCCTCCCCAAGTCTCAGTTTCCCAGCAACAGCGTGCACATTCAATCTGCAGGCCAACACACAGCACCAGTGTCAGCAAGGAATTACTATGGAAGCTACAACCCAAAGCTGAGAAATAGAATATCAATACAAGTGAGTAAAGGTTAAGCATTCGTCTTGACTTGGTTACTTCTGTAAAAAGGTAATGTGCACACAACTATTCTGACAATACACACATGGGCCAGCTTCATCCCTGCACTTTCTAATGTTGTAATAATAAAGAACTTGCATCCAATTCAATTGATTTGAACCAAGCTATCCCTGCTGATGGATAAATCTCCCCTCCCCTCTTCAGAGAAAATAACTTCATCACATGCTCTGAAAACAAAACAAAACTGTGGCAGTACTCTCTTCTAGATGAAGGCTGAAAAGCCCAGGGTTTTGTAAGATCCACAGCATCTATGACATGTCAGACAGCATTCAGTGTGAAACACAAACATTTTACATTCTTTGGAATTGTTTCCTTCCCCCACCTCCACCTCCACTCCATCCTAGTATTTTAAACAAAACAAAAATGCCAGAGTCTGTTGTGGTTACATAAGAAGTACTACTTTAAGTTGAAAAATAGGGACAGTCGAGATGTTGTCTCCCATTAATTGCTTGCACTCTCCCCCACACTTTCAAAACCTCGCTGGCTGGTGGCTTCTATGATCTGTGATTCAAAAAAGGAAAATTCTCATGATGTGTCCACAGAAACATCTGCAGATGCAGACAGCACTGGCTCTTTGGCTATAAACAGAGATGAGCACTGAACCCTAGAATCGGATTCAACTGGCTTTTGAGCAAGGGAGACCTCTACCTCTACTCTTTATTCTTTCTAGGGTGCCCCTTGCTTCTCTGGGCCCTCATTTCATCGCTTGGGTTCACCTGGTTGTCTGCTAGGAGGATTCCTCGAAATACATGTTTTTAAGAGGGTAACATGCATTAGATTTTAGAAAGTACATTTACAATATATCCAAAGTATATTTAGTCAGAGGCAGAAGAACATTGGCAAATCAAAGACTATCTCTAAAGTTTGTGTCTGTCCTTTGATTAGGTGATATCTGAGCACCATTCATGGTAGTTGGGGGAGGTGGAAGTTGATAACAGGCCAAAACATCAGGAGGCCAACTGATGTTGGGACAGCTGCTGTTTGATGCAGTTATGTCTTAACTGGATCTGTGATTTTACTGATGATCGGTCAAGTCCTAGGCACACTTTTTTGTAAGGAAGTCCTATTGCAGTGATGGTGCACCTTTTAGAGACCGAGTGCCCAAACTGCAACCCAAAACCCACATATTTATTGCGAAGTGCCAACATGGCAACAGGGGAGGGAGGAAACACTCCCATTGGGCTGCTGGGCCAAGGGGCACTGTGCTGGGGGAGGGAGGGAGGGCTCCCATTGGGCTGCTGGACAGAGGGGTGGGGCAAACTCTGTGCTGAGGAGGGAGGAAATGCTCCCATTGGACTGCTGGGCAGAGGGGCGGAGCAAACTCTGTACTGGGGCGACCGCATGGACGCCCACAGAGAGGACTCCAAGTGCCACCTCTGGCATGTGTGCCAGAGGTTTACCTCCACTGCCCTATTGAATGGAGTGGCAATTACTTTTGAAAAAAGTGTACAAGATTATGTTGAAATGCTACTGATAAATTATTATCATATTGCTATTGTCAGATAATATTGTGTTCTGCTTGGCTTGCTGTTTTCTTTGGCTATGCTATTGTTAGCTGCTTTGGGAAGAACAGGGTGCAAACTTGAAAGGAAATGGAAAATTAAATACACATCCAATAAACAAAAGTGAGTTCAGATCACATTTATATTGAGCTAGGCCAGTGTAAAGCCTAACAGGCTATATTCCCCCACCATCTATACCTATAAAGGAAAGTCATGACCATTCGTGTCCTGCAGGTGTGGCCACACCCCTGTAGCCTATCCCATAATACTTGGCACACACCTACCTTGTGTCCCGGACATCAGTCCTGCAAGGGTCCAGAGCCCAGTGGTGGGGTCTACGCCCCACAAAATCAGCCAAAAAGGAAAACTACAATTCCCAGGGACCAATGCGCCACTCACCAGCCAATCTGAGAGGCCGACGCTTGCGCAAAAAAGCCGAGTCAACGGACGCGTGCCAAAAAAACCAACTGCCCCCGCATGCAAGAACTGGGCATGCACGCACACAACGCCGGCTGGTGCTTCAAGACTGGCCACGGAGGGACCCAGCCGAGAGACCTCACCAGGCCCTCTGCCCTGCCACCCCTTCCGCCCTCAGCCATGCCACCTAAGGATGCGGCTGGGTGAGGCACTGCCAGAGGCACTGCTCTGCCCTGCCGCCCCTTCTGCCCTCAGCCACGCGACCTGAGAACGCGGCCAGGCGAGGCGGCACCATAGCCGCAGCCTCTGCCCTGCCACCCCTTCTGCCCTCAGCCATGCCGCCTGAGAATGCAGCCGAGCGAGGCGCCGCCGTAGTGGAAGCCTCTGCCCTGCCGCCCCTTCTGCCCTCAGCCACGCCGCCTGAGAACACAGCCAGGCGAGGCGGCGCCATAGCCGCAGCCTCTGCCCTGTCGCCCCTTCCGCCCTCAGCCACTCTGCCTGAGAACGCAGCCGGGTGAAGCGCCACCGTAGGCCCTGCCTCTGACCTGTTGCCCCTTCTACACCACCTGAGGACACGGCAGCCTCTGCCCTGCCACCCCTCCCGCTCTCAGCCAAATCGCCTGAGGACATGGTCGGGTGAGGCAGCACCGTATATGCTGCCTCTGCCCTTCTGCCCCTCCCCCCTCTCAGCCTCTGTCTCACCATGACCAGCGCCTGTCACGCCAATGCAGACTAGAGCACAGGTAAGGATCCAGTACCCAGCGAAGCGGGTACCCCAGCTAGTTATTATTAAAGGAGATGAAGCAGAGATAATCTCCTAATTTATATGAAGCCTTTTGTTGTTCCAAAGAGACATTTTAAAATATTAAACTTTCATACAAAGGATTCCAAATCCCAATAATCATGACAACCTATGGCAGGGGTGTTAAAAGTTATACTGTATCTTGATTACTCCTATGTCTGCTTCACTAAATGATCTCAGAAATCTCCCAGGGCACTTTGAAGAGAAACATGCCCATGACAACTGGAACACTTTCAAACCAGTTTATCTTTATAGTACTCATTTACCCCAAGACTATAATGGTCTTCTCCAGTGACTACATTTCTTGGTTCTATAGACCTTTTTTCAACTGAAATTCCCAGCAGCCCTCACGAGCAGTAAGCAGTGATAAATGTTGCAGTCTGGCAATATCTGGAGCCTAGGGACACCAGTGTGTGTGATGTTTCCACATTACATTTGGAGGGCTACAGGCAGCAAGTCGGAGGTGGAATGAGGCTGATGTTAGAATGCTAAGCCCCTCAGGCCACCAGAGTGCTAGCAGGAGGTCTTAGGGGCAAGAAAGTCATGATCAGCAGTACTTGGTAGCCTTAGGAGACCTTCTTGGCCTCTCCAAGTGGTGTTTGGCTATGTTCTCACCACAGCATCTGTCTGGACTTGATGGTCAGTGAGTCATTTTTTCCATATCCTTGCTCATTTTCATGTGTCTGCATATGATCTTAACCTCTCAGAATAAACTGGGGGTTTCACTGGTAAATTGTTAACCCTGCTGCTGCTCAGGAACCTAAACTGAAAACAAATAGTCCTGAGCTTGTGTAAGGGGAGACCTACATTTCATAGACATTTCAGCATCCATGCAGAGTCCTTTCTTATGGAAACAGCTCAGGAATTCTTGTGGCTGCCACGAGAAACATTGCAGTATCTTTGTATAGGATGTCCTACACATTTAAAGCATTTCTGCTTTGAATAATCTTTCCATTCTAAGAAATAATTTCTAGCAACTCAAACCCGTGTTTGCAGTGATAAGTCACAGTGTCTTCAGTGAGGCTTTGTTCCACTAAAGTGGCAACTTTAGGACAGATAAACTTGAAACTCCTGCTGATTTTAATGGTAGACATTCAAACATAACCTTGTTACTCTTGTGTCTATCACAAGGCTATGCAAGTTTTTAAAAGCTTGGCTACTTTGTGTTATTAGTAGCGCAAAGGTTGTAATGTACTAGTGTCCAGATCATTGTTTCTCTCAAAAATATTGTTTATAGCATACAGCACTCTTAACACACTGAAAGTTTCCTAAAAAAGAAACATGACATATCTGGCTCCATTCTGTTAGGGTTGACAAAGAAAAATAATTTGCAATACTTGCATTAAATGACTGGAATCAAGAAGATTGCTTTTTTTAAAAATTGCCTCAAAAAAATCATGATAAAGTGCAAGGCAGTTCCATCCATACAGAAGTCACTGCCCAACCCCCTGCCATCTTTTCTTTGTGGCAGAGAATGCTGGAGAGTTGAGGATATCATGGAAACTGTCTTCTACTCATATTGTAAGATCTTTGGATGCAAACATATTTTTCCTGCTTTCAGTCATCAAAATGTTAAACTGCTTATACCCAGCCCCTAAATAGATATGCTTGGTAATATATCTGATGGTCCAATAATTTTACTCCCAATCTTCCTTATGAATATTAATCTTTGCTTGTTTCCTATCACTAGTCCCAACTAGGCTGGACATAATGACTCAATTAGATTTATGTAAGTGTTGATCTATCATTCAGGAATTGATTCAATGGATCTACCCTCTTCATTATGTTTTCCCCCTTCTGCTTAAATTCTTGACTGCCACTGGTGGCCACAATGTTGGGTTTAGGGTTTAGATTTGGAAGACTCAAATGGAAAACCTTTGCCATGAAATTAACTGGGTAACCTTGAGATAGCAATTATCAACCTAACCTGTATTTCAGCATTATCATGGAACTAATGTATACTGTGCTATGCTCCTGGAGAATGGGTCAGATACAAAGTTCTAGATAAATTCTGGAATTCAGCAGTCTGAGAGCATGTCAGACATTTAACTTTGTAATATAATCCAAAGAAAAGGATTAGACACCACAAATTTCAATGGAACTAGTGTATGAATTATTATTTTTTGTCAAAGTGTGTCTAAGAATACTAGTAGTATAATGCATTTTATAAAAATCCCTATTTTTATCAACATAACATTTTGAAAATGTTGGTATATCTTAAAAGGCAAATATTGGGATTAATTCAATTATCTGTTTTAATCTTAGTTTGGCTCCAGGTCTGTTTTATTTCTAGTAATACCATTGAAGAACAGCATACCTTGAGAACTGTACTCAAATTACACAAAAAGCTCAAAGGAATCAGGTTAGACTTCCTGGAACCAATGGTTTGAAACCTGGCATAGTTTATTCAGTCCTTTTGATCTCATCTTTACGAGTATCGCTTAGCAAATGTCTCTTTGCTTAACTGTAACATAGAAGTTTTCAATAAGTGCACATGTGAGGAAGAACAGCTCTTGCAGCCTTAATCATTGCCCAAAAAGTCCTAAATTTTCCATCTTTTTTTGGATTTAAAAAAGAACAGGGAGTACAAAGCAAATCCCTCTTTGTTAAAAAAAAGTCAGTAAAGTCGTAAATCTTTTTCTAGCAGAATTAAAACCAGCATACATTTCACTGTCTTGTGCAGGCCAAATGCAAAACAAGTAAATATATTGTGTGTGTGGAGAGACTAGGGACTAAGGTTTGTTTAAGATGGGTGTCCTTTTCCCCCAATGGACTGTTGCTTTAAAAACTACATATGGGCAGATTTGCCAGCTCACTTTGGTTCATTTCCAGTGATCACATGCCCTGGAAATGGAACAAAACAAAGCAATCCTACACACAGAGAGAGAGACAAAAAGTAGAATCATCTGACAGGAGCCAGGAAGGTGCATGAAGAAATGCTTTAAGGACAGATAGGTCTGATCCAGCAAAGAAGCAATCTGGTTACTGACATTAGGAGCAACCAGCCTGTCCTCAAAGTGGAACAAATAGTAAGTTAAATGTCTATTTATCCACCCATGTAGATACAGTTTCCCCAAATCCACAAGAGGGTTTTCTATTATTCACTAAAACTACACATTGCGTGTGGGCAAGTTCCAAACAAAATTGGCTTATACTGGACCGATTTGTGTGAGGTCTAGATCAGGTTTCATTCTAGATCATGTACATCAGTAGAAAAACAAACCAAATCAATGGACTAACTTTGCAAATTTACATATTGTTTCAGATCTCAGGAATTAATTGAATTGGATGGGGCACAAATCACTCTAGTCTAGACCAAGTTAGGAAACATTCCAAATCTTGGGATTGTCCTGCAGGCCAAACAGGAGTTTTGTCCATAGCCCAATTGAAGACAGATAATCAGTTCAGATTATGATCAGTTAAATTATGGGTCTTTCAACTGGTCCTACCATTAGACCAAAGGAGACAACATAACTGTCATGAAATGGTAGTATAGTGGGTGGATGTACTTTATTTTGGGGAAAATATTTGAAGAAAATGGGAAATAGGAGATGGCATCTAGCTTAAAATCAAACCTGTGAGTGTATGGGGGAAATGGAGTCTAGATAAAATGGTCAAAACACCACCCAGCAATGGAGAAAAGAAGCACCTTCTTCTGATCCCATAAGAAAAAACATCCAAGAGAAACCTGCATTGCTCTCATTAGACAATCTCAGCTGGGGAAGAAAGGGGGTTAGACTCTGCTCATGCCTTCACAAAGTTTCTGAGGAAAATAAAACCTGATGGTTGTTAGCATCAAATAATTTGGGATTGGGACTTTCAAGTATATAATGAAGCTTGGAAGTTACTTTAGTTGGTTTTGCTTACTCTCAAGAGAACGCTATGCTCAGTTGTTGTTTTGCTGTGTTCTGCTCTATCCCAAAAGTAAATACAGTAGTGTATTAGGCAAAACTTTTGTGTAGTAAATCATACTAGAATAGGTTAATTGAATCAATGAGAATTTGGTATATCAACTCTTCAACAATTTTCTTGGTTCAAATGGATCTATTCTGTGACTTTCCTTAGCATATTAAATCAACATGGCTTATGGAAAAGTTGATTCACCAAATCTCCATTGATTCAGTAGAGCTATGTTGGTACAATGTACTAAGCTAAACAATAGAATTTGGGCCATTAAGTAGAAATTTGTTTTGTTTTGGGTTTTTTTTTCTTTCCTCAGACTTGTTCTACTCCAGATTCTGTATTTAATACTTTTTGAACTATTTTGCTTTTTTACCTTTTTGTTTTTCTCCACATAAAAGGTCTGGCTATTGAGTTGGAGATTTGTGGTACCAACCTGAAATCTTTCTCGTTGACTACCTTCTGGGAATTTTGGTTAACAAGAAGTTGTTGACCACCTTTTCACCTTATGGGGCTGCTATGTGAGGCAAAGTATATAGCTTTGTCATTTTCAGGTTCTTGAAAGTCCCAGCCAAGTCAAGTGGTACAGGTGTATTGGGAGCTTTCCATAAAAACTTGGAGGCAGGGACAATGCCTGCCTGAATCTCACACGTGTTCAGGAATGGCAGGATAGTGGTGGTGAGTGGCTAGAGAAATCCCCCAACCCAATTTCTGTCACAGAATGTTTCTGTTCCTTCTCTCACACATAAGGAAGCAAAGAAAACATCTGCATTCACTTTATTTCCCATAATAATCTCCATTAAAAACACAGAGAAAATCATTAAATCATAATATAAAAACAGATTTTATTGTTGAAGTACAACTGAATTAAAATTACAGAAAAGAATAGTCCCCATCTGTTAAAATCCCTTTCCTAAAAAGGCAATCAGGGGCCAAAAATCTGCCTGAATAAATAAATAGGACTTTATCCACTGTGACAGGAGGGTAAACAGCAGAGGGTATCATCTACACCTCTACACTGTTTTACCTAAACAGTAATAAATTTTGTGTATTTTAACACTATTGTAATATGCTGAGTACAGTATTGTCACAGTCTGCATGAAGAATAATTGACATGTGTTGAAGAATATATTTGCATATGAATAGAGACTGAGTGGAAGAGTGATAAAGAGGTGCTGTTTGGAAGAATGTGATGCGAATGGCGTTTAACCACCAGCCAAATGTTAAGGCAGTACATGTATGAATTCCCTTAATTTCTACTGTTGAGACCAGCAATTGGATTTAGGCTGCTGTTCTGTGGAAGAATGACAATAGAATCATGTACATTTGTTTTAATTTCATTAGAAGAGGATTTATTAAATTGACTTCCTTTCGTTCTTAACAATGAGGGATTTGCTTTGTAGTCTCTTTTTTTCTTTAATCCAATAAAGGGAACCGATTAAGGACTCTTGGCTGATTATTATGCCTGTGCTGGTGAGCCTTTCTGCCTCATACATACACTTAGTGAAACAATAGGCTCATGCAGAGAAATGCTTCCTCACTCTTATAATGGGCATTAAACTCTGGGTGGCCCTGTTTGGCTCTCAGCACCTCATTAGACTAGCCTGTGTTGGACTTTTAAACACATATAAAAGGTCGCCCTTGCTCAAAAGCCAGTCATGTCCGATTATAGGGTTTGGTGCTTGTTGTGTATTTAAGGAAATGTGTTTGCCATTTTGTCTTGTTGTGAAAGAGTTTAATTTGTATTTGCTTTACTATGGTCTGAAGTCTCGTGAGACTTTGGGAGGGTTCTGAACGAGAACAGAGCTGTCAACGGTTCTAACAGTTTTTTTCCAACTGTCAGTTCTGATCAGAGATAGCTAAGGAATGTGAGGGTGTGTGGTTAGCTCTGGCCACCTGTTCTTATTCCAAAGAGAGTTGTGTGTTTGGCCCATATTGCTGGCTGCTGCCTATTATTTCCAGAACACTAAAGTGCTCATCTCAGTTTACAACCAAAGAGCCAACACTGTCTGTTTCTGCAGACATTTCTGTGGACATGTGGCAGGCATGACTAGATACAGAATACTGATTGCCTTCCCACTACCTTTTTGCAATTTCTTGCTCTTGAACTGCTAGGTTGGCAGGAGCTGGCGCAGAGATGGGAACTCACTCCGTCATGCAGCACTCAGGTCTCGGACTGCTGACCTACCGACCTTCTAGTCATCAAGTTCAGCACTAAGCCACCACAGTCTGGGAAAATTCATTGTAGGAGGGGGGAATGGGCAATTGTGAGAAACATGTATTTAATTTAAGGTTAAATTTGGCCCAAATAGAAATCTTCTCAGGTGAACGTTAGTGCATTCATATTAACAGCTGTCAGAGATGACATGGGGGTAAAGCAAAACCAAACAAATTTTCTTTCATTGGTGGGGGGGGGGGGAGAAAAGGGGCTTATTTCATCAAAAGCTTAAGGATAAATACAATTCTTAGTCTCAGGTAAAATAGAATCAATAGCAATCTCGGCCTGTTGATTTAAAATAGCATGTTGATTTAAATTACCCCATTTATTCAGTGTGCCTACTCTGTAGTTGGAACCTAGACTGCTGCCTCTCTTATGGCACTCGGGTTGGTTTGTTTTCCATAGGAAAATAAGGGCTCTCTCTCTCTCTCTCTCTCTCTCTCTCTCTCTCTCTCACTCTCTCTCATTCTCTCAGTTTTGTATATTCGTTTCTTTATATCCCACCTTTTTGCCCACCAAAGGGACCCAAGGAAACTTATGAAATATTGAAAAGAGCAGTGCAGCTAAACATAAAATAAATTACAAAAAGGCATTAAACTCATTACATCTTGAGACATTTTCCCAATCTCTAGCTTTCTAGATAAGACACACAATCTCAAGAATGCTGGAAAGTGTGGCTGCTGTACACTACTACCCTCCTGGAAGTCCTGCCTCCACAGCTGAATTATTTTGCTATCCATTGGCCCAAAGTCTCGTTTCAAGCTTTAAAGGGCTGAACTGATGAGTCAACATTGTTCCTGTGTGGCTTCATGCCTATTCCTCAATAACCTGTAAGAGAAAGTCCGCCTCAGAGAGAAAACGGTACATGTTCCCCAGTCCCTAAGGCAGGCCCTGGATATCTGGCCCTCCTCCAGATGAAGCCACATATTTCCTGCCCTGGCCTAGGAATCTACCAATTCAAAAGGAATAGGAAAACTGGAACTCAAGCTGGAATGTCTCACGATACAATCTGATGCGTGTCCACTCCGAAGCAAGTCTTAGTTAGTTAAAAGGGACTTAAACTAAGAGTACTGGAAGCTTCAGTGAGTTCTCAAACATGAAAAAGCCCAAAGGGATTTTGGTTTTGCCTGATAATAGATGAGATAATCTGCAAATGCAAAATGATGTCAGAAAGAAAGGAGACAAAACATCTGTTCCTTCTTTTCTTTGAAAGTTTAACAAGGGACAAAATGTTTAAATCCCATTTAAGTTTATGTAGGAGATAGTTTCTTACTGTTAGGATCAGCATAGTTGAAGAACAGTCTGTCTAGAAAATATGTAAAACTCTTTTTTATGGAACTTATAAAGATCATATTAGATAAGTATCTGTCTAGACCTTTTTTTGTATTGGGTATCTGGTTTTTCGAGACAGGGCACTTGACTCACTGGCCTGTAAAGTCTTGTACAAGCCCTTTAATTCCATCCCTGAATTTAATGAGGTCAAAAGGAAATACATGCTGCACTCCTTTACCAAATGCTGTCTAGATCACTTTCCTACAACCAGGTTCCTTTGAATACATGAGACAACAACTCCTGTCATCACCAGCCAGTATATGTAGCATAAGGTATCTGAGATTATCAATCTGGAGCACATGGTGACTCAAACTTGGAGTTGAAAGAAAAAGAACTCTCATTAACTGGAACGTTTTTAGAATTCAAAGATCTCATCATTAATCTGTTTTGAGAAATTAAAGATCAAAAGTGTGCTCATGTTACCATGGTTGTTCTGTTATGTGATCCTGTTTGTACACAGAAACATGTTTAAGGAATAACAGCTTCAGATTATTTTCCTGAGTTCACACCAAGCTCACACCAAGTTTGTAATAGAAGCAAATAGATTAATCTTCACTATTGCTCCTTTGCTCATAAAACAAGTTGGACTCTATTCTTTTTAAAACAAATGGCTTATAAGTGATTCACATTCATTTATTGGCAAGTGTTCCTGAGAGGTAGATTTATTGGGTGTTGCGTGCACGTGGCATTCAGGTTCATGCAAGTTCATGTAAGTATAGAATAGAAAAGTTGAGGTCACACTGTAACCTTAAGGCCTTTGGACATGTCCATCTCTTGCTGCCTGATCAGAGAGTGCAGGACTGTTGGTGTTCTGTCTAATAGGTAGTTAATGGCCCTACAGGGCCAGGCCTCAGGTGAGCCACTAGAACAGGGGTGCCGAAACGTTTTCGGCCAGGGGCCTCACCGTGCCCCCGGAACAGCTGAGCAGGTCAGACCACGCCCCCAGAACAGGGCATGTTTGCACATGTGTGGCCATTTTACTTCCTGATGTGGTGTGGACGCTTCTGTGCATGCACAAAAGTGGCCATTTTACTTTGCAGAAGCATCCGTGCCAAACCAGGAAGTAAAATGGCCACTTTTCACACATGCGCAGAAAAGTCCATATTTGCTTCCTGGATTTGCAAAGGTGTCGCGGACCTGATGGAATGCCTTCAGGGGCTGTATCCTGCCCACGGGCCATAGTTTGGGCATGCCTGCATTAGAACTTTCCAGTAACACTTACCACTTCTCCCACTTGGTATGAAGTTGTTAATGTTCCTATCCACAAGGCAGACCCTAGACAAAAGCTGGAGGATTAGGTGTGCATGGCATGAGGGCTGGTGGACTTTCTGCACCCTAAGCTAGTCCTCCCCAGCCTTCTGTTGAGCATTAAAGACCTTCAGACCTTCTTCCTCTGGTCTTTCACTTTCTTTCATTGCTTTCCTCATGCAATCCAGACAACCAGTAAAATCTCCTGTTATCTAAATGCCTCTGTCTTCTCCTATAACATTGCCTACCTACTAGGCATTGGTAAAAGCATGCTATTTTATTTTATTTTATTTTATTTTATTTTATTTTATTTTATTTTATTTTATTTTATTTTATTCTATTTATTTATTTATTTATTTATTTATTTATTTATTTATTTATTTATTTATTTATTTATTGTTAAATTTCTATACCGCCCACTCAGCCAAAGCCGACTCAGGGCGGTTCACACAGTGGGTAAAAACAGATAAAAACAAATAAAAACAGATAAAAACCAGCAATAGGAACCCACCCCTAAAATGAGAGGGGTGCAGGAACCGAAGAAACCATGGAGCAGGCATCCTCCCCTATATAACCACCCAACGGAAGCCACCCCTCCACCTGCACCCCAAACTTGGCCCGCCAGCTAGGTTTTTAGTTCTTTTCTAAAGGGCAACAACTCCGTCTGGAGAGGCAGTTCTACTGGCAGGAGGTTCCAAAGGGCCGGTGCGGACACAGAGAAGGCTCTCCTCCTTGTGCCAGAGAGGCGAGCCCCCCTGGCCGATGGCACTATTAGAGAGCCCCTCCGGTCTGCTCTGGTTAGACGGACAGACGTCCTTAGGGCGATGCGGTCTCTAAGGTAACCTGGCCTACTACCATATAGGGCATTAAAGGTCAAAACCAGCACCTTGAATTGCACCTGGAGGCAAACAGGTAACCAGTGCAGCTCCCAAAGCAGTGGTGAGGCATGGGCATAACGTCCACACCACATCACCACCCAGGCCGCTGCATTCTGGACCAGCTGCAGCCTCCGAATGGTCATTAAGGGCAGCCCCATGTAGAGCACATTACAATAATCTAGTCTGGAGGTCACCAGAACATGAGTGACCATGAGCAAAGAGTCCCGGTCCAGGAGCGGGCGCAACTGGCGAATCACCCGAAGTTGGGCGAAGGCCCTCCTGGCCACAGCCGCCACCTGTTCTTCTAGCAGCAGCCGCAAATCCAGGAGGACCCCCAAGTTGTGCACCGGGTTGGTCTGGAGCAAAATAGCCCCATCCAAAACCAAAGATGGTAGCTCCCGGGATAGCACAGGACCCCCCATCCACAGCCACTCAGTCTTACTATGATTCAGCTGTAACCCATTCACCCCCATCCAGACCCTAACCGCCTCCAGACAACTGGAAAGGACTTTGACTGCATCACTGGGGTCCCCACGGGCCGAGATGTACAACTGTGTATCATCCGTGTACTGGTGGTACCGCACCCCGTGGGAACGGATGATCTCACCCTGCGGCTTCATGTAGATGTTAAATAGGAGAGGAGAGAGTACCGAGCCCTGAGGCACCCAATATTTTAGGGACCTAGGACTGGACTTCTCGCTCTCCAACCACACCGACTGGGTCCGGCCCCTCAGAAATGAGGAAAACCAGGACCATACCGTGCCCTGGATCCCCAGTCCTCGGAGCCATTCCAGAAGGATACCGTGGTCGACGGTATCGAAAGCCGCTGAGAGGTCAAGGAGAGCAAGGACGGATGGATGACCGCCATCCCGCTCTCGCCAGAGATCATCCATCAGCATGACCAATGCAGTCTCAGTACCATATCCAGGTCTGAATCCTGACTGGAAGGGGTCCAAATATTCCGCTTCATCCAGTACCCCCTGCAACTGACGTGCCACTGCCTTTTCCAATACTTTCCCCAACAGGGGAGGTTGGAAACAGGTCTGTAGTTGGTTAGGACTGCTGGATCAAGGGATGGCTTCTTCAGGAGGGGGCAAACCAAAGCATGTTTCAACAGTGCAGGAAATATCCCCTCCCGAAAAGACGCATTAATTATAGCCCCGACCCAGCCACCTGTCACTGTCTTAGAGGCTTTTACCAGCCAGGCGGGACAGGGATCCAATGGACAATTAGTGGTGTGGACCACCGCAAGGAGCCTGTCCACTTCATCTGGAGCAACAGGATCAAACCGATCCCAGATAACACAGCAAGACTGTGCACTGGCTCCCCCCCTGACCCTCCCCATCCACGCCAAGATTAAACCCTGAGTGAATCCGATCGATTTTCTCCACCAGATGGTCAGCAAAGTCCTCAGCCGATCCCTGCCAACCAAGGAGGGACCTGGTCACTCGAAACAGGGTGGCTGGGCGATTATCAGCAGAGGCAATAAGGGAGGTGAAGTATTGCCTCCTCACCACCCCCATCGCCACTAGGTAGGCCCTAATAGCGGCTCTAGTTAGTGTCCAATCGGAATCGTTGAGGCCCCCACAGGGAGGCGGGAGCACGGGACATCAATGGTGGAGGTGGTCCTGACAAGCTCCGACTGGCTGCAGGTGTCTCCAGAGTGGCGGTGGAAATTCCCCTGCAGCAGCCGGCCCTTTGAGCCCCATGCAGGAAGGCGGGAGCCTGGGACGCCGATGATGGGGGTGGTCCCAGCAATCTCAAACTGGCCGCAGGTGTCTCCAGGGCGGCGGCGGAAGCTCCGCCGCGGCCGCTGGCCTACCAATTTGCTGTGAGATGGGTGAGTTCTACTTCCAAGTACCACTACCTTTCACCAAGTGTTGTGGCAAAAATGTTGGGAAGGCCAGTGGGGCCAGCAGCCTCTTCATTGGGAGTCTGGCATCAATAGAAAATATGTGGAACTGAACTGTAGTTGAACATTAAGAAGACAAAAATCATGACTGCAAGAAGAATCATGTAACTTTAATGTTGTCGAGGAAGAAACTAAAAACCTTTAAAGGATTTGCATACCTTAGGTCAATCAATGTAAATATATGGAAGCAAGAAACACCCACAGAAAATTCCACGCCACATATACCATATACCAACAACACTGATACAGGACACAAAACATCAAAGAGCAACAACATGTAGCAGCAGTTTAGAGCAGCACCTTAGATCAAACAAGGACAACGTGGATTTTCCTCCATAGATTCAAATTAACTTGAGAACTTAGAATATTTTTCATGTGTGGAAAAATGGGGACAAGTTTTCCTTTTTTCCCTTGTTTAGTCCAGAATTGTTACCCAAGAAATGTATTAAAGTCCAAGAAATCACACAGCACATAAAATGAAGAAAACTACAATACTGTACTGTACTTCAATCATTTAATAAGAAATGAAAAGTACAGACGGTTACAACTAACAGTTCAAGTAAAATAAATAGGAAAAATGTAGAAAGGAGGAATTCTTGGCTTAAAAATCTTAAGAATACTTTTGGATACAACACACCATCACTGCTTTAAGAAGCCATATCCAAAATCAAAATAGTCAAGATTGTGGTTTAATGTCCAGTGGGAGAGGAAAAAGAAGCTAGAACTATATTTTATATCATGACCCTTATCCTATCTGTTAAATACATATGATTTCTTATTAAGATCAGGAAATATCCTAAAATCCAATGTCTAAGTTGTCAGTCATCACTACTTCTTATGATAACGAAGCCTATACTTTATTTCTGTGCTGTGTGTGAAGAAATTACCTTTTTAAATTGTTCTTAAATTTGCCCCTATTCAGCTTCACTGGGGAGTCTTTGAATTCTAGTACTATGTTGGCTACCCCTCTTTTCCATATTTCATCTACCCCTATCATGTCTCCCCTTACATTTTTTTTTCTAAGCTAAGAAATTCACAGTATCCTAAAGATCCTCATCATACCTGTCAAGTATTCCGTTTTTCCCGGGAAAACCTCTTATTTTTACCCTTCTTCCCGCCCCCCTCCCGTTTTATTAATTTCCCCGTAATATCCCTTTCTTTAAAAAAAAATCCTGACCGGAGCCCTCACAGGCGAAGCTGCAGTATGTTTTTCCAGCCACCAGAGGTCGCTGTGTGGCAGGCTTTTCACTTGTGGAAGGGGGGAGAGAGAAGGTGGTGGGGGTGTTCTGTAGTTTCTCTTTCATTTCCCTTCCCTGCCACATGGTCGTCATGGAGGCTTCGTTTCTGCTGCTGTTCGGAGCCACCATGGATGGGACGGGAGTCTACTCTAGAGGTGAGCGATATTTCATATATGCAGGGGCAAATCAGTGAGAGACTTCTCTCTCTCACTCATGCTTTATTGAGCTGTTTCTGCCATGCCTCCTGGCTGGAGGCTTCCGTTTCTAGATTTCTAGAATTAACTTGGGAGGGAGGCATGGGGTATGTTACTTGATCACTATATGCTAAAGGTAAAGGTTTCCCTTGCTCGAAAGCCAGTCGTATCTAGAGTGCCAAGGTTCGCCATCACAGTCATAGATTCCTACAGCGGCCAATTTTTAGAGAAAGAAGCTGCTTTTTGTATGACAGAGCAGGTCCAAAATACACGGGGAGAGTTATCAGAGCTCATAGATCCAGTGTGCTTGCACGGTTGTGTAAGGGTATCTGAGTTAGGTAAAGGTAAAGGGTCGCCCTTGCTCAAAAGCCAATCATATCCGACTCTAGGGTTCAGTGCTCATCTCTGTTTCAAAGCTGAAGAGCCAGCATTGTCTGTGTCTGCAGACATTTCCGTGGTCATGTGGCAGGCATGACTAGACACCAGAGTGCACAGAACGCTGTTACCTTCCCACCAAAGTGGTCCCTATTTATCTACTTGCAATTTCTTGCTTTCGAACAGCTAGGATGGCAGGAGCTGGGACAAAAACGGGAGCTCATTCCGTCCTGCAGTACTCGGGAATCGAACTGCTGACCTTCTGCCTCCCAGTCAGCATCTTAGTCACTTAAGCCACTGAGTAAACTAGAAAGAAAACAAAACAAAAGTCCCCCAAGAAGATGGGGAAAGGGTTCTTTGGCCCACACAGCTTTGTGCCTATTACATCTACAATACCATCTAGCCATCTTATTTTGGCCACCCCCTTCTTTTGTCCTCCACCTTTCCCAGCATCAAGGCCTTCTCAAGTGAATCCTCTCTTCTCATTTGATGTCCAAAGTACTTTAGCATCATCTTTACTATTTGACCTTTAATGAGCAGTAATGGTTGATTTCTTCTAGGATCGACCTATTTCTAACACCACATTTCAAAGGCATCTATTTTTCTGCGCTCAGCTTTCCTAATGGTCCAGCTCTCACACCCATACATTACCACCGGGAATACCATTGCTTTGACTATGCAAATTTTTTTTTTTGCAAGGTGATGCCTCTACTTTTAACTATGTTCCCCAGGTTTCTCATAGCTTGTTTTCCAAGCATCAGTCACCTTTTTATTTCACGGCTGCAATCACCATCTGCAGAGATCCTTGAGCCTAAGAAAGTAAAATCTGCCAGTTGTATCCAACTCTAGGGTGCAGTGCTCATCTCCATTTACAGCCAAAGAGCCCGTGCTGTCTGTGTTTGCAGACATTTTCATGGCCATGTGGCAGGCATGACTAGAGTCCAGCAAGTCACATGGCTATATTTGGCCATGCCCACAGATTTGGCCACACCCCTCTGTGGGTGTGGCCAAAAATTTCCTTATTTTCAAATCCAAAATTTGACAGGTATGATCCTCATTCAGAAGTGACAATTAGAAATAGCAAACTGTGATGATCAAGGTATAATCAAAAACCAATGGTGTTGGCATAGCGGGCAAGGCATTGTCTCCAACGTATGATAAACAAGGCAGACTATTTAAGACCTGAAAATGGAAATGAGACAGGAAAGCATTATTATGTCCTGGTAGTTTTAAAAAACTTTTTCCTGGCAAAATTAGACTAGTCACTGACTGAGAATGTGAAATATATAATTAGGGATGGTTACACATACTATGGACAAAACCTAGTATATCAGAAACACTGTAAAACAATTGTCAGCTGTATTCATGAGTTACATTTTACATGTACACAAGAAAAATTAAATGTGCAGCAACCAACTCCATCTTGGTGCCTTCTAAGTGTGCTGGGATGCAACCCTCATCACCCTCACCTAGCTTAGCTTCTAATGAGTAGGATTTCTCTATTATGGATGAGCTGCAGATTTCACAAAGAAAGCAGGGAAAGAGAGAGGTCACGTCTTACCTTAAGTATGGTTTGCACAGACAAAACCAGCATCTAGAATGTGAAGTGGGGGAATGCATTTTGGAATGACAGGGAACCATTAAAAAGCCATTGCTTGACAGACCATTATATCTGTTTGTATTTAGGGTTGCCATACGTACCAGAAAACTGGGATTGTCCCAGATTCAAGGTCAGAAAAAATGTCCTGGCCAGTTCAATAAAAATCATGTTAAAGTCCTGGATTTTTGAAACTTACTGATAAGGCATTATAACACACCATTAAATTAAATTCAAACTCTCATCATCAAACAAGTGATTTCCTGCCACATTGGAGTTGGAGTATACTTGGAGACAAATTTTAATGTCCTTGCCCAATAAATGTGACCATTGTGTTTCCTAGAACTCAGGACATTAAGAATTGACCGCGATGCGACTTCTCAGAAGTACAACAGATTCATTTATGTATTGATATATACATTTACTGTGAAAATGTTTTATAGCTGTCACTATATTATGTTTGTTTAAAAAAGGGCTATTTTGTAGATAACCCACCCATTTTTGTCAAGTATACTTCTGTCCCGGTTTTGTGGGAGATAATTATGGCAACTCTATTTGTATTCTAAAAGAGCAATTATTTCAGTTTCAGTTCAGAGGCAAACCAATCTTTTAAAAATAATTTTATTGAGTTTTATAATTTGTTAGGGGATGTACATATTATTTATTTATTTATTTAGATCCCGCCAAAAAGGCAGCAATTCTGACTGAAGCCTTAAGTCTGCTGGCAGGAGGTTCCAAAGAGTTGGGGCGGACACAGAGAAGGCCCTTCTCCTTGTGCTAGAGAGGCGAGCCCCTCTAGCCGATGGAACACTGAGGGACCCTCTCCGGTCTGCCCTGGTAGGACGAGCGGACTCCCTTAGGGCGATGCGGTCCCTTAGGTAACCTGGCCCACTACCATGAAGGGCTTTAAAGGTAATTACCAGCACCTTGAATTGCACCCGGAGACAAACTGGTAACCAGTGCAGCTCCCGGAGCAAAGGTGAGGCACAAGCATAGCGCCCACACCCCATCACTACCTGAGCCGCTGCATTCTGAACCAGCTGCAGCCTCCAAATGGTCGTCAAGGGCAGCCCCATGTAGAGCGCATTACAATAATCAAGTCTGGAGGTAACCAGCGCATGTGCGATCATGAGCAAGGAATCCCTATTCAGGAGTGGGCGCAACTGGTGAATTACACGAAGTTGTGCAAAGGCCCTCCTGGCCATGGATGCCACCTGTTCTTCTAGCAGCAGTCGCACATCCAGGAGGACCCCCAAGTTGCGCACTGGGTCTGTCTGAGGCAAAGAAGCCGCATCCAAGACCAAGGATGGCAACTCCTGGGATAGTGCAGGACCCCGAACCCACAGCCACTCTGTCTTGCTAGGATTCAGCTGTAACCCGTTAGCCCCCATCCAGACCCCCACAGCCTCCAGACATCCGGACAGGACTTTGACAGCATCGCTTGGGTCCCCACGGACTGAGATTTATAACTGAGTGTCATCCGTGTACTGATGGTACCACACCTCACACCCTAACTGGTTGCAAGGCATATTGTGTGATACCTTTAAGACCCTACTGCATGAGCACACGGGAGCTGGGACTTTTTCCTGATGTGCTCCATGGGCCAGAGTATTTATGTCAGAGTAGGGTTGCAGACTTCCAGCTATGATGCTCAACTTGCCTGAGCTTTAATGCTCACCTTCCTCTGCTGATAGTCTGGACAAAGATTCCTGCGTCTTCCAGAACCTGCTACGAGGACTGAATCTTTGCACTGTTCCTGATGATGGCTTTTGCCTGAAATGCTATCTGTGCTTGCTGGACAAAGAAGGACTACTTGGGGTAACCCTCCACTAGAGTTCTAGAATTAACTTGGGAGGGGGGCATGGGGGATGTGACGTCTGCAGCTGTCACTGAGGGAAAGCTCCCTACGCTGCCCTGCTTGAACTGAAGTGACGGATAGAGACCCATCGGGGATGATGGCTCTGACTGCGCTGGGGGGTTCTCGGTCTCTATCCGGACTGGGTCTACCTCTGCAATGAGCTTCCTACACTTACTCCATGTGCTGATTACCTTAGCTGGGGCTCTAGGTTCTTGCTTAATGCAGGTCCCTATCCTATCCCAAAGTTGGAGACTTAACATGCCCGTTTCTGGATAAAACAGACAATGTTCCCCCAAGTACACCAAAAGATCCGCTAACTGGGCGCTGTGAATGTGTGTACGATTTACCCTGGCCAGGGCCTTGTGTTCCATTAAGTGAACTCTCTGGTTAGTGGTCGGACGTTGCTGCTGCGGACAAGTCGCCATATTACCTGCCGGTCCTTTGAAGTTTCCTCCGCGGGATGAGTCGACATGTCTGGGTTAGGTAACTGGATTCGGTGTGACGTCCCTCTGGGTAGGACTCGGAATGTGGACTAGTTCTCAAGCAAATAAGAGAAAGTACTTTTTCACCCAGAGGACCACTGGTCTATGGAACTCCCTGCCAGAAGAAGTGGTGACAGCTGTCAGTCTGGACAGCTTTAAGAAAGGATTAGACAAGTTCTGTTGGATCGGGGCCCGATGTGGGCCAGAGGGTCCCGGAGGAGACTGGTTAAGCAAGACACATGAGGCAAGATGGAGCGAAGACCAGTGTTTAATTATGCCAAATCAGAAGCTTTTATGCTTGCCTGATCTGGCTGCGTGCATACGTTGCACGTAGCGATACAGAGGAAGCCCTGAGTCTGCACATCATGTTTACACAAGTTAATTGGGGAAGTCTTCACCGGGGGAAGTTTCTTATCTAACTTAATTAACTACCGGGGACATGCATTGTTCCTCATTATCGGGGGCAAACAATTGGCTGAAGTTGACTCTTAGACTCTTAGTTGGACACGACTAGCTTTCAAGCGAGGGAGACCTTTACATTTACTATTGCTTTTAGACAGTTAGTGTTTACTAGTACTTAACATTGTGACTTGCTTTTTTAGAGCAGACTTCTTAAACTTTATGTCTTCATGTGTGGGATGAAGTGAAAGTTACACAGTACAAGATCAGGGCTAATGTTATGGCCAAGGTTGGGTAGTAGTGCTTCTTGGGTTATGTGATTATCACTTTGAATCATGTTATTCACAAGTGTATCATTAGCATATTTGTGTCCATAAACAATCTTCATTTGCCCTTAAGTTTCAGCAGATTTTTTTTTGTGTAATTTAAAGTTCAATGACAGTGTCCCTTTTAATGTATGTTGACATACCTTCCAAAGCACCACTTAGTGTAATGGCTGTTAGCCAAATTTGTTTTATGATATTGAGTTGCAGTGGTGCACAGCAATTTACATGCCTTCGCCCCAATGCCACCGGGGGCTCAAAAGCCATGGGGAGGTAAGCAGTGGCATGAGACTCGGGTTGCGGCCCCAGCTGCAGCAGCTCTGGACCCGTCGCTGCCCCACCCCGGGCCTCCACCCCAATGCCATTGGGGGCTCAAAAGCCGTGGGGAGGTGAGTGGCGGCAGGAGACTCGGGCTCCGGCCCCAGCTGCGGTAGCTCTGGATCCCCGAGCCTTTGCCCCAACACCAGTGGGGGCTCAAAAGCTGCAGGGAGGTAAGCGGCAGCAAGAGACTCGGGCTGCGGTCCCAGCTGCGGCAGTTCTGGACCCGATGCTGCCCCACCCCCGGGCCTCTGCCCCATCGCCTCCGGGGGCACAAAAGCCGCGGGGTGGCGAGCGGTGGTGAGAGACTCGGGCTGCGGCCCCAGCTGTATTCTTAAGGCTGGTTTTAGGTCACTGAGCCTTGGCTCCGACCATCCTCTTTTCTGGATTCTGTATTTTTCTTTTTTGATATTGTAATTGTATTGTACATTATTATTGTATTTTTGTTACCGTATTTTTATTGCACTTTTGCATTGATGGTATTGCATTTAATATGTTTTATTGTATTTGTTTTTATTGTATGTGTATATGCTTTGTATTATTATTGTTGTTATTGTTATTGTTGTTGTTGTTGTTGTTGTTGTTGTTGTTGTTGTTGTTGTTGTTGTTGTTATTATTATTATTATTATTATTATTATTATTATTATTATTATTATTATTATTATTATTATTATTATTATTATTATTATTATTATTATTATTATTATTATTATTATTATTATTATTATTATTATTATTATTATTATTTTAGTTTACAGAGGAAGCCCTGAGTCTGCACATCATGTTTACACAAGTTAATTGGGGAAGTCTTCACCGGGGGAAGTTTCTTATCTAACTTAATTAACTACCGGGGACATGCATTGTTCCTCATTATCGGGGGCAAACAATTGGCTGAAGTTGACTCTTAGACTCTTAGTTGGACACGACTAGCTTTCAAGCGAGGGAGACCTTTACATTTACTATTGCTTTTAGACAGTTAGTGTTTACTAGTACTTAACATTGTGACTTGCTTTTTTAGAGCAGACTTCTTAAACTTTATGTCTTCATGTGTGGGATGAAGTGAAAGTTACACAGTACAAGATCAGGGCTAATGTTATGGCCAGGGTTGGGTAGTAGTGCTTCTTGGGTTATGTGATTATCACTTTGAATCATGTTATTCACAAGTGTATCATTAGCATATTTGTGTCCATAAACAATCTTCATTTGCCCTTAAGTTTCAGCAGATTTTTTTTTGTGTAATTTAAAGTTCAATGACAGTGTCCCTTTTAATGTATGTTGACATACCTTCCAAAGCACCACTTAGTGTAATGGCTGTTAGCCAAATTTGTTTTATGATATTGAGTTGCAGTGGTGCACAGCAATTTACATGCCTTCGCCCCAATGCCACCGGGGGCTCAAAAGCCATGGGGAGGTAAGCAGTGGCATGAGACTCGGGTTGCGGCCCCAGCTGCAGCAGCTCTGGACCCGTCGCTGCCCCACCCCGGGCCTCCACCCCAATGCCATTGGGGGCTCAAAAGCCGTGGGGAGGTGAGTGGCGGCAGGAGACTCGGGCTCCGGCCCCAGCTGCGGTAGCTCTGGATCCCCGAGCCTTTGCCCCAACACCAGTGGGGGCTCAAAAGCTGCAGGGAGGTAAGCGGCAGCAAGAGACTCGGGCTGCGGTCCCAGCTGCGGCAGTTCTGGACCCGATGCTGCCCCACCCCCGGGCCTCTGCCCCATCGCCTCCGGGGGCACAAAAGCCGCGGGGTGGCGAGCGGTGGTGAGAGACTCGGGCTGCGGCCCCAGCTGTATTCTTAAGGCTGGTTTTAGGTCACTGAGCCTTGGCTCCGACCATCCTCTTTTCTGGATTCTGTATTTTTCTTTTTTGATATTGTAATTGTATTGTACATTATTATTGTATTTTTGTTACCGTATTTTTATTGCACTTTTGCATTGATGGTATTGCATTTAATATGTTTTATTGTATTTGTTTTTATTGTATGTGTATATGCTTTGTATTATTATTGTTGTTATTGTTATTGTTGTTGTTGTTGTTGTTGTTGTTGTTGTTATTATTATTATTATTATTATTATTATTATTATTATTATTATTATTATTATTATTATTATTATTATTATTATTATTATTATTATTATTATTATTATTATTATTATTATAGTTTACAGACATGTGAGACCCTTGCTTTTCAGCTACTAAAATTAAGCAGGTAAAACCTTTCAACCAGCATTTGTATGTAGTCTCATATTGTAATATGTTCTGGCATATATTGTAATATGTTATAATATGTTGTAATATGACATATTGTAATATGTTCTAGCAAGTTTGGCTATTAATTCTCACCTCTCTCAAGAGAAATTTGGGTGTTAAAAGCCATAGACATACAGAATATGACAAAAGTACAGATTGTTACCATTGACAACATTATTCTCTGACAACATCTTTAAAAAAGCACTTGTTATTTCAAATGATGGTACTATCGTCAATTGTGAAGTTATCAACAACATCCAACATTCGAATGAGATAGCATTATAGTACTAGCTTACTGTTTAGATCAGTGTTTCCCAACCTTTGGTTTTTGGCCGTGATGTAGTGGTCCAGCCCCAAAATGAGGTGGGCAAAAAGCTTTTATTACCCTGTTGAAATGCAACCTCATATTAACGACCCTGAGGTGGTCGCCACCCCTGATTACAGAGGGGAGCTGCTTGCTAAGCATTTCTAAGTCACCCCTATACTATAGGCAAGGGTTTCTAATGTTCTACTCTAATCTAAAGGAGCATCTGTTTCCCTGAGCCCTATCTCATTTGTGTCTATTAATCTCTATTGTTTACCTTAACTCAGGGAAACATCTGTGGCTATGGTTATGTTAAACCAGGATGTTGCCTATCAATCGGGAAGCAGGAATGTATGCCCAATCTTTATCTATCTCCTCTAGCAAAACCCGTGCTTCCAAGATAGGAAGTCTTTATTCTGCATTATGGCGCGGCTGTGGCCGGCAAATGGACTTATATGTAGAAGTATATTAATACATTCATATTCATAAGACTCCCTGCTATGTGGGCAGTCCACACATTTACTCCAGTGGTACCTCAGTTAACGTAATTAATGAGTTCTCCGGGATGTTAATTACAGCGAAAATTAATTTAACCAAATTTCCCCTAGGAATCTATTGAATGCAATTTCCCATAGGAATGCACTGAAAACCAATTAATCCATTCCAAAAAAATTATGTAAATTGAGCCACTATTTTCTATGGATTTCCTTTTGTTATGCGATTTTTATGTTAACCAAGCCATTTGTTAACTGAGGTTCCACTGTACCTGGTTAGTATCAAAAGACAGTTACTTTAGCCCACAAAAAATCCCTCCTCCTTATACCCAGTGTTATTAACATGCAAGATTATTAATATTCACGTCATACAATGCCCCTGTGAGAAGGATTCTGTCATTATTATAAATGATTACAAACATTAACATTTATTTTCAGTTGCAAGGCAAAAGGTTACAGTAACATAGGCTGAAGTACTGACCTTATAAAACAGAAATAATATCTTCAATCATATTTTTCAGCAGTATGTGATACAAATGTGCTTTTTTCAATGTGTCTATGCATCTATTAATGCACTTGTGAATGAATTCATGTAAGATACTGTCTAGGGCAGTGACAATGAACCTTTTAGAGACTGAGTGCCCAAGGAGGAGGAGGAGGCACATGGGCAGGTACCATGTGTACCCATGCACCCATGTGACATCACCGATGCACATCCGGCGACATCACGTGGCTGCATGTGCATGCCCCCATGAGTTCCCCTGAACCCCCGTGGGTGTGCACATGCCCCTGTGGGTTTCCCTGCCCCCATAGGTTATCTTAACCCCCCCCTTGGGGGTGCACATTTGTGCGCCGCTGCCACCTCTTAGGAGGAGTGATTGGGGGCATCTGGTCACCTCACCTCTTCCCCACTGCTACCTCCTGGGTGGGATTTCAGTTGCCCTCTTGCCTGGAGGGAGAGGGCTAGGTGGCGAAGTGAGCTGCCATTGGCGCCAGCTGAGCTGGCCAGGGTGGGGCTTGCCCAGGATGGTGCATGTGCCCACAGAAAGGCCTCTGCGTGCCACCTTTGGCATGCATGCAGTGGTGGGATTAAAAAATTTTTTACCTACTCTGTGGGTGTGGTATGGTGGGTGGAGCCAGGGGAAAGCCCTGGATTATTTCAAAACTTGGATGGATGGGGCCAGCCAGAATTTCTGCTACCAGTTGGGGTGAACCTGCTGAATCCCACCACTGCATGCATCCCATATGTTTGCCACCACTGGTCTAGGGTTTTTCTACTCTCTGTTTCTGTCTTTTTTTTTCTCTTTCTCACATACACTCCACAAACATAGGGGAAAGGGGGAAATCTGTGGGGGGAAATCTGACAGATCTTCACAAGCTTAGTAGGCTATACATTTTATGAAAATGATATCCAGCCATGGAGACCATGAGCAGAATCCAAACTTCAGGTTGAGTTGTGCATATATTTTATCATGAAAATATCATTTAAAATGTGAGCTTTTGTTTCTCTATAACTATGCATAAGAATGAACATTGCAGAGTTTAGGGTGAGGAAAGAAATAATTTTAAAAAAATCATCTTGAACATATGTTAAAGGCCTGACAGTCCTTTGTCTATAGATGAGATCACACAGTTGCTTCTCTTACAATGTTATTCCTCCAGACCAGAAGTTCTCAAACATGTTAAGCTGGGGGCCAAGTCACACTTTCTCAGACAGCTTCAGGGGCTTAACAGCCATTTTGCCCTTCCTCCACCACATGGCACTTCCTGGTGTGGTTGAGGCATTGGGGGCCTGTTATGTATGTACAATGTTGCTTTAAGAAATGTATGAATGTAACCTGACCACTATTACAATGTAGCCCAGCTGTAAAGGAACGCGAGTAAGCTGCCCATAGAGGGCAGCTGCGAGCGTTCAACTCACATGCTTCTCATTCCTCAAATCACCGGCAGCCGCGGGAACTCTCCCGCACTAGCAAACTACTACGGAAGAGGGGCGTGACTCACACGACATCACGCCGGTAGCGGCCAATAAGCTACCGTGCAACCAGATTCAAATGTATTGTGCTACTGTATATAATGTGATGTACCTCCGCCATTACCACATGTTCATCCTGATCATCAACCAATAAACCTGTGTTAGTCCTCACTGCGACTCCTTCTTTGTCTTCCGTGCAAGACACTAAAGGGCCACATGAAATGGTGCCGTGGGCCGCATCCAGCCCATGGACCATAGGTTGAGAATCCCTGCTCCAGACAATGCAGATTTTTTAGGGCTGCATGCCAGAAACATTAGGCATACAGAAAAATCTGTACTATCTCTCAGTACTTTAAAACAAAAACAAGTTAATTTGCTAAATAATGGTTGAGGAAAGCTCATGTTAAAAAAAAATTTTTTTCCCTCAGGAGTGCACTGCTTCTACATATGGAATCATTGTCTTGTCTAATAAAGCCCTAAAGAGATGGAGAAATGTATTCTGAATAAAATCCTCTAGTAAATTGATTTGCTGAATTCCAATATAACATGACCACAACTCATAGTAGATAACCTTGGTTAAAGAGGATGAATAATCTCAATTGGTATGAATCAATTTCTTGTATAATCCTTAACATTTTTCCTGAGTTTAAGATGTAAAAACATTGAGCTAACATAAACTTGCTTTATAAAAAGTGGGACCAGTCATGATTACGGGTAATACAAAGTTAAAACTTTGAACACTGGTTGTAGAGAATCTAAAATTTAGGAGTTGAAAATAGGTGCATGCAAATTTTTGTTTTGGAATGATAATTTCCCGAATGCCTGTGAGTTATAGTCAAAACAACACATTTTTGTATATATGTAGTCAAAATTGAGATAAGATGCCTCTTTCTAAATCATTGGCTCAACATAAGAAACACAATTCAGTCTTGCCAAACTTTTGAACCTATAATTAATCCATTAAAGTATTCTAAATGTATAAAATAAAAACAGTATCTTCAAAGCATTATGACGTCAGTTGATGGTCCAATACAGTACTCAAAAGAAGTAGTTTTATCCACTACCCCCTAAATGCTCCCCTGCATTATTTTAGGCACTTACTATATACATCTCCTTAAGTCTTCACCCTATCCCATGCTCCACAACTGATAGAATATAACTTCAGAAGTAAGGAACAGACAAATTTTGCATAATTATATAAATGTTTGCTTCTACCTATAGACAGATTAGCCCAAATCCTCAACTTCATTCAACTATCTAAGGCTATCTGTAAAAGGCATTGAACAAGAATCCTATAAATATTTAAGGAATGGATCTCCATTTTTTTTACTAAGATGACACAGCAAGAGAAGCCAATCTTTATTCAAAATGTTCCCTTCCTTCACATCAGCATCACACTGTTTTACGAACTTTTGGCATTGAATATTATCAGGACATTCCTATATGCTTTGTAAAGTTACTTTTTTGGACTTTTTTTGCACACCCATAGCCATAGTGGACAGTGTATTCTGGAAACTGTAGTCCAAAATTTGCCTTTTCCAAGGTCTAATCTTAGAATTCACAGTATACACAACAATCTAAGGATCAAATTAGATGATATGACCGCATTCAGAAGTTATACTACCTGTAGTGTAGATGGTGTCTGATTGTCCTAATCTAAGTTAAATTTTACCTCGCCACCAATTATTGGTTTGTTTATAACTGATCAAGGGAGATAAACACTGACTTCAATTGCAAGTCTAGTTCCTCAGATCTGAAGCTCGAAAGGATGTGCATGGCTGGAGAGAAACAATCTCTCTTCCATCAGAAACTCATTGTGTCATGTAGTTTGGCCCTAGAAGCCATGATTTCCAACAAGCTATTTTTAAAGCTATTGGTCTTTCTGACCTTAGCAATAACAGAAGTACAACCTATATTATGAGATAATAGATTCCAACTTAGAATACTAAGATAACCAACTGGTTATTATTTTGAACTAAATGTAGGTGGCAGTAATCAAAACATTATTTTTAAATCACTTCTTGCCTGGAGACCAGTCTCATCCACTGGTTGACAAAATGTAAATAGTACCATTGCCTACTTTCCTGGGAAGAAGAGCCTACTGCTTTTCCCCACAGATCTGGTACACAGGAGACAAGGATACTATCTAAGTTCTCCATCCTTCAATGCTAAAGATACATGATGGAGCTTGGTTCCTTGGATTTCCTGACTTGGCAGCAGAAACCCTGATTGCATTAACCAAACTAAGGTAGTGGCTTCAGGAGCTGGGAAACAAGAAATGGCTACAGCCATTTCTACATCATCCTTCTCCTTCAGAGAAAGCAAGTGCCATCATGACCTCTGACTGGCGTCTGTCTCTCTTTTACTCAAAGACAGGTATGCTTCCTCTTCTTCGCTTTTGGGCTATCTGGGGAGTGGATTTGCTGGTGAATGCATTGGTGTGAGCACTACCCGCCACAGTGTCTTCTTGGACAGCAGGGAAACTCTGGTGCTGCTGCTGTCTCATCTTCTAACACCGTGATGGTGAACCTTGGCACTCCAGATGTTCTTGGACTTCACTTCCCAGAAGCCCAAGCCCCCTGTGAATCCACATGAATGGGTTTACTGCGATTCATCCGGCCCATGCTGCCCTCGTCGCTCCCGGAAGCGGAAGTAAAATGTGCCTGTACGGAGGAAGAGTTAACCTGGAAGAGTCTTAACCGTACGGGCATGTTTTACTCCCGCTTCCAGGAGCGACAAGGTCAGTGTGGGCTGGATGAATGAACAGCAGGAATAGGGTCTACTGTTACTAAACTGTGCTTTTCTTTGTGGACACTTCTGACCTGTATTCTGTGTGCTGAATTTTGGAAGAAAGTTGCAGTAGATCAGGGTGCCCAAACTATGGCCCATGGGCCAGATACGGCCCCTGACACCAATTCATCAGGTCCACGAAGCCCTCATCACATTTTACTTCCACTGCTGGGAGCAACGAGGGCTTTGTGGGCCAGATGAATTGGCATCAGAGGCCGGATCCAGCCCATGGGCCATAGTGACCAGCGCCCTGAACCATGTGACTGGCCTGCAGACTGAAAAGTTTGGGCACCCATGCAGTAGATCAGTGCTTCTCAACCTTTGGTTTTTGGACTTCAATTCCCAGAAGCCTAAATCAATTCCTCAAAACACTGATCAGCCTAAGTACTGGCTAAGGCTTCTGGGAATTGGAGTCCAAAAACCAAAGGTTGAGAAGCACTGCAGTAGATTATCACTTAGCAAGAACTTGGGGTTTCCCTGTAGCTGACAGCTTGTGTGAATGTGGAGAAGTACAAACTATCTCCCATATGATACAATGCACATGATGCCCATCAATGTGCACTGAGGAGGACCTTATGTTGGCAAGAGGAAATGCTGTTGATGTGGCCTGTTATTGGACAGATGTCATCAGCTCTTTTTAATTCTATTTTGTTTTTAGATGTGTTAATTTTGGCTTGTATGTTATTATATGCTGGTGGTGCATCTGACATGAATAAAGAAAGAAAAAGCATGAACTATGGCTACAAGCTTATGATTCAGAAGTATTACAGGATTACAGCTCTAGCAGTGACAGGTAGATTGAAATGCAACCTCATTATCATGATGAGATTTCCTATTCCTTTGCTTCCTGTAAGATATTGCTTGTTCATGGTTGATTGATATCTAAGTCAGATTAACCTTTAATTCAGCAGTAGAAAGGCTTTGAGGGTCATTGCAGAAGTTTGGTGTATTCAGCCTGCTTAGCTACTGTATTTGGTTTCTGAACCATTGGTGCCCCATAATTGAACTCTATCTTTTGTTGCACCTGCCATGAGGGAAAAGGGAAGTATGAATCACAGACTTATGTTTCATGTTTTCAAGCAATGTGAATAAAAATTCAACTTGCAAGGACACAAGGTACAAGAATCCTTGACTTGATCCTGAGTAATACTCAGGATCTGGTGCAAGATGTTAATGTGACTGATCCAATAGGGAACAGTGACCACAACTCAATTATGTTTAACTTGATCATAGACCGCAAGTCACTGATAAAATCTAACACAGAAACCTTAAATTTTCAAAAAGGAAATTTCCCAAAGATGAGGAAACTAGTAAAAAAGAAGCTGAAAGGGAAAATTGAGAGAGTCCAAACACTCCAAGAGGCATAGAGGCTGTTTACAAAAACAATAACAGAGGCCCAATTGGAATGCATACCCAAAAGGAAAAAGGGCACTACCAGGTCCAAGAGGACTCTGATGTGGTTTACAGGAGCTGTTCGGGAAGTGATCAAAAGCAAGAAAAGCTCATTTAGAAGATGGAAGGCTTGTCCGAATGAGGACAGCAGGCAGAAACATAAATTCTGGCAGAACAAATGCAAGGCAACAATCATGAAAGCAAAGCAAGACTTTGAGGAGCATATAGCTAAAAATACTCAGAGAAATAACAAAGACTTCTTTAAGTACATTAGAAGTAAGAACCCAACTAGGAAGGCCATTGGACCATTAGACGACAATGGATGGCAAGGGGTTATTAAAGAGGAAACAGAGATTGCAGAGACTCAATGAATTATTTGCTTCAGTATTCACTGAAAAAGACAGAGACCACATGCCCAAAACAGAGCCTATCTTCGTAGGGAGGGAAACCGAAGAATTAAGCCAGATAGAAATAACCAGGGAGGAGGTCTTGTTAAACTAAACACTAACAAATCACCAGGACCAGATGGCATCCATCCACGAGTTCTCAGGGAACTTAAAGATGAAATTGCTGATCTCCTAGCCAAAAAATATATTTCCCTCAAATCAGGCTTTGTGCCTGATGACTGGAAGGTAGCGAATGTAACACCAATTTTCAAAAAAGGATCCAGGGGTGATCCAGGAAATTACCGACCTGTCAGTTTGACATGTGTCCCAGGTAAAGTGATGGAAACCATCCTAAAAGATAGAATTAATAGGCACATAGAAGACAAGGCGCTGCTAAAGGAGAGCCAACATGGCTTTTACAAGGGCAAATCATGCCTCATTAATCTGTTGGAATTTTTTTAGAGTGTCAACAAGCATGTGGATAAGGGGGATCCAGTTGACATTGTTTATCTGGGCTTTCAGAAGGTTTTTGACAAGGTCCCACACCAAAGACTATTGAATAAACTTACCAGTCATGGAATAAAGGGACAGGTCTTGTCCTGGATCAGCAACTGGCTAAGGGACAGGAAACAGAGGGTAGCACTAAATGGACACTTCTCCAAGTAGAGGGAAGTAAAGAGTGGGGTCCCCCAAGGTTCAGTACTGGGACCCCTGCTTTTCAACCTCTTCATAAATGATCTAGAGGTAGGAGTAAAAAGCAAGGTAGCCAAATTTGCTGATGACACTAAATTATACAGGGTAGTGAAAACTGTGAGATATTGTGAGGAGCTCCAGAGGGATCTCTTGGCACTGGGGGAGTGGGCAAAACAGTGGCAAATGAGCTTCAACATTAGTAAGTGCAGAGTGATGCATGTTGGGGCAAAAAACCCCAATTACATTTATAAACTGATGGGGTCTGAACTCTCTGCGACAAACCAGGAAAGGGACCTTGGTGTCCTGGTGGACAGCTCAATGAAGGTGTCAACCCAGTGTGCCTCAGCAGTGAAAAAAGCAAACTCAATGCTAGGGATCATTAGGAAGGGTATAGAAAATAAGTCAGCAAGTGTCATTTTGCCTCTTTATAAATCTATGGTGAGGCCCCATCTGGAATACTGTGTATAGTTCTGGTCGCCATACCTCTAGAAGGATATTATGGAGTTGGAAAAAGTACAGAGGAGGGCAACCAAAATGATTATGGGACTGGAACACCTTCCTTACCATCTGAGGCTGCAATGGTTGGGCCTTTTCACTCTTGAACGACGGCGTCTAAGAGGTGACCTGATTGAAGTTTATAAAATCATGCATGGTGTGGACAAAGTAGATAAGGAAAAACTGTTTTCCCTATCGCATAACACTAGAACTAGGGGACACTCCATGAAACTTTTGGGTACTAGTTCTCAAACAAATAAGAGAAAGTACTTTTTCACCCAGAGGATTACTGGTCTATGGAACTCCCTGCCAGATGAAGTGGTGACAGCTGTCAGTCTTGACAGCTTTAAGAAAGGATTAGACAAGTTCATGGAGGACAAGGGTATCAATGGCTATAATTATGGATACTTAAGGACAACCTCCGGGTTGGAGAGATAGGCAGGATATCTCTCAATGCCATTTCCAGGGAATCCTAAGCAGGTGAAGGCATATCCTTGGGAATACACTGAAGGAAATGGTGAGCCACTGTGTGAGACAGAATGCTGGACTGGATGGGCTGTGGCCTGTTCCAGCAAGGCTGTTCTTATGTTCTTATGACACTGTGATCTAAACTAGTATTGTTCTTGTATACAGAAAAGTCAGTGATAGGTTCTTTTCATATTGATCACAGATGGCAAACAGTATATGGGGTTTGATTCAGAGGGTGTGAGCCTCCCCTCCCCTCTATGGCCACATTGTACACAAAGCTGTTGTCTCTCCAGAACTCCTATGTAAATAGTGAAACTGACAAACCAGGTGTCTGGCCCAGGTGTGCCCAAACTACAGCCCGCAGGCTGGATTTGGCCCATGGCACCAAATCATCTGGCTGCACTGGAAGCGGAAGTAAAATGCACATGTGTGTACATATAACATGCCAGAGCATGCACATAACACTGCCATAAATTACTTGTTGCTGTCGTAAATGCATTTACGAAAGCTGCGGGTCATTTATGGCAGCATTATGCACATGCACAGGCACATTATGTGCACACACATGTGTGTTTTACTTCCACTTCCAGTGGGAGGAACCACATGACCGACATGCTCAACCACATGATAGGCCCATGGCCCGAAAATTTTGGACACCCTGCTATTATTATTATTATTATTATTATTATTATTATTATTATTATTATTATTATTATTATTATTATTATTATTATTATTATTATTATTATTATTATTATTATTATTATTATTATTATTATATTTCAATACCGCTTTACTTCCCCTAAGGGAACTCAAAGCGGCTTACAAGATACAAAATATAATATACTGGATGTGAATAGGTACAAAAATAAGATACAAATTTACACAATAATACAATAACAACTCGAGCACAATTCAATAGTACATTTCATACATAAACAATTCAATAATACATTTCACAATTTAATCCCAAAGGGACATAGAAAAATAGATCATAAAAAAACATTATTAAATGGATGCGGATGACTTCCAAGCCTCCAGCCCAACTAGGGCAGAGGAACACAATGGCCTCAACAGCTGTGCCTCTCTCCTCCCCGGCCGGTGAGGTGGGCGGGATGTGGCAAAGTCCTGATGGCAAAGTCCATCACCAAACCAAACCGGCCAGAGGAGGAGGAGGGCGAGCATCCAGAGTTCATAGTGCGGCGGCGAGTTCTTCTTATAGACACCGCGCTGGCTGCCCTCAGTTGGAGCCATAGTCCCAAAGACACAAGGGTTCATTGCCATAGTCCTAAAGACACAAGAGATTTGGTTAGAGATTTGGCCTTCTTCAAATCTACTTTTCACTTTGCCCTCACCCATCTATGTTTTGTCCATTTGGTCTCTCATAGGCATCCAACAATATAATATGGCTCTTGGGCCAGAATAAATTCCTCACCCTGTCTTAAATGAGCTGTGCTGCATAGCCATTTTCTAGTTAGTTGATGATATTGCCTAGTTATTAATTGTAGCACAACCCTTTTTAGCACATCTACATTTTAAAAAAATTCCTTTTGTCTAGACCACATTTTACTTCCTTCACCTCTGTTTGTAAATTAAATAAGGTCAGTCATCAATGCAAGGTAACCAGCAGATTTTGTTGTTGTTCAGTCGCACAGTCGATTCCGACCCTTTGCGACCCTATGGACCATCGTTCTCCAGGCACCTCTGTCCTCCACCATCCCCCTCAGTCCTCCCAGTTCTGTGCCCATTGTGTCTACAATACCATCTATCCATCTCATCCTTGGCCTCCCCCTTCTTCTTTTGCCCTCCACCTTTCCCAACATCACGGCCTTCTCAAGTGAATCCTCCCTTCTCATTTGATGCCCAAAGTACTTTAGCCTCATCTTTACTATTTGACCTTCCAATGAGCAGTCAGTGTTGATTTCTTCTAAGATTGACCTATTTGTTCTCCTCGCTGTCCAGGGTACCCTCAAAACTCTCCTCCAGCACCACATTTCAAAGGCATCTATTCTTCTGCGTTCAGCTTTCCTAATTGTCCAGCTCTCACATCCGTACATTACCACTGGGAATACCATTGCTTTGACTATTCTAATTTTTGTTTTCAAGGTGATGTCTCTGCTTTTCACCATGTTCCCCAGGTTTTTCATGGCTTGTCTCCCAAGAATCAGTCGCCTTTTTATTTCATGGCTGCAATCTCCATCTGCAGTGATCTTAGATCCTAAGAATGTAAAATCTGTCACTGCTTCTACTTCTTCCCCATCTATTCTCCAGGAACTGATCGGGCCTGTTGCCATTATCTTGGTTTTCTTGATATTGAGTCTCAAGCCAGCTTTTGCACTCTCCTCCTTCAATCCGATCAAGAGATTCTTTAGGTCTTCCTCACTTTCTGCCATTAAGGTGGTGTCGTCTGCATATCTCAGATTGTTGATGTTTCTCCCAGCAATTTTAATCCCATATTGTGATTCCTCCATCCCTGCGTTGCGCATTATGTGCTCTGTGTATAAGTTGAATAAGCAGGGTGACAAAATGCAGCCTTGTCTTACTCCTTTTCCTATTCCAAACCACTCTGTCATTCCGTGTTCTGTCCTAACTGTTGCTTCTTGGTTCATGTACAGATTTCTCAGGAGGCATATGAGATGCTCTGGTATTCCCATCTCTTTAATCACTTGCCACATCTTGTTGTGGTCCACACAATCAAAGGCCTTAGTGTAATCAATAAAGCAAAAGTAAACTTGTTTCTGGTATTCCTTTGTTTTCTCCATGATCCAGCGTATGTTGGCAATGTGGTCTCTAGTCCCCCTGCCTCTTCTGAAACCAGCCTGCACCTCTGGTAGTTCTCTTTCCACATGCTGCTGAAGTCTATCCTGTATTATCTTGAGCATCACCTTGCTGGCGTGTGGGATGAGCGCAATTGTTCGATAATTTGAGCATTCTTTGGCATTGCCCTTTTTTGGGATTGGAACATATACTGATCTTTTCCAGTCCTGTGGCCACTGTTTTGTTTTCCAAATCTGCTGGCATATTGAATGCAGTAATTTGATGCCATCATCTTTTAAAGCTTTGAAAAATTCAACTGGGATACCATCATCTCCACTAGCTTTGTTGTTTGCAGTGCTCTTTAGGGCCTTTCTGACTTCACTCTCCAAGATATCTGGCTCAGGTTCAAAATCTTCATCATTGTGACTATCAGGAGTGTTGAGTTCCTTTTTGTAGAGTTCCTCTGTGTACTCTTTCCATCTTTTCTTAATTTCTTCTGCATCAGCTAGCTCCTTTCCGTCTTTGTCCCTTATCATGTTCATTTTTGCTTTAAATGTTCCCTTGATTTCCTGGATTTTTTTGAAAAGGTCTCTGGTTCTGCCTCTTTTGTTGTTTTCCTCCATTTCTTTGCACTGTTCTTTTAGGTAGTTTTCCTTATCTCTCCTTGCTTTTCTTTGAAATTCTGTGTTCAAAAGATTGTATTTTTTCCTTTCTCCTTTGACTTTTGCATTCCTTCTTTCCTCTGCTATTTTAAGAGCCTCATCAGACAACCACTTTGCTTTCTTACTCTTCTTTTCTTTTGGTATAGTTTTCTTTGCTGCTTCCTGCATGATGTCCCTCATCTCTGTCCATAATTCTTCTGGCACTCTGTCTATTGAGTCTAAGCCATTGAATCTGTTCATCACCTCCACAGTGTATTCTTTAGGGATGCTATCTAGGTGATATCTGTCTGGTCTCTTTGTTTTCCCTATTTTCTTTAGTCTAAGCCTGAATTTTGCAATCAGTAGGTTGTGATCTGAGCCACAGTCTGCTCCAGGTCTTGTTTTTGCTGACTGTATGGAGGTTCTCCATCTTTGACTGCAGAGTATATAATCAATCTGGTTTCGGTGTTGGCCATCTGGTGATGTCCATGTGTAAAGTCGCCTCTTGTGTTGCTGGAAGAGGGTGTTTGCTATGACCAGTGCGTTCTCTTGGCAGAACTCTATCAGTCTTTGCCCTGCTTCATTCTGTGTTCCAAGACCGAACTTGCCTGTTATTCCCTCCACTTTTTGGTTGCCTACTTTGGCATTCCAGTCTCCTAAAATAATTTGGACATCATTTCTTGGTGTTTGTTCTATGAGGTGTTGTAAGTCCTCATAGAACTGGTCCACTGTGGCTTCATCTGCACCCGTGGTTGGTGCGTATATTTGGATCACAGTAACATTGAAGGGTTTGCCCTGAATTCTTACTGACATCATTCTGTCATTTTTGAGGTTGTATCCCATTACTGCTCTTCTCACTCTTTTATTGACAATTATGGCTACTCCATGTCTTCTAAGGTTTTCTTGTCCACAGTAGTAGATGTGATGGTTTCCAGAGCTGAATTCACCCATCCCTGTCCATTTTAGCTCACTGATGCCCAAGATGTCAATGCTTATTCTTTCCATCTCATTTTTTACCACTTCTAGTTTACCTTGGTTCATTGATCTCACATTCCATGTCCCTATGCAGTATTGCTCCTTACAACATTGCATTCCTCCTCCCTCCTTCCTGTCCCTCCCCTCCCTCCACTCTGTGGTGTTAAGCATCCTGTATCACCTAGCCTGCCCCTTTGTTTGCCCCTTTGTTTTGCCTTTTTTTTGGTCAATAGGGTTCTCTTGGCAAGCTTTGTGGCGTGGTTTGCCGGTTTCTACGCCATGTTTTTTCTCGCATCATACATCATATCACAGTTTAAAAAATTTAAAACAGTTTAAACAACATATTATCATGCATACTTATCACACTCTAAAACACAGTCTCTATGTTAATTGCTATATTAAGTCAGTGTAAAGTCTCTATGTCAGTTGCTATATTAATTCCGCTACATTTTCCACATCAGCTACTTATCCTTGTGTCCTCACTCCCCAGGTGGGGTTGTTGTCTCTGGGCCCCTTGCTCCCGTGACATCGCAGTGGCGAGCAGTGGATGTTTTCCCCGTGGGTCAGCTGTTCCTCTTCCTCTGCCTCTGGCGGCGGTGGTGGATGGTGACTTTTTCCGCCGCCTGCCTGGTCTTCTTCACCACCGGCTGGGGTGGTCTCGCGGCTGCTCCTGGCCGCGGGTAGCCTCCTCGCGGTGGCGGCGGTGGTGGATGGTGACTTTTCCCGCCGCCTGGCCGGTCCTCCTCACACCCGGCTGGGGTGGTCCCGTGGCTGCTCCTGGCCGCGGGCAGCCTCCTTGCGGCTCTGGCGGTGGAGGATCGCGACCTCTCCCGCCGCCTGGCCGGTCCTCCTCACCCCCGGCTGGGGTGGTCCCGCGGCTGCTCCTGGCCGCGGGCAGCCTCCTTGCGGCTCTGGCGGTGGAGGATCGCGACCTCTCCCGCCGCCTGGCCGGTCCTCCTCACCCCCGGCTGGGGTGGTCCCGCGGCTGCTCCTGGCCGCGGGCAGCCTCCTCGCGGCGGCGGCGGTGGAGGATCGCGACCTCTCCCGCCGCCTGGCCGGTCCTCCTCACCCCCGGCTGGGGTGGTCCCGCAGCTGCTCCTGGCCGCGGGCAGCCTCCTCGCGGCGGCGGCGGTGGAGGATCGCGACCTCTCCCGCCGCCTGGCTGGTCCTCCTCACCCCCGGCTGGGGTGGTCCCGCGGCTGCTCCTGGCCGTGGGCAGCCTCCTCGCGGCAGCGGCAGTGGAGGATCGCGACCTCTCCCGCCGCCTGGCCGGTCCTCCTCACCCCCAGCGGGGGTGGTCCCGCGGCTACATGGATTATTTACAGAGTTATTTATAATATTAACTTTTTAACCTGTCTATCAAAGTCACTGTTTCCCCAAGGTGGCTTATAATATAAAATATTTGCTTCCCATTTCAATATAATAACTTTGTAAACTAAAGAATAATTCTAAACAGCAAATGTAAATAAGGCCTAACAGTAAAATACAATCTAAAACATAGAAAATTTAACTATGCAATAGGAGGACAGCAGAATTACTGATCTGTAAGTACTCTTTGGTTATCCTAAAATTAGTACTGCATCAATATTTAGCAAAAAAAAATACCCAGTTTTACATGGATTATAATAGTACAGTGTGTGGGAAGGCATCTGTTTTTTGTCTTGCCTGTCGTCCTAAACATATTGTAAACAAAAGCCTCTTTGCTTACTGAGAGACAACGCTTGATTGTGGGCATGCGTAGAATAGTGAAAAAGAATTCTCCTTTCTTCTCCTTATTTGGGCTCTGACACTTCTGATTGGCTGTATGCCCTAAGTTTTGTTTCTGTTAAGTTTCGTTTCTGGGATATTCTGCTTGCTTAAGTTTCGTTTCGGAGACACTCTGCTTGAATAAAGAGAAGCCATTAGTATCCTTTGTTCAGCCAAAGACTGGAGTCGTGTTTTCTGTCTGTCTCTGTCTTTCCTTACTCTGAGCCTAATGAAGCTGGACTTCGTGGGCTCTTAAGTTTCTATCTTAAAAGATCTGATGATATAAACTGCTGCTTCATGAGACTGATTGAGACATGAATCAGATTACTACAACAGTGGTACCCCGTACAACAAAAAAACACAGTTTCACAGGGTTCTTCATTGTATGTTTTTTCCCCATTGTATCGGGTACCACTGGTCGCGCATGCATGTGATCGCCAAGGGGTTTAGCAATCCAGCCAGGTGCCTGGGAAAAGCCTTCGCCTGCTCTGAAAGTCAATCAGCTGGGTGGCTAAGCCCCTTAGCTATCCAGGCTCGGACCCCGGGCCTGCTTTGGAAGGAAAGAGGCAAGCCGCTTGCCCCTTTCCTTCTGAGGCAAGCCTGGGCTCAGTGCGTACGCACCCCCTGCTCACCTCGGAAGTCAAGGGGTGAACAAGCACTTCCCCTTTGCCTTCCAAGGCCAGCCAGGGCTCAGAGGTTCCAAACCCCTGCTTGTTTTTGAAGGAGGCAGCTGACCTGCTCAGCTACCTCCTCCGAAAGCAACACATGGAACGAAAAAATCATACAATGAAAAGGATTTTGGAACAAATGTGTGCATCATACAATGAAATTTTTTGTTGTACGATGCACCCATTTGTTCCAAAATCCTCTTCGTTGTACGATTTTTTTCATTATACAGTATGGAGCATTCGTTATATGGGGTTCCACTGTAATATAATTTGCAAAATCCTCCCAGGAATGTTATAGAATTCACAAAGGTGAAGATGTTGGCCAGAAACCTGTTGATCAAATGCAGAGTGGAAAGGTAGTCACTTAATGGTCTCCCTGTCTGATCACATGAACACTCAAAAATATTGAGAGGGGAAGTACAACCTTATATGGCTTTCTATTAACACTGGATGTCATACTTTTTACTTGTTATTAACATAACTGAAAAGGTTTTTTCCTATGAGATTGCCACTTCTTTCCTGCTGTTCCTTTGTTAGCCTTCTTTCCTCCATTTTCCTGTTCTCCAAAGATAGAGATGCAGAGATATAGCTCCATATTTAATAAAAGGAAAGAACACAGGCATGTAATTTAAGAAAAAAGTCTTGACTAGTTGCATAGGACAACCTGCTGGTGAGAACCCACTTGCCAGGTGCATATATGTTTTTTCCAATAGGATTCTGCTATTGTCCCTTCACAGTGCAGGTGATGCCACAAACCATAGCTGCTCCACCACCTTCTTATGCAGCATCTGTCATGAAACGTGCAGCCACTATATAATGGTCTTAAACAAATTAGCAGATAACCTAAAAGAAATTTCAACAGGTATAATTAAGGAATCAGATCATGCTAGAACTACAAATTAAAACGGACATTAAACAAGAGAAAGAATGGAAATTTGATCTTAAATTAACAAAGAATGATAAAATTAGGGAGATATTAAGATCTAAATGGGTCATGAATTGGGAGTTAAATGATAAGGGTGATGTTGCTCCCCATGTACTATGGGATGCAACGAAAGCAGTATTCCAGGGGGAATGCATCAAAGAATCAATAATAGAAAATAAGAAAAGTTTAAAAATTCAGGAGGAAGCTCACCTTCTATTCTTCCCCAAAAAATCCCTTATTTTTTTACAGCTCCACCACATATGTTCATATGTTCCATCAAATTCTCTACATCTCCAACATAACTTATCTCTTTTATTATCCATCTGGTAAAGTCTTAATGGCGTCAAGTACCATTGCCACAACATTTTAAAATTATGTTCTTTAATTCTTACCGACACTGTTCTCATAATCCTCTTTTTCCATTTATTTTTCCACTCATTCTCCCCAATTGTTATATTCAAATTTTGTTCCCACTTCTGTTTCAAATCCTCCTGTGGATCTACACCTCTATTCAATATGTTGTAAAGCTTACTTACAAGACCTTTAATACTACTTTCCCCTTTTCTAATCTTCCTTACCAACTCCTCAAATTCTGTATATGTTCTATCTAACCCTACTTCTTTTTTATATTTTTTGTTCCAGTTGTCCACCTTTAACTTCTGAAACCAATTCAAATTTAATATCTCAAATATTTTTTTCCGCTCAGCATCAGAATCACAAGTTTTTAACCAATCCTTCAATAAAAGCATCCCGTTTTTATCCAATATTTCCATTTTTTCCTTATCCAACTTTATTGGGAAACACGTCATATCAGTCAATTCCAAAATTGGAGAGAGATTTGGGACCATATCCTTTTTTACCTTCTTCCACACCTCCATGAGACCTCTCATCATAGTATTATTTGACCTTTTCACCCTATCCTTTATTCCCAAAAAAAATCATATTTCCAATATTTCTATATTCCTTCATCTCCAATTGTTCCCATATTATCTTTTCTTTTGCCAAAATCTTCACAACGTTCTTAACTTGGAAAGCTCGATAATATGCTAACAAATTTGGCATACCCAGTCCCCCTTTTTTTTGAGACAAATACCATAACTTCTTTGGTAGCCTAGATTTTTTACCTCCATTACAAAAACTGTTGAACATCTTTTGAAACTCATTAATTTCTTTCTCTTTCAGACAGATCGCTAATGTATCAAATAAAAAATTAATCTTTGGTAACAATATCATTTTACACATTGCAATCCTTCCGAACCATGACAGCTTTAACTTCTGAAGCTCTTGTATTTTATTCTTAAATTCCACTTTCAAGCTGTCATAATTCAATCGTTTAAGTTCTTCTAATTTGTTTGAAATAGTTATCCCCAAATATTTCAGCTTATCTTTAATTTGTATATTAAGTGTCGACACTATCTTACCCATCTCACTTAATTTCAAATTGCACAGCATCAATTCTGATTTATCCCAATTTATCTTTAATCCTGTTATAGCTTGAAATACCTGTAAATGATCTTTAATCCTGTCCATTACCAGCTCCGGGTGCTTCACCATAAGCAGAGTATCGTCTGCGTACATACTCACTTTATTACCCATAATCCCTTCTATATTTAAATCCTCCCTTATACTTTTAGCTAGAATCTCCATTGGGGAAGAATAGAAGGTGAGCTTGCTGAAATAATGGGTAGAAGTGTTAAGTTGGTGTCAAGTATCATTCTTTTAACGAATGTGGAAGGTTTGGGTTTAAACAAAGATGAAAAATAATTATTGGAAATTGTATTGACAACGGGTAGACAATGTATAGCTAGAAATTGGAAAAATGATATAGATATACAGATTGGAGAGTGGTATAAAGAAATGTGGAGTTTAGCACTGAATGATAAATTGACATGGGAGATTAAAGTGAAAAGGGATAACCTAAAAGAGAACAGATTTTGGAACATATGGAAACCATTTGTGGATCATTCTTGTATGGCAAATGATAGTTCGGGACCAGTACCGTCCCAAAGAAGTTTCTGGAGTTGAGCAGAAAATAAACTCTCCGGGCATTGTATATATTCACAGGGTGATTATTATTTGTTCAAAGATTTGTGGTAGCACAGAAAAATTTTTATTATCTTGGATTTTGAAATAATAGTTTTTAATATTTGTTGGTTATATAGTAATTAATGAGTATAGATATTGTTTTGTGCTAACACTTAGTAATGTTTGTTAAGATGATATTATGGATTTGTTTATGTATTATATTGTTAGTCATTGTTTTCTTTTCTTTTTTGTATGTCTTTGAAAAAAAATTAATAAAGATTATTAATAAAAAAAAATCAGGAGGAATTAGAAAAGGAAATAAGACATACAGAAAGTGAACATGTAAGAACAAATAGGAAAGATATATTCCTGAGATTAGAATCATTTAAAAAAGTAATTTTGGGACAAGAAATAGAAAAGGTAGAAAGAGACCTGATTTATTTTAAAAGGGACAACTTTGAATTTAATAACAAAAATACAAAAAGGTTGGTGAGAGCAGTGAACAAAAGCCAGATAGAAACATTACTGGATAAAAATGGGATGAGATGTAGCAGATTAGAAGAAAAGTTACATATTGTCGAAGAATTTTATAAGGATTTATATGAAAAAGCAATCAACTCTGAGGAATTAAATCAATATTTGGATAAATATTTAATAATCAAAATAAAAGATATCCATAAAGATCAATTGGAAGAAAAGATAACTGAAAAAGAAATTGAAGAGGTAATAAATAAATTAAAAACAAGTAAAGCACCAGGGGAGGATGGCTATTCAGCTGAATTCTATAAAGAGTTTAAAGACTTGTTGGTCCCGAAATTAAGTCAGTTGTATAATTATATTTTAGAAGGGGGAGAAATGCCAGAGTCATAGAACCAATTGGTCATAGCTTTGCTTCCAAAACCAGGAAAGGATAAAGAAAGAATTTTTTATTTATTTATTTATTTATAATTCAAATTTCTGTAAGAATAGAATCTTACAGGCCAATATCTCTCCTCAACCAAGATGCAAAGATATTTAATAGTATATTGTAAAATAGACTAAACAAATTTATAAACTTATATATCCAGGAAGACCAAGCGGGATTCTTACAGGGTAGACAGATTGCAGGCCTAATTAAAAGACTGATAGATATTATAGACTCAGTTAAAAAGAACAAGGATAAAATCTGCATCTTAGCATTAGATATCTACAAGGCATTTGATTCAATTCAATGGAACTCAATAAAGGCAATAATATCCAAGTTAGGATTTGGAAATAAATTCCAACACATATTCAGCCAACTGTATAGTAATAGTCAAACTAGGATAAAGGTGAATAAATCCCTCACAAAATGTATAAAAATAAGTGCTGGTACAAGACAGGGATGTCCCTTGTCACCAGTTCCTTTTATAATGGCAATGGAGATCTTGGCAACAGCTATTAGAAAAGATGATGAAATTAAAGGGGTTGGGGAAAAGAAAATCAGTATGTTCGCGGACAATACGTTGGTAGTAATAAAAGACCCCCAAAGCAAAATAAAGAAAATCCAACACCATCTTGAAAAATTTGAGGTTAATATGGGATTAAAAATTAATTGGGACAAAACGGAGGCTATTACATGCAACTGAGAAAGAGAAGATAATAAAAAATAAAAAATAATATGAAATATTTAGACATCATCATATCAGAAGAGTTTAAAGATTTGTATCAGTTACTTTGAAAAATTAAAAAAGGAGATTAAAAACACAATTGCACAGTTGGGTAAAGTGAAACTTTTCTGGTTCGGCTGAATCAATTTATGCAAGATGAAAATCATACAAAAAATAAATTTCCTATTAGAAAATTTACCCATAAGAATACAAGAGAGAGAGTTAAATGATTGGTAGAAGAGTTTAAATATATACTGTAACTGTGGTAAGAGTTCCAGAGTGGCAAAATCCTTATGGTATTTAAGACAATCTATAGGTGGATTAGGTATCCCTAGTATCAGAAATTATTACAAAACATTTCATTTAAAGAAAATAATAAACTGGCACAAGAAAATATAGAATGTGAGGAGCCGGACTGACTAGAATTTAGTAAATTGAAGTGAGAATTATTTTTTAATAAAAGTCAACAGGAAATAAAAATTAATAACAAATCACTAAAGGAGCTACATATTATATGAAAAAAATTAAAGAGTAAGGCTGCCCCGAATATATTTCCTATACTAGAGTTACTAGATATGGCAGATTGCCCGATTAAGTTTTCAAGAGAAGTAAAAAGTATTTTATTACTGAATAAGTTACTTTTGGTAAAAGACGGGACACAAAAATATGGGAGTCAACAAGCAAGGAAGTTAATCTATGAGAAACTGGGTGTGAATTGGCTTCAAGCCATATAATTAGATAAATTTTATTTATTTATTTATTTATTCAATTTATATCCCGCCCACTCAACACAAGGCCGACTCTGGGCGGCTAACAACATAAAAAGTAACCCCAGGGCAACCCAAGGAGTTTACAGACAATATTCACAAATACAACAATAATCCTAAAACAGTAAAAAAAAAGTTAAGACTACCCACCCCCTAAAAAGCAAGGGCTGGGACAAAAAAAAAAGAGATCAAGTAATGGATGATAGACCAAAACATTATTTGAAGAATTAATATACAAACTAAGAAGGGGCCTAATAACAACGTGAGGAGTGGTTAGTAAATTATATCATGATTTGAATGAAGCAGCAGCAGCACAAAGAACATTAAGGCAAATTTGGGAGAATGATCTTGGAATTGAGATAAAAGAGGATACATGGAATAATAAATAGAGACAAAGAACAATGAAAGCACTCTCCAGCAGAGAAAGGGGACATAACTGTAAACTTTTGTGGAAGTGGTACATGACCCCCAATTAGATTGCATCAAATTAATTTAAAAAATCTGAGAACTGCTGAAGGTGTGACATAGAAAGAGGTACATACTTGCATATGTGGTGGGGCTGCTAATACACAATAAAATATTGGAAGATGATAGGAAAAGAATTAGGAAGAATATTGGGAATCGCAATAAAGTTAAGTGCAAAAATTGCCTTGCTAGGAGAAATAGATTAGTTAAACCTAGATCGAAGCAAAAAGAAATTGATGTTATTGTTGCTATCAGTTGCTAGACAACTCATAGCCAAGAAATGGAAAAATAGGTTCGTGATAGGTAAATATAGGTGGTATAGAGAAATATGGCAGTTGGCATTAAATGAAAAATTACCTGCAGAAAGAAAAAGAAGAAAGGTTTATTAAAAGGCTATAATGAATTCATAGTAATATGGAAACCCTTCGTGTCATATGCTTTGTCAAACAAGGAGGAAATTATGCCAAGTCCGGAAGCACGTACATTTTGGGAAGAGTAAAAATGAAGCAAGGGCATGTAACAAATTCCTAAATGTACAGCACTGGAGGGAGAAGGGGAAAGGTTGTATGTCTTATGTACTGTATATTGTGTTTATGTGGTTGCATGTCATATGTATATTGCGTTTGTAAATTAATGGAAACAAAAATATATACAAAAAAAGGTGCAGCCACTGATCTGGAGCAGCTGACCCTTGCCGCCATAGCAACCTGTCAGCAGAGGTTCTTGTTTTCACCTGTCTATATAGCAATGAGAAGGAGACATTGACATCGAGCCTTTTGCAGTCAGTGCACCACAACAAAAACCTGTATGCGAACACAGTTTTCTTCATCTCTTCAGGAGGCTCCAGTCAATACTACTCTATTTTGTTTCTGGCACAAAGTTTGGAAAAGAGAAGTTTTTAGACAACGTATTTCAGCATATCCATGCAAATGAAAATGCTGACTTGACCACATCTGGGAGCTGAAGTCTGAAAAGTCCCAGTTTCTTGGAAGTTGCTGCACAGGAGTCCCAAGTTCCTCAGAAAGAAGACTTTTCCATTCTGTCTACTGTGCTGTAGTCTCAGTTACCTTTCTTAACTGTTTTTGCAAGCTGAATTCTTACAGAACTCTTTTTTTCAATAGGAACCTTTGTATTCTGTTTTCCAACAAGTGTTTTAGCAGGAAACAAGGCAAGCAAGAAGGCAAGAAGAGTAATCCAAACATTATATAAGGTTCAAGCCAACTACCCTACCTGGGTGATCCTACAGGACAACTAAAGGTAATCCACAGTTGAATCCAGTGGCGCACTTTGCAGTACAACAGACAGAGCTATCCAGAAGCAGGAGCAAGAGCCATCCAAGCACAAAGGAGAGTTGCCAGAATAGATGCCAAGAGGTGCAGAAAAGGGTATCAGCCAATAACAGCCAGTGTTTTCAGGAGTAGCAGCTAGCACCTAACATGGCTGGCATGTCAGAAAGCATGGCAGCCAGTGACAGGTGGAGGAACTGTCTGGGTCAAAAGTGGGTATACAAAGAGACAAGCAAGTGTAAGTATACATGTTCATTTATTTAAGGGCTCCTTCACCAGCCATTCCTTTCACTCTGCAACTCAGCTGAAAAGCAGAGAAAATGCAACTTACTCCCAAAATCACAAACAATCCTACTTTTTGATGCTTTCTTCGATGTCTGGTTCCAAATTTGGGCAGTGGACTCAACTGCTCAAATTTGTTCATTCTTACTCCCTCCTCTTCTAAACTCAACAAGAAATGTGGAGCTGGCATTTTAGCAGGAAGAGAACACAGACAAGCCTGCCTCGGGCCTCTAGAGAAGGAACAGTCAAGCAGAAATGAAGAGGCTAGTCTTAGCCTATGGTGAGGCAGAGCACGATGGACCGGTTTCCGCTGCCTTCCAGTTATCTTCTTTTGCTTCCAATTGAGTCTTTTAAAACTCAGCAAGCATAATATTTCAGTTTCAGCCAAGACACCTGGCCAGGTGTCTTCCTCTCAAGGAAGGACTTGTCCACAAAGAGGCTGTTACTCCCTGGAAATCTTTCTTTTCAGGAACACAGTCCCTCAAGAAACCAAGAGCCTTTCCTTTGCCTTGATCCACCAATATGTACAGCAGTGTGGTCAAGTCCCTCTTATACACTCCATGGAGCTCCAGTGCTTCCTACCACCTCTGGCCTCCCCAGAACTCTTCACTCCAAACAGTTATGCTTTTAAGTATTGGGAGAGGATACAGGGCTGGGTGTAGCTCTTGTAGGTCAAGGTGTGTGGTTGTGTAACTCCCAGAACTCAGAAAGGTTCCCAACCCAGCTCTGGGGTGGGGCACTTAATGGTCACCTCACCTCATGAGGGTTTAAGTTTTGCTAATGACAAAATCAAGAAGGTGGTTTATTTTGGCAGTTTAAAGTTTGACTTGGACATGAAAGAAGAAAAAGAAGAAGAACCTCATCCACCTTTTCCCTTTTATTATTGCAGATTTGTGTATTCCTGGATTTTTTAAATGTCATGTAAGCAATATTAAAAGCCTATTTTCTCTCAGCTATATTTACTTAGGAGTGTAAAATAACACTGCTTCCCTAGTATGCCTGTGTTTTGATGAAACACAAATAGAGCGATCCTATGGGGTGGGAAAGAGAGAATCCAAAGGAATTGCCTTTTCCTGTGATCTCAAGTATTCAGGATAGCTGGGCATAGGGTGTGATTTCCTTTTTGTTTTTTCTCCCCTCCCCACTGTTAGGAGATTTGTGTCTCCTCTGGAGGCTTCACTTCCAGTGATGTTAAAGGGATGTTCAGGCCTCACACATAGCAATTTGGGAGGGGAGTGTTGGAAGAACCTTGGACTCTGCAGCTCCATAACCACTCCCAGCATGTTTGTAGAACTCCCCCCCCCCAATACACACACCATCATAACTCTTACATTAAAGGGGTTTTGGTGTTCAGGAAAGCAAGATGATAGAAGCAGCCGTATTCTGGCTAACACATCTTTATTGCATGAAGTACAGTTCGAACACGAGGTAATGGTGGCAATACAACTCCTTTTATACAGTCACTGTACATTTGAATATGGGTGCACGGTAGCCTATTGGCTACTGTCGGCGTGACGTCATCCGGAGTCCCGCCCTTCTTGTCCAGGTGTTTCCATGGTGGGAAGGTTTCCCGCGGCTGTGCATGATTGAGGAATTTGTACCATGTGAGTTGAATGCTCGCTGCTCCCATCTCTGGTAGCAAGCTCGCATTCCAATAGCAGCTGGATACAATGTGTTCTTTACAAATGGTTTAAGTATACATTTCCTGTAGAACCGGTTACATTTAACTTAAAGGCATAACATAGCAGGTACATTCCATACTATTCCATACACAACACCCATCCCCCCTAGGATGCGACAAAGTCCCTCAACCAATGTGGATTCCCGCATGTGCATTTGGGGCGTGCGGCTGCTGTGCTTGGTTCGGGGGCCCTCGTGCTTCTCTGCTCTCTTGGTTCTTGCCCTGCAATAGGAGGGATGGATTCGTTAGTGGTTTGCTGCGGTTGTGCAGCCCCTGACTGAAAATGTGGGGAACTGGGGTTTCACGTTTGCGCCGGCCCTGACTGGGGAGCCCTTGACTGAAACGTGGGGTAGGTGTGAACTCTAATGTCGAGAAACTGGGGGCTCCTGGGACTAACAAAAAACCCCACTCTTCGCTCGGATGGGTGGGGGACCACTCCGACAACCCACCCACCCTGGTTCTGAAACTCAAAATCAAACTCTTCCTCCCCGTCAAATTCGTTCCTCTCTTCCAAAGTATCCCTGGTGTCCAAGGGATATGGATTTGTATCAAACCCCTCCCCCCTAGGTGAGGATCGCCAATCCGCATTTGGACCCGAGGGGTACCCTGTGTCTCCCCCTTGGGATAAGCGGGTGGGGGAGGACCCTAACGCTGACTCCTGTGGCTGCATGTCTGTGTCCTGCCTATCGGTAAACCTACGCCTGAGTTGATCAGCGTGCCTCCTCCAGAGTAGACCTGTGCTGGTCTCCACACAGTACAAAACTGGCCCCGTTTGCTCAATGACTACTCCCGGGACCCAGGCCATTCCTGCGGCCATGTAATTCCTGCAATATTCTCCTCTCCTATTCCGAAACTTTTGGTATTTCCTATTTCTATGTTCCTCCCTTTATCATCCACCCTTGTGGGATCCAACCTAGTTAGAAGCGTTACAGGTTTCCTGCGCATGAGGAGCTCTGCAGGCGAGAGCCCCACCGCGAGCGGCATCACAGCAGGAACTGGCACAGTTGCAGGTTCAGGTCCCCAGGGCCCATGCGCCGCAATGCCTCTTTTGTAGTTCGCACCGGGCGTTCTACCTGGCCGTTTGTTGTGGGGTGGAAAGGGGTAGAGGTGATGTGCCGGATGGCATTTTTCTCAATGAATCCCTGAAATTCCGCAGACGTGAAGGTACTGGCGTTGTCGCTCACAAGCACGTCTGGTATCCCAAAACAACTAAACACTCTGCGCTTTATGGTTGCGGCTGACGAGGTGCTGGACATCGGAATCACCTCCAACCACTTGGAGTAAGCATCTACTATTAGCAGGAAAAGGGTTCCCCTGAAGGGACCCACGAAATCTCCATGTATCCGAGACCATGGCCCTCGGGCCGTGTCCCATTCTCTATGGGGAAGTCGGGACTCTTCAGGTTGAGAACTTTGGCAATTCTCGCACTTGCCGACCATGTGCTCTATGTCAGCATCCATTTGGGGCCACCAGAAGTAGCTTCTGGCCAGAGCTTTAGAGCGTACAATCCCGGGGTGGCTGACGTGCAGTAGCTTGAGCACTCTCAACCTCAATGACTCAGGAATGACCACCCACTGGCCCCATAGGAGGCAGCCCCTTTCTGTGCAAAGCTCATCCCTTTTTCTAACATAAGCTGTGAATTCCTCCCCGGGGGAAGTCATTGGCCACCCTTTCTGAACCCAGTAGCTCACTAGGGAAAGGGTCTTGTCCTTCGCCGTGGCTTTGGTGAAGTCTGTGGGAACTATCGGGGGTGAGTCGAGGGCTTCGATCAGAAGCACTTGATGATCTTGCTCCACCTCACACTCAGGGTCTCCTAACTGTGGCAGGGGTGACCTGGAAAGAGCATCTGCATGGCTAATGTCTTTCCCCCAGCGATGGACCAACATGTGCTGGTATGCATTGAGAAAGATAGCCCACCGGAGCATTCTGTGGGACAGAATCTGTGGCATGGGCTTGCCTGTGGTGAAAATGCCTAGTCGGTCACAACGGTGAACGGTTGACCATACAGGAAGTCGTGGAACTTCTTTGTACCAGCAACTATGGTGAGAGCCTCCCTGTCCGTTTGCGCATAGTTGCGCTCCGCCTTTGAAAGCGATCTGGAGTAGAATGCAACTGGGGCTTCCCACCCATTGTCTAACACGTGGCACAGCACCGCCCCCACCCCTACCGGTGAGGCGTCGCAGACTAGAACTACGGGCTTTCTGGGGTCAAAGTGGGTCAGGACCACTTCTGAGGATAGAAGCCGCTTTAATTCTTTAAACGCCTTTTCCTGACTGTCTCCCCACCGCCAAACCGTATCCTTCTTAAGTAACTTATGCAGTGGCTCCGCAGCTGACGCCTTCCTTGGCAAGAAGGAATGGTAGAAATTCAGGAGCCCAAGAAATGACTGAAACTCCGGTTTTGCGGTGGGGCGTGGGGCATTTTGGATAGCCTCAACCTTCGATTGGGAGGGCTTTACTGGCTTTTTCAAAAATCGACAGAACTTTGTCCAACCTCTTAGCCAGTTCTGACACGCACACACACACCCTGTTATCAGCACATCATCAAAATATGGGAGAACCCTGGGAGCCCTTTTAGCAACCGTTCCATGAGGGACTGGAAAATCCCAGGGGCTGAGTTTACGCCGAACTGCAGACGTGTGACCTTAAAAGCCCCTTTGTGGGTTCAATGGTCTGCGCAGCGGCGATAGCTGGAGTTACGGTCAGCTGTTGGTACGCCTGCGCCAAATCCAATTTAGCGAAAAACTTTCCCCCATGTAACGTGGCTAATAGGTGGCTAACAACTGGCACCGGGTATGCATTTGGGCAGATTGCCTTATTTAGCGTACATTTATAATCTGCACAAATCCTAACCTCCCCGTTTGGTTTCAAAGTAGTCACAATAGGAGTTTCCCACTCCGCAGAGTCCACTGGAACCAAAATCCCCTGGCCCACCAATTTGTCCAGTTCCACCTCTATTTTGTCCTTGAGGGCGAATGGGACCCTTCTTGGCTTGAGCCGAATGGGCCGGATTTCCGGGTCCAGATCAAATGAAACTGGGGGCCCCTTGAATTTCCCGAGCCCCTTCTCGAATACCGCCGGGTGTGCATTGCAAGCGTCCTGGATGGGGTCGGACCCAACGGCATGGATACCCTCTATTGAAATTCCCAGGGGATTGAACTACTGTGTTCCCAGGAGACAGCAACCCCCCTCTTTCAGGACTACTAAGGGCAGCTTTTCCCTATGGTGTTTAAATTGTACCTTGAGTTCCCCCACCCCCAACACTGGGATTCCGACCCCTTGAATGGCCCGCAAATGAGTCTTTAAGGCCTTGAGCTTGGGTTGCTCATTGGGGGGAATACGCAAGAACTCCCACTGGGATATAATGGAGTAGGAAGACCCTGAGTCTATTTCCATCCTAACTGGGACCCCTTGCAACAGTACCTCAACAAAAAAACGGGGGTGCCCCAAGGACACGCTGTGAACAGCCGCACTGCTGTTGCCACAAACCCACTGGTATACGCTATGCACTTCTGGGTCGCTGTTGTTGGAAACTCTGCCAACGCCATCCGGTCTCCTTGGGGGACGTTGCACTGGGCTCTTGTACTCTCCTCACTGTCACCTGCATACTTTGGCAATGTGGCCTCTCCGTCCACAGTTGTGGTACTCGGCTTTCCGGAACGGGCACTTGCTTCAGTCGTGGGATGCCCCGCAGCCATTGCAACGGCGATTTTCCTTGCCACAGTCACTGTACATTTGAATATGGGTGCACGGTAGCCTATTGGCTACTGTCGGCGTGACGTCATCCGGAGTCCCGCCCTTCTTGTCCAGGTGTATCCATGGTGGGAAGGTTTCCCGCGGCTGTGCATGATTGAGGAATTTGTACCATGTGAGTTGAATGCTCACTGCTCCCATCTCTGGTAGCAAGCTCGCATTCCAATAGCAGCTGGATACAATGTGTTCTTTACAAATGGCATAAGTATACATTTCCTGTAGAACCAGTTACATTTAACTTAAAGGCATAATGTGGCAGTTACATTTCATACTATTCCATACACAACAGGGGTGCTACTGGCAACCATTTTTACAGTCTTCCAGAGGAGGCTTAGAAAGCCAAGCATCCCTGAGGATGGAGCTCTTTCTGCACCCTAAGAAATCCAATCTGTTCTACAGTCCCTGAAATGCCTTTCTAGGGCCTCCCAAGGACTGTAGAATTGTTGCCACAAGAACTCAATGGCGTATTTCATTTCAACCAGGGAACCAGAAGACATGCATGCATATGTATGCAGGAGAAAGTGGTGAGGGTGAGGAACATTGGATCAAAAAGAGGCATGAATATCAACACATGGATGAAAGGTCTGTACCCTGCCTGTGGACGATGAAATGGGAACACTACTATATTTTGTGAGTGAATCATGGTTTTTGTAAAGTGCCTAAATGTTCATCTTTCACATGAATTTAGATGTCAAAGCACCTGGTTTGAAATTACTTTCATATCTCTCCTGTGACAGTAATTATAGTAATATCTTCAAATAGCTAAAGGTAAATTGACTGTGTGATGAAATGGGTGTGTTACAGCTGTCTCTCTGAACCATAATAAAAGTTCAGTGATATCTCATAATCCAATATCAGAAACTGATAAACTCTGAAATAGGTTTTTTCCTCTCTCCAAAATGTAATTATTAATGTCCTGTGCTTTTCTTATCCTTTCTTTTCTGTTTCCCAGTGCTTTTAAAAAGCACTATGGCCAGTGGAAATCAAACAGGTAATTTTAAAAACTTGGGATCTGATTTGGAGGTTCAAATTTGGGCTTCTGAATCCAAATCAAATTTTGAGATTCAAACTCTGCACACTTTCTATTAATTTCCATGGGGAAATTAAAATACTGGGTTGTGTTTTTGTTTCGTTTTTTTATAGATGTTCATACAGTTTAGAGGAATCAAAGCCTTGCTCAGAGAGAATTATTTCTGCCAAATTCAAGACAAATAGGTACTGTGGTGGCTCAAGTGGTTAAGATGCTGACTGGAAGGCTGGCAGGTCAGCAGTTTGAGACCTGAGTACTGCATGACTGAATGAGCTCCCAGCTCTGTCCCAGCTCCTGCCAACTTAGCAGTTTGAAAGCAAGAAATTGCAAGTAGATAAATAGGAACCCTATGGACCAGAACAAAAGGCAAAACAAAAGAGGCAAGTTAGATGAAACAGGATGCTTAACACAGATCAAAAGAAGGGGAGAGATGGGAGAGGGGGAAGTGAAATACAGTGTTGCAAAGAACAATACTGCATAGGACCATGGAATGTGAGGTCAATGAACCAAGGAAAACTGGAAGTGGTGAAAAATGAGATGGAAAGAATAAACATTGACATCTTGGGAATCAGCGAGCTAAAATGGACAGGGATGGGTGAATTCAACTCGGGAAACCATCACATCTACTACTGTGGTCAAGAAAACTTCAGAAAAAATGGAGTAGCCATAATTGTCAACAAAAGAGTGAGAAAAGCAGTAATGGGATATGTTGGAATTCTGCTTCATGTAAAGATATCTTCTTTATCAGCCAGCCTCATTAGCAGCAGTTTTATCCTCAGATCTTTAAGATAGCAATCAGTCCCATGAAGTCCTGCTTCATTAGGCTTTGAGTAGGGAGAAACAGAGACAGACAAAAACAGACACGACTGCTCTCTTTGGCTGGTCAAACGCTACTGAAACCTTTTCTTTATTTAGGCAGAGAGAGCGAGAAACGAATCTTGGGCAAGCATTGTATACCAGAAACGAAACTTAAGCTATATAATCAATCAGAATGTCAGAACCCAAAGAAGGGAGAGATAAGGAGCGTTGTCTCTCAGTGAGCAAAGAGGCCTTGTTTACAAAATGTGTCAGAGACAGGCAAGACAGAATCCAGATGCATTCCTACATGTCCTCCTTTTTTCATTTAAATTTGAGAGAGGGACGGCTAATCATACCCCTGCATGTCATCATATACATCATCACTGTCCACCTGGACATCGTACCCCTCCTGACTCATGGTACTTTGTTCCGGAGGAAGATACCTCATTGAGTACAATTGCCGTCGTGCAAAACTCGATGTCTCCCTTCTACGCAATGGACATGTGTTACACATAGAAATAAGATTAGGAATACAAGTAATGCAAAAATACAAAGGTATAAAGCAGATAATAATAATAAACCCATAAAAGAAAACTTGTCTAAGGACAGATAAATCAGGCAACCAAGAAGTCACCCAATCAAAGAGATTAACATCAGTGCGTACATTGTTAGTAATACTCTCCTGTAAATTCTGAAGTTCTTTCTCAATAGTATTATTCAAATCCTGGAATTTTATCCGACATCCCTGGTTCCCGACCAGTTTACAAAATCCTCCGGATTTTGCTAACAGGTAATCTATAGCCAGTCTGTCCTGCATTTGGTCTTGATGAAGCTCAGTGATTTCCATTTGAAGATCCCGTATGACCCTCCCTGTGGCATTGATTGATTTCTCCAGCCTACAGGTGAGTCCCAAAATGGACCTTCTATTCTCCTGGGAAATGACACCTGGGTATGATCCCAATGTGAGTGCTCCAGTGATAGCACTCCCTATAGCTCTCCCCCAGGAGCTACCATCAGACAGCTGAACATCGATTATCACTTCATCATTGCAACCAGAACCCATCGGGCCGGCAGCAGCTCTCCGGCGCCGTGCATGTGCCTGAGGCGGCATTTGCACTTGTACGGGTAAGGTAAAATAACCCAATGCTGCACATTGATATTGTCCTGGATGGAAATTCGTGGCAACTCCATTAAAAAAGAACCACATGTTAGGATCCTTGATTTGCCATCCATTGCAAATTGAACCACTATCTATAGCAGAATAATCAGGAGTAAACATAGGAAATACATCATATATATCTTCAATAGTAGTGTTAAACAAGGTATAATTAAGCTTATAAGAACTGTTATAACTACCCCATAACCAAAAATAATCATCACAACCCGTATAATTGCCTACATTCCACAAAACCCTTTGTGCTTGAGTCCAGTACTTCCATTTACTATTCCAGACTCCAGAACTATGACAGCAGAAACAAAGTCCTTTAGTGTATTTCTTGAATGTCATGCTTCGCCAACGGGTGTTGTTAAATTGTTCTGGAGGATTAGAGAAGAGTGTAGACCTATCAAGATGTTGCAAATGTCCAATAACCAGCTCTGGTGTGTTGAACAATGCCGGAAGAAAAGCCATTTGAGACACTGCCAGTGGATGCTCATAGTATAACGTTGCATTCTTACCATGAACCTCAAACATATAGTTAGCATGACGAATCCAAAAGTTGGGGTTGCCCCCATGAGGTATTGTTCTTACAGCTGGAAGCACAGTAAGAAAGAAAACAAATGTCAGCACATTTAGTTTACTGGTGAACCACCATCCTGGAGCTGAGTAACCTTCTTCTCTCTCCATGGACGGATCGCTCCAGCAGGAATCCTTCCACTCAGGATCCCCTTGTTGCCAATAGATGACCAATGGCTTAAGAAGACACTCCCCTAAGAAACAGGAGCATGCCCTGTTATTACTAGTACCATATAACTAAACATGAAACATGAGTGACATATAACACAAATGCAATATCACAAACCCATTTACATGTGTAGAGTACTGGAAACTCTGCCATGTGCTTCTGAAGGTATGCAGTTTCATAAGACAATACATAACATAAGCAAGGACAGATCTTTCTCCTGCAAAAGAATAAGCAAAACATTTAAGCATAAACAAGACATGAACATTTTTTTTTCTTCCTTACATGAAGGAGGCCTCTATAGCATTCTAGAAAGCAATTCTTACTACCCAATTACATGAGTAAGGCATTAAATTTCTTCTTCTCCCACTGGATGTAAAGTGAAAGAGGCATTCAATAACTTATAATCAACATAGCATGGTAACTCAAATACAGTACAAATCTCATTAGCATGAGCAGGTAGACAATTTCTTAAAAAGGCTGTCAGGTTTTATAATTCTTCTTTAAAGTCCACACAAACTTTTTAGTCCAATAAAAATGTCCAAATTAAAGACCAAACGTTGATTGAAGACAATTTAAACACAAAACACTATTTCTCCAGCACATTTCTTGGCATGGCAAGTTGAAATTAAGCCATAAATTAAGTCTCACTGACTTCACAAGACAATCCCACACAACCCCCCTTTTCAGCTTTTCAGGCAGACACACATTCCTTCATGCTCCAGCCACACCCATTTGCAAGGCAGACCGAAGAGGTATGAAGGCACAAGACTTCTCCAGCAGTTGCAAGTAATTTTCACACAGAAGAAAATCACAGGGAAGTCCAAGTTGCTTTCCCTGCCATCCTGATGCTGGAAACTTGAGACAGCCCACTCTGATCTCTTTGTTTGTGGGTTGGGCAGTTCAAAATCAGCAAAAAACTGTATGTCTTCTTCCTCCTTGTATTTTTGCCACAGCCTGCTATCCATACAGGAAATAGTCACCCCCCTCTTTCTCTGTATTTCTTTCATCTCCAGCATATGATTCTCAACCTTATGACAACCTGCATCTGTTAGTTTGTACTTGCACCCCTTTTTTGTCTTTGTTTTTGTGCGTTCCGCCTTTGGGCCATCCTTCCATTTCTGTAGGATCTTCCTGCCCAAACGTGAGGTATCAAGTTTACTACTCAGCTTCTCCTGCTTTTGTGATGAGGGTTGCTTCAGGGGGGGGCTGAGATCCCCTATGCTGCTCTTTGAAACACAGTCCTTGCTTTCTGCCACTCTGCATGCATCAACAACTTCAATCTGTGATGAGTTTCCCATCATTTGTTCCCCATCAGCTGGCACTAGTATTGCAACAGTCTCATTTGCCCGCGGCTCTCTGTTCACTGGATATACATCAACAGGTTCCATCTCCAGCACAGCTGTCGTTAAAGCAGCAGAGAACAGGTCTTTTGTAGGGCCAAAAGCACTTGATTGTTGCAAGTCAGGACATAATTGCAAGTCAGGACATAATTGCCCATCTCCTTTTCTACCTCCATCCCCATCAGGGGGCTGTTGTTTCTCATATGATGGAAGGGCAGTTGCAATGGCCCCCCTTTTCTCTGAAGGCAAAGGCTGTGGGAGGGGATGGCCATCAAGTCTTTGAGACAATAAAATATTTTTTGGAGTAAGTCTCTGAAGGCAGTCCCTAACTGCCTCCCATGTAAATAATATTGACACAGAAATTCCATTATGCTTCTGCATTTCTCTCCCAATCTGTTTCCACTGTTTTAAGTCCAGACCTTCATATTTAAACCAAGGACAGAATTTTGCTATAACTTTAACCAGTTTCTGTATCTCCTGTTCATTAGCCTTCCGCCCATTCTCATGCAAAAGATCTGAGATATCTTTACAAAGTTCCTGCATTTCTGAAGAAAGCAAACATCCCATAATTAAAAATAAAAAAAATTATATTTTTCTCATTCCTTTTTTCACTCACCCTGTGTGGGATCCAATGTAGAATTGGATGAATCTCGAGCTCGATTTATGACCTTTCCTCCGGTCTGACCTTTTGCCTGGTCGTAGGTGAGTGAGACCTTCCCCGGTCGATTATGAGGTGTTAATTGCTGAAGCAGCTTTCACAGCAGGCTCTCTCATTGTAGTTCAAAGCGTCACACGGAGCGCCACTTGTTGGAATTCTGCTTCATGTAAAGATATCTTCTTTATCAGCCAGCCTCATTAGCAGCAGTTTTATCCTCAGATCTTTAAGATAGCAATCAGTCCCATGAAGTCCTGCTTCATTAGGCTTTGAGTAGGGAGAAACAGAGACAGACAAAAACAGACACGACTGCTCTCTTTGGCTGGTCAAACGCTACTGAAACCTTTTCTTTATTTAGGCAGAGAGAGCGAGAAACGAATCTTGGGCAAGCATTGTATACCAGAAACGAAACTTAAGCTATATAATCAATCAGAATGTCAGAACCCAAAGAAGGGAGAGATAAGGAGCGTTGTCTCTCAGTGAGCAAAGAGGCCTTGTTTACAAAATGTGTCAGAGACAGGCAAGACAGAATCCAGATGCATTCCTACAGGGATACAATTTCAAAAATGATAGAATGATGTCAGTCAGAATACGAGGCAAACCTTTTAATATCACTGTAATCCAAATATACGCACCAACCACGGGTGCAGATGAAGCCATAGTGGACCAGTTCTATGAGGACCTACAAGACCTCATAGAACAGACACCAAGAAATGATGTCCATATTATCTTGGGAGATTGGAATGCCAAAGTAGGAAATCAAAAAGTAGATGGAATAACAGGCAAGTTTGGTCTTGGAACGCAGAATGAAGCAGGGCTAAGATTGATAGAGTTCTGTCAAGATAACACACTGGTCATAGCAAACACCCTCTTCCAGCAACACAAGAGACGACTTTACACATGGACATCACCAGATGGCCAACATCGAAACCAGATTGATTACATACTCTGCAGCCAAAGATAGAGAACCTCCATACAGTCAGCAAAAACAAGACCTGGAGCAGACTGTGGCTCAGATCACAACCTACTAATAACAAAATTCAGACTTAGACTAAAGAAAATAGGGGAAACAATCAGGCCAGACAGATATGACCTAGACAACATCCCTAAGGAATAAACGGTGGAGGTGAGGAACAGATTTAATGGTTTGGAATTGATAGACAGAGTGCCAGAAGAATTATGGACAGATGTGCGGGACATCATGCAGGAGACAGCAAGGAAAACCGTACCAAAAGAAAAGAAACATAAGAAAGCAAAGTGGTTGTCTGATGAGACTCTTAAAATAGCAGAGGAAAGAAGGAATGCAAAAGGCAAAGGAGAAAAGAAAAAATACAGTCACTTGAACACAGAATTTCAAAGAAAAGCAAGGAGAGACAAGGAAATCTATTTAAATGAACAGTGCAAAGAAATAGAGGAAAACAACACAAGAGGCCAGACTAGAGATCTTTTCAAAAAAATTGGGGAAATCAAGGGAACATTCAAAGCAAAAATGACCATGATAAGGGACAAAGACGGCAAGGAGTTAGCTGATGCAGAAGAGATTAAGAAAAGATGGAAAGAATACACAGAGGAACTTTACAAAAAGGACCTCAACACCACTGATAATCACAATGTTGAGAACATTGAACGTGAGCCAGACATCCTAGAGAGTGAAGTCAGAAAGGCCCTAAAAATCACTGCAAACAACAAAGCTAGTGGAGATGATGGTATCCCAGTTGAATTTTTCAAAGCTCTAAAAGATGACGGAATCAAATCACTGCATTCGATATGCCAGCAGATCTGGAAATCAAAACAGTGGCCAAAGGATTGGAAAAGATCAGTATACGTTCCAATCCCAAAGAAGGGTAGTGCCAAAGAGTGTTCAAATTATCGAACAATTGCGCTCATGCCACACGCTAGCAAGGTGATGCTCAAGATAATACAGGATAGACTTCAGCAGCACGTGGAGAGAGAATTGCCAGAGGTGCAGGCGGGTTTCAGAAGAGGCAGGGGGACTAGAGACCACATTGCTAATATACGGTGGATCATGGAGAAAACAAAGGAATATCAGAAACAAGTATACCTGTGCTTTATTGACTACACCAAGGCCTTTGACTGTGTGGACCACAATAAAATGTGGCAAGTACTTAAAGAAATGGGAATACCGAACACCTCATATGCCTCATGAGAAATCTGTACAAGAGTCAAGAAGCAACAGTTAGGACAGAACACGGAATGACAGAATGGTTTGGAATAGGAAAAGGAGTAAGACAAGGCTGCATTTTATCACCCTACCTTTTCAACCTATACACAGAGCACATAATGCACAATGCAGGGATGGAGGAATCACAATATGGGATAAAAATTGCTGGGAGAAACATCAACAATTTGAGATATGCAGACGATACCACCCTAATGGCAGAAAGTGAGGAAGATTTAAAGAAGCTTCTGATTAGGTTGAAAGAAGAGAGTGCAAAAGCTGGCCTGAGACTTAACATCAAGAAAACCAAGATAATGGCAACAGGCCCTATCAGCACCTGGAAAGTAGACGGGGAAGAAGTAGAAGCGGTGACGGATTTTACTTTCTTGGGATCTAGGATCACTGCAGATGGTGACTGCAGCCATGAAATAAAGAGGCGACAGATTCTAGGGAGACAAGCCATGAGAAACTTGGGGAACATAGTGAAAAGTAGAGACATCACCTTGCAAACAAAAATCCGTATAGTCAAAGCAATGGTATTCCCGGTGGTAATGTATGGATGCGAGAGCTGGATCATTAGGAAGGCTGAGCGCAGAAGAATAGACACCTTTGAGATGTGGTGTTGGAGGAGAGTTTTGAGAGTACCCTGGACAGCGAGGAGAACAAATAAGGCAGCGCCTTCTCTTCTATGTGCCTATTAATTCTATCTTGAAAGAAATTAGTCCTGACTGCTCCTTAGAAGGTCAAATAGTAAAGATGAAGCTGAAGTACTTTGGACACCAAATAAGAAGAGAGGATTCACTTGAGAAAGCCTTGATGCTGGGAAAGGTGGAGGGCAAAAGAAAAAGGGGATGGACAAGGATGAGATGGCTGGATGGCATTGTGGACGCAGTGGGCACCAAGCTGAGCGGGCTGGGGAGGATGGTGGAGGACAGGGGTGCCTGGAGATCAATGGTCCATAGGGTCGCAAAGGGTCGGAATCGACTGTGCAACTGAAGAACAACAAATAGGTACCACTTTGGTGGGTAGGTAAACAGCATTCCTGCCTCATGTCCATGGAAACGTAGACAGCACTGACTCTAGCTGTAAACAGAGATGATCACTGAACCATAGAGTTGGATACGACTGGCTTTAAGTTTCGAGTAATGGCAACCTTTACCTTTACTAGATGAGAGTTTGTCCTTTGCGCCAACCATTGTTAGACTATTTCATCAAGCCTTCACCACGACCACCCCTATATTTTAGGCTGTTCTGAGTTGATACAAGAATCCACACAGATAGATCTAGGAGTCTTTGTGTTATCGATCTTTAAAATGTTCTTTAACATCAATTTTACTCTGTAAGGAAGGACAGGACAGTTCCTAAAACTGGAACCAGACAGTGCTGGTAAGATTCTTACCTATTGGTAAGTTTGAAAGCTAGAGATGTATGAGCAGGATGGATAAATGTGGGTGAACAACACATTAAGATTCACATACTAAATAGGTTATTACTCAAACAAATAAACAAAAGAGAAAAAGATTAAATTAATCTGTTCTAATTAAGAGACAAAAGTTGGCAAGTGAAATGATACAGACATAGACTAATTAAACAATCAATAACCATTTAAAAAACATGAAACTTTCAAGGATCCACTACTAACAGCTAAATGGCTTCCCACTGATGAAAGTGATCCCACAAGAGCTTCAGAACATTGGAAGGGGGAAATCAGAATGATTTTATGTCCAAAAATATCACAGCATAGCTCAGTGAAAACATTTTCAGATTCTGGTGGTATACAAACCACTGAATCATCTAAAGACATTCAGATTGATCCAGATCTGATTTTGGGCCACTTCAGACTGATATCCAACCCATTCTAATCCTAATTCAACTCAGTACAAATCAGCCCCATTCCATTTAGGAATCAACCAAACCAGTTGCACAGTCCACATAAATTAGTAGATAAGTAAGTAATTCACATTTGTAGCATTTTAAAACAATACTAGGACATATTAAAAGAATAAAATATGAAATTGTTCTGGGTTTGGTACTATTTTTTAATTAGAATGCAAGCGCGGCGCCAAAATGGCCGCCGCGCTCTTTGCGGCCCCCCCCCCACCGGACTTGGACATCCGGGTAGTTAGGGGGCGTGGCCAGCACCCTTTAAAAGGGGTGGCCACGAGGCAGCCGCGCTGCCATTTTGCGAAGCGACGGAGAGGAGAAGTTTTCCCCAATCGCTCCGTCGCTCTTCCCTTTAGCCGGGAAGCCTCTTTCGAGCAGCCGTTTCTTCTGCGCTTCTTTTCTTCGGCTTCCCAGCGAATTGCAGCAATGCCTTCCAAAAAGAAGGCGATGGCGAACGCGGTTCACACTTCAAGGAGGCGCCAGCTGGGTCGGAGGACTGCGACTGCGCCCCCTCAGCAGGCCCCTTTTCCGGGGGCGCCCACCAGGACTGGCGGGATGGGGTCGATTGCTCCCTGGCCCGAGGCTGGGCAGCCTCAGACCGGCCCTGCAGGGGCTGCGGCCCCCGGCCCGCAATTAGCGGCCACCGGCCCGGGCCTGGCGCATAGACAGGCTGGGCCTTCGGGCCTTGGCATGCAGCTTCCAGCGGTGGGCTTTAACCAAGGGGGTTGGCTGGGTTCCCTTCCCTGGCAGGGCATGCCCCCGGCCCCTCCGGGGCTGGTGGTCGGGGCATGGCCGTATTCGGGCCCCGGGGTCCAGAGACCTGGCCCGGTGCCAGCGACCGGTGGGCCAGCCGGCCCTTTGCCCCCCATCAGCGTTGGGGGCTATGTAAACGTTGATGCCCTACTGGCCCGCGTAGCGGCCCTGGAGGCATCTTTGGGGATAGTTAATCCATCAGGGGCACCCTTTGGTTTACAGGTCAACTCAGCATCTGCCGGTCCTCGGCAGGCGGCCGAAAGGGTTGAGCTGCCTGAGGCAAGTAGGTCGGCGACTGCCGCAGCCTCGCAGCTCCCCACTCAGCAGATGCCGCCAGCAGGTAGTGGTCAGGCCCTGTCTACGAGCTCGGTTGCAGTCGCGAGCTCCGACGCCCGCAGTGGGCCGGAACCCCCAGTGGGGGCGGCCCATGGGGGTGCAACTTGTGAGTATACGGTCCAAGCTAGTGCACCCACACCACAACCCACTACAGGGGGAGGTTTGCAGTGGCCGTGGCCTCGCCTGGCTGGGGCGGCTGGTCAGCCGCCTCCAGCCCATCCGGGAACAGCTCCAACACTCCAAGGCCCCTCTTGGGGCGGGGCACCCTGTCCTGCAGGGAACTTATTGGGGGTGACGGGGCTGGTCCAGGCTCCTTTCATGGTGCCCAGCACGGTCAATGTTCCGGTGTCGGCCTTGCCGACAGCAGGTTATTATTTACCCCTTGGGGATCATTTGGCCCAGGCTACCAAGGAAAAGATCTGGCGGGGGGAGTATGTGGACATTTTCTCCCTCTTGAATAGAGAACCCACCAAAGAGGAGAGGGAGGGGCAGGACGAGAAGGACAAGGAGCAGTCTCGTCGACGTAAGCCGCCACGTACGTGGGCCAACTGGTTACCCGCATACCTTATATACATGGCGGTGTACCTCAGGGCCCGGCCCGACCTGGCAATTCCGATGGTCCAGTATTTGGACAACATATACCGGGCGATGGTTGATTTCCCTGGCCCGTCGTGGTTGACTTACGACGAGGAATTCCGCATGAGAGTGCCCCTACATCCAGAGATGAGGTGGGATGAGCCCTGCCAGAAGCTGTGGCTTCTGTATATGATCCCCACGCGCCCGGCGCCAGGGGAGAGGTACCATTGTGGACATGCGGTCCAGTGAGCTACTCCGGCCCAGGCACCCCGCCAGGTGGCGGGGCAGGGGGTTCCAGCCCGCCTGCTGTGTTGGAGTTTCTCGGCCAATGGTGCGTGTAACAGGAAGCAGTGCCGTTACAGGCATGAGTTTCCCTCTTGTGCTGGCTCCCATGCCGCCTCCACGTGTCCTAGGGCAGGCGGACTGCGGGGCAGAGGTAGAGGTGGGCAGGGAGCGGGCAGAACTGCCGCGGAGGGAGCTGGTCAAGCAAAAGTCCCCCTCCCCAATTAATGTGGACATGCTGGAGCGTTGGCTCGCGATGTACCCGAGGAGGGCAGACGCAGCTTACCTGCTTGAGGGTTTCCAGCAGGGGTTTCACATTCCTTTCACAGGGGACAGGTCACCTCAAGATGCACCCAACCTGTTATCACTCAGGGGAAGGGAGGAGGTGGCTGCCATGAGCATTGCTAAGGAGGTTGCTGCTGGCAGGGTCGCTGGCCCTTTCCCTGTCCCACCATTTCCCAATCTCAAGGTTTCCCCGTTGGGGTTAGTGCCCAAGAAGTCACCGGGGGAGTTCCGTTTGATACACCACTTGTCTTACCCGGCTGGCCGTTCGGTCAACGATGCTATCCCTGACGACCTTTGTTCGGTTAGGTATACATCTTTTGACCAGGCCCTGCGCATGGTGCGCTCATGTGGCCCGGGTGCACTACTGGCTAAGTGCGACATTAAGTCCGCGTTCTGTCTCCTGCCAGTGCACCTGGGCAACTTTGAGTTGCTGGGTTTCAAGTTCCGGGGTTAATTTTATTTCGACAAAGCCATGCCTTTTGGCTGCTCCATTTCATGCTCGGCATTTGAGCGCTTCAGCACTTTCCTGCAATGGGCCTTTGTTCGCAGGTCAGGGTCCCGGTCTGTAGCCCACTACCTCGACGATTTCCTATTCGGGGGTGAACAGGGCTGGGACACGTGCACGCGTCTCCTACATACATTTCAGACGCTAATGAAGGAACTCGGTGTCCCTTTAGCGCCCGAAAAGATCGAGGGCCCTTCAACTAAGCTCACATTCCTGGGGGTTGAGATTGACACGGTTGTGCAAGCATCCAGGTTACCTGTTGATAAGGTTCTCGGATCGCTGCACTCATTTTGGACTTGCTGGCAAAACGCAAGGTGTCCCTGCGGGAGCTCCAGGTGTTACATGGTCACCTCAATTTCGCTTGCAGGGTCATCGCACCTGGCAGAGCGTTTGCTCGACGCTTGTGCGACGCCATGACTGGCTTGGCCAGGCCCCACCACAGGGTCCGACTGAACAAGGGCATGAGGGCTGATATGCTCATCTGGCTTCAGTTCCTGAGGGAATTCAACGGGGTGTCCTTTTGGAGGTCCAACCTTTTGGTTTCCCCTCGTTTTCAGGTTCAGTCGGATGCATCAGGGTCCCTGGGTTATGGGATTTACTTCGAAGGGAAGTGGGCCTACGGCAGATGGCCACCAGCCTGGTGGGGTTTGGATCATTTGCGCGATCTCACGTACCTGGAATTTTTCCCCATTCTGGGAGCTTTGATGCTACGGGGCGAGGAGTGGGCCAATTCGGTCGTCCATTTCTGGTGTGACAATGCGGCAGTTGTCCACATTGTCAACTCACAGGCGTCTAAATCTCCCAGGGTCATGGAACTGGTTCGCCAGTTTGTGTTGCGCAGCCTACGCCTCAATGTGCTTTTTAGGGCCAGGCATGTTCCAGGTATTAATAATGATATTGCTGACGCTTTGTCCCACCTGCAGATCCCCCGGTTCCGTGCCTTGGCCCCGGACGCAGAGGAATTTCCCTCGCCGCTCCCAGACGAGATATGGACGCTTGGCGAGGAGAGGTGAACCGGGCGATCGGCATGTCGCTCGCCCCCCGCACGCGTAAGGCGTATAACCATGCATTTAGTTCATTCAGGGCCTTTTGTGCCCAATCACGGCTGCCTGAAAGTTGGCCCATCCCAGTAGCTCACATCCTCCGATTTATGGTTTACTTACATGCCCAGGGCTTAGCCCCCCGCACCATAGCATCCAGGCTGTCAGCGCTGGCATTCATGGCCAAGGTGGGTGGTTTTGCTGACAGCACAAGTGATTTTCGCATACGACATGTTTTGGAAGGGTGGGTGCGGGAACGTGGGCGCAGCCCGGACGACCGCCACCCTATTTCTCCAGGGGTGCTTACCCACCTTGCACGGGGTTGGCATGACCTGTGTTTCGACAGGTATGAGGCAACCCTGTTTCACGCGGCTACTACGGTGGCCTTTTTTGGGGCGCTCCGCATCAGTGAGCTGGTGCTACTGTCTAAGGCGGATGCGAGTCGTAGGGCACTGGAACTCGAAGATGTCTATGTTTCTTCTGATTGGGCTCAGCTGAGGATACGCTCCTCTAAGGTTGATCAGCACGGTGTAGGCAGTGGTGTAAGACTGCTACGATGTTCCTTGGCAGACATCTGTCCGGTTGGTGCCCTACAGGAGTTCCTTGCACTATGTGGTACGCACCCTGGCCCGTTTTTCTGTCACCAAGATGGGTCTCCCCTTACTAAATTTCAATTTTGGAAGGTGACCGGTAAGGCACTAGCCAGTGTTGGCCTCCCTGGGGCTCGTTACGGCACCCATTCATTCCGGATAGGGGCGGCTTCCACCGCAGTGGCGTTTGGGTACTCTGGGGCTGAAATATGCAACATGGGAAGGTGGGGATCACGATGTTTTCAGTTGTATGTTCGCCCTCTTCAACAGTGAGTACCAGTTAAGTCACTAACCTGTTTCCTTTTTTCCTTGACAGACCCTGGGTGTCGTCTTACACCGGTGACAGTATGGCTGGTGGGCCACAGCTATGTGCACAGGGCAGCGCAGTTTGCTGCGGCGACAGAGTGGGGACCCCGACTGGGACTGGGTGCATCCGCAAGTCTCAGGTGGTACGGTAAGCGCGGAATGTTATGGCGGGAACTGTTGCCATTCCTTTTCTCCATCAGGGATGCTGACCCGCCTGATGTCCTTATTATACACCTCGGGGGTAATGATTTGGGACAGGTCACGGGCCTATCGCTGAAGCATGCGATTTGCGGTGACCTGGCCTACTTGCATTATGTGTGGCCTGCCACAACCCTAATTTGGTTGGACATGATACCGCGGCACGCTTACAGGGGAGGGTTTAACCTTGATCGGGCTCGGCACTCGGTGAACAGGGCTATTGCCCGGTTCTTTCTGGACAAGAGTTGAGGGCGTGTCGTACGACACCCCACCATCAGTCTACAAAATTATGAGCTTTACACAGGGGATGGGGTCCATCTGTCGCCGGGAGGTATGGACCTCTTGTTGGGAGATTGGCGAGCAGGCCTGTTGACCGAGCTGACGGTCTGGGGGGGGTGAGCCTTTATTGAAGCCTCCCCGTGTGGCGGGTAGCACTGGTAAGGTAAACATTTATGACCCACAGGTATCCGGCAGGTTCGCAATTGACTGGACAACACTAGACAGGCACAAGTTGGTTAACGTTGTCCGGTCAACGATGAACCAGGCAATGGGGTGATGGCACGAGCTAGGCAGCATGCATCACCCCGTTATTTTACGGATATGCGTCAGAGGGTGGGGTCAGTAGTTAGATTATTGACTATGGTCAACAATTTGTTTGTTGTCAACAAACAAATTGATACAAATGGATACATTGTAACCAATTGCCGTTGGCAATTTTGGGTGGAACCTTACCAGTGTTACTTCGGCCTGCTTGCCTTAAGAATTATAATTGGTGGAATACCAATAGAAATTTATAATTCGGACTAGGGCATGAATCAATAAATGTGGCCCAATGCCGTTATCCACTTTTACCAGTGTCTGAGTCCTTTATTGGGGGGTGCGCCTGCAATGCAAGCGCGGCTCCAAAATGGCCACCGCGCTCTTTGCGGGCCCCCCCCCACCGGACTTGGACATCCGGGTAGTTAGGGGGCGTGGCCAGCACCCTTTAAAAGGGGTGGCCACGAGGCAGCCGCGCTGCCATTTTGCGAAGTGACGGAAAGGAGAAGTTTTTCCCCTCCACCCCCTCCCTAGTTAACAGTGTGATATTTTGGTCCCTTCGGGGCCGGGTGGGAATTTTTGACTGGGACCTACAATTGGCTCTCGGGTCCTGGCTTTTTTGCCCATCCCACACTGTTGCTATGGTTTGACATAGGGGTTTTTCTTCTGCTGCTATTGACTTTGGTCACATGGGCGGGTAGCACTGGTAAGGTAAACATTTATGACCCACAGGTATCCGGCAGGTTCGCAATTGACTGGACAACACTAGACAGGCACAAGTTGGTTAACGTTGTCCGGTCAACGATGAACCAGGCAATGGGGTGATGGCATGAGCTGGGCAGCAGGCATCACCCCGTTATTTTACGGATACGCGTCAGAGGGTGGGGTCAGTAGTTAGATTATTGACTACGGTCAACAATTTGTTTGTTGTCAACAAACAAATTGATACAAATGGATACATTGTAACCAATTGCCGTTGGCAATTTTGGGTGGAACCTTACCAGTGTTACTTCGGCCTGCTTGCCTTAAGAATTATAATTGGTGGAATACCAATAGAAATTTATAATTCGGACTAGGGCATGAATCAATAAATGTGGCCCAATGCCGTTATCCACTTTTACCAGTGTCTGAGTCCTTTATTGGGGGGTGCGCCTGCAATGTATAGCTGTATATTTCTTACTAGCTTTGAAACTATGAGTTTTTCAGTTTGCATTATTTTATCTCCTGCAGGTGTATTTATATGTTCATGGTCCAGTAATTTGTTTTAGTTTTTTTCTTGTATTCTCCAGGTTTAATTGTGCCTATTGGGGAAGAAAACTGGAAAGTGCTTTGTTTTCTTTCAACAGTAGTCTAGAAGAAAAACCAGGGTACAATACTACTAAATGAGCATCTTAAGGGTCAAACTAGACAAAACATTTGGTATCCTTAGAAGAGGTGCTTCTTGAGATAGTAAAAAAAATAGGTTCTGTCAAAACGTGTCGTCTTTCTTAACTGCATATTTACAAAGTATATTTAGCATGCTTTGTTTTGTTAATAGTCATTGAAAAGTAAACACAGGCTTAATTTCCATGACTGATTGTTGAAGAACATTTTTCTACGGAAATCTCACTGGAGGTTCAAAACCTTAGCATTCAGTTTTACTGTGAGGGACATGGAGTACATGGAAATCTAGCAATACATGTTCTGCTCTTATGATTAGACAGAGCGAGGTAGTTACTTCAGCAGGTTTTAGTGTGATGAAAGGACAACAAATGGTAAGTATTTTTAAAAAATCCATTAATGACTAGGAAGAGGAACATGCAAAGGATTTTGCCTCTTATGCCAAAATAACTTATCTAGCCTTGAGCACTACTACTACTACTACTACTACTACTACTACTACTCACCAAGAGTACTACGGCCACAAGTGGGTAGGGCGGCATTTGATATTGTGCCTCAAACAGAGAAATATCTCAGGGCAATTGTGCTCGTACATTCATTATTTTAACTCGAGGACAATTGTGGTGTCTGCCATAAAGACTAGTAATCATTTTTCTTCCCCTCAGCCTCACGATTGTGTGGCAGATGTTGGTTACAAATATGCTAGCCAATCAGCCAGCTGGTTGGCCAATAAGCATAATGAATTTACTTCCAAACCAGGTTCCACAACTGTGCAAAGAAATGTATTTTATCTAGACCAGGGTTTCCCAACATTTGGTTTTTGGACTTCAGTTCCCAGAAGCCTAAGTCAATTCCCCAAAGCACTGATTAGCTAATGTACTGACCTTGGCTTCTGGGAACTGAAGTCCCCCAATGCTGCCCACATTGGGAACCACTGATCTAGAGCATCCAAACATGCTGGTCTGCTAATTACAAAAACTGCTTAATAGTCATCCCTAAATCAGATTACAGATATCAGCTGCTCAGCTAATAGTTGCTCTTCATACCTAGAAATGAGTTTGCTAAAGATCTAACATTGGTCCTCATATAAATATGTGTGCTAATAAGCTGGTTGGGCAACCCTCTAGGCTAAAAATGTATATACTGTATCTGAAAAAGAATGGGCTTCATCCAGTTATTGGTTTATAGATTTACTGCTTGAACAGGACTTATGAAGTCAGCACTTATATAACTCTCTTTGATTCAAAGCATACACGCTTATTGGGACTAACAGCTGGCTTATGTGTCTTCTGTGATGTTGATTCATAACATTTCAAGACAGCTTGAAATACATTTTTAAGTATTTCCAGTCTGGGGCTATATTCTGAATCAGCTGCCCAACACTATCCTAAAAAAGATTGTTTTAATGCTGCATTGGAAACAAAAGTTCTTGACTTATCTAGGGTTTGGCTTCTAAACACTATTCTGGCAAGGATTTCGTTCACTTCAATGTAGCGTGCAATGAATAAGTGTTTACATAACGCACATGAGATTTGTACATATGGCCATTTATTTTTTCCCATTTATAGTCAGCAGAATAAAAATTAAATGATTGAATCCAGGCTGAGGTAAGATGAGTGAATGAGAGTTGGGGAGGGGGAAATAGTGATTTTTTGTTTTTTCTTCTCTGTGATCTATTTCATCTGTATTTAGTTTTAGAAGAGAAAGGCATCTAAAGTAAACCAGGTTTGGAAGGTTGCATTTTTGTTTATGATTCTTTCTTCCCCCAATGCAACGGACACTTTCTGAGCAACTATCCTATTACTCATACAGGGAGAAATTCAAAATGTCTCAAAAACACTGAAAACATTCTAATAGTCACGCCTTTTGAATGATTTCCAGAGCCTTCAGATAAGTCAAATTTGTGTGCATAGATTTGTAATAACAGGACACATTTTCTGATTTCCCAGATACAATTTAATGGACCTGATGGCATTTTACCATCATCCACCGAGAGTGGAAAAGCAGGCCCATAAATTAAAGTTCTGTAAATACATCCTAGGCCTTCCAGTTTCTAGACATCCAAGGTAAATGTAGACAATATGGGAATGGGCTGTCATATTCAACATAAGGGTTTCTCTTAATTTTGGACCTGAAGGGGCTAATAATGCATAACTATGGGAAATCTCCCAAATTAAAATGTAATAAATAAATAAATAACTCACTCACTAAGAAAATGTTCAAACAGTCAAAGGGCTTGAGGTTGTCTGCCTTTCTGATCCTTTCCCAACCCTGCATATTTGATAGACAACAGAGTTCTTACCAATAATACATATTCAAATTGAATTTGTTTTCAGATTTGGGTGAAATTGGGAGAATGTAAAGTACTATAGAATCCTCCTCACTTGTTGTTGTTGCTGTTGCTGTTGTTGTTGTTGCTGCTGCTGCTACTGTTGTACCTCTATACTTTTTTTAAAAAAAAGAAACTTAACTTTTCTTAGCTGTTTCTGAATGATCAGGATTTCTGTAATGATGTGAGTAATTGATTCACACTATTACTAGATTATACAGAAAGAGCCTCCTCGAAGATTGTGGTATTATTGAACCACAATCAGGCATACCCTGGTAACAACAACTTTGTGCTGCCAGCTAATCTTTCTCACACTAGGTAAGGCCGTAAGGCGAAAAGAACTGCAGAATGAATTCACCAAAATGTGCCTTCATTTTGGCAGTTTCACATCTGGCCTAGACATGGAAGAAGATACTTTTTGTAATTTTTTTCTGTAGAAGTGCTCCCCCAAGTGGCAGAAGACAGCTAGCATGGGACTCTCCTTGCTTGCGTGTCTTGCATTTCACATACACTACTGTGTTTGATCCTTGAAATACAAACTTGACTAATTTGCAGATCTGACTGCTGAGATAGGAAATCCAATTTGTGAGGAAAATGGATTAATTGTGGAGAATACACATTCCCCTTAATGACAGTTTTGACCCCTATATTCCAAAATATGTAACAGACCTATGCTTGCAGTATACACATAACCTCTCCTCCATTGTACAGAGCTGAAAGCAACTCCTTTTCTCATAATGCATGGATCAATGATGCTGTTTGCCATCGTCCAAGACCATCCTTGGTCTTACTTCTTTATATCCCTGTCTTCCCATGTCTCCCACAACTAGGTTATCCCACCATCCTAAAACTGCATCTCAGAAAGGGAATAGCAATATATGTTGTGGGCTAGGAGACTTTTCTTTAAACTAAGAGGTGTAAATGCACAGATATCATCTTGACTACAGAACAGAGCTTGGAAAAATTACTTTTTCATACAGCAGTTCCCAGATTCCTGCAGTCAACATGACCACTAGTGACTCTTGAATGTTGTGGTCAATAAGTAACTTCTGGTGTAGTAGGCTCTGCTGTAGATGTAGTAAAGCATTTAGAAGTTAATGAAAGATTAGGTTTCTGCCTCCTGCCCACTAATCAAGAGGAAAACATTGTGAATTCAATGGGACTTGCACCTGAGTAGACATGTTTGGGATTGCTCAGTTAACAATTGTTAGACAGATTTCATAGCAAAGCCTAACAAGTCAACTGTTTCTTATAAAACTGTTTCATTTTAGCAGTTGGTGAAATGGCTTAAAAACCAGAAATGCCTTTTTGATCCTTTCTAGTCAAGGAAACTGTTGGTTTCCCACATCTTCCGTGTGGCAGGCTGTTAAACAGCAGGCCTCTCAGGCAGTGCAGTGTTCTGGGATGGTGGGGGGAGATATTATAGGATAACTGATAGTTCTTCTCTCTTGAACTTTTCTGTATATGGAACATTGTTGTGTACTTAATAAAGCACTGGAAATCATACTTCGTGTCCAGCTGCTTTGCCTGATTAAATAGTGCTCTCCTCCTAACCAAGTCATGGGGTGTAATCCTAAAGCAGCATTCATTTTGTGCCTTTTCAACACTGTAGTTCCTACTTGAGCTACAAGTTCTTCATTTAGTAGTCTATAATTCTCATAGTGTGATGATGTTCTCCCTAATGAAAAACTTGCATCTGCTGGAAAAGTTGTGACTATAAACCAGCATTTAATGCCATAGTATAGAAATAAATTGTTGTTACTCAGCCGATTACCTTTATGAACAGTTCATTGTTACTTCTGGAACTGGAGCCATAGATTAGATCCAGGTCAGACATAATATGGGCAGAGGAGACCGAATGAAATAAAATAAGATTCAGTTAATCATGTCTAGTTCAAGTTCAAGCTAATTCCTATTTGTCTGTTCTAAGCATGACTAAGTCTGGATTTGACTTGAACCTTTCTAGTGCTATCCTTAAGTGAACTGAGAGAAAGATCAAGGAAGCCTTTCACTGCAAATTTCACCCTTACCTGTTATAATAATTGCTATGTGTTATATCTACCAAACACAAGTAGCCACTGCTTTTGAATGTGGTATGCAATATTCATCATGGCTGTCTAAAAAGTGAACTTGCAAATTTTCAGAAAGTAGACTGTTCTTTCTCTAACTCATCTGTCAGGATATTTGCCAGGCTCTTATGCATGTTTAGTCAGAAAATTAGACACATACTTCCCTGAATATCGACCAGATGGGTTAAGCATGTGCTTGTTTATTGGAGTGGGTCACTTGTTTACCCCATTGTGACTGTGAACCATTAACCAAATGCATTTATGATTTATTCTTGTCATTTATAAAGTATTCTGTGGTGTAGCTGTGTGGTGGCTACCAGCTGTGACATTTGTCAAGCAGCAGATACAATAAAAGAAAACTTCCATCTATTCTCAGCTCTGAGTTCCCATTCTCAAACTGTTAATTAACTGGTCCAGAAATGTTTTCTGTGAGATTATAAATTAGATCTGGAAGTGATAGTTTATGTAAGTAGAAATGTAAACTTGCTCACCTTAAAGAGTTACTTACTGATGAATAAAGGAATGAATGTTTAAGCACCTATATGTCATCATTTTTGTTAATTTTTGTTAATAAGAAATGCACAAACAAATAAAAACAATGCAGTGGGCAGGAAAATGGCACTCAGACAAATCAGGGACCCACATACTCTCTTGACAAAACACTTTTGAACGGATGTGTACTCAATAAGCCAGTTGTGTGATGTACAGTAATACTTCATACAAAGTCCGCTTCATACAACATTGGATTCATACTACATCGCCTAATTCCTTGAAAAAAATTGCCTCATACAAAGTCATGCGACTTTGTATGAAGCATTGGGGTCTTCCCAGGTTGCATTGTGCCTGGGCAGTATAAAAGGCAGGACACATGCATGCATTGCTCTTGTGGGTTTTGCATGAGGCGAAGAGTGTTTAGGAGTGGTTTTGAGCACGGTTTTGGATTTTTTTTTTAATTTTTTCATCAGAATTTTTAGAAGCATTCCTGGGATTTTTGCAGCATTCTTCAGGTTCTTGGACAATCAGGGTTGTTTGACATGTTTTTGTAATGTTTTTAACCTTTAGACAATGATTTCTTAAAGTTCTGTCAGTTTCCTGTCTGTTTCCTTGACTTTGCCCTGAGGTCTGTGCTGTTACAGTAAAATTTATCTCTATGGAAATGACGTTGTATGAGGCATTGTGGCAAGGATTTGGACGTTGTATGAGGCATTGCGGCTAGGATTTTGCATGCCTCATACAACGTCCAAATCCGTATAAAGTCCAAACTTGTGGAACCAAGTTTGGACGTTGTATGAGGTATCACTGTATTTGCCTTAAGGCAGGGGTTCTCAACCTACAACCTGTGGGCTGGATCTGGCCTGTGATGCCATTCCATCCAGCCCGCGCCTTTGCTCCTGCCGCTGTCACCGCCATCCTTTTTCCCTACTCCTGACTTAGAATGTCCCTAACGGCGCTCCATAGCAGGGCAGATGTTGTAAGGTGGCGGCAGCAGAAGCAGAAGCGGCAGATGCACGTGACTGCCTGCATCTTTCCCAGGTGCCACTCTGGCTGAGCGCAGGCCTTCACTCACAGCAGGTCGGTAAGCAGGGAAGCAGCAGTGGCATGGGGGGAATGTGTGTGGGCATACGGGTGGCATGGAGGAGATTGTTGGTAGCAGGGGTGTACCAGTCCAGCCTGCCAACAGTCTGAGGGGGCATGATCTGGCCTTTGGCGTAAATAGGTTGAGAACCCCTGCCTTAAGGTTTCTCAACTCTTTATCACAATTGACCTGTGAGCTTGATAGATAATTTTTCAGGTACATGACCTTTCCCATTATTTTTAGCAAAACCACACTTGTTAGTAATATTTCCCTGGCAATTGTGAAGTGGAAGGAAAGTACGCATTGCAGATCATATATTTTTGATCTGCTACTTTACTGAAGATAGATTCCTTTCAGTTCTATTCCCTGATGTTAGTGGTCTACTGCACCCTGGTCCCCTGAGCTTCCCTAGCCTGCCACTCAGACCCTGGCCCTTGCAGAGGGACCAATGCAACTAGAAGGGGCATTTCCCTGGCTCACTCCAATAGAGAAGGAACATCAGACAAGTGTGGGGGAGTTGTCTGTACTCTGGACAGCCTAAGCATTTTGCAGATGGTTGGACCAAGGAGCATGGGTACCTTTCTCAGCAAGGAAGTCTGAAATGGCCAGCTCCCATGTCAGAAAACCCTAGTAATCACATGTATTTATCCAGGTGCAACTGAACCAATACATCAGCAACCTGTACACAACATGGACTTAATCTTTGGCACACAACACAGCTTCGTAAGGTGCTTAGAGTTGAGGTTGGCCATGGTGGAAATGATTGATTGTGACCTAACAAACAATTCTCCTTCAAGGAAGCAGACTGGCTGTTTCCTTTTCAACCATATGACCATGCCATCATGCTGTTTTTAGGAATGTCCCTTGTCAGGACGATAACTGACTATATGGCAAAACTCCTTGAAAGAAACTCTGAAAGTGGAGACGGAGTACAGTACATTCATCTCTCCACCACCACCAGTTGCCAACCTGATACTATTTGTGAGGGGATAAATATGGGAAATTACAACTGCAGAATGACTACTGGGTCTTCAACCATATTAACATTCCAAACCTGTATCCCATGTAGAACACATGTGAACCATGCTCCAGTGCCCGCATGAGAAGCTGGAGAAATGTACATTCAGCCTCTCCAACTGTAGCTTTCCTAGGGTACCACACAGCTTCTGAAGAACATTCAATGAATAGTAAAAAGATGAGATCTAGATGTCTGTTTCATTGGCCCTTTTCCATAGTGGCCCAAGTTAACCTTTTTGCTCTTTACCTTCAGCAACTATTCTCCTCCTGTGTCCATCTTGTTTTCCACAGATCCTTCCCAACTGCTGACTTTCTCGTGCACCTGCTAACATGCAAAAGCAGGATTCAGCCATAGTTTGAGCATGCAGGCCTGATCCAGAACACCTCTTGCCTTTCAAGACAATAATAACCAGTTGACTTCCTTTGAAACAAAGCCAAGGTAAGATGATGACATTTTCACTCTTCCTTGAATCTGTGGCCTTATTTGACTTACCAGAAAAAAGGTCAGCGAACATGCTACAAGAATTAAAAATATTTGGTGTTTATGATGCCAAGTGCAGCTGGTTGTTGCCTAGCTTATGAGTATTGACCAAAGTTACTACCCTGGAGACTTTTTAAAAAGATGAAAATAGAAAACCTACCTTCAGTGCCTCCGAGGATCAGTGCAGGAGAAAGAACCCTAACCTTTGTTACAGAATTTGCTGAAGTTCTGTGTACTGACCTGCTCAGATATGGTAGAGAAGCCACAAGTCTTCCTTTTTGCTACCCAGAAAATAGAAGAAGGATAAGGGAAGTTCAGACGAAGGAGAAAGATATGCATGTTATGGTAGGAATCCAAATATAAACATAAGAAAGGGGAAATACATCTGAGATATCTATCTGTCAGTTCTACTCCACATTGATCCAGATTAGTTGCTATATGAATTTAGCTTTGACATTTGGCACAAGGATTCTAATCCAAGCCCTGAATGATCCTGACAAAAACCCATTGAACATTTTTCATTTCACTTATATAATGGACGATACAATTTTTAAGTCTTTCAGATAGCATCCATTTTAATGCTTAACTCTGCAACAACATTAAGTATATGTTGGATCCAAATATTTCTTTTGATGGGGTAGAAGAAACATTATTTCTTCTAGGAGGAGCCAATATTTAGATCACTGCCCATGGTATAGAAAGAAATACCTAAACAGAATTTCTCAGTCAAAAAATGTGTGCTGTTAATTTTGTATGAATACAACATGCCGAACACGTCTTCCCAAGTATTAATGAGAGGATATTGTCCCCATGCTTTGTTCTTTCTTTTGGCCATTTACTGTTAGGAGATTTCTTCTCCAGTGGCCATTGGGACTCAATTAATTCTCACCTTTCCACAGGATCAGATGTTCCTGCCAGCTTCCCCAGCAAAACATGCCTTGACAGGGCTCCAAATAATCTGGGTGCATGACAAAAGGCCAGTCATCAAAAGGGGAAAAAATATTAATATCCATGCCTGCTTCCATTCAGTTTGTGCAAACTGTGTGACATTTGGCTCGTTTTGTCAGTGGCCTTGGTGAGAAACAGCCATCGCAGCTGCCAGTTCTGGGGGCAATGTGCAAGCTCCCCACCCCCACCCCATGAAATGAAAGGAGGGGGTTGCAAGTCCTGACCCAAGACACAAACACTGCTGAAAAGAGCAATAATGAGGCTATTTTCTCCATTGCCTGGTAATAAGAATCCTATTCTTCTTTTGTTTAATAGCATGTTGTGACATAATTTTTATACATGACACAAACACTTAGAGACTTGGGGTGCAATCCTGCACCTGCTCAACAAAGAGTAACTCTTACAGAGCCCAATGAGACTGACTTCCAGCTAAACATGTATGTAAGCTTGCATCCTGACATGGGGGTGGTGGGGGACTGGATTTCTAGAATATATTCTTCTTCTTCTACCATATCCGAATCCGAATAGAGCATCACGTGTCCTTTCAGAAACCAGTCAAAGCACACAATGTTGGGCTTCCCTTGGGCTTTTTGCTTACTTTTAAATCAACTGTGCAGCACTTTGGCTAGGAGCCCTACCACAACCCAAAAAATTTTTTCCACCTGGGACATATTTGAAGGGAACGTTCCCTATTTAGCCTTGCAAAATTGTAGTTTAGCCATGTAATACTAAATAGAGGGAGGGGGAACACTTGTTTCTTGAACTAAGAAACCTGCACATGGCCTTAAAAATCAAAAGTTGCTAGTAACTGAGTTACACAGTCAAGTGGAGAAATGGTTCTCATTTTGGAAAGCCTGTGGCACAGTCCGGTGTGATCTATCTTCTGCTTATCTGGTGACATACAAGACATTGTGAACCAGCCCTAGTCTACTCTGTGCCCAAGTCGATTCTTTCTGGCCCATCAGAAGGGCTGCCCTTTTCTAGAACTGGACAGGAGCAATTCCTTTATTTGCAGAAGGTAACTTCAAGAGAGGATGCTCCCAGCAAAGCCAGTCCTTCCAGAGCAACCAGATGCAATTCTTTATTGCCATCTGATCATAACTTCAGTTATAAATAATTACTCTTTTTCTATAATGAGGTGTCACAAAAAATAATACAAACGTTACATTGGTGCCTAGAAAGTAACATTTCTTACTTGCTTTATAGATACTTTTTAGGCATTTCAATGCATGTTAGCGTTGTTCAAGTTTCCTATCTATCCCTCGAGTATTTCAATAAAATAAAAAATAATAATAGAAGTCAGAATCCCTTTCTTTTGTTGTTGTTTTAAACAAGGGTGAGAGTGACTGGGCCTTGTAGGGTTTTTTGTTGTTGTTGTTCGTGTTTGTGGGGTGTTTGCCCCACTCTCTTTTTCCGGACCCTTGCAACAATGTTAGTTAGGTCTCAAGGTAAGTGTGAGCAGCTCAGTACAGGATGGTTGGGCCGGGTGTGGCCGCTAATGCTGGACACTCACCACCATCCACCTTCTTATAGGTATAGATTGCCTCCTCTGGTTCAGCACTAAGGCTACACATTTAAGAGCTCAGAATCCAATAAACATAGGCTTTAAATTATTTGTTGTCCCATTAGTAATTTCAGTGGATAGTCTTTCTATGAAAATTATGAACTTCATGGAATCTTTACAAAATTAAGTCTTCTACTATCTGAGGGCTAAGGAATACCAAAACAGTCAGGTGTCAAAAGAACTTTGCAAAGCTTGGAAGATATAAATTTAGGATATGGAACAACTTCCATATCCTAAATTTATGGAAGTTTAACTTGATCATAGACCGCAAGTCACTGATAAAATCTAACACAGAGACCTTAAATTTTCAAAAAGGAAATTTCCCAAAGATGAGGAAACTAGTAAAAAAGAAACTGAAAGGGAAAATTGAGAGAGTCCAAACACTCCAAGTGGCATGGAGGCTGTTTACAAAAACAATAACAGAGGCCCAATTGGAATGCATACCCAAAAGGAAAAAGGGCACTGCCAGGTCCAAGAGGACTCCAATGTGGCTTACAGGAGCTGTTCGGGAAGTGATCAAGAGCAAGAAACGCTCATTTAGAAGATGGAAGGCTTGTCCAAATGAGGACAGCAGGCAGAAACATAAATTCTGGCAGAACAAATGCAAGGCAACAATCAGGAAAGCAAAGCAAGACTTTGAGGAGCGTATAGCTAAAAATACTCAGAGGAATAACAAAGACTTCTTTAAGTACATTAGAAGTAAGAACCCAACTAGGAAGGCCATTGGACCATTAGATGACAATGGAAGGCAAGGGGTTATTAAAGAGGAAACAGAGATTGCAGAGAGACTCAATGAATTCTTTGCTTCAGTATTCACTGAAGAAGATAGAGACCACATGCCCAAAACAGAACCTATCTTCGTAGGGAGGGAAACCGAAGAATTAAGCAAGATAGAAATAACCAGGGAGGAGGTCCTTGCATGTCTTGTTAAGCTAAATACTAACAAATCCCCAGGACCAGATGGCATCCATCCACGAGTTCTCAGGGAACTTAAAGATGAAATTGCTGATATCCTAGCCAAAATATATAATCTTTCCCTCAAATCAGGCTTTGTGCCTGATGACTGGAAGGTAGCGAATGTAACACCAATTTTCAAAAAAGGATCCAGGGGTGATCCAGGAAATTACCGGCCTGTCAGTTTGACATGTGTCCCAGGTAAAGTGATGGAAACCATCCTAAAAGATAGAATTAATAGGTACATAGAAGAGGAGGCGCTGCTAAAGGAGAGCCAACATGGCTTTTGCAAGGGCAAATCATGCCTCACTAATCTGTTGGAATTTTTTGAGAGTGTCAACAAGCATGTGGATAAGGGGGATCCAGTTGACATTGTTTATCTGGACTTTCAGAAGGCTTTTGACAAGGTCCCACACCAAAGGCTCTTGAATAAACTTACCAGTCATGGAATAAAGGGACAGGTCTTGTCCTGGATCAGCAACTGGCTAAGGGACAGGAAACAGAGGGTAGCACTAAATGGACACTTCTCCAAGTGGAGGGAAGTAAAGAGTGGGGTCCCCCAAGGTTCAGTACTGGGACCCCTGCTTTTCAACCTCTTCATAAATGATCTAGAGGTAGGAGTAAAAAGCAAGGTAGCCAAATTTGCTGACGACACTAAATTATACAGGGTAGTGAAAACTGTGAGAGATTGTGAAGAGCTCCAGAGGGATCTCTTGACACTGGGGGAGTGGGCAAAACAGTGGCAAATGAGCTTCAACATCAGTAAGTGCAGAGTGATGCATGTTGGGGCAAAAAACCCCAATTACATTTATAAACTGATGGGGTCTGAACTCTCTGCGACAAACCAGGAAAGGGACCTTGGTGTCCTGGTGGACAGCTCAATGAAGGTGTCAACCCAGTGTGCCTCAGCAGTGAAAAAAGCAAACTCAATGTTAGGGATCATTAGGAAGGGTATAGAAAATAAGTCAGCAAGTGTCATTTTGCCTCTTTATAAATCTATGGTGAGGCCCCATCTGGAATACTGTGTACAGTTCTGGTCGCCATACCTCCAGAAGGATATTATGGAGTTGGAGAAAGTACAGAGGAGGGCAACCAGAATGATTAGGGGACTGGAACACCTTCCTTACCATCTGAGGCTGCAACGGTTGGGCCTTTTCACTCTTTTCACTCTTGAACGACGGCGTCTAAGAGGTGACCTGATTGAAGTTTATAAAATCATGCACGGTGTGGACAAAGTGGATAAGGAAAAACTGTTTTCCCTATCGCACAACACTAGAACTAGGGGACACTCCATGAAACTTTTGGGTACTAGTTCTCAAACAAATAAGAGAAAGTACTTTTTCACCCAGAGGATTACTGGTCTATGGAACTCCCTGCCAGAAGAAGTGGTGACAGCTGTCAGTCTTGACAGCTTTAAGAAAGGATTAGACAAGTTCATGGAGGACAAGGCTATCAATGGCTATAATTATGGCTACCTAAGGACAACCTCCGGGTTGGAGAGATAGGCAGGATATCTCTCAATGCCATTTCCAGGGAATCCTAAGCAGGTGAAGACATCTCCTTGGGAATACCCTGAAGGAAATGGTTAGCCACTGTGTGAGACAGAATGCTGGACTGGATGGGCTGTGGCCTGTTCCAGCAAGGCTGTTCTTATGTTCTTATGTTCTTATGTTCAGGGAAAAGTGTCCAAACCAGGCAGAGCAAGGATATTTGCATGTTTCCAGATCAACTACAGAGTGGTTGAAGAAACCACTGATCACCATCGGTCAGTTCATGTGCCCTACAATCACTGCACTTTTCTTTGGCATTTGGGGATTGGAATTGCTGAAATTTGGGGAACTACAAAGCAAAAATCTGGCAATAGTTGCTCTAGCAAAAGAAGGAAATCCCAAAGTAGAAGAAGATAGCCAAACCCCCAGGGAAAGCCCAAATTCCCTCTAGAAACTCCAATCTCTGAGTCCCTGTGAAGGTCCCAGATTAACCTCACTAGCCTTTATATATTCCCATCCGCTAAACCAAGCCACCATTCACAGCAAAAGGAAAATGTTAAATTGCTTGCTTGCTTTGCCATGGTCTAGTTTTCTTTCTTTTTGATAAGTAACTACACTGAGAGTTAATTAAAGCTAGGGTAGATGTGACTATGGGGTGAACAACTGACTCCATTGTGTGAGATTGGATTGAATAAATTAAAGTAGTGCTTGCACCTATTTCCCCACACCCCATCCTGACCCATTGAGTGAAGCTAGGCAAGAAGTAGACTGTGCAGTACTCAATGAGTGGGAGAAGGAAGGAAGCCAGGAGTAGGTCTACCTGCACACTGATGGTCTACCACTTTCCCAAAATTAATGGAGCTGCATAGCAATCACACAATTCCCCCTGGAATCATTAAAATACTAAGAAAAATCCAAGAACATACTGGTTCGAGTCACTTTCAAACCAGTTAAGGGCATCTATATAGCATACTAGCATATTTGTGCCTGGCCTTGCCAGGCAGTTTTTATGTGTGTGTTGTTATTGTTTTTTGGTTAGGGGTGGTTTGGGTGGTGGTGTTTTGAATTTGTGGTTTTTGACTTTATTTGATTTATTTGATTTTATTTATTTTTAATTTTGATCATATTTCTTTACTTGTTTTTATTCTTCCGGCCTCTAGGTGGGGCTCTTATTAAAAGCACTGTGATTTTCTTTCTTTGTTCAGTTTAGTTCCGGAGGCATAGAGGGAGAACGTGTTTGGTAAGTGCTCTTGATTGTTTATTCTGTTTTTATTTTGTTTTGATTTTGTGGTGTTGGGCTGGGGGTTTTAAGTAGAGAGTTTCTACTTAAATCCTCCAAACTGTTTCAGCATGTTTGTTTGTATTGTGGGTTTTAGATGTGTTTAAATGTTTTAATTATTTCTGGTTGTTATTTATTTATTTATATTTTTGTATTTATTTGTTTAATTTGTGATATTATTGTTTGTTGAGTTAAGTATTTTCATGTTGTAGATAGGTGTTTTTAGTAGTGCTTTTATTGTTTTTTTGTTAGCCTTTGGTATTTTGGGTGTTTTTTGTTGATTTTGTTGTTTATTGTTTTGTTGTTTAATGGGTTTATTTTATTTATTTATTTATTTGTGTTTTATTCATTTTGGTGCTTGGCATTTTGGTTAACTGTTTGGTTTTGTTGTTGTGTTTTGTTGTGTGAAGAACGGTCTGTCTGTCATTTCCTCTTTTCCCCATTGCTGCTTCGAAATTAGGTTTTGATGCAGCGATGGGGAAAAGGAAGAGCCGGCAGTCAGCTCGCTCTTCATCCAATAAGGTCCGTTAGGTAGGTCAGATAAAAAGGAGGCAGAGAAGAACTATCTGCTTCACGATGGTTCTCTCCTCTCTGTCTCCTTTTTCCCTGGCTTACCTAATGGGAGATCGTCAGGCAACGATCCGTAAGGGGTGGTGCTCTTCCTTGCGGATTGCTGGCTGCTGCTTTTCTATTACCTCCACTGCTGTTTCGTGCTACTTCTCGAAATAGCGGTGTGGGTAGTAGAAAGGCAGCATCCAGTCATTCACCAGGGAATGTGCTTCCCCTGACGAATTGCTGCCTGCTTCTTTTTTTCCCACCCTGGCTCAACTTACCTTGAGGCTGGTAGTGGTCTCGCCGTGTCTTCGGTGGAGTAGCGGGGAGGAGAGGGAGTCCCTCTTCTCCCTGTTGCTTCGGGAAAGAAGGCCGGCGGTTGTCTTGTCGTGGTTTTTTGTGGGGTTTTGTTTGCAAGACTGTGAGGTGCTGCATCCACCTGCAGTGGCCTTGCGCTCCCATTGCGTGAGGCGTTTTTTATTTTATTTTTCACTCGCCGTTTTTTTCAGCGTTCTGCACACTCGCACCATTCAGCTTGATTGGCTGAAGTGCTCACGGGGCGTAGGATGCTGGGACATGAAGTTTAGTTTATTTTGTTTGCGTTCGTGCAGCATTTTTTTTTCCTGCAGCTCGATTTCTATTGGGCACGCCGCCTTTCTCAACATTCTTCTTGCTCTCCCCTGTTAGCCTGATTGGCTGAGGGGCGGCACGGAGGACATTGGGAATTGAAGTTGTTTTGTTTGCGTTCATGGGGCTGTTGTCCCACTGCTGACTGCGGGACCCTTGCGGCGTTGTGTGGGCCGGGTATAGATGAGTGCAGGCAGCTCGGTACAGGACAGTATGGACGGGTGCGGGAGCCTTTGTTACATTCCAACGGTTAACGTCCTTCCTTATAGGTAAAGATAGATAGATAGATAGATAGATAGATAGATAGATAGATAGATAGATAGATAGATAGATAGATAGATAGATAGATAGATAGATAGATAGATAGATAGATAGATAGATAGATAGATAGATAGATAGATAGATAGATAGATAGATAGATATGCCCTGATGGTATTTACCCGTGCCTAGTTTAAATGCTACTAAGCTAAAAAAAAGTAGGAAATTTATTTAATACCTGAGTTCACATTGATACCTATTATGGCTGCACTCCAGCTAGAACAAATATAATTTGATACAAATATAATTCTGATTAATCAGATATAGGAACTTCTGGGTGAGAGCGGCTGGAGAACAATGGTCCATAGGGTCGCAAAGGGTCGGAACCGACTGTGCGACTGAACAACAACAAAAAAAAAAATTCTTAGCATGCCATTGGCTATATATTTGGCAAACCCACAGGATAAACCATAAATAAAGCATATGAACTAAATATGGGAATATTTTCAAAATACTGAGGGGTTTTACTGCTTCCTCACATCACAGCTTAGAAAGCTGGCTGTAGAAACCCTGGATAATTTTAAAGAGCAAATCTTCTGTTGCTGAGCAACAGCACATGCTGATATAAAGGATGCAGGATACTGGAGGACTTAATATTGGGGGATTGTGCCTGCAAGGTGGGGGGTGGGAACCAAGACCAGACTCAATCTAGTTAAGACAAACTCTGTACAGTTGAAACATAGGTTGTATTTTTATTTTTTTTTAAATTCGTTGGAGTGATCATGGTAATATTAAGCTTCGGTATTAAGTATCAGAGCTAACTTTTTGTTTAAGCTACCATTGACAGACTGCCAACAGTGAGAGTCATGAAACACAGTGAGAGAGAAAATGGTTAAGAGAATTGAGAAAAGAGAAGAACTAATAACCCAAATTCAGAAATGATGGCTTCCCTTTCCCCCACCTTGAACCCAATATCGATTTTCAATGCAGCAACAAACCAAAAGACTGAGCCTGGAGAATGTGGACTTCTCAGCTGATTCTCAAATACTGAAACAAATATTTATATCCTGAAAGAATCTCTCTCAAAAGGAAAGGACAGGAAAGAGGTTTTACAAATCCAGATCATAGCTGTCAAGTATCCCTTATTGGCCGGGAAAACCCCTTATTTTACCCTCTTCCCGCCGTCATCCCCTATTAATTAGACTGCAATGCCCTATTGCCACCACTGGAGGGCAGCGCAGGATAAGCATAGCTGTCAAGTATCCCGTATTTGCCAGGAAATTTCCCTTATTTCCAAATCCAAAACTTGACAGGTATGATCCAGATCCTCAAACGTACACACAGGTGTAGCTGACTCACACCACCCAAAAATCTGATGCTGTTCCTAAAATGTCCTTCTTTATAAAAGGTAAAGGCTTCCCTTACTCGAAAGCCAGTCGTATCCGACTCTAGGGTTCAGTGCTCATCTCTGTTTCAAAGCCGAAGAGCCAGCGCTGTCTGCTTCTGCAGACATTTCCATGGTCATGTGGCAGACATGGCTAGACACCGGAGTGCATGGAGTGCTGTTACCTTCCCACCAAAGTTGTCCCTATTTATCTACTTGCAATTTCTTGCTTTCGAACTGCTAGGTTGGCAGGAGCTGGGGCAAAGACGGGAGCTCATTCCATCCTGCAGTACTCGGGAATCAAACTGCTGAACTTCCGCCTCCCAGTCAGCGTCAAAAACATGCATGGATCTGTAGGTATATGATGAACCAGGAAATACTGGAATTGGTTGTAGAGGTGGTATGTACACACATGAAAATAATGCATTCTGTCTGCTAGGCTGACAGGAGAAAAATTCTCTCAATGACACAGATTAGGAGGGAACAATTAGTATTTTTTTTCAGCCACTTTTTTCATAAAAGACAATACTTTAACACTGGCAAATAATTCTTAATCACTATTACTGGACAAGAAAAGATGAAGGTGAGCATTTGTGGTTTGCCAAAAAAGGTCTAGGTGGTCTTTGAAAGGCATTTCAGTTTAAATGAGATAGACATGTGAGGGGCAGAATCACAGCTCTTAAAACTATTTTAAAAGAAAAGGAAAAAAAATAGCATCATGTTCCTGAATAAGGTAGCAGAAAGGAATTCATGTGCTGGTCAGTCAGTTACTTGGAAACTCATGGAGAGCACTGGTTACTCGGCTGTTTGTCAGTCTATAAAAATAGAAAAGAAAGGAAAGAAAAGAGGAAGCTGCCATTGTTCTTTCTGGGAATTGTAGTCTTGTTGCCCATTAAGCTGTATAGAGGGTGCCTTCCACAGAACTACAGCTATCATAAAGCAATGTGCCGGCTTTCATTTCATAAATAATAGAATAAAAAAGCCCTGCTGTGCTGTAGCCAAAACTGTTGAGATGGTACATCCAATCCTTATGAGGCCCAAGATTGACTTAGCCTTCTATCATTCTGGAGACAGGAAAATGAATACCCAGAATGGGTGGGTGGGGGTGGGGGTGCTAATTACCTTGTGAATCCGCGAGAGAGTGCACTAAGTGCTACAGGGCAGTATATAAGTGTAATTGCTATTACTATTGCTAAACAAATCAACAATAGCCCTTCTCTGTGAGGCATGAAAGCTACATGAGGGCTGATCTGGGTTCTGGGCTGCGATATCTGGAATTCTCAGAAAATTCTGGGAATTGATGTCCAGAAATATGAAAGAGCACACCCATAAATTTTAATTCAGACACAGATGGGTCCATTGGCTAGAGAATATACTGATTTCTGAAAAATATCAGCATTGCTTGTTATTGTGAAGTATAGTAGAACCCTGCATAATGAAAAAACTCCGTTCCACGGAGCTCTTCACTATGCAGGTTTTTTTGTTATACGAAACTAATGGGAGATGCCCTGGATAACAAACAAAAAAATGTTCGTTATCCAGGGTTCCCATTGACCGGGTATATCCTGGTTACCAAAAAAACCCCGCATAATGGGGGGAAATTTCATTATGCGGGGTATCGCCATTGCCTAACAAACTCTTTGTTATGCGATTTTTTTCATTATACAAAGCGTTTATTATGCAAGGTATTCGTGTATTTTTAAAAGCCTAAAACTACTTCTTAAATTTATCCAAGCAAAGACTTTGAAACCTGTTTGGAATCTTGCTCTCCATATGCACAAAAGTATCATCCCCCATTCCTCAGGTCTTAAAAATTTGAAACGATGCTCCTGAACTGGCCAATCCTTTGTGATGTTATGTATGGAAACCAGAACATCCAGTGGTCATGGTTTGACCTGTGCTTTAATGGTGAACATCATTGAGCATCCTTAGCTGTTTCCTCCGAACATTCATCTTCAAAGGAGTTGACAGGGTCTTTTATACTGCAGCAGTTTTATATCTGTTGAATAAAAGACTTTTAGGAGAGCTTTGAACATACAAAGAATAAAATTACACTGAGAAAAGAGTAAGTCATAAATCTAAGACTATGCAGAGTTATATAACTAGAGGCAAGGGAAGGTGGCACAGACCTTGGAACATTCCTTTTCAAAAGAACCTTGTCCCATTGCTCATCATAGATAGAAAAAGGGACCTCATTACTGTTAACTGAGTTTCAAAGGTAGCTTGTTGTAGTATCATATTACTTGCCACATTATTCAATACCAATAGGTTTTGATTATGTAAGGAGGAGGGATGTAGTATTGTTCTCTTCTATTTTTAACTCAAAAGGAAGGGTTCCATGACATGCAGAGTAGGATGTGACCAGAGCTTGCGATGTTAATATTTAAAATTAATATGTTAACACTGAATGTTAGAAATTTAAATTAGCCTAAATATTCAGGCTGACTTTGGTCAACAAGGAAACATTATGAGTTATTTTTAAAACCCTATACCAGGGGTGCCCAAACTTTTTGGGTTGTGGGCTGGTCATGTGATTCAGTGGGCCAGTCACATGGTTCAACGGGCCAGTCATGTGGTTCCTCCCACTGGAAGTGGAAGTAAAATGTGACTTGCAATCTGTTTTGCAACAGGATGAGATAGATTTTAGGCTGCCAGTTTTTCTGCTTAAATCAGGAGTGCCCAAACTACGGCCCATGGGCCAGATGAATTGGCATCAGGGGCCAGATCCAGCTCATGGGCCGTAGTTTGGGCACCCCTGCCCTATACTAACTGATCCTCTGCTTGAAAGTACTATCAAGAAGTACATTTTCTGCCCTAAATAAATGTTTCTTAAACTATCCTGAGTGGCAGTTTCAAGGGATTCCAAACTCAAGGATGTCTAGCTAACAAGGTATAAAGGAGCTTTGCTGAGATACCAAAATAGTATTAAAGTATTTCAAACAAGCAATTAGGAAGAGCATAACATTTAAATTCCATGAATATCATAATTTTATCATAATTTTGTAACATAAAAATACACTCCAGCTTGGAACTAAGACACAAGCCCATATACATTAGATCAACCTTCCCCAATCTGGCTGACAAACCGACTAGAAGAATTTCCCTCTTCCCTAACCAGCATGTGTGCTGAAGTGGCACCTTAGCCAACATGTTTTAGTTCAATCAATCTGAAGGATGTCACGTTGTCGGGAGGCAGATGACCCCACATATTTATTTCAATAACTTGAGCATACTGTGAAATCACGTTTCCTCACAATATTAGGGCACAACTAGACATTGCTGGAGACTCACAGCTGCTACCTGCTCATGCCTTTCTCAAAGAACTCCATTGCAATAACTAACAAAAGTCATACAGAATCATGTGATATCAGTCCATTCAGTATTTTCCTGACTTTACTCCAGTTCATTGACAGCCATTCGAAAGAGACATGGAAAAGGTAGACACGATAGCTATAAGTCGTAAGTTTTATTTGACTAAACCCTTTTTTGGTGCCTTTTAGATGCTTTGGACCAGGAGTTCTCAACCTTTTTAAGCCAGGGGCCAGGTCACGCTCCATCAGACAGCTTTGAGGGCTGGACGGCCATTTTGCCTTCCTCCACTACATGGCACTTCCTGGTGTGGTGGAGGCAGTGGGTGCCACATGAAATGGTGCTGTGGGCCGCAAGTTGAGAATCCCTACTTTTAACTATAACTACGATCAACCTCAGCCAGTAAGGCAGATGAGGCAGGTTGACCATGCTATCTTGTTCAGCCCTTGAGGGAGGACATTAAAAGAATCAAGAAAAAATATTTCCCCTTTTGTCGTTAAAACGTCGTTTTGCTCACTTCTGTCCTTACAACTAAATTTCATAGCACATCCATTCTGCATTTGTTTCTTGTAGCAGCTCATACCTATTGTCTGTAAAGATAATCTTGCCTGTACAGCTTCCATTCTGACCTCTGCTATGTGTTTTTGACCTGTGTTTCCTCAAGTTCACAGTCAGGTCTTGAGCTGCTATGTATTCTACATGCTTCTTTCTTCCCTCTCAGGCACACTAACCCTGTGAATTTCTAGCTGTGTTGAGTTTAGCTTTGGCTGTTATGAAAAACAGCTCCTTTTGTCAAGAAGGCAGTGAAGAAAAAAAACATTTTCCTGGGGAAAATCCTTGCTGTGCTGCTGGCTGAGAGAATGAATACCGGTTACATAAACCACAAGACAAATAAACATGTTCAACTTACCTTGCACCTTTATCTGTGCTTGGGAGAAATTATATAAATACAGTATCAGACTCTGGAAGGATAGGGCATTGAATTGTTGGGAAGATCACCTATAACTAAAGATTTTAATCAAGTACCTGTACACTCAAATTACACAGCAATGAGATCAGCCACACAGCCATCCACCTGGGAGAACTTGTGTTCATACTCAGATTTAATTTGCTGGAAATGTCACCTAGTAAGGCAGAGTGTTTTCTTCCTAACTTCAGGGACAAAGGGAAACAAACAAACAAACAAACAAAATGTTGGCTTAATACTAGCCAAAGCTTCTGAGTTATTGGGGAGTAAGAGTTCCAGAAGAAGCCCTGGTAGAAAAATGGCAAGAAAAGTAGATAAGTAAAGTTTCTTTCAATATCAGCCCGGAGGGCCTCAAAATAATGCTTTCTCTCTCCCCCCCCCCCTTTGATTCCTCGATTGACCAGACTATCAAGGGATGAATTCCTGCTGGTCGCAACTCACTTTCCATTCCTTTCACTGCTGCACTCTTCTTCTCCAGGTTTGACTTTTCATGATTAAGTCTTCCCATCTTGTGTGTGTGTGTGTGTGTGTGTGTGTGTGTGTGTGTGTGTGTGTGTGTGTGTTGGGGGGGGAGCTGCCAAAGCAGTACTTAAATGTGAAAAAACATAAGCACATTGCTTTTTTAAAAAACCATACAGTAAACCCTCGCATAAAGAGCGCCTCGCTTAGAGACTAACTCGCTTAAAGAGCAGAATTTTCTCTGAATGGTCGCCTCGCTTAACAACTAAAACCAACCAAAAACTCGCTTAACAACTCAATTGGGGCTCTCCCCCCCCCAACCAGAAGTCACAATTGGTCACTTTCAATGGTGTTTTGCTTAAGAGCAAACTCGCTTAAAGAGCAATCCCGTGGAACGTATTATGCTCTTTAAGTGAGGTACCACTGTACAGAATTGCAGTCTATAAAATCAAAAGTTCTATAAAAGTTCTTGAATAAAATGGAAGTTCAGCAAACATGAGAGACCAAATCAATCAGTTCCCACAAAATGAAAGTTCTTCCAGACCTGTAAAGAAAAGGCAAGTAAGGAGGCCAGGCATGATGTTTCAGGAAGAGGATTCCACAGCCTTGGTGTTGCTGTAGAGAAGAACTGACCCCACATACCTCCCAGTTCAAAGTAGCATAAATGAAGCCATGTTTATGAATAACCCATTGTGTGGATAATTACACTATGTTTGGGGCAGAGGAGATAAAAAAAATCTCAGGATAAGCATAGGATGCTTCCAGATAAAGTTTCAATGGGGCAATTGTACCCGATTTCTTAACATAATTTTGTAAAATAAAGACTACCCATCCCTTGCAGTCCCTATTTGGAGGGGGAGCCTAATTCTGCAGTGATGAGATGAGGCACACCCTGATAACCAACCCACAGGATGCTGGATATCTAAGCAATCTTGTCTTCTACTTGTTACTTCTCATTCTTGGTGTTTTCCCATTGTTTCTGTCATGAATTAAAGACTCGGACTCTCAAAAGCTAGACTTGTGAAGGCATCCCAAGAGGAAAGGCTGGTCTAACACCTCCATGGCATAGCCTGACATTTCTGTGATTCTTTTATTTATTCTATTTATCTTTGAAGATGGCTAAAAGGAAATCACACATTCTTCTATCATCTTTTGGAGCTGGAGAGGACATTGTATTTCAAAGGGGACATCCTTAGATAAGGCATATCAAAAGATGTTTTCTTGTAAGTTAAAACTCTGACAAGTAAGTCAGTCTGTTGCCTCTAGGCAAGAGTTCATTCTCAGCGGAGACAGACTTCCTAGTAATCTTCAAAGGGAGTAGAGACAATCACCTTGATAGCAAACTGAAAGGTTAAAAGCTACATCCAAAAGAAGTGCCTTTTGAATGTCTGTATATTCCTTAAGAAGAGATGCTGCTTGCATTAATTGCCATATTTGCTGGCATATAAAACCCACTGCCCCCCTTTAAATACACTGGAAAAATGGAGTGCATCTTGTATTGTATATAGTGGCCTATAGTGGGCTATTTTGGTAATAATGGGGTGTATTTCATATGCTGGCAAATACGGTAAGCGAAAAGAGGCAGATTCATTTGTCTATGTTGTGACCCCGGGAGGGGTGAGAACAGGGTCGGTGAGATGTTGTCTGCACCTGCCGAAATTCTCCTCCCCAGGATGAGGGCTATTTTGACTACCACAGCTGCCAAAACTCCAGCCCTGTAACTTGTGCGCTACACCTGGGTTGGCCATTCTCCTCTCCAGCTCACGATTTCAATATGATGAGCCGTGGAAGGTTTGTGTGTGTGTGTGGTAGCGTTGAAAAATAGTTTGATAAAATAGTTGATAAGCAAATCCCCAAATCGTGTACCTGATTAAAGGGGGGTGGGGTTGTGTTTTCAGATTTTCACAACAGTATACATGCTAAAATTATTTAACCTCTTTCTTTCTCTGCAAGTAAAGGAAATAGGGTAGAAAAAAGTGTGTTGGTTTCATGTGTGAAGTGTACATAATCTAACTGTGTGCCTGCTTATTTGATTTTTGGAAAGCTTACTCTGAATTAAGAGATTTGAATTGTTCTGTTTGCCCTATTTCTTCCCTTTTTGTTTTCTTTCTTTTTAATAAAATTTATAAAGTCCAGTCCTGTTGCTGGTTGGGTTGCAGAGGAGAAAACATTGATACTAAATCAAGTATTCTTGCCTTGCCTAGCTACTGAGATCATAATTAGGTTAATTGCTAATAATTATGGGGATGGTGGCAACATTATTTCCTAGTTAAATTCCCTGGAGACATTTCCAGAACACTGAACTGGAGCAGAGCAGAACTGTTTGAGAGCAGAAAGAAATTATCTACATCTGATTTGAATACCCTCAACCACTATGTCTTCCCTGGTCAAGATAAAGTGGAATAAGATAAAGGTAAAGGTCACCCTTGTTCAAAAGCCAGTTGTATCCGACTCTAGGGTTTGGTGCTCATCTCTGTTTACAGCCAAAGAGCAGTCTGCATTTGCAGACGTTTCCATAAAAAAGGCTATCAGAGGGGTCTGGACGGAATATCATCACAGTTTTGTCTGTCTGTCTTTGTTACCAGAGAAAATCCACTAGGGAAGGAAGGTTGGAATTACTGCGTAGTGTGTTTGGGAAACTCTCACCCACACAGAAATTGTGATTAATTTCACATTTATTACCTTGCAAATGAATGGGATAGAAGGGCCCTGGTGTTTTTCAGCAAGATGTAATTCCAAGCCAAATGTCAGGATCTGGGAAATAGATGCTCATGCCTTAGGATGGCTCACTATAGCATCTCCTGCAGGGGCAGAGTCAAGGTAAGCATGCTATGGGCTTTTTTGAATAGTGCTGAAATGCAATCCAGGATTGCCATTAAGATCTAGAAGAGATGGGGTACAATGGTAGCCCCAAAGCATCTGGCTAAGACCCAGTGGTGGTATTAAAACAAGGCAAATTGCATTCTTTAGATCACCTCAGTTTGATTTACATACATTGTTGCTTTGATTCTATCTAGCAAACATCCCCTGAGAGATATGTGCAGTCAACAAAAGCTTGATGCCCTTTTCAGTTTATAATGTCACCCAATATGGGGTCTCTGGGACAGATGTGGAGTAATCATTTCAGCCTTTATCTTTTTTTTTAAGAAGCCTTCTTTGTAGCTAACAGATCCCTTGGGTGCCATATTGATGCTGCAGACTCCTAATGAAGCTGTGAAAGGGGAGTTTTTTGTCAACTGCCAAGACAACCGCTCCTACTTACATTGCTCTGAATTTTAAACTTCAGAATTTAAGTAAGTTATTTCTCCGTTTAAAATGTTCTGCCTAAGAAAATGGGAGTGCTAAGCATGTTAGTTTCATATTCAGAGCCACTATTTATTATAACCTGATCAGAATTTGAACTTTTAAGGTAAGAGGTTATTAGGCAGTATTAACCAATATCCCTGCTAGAGGAACAAAACAGGGGAACCTGTATTAGATTTTTAGAAAATGAGAAGTTAGCTAAAAGTCACAAGACATATGATCTGAATTACAGTACTGTATATTGTAAGTTGAAAGTCTTTTAAGGTAATTCAGAGATGTCCAGAAGTCCATGTGAAGAATGAATGATTGGCACATGTTCTGATCAGGGTATTAAATCTGTGATTTTGGAAAGATGATGCCTTTGGCCAGATTGGACTTGAGGCAATTGGGCAATTTTTGGTCACATTTTGAATAAAATTTTGCCAGCTTGACAAACAGCTAAAGCTATGTGGTTTACTCTGATTTATTATTGTAAAGATTAATAAATGTTGACCCTGGTGCAAATCCTGTTTCTTCAAGGATGAGGCAGAGGATGAAGGGTTCTTTGAGCCAGACCCTCACCCAGCACAATCATGTAGAGACACTCACCAGAGACCATGACCCACAAAGGCCAGTTGAGCCCAACATCCACCTAGAGGCAATGTAAGAGATGTAAAAGGCAACGGAAGCATCAGTGCCACCTGCAGCAGCAGTGAGCCGCAAGGCAGCACCGACTACAATGCAAAGTTTTCTTTGCTTACAGAAGCCATTGGTCCACCATTGAAGTCATTGTTAACAAGATTCTATCTAGCAAACATCCCCTGAGAGATATGTGCAGTCAACAATAGCTGGAGCCTTTGGGCTCCAGTGGACTTGATTCAGAGCCCACATGGAATTGAACCATGTCAAGAACTACTGCAGACAAATCAGTCCCCCTAGGGGGGGGAGGCTTGTGGGAGTGGAAGAAACTTCTAGTCTAGATATTATTGTACATGTTTTGAAAGTTTAATAAACCCTGTTGTTGACCAGCAAGATGTTCTTGAATCTATGGATATGAGGATAGTTAAAAGTTTGACCGCTGATTCCACACTTGGTGGGGGTAGTGGGCTGCATACATTACCTCTCCCTTTTCTGAATCCAGCTTGAACATTTGTTGTAACAGGCGAGGCCTTCATACCAGCCTCCCCGATGGATTCACACACATCACAGTCATGCATGTACAAATAAACACACAGACAAACACACAAACACAGACAGCTCCAAAGTCGACTTTTCTTGGGGCTGGAGTGAAAACTCTGAAAACAAAGCCCTCCCAGCTTGTTTTATTAACTGCACAATAACAAGGCAGGAAATGGGTTGGGGAAGGTGCTGATTGGTGCAAGCAGTCATGTGACATTACATATTGGCTGGACAGTGATACAAGTCATGAGGAATGACATCATGTGCTCATGATCCAGCTTGGTGAACAACAGGAAATTAGGTGACCCTCTATTTTAGGGTAGAAGACTCATAGGGCTGGTCTTCGGCCAAGAATACACACACCTTGCCTGTGTAAGTTAGTGTGGACCCTAAAGAAGGCAGCCAGGAATCCCTACAAACATTGGACTTTGATTTTAAAAAAATTGGCTACCTGGTGCGTGAATGTAGGATCCGTGTCCTTTAGAAGAAAATAAACATAAAATCTATCATTATGGCCCACAAATTTAGAAATAACTGGGGCAATTAAAGCATCTCTTTGAACTTCATAAAAAGGGCATCATAATAGGACGTAAGCCAGGGTTTCTAACTCCCTCAAACCACAGGAACAATGTCTCTGTGGATAAGGAGTCCCTTCCTGCCAAAAGTGCTGAGGGGAGGGCATCAAAATGAGCTCTAGAAAAAGCCCATCTGTATTTGCTTAAAGAAGGATTATAAAGATACCCTGCAATAGTGGGTCTACAGCTGTCTAAAAGTTGACAATAGAATTCTGAAACGTTAGCAATATCATTTTGGCGATCAATGTCTCTTATTATTTCTTTTACTAATGATTTCGCCTACACCATAGTTAATTGGCCCAGATATTCAGGAGAAAAGCCAAGATTATGAAGTTCTTTTACACAGGTATGGTGCCAACATGATTGGTAGCTGTCTGACAGCAGCAAGGGCACCAGACCTGATGGATCAAACATGGTATTAAGTCCTGAGATTAAGATTCTGGTCTAGACCTGGACCATAATTCTTGACACATTTGCTTCTAGCCTCAAAACTGCGTTGGAAGTGCATTTGGGGGTGCCAAACAGAGCCCTAAGGAAATTTGATTGAATAATTTCATAAGCCCTTAAGTTTGAGTATAGGCCTAGTTGTATCCCATAAAGAAGTTGGGCAACTGTTTTTTGCAATATACAGTTTAATTGCAGCTGGGATGTAATATTTTTATCAATTACGTAAAAATTTTATCTAGAGGATATGCTGTACCTTTTTATTGCTATTTTCTACTGTTAACAAAGTGTGAAACCTTTTTCTATTATAAAGGCTAGTCAAAAACCATAATAACAATAAAGTAAGTAACATTGGATTTTTCTCACTGAGTATTGAATACATATCAATGTAAGTTGAACATTTCCTTTCTGCAGGCCATTGTTTTGTTTTCCATATTTGTATTAACCTTCTTGTTAGAATTTTAGAAGATTCTGTATTTGTAGCATGTTCTATCAGTTTTCCATCTATTCCTGATATTTGTTTCTCCAAAGTTGTTATGTCTGGCCCTTATAAGCAATAGTCCAGACAACGATGAACAGAACAGCAACAAGTCTTTATTTAACAGCCTTTAAGGTTATGCTTACAAGGCGCCATTTTGACACCCTGGACAAGCAGCGCAAAATGGGCCCACCCCAATCGACTTTTGTAATACCTGATGTGAAAATAATAAAAGAAGTAATTACCGCACTGAACAACTTACCTGGAAATCTGGAGATGACTGTTAGGAAATTAAGCCAAAACCTTCTGGCCCTATTCCTCTTCCTTTTATTAAAAAAATAGCTTTCTCCTTTTGCAAACAGGTCACTGCATTTCCTCTCCTTTTTGTGAATTGGGGCTTAGGACTCATGTCTCAAGACACAATGGGTCGCCTCAAGCAGGGGCATGCTGGCTACGCTAAAAGGGTGCTGGACAGGGAGGGAGGGAGCAGTGCCTATGGGGGGGGTACTGCATGATGTCATGGATTGTAGCTGCCAGGTTGTCACCTCTGGGGGCGCCAGTCACTGGAGTGCACCAGGACCTCTCCCTGTGTCCCAAATGGCCAGCATGGCCCTGGCCTCAAGTGTCAAATGAGTGGCCTCAAGTTAAAGTTGCCATACGTACCAGAAACCTGGGAACTTCATGGTTTTAAACTGCCCCGCCCAGCCACATAAAAAACATTGATATGTCCCGCTTTTGAAACCAAGCTTGGTTTCAAAAGAAAGAATTTTTTTTAACCTTAGAGTGGCAATTCTATTGAATTGCCAGCAGGTGGTGTCTCGCGCCTATGAGCAGCAGATCATGTGGAAAGAGCTCCGGTCGTCTTCCCAAGCTCCTTCTAACATAGCAGTTCGAAAGCAAGAAACTGCAAGTAGACAAATAAGGACCGATTGGGGGTGGGGGTGGAGGTAAACAGTGTTCTGTGCACTTGTTGTGTATGTAACTGTATCACTTTAAGAATGTATGAATGTAACCTGACAATGATTACAATGTAACCCAGCTGTTAAAGGAACGCGAGCCAGCTACCCATAGAGGGCAGCTGCGAGCGTTCAGCTCACATGGTTCGAATTCCCCCAATCACCGGCAGTCGCGGGAACCTTCCCGCGCAAGGAACACCTGGAGAAGATGGGCGTGACTCAGAATGACGTCACGCCGGTAGCAGCCAATGAGCTACCGTGCAACCCTTTTCAAATGTATTGTTGCAGTATAAAATGAGCTGTACCTCCGCCATTACCACATGTTCATCCTGACCATCATGCAATAAAGCTGTGTTTTAGCCCTCACTGCGGATCCTTCTTTGTCTTCCATGCAAGACACTAAATTGGCGACAAAGGTGGGATTCATGGCGTATCCCAAGATCAAGCCTCACCAGTTCGACATCAGCGATCCCGAGCAATGGGAGCTGTACGAGTGCCAGTTTCAGCATGTGATGGACGCTGCAGGCATCGCCGACGAAGGGAAGGTGCGCTCGCACTTCCTAGCCCAAGTGGGGCCGGCCACGCTGCGCATCCTGATGAACCTGCTGGCTCCCCGGAAGGTCGACGCGGTGCCCATTGACCGCATCCTCACAACACTGAGGGATCACTTCCAGCCACCCGTCTCTATTTTTCCGGCCCAGGTCGCGTTCCACAGGCAGGACCAGCGCCCGGGAAAATCCGTGTCCACCTACGCGGCAGCCCTCAGACTGGTGGCCGTTCACTGCCAATGGGAGAACCTGGACATAGCCCTTCAAGACCGCATGCTGTGTGGCCTGAGGGACGAGGAGGTCCAGAGAAAGATGATGACCCGCGACCATCGCCTCACATTCAACGAGGTACTGCGAGAGGCCCAGGTGGCCGAGGCGGCGAGGAGCGGGGTCAGAGTCTTCAAATCCCGGGGGGCCGCACCTGAGAGGGCCAAGTCACCCGTGCAAGCAGCCCGGCGGACTTCGGCACAAGTGGCCTGGCGGGGCCCCCGACAGCCCACAGGCACCCCAGCAACCTCCGAGGAGTCGTCCACGACTGCGGACTCCTGCCCCAGAGAGGATGACGATGTGCAGAGAGTCAAGGGGCATGGAGAAAAGCACCGAGCCAGCGAAAGAGGAAACCGCCGTTGTGACAGTTGCGGGGCATCTCACGACCGAATGAGGTACCCATTCCGGAAGGTCAAGTGCCACAACTGCGGGCGGAAAGGCCACATCGCCAGGGTCTGCAGGCACGGGCGAACGGAGGACAAGGGCTCATCAAAACACCCTCAAGCGCACCAACGCAAGGTGGCCGCTATCGGAAAGGTCTCAGCCAATGACAATGTGGCAGCCGTGAACCGCGTGGGCCTGGAACACCGGCGGTTTTTTGTAGAGGTACTGTTACAAGGGGTCCCGGTTAGGATGGAAATAGACTCGGGGTCGTCCTACTCCATCCTGTCCCAGAAGGAGTTCCTGCGCATTCCCCCAAATGCGCGGCCCAAGTTGCGGGCCATGAAGTCAAACTTACGGGACGTGCAGGGTTATGGGATCCCGGTGTTGGGGGTGGGAAACTTCACGGTGAAGTTCAAAAGGTTCACAGAAAAGCTGCCCTTAGTAGTTCTCAAGGGGGGGACCTGTTGCCTTTTGGGAACCCAGTGGTTTGCTCCCCTGGGAATTGAACTGTCCAGCATAAACGCCATAGAGACTGACCCAATTTGGGACGTGTGCGATGTGCACCCAGACATTTTCAAGAAGGGGCTCGGGACTTACAAGGGGCCCCTGGTTTCTTTTGAGTTGGATCCAGAAATCCGGCCCATACGTCTCAAGCCAAGAAGAGTCCCCTTCGCCCTCAAGGACAAGATTGAGGCGAAACTGGACAAATTGGTGGGGCAGGGGATTTTAGTTCCAGTTGATTCTGCGGAGTGGGAAACTCCGATTGTTACAGCTTTAAAATCCAATGGGGAGGTCAGGATTTGCGCTGACTACAAATGTACGATCAACAAGGCCATTCGGCCAAATGCATATCCGGTGCCGGTAGTTAGCCACTTACTGGCCACTTTGCACGGGGGGAGGTGTTTTGCCAAGCTAGACCTGGCGCAGGCGTACCAGCAGCTCACGGTAACCCCAGCTGCCGCCGCTGCGCAAACCATCGTTACGCATAAGGGGGCATTCAAGGTAACGCGCCTACAATTTGGCATAAATTTGGCCCCCGGGATCTTCCAGTCCCTTGTGGAACACCTTTTAAAGGGCCTTCCAGGCGTGCTCCCATATTTTGACGATGTTTTGATAACAGCCAGGAGCAAATCGGAACTAGCGAGAAGACTAGACAAGGTCTTCTCTGTATTCGAGAGGGCGGTACTGAGGTTGAGAAGGGACAAATGCATGTTCTTCGTGAGGGAGGTTGAGTTTCTCAGGTTCAAGGTAACCCCAGAGGGCATCAAGCCATCCGAGTCCAAGGTCGCGGCTGTGTAAAACGCCCCTCGCCCCACCGCGAAACCAGAGCTGCAGTCGTTCCTAGGGCTCCTGAATTTTTACCATTCCTTCTTGCCAAGGAAGGCATCCGTTGCAGAGCCACTGCACGGGCTACTTAAGAAAGATGCGGTTTGGCGGTGGGGAGATAGGCAGGAGAAAGTGTTCAAAGAGCTCAAGGCGCTCTTGTCCTCGGATGCCGTCCTGACCCATTTCAACCAGAGGAAACCGGTAGTTTTGGTCTGTGATGCATCACCAGTGGGAGTGGGGCCGGTGCTGAGCCACGTGTTAGAGAGCGGGCGGGAAGCCCCGGTTGCCTTCTATTCCAGGTCACTTTCAAAGGCAGAGCGCAACTACGCGCAAACAGATAGAGAGGCCCTGGCCATAATCGTGGGAACAAAGAAGTTCCACAATTTCCTATAGGGCCGCGAGTTCACGATTGTGACTGATCATAAGCCCCTTTTGGGAATTTTTACTACAGGCAAGCCCACCCCACAAATCCTGTCCCCCAGAATGCTACGTTGGGCGATTTTCCTCAACGCCTACCAGTACGAACTGGTCCATCACCCAGGGAAGGAGATCTCCCATGCAGATGCGCTGTCCCGATCTCCCCTCCCTAGTTTAGGAGACCCTGAATGCGAGGTAGAGCAGGACCACCAAGTCCTGCTGATCGAGTCTCTCGACTCGCCCCCCATAGTTCCCACAGACCTCGCCAAAGCCACGGCAGCTGACAAAATCCTGCCCCAAGTCAGTTCCTGGGTGAGAAAAGGGTGGCCCACAACTCCCCCCAAGGAGGAATTCAAATCATTTTTCAGGCGCAGGGTAGAGCTTTCCCTTGAAAGGGGCTGCCTTCTCTGGGGCCAACGGGTGGTCATCCCAGAGAAGTTACGAGCAAAGGTGCTGAGGTTATTGCATACCAGCCACCCGGGAATAGTGCGTTCCAAAGCACTGGCCAGGAGCTACTTCTGGTGGCCCCAGATAGACGCGGATATAGAGCACTTGGTGGGCACATGCGAGAGCTGCCAGAGCTCTCGGCCTGAGGAGTCCCGGTTGCCCCATAGGGAATGGGACATGGCCCGCGGGCCATGGTCCCGAGTACACGTCGACTTCGCTGGCCCCTTTCGCGGGTCCATGCTTCTGCTGATAGTCGACTCATATTCCAAATGGCTGGAAGTCATTCCCATGTCTAACACCTCATCTGCTGCAACCATTAAACAGTTGCTTCGGCCTGCCGGACATCCTTGTGAGCGATAACGCCAGTACTTTCACGTCTGCGGAATTCAAGGCATTCATTGAGAGGAATGCCATCCGGCACATTACCTCTGCCCCGTTTCACCCCGCCACAAACGGTCAGGTAGAGCGCCAAGTGCGCACTACGAAAGATGCACTGCGGTGCATGGGTCCCGGTGAATTGAACCTCCAACTGTGTCAGTTCCTCATTTGTTATAGGGCAACTCCCCTAGCTTCAGGACTTTCGCCGGCTGAACTCCTCATGAGGAGGAGGCCGGTAACACTTTTTGATCGGTTTGGATCCGACCAGGGTGGAGGATGAGGGGAGAAATATAGAGATAGAGAACTCCAAAAGCTTTGCGGCAGGGGACCCGGTTCACTGCAGAAATTATGCAACCTCGGGACCAACGTGGGTTCCAGGAACGGTCATTGAGCAAACGGGGCCAGTGTCTTACAGGGTTGAAACTAGCACAGGTCTACTGTGGAGAAGGCACGCTGACCAGCTCAGAAGGCGAGTCACCAGGGAAAGAGAATCAGCGTTAGGGTTCTCCCCCACCCGTTTAACCCAAGGGGGAGACACGGGGACGTCCGCGGGTACAAATGCATACCCTGAATTTTCAAACGAGGAGGAGGATACTTTGAAAGAGTGGGATGAGTTTGATTTTATGTTGCCGTACCAGGGGGATGTTGCGGAGTGGTCCCCCACCCGTCCGAGCGAGAAGAGGGGTTTTAGTTCAGCCCCTGGTACCTCCAGCCCTCCCAGTCCTTTTGTTCTAGAGTTTACCCCATCACCAAGACTCCCAACCCAGGCAGCAGGTGGAAGTTCATTCTCTCCACCCCCAAGAACACCGAGTCAGGCAGCAGGGGGTAGCACAAGTATGCCAGTTACAGGCGCAAGAAACCGGGGCGAGACAACAAGGGTCTCCTCAACGGTTCCAAGGTTCGTGCTGGGGGGTCGCCAGGTGCCACGAGCGACAGGCAGGGATTCACATCCCAGTTACATGTTCCGTTCCCCTATCCAAACGCAAAGTTGTCACAGAGTCCCCGCCAGACAAATAATGAGTCCCCCCTTTCCGTTGCAGGACGAGAGTCTGCGGAACTCGGAGCCCCTAGTTCCCCTGAGCTCAGCCTAGCAGTCGTACGCTCCAAGCGCACATGCGGGAAGCCACAATGGTTGAGGGACTTCGTCCCATCCTAGGGGGAGGAGTGTTGTGTATGTAACTGTATCACTTTAAGAATGTATGAATGTAACCTGACAATGATTACAATGTAACCCAGCTGTTAAAGGAACGCGAGCCAGCTACCCATAAAGGGCAGCTGCGAGCGTTCAGCTCACATGGTTCAAATTCCCCCAATCACCGGCAGCCGCGGGAACCTTCCCACGCAAGGAACACCTGGAGAAGATGGGCCTGACTCAGATTGATGTCACGCAGGTAGCAGCCAATGAGCTACCGTGCAACCCTTTTCAAATGTATTGTTGCAGTATAAAATGAGCTGTACCTCCGCCATTACCACATGTTCATCCTGACCATCATGCAATAAAGCTGTGTTTTAGCCCTCACTGCGGCTCCTTCTTTGTCTTCCGTGCAAGACACTAAAGCACTCTGGTGTCTAGTCATGCCTGTCGCATGAACACAGCAAGAGAGACACCAACTCTAGGCATTCGGGAAGATAGGTTTTTCCCCTCCCCCTCCCCCCCTCCTGTCAACTCTTTCTTTCTCTCCCGCCTCTCTCCCAGAGTTTGGGTGTGGAGGAGCCTCTTTCCCTAGCCAGCAGGCTTTCTTTTCCCCCTTTCCCCAGAGTAAAGCTGGGGGGAAGTGCCTTCCAGCAACATGAGTGTGGCGAGGCAAAGAGTTGACATGAGCGCTGGCTCTTTGGCTTTGAAATAGAGATGAGCACTGAACCCTAGAGTAAGATACGACTGGCTTTTGAGCAAGGGCCACTCCTGTCCTGTTATTGTGAAAGGGAAATATGGCATCCCTACCTCAAGTGCCAAATGAGTGGCCTCACGTGCCAAAATGGCTAGTTACATCTGTGAAGTCCTGTGAGGGGAAAATTGAATGGAGATGGCAAATTGCACCAACAAAGGCTGCTAGGGACCTGGTTTGTCTTTTCTTAGATTTAATATTTTTTTAAAAAAATCGTGGTTCGTGGTCAGGAGAGTCAAATGGGGTTATGAGGTCTAGTGGAGGATCATAATGGCTTCTGGAGCCTCAAAAACTGCCTACTGTGGTATTCTTTTTGATTAATTATATATCTATCACTTTCCACACACACACACACCTTTCCCTTTCTCCCTTAGTAATAAGACATGGGGCTGCACATTTTCTCCCTCAAACAGAAGAAAAAGTTTAGCATTGAATATTTACTTACCAGCTTGGTCTGAGATCTCTCATTTTAATTTCAGAAAGCCAGGCAGCTCTCCCCTATATTACCCTGCATTTTCATTTAAGTCATGTCCTCCTCTAATAACCATGCATATTCCCTCAACTCAAGTGAAATAAACATTAATTCTCAAGTGGACTGTAAGAAATTAAGTGTGCAAAGCCCCAAAGTAAGACGGGAACACAGAATGAAATAAGGTTTGGACCTATTTGCAGGCCTTTTCAAATTTCCATATTTCTGTAGCAGAGCATGAAAGAAGTCTCGATTTACCTGAAGAGTGCAAGAGCTAGGATCTAAAATCTCGGGACTGGATGGAAACTAGGAATCACATTTATAACAGAAGTATAGTCAGGGCTACCCAATGTTCCCACCTATATAGGTAAAGGTCACCCTTGCTCGAAAGTCAGTCATATCCAACTCTAGGGTTTGGTGCTCATCTCCATTTATAGCCAAAGAGCCAGCAATATTTGTGCCTGCAGACGTTTCTGAGGTCATGTGGCAGGCATGCAACAAACTCTGTTTACCTTCCCACCAAAGTGGTACCTACCGGTATTTATCTACTTGCAATTTCTTGCTTTCGAACTGCTTCAGAACAATATATCTGGCAGCCTGAATGTGCCCAGCTTCAAAGCTGACACCAATTAATATCACTCGAAAGGAAGAGTAAATAGATGATACACTCTGAGCAGCATCCATAGCCACACTACTGGCACCAATTGACTGTGAAGATGTATACCAACAACACTCCATGTATGGCAGCCACCAATGGCAAAAGTGGAAGACATTTTTCTGCTGTGCTCTACTGCTCGAAAGGTGGTCAAAAAGGCCCTGGAGTAACACACCACAAAGCAGAGTTTAGAAAATTTGCTTGTTTTTTTTTTTTTTACAGTGTTGCTCCAGTGTGTTCCAGTTTACAAAAATACTTTAAAAAGTTGTCTCCCTTTTGTTACAAGTGAAGGCATTTGCAAATGACTATAATCTTTTGAAATTTTATTTATTTATTTATTTTATAAATTTATACCCCACCCTCCTGGTGAGAACACCACTCAGGGCGGAAAACAACAGGTAAAAATACCCTGTAAGACGACATAGACATTTACAATTAAAACCCCTGAACAACCTCGATTTAAAAACAAGATTAAAAACAAATAAAAACTGAGATTTCCATAAAAAATTATGGAATTTTAATGAAAATTATGAAATTATGAGTTCGTGCTATTACTGGTGGAACACAATTCTTCTCAGGTTCCCAACCATCACCTAAAGAACAAGGAATCTGAATGATTAGGCAACATCTTCTCAAATGCCATCTATAGAAAGCAATAAGAGCAACCCAAACTTTGTGGCTATAAGCAAAACTGAGCAATAATGGAAGCTGTGAAGTTGACTGAGGGTACATCTACACTAGCAGCAGGGAATGAGCTAGCGTGGGCTGCTTGGGAGTGGCCAGCCTTAATTAGAACAATCTAACCAAGCCTGACCATTCACACAGAAATGCCTACTGCCAATATCCTGAAGTGCTTAAAAAGCAAGCCACCTCAGGATACTGGCAAATGAATCATTTCCTCTGCTCAGCAGAGGGCAGTGGAAATGAAAAAGAAATTGACTGTATATAGATTGTCACTTATGCACTGCATTAGTTACAAAAATACAATTAACATCCTGTCTTTTAAAGGGCTGGTTGAGAAACTGCCTGCATCTGAAGCTACCACCATGAATTTGATTGCAGACATTTTATCAACTTTAAGGTCAGGCAAAGAAAATATATTTTTTATATTTTTATAACTGATGTAGTGTATCAGCGAGTCTATATATACAGTATAAAAAATTCACTTCCCTGTGCTGAACAGAGGAAGTGATTAATTTGCCATTATCGTGAAGTACCTTGCTTACTAAGCCACTACATAATATTGGTGAACTGAAAGAGGAAGGCTTGTTTGGATCACTTCTAGCGATCACATGTGTTGAAACCAAGCCAAGCCAGAGTGATCCTTCTGCACCAGAAATGTTAGAGGTTCCTTGAGAAGGACCACAAAAATGAGGGAATTGGCACTCCAGAGGAAGAACTTGTGTGCTCTAGCATAGACATTATCTGATCAGTGTGCTCTTAAAGAATGGTGATCAGATAATGTCTATGCTAGAGCACAAGTTCTTCCCCTGCAGTGCTCCAAGCAATAGGCTAAGCAGTTTGTATAGTCAGCCTCTAATGACCCTGTTAGATGTAATATCATTCATTTACGAACTGTATATACCACAATGCAATGTTTCTATGACCCTGTGACACCAATGCTCCTATGACACTATGATCTATGACCCTATGACATCACTCAGGTATTTTAAGGACCCTCACTTTCCTGCTTTCCCATTCCCCTCTCCTGACTCCTGAACCCTCCGGTGCATCCCAGATGGGAGCAACGAAATAAAATTTTGAAACCAAACAATGCCTTTGGAGTAATTGGACCGAACCATCAGAATTTCTCTATAAAATTGGTAGAAGAGGATGGTTTTCCTAAATTAACTCAAAAAAATGGCAAAAAGAAAGACCTGCGTGGGAGCATCAAAGGCCAAGACAAAAGCCGCTCCCACCGGGGCCACCGGAGGAACTGACCCAGTGGCGAAAGAAGACACCGACCAGGCGACCGAAGGAACAAGACCAAGTGATGGACCAAAGAATGAGCCCAGAGATGTCCTCACGAAATATGACAACCGAGGCGGCGCAATCACGATAATCGCACTGCTCAAGGCCATCGAACAGGCAAAAGGAGGGTTTAATGTATGGGACCAAAGACAACAGGACAACCGAAGGGTTGGTTTAACACAGGTTTATTGCATGGTGTTCCGGTGAAGCATGAGGTAATGGCGGTGATACATCTCAATATATACAGTAGCCCTCTACATTTGAATCTTGTAGCACGGTAGCTCATTGGCTGCTACCGGCGTGGCCTCGCCCAGGCACGCCTCTTTTCCTGCTGCTGAATGCAGATCTTTCTTCTGCTGCTGAATGCGGGGAAGGTTTTCCCGCGGCTGTCCGTGATTGAGCAATGTGAACCATGTGAGACTGAACGCTCGCAGCTGCCCTCTATGGGCTGTCTGCTCGCGTTCCTTTACAGCTGAGATCGTTTGTATTTGGAGTGGTTACATTCTTGCCTTTACAGTACAATGAACATGCACACATACATACATAACATCCCTCCCCCCTAGGATGGGACGAAGTCCCGCAACCATTGTGGCTTGCCGCACGTGCGCTTGGGGCGTGCCTGCGTCTGACCTAGTACTGGAGAGCCTGTGATCCCTGATTCCGCGGGTGCTTGTCCTGCAACGGGAAACGGGGATTCGTTAGTGGCTCTGTGGGGCGTCCGTGCCTGCTTTGCGCCCGGGGATGGGAATGGAATGAATAGTTGGGAGGTGAACCCCTGCCTGTTGCTCTCGGACCCCGGGGACCCGCCTATTGTGAACCGCGGAACCGATGAGGTCGCCCTTGTGGTCCTGCTACCTTCTGATCCTTGCTCGGGGGACCTTGAGACTGTGGTGGGCGGACTCGCTGTTGCCTCCCGTCTTGGGGGTGTCGGTCTCCGGGAAATTGGCGCTATATTGCATTCTAACTCACAGGGGCTACTGGGACTGGAAGTACCAGGGGCTGAACTGAAACCCCTCTTTTCGCTAGGACGGGTGGGGGACCACTCCGCTAACTCCCCCTGGTACTGTAAATCAACGTCTAAACTTCTATGGGCATCTGTGTTTCGGGGAAAATTCCGAGGGGTATGTGTGTGGTCGGGGCTCTTCCTTTCTGCCGCGGACTCCCACAAGAGATCTCTGTGGATCGATTCCCTTTCCTCCCCCCTTGGTGGGGGCCCATGTTCCCCTTTTCCTCCCCCTTGGGCTAAACGGGTGGGGGAGTACCCTAACACTGATTCGATGCTATTTTCGTCTCCGTCCTGCTCTCCGGGGACCCTGCGCCTGAGTTGGTCCACGTGTCGCCTCCACAGGAAACCCGTACTGGTCTCCACGCGGTATGAGACGGGGCCGGTTTGTTCTATTACGGTGCCCGGCACCCAGGCTGGCCCCGCGTTGGCGTAGTTCCTGCAATGCACCGGGGCGCCTACGCTGAAACTCTTTGTGGGTTCCACCCCTATGTTCTGCCCTTTGTCCTCTACTCTCGTGGGGTCTAGCTTGGAGATTCCTGTGGCCAGCTTCCTGCGCATCAACAGCTCCGCGGGGGAGTACCCTGACGCCAATGGGGTGACCCTGTACCTTAGCAGGAATTGGCACAATTTCAGGTCGAGGTCTCCGGGGCCCATGCGCAGCAGCGCATCTTTCGTGGTGCGCACGAGGCGCTCTACTTGGCCGTTGGCGGCCGGGTGAAAGGGGGCGGAGGTGATGTGCCGAATGGCGTTTCGCTCCATGAATGCCCCGAACTCGGCGGACGTGAAACAGCTAGCGTTATCGCTGACGAGGGTGTCGGGTAAACCGAACGTGGAAAAGAGCCTCCGTAACTGCTTAATTGTTGTGGCCGAGGAGGTGCTCGAGACTGGGATGACCTCCAACCACTTGGAGAACGCGTCCACCACAAGGAGGAAAAGCGTTCCCCTGAACGGGCCAGCAAAGTCTACGTGTACCCGGGACCAGGGCCCCCTTGCTGCGTCCCACTCCCTATGTGGCGAGCGGGCCTCTTCTGGCCTGGAGCTTTGGCACGCTTCGCAAGTGCCGACCATGTGTTCGATGTCGGCATCTAGCTGGGGCCACCAAAAGTAACTGCGGGCCAGTGCCTTAGAGCGGACGATCCCCGGGTGGCTGACGTGCAGCAGTTTAAGCACCCTCGGCCGGAGAGACGTGGGGATCACTACCCGCTGTCCCCACAAAAGGCAACCCCTCTCCAGGGACAACTCTAGTTTCTTTTTGAAAAATGTGTCGAATTCCGCTGCTGGGGAAGACACGGGCCACCCTTTCTGTACCCAGGAGCAAACTGTGGCCAGCGTTTTGTCCTTGCCGGTCGCTTTAGCGATGTCGGCCGGTACTACTGGAGGGGAGTCTAGGACCTCTATCATTAAGACCTGGTGGTCCCTCTCTACCTCGCCCACGTGGCAGCAATCCCGGGGAATGGGGGACCTCGACAGGGCATCCGCATGGCTGATCTCCTTCCCGGGCCGGTATACCAACGCGTGCTGATACGCGTTGAGAAAAATGGCCCACCTGAGCATTCTCGGGGACAGGATTTGGGGTGTGGGCTTATCTGCGGTGAAAATGCCTAGCAAGGGCTTATGGTCAGTCACTATGGTGAAGGGGCGGCCGTACACAAAATCATGAAATTTCTTAGTCCCCGCAATTATCGCTAGTGCTTCCCTGTCTGTCTGGGCATAGTTCCTCTCCGCTTGGGACAAGGACCTAGAGTAGAACGCTATCGGGGCCTCCCTCCCGTTCTCCAGTACGTGGCATAACACCGCCCCCACCCCCACCGGGGATGCATCGCATATCAGGACCACTGGGCGTTTGGGATTGAAATGGGTCAGTACCGCATCTGATGCCAGGAGTCGCTTCAGGTCATTGAAAGCCCTCTCCTGGTCGTCGCCCCACTTCCATGCCTCGTCCTTTTTTAACAATTTGTGTAGCGGTTCCGCTACTGCTGCCTTCCGCGGAAGGAAGGAGTGGTAAAAGTTGAGCAGTCCAAGGAACGACTGCAACTCGGGCTTGGAGGTGGGGCGAGGGGCCTTCTTGATGGCGGCCACCTTGGATTGGGATGGCCTGATTCCCTCGGGAGTAACACGGAACCCTAGGAACTCAACCTCAGTTGCGAAGAAAACGCATTTGTCCTTCCGCAACCGCAACCCCGCTTTCTCGAATATTGTCAGGACCCTTCCCAACCTCCTTGCTAATTCGGCCCGGCTCCCCCCTGTAATCAATACGTCATCAAAGTAGGGTAACACCCCCTCTAACCCCTTCAGGAGGCGTTCCACAAGTGACTGGAAAATCCCGGGCGCCAAATTCACGCCGAATTGGAGGCGCGATACCTGGAACGCCCCTTTGTGGGTGACTATGGTCTGTGCAGCAGCTGCGGCGGGGGTCACCGGGAGTTGCTGGTAGGCTTGGGCCAGGTCGAGTTTAGCGAAACACCTCCCCCCGTGTAACCTGGCCAACAAGTGGCTGACTACCGGCACCGGATAAGCATTAGGGCGGATCGCCTTATTGATGGTGCACTTGTAATCAGCGCATATGCGGACCTCCCCGTTGGCCTTGAGCGCTGTTACAATTGGAGTTTCCCACTCCGCAGAATCAACAGGAACAAGAATCCCCTGGCCCACCAATTTGTCCAACTCCGCCTCTATTTTGTCCTTTAGTGCGAAAGGCACTCTGCGCGGTTTAAGTCTGATTGGACGTACTCCAGGGTCCAGGTCGAAAGTCACTGGGGGGCCCTTGAATTTTCCGAGCCCCTTTTTGAAAACCTCGGGGTGCGCGTCGCACACGCTCTGTATTGGATCAGTCCCGGTGGCGTGTGCTCCCACGGCGTGCACCCCCCCAATGAACAACCCCAGGGGCTGGAGCCATTGAGTCCCGAGGAGGCTGCATTTTCCTCCCTTGAGGACGACTAGGGGAAGCGTTGCGGTGTGCTTTTTAAACTGGACCTGGAACTTCCCAACCCCCAACACTGGGATGCGGTTCCCTTGCACGTCCTTCAGTGTGGCCCTCAACGCTTTGAGCTTGGGCCGCACGCGGGGGGCGATTTTCATGAACTCTCCCTGGGAAATAATAGAGTATGACGAACCCGAGTCCACCTCCATTCTAACAGGGGCCCCTTGTATTACTACCTCAACGAAGTAACGGGGGTGCTCCGTGGAAACGCTGCAAACCGGAGCGTCGTCCTCGCTGTCGTCGGAGATGCGCCCTACGCCGTCCCGCGTCCTCGTGGTCCGGGTGCCGTCCTTTGGCCTCGTGGTGCGGTCCTGCCTCGCCAAGCGGTCTGGAGAACTCCTTGTGGCCTCGCGCCGTTTCCGGCAGACCTTGGCGATGTGCCCGCGCCGGCCGCAGTTGTGGCACTCGGCCTTGCGGAATGGGCATTTGGCGCGGGCGTGGGCGGCGCCGCAGCCGTCGCAGCGCCGGCCCTCTCTCTGGACCCTCCGGACGTCCTCGTCGTCGCCGCTCTCCGCAGACGAGTTCGAAGCTCGCCGGGCCGCGCGCACCGAGCTCTCTGCCTTGGCGGGCTTCGGGCGCCAGTCCTGAAGCTCTTGCACCCCGGCAGTCGTGGCCTCCACGGCCTGCGCCGTGTCGAGGACTTGTTGCCACGTGGGAGGCGGCTCCCTTTTCATCAGCGCGCGCTGAGTCTCTGTGTCCCTCAGACCGCAGAGCAGGCAGTCCCGGAGGGTGACATCTGGAGTCTCCCACTTGCATGGGCCGGCGGCCAGCCGCAGGGCCGCGGCAAACTCGGCGACCGATTCCCCGGGCGCCTGGACTCGCCTCCAGAACGCGCTCCGAGCGGGGAACATCGCTATTGCTGGCCGGAGATGGGCGCGCAGCGCCGCCAGGAGCTCTGTGGCTTTGAGGTCGCCCACCTTCCCCAGCGCGATCAGGTCCACCAAGGTCCTCTTGGTCTCGTGTCCGAGCATGCGGACGAAAATGGCCCTCTTCTTGGCCTCATCTGAGACTTCGAGCTCCACCAGCGCTGCGTTGAAGTCTATCTCAAACAGCTCCAAGTCTCCCGGCTTCCTGATCTCGTAGCCGGCGCATGTCTTGGTCCCGTGGGCAGCCATATCCCACCTTCGTCGCCAATTTAATGTATGGGACCAAAGACAACAGGACAACCGAAGGGTTGGTTTAACACAGGTGTATTGCATGGTGTTCCGGTGAAGCATGAGGTAATGGCGGTGATACATCTCAATATATACAGTAGCCCTCTACATTTGAATCTTGTAGCACGGTAGCTCATTGGCTGCTACCGGCGTGGCCTCGCCCAGGCACGCCTCTTTTCCTGCTGCTGAATGCAGATCTTTCTTCTGCTGCTGAATGCGGGGAAGGTTTTCCCGCTGCTGTCCGTGATTGAGCAATGTGAACCATGTGAGACTGAACGCTCGCAGCTGCCCTCTATGGGCTGTCTGCTCGCGTTCCTTTACAGCTGAGATCGTTTGTATTTGGAGTGGTTACATTCTTGCCTTTACAGTACAATGAACATGCACACATACATACATAACAGAGGGACAGTCTCCATGGCAGAGCTGCTAGCCTTGAGAAATGAAAATGAAGCCTCTTTCACCAAAGCAGTAAGCCACCCTCCGGGAAAGCCAGCTGAACAAATCCCCGAGACCACACTAGGCTCGAATTCAGACAACATGGCCAAACAATCACAAGTGGCGGCCCTGAATTCAAACCCAAGGGCGTGAAACCACGAAGGCCCAAGCCTCCCCGGCAAAACAAAAGGGGACAAACTCCCGCCCGAACAGGCAAGTCCAAAACATGAGGGTCCGCGTGCTCCCGTTAACACAATGGGGAACCCAGCCACGAGACCATGGGTCATACTAACACTGAGCCCGTGGCTCAACCCAGTCTTTGTTCCTTTGGTGTTCAGAAATTGGAGATGACAAGCATTGAAGTGAAATACAGCTCTTTTATTTCTGGGGTCTGAACACAACTTGGAGGGGGAAAACGGGGACTTATATACACAATAAACTAGATACATTTGAGCGGGATCAAATACAATTGGGTGATTTGAATACATGCTATATAGTATATACAGCTTGACAGTTCAGGAGCACGCCTCTTGGCATTTGAATTTTGCGCGCTCAAAATCTCGCGATACTTCGCAATCTGCCGAGATCTTATGGCTGTCAAACAGCAACGCTGTTTGACAGCGTTTTGCACGGGATATTGATGGTTTGAATGTTCGACATGTCTTTAAGCACAGTTATCATACATAACAGTTCCCCAGAGACCAAGACCAAAGGGGGGACCCAGCATCTGGGGGCAAGCTTCTGAAGAGGACACTGCCAAGGCAATAAATGATGCCACCACTGCTTACATGGAACTGGGACTCTCCCCAAAAATAGACTACAGCTAAGCAGTCTGTGTAGCCAGCCTCTAATGACTCTTTCACAAAATCTTTTTCTGCTTTGTGAAAAACACAAAGATCAGGGGGAAGTTTACAATATAAAAGTATTGCATCTAAACACTCCGTTTTATCCCCAAAGATAGCTTTCTTTCTATATACAGTATTCATCTTTCCCTCCATCCAATTTTTCAAGCCAGCAAGAATTTACATAATGATATTTTGGAAAAGCTTTCAAAACTATCATTAGCCACATAGCCTTGTTTCTACACACTCATCCCTCACTTCCACCCACACTTTTCCAGCAATTTTACCATCCTGATAGCTCCTTTAGAGTTTCCACCACCATCTGAACATGGCACAAGATCCTGAATGACAACCATGCAAGCTCTTTATCAGAGGATGGCTGATGCCCAAATTATATGTTACATTCTGCATATTTTTTAGAAGGTAGACCTTAACTGTGCCTCTTTAATTTTGAAGGGAAAGCAGCCATAGATCTCAATTTGGCATGGTATTTCCAGTCTGAGTCAGCGAGCAGGGTTGTTTTTCTGCTGAAAATTGCCTTCCCCTCCCCATCTGTGTTTTGCAATCTTTTTCCATTGCCTTCTGGAATCTGGATTTCAATGAACTTGATGCAGCACCATGCATGGGATTCAGGAGAACTTCAGTGTATTCCTAGAGTGACTATCATGTCCAACAGGCCTAGTCAGGATAAGGGCCTTTGGGTCACAACCCAAATTATGGTCCTACCTCTGCTATTCTTGTTAAGAGAAAGGCTTCTATTGGAGTTTCTCATTAGATGAGAAGTGCAATGGGAGACAAATAGGTACACACACCCTGGGATCATTTAGTTTGCCCAAGGCTACATCAGCCAGCAGTTCTCCAGAATCGAACTCATGATCCCCTTTGGGCAAGGGGAGTTGTTCTTAGTGCCCAACTCATGGCTATTTACTAAAAAAAAAGAAGCTGACAGTAAAAACAGCTGCAATCAAAGCATTTAAGGGGCTTGTTGTGAAGATCACTTGAAAACAGATCTGGGATACATGAAACTATGGTCAGAATTGCTATCAACATGCTTTTCAATTTTCAGATATCAACTCAGCAGCAGACATGTTTATATCATACTTGTTATTTGTTTCATACTGTACTTGCTATTTGTATCTGGGGTTGTTAGTGCCAGATAAAGACAGAAAAGAATTCTTTTCAAAGCGGTTGTACTTAATATCCCCTTGAGAGGGGGTTACCCCAGGTGCCACCAGAATGCTAACTGGCCCCACCACACAAGAAGGCATTCAAAGGCGGGGGGGGCTCATCAATTACTTCAGATGAGGAACTGATATGGGGAGTGGCAACAGAGGACTAGGAGACCATTCTCTGTGCCTCCATGGACCGCAAGGAGAAAAAAAGGACCAGAGGATACAAGTCAGTCAGTCAGACAGACAGACAGAGAAACAAACAGAGGGACAGACAGATAATAATGTTGTACCTATGCTTCCATGAGCACAATGATGATTCAAACAATATTATTTATTTATTTATTTATTTATTTATTTATTTATTTATTTATTTATTTATTTATTTATTTATTTATTTATTTGTTTGTTTGTTTGTTTGTTTGTTTGTTTGTTAATTAGTCATATTTATATATGCCGCCCACTCAGGTAGAACCTGACTCAGGGCGGCATTACAACAAGTTCTAAAACAGATAAAAACACTTAAAAAACCCATATCCCACCCACTTTAAAAGACCCACCCATCCCACCCACTTTAAAAAGAAGAGAGAGTTCTTAGTTGTTTACATAAGCCAGCAGGCAGGGCCCATGTTCCCATTAGGGCCCCACACCTGCCCTGCCAGCCAGGTCTTTGATCCTTTCCTGAAGGGCAGCAATTCTCTTTCAAGTCTTAGTTCTGTTGGCAGGAGGTTCCAGAGCAACATAATTGTTCTCATACCATTACAGTGGTAGGAAGGTTGAGCATCAAGAAAGGGTGTTTTTTTGTGCCCAACCCTTCCTAAAGGCAACCTCTGCACTGAGTCTATACATTTCTTCCCAAATAACAACTTGCTCCATTTTATTTTGAATAGATCCATACATTACAGGTTTATCCATTATATCAGCATTACTCTTCTCCAAAAGTAAGTTACTTTTCAAAAAATATGTGTGGATTTTAAATTATCATATCTTAAGGTAACAGGGGGTGTTATATATTCATATTACTGAATTAATGCCAACGTTCAATCAAATGTAGAGTTTATTAGATTTTGTTTTATTCCTTCCTTTGAATTATTCATTGAGTAGCTACCATTTCTCCAAGAATAATTTCATAAAGCATTGCAGCAATAAACCTCCTTGTATAACATGTACCGCTGTGGTTAGTATTTATTATGCACTTGCAGAAAAGATCAGCCCATTACATTAATCATGCAGAAAATACTGGAAGACCCAATTGGTACCTGCATGATACCAAAGAATTGCATTTCATATGTTTCTTATAACAACAGACATAATTACTTTCAGTCCTTCAAGCTTTGTTTTTTTCTTCTGCTCTCTTGTTTTTTCTCCTGAATTTTGGTTTGTATTTAATATGTTTTGGCTTAGCATATTTTATTTATACATTCATTTTTTTTCTTTGAAAAAAAATGAGGAGAAGAAAGAAAAGGTTGCCAACAGTTAATCTGTTGTGCTTGGAGATCCAGACTCAAGTCCCCAAGGACCTGTGAAACTCAATGCATGGTCATGGGATAGTCATGCTCTCTCCCAACTAGGGTCTACCTTGCTGGACTGTTGTGAAGATAAAATGAAGAAAGGGAAATGTATGCAGCCTCACATTCAATGGCAGAAAGGCTGATCAGAAATTCAGCAAATAACATAGCATCACATACATCACAACTTTCAAATATATGCTACTTTAAAATCCACACATAATTTTGAAAACTTACTTTTGGAGAAGAGTAATGCTGATATAATGGATAAATAATAAACCTGTACATGTATGGATCTATCCAAAAGAAAATGAAGCAAGTTGTTATTTGGGAAGAACACTATGAGGGTCTTAGGCTAACTAAATAAACTAAACCAACTAAAGTCAACACTGGTGTATTGCCAACAGTTACTATCCGACCAGTGGCAATCTAGAAGGCTTGTTTTAAAAGTTTAAAGCTCACCACCATCTGTCCTTAGGCTCCCATGCAAGTGGGGGATTGAAAGCTTTCTATTAGTTTAGAGTAGACTATTTCCTTTTTTAATTCCTCTGTGAGTAATTTACATAGCTCACTGCAGACAAAGACACTCAGTGGTATTCTGACTTGGATGCTATAGCTGATACAGGTCCTGTGGATGTAATTTTAGTCCCTATTTGTCCTGTGCTAATGGGAAGATTATAAGATGAGCAGCCTGAGGATGCGGACAGAATCCTTGGAGAGGTGAAAGTTACCTCAAGTATACTGGATCTTTGCCCTTCCTGTCTTAGAAAACCTACCAGAAGGGGACTGGCTGAGTGGGTAAGAGCAGTGCTAAATGCCTCCTTTCAAATTTAACATGTGTTAAATTTGATCAGTATAGATTTCAACAACAAAGGACATTAGATTACCAGGAGTTCAATCAGGACTTGCAGCAAGAGGTTAGTTGGCAGGAAGAACAAATCTTACAGGAAAAGATGGACAAGGATAGTGGTTAAGAAAAAGAAGAACATAAAAAAACTAGACTCTGATGACCAATTAAAAATAAAAATGACTAAAGAAATAGAGGAAATAGTAATAGATAGGGAAGATGATGAAAAGGGTAGTATTGAAGAAGGTATTGATAGACTGGAAGTCTTTTTGAACACAAAATTTGAAGCCTTGGAAAAGCAAAGACTCAGGGACAATCAAGATTTTATGAAAATGCAACAGGACAGTTTAGAAAGCAAAGAATATTAGCAATGGTTGAAGGTATAGTAGAGACCAATCGGAAACAAACTCAAAATATCATGAAGGAAGTGGTTGAGATAAAAGATGCAGCAAATATTAATAGAAAAGAAATTGAAACACTAAGTAACAGGGCAGAAGTGTTGCAAGAGAAAATTAAATTGATGGAAACAAAACTAGAGCATCATGGAAAAGCCTTAGAACATTATGAAGATCAATCTAAAAGACAGAATGTAATAATTAAAAATATTGTGGAAGTCACCCCTGATCAGTTAAAGCAAAGAATTGTATCCTGGTTAAACGATTTAAACTCAGATAAAAAATTCACAATTGATGACATTATTAGTGCATATAGATTGGGAAATAGGAAGAATAAGGAAACAAATAGAAATGTTTTAGTAAGATTTGCCAGTGAAGGCCTGAAATTCAGCATGTTGTCACACATAAGAAAGGTTGGTTCAAAGACTTTGAAGCTAGATGGTAATGATATTGAAATTTATCATGACCTATCAATTGAAGAACGAATTTGGCGCAAGCAGATTAAACCCATCACACAAAAATTAAGAGACAAAGGGATAAAATACAATTGGAAACCACCACGACAATTGAGATTTACACATGATGGGAAAAGTAGCTTGATTAAAGAAGCATCACTTGCTCTGGATGTCCTGGTAGATGCTAAAATTGTTGAATATAAATCAAAAGACTGGGATGAATTGAAGGAGGCTCGAATAACCTCGGGATTTTATGAGAACTGTAGCTCTGAAGTGGATTAGTGATTTATCAAAATTAGTTATGGTATGAAGTATTACAAAGTGTTAACTGCGACAACTGGGATGCTCGCTCGGTAATCTTGATACATCCCCCCCCTCCCCTCCTTGCCACGCAAGGGCTTTCTTTTTCTTTCATTAAGGTAGAAAGGGCGGGGAGGTTGATTGGTTATAAATGTTTCAAAATATGTCATGTCTATTTTTTGTAAGTTTTTATGTTAATTTTTTCTTGTTGGTTGTGGGGTATCACCTTCATGTTTGCTCTCTATCAAGAAGTAACTATATACAAAAATTCTCATCATTTTCGGAGACGTATGGTTTTTTGAACTTATGGAACCACAACAAAGGGTAGATATTGACAATATTGATAATGGTTAGAGTATTAACATGGAATGTGAAGGGCTTGGGGTCCCTAATAAAGAGAAAACGTATTGAAGCAGCAATTAGAAGAAGTAAGCCAGATTTAATACTCCTCCAAGAGACACATCAAAAAAATGAAAAAGTTAACAATTTAACATTGAATTGGATAGAAAATTATGAGAAGGCTTGTGGAACATCCAAGGCAAGGGGTGTAGCAGTATTAATCTCAAAAAGGATAGGTTTTGTAAAATTAAAAACTATTATTGATCCCGAAGGAAGGTATATAATAATAAAAGGTTTGATAGATGATGAAGAAATTTTGTTGGTTAATATTTATGCCCCAAATCAGAAACAAGATGAATTCCTATATACATTACATCAGATTATAATGAAGGAAAATACTAATAAAATAATAGTGGCAGGAGATTTTAATTTGATTAAATCAGATTCTGATTCATCAAATGTTTTGAGACAAAAAATTGGAACCAAGAAAATATTAGAATCATGGATGCAACAAATAGGACTATATGATGCGTGGTCTGAATTAAAAGGTGATGAAAGTGGATATACGTATTACTAACAAGTCCACAATTCATATTCAAGAATTGATTATGTCATGGTTACAAATAATTTAGTTAAGACACTAGAAAATGTGGAATTAGAGATTTTTAGAGAATCAGATCACGCAAAAATGATAGTAGATCTAAAAATGATAAAAGGAAAACTAATAAGATTAATTGGAGATATGATTCAAAAAAAATTAACAAACAGGAAGACAAAGAGAAAATAATTAAAAATTGGGAGGAATCTTGGTGTTTTAATGATACAGATGAAGTATCAGATAACATTCTGTGGGATGCAATGAAATCAATATTTAGGGGTGAAAGTATCAAACTTGCTAGTATTAAGAACAAACAATATAAGGAGAAACAAAAATATATAGAAGAAGAAATTGAATGACTTCAAAAGGAACATATAAGGACCAAAGGAAAAAAACATATTTGACAAACTGCAACAATTGAAAACAGAATTAACTGGAAAGGATATTGAAAGTGTTAAAAGGAATTTAATTTATTTAAAAAGAAATTATTTTGAGTATAACAATAAAAATTCCAAAAATGTTGGCAAGAGCTGCAAATGAAAAAAAAGAAAAAGAGAGAAATAAGAATATAATTGATAACCAAGGAAATAGATGTAATAAAACGAAGGAAAAAATAGAAATCACAAGGCAATTTTATCAAAATCTTTATTCAGGAAAGAAATTAGATGTAGAAGTGGCATCGGATTATATTAAAAACTGGACTAAAAGCAAGATGAGTCAGGAACACAAACTAATAATGGAAGCTCCTATTACAGAAAAAGTGGTTTCAACAACTATAGACAAGTTAAAAATAGGAAAGGCACCAGGAGAAGATGGACTAGCGTCAGAATTTTATAAAGAATTCAAGAAAATTATAGTTCCAAAAATTACTGGAATATTTAATTATGTATTAGATGGAGGAAAGTCCCCTGACTCATGGTATAAATCGATAATAATCTTAATTCCTAAGGTTGGGAAAGATCAAGAGAGAGTGGAGTCTTATAGACCCATTTCATTATTGAACCAGGATTTAAAAATCTTCACGGCAATACTTGCAAATAGAATGAATAGATTTATGGGAGATTATATAAATATTGACCAAGCGGGATTTATGAAATCAAGATACTTATCAGACATAACAAGAAGAGTGGTAGCATTAATGCATACTGAAGAACAGAGTAAAGAAGGAATCGGATTATTGTCTTTAGACATATATAAAGTGTTTGATTCTCTCCAATGGTTTTCCATTAAAGAAATAGTGAAAAATTATGGATTTGGCTCTAAATTTACAACAGTAATTGATAATTTATACCATCAGGGCTGTGTGCAAATAAAAGTAAATGATGTATTTACACCAGATATAAGGTTAGGAGCTGGTACAAAGCAGGGTGATCCGTTGTCTTCAATTTTGTTTATAATGGCTATCGAAATGTTTGCAAACGTAATTAGAGAAGACTTAGATTTAAAAGGGATAAATGATAATAAAATTAATTTGTATGCGGACGATACCTTGCTAATTGTAAAGGAACCACAAAATGCATTAATTAAAATACAATCTCATCTTAGAAACTTCCAAGATGCGACTGGCTTAAAAGTAAATTGGGATAAGTCAGAAATAATTCTTTTTAATACAACTATGGAAACTCAGAATAAAATTAAGAACGCTTTCAATATTAACATCAAAAGTAATATAAAATATTTAGGAATAAGAATATCTAATCAGTATGATGAACTAAAAAAATTAAATTTTGAAACATTGATAAAAGAAATAAAAGAATTGCTAATTCGATACAAAAAAATAAAATTATCACGGTTTGGAAGAATAGCGCTGATTAAAATGAAGATATTAATTATATATTTGAAACATTACCAGTAGAAATTAAAGATAAGGATCTCAAGAAATTACAAAATTTGTTAAATGATTATTGTAGTGATGGTAAGAGACCAAGGATTGTAAAGACATTGTGGTATAAAGATCAGAAAAGTGGGGGGTTAGGTTTACCAGATATTAAAAAATACTATATAGCATATCAATTGAAAAACATTCTAAAATTTTTAATGCACAAAGACACATTATGGGAAGGCATTGGTATGAAATAATTACACAAAGTTGGAAAAGTAATACTTTTAGGTAAGGACAAAGTTAAAATTAACAAAACCAGAATGTTTGGCATTCTGTTAAAAATAAACTTGCTCCGGGAACTTCACCCATAATAGAATTAGGGGATATAAAATCCTTTCCAATACTATTAACTAGTAAGAACAAATTGCTACTTCAAATTAATAAAATAGAGTTTCTAAAGGATTGGATAGATTTTTGTAAAAATAAAGAAAAAAAGATAACATTGTTTACGCAAATGAACTTAAACTAGATTCAAGTAGCAGCAATTAATAACTGGAACTCTCATATAGCCACTGAATCAGACCTAAACAGAGGTTTAACTGAGTTTGAAAAATTAGCATGTAATGTTAGGTCTGGGAAAATAGAATTAATAGGGTTAATTGGTAAAATATATAAATTCCTAATTGATATGGATTACACCAATGATAGTATGAGAGAGACATGGGAAAGCGACCTAAATATAAACATTAGTGAAGAAAGTTGGAAGTTAAAATGGAAAAATAGAGTAATGAGAAATTTATCAATTAGAATAAAAGAACACAATTATAAAGTATTGTGGAAATGGTATCTAACCGCAGCAAAAATAAAATTGATGAATCCAAAGGAATCTAGCTTATGCTGGAATTGTAAAAAAGAGACTGGGACTTATCTCCATATGTGGTGGGAGTGTGAAAGAGTGAAAGGTTTTTGGATGTTAGTGGAAAACGAGATAACAAAAATGTTTGGTACCCGTATTAAATTGGATGCACCAAGTGTGTTAATACTTGAGTTTGGTAATGTCATTTCAAATCATTATAATGCAGATTTGCTATCTATTTTAATAGTGAATGCAAGAATTTGTATAGCTGCTAAGTAGAAGGGAGGAGAGCAAATAAAAATTGAAGATTGGTATGTTCAAAATTGGACAACAGCATTAAATGACAAACTTACATGCGAAATAAATATTAAAAAAGGTATCACGAGTAAAAATAAATTTTATGAGATTTGGAAGCCCTTCCTAGATCATACTATAACTAAAGGCAAAGGGAGCAAGCCTCCTACGGATCATTTATCATTTTGGAATGAGAGTTAAATGTTTGTGTGTACATTTTATTATTGGTTCTTCTAGGGAACGTATAACCTGTCTCTGATGGATATCATTAATGTTAGACTAGATAGAGTAACTATAAGAGTATTTAACTTTGTAGCATTGAATTGTATTTTCCTTTCTTTTTTTCTTCTTCTCTTTTTCTTTCTCTTTGTTTGTGCTGGTGTGTGCACATATGTTGTCTTCTGTTTTTAATTAATAAAATATTAAAATTTAAAAAAATAAATGCTTCCTTTCAGCAAGGACAAGTTGTTAACATGTTTAAAGGAAGCAGCTGTGAAACTTCTGTTGAAAAAACCTTTCTCTCAGTCCCACTGCTTTCTTAGGCACATCTCATGGGAAAGCAAGACAGGGCCTTCTCTGTAGCTGCTCTCAGGTTGTGGAATGATGTCTTGTCCTTTCAGCAGCAGGCGAAGACCATTTTTCAGACAGGCTTTTGACAACTAGCTGGGCAGTTCTTAATCTGTTGTACTGGGCACTATTAATATTTATGTGTGTTTTACATATGTTTGTTAGGTGCTTTTCATGGTTTTAAATAATTGTTTTAATAGTTATATGTTTGTTTTTGGTCTATTAATTTATTGTGCTCTTAATTGGTTTTTTCGAACTGCTAGGTTGGCACTAAGTAAATTGAATAAATAAATTTTACTGGGGCCAGATGATGACATAATCTGGTTTCTGGTGGTTTCTCTTTATCCATGACAATTTAGCTGTCCTGTTGCTTTTTTACACAAACAGAAGGCAAGCTGTTGTAACATCCACACACTTTCAGCCAGTAATGAAAGAATCACTGCTGTGATTCCTGGGGATGCATGTGCCTCCTTGGATTTGTCTAGCAGTGACTCTGCTAGACAAGTGAAACAAGTGAATGTTATACTGTTTGCATTCCATCTGCATAATAAAGCAACATAATTTCAGTCAATATAATATAAATTCAGAACTTAACAGATTGCCTGTATCAATATAATATATGTGAGTTACTAAACTGCTCTTGCCTTTCTTATGATAAATCTGTGTTTCCACATCATATGGTAAAACCAAGAACGAAACACTTTTGGGGTGTTATGTGCCTTCAAGTCACCTAAGCATGAGTAACACACCCAACCCAGAACATATTATCATTAACAGACTTGCTCATCAACTACAACCTCAAAGTGACGGGTTCTTTCATTGAGTTAATACATCTCATATTTAGTCTTCCTCTTTACCTCCTGCCTTCATCTGTTGCCAGCATTATTGTCTTCTCTAGCAAGTCTTGTTCTTTCAAGTGTGACAAGTTCAGCTTACCTGTTTTAATTTCTACCTGCCACATGTCCACAGAAATGACTGCAGTCACAAACACTGGCTCTTTGGCTGTAAGCAGAGATGAGCACTGAACCCTAGGGTTGGATACTACTGGCTTTTGAGCAAGGGTGACCTTTACAGCATATTTATAAAGAATTTACAGCCATGTTTTGTGGAAAGGAAGCCATTATTTCTGTTAATCAAGCTTCTAGCCTTCCCTCCCCCCTTTTAATATGAATGGCTGCTCTATTCCAGAAATCAAATCAATTCAATAAATTAAATGATTCAATCAATAACTTGTTAAATAAATTATTATTCTAAGAATAATGGTTGGTTAAACCATGGATTAATTGCACCCAGAGGTCATTGAGACTTGGGAAGATCATGTATTTAATCTCTCCCTCTTTTTTTAAAGCAGTGCCTCTCCCAGTGTTAAAAGATGACTTTTTGTCATCTATATCTACAGTATATATAATATATAAAGCTGAGGTGTCCTCTTGTGGGTCCTGAATACAAATCCACACCCCTGCACTGTCCGTGATGAAACTTTGCATACACGTTCCTGGTGCATGCAAGATGGTCACAGTGGGGGTCCAGCGGCCCAGTTTGGGGTGCACACACCCCCAAAATGGAAAATGTGTGGTAACTACACGTCCCATGGTGCCCTGTGTGACAAAAAACAAACGCCGTACTGCACATGCGCACCGGCTCTGTGTCACTCCTCAACCAAGAGGGGAGGAGGCGGGGCCTGAGTGGCCGTTGGGCTCCAGGCAGTGTGAGCTTGCAACCCCCCACCCACGAGCGGCAAAACCCACAACACGGCTGTTCACCTGGTGGCAGAGGACAATAGTGATGCCACCACCTCTTCGGCCCAACAAAGGGCTGTGGCTGCAATTATCAGTCATAGCTTCCTGCAGCAGCACAGTCTCCAGGGCGGAACATAGGGCTACCTGCACACGTTGTGCCACCTAACCAAGACCACCCTTGTGGGGCCCGCCTGGACGAAGGGCTGGACGAGGAGGCCAAGACCAGCCATGCAGGGGCCCAACAGGTAAAAGAGGCCAACGGGGGTGGAGAGGAAAGTGAGACCCAGATACCCAGTGGGTGACCTGGGGTGGAGAGGCAGTGCGGAGTGAAGGGCGGCTGGGACCACCCTTGCAGGGGCCACATAGACGAGCCAGAGACTATGGTTGGGGCACACCATGGTGGGGCCGGGAGGTGAAAAAGGGTGGCGTGGTGGGAAGGCAAACAAGGCCTGGACACCGGGCTGGGGACCCCTGGTTGGTGCTCTGGAGCAAGGCGCCAGTTGGGTGGGATGCTGGGCCAAGGCTTTGTGACTATCCTGGGTGGGGAGATGGTGAGCCTGGCAGAACTAAACATACTTTACAGAGAGAAAAACGGCCCAGGCAGGCAAAAATGAAATGAGGTCCCTGTCCTCCATTGCAGGCCTGTGCTGCAAAAGGGGCGCCAGGAGAGCCTCTAGGCTCTCCCCTTCCTCTTCTCACCCACAAATGCATCCCCCCACCTCTGAGCGTCCCCGGGCCATTGCGGCCCCAGGCCCTCCCATTATTTTCAGGGTATCCTGGGGACGGATACGTGGCTACAGTTCCACTTCTGCTGCCTCATTGGCCGTGGTGTGCTTCTTCTGCCAGCTCACAGAAAAATAAACACCTGAGCTAAGCCAGGTACTCAGCTAGTAGTATATAATTCTCACAAGCTACATATTTTGTAATTAACTGGCTTTGCTTTGTGATTGGTTATTGGAAGCTAAACAATGGTTTAATTTGCAAGTCTAATTGCTGAGGCATGAGAAAATCCCATTGCAGGAAGAAAGGGGCGTTTAGTTATAAATATCATACATAAAAGGGCACGATACCTTGTAATTGTTAGACTAGGATCAGAAGTCTCGGGGGCAAACTTAATTAAAATGACTAATTGGGTAAGTTTTGTCTTATTAGCATCTATCAATTTAACCTACCTTATAAGGTTCTTGTAAAGATTAAAAGAGGGGGCAAACCTCATACGCTACCTTCATTCAGCTCATTGGGTAAGGAAAGCTGGCCCATAAATGCAGTAAAAAAGCATTTTTGGAACCAGCATTTTTGCTCCTTGATTGCACTTGGAACAAACATTTTTCATCAGGAAGGTTTCCTCCTGGGACTATTACCCAGCTCCTAATTGCCTATTGCAACTATTTCCCCACAATATCTCACAAGGTTTTGAGAGAAATATATTTTAGCTGAGGATTTAGTGGATAAAGCTTGGGTATGGCCATTAGATGCAAGCTATGAAATATAATATCTTTGGAAAATATTAATTTATTTGAAATGCTCTAGATTGCTCCCTACTCTGATATTACAATCTGTTCCAAACTATTTTCATTCTTTTTATGTCATTCTTTTTATGTTTTGGGTTAATATGACTATTCTAAATAACCCACCATTTGGGGATTTTGGTTAACCATCTAAAGATGTTTTAACAAGGTGTATTTTAGCAGTTTAAGTTTACTGATTTTAATCATAGTACAGTAGAACCTCAGATAAAGTCCAAACTCCGTTCCACAAGTTTGGACTTTATCCGATTTGGGACTTTATCCGAATCAAATGAGCGAGGCATTGGATAACGTCCAAAAATGGACTTTATCTGAGGTCCCTATACCAAATACCTCAGATAACGTCCCTTTTTTAGCGGTTTTTAACTTTATGCGATGCATCACATGTGCATAAAAACCGCGACTTTATCCAAATCAGAAATTATCCGAATCGGACTTTATCCGAGGTACCACTGTACTGTGATCTGATTTTATATTGTGATTGTTGTTTTACTGATGTAAGCCGCCCTGATTCGCCGCAGTGAACGGGCAGCGATATAAGTCTAACTAACTAACTAAATAAATATTTTTCAGCTTTGGGTGTGTAAATAAATCCGTAGCCTCCAAGGTGATGACTTTTACTCTGTAAATGTGACATAAAAACAAAAATGGAATACAAGACCCAGACCAGTCCAGTCTGCCCTAGACTTTTAGCATTATTTGGATCAGCTTCCTTTTCTCCCATTATTATGTCTTTGATTCCCAATGCTTATTAATTTTTTAAAAAGATTCACATGTTACTTTGTGGAGTAACATATTTGCTTGAACATTTGTGGAGGGCACATAGGTTTCCCGACAAAATTTAATCTTGCTTGTGGTTTTGCTACAATTATAAACTCTCAACATGTTTTGATAGTTGTAAAAATACTAGAAAATGGTAAAAGAAAAAGAGCACATACAGAGTGACTGTTAGCCCCTTTTTGGGCCGCAAGCCAACCACATGGTTCAGGGGGCTGGTCACTATGGTCCAGTGTCCGGATCTGGCCCCCAACGCCAATTCATCTGGCCTGCGAAGCCCTCATCGCTCCCAGAAACATAAGTAAAACACGCCCATAGGGCTTCGTGGACCAGATGAATTGGCGTTGGGGGCCGGATCCAGCCCCTGGGCCATAGTTTGGGCATCCCTTCCCTAAGAAATATCCTTAACCAAGCTAGGCTATCAGATAGGAGATACTGTACCATTCTTTCCGAGAAAACAAGAAAAAAAAAGCTCCTTCTGTTTGAGAAGCTAGCCCCTAAGAGTAAGAAAGTAAGACAGGCCCCATAATCAGTCATCAATGCAGTATTATGGGCTGTTCAGGAGAGAGAGAGAAGAGCCTGTGCTCTCCAGAGGCTGGGAAAGTGTGGCCTCAAGAGTCTTACATTTCCCACCAGTCCTTCCAGCATAACCATTGGCGAAGGAGCATGAGCTTTGTAGTACAACTTTATCTGAAGTGACATATTTTGTCCATCCTTATGCTTTTGTAGAACGATCTGAATATTAGAGCATGAATCATATTCATAGAATTCTAAGAAGCAATATCTCCCCCTACCACAAAACAGTTCTTTCCTCAGGCAGAGAAAAACCTATTCTCCTGGAAATTTCCATCTTGAACCTTGGCCCTTAAGGTTTGATTTCTCCATCCACTGACTAGCCCCTGACCACATGACATTCCACGTCGGTTGCATGCACAAATATATTAAGAAAATGCAAAGTTTTCTTTTAAAAAATAAATAATGCAAAGCTCTTCTCTACCATTGTAAAGGGATTTTTAAAAAGCAGTTGCCAATTTCACACTACTATGTTGTGCTTCTTTGCTTTAAGTCTTTTGGTAGAACCACTCCAGTCTTGCACACTGCTTTTATTTTCTCTTCTCATATAGCTGGCATAAATATCCTGGTTCTGAGGAGAATAACATATATTCCCCCTGGAGGGGAAGAAAAAAGGAGAAGCAGCTGCACTGCTGGCCGGCCTTAAAACCACCACACCATCAGACACCCCCTCAGGCCCTCCTGGCCCTTTCCACCAGCCAGGTGACTTCCCCGTTGCTGCCCCTGGACTATGCCTGTGGCCGGGGCAGAAAGGCTGCAGCAGCAGTAGGCGCCAGACCCTTCCACTGTCGGTGTCCCTGGTCCGCGCCCTTGGCTGGGACTTAAAAACGCTGCTATGGTGGCAGGACTTCGCCGTCGCCATCCTCGGACTTTGTCTGCAGCCAGGGTGGAGAGGCCACTTTAGTGCAGTATTGTATTGTATTGTTATATATTATACTAGCATAGTTTGCCCGGCCTTGCCGGGCATTTTTAATGTGTGTGTTGGCGGTTTTGGGTGGTTTTGCACAACCACCACTCCTAGGAAAAAAACTCACTAGGAAATCAACTCACGCATTAAAAAAAATATTATGGCAGGTGGTGTGTGGTGTGTGTGTGTGTGTGTGTGTGTGTGTGTGTGTGTGTGTGTGTGTGTGTGCGTGTAGTCCACCAGAGGGTGCTATTTTTAGTTAATATTTTTTGTTAACTAAAAATAGCACCCTCTGGTGGACTACATTCACTAACGTACAGTGTGGAGGAGGCGTTCGTGCAGGGAGGACGTCTTTTTTGGTTGTTCCCTGTAGATGAGGTTTTTGTTGGTTTTGGGTGTGTGCTAGTGTGAGTGTGTGGGGGGATTGGGAGGGTTTAACGTGGCCTTGCCTTGCTGGCCAGGCCACGTTAAATCCTTGCGTTGGGGTGCAGGGGATTCTTTTATTTATTTATGTTTTTTTACAAGGGGGCCGGCTAGTGCCTTGCCATAGCCTGGGTTTGGGGGAGAAAGAAGGGGTATCCCCTCCCCCCCAAGCTACGGGTCGGCTTGGGCAGGCCTCCGAGGCTGCGAGGGAAAACATAGTTTTTTCCCGTTGCTTTGCCGAAGCATGGGTCGGGGGGAGAGAGGGGTATCCTATTTCCCCCACACACCCCCACCCCCCATGCTATGGTGGTGGCTTGTCCCGGCCTCCAAGGCTGTGGGGGAATTTTTTTCCTGCTGTCTTTCTGAAGCTTGAGGGGGTGAGGAGGGTATCCTTCCTCCCCCCAAGCTATGGGGCGGTTGTGGGAGACCGAGGCCAAGAACGGTGCTCTGTGCTTGGCCTTTGTCTCCCATTTTTAAGGTGTTCGTTTTCCTTGGAAGAGGGGGGTGAATCTTTTGGCCTCCATCCTCCTAGGAAGACAAATTGGTTCCCTCTGGGAAACACTGTCCCTCCCATCGCAGCCTTCTGCATAGGGAAAAGCACCGGACTGTCCTTTGCCACGTGGCCCGCAGAGACGAAGGACAGTCCAGTGCTTCTCCCTATGCAGAAGGCCGTGACGGGAAGGAAAGACTTTCAAAGACCCAGCCAGAGCCGGCAAAGGGTAAATGCGGTCGGTGGAGGTTAGGGAGGGGGGCTAAGTGGTGGGGCAGGGGGGCAGCATGGTTACTGCGGCCATGCCTCCCCCCAACCCTCATCGACCACATTTATCTTTTCCCGGCTCCGGCTGGGCCTTTGAAAGTCTTTCCTGGGCCAGCGTGGTTTGTCTTTTAAAACCGCTGCGCCGCACTTTCCCAGCCTCCTCTGCGCTCGCGTCCCTCAGCCTGATTGGTTGAGGGGTTGCGCAACGCAGAGGACTCTGGGACTCATAGTTCTTTATTTGGGTCGCGTCCGTCGGGCTGCTGCCCCACTGGCGACCACCGGAACCCCGCGGCGTTGGGAAGGCGGGGGTTACGGTGAGTGCGGAGGGCTAGGTCAGGGATAGTTGGGCCGGGTGCAGAAGTCTTTGAATGAACCCAACGGTTAAGGCCACTTTTTATAGGTATAGATTATTATGTGTTATATTATTTTATGCTGCTCTTGTAGGCTGAATATTGCATAATTATTTTGTATAGTGTATTATTGTGTATATTGTATAACTATTGTATTGTATAACTATTGTGTGAGTCGCCCTGAGTTGGGTTTCCTGATTGGGCGGCATACAAGTGGGAAAATTAAATTAAATTAAATCTGGCAACAGAAATCACTGACCTATCAGTCAGGCAGAAGGGAATTGTTCTGCTACATAATGAGATGGTGAAGATCTTACTGCTGAGTCAGTGGTACCATCTTCTACTTCGTAAAGAGGCAACCAAAGGAAGAACCTTTATACCAGGAGTTCCCAACCTTTTACACTGTGGGCCAGACTATGCCTCCCCCCAGACAGCTGAGCAGGCCAGTCACATGGTTTCCGCCGGCATAAATGTTGCTGTAAAACGCGACTGAGGCTGTTTGTAAACACATTAACGACATCCACAGGTGCATTTACGGCTATTGTAAATGCATTTATGACGGCCATAAATGCTTCCAGTGTGGCGGCCGCAGCAGCACAGGCCACATGAAATGGTGCCACGGGCTGGGGCCATCCCACGGGCCCTAGGTTGGGAACCCCTGCTTTACACCCTCAGCTGAACTGTATACAAATCTGACAGTGCCATTCATTGTGAACTCAATGGGTTACCATGGAACAGTCATTGTTGCCGTGGGCCAGATATGGCCCGAAGAATATGACCCACGGAGGTTGGAGTGACTGGACTCAAGGAAGGCACGCAAGGCAGTTGGATGGTGAAAGTTCAGCCCCGAATGCTTCGAGCAGGCTGCATTTATTACTCTGAGTCTGGAGTTTGTACATGTGAGTTGCTCATGACCTCATTCAGAGGGCTTTGCCTATGTGGCATTTTACTGACCAGTCACATTAGCAGAAGTTACCCTGAGATGCGGAGTGGGCTGTGCGTCACCAGGAAGTTCTGTTGCTAACTGATAACTAGGGATTAGCGAGGACCATTTTTCTCACTCTATCTCGGGATCTCCCGGGTCTAACTTAAGGTCAACATGTTTACCACAGTGGCCTTGCCTACTAAGCTGCGGACATGAGTCATGCATTGTGTGTTATCTTGAGTTCACCACCTTGTGACATTTACCCTATTGCTGACCAAGCAATCAGCCAAGGTCTTGAGAAATAAACTAGATATTAAATAATAGCCCAAAACCCAATGGCCTTTCCATCAAAGCTCGTGTGCTCAAGCCCGTGTGCTAGCGAACAAACCCATCGGGAAAGGTTTATGCCAATTATGTAGTGGGCATCCACATTCCCCCTCTGTTTATTATTTAATGGACCTGGCTGCAAGCTTTGCAGGTGTAAGGTCTGCTTTGTTGGGATGTTACTGTCTCTCGGGCCTCTGCCATGAGGTCACTTTGACAGAAGTGGAGGAATGCATTTGTGCAAGGCAATAAAGCATAACCCCCACTGCTATGGTGATGGCTATGGTGTGGGGCACAATCTGCACCCACCCCAAGGCGACCCTGGACCACAGTGTTAGCCCAATTGTATCTTCTTGACTAAGGTGTCAAGTTTGGTTACCTGATCCTGGGGTTTTGCGAGAAGTGTCCTTCAGATTGAGACAGCGTATGTCACAACCCCAATGGCATGAGAGCAGCAAAATAGTCAACCACTGCTTGGTTTTCCAGAACTGTGTGTCTGAGCTTAGCCTGCTTTCTGTAGCGAGGCAAGGTGATGAGGTGTGTTATTGATCTTTTACTGGAAAGTTGAACTTCTCTTCCCCCTAGTAACAGAGCTGGTATTTCTAAGGTGATCCTAGGCTACTTCTGTAAGGTGGCCTCTCTGGCAATTATGCAAATGTTTCTTCACACATAGAGAGGTGTGATTGACACTGAGATAATGACTTATAATACTCTTGACTGGGGGATACTCAACCTTCTGCAGGTGCGGCCCTGTTTGGATTATTCCCCCACCCGTGGTCAAGATATGTTTTCCTAACTATGGGTGCTGCCTGGGTGGCAAATATGAGGGTAATATACAATCATGTGTGTACAGAAATCATATAACCCTTGAAGATCTCAACTCTGAGCATTGTACAAAGTAATGAAAATCAATGATATGCAAATACAAATAATAATAGCAACAATACATAAACATTCGGCTGCTTCTCTTGGTGGTGAAGCTATGAATTAAAATGATGTGCGAGTGCACATGGCTGATGGGTACTGGCTGGTTGCAAGTCCAAGACTCTTTTCCCGTGTCCAGACAAGGCAAGTGGGGTTATATGTGGCAAAGCCAAGAATAGTCCCAATTGTTCTCTGGTGTGTATTTTATGTATAACTCAAATTGTCCATTGATAGCCCAAAAAGTCTGTATTTGTGACAGTCCATGTATTGAACAGAAAGCATAATCTTTTGAAGTTCCCATAAGTGGGTAGGGCAATTTTGTGTGTGTGCATCCCAAATCCACCCCCCTTGAGGTAAAAGGACATGCCAAAATAATCTTAGAAATGAAGAAAAATTGACAGCTGATGTCATCTTAGGCAATGGCTGATGTCATCTTTTTGGCGATATCTGCACTTGGAATCTGGGCCTGATTCTGGCTTCCGGGAATGAACTCTGCATAGGAGAGAAGACTTTCTGCAAACTCAGCTTTGGAAAACATCTGAGAGAGTTAGTTTTGCAATTATATGTGAATACAGTTTTGCAATTATATGTGAATATAGCTTTGCAATTATATGTGAATACAGTTGTGGACCGGGGGGCTCCCCCCCCCTTCTTTTTACTGAAAGAAAAGAGTGTAGAGTAGCATTCCACACTCGCTGGATCTGGCCTTGTGCCATTTAGATGCAGCAGTTCCTGCTGGGAGGGTCTGCCTGCAAACAAAAATGTTAGATCCTGAAAGGAGAGATTTTTTTAATGCAACACCGCCGGCTCCCCACCCTGACTCTCCTCGGTCAGGGGTGGGTGGGAGCAAGCCGCAGCTGCCCCAAGTTCCCGCCGTGGGGCTACAAGAGCCGCCACTGCCGCTGAGCCACCGCAACACCACCGCAACACCGCCGGCTCCCCACCCTGGCTCGCTTCGGTCAGGGGTGGGTGGGAGCAAGCCGCAGCTGCCCCGAGTTCCCGCTGCGGGGCGACAAGAGCCGCCACCGCCGCTGAGCCGCCACAACACCTCCGCAACACCGCTGGCTCCCCACCCTGACTCGCCTTGGTCAGGGGTGGGTGGGAGCATGCCGCAGCTGCCCCGAGCTCCCGCCGTGGGGCTACAAGAGCCGCCGCCGCTGAGCCACTGCAACACCGCTGGCTCCTCACCCTGACTCACCTCGGTCAGGGGTGGGGGGAGCACAGCTGTTCCCTGAGTACAGCTGCCATGTGGTGGGACACTCTTTTCTTTTCAGCTGAGGTGTTTTTAGGGGCTCCGTCTTAGACTTGTAGTAGCCGAGGGTACTAGTTGGTATTAAATGATAAATTGTATTGTGTCAGGATCTGTATTAGACTTTGTAATTTTGTATCTTTAACATTGTAGAAATTGCCATATTGTGGAGAATTCTAGTGTAACTTATTTGCATTTTCCCCTTTACTTATATTATGTTTTTTCTGACTTGTAATCTTGTAATTTGATGACATTATTGCTTTATTATTGTATTGTTGATTTATTGTATTATGTTTACCTGTATTATTGTACTATTTTATTGTTACTATGTACACTGCTTTGAGTTGCCCGCTGGGTGAGTAAAGCGGTATAGAAATTAAACTTGAAATGAAATGAAAATGAAATGAAAATCCACGTCTCGAGGAAAAGCTGTGAATGTTCAAAAATCAGCAATTAGCATAGAAGAACAGATAATAAACAATCTGAATGCACAATGCTGTGGTGAAGAAAACCTCAAAAATGAAGCATACCGTGTTATTCTAATGACAAAAGCATTAGAATAACATCCTGACTATCTGTGACTTATGCAGTTGTCCCTGTTCGGGCACGCGTGGTGGAGGGACGCATGACTGTGGAGTGGGGGTTGTTTCTGGTGCGTCTCTTTGAGTGGCTAGAACAGCCCTGCTGTTGCCCTGGGATGTGACCAGGTAAGTCCTGGTGGCTAATGTGGGCTACATGCAGCGCCTTCTGTGCAACTGAAGCTGCATTGCTGTTGTGTTTGCTCTTAATTGAACGGCATGACTATACTGACTGAGCCGCACCCTGAAATTTTGTGAATGACTGTGGCTACCAATTCCTGCTGAAGAAGAGGTATTTGATAGAAACACCCATTCCACTATTTTTGGCCCCCCGCTGGAGCCCATCCTTGTGCTCCTGTGAGAAGGGTACCAGTTCTAATTATGTACAAATTGTAGGATGGGGCATATGGCCCTCGGCTAAACCTAGCTGCCCAGCGATGGCTGAGAGAAATGAAGAAAGGCTTATCGCCTACAATGCTGGCTTAGCCTTTTTGCATGTGCTTAGACTAGCAGCAAAAAAGTGGCCTGAAAATGTCTGTCTGATTAAAAATGTGACCTAGCCCAATTAATGCTTCCTAAAATTTTGCTGGAGTTCTACTGACTTGTCTGAATTCATAGAATGGATCTTAGGCAGCTCTGGCTGCCTGGCTAAGGTTCAGCACTCTGCACTCTCTCAGGAGCTCAGTGACTAATCTTTTTTCCCTTGGCTCTGGAGGTTGCAAAATGTGTCACTGCCTGATGCAAGCACCGCCATCAATACCCATAAAATGACAGACTAAAACTTTAGAAAGACACACAAACTAAAAGACAATCTTGGCTGAAAATATTAGAATGAAGAAACATGTTACACTGTACTCTAATGACAAGGAGAGAGTCAGAGGATGAAAAAAGTCAGGGATTAACTTCTCAATGAGAATGTAACACCTCCTTATCAGTTAGCACTCTCCTGAATTCCTTTCCCTGTGGAAGAATCCTATTAATGGAAGGTTTAATTAGCTCAGGAAGCTGTGAAAAAATGTGATTTGAGACTGTAAAGAAATAAGTTGCTTTTAAACATGACGCTGCGGAGAGAGGTTTGTAAGAAATTCAAGTCATTAAACATATCCTGTCAAAATTCTGACTTTAACTCATTAAACACATTAAGATGATGCTGGACAATTCTTAACACATTTAGACAATGCCAGACAAAGCTTACATGCACAGTGAGACATGTGATTTGAAGATATTTGGAAGACATAGGAGCCCCATTTATGAAGATGATGTCTAAAGATTTTTCCCTTTACTTTGTTTGAACACCTGGTTAGGTGAGAAAGCTCAGAGAAACAATTTTTCCAGTTCGCGATGCTATAAAAAATTGCTTCTTTCCAACGCAGGGCTCTGTGATGCCAATTTTTCATTTCCCATTTTTCAGTTTCCAATTATCTGTGTGCCTGAGCAGCACTGACTGCAAGGCAATTTTGGGAATGGATTTGCTCTGGAGCCCTGTGTGGCTAGTGGCTGTGCAGGTCTCCATGAGCAGCGTGCGCAGGGTGAGCGTGAGGGCGATGGTCTGCCTGCCCAGAATTGCGTCTGTCTCTAGGAAGGCTGGACACATCTCTAATTCTGTTGCTGGCAATTCTCCCTTGCATACTTCTGCCTCACTCCTTAGTTGGGAAGAACTTCTGGCTGCCCTTGAAATGCCTGGGCTCTCTAAGTTCTCTCCAGCCCCCATGCTGGTGGATAATCGGGTAGAGACACACTGGGGCATAAACTGGTGGATTTTTGTTCTCTACTCGGACTGAACTAACCACTGAAATGATCTGTCTACACTTGCTCCAAGTCCTCATGATATTAGTGGGTGCTTGGGTTTCTTGCTTAAAGCGGTTCCCCACTCTATCCCAAACCTCTGAATTGATTGTGCCTGCTTCTGGGTAGAACAGGTTGTGTTCCCCAATATGCATCACCAGGTCCGTCAGACGGTGTCTGCTTACTCTAATCTGATGTTGCCTGGCCAGGGCTTTTGAGCTCATCCCCATGAGCCTCTTGCCTGACGGTAAAGTTTTGCCTCCCCAAGGCTGTCCCCTTTACTACCTGGTTTGGGGAAATTCCCTGGATGTCTTACACAACTTACGAGTCGATGCTTCCATGGGATGGGTCTAGGTAGTAGTCCAGGGGGGAGATGCACAGGACGATGTCCCTCAGGTCTGGTCAGTGGATCTGGATCGCGGCGCTGGCTGCCAGCCGTGGGTCTGCTTCTCTGCTTCTGATGTTTCAGGATTCACAGCTCTCCCCTGGCTTTGGAACGCGTCCGTTCCTATGCGTGGGGTCAGCAGGGCTTGTGGTTGCATTGCCTTCCTTGCTGCGTGGTTGCGGTCTCTGGCTGGGGACCATGTCACGCTGCGCTCCTCAAAGAATATCACATCCTCAAAGAATATCACGTCCTCAAATAATATCACATCGGGGTCACCAGATGTTGTGGTGGGCCAGATATGGCCCGAGGAATATGGCCCACGGAGGTCGGAGTGACTGGACTCAAGGAAGGCACGCAAGGCAATTGGATGATGAAAGTTCAGCCCCGAATGCTTCGGGCAGGCTGTATTTATTACTCTGAGTCTGGAATTTGTACACATGAGTTGCTCATGACCTCATTCAGAGGGCTTTGCCTACTGACCAGTTACATTAGCAGAAGTTACCCTGAGATGCGGAGTGAGCTGTGCGTCACCAGGAAGTTCTGTTGCTAACTGATAATTAGGGATTAGCGAGGACCATTGTTCTCACTCTATCTCGGGATCTCCTGGGTCTAATTTAAGGTCAACATGTTTACCACAGTGGCCTTGCCTACTAAGCTGTGGACATGAGTCATGCATTGTGTGTTATCTTGAGTTCACTACCTTTTGACATTTACCCTATTGCTGACCAAGCAATCAGCCAAGGTCTTGAGAAATAAACTAGATATTAAATAATAGCCCAAAACCCAATGGCCTTTCCATCAAAGCCCGTGTGCTCAAGCCCATGTGCTAGCGAGCAAACCAATCGGGAAAGGTTTATGCCAATTATGTAGTGGGCATCCACAAGTTTAATTTAATTTTAATTTAATTTTCACGCTTATATACCGCTCACTCAGGCGAACCCGACTCAGTGCGGTTTACATAGCGGACAATAATACAAACTATAGTAACATAACATACAATAAATACAGCAAAAAATCAATCACCAAAAGTACAATTACAAATCTCTGTCCGTAAAAAATAACACATATATATATATATATATATATATATATATATATATATATATATATATATATATATATATATATATATATATATATATATATATATATATATATATATATATATATATATATATATATATATATATATATATATATATATATATATATACTACAATATGCACTACATGTGCACTATAATACAGTTTCTAACAATACATTAAATAAGGTACAATACAATAAAATCCTAAACATCAGTTAATCACAACAAAGAGTACACAATATAAAAAAAATTCGAAACATCAAATAACAATATAAAAATATACCCAGCACAGCCCTTTTAGTCCTTCCAGAAGGGGGGTGGGTGGGACAAAAGCGTGCACAAGTCCTGGAGCTCCAAGCCGACCAGCCTCCTCGCCTCCACCGAGGCCCAGACCATGGCAAGTCCAGCCGCCCGCCGCGGCTGGCCCCAAGTCCTAGCCAACAATAAGAAGATGGTAGCGAGGGATCCCGGGGGGCCAGCCAGGACAACCCGCAGCATCTCCCACCTGCCTCCACTCCCGGGAGCAGGTGGTGTGGGCTCCCGGGCGAGACAGGGAGTCCCTCTCCGCGACGGCGGCATCTCCCCCTTTTTCTGCTCTCTGGGCGGGCCGGCCCAGAGAGCGAAGTCAGCTGTGGGGGGGGCGGTGGCTCTCCCACCTGTCTCCACTCCAGGGAGCCGGTGGCATGGGCTCCCGGGCGAGACAGGGAGTCCCTCTCCATGACAGCAGCATCTCCCCTTTTTCTGCTCTCTGGGCGGGCCGGCCCAGAGAGCGAAGTCAGCTGTGGGGGGGGGCGGTGGCTCTCCCACCTGTCTCCACTCCTGGGAGCCGGTGGCATGGGCTCCCGGGTGAGACAGGGAGTCCCTCTCCGCGATGGCGGCATCTCCCCTTTTTCTGCTCTCTGGGCGGGCCAGCCCAGAGAGCGAAGTCAGCTGTGGGGGGGCGGTGGCTCTCCCACCTGTCTCCACTCCCGGGAGAAGTCATCCTCTTCTGTTACACCAACCTGTCTCACCAAGTGGTTATGAGGAGGTCATGGGCTGGGGAAAAGCCACATGCACTGCCTTTAGTTCACTGATGCGAAAGATGGATATAATGCATTTTGTTGTTGTCATGTGCCATCAAGCCATCTCTAACTTGAAGGGACCTTATGAATAAGAGTTCTCCAGATTGTCCCATCCTTGACAACTCCACTCAGCTCCTGCATGTTATATCCTGTAGCTTCCCTTGAAGATTTGATCCATCTCAAATTTGGCCTTCCTCTTTTCCTGTGGTCTCCCACCTTTCCCAGCATTATTGTCTTTTCCAGAGAGTCTCCCCTTTTCATGGTGTGTCAAGAGTAGAATAGCTTCAATTTCATCATTTTTGCTTCCAGAGACAGTTTGGGCTTGATTTGCTCAAGGACCCACTTGTTTGCGTTTCTGCATTAATAATGCATTAAATTCATACTATATACAGTATACATACACGAAGCATATTTTTTTCATTCTGGCACAGAGCAAATAAAGGCAGATGTAAGACAGAATGTTTGACTGTCTGAGTTTTACTGCATCTACAGAATTCATTTGGGAGGCAGAAAATGTTCCTGTTCCATCAAGATATGTACAGTATATATATCCTCATTCCCTTTCATTGTTTGAGGATAGACACATTATTTGCTGAACTTATTACAAATAAAGGCCTAGCATGCACAATCACAGAAAGTTTCTTTTATTTTCACGTGTTGACACATTTCAGGCAATTTAAAAACTAAACTATTAAAATCAGGTACATTTGAGACAAAGGTCAGAGAAACACTTTTCTTATTTTTAAAAAAGTCATTTAAAAAGCATATTTACTCTCTGATAACCCCATAGCCAACATTCTGAATTCAGAATGACTTGTTTTCCAAGAAGCCAGAGATGTAGCCCAAAATGTTGTCAAGAGGTTCTTTATTTCAATTGTTTAAACCAAATATGTGTGAGCGGGGTTTAAACCAAATGTGTGTGGGTGAATCAGTAGAACTTAATACAGTCTAAATAAACATTGAAAAGCATGAGTCAAGGTAAACTAGAAACTGTAAAGCATGAAATGGAGTGCATAAACATCACAATGTTTGATATCAGTGAACTAAAATGGATTGGAACAGAATATTTTCAATCAAGCAACTACAAAGTGTTCTACTCTGGAAGTGACAGGTACAGAAATGGAGCAGCTCTAATAATGAGACGAAATGTAGCACAGCCAGTTATGGATTTTAACATAAGGTCTGACCAATTAATATCAATCAGATTCTGGAGAGAAAAAACCATCAGCATATCCATCATTCAAAGCCATGTTCTGACCACAGATGCTGAAGAAGAGGAAATTGAAAACTTTTATGCAAGCATCCAAGAGGAAATCAATCACATACCAAAACAAGACATGCCTTATGCATATAATCATAGGCTAGTAGAATGCAAAAGGAAGGAACAAAGCAGAACCAAATGTTCTTGGGAAATTAGGCCTAAGGGATAGGAATGAAGCAGGACTAGGATTCATAGATTTCTGTAAGGCTAACAATCTGTTTATTGTGAATACTGTACTATATATGCTTCAAGCAAACAAGCAGAGGACTATACACAGGGACATCACCAAATAGTCAATATAGAAATCAAACAGACTACATACTTGAAAGCAGGAGATGGAGCAACTATATTCTCACTGGGGTGGGGGGAGACACCAGGAGCAGATTGTGTCAATGATCATGAATTGTTAATACCCAATTTTAGTGTAAAACAGAATAATAAAATAATTGTCATGCCAAATTATAATTTAAACAAAATTTATGATTAATTTAAAGTCTTTATAAGGGATAAATTTGCAGTACTGTACTATACTCAATTGATTGGGAACCAAAAAAATGTGGGCTGAAATCAGAGTCATTATTAGGGAAGAATGCAAAAAAGATGTAGTCAGAAAAGAAAAGAAAACCCAAGATAGTTTATAAAAACATTTAAAATTATAAAAGACACTTGAAAGCAAAAGTAAAAGGTGACAGAAATAGGGACAGAACCCTGAATGCAACTTTTGAGTGACTGACACATAGAGACAAAGAGAACTATTGCATCAACCAGTGCAAGGAACTAGAGAACAACAAAAATGGGAAACAAGAGATTTCTTCCAGAAGATTCAAGAAATCAAAGGAGAAGGAAGCACACTATTTGATCAGAAGAAAATTTTTGAAAGGTGGAAATAGTATACTGAAGACATAAACAAAAGAGATAAAGGGATGACAGGCTTCTTTGAAGAATAATCCTATAATGAAGAACATGCAGTTCTAGAACTGAGACTCACAAGGGCAGCAATGATAGAATTAGAAAAGCCATCAAGTATAAAGGTGTGTCAATGAAGATCAAGACTAAGATAATCCACACTATTGTATTCCTGATCACCATGTATAGATACAAAAGCTGAATGGCAAAGAAGGTTGGGGGGATTGATTCATTTAAAATGTGGTGCTATAGGAGAGCTCTGTGGATAAAGATGTAAAAGTGGTTCTTAGAACAAATGAAGCATGAACTGTCTCTGAAGACAGAAATGAAGACATTGAGGTGGTCCTACCTCCTACAACTTTGTGCACATCACAAGGAAGAAAGGTTTGGGGGAGGAATAATGCTGGGGAAGATGGAAGAGAGCAGAAAAAGAGGACATAATGAAACAAACATGAGATGTCAGAGAGTAAACAAAACAAAAAGACAAAAAACATTGTGGCGCTTTAAAGACTGCTGTATTTTAATGCTAGCTCTTGTGGATCAAGTCCACATCAGACATAAGAGTGAGGCTTCGTGGCATAAATTTGTAGATATCATGTACAGAATGGTTAGCATAACCAATAAGTAAACAAGTTAATGTGGTCTTTTTACAAATGGGAATACCTGTTCTTTAGATTAGTTGTGAAGCTTTGGCCTTCTGAATTGCAAATGGTTAGTAGATGAATGCAAGACAAACATTGTGGCATTACACATTTGCTAATGGGTTTACCCTTCAGGCCCAAGCATGAGATGGGTTAACTCCATGAGGAAAGCTACAGGCTTGTTTTTGGAAGAGCTGAGCATGGTTGTTGAGGACAAGACATTTTGGATATCTCTTATTCCCAGGGTGCCATAAATTGTAGACAATCTGATGGTATGTAACAACAGCATCAGCCAAACATTGACCAGAATCCTCTTGTTCAATTGCACTAGTTTAAGCGCACGGCAAATGATGAACTGCTGTTAGTTAACAAGCTACCACCTGTGTCCATCATACACCATCCCTTGCACTTCACGTAAAACAAGGGACATAAGCAGTGACTTGTTAATTAGCAGCAACATCCCTCTGCAACGTACATTATTGCACCAGCAGCATTAACCAGCCGAACTCTCGCCAGGTTCTTCTATCTAGAAATGTTTGAGAAATGACATTTATTCATTTTTAAAGTGTTTTTTTTTTTTGCTTTGCTACTCTGTAGAACTCCCAAAGCAATTTACAACTGTCAAATTAAAATTAATAAAAAACAGACTTAAAACATTAGTTAAAGGCAGATTCAAAACACTGTATACAAGCCAATTTTAAATCCAAACTTGGAGACCCAAAAACTTTGTTCCAAATAATCCCATTTTAGCTACCTGTTGGAAGCTCAACAATTAGGCTGACCTAATCAAGGCACTGCTACAAACAAAGTCCTGACTGGTATAGCATCAACGTAGCCTCTCAGGGAAGTGGGAAATGCCCAGCAGGGCTCCTGTCAAAGATCTTAAACTCTTGGCAACCCCATATAAGAGGAAGTAATCTTTCATATATCCTGGCCCTGAACCCCAAATTTAGGGCTTCGAAGACTAAATTCAGGGACTGTGGTGGCTTAGTGGTTAAGACACTGAACTTGATGACTGGAAGGTTGGCAGGTCAGCAGTTTGAGACCCAAGTGCTGCACAACGGAATGCACGCCCATATCTGTCCCAGCTTCTGCCAACCTAACAGTTCGAAAGCAAAAAATTGCAAGTAGATAATCAGGTACCACTCTGGTGCAAAGGTAAACAGCATTCTGTGCATTCCGATGTCTAGGCATGCCTGCCACATGTCCACGGAAATGTCTGCAGAAGCAGACAGTGCTGGCTCTTTGGCTGTAAACAGAGATGAGCACTGAACCCTAGAATTGGATACAACTGGCTTTCAAGCAAGGGTGAACTTTAACTTTACCTAGACTGAATTCAGCACCTTGAAGTGAACCCACACGCAAACCAAAAGCCAGTGCAGTTGATTCAAAACTAGCATACTATGGCCTGTAAAGCACATGTCAGAGGACAATCTGGCCCCACCACATCTTGTACTTCCTATAGCAATTTTCAAATGGAGCCCCATATACAGTGTATGGAAGTAGCCTAACCTGGATGTAGTCCAGGCATGCACCACTGTGGCCAAATCTGTCTTCCCTTGGAAAAGGTGCAACTGGAAAACTCCTAGGTTGGAACAAGGCCAAGAAAGGTCCTCAAGCTCCCATTCCCATGTTCCCATTCTGCCACTTGAATTGATGCCATATCATTGGTATCTACAGAAATAAGTGAAAATTGGAGATTATCAACAAGTTCATTATATAAATGAGGTAGAAAGTTTGACTGACACTCAAACTCTGCTTGGAGAAAAGATTTACCACTTATTTATTTTTTGCAAAGTTTTATCACCTTCATTTAGCACCAGGGAAAGACTGGAAAAAGTTTTTCATATTTACATTTTTTATATATATCAGTGAAAATGTAGAGTTCTTCTAGTATGAAAAGTAATTAATATTCATTGGAAAGGAAATAGTGGAGTAATCAGTGTTGTTCCTCACTACCATCATTGTTACCAACATAAAAGAGCTAAATGTCAGAAATAACTGCTATCTTTTTTCTGTGGCTTTTATAGATACCCATAAACTTCCCTTGGTATCTTAGTCTGTACTGTAGTCTGTACTCTCATGAGAATTATTAGATACAATTTACAATCACACTGTCATGTAGTGGGAGATGAATGGTTGCATGGTTTTGAGTGGAATGTGGTATATTAGTTGGGGAAATTTACCTTACCTGTCAGTAGCCTGTTATTGAGATTAGGCAATCAGATTTGCTAATGAGGTCCATTTTTACCTTCAACTGTCTAGTCATAAAATATAACACAGAGAGATGGAGGCTGAGCGAAAATGGAGGCTATGACAAAAAGACAGCTTTTCAGCATGTAATAAAGCTCTGTTTCTAGCAGCATGTTCCCTGTTTGCCTTCTAATCTTTCCGATAATGCTCTGAGTACTCTTATTATTATTATTATTTTGTGTCTAGGTCAGACTTTAAACTCCAAAATAAAACCTCCTTTTGGTGAATTAGTTCCGTAGTTCCTTTTGCCAGAGATATGTAAGAAAGATTACCTGGCACAATAAGGTTGCCATTACCCAAGGTACGCCCGATTGTGGTTCAAAACTATCACAACTTTCTTTTTGTGTATCACAGTCTTCTGTTGAAAATCAAATAAAAGCATTTGAATTGGAGTATAATAACCGAGAGTTAGTGAATTGGAGTATAATAACCGAGAGTTAGTGAAGGATGGGGAGGTATTACATTGGCAAAGTAGAGTTATTATTAGTGTTATTATTGTTGTTTACTGTTTTATAATTTTTTTGTATTTGTATTGTTTATTGTCTTTATGATCCCTTCGTATTTGTATTGTAATTTTTTCTTTTTGTTCTGATTTTGTTATAATTTCTTGAAAACCTAATAAAAAAATTTAAAAAATGAATGTGTACTCTTAATTGTACATTTTTTTCTTTCCTCAGTTGCTAGGATTTTATTGGCTGTGAATTATACTGATATTCTTTACCCATAGCAGAAGAATAATTTGTGATGATCAAAAATACAATATAGTTACAAACTGAGAATGACTGTTTAGTTCTAAAGTAGTAAATGTATAGTCTTAGAACTATAGATACTCTTTATAGAACTGCTAGACCTTTAATTACCTCTCGTTTGTAACCATTTCCGACCCTCAAAGCAGTTATTTAAATGGTTAGGTGGTATGGAGAAGAATAAAGCTGAACAATCTGGGACATTTTGTTTCCAACATCTGGTTTAAAGAGCAGATGAAAATGTTATCCATAGAAAGCCTATAAATTAGCAGTGGAAGAAATGCAGTGGTTTATTGCTTGGGGTGGTGAAAAAGGCAACTGAAAACTGCATTGGTACTTGCAAGCATTTACAAAATGCAAAGTATATCTTTATGAAATTTCAAGTAAGGATCTTCATTGAAGAAACAAAACAGTTGTGCTCAAGCCTTGCTTATGACACAGCTGGCAAGAGTTCAGTCAATGACTAAGACCTTAACAGGACTGGGATTCTCTAGCTTTTTGCCAGATTTTGTGCTTGCCACGTAAACACTGCACAGCAATGCATTAGAAATAATTCCTACATGTTTTGTGATTCATCTGTTTCATCTGTAAATGATGGATTCATAGAATAATTTGTGCTAGCTGGAAGAGCCTAAGAAGAGTTTAGATCGGAGAAAATAAAGATGTACAGAAAAGGGAACTAAGAGATTGGCTTTGATTGCACTGATTCACAGGGCTCAGCTTCCTATTTTCTGATCTATGTCTAAACCTACATATTTTCTGCTTCAGCTCTAACTAGGTACCCACTTTTACTTATTAACAAGATGTACAAACTGTCTTAAAGCAGTAAGATGTCTGCCCAAATCCTGTTAGTTACGGCCACAAACTTAATGGAAGCAATCTTTTGGAGGTGAATTTTGTCAAGTTAGCAGCATACCTGTCAAGTATCCCGTATTGGCCGAGATTTCCCATTTTTCAGCGCTCGTTCCTCCCCTTTATCGCCGCCGTCCCGTATTTGAACGACAGGGAAAGGGTTACTGCGGATGTGCAAATGGGCTACTGTGCATGCACGCCCACGGTGCGCATGCACAAATGAGCTACTGCCCACACATGGGCAGTAAGTTCCCATATTTTGCAGAGCTGCACTTGACGGGTATGGTTAGCAGAGACATTGTAGGTTACACACCTAGCTACATAACTCAGCAAGCAAAAAGATAATATCTAAGTTGATTTCCAACTTGAGACAATTTGCCTCCAAAATCTGCTGCCTTTGCATTACACCAGCATAACATCATAATTGCCACAATCCTCTTATAATTACGCCTGCATAATGCCAGTGGCATAACTTTTGGAGACAAATTACCTTAAGTAAGGAGATCAATGTAGACATTATCTGTTATGCACTTTGTTGCGCAAATCAATATGTAACATATAATGTCTATGATGATTCCCCTCGAACAAATGACCCTTCAAAAGTTATGCCTTCAGTATTATATAGTTATAACTAGGCAAGAGGATTTTAGCCAACAGGAGTTTGGCTGTTAATTTTAAAAAAACTATAGGGATAAAAGCCATCCACACAGAAAGACAATTTACTCAATAAACAATATCACCAACAATGCTATAAAAATGTAATGTAAGATATTCACAAATCTCAAAGTGCTTACCAGAATAAGACTGAAACCCACTACTGTATATCATTTCCTGGAAATAAATCAGCTTGAATGTAATAGAATTAACTTCTAAAATGCATGTGTATCAAACAAGAGTGTAATCACTTGTCTGATGAAGTAGCCTAGGATTAAAATTAAGAACAGATGCAGAAGCTGTTCTACAACTCTGGGACCAGTACAAAAAAGCCCCTGCCTTTTGTAGATGAGTACTTTAGCTCACTGAAGAACTAAACCTGCCAGTGGAATATTGCTAGTAATCTTTGAGATAGGGGGAGAGTGATGTCTCATGAGAGAAGTCAGTCCATAAGATTCTTGAAAGAGAGACTCCATGAAGTACAAAGCATTAAGCATCAAAAACAGTTGTCAGTGTGTTCCCCAGTAGTTGGCACTATGGCCAAATGAGTGAACTTTAGGGGTGAAGATGCAGAATATACATTTATTAAATCACTGGACAAAGAAATGTGTTTATTTGTTGCACATGAAGACATTCAGGCCAGGGTTATGTAGAGTTCTACACAGATATCACTTTGCTGGATAAAATTTCATCTTGGATGAAGCAGACTTAAGATTTAGAACTGAAAGAAACTAATTATAAATAAATAATCCTGCTACGATCACATCTGCAACCCATTAGTGACAGATTTGTGTTGTAAATAATCATATGTTGAATAAAGTCTTCTCTCACACACAAAAAAGTCAGCGGACTAATACAAAAGTTTGTCAAATAAATCAAAAAGAAATAATAACAATTCTGAGTGGTGTGGTTGCAAAACATGCTATTTGTTAAAGACTTGTGTGCAGAGATCAGCCTGATGTAATAGAACTGCACAGGGTGTGGGCAGTATTAAATATAGCCATGCATCTCTTCCAAAGAGAAAGATTTTAACCAGCCATAGATCTTAGGGTTTTTCTAAGTTCAAGAAACATTTGCTGGTGTTTTGTTCCTACTTTAAATAGATGTCGTACCTAAAACACGTAAAGACTTTTTGAGCTCCCTCCCTGGTTTTAAAAATGGTTTCTTTGCTTGCTTTCCTGCTTGCTTGCTTGTTTACTTGTTTTCATTGATGATGAGTGGACATGGCAGAAAAGGTCATTTCGCAATAGCATTTGTGGCTTTCAGATTTTTTTTAATGTTACATGTAGACAGATGCCTTCTGCATGAAACATATTTTTAGTCTTCCACCCACAGCCAGTACCACAGGATTTTACAGAACTTGAAAAGGCTTTTTTCCACATTTTTAATACTATCCTCCTGTGTAGAGGAAATGCAGCTCTCTTACTTGATTCTTCCTCGTTACTGATAATCCTGCGGATCTATGATACAGATCTTCCCTTTACTGTGTCCTAGTGAAAAATTACATAATGATCAGTGGGAGATCTTATTTTCCCTGGAAGTTTTGGTTTTTCCAAAAGACAAGTGTTTGTTAGGGTACCTGTGGTGAAACTTGGCATAGTAATAACGTTACAAAGGCTTTTCAGTTTGTCTGGAGGCTGAAATAAGGGAGATGTTTAAAGGAAAGGTACATTAGTGAAACTGGTGTGGCTTTCCCCTGGCCTTCTCAGTTCCACTGGAGAAAACAGAGACAATGAAAAAGAAACAGCAACGGCCCATGATGGCCAATATTTTTTTTGCTGGACCTATAGTAGTAGGATTACCTTGGTTAAATTGCAGAGCAGGAGATACCAAGAATGAGGGTGGATCTGTAGGAAGACAGTTGGAGAAACTGAAGAGAATATTGCATCATTTAAGTGGACAAAATATAGGTAAAGGTTACCCTTGCTCGAAAGCCAGTCAGATCCAACTCGTCAGTGCTCATCTTTGTTTATAGCCAAAGAGCCAGTGCTGTCTGCATCTGCAAACATTTCCCACCGAAGTGGTCCCTATTTATCTACTTGCAATTTCTTGATTTTAAACTCCTAGGTTGGCAGGAACTGGGACAGAGATGGGAGCTCACTCCATCGTACCGCACTCGGGTCTTGTACTGCTGACCTTCCAGTCATCAAATTCAGCATCTTAACCACTAAGCCACCACAGTCCCAGACAAAATATAACTTGTGAATAATCTAATGGGCATCACTGAAGCAAGATTCCTGGGTAATCACCGACTTTCTTGAATACTAGCAGGGGTGCCCAGCTTCACATGGGCAGGGTTCGGGGGGTGTCTGTCCTACCTCCCGGGGTTGAGTTGGAACGTGGCCTCCACCCACACACCCTCTCACGCACACACATCCATTCTCTCTGTGTGTGTCTCTGTCTCTCTCTCTCTCTCTCACACACACACACACACATTCTCTTTATCCCTCCTGGGCGCGCGCGCACAAACACACACAGTCACACACAGAGAGCAGTGGAGTACTCTGACTCTGCTCTCTCTCACACACTCTCTCACACTCTGATACTCTCTCTGTCTCTCCCCTTGTCTCTCTGCCTCTCCCTCTGCCTCTGTCTCTCTCTCTCTCACACACACACACACACACACACACCATCCCTGCCCAGCGTCTCCAGACAACGGACTGCTTCCGGAAGCGCCGTCCATTGCCTGGAGATGCAGGTCACATTGGCAGATGTGGGGTACTGCCAGGCTGGGCTTTACGGAGCCCCCCCCCATGTGCTGGCTAGTTTCCCCCTGTGCTCCTGCCCCCCATGTTGCTTGCTTCACCTGTGGGGCTTCCTCCTCCGTGCAGCCAAGCCCAGGGCTTCCACGCGACTGCCGGCAGTATGGGCTGCGTCTCTAGGCAATGGCCGGCGCTTCCGGAGGCGCAGCTGTTGCCTGGAAACACAGGCCACGCTGCCAGGAGAGCTGCATGGAGCCTGGCTAGCCGGGGGCCTCGCACACCTGAGAAACCACCCCCTGATGGCTGCCTTACCTGTGGGCCATCCACCGCTGTGGAGCCCAGTCTGGCGCTTCCACCTCACCTCATGCCTGTGAGGGTGTCTGTGTTGCAGATTGGGTGCCAGCGCTCTCTTGGGCTAGGCGCCCAAAACCCCAGCCCATGCGTGGTTCCCGGCGTCAGGCATGGGCCGAACAGAGCGCTCCAGTCGGCCCATGCCTTCCGGAGAAACCAAGGCAGAAGGCCCGCCTGCCCTTCTCTGGAAGGCGGCCGGCGTACGGGCGCCCCATTCATCCCATGCCTGCTGGAGAAGGCCTTTGGCTTGTCCAGTAGGCATGGGCCGAATGGAGCACTCCATTCGGCCCATGCCTTCTAGAGAAGGGCCGCCCGTCATCCTCCAGCTGAGATGGCGGCCAGTCAGTGGAGCTTCCCAACCGGGGAGGCAGTAATGTGCATGCACCAGAATCCGCGCAGGCACAAAAGCCTGCCCAGAGTTCCAGGCGGCGGCACCGGGAAACTCCAGGCAGGCTTCTGCGCCTGCGCGGATTCTGGTGCATGCATATTACCGCCTCCCTGCCATTTCATGCTGGCCAGTTTTCAGGGTGAAAGACCCCGAAATGGTTTGCTGGTCCCCCGCACCGGCCACCCCAGAAGTGTGAGGTAGGCGGGGGCACTGTTTTCAGGTCTCGGGGTGCAGGTGTCGCACTGTGTACTGGTAACATACAGCATGACACCTCAATTTTAGTTATATATAAATAGATGTATGTATACTTTGGCCTTACTTTACTGTATTGGTAGCTATGGTATCTTAAAAATTCAGAAACCACACTGAAAGTATTACTCATACATTTGAATATCGGACTTTACAAAATATGGATGCATCAACTGAAAATAAAAATTTGACCATAGTATTGATGGCATGGGTTGGGTGACTCTTTTCAACCATGGCCACTGTGCACATCATAGTTGCATGGTCAAGTAAAAATATAGCATGTATTAACATTAAGATATACTGTCATACACACAAATTTATCCTTTTCATGCTCTTACTAAAGACAAAAGGCACCAATTAAAAGCAAAGCAGACATAAAGGCTTGTAGCAAATTGAGCTAGCATCATAAGAATTAGCTCAATGGTGCAACTGATGACTGTGCTTTGCCCTCTTAAAAGAAGAATTCTTGGAAATAATATACAGTAAATAAATATTTACAACAAAAGGACATACAGTACTATTGACTCTGCAGATATTTTGACAAAGAATCCCTATAGCAAATTAAAAGCTCTGGGTTCCATAATCAAATGATACAATCTACTGAAGTATGCTTTTTCCAAATCTTTCTTTTCTTTGTTTCATTACATTTTTGTACAGCAAATATTAAAAGGTTGGCCACTACAATGTCATCTCTTCTCTTTAGTATTTTTCCCTCTTCCACTACTCATTTATTTATCTCCCTCACTGGCCTTGCCACTAACGCTCTTTTTGCAGAGCTTCCCATCTGGCTGGCTTGCTTTGGAGTTAAATTCTTTTACATAAGAAGCTAACCCAAGAAACTACCGAAAGGAACAGCCAGCATAATAACTCAACATTTAAACTGAAATCCCCTTAGCTCCAGTTCATAGCTTGCCTACTAATGAGGCATGAGGAGGAAAGAAGCCTTCCAGCCAGTACTTGAAGAAGTTGCCTTTCTAAACTGTTGTGAGCCTGACTACACAGAAGTCTGTCCTGGGTTGGTGCAGACTTCTCTATATTGCACCCTAGCATTCAGACTGCTGACACAGTTCACAGAGAAATGTTAAATTATCCTAGGAAGTTGTGTTTAAGGGTTCTAACTTCACAAAAGCTCTGCCAGCCAAACAAAATATACCATATACTGTACTCAACAGATCTACTACTCATTATTAGTGCTAATGTTGTGAAGTTGATGAAGCAAATAGCAAAAAAAAGGGGGGGGGGAATGCATTGCAAACAGTGAGACAATTACCTGTCTAGTCACTCCCTATGACTCTCAGAATCCAGCATGACCACAGTATCCCTACCACATGAGTCTCCACCTCATCCCAATGTCCTTTGCTGCCTCTGCATTTTGGACAAAGAGACAGCCACTACATCTGGTCAGATTCTCCTGGTGGTAGAATACTCTCCTCATTGAGATTTCTTGCTTGGATATAACCTAATAAATTTATCTGAAGAGCTGGTAATCTTGTGCAAGATATCTAGTTGAAGACCAGTTAATCTGACTATTTTTATATAGATATTTAGAAAACACTGGAAAAAGACAAATGTGAAAAAAGAACAAAAGCCACATTGTTAATTGGACCATACCTGTCAAGTATCCCATATTGGCCGGGATTTCCCATTTTTCAGCACCCGTTCCTCCCCTTTACTGCTGCCGTCCTGTATTTGAACAGCGAGGAAAGGGCTTATTGCGCATGCGTGGCCACAGAGCACATGCACAAATGGGCTACTGCACATGTATGGTCACGGTGCGCATGCGTAAACAGGCATGCACTGTGATTGTGCGCACACGCAAACAGGTTACTGAGCATACGGGTCCCCGCATGGGCAGTAATTTCCCGTATTTTGTGGAGCCGCGCTTTATGGGTATGAATTGGACAGTTGCCACCTCACACACCCTGGAGAGGGTTGTAAGCCACTTTAAACAAATCTTAAACAACAAAATTTAAAATCGGGTGAAATGTCTCTTGTCCTGCTTTTTTCTTCCTGGGCCTGCCATACAACCTTTCTTCTTCTCTACTAGCCTGTCAAGTTCTGTTTACTCCAGTAGCAGGTAAAGAACAGACTGGTTCAAGGGCTAACAGATGGACAGTTGAAGTACACCAGATTTTATTAGACTGCAACACCCATCAGCCATAATCAGATAAGGTCTCCCTTGTTTGAAAGCCAATCATATCTTACTCTAGGGTGCAGTGCTCATCTCCATTTACAGCCAAAGAGCCAGTGCTGTCTGCAACTGCAGACATTTCTGTGGCCATGTGGCAGGCATGACTAGACGGCAGAGAACACATAATGCTGCGTAACCAGTATAACCAATGGCAAAGGATCATGGGAGTTGCCCTCCATCAACATATGGGACAAAAATTGCCCACTTCCAGAGAGAAGCCTTAGATGGGAGAAACTGGGGCAGCCTACTTTTTAATATAGCCACAGGTTAATATGGTTTGGATCTCAACACCAAGAAGAATAAATATCAGGTTAATATGGTTTGGATCTCAACACCAAGAAGAATAAATATCTTGTTATAAGCCTAGCGCCAGCTCACTGCAAGCTAATGGCAGGAACACAAGAAATCAAAAGAGTGGATAAAATTGTCTGTTTGGGGGAATAAGTTAAATGAAATGTGCGATCCCAAGGTAGAGATCAAAATACGAATAGAAAAAGCAAGCTCCACCTTCATAAAAATGCGATATTTGTTATGCAATAGAGCTCTAACTCTCGCTACAAAGAACAGCAACTGGCTAAGGGACAGGAAACAGAGGGTAGCACTAAATGGACACTTCTCCAAGTGGAGGGAAATAAAGAGTGGGGTCCCCCAAGGTTCAGTACTGTGACCCCAGCTTTTCAACCTCTTCATAAATGATCTAGAGGTAGGAGTAAAAAGCAAGGTAGCCAAATTTGCTGACGACACTAAATTATACAGGGTAGTGAAAACTGTGAGAGATTGTGAGGAGCTCCAGAGGGATCTTTAGATCTCTTGACACTGGGGGAGTGGGCAAAACAGTGGCAAATGAGTTTCAACATTAGTAAGTGCAGAGTGATGCATGTTGGGGCAAAAAAACCCAATTACATTTATAAACTGATGGGGTCTGAACTCTCTGCGACAAACCAGGAAAGGGACCTTGGTGTCCTGGTGGACAACTCAATGAAGGTGTCAACCCAGTGTGCCTCAGCAGTGAAAAAAGGAAATTCAATGCTAGGGATCATTAGGAAGGGTATAGAAAATAAGTCAGCAAGTGTCATTATGCCTCTTTATAAATCTATGGTGAGGCCCCATCTGGAATACTGTGTACAGTTCTGGTCGCCATACCTCCAGAAGGATATTATGGAGTTGGAGAAAGTACAGAGGAGGGCAACCAGAATGATTAGGGGACTGGAACACCTTCCTTACCATCTGAGGCTGCAACGGTTGGGCCTTTTCACTCTTGAACGATGGCGTCTAAGAGGTGACCTGATTGAAGTTTATAAAATCATGCACGGTGTGGACAAAGTACATGAGGAAAAACTGTTTTCCCTATCGCACAACACTTGAACTAGGGGACACTCCGTGAAACTTTTGAGAACTAGTTCTCAAACAAATAAGAGAAAGTACTTTTTCACCCAGAGGATTACTGGTCTATGGAACTCCCTGCCAGAAGAAGTGGTGACAGCTGTCAGTCTTGACAGCTTTAAGAAAGGATTAGACAAGTTCATGGAGGACAAGGGTATCAATGGCTATAATGATGGATACCTAAGGACAACCTCCAGGTTGGAGAGATAGGCAGGATATCTTTCAATGCCATTTCCAGGGAATCCTAAACAGGTGAAGGCATCTGCTTGGGAATACCCTGAAGCAAATGGTGAGCCACTGTGTGAGACAGAATGCTGGACTGGATGGGCTGTGGCCTGTTCCAGCAAGGCTGTTCTTATGTTCTTACATATTCCCAGTGTTGCTATATGGCAGGGGTTCACAACCTATGGTCCTTGGGCCAGAACTGGTCCCTGACACCATTCCATCCTGCCCGTGGCAATGACCCCAGAAGTAGAAGCTGATGCATTTACAATGGCCATAAATGTGCCCGTGCATGCACAATTGTTTTACGAATGCATTTATGATGGGGGGAATCACGTGTCTGGTCCGTGGCGCGAAAACCTTGAGAACCCCTGCTATGTGGAGTTGGAGCTTGGACATTGACTAAAGCATCTGGGGGAAAATTGAAGCTTTTGAAATGTGGTTCTACAGATAGCTGCTAAGGATATAATGGGTTGACCATGTGACTAATGTAGAAGTGTTGCACCGGATGGCTAAAGAACAAGAACTGCTTAAGACCAATAAGCAAAGAAAGCTCTAATACCTTGGACATTTCATGAGGAAGGACATGAAGTATAGAATACTCCAACTTGTTATGCAGGCGGAAATCCTTGGGAAGAGAGGCCCTTTCTGGGTAATTATGTTGCAGATACTAAGTATAGTATGGTAGATAGAGTGACAGTGGATTCAAATTCCCACTTTGCCATGACAACTCACATGGTATAGCTACTGCTTATATAACACACTTGCCTTGAAAGTCCTGTTAGCATTGCTATAAATCAGTTCCAACTTGATGGCACATAACAACAGATTACTGGTATGCATACCCGTCAAGTGCGGCTCCGGACAATACGAGACCTGCACAGAACCCTTCTGCGCATGCGCAGTACCTACTTTCCCCACCGGTCAAATTACGGGATGGCAGCAGGAAAATGGAGGAAGAGGCGCCGAAATACGGGAAATCCCAGCCAATCCGGGATACTTGACAGGTATGCCAGTATGTTGCAAGAGTTAAAACAGAATCTGAACTGCAATCTCACATGGAGCAAATAGTCAGAAACAAAGAAAAAGGGTTGGGAAACGTCTATTTTCATTTCACTCCAATGCAACTGTAGAGGCTATTTTTATAATCAAAAGAATTCTTTCAGTGTTCTGTATTTCCATTTGCGCTTCCTCTTTGAGGCACATAAAAAGATAAATGGTGTTGAATTTATCAAAAGGTGAGATATCTATAATTCTATAGTAAGGAGGGTGAGAAATGCCGAGGAGCGATAATGTCCTTTGTGAAATAAAGGCAAATATCCTACACACCCCTGATTTTAGTTGAAGCTTAATTGAATGGTTCTGCTATTTGACAGAAGATCACCAATTAAATTGCCTGCTTGGAGTCGTCCAGTAAAAATACCTCTACCAGATTGTACCATTTCCTTGAGAGCCAGAATAGTAATTGGAATCCAGCTGTCAAGATTCAATAACTTGTTATCATTACATTCATTTTTTCATTCTATTAATTCCAGAACATTTTACATGTTCCATTTATTCATTTGTGGAAAAGTAATTCTATACACTGTAATTTCTTACTGAGCATAGAATAATGTAGATTCTCCCCCTTAAAACCTCACTTTAAAAGATGGTTCAAATCACTAAGGTTTGTTTTTTTTTAATGGAAAACCCATAAAACTATTACAAAGCATTGACAATTTCTTTTAAGGCGTCTTCAGAAAATATAATCATCCCAGAATCTCTTTGCTGCGTTTGAATTTTATTTATTTATTGTTTGTTTGTCAGGAACGTGGTCTTAACAAACAATAATTTGGTTGTTAATATTGCAGTTCATACTCTGATCAGATAAAATAAAATAAGCAGATCTGGTATGAATTCTCAGTTGCTGTGATAGACTGAAAGTGGTGGAATATCACACCGTTTCCAAGATGCCATTGCTGGAGAAGGAAAAGGCAGAGACTGGTGAGTGCAGCTGACTCTTCTTAGAGCATGCAATATTTTTATTTTATGGGTGACTCTGAGGGGTCCTGATCAAACACTTTCTATAGCAACAGATCCAATAAAATCCAATGGGAATGAGAGGGTAGTTGCCCCATTCAGCTAATGGCCTAGGACCCGGTCAAGTCCCCCCCCCCCCCCCGCTCTATGCTTGCTTTTTTAAAAAAAATTGTAAGTAATACATTACAACGCCTAAACAAAGAAGAATTATATATTTCCCCAGCCTAGCTCCCAGTTTAAACCTTAGCCAGCAAAGGCCATGGTCAAGAGAATTGTATGCCAAGAACATCTAGGGCTCCCTGTTTGTAAGCCACTGCTCAAACCAGTACATTACACTTCTTATCAGAATGAGAACCAGGCTTTGGTATCAGCATCAGCAATCAACAGCAGTAACTAATGAAAACATGAACTGAATGGCATCAGAAACTGAGGAGGTCCTGTAGGAAAAGTGTAAGATTGTCAGCATTTTGAATCTAATAAGCCTCCTGTAGGTTTATCTCCAGAATCCAGTAGCATGAGAAACTTACAACTCCCCATCAAAGTTGCTGGAGCATCAATCTTTCAGTAAAATCAATAGTACAGTATATCAAAATGTCTGACTTTGGCTGGAATATCCCCTTCTTCCCTCCCCCCCCCCAATTATTATTGTGCCTGCAAACACTGCAGGAGTGCTTTTATTATTATTATTATTATTATTATTATTATTATTATTATTATTATTATTATTATTATTATTATTATTATTATTATTATTATTATTATTATTATTATTATTATTATTAGATACAAATCAACTATTTGAATCACAGTCAAGGACTGGAACAAAATTAATAGTTCAAGCCCTAACCAAGGACCTAAGAACTGTTAAGGTAATGTCTGAGTATATATGTAGTGCCTAGTAGAGTTGTTTTTTGGAGAGTTTGGATGTTCAAGTCTGATAAGTCCAAAATTTCCAAATATCTAGGGAGTCCTTTAGGTATTGTTCCAAGGGCTCTGGTCACAATGGGTACAACAACAGATTTCTTCCTCCATAGACGTCGATTTCAATTTGCAAATCACAATATTTTGTGATTCCCCCCCCCCCTAGTAGTTTGTCTTCAATTCATGCATCTCCTGGTACTGTACTGCAATGTCAATAAACCAGACCTTCTTCTTTTCCACAAGTTATGTCAGGTGTGTTGTGAGGCAGATGTTTATCTGTTTGAATTTTAAAGTCCCACAGGATCTTGACTCTCTCATTTTCTAAAACTTTCTCTACTTGATATTCCCAATGATTTTTACTGCATTCAAATCCAAATTTCTGGCAAAGTTTCCAACAGATAATTTTTGCAATTTTTGCAATCCTGTTATGGCATTGCAAATAATCAGTCTGTGAATTTCTGCTGCCTCCACTGATCAGATGATCTACTGTTTCATCCTTTTCGTTACAAAGCCGGCATTTACTATTGTTGGATACATGCTGTATTTTGTCTTCATGCAATTTGTTGGCAAAACTTGTTCCTGAGCTGCCAAGATAAATCCTTCTGTTTCCTTCTTCAAAATGCCTGCTCTTAACCATCCCCATGTCAGCTTTGGATCATCCTTGCCTTCTATATTTTCCAAATGTTGACCATGCATAGGCTTGGGTTTTTTTTCAGTTTATAGCTCGACTTTCTATCCTTTCCTTTCTGTATTTAGCTTTCTTCCTCACTATTTTCAAAAGTCCCCCTTTGTTCACTTCCTGGAGCATAGGCTCTTCACTTTTTCTTAATGTAGTCATTCAAGTTATGCTTTTCTTCCTCTACTGTCTGTTTCACCTGTAGGAGTCCTCTGCCATCCTCAGCTCAACATCACTTTTTGGGTGCGGGGCATGATGCATAGTCATTAGCTTCCTGTTTTTCATTCTAGGTTGTCTAATTCCATTTGGGCCCAATCAATTATTACAGCTGAATATCGTATAACAGGCACTGCCCAGGTATTAATTGCCTTGATGATACTGCCTCCACTCTGTTTTGACCTCAAGATTTTGCGGACCCGCTTTATGTATTTTGTAGAAGTAGTTATTTTGACTTCCAGAACTCCCAGGAACTTGTATCCCTCTTCTGATGTTATTGCTTTGATACATTCTTCATTATCTAACTAAAATCCATCACCGTTGACAATTCTGTCTGCCTTAACAGTAATTGTGCATTTGTCAATTCCAAATTGCATTCTGATGTCTTTACTAAATTTCCTTGTACTTTACTGCAGTGTATTTAATTCAGCTCTTGTCTTTCCACACAATTTTAGATTGTCCTTATAAAGCAGGAATTCTCAACCTTTTAAAGCTGGGGGCCAGGTCATGCTCCCTCAGACAGCTTCGGGGGCCGGGGGGCCATTTTGCCCTTCCTCCACCACATGGTACTTCCTGATGTGGTGGAGGCGCTGGGACCACATGAAATGGTGCCACAGGCCGCATCCGGTCCGTGAGCCACAGGCTGAGAATCCCTGATCCAGAGAAAATGTGAAACCACAGTCCTTTCTTAACCAATTCATATCTAAGGTTTGTTCTATTTAGAATAGTTGTCAGCAGTTCTATTTATTATTATTATTATTATTATTATTATTATTATTATTATTATTATTATTATTATTATTATTATTATTATTATTATTATTATTATTATTATTATTATTATTATTATTATTATTTGCTTTTTTATTTTTGGTTTAACAGAAATATCTTATTTTGTCCTGAAATTCAAAACATGTTTCTTTTGTATCCATAGAATAGTGATTATTTCCTTTTGGAAGCTATTTAAGTCCTATTTAGTCATTTTCTTGGCTGTTAACCAAAGACATGTTGTATATTTCAAAAGTATTGCACTTAATTTGTTTTTAATCTAGATTTACATTCCCTTCTTTCTTATAGAACACTTCAGTCATTTTTGAACATTTAGAAAGCCAAAATAAAGAACACTTGACCCCAAATATTCTTTCATACAACAAAAGCCAAGTTAAAAGAGGGGTGGTGCAGTTTAATACATGATACATGTCTACCCAACCACAAGCCCAACTGAGCTTAACTGGACTAGTCCCATAAAATGTGCAGAGGACTGCATTCATATATCCACTGACCTAGGAGTACTGAAGTCAGTGTAACATCTCAGTAGATATTTATAGGATTGCTAGCATAGTTTTCCCAGTGGTGCCGGGCTGTTTTAAATTGTGTTTGAAGATTATATTTTGTTAATGTTTGTAAAAAATTGCTTAGTCTGTAATTGTCATTTTTAAAATGTTTATTTATACAAATTGTTTTTTGGCTGGGCTGTTATAAACTGTGATCAGCTTTTTGTGGGGGTTTTTTGTGGATTAAAAAACAAAGTATGATATAATTTTTTCAAATTGTTTTATTTAACCGAATAATGTTTTAGTTTGTGGGGGGTTTTTTTAATAGTTGTACCATAGGTAATAATTTTAAAAATGTAAAAGTACATGTTTTTTACATTCAATGTTTTAAAACTGTGTTTAGATGTTTTGGGTTTTTATTTGAGTTAAAACTCAACACAGGTTTTTAGAAATGATTTTATTTTATTGACATATGTTTGTGATTTGTGTAAAATTGTGATTTTGTGTTATGTTTTTGACTTGTTTTTACTCTTGTGGCCTTTTGTTTGGGGCTGTTGTGTCTTTTTGAATTGTTTTTACTATTGTGGCCTGTAGGTGGGGCTGCTAGTGGATCTCGTTTACTTTGTTTTTTCTCTCCTGGCCTCTGTGTGGTGCTTCTTCCGGTAGGTCGTCTCTTTCTGTCTTCATTTGTGTTCCAGTCATCGTGGAGGCAGGACATGCTGGTGAGTTGGCTGGTTTCCTTTATTTTGGGGTTTTGGTTTATTTTGCTTTTGTGGTTGTTGTCTGGAAGGTTTTTCTGTTTGGTTGTTGATGTATTGTTTTATTTTTAGGTTTAATTGGTTTGGTTTTTTGTGTTTTTGTTTACTTTTTCTTGTTTGTGTAAGTGGTTTTGTGTGTGTTTTGTGATTTTTGTTTTAAATAATGGTTGTTTTTAATTATGATTTTATTTTTGTTAGGTGGTTAGGTGTGTATGTGTGTGTCTGAGGGAGAAAGAAGGCTGCTACCGGGTGAGTACCTCTGATAGGCGAAAGCAGCAGCCAGAGCGCTGTTTGCTGCCTTTGCTTTGTGGAGGAATTGTTTCACTTTCAAGGGGGGGGAGGCACTGATGCCTTCACCCTCCCTTGAAAATGAAACACTTACTTGTAAAGTAAAGGCAGCAGCCGGAGCGCCGTTTGCTGCCTTTGCTTCGCGGAGGAATTGTTTCACTTTCAAGGGGTGGTGAAGGCATCAGTACCTTTTTTTTCCCTTTAGCCCCCCCTGTTTTTGTGGGTTTTTTCCACCCCAGCTCAACTTTTCTTAAGGCCGGTGGTGGTCTCGCCTTGTCTTTGGCGGGGTAGCGTGGAGGAGAGGGAGTCCCTCTCCTCCCCGTTGCTCCATGAAAGGCCGGTGGGTGTTTGCATGGCCGTGAGGCGCTGCGTCCGCCTGCGGTGGACTTGCATTCCCGTGCGGGTGTTTGCGTGGCTGTGAGGCGCTGTGTCCGCCTGCGGCGGACTTGCATTCCCGTTGTGTTTTTTATTTTTATTTTTCGCGCGCTGGCTTTCTCAGCATTCTGCGCGCTCATGGCGCGCAGGACACTGGGGCTTGTAGTTTTGTATTTGTAGTTTCCGTTTGTGCGGCATTTTTTTTCTGCAGCTCAATTTTGATTGGCTGCGGTGCGTTTCCCAACATTCTTTTTGCTCGCGCCTCTCAGCCTGATTGGCTATGGCGCGGAGCAAGGAACATTGGGTAGTGAAGTCTTTTTTATTTGTTTGCATTCGTGGGTCTCCTGCCCCACTGCCGCATTTCTCAACCCGACAGTTACCTGTGAACCCAGTTCGGGCAAGTGCACGAATGCTCGGTAAGGGCTAGTAGGGCCAGTTGCAGGATCCTTTGTCACATTCCAACTGTTAACGCTCAGATTTATAGGTAAAGATTAGACTATGAAAGAATAATGGAATCACAGAACTGTAGAGTTGGAAGTAACTTTCTTGTCATCAAGGGCAACCTTCAATAAAGCAGGAAATCCACAGTAAAATATCCCAGACAGCCTTGGTTGTTAGGGATACATACTTATCATTAAGTACTTTTCCCCATTCCTTCATAGCTGCCCAAAAAGTCTCAGTTTCCTGATTTGATTGTGAGGACATTCTAATGAGGACATTCACCCTTATTCTATAGTGATTAAAAGTTGAGAGTCCTGTTAGTCTCTCCCATATCCTGCCGGGGGTGGGGAGGGATCGTGCCCTATTTTCCTTGTACTTGTCAACAGGTCACCCTTGCACGAAAGCCAGTTGTGTCCGACTCTAGGGTGTGGTTCTCATCTTCATTTACAGCCAAAGTTTACACTGTCTGTGTTATGTGGCAGGCATGGCTAGAAGCCAGAGTGCACAGAATGCTGTTACCTTTCCACCAAAGCTGTAACTATTTATCTACTTGCAATTTCTTGTATTTGAACTGCTAGATTGGCAGGATCTGGGATTGATGACGGGGGCTCATTCCATCATGCGGCAGTCGGGTCTCAAACTGCTGACATGCCAACCTTCCAGTTGCCAAGTTCAACATCTTAACCACTAAGCCACTGCAGTCACAAATAATATGAATTGAGGTAAGAATTAGGAATATAGTCTATCTATTTCACTGAGGCAGATTAATGAAGTATCTTTTTTTAACTGTAGTGCCTGAATAAAAATGGGTTTAAAACAACATGCTACTATTGTGAGGCAACAAGGGGAAATTGCTGTTTGAAAACTGTGTTTCTGGTTAAGTATGCAGTTGTTGAGAGAACTTCCTCAGTGTATGAATCGCCTCTGGGCCTGGACAAGTAAAAACCCCATTCTGCAAACCCCTCTTAGAATAAGGATCCAATCTGAATAGGAAAATACGACACTGCCATCTATTGGGAAGCCCTGGTTTCTTTCCATTCTTGAGTTTAGGAAAAGTACTGTAGCACAAAAAGAATTAAAAATAAACAAACGAGACAATCCTACTCTGGGCGGTGTACAAGCAGATATCAAATAACATGAAAGAACACACAACAAATCAAAATAGACAACCGACAAATACGTCTCAAAATAAAATAAAATAACTGGTGTCTGAGGGTGTAGGGTCAACCTGGCTGGCTAATTTATAGCTAAAGGGACAACACCCTGAAAGGCTTCCTTGAACAAGAGTTTTTCATTACTTTTTAAAGATGGCTAGTAATGGAGCCTGGCACAGCTCCACAGTGTTGGTGCTGCCACGGAGAAGCTTCTACAGTAAAATCCCAATTAAGAAGCCTCAAGTAAAGGAAAATTCGACTTATAGAAGGAAATCCTGAGGAATGATGTCCTGAGTTACAGGGAAAAAAATGAGTTACAGAACGGGTTTCCCCAGAGCGCGTTATCTGGGAGGGTTTATAGCACTGGCCCTGCGCCATTTTAGAGTCTGGGGGTGGCGTAAAGAGTCGTCTCTTGAAGATCTGAGTGGGGCTTTTTGTGAGGAAGCCACTGGTGTGTGACGGGAGCGGGAGCCGCTCCTCCTTTTGTTGGGTGAACTTCACCACTGGGCTGGATGGAAGTCTGGCCACAATGCTGCTGTCTGTCCGTGCTGAAGGTTGCCCGAGGACTCACCCATCCTTTTGCTGAGTCATCATCGTTGGGTCAACATGGACAGGATTGACAGCCCTGTAGCAATGATGACTCGGCGGAAGGAGGAGCGAGTCCTTGGCCAGCCTTCGGCGCAGACAGACAACAGCATTGTGGCCGGACTTCCATCCAGCCCCGTGCCCCGATGTTGAGCCAGCAGAAGGAGGAGCAGCTCCCTGGCATGGTCTCTTCTGCCTCCATGACCATTGGGAATCAAGAGTTCCTCCTCTGCTCATTTTGCCATTGCCCCCAATATGATGGTTTCCAATGGCATTTCTTCCACTGAGGTGCACCATCACACCGCCTAAAGGGGCTCATCTGCCCATATCCGTTGGCCCCCTTAGGTTGTCAGATTATTTCCCGGCACCCAATACTCGGCATTGAGTCACAGGCTGTATGGTTGACTCCATTACCGTATTGGGATGTTCGGCCCTGAGACTAAACTAAAACAGAGCGATATTGTTTTTAAAAGAAGAAGCCCTTACCAAGGATCCTAAAAGGAGCATGTAGGCCAGGGTAAGGGTTGACCTTGTTCACAGCTGCCTATACATCATGTGGTTGCCAGAAAATGGAGCAAAAGTAGTCCAAAACATGAGATAAAGTGCTGTCTGATCACACTTCCTCAGTTGCTGAAAAACTAGTGAGCAAGGGCTCTTGCTATCAGACCCTCCTTGTGGGAGTCTTAGAGGCATCTAGTTGACCATGGTAGGAAACAGGACACTGATGAACCAGGTAGGCTCTTGGTTGGATTTGGTTCTTCAGGGTGAAAATCTGCCATTGCACATGTGATCCCAAAAGCCCTTGAAGTTTGAGCCCCGCTCAATTCCTGAAGGTTACAGTTTGTGGCTTTCCTTAGGAAATTGGCCCACCTTGCTTTTGGCCTTCCTCGCTTCTTGCTGGCTTCTACGTTTCACAGCGTTATTATCTTTTCCAAGAGTCTTGCCTTCTCATGATATGCAAAAAGTAGGACCATTTCAGCTTTAGTTTCACCTCAAATGAGCAATATCAGTCTGTCCAGGTTATCCTGCTATGGTAATAGAGTAGACCTTACAGCCAGGGACTCAATGCAGACCATCAGGTAGCAGTTAACTAAGGTGACAACCCTGCAGACTGACAGCCTTAGGTGGTGAGGTCGACTCGACAGGGAAGGGTGATGGTCCCCAAATAAATTAAATCCCACTTGAATCCATCTTCATGGAGGGCAGCAACTTCATTTAATTAATTTAATTTAATAGATTTAATAGCACCCTATCCAATGGACTCTGGGCGGTGTACACAAGTTAAAACAAATATAAAACATTTTTTTAAAACTCTTAAAAACATAGCAATATTACCCACCGCTGTGCCATTTACTATCTAAAAACAAATATAAAATCTGCATAACATTAACATTAAAAATTAATTACAGGAGAGGGGAGCCTCAGACGAGCCAGAAAGGGGAGTTTGTTGACAATCCCGGCCCCCAGACCCATTTTGCCAACCATATCTTCAGTTAGTTCCTAAATGGTAGCAACTGGGCCTGGAGGCATAGTTCTACCAGGAGGTGGTTCCATAGTGTGGGGGCTACGACCAAGAAGGCCCTTTTCGTTGTGCTGGAGAGTCAAGCCTCCCCCACAGATGGTACCTGAAGGGTGCCCTCTCGGTTTGCTCTCATACTGGCCCGGGGCTGAGGAGGCCTTTATGTGTCAAAAGGGCTAAGAACTAGGAAGTGACTTGGAACTGGATCAGTGGTACGGTTGTCGCGATGTGGAACACAAATGGAAGCCACTGTATTATATTATTCCCGTGACAATCTTCATGGCTTGTCATAATGATAGCCAATATTCGGATTCGGATATGGCACTTCAAGAAGAAATTAGCACTGTTGCTCAAAAATCCACTAGGTGGCAGTGAACGTTCGTGCTTCAAGCTATCTCTTTCCCATAAAACCAAGTTATGGCTGCAACTGCTGTCTGTCTTGTCTACTCCCACTCGCCCACTTATTACCCAAGCAAAGTCTGGCTTCGAACAGTGAAGTGCTGCGTACGGCATGTGCAACAGGGAGAAGGAAAGGCTCTCATCATGTTATAAAGTGCACCACACTTTGGGGCTTAGCGCTTCGATGCAAATCTTTAGTTGAGGTGGTTTTTAAAAGATTGGAAGGAAAAGCATATCACAAACTGCAACCTTTCTTCTTCTTTTTTTAATCGAAGCAGTGTTTTTACTTTCTGGAGTCTAACAAAGTACTGCGGTTGCATCGTCCTGCCATGAAGAGCCCTGGTGGCGCAGGGGTTAAACTTCAGTGCTGCAGCCAAAACGTTGTGAGTTCGATCCTCCTGACGGGACACAAAGTTGACTCAACCTTCCATCCCTCCGAGGTCGGTAAAATGAGTACTCAGTATATGGGGGGGGGGGGTATTAATTACCTGCAAACTGCCCAGGGAGTGCACTAAGCGCCATGGGCAGTGGTGGGCTCCCCAAAAAAAATACTACCTACTCTGTGGGTATGGTATGGTGGGCGTGGCCAGGGGGAAAGCCCTGTGTTGCACCTGAATTAAAGGTAAAGGTTTCCCTTGCTCGAAAGTCAGTCATATCCGACTCTAGGGTCCAGTGCTCATCTCTGTTTCAAAGCCAAAAGAGGAAGAGCTGTCTGCTTCTGCAGACGTTTCCGTGGTCATGTGGCAGGCATGACTAGACGACACCGGAGCGCACGGAACGCTTTTTACCTTCCCACACGGAAGTAGTCCCTATTTATCTACTTGCAACTTCTTGCTTTCGAACGAACTGCTAGGTTGGGACAAAGACGGGAGCTCATTCCATCCTGCAATACTCGGGAATGGAACTGGTGACCTTCCGCCTCCCAGTCAGCGTCTTAGCCACTTGAGCCACTGCATTAGGGCTACTTTATTTCAAAGCCTGGATGGGCGGCGCCAGCCAGAATTTCTGCTGCTACTCCCAGTTCTTCTAGCGAACTGGTCTGGCGACCTGCTGACGCCCACCACCACTGGTTATGATGGGGAGGTATAGAAGCGCCATTGCTACTGCCCTTCTTTGGGGGACATCGTCGTCGCCGCGCCAGCCAAAGCAAAACGTCCCAAGGCAATACGTCGACATTTTCCTAGTTGGTGCCTGGGAACCTCCATCCTACATTTCGCGTCTCGCCCTTCTCTGAGACCCGCCTTCTCAAAAGTGGGATTGGCGCGTTTAAAAAACAACAACAACCACCCTACATATGTGCTTGCCCCACAGTAACGCATTCACACGACCACTTTGCAGCCCAGGGTCGTGGTGACGTCGCATACTCCAAAGGGGGGGGTGGGAGAGGGTCTGGGGACAAAGACAAAAACCCCGCAAAAGAGGGTGGAAGCCTCCCCCACCGTCAAGGCCCCCCACAGAGGGCGCCTCCCCCCTCCCCCACCCCCACCCCCGGCTTGCCAGCGGGGAGAGACGAAGGCGCGCCTGACGCGCGTCACGTGACCGGGGGAAGATGGCTGAAGACGAAGCCAGAGGGAGTTGCCCGGCGCCTGAACCGCGAGAGGGCTTCGAGGTCATTGACGGGACTCAGGTGGTCCCTGCTGGCCCGGCCGCAGAGCCGAAGCGCGATGGGCAAGAGAACAACAAGGGGCCCGACGAGGCCAGCTGGTCCGCCCCGGTCTTCTTCTCCCTGGCCAAGAAAGCCTCGGAGAACTTGGCCGCCAGCTGCGGCAGCGCCCTGAAGTCGGCAGCTTCCGTAGGGCTCATGCTGCCCAAACCCGTCAGCAGTGACAGCCCTGCGGCAGGAGCAGCAGCAGGACCAAGTATGCCCACGTTTATTGCTTCTACGCGGGGGGTGGATCGTGATTTGGGGGTAGAAATCCCGCCAGCGGCGTCGGAGAGGAGATGGGAGGGGATCGGGACACCTGGAAAGGAAGCTTCCCACTCCTGTTCGTAAAGTTCAGTCCCTGGCTAAGACGCTGACTGGGAGGCGGGAGGTCAGCAGCTCGATTCCCGAGTGCTGCTGCAGGACGGAATGAGCTCCCGTCTTTGTCCCAGCTCCTGCCAACCTAGCAGTTCGAAAGCAAGACATTGCAAGTAGATAAATAGGGACCACTTCGGTGGGAAAGGTAAACAGCGTTCCGTGCGCTCCGGTGTCTAGTCATGCCTGCCACAGGACCACGGGAACGTCTGCAGAAGCAGGCAGCGCTGGCTCTTCGGCTTTGAAACAGATGAGCACTGCGCCCTAGAGTCGGATACGACTGGCTTTCGAGCAAGGGGAACCTTTACCTTTACTATGGACGGTTTGGGCTTGGCTGGAGAGAGGTGAGGAAGTTGATCGCCGCGCTGTGCCTTGTAGGGAAAGAGCCAAGCTGTATAGCCTTGAACAAGCTGCTCAGTCCTGGGGTGGCCCTGTAAGAAGGGGGACTTGTAAATTACTTCCGAGTAAGGTAAAGGTCGCCCTCGCTCAAAAACCAGCCACGTCTGGCTCTAGTCATCTCCATTTACAGCCAAAGAGCCAGCTCTGTCTGCGTCTGCAGACGTTTCCGTGGTCATGTGGCAGGCATGACTGGACACCGGAGGGCACAGAATGGTGTTACCTTCCCACCACAGTGGTACCTGTTTATTTACAGTGGAACTTCGGTTAACAAACGTCTTGGTTAACATAAAAATCCCACAACAAAAGGAAATACATAAAAAATAGTGGCTCGGTTTGCAGAATTTTTTTCTGAACAGATTAATTGGTTTTCGGTGCATTCCTAAGGGAAATTCCGTTAAAGTAATTTTCCCTGTAAGCAACGTCCCAGAGAACGCATTAATTACGTTAACCAAGGTTCCGCTGTACTTGCAATTTCTTGCTTTTGAAATGCTAGGTTGGCAGGAGCTGAGACAGAGACAGGAGCTTACTCATGCAGGACTGGGGTCTTGAACTGCTGACCTGCCAACCTTCCAGTCGTCAAGTTCAGCGTCTTAACCACTAAGCCACTGCAGTACGCTGTACCTAATAATAACTGAATGCTGTCAGGTGGATTCCGACTTAAAGCAATCCTTTGCAAGGTTTTCTAGTTAGAGCATTTACTATTCCTTTCTTCTGGGAGCATCTTGAGAATGTGCAACTTGGCCAAGACAATACAGGCAGCCTTGCTTTCTTAGTTGCTTATCTATCTGTCTGTCTGTATGTCTGTCTAGGTGATTTTACAACTCAGGGTGGTGTACAACATTAAACGAATAACAATATAAATTAAACAAATACAATCAAATCCACCCTCCAATGGCAACATATGAAGGAAATCGGTCTGAGTTAATAATAATTTCATGCCAGAAATTATTCTGTGTTGAAAGGATTTTTGCTGGAGAAACTCTGCTCAGAGGACACCCAGATGAGGCTGCTTTCATGTCCCCAAGATCTTTTCCCACCAAAGTGGTCCTTATTTATCTACTTACAATTCCTTGCTTTCAATCTGTTAGGTTGGCAGAAGCTGGGACAGACGATGGCCGCTGAATCTGTCATGTAGTGCCTGGGTCTCGAACTGCCAACTTGCCGGCCTTCCAGATAGCAAGGCAAGCTTCTTAACCACTGAGCCACCACAGTCTGAGTTAATTTTTTAAAAAACAAATAAGACTTCCACACACATCCAAAATTATAGCTGCTAATTGGCATTATGGAGAATGTTCTGGAATGGCTCTTTAAAGTGCAAGGTATTTAACTGTTTTTTAAATATGTCCAGGGATGTAGCCTGGCACAGCTGTTTTGGTAACGTGGGTGCTGCCCAAGAAGGCCCTTCTTGTGATAGTCTTCCTCACCTTTCTCAGAATCTGCATCAGGAGCTGTGCTGTTTGACATGAAAAAGTGATGCAGGCAGCCTTTCTATGTTGGAGACACTCTGACAGATAACAAGGTCCTAAACCAGTGGTGGCGAACCTTTTGGAGACCGAGTGCCCAAACTGCAACCCAAAACCCACTTATTAATCACAAAGTGCCAGCACGGCAACAGGGGAGTGTGGAACACTCCCATTGGGCTTCTGGACAGAGAGGCGGGGCAAACTCTGTGCTGGGCAACCTCATGGGTGCCCACAGAGGGCTCCGAGTGCCACCTCTGGCATGCATGCCATAGGTTCGCCACCACTATCTTAAATCATAGGGCTTTCTTCTGGGAAGCACAGTAGAGAATCAAACACCACACTCTGGCTCTGCAGCTGGATACGTAACCCACTGAGCTTAAAAAGCGTCACCATATATTGGAGCTGATTTGAAGGCAGACAGTTATTATTAATATTTTATGAACCTGTCTAAAATGAAAAGTGGCTAGATTCAGAAACCTGCTTGCTTTGCACATGTTACCTTCACGCCTGGGAACAATTCCCCAAAATTCCAGGCTGTGGGTACCACTGATAAAGAAACAGCACTCTGCATATGATTGAGATGATGATGAGACTAGGATTAGAAAATAAAGGATTACAGTCTGGGAAACTTTAACTTGGACATAGTAGTCTGAATATACTCGTTCTTGTGAAACTTATTTTTCCTTTTGATGGTCATGTTGTTTGGATGTGACTCTACCCTGAAAAAACTGACTTATCCTAATCTCTTCCACATCTGGACTTAAATTGGCTTCTTTTGCTTATAACCCATTTCTGAAGAAATTAAGGTTTATTTATATATGAGTGCACTTCTGTTTGTGAATTGGCAATGAATTAATATGTAAGAAGGCAACATAAATAGGTAAAAATCTCCTATAAAGTTGTTTACCCTAAAATAAGTAACTAAACTTAGAAAACATGCAAATTCTGAATAATGCTAATGAATGTAAATATATTTTGCCCATAGGCTTAGATATTTAAAAAAAGTTTAGTGTGTGGGATGGCTGAAGATATTTCCCCACTTGAGGCAAAGAACAAAATTCTATTCCTCACCATTACCACTATACCAAGCACAAAGTGCAGCTGGACATTTGAACTTTGCTGGCAACAAAGTATGCTCCACTTCAGCATAGGGTAGCAAACTAATTTACAGGACAAAGGTCAGTTTTAAATTTAAGGTAGAGCTATGTCCTCTAAAAGAACGTAAAAGCCAAGAGATTCAGGAGGAACAGCTGGAGGCTGCTTCTGCTGTTCCCCAGCATCTGGCTACTGAAGTGGCCTCATTCTGCAAATAGAGCACAAAGGCTTAGAGCTTGCGCACGTGATTTTTGACCAGATTTGGGACATGCTCAATTCAGCACATGTAGTCCTAACAATACACACAAAAGGAATTCTGGAAGTAGTGTGTGGTATGTTCCACATGAAGAAATTATTTTGCCAATCTCCAAACAGCATGGTACCCCTCCCTGCTCTTTTATGATACACTAATAATACTAATGCAAAGTCTGAAGAACATTGTATCAAGCCATGTATTCATGTGAGACTGGGAGTGAGAGAAAAGGAGAGGCATGGCGCAAGTATTTTGTGACTGCACACTTAAATGATAACCTCTGAGATCAGCGAAGCTGGTCCTAATATGAGTGTACAAAGATTGTGCCCATCTTCTCATTGGAGTAAGCATGACTAAATTGAGTTTCTTCCCAAATAAATGTGCTAAATGTTGGCTGTAATTTTTTTCCGTTCCTGCAAAAATCTAATAAGTTGTCTGTATATGCAAAGTGCTGATGTGATTGCCTTGAAACTCAAAATGTTTTTCAAGTGCAGTATATATTGAGTCTGTGAATAAAACAGAAATGGGATGCATCAATTAAATTTAAAATAAACATATATAAATACATGAGAATCTGTGGACACTGGTCATTGGTTTATAGATGGACCTACATTGGGTTTAGCCCATATATCTTAATGACTGAGACTTGCAGGTTTATTTAACTATTTTATAAGCACTTGTGTACCACCCTAGTTAAAAAGCACACTTTTTTCCCGAGCACCCTGCCATACAGTGCACTTTCAAATGAGATGCAATGCATATTTTTATCACAAGAAATAAGTCAGCTTTTGATAAGAGCAACCAATTTACTAGTGTTCCATTTTGCACAGGGAATCTTAAGAATTCTGTAGTTCCCTTTAAGTATCATAATGTTAGAGTCTGAGATGGCAACGTACCTGAACTGCTCCTTCAATAGATGTTGTATTTTCATATTTCTTCCTCTTTTTTTCATGTCCGGATCAAACCCTGGACTGCCAAAATGAAGCTAATTTCTTGGCTTTGACATTGGCCAAACTTAAATCCTCATCGGTGCATGTTTCTGGCAGTAATCAGCAGAACAGTGAATGAGCCGGATTCTCTCTCGCCAAATTTACAGTGTGTTGTTGTCCGCCAGCAGCCTCCACTTTAGCACGTTGGTCTTGCATTTAGGCACTCCAACCCTCACCCTATTCAGGGGAGGTTGAGTTACTCAGCTATATCCACCTTTAATGATGTTCCTTGCCCAGTGAGCTCCGTCCTCCATCTTTTAATTTGGTTTTGCTCTCGTGTAGCCTTAAGAATGTTTGTTCTTGCCATAAAGCTCTTCCTGGATCTGAGCTGGCAGACTTGAGGCTCATATCCGTTCAGAGTATGTCAAGGGTCGTTTTCTTGCTTGGTTCTCTCAGCATCCGCTGCTACTTCTCTCCTGGTTTTAGGTGGAGTGACACCAGTAAGAGGGTATATTTTCTCAACTGCTGTAGGTTTTAGGCATCCTGTCACTATATGCATAGCTTCATTAATGTTGTTTTATTTTCAAGCTTAAAACAGCATATTAACACTTATTTTAGAATTGCATGCAAGAAAATAAAACCAGTAGTCCGGCTTTCTCCATTCTTGTTTTGTTGTTGTTCAGTCACAAAGTCGAGTCCAACCCTTTGCGACCCCATGGACCACTACAAGCCAGGCACCCCATCCTCCACCATCCTCTTCAACCCGCCCAGTTCTGTGCCTATTGCGTTAACAATACCATCTAGCCAACTCATCCTCTGCCGCCCCCTTCTCCTTTTGCCTTCGATCTTTCCCAGCATCAAGGCCTTCTCGAGTGAGTCCAAAGTACTTTAGCTTCATCTTCAATGTTTGTCCTTCCAAGGAGCAGTCAGGGTTGATTTCCTGGGCAGCTTACACTATTAGAAAAGCAAAACAAACACCATTAAGGCAATAAAACAACCCCCATCTACCTAATCAAAATCAGAACTGAGGACCCCAACTCTTGTGACAAAAAGGCAGCGGGAGAGTCTCCTCTTTGGTCTTCAACAGACTGCAAAAGGCCTCCTCAAAAAAGGGTTTTCAGTTGTTTCTTGAAGGTCCCTAAGGAGTTGATCAAACACAGATCCCCCGGCAGTGCGTTCCAAAGAGCCGGAGCTGCCACTGAGAAAGCCCTGCAGCAGGTAGCGGACTTTTAACAAAATTTACTTCATGTTAACACCGGTTTTAGCCCAAAGATTTTAAGAGCTCTTTAAAACTATTAAATAGCTAAGCTATGTATAAAAATAGTAAAGTTGTAAGGAATACAGATGTCCTTAAGTGAAGGAAAATACGACATAAACAGAAAATAATACTTATTCGAACAAACACAAGGTTCCGGTTCCGGAGAAGGAGGTGAGGCTGTGAGTTGCTTTCTCTCCTCCTTCCCCTTTTTATCTTGTTTTGTCTTTTCCCCTTCAAAACAAGAATAACTTTAGCAGACTGTTTATATTTTAATGCCGTATTTTAGAATGCTTATCATTTTTATCTTCCTTTGACTTCGAGTGCTTGGCCAAATGAACATTCGGCTACCTCTCGTCAAACTAAGGAGTGAAATGCCGAGAGACTCCTATGAGCTTTTAAACTTTTAATGAATTTTAATGAACTTCTATACATTTAATGAGCACAGCTTTTAACCATTCCTTCACCAAGCTTTTTAGCTCAGAAAGATTTTACTTATTCATGTACAGTTTTCTTATTGTTTTATCCGGGAGCCTGGTTTTTTTGCTCCTGCTTGATTGTAAGAGACTATGGGGAAAAGAAAGAAACAGGATCTTAGCTCACCACCACCCCTGAAGCAGAAGAGGAAAAAACCACAGTCTACTAGCTCTCTACAGCTGTCAGCGACAGATAATTAGACAAAAATAGATGCTCTCTTTGCAAGTAATGATCTTAAAACAGTGATCAAGGAGTTTCCCACTCATAACAAGTTCGACGCTCTCGCCAATGACTCTACAACACCAGTTGATGGGGATAAGTTCCTGCAGGCAGGAGTCAATCCAACTGCAATGAGCAGAGTCCAACCATCATCAACTCGCCCTTCTGACCCCCTTGGTAAAAAGGAAGTCGTGGAGACTGGAAGGAGTGAGAACAAAGCTGAGACCAGGGAGGAAGGCTTTAGCACAAACCTTGTAGCTAAGCAATCTCTATTAATTCACCAGACAGTGGCGGCAATTTTTGAATTGTTGCAGATAATGGAAAACAAGCTGGACCGGTTGAGAGCTGATTTTGGTGAATTTGTTTGCGTTACTTGTGGGGTTCTGTCAGACATCCCAAAGCTAGGCAGTTGTGTTTCAAGACATGTTCCCAGGGGCTCAAGTACTGACCGGGACCATGCTCGTCCTGACCCAAGAAATCCTTCTTCAGTGAAATTCTCTCGTTCCCTGCAACCCAATCAAGTCACCCTCTATATCTGGATGGCCAACTACACCTTTGGCCTTTTGTCTTCTAAAGCAGCAGTAAGAGTCTCTTTGGGCCAAATATTGAGGTGCCATCTCAGCCAGATTGACTTGTGTGATATAGAATGGCTCCCAAGCCGTGAGGGAAAATGGTGTATTTTATTAACTTTTACACAGCCAACCATACCAAGAATGCTCTACAAAATGAGGCAGTATCTATCTTCCCATCAAATTACTCCACTGAGAGTTTTCCGAGACCAGGGGGTGAGACCTTTACTTAGTAAGGTGACTCACATCAATACTGGCTTTCAAAAAAAGGCGTGTGATACGGAGAAAAACAACCTTGCTAACCACGCCATCCTTGACACAGCTCTGCCCACACCGACCATGCCTGACAGGCTAATGAATCTTTAAAATGAGGTGAGATTTGATGAGGATGAAATCACGCTCATCAATTCTTTTGGAGCACTTCCCGTAGATGAGCAAAGGGAGATACTGATTAGGTTGGACAGCCTTAAGCCCACTCTTCTTTCTATCATGCACACAGCGGTTTCTAACCAGGAGTGTCCTGAATCTGTTGCCTCTCAGTTACAGACTTCCGACAGCCTGAAGAAGAGCAATATCAAGGAGAATCCCTATAATGGTGCTGTTCCTAAAAAAAATTATAGAGTCGCCCAAGGAGAACTCCGGCCAAATGAAGTGCCATGCTGTAGTTCACGCCTGTTCAGTTGATGCTAGCTCCAGTAACACGGGACAACCTCCGGACATGCCCATAGCAAGTGCAGGCAGCTCACATGAGGACAATCCCAATGGGCATAATATGATATTATTGACAACTGGCCCGGAGCTTCAGTCTTGCTCTCATAGGAAGGTGCCAACAGCGAGCAACGGCGTATCATCCATGACCACGGGGGCCATATTGACCAAATCAATGACTAACTGTGGCCTCTTCACCATCTGAAGAGGGCTCACTTGAGCATTTAAAACTTCTGTCTTGGAATGTTATGGGCTGGCGCACTAAACTACTAGATCCTGACACATGTGCTTATCTCTCCAATTTTGACATCATCCTCATACAAGAAACCTGGAGTATAGCTCCCCCATTTCTGAAGGGTTATGCCTCATCGGCTTTGGCAGCCATCCCTTCAACCCATGGACGTGCAAAGGGTGGTTTAGGAATACTGGTGGCCACTTCACTTGCGGTCACGGTGGAAGATCTCCCTCCTTGTCATAACCTGGCGATGGCAATTATCTTTAGATATCATCTAAATCTAATCCTATTAGTTAATGTGTATATTCCACCAGGCCAAAACCAATGCCAAAACATTAACGGATTGGAAAGAATTTGAGTTATATCTAAATGACCTTTTAATTTCTTATCCCACAGCACATGTAATAATGGGTGGTGACTTTAATGCCAGGATGGGTCCAAATGACAGGTCTTTGGGCCCAAGTTGTAGTATGCCTTATCGACCTCATGATCTAACAGCACCTCTTCTAGAAAGGCAATCAAAGGACCTAAAATCTAATTATGCTGGTCGTCTTCTATATCAACTTTTGTCCAGCCTAGATTTATGTGTCTTGAATGGCACAACGTGCGGTGACCATCCTGCAGAGTACACATTTTGGTCTGGGAAAAGAAAAAGTGTCATTGACTATTTTATTGTCTCAAAAGAGGTTGTTAGTTATGTAGACCGATTATTAGTCTCTTTGTTTTATGATAGTGACCACCTTCCTTTAAATCTTTTACTTAACTTCCCAACACATACAGTGAGGCTTAGTGAAAAACACTGTGGTCAGCCAGACTCTGAGAGCAGGATGAACTTAATCAGATGGAGAGTGGATATGGCCCAAATCTTACCAACGCTGATTAACACTGATGGTTTTAAAGAGGCAGTAGACAATTTTGTGAATAACGGTCTACACGAACAGGGTATTGATCTTTTTGACTCCCTGTTGGAAAGAATCCAATCTCTGTTAAAGATATTTAACACTAGTCACAGAAGAGCATCCAGCAGGTTAAGTAAATCTTAGTATGACAAGGAATGTGTATTGGCCAAAAAAGCTTTGAGGTCTAAACATAGGGACTTCTGTTTAAATCCTATAGACAGTTTAAAAGACGAAGTGGCCCTTATCAAATCTCAATATAAACAGTTAATAAAATGGAAAAAATGTGAGGAAACTAAAAGGGCCTGGGAACAACTTAGGTTGGCCATTGAGCAAAAAAACCACTCCCAATTCTGGAATTTAGTCTCCTGTCATTCAAGAACTAATAGCACCACGGCTGCTATTTTACCAGAAACCTGGGAAAATCATTTTCAAGAACTCTATCGGGCCCTTGACATTTTGGACTCCACACCAGGCTATTCGGCCTGTAGTGACAATCTTCCCATTTGGCCCCCAGTTTCAAATGCTGAAATAAAATCTTTAATAAGCAAACTGAAATCAGGGAAAGCTGCCGGCTTTGATATTATACCCCCTGATTTAGTCAAATCTAACTCTGACTGGTGGACTCCAGTATTGGCAAAATTATTCACCATAATAGATAAAACTGGGCGGTTCCCCAAAAGTTGGGGGATATCAATTATATGCCCAATATATAAAAAGGGGTCTCGCAATAGTCCGACAAACTACAGACCAATCAGCCTGTTAAGTGTACTCAGCAAGTTATATGCTACCCATCTTTTAGGGAAACTCCAGGACTGGTGTGATGACGGCAAGATAATTACCGATGAACAGGCAGGCTTTAGAGAAGGTAGATCTGCAATGGACCAATGTGCTATTTTAGAGCACCTTATTCATAAATACTCGTCCAACTCCACTGTTTCCCTCTACGCCACTTTCGTTGACTTGAAGTCAGCTTTCGACACAGTATCAAGGATACTGCTGTGGGAAAAGTTGGAGAAAGCCTCCATCGGCTATTGTTTCTAATTCAAGTGCTGCACCACAATACAACAATTAGGGTAAAATGCAGCATGCAGGGACACTTGTCTAGATCTATTAAAACGGATAGGGGTGTCAGGCAGAGTTGTGTTTTATCTCCTGTATTATTTGATATATATATAAATGACATCGTAGAGAATCTTAACTGCAGGGACTTCCATGCACCAAATCTGGGTATGAAACATATCCCAATACTTCTTTACGCTGACGATGCGGTTGTACTTTCCAGGTCGCAAATTGGGATGCGTAGGGCTCTTCGCACCTTTGCCAATTACTGTCACCAAAACCAACTGGAGATTAATTACTCCAAAACTAAAACTATGGTGTTTGCCACAAAACCTAAAATACACCAGTGGTATCTAAACCAACAAGTAATCGAACAGACCCAATATTATAATTACCTGGGGGTAATCTTTCAATCTAACGGTAGCAAAAATTCACACATAATGCACCTAGCCTCTAAGGCAAGTAGTGCCGGCGCCATCCAAAACTTTTTCTGAAAGAAAGGCAGTTATAATGTTGTAGCCGCTCTAAGGCTGTATTCAGCCAAACCCCTTACTCAAATGTCTTATGGGGCCCCATTTAGCGCCGCATCGAGTGTCCATCACTTAGAAATTGTCCAATCTAAGTTCCTGAGGTCCATTATGCAGACTCCATCTTGCATTTCTAATGCTGCCCTAAGGTTAGAAATGGGCATGCTAACCGTGAAGGCCAGATTATTAACATGTGCCGCTATGTATTGGGTGAAACTTCTGTTTTCTCCAGTGGGTCTACTTACTTTAATGATGGCAGATAATGTAACTTCCCCTTGGATTTCTCATATAGAAGCAGTTTTGATATCATATGGACTTTCTAAAACTCACCTTGTTTCCCTGGGACCAAATCGAGCCAGGGAGGAAATTAAACAAAGGGTAACTGATATATACCGCCAAATAGATCTAACCAAAGTTACCTCTTCCTTGTTTGAGTGGCCGCATTTTAACGTGCTTAAACCGTTGTCCTATCTTTCCTCTTTAAATAACCGAGACCACAGACGCTCTTTTAGTCTCATTCGACACAATATGCTTCCCTCGGCATTTAGGGAGGGGCTTTTTAAGAAAATCCCAGTTTGTGAACGTATATGTGCTTGTCACACCAACAAGATAGAAAATTCCGAGCACATTCTTTTAGAGTGTCCCTTTTATGAAGATCTCAGAAAAGAGCTCTTTTTAGCAGTTCCGTACTTGGCCTCCAGCGATAATAGAAACTTGAGTGTATTACTATCTGACAGTTCCAAGGCAATGATGGCCGCTGTCGCCAGGTTTGCATGGAAATCATCCTGCATTCGCAAAAGTATGGCGATTCATGTATTTTGACCCCAATAGTGCTCAGTAAATAGTGAGCCTCCAGTGTTAAAATTCGCAAACGTGAACTTGGGACAGTCAGACTAAAGTAAAATACTATGGTGTGTATTATAGGATCCTTGAACAAATTTTTATTTTTTAATATTTTACTGTATATGCTTGGTGTGTCGGAAATCCTTTTATTCTATATGTGATGCCAGAATGGTTGTGTTATCTGGTGCACTCTGTCTGGCCTTTGGCTGTAATAATAAAGATTTGATTACGTATTCCAAACATTTATCTATATGAAATTAAATATTTCAATAAATGTGCATATTTCTGCTGCTATCCTCTTGTCTAGAAACAGGTAGCCAGTCTTTAACCAAGACTTGTAAATAATCTGTCATTTTTCTTGAAGTTTACTCTTGTCATAGTTACTCTCAGTTGCATTTTAGCAGCTGTTCTCTGGTATTGTTATTGTTACTTGATGTCAAATCACCTCTGACTCCTGGTGACTCTATGCATTAAGGATCTCCAAAACATCCTGCTTTTGAGTTTACTTGTAAACTCAAATCTGTCGGTTCCTTTAAGGAGTTAATAATGCAGTTTGCATTTGCTCCTTTTTTCCCTGCTGCCTTCAACTGTTCTGATCATTATTATTTTTTCTGGAGAACCTTGTCTTCTCATGGTGTGCCCAAAAAGTATGATGCCCTTATTTTCTGTTTTTTGTTTCCAGAAATAGTTGGGCTTGGTTTGATCTAGGGCTCATTTGTTTCATCTTTCTGGCAGTCTAGAATATCTGCTGGGGTTACTGTCTAGCTTTCCAACCCATACATTGTGATCGGAAATACAAGAGTATGGATGATCTCGGTATTGGTGTCCAGTGGGTTTTGATTCTACTTCTTTCACTTTTTACTTTTCATCTGTCCTTCAACAATTTTAAGTGTTTCTTCTAAGGTTTTCTTTACTACAGGAATTGCCTTTTTACATTCTTCCCTATTAATATCTCTTATTTCATTCCACCATTCACCTGGTTCATAATTGATTTTAATAAATCTGTTCTTTATGTGGATTTTAAATTCATCAGAAATGTTTAAATTAAAAATTTGCGCAAGGATTCTCTCAGAGCTTTACTAATATTGGACATTAACTGTTTATGATCACTACCACAATCTGCTCCTAGCTTTGTTTTTGCAGACTATGGCTTCTTCTCTTCCTGCTTCAAATTACATAGTCTATTTGATTTTTATATTGGCCATCTGGTGGTGTCCACATGTCATACCTGTCAAGTTTCGGGAAATTTCTGTCAAACCCCCGTATTTTACACTCTTTCCCGCCGTCATCCCGTGTTAAAGGTAAAGGTTTCCCTTGCTCGAAAGCCATTTGTATCCGACTCTAGGGTGCAGTGCTCATCTGTTTCTAAGCCGAAGAGCCAGCGCTGTCTGCTTCTGCAGACGTTTCTGTGGTCATGTAGCAGGCATAACTAGATACCGGAGCGCACGGAACGCTGTTACCTTCCCACCGAAGTGGTCCCTATTTATCTACTTGCAATTTCTTGCGTTCGAACTGCTAGGTTGGCAGGAGCTGGGATGAAGATGGGAGCTCATTCCGTCCTGCAGTATTAGTTAGACTGCAATTAGACTGGAGTTAGACTGGAGGCCACCACAGGATAAGCATAGCTGTCCCGTTTCCTGTTTTGGCCGGGAAATTTTGCTTGACAGAAATTTCCCGAAACTTGACAGGTATGCCACATGTCCTTTTTCATCTAGCAACTTTCAGTAGCTGAAGTATTCAAGTGTTGTTTTCTTCACTTCCACCTCAGGATACATTAATAGAAAAAACCCACCTGTTGAAATATACCAGGATACATAGCTGCACATGTGGGAGAATGGGCTTTCCAACCTGTTTATTGATTGCACCTACTGCTGAGTGTTACCCGACCAGTTTTTGACATAGCTGGTTGAACCTCTTGCACAGTGGTTGAGCCAAAAACTCTGCTCACGATCGGAGTTCAAATCCCCATAGGATCAAGGTTGACACACATCCTCCCGAGGTTGATAAAATGAGTCCCCAGCATGTTGGGACTAAATGTTAATTACCTTGCTAAATTTACCTTGCTAAATGTTAATTACCTTGTGAACCAACCGCCTTGTGAACCGCCACTAAGTGGAATTGCTAATTGCTCTCGCTGATCAACCCAGGCTAACACTTCAGTAACTGTGCCCCAATGAGTGTGTTTGTCCGCCAGCGAAAAAGAAACAGAACAAATGAATTATTTTAAAATGGTGGTGGTGGGGAGGACCGGGAAAAGCCCAATACACCGGCGGCGGTGGTGGTGGTGGATGGGATTCGTCTGGTATTCCGTGGTAACTGAGCATGATTGAAGCCGGAGCCGAAAAAGCAACCCAATAAAATGGCGCCGCCCCGGAGCCGCTCTTCTCCCGCCCCATGTCGCGCCGATTTGCTCGAGCTGTTCTGACTCCCTGCCCAATGAGAACCGAGGTCGGAGCGGGACCGAAGTCATTTCGCTACCCGGTCAGACGGGTGGGAAAGGCGATCCGTGGATGTGGCCAATCCAGAAGGCTTGGGCGGAGCGCGCCTGTCTTCTAATTGGTTTGCCAGGACGTGAGCCTGAGAGGCTGCGGTGCTCCTGTCCAATGAGGGGCCTCTCTTAAAGGTGGGAGGGAAGTGTTGCTGTGGCAACGCAGGTGAAGGTGAGAACCCAATGGGGCAGGTGGGGAGGGTTTGGGCAGGTGTTGCGTGGGTGCGGGGCTGGGGGAGATGGGGGGGGCTGCCCAACCCAAAGGGATCCCAGCGCGTGAAGTTGATCCATACTGACCTAGTCAAAACATGTGTGTGTGTGTTTTTAATGTGACCCACAGAGAGCAGGAGGTTCCTAAAGAAGGGGAAGCCATGCTGCGAGCGGGGCCAGGTACTCCGCCCTACTCTTGTCTCTGGGGCACTTGGTCTTTCCGATTGTCCTTGTGCCAGGCAGCCCTTGTCTGCTTGGAGTAATGTGAAGCTTTATCCCGTCCGTCTGTCTCATCCCCATCCAGAAAGTCTGCATGTAGTGGCAGAAAACAGCAGATGGCTGTCATCCCCCGGAGACTGTGAAAGAGGATTAAGATGTGGCAGCATGGATGTTTATCTGGTGCTTTTACTGAGAGCAGGAGAGAGCCTTCCTTCCCTGCATGTGTGCAAGGTGGAGGGTGGGAAAGGCTGGTTGACAGCTGAAGCTCCATGATGGCAGCTGCTTGGGTCTGAAGCCATGCATGGACTGTATTACGTTTTGTGCATGCTTGGCCAGTAAACAAGTCATCTGAATAAATGTACTGTAGTTGAACTGAACTTGGATGTGAACCCTTGCCGCATTCCCTTGATTCAGTGAGTGCTTCTCCCTCCTGTCCCTAGAAACCTTGTGGTTTATCATGTCAGAAGTGAGTGTGTTGTTTGTGGGGATAGGTAGCTTGAGAATAAACCTAGACAATCTATGTTGATTCTTCTTTCACATATGTCTGTCTTGTCTTTATATGTTCAGCAGCCAAATACCAAATCATGGAGGAACGTTCAAATCTCATGAACATGATGAAGCTGAGCGTTAAAGTTTTAATTCAGTCGGCGCTGAGTTTGGGCCGGACTCTTGATTCTGACTTCCCTCCTCTGCAACAATTCTTTGTGGTCATGGAGCATTGTCTCAAGCATGGACTGAAAAGTGAGTTTGCTTTGAGCACCGATCGTTGGTTTTGTGTGGTTTTTACTGTCCCCATCCATTTATGTATCTGCCTTTAATTGGTTAGGATTGAAAGGTTGTACAGTATCTCACTTTTGCAATTCTTTTAATGTTTAGCTATAATAAAAGGTTAAAAGCAGAGAGGTTATGACTGAAACAGAGGAGTTATGTCTTTAAAACTGCATTAATAACAGGACTCACTTTTTATACCTCAATATAAAACTGAAGTGTCGTTAAAAGAAATTGATAACCAGTCCACTGGGACAGCTAGTGGACATTGTTCTACAATGCTACATGTCAACATGCAGCAGTTTAGAATTGCATAATGGGATTCTCAAATGCTGTTAAATGCTCTTTCTTAGATGCATATGTGAGCATAATTAAGGCTGTGACAGTCCTCCAAAAATTGACCCCGTAACAATAGTATCTTTATATCTTACATATGTTTACTTGGAAGCAAATCCACTGTGTTTAGTGAGGCCAAATCAGAGGTATGTGTGCTCAGGATTGCAGCCTCCACAGGAGTTATGAAAGATCCTAATATGGCAACCAAATCTGTGTCAACACAGAAGTATCTTCCATTGTACTCCCTGAGACTCATTTGCTTATAAATTTATGTAGGATTAACAAAACCATACCAATCTGTAAACTCAAAGTGCCTGTGTTCATTAAAGAATCTGCTTAATCTTGAGCATTTATTCAGCTTCCCCCATGAAGGATTCTCCCCTCTTCCCACACCATATATTGAATGGGCTGTTAATAAACACTGGTACTCTGAGATGATGGATGCTTTTCTGGTATTTTTTGTTTTCATTGAGATCCCTTTTCACTTTCTGTTCAGGAATTCCAGCCTAATTCTCCTTCTTCTGTGTTTAGACATTCACTTAGTGAATGGAATTAAAATAATATTTATTCTGTTAACTCTTCTCCTACTGCCTAGCTAAGAAAAGTTTTATTGGACATCACAAATCATTCTTTGGACCTTTAGAACTGGTGGAAAAACTTTGTCCTGAAGCATCAGATTTAGCAACAAGTGTCAGAAATCTGCCAGAGTTAAAGTGAGTTGAAGTAAATTCTTGGTGGGGTTACTAAGGGTAGAAATATTGAAAGAAATGAGATTATAATACGTTACAATAACTATATGGCATTATGTTTTATGAGCTTATTTGTTTGTTTAACCAATAATAAAATAACCTCAGATTTTTATGTTTATGGGGGATTGCTGGAATTATTGTTTAATGTACAGTAATACCCCACATAATGTGTGCACCGCACAAAGTTAAAACTGCACAACGTTAAGAAATCTGAGAAAAAATTTGCACCACACATTAAGTTAACATGCAATACATTGCGTTTTTCCTCAGATTGCTTTGCGTCTGGGTGTGCGGGGAAGGAGTCCACTGGCAGCGGGGTCCGCAGCAGCTTCTCCCCCTTCCCACAGGCCAGACGGGCCAGGGAGGGAGTCCGGCGGCGGCCTCAAAATCACCGCCGCCAACGGACTCCTCCCCAGCCCGGCTGACCAGTAGGAAGTGGGAGCAGTTGCTGCTGCGGACCCAGTCACTGACGGACTCCTTCCCCAGCCCATCCAGACGGACAGCCTAGGAAACGAGTCTGGCGGCGACAGGGTCTGCAGCAGCAGCTGCTCCCACTTCCCATGGGCCGGGGAGGGAGTCCGTTGGCAGAGGCGATTTTGTACATGTACATGTATATGTACAGTATTGCACAACGTCAAAAACCACACAACGTTAAGCTTTAGTGTTATGCAGGGTATTACTGTACAATATTTAATGACAGCCTAATTCAGAGCGAAGATTCACTGCGTTTCCTGAACTTTTTCTGAGACTAGTCAGCTGTCATTAGGACATATTGAAGCACCTGTGAAGCAAAAAATTACATTGAACTGTCAACTAGTATCCTGTTACGTAACTCCACCTGCACAAGAAGATGTCACTAGCGGCAACAGATTAAGTTGCAGCAAATTTCTTTTCCATTTTTTGAAGTGCATGCAACTCGCGGGTAATAATACAAAATAACACACAATTGTTTAAAAAAGGGAACTGTTTAATTGGTGAAAATCTGTCAGTGGCATCACTCCCCCTGAACAGGGAGACCTACTCAAAAGGACACCAGCCAGTAAGTGTGTTTCTGAATACATGTGCCAGAAATAGCCATCCTGCTTATCTGATTTTTGTAGTGATAAACTGTCAATCCATATTCTCTAAACTAATGATATTGGGTATTCTTTTGAAATTGTCTGTAATGAGATATTTACTAGCTAATTTAGTCAACCAATCAATGAAGGAAAGGAAAGACACTGTGCTTTAGAAAAGAAACTTTTGGCTTTGAATTGAATTAACTGGTTTTCCCCACTCTTCCAACAAGCAGTTACCTCCTGCTAGATACAAACACTTGTAATAAATCAATCTTGTGTTAAGACTATCATAAAAGTATTCTGATGCCTTCTGTATTTTAAGTACTGTAATCTGATGTGATTTGAGTTGCTTAGTAACTGGTGTCTTGTGTAATTCTAGGACACCGGTAGGAAGAGGCAGAGCTTGGCTTTATCTTGCTGTGATGCAAAAGAAGCTGGCGGATTACCTGAAGGTTCTCTTGGACCACAAACATCTGTTGAGGTATCTTTTGTTGTTTTGATCCTTACTCTTTCTGAGAACATTCATTCTGCCAGTAGGAGCTTCCTGAAATGGAGGTCTGCTCATAACACAGCTGCTGGTAGAACAAAGATAACTTGCCTAATTCCTGCTGCTGCTGCCACCTCATTTGCCATCCACGATTTCCCCAAAACCCTGGAACAGATTTGGGGGGACCGGGGGGGGGGCAGGATTTGAAGAATATATGTATGCACTCCTATCCAAACAGCAGAAAAGCTTTTGGAGGGAGCTCTTGTCTTTAAAAGAGGCTTGTGCTGGATCAAAGCCACCATTTGCTATTTGGGCTATAAAGTCAGCAAGAGGGACATATATAATACTTACTAAATTGGCCTCAAGTAGGCCTTCCACTGCAGTGGATGATCAAATAGCCTCCTGAATCAATTGTGTCTTTTTGTTAGTGAATTTTATGAGCCTGGTGCCTTGATGATAGAAGAGGAAGGAGCCGTGATTGTCGGCCTGCTTGTGGGGCTGAATGTGATCGATGCAAATCTCTGCTTAAAAGGAGAAGATTTGGATACTCAGGTGAAGCCTCTCTCTAATTAAACTAAGAAGAAAGGGTTGAGCCACTACTCGGTTGAGCTGAAGAATGTTAATTTAAGGTTCAGACAAGTTTAGCATATAGTTTGTTGTTGTTGTTGTTGTTCGACTTGTATGCCGCCCCACTCACAAAGCGACTCTGGGCGGCTAAACAAAGATACAAAATATCACTATTACAAGATACCACATTATCATAATACAAAGACATTTCAAAATATTTCCAAAAATCCCAAATATAATTACAGAATAACAAATTACCATGATATAAAAACACTTCAAAATACAATATACTGTATGAAAAAACATTGTAGACTCAACCCCACCAACTACGTCCGAGGGAGTGTCCGGTGGCGACGGCGTTTTCTGGCTGGCCAGGCCGCGCAACTGCTGCTTCTTCCCTCAGCCGGGCTGGCCGAGGGAACATCCAGTGGTGGCGTTGTTCTTGTGGCTAGCTGGGCTGTATTGCTGCTGCTCCTTCCCTCAGCTGGGCTGGCCGAGGGAGCACGAGCGGCGGCAGCGTTCCTGTTCTTGCAGTACTGAGGTGGAAAAAGCAACAAGAGGCGAACTTCTTCAAGCAATTGGCAGTCAAAGGACAATTGTATTTGTGTGATAAAGGCTGGAATTCCAACTTTATCTGCAACTGAAATTCTAGTTCTCATTTATGCTATCTAAGTTAACATGGTAAAAAGATATACTGTACTATTGGGTGCACCCTGGTAATGGCAACCATGTGTTGCCAATTCACACTAGGTCTGGTGGAGGGAACTACAGAATTAACTCACCAAAAGGACCCTTAATTTTGGTAGTTTCACGTCTGGCCTAGATACGGAAGATGAAGAAGAATGCTTAAGTTCTAAGATACAGATAAGCTACAGTAGATATAGAACATTGCTTTCCAAAAAGGTTTTGCTTTTACCTGGCTCTGCCGTACCCCTAGCCTAGACTCATTCAGTGATCTGGAGGGCTTTGCGACACCTTAATAAATCAAATAAAAGTTGCTTGGGAAAACTCCTGAGGTGAGGAGGGAAAACAAAGGAGAACACAGCTTGCTAAATGTTCAGTAGTTGTTTGAATTGGAGAGAGAAAGAGATCCAGGGTTTTCACGTCAGTTGGAAGGTGCAAAATCAATTGCCCTTATACGCTGGAATAATAGTACCTGCCCAAGCAGACAAGCACACAGTTGCATTAATTCTCCCCCCACCCAACCTCGATTTTAATTGCATTTATTTCAGCATGAAAGGGAGTGTGGAAATAAGTAAAGAATAGCTAGCTGTATCAGGACATGTACCATTTTATTATTAACTTAATTAGTTTGTACAGTAAGCCTTTCTTTTTCTTTTCAGGTTGCTGTGATTGATTTTTCCCTGTACCTTAAGGATACACAAGACAGTGACACAGGCAAAGAGTATGTGTTGTTGATCTTCTGTTAATTAGTATTTAATAGAAAATAGCCCTTTACAGCTATCTTGGGAAGAAAAATGGAACCTGAATGGACATTTTCAAGAGAAAATAATAAATGTTTAGAATATCATACATGGCAGTTCTGGCATTGTAATTCCTGATGCCAGGATTCAGTTCCCTCTGGTCTTTCAGTCTCACTCCAATTCCATTTAACAACAAGCATCTCTGCCTCTTATCCCCTCCCTAAATCTTGTTAAGCTACATGGGACTAAATGAACTAATACAGTAATACCTCATACAACGTCCAAACTTGGTTCCACAAGTTTGGACTTTATACGGATTTGGACTTTGTATGAGGCATGCAAAATCCTTGCTGCGATGCCTCGTACAACGTCATTTCCATTGAGATACATAGTACTGTAACAGCACAGACTTCAGGGCAAAGTCAAGGAAACTGACAGAACTTTAAGAAATCATTGCCTAAAGGCTAAATACATTACAAAAACATGTCAAACAACCCTGATTGTCCAAGAACCTGAAGAATGCTGCAAAAATCCCAGGAATGCTTGTAAAAATTCTGACGAAAAAATTAGAAAAAAATCCAAAATCGCGCTCAAAACCACTTCTAAACACTCTTCGCCTCATGCAAAACCCACAAGAGCAATGCACGCATGTGTCCTGCCTTTTATACTGCCCAGGCACAATGCAACCTGGGAAAACCCCAATGCCTCATACAACGTCACACAACTTTGTACGAGGCAACTTTTTTCAAGGAATTAGGCGATGTTGTATGAATCCGATGTTGTATGAAGCGGACTTTGTATGAGGTATTACTGTACTGTGCTAAGAGGAGAACCCAAATCATCTACTGAGAAACTCTGCATATGCAGATAATTATACAACAAAGACAGTTGTAACAATTACTTAGTATGTAATTTCTCAGTGTTGGAGTGGAAGCCATTTTTTTCTGGAGATAGCCAAAACTGTAGCCAAAACTGATAGTGCCCTCTAAGGTCATACAGCAGATTTTCGGAGGAAGCAGTAGAAGTGACAAAATGGTAAAAATTGCCTCCTGTCTTCATCTTGAGGGTGGGAACCTCTGCTAGATCACTAGCACTTCTACAAACTGAAGAAGCCCTTCTGTTTGTAGGAGTGTCTTTCTGGATCCACGTATAATGCTGAACTATGGTTCAATGCAATGAGAAGAAGCTAGAGTGAGTCTGGGTGGAAACCACTGCACCACCTCTACTCCTCTTGGGTGTGACTGATAGAATTTTGAAAGCTCTCACTTTCTTTTTAGAGTCACTTCAGTTTGCCATATTCTTCATGGCAAACTGTCTAATGGTTTGTGGAAATGTGCTAAATTACCAACACAGTTTATGTAGCTAGTTTCAGCTAGCCATAGACTGTCAGAGTTTGGTATTCAGACAACACACAATCTGACACTTAAACTAAAGCCAGAGTAGAAGCTTCCTGTCTTCTTGTGACTGTGCCGAAAGATGAGATCAAAGAAAGTGCAGTTTCATCTTTATATCCATATGCAGCTCAGGTGCAATGGTATGGTAGAACTACATTGAGTTGACATTTTTTCTAGTAAGGTTGTAACAAATTTCAGCTTTTAAATACTTTATTATTAATATTTTCATTATTAATATTTCATTATTAATATCTTCTATTAAGTAAATCAGCTGGGTACTCTCTGACAATCAAACACCCAACTTAGAACAGAGTCATATGTTACCTTGGCAAATCCATATTTTTAGTAGTTTCAATTTAGTGGGTGGATGGCTCCAAAGCCCGATGGAAGAAGATTATTTATAGTGCCAGGAGAGGTAGAAGGGGAGAAAATTGTAGGCAGGTGAAAGGTTCAGTACCTTCTTTCCTTCTCCCTGTTCCCCCTTGCAAATGCTTTCCCAACTCCCAATTTGTCATTTAGTGTTATAAAATATATACCTAAAGGTTTTCTTGCTTTATGATGTAATGCTTTGTCCTTAAGTGAGTGGTCACAACTATTATCTCACTAATTTGCAAATGGAAATGGTTGTATTTTTTCTTAAAAGCACTATTAGAGTTATTGTACTTAGAAGATAAATTACTTATAATATAAGGAAATCAGTTTCCTTATATCTTAATGCATCAGTGTGTCATTTGCCCTTTTGTATTGGTAACTGAATAGTTTTCTCACTATAGTTATTTTAAACATAGCTATTTCTGCTTTGTTCACAATCATATTTAACCCTGATTATCAGAATGTTCCCCTTCAATTGATTGCAGTTTCTTGGAGTGAATCATCTCCCTTATTTTGAACTGGACCAAATCTTAAGAGTACACCGGTCTCAAATAAAGGAAGAGCACTTCCAATATTTTAATGAGTATGAAGCTTCTTGTACAACAACTGTGTCTACTAAAAATGTGGTCCTTGAAAGAACTGCTCATTCTGGAAAAATCTTTTTTTTTTTTAATCAGAGATGGAGGGATAACTGCTGTGCTTGATCAGAAACATTATGTGGAAGAACTTAACCGGCATCTAAGGTAAGATTTGATGCTTGATGCATTTTTTACTCTTAGAGTGTATAAAATTTTAATATGAAAAATGCTGTACCTTCAGAAGAGCTAACATCCTTTATCACAGGGGTTCCCAACCTGAGGTCTGTGGGCCAGATCTGGCCCATGGCACCATTTCATGTGGTCCTCCACCCCTCCAAGGGCATTTGAGAAACAAAATAGCCACCTCTTTGAAGCTGTTGGGACAAAATGACCACCACCGCCCCATCGTGCAAGCAGGGCAAAATGGCCGTCCGGCCCTCGAAGCTGACTGAGAGAGCATGACCCTGACCCTGGCTTGAAAAGGTTGGGAATCCCTGCTTTATCATCTTTGTCTTGCTCTCGGTCTGTCTACCCTGCCTACACCCCCCAATTTCCTTTCTCAGTTTATATTCTGATTATACTTTCTTACAGTCTACCACTTTCCCCCAACAATTTCATGTAATTTAAAAAACAATTAAAAATGTAACAGATGTTGCCTTGGCTACAGTTAATGAGATACTGGTGATCTTTTGCCACAGCTGCACAGTTGGAGATCTTCAGACCAAGATAGATTGCTTAGAGAAAATGAACTCAAAGCTCCAAGAAGAGGTTTGTAGAATTAACAATTCTTGTTTATATTACATCTTTTATTGCTCCTTTTATTAATCTGTGGTGTTTTCTTGAAATTCCGAGTCCTGCCAGAAGGGTCTGTGGGGCTCTAAAAACTCATATGGAATTGGCCAGGTAAAAAGATGTTTATGTTATGTTTATGTTTATTTGACTTATACCCCGCCCTACTCAACACATGGCCGACTCAGGGCAGCTAACAACATATAAATGACCCCAGGGCAACCCAAGGGGCTTACATATAGGATACAATGTTCAAAATACAATAATAAATACAATGTTTCAAGTAAATACAATAAAGCCCAAGGTCTAGTATTACAAATTACAATATAAGGTAAAACAATCCACAAAATGCAAAATATCAGCACCACATCAAAATAATGTATCAATAATTACAATAGAATCACAGGGAATGAAAACATCCCACCGGGGCCGGGAGCGCGGCGGCGGTAGTTCACCCAGCACCCCCTCGCCGTTTAAGTCCTAGGCGAGGGGGTGGGCGGGGCCCAGAAACGCCGGCCGGTGGAGTGGCCGGGAGGGCCTCTTTGCCCCCGCCGAAGAGGGGGTGCACAAACTACAGCCAATGGGCTGGATCCGACCCCCAACACCAATTCATCCGGCCCTCACCACCCTCATTACTTCATGGAGTGACAAGGGTGGTGTGGGCCGGATGAATTGGCATCAGGGTGGATCCGGCCCATGGGCCGTAGTTAGGGCACCCTTGGTTTAAGAAGAGAAAATGACAGCCAAAAATCTATCTCATCCTGTTGCAAAACATATCTGTTGCAAAACAGATTGCAAGGTGTGTTTTACTTCCAGTGAGAGGAACCACGTGACTGGCCTGCTGAACCACATGACCGGCCTGTAGTCCGAAAGGTTTGGGCACCCCTGGTTTACACTGACAATCAGCAGCTCTCCAAGATTTCAAACAAATTGGGAGGAGAGTTTTGTTTTGTTTGGGAAGTGGGGCTTCACCTAGCAGGATTTTTCAGCCAGCATGGCCACCTCTTGGCCATCTCTCATTGATGGTTTCTGTGGTCTAAAAATAATATGTCTAAGGCTCATGTGTGTATATGTCATTACCCCAGGAGTAGCCAGGACTGGATTTGAAACCTTTTGTGTGCGGAATCTGTGTTCTGCCACTGAGTTATGCTTCTTGTAATTATTTGAAGACTGCGAAAAGTTTTACCATTCATGTTGTCTTTCTGGGGGTGAGAGGAAATCATGCTTTTATTTAAAAGGAAAACAGGGGTGCCTTTGGACAAGGACTTTACAGTTGCCCTGACTTATTCACCAAATTTTTACAACAATCCAGATGTCATCTTCTACTTGTAACCTTCTCAGTGCTGCTGAGAGGAGGCAAGCAAACAACTATTATGGAGAGAAGGAATAACTACACAGAGATTTTTTAATTGGTAGCATCGTCATCTGGAAGCCCCCACCACAAGCAGTGTCTGTGTTAGAATAATGAAACTACTGTGTACGTCTGACATGGAGCTATGTTATGAACTCTTAATTTTGTGCTCCAGTTGAACGGCACATTTTTATATTAATCCAGATAATATATGGTCATTTCTTTTGTTGTTGTTTTTCCCATTCTTCCCTTTTGCCAGTTGGCAGCAGCAACAGATCGAATTGGGGCCCTTCAGGAAGAACAGAAGGAGCTGAAAAAAGAAAATGAACTAATCCGTGAACGGAGTGAAAAGCACGTTGAGGTCCGATATATTACACAATACAATTTCTACTACAGGATCAATATGCATGAGGCTGGCTCAGACCGTTTGAACTGCATTTTCCTCAAAAGCCAAGAAACCCACTGAATACTTTATGCAAAAATGTATTAAAATTGTATATAAAAATCAGTGCAGGGGAGAAAGGAAGGAAACAACAGCAGTATGATAGAGTCTGCTAATAAGGAGATGGTAGGTTGAATCATGAAGTGTTGGCAGTGGAGGCAGAGGGAGGTGAAGGTGATAATCATCATTTATTTCTGCCTCCGCCTTGGCTGGTGCTTGGCCAAGACTTTGCTAGTGAAGCAAGAAACTGAATTTTTAGTCTGTAAATACTGTTCTTGAGTCTAGAATTCCTTTGTTCTATGTGCAGAATTTAGAAATGTGACTTTTATTTATGGACAGCAGTTGTGAGAATCATGACTGACTCTTGGATTCAGGGAGCTGTAGTCCAATAAAAGTTAATTTTTCAACGTTCTGCCTAGGGTACAACTTGAGAGATGTTGCATGAAGAGCACCAGTGAAGGGGATCAGAGCACAAGTATTGTTTCTGTTTTAAACTGATCACTCCTTTCTGAAATGAAATCAGTCCTTTTACCCATTTTAGAGATATATCTTCTTTATTGTAAGGGCTCTCTGTAGGTCTAAAACCAATCTTTAACTAGTCATAACTTGTCTTGCAGGAACTTCTCTCCTTTGGTCTACTAGCAACTAGATGTCTCAAACAACTTTCTTTTCTAGGTCACTAAAGAGGATACTAAAGTTGAGTTGGAAACATATAAGCAATCACGGCAGGGCCTAGATGAGATGTACAGTGATGTCTGGAAGCAACTGAAAGAGGAAAAAAGAATCCGAAAGGTAAGATGCCATATTTTCTCAACATGAATTGAACACTTGTGTTTTCACATTCAATCTCCATAGAGCTTCAAGCCTGTAAAAGGGGTAAGATCTATGAGCATCTGAACTCAGGGAGTGGGGAAAAGAGAAATAGAAATAGTCGCTGGTTTCCCTCGGTGAATGCTGAAGCAAACGTTTCCACACAGATTGAGGTATTAGTAGAAGCCATTGGGATATAGTATACAAAGTCTCACACAGGGTCAAGTGGTGTTCACATCCCAGCTGCTGCTACTACTTCTTGGTCTCTGTCAGTCACCTTTGTGGCTTTTTTCTGCACATGTGCAGAGATCCCCTGGAACAAGCTATTTGGGGGAGCACCTCTTCCTCGGGAGTTATAGGCATGTAAGCTCCGAGTGGTCACACCTAGAGAGGCAAAAAAAAATCAGCAACCACATCAAGAGGTTTCTCTGCCATAGCTCCCATCCTCTGGAACGAATTACCAGCAGAGATTAGAACAGCTCCAACCTTGTTAATATTCTAGAAATTACTTTAAACCCACCTATGTCAACAAGCCTTTTAAGATCATTAGAACAGTGCAATGTTGACCTTGGATTTTTAAAATTGATATTACCTCATTTTACTGCTGTGGATAGTGTTTTAATATGAATGTTGCTTATGGTTTTGAGAGAGAGAGAAAGCTGCCCTGTGTGGTGCTTCCACCAAAAGGGTGGGGTATAAATGCGAGTAAATAAATAAACATTCCAGAGCCTAAACATCCAATAGATTGATGCACTCTATTACACATTCTCCACCCACCCTGTGGTGAATCCTTAGTTCCCTTCCAACCACCACTTAGGAAATATCTCCGTGATAATTTCACAGCCTCCTTTTTTAAAAAAAGATAATACTTTCTTGCTCTGTCATTTGGTTCCCTTTTAGTGCATGACCTTTTTTTCCATAGGAGAAATGTTTTATTCATGCTGCTTTGTATTATGATTTTGAAGGAGCTTGAAAATGAGCTAGAGCTACAGATTGGAATGAAAACAGAAATGGAAATTGCCATGAAACTCTTGGAGAAAGATACTCATGAAAAACAGGATACTTTGGTTGCCCTTCGCCAACAGCTGGAAGAACTTAAAGCCATCAATTTGCAGATGTTTAATAAATCTCAGGTGTGTGACTTAAAGGACACTGTACAGTAGCAGTGCCTATATGTTGTACTGGTTTAAGCATTGGAACTGGGATTTGAGAGATCCAGATTCAGGTCCCCACAGCGTTGTTACAAGCCTAAAGTAGGGACGAGAGCCATGAAAACTGCCTTACATTCACTGGAGGAAAGGAGGAATATAAACATATTAGTAAATCTTATTGTGTAAATTGGTGACCTGTCCAATGCTGTTCGTTAAATAGAAGCTTGGATCCAGTATATTCCATTCAATTCTAAAATCATAGACTAATTTAGAAACCATGTTTCAAACTTCATTAGCTATTATTCTTAAATAATGAGATGATAATTTCCTCCCTCTCTACACACCAGTTTCAGATTGATTGTCCTGGTTTGTTTAGACCAAAGTTCCCATTCCATCCAAAGCAGGTAAATCTGGTTTGACATTGCCGTGGTAGTCAGACTGTTAAACAGGATCACAACTCTTAATCAGAGTTTCCTGTTTGGGAGGATAGTGAGAATTCTGGTTTGAGCAAACCAAGATGACTTTGAAGCTGATGTGTGGGCGGTGGAGAAACAGCCCAGAGAAGAATTGAAACATTCATTCCTGGCTTTGAAGACCACGGTTGTGGAGCCACGAGCCTCATATCCAAGCCTGCTCTCTGTCTCTACTGCCTAATCTCTTCCATGGATTTTCTCAATTAATGGTAGTGCACTGCAGATATATAACCTGTTAGCAGTGGTGGGCTCCCAAAAAATTTTACTACCACACTGTGGGCATGGTATGGTGGGCATGACCAGGGGGAAAGCACTGCCTTGCACCCAAACTAGGACTACTTTATTCCAAAATTTGGATGGGGCCAGCCAGAATTTCTGCTACCAGTTCTGGCGAACTGGTGCGAACCTGCTGATGCCTACCACTGCCTGTTGGGCATATTATTTTGTTAGACACCCTTTCCATAGATACAGAAGTGATTGTGTCTGATAAGACACATGCCTATGTATCTTATCAGACCAATCAAAGTTTTAACTTGCTCTCTGGCTCCAATGTTAGACCACTACCTTGAAGTTTGCCACTCCAGAGCAATGCTGCAATATCACTCCTGCCTTATTGGGGCCGGGGGGGGGGGGAGAGAGATTCAAACCAAATATTTCTCTTGAAATGTTTTCTAATCGATTCTAATAAAATGTTGGACCTTAAGTGCTTTTGGCTTTGAAGACTGGATGATTAATATGAAATGAGCTGCTTGAATTCTTTCCCTCCAGAATTCAGAAAGCTCATTGCAACAGAAAAAAGACACAATATCATCCTTTGAGGGCAGGACGGATCAAATGATGTCTTCTGTGAAGCAAATGGAGGAGAGGTAATTCTATCCACAGGCCTAACCCAACCTGTCACCTTATTAGTTACCCAATGCTCTAATGCAGGGGAGCCTAAACAACAGCCCAGGGGCTGGATCCGGCCCATGGCACCAATTCATCCAGCCCATCGCTCTTGGAAGCGGAAGTAAAATGCGCCCATAGGTCCCCCCTGAACCACATGACCGGCCCATGGCCGGAAAGTTTGGGCACCCCTGATCTAATACTTCAAACTCCAGACCAGTTTCATTACAACATTATTTCTAGCTTAAGGCCTCCCTGATTTGTTTCCCTATTCCCATTTCTTATGTCTGATTTTTCCAAATACATTTCTATTCTCTTCCATGTGTGTTTCTACCCTAAACAAAAGACTATAATATCCCTATTGAGCTTACAAAACATGGGCAGACTTATCTGGACAAGACAAATGTCCGAGAGTGCCTTGCAGCATCTGAGCTAATGACAAGCTGTGTGTGAGGAGGGTCCATTGGATCCCTTTCACCTTATCTTCTGTGCCCAGTTAGGGGAAATGAACGGATGGAAATCTCTTGGGGAAGTTCACAAACTACACGCCAAGGGACGCCCTGCTGCATTTTGCTAGTGTTTTAGATGCAGCATTTGATGTGGAAAAGGCAGCTATTAAAGCAGAGGTTGCCATCCTTTTTAAGTCAGGGGCTGGATCACACTCCCTCAGACAGTTGAGTGGGCCAGACTGGAGGGTCCCCTCCCCCTGCCATTTATGGCTGCCGTAAAGAGTCCATGGCCAATTTCAGCAGCGGCAATGACAGCAGGGGCAGGATTACTTGGCTCCACAAGCCAGATCTGGCCTGCTGGCCATAGGTTGCCTACCCCTGTATTAGAGGGAAAATTTTGAAAATGGAAATACAGGAAATAAAATTATTCAGGGCTTGGATAACGTGAACTGAATTTGGATGAGAGAAGGGGAAGGAGCATCATAGGGTAGTATGTACAAGAATATATAGCACTTGAATACAGAGCAGTGACCTTCTCTCAGAATGCTAATCCAGGATGGCATGGGTTGCTGTTCTGGATTTTGATTCTGCCTTCCTGAAGGGCAGGTTGGCCTTAAGCATTGGAAAGCCCATGCTGGGACAGAGAGAAAAGTCCTTTCCACTCCCACGTTCATTTCACACCACGCCCAGCCAGCTGCCTGTAAAAGCCCAACAGCAAGTCAACAGTGAAAACTCTCCTTTCTATTTTGAGTTCATGACAAAAAGGTAGAGAAGCACTCAGTCCCCAATACCAGAAGTGACACAGAGCCATCCGAACCCCTAGCTCTATAGATGGTCTGAGCCTCCGTGGACTTATCTGACCCATTTTAAAGCTGTCTAAATTGGCAGCCTTTGTAACATCGTATGGCAATAAATTCTATGTTTAACTATATGATGAAGCTTCTCCAGTTTTGTAAACCTCCTATTTATAAAAGTTTAGTGAAGAATCACATAGTACAGGAGTTCTCAGGCTTTTTAAGCCGGGGGCTGGTTCACACTCCCTCAGACAGTTTGGGGGCCAAATGGCCATTTTGCCCTTCTTCCTCCACCACATGGCACTTCCTGGTGTGTGTGTGGGGGGGGGGGCATCAAATGGTGCCATGGGCCACATCTGACCCACAGGTTGAAAATCCCTGACATAGTATATTATGTGCCAGCAAGAAAGCCTTTTCTCTGCCTACTTTCTCCACAACATGCATCATTTTACACACATCTAGCCTGCCTTTGTTTTGCAATTTGTCTCCCAACACTGAGAAGCTGTGGGAAAGGCTGCTCCAACAGTCCCCTCATGTTGTCAGAAGCTTATAACAAAAACTCCCTAGCCTGAACTTCTGAGAACAACCAGAATGAATATAAGATCTGAGTAGAAAAATATTCCTAAAACATCCTATCAGTCCGAGGGTTAAGAAGGTTAATGCGCTTGCATTAACCTATGGCATTAGTGTACATACAGGATCTGTTTGGGATGATTTCAGTAAAGATGCAAAATGAGTAGTACTTTGACATAATGACCAGTGTGCTTATGTATGTCTGTTTTTAGATTACAACATGCAGAAAAAGCCAGGCAGGATGCTGAAGAGAGAGCTGTCAAATTGAAAAGAGAACTGGGAAGCAAAATGGAGACCTTGAAGCAACAACTGTTCCAACTGGACAACAAGTGGTACCTTTGCATTGTATATTAATTGAGGCTACTTGTGGGGGTTTTTAATAGGATATTTGCAACATGTTTTCCAAGTTGCAGTGCACACTAAACAAAGCAGCCACTGAGGGGTTAATCCTAATTCCTAGCAAGTAAATAGGGACCACTTTGGTGGGAAGGTAACAGCGTCCCGTGCACTTCGGTGTCTAGTCATGCCTGCCACATGACCACGGAAACACCTGCAGCAGCAGACAGCACTGGCTCTTTGGCTTTGAAACAGAGATGAGCACTGCACCCTAGAGGCGGATACGACTGGCTTTCGAGCAAGGGAAACCTTTACCTTTAAGATGTAGGGAACATATAGAAAGTTTAATGATTAGTGATAGGTATGGAGCATTATGTTAGCAAATCGTAGAGAAATGTGCATTCATTTTAGCATTTTTAATGGGGAAGAGAAGGTGCTAAAATTTATCCAGAGTTGGCAAAGGTTAGGTTTATTGAAGAAGTCTAAATCTCTTTCTCAAGAAACATCCTAGGTAGATTGTGCCCTATAGTCTAAGATAGGTACTGGTTTAATCTGTTGCCATCTACTTGGCCAGGATCAAAAATCTCCACAGCTGATTCTCTGCACAAACAAGGGGACCATATGAGAGAGATCAAGAGGAGGAAATGTTCAAAGAAAAAATGTCTCAAATTTATAGGAGGAGTTTAAGCATCCCTAAGGGAGCCCATAAAATAGATACTGTACTGGCTATACAAGACAAAATAGTCCTTCCTTGGTGGTTTTAGGCGGGAAAGCATACCGGACAAGAGTTTTCAGATCTTATTCCAGAATTTCTAGTAAGATCAATGGCATTGCAAAATATACCGTACTTCCCCCGCCCCACCCCCCAAATGTAGTCTTTCTATTGTTGTTGTTTTCTTTTTTTACTTAACTAGCTCAACTCTTGAGAGAGAACTAAAATTGGAGAAAGAACAGAGACAGATACTGCAACAAGACTTACATCGAGAGAAGGATACTACATGTTTGCTAAAAACAGAACTGCAACAAGTAGAAGGACTGAAAAAAGTAAGTGACCCGGGAAAGTTCCTTTTGAACCTGAGAATAAAGATGGACCAAAAAAATTTTTTTAAGCATTTCCAACAAGTAGATAACTTCCAGAAAATGCTTTCCCATGAAGACTAAAGGAATTGCATAGCAAGTTTCTGCTTTGCAAAAACCTCATTGCCTTTGACATACTGTTAAAAAAAAAGCTCTGTCTTTTCATTCTAAATATGGACTAAAATTGGAATTCACCTAGCAACCTTCTGCTGTCAGAAAGAATGGTCAGAGGACTAGAGAGTGAGGGACTTTGGTCCTTCTGGAAGTTTTGGACTACAACTCCTGTAATCAAAAACCACTGACTGTGCTGCCTGGGACTGATAGAAGTTGAATGAACAAAACATCTGGACTAGATGTTCCTCACCCTTGTACTAGAGCAGTGGTTCCCAATGTGGCGGACCTCAATTCCCAGAAGCCTAAGTCAGTACGTTGTCTGATCAGTGCTTTGGGGAATTGACTTAGGCTTCTGAGAATTGACAGGAATGTAGTGGCTTAGTGGTTAACATGCTGAACTTGAGGACTGGAAGGTCGGCAGGTCAGCAGTTCGAGACCCAAGTGCTGCATGACGAAGTGAGCTCCTGTCTCCATCCTAGCTCCTGCCAACCTGGTGCATACCTCGAGATTTGAAATTAATTTGTTCCTCAAGGTTTTTCATATCTCAAAAATTCATATCTCGAAATGTGGTTTCCCATAGACATTGGAAAGTAAATAATCCGTTCTGGTGCTCAGAAAAAAATAATCCAAAAAACCTGTAATTTTTTCTGTTCAGAACTTCATAAAATGCACTTTGGAATTTTTCGCTGCGTTTTGGCCACTTTATAAAGTGATTTGAATAGATAAAAGACATTTATATTGGCTTTTTTCTGAGCGCCGGAACGGATTGCAGTAAAACCTCTACTTACAAAAAAAGTCCGTTCCGTAGGCTTTTGCTTAAATCGTTTTTTTATGTAACTCGAAGCAAACCCATAGGAAAAATTATTTTTTTACACAACTCGAAGCAAACCCATATGGAAAATGAAATGTTTATGTAAATTGAAGCAAACCCATAGGGAATTGAATTTTTACATAACTCGAAGCAAACCCATAGGAAAAAGAATCTTTATGTAACTCGAAGCAAACCTATAGGAAATTGTGTAAATCGGGATGGGTTTTAACTCAAAATCATTATGTAAGTCAGGGTTATACTGTACTGTATTTTGCTTTTCAATACATATTTGGTACATTTCTGATAGTGCCTTCTAGTGGCCAGCTCTGGTAATTACCCACTCAGTAGCCAATGATCAGCTGTTGCAGAGAAGGGGGAATTTTTGGCACTTCCTGGTTGTGGGGAGAACTTCTGGCGGTGCCAGAATGTGATGAAAAATTCCAAAAATGGAGCTGAAATGCTCCAAACACTCTCACACCACCATGGGAAGCGTCAGAAGACCCCAAAAAATGTATTTGCTTATCTTGAAGCAATTTTTTTTTTTGAGATTTCCTTTCGTATTGCTAGTTTCTTCATAAGTTGAGCCATTTGTAACTCGAGGTTTTACTGTAGTTCAGAAGCAAGAAATTGCAAGTAGATAAATAGGTACCACTTCAGTGAGAAGATAAACAGCGTTCTGTGCACTCGGGTGTCTAATCATGCCTGCCCATGGAAACGTCTGCAGACACAGACAGCGCTGGCTCTTTGGCTATAAAGAGAGATGAGCACTGAACCCTAGAGTCGGATACAACTGGCTTTCGAGAAAGGGCGACCTTTACCTCTGGGAATTGAAGTCCAAAAGCCAAAGGTTGAGAATTGATTATGATTTGATTTATTTATTCGATTTGTATGCCGCCCACTCAGCATATGCCGATTCAGGGTGGCTCACAAAAATCACAACATATCAAAAATTCCATTACAATAAAATTATAACTATTATTATGTTTACACTTGTATCACATAAACATCAAATACAAAGTATCATATAAACATCAAACAAAGTATCACATGAACATCAAATACAATAAAGTCCACAAACCACATAAAAGAGTTCATGAGAAACGGCCAGCAAGAAAGTCCAAGGCCCAAGCTGGCTTGGGGGGGAGGAATGTCCAGCTCCCCAGCCCCAATGGCCAAGTATCAGCCTTTCAACCCCCTCAGCCAAATGGCGGGTCATCTTCTGCCGCAGGGAGCCGGCACGGCTTTTCAACCCCCGGGCATGGGTGAGGCCTGGCAGGGAAGGGGTGGGCCCCGGAGCAGCTGCGATGTCAGTGGCGTCGGCGGTCTTTGGCCAGCCGTGGGCCCAGAGGTTCTCATCCCTTCCCGACGGGGAAGGGGTGGGCCCCCGGAGCAGTTGTGGCGTCAGCGGTCTTCGGCCAGCTGCGGGCCCAGCGGTTCTTATCCCTTCACAGCAGGAAAGGGGCAGGCCCCCGGAGCAGTTGCGACACTCTACTAGAGCCTTTCTTTCATTCTGGACTCTTCTGTAAAATGTAAAAAGCTTCTTGCTAGTTACAGTGTAATGAGAATAGTTTGTGTGGGTAAGGCAATAGTCTAGTTACTTTGGAAAGTCTAGGTTTCAAGCCTTGATATATCCAGGTAAAGCTTGGAGGCCTTTGCCCCTAAAATGAAACTGAACTGCTGGGTCAGTGGTTGGACTCAATATAACACAGCTTCCCATGTTAGAAAATACGTCTCCTGTATTTTTCTAAGTCTGGGTCCAACTGCTGTTGCCGGCAACTCAATGGGTTGGGAGAGTCATTCCATAGACAGAGCATCAGAGTGCTGTTCCTAGAGGGGAGGCCAATCAGCCATTACTGTTAATTTGTATTTATGCATCTTCCCTGGGCTGACCTTCCATGATCCAATGGCTTGACAAGCAGTGCACTTCTGTAAACACAGGTCTCTGTACCCTTAGATTTGCACTTTAGAAAGATCAAAACAAAAGGAGGCATGTCTGCTAAGAATACATAGCATTACTGTATTTTGTTTTTTAATGCAAATATGTTTGGGTTTTATAGGAGCTGCGAAAACTGCAGGAAGAGAAGCAGCAGTTAGAAAAGATATGTGAAGAACAAGAACAGGCCCTTCAAGAAATGGGACTTCACCTTAGTCAGTAAGTCTGCTCTGATAAGTTTGAAATCTATATTACAGAAATACTTTTATTAAGCATTATAAAAAGTATGGAAGCCTAGAGTTTTCCATCTTTCTCAAGTGGATGCTGTTTTGTTTTCCAGATCCAAGCTTAAGATGGAAGATATTAAAGAAGTAAATAAAGCACTAAAGGTATGCAAACTTAGCAGTACATTTAAATTCATTTAATAATCTGGTTCTTTTTCATCAGTAATTTCCTTATTGCCTTGTAGCAGTATGTGATATGCTCTGCTTACCTGGGGAAATGTGTGGCACTATCAGCCCTCATAGCAACCTTTGAGAACTTTGATTTATTTATTTTTTTATGTTCTCTCAGCATGACATGCTGTAATCTGAATCAACTGTTATGACTGATTTGATGTAATGAGTAACAATGTCAAATCAATCTTAATTGCGGTCCAAGACCAGCATAGTACAGCCAGAAGCAGAAGTTAAAATGAGCTTACTTAAATATATATTTTACAAGGAGTGTTTCTACTCAGAGTTGAAGGAGTAATAAATTAGTATTTAAGATTAATGATGTTACAACTACTACAATGCAATCATGTTCATTTTCACTCAGAAGCAAATTCCAATGTGTTTAGAAAGGTTTGTTCGTAGGTATGTAGACAAAGTTGCAGGCTCAGCTAAATTTCCCAAATCTGTTGTAGATAAATACAATTGATTTTGATTATGGATATATTTTGCAAAGGTGTGTTGCCAACATGACCTTTTTGCCCTCTTAAACAGTAAATTACTCAGAATCTTAATTTTGACTTTGCTTTCTTTAATTTCATTGCTTCAATGATAGGGTCACATCTGGCTGAAAGATGATGAAGCAACTCACTGTAAGCAGTGTCAGAAAGAGTTCTCCATTTCTAGAAGAAAGGTAATGTCAATAAGCCTCCAATATCAGAGTGTATATAATAGGTAAAGGTCGTCCTTACTTGAAAGCCAGTCATAGCCAACTCTATGGTTCAGTGTTCATCTTGGTTTACAACCAAAGAGCCAGTGTTGTCTGTGTCTGCAGATGTTTCTGTGGACATGTGGCAGTCATGCCTTGACACAGAACACTGTTTAACTTCTCACTGAAGTGGTCCCTTTTTATCTACAGTACTTGCAATTTCTTGCTTTTGAACTGCTAGGTTGGCAGGAGCTGGGACAGATGGGAGCTCATTCCATCGTGTAGTACTCGGGTCTCAAACTGCTGACCTCCCAACCTTCAAGTCATGAAGTTCAGTGTCTTAACCACTTGAGCCACCGCAGCCGTGTATATAATACAGAATGGCAATTTGCAAAACCAGAGTTCTCTTTGGAGATCAGCAGCAAGGAGTAAGAAGGGTTGAAGTAAATTGGGGACCTAAAGCTTATCTCTTAATTGTTGGTTTTTAGAGGGCTTTGAGAGCAGCATCCAAATTCAGTTGACGAGATATGCTATAACAACAAATGACCTATATTATCTGAGGCTGAAACGAGCCCTTTAAAAAAGTATATTAGCTTTAAACAAATCTCTCTCATCTCATATCACCATTTGCTCACCTTAAATCAAAACACAAACAACACAAAAGTCATATTTGGAGTTAAAGACAAGCTCCTATGTTGTGCATAGAGATATCATCTTGTCTAAATTGCTTTCTTATTGCGTCAGAGGCCCATCACTCAAGGTGCCACCACTACTAGTGCAACAGACATTGTTTGTTATAAAATAGTCTCATTAATTCACTGAAATTACATGCAATATGCCAACTATGGATTGAAGCCTTAAATCTTTTTTAATACACTGCTAGTCAAACTAGATCCCTCTTCTTTAAGCCTCTTAATTCCGGGAATTATTCAGCAACCTGTGAGGTTTCTAAACACTGAGCTTCCTTCACTATGGGGACAGTATATAAAAACCACAGCCTTAACTGTACGGTTCAATTATACAGGTAAAACTCGGAAAATTAGAATATCGTGCAAATGTTCATTCAGTCCAGTAATGCAACTTAAAAGGTGAAACAAATATATGAGATAGACTCATTACATGCAAAGCGAGATAGTTCAAGCCTTACTGTTATAACATTGATGCTTATGGCTTAGTTTATGAAAACCCCAACCCTCCCCCCAATCTCATGTACCCCATAATCATCACATGATCTCATGTATGCTGTACACCATTATCATCACAATTATAATGAATTAAAGCATGACATCTCTCGCTTTACATGTAGTGAGTCTATCTCATATTTGTTTCACCTTTTAAGTGAAATGAATGGACATTTGCACAATATTCTAATTTTCTGAGTTTCACCTGTAGCTATAATAAAAAAGCAAGATGAACCACGTTGAACACATGAAAATGCTAGAATAGCTTCGTCAAGCAACTTCAGTCACACAATTCTGTGCATAGTTCACTAGAGCTTTTTCTTAAATAATAATTTCTAGATGACATAGTTACAACCACGTCTTTCTTTCTTTACAGCATCACTGTCGAAACTGCGGTCACATTTTCTGCAACACTTGTTCAAGCAACGAGCTGGCACTACCCTCCTATCCCAAACCTGTACGAGTTTGTGATATCTGTCACACTTTATTGCTTCAGAGATGTTCATCAAATATTTCCTAACCCATTGGCTTGTTTTGGCAATGTAAAGCTAGAGAATGGGTAGCATCTTGTTGTCTAAATGAACATCAAAGAGGGAATTACCAGAATGTTCCCTTTGGCTTCCAATTGTAAGATTGTGCAACCAGTATGAGAAGGTACATGAGGAGCTTGCCGGGAGGGAATGGGCTTTTGGATTTTCCTTTCTGCTCTCTGCTTAGGGACCAGGATCCTAACCTAAACATTTAGTACGTATTGAATGGAATATAAACTCCTCCATTCTTCATTCCATGGCTGTTCAATGGTACTAATAATTGCCATGTTACCCTGGCGTCAAAGGACATTTACAGAAAAGGGGCTTAACAGAAATTACAGAAACTATTTTGCACCAGTTAAGTGCCAGAAAAATGTCATAACCCCAAAATGTTCTCTTGCTACAGTGTTGAAGTGACAATGTCATACTTCCAATTTTGCTTTTAAATGCAAAAAAAAATTGTTTATATTTAACTTTGTACTTGATATTTGTACACTGACCTCTAAAACTACTTTTCTGAACACATTTCACTGATTAACCTATTGTCAGTACCACTTAAAATCCTTCTAATTTTTATGTAGTCAAAGTTCATGTCAGCATCTTAAAAGATGTCCCTATGGAATGATTTGAAAAGCAATGTAATTGAATGTGCCTTTGCTATACAGTACTTCTGAAATATAGTCTAGTTTTTAAAGCACCGATGAAATGGAAAAGCTTCATCTGCACCTTCATAAAAATGTTACTTGGAAATTTTAGTTGACTTCAATTCATTTCACATGTCTGTTCACTTGCAAGGTAACACATCAAGCATGTCCACCAAGACTTCTGGCACTCCCACCTGCGTTCTTAGGTGGTATTGTAGTCCATCTTCCTCTGAGTCTGCTGCACACTATTCAGTAGCTGTATAGTTATGGCTTTATAGCTATGTTGATTATGGCTAGTTATGATTGTATCTAAAATATAACCAGACAAAGGATGTGCTGGTTGTTTATTTTGGATATACAAATTCAGAAACAGATATTTGGATGTACTGTACTGAAAACCACAAATTTTGAAGTTACCAAGGAGTAAATAATATAGACAACAGGAAATTAGAAAACGCCCAAGAACTCCAGTGAAAGGGGGAATGCTGGCCCAACAGCAGGATTAATGCAAAGAAACTCTTCTAAGATGAAAAATTCTAATTATATTCACTTTTAAGACCACTCAAGTGAAGAGACAAATGGCATCAGCAAAAGTAGCAAAAGCAAATGCAGTGCAAAGCCATAGCAGCTCAGGAGCTAGAAAGAGACCATGGACATGGCTAGGGCATGTTCCTGGAATCTAAATGGAAACGGCAGAAAGATTGGATAATACACCATGTACGTCAGAAATATTTACTCATGGTATGCAAAATGGGGATGAGATTGAAAGTTACGCTCTTGCAGAGGCAGTCGGTATGCAGATTAGTATGTTATTCAAGTAATAGTGCTCAACATACATAACTTCCTAGAAGGAAAATGTTATCCATAATTCTTGCTTTACTTTCCAAAACTACCCTAGCTCCTCTTACATCTTATTTCAGGGTTCTCTCCCTTGCATTGTATGTGGCAATTACTGTTTACTCCAGGATTTAAAATGCTTCTTCTCCTCGATCTTCAATATCCCCCCCCCCCCCTGTATTATATTCAAAATGATTTTTAATTCCCTTTCACTAGAAACTTTATTTCACAAAAACCTGAATTATCAAAAATTGCCTGTAGATGGTCCGATTGAAATACAAGATGGGAAAGTGCAAACTCAACAAGGGTCAACCAGTGATTTTTATACTGCCAAGTACAAAGCAAGACGCTATATAAAAGGGGTGGCCAAACTTTGCAGGCTGCGGGCCGGTCACGTGGTTCCTCCAACCAGAAGTAAAAACATGCATGCGCAAAGTGCTGCCATAAATGCACCCACGGCTGTCATAAAAGTGTTTACGACAGCCATGGGGTGAATTTATGGTGCTTTGTGCATGCATGGGCACGTTTTACTTCCGCTTATGGGAGCACCATGGGCCAGTTTGGCCACCCCTGTCATATAATATACCAGCTAGTATCATGGTAGGGCTTAACCATCCAAACTTTATTTTGGGGGGGCACTAAAAATTTAACATTGTCCTGGTAATGTGACAAGCTTCATGCATCAATCCCGGAAACATGTCCTGCTTCTCCTTACTAGTTTTCAGAGTTGGTAACATAACTACTGTTCCTCTATGGGGACTCAATATTAGTCAAGAAGGCAATGTTGATGTGGTATACATGGCTTTAGTGTTTTGGAAGCAAGTCTACCACACGTAAAGTATGGCGATCTTATGGGTCAAGAATAAAACATCTAGCGAGTCTCATGTGCCCCAGTTCTGTATAGAATAGTTATAAGCACTATGTTTTTGATATAGAGCAGGGATTCTCAACCTGTGGCCTGCAGTGCCATTTCATCTCTTCCCCCCCCCCCCCACTGCCTCTACCACACCAAGAAGTGCCACATGGCTGCCTTGCCCCTGAAGCCGTCTTGAGGGAAAGTGACCTGGCCCCCAACATTAAAAGTTTGAGAACTGCTATAGAGGGTAGTGCTGCAGAACAAATCCATCACTTTTTATCCAATTCAATTTCATGGCTCCTGCCAAAACACATCTTTCAGAATTGTGTTATAGTGGATTTTATTAAAAGATATGTTAATAGAGTTAATTTGTTGAACAGAACGGTTGCTTTTAGTACAATATTTACTTAAATCACAAAAAGTTTCAGTTTTTAAAAGGAGTTTTATTTTAACATGTTTCACTTAGCGCAATACACCTAAAAATAAATCACAATACAATGAAAAGATTAAATCAAGGCCTCAGATCTCACACGAACACCAAGACCAAAATTCTAAAGGTAGCTGTATTGCATCTCACATTTCCCCATTAACTTAAAAAGCTTAATGTGCCTTACAAGATATTAAAAAGGAAAACTAGAACTAACATGCCAAATGTTCACTTTGTTTTCAACACAGCTCCTATGTCTTTTTTGTACAAAAAAGCATGTTCCTGAACATGCACTGGAAAATGTTTGGTGTTACATGGTATAAGCAACATTTAACATAATTGAAACAGCTTTAACCTAAATATGCTCACTGCTCAAATACACTCCCTACAACAACAAACAAAAAAAAAGGGGGGGGGAGTTGAAAATGGTTGAACAGGAATTTCTTTACTTGACTTACACCCTAGATGACTGTTTCAGCATATTTAAATATACTGAACCTGAAAGTTTTAAAATGATCCTGATTTCACTTACAAGTAAAGCATAAATCACAAGCTTGTATTGCAAAACTGTTAAACTAAGTTTTTTGTTGTTTCTTAAAAAAGTTGACCAAAAAGAAGGGAACAGTTACATTCCCCAGCCACCACTCATGTTGGACATGTTAGACATTCCGGCCATGCCGTTTACTCCCATGGATGCACGACTGCCACTGCTGTAGTAGCTGCTGTTCATTGCACTCTGGTTACCTAAAGCAGAGAATAAACAATTTAATGCAAAAAAAGTGGTATTTTTACAGACATTGTCTATTTTTAACTACCTTACATAACCCTATACCCGTGATGGCAAAACTTGGCACTCCAGATGTTCTTGGACTTCAATTCCCGGAAAACCAAGCACTCTGTGAATCCACACAAATGGGTTTACTGCAATTCATCCAGTTTGCGCTGCCCTCGTCGCTCCCGGAAGCGGAAGTAAAACGCGCCCATAAAGAACATCTGGAGTGCAAGCTTCATCATCATGGCCCTATACTATTAAGACACACTTCCATGTAGTTCCAAATTTACAATTCTATACAGCCAACAGCAAACTAGTTTAGTACATTATAGAGCAAATCCTGAAACATCTTCATACCCTCCTCCCTACTGTACAACCTAATGTACATTATCACATTTAATGACATAAAATAACAAGAGGTCCATATAGATGGAAAACAACTAAGGTTCAGAATTTTAAAAATCTGTAGTACAGTATAAGGAACTTTTCCTGTTCTTGCTTTTCTTAAGACTTACATTTTCTCCTGCATAGGGTTGTTGGAACAAATACTTGAACAATATTGTAATATCTGAAGTTAATTGTTTGTCAAAGCACCTTCATTCTCAAAAAGATGGCTACTAAATCTAACAAACTTGTCAAAGACTAATAAAAACATCTTACCATATCCACTCATGCTGCTTTGACCACCATAGCCTCCTCCATAACCCCCGCTCAACTGTTGGCTAGCTGGATTACCATAACTGGATTGGCTTCCTTTCAAGTTAAGAATAAACATGTTAAGACCTTGACTACCATTCATCTTTCACAAATAGTCTACATGCTATATGCTAGCTTAAAAGAGCAGTTCTGTTTCTATTTCACTGTGTACCTGACCTCTTATGGAAAGATTCCTCTCAGCTTTCCTTTCATTCCTAGGGGAAGCATTTGCAGACAATTATGCAAAGAATGAAAGTATTAATTTATTCAGTAAAGTGGACTAGAGAATTTGTTACACTTCATTTTAAAATGGTGTGTCTCTTCTTTAGTGCATCTCCAGATGCACTAAATGAACTTGAAGTGGTACTCAGAACTATGAAACTATGTTCTGGTGGCTGCATAGCCTTCATATGCTAATACTGTATACACACAAACCACTCCATATGGGTTGTTTTCATATCGCACATATACCATTTTCAACAGGATATCAAACTTATGCTGTCCTAGGACTATCCACATCAGAAACACACTTCTTGATGTGTAACAAAAATATGCAAAAGATAGCTATTCAAATAGCTCACTTATTTCCCCCTTTTCTGCAAAACCTTTTTGCATTTGAAAATATGAACTTTACTTTATCTTAACCATATCTTATGAAGGACAAAATCTAAGCCAATCTGTAAAGTTCTATAAAGGCAGCACATTCAACCACACAATACCAATGATTGTACAGTATTGAGAAGTGAGCTCTTAGAAAAAGCAACCCAGCTTCTAACATTTCTACACAGTACTGAAAGTTACAAAGGAATACCCAAGGTTGAGGCCAATAGTTTAATATATCAGTAAGGAGAACAACCAATGTGATAATTAAAGCCACAACAATTCCACTCTTTAAAATCCCATACCAAATATCTCCTCAAAAGTAATGTCTTTTCCCCACACACAAATTATGCTATCATTCCCCATCCTGGAACTCATTCATGCCAACCACTCATACAACACATCCACAATATTTATTCTTTTAACAGCCTAGTTGTTGGAATGAATACCTAAAAGGTTTATATACCTGCCAGTGTGTTAGTGTTCCAATCTTGGACTACCCCTTCCGTTTCCTTCACTGTGATTAAGACAGAATGTTGAACTTCAGTTTTGGGATATTTAGAATAAGCAGGAATTGTATCAAACTAGCCAGCTTTGTTAAGTGTCAGCAGCACTTAACTCAAATCTGAATTGCTTACACCTACCCATTGCTCCCATCATCTGACTGCCATATGCACCAGTACTTCCTCCAGCTGTAGAATTCAAGAAGAGTTCTACATATCGGTGTTCTAAGGGAACAAAAAGGTAGCAATGCAATGACCACACACAAACATCCCAGATCAAGCTATTTCATGTACAAGAAATCTGTTATCCTGATGAAACTCAATCTTGCTCAACATTTAAAAGTGAGTATGCATACCACCATCGCACATCCAATTACCATTACAGTAATACCTCAAATAACAAATGCATCGGATAACTATGCAAATTTTGGGGGGAAATTGTATTGTGTAACGTTATTTTAGCGTTATCCGATGCATTGTGTTTGGCCCTCCAGGAAGGGAACCAGCCAAGTGCCTGACTGCTTCCCTTCCTGGAGGGTGAGTGCAGACACCCTCCGGTCCACCGGGAACGGAACCGGTCAAGCAAAAGGCAGCCGACTTACGGGCGTTCCATTCAGCAGCTGCCTTTCCCCGATGTTGCCTTTCCCCATGCTGTTTGGGGACAAAAAAAAATCACCATCGTCGGGTGCATGTTTCTGGCTCTCTGCCTCCCCTGCAGCCTGCCTCTGGGAGGGTTGGGGGATCTTGGGAGGGTTGGAGGACCTGTTTCGCACTATTGTCGCATTCCTAGGACACCCCTGGGCCGCACAACAGCTGAAAATGCATGCAGCGGCCATTTTGTTTAAAAAACAAAATGGCGGCCGCACCTGTTTTCAGCTGCTGTGCGGCCCAGGGGTGTCCTAGGAAGATGGGAATAGCACGAAACAGGTCCTCCAACCCTCCCAGAGGCAGGCTGCAGGGGAGGCAGAGAGCCCAAAACATACACCCGACAATGGGTTTCCCCCAAAAAAACAGCGTGAAAAGGTAATCACGCTTTTTGTGGGGGTGGGCAGCCTGCATATGGGCACTCCGTTCGGCGCTGCCTTTCAGGGAAGGGAAGGTAGGCTTTTGTTTAATGTTATCCGATAAATGCACGTAATCCGACGTGACCACGTTATCCGTCATGATCTACCTCTTCATGCTGTTTGGGGGGGGGGGACCCATTGTTGGGTGCATGTTTCGGGCTCTCTGCCTCCACTGCAGCCTCTGGGAAGTTTGGACCTTTTTTATGCTATTCCCACCTTCCTAGGACATCCCTGGACCGCACAGCAGCTGAAAACAGGTTATCTGCATGCATCGGATAACGCTAAAAATTATTTAACGCTAAGACTTGTGGAACCAAGTTTTAGCGTTGTCTGAGGTATTACTGCATTAACAAGCAAGACCAAAATAAAAAGCAGATAATAATTTTGTGTCAAAAATTATTCGGGGTTGAAAGGACTTTTGCAGAAGAAACTCCGCTCAGGGAACACCCAAATTAAGCTCCTTTCATGTCCCCAAGAAATGGGACAGAGACAGGCGCTCAAATGCATCATGAAGTACCCGGGTCTCAAACTGCCAACTTGCCAGTCTTCCAGCTAACAAGGCGCACTTCTTAACCACTTAGCAAATGTGCTCCATGAGAAGAGAAAGCAGTAATAGAGAATATAGACTTCTGTAAGAGGGGTGCTAAACTTACGCATATTTGCTTTGTCTTTGGACATTGCAGCAACAGCATCCTCGTGAGTAGCAAATTCAACATCTGCCTCTCCTGTTACTCGGCCATCAGGTCCAATTTCAATATGTACTCTCACAGGATTAAGAGGTGAGAAGAACTGCAAAGACCAATCAGGTGTAGAAAACATTAACTTGAATTCATATACTGTTTTCTCTCAAAAGATGAAACAATCTTAAAAACACTATACCAATATAAACATAAGCCAACCAGGACTAGTAACTTACATTGTAAATGTCATTCTCTGTGGCTCTGTAAGGTAATCCTCTCATGTGTACACAGTGACCAGTTGTGCTTTGGAAAGTAGAAGAGCCATCCCCGTATCTATGATCTGAAATTCCTGTAGAAAGAAGAGTCCAATCTAAATCATTTGTATGTAGAATGATTTCCTTCATTTGCCCTAATAAAGAATACCTACCTCTTCCAAATCTATCAGATCCAAAGCCATAGCCTTCATTATAGCCATTGTACTCATCATAGCCTGCATAACCTGAAACCAATTTTAGAACATGTAGAAATAAACATTTTGAGTTAAACAGTATTTTTGTTGCAAGTAATGTCTTTCAAGTGTAAGAAAGTTTTGTTTATTTACCTCCACCATACGCACCACGTCTCATTCTTTCAAACCCACTTCCTCGACCAAGGCTGTTATAGCCTCTCCCCACACCTGGCCGGTCATAGGGACCTGGCCGTTGCATGGCCATTAGTTTGCGAGGAGGATCATAATTAGTACGCACTTCAGCTCTGCTACTCTTGAAGATTTCAATGTACCTAAAAGGTTCATACACATAAAGCTAGTTGAGGATTTTAAATTTTGCACACTGAATTATACAAAATAGCACATTCTAAAATCAAAACCTTGGAACTGGCAATTTAAAGCCAGAATTTGTTTAGTTTACAATAGCAGATTATCCAAGGCTAATAACGAGTTAACAATTTATATGCTCAAAAATCACACCTTAAGGGTTAAGGAGAGCCAGTTAGTTTATATTTTCAATAATTAAAACAAATTCTGGAGGGACAGATGTCCACTCAACAGTACCTATTTTTCTCATATGGCAATATGCAGGAGGGTTAAAAAAAACCAGCCTCCGCCAGACTATTAACCCATCAACACATTAAAAAAAATTGTGTGTGCTCACAAGCCCATCCTATGCATTTGCATGGCAAAACTGGCATAGGCAAAAGATGCATGCTTCAATTAATGAGTCACAAAACTTAGAATAAAGCCCTTTGTGACATTATTGGAAGCTACTTTTATGCAAGAATCTATACAAAAATTGTTATATCAACGTATAGAGAACAAGTTTAGTATTCACATTTTCTTACGGTAATAAATGCTAAGTGGTTTTAAAACTAGAGGCATAATTGGTGGTATTAGAAAAATTTAGCCATAGTCTCTCAACTTCCTTAAATATCATTAAACATGTTCAGAATTAAGATCCTTGAGTAGTCTAGGGAACTGCAAAACTAGCATTTCAGCCAGTTTGCACATGTACAAAAAAGAGAAACAAACAAAAGAAAAATAAACATTTTATGATATTGGAGATGTTAGTAGGGCATGACATTACAGGTTGTGAGGTGAGCACTTAAAGAGAGAATATGGATTTAACAACAGTTTACCATAAGAAGAGCGACATATCCAACCAACCATCCATCCCCACCTGTGCCCTATTCTTTCCTTGTGTTTCTTTAGAGCCTTTTCAGCTATTTCCTGTGAAGCAAACTGCACGAAGGCCTCCCCCGTACTCCTCCCCTGGAAGTCCACCGGCAATGTTATCCCATTTGGCACGATTTCCAACCCTTCAACCCAAGGACAAATAACCCCAGTAGGGGGGTAATATTAACATCACAAGCCCAATCATGATTTCTTATAGCTTTAAAATACACCAGTTATACTTTACATCTAGAATCAGCATACCATACTATGAGCACTATAAAAACACATGTCAAGAACACTTATCACATAATAGAAACTTAATAAAGCTCTACAAAACAGCTTAATTCAAGGTTGCATAAACTCTTGATAAATATTTAATTGATAAACTGAAGAACTTAAGTATAATTTGAATTCTATAAAAATTTCAAGTTTTAATTATTTAAACAACTTCACGTAAAACATTTAACAGCTCTAGTAATGAAATCACGAAATAACATTTATATAAAAATTAATTTGAAAAAACCTGTACATGCATGCCATTTATATTTGCAAAAAGCACAATAGACATTTTTCAATAAAATCTAACACTATGCAGGTTGATCTTATCAGTGTAATTCAACTAAAAGAACATTCAAATGTATCTGGTTACTACTACACATTTTAATCACTTTTCCTTTGTCTAATATCCTTGTTTCTCATGTGTATGAGCTGTATTTTATCTTCACGTGAATTTTTATGAAGCCACCAGTTTTGTCAATTTTGAAACTATCCTATGTATAAACATACAAAACCGGCAGGTATCTTATCCTACCTTATTACAAAGGTCAGAGAACACAAATTCTAAAATTTGCTTGTGTATAACCACCTAATTTAACCATGTCGGTTAAGGAAAAGCTCAAAGATCCACAGTAAGGCTATGTAAACATGATACCAACAGCACCATAATTACAATTATGAAATCAAACACTATTCTTACGACCACATCATGTTTACTTTGTCTACTTTGAGTTTCTTCCTCCATCAATGCTTTATTTTATATTATTTACATTTTTTTAGATTGCTCACAATTGATGGCATTATGGTTCATTCTAATGAAAAAAGCAGCCTAGCTGTGGATTTAAGAGCCATTTCAGTGTTCCTCCTATTCCATTCTTTCAACTAAACTATAATGCACTAAATTATCATGCGTTCAAAACAATTATTATCTAAAGATATGAAAGAATTCTAAATGCTTGGCTAAGTAGTGGAACAGCCCATACAGTAACTATACCTACAGTCACTTTACTGCTTAATGTATTAACCACCCTACATATTGTAATGGTTCAAATGGAATCAAATTTAATTGATACTTTAAAATCTGGAAGTAGTTTCTAAACAGAAAAGGTTTTAAAAGGTTTTGTTTTATACAAACACCTAAAACACAACTCATTCAAGATTGGCAGGTTAAACATGGCTTGCTTTATTAATATTTCTAGGCACTATTTCAGTGCCACTTGAAGCCTAACTTTTATCCACAACTACAGCTAGAACTTGTACCCCACATACCTGAGAAAAACTGAACAATTTCTTCCTTGCTACAACCAAATGGAAGTCCTCTAAGACGTACAAAACCATCATTAGCTGTATCAGGGCTGTTAGGACCAGTATGCTTCAGAACCCAATCCATTTCAACGTTGTTTGACTTGAAGACTGCAAGAGGCACTCAGAATTAATGAATTTTGGAATTTGGCATAAAAAACGCACAACAATCATTTGGAAAACACATTCAAGTTCACACATACACGCAGAAAAGTCATGCATCTAAAACTCCACCCAAATGAAAACCTATTTAACCAGTCACTACAGTAATCCAAACCTTCAACATATCTGTGTCCCATTGTTTCTCTGTCCTTTTTCAGTGCCAACTTCACATCTTCTTCAGTTTCCAGTTCCACAAATGCTTCACCACTTGGTCTTCCTTCCCTTGTGTAGATAAAACGAACTCCTGAAGATGCATTTAGTATTTTGCATTCTAGAAAAAAACAAGAGAGAACAAGTCAAGTAAACCACCGGACCAGAGCCTCAAGTCCCATTGACTTTAATATGACTTTGTTTAGTCCAAAAGCCTAGCCTCATAACCTTGCAGTCTCAGGAGAGGTCACCAAGTTTCAAGCAGACATTTATCCTGAGTTTTAAGTATTGCCAAGTGTTCATACACCAAACAGGAGTTGGCATTTCACAAAATATTTAATGGATTGTCAACCTGAATATGCTATAGAAATCTTTAAAAATAAAAGCGAACATCAATTTTTATTCAAATCTGCACAACTTTTCTTACAATGCTCTTTCTCCTACAGTGGAAAGCCGACCATCCTCAACAGCAGTTATTTTAGATACTGCCTTAGATACCAACTTTACAAGTTAAAATTGATATTCTTGACTTGAAGGAGCAGTTTTCTTTCTTTCTTTCTTTGCTGCAGGGATGAACGCTCGGAAGTATTAAGCCTTGCCCGGCACCAAGCGGGCACTATCCCTACCTCTCTCTACCTCTTGCCCAAAGTAAAGCAGGGCCAGGGAAGAAAGCGCCGCCCACCCGTCCAACTCTTCTTACCTGAGAAAAACCTCTGCACTTCGTCGGCGGAGCAGGACCAGGGGAGGCCGCGCACTTTCACGACGTAGCCCTCGCCGCCTTCCGCATTCAACATCATGCTGGCAGCCAGCGTATTCTCCGTTTCGCCTTCTGTTGCTACGGGGCAAACAAAGACATCGCCACACTGAGTAGGAGGAGGAGGAGGAGGAGAGTTAACCAACCTACGCATTTACACACACACGCACACACCCGCCAAGCCGCCTCCACCGCTCTCCCGCCCCCCCCCAACCCGCCTTCGTCCTGGCCCGCGTCTCAACGTCCAGCCCACACGTACTCATAGCCAGCGAAATCATCGTGCGACTGAGGCAGCACCGGAGGCCTTAAAAGTCACTTCGTCTCTCCAGACACCGAAGGCCGGGCGGCGGCGGCGGCGGCGGCGTCAGCCCTAACCCTGCGCGCTGGGCTCTTAGGAAATGGCGCCGAGCGGGTGTGCTGCGTTTCCGCTTGGCCAGGTCCTGGCGCCGCCTTCCTCTTCCTCTCACAAACAACAGGCCTCAGCCACGCGGGAGTAACTTAGGGGGAAAGTCGGCCGCTGCCCCGGACCACAGGCCCAGGCAAAGAGCTCAAGAGGAAGAGGAGGCCGCAGCGACCACCGACTCCCAAACTACCAGCGGGGCCGGGCTCACCAACGTCGAAAGTCTGGCGCGGCGTGGCCGAAAATGGAGACCAAGACGCAGGCGCGTACGTAAGTCCCCCAGTCAGCGCACGCGCAGTAGAGAGCAGCTTCTCACCCCTCCCCCAGCTCTCGCCTCAAACACCACCTGCTGCGCATGCCCAGCTATAGCTCGACCCACCCCGCCCCCACCTGGAAGGCCACGGACGGGCGTCCTCCTCCTCGTGGAAGAGGAAACGTTCTCTTTAACGGAAATACTTGGGGGCGCGTACAAGTGACCTAGACAGGCATGTCAGCCCCCCTCCCTCTTATGACGCCATCAACGCTGTTTCTGCCATCTCTGAACAACAGACTGTTCAGGTCTCGAAAGGTTATCATACGCATCTGCGTCTAAAACCAAGCTGCGCTTATTGTGACTTACGCAAACCTATAAAATAAGATCCCTTTTCTGCATGATCCACGAATGTGGAAACACATTGTGTAGGTGTTTGTAAAATATCAGGGCATGTCCTACAAGAGTGGAAGCATCTGGGTTAATTATTATGCCTTGGGACACATCGCTGCACGTTTCCTAAAATAGGAATATCAGAGAGTAAACAAAAACAAAAGCCCTTGTGGCACTTCAAAGAATAGCTGCTATATTTTAATGTTAGCGTTCGTGGACCAAGACCACCTCATCATGGACTTGATCCACGAAAGCTAACATTAAAATACAGCAGTGAATCTTTTCAAGTGCCACAAAAGGTTTTTTTTTTTTACTCTCTGATATGCTTGAAGCACAGACTAATGTTTCAACTAAAATAGAAAGTCGTGAAATTGTAAGACAATGCAAGGTCAATAATTAAACATTTTGAACCAAAAGGTAGAATATAACTTTAAAATGTTTTTAAAGTTATTTTGTACCTTGATACACAAGGTACAGTAACTTATTTCACAGGAATGTAGGTACTCTAGACATTGGAAAATAAAAATCCACGGATTTAAAGTGTGCTTAGTTTTCCAATTGGAATCCATTTGAGCATGATCTGAACAGTCCCAGCAAGTACCAATTTCAGAATAACTTTCCAAGTTTACCCAACAAACAAAAACAGCGATGATAGTGTTATAATGCAGCAGAGCCACAGAGCTGAAGCATTAGAAAACGATTTATACAAAATATGTGTTCGTCTGAGCAAGCATATTAGGGAGTAAACAAAAAAAGGACAAAAACATTGTGGCACTTTAAAGATTAACTCCTGTATTTTTGACAAAAGATCACATTTACATACAGGAGTTAGTCTTTAAGGTGCCACAATGTTTTTGTCTTTTTTGTTGTTTTGTTTATTACCATATGTAAAATGTTTGCTATCCCAACCACAACATGGCTTTCTTTATCCTTATCAGAGCATTGTAGTTTGAAGTTATAGGCATACATGACAAAATAGGTAAAATCAAAACCAAATTAAAAGGTTGAAATAGTTACAGCCTATTTTTTTTTACCAGAAGTGGCTTACAGTACTTCAATAGTGTTTTCTCTGCCATTTCCTAGAACTTCTGCTGTAGTTGTATACATGGTGGGGCACAAATTACATTCACACAAATGCTGCATTGACTGAATCTCTCCATATTCAGAAAATTTATCCTGTGGACACAGTGGCTGAAATTCAGCAGTAGATGAGAACTAGAATAAAACAACTGAATCAGTGGGGATTTGGTCAACATCTAGACATGTTCCCACTGATTCAATTGGCCCAATAAAGTTTCGACACACTACCAAGCGCCATTATGAAGAGAGTCCACTTCTAATATGTCTAAGAAGTGTTGTGAAACCAAGTCACCCGATCGCAACCCGACTTCCTATCATGGCGGCGCAGACGCGGGGGGGGGGGGGCAAGGCTTGTTTTGTTGGCTTGGCAAACCGTCGGTCGGACTCGGGAATAAACACCGGCGCCGCGCCTAACCATGGCGAGTGGGGGAGGGGCACTTGCTGGGACGCGGGGATTCCCGCCTTAAGTTTAGAGTCAAAAGAGAGAGAGAGAGAGAGAGAGCAGGGGGTGGAGCAGAGGGAAAGGGCGGGGCGGGGCGCCGCTTCCGATTGGCTGCCGAGAGGCGGGATTCTTGAATCAAGAGACGGCGCGGCGGAGGGAAGAGGAGGCGGGAGGAGAGACGCACACTCACTCGCCTCAGTTCCCGCCGGAAAGAGAAGAGAAGAGGAGAAGGTAGCTCGCCATGTCTCCCCCGTGCAAACGGCACTGCCTCAGCCCCACCACCTCGCTGGACCGCAGCTTCCAGAAGCGCCTGAAGAAAATCTCGATTGAAGGAAACATCGGTAAGTGCCTCCTTTCTGGGCTTCCGACGGAAGCGCCCAAGGCAACACTCCGCCGCCCTTCCTAACGCCGAAAAGCCTAAAGTGAGCCCTTCTCGGCCTAGAGGGGTTGAGATGCCTTAGAAAACCCGAGTGTCGACCCTTCCAAGGAGGGGCCCTGCAGAGAGAGAGAGAAGGGATGCTACGCGCTTGCCGCGCCGGCCGCTCCCCAGCCCCCGCCTCCCGTCCGGCTGCCTGCCATGTTAATGGCGCCAGATTCCCGGAAGAAGCTTACGAGCCTTTGCGTGTGGGGTCGGTGGCGGGATTTTCCGAAGCAGCCCTTAAAAAGCGCCACCGGCCTTCTTGTGCCGCGAGCAAGGCTGACCTAACCGCTCGGTAACCTCAAAAAATAATAAATTCAGAGAGTAAACAAAACAAGACCAAAAACAGGTGGCACCTTAAAGACTAACTCGTGTAATATTAGCTTTTTATGGATCAAGTCCACTTCGCCAGACATAAAAGTGCGACTTCATGGCATTCATGACCCCCGCCCCCCAAAAAGAGGTCATTTCACAAGCAATCCGGGGCTCCTTCCAAACACCAAAAACAGTCTTAACAAGCCAGACATGCACTTTCATGAACGTCTCACTACGGTCGATGTAAAAAAGATTTCTTACAAATGCCCAATCTATAATGCACATTTATGTAAAACTGCGGTAAAAGCATTCTACTCAGGCCTGAAATCCCACGTGCTTGATATTGGTCAATGGTTGTTACCTTCCCTGGTTTGCTTCTGTACACTTTGCTCTCCACCCTTAATGCTCTGCAGATAACATCATGCTATGCACTTCATACCAGCGTTCTTTCTTATTTATTTATTCCACTTGTATTCCATGGGGGGGGGGGGTGTCTTTCCCGCTGGATAGTTAACAACATCTTAAAAACATGTTCTGGCTTGAAAATGAGTTGGGGAATACTAAATGTATTTTGAGTCAGAAGTTTGGGGAGAAACTAAGATCAGTCTGGGTAAACAGCATTTTCAAATATGAAAATGTACCAGAAAGAAGATCCTGTCTGAATTATACTAGCCTCAATAATTCCAATTTTTTTCTTTACAGCTGCAGGAAAATCTACATTTGTCCAACTATTAGAAAAACATAATGATGAATGGGAATTAATTCCAGAACCTATTGCCAAATGGTGCAACATTCAGACATCTGAAAATGAGGATCAGGTAAGTCCTATTGACTGCATAACTGGTCCTAAAATTTCAACCAAAAATCACTATGCCTATTTAGGGTTACATGGATGTATACTAGCAAGCCAACAGTTGACTACTTGTTTTGATCCACAAAAGCTAACATTAAAATACAGGCATTAGTCTTTTAAGGGGCCACAATGGTTTTTTGTCTTTTTTCTTTACTCTGATATGCTTGCACAGACTAACACAGCTACCACTTCAAAAAAAAAATATTTTTTTTAGCATAAGTATACTTTATAAGCTATATAAACCCTTCACAAAGTCTGTAATGGAAGACAAAGTGACTGACAAGCATAATTCATATTCCTATTTTTATCATTAAAAGGAGCTTTCAACATCTCAGAAGAGTGGAGGAAACCTGCTTCAAATGCTATACAGCAAACCTACAAGATGGACATATACATTCCAGACCTACGCCTGTTTGAGCAGAGTTAAAGCACAATTGAAACCAGTTTCTACAAAACTCCATGAAGCAGAACATCCTGTGCAGTTTTTTGAGAGGTCAATATACAGTGACAGGTAAATATATATACATTTACAAGAAAATGTATAACAATGAATAAGAGTCATTCCATATCCAATATACCAAAAGTAAACTATTAAGTAGCATACCTGCAAGCTACAGAGTACATTCTTTTGACTTTCAGGAATACCCTTATTTATTGAAACTTAAAAGAAAATCTAAATTTTACATGTAATCCACAGCTATTTGTTTCAGTGGGACTGTCCTAACCTTCCTGACTTGATACTAAATCTTAATACTTTCAAAATTCTTTGTGGTTTTATTTATAAACTATTAAGGGATGTAGTAGAGATCTTGCAGCTCAATTCTATGAATGTCTGCTTTTTTCAAGACGTCGCACCTCAACTAGGATTTCCTTCCAAATCAAAGTTATGTAGGACTATAGCCAAGATCTATATCTGTATAGCAGAGTTATAAAGCTTGCTATTCAAATACTTCATAATAATTAAGAACTGCCATCAGGACAATTTTAATTTCTAGATAAGACAGTACAGATAAAGTCCAAACTCCATTCCACAAGTTTGGACTTTATCCAAATCAAATGGGCAATGCATCAAATAACATCCAAAATTGACTTTATCCAAGGTTCCTATACCAAATACCTCGGACAACACCGCCCCCGCCCCCCTTTTTTTTTTTAAAGCGGTCTTGGACTTTATGCAATGCATCGTGTGCATGGAAACTGCGATTTTATCCGAATCAGACTTTATCCGAGGTACCACTGTACTCAGAAGTGGTTTACCATTTCCTTCTAAGGGCAGCTCTGGCATACACAGAGCCTCCTCAAAGATTATGGTGGTTTTGAACCACAATTGGGTGTACCCCAGGCAACAGCCATCTTGTGCCGACTATGTCAGGAGAAACGAACTGCAGAATAAACTTACCAAAAGATCGCTTCATTTTGGCAGTTTCACATCTGACCTGAACATAGAAGAAAAAAGAACAGCTCTAGGGCTCTGCAGCTTGCCCAAATCCACATAAGCTGGCCCTTCTGCAATGCATAATGCTGGCTCTACAGCCAGATACCTAACTCACTGACCTATCCAGACATCGATTCTCTCATAAAATATGCTTTGTTATAGGTATGTGTTTGCTGCCAACTCATTTGAATCAGGAGGCCTCAATGAAACAGAGTGGGCAATTTATCAGGACTGGCATTCATGGCTTCTGAACCAATTTGAGCCCAACCTGGAGTTGGATGGTATTATCTATTTGCGAACAACTCCTGAGGTATGTTCCCTACCATACCACTACATTTTAAGTGCATGGAGCACAGACTGATAGGAGTGTGATTACACAGAAAGTTTTGTGCAGACAATTCTCAAATAGAAAGTGTTCCTCGGAAATTTTTATTTCTAAAAAGGCCGGAGTTTCCTAGACTTCATTAGTTAATGAATAGATTCAGATAAAATATTTAACAAACATGCCAATTTCAAAGTAATGTGACAAAATTGAACAATCCTTATTAGTAAGCCAGAAAAAATTCGAAATATTATTAGTTATCTTTTACCTGTTATCAGAATGCTTTTTAGATCATGAGAATTTATGATTTACTCATTAATTAATGAGTAAAGAAAAATACTGTATGCATAATCCAAATCAATATCAAATTATACATTTACCCTTTATCTGTGCAAGTCTAACCAAAAGCCAAACTTAAAGCATGCTGAATCAGATCATGCTCGTCTTAGGGCACTAGATATTTTTTACAATTTTTCTACAAAACCCCACATCATTTATTACTATGGGTAGAAGAAATCTTAAATGTGCATATATTTAAAATTTGTGTATATGCATCCATCCTAACTAGACAAAAGTTGGGCTTAATTTTGATGTTACTTTCCATGGAACTTTTCATACTGCTATCTCCAAAAGTTGCTTTTCAAGTTTGGAGACTTTCAAAAGCTATGGCAGCACAGCATGATGAAAATACTGGCAGTTCCCAAATTTGAGCAAAATAAGGTGCAAGATGTGTGTCAAGTTCTAGATGTTATTTCCTGAACTGAATTGGCTGCCAGAGAAGTTTGCTAAGGTTACACAACTACTGTTGAGTAACTGCAAATGACTAATGAAGTCATCATTTATGGATATTAATTTCTAAATTAAAGCTTATTTCACACCAGCACCCAGTTTAGAGGCTCCCTGGGGATGCCCTTAGACTTGGCAGTGCCAATCTGGGATGAGAGTGAACATTTTATATTCAAAAATTGCCAAGACCAAAAATGGCTTTTTCACTCATTAAAGGTTCCCAACTCCAAGGTGTTGCCCAATTAAATAGGATCCCCGGGAAAGTAATAATTAGGTGCCATCTAGTAAATTCCTATTCATGGAAATCCCGTCTAAAGGTTTTTTTTTTTAAAGTACAAAATATTCAGAAATAGGTTTAGCATTCCCTTTTATAGGCAGGGACCCTCAGACTGTGCAGTTTACCCAAGGCTACGCAATTTGACTCTTGTCCTGGGAAACATAACAGAAAATAAAACCCGCAACCATTGGCTTTGCAACCAGATACTCCTTCACCTATTTAGCAGATTAATGTCCTCAGCTGATCATATTGTCAGACTGTATTTTCAGTCTTCATGTGCACAGGACTAATCAACAATATTTTGTCCACAATATAACAAAGTCAAGTCACCATTTTTATCATTATAACTCTACAGACATAACAGCAGCACTTTTGGCCTTGGTTTTGAAATACATATGGCAAATTCAGTCTTGTTTTATAAAAACTAACTTCTGAATTTGGTTAATGCCAACAGAATATTCTGGTATATAGAAGGAGAATTCATTCCTACCTACCTAGGCAATTGTAATCCCAAAGCATAAACCTAGACTGCAACCTAGTCATCCTGGCGTCAGGGTTCCGTAGCAATACTCTGTTGCCAAGAGACAACAATAAAGAACTTAACTGTTTGTTTTGAAGCATTCTATTAGCAAGACATCTATTAAATGAAGTGTGTGTGTGTGTGTGTTTTAAAATGAAAGCTTGTTAAAATAATATAGTAAATATTTAAGTGGAATCATCTCAGCAATTGTCTCAAGTTTTATATATATATATTTGACTATGATTATCAAGCAAATTCACTAAATTTTAATATTAAAACTATACACTCATTTACTTGCTTCCAAATAGCATAGCTTTGATAAATGTGTTAAGCAATGTTTAAATCAACCACGATTCTGACAAAAATGGGACTTGGATATGTAATTAGGTATACCTAAGTAGTTCTGACACTAATAGTTTTAATGTTTAAGTTTATAATATCTGCACATATATTATTGCATTCAAATAAAAGTTAAGTTTTTGAAAACCTTTTCAGAGTTAACATATGGTATGTTCAATGTTTTATTTTGACACAAAAACCAGAAATGCATGGAGAGACTGAAGTGCAGAGGAAGGGAAGAAGAGCAAGAAATTCAACTGGAGTATCTAGAAAGTCTTCATTATAAACATGAAACATGGCTCCAGGAAAGGACAATGAAGTAAGCAACTTGTATTTTTTTAACCAAAAAATTGAATATATTCTTACTACTGCATAGATTCCTCAATCTGTCCCAGCCAACCAGATTTCTAGAATACAATATTGTATTTGGCTCAGTTGAATTTACTGTTGCTTTTCTTAAAATATACAAAATGCCATGCCAGAATGGTGTTCTCTTGCAGCACAGTCAATGCTGTATATGGCATAGAAGATTCTGGGTGCTGCTAATCACTTTAGATATAAGAGGTACAGTAAACCCCTGGTTTACATTGTGTTTGGTCAACGTCGTTTTCGGTTTACGACATGACTTTTTGTGAAAAGTCATCTCGGTTAACGATCTGGCATAGTTATCCCAGGCAAAGTGTTTCACCTCCTAGCTTCCAAGCTGGAACATAACTGTCGGGGGGGGGGGGGGGGGCTGTTCTGGTTGTCTCCCCAGCAGTGTGTGGGAGGCTTGGAGGACCTATTCTGCACTATTCCCGCCTTTCCTAGTGTTCCCTGTGCTGCGCAACAGCTGATAATAGTTGTGGCCACCATTTTGTTTTTGTTTTTTGCTTTTCAAAATGGCAGCCGCAACTATTAGCAGTGGTTGTGCGGCACAGGGAGCACCTGGGAAGGTGGGGATAGTGCAGAATAAGTCCTCCAAGCCTCCTACACACTGCTGGAGAGGCAGAAAGCCTGAAACAGGGACCCCACCGACAGCGATTTTCCAGCTTCGAAAGGTAGATCTCATTGTAGGAGTGGGCAAAGGCGCAGATCACCGCCTCCCAGGGGTGGCAGAGACCCGAAAATGGGTGAAATTTTTCCCCGCCCATTTTTGGGTCCCTGCCACCTCTGGAAGGCTTGGGGGAGGAGATCCAAGCTGTTTCCGACCCTACCTGACCTTTTTCAACGCTGCTGCAGGCAAAAACCCGCAGCAGACGGGGTTTACCCCAGGGTTTCTGCTTGGAGCAGCGTCGGAAAAGGTCCTTGGGGGTTGGAAACAGCTTGGATCGCCTCCCAGAGGTGATGAGGGCCCGAAAATGGGCGGGGAAAAATCCCATTGTCGCTAACCGGGGGTTTACTGTACAATAACACCCATCAGTTATGTGGTTATTTACATGTTACATAGATTGTATCATCAGAAAGTTCAATTTTAATCAAGTATCAAACTTCAGCCTAGCTGCCAAGATTAATATATCACATACTGATTAATCTAGACTAGAGATGTAAAATTTCTGGAAATTTTGAAGCTTGGAAAAAACCCAGGGAAAATTTTCGGAAACATTGAAAATAATCTGATACCATACATTTTTTTTTAGAAATGATTTTTAAAATATTTGAACCTGGCCTTATCTTAAAATATTTTATTCATCATGTTAAAATAAAACATTCTATAATTTTTTTTTAATTTTTCGGGAAAAACTAAAGGCTTCAGAAAAACCGGGGGAAACAGTTTTTCCCTGAATTTTCCTGGTTTTTTTCTGGGCCTCCACATCTCTAATCTAGACTAAAAGTAATGTTAACTGGATATGTAACACCTGTTGGTAGGGAAATACAGGTACAGTAGACCCTCGCATAACGTTCCCTGAGTAGCGTTGTTAAGCGATTTTTGTTATGTGGCTTTTTATGGAGTTTCCCGCATAACGACGTTTTTAGCGTCGTTGCCCGGATAATGACGGTTATTTTAGCATTGTTGTCCGAACAACACTAGAAATGTTATGCGGGGGAACACATGGTGCATAACGATGCGTTGTTACGTGAAAATGATGCTATCCAAACACATTGTTATGTGAGGGTTGACTGTAGAAGCAAACCAAAGCTTCTACACTGTACATAATTCATAAACAAGTTACCAAATGTTACTTTAAGGTGGTCTTTTGAAGTCAATAGGAATTTCCAAGTAAACTTTATTAGAAAATTAAGTACAGTATCTGCCTTTCTGCTTGATACATCTTCCAGTGAAAGTAGTTGTCTCCCCCCCAGAATGTTAGGTTAAAACATACTTAACAGTGTAAATTATCTTTTGTAGGGTGGATTTTGACAACCTAAGGGACATACCCATTTTGGTTTTAGATGTTAATGAAGACTTCAAAAATGATGAAATAAAGCAAGCGTACTTATTGGAAAAGGTAAGTCCCATTGTTTTATTAATTTTTTCAAGCCTGTATATTGCCTATTTAATTTGATCTGTGTCTTAACACTTCATAGTGTTCTCATGTTAATTGCCTTATTGCCAATTCTCCTTTATTCAGCCACCTTCCTCTGCTGTTTTGAATTATCACTTTTATCCATGTTTCACAATAAGTAAAACACTAGTACATCAATCCGTTCTACTGATGAGCTAACTGGAACCATTATCTTTTATTTGCTAAGGCAATTGATCTAAACATTGCAACAGAACGCTTATGCAGTGTGCCATTAAAATGGGTTTCCAACCACACAAATGTTAGTGCATCCAAAACAGTACCATAAATGTTAACCAACAGATTATAATGGTTGTGGATTTTTTAAAAAAAACCTCATTAAAATGTAGACCTATTTCTCCTGCAGGTTTAGCATAAAATACCTGAAGACCAAACCATGTCCAATTATGTTAAAATTATAGGTTAGTTCCCCTGTCAAGTAATGTGGATGCTCTGAAGATGAACCTAGATACTAGGGTGGGCATAAGAGGACTCCCCTGTACCCCTTTGCTTTGGAGTTTGTGAAACAATTTCTGTAGCCTCCTATTCAGATACTGAAACTAGAATTATGTTGAGAAGCCAGAGCTTCCCCCATACTTTCAAGATAATTTCCTCACTTCAGTTCTATGCAGCAATTTAATGTATTCTATCTGGTTTGACACTAGCATTCAGGTCAGAATTGCTTTCAACAATTTTTTCCAACATCTTGTTTTTACAGGTCATGGGTTTTTTGACTTAGTAAATGAAGATATTGCTCAGAGGACATATAAAACACCATATTTATCTAGTGTATATAAATTTGCATAGCCTGCTTTGTTTGTACATGTAAAAGAAAGCAGCTACATAACCGAATCAAGGAACCCTAAACATGGATATAAAATAAGCAGTTACTCAATAACTGGAAATCCTTCAAGAGCCAACTTGTAAAAGGAAATTATTCACATGAACTGGTTCAAAGATAACTACAGTAGTTACTGGAAATGTGTGGACTATCTATTGGAAACATTGTTAAAATACTTTCTTCAACATTGTATGTTTTATTTGTTTTAAGCATACTCTAGCTCCAATAAATATGCTTGTAAACTCAGATTTCTATGGTCTAATTCTACTGCCAATTTATAAAATGAATATCAATGGAGTCAGATTTACAACTATGCTGCTAGTCATTATCCAGTTACGTGTTGTTTGTGAGAAGTAACATTTGAAGATCAGGCTTTCATGGAAAAATACAAGAGTACCCAAGGATGTTAAGGAAAAGTGGAATACTATATAAGGAGTATGTATTTGAATGAGTTGTTAAAAATGAGAATACAGTAAAACCCCTACTTACAAAAAAAAAGTCCATTCTGTAGGCTTTTGCTTAAATTGATTTTTTTTGTAACTTGAAACAAACCCATAGGAAAAATGAAATTTTTATGCAACTCAAAGCAAATCCATAGGGAAATGATTTTTTACGTAACTCGAAGCAAACCCATAGGAAATCATGTAAATCGAGACATGGTTTTAGCACAAAATCATGTAAGTCGAATTTTATGTAACTCGAGGAATTTGTAAGTCGGGGTTTTACTGTAGTTTTTAAAACTATTATGATTACGATCATCATGATAATTATGGTTTGTTCTTTTTTTACACATATATGTATTGTATTTTGTATTGTTCGAGATGTATTGTGTGATTTTCCTGTATTATTTTTTCTTAAAATTAATAAAAATTATTTTTTAAAAAACGAAAAGTGGAATACAAGCATATTGCAACATGCCAGTTTTTCCCCCTTTACCCTTCTGAAGAGCAGTGCTTTCTTGTGTTCTGGAAAGTGTAAAAAACATGAGGTGTTTTGCAGCCTGATCCTTGGCGACTCTTCTTCAGAGTCTTTCCCGCGAGTTTAACCATAATCACACTCAGAAGGGGCACCACATTTTCCACCTGTAGTGCATACAGGGTTATTTAAAATAGTGAAGAGGCGGCGGAAGGAACCAAAAACAAGTTTCTGAGAAGTGTCCGCCATGAACGGGAGGGGGGGGGCAGCAATACATTTTTATCACAGTCCTCCGCTTCAAGAACATCTTTAAAGGCGGGCAAACAGCGAGGCTGCTCTCGCGCCACGCCACGCGCTAGGCCCAACCGCCAACCTGCCCTCCATTTTGGGCGATTCCTGCCGCTTTCTGGAAGCCCCGCCCCTCCCCTTCCCTACTCGCAAACACGAGCCTCCCTCCATTTGCACGAGACGAGTCCTCCTCCCGCCGGCGGCCCTTTCTTACCACCACCCCAAACGCACACACACACACACACTTCCCTCCTAAAGGCGAGACGAGAGAAGTGTGGCTGGTTTTGACGCCAACCATTTCCTTCCACTCCACCCGCTTGCGTTCTCTGGGCCGCCTAGGCCTCAGAATGGCCGCGGAACGCGCAAGATAGGCAACACCCACCACAATGGCGGAGGCAGGACGTGGTCGGAAGAAGAAGAAAGCAGATGGGGGAGGGGGAGAAACCCGAAAGGTTTTTTGCCCCCCCCCCTCTCGGGGAGGGAATATTTGGGGAGGGGAAAACGGTTTAAAAAGGGGGGAGAGTCCCACACACACACTCGCTCGCTGGCAATGGGGAGAGGGAGTAGAAGAGGAGGAGGACTGGAGGCTTACATAGATAGAACGGAGTGGTGGATCGTGGCGTCCCCGTCAAGGCCCTCCCCCCGATCTGCGCCAGCGCCCGAAAACCCGCAGCAACGGCCGTACCGGTCGCCAGGCTGAAGGTTCCTTGTTCTTGCCCGATCGGCGGAACCCACTCACCGAGGCCAGGGATCTCTGGGCCGGTCTCCTCAGTATGACACGGATCCATCACGTCTAGTCTGTGTCTCTCTTTTCTCTCTCTCTCTTTCCCTGGGTTTTTTTCTCCCCTCCCTTTCACCCGGCGGCGATCAAGGAGGAGACGGAGGTCGGCGGATGTTCACTGACTCGAAGGGGGCGCTAAACAATGAGCAGAAGAGAGAGAGAGAAAGGGGGCGGTTAAAGCCGCGCCGGCTGGCGAAGGAAATGGCTGCCTGGCCGGGCTCCTCAGGCTTGGCGCGGGTTCCCCAGCACTCCCCCCCCCCTTTCTTTAAGAACCGGTTTTGGGGTGGGGGTGTAAATCAGCCTCCCGCCGCCACGGAGAGAAAAATAAAATAATATACACCACGGCACTCCCTCCCCCACTTACCGAGCTTCCCCGCAGCTGCTCTTCCTCTATATAAATAACCACTCCACTTCACTTCACTTGTAGGTTTGTGACATCAGATTAAGTAACCCCTCCCCGTTCCCGGCCAGGGGAAGCAGCCAATCGCCTGGTTACTAAGAAGCCCGAAGAAGAGGCTGCGACGTGTTTGCATTCTTTCGTGTTAGCAATTACACCTCTAACTGCCTCTGGTTAATTAACATTTTTGCCCCCAACATGTCGGGGACTCATTTTACAACCGACCTCAGGAGGATGGAAGGTTGAGTCAACCTTGAATCCCAACCACAACAGGATCAAACTCACAACGTTTTGGCTGCAGCATAGCAATTGAACCACACGGCGCCAGCAAGGCTCTTTAAAGACCCTGCCCCGAATCTGGGGAGCCTAAGGGAGGGCGAGGGGGTCTGAGGGGGCCCGGCTCGGGGGTGGCCGTCCTCAGGGCTTCACTGGGGTGCAAGAAGACGACTAAATGAGGCCTTCAACGCGTTAATTTTTAGCTGGAGTAGCTGAAGCCCTAACCGAGCTTTGATTTATCTTTTGCCTTAGAGATTTCTCTCCTCGTCGCTAATGCTGGAAAGGCTTAAGCCTCTGTCCGAAGCTTTCCCTGGCTTAACTTTCCAGGGCTTAAGCTCTGCAGCTCGTCTTTCCCTCCCACCTTCTCTTGGTGCACGAAGATGTCTTCCCTACATGGGCCATTTCTGTCACATTTTTCTCAGTGTGTCTTGTCGCCTGACAAAAACCTCTGAGCAAATAAATTGCGGTTACAGTATTAACCTGAATGTCATCGACTGTTGCTGAAAAGTGACGCCAAACTGGTCTCCCTCTTCCCCAAAGTTTGCCTCTGCATCTCCTCTTGAAGGAATCTACAACCCTGGATCAACCAATTGATGAAATTTTCTAGACTTTTATTAGACTACTATAAACACGGGGGTGGGAGGCTAAGCTGCAGCGTTAAGTGCCTATGCCTGTAGAAATCTTCACATGTCATGGGCAAGGGCTCAGTTTAACCTCGCTTTGTGATCTGATGTCTGAAGTTTTTGGCCCTGGGAAGCATTTTTATACAGAGAGCAATGGAGCAAGCTGCCACGTGCCACCTGTCCTGAACTGTCAAAGAAAAGCTCCTGAATTTATGAAGTGGCCCAAAGATAACTAATGTTAGGAAGTATATTTATAACTTTTATTTAAAAGCTGTGAATGCATGACCAGGCCGAAGCGTTTTTGTCTAAAGCAGCGACCGGCAACCGATGACCTGTGGGCCAGATCCATCCCGCAGTGCCAAATCATCCGGCCCTGCCCTCACTCCAGCCACTACCACCGGAAGCAGCCACAGACGTGTTTACGACAGCTGCAGATGCATTTACAGCAGCATTTACAGTGGGAAGACCACTAGTCTTGTCTCTCAACTGTCTGCCGACCCCTGGTCTAAAGTAAAGAAGAAACTGGCATCAGCACTCCTGTGCATATGGAGTCCAACTGGAATGGCAGTTACAAATAGCGCAGTGAGCTGGGAAACCTGTGGAGCAGAGGAACCCTAGCTTTCCTCTACTCCAACAATTTGACTCCCTTCTGTGTGCCTTGCAAGGGATGAGAAGGAAACAATAACCCACTTCTGAATACTCTAGAAACCCTGGAAAGGGCTGGGCTGTCATAAGTCAGAATCAGTTATCGTTTTTGAATATAATTGACAGGATAGCGTCTTCTACACATCTGATGCAACCAAAAACAATTATTCAGTATGTCCTGCCTATCATGCTTTTCTGTATTATGACAGACCTGGTCTTATGGGATTCTGGACAGGCAAGTGACCTTGGTGCCTCTGGCCTATATGATGTTTTCTTTACCCATGTGGGAAGAAAGGATCACTGGGAAAGAAGGCTCTCTGTGCTTCAACTGTGTTACCATGTGATGGTGAGACAAAAAATCAGCTAATTGCCTATAATATCTGAGTCTGTCTATGGAATCTTATTTCTCTGTATCTCTGAATTTGTCTGCCAGGTTTTGAGATATTTGTTTAAGCTCATTAGAAGCAATGTTAAAATCCAGAAAAGGCATTTTTGAACAGTGAATTATTGGCCTCGGCCCTTTTCCAGTACAGAGACTATGTATTCATGCAGTTAGCTAGGATATATAATTTAATAGACACAGGCAGAGCTCTCTGCTTCCCTGTTTGACATACTCAAGAATGTTAGTCACAGTATTCCATATGTATACACAAGTTTTAAAATTACTATCAGTTGAGAAAGTTTTATAGAAATTATTTGTTGCACACCAAGTCACAAGACTCAGTGTGCAACATATGTCGACAGAGATTTCTTAATTTACAGCAGATTACACCTAAAAGTTATTCCATTTGCATATACTGTATGTTCAGTTGTTTAAGTCAAAACTCTGTTAAGAATGAAAGGTTTAATAAAGTCCTGCCATTGTGCTGATAATTTTATTATCCAGAAAGTGAAACAATAGGTTGATGAAATAAAAATATTGGTAACCATGGGTGGTAGTTGTCAGCCCGTCACCGCCTCCACTGCACCCGGAAGTGGGTACTGTAAAACATGCCTGTGCATGCCCAAACATGCCCATGGCTGTCATAAATGCAGAAGTGGGCACATTTATGACAGCCGTAAATGTGCCCACTTCCGGGGGACATGGTCCAGCCTGCTCAGCTGAGGGAAACTTGTTTTGTTTTAACTTTAAAAGAAATCCTGTTGGGCAGCTAAAACAGAGCTCAGAAGGGGCATCCCCTACCTCCGTGGAATGAACACATTTTGAAGTCCAATTAGGCTAACATTTTTGCCACTAACTCCACCTGCCCTCCTTCAGTGACAACCTCCCCTCATCCCAGCCAGCCAAAGGACAGTGCCGGTAGGGTGCAGTAGCAATGCTTTTGTTTCCTTGGCTGGCCCTGGGTTTCTTAGCTTTTGTTTTATAGTTCTAAAGTTTATTTTATTCAATTCTCTCAATGGTTTTAAGAATCTTTTAAGCCAAGGATATTTTATACTACTCCCTCTGATTCTATATATTGTTTTGTTTTAGGGAATTTTAAGATCTCTGAAGTTGACACTAGGTAAAGGTAAAAAACACCCTTATCCGGGGGCGTGGTCAGGCCCACAGCATAAAAAGTATTTAAATGTGAGCTTTTGTGGACCAAGTCTGATGAAGTGGACTTGGTCCACAAAAGCTCATATTTAAATACACAAGTTAGTCTTTAAGGTGCCACAACATTTTTTGCTGTTCTGTTTTGTTTACTCTCAGATATGCTTGCACAGACTAACATGGCTACCACTTCAAACATGCCATTTTGGGACTCATGAATGTGAAAAAAGCAAAAGTTGATAATTGAGGAAGAAAAATGGTAGGTGTGTAAATGCTCCTGTTAATATCTCTGTTTCTAAACTAAAGCAAGCAAATACAGGTTGCAGCCCTTTGTTAGAATTGTTTATTGTCTTCAAAGTAGCTATATTATAGAATTGTATCTGGACATTTTGATAACATTCTATATTTTTAAAATCCTATTTCTAGTAATATGTAACCTAGAATTCCTCCTTTCATACCTGTTTAGGCACTGTAAAGTTACAATGAAGACTTGAATGGCACCTTTAGAACTAACATGTATTATTATACATAAACTTTCTACAAAAGAGGTTAATATTTAAGGTGTTACAGGACTCCTTGTTTTTGTTGCGAAATGTCATGGCTACTCCTTTGAAAATTGCTCTTTCAACACGCAAAAGGATGAGACCATATAGAAAAGAGAACACTGCCAATATAATTAATCGGTTAGGTCCTTGGTTGGGAAGAGACTGTAGGGACAACAGAAAAAAAAAATAAAGAATCCACTTGCATAAATGCTTCGAATATACAATACTGTAGGGATAACTGTTCTACCTCAGAAGCAATGAACCATGTTTTGGGCTTCAACTGCCAGAAACTTGAACCAATAGTTCACCATTCCTGGCCTATAGCAATTGTAATATTGATATTATTGGTATCACTGAAACCTGGTGGACGGATGATAACCAATGGGATACAGTTATCCCAGGCTACAAACTGTACAGGAAGGATAGGAAGGGGCAAACAGGAGGTGGTGTAGCCTTGTATGTCAAAGAAGTGATAAAATCTTATGAATTGGAATATCTAGGTGATTTAGAGTCACCATTAGAAGCTCTGTGGGTAAGAGTACCAGGCCACAAGGATGGTCTAACAGTAGGCATATACTATCGGCCTCCGACCCAAACTCTTGAGGGAGACTGGCAGTTGGAGAATGTTGTAAAGGAGGCATCCAGGAAGGGAAGCCTGGTTATAATGGGGGACTTCAATTACCCTCACATAGACTGGGTGAACTGTTGTTCAGCACATGATAAAGAGATAAAGTTCCTAGATATGCTCAATGATTGTTCCCTGGGACAGATGGTTGAAGACCCAACTAGAGGTACAAGAATCCTTGACTTGATCCTGAGTAATACTCAGGATCTGGTGCAAGATGTTAATGTGACTGATCCAATAGGGAACAGTGACCACAACTCAATTATGTTTAACTTGATCATAGACCGCAAGTCACTGATAAAATCTAACACAGAGACCTTAAATTTTCAAAAAGGAAATTTCCCAAAGTTGAGGAAACTAGTAAAAAAGAAGCTGAAAGGGAAAATTGAGAGAGTCCAAACACTCCAAGAGGCATGGAGGCTGTTTACAAAAACAATAACAGAGGCCCAATTGGAATGCATACCCAAAAGGAAAAAGGGCACTGCCAGGTCCAAGAGGACTCCGATGTGGCTTACAGGAGCTGTTCGGGAAGTGATCAAGAGCAAGAAAAGCTCATTTAGAAGATGGAAGGCTTGTCCAAATGAGGACAGCAGGCAGAAACATAAATTCTGGCAGAACAAATGCAAGGCAACAATCAGGAAAGCAAAGCAAGACTTTGAGGAGCGTATAGCTAAAAATACTCAGAGGAATAACAAAGACTTCTTTAAGTACATTAGAAGTAAGAACCCAACTAGGAAGGCCATTGGACCATTAGATGACAATGGAAGGCAAGGGGTTATTAAAGAGGAAACAGAGATTGCAGAGAGACTCAATGAATTCTTTGCTTCAGTATTCACTGAAGAAGATAGAGACCACATGCCCAAAACAGAACCTATCTTCGTAGGGAGGGAAACCGAAGAATTAAGCAAGATAGAAATAACCAGGGAGGAGGTCCTTGCATGTCTTGTTAAACTAAACACTAACAAATCACCAGGACCAGATGGCATCCATCCACGAGTTCTCAGGGAACTTAAAGATGAAATTGCTGATCTCCTAGCCAAAATATATAATATTTCCCTCAAATCAGGGTTTGTGCCTGATGACTGGAAGGTAGCGAATGTAACACCAATTTTCAAAAAAGGATCCAGGGGTGATCCAGGAAATTACCGGCCTGTCAGTTTGACATGTGTCCCAGGTAAAGTGATGGAAACCATCCTAAAAGATAGAATTAATAGGTACATAGAAGAGGAGGCGCTGCTAAAGGAGAGCCAACATGGCTTTTGCAAGGGCAAATCATGCCTCACTAATCTGTTGGAATTTTTTGAGAGTGTCAACAAGCATGTGGATAAGGGGGATCCAGTTGACATTGTTTATCTGGACTTTCAGAAGGCTTTTGACAAGGTCCCACACCAAAGGCTCTTGAATAAACTTACCAGTCATGGAATAAAGGGACAGGTCTTGTCCTGGATCAGCAACTGGCTAAGGGACAGGAAACAGAGGGTAGCACTAAATGGACACTTCTCCAAGTGGAGGGAAGTAAAGAGTGGGGTCCCCCAAGGTTCAGTACTGGGACCCCTGCTTTTCAACCTCTTCATAAATGATCTAGAGGTAGGAGTAAAAAGCAAGGTAGCCAAATTTGCTGACGATACTAAATTATACAGGGTAGTGAAAACTGTGAGAGATTGTGAAGAGCTCCAGAGGGATCTCTTGACACTGGGGGAGTGGGCAAAACAGTGGCAAATGAGCTTCAACATCAGTAAGTGCAGAGTGATGCATGTTGGGGCAAAAAAACCCAATTACATTTATAAACTGATGGGGTCTGAACTCTCTGCGACAAACCAGGAAAGGGACCTTGGTGTCCTGGTGGACAGCTCAATGAAGGTGTCAACCCAGTGTGCCTCAGCAGTGAAAAAAGCAAACTCAATGTTAGGGATCATTAGGAAGGGTATAGAAAATAAGTCAGCAAGTGTCATTTTGCCTCTTTATAAATCTATGGTGAGGCCCCATCTGGAATACTGTGTACAGTTCTGGTCGCCATACCTCCAGAAGGATATTATGGAGTTGGAGAAAGTACAGAGGAGGGCAACCAGAATGATTAGGGGACTGGAACACCTTCCTTACCATCTGAGGCTGCAACGGTTGGGCCTTTTCACTCTTGAACGACGGCGTCTAAGAGGTGACCTGATTGAAGTTTATAAAATCATGCACGGTGTGGACAAAGTGGATAAGGAAAAACTGTTTTCCCTATCGCACAACACTAGAACTAGGGGACACTCCATGAAACTTTTGGGTACTAGTTCTCAAACAAATAAGAGAAAGTACTTTTTCACCCAGAGGATTACTGGTCTATGGAACTCCCTGCCAGAAGAAGTGGTGACAGCTGTCAGTCTTGACAGCTTTAAGAAAGGATTAGACAAGTTCATGGAGGACAAGGCTATCAATGGCTATAATTATGGCTACCTAAGGACAACCTCCGGGTTGGAGAGATAGGCAGGATATCTCTCAATGCCATTTCCAGGGAATCCTAAGCAGGTGAAGGCATCTCCTTGGGAATACCCTGAAGGAAATGGTGAGCCACTGTGTGAGACAGAATGCTGGACTGGATGGGCTGTGGCCTGTTCCAGCAAGGCTGTTCTTATGTTCTTATGTTCTTATGTTCTTATGTTCTTATTCTGTACAGTGAGCTAATAGCCAGGGATTGAACATTGTCGCTCTACCATATGAGGTGGCTTTTCTGTCCATGTCCTTAGGCTGCACTAATTGAAACACATCCACATAAGTCAGAGCAGATCAGAGAGACCTTTATCTGCAAACTGAACATAAGAACAGCCTTGCTGGAACAGGCCACAGCCCACCCAGTCCAGCATTCTGTCTCAATTACAGTGGCTCACCATTTGCTTCAGGGTATTCCCAAGGAGATGCCTTCACCTGCTTAGGATTCCCTGGAAATGGCATTGAGAGATATCCTGCCTATCTCTCCAACCCGGAGGTGGTCCTTAGGTATCCATAATTATAGCCATTGATACCCTTGTCCTCCATGAACTTGTCTAATCCTTTCTTAAAGCTGTCAAGACTGACAGCTGTCACCACTTCTTCTGGCAGGGAGTTCCATAGACCAGTGATCCTCTGGGTGAAAAAGTACTTTCTCTTATTTGTTTGAGAACTAGTACCCAAAGGTTTCATGGAGTGCCCCCTAGTTCTAGTGTTGTGCAATAGGGAAAACAGTTTTTCCTTATCTACTTTGTCCACACAGTGCATGATTTTATAAATTTCAATCAGGTCACCTCTTAGACATCGTCGTTCAAGAGTGAAGAGGCCCAACCATTGCAGCCTCAGATGGTAAGGAAGGTGTTCCAGTCCCCTAATCATTCTGGTTGCCAATCATTCAGGTATTTAACGGATGGGGATGAAAAGACAACCCCTTAGCTCTCTAGTGGGGTACACAGAAACTGCTATGTAAAGTTTTCGCAGTAGGCCAGGGAGAACTACTAGGATGTTGTCATCCTTTTCTTATGGCCATCTGTGCAACACGCTCTTATCCACCCAGATGAGCTTCAGTGTATGGCTCTGCCACCACTGTCTAGACTTTACAAAATGTTTCAGCCTTTGTTCTATCTAATCTGATCTGAATTTTGCCTAATATAACATTTTCCTCCAATATCACTCTGGTCTCCATCCCACGTATTTTCTCATCCCAAATTCCCTAGTAAACCAAGGAGCTACTTTGCACACCGTGGGAGATTATGCTTACAAGGGAACATGTCTATAGTCTTGGCCACCTCCACTTTCCAGAGATCCTGCCCACCAGCAGAAAGCTCCCCAAGAGCTGTTATTTATTTATTACATTTGTATACTGCCCATCCTATGATATTTCCCACTCTGAGTAGTGTAGAGACAAATTTCCTCTGTTAGGAAATCATTTGGATCCATCCGTCTCCTAGAATGGACTACAGTATTTTAAATGGCCTTCTCACTCCTGCAAAGGCTCAGTGTTCCATTAAGTCTAAATCCTACAAGGATGTGATCTGCCCATGACAATGGAACTATGGAGAGTTCTTCCACATTCAGATCATCACAATCCTGGTGAAAACCAGTCCAAAAGTTTGCCCAGAAACTACTTGGTCATTGTAGTAGACACAAAATCCTAAATTGCTCCTGGCAAACAGGTCTTTGCATGGATGTCAAAGTTCCCCCACACAACAAGCCAAGGCAGCTGCAGCACCACATCTGTGAACAGATCAGTCAGGGAGAATGTTGTGCAGCATGATGGTCAGTATGCCCATAGGATCCCTCTTTGGTCCTGGACAGTCACGCTCAGGTAGATGCACTCAGGTACATGCATTGTGAGATGGGACACCTGGTAAGGGTGTTTAAATCTCTTGAACTAAAGGGAACAGATCATTGTTTGCCTGATGCAAATTGTTATCTGAAGGCAGCAGGGAGCTTATTTGAATTATAATTTTTAAAAAAACCAAAGCAAAATGAGCAGAACAATATGAAAACAGATTAAAATAAGACTAAAAGCACTGTGAAGGCACACTTCAAGATTTTATTAAGTGTCTGGAGCCAAGAAGGTAAAGTAATTGAGAATATTGTGAGTTTTCTGTCCAAGACATTTATTATCGAAGCATCAGGACTTTATTTGTCTTTTTAATCTTTGGATGCCATGGAGTGGTGTCCAGCCTTTTTTCCACTGAGTGTAGCCGTGCGGTAGTCTCTGTCAGCATGTCCATCAGCAACTCAAGCTGTAGCTTTAAGTAATTATTCTCTTCCAGGAGGACTTTGTTTGCTTTCTTCAGGGCTTTGTGGGATGAATTCTTCTCAGGAGAGGAGTATAACTGCAGCAAAGGCATTGCTTGAGCAACACTGTCACACTGCCACCCACCATCTTGAAAGACAAACTTTGTTTTGGTGAGCTGAGTACATGGAGAGCCATAATCCATTCCCAGTTCTGATTGCCGGGTTTTGTAGTCCAGAATATAGAAAGTGGACAAGGAGGTTGCTTGGCGAAGGGGTGGTCTTCTGGGTAAGAATCTACGAGAGAAATGATCAGCCCAGTAGTCACGTATGTCCTGCAGAATCTGAGAAATGGTCTCCATAACAAGGGGAGCTAGAGATGGAGGATACCAATAAGAGACCCACGGAAGGAAGTTCTGGAATAGAAAGACAATATGTCAGGAATATTATAGAGGGAGCTCAGACATTACATGACATTGCTAAACTGAAAAACCAGTAAGAAGTTTTAGTATATGAGAGCCAAGACAAAGGAACAGCCGAAGGGTTGGCTTAACACATCTTTATTGCATGAGTGGTCAGAGGGAACATGAGGTAATGGCGGATGAGCAGCTCAATATATACGGTGGTTATACATTTGAATGTGGCTCCACGATAGGCCATTGGCTACCCCTTGGCGTGACGTCATTCTTGGTCACGCCCTTCTTGTCCAGGTGAGGTAGTGGCGGGAACCTTCCCGCGCTGTCGTTCTTTGGTGATTTATGACCTGTGAGCTGGGCGCTCGCTATTGCCACCGAGTGGTCATTAGCTCGCGTCCTGGTTGGAGCGGGTTGCATTGAAGTATGGTTTAAAGGCACAGTATGAAGAAACACAATGCATAGAATTGAAACACAACATTCCTCCCCCCTAGGATGAGACGAAGTCTCTCATCCAAGATGGTTTATTGCAAACGCGCTTTGGGCGTGTTGTGGGCTGGCTTGTCCCGGCTCCTTGTCCTGCAATGGGAGAGGGAGACTCGTTAGTGACTCGCCGCGGCTCAGCGGCTGTTGGGGAGGGAGACTCGTTAGTGACTCGCCGCGGCTCAGCGGCTGTTGGGGAAAGGGCAGAAAAACCGGGGGCACTGGGGACTAACGAAAAACCCCGCTTCTCGCTTGGAAGGGTGGGGGACCACTCCTGAAAACCCCCCCGGTTTTGTAACTGAAAATTAAAAGTGTCCCCTGGGTCTCCATTAGGAAGATTCCACAGGATTTCTCCGGGGGCTGCTTCGGACTCCCTTCCCTCCCCCCTAGGTGGGGACCACCGATCCCCTTCTCCTCCCCCTTGGGCTGAACGGGTGGGGGAGAACCCTAACGTTGAAGGCACTGCCGCGCCATCCGCGGGGCGGTCGTCTGGGACCCGGCGCCGGAGCTGGTCCGCGTGTCGCCGCCAGAATAGACCCGAACTTGTCTCGACACAGTACGACACGGGACCCGTCTGGCCAACGATGACGCCCGGGACCCAGGCTGGCCCCGCGCTCGCGTAGTTCCTGCAATGTACCGGGGCACCCACTGCGAAACTCTTCGTGGCTGCTAGCCCCACATTTCTCCCCGTGTCCTCCACCCTTGTGGGATCGAGTCTGGTCAGAATCGTTGTCAGCTTCCTACGCATTAAGAGCTCTGCGGGCGAATACCCTGAAGCTAGGGGGGTCACCCTGTATCCTAGCAGGAACTGACACACCTGAAGGTTGAGATCCCCTGGACCCATGCGCCTCAGCGCGTCCTTAGTGGTGCGCACGAGGCGCTCCACCTGGCCGTTCGTCGCCGGGTGGAAAGGGGCGGAGGTGATGTGCCGAATGGCGTTGATCTCCATGAATGCCCTGAACTCAGTGGATGTGAAACAACTCGCGTTATCGCTAATTAGGGTGTCGGGTATACCGAACGTGCTAAAGACCCTCCGCAGATGCTTCACCGTCGTAGCTGACGAGGTGCTTGTAACTGGGATTACCTCCAGCCACTTGGAGTAAGCATCCACCACGAGGAGAAAAAGTGCCCCTCTAAATGGCCCCGCAAAATCAACGTGCACCCGCGACCATGGCCCCCTTGCCGCGTCCCATTCCCTGTGCGGCAGACGCATTTCTTCGGGCCTGGAGCATTGGCATTTCTCGCAAGTGCCCACCATGTGCTCAATGTCGGCATCTAATTGGGGCCACCAAAAATAGCTCCTGGCCAGAGCCTTGGAACGAACAATCCCAGGGTGGCTGACGTGCAGCAGTTTGAGTACCCTGGACCTCAGGGAATCGGGGACCACCACCCGCTGGCCCCACAGAAGACACCCCCTCTCTAGGGACAGCTCTAGCCTCTTCCTGAAGAACGGGGTGAGCTCGGCCGTCGGGGAGGACGCAGGCCACCCTTTCTGCACCCAGGAGCTGACAAGAGCAAGTGTCTTGTCCTTGCCGGTCGCCTTAGCTATATCCGCAGGCACAATGGGGGGCGAATCCAGGACTTCGATCAGGAGCACTGAGCGGTCTCGCTCTGCGTCGGCTACGACGCTGTTAACATCGGGAAGAGGAGACCGCGACAGGGCGTCAGCATGGCTTATTTCGCTCCCCGGGCGGTAGACCAGCGCGTGCTGGTACGCGTTTAAGAAAATGGCCCACCGTAGCATCCTAGGGGACAGGATCTGAGGAGTTGGCTTGTCTGCAGTGAAGATGCCCAACAGGGGCTTGTGATCGGTCACAATGGTGAAAGGGCGGCCATAGAGAAAATCGTGGAACTTTTTCGTTCCCGCGATTATGGCGAGCGCCTCCCTGTCTGTTTGGGCGTAATTCCGCTCTGCCTGGGACAGGGATCTCGAGTAGAATGCGACTGGGGCCTCTCTCCCATTTTCCAACACATGGCACAGCACCGCCCCCACCCCCACTGGGGACGCATCACATATCAGAACCACCGGTCTCTTGGGGTCAAAATGGGTAAGAATAGCGTCAGACGCTAGGAGTTGCTTCAGTTCAACGAATGCCCTCTCTTGATTCTCGCCCCACTTCCACGCCTCGTCTTTCTTAAGTAACTTGTGCAGTGGCTCTGCCACTGATGCCTTCCGCGGTAGGAAGGAATGGTAAAAGTTTAAGAGGCCTAGAAACGATTGCAATTCGTGCTTAGAGGTGGGGCGAGGGGCATTTCGAATGGCGGCTACCTTTGATTTGGAGGGTTTGATCCCCTCGGGGGTTACCCGGAAACCTAAGAACTCAACCTCCTTGGCGAAAAAAACGCATTTGTCTCGCCGCAACCTCAACCCCGCCTTTTCGAACACCGCCAGCACTTTGTCCAGCCTCTCAGCCAGCTCCTCCTCGTTTCCCCCTGTTATCAACACGTCATCAAAGTATGGCAAAACCCCCTCCAAACCCTTTAAGAGGCGTTCCACGAGTGACTGGAAAATACCGGGCGCCGAGTTCACGCCGAACTGTAGGCGCGTCACCTGGAACGCCCCCTTATGAGTGACTATCGTTTGCGCAGCAGCCGCAGCTGGGGTTACAGAGAGTTGCTGATAGGCTTGCGCAAGGTCAAGTTTGGCGAAACACTTTCCCCCGTGTAACCTGGCCAACAGATGGCTGACTACCGGCACCGGATACGCATTTGGGCGGATCGCCTTATTAATGGTGCACTTGTAATCAGCGCAAATGCGAACCTCCCCGTTGGCCTTTAGCGCGGTTACAATCGGAGTTTCCCACTCTGCGGAATCAACAGGAACAAGTATCCCCTGGCCCACCAATTTGTCCAGTTCCGTCTCTATCTTTTCTTTGAGTGCGAAAGGCACTCTGCGTGGCTTGAGTCTGATAGGGCGGACCTCCGGATTCAGGTCGAATGCTACTGGGGGTCCCTTGAACTTTCCCAGTCCTTTCTTGAAAACTTCGGGGTGCGCATCACATACCTCCTGAATTGGGTCAGTCCCGACGGCATGCACCCCCCCAATGAACAACCCCAGGGGCTTGAACCATTGAGTTCCTAGGAGGCTGCAACTTCCCCCTTTGAGAACGACCAGGGGCAGTTCCGCGGCGTGTTGCTTGTATCGGACCTTGACATTTCCAACCCCCAAAACTGGAATGCTATTTCCCTGCACGTCCCGCAGCGTGGACTTCAACGCTTTGAGCTTAGGGCGCACGTGGGGAGAAATTCCCAAAAACTCCCGCTGGGACATAATTGAGTATGAAGAACCCGAGTCTATCTCCATCCTAACAGGGGCCCCTTGCACCAGTACCTCAACAAAATAACGTGGGTGTCCCAAGGACACGCTGTACACGGGGGTCTCGTCGCCGCTGTCGTCGGAGATGCGGCCCACGCCGTCCTGCTTCCTCGCGGGCCGGGCGCCCTCCTTGGTCTTCGGCGGCCGGTCCGATGGGTTTCTCTGGTCTCTGCGCCGTTGTCTGCAAACCTTGGCGATGTGACCCCGGCGTCCGCAGTTGTGGCACTCGGCCTTCCGGAACGGGCACTTGATGCGGTCGTGGGTTGCTCCACAGCCGTCGCAGCGACGGCCGTCCTTCCGCACCTTCCGGACGTCCTCATCATCGCTACTCTCCGTGGAAGACTTCGGCGTGTGCCTGGCTGCCTGCACCGAGGCCGGGGCCTTGTCGGACTGCGGGGGTCTCTCTCTGAATCCCTTAACTCCGGCCCTCGTGGCCTCCGCAGCCTGGGCCGCCTTCATGACCTCGCGTAGCGTCGGCGGCGGCTCCTGGTTCATCAGTTTCCGTTGAACCTCTTCATCCCACAGGCCGCACAGCAAACGGTCCCTGAGGGTGATTTCGAGGTTTTCCCACTTGCATGGGCCGGCGGCCAATCTTAGGGCTGCTGCGAAGGCGGCGATGGATTCACCGGGCGCTTGAACCCTCTTCCAGAATGCGTCTCGAGCCGAAAACATCGAGACCGTAGGCTGGAAATGGTCTCGCATCACCTTTAGAAGCTGTTTGGCCGTCAGCTCGCTCACTTTCTTCGGTGCTACCAGGTCCACCAAGACTCGCTTAGCGGCGTTTCCCAGCATCCGAGTGAGGATGGCCCTCTTCTTCCCCTCATCTGTAATGTCGGACACCACCAGCATATCCTGGAAATCCATTTCAAAGAGCTCCCAGTCTTCCGGCTTGTTGACATCGAAACCGGCATGTGTCTTGGTCTCGTGGGAAGCCATGATCCCATCCTCGTCGCCAATTTAGTATATGAGAGCCAAGACAAAGGAACAGCCGAAGGGTTGGCTTAACACATCTTTATTGCATGAGTGGTCAGAGGGAACATGAGGTAATGGCGGATGAGCAGCTCAATATATACGGTGGTTATACATTTGAATGTGGCTCCACGATAGGCCATTGGCTACCCCTTGGCGTGACGTCATTCTTGGTCACGCCCTTCTTGTCCAGGTGAGGTAGTGGCGGGAACCTTCCCGCGCTGTCGTTCTTTGGTGATTTATGACCTGTGAGCTGGGCGCTCGCTATTGCCACCGAGTGGTCATTAGCTCGCGTCCTGGTTGGAGCGGGTTGCATTGAAGTATGGTTTAAAGGCACAGTATGAAGAAACACAATGCATAGAATTGAAACACAACAGAAGTACAAATCAGATGCAGTACTCTGCCATTTAGAGTTGCCTAGTGGTTAAGCAGTTGCCTAGTGGTTAAGCAGTGACAGATTTTACTTTCTTAGAATCAAAGATCGCTGCAGATGGTGATTGCAGCCATGAAATAAAAAGGCAACTGATTTTTGGAAGGCAAGCTATGAATAACCTGGGGAACGTAGGGAAAAGTAGAGACATCACCTTGCAAACAAAAACTCGCATAGTCAAAGCAATGGTATTCCCAGTGGTAATGTATGGGTGTGAGAGCTGGACCATTAGGAAAGCTGAGCACAAAAGAATAATGCCTTTGAAATGTGGTGTTGGAGGAGAGTTTGGAGAGTACCCTGGACAGCGAGGAGAACAAATAGATCAATCTTAGAAGAAATCGACCCTGACTTCTCATTGAAAGGTCAAATAGTAAAGATGAAGATGAAGTACTTTGGACATCAAATGAGAAGGGAGGATTCACTTGAGAAGGCCTTGATGCTGGGAAAGGTGGAGGACAAAAGAAGAAGAGGGTGGCCAAATATGAGATGGTTAAATGGCATTGTAGACACAATGGGGACAGAGTTGGGTGGGCTGAGGAAGATGGTGAAGGATAGAGGTGCCTGGAGAACAATGGTCTATAGGGTCGCAAAGGGTCAGAATCGACTGTGCAACTGAACCACAACAACAACAGTGGTTAAGACACTGAGCTTGACAACTAGAAGGTGAGCAGTTCAAGACCTGAGTGCTGCACAATGGAGTGAGCTCCTGTCATCTGTCCCAGCTCCTGCCAACCTAGCAGTTTGAAAGCAAAATTTGCAAGTAAATAAATAAATAAATAAATAAATAAATAGGTACCACTTGATTTGATTTGATTGATTTATTCGATTTGCATTCCACCCACTCAGCATATGCCAACTCAGGGCGGCTCACAAAAATCACAACATATCAAACATTACAGTACAATAATATATAACAATACAATGTAACAATGCAATAAAAATAACAATGTAATAGAATATAACAATACAATAAAATGTAACAGTGCGATAAAACATAAAAGACCAACAGATACATTGACAACTGTGGCAAAGGGACCATCATCTCCTAGATCAGCCACCAGCCCTCCCCAGCTGTTCCTCCTTCCTCAGGCCGGGTGGGTGAGAAGCCAGGGGCCAGAGCAAGCAGTTTTTAAAACAGTTGTCCTTATCTTTCACAGCCCAGGTAGGGGCTTCTACATTTAGTATCACTCTGGTCAGGATCGGTTCCAGCATGTGTGATCGCTAATGAAAACTAAGCCTTTCACTTTGATTTTGCCAATTTTATGAAGTGGCTTAATAAGTGAGCCAGGTCAGGATATTGATACATTAATAACTTCTCCTGTTGCTTGGCAGAGGTGCAAGGGAAGTTATTTTTTTAAAAAAGACTGTAGACTTTATAGACCTTTTTAATGTGCTGAATCAATTATTTGAGAGATAGGGGGAATGCTTAATGTTAAAGAGTCAGTAAAAAACTCCTCGTAGTCAAATCCATCTGCTTGGGTATTGAAAGTAAATGCCACTGAGTTGAGTGGAATTTACTTCTAGATAAAAAGTAATACACAACTGGCTTTCAAGCAAGGGAGGCCTTTACCTTTGGTATTATGTGCTTTCATGTTACTTTCAATAAATGGTGACTCCAAAGGAATTTTCAAGATGTGTGAGATGTTCAAGGAGTGGTTTACCATGGCCATCTGCAAGTAAGTTTCCATGACTGAGCTGGGTTATGAACCACGTCTCCTGAATCAATATGGCACTCTACCCACCACTCCATACAGACTCTGTCAAGATAACCGCACAGGAAAATAAAACCTGCTCTCTTTATTTTTGTTGTCATAGCCTTTTAATCTGTGAAGCAGGTAATTGAAGAAACTTGCTTCAGTGTAAAACAGGGCTGTTATGGAAACTATTTATTCCTTTGTTTGATATATTTACCATATTTGCCGATATATAAAACACACTCCCCCCCCCTTAAGATACACTGGAAAAATAGAGTGTGTCTTATACTCCGATGCATCTTATACGCCAGCAAATACAGTATACAGTATATCATTTTTCAGGAATGCAATCTCTAAATACTATGCATGAAAGGCTGGAGTACATTTTATCCTTCCAGTCACGCTGTCAAAAGTGAAATAAAACTGTCACTCAAAATTTTGTGCCTGTAAAATCATAGACTAATCAGATGTCTTTGATCTGGAGCCAAAACAAGGTGGCTATTTTTGCATCACTGCACGACAACAAAATCAATTTGCATGTGTGGATACATGTGTACACAGGCAAATTTAGAAATAATTGCTGTAATTTAAACCAGGCTTCCATAACATGGTACCCTCCAAGTTGTTTCGACTGCAAATTTCCACCAGCCCCCTCCAGCCTGGCCAATGGACAGGAGCAGAATGATTCGTGCTCTTAGATATCCAGAGGACATCATGTGGGAGAAGGCTGATTTGAACCATAACATGTTGCCAAATAGAGGAAGACTGTGGTCATGTGAACTCCATGCCTGCCTGTTCAGCGTGCTGTCCAGGTACTAACTGCTGAAGGGCCACATTACTCTCCTTTCTTTGGTTTCTTTAACTTTAAAACAGAGCTCCATGTGCCCAACGGTGAACACAAGAGAGGATGTTTAACATTTCTTTAATGTCTTACCCACGAACAGATTTGTCCTCTTCAAATACAAACTTGCCCTTTGTAAATAAGGCTATGAAGCAAAGCCGAACAGGACATACAACCATCTCCCACTGAAAAGATAAAAGTGAGGGCTGGAAAAAGACAAAATACCATGTCTTGCCCTCAGGCAGTTCACAAGCACACAAAATGTTTCTAATGGAGACCTCCTTAGTAGATGTACCTGCCTGTGTTCAAATGAAGCAGTCATCAAGTATTTAAGGGATGGGGATGAAAAGACAACCTCTTAGCTCTCTAGTGGGGTACACAGAAAGAACCTCTTTGAATAATGTGGTATTTTTGAACCACAATCGGGTGTACGCCGGCCACCTTGTGCCAGCTAATATTTCTCACACTAGGCCAGGTGAAAGGAACTGCGGAATGAATTCACCAAAAGGTGGTTCTTTGGGGCAGTTTCATATCTGGCCTAGACACAGAAGAAGAAGCTCTCTAGCAATTTCACATAGAGGTAAAAAGTTTGTTTATGGCTACATTTCATTTTGAACAAATTAAATAGCCACAGTAACTCTGTTTGACTTCTTAGTAGGAAGGATCAAAATGTTACCTGTAAATAACATTGTGTGTGTACATAGTTATCCCATACTTACTCAATTTACTTTTCATGGTATCAAAGGATTCTGAAAAATAAGTTAAGTTTGTTGGGAATTATTGCCTAGGAGTTCCTGTCCCTCTTCTATTGGATAGCAATGGTTGCCAGGGAGAGAAAATTTCTATTAAACCTAGTTAGGTCAATAGGTATAGCTACTCTCCTGTGTAACTTGTTTTGGGGATTACATGATGAATTAGCAAAGACAAGTGCTGTATCTGTTCATTGGTCCAGGCTGCCATTGCCATTGTCACATCACAAATGTATTGAATTTTTTTCTTGTCTAGATCTGATACTAAATTAACAGCAACAGGGGGACTATGCGATAAACAATGCTACCTCGGTATTTATAGTATTTAATACTAAAAGTACTAAAATAGCAACACAGCAATTCACAGGGTTGGGGAGAAGGATCTTAGCAATACTAAGAGAGTGCAAGGGTGGATAATTTCCGGTCTTCCAGATGCTGGCCTGTTAACTTCCATCACCCCTCACCACTGGTTATGCTCACTGAAGGTGAATAGGAAATACATTCTCATTGACTACACATTTCCTAATCCTAGATGATTCAAAGTTTCCCTTTCTCTTCTTATCCTCCTCTCCATTAAAGGCATACTAGTGAGAGATTTTTTATGGGAACAATTGTAAGTCTGAAAGCTTAAAGCAGCATATTCAGTATGTATTCGTTACTCAGTGAAGGGTGCCCCCCCCCCTTTTACTCTTCTTCCTTCTACACCCCTACATTCTAAAAATGAGTATTAGTGTTAAAGTTCTGGGGCCTCAATTTCAGTGGGTCTTGACAGAAATGCAGCATTTCTCTTCCCTTTGCTTTCGTATTCGCTTTGGGGCCCCTACGGAAGAGCCACATTCCAGGCAGTGGTGGGCATCAGCAGGTTTGCACCAGTTCGCCAGAACTGATAGCAGAAATTCTAGCTGGCCCCGCCAATCCAAGTTTTGAAATACAATGATACATCATACAACGTCCAAACTTGGTTCCACAAGTTTGGACTTTATACGGATTTGGACTTTGTATGAGGTATGCAAAATCCTAGCCGCGATGCCTCATACAACGTCCAAATCCTTGCCGCAATGCCTCATACAACATCGTTTCCATAGAGATACATTGTACTGTAACTGCACAGACTTCAGGGCAAAGTCAAGGAAACAGACAGGAAACTGACAGAACTTTAAGAAATCGTTGTCTAAAGGCTAAAAACATTACAAAAACTTGTCAAACAACCCTGATTGTCCAAGAACCTGAAGAATGCTGCAAAAATCCCAGGAATGCTTCTAAAAATTCTGACGAAAAAATTCAAAAAAAACCAAAATCGCACTCAAAACCACTCCTAAACACTCTTTGCCTCATGCAAAACCCACAAGAGCAATGCACGCATGTGTCCTGCCTTTTATAAGGCCCAGGCATAATGCAACCTGAGAAAACCCCAATGCCTCATACAAAGACTTTGTATGAGGCAACTTTTTTCAAGGAATTAGGCGATGTTGTATGAATCCGATGTTGTATGAAGCGGACTTTGTATGAGGTATTACTGTAAAGTAGTCCTAATTTGGGTGCAACACAGGGCTTTCCCCTGGCCACACCCACCATACCACGCCCACAGAGTAGGTAGTAAAAAAATTTGAGCCCACCACTGGTTCCAGGCATAGTTCAAGAGCATCATGTGATTCATTTGGGGCAGGTGTCTCACTCTGAGATAGCCTGGTAAAGGGTTCACCCTGCTCAGACTGTAGGCCACCTGTAGCATCATCATCATGACATAATGACAAGTATTGCAACCTAGTAGATATGGGGATGACAGGATTCCCACTTGGCATTCTGTTGAGCTCAGTGTCCAGAGCAGCTGCTGAAGATGGCTCAAATGTGTGCCCAATGAACAAGAGCAGTTGAAGAATGGGAAGCATGCTAGCCTGTCCACGAGAAATAGGACAGTACATCCTCTGTTCAGGAGCTAGTATTGAGATTTTGGCTTAACAAAGAGTTTCTGATTGTTTTGGGGCATCTTTGCTTAATTCATCGGTGGCCATAGGCTACCTTGCCACCCTTCTTAAGAGCTGTTTTTAAAATAGCATAAGTAGACACATCACCCAGCACTAATTAAACACACATGTACACACACACAATTTTCTTCCAGTTCTCAAAAAGATTCTGCTCACCAGACTGCACTTTTCTGTAGCTACTCAGCTTCTTGCTTCAGTAGAAACCTGTGATATAAACTAGTTTGGGACTGGAAAGAAACTGTTGCTTTAGGGTACACGAATACACACTCTTTTGGTTTTGACTGACATCATGTTGTTTGCCTCATGTCATCATGTGGTTTTCAATATCTCACAATTGCTTTTGCTATTTGGGCCAATCATATTTTTGTATGCAATAAATAGGGTCCACAGCATTCATTTCCTACATAAACCCTGCAAAGGATTTACAGTGCAACTCTCTGACATACACATCATAACCTATGCATTAATTTATTAACCTTCCACCTTAGAAGTAAGAAACTTAATGCTGTGAAATCACACACACACACACACACACACACACACACACACACACACACACACACACACCAGGGCTTGCAAAAGTGCACCCCCCTAAAAATGATACACAAAAAGTCAGAGATACGTACTCGGATCTCTAAAAAAAAACTAGGGAAATGTGCCTTTCTTCAGTAGAGATCTATCATCAGCGAAACACAGATCTTGATAACTTTAAGGCAAATAAGCTATGCTGTAATTTAATGGGGAATTTTCTTTGTGCTACATCAAAGTATAATCAGACTGCTAGTATATCTTTAATATTCTATTCATTTGTTACCTACGCTTCACACATTTGCTCTGCAGACACAGAGAGGGAGTGGCCTAGCACACTCCTCTCTTTGAATGTTTCCTTAATCTAGATCGAGAATGACTGGATAGGGCTATTTTGAACGCCAAACACAAGTCAGCACCCACAGTGGGTATACAGAAAAAGCCTCCTCGAAGATTGTGGTATTTTTGAACCACAGTTAGGCGTACCCTGGTAACGGCAACCTTGTGTTGCCAGCTAATTTTTCTCACACTAGGTCAAGTGAAAGGAACTGAAGAATGAACTCACCAAAAGGAGCCTTCATTTTGGCAGTTTCGTGTCTGGCCTTGACACGAAAGAAGAAGAAGCACCCACAGGTCCAACACCCAGGATTTTCTGAGCAGCAGAGACTATGCCAGTGGTAGCAAACCTATGGCACACGTGCCAGATGTGGTACTCCGGGCCTTCTCTGTGGGCACTCATGCAGTCAACCCAGCACTGAGTTTGCCCTGCCCCTCTGCCCAGCAGCCCAATGGGAGCACTTCCTCCATCCCCCCAGCAAAGAGTTCATCCCACCTCTCCACCCAGTGGCCCAATGGGAGCGTTTCCTTCCTTCCCTATTGCTGTGTTGGAAGTTTGCGATAAATAAGTGGATTTTGGGTTGCAATTTGGGCACTCGGTCTCTAAAAGGTTCACCATCACTGGACTATGATGTCACTGCTGGCCTCTTCAGGGTCTTCTGTTCTCTCTGACAAGCTATTTCAGTTTAGTATTGACTGCTCCTTGGAAGGACAGATACTCGAGCTGAAGCTCAAATACTTTGGCCACCAAATGAGAAGAGATGACTCACTGGAGAAGACCCTGATGCTAGAAAAAATCAAAAGGAAAAGGAGGCAGCAGAGGATGAGATAGTTAGACAGTATCGTTGACGTAGTGGATGTGATTCTTGGTAGAGAGGATGGCAGATGACAGAGAAGCCTGGCATGCTGTGGTCAATGGGGTCATAAAGGGTCAGACTCAATTATGCGAGTGAATAAAAACAAAACATGCTCTTCCTGCAGAATAAAGCTTTTATGATCACCTGGGATGAAGACAATGGATCATTGATGCATAACCTTCATTATTGACAAGAGGCTAATGTTTGCACAGAATATAGAGGAACAGAATGGTTTTCTATAGGCAAAGGTGTCAAGACAAGGGTGATTTTATCTCCTTATATATTCAATCTGTATGCAGAACATATAATATGGAAAGCTGGACTGGATTCAGATGAAGGAGGATCAAATATTGGTGAAAGAAACATCTGTAATTTAAATCTGCGGATGACACTCTCTCACCAGCAGAAAGTACCAATGACTTGAAATGACTTTTAGTGAAAATGAAAGAAGAAAGTGCTAAAGCAGAGTTGCGGTTGAATATTAAAGAAAATAAAAATCATGTCTATAGAAGAATTTCAGAACTTTAATGTTGACAATGAAAAAAACTGAAAATGTTAAAGATTTCCCACACTGTACTTTGGTTTAACTATCAATACAAGTGGATACTGCAACTAAGAAATCCAAGAGAAGAACTAGAAGGTAGAATTATCCTAAATATAAGGCTCTATTGCTGGAAACTAAAGCCAAGGTCATCCAGATGACACTTCAAATTGTATATAGATGTGAAAGCTGAATACGGAAGAAATCTGACAGGAAAATAATTGAATGAGGTATGGAAGGAAAGCTTTATGGATACCAAAGACCATATAAAGACAAATAAATGGGTTATAGATCAAATCAAGCCTAAATTTTCAATTGAATATTAAATGCCTAAAATGACATCACACTTTAGACTATCATAAGAAGGCAAAAATCACTGGAAATGACAATGCTATAAAAGGTTGAAGGTAGTAGGTGAAGAGAAAGAGCTGAGATTAGATGATTTGGACCAATAAAAGAAGCCACGGCCTTTAGTCTGTAAAACATGAGTAAGCTTTCAATGACAGGACTTCCTGTTAATAAGAGGAATAATTAATATGGTTACCATGTGTTAGAAACAGTGTGGCATCTATACCCATAAGAATGGGGTTGGGCCGTGCGTGTCCGACATGCGTGGCCAAGACCATACCTGTCAACCTTCCCGATTTGGCCGGGATTACCCCGTAAATTGACATCGATTGATGTCATAACCCGGCCCCTGCTGCCAAAACCCCGTAATTTGGCAGCGGGAAAAACGCTTTCCGTGCATGCGTGGAAGGGTTTTACCCCTTCCACGCATGCGCGGAAGGGCTATGTCACTTGCGTAAGGGCTGCGCAAGCAGCGTAGTGCTTTTGCGCATGCGTGGAAGGGGTAAAACCTTTCCACGCATGCGTGGAACGCGACCTGCGCACAAGCGATGTGCGCAGGTCCCGTTTTTCCGGAGCCGCGGGTTGACAGGTATGGGCCAGACCCGTCCCTACTATCCTGTAATGAACTGTCAACACTTACCTTTTGACTCTCGAGCATTTCCGCAAGGGTCCGGAAGCCGAGAGTGGGGCCAACGGCCCACGAACCCAAACAAAAAAAAAATAAAGCTGAAGGATGCGAGCATGGAGGAGGTGGAGCAGCTGGCATGCACATTAAAAAAAACGGCCGATGCGCGATCACCTTGGAAACAAACCGTCTCCCGGAGGGAAGCCATCCCCACGGCCCCGGGGACGAAGGCCGGCACCGGCCTCACCACAGCTTCGGTGCGGTTGCGGGAGGAGTGGAAGCACCTCTTCTCCCCGTGGCCTCGGGGACAAAGGTCAGCACCAGCCTCACCGCGGCTTTGGCAGGGTAGTGGGGAGGAAGGGGAGCCCCTCTTATCCCTACGTGGCTTTGGCGGGGTAGCTGGGAAATGAGCCACTTCCCTCCTGGAGATGAAGGCCGAGAATGGCGCTCCGTTCCGCCTTCGCCTCCTGGAGGGAAGCAATCATCTTCCATGGGGGGGGGGTCACTTCTCTCTTGGTTGGCGGGGGCCAAAGCTTTCGGGCCCCACCAACAAAGAGAGAAGTGAACCACTTCCCTCCGGGAGAAGGCACCAGGCAGGAATCCGCCAGGGTAGGCTCCTCCCCTGACAGATTCCTGCCTCTCGTCCTTCCAATTCTCCTTCCGCTGTTTCGAAAACATCCCTCGAAACAATGGAGGGAGAATGTCAAGGGCGAGAGACAGGAATCCGTCAGGGGAGGAGCCAACCCTGACAAATTCCTGCTTCTCGCCCTGCAATTTCCCCTCCATTGTTTCGAGGGCTGTTTTCGAAACAGTGGAAGGATAATTGCAAGGGCGAGAGGCAGAAATCCATCAGGGTTGGCTCCTCCCCTGACGGATTCCTGTCTCTCGCCCTTGACATTCTCCCTCCGTTGTTTTGAGTGCTGTTTTCGAAACAACGGAAGGAGAATTGCAAGGGCAAGAGGCAGAAATCCATCAGGGGAGAAGCCTACCCTGGTGGATCCCTGCCTGTTGCCCTTGCCGTGTCTTTCACACCCCAAAATAACCCCAACACATAAAAAAAACATAACCTGCTAGGCAAGGCCAGGCAAAAAATGCTAGTATAATATAAATGAAGAAATATTTGTACCTGACTGTATCTATGTATATTCTCAACAGGATCAATTAAACAATGCTTAAATTTAATTTTACATGGCATATTAACTCTTAAGGTGTTTTTTATCTATTATTCACATACACTATGTTCATTTCAAAGAAACACATTGGCTTTGCTTCAAAGGATATACACAGAGTTTAGTATGGTGTTGTGTATGTAACTGAAATATTGCTTTAAACAGTTTGTAATTATTATTGTGGGATCGGGGTGATCCTCCATTTTTGTCTTCTTCATGGTGCTCAGCTATCATGGGACTTGTCTTCCCGCTCTTTCCAATGAGATGCACAAAGTCTCCCCAGTCTCTGATCACCCCATGATCACCCCACTTCTCTCCCAACCAATCCTGTTATTTCCTGCCCGAATGTATCCATTGTATCTATACCTATAAATCTGTGCGTTAACCGTTGTGATTTGACAAAGGATGTTTAGCCAGGCACCACTAGCCCCAACTGAGCATTCATGCACTTGCCCGAACTGGGTATGGAGGTTACTGGGGGGTTGAGAAATGCGCCAGTGGGGCAGGAACCCCCAGGACACAAACAAAAAAGGGAACTTCAATTCCCAACGTTCCTTGCACCGCGCCGCACTAGAGCCAATCAGGCTGAGCGGCGCGAGCAAAAGGAACGTTCGGAAACGCGCCGCAGCCAATCAAAATCAAACCCGCAGAAAAAAATGACACACAAGCCGCAAACGCCAAACTACAAACCCCAGCGTCCTGCGCACCATGAGCGAGCAGAATGCTGAGGAAGCCGGCGCGTGAAAAATAAAAGTTAAAAATGCAGCGCATCACAGCAACACAGGCCGTGGTAAGGACCCCCCCGCTGCCCTTCCTTTCCATAGGCCAGGCATCGAGCCCAGCCTGTGGGAAAGAAAGACACCCCACCCACCGCTGCCCTCCCTTTCCATGGACCAGGCATCGAACCCAGCCCATGGGAAAGAAAGACACCCCCCCCGGGCGCTGCCCTTCCTTTCCATGGGCCAGGCATCGAGCCCAGCCCGTGGGAAGAAAATACCCCCCCCCCCGCCACTGCCCTTCCTTTCCACGGGCCAGGCATCGAGCCCGGCCTGCGGGAAGGAAAGACCACCTTAAAACAAAACAACAATCAAAAACATCAAAAAAACCAGAAATTAATTCCAAAAACATACAAACACACACAATAATTAAAATACACAAACAGCACCCAGCCAAACACCAGAACAACAACAACAAAAAATACACCACAACAACACAAAATCCAAACACACACCCCCCAAACACACAAACTAAAAAAAAAAACCAAGGGAACTCGCCAGCAGACATCCTCACTCCACGACGGCCAGAAACAAAATGAATAAAGAAACAGACTACTTACTGGAAGAAGCTCCCCCCAGAGGCCACGAGAGAAAAAACAGTCAAAATACAAGAAAACACCTTACCAGCACCACCTGCTGGCCACAAAAGTAAAAACAATTCACAAAGACACAACAGGCCCAAACAAAAGGTCCCAACAGTAAAAACAAGTCAACAAAATAACACAAAATCACAATTTAACACAAATCACAAACATATGACAATAAAATAAAATAAAAACTTTTCAAAAATCCTGTGCTGAATTTTAACTAAAATAATAACCCAAAAACATCTAAACACAGTTTAAAAACATTTATTGTAAAAAACATGTACTTTCACATTTTTAAAATTATTGCCTATGGTACAACTATTTAAAAAAACACATACCGGTACTAAGACATTATTTGGTTAAATAATTTTTTTTTTGGTAAAAGTATATCATAATTTGTTTTTTTCTTAATCCACAAAAGCAAAAAACCAAACACAACTAATCACAGTTTATAACAGCCCAGCAATAAATAAGTAAATAAACATATTAAAAATTTCCAATATAGACTAGCCTCTCCTTTACAAACATTAACAAAAATAAATAAATACAAACACCATTTAAAACAGCCCAGCGCCGCCGGGCAAAATCTGCTAGTATTGTATAAAAAGCGCAGCTGCGCCATTGCTGCTCATGTTCAGTTTGCTTACAATAAAGTTGTGTTTGGCCCTGTTATGCTGGCTGCTTCTCGTCAATTCCCAAACATCAAATATGGTCACAGAGATTATTTTTTATTTTTCTGTCACACAGGTTTCTCTCCCATTCATACATAGCAAACCTCTTTCATAATCTTCTGGAGTTTCTTCTGCTTCTGATATGGCATGGCAGTCTGTCATTCAAAGAAAGGAAAATCAATCCTCTCCCCTTCTTTCAACTTCGTACACCTCAGGTTATGTACACACCTCAGGTATTTTTTAAACCTATATGGTGCTTTAGAATGACTTTATACCTTGTTTCAAGGCCTGGGAGATTATATTTATCTGGGCCAGAACTACACTATTGAGAAAAACAGGATTATATCACATGACATCAAGCCCTACTGTGGTTCGAAATGGGGCCCACTCCTGTTTTTCTCTCTTCTGCTCTAGATTTTACAGACATACTGCAGTTTTGGGCAATACACAGTTAGGGATAGGGGTAGGGTTAAGCCTTTTTAAATTTGGCAGTCATCTGACTGCTCCTTCCTCACATATCATTTGCTATCCCCCTACTCATATCTGTTTCCAAACTAATTTTTATTTAATAAGGGTGATTAATTAAGACGAGTGCCTGGGCCGGTTATCCTACTATGATAATAGCATATAGCCCCAGAGGGGCTCTCTATGGGTACCAACAGCTGGAGAGGCTTGCTTCTCAGGCACTAGATGGAGGGCCTTCTCGGTATCCGCTCCCTCCGGCCCTTTGGAACCTCCTGCCGACTCACCTCCACCTCAAACCACAACTGCTGGCCTTTAGAAGAGATTTAAAGACATGGCTGGCTCAGCGGGTGTGGAGTGCTACCACTGGCTCATACGATCATCGGTCAATTCTGCCATCTGCATTCTAGAGTTTTAGATTTGAGATTTGTATATATATATTTTTTAAAAATAGATTTTAGATTTTTATGTTTTATTCATGTATATGGGGTGTTGGATTGTTTTATGTTTAGTGGTTGTCTCTTGCACTGTAAGCCGCCCAGAGTAGCTTAGGCAAGGGAGCAGCTAAACAACTTGAAATATTATTATTATTATTATTATTATTATTATTATTATTATTATTATTATTATTATTATTATTATTATTATTATTATTATTATTATTATTATTATTATTATATTTGAACTTATATACTGCTTTCCTTTGTCAGCGAGAAACTCAAACGCGGTTCACAGCATGTTCAAAAATCGACAAAACAGAAATACAGTATAGCATCAAAATTACAATATAAAAATAAAGCGAAAACAATGCATAAATACATTTGAATGTTCAAAAAACAAAATCAGCATATCAGTAAGCAAAAACAAAATCATAATACAATATTACTATCCTCATTCCAGACGCTCCACATCATATGGAGGGGTAGCAAGTTTCATTCCCCCACCACCACCACAACACATTCTTAGAGTTCCAATCCATCAGGGGAGAAGGATAAGGCTCTGGGATAGAAAATAGTCCCAGCTCACAGCCCAGCAGAGCAGCAAACGTCTGCTGGGGGCAAAGCAATCCCCCCCCCCCGGCTGAAGCTGCCTCAGAACAAAAGTTACAGTGTTGGAAACGAGTGAGTTCTCCGTAGATCTCATAGTCCCCATTGCTGGAGTAGTCACAAAATATGTCACCACCTCCCACGATTGGCCAGTCCATATGGAGAATCTTGAAAACCCACTGTGTTGGGACTCTAGCTGACTGGCGGAGTCATGGCAGACCATGCTGCCAGAGACTTGACACCAATTGTCAGGTAGTGGTTAACTAACCTGACAACCCTGAGGACTAATGATCTTGGGTGGCGAAGTCCACAGGGAAAGGTGATAGTACCCAAGTGGATTAAATCCCACTTGAATCCAACTTGATGGAGAGCAGCAGCTTCATCAATACTGGCCTGGGGCTGAGGAGGACTTTGTGTGCCAGAAGGACTCAGGACCAGAAAGTGACTCAGGGAACCATAGCTGTCAAGTATCCCTTATTGGCCAGGAAAACCCCTTATTTTACCCTCTTTCCTACCGTCATCCCTTATTAATTAGACTGCAATGCCCTATTGCCGCCTTTGGAGGGCAGCACACGATAAGCATAGCTGTCAAGTATCCTGTATTTGCCGGGAAATGTCCCTTATTTCCAAATCCAAAACTTGACAGGTATGCAGGGAACTGGATCAGTGGTACGGGTATCACGCTGCAATGCAGAAGGCAAATGGAAGGCCACTGCATTATATTGTTCCCAGGACAATCTTCATGGCTTGTAAGGCACTTCAAAAAGAAGATTAAGATGAAACAGAAGGATCCTCTTGTCGTTCAGGAGACACACCCTGCAGATCATCTAAACAGTAAGGATCCAAAGCTTTGGATATGCCTATTTCTGCCTCTTCCCCACCTCTCCTGTTCAAAAAGATTAAGATGAAACAGAAGGATCCTCTTGTCGTTCAGGAGACACACCCTGCAGAGCATCTAAACAGTAAGGATCCAAAGCTTAGGATATGCCTATTTCTGCCAGTTCCCCACCTCTCCTGTTTATTATCCCTAACTCTCCCTCAATGGACTGCAATTATATCTTTGGGGGATTTCTCCCCCTGTGTGTCTCTCTGTTTACATATCCAGCTATGTGATTCCTTTTCCCCCAAACCTGTAATAGTTAAGAATAAAAAAGAGGGTGGAGTATGATATTTCCATAGCACTCAGACTGCAGCATGCCCATGGCAGCACTGTACATGCCTACACACAATGAATTAAAATAAAGGTTACAAGCAATCTCTGGATTATTGTGAAACTGTAGTTCCAGCACCAAATGCAGACTCTATGCTAAGGTTTGGAGTTATGCTACTCTCCAGACACTTCCAGTGGTAGCACCCATGATCCTTCTCCTTTGACTATGTTGGAGAGGATATAATGTTCAGAAACATCTGGAGGATTACAGATGCTATGCAGAGGGGTTTATCGGCAACAAGCTGACTCAATAAAAAGAAAGGTGTCCTTTTCTTCCTTGCACCCAGCATACAGATCAGATACGTTGGATGTAGGTGATGGGAACTGTAGTCTACAACTGAAAACTACCAGCTTTGGGAGAACTAATGTTGATATTCTGTTTGTCTATTCTACAAGATAGATTGGGGTGCAATAAAAGAGCTATGTGTGATGTGTGTGTGCTGCAATCTATGTGGAAGGACCTTCCCCTTTATCAGTAATTTCCTATTTATGGATCCAATGGACGGGAGTGTTCTACAGACTATATAGAACTACAGTACTGTATCTCTGATTTCTGAAACACATATCAGTTATTGTTAATTTAATAACATTTATGTTATAAAATGTAGAATTCTGTCAAAAAGACAAAAGATAGTCACAGCAAACTGTACAGCTGCCAAATTTTATTTCCCAAATTGTTATTTCCCAAGCAGTCACTCAGTGTTCTCCCATAGCACTGTGGTAGCCATGTCAAATGGGTCCCTTTTTTGACTATGAGTGGTTCTTCTTCTTCTGTGTCTAGGTCACATGTGAAACTGCTAAAATAAAGGTGTCTTCTGGTGAGTTCATTCTGCAGCAGCAGTTCCTTTTTGCCTGACCCAAAGTGAGAAAGATTAGCTAGCAACACAAGGTTGCCATTACCAGGATATGCCTGATTGTGATACAGTACTAAAATACTGTACCACAATCTTCGAGGAGGCTCTTTCTGTGTACCCCACTATGAGTGCAAAAGCACAAAAAGCTTTACACCTCATATTGGGGCAAAAAAATTCTCCTTTGTATGCAGGCGACAGAGAATTCAGGCAAGTCATGAGTACTGTACTCATATTTTTAAATGTGTTTTGGAAGACAGTATTAAATATCCTTATGCTCTTTGGGAATGAAGTGCAATATAAAAATGTTAACGACAATAGCCTACACTCCCCCTCCAAGTATGTAACTTGAAGGTGGTTCTTCTGTAGTCATGATTTTGTTTTCTTAATGTTTACCTGCAATTCTGCTTTGGTACTTGCTTCTTTCACTTTGACTAAAAGTTATTTCAAGTCATTGCTGCTTTTTACCAGTAAGATGGTTTTATTTGCATGTCTCAAATTATTGGTGTTTCTTCCACCAATTTGAACTCTTCCATCAAGTGAATCTAGTCTGGCGTTCTGTATGATGTGCTCCACATACAGATGGAACAGATAATGGGATAAAAATGCACTCTTGTCTGACACTTGCCTATAATAAATCATTCTTCCTCTATATATTCTGTCCTAACAGTAGCTTCTTCTCCACAACACCAGGACAATCAAGCATTGAGGAATACCTATTGCTTTCCTAACAAATTTTTGGAATCCAGCTTGAAAATCAGGGATTTCTTCCTTCGTGTAAGGTAAAAGCCTTTATTGTAACACCTTGAGCATCACTTTACTTGCATGGGAAATTAGAGCAATGGTCCTATAGTTACTGTATTTTTGACATTTCCTTTCTTGGGAGTTAGAATTTAGTTTGAACGCTGGCCACTGGTTTGTTTTTTATATTTGTTGTCATATTCTTGTTAGGATTTTGACGGATTCAGTCTCTGAAACATCTACTTCTGGTGATTTATTTCTTCTCAGTGCTTTCAGAGCAACTTTTTCACTTCACTTTCTAGATCTGCAGCCTCTTCATCACAGGATTCCTCTTCAAAGAAGTCAGTCACCCTTTTATCACTTCTAAATAAGTCTTCAAAATATTGTTGCAACCTCTTTTCTTCTGATCACAGTCTTCCCTTGTTTTTCTTTGCATTAGTTATTGTAATAGTTCTTTTTGATGCTACATAATAGTCATTGAAAAAGTTACATTGAGGATTCTGATTCTATTTGCTATCTTTTACTTTTGCTTCTTGCTTGTCCTTCACAATTGCAAGTGTTTCTTCTGTTGTCCAGTGAAGGTTTTCTTTTCATTTTAGTATATGAATTGTCTTTTTGCATTCTTCCCTAATAATATTTCTGGTTTCAGTCTACAGTTCTTTTGGTTCACAGTCTCTGTTTAGTAATATAAATCTATTCCTTATATGGACTTAAAATTCATCAAGAATATTGTTTAAATTATATTTTGGTACTATAATACTTTTAGTGTTCTTTTTCACCTTTACTCCAATGTTGGATACTGCAATCCGCTTTAATGTTGGCAGTGAAGAAATTGAAATACTGTAGTGAACTATCTCTGGAGGCAAAAATTATCAAATTGAGGCTGTAATACTTTAGGCACATAATGAGAAGGCAAGATTATCTGGGGAAGACAATGATGTTGGGAAGGGTAGAAGGCAACAGTTGAAAAGGAAGACCAAATACAAGATGAAATGACTCCTTAAAATAAACCATACCCTTCCATTTACAAGAATTGAGCAGGGCTGTTTGAAGACAATGTTTTGGAGATTGTTCATAGGGTCACCATAATTCCTGGCCAACTTGATGGCATGTACCATCAACTTGAAGGTGAACAAATCTACAGTAAACTGGGAGATGGGAAAGAATTCTACAAACGAGGCAATTAAATTATATTTTGACCCCTTTGTGGGATCCGCGAGCACAATTGGCATACTGTCCCTGACAGAGGCCATGCCATGTGAGAACGCTCCAGGCCTCTGGGCTCCGAGGGGACAGAAATTGGGGAGCGGATTAATAGTCATAAGATTGATTCACCCATATCTGACCTGACAGGCAGTCCAAGCAGGAGGAAATTGAATGCCTAACTAAGCGGTTAGGTAATAGGTAATATCGCACCTGCAGATTACCCCAAGCCACAACGCCAACAGTGGCCATATTTACTCTTGGGTAAGCTAGGAACAATGGAGTTCCCCTGTCAGTGTTTAATTTAGTTAATTAACCTCCCTGAGAGAGGTTCCCAATTAACCTGTGTAAACATGTTATGTGGGCCGCAGCTCTTTCTGACGCAGCCTTGAACATAATATATACTGATGGTTTTCCCTCAATAAATCACTGGTCTTCGCTCCATCTTGTCTCGCGTCTTCTTCTGACCAGTCTCCTCCGGGACCCAACAGCCGCTTCGCGGCCTCAATCCAACATCTGGTGACCCCGACGTGATCCTACTCGTGAGTAAGTGATCTACGCGGTCCGGTTCTATGCTAGAACCATGTCCGATCACCCCAGAGGACAGCGCGGCAGCCCCAGTCGGAAAGCAATCCGAGCGGGAAGACAGCTACGCGGCGAGGCATCTCAGAGAGGCATCCTACAGCTTGCTCCGGCTATCGCGGCGGTTGCAGCACGGAAAAACATGTTCCGCTCAGGGTCGGCTGTGAACCCCTGACAGCGCAGAGGCCACTGAGGGCCCGTGGCAGCAGCCCACACTCCGAGCTCTACCCAGAGATTCGTCACGCAAAACCTATTGCCTGAACTTCAGACGCGTCGACTCATCCCGAGAAGGAGACTTCAAAGGACCGGCAGGTAATATGGGGAGTTGTCCTCAGCGGCAACGTCCGTCTGCTAGTCAAAGAATTCATGTAGAGGAATTCAAGGCCCTGGCCAGGGTATACCAGATAAGCATTCACAGTGGAGAACTAGCGCGACTTTTGGTGTTCTTGAGGGAGCACTGCCTGCTTCACTCAGAAGTAGGCACGTTAACCCTTCAGCTTTGGGATCAGATAGGAGTCTGCATTCAGCAACCCCCGAGAGCTCCAGATGGCGTAATTCGCACATGGAGCAAATGTAGGAAACTCTTAGCAGAGGTAGACCCAGTCCAGATAGAGACCCAGAAACCCCCAGCGCAGTCAGAGCCATCAGCCCCAGCGGCTCTCTATCCGTCATTTCAGCTTAAGCAGGGCAGTGTAGGGAGCATTCCCTCAGTGACAGCTGCAGACGTCACTGAAGGAATTCATGGCATGAGAAGCCCTGGCGCTTCTCTGACAGTTAAAAGTTCCCTGCCAATTAAGAACTCCATTCAGCGCATAGGTGAGGAAGATCCATTCACGGGGAAATTGCCAGTGGCACAATTAGCGAGCACCCAGCTGCTGTGTTTAGCCTATCTGAAGGCAGACACACGTTCAGGCAGGGCTGCTCAGCGCCCACTGTTAATGGAAATCTGCATGGCCCCTGGCCACGCAGGGCTTCAGAGCAGATCCATTACCACACTCAGGTGCAGAGCAGTGCCAAAACCCCAAGGCGCCTGCTTCCAGTGTGGAAAAATGAGACACCTTAGAAGAGAATGCCAATCTAGACCAGGCAGATCTTCAAAGGTTGTCCAAATAAGCCTAAGACCAAATGGCCATGCTGGCACTGGAGGGCGAGACAGCACCAAGATCCGGGAATCCGGCCCTCCGGCATGCATCTGGCCCAGGCTAGAAAGGAGGCAGCCATCGCCCTGGCTATGCCAGAGGAACCATCCCAGCAATAGTATCCCGAGCTCTCTCAAGGCACAGGCAGAACCTACTTGTCTAACCTCGGAGTAGCCCAGAGAAACTCACCCCTAAGTAGAAGCACCCAGATGGTTGTGATAGCCAGCTGTGTATAAGTCATCTCCTCATGTGCAGGATAGAACACTGCAGATCAGGGGAGGAATGTGCGAATGCATAAATAAATGTGTGTATGCGTGGTGCACCACTGAATGTATGACTGCAAGAACTGTGTATGATTGCAAAAGCCTTGTCTCTATGACCACAGTATGATTGCAAAGTGTTCCTTGTGTGTAACTGCGTGGTAATGTCACTGTGAAATATGTGTTAAACAGTTTGCACTCTGTTCATGGGCAGGAACTATTTAAGGTTTGAGAAAGCATGGTGAGCAAGACCCCTTTGCCTTGCCTGCTTAGCAACGAAAGCAGGAGGGTGGGGGGGGGGGGAATCCTAACCTGCAATAGGGCAGGGTGACCCCCCTTCTTCCCTTGAGACTTTTTCTTTGTCAAAGGATTAAGTCACTCTTGGAAACCGGTTTTGCAATCCGTGCCACTCAGGAAAACAGATTTTTCTTTTCAGAAGCGCGATCTGAAAACAAAAATCACTTATATGAGTTTTCCTCACTAAATCATAAACTATGGGGCCCCTCCCTACGTCTGTGTTTCTCAAACCCCCATCTCTGTGTTTTAAGGTGTTTGAATGTCCCTTAGCGTCTTTAAGTCACATATCTCACTAGGAATGAGAGAATTGCATTGTCTTCATGTGTGTATTGTAACCTCGGTTCTCAACCTTTTAAAGTCAGGGGCCAAGTCCCGCGGCCTCAGACAGCTCTGGAGGTCCGGACAGTCATCCTGCCCTTCCTTCGCCACACAGCCCTTCTTGGCTTGGTGGAGGCAGTGGCAGAGCAACGTGGGCCGCATCTGGCCCACTTACCCACATCTGGCAAGCAGGTTGAGAATCGTTCTAACTCTCCTTCATTCTCTTAAGAAAGATATTGTTCTGGTATTTTGACTTTAACCTGTGTAAAGTAACTCTCTCATTGTACCCCTTTCACAGGAAAAAGCACGCAAACATTCTTGCGCTCTGTATATTCAGAAAATGCTTAATCTTTCCCTTTTTACAGGAACAAAACTCCTCTCCAGGCCTTAAAAGTAACCAATTTATTTATTTCTACAGTCTTAAATTGCTTCCTTTCACAGGCTCCTGAGTTAATTACTGGTAGGGATTCCTTAACAGGAGGATCCCAGCCGGTTGTCTTAATTATCTGACCTAATCTGATTTCGTTATGATAAGAGTTGTTGCATTATCATTGTGCTAACTTCTGACTTGTCTTTCCTCCTTTCGCCATTGGAACTCCCTGCTGGAAATGTTTAACCTGTGTGTCTTTTCATTTTTGTGTATTGTTTCCTTACAGCTGGCACATCATAGTTGGCTTGTCTTCAATTTAAGTATGGCACCTGGCCTACAGCACCCTCTCTATTTGAGCAGACACATTTCACAAACTCCAGAGCACAAAGGGAGGATTAGTCCCTGAGCTCCTGAGAATGTGCAGAGTGCCACTCATTAGCCAGGACTGCCTAGGACCATTTTAAGAATACAGTCAGGTCACACTTTCAATCAGATGCAGGCATTTTCAGGCCACCCCTTCCCCTTTTTGCTGCTAGTCTAAGCACAGGCAAAAGGCTAAGCCAGCATCTGGCACCCTTCTCACAGGAGCACAAGAATAGCTCCAGGAAATGTGCGCACGCACGCCATGGGTGGATGTGCGCAGGGGGGCCTTCATGAGAAATTTACCCAAGGGAAGCCTGGCACGTCATGCGCCAAGGTTTGCCATAAGACCCCAGACTCGTCTCGCTTCCAACGCAGACAGTCACCTTGTGTGAATTAATGTCACTGGTTCCCCTTCGGGGGGCTAGGACAGTTTTCACTTATGGGGGTCGCACATATTAGGTTCTTACTTGGCAAGAGGACCAAGCTTGGCGCACGCTCCTGACTCTTCCGCAAGCGGGCAGAGTTGGCAGCCGTGAACCTCGCTTTGTGCACCTTTGCCAAAGAACGCTTCAACATAATTACTGACAGCCAGTATCTTAGGAATTTGCTTCACAGTCTACCGGGACATACATCACTCCCACCATAGACAAGAACTTGTTGAGTCTGTTTCTCACAGCTCAATTTCACTTGCGGAACCGCACCAAAGCGCTCTATATAGCCCACATCAGAAGCCACCAGGACTTGCCTGGTCCGATTTCTGAGGGCAATAGCAGAGCAGATGCGGCCGCAAAGGAAATTCAGCAATGGTCAGTTTTGGGAGTCTTCACAACTCCAATTCAGAGTCATGCATTCTTTCATCAGAATGCCAAAGCACTTGCAAGGCAGTTCAACCAGCCCAAGGCATAGTCCGTTCCTGTCTGCATCGTGCAGGGGCAGTAGGGGGGCCCTCGTGGGGGGTCAACCCATGAGGGACAGAGGCCAACCAGGTGTGGCAAATGGTCTTCACACATGCCCCACATTTTGGCAGATGGCAGTACATGCACGTTTGCATTAATACCTTCTCACAGTTTGTTTGGGCAACAGCACAGAAGGGAGAAACGGCTCCCCATGTGGAGCAGCATCTCCTTTCCCACGGCCATGGGCGAACCTCAGCACATGAAAGTCCGATGACTTATAGCTCCAGGCAGCTGGCCACCTTCATGGCCACCTGGGATATTAAGCACACCTTTGGCGTTCCGTACAATCCGCAGGGGCAAGCGATTGTGGAACGGGTCTATCGGACACTTAAGTCCTACATTGACAAACAAACAGAAAGGGGGGAAACAACATCCCATAGTTGCACAGCAATTGCTATCCTATAAGTGCAAAAACTAACTAACTCTTTCAGAATTTTTATCTCCCAAACAAGTCTCTCTCCCATGCAGGTCCCAGAGGCCAGAATCAGGCCCGGATGCCAAGTTCAGCTATTGCAAAGGATGGCACCAGTCACTGCCTTGGATGTCATCAGCTGTCCGTCTTCCTTTATTACTTACATCTCCAAAGACATTTCTATGAACATTTTGCATACTCAGTGCTACTGCTAAGAACCATGCTTTTCTACAAAACAAGACTTTTCCAAACTCAAGTTACACATGAAACTCCACCAAAAAGGAAGCCTCATCTTCGAAAAGCAGCTGAATGTTTTCTATTGCTATTATTATCTGTAGTTGCTCTTTATTCATTTATGCCTTGTACAATGCTCCAGTTGGGATTTGCAAGGGACACTTGAATTTCTGTATACATAGGGTTGCATATTGTTAATAACGGCCAGCTTCCATCAAAGGAAGCCAGACCGGCCCATGTTTGCACCGGCCCATTGCTTGGAAAGATTGCGCACCCGGTAGCCGGTAATCTCCATCATTGTAAGTTATATCCATGACTTTCACACCTCCCCATAGGCGCTAGAAAGACATTTGCACAACACCAGAAGTTGCAGAAATAGCTTAGAATTACCTTAGGAAAAACCAGTTCTGTCACAGTGAGAGATCAATGACACTCATTATCTTGCCTTGCTACAGAAAGCAGTCTGGATTCAGACCCACAGTTCTGAAAAACCAGGCAGCAGTCAGTATATTCAGCGTGCCAGGCTTAGCCATAGGCAACGCTCGGAGAATTGGTCAATTGGCTTGCGCTTTGGCAAAAGCCATCAACCACACCTCCTCAGCGATAGCGCCGCTCAACCAGGAGCAGACAGAGCTTCGCCATGCCATACTGGATAATTGAGCAGCCATCGATTATCTCCTGTTGCTACATCATTTGGGTTGCAAGTCTGTCCACGGCATGTGTTGCCTTAATCTCACAGACAACTCGCATAAGGTACAGAGTCAGCTCACAGACCTCCATACCTTGGTTAAGTACACCAAGGAAGATGCTACGTGGGGGTGGTGGGATTCGTTATGGTCGTGGTTCCCATGGGGTTGGCTTCAGATGACACTCAAGGTGATTGTGGGGGTGGTAATACTGGGCACAGCAGTGTGTTGTTTTGTGCAATGTATTCCCTCTCTGATATCGAGATGTTCCCCATGGAAGGAACCCTGAAATGTCATCCCCCCATGCCAGCTGATGCCACTCCTGCGCAGGGCCGTCTGTCAGGTCCAATCTAACAAGTAAAGGGGGAGTGCGGGATCCGCGAGCACAATTGGCATACTGTCCCTGACAGAGGCCATGCCATGTGAGAACGCTCCAGGCCTCTGGGCTCCGAGGGGACAGAAATTGGGGAGCGGATTAATAGCCATAAGATTGATTCACCCATATCTGACCTGACAGGCAGTCCAAGCAGGAGGAAATTGAATGCCTAACTAAGCGGTTAGGTAATAGGTAATATCGCACCTGCGGATTACCCCAAGCCACAATGTCAACAGTGGCCATATTTACTCTTGGGTAAGCTAGGAACAATGGAGTTCCCCTGTCAGTGTTTAATTTAGTTAATTAACCTCCCCGAGAGAGGTTCCCAATTAACCTGTGTAAACATGTTATGTGGGCTGCAGCTCTTTCTGACGCAGCCTTGAACATAATATATACTGATGATTTTCCCTCAATAAATCACTGGTCTTCGCTCCATCTTGTCTCGCGTCTTCTTCTGACCAGTCTCCTCCGGGACCCAACAGCCGCTTCGCGGCCCCAATCCAACACCCCTTCTTTTGTTTTTCTATTCATCCCCTTAAAATAAAGTATTTTTAGATTAATCCCATTGGTTAAAAAAAAGGTGGCTAGGGCACAGCAGTTTTAGAACAGAACCATGGATGTAGAAAAATTCTAGTACCTGCCACTTCATTCTATTAAATTGCATACAATGTGGACTTCCCATTTGTTTGGTCGTTGCCTAGAATTTAACCTAGTGCCCTTATTGCTATCAGGATTTGTTAAACCCTAAATCTAATATAGACCAGAATCTGTCTGTGAGCTAGAATAAAAATGGGAACTAGTAACTAAGCTAAAAGAGGGGCATAGACTAGAGTGCAATTTAATGAGTGTAGGTGGAAGTGACTTTAAATTTAGTGAGCTGTATTTCAGATAAAATAAATATGCAAAAGATTGAGTAGTAATTTGTGGGAGGAAGCTAACCAACCTTCATATGAACAAAATGAGGTTAGATTGCTTCTTGCACAATTGCACATTTTTATGGCCTATCTTATATAATAATACAGTACAAATATATACCTAAAATGTGGGCTGCAAAGAATTACAAACCACTTTCTAGAATTATTTTGTACAGTATATTTAACTCTGATCTCTCTCCTTTCTAATCTTTCTCATCTTCTTCCTTCACTGATCTGGATGTTTTTCGATCAAAGTGAATATTACTTAGGCCAGGCTGACCTACTTCTGCCCTGCAGCTGGCCCCCCTTTTGTTACAGATGCAGCTACTATGGAAACCTGTGCAACAAATCTGCATCACAAAGAGGAGCTTCATGTATGTAGACTTAGTTCCATGGCTTTGGGTGTGTGTGTGGATTTATCATAGGTTTATATTTTCCACATGCTTCTGGTAGACTATCTCTTCATGTGTTGGAAAATATGTTGATACTCAGCATAATCTCAAAGCATGAAGGATATTGACATTTTCTTCTGAAATTGTTCTTATGAATCTAAAGGTGCATCTGTGTAACTCTTAATACAGAAAGAAAATAACAAAGGGCCTTAATCTTCATGTGCTAGGAATTTAAAAAAAAAATCCTGCACCAGGTGTATTCTAAAGTATTTTCTGACCTCAATAAAAAATCCAATGTATTTAGGAGTATATACTGTATATACTACAGTAAAATATTTATTTATTTATTTATTTCTCAAACTTCTATAGCCGCCCAACTCATGAAGACTCTGGGCGGCTCACAATGTTAAAACCCACTAAAAACAGATAAAACCCCATTAAAATGAATAAGCCCCATCAAAAAGTCCAACCTGCACACATTAAAAAGAGAAGAATTGCACTGCTATTTAAACCAACCAGCAGGCGAGGGTCACCTCTCCTTCTGGACCCCACACCTGCCCTGCCAGCCAGGTTTTCAGTTTTCTCCTGAAGGGCAGCAATTCCGTCTGCAGCTTTAGTTCCACTGGCAGGAGGTTCCATAGGGCCGATGCGGACACAGAAAAGGCCCTCCTTCTTGTGCTAGAGAGATGAGCCCCTCTAGCAGATGGTACAAGTAGAGAGCCCCTCCAGTCTGCTCTGGTTGGACAGACAGACATTCTTGGGGCGACGCGGTTTCTTAAGTATCCTGGCCCACTACCATGTAGGGCTTTAAAGGTAATGAATTGCACCCAGAGGCAAATTGGTAACCAGTGCAGCTCCCGAAGCAGTGGTGAGGCACGAGCATAACGCCCACACCCCATCACCATCCAGGCAGCCACATTCTGGACCAACTGCAGCCTCCAAATGGTCATCAAGGGCAGCCCCATGTAGAGTGTATTGCAGTAATCTAGTCTAGAGGTGACCAGAGCATGTGTGACCATAAGCAAGGAGTCCCTATCCAGGAGTGGGCGCAACTGGCGAATCATCCGAAGTTGGGCGAAAGCCCTCCTGGTCACAGCTGCCACCTGCTCTTTGAGCAGCAGCCGTGAGTCCAGCAGGACCCCCAAGTTGTGCACCGGATCTGTCTGGGGCAAACTAGCCACATCCAGAGCCAAAGATGGTAGCTCCCAGGACAGCACAGGACCCCCCAATCCATAGCCACTCAGTCTTGCCAGGGTTCAGTTGTAATCCGTTGTCCCCCATCCAGACCACAACAGCCTCCAGACACCCGGACAGGACTTTGACAGCATTGCTGAGATCACCACGGGCCGAAATGTACAGCTGAGTATCATCAGCGTACTGATGGTGCCTCACCCCATGGGAACGGATGGTCTCACCCAACGGCTTCATGTAGATGTTAAGTAGGAGAGGAGACAGCACCGAGCCCTGAGGTACCCCATATTGGAGTAGCCTAGGGCTGGAGGTCTCACTCTCCAACCACACCGACTGGGTCTGGCCCCTCAGAAAAGAGGAAAACCAGGACAACACAGTGCCCTGGATCCCCAATCCTTGGAGTCGTTCCAGAAGGATACCATGGTTGATGGTATCAAAGGCCACTGAGAGGGCAAGGAGAGCAAGGATGGACGGATGACCTCCATCCCGCTCCCGGAATGTGTATATCACATTTTATGTTGGATAGTTATGATGCAGTCTATCTATACACATAAATTCTGCTTTAAATGTTAATAATTTGGGGGCGTGGCTAAAATGAGCATGGAGTAACACGCAGGTTGCTTTGCTCGCGCCAAAGAATGTGGATTTAATGTGGATTAATTGAAAATATTGAATGAGAAACTGCATGAAATGAAGGGTGAGAATCTCCGAAGTTTATAAGATTGAACTGAGATTGGCAAAAGTTCGAAGCCTGAGGATCGGGGGGGGGGGGGTGAGAGAGGTGCAGCCTAGGCTGCGTTACTCGAGCCACTCTGAGGTCGGTCGAAGAACTTTGCATTTCAAAGTGGAGTTTTTATTGAAAGAGTGTTGATTAACAAAAGAAAAGAAAAGACCAAGGAGGTGGTGGCAGTGGATGAGGGGGTTTGGAGCTGAATGGAGAATGCCAGCAAAGCCTAAGTAAGTGCCGAGGGCAGCAAAAGTTGGGAAAGAAGGAGGAAGACGGGTTGGAATAATGGCAGCTGTCGATCTGGAAAGGGAAAGTTAAGACTGGAAAAGTATGGCAAGACTGGAATGAGAGGGGACAGAGGTGGAGGTGCTGTTGGAGCGTGTGAGTGTGTGAAAAGGTGGGAAGGCAAATTGAAGAAGTTTGTTGCTGGACTTTGAATAAACAGCAGAGAAGGCTACTGCATTTATATCATAGCTGATTTTTTGAGCCAAGATTTCTGCTTATAAGCCCACAAACCTAACATTGATTATTGATTTTTCTAAAAAAAGTTGAACTAGACATTCATAAATTAGAGGGCAATGTTAGATTGATGCAAAATGATATGAAAGCGATGAAAGGAGAAATGAAAGGGATACAGGAAGAGTAGAAGGAAAATAAGGTGAAAATGGATGGGCATGAAAAAAGGATAGATGTGATGGAAGAAATGATGAGAAAACAGAATATTGTGATTTGCCATATGATTGAACGAATGCCAGACCAGCTAAGAGACAGAATTGTTGATTGGTTAAACAAATTGAAAATAGGGATAGATTTTGTTAATGAGGACATTGTAAGTGCTTACAGAGTGGGACCAAGAAGGGGAAAAATGATTACAGGAATGTTTTCGTTAAATTTGCAAATTGGGGGGATAAGCTGAAGGTAATGGCCTTCTTAAAACAAGCTGGTTCTGGCGCTTTGAAAATCGATGGAAATGATGTGGAGGTATATAATGACATTGCTATTAAGGAATATGATTGGAGATATGATGAAACCTGTAACAAAATTATGGCTCATAAAAAAGGGATAAAATACAATTGGCGGTTTCCACAACAGTTAAGATTCTTCCATGACAGAAAAATGCAGGATTGATGAAGGAACAGACGCATTGGAGTATTTGACCTTACTGGATTTGGTTAAGGCGGGTTCAAACAAGTGGGTGGAGCTAAGGAAAGATCTGTTGGGGTCAGGAGGGATAAGGAGGGATTATGGTGAAGCAGATGAGGGGGGTGCTGCAGGAGGAGAGCAACCAGGTGGAGCAGAAAATGACTTATCTTATCATTGATTGTGGTGGAGGAAGAGCCAAGCAAAGGATAGAAGGAAAAAGGGAATGAAAGTAACAATTCTTACAGGGGAAGAGTTTTGTTTTTACAATGTGGAAGGTGCGCTTGAGCCATAATTACCATGTGCATCTTACACGTTCCCCCCTCCCCCCTTTGGATCACGAAGGTGACCTTTTTTTCTTGAAGAAGAAAGTGAGGACGGTAGCAATGAGTGTTTTTGTGGTAAGTTTTGTTATAGTTTTTTAGGGTTAGTTGGTAGCATGCCCAAGGGAGAGCTCAGAAGTGGTAGAAGAGGGTGTTTAATTGATAATGAGGTGTATTAAAGTGTTACCATAGAATGTAAAAGGTACAGGATCTGTGGTCAAGAGGAAGAGGATAGAATTAGCGTTGAGGAAGGACAGACCAGACATAGTCTTTCTACAGGAAACTCATCAAAAATCTCAAGATACAAATAAAATTGTTCTTGGATGGATGCAACATTATGAAAAGTCATATGGTACATCAAAAGCAAGAGGAGTCGCAATTTTGATTTCTGCTAAATTGGGGTTTGAGAAATAAACAGTATTTTGGACCCAGAGGGGAGATATTTGATAGTAAAAGGGAAAATAGATGATGAGGAAGTAACCCTGGTGAATATATATGCCCCAAATGAACATCAAGTTGAATTTTTAGAAAAAGTGCACAAAATTTTGGTAATAGAAAAATCAGTAAAGATGATTGTGGCCGGTGACTTTAATTTAGTAAGATCAAATTTGGATTGTACAAATATTTTAAGGTGTGAAAAAGGCATTAAAGGACAGATTTTGGATAACTGGATGATTTCTTTAAATTTGAAAGATTCGTGGAGAGAGGTTAAGGGATCAGAAAGGGCATATTCATATTTTTCGCATGTTCATAACTCATATTCTATAATTGACTATATATTTGTAACTGAAAATATGGTCAAAAATATGGAGGAGATTGAAATTGGAATTTTTAAGGAGTCAGATCATGCTAAGGTGATTCTAGAAGTGAGTTTACAGAGTGAAAGTAGAAAGATAAGGAGATGGCGATATGATGTTAATTTATTTAAAGAACAAAAATGTAAAGAACAAAATATGGAGAGTTGGAAGGAAAGTTGGCATTGGAATGATAATGGTGAGGTAAATTTTAATGTGGTCTGGGATGCCATGAAGTCGGTTTTTAGAGGAGAGTGTATTAAGTTGGCAAGTAATAGATATAAAAAGCATAAATTAGCACAGGATAAAATTGACCCCTACTGCTCATTGGAAGGTCAAATAGTAAAGATGAAGCTAAAATACTTTGGACATCAAATGAGAAGGGAGGATTCACTCGAGAAGGCATTGATGTTGGGAAAGGTGGAGGGCAAAAGAAGAAGGGGGAGGCCAAGGATGAGATGGCTAGATGGCATTGTGGACGCAATGGGCACAGAGCTGGGAGGGCTGAGGGGGATGGTGGAGGACAGAGGCGCCTGGAGAACAATGGTCCATAGGGTCGCAAAGGGTCGGAACCGACTGTGCGACTGAACAACAACAACAACAAAAATTGAAAGCGAGATAAAGCAGTTACAGGAGGAACATTCAAAGACAAAGGATAAAATGGTATTTGGTAATCTACAAAGATTGAAAGCTGAATTGGTAGGCAAAGATATAGAAAAAGTGAAAAGAGATTTGATTTATCTAAAAAGAGAATATTTTGAATATAGTAATAAAAATTAAAAATTATTAGCAAAAACAGCAAAAAAAAATAAAAGGGAAAAATGGGAAATTGGTGTTTTGATTAATAATCAAGGGATAAGATGTAATAAGATAAGAGATAAATGTAAAATTGTGAAAGATTTTTATCAAGCTTTATATGCAAGAAAAGAAATAGATGTGGAGAAGCTTAAAATCAGCTAGAGAAGCAAATGGTGAGTGGAATAAAACAGGAACATAGGGACAGAATGGAAGAACAAGTATCAGAAAAGGAAGTAAAAGAGGTAATTGCGGGCTTGAAATTGGGGAAAGCTCCTGGGGAGGATGGGCTACCTGCTGACTTTTATAAGGAGTTTAAAGATATAATAATACCCAAGTTGGTTAAACTATATAATCATATATTGGATGGTGGGCAAATTCCGACTTCATGGTATAGGACCACAATTGTATTGTTGCCAAAACCCAGGAAGAATTTAGAAAAAGTAGAATCATATAGATTAATTTCACTTATAAACCAAGATGCCAAGATCTTCACAGCAATACTGGCTAATCATTTAAACAACTTTATGGGTAACTATATAAATTTAGATCAAGTGGGGTTTTTGAAGGGGAGGCATATGGCAGATTTGACTAGAAGAGTGTTAGATTTAATAGATATTGTGAGTCAAACGAAAGAAAAAGTGGGATTAATATCTTTGGATATTTTAAGGCATTTGACTCCCTACACTCGATTTCAATTAAGGAAATAATAAAAAGTTATGGATTTGGCGATAAATTTAGAAGGGTAATTGATCGATTATATCAACATGGAATAGCCAATGTTAGAGTAAATGATGAGTTCATGGATGAGGTAAAATTAGAGGCAGGTACAAGACAGGGTTGTCCTTTATCCCCTATATTGTTTATTATAGCAATGGAAATCCTGGCAAAAGCTATAAGAGAGGATGGAAAAATAGAGGGGATTATGGGGAATAAAATAAGCATGTATGCTGATGACACATTGATAATTGTAAAACATCCTGAGAAGGCTATGAATAGAATTAGAGTACAATTAAAAGATTTTGAAGACATTATGGGTTTAAAGATAAATTGGGATAAATCGTAAATGATGCTCTGTAATACGGGAGAAGAGGACCGAAAGAAGATAAGGGGAATGAGCAACATTCAAATTAAAGACAAGCTGAAATATTTGGGTATAAATATATCAAACAGATTGGATGAGCTTAAAAGTTTGAATTATGATAGTTTGAAAAACGAAATTAACCTTAAAATTAAAAAATTTCAAAAGTTAAACCTGTCATAGTTTGGGAGAATTGCTCTTAGCAAAATGATGTTGTTACCTAGAATTAATTTTTTATTTGAGGCATTACCAATTCAATTGAAAGATAAGGAGATTAAGGAGTTTCAAAAGCTGATAAATAATTTTTGCAATGGGGGAAAGAAGCCCAGACTTCCAAAAAAATTGTGGTACTTACCTCAGAAAGAAGGGGGTTTAGGAATGCCAAATTTGGTGGTATATTATGGAGCCTTTCAAATTAAAAAATGTTGTGAAGATCTTGGCAAGGGAAAAAACAATTTGGGAAGAAATTGAGATGAGGGATTATAGAAACATAGGTAAAATGGTTTTTTTAGGAGGTAAGGTGGAAAAGATAGTAACTAAAAACACTTTGATGAAAGGATTAATGAATGTAGGGAAAAAAGTAAAGAAGGACCTGGCCCCGAATTCCTCTCCGATTTTGGAATTGTTAGATATGGCGAGCTTCCCAATAAAGATAGACAAAGAGGTACAGGGAATATTGGATAAGAATGAAGTGTTCCTGATGAAAGACTGGTTACGGATCTGTAGGGATAATGATAGAAAGACAAACTTGTTTGAACAATTAAAAATGAATTGGTTGCAGAAAATGATGGTAAATAATTGGAATAACAAATATATGAGAGAATATGCTTTTGATAGAGAAATGACGGAATTTGAAGAATTGATTCTAAAAGTTAGAAAGGGAGAAAAAATATTAAGGGCTTAGTTAGTAAATTGTATACATTATTGAATAAAGAGGGTGATCCACAAGAGGAATTGAAGTCAAGCTGGGAACAAGAATTGAATATAAAGATTGAAAAAGATATATGAAGAAATAAATGGAAAAAGAGGATAATGAGAACCATGTCGGTTAAAATTAAGGAACATAACTATAAAATGTTATGGAGGTGGTACCTGACTCCAGTGAGGTTACATCAAATCGATAATAAACGGGATAAAATGTGTTTGAGATGTAAGGATATAGTAGGAACTTATGAGCGCATGTGTTGGAGTTGCATCGTAGTAAAGGATTTTTGGAAAAGAATTGAAAAGGAGATTGGAGAAATATTGGGTAAGAAAATCAAGCTGGGATCGGGTACCACTATGTTAACAAATGTGGAAGGTACTAATTTAAATAAGGATGGGAAAGAATTATTTGAAATAATGCTTACGACGGTTAGACAATATATTGCTAGAAATTGGAAAAATGACATACGCATACAGACGGAGGAGTGGTATAAAGAAATGTGGAATTTAGCATTGAATGATAAACTAACATGGGAGATAAAAGTAAATAAGGGTAGCTTGAGAGAGAACAGATTTTGGCAAATATGGAAACCTTTTGTGGATCACTCACTTATGGGTGTTGAAAGAAACAGACCTGTACCGTAACAAAGTAGTTTTTGGAGATAATATAATGAGTCACTCTGAGCTCTCCTGGGCAATGTAAATAAACACGGGGTGTGTATATTATTGTTTTTGTTATTGTTTCCTATCCGAATTGGTAATGAATTGAATAAAAATGTGTATGACTCAGTAGTACTAGTAATCAAGTAATATTAAAAAGAAGGCTTTGAGTTAAGGGTAACAATACTTACTGTGTCATATTTAAGTGAATATATTTTAAGGGTGGCATTAATGCATTTGAAATATAATCATAGATGAAAAATGTATTAGGATAGGTTGTATCTTTTTCTGTTTATTGATTGTTTTCTTTTGTTTATTTAGTATTTTAGTGTATTTTTATTATTAGTATTTTTATTATGTATTATTGTGTATTTGTTGAAAAATTCTAATAAAAATAATTTTAAAAAATGTTAATAATTGGTAGAAGGAATTAGTAACTTGATTGTGTAACAATTTTATTTCAGTGAACTTTCATGGATCGAAGTACACTTCCTCAATCTGAAGAAATGGACTTTAACCCATGAAAGTCCATCCTGAAATTATGTGTTTAGTTTCTAAAGTGCTACAATATTTTGGGATCCCTTCCCCCTTTTTTCTTTTCTTTTGCTCAAGTGCTGAGACAATCTAACACATCTACTTTTTTTAAAAAAAATACTGAAAGCATATTGTAACCCTACTTTTGAAAAAAGCACACCCTGTTTTTATGTCTTGCCTTTTCTATTTCTTATTAATAAAGTTATCCTGTTTCTTTTCTTTACAACAAAGGTATTTCATTTATTTCATTTTGCCACCCATGTTTAGGATTGATTAAGCTTATGTGTACACAAGCACCACTCTGGCCATGCACCCATTCACACACGCTTGAAGGTATATACTTGTATCTGTAGATATCCCGTAGGATAGAATTGGCACAAACCGTCCTTGGAAGGTTTGGGGTTTGGCGAACATGTTGCGTGCCCCGCTAAGGACCATTTGGGGATGGAAATTGGGGGCATGGGATTTGATATCAGTTTATAGCTAGATTGATTCACCATGCTTTGGCCAGCAGTTCTGAGAACAATGGTTGTGCAGAGGCCACAGATAAGTGACTCAAGGTAAACATACAGCAAGTTAATTAACTCCACAGAACCCCCGATCCCAAGAGTAAACTGTCATCCCATGTTTGCGTTAGATAGCTCCGGAAAAGCAGTCCATGATTGGATTAGACCAATGGCTAACCTGTCCGGTTATTCCCTAGTAATTATCACCCCTGATGAAATGTGTATTGTACTAATTAACTGGTGTCGGGCCATGCTCAACCCTTTCTGCAAGTGGCCCGGGAAAGGGTATAATTATGGTGCCTTCTGATTAATAAACCACTGATCTTCGCTCCACTCTGCCTCATATGCCTTTATTGATCAGTCACTTCCACGATCCATGGGCTGGATCTGGCCCACAATCCCAACATCTAGTGACCCGAGACGTGATCTACTTGTGAGTAACGGCAGATCCAGGCCATCCAGCCCGACGTTCGCGGCGCTACTCTACGCTTAGAGTCGTGTCCATTTCTTCCCGGGGGAAGCGAGGCGGCTCAGGTCAGAAAGCCATCCGATCTGAACTGCGCTCAGCCACGAGGCGAGGCATTCCAGAGAAGCAGAGCATGCTCCAAAGCTCTGAGGCAGCTTGCTCATCGGAAACGCGTTCCGCTCAGGGTCGGCTGTGAAACCCTGACTTCAGCGCAGAGGCCACCGAGGGCCTGTGGCTGCAGTCCACGTTCCGAGTTCCTTCCCAGAAGGTTCATCACACCAGACCTGTTACCTAAACTCAGACGTGTCGCTTTGTCCTGAGGAGAAACACTTCAAAGGACCGGCAGGTAATATGGGGACTTGTCCTCAGCGACAACATCCGACCGCTAACCAGAGAACTCACTTAATGGAGTTCAAGGCCCTGGCCAGGGTATACCATACACGCATTCACAGCGCCCAGTTAGCGGATCTTTTGGTGTACTTGGGGGGAAATTGTCTGCTTTATCCAGAAACAGGCATGCTTAACCTCTAACTTTGGGGTAGGATAGGGACCTGCATCAGGCAATTGCCAAGAGCTTCAACACAATTCATCACATGGAGCCAGTATAGAAAAGTCATCAGATCAGTCCGGGTGGGGGCCATGTCAGCAGTTAATAATGAGCCATCAGTTAATGCCCCAGCATGTCCCTACCCGAATAGCCAACATCAGCATGGGGGCAGGAAGAACTTAGGAAGCTCAGACCCCTTAAGGGCAGCCCAACAGAGGAGTAAGGCAGAGTCGTGCGAACATCCAGCAGCGTGCCTGGCTAACATCCAGCTGCCGTGTTCAGCCTGTCTTAAGGCAGACACATGTTCAGGCAGACAGACTATTGTCTACCTGCCTGCTCAGCGCCCACTGCTCACGGAAATCTGCACGGCCCCAGAGCAAACCCATTACCACACTCAGGTGCAGAGCAGTGCCAAAACCCAAAGGCGCCAGCTTCCAGTGTGGAAAAATGAGACACTTTAGAAGAGAATGCCAATCTAGACCAGGCAGATCTTCAAAAGGTTGTCCCAAATAAGCCTAAGACCAAATGGCCACACTGGCGCTGGAGGGCGAGACAGCACCAAGATCCGGGAATCCGGCCGTCCGGCATGCATCTGGCCCAGGTTCAAAAGGAGGCAGTCATCGCCCTGGCTATGCCAGAAAAACCATCCCAGCAGTAGTACCCCAAGCTCTTCCAAGGCACAGGCACTCCTAAGCAGAAGCACCCAGATGGTTGTAAGGGCCAGCTGTGTATAAGTTATCTCCTCATGTGCAGGACAGAACACTGCAGATCGGGGGAGGAATGTGCGAATGCGTAAATGAATGTGTGTATGCGTGGTGCACCACTGAATGTATGACTGCAAGAACTGTGTATGATTGCAAAAGTGTTCCTTGTGTGTGTCTGCATGGTAACGTTACAATAAGATATTCTTTGTCCACAGTATGATTGCAGAAGTGTTTTTATTCTTTGTTTGTATCGACGTGGTAATGTTACAGTGAAAAATCTGGTATTATGTGTTAGACGGTTTGAACTCTGTTCATGGGCAGGAACCATTTAAAGTTTGAGAAAGCATGGTGAGCAAAACCTCTTTGCCTTGCCTGCTTAGCAGCTTAAGGCACCAAGGGCAATGAAAGCAGGAGGGGGGGGGAATCCTAACCTGCAACAGGGCAAAGTGACCCCCCTTTTCTATTCAGCCAAAAGCTGTCTTTTGGATATGCCAGGGAGAGACCTTTCCTTGTCAAAGGATTAAGCCACTCTTAAGAACCGGTTTTGCAATCTGTGCCACTCAGGCAAACAGATAATTGGAAATGATAAAAGCCTTGCATTATAAAAACCTGCCTGAAAGAGATGATTTTAATTTTTGAATCGCGAACTGAAAATAAAATCACTTCTATGAGTTTTTCATTTAAGCCAGGTGTTCTCACGAGGAAGGAAAAATCTTCATTAACTATGGGGCCTCTCTATTTCTGTGTTTTTTGAACCCCTATTTCGGTGTTTAAATGTCTTTTAAATGTCTCTCAAGGGTCTCTTAGAGGTTTTCAAATCACATGTTTTATTAAGCGTACATTTTTGTCTAGCATTGCCTTAATGAGTTTAATGAGCTAAAGCTCACTCCAATGGAATTTTGATCTAGGAAAAGGATCACTAACCCCTTGCTTTTCAGGCAGTTAAACTGTTCAGCTTATAGCCAGGAATTCTCAACCTTTTAGAGTCAGGGGCCAGGTTCCGTGGCCTCAGGCAGCCTCAGAGGTCCGGACGGTCATCCTGCCCTTCCTTCACCACGCAGCCCTTCTTGGCTTGGTGGAGGTGATGGCAGAACAATGCTGTGGGCCAGGTTGAGAATTCCCATTTAAACTCTTCTTCATTCTCTTAAGAAAGCTGTTGTTCTGGTATTTTGACTTTAACCCATGTAAAGCAATTTACTCCCTGTACCCCTTTCACAGGGAGAAGCACGCAAACATTGTGATTCAGAAAATGCTTAATCTTTACCTTTTTACAGGAATGACTCTTGAATTTCTTACAAAACTCCTCTCCAGGCCTTCAAAGCAACCATTTTCTTTCTTTCTACTTTGGATAGTCTTAAATTGCATCCTTTCACAGGTTCCTGAGTTAATTATTGGTAGGGATTCCTCCACAGGAGAATCCCAGCCAGCTGTCTTAATTATCTGACCTAATCTGATCTCATTATCTGATAAGAATTTTGCTTTCTCATTGTGTTAAATTTTGAGTTCTTTTCCTCATGTCAGTGGAACTCCCTGCTTGAAGCGCTCAACCCGTGTCTTTTTTTCATTTTAACATATTGTTTCTTTGCATATTGTCTCGTTACAGCATGGTACATCAAAGATTGTTTCGGCTTTTTGTTTTTAATAAGTCTTAGTCTGTCATTTCTAGTATGACATGCCCAGCTTAGGCAGAGACACATCTTGCCACCTCCAGAGCTAGGGGGGAAAAGATTAGTTACTGAGCTCCTGAGAACGTGCAGAGAGCCAGACCTTAGCTGGCGGCCAATGGCTGCCTAAAAAATTCAGTCAAATAAGCAGAAGTGGGCCAGGTCACGTTTGTGACGCAATTGGCCATCTTCCCAGCCACCGCTGGGCCATATATCCCATCCTGCACATAGAATGAGGGTTTCAGACACCACAGCAAGCTACAGACAAATGTTTCAGAAACTGGTCTCAGGAGTCCCTACGACTCAAACTCCTGTAGCACACAGAATTTCACTGCACAAGAACAGCTTGGTTGCCAAGCTTGTTCTGCCAGCAGTAAAGTTTTTTTTGGAAAAAAGCATTCAAAGCCTTGTTTTGAAGCCTTCACCGAAGGGCTGTTGTTTCCCACTCAGATTCTCACCTCTACCCTTAGGGTGCCTTTACCCTTAGGGTGACATGGCATGCTTCCTTTGCAGAGGTTTTCCACACCTCCACACTATGCATCCAGATGAGTTCCTTTTCCACAGGATATCTGTTCTTCTATGCTAATTGCTGAATGTTCTCATCTTTTCTTCCACATGTTTTTCATTAAAGACGCTCCCTCTTTCAGGATTTGCAGGCAACAACTCCCAGCAAGCCCTGCAATGTCTAGATGGCAATAGGCCAGCCCAGCGGGGGTAGAATACTATTCTGCCCTGTCCCGTTTTTTGGGTTTTTTACGAAAAAGGGGGGAACAACATCCCATAGTTGCACAGCAATTGCTATCCTGAAATTGCAAAACTGCAGGACGGAATGAGCTCTCGTCTTTGTCCCAGCTCCTGCCAACCTAGCAGTTCGAAAGCAAGAAATTGCAAGTAGATAAATAGGGACCACTTCGGTGGGAAGGTAACAGTGTTCCATGCGCTCCGGTGTCTAGCAGTCGTCAGCAGCTTAGAAACAGAAATGAGCACTGCACCCTAGAGTTGGATACGACTGGCTTTCGAGCAAGGGAAATCTTTACCTTTACCTAATTGCAAAACTAACTAACTCTCTTCAGATTTTTGTCTCCAACAAGCTGCTTTTGCAGCAAAGTTCTCCTCCCTATGCAAAATCCATTCCCGGAAGCCAGAATCAGACCCAGATGGCCCAGATGCCAATCGCAGAAGGATGACACCAGCCATTGCCCTAGATGTCATCAGCTGTCCGCCTATGATCTACATTTTCCAAAAGATGATTTGGGCATGAAAAGGGGGGGTGGATTTTGGGGTGGACACCTTGCAAGCATAAAGACACATGGTGCTGGTTTTGCACAATATGGACTTTTACACAATATGGACTTTTCCTTTTCCAAACCATTTATGGACACTTCAAGTTACGCCTCATCATCAGAAGCAGCTGAATGTCTTATCTGTATCATTCATTTATTCATGTCTTGCACACATGCTCCATTTATTTGCAAGGGACACTTGAAATTCCATATACTTATGTTTGCATACACGTCCTGACCACAGGTGGGGGAAGAAACCAAAACCAGCCCATTGCTTGGAAAGATTGAGTACCCAGTTGTCAGAGTAATCCCTAGCCATTGTAAGTCATTTCACACCTCTCTATAGGTGTAAGAAAGACATTTGCACAACACTAGAATTAGCAGAGACAGTTTAGAAAACCAGTTCTGCCACTGGGGGGGGAAGAGAAATTAAACCCCCAGTGATCAATGACACATCTCATTATTTTGCCTAGCTACAGAAAAGCAGGCTGGTACATGAGCTTTCTCAACCTGAGGACATCTTCCATAACTACTCCATCACCTGGGTTGCGAAATTGTCAGTGGCATGTGTTGCTTTAACCTCATGGACAACTCTTGCAAGGTATAGACGTCCATACCTTGGTTAAAAATATCAAGGAGGATGCCACGTGGGAGTGGTGGAATTCGTTATGGTCCTGGTTCCCCTGGAATTGGCTACAAACGACACTCAAGGTGATTGTGGGGGTGACAATACTGGGAACAGCTATATGTTGTTTCATGCAATGTATTCCCTCACTGATGTCAAGGTGTCCTCCATGGAGAGAGCCTCAGAATGTCCACACTCCACGTCAGCTCATGCCGTAATTCTCAAAGCTATTGGCCAAGCCCCATTTAGAAATAAAAGAAAGAGGGAATGTAGATATCCCGTAGGATAGAATTGGCACAAACCGTCCTTGGATGGTTTGGGGTTTGGCAAACACGCCGCGGGCCCCACTAAGGACCATTTGGGGATGGAAATTGGGGGCACGGGATTTGATATCAGTTTATAGCTAGATTGATTCACCATGCTTTGGCCAGCAGTTCTGAGAACAATGGTTGTGCAGAGGTCACAGATAAGTGACTCAAGGTAAACATACAGCAAGTTAATTAACTCCACAGAACCCCCGATCCCAAGAGTAAACTGTCATCCCATGTTTGCGTTAGATAGCTCCGGAAAAGCAGTCCATGATTGGATTAGACCAATGGCTAACCTGTCCGGTTATTCCCTAGTAATTATCACCCCTGATGAAATGTGTATTGTACTAATTAACTGGTGTCGGGCCATGCTCAACCCTTTCTGCAAGTGGCCCGGGAAAGGGTATAATTATGGTGCCTTCTGATGAATAAACCACTGATCTTCGCTCCAGTCTGCCTCATATGCCTTTATTGATCAGTCACTTCCATGATCCATGGGCCGGATCTGGCCCACAATCCCAACAGTATCCCCACTTTTGGGAAACACACATGCCCCAATTTTATTTTATCTCTTATTATGCCTCTCTGCTGTGGAGGAAAGCGGGGGATCAGCCCCCCTTCCGAAAGCTGTCAGCCAGCCAGCAGAAAAAAAAGACTTTTTAAAACCCAAGCCTCAAAAAGGCTCCTTTATATTGCAGTTAGAGTTAACTTGTGTTTTAAGGGTTTTTGAAGCCTTGCTTGCCTACTGAGATAGCTAACCTAATTATTGGATATCTGATTAATTAATTGACTGTGCAATGTTTATTAAAAAGTCCTAAAACTTACTAAAATGTTTTTTAAATGATTCTAACATGTTTTGCTTTGAATTCCCAAGCAGAAATATCCATGCAGCATACCTCCCAGCCTACACAGGAAGACATCAATTATTTTCACCTATTGTTAACCCTGGATCCTGACTCCTGGGAGCTCAAGATAAGCCTTCTTAATCTTCAGCCCACCTGCCACAGATTGTTTTTACCAATACCTGCATACCTTGGGGGGTGGGAATGTGCAAATTCTTAAGAGACACAGAACTGGGTTAAGGATGGATACTGCAAATTTATTGATTCTGGGAACAACTACTAGCTCCTCACATAACCCAACATTCAGCCTTCCCTGAATTTATTATCTACTAGCAAGGGTTGCCCGGCGTTGCCGGGCTTTTTTGGGGTTTTTGTTTTTTTAAAAATATGAGAAATGGTATTGGATGTTTTTTGTTGTATGTGTATTTAAATTAGTTTTTTTTTAAATGTGTTGTTTTTTTATACATAGGTAGTGTTTTAAACTGTTATTAAAAATTTTGGATTTTAAAAAGAGATAAGGTTGATATATTTTTTCCCCAATAATTGCATTTTTAAAAATAATGTGTTCCTATGTGGTTTTTGGTGATAGGTGTACTTTGGATAAGATTTTTTTAAAAATGTGTAAGTGTATTTTTTGGTAGATGGTTGTAGATCAATTTGAATTCATTGAGTGTAATATTTCCTGTGGCCACTTGGTGGTGCTGTTGCGTAATGTTTGAATGTTGATTTTGTCCTGGCCTGTGTATTCTTCCTGTTCTTTCCTCATTTCAATTCTGATTCTCGGAGAGGCTGCACGTGTGTCTTGGTAAGTTGTGATCTCTGTTTTGTTAGGGGTGGCTTTGTTGTGATTTGTGGGGGGTGGGAGGTTGTGTTTGTCCTTGTTTTTTTTGGATTGTTTGTGGTAGATTTTCCTTGTAATTTTTATGTTTAGTATTGTTTTTGCTTTTTTTTAATGTTGTTGTTTGTGTTTTTGGAGTGGGTATTTCTGTGGGCCGGCCTCGGTGGCTGGGTGGGCCATTGAAATACCATGTGTTGTTAGGCTGGGGGTTTTTTCGCTTGCCGGACTCGTTGTATTATTTACTCCGCCGGCCCGTGGTGGGGATGGGGGCATGGTCATTGGGGGTTAGGAAGGGTGGGCTAGGTGGTGGGGAGGGGAGCTGTAGTGTGTTATGGTGCTTTGTTTTTGTGGAGTCGTGCTTTGTTTTTGAGGAATCGTGAAAGTAGATCGTTTTTCTCCTTTAATATCAGTGGGTGGGGGCTGCGATCCCCCTCCCCGCTGGCTTCCCTAGTGTTGGGTGTTTTTTTGGGATAAAAGGTGTATATTGGCCCTACACTTCTGGACACAGAGGAACAGGCAGAGAGGATCGATCCCCCACCCCCATCCCCTCCTTAAAACAACTCCGGTTTTAAAGAGAAGAAAAGACGGAGTTTTTTTAAGGAGGGGTGGTGGGGGATCGATCCTCTCTGCCTCATCTTTTGTTTCCAGATGGGTTGGGGCAATATAGTCCTTTTATCCCCACAAACCTCCCAACAGTAGGGTAGGCAGCGGAGAGGGGGATTGCCACCCCCTCCCACTGATGTTAAAGGGGAAACTCCATTCGGGAGCTTCAGGCACCGCGGGAGAGTAAAAGAAAGCCGGCTGCTGTTTGCTTGCCTGTGAGCTGTTTTTCTTTTTAACTTTCCGGACGCCGTTTTCCTCAGCGTTCTGCGTGGGCGCGCAGGACGCTGGGGCTTGTAGTTATGGGTTGGTGCTTTGTGTTTTTGCTGGGGTTTTTTAAAATGCGTTTCTTTCGATTGGCTGCGGCGCGTGTCGGAATGCTGCGCCATGCGAGAGCCTCTCAGCGTGATTGGCTCTGGCGCGGCACAGCGCAAGGAATGTTGGGAAGTGAAGTTCTTTCCCTTTCTTGCCGTTTGTGGGGCTGAGGCCCCCGTGCCGGATTTTTAAATCCTTCGTTGACCTGCGTAGGCAATTCGGCCGTGCGCACGAAGGGTGGGTGCGGATCAGTAGGGCAACGCATAGCAACCTATAGCCAGTTCCAACGGTGAACCCTTGGATTTATAGGTTAAGATGACGCCATTGGTCATTTTGAACTTCTTGCTGTGAACTTTGGAACCACATTTGTGCACATTTTCAATCCTCGCTCCTATTGGATGTCTCATTGGAGACATCAAGACCTGCAGCTGTTGAACTGTGAACTCTGTTTTTGCTTATGTAAACCCCCACGGCAATTGCCCTATCAACCCACCTATTGTTTTATGTGATTAACCTTTTTACTATAACAAAAGAGTTGGGTGTTGGTATTGATTGAATCATTGTAATTTTTTATTTTGTAATTAATAGACTAGTAGTAGAGAGCTAGGTTAGTTCCCTTGAGTGGAGAGTATAAAAATCCCTTGGTAGAAGGTGTCAGCAGCACTCTTAGCACACACGCACACAAGAACCCAACAAGAGCTGCTCACTGGGGAAACTTATTTTAGACAAAAAGGTTGAGACGAGGACCTATGCCAGCGCCTGGCCAGCGTTGTTTTTAACTCGTTTTCAAAAAACTTGATTTATATTTTCATCTGAAATAAACGCCTCCTTGTCCTTGGGAGAAAGGTTCCGCCAGCGATTGTACCGAAGTTGCAACTGTTCTCAACACCCATACTCCTGTAATCAATCAGAAAAAGGGGGACATCAGTTTTTGGGTAACAATAGTACTGTACCTCTGTTGTGTTTTGCCCCGTACCAACCCCATAATTCACCTTGAGATAATTTACTGTGAAAAGTGAGTAGAAATAATTTGTCTTTTATTAAATTTATGCAACTATAAAATATACATATCGTAAAAGTTAAAAGCAATCTTATTGCTCAAAGGAATCCGTTTTTAATTTTAACATAAATATTTATGGAGCCTGAGTTGCATCCCTTCCAAATTTATATTTCAAGAAGGAAAACAGCTTCAGCCCATGAGGTACTCTTCCTGGGCTAAATCCAACTATTAATCCAATCTCGGTTAGAGCCACAGACTCAGTGGGACATAGATAAGTGGTGATTCAATCATTCTACTATGACCTGGACTAATAACCAAATTTAAGATTATTTTCCCTTCTACTTCGTGATAAGAGAGATTCCACCTTTCTACCTTGTTTGTTGACCACGGCTGTGAAGTTTAAAGGGTGACATACACAAGTTTGGACTTTATACGGATTTGGACTTTGTATGAGGCATACAACGTCCAAATTCTTGCTGTGATGCCTCGTACAACGTCGTTTCCATAGAGATACATTGTACTGTAACAGCACAGACTTCAGGGCAAAGTCAAGGAAACAGACAGGAAACTGACAGAACTTTAAGAAAACATTGTCTAAAGGCTAAATACATTACAAAAACATGTCAAACAACCCTGATTGTCCAAGAATCTGAAGAATGCTGCAAAAATCCCAGGAATGCTTCTAAAAATTATGACGAAAAATTCAAAAAAATCCAAAATCACGCTCAAAACCACTCCTAAACACTCTTTGCCTTGTGCAAAACCCACAAGAGCAATGCACGCATGTGTCCTGTCTTTTATACTGCCCAGGCACAATGCAATCTGGGGAAAACTGAATGCCTCATACAAGGTCGAGCGACTTTGTATGAGGTAACTTTTTTCAAGAAATTAGGCGATGTTGTATGAATTCGATGTTGTATGAAGCAGACTTTGTATGAGGTATTACTGTACTTGGCTTCCTGTTTTTGGATTGTAAAAAGATATAGTCTGCTATTTATTTCCCCACTGAACATCTAAGTTTACCAGCCTGGTTTAACACACCATGAAGTCTGCCTGATGAAGTGATTTTTGATTCACAAAAGCTTGCAATGCTTGATTTTTTAAGTGATCCTATAAAGATATCATCTTCCTCCTACATTTGTCTGATTGTAAGTATGGACCACTGTTACGTATGTTAACTGTATTTTCTGACAGGAGCGGAATGTATCTTTTCTCATGTATCTATTCTTATGCAAATAAGTGGATCGAAAATGTGCACACTCTGTTAGCCAATGGGCTTGTTGTATTATTGTTACTGTTACTGTTTATAGTGTATATAAGTCCGAGTTTTGCCCCATCCAAACTGTGTTCAAACCCCACTAATAAAGAGCTGAATTTCACTACTTCACTTGTCTGCTTCTTCATTCCCTGAACACGAAAATCACACAATTTATCTTTGTTTGTTAAGCCTAATTTGGAAATTTTACAGAATTATTTTTTGAGACAGATCTTGGCCCTACCGCCAGGGATACCCTTGGCCCAGTGGTGGGATTCAATTTTTTTACTACCTACTCCGTGGGAGTCATGTGGTGTGCATGGCCAGGAGGAAAGCACCCGAATTAGGACTACATTGCACCCAAATTGCATTGCACCCGAATTAGGACTACTGTACTTTATTTCAAAACTTGGATGGACGGGTCCAGTCAGAATTTCTGCTACTGGTTCTGGCGAACTGGTGCAAACCTGCTGAAGCCCACCACTGCCTTGGCCCATCTTAGAGTTGAAATGGGTTTCCCTTCAATTGCCCCCATAATTGATTTGGCCTGTTTTCGATATTAGTGGAGACTAAACAGTTTAGAGCCCTGGTGGCTAACTGGCACTCCAGCTGTTTTTGGATTTCAATTACCAGAAGCCTGAGTCAGCACTCCTGCTGATTATGCAGAGGTCCAGCGAGACATGATGTCCCAGATGTGCTCAATTGGATTCAGGTCTGGGGAATGGGCGGGCCAGTCCATAGCATCAATGTCTTCATCTTGCAGGAACCGCTGACACACTCCAGCCACGAGGTCTAGCATTGCCATGCATTAGGAGGAACCCAGGGCCAACCGCACCAGCATATGGTCTCACAAGGGGTCTGAGGATCTCATCTTGGTACATAATGGCAGTCAGGTTACCTCCGGCGAGCACATGGAGGGCTGTGCGGCCCTCCAGGGAAATGCCACCCCACACCATTACTGACCCCCCACCAAACTGATCATGCTGGAGGATGTTTCAGGCAGCATAATGTTCTCCATGGCATCTCCAGACCCTGACATATCTGTCACGTGCTCAGTGTAAACCTGCTTTTATCTGTGAACAGCACAAGACGCCAGTGGCAAACCTGCACATCTTGGTGTTCTCTGGCAAATGCCAAACGTCTTGCAAGGTGTTGGGCTGTCATGTGAGCACAACCGCCACCTGTGGTTGTCGGGCCCTCATACCACCCTCATGGAGTCTGTTCCTGACCATTTGAGCAGACACATGTACATTGGTGGCCCACTGGAGGTCATTTTGCAGGTTTCTGGCAGTGCTCCACCTGTTCCTCCTTGCACAAAGGCAGAGGTAGAGGTCCTGGTGCTGGGTTGTTGCCCTCCTACAGCCTCCTCCACGTCTCCTGTTGTACTGGCCTGTCTCCCGGTAGCCCCTCCATGCTCTGGACACAACGCTGGCAGACACAGCAAACTGTCGTGCCACAGCTCGCATTGATGTGCCGTCTTGGATGAGCTGCACTATCTGAGCCACTTGTGTGGGTTGTAGGCTCCATTTCATGCTACCACTAGAGTGACAGCACCGCCAGCATTCAACAGTGACCAAACCATCAGCCAGAAAGCAAAGGAACTGAGAAGTGGTCTGTGGTCACCTCCTGCTGAACCACACCTTTATTGGGGATGCCTTGCTAATTGCCTCTGATGTCCACCTGTTGTCTCTTCTATTTGCATAACAGCATGTGGAATTGAATGTCAATCGGTGTTGCTACCAGGGTGGACAGTTTGATTTCACATAAGTGTGATTGACTTGGGGTTACATTGTGTTGTTTAGGTGTTCCCTTTATTTTTTTGAGCAGCATATATTGCACCAGTAATGGACGTAAAAAGACATCTACAGTATCTAGCAATAAACGAGAGGCAGATATACCACGTTTCATGCTTAGACCTTTTATGCTACTATCGATGGAAACCAGCAGATGCGTTTGAAATGCTGGCTACAAAATGGCAGCAAGATACCGGCGCACTACGTTGCTATGATTAAAAAGTAATCATTTTAAAATCCTTAAATAAACTGCATGCTTTTCTCTTCTAAAACTGCAGCTTTTATTTCCCCGTAGTAAAGGTTTCCCTTGCTCATGCTCAAAAGCCAGTCGTATCTGACTCTAGGGTGCAGTGCTCATCTGTTTCAAAGGCGAAGAGCCCAGCGCTGTCTGCTTCTGCAGACGTTTCTGTGGTCATGTGGCAGGCATGACTAGACACTGGAGCACACAGAACACTGTTACCTTCCCACCAAAGTGGTCCCTATTTATCTACTTGCAATTTCTTGCTTTCAAACTGCTAGGTTGGCAGGAGCTGGGACAAAGACGGGAGCTCATTCCATCCTGCAGTACTCGGGGATCAAACTGCTGACCTTCTGCTTCCCAGTCAGCGTCTTACCTACTTGAGCCACTGCAGTCCCTTTTATTTGCCCGTATATTGAGTAGATTTCTTAGATGCTTGCAGTGCATAGATAGGACTGACACGCTAACATTATTTTTGGAAGTGAGTAACCTAAAGCGTGTACGGTAGCTGGTCGTATGAGCAGGCAAAAGCAAATAATGAAGGCAGGGAAACTTGGGAAAGGAACTGCGGACCGGGGACGAGAATAACACCGCGTGAGAGAAGCTTATAAAAAGGCACTTTCCTGGCCAGAGACCCCTTTGCTTGCTTTCGTTCTTCTTCGGAAGTGACTCTTCCTCCCTCCCACTTTCTGTCACAGCCGTGAGCCGAGACAGCCGCGCCCGCGCACAATTTATCCCTCAACAAAAGAAGGCGTAAAGGCGGGAGTTCCGGGGGGTTTTTTTTTTCGAACCCCGGATCTTCATTTTCTATGGGGAATGTCCCTTTTCAAAATAAAAAATAAATAAAAAAATCCTCTCACACAAATTGCAATGTTGTTGTTTTTTAAATCTAGTGTCTATTGTTAGAGAAAAAGTTGCGGAGGAGGGAGAGTCAGACTCGGGACGGCCCCCCCTGCTGCTGCTATTAATTCTCCACGTTTATGGTGCTTTTAAAAATAACTTGGTGTCAGACAGAGAGCAAAGAAAAGAAAAACGTTTTGGCACCTTAAAAACTTAACTTCTGTACTGTATTTTAATGTTAGCTTTCATGGATCAAAAGTGAGATTTCATGGCATTAATTTAATACATATCAGGTTCAGAGGCACACAATGGTTGGCTAGTACTGTATAATATGTTTACAAATCAATGTAGTATTTTACAACTGCACTGATTAGTCAACAATCAGTGGTGGGCATCAGCAGGTTCGCACCAGTTCGCCAGAACCAGTAGGAGAAATTCTGGCTGGCCACCTTTAGTGTATGAGAGTCAAGACACAAGGCACAGCCAAAGGCTGGGTTAACTCAGGTTTATTGCATGGTGGACAGAGGGAACATGAGGTAATGGCGGACGAACAGCTCTATATATATGGTAGTAACGTATTTGAATGTGGCTCCACGGTAGCCCGTTGGCTACTGGTCCGCGTGACGTCATGGCTGGTCACGCCCTTCTTGTCCAGGTGTAGGTAGCGGCGGGAACTTCCCGCGCTGCGGTCTTTGATGGGTTTGAACCAAGAGAGCTTGGACGCTCGCTGCTGCCAGCTGGTGGTCATTAGCTCGCGTCCTATTACAGGGTTTATGTGATACAGCTGAAGGTTACATTGTTACTCATAGTCAAGGTTACATTGGTTCGGATACATTGATGACACATGTGGAAGGTTACATTATTAGAACACAACACTCCTCCCCCCTAGGATGAGACGAAGTCTCTCAGCCAAGATGGCTTATTTCGAACACGCTGGGGTCCCGGCGCGGGCTGCCCTGCCCCGGCTTCGCTCCCTCCTCCTTGCTCCCTGGCTTCCTGCCCTGCAATCGGAGAGGATGACTTGTTAGTGGTTTGCCGCGGCTCTGCGGCTTTGTTGGAGGGTGTGTGCTTTGTTTGGGAATAACCGGGGGCACTGGGGGCTAACGAAAAACCCCTCTTCTCGCTTGGATGGGTGGGGGAACACTCCAAAAAACCCCCCCGGCTAGCAAAATCAAAATCAAAATCGGATTCGAGGGAAGCGGCAGCGGCGGCCGCACATTCCTTTTCCCTCCCCCCGGGCTCGGATAGAACTGGAGTATCAAAAGGATATGAGTCGGGCTCGCTGCTTTCCCTCCTGGCTTCGGACTGGTGTCCCTCTCTGTCTCCCCCTTGGGCTAAACGGGTGGGGGAGAACCCTATCGCTGAATCCTGTCGCTGAGCCCCACTGGTCGGCCCCTCGCTCACTCGGTGCCTCAGTTGGTCAGCGTGCCTCCTCCAGAGGAGGCCGGTGCTAGTTTCCACCCGATAGGACACTGGCCCCGTCTGTTCTATTATCGTCCCTGGCACCCAGGCTGGGCCTGCGTTGGCATAGTTCCTGCAGTGTACAGGATCGCCTACGCCGAAACCTTTCGAGACCGCTAACCCTATGTTCTTCCCTTTGTCCTCGACCCTCGACGGGTCTAGCCTGGACAAAAGCGTGGTCAGTTTCCTCCGCATCAGCAACTCAGCCGGCGAGTATCCAGACGCTAAGGGGGTCACTCTGTACGCTAATAGAAATTGACAAACTTGGTGATTTAGATCTCCCGAGCCCATGCGCCGCAGCGCATCTTTCGTGGTGCGCACCAACCGTTCCACTTGGCCATTCGTGGCCGGGTGAAATGGCGCGGATGTGACATGCCGAATTGCATTTGCCTCCATGAATGCCGCGAACTCAGCGGACGTGAAACAACTGGCGTTATCGCTGACCAAAGTGTCGGGTAAGCCGAACGTGGAAAAGACCCTCCTTAGCTGGCGAATGGTAGTGGCGGAGGATGTGCTCTTTACCGGAATGACCTCCAGCCACTTTGAGTGTGCATCCACCACCAGGAGAAACATGGTTCCCCGGAATGGGCCAGCAAAATCTACGTGCACCCTGGACCACGGTCCCCTTGCTGCGTCCCATTCCCTATGCGGTAGGCGGGCCACCTCCGGTCGAGAGCATTGACATGCCTCACAAGTGCCAACCATCTGCTCTATGTCGGCGTCCAGCTGGGGCCACCAGAAGTAACTCCGGGCCAACGCCTTGGAACGGACGATTCCCAGGTGGCTGACGTGCAACAGCTTTAGCACCTTCGGCCGCAGGGACGTAGGAACCACCACCCGTTGGCCCCACAAAAGGCACCCCCTCTCTAAAGACAACTCCACTCGCTTTCGGAAGAATGGGTCGAATTCCGTGCCCGGGGATGACGCCGGCCACCCCTTCTGCACCCACGAGCATACCTTCTCTAGTGTTCTATCCTTTCCGGTCGCCCTGGCAATGTCGGCCGGTACTATCGGGGGTGACTCCAAGACCTCTATTAGCAATACCTGGCGGTCTCTTCTTACCCCTGCCTTCTGGTCGTCCGACAATGGTAACGGCGACCGTGAGAGCGCGTCTGCATGGCTGATTTCCTTCCCTGGCCGGTATTCTAACTCATGTTGATATGCGTTAAGAAAAATAGCCCACCGCAGCATCCTCGGGGACAGGATCTGTGGCGTGGGCTTATTTGCAGTGAAGATTCCTAACAGGGGCTTGTGATCAGTAACGATCTTGAACGGCCGACCATACAGAAAATCGTGAAATTTCTTGGTTCCCGCTACTATCGCTAGTGCCTCCCTATCGGTCTGTGCGTAATTCCGCTCTGCTTGGGACAGGGACCTTGAATAGAACGCTATCGGGGCCTCCCTTCCGTCGTCTAACACGTGGCAAAGCACCGCCCCCACCCCCACCGGGGATGCATCGCAGACCAAAACTATGGGCCGTTTGGGGTCGAAATGAGTCAGGATTGCCTCGGATGTGAGGAGTTGCTTTAACTCTGTGAACGCTCTTTCTTGCTCGTCACCCCACAGCCATTCTTCCTCTTTTTTAAGTAACCGATGGAGTGGCTCGGCAACAGACGCCTTCCGTGGAAGGAAGGTATGGTAGAAATTGAGAAGCCCCAGAAACGACTGAAGCTCGGTTTTGGAAGTGGGGCGAGGGGCTTTCTTAATGGCGGCTACCTTAGATTTGGACGGCCTAATTCCCTCGGGCGTGACACGGAACCCTAAAAACTCAACCTCTGTTTCGAAAAATACACATTTGTCTTTTCTCAGTCGCAGCCCCGCTTTCTCGAACACGGTCAGGACCTTATCCAATCTGTGAGCCAGCTCGGCCTTACTCCCCCCCGTTATCAACACGTCATCAAAATATGGCAACACCCCCTCCAACCCCTTCAGGAGGCGTTCCACTAGCGATTGAAAAATGCCAGGTGCCGAGTTCACGCCGAACTGTAAACGCGACACCTGGAACGCCCCCTTATGTGTGACTATTGTTTGCGCCGCCGCTGTGGCGGGGGTTACCGGGAGTTGCTGGTAGGCCTGTGCTAAATCGAGTTTAGCGAAACACTTTCCCCCATTCAGCCTGGCCAGAAGGTGGCTGACCACTGGCACCGGGTATGCATTAGGGCGGATTGCCTTATTAATGGTACACTTATAATCAGCGCAAATGCGCACCTCCCCGTTAGCCTTCAGTGCTGTTACAATTGGAGTCTCCCACTCCGCGGAATCCACAGGAACGAGAATTCCTTGACCCACCAGTTTGTCCAGTTCCGCCTCTATTTTGTCCTTAAGCGCGAACGGTACCCTGCGCGGTTTAAGTCTTATCGGGCGGACCTCCGGGTCTAAGTCGAAGGCTACAGGGGGTCCCTTGAACTTTCCCAGTCCACTTTTAAAAACGGCGGGGTGTGCGTCACACACTGCTTGTATTGGGTCCTCGCCTACGGCATGCACCCCCCCTATGAACAGGCCTAAGGGCTGAAACCACTGTGTTCCGAGGAGGCTACAACTCCCCCCTTTTAGCACCACTAGGGGAAGTTCCGCAGAATGTCTCTTAAAGCGAACCCGGAACGTTCCGACCCCCAACACTGGAATGCTGTTCCCCTGAACGTCCCGTAGTGTGGCCCTCAACGCTTTAAGTTTGGGCCGCACGTGGGGGTCGATTTTCAAGAACTCTCTCTGGGGGATTATAGAATAGGAGGACCCCGAGTCAACTTCCATCCTAATAGGGGTCCCTTGTACTAGTACCTCAACAAAGTAATGGGGCTGTCCCGCAGACACGTTGAACACAGGAGCGTCGCCCTCGCTGTCGTCCGAGATGCGGCCCACGCCGTCCTGCTTCCTCGTGGCCCGGGCGCCATCTTTGGACCTCGCTGGACGGTCCGGTCTGGCTGAACGGTCTTGCGACTGTCTCCGGCCCTCTTTCCATTTCCTGCACGCCTTGGCGATGTGCCCCCGACGTCCACAGTTGAAACACTCGGCTTTCCTGAATGGGCACTTCACGCGCTCATGGGCCGCTCCGCAACCATCGCAGCGGCGCCCGCCTCTCCGGACCTTCTGGACCTCCTCGCCATCGCTGCTTTCTGAAGACGATTTCGAGGTCGGTCGGGTTGCATGCACCGACTGACCGGACTTCCCGTGCGACGAGTTTTCCGCTTTGCCGGCCCTCGGACGCCACTCACGCCACTTGTGCATCTCGTCTACTCCAGCATTCGTGGATTCCGCGGCTTCCGCGGCCTCTACAACCTCTTCCAGTGTGGGTGGTGGCTCCTTGTTCATCAAGCTGCGCTGTACTTCCTTGTCCTTCAGGCCACACAGCACTCCGTCCCTGAGGGCCATCTCTAGGATGTGGTCCCATTTGCAGGGGGCGGCGGCTACCCTCATAGCCGTTACGAAGGCTTCTACCGACTCGTCCGGCGCTTGAACTCGCCTCCAAAACGCACTCCGAGCGGGAAACATTGCCCTCGAGGGTCGGAAACGCTCACGCAGCATTTTCATGATGTCACCGGCTTTGAAATCGCTCATCTTCTTCGGTGCAAGGATGCCCACCAGCGTCCGCTTGGTTTCCATCCCAAGCATGCGGGTGAGGATGGCCCTCTTCCTTTCCTCGTCGTCTTCTTTGACTTTGAGCTCCACCAGTGCCGCCTGGAAGTCCATCTCAAAAAGCTCCCAGTCTTGCGGTTTGGTGATGTTGAACCCGCTCTGTGTCCTGGCTCCGTGGGGATCCATCATCCCACCTTCGTCGCCAATTTAGTGTATGAGAGTCAAGACACAAGGCACAGCCAAAGGCTGGGTTAACTCAGGTTTATTGCATGGTGGACAGAGGGAACATGAGGTAATGGCGGACGAACAGCTCTATATATATGGTAGTAACGTATTTGAATGTGGCTCCACGGTAGCCCGTTGGCTACTGGTCCGCGTGACGTCATGGCTGGTCACGCCCTTCTTGTCCAGGTGTAGGTAGCGGCGGGAACTTCCCGCGCTGCGGTCTTTGATGGGTTTGAACCAAGAGAGCTTGGACGCTCGCTGCTGCCAGCTGGTGGTCATTAGCTCGCGTCCTATTACAGGGTTTATGTGATACAGCTGAAGGTTACATTGTTACTCATAGTCAAGGTTACATTGGTTCGGATACATTGATGACACATGTGGAAGGTTACATTATTAGAACACAACACCACCCCATCCAATTTTTGAAATAAAGTAGTCCTAATTCAGGTGCAACGCAGGGCTTTCCCCTGGTCACGCCCACCACACCACGCCCACAGTGTGGTAGTAATTTTTTTGGAGCCCACCACTGGTCAACATCTATACTAACCAATCATTGTGTGCCTCTGTACATGACAAGTATAAATTAATGCCATGAGGTCTTACCCTTAAGTGGGCTTGGTCCATCAAAGCTAACATTAAAATATAGAGAATAAACAAAACAACATAAAGAAAAAAATGAGGCACCTTAAAGACTAGCTCCTGTATTTAAACGCGAGCCTTCATGGATCAAGTCCACTTTGTCAGACATAAGAGTGAGCCAACTTCAAAAATTAAAATACTGTACAGGAGTTAGTCTTTAAGCTGCCACCATGTTTTTGTCTTGTTTACTCTAATATCCTTCCACAAATTAACACAACTACCACTTCAAAAATTTCAGGAATCACTGTATCAGGCAATGGGCAATTTTTGCCAATGGCCTCTGTTGAACAGGAGTTGCCTTATCCCCTCCCCCCCTCCCCATGTGTGAGAGCAGCCAAAGGAGAATTTTACTGCAAAAAAGTCCCATAAGATTAAAGGTCTTGGTAAGGTGCACTTAACCCTCATGACATGTATATCCTGTGGTTTCCCCATGCCCCAGTGGCATGGAACGGCCCGCGCAGAGGCCACTTCGGGGGAACGCTCCTTGAGCCGTGGGCTCTGCGGGCAGAGAAATTTAGGGGGGTGGATAAATGATAGGGTTTGATTCACCCAATTTCCTGACCTGACCAGCGGATCTGCTGAGAGCGCGAATAGCTAACCCAGTTACCCATTAGAACAATCACTCATCTCCAAGCTCAACTTTACCCCGGGTGTAAACAGAGGCCATGTTTACCCCTGCCTAATCCCTAAACAATGGTGTTTTCCCCAGTCTGTGTTTGGCCAAGTTAACTAACTTTCCTCCAAGAGATTCCCAATTAACCCGAGTAAACAGGTGATGTGATTTCTGTCAGATGACTGTTTTTGCCACCGTTGCGCTTTTACTCCTATATATGATGATGCCTTTTTCCCAATAAACCACTGATCTTATCCTCCTCCATACTGCCTCGTATCGTTTCTTGATCAGTCTCCTCCGGGACCTCCGGCCCTCTGCGGCCCCGATTCCTACATCTGGTGACCCCGAGATGTGATCTACTCATGAGTAAGCAAGCGGTCTTCCTCAGAGTAGCGATCACACGGTCCGGTTCTGCGCTTGAACCGTATCCGAATCGTCCCGGAGGACAGCGCGGCACTCCGTCCGGCAGCCAGCCGAGCGGAGGGACGGCCTGCGGTGAGGCAGTCCAAAGAGGCATCCTACAGCGTGCTCCCGGCTTTCGCGGCGGCTTGCAGGTTACGGAAAAACGCGTTCCGCAGGGACAGCTGTGAATCCCTGACAGCGCAGTGGCCACCGAGGGCCCGTGGCCGCAGTCCACGCTCCGAGCTCTACCCAGAAAGCGACGTCGCCAGAACCTGTTGCCTGCCAAAGACGCGTCGACTCGTCCTGAGGAGGAAACTTCGGAGGACCCAATCGCAGGTAATATGGGGACCTGTCCTCAGCGACAGCGTCCATCCGCTAGCCAAAGAACTCGTGAGGGAGAGTTCAAGATCCTGGCCAGGATATTTAATTTGCGTTTTCACAGCGGGGAGCTAGCGAGACTTTTGGTGTACCTAGGGGAACACTGCCTGCTTTACCCAGAAGTAGGTATGTTAACCCTCGAGCTCTGGGATCAGATAGGAGACTGCATTCAGAAACCCCCGAAAGCTCCAGGAGGCGTAATTCGCACATGGAGAAAGTGTAGGAAGCTCTTAGCGGAGATAGAGCCAGTCCAGGTAGAGGCCAAAGAACCCCCAAATCTGCCAGAAGCGCCAGCCGAGCCAACGGCGCCTACGGCGCTCTATCCGTCACTCCAATTTAGGCAGGGTAGCGTAGGGAGCTTTCCCCCGGTGACAGCTGCAGACGTCACCGGTGGAATGCAAGGAATGAGGAGCGCAGGCGCTTCTCTGACAGCAACGGGCTCCCGAGTTACCAAAAGTCCCCTTCAGCATACAATTGAAGAGGAGATTAGGAAGGGGGAGTTGCCAGCAGAAGAACTAGCTGAGCTTAGTCAGATATGTCCCATCCGCATGGAAATAGACGCGCTCACAGGCGCCCAACAGATAATTCATTCCCCAGTTCCGTATAAGCTTCTCATGGCCATACGGAAAGCCATCTCAGAAACAGGGCTCCAAAGTCGTTTTACAAGGGGCACGCTTCAGCAAGTGTGCGAGAACACCATGTGGATTCCTCATGACTGGAAAGCCGTCATGCGGATGATGCTCAACCCTAGCCAGTATTTAATTTGGGACAGCGAGTTTCGCCTAGAGGCGCAGACGAGGGCTGCCAGGATGGGAGGCGCAGTACTTCCTGACCAGTTATATGGTTCAGGTGCCTTCGAGCCCATCGATGCCCAAATCAACTTGCCTCTTGCCACTCTCCAGATGTCGGCCGAGGCCGCCTTCAGGGCGTTTTTCAAAGTCCCAGCAACTGGCAAAGCGGCTAAAAATTACACCGCTATCAAGCAGGGAGCCCAAGAGCCCTATATGGACTTCATCGATCGCCTGGAAGAAGCAATTAGCAGGCAGATTGACAATGAGCAAGCCCAGCAAGAGCTCATGATGAAGTTAGCCAAGGACAATGCCAATCTAGACTGCCGTAAAATCCTGCAGTCGCTAGGCAATCGTCCCGACTTGACACTCACGGACATGATTAGAGCTTGCGCCGACGTTGGCACAGAATCCTACAAGATGGGATTGCTAGCGGCAGCGGTGCAAGGGGGTAAGAGACCAAAAGGAAAGACCCAAGGAGCGTGTCACAATTGTGGCAAGGTTGGTCACTTCGCTAGGGAGTGCCGATCCAAGGGAGGTGGACAAAAGTCCGGCCGTTCCAAGGCTCCGAAAACCCAGTGTCCGAAGTGTAAAAGAGGCTACCACTGGGCCCGAGACTGTCCGGATTCGGGAAACCGGAACGCGGGCATGTCTCTGGCCCCGGTCCAAACAGAGGCTTCCCTCAGCTCACCAGAGCTAGACTAGATCCAAGTCCCACTCCAGGCATTGCGAGGGCACAGGCCAGCCCCCAGGGTAGTACAGGGTTAGACTTGACTTGTCAGGCGGACGTTACATGCGACCTGCCAGGCACGGTCTATCTGGTGGACTCCCAGTACATGGGTCCACTGCCCAAGGGCTTTATGGGTTTAGTTTTGCCCCGTAGTATAGCAGGAGCACGCGGAATTCTCGTAATTCCAGGAGTCGTTGACTCGAATTTTTCAGGCGTTCTCCAGGTTCAGTTGTGGACTCACCTGCCCCAGACAATTCACAAAGGAGACACCTTAGCGCAACTGATCATGGTTCCTTGTCACTCGCCAGCAGATAGCCAGGGAAGGCTCAGTGACAGCTCCGAGTCCCGGTCAGAGGACCGCTCGAGCGCCAGTGAGGCAGTACAAGGATACCAGGTCTTAGCGACAGTGGAGACCAACATTGAGTGGAAACAGCGCCCGGTTATCGAGGTATTTCTGAATAATAGAATATTCTCAGGCTTATTAGATACCGGAGCAGATGTGAGCGTGATAAGCAGGGGCCAGTGGCCAAGGGAGTGGGCCATTGAGCCGGTCTCCGATGTGTGGGGGGTAGGCGGCATTCAGGAAGCGTTCAGAAGCCGAGAGTGGGTGACAGTCACGATTCCAAAGGCTGACGGCACGGCGGTAATTCGGCCGCACATTCTTGACGTGCACATCAACCTTTGGGAGCGAGACATCTTACAGCAGTACGGTGCTACGCTTACCTTTGGGTAACGGCGTTGCCACTTAAGTGGCTCACCGACACGCCGGTCTGGGTAGAACAATGGCCGGTAGTGGGGGAGAAATTAGTCGCCCTTAAACAGCTAGTCAAAGAACAGCTAGACGCAGGACACATAGAGCAGTCCACGAGTCCATGGAATTCGCCAATTTTTGTTATTAAGAAGAAGTCGGGGAAGTGGCGACTCCTCCACGATCTCAGAGAGATCAATAAATGCATTCAGCCAATGGGTCCGCTCCAATGCGGCATCCCGAATCCGAACATGATTCCCGAGGGGTGGGAGATCCTAGTCGTAGATCTCAAGGATTGTTTTTATACAATTCCCTTAGACCCCCGGGACCGGGAAAGGTTCGCCTTTACGGTGCCGGTTGTGAACCACGGTGAGCCTACGCAGTGTTATGCGTGGAAATTTTTGCCACAGGGCATGCTCAATTCGCCCACCCTGTGCCAAATTTATGTTCACAACGCACTGGCAAAGTTCCGAAGCCTTTACCCTAAAGCCATAGTTTGCCATTTCATGGATGACATCTTGGTCGCGATGCCGCAACTCGGCAGCGAAATATTTTCTGACCTCCAGGCCAGCCTGGGGGACAAAGGTTTACTCATTGCCCCAGAGAAAGTGCAGAGAACCGAGCCCTTCTCATACTTGGGTCATCGGCTTCTCCGCTCTTTCGCCGCACCAGTTTTGCCTCAGATCAATTTACAGGACTCAGTCACCCTGGTAGAATTGCAGCAGGTTTTAGGTAACATCAATTGGGCCAAACCGTATTTTCGTTTGGATACGGATCTTTTGAAGCTGCTCTTCTCGCTGCTAACTTTAGGTAAGCAGCCAGCAGACCGGATAAAGATTTCTCGAGACGCACGCTTGGCTCTCGAGAAGGTCAACCAAGCTCTCAGCCAGCAATGGGTAGATAGGATCTCCCCAGGGCCATATGCTCCGATCTTGAATTTGTACATCGTACGGTCAGGATCCATGTTCACTGGAGCGCTCGGCGTAGATGCCGAGAAAGGGGCGAGTATCGTGGAGTGGGTGTACCTTCCGAACACCTCTTCACGAAACATCGTTCCTCCCCAAGAATTGGTCTCCGCGGTGGTTTACCGCGGAAGGCTGAGAGCTAGGGACATTTCAGGGCATGATTTGGCCAAAATCGTAGTCCCGTTCACCAAGGAACAAGTTCAGCAATTGATGCAGCTCGGTGACTCACTTCCGATAGCTTTGGAAGGATTCACCGGATGCTTGGCATACCACTTGCCAAAGGACCCCAGACTTGTCTCACTTCAGACGCAGACAGTTAGCTTATTTGAGTTGCTTTCGCTGGTTCCACTTCAGGGAGCCAGGACAGTTTTTACTGATGGTGGTCGGACATATGGTGTCTTGACCTGGCAGGAGGGCCAAGCTTGGCGCACGCTGTTAACTCTTCCACAAAAGTCCGCGCAGCGGGCAGAGTTGGCAGCATTGAACCTTGCCTTGCGCACCTTCGCCAAAGAGCGCTTAAACATCATTACGGACAGCATGTACGTCAGGAATTTGCTTCACGGTCTACCGGGAGCATACATCACTCCCGCGATAGACAAGAATCTGCTTAGCCTGTTTCTCACTGCTCAATTTCATTTGCGAAACCGCACGGAGCCGCTCTATATTGCCCACATCCGCAGTCATCAAGACCTCCCGGGTCCGATCTCCGCGGGCAATAGCAGAGCGGACGCGGCGGCAAAGGAAATTCAGCAACGTTCAGTTTTGGGTGTTTTTACTACGCCAATCCAGAGCCATGCTTTCTTTCACCAAAATGCCAAAGCACTTGCCAGACAGTTCAATTTGCCACTTTCTCAGGCCCAGGGCATAGTTCGCTCTTGCCAGCATTGTGCAGGGGCACCGGGGGGGCCCTCGTGGGGGGTCAACCCACGAGGGACGGAGGCCAATCAGGTGTGGCAAATGGACGTCATGCATGTTCCGCAGTTTGGCAGATGGGAGTACATGCATGTTTGCATAGACACTTTTTCACAATTCGTTTGGGCAACGGCGCAGAAAGGGGAGACTGCTTCCCACGTGGAGCAGCACCTCCTTTCCTGCATTGCAGCCATGGGCAAACCTTGGCACGTGAAAACCGATAACGCCCCGTCCTACAGCTCTAGGCAGCTGGCGGCCTTCATGGCCACTTGGGATATTCAGCATACCTTTGGCGTTCCTTACAATCCGCAGGGGCAAGCAATTGTGGAACGGGTCAATCGGACGCTCAAGTCCTATATTGACAAACAAACAGAAAGGGGGGAGCCACCAGCCCTCCCCAAGTCACAGGCTCAGGCACAGCATTGTCTGAATAAGGTATTGTTCACCTACAATCACCTTAATGTTTTTTCGGATTGCACGCCGCAGGAGAAGCACTTCCGCCGTTCGGAAGCTCTCCCGTGACCGATGGTCCGATACCGAGTGCCACTGGACCCTTCCTGGAGGGGCCCGGCGCCGCTCATAACCTGGGGGAGAGGGTATGCTGAGGTTATGTCTCCTACAGGTGTCGTTTGGATCCCAGCTCGGTGTGTCAAGCCTCACTTGGAACCACATGGCGTGGACCCAGGCCGACCCGAGTCCGGTCCCGGAGATGGAGGACCTCACCCTGACCGACAAGACCCGTCAGAGGAGACGGCCACCGACGGCGCCGAAGATCACCTGGGGGATGATCAAGGCCCTTTGCAGTGAGGCCGAGGACGCCCTCCAACGCGAGGAGAAGGAGCCGACACCAGAGAACCTCACGGCTGCCATCTTCGCCCAAATTCACGCCAACACCATGGCAGCCATCATCATCCTGATCCTCTCCCTACTTGTGACCACTTGGGGCCAGCAGCTTGTTACCAGACGGAGACCTTTCCGCCCGGATGCATTATAACCTATGGGAAAGGTTGGCGGGTCTCGTCAACCAGTCCGATTTTTGCCTGAAGCAGGACATTGGTTCTGCCTCAATCCTGAGCACCTGTCTCATCCCAGTGTGCCACACTCTAGATGCGCATGCCAGGCATGGCGACTGGCTGCTGAAGAGGATTTTCGGACCGCACCTCCCTCCGAGTTTTGCAGCCTATGCTCGTTGGGGGGGATTGCGGTTCACCATGACTTTGCCAGCTGACGCAGCCACTCTTCACACTCCGCGAGTGGCGGCCAGCCCGAACTCTACTTGTGCTCGAATGGTCGGCTGCGCTGCAGTTGGCCGAACTCAGCGCCGCTGCTTCGACACCGGCAGCAGCAACTGGACTTGTGATAAACCAGAGACACTTGGTTCAATGTATGCCCATGTTACGTTACCATCTGGTTGGTTCTTTACATGTAATCAGTATACTTTTAACTACATTCCCGCAAATGTATCAGATTCCACATGTTGCCTAAGTCGGTTGAAACTGTTACTCCCTACTAAGGATATGATCACCCCAAGCACAATTGTTTCAAATGTTTCAGCACCCATAAGGCACACTCGTACCACCCAGTTAGACAGCTCATGTGATAGCAGCTTTAGAGTTTTGAGTCCAGCCGAGTATGTCTCGCTGGCAGTCAGCATAGTCGGCGTGCCAGCCTTAGCCGTCGGCAACGCTCGGAGGATTAGTCGATTGGCTTGCGGATTAGCCAAAGCCATCAACCACACCTCCTCGGCGATCGCGCTGCTCAACCAGGAGCAGGCGGAGCTTCGCCATGCCATACTTGACAATAGGGCAGCTATAGACTACCTCTTAATGCTACATCATTTGGGTTGCGAATCCTTCCATGGTATGTGTTGTTTCAACCTTACTGATAATTCCCGCAGAGTGCAGAATCAGCTCACAAACCTCCACACCATAGTCCAGGGCATCAGAGAGGGCTCTGCATGGGGAGACTGGTGGAGCTCATTGTGGAGCTGGATGTGGTCGTGGATTCCATTGGGGTGGCTTCAGACGGTACTTAAGGTGGTCGTGGGGGTGGTCCTGCTAGGCATAGCAGTCTGCTGCTTGGCGCAATGTATCCCCTCACTGATATTGAAGTGCCGCCCCAGGAAGGAACCCCGAAGCGTCATTCCCGCTCAGCAGCTGATGCCTCTCCTATGCAGAGTCGCCAGTCAGGTCCTTAAATGAAATTAAAAGGGGAGATGTGGTTTCCCCATGCCCCAGTGGCATGGAACGGCCCGCGCAGAGGCCACTTCGGGGGAACGCTCCTTGAGCCGTGGGCTCTGCGGGCAGAGAAATTTAGGGGGGTGGATAAATGATAGGGTTTGATTCACCCAATTTCCTGACCTGACCAGCGGATCTGCTGAGAGCGCGAATAGCTAACCCAGTTACCCATTAGAACAATCACTCATCTCCAAGCTCAACTTTACCCCGGGTGTAAACAGAGGCCATGTTTACCCCTGCCTAATCCCTAAACAATGGTGTTTTCCCCAGTCTGTGTTTGGCCAAGTTAACTAACTTTCCTCCAAGAGATTCCCAATTAACCCGAGTAAACAGGTGATGTGATTTCTGTCAGATGACTGTTTTTGCCACCGTTGCGCTTTTACTCCTATATATGATGATGCCTTTTCCCCAATAAACCACTGATCTTATCCTCCTCCATACTGCCTCGTATCGTTTCTTGATCAGTCTCCTCCGGGACCTCCGGCCCTCTGCGGCCCCGATTCCTACAATATCCCACTAGAAACAAGTGTCTGTTGAGGTCCTGCTGGAAACATGGGAGATCTGAATGCCGATTGACAGGAATGGGCACCATCAAAATCTACAAGAAATAAATGAATAGGCAGTCCCTGGCTACCATCTCTTCACCCTATCATGGCGGGGCCTATATCACCCTTTCTCTTCTGTTCAGGGATAGTCCAGATACTAAAGTCCAAGAGGCAATCCAAGGTCTGTTTACCGGTAGTCCAAGTCAGTAGTCTAATCCAAAAGGTGTCCAGGGGCATGGTCAGGTTTGGCAGAGTGGTCAGGGTCACAACAGGCAGTGTGGAGTCAAGCAGGACATCGGTCTACGCACGAGAGTTGTACCAATGCTGGCAGACTGCAAGAAGCTTGCTTATAAGCCTCCCAGCCATACCTGTCAAGCGCAGCTCCGGAGATTACGGGACCTGCGCAGAACGTTTCTGCGCAGGTCCGTTCTACGCATGAGTAGAAGGCTTTTACACATGCGTAGAAGGCTTTTATGCATGCGTAGAATGGATCTGCGCAGAACTGTTCTGTGCAGGTCACTTCTACGCATGCATAGAAGGCTTCTATGCATCCCCTTCTGCACAGAAGCCTTCTACGCATGCATAGAAGGGTTCTACGCATGCGTAGAAAGGACCTGCGCAGAAGGGATGTGCAGTAACTCCTCCCCCCCCCGCTGCCAAATTACGGTGTAGCGGCAGCTCCGGGTGGGGAATGGAGAAAATCGGCGCGGAAATACGGGAAATCCCGGCCAATCTGGGATACTTGACAGGTATGCTCCCAGCTAATTGGTGTCAGCTGGGAGCCTTCTTTGGTGCTTTGCCCTAGCCTGCCTGGCTGTTTCCGGGACCTCTCCCTGACTGAGGACTGATCACTGTCAGAGCCAGGCTCCTGATCTGACAGGTCAGTTGCCAGGGAAAATAGACTTGGGCCAGGTCCCTGGCTCAAGGCATCCTCAGGCACAGGTGCAGGCAGAAGGAGGGCTGGATCACAACATCACCTGAAGTAGTAGCAACTTTTTAAAAAGGGGGTGAACACACCTGCTAGTGGGTATCTAAGCAAGTATATCAAGTTAGATAATAGGGTGGGGGAGCTTACAGAACCAGCTCTTCACATGATTGATTAAAAAAAAAGGTTTGGGACACACCTCAGTTTTGAAAACAATTCCTACCAGCATTTTGTTTACTGTGTTCAGAGGTAGTACCCTGCCTTTGGTGAATAGTGCCATCTGGTGAAAAGGTGGAGTATTCTATTTTAAAACTCCCTTGTTTTTCCAAGGTGGTTGTAAGTAATGACACATAATTACAGTACAGTATTTTATTTTATTTTGAAAGTAAGACTAATATTAAAAAGTAGAAATTTCTAAGGAGGAGGTAGCCATGTTAGTATGTTGAAACAAAAACAGGGAATCAGGTGGCATTTCTAATGTTACTTAGTTTTATTTGACATGAATTTGTTCATCTTTTGCCTCTTATATCTTAAAAAGATGTGGTTCTGTTGCACAGTCGATTCCGACCCTTTGCGACGCTATAGATTAGGGGTCAGCAAATGTGGCTCTCCAGGTGTTCTTGGACTTCAATTCCCAGAAGCCCTAGTCAGTTCACCTGATGATCAGGGCTTCTGGGAAATGAAGTCCAGGAACATCTGGAGAGCCACGTTTGCTGACCTATGCTATAGACCATCGTCCTCCAGGCACCTCTGTCCTCCACTGTCCTCCTCAGCCCGCCCAGCTCTGTGCGCACTGCATCCACGATGCCATCTAGCCATCTCATCTTTTGTCGCCCTCTTTTTCTTTTGCCCTCCACCTTTCCCAGCATCAAGGCCTTCTCCAGAGAATCTTCTCTTCTCATTTGATATCCAAAGTATTTTAGCTTCGTCTTTACTATTTGACCTTCTAAGAAACAGTCAGGGTTGATTTCTTCTAAGATTGACCTATTTGTTCTCCTTGCTGTCCAGGGGACTCTCAAAACTCTCCTCCAACACCACAACTCAAAGGCATCTATTTTTCTGTGTTCCACTTTCGTAATGGTCCAGCTCTCACACCCATACATCACCACCGGGAAAACCATTGCTTTGACTTTGCGAATTTTTGTTTTCAAGGTGGGATAAAGTCCACCAAAAATTAATGCCAAATAAAACTAGCTTTATTGTTGATAAAACATTAAAAATAAATTATTTTTATTAACCTTAATAAACTGATTCCAGATGGAACAGGAAAACAAATAGACCCAGGCATTAAGTTTGGGGAGGATTCACCAAATGGCAGCCAGTTTCTTACTAGAATGAGTCACTGCCCCAATTAAAGCAAAATGGAAAAACATGACAGTTAAAAGGTGTAATCAAAGAAGTGAACAACCCTCAACTGATTAAGCTACTGTACCTTATGATCATTAATAGCTTACATGCCAGAGATTTGCCACTTGTCTTTTTCTGCTTGTTTTTTCTCTTATGGGATTAATGGCTGCTATAGCCAAGAGGAACAGAAAGAGCCTCCTTGAAGATTGTGGTATTTTTGAACCACAATCAGGTGTACCCTGGTAATGGTAACTTTGTGTTGCTGGCTAATCTTTCTCACACTAGGTCAGATGAAAGGAACTGCAGAATGGACTCACCAAAAGGTGCCTTCATTTTGGCAGTTTCATGTCTGGCCAGAAGAAAAATATAATCCTATTTATATTCTGGAGATTTATTAATTCTGCTTCTGTGCTTGTTGTGTTCTGTAAAGCAGTGCCTTTAACAATGTACCTTTGCCATGTGTTATCAATGTAACCTTTCTGTGTGCAACATTATAACCATCACCTGTATCAATGTATGCTTAATAAGGGGACGCGAGCTAGTGACCACCAGAGGGCAGTGGCGAGCGTCCAGCTCTAATGGATCATACCCACCTGGATCAGCAGCGCGGGAAGATTCCCCGCGATCTCCTCACCTGGTCAAGAAGGGCGTGACCTCCTATGACGTCACGCAGGCAGTAACCAATAGTCTGTCAACGAGCCACATTCAAATGTATAGCCAGCTGTATATATTGAGCTACCCATCCGCCATTACCACATGTTCCTCCGGATCATCATGCAATAAACCTGTGTTAAGCCAACCCTTCGGCTGTTGTATTGTCTTTGGTCCCTTACACCAAATTGGCGACGAAGGTGGGATGGCAGCCCACGGGGCCAAGACATGCGCCGGTTTCGAAATCAGGAAGCCGGGCGACTGGGAGATCTTCGAGATGGACTTCCAGGCCGCACTGATCGAGTCCGAAGTCACGGAAGAGGCGAAGAAAAGAGCCATCTTCACCAGAATGCTCGGACAAGAAACAAAAAGGACCTTGGTGGACCTGATTGCACCGAGGAGGGTGAGCGAATTCAAGGCCAAGGAACTCATGCAGTTGCTGCGTGAGCACGTCCGGCCCGCCACGGCGATGTTTCCCGCTCGGAGTGCGTTTTGGAGGCGAGTCCAAGCGCCCGGGGAGATGGTCGCCGCGTTCGTGGCGGCCCTGCGGCTGGCGGCCGGCCCGTGCAAATGGGAGAACGTCGAAATCACCCTCCGAGACTGTGTGCTGTGCGGCCTGAACGACGCTGAGACCCAGCGCACATTAATGAACCAAGAGCCGCCTCCCACGCTGCAGGAGGTCGTTAGAGCGGCCCAGGCCGCAGAAGCTACGAAGGCCGGGGTCCAAGAACTCCAGGACTGGCGGCCAAAGTCAAGCAAAGCAGAGGCTCCGGTACATGCGGCCCGGCGAACTTCGAGGTCGTCTACAGAGAGCAGCGACGACGAGGACGTACAGAGGGTCCGGAAGGAGAGCCGGCGTTGCGACGGCTGTGGCGCGGCCCACGACCGCGTGAAATGCCCCTTCCGGAAGGCCGAGTGCCACAACTGCGGCCGCCGCGGGCACATCGCCAAGGTGTGCAGAAAGAAGCGCGAGTCCCGGAGGAGCTCCCCAGACCGTTCCGCGGGACGAGACCGCCCAGCGAAACCAAAAGACGGCGCCCAGGCCACGCGGAAGCAGGACGGCGTGGGCCGCATCGCCGACGGCAGCGAGGACGACACCCCAGTGTTCAGCGTGTCTACAGGACACCCCCGCTACTTTGTTGAGGTACTTGTCCAAGGGGTGCCCATTAGGATGGAAATTGACTCGGGGTCCTCATATTCAATAATTTCCCAGAGGGAATTTTTCGGAATTGCCCCCCAAAAGCGGCCCAAGCTCAAAGCATTGAGGGCCACGCTACGGGACGTGCAAGGGAACAGTATTCCAGTGCTGGGGGTTGGAGAATTCCAGGTCAAATTCAAGGAGCACGCCGCGTCCCTTCCCCTGGTCGTGCTCAAGGGAGGAAATTGCAGCCTCCTCGGGACTCAATGGTTCCAGCCCCTGGGGTTGTTCATTGGGGGGGTGCATGCCGTGGGGATGCACGCTGTTGGGACTGATCCAATTCAGGAGGTGTGCGAGGCGCACCCCGAAGTCTTCAAAATGGGACTGGGGAAATTCAAAGGGCCCCCAGTGACTTTCGACCTGGACCCGGAGGTCCGCCCTGTTCGCCTAAAACCACGCCGGGTGCCGTTCGCACTCAAGGACAAGATAGAGGCGGAACTGGACAAATTGGTGGGTCAGGGGATTCTTGTGCCTGTAGATTCTGCGGAGTGGGAAACTCCAATTGTAACTGCTCTAAAGTCCAATGGGGAGGTCCGCATATGCGCTGACTACAAGTGCACCATCAACAAGGCGATCCGCCCGAATGCATATCCAGTGCCGGTAGTCAGCCATCTGCTGGCCAGGTTACACGGGGGGAAATGTTTCGCTAAGCTCGACTCAGCACAGGCCTACCAGCAGCTCACGGTGTCTCCTGCCGCAGCTGCTGCGCAGACCATAGTCACCCATAAGGGGGCGTTCCAGGTAACGCGCCTCCAATTCGGCGTGAATTCGGCGCCAGGAATTTTCCAGTCACTCGTGGAACGCCTCCTGAAGGGACTGGAGGGGGTGTTGCCTTATTTTGATGACGTGTTAATAACAGGGGGGAGTCGGGCTGAATTGGCCAAGAGGTTGGGGAAGGTCCTGACGATATTCGAAAAGTCGGGGCTGAGGTTGCGAAAGGACAAATGCGTCTTCTTCGCAACCGAGGTGGAGTTCCTAGGGTTTTGTGTGACTCCTGAGGGGATAAAACCATCCAAGTCTAAGGTGGCAGCCATCAAGAAAGCCCCCCGCCCCACCTCCAAGCCCGAGTTGCAGTCGTTCCTGGGGCTGCTCAACTTTTACCACTCCTTCCTTCCCCGGAAGGCAGCGGTGGCCGAACCGCTACACAGGCTGCTTAAGAAAGACCAGGCATGGAAGTGGGGCGATGACCAAGAAAGGGCATTCAGTGAGCTGAAAAGCCTCCTGGCGTCCGACGCCATACTGACCCACTTCGACCCCAAACGCCCAGTAGTTCTGATCTGTGATGCATCTCCAGTGGGGGTGGGGGCAGTGCTGTGCCACGTGCTGGAGAACGGAAGAGAGGCCCCGATAGCATTTTACTCCAGGTCCCTGTCCCAAACAGAGAGAAACTACGCACAGACGGACAGGGAGGCATTAGCGATAGTCTCGGGGACGAAAAAATTTCACGATTTTCTGTATGGCCGCCCGTTCACCATCGTGACGGACCACAAGCCCCTGCTAGGCATTTTTACCGCGGATAAGCCCACCCCTCAAATCCTGTCCCCAAGGATGCTCAGGTGGGCCATTTTTCTCAACGCGTATCAGCACGCGTTGGTCTACCGGCCCGGGAAAGAGATCAGCCATGCGGACACCCTATCTAGGTCTCCCCTTCCCCTAACGCCCAGCCAGGTGAGCATGGGGGAGCGGGACCATCAGGTTCTCATGATAGAGGTGCTGGATTCACCCCCCGTAGTGCCCGCCGACATTGCCAAAGCGACAGAGAAGGACAAAACATTAGCGACAGTAAGCGCCTGGCTACAGAAAGGGTGGCCCGCATCCTCCCCAGCGGAGGAGTTCGCCCCATTTTTCAGAAAAAAGCTAGAACTGTCCCTAGAGAGGGGATGTCTCTTGTGGGGGCAGCGGGTGGTGATTCCCACTTCCCTTCGGCCGCGGGTGCTCAAACTGCTTCACGTCAGCCACCCCGGCATCGTGCGATCCAAGGCGCTGGCCCGGAGTTACTTCTGGTGGCCCCAGCTAGACGCCGACATTGAGCACATGGTCGGCACTTGTGAAAGTTGCCAATGCTCCAGACCGGAGGAGGCCCGCCTTCCCCACAGGGAATGGGACGCGGCTAAGGGGCCGTGGTCCCGGGTGCACATTGATTTCGCGGGCCCGTTCAGAGGCACCCTGTTCCTCCTTGTAGTGGACGCTTTCTCCAAATGGTTGGAGGTTATCCCAGTCACGAGCACCTCCTCGGCCCAGACCATTAGACATTTGCGGAGGCTCTTTTCCACGTTCGGCATTCCCGACACGTTAATTAGCGACAACGCTAGTTGTTTCACGTCCTCCGAGTTCAAGGCATTCATGGAAATTAACGCAGTTCGGCATATCACCTCCGCCCCTTTTCACCCGGCCACCAACGGCCAAGTAGAGCGCCTCGTCCGCACCACGAAGGACGCGTTGCGGCGCATGGGCCCAGGGGATTTGAACCTACAAGTGTGTCAGTTTCTGCTAGGGTACAGGGTGACCCCGCTGGCGTCAGGATACTCCCCCGCAGAGCTCTTAATGCGCAGGAAGCTGACCACCATCCTTACTAGGCTAGACCCCACGAGGGTAGAGGACAAGGGGAGGAACATTGGGCTGGAGGCTACGAAGAGTTTCAGTGTAGGCGCCCCCGTGCATTGCAGGAATTACGCCAGCACGGGCCCAGCCTGGGTGCCGGGCGTAGTTGTAGAGCAGACCGGCCCCGTGTCGTACCGCGTGGAAACCAGCACAGGGCTCCTGTGGAGGCGGCACGCGGACCAGCTCCGACGCAGGGTCTCCGATGAGCAGGGCACTGATCAGGCAGGAAATAAGTCAGCGTTAGGGTTCTCCCCCACCCGTTCAGCCTAAGGGGGAGGAAAAGGGGACCGTGGGCCCCCACCAAGGGGGGAGGAGGATGTCCTCATAGATACCCTGGGGGATCTTTCCGGGGAGGAGGAACCCGACCCCATACATATCTCGGGGAAAGTTCCCACAAATGCGGGTACCCCTACCAAGTTAGATTTTGATTTCCAGAACCGGGGGGGGGTTTTCGGAGTGGTACCCCACCCGTCCAAGCGAGAAGAGGGGTTTTTCGTTAGCCCCAACGGCCCCCGGTTTCCCCACAATGGAGTTTTTCCCTTCCCCTAAGACCGCCAGACAGCGGCAAGCCACTAACGAGTCTCCCTCTCCCATTTCAGGACAAGGGACCAGGGAACAAAGAAGCAATAACGCCCCCGGGGGGGCAGCCCTCTTCACGGCCCACACGCACACGCAACAAGCCATCTTGGCTGAGAGACTTCGTCTCATCCTAGGGGGGAGGGATGTTGTGTTCTGTAAAGCAGTGCCTTTAACAATGTACCTTTGCCATGTGTTATCAATGTAACCTTTCTGTGTGCAACATTATAACCATCACCTGTATCAATGTATGCTTAATAAGGGGACGCGAGCTAGTGACCACCAGAGGGCAGTGGCGAGCGTCCAGCTCTAATGGATCATACCCACCTGGATCAGCAGCGCGGGAAGATTCCCCGCGATCTCCTCACCTGGTCAAGAAGGGCGTGACCTCCTACGACGTCACGCAGGCAGTAACCAATAGTCTGTCAATGAGCCACATTCAAATGTATAGCCAGCTGTATATATTGAGCTACCCATCCGCCATTACCACATGTTCCTCCGGATCATCATGCAATAAACCTGTGTTAAGCCAACCCTTCGGCTGTTGTATTGTCTTTGGTCCCTTACACCAAAGTGCTTGTGTCTGAATATTATTCTGTCTATAGCTATACATTTTATTCTATTATTATTGCTTCTGTGGGTTCCGCGCACATAATTGGCATACTGTCCCTGACAGAACCACGGCTTGGGGGAACACTCCTTAGAGCCTGGTTCCAAAGGGACAGACATTGGGGTGCGGATTAATAGTCATAGTTTAATTCACCGATCGCTGACCTGACAGGCAGTTCGGACTGTAGAAGGCAAAAGATCACCGGGTGGTGATCTCGATAAACATGTAATGGGTAATCTTTAATGTTTACTCCTGATAGCAGTAGACAATGCATGTCCCCCTGGTCGTAAATTAGATAGATAACGAACTTCCTTTGGTGAAGTCATCCCTAATGAGTAACTTGTGTAATCTTAAAGTGCAGACTTGCAGTTTTCCTGTAATGGCCACGCACAACGTATGCACGCAGTCGAGCTAGGCAGAGTATAAAGTCAAGAGCCTTCTGATCAATAAACTCTGGTCTTCGCTCCATCTTGCCTCGTGTGTCTTTACTTGACCAGTCTCCTCCGGGACCTTCTGGCTCGCACCGGGCCCCGATCCAACAGCTAACATTAAAACTTTTAAAACATATGTGAGAACTCCCGCCCCTGATTGGTTTCTGCAGACTTTCTTTCATCATTAGCATTTACAACAATACCTTAAACTCAGGGTGCAGGTAAGATTTCCACTACTCAGCTATTTGGTCCATAGTTCCAATGTCTATTTAGTTTTAGTTGTACTGATTCATGTTACCGAGTGATCAGTCTTTTGCCCCCTCCTTTCAAAAGAGGGTGATGGGCTTGCAACAATGTGAATGACAACAGACACTTATCTTTGTTTCTTGGGGAGACAGTATGGTATTTCAGAATTGTTCCAGGTTCGAAATATCTAGCTAAATAGGTGGGTCAATCTATTGCAGCAAAACCATACCTGTCAAGTATCCCGTATTGGCTGGGATTTCCCGTTTTTCACCACTTATTACTCCCCTTTCCTGCCGCCATCCCATATTTGAACGGCGGGGAAAGGGGTTACTGTGCATGCGCGCCCACGGTGCACATGCGGAAACAGGTTAGTGTGCATGCGTGCCCATGGTGCGTATGCACAGACGGGTTACTGAGCAAGCACACCCACGTATGTGCAGTAATCTCCCGTATTTTGCAGAGCCACGCTTGATGGGTATGAGCAAAACCAATATAATGTCTTTCATTGTGGCAATTTTCAACATATGTCAGTCTGTTTCAATTTACATAATAAAAACAAAACCATACTTTTATTTTTATTATACTAGCTCAATTTCTTGTGGCTAAAGAGAGCTTGGAATTGGGGAAGAAACCTCTTATGTGCTCATGCAGGCAAAACCACTTTGCTGGCTGAGCCTCAGGGATCAGTTGGCAGAAGTGCCCTTCTGAATATGATCTCCCTGCAGAATACTCAAAAAAGACAGAGCCAAATCGAAACCTCTTCCAATTTTCAGACTGCAGTTGGTCTAGAATGCGGCGGCCTGTGCAGTGGTGGTGGGTAGTCGTTTCGCCCACGCCTCACCACTGCTGCGGTAGCTGCACTGGCTACCTATATGTCTTTGGGTGCAATTCAAGGTGCTGGTTGTCACCTTTAAAGCCCTCCATGGTAGCTGACCAGGATACCTCAGGGACGGCATCATCCCTAGGACATTGACCTGTCCCTTGAGAGCAAACCGAGAAGGCACCCTTTAGATACCATCTGTTGAGGAGGCTCACCTCTCCAGCACAAGGAAAAGGGCGTTCTCGGTCGTAGCCCCCACATTATGGAACCTCTCCCAGTAGAACTACGCCTCCGGGCCCAGTTGCTACCATTTAGGAAATAATTGAAGACGTGATTGGCAAAATGGGTCTGGCGGCTGGGATTGTCAACAAGCTCCCCTTTCTGCTTCGTCTGAGGCTTTCCCCTCCTGTAAATAATTTTTAATGTTAAGATATGCAGATTTTATATATTTTTTAGATAGTAAATGGCACAGCGGTGGGTAATATTGCTATGTTTTATGGGTTTTTTAATTGGTTTATATTGGTTTTAACTTGTGTAACCAGAGTCCATTGGATAGGGTGGTATATAAATCTATTAAATTAAATTAAACTTATAATTACAGGGACTGTGAAATGCACAATGTTAGGCTAAGGCAGGGGTTCCCAACCTTTTAAAGCCAGGGGCCAGGTCACGCTCTCTCAGTCAGCTTAGAGGGCTGGATGGCCATTTTGCCCTGCCTGCACGATGGGGTGGCCATTTTGTCCCAACAGTTTCAAAGGGCTGCCCATTTTGTTTCTTGAATGCTCTTGGAGGGGTGGGGGCCACATGAAATGGCATTGCAGGCCGGATCCAGCCCATGGGGTTGGGAACCCCTGGGCTAGGGTGAAGATAGTTCTAAATGCCTGCAAATGTATCTTTCTTTGCTTCAGAAGAACCACAGTACAATTAACAAATACCTCTCAGAACATTTTGCCCAATAGCTGGCAAACATTAGAAGCACTTGGGACAGTTTACATCACACCTAACTTGATAGACATTGAAGGACATGGGAGTATCCTTACACAGATGGGAAGTTGCCTGCTCTTTCACACAAAGGACGATGGGAAGCCCCTTTGTCTTAGGCTCATTTGGTTCTACCAACTGTAATTTATTTATTTATTTAAAATATTTCTATCCTGCTTCCCTCACTCAAGAGTGACCCCAAGTGGCTCAACAACTTTAGTGTCTTGCAAGGAAGACAAAGAAGGAGCTGCAGTAGGGCTAAACACAACTTTATTGCATGATGGTCAGGGTGAACATGAGGTAATGGCGGACAAAACAGCTCTATTTATAGTACACTGTACATTTGAATATCCCGGTGTGGTAGCTCATTAGCTACTGTCCGTGTGACGTCATAGGTCATCACGCCCATCTTCTCCAGGTGTGGTGTGGCGGGAAGGTTTCCCGCTCTTCAGGTACCATGATCTGTACCATGTGAGCCGGAAGCTCGCTACTGCCACCTGTGGCCACTTAGCTCGCATCCTTATACAGCTTGCTACAATGTGTCTCTGATTAGATACAACTAGCATATTTTGCCCAGCGGTGCCGGGCTGTTTTAAATTGTGTTGGATAGTAAAGGGTTTCGTTTTTTTCTTGTACAAATGGTGCTGGGCTGTTTTAAATGGTGTTAAAAGGTTTTGTGATTTTGTGGCTTCGAGGCGCTGCGTCCGCCTGCGGCAGACTTGCGCTCCCAGTGTGTTTTAATTTTATTTTTTGTGCACCAGCTTCCTTAGTGCTGGGCTCTTTAAATTGATTTTTGAAGGTTTTTGTTTTTTGTTTATGCAAATTTTATTTTAATTTTTTATTTTAAATTTTTTTAATTTTTTATTTTAATTTTTTTTAATTTAAAATTTAATTTTGGTTTATGCAAATTTTATTTTAATTTATTTGATTTGAATTATTTTTCTTAATTTAAAATTTAATTTTGTTTTTTTAAATCTTTATTTTAACACATTTTTATTTTTTGTTTTGGTTTTTTGGTTTTTTTGAGTGAAAAGTGATTTCTGGTGTTGTTTTGTTTTTTGGTATTTTTTGAGATTAGTGTGAATATTTTTGAATTTTTGGCTAATTTATTTGATTTGTTTGGGAATTAATCTTTTATTTTTAAATATTTTTGAATGTTTTTCTCTTGTGGCCTCTGGGTGGGGGTGGTGAGCTTTGCTTCCTCTCTACAATTCTTCTCTTCTGTCCTCTGGGTGCTTCCGGTAAGTGTTTCCTTTCTTTGCTCATTTGAGTTCCAGTCATCATGAAGTCAAGACGTCTCTTGGTAGGCTCTCTGTTGTTGTTGTTGTTTTTGGGGGGGAGGTTGAGTTTTTTTTGGGGGGGGTCTGTGTGTTTTTTATTGTTTGTTTTTGGCTGTTTTTGTGTTTGCTTTTTCTATTTTTGATTTGTGTTTCTGAGTGTTTTTGGTTTGTGTTTTTCTGCTTACTTTTTTAGGTGGGGGCCTTTCGTTTTCACGGGCCATGCTGGGTGGTCCGTGGGAACGAACCATAGCGGCAGCGGGGATGCCTTTTGTTTCCATGGGCCATGCTGGGTGGCCCGTGGGAACGAACCGCAGCGGCAGCGGGGGTGACTTTCGTTTCCATGGGCCATGCTGGGTGGCCCGTGGGAACGAAGCGCAGCGGTGGCGGGGGTGCCTTTCGTTTCCATGGGCCATGCTGGGTGGCCCGTGGGAACGAACCGCAGTGGCAGCGGGAGTGACTTTCGTTTCCATGGGCCATGCTGGGTGGCCTGTGGGAACGAAGCGCAGCGGTGGCGGGGGTGCCTTTCGTTTCCAAGGGCCATGCTGGGTGGCCCGTGGGAACGAAGCGCAGCGGCGGCGGGGGTGCCTTTCATTTTCACGGGCCATGCTGGGTGGCCCGTGGGAACGTAGCGCAGCGGCGACAGTTTTTAAAATTCTTTTACTTTTCGCGCGCCGGCTGCCTCAGCGTTCTGCGCGCTCATGGCTCTTCGAGTAGTAGCCGCGAGTCCAGGAGGACCCCCAAGTTATGCACCGGGTCTGTCTGAGGCAACATTGCCCCATCCAGAACTAAAGATGGAAGCTCCCGAGATAACACGGGACCTCGAACCCACAGCCACTCAGTCTTGCCAGGATTCAGCTGAAGCCCGTTGTCCCCCATCCAGACTCGAACAGGCTCCAGACACCTGGTTAGGACTTTGACTGCATCACTCGGGTCCCCACGAGCTGAGATGTACAGCTGGGTATCATCTGCATACTGATGATACCTCACCCTGTGGGAACGAATGATCTCACCCAGCGGTTTCATGTAAATACTAGCAAGGGTTGCCCGGCGTTGCCGGGCTTTTTTGGGGGTTTTGTTTGTAAAAAAATATGAGAAATGGTGTTGGATGATTTTTGTTGTATGTGTGTTTAAATGAGTTATGTTATTTTTTTTAAATATTTTTTTATACATTGGTAGTTTTTAAAACTGTTTTAAATACATTTGGATTTTTAAAAGTTGAAAGGTTGATATATATGTTTTCCCAATAATTGCATTTTTTAAAAAATATTTTTTTTTTGGTGATAGGTGTACTTTGGATAAGATTTTTTTAAAAATGTGTAAGTGTAATTCGAATTCATTGAGTGTCATTTTTCCTGTGGCCACTTGGTGGTGCTGTTGCGTAATGTTTGTCCTCTCCTGTGTTTTCTTCCTGTTCGTTTGCCATTTCAATTTTGTTTCTCGTTGAGGCTTGACCTTTCTTGGTAAGTTTTGATTTCCGATATGTAATGGGTGGTTTTGGTGTGATTTGTGGGGGATGGGGGGTTGTGTTTTTCCTTGTTTTTGTTTGTGTGTTTGTTGGAGATTTTCTGTGTAAATTTTATGTGTTTGGTGTGGTTATTTCTGTGGGCCGGCCTCGGTGGCTGGGTGGCCCATTGAAATAGCATGTGTTGGGTTTTTTTCTGCAAGGCAGACTCGTTGGAATATGTACGCTGCCGGCCCGTGTTGGGGAGGGGGGGCCTGGTCATTGGGGGTTAGGAAGGGTGGGTTAGGTGGTGGGGAGGGGGGCATGGTCGTTGGGGGTTAGGAAGGGTGGGCTAGGTGGTAGGGAGGGGGGCTGTATTGCTTTATGGTGCTTTGTTTGTGTGGAGTTGCGAAAGTAGATCGGGGTTTCCCCTTTAATATCAGTGGGTGGGGGCTTCGACCCCCCTCTCCGCTGGCTTTTCTAGGGTTGGGAGGTTTGTGGGGAGAAAAGGGGAATGTTTCCTAAACTCTTCTGGACTCTGGACACCAGGGAGAGGTGATCGATTCCCACCCCCCTCCTTAAAACAACTCCGTTTTTGACGGAGTTTTTTTAAGGAGGGGGGTGGGAATCGATCCCCTCTCCCTGGTGTCCAGAGTCCAGAAGGGTTTGGGAAACATTCCCCTTTTCTCCCCACAAACCTCCCAACCCTAGAAAAGCCAGCGGAGAGGGGGGTCGAAGCCCCCACCCACTGATATTAAAGGGGAAACTCCAGGCGCCGTGGGTGTGGGAAAGAAAGCCGGCTGGTGTGTGTTTGGCTGTGACGCGGTGAGTTGTTTTTCTTTTTAATTTTTCGGGCGCCGTTTTCCTCAGCGTTCTGCGTGCTCATGGCGCGCAGGACGCTGGGGATTGTAGTAATGGGTTGGTGCTTTCTGTGTGTGCTGCGTTTTTTTAAAATGGTTTTGTTTTGATTGGCTGCGGCGCGATTCCGAACGCTGCCCCGTGCGAGAGCCTCTCAGCCTGATTGGCTCTGGCGCGGCGCAGCGCAAGGAATGTTGGGAAGTGAAGTTCTTTCCCTTTCTTGCCGTTTGTGGGGCTGAGGCCCCCGTGCCGGATTTTTAAATCCTTCGTTGACCTGCGTAGGGAATTTGGCCGTGCACACGAAGGGTGGGTGTGGGTCAGTAGGGCGACGCATAGCAGCCTATAGCCAGTTCCAACAGTGAATGCTTGCTTTTATAGGTTAAGATTAAACAGTAAAGGTGAGAGTACCGAGCCCTGAGGCACCCACATGGGAGCAACCTAGGGCTGGACAGTCCACTCTCTAGAGATACCGACTGAGTCTGGCCTGTCAGAAATGAGGAGAACCAGGACAACACATCTATTAAGTGACTCTCCCGAAACTAAGTTCTGTGTTAGTTTTCAAGATGAATCCATGAAGTCGCTTACTAGACTCACTGCTGTTTCCTTCCACTTTATCCCCACAGGTCCTCAGGGTCATTGCCACACTAATTTGCTTTATGCCAGGCTCCATCATTGGAAGTTTTTAAGAAACACTTTAAAACTATACTCTTTAAAGAGGCTTTAAAGAACATTCTCCCTATAGCCAATGAATGAGTGTATAATTGAAGGAGCCCTGGTGGGGCAGTGGTTAAACTGCTGTACTGCATCTGCAACTGTTGCAGATGTTGAGTTTGATACTGAGGGGGATCGAGGCTGACTCAACCTTCCATCCTTTTGAGTTCAGTAAAATGAGTACCCAACATGTTGGGGACAAAATGCTAATTAACTTATAAACCTCCCATAGTGCTCCTACTAAGTGCTATGGAATGGTATATAAGTGTAATTCCTATTGCTATAATTAGACTATGCCACCCTTATACCATCAATTGTGATTTTGTGTCTATTTCTGGGTTTAAATGGGAAAATATCCCAGATGAACAGTATAGAAATTTAATAAATAAATATGGCCACTATGATTGTTCCTCGGTCTCCATTCAGAGGCTGCTCTGGCTGTTTAGACCAGGGGTGCCCAAACTAAGATCCAGCCCCCAACACCAACCCATCCGGCCCACATCACCCTCATTGCTCCGGGAAGCGGAAGTAATACATGTCCGTACTTCGATTTCCGGGAGCAACGAGGGCAGTGCAGGCCAGATCTGGACCGCAGGCCATAGTTTGGGTGCCCTTGGTTTAAGCAGAGAAAATGGCAGTTTAAAATCTATCTCATCCTGTTGCAAAACGGATTGCAAGGTGCGTTTTACTTCCACTTCCGGTGGGAGGAACCACATGACAGGCCCACTGAGCCACGTGACCGGCCCACAGCCTGAAAAGTTTGGGCACCCCTGGTTTCATGCCTGGTTTAGATCATCTGCGGCCAGCCACCACTTGCCCTACAGGTAGGAACCTAATATCGCTTTAAGAATGCATCGGATCCTCCCTCCTCCCCCCCCCCGCCCCAATCCAACGCCGCCTTCTCCGGCTTGCCGGCCAATCGATGGGAACTTCCTCCTTGGCCAAATGGCCAATGGAGGCGCTCCACGAAGGGCAGCGCCGTAAGGAGGGGGGGTGCTGAAGGCTGACGCGACGTCGAGTGACGGTAGCTCCCAGCCAATAGAATCCGCGGGAGCGTTCCGGGAGGCGGGTAATCCGCGCCCGCCTGAATCAATGGGTGGGAAGCCTCGGAGCGCGAGAGGCGGAGTTTGCGGTGGCCGGCCAGCAAGAGAGCGAGCGGACGAAGGAACGGGTACGGGTGGGTGGCGGAGCTGTGGCAGCAGCAGGAGGGCACGTGACAGCAGGCGCTGGGGGCTGCTGGCCGGAGGGCTCAGGCGGGACGGGTGGGAGGGGGGCGCTGAGTGTGGTGAGTTTGCTCCTCTGTTGCCCCCCCCTTTTTCTTCCGCGAGCTGGAACGGCGGTTGGACAGCATGGGGGGGGAGTGAGGGAGTGAGTGAGTGGTGCTTTTGCGCGGGGCACCCTGGGACTCTGGAGGAGGCCCGCCAAAGGCAAGGGGGCTCCTGGTGAAGGGGGGGCAGGGGGGGCTTCGGAGGGAAGGGGTGGGGGAGTGGAAGCGATGGCGCTGACAGGATCGGTCAAGAAGGCCTCGCGTGCATTTAGTATAATGGACTGGGGTAAGGGAGTAGGAATCGGGCCACCGAAGGGGGGCGGGGGGGGGGCGGCGGTGGCGGCGGCCGGTTCTTCTTAAAGAGGGACGGTGGGGTTTGGGGGGCGACGCCGTATCGCGGGTTGCCCCGCGGGTGGGCCTCAGCGGTGCAGCCATGCGGACTGTGGGATCTTCTCTCCGCAGATCTGCTGGCGAGAGAGCGGCACATGCCCAGCATGACGAATCACTTCGCCTTGGGGCGGGAGTGTGTGTGTGTGTGTGTGTGTTGTACATGATCGTTATAATTGGATGCGTTTATGTGTGTGTGTGTGTGTGTGTTGTACATGATCGTTATAATTTCATGTCAGAAAAGTATTCTGGGTCGAAAGGATTTTTGCTGGAGAAACTCCACTCGGGCACGCCCGAATGAGGCTCCTTTCATGCCTCCCCTCCCCAAGATCTTTCCCCCACTGAAGTGGCCCCTGTTTATCTACTTGCAATTTCTTGCTTTCATCTGCTGCTAGGTGGGAAAGGAAGGCCAAAGACGTCTCGCCTCTCCTGTAACGAAAGCCTCCCCCCTCCCTGCCGTGTGACTTTGTGTGAGACATAGGTGCAATCTTCTGGTTTTTTTTCAGGTAAGGAGATAAAGAGAGATGGGGATTAATTTGACCTCCTTTAGCGTAGTCTGTTTTTAATAGAGTGCGTCTAGGCCAGAGGTGAAACTGGCAAAATGAAGGCACCCCTTTGGTGAATTCATTCTGCATTTCCTCTAGTGCAGGGATTCTCAACCTGCGGCTCGCAGCACTATTTCATGTAGCTGCCTCCACCACACCAGGAAGTGCCATGTGGTGGAGGAAGGGCAAAATGGCCATCCAGCCCCTGAAGCTGTCTGAGGGAGCTTGACCTGGCCCCCGGCTTTAAAAGGTTGAGAGCTCCTACTCTAGTGTGAGAAAGAGTAGCCAGGAACAAGAAGTTGCCTGGGGTACACCTGATTGTGGTTCAGAAATGTCACCCTCTTTGAGGAGGATCTTTGTACTGTGCAGGATGACACTTGGACTTATGAGTGGCAGATTTTCATATAACTAATGGTTATGTTCTGAGTCTGGCCAGGTTATCCTGCTATGGTAATAGAGTAGACCATGCTGCCAGAGACTCAATGCCAGTCATCAAGCCGCAGTTAACTAACCTGACAACCCTGAGGACTAATGGCCTTGGATGCTGAAGGGAAGGGTGATGGTACTTAAGTGGATTAAATTCCACTTGAATCCATCTTTACAGAAGGTAGCAGCTTCGTCAATACTGGCCTGGGGCTGATGAGGACTTTGAGTGCCAAAAAGGCTCAGGACCAGAAAGTGACTTGTGGAACTGGATCAGTGGTACTGGTGTCATGCTGCGATGCAGAAGGCAAATGGAAGCCCACTGCATTATATTCTTAGAACAATTCTCATGGCTGACCACCATGATGATCGCCAACACTCAGAATCGAATATGACACAAGAATAAGAATGGTTATGTTAACATTAGAAGCATTGTAATGCACTCTACATGGGGCTACCCTTGACTACCATTCGGAGGCTGCAGCTGGTCCAGAACGCAGCAGCCCGGGTGGTGATGGGGTGCGGGTGCTATGCTTGCGCCTCACCATTGCTTCTGGAGCTGCACTGGTTACGAGTTTGCCTCCGGGTGCAATTCAAGGTGCTGGTTTTGACCTTTAAAGCCCTACATGGTAGTGGGCCAGGATACCTAAGAGACCGCATTGTCCCAAGAATGTCAGCCCGTCGAACCAGAGCGGACCGGAGGGGCTCTCTAATTGTTCCATCAGCCAGAGGGGCTCGCCTCTCTGGCACACGAAGGAGGGCCTTTTCCGTGTCCGCACTGGCCCTGTGGAACGTCCTGCCAGTAGAGCTGTGGGTGCAAACGGAGCTGCTGCCTTTTAGAAAAGGTCTAAAACCCTGGCTGGCAAGGCAGGTGTGCGGTCCGGATGGAAAGACGGCCCCTGCATGTTGGCTTATAAAATAAAGCTTTTTTAATGTGGGTAGTTTTTAATGTGGTTTTATTCTGTTTTATACTTGTATATACCTCTGATTGCTTTTAACAGTTTTTTTTAATTATGATAGCCACCCTGAGTGGGCGGCATAGAAGTTTAAAGAATAAATAAATAAAAAATTCAAGAAAGAATTGGACCACCATCTACCTGTAGCAATTACTTAACCATTACACTTAGTGTACTCTCTGAATGGTTTACACCATAATTAGCATCCCCCCCCCCCCAACATTCTGGGTATTCATTTAACTGACCTTGGAAGGATGGGAGAGTCAACTTTGAGTCAGGATCAAACTCACAACATTTGGCTGCAGTACAGCAGTTTAACCATTGCATGTCCAGGGCTCTTGTTAAATCTGCTTTGATTTGGATTCCTGCCTTGAGCAGGGAGTTAGACTTAATAGACTAAAAGGTTAATAGACTAAAAGATTCTATCTTGGATGTGTGTTTGGAACTAGGTAGTTCCTGAACTGTGGATTCCAAGGCTATTTTAGTGCAGGTCTAATTTTGGAATGATGCGGGACTACTCATAATGGTCTTTTTTGCTGTTCAGCAATGAAAAATAATTGAGGGAAATGTACAATGAAACACGCAATGGGATTTAAGGCTGCCTTGCATTTAATTGGGATTTTAAAGGAAGATTATATGATCAGAAACCACATTTAAAATGGAACAGTTTGAAACGAATGCTGATGAAGGAAGTGCTGAAATATACCATTTGACTGCATGAGAGAACAAAGGTAGAGCGCTTAGGGAGGGTACCAATACTGTCATAAACTCTCTTGAGTTTCAAAGAGATAATACCAACAAGAATGAGGAAATACCTATCAACGTACAGTACTTGAAAGTAGGGTATGACAGAAAACAAGCATTCTAAATATGAAACTAAGGGGGATTTTATATTCTCTTAGGTGGTGATATAAATTTTCCTTTGTGTAAACTTGAAGTGGAAACACTTGTTTGCAACAGGAAGGATAACGACATACTGATGGAATAGTAAAAGTCTTTATTTTGTTGAGAGGTGTGGTTCTACACTCTATTCAAGGAAGGTTTTTTATTTTTTACTATAGTCAGCTGAACTGTGCAAGGAGCCTGTATTCTTGACAGCAGATGAAGCTTTGCAGAATATCACTCATTCATAATTCCTTGGCATGCTTTTTCCCTTTTGTTTCCAGTTTGTTTCTGTGAATAGTTAACAATGAAAGTTTCTACTATAACAAATTTGTTAGTGTTTAAACTAGTGCCACACGATTCTTTATTTTTATGGAAATGGTAAAAATCTCCATATGTTTTTGTGCAGTCTGGGTATTGCTTTAAACATGTTTGATTGCTTTGATTGGCATATGGTGTCCTAAAATAATTTGTTGCTGGTTTGTATGAAAAGTGGCATGTCGTGCACTCTTAAAGGTAAAGGTTTCCCTTGCTCAAAAGCCAGTCGTATCTGACTCTAGGGTTCAGTGCTCATCTCTGTTTCAAAGCCGAAGAGCCAATGCTGTCTGCTTCTGCAGATTTTTTCCGTGGTCATGTGGCAGGCATGCCTTGACACCAGAGTGCACGGAATGCTGTTACCTTCCCACCAAAGTGGTCCCTATGTATCTACTTGCAATTTCTTGCTTTCAAACTGCTAGGTTGGCAGGAGCTGGGACAAAGACGGGAGCTCATTCCATCCTGCAGTACTCGGGAATCGAACTGCTGACCTCCTGCCTTCCAGTCAGCGTCTTCGCCACTTGTGCCACTGCAGTCCTTAGTACTCTCTTAGGCCTGTTAGTTTGAAAATGATACACTCCTTGTTAAGTGGATTTAGGATTGGAGCACAAGTATGGGAGATGATTAGTAAAATTACTGATTCAGCTTTGTGTAAGAAACAGAAAGTACTTTTATCTGGAAAGGAGTGGAAATTAGAGGCTTGATTTAATGGGCAAATCAACCACAGAAGTCTTAATTTAGTGTTATGCTCAGTTTAAATAAATGGATGGGGAGGGGAGTACAGAAGTTCTGTGCCTTTACTCTTTACTCTCAGCATATGAAGTCTGAGTTAGAGTCTATGTATGAATTGGGAACAGATTTGTCAGATTTCCTTCTTCAAAATTTTGCTTTTCTGTGAGGAGAATGATGATGGGGGAACAGGCTAACCCAGTGATGGTGAACCTTTTAGAGACTGAGTGCCCAAACTGCAACCCAAAACCCACTTATTTACTTCAAAGTGCCAACACAGCAACAGGAGAGGGAAGAAGTGCTCCCATTGGGCTGCTGGCAGAGGGGCGGGGTGAACTCTTCTGGGGTGACCGCGCAGGTTCCCACAGAAAGGTCTTCAAGTGCCACCTCTGGCACGCGTGCCATAGGTTCGCCACCACTTTGCTAGCCTGTTCTCAAATGTTTACTTTAACTAGGCAGCACAAGCCTTAACCGGCCAAAGAAATGATCCTAAAAACACATTTCTACTCAGCATCACTTACTTCCAGGGATGAGAAAAATGGCAGCCATCTCCTGAGAACTGTATGCCTAGAACAGTAGAGATTTTAATGGATGTTTAATGACTTAGGGATTTTATAGCACAATGGCAAGTAATTAGGAATATACAAGATATGGAGAGAGAAAGAAGTAGAAATGAGCATGGTTAGATATAGCATGGGTTCAGTATTTGGACTTGGTATCGGCGCAGGACAAGCTTAGAAGGGGCATAGTTGACGTGATCAAGCTCACTGAATTTGTTAGGAGTGATAAAACAGACATTAGAGAAGGGGTGCCCAAACTTTTCAGGCCACTGGCCAGTCATGTAGTCGAGTGTGCCGGTCATGTGGTTCCTTCCACCTGGAAGTGGAAGTAAAATGAGCATGTATGTGTACAGAACATGCCCATGCATGTGCAGAACGCTGCCGAAAATGACCTGTGGCTGTCATAAACGCATTTATGACAGCTGTGGGTCATTTACAGCAGCGTTATGCGCATGCGAAAGCACGTTTTATGCACACGCATGTGTGTTTTACTTCCAGGAGCAGCGTAGGCCAGATTAATTGGCGCTGCAGGCCAGATCCAGCCTGCAGGCCATAGTTTGGGTATCTCTGCATTAGAGTATTAGATTTATTTTCCTTTCAAGGGATGTGAACTTACATTCCTTAAAGGAGTTAGTCTTGGCCGTATTTGCAGCTATTTTTATTTTTATTTTTCATACCTCTTTTTAAAACGTGGTTGTAACAAAGTACCCTTGGTTTCAAGAGAGGATTCTCTGACTTAATTTCATCACTTGCCAGCTTCTATCCACCACACAATCGGTTCCTCCTTTGCACTTCTCATGTGCCTTTGTAGAAGACAGTGAAGGTCTGGGTGTCATTGCTGCTGCTGCTTTAATGTTCCATGATGCAATTTTAATGGCAGCTGCTCTCTGTCCTCCAGGTTTAGAGCAATGGGGTCTAAATCAGGAAACAAGAACAAAGGGTGGGACAGCAGCCTTCATGAAGTTCTCTTGGTAACAAACAGTGTTATGGTAGCCCTCACTAGTAGTAAAGGTAAAGGTTTCCCTTGCCCGAAAGCCAGTCGTATCCGACTCTAGGGTTCAGTGCTCATTTCTATTTCAAAGCTGAAGAGCCAGCGCTGTCTGCTTCTGCAGACGTTTCCGTGGTCATGTGGCAGGCATGCTGTTATCTTCCCACTGAAGTGGTTCCTTTTTATCTACTTGCAATTTCTTGCTTTCAAACTGCTAGGTTGGCAGGAGCTCAAAAATACAGTCAGGGCTATCAAAGAATGTCATTGGGAACTTGTGATAGACCAAACAAATATTGTGTCCAGAACTGTCCCTTGGCAGCTTTACCTAAGGTAGGCAGTGACCCGGTTGATTGGTTGGTTATTTACTTATTTATACCCCACCCTATTAGCTGAAGCTACTCAAAGTGTGCATATACATCACTAAAATACATGTGGTTATTTACAAGTAATGTCCATTTGTGAACTAATCCAATAGTGATTTCTGGTAGTTCTGATGTTCTACTAGTAGAAAATGAAGAAGTAATAATTGGTTCATATAGAATGTAGGACTCACAGCAACACCACAAAAGTCTTTCCCTCCCTGTAACACTTCTTTTGGCCCAGTATTACATACTTATGGTCATGGATGTTAAAGATTGCAAGGGGAAAAAGCTCAACATTTAGCAATAATTCACATAGGTCCTCAACACTCATCAGATCATATAGCTCCCTCTTTATACACAGACAGCAGAAATATAGAAAGCGGCAGTATCTTTCTAGTCACAGTATAAAATAAAGCAAATTAAGTATGTTGATTAGTGGTTAGAAAGTGTTGGTGACATAGGGTAAATGTAAGTCTTGTATACTATTATGGCTTTGTTGAAGTGGATGAATTATCCAAAGGGGATTAAAAAAAACACTTTAATTCAGTAGAGAAAAAACCACAGTTGGGACCAATGCCATAAAGTAGAGTTTGTCTGCTGGATGTGGAACCCTATATGGTGAGAAAATCTGCATAAAGAATAACCCTACTCTAAGAATAGTAAAGATGAAAGAAACAGATACGTATTTCTTTAGATTTTTGTATGTTTTGCAAGCTGCATAGTTCCAGGGTGTCTCCAGAAGAAAGGAATGACAAACTACTTCTATATATTCTCTACCTAGAAATCCCTGGGCAGAATTGAGATAAATAAGAATTGATTTAACACTATTATTAATAGCCAAAATATTATTGGAGGTTGCATAACAGTGGAACCCCCCCCCCCTATAACAAACACTTCATATAACAAAAAACGCATACAACGAAGCATTCTTGCGCTATTGGCAATATCCCATATAACAAAAAAATTCCCCGACATGTGCTCCTAGCCATTGTTGGGGGGGAAACCTCCTATGTATGAATCATGGTCTGATCAAAGCATATGAAAGGGAGCAGAACTCCTACAGGCCTTATCATTCTTCATCTTATGTCTAGTTTTTCTTGCTTAGTGCTATAACACTGCCCTCTTATAAAGAAAACACCAGGTTCTACATTTCTGTAGAGTCCTGGGTTTTAGCTTTTGTGTAATGAATTATAGACGGCTCTCATTGGCTGTTGTGAGAGTAGCATAACTGAAGATAAACTTTGAATTTCCAGTTGAGGCAAAGAACTTTTCTAGTATCTATCCATAAACAATACTGTGTATTAAATCTCATGGCTTTAGCTCATTCTTGACAATTTCAGTATCCCTTGAATCTGCCCTAGGTCTTTTCTGTGTAAAAGAAAATGAGGCCTGCAGTAAATCTTTGCAGCATGGAGGGCTCAGTTCAAACCAGTAGTACTCTCTTCAAGGGAATGCTAGTCCATTACCCTCTCTCTCAGACATTTATATTTTGTGTGGCCAATGAGCTTGATTGATATTCATTGGCCTATCCTTCCCTTTGTTTTCAACCTAGGACAGTGATGGTGAACATTGGCACTCCAGGTATTCTTGGACTTCAATTCCCAGAAGCCCAAGTCAGCACTCCTGGTGACCAGGGCTTCTGGGAATTGAAGTCCAAGAACATCTGGAGTGCCAAGGTTTGCCATCACTGGCCTAGAATATGTTGGCACTTCCGCAAACTTTCATCCCCCCCCCCAGTTTGTTAATATCTCCATGTTATGCAGTGCTGGAACTGTTTTGGCTACATGAGAAAAGGCAGAGGAGGTAACAATGAGATAAATGTGCTTACATGCAGAAGGGAAGTTTTTATTCTGGAAGCTTTGATGTGTGGCTCGTGCTCTTACACACTGGCTTTTTTGGGAAGTATATACAGTATAGAGGTAATTCACAGTGTTATGCCTCCTAACAAAGATACAGTAGTAGGCTATGTGGCTATATGAATGCCTTTTGAACAGTCTATCACTAGCACTTGATGGTTTTGTGTACTGTATTTGCTTTAGATGTGTGTGTGTGCGTGTGCGCGCGCATGCGTGTGTGTATATATATATTTTAATATCATTTAGTGATGAAATGTTGTGTACACACACACAATTTCATTACTGAATGAAACTACTAAAGTGTTTATTGCATTTCGATATTCCCATTTAGAGGGAGAGGTGTACTAAATGCCCTTGTTTGAATGTTGCTAATTTTTAAAATATTATAAAACATAACATACAAACTTAAAATCTAATGACAAACAGCAAAGCCACTGTACAGAAAGAAGGAGATACGGAGCACTCTTTTTCATAGTGTTTTTTGTGAAAAAAGCTATTATCTTAAATGTTTTTGTATCATACAGTATTTGACTCAGTTTAAGAATTAGTGAATTATTATGTGCTACATTTATGTTATTGCAACGCCTTCCCTGTGTAGGACTTTGGTTTGCTTATTGGCAAGTTTTAATTTGCTGAAAGTGTACAGATCATAGAATCCAGTAGGCTGAAAAAATGAAGCAGATATCCAGGAAATACTTGAATTGCTATAAACTGTAACAAGGGTATCCAGTGGTGCTTTGCCTCTTTTGCTTTTTAAGTATAGAGCTGTTTGCAAATGTCAGAATTATGCATCAGTGTTATATCTGCTTACTTAAATGTTTGCTCTGAAACTGTTTATAAGATTGAAGAGAAAACGGAGGGTTTGCTGTAGTGTAGGATGGGTTCATGAAAACTGAAAATATGATTTACTATGGAACTTGGAGAAACTGACTTGCTTGTGCCTAATGCAATATTCTTGTTGCTAAATCATACTTATTCATACTGATTACATTAGATTTGCAAGCTTCTCTACAATTACTGTTTGTTTGCCTTTCTCTTCATTCTTTAAATTGAAGGGGTAGGAAAGAATTCAATATTATCAGTTGGAAAAAAGTATTACATTACCTCTTGTATGCTGCAGTGATTACACATTTAAAACAGCTTAAGCCCCAGGTCTGTTGGCTTAATGTGCTTAGTCATCACAGTATTGCTTGTACACAGAGCTGGGGCTTTGGGAACACAGATCTGTCTTGTAGTCTTCTGTAATGTATGCATCTGTTGAGTTGTGGGAATTGTTCTTCGATTTTGCTGGCAGCTTCAGATTGTCATATTCTTTTTTTTCTTGCCCTTATTCATAGACCATGAAACAAAAGTGGTTGCTGTGTGCAGCATTGCTGTTGGCTGCCACCTCTCTGGTCCTGGCACATGAAGCGGATGATCATGATGACGATGATGACACAATAGGTATTGAAGATGACATTGAAGATGGGCTTGAAGATGTAGAGGAATTGAAACATGAAGCCACCACTCCACCTCCAGTCCCAAAGGTTTGTTTGTTAGTTTATTGCTGGTCAGATATCCAGGAAAAACACATGTGTAGTATTTTAGGAGTACTCCTTTTATGGAGATTGAGTTACATCTGCAGTTTATTAATCATAATTTATTCTGATCTTAACCTGTCCAGTAGCTAAGAACCTGGGGTGAACATCACATTTGGCGTGAGTCCTTCTGTAGACAGTGATAATCCGAATCCTTGTCTTAATTGCTCTACTACCCAAAGAAGTTTCTCTGGATGTTTGCAGCATGGAGCATTTAGCAAAAATGGAGTGACATAGTAACTTTCTGAACATGGGAATGGTTGTGCCTTTTTCTAAGCCAGTATTGGTCAGAATTTGCAATGCCAACTTTGAAGGCTGCATGCATTCCAATGTATAGCTATTTGAAAATCAACCAAGATTCATGTCTTATCATTTGTTCAGCGCTCTTGTTCCTTTTTTGATTACTGAATCTTTTAAGGCAAAAGGAAGCATAACATGTAGCACTAAGGGTTGATAGTATTGCATTACAATCACATTTTTGACACATGTATCAGGAAGTAAAATGTGTAAGTGATCACCTTTTAAACCCAGAATTAATATTATTTTGAGTTCTGAAGTACAAATCAAGAGTGAAATATCAATTTTGCTTGATTGTATGTGATAGAGATTTTATCACATTTAATAGTTCAGGGGATGAAGTAATAAAATAATGTGAACATCTTTCTGCCATCAGGTTACGTACAAGGCCCCCTTTCCAACAGGAGAAGTTTATTTCGCTGAAAACTTTGATAAGGGAACTTTAGAAGGGTAAGTGTTATTCAAAAGAGGTCCTAGATTTCCAAAGAAAAAGTTTTATTCATTAGTTTACTTATAAACATATCTCTTTTTGCCTTTGTATGCAGTGTTTAGGGTGGCTGATCAGGTGCTGGAAAAAATATTTATTTATTCACATTTATACCCTACCCTGGTGGTGCAAGCACCACTCAGGGGGGCGTCTTACAATGTGTGTGTGTGTGTGTGTGTGTGTGTGTGTGTGTGTGTGTGTGTGTGTGTGTGTGTGTGTGTGTGTGTGTGTGTGTGTGTGTGTGTGTGTGTGTGTGTGTGTGTGTGTGTGTGTGTGTGTGTGTGTGTATATATATATATATATATATATATATATATATATATATATATATATATATATATATATATATATATATATATATATATATATATATATATATTACAGTGGTACCTCATACAACGATTTTAATCTGTTCCATGGGGCTCGTTGTTGTACGAAACAATTGCTATACGATACATACATCAAATAGCGATTTTCCCTATGGGATGCATTGTACAACATTTTTTTTTTTTTTTGCTAAGTGATGCCATTTCCCCCCAAAACCTAATTGTTATACAATTTCGTTGCTATACAGGTCAGTTGTTGTATGAAGTTCCACTGTATATATATTATATAAGAAAAAACGTGGGGGACAAAGCCAGTTGGCATAAACAAATCTTAAAACCATAACATTATTCAAATTAAAACACTATTTGTAGCAGTAAAAGGAGGTAATATCAATCAAAGTCAAGGTCAACATTACACAGTTCTAATGATCTTAAAAGGCTTGCTGACTCAGGTAGGTCTTAAGTGATTTACAGAATATTAATATGATTGGAGCAGTTCTAATCTCCACTGGTGATTCATTCCAGAGGATGGGAGCTTTGGCGGAGAAAACTCTCGATGTGGTTACAGCTTTTTTTGCCTCTCTAGGTGTAACTACTCAGAGCTTACATGCCTGAGTGCTTTAAGTATAACTCCTGAGGAAGAGGCGCTCCCTCAGATAGCTTGGTCCCAAACTGTCCAATGCTTTATAGGTCAACGCCTTGAATCTGGCATGGAGCTCCACAGGCAGCCAATGCAGACTAGCCAGGACTGGAGTGATATGGTTAAACTGACCAATACCTGCAACCAGCCTGGCCGCTGCATTTTGTACCCTCTGAAGTCTCTGTACCAGCCTCAAGGGTAGCCCAACATAGAGGGCATTGCAATAGTCAATTCTGGAGATTACCAGTGCATAGGCTAATGCCATCAGTGATCTCCTATCCAGCAATAGCGGAGCTGGGCTATGCACCGCAGATGGGAAAATGCAGACCTGGCCACCAATAACACCTGATTTTCCAAGGTCAAAGACTGGTCAAGCTGCATGCCCAAATTGTGTACGCTCTCCTTCAAGTGGAGAATGACACCCTCCAAGCTAATGGGGATTCTCTCTACCTGTGATCGGTTAACCCCTTACCAGCATCATCTCTGTCATCTTTGGATTCAGTCCCAGCCTGTTATCCCCCATCCACGCCATGACTGCCTCTAGGCACTCCTCCAGGCTCCGGACGACAGCCACTTCTGTGGTGGAAAAGGAAAGAAAGAGCTGCATATCATCTGATGACCTCTCCCAGAGGCCTCATATAGATATTAAACAGCATCAGGGAGGTTGCTGACCCCTGAGGTACCCCATACTGTTGAACCCAAGGGTTGGATAACTCCCTGAGCTGAACTCTCTGGAAACGCTCCTCCAAGAAGGGCCGGAGCCACGCCAAAGCCTGACCCCCAAATACCTGTCCTGGCAAACCTGTCCAGAAGGATACCATGGTCGACGGTATCAAAGGCCGCTGAAAGATCCAAGAGAACCAACAGGAAAGATTTACCACTGTCAGCTTCTCTCAGAAGGTCATCCAACAAGGCGACCAATACCGTACCATGGTGTGGCCTGAAGCCAGCTGGCATGGATCAAGGCATTCAGTGTCCTTCAGGAACATCCGCAGCTGATGTGCCATCACCTTACCCATAAATGGGATCTTGGCCACTGGACAATAGTCTAGTGCCAGGTTGAATTTCTTCAAGACAAGTTGGATGATTGTCTCCTTCAATCGTGTGGGCACAATGGCCTCACAAAAGGAGGAATTAACAATATCCCCAACCCATCCAAACACCCCATCACTAGCTGCTCTTATGATCCAACATGGGCAAGGATCTATGCAAGTTGTGGTGGCCCTACAGCCCGCAAGCATTCCTTAAGAGCTGTATAGAATATCCTCCAAAATTTTGGTCACCAAGGAGCAACTGACAACCACAATGTTGACTTGTTGACTCGTGAAAAGCATAATTTAAATGTGACAGGTAAAGGGAAGTTAAGGGAGGAACATGGTCCTCCGTATGTTTAGTTGCAACTTCCATAATCCAGGATTTTAGAAGTTCCAGTCCATCATGCAGAGGGCTATGTTTTCATCTGTGGCAATGACAAAGGCTATCTTAATAAAAAGATCTTGCATCTGGCCTGGAATGTTATATACTTACTTACTTTGATTGGTTCCATTTTTGTCAAGGGCCATGCTCTCCTCCTCTTAACAACCCTCTGAGTTAAATTGGGCATTATTGGAGAACGCTAAGTTATCTGCCAAACCTGAACATTCAAAAGCCCAGGCTTCAAGTTGGAGAAGCTCTTGTCATGCCTCCTTGCCCAAGTGTGTCTTGTTTGATGGTGGGAAATTGCAGAGCCAGTAATCTGCTTATTAGCAACAAGTAAGTGACAGAAATCCAATAAAATAAAAGTTGCACCATATCAGCCACAACTGCATTCTGTTAATAAAACTCCTGTCCTGTCCACTCCCCCTAGGCGTCTTTAGATTCACTTTGGTCCCAAGGACCTTTGGGGACATTGAGATGCAGGGGAATCTAAAGTGTCCAAAACTTGGTCCTGCAGTGACTGTAGCAACTATTGGACATTTAAGAATCCGTTCTCCTTGGCGTCCCCAAAGACTTCTCCAGAACTAAAGAGATTCCAAGAGAACTTACATACCTTAAGGGCAGGGGTGCCCAAACTACAGCCCATGGCACCAAATCATCCAGCCTGCGCCGCTCCCAGAAGCAGAAGTAAAACACCCGTGCATGCGCAAAACGCTGCCACAAATGCATCTGCAGCCGTCATAAACGTTTACAACAGCTGCGGGTGCATTTACAGCAGTGTTTTGTGTAAACGTGGGCACGTTTTACTTCCATTTCTATTGGGAGGAACCATGTGACTGGCCTGCTGAACCACATGACAGGCCCATGGCCCGAAAAGCTTGGGCACCCCGGCTTTAGGGGGTAGGTGGGAACTGGAAATATTTTATTAACAACCCTTGATTAAGGCTGTGCAACCCTTGATTAAAAACATTTTTTTTTTTTAGGTGGGTTCTTTCCAAAGCTAAGAAAGATGATACAGATGATGAGATTGCCAAATATGATGGTGAGTATGGTGTGTTGCTTAGTTTTGGCCATATGCCATGAACAGATCCAGGGGGTGGGGGAATTGCATTTCTTGCTTCTGGCATAGAACTTAAGGTTGGCAGGTTTTTTCACCACTCTTTACTGAAGAGTGGACATGGAGTTAAAATGTCAAAAATAAAAATATCTTCCGGAAAACTGTAACTGATGGCACCATTAGAGAGCCCCTCCGGTCCGCTCTGGTTGGACGGGCAGACACTCTTGGGATGATGCGGTCTCTAAGGTATCCTGGCCCACTGCCAGGATTCTCCATAAAAAATCTCAAGCAGAATTCTGACACCGGCAGCCCACAAGCATAAATCTAGAGAGCGCCCCCCCCCTCCTATGCCAAGAATGCCTTTAGGGTTATTTCTCTTTGACTTTGATTAAGTTTCGCCTCAGGCTTCTTTTCTTGCTTCAGTGCTTCCTTGGACTCCTAGTTCTGTGAGAGATGCCTATTCATTCTGCCCTTCTCTTTGATAGAAACATCAGAACTTCCTTTGTCTTGTCACTTGAGGAGGTGGCCTTTTTAAATAGCTGCAGAAATAAATGTGCTTTCTTGAATAATCTTATTTTCTATTTTTGCTGTCTCCATCCTTTAGCTGCTCCTATTTGTGTGTGTTTGCTCCTTCATGCAGGTTCATGTAATACCCTCCACATAGCCATTTCTCAGATATTGAGCTCAACTTGACTAGAACTAATAGAGCTTTACTTTTAAAAAAGAACAATGTGAAAAGTATGTTTATTCCTAGGCTTTAAATCTATTTAACCCAATTCTTCACTTCTCTTATCATGTCCCCCATCCCCTTAAACTCTCTCTCAGACTCCCCTAGTTTCTCCTGGCCAGTCATAGCCATTTGTACCCAAATTCCCTGTTCCTCACTAGCCCCCTCCCATCACAAACCATAGAAGCAATACATCTAAACATAACCGAGCATCCGGATGCCCACTGTAAAACCTAATGAATATTGTGTGTACAATTTCTAATGTCCTCTGCACCCAAGGATGGCTGATGGCAAGGGTATAGGTGACCTAGCCAGGGGGAATGTACCCAGGGAGAAGTCATAGACTCCCAGAGTGGGAAAATATCCTAGATGGGCAGGATATAAATGTAATAAATAAATGGATGCCCATTAAGCTTTGTAGAGGGCATCTGCTGAAGAACAGCTGTTTCCAAGAAACGCCCCCGGAAGCAGGGATGAGGAAGAGGAGTGAAGTTAATGTATCTGTTCAGTTGATACTAGTAAAATATATATACTGTACAGTAATACCCCACATAGCGTTAAAGCTTGGCTCTACAAGCTTTAACATTATGCGGTTTTAAATGTGCGATACAGTACTGTACTGTATCACACAACTGTATATGTACTTCCCGCTGGCCAGACAGTCTGGGGAGGGAGTCTGGCGTTGGCATTGGTGGTGGCAATTTTGAAGCTGTCAACACTGCCATCGATGGACTTCCTCCCCGGACCGCCAGGCCGGTGGGAAGTAGGAGCAGCTGCTGCGGACCCTGCCGCTGACGTTCGGAGCCTCTGAGCCCGGCTTCCTTTGGAAGGAGGGTGGCGATCCGCTCATCCCCTCCTTCCGAAGGAAGCAGGGATTGGGAGCCTCTGAGCCCAGCTTTCTTCAGATGGAGGCGAGCAGGGGGTGCGTGGGCTGAGCCCGGGCTGGTCTTGGAAGGCAAGGGGCGAACAAATGCTTTGCCCCTTTCCTTCAGGCCAGGGTCATCCTGAACACACTCCCCCTGCTTGCCTCAGAAGGCAAGGGGAGAAGAGCTTCGCCCCTTGACTTCCTGGGCAAACCAGGGTTCAGCCTGTGCGCACCCCCTGCTCACCTCGGAAGGCAAGGGAAGAAGTGCTTCACCCCTTGCCTTCCGAGGCAAATGGGGTGCGCACGGGCTGAGCCCGGGCTTGCCTCGGAAGGCAAGGGGCCAGCGCTTCTCCCCTTGCTTTCTGAGGCGAGCAGGAGGTGCACGGGGGCTGAGCCCAGGCTTGCCTTCGAAGGCAAGGGGCCAGCGCTTCACCCCTTGCCTTCCTAGGCAAACCAGGGTTCAGCCCATGCGCACCCCCTGCTTGCCACAGAAGGCAAGGGGAGAAGTGCTTCACCCCTTGCCTTCCAAGGCAAACGGGGTGTGCACCGGCTGAGCCCGGGCTTGCCTTGGAAGGCAAGGGGCCAGCACTTCTCCCCTTTCCTTCTGAGGCAAACAGAGGGTGCGCGGGGCTGAGCCTGGGTTTGCCTAGGAAGGAAAGAGGCAAAGCGCTTCTTCCCTTGCCTTCCGAGACGAGCTGGTGGGGTGCGTGCGGGCTGAGCCCGGGCCGGCCTCGGAAGACAAGGGGTGAAGTGCTTGTTCACCCCTTGCCTTCCGAGGCCAGCCCGGGCTCAGCCCACACACACCCCTGCTCGCCTCCTTCGAAAGGAAGCTGGGTTCAGAGACTCCCAACCCCGGCTTCCTTCGGAAGGAGGAGGCAATCTGCTTGCTACCTCCTTCCAAAGGAAGCCAGGCTCAGAGGCTCTGAACATTGTTGTTGGGGTCCGCAGCAGCAGCTGCTCCCACTTCCCACTGGCCGGACAGTCCGGGGAGGGATTGGCGGCGGTGTTGGCGGCCTCAAAATCACCGCTGCTGACGGACTCCTTCCCCAGTCTGTCCGGCTGGTGAGAAGTGGGAGCAGCTGCTGTGGCTGTGTTGTCGGCCTCAAAATTGCCGCTGGTGGCGGACTCCCTCCCCACCTGCCCAGAAATCAAGAAATCTGAGGAAAAATTAGCATCGCACAACGTTAACTTAACGTTGTGCGGTGCAAATTTCCCCTCAAATTTCTTGACGTGCGGTTTTAACGTGCGGTGCACACGTTAAGTAGGGGTACCACTGTACTGTACAGTACATAGAAGTTAGCATTGCGGTTAAATAACTCAAAAGGGGGCCGGATGGCCATTTTGCCCTTTCTCCACCACATGGTATTTCCTGGTGTGGTGGAGGCGGTGGGGGCCCATATGAAATGGTGCCATGGGCCACATCCGGCCCATGGGCCACAGGTTGAGAATCCCTGCTCTATACATTTGTAGTTTCATGTTTGTAAAATGTAATTCCCAGAATTCAGCCTAGGGGATTCTTGGAGAATTCTGGGAGTTGCAGTCCAAAAACATGGAAAAGCACATCCTTACTTTTTATTAAATTTCTTACTATATAGTAGAAGCACAGTAAAATGAGGAGGGTTTGTGTACAGAGATTTACATACAGAGAAGGTAGTATGTAAATCTTTTTACATTTGTATCTTGACTTTCTCTAAGTGGCAAATTAACAGGATTTTTCTTTTTCCTCTCAAGAATCGTGAGTAAGGATAGGTTGACTGAGAGTAACTGGCCAAAGATCACCCAGTGAACGTCATGGCCAAGTAGGGTCTTGGATACATATCTCTCAAGACATAAGCTAGGATTCAACCCACTAGATTATATGAGGTCTCCGTGATGATACCAAACTGAGACAGTTTTGCTTAAGTATAGTAAATACTGGGTTGTACAGCTTTGGTATTAAAAAAAACCACCTTATTCCACCATTATTGCAATAGATAACTTATTGCATAGAGCAGGCATTTAGAGTACTTTCTGCATATTTTCTTTTATTAAAAAATCTTGTTATGTATTGACTCATAATAACACTGAAACTAGGTTTAATATTATGGGATGGATCATACATTTTCTATAGATAGAAGCACTTTTTCCATCCAAACAAAGCACTCTGATCCAGTAAATTCTTTTGCTGTCACATGAATGGAGAGGATGCCATTTTAATCAATTTTCTGTCTTCCTGATAAACTCCTTTGATTCCCCTAATTTTCTACAATTCTTTTTTCCCCAGAGAAGGGATAATTGACAAATTACTTTTTCTTCCTCTTCTACCAGTCCTCCCCACCAAATAATAACAACAATCCCCTGACTACACCTCCACTGAACAAAGCCCTACTAATTGAATGCTAATTATGATCCAGTTGATAGTTTTCTGGTATTATATTGTGTTTAAGCAAAGTTATTTATAAATTGTCTGGAATTTCCTTTACTTGTAAACTGGATCTGCAGATTAGAGGACTCAGCAGCAAGCAAACTATGGATAATATAGACTCTCTAGTAAAACTAGTTAAGTGATTGGCACAATGAAATCCATGTATCGGTCAATGTAAACATGTGGACTAGAAATGGTGTGTCATTTTGTAGTTGGGTTGAAAGTACAGTAGTTAGAAATGGCAAGGGAGTCTTGATAAACATGGCTTTTATCCATTCATATTATAGGCAAATGGGAAGTGCAAGAAATGAAAGAGTCTAAACTCCCAGGGGATAAAGGGCTTGTGCTGGCTTCCAGAGCTAAACATCATGCAGTCTCTGCTAAACTCAACAAGCCATTTGTTTTTGATACCAAGCCCCTCATTGTACAGTAAGTGGATTTGTTTTTTAAATTTGAGTATCGTCATTTATGTCAGAAGCAAATCAGTGATGTTTCTGGGATGAAAGCTCAGCTCACAGATGCCACAAATGGATGTGTATAGACACTGAACAGTTGACACATTCTAGTATAGAGACATGGGAATATAAAGTGGTTCTGCCAGTTTGCAGCAAAAGCTAATAGTTTTGTTTACCTTATAGGACAATGATGGTGAACCTTGGCACTCCAGGTGTTCTTGGACTTCAATTCCCAACCCAAGTCTGTGAATCCACACGAATGGGTCTACTGCAGTCTGCGGATTCACAGAGACTTGGGCGTCTGGGAATTGAAGTCCAAGAACACCTGGAGTGTCACGGTTCGCTATTACTGTTATAGGATCTGTGATTATTCTTTTGTAAGAACCTACATTAAAATATCTTGCCATTTTCCCCCAGACTCAACTATGGTTTTGCTGTCAGAAATTTGTCTTTAGCCCACAGTCCATTTAGTCCACATTTGCTAAGTAATGAAGCAATCATTTGTCTTGAAAGCTGACCTGGCTAACATATGGTTTGCCTCTTGACCTGAATTCAGAAAGCATGATTTAAATAAGATTTTCAAATACTACTTTGGAGGCAAAGCAAGAAAGTAATCTAAGGATAGGAAGTGAGGAGATTGTAACTATAATAGGTGATCCATGGCACGTCTGTTGTGTGTAGTTGCCTTCAAGAAAAATAAATTAGAGTGTTCTGTTTTCTTTTAAAATGTAAATGTATCCTTCCTCCCCACCAAACTAAATAGATATGAGGTGAATTTCCAAAATGGAATTGAATGTGGCGGCGCATATGTGAAGTTGCTTACTAAAACTCCTGACTTGAACCTGGTGAGTGTGTTCTGTTATTGAGAATGCCAGTGAAAATACCTGTGGATTGCTAACTTGAACTACCGTATTTTTTGGACCATAAGATGCACTTTTTCTCCCCCAAAAGTGGGGAGAAAATGAGGGTGTATTTTATAGTCCAAATGCTGGTCTTCGGCCAGCTGTGGCTGTTGTAAAAGGATATTTTACATGAGCCACAGCTGACTAAAGACTACTACTGCCGCTTCTCAGTTGTTCAGCTGTTCCGGGGCAGGGGGAAAAACATATGAAAAACATGTGGCCGCTAGAGGGCAAAAATCGCAATTTCCCATTTAAATGTATTGGAAATAAATTTCTTGTATTCAAAAGTTTTCTGTTTGTATGTTCCCAATGCATTTAAGTGGGAAACCAAACCTGTGCTTAAAAAGAAAGGGTTTCACTTACCTTGATGCCTTTACTTAAAACCTGGCTGGCAGGTCAAGTGTGGGGTGCAGGTGGAAGGGTAACCTCCATTGGGTGGCTGGTGTAGAAGAACTCCTCCCCATGGTGCCTTTGGATCCTGCACCCCTTGTTTTAGGGGGTGGGTAGTTTTAACTGTTTTAAACATGTTTTTAAAATTGTCATTGTGAACCGCCCTGAGTCGGCTTTGGCCGAGTGGGCGGTATATAAATTTGACAAATTAAATTAAATGCCTTTGTCTCTACTCCACGAGGACAAAATGGAGGGGGAAAACATGCTTCCTGGTTGAAAGGAGAGCAAGAGGCTAGGCTAAAGTATCACTTCCTTCCTCAGTGCAGTTGGCCTGCCTGCCCAGGGGAAACCCTGCAGCGCCACCACTGGTTGCTGGTGCAAAATACAGTATTAATTTTTTGTTTTGTTTTCCTGCTCTAAAAACTGGGTGCGTCTTATGGTCAGGTGTGTCTTGTGGTCCAAAAATATGGTATGTGTCTTTGCCTTGTAATTTTGTTATTACTGCAACCAAAATTAGACTGTAACATTGCCGCTGCTCTGAAAGGGGACATCTTGTTGGAAAAAAAATTCTTTTCGGTTTTGGGCCCTTACTCTTTTTCTTTGTTTGGGTTGTTGAGTGTCTTCATTCCAAAAAGATGTGAAATAGTAGCTTGCCTTGAAAGCTGAATGCATTTTTGAAGCTCTCTTTTTGTATATCATTAAAAGGATCAGTTCCATGACAAGACTCCTTACACAATCATGTTTGGCCCAGACAAGTGTGGAGAGGACTATAAATTGCACTTCATCTTCCGGCACAAAAACCGTAAGACTGGGAAGTATGAGGAGAAGCACGCAAAGCGTGCCGATGCAGATTTGAAGAACTACTTTACTGACAAGAAGACTCACATCTACACATTGGGTAAACCATGTCTTTTGAAACAAAGGGTTGCATGTGAACTTCCAGTTTGGATAGTTCTTATGGAAGGTGGGGAAGAAGCTGAGGGTACTCGTTTGCAATACTATGGATTATATTGCAATACAAAACGAAGAGCTTTCTTTTCTTTTATACTTCCTGTAATTCAGTTGAGAAGCCTTGGCTGACAGAGCAACTTATTATGAAAACAAAAAGGCATTCTAATAAGTTTCTAAAGACGTCAGTTGACTTATTGATGAGCAGTGTAACAAAAGAGTACAATAACATTGATGAAGATTTTTACATGCCATATCCTGTCGATTGTTAAAAGGGCTTCAAGATGGTTGAAGGGTTTCCTTCTTGGAACCTAATTATTTTCATTGCCCAGTGAAAAATTATTGATTTATCTTATTTTCTTTGATTGTCATCTTAGTTTTGAAGCCAGACAACAGCTTTGAAATTCTGATTGATCAAACGGTTGTAAACAGTGGGAATTTGCTGACTGATATGACTCCACCTGTGAATCCCCCACGTGAGATAGAGGACCCAAATGATCAGAAGCCAGAGGATTGGGATGAGAGAGCAAAGATTCCAGATCCAGATGCAGTTAAACCAGATGATTGGTGAGTACCATATATACTCGAGCATAAAGCTGCATAAAAAGAACATAAGTGGCATCTAATGTTTGTATCATTAGAGATTCTGGTTCCTCTGTGTTATTTATTCACTTGAGGGCTGGACAGAAAGCTGGTTGTAGCTAATCTTAGGAAATCTGATAGTGGACTGGGGTACAATTTCTCTGAGTAATGTTCTATGAGCTTCATCACAGCTTACACTGAGTGTAGAGAATAATAAATTATTCAGAAGGAAATAGTTCTGAAAAATATTCTTGTTGTAAACTGTTGAGGGCCGTAATGACCAGCACCTTGAATTGTGTTCAGAAGTAATAATGCAGCCAGTGAAGTTCTTCAAGGATAAAATAAGACCTTGAAAACATCTATGATCATGTTTGTTTCTGTTGTCTTTCAGGGATGAGGATGCTCCTGCAAAGATACCAGATGAGGATGCTGTGAAGCCAGAAGGTTGGTTAGATGACGAACCAGAGTATATTCCTGATCCTGATGCGGAGAAGCCAGAAGATTGGTAAGTCAGCACTGGTTCTGAGGTGCCTTGTTCACTGTAGCTCCCCCGGTGGCTTAGTGGTTAAGATGCTGAGCTAGAGACTGGAAGGTCAGGTTTCGATACCTGAGAGCTGCACTTGGGGACATGAAAGAAGCCTAATTTGAGTATCCCTTAAAAATCCTTTCAACCCAGAGTAATCTCTGACACTAAATTATTATTATTACTGCTTTAAACTCTGCTAGTCACTCTCTTAGTCACTTTTGAATTAGGAGTTGTTGGGTGGTTTTTTTTAAAAAAAACCATCAATGATTATTTCAATAACATGAAAAAAATAAGATTTCAGGGTATGCAGCATCTTAAGCCTTGGTGGTGCAGTGGTTAAACTGCAAGCAAATGTTTGTGAGTTTGATCTTGACCAGGGCTCAAGGCTGACTCAGTTTTCAATCCTTCCAAGGTCGGTAAAATGAGAACCTAACATGTTGGGGGCAAAATGCTAATTAACTTGAGCACTGATAAGTTCTCTATACCTAGAAAACCCTGGAAAAGGTAACCATAGATTAAAAATGAATAAAAATAAATATTTATTATTAATTAGAGAATGTTGCAGTGGTAGAATTGGACATTAGAGGAATATGATTGTTATTTATTTCTATTATAAAGTACTAAGCAGCATCTTTTGCTTAAAACAAACTGTAAGCCTTGCTTTTAATAGAGTTATATTTCCTGGAGGCTTTTTGGAATGTTATTTTGTATTAAAACAAGGTATGTCCTGCCTGAGTATTTAATTTTAAGGGGGAAACTAGTTTGTAAAATAGGTATGTCTGTCAAAAACTTTGAGCAGTATATCACTACATTTAGTATCTTAAATATTTGATAACTTAAATATATCGTAGATCAATTTGAATTAAATTGTATTTTTAGGCTTTAGCATCTTAAATTCAAAATCTGAAATGTATATCTTATTGAGTTCTTGACAGACAGATGTTAGCCCGTGACAGATACAACTTCACTTTTTAATTCTGATCTTTTATTTGTTAAGGTAGAAAGATTTTGTAGCATAAATGTTGTATTTTTCAGTATTGGAATAATGATTTGTAAGATAAGTCAAATACTTTTTTTTCCTTAAAAAAAAATTTGGGGTCCTAAAACAGAGTTTCCCTCTTTCAGGGATGAAGATATGGATGGAGAGTGGGAGGCACCTCAGATCGCAAATCCCAAATGTGAATCAGCCCCTGGCTGTGGTGTGTGGCAGCGACCAACAATTGACAATCCCAACTACAAGGGCAAATGGAAACCTTCAATGATTGATAATCCAAATTACCAGGTAAACTATCTTGTGTTGTAGGTTATGAATGTACATGTTAAAATAATTGTAACTTAGCCTGTATTAATAGATCTCACTGCAGAGTCCAGTAAATGAATTCACATTAAAGGAAATGCATATAATTTAAATAGTATGAAATAATTAAAATATATTTATTTATTTATTTTTATTTTTATTTATTTATATTCATATTTTTATAGCCGCCCTACTTACAAAGACTCTGGGCGGCATACAATCTTAAAACCCTTAAAACAAGAATAACCTCATTAAAACAAATTATCCCGCTAAACCCACCACACATTAAAAAGTGGAAGATTACTTTGATATTAAACCAACCAGCAGGTGGGGGTCACGACATCTTCAGGACCCCACACCTGCCCCGACAGTCATGTTTTCAGATCTTTCCTGAAGGGCAGCAATTCCGTCTTCAGCCTTAGTTCCACTGGCAGGAGGTTCCAAAGGGCCGGAGCGGACACAGAGAAGGCCCTCCTTCTTGTGCTAGAGAGACAGGCCCCTCTAGCAGATGGTACAAGCGGAGAGCCCCTCCGGTCCGCTCTGGTTGGACGAACAGACGTTCTTGGAGCGATGTGGTCTCAGGTATCCTGGCCCATTACCATATAGGGCTTTAAAGGTAATGACCAGCACCTTGAATTGCACCCGGAGGCAAATTGGAAGCCAGTGCAGCTCCTGAAGCAGTGGTGAGGTGTGAGCATAACGCCCACATCCCATCACCACCCGCATTCTGGACCAACTGCAGCCTCCGGATGGTCATCAAGGGCAGCCCCATGTAGAGTGCATTGAAATAATCTAGTATAGAGGTGACCAGAGCATGAGTGACCATGAGTAAGGAGTCCCGGTCTAGGAGCAGGCGCAACTGGCGAATCACCCGAAGTTGGGCAAAAGCCCTCCTGGCTACGGCCGCTACCTGATCTTCAAGCAGCAGTCGTGAGTCCAGGAGGAACACCCCCCCCCCAAGTTGCGCACTGGATCTGTTTGGGGCAGACTCGCCCCATCCAAAACCAATGATGGTAGCTCCCGAGATAACACTGGGCCCCTAATCCATAGCCACTCAGTCATGCCAGGGTTCAGTTGTAATCCGTTGTCCCCCATCCAGACCCCAACAGCCGCCAGGCACTCGGACAGGACTTTGACACCATCACTGGGATCATCACGAGACGAGATGTACACTTGGGTGTCATCTGCGTACTGATGGTACCGTGCCCCGTGGCAACGGATGATCTCACCCAGCGGTTTCATGTAGATATTAAATAGGAGAGGAGACAGCACTGAGCCCTGAGGCACCCCATATCGGAGTGGCCTAGGGCTGGACGTCTCACTCTCCAACCACACCGACTGGGTACGGCCCTTCAGGAATGAGGAAAACCAGGACAACACAGTGCCCTGGATTCCCAATCCTCAGAGCTGTTCCAGAAGGATACCATGGTCGACGGTATCAAAAGTCGCTAAGAGGTCAAGGAGAGCAAGGATGGTTGGATGGCCTCCATCCCTTTCTCTCCAGAGATCATCCATCAGTGCGACCAATGCCGTCTCCGTACCATGTTTGGGCCTGAACCCTGACTGAAAGGGGTCCAGATAATCCGCTTCATCCAGGACCCCCCGCAGCTGCCGCCCCACCTCCTTCTCCAATACCTTCCCCAAAAAGGGAAGGTTGGAGCCCGGCCTATAATTAGCTGGAATTGCTGGGTCGAGACCAGTTTTTTTTAGGAGGGAGCGCACCAAAGCATGTTTTAAAGGTGCAGGGAATACCCCCTCCCATAAAGATGAATTAATTATCGCCCCGACCCAGCCGCCTGTCACTGTCTTAGATGCTTTCACCAGGCCGGCAGGACAGGGATCTAAAGTAGCACAAACAGCTGCAAGGAGCCTGTCCACTTCATCAGGGACAACTGGATCAAACCGTTCCCAGATGACATGGCAAGGCTGTGGTCCGCTCCCCTCCTGACTCTCCCCATCCACGCCGAGGTTCAGTCCCGAGCGAATCTTGAGTGATTTTATCCGTCAGGTAATCAGCAAAAACCTCAGCCGAACCCTGCCAACCAGGCACCGGCCCCCCTCTACCGAGGAGAGAGCTGGTCACCCGGAACAGGGTGGCTGGGCGATTATCCGCGGATGCAGTAATAAATAATTTAGCAACTAAAACAAATTTAAGAATTAAATACTAGGCCATTGCCTCTTTAACTGCAAAATACTTTGGTGAACAGCCAGGTTTCTTTGGCATTGAAATAGAGGCAATATTGGCATCAGTCAGGCTTCCACTGGGACAGCATTCCATAAGTGAGACTGCAGCTGTGAAAGCCACCTTCTGTTTCTCCACACAGTGGAGACCACTCTCCATCACAGGACATAATGATAGGCCTGTCATAATGAAAGGCATCAGAAGTTCCAGTTCTTCAGATAATTCAGTGAGACTTCTAGGCTCCTGTTTAGGTAGATTCTATGTACACTGGACAGTTTATTGCACTCCCAGTGTTAAAACTAGGAACGTTGATGGGTTGGAGCATAATGGAAGTAGAAGATGCTCTATAGAAAGGTAGCTGCACTTTTGATATCACAAAAGAATAAACATTTTCACACTTGAGAAATTATCCTTATATGGTAACATGATATCAAACGTTTTGTAGCACTTAAACTTGTGTGGACTAAATTCCATGTCCTTACCTTAATTGCTGTCTCATTTGCAGGTATATAAAGCTCAGATGGTGGGATTCTTAGTAGTCAGCTCAGAAACATGGAAAGTAAGGATAGGCACAGTGCAGTTAGCAAGTAGGTGCAAAATAAACACGGGCAGGTGATTATGCAATAAAGGCAACAGTACTTGAGTACTAGAGTTAATTAATTCAAGGACAGGGATGTAGGAGGACAGGAAACCATTATTTATATCTTATTCAGATTCAAGTGAGTAGAACAGAACTTTTGGGGAGAATTCTTTGTACTTGATGGACTAGGAAAGGTTACATAAAACATCAATTTTTTTTTGATGAATTTTAATCATGCATGTTTAAGGTGCTTCAGCACTTACTTTTGGCAACAACAGCAATTAACATACCTATCCTTGTGGCAGCTGTCCCAAAAAGGACTTTCGTGCCATACTATTGCAAGTTGCTATTAACCCACAAAGCTCTCCTGCACGTGTGTGGGTCTTCTGGATACATGCCACACAGTAGCATTAGTAGTTACCTTGTGACTTCAAACATCCCTTAATAAAAAGTTTAATCTATTCTGGTATTAACTTCCCAAGATTTCGGCAGAATTTTTTCATAGTTCTGTCTCATACCCTTTCAGTCTGAGAGGTCAGTGATCGAATGTTGGATCTTGTGAACACAAATCATGTGTTGTGCCTCTTAATGGAACACTTGCAAATGGCTAGGGTTTACCCCAAATGTTGGAGAAATTAGTGGAAAGTATCTCTTTTAACTCATACATTAGACACATCAGTAATAAAATTCTAAGCAGGGATCAGAAATAAAATGAGGGTCCCCCCCCCCAGATATTTTGATCAGTTTATGACTATCTGAAGGATCAGTGAAGATATGTACTTGCATTTGGATTGAATTCTTTTTTGCCTCTGCATTCTTCAGGGCATTTGGAAGCCAAGGAAGATTCAAAATCCAGACTTTTTTGAAGATTTGGAGCCTTTCAAAATGAGCCCTTTCAGTGCTCTGGGACTAGAGTTATGGTCTATGACCTCTGACATATTCTTTGACAACTTCATCATCTGTACAGACAGGGCAGTAGCAGATGACTGGGCTAATGACGGATGGGGTCTGAAGAAGGCCGCAGATGGGGCTGCTGAGGTGAGAGATACAAGCTTTGTTTCTTTCCATGGTGGTGATAAGGGGCTCTGAAGAATCTTCTCCTTTTACTTGCTCCTCCTTGAATGTGTATTTGTGTTCAGGAATATGCATAGAGGAATTTTTAGGGTTTTTTTTATTCATTGCACCAGAGATTGTGTGGGCTACTAATTTAATTTTTTATTTAATTTCTGTGAGTTAGGTTTCTCATTTGTATATACTAGAAACCAGAGCTAAAAGATTACCTTTTATAAAATCGAGCAGTAGATGTTTGGATAAAAAGATGTTTTGTTCTGCACCTGTGATATAGAACAACTAGAGGAGCTCTTTTATATTAAGTGAAACCTCTGATTCCTCTAGTGCAGTAGTGGCAAACATGTGGCACGTGTGCACAGAGTTCACCCTGCCTCTCTGGCCAGCAGCCCAATGGGAGCGCTTCTTCCCCCCAGCACAGAGTTTGCCCCGCCAATCTGCCCAACAGCCCAATGAGAGCACTTCCTCCCTCCCCTGTCTGGGATAAGGTTAGTGGCTCACATGCAGTGCAAGGGTGCAATACGGGCAGCAGTTTGGACACTTGGCCTCTAAAAGGTTCACCATCACTGCTCTAGTGTGACATTGTCTATTCTAGTTCCTCATTCTAGCTCGGAATTGTAGAGAGCTCCAGGTTGAGGAAGGCTTGTCTAAACTGATTAATGGGCCTTCCAGGGCTTTAGACAGGAATCTTTACAGTTTTATCTGGAGATGTCCAGAGGAAACATGGAACTTTTTGCTTGTACAGTATATCACAGAGCTGTGGCCTTTACTGTGATGCTGTTACAGCTTGTGATATACTTACATGGAATTGTAATGATGGTTAATCGGTTTTGTCTTGCATGATAGCTGAAACATTTTTTTATGTGGCCCAGCGGTTAAGATGCAATATTGCAACTGAAATTCTGCTCATGATCTGAGTTTGAACTTGATGGGCTCAATCAGTGTTTCATCCTTCTGAGGTCGGTGAAATGAGTTGCCAGCTTGTTTGGGGGGGGGGGGAATGCTAATTGCCTTTTGAACCACCCAAAGAAATGCTCAAAGTGCTATGGGGCAGTGTATAAGAGTAATTGCTATTTTTATTACGTGGCATAACTTGCAGAACAGGATTTTATCAACTACAAGTATTTTGGTTTTCTGGTACAAAAAGGGATCTTATGAATGATTTTAATCAGTTTTAAATTTTGTGATGTATTCACTAATTGTGACACTCAGTACTGTAGATATTATTGACTTGTTGGATGTCAGGCCAGTCCTATTGGATGCTAAAACCGGGTACGTATACACAAGCTGAGATTCCAACTTGTCTTCTAGCCTGGCGTTGTGAGCCAGATGATGGCAGCGGCTGAAGAGCGTCCTTGGCTTTGGATAGTCTATATCCTGACTGTGGCTCTACCTGTGTTCCTCGTTATTCTCTTCTGCTGCTCTGGAAAGGTGTGTAACCTAGAAATAGCTAGTTTCCAAAGTACGTTGGGTGAGATAAAAAGTTTACTAAGATCATTCTAATTGTTTTCTGTTTTAATTAACAGTACTATATTGCTGCATTCTTGGTGCAGTATTAGGGAGGCATGCTTTGCCTTGAAAGGGTGGTATAGAAATATGTATAATCAAATAAAAAGTAAAGACATGAACCACCTCTGAGAGTTTTAATTTTTGGAAGCCCTCTGATATATCTTTTAGAAGCAAGCAAGTGCAGCAGAGTACAAAAAAACAGATGAACCTCAGCCAGATGTAAATGAAGAAGAGAAGGTGGAGGACAAAGAGAAGGGAGAAAGCAAGGATGAAGAGGAAAAAGCAAAAGAAGAAAAACCAGGTGTTCACGGTATGAGATATTCACTGCTTCTGAAAGCACTAATTCTCTCCCCCCCCCTCCTTTAAAATGTGGAAGCTAGCACCAGGGGAGAATGGGGAAGTGAATAGTGAAAACCCAAGTGGCCACCTTTTAAAGTGATGAAATATTATGTGTATACACTTCAGCAGATAAGAAGAATGATGATGATGATGATGCAGCAACTGCTAGTCAAGAGGAAGAGGAGGAGGAAGAGGAGGAGGAGGAAGAAGAGGAGGAGGTGGCAGAGGAGGAAGACAGTAAACCAGTTATAGATGTAAGCACATAGTTAAAAAGATTTTCAGTTGATGAATTATAAGTTTAAAAATGCTAAGTCTTTCTATAAGATTACATTCCAGTCCTTCCTATATCATGAATGATGACCTCACTGTCTTTTTTGATATGATCAATTGCTCATTATAGCCTGTGAATCTGTGTTGTAAATTTTGAAAGCTGATGTAACATTAACATTTTGTTTAAAGTCATATTCCAGTATGAATATGTTAATTTTTGTAAACTGGTGGCATTTGCCTTAAGTTTAATTTTGTGCTGAAAATGCAGCAATGTTCTTCTGCTGATAGAAACTGTTCCAACTGGGATGGGCAATTCTCCCACAGCCTACAACTGGGAGGGCTTTGAAACCCCTTCGAACAGCTTTTCAAGTAGCATAGGTGACTTTTGGTAGAAGGAAAGGAAGCTAAAGACCCATTGGAACAATTAAAGGGTTTCAGTGCACTCCTGGATTTGACTTGTTATCTTCATGGGGTTTTCATTGCACATTTCAGAATTATGCCTATTTGCATGAAAAGTATTAGTTGGTTTTTGCTAGCTGCCCTGCCTAAGGTCAGTTGCATGCTGTTCTGCACAGGCTTTCCCTATAGCCCATGCCTCCTGTCTTTAAGAAAATGTTCAGAAGCATTTAGTATTTTAGGAGTGGAAGAGGCTGTTTAGAGAATGCTCTGTAAGCGTGGAACTCTGCCACGGGCAAAATGAGTCACAGGGATTCTGTGTCATTCCCGTGTGATAACATGTTATTTTATACTTTGAACAGTTCATTTAGTAAAAGATTTAGCTAAAGCGGATGTAGTTGTTGTGAATATTAAATAGAAAACAAATTAAAACCCACCCTCACTAAATTTGTACCTATAGTTCTAGAACTGACATACAGTAGAACCTTGGATAAAGTCCAAACCCCGCTCCACAAGTTTGGACTTTATCTGATTTTGGACTTTATCCGAATCAAATGGGCGATGTATTGGATAACGTCCAAAAATGGACTTTATCCGAGGTTCCTATACCAAATACCTCGGTTAACGTCCATTTTTTTTTTTTTTAGCAGTTTTGGACTTTATGCGATGCATGGATGAAATCGCACCACTACGGCCTCTCAGAGCTCATGGAGCTAGGTCATCTCCGTGGTTCACAGATGAACTGCGGGAGCTCAAACGGGCAGGATGACTCCGATTGGACACTAGCTAGAGCCGCTATTAGGGCCTATCTAGTGGCGATGGAGGTGGTGAGGCGGCAATACTTCACCATCCTTATTGCCTCCGCTGATAATCGCCCAGCCACCCTGTTCCGGGTTACCAGGTCTCTCCTTGGTAGGGGGACCCCGGTGCCTGGTTGGCAGGGGTCGGCTGAGGACTTTGCTGACCATCTAGTGGAGAAAATCGATCGGATTCGCTCGGGGTTTAATCCTGGCGTGGATGGGGAGAGTCCGGAGGGAGCTGGAGCACAGTCTTGCCATACCATCTGGGACCAGTTTGATCCAGTTGCCCCTGATGAAGTGGACAGGCTCCTTGCAGCTGTGCGCGCCACTACCTGCCCATTGGACCCCTGTCCCACCTGGTTGGCGAAAGCCTCCAAGGCGGTGACAGGTGGCTGGGTTGGGGCTATGATCAATGCATCATTGCGGGAGGGGGTGTTTCCTGCACCTTTAAAACATGCCTTGGTGCGCCCCCTCCTGAAGAAACCTTCCCTCGACCCAGCTGTCCTAACCAACTATAGGCCTGTCTCCAACCTCCCCTTTTTAGGGAAGGTGTTGGAGAAGGCAGTGGCGCGTCGGCTGCAGGGGGTACTGGATGAAGCAGATTACCTGGACCCCTCTCAGTCAGGATTCAGGCCTGGATATGGTACCGAGACGGCATTGGTCGCACTGATGGATGATCTCTGGCGGGAGCGGGACGGTGGTCACCCATCTGTCCTTGCTCTTCTTGACCTCTCAGCGGCTTTCGATACCGTTGACCACGGTATCCTTCTGGAACGGCTCCGAGGATTGGGAATCCAGGGCACTGTGTGGTCCTGGTTTTCCTCATTTCTGAGGGGTCGGACCCAGTCGGTGTGGTTGGAGAGTGAGAGGTCCAGTCCTAGGCCCCTCAAATGGGGGGTGCCTCAGGGCTCGGCGCTCTCTCCTCTCCTATTTAACATCTACATGAAGCCGCTGGGTGAGATCATTCGTTCCCATGGGGTGCGGTACCATCAGTACGCGGATGACACTCAGTTGTACATCTCGGCCCATGGGGACCCCAGTCATGCCATCAAAGTCCTTTCCAGGTGCCTGGAAGCTGTTGGGGTCTGGATGGGGGCTAACAGGCTACAACTGAATCCCAGCAAGACTGAGTGGCTATGGATAAGGGGTCCTGCGTTAACCCGGGAGCTACCATCTTTGGTTCTGGATGGGGCTATTTTGCCCCAGACAGACCCGGTGCGCAACTTGAGGGTCCTCCTGGATTCGCGGCTACTGCTAGAAGAACAGGTGGCGGCTGTGACCAGGAGGGCTTTCGCCCAACTTCGGGTGATTCGCCAGTTGCGCCCACTCCTGGACCGGGACTCCTTGCTCATGGTCACTCACGCTCTGGTCACCTCCAGACTAGATTATTGCAATGCGCTCTACATGGGGCTGCCCTTGACGACCATTCGGAGGCTACAGCTGGTCCAGAATGCGGCAGCCAGGGTGGTGATGGGGTGTGGGCGTTATGCCCGTGCTTTGCCACTGCTTCGGGAGCTGCACTGGTTGCCAGTTTGTCTCCGGGTGCAATTCAAGGTGCTGGTTTTGACCTTTAAAGCCCTATATGGTAGTGGGCCAGGTTACCTAAGAGACCGCATCGCCCTGAGGACGTCTGTCCGTCCAACCAGAGCAGACCGGAGGGGCTCTCTAATTGTGCCATCAGCCAGAGGGGCTCGCCTCTCTGGCACAAGGAGGAGAGCCTTCTCCGTGTCTGCGCCGGCCCTCTGGAACCTCCTGCCAACAGAGCTACGTCTCCAGACGGAATTGCTGCCTTTCAGAAAAGAACTTAATACCTGGCTGGCGGGTCAAGTGTGGGGTGCAGGTGGAAGGGTAACCTCCATTGGGTGGTTGGTGTAGAAGAACTCCTCTCCATGGTGCCTTTGGATCCTGCAGCCCTTGTTTTTAGGGGGTGGGTAGTTTTAACTGTTTTTAACATGTGTTTTTTTTTTAATTTTTATTGTGAACCGCCTCGGCTTTGGCCGAGTGAGCGGTATATAAATGTGACAATTAGATTAAAATTAAATTAAAAATCACATGTGCATGAAAACTGCGACTTTATCCGAATTGGACTTTATCCGAGGTACCACTGTACTGTACTTTTAATATTTTGTAGTGAAACGGGAGAGAATAAATTGAAGCTCACTATTTTTCTACTTGTCAGCATAGATCTAGATATTGGAGGTAAATACAGTAGCTTTATCACAGTTCACTGTATATTACAGATCTAATGAAGAACAGGCAAATTTGGTTTCATTGACAGCTGAAGAAGGAGATCAGTGGCCAATATCCACTTGCATAGCGGCACCAACATTGTATGAACGATGTCAGTGGCAGTGACAGATTGCTGCTAATTAAACAATTCCTTTTGTACTTGCAGGGTGTGCTCAGATGATTGGAATGAGACAAAACTATATGCCTCCACATTGAGAGAGGAATTATTTTATTAGTGGCAATCTGCTGCCAGTGTCACCATTCCTACAATTCTGATGGAGCTCAGCAAGAGAGTACTGGCCATTGAGTTTTAATCTTTTTTCTTAGAAGAAATGACACCATTAACAAGTGTCAGGAAAACACTTGGGGAACCTAATGTTGAATTTTACCCCTTAGCGCTCTTAACTGCTATCACAGAAACAGCACAACTTGAGCACTTTGGAAAACAGCAAATAATGGAACTGCTAAGAATCTGTCTTTAGGGGTGGGCTCCTTTGTGTACTGTATTTAGTTTTCAGTTCTTAAAGAATTCTAAGGATTACAGCTCAGGAATCAAATGAGTATATTTGTTAAGCTTTATTCCCCACCATCACCACCATGAGAAGGGCTTCTGAATGATTTCCCTTCACCGCCTCTGGTGTTCCTGTTTCAATAAAATAAAATAACAAGGAAGCTGCTGTGGTGCTCGTTCTTTTGGAGATGTCTGCTATACAGCCTAATAGGCCTTGAGACTACAGCTTGTTTTTTTAACAAATCAACAACAGGAAACAGGAAGGCTGCAGAGCCAATGATAGAGATATGTCAAGTCAAAACCTCTTTTTGAAGGGTGGGGGTGGTGGAGCTATAAATGTAGTTGCTGTAGTTCCTTGGAGTTCATGGAAAGTTCTGGGAATTGAAAACAAAAGAGCAAACCTAGCTACCTTTACTTTAAAAAGTGAAACATGGCGTGCACATATGTTTTATTTATCTCAGAAATATTATTTTACCTTTTTAGGAGGAAGAAACTGTGAATAGATCCCCCAGAAACAGAAAACCAAGAAGAGATTGAAATATCCTACAAACTTTATCTGATTAATTTTCCCCCAACATGGTTTTGGGAGAGGACCTTGGATACCTTTTGCTGAAACACAAAAAACCCTCAAGATTCACCATCCACAGGTTCCTGACAAATGCTCTCCTGTGTAAATGAGTGTTTAGCAGTCAAATATTTGCAATTGTGTTTTTAAATAGAATATTCCTGTAGAAAGAGGACGCATTTAACACAACCCAGCTATGAATTTCTGGAATGTTATAAAAACTAACATTTTGCTTTGTTTTCAATTAGAATGGTAGACTTGGCAGTCTCAAAACTTTGGCTTAAATTACTGTAGCAATCTATCAGTGGAAATGAACAGCAACTCTTAGAAGAAATGCTAAGTACTGTATACTGGGTTTTTAATTTTTTTTTTTACAAACATGAACATTTCTTCTACAACATTTATTCCCTTCGTTTGATCATGTTAAACTGAATGGTTAATGCCATTATATTCAGTCAGATAGGTTGAGTTTAAAATCCATTTAAAGAAATGTATTAAGTGCTCAAACTTTCCTTTTTTTCTTATTAGAGGAACACCATAAAGAGGCCATGAAATAAATCCATTGGTCATGAGTATTGCCCAGTTAAAACAGTATTCACAATCAGCTCATTCTCCTTTAGGGTACTAAGACTGAGACTGATACGTCTTTTTTTGCTTTAGTCCTTAAATTCTTTCACATTTTGAATTTGTTTTCTTTGTGTTTGGGGCTTTTTAAACATTTTCCCCCTGTGGTTTTTTTGAAACTTCCTTCTCTTATGCCTTCTGCTGCTGCTATGCAGTTTGTTCAGAATGCAGCCTAGCTGCTACAGAATACATATGCTTAGCTCACTGTTAAGTCTGTTGTGTGTTTTTTTTATTGCAAAGATAGAACTACTTCTTTCTTGGGTCCAAACACTGTAGACTGGACAGTGTTGCTAACCTTCTCATTGTTGCCATTGTATGTACCTTCATGCACTAAAATGAGCTACAGGCAAGGTGATCTAAAGACTTGCACCAAACGTAGATGTCAGTATTCATGGTTGAAAGGAAGAGATATGAAAACATACTGGGTATATGTAACATGTGAGGTCTCAATCAAATTGTATTGCAAATGTAGGGAGTTCCAGTTTCAGCTAAATAAAATATTTTAAAATTGTGTTGCATTGGGTATCTAGACATTCAGAGCCCTTTTTGTGTGAAATACAAACTATCAGAATGTATACCTTTAATGATAAAACTTAAATCCCTGAACATTAACTGAGGGAAGGGCAGAAGAATGAATGCTTTCCCACTGGCTGATCTCTTATTTCAATATATAGGCAAAATTGCTGTATGTGCACTGAATAGAAATACTCCAGGTTTCTCAAAGTGACAAGAGAACATTTGCTGCCTGCAAGTATGATTGTCCTTTTCATACTTGTGCCTGTAAAGGCACTAAAGAACCTCTTGTCTTGGTCAATGCATAGTTTTTCTAAACTAAGCTAAAGTCATCTAATGAATCATTTTGCTTTCAGAAACCAAATGGTATGCACCTTGTAAAACTTCCCTGGTGGCCTTATTATTATTATTATTATTATTATTATTATTATTATTATTATTATTATTATTATTATTATTATTATTATTATTATTATTATTATTATTATTATTATTATTATTATTATTATTATTATTATTATTATTATTATTATTATTGGAAGGGTGCCACTAGGGTGTTCTTACTGAAAGCTACAGAGTTTAACTAGCTCATGGTAGTTCTAAGTGACAGGTTAAAATGCAAACACCCAGAGCTGCATTTTATCTGTTTCCTACCCTTAGTTGACTTGACTTGGCAGTAGTCATTTAACACCTCAGTTTTACTAATTTTAAAGTACTTGAGCTAACATGCTGTCTGTCTTGGAACTACCTATGTTATTCATTTCTCTGTGCAGCATGTTTTCTTTCCCTCCAGAATGCTTAGAGAAATGAATTAATTTCCTTTTCAGATGGTGGTCATAAGGTGATGTTTAACATATAACTGAAGGTAATATAATTGGCATCTGTTCAGATTGCTGTTTGCATGTTTTAGCTTTTTTTCATGTCAGTTTATTGCTTAAAATGTACTGCTTTGTAAGCCTTCAGCCCAATGTGTCATTGTGAGCCCATCATATTAAGGAATATTCTACACTGGGAGAAGAGTGTCACATCTACTAATTCGGATTAAAGAAGTCACGTACTGTGAAGCCAGTTGAATTTCCAAATAAGAGATGTGAATTGAAGGATGATTTTTTAAAATTTAAATTTGGAGAAAATATATTATTGTGGGAAATCAATTATGCTGACAAGAGGAAAACTGAAAATGGGAGAAGTACAACCCTACAAACTACCATATTCAACCTTTAGGGAAAATGTCTTCTAAAAAAGAGAATTTCAAGGTGAATAGAATGTTAGACTATTTGGTTTTTATTTTCTGAAGAAAATAAAGTGCATTCCAGCAGTTTCAAATCCATCTGTGTTAGTGTGTTGAGTAAATGTTACATGCCTGAAAAGCAAGATGATGCTTTTCAGCAAACAAAGTGTCTCCTATAGGATATAGTGTAACCTTGCATATATTTAAAATGAAATAAAATGCAATGAGTCTCCTGTATGGATATTATGGATGATAGGGAAGCTTCAGATCATGAATAGGAAAGGGTGGTATCCTCAATCTTCCACTTGACTCCACTTAATCTGTGGCAGTAAATATGGTGCTAAAAACCAATTTCTTGGCACCCTTCTACCTTCCTATCCACAGTAGTTTTCGAAATGCCAATATTTCCTACATACAAATCCCTCAAGTATTGGTAAACCAGACTGTGATTTTCTCACAAAGTTCCTGACTGTTATAAAACTAATAATAAACCTAAAGATGCATATAAATATATTGGTTAAGTTATAAGCAGATGTAAACTTACTCTGATTAATAAAAAACAAATTACTGTTTTTCCTATTGTCCAGTTCACTACATTTTCTCCCTGTGGACTTAAGTAATCAAAGGATACAATAGATGTTAAAGGAAAATTCAGGGACAAGAGAATCTTCAGTTCTGAAAGAACATCATCATACAAAAATGCAAAATTAATGTTCTTTATTCTGTTTGAATATACCTGAAAAGATTGTCAGTCCTAGTTGGTAGCAAAGTTATATTTCATTGATTTCATGATTTACAGCAATATACTTGATTTAATTAAGCTGAAAAAGTAAATGTCTCAAAAAGATTTCATGTAAGCAATGGAGTGTGTAACTTGAATTGTCAAAGTCTTGATCATCAAAATAGGCATTCTTAGCATATTCTCTAGCTTGTGCAAACAGCTTTTTTATTTTGATATGTTGTAGTACTAGGAACTCTTGAGGTGGCAGGAATTTTTAATTCTACAGACAAACTGGTTACAAATATTGACAGGAAATTGTAGTGTCAGTCCAAAGTATTAGATTTTAATTGCATCTATATAGATAAAAATTGTATCTATATACTGTAATTCTATACATCCTGATTTAGTCATTCAGAGTACTATACAATGAAATCAGTGGCACTTACATTAGGCTAGCTAGTGATTGCTATGTCTTAATAATTTCATTAGATCTATGATTACGTCTGAATCCAACAATATAGATTTTACTTGTACATGATCCATATTAAAGAACTGGGTTAAAATTATAGAATTGAATGGTTTATATATTCTGTTTCACATGGTAGGCTAGCTTGCTTCCTTCAAATCTGAAGCATATTCCCTGCTTGAAGATCAAACTGTGATGACTCATAATCATTTCTTTATCATATGGCACACAGACGTGTGCTATGTATTTGGAATTTCCGGTATGCTGCAGACAAAAGTCAACCTTACAACTTTAGACAAAATGTGCGCAATTAGGTTAATTTTAATACAGCCATCGTATTCAAAAATCTACATGGAACTGTCTTGAGTGCTACCTACCTATAACTTTTTTGTTTCACGTCATAGTTTGACTAATATGGCAGAAGATTTTTTTCAGTTTTGCCCACATTCATTATTTTGTATACAGTATTGTACTTGTTCCAGCATTGGCAGCCTCCAATTTAATTAGTCAGAGACAAGCTGAATTTAGCTACCATAATACCTCATACAAAGTCTGCTTCGTACAACATCGAATTCATACAACATCGCCTAATTTCTTGAAAAAAGTTACCTCATACAAAGTCGCTCGATTTTGTATGAGGCATTCGGTTTTTCCCAGGTTGCATTGTGCCTGGGCAGTATAAAAGACAGGACACATGCGTGCATTGCTCTTGTGGGCTTTGCACGAGGTGAAGAGTGTTTTGGAGTGGTTTTGAGCGTGATTTTGGATTTTTTTAAATTTTTCATCAGAATTTTTAGAAGCATTCCTGGGATTTTTGCAGCATTCTTCAGGCTCTTGGACAATCAGGGTTGTTTGACATGTTTCTGTAATGTATTTAGCTTTTAGACAATGTTTTCTTAAAGTTCTGTCAGTTTCCTTGACTTTGCCCTGAAGTCTGAGCTGCTGCAGTACAATGTATCTCTATGGAAACGACGTTGTATGAGGCATCGTGGCAAGGATTTGGACGTTGTATGAGGCATCGCGGCTAGGATTTTGCATGTCTCATACAATGTCCAAATCCGCATAAGGTCCAAACTTGTGGAACCAAGTTTGGATGTTGTATGAGGTATCACTGTATGGTGAACTCAGTACAGTATCTGCAATAGATCAGCAAGACTTCATTGCTTCCAACAATACATCTTTTTCCCCCCATCTAAAAGAAGACTGAAAGGTCGGGTTAGAGAGCTGCACTTTGGAACATGAAAGCCTCATTGGGGCGTCCCCCCCCAAAAATCTTTTCAACCCAGAGTAATGTCTGACTGACACGAAATTATTATTAATGAGACGACTGTCTTCAAGAAATTGTTCGATATTTGTTCCCTTCCGTTTGGAATTTTCTGCATGCAGTTAAATCAAATTGCATGAGATTATCATATCAGGGTACTTTGCTATATAGCCTTTCATACCCGTCCAGTGTGTGTGTGTGTGTGTGGGGGGGTGGTGGTACACACCCCACCCCATTCACAAAACGGCCAATCTAGCGTGTGCGTTTCCTAAATAAGATGGAGGGACGCTTCTTCGCTTGTCTTTAAGGTTAATTTCTTTTCTAGCTTTAAAACAAAACAAAACGTGGAGAATCGCTTTGTTCAGGTAGCTTTGCTTTCCTTGTGTTGCAAAACTAGAATTCAACTATTAAGAGAAAAAGGGCTTTTAAAGTAAACTGAGTGTTACTGGGCGCCGCTGCCACCGCTTGGCTCAAACAGATGCAACTAACAGGCAAAGGCGGGGAGAATCCCACAGGTTTCTAAAAACTGAAGGACGAGGTTTATTGATGTATTTATTTAGATTCGCTGCTGTCACTCGCTTATAAACCTTGCATAACTTGGGAGCCAGATGTTCTGGTTTTCTTGTGGGCAACGTAGTGGAAAAGAGGGACACCCCCCACCCCCACCCCTCCTAACATGGCAGCCTTTTAACTGAGAAGGGGTGTTTGGTCAAATTTCCACCGTTTGGGCATTCAACGTTCAAGGTTTTGTCGAGGTGTTTTTTTTTTTTTAAAAAGTGTGTTAGGTCCGCCCTTTGAAGGGGGAAAATGCACCCCTAAAATAACGGGTTTAGAAGAGCCTCTCCCTGTTCTTCTTCTGTCACCACTCCAGTATGGAGAGACTGTGCTCTCTCTCTCTGGCGCTTCAACCGCCATAGGAGGCGGAAGGAGCCGAGGCGGGCAGGGCAGGGCAGGCAGGGCCGGGTCCTGGCAGGACAAAAGCCCTCAGTCAGTCAGTCAGTCAGCAACGCGCACACGCACAGTAGCCCTACGAAGAAGAACGAAGTTCCAGTAGCTCAGCTGGAGCTTGCCAATCAGGATGGAAGCCCCGCCCTTTATGTTCTTCCGGAAAGGTCGTGCGGGGGGAAGAGGGAAGAGAAGGGGCTCCACTTGACTCTTTTTTCGTTCTTATCTCTGATTGGCTCTTCCCGCTGTCTGCCAACTCCTCCGGACCCTGTGAGGGTAGGCGCCGTGACGTCACCTAGGACCGCCCGCTTCGGAACGGGGGCGGGCTCTTCAGCGGGGGAGGCAGGGGAAAAAAGGAGGGAGGGGGGATTTAAGCCATTTCAAGATGGCGGCGGCTGCGGGGCGGACAACAATGGGGAGCGGGAGGGTTTTGTGCTGTTGGGCCTGAGCTGGAGACGGGGAGAGGGAGGGGGACGGGGCAGCGGGGGCTCGGCCTGGCTTGGGCCTAGTCGGGGAGCAGAGCGGCGGCGCCGTCCGGGAAGGTGGCTGCGGCAGCGGCAACGGCAGCAGCAGAGAAGGGAGAGTTGGGACGAGGAGCTGACCGGCGTCCGCCGCTGCCCGCCATGGCGGAGTGAAGGGCCGCACGCCCCGGCGGTCCTTCCTTCCTTCTTCCCTCCCTCCCTCCCTCCCTCCCTCCCTCCCTTCCTTGGTGGGGCGGCCGCCCTTTGGCTCATGGTTCTGCCCCCCTTCCCTATGGCGGAGTTCGCGGTTCCGCGGCACACCGCGGTGATGGAGCGGCTCCGCCGGCGGATCGAGCTGTGCCGGCGGCACCACAGCGCCTGCGAGTCCCGCTACCAGGCCGTCTCCCCCGAGCGCCTCGAGCTGGAGCGCCAGCAGACCTTCGCCCTTCACCAGCGCTGCTTGCAGGCCAAGGCCAAGCGGGCCGGGAAGCACCGCCAGCCGCCCCCGGCAGCGGCAGCAGCGGCGGCAGCTGCCCCGCCGCCTCCCGCCGCCTCCGCCTCCGCGGCTCCTCCGCCACCGCCTCCCTCGTCCGCCGCCCCGGGCTCTGCCTCTACCTCGGCTTCTTCCGACAGACCCGGAGTCAACGGCCTGGACACGGACACGGCGGGCGGCGAGCAGCAGCAGCAGCAGCACGGCCGCAGCAGTGCCCTGATCGCGGTAAGGTGCCAGCTGTTTGTTGGGGCCCAGAGGAGGAGCGCCGGCATTGGTTTTGGCCTTGGGAGCAGCACCCGCGTCGCCCCCCTTGACGAAGGGCTAGATAGAAGGGGGGTGGGGTGGGGTCGGGGGTCGTCGTCGTCTGTCGAACTATTCAGCTTTCTTGTCTATTCGAATCTGCAACCTTTAAAAACAACAACAGCATCTGCATCCTTAAAATTCAAAATAAACAGTATCTGTAGTAGAAAAGGAACTTTTTGTTGTTGTTTGCAAAGTTGAATGCAAATGAATACATTGCTGATACTCCCTTTCGATCTTGAGCATCGCACAGTGGGGACGAGGTAACAAGAACAACAACCCAAAAAAGGCCAAAACAGGAAACTGATTTGGGTGTTCTTTGACAAATCAAGTGGATGCCTCTGCTTTCCACGCGAAAGTGTCGCTGATGTTAGTATTATCCACGTTGGTAACGCTGGCTGGGAGGCGGAAGGTCAGCAGTTCGAGTCCCGAGTACTGCAGGACGGAATGAGCACCCATCTTTGTCCCAGCTCCTGCCAACCTAGCAGTTCGAAAGCAAGAAATTGCAAGTAGATAAATAGGGACCACTTCGGTGGGAAGGTGAGCAGCATTCCGTGCACTCCAGTGTTTAGTCATGCCTGCCACATGACCACGGAAACGTCTGCAGAAGCAGACAGCGCTGGCTCTTCGGCTTTGAAACAGAGATGAGCACTGCACCCTAGAGTCGGATATGACTGGCTTTCAAGCAAGGGAAACCTGAGTAGATAGGAACTGATGAGATGGTCTTGAAGCTGCATCCAGACTCGGTGCAGCAAGCTTGTGCGAATAATTATTTGTATCACAAACAATACAGTAGAATTGTATTCCTTTCATTTATAGCATGTTTTTTTGTCTGAAAATCCTGCCGTGGTTAACATGGGATTAGCCTGTTCTATCTTCACAGCAATCTTGTAAAGTAGTTTAGTTAATTGCAAAGAAGTTTGTCTCTAGCACTGCCCTTAGGTCATCATGTTCTAGTAAACTAGGTCATCCTTGTACATGTGAAGTAACATTTGAAGTACTAGACCGGTTCAAAGACACCGATTGCTTTTTGCGAATCTGGTCTGGAGGATATGAGACCGAAAAGCCATCATTTTCTAAGAGACTGTCCATGTAGTGAAGTAAACTGCTTATTCATTGTTAAGAATTTAGAAGAAACAATTGAGGGGTGGTGGTGGTTTGTTCACTTTCCTCCAGGGAGCAACACTTACTTGCTAAGTTTCTGAACAAATTGATTACAATGGATTTGTTTACATTCTGTGGGCTAGGTGATCCCTGAACATGAGGAAATTTTTGAAGTGGTAGCTGTGTTAGTCTGTGCAAGTATATCAGAGAGTAAACAAAACAAAACAACAAAAAAGTTGTGGCACCTTAAAGACGAACTCCTGTATTCAAATGTGAGCTGTGTATAAGTTGATGCCATGACGTTTTACTCTTATATACCTGATGAAGTGGGCTTGATCCACAAAAGCTCACATTCAAATACAGGAACTAGTCTTCAAGGTGCCACAACATTTTTGTTATTCTGTTTTATTCACTCTCAGAGCATGAGGGAAACTCTTAAGTTCAGCAGTGGTGGCCTTTGAAAGTGTGATTGGAAACTTGTCTTCTCTGTATCAGAGTAGGTATTGCTGACTACATTCTCCCCATATGACCTAATGGTCACCACAGTATGGCTCTTGCACAATTACAAAAGCTGGGTAACATTTTTAAGAGGCCAGAGAATGTAGGAGAGCTTTTGTGGCTTATCCCAAATGGCTATACAGTACAGGTATGTGTGTACTTTTAAGTTGTGATAGATCTTGAACAGCCTGAGGCCGTAGTTTGGTAGATAGGGAAGAGGTAACAACTCAGCAATGATGGCTTTAAGTGACTGGCCTACTGTGGACATTTGAAGACTAGTGTGTTGAGATAGAAAGGTACAGATTTGTAATGCCTCCGCATAATTTCTCAAAGTCAAGGAAATCAGGTGGGTGAAGTGGGTTGCTGGGATAATCAGGAATGTAGTTATCAGTGCATTAAAATGTATAGAAAACAGTCTTAGAATTCTTAAGTTAAAACATGGAAAGGGAAGAAGTAATTCTGTCTCTGGTGCTCTATGTTGTGAACATTATGTCTGATAGAATCAGAAGTTGCCTGGGCTGTTAGTCATTTCTCTGTTTAGAAGCTGACTGGATATTACTTGGATACAGTCAGAATACTGGCTTTATCTGTCAGGATTGTGAAAAGATCCTGCGGTCTGACACTGTCTCCTAAAGTAATATATGCCCCAGCTTGAGGGCCACTCAAAACTGTCGAAAGTAAATATTGCTTCTCTGATAGCCCATTTTGGAATATAGATTCTGGAGAGGAATATGTCCTAGGGCCTATTTGGTGACTTGCTGTTTTATACCAGTTTAACAGAATTAAAAGTTGAAGGTAACAGTTGTAGCTTAATCTCCAAGTACAATGAGAAGGGAGGATTCACTTGAGAAGGCATTGATGTTGGGAAAGGTGGAGGGCAAAAGAAGAAGGGGGAGGCCAAGGATGAGATGGCTAGATGGCATTGTAGACACAATGGGCACGGAGCTGGGAGGGCTGAGGGGGATGGTGGAGGACAGAGGCGCCTGGAGGAAAATGGTCCATGGGGTCGCAAAGGGTCGGAGTCGACTGTGCGACTGAACAACAACAAACAATGTTCCTGTCACTGGTACTCAAGCAAGATAGAAATACAGCATGGCTATTGAAAAGAATAGTTTGTCCTATGCTTATTTTGCAAGCCTATATTGACCAAAATCCTGTGGACATAAAGGTATGCCATGGGGCCAGATAACATCTTTTGGCATCTGCAATGTTTAATTTAAATAAACTGAAAGCTTCATATCCTCCAATTTCAGATTTTGAGGTCTTGCTTTTGCCATGGGGAAATGTTTTGGAAGAGAGAGAAGCATTTAATAGTCAAAAATTGTTGCCAGACTGTGATCATTGGGATGTGACTGCTGCCTAATTGTGGTGGTAGTCCCAACAGCAACTTTCTGGCAGTGATTTTCCCCCCCCCAATTAAAGGCTTCCTCTTCCTGAGACATCCAAAGACTTCCTGGGGCAAAAGGGTGCCCTAGGCAGCCTTAGAGCTTGAAATAGCGGGTAGGGGATAGAAAGCTTTCAATTAATATAATTTAAATATTATCAGTACTAGATGGTCAGATCATCTTGCTCCCTTGCATAATGCCGTGATAACAAGATTTTGCCCATTATGGCCTGATATATTCCTGTGATCTACAGGAATAATATATAATAGTGTATAATACACAGTATAATATACAGTAGATCCTAATATATTTGAAGCTTGAGACCTTCCTTAAATTTCTGTCTCTCTGGTTTATTTTCAAAAGTATGATAGCAGTGGAACAGTCATGTGGAAATACCAAATTAAATCAGTGATTCCCAAAATGGACAGCTCAGATGTTCTTAGATTAAAATTAATAGAAGCTGAAGCCAACATAGCCAATGGACAAGACTTCTCAGAGCTATATGCCAAGAACATCTGGGGGCATAAGTTTGGGAATCACTGTGCTGTGGAACTTCCTTACCTTCATTTTGCTTCCTTAACCTCAGCAAGCGAATATTAAAACCAAATGTGTGATGTATTAGAATTGCAAGTTTCAGGGTTGTTTTAAAAACTCAACTTTTGTTGAATATAAGCTAGAAGAAATATGAAGGAGTTGCCTTTTATTTTCATCAATGGTGTCCTTCCCTTACAATTCAAAAGATTGGATTCATGTAAAGGAAATCGCGCAAAAGGAATATCAAAGTCACACGCTACCTCTTTGATCTGGCAATAATCTTGTTACATAGTCTCAGAAAAGAAGGAAAGATTTGATTGTTTTTAATGTTTTAGCCATCCATATACAAATGTTGGGCAAAGAATTGGTAAGATGTTACCTAAATTAAAATGATGCCAGTTCTTAAAAATCTAGTTTTTAAAGGTAACAAGGAGTCCTTTTCATAGAAAAATTTCCCATCCAGCCATCTCCAACATTGTTCTGGAAGGTCCTTGAACATACAATGAACAGAATTCTGCTTGCAGGAATTTAGTCCTCTTCATCCTTTATAACAGGGATTCTCAACCTGCGGCCCACGAGCCGGATGCGGCCTGCGGCACCATTTCATGTGGTTCTCCCCCCCCTGCTTCCACCACACCAGGAAGTGTCATGTGGTGGAGGAAGGGCAAAATAGCCATCTGGCCCCCGGAGCTGTCTGAGAGAGCATGACCCAGGCCCCAGCTTAAAAAGGTTGAGAACTCTTGCTTTATAAGAAAAATTCTGATCTATGTATATGTAGTAAAACGTTTTTGCAAAAGGGTTGGCATTCCTCTGTGTTTAAGCATCTGGTTGTCATAAGTGACTATGGTATGTAATTATTTTTATTCAGTGCATATTCAAATATTTTCTGCTTATTGCATTGATATCTTTTCAGTTTACAATATTTGGAAGTGTGGTCTGTTCATCTCTTGAAAGTTTTATACAGTTTTGTTGAAGTAGTTGGAAGTTTGTAAAAAGCTTATCTTAAAAATTAGAGGTAATTAATTTTAACTATCACTATGTCAAAATGATATTGGTAATCTTAATTAATCTTAATCCTGTTAGTTACACTTGTTGATGTAACTCCCTTGGTGCAAATGTCAAGAGCGAAATGCTGCAGATGAAATAGTTGCCGTAGATCAGGGGTGCTCAAACATTTCTGGCCGTGGGCCGGTCATGTGGCTCAGTGGGCCGGCTGTGTGGTTCAGTGGGCTGGTTGTGTGGTTCCTCCCACTGGAAGCAGAAGTAAAACACACCTTGCAATCTGTTTTGCAACAGGATTAGATAGATTTTAAGCTGCCATTTTCTCTGCTTAAACTAGAGTGCCCAGCCTGTACGGGCGCATTTTACTTCCACTTCCAGGAGTGATGCGGGCGACGCGGGCTGGATGAATTGGTGTCAGGGGCCAGATCCAGCCCACAGGTTGTAGTTTGGGCACCACAGGCATAGATGTTTGCTATTGCATGCAACTCACGTGACTCAGTGGGCAGTACAGAATGCATACATCTTAACTTGTGGCAGTTTGCTCCTAAAATTTTCATTAAGTAAGTTATGTCACTATAAATATATACTGTACTGTACTAGGATTCTGGCTGTTATGTATTAGTTCACTTTAACAGGCTATCAGACGAAACATTTTAAAAAAAATTGACAATATAAAAGTACAGTAGAAACCATGTCAATCTGTGGGAACGTATGAAACAAGAAACAAAATAAATGAAAAAAAGACTAAAACTTTGTGGTACCTTAAAGACTACTATATTTTAATATGAGTTTCGTGTATTAAGCTCATGAAATCTGAGGATATCTGAAGAATGGATTTGATCCATGAAAACTCACATGAAAATATAGTATAGTTAGTCTTGAAGGTGCCGCTGTGTTTTTGTCTTCCTTGTTTTTTGTTTTGTTGTCAGAAGTGACAATGGTTCATTAGTACAGGAATAAGCTGTGAATAATTTTAATTATCAGTTATTATCTATGAGTCTACAAGGTAACAATAGTATAGTTGACATAAGGAATCTCACACTTAGTAGTGTGCTGGAAACTCAGTTGATGTTTAATCCTTTCCAGTAGGTGTCCAGCATTTCTATATACTTTATCTCATCTGTTTTTCTTTCACATCTAGTTTTGTGGTGTTTTTTTTCTTCCTGTGACAGTCACTTTCAGTTCATCCAAAGTATGTCCAGATAGATTGATAATAGTCTAAAATAGGTTTATATATGTTATCATTCTGATGTCAGATTTATGTCTACTGGTAATCTCCACCAAAAGTATCTTGATGTTCTACTTCAATAATAATAATAATAATTAGTCCAGGGGTGTCCAAACGTTTTGGGCCATGGGTCGGTCATGTGGTTTAGGGGGCTGGTCACTACGGCCCGTGGGCCGGATCCAGCCCCTGATGCCAATTCATCTGGCCCACAAAACCCTTGTTGCTCCATACGGGCATGTTTTACTTCTGCTTCCGGGAGCGGTGAGGGTGAATTGGTGTTGGGGGCCGGATACAGCCCACAGGCTGTAGTTTGGCCACCCCTGTGTTAGTCTGTGCAAGCATATCAGAGAGTAAACAAAACAACAAAAAAAGTTGTCTGATGAAGTAGACTTGATTCACAAAAGCTCACATTTAAATACAGGAGTTAGTTTTTAAGGTGCCACAACTTTTTTGACCTTTTTTGTTTACTCTCTGATATTTAATAATAATGTGAATATTTTTGTCCTAAGAAAACTTCAGTATGCAAAAAAACAAAAAACTCCAGCAACATACCGATCCTGGTTAGAAAGGCGGAGGATGACTTCAGGGATCCACATTTGACCTCATTCAGCCATGAAAGTAACTTCGCGATTTTGGGTCTCCTGCCCTCCCTCAGAGGATTTTTTGGTAAAGATTAAGTGGGAATTGCGTGTATGGTACCTTAAACCCACTGAAGTAAAAATGGGATACATGTTTAAAAAGTAAATAATAAATCTTTTTAAGTGTTCAGTTTTTGACCTCTCTCCTGCAATACAGGCAGCCACTGCAAAAATGTCAGCATCATTAATATACAGCAGGGGTTCTCAACCTACGGCCCAGGGCCCAGATGCGGCCCACAACACCATTTCATGTGGCCCACCACCACCTCTGCCACACCCGGAAGTGCCATGTGTGGCAGGCTGGGCAAAATGGCCGTCCGGCCCCCGAAGCTATCTGAGGGAGCGTGACCCGGCCTTCAGCTTGAAAAGGTTGAGAACCCCTGATTATACAAGCGACACACCTGCCCCAATTAGTACAGCTCTCTTGGTTGACAGAGTTTGTAACTAATTAGTTCCAGAGATGTGGCAGCGCCTGACAGCGAGTACTTGCCCAGCAAGCCATTTAACACCTTCCAGGAATGCCTTGGCTTTGGCTGCCTGTGGTGGTAGCTGGTTGAGAGGGCAGTGTGGTAGTTTGGGACACAGTACGTCTGATAACAAGTTGGATAAGATTGAATAGGGGACATTTACAATTAATCTTAATACCAAGCCATGGATCATTTGGTGCTCCCAGCTGTGGGAGGCTGTATCGATACCCGTGCTTGTCTTAATATTCTGCTTAATTTGCTCTCCGCTTTGCTGCTTGGTAACCCACTTCCCTTGTAATATCTTGACCTCTGCATCTGATGCATCTAAACCGTGCCTGAAATTTTACTCCTTGTCCGAAGAAGTGGACTTGACCCACGAAAGCTCACAGTACAAATATAGCAGTTAGACTTTAAAGTGCTTCAGTGTTTTTGTGTTTTGGTTTGTTTTTGTTTTCTGATATGCCTCAACCACAGACTAACACGGCTACTACGTCAAAACAATTCAAATGTTAGAATTAAGTTAGGGTGGGTTGGCAAGATAATACGGTCTACTGGCATATCTTATTATGTTTGATAGTAGTGATAATGATTGCTGGCCTATAAAGCAAAGCCTGCCGAGTGTCAGGTGGCAGTTGACCACCCTGACCACCCTGAGGACTAACGGCCTTGGGTGGCGAAGTCCACAGGGAAGGGTGATCCATACTGGCCTGGGGCTGAGGAGGATTTTGCGTGCCTAAAGGGCAATATTCTGTCATCTTGCTTTTCATGAGATTGCATATGATAGCATTAGTGTAGATTTTGTCTGTCGTGTGTAGGTTACTAAATATATGAATCTTTTCAAACTAAGGTTGGAGAGTGCAATAAAGATGATCCATGTACATTGCAGCTTATCGTAGATCAGTGTCATGATATTCCTTATACATGTTAGGCTCATAAAAATTAGACTACAGCTGTATCACTTTGTTTTTATGTGTTAAGTATATTGTGTAATAACTGAGAAATAGTTGGGACTTTCAACAAGAGCTAATGTGGAGGCCCCCCCCCATGGTTTTCGGGGTACACTGGTCCATTCCATCTCCATCCTTTCCATAGATAACTATATCATTATGCAGTAATGCACCCATCAAAGATATTTGCCCCTCATATGGTTGCTCTAGGTCAGTGATGGCTAACCTTGGCACTCCAGGTGTTCTTGGACTTAAATTACCAGAAGCCCATGTAGCATTCCTGCTGATCAGGGCTTCTGGGAATTGAATTTCAAGAACACCTAGAGTGCTAAGGTTAGCCATTGCGGTTCTAGGTTCTTCCCTTAAGTTTTTTTTCCAAAAGAGTTTTTGTCCATGTACAAAATGTGGGGTTCTCCCAACTTTGTAAGTACTTTGCTTTTGTGCGTTCATAATGCATTTTTGGATACTTTATTTATTCACTTTATACCCCATCATCTATTGCAGGACCCGAGGAAAGCTCACAAAATGTTTAGAACAGATACAACTAAAAATACAATAAGTTTTAATATTTTAAAAACCAAGGAACAATCTGTATTCAAAGTGGTTTGTATTGCAGTGTATAGGATCAAGTTGTTGTTATTATACAGCTGCTTGTTTATATTGTAAAATTATTTCATTTGCTTTATGCTAGATAGTAATATGATCTCTAGTTATAATTATTGTACAAAAGGAAGAAATTGGTTAAGTGCCATTTTCCGATTCCTATAACTTTAGGTGTAAAAAGCTATACTGTATTGCAATTTTCGGTTTTGACCAGTACCATTATTTGAGGAGTTTGGGTTATTCTTCTTTGTTAGTAGACTATGAGGTGAATAAAACAACTGCACAGAAAATGTAGAGAGATTAGCTCAGTCTCAGCACCTGAAGTCTTTGCACACAGGCTAGCACAAAACATTATAAAGTTACTCTAGAAGCATTTGATGTAGAAAAAAGGTATTTTTACTTACAGTTACCATTTGCAGTTACACTGAGTAGAATAAAATAGGGAAATAGAGTCACCAGCATGTAGATAGAACCTCTATGCTTGTTGCTTGGTCGGCGGTCGAAGGAAAAAGGGACAATCAATCAATAAAACAATGGAAAAAAACACACAGATAAAGATGGGGTAGGGACAGGAAAAGAACTTTACCATTCAAAGGACAGTCACATTAGGCTCTAAAGCCCACTTGCTCTGATATCCAGTGTCAGTGCATGCAAGAGTGCTGCTATCTCATCATTATTGCCAAGAATGTTGTTCTCTTCTCTGTCTCTCTTTGGCTGAGATTGTAGCGCAGGATAATTGCTGAGCACCTGGTAAACAACTTGCTTGTCCTCTACTAGTGCAGTAATTAACAGGATGGTAAAGGCATATCTGCATATAACACCGGCATTGGAACTTGAATGGCTATATGAAGTTGCTTACATAAATAATGTGGAAACTGCACCACCTGAACTGATTTGGAAATCTATAGATTAAGCAAAATAAGTACTGCATGTTGTCTAGATGTTGTGTATTACTAATGTGATATGAAAGTAGAAAAGTAATTGTATGCCAAACTTCCTACAAGTAAATAACTCAGTGACTGAGGGTTGCCCTTAAGTTAAGCTGCTTAGTGCAAGTCTCCATTATGGCAGCCTTTGGTATGACAGCAGAACATAAGCTGCCTTTTAGCTCATTGTGCCAATAGACGTAGACAGCTATGACTAATTTTAAATACTGATGTCAGCCGCTGCTATTTTAGAATTATTGCAACATTGAAAAATTAAGCAAATATAATATTGAGAACTAGCAGGTAAAAACAACAGGGGAAATGACAAAACACAACAGTCCTGTTTTAAGAACTCCCTTTTAGACAGAATGACACTAATAATAAGCCTGTCTGAAGGGAAAGAGACTTGTCCGCTTGTGGAAGGACAGCCTGGCCTCCGGTGGGAGTGAGTCCCAGAGTTTGGGAAGCAATGACAGAGGAAGCCCCTCTCCGGTGTTCCCATCAAGTGCACCTATGAGGGTGCTGGGACCAGAGAAAGGATGGATGGTCTTAAAACCAAGCAGGCTTCTAAAGGAAGATGTGACCTGTAGCTTGGAGCTAAGCCATTTAGGGTTTTATAGATCAACAAAATCAGCACTTTGAATTGGGACTGGAAATGGAATTGCCCATCAGTGGAACTGCTATCTATATGGGGGTAGGTAGGGGAAGGTTATGCGATCCCTGTAACTAGCCCAGTTAACAATCTGACTGTAGCAATTTGGACCCACCGAAGTTTCCAAACACTTTCCAAAGACAGCCCCTACATTAATCCATCTGGGATGTAACTAAGGCATGTGTTACCTTCACGAGATCAGACATCTCCAAGATTAGACATAACTGGCAGATATTGTTGCCTCCAACTTCCCCATGTTCTAGTGGGCTTTTTGATTTAAAGTAATTTTCATATTCCATTTACTCCTTGTTCTGTTCAATTTGTCTTGCAAACAGTTTATTTTATTTATTTATTATTTATTTACACCATTTTTACACTGCTTCCCTCGCCCAAGGGCGACTCAAAGTGGTTTACAAGGTTAATAAAAACATCAAATAAAAACATCAATAAAATCCTCATCTAAGAGCTATTAAAATCAAATAAAACCATCTGCTAAAACCCACCTTAACCTCCCTCCACCCACATTAAAAGGCTATCAGGACAGAATCACCCACCCGCAGACTAAACAAGCCAGCGGGCTTGGGAAGTGGAGCCATTCATGCCCCACAGCCGCTGGCATAGCCACGTTTTTAATGCTCTTCTGAAGGGGAGCATTAGCCTGGGGTTTCTGGAGTTGTTGTCTTCTGTAGATCAGTCTGTTCAGGAGCTAGGAAGAGTTCTCTTTCTTCTTAAAGGAGAAAACATGTACACATTGCCTTTTTGGGTGTGTTTTCTGTAGTAAAGGTCTGTTTGTCCTAGGCATCACAGAGATAACATTCTTGGAGAGGCAAATGGATTGTTCTGTTAACAGCAGAAGCACCAGTGTTTGATCAAATTTCTAGCAATTTGATACCAAATTTTTACTGTTTTTTTCTCTCTTTTCTATCTCTGTACACTCAGTTTAGGGGCCACTGTGGCTTAGTAGTTAAGTTTGACAAATGGAAGGTTGGCAGGTCAACAGTTTGAGACCCGAGTGCTGCACAACAGAATGAGCTGCTGTCATTTATCCCAGCTCTTGCCAACCTAGCACTTTGAAAGCAAGAAAATGTTTTCCCGCTGTAATTTTTCAACTATGGAAAAAGACTTTATCATTTGCAGAGCGATTGCTAGCCATGAAAGCCAAGGTACAGTAATCATATTGTGTGGAGCATAAAGCTAATCTAGAATTGTTTGTTTTTCAGCAGCTTCATGAAACAGTGAAAAGGAAGCTTGATAGTTCTGCGTCTCCTCAGAATGGTGACCAGCAGAATGGCTATGGGGACATGTTTTCTGTGCCCAAGAAATTGCATCATGATGATCATCTTGGTGGGTTGACCAATTCTTCCAATGGAATTCTTCCCGTATCACCCCTGCAGCACCAACTGGATAGCAAACCTTCCAGTGGAGACACTTTACAGCTTAATGGGAAACATTCCATGGGGCTGGATGGCATCAGCAAAAAATGTCTGCCAGACCCCAACCTTCAGTTGAATGGAAACAGTGATGCTGAAGATTCATTTGCTTTGATTATGAGCAAGGATCTGAAACAAGAGCCACCCGATGATCTTCCTTGTATGATGACTGGACCAGGAAGTTCTATATCTCAGAATAATTTGATGTCTGATCTTAACCTTAATGAGCAAGAGTGGAAGGAGCTCATTGATGAACTTAATAGATCAGTGCCTGATGAAGATATGAAAGATCTATTTACCGAAGACTTTGAGGAAAAGAAGGAAGTTGATTCTTCAAATTCAGCTGCACAAACTCCATTACCACAAGACATCATTATAAAGACTGAATTTTCTTCGGCAGATTTTGAACAAGAGCAGATGGGATCTCCACAGGTCAGGTCATCTTCTGCTGGCACAACGTTCATTGGTACTTCTGTTCCAGTGAGTGCTGCTTCTCCAGCAGTTAGTAATTCTCAAACAATGTTTCAGACTTCCAGTCAGCCGGTAACTGAAAATCCCAATCAATCCATGATGCAACAATCCAGCCAGTCTCCAAATGTGCAAAGACCTCTATCTAATTCATTATTATCTGGGCAAAGTTCAGGGGGTGCCAAAGAGATGTCTTCAGCTAAACAACTTCAGCAGATTGCTGCCAAGCAGAAAAGAGATCAGTTGTTACAGAATCAACAGCCAGTGCACCAATCCAACCAGATTTCTAACTGGCAGCAGCCTGGATCTTCTCATAGTCCATTAGCTGTTTCCTATACTATGGAAAATCCCACTAGCCCTTCAGTTTACCAACAGGACTTCAATAACCAGAAACTCATAATGTCCAGTATGTCAAACAAGAGTTCTCCAAGGGCTGGGAAGAGTTACCATGGTGGGAATATGCTAAGCCATCAGCCAAACAGCTTAAACCAGAACCCTGTGTCTAGTCAAAGTTCTGTGCTGGACTATGGGAATACAAAACCACTGTCCCATTACAAAGAATGTGGGCAAGGCGTTACGATGCCTGGACAGAACAAGTCACCCATGATGGCATATATGCAGCAGCGGCAGCCGTCCACTTTGCCACATATGAATGATGAGCAGAATGGGATGTTTGCAATGAAGAAGTCTGGAAATATTGCTTATAGGCCTCTAGTACCTCACAGCCAGGTAAGTGCTTCCAGTAACAGTTTGGCTATAGCGAGGAGGAAGGGTTGAATAAGTGGTATATATGGGCATACCGGTGAGGTTTATAATATGTTTGGGTTTATTGTAAAGAGATATTTAGAGGTGACTATTAGCACCAGGCATTTTTTTCCTGGTTCATTTAAAAATGTGGCTTCATGGTGAGGAATCTCTGATCAAATGAACTCATTGGTTAGACACCTTTTTCTTGCTTCTGAATTGAATTAAGCACAGTCCTGAGGAGCTATTTGCTTTCTTATGTTTGAATTCACCTGCCTAGACTAAGAGCTTTGGAGACCATACTAGTTGCATGGAAAATTTGCTGTAATTAGCAATTTGAAAGTCCTCTCAATTGTGGGGGAGAAACCATGGATGTGACCAAAATACTATATTTTACTGAACATAGTTGGTGCTCTTTGATCACTTAAACAAAATATGTGGGCCAAGAATTGTTCTTTCACTTATGATTTAGTGTAAAGTTTCATTGACCACCCTCTTCCTGTTTGTTGGGGGAATAAATAAGATAATTTAAGGAATACACCTCTGTTTCCACCTCTTACTTGAACATACTGATACACGCTCTCTTGTTTTCATCCATCTTGGCTCCAAGGCAGGGGTGCCCAAATGTTTCAAGCCATGGGCCGGTCACATGGTTCAGCAGGCTGGCGATGTGGTTCATGGGGCCAGTGACCTGGTTCCTCCACTGGCAGCGGAAGTAAAACGTACCTTGCAATCTGTTTTGGAACAGAATGAGATCAAGTTTAAGATGCCATTTTCTCTGCCTAAATCAGGGCTGTCCAAACTACAGCCCATGGGCCAGATCTGGCCCCCGATACCAATTCATCCAGCCCACGCCACCCTCGTCTCTCCCGGAAGCGGAAGCAAAACGTGCCCATACTGGCGCATTTTGCTTCCGCTTCTCGGAGTGACGAGGGCGGCATGGCCCAGATGAATTGGCATCAGGGGCCGGATCTGGCGCATGGGCCGTAGTTTGAGCAGCCCTGCTCTAGGGAGTAATGCTGGGGGAAAACTGAAGTTATAAAGTCCTCCATTTCCAGGCCTGTTGCTGTATAGATAAATGATGCCTGTTAAATATCTTTGTGTTGTTTCTTTAGGACCAGAATCCTTCTGCTAGTGTTCCTCGTGTTGCTGTTTCTGTTCCTGGTCCTGGTGTGAACACGCAGCCCCCAAATGTTTCCATGGCAGCTAACCATGGCAACCCAGCATATCTCAATAGTCAACAGCAAGCAGCTGTAATGAAACAGCACCAAATACTGCTAGATCAGCAGAAACAGAGGGAGCAACAACAAAAGCATTTGTTAATGGAACAACAGAAACAGTTTCTGATGGGGCAGAGACAACTTCTTGAACAGGTAATCGGGATCAGAATGCAAAGTCATCCTTTTTGTGCCAGTCTTTTTGCTGTGAGAAATGCTCATTAAATTTTATACTGTATAAGACAGTGTCACTTAGTTGGTGCTTGTGGGTATTTGGTTGTATGCCAGTACTTCACGCATTGTTATGATGTATTATCTTTCTCTCTTTTTCTCCTCAAGCACAGTATGTTGTATAGCCTTACCGAAGTGGGTGCAAAGAAAAAGATTGGTGTCATCCAAGATCTTTGAATAGTTTCTGATTCTTATTTGTTCATTTCTTAAATAAGACTTGATTTAATTATGCGATTTCTTTTCACATAAAAAGTACACTCCTGCTGTAAACTTGATATACATTTTCCACAACACATATACTGTACTTCACAGTCATGTACAGATGATATTTAATCTATTAACCTTTGAGTGACTGGAACTGGGTTATGTTATTATGCATGCAGAAGGCAATCGACATAACATTTGTTGGCTTCTAGCTGTCAATTAATGTTGCAGTTGGGATTTTTGAGCAACTGCCAAACGAACAGGCATTTGTGTTCCCAAGAATTCCACTGGTGACTTATTAACTGCTACACTGTTTGCCCTCTACATGCATAACAAAGTAATAGGATTTTAGCCAATGTAGGAAAGTGTACACCTGAACACAGAGAAGTAAAGGCCTGGAAGTTGCTAAGGGATGATGGAATCAACATCCTTCAAGGAAAGTGTTGTAAATTATCCTGGACATTTGTCATACCTGCTGAAATGCTACACTAAAGGAAAAGCAGAATATCCCTATCAGGGATCTGACACATTTTGATAAGGCTTCTTATAATCTCTTACATTATTTTATGGCAAGGAGGGAAAAGGTCCAGGAATAACTTTGTCTAGAGTGGGGGCTGGGGGGACTAGGGCTTATCAAGTTGGTTATTTTTCATCTATGATATTCCTGATCTCTGGAGAAACAAACCCAATTTAACAAATGCATTTTCTCTAATGATGGATGGCTACTAGAGTGAAGAGAATAAAGTTAAATAATCTCTACAGAGATCTAAGGAATCTCATAAAACTGAGGTCCAAGTATTAAGAATTGCTGGACCCTGTTTACAGAACTTTCTAGAACATACAAGTGAAACTCGGAAAATTAGAATATCATGCAAATGTTCATTCACTCCAGTAATGCAACTTAAAAGGTGGAACCAAATATCTGAGAGAGACTCATTACTTGCAAAGTGAGATAGTTCAAGCCTTACTTTGTTATAATATTGATGCTTATGGCTTACAGTTTATGAAAACCCCAACCCCCCAATCTCATGTACCCCATAATCATCACATAATCTCATATACACTGCATGCCACGATCATCACAATTATAACGAATTAAAGTATGACATCTCTCGCTTTGCATGTAGTGAGTCTCATATATTTGTTTCACCTTTTAAGTGAAATGAATGAACATTTGCATGATATTCTAATCTTTCAAGTTTCACCTGTATATTATTTCCTAATACAAAATTAAAATGTATAATCTTTACTCCATAATAAAATTGCTAACTTTTTGTAAGTCTCTAAAGTCTTATATATTCTAGCAGGCTTTCCCCGGCTATTAATACCTTTTGGATTGCAATGTGATTTGCCCTGAAGCTATGCTGTTTGCTCTTATTACTACCATTATAGATATTTTTATTGTGCTGACTAGATGTCAATTTTATTCAAAATGATATTTTTATATACTGTATTTCTGATGCTATAGGTTTGTGTGTTAGGATATTGGTTTTTGTGTTTTCCTTTGTTTTAATGTTTTTAGTATCATACTTTTATGTTATTAGTTGTGCCTTATTTAGTTGCTTTATTGGTTGCCGTTTTTGCTATTTTATGTTTGTGAGCTGCCCTGACTGCATGCTCCAGAAGGGTGGAGTCTTCATGCTACAAACAAACTGCTTCTGTCTTACAGTGACTACTAGCATTTTTTTGCCTGGCAAGCCGGGCAGATTTTTTATGGGTGTTGGTGGTAGGGGTGATTTTGGGGTGCACACACACACACACACACACACACACACACACACACACACACACACACACACACACACACACACACACACACACACACACACACACACACACTGAAGGTGCAGGGGGAGAGGAGGGGCTCTTCCTCCTCCCCCCTGTAGCCTCGGTAAGGCCACACACACGCCGGAGGTGCAGGGGGAGAGGAGGGGCTCTTCAGCAAGGACACACACACGCCGGAGGTGCGGGTCTTCCGGAGAGAGGGGATTCACTTCTCTCTTTGTTGTCTGGGTACGGAAGCTTCATCCCCAGCCAACCAAGAGAGAAGATAACCCCCTCTGTGGAAGGCGATTCCTTCTCTCTGGGAGGCAAAGGCATGGCCTTCACCTCACGGAGTAGTGGCTTGCTTTCCTTGGTGGGGTGTGTGTGAAATCTCCCCCACCCCCTGATGGTAGTGATATCTTCCCTCAGTGAGACAAAGAAGGCGAAGCGCTGTTCCGCCTTTTTCGCCTCATGGAGTGAAGTTTCTCGCTTTCCTCGGTGGGGGTGGGGGCAAAATCTTTCTGCCCCACCCCAACCGATGGAAGCTATAGCTTCCCTCCATGAGGCGAAGAAGGTGGAATGGCGCTCCGCTTTCTTCGCCTCACTGAGGGAAGCTATCTTGGAACGGCGCGCACGCCAGCTGTTTTTTTTTTAACACGCACACCGGCTTTCCCAGCGTTCTCCACGCTGCCACCCTTCAGCCTGATTGGCTGATGGGTGGCGCGGAGGACACTGGAAACTAGTTCGTTTTTGTGGTCGCATTTGTGGGGCAGTTGCCCCCACTCTCAGCGACCGAACCCTTGCGGCGACCCTCACAGGATGGTAAGGTAAGTGCAGGCGGCTCGGTTCTGAATGGTTGGGCTGGGTGTAGCCGCTTTTGCCAGACACGTACCTACCTACCTAGTTCCTCCTTCTAGGTAAAGATAAGAGGGATTTCAAGATAAGTGTGCTGTTTAAAGGAGCACCTTTTCTATTTTGCACCTTTTAATAACCTTGCATCTTCTTTGTTTTAGGAAAAGCAAAGGCACCATCAGGAACAACAGCTGCAAAGGCATCTGACTCGACCACCCCCTCAGTATCAAGATCAGGCACAAAATCCATATCAACAGCAGATTGGACAGTTCACAGGTAAAGGAAACACTGGAAGTGATCTCACAGTCATCTCTTCCCTAGGAGAGGATGGATGGTTGTCCACAAGCTCTTTGGGTTCAGTGTTTAGTTACTTTTTAAATGTACTTTTGCAGGTAGAATTTGTAATGCTGTATTCTGCTTTTAACGGCTCTGGTGGCTTAGTGGTTAAGATGTTGAGCTTGACGACCAGAAGGTCAGCAGATCAGCAGTTCAAGACCCAAGTACTACACGACAGAGTGAGCTTCCGTCCTTTATCCCAGGTCCTGTCAACCTAGCAATTCGAAAGCAAGACATCGCAAATAGATAAATAGGTACCACTTTGGTGGGAAAGGTAACAGTGTTCCAGCATCTAGTCATGCCTGTTACATGACCGTGGAAACATCTGCAGGTGTAGACAGCATTGGCTGTCTTTGACTGTAAACGGAGATGAAGACTGCCCTTAGCGTCAAACACGACTGGCTTTCGAGCAAGGGTGACCTTTACCCTTCTTCTGCTTTTACATTCTTGCGGTTTTAAAGAATCTGCATTCCATGGAAGCCACTGAGTCTGACTTTTATAAATGGCCTTGGATTGTGAATTTTCTGAACACTAGTCCTGCTCACAGTAGTGCCAAGCACTGGTAAAGAAACAAAAGTTGATTCTTCCTCTTGTGATCGACTGTTTTTCATTTGAGACAGGTAGTTTGTGCAGGTGCCAGTAACAACACGTGCAAGCAGCAGTTGTGAATGAGCTTATGTCCGCTTTGCATATTGTGGGTAACAGTCCAATCAAGCTCACAATTTTTGTTATTCAGTTGCCCAGTTGAGTATGACATTTAACGACCCCTTGGACCACAGCACGCCAGGCTCCTCTGTCATCTGTCATCCTTCATAGCCCACCCAGATCTACACCCACTGCGTCAATGATGCCATCTAGCCATCTCATCCTCTGCGGCCCCTTTCTCATTTTGAAGCTCATGATGTTATTGTTGTTCAGTCACAAAGTCGAGTCCGGCCCTTTGTGACCCCATGGACACCAGGCACCCCTATCCTCCACCATCTTCCTCAACCCACCCAGCTCTGTGCCCATTGCATCAACAATACCATCTAGCCATTTCATTTTCTGCCGCCCCCTTCTTTTGCCCTCCACCTTTTCCAGCATCAAGGCTTTCTCAAGTGAATCCTCTCTTCTCATTTGATGTCCAAAGTACTTTAGCTTCATCTTCAAAATTTGACCTTCCAAGGAGCAGTCGGGGTTGATTTCTTTTAAGATCAACTGATTTGTTCTCTTTGCTGTCCAGAGGACTCTCAAAATTCTCCTCCAACACCACATTTCAAAGGCATCTAATCTTCTGCGCTCAGCTTTCCTTATGGTCCAGCTCTTGCAGCCATACATTACTACCAGAATGAATCTTATTAATCTTAAAAGTACTATATGACAGTTTCTTATGCGGTCCATAGGTGGCAGTCTTGAGTCTCCCACTCCATCGCCATCTCCAACCTTTCAATAGATAATTCTTGTTATGTTCCTCCCAGTATGCTCATCCCTTTTCGGTTCTTCCTTAATTTGTTTTTGAAGAGCTTTTGTCCTTGTATAAAACTTGTCATTCCGGAAATCTAGCAGGTGCTGTCCTTTTATGTGCAGATGATGCACTTTTGGATACTTTATTTTCCATCTTTCTTCCATTGAGTAGAGCGGGGTATAAATCCAATAATAATAATAATAATAATAATAATAATAATAATAATAATAATAATAATAATAATAATAATAATAATAATAATAATAATAATAATAATAATAATAATAATAATAATGTGGAAAGTTCACAACATGTTTAGAACAGATGCAACTAAAAACACAATAAGTTTCAATATTTTAAAATCTTTTTAAAAAGTACTCGCCCTGCATCATATAGTAAATTTTATTCAGTAATTTTTACTCCTACCATTAAGTCTTCTGAGATCTGAATATGTTCACATAGGAAATTTTCAGTGACACAGATCAGATGACTAAAGGAAAGGCATGCTCAGAGAGGTTGACTTTATCTAATTTGTGGCAGCCCCACACAGCCTGCCTCATTCAGCCTCGGTTTGTAGTATATTCAGGATGTGCCTTTTAGGAGAGTCTGTTAGGGTGGGAGAGAAATGTGCCATAACACAGTTTTCTGCTAGCCTCTTCCCAACTACACTGCTTAAGACTCAAATCAGAACAGTCAAACCTTGAGATAAGAATGGTTCGACTTAAGAAAAACTCAAGATACATCTGGAAATCTCATTAAAAATCAGGTTCAAGTACAAATTTTAATAGGATTTTTTGAGATACAAAATTCAATGCATTCCTATGGGAAATTGAAGATAAGAATTTTTTGAGATACAACCAACCTCAAGGAACGAATTAAATTCATATGTAGAGGGTTGATTGTACATGCAAAACAGACAAACGAAATTGACAGGTGCTGTGTTACTTCTTATAAACACTAACACAGAAAATCTATTTTTCTATTATAGGCTCAACTCCAGCTATGACAGGAGTCAACAACTTAGGCCAGTCCAACCCCAATAGTCCACGCATGTTTTCTCAGCCACAGAACCTGATCCAGATTGGAACAGGGCACAGTTCTGTCTCATCGAGTGGGAATCAGCAGGATCGCTCAGTAACTCAGTATCCTGGCTTACAGAATATTCAGCGAGGCAATTTGTACAATATGGCATCGGGTATGACACAAATGGTTCCATCACACACCAATCCCAGTGGACAACCCCAGATGCAACGGCAGCCCAGTTTGGCTTCAGGCACTACCCTAGCTGCTGGATATGGACAGAGCACTCTGGGGAACTCAAGCATCTCTCAGCAACACGGTAAAGGAACACTGAATCCTACTTTACCCAAGCCCCAAATGACAAGAATGCCAGCAGCTCTTGCGGCCCAAAATCCATCCTGGCAGCATCAAGGTATGTCCAACCTGAACAACCAGGCACAAGGAAATAATGGCTTGGGGACTTTTAATGCCAACTCTACTTTTCATATGCAGCAGGCTCACCTCAAGTTAACAAGTCAGCAGTTTGCTCAGGGGATGCCTCAGGTGAGCCTCAACACCAGCAGGCCTATGGCCTCCATGAACTCTACTGTTTCTGGACAGATGCTGTCATCCCTTAGTGCTCAGCAGAGGACAAACCCCCCATCCCAGCAGCAGGTCTTGCCGGGCCTCAGCCAGACAGTCCCCAATCTGACTTCGTTTAGCCAGAATCCAAATCAGCAGATGCCCAGCAGAGCCAGTCTGCACTGTGGTCAAGGTTATCTTGTGAGGACGGCCAGCCAGGAACTGCCCTTTGCTTATAATACCCCTTCGGGGGGGAATGGACTACAGAGTTTAACAGGGGAAACAGACCTCATAGACACTTTGTTGAAAAACAGGACTTCAGAAGAGTGGATGAACGATTTGGATGAGTTGTTAGGGAATCATTGAAATATGGTCGTCCCCCCATCCCTGCCCCCCCCCCCGAATCTTTTTTTAAATTAAAAATTATCTTTGGACCAAATACCTGTGGCATGGAGAAGATACACAGGCACTAGTCAGAATGTATCGGAGCTGCTCCCTTCTGGGTCTAACAAGATGAGAAAAATGCACCAATTTGATAGGGAACATTCTTGTTTTTTCCTAGTGTGCTTGAAACACTGCACATGAAAACAGTCTCAAACAATTGGGTCTTTATAGCCTTCAGAAATGTCCTTTGTAACAGAGTTTTACTGATTGAAGACTTAAAGTGAACTAGTGCAGTAGAGATACAGAAAACAAGCCAGCAAGGAAGAGTCCATATATTCGGTGTTAAGGTGTTCTTTCCTACACCTATTACTTGATGGGGTTCTTAATCCTAATTTGTCAGGTATCTAGTTAAAATGTCATTTTACCAATTATTCTTTGAGGAAATGATGTGTAACCATTGTTCCTTTGCTGGGTTTTGAGGGGTTATCTTCTAATCCCCAGTGATACACAGGCTGCATTCTCAGCAAACGAGATGTGAGCGTTCACAGTTAATAACTTTTTTAGGGCTGGAATTTGTTCAGTAATATTAAAACTGTGTCCAGCAGTAGGTTCCTCCAGACCTAAAGTGGGGACCTCGGTCTTAATTGGCTTATAATTAACTAAGCTAAGCAATTTGCACTGCTAGGGCGGGGTGGGGGTGGGGAGGCTGAACTCTTGGTTTTTAGAGGTTTTTTAAAATTGGAGAATCAGACTTAAAATCAAGTTTGTGCACTTTTTCTCTCTCCAACATTTGCTAAATGAGAGAGTTGGACTGATTGCAGCCTATTTGCCCTCTTTGTTTCAGGGGGCATTTATACTAAGCAATCTTTGGGCTGCCACAGACATGCTGTACCAGAAAGAACATGGTCAGCATGTGAGACAAGCCTTGTGCCTTGGGATTTGTTAGAAACATGAAAAACTTTGCAATAATGGCACAGGAGCCAGAAGAAGCATAATATGTCAACAAAGGTTGATCCGTTTGTGAGAGCCCTCAAACCCCTTAGGGGGAAAAAAGGGTCAATTAAATCTCTTTAGATGCAAGTAGACTCAAATCCAGTGAAGCAGATGCTGCTGTTTCATTGTGATCCATGGAGAAGGTTTCATGGATGACGTAGGTCACTCCTATACAGGGCAAGGGAAAAGAGAGTGTTTTTCTTAACACGCTACCAAAAATTACTCTGCTTGCCAACAAGCCACCTTTTGCCTTAGCCTTTAGTTTATAAAGGTAATAAAATAAATTTGAAAGTTTTCTTTTAAATGCACAGATACCTCTCTGTTCCCTACTCTGGGTTTTCTTTTGTTCTTTAACGAACAGGACTAATTTCTCTCCTGTTATAAGGATACTTCATTTGTATCATCATACCTACAATTGAGAATCAAAGGATTTCTTCACACTTGGCACATTCAGAAACTTTTCTGTACAAGAAAAATGAGATTTGATTTTGGGGAATTTTAGAATGGGGAACGCTTAAGGGATAGGATAAAACAGTTGGATTATGGGAAGGAAATTGTTTTACTGTATCTTCAGTGTTTTTCTCAAATGTGCACTTTGGAAAAAGTCTGCTTTGACACTACTTTTTATTTAATTTTTTCCCATTACTTTTTTAAAAATATGCTTGCCACACTTGAGTAAGTTTGTATTTGTATGCCATGCTACACAGAGATTTTTATTCTATCTTCTTGATGGACCATTGGTTAGGGTTAAATGATGGAAACCGCATGTTGCCGAATGGTTCCACTGTGGAACATCCAAACGGAAGCAATTTGCATTTCTTGTATATTTAAAAAACATCGTTTTCTAAATGGTGATTAATTTAATGAAAGAAGCAAAGATATCCCTGATGTTGTAAGTAAAGTTAGACTAGGCTTAAATTTTTACTAATCTTTTCAGCAGGTCAGCAGTTGAGTGAATTTGTTTCACTGAGCTTGGTTTAAGGATTTAGTCCAAGATGAATGTCATCAGAAAATATTTTAATCTTTATAGCTGCTCTCCCCTCATTTTTACTTTTTAAAAAACATTTGGCTAGGGAGAGGTTGAGCCGGGGAGGATATAGTTGTAATTGTTTTGTATACTCTTTGGGAATTTAGCACCAGTGTGCCTTCCTTTTCGTATTGGAGATATGTGGTACCTCATATTTCTTAATTATCTGGGTTCTACTGATTTCTCCTCGAGTTCCACTGACAGGTAACATGGATTCATGAAATCATGATACTAAATTCTAGCTGGATTTTCCATCTAGATTTTTGGGTGAAAACATGTAATACCTTATCTTTTTAATGCTACAGTCAGCTTTTAGTGTTCAGTGTAAGAAGCAAAACTGTCTTTTCCTTTCGACTTGTTACACAGAAGATTGCCAACTGCAAGCACATAAGATGTTAAGCAAATTGGCCTAAAATATATTTGGAACAGTATGTGTAAACAAATCCCTTTAAATTTGGACACAAGAACGTTTAAATTATAGCACACAAAACGGCCATTGGGTTTGATGTCTCTGCCACATCATTTAAATCTAAAATGTAGCATCGGTAGAACGATATGAACAGATTCAGTGATCAGTAAAACACAGAGGCTGGGAAGAGACGCCTGAGTGCTGTCCTTCAGTTGCTTATGGCCATTCAGAAATGAATATCTGCACTTGAGCTTTCCAGTTGCCTGCAGCATCAGAGCAATAAGATGTGGCTCTCCTGAGCTTTACCTAGCCTGCTGTCTCAGCTTTATTTATAGACTGTGGTCATGAACAGGAGACAAGATGTGAAGACATCACTGTTCAATGTCCACTGCCTTCCAATACCCCCACAACTCCATTGAAAGGGTGCTCTGTTTTCTATTCTACACATTTTCTTTGTGTAAATAAATGTTTACAGTTTTCTATTTTAAAGATTGAACAAGAGTTAGATCTTCTGAGTGTATATTTTTTACTTTTTATAGATTTAAAAACTATAATTCTTTATATATATATATATATATATATATGTTGGGGGTGGTTATGATAAGTTCTACTTGTTTAAATTGATGGACAATTAAAATATGTTGCTAACCTCTTTTTTTTCATTGTAATGTATAAAAATCCCATTAATCCAGTTTTTCTTTAAGTACAATTACTGTGGCACACCAAAAAGAAATCTTTCACTTCTGTTATACCCTTATAAAAATAAATATTTTGCTAGTGTATTAAATAAGTGGTTGTGGTTTTTCAAACATAGTATGAGCCAAGTATATTTCTGTTCATTGTCTTGATTTGTTGTTGTTCAGTCGCACAGTCAATTCTGACCCTTTGCAACCCTATGGACCATTTCCTGCCAGACACCTCTGTCCTCCACCATCTTCCTCAGCCAACCAAGCTCTGTGCCCATTGTGTCTACAATACCATCTAGCCATCTCATATTTAGCTGCCCCTTCTTTTTTGGCCCTTCACCTTTCCCAACATCAAGGCTTTCTCAAGTGAAACCTCTCTTCTCATTTGATGTCCAAAGTACTTTAGCTTCATATTTACTATTTGACCTTCTAAGGAGCAGACAGAGTTGATTTCTTCTAGGATTGACCTGTTTGTTCTCCTCGCTGTCCAGGAGACTCTCAAAACTCTCCTCCAACACCACATTTCAAAGGCATCTATTTTTCTGTGCTCAGCTTTCCTAATGGTCCAGCTCTCACAAACGTACATTACCACCGGGAATACCATTGCTTTGACTATGCGAATTTTTGTTCGCAAGGTGGTGTCTACTTTTCACTATGTTCCCCAGGTTTCTCATAGCTTGTCTCCCAAGAATCAGTTGCCTTTTTATTTCATGGCTGCAATCACCATCTTCAGTGATCTTGGATCCTAAGAAAGTAAAATCTGTCACTGCTTCTACTTCTTCCCCATCTATTTTCCAGGGACTTATAGCGCCTGTTGCCATTATCTTGGTTTTCTTTTGAGTCTCAAGCCAGTTTTTGCACAATCTTCTTTCAACCTAAGCAGCAGCTTTTTAAGGTCTTCCTCACTTTCTGCCATTAGGGTAGTATCATCTGCGTATCTCAAGTTGTTGATGTTTCTCCCAGCAATTTTGATCCCATATTGTGATTCTTCCACCCCTGCATTGCACATTATGTGCTCTGTGTATAGGTTCAATAGACAGGGTGATAAAATGCAGCCTTGACTTACTCCTTTTCCAATTCCAAACCACTCTGTCCTTCCGTGTTTTGTCCTAACTGTTGCTTCTTGATTCATGTACAGATTTCTTATGAGGCATATAAGGTATTCTGGTATTCCCATCTCTTTAATTACTTGCCACATTTTGTTGTGGTCCACACAGTCAAAGGTCTTGGTGTAGTCAATGAAACAGAAGTAGACGTGTTTCTGATATTCCTTTATTCCTTTATTTTCTACACGATCCAACGTATGTTGACAATGTGGTTTCCTGTTCCCCTGCCTCTTAGGATCCCAGCCTGCACTTCTGGTAATTCTCTCTCCATGTGCTGCTGCAGTCTATCCTGTATTATCTTGAGCATAACCTTGCTAGCATGTGGGATGAGCACAATTGTTCGATAATTTGAACATTCTTTGGCATTACCCTTTTTTTGGGATTGGAACGTATACTGATCTTTTCCAATCCTGTGGCCATTGTTGTGTTTTCCAAATCTGCTGGCATATAGAATGCAATAATTTGATTCCATCATCTTTTAGGGCTTTGAAAAATTCAGCTGGGATACCATCATTTCCACTGGCTTTGTTGTTTGCATTGCTTTTTAGAGCCTTTCTGACTTCACTCTCTAGGATGTCTGACTCAAGTTCAATGTTCTCATCATTGTGATTATCAGGGGTGTTGAGGTCTTTTTTGTAAAGTTCCTCAGTGTACTCTTGCCATCTTTTCTTAATCTCTTCTGCATCATCTAAATCCTTGCCTTTTTGTCCCTTATCACGGTCATTTTTGCTTTAAATGTTCCCTTGAATTCCCCAATTTGTTTTGAAAAGACCTCTAGTCCTTCCCCTCAGCTTGTTTTCCTCTTATTTCTTTGCATTGTTCATTTAGGTAGGTTTCCTTATCTCGCCTTGTTTTCTTTGAAATTCTGTATTCAGTTGGTTGAATTTTTTCCTTTCTCCTTTGCCTTTTGCATTCCTTCTGTCCTCTGCTATTTTAAGAGCCTCATCAGACAACCACTTTGCTTTCTTACGCTTCTTTTCTTTTGGTATAGTTTTCCTTGCTGCCTCCTGTATGATGTCCCACACCTCTGTCCATAATTCTTCTGGTACTCTATCAAGTCTAAGCCATTAAATCTGTTCCACACCTCCACTGTGTATTCCTTAGGGATGTTGTCTAGGCCATACCTGTCTGGCCTAATTGTTTTCCCTATTTTCTTTAGTCTAATCCTGAATTTTGCAATCAGTAGATTATGATCTGAGCCACAGTCTGTTCCAGGTCTCATTTTTTGCTGATTGTATGGAGGTTCTCTATCTTTGGCTGCAGAGTATGTAATCAATCTGGTTTCCATGTTGGCCATCTGGTGATGTGCATGTGTAGAGTTACCTTTTGTGTTGCTGGAAGAGGGTGTTTGCTATGACCAGTGCGTTATCTTGGCAGAACTCTATCAATCTTTGCGCTGCTTCATTCTGTGTTCCAAGACCAAACTTGCCTATTATTCTATTTACTTTTTGATTTCCTGCTTTGGCATTCCAATCTCCTATGATAATGTGGACATCATTTCTTGGTGTCTGTTCTATGAGGTGTTGTTGGTCCTCATAGAACTGGTCAACTATGGCTTCATTTGCACCTGTGGTTGGTGCGTATATTTGGATTACAGTGTTATTGAAAAGTTTGCCTTGGATTCTGTCATTTTTAAGATTATATCCCATTACTGCTTTTCTCACTCTTTTATTGACAATTATGGCTACTCCGTTTCTTCTGAGGTATTCTTGTCCACAGTTGTAGATATGATGGTTTCCAGAGCTGAATTCGCACATCCCTGTCCATTTGAACTCACTGATTCCCAAGATGTCAATGTTTATTCTTTCCATTTCCTTTTTTACCACTTCCAGCTTTCCTTGATTCATAGATCTCCCACTCCATGTATTGTTCCTTACAACACCGTATTTCTCCTCCCACTGTCCTCTCCACCCAGCTCTTCCGACCTGGTGGGCTAAGCATCCTGTTTCATCTATTTCCCCGTTTGCTTTGCCTTTTGTTCTAGTCCGTAGAGTTGTCTTGGCAAACTTTCTGGTGTGATTTGCCGGTTTCTACGCCAGTATTTTACTGTCATACATATTATCACTGATAGGATGTTGGGGTGCTGGGGGTACCCCAGTGAGGCTTGGCTGTGTTTAGCAGAGCAAAGTGGCTAGCTGTGTACGCAGCAACAGCTGGGAGAAATTTCCACACAGACAAGCAGGTTGTAGAAGGAAAAGAAAGTAGCTTTACTTTTCAGCGAAAACACAGGAGAAGCAAAAACACATGCCTGAGATAAGCAGCTCTCAGTACAGTTGGCAGCAGTCCATAAAAGATAGCAAATGTTCAAATAAACAGTATTCACAGAGATTACCTCTGGGCAGATACAGAGAGCAGTTTCCTTCCAGTTGCAATTAGCAGTCTTAGTTATTCAGTTGCAAGCATGAGGCAAACAGAATCCAGTCCTTAGAAGCCTTTAGCAGTATCATTGCAGTCATTCAGTATCCAGCCTCATAGCTAATAGTTCTAAAGCTTACCATAGCTTCCAGCAGTGTAACAGCATAGCAGTATAGCTCCGAGGATACTGTAGCCCTTGGGGAATATTCCCCTGGATAATATTCCCAAGAGAATGCTCAGAGTGCATTTCCTTTATAGTAGCAAAACTGCTGAGCCACTCTCTGATTCGGTTCAGCTGGGGCAGAGCACAGAGAGGCTCTTAAAGGGACAGTCTGTGATCCGATACAATACACAGTGGGGACTACATATCCATGTATCCTAACAATCACAATTTAACACAAAGTAACAGACTAAAATTAAGTTGGTTAATGCTGGATATATGAAACGAAGTTATATGTGTTGTCAAAAGTTAAAATCATCTTGTTCGTCATCAACCTTGGTATGAAAAGGAAAACCTTGGTACGAACAGGAAAGTTCTCTATATCAAGTCAACTACGGTAATTTAATTACTTATCAAATGCATGCAGCTATGAGTCTTTGGTGAGAACATCCATCGCGGTGATTCCTTCCCTCCTGGCTCCGGCTGCTGGTTAGGTCTGGAGGCCTGCGTTGGTGTCCTCTGTCGCCCGCTTGCCCGCGGCAATTCCACCTGGGTGTCTGTGATGGCGAATGGGCAGTTGAGGCCTTGGTCGCTGCCTTCCTTCCTCTCTGGCCCCAGGTTACTTAAGTCTCTGTGGCTATGCTCAATTTCTTGTAATACCATGTGTGAGTCAATTGTTTGCCATTGTTTTCATATACACCATCTTCCTCTGCTGCTTCCCAAGGAACACAGAAACGTAGGCTGCTGATTTACATGATGAAACCAGAAATCAAAGTGATAGCAGTGAGCTGTGTCCATAGTAAGTACCTTTATCTGCTATTTCCCATCTCAAGCTGTAGAACCATACATTGCATCCTAAATACAGTAATACCTCAGATGACGTCAAAACTTGGTTCCACAAGTCTTAGCGTTATCCGATTTTTAGCATTATCCGATGCATGCATTGGATAACGCTAAAAAAAGCCTGGCTTCCTTCTTCAGAAGGCATGTGCTCGTATGCCGGCTGCCCACCACCACAAAAAGGATGACGTGATCTACCTTTTCACGCTGTTTGGGGACAAAAAAAATCATTGGGTGCATGTTTCCAGCTCTCCGCCTTCCCTGTAGCCTCTGGGAGGGTTGGAGGATCTTTTTGTGTGTGTGCTATTCCTGCCTTCCTAGGACATCCCTGTGCCGCACAACAGCTGAAAAAATGTTGCAGCCACAATTTTGTTTAAAAACAAAATGGCGGCTGCAACTTTTTTCAGCTGTTGTGCGGCACAGGGATGTCCTAGGAAGGGGGGAATAGCACAAAAAAGGTCCCCCAACCCTCCCAGAGGCTGCAGGGGAAGCAGAGAGCTGGAAACATGCACCCGACAATGGTTATTTTTTTTGTCCCCAAACAGCGTAAAAAGGTAGGAGATCAAACACGATGCATCGGATAACACTAAAATGGTGTTATCTGGTGCAACAATTTTTTCAAAACTTTAGGTCGTTATCCGAATTTAGTGTTATCCGATTCAGTTGTTATCCGGGGTTTTACTGTACACTTTCTGGTATCTCTTCCTGTTCTACCCGAGTGTGAATCAGCCACTGTCACTAGACACATTAACTGTGGGGTTTTCCTGTTGATAGAAGTTCAGGAAAAATGAATGTTTTAAGTTTGAAGCTGTTTGTTTAGTCTTTTACCTACTATTTGTGGATTTCACAATCAAAATGTTAAAGGTGATTCAAGAGTGTACTTCAATATCAAATGTCACTGAAATTAGGATTTTCTTCCCCTTCTCTTGTTGCTGGATTCCTCCATGGTAAAACAGGAGAGATTGATGATAAAACAAGGGGTACAGAATCCAGCAGGAATACTCTGTTACATCCTTCATGTACCATCACAAAACATTTAATTAAATATATAGAGATCTTTTTTAAAAAATCAGCTTTAGCTTCTTGCTGTGTATTTTCTTACAGACTTGGGAGTTAATTCTCCCTCTAGAAAACAAGTGGACAGAAGGTTGATCAAAATTAACTTGTAGTCCTCTGGATGGTTAGTGGTAGAAGAAGAGGATTTCTGACTCCCACATCTTCAACAACAACGCTAAACCAGGATGTTAAACTCCAATTTGTTTGCCACCATCTGGTTTGTTACAGTTACTCCAAATCAGGTTTTCATTTGTGGTTTAGTTAAATGATTTGACAGACCTTGAGGTGTTCAGCCGTCATTTATACATACAAAATTGGGATGCCACTAGCAACGAAGGTAAGAATACATTTTAAGCCATATGAATGTTTGTAAGCAACACGATGCAAGATATTAATTTTCTTTAGAAAGCAAAGATTTGAGCTGTTCCATAACTTTAAGTTTTTTTTTAATTAAGTGGGTGCTAGCATTTGGGGGGGACTTGCATCTCAAAACTGTTCCAAACTTTGAACAGAACAACTAGATTTTGTTTACATATAAAATTTAAATACTGAGGAGTTACAATCTGCATGCTCATCTTGATTTGTGTGTGATATATTTTCCATGTAGGGTTTTTTTTAATGTGTCCTTTCCAAGAAAAAGTCAAAATGTAGAGAAGTTTTCCATTTACAACTTCACAGTTCTAATGGAATTTCAAAATCTAAACCACATTAAAGGAACTTGGCATCTTGAATTATAAATTCATAAATGCCACTTCTTGTCTGTTACACTATGTTGTTTAAGGAGAAGCTAGAGACCCAATGGGACCTGCAGTGACTCAAGTGGTTAAGATGCTGAACTTAACGATTAGCAGGTCAGCATTTAGAGACCCGAGTGCTGCATGACGGAGTGAGCTTCTGTCTCTGTCCCAGTTCCTGCCAACCGAGCAGTTCGAAAGCAAGAAATTGCAAGTAGATAAATAGGTACCACTTTGGTGGGAAGGTTAAATAGCGTTCCGTGTACTGTGGTGTCTAGTCATGCCTGCCACATGTCCACGGAAACATCTGCAGGTGCAGACAGCTCTGGCTCTTTGGCTATAAACAGAGATGAGCACTGAACCCTAGAGTCGGATTTGACTGGCTTTTGAGCAAGGGGGACCTTTACCTAGAGACCCAATGGAGGTAATGGGTTGTTAGACATTTATAAGCACATTTAGAAAGCCGGATTAGTATGAGGTTTCTTAAGAGGAAGTGTTCTAAGACCCTTGTGGAGTCTTGCGCAGTGGTGATGGCAACATTAGACCATTATTTGGTTGGTTGATTTCCATACTGCCCATTTGGGTAATGTTCCCACGATTCAGTACCATGATTCTGTTTTGGTAATGAATGAATAGGTAATAGGCAGCCTCTACACAGGCACACCCAGCCCTGCTCATTCTGCAAGACTTGGAGAACAGGTCACTGTCTGATGAAGTGGACTTGATCCATGAAAGTTCACATTGAAATACTGTATAACAGTTAGTCTTTGAAGTGCTACAGCATTTTTGTTTTGTTTATTCTCCGATATGCTTCCTCTGGGCAATTGTGGAAAGATACCTTGAAGGTAGCACTGTTTCCCTGTAAATGACACCTACAGACTTGGGCTAACCATCATCATAAAGAGCCAGTAAGAACAATGTTATGTTTTGAACTTGTTTATTTTACTGTGTAGAACCAGAAAGGACAAGGAACAGGTAGACGTGGTGGCTTTCACCGTACAAGGCACCTTGTCTACACGATCAAGATCTGCACCCTGAAAAGAGTCTTTTAAAAATGGGAGGAATGGTTGGCAAGGTTATATCTGTAGGAACTGCCTCAACTTTGGAATTCATCACTGATTTTGTCTGCAAACTACAGTAGAACCTCGGATAAAGTCCAAACTCCGTTCCACAAGTCTGGACTTTATCCGAGGTACCACTGTACTCAGAGTGAGGGGTCAACTGCTGTGGCAATCTCCAGTGCTCTGGTGAGCAAAGACTTACATATATCAAGAGCTCCACCATCTTCTACCGATGTGATGATGACAATGAGAACCCTTCCTCATTGCCTTCACTACCACATGTACTTTGAATAGTTTGCAGCCCATATGTGGTCTCATTTGTCCAAGGCTGTTCTCCAGTGATTGTGTAGCCTCTGTCTCTTTTGTCCCATCACCTTCATCTCATTAAAACAACAATTTGATCTGGCCTTACCGGCGGAAGGCTATGTGTGTGTTTGGAGTGATAGTGTTAATTTCCCTAGTCCATTCCAGAAATTGGCCAAAGCTTTGAAAGTGTCATTGATAAATGGTGCAGGAATCTCCTCAAGAGCTTTTCAAGAAACCCTCCAGATCATTTAGACACCTGGGTTAAACCATCTTTATCAGTCCATCACCCCAGCAGAGGTCCATCCCACAGCCCACACTAGAATTATGAATTGCAGTTGCTGCAGAGACTGGAAAGAAAGGGTCCATGCCATGAGGATCTGAGCAAAGGAAGAGCTCTATGTCCCTGCATAGATACACGCATGCATTGGCCTAGGCCAGGGATGGGACTGCTTCTCCTATCATCCACCCACCATAGGTTAGATTGGTTTCTGTTGATGGATGCTGCAATCCAGTGGCCTTTCGAGGGCAACCTGTCAACCCAGTATTGGCCTGAGTGGATTTTATACCCCACCCAACCATTTTAGTAGCCATAATATGACAGAAAGGAGAAGACCAAAGCAATGGTTGCATGTGGCCTAATCGAAAGTTTAGTGTGCCCACTTGTGTGTCTCTGATATGAAAAATGCCAGTGTTCCCTGACCTTCCCTTATTAGTTATGTGTTCATATTTTTTTTTGGTGCACAAGTTTATATCTGGTTTTTCCACTTGGTTTCTAAATCACACTACCTCTAATTAACATTACTTTAATAAATCAGATAGCAAAAGAAAGGGAGGGTGAGATCACAGTCGGGGTGCATCTTTCACTTGCATATACATGCTTGTCTCGGCCTGCAGACTGTCCCCAAAAAGATGCTAAACCTGACCAAAAAGAAGAAGAACAAAATTCCATTAAATCATCCATGGTGTGACCCATAGTGATGGTGGTAATAATAATAGTAACAACAAGCCTGTGCCATCAAGTTGGTTCTGACTTTTGGCGAGCATTCTCTAGGTTTTCTAGTAGAGAATATTCAGAAGGGGTTCACCATCCCCTCCTCCTGGGGGTGCCCTGGGGCAGTGCAGGTTGCCCAAAGCAGTACAGGCTGGCTCTTTCCCCAGGAAGTAGAGTGGGAAATCAAATCGCTAACCCAGGGGTGCCCAAACTACAGCCTTTGGGCCAGATCCAGCCCCTGACACCAATTCATCCGGCCCGCGCTGCCATCATCGCTCCTGGAAGCAGCTTTACTTCTGCTTTCGGGAGCGATGAGGGCGGTGTGGGCCGGGTGAATTTATTTATTTATTCTTCAAATTTCTATTGCCGCTCAACTCGGCAACAACTTTGGGCGGCTAACAACAATTAAAAGCAACATCAAACTAATTAGAAAGCCCTTAAAAACCCGATTAAAATTCTAAATAATTTACCCACTCACCCCATCCATTAAAAGAGAGAGAGAAATCTTTATATGAGCCAGCAGGTGGGGGTCACCCCTCCATCGGTGCCCCACACCTGCCCTGCCAGCCAGGTTTTCAGTTCTTTCCTGAATTGGCATTGGGGGCTGGATCTGGCCTGTGGGCCAGATCCAGCCCCCGATGCCAATAGTTTGGGCACCCCTGGTTTAAGCAGAGAAAATGGCAGGTTAAAATCTGTCTCATCCTGTTGCAAAACAGATTGCAAGGTGCATTTTATTTCTGCTTCCAGTGAGAGGACCCACGTGACTGGCCCGCTGAACCACATGACTGGCCCATGGTCTGAAAAGTTTGGGCACCCCTGCCCTAACTTCTGGCTCCTCAGTCAGGTGTTGAAGCCACTGAGCCCCCAGCCACATTACACATTGTCAAAGAGTTAATTGCAACACGTGTCAGTAAGAAGTGGCCAGGCGTTTAAGCATCAGTGATTGCCTGTGCTTGGCTATGAATAATGGGAGTGCACAACAGTCGCTTTGGTTGTGAAATACTGGTTGGGTATCCAGTCATCACTTTCTAGCCAGCAGGGGGTTAACTAACCAGCTTTTAGGAAGAGGAAACGATGGTTTTGCTCTCCATTATATTGACAGCCATGGTGACGATGTGTTACAAGCACAGAAGCCGCTGATGTCGAAGGCGGTCTAGTTTTTGGCTGCCTCACAACATGCTGCGTCAGGTAGCCTGGCTCGCAGCTGTTACTGTGTTGGGAGTTTTGGAACAAGGTAAGGAAGACAACAGCCAACAATGACAAGGATAAAATCTTACTAGTGTACTGTCTCTTTCCAAATGAGAAGATTGATTAATGTGTACTAGACTGTTGACGGATTAGAAGAAGCACATGGGTTTGTGTTGCTTTGGCAATCTTTACCTGTGCATAAACTTTAAAATATAGCTTTTGCTCTTCTTCTTTGTTTAGGGTCGCAAAGTGGGCACTAGAATTTAAATGAAACCCATGTCCACAATGACAATGATATAAAACCTCATGTGGGTGAAAGAACAGTACAGTGGTACCTTGCTTAAAGAGCATAATGCGTTCCACGGAATTGCGCTTTAAGTGAAACACCATTGTAAGTGACCAATTGTGACTTCTGGCGAGGGGGAGGGGATTGCGAACCCCAATTTAGTTGTTAAGCGAGACGACCATTCAGAGAAAATGCTGCTCTTTAAGCAAGTTAATCTTTAAGCGAAAAGCTCTTTATGCGAGGTTTTACTGTATTTGGATAAACAAAACTGGGAAGTGGGTCAATGGTAATTTCCCCCTACGTAATGAGAGACTTATTTCATGGAAAAGCCATTACCAGCTCAGCTTCCGCTTGAATCGCTTTTTTAACGCAGGAAGAATTTGCTTCTTTCAGGACTGAAGAGCAGCATTCAGAAGTAAGGGAAACAGAAGCGGCTCATTCCACAGAGGACCTGTTACATCTTGTCAGGTTCATGTGCAATGTCAGTTTCAATGCTTAGAGTGACAGTAGACCATCCTTCCTACTCTCCTGTATTAGTGAGAGAAAAGTAATAACTCTCAAGACTGAATATCTAGGACAGGAGTTATCAACCTTTTAAAGCCGAGGGCCAGGTCACGTTCCCTCAGACAGCTTCAGGGGCTGGACGGCCATTTTGCCCTTCCTCCACCACATGGCACTTCTAGGTGTGGTGGAGGCAGTGGGGCCCCCGCATGAAATGGTGCCGTGGGCCGCATCTAGCCCACGGGCCACAGGTTGAGAATCCCCGATCTAGGACATTATAAACAGACATCATATGGATATGATAGGCAGCAAACAGCCTTTCCAAAATGTGTGATTTATCAATTAGGAAACCAAAATAGCTTTTAACTATGGTATACTATGGTATATTTTGTAATGTTGTATTTTTATGATGATATTTTGTAATATGATTTTGTGATGTTTACCTGTTCTGTGAGCCTCCCAAAGTCGAGCAATGGAGGGGGCTGGCATATGAATATGAATATAATAATAATAATAATAATAATAATAATAATAATAATAATAATAATAATAATAATAATAATAATAATAATAATAATAATAATAATAATAATAAACCTTGGCACAGAAATGTAATGATAACTGGTTGGTTAAACTCATTGTCTGGAATAGCTTATTTGTACACTCTGGTGTCTAGTCGTGCCTGCCACATGTCTGGAAATGTTTGCAGATGCAGACAGCGCTGGCTCTTCAGCTATAAACAGAGATGAGCACTGAACCCTAGAGTCGGATATGACTGGCTTTTGAGCAAGGGCGACCTTTACCTTTACCCAGTGGGCCATATGAGAGTTGGTTCTGGTAAAGTTTTCTGCTCACATTAGTGGTTTGTTCCATATTAGATGGCAAATTAATAAGCTAATTACTTTGTTATAAAAATTAAAAATGCAGTTTTTAGTATGTGTTTGTAATTCCAACACTACATTTGCCTTTTCGGCAGATTGCTGTTCGCAGTAACCCTTGTTTTGTAGGAACCTGATTTGAGTGTTTAAAATTAGAGTTCTAGAAAATACTGACTTAGGGAAAACATAGCTTACATAACATGCTTTGGATGGCTGAGGAGACTCAGTCACTTCAATATTTGTAAAAAGTAAGTGGTCAGCAAATGTTGAACATCATAATTATTGAGACTACCCTGGCTTCATCATGCCAGATTAATGGGGGGAGGTGTTTGGTTGCTAGATTAAAAAAAACAACAACCTGTGACTGTATAGTTTCTATTCAGTTTAGCAGGGCTTTTAACAAATTCCCTCATGATATTCTTGCGGATGAGCAGGCCAAATGGGAGTTATGTGATGCTATCGTCAGATAGATCCATAGCTAGTTAATGGGCTATAGACAGGGTGCTAACTAAGGGTTTTGTCAACATCCTATTGATAAGTCGCAAAGTAAGAGACTGTGGTGGCTGAGTGGTTAAGACGTTGAACTTGGCGACTGGTAGGACAGCAGGTCAGCAGTTCAAAACCCCAAGTACTGCACGATGGAGTGAGCTCCCGTTTCTGTCCCAGCTCCTGCCAACCTAGCAGTTCGAAAGCGAGAAATTGCAAGTAGATAAATAGGTACCATTTCGGTGGGAGGGTAAACAGCATTCCATCCACTCTGGTGTCTAGTCATGCCTGCCATATGTCCACGGAAACGTCTTCAGACACAGACACCGACCGCTGGCTCTTTGGCTATAAAGAGAGATGAGCACTGAGCCCTAGAGTTGGATACGGCCGGCTTTTGAGCAAATGCGACCTACAGTAAGGGTGCTGGAGAGTCCTGCCATTGTCCTCAGGTTGTTCAGCATCTTTATAAATGCCTTGAATACAGGGGATTTTCGTCAGGTTTCTGGGTGACATCAGTTTGAAGAAGTTGCTAATCGCTTCAGAAGACAGACTCAGGACTCCCAATCTCCTGAACAGATTAGAGAAGGGGGGAAAAAAGGAAACATTAGTTTCAACTGGATAATATGTAAATGAGGAAACACATGCACAAATACAGGATGGGTAACAGCTGACATGGCAGTAGTATGTGTGGAAGGGTTCTAGCAGTCTTAGTAGACCACAAATGAAACAGCATGGTGGGAATAGCATGAAAGCACTTGCAGTAGGAGACTGCATCCATGCAAGTATACAGTAGTGTCTAGGTCAAGGAAAATAATATTAGTGATGTAAACCACCTGAAGCAACTTTCCTGTTAGATGGTTGAGATATAAATAGAACAAACAAACAAACAAACAGTATCATTCTATTCTGCTTTGGTCAAACCTTACCTAAGATTCTATGTTCAATTCTGAGCATAAGATATCAAGAAGCTGGTACGTCCAGCAGAGGATGACTAAGATGCTACAGGGTCTGGAAGTCAAGCTGTTTAAGGAGTGGTTTGAGAGGGTTGGGTATTATTAGCTTGAAGAAGGTTGAAAAGTGATTAGGTAGCTATCTTCCATATTTGAAGGGCTGTCACATGTAAGATTTAGCAACCTATTTCTCAGAGGTAGGACGGACGTTGGTCATGGTGCTTTAGCTATGATTTGCTCCTCTGGCAGTGGGTTTGACATGATGACCCTTTGGTTTCCTTTCAGGGCTCCAGTTGACTGCCTAGCAACTTGTTCCTCTGTAGTTCTATGATTTAAACCAGGGGTGTCCAAACTACGGCCTGGGGGCCAGATCTGGCCCCAAACACCAATTCATCCAGCCCTTGCCACTCTCATACCTGTCAAGCGTGGCTTCGGAAAATACAGGACCTGTACAGAAGCCTTCTGCGCAGAAGCCTGCACATGCATAGAACCATTCTGCATATGCGCTGAAGGGTTCTGCGCAGAAGGGTTCTGCACATGCGCAGAAGGGTTCTACGCCTGCATAAAAGGGTTCTATGCATGCACAGAAGGTTTCTACACATGCACAGAAGGCTTCTACGCATGCGCAGAAGGGTTCTGCGCAGAAGGGCATGTGCAGTAACTACTTCAAATTACGGGATGGCGGTGGTGGGCGAGTGGCTGAAGCGGCGTGGAAATACGGGAAACCCCGGGCAACCTGGGATACTTGACAGGTATGCCTGGAAGCAGAAGTAAAATGTGCCCGTACGGTTTGGGCACCCGTGGTTTATGGCAGCCTAAAATCTATCTCATCCTGTTGCAAAACAGATTTCAAGGCCACTTCTGGTGGGAGGAACCACATGACCGGCCCACAACCCAAAAGGTTTGGACACACCTGATTTAAACTAACCAACTGAAGAATCCTTCCCTCTCTTTGCCAGAGCATGTCATGCAAAAGCTCATCTAACACTGCTGCCTTCTTTGACAGATACAAGACTTACATAGTGAACCTCTTAATTACTAAACACTTTGCATCTTGTGTCTGGCATTTTACTACTTAATTTATAATTGTTGTGTCTGACATTTTACCTAGTTTTTAATTTTTTTTGCTGGTAAAGAATTGGGCAAGGTCATAATTATGCCTGATTTCTGTGGGGTGAGACAGATAGATGCAGTAGACGCCACAATATAAATTTAAATGCTCATTTTTTCCCTGGCTTTTGTGGCTAGGAAGGAAAATATATGGGGCTATTTCAGTTAAATGTTTAGGAATGGATGAGAGGTTTTAGCTCTGAAGGTTATTAAGTTGTGGTTTTTCATGCAGTAGTGATATCTATGTACACATAGGAATCCTTGTTCCCTAGCTCTTGCCCGATGACTTAAAAAAGAAAAATATCTTGAATGCAAAAGTAAAATGGCTAAATTAAAAAGCAAAACAAGATCGCCAAAATAAAATGTGCAAACAAATCAAATTCCAGTACACTCAATGTGCAGTTGAATCCTCTTGCAGAATATTATGTGTGAAGGCTATGTAGCATTGGATTTCTTTTTTCAGGCCCTGTACCAAGTAAACTGATTTGTCTTTTCTTCACCTGCTCCCCAATTTCCACCCTTCAGCCTATTTTGTCATGCAGGTGATCTATGTTCGACGGAAGTGCAAAGTCTCTCCTCCTCTAACTTTAGGTCCACCAGAATTTGAAAGGATCTTCAGAGCCCAGTAAGTTAAACATCTTGAGATGGGGCTGGGATTGGGATGTTTGATTGGTGCCTTTTATGCCTGAGCCACACTTTGATTATGACCAGCAGAATTAATTCTGTGTAAAGATAAATGTTTCCCTTTCTCAAAAGCCAGTCGTATCTGACTCTAGGGTGCAGTACTCATCTCTGTTTCAAAGCTGAAGAGCCAGCGTTGTCTGCTTCTGCAGACGTTTCCATGGTCATGTGGCAGGCATGACTAGACACCGGAGTGCACGGAACACTGTTAGCTTCCCACCGAAGTGGTCCCTATTTATCTACTTGTGTATGCTTCCTTAATATGAATTGGGTATCACTTGTTATTTTATTATGTTATTTTATTATGCAATGAGCCTCCTAGTCTCTCTATACTTGCTTCTCTACCACCTGAAATCTCTGTAAGAAACAGTATAGCGTCAAAAATCATCATCACCCCTGCAATCGAGAAATTCATATCAAAGTCTGGTTTAATAGGAGGTGCTTTTAAACAAAGGTTTGAATGAACAACCATGTTTTGGCAGGTTTGGCAAAGTGGACTTGATCCACAAAAGGTAACCTTAAAATACAGCAGTTAGCCTTTAATGTGCCACAATGCTTTTTGCCTTTTTGTTTTGTTTACTCTCTGATATAGTTTTATATTATCACATTAAAATTAAATAATAATATGAACTAAGTGCCTCTCACCTATCATAACGGACCTTCTGGGCTTGGGCAACACAATAGGGGAAAAAAGATAAGGAATGCAGGCTGCTAGGCCAACACTGGGTGCCCAGCACACAAACACACCTACTCACTAGAGGAGGGGTGCCCAAACTACAGCCCATAGGCTGGATCTGGCCCACAGCGCCAATTAATCCAGCCCATGCCACTCCCAGAAGTGGAAGTAAAACATGCATGTACGAGCATATAATGTGCCCACGCATAATGTGCCTGAACATGCATGTTTTACTTCCGCTTCTGGAAGGGAAGAAACATGTGACCAGCATGCTCAACCTCATGAACAGCCCATGGCCTGAAAAGTTTGGGCACCCCTGCACTAGAGCAACCAACAAAAACAGAATGACAACAGAAACATCTCCCACCACCCCTGGCCAATTTTTGCAGCAGAAAAAATCATGCAATGAAGGAATGAGAAAATATTTCCATGGAGGCAATGACAAAAAAAAATTTGATTAATTTAAAATACAAAATCCCTACAGTAATGGATGTCTTGAAAGCAAATACAATGAAGCTGAATCCAAGGAAGAGAGAGCTTTTCCTGGTCGGTGAAATGGATCAGGGATTCTGCGATATTTGCATTAAGTTTTACCCCCTTGTAGACATTGCTTCAGTCCTAAACCCAGGGGGTGCACAGAAAGAACCTCCTTGAAGATTGTGATAGTTTAGAACCACCATTGGGCGTACCCTGGGCAACAGCCACCTTGTGCTGGCTAATCTTTCCCACACTAGATCAGGTGAAAGGAACTGGGAATGAATTCACCAATGAATTCATTTTAGCAGTTTCACGCCTGGCCTCAACACAGAAGGAGAAGGAGAAGAAGTTCTGAAGCCAACTGTCCAGATTTCAGTGGCAGCTGAGAATTAAAAAGGAGGCCAGAAAATCATCGACTTTGGGAGTGTCTCATAACATACCTTCCAAGTTAGTAAGACCTGTATCTGGTCAGTCCACTGTTCAGAAAATTGTATGGTTCACTATCTCTCGATAGAAAAAACAACGGGCATCTTCTCACTACTTTGTGACCGATCTGGCCATGAGATATCGAAGGTGACCCAAAAGCTGGCCAGATGTCAATGCACTAAGCATTGTCACATCCCATCCCATCCCTGAAGTGTGGGGTAGTCATGTTCTTTGTTTTCTTTAGGACAAACAGCTCAGAATACTTTCCAATATTCATCTCGCTCCTTTGGATAGCTGGTGTTTTTTCCCATCAAGGTAAACCTGGATTCATAAAATCCTAATTTCTACTACTGAATAGTTTGTGTAGTCATAAAATAATTGAATAAAAACAGTGCATTTGGCAGTGAGTGAAATATTAATAGCTTGCTTGTTCTCTAATTTATTTTTGGCACAGTGTGCGTGCGTGTGCTCCATGCGTACGCTCCATGCTAAGTGGCCCATCCGGCAGGTTGTCAATAGCTCAACACTTTATGTGCAGAAGTGCAAATGGCAAATCTTCATCAGGAAGTCCTGGCCCAACCAAAGATGTAGTGCATGGACAGTTAAAGATGTAGCTGTCTATTTCATGCATGTTGCAGGGCATGTGTAAATGAGAAGTTCAGTGTATACTTGTTAGTAAAAGTAGAAGCTAGAAGCTGTAGATGCTACTTCAAATTGCAAAATGACACTTTTATTTCATACAGTAACCCATTCCAGTATCTTCTCCTGGCTTATTACTTAATGAGTGGAATCCTCTTGGATGGATTCCACTTGCACAATGGGAATGACGTTGTTAATAGCATATAGCAGTGGTGACGAACCTATGGCACACGTGCCAAAGGTGGCACTCAGAGTCCTCCCTGTGGGCACCCATGCAGTCACCCCAGCACAGAGTTTGCCTCACCCCTGCCCAGCAGCCCAATGGGAGCGCTTCCTCCCTCCCCCCAGCACAGAGTTCACCCTGCCCCTCTGCCCAGCAACCTAATAGGAGTGTTTCCTTCCTCCCCTGTTGCTGTGTTGGCGCTTTGAGATAAATAAGTGGGTTTTGGGTTGCAATTTGGGCACTCAGTCTCTAAAAGGTTCGCCATCACTGGCATATAGCTACCGATTAAAAACTTTCCCTTTCAGTGTCGGAGTACATGCAACTTTGTCTCACAGTGTACAAGTCATGTGCATCCCAAAATTGGCATCCCTCCCATTGTACAAAGTGGGAGCTGTGCAACAGCATTTGGCTTTTATGGCATTTGAGAGTAAGTTCAACATTTACTAGTTCTCCTGCAGCAACTCTCTGGATTATTCTCTTTTCCTATAGTTTTGGCTGCATGCTGTGGGGTGCTCTATCTGTATGCTCGCTATTGGTACTTCATTGGGTATGCACGATCTGCTCAAGAGAGGTGAGTAATTCCAAGCACAGCCCTGCGTGCAACATATTTTGTGCCTCGTTGCTGCCTGTCTGCCACTTTCTACCAATTAGTTCTGCTAAAATACAAGCCTCCTCTTGTAGACTTGACACAATTGGTCAAGATAGCCTCCCAAATCTTCTATTCTGTAAAGGTTCAATGTTAAAATATCTGTTAAGTAAAGCTTTCAGTTGAGATGCCTGGAGGTAAACATCTCAAATACTTGGCCAGTAACATTCCTTGGGTATGTTTTAATGAGAGCTTAGAAGGGCCGAGAAACCGGAATTAAAGGCAGGGAGCTTTTTGCAGTGGGCAGGGGAGGAGGATACCGGTTTTGGAACAGTCTTTTAGTTTGTATTCTTCATGCAGGCTAAAAGTATGTGGAGTCTGTGAGTTATAGCCCGGGGGGGGGGGGGGGACATATTTCCAATTTCTGACTCAGGATGCAGTTACTGTACATGCTTAAAGAGTCATATGTTTGTGTCAAAGTTAACACAGTACACTTGGGTTTAAAAATCTAGCCTCCCACAATACACTAACTATCTCACATTGTGTGGCCCAACTCATTCTTGAATCGGTGCAAAATAAAATGATTTTGAATGCTTGCCTGCTTGTGTTGGTATTTACTGTGGGTTTGATTGTCAAGAAGCTTGATGGTGGAAACCCTAGAAACTAGAGGAGACATGAAATCAGTGATGCACCGCAAAAAAATTTATTACCTACTCTGTGGGCTGGCTAAATCTGTGGGTGGGGCCAAACATCTTGTGTTATGGGCTATGGAGGTAGGCGTGGTCAACCAAGTGGACGTGGCCTGGGGAATTTGCGCTACCGGTTCTGCAGAACCTAACGGAACCTGCTGCAGTGCATCACTGGATATGATCCTGCTGTTCTTCACATAGGCCAAGAAAGCACACAGACACTGTTGTGGATGCCTTGGTCTCTGAACTACTTATGGCCTAGCTCATCTTTCAGGAGATTGTGATCCTGTAGTATCACCATGATAATGAGAAGATCTTTATGGATTGTTTCCTGTGAAGTGAGAGACAGACCAAGACATTAGGGGAGCTAAACAGGCTATACAGACTTTTTCAGTATCCTACCTGGTCTTTAGTTTCCTAGGCTCCTAACCTAACTGGAAGGCTGTACTGAAGATTCCCCCTTGGCTTTGAGATTAGAATAGTAAAGGAAACTCACAATATTAAAACACTAACAGGTAAAACAATAGGTTGAGTTAAAACAAGGGTGCCCAAACTTTTTGGGCCATGGCCCAGTCACGTGGTTCAGGGGGCTGGTCACTACAGCCCGGGGGCCGGGTCTAGCCCCTGACACCAATTCGTCCAGCCTGCAAAGCCCTCGTCATTCCTGGAAGCTTTTACTTTCACTTCCAAGAGCAAGGAGGACTTTGCAGGCCAGATGAATTGGTGTCCAGGGCTGGATCCGGCCCCTAGTCTGGGCAACCCTGAGTTAAATGAAAACCTCTGAGGTGAAACAGGGACAAGGAGGCCTTCAGCAGTTGCTGGATTGAAAAAAATATACTAGGAAAGAAAAGTACAAAGAAATATAGTTATCAATTGTAAATTGTAGATGAGCTGCCAAATCAAATTAAAAGGAACTTGATTTTTGTTGCCTGTGTTGGTGCAAGAGAGCCCATTTGGTGTGGTAGATAGAATGGTTGTCATGTAGATTCAAATCCCTGCTCAGCCGTAGAAACTTGGTGGTGGTAAAACCATTCCCTGCCAACCTTAGGGTCATCGCAAATTAAGGTGACCTGATGGCACATAACAACAAGATTAGTGCCTAGCTAAGGATAGTCGTAGTATTCATCTGGTTGTATGCCCAACAGTTTTTCTGGCCTTAGTCCTCACAGAAAACAAACAGTACAGTGTCTGAATGTGTGCTCATATATGCTGTGCAGAGTTCAAGGGGATCTGGGGTTGCCAGATAAGCCTGCATAGACCTGCTGCCCATGTTATGCTTGCCAATTCCAAAATTGTTACAGACGTCCCAGTATTTCATTATAATAATTATTCCAGGGTTTGAAGCCGTGATGGTGAACCTTGGCACTCCAGATGTTCTTGGACTTCAAATCCCAGAAGCCCCCATGAATCCACATGAAGGGGTTTACTGCGATTCATCTGGCCTGTGCCACCCTCATTACTCCCGGAAGCGGAAGTAAAATGTGCCCATACGGGCACGTTTTACTTCCACTTCCGGAAGCGACGAGGTTGGTGTGGGCCGGATTGCAGTAAACCCCTTTGTGTGGATTCACGGGGGCTTGGGCTTCTGGGAATTGAAGTCCAAGAACATCTAGAGTGTCAAGGTTCGCCATCACGGGTTTGGGGGGGATTATTTTCTTTTGACTGAAACCCCTCCTACATGGTCATAATTTTCTACTTTTACCTTGGTTTCCAAAGCAACACTGCTTGGTGTTCTTTCTTCTGTCATTAACAGTCAACCTGGAATTAGCTGGCCCAAAATATTATCCTTTTATATACCCCTGACAGTTGAAAACCATTGAACAAACTAATTGAAGCCATAGGCAGTTTGTGCCATTCCTTTAACATATCTTAAAAATTAGGTTGATAGTTGGGATGACTTCCTGCTCCCTCACATTTTCCATCTAATTGCTCCCATAACGGTATTTATACCCCAACGGCTCCTAACACAAATTAGCTTTCACATCAACCCTCCTGTTGTTAATATGGAAATTTTTAGCAATCAGAAGCTTGCAACTAATGTCACAACTAACGGCTTGAACTAACCGTGGCCTCTTTTGTTCTTTTTATACAGACTGGGCCCCATGTACTTGAGTGCTGGAGTTCTCTGCATTCTCATTGTTTTGTCTGTGGTTGGTCTCGCTGTCCATTTTGTGTCAGTTCTGTATTTCTGATTACAGTGATGAGCTTTCCGGGCAGCCACTGAGAACTCATTCCCCAAGGATAAACTGCCCTTGATAATCTCCCACCATTTTCACTTTGTTCCCCTCCCATCCCACCCCGCAGCTATACACTGACCATTGGAAAAAATTATGTGCAATATCTTTGCTGACTCATTTTAATATTGCTATGGATTTCACCTCAAATATATTATTGGATCAGCATCCGCTGGTAGAAAAGAAAACTGTTTCAATTTAATATTTAACTGTGGCCACTGCAGCTTTAAAAAGGCATCGGCAAACTGGAATGTGTCGGAAAGCGATCTATCAAGAGGGTAAATTGTTGCTCCAGTTCTATCATTCTATGGTTAACAGAGTTATTTCCACAGGGTAGGAGACTGAGAAATGGGGGTGAAAAATTCTGGGTGTTGAATATTGTCAGAGGGTGGGTGAGAGAGTGGGCAGGATGCCCTCCTCAGTGGAACCAAGTTACTCGTAGTGTTTCCCAACCTTTGGTTTTTGGACTGCAATTCCCAGAAGCCTAAGTCAATTCCCCAAAGCACTGATCAGCCAATCTACTGACTTAGGCTTCTGGGAATTGAAGTCCACCATTGTTCCACAGAACATAGTTTGGGAAATGAACCACTTACTCCCCCTGCATGCTCTCTAGACCACATATTTTGCTCCTGGTAGATATTACCAGTTTCCCTTGCTCTTGTTAATGCCTGTAATGAGAATGGGCTTTAAAGACACTTAGGTTTTTGATGTGTGTTTTCTTTCTAACATGGAGTTGGCCACTATACAGTTAACCTCTTAATTTAATGAAACTGCCTCTGTTTTCCAGCAGAATAGAGAACATACAGCCCTACTGAAATGGTTTTTATCCTTCCCTTTTTGTTATGCTACTCGAGGCTGGAGGGAACCGTAGTCCAACCCCATCTGGAAGGACTCTGGTTCACCATCTTTGTATAGCTTCTTCACACTCCAAACTCAAATTCCTTAGAGATTTCTTTTGGCTCCTCTTTTTTGTGAAGCTTTAGTGTACAATATTAGCAGCTCTCTGAGAGGTGGGGTGGGGTGGGGAAGTGGGTTTTTTAAAATCCATGAGCTCTAACACCACTTTAAGAAACCACAATGAGTTTTATAATTTGCAGTTGCCATGCTATTGAGTTAGAACCATGTTTCCCAACCTTTGGTTTTTGGACTTCAATTCCCAGAAGCCTAAGTCAATTCCCCGAAGCGCTGGTCAGCGAATGTACTGCCTTAGGCTTCTGAGAATTGAAACTCAAAACCAAAGGTTGGGAAACACTGTTTTAGAGCTATGAAAGGAAGAAGCATAGAAACCATTTGACAAGATTTTGCACGGTTCTCGGTCAAAATACAAAACCAAGGCAAAAGATGTATTGTTTCAGGTGCCTTGGGAAGGCCATCATCCAGCCAATCCCATCACCTTGAGAAAGCATGCAGGGCAAAACTAAACCTGCTTCTGTCCAGGAGGGCAGCGATTGTATCACAGCTACAGGGAGTGCTTAGCCAGGGAGCAGTTTGTTTTTTTGAAGCCATGGCCAAGTAGCTGCCTTAAGCATGGTGTGTGTGTGGTGGTGGTAGGGTGGGGTGGGGGGTGCCATTTTTCTGCTCTGCTCAACAGGAACGCTTAAGTGAGTCACGAGTGCCCATGACACTGGCTTGCATACAGGAAGGTGTATAAGTAGCCCTTTTGCCACTGTGCAAAGTGTCTTCAGCCAGCAACAAGAGGCATCTGGCTCAGGAGCAAAGCAATGGAAGCCAGCTTTGGCCTTTGCATGACGTAGGGAAGATAAAGATGAACTATAAAAGTTATCTTTGTTAGGAGACAGGGTCTTAGGTTTTGATTCTTGGTGGAGGCTTTTGAGGAAAACATTGCAACACCTGAGGCCAAAGAGTACACACAACACCCACGCTGAAAATGGTCCATCTTGGTCTGCTGCGCCCCGTCTCCACCATGCAGAGGAAGTGGCTGTCTGTCTCGGTTTGAACAGAAATCTCCCCCATTGCAAAACCTCTCTTGGCTAGGCTTGCACCTTCCTGATAAAAGGCACACTGCTTTTATCAGTCGCACACTGCTAACAACTGCCCTGGCAAAATCCTTTTGGCTGGTCAGATTCCTTTGCTTCAGAGGAGCGCCAGGAAAACAAAACACACACATTAAATAGAATTAAAATTTTACAGTGCACATTTTAATATATATAGATATATTATATATAGATATACTTGAAAAAATCAAATGTATCCAATAATAAAAAATACAGCACATTAAAGTAGTATAATGCATTCCAGTGTATAACTAGAGACATTGGGTTTTTATTTTAAATTACACTCTAATCCCTACCATTTGAGAACTGGCCTACATGGTTTTTTTAATGCTTCAAAATTCACACCAACCAGTAAATAACGGAGATATGTATTTAAAAGGATGGACTCTGCACTCATTCGCAAGGCATGAAGACACTGGCAATGTCAACATGAAACGGTATGGTATGAAAGGGGCATGTACAACCCTGGCAGGCACAGTGTGGTATTATTATTCTTATCCCTGCCCTTCTGTCACCTTCACCCAGTACCCTCTCCCCCCCAAAAATGCCAATGAATTACCCTTCATTTTTAATCCATGGGAAGGGGGGGGAAGCAGCCTCCAAGCAACCACTGGTCCTTCCAGAAGGTCTGGGGTGTGTGTGGCTACTTTTCTCCCCATATCCACCTCAGTGCTCCTCCACGGCTTGCAAGAGCCGGACAGTCATGTTGCCTTCTTGCTTTAGCCGTAATGCTCCTTAAACCCGTATTTCTAAATGCACCCTTGAATTATACATTCAGGCATCAGCACTCAGAAGGGGGGGCGGCGGCATGGGAATCATGTGGTCCTTGCTCAAGAGCTCCCCCCCAAAAAAACAGACAAAACCGCCAGACCTTCCACATGGGAAGTTTATCTTCGTGGTTCTCCTTCGGCAGCTGCAAAGGCAGCTGGATACATGAGAGACCAGCATGGGTTGCGTCTTCTCCTTATTCAGTCCAGCAGTCATGGGTCTGTGTGGAAAAGGCTTCTCTTCTCCGATAAAAGTGTGGCCAGGAGACACTGAGGCCCTGCCCAGTTTTCCCTGCCAGCATTTCCCCTTCCGGTTCGTGGAGCAGCAGGTGCCTTGTTGTGGCGCCCCTTTCCCCTCAGGAATTGGCTGCTCAGGTGCTGCTGTGTCTGCATTTTCACAGAAGAGAGGAAGAAGAGGGGACGAACTGGTAGCCACCGTGCTCTGAAAGTTCAGTCAGCCTTCTTCAGGAATATCTGGAAGCAAGCAAAAAATTTTTTTTAAAGAGTATCAGAAAACCATTTCTCATTGTTTGTGTTTCAGATTAGCAGTGAGGGGAAACCTTGCCCTCCCCCAGATGTTCTTGGATATAAAGTCCCTTCAGCTCCAACACTTTTTGCTTATGGTCGCAGATAATGAGATCTGTAGACTACCATCAAGGCTGTGGACAGACTCCTGACTACTAATAGGGGGACACCTCAGCCTTTAACCAAACTGCAAAAGAAAAGGCTTGATTTCCTCAGTGGAGCCGCCCTTCAGGCACATTCAACTGTTGCATATAATGGGGAAGGATTTCAGAATTAAGACATAAAGGCATACCTGTCAAGTATCCCGTATTGGCCGGGATTTCTATTTCAACACTCGTCCACACACACCCCTTTCAAGGGACTGCAGTGGCTCAAGTAGGTAAGACGCTGACTGGGAAGCGGAAGGTCAGCAGTTCGATTCCCGAGTACTGCAGGACGGAATGAGCTCCCGTCTTCGTCCCAGCTCCTGCCAACCTAGCAGTTCGAAAGCAAGAAATTGCAAGTAGATAAATAGGGACCACTTCAGTGGGAAGGTAACAGCGTTCTGTGCGCTCCGGTGTCTAGTCATGCCTGCCACATGACCATGGAAACGTCTGCAGAAGCAGACATCGCTGGGCTCTTCAGCTTGGAAACAGAGATGAGCACTGCACCCTAGAGTCAGATACGACTAGCTTTCGAGCAAGGGAAACCTTTACCTTTACCACCCCCTTTCCCGACACCGTCTCATATTTTGAACGGCGGGGAAAGGGGTTCTGCACATGCGCAAAGGGGTTCTGTGCATGCACAAAGGAGTTGTTGCTGTGCATGTGTGCCCGGGCCGGAGCAGGTCCTGTATTTTCCAGAGCTGCACTTGATGGGTATGCATAAAGGTCATAGTTTTGGCAAATCCTTACAGCAGAGGCAAATATTATCCACAAAATCCTTGTACTGTTGGGCAGAATCTTTCTGCACCGCTAACCACAGCAGTGTAATTTCTGATCACCTCAAGAGAGCCGCCTCTTTTTAAGATATACTGAGAGAAACCAGGCTGAACATTTCTGAAGGTTCTGTAACCTACTCAGACCCATCCCTGGCCAAGCAACAGGGAAGGTCAGCAACCTAGCCAGTCACTTCAAATGCTCTACATTATCCATTGTACCCAAAGCATTCCAGGGGAATGTTCCTAGAAAACGACAACCACGATGGTATTCTGTCTGGAAAGAATATGTAGTGGGTATTTTGGCAAGGGCCACTGAAAAATGAAGCTAGCTTTGTAGTGAAGGCAAGGCTGACTGAAGTAATTTTGCTGCCTGAGGAAAAGGGGACCCCCAAAAAACCAAGAACGTAATACCCAACACCAGACAGTTATTTTGACACTTCGAAATGCCACAAGCACTTCTTTATTTACTGCAATAGCTATACAATAATAATAGAGTGCATAAGAATCGGCTGTCTTTTCATGATGCCCAAAATCTACCAGCTGCTTCAATCTGACAAATTGTAGGCTTTTTGCTTTACTTTGTATTGTATTTTACATGCGTATTGTAGATTGTAATAATTTGCATTTATATTGTTTATATTTACTATTGTGTTGTTTAATATGTTGGGAAACTGCTTTGAATTGCCTCCGGGCCGAAAAAAGTGGTATATAAATTAAAAAATGATGATGATGATGATGATGATGATGATGATGATGATGATGATGACTACCCCTGAGTTAGGTCATGCCATGTGGGACGGATCATTCAGACTGTGCTATTTCCAGTTATTTTGTATAGATGTGAAACCTGGAAAATGAGAAGAGCTGGGCAAAACAAGAATAGACCATTTGTAATGTGTCGGAGGACAATCTTACAGATACCACGTACTGTTCAAAAGACAAGTAAGTGGGTTCTAGATCAAGCCAAGCCTGAATTCTCACTAGTAGCTACAATGACTCAACTGACACTACTGTACTTTGGACCTCTCATGAGATGACTCAAAAAGACAACGATGTGGGGAAATGTGAAGGCAGCAAGAAAACAAGAGTGAATTCAAGGTGGACTTACAAAAAGAGATCACACACATGAGAATGTACAGGGTTGTTAAATGATAGGACCTTCTGGATGTCACTAATGCATAGGGTCACCATACACTGGAAACAATTTGATGACACAGAACTTATACAGTGATAAGAGAAGACTTCAAGAGAAGGCCACACTTCTGAAGGATTCCTGTCCCCTGTGCAAGTGGTAAGGACATGGGAGCTGCTGCTGCCAACATCTGTAATAGAGTGGCACCTCCAGGTGCTATATCTTACCTCACTCAAGATGATCCACACAGGTGAGTCAGTCTGGATGGTCAGGCGTATTGCTTCCAGAGGTCCAAAGGAAGGGTCTACTTCTCCTTCCGCAATGCCCTTTGAAAAACAGCCTATGAGGGGGATAAAGAACACATCTTTAGGAATGACCTTGGGTCCTCTTGTAGACAAACTCTGCAGAAAAGGTCTAGGTCTGTCCAAACAAGGTGTAGTGCTTTTCCATTCCATTAACTAGGTGAGAATCGGCTATAGCATTCTGTCCTGTCCATATCCTTTTCCAAGGGGAATTAACAGCTAGAGCTGAGTCAAGTTTTCACATTATACACCTGCTATGATTGGCTCTATCTCTGCGCATCCTGTCTCTCAAGTCCAGATATCACATTCCTTACATCCAAACAAACCTCTAAATAAGCTACACCTTGAGTGAAACCAGGCACCTAGATTTTCAAGTGATGTGTCTGTCAGACCATATACTTATGCCACAGTCACCTTATCATCCAAAATATGTAGGGCAAGAATGGCAGGCTCAGGTTAGTATACACATAAGCCCCATCTTGCTTCATACTTTCTACATGACGCATTCCCTGGGGGAAGTAATGAGCATGACCTACTCAACAGCTCCAACAGCCCAGACTGGAGGACTCTCCTTGGCTCAGGCCTTCCTGTGCAACTGCACCATCTGATTCATTTACACACACTGACTTCTTCATTTCCAACTGCTACGAAACGTGAGAAAATAAGAGTAGCTTTGTGAATGTTCTCTGTGCTTTTTTTCAAACCATCCAAAAATGGAAGCATTATATGGTGCAACATAAAGGTTGTGGCTTTTATTATTAAAATCTCAAAAGTAGGCCTAGCCCAGAAAAATAACCTCATAGGAAGGTGTTGCGAAACAGCAACACTGCCTGTGCTTTTTAACATTGCTTCACCTCAAATAGCTGGAGATTTCTAGGGTTGGAAATAGAGAACAAAGCCATGATGGGTCAGAACAACAATGACAACAAAAACCTTTCTACACACAAGCCCTGACATAAGAGATGAAGGAGGCTGGGTGTGGCAAAGAATAGGCAGATTTAGTTTAACCCATCCCACAAAGTAGATTGTTGTGTTTTTTCCTTTTACAAAGTTCTGGCTGTCCAGCAGGCGGCACCAGTGTATCAACTCCAATGTCTGCAAAAATACCAAAAAATCTTAGAAACTTATACTAAGAGCACCAAGAATGCTCACCTGTTAAAGCCTCAGGGCATTAAGTAGCCATTGTCTAAAAAAGAAATCTGCAATGCAGTTGCAATATGTATACTCAGTATACAACATTTTTGAACGTTGGAAAAAATGTCCTGTGTGTTAATTTATAAGTAGCTGGACTCCTCAGTGCTTTATTTACAGTAGTTATCTGGCTGAGGAGCCAGAGTTTGAGAGCTGGATTCCACCAGAAGAAGAGAATGTTATATCGCTTCTGTGTATTCACTGCCTGAAAAGGACTGCCATTAGTCAGAATTGACTTGATGGCATGTGATTATTATTAATATGTTATTTTAATTTATTGTGAACCTATGGCATGCTTTTAATTCACTAGTCTATGTTTACAAAGCTCTAGCCTTTCTGCTCATTGTGTAGGGCAATACTTGGAACTTGAAAGAAACAGCTTCTGTAGTTGCAATAGTGAGCCCAGACGGCAAAAGATACACATGAACTTGTGAAGATCCAGCTGCCTACAAACAGAAATGAAAGGAGAGAGAGAGAGAGAGACCCCGGCCTTTATACCACCAGACTACCAATTCCTACAATGGCTTATTAGTTACTCTGGCAGTGGCTTTTCTAGGCCACAGATCTTCAGCTGCTACCTGATCCTTTTTAGAAGATACAGTGGAACCTCATACAACAATTGTTTCGTATAGCAATAAAATCACATAACAATTAGGTTTTGAGAAAAAATGGTGTCCTGCATAAAAATTTGTACAACAATTTTTCAATGGGAAAAACCACTTAGCAAAAAAAAATATCATTGTACGATGCATCCCATAGGGAAAATCGCTATACGATGCATGCATTGTATAGCAATTGTTTTGTACAACAACAAGCCCTGTGGAACAGATTAAAATCATTGTATGAGGTACCACTGTATAGGGAATCAAGCTGGAATCAGAATGGGCAAGCTAGTCTGTCCAGGTTATTCTACTATGGTAATAGAGTAGACCATACTGCCAGTGACTCAATGTTGAGTGTCCGGTGGTGGTTAACTAACCTGACTACCCTGAGGACTAATGGTCTTGGGTACCAAAGTCCATAGGGAAGGGTGATGGTCCCCAAGTGGATTAAATCCCACTTGAATACATCTTTATGGATGGCAGCAGCTTTATCAATACTGGCCTGGGGCTGAGGAGGACTCTGCATGGCAAAAGGGCTCAGGGACAGAAAGTGAGTCATGGAACTGGATCAGTGGTATGGGTGTCACGCTGCAATGTGGAAAGCAGATGAAAGGCCATTGCATTATATTCTCAGGACAGTCTTCATGGCTGATCACCATGAGGATCATCAATATTTAGATACAGCAGCAGCAGCAGAAGAATAATTTTAAAGGATTTCAAGGCCAATTCCACATTGCCCATCACAGACCAGATGTAAGTGTCTCCAAAAAGGGTGGTTTTGTTTTTTCAGAACTTACACTGACCACAAGTCCTTTTCCTTTTTCTTAAAATAACAATGAGAAGGATCTTCTATGGGAGTTAAACACATTGTGCTTTGCTTTAGAGGAGGACTGCAGCAATTCTATTTCTCAAAAGGAAAAAAAGGTGTAATAGGGGAGCGGGAGGGATGGAGTTTGCACCCGGGTCAGGGAACACATGTTGCCCATGTAAAATATATGTACATCCTTTAAGAGCAAGAACAGGAGCAAGGGTTGTCGTGTATTTCCACTGTTTCCATTGGCTTCATGTGCCCAGCCTGACAAAGACTCAAAGGTGGATCATGCATCAACCAACTACAGACCTGTCTCGAACCTTCCCTTTCTGGGAAAGGTATTGGAAAAGGCAGTGGTGCATCAGTTGCAGGGAGTACTGGATGAAGCGGATTATCTGGATCCCAGTCAGGATTCAGACCTGGATATGGCACTGAGACAGCATTGGTCGCACTGATGAATGATCTCTGGCGAGAGTGGGATGGTGGTCATCCATCCATCCTTGCTCTTCTTGACCTCTCAGCGGCCTTCAATACCATTGACCACGGTATCCTTCTGGAACGGCTCGGAGGATTGGGGATCCAGGGCACTGTGTGGTCTTGGTTTTCCACATTTCTGAGGGGTCGGACCCAGTCGGTGTGGTTGGAGAGTGAGAGGTCCAGTCCTAGGCCCCTAAAATATGGGGTGCCTCAGGGCTCGGTACTCTCACCTCTATTTAACATCTACATGAAGCCGCTGGGTGAGATCATCCGTTCCTGCGGGGTGCGGTACCTCCAGGGGGTCCTCCTGGACTCGCGGCTGCTGCTAGAAGAACAGGTGGTGGCTGTGGCCAGGAGGGCTTTCACCCAACTCCGAATGATTCGCCAGTTGTGCCCACTCCTGGACCAGGACTCCTTGCTCATGGTCACTCACACTCTGGTGACCTCCAGACTAGACTACTGTAATGTGCTCTACATGGGGCTGTCCTTGATGACCATTCGGAGGCTGCAGCTGGTCTAGAATGCTGCGGCCCAGGTGGTGATGGGATGTGGGCGTTATGCCCATGCCTCACCACTGTGTTGGGAGCTGCACTGGTTACCAGTTTGCCTCTGGGTGCAATTCAAGGTGCTGGTTCTGAACTTTAAAGCCCTACATGGTAGTGTGCCAGTTTACCTAAGAGACCGCATCGCCCTAAGGAAGTCTGTCTGTCCAACCAGAGCGGACTGGAGGGACTCTCTAGTTGTTCCATCAGCCAGAGGGGCTTGCCTCTCTGGCACAAGGAGGAGGGCCTTCTCTGTGTCCGTACCGGCCCTCTGGAACCTCCTGCCAACAGAACTGCACCTCCGGACAGAGCTGCTGCCCTTCAGAAAAGAACTCAAAACCTGGCTGGCGGGCCAAGTGTGGGGTGCAGGTGGAAGGGTGACCTCCATTGGGTGGTTGGTATAGAGGAATATTCTTTCTCCCACAGTCCCTGCACCCTTTTTAGGGGGTGGGTTCTTAATCTGTTTTTATCTATGATTGTGAACTGCCCTGAGTCGGCCTTGGTTGAGTGGGTGGTATAGAAATCCAACAATTAAATTAAAATTAAATTAAGGGGCCTTCTAGAAGGGAGTAGCTATGGGGCAGTTGCCCTTATGTGAGTGTTTGGTCTTAATAGGATTTTGACCTATGTCTGTTACTTAGCTGGGAGTATTTCTCACTGCACCCAAGAACAGAAGTGGACTGGGCAACTACCAGTACTTCTGTTACGGTTCCTTTTTGTTTTTCCTGTCAAAATGTAAAATAAGAAAGAGCCCTTTTTCTACCACTACCCCCTCAACCCAAGCCCCCTGCCAGTTGTTGTGAACAGAAGGCTAGACCTACATGCAACCATTGTGAGATTCCCTCTTCTATTCAGGGAAAAAGAGCAAGATAACAAAGGTAATCCTAAATCATCACACTCTGGGAAAAGTAGCACCTCTGTATTAGATTTTTTAATTTTTTAATTTTTTATTTTAAATTCAGATTTCTATGCTGCCCAATCAGGTAAACCCGACTCAGGGCGGCTCACAACAAGTTAAAACATACATAAAAACAATTGAACCATTAAAACCCCAACATACCCAGCCACCTACCCCATTTTAAAAAACTACCCACATTAAAACTGTGAATGATAATGGACGTGTACATGTGTCCGTCTGTGCACATATACAGGTGAAACTCGGAAAATTAGAATAACATGCAAATGTTCATTCAGTTCAGTAACGCAACTTAAAAGATGAAAGAAATATATGAGATAAGACTCATTATATGCAAAGCGAGATAGTGCAAACCTTACTTTGTTATAATATTGATGCTTATGGCTTACAGTTTATGAAAACCCCAACCCCCCAATCATCACATAATCTCATGTATGATGTATGCCATGATCATCAAAATTATAACAAATCAAGGCATGACATATTTCGCTTTGCATGTAGTGAGTCTATCTCACATATTTGTTTCACCTTTTAAGTGAAATAAATGGACATTTGCATGATATTTTAATTTTCTGAGTTTCACCTGTATGTTTGTGTGTGTGAGAGAGAGAATTTCTCTTGCTCATCATGAATCAATTATGGAAACTTGAGAGAAGCTGATTGTGATGCCACTTAATGGCTTTTTAACTAGTTGCAGTTGCTACTGTCAACTGGACTCATTCTTTGTTTGCCTTTGTTATTACTTTTAGGAATACAGTACTGTACTTTCTTTCTCTGGTGCTCTCTTTTATTTACTATATTAATATCAAGCCCTAACCCTAACCTTCAGCACAGGACAGTGAAAGGAGGACAAGAATGCAAACTGAGGAATTTGCTTTCCAAACAAATGGTCAGAACTCTAGCCCTCCTAACACCACACACAGAGGAGGCACTTTTGGATTTAATGAGATTATCACTTAAATGCACTTACTATCCTCTGAAGCTCAGGGAAAGCAGTTGGTTCCCTGCCTGAAAGAACTACTAGAGATTCACTATCACCAGGCCATCATTCCTGTCTTTCATGTTTGTCCAAATTACTTGTTTGCTACAGAGCTGTCAAAAATGGACAAGGACTTTGCTTTTTATGCTTAGGAAATGGCAGAATGCCCCCATTTATGTTCTAAGTCAACTCTCCACTCTAAATGTGAAATCAGGTGGGGGAAACGCTAATTTTGTCCTGTCCCTCTAGCGCCTTATGCTATAACTCTCTGCAAATATGTAATCCAAACAGCAACACACACACAGTGCTTTGTCCATAACCAGCAGGTGACCGTTTGCCTTGAACCAGCAATTTACCTATCTGTATGTAGCCATCAGCTGTCCTGTGGTATCTGAATGCTGTTGCTCTCCCCTCCTGCAGGGCTTCTTTATCAGACTGAAGACTCTGTGCAGAAAGAGACAATTGTTTAGAAAAACTAGCCACAAGGTTCAAGGCCGCCTGCTGTGGGTACAGCCTGAGCCACTACGACTGACTGTAAAGCACCAGACAGTATATTTGTGTTTTCAGAGACAGAACATTATTCTTAATTAAGCAGGGGTTGTTAGAAAGCTCTTCTCTGTACCTTTCAAGGGCTCATAAAAATGTCTATTAAAGTAAAGAGCAGACTTTTTTTTCCTGCCACAAGCTGTGTACTTTAAACTGAGAGTGATGAAATAGGATAGCATTTAGGATTTGGAAATCTGGATTCTGATTATACTATTTGGTTTGCTGCTCCCAAGTTTACTACTTGCTAGCCAACATACACATCCCACTTTTCTTCCAGTGTGTTCCAAGGGGTATACATGATTTCCCTCTTCTTTACTTTAGCTTCACAGAAACCCTGTGAGGTAGGTTAGGTGAGAAAGAATGACTGCCTCAAATCAACAACAGATTCATGGCTCAGTGAGGAATAGAACCTTGATCTGTCAAGTCCCAGTATGATTCTCTAACCCAGGGATTCTCAACCTGCGCCCCGTGGGCTGGATGCGGCCCTTGGCATCATTTCATGTGCCCCCCATGTCTCCGTCACACCAGGAAGTGCCATGTGGTGGAGGAAGGGCAAAATAGCCATCTGACCCCCGAAGCTGTCTGAGGGAGCATGACCCAGCCACCTGGCTTAAAAAGGTTGAGAACTCCACTGCACCATAGTGAGTCTCTTTCAACTGACTAGAGGACACAGATTTCTCAGAAGATATCGCTGCTATGGCTTTGATCTTAGACAGATACACTCATAATGACACCCAAGGACAAAATAATGAGGAGCCAGATTCTAATCTCCTAACAATTTATGATGTAAGCCAATCTCCTCAAGAGATCATGAAGGCCATCACTGCATTGCCATGCAAAAGCCCAGGCAAGAGATTTAGAAATGAATCAGAACTATGGCCAGCAACTAGTATTGACAAGCTTCATAGGAAGTCCATCTATTCTTCAGCTTCCAGCACACTTACATCAAAGGGCAAGACCTCCACCGTTGTATTGAAGAGTTTGTCTTCAGGGTGTTCAATATTGCCACTGCGGAAGAAAAACCTGCACAAAAAGAAAAGAAAACCTCACCTGAAAATGACTGCAGGACCTCACAGGGGGGTAAGATTAGGATGAACGGTATCATGCCAGGAATGTAGTTATAAAAATGCCTGAATCCAACAGGCAGTCTTCTCCCAAAGAAAGTCCATTTTTAGAAAGAAGGGTTCTTTAAGTACACAAAGAACCAATTAAGGATTAATTGTTTGATTGGTTTTGCAAATTAAGCACTGTGCTGCATTTGAATGAATTTAAGTAAGAAGCACAATTACCCATTCCCAAGATGAAAGCAGTTTGCTGTTCAGCTGTACTAAGCAGGAGAAATAACAAGTCATTGTATATGCATTCTGAATGCAAGCATGACTTATGGAAAGGATGAGGGTAGCAGATAAGATGGCCAGAATCCTAATATTTACACACCCTGGCATTAGTCAAACAGTGGAAATTGCAATGGTGAACTGCTACAGGCTGAAAAATCAACACTTCTTTGTACACCACATCATGCAACTGTGTCATCTCCTCAACTAGATGCTGCAGTTTACAACATTTGACTTAACACCAGTGTACATGAATAAGAGGATTCTGGCTGATGTTCCCATTTTAATAGTAAGTTCATAGGACCATGATCATAGACAGTGACCCTTGGAAACAGAACAGAGATCAGCTGCCACAAGCACAGAAGACTATCAAAAGGGTTCATGCCTTATCATTTGTAGCAAAGTATACCTTTGCACTCTAGTCTTTAGATAAGCCAAAGGAGAGGGAGAGATAAGCTTCCTTTAAATACAGAGATGACCTTTTGTTTTTGGTAACTCCGAAGCACCAGTCTAAAGTACAGAAGTAAATTCCAGGTGCAGTTGTTGGACTGAGACAGCAATAAGCACAGAAGAAGACTCAAATAATTAAATGGCAGAAGGTACCTGACAGCCACTTTGGGAACTGGAAGAAGCTAGAGTTTAGAGGGAGATTGTATAGAAAGCTGTTACTATTTATATAGAAAATGAGGAAGCTGATGAAACAGTATATTCAGTACTTCTCCAAATCAGATCCTCTCTCCAGTTCGTTTAAGAGAGGTTAGGTCACCCTTGCTTGAAAGCCAGTCGTATTGGAACTTGACAACTGAAAGGTCGGCATGTCAGCAGTTTGAGACCCGAGTGCTGTGCGATGGAGTGAGCTCTCATCTGTGTCCCAGCTCCTGCCAACCTAGCAGTTCAAAAGCAAGAAATTGCAAGTAGATAAATAGGTACATTTGAAGACACAGACAGTGCTGGTTCTTTGGCTGTAAACGGAGATTAGCACCACCTCCTAGAGTCATATATGACTGGCTTTCGAGCATAAGCAACCTTTACCTATGCCAATGGGGGACTCCCAAAGAAGCATAATGTTTCTTTGATTGCTTTTGAAATCTCATCTCAATGAGTTGAGATGGCCAAAACCATGTCTGCAGCAGCACACTGAAGAAAAGGGTGGACAGAAAGCTTTGTGTGTGGTACTTAAGATTCTCTCATTCACCCAGTTATGCACCTGAAGAACAACCAATGGTCCCTGTGTTTTAGGGCCCTTGTCAAAGTCTAAGGAAGCATCTCTCATCACTAGTTGTTATGGGGTAGCAAGAGTATCGCTCAGTTTCCCCTCCATTATAATGCCTTCCAGATACACCAGCTGCTCTTCTCTACATGTTTTAATAAAATCCAGATGCAGAAACTCACCTAAGGCAGTCAGAAAGCTACTAAATATAAAGCAGAAATCTTTGGCAGGTCTGAGTCAATTCCCTCTCCCCCTCACCACCCCCTCTATAGTATTCTCCACTTAGAGAAAACCTGACAAACATGTCTAAATAAGTAGCCATACTTTCCATATTCAAAAGTAAGTGCTTTTCAAAAAATGTTTGTGTGACCTATTTAAAAGGTGAATCACAGCTCCTGAAGGCTTCCAGGGTCAGCAATGCCAATTTTTCCCCTGGGAATTCTTCTGTGTGCAATGGTGAGGAGAAGGTTACCGAAACGGCCTTAGGAGCGACAGGCACCTCCGAGGTTGTGCCTTTCCCAGCTCTGCCATAGATGCAGGAAATGCAGACCAACTGATGATTCATAAAAGCCTTGCCGTCTTCATTTCCTCTCCCCCCCCCCCCGCCAATTCTAACCACTTCATTGCTGTGCTTGAGAGCACAGAAATAAAATACAATCCATGATGGAAACAATCCTTATAAAAATCAAAATGGGAGTCAAATCACCGTGAGACTCAAGCAGAATAGCTCCAATATGAGACTCAGGAGTATAACTTAGAGGAAACCAATTACCACCCCCACCCCCTGTGTTCCAGTTTTCTCCTCCTCCTCCCCCCTGCAAAAAAAGAAAGAAACCCATAAGTGGGACAAGCAGAGCAACAAGTGAATGAGATGCAACTTGCCTTTCAGATGAACTCCATTCTAGAACAGAAGAGAGGGAATAAGTGACTTTTAAATGTCACGTTAACCCTTCCTGTTGTTTGCCTCCACAATGTGCCACAGACTTACCGTTCAATGCGGAGTGGCTTAAAGAAGCGAAAGCGTATGAAGTCCCCTGCTGTGGGGGTAAATGCCCAGAAGAAATCTTCTCTGAGATACGCTTTCTCCAAGGAGAAATGTTGGTATGTTTTCAGACTGGTGCTGACTTCCGCAGGAGGATTGACATGCTCTTTCCGAAGAGCGTGTTTTCCAAAATCTTTGTCCTCATCATGCAAGAGAAGAGTAGAACAATTCAGATAATATTATTTAAATGTCCGATCTAAGTCAGCAAACATTTGTATGCAGTTTTTTCAAATTATAATTTTAGGGATCTGAGAACCTGCCCCTGAACGCTTGTAGAACATTACACAGTAATAATTTCAAATGAGTTGAGATGGCCAAAACCTACTGGCAAGTGTCTACAAGGACCCACTAGATAGACATGCATACTGTAGCTCTAAGTTTTTTTTTTTAAAATGTTGCAAAATACAGCAGTGAAGGCATCCTAGCCACTGTTAATCAGTGTTGATCTTGCCATCCATCCATTTCAACTTCTATACTGCCCATCTAAGATGATAGCTGTTCTGGACAGTTCACATTAAAAGCAGATGTAAACATAAAATGCATAAAGTCACAACATCAAAATTACATATTAAAATAGAAACAACTTTAAAAGCTGTATAAACCAATAGATCATGACTGAACAAATTCCTATTTGTAGAGAACATATCAAAAATAGGTAAAATATTGTAAAATGCCTCCTTTAAAAAACTCTGTTTTCAAAGGCGGCAGGAAGCTTGCAGTGTGGGTAGATAGAAAATTCCACGGTGTTGGGGCCACAACCGAGAAGGACCATGCCCTAGAAATGATCTTCCGCACTTCCCTCAGATGGGCACTCTCAGTTCACCAGTCTGGGCAGGATTTCTTAGAGATAGGGATGCTCCAGGGGGAAGTGAGGCCCTTGGCAGTTCCTGAACTGGTGCCTCCATTTTCCTTCCAAACCATTTACAGTTTCTCCCATTTTTTTGTCAACAAAGTATTCCCTCTCAGCAGAATAGCACAGTTGACCTTACCTCTCCAGAGAATATACCTGAATTTGACACCACCTGTCTTCCTCCCTATACTACTGCATACATTCAAATGCCCTATTGCATTTTACATCCAAATCTGCTTAATATAGTCAGGTGTGTGTGTGTGTGTGTGCGTGTGCATGTGCACACGTGTGCGTATTCCCACCATTTGTTTATGTGTTCACTAATCTATCACTGACCAACAATAAATCCCACAAAGTTGTGTAAAAATTTGGCTTCTATGTTTTGGGGGAGAGCAAGACTACTAAAGGCGAGAGAGTGAGATTTCAGTACCTTTCACCTCTCCCTTTTTTATTGGTACCTTTGTAATTGGCTAAATTCTTACCCTGCCTTTCTCCATTGAGAAAGCCAAAGCAATATTGGCAATTGGGAGAAGTGACAATATTTCCTACCTACTCTGCTCTGAGCTATGTGCATGATGAACCCTCCCAAGAAAAAAGAGGAAGAAAATGTGTCCTTCCAAAAGAAAAAGAAAGGTTATGTTTTCCAAAAAAAGAAGTGTACAAGACCAGGGGGTGCTGCTCTTTATTTTCCTAATGCTCATCAGTAGATTCACCTCTAGATTTGGATGTCTCCCTACATTTTGACGTCCTGGAGCAAAGCACCAGTTACCCGGCCATAGTGGCAGCCTCATCTGTGGATATCTGAGCAGTGTACTCATGGTTTCCAGGCAGTTTCACATCCAACTGCTGCATCAATTTGCAAACAGAATTACAAGTACATTTATGCTTTTTTTGACCACCCCCAAACCCATACCCTTCCCAGTTCTTTCCCTACAAATTTCTCCTGAAATTTGCCTAAACCTTACAATTCTCAAACAGCACTATGAGGAGGTGTCTTATTCTAAGTTAGTAAAAGCACTCCTGTTAGTCACTAGGGATATGCTGCAACTCTATGGCAAGATTGGACAATTTTGCTGCACAAGGTCAAAATCCTCTAGAGGCTTCGAAGACTGCCAAAAAAAGAGTAACAACAACAGAAAGATGACTAGAAGTAATTGAAAGTCTACTTCTGGTTTTGAAAACAGAGTGGGAGAGGGAGGCTTCTACCTATTTTAAAGATTAAGTAAATTTAAAAGAGAAAACTCCCCCACCCCCCAGGAATTGGAGAATTGTTGGGCTACTGGCTGGAGGAGTCTGGAAGACCACATACATAATCTTGGAGAGCTACATACAGCTGCCCTGACTTTGCTGTTATTTTGCCCACATCTACTATATTCTATCTTAAAGGAAAAATTAAAACTTAGGGCAAGGCTCCATTATGAACCAGGTGAAGGTTAGCTCACAGTGGTTTCAATTCACTTCTGGCAGATGTATTGCTCCACTTGCTACGTTAATGGATGGAAGATATAGTGAGGGAAAACACTTGGGCTTAGGCTGTCAGAAGGACTTTCAACCATCGAACACACAAAGGACAGAGCAAAACCACTGCTCCCGTTACTTGCCCTTCAGATTTGTCCACTTTAGCACCAATATTTTTACTCACTTTTAGCTTCTGTATTTTACCAGCCAGGGAGGAGTGGGTTCCTACATGTTGGAAGAGGGAGGGCTTAAAGCGGATCCTGAGGTTGGCCTTCTGTCTGTCACAATGTTTCTGGAACATAACAAGAAAAGCACAGCAGGTACTCAGGATTTCTCTTTCCACCAGGGCCGTAGCCAAAGGGGTGGAAGGGGGGGCAAAAACCCTCCTGAGCTAACAGCCCCCCACCCCACCCCGTGATGCCAATGTTATATATGTGAGTGTGATATTGTTGGCCCTCCTGAAAAATGTTTGCCCCAAATTTTTTCGGCCTCCCAAATCTAGAATCCTGGCTATGGCCTGCTTTCCACCTTGGGGAAGCAAAGCCAGTCAATTCCTTTCACTTGGATTTGCCATTTAAGGACATAAGAACTTTTCAATGTTTCAACCCACAACAGGACGTACTCCAGTAACAGCAACTTTGTTTTGATTGCTAATCTTTCTCACACTAGGTCAGTCAAAAGGAACTGCAGAATGAACTCACCAAAAGGTGACTTCGTTTTGGGAGTTTTACATCTGATCTAGACATGGAAGAAGAAGAACCCATATTGGGAGCATTCTGAGGTATTTATTTTGTGAACAAAGAGTACATATTCAAACCACACTCAACTGTTATGTCCTTCACTTTAAGACCTGTACGCTGGTTGTATTATTATTTTTTAAATCATGAGCATAATGCTTTGCTGGTACAGTACTCCACACAATCTCCAGCTTGCCATTGTTCAAGCCCATTTAAATTGGGGAGGGGGGCGATAACAAGGTATACACAGAGAGAGAGTTAGGCCACATGAGCAATAGACTTGTATGCATGGAATTGGTTTAAATGATTCTGGCGCTAGTATTTTAGCTTTTGAGCCCACTGACTATCCAGAGAACAAACTCAGAATACAGCAAATAACATTTTAGAACATTTCTCACACTTAAACAGTTATAACGGTTCTCTTCAGTACCTAAATGCATACCATGGTTCTGTCCTAACTGAACAATTGCCCAGACTTACAATCTAATTTATTCAGCATTTGAAATGGTCAGATGGTTGACATGAATTGAGCTCTGTTGTTTAGCTCAATTTTAGTACAAACAGTAATGAGATTACTTCCATAGTCAGGTAGAAACACAGTAGAAAGATCACTCAGAAATGCCTTCTGAGAGTTCATTTCAAGTAAGCTGTAGTACTCAACTCTAAGAAAAAGACACAGAACAACAAGGACTCTTCTCACCGGGAGGAAAAAAAGATTGAGTTGTGTGCGGTCAAGTCATTTCTGAGTTATGGTGACTCTTTCCAGGTTTTCCTAGGTAGATAATACACCTTTATCTAAAGGTCATATTGGAACTGTGTAGCTTGCTCAGGGCAATACAGGCTGGTTTTTCCTCCAGGAAGCACAGAGGACAGTCCAACTCCCAACCTCTGGCTCTGTAGCTAGATACGTAACCACTGACCTATCCAGCCAGCTATTTAAAACATTCTAACCCATTCTATGTTGTTTGGCTGATGGCAGGATTGTACACTCTTAACATTACTGATATACTTCTTGTTGTTTGTTTACATGGAGATGAAAATAAGTTCTTTAGAGTTTCATCAGTTTGTGGCAGACATGATATGAGAAGGAGAATGGATAGAGATCATTGTAGGCCTTGAAAGTAGACCAGAAAGTAGGCCTTGACTTAAAGATACTTGAAGCAGCAAGGGCTTCAGGCCAGCCTTGGGAGAAATGTGGTGGGAAAATTAATTGAAAGTGTGTATGTGTGTGGGCGAGGCTTCCCTAGTCAAATTCAGAGGATTGATTCCCTGGGTTCATTACAGCATCCAAATAGTTCAACCTGGATAATGTGGAGTTTTTCAAGTATTAAGCAACTGTCAAATTAAATTATGGATTTCCTCCTTACATTCTCATTTGTTCCTTTTCAAAATACAGTTTTTCTGACATTATTTACAGATCTCTCGTTTTGCTCCACTAATGAGTCTCACACAACAGCAACAAAAAAAAGAGGCCATCTTCTATTTTTACTACAGTTCTTACTGTAAAATATACTTTGATCATCTCTAGACAGACAAGAAAATAATGAACAGCAGGTTTTTTTAGTTTCTATTCCAACATCTGGGAACGCTGAAGACTATACTTGTGTATGAAAATAGTCAGAGTATACATTGTGCAGAGGAGATTTAGGAGAAGCCTAGCAATTTTCATGTCGCTGTACATTCTCTACCCAAGCCCTAAAAAGCATGAGATCCCTGCAGGGATTTAGGAGGGGTTGTTGTTGTTTGGATGATATTAAATTGCTATTCTATCATTTATATGGTGAAACATTATGTGGTTTTATATACATAAGATGAATATGTCGGCTGGTTTTTTGGTTTTTTATTTTTTATTAATTTTTTTACCATACAGTACAGGTGAAACTCGGAAGATTAGAATATCATGCAAATGTTCATTCATTTCACTTAAAAGGTGAAACACGTATATATGATAGACTCACTACATGCAAAGAGAGATGTCATGCTTTAATTCGTTATAATTGTGATGATCATGGCGCACAGCGTATATGAGATTATGTGATGATTATGGGGTACATGAGATTGGGGGGTTGGGGTTTTCATAAGATGTAAGCCATAAGCATCAATATTATAACAAGGTAAGGCTTGAACTATCTTGCTTTGCATGTAATGAGTCTATCTCATATATTTGTTTCACTTTTTAAATTGCATTACAGAACTGAATGAACATTTGCATGATATTCTAATTTTCTGAGTTTTATCTGTATATGTGAAATATTTCATCACTTAAATTTTTACATTTGATAGACATGTAATGGTTGCTTGAATTACATGGTGTGACGTTCTGGGTATCTTGGGACAGAAGTGTAACATATAAATAAAAACAACAGACAAATAACAACCATGGAGGTATAGAGAGCAAATGTTATTGATACGGCTGAGCAATGATGGAAGTCTGCCTGAACCAGCAGGTTTTCATCAAATCTATTGTTGATGTCCATGAGAAAAAGGGAGAAGTACTGTACAGCCTAAATCTGATTCTGTAATTGTAATGTCATCTAAGATTCTTTCTCTCTTCTTTGTTGTCTTCTAGGACTGCAGTGGCTCAAGTCGCTAAGACACTGACTGGGAGGTGGGAGGTCAGCAGTTCGATTCCCAAGTACTGCAGGATGGAATGAGCTCCCGTCTTTGTCCCAGCTCCTGCCAACCTAGCTGTTTGAAAGCAAGAAATTGCAAGTAGATAAATAGGGACCACTTTGGTGGGAAGGTAACGGTGTTCCATGTGCTCCTGTGTCTAGTCATGCCAGCCACATGACCACAGAAACATCTGCAGAAGCAGACAGCGCTGGCTCTTCGGCTTTGAAACAAGAGATGAGCACTGAACACTAGGGTTGGATACGACTGGCTTTCAAGCAAGGGAAACCTTTACCTTTACCTGGGAAAACAAAGAACAAAGTAAAATGAAAATTGCCAAGACTACCATTTATATAGCAAGTCATTTAATCTCCCCTTGATTACATTTCATTTTATTCTCACCCAACACAGAAAGCCGGCCTGTCACGACTTTCCTTTCCTTTTATCCTCTTTGAGAGATGACATACTTATGCTAAGTTAGTGAGAATTCCCTATCACTGAAAACTCCACCTCCACCCCAACAATCACAAATGATGCTCAGGTCATCGTCTTGCTACACCTTCCAAACCCAAGAAAAGAAACATTTGTGAATGAGAGCTTTCTCTAGTTCATCTTCCAGCAGAGCTATGTCCTTAATATGAACAGAAGGGGCCATTCACAACAGCCAGATCTCACAGGCCTAGGCTGCTATGTAAACACATTTGCACGACAGCCTGAAACCCTTGAGACTAGAGGGATTGAAGGCCCTTTCCCTGAAGTCCAGTTCTAAATTAATCTCCTAATCCAGCTCTCTTTACTTTAGAAATTAAAAACAAAACTAAGCAAACTGGCTCTTATAGTGCAGAATACCTGAATGAGGCTAGCAAAGAGCTCTTGCTTTGCATACAACTAAGTGGACCATTGCAGGCGCACCCCCCAATAAAGGACTCAGACACTGGTAAAAGTGGATAACGGCATTGGGCCACATTTATTGATTCATGCCCTAGTCCGAATTATAAATTTCTATTGGTAATTGACCAATTATAATTCTTAAGGCAAGCAGGCCGAAGTAACACTGGTAAGGTACCACCCAAAATTGCCGACAGCAATTGTTACAATGTATCTATTTGTAACCATTTGTTTGTTGACAACAAACAAATTGTTGACCGTAGTCAATATCTAACTAATGACCCCACCCTCTGACGCGTATCCGTGAAATCACGGGGTGATGCATGCTGTCTAGCTGTAGCCATCACCCCGACGCCTGGTTCGTCGTTGACCGGACAACGTTTAACCAACTTATGCCTGTCTAGTGTTGTCCAGTCAATTGCGAACCTGACGGATACCTGTGGGTCATAAATGTTTACCTTACCAGTGCTACCCGCCCATGTGACCAAAGTCAACAGCAGCAACAGAAACCCCTATATCAAACCATAGCAACAGTGTGGGATGGGCGAAAAAACCAGGACCCGAGAGCCAATTGTGGGTCCCAGCCAAAAATTCCCACCCGGCCCCGAAGCGACCAAAATATCACACTGTTAACTAGGGAGGGGGTGGAGGGGAAAAACTTCTCCGCTCCGTCGCTTCGCAAAATGGCAGCTCGGCTGCCTCGTAGCCACCCCTTTTATAGAGGAGCTGGCCACGCCCCCTAACTACCCGGATGCCTTCGTCCGATGGGGGGGGCCGCAAAGAGCGCGGCGGCCATTTTGGCGCCACGCTTGCATTGCAGGCGCACCCCCCAATAAAGGACTCAGACACTGGTAAAAGTGGATAACGGCATTGGGCCACATTTATTGATTCATGCCCTAGTCCGAATTATAAATTTCTATTGGTAATTGACCAATTATAATTCTTAAGGCAAGCAGGCCGAAGTAACACTGGTAAGGTACCACCCAAAATTGCCGACGGCAATTGTTACAATGTATCTATTTGTATCCATTTGTTTGTTGACAACAAACAAATTGTTGACCGTAGTCAATATCTAATGACCCCACCCTCTGACGCGTATCCGTGAAATCACGGGGTGATGCATGCTGTCTAGCTGTAGCCATCACCCCGTCGCCTGGTTCGTCGTTGACCGGACAACGTTTAACCAACTTATGCCTGTCTAGTGTTGTCCAGTCAATTGCGAACCTGCCGGATATCTGTGGGTCATAAATGTTTACCTTACCAGTGCTACCCGCCACACGGGGAGGCTTCCCAAAAAGGCTCACAGCCCCCCCCCAAACTGTCAGCTCGGTCAACAGGCCTGCTCGCCAGTCCGCTAACCAGAGGTCCATACCTCCCTGCGACAGATGGGCCCCATCCCCTGAGTAAAGCTCTTAATTTTGCAGACTGATGGTGGGGAGGCGAATGACGCGTCCCCCACCCTATTCAAAAAGGAACCGGGCAATAGCCCTGTTCACGGAGCGTCGGCTCAGTCAAGAGCCTCGAGGCCGAACGCTCCCCAGTAAGCGTACCGCGACATCATGTCCGACCACTTGAGGGTTGTGGCAGACCACACATAATGTGAGTAGGGCAGGTCACTGCAAATCGCAAGCTTCCGCGATAGGTCAGTGACCCGCCCCAAGCCATCGCCCCCAAGGTACATAACCAGGACATCAGGCAAGTCAGCATCCCTGATGTAGAAAAGGAATGGCAACAGTTCCCGCCATAACATGCCGCGCTTACCACACCACCTGAGACGTGCGGGTGCACCCAGTCCCAGTCGGGGTCCCACTCTGTCGCCGCAGCGTAACGCGCTGCCCTGTGCAGCGTAACGCGCTGCCCTATGCAGCATAACGCGCTGCCCAGTGCAGCGTAACGCGCTGCCCTGTGCACGCGGCTATGGCCCACCAGCCATACTGTCACCGGTGTAATACGACACCCAGGGTCTGAGAGGCCAACACTGTCTAGTGCCTTCGCGGCACCCTCCAAAATTGAAATTTAGTAAGGGAAGACCCACCTTGGTGACAGAAAAACGGGCCATGGTGCGTGCCACGCAGTGCAAGGAAATCCTGTAGGGCACCAACCGGACAGATGTCTGCCAAAGAACACCGTAGCAGTCTTACTCACTGCCTACGCCATGCTGATCTGTCTTAGAGGAGCGTATCCTCCACTGAGCCCAGTCTTTGGCAACATAGACATCCTCGAGTTCCAGTGCCCTACGACTTGCATCCGCCTTAGACAGCATCACAAGCTCGCTGATGCGGAGCGCTCCAAAAAAGGCCACCGTTGTGGCTGCATGAAATGGGCTGCCTCATATCTATCAAACAGAGGCCAGGCCAGCCCCGGGCCAATTGGGTAAGAACCCCTGGAGAAATCGGGTGGTGGTCATCCGGGCAACGCCCACGCTACCGCACCCACCCCTCCAAAACATGTCTCACACGGAAGTCAGCGGTACTATCCACATGACCTCCCACCTTGGCCATAAAAGCCAACGCTGACAGCCTAGATGCTATGGTGCGAGGTGCAAGGCCCTGGGCATGCAGGTAAACCATGAACCGAAGTACATGGGTCACTGGGATCGGCCAGGATTCTGGCAGCCGGAATTGGGTACAGAAGGCTCTGAAAGAATTGAATGCATGGTGATACGCCTTACGCGTGCGTGGTGCCAGTGACAAGCCAATCGTCCGGTTCACCTCTCCTTGCCAATGGTCCATATCTCATCCGGGGGTGGCGAGGGAAATCCCTCCGCATCCGGGGCCAAGGCACGGAACCGGGAGATCTGCAGGCGGGACAAAGCGTCAGCGATATCATTATTGACCCCCGGGACATGCCTGGCCCCGAAGAGGACGTAGGGGCGCAGGCTGCGCAACACAAACTGGCGCATTAGGTCCATGACCCTGGGCGATTTGGAAGTCTGTGAGTTGACTATGTGGACAATGGCCGCATTGTCACACCAGAAATGGACGACCGAGTCGACCCACTCCTCGCCCCATAGCATCAAAGGCCCCAGGATAGGGAAAAATTCCAAATACGTGAGATCACGCAGGTGACCCGTGCCTGCCCAGGCTGGTGGCCACCCACCATAGGCCCACTTCCCATTGAAGTACATCCCATAACCCAGGGACCCTGAGGCATCAGACTGGATCTGAAAGCGAGGGGAAGCCAGGAGGTCAGACCTCCAAAATGATACTCCATCGAACTCCCTCAGGAACTGGAGCCAGATAAGCATATCTGCCCTGATACCCCGGGTGAGTCTAACCCTATGGTGGGGCCTAGATAAGCCAGTCATGGCATCGCACAAGCGCCGAGCAAATGCCCTGCCCGGTGCGACCACCCTGCAAGCGGAATTGAGGTGACCATGTAGCACCTGCAGTTCCCTCAGGGATGCCTTGCGTTTAGCAAGCAAATCCAAGATAAGGGCCACTATCCTTGACCCCTTATCCCCCGGTAACCTAGAAGCCTACGCTACCGAGTCAATCTCCACCCCCAGGAATACTAGCTTAGTAGATGGGCCCTCGGTCTTTTCGGGCGCTAAAGGGACACCGAGTTCCTCCATTAGCGCCTGAAATGTGTTGAGGAGACGTGTGTACGTGTCCCAGCCCCGTTCACCCCGAACAAAATTCATCCAGGTAATGGGCTACAGACCGGGACCCTGACCTGCGGACGAAAGCCCACTGCAGGAATGTGCTGAAACACTCAAAGGCCGAGCATGATATGGGGTAGGACAAGTGATGGATCAGGCGAAACTCGCCCGGTAACTCCTTGGGCACCAAGCCCAAGGGTGACACCTTAAGGTCAGGGAACGGGGGTGCAGTGAAAGGGCCAGTGACCCTGCCCGCAGGAACCTCCTTGTTAATGCTGGCAGCAGCCACCTCTTCCCTCCCCTTAAGGGACAAAAGGTTGGGAGCATCCTGAAGGGACCTATCACCCACAAAAGGAATACGGAACCCCAGTCGAAAACCCTGAAGCAGGTAAACCGCCTCCTCCTCCTTCGGGTATAATGCGAGCCAACGCTCCAACATGTCCACGTTAATTGGGGAGGGGGCCAGTCGGTGAACCAGCTCCCCCTGCGGCAGTCTTGCCAACCCCTTGTCCGCCCCTCCCTCTGCCCCGCATCCCTCCAGGCCTGGGACAGGCGGAGGCAGCATGGGGGCCGGCACAAGAGGGCCACTCATGCCTGTACCGGCAATTCTTCCCATTGCAGGAACCATTGGACAAGAAAGTCCAGCACAGCAGGCGGGCTGGAACCCCCTGCCCCGCCACCTGGCGGGGTGCCTGCGCTGGGGCCGCTCGCTGGACCGCATGTCCACAATGGTATCTCTCCCCAGGCGCAGGGCGCGTGGGAGTCATGTACAGAAGCCACAGCGTCTGGCAGGGCTCATCCCACCTCATCTCGGGGTGCAGGGGAATCCGCATACGGAATTCCACATCATAAGCCAACCACGACGGGCCCGGGAAGTCGACCATCGCCCAGTAAACGTGGTCCAAATACTGGACCATCGGAATCGCCAAATCCGGCCGGGCCCTGAGGTAGACCGCCACGTATGAGGTAGGCCGGCAACCGGTTGGCCCACGTACGTGGTTGCTTGCGACAACGTGCCTGCTCCTTATCCTTCTCATCTTGCCCCTCCCTCTCCTCTATGGTGGGTTCTCTGGTAAGGAGGGAGAAGATGTCCACATACTTCCCACGCCAGATCTTTTCCTTGGTGGCTTGGGCCAAATGGTCCCCCAGGGGCAACGAATACCCCGCAGTTGACAATGCCGACACAGGAACGGCGGGAACTGTGGGCATCTGAAAAGGAGCCTGGACCAACCCGGTCACCCCTAAAACCTTCCCAACTGCGCAAGTAGTACCCCCCACACCGGGGCCCTGGGTGAGAGCTGGAGTCACCGGGTGGGCCGTCGGCGGCCGAACCGCTGCACCACCCGTGCGAGGCCAAGGCCATTGAAACCCCCCCAACATTGCCATGTGTGTGGGTGCGCTAGATTGAACCACATACTCACATGCTGCACCCCCATGGGCCGCCCCCACCGGGGGTTCCGACCCACTGGGGGCGTCGGAGCTCACGACCGCATCTGAGCTCGCCAACGGGGCCTGACCAGCACTGGCCTGTCAATCGGGGAGCTGCGAGGCAGTGGCCGATGTCGGGCCTCGCGCCTCAGTCAGCTCGACCCGTCCCGCCGCCTGCCGCTGCCCAGCAGACGATGGACGAATCTGCACCCCAAAAGGGGTCCCCTGGGTGGTTACCCTGGCCAGTGAAGCCTCGAGGGCCGCAACGCGGGCCAGAAGGGCCTCCACACTGACGTAGCCCCCTAAGCCAAGAGGGGGCAAAGGGCCGGCCGGCCCACTAACTGCAGGCGCGGGTCCAGATCCCTGGACCCCGGGGCCCATATAGGGCCATGATCCCAGGCCCGGCCCCGGGGCCGGGGAGAACCCTGCCAGGGGAGAGAGCTGAAACCCCCCGCAGGCAGCTGCGCACCAACGGGGGAAGGCCCCGCAGAATGGGCCACGCCAGAGGCAGTGGCCACTGCTTGCGGGCCGAGGGCCGTGGCCCCTACAGGGCCGGTACGCAGACCTCCAGCCCCAGGCTAAGGGGGAATCAACCCCATACCACCAGTCCCGGTGAGCTCAGGCAAAGGAGGCTGCTGGGTAGGCGCGGCCGCGGTCCTCCGACCCGGCTGGCGCCTCCGCGCAGAACGAGCTGCGTTCGCAGCCGCCTTCTTCTTAGAAGGCATCGCAGCTAACCGATGGGAAGCCGAAAAGGAGAAAATTCAGCAGCCAAGAGGCTTCCCGGTGAAGGTAAAAGCGACGGAGGTAAGAGGGAAAAACTTCTCCGCTCCGTCGCTTCGCAAAATGGCAGCTCGGCTGCCTCGTGGCCACCCCTTTTATAGAGGAGCTGGCCACGCCCCCTAACTACCCGGATGCCTTCGTCCGATGGGGGGGCCCCGCAAAGAGCGCGGCGGCCATTTTGGCGCCGCGCTTGCATTCTAAAGGCAAAGATGGCTCTCCCCTCTCCTACTCCCCCCTCCCCGCTCTTTTCGTACTGTTGCATTGCTACAGATGCAGCTAATGAAAACAACTACAGCAAGTGCATTCAAGGAGTTAGTTGAATGTACAAAGGAAACAACAAACATCCAAATTGGGCAAAATATTTATCATGAAACTTTAGGCTAGGCAAACTTTCAGTCAAGGAGACAAATCCTACACATTGCCAATTTGATTTTACCCAGCAGGATTTTGTACACAAAAGGCAGGGTTGGTCAAGCAAACAGTGGGGAAGGGAAGCAGAAAGCCATCCTGGAAGTAGGTTACATTTCTGAACAGATAACAATTTAGATGCTCCCGGGAGCTCCTGGAATGTGATAGGAGAGGGAAAGAAATTGGGATGACCCTGGATATACAATGTATATACAGTACTTGTTTCAAGCTTCATAAATAAGAACCAGCTCTAGCAACAACCTCCCCCCTCCCTCCAATATGCTAGCACTGAGCAATACACAAGGCAAGTCTTGCCTAGAGTGCCTGCCTTTGGTTATGAAAGACATGTCCAGCTACCACATGTGAGGGGCACGTGTCACTTGGGGCTCCTGAAGAAATGAAAAACAGCATAGAGGACACAGAGATAATGCTGCTTGTGTTCACATGCAAGCCTCCATTACTCCCCAGCTCACAAGATTCCCATAACTTTCTGCAGTGGAGACAGAAGTGGCAGCAGGCACTGTAACACAGCTCACACCTAATGGGAGCAAAAACAGGTTTCACCAGTGAAGAAATCGGGTTTTTTTGTACCAAGTCTATTGAGACGGGTCTTGGGAAATAAGGAGCAGTCTGTCTTGTCCCCTAGGATTCAATCTAGAAGGCTACGAGCGCAGAGCCCATCCAGTATTTACTTGCCCTCAACCCATCTCTTGTACCTGGGTACAGAGAAATCCATTGCAAATGGACAGCGCTGGCTGTTTATAGCCAAAGAGCCAGCACTGTCTGAAGATATTTACCTTCCCACCAAAGTGGCACCTATTTATCTATTTGCAATTTCTTGCTTTTGAACTGCTAGATTGGCAGGAGATGGGACAGATGATGGGAGCTCACTCCATCGTGCAGCATTTGTGTATCAGATTTCTGACCTGCTGACCTTCCAGTTGTCAGTGTCTTAACCACTAAGCCACCACCACAGTCCCTAAACATGGGCTACTGAGGAGTATATAACAGAATCCACCATAACTTCCATAACAATGTTATGGGGTGTGTATGGAGGCACTTCTACATAAGAGAGCATAATGAGATCACTTTGGTTCTAAAAGGGGGTTCACTTACTGCATCTTTCTCTGGGTTGCAGACTTTTACCCAAAGGATATGATCAAGGAGCCAATCAATAGGTTTGTCCTTATAGAACATGAGTATGAATTCCACAATCAGACTGAGATCCAGCGACTTGAACATCTTCCCTGAAAGCATATTTGGATGGGGAATAGCAAGGGTTAAGCACAACCACAACTTTGACATGGCTGAATATTTAAGACTCATTGGATGAATAGGGTGTGTGGTAGAGGAGAATCTCTTCCCTGCCCTAAACATTTTCCAAAAACAAGAACTTCCTTTTTTGATGCTTTCAATCCACTAATAAAATGTCAATTAGCATCCATTCAACTGCTAACACTCCAGATTCTGTTGTGACTCTTCTGTATGCTCTTGATCAGACAAGCCCACTCAAATGGAGTACCACTTTGAAAGCAGTCACTCCTGCTGGGCTCCCTTCAAAGCCACTCTTTCCCATCTTTTTTCAAAAGAAGGCAATGCTGCTTGGGAGAGTGTTGTTTTGTTAATATATTCAGTTGTTCTGAATGCTCTGAGTTATCTCAATCTAATATGTTGCCAGTCCCCCTGCCAGTGACAGAAAGGGTTACCTTCCAATCTATCCATAACCATTGGAGAATCATGCTAGATTAACACGTCTTTCTCCATAGACAGGTTTGTACATAAAATATCTGTCCCTCCCAGCTTGTAATAAGAGCTCCTTTGGATACTTGGCCTGTTTAACCAGCCACTTCAATAAAAAAGTTGTGTCACATAAAAAGCCAAGAGGAAATTAGAGATGCCTGATATTGCTACATGCTGTCAGTGTTCTGAACTGTCCCCAGAGAGCAAGAGACTGAAACTTTGTGCTCCAAAGTTGCACAAAGAAAACCTCTGGCAATGCTTGCTGGCTCCAGCATGTTGGAACAGGAATGCCTGTGACCTGTGCTTCAGGACTGCAGTACATCCAGCATGTGTTCAAACAAAATGCATTCAAACAGGGTGGCAGTAGGGTGGGAGGAGGAAATATGTTAAAGGGAATCTTACCAATAAATCCAAGCTGCGAGAACTCCAAGATCATCCATTCTTCAGATGGTTGCTGCAGAGCAAAGTTCTTCATTGTACTGAGATAGTTTGGCTTGGCTATGATATCATCTTCCAGCTGTGAAACAGAGGGAGATGTCAGTGCTCAGGACAGAATATGTACACCACTAACGAAAAACTCTTCCCTACAATGCATTCAACAAGGGAACATGGGTGAGAAACACCTGGCCTGGGGAGGAATCTTACTAAGGTAGGGGGGAGCCAGCATTTCTAACATTTCATTAATCACATCAAATCAAATCTTTATTACAGTCCAAGACCAGCATAGAACAGCAAAGGGAACAGAAGTTAAAATGGGGGTACTAAAATATATCAGGAGACAAGAGTTAAAATGAGAGTGCTTAAAAAGGAGCATTTTTGCTCAGTGTTAAGGAGGAGTAAAATTAGTGCATAGGTTCACTAGTATTACAGTTATTACTAGCCTATGCTGTGGCACAAGTTTACATTTCATTAATTAAATAAATGTAGACAATGACCAAGCTGTGCATAGTCAAAGAGGACACTTTCCCATAAGGCCTTTTAAATAGCTAATAGAAACACACCTTGTTATCACAAATCATAGTAACAGGTGGGTTTAATATTACACCAGCAATGATTCTAAATCCAAAGTTATGGTAGCTTGCCAAGTCAAGACCTCACAATGTCAAAGCTGATGTGCAGTTTCTAACCAAAATGTTTCATACACTAGCCCAGTTTAAAATGACAATAATTTCTCTATCTAGCTCCAAACAGATTTCATGTTGTCAAGTGAATGAAGGTGGGTTGCCACGAGAAGTTCCAACATTTGGCAAAAAGCAAGACAGACGAAATGATGAGACTTTCCTTCATGGAATAAATGAATCCAAATGATTGACCTCACACTCCTGTCTAAACCACATGGCCCTTCTAAATCATCACCCTCACCACAACTCAAGTTTCCCTTCATCCCCATGTTTTATCCATGGATGCAAATACAAGACTCTTTGCTTAGAGCAATGAAAGTTATTTTAAATATTCTTTGGCCAATATTAAACTTACCTGAACATAATAAATGCCTTTGGATTGTGCATACATCATTAAAAAGCAGTAATCTAGATTCTGTTTTGTCCTCCATCTATAGTGGCAAGCGAAAGAGATAGATGTTACTTTGCTGACAGGCAAAAGGAGCTCTCTCTCTCTCTTAGAGTAACAGCATAAATTCAGCAGAATATTCAGGATCCAGAAGTTGGATGTAAAGAATTCTTGATCTGTTGTGTGTGCACAGCTACCAATCTAACTTGGACTGTAAATGATTTTTCAGGGCATAATTAAAAAACATAAAACCAGATGTGCATGGCTCAGATCCATACTAAGGTCAAAGTGTGAGTATCAGTACATGTCCACACATGCAAATGCACATGTAGACTGGATTTAATCATCCCTTCCCAACATGTCCTGTTCTGAACCATCTTCCTTCTTTTTCTGCTGTTTATATTGAAAAAGAAGTTCACTTTAGTTCCAACAGTAGCTTTGCTTCCAAAGCAACCAAGTAGGTATGTGGTGAAGCATTACCTGAATCAGGAAGGTGTGTAGACAAAATGTTAAAGTCCTCTCATTCTCTAATCTCAATTTGCACTTCACCCCACAGATACAACTGACTTCACAAGAAACATTTATTTCTGCAAATGCTAATCACATGACTTTTCCACTGAACTCATGGTAGAAACAAAACAGCAGATAGGTCCACACAAATTGAATGAATTCCTTGGGTACAAGTGTTTCCCAGTAAGTAAGTAAAGAAACAAACAAATGAATGAATCATATGCATGTGTGATTCAAGCAATATGCAATAAGAATGAGTCACAAGAATGAGTTCTTGCCCCCCCCTCCCCCCGTATATGTTTAAACCTAGGACTGCAGGAGGTGGGTGGGAGAATAAGACATGCTTTCCAAATATATTCCACCAGTTTAGATCAAGTCACCAGGCTAGTTACCTGACTCTTTCTTTGGGGTCACCAAAAGATTCTCGAAGGCGGGAGAAGTCTGGGTAGAAGTGTGGGGAAGGGGAAATAACTTCTAGAAGACCAGAATGTATTTCACTGGGGAATCTGAGAGAGAGAGAGAGAGAGAGAAAGGCAAGGGAATTGTTGTAACTTTCTGCAAACAGGAAAATTCAATTTAACACCAGCGATTAAGTCTAAAACTAATGGCACACCAGAGAGCAAGGCAACATGAAAGGCTCTGGACAAAACATCTCCAGGAACTGCTTCACATTTAGGACCTATTTCAAGTAGAAAAACATCAGCAGGGATATCTGTTGCCATTTGAGAAATTAAAATAAAAACAAAATACAGTACAGTACTTTGCTTTCATTCTCAAAAATACTAAAACAGTTGAAAGTGAAAGTAGATTTTTTTTAGCCACATTGATGTCTCTTACTTGCCACCGTTGCTCAAGAATATTATCATTATCAATATTTTTTTTTATGGATCACACGACAAATCTGTGATCACAAGAAAGGGCAGCAAAATCTAAGTGCAGCCCCACTGTCTAATTTGCACTACTATGCCATCATAGAACCAACAGCGCACCAACAAAAAAGCAAATGAGCAAATGCATGGAAGAAGCAGAAAGTGTGTAAGGACAGATCTCAATGGTGTTTACATAACAAGGAGCGATTTGAAGACTTCTCAAAGGCAGCTCAGTCAGATAGACAGACAGACAGACAGCTTTTTAAACTGCTCTTCCCCAAGAGCAGCCAGATGAAATGTTAGTAGGTACTGTATTCCTTTGTAATATTGCCAAAAACAAAACAAAATGAAAAATCCACATCTTTTGGAAGGCTTAAAAAAGAAATTCCAACTCATCAAAATATTTTTGACTGACAAGATATACCAGTTCTCTTTTCCTTCAACCAGACTAGCAAGACTACACTAGGGAGTAGGTGACCTGCTGCTGCTTAGATGCTTTGTACCATCAGCACAGCCAGTTCCCAGAGATTATAGAAATCATAATCCAACACTTTAGGATGGCACCAAATTGCACAGTCTTGATACAAGTTGGGTTAAAAAAAATTATTATTTTTTTTTTGGGGGGGGGGGGCAATGAGACATGTTTTCTAGAGCCTTGGTGGTGCAGTGGTTAAATTGCTGTACTGCAGTTACAACATTGTGAGTTCAGTCCTGGCAGGGACAAGGTTGACTTAACCTTTCATCCTTCCGAGGTTGGTATCATCTGGGGAAGAGAATTCCATAGGAAAGAAGAGGCCACAGCTCAAAAGGCTTTATTTCTAGTGGTCATCTTTCTGGTCTCAGTGTGAGCGCCCAGAGACAGTGTTTAAGCTTGCTCAGAAAAGTAAATTGGTTGAACAATCTCATTTTATTAATGAATATTTTCTGTTTCAGATAACTGAACAGACAAGTTCAGACTTGTGAAGAAAATGTCTGATTTATTTTTCTGCATAAGGCACAGGGAAAAAGCTTAATTACATCAATACTTTTTCACAGCGGATATATTTAGTTATACTGTTTTGCAGAAGCACAAAGATTCTGATATGTTTTTCCTGTTGAGGAAGAACAGCCATAATATATGTTTACAGTATGGTTCAGAGAAAGGTAGAATAAAGGATCCCTACAAAGAAATATCACTTTGCTTAGATGTGCGCCCGTTCCTGGACAGGGACTTCCTGGTCATGGTCACTCATGCTCTGGTCACCTCCAAACTAGATTATTGTAACACGCTCTACATGGGGCTTCCCTTGACGACCATTTGGAGGCTACAGCTGGTCCAGAATGTGGCAGCCCGGGTGGTGACGGGGTGTGAACGTTATTTCCATGCCTCGCCACTGCTTCAGGAGCTGCACTGGTTACCAGTTTGCCTCCGGGTGCAATTCAAGGTGCTGGTTTTGACCTTTAAAGCCCTATATGACAGTGGTCCAGGCTACCTAAGAGACCACATCGCCCTAAGGACGTCTGTCCGTCCAACCAGGGCGGACCGGAGGGGCTCTCTTATTGTACCATCCGCTAGAGGGTCTCGCCTCTCTAGCACAAGGAGGAGGGCCTTCTTTGTGTCTGCACCGGCACTCTGGAACCTCTTACCAACAGAGCTTCGTCTCCAGACAGAATTGCTGCCTTTCAGAAAAGAACTGAAAACCTGGCTGGCAGGCCAAGTATGGGATGCAGGTGGAAGGGTGACTCCCGTTGGGTGGCTATTATAGTGTATTCTGGCCCCCTCGGTCCCTGCACTCTTTTTTTTAGGGGGAGGGTAGTTTTTAGCTGTTTTAATCATGTTTTTATTATGATTGTGAACCACCCTGAGTTGGCCTTGGCCAAGTGGGCGGTATAGAAATCGGAATAATAAATAAATGAATGAATGAATGAATGAATGAATGTCTTATTGGGTTATATAAATACACCAATGGCTATTTGAATCCAAAGAGATCTGTGCTTTTTCCTAGGGGTTGAAATAATGCACCTGTTAACAAAATTTACATACAGACAATTTTATCATTTGCCCTATCATAAGTCTTTACAGCCTCATCCATTTCTTAGAAGACAAACAGAAGTGGACAACAAGAATGAGGAACAAAAATGTAAACTCTATATCTATTTTCAGACTCATTGGGGAAAAAACCCAAACCATTTTCTGCTGACAACCTTGTTTTGCTTTAAATTAATCTTCTTTCTGCAATGTTTGAACAAGACCTTCTTACTGCCCATGCCATTTTCTTGATACAGGAGCAATTGCTTTTGCCTCTAAGCTATCTAAGCTAAAGACTGCATTTGTCTTCCACGCGTCTCCCTTCCACACTTACTTCTGTTCATTCAATTTAAGGGAGATGAAATGAGCAATATTACTGGGAAACGGAAAAACAAATCACTAAGCCGATTAAGTTACAGGCACTTGACAGAGAGTCCCTTCCTTCAAGAATGACCACCACTTTCAACGGGTTCCACTGTCGGTCCTGTTATCTTTGGATAACTGTGTGCTTTTGCCAAGAGCCACACAAGGATGACTAGTCTTCATACAGTGAAATACAAGCTAGAGCCTCTTTTGCAACACAGAAAACCCAGTAGCCTCCTCTTTATCTTTTGGAACAGCCATCTCTCTCACCTGTATGGCCCATGAAGCTAGCAAGTAACAGCAACCTCCAATGTGTCAGTCCCAACAAGTCCTGATATGTTGCCTATTAATAGATTAACAGCTCAGCTGGCCAGAATAGGAAATTCTCCAAGATGGGCAGGGTATAAATAAATAAATAAAATTACAGCTATTAATAGGCAACCTGCAGAATGTAAGACCAATAATAAAGCCAGGGACACTTCCCATAACCATTATTATTTCTATCTTCTGTTCTCTGTTGCTGCTAATTCCTGCTGATTGTCTTTCAGAAGCTTGTTCATAATTAAAAGCAATCCACCCGAGTATCTTATCCAAAGCCTTAAAGGGAAAAAACAAACCCAGGCTGATTGAAAAAACAACCTGACATTGCAAAATGCAAACACACACATACTGTAGCTCTCCAAGATTTTAAAAAAAGTAACTATGAAGTCAACATGGAGCACTGGAGAAATCAGAGCTAGAAACCTAACAAGGCTTTGAGGGAAGGGAAAGAGAGAAAGAAGATAACCTAAGGCTACAAGGAGCATCAGGGAAGCAATATTGATGTTACCTATAGTGGAAATAAACCCCAAAGACTCCATTAAAACCTGACTTTGGTTTCAGGTCAATCCTGCATCTCTATCTCCCCCCCCCCCCACAAACATAATGAAGGTGGAATACAGAGAAGAAGCACACTCAGGTAAATCTAAGACATCAGTACCTGCCATATACCCCACCAACGTCATAAAAGCAGACCACAGATCACACAGCACACAATGTTGTGCTCAATAATCAGCCACCCAACAGTTTGAGAGAAACATTAGGAAAATAAAAGATATGCCAATACTGGAGGGCAAAAGAAGAAGGGGGAGGCCAAGGATGAGATGGCTAGATGGTATTATAGACACAATGGGCACAGAGCTGGGAGGGCTGAGGGGGATGGTAGAGGACAGAGGCGCCTGGAGGAAAATGGTCCATGGGGTCGCAAAGGGTCAGAGTCGACTGTGCGACTGAACAACAACAACAAATACTGGTTCTGTAGATGGTGCAGGCTCTTAACAGGGACTTAATAGGAAGAGAAAGATTGATGTGCAAACTCACTGTATGAACTTTTATTAAAATTGAGCTTATGTAAAAGGTACAAGCAATATTATAATTGTTTTCATTCATTTTATTAAAAGGAAAAATGCATTTTTATACACAAAGAGCAGTATCAATAGCAATTTTAACAAATGATGGAAGAACAGTGTACTTACAGGCTTTTGATATTTTCCGCCACTCCTGTTGTATACTGTGGATCTGTCTGCAAAGGAAAATTGAAAAGGGAAAAAGTATGAATGCATGTAGCTATAGACAGAGTTCAACATGTTTATTCTACACCCCTATCACACCAATAACCTTGTTTGTTCTTAACTTTTCCCAAGAGCTTCTCATTTCTTATTTCAAATGACCACTATCAAATTATACTGCAGCATCTCACTTAGCTCAATGCTGTCCTCACAGCCAGAAAGTTGCCATCTGTGAACTCCCCCCCCCCACCAAGATAAGGGCAAATTTGTGTTTAGACATTCGCCTTAAGAATGATATGATATGATGATGATATGATAAATCTTTATTGTCATTGTCCTGCACAGAATGAGATTGGGAAAAAAACACTTATCAACCCAACAAAATCTAAACAAAATAAAACTATACAAAATTATCAACATACTACCACCCCACATATACACATTTAACCCCTAAAAAGCTCTAAAATTCTAAGATTCTAAAACTCTAAAAACTATATACAGAAGCTCCCTCATAGGCTCCATTACACTGCATTCAAAGGCAGAACCGCTTTTGGATAGAAACTATTTCTCAAGTGGCTGGTCCTAGTCTTTATGACCCTATACCTTCTTCTAGAAGGCAAAAGCTGAAAGAGATCATTTCCAGGGTGCGTACTATCTTGCGCAATCTCTACAGCTTTCTTATAAAACCTGGTGGTATAGATTTGATCTAGAGTGGGAAGAGTACGCCCGATTATCCGCTCCGCAGTCTTTATGACCCTGGACAGCATTGTTCTTTCCCTAGCTGTACAACTCCCAAACCATACACACAGACCATAGGTTAACACACTCTCTATGGTACAGTGGTAGAATGCCAACAGCAGGTCCTTTGAAAGATTGTTCTTCCTGAGGATTCTCAAGAAGTATAACCTCTGCTGTGCTCTCTTCATCAGAGCTTTGGTGTTTGCTCCAAAGCAATGGCTCAGAAGCAATGGCTCAGAATGGCTCAGAAGCAATGAAATGGAACTGTTTTATGAAAAAAAATCTTGCTTTAATAACTGAGGGAACTGTTAGAGACAGTGAGAAAAGTGTGTTTCTGATTATAGCAGAGTCATGTTACCTGGAGTGATCTCCCTTAAAGTGAAACTTTGTCCATCAGCAAATTACTCTAGCTGACTCCCCCCAAAGTAGTAGGCCAAATGTTGGAGCAAAAAGGTCAGGCTGGAGAGCTACTACCCATATATTGTGTGACCACCTGGAAATGGCTCACTCCAGACCATGCCACAAGCAGTCCAAAATGTGAGTGATTTTCCCTTAGATTACATCTGCCCTTTTTATAGAGACATCTGGAACAAGTTCATATCTCCATTGCTTCACAAGTATCCTGGCTGAACAAACAACACATACACACACTGGCTGCTATCTGATGAAAGCCCCACCTTCATCCACAATACTACCAGCTTCTGCGCCACAGTGTGTAAAATCAGGAGAACAATCCTGGCAGGCCTTCAGCTAAATAAACCACTAGCACTACATCATAGGCTTAGTAATAGTTTTAACACTATTAATCTTAAATATTAACTTTACTACTCCTTAACTCTGGGCAGAAGCACTCCTTTTAAAATATATTTTAAGTACCCTCATTTTAACTTCTATTCTTTTTGCTGTACTATGCTGGTCTTGGACCATAATAAAGATTGATTGATTAACAAGGACTGCCTCTATTAAGTCCTCAAAAGATTCACAACATTTTGCGAAAAGCTAAAACTTAAAATTTCTTGGGAAGTGTTCCAGTCAAACTTCTCAAAACTGCTTGGCATATCACCTTTTCCAGCAGTTTGTTTCTATAACAAAAACATACGTCAGGCAGGAAATAAAGTATATTGTGAGTGTCTCCTTTGAAACAAGAAGCCAATGCATGAAGATACTTATAGTCATACCCTATCACATTGTATTACTGTATTTTGTGTTTCATTTTGATATATTGTATATTGGTTTTTGTTATATTGTATCATCACTAACATGTTGTAAGCTGTCCTGAGTCGGCCTGTGCTGAGAAAGGTGGTATAATAATAATAATAATAATAATAATAATAATAATAATAATAATAATAATAATAATAATAATAATAATAATAATAATAATAATAATAATAATAATTATTATTATTATTATTATTATTATTATTATTATTATTATTATTATTATTATTATTATTATTATTATTATTATTATTATTATTATTATTATTATTATTATTATTATTATTATTATTATTATTAAATGCGAGGGGAAAAACCTCATATTGCCCTTCAAAGTATATCATGTGGCAGCATGGGTCCCAGTGTGAAGTATCTGGTTTTATGAACAGATGCCATTAGTTTCTGTAGATTAACTGCAAGAAGGACAACAATAAAAAAATCAATCTTGAATAAAAATGTTAGAAAGAGGAATCAGAAAGGAAACATGGGGCTGCTGTTCTCTCAACAATAACGTTCTACCTGAAGCTGGAAAGAAAGAAAAATTCAGTCTTGAGACAAATCATCCTAGTGAGAATGTGACAAGAAAGGCCACAAACAGCCATGGCATATTAACATGCTACGGTCATGCTAACTTCTAAATTTAGAAAGAGCTTCTAATGAAAAACACTAGTGTAGCAAAATTGACCTCAGACTCAATTGAGCCTTCTGTTAGGGACGCCTAACAGGAGATGGTAAGCAATGCACACATTCCTGAGGGAAAATTGTATTGGCAATGCCCAACTAGGTCTCTTTTGCTAGGAGAGTTCAGTCACAATAGGTGTCTTCCTTTCTGTAAGAACAGAGGTCAACAAGCCAAGTGAAAATTGAATTAAAGAGACCCAGCTTGGCAACACTCCTCAGCCTTCTGCTAACATATTTACCCTCCACAGCTGAATGCATCCAAGCATTGTTTCACATTGGAAACAGCCCCGCTGGGCCCCATTTGCAGGATGCGCCCAGCGAACCTTGTCGGACAACAGCCTGAGGTTAGACTTATCGCCCGGTGCCAAAGAATGAGTTGGCTTACAGCCACATAGGGATACATCCTGCCATTTTATGACTTACGTGTAGCCCCCTGGATGAGCATCAAATCCCTGACAGACATGCAATAAAGGGAGACATAGCTACCAAAAGTAGATTGAAAGGGGGGAAGGGGATTTTTTTTACCTCAGCAATCAGGACAACAATGACAGAGTCTTCCTTCTCCTGCTGATTGAGCTCCGAGATCAGAGAATTAAGGGTATCTGTCAGGTAGGAATGTACCTCCCGCTTGACGCTGGGAATCCCCATGACTACGGATACTGTAACAGAGGGGGGGGAGAGTGTGTTTAGAGCCAGAGTTTGGGAAACTTTCTTAATTTCCTCACCATCTCACACTGTGAGATGTTTACCAGCTTCCATCCAAGCTCTCCATGTGTTTTAGAAAACAACTCCTGAGATATGTGGAGGTAACCACTAAAACTATGGCACACACAAGAATTACCCCTTTAACAAAACATTGCTTTTGATTAAGGAATGCTCAAGTCTTGAGGGAATCAGAAGCACAGAGATTTCACCTCTGAGGGATTACATTTATTCTGGCAGGTAGAGAATTAAGCCAATCCTCAAAATGATTTTTTTAAAAACTTTGTAAAAGCCTTGCAATCCCCTCACCCCCACTAGAGTGTTAACATGGCTTTCCTAAGACAGGGATATGTCTGCGGACATTTTCACAAGCATGATCCTGTATTAAGATTTGTACAGCCCTTCTTGCCTGACTGCACCGCACTGTGCAGAATAAAAGAATAAACACTCGGGTGGTGCAATTACCACAAGAAAAAGGAACAATTCCTAAGCCGCACTGTTTCTAGAAATCTCTGCCAGCATTTTCTGATTGGGCAAAAAATAATTTAAAAATGAGACATGGGGTCTCCTGTACAGACATGCTTTTCAGCTGGGGATGGGGAAGCTGTTTTCTAGAACTGGTTAAAGTGGCATTTGTATGTATGCATTTATCTGTCCCATTAAACTTTCGCCTCCACTAGGTGAGAGCCTTGTCAGAATACAGGGGCTTGAGCGGTCTAACTAGGCAGTGTTGCCCATCTCTTGTCCATGATTTTAGGCTGGGACGCCTGGGACTAAAACCAAAGCATCCTCCATCAGATCCCTTGGGCAAGGTGAAAGCAGGGGGCACATATCATGGTCCGCCTAGCCAGCGGGTGATGTGATATCCAAATGGCTAAAAACCACATGCTAATGGACTTCATTTCTCAAGTACATTTGCATGTGTGGAATGTCATTGTGGAGACGTCTACCAATGCATGGACTCCTTGCTGAATAATGACTCCAAGGTAAAGGATTAAAATTTCAATCTTAGTGACTGTTCACACAGCCACTAAGATTGAAATTTTAATCCTTTACCTTGTTCACACAGCGGGGGCTGCAGGGGCTCAGTGGTTAAGAAGCTTTCCTTGTTAGCTGGAAGGCTGGCAAGTCGACAGTTCGAGACTTGGGTACTGCATGACTGAATGAGCCCAGCTACTGCCAACTAGCAGTTCAAAAGCAAGAAATTGCAAGTAGATAAATAGGGACCACCAGTGGGAAAAGATCTTGGGAACATGAAAGGAGCCTCATTTGGGGGTCCCCTGAGCAGAGTTTCTCCAGCAAAAATCCTTTCAGTCCAGTATAATTTCTGACATGAAATTATTATTATTATTATTCACACAACACCACTGTCAGGCTGCTCATAAATCACTCAACGGTGGAGACAGTCATCAAGTGACCCACTAGGAGTAATTTTAATCCTTTGTAGTGTATTTGCAATGGTGCAAGAAGCGACCAAAAGCAAGATGTTCAAATTTTTTGCCTGTCTTTATACCTTGGTTAGGCCTGGGAACAAATAAACATGAGCAGAGCCAAAAGTGAAGGGAATTGACCTAAAGAAGAGTGAGAGGTCAGTGCCTGCTTACCTCCTGTGCGCCCCTGTCCAATTTGCAGGGATGGCTGCAAGCTGTTCTCCTTTGACAGCAAATGTGGCAAATGATGGAAGATAGTGGGGAGATGCAGGACATTCTTGTTAGTGATATTCCACAGTTTTAATTTTGTTTCATCTGAGAGTGGGGGGAAAGACATACATAACCATCCTGAGATCATAAAGATTTACAGGCATCCTAGCACCATCTGGCTAGTTTAGATGATCACTTAACTTAGGTTAATCAGTCCAATCTTCTTCACTTGTATCCACTAATCCTGTTAAATTTAGCAGGAATTACTTAGGGCTCAAGATAGATAAGTATGTCCCCATCCTGCACAAGTCTTTGGAGATAAGAAAGATAAAAATTAAATCAAACCTCTGGCAAAGAAATCTAAATTTGCACCTCACCTCTGCACTTCTATTAGACTGCCTTTCTAAATCCATGCCATCTGGGGAGACCAAATAACCATATCAGTGGTCAGATGGTTCAAAGGCCAAAGTCAATGTATAGCAGGGTTTCAAAAAATGCCAATGTTTTATTTAAAAAAACCCAAATATAACTTATGCATCATTGCAAAAAGGAATTCTATTCTAATCTCTATCCCTGATGGCTCTATAAATCACAAAACAACACCCTTAAATCCTTGCTCCAACATTTTTCAGGATACAGTCTCCCTGTGGCTCTTCTTGATGAGAGCCTGGTACGGTGGTTAAACCGCTGTGCTGTAGCCAAAATGCTGTGGGTTCAATCCTGATGGGATTCAAGGTTGACTCATCCTTCCATCCTTCCAAGAGCCTACTTCAGTAGAGTTCTCATCCACAGCCTCAGCCTACCTCACAGAACAAAGGAAGAACTCACACCATTGTCAATAGATGCCAGGCCTGAAAGGTAAACTCAATAGCAAATGTGTGCTGCCACAATGTTTGTCTTGCATCCATCTACTAACTTTGCAATTCAACAGGGTGAAACTTCACAAATAATTTGAATAATAACCAGAGATCTTCTGCTATTACCAGTTGTAAAAATTCACATTGGTTTGTATACTTATGTTATTTTAACCAACTATTCCGTACCTATGTACCTGATGTGTATAAATTGATGCAATGAAATCTCTCTCTTAGGCCTGATGAAGTGGACATGATCCACAAAAGCTAACCTTAAAATACAACAGTTAGTCTTTAAAGTGCCACAATGTTTTTTGCCTTTTTGTTTTGTTCACTCTCTGATATGCTTGAAACACAGACTAACACAGCTACCCTTTCAAACATTTTCAAAAAGTATAAACACAGTGAAATGGGGGAAAATTTTCTCAAGCAACACAAGGATGCCAAGACAGGCAAGGAACCACAACAGCGATTCACAAGGGACAAACACTGTGGGAACAGCAAGTGAGTCATTTGTTTGTGGAAGACTAAGTGCCTGGGGGAGGGATTCCCCCTCCTTTTGTATACTGAATTAACAGCAGTTGATTATCTCAAGATTACCAGAGCTTGGAAACCTTATGTTTTTGGACTACAGCTCCTGGGATTCCCAACCAGCAGTGGGGTTTGTAGTTCAGAAAGAAGAAGAAAAAAAGAAGCAGCTTCTCTTGCTTTTAAAGCTACAGTATTCTTCCTTTGCAATCAGGACATAGCATCGTGTCTAAAACCTGTACCTGTGAATAGGATGTGGTGAAGGGAATCAGTGCTGCCCATTCTACCTTTGGTCATCTATCACACCGGGTCCTCATGAACAAAGATTTAACAATTCATACAAAGCTCATGGTATACCAAGCTGTTGTTATCTCAATGTTATTGTATGGCTGTGAAACATGGACCCTCTAATGCCAAGGCATCAAAACGTTGAGCGCCTTCACCAACAGAAGCTAAGTCCATCTTGAAAATAAAGTGGGATGACTATGTCACCAACATCACAGCTCTTGAGAAGGCACATGTAAATAGCACTGAAGCTTCCACCATAGTCTTAAAGGGAATAGGGCATTTCTGCCATATGGATGGTTCTAGGCTTTCTCGTCAAATTCTTTATTGGGAACTTAGCTCTGGTACAAGACTTCGTGGAGCTTCTTTGAAGTGTTATAAGGACCAGCTGAAACAAACCATGAAGGTGTCAGGTATAAACCCACAAACTTGGGAGACAGAGGACGAGGTTTGCCCACTTTGGCAACAAAACATCTCTGCTGTTACTGATCACTTTGAAGAATGCCACAGACATGAAGAGGCTAAGCGACAAACATGAAAGCTTTGTCAAACTCAACTGCTGCCCTGTTCCAAATAGGCTTTTGTCTGATGTATTTTCTGGCAATTTTAATATTTTGTGACTGTTTTATTGTGAGTTTTATTGTGAGTAACTTTCATAATTGTTGATTGTTTTATTGTTGGTTTTATGATGTTAGCCACCCTGAGTAGAAATAATTTTCCCCTAGAGGGGTGGGATTAAGTGTTATTAAAAATATATATATCAACCACACCCTCCACCATCTATTCAGTGTAGTGTGTGTGATTGTATGTTTCATGCCAGGATCGGTTTATGGAGTCACCAGAGACACATCAATCAACAGAGAAAATGACTTCCAGAAAAAATGTAGGCTCAGATACGAGTAGCAGCCACCACTGCCGATATCACACCCATTGTTAGTGTAAGATAGCCAAAGCAATGTTTGAAATCACCATGTTATCTCCCTGTAGAGACATTTATGTGCTCAGTGCTACCTTCAGTGACCTGCTCCCTCTAGTAAGCTTGCATTGGGAGACATGCAGATGCCTGCCTATCTCATGCTCTCTGGGGAGCATGCACACTTCTCGGTGCATCATGAGCTCATCCTCCTTAAAACCTGATTTACCAGATAAGCTGCTCCACGTCCGGTTTATATCCCGCAGGGCCTGCTTCTCAGAGATAGCTCGCTTTATTTCATCTAAGACAAGGTTCAATTCTTTGGATCGCTTGAGGCTCTCTTGCTCGGCAGCATGCAAGCGGTCTCTAAGCGCTAGGAACTCTCGCTGGTAGATATCCACAACATCACCTGCAGGGAAGAAGAGAAAAGGACTTTATTTCCACCCCTTTCTGTTGCAAAAGAATGGATTTCTATAGTGACATGTTAAATCAGGAGTTCTCAACCTTTTTAAGCCAGAGGACTGGTCATGCTCCCTCAGACAGCTTTGGGGGCTGGACGGCCATTTTGCCTTTCCTCCACCACATGGCACTTCTGGGTGGGCCACATGAAATGGCACCATGGACCACAGGTTGAGAATCCCTGTGCTAAATCTTCTCAGCAGGAAGTATCATTTTCCTACTCTAATTTGGAAATTGGGGTTCTGATTTAACTAGATATTACTGTGTGCTGTCAAGTCAATTTTGACTTGTGGTGACCTTTTCTAGCATTTTCTAGGTACAGAATATACATTGCTAAAAATAAGGAGAATTCTTTATCCAGCAGGTGCTACACGTCCGCCTTTTAATTATTTAAACACTCACACCTGCATTTATGATGAGTGCCTTTGGGCAATAGTTCACACAGTACAGATAATTTTAGAAGGAGCCAGGAGCAAAGCCATAGTTAAATGGTTTATATATAAATCTGGTTCCTTTGAAAGTCACCTTGAGTTGGAAGCCTGATATAGGACACACAGAACTGCCAATTTTGCCAAAACAATACCTACTAAATGTCATGAAGGTGTGATTACAGGTATACATTTTGCTTGAAAAGTATCCACTTTGTACTCATTACACCAGCACATAGATTCATTAGAAACATACTGATGGGATGTGCTAAAAATATGATAGTGTGGATGTGATGTGTCCCAAATCAAAGTGTCTTCGACTGTTCAAATACAGTACATGTATAAATCCCACTGAGTATACAGACAGCAACAGTATTCAACCACAACTTTTTCTGGTTCTATGAGTGTACCTATACATAGGTAAACTCATATACCTGCTGATCCCATTGAAATTGCTATATGATCATCTTTGCAAATTTACATCTCCCTAAGCAAATCTTGGGAGGCTAAAAATATTTCACAAAAAACTCTCAGCACTAACTGGTCTGATGTGCCCAATTTCTCAAGTATCACCACCACCACCACCACCACCACCACCACCACCACCACCACCAATAATAATAATAATAATAATAATAATAATAATAATAATAATAATAATAATAATAATAATAATAATAATAATAATAATAAATTATTATTTTGTGTCAAAAATTATTCTGGGTTGAAATGATTTTTTCTGGAGAAACTCTGCTCAGGGGACACCTGAATGAGGCTCCTTCAATGTCCCCAAGATTTTTTCCCACCGAAGTGGTCCCTATTTATCTACTTGCAATTTCTTGTTTTCAGTCTGTTAGGTTGGCAGGAGCTGTGTCAGAGACAGGTGCTCAATCTGTCATGCAGTACCTTGGTCTTGAACTGCCGACTTGCCTGCCTTCCAGCTAACAAAGTGAGCTTCTTAACCACTGAGCCGCCGCATTAAGAACCAACCAGAGGCAGAGTTTTATCTTAACCTATAAATCCAAGGGTTAACCGTTGGAACTGGCTATAGGTTGCTATGTCTCGCCCTACTTGCCTGCACTCACCCTTCGTGCACACGGCCGATCTGGGTACGCAGGTCAACGAAGGATTGAAAAAACTGGCAGTGGGGCAACAGCCCCACAAACGCGAAGAAAGGGAAACCACTTCACTTTCCAACATTCCTTGCGCCGCGCCACGCCAGAGCCAATCAGGCTGAGAGGCTCTCTCATGGGGCAGCGTTCGGAAACGCGCCGCAGCCAATCGAAAGAAAAGCATTTTAAAAAAACGCAGCACAAACACAAAGCAGCAACCCATAACTACAAGCCCCAGTGTCCTGCGCGCCATGAGCGGCAGAGCGCTGAGGAAACCGGAGCCCGAAAAATGAAAAAGAAAAACAACGCACAGCCAAGCACACACCAGCCGGATTTCCTTCCCTCACCAACAGAGCCTGAAGGTCCCGACTGGAGTTTCCTCTTTAATATCAGTGGTGGGGGAGTTGCGATCCCCCTCTCCGCTGGGTTCCCTACGGTTGGGAGGATTGTGGGGAGAAAAGGGATATATTGCCCCCACCCTTCTGGACACAGACAAACAGGCAGAGAGGATCGATCCCCCACCCCTCCCCCTCCTTCAAACAACTCCGTCTTTTCTTCTCTTTAAAAACGGACTTCTTTTAAGGAGAAGGGGGTGGGTGGGGATTCCATCCAGTCTGCCTGATCTTTTGGTTCCAGAAGTGTGGGGGCAATATATCCCTTTTCTCCCCACAAACCTCCCAACCCTAGGGAAGGCAGCGGAGAGGGAGATCGCAACCCCCATCCACAGAAATTAAAGGGGAAACCCGATCTACTTTCACGACTCCACACAAACAAACCACCATAACACACTAAAGCCACCCTCCCCACCACCGAGCCCACCCTTCCTAACCCCAACGACCACGCCCCCCCTAGCCCACCCTTCCTAACCCCCAACGACCATGCCCCCCTCCCCACTACCTAACCCACCCTTCCTAACCCCCAACGACCATGCCCCTCTCCCCACTACCTAACCCACCCTTCCTAACCCCCAACGACCATGCCCCCTCCCCACTACCTAACCCACCCTTCCTAACCCCCAACGACCATGCCCCCCTCCCCACTACCTAACCCACCCTTCCTAACCCCCCACGACCATGCCCCTCTCCCCACTACCTAACCCACCCTTCCTAACCCCCAACGACCATGCCCCTCTCCCCACTACCTAACCCACCCTTCCTAACCCCCAACGACCATGCCCCTCTCCCCACTACCTAACCCACCCTTCCTAACCCCCAATGACCATTCCCCCCTCCCCACTACCTAACCCACCCTTCCTAACCCCCAACGACCATGCCCCCCTCCCCACTACCTAACCCTCCCTTCCTAACCCCCAACGACCATGCCCCTCTTCCCACCACCTAGCCCACCCTTCCTAACCCCCAATGACCACGTCCCTTCCCCACCACCAAATAAATAAATATTTTTAAACATAACTAAAAACAGTCAAACACATCCAAAAATACACAAAAACAAAAACACCAAAAACAATACGAGGTAAACAAGGACACAATCAAAAACACAACAAACAGACAAAAAATACAAATTCCAACCCCCCCCCCCCACACACACACACACAAAACAAAGAAAACAAGCAAGCTTACCAAAACATGTGCAACCACCACCAGGACTGAAAAACAAATGAATAAAGAAAGAGACTACTTCCAAGAAGAAGCTCCACCCAGAGGCCAGGAGAGAGAAAAAAGTCAAAATACAATAACCCTACCAGCACCACCTGCTGGCCACAATAGTAAAAACAATTCAAAAACACACAACAGCATAACACAAATTCACAATTTTACAAAAAAGGTCACACCAATAAAAACAAGTAAAAAAATTTACACTAAAACATATGTCAATAAAATACAATAGAAACCTTTAAAACTCCTGTGCTGAGTTATAACCCAAATGTAAACTCCAAACATCTAAACACATTTTAAAACCAAGGAATGTAAAAAACATTTACTTCTACATTATGAAAATTATGACCTACGGTACAACTAATTTAAAAAATTCAAAAAACTAAAACGTTATTCACTTACATAAAACAATTTGAAAAAATTATATCATACTTTCTTCTTTTATTAATCCTAAAAAAACCCAAAAAACCAGATCCCAGTTAATAACAGCCAAGCCAAAAAAAAATAACATAAATAAACATTTGAAAATTTAAAATTACAGACTAAGCAATTTTTAAAAAACATTAACACAATTTAACCTTCCAACACAATTTAAAACTATTGCAAAAATATAATTGGTTCATTTTTTATTAAAACACACGGGAGAAAAAGCCCGGCAACGCCGGGAAACCCTTGCTAGTAGTAGATAGAGTAATGGATTGGGAGTAACATGACCTGAGTTTGAATCTGCTTAGCCATAGAAACTCCCTAGGGTGAGTAGCACTCCTTAAATATCTCACTTATTTTGAAACCCTACTCTGGTTGGGCATAATGTGATGGCACATAACAGCTAAGCACAAGAAAATACAGGAAGCAAAAGGGAGAAAATAATTCATTATCATAAGGACACAATACGTTTTTTTTGTTGTTGTTCAGTCGCACAGTCGATTCCGACCCTTTGCGACCCTATGGACCATCTTTCTCCAGGCACCCCTGTCCTCCACCATCCCCCTCAGTCCTCCCAGTTCTGTGCCCGTTGTGTCTATAATACCATCTATCCATCTCATCCTTGGCCTCCCCCTTCTTCTTTTGCCCTCCACCTTTCCCAACATCACGGCCTTCTCAAGTGAATCCTCCCTTCTCATTTGATGCCCAAAGTACTTTAGCCTCATCTTTACTATTTGACCTTCCAATGAGCAGTCAGTGTTGATTTCTTCTAAGATTGACCTATTTGTTCTCCTCGCTGTCCAAGGTACCCTCAAAACTCTCCTCCAACACCACATTTCAAAGGCATCTATTCTTCTGCGTTCAGCTTTCCTAATTGTCCAGCTCTCACATCCGTACATTACCACTGGGAATACCATTGCTTTGACTATTCTAATTTTTGTTTTCAAGGTGATGTCTCTGCTTTTCACTATGTTCCCCAGGTTTCTCATGGCTTGTCTCCCTAGAATCAGCCGCCTCTTTATTTCATGGCTGCACTCCCCATCTGCAGTGATCTTAGATCCTAAGAAAGTAAAATCTGTCACTGCTTCTACTTCTTCCCCGTCTATTTTCCAGGAACTGATCGGGCCTGTTGCCATTATCTTGGTTTTCTTGATATTGAGTCTCAAGCCAGCTTTTGCACTCTCTTCCTTCAAACCGATCAAGAGATTCTTTAGGTCTTCCTCATTTTCTGCCATTAGGGTGGTGTCGTCTGCATATCTCAGATTGTTGATGTTTCTCCCAGCAATTTTGATCCCATATTGTGATTCCTCCATCCCTGCATTGCGCATTATGTGCTCTGTGTATAAGTTGAATAAGCAGGGTGACAGAATGCAGCCTTGTCTTACTCCTTTTCCTATTCCAAACCACTCTGTCATTCCGTGTTCTGTCCTAACTGTTGCTTCTTGGTTCATGTACAGATTTCTCAGGAGGCATATGAGGTGCTCTGGTATTCCCATCTCTTTAATCACTTGCCACATCTTGTTGTGATCCACACAATCAAATGCCTTAGTGTAGTCAATAAAGCAAAAGTAAACTTGTTTCTGGTATTCCTTTGTTTTCTCCATGATCCAACGTATGTTGGCAATGTGGTCTCTAGTCCCCCTGCCTCTTCTGAAACCAGCCTGCACCTCTGGTAATTCTCTTTCCACATGCTGCTGAAGTCTATCCTGTATTATCTTGAGCATCACCTTGCTAGCGTGTGGGATGAGCGCAATTGTTCGATAATTTGAACATTCTTTGGCATTGCCCTTTTTTGGGATTGGAACATATACTGATCTTTTCCAGTCCTGTGGCCACTGTTTTGTTTTCCAAATCTGCTGGCATATTGAATGCAGTAATTTGATGCCATCATCTTTTAGAGCTTTGAAAAATTCAACTGGGATACCATCATCTCCACTAGCTTTGTTGTTTGCAGTGCTCTTTAGGGCCTTTCTGACTTCACTCTCCAGGATGTCTGGCTCAGGTTCAATTTCTCCATCATTGTGACTATCAGGAGTGTTGAGTTCCTTTTTGTAGAGTTCCTCTGTGTACTCTTTCCATCTTTTCTTAATCTCTTCTGCATCAGCTAGCTCCTTTCCGTCTTTGTCCCTTATCATGGTCATTTTTGCTTTAAATGTTCCCTTGATTTCCCGGATTTTTTTGAAAAGATCTCTGGTTCTGCCTCTTTTGTTGTTTTCTTCCATTTCTTTGCACTGTTCTTTTAGATAGTTTTCCTTATCTCTCCTTGCTTTTCTTTGAAATTCTGTGTTCAAATGATTGTATTTTTTCCTTTCTCCTTTGACTTTTGCGTTCCTTCTTTCCTCTGCTATTTTAAGAGCCTCATCAGACAACCACTTTGCTTTCTTACTCTTCTTTTCTTTTGGTATGGTTTTCTTTGCTGCTTCCTGCATGATGTCCCTTATCTCTGTCCATAATTCTTCTGGCACTCTATCTATTGAGTCTAAGCCATTGAATCTGTTCATCACCTCCACCGTATATTCTTTAGGGATGCTGTCTAGATGATATCTGTCTGGTCTCTTTGCTTTCCCTATTTTCTTTAGTCTAAGCCTGAATTTTGCAATCAGTAGGTTGTGATCTGAGCCACAATCTGCTCCAGGTCTTGTTTTTGCTGACTGTATGGATGTTCTCCATCTTTGGCTGCAGAGTATGTAGTCAATCTGGTTTCGGTGTTGGCCATCTGGTGATGTCCATGTGTAAAGTCGCCTCTTGTGTTGCTGGAAGAGGGTGTTTGCTATGACCAGTGCGTTCTCTTGGCAGAACTCTATCAATCTTTGCCCTGCTTCATTCTGTGTTCCAAGGCCAAATTTGCCTGTTATTCCCTCCACTTTTTGATTTCCTACTTTGGCATTCCAGTCTCCTAGAATAATTTGAACATCATTTCTTGGTGTTTGTTCTATGAGGTGTTGTAAATCCTCATAGAACTGGTCCACTGTGGCTTCATCTGCACCCGTGGTTGGTGCGTATATTTGGATCACAGTAACATTGAAGGGTTTGCCCTGAATTCTTACTGACATCATTCTGTCATTTTTGAGGTTGTATCCCATTACTGCTCTTCTCACTCTTTTATTGACAATTATGGCTACTCCATGTCTTCTAAGGTTTTCTTGTCCACAGTAGTAGATGTGATGGTTTCCAGAGCTGAATTCGCCCATCCCTGTCCATTTGAGCTCACTGATTCCCAAGATGTCAATGTTTATTCTTTCCATCTCATTTTTTACCACTTCTAGTTTACCTTGGTTCATTGATCTCACATTCCATGTCCCTATGCAGTATTGCTCCTTACAACATTGCATTCCTCCTCCCTCCTTCCTGTCCCTCCCCTTTCTCCCCTCTGAGGTGTTAAGCATCCTGTATCACCTAGCCTGCCCTTTTGTTTTGCCTTTTGTTTTGGTCCATAGGGTTCTCTTGGCAAGATTTATGGCGTGGTTGCCGGTGTCTGCGCCATTTTTCTCTCCTCATACATTTTATCACAGTTTTTAAAGTTTAAAACAGTTTAAACAACATATTATCATGCATATTATCACACTCTAAAACACAGTCTCTATGTTAATTGCTATATTAAGTCAGTATGAAGTCTCTATGTCAGTCGCTATATTAATTCAGCTACATTTTTCACATCAGTTACTTATCCTTGTGTCCTCACTCCCCAGGTGGGGTTGTTGTCTCTGGGTCCCTTGCTCCAGGGGCATCGCAGTGGCGGACAGTGGATGTTTTCCCCGTGTCTCAGCTGTTCCTCTTCCCCTGCCTCTGTCTGCAGTGGTGGATGGTGACCTTTCCTGCCGCCTGCCTGGTCTTCCTCCCTCCCCCGGCTGGGGAGGTCTTGCGGCTGCTTCTGTCCGCGGGCAGCCTCCTCGTGGCGGCGGCTGTGGAGGATCGCGACCTCTCCCGCCGCCTGCCTGGTCTTCCTCCCTCCCCCGGCTGGGGAGGTCTTGCGGCTGCTTCTGTCCGCGGGCAGCCTCCTCGTGGCGGCGGCTGTGGAGGATCGCGACCTCTCCCGCCGCCTGCCTGGTCTTCCTCCCTCCCCCGGTTGGGGAGGTCTTGCGGCTGCTTCTGTCCGCGGGCAGCCTCCTCGTGGCGGCGGCTGTGGAGGATCGCGACCTCTCCCGCCGCCTGCCTGGTCTTCCTCCCTCCCCCGGTTGGGGAGGTCTTGCGGCTGCTTCTGTCCGCGGGCAGCCTCCTCGTGGCGGCGGCTGTTACTTTTCATAAAAGAAGTTGGGTTAAGTAGAAGAAAATCCATTATACAAATAGGGTGCTCTTTTTGCTCTTTTAGGCTATGCAGTTACAGTAAACTGTACTTTGTAAAAGCAGACTGGGGATAAGGCAGGGGAGGAAAATAGGGCCAGAGTTATGTTTGAAGCAAGGACAGGCTTCCTCTAAACTTTCTAACTAGTTCTCAATCATTCAAATGGAGATTTCATTATGCAAAGTAATGTTGCTATTATTTCTATAGCAACCAACATTCCTGAGAGGAGCCACTAGAAACAGAAATAGCTTCTCCACTCCACCAAGAAACGTTTCTTCAGTTTATTTCCCATACGCCTCATACTCTCTGCTCAAACTGGAAGCCAAGATTCCAGCAGGGAGCAATGGAGTGAGAAGGGGAAAATAATCAGGCGGATACATTCAGATGCCTGGCCAAAGGATCTGCAAATGAAAGCCAGCGGTCGAAGACTGAAGAACCTGGATTCCTTATGACAAGGTCAGGGGAGGCTCAAAAGTAAGAACTACAAGGGTCTTCTTTCTATCTACATCAATAATTAAGGAAAGGATATGGGACCACAGACTGTCCCCTTAAACAGATGGCAGAAGGTGACTCTTGGGAAAACAGAATCAATGAATGGAATGAGTATTTAATTAGCAGCCTGTTAGGCACTTTCCTAAGTGTCCTATATGTTAAAAAAATCAACCATGTTCCTCTTGATTAGCTGGAAGTACACTTAAGGCAAAGTCAAATTCATATTATTTTTCAGCAGGACATACCCAGAAGGCAGTGATGGACAGGCAGCTGCTTCCCTAGCCCTGACTTTCCCTCCCAGAGGCTTCATTTTTAGCTCAGTTCCCTATTCCCTGTCTTAAGTTCAACCATGAGAGAAGACAACGAGATGACCCCTGCTTATATACTGCTTGGCACAGAAATCAAAGTTGTAGTTTCTCTGTGGCTTGTCCTGCCCCGACCATTCCAAGGGATGTTGTCTATAAGGCACTTGAGAGAAACGGAACAGCAGCCAAGAGAAAATGGGAGGTGGATGCGAGTGTAAAGCCTGCAATAAATGAACCCACTTCTATCAACTGTCTCCAAGGACTACTGTCCAAAGTGCTGTGCTTTTGTGGCATCTGCTAATAAGCACAAGGTTCCCAAAAGTCACATTTCATTGTGGGAGAGGTGTGCTTGCCCAACTCCAAGAGAAATAGGTAAAGCAACTACTGCAGAGTAGCAGCAGCAGAGACTCAGTCTAATGGGCATCACAATGTATCATAGAAAGGTACTCTGACGTCACCATCCCTACTCTGCGTCTTTGAAAGGAAGTGTTCATATGTTCCTATGTTCTGCCGATCTATTTAGTAAGTCCAAGCCCTTCTTTGGATCTCATTAGCTAAAGTAGCCAATAACTCCCTATTGGTGGCAAGAATAGAGGCTTGGGCATGCCAAAAGAATAGGCTTTTAGAGGCCCTAGAAATTCAGCTGTCCAACTGATGGCTACATTAGTTAGCAAAGCTAACATAGATCCTTCACATTAAAAGAAATGTAGTAAATATGCATAAACTTGGCATAAACTTTCAGGACAACAACATATACAGTACTCACACAGAAAAATTGTTCTGATTGTGCACTTATCTCAAATGAATAACTATGGACACATATACACACTGCAGATAGTCTTAGACCACAATTCACTTGGTGTGTCCTAGGATTAAAGGACATTTTAGTCTCAATTCTATACCTTGTTGTACACAAAGCAGAAGACATCTTCCTTTAGATCTATCTCTGTGGGAACATTTAAAAGATGTATGTTAAAATCCTGTTGTGCAGCTCCATTTGTGCAGTGAGGTTGATGCCATCATGTTGACTGGCATTGGTTATAGGGAACGTGGAACTCCCTTACAGCTTGAGTCCAGTCTACCATTCCATATGAGCCTCCTATGCTTTTAAGATCTTCTGGGTAGGCCCCTTTTTTCTGCCCCATCACCTTCCTAATCTCATTTGGTGAGGCCGTGAGACAGGACCTTCTCAGGGGCTGCCCCCAGGATCTGGAATCCACTGCCTCCAGAGGCCGGATTGTCTTTGCAGGCGCACCCCCCAATAAAGGACTCAGACACTGGTAAAAGTGGATAACGGCATTGGGCCACATTTATTGATTCATGCCCTAGTCCGAATTATAAATTTCTATTGGTAATTGACCGATTATAATTCTTAAGGCAAGCAGGCCGAAATAACACTGGTAAGGTACCACCCAAAATTGCCGACGGCAATTGTTACAATGTATCTATTTGTATCCATTTGTTTGTTGACAACAAACAAATTGTTGACCGTAGTCAATATCTAACTAATGACCCCACCCTCTGACGCGTATCCGTGAAATCACGGGGTGATGCATGCTGTCTAGCTGTAGCCATCACCCCGTCGCCTGGTTCGTCGTTGACCGGACAACGTTTAACCAACTTATGCCTGTCTAGTGTTGTCCAGTCAATTGCGAACCTGCCGGATACCTGTGGGTCATAAATGTTTACCTTACCAGTGCTACCCGCCACACAGGGAGGCTTCCCAAAAAGGCTCACCGCCCCCCCCCCAAGACCGTCAGCTCGGTCAACAGGCCTGCTCGCCAGTCCGCTAACCAGAGGTCCATACCTCCCTGCGACAGATGGGCCCCATCCCCTGAGTAAAGCTCTTAATTTTGCAGACTGAGGGTGGGGAGGCGAATGACGCGTCCCCCACCCTATTCAAAAAGGAACCGGGCAATAGCCCTGTTCACAGAGCGTCGGCTCAGTCAAGAGCCTCGAGGCCGAATGCTCCCCAGTAAGCGTACCGCGACATCATGTCCGACCACTTGAGGGTTGTGGCAGGCCACACATAATGTGAGCAGGGCAGGTCAATGCGAATCGCAAGCTTCCGCGATAGGCCAGTGACCCGCCCCAAGCCATCGCCCCCAAGGTACATAACCAGGACATCAGGCGAGTCAGCATCCCTGATGTAGAAAAGGAATGGCAACAGTTCCCGCCATAACATGCCGCGCTTACCACACCACCTGAGACGTGCGGGTGCACCCAGTCCCAGTCGGGGTCCCACTCTGTCGCCGCAGCGTAACGCGCTGCCCTGTGCAGCATAACGCGCTGCCCTATGCAGCGTAACGCGCTGCCCTGTGCAGCGTAACGCGCTGCCCTGTGCACGCGGCTATGGCCCACCAGCCATACTGTCACCGGTGTAATACGACACCCAGGGTCTGTCAAGGAAAAAAAAGGGGGGGAGAAACAGTGCAGTGACTAAACTGGTACTCAGGTTGAAGAGGGCGAACACAAATTGAAAACATTGTGATCCCCACCCTCCCATGCGGCGTATTTCAGCCCCGGAGCACCCAAAACAGCTGCAGTAGAATCCGCCCCCCTCCTGAACGAATGGGTGCCGCAACGAGCCCCTGAGAGGCCAACACTGTCTAGTGCCTTCGCGGCACCCTCCAAAATTGAAATTTAGTAAGGGAAGACCCATCTTGGTGACAGAAAAACGGGCCATGGTGCATGCCCCGCAGTGCAAGGAAATCCTGTAGGGCACCAACCGGACAGATGTCTGCCAAAGAACACCGTAGCAGTCTTACATCACTGCCTATGCCGTGCTGATCTGTCTTAGAGGAGCGTATCCTCCACTGAGCCCAGTCTTTGGCAACATAGACATCCTCGAGTTCCAGTGCCCTACGACTTGCATCCGCCTTAGACAGCATCACAAGCTCGCTGATGCGGAGCGCTCCAAAAAAGGCCACCGTTGTGGCTGCATGAAATGGGCTGCCTCATATCTATCAAACAGAGGCCAGGCCAGCCCCGGGCCAATTGGGTAAGAACCCCTGGAGAAATCGGGTGGCGGTCGTCCGGGCAACGCCCACGCTACCGCACCCACCCCTCCAAAACATGTCTCATACAGAAGTCAGCGGTACTATCCACATGACCTCCCACCTTGGCCATGAAAGCCAACGCTGACAGCCTAGATGCTATGGTGCGAGGTGCAAGGCCCTGGGCATGCAGGTAAACCATGAACCGAAGTACATGGGTCACTGGGATCGGCCAGGATTCTGGCAGCCGGAATTGGGTACAGAAGGCTCTGAAAGAATTGAATGCATGGTGATACGCCTTACGCGTGCGTGGCGCCAGTGACAAGCCAATCGCCCGGTTCACCTCTCCTTGCCAATGGTCCATATCTGGTCCGGGGGTGGCGAGGGAAATCCCTCCGCATCCGGGGCCAAGGCACGGAACCGGGAGATCTGCAGGCGGGACAAAGCGTCAGCGATATCATTATTGACCCCCGGGACATGCCTGGCCCCGAAGAGGACGTAGGGGCGCAGGCAGTGCAACATCAACTGGCGCATTAGGTCCATGACCCTGGGCGATTTGGAAGTCTGTGAGTTGACAATGTGGACAACGGCCGCCTTGTCACACCAGAAATGGACGACCGAGTCGACCCACTCCTCGCCCCATAGCATCAAAGCCCCCAGGATAGGGAAAAATTCCAAATACGTGAGATCACGCAGGCGACCCGTGCCTGCCCAGGCTGGTGGCCACCCACCATAGGCCCACTTCCCATTGAAGTACATCCCATAACCCAGGGACCCCGAGGCATCAGACTGGATCGGAAGCGAGGGGAAGCCAGGAGGTCAGACCTCCAAAATGATACTCCATCGAACTCCCTCAGGAACTGGAGCCAGATCAGCATATCTGCCCTGATACCCCGGGTGAGTCTAACCCTATGGTGGGGCCTAGATAAGCCAGTCATGGCGTCGCACAAGCGCCGAGCAAATGCCCTGCCCGGTGCGACCACCCTGCAAGCGGAATTGAGGTGACCATGTAGCACCTGCAGTTCCCTCAGGGATGCCTTGCATTTAGCAAGCAAATCCAAGATAAGGGCCACTATCCTTGACCCCTTATCCCCAGTGCTGTCTGTGTCTGCAGCAAATTTCCATGGTCACATGGCAGGCATGACTAGACGTCAGAGCACACAGAATACTGTTATCTTTCCCACAAAAGTGGTACCTATTTATCTACTTGCAATGCCTTGCTTTCGAACTGCTAGATTGGCAGGAGCTGGGACAAATGATGGGAGTTCACTCTGTCATGCAGCACTTGGGTTTTGAACTGTTGACCTGCCAACCTTGTGGTTGTCAAGTTCAGCATATTTTTAAAATTAAAATGTTAAAAACTTTTTAAATCTTGATTAGGAAAGCACTGAAAACCTGGCTAAAAACCTGAAAACCTGGCTGGCGGGGCAGGTGTGGGGCCCTGATGGGAATGTAGCCCCCGCCTGCTGGCTTGTGCACTAGCCAGGACTCTCCCTCTTTTTTATGATGGGGAGGGTGGGTTTTCTTTTTAATGGGGTTGGTTTTATCTTTTTTATGCTATTACTGGTTTTATGCTTTTATCTTGTATACATTATACTGTATATACTGTTGTGAGCCGCCCTGAGTTGGGTGGCATATAAACACGAAAATTAAATTAATGTTTACTTGGATTTAATGTATAGATTTATATTTTGTTTTAAGTTGCTAATGTATGATCTTAATTGCTGTGAGTTGCTTTGGTTCCCCTATGGGGAGAAAGACTGCATGTAATAATTTGAAAAATAAGTAAATTGCCAGTGATAAATCTCTGCAGATTGGAGGCAATTTCAGGATGCACACCACTAGTATACAAGACAACAAAGTTGTGCGGACCTTGAATTTACAAAATAAAGCCTTTAATCACTAGTAATTTGCTGCAGCTGCTGACACCACAACTGCTGTGTATGTGTAGCTGTGCAACAGGATTTCATCTGTTGTGTGTTGCTTCCACCCTTTTTTGAGGGACAAAGAAAGATCCTCCTTGAAGACTAGAAAGCATTGCAAATACACTCGGGTGTTCCCAGGGGCAACAGCGTGCAGTAGGTTAATCCGTCCAAACCAGAAGGGCTGAACTTCCTTGTTCTGTGGCTTTTCTTGGTTCCCCACCGTGGGAAAGAAGAAGCCCTGAGATTTTCGTGACTGAGGGCTGGTTTTTAAAGTCACCACAGTGTGTGGCTCCCTTAAGAATGACTTTAGTGGCTGTTATCTTGTAGTGCGAAGCAACGTTCCTGTGAAATTCTCTGGCAATTTCCACCATGCTGCCACAAGCTATAAAACTGGGGGAGGGAATACATGTTGATGTGCTGAAAAACAAAGCAGAGCTACACATTCTCAAATATGATACATATTTTCCAACATTTACAATGCAGATTAAAATGGCCTCTGCTTAGTAGATTTAAATATCTAAAACAGGTGTGGCCAACCTTTTTGCACTGCGGGCCTGGCTTGTCCCTGGAACAGCAGAGTGGGCCAGACTATGGCCCCCCGAGGTGGAAGTATTTATGGCTGACATAAATAAGCCCAGTTCTGCATTTATGTCAGCCACGGCCGCATTTGCACATGCGTGGGCACGTTTTACAGCTGACATAAACGCACCCGCTTCTACTTCCAGGTGCAGGAGAGACAGCAAGGAGCTGGTTGGAATGGTGTCGTGGGCTGAGTCTGGCCCACAGGCCATAGGTTGGGAACCCCTAGTCTAAAATGTCCCTCAGTCACTCAGAGGAAGAGGTTTGATTCTTACTTGGTGTGTTCCTCCTATATTTCTTTGCCAAAAGATGGTCCTCTGCCCATGGAGGGCACCAGGGGCATACCACAGCTGCCAGAGCACTGCAAGCTACATGCTGCTGTACAGCTGGCCAGACTTCAGGAGGAGCTGGGGGAACACTGGACACATGGAACTCCAACAGTCCCCAAGGAATTGCATGCATACAGTATTTGATATAGCGCTATACTACCGGTAAGCAAAATTCTTTTTTTTTTTTTATTTAAAAATATCTTCTGAGGACAGACCACACATGCTAACTGAAGAGGGGTTTTTCTGGTGTACTGCCAGACTTCACTGCACCAAACTAACCAAACTAAAGACATCACCTAGAACACAAACTGCACCGCCCCTTTTAGACCGAAACTGGGAATCGCATAAGGGAGTAACCTATCAATAATGTTCAGTGTAGGAATTGGGGCCGCAGAGGGCCGGAGGTCCCGGAGGAGACTGATCAAGGAACGATACGAGGCAGCATGGAGGAGGATAAGATCAGTGGTTTATTGGGAAAAAGGCATCATCATATATAGGAGTAAAAGCGCAACGGTGGCAAAAACAGTCATCTGACAGAAGTCACATCACCTGTTTACTCGGGTTAATGGGGAATCTCTTGGAGGGAAGTTAGTTAACTTGGCCAAACACAGGCTGGGGAAAACACCATTGTTTTGGGGATTAGGCAGGGGTAAACATGGCATCTGTTTACACCCGGGGTAAAGTTGAGCTTGGAGATGAGTGATTCTTCTAATGGGTAACTGGGTTAGCTATTCGCTCTTCTCAGCAGATCCGCTGGTCAGGTCAGGAAATTGGGTGAATCAAACCCTATCATTTATCCATCCCCCTAAATTTCTCTGCCCGCAGAGCCCACGGCTCAAGGAGTGTTCCCCCGAAGTGGCCTCTGCGCGGGCCGTTCCATGCCACTGGGGCATGGGGAAACCACAGTTCAGGAAATGGCAAGAATGCTAACTGGGATCTCCTCCCAGATTGATAAAGAAGCAATCAAGCAGAGAAGAGGATTGCTATGTTGGTGAATTGTTCCAAGAAACACATCCAAGCAGCAAGCTAGTGCTACAGCATTTTCACTACATTCTTCCAATAGTTAAGGAAAGTGGGAGAAGAGGGAATATTCCTGCCTTTCCCTGGGATGACTCAAACAAGCATTTCTTCCCCTGCTATTCTTTTCCCAACTGTATCTCCCTTATACTAAGTAGCATATACTCCTCTGAAGTGGTAGGTTGTTTGTCATTTGCATGGCTGCATAATTCAGTGATTCCCCCACTAGGGGACATAGCAGCGCTTCAAAGAAGGCAAGCACTGTATAATTTTTTTAAAAATCAATTTTATAATAGTTTCATTTGAAAAACAGGAAATTCTTAGCTGCTTAGTACACGATTTATAAGACACAGTACGGCACCTACTCTTTGTTTTATAATTCCAATTCATGGCAACCCTTCTCAGGGTTTCCTAGATATTAAGTATTGTACTCTGAAATGTTACACAAGTCCCTTATTCTGGGATCAGGTAGCTTACTCTATGCACTTTTTTCTCCACCAATTAAGCAAGCTCTTTCTGACACCAAAAGTCGATCTATTATTTCCAAGGGCTGTGCTACAGCAAGTACAGGGAGGCGAATGGCCCCATATGTATCCCTTTGCTTTTCAAAGTTACAATATTGGGAATTTTGGATAAAATTATTAAGAAAGGCTATTTTGAAGAGCAAGTTTTTTATATCTACTAGAAGAAGATATGGATTTTAATAAGTTGAGAAACTGTCATAATTTGTCTGTAGACAAAACATTCTAATCCAAACTGGTGCCCACTAGATAAATTGAATTACAACTCTTATCCTCTCAGGCAGATCGGGGGAATTATAATCCAACATATTTGCAAGGCACTGGGTTGGTGAAAGCTGGAACTCAGCCACATCTACAGTGCTCCAACACATGTCAGTTTCTCCCCACTACAGATGGAAAAACAGACTCCAACCACTTTAGTTGATCAGTTAACTCACACTGATGTATTTTGTTTACAGATATCACAGCCATATAAACTACTAAGACCATCCTGTACTGACTCACATATGCACATCTGGAATGGACCCATATTAAGACAATAACAAGTATAATAACAAACATAAAAATGAGTAGGAAAGATGGGATGGTGGATAGAACACAATTCCCAGTCAGTGCAGCATAAGTAACATCAGATAAGATAAAGAATGACCCAGGGTAGAACTGTCCTGGGGCAAACCTGGTGGTATGAGATGTTTATGTAATGCATTGTTGAATATAACAACACAAATCTTAGCCCCTTCCTCTAAATAAAGCATTCTCAACCTGCGGCCCATGGGTTGGATGCGGCCCACAGCACCATTTCATGTGGCCCACCACCACCTCCACCACACCAGGAAGTGCCATGTGGTGGAGGAAGGGCAAAATGGCCGTCCGGCTCTCAAAGCTGTCTGAGGGAGTGTGACCCAGCCCCCCCACTTAAAAAGGTTGAGAACTCCTAAATGCTATGCCAAGTATGCACTATGATAACCAGATACGGTGTAAAACAGTTCATCCACACTTGAGTCTACAAGTACATTGGAACACATCTGTATTTTCCCAGCTAGCGAACAAATTGTACTGACTTGAAAGCCTACACTTCTGAGTGTGGGCCAAGTTCCACAACTTGGCTCTATTGCTTCTTAGCTTTTAATGCCTTGAATTTCAAAGCAAGCAGTGACCAAAATATTTGAAGCCAAAGCACAAGCTGGTTAGATTTATTTCTGAACTGTTTACAACATTCTGTGGCAGAGCCTAGATGGATATGGGATCAAGGAGAACCTAGGCAAGATGATACTGAAAAATGACCTTGGCAAAAACATTTTATACCTTAAAATCTAGTAATCAATCTCCTTCTTTTGTATTATTACTAGAAGAGACCACAATGACGAGCTGGTCCAGCTGATAAAAGTCAAACCACAAACTCTTATCTTGTAAAGATAAAGAATAGAATAGTTGCCATTCCATTGTTTGGCCCTTCTTTTCTTTTGATGGATTCCATCTCATTGGCTTGAAACAGTTCCATGGTATCCAATCTAGCCGTGGTGATTTATTTCTTCCCAGTGTTTTCAGAGCAGCTTTCACTTTACTCTAGTGCCAGTTCCTCATTGTAGGATTTCTCTTTAAAGGAGTCTCTCACCGTTTTATCTCTTCTGTATAGTTTTTCAGTATACTGTTACTACCATGAGATGGTGAGGTGGTGTGTTTTCTCTGCATTGTATCTTGCAAAGATGCACATCTCTTCCTGCTTTTAAATGCATAATCAATAATTTATCCCAAATATCTATAAAATATTCTTATCTATCAACCTCTTTTCTTCTTTATGTATGAAATGTAGACCACTGTACTGTTGAATGTATTCTGTTATAGGTTTAAGTTTTAACCTACCGTATTTATTCGAGTATAACGCGCAAAATTTTATACCCAAAAAAGAAATCAAAGTTTGGGTGCGCGTTATACACGAGGACTGGGTGCGCGTTATAAACGAGCCTCTTTTAAACGAGCCTCAAGGGTAGGCACGGAGCACGCCACGGCCCTCCTCCCAGGCGGCGGCAGGCGCCCAGGTCCCGCTGCCGCCGCCGCTCACCTGCACGCACCCGCCGGGACGAGAAGGGAACCCTCCGGGGGAGGCGCTAACGCCAGCCACCCGCGCTACCCGGGCCGCGCGACTCAAGAAGCCGGCGCCGGGTAGGCACGGAGCATGCCGCGGCCCTACCCTCCCAGGCGGTGGCAGGCGCCCAGGTCCCGCTGCCGCCGCTGCTCACCTGCACGCACCCGCCGGGACGAGAAGGGAACCCTCCGGGGGAGGCGCTAACACCAGCCACCCGCGCTACCCGGGCCGCGCGACTCATGAAGCCGGCGCCGGGTAGGCACGGAGCACGCCGCGGCCCTACCCTCCCAGGCGGCGGCAGGCGCCCAGGTCCCGCTGCCGCCGCCGCTCACCTGCACGCACCCGCCGGGACGAGAAGGGAACCCTCCGGGTGTTCAACAACGTTTTCTTTGTCAATTTCAATGCGTGGTGTGAAACAAAAATTTATACCGAGGTTTCATGGAAAATTAGGGGTGCGCGTTATACACGAGTGCGCGTTATACTCGAATAAATACGGTATAAACTGCTCCCAGTAGTTATTGCACTCATGAGATGGTACATAAATCAAATAAAGGCCAAATAAATTAAGTGTAATATGCCTAATGTCTTTAAAAAAGAGCCAGTGACAGGAAATGTTTCTTGAAGATTTTCATCTCCTCCTTAGAATAAGAGATATTTTATGCAGATAGTGCCAACTAGACTAAGGACTAGACAGTCAAATTATCCCAACTGGGGAGTGGGAGGAAGCTATCAACATCTTGATATTGTCAAGTGTCTTAAGCAAAGAGACAACTTATGCCTTCTACTTTGGTTCAATCCTGCTGATCACTCACACTGGAACTGCACCAAAAGAGAATGATCCCATCCACACTCACAAAAAAGTACTGTAGTCTCTGACACAGACCCAACAAGATGTGGAAAGGCAAAGATCAGGGAGGTGTTGGTTTGCAATGGCTCGTATGTCATGTGATTACTGGAGCGGACCAAACCACAGAACAAATCTCCATCTGAATCTCAACAGTATTAAGACTTTATTATTAGGAATTCCTACTGCTGGTGGTTCAAGTGGTTAAGATGCTAAACTTGAAGACTGGAAGGTTGGAGTTCAATACCTGAGTACTGCATGAAGGAGTGAGCTCCCGTTTCTGTCCCAGCTCCTGCCAACATAGGAGTTCGAAAGCAAAAAATTGCAAGTAGATAAATAGGGACCACTTCAGTGGGAAGGTAAGCAGTGTTCCATGCACTCTAGGCATGCCTGCCACATGTCAATGGAAATGTCTGCAAACGCAGACTCTTTGGCTATAAACAGAGATGAGCACTGAACCCTAGAGTTGGATACAACTGGCTTTCGAGCAAGTGCAACCTTTACCTAGAATTCCTCTAAGTCAATGTTTTCAAACTGTTTTTTTTTTACTTCAATTCCTAGAAACCTAAGTAAATTCTCCAAATCACTGATCAATCGATGTACTGATTTAGGCTTAGTTATACACAGAGAATCCCTTAAAATCCATCCCACCAGTTTCATGTTATGGCACAAAAGTTAATTTAGGACAAAAATAATAATTAAAAAAGGTGTATTCTTTTATGCAAAGACGACCTTCTCAAGCAAGCCGGTTCCAAAAATAACTATAATAACATTATTGCAGAGTCACCTTGAATTGGAAAGCAATCTCTGCCTAATAGCTCCAAAGAGATAGTTACCTGGAAATTACTAACAGGTTTTCTGTAAAGATGCAAAGACTGCACTTCCTACAAAGAAGGAACTTGCATTACCACCTCTGCTTTAGATCAATTGCTTTCCTTTGTTTTGCAAGCCAATGGACTTGGCTTTATTAAACGTCAATGAGAATCAGATGATGGAGTGGACTACGGGTATAAAAGATGCAGCTATAATCAAGCTATCAAGTTATTGTTCTTTCTGCAACACATTAATAAGGCTACCACTCCAAAATGTTTACAAATGTAAGTTGTCTTTCTGGAGTGCCACAACACTGTTAAAAAATTCTAATCCAACTTATTATCAAACCTATCAAACTGATGACTAGCTATTATTAACCAGGGTATCACTTGGTCAGTGCTACTTCTTCATCTATTCTACAGAGCAAAAAGCATGGTTTCTAGTTTACCCTGCATCCAATCACATGTGCTAGCCATGCATATTATTCGTGCATCTCTCTCACCAACATTGTTCTTCCATCTCCCATATTGACAGCAAGTGTTGTATTCAAGACCACATTTTGCAGGCGCACCCCCCCAATAACGGACACAGACAACATTGAAAGTGGATAACAGCAAAGGGCCACATTTATTGATTCAATGCCCTAGTCCGAATTATAAATTTGTATTGGTAAAACGACCAATCATAATTCCTAAGGCAAGCAGGCCGAAGTAACACTGGTAAGGTACCACCCCAAAATTGCCAACGGCAATTGGTTACAATGTATCAAATTGTATCAATTTGTTTGTTAACAACAAACAAATTGTTGACCGTAGTCAATAACTAACTCATGACCCCACCCTCTGACGCGTATCCGTGAAATCACAGGGGTGATGCATGCTGGTTAGCAATCATCATCACCCCATCGCCTGATTCGTCGTTGACCGGACAACGTTTAACTACTTTATTCCTGTCTAGTGTTGTCCAGTCAATTGCGAACCTGCCGGATACTTGTGGGTCATACTGTTTACCTTACCAGTGCTACCCGCCCATGTGACCAAAGTCAACAGTAGGAACGAAGAAAGACCCCTATATCAAACCATAGCAACAGTGTGGGATGGGCAAAAAAGCCAGGACCCGAAGCCAATGTGGGTCCCAACCAAAAATTCCCACCCGGCCCCGAAGCGACCATGATCACACTGTTAACTAGGGAGGGGGTGGAGGGAAAAACTTCTCCGCTCCGTCGCTGAGGCAAAATGGCAGCGCGGCTGCCTCGTGGCCACCCCTTTTATAAGGGAGCTGGCCACGCCCCTAACTACCCGGATTCTCTGTCCTGTGGGGGGGGGCCCGCAAAGGGCGCGGCGGCCATTTTGGCGCCGCGCTTGCATTGCAGGCGCACCCCCCCAATAACGGACACAGACAACATTGAAAGTGGATAACAGCAAAGGGCCACATTTATTGATTCAATGCCCTAGTCCGAATTATAAATTTGTATTGGTAAAACGACCAATCATAATTCCTAAGGCAAGCAGGCCGAAGTAACACTGGTAAGGTACCACCCCAAAATTGCCAACGGCAATTGGTTACAATGTATCAAATTGTATCAATTTGTTTGTTAACAACAAACAAATTGTTGACCGTAGTCAATAACTAACTCATGACCCCACCCTCTGACGCGTATCCGTGAAATCACAGGGGTGATGCATGCTGGTTAGCAATCATCATCACCCCATCGCCTGATTCGTCGTTGACCGGACAACGTTTAACTACTTTATTCCTGTCTAGTGTTGTCCAGTCAATTGCGAACCTGCCGGATACTTGTGGGTCATACTGTTTACCTTACCAGTGCTACCCGCCACACGGAGGGGCTTCACAGAAGACCTGACGCCCCCCCCCCAGACCGTCAGCTCGGTCAACAGGCCTGCTCGCCAGTCACCCAACAGGAGGTCCATACCTCCTCGCGACAGATGGACCCCATCCCCTGCATACAAGTCACAATTTTGCAGACTAATATCGGGGTGATGACTAACCCGTCCCCAAGCCCTGGTGGTGAGAAACCGCGCCACTGCCTTATTGACCGCGCGCCTAGCTCGGTCAAGGGCCAGGAGGTTAACGCCCCCTCTATAAGAGTGGCGCGGAACAATGTCTGACCAAACCAGGGCCGTGGCAGGCCAGACATAATGCAAGTAGGCGAGGTCCTCGCAAATCGCATGCTTGAGCGATAAGCCGGTGACCTGGCCCAAATCATTGCCCCCCAAGTGGATGATTAGAATGTCAGGCGGGTCAGCCCCCAGGCCAGAAAAAAGGAAAGGCCGCAGCTCCCGCCATAACATCCCAGGCTTACCGTGCCATGAGAGACTGGCGTGGTCACCCAGTCCCAGTCGGGGTCCCCACTCTGTCGCCGCAGCGTAACGCGCTGCCCTGAGCACATAGCTGTGGCCCACCAGCCATACTGTCACCGGTGTAATACGACACCCAGGGTCTGTAAGAAAATTGAGAAAAAGGAAGGTAAGGTGACTGGATTGGTACTCATGGCGGGAGTGGGCGCACATAAAACTGAAAACATTGTGAGCCCCACCTCCCCATGCTGCGTATGTCAGCCCCAGAGTACCCAAAAGCAGCTGCAGTAGAGGCTGCGCCAATACGGAACGAATGTGTGCCATAACGGGCACCTGGTAGTCCCACCCTGGTGAGGGCTCTAGCTGTCACCTTCCAAAACTGAAATTTAGTAAGGGGAGACCCATCTTGGTGACAGAAAAACGGGCCATGGTGCCAGCCACGCAGTGCCAGGTAGTCCTGTAGGGCACCAACCGGACAGATGTCTGCCAAAGAACACCGTAGCAGTCTTACTCCACTGCCTACGCCATGCTGATCTGTTTTGGAGGAGCGAATCCTCAACTGGGCCCAGTCTTTGGCAACATATACATCTCCGAGTTCCAGTGCCCTACCACTTGCATCCGCCTTAGACAGCATCACGAGTTCGCTGATGCGGAGCGCTCCAAAAAATGCCACCGTTGTGGCTGCATGAAAAAGGGCTGCCTCATAATGATCAAAACAGAGGCCTGGCCAGCCCCGGGCCAACTGGGTAAGAACCCCTGGGGAAATAGGGTGCCGGTCATCCGGGCAACGCCCGCGCTCGCGCACCCACCCCTCCAAAACGTGTCTCACACGGAAGTCAGAGGTGGTATCCACATGACCCCCTACTTTGGCCATAAAAGCCAACGCCGAGAGCTTGGATGCTATGGTGCGAGGTGCAAGGCCCTGTGCATGCAGGTGAACCATGAACCGCAGAACATGGTCCACCGGGATGGGCCAGGTCTCTGGCCATTGAAATCGAGTAGCAAAAGCCTTATACAAATTGAAAGCTTGTTGATACGCCTTACGCGTGCGTGGCGCTAGAGACAGGCCAATCGCCCGGTTCACCTCTCCTTGCCAATAGTCCACATCTCGTCCGGGAGTGGCGAGGGAAATTCCTCCGCATCCGGGGCCAAGGCGCGGAACCGGGAGATCTGCAGGCGGGACAAAGCGTCAGCAATATCGTTATTAACCCCTGGGACATGCCTGGCCCTGAACATGACGTTGAGGCGCAGGCAGCGCAGCACAAAATGGCGCACTAGGTCCATGACCCTGGGCGATTTAGAAGTCTGTGCATTGACAATGTGCACCACGGCAGCATTGTCGCACCAGAAATGCACCACCGAATTAGCCCACTGTTCGCCCCATAGCATCAAAGCCCCCAGAATGGGAAAAAATTCCAGGTATGTGAGATCCCGCAGGCGACCTGTGCCTGCCCATGCCGGTGGCCACCCACCATAGGCCCACTTCCCGTTGAAGTACATCCCATAACCCAGGGATCCTGAGGCATCAGACTGGATCTGGAAATTGGGGGATGCCAGGAGGTCAGACCTCCAAAATGAGACCCCATTAAACTCCCTCAGGAATTGCAACCAGACAAACATGTCTGCCCTGATACCCCGGGTAAGCCTGACTCTGTGGTGGGGCCTGGATAACCCTGCCATGGCGTCGCATAAGCGCCGGGCAAAAGCCCTGCCCGGTGCGACCACCCTGCAGGCAAAATTGAGGTGCCCGTGTAGCACCTGCAGTTCCCTCAGGGATGCCTTACGCTTGGCCAGCAATTCCGAGATAAGGGTCACTATCCTAGACACCTTATCACCCGGTAACCTAGAAGCCTGTACTACTGTATCAATCTCAACCCCCAGGAATACTAGTTTGGTCGACGGGCCCTCGGTCTTTTCGGGCGCTAAAGGGACACCCAGTTCCTGCATTAGCGTCTGAAATGTATTGAGGAGACGTGCACACGTGTCCCAGCCCCGTTCACCCCCGAATAAAAAGTCATCCAGGTAATGGGCTACAGACCGGGACCCTGACCTGCGGACGAAAGCCCACTCTAGGAAGGTACTAAAACGCTCGAAAGCCGAGCATGATATGGAGCAGCCAAAAGGCATGGCCTTATCAAAATAATACTCCCCTTTAAATTTAAAACCCAGCAATTCAAAGTCGCCCGGGTGCACCGGCAAGAGGCGAAAAGCTGACTTAATGTCGCACTTGGCCAGCAAGGCACCCGGGCCACACGAGCGCACCATGCGCAGCGCATGGTCGAACGATGTGTACCTGACCGAACAAAGGTCATCAGGTATCGCATCGTTGACCGATCGGCCGGCTGGGTAGGACAAATGATGAATAAGGCGAAACTCACCTAGGGACTTTTTAGGAACCAAACCCAATGGTGAAACCTTCAGGTTGGGAAAAGGGGGTACGGGAAAAGGTCCGGCGACCCTGCCCGCGTCTAACTCCTTTTTAATGCTGGCCTCGGCTACCTCCTCCCTTCCTCTGAGGGATAAAAGGTTGGGAGCATCCTGAGGAGATCTATCACCCATAAAAGGGATACGAAATCCCTGCTTAAAACCTTGGATAAGGTACTCCCTGTCCTCCCCCTTTGGGTACGATGCGAGCCAGCGCTCCAGCATGTCCACCTTAATTGGGGAGGGGGCCTTTCGGAGGACTAGTTCCATCCGTGGCAGGCTTGCCAGCCCACTGTCCACCCCTCCCTCTGCCTCGCACCCCCCCAGGCTTGGGACAAGCAGAGGCTGCATGGGGACCAGAACATGTGGGACACTCGTGCTTATATCTGCAGTTCTTCCGACTGCAGGAACCATTGGACGAGAAAGTCCAGCACAGCAGGCGGGCTGGAACCCCCTGCCCCGCCATTTGGCGGGTAACCTGCGCTGGAGCTGCTCGCTGGACCGCATGTCCACAATGATACCTATCCCCCGGGGCAGGACGTGTGGGTGTCATATACAAGAGCCACAGTCTCTGACACGGCTCATCCCATCTCATCTCGGGGTGCAGGGGAATCCTCATACGGAATTCCTCATCATACGCTAGCCATGAGGGGCCCGGGAAATCTACCATTGCCCTGTATATGTTGTCCAAATATTGGACCATGGGAATAGCTAGATCCGGCCGCGCCCTCAAATACACCGCCATGTATATCAAATAAGCGGGGAGCCAGTTAGCCCAGGTACGCGGCGGCTTACGGCGGCGTGCCTGCTCCTTGTCCTTCTCATCCTGACCCTCCCTTTCTTCCTTAGTGGGCTCTCTGTTCAGGAGTGAGAAGATATCCACGTACTCCCCTCGCCATATCTTTTCTCTGGTAGCCTGCGCCAAGTGATCACCCAATGGCAGGGAATACCCTGCCGTCGGCAAAGCCGTAAAGGGGATAGCCGGCCTACCCAAAGGGGCATGAGTTAACCCTGCCACCCCAAGTACGTTCCCAGCAGTGTAAGAACCAATGCCCACCCCAGCGGGCATGGTGGCAGTAGTTGTCGCCGGGTGGGTCGCCAGCGGCGTAGCCCCTGCACCACCCGCGCGAGGCCAAGGCCACTGAAAGGTCCCCCCCATATTGGGAATGTGTGTGGATGTACTCGTTTGCACCATATACTCACACGCTGCACCCCCGCGGGCCGCCCCCAACGGGGGTTCCGGCCCACTGGGGGCGTCGGAGCTCACGACCGATGTAGAGCTCATCACCGGGGCTTGACCCGCGCCAGGTTGCTGGCTGGGGAGCTGCGAGGCAGTGGCCGGAGGCGCGCCACCCGCCTGCAGCAGCTCGACCCTCCCCGCCGGCCGTTGTCCTGCTGCCGATAGCGCCTCCAAAGGTACCCCGAAAGGGGCACCTGCCTGACTGGCACGAGCCAAAGACTCCTCTAAGGCCGCAATACGGGCCAGCAAGGTGTCTACAGTAACCATGGGCAAAGAGCCGGCCGGCCCACTTGACCCTTGCATGGGTACAGGTCCCTGCACCCCATGGCCCAGATATGGCCATTGGCCAGGGCCGAAGCCCGGTAGGGCTGGTGAGGAGACCTGCCAAGGCGGGGCACCAGGCCACCCCCCGAGGCTAGAGGGCCCCGGGAGAGGCTGGGGTCCAGAAGTAGTCGGCCCAACAGGTTGGGCGGAAGGAGGAGCGGTGTCCACCGCTCGCGGGCCGCGGGCCGGAGCGCCCTCCGCGCCCGCACTCTGAACGGGCCAAGGAGCAATAGACCCCAAGCCACTAGCCCCGGCCGGGGATGGCAAAGGCGGCTGTTGAGGAGGCGGCACCACGGTCCTCCGACCTGGGTTGCGCCTCCTAACAGCCCGAGCTGAATTCGCAGCAGCCTTCTTTTTGGAAGGCATCTCGGGCAAAAAGGGAAGCTAGCTAGGCAAAATCGACCCAAAAGGCTTCCCGGCAATACCAACGAGCGACGGAGGCGCAGAGGGAAAAACTTCTCCGCTCCGTCGCTGAGGCAAAATGGCAGCGCGGCTGCCTCGTGGCCACCCCTTTTATAAGGGAGCTGGCCACGCCCCTAACTACCCGGATTCTCTGTCCTGTGGGGGGGGGCCGCAAAGGGCGCGGCGGCCATTTTGGCGCCGCGCTTGCATTGCATGCAACTTACATGCCTTCGGACAGGCTAATATGCTATTACTCAGAATCAGCTTGTCTGGAAAAACAGTGAAGAGGCTGCTTCGTTCACAATCGAGATAGGTTAGTGGAAGGACAAATTTGTAATGCCACATTCAGGACTGCTTTGTGCTTTAAGCAGCTTATCCAAAAAGGGCAAGACATACCTCTCATCTACAGCTTTCAATGTGTGGCTACTGGATATGGAAGCAACCCACATGGTACTTCATAGCTAATTATAAAAGAAAGTTGTCAACAGAACTGACACCATTCATTAGCTCTCCCACTACCCCTTCTGGTAATCACACAATGCAGAAGTAGCACATCAGCCAACAATTTCCAGAGGGCTAGTTCTGTTATCTTGTTGCAGCAAAGCCAACAAAGTGGTACAGTTTGCTATGCTATTGGAAATAATATAGGAATGCTGGGGTAAAGTATAATTTTAGTAGACAACGGTGTTGTCCAACTGCTGTTTGCTAACAATACCTGTTCAAAGAAACTAAATATTGGCTGGTAGTATAGCATCCAAAATACTGAATAAAGGATTACATGGCACTTTGAGTGAACAAATTATTCTTCAGATTTCTTGTCTTGAAACAAGAGGCTTCACAATGTCAGCTTTTCCAAGAGCAGCTGCATATAGAAGCCTGGAAATTATTTTTGGACTAATTCACTCAGAATCCCCAACTGACCAGTGGCCATGCTGGCTGAGATATTCTTGCAGCTGTAATCTGAAAAAATAAATAAATCTTTTTTCCCCTGACTGTTCTTCCCAAACAAGAGCTAGTTTGTGTATTGTGCCTACCAGCATATTTGTGCAAAAATAGATGTTCAATAGAGCTAGAAGATGGAGAAAGGAGCTCACTGGAGAAGGAACAACATAAAAGGAGGATATAGCTGAGGATCTCACCCCCCCCCCCCATCACTTGGAGGACTCTGACTAGGCTGAGGGTCAGAGTCCCTAAATGCAAGACCAAGAAGCTCAATGTGGAGAGATATAGAATCCAGCTCATTTACTGATCTGCCGATTGCTGCCAGAGACATGTACCAATGAGGACTTGGATTTGGGCAATGGCAAAGTGAAGACAGTGGCTTCATTTTGGCAATCCATGGTTTGATCGGAACATGAAAGAAGACTAGCGCTATTTACTCACGTGAGCAGTATTAGAGTGGACAATCACCCCAATGGAAAAATTAAAAGCAAGTTATGCTAACAGAAGCCATTGAGGGCAGACGATTGCCCATGGAAGCTTCCACAAATATACTTACTCATTATGCTGTCCATGCAGATTGAACTAAGATTGGCTTATAAATATTGAGTGTTACCATTTAAAATAGAAGTCCCCACATAACGTGTGACCAACTCTCGGAAGTCTCAGGTCTGAGATATCTAGGCATCCATGTTTCGTAGCCTGGCTTCAATCCTCTACATTTTTACATGATGAAACAACATGTGTAACAAAGACCATATACTTCATACCTATTCTTCTCAGCCACACAAACGGGTACACTTTTGTTCTAGTACACATCGACAAGAGTGTTACCTTAGTTGTATTGCACCCTCACTCACCTTTCTGCACACCCTGCTCTTCCAAACTATCGTTTTTTTAAAAAAGTAGCAGCATTTCAATTTTTAAAATGTACATAAGTATGGAGAAAAATAAATAGAAATAGTAATCTTGCACATAATTGCTCAGAGACCAGCTGATCCACGTATAACAGAATCTGCTGACATGCACATGAGAATTCTGTGCCATATGGGAAAGGGTGAGACTGGGGTCCTCCTGCAATGAAAAATCTTGCTTCTAGAACCCAAGGTAGTTGTTGTGACGAGTAGGCTCACAGCTGACAGATGCAACAGTCATGAAGGATAATAACCTATGTAATCTTTGACCTCCTGTTCAAAAAGATGAGGGAGTGCTCTGTTCACAAGTACCTAATAATTCTAGCTTTAAAGAAAGGAAATAAAGCCCTGCAACAGTCAGATGGATCTTTACCCTGAGTGTTTTAAAATACAATATCTACTTTTGTTTTGTACAAACAGTGTAATAATGGCTGTATCTGAGGAGAGTCCTGAATATGCTTGAGGCCTTGCTTTACCTATTGGTTCTACCACTGTTGGGAGTCTGAAAGCTATTCCTTCAGACCAGGCTTGTCAGATATCAATCCAATAACTGATCCCATCACCACATACAATCCCCATCATACTATCCCTGTGAAAACAACCTGATTTTAATAGTTGATTTTTTAAAATAGTAGCTGTGTTAGTCTCTGTTGAAGTGGACTTGATCCACAAAAGCTAACATTAAAATACAGTATAACAGTTAGTCTTCAAATTTTTGTTTTGTTTATTCTCTGATATGATTTTAATAGGACATTGGCAGCTATGTAAAGCTCATTTAACATCCTTTATTTTATTTATATTGCATACAGGTGCCCCTGTTGGGCCATTAGAAGAGATCTGATGCTTCTCTTTACTATGTTTAGTATTTAGCCACAAAAAGACTCACATTAAAAAAGAATGTCATCAGTCACTACCTAACTTTCATTAGTTTATCAGCATAACTTGTACTGCTAAATTATCCTCCCTCCCCCACCCCAATTCTTTCAGATTTTCAAGTCAACAATGGGTGTTTTCATATCTGTACCAGTGTTTTCCTAACTCCATTTTGTGCTGAAACATAATTTGCAGCACTGCTTTCTACCCACAGATGCAAACTATGAATTGTTGCAGTCTATGAATAGAAAAAAAGAATTACTGGAGAAATTGGGGTGGGGTGGGGGTTGCTGGAAGCTGAAAAGGAAAAAGGAACTTTCATACAGTCTGACAAAACATTAGTGCAGTTTTAATACCAACTACAACCCAAAAAGAGGAGAAAAGGAATTTGTAGATTGATTGCCTAAGTCTTTCCTGCTTTGTGTCAGAACTGCCGCAGTACCATTAAAATATATCTAACATGAAAGAAATAAACAAAGAAATAAAATATTAACCTAGGAACCATGTTGTTCTAAGTCTTTCCTGCTTTGTGTCAGAAGTACCATAGTACAAGAGCAATTGGAAAGCTTTGAAGAGGATTTAAGATTAATTGGAAAAAGACAGAGATGATTTTGTTTAACAAGGATCGACAGGATATTGAAGATAATAAAAGGAGGTTTGTGATGAAAGTAAAATAATCTTTTAATTTTTTGAGAATGTATATTACAAAAAATAAACAAGACTTAAAATGTTAAGTTTTGATTAAATGGGAGAGGAGCTGAAGTGTATGATTTTGAAATATTTATTAAAAAACTATCTTGGTTTGGGAGGATCACAGTCTATAAAATTACCAAAAATTAACTTTTTGTACAGGATGGTAAAGGTACCACTAAGATTAACAGAGGTAGAATTGAAACAATGGCAAAATATGATAAATCACTGTAATGGAGATATGAAACTGAGATCCCAGGAGGAATGAGAATTGAGCATCCCAAATTTAAGAAATTATTATGTGGCCAACCAGTTCAAAGGGATTTACATTCTAACAGAAAATGATTTTGAATAGGGAAGAAATGGAGACGATATTTGAAGGAATTAAATTGATTTGGTTTAATAGACTAGAAATGGAGAAATATTGGAGGAAACATCATGGAATCTGTAGAAAGCTAACTAGGTTTGAAGAATTCATAATACAGTTAGAGTTAGAACAAAAGGCAATATCTACAAAGGGGTTAGTCAACAAGATGTATAAAATATTAATGGAGAATGGTGATGTACAGAAAGCTTTAAAATCAACTTGGTAAACAGATGTAGGTGTTAAAATTAAGGAAGAAGAGTGGGACAGAATGTGGAAACAAAGGATTATGAAAAATATGTCAGTTAGAATTAAAGTACACTGTTATAAAACAATTTGGAAATTGTACAGTATATTACTCCAGTGTGGTTAAGCTACTATGATTCTAAATAAAAGAAAGATTGCTGGAGAAGTAAGAAAGAGATTGGGTATATTTCCATTTATGGTAGGATTGTAAGGTTGTTAAGAAGATTTGGGGGGGAAGTCGGTGAAGAAATAAATCAAATTTCTTGTCCCATTGGTGGTGGGTTCACATATTTGGTAATGTAATAAGTTTTTAAAATTTGTATTTATTTACTCTTATGTCTTTTTATTTTAGTTGCTATTATTATTAGTTTTATGATTAGTATGTTTGTTTATATTTTGTATTTTTATTGTTTAAAATATTTTTTTTCAATTTTTATTGATTTTTAATAATACACAAAATCAAGAAAAAGCATAAGACATACATTAACTATCAGAAATATAAAAAAATTAAACACTCTTTTTATAAAGAAAATAATTCAAAGAGGAAAGAATATATAGAATTGATAGCTAAACCCCTTACATTCTCTAACATATATCAACATTCCAATAGTAATAAACGCCTCTGCACTTCACCTTCTCAGCAAATTCTACAACTAGTGAGACTAAAAAAGAAGAAGAAAAACCATGTGATATATTACAATGCCAAAGGAGAGCTGCATCCTCCTGTCTCTTATCATTATAACCAAAAGTTCAATTGATCCGGTACTGGCATATAACCTCCTCTTTTCTTTAATGTATAATCAACAAATGGTTTCCAATTTTCCCCAAAATTATTTTATCTTACAATGCCGTTCTTTTCATTTAATTCCCATGTCAATTTATTATTCAGGGCCAGTTGCCATGTTTCCCTATACCATTCATCCAATTTTATTTTCCTTGAATCCTTCCAATTTTTGCTATACACTGTCTTCCTGTGGACATAAATATAAAAATAATTTTAAAAAACCAAAATGGTATTAACAGAGTATAAAGTAATAAACTCAAAATAAGTCTATCTTATTATAATGCATTTTAACTTTGTAACCTGGTACTATTAACCAACCACTCTCTTTTTATATTGGGGCCATTAATAAATATTGTCATGCAAAATTATATAAAACTAAAGAGTCCTGGTGGTGCAGTGGCTAAACTGCTGTACTGTAGCCAGAATGTTGTAAGTTCGATCCTGACCAGGAATCAAGGTTGACTCAGCCTTCCATCCTTCCAGTCAATAAAATGAGTATCCAACATGTTGGGTGCAAATACTAATTAACTTGTGAACCGCCCAGAGAGTGAACTAAGTTCTATGGGGCAGTATATAATTGCTATTGCTAAATTGAAATGAGAAAAAGACTTCAAAGCCAACGATTGTGACACAGTCAACAACAGAAGTCTCAAGAACACTAGTTAAGAGGATAGTACATTACTGTCCTTTGGCTTTCTAATGAACTCCTACCAAAAAGCAAGGTTTTAAAATTTCTAAAGAGATTGAGAATGACATCCGCCTGTGCAAAATAAACACACACAGAAGCAGCATTTTCTCCTCCCATATTCAAGCATCCCTCTCCTGCAAGATTTACAATGCCTACCTATGCTTGGTAATTTTTAGGAGAAAAAGCAATGTTATTTCCTAAGACAGAAACAGCTGTGACAGGGAAAGGTGCACCCATGGAATTTCAGCCTGTTAGGCAACTGGAGCAGAACACTTAACAATAACTAAGGTGGCAGATCTTGTAAGATGCAAATGGCGGACTTATTGGCTGTTGTCCAAGGTCTCTTTTCTATTCACAACTGACTGATGGTTTTTCATCTCCAGCTGGTAAGCATCTGCTGCTTTAATCAACTCCCACTCTGACCAGCATTCAATTTCACTCCTCCCTTTGCTTACATATAAATATTTCCATGAATTCAAGCCACCACTGTTAGTTCTGCATCATTAAGCCCATGACTCCCTGTCTTTACTGTCCTTGCCTCCACCCAAGTCGCACTCGATCTGATGCAAGGGGACGACCTGTCAGAAGGAGCCTTTCTCAAAGCATTCTTCATTCTCACTGTGCTGAGAAAGAGCCCCACCCGCCCCCTTTGAGGAGCTTTCAGTGCTTCAACATGCCCTGGTTAAACCCTCATGAAACAGCAACGTTTCATGCTTTTGTCGAATGTTACTGAAAACATGCAATACTAATTATAGGGTATTGCCCATAATTTTCCAAATTTCCAATTTAGACCTAGCAAAACAAAATATAAAAAGCTTACACATGTAGGTGCACCAAATTTAAATTTAAACGAATTGGTTCATTCAAAATATTTATCTGAAAAACCATTCCTTGACACATTTTTTTCAAATTTAATCCAACAACAATCTTTCATCTACCAAAGGTTCCCTTTCCCTTCTTCCCTTTCTTTCTCTTTCACAGACTCCTTTGCTGCACTCAATGACAAATGCATCTTTCAGGCAAAACAACATGCAACCATACAGGCAAAGCACCTTAACTCACACTGGTGGTTAAATCTACATTTAGCTGGATATGTAAGAAACTTGAAAGCCTAAAAGAAGAGCTCATAGAAAAAATGTGCATGTTAAATCATATACTGCATTTTGCATGAATGAATCCAGCAAACCTGGCAGCAGCAGGTTACAAATGAGAATATATATATATGATAAATTGGTATCTTTAAAAAACTAGGGGGGAAGACATAAAAAAATTATAGAGTACAGAATCTTTCTGATTTTGAGAAGAATCATGAAGTAGCAAAGATGTTAGAAGGGAAGGGAGAAAAGAAGCTCAGGTGGAAGTCCAGAATGTAAGGAGAGAGGATAAGGAAAGGATGGAGGGGCAAAAAGGGAAAGAAGCTGATCTTGTCCATATTTGTGATTAGTATTAAATATGAACTGTCATAAAGAATGAGTCAAGGTCACATATACCATCTTACAAAGAAATAGGATTCCATCCTCAGGAAAGGGCTTGAAAATGAACCTGCTAATATTTTAATGTCTGTATAGAAATCTGTTGGGCGACTGCATTTTGCATACGACATATAATTCTGGTCACGGTTTCTTGAAAAAGCTACTGTGGAGCTGAAAAAGCTGCCAACCAAACAAGCGTGCTGCCAGAGCAATTGCTTTATGAGAACATGTTACAGTATCTGGGATTACTGTACTTAGGTTTGGAAGGAATGCACAAAAGGGAAACATGTCAAATGGGCACAAAAATTATGTAGGTTGTAGAGAAAATAAACTGGGAGAAATCCACCACCCTTTCTAAAGCACAGACTCATTCTCCTCCTGTCATCCTCAGTGAAAAGGTCCTATTCCAAATCATCTTCTAGACAGGTTACTTTTATTTTAAGGGAAAAAAGAACGAACGAGTCAATGTCCAGCCTTTTTCCAACCAACCTCCTCAGCTGACTCAATATTATCAAGCTTAGATATCTGAAGCTTGTGGGACAAAACAGAAGCAACATTTCTGCAGTCATAACCCCCATGGAAGGAATCAAAGTCACCTCTGGTGTACTTGATTAGCAGATGAGAATTTCAACAAAGAGCACAAGACTGGGTGACTTCGTGTTAGGTAGAGATCGCCTTTGCTCAAAAGCCAGGCGTATCTGACTCTAGGCTTCAGTGTTCATCTCTGTTTATATATATTTTGAACTAGAAAGCTGAGACTTAGCACTGCTGCCCTAACAATGATCCTTGTATAATTGTAAACATCTGGGGAAGAACCTCACAATTTATAAGAACAGTCTCACAAAAACAGGCTGTATTTACTTTGTTTAGGCAGAAAACACAAAATGTTATGTACAACATGACACATGCCTGGATGAAGATTTTAATTTGTATTTTTTCCCCCAAATACAAGCTGTTGATTCGAATGGATTTAGTAAAACAAGAGATTTTTTTAAAAAATTACAATATTTTCATGTCAACAGTATTGTGACAGATAATCCCATTATCCAAATTCCCAGAAAATTTAGATTTTCTAGCTAGTTTATCATACACGAAGAAGGAGATGAAGTATGAAGAACAAATATTAGTCTGCAACAAGTAGAAGACACAATCTATTCTACTATAATTTGTCATACATTTTCACTGATAATATCAATGGATCATAGAACCAAAATAAAAGACTGTTTTGTCAAAACCCACATGGATTCAAAGAAAAAAGAATAACAGAATTCTGCTTTACTATTCTCAGAACTAGAATGGCACTAAGGAACAATTCTGTATAGGACAAACCCAGAAACAATAATGAGAGGCGATCACTTGACACTTACAGTTCCCAGATAAAACCCCTTTAATGTATCACTTGCAATCTATGCCCCAGACAATATTAAATGTTGCATGGACTTTTAAATGCAGAAAGGTTTTTGGGAAGTTATTAAAATGGCTGGTTCTGTTTTGTAAAATAGTTTTTAACTTTTGAATATTTATACAACTACTCGGAGCATTTGGTGTGAATAAGGAAAGCACATAAGGTATATTTTTAAGAGAAAAGCACTAGTTATTTCAAAATTTATTTTAGCATTTCCTTTTCTGTTGATATAGCCACCAGTATATGCATGTTGGTAAATCAAGTGTATAATTTTATAAAACCATACTTTAAAAACTACATGACCAAACATCACATTTTGTTTGAGGTGCCCCAAATTAATTTATATTAATTTATATTAATTTAAAATAATGACTTTAAAACTATGTGACCAAATTACAAATTTGGCATAGGCAAGATCAGACTCTTTGCTACCTTTGTGCCAGGTTTGTTACTGATCCAAAGCCAGGTTTCAAAGTTACAACATTTTGTTTGGGATGTTCCCATTTTTAGAATTGCATTTTAAAACCTTTTTTCTCCTCTGCCCTGAATATTCTATTTTTTGAATGTTCTGAGATTATAACTTTATATTCCTTAGTTTTTGCCTATTTATAAGTGTTTTTCAAGGGTCAAAAATGCAGAAAATTACAGATACTGTAGAAGGTTTTAAAAAATAAAATAAAATAAAAAGCAATCACAGTTATATACTTTCCCATAGCGCTTAATGCACTCTGTGGGCTGTTCAGAAGTTAATTAGCATTTTTATTTTTTATTTTTATTTTATTCTTAGATTTTTATGTCACCCACTTGGGGAAACCCGACTGAGGGCGGTGTACAACAGTAAAAACAGATAAAATTAAATATAACAAAACAGATTAAAACCATAACTCGACCACCCAACAACCCAACCTCCCACTCCCACCCCACTTAAAAAGACTAAAAAGGGAATAGGGAATGGAGGAATACCGCAGTAAACAACACAAAAAGGAGGGACAGTTGGACTCTAGTTGGAAATAAGCCAACAGGCTGGGGCCGTATTCCCATTAGGGCCCCACACCTGCCCTGCCAGCCAGGTTTTCAATCCTTTCCTGAAAGGCAGCAATTCTGTCTGCAACCTCAATTCTGTTGGCAGGGGGTTCCAGAGGGTTGGTGCGGACACGGAGAAGGCCCTCCTCTGCGTGCCAGACTATTTTGCCCCCAACATGCTGGGTATTCATTTTACTGACCTCTGAAGGATGGAAGGCTGAGTCAAGCTTGAGCCCCGATCAGGATTGAACTTCCAACCTTTTGGTTGCAGGACAGCAGTTTACCCACTGCGCTACCAGGGCTTGGTACTTATTTTCTTTAGAAACATTTTACTTATTCTATGTGGTAGCAGTCTAATGACTGAAAGTTGCCAAAGCATCCATGGAGGTTGAGGAGAGAGAAATAATTAGCCTTTAAAGTGCTATTTTGTCAGATTATTTCTTAGGCAAAGTTCTTAGGAACATGTCAAGGGCTTTTAGAATGATTCCAACAGAGAAATAACTCAGCAAACATAGATAAATAGAAGCTAGGGACAGACATCAAACTGAGCCCTGCCCAACATCTTTGCTGGAAAATCCAATTCTAACATAATGTTATCTTCAGTGTTTCCTCCTCCAAATCAACTTTAAACCACTTATATGAAGGCAAATGTCATATCAAGAGAGGCCTATCTCTCTCTCTTGATGACATTGTCCGTGACTTATGTACTAATCAGAGCCTGTAAAATGGATAATTGTATTACTAAGCATTTTCAAACAATATGAAAGCCATTAAGTTTCTGTTTAACTGAATATTACTTTCTGGTTTCATTCTTTGAGAGAAAATGGAAGATTATCCCCTCCCCGAACCACATACATACACAATACACTGCAGGCAATCTGGCTATAGTTTAGATCACAATGAGATCTAAGTAATTGCACAGTCCTCTGGGCCATTTTTTTAACAAGACGAAGTTGTTACAAATGCTGCTTCTGTCTGTGAAGCTCTCTGCAAACTGTCAGGTAGGATTATGACACACAAGGCTTCCTGCTGCTTATACATTCTATGAAAGAGATATGTACTCATCACACAATGCAGGTGGTGTTCCCTATATGAAAGCAAGATCCACGCAGGAAATCCATCTCACCACATGAAGTGTCCCATCCTATAACAAAGAGCAGTCCAAATTAAATGGAATAGGTCTGTTCAAAATCTGCAACAATATTTACTGCAAGGGCTATACCAGGTGTTCTCAACCTTTTAAAGATGGGAGCTGGGTCACACTCCCTCAGACAGCTTTGGGGGCCGGAAGGCCATTTTGCCCTTCCTCCACCACAAGGCACTTCCAGGTGTGGTGGAGGTGGTAGGGGGCTACATGAAATGGTACTGAGGGCCGCAGGTTGAGAATCTCTGGCTATATAATAAAATTCTCAGCTGCTTCTTATTAAATAACACTTTTCAAATATATAGCACATAGTATATGTTTTTAAAATACTGTAATGTATAGACATTCCAATTCCCATGAAAGAAAATGCCAAGGAGTGCAGTAACTATAGAACAATTGCTTTAAATTCCCATGCAAGCAAAGTGTTGCAAGAAAAGCTTTTACTTTACATGGAGCAAGAAATTCCTGATGTTCAGGCTGGATTTCAAAAAGTAGGAGGCACACTCAAGATCCTATTGCAAATAGCCTTTGGCTATTGGAATGCACAAAAAATATATATCAGAAGATGGTCAAGCTGTGCCCTATAGACTACAGCAAAGCCTTTGACTGTGTGGATCATGAAAATTTATGGGTTTTTCAGAAGCTACTGTTAGGACAGAACATGGAGAGACAGAATGGTTTCCTATAGGCAAAAGTGTCAGGAAAGGGTGCAGACTAGATTCAGACAAAGTGTTGAGGAGTGAAAAATGGTAGAAGAAACATCAATAGTTTAAGATATGCAAATGACACCATCTTTCTGCGAGAAAGCAACAATGACTTGAAACAACTTTTAGTCAAAGTGAAAGAAGAAAGTGGCAAAGCAGGGCTGCAGTTGGACATTAAGACAAAATCTTGACTATAGAAGAAATACTCAGTTTTAATGTTGATAATAAAGAAATTGAAATAGTGAAAGATTTTGTGTCACGGTTTTATTTTTTGCATTTTCTTACTTGCTTTTTCTTGAAAACTGTAGCTACAACTTGAGTGCCTTTTACATGTTTTATTAGTTCTTTTGCTCATCTATAGATCATTTGAAAGCGTCTCCAGTTTCATAATACTTAAGAAGCAAGTTTAGCCCATGAGATGAACATTCTATTGAGAGTAATATGTGGATCCATTATGACAGTGATGGCGAACCTTGGCACTCCAGATGTTCTTGGACATCAATTCCCAGAAGCCCTGATTAGCAGGAGTGCTGGCTTGAGCTTCTGGTAACAGGAGTCCAAGAACACCTGGAGTGCCAAGGTTCACCATCACTGCATTAGGATTTCCCATGCTGCTTTCATATTGCTGGTATTGTCAGTCAGCAAAGCAAATTGTTAAGCTTTCATTAAAATGGGTCTTTCTCAGGATTTTTAAAAAGGTTTGAAAATAAATTTACAAACATAAAATAATCCTTAATTAAATACTTTGAAGATTGAGCTTTGGAGGAGGTGATTCTATTTCAACTTGTTTCAGTGCTGCCCCTTATTGTCTTGATCTCCAGTTTGCAATTTTCATAGTGGGCATGGGGAATTTATAGCTATTCAGAGGTGGGTCAACTCCACTCCAATACTGCTTCAGCAAACTGGTTATGACTGAGGGAAACTCAACTTCAGTAGCCCCTGGTGAACCACATAGTCCCTAGTCCTCTTATACAGCAAAGCATAATCAAAACCCCTACCTAACTAGGATTTGCTTTCACCTTTTCAACTACAATAAAAGGAAACAAGGAAATGAAAATAGTGCGGTTTTCAACTTGTATTTCTTAAAATCAGAAATAATAATAGGACTTATATTGATTACTTAAAAAACAGTTGTGCCTCCAGAGCAAACTATTTCCAGAACTCAAAAAACCCTCAAAAGCTACAAGAATTTCTAATTATCTAAAGAAAATTGAATAAAAACTCCCACTAGATGCACACAGGATGCACCTAAAAGTAGCTTTCTGGAACATGGCCAAAACCATTAAAATGCTAGCCATTTAGCATTGTTAACATTTCTGCAATTACAGGGATGTAGCAACATCTCCCCTTCAGGAAGGCCTTAATAATGTGGCTATGCCAGCAGGTGTGGGGTATGGTACCACAACCCAGCCCTGCTGGCTTATTTAGCCCTGCCCAGAGTTCTTATTTACGCCTGCCCAGGTGTCCTTCTTTTTTAAGGGTATTGGGGAGGTTTTATGGATGTTTTAGATAGTTTTATAGTATTTAGTTTTAATTAGTATTGGGTATGGGTTTTAACTGATGTTGTGAGCCACCTTGGATCACTTAGGTGGAAAAGGCGGTTATATAAATCCAACAAATAGATAAACATCTGTGGGGTCTATAGGCTTCATAAATCAATGTATATTCCCTTATTATTTATGGTTCTCCTTTATTTTATTGGCCAAGAGAAGAAAATAGCAATTTGTGTTAATTTTGTGTCTACAGTATATGTATATCTCAAACATGCTTGAAAATTCTCATCCACTTCATCAGCTTGAACAGATTCTGCACATCTGTGTAAAATGCAATAGCACTATGGAAATGAATTGCACAAGGGAGAGAGGACGAAATGACAGGTGAACAGTTGGAAAGGATTATGAGAAAGCACAATGACAGGCCACCTAATAAAAATGGACTCCATGGAAATTAAGAGAGAAAGAATAATGAGTGGGATGGATGCAGCAGTAAAGGTGGGCTCCGATTGCCAATTTATTCTGAGTGAATGGAATGCAATCCTCCCTTTCCTCTGTTGTGTTTTTAGTAATGGGCCAACTCAAACACGGTTGTGGTTGTGTCAGCAGTTCTGTACCTTTGCTATCAGTGCAAAGGAGGGACTCAGGATCAGATGGGAAAGGTCACAAAGGCACTGTAACGACCAGCTTGCTTCACTGTCGAGAAAGGCTTCTTGGCAGTGCTGTGATAAACACTACAACCCATAGCCTATCATTGCCAGAATAGTGGCTGGAAGGGATCTTGTGGAAATGTTAACAGGTGGTGCCAAAAGCACAGTGCAGGGGGGGGGGGAATGGTCGGGAAGAAAACAACTGCCACAGTGAGGCAGTCAGGCAAATCCCAACAGCGTCCTGAAGCTACTGAATCAAAATTTAAAATGCCATCTCACATTCCTCACTTTCAATATCAGCTGAGTGAGACCATTCACAAATGACTCAACTGAGGCTACTGTATTTTGGAAATATTACCAGAAAACTAGACTCACAGCAAAAGGCAGCGATGCTAGGAAAAAGTGGATGGCAGTAAGAAAAGAGTAGTAACAGAATCACAGAGATGCAAAACTGAAAGGTACTTCAAGGGTCATCGAGTCCACAGTCTGGATGAAGCAGGAAACCCACAGGTGAAGCACCTGACAAATGACCCTCATAAGGTTCTAGTGAAGGTAAGTCCACCACTTTCCAATTGAGTCTGTTCCACTGCTGAGCAGTTCTTACTGTCAGGAACATACCCTCATACAGTTTAGTCAAAAATCTGCTTTCTTGCCACTTCAATGCAGTGATTCAGGTTTTACTCTCTGGAGACTAAGATGGAGATGGACTGACTGCCATGACAAGACTTGAACCAGGCTCTTTATAACAGAAACTTCTGGAAGTAATGAATTTCACAGTAAGTATGAGTAACATGACAAGTGAGAGGACGAGAAGAAAGGGTTAATTAGCCACTCTCACAAAACAATACATCTCTGATTTTCAAAGCACATGGTGCAACTAAGGATTTTTTGCCAAAACTTGCAAAAGACAGGGGACTTTAAGATTTTTGTTGTCCAGTCGCACAGTTGATTCCAACCCTTTCCAACCCTATGGACCATTGCCCACCAGGCACCTCTGTCCTCCACCATCCTCCTTAGCCCGCCCAGCTTTGTGCCCATTGCATCAACAATGCCATATAGCCATCTCATTCTCTACCGCCCCCTTCATCTTTTGCCCTCAACCTTTCCCAGCAGCAAGGATTTCTCAAGTGAATCCTCATTTGATGTCCAAAGTACTTTAGCTTCATCTTTACTATTTGACCTTCTAATAAGCAGACAGGGTTGATTTCTTCTAGGATCAACTTATTTGTTCTCCTTGCTGTCCAGGGTACTCTCAAAACTCTCCTCCAAGACCACATTTCAAAGGCATCTATTCTTTCACGCTCAGCTTTCCTAATGGTCCAGCTCTCACAACCATACATTACTACCGGGAATACCATTGCTTTGACTATGCGAATTTTTGTTTGCAAGGTGAACTATGTTCCCTGGGTTTCTCATAGCTTGTCTTCCAAGCATCAATCTCCTTTTTATTTCATGGCTGCAATCTCCATCTGAAGTGATCCCAACGTGTGATTCATCCAACCCTGCATTGTGCATTATGTGCTCTGTGTATAGGTTCAATAGACAGGGTGACAAAATACAGCCTTGTCTTACTCCTTTTCCTATTCCAAACCACTCTGTCATTCCGTATTCTGTCCTAACTGTTGCTTCTTGACTCATGCATAGATTTCTCATAAGGCACATAAGATGTTCTGGTATTCCCATCTCTTTAATTACTTGCCACATTTTGTTGTGGTCCACACAATCAAAGGCCTTGGTGTAGTCAATGAAACAGAAGTAGACGTGTTTCTGATATTCCTTTGTTTTCTCCATGATCCAATGTATGTTGGCAATGTGGTTTCTAGTTCGCCTGCCTCTTCTGAACCCAGCCTGCACTTCTGGTAATTCTCTCTCTACATACTGCAGCAGTCTATTCTCTATTATCTTGAGCATAACCTTACTAGCATGTGGGATGAGCACAATTGTTCGATAATTTGAACATTCTTTGTCATTACCCTTTTTTGGGGATTGGAACATACTGTATACTGATCTTTTCCAATCCTGTGCCCGTTGTTGTGTTTTCCAAATCTGTTGGCATATAGAATGCAATAACTTGATTCCATCATTTTTAGGGCTTTGAAAAATTCAGCTGGGATACCATCACCTCCACTGGCTTTGTTGTTTGCAGTGCTTTTTAGGGCCTTTCTGACTTCACTCTTTAGGTTGTCTGGCTCAAGTTCAATGTTCTCATCATTGTGATTATCAGGGGTGTTGAGGTCTTTTTTGTAAAGTTCCTCTGTGTACTCTTGCCATCTTTTCTTAATCTCTTCTGCATCCGCTAAATCCTTGCCGTTTTTGTCCCTTATCATGGTCATTTTTGCTTTAAACTTTCTCTTGATTTCCCCATTTTTTAAAAAAAGATCTCTAGTCCTATCTCTTATGTTGTTTTCCTCTCATGTAAGCACAGCGCCCCAAGTTTACCCTTCCAGTGCCGCAGATTTTGAAATGGAAAAGGCTTGGAAATTCCTTCACCGTGGCGCTCTAGCTTGCAAGAGGCTTCTGTAGCGCTTGGAACAAGGTCAGGGCAGAAAAGGGCAGGGGGCAGCAGCAGGGTGCTTTGGCGGCAGGGCTCTTTGGCTCTTCCTCCTCTGCCCCTGGGACAGTGGTGGCAGGGTGCTTCGGTGGTGCAAGGACAAGCAGCAGTGGTTCCTCCTCCCCCTCCTGCCCCAAGTGGGATGCCCGAACATCCTGCGCAATGGAGTAGGGAGGTGGCCGTGGCCAGCTAGGTGAGCATGGCCTGGGGCAATTATGTTAATTACCTGTTAGTTTAATAGGATTTTACTCTGAGATGCTAGCACTGCTTTTATTTTCTCTCTATCATTTATCCCACTCAGCCTAACTGAAGCCATCTTAGAAAGCACACTCCACAATTTTACCCAATTACTGGGAAACCACCTCTTGTATTTTTCCTAAGGCAATGCTCCCGAGAACAATACCAAAAGATGGTCCAATCTCAGATACTGAGATGAGAACACTGATAGCCAGCCACCTGCTATCTCCAAGTATGCATGGAACTGTCATTTTTAGTAGTTAATTAAGACATTTCTGGGACATGTTCTCAGACAAAAAGGTATAAAAACCTACCTAATTTCTTAAGCAAGGAGTCTGTTCTCCAATACTATGAGGACCCGTATTGCTTGTCATCTTGAAGGGTCCCGATCCATACCATTTCATATGGGGCGGTAAAGACCACCACAATATACTCTAGACAAGTGTTAGCTTATAGCTTTTTATTTCGTTTCTTTCCTTTTTAAAATGTTTCAGCTTTATTCTTAGTATAGTCAGTGATTTTTCTATATTCTGCATTTATTTGCGAGTTGTCCCATTTGAACCTAGAATCCATGACTTACACCCAAGCTATAGCCCAAAGGCTGAGCAATATCGGCAAGCAAGAGGATATTGCTTTTTTGAAACCGGAGATGTATTTGGGGGACCAGATTTGGCAGAGCAATCCAGCTCCATATTTGGCCAAAATGTGTTATGTAGAATATCACAGGCTTTATACGGCTGCTAAATTAAACACCCTCAATACAGCTGTTCTATTGGGAAGATACAAAGGTATACCATATGCCCAAAGAACCTGTCTCTGTCCCCAGAAAGCGGTTGAGTCAACTGAGCATATCCTTCTGAATTATCCCTTCTATGCTGACATTAGACAAATACTCATAGCTTCTCTTCTTTGCCAAATCAGATTTGAGCCTAGAGAAAATCAGATTCAATTTATCTTGAATAGCGTTGCTACTTTATCAGCCATATGAGTTTCTAAATTCCTATTTTTGGCACTCAAACGTCGTAAGATTAAAACTGACAGTATTGACTCGGGCCTACTAACATAGAGTATGTATATCCTGAAGGTAAAGATTGTTAGGCTTAAATGTTAGTTTAAATCTCTGTGTATTATTTTGTGCTGACTACGGTCGAATAAAGGTATGTATGTATGTATATCCTGCATTTATTGGACTTTTGATACTTTTACAATAAAAACCATAAAAAGGACTTGGTTTGTCAAGCTTACTCCTGTTTGCTCCTGCTGCCAACAGAGCAAATTGGGGGGGGGAGGGGGACTTTAAGAATAAGGCCTTATTTGTGGAAGGAAAATTATGGCGATTTTGTATCAACTTCATGGAGTCTGTTGGCCAGGAGAAGAAACTTCGCCCGGCATCTCAGAGGCAGGGAGGTAACAGAATTACTCCCCCACACCTTTCACTCCGTCAAGGCTAAAAGTTCCCCATAAGCAAGATAACGGTGTTTTTCGTATGGAAAAGTGGCTTTCCATCCCAGGGGTCTTTGCAGTTCAATTTCCCCTGCGTATTTTGTCCCAGATCGCCATTTCTCTACAGATCTAGGAGCAAGAATTATCTAGACCCAAGTCTTCCTCGGCCAAGCCTTGAGGAAGCCACCCTTTCGGCCCTCTAGCCTAAATTGGGACTTCTGGCTGTGCTGAGGCTGGCCAAACCTCTAGCGGAGGGGGAGCGGAGGAAACCCCGATACCAATCACCACCACCCCAACCAAACCAAAAGCACAAAAACCCGTCAGTGAGGGAGGGGGAGGGGAGGGAGGGGTCACTTTTGGATAAGGAAGAGCATTTAACCCACTCCCACTATCCAAACATCTTAAGCAACCTTTCCTGGTATGGTGAAGTGGCTGACATGGGGCAAGGAAAGTGTAACACCACCACCCAAGCCATGGCGATCATTGCAGCACTGGTTAGGTTAGGAGGATTTTAAAAATATCTCTTTGTCCCTTTTATCACTAATTGAAACAATGGCTGTCAGCAGGTTTTTGATTGGCCATAAAAGGGGAAAACAAGAAAAAATTAACCAACCCAGTGCTATAATGATCAGCAAATGAGGAAAAATATTACATTTTTCCTGCCCCTCTGCAGAGGAACAAAGGAAGTTTTTAATTAAAGCAACCGATATATTGAAAGGGCTCATTAGCTCCTTCAACATATGGAATGTTTTCAGTGCAAGCAGCCTTTGATGACTGCAAGCCTCCTTAATACACCATTCCCAGAATCCATAGCCACTGGAATAATATATTTCTGAGTGTTGTAAAGAAGTAGAACCACCTGGTGGGGGTTCCAAAAGAAACACTCAGGAGGTGGTTGTGGAGCTGCAGCACCGGGAAAATGCAGATGAATGGAACCCAGTCTGATCCCAAGAGCTCAAAAGATATACTGTACTCTACAATGATGATGAAACTTTACAGTCACCACAATCCTTTACGTTTTATTAGGGATTGTGCAGTTGTAGAGTAAAAATGTAACTCTTTCAAACATGGATGAAAAGTTTTAACTGCATGTTGCTAATTCATTGCTAAATATCTATACAAGCAGTGAGAAGTTGTTGGATTGGGGCCGTGAAGCGGCCCTTGAGGTCCCGGAGGAGACTGGTCGAGTAACGACAGGAGGCAAGATGGAGCGAAGACCAGTGATTTATTGAGGGAAAACCATCAGTATATATTATGTTCAAGGCTGCATGTGGTAGAGTCGTCATCTGACAGAAAATCACATCACCCATTTACCGGGGTTAATTGAGAACCTCTCTTGGGGAAGTTAATTAACTAAGGCAAACACTGACAGGGGAAAACCATTTTTCCTGGCTTGCTCAAGAGCAAACATGGCCACTATTTGCACTAAGGATTAGGTTTAACTGCGAGTGAGTAATTGCCTAATACGTAACGGAGTTTAGTGATTTGCTTCTCTCAGCAGAATCGCTGGTCAGGTCATATGTGGGTGAATCAACCCTTATGATTATTGATCTGTTCCCCAATTTTCATACTGGCAAGGGCCAGTGGCCAGGAGTCTGCTCGACTGGTTTAACCTCTGCCAGAGGCCGTTTGTGCCAATTGTGCATGCGGAATCCGCAAGAAGTAATAGTTTACAACAGGGGTTCTCAACCTTTTCATGGCGTAGACCAGACCACGCCCTCTAAGTCAGCTGAGCAGGCCGGTCACATGGTAAACGCTGCAGTAAAACATGTCTGAGGCTGTCATAAATGCAATTACGACAGCTGCAGGTACATTTACAGCACATTTTTGGCTGTTTTTGCCATTTCTGGTGGTGGAGGTGGCAGGAGTCAGGGTGGCACGTTTTCAGTTGTTTTTTGCTGCTTCTGGCAGTGGGCCACATGAAATGGCACCATGGGCTGGGGTCGTTGCAATCCCTGGTTTACAAGGATTTGTAACTTTACAGTTTTTTAGTCACAAGGAATGCAAGGGTAGACACTTAAAATGTTTTTTTTAAAAAAAAACAGAAAAAATTACAAAAATCACACTCTGGTGGTCTGCCAGCTAGAGGTGTTTCTTCACTCTCTAATTATCTTTCTATATCCTTTAAATCCCCACTATTTTATAAAACCATAAAATACCTTTGTTTACCATAACCTTGGGTTAACTAATCGTTAACTGAAATTTTCAAATAACACCAGCACAATAGGTCAGCCACTGTTACAGATTTGGATCTAAAAATCAATAGTCCTCCTGCAGAAGATCTAGCTGTATACTAGAATTCTTGAAGCCTAAGCTTCTCAGCAACATCCAGCCATCATCAAGCAATAAAGTCTCCTTCTCTTGCTTTCCCCAGCTCCTTACAGGCCTTGTGTGTGCTGGCCAAGATGTTCCAAATATAGGTTCTCCTAATCTAGTAAATATCATCCGTATTTCTGATACAAAATGAATCTGAAATTAGCAACCCCTAAAAGCCATTAACGTATGACTTCTGCAGCCATCCAGGGTAGAAGCATGAACTGAAGAGTAGGAAGGACATGTCCAGTGGCCCAGTTCATACCCAATGTAAGAATGTCATGGTGGAAAGTTCCTCAACCAGTGCATCCTTCTCCAGTTTTTCATTAAATATTAGGTGAGTAAACCCATGACACTACCAATATATACAAGACACTCAAATGTTTATAAGAGTGGGAATATTTGTACTGTATTAGAATAAATAATAAGAGAATACAAAAATATTCTATTTGTCAAAGCAACTGGAAAGTTTCTTATAGCTTTCTTAGAAATCAGTTCATTAATAAGAGTGGCATCAGTTTTAACATAATATAATTGATGTTTTTTAGCTATATTGATAACTGAAGATATTGTGGGTTTCACCATTTGACCAAATTAATAGTGTTGCACTGGATGGATAAAGAACAAGAACTATTTAAGACCATTAAACAAAGAAAGCTCTAATATCTTGAACATATCATGAGGAATTTATTTATTTAATTATTTTATTAAACTTATATCTTGCCCTTCTAGGAAAAACTTTCCTACTTAGGGTGGCTTACAGCATAAAACTCAAAAATACAAACTGACACAAATATTAAAATTTTCTTATAAACCCATCAAAACCCAAACACCCTAATAAGAAAGCCTATTTTGGGTGCAGTGGGGCAGAATAAAATACAATAATACCTCATACAAAGTCTGCTTCATACAACATCGAATTCATACAACATCGCCTAATTCCTTGAAAAATTTTGCCTCATACAAAGTTGCTGCGACTTTGTATGAGGCATTGGGGGTTTTCCCAGGTTGCATTGTGCCTGGGCAGTATAAAAGGCAGGGCACATGCGTGCATTGCTCTTGTGGGTTTTGCACAAGGCGAAGAGTGTTTAGGAGTGGTTTTGTGCGCAATTTTTGATATTTTTTTCGTCAGAATTTTTAGAAGCATTCCTGGGATTTTTGCAGCATTCTTCAGGTTCTTGGACAATCAGGGTTGTTTGGCATGTTTCTGTAATGTATTTAGCCTTTAGACAATGATTTCTTAAAGTTCTGTCAGTTTCCTGTCTGTTTCCTTGACTTTGCCCTGAAGTCTGTGCTGTTACAGTACAATGTATCTCTATGGAAACTACGTTGTACGAGGCAACTACATTGTATGCATGCCCCATACAAAGTCCAAATCCGTATAAAGTCCAAACTTGTGGAACCAAGTTTGGGCGTTGTATGAGGTATCGCTGTACCTAACAATCAGCTGTTGGTAAGATATTGCCAAATGCCTCTTTAAAAAGGGAAGTTTTCAATTGTTTTTTAAACATATGGAGAGATGGTACCAGGCGCTGCTCCACTGGTAGGGAATTCCACAACACTGGTGCCGCCCCCAAGAAGGTTCTTTTCATAGTCACGGCCTTCCTAGCTAATCTCGGGGTCGGCACCTGGAGCTGCATCGTCATGGAGGAGCGAGTGATGCTGGCTGTTGTCCTGAGGGGAAGACGTTCCACCAGGTAGGAAGGTCCAAAACCATTTAGGGCTTTGAAAGTTAGAACTAACACCTTGTACCTGAAACGGAAAGAAACTGGGATGACCTGAAGTTTAGAACTCTTCAACATCCAGAGGTTCTGGATAAAGATTGACTTTGTGGCTAAAGAATCTGAGAGACTGGTGTGCAATGTGTGGAAGACAGAGTTAAGAACAGGAAGACTGTCACCATGATGATAGCCAATACAGTATTTGAAACGGAGGAGAACGGATACGGCACTTGAAGAAGATATCTTACAGAAAAGCTTATGAGACCTTTCCTATGGTTTGTGAGGAAAGGGGAACTCCCACATCTTTAAGTACTTTTTCTAGAAAATCAATTTCAGCCTTAAGAATGACATCTAATTGTTAATCCAGCCCAATCTTACTTAGCTTCCAAAAACAAACAAGACTGGGTATGTTCAAAATAGAATGCATGCACAACAAATGAAATAACCAAACATGTTTTTTAAATAAATAAAAAAACAACAAGAGTTAATTAATAACTATAGTACAGCATTTGTTTTAATTCCAGTCTTCTACTGATTAGAAATGGGAACCATGTGCATAACTGACTTCAGAACTACAGTTCAGGAACCTAAAGAAATTAGGCTGATAATAACATTCCAAGTTATTGACGTCTGATGACTATAATCATGTCTGGTTACAGTTACTGTACTGGATAGCATTTTCTATTTATATCCTGCCACTATTCAACGCAAGGACCACATTACCTTCTGATTTTCCACCAGAGACCACTCATTTGACAGAGGTTTTCACTTGTTCAATTTCACTTGCCTGACTGTTTTTTTTAATGTTTTTGTCAAAATAGACACTGGATGTTTCCATATGCAACAGATTAATTAGAAAGGGGGGGGAGGCTGGACTATGGCACACATAGCTAAGTAGAAAAGGATCCTAGATGAGGTATCTGCATCATCCTCAGAGTTGAACCTGAGCCTAAGTCCAGGTAAATGTTGTCCTTAGCTAGGCTTCAAGTTTGCTTGCCCTTTTTTTACTCAGCAAGTGCAAATGTACTGTGTTATGTTACTCCCTCTGGTTTTATACAAGAGCTCAATCAGGTTAAGTGTTGAGTAGAAATATACCCAGCCAACTACAGCACAGTTGTCCAAAACATGCAGGTCACAGCCTCACTTTTCAGTACATTGCTTTTCCTAAGCTAATACTTCTTCATTATTTGCCCATATAATGAGAGTGCAGAAGCTGACCCTGGGTCACAATTCTACTTTGACTTCAGTAGAAAACCTGCAAGAAAAACAAAACCACCCCACTTCCTAAAATGTACTAAGGTTGCACAGATAGGTGAGGGATAAAATAAGGTTCTGATGATTGCCCAGAACATAAATACTAATTCCAATCTATCAGAAAGAAAGATAACTGGTTTATATCTTCAAAACATCTAGATTTAACACTCCAAATTATGGAAACTGTGTCAAAGAGGCTGAGGTTTATTGAAAGGAAAGGAATTAATTCAGCTGAGATAATTATCTGCATCCTTCTTTATTCCATTAGGAGGTTTCATCCATGTCTGGGAATACTATAAGCGGATTGCTTAAGCATTACTGCCCCTTGTAGTCTCATTCTCAACTGGAATTATTTTTATACTCTTGCATCAAAGATTATATACTTTCTGGGGTTAACCTAATGCCTTATTTTTGAAGAAACCCACACCACCTGACATAAATGTTACATTTATATTAATAAACATGTAGAAGAGACCGTATCTCAGCAGCTGAATCTTGGAAATACAATTAAACTGGTGGGCAGTGAAAGACTTAACATTCAATGATGCAATTAACTGCCCCCCCCCCTGATTTATGTAGGGAATGTTATATAAAAGAATAATGAGGAAAACATGGTGAAATTTAAAAACAAGGACAAAGTTTCCCAGCAGGATTTTACAGCGTGTGATACAACATTAAATGGCAACACGGTAACCTTTCAGCAGTGAGGATTTCACATGCGGTAAATTGTTATGGCTGGGACATTCAACAGAAAACCTAGAGAGAAATATCAGATTACAGTACTGTATCTAGAAAAAGTATTAAAAGATGCAGGAGTTTCCCCTCCCTCACAAAATTTGGTGGCGCAACGGGAAACCAGTTTTTTTTTTAAAAAAACTTAATAAATCAGATTTAGTCTGTCAGCCCTATCTGCTATATTTAACAAACAATTTAGGCTGACAAAGCATTGTTCAAATTTGCCTCCGTCCAACCCAGCAAAAACCCTGTGGACACTCCTGCTATTCAGTAAGAACTAAACAAAAGCTCAACAAGTCCCTTCATATAAAAAAGTTACTCCTCTCCTCCCACCTCACAACTTCATTTAGCAATCGAATTGGGGCTGTGGGGCTGGGGAGACAGAACTTTATATCAGTTGATGTCAGTCCATGAAAACAGGGAAACTCTTGCTGATTAACTATGCATCTTACAGAGACCTATCTTCTGCTTACCCCTATGTCATGCAGGGAAATAATTTATTTCTGAGTATTTAACTGGCCTACACAGAGGTATAACAATAGTTAAACATGAAACACTGATAACCAAGGCTTTAAACCAGTGATGGTGAACATTAGCACTCCAGGTGTTCTTGGACTTCAATTTCCAGAAGCCCAAGTCTCTGTGAATCCACATGAATGGGTTTACCGCAAGAACACCTGGAATGCCAAGGTTCACCATCATGGCTTTAAACATTAGATTAGACTCAAATAAAATTCAAGTTTATTCAAACCCCCGTGAAACCCTTAGAAATATCACAAATGAAGGAAAATCCTCTTCTCTTTTTACACCCAGAAACTGTATCAGAAGCTTTCTCTATTATACTATCCAATTACAGGCAGCATGTAACACAATCTATTACTCAGTTGCAAAATCATGCTTTATTTGCTTAATGCTATGTGCTCATCTAATACGTAGCCATCAACAATGGAAGCAATCCACAAAGCACACAACTGCTGTGCAACCTCTAGGCAGGAACTCTTCAAAGCATGAAACATTTACAGGTAAATGGGAAATAATCCTTTGATGTTTCTTTCATGGCAAAATAAATAAATAATAATAATGAGAAGATGGGTACTTGAAGACTAAGTGCCACAGTACAGAAAAAAGGTAAAGATAAAGGCCAAACTGGTTTTGGAGGGGGGAGAACATATATTAAACTGCTCCAGTCTTTGGGGGGGTGAGTGGAGAGTGGCTGAGCTATGGTTGCAGGAGCAGGCCAGGCATTAGCCATAATGAAGTAGCTTCCCTAGAGAATGGAGCCCAGGGGTACTGTGACAGAGTTGTCACTGTCTCCCATTCTCTGCCACCAGAGCCAACCACTACCAGTGATGTTCTCTTCCAATAATTCCTGTTATCCCTTTTCTGCCTCCACAATGTGTCTGCTTTTCAGAAAGACATATGCATCATGTCTTGTCATGACATATCTCGGCCAAACTTTTCGGCCACCCTTCCACAATGCCCAGATACCAAGGACCTTTGCAGCTATGGTTTTATGCACACAGCCAGACCAAAAGCCTTTGGGGCCATTCAACAATTATGTGATCCTTTTTCTGGGGGAAATTGGCCCCCTCCTCCCCTATGTAATCCAACCATAATTTTCACTTTGACCCCCTCCCCCCCTTAAAATTACATTATCTGAACCAAATAGTACTGTATTTTGCACCACCAACCAGTGGTGGCACTACAGGGGAAATGGGCGGGCAGGCCAATTGCACTGAAGCAGGAAGTGATGCTGTAGCCTAGCCTTTTGCTCTCCCTGCAACCAGGAAGCATGGTTTTCCCCCTCCATTTTTACCGCATGGAGCAAGGCACAAAGGTAAATAAAACTCTTTCTTTTTATGCATAGGTTTGGTTTCCCACTGTCGGTTAGAAACAGCTCCCAATTGACCCCACATAATTTTTCTGTAATTTGGATGGCAGACCCCCTTTCCCCCTTTGAGGATCATGTAATTGTTGAATGACCCCTTTGTACAATGAACATGGTGAGACAGTCTGGAGAAACAAGACACAGCATCATCCCCTCTTCTTTCTTACCCGATATTATGAGTGTATTATGAGTGTGGCATCTTAGCACTGTGTATGTGTAGGGGGCAGTGGTGGGATTCAGAAGGTTCACCCCAGTTCGCCAGAACTGGTAGCAGAAATTCTGGCTGGCCCCGCCTATCTGGGTTTTGAAATAACGCAGGGCTTTCCCCCTGGCAATGCCCACCATACCACACCCACAGAGTAGGTAGTAAAAAAAAAATCTGAATCCCACCAACGCCTTGGGCACTACAACAGCTTCCTTTGGCACTGTAGGATTGGCTGTGCCTTTTCTAGCTGATTATTTAATGGTAAAAATCCACTCCACCACCACCCCAAGAGCACTTCACTAGGAGTAGGATTGCCTTTAGGAACATGCATGGGGGAAAGGAGCTTTGAGGAAGGGTTAAGCTTGGGTCTAACCCAGAAATATTAACCTAGCAAGCCCCACTTAAGTCATTTTTACTTGGGAGAACTGTAATATTTTGAGTGCAAGAGCAGCTGTCACCCACTACTCTTCCTCTTAAAATCAGACTCCAAGTCTTTCCATCAAGCAACCCAAGCTTCTTCAACCATATTCGAATATAAAGTGTAATTTGCACCTAGAGATCTCACATTAATACATTTAAACCATTTAGCAATTATACAGGTATGTTAAAGGTAAAGGTAAAGGTTTCCCTTGCTCGAAAGCCAGTCGGATCCGACTCTAGGGTGCAGTGCTCATCTCTGTTTCTAAGCTGAAGAGCCAGCGCTGTCTGCTTCTGCAGACATTTCCGTGGTCATGTGGCAGGCATGACTAGACACCGGAGCGCACGGAACGCTGTTACCTTCCCACCAAAGTGGTCCCTACTTGCAATTTCTTGCTTGTTACAGCTTTCATAACTACAGGTGGGGGAGAGTTGTCTTACACAGATGGATTTACATCTATCTTTACCTATAAGGAAGGATGTTAACTGTTGGACTCCGGCATACATGCCCGCACCTGTCCATACTATCCCATACCGAGCCGCCCACACTTGCCTTTACCCAGCCCGAACATCGCCGCAAGGGTCTGGCAGTCGCCAGTGGGGCAACTGCCCCACAAACGCAAACAAAACAAAACAACTTCAAGTCCCAACATCCTCCGTGCCATGCTGGACTGGCCCTACCTTGCATGTCCCGCCGGTCAAAGAGGGTAGTCCGGAAGCCGCGGGTGTGGCATAAGCCCCACCAGCAAGGATCACTGGTTTGTCATCAGTGTGCATGCACGCACCAGCGCGCATGCATCACCGCCGGACTTACAAAGCTAATGATGGTGCACGCATGTGCCCCAGTGCACACACGTCACATCCGAAGCTCTGGCCACCAGCAAAGATCACCAGATTGGTGTCTGTGCGCATGTGCACAACAGTGCGTATGTGTCACCACTAGGCTTCGCAGCCCGCCACGGCCCAATGGCCACCTCCTTAACCTGCCACCTGGCAAGGCTCTGTTATGGACAGCCTCTTCAAGCCACAGGCTGGTGAAGCAGCGCCATAGGTGCCACCTCAGCCCTGCAGCGCCACCCAGCCTCGGCCAGGGACGCCCAGCCTGCTGGGCCCATGACAGCATGCCAGCCCGGGGAATGTCAGAAACTATGGGCCCGCCCCCACCTTGGAAGGTACGGTCAACGAGAGAGTGGAGGGCCTGCTGTATCCCAGGCTCAGGTTGGGTCCATCCCGGATGAAGGACGGGCACCTCTGCTAGTAAACATATAAAGGAGAGTGAAGGAAAGGAGTGATAACAGGTGCCAAGTATCCTTAAATCCTCCCATAGGAGTTTCTTCCAACTTTCTCCAAAGCAAGTTTAAATATTTTCTGTAAAACTGATAACACAGCAGCTTCCCACTCCCACCTCCATCCCTAGCCTGTCTGCCATAATGAATATTTCTTTAGAACTCCTGTGAAAAGCACAGCAATTAATGCATAGACACAGTGTCCTTCTGATGCCTCCTCTACAACTTTCTGCAAAAAACAACAATAAAAACCTGGAAAACGTATTTATTTTTTGCATTTATATACCACCACCTGGGTGATTTACCCATTCTAAGCAATGTACAACATTAAAAGAACTGATACATTTAACAAACAAACAAACCCTAATATCCACAAGCAATGTGTGAGGTAAACCAAAATGGTCCAGAATGCTGCGGCCCGGGTGGTGATGGGGTGTGGATGTTATGCCCATGCCTCACCACTGCTTCGGGAGTTGCACTGGTTGCCAGTTTGCCTCCGGGTGCAATTCAAGGTGCTGGTTTTGACCTTTAAAGCCCTATATGGCAGTGGGTCAGGATACCTTAGAGACCACATCGTCTCAAGAGTGTTTGCCCGTCCAACCAGAGCGGACCGGAGGGGCTCTCTAATAGTGCCATCGGCCAGGGGGGCTCGCTTCTCTGGCATGAGGAGGAGGGCCTTCTCCGTGTCCGCACCGGCCCCTCCAGACGGAGTTGCTGTCCTTTAGGAAAGAACTAAAAACCTGGCTGGTGGGCCAAGTTTGGGGTGCAGGTAGAGGTGTGGCTTCCGTTGGGTGGTTGATATAGAAGAGTATGCCTTCCCCCATGGTTCCATTGGTACCTGCACCCCTTTTTAGGGGGTGGGTTTTAATTCTGTTTTATCTGTAATTGTGAACCGCCCTGAATCGGCCTTGGTCGAGTGGGCGGTATAGAAATTTAACAATAAAATAAATAAATTAAATTAAATTCCAAAAACCAAACTGCTAATTCAGCAGGCACTTACAGGTCATGCTAGCTATATATATTGAGAGATATGGAACCTGCTGTTATGTGTTACAAATTGTTTTTTTACTCATGCTGACCCCTTTAAAGGAAACATCATTCACACTCTTGTTCAGGTCTTTTGAAACTAAAGGCCTTGGCTTCTTTTATTGGGTCATTTCCTCTCAGGTTAGGATTCCTTTTTGTTTATTCCCTTCAACCCTTCCTAGCATTTTTATCTTTCCCAGCAAGTTTTGTTTTCTCATGATAACTCCAAAGTGCCACAGCTGCACTTTAAACCTTTTACTTCCAGTGAGAGTTCACTTATTTGTCCATGCTATCTGTAAAGCTCTCCTGCCAACACTACATTTTAAATTAACTATTTCTCCCTGTCTACTTTCTTTCATATTTGTACACAATAGTATGGAATGCCAGAGTATGAATTATCTTGGCTTGCTCTCCAGCATACAGGGATCTTTTGTAATAGATGGGGAAAGAGGAAGTAAGCTGGATAGCAAGATGGCAGTGATCCTCTGATAGGTAACATCAGGGGTCAGCAACCTTTTTAAGTCGGGGACCGGGTCACACTCCCTCAGGCAGCTGAGGGGGCCAGACTGGTGCTCCCCCACCGTAAACACTACCATAAATGCATCAGCAGCTGTCATAAACACATTTACGGCAGCCGTAAACGCGTCTGCAGCTGTCATAAATGTGTTTACAACAGCTATAAACATGTCAGCAGCCACTGTAAATGTGTCTGTGTCCACTTCCGGTGGCAGCAGTGGCAGCGCCAGTTGGAGCAATGGCGGGGACCTGATGATTTGGCGTCGTGGACGGGATTCAGCCCACGGGCCATAGGTTGGTGACCCTCTGGGTAACATTATCAAAAACAGTGTGATTTAAAACATCTGTTCTAAACAATTGTTTGACAAAGATTCCAAACTAGCAGAGTCAGACCAAGATCTAAAGGGTAGGAAGTCAAATCATACATAAAAAGAATAGAGACTGGAGATGGGAAATTGAGGAGATGAGGAAGGGGGATGGGCAGGAAGAACAAAGGGCAAGACAAAACAATAGGAAGCGATAAAAGAGAGGAAACATGCACAAAGAACAGATCCCCTGGGGAAGGTTGTTCTCCCAACAATAAATGTGGGGTTAAGCTAGGAAAGAAGAAGAAAAAGTCAGGAATATAGAATGGTGTGAGACTAGCATAATGAAACAGACTCTAGTAAGAATGTCATTCTGACTGCACTATGCCCCAAAGTAGATTCAAATACAGATTTTCATGGTTTAATTACAACATATAAAGTATCAAGATGTTAATAGTTGAAGTGGGAATAGTACCCTTTTTGAAATGGTGAAGTTAACCCTGTGTATCATCAGGTCCAGCCACTATCAAGGAGGTGCAATGGAGAACTGAACTTTTAACCTCTGGCTCCATAGCCAGAGAGAGAACTAAACCACTGAACTATGCAGAAGTTCAATATGTTCTCACAATGGTTTATTTCCCAATCTACCAATCTCTCTTCTTATGTCCTACTTACTCGGGGAAAGTCCTGCTCCTAAATGGCCATTTTTCTACCTATGGCTTCCCCTTTAAGAACAACTGCAAGGAGAAGCATGACTTTTGCTCTTTCTTGTCCTGCTCCTCTAATGAAAGTAATTTGTTTGCTCCCATACAAGAAGATTAGCTCCAGTCTGAGTTTCTTTTAATAAATCTCTGTTGCCCAGCATGGCACTTGCAAGGAGAGAGATGGCTCGGGTGTAAGGTAACAACGGTTGCGAGAAGTCCACCCGAAAAATTGGGCAATAGAATGCTTTTAAGAATGGTCTTTACTGTAACATGGGGAACATGAAATATAGGAGAAAGAGCCCCTGGAAAGCAAATTGGGATAATAATGCCTCTTCTCAGCCTCATTGTTGGGTTATACCAAGTTATGCTCAAGATCCTACAAGCTAGGCTTCAGCAGTATGTGGATCAAGAACTTCCATAAGTACAAGCTGGGTTCTGAAGAGGCAGGGGAACTAGAGACCAAATGGCCAACATTTGCTAGATCACCCCATCAAAAATGGCTAAAAATGGTGTAAGTGCCTCAAACTTGATGCAATTAAAAACAGCTATTGGATGCTTTTACTTTGATAAATGGCCATTGTAGGAGATCACCCACCAACTGTGAAAGGGAGTTTGAAATGCTAACCAGCTGATCTGGATACTCTGTATTTGCATCTCACAGGAAAAGCAGCTTTCATTAACTCCCACAGATGGCTCTTTCATTGCTTTGCCTACTGTCAATTATTTCTGTTGATAATTTCACCCTAGATGATCCCAGGCGTAGACTAAAAACAGGCATCCTGAAATAAGCTTATGCTCTTCCATCTAGCTGGTTCCTCTGGGAGATGCAGTCCAATAGAGTTAGTGAGCACCAGATGGGGAACAGATTCTGCCACAGAATTACAAGGCCCATGAGCAAGATCTCTTTCTCTTTTGCCTCTATTGACCTAATTAACGAATAAATACTTGTACAGTTGTAACATTTCAGTTAAAGTTTTAGCCCGAGTTTAAAAGAAAGCCTGAGAGAGTTCAAAGGACAACTCTATGAGCAGCCATTAAAAAATGTATTTTGTGAAACGCAGGCAGGAAGGAGCGCCACAGAGAAGATGCTGCACAGAACTGGACTCACACACTTGTGTCTGATTGGAAATAATTTCCATTCCAACACCCATCCAAATTAAACTTACTATCACAGCTCTTTGAATCCTCTTGTATTCTCTTTCTAAATGTTAAGTTCTTATGTTAGAACTCTCATACCAGGAGTTCTCAACCTTTTAAAGGTCACGCACCTTCAGACAGCGTCGGGGGCCAGAGAGCCATTTTGCCCTTCCTCCACCACATGGCACTTCCTGGTGTGGTGGAGGTGGTGGGGAGGGCACATGAAATGGGCTACAGGTTGAGAATCCATCTTATTCTACGTGCTGTCAAGGTCAGAACCAACTAATAATGGCCCTAACAGGGCTTTTAAAGTAAGATATTCTCCAGTGAGTTTTCATAGTCAAGAGGGGGGATGAACTCTGGTTCCCAGAGTCCTAGTTCCAGTCAATCTACTACACCATGCTATGTACTTGTTTTAGAACTAGTTCTCACATACTGTAGTTACTTTTCCTCCACAAAGTACTGAGATCTCTGGCTTGCACATTTGCCCCTGCAACACTGTTGCTTGTGGGAAATAAACAAAACTTAAATTGTGTTCACAGGGACCCTTTCATCATTTTTTTTTTTTGTGAGGGAGGGAAATGTTAATAAACTGGTCCTCCAAGTAACCTGCCCAGAACAATATATGCTATATGTAAAAATTGCAGTCACCTTCAATGAGAGAGTGTAAATGAACCAGTAAGAACTTTAACCTCTGAAGAAGCAGGATATGTGAGGGTGTGTGAGTGAGAGAGAGAGAGAGAGAATTTTTCAGAAATGAGAAGTTATGAACTGAGGCTGCACTAAAGATTTCATTGTCAGGCTATGGGGGAAGTGAAAGGCATGTGGAAGTTTATACCCACAATGCATCCCATTTCAACAGCCAACTCAAAAGGGAGAACACAGTCAAAAGTTTGGATTCATTACTGCGTAGTAGAGACTTTCCCTACAGAAGTGGAAAATCTAGGAGAACCATGGAATTTGCTTAGGTATAAATAAAGTGGCTCAAGTGGCTAAGGCTCTGACTGGAAGGCAAGAGGTCAGCAGTTCGATACCCGAATACTGCAGGATGGAGTGAGCTCTCGTCTGTGTCCCAACTCCTGTCAACCTAGCAGTTCGAAAACAAGAAACTGCAAGTAGATAAATAGGCTCCACTTTGGTGGGAAGTTAACAGCGCTCCATGCACTCCAGTGTCTAGCCATGCCTGCCACATGGCCACATGAAATGTCTGCAGAAGCAGACAGTGTTGGCTCTTTGGCTACGAAATACAGATGAGCACTGAACCCTAGAGTTGGATACAACCGGCTTTTGAGCAAGGGTGACCTTTACCTTTTACCTAAATAAAGAACACTTAATCTAACTAATCAGAAAACAAATATTGTAAATAGATATTAGCAGAAAGACATCCAAAGGAGTAAATAATAGAGCTGGGGTTGTTTAACCTCTCTCTCTCTCTCTCTCTCTCTCTCTCTCTCTCTCTCACACACACACATACACACACACACACACACACACACACACACACACACACACACACACACACACACACACAGAGACAGAGTTGCAGAGAAACATGCCTGGAACAAACAGTCCCCTGAAGTGTATTTGTAGAAAGGAGATAAATATTCTAGGCAAGGAGTAAACTAAAGATCAACGGCAGAAAAGTATGTGGCAAAGCTGAATGAGAGCAACAGAAGCAGGGGATTCTGCAAATTACCTTCAGTCAACATCAGCTAAATAATTTTAGGCCTAGACCAAAGAACAGAAACATTATACATCATTACAGTACAGTATATCCAAAACCCAAGGGAAAACAAAATTTGGCAAAGCTACATGCAGACATGGGGTGAGAAAGCAAATATGTCTGCCCAGTTTGTGAAATCTTGGCCGGCCACACCCACCTCTCAGCCTCCCCCTCACAGCACCACTGGAAATGCATCCCATTTGCCTCACCCAGGGCCAAAGGTGCGCTTTCATCTCCGCACTTCCCTTGCGCCTTCAGCCCTGGGTGAGGCAAATGGGACACATTTATGGTGGCACTGGGAGGGGGAGCCCAGCCAACACCAGCTCACCAACTCGTCCCGTTCACCTCCCAGCAGCGCCGCTGCTCTGGGACTCCTCCGTCCTCCTCCTCATCTCCGCGAGCAAAGAAAGAGAACAAGGTAGGTTTCTTTCTTTCTTTCTTTTTATTTGGGGTGGGGTGATGAGGCCACACCCACAGATAGCCATGGCCACAGATAGCCACGCCCACCGAGTGGGTAGTAAAAATTTCCTCATTGCATCACTGTCTCTAACAGCCTATGCTACATCTTGCCTCAGTATTAGAGCCACTCCATTATTTCTGGCTTTGTCATTTCCAGACTAAAATGCTTCGTTGTTGCCTGACTACACTAGGCAGGGATTTACCATTTGCCACCTTCTGCACAATATAAACAAAAGTTAGCTTGAGTCCCAAATATAGTCCTGGAGAGCTTCATAGATACCTTGGGCTACCAAAAAGACAAACAAGTGGGCCCTAGAGCCAATCAAGCCTGAAGTTTCTCTGGAGGCCAAAATGATGAAGCTGGCTGTCATACTGTGGGCACATCAAGAGAAGGAAAGATTCTCTGGAAAAGACAATAATGTTAGGAAGCTGGAAGACAGCAGAAAAAGATGACCAAATATGAGATGGGTTGACTCCCTAAATGATGAAAGGGTCCCCATGACATAGGCCTGAATTAACAAGAGCAAACAGGACTGTAGAGGACAGGACATTTCAAAGATCTCTCATTAATAGAGGCACCAAAATACGGAGGCAACTTGTCAGCATGTAAAAACACAGAAAATAGTGAGAACTGGCTTTCACATAAGGTGACCTCAATTGCAGTTGTTTTCCACTACTAAGGGAATGCATATTAATGTCCATGCGCTATTCTTTCCATAGGTCTGTTATGCATGCATTATTAGTTTTAGACATGAATCTACTTCATTTGTCAGGAAGTGTGAAGGGAGTGTTCTAGCCTCAACCACCCCCTTGTCATCACTTCTGTCACCTTTTTACATATGGAGGATGATGAGGCTTAAGAGGGATAGCCCTCTATTATCTACAGTCTGGACTCCCAAGGAGAGCATCCGTGAACTCTTTCTCTTCAGAACAGCAAGAAGACAAGACTGGGTACAAAAGGGATAAGCCTAAAGTATCCCCCTGGATGCATAATTATTTCAGACATTTTTAACATCACAATGTTATATTCTAAATACAGTAGCCCCACATGACAACTCAGTCCTCTTTAACGTGGATTCACAGATTAACATTCCTTTCTAGCTAGATATTAAATACTTCATTATCAAAACCACACTATTACTCCTCATAATGCGAAAGAGATAACTACAGTATACAGGTACATATATTCAGCTGCTTCTTTCCTTTATTAAACAAAATGAGCTTTTAAAATTCAGGATGAATCTTTGGCTACATTTTTCCCAATCATATCTGGAATTGTAATTGGTTCATAAAAGCTACTAGTATATTTGTGCCTGGCCTTGCCGGGCAGTTTTTTTGGTTTTTAGTTTTTGTTTTTTTTTTGTTAGGGGTGGTTTGGGTGGTGGTGATTTGAATTTGTTTTTTAAATATATTTATTATTTATTTGGTTTGTTTAAGTATTTTTTTGACTGTTTTTACTCTTCCGGCCTCTAGGTGGGGCTGTGGTTAAGAGTAGTCTTTCTTTGTTGTTTGTTCACTTCTGTCCTGGACTCATGGAGGGAGGACGTGTTTGGTGAGTTCTCTTGATTTTTTGTTCTGGGTTTGTTTTTTGTTTTTTGATTTTGTGGTGTTAGGCTGGGGGGGGTAAGTAGAGTTTCCCCCCCCCAAAAAGTGTTTCTGCTTGTTCTTTTGTTTTTATTTTGGGTTTTAGATGTGTTTAATTGTTTTGTTTATTTCTGGTTATCATTTATTTTTCTGATTTCTTTCGTCTTTATTTGTTTAATTTGTGCTATTTGAATTAGGTATTTTTGTGTTGTAGATAGGTGTTTCTAGCATGCTTTTATGGTATTTTGGGTGTTTTTGATGATTTTGTTGTTTAATGGGTTTATTTTATTTATTTATTTATTTATTTATTTATTTGTGTTTTATTCATTTTGGTGCTTTGCATTTTGGTTTACTGTTTGGTTTTGTTGTTGTTTTGTTTTGTCGTTTCTTCTTTAATCCCATTGCTGATTCGAAATTAGATTTCGATGCAGTGATGGGGAAAAGGAAGAGCCGGCAGTCAGCTCACTCTTCATCCGGTAAGGTTCGTTAGGTAGGTCGGGTGAAAATGAGGTTTCAATTGGGCATGCCGCGTTTCCCAACGTTCTCTTTGCTCTCGCCTGTCAGCGCGGTGCAAAGGACGTTGGGAATTGGAGTTGTTTTCCTTTGTTTGCATTCGTGGGGCCCCACTGCTGACTGCGGGACTATTGTGGCGCTCTGCAGGCCAGGTTAAGGCAAGTGTAGGCAGCTCGTTACGGGATACTATAGTCGGCGTGTATGCCGAAGTCCAATGGTTAACGTCCCTCCTTATAGGTAAAGATACTGTAACCCTAAATTGAATACTGAAGTACAATTGCTTTTTTAAAATGAATCAAACAACACCAGTTGCTCTCTTGTCTACCAAGTTTCTGAAAGGGTTTGTTTGATCTGAAATGTGACAAGATGAGTTATGAGAGGGATGGTTTTAAGTCATGTTCCTGAAAAATGATTCCAAGATAGTCTGTTTATATGTCATAAGTCAACCTTCACATGCAGGATTTGGTCAGCCATACCGTGATGGTGTTACCTGATAGACAAGCCATACATAATAAGAAAAATACATCGTTGTTAATATAATTTTTTTTTGAAATAAAAATTAAAAAAAAGAAAAGGAAAAAATAAGAAAAATACATCATCCAAAGACAAATCACTGTATTTGAGAGGCTGTACTGTTTTAGTTTCCCTGTGTTTTTAAAAACAACAGTAACCCACAATTAACAAACCACTTTCCCAGCATGAATCAGCTAATTAAATAGACAAATAAATGAGAGTGGGGTGGGGGATCGTATGATTTTTCTACATGTAGAATCATCTTTATATGGAGGAGAATTCAAACTGTCTCTTAAGACACATTCATACCAGACTGGGATAATTTTGAACATTCTTCTGCAAGTGATGTTGGGCAAGGCAGGATCCCCACCCCCTTTTACTACTCTGAACCATCATGCGAAGAGTGGTGCAGTCAGATAATAAAGGCAGTATGTTATGTTCAGTGATGTATAATTTTATCGACCTCATTTTTAAAAACTGGGTTCACTGGGATAAACCCATTCACTCTCTACTAGAGGCAAAAATGAAAGTAGCTGCTGCATACACCTCAGGAAATTCTTACCAGCCTGTGAGAGTAAGAAGCCTATATTAAGTAAGTGAAGTATAATCTCTTTGAACAGGATGTTAATGCAAATAAATTACAGTACAGTATTTGCCAGATATTTTTCAGAGTCCGGGAAAGGGAAGTGCTTCTCTGTGGAAAGTGGTTGCTGCAATGGGTCAAAAATGTATTTGTTAGCTGGCCCTCATAACATTTCTCCATATCTGGAACATCATTCAGTCCTGTCCCTACATTGGGTAGATAGAGGGTCATGGTGCCAAGCAAAGTACTAAATAAATGGTTTCTCTCTATCTCCTAATGAACCAATTTTGACTGCAGGAAACCACAAACCTGCTTTCTTGCTAGGTTCAGCAGCCAAAAAATAAAATACAATAAAACCCCTCAGTGACTCACTGGTTTCCTTCTGTTTTCTTCAGTCAGCATAGCCCAGCCAATTTTTTTTAAGACAGCGACTAACAAAACAGGATTCAAAGATGGCAATACCTCTGGAAAGCAAAATGCAAACTAAAACTTAGTTGGTTTCCTTTTCAACTTTTCATCACATTTTCATTTCCAGTCATGTGCTTCATTGTGGAAATGTCCAAAATGCCACTGTAGTTTATTTCGTAAACACTATCTATACTAGAGTAAGAAAAAACAAACATTTTAAAGGAAGCACTTGGCAAATTGGCAAAGCCTCCAATGAAGGAGGTGAGCTGCCCCAGTGACACTGGACTGGGCAAAAGTTAAAGCAAGCAAATGGCTTTTGAGCCCTCAGCATAAGGATTGCAAAAACCAACTATCCAAATATATACCCTGTCAATATTTATTTAGTCTAGACACAAAATAGTTTTCTTTACACAGATGAAGACAGGATGATTATTACCAAAACAACAAAAATAAACTAATTTTTTTAAAAAACCTGCAGCAAAGGATTTTCCCTTTAATTGGACTTTCTCACCTATGTGTATGTGTGTATGCGTTTGTTTTTAAATAGACAACTAGAGGTACACAGAAAGAGCCTCCTCGAAGATTGTTGTACTGTGTTTTTGAACCACAATCAGGCGTACCCTGGTAACAGCAGCCTTGTGTTGCCAGCTAATCTTTCACACACTAGATCAGGCGAAAGGAACTGCAGAATGAACTCACTAAAAGGTGCCTTCATTTTGGCAGTTTCATGTCTGGCCTACACATGAAAGAAGAAGAAGAATAGACAACTACACTTCATTGCACTTTGTAGTTGTTAAACTAACATACAATTGTCACCTTGTTCCCCCCAATTAATAACAGAAACATAACAAAGCAAACAATATATAACATTTTCAAGACCGGGATTTACATACCAATAGCTACTATTAGAAATGTCTTTGCTGACATCAGTCTCCAAATGTCTTTATCTAAAGATCTATAGGGAGACGGTTTTAATGGGATTTAAACTACAGTTGAAAGAACCTTTTAGCTGATGAGTAATGCAAGGGAAGCAAGTAACAGCATCACAAAGCCAAAACCCATTATCCATCAGTAACAAAGACACATTGTTTAAACTGGTAGGGGGAAGTAAAGTAGCCTCTAGTCTAGAGTCAGAGGGATGATGTGGCCTTAATGACTTTTTAAAGTGCAGAAAGTAGCAGCAAAAGTAGAAACATACCAGGTTAATAAAGAGACTAAGCACTGCACAAAGCACAAGATCCATTAGCTTTCCCAGACTAATACTAAGAGCCAGGAATAACTACTTCTTTAAGCCAGTTGCTTGCAACACCAGTTTGACAGGGCCCAGGGTTAGCAAACAAATAAGCCCAGCCCTGACCTCTCCTTCAGAGCAAGACCACCAGTTCATCACTGCAGCTGTCTGTTTACTGTATAGTCCACTTTGTTTCAGAGTACTTAATGCAAAAGCAAAGCAAGGCAACTACACTTATATACCGCCCTATAGTGTTTAGTGCACTCTCTGGGTGGTTCACAAGTTAATTAACATTTTGCCCCCAACATGCTGGGTACACATTTTACCGACTTCGGAAATATGGAAGGCTGACTAAACCTTGAGCCCAGGCCAATGCAGACATGGTCTTCCACAAAGCAGGCAAATCTAGGCAAATTCACTGTACATAATATTTTTCTTTCAAATCTCTCAGTCAGTCCAAGCTACAAATAAAATGGATGGAGATTACAATGTGGATTCCCTTCGTCCTACAATCACTGCTAGTGACTGTTTTCTTACTGACCCTTACTCTCTCTCTCTCTCTCTCTCTCACACACACACACACACGTGTGCGCGCGCGCGCGTGTGTGTGTGCGTGTGTGTGTGTGTGTGTGTGTGTGTGTGAGCGCAGTGGTCCACCACCTGCAGCAACTGTCTATCTCATTCTGGTTCATGGCTTGCCTAGCCCTGAATCCAAGCTTAGTTCCATCTACCAAAATCAACAAAATGGAAGTCAGGTGTGACTAGCAAGTCTATTGTTGGTAAGCCTAGAGCTGGATTTGTCACCATTCCTATTCACTTGAACCTGCTTGTTGTTGTTCACTTGCACAGTCAAGTTCAGCCCTTTGCGACCCCATGGCCCACCGTACAACAGGCTCCTCTGTCATCTGCCATCCTCCGCAGTCCGCCCAGATCTATGCCCACCGCGTCAATGATGCCATCTAGCCACTTCATTCTCTGTGGTCCCCTTCTCCTTTTGCCTTTGATCTTTCCTAGCATCAGGGCCTTCTCCAGTGAGTCCTATCTTCTTATTTGGTGGCCAAAGTACTTGAGCTTCAGCTTCAATATTTGTCCTTCTAAGAAGCAGGCAGGGTTGATTTCCTTCAGGATTGACCGATTTGGTCTCTTTGCAGTCCAGGGAACTGAGTGCTTACAGGTGGGTTAATCAGCTGACCCACCCCAACACAAGCTGGGTTTTAGCACCATGCAAGCCTTATGCTTGTGATTTCTTCAGTGGCCTAATAAGGATTTCACCCACCCTGGCCTTTGAATTTACAACAGCAGCATTTTCTTTCTTTCTTTCTTCTTGCTTGAGAAATGAAACAGCAAGTTTTGCCAGGCTGAAAAGGGCCAGCTTATTATGTATAATAATAATCACCACACTTCCGCTTTTAAAACTCAGACAATTATTCCTTATTATTGGAGACCACATTCCATTAGAAAAGAAAACATTTTATAGCAAAGCAAAAGCAATCACACGTATATACCCCCCCATAGCACTTAGTGCACTCTCTGGGTGGTTCACAAGTTAATTAACATTTTGCCCCTTACATGCTGGGTACACATTTTACTGACTTCGGAAAAGGGAAGGCTGAGTCGACCTTGATCCCTGGTTAGAATCAAACTCACATCCTTTTGGTTGCATGACAGCAGCAGTTTAACCACTGTGCCACCAGAGCTCCTGACCAACTGACAAGATAGAAAACTCATATCTTTGCTCGGAGAAAAGAATTAAGCTATAAAATTATGGGACAGGCTATTCCTACATAGGTAGTACTGTTGGAGGAAGGGATATAAACCATATTGTCAGAAATTCCTGGATAGTAAACAATTTAGATTTGGGGCTGAACACCTTCTTTTTAGATGCATACATTAATGTGGGGAAATGATATTTGTCAGAGAAGCTGAGAACAATGCTGTTAGGGGGCCAGACCCCATTATGATGGAATATGAGAAGTATGAATCGAAGTAAGCTTAAAATTGTAAAACAAGAAACAAAAATTTAAATATTGTAACAGTAGGATGCGTGGAAGAAAGGGGACTGGAATAGGCCAATTTCATTTAGGTAATTTTAGTGTTTTCAAGGAAATGGAAACAATCTCAAATGAAATGCTGCAGTTCCAATCTTTACCTATAAGGGACGTTAACCGTTGGAATCCAGCAAACGCGCCCGCACCCGTCCATACTATCCTGTACCGAGCTGCCCGCACTTGCCTTTACCCTGCCCAACCATCACCACAAGGGTCCGGCAGTTGCCAGTGGGGCAATCGCCCCATGAATGCAAACAAAACAAATCAACTTCAAGTCCCAGCATCCTCTGTGTCGTGCCACCCCTCAGCCAATCAGGCTGACAGGTGAGAGCAAGGAGAACATTGGGAAAGCCAGCGCGCCCAATACAAAACAAGCCGTGGAAAAAAGCCGCTGCACTAATGCGAACAAAAGAAAGAAAACTTCAAATCCCAGCATCCTCCGTGCCATGACCACTTCAGCCAATCAGGCTGAAGGGTGCGAGTGCGTAGAATGTTGAAAAAGCCGGCTCATGAAAAATAAAATAAAATAACGCCTCACACAATGGGAGTGAAAGGCCGCCGCAGGCAGACACAGCAGCTCATGGCCTCGCTAACCCAAACATGCAAAAACCACGACAAGACAACCGCTGGCCTTCTTTCCCGGAGCAATGGGGAGAAGAGGGACTCCCTCTCCTCCACGCTACCCCACCGAAGACACAGCGAGACCGCCGCCGCCCTCAAGGTAAGTTGAGGCGGGGGGGAACCAGCAGCAGGCAGCACTTCATCAGGGGAAGCACACTCCCTGGCGAATGACTGGTTGCTGCATTTGTACTACCCGCATCACTGTTTTGAAAACTAGCATGAAACAGCGGTGGAGATAATAGAAAAGCAGCAGCCAGCAATCCACAAGGAAGAGCACCACCCCTTATGGATCATTGCCTGACAATCTCCCGTTAGGTAAGCCAGGGGAAAAGAAGGCCGAGAGGAGAGAACCATCGTGAAGCAGATAGCTCTTCTCTGCCTCGTTCTCCCATGACCAACCTAACAAACTTTACCAGACGAAGAGCTCTTCATTTTCCCCATCACTGCATCGAAACCTAATTTTGAAACAGCAATGGGGAAAAGAGGAAAAGACAGACAGGCCATTCTTCACCCCGCAAAACACAACCACAACAAAACAAAAACAGTTCAACATAAGGCCAACCATCAAAAATAAAAAACACAAATAAATAAACAAATAATTCAAATAAACCCAGTAAACAACAAAACAATAAACAACAAACTCAACAAAACACATTCAAAATAACAAAGGCTAATGAAAAACCATGGACACTCACTAAAAACACCTATCAACACCATAACAACACGAAAATACCTTACTCAAAAAACAAAAATTACAAAAATAAATACGGAAAAATAAAACAATAAATAACAATGAGAAAAATCCAAATCATCTAAAATACAGAAAAAAATACAAAAGAACAAGCAAAAACACTTTGGGGTGTGTGTGTGTTAAGTAGAAACACTCTACTTAAACCCCCGAGCCCAGCACCCCAAAATCAAAACAAAACAAAAATAAAATAAGTCAAGAGCACTTATGGAAGACATCCTCCCTCCATCTCTCTGCAACAGAACTGAAGAAAGAAAAACAATCACACTCTTAATCACAGCCCCACCTAGAGGCCGGAAAAGTATGCAACAGTAAAAAAATATTTTAAAAATCCAAAGAAAAAATAAATAAAATAAAATAAATAAAATAAGTTCAAAAACCACAAATTCCAGTCACTACCACCCAAACCACCCCTAACACACACACACACACAAACACAAACACACACACACAAAACTGCCCTGCAAGGCAGGGCAAAATATGCTAGTCTATAACTATAAAACAGAGGTGTGGGTTTGTATGTGCTCTAAAGGAACCCACACCCCTTGACCAATGTCACTGAAATTTGACACATACATACCTTGACCTTGCGAGATCAGCACTGTGGGGATCACAAAACCCATTTGGGGGTTTATGCCCCTCAAAGTGGGATGCAAAGGGGACACCCCCACCGACAGCAGAAAAAGCAACAAAACAGCAGTACTGTGCACACACACCACAGCCTCTGTTTTCCCTAATCGATCCCAATGCAGCCGCACTTTTCCTTGAGGAGAACTTACTGACGGGACGGTTTCCAGGCTTTCTCAGCAGTACAACATAAAAGTGACAAAGGCCACAGAGAGTGATGTTTACAAGTAGGGAATGAATGAAGGATGACGCGGCTTGACAGCAGTTTGAATTTTCTGCCCGGCAGTGTCTCCGGCCCATAAACTTAAATTTCCATCAAGCCGCAACCTCCTTCCGCTGAGGGCAGAAGGATGCGGCTTTAAAAACAAAATGGGGGCCACAACTATTTTCAGATGTTGTGCGGCCCAGGGACCTCCTAGGAAGGCAAGAATAGCACAGAAAAGGTCCTCCCACCCCCCCACCCCCAAGGCTGCTGGGGAGGCGGAGAGCCAGAAAAATGCACCTGAATATGGCAATTTTTTTGTCCCCAAACAGTGTGTAAATGTAGGTGATCAAACATGATGCACCGAATAATGACAAAATGACACTATCTGGTGCAAATCAAAATTTGCTGTCGTTATCTTGATTTGTCGTTATCCGGTGCTGTAGTTCCACTGTAGGTACCACTTCAGTGGGAAGGTAAACAGTGTTCTGTGCACTCCAGTGTTTAGTCATGCCTGCCATATGTCCACAGAAACATCTGCAGATGCAGACAGCACTGGCTCTTTGTTTGTAAATGGAGATGAGCACCAAACCCTAAAGTCAGATATGACTGGCTTTTGAGCAAAGGTGACCTTGTACAAACCCATGTTGTGAGCGACTTCTGAGTTTTGGAAAGTACAAAACAGACCAAGAAACTACTCTTACCACAAAAGCTATTGCAGAAACACAGAACATACAGATATTTATTAGGGAGTCCAATAATCTTAAATACATTAAAATTATTTCACCCCAGCTACCACACAGCAATTGTTCTCATATATCATTAAACATGTAATTGTATAAACTACAGAAAATGGGTTCTCACAATATGCATACATTCTAATAATACAGCTTTAACTCTAATAGAATGTGTATGCAAATACACAAATGATCTTGCTTTTTATCAAGAAAGTAAACCCAGAAAACTTACTATCAAACCTGGAAGTATTAAACATTAAGAGATGTTTTTCCCATGGAAAATCTTGTACTGTACATAACTAACCCCTGCACAGGTTATTGCCCTATTAATACTATGTGTCCAAGGTCTAGATATAATTTGATATCTTCCTCTCTTGTACTTTTCTTGATATGATAAGGCCTGAATCAGTTTTTGAGAGAACCTATATATCTTCAACTTTGGAAGTCACTGTCTCCTTCAAGGAGTTTTGCTGCTTTCGGGGATAAGGAATGGGAAATAGGTGTCTTGAGGGGAAAGTGGCCAACCTTGTGAGGAAACAAATGTCATAATAAGTTCAGAATTCTCTCCATGATTTCACTTAATAGGAAAGTTGCTTCAAGTAACTTAAATAGTATGGCAATTGTTGTTATCAAGCATGTTGCAACATTACAACTTTACGATCTCAAGAAAAACTGGATCTGGCTGTAAATAGGATATAATGATCATTGTATAAGATAAGATAAATCTTTATTGTCATTGTCCCCTTGCCGGAACAACGAAATTTCTCGGTTGCTATATATCAACTCAAATAAGGCATACCCCATAATTTAAAACAGCTACAGAAACACCAATTAAGATAGTATCATACAGTACAATTTAAAAATTTAAAAATTTAAAATAAGATAAGATGACTTCAGAGTCCAGAGTTTCCATTTAAGGCCAAAATTGCTCTGGAGAAGAAACTGTTCTTGAGACGGCTCGTTTTTACCTTCATTGTTTTATATCTCCATCCCGATGGTAGAAGCTCAAAGAAGCAGTGGCCAGGATGCGATGAGTCTCCTACTATATCTAATGCTTTTCTGTGGCACCTGATGGTGTAAATTTGTTCTAAAGTGGAGAGTGGTAGCCGATAATACTCTCCACTGTTTTAATAATTCTGTGCAACATTATCCTATCCTGATGAGTACTACTCCCATACCACATACATAAGCCATAAGTGAGCATGCTCTCAATAGTGTAGTGATAGAAGGCAAGCAGCAGCTTTTGTGGAAAATGGTTTTTCCTTAGAGTTCTCAAAAAAAAAAATACAGTTTCTGCTGCACCTTCTTCGCAAGCCCCCTTGTGTTGGCACTCCAGGACAGATCCTCCTGTAACTCAATGCCCAGAAATCTGAACCTTGCTACCCTCTCCACACAGGTTCCGTCAATCAAAAGTGGCTGGACATTGGTTCTCTGCCTCCTAAAATCCACCACAAGCTCCTTTGTGTTCTTTATGTTGAGGAGCAGATTATTGGTTCTACACCACTTTGTCAACTGCTCCACCTCATCTCTATAGGCCATCTCACCTTCCTTATCAGAGATGAGCCCGATCACAGTTGTGCCATCTGCCAATTTGACAATCCTATTGCTAGGGTGAACAGAGACACAGTCAAACGTATAGAGAATATAAAGGAGCGGGCTGAGCACACATCCCTGTGGTGTTCCTGTATGTCATTGAGTCAATGTTTAATTTTGGTAACCCTTTTCACCATTTTCTAGGTAGATAATACTCTGAAGAAGTTTACTATTCCCTTCTTCTGGGGGCATTCTGGGACTATGCAGCTTGCTCAAAGCTACACAGGCTGGCTCTTCTTCTGGGAGGCACAGTGGGGAATCAAACTCCCAACTTTTCCCTGAGTTATCTAATCAACAGGATATATCCTGCAAGACCTTTTTTACAACAATTATCTAGGACAGGTATTTTCTCTGAAGGAGAAGTGAGATATCTGATACAATCCAGTCCTGAAGTTTACAGGGGTAGAAGAGGCCACTTAAGAGTGCAACATCACAAAGTATTTTGTTTCAGTAACGCTGCTGGCTGATACAGTAGTACTGTATCACATTGTAACACACCTCTGTTCTTAAGCTTACACATCCTGATAGTCAAATGAGGCATCTTCTAAGAGACAAAAGGCAGGGAGAGAGAAAACCTTTTGGCCATCCCGATGTTTGGACTTAATTTCTAGAACAGGGATTCTCAACCTGCAGCGTGTGGACTGGATGTGGCCCACAGCACCATTTCATGTGCATCCCCCCTGCTTCCACCACACCAGGAAGTGCCGTGTGGCGGAGGAAGGGCAAAATGGCCATCTGACCCCCAAAGCTGTCTGAGGGAGTGTGACTTGGCCCCCAGCTTTAAAATGTTGAGAATTTGTTCTAGAAGCCCCAACTAGCATTGTTAATGGTAATGGATTACGGGAGCGGTAGTCCAAAAACATTCTCCTTTCCTGACTTAACCAAGCTGTCAACCTCTGCCAAGGAATTTAGTGTGTCTCACTGTGGTGTGAAGGGACTGCAGTTGCTCAAGTGGCTAAGACACTGATTGGAAGGTGGGAGGTCAGCAGTTTGATTCCCGAGTACTGCAAGATGGAATGAGTTCCCGTCTTTGTCCCAGCTCCTGCCAACCTAGCAGTTCGAAAGCAAGAAATTGCAAGTACAGTAGATAAATAGGGACCACTTTGGTGGGAAGGAAACAGCATTCCTGCCACATGACCATGGAAACATCTGCAGAAGCAGACAGCGCGGGCTCTTTGGCTTTGAAACAGAGATGAGCACTGAACCCTAGAGTAAGATACGACTGACTTTCGAGCAAGGGAAACCTTTACCTTTACCTTACTGTGGTGTGAAAGGCCAAAGTACTGCAGCTGTATTAGGGACTGACTTTGGGTTTGCAGTGGTATAGCACTGTAGGGTAGAATCATAGCATTGGAATGGACGTATGAGACCATCGAGTAAGGCCATCTTCAGTACAGGAGTGACCTACACTGCATACAAAGCACACACCACCTTCTCCACATGCCTTTTCAGAAGCCAAAACATTAGCACCACTTTTATTGTTCTTGCCCACTACTCAGATTCTGAGCTTTCCCTTATTACAACAGGTCCATACTTTGATCCAAGTTCTTCTTCACAATATTATCTGTGCAATTCATGCACTGCACTGTCATTAAGATATTGATCTTTATAATCAGTGTGTTCAGCAAAATATTTATGGGACAGAGGGAAAATATTTTGAGCTAGTCCTATCTTTCAGTGTAAAACAATTCTAGTCTGGATTTTATTGTTGTTGTAAATATGTAGTATCAAGTAGATTCTTACAGTGAGATTACAGGGAAAGGTATGTAATGCAAGTAACAGTATTCAATTCTAGTCCACTCCCACCCTTTTGGGGGGTATCCTTCATGCTTGCTCTTTTCAAAAATAATTTCTCCTACATCTTGGCTACTTTCCATGTACAAAAAATAAATAAAGGTTTGTAGTGGTCTTGAGAACGAGAAAATGTAATGAGCAAATCGTAGTGTGAATATTTTTAAAACTTTCATGTAGTTAGCTGCCAAACTGGTTGTCACTTTGGTAGAACATATGGATAAATACTACAGGATCTGTTTGTTTACTTAATTTATTTTTGGCATTGCTCCGTAAGGGAAGCTCAGGATTATTCTTTTGTCAATAAAATATGTTGCCCACTTTTCGTTATACAATATTTTCACCTTGTATTGCAAAATCAATAAGGCACAATGAAATCATACAACCAGTTTACAGTAAATAAAATAACGAGCTGAAATGACTCAGTGGTTAAGAAGCTTGCCTTGTTAGCTGGAAGGCTGGCAAATTGGCAGTTCAAGACCCATGTACTGCATGATGGATTGAGTGCCCATCTCTGTTCCAGCTATTGGGGACATGAAAGGAGCCTTATTTGCTCCTGAGTGGAGTTTCTTCCGCAAAAATCCTTTCAACCCAGAATAATTTCTGACACAACGTTATTATTAGTAAATAAAAAGGGGAAGGGGAAAATACACAATTGAAAAGCAAAGCAATTTGTAAAACACAGTGCCACATTGAATCTAGAAATATTTCAAATACATATATAACCAAGAGAGATCGTTTATAAACACTATATACAGACACTACTAACGTATGTAAAAAGAAAGGAAAAGAAACATAAAGTATGTAACTGACACACATCATCAGATAACAAACCAGCAACATCACTGGTTTGTTTGATAAACATTTGGCACCAAATAATTATAAGCAAACATAATAGTCACTGCCACAATGTCCAGCTAAGCCGGTATCTTCCAGCAACAGATGCCATATAGACTTTGGGACAAGCCTGAGGAACTCCATTACCCTCCTTTGTACAATTTTTAGTAGTGTAAAGTTCAGGGACAGCTTAAGCAGAATGGGGAACCTGCATGCCTTACACTTTAGGTAAAACCCAGAGGATTTAAATCCAGCTGTCAGACTTTACTGTAATGGACACTAATCAGAGTAGGTAAATCAACATTTACATTCACTGGGGCCACTCTAGTTGGAATTAACAATTAGATTTCACTCGACATTCAAAGCCTGCACACATGCTGCATAAGTATAACCAAACAACACTGGAAGGTGGCGATACTCTATTATTATTATTATTATTATTATTATTATTATTATTATTATTATTATTATTATTATTATTATTATTATTATTATTATTATTATTATTATTATTATTATTATTATTATTATTATTATTATTATTATTATTTTTGGGGGGGGTGGGGATGTTACCAAAATATAGGCAACAAGAGAGGAGGCCTGTGGAAGGGAGCCAACCTGTAAAGCACATTTGCTATTCCTTCATTCTTGCAGAAGTGCCAAATGGGGGCAGGGCAGGGTTGGCAGTGAGGAGTGGCTCACCCTGGCCCTGCCGATGATGATGATGATGATGATGATGATGACGATGGAGGAGTTGCAGCATTCTCCAAAAACACCATGAGAAGGGACACTAACAGAGAAGGGACAGGGTTGCCGACCCCCTTTCCCCCCTCTCCAAAGCCAGACCTGTCCCAAGACAGAAAGGAGAGTGCCCTGTAGCCCAGGGGTGCCCAAACTTTTTGGGCCAAGGGCCAATCATGTGGTTCAGGGGGCTGGTCACTATGGCCCGTGGGCCAGATCTGGTCCCTGAGGCCAATTCGTCCGGCCCACAAAGCCCTCGTTGCTCCCGGAAGTGGAAGTAAAACGCGCCCATACGCGTTTTACTTCCGCTTCCGGGAGCAACGAGGGCTTCGCAGGCTGGACGAATTGGCCTCGGGGACCAGATCCGGCCCATGGGCCATAGTTAGACAAGTGCTGAAGGCACCCACAGGGCCAGGAGAGGCAGGGCGGTCTTTCACAGGCAACAGGCCAAGTCTCAAGTGGGGGAAAGAGAGAGAAGTGTCAGGCAGGCTGAGGAGCTCAAACCCCACCACGCCCCACCTCGCCGTGGGCCCCAGAACGGCAGGGGGCCCGTCGGTTGACAAGCAGAGCCCCTTTATGTTTGGGGCCAGGCAGGGTCCCTCTCCCTCATGAGGCGGCGGGAAGGACGGGAGGCAGGCAGGCAGGTGACTGCTTGGAGACGACGACGACGACATCCTCCCTACCCCCGGGGATGCTGCTGCCCCTCCCTCAGCGTCCCCTCAGGCGCAGTGCGCCAAGGGAGGGGGGAAACCCCCCCCCGCCCTCTCTCCTCTCCCTTCCCGCCTTCCCCCCCCCCGTCCCCTCCCTTCCCTCACCTTTGTGCCCGCCGAAGGCCCCTCCGTACCACGAGAGCGAGAAGAGCGCGCAGAGGCAGCCGAGCAGCAGCGTGAGGAAGAAGGTGCCATTGCGGAGCCTCATGTCCTCCTCCTCGGCCAGGGCTGCGGCGGCGGCGGCGGCGGCGGGAGAAGGAGAGGCCGCCGCATGTCCCCCCACCCCCGGCCTCCTCAGCCGCCTCCTGGGCCCCGGCGGGAAGAAGGGGCTGCCGCCAGTGCCCGGGCGGCGGGCGGGAGCGACTCAGCGCCTCCCCCTACTGCTGCGCCTCCGCCCGCCGCCACCGCTGCCCTCATGCACTGCCTGAGCCTCAGCAGCCGGCCCAGACTCAGGGTTCCGCGCCGGCCGGGCAGCGGGGGCGCCTCGGCTCTGCTCCTCCTCGCCGTGTGGTGTGGTGGTGTTGTCGTCCTCCGACCCGCTGGGCCGGGAGGGGAAGGCGGGGGAACCGCCGTCCTATTGCCCGGGGGAAGTGGGGCGGGGATGGATGGAGTGGATGATGGACCCGCTGGGTTAAAGGAGCCGCGGCCCCCCCCCAGTCTTTGCTTAAGGCGGCAGACACGTGTTAGCAGACGCGGACGCGTGTACGCTTGGCCAAGGGAGGGGCCGGGAGCCGGCGGGGTGTGTCAACCCAGACTGTGAGTGCTCCTGTTCAGAGGGCGGGTTTGAGCATCGCACTGGGTCTGAAGAGAAGAAAGGCAACCCCCCCACACCCCCTTTCCCCTCATCTTAAAGGCCCTAGGGCCGTGATGGCGTAAACCTCGGCACTCCAGATGTTCTTGGACTCCCAGTTCCCAGAAGCCCAAGCCCCCGTGAATCCGCACGGATCGGTTTACTGCGATTCATCCGGCCCAAGCCGCGCTGCCCTCGTCGCTCCCGGAAGCGGAAGTAATAACGCGCCCATATGGTTAAGACTCTTCTGGGTTAACCCTTCCTCCGTACGGGCGCATTTTACTTCCGCTTCCGGGAGCAATGTGGGCCGGATGAATCGCAGTAAGCCCATTCGTGCAGATTCACGGGGGCTTGGGCTTCTGGGATTGAAGTCCAAGAACATCTGGAATACCAAGGTTCGCCATCACGGCCCTAGGGCAGGAGTTCTCAACCTTTTAAAGCCAGGGGCTGGGTCACGTTCCCTCAGACAGCTTGGGGCGGACGACCATTTTGTCCTTCCTCCACCACACGGCACTTTCTGGTGTGGTGGAGGTGCTGTGGGGGGGCACATGAAATGGTGCCGTGGGCTGCAGGATGAGAATCCCTGCCCTAGAGACCCGGGGGGGGGGGGCACAGAGGACAGGAAAATAAGCCTGTGCGAATAGTCGTGGGGCCACCCACCATGGTGGAGATGGATCTTCCACTCTCTAGCCCTGGTTTACACGTGCATTTCAGACCTTGGGGAGGTGCCACTGCCACTGTGCCACTGTGGGGCCATTCAACAATTACGTGATCCATTTTTTGGGGGAAATTGACCCCTCCCCCCATGTAATCCGACCGTAATTTTTTGCTTCGGACCCTCCCCCTCCCCTCCCTCTAAAATTATGTAATCCAGAGCTTTTTATCAAAAAATAATTTTTAGAGCTTTTCACTATTGGAAATAGAAATAGACTGCACAAGCAATTCAATAATCTCAAATCAGATCAAAATTCCCAGAGATCATTTTTAAACCTAAAAAAGTACCATGTTTTGAAACCACAACAGCTCCAAATGGATTACATAATCTTTTACCTGACACCCCCCCCCCGCTGCCTCCGCGTAATTTCCCGTAATTTGGATGGCAGACACACACACCCTTCAATGATCACATAATTACAGTAAGGACTTGGCACCTATATATGATACAGATACAGAAATCACCCCTTGCGGACTAGATCCGGGCCATTTGCAGCACTTCCTAGAGATATCTGTTGACATGCCTCTTCTTTATTCATGCAGTGGAGGGCCAGGGAATAATACAGGTAAAGGTGTGAGTCCAAACCCAGTGAAAGGGAAGCACAAGTTAATGTGCACTACTCGGTCTTTTGGGCTCTGTAGACTGCATTCACTGCAGGGCATGGTGTGGGGCCCCCATTCTTCCTCTAACTGTTGTTCTCCCAGGGATGCTGGTCTACAACTTTCATGTTCCCACAGCCAGAAAGCTGAAGGGCATCAGAAGGCTTTTAATTCCCTTTTATCTGCCCCCAACTGAGTTCTGCCTGAAAATGACCACCTTGTCTCTTCGTGGAAGTTGTTGATAGTGCTATAGAAACACTTAGGGTGGCTGGCAGAAACCTGCTAGTAAATTATTCACACATGTCAGCCTGCCACATGACCACGGAAACATCTGCAAAAGCAGACAGCTCTGGCTCTTCGGCTTTGAAACAGAGATGAGCACTGCACCCTAGAGTCAGATACGACTGGCTTTCGAGCAAGGGAAACCTTTACCTTTAGCCGATTCTGAGACAAAGTGGGAGTTGCAGCCCAACAATATGCAGAGGGCTAAGAGCTTCCCTCCTCCAACCCAGAGCAGGGCAGTTTAGTAACCTGAGGCTGTGGATGGACCTCACGCACCCTGGAAAGCCACTGGATCGTTCTGGGCAAAAAGAACTTGAAGATGATTGCCACCTTAGCCTTCCTTGAGCAACAAGATCTCCCTTTCTTGTGGTGTGTTTCTCTATCCTTAGATCATGACTCATGTTAATGCCCTGGTTGCTTTCTTACTTTAAGATTCACCCATGGTCCTACAAAGTGGAAGGTGGCTCATTGGCCTACCTCAGGCTGAGGCTACCATCACCAGGCCACCACGGTCTTTACCAGAGGCGGTGCCTCTGTTTCTTTAGTGTATGAGAGTCAAGACACAAAGCACAGCCAACGGCTGGGTTAACTCAGGTTTATTGCATGGTGGACAGAGGGAACATGAGGTAATGGCGGACGAACAGCTCTATATATAAGGCAGTAACGTATTTGAATGTGGCTCCACGGTAGCCCGTTGGCTACTGGTCCGCGTGACGTCATGGCTGGTCACGCCCTTCTTGTCCAGGTGTAGGTAGCGGCGGGAAACTTCCCGCGCTGCGGTCTTTGATGGGTTTGAACCAAGAGAGCTTGGACGCTCGCTGCTGCCAGCTGGTGGTCATCAGCTCACGTCCTATTACAGGGTTTATGTGATACAGCTGAAGGTTACATTGTTACTCATTGGCAAGGTTACATTCAGATACATTGATATCACATGTAGAAGGATACACTATTAGGACACAACACTCCTCCCCCCTAGGATGAGACGAAGTCTCTCAGCCAAGATGGCTTATTTCGAACACGCTGGGGTCTCGGCGCGGGCTGCCCTGCCCCGGCTTCGCTCCCTCCTCCTTGCTCCCTGGCTTCCTGCCCTGCAATCGGAGAGGATGACTTGTTAGTGGTTTGCCGCGGCTCTGCGGCTTTGTTGGGAGGTGTGTGCTTTGTTTGGGAAGAACCGGGGGCACTGGGGGCTAACGAAAAACCCCTCTTCTCGCTTGGATGGGTGGGGGAACACTCCGAAAACCCCCCCCCGGCTCGCAAAATCAAAATCAAAATCGGATTCGGGGGAAGCGGCAGCGGCGGCCGCACACTCCTTTTCCCTCCCCCCGGGCTCGGATAGAACTGGGGTATCAAAAGGATATGAGTCGGGCTCGCTGCTTTCCCCCCTGTCTCCCCCTTGGGCTAAACGGGTGGGGGAGAACCCTATCGCTGAATCCTGTCGCTGTGCTCCACTGGTCGGTCCCTCGCTCACTCGGTGCCTCAGTTGATCAGCGTGCCTCCTCCAGAGGAGGCCGGTGCTAGTTTCCACCCGATAGGACACTGGCCCCGTCTGTTCTATTATCGTCCCTGGCACCCAGGCTGGGCCTGCGTTGGCATAGTTCCTGCAATGTACAGGATCGCCTATGCCGAAACCTTTCGAGACCGCTAACCCTATGTTCTTCCCTTTGTCCTCGACCCTCGACGGGTCTAGCCTGGACAAAAGCGTGGTCAGTTTCCTCCGCATCAGCAGCTCGGCCGGCGAGTAACCAGACGCTAAGGGGGTCACTCTATACGCTAATAGAAATTGACAAACCTGGTGATGTAGATCTCCCGAGCCCATGCGCCGCAGCGCATCTTTTGTGGTGCGCACTAACCGTTCCACTTGGCCATTCGTGGCCGGGTGAAACGGCGCGGATGTGACATGCCGAATTGCATTTGCCTCCATGAATGCCGCGAACTCAGCGGACGTGAAACAACTGGCGTTGTCGCTGACCAAAGTGTCGGGTAAACCGAACGTGGAAAAGACCCTCCTTAGCTGGCGAATGGTAGTGGCGGAGGATGTGCTCTTTACCGGAATGACCTCCAGCCACTTAGAGTATGCATCCACCACCAGGAGAAACATGGTTCCCCGGAATGGGCCAGCAAAATCTACGTGCACCCTGGACCACGGTCCCCTCGCTGCGTCCCATTCCCTATGTGGTAGGCGGGCCACCTCCGGTCGAGAACATTGACATGCTTCACAAGTGCCAACCATCTGCTCTATGTCGGCGTCCAGCTGGGGCCACCAGAAGTAACTCCGGGCCAACGCCTTGGAACGGACGATCCCCGGGTGGCTGACGTGCAACAGCTTTAGCACCTTCGGCCGCAGGGACGTAGGAACCACCACCCGTTGGCCCCACAACAGGCACCCCCTCTCTAAAGACAACTCCACTCGCTTTCGGAAGAATGGGTCGAATTCCGTGCCTGGGGATGACGCCGGCCACCCCTTCTGCACCCACGAGCATACCTTCTCTAGTGTTCTATCCTTTCCGGTCGCCCTGGCAATGTCGGCCGGTACTATCGGGGGTGACTCCAAAACCTCTATTAGCAATACCTGGCGGTCTCTTCTTACCCCTGCCTTCTGGTCGTCCGACAATGGTAACGGCGACCGTGAGAGCGCGTCTGCATGGCTGATTTCCTTCCCTGGCCGGTATTCTAATTCATGTTGATATGCGTTAAGAAAAATAGCCCACCGCAGCATCCTCGGGGACAGGATCTGTGGCGTGGGCTTATTTGCAGTGAAGATCCCTAACAGGGGCTTGTGATCAGTAACGATCTTGAACGGCCGACCATACAGAAAATCGTGAAATTTCTTGGTCCCCGCTACTATCGCTAGTGCCTCCCTATCGGTCTGTGCGTAATTCCGCTCTGCTTGGGACAGGGACCTTGAATAAAACTCTATCGGGGCCTCCCTTCCGTCGCCTAACACGTGGCAAAGCACCGCCCCCACCCCCACCGGGGATGCATCGCAGACCAAAACTATGGGCCGTTTGGGGTCGAAATGAGTCAGGATTGCCTCGGATGTGAGGAGTTGCTTTAACTCTGAGAACGCTCTTTCTTGCTCGTCACCCCACAGCCATTTTTCCTCTTTTTTAAGCAGCCGATGAAGCGGCTCGGCAACAGACGCCTTCCGTGGAAGGAAGGTATGGTAGAAATTGAGAAGCCCCAGAAATGACTGAAGCTCGGTTTTGGAAGTGGGGCGAGGGGCTTTCTTAATGGCGGCTACCTTAGATTTGGACGGCCTAATTCCCTCGGGTGTGACACGGAACCCTAAAAACTCCACCTCTGTTTCGTAAAATACACATTTGTCTTTTCTCAGTCGCAGCCCCGCTTTCTCGAACACGGCCAGGACCTTATCCAATCTGTGGGCCAGCTCGGCCTTACTCCCCCCCGTTATCAACACGTCATCAAAATATGGCAACACCCCCTCCAGCCCCTTCAGGAGGCGTTCCACTAGCGACTGAAAAATGCCAGGTGCCGAGTTCACGCCGAACTGTAACCTCGACACCTGGAACGCCCCCTTATGTGTGACTATTGTTTGTGCCGCCGCTGTGGCGGGGGTTACTGGGAGTTGCTGGTAGGCCTGTGCTAAATCGAGTTTAGCGAAACACTTTCCCCCATTCAGCCTGGCCAGAAGGTGGCTGACCACTGGCACCGGGTATGCATTAGGGCGGATTGCCTTATTAATGGTACACTTATAATCAGCGCAAATGCGCACCTCCCCGTTAGCCTTCAGTGCTGTTACAATTGGAGTCTCCCACTCCGCGGAATCCACAGGAACGAGAATTCCTTGACCCACCAGTTTGTCCAGTTCCGCCTCTATTTTGTCCTTAAGCGCGAACGGTACCCTGCGCGGTTTAAGTCTTATCGGGCGGACCTCCGGGTCTAAGTCGAAGGCTACAGGGGGTCCCTTGAACTTTCCCAGTCCACTTTTAAAAACGGCGGGGTGTGCGTCACATACTGCTTGTATTGGGTCCTCGCCTACGGCATGCACCCCCCCTATGAACAGGCCTAAGGGCTGAAACCACTGTGTTCCGAGGAGGCTACAACTCCCCCCTTTTAGCACCACTAGGGGAAGTTCCGCAGAATGTCTCTTAAAGCGAACCCGGAACGTTCCGACCCCCAACACTGGAATGCTGTTCCCCTGAACGTCCCGTAGTGTGGCCCTCAACGCTTTAAGTTTGGGCCGCACGTGGGGGTCGATTTTCAAGAACTCTCTCTGGGGAATTATAGAATAGGAGGACCCCGAGTCAACTTCCATCCTAATAGGGGTCCCTTGTACTAGTACCTCAACAAAGTAATGGGGCTGTCCCGCAGACACGTTGAACACAGGAGCGTCGCCCTCGCTGTCGTCCGAGATGCGGCCCACGCCGTCCTGCTTCCTCGTGGCCCGGGCGCCATCTTTGGGCCTCGCTGGACGGTCCGGTCTGGCTGAACGGTCTTGCGAATGTCTCCGGCCCTCTTTCCATTTCCTGCACGCCTTGGCGATGTGCCCCCGACGTCCGCAGTTGAAGCACTCGGCTTTCCTGAATGGGCACTTCACGCGCTCATGGGCCGCTCCGCAACCATCGCAGCGGCGCCCGCCTCTCCGGACCTTCTGGACCTCCTCGCCATCGCTGCTTTCTGAAGACGATTTCGAGGTCGGTCGGGTTGCATGCACCGACTGACCGGACTTCCCGTGCGACGAGTTTTCCGCTTTGCCGGCCCTCGGACGCCACTCACGCCACTTGTGCATCTCGTCTACTCCAGCATTCGTGGACTCCGCGGCTTCCGCGGCCTCTACAACCTCTTCCAGTGTGGGTGGTGGCTCCCTGTTCATCAAACTGCGCTGTACTTCCTTGTCCTTCAGGCCACACAGCACTCCGTCCCTGAGGGCCATCTCTAGGATGTGGTCCCATTTGCAGGGGGCGGCGGCTACCCTCATAGCCGTTACGAAAGCTTCTACCGACTCGTCCGGCGCTTGAACTCGCCTCCAAAACGCACTCCGAGCGGGAAACATTGCCCTCGAGGGTCGGAAACGCTCACGCAGCATCTTCATGATGTCACCGGCTTTGAAATCGCTCATCTTCTTCGGTGCAAGGATGCCCACCAGCGTCCGCTTGGTTTCCATCCCAAGCATGCGAGTGAGGATGGCCCTCTTCCTTTCCTCGTCGTCTTCTTTGACTTTGAGCTCCACCAGTGCCGCCTGGAAGTCCATCTCAAAGAGCTCCCAGTCTTGCGGTTTGGTGATGTTGAACCCGCTCTGTGTCCTGGCTCCGTGGGGATCCATCATCCCACCTTCGTCGCCAATTTAGTGTATGAGAGTCAAGACACAAAGCACAGCCAACGGCTGGGTTAACTCAGGTTTATTGCATGGTGGACAGAGGGAACATGAGGTAATGGCGGACGAACAGCTCTATATATAAGGCAGTAACGTATTTGAATGTGGCTCCACGGTAGCCCGTTGGCTACTGGTCCGCGTGACGTCATGGCTGGTCACGCCCTTCTTGTCCAGGTGTAGGTAGCGGCGGGAAACTTCCCGCGCTGCGGTCTTTGATGGGTTTGAACCAAGAGAGCTTGGACGCTCGCTGCTGCCAGCTGGTGGTCATCAGCTCGCGTCCTATTACAGGGTTTATGTGATACAGCTGAAGGTTACATTGTTACTCATTGGCAAGGTTACATTGGTTCAGATACATTGATATCACATGTAGAAGGATACACTATTAGGACACAACAGTTTCCCTTTGACCGGCTCACTGCAGGGGCAGTAGAGAGGGGGAAATGGTGTAATTTGTATTAATGAATAACCAACTGGTTAGCTTTTGAGGCTAGGCATACAGGGAAACGGATTCAGTGATAACGTTTAGAATGTGAGGACAAAGTTTTATCAACTCCACACAATGAACATGTTGGGAGTGAGGGACGATCTAAAAGTGAACTCTTGGCTGCCTGGCTGAGAGAGAGAAAGAGAGCGATAGTGTTACTTCTCTTACTGCCCCAAAAGCCCAGGATCAGCAAATCTGCTGCCAATGACTCCATATTTTTCTCAGCTTGTATTGGGCTAGTCAGTCACCTGTGTGTCCATGAATATGCTACTCCTCAAAATTAACCACATCTTTTGTTTCCCCTTAAGCGGCTGAGTGTGGAATCTGATAGAGATAGTCATATTTGAAAATGAAGGACAAACTTGTGTGCATGTGTAAGGTGAATACTAGCTTGCTTTCCTCTGTGTCTATGAATACCCTCTTTAGTCTCTGGTTTTGTGTCATCCATCTCTCGACATCATTGTTTCCTATGGCTTTGGCCCATCAATCAGTGGTTTTTTGCTTAATTCCAGCTCAGTTCTAATTGTTGCTGGCTCCCCGTGGCTCTGAAGAGCCGAAGACGCCGCTGCCGCGCACGGACGTCCCTCCCCGCCCCCTGCCATCGGGCGGGGAGTTTAAAGGGGCTCCCCGTGGCTCTGAAGAGCCGAAGACGCCGCCGCTGCACACGGACGTCCCTCCCCGCCCCCTGCCATCGGGCGGGGAGTTTAAGAGGGCTCCCCGTGGCTCTGAAGAGCCGAAGACACCGCCGCCGCACACGGACGTCCCTTCCCGCCCCCTGCCATTGGGCGGGGAGTTTAAAAGGGCTCCCCGTGGCTCTGAAGAGCCGAAGACGCCGCTGCCGCGCACGGACGTCCCTCCCCGCCCCCTGCCATCAGGCGGGGAGTTTAAGAGGGCTCCCCGTGGCTCTGAAGGGCCGAAGACGGCGCCGCGGTGCACGGACGTCCCTCCCCGCCCCCTGCCATCGGGCGGGGAGTTTAAGAGGGCTCCCCGTGGCTCTGAAGAGCCGAAGACGCCACCGCCGCGCACGGACGGCCCTCCCTGCCCCCTGCCATCGGGCGGGGAGTTTAAAAGGGCTCCCCGTGGCTCTGAAGAGCCGAAGACGCCGCCGCCGTGCACGGACGTCCCTCCCCGCCCCATGCCATCGGGCGGGGAGTTTAAAAGGGCTCCCCGTGGCTCTGAAGAGCCGAAGACGCCGCCGCCGCGCACGGGCGTCCCTCCCCGCCCCCTGCCATCGGGCGGGGAGTTTAAGAGGGCTCCCCATGGCTCTGAAGAGCCGAAGACGCTGCCGCCGCGCACGGACGTCCCTCCCCGCCCCCTGCCATCGGGCGGGGAGTTTAAGAGGGCTCCCCGTGGCTCTGAAGAGCCGAAGACGCCGCCGCGCACGGACGTCCCCGCCCCTGCCATCGGGCAGGGAGTTTAAAGGGGCTCCCCGTGGTTCTAGGGAGCCGAAGACGCTGCCGCCGCGCACGGACGTCCCCCCCCCGCCCCCTGCCTCCGCCCTTCCCACCTGGGGGGAAGAAGAAGGAGATGTCGACGCCGGGACTTGCCAGCGCTCCCTGCTCGTTCCGGGAGCCCATGCGTGTTGCTGGAACCAGGGGGGGATTGTGGATGGCGTGGGAAGAGAGAGAGTTGGTCCTGCCAGCCAGGAAGGAGGGGCAGCATTTCATCTAGGGAGGTTCCAGGGATCCATATAGGTGTTGTGACGGGCATGGGGCGGTATGGCGGGTACCGTGGGGCGGGCCGCACTCGGGGAATGCGGGCCCGATGTTTAAGTGCGGTCCCTCATTCCAGCCCTGCAGGTACATCTCTGGGCCCTGAGCAGCAGATCCACAGTGACCCCACCCTTAGGCTGCTGCTGGTGAATGCCAGATCGGTATGTAATAAGGCCCCCCTGATTCAAGATGCTATCCAGGAGGGGCTGGCTGACCTGGCATGTATCACCGAAACCTGGCTGACACCTGAAGATGGAGTACCTCTTTCGGATATGTGTCCAGCTGGGTTCGGTATCTGGCACCAGCCTAGAGGTGAGGGGAAGGGCGGTGGTGTCGCCATTGTTGCCAGGGAGTCCTTGGGAATTGCTAGGGCCACTGCTCCACAAGTGTCTGGTTGGGAGGCCCTGCTTCTACGGTTGGGCCCCAAGGGTCAGTTGGGGATCTTACTCCTGTACCTGCCCCCTTGCAGGGTAAGGGATGCCCTGCCTGAGCTCCTCGAAGCCGCCTCGATGCTGGCGTTGGAGTTCCTGAGGCTCATGGTTCTGGGGGACTTCAACTTGCCATCATTGGGGATGGCTTCTGAGGTGGCAAGGGAGTTCACGGCTTCCATGGCAGCCATGGGCCTGACTCAGGTAGTGCGGGTTCCGACCAGGGGCAGTGGTCACATGCCAGACTTAGTTTTCTTGTCGGAGCAGTGGCAGAGTGACCTGAGATTACAGGACTTAGCCATCTCACCTGTGCCATGGTCAGATCACTATCTGGTGACTCTTGACTTCCTGGGGGCGACGCTTCATCGTAGGGAGGCAGGGCCTATTAGAATGGCCCGCCCTCGGCGACTAATGGATCCAGATGGATTCCAGAGGGAACTAGGGGATGTTCCTCTGGATCGGCTCCACGATTCACCTGAGGCACTTGTCGACCTATGGAACAGGATGGCAACAGCAGCCTTGGATGAAATCGCGCCACTGCGGCCTCTCCGCGCCCGTGGGGTTAGGTCATCCCCGTGGTTCACAGATGAACTGCGGGATCTCAAACGGACAAAGAGACGCCTAGAGCGCCGCTGGGTGAAGACCCGGGATGACTCCGATTGGACACTGGCTAGAGCTGCTATTAGGGCCTACCTAGTGGTGATGGGGGTGGTGAGGCGTCAATACTTCACCACCCTTATTGCCTCCGCTGATAATCGCCCAGCCGCTCTGTTCCGGGTAACCAGGTCCCTCCTCGGTAGGGGGAGATCGGTGCCCGGTTGGCAGGGTTCGGCTGAGGACTTTGCTGACCATCTGGTGGAGAAAATCGATCGGAATCGTTCAGGACTGAGTCCCGGCGTGGATGGGGAGGGTCGGGTGGGCACCAGAGCACAGTCTTGCTGTACGATCTGGGATCAGTTTGATCCTGTTGTCCCTGATGAAGTGGACAGGCTCCTTGCAGCTGTACGTGCCACTACATGTCCTTTGGACCCCTGTCCCACCTGGTTGGTGAAAGCCTCCAGGGTGTGGACAGGTGGCTGGGTTGGGGCGATAATAAATGCATCCTTACGGGAGGGGGTATTTCCTGCTCCATTAAAACATGCTTTGGTGCGCCCCCTCCTGAAGAAAATATCCCTTGACCCAGCTGTTCTTAACAATTACAGGCCGGTTTCCAACCTGCCCTTTTTGGGTAAGGTTTTGGAGAAGGCAGTGGCGCGCCAGCTGCAGAGTGTCCTGGAGGAAGCGGATTATCTAGACCCCTTTCAATCAGGATTCAGGCCCGGGTATGGTACGGAGACGGCATTGGTCGCACTAATGGATGATCTCTGGCGGGAGCGGGACGGGGGTTATCCATCCGTCCTTGCTCTTCTTGACCTCTCAGCGGCCTTCGATACCGTCGACCACGGTATCCTTCTGGAACGGCTCAAAGGATTGGGGATCCAGGGCACTGTGTTGTCCAGGTTTTCCTCTTTTCTGGAGGGCCGTACCCAGTTGGTGTGGTTAGAGAGTGAGAGGTCCAGCCCTAGGTCCCTCATGTATGGGGTTCCTCAGGGCTCGTTGCTTTCTCCCCTCTTATTTAACATCTACATGAAGCCACTGGGTGAGATCATTCATTCCCACGGGGTGCGGTACCATCAGTACGCGGATGACACCCAGTTGTATATCTCGGCCCGTGGGGACCCCAGTGATGCTGTTGAAATCCTATCCGGATGCCTGGAGGCCATTGGGGTCTGGATGGGGGCCAATGGGCTTCGGCTGAATCCCAGCAAGACAGAGTGGCTGTGGATAAGGGGCCCAGTGTTATCCAGGGAGTTACCACCTGGATGGGGCGGTTTTGCCCCAGACAGACCCAGTGCGCAACTTGGGGGTCCTTCTGTATTCACGGCTGCTGCTGGAAGAACAAGTGGTGGCTGTGGCCAGGAGGGCTTTTGCCCAACTTCGGGTGATTCGCCAATTGCACATGCTCCTGGACCGGGGCTCCTTGCTTATGGTCACCCATGCTCTGGTTACTTCCCGACTAGATTATTGTAATGCGCTCTACATGGGGCTGCCCTTGACGACCATTCGGAGGCTGCAGCTGGTCCAGAATGCGGCAGCCCGGGTGGTGATGGGATGTGGGCGATATGCCCATGCCTCACCGCTACTTCGGGAGCTGCACTGGTTACCAGTTTGTCTCTGGGTGCAATTCAAGGTGCTGGTTTTGACCTTTAAAGCTCTATATGGCAGTGGGCCAGGATACCTTAGAGACCGCATCGTCCCAAGAGTGTCTGCCCGTCCAACTAGAGTGGACCGGAGGGGCTCTCTAATGGTGCCATCAGTTAGGGGTGCACATCTGTCTAGCACCCAAAGGAGGGCCTTCTCCGTGGCCGCACCAACTCTCTGGAACCTCCTGCCAACAGATCTAAGACTTCAAAGAGAATTGCTGCCCTTCAGGAAAGGATTGAAGACCTGGCTGGCAGGGCAGGTGTGGGGCCCGAATGGGATCACGGTCCCCGCCTGCTGGCTTACATAAAGAATTAAGAACTCTCTCTTCCTTTTTTAGAGTGGGTGGGATGGATGGGTGGGATAAGGGGTTTTTAAAGTGTTTTTATATGTTTTTAGAATTTGTTGTAATGCCGCCCTGAGTCGGGTTCTGCCTGAGTGGGCGGCATATATAAATACGACTAAATAAATAAATAAATAAATAAATGGGAAATTAACAAGCATGTGTGGACCAGCCCTTCCATACATAAATGCTCCTAATGTACAAGTCCAGTTTGCAAAAGGTATAGAGAAAGATTCCTAAATAGGTTCATCTGCATATTGTGATATTATGTATTTTATCAGTCTTGTTTTAGTTTTTCTGCACTCTAAGCATTTCTTGAGTGGAGGGGCAATTCAGAAATATTTGGTTCAGTCACACAGTCAATTCTGACCCTTTGCGACCCAATGGACCACCCGACGTCAGGCACCCCTATGCTTCACCAGTCTCCTCAACCTGCCCAGCTTTGTGCCCATTGCATCAACAATGCCATATAGCCATCTCATTCTCTGCCGCCCCCTTCATCTTTTTCCCTCGACCTTTCCCAGCAGCAAGGATTTCTCAAGTGAATCCTCTCTTCTCATTTGATGTCCAAAGTACTTTAGCTTCATCTTTACTATTTGACCTTCCAAGGAGCAGTCAGGGTTAATTTTTCATCTTTACTATTTGACCTTCCAAGGAGCAGTCAGGGTTAATTTCTTCTAACATCGACCTATTTGTTCTCCTCGCTGTCTAGGGTACTCTCAAAACTCTCCTCCAACACCACATCTCAAAGGCGTCTATTCTTCTGCGCTCAGCTTTTCTTATGGTCCAGCTCTCACAACCATACATTACCACCGAGAATATCATTGCTTTGACTATGCGAATTTTTGTTTGCAAGGTGATGTCTCTACTTTTGACTATGTTCCCCAGGTTTCTCATAGCTTGCTTCCCAAGAATCAGTCTCCTTTTTATTTCATGGCTATAATCACCATCTGCAGTGATCTTGGACCCTAAGAAAGTAAAATCTGTCACTGCTTCTACTTCTTCCCCATCTATTTTCCAGGGAGTAATAGGGCCTGTTTCCATTATCTTGGTTTTCTTGATGTTGCGTCTCAGAAATATATTAAATAATAAATATATAAAATAATAAATAATATTAAATAAACATATTAAATAATAAATTAATCACAGAATCCTGTTCACTTATATCAGGAGTTCTCAACCTTTTAAAGACGGGGGCCAGGTCACGCTCCCTCAGACAGCTTCAGGGGCTGGACAGCCATTTTGCCTTTCCTCCACCACATGGCACTTCCTGGAGTGGTGGAGGCACATGAAATGGTGCTGTGGGCTGCATCTGGCCCACGGGCCACAGGATGAGAATCTCTGACTTATATGATCACTCAGTTTTTCTCTCTAGCAGGCTTTCCTTCATGCAAATGGACAAGGCGATTACAGAATTGGTTGTACTGTACTACCACCTGTGCAAGTACTTGTATGATGGAGAGGGTGTCTGGGGAACAAAACCTGCTGTTCAGTGGCCCCTTAAATGCGTATTATATAGCTGAACAAGATTTTGGCTTAAATCACTTGGGAAAACTATCCTGATAGACAGCAGTTGCATACATTACATTTCCATGGAAAAAAGCATGAAATCGTCATTACCAGACATGTGTCTGGTCTGTGGCTTCATAGAATGTATCATATGCTGAATTAAACAATGATGCCTTTTTGACTATCTTATGTGACAGTTTCATTTGCATACAGTTGCCCCACATTTTCAGAGAGTTCCATACAAGGGAGTGCCTTTTGAATAGAAATGTAACCCTTTAGCATTCATATCACTTTAATGACTTGCTAGATAGGTCTCTGGTCTGATGGAGAAGGCCTCTTCTTACTTTTGAGACAGTTCTCTGCTGTTCTCTGTAGGCACAGAAAATCAGGGTAAACTAGCTTGATAATTCAATAATGGATTAAATATCATTATTAATAATAACCTTATTTTCTGAAAGAACTACACTGTGGCTCGAAGCAATTCCCTGAGGTTACTACACATGATATATGAAAACTCATGTGGGTGATTGTGGTTATGCCCATAGTAAACAGCTTCTTGAATAATCACATGTTTTGGAAACTCTGAGGTTTTTCATAAGTTGGAAGCAACAATACAATTCATTATAAGAATCTGAGACGAATTAAAAGAAATCTTGGCATGGGGGGGGGGGGACAGAATCACAGTATGTTGCTTAAAATGGGTGCTGAAGGGAGACTGAGAGGAAAAGAAAGCTGGTAGAAATTTATTTGTTACATTTGCATCTTATTCATTTGTACCAGACTATTATCCCCTCTCCCATATACATTTCATCATCGCAACCTGCTGATGTTTTTCAGACTGGGAGAATGTAAGCAGCCCAAGGTCACCTAGTAAGATTCATGGTCAACTTGGGATTTGAACCCAGGTCCCCGAAGTCCTAGCCCACCACTGCAATGACTGTATCTCACAGGTGTGGAGTGACAGAGCTGATAAGAATGTTCAGTGCCACAGACTATTGTCCAATAAGCAATGGGTAAAATAAACCATTATAATGTAACCTGGGGTTGGATTCATTTGTGGGTTTGTTTGTTTTTTTGTGGGTTTACATGAAAACAAGCCCCCTTCACCCCACCAAAAAAAGAACACCCAACAATATAACAACAGGAAAACTTTCCCTTGGATTGAAACAACCATGGTAGGGTACACAGAAAAAGCCTCCTCGAAGATTGCGGTATTTTTTAAAACAAAAATTTATTTATTTATTTTATAATTGTACCCCGCCCTCCTGGTGAGAACACCACCCAGGGCGGCAACAACAGGTAAAAAATACAATATAAAAACCACCAGAACATTTACAATTAAAACACCTACACAACCTTCAATTAAAAAAGACAAGATTAAAAACAACACAAAACTGGCTTTATCCATAAAAACTACCCTTGCCCTCCCTCCACATACATTAAACCCAGAACAGCAAGAAAAGTAAAAAAGAAAAAACTCCCCCACAGAAGTTAAACAAGCCAGTGGAGCTGGGAAGTGGATCCTCTGGAGCCCCACACCTGCTGGCAAAGCCAGGTCTTCACCATTTTTCTAAAGGGGAGAAGTTCCGTCTGAAGGCGCACCTCCGGAGGTAGGAGCTTCCAAAGAGCTAGGGCAGACACGGAGAAGGCTCTCTTCCTGGTGGTCCCAGAATGATGTGCTACTTTCACTGATGGGACCACTACTGAGCCCCTCCTGTCTGCCCTAGTAGGACGGCCTACACTTTTGGGGCGACGCAGTCTCAATTGGGCATACCACGGGCAACAGCCATCTTATGTTGGCTAGTCTTTCTCACCTTAGGTCAGGCAAAAGAAACTGCAGATTGAACTCAGCAAAAGGTGGCTTCTTTTTGGCAATTTCACGTCTGGCCTAGACACGGAAGAAGAAGTAGAAGATACAACCATGGCTACACCCAATAGCAGATAGGATGAATTTGTCTTTATGTTAGGTATATCAGAGTAGAACACAATAATTGTCAGGCAACTTCTTTTGGAAATAAACTATGAAGATAATTTATTTGTGGCTGCTTTTCTTTTCTTTCCCTAGCAGAAACTTTTGAAGAGACATCCTGCTTTTTCCACACAATAAACATTTCTTGAATGTTGTTGCTCCTTGTTACAACTTTTTATTTCAACCAGATAATGAAGTGTGACCATTTTCCTGGCACTTTGCCAGACCTGTGGCAAATACCAGCAGTTCCCCTAAAACATCAAATCAGTAGCAACAACGATGGAGAGCAGTACGGGGCAAATAATTTCTGGTGATACCCAGTAAGGAGTAATAGATAGTGTCAGCCCAGGAGTCAAATTTTTACTTTGCCAAGGAAATTCATAGAGTTGGGGTGGGAGTGGTAATGATGAACCATCCCTGAACATTTAACATACATTGAAAACTCCACCTGGGTTACCATTCCATTTTGAAGTATCTAAGTCGGACCTAGGTGATATGTACTGTACAGTATATATAAAACACTCAAGTACAGTATTCCTTATTTCTGATTCAGTTGATTTCCATTTAGTGTCACTTTTCAAAATCCTGTCTTGCATATCTGAACATTTGATTTTTCAAAAGTTCATTTTCTTTCCATGGAAAATGAAAGTAAAGTAATGTAAATAAAAATTATGTGTCTTGCACAGAACAGTTAATGTTATGGATAGATTGCAGTTAAGAGCAGGTGATAGAAATGATGGGACCTTTTCACAATTACTTTTTCTTTGTTGTGGTTTCAAGGTTGGATATTTTTGTTATGCTGCTAAAAACAAAGCAGGTAAAGAATTGGGTTCCATTTTGTAACATTCTGTGTTACTGGTTCATGTACTATTAATAGTGCTGGATAATCTTTGTAGGGTGGTCCAGCTTTTATGTAGCCTAGGATCAAGCCTGAATACTTTGAAAAGCAATCCTTCCTCAACTCCCCATTTCTTTTTCTTGGTTGAACTATTAAACAAATATTCAGGCACAGCTTTAACAGAAGGGAAAAATTGTTTACTTGCAAGGTTTATGTTCAAATAAAGTTGTCAAGTAGAGGGCAGAAAAATATAATATAGCAGTTCATTTACAGTCATTTTAAGGGCTCCCTGTATATAACACCATACCAGTAGTCCAGTCAAAAAGGCACCATAGTATGCAATGGTTCATGTCTCAGTATTTGTGTTCCAATCTACAGTGGGACCTTGCTTAACAAATTTAATGCGTTCTCCAGAATCTTTTGTACTACAAAAATGTGTAAAGCAAATTTCCCATAGAAATGCACTGAATGCAATTTCCCATAGGAATACATTGAAAACCAAAATTTGTAATGTGAAACATGGTTTCCCATAGGAATGCATTGAAAACCAGTTAATCTATTCCAAACAAAATTTGTTAACTGAGACACTATTTTCTATAGATTTCCTTTTGTTATGCAATTTTTGTGTTAAGCGAGCCATTTGTTAAGCGAGGTTCCACTGTATACTGAAGCAGAGGGAATCTATCAGTCCAGAATGGCCAGCGCTATCGTAACTGGAGGATTCTGGGATTTGTAGACTAAGAAAGTAGCTTTTCTGTGTTTTGTACTAAAAATACAGCTTCCTTCTGCACTCATCTTCCAACCATTGTATAAGAGCTTTATAGAAAACATGTAGCTAATACAGAATACATGCGCTAGCGCACATGATCTTTCTTTCATTTTTTGTTTAACACTATGGTTTACAAAGAAGAGGGCCCTTAGAAAGCAACCTCCAAGCTCATTATAGGAAACACAAAGCAAGTGAGCCAAGCACACAAAATGAAAACAGATTGGGGTGGGGAGTAATCAATGACAACACTCCACAGCAGCTCAGCAGTCCCTGAGTGTAAAGATGGGAAATGTCTTCTGGGGCAAAATAAGACACGTTATATTGTGTCTAGTTCTAACATATACCTCTGCAAGGAAGTTTTGAAAGTTTGACATGAGGATAAAGAAGCTCTTTCCTCTCAGAAGTTTGCTGCATGTCAGAAAGTGGTCAAGATATGCCTGAAGGCTGTGATTCCCCACTCCCCCCCCCCACTTTTTATTTATTTATGGTGACGTGCACATTGATGGATTTCACAATTTTTCAGGCTTTTACCACTGTGCAAAAATTATGTTTAACCCCACATCCACAAAAATATGACTATGCAATTATAGTTTCGGCTCTCTGACAGCCCTAGCATATCCAGTGGGATGTAGCAGAAAGAGTAATGGAACTCAGAGTAACTCAGGAGACCTGGGTTCAATTCCCCAATTCTGTCCTGGAAATCACTGGGCAGGGGGTAGAACTGGTAAAGGTAAACATCACCCTTGTTTGAAAGCCAGTAGTATCTGACTCTAGGATTTGGTGCTCATCTCCATTTCCAGCACTGTCAGCGTCTGCAGACGTTTCCGTGGACATGTGGCAGACGTGACTAGCACATGGAATACTGTTATCTTCCCACCGAAGCAATTTCTTGCTTTCAAACTAATAGGTTGGCAGGAGCTGGGCAGAGATGGGAGCTCACTCCATCGTGCAGCACTTGGGTCTCGAACTGCTGACCTTCCAGTCGTCAAGTTCAGCATCTGAACCACTAAGCCACCGCTGTCCCCTAGAACTGGGAAAACCACCCCTTAAATACTGTACAGCACTTACCTTGAAAATACTATAGGAGTCACTATAAGTCAGTTCTGACTTGAGGAGACACAACAACAACAACAACAGCCTTAACCACTCACAGAATCAATCTCTTATTAACTACAAACCCTGGCCAGAATTAATTGCCTCAAGCACAAATATGTCCCCCAAGCAATCACATGTCAGCTAGCCTTAATCCCTCACGCCTTTGCTCGATGTTGCTCCTGCTGTCAGTCAATTTGCTACAGTCCCTCCTATTACATATTCCAGCTGGAAAGAGCAACAAACAGCTGCTGTCCAAGCAGTGTTGATATCATGCTGTTCTTCCTTCCAGAACCATTCACAGACCAGAGTAGGCGGTATTAGTGCATGGGCACAGATATGTCTGCAAAACCTTTTAAATATGGGAAAGATATTTCAAAAAAAATTTTTTTTGTGGGGGAGGTCTCCCCCTGAAAACCATTCAACCAGCTCCAAGGAGTTCAGTAGGTTAACTTTGAAACCACTGGATTGTAGCCAAGGAAGATACTGTGTTGCTTTCAGGGTTTTGGAAGCTGTGGCAGAAAAACAACAGAAAACAGAGGTTGCACAATAGGGCGAAGAATGGGAGCACAACCGCTGTGTGCCTTTTCTCGCTTGCCCTGTAATTGAGAATGCAGGATGAAAAGGAAAATCCTGCTTTCCCCCCAGATGGCCTGGATCAACTTCAGCTGGGCCAGCAGCGCCCTCAGCTGGCCCTTGGTGGGATTTTGGCAAGGTGGAGAAAGAGAAGACATCACCTTTCACAACACCTTCAAATCATCCCAGACACCCTCCAAATATTTCTCATGGCTGGCACTAAGGAGGGGGGTTGTATTCTTCTTATGACATGTTGAAAGAGATGATCAGACCATCCTCTTGATAATCCTTCTCCACATCAGGAAAGCACGTGAGATGATGGGTTGACATACACTTCTCATTACACCCTCCATAGTGCTTAGACCACTCTCTGAGAGATTCACAAAGTAGTTATCATTTTGGCCACTGAGAAGCTAGATATTATTTTATCAACCATGAAAGGATAAAAGGCTGGGTCAACCTTGAGCCCACCAAAATAGAACTCAGATCATGAATAGAGTTTTGGCTGCAATACTCCAGCTTCACCACTATAATAACTTCATGTCAGAAATTATTCTGGGTTGAAAGGATTTTTGAGGAGAAACTCCACTCAGGGAACGCCCAAATGAAGCTCCTTTCATGTCCCCAAGAGCTGGGACAGAGACGGGCACTCAATACATCATGCAGTACCCGAGTCTCAAACTGCCAACTTGCCAGCCTTCCAGCTAACAAGGCAAGCTTCTTAATCACTGAGCCACCACAGCCCCTAGCTTCACCACTGCACCACATGGAATAACACAAGTAAAACAGAAAGAATAATGACTGGCTGCATCCTTTCTCTGGGATCCAGAGCTTTTAAGACCTATAACAGCAATAGCAATTACCATTATATACCACCCCATAATGCAGGCATGCTCAAACTATGGCCCGTGGGCTGGCCCTGATCACGTAGGGTGTAGTTACATCACAGAGGTGCTGTATATCACACAACTCGGCAAACAAGGAGTTAGCATCCTCCTTTAGATTTTATATATTTAGGTTTTCTATTTCCCTTATGGCAAGAAGTGGCTTTGATATGTCCAGAATGTGTCAAATATGTTAAAATGCTGGAAGCCACGATTAGATGAAGGGAGAGAAGCAATACACTGAAGATGCCTTGCTTTGCTCCTTGTCTAGGAAGGTGAGGCAATTGGGGCACTGTGTTGACAATGCCTCCCTCCCTACCAGAAACTGGCTTCTCCAGTTTAGTCCACCTTCTCCCAGCTCTGTTCTATTTTTGAGAAGGCGTGATGGGGCAGGAGAGAACATGAAGAGTGGCCATAATCTTCCTGTCTTGGTGAGGGGGTTGGGTGAAATAGGACTTAATCGCCTCTTCTTCTACCTTACTGTGTAGACAGAATTTCGCAAAGGATCTCCATTGGGATCTCTCCTTAGACAGCTCCATGGCTCGTCTCAGGTCACTACTACAAACATGGAGGGCCTCCTCGGTGTTGACAATCCACTTGACGCAGGTCCTGCCTCGGGATTTTGAGCCCTGCCCTCAAGCTTCCCATGCTTGCCGTGGAATCCTGGTATCAGCCATTTGGTTGACATGGCCAAACCAGTGTAGCTGACCCTTCTCAATTGTACTCCTCAATGGTTGAATGTTCAGGTTCTGTCTGATGGTCATGGTTCACACTCGGTCACACTCGGTCACGCCTGATCTTCTTCTCAACCTTCTGCAGATATCTTATCTTCTGGAGGTGAGCGACCATGATTTGCTGCTATACATGAGTGTAGGAACAAAGGTCGATTTGTAGACTGCCATCTTAGTGGCCTTGCTGACTTCGTCCTTGCTGGGGAACCCCCGATTGATCACGTAGAAGAGTCTGTCAGCAGCTACTACCCTCTGATTGATCTTGGGACTCATTTGTCCCCTTTCATTAACTATGGCACCAAGGTACTTGAAGTCTTCTACCTGCTCTAAGACTTACCCCTTCAGCCAGATGGCATGCTGCATCTTGCTTGCTTGGAAATAGGAGTAGGTGGTAAATTGATATGCTCCAACATTGGCAGTTTCACATCTGGCCTAGACACAGAAGATAATATAATCACCACTCTGTACTCAAGTTGGTTCAAAGTAATCACGGTCATAGTGTTTATCAGGAGGGTGGGAAGACTGAGAAACATGGGAATGGATGCAGGGGTAGAATAAATATTCCAGGCAGTATCAGGCTGGCTAATTTATGAGATTTATACTGTATATCTAATTGTGACTATGTTCCAAATGTATAAAAATGTGATTCTCAAATTGGCAGTAGTCGACAGACCAGTAAACGAGGTAGATTGTGCATCTCTCCACATTCACACAGCATGTTGTCTCCCAGCAGCTTCCACTTGAGCATGTTGGTCTTATACTTAGGGACTCCAAACCTCAGCCTATTCAGAGTCCTCCAGATGATGTAGGGGAAGTTGAGTTCCTCAGCTATATTATTATTAGGTTTATTTCTATACTGCCTTTCTTCCCCAATGGGCAACTCAAGGCAGTTCACAACAGTAAAATAAACACTAAAACAAAATACAGCAATACACTATCAGAACAAGTAGCAATAACAATACAATAATCAGCAAAATACAAGATAAATAAATAACAAGATAATACAGTCAAATCCATATAATCAATGACATAGTAACAATAAATAAGATCCCCTGAGATACGATGTACAAGAGATCATCACCCCATACAGTGCGATACAAAGCGTCTTGCCTCACAGACCACAGCCCTAACAGAACACAAGGTATACTTCCCCGGGCGATGGAGTGGCTCCAGGAAGAGGCGAGGAAGTCTGGCTTTTTCGTATCAGCCTGAGGTGGGACCCAGGAGAGCGAAAGAAAGAAAAGGTGCTCCCCCCAGCTGCAGCAACAGTCCTCAGGTGGTGGTGGTCTTTGGTCAGGCCCAGTAGCCCACGGCCCTTTATCCTCCTCACAGAGGAACGAGGAAGGAAGGGTGAGGCTCCCCACAGCTGCGGGAGCAGTCCTCGGGTGGTGGTGGTCTTTGGCCCGGCACGGTAGCCCATGGCCCTTTATCCTCCTCAGAGAGGGATGGGGAAGGAAGGGCGGGGCTCCCCACAGCTGCGGGAACAGTCCTCGGATGGCGGTGGTGTTCGGCCCGGCCCGGTAGCCCATGGCCATTTATCCTCCCTGCAGAGGGATGGGGAAGGAAGGGCAGGGCTCCTCACAGCTGCGGGAGCAGTCCTCAGGTGGCAGCAGGTCTTCGGCCTGGCCCGGCCTGGCCCGATAGCCATGGCCCTTTATCCTCCCTGCAGAGGGATGAGGAAGGAAGAGTGGGGCTCCCCACAGCCTCGGGAGCAGTCCTCGGGTGGCAGCAGGTCTTTGGTCCGGCCCGGTAGCCCACAGCCATTTATCCTCCCTGCAGAGGGATGGGGAAGGAAGGACAGGGCTTCCCACAGCTGCGGGAGCAGTCCTCGGGTGGCAGCAAGTCTTTGGCCCAGCCCAGTAGCCCACAGCCCTTTATCCTCCGTGCAGAGGGACGGAGAAGGAAGAGCGGGGCTCCCCACAGCTGCCGGAGCAGTCCTCGGGCAGAGGTGGTCTTCCTCCTTTAATGTTGTTCCTTGTCCAGTGAGCTCCTTCCCCCATCTTCTGATTTGGTTTTGCTCTTGTGTACCCTCAAGAATGTTTGTTCTTGCCATAAAGCTCTTTCTGGATCTGAGCCAGTGGACTTGAGGCTCATATCCATTCAGAAAAGATACTACCAGACTCTGTTTTAAAATGGGAAACATTTTAAAGAGGGCCATTCTCTTCCTTAATTCTCTTGGCATCTGCTGCTACTTATCTCCTTATGTTAGTTGGAGCAATACCAACAAGAGGGTATATTTTCTCAACTGGTGTAGGTTTTATGCATCCTGTCACTATACACATGGCTTCATTCACAGCGTTGTCAACTTGTTTTGTGTGTGTGGCTGCGATCCATACTGGAGCACTTATTACATACATAAGAGTTGTGCTTATCAAGCCATGGCTAATTCTTATTAAAACATTTCTGGGCTGCAGTTTTATGTCCCTTCATTATGTTAGCGCTCTATAAAGTACATATAAAATATCAAACACTGATGCTAAGGTTTTATACAAAGTGTTGTTCTGAAAAGCATATTTATATGTCTGAAAATGCTGTAACAGAATGTGATGGGAACAGTCAAAGATGTTTAAGCTGTTTTCTCCAACCAGCAGCTCTCCAAAGTCTCAGCTACATATTTTCCCACTAACTGTGAATGCCAGCACCTGGATCCTGGATTTAATGTGTGCTTTGTGCCACTAAATGTGGACTATCTCCATGGCTTCCTTCATTAACCTGAGAAAGAAAAATCAGTTGCCCAGTTATGCAACAGAGATGCACACTCATATCTTATTAATTAGCTGTAATTAGCCATGGCAAATTACACAGTCCTTCTATGAATAGCTATAAGATTCTGGCCATTAAACAAAAACTTTTTATATGCAGGCTGGGCAAAAATGTGCCAGGGGTAATTTTTGTTATATAAGAATAAATGTGTTTTGAAATAGCTTTGGAAAACAGGAAAAAATAAACATATTTTTCAATACAAACAAAAAAATATTAGAATATTTTAAATTTCATGGGGAAAAGCACTTTTATGTTCCAAAAGGGATGTCACAGAGAAATGATTCCATCCCCTCAGGTTTGGAGAGTTAAAGTTTACATCCTGTTTCCCTACTTTCAGTAGATGCTTTTTGGCTACAGGCTATCCCAACTATCTTTCTGTCTTGGCAAGGGGGTTGCATGAAATGACCCTTAGGATCCCTTCTAACTCTACATTTCTAGGATTCTTCTTGCGTATTTTGAAAGATCTATTCTGTAGGCTGTTAACTCCTCACAGGATGACCTACAAACTTTGACTTCCATCCGGATATTTTGAATACACCTGAAAAGTGAATTTTAGTAAAATATAAAGATGGTTTCTCATTTTAAAAGAGAGTCTGGTAGTATCTTTTTTGTTTACTGTTTTACAAGAGAAGTTTTTCTTAATCTGCCACAATAATAGAAAACCTAGCTCAGTTTAAGAAGCACCATCTGAACATCCACAGCAATAAATTAATGTGATCTGAAGGACAGCTTTATATAAAGATGATGAAGACCTATAATTTCTGCTTTCTTCTCCAATTATCCATATCATTTTTAGTTGAACAGCCATTTTATAAGGAAAGGGGAAAGCATAATATTTTTTCATCACTCTAACTTAGTACGGGCACATTTGAGCCAATTCTGACTTGCCTTTACTTGCTGGGTCAGTGCTTGAATTGCTATAACAGAGGAAGCAAATAAATACAAAAATACAGATAACTGTAAATGTTTAAGTGTTATCTCATCCTAGCCTAGAACTCCCTCTTTAGGATTCCCGAGGAAAAGGAAAATAATCACGAGGCTCTACTGGATGAGTCATAGTCAACAGCCCTTTGACTAAATTTCCTTTACGCAGCCCAAGAGAGCTGACCTTCAGCTGTGGAGCCTTTTCTTTTGTGGCTGAAATTAACCATCAGGAAATGAAAAGTACAATGACATCATGTCAAAGCATAACATCAACCTCCTTTACACTAACTAGACACCTTCTCTTCACTTTTTCTATGATGGTGATGTCCCTTCAAGTAAATTCTGACATACGGCAACCTTCTGCTGGGTTTTCTAAATAGTGAGTACTGTGGTTTATTGTTGCCTTCTTCTAGAGATGCCATGGGGCTCTGCAATTTGCCCAAAAAGGCCAGATAGAGTGGTTCTTTCTTCCAGGAGGCACAGTGGGGAATCAAACTCCCACCCAGCCAGATACCTAAATGACAGAGCTATCCAGCCAGGCTATTATCTTATATCTTGAAACAAGGACCTAGAGTTCACCCACCACGAATCACCCTTCAGCATTTTTACCTTCAACTGTCCAATGACTGCTATGGATTCTTTTGTAACAGCTCCTATGCTTTTAGTTGCAATGTGACACACACATAGTAAACATAATTCATTCTCAAAACATAGTGCTTTATGCAGTTTTTGAGGTAAAATTAGATAAGTGTAATTGAGTGTAAATGAAATGTTTTGGATGCACTGACTGGATGCCATCCAGTTTTTTTTTAACAGCAGCAAATACACCCCCCACCCCAGCTCGGCAACCTTTATTGCTTCAGAGCACCTTTCTTGTGAAGACAAAATAGGCAGAGGAAAAGGCGACAAGGTACCTTTTGTTCATTGGAGAGATTTATCCAGGAATGCTCCATGGCAGGAGGACATTTTCCACCTTCGTCCCTGCCACAGAGCCCCCTTAGCTCCTCCCCTCAGCTGGTTGCAGGGGAGTAGAAGTGGCTGTTACCCATGACATGGGCTTTAAGTTTTATGTAATTTTACCATCTTTGTCTGTAAACCGCTTTGGGTCACCAATAGGTGAGGAAAGCAGTATAAAAATATACTAAATAAAATAAAATAAAATGCTGTATCTCTCAATTTCCTCCTGCTTTTTACTGATTGTGCTCTAGGATCCTCAACAGTAAACTGACACCAAGTCCTTGACAAGACATTATTTATCATCAATCATCAATGGAACTGGAACTTGGTACTTCACATATCTAGTTTGATGTGGAGGATCGAAGCATCATCTCTCACTGTTTCTGATCCCTGAAATTTTAGCATCCACTCGCCATCAGGAAGTCCTACAACTACCGTAGCAGGGTCCAATGACACGTGGGTGACTGAGGCCCATGTTTTCTATGCTCCTTTAGCTATTTTAAATACGACAACACAGCTGCCTGGGCTCATGTTGAAGTTGGCCATGTTGGAGCAATGCACTGGCCAGTTGCATTGCCCCCAAGTACCCCACCCAACTTAGCTGACCTGTGGTTCCAGAATGGAGGACTGTTCAGGACAGCTAGCCGATACCATTATGGCATGGTTGAACCTGCCAAGGGAATACATCCCCACAACCATATTTATTTATTTATTTATTATTTAGATTTGTATCCCGCTCAACTCGGCACAGGCCAACTCAGAGCGGCTAACAGCAGTTAATATAAGTACAATGTAACAGTGTGATAATGCAAAAATAAATAATCAATACACTTACAATACAATTACAATAAATTCCACAATACATTATATCAGTACAAGTCAAAATATCAACAATCAGTATATCAAAAGGACATATCCAAAAAACATATCAATAAGCATATCAACAAAACAGTGAAGCCATAGGACATATCAAAAACAATCTAACCAGTAATAGAAAAAGAGACTTGGAAAATCCAGCTGCAGATGAGGTAGTGGCAGCTCCAACGTCTTTTGAGCTCCCCGCCTGGTGGGGGCCAGAGGAATGGGCGCCGGGCGCAGCAGCCTCCCATCCCGGGACCAATGGAATAGACCCTGGGAGAGGCTCAAGTCCGGTGTCGTCTGGAGGTGGGGAATCACTTTTGGGGCCGCAGAAAAGCGAGCCCCAGGTGTGTCCAGTTCTTTCCTCCCCACCTCCTCCAGCCGGCTGCCAGGCGAGCTCCGCGAGGTCTCCAAGCCCTGGTGTAGGTGGTGTCGTCTGGAGGTGGAGAGCCGCTTTTGGGGCCGTGGAAAGGCGAGCTCCAGGTGTGGCCAGTTCTTTCCTCCCCACCTCCTCCTCCAGCCGGCTGCCAGGTGAGCTCTGCGAGGTCTCCAAGCCCTGGTGTAGGTGGTGTCGTCTGGAGATGGAGAGCCGCTTTTGGGGCCGTGGAAAGGCGAGCCCCAGGTGTGGTCAGTTCTTTCCTCCCCACCTCCTCCTCCGGCCGGCTGCCAGGCGAGCTCCGCGAGGTCTCCAAGCCCTGGTGTAGGTGGTGTCGTCTGGAGGTGGAGAGCCGCTTTTGGGGCCGTGGAAAGGCGAGCCCCAGGTGTGGTCAGTTCTTTCCTCCCCACCTCCTCCTCCGGCCAGCTGCCAGGTGAGCTCCGCGAGGTCTCCAAGCCCTGGTGTAGGTGGTGTCGTCTGGAGGTGGAGAGCCGCTTTTGGGGCCATGGAAAGGCGAGCTCCAGGTGTGGCCAGTTCTTTCCTCCCCACCTCCTCCTCCAGCCGGCTGCCAGGTGAGCTCCGCGAGGTCTCCAAGCCCTGGTGTAGGTGGTGTCGTCTGGAGATGGAGAGCCGCTTTTGGGGCCGTGGAAAGGCGAGCCCCAGGTGTGGTCAGTTCTTTCCTCCCCACCTCCTCCTCCGGCCGGCTGCCAGGCGAGCTCCGCGAGGTCTCCAAGCCCTGGTGTAGGTGGTGTCGTCTGGAGGTGGAGAGCCGCTTTTGGGGCCGTGGAAAGGCGAGCCCCAGGTGTGGTCAGTTCTTTCCTCCCCACCTCCTCCTCCGGCCAGCTGCCAGGTGAGCTCCGCGAGGTCTCCAAGCCCTGGTGTAGGTGGTGTCGTCTGGAGGTGGAGAGCCACTTTTGGGGCCATGGAAAGGCGAGCTCCAGGTGTGGCCAGTTCTTTCCTCCCCACCTCCTCCTCCAGCCGGCTGCCAGGTGAGCTCCGCGAGGTCTCCAAGCCCCTCGAGTAGTCTTTCTGCTGCAAACAACAGCACCGGCAGAGTTCTCCCAAGGCAAGTTGAAAGTCAGTTTTTATTCTGGGCTTTCTTCCAAGCTGTGGTTAAGAGCGGCAGCAGATCAAAGGAGACTCTTGGCATCAAGCAGGATGCAAGGTGGGCATTGTAGCCAGCGACAGAGTCCAAGGGAGTATGAGTGAGCAAACAAGCAAGCTGTCGAATAGCCAGGGTCACCGTTGTGCCACATTGAGGCGCGATGTGGGATTTGCAGCAGAATCATCATTATTCTTATTTAATGGAGAGCTCAGTGGTTTAGGAGTTCATTTCTCCACTGTCCCTTTTTGACAGGGGCGGGATTCGATGATCCATAAACTCCCTTCTGGCTTTACAGTTCTAAGATTGTATTAAGACATAAACAGCTAGAAAAGGCTCCAGTGACCAAATCTATATATCAAAAGGAAACACAGTTACAGCTTTACTAAAGGAAGTGGCAACAGTATCATATGCACACAATGAAAAAGTTGGGTGAAACAGAAAGCTTAAAATATTTTATTCTCTCCTTGAACAGAGGGCACCAGTCTGTTATATCATCCTTCCAATAAGCAGTTAATAGTGTCTAAATATTTTGCATCCCCTTTTGTTCTGCCATTTTCATTGGGTGCTGGATTTCTTCTTCTCCCTGTCCAGTTGTTAAATGACTTACTTTAACCCCAAGGTTAATAACATCTTTACCTGAAGAATTCTGGACAACATTTCATCTCATCTGTGACTTTTTCATGATCCAATAAAGCTGTAGCCCAGTCTCAAACTTTCTTTCTATGAATAGATTACGGGAACCCTCCTTATACTCAGAAATACCACCTTGTCTACCTGTGAGAAATCCTGCTATCAAGAGGATTTTCTGAAATTCTGGTAAGGATTCCACTTCCTTCAATTCACTAATTATGGCCACTAATTTAACTACAGTATATTTGTTTTTTATAGCTTAGTGTGGAATCTAACCAATACAATAAATACAATAAAGAGTACAGTTACAATTACGAGTGCAAATTACAAGCTACAAGTCAAAAAATACAATATAAAATACAACAGGGAAATAGCAATACAGTAAAACAACTACACAATAAAATACAGCAATGAATACAGGAACAACATATCAGTAAAAGCAATACCATATTGTAGCGTCAATACAAGAAGACGCAAGTCAGCAGCAACGACATCTGCGGAGGCCGAATCAGCATCCCTCTTTTAAATCCTCCGAGTGGGCGGGCTCGAGGAGGTGGAGATGGCAGGAGGCAGTGGCCGCAAAAGGTCTTTTAAGGTCTTTTAACCCCTGCAGGTGCTCCCACTCCTCCCAGTTTGCCAGACTGGGAGGAGGACCTCCGTGCCTCGGCGTCGGCGGTGGGGAATCAGCAGCTGCAAAAGGTCTTTTATCCCCCACAGTGGCAGGCACAGGTGCTCCCACTCCTCCCAGTTTGCCAGAGTTCTGGAGAACTTGAAAGCTCATCTTATTTGTAACTTTTTAGTGAGCTAATGTTTTTGCTTCTTTTTTCTTATGTTGATACAAACCCTATCTGTAAGCAGTACAAGATTAGTAGTAGTCCTTTCAGTCAGGGATATAATGGGTAAAGTTTGGAACTTAATAGTTTCATGATAGTTAATGCCTGCGCAGTTAGAATTGCCATAATTCTCTCCCACAAATTCAGGACAGAAGTATACTTTTTAACGTGTTGTTTGTTAACCGGCCAGAGTGGGGAAGACTTCCCAGATGGCCAGGGTACAAGTGGAATAAATAATAAAATCTATACCTATAAAATGGTGCGTTAACCGTTGGAATGTGACAAAGGATGTTGCACCAGGCCCCACTAGCCCCGTCCGAGCCTCCGTGCACTCGCCCGAACAGGGTTCGCAGGTAACTGTCGGGTTGAAATTTTCACACGGGGGGCAGGAGCCCCCCGGACACAAACAAAAAAAGGGAACTTCAATTCCCAACGTTCCTTGTGCCGCGCCGCACCAGAGCCAATCAGGCTGAGCGGCGCGGCAAAAGGAACGTTCGGAAACGCGCCGCGGCCAATAAAAAAAAGCCACAGGGAAAAAAAACACTGCAGTAACCAAACACGCGCAGGCAAAACTACAAGCCCCAGCATCCTGTGCGCCATTAGCGCGCAGGACGCTGAGGCAGTCGGCGCGCGAAAAGTAAAAGTAAAAAATAAACCGCCGCCGCTGCCCTTCCTTCCCATGGGCCAGCCAGCATGGGTCAGCCAGCATGGGCCAGCCAGAATGGCCAGCGGAAAAGAAAGCCCCCCCCACCGCCGCTGCCCTTCCTTCCCACGGGCCAGCCAGCATGGCCCGTGGAAAAGAAAGGCCCCCCAACTGGCCTTTCCTTTCCATGGGACAGGCTAAGAGCCTGGCCCGTAAAAAAAAGACCCCCCACCCGGCCTTTCCTTTCCTTTCCACGGGCCAGGCTTAGAGCCTGGCTCGCGAAAAAAAGACACCCCCCCCTCGCCCCTGTCTTTCCTTTCCATGGGCCAGGCATTGAGCCTGGCCTGCAGAAAGGAAAGACCCCTCCTAAAAAAAGTAAACACAAAAACACAAACCAAAAACACTAAAAAACAATCAAAATCAAAAATACAAATAGGAAACAGAAAAACAGCCAAAAACAAACAAGAAAAAACACACAGACCCCCCCCCAAAAAAAAAACCAAAAACCAGAGAGCTTACCATGAGACGTCTTCTCTCCATGAGGACCGGAACTCAAATGAGATAATAAAGAAAATACTTACCGGAAGCGACACCCAGAGGACAGAAGAGAAAAACTGTAGAGAGGAAGAAAAGCTCACCATCCCTACCCAGAGGCCACAAGAGAAAAAACATTCAAAAATATTAAAACTAATAAGATTAATTCCCAAATTAATCAAATAAGTTATCAAAACATTCAAAAATAATCACACTAATCTCAAAAAAATACCAAAAAATACCAGAAATCACTTTTCACTAAAAAACAAAAACAAAAAAATGTGTAAAAATAAAGATTTAAAAAACCAAAATTAAATTTTAAATTAAAAATTTTTAAATTACATTAAATAAAATAAATAAAATAAAATTTGCATAAACATAAAACAAAAACCTTCCAAAACTAATTTAAAGAGCCCGGCACTGAGGAAGCCGGCATGCAAAAAATAAAAATAAAAGACACACTGGGAGCACAAGTCCGCCGCAGGCAGACGCAGCGCCTCGAAGCCACAAAATCACAAAACCTTACAACACCATTTAAAACAGCCCAGCACCATTGGTTCAAGAAAAAAAACCAAACCCTTTACTATCCAACACAATTTTAAAAAGCCCGGCACCGCTGGGCAAAATATGCTAGTAAATAAATAAAAATGGGCAGGTTATCTACAAAACAGCCTTCGCCCTAATAATCCCAGCCGCTGCTGCGCCACTGGCAAGAGCCATGCTCGGTCTAATCACGCATACACACACACTCCTCTAGACACGCACTCACTGGAAGCAAGGTGCAGGCAAGACCGAGGCGCAGGCGGCTCTCTCCGGCTTGGTGGCCGGCATGTTTCCTTCCCTTCTCTTCCACCTTGGGCCCCTCCCAACCTGCAGAGCCGTGGCCAAGCGAATGAGAGCTCAAGACAGGCAGGGACTAAGAGGGAGGCTCTTCCAACCCTCTCTCCCTCTGTGTGCAGGTGCGTTGCAGCAAGGCTTTGGGTGTTATAATATACAAATCAGTAAGTTTTTAAAATCCAGGATTTTAACATTATTTTAATTGAACCGGCCAGGACAAAAAAAAATAATGATCTTTTATCTGGGACAATCCCAGTTTTCCGGGACGTATGGCATCCCTATGCGCAGTTACATCTCCATTTTCCTCTCTCAGTAATGCAACACAATGACTCAGCAGGTAACCAGCAATTTCTTACTAGGCCCATTAGACAGCGAGAGGCAGAGCCAAAAGTGATCATGGGACACTCGCTGAGTCATTCTCAGCTGAGCTAGTTTCCCTTTAGGCCCTCCAGAAGAACAGAGAGCAAACTTCTGTTTATTTTTTCACATAGAAGCCTCTGGAAGTCTGAGATCATAAGGAGAAAACAAACACAGAAGCCTCTGGAAGTCTGAGATCATAAGGAGAAAACAAACATAAGGTATAACAAAGAATTACTCTTCAGAGACAATTTGGATAGGAAGTACAGTAACTACTAGAATTGTTACCCCAGGTTTCCATTGCATAGCTTCCCTTTGGCAAGTTCTCATTTAATCTTCAGTAGTGCAACTTAATGCATGAGAACAAGATGCTGAACTTCATAATTAAATTCCTAAGGCAGAAGGACTCCAGGGCTAGTGTGGAGCAACTTTTTAAAAGTTGCTTAAGGCCGAGGGGAGAAGCAAAATGCTGTTTGCATGATCCCCATGCTTCTCTGATGGGTTTACATCAGTTCTTACATGATACATCAGCCTTTCAGGTGCAAAGAACAATAGAGGCAGGACAGAGGACAGTGACAGGAGACAAGACACTATAACTTGTGAAAACCCTCCTCCCAATCAGATGCATTGTTAGAAAGCATGAAATATTGTTAAGTTTCCCAACAAAAACAGTTGATCAGTGGAAGATTTATCTCCAAGTCTAAATACATAAGAAGCAGAGATCTGGTAATTTTTTAAAAATCTGTGTAAGGGTTAACAATAAAGTACTGTATGTAAAGGTCAGTAAGAAAAAGAATGTTTTGGAAATACTGTTTCACTAAAGACTCCATTCTCATGTTTGTCCTAAGAAGGTCTAAGCTAAGGTCAAAGTTATTTTTAGTAACACTGGAGAAATTGCCATTTGCTTTGGCATGCAGACTGACCCAGATATAACTGTTTGGAGCAAGAATTAAGTATTTCCCTCCAGCCAAACCAATCATTTTTGCTTTGGGAAATACCAAATTTATAGCCCACTCTATTCAACATAAACAGATCATTATTAGCTTCTTTAGCCAAAACTATTGGAGAGTTAAGATAAGCCTACATTTGATTAGATCACTTGACTTAACACTGAATGGGTATCTCATTCTCTGTGATAAATTTCAATTGCCTAGAGCAGTCAGATAAAATCTTCTGTAACAGCAGTGAATCAGCTTCAGAGGCAGACCAGCCATATTTGAACATACTGTATAGGTAGAGCCTCTGGGAGCCTGTAAAACAGGGGTTCTCAACCTACAGCCTGCGGGCTGGATCCAGCCCATGGCACCAGATAATCCAACCCTGCCCTCACTCCAGCTGCCACTGCCACCAGACTAATTTATGACAGCTGTAAATGAGTCCGCAGCCATCATAAACATGTTTACGACAGCCATAAATGGCGGAGGGACAGCCAGTCTGACCCCAACTGTTTGAGGGAGCATGACCTGGCCCCCGACTTTAAAAGGTTGAGAACATGATGTAAAACATCATCTATGTCAGTAATGTTTTAATTGTTATTATTATTATACTTATATTTCTATACCACTTTACTTCCCCTAAGGGAACTCAAAGCGGTTTACAAGATACGAAATATAATATACAGAATATGAATGGTACAAAAATAAGATACAAATTTACACAATACAATAACAACTCAAGCACAATTCAATAGTACATTTCATACATAAACAATTCAATAATACATTTCACAATTTAATCCCAAAGGGACGTAGAAAAATAGATCACAAAAAACATTATTACCGGGGGCGTGTCATGATGGAGGGCTGAGAGGGACAAGCTTTTCTCCGCTCGGAAAGGAGAGAAAAGAAAGTGACTTTTTAAAAGTGAAAATAGACCCTGAAACCGGCTGAAAAATGGACTAGGAAAAAGAGAAGGAAAATTAGTAGTGGAAAATATATTGAATGCTCCAAAGCAGCGCCGAGAAAAAGAGGTAGGACAGAGTTTCGATCTTGAGAGCGGGGGGATGGGCGACCTGTAATGGCGACGAGTCCCCAGAGCTCTGGATCGAAGAACGGAAATTCTGGAAACGGGAGGAAAGCGGCGTTCTAGTAAAAGAGCTTAAAAGTATGGGCAAAGCATAAGTGGACGTCGGAATTAAAAGTAAATCTGTTGGGGGGCCGAAAGAGACTTTGTAGCGGGCTCGCTTGGTCTAGTCGCCCCCCCCCCCCCCGATCGGAGACGTACGGAGTTTCGAGGCGCTGGAAAGGAGCAAAGGGGAAAGTGAAGAAGTTTGACGGTGAGCAAAGTTGTAAAGACTTATAAAGAGAAAGGGGGAAATAGAAAGCAGAAGTAAAGAGACTGATTTTTTCTTATTTTTTTTTCTTCCCTTTTGAAATGTTTTATGCCGGTGGGAGTGGATAAATTAACGGCTAAGTAAAAGGGGCAAGATAGTATTCCCTGCTTTCCTTCTTTTGTTAATTTTTTTTTCTTCCCCTTTCCTTGCCTCCCCCTCCCGCTATTGTGCTGTGGTCTAAGAGAACTGGTTTTTAAAGAAGAAGAGAGACGATAAGCCTGTCCCTGCATACATTTTTTTGGAGATACAAAGAGAAGCAAGAAGCTGTTGTGGCGTAATTCTTTGAGAAATAAACTGCTTGTAGATCGGAACTTTGGAGAACAGGAAAGTGAACTCATCAGTGTTATCTTTGTCTCTGCTGACTCTCCCTTTTTCCCTCCTTAAAAGAGATTTGGAAATTGTTTGCAATTTACAATAGAGAGTTGGCTCCCCCTACAGTCAAATTTTGGAGATAAAAAAAAATTTTTTTTTAATTGCTGTTATTCTTGTTTGGTTTTTTTTTCTTGTTTGAAGCTTTTTAATTTTTAAATATTTTTTCAAATAAGATTTTTCTAATCGTTTCTTTTTTAAAAAAAAATTTCTTCCTCTTTTTTTTTCTTGTTTTTTTTTTGTTTTTATTATTTTTATTTTATTTTGAATTTTGTGGGGAGGGGAAATATTAAAGTAGATAAAAATATAAGAGGGAAATTAATTAAATTTAAATTGGGACAACGGAAGTTTGAACGACTCTCTGGGTATACATGTGTGTGTATATGTGTCTGTAAATACACGCGCATATATAGGACAGAGAGAGGGAGGGGGGAGGTGATAAGGGTTAAGTACTGTATTTGGAAAGTTTAATAAAATTGGTTAGGGATAAAATATATGGTGAATTTTGAATGATTAAACTTTATATGTAAATTGATAATAAGCAGTTAGAAATATATTTGAATGAAACGGCAGGGGAGAGGGAAAGAGAAAGAGAAGAAATTGGCTTGGACAAGAGAGCAAAGACCAACGTCCTCCGATAGAAGTTTCAGGAGGCTTACAAGATTGGATGAGGAGAAAGAAGAAATGAAAAAAGCAATGCAACAAGAGATAAAGGATTTGGAGGAACAAGAGACAGTGAAAAAGATGGCACAACAACTACAGCAGCAGCAGCAACAGAAGACAATAATATCACCAACGGCGCCTACTCCATCTGTGGTAAAATCAATCGTGATAACAACAGCAAAAGTAACAACGACAACAACAGCTATGTCAACAGTGTCAACGACAGCGGCGATAGCAGGAACAACACCAACAACGATCGTAACCACGTCCACGGCCACAACACCAACGACATCGGCGACAGGGGGAGGAGAAGGAACTAAATCTGAATTTGAAATTCTTAACGAGAAATTTGATACCCTGGGGAATAATATTGGAAATATGTTTGCTCAATTTAGAACAGAATGGAAGAAGGATTTGCAAGATGTATTAGTAAACATTATGAAGGGAATTGAAGACATGAAAGAGGAAACAAAGACCATTAAAAAAGAGCAAGAAGAGATAAAAAAAGATCAAGCAATGATAAAAGTAGAGGTCATGGACTTAAAAAAGAAAGAAAAGGAAAGAGAAAATAAAGTTGGGGACCATGAAAAGAGATTGGAAAATGTAGAAGAACAATTAAGAAAAGCAAATGTTATAATTCGAAAATTCCCAGAGAATTCACCAGACAAATTAAAAGAAAGAATAGTGAAATGGCTTGACGAAATTATGGAAGATGGCTTCACGCCGCATGAAGTGGTAAATGTATTTAGGCTTGGTTCAAGAAGGGGCAAAACTGGGTCAAGGAATGTCATGTTAAAATTTGCTAATGTATCAGATAAACTGAGGTTAATGGCGCTTATACGTGAAAAAGGACCAGAGGTTTTAAAAGTAGAAGGCCATGACATTGAAGTGTACAACGACATTCCAATGGAGGATCGTTTCTGGAGACAGTCGATGAAGCCAATCACAAAAAGATTCCAGGAAAGGGGAATAAGATACAATTGGAAATTCCCAAGACAATTAAGTTTTTTTTATCTGGGAAGAAGATATTTAATCAATGAAGATATTAATGTCTTGGATGTAATGATAGATGCCAAATTATTGGAAGCAGGAACTAAAGAGTGGTTTGATTTGAAGGAAGAATTGATTATATCTGGTGGTTATAGAAGAAGGGATAGCAATGGAAACGAGAATATGCCAAAAGGGGCAGAAGGAGGAATAGCTCCGGACGGGGAGTAGGTTCAGGCCCAATCCAGACTCCTATGTATGACTGCACCCCCCCTCCCCCCTCTGAATTTTGGAGGCCATTTGTAAAAAAGAAATGGGGAGGGAGAGTAGTAGATTGTTTAGTGTATTTTTTCTTTTAGATGTTTTTTCCTTTTTTATTATTATTATTACTTTTTTGTATAAGGTGAAGGAAATGTTATATGTTGATCACATGTCCGTAGGAGGAAGTGGGAACTGCAAAAAAAGGGAGGGAGATACATAATAGATGAAGGATATAAAAGTATTAACATGGAACGTGAAAGGTACTGGTTGTCAAGTGAAGAGAAGGAGGTTGGAAGCGGCACTTAGAAAAGATAGACCGGATATAATTTTTCTTCAGGAGACCCATCAGAATTCGGAAAAAACCAATAAATTATTCTTAGGATGGACCCAAGTTTACGAAAAATCGTATGGCTCCTCAAAGGCTAGGGGGGTCGCAACTTTGATATCAAATAGAGCGGGATTCGAGATAATAAAAAGTATATCAGACCCAGAAGGTAGATACTTAATAATAAAGGGGAAGATAGAAGAAGAGGAAATAACGTTGGTGAATTTGTATGTGCCAAATGAACATCAAAACAGGTTTTTAAATAAGATATATCGAATACTAGAGAAAGAAAAAACAACAAAAATGATTGTAGGGGGAGATTTCAATCTAGTAGGATCAAATATAGATAGCACGAATATGAAGAGAAGTGTAGGTGGAAATAAGACGTTTGTGTTAAATAACTGGTTGAAATCCTTGGGGTTGAAAGATACATGGAGAGTACTTAAAGGACAGGAAAGGGCCTATACGTATTTTTCACAAGTGTACAATACATATTCCAGAATAGACTACATATTTGTTACGGATAATTTGATAAGTAATTTAGATGGTATAGAAATTGGAATATTCAAAGAATCGGATCATGCAAAAGTATTGGTGGAATTGAAAATAGATGCTATAAAGAGCCCGAAAAATTGGAGATATAACGCCAGATTGTTTAGAGATAAAAAAAGTAAAGATCAAATGGTAGAAAAATGGGAAGAAAATTGGAAGTGGAATGATACAGGGGAAGTACGAATTGGTACCGTATGGGATACCATGAAAGCAATATTTAGGGGTGAAAGTATTAGGTTGGCAAGTATTAGAAATAAACAGTTAAAAAGTAAGCAAGAAGAAACAGAAAAAGAGATTAAAAGGTTACAGGAGATACATGCAATAACCAAGGATAGAAAAGTATATGAAAAGATGCAGGGACTAAGGAAGGAATTAATTGGAAATGACATAGAAAAGGTGAAAAGAGACCTAACATATTTAAAAAGAGAATATTTTGAATACAGTAATAAAAATTCAAAAATGTTGGCAAGAGCGGCTAAAGAAAAGAGAGGCAGAAGAGAAATAGGGATATTAGTGGATAAGGAGGGTATAAGGCATAATAAGATTAAAGATAAATGCAAGGTGGTCAGAGAATTTTACCAATCCCTATACTCTAAAAAGAGAATAAACCTAGATAAATTAAAAGATAGATTGGAAATGCAAATTAAAAATAAAATAAGCCAAGAGCATAAACAAAGAATGGAAGAATTAATAACTGAAAAAGAGATAAAAAAAGTAATAAACAAACTGAAAGTAGATAAAGCACCCGGTGAGGATGGATTACCTGCTGAGTTTTATAAAGAATTTAAGGAGATAGTAATCCCGAAATTGTTAAAACTTTACAATGGTATTCTTAAAGGGGAACAGGTACCTGTATCGTGGTATAGAACAATAATTGTCCTATTACCAAAACCGGGAAAAGATTTAGAAAAAGTAGAATCATACAGACCTATATCCCTGATTAACCAAGATGCTAAGATTTTTACAGCTATACTGGCAAACAGACTGAATAGTTTTATGGATAAATATATAAATAAAGACCAGGCCGGCTTTGTGAAAGGGAGATATATGACAGATTTAGTAAGGCGAGTTCTAAATTTAATAGACGTGGCAAGACAAAATAAAGAGAAAGTAGGTATATTATCATTAGATATTTTTAAAGCATTCGATTCTGTACAATGGGTAACAATTATCGAGATAATTAAGAGTTATGGATTCGGTAACAGGTTTATAAAGACAATAGAACAACTGTACCAACAAGGATACGCTAAAATCAGGGTTAACGACGGTTTAACAGAAGAATTAAGATTAGAGGCAGGAACAAGGCAAGGATGTCCCCTATCCCCAATTCTATTTATTATGGCGATGGAAATACTAGCTAATATAATAAGAGAAGACAAAAATATAGAAGGAATACTGGAAAATAAAATTAGTTTATATGCAGATGATACTTTGCTAATTATGAAACACCCCAGAAGAACCATGGAAAGGATTCAAAAGCATTTAAAGGATTTTGAACAAATTACAGGTTTAAAGGTAAACTGGGAAAAATCAGAATTAATTTTAAATAATATTGAAAAAGAAGAGCAAAGGAAAATTAGGGATGAATTTAAATTACAGATTAAAGGGAGCTTGAAATACCTGGGGATAAATATATCCAATAATTTAGAGGACCTGAAAAGACTAAATTATGATAAACAAAAGAAGGAACTTAAGATTAAAATTTCACAATATCAAAAACTGAAGTTGTCTTGGTTCGGCAGAATAGCACTGACTAAAATGATGTTACTACCAAAACTAAATTTTTTATTTGATGCCTTACCAATTCAGCTGATAGATAAAGATATTGAGGAATTTCAAAAACTATTTGATAGTTATTGTAATGGGGGACGTAGACCTAGAATTCTAAAGAAAATGTGGTATTTACCTCAAAAAGAAGGTGGTTTAGGAATGCCTAATTTAAAGAATTATTATAAAGCCTTCCAGATAAAGAACGTAGTTAAGATATTGATGAAGGAGTCGGTTATCTGGGAGGAAATCGAGATGAAGGAAGTAAAGGAAGTTGGTAAGAGTCTTTTCTTAGACAAGGAAATAGGAAAAATATCGGTTAAAAACAGAATGATGAGATCTATGTTGGGAGTATGGAAGAAAGTTAAAATGAAACTGGCCCCAAACATCTCACCGATAATTGAAATAGAAGACTTGAATAACTTCCCAATAAGATTGGATAACGAGATTAAGGAAATTTTGTTGACAAATAGGGTTCTCCTATTGAAAGATTGGATACGAGTCTGCAAAGATGATGGGAGGAAAAGAGAGCTATATACCCAGATGAAGTTGAATTGGTTTCAAATAATTATGGTGAATAAGTGGAATAATAAATATTGGAGGGAACGAAGCTTAGAAAGAGACAGGACGGAATTTGAGGAACTAGTTTGGAAAATTAGGAAGGAGGAAATTGGTATTAAAGGGTTGGTTAGTAAAATTTATAAAATAATAAACACAGAAGGCAACCCACAAGAAACATTAAGAAATACATGGGAACAGGATTTGAACTTGAAAATAACGGAAAAGGAATGGCAAAATAAATGGAAAAAAAGAATTATGAGATCCCTATCGGTCAGAATAAAGGAACACAATTTTAAAATGTTATGGAGGTGGTACCTGACACCCGTGAGACTGCACCAGATGGATAAGAAGAACAATAAAATGTGTTGGAGATGTAAAAACAGTTTGGGCACATATGTTCATATGTGGTATGAATGTAAAGAGGTAGAAAACTTTTGGACAAAAATCGAGATTGAGATAGGGAAAATTATGGGAGTACGTCTCAGATTGGGGCCAGATACCACCTTACTGACAGATGTTGAGAATATTAAAATAGATAACGATAAGAAAGAGCTGTTGTCTATGATGTTAGTAATGGCAAGAATGTGTATTGCAAAAAATTGGAAAAGTGATATAATGTTAAAAGTGCAGGATTGGTACGGGCAGATGTGGGATCTCGCATTGAATGAAAAACTAACATGGGAACTAAACCTTAAGAAAGGTATAATAAAAGAAAGTAGATTTTGGAAAATATGGCGAAAATTTGTGGAACACTCATTGACAAGAGAAGGAATAAAAAAATTGACACCAGACCAAACGAAATTTTGGGAACAATAGAAATGAATGGGAGATCCCACAACCTCCTAGGACAATGTATATAGCACCAGGGTGACGAAGTCTGTAAGTGTATGTAATACACAGTCTGTCTTATTTTTTTTATATACTATGATTTTATCTTTATTAATTTTTTTATTCTTTTGTTATGTATAAAATGTTTGTTTTATGTCTTATGCTTTAAAAAATTAATAAAAATTTAATTAAAAAAAAACATTATTACCTTATATTATCAGATGAAGCTCTAGAGATGTTTTTCAGGACATACAGAAAAACAGATTGGTTTTAATTAAGAAAGAGTTCTAAAGTATGAGAAATGAAAAGCTGTATTAAATTAATGATAAATACCAGAATACATCATTACTGGTTTTCAAATATTTATATGTTGCAATTTTATTTTAATAAACGTAATGGTTCTTAGGAGTCTGATACTAAAATGAACTGTCAACTGCTACAAAATGAATAAACCATTCCCTGATCAACTCAATTACATTTCTAAAATTATAACAGGTACATTGGATACATGAATGAGATCTATATTAATCCACACATTTCCATATTTTTCTCTCCAAAGCTTGCAAAGCATGATTCCTGGTAACCTTCAGCATATTTAGCAAAAACAAAGGTGAACTTTTACTTAGGATTTAAGCCCAAGATTTGAATTATGTTATTATTATTGTAGACATGGGCCTTGTGAAGAAACTGGGGAATGTAGGATATAGAATTCATCTAGGAAATTTATGCTTCTTTGGGAGGTGAATAGAAAGCTGGCTGAGAAAGCGAGAGCCAGTGTGTACCCACAACAAAGGGGAAAATTAACAACTTCAATAAACCTCCTTTACAGAAGTCATCAAAGTAGTATAGGCCAGCATGTGATTTACCTGACAGTAGGATTTCCCCTCATGAATAACTATGGTTTTATTACTTCATTTAGTTGTATCCAAATCCAATACCCTTTCTCTCCTTTCTCCACCTCCCCTTATTTTGCTTTTACATTTCCAATACTAAACTAAAGCATTGTAAAGGTTGTTATAAAGCAGCATAAATTTAAAAAGCAGAAAAGTATACTTTTATATAAAAGTATAATTTGGAAAAGCATGCAACCCTACATATGAAGTAAGCATCATTGATATCAGTGAACAGTGAATACTGTTTCCTAGTACGAGGGTACCAGATTGTAATCTTTTGGTACCATCCTCTATATGTTAACCTAGAGCTGTGCTAACTGGAGCTTGTCAGATGCCCTCTGGTAACTAATCTAGCAAGGGGACCTCCCTTAGAATACACAGCCCAATATTCGTTCCTCTCACTTCCGATTTGGATTACCGGCGTCACATTTCATTCCCTTAGTAGCTTTGCCGAGCTCTTCGTTTAGTTGATTAATGAAGTGTCTGTGGGCTATAGTAGAGTTATGCCTTTAAAAAAATTATAACCCTTCTATAAAATATAACTACACAGAGAGTCCTTCTTGAATCTAATGATTCAGGCTTTTTATTAATACACTCAGATCTTAAAATTACAGAAAGGAAAATCACAGGTTAGTTCATTACTTTACCCCCCTAATAAAATAATGAAACACCTAAACTATCTGGCTCTAACCAAAATCCATCTTGGCTGATAAAGTTCAAGCCTCTCTCGCTCTGTTCTCTGCTTCCTCTCAGCATCTTTTCTAGCCCATTGCCCCCTCCCTTCTACTTCTGGACATTCATCCAACTAACTAACTAACTTTGTTTTCTTAATTGGGCTTTGAGGCAATGCCAAGGCCCTTTCCTCCATCTGCTGTGAAGCAAGGCCACTCCACTTTATCAGACCAGGTGTCCTATCTGGTCTTCCCTTGCCATCTCTTAGCAACTACATAGCTTGCTCTGCTGGCAAGTTTCTAAACATCTTCACAGAGACAATGAATTTGGCTTTTTGAAGACGACTAGGCAGATTCTAGGGGACTGCAGTGGGTCAAGTGGCTAAGACGCTGACTGGCAGGCGGAAGGTCAGCAGTTCGATTCCCGAGTACTGCAGGACGGAATGAGCCCCCGTCTTTGTCCAAGCTCCTGCCAACCTAGCAGTTTGAAAGCAAGACATTGCAAGTAGATAAATAGGGACCACTTTGGTGGGAAGGTAACAGCGCTCCGTGCGCTCTGGTGTCTAGTCATGCACATGACCACGGAAACGTCTGCAGAAGCAGACAGCGCTGGCTCTTCGGCTTTGAAACAGAGATGAGCACTGCACCCTAGAGTCGGATACGAGTGTCTTTCGAGCAAGGGAAATCTTTAGTCAGATTCTAGGCCTACATTCTAGCACAAAAAGAATACAAATGAGCTGTTTAGCTATATAAAATCATGACAGAGTTTATATAACCCTTGTGGATTTTTTTGGTTCAGCTCCGCTGACTGAGGAAATCCTAGGATGGGGCTGTGATTCAGGATTTGAGATAGAAAATGCAGAAGAACTGGAGAGGCAGGAGCTGCTATTCCCACAGAGGTTAAGGCCCTTTTACCACCTTAGGTTAAATAGAAGAATTTCAACATGTTCATGCAGGAGGGGCACTGGAAGAGTGAATCCACTCAATGATCTTATGTATAATTACACCTGCATTTTATTTTAGGGTTTTAGAGATGGTATATGTGGAGCCAATTCCTCTGTGTTGTGGATATCCTACTTTGGTTGATCAACTTTGTTCTCATTTGGTTTTCATAGCAGGAGAAGAGACACAATCCTGAGTTATATGTTCCCCAAAATACATGAGTTGCCATGGCTAGAGACAGGATGTTAAATTAGATGAATATTTCTTTAGTTCCAGGCAGCAAGAAACTTTTAAATACAGTATTCACAATCCGAGGGTACCCTGGTGGTTTGAGGTAGGTCCTGGCCTGCTACTCTCTATTCCCATGATGGTGAACCTTGGCCATACCTGTCAAGTATCCCGGATTGGCAGGGTTTTCCCGTATTTCCGCGCCGCTTCTTCCACTTCCCCGCCGCCATCCCATAATTTGACTGGCGGGGAAAGTAGTCACTGTGCATATGCGCAGAAACCTTCTGCACAGGTCCCGTATTTTCCAGAGCCGCGCTTGACGGGTATGGCCGTGGCACTCCAGATGTTCTTGGATTTCAATTCCCAGAAGCCCAAACACCCTGTGAATCCACACAAATGGGCTTACTGTGATTCATCCGGCCCGCACTGCCCTCGTCGCTCCCGGAAATGGAAGTAAAACACACCTGTACAGTTAAGGCTCTTCCGAGTTAACGGCGCATTTTACTTCCGCTTCTGGGAGCGATGAGGGCAGCGCGGGCCGGATGAATCGTAGTGGATTCACAGGGTGCTTCTGGGAATCGAAGTCCAAGAACATCTGGAGTGCCAAGGTTCGCCATCACGGAAGCCCCCATAGTGCTTCTAGCCTCCTATGGAGCAGAACAGGAATTCCCTTTCGGGGTGGGGGTGTGTGCATGTCGTCTGAGGCAACTTCTTGCCCAAACCGGGTCAAGAGGAGGCTCGGCAAGAAACACGGGAGCCTTTCCCTGGGCCAGAAACTCTCCTGCTCTACCTGAGCAGGCCGCGAGTGAGTCAGCAAGCAAGGAAAAGCCTGGTGGCGGCGCGGCGCCCAAGAGGGGGTGGCGGCGGCTTCCACCTGACCCATTTTGGGGCAGAGGTCGCCCTTCATTTTGAGAGTGGGGCCCGCCCCTTCCTCTCTTCCACCCTGACCCAAACCAGGCCCAGGCGGGGCTTTCCCTACTTTAGGGGGGGCGGGAGCGGAAAGTGCTGAGTAACGCTTACTCGCCACTTGGAGGCGGGCAGCTGCCATTCCCATACCCGGGCTCGGCCTGCGGCAAAGCCCCTCCTTCCACCACGCCAACCCCATACGCGGCTCCGGCCTTGCCTTGGCCCCATGGAGGTATAAAAAAAACAACAACAGATGACATGACGTCACAAACTTGAAGCCGACTAATCTGACAGTCCGCCATGTTAGTTGGCCCAAAACATTGTCTTATGGTGCTTTGATTGTGTGGAGTCGTGAAAGTAGATCGGGGTTTCCCCTTTAATATCAGTGGGTGGGTGGGGGGGTCGCGATCCCCTTCTCCGCTGGCTCCCCTGGGTCCAGAAGGGTTGGGGAGACAGACCCCTTTTGCCCCCCCAACCTCACGGGACCTGGGAGAGGGGATCGAATCCACCCCACCCCCTGATATTAAAAGGGAAAACCCGATCGGAGTTTCCCCTTTGATATCAGTGGGTGGGGGGTTGCGATCCCCCTCTCCGCTGGCTCCCCTGGGGTTGGGAGGTTTGGGGGACAAAGGGGGTCTGTCCCCCCCCCCAACCCTTCTGGACCCAGGGGAGCCAGCGGAGAGGGGGATCGCACCTCCCCCCCAACCACTCCGTTTTTAAAGAGAAGAAAGCAAGCGGTTTCTTTAAAAACGGAGTGTTTGGGGTGTGTGTGTGGAATCGATCCCCTCTCCCTGGTCCCCTGGGGTTGGGAGGTTTGGGGGGGGACAAAAGGGGTCTGTCCCCCCCAACCCTTCCAGAGCCAGGGGACCCTGCAGAGAGGGGATACCCCTGCAGGACACCCCATTATTAAAGAGAAGAAACCAAGCAAGCGGTTTCTTCGCTTTAAAAAAAAAAGGAGTGTTGTGGGCATAGAGGTATATTGTACTTCCATCCATGCTTGGCCCGCTTCCCTCCCACCGTGGCTGCTCTGGCGCTCCTCCCCGCCAGGCCCCCACCCACATCCAGCCTGCTGCACCTCGAACCACCGCCTGACCTACTCCTCCCTGCTTCGAGTCCCTTCTTCCCGATCTCCTCCTCCTGATCTGGTGCGGGGGTTTTCCCAGCTAGCGCCCGCCCCGCCTGGCCCCAGTAGTGTTTATAAAGCGAAGGGCGCAGAGAGCGGCTTGTGTTGTTGTCGGGGCACAGGAGGCCATTGTCGTCGTCTTCGCTGCCGCTTGGAAGGGAGAGAGAAAGACAGCCAGACAGCCGCCGTTGTGTCCTTCTTCCTGTGATTTCTTTGCTGCGCCACAGGACCACAGAGCTCCCGCCGCCGCCGCCGCCGCCGCCGCCGCCGCCATGGCTCCGATGACGGTGAAGGCCTACCTGCTGGGCAAGGAAGAAGTCACCCGCGAGATCCGCCGCTTCGCCCTCGACAAGCCGGCCCGTTACCTGCCCATCCGGGAGAAGGTGGCCGACCTCTTCCAGGGGCTCCTCCGGCATGCCAACGCCTCCGCCGCGGGGGGCTTCCAGATGTACTACAAGGGTGGGTCTTCGGTGTGTGTGCGTGTGCGTGTGTGTGCGCGCTCCCTCCCCACCCCCCAATTATTATTATTTTTTTGACACCGGAGCCCGTACTCTCCCCCCCCCCAAAAAACAACAACACCACCCCCCGTCTTTTGGAAATGGCGTCCTTCTGCCTTAAACCGAAGCGTCGCCCCCATAAGACTCTGGTGCTGCTCTTTGGCTTCGCTTTCCGAAGGGGACACTTTCCCTGTTGAATTGCTGCCTGTGGCAAGGCTGTGCCTTCGCGGTTAGCACGGGAGGAGCCCAGAGAATTATGAAAAAAGGGGGGCGGGGCGGGGCGGGGGTCCGCCCTCGATTTCACCCCCTTCCCCCTCCCCCATGGGTGGCGGTGGGTCACGGGAGCTGCTTTCCATGCAGATTCCGGGGAGCCCTTCCCCCCTTTCCAAGGGGCTTCTTTGCTACAGGTGGAGGAGGCTCCCTTGTTTTTTAAGCAGGAGAACCAGTTGGTCCAGTGTTCACCCGCCTGTTGAAGGGTTCTTCGTGCGTCTCGTGAGGAGCTAAAATAAATAAATTGCGTGTCAGACATGACTCTGGGTTGAAAGGGTTTTGTTAAAAAGGGGGGCATCAAAATGGTGCCCCTGCCCTAGCAAGGTCGGCTTGGTTGATCAACCTGGAATAGTTTTATCATTGTGTAATTCCGCACTGATGTAAACCGTTCCTTCTTAGCTTTGGGCTCAAGTTTGTTTGGAAACCATCAACAGAGACCCTAGACCCGTGATGGCAAACCTTGGCACTCCAGATGTTCTTGAACTTCAATTCCCAGAAGCCCTGATCAGCAGGAGTGCTAACTTGGGCTTTTGGGAATTGAAGTCCAACAACACCTAGAGTGGCAAGGTTCGCCACCATGGCCCCAGACCCTTGATGGCAAACCTTGGCACTCCAGATGTTCTTGGACTTCAATTCCCAGAAGCTCCCGTGAATCCACATGAATGGGTTTACTGCAATTCATCTGGCCCGTGCCGCCCTCGTTACTCCCGCCTGTACGGGCGCAGTTTACTTCCGCTTCCAGGAGCGTCGAGGGCGGCGTGGGCCGGATGAATCGCAGTTAACCCCTAAGTGTGGATTCACAGGGGCTTCTGGGAATTGAAGTCCAAGAACATCTGGAGTGCCAAGGCTCGCCATCATGGCCCTAGACTGTCCTTGGAGACTGGCTTTGGCAGGTGGTTTGAAAAGCCACTCCACATGCACAGAGGCAGAGGATTTTATTTTCCACACAACTCATACTTTCCAAGTTTATCGAAATCTCCTGGACAGTGCCTCAATGTAGCAATGCCCTCAGTTTGTGGAGACTGAAATACAAGAGAGAGAAAAATTGGAAATAAGGAATAACCATTGCAGGGTTGAACTGGCTTTGATTTTTGTTCCTACTTCCTGAGTACAAGAGATGACAGACCATGAATACAAAATAGGCATCGAGCGCATAAGTCTTTCTTTCTTGTTTATTGCCAGAGGGGGAAGCAATTATGTAGAAGGGGTTTGTGAAGCTGACAGAGGAGGGCAACCAGAATGATTAGGGGACTGGAACACCTTCCTTACCATCTGAGGCTGCAACGGTTGGGCCTTTTCACTCTTGAACGACGGCGTCTAAGAGGTGACCTGATTGAAGTTTATAAAATCATGCACGGTGTGGACAAAGTAGATAAGGAAAAACTGTTTTCCCTATCGCACAACACTAGAACTAGGGGACACTCCATGAAACTTTTGGGTACTAGTTCTCAAACAAATAAGAGAAAGTACTTTTTCACCCAGAGGATCACTGGTCTATGGAACTCCCTGTCAGAAGAAGTGGTGACAGCTGTCAGTCTTGACAGCTTTAAGAAAGGATTAGAAAAGTTCATGGAGGACAAGGATATCAATGGCTATAATTATGGATACCTAAGGTCAACCTCCGGGTTGGAGAGATAGGCAGGATATCTCTCAATGCCATTTCCAGGGAATCCTAAGCAGGTGAAGGCATCTCCTTGGGAATACCCTGAAGGAAATGGTGAGCAACTGTGTGAGACAGAATGCTGGACTGGATGGGCTGTGGCCTGTTCCAGCAAGGCTGTTCTTATGTTCTTATGATGCAGTGCTGAAAGATCCCCCCCCCCCAAGTATGTGTAGAATGGCCTGTTTTGGCAGTAAAACACAGGGAATCAAGTCACGTATGCTGTGAAGAAGGAACTGGGTGTCACGTAGGAATGACGTATAATAGAATTAACCTTTTTTGGCATTAAGGATGTAGTAGATTATAGTGGTATATATATTTCTGTTTGGAAACCATCCAGTTCTTTTACATGGTCAAAGGAGGGGCCACACTTGTGAAATGTGGAAGGGAGATTTCTGACAAGTGATTGCAGGATGACTACTGCTGATTTAAGCCCATACTCAGTAGCTGCACATTCTTACTCGTGCATTAATACAGAATGATTGTCACTGCTTGATCCTGTACTATATACAAAAAGATCTGCCGTCTTTTTGTAAATAGAGTCTTTGGGGCATTTTATTTTGGCCATGGGTCAACAGATCCTGGCGTGTTATGTGTTGACTTGGACTGATTACTCTAGAACATTTTACAATTGAAGCTTTAGAAAGAAAAAGCTCCTATATCAAATTGGCACCCCACCCACTCTCAGATGTTGACAGGGAGGGCTGAACAGTGTTTTGCTCACTTTAAGAGCCTGACGTCAGAGCCTTATCTCTAGGAGGAAATCAGGTGATGTCTGATTTCTTATGTAGGTTAAGAGCAGAGATACCCAGCTGCTTTTATAGGTATTATCCACTTAAATTTACACACTTCTGATTTCCCCCAGCTTTGCCTCAAGATCAGAACCAACTTGCATAGGTATATTTGTATCAACTTCAGCATCTGTTAAGGACCTTGTCAGTACTGCTTCCTATTCATGGAAAACATTGATACATATTTTTTTTTTCATGTCAAAAACCAGGCTATGGAGAGTCTCTCTTGCTGTTTTCTGTAACAGCACTCTTGTAATCCACCTCTCAGTGCTTCACTACAGCTTTATCACATCTTAACTTTTACCGTGAAAAGAGCATAGACCAATAACTCATTTGTTAGCCAGGTTTGCGTGCCACTTTCAGTGGGCGGAGGGAACATTTCTTTCTTTAAGGTCCTAGCTAGCCAGTTGATGTAAGCTTATTCACAAAATAAAGTGATACAGTTGTTGCCTAAAAATTGCATTTTACGGTGTTTGAAACCTCAAACCAATGGATATTTCTTCAGTAGTACACCTTGCCAAGTGGACCCAGTGCCACTAATCAGTTTTCTTGATAAGAGGCTTGCACATACAGTGGTCCCCCGAATAACGATGCATCTGTACAATGACGAAACCACATAACGACGCTATATTTTTGGAAAATCCATGACCCGAATAACGCCATAGCGGCGTTATGTGGTTCATTGCGTTTGATCCCCTACCTTAACAGCTGATTGCAGGTGGAAAAAAAATCGCCATTTTCAGGTCCCTGTATCCAGGTCGACAGCAACATGGGGGGGGGGCTGGGAGGACGTCTCCCGCGCAAACCCCATCTTCCTAGGATCTTCCTGAGCCGCACTAGAAGTGAAAATAGTTGCATCCGCCATTTTGGAAACAGAAAAACAAAAAGCAAAATGGCGAATGCAACTATTTTCACTTCTAGCCCGGCTCAGGAAGGTTATAGGAAGACGGGGTTTGCACGAGAGAGGTCCTCCAAGCACCCCTGATGTTGCTGTGGATCCGGAGAGCCTGAAACAGGGACCCGAAAATGGCAATTTTTTTGCCCGCAATCAGCTGGAAAGGTAGGGGAATCAGTCTTCCTTCTTGTGGGGGGTGGGCAGCCTTTTTGTGGGGGTGGGCAGGGGTGGCAGAGACCCCAAAATGTGCAGAAAAACCTCCTTCATGACAGAATTTTTTTTTTGCACATTTGGGGGCCTCCTCCACCACTGCCACCTCTGAGAGGCTCGAGGGACCTGATCTGGGCTGTTTTCAACACCCCCTGACCATTTCCGATGCTGCTGCAAGCCAAAACCTGCAGCTGATTAAGGAGTTTTTCCCACCGTTTTGGCTTGCAACAGCGTTGGAAAAGGTCGGGGGGTGTCGGAAACAGCCCGGATCAGGTCCCCTGAGCCTCCCAGAGGTGGCAGGGGTGGAGGAGACCCCAAAATGTGCAAAAAAAAATTCTGTCCATATAACGACAAAATCATAATAACAACATGACTTGGGGAACCAAGCTTTGTTGTTATTCGGGAGTCCACTGTAAACCAACAGAAATTGGCTTTGCAAGTAGATAAATAGGTACCACTTTGGTGGGAAGGTAAACAGCATTCTGTGCACTCCCATGTCTAGTTATGCCTGCCACATGTCCATGAAAATGTCTGCAGATGCAGAAAGTGCTGGCTCTTTGGCTATACAGTAAACGGATATGAGCACCAAATCCTAGAGTCTGATACGACTGACTTTCAATCAAAGGCAACTTTTACCTTTTCCTAGTACTGTATATCTTAGAGTAAATAAAACAGAACAGCTTGGTTCATGAAAGCTCACAGTGAAATACAGGACTTAGTCTTTAAGGTGCCAGAATTTTTTTGGTCTTTTTTTTTTTTTTTTTTGCTGTTCTGCTCAGATATAATTGCACAGACTAACATGGCTACCACTTCAAACTTTACCTAGTAGTTAATTAATGCCATTTTGGAGGGGAATGTAAACTAACATTGCCTTCTCAAGCATTCAGTTTTGTTCCTGATAACATGTTTTAAAGTCCAGCACAATACAGTAGGCTGGTTTATAGGTACAGTACCTATTAAAACAATTTTATCACTGGGATTTCTTCTTCTAGATGAAGATGGCGATATGGTTGCTTTTTCCACTGATGAAGAATTGAAGCTGGCTTTACCCTGTGTGAAAGATGGAATTCTTCGCATTTATGTTAAAGGTAACCTTGATTCTTTCAAGCAACACTCTTAATCTTTCCTGGCATCTGCTGTCTTCTCTTGTGGTCTGTACAATGTCCAAATGGTTAGAATTGGTCCAGAGTGGAAAACCTGCATTGCCTCAATTCAGAAACTGCTTTCAAGGAGCCATTGATCAGTCTGATTCAGGGCTGATAAAGATCCCACAGGATCTTAGGCTGCCTCATTTCCCTGACTTGTCTCCAAACATCATCCTGAGAGCATAATAATAAATTGTGTCTCACTGCAAACAAAGAAAGAGAAGTGGAGAAAGCATGGGAGTTTCTTTGCCACTGACCCACACAATTGCTTTGAAATAAGCTGCCACTTAACTAATTATTTGAGAATAAGACCCACAAATTAAGGGGATTTGTTTTTGAGTAAATATATCTAGCATTGTGTTACAAATCCCTATTACTGATTTCTCCCCTTAATTAAATATTCATGTCCTGTTGGATATTTATAGCATAAAAATTAGTATGACATTTCAGAAAAAACTTGCTTGGGTTTCCATTTTCTCTTCTTAATGCTTTTTTTCCTTGTGATGTCTTTTAAATAATAATAAGTCTGCAAGCATTATTATAGAAAATGTTCAAGTTTTTTTTTTGGGGGGGGGGGTGTTGACTTTTTTAATCTTTAAAGCAATGCAGACAACAAAAACAAAGTCATGGTAAATCAGATTCCGAGTTTTTCCCCTCCGGGTGATCCACATGGTGACCTATAGCCCTTCTCTAACTAAATGAAGATTCCCCCCCCCCCCCCAAAAAAAAAAAATTAGTTCTTCTAATTCATTTCTAGAGCAGAGCAAAGATTGGATATGAAGAAATTAATATACATCCTTGCATTCTTTGCAGTTTTTTTACTATATTACTGCCATACAACATGGATGAATTTTAGTGTTGTCTATTAGTTTACTTAGCATAACAATAGTTAAATGACAGCATCTGTTTGTGTCCTTCAGAGAAAAAGGAACTTAAGCGGGAACACCTGCACCGCCAATCATGTAGCCAGGAACGTCCTCCAAATTTGGTGCATCCAAATGTGATCTGTGATGGTTGTGATGGCCCGGTTGTGGGTACCCGATTCAAGTGCACCATTTGTTCAAACTATGACCTGTGTAGCACTTGCGAGGGGAAAGGTATTCATAAGGAACACAACATGATCATGTTTCCCAGTCCACTGGGCAATCCACTTGAGGTGAGTACAATGAGGAAAAGGTCCAAAAGTAGTTCAAGATCTCGCCTAAGACAGATCACAGCTGTTAGAGAGTAACAGCTTCCCATTGGTCTGTTTCTTTTGCTCTTTAGTGGCTTCCACGGGGTCGCTGGATTAGGAAGATGAAGCATGGGGCTCCACCCTTTGCTTGGATGCATGGCTGGGGCCAGTCTTGTCCCGCTCGTCGGCATCACCATCACCATCCTGACCAGGCAGAAGCCGGGACTTCTTCTCAAGAGGCTGATCCTGAGCAAGGTAAAAATACATATATATCTAGTTTTCTGATGTTCAAAAAACCAACGGCAGGAGCCAAATTAATATGACAAACTGGCAGGATCAGGGCTTGGGAATGCATGGGTTCCAAAGCAACTGTTTTCTAGGGGGTCTTTTTGAATAGATGTGTTTTACAAGCTCTTCTTAAAATGTTGTAACACATTATATACCCCACCTTGGATATCTTGGAGTCGTTATTCAGTGAGGAGTCCACACATTGGTAGACATTATTTGCAAGTGCTAAAAAAGACTAAGGTTTGAATATTTGTCTTGAACCTTATTGAAGAATTCTCTCCTTATTTGCTGTATTGATAACTGACCTAGTTTTTTTGTTTCATTTGTAAAAGAAGCCTCTGGTGGTCAACCTCAGGATCCCAATGTCACTTTCCTAAAGAATGTTGGAGAAAGTGTTGCTGCATTCCTGAGTCCACTTGGTAAGCTCTTGCCATCACTCCTCATTGGTGAGCTTTGAGGGCAGACTTTGAGGGTAGGCTGGGTAGACTTTTCTAGGCTTGAGTAGCTCATCTCCTGTCTTCTTTTGAAGAAATGAGTGCTACTTGCCGTAATTTCACGTGAAATATCTGTGCAAGACTTCACCATGGGGGCGGTCGTTGTAGTGATTTCTTAGGCATTCTGGATCCTTTTACTGTCTATGAGCCGTACCCACAAACATGGAGAAGTTCATTTGTATGAACAGCCCGGCTGCAAGGAGAAAATAAAAGCAGGCAAAAGGACCTCATTCTGTGTACTCAGATCTATCAGGCACACCAAAAGTAAATAGATTACAGAAGGTAGAATAAACACATCAGAGGCTGTCTGTTATTGACATTCTCTCTCTCTCTCTCTCAATCTTTAACTAAAAAAGCCAAACACAAGGGAACTACAAAACCAGTCTTCTCTCTGTACAACACAAACAATCAGTGCATGAATTCACTGCTCTTTGCCTCTGACTGATGAATCAGATAATAATAATTTCATGTCAGAAATTATTCTGGGTTGGAAGGATTTTTAGAAACTGCTCAGGGAATGCCCAAATGAGGCTCCTTTCATGTCCCCGTCAGATAATCCTAGGCAATAGGGAGTGCCTGCCCCTTAGTTTCTTAAGCGCCACCCCAAATAAATCAGGCACAGGACGTCTGTGACCAGCAAGCTTCCTTCCCTTGACAAGCAGATCTAGGAATGTGGAGATCTTCCTGATGAACAGTGTCTGTCCTCTCTAACATAAATGAAAACCAAGCTCTGTGGTCAGTCCTCTTTCACTGCTGACTTAGCTGTTGTTCAAGAAGGAGGAACAGATGTGTCAGATTCAGAGGTAATGGGGACGATGCAAACCCCAGACCTGCTGCTAATAGTTATCAAAAGCTGCGGGGAAAGTTAAATTTTGACTCTTTATTGACATTGGCCAACTATATTGCACAAAATACAATTACAGTACTTAAGGGGTGCCACTAACGTTTTTTTGTCAGTTTTATGGTCTTGATAAGTTTTGCGGAACTGGATTGAATTTGATGTGTGTGTGAGAGAGAGAGCAGTTCCCTCCTTTGCTTGTCCTCACTGTCTCTTGAGCACCTAGGAAAAAAGCACAGGGAAAGCTCTGCACCTGTGTGTCTTGCATGCATGCTCAGAATATTATACTTTAGTTTTGGTTTAATGTTGGCTAGAATCTACTTTTATATTTTAAATGAGCCAAAAACCATTCATGGCAATATAGTTTAATGAAGGTCTTCAACACCCCAAAATGATTTCAATATAGGTTTAATAACTTGTTGTGAATAGTCTTTAACTAGAATTGAAAGTTCATACGTTTTTTAAGAAAGGAAAATCATCGGTTTGAAAATTCACCGGTTGTATAACTTTTTCGAAAATCTTCAGAGAACATAATAATCAATTCTGTAACAATGAAAAATAAAAGGTAACTCAATTATTTGTGCATTATTTACATTATATACACTATATACATATAGACTTAATGGACTGGAAAAAGAATATTTACAATAATCTATATGTCGGCAACCTGATTATTCTATAAGTAATCAAACTGTTTACTTCAGTTTGATTACTTATAGAATGATCAGGATGCCGACATAAAAATTGTTGTAAATATTCTTTATTCCGGCCCATTAAGTCTATGTATATAGTGTATATAATGCACAAATAATTGAGTTACCTTTTATTTTTCATTGTTTTAAATGGCATACCATTGTATGAATTTATTATAAAGAAGCTGTGACAGTGCTTTGGGTGTACTGTGCAGAAGCAAGATATAAACATTTGAAGATCTCACAGGGTCATGTGAGGAGGAACCTGGACACTGTTGGCTGCAGTCTACTTCAGGGTGGGGTACCTGCCAGACACTGCAGAATAGCTGATAGGCTCTTCATCTTTCATGTAAACAAGGAGTCCATTTTCACAGAAGTGTTTGCTCAGCAGGAGCAAGCATTTGCTGTCCCCTGACTCCTGGACAAGGTCACCAACTACATTGGATTAATGTCATCATACAAAGACAACGCTGTTGATACTGACTTCGGTCTCTTGTTACTGCTTTCCCAGGCATTGATGTTGATATTGATGTGGAACACGAGGGCCAGAGAAGCAAAGTGGCCCAGCCCAGCCCTGAGAAGAACAGCCCTAACCCAAACAGTTCCACTGACCAGGCCAAACCAGATTCTGAGGTTGATGATGCTCTTTCAGACCAACTTCAGGATATGGTGGTGTGCTCGCCACCTGCACACATGGAAGATGAGACTCTTTTGCCACAGGTACAAATGACCAGTGTTGAGAGTGCACTCGGTAGTATAAAGATGTATGTATTAAGCTCATGCTAGTTGTAAGATTAACAAGGTGGGTGTTTTATAGTAATAGTGGCTGTTAAGCAAGCTTTTCTTTTAATCTATATTTCCATTGTTTTGTGTAATTTCATTTGGAGGTAATTCTGACTACTGGTAAACTAGCTTTAATAGGAAAGGGACAAGAGTGGTTTATTCAAGTAGATGTCATTTATTAGTAGCAGAGCTTTAGCTTGTTCATGTTAGATCTGGGCATAATCTTGATAAAGCCAGAAACATTAGAGAAAAACAGCAGGAAAGTAGGCAGGATGTTGTGATAGTAGTCATTGCATGCAGTTGAGCTGGAGACCTGTGAAAAATTTCCCAGGAACATAGATTTGGAGCGGGGAGGGGGGGGAGAGATTGAAGATATCTATGAGTAATGTCAGTACTGTATATATAGAAGGAAGGTCTCTGTTTGCAACATTTAGGATAAAATCAATCTCAAATCCATGGTAAAGCATTACAATTTTATTTTAGAATAATAGATATTAATGTGTACACTGTAAATTGAAACTCGGAAAATTAGAATATTGTGCAAATGTCCATTCATTTCACTTAAAAGGTGAAACAAATATATGAGATAGACTCACTACATGCAAAGCGAGAGATGTCATGCCTTAATTCGTTATAATTGTGATGATCATAGTACAGTATACATGAGATTATGTCATGATTATGGGGTACATGAGATTGGGGGGTTGGGGTTTTCATAAACTGTAAGCCATAAGCATCAATATTATAACAAAGTAAGGCTTAAACTATCTCACTTTGCATATAATGAGTCTATCTCATATATTTCCTTCACCTTTTAAGTTGCATTACTGAACTGAATGAACATTTTCATGATATTCTAATTTTCCAAGTTTCACCTGTATGTTGCTATAATATTGGTGGCTGGCAGCATTTAACTGCTATATATTCATTGCCTCCCTTGACCTTTTGGTTTGGAGGCTAAAATGTGACCTAACATTACTGAGACAGAATGCTGGACTGGATGGGCTGTGACCTGTTCCAGCAAGGCTGTTCTTATGTCTGTAATCGTGTATGGTAATTTCATTAAAAACAGTTGTGTTTAACAAACATCTTGTCTGTCTTTATTTCTAGGAACAAGTGGACTCTGGTGGTAACTCTGCAGGAGATGAGGACTGGACCCATTTGTCTCCAAAGGAAGTAGACCCTTCCACTGGTGAAATGCAGTCTTTGCACATGCTAGAGACTGACAGCCCAAGCTCTCTGGATCCAACTAAAGTTCCTGCCAACACTGGACCAACAGGATTGCGAGAGGCTGCAATCTACCCACACCTTCCACCAGGTATTAAGACCTTGGTTAGCAATGCCAGACTCTGACATGAAAATTGGTTTGGAGAGGGGAAATCCTGTTCTAACCAGTTACAGAAGAAGACTAAATTATTGGTGTAAATCTGGTAGTCAGTTTCTCAGTTGTTCTAGGCCAGTAATGGTCAACCTTGGCACTCTAGCTGTTCTTGAACTTCAATTCCCAGAAGCCCTGATCAGCAGGAGTTCTGATTTGGGCTTCTGGTAATTGAAGTCCAAGACACCCAGAGTGCCAAAGTTTGCCATCACTGTTAGGCTTTATAACAAATAGCATATGTACTGCCAAGCTCATTATAGAATGGACTTGTGTTTTTACTGCAATTATTGTATTTTATTGGTATCTCAGAAGAGTGGTGATTAGAAGTATTGTTGCCAAACATCACTATTAGTTAATAGTTCATCTATGCTACCTTTATTTATGAAGGGGCAGTTGGAAACTTGAAGGGACCAAAGGGCAATTTGGTTAATAACTCACCTTCTCTTGGTTGGCAACTTCACCAGCATAGTCTGTAGCTTGGGGGGTGTGTATTATAGTTTGAAGCATATGGGAAGCAAAAGGCTTCACTTTCCCAGTTATAAAGCATACATAATGCAGTACCGTAGACTACACTAAAAGTGGTTAGGTAGTATCATGGGATCTTTATAAATTATTTTTCCTGCAAGAGAACCTTGCATGGGTTGCCCCATGCATTCACAAAGCAGGAGTATGATATTCTTTTCTTCTGAAGTAAAGATGCTAGACTTCTTTTGGCCTGGTTTTAGGGATTTAACCAGTTTCTTCTTTATTAAGAGAGTATTTGAAGCTGAATTTGTCCTTTGTTGCCTGTGCAAATCAGTAGATTTGCATCATCCTTCTTCTTTTGCAGTAAATTGGTGTATTATGATAAACCCCAATATTCTCATATTGTAACAAATGTAAATTCTACATATTTGCAGAAGCGGATCCCCGTCTGATTGAATCTTTGTCCCAGATGTTGTCTATGGGGTTCTCCGATGAAGGAGGCTGGCTCACTCACCTGTTGCATTCCAAGAAGTATGACATTGGAGCAGCCCTGGATGCCATCCAATATGCCAAGCAACCACGAGCTTCTAAATAGCATGCCTGCAATTCATCATTCTTAAAGCAGATTGTCAAAGCAGCTGCTTTTGAATAACCTACTTTTTGTATTTTCCCCTTCTATTGATCTAACTGTATTTCAGTATTCCCAATTCTTTCTGTAAGAATAAAACATTCTCACTAATATTTCAGTTTACACAAGTGTGTCATGTTTTTTCTTTACTGGTATTTCTAATAAGGTACTTTTTGTAATTGCTGATACTTACACCTTGGACAGAAGGAGGGGGTAAGTTGTGATGGCCTACAAAGAAATGAGAAGAGATGATTCACTTGAGAAAGCCTTGACGCTGGGAAAGGTTGAGGGCAAAAGAAGGGGGCGACAGAGAACTAGATGGCTGGATGGTATTGTTGATACAATGGGCACAAAGCTGGGTGGGCTGAAGTTGGTGGAGGATAGGGGTGCAGTGGTCCATAGGGTCAGAGTCAACTGTGCAACTAAACAACAATGAATATATGGTGAATGTTATTTATAGTGACAGTAATGGTTCTGGAATTTAGTTTGGGGTCCCAGATAAAGGATGCTTTTTTGGGCATCATCTATATTCAGCTAATATACGTAATCTCCATGCAGTTGTGAATACAGTACATGAGTGCAGACTATGATGGCAGCACTCCACATCTTTAGATTGGGTTAAATAGTGTGGCTTGGTTATTTTTACAGACCTCCAGATCTCTACTGGCAACTGTCTTTTTGATTTTAAAAAATGTAAATTACAACTCTTGGGTGTCTCTAGGTTGGCTCATCTTGTAAATAGATCACAGGGCATTTTTGCACTAAGACACACACACCCCTACACATTTTCAAAATCTGGAAGTGGATTCTTCCTAGCTACACCTAGAAATTGGGTTTTTTATATGCTTTTTCGGAGATCTGCACATAGAACCCCAAGGACAAGTTATTAGCCCCCCCCCCAAAAAAAAACAAAAAAACCCCAACAACAACCCTGTGTCCCCTGCCCTCCTTTATAAATAAAGCTAAGCTAATCAATGTAAAAGGAACACTGGCTGACTTTAGGCAGTCAGTAGACTTTCTTCTTCTCCCCTGCTTGACTCCAGCATTGAAAAGGGGAAACTATAAGAAAAGTTGTTGCACAGACAGCAGTTAGCATTAAAGCTTCATTTCAGTTCTTCACTTTGCACTAAAACTGCAACTGGTGTTTTACTAATGCCAGCAATGACCTTGTTCATCTCACTGTACAGAAGCAATTTTTAAAGAACAGAAGCAGAGAAAACTTCATTGTTATGATCCCATCAAAACTGGGATTTGCTGCAGAATAAACCGAGAGCTGGTCTCTGCATCCTCTGCCTATAGTACAAAGTGAATAAACACTGCCCATTTAATACAAATATATTACTACTGCTTTAGCAGACCAAAAGCATTTCCATGAATAGCAAGTTGCATTTAAAAAAAATACATTGAATACAACAGTTGAGTATAGCTGCCTTTATTAAAACAAGCTTTGTGACTAACTAACATGACCTGCCTTTGAGGTTAAAGAAAGATCCTTTTAATCCGTTCCAATACAGACTACTGAAACATTGTGTGAGGGGAAAAAAGATTAAATATCGTCATCAAAATCATCATTTGTAGAAAAAAGATATGTGTACGGTGCATTTGAATCCGATGTAGCAAGAAGACTTTTAGAAGAAACAGGGTTGATTTGTTTGGGTAGGCTATTTAGCAGCCTTTCTTGAGGATGGCTACTAGCCAAGCCTGGAGTCTGTTTGCCTCTCTCCATAGGCATGTCAGCGACTGCAACACGATTGATAGTGATGGCCTGTTGTTGTCCACTCTTGCCTAGAATGGATGTATTCTCCAGTGCATGAGGCCAGTTACAAAGGTTGAGACTAATAGAAGTGGCTGCCCTTTCCCCTCTTGCAGCTGGACCAGATCTATGGGTCAGTGTCCCTTGTGTCTCCTGTAACATGTCCCTTGAGGCACGACTCTGGCAACTGGCAGAAAAAAGGAATTTATCCCACTTGGAATGTCCAGCCCCTTTTGAGGCTGGGCTTTCATTTTTTCTGTGCTGCACATGCTCTTCCATAGCAGGACTCAGTACACTCTGACAGGAAGTATCTCCACATCTTTTTGTATAAGACATTGTGAGTGAATCTTGAGTATTCTGTAATAAAATGAGAGGAAACTGATGCAATCAGCAATGTCAAAATTACAAACCGGTTAAGAGTCAAAGGCTCCTTTTTCTTTTGCTCAATGCATGTGATGTTCTTTTCTAAAGTATCATGTTTTGTTCCTGACCTCTGGATGCTTAGCTAACATAACCTGGATTGCATGGGCTGATTCATTACCAGTGGATAATGGGAAGCAGGTCAGTCTTCTGAAGGCGTCACTCTGCACACAAACTGTGGTTCTTTCTGAGATCAGGTGGCCTAATACCAGCCTGTTCCCTCAGCAGGATGTGCTACCACATGAACTCAAACACAGGTACACAATGTACACTGTAGAGCCTCAAATATTAGTGTAGCAAAAAGGGGCCATGTAATTAACAGATTTTGTCATTTAATCCTATTAAAATTAGGAAGCCAAGTGATCTGCTTAGGCTGATACTATTAGAAAACTTATAGCAATGTTAAACACTGAGAACCAGCGCACCATAGTGGATAATGTTGGATAAGGATTCAAAAGACTTAGACTGAAATTGAACTCAGTCATAGGGTGAAAAATCACATACCTTTTCAATCATGATGGAACACACTTTTAACAGCATGGAAGACTGGAATGAGAGCAGGTTTTTAACAGAGTCAACCCTGACATGCAACAGATTTGCAGTGTAGTCTTATCCATGGCTACCTAATCTTTCAGTCCAGTGCAGATGACCCATATCTGGGGGATGAAAGTCTAATTGTGTTTAATGAGCTTAATCTTAGGAAAGTGGTGGTTTTCTCTTTAGGGTGTCAAACAGTGGGGCTCACCTCTTTTATGTACTTCAGTTCAAAGTTAACATATAAAAGAGTGCATCAATATGTCCATGTTTGGAGTGAGAAGGGTTGTCCTGTAGTCTGATTTTGCTTTTCCAAGGGTAACTTTAAACATATTTTTTTTAACAAATATTTTCTCTCTCTCTGATTTTCTGATTTTTCGAAATCAGAAATACATGAAAATCTATCCTGTGGGAAAAGTCTCTTTATAATGAATGACTGAAATTCGGAGAGTTTTTACAAAACCTGGATTTTATCCATAGTTGCCACTGTGCAGAATTCATTTGGGCAAATAAACACCAGAGGAGAGGAAACTCCAATAGGTGGCAGGATTGAGAGGTAGAACTATAACCAGAGAATAATCACTGTAATAAGAGGATTGCTAAATAGAGGAAAACCAGTCTCTACCATTTGTTTGTATGGAGGAGATAACATGGAAACCATTCTTCAGCTATCGTGGCTAGGGATAGAATCAGTACTGTGTGCCTTCAAAGAGACTTTCATGATAATTCACATTTTGGATAACGTATGCTTTATTCCAGTGGATCCAAAGCTTGGGACCCCAGCTGTTCTTGGACTAAAATTCCCAGAAGTCTCCACCATTGGCTGTGCTTGACCATTGGCTGTGCTGGTCAAGATTTCTGGGAGCTGTAGTCCAGAAACACCTGGGGCCCCTCAGCGCACTCCTCCCTGGACCTGGAGAGAGGGAGCATCACTGCCCCACTGATGCCGACTCCAACGGAACCACCTGTGTTGGCGGCGGGCGTCAAAAAGGAGCCACTGCAGCCCCCCACTCGGCGCACTCCTCCCTGGACCTGGAGGGAGGAAGCATCGCTGCCCTGCTGCCACCGCAGCCACCGGAACCACCTGTGTTGGCAGCGGGCATCAAAAGGAGACTCTTTAAAGAAATTGCCCCTTGCGGAGCCGAAGGAGCAGGCGAGGCAGGGAATGCTCGCCCCAGGTGGAGGCGAGACCGGCCAGGCGAGCCTGTTGTTAATTTTTCTATTATGTACTTGATATGATTGATATTTTTGAATTTACTAGTGTTTCTTATTATTACTGTACTGCTATTTCTTTTGTTTGTATTTATGATTATTGTATTTTTGCTATTGTATTTTTGATGTTTATTGCTTGCCTGTATTTTTATGTACCCTGTTGTAAACCGCTTTGAGTTATCGTAAGATAAGGAAGGCAGTATATAAATGCAAAAGTAAAGTAAAGTTGTGAACCACTGAGCTATTCGTTTAATAGTGTGTTATGAGGAACAGAATCTGACAAGTTATGCAGATTTTTCCTCTGTGAATAAGACCAGGTAAACAGATTTTGGAAAGTTACTTAATTAGTTTCAGTGCTAAATGCTACATTTTAATTCTTAAAGTAACTTCATGTTATCCTTATTCAAAAGAAACTGTAACAATTAACTGTAAAAAGCTAGAATGGAACAAGACACTGCCTTCAGTCTAAAACACAGAGACCTCTGATAGACATGAAAGTAAATAAAACCCAGTTGTTATTATGTGCCATCAAGATGTCTCCAATGTAGGGCAACCCTATGAATGAGAGATCTCTAAAATGTCCTGCCCCCAACAGCCCATCTTATCTCTTGAAGTTATAATCTGTGGCTTCCCTTAGGAAATCAATCCATCTTGCATTTGTTTTCCACCTTTCCCCAGCATTACTATCTTTTCCAGAGAGTCTTGCTTTCTCATGATGTGTCCAAAGTAAGACAGCCTCCATGTAATCTTTTTTTGCCTCCAAAGACAGTTCAGGCTTGACTTGCTCTAGGACTCACCTGTTTATCTTTCTGGCAGTTCCAAGATAGCTAAAGCTCTCCTCCAACAGATTTCGAATGAATGGATGAATCAATCAAGGTATTGATTCTTTTGAAAATCCAGTTACAGTTATGTTAAAAAAAAGACTAATGCAATCCTTTGTTACATTACAATTGGTTATTGAAAAGTAAAAGGGCTCATAACGCTGGAGATATGGGGAAGCATCTTGGGAAAAACATTACCTTGAGGTTTCTGACATTATCTGCAAATCCAGAAACCTCCTGTTTCATTGGTCCTTCGTCATCAGTAGTACATAAGCTGGTGTTCTTATACTTTCTAAGAGGTACAACAAAGATCAGAGATAATCTCATTTAATCATACAAACAACATGGACAGAAAGTGAGTTACTTTAATGGATGTTATCATATTTTTTTGATCTGGCATATTCACCAAAAGGAATAACATTAGTTACAAAATGTAAGGAAGCTCATATTTATTTATTTATTCTTCAAATTTCTATTGCCACCCAACTTGGCAATGACTCTGGGCGGCTAACAACAATTAAAAGCAACATCAAACTAATTAAAAGCCCTTTAAAAACCCCATTAAAAATTCTAAATAATTTACCCACTCACCCCATTTTATTTATTTATACATTTTATTTATTTATTTATTTATTTATTTATTTATTTATTTATTTATTATACATCACCTTGAATGTTCAACTTTTTTTCTCTTGGTAAAAGAGATCAGCTTTTCTGTGGGTAACATTTCTTCCTCGTCATCTTCCTTTCCATCGTCCTTACACCTTTCATCCAGATATTTAGTCCAACGACTGCCTGTCTTAAACTTTCCCTCCTAGAACATTGGAGAATGTTTTAGATAACCATAAAGCTTTCCAAATCTCAGAACTAATTTAATCATCTTTTTAAAAAAAATAATACTTCCTCCATGTCTAGGCCAGACATGAAAGTTACAAAAGGTACTGGAAGATTTGTTAAGTACATCACAGATTCCAAAGTTTCAGTAAACACCGTATATACCGATTCAAGCCTATCTCTGTAGCCTAAAGGCTAGGAACATTTTAAAAGATATTGGAAATTTTTACCCTAACTCTAAGCCTAACATCATGTACCTTGCATGTTCTGTTATGACTTAACACCCAACTTGAATAATATGAAATCTGCTTCAGGAGTAAAATACAGTAAATCCCCGATTTACATATGCCTCGAGTTACATAAAATTTGACTTACATAATGATTTTGTGCTAAAACCATGTCCCGATTTACATGATTTCCTATGGGTTTGCTTCAAGTTACGTAAAAAATATTTTTTCCTATGGGTTTGCTACAAGTTACATAAAAAATCGATTTAAGCAAAAACCTCCGGAATGGACTTTTTTCGTAAGTAAGGGTTTTACTGTAGTTCTTCCTGAACTAGATAAAAGAAAAAAAATATTTTGTTAAGTAGTTGCATACAGACACAAACAGCCCATTTGCAAGCTCAGATACCACATAGCTTTTTAGCAGTTTCCATTGAAACTTAGAATGCTGTCATCTGAATTATCATAATTTCTTTTACTTGGTTTAATGGATTATGAAGGGTTATTCTTTATCTTTAAAGATGCTCTTTGCTTAATCTAAAAGTGTTTACCTGCCAGCCCAAGTTTTCTTCCAAGTTATCAGAGTTCTCATCCCTTATCTGTAATGGTTCTTCTATACAACTAAAAAAAAGTCAATATATTGGTTAGCAAATACTGTACATAATTTCAAGTATGTTTGTGTCTAAACACACCTATTATGGATTAGAAGTCCTTTACTATTTTTCTGTCAAAACATAAAGACACATCTGTTCAGAAATATCTTTCAAATCTAAGCTTTTATCTGATTTGTTCTGTTAACTGACTTTTATTCAGAATGTACCATTATTGTTTGGAGGTTCTAGCAGGGGAGCGCAGCTATCATATACCCTTGACTGAAGAACAGTACACTTCTTCTATCTGGGACAATCATCCTCTTCTACCGAGCGTGCAGCTTCGGAAGGGACGCACATGGAGCGGTGAGGGAGGGACAGAGGGGACACCCGCCTAGCCAGCCAGATCAGCCAGATCAGCCAAATCAACCCTGGCGATCAATGGGGTGATAGATGCCGCAGCCAGATTGCCCTCACATCCATATTATTATTATTAATTGTGGCTTTTGCCACAATTTTGGCAAAAGCCAGGCTATATACTTATGTAAAAAATAAGCAGTGAAGTACTGTATCGGATATGTAATATGCAGGCTAACCATCGGTATTGTTTGTGCAGCTCTGCGCTGTAAGGCTGATGACGCAGACAGAACTAAGTGAACAGAATTCAAGCCAATTAACGGAAAGTGGAAGATTGGCACATATATTCTAGACTTGTGTAAACAGCTTGAGTTTTTGATAGGGTAACAAAGGAACTTAATATATATGTGTAATGAAAGATTATCAGGTTTTTAAATGGTATGCAAAAAAAAGTGTCTTTAAACAGTTTTTTTTAATAAATATTTTTTTTATTTTGAAATTTACAAAAAAGGAAAAAAAACATACAAATACTACATTAAAAACGAAAGTTTAAAAACAATAATATACAGTACTGTATAAACCCATAAATTTAAACAGACAAAGTTTGAATGCTGGTTTAAATAAACGTCAAGACTGAAAGTATAATCATCAGTTTGATTTCTTCAGTACAAGGCAATAATTTGTCTCTAGAGACACAGCATTTATATCAGTTACAGTATTAAACCTCTTTCAACAGAAGTAAACTAAAGCATTTGGTTTCTAATAAAATGCAAAGAAATTAGACAAGTATACCAATGAGAACTAAAGCCAAGCATAAATTACATACCTTTTTTGCATCAAATCTGCATTTTGACCTAGGATTCTTATAGAATAGTTGCATGTTTTACATTAAAATGCACTGGCCAATGTTTTGCTGCAATATTACTAGCGTGTATATTCTATTCTGACAGGCTTCCCTCTGCATGCCTGGTCTTGCAGTGTTTGCAAGACTGGTTGTGCAACAGGTTGCATAAGACACCACCTGCCAGAGTGATTGCCTTTATGTACAGAATATTGGATATTATATTTCAAATGCACTTAACAGAATCTTATAAGAGTCTGCACAAGGTTCGTGTAACTTGCTGCAGCTAATTGTACTAATTAGTGAAGTGCCTGTTTGTATGCTTGACTGTACAATGAAGACTTCTATAGATCTTCAGGAACATCAATACGTTTCTGGCCATTATATTTAAATTTATAACAGAAAATATATTGATGCAAATAAACAGCTATGCAGTTTAATAACATACCTAGGCATTTTTGCAGGTGCCTGCTCTCTCTCCCCTTGCAACAAGTTTAATTTTTGCACATGGTGCCGGCAATCAGATCCAGAACCTTGACCATAAACCTAAAGAAATTTTAATTAAAATGGTTGTTTCTTCACAATTCTTTCATGTTACTTTGTCAAATAAACAGCAACAAAACTGTATCTGAGACTCTTGTGTCAAGATCTTTAAGCTGGTATCTATACAATATTTTCCTTTCCTTTTTCAGTTAATTTTTATTATAGGTTGACTCCATACTTGAACAGATGAAGAATAATATAGAACTGTTTTTAGCATTTTCTTACAAACAATATTTTGTTTTTTTAAAATCTGAATTATTAATAGAAGGATTATCTTCTCGTTATCTCTTCTCATTCAAGAGATGTTTTACAATTAGCTCTCCCATGGAAACCGCTCCTCTTCCTATTTGTATATGTCTCCCTAGATTATAGAAGGAAAATAATTCTGCAAATTGTGGAAAGGAATAAATTGTCCTCCACAGTTTGTTTAGAATGAATTTCTCTAATTGCCTGCTAACTTTTAACAGTGCATCCTTAGATATATGCGTACTAATGACTGTATTATAATAATTTCGTGTCAGAGATTACTCTGGGTTGACTGTATTAAACTTAATAAAGAATCTCTCAGAACTTACCTTTAGTACTGATTGCTTTTCATTACATATTTTGCAATTCCATTTTTTGCTCTTTTTAACCTGGACAGAATTACAAGCAGAAATCTTCAGTTATCTGTACAATCCAGACCACATGCAAGAAAAGTCAAACACTCACTCTTCATACCTGTGCAAGCTGTTTGACAGTTTGCTACCATATATATATAAAGTGCCTCCAAACAAAAGCTCTAAGGAAGCTGGATATTGCCTGGGGATAATGGGCTTCACGCAATATTTTTGTGATTTAAATATCAATGTGGCCTTCCATGTCCCCACTTCAAGATCTGGATATTGGTTAAAAACCATATGAACTTGTGTTAAGAAGTAGAATTTGCTTGCTTCCCAATTAATGCACTTAAAGGGCTTGCTGACTGTGAAACCAAGGTTCCCCAATTAAGCTTATTAATCAGGTTAGAGTTATGAGAGTAGATAGTCTTTGGCAGAAGAGGACAGGAAAGATAAAATGACTCTGAACTCATCTAGGCACATCTTACTTCAAAATTTACTTAGGTGGAAACTTACTACTGAGCAGGGATTCTGGCAGCATTCCTCATTAAGTGGGGGGAGCAGATACCCCTTTCTCCAGAACTTTCCCCTTCCCTTTTGCATCTACCTACTAACCATTTATGGGGCTGCTGTGGCTCAAGTGGTTAAGACACTGACTGGAAGGTTGGCAGGTCAGCAGTTCAAAATCTGAGTACTGCATGACAGAGCTCCTGCCTCTGTCCCAACTCCTGCCAAACTAGCAGTTTGAAAGCAAGAAATTGAAAGTAGATAAATAAGGACCACTTTGGTGAGAAGGTAAACAGTGTTCCGTGCACCCTGGTGTCTATGCCTGCCTGCACATGCCCACGGAAACATCTTCAGATGCAGACAGCACTGGCTCTTTGGCTATAAACAGAGATGAGCACTGAACCCTAGAGTCGGATATGACTGGCTTTTGAGCAAGGGCAACCTTTACCTTTACTAACCATTTGCGACTCAAGAGGGCCAAACCTCACAACAAATCTGAATACCAACCAAGGATTTTCAGTTGTTACTAGTTGTAAAAAGTCACAGTGATTTGTATAATCTGTTATACCAACCAACCATGGTGTGGCTCTGCACCTGAAGTGTATAAACTGATGCCATGAAGTCTTTTATACTTGAGGAATTGAACTTGATCCATGAAAGCTAACATTGAAATCCAGCTGTTAGTCTTTAAGGTGCCACAATGTTTTTTGCCTTTTTGTTTACTCTCTGATATTTCTCCTTCCGGAGATTATTATTATTATTATTATTTATTGATTAATACCCCGCCCTCCTAGTGCAACGCACCACTCAGGGCGGCAACAACGGAATATATATATATGTACAATACAAGAAAGATAAAACCATTACCAATAAAAACATTACAGAAAGGCCTCAGCTAAAAGCAAAATTAAAACACATAAAAACTAACATCATCATCATAAAAAAGCTACCCTAACCCTCCCTCCACCCACAGTAAAACAGGCTTATCAAAGAACGAGAGAGGGGAAGGGGGGCTCAATCCCACAACAGGGATGTTGATGGTGAACCTTGGCACTCCAGATGTTCTTGGACTTCAATTTCCAGAAGCCCCTGTGAATCCACACAAATGGGTTTACTGCGATTCATCCGGCCCATGTTACCCTCATCGCTCCTGGAAGCGGAAGTAAAACGCACCCGTATGGAGGAAGGGTTAACCCAGAAGAGCCTTAACCATACGGGCACGTTTTACTTCTGCTTCCGGGAGTGACGAGGGCAGTGCAGGCCGGATAAATTGCAGTAAACTCATTCATGTGGATTCACAGGGTGCTTGTGCTTCTGGCAATTGAAGTCCAAGGACATCTGGAGTGCCAAGGTTCGCCCTCACAGATATAAAGGGTGCCTTTGGCTTCAGGCCACTTCTGAAGGACCCCTGCCCTGCCCTGCCCTGCCCTGCCTTTAGGGTCAGTGCCGTCACCTCGTCTTACCCCTGAATAGATTTCTGGATAATAATAATAATTTCGTGTCAGATGAAGGCCATTACTGTTGACTACAGGGGCTTCAGTCCAATAATTTCAGAGATCTTCCTGAAAAACATAGGCCTCAGAGCCACGAGCTGCCATGGGGACAGGGACAGACACAGAGATACTGTACACACCTTCTCTCTCGCCTCACCTGCTGGACCTGGAAGATGTTACAGGAGCAGCACCGGAGCACCTGGAATTGCTGAGCCATCCCTTTTAATTTAAGGAGCGTTTAAGGGCTTCCCTCCCAGTCCCACCGGCTAAAAGGCTGAGCAGGAGAACCTCCTTTTCCTTCTCTTCTCAGAGGGGAGAGTGAGAAAAGCCCCGCCGGCGGAGTTTCTAAGCTTCCCAACGCTTTTGGTAAAAACAATTCTTTACAGTGAAATATTTGGTGGGGAAGCGCACAGGACGTGGAGGCTTGACTCACACTCTCCCTCCTCCTCCTCTCGGCCCGTTTCCTGCCCAGCCCAGGCCCAGCCCAGCAGGACTTTTTCCACACTGGCTGCCCCGCCAGGATGTGAATGTTCAGAAGTGCCGGAGCTGTTGGCTGAGGGAAAACAAATGTGCCTTTAAAAAAAACCCTTCTATAGGAGTGAAAGGGGGCTATAGAGAAAGAGCAGTGGTTTTGTCTGCTTGTTGTTGTTCAGTTGCACAGTCAATTCCGACCCTTTGCGACCCCATAGACCATTGACCTCTATGCACTCCTGTCTTCCAACATACTCCTCAGCTCACCCAGCTTCATGCCCACTGCGTCCACTATCCCATCCAGCCATCTCATCCTTGGTCACCCTCTTCTTCTCTTGCCCTCCACCTTTCCCAGCATCAATGCTTTCTCAAGTGTGTCCTCTCTTCTCATTTGGTGTCCAAAGTACTTAAGCTTCATCTTTATTATTTGACCTTCTAAGGAGCAGTCAGGGTTGATTTCTTCCAGTATTGACCTATTTGTTCTCTTTGCTGTCCAGGGGACTCTCAGGACTCTCCTCCAACACCACATCTCAAAGGCATCTATTCTTCTGCGCTCAGCCTTCCTAATGGTCCAGCTCTCACACCCATACATTACCACTGGGAATACCATTGCTTTGACTATGCGAATTTTTGTTTTCAAGGTGATGTCTCTACTTTTCACTATGTTCCACAGGTTTCTCATGGCTTGTCTTCCCAGAATCAATCGTCTTTTTATTTCATGGCTGCAGTCGCCATCTGCAGTGATCTTGGATCCTAGGAAAGTAAAATCTTTGACTGTTTTTACCTCTTCCCCATCTATTTTCCACGGACTGATAGGCCCTGTTGCCATTATCTTGGTTTTCTTCATATTGAGTCTGCTGACTCTGAGTAAATTGCGTGGTTACACTTCTAAACCGCCTCCAATAGCGCTCAGTGCACTCTCTGGGCAGTTCATAAGGTAATGAGCATTTTGCCCCACCCACAACCTGCTGGGGATTCATTTTACTGACCTGGAAGGCTGAGTCAAGGTCCCGGTCAGGATCGAACTCGCCACGTTTTGGCTGCAGTACAGCAGTTTAACCACTTCACCGCCAGCCAGCCAGGGCTGATTGGTTGTTTGGTTTTTGTTTTGGAACACTTACGCCGTCTATCATTGGAGTGGTAAGAAGAGGACCGAGATTATATGATGGCAGTTTGGCAAAAAAGCAGTGGTAGGAAAGAATTTGCTTTCTCACTTAAACCTATGTAGAGAATAAGCTTTTGGTAATTTTTTAAAAGCAATTTTCCCTTTGTAGTTCTTTTCAGATCAGTAGTACAGTACAAGGACATTCAGCTGTTTTTCTAAAAAGACTCAAAACACACACACACACACACACACACACACACACACACACACACACACACACACACACACACACACACACACACACACACACACACACACACACACACACACACACACACACACACACACACACACACACACACACACACAGAGTATGTATTTACCTAATGGGCCCAATGCTACAAAATAACTCAAATACAAGGATTGTTTGACTACATGTAGGGTGTTGCTAGTACTGAATCTGGTTTTATTGCCAAAGCAGATGTTTGGTTTAATGTTTTCTTACATGGTTCATTGCTGTAGTTGAATAGACATTTTAGATTATAGGGGTTGTCTAAAAGCAATGTGTAAGAAAAATACAGGTAAAACTCGGAAAATTAGAATATCGTGCAAATGTTCATTCATTTCACTTAAAAGGTGAAACAAATATATGAGATAGACTCACAACATGCAAAGCGAGATATGTCATGCCTTAATTCGTTATAATTGTGATGATCATGGTGGAACATGAGATTATATGATTATGTGATGATTATGGGGTACATGAGATTGGGGGGTTGGGGTTTTCATAAACTGTAAGCCAGAAGCATCAATATTATAACAAAGTAAGGCTTGAACTATCTCGCTTTGCATGTAATGAGTCTATCTCATATATGTTTCACCTTTTAAGTTGCATTACTGAACTGAATGAACATTTGCACGATATTCTAATTTTCCAAGTTTTACCTGTATAACTGCCAGATTGTGACGAGATTATCGATTACATGCTGAAATAGTTTTAAATGGGAACTCATACTATTGAGAATTGTGTCATTTTTATTTCTCAGCCAATTCCATTGTAGACAATTTCCATCTGATCTGACCTTTCTTCATAGTGATTACATTGCATCCATCTATTAACTAATTGCCAATAATAGCCCTGGATAATTTAATTTAATAATTTATATGCCGCCCTATCCAATGGACTCTCGGCGGTGTACACAAGTTAAAGCTAATATATCTTAACCTATAAAACCAAGTGTTAACCGTTGGAACTGGCTATAGGTTGCTATGCCTCGCCCTATTTGCCTGCACTCACCCTTCATGCAAACGGCCGATCTGGGTCCGCAGGTCAACAAAGGATTGAGAAAACAGGCAGTGGGGCAACAGCCCCACAAACGCGAAAAAAGGGAAACAACTTCCTTTCCCAACATTCCTTGCACCGTGCCGTGCCAGAGCCAATCAGGCTGAGATGCTCTCGCACGGCTCGGCGCAAGGAACATTCGGAAACGCACCGCAGCCAATCAAAAGAAAACCATTTTTAAAAAACGCAGCACAAACACAAAGCACAAACCCATAACTACAAGCCCCAGCGTCCTGCATGCCATGAGCACGCAGAACGCTGAGAAAGCCAGCACCAAAAAATAAAACAAAAACACTGGGAGAGCAAGTCCGACAAGCCGCGGGAATCAAAGCCCCCCTCCCCACCTTTTGTCCACCCAACCCTCCCAAACCCAAGGAAGCCAGCGGAGAGGGGTATCACAACCCCCCCTGATATTAAAGGGGAACCCCCAATTGAGATTTCCCTTTTAATATCAGAGGGTAGCCTGGATTCGATCCCCTCTCCTGGGTCCCATGAGTCTGGAAGGTTTGGGGGGACCAAAGGAGCCTGTCTCTCCAACCCTCCTGACCCCAGGGGACCTGGCAGAGAGGGGATTCCCTCCCCCCCCACACACACACACCATATTAAAGAGAAGAAACCAAGCGGTTACTTCTCTTTAAAAATGGAGATGGGGGGGGGAATCCCCCTCTCTGATGGCTCTCCTGGGTCCGGAAGGGTGGGGGAGACAGACCCCTTTTCTCAACCCAACCCTCCCAAACCCAAGGAAGCCAGCGGATCAAAGGAGCCTGTCCCACAAAGCCTTCCAGAGCCAGGGGAGACGGGAGAGAGGGGATCCCCCCCGTAGGACACCAAAAAACACAAAAACAAACAATGAAAAACATTCAAAAATACACAAAAACAAACAAAAATAACACCAAAAAAGTAAACAACAAACATTTCCAAACACACCCAGCACCCAGCCAAACACCACAAAATCCAAACACCACCACCACCCCAAATAAAGAAAAACAGCCAATTCACCACCAGACGACCTCACACAACAACTACTGGAAAAGAAATGAATAAAGAAAGAAAGAGACTACTTACTGGAAGAAGCTCCACCCAGAGGCCACAAGAGAAAAAACAGTCAAAATACAAGATAACCCCTACCAGCAGCACTTGCTGCCCACAATAATAAAAAAAATTCAAAAAGACACAATAGCCCCACACAAAAGGCCCCAAGAGTTTTTCGAAAAAGTATATCATCCTTTATTCTTTTCATCCACAAAACCAAAACACCAAACAAAACTCATCACAGTTTATAACAGGCCATCATTTTTTTTGTATAAATAACAATTTTAAAAATTTCAATTATACACTAACCTCTTCTTTACAAACATTAACAACAACAACAACAACAAAAACTTTCCAACACCATTTAAAACAGCCCGGCAACGCCGGGTAACCTTTGCTAGTACAACAATTAAAAAACCTTAAAAACATAGCAATATATTAAGTCTTCAGTCATTACGTGTGAAATGCCACACTGACTCATGATTTGCATTTGTATCTACTGCACCAATCAGCAATTGTGCTTCTCTTTCCCTATGTGGACATGTACAGTATAAATTATTGCCTATTACAGTATAAATTATTTTGGGTACTAGTTCTCAAACAAATAAGAGAAAGTACTTTTTCACCCAGAGGATTACTGGTCTATGGAACTCCCTGCCAGAAGAAGTGGTGACAGCTGTCAGTCTTGACAGCTTTAAGAAAGGATTAGACAAGTTCATGGAGGACAAGGGTATCAATGGCTATAATTATGGATACTTAAGGACAACCTCCGGGTTGGAGAGATAGGCAGGATATCTCTCAATGCCATTTCCAGGGAATCCTAAGCAGGTGAAGGCATCTGCTTGGGAATACCCTGAAGAAAATGGTGAGTCACTGTGTGAGACTGAATGCTGGACTGGATGGGCCGTAGCCTGTTCCAGCAAGGCTGTTCTTATGTTCTTATGCCTTGTAGTTTTACTCTTCTGGTGGAGAAAGTGATCTTGATCCACAAAAGTACACATGAAAATATGGCAACTAGTCTTTAAGATGCCACAGTGTTTTTTATCTTCTTTATTTTTGTTTGTTTGTTTAGTCTCTTGTGTAGGCCAGGCATAGTTAACATTTCTGAAAATAAAATAATCATCACCAATTTATGATTTCTCACATTCTGATACTTTGGTTGGAGGCATGAGCAGAACCTGTGGAGGCCCAGCTGAGCATACAGACAAGTTCTTAAGCAGTCTCTGAGAAGTTGGCCTTTAAACAGTAGGCTGGCCCGGGTGGTATTATCAGCCTGATAATTCTGTTATCAAGAGTGCAAAATTTTGGAATACAGTGCTATTAAATGGTACTAGCCACTGATATATTTATTAAAAAATAATTAAACATGCAGTCTTTTATCGCAACACCTTGAGCATCACGTTGCTTGCATGGGTAAGCAACTTGATGCTCAAGATGTTGCAATAAAGGTTTTTTGCTTTAGATGGAGCAAGAAATGTCTGATGTTCAAGTTGGATTCTAAAAAAATAATCACTCAAAATCATATGGCAAATATCCACTGGCTACTGGAGTACACTAGTTTCAGGATATTAGTCTATTGCTTTATAGACAACAACAAACCCTTTGATTGTATGGATTATGAGTAACTATAGGTTTTTTCTGAAAGAAATAGATTTGCTTCAGTATTTATTTATTTTATTTATTTATAACTCAAATTTCTATGCCGCCCAATCAGGCGAGCCTGACTCAGGGCAGTTCACAACAGGATTAAAACATACATATTAAAAAGAATTAAAACCCCAACATACCCACCCACCTAATTGATTGTCCTGATACATAACTTGTACTGTGGATAAGAAGCTACCTTTCGCACAGAATATGGAGACAGAATGGTTTCCTATAGGCAAAAGTATCAGACAATGGTTCATTTTATTCTCTTATCTGTTCCATCTGTTCACATCATACAGAAAGCCAGACTAGATTCAGGAGAAGTGAAAATTGGTGGAAGAAACGTCAATAATTTAAGATATGCAGATGACACCATTTTACTGGCAGAAAGCAATGACATGAAATGATTTTTAGTCATAGTAAAAGAAGTGCCAAAGCAGGTTTCCTTTGAACATGAAGAAAAAAATCACAGCTAAAGAACTTTCTAACTTCAATGTGGACAATGAAGTAATTGAAATGGTGAAAGATTTTGTATACTTTGGTTCAATCCTCAGTACAAATGGGAGACTGCAGCCAAGAAGTCAGAAGACTGGGACTCAGAAGAGCAGCAATGAAGGAATTAGAAAAGTACCGGTAGAAGGATATGCCACTGAGGACCAAAACGAGGATTGTTTGCACTATTGTATTCCCACTCACTACATACTGATGTGAAAGATGGACAGTAAGAAAGATGGTAGGCAAAACAAATTGATTCGTTTCAAATATATATAGGGCTGGAAGAGAACTTTGTGGATTCCCTAGATTGCCAGAAAGACAAAGTGAGTCCTAGAGCAATTCAAGCTGTAGCTTTCACGTCAGGCAAAAATGAAGCTGAGGCTATTTTGCTTTGAATTCTTCATGAGAAAGTAGGATTCTCTGGAAAAGACAATAATGCTGGGAAAGTTTGAAGGCAGTAGGAAAACAGGAACTCCAAATACAAGATGGATTGATTCCCTAAAACAGAGTTTTCCCAAATTATGTTCTGCGGAACACAGGTGGACTTCAATTTCTGGAATTGACTTCGGCTTCAGAGAATTGAAGTCAACCAGTGTTCCATGGAACATAGTTTGGGAAATGCTGCTCTAAAAGAACCACAGCCTTGAGTTTACAAAACCTGAGGGTCACCATAAATTGGAGACAACTTGATGTCACATAACAACATTCATTTCTGGCGGTGTGTGTGTGTGTGTGTGTGTGTGTGTGTGTGTGTGTGGAAGCAATGAGCCTGCTATCTGGAGGGAAGAATGCTAGTATCAGACGTTGTGTTGAATGTGACTGCCCAAGTGCTGTATGAGTGAAATACAGGTGTGTGAAAGGAAAAACACTCATAAAGGAAGAATAGTAATCTTGTCTCAGACATGAACTTATTCACATCCAAAAGACAGTGAAGGAAAGAGCCAAGCCCTCTTCTAATCACATAATCTGTTCCTCTGAAGGAATCCTTCCTTCAAGGACTCTTGCTGTGCAGAATTATAAGCATTTTAAGAAGCTGTTCTGAAAATAAAATAATGCAACAGCAGATGTGTAGGTATGTAACATTTTGGTAATTTTATTGAATACTTACATGATCAAGCAGACAAAAAACATGTTAAATCACATGGATTTGTATCTTTTAAAAAAGTACAATAAATTACTGGAGAAATAGTAAAAGTGAGTTTCTGTTACTCACTTTGTAGGTGAAAGTCTGAGAAGGCTGAGACTTAAAAGACAGAGAATGCGCCACACAAAGAGACAATGTGTATTACACCAAGAGATGCATCCCCTGTGTACTCTACTCAAGTCTTCAGACGTTTCCTTTCCTGAACTGGCAATGCCATTCACACTCGTCATACCATATTAGCATTCACACAATTTCAGCGACCCTCATGTAACTGAATAATATGCTTGTGCAATGAACATGTATCCAAATATAAACAAATATAATAATTCTTTTTGAAACTGCACAACTTCCCATAGGGAAGCTACCAATCCCAAAACGGAGCTCCAATTTTCCTCTGGTCCACCACTGATTTGCAGAGGTCAGGTCCCATAAAGTGTACAATCTGTACAACTAGAATAAAAGATGGTCTCAAAAATCACATAATATTAAAGCTTGTTATAGAAACTGTTTAAATGGTAGTACGACAGCAAGACCTTTAATATGTGCAACATTTGAATCAAGATCTAGTTAATAGATTAGCCGATTAAGGTAAAAAGGACAAATGATTAATCCAACCACCCCAATGCTAAATTATGTGCATTTCTGAATTAGGCTGTGGAGGCATAGCTAAGTCTAGTACACAAAAATACCCAACATCTATAGATCCACTTCTGGTGAGAAACAGGTAAATTAGACAGTCTCTCTAATAATATAACCTTTTAAAGGTAAGTAGCATGCAGGAACATGAGCTCAGAATCTGCTCATTAAAGTCTTCAAATTCCAAATTTATAATGACTTTTAGTGCCTCGTACCATCTGCAATTGGGAATGATGCAGTTAAGTTTAGAGTTTCATAAGTTAATAATTGCCTCTCAAATCTCAGAATTGTTCCATTCATTCCGTGTTACCTCCAGTTTCCACAGTTATTACAATTCTCAGTGCTTCTTTCTGAGAAATTTTAAAAAAACAAATACATGGCATTGACACGTTAAAACTGGCCTAAATGATAGAAGCATGCATGTTTTCTTAGACTTTTAAAACCACATGCTTAGGAATCACTTGGCATAAAACCAATTATTCTCAAGACCTGGTGTGTTCTAGCTATAAGATGCTGTTCTTACAGCCAGAGCACACCAAGAGAATATAACATCTTTACATTTTACAGATTGCTGCACAGCATTCTAGATTCGTAAGAAGATTCTCTTAGGCAGACTGGGGATCTCTACAGCATGATAATATATTGTATTCGAGCCGGGCTGCACTTCCTGTGACTAACTACAGAGGAATCTAAAGCATCAGGAAGTATCACATAGCTTGACTGAAATTAAGCTTCATTAAAGAAAGACAGAGGCACACATGCATAATTTACTGCTGTAACTGTAAACCACAGAGGCTATTAGGTTCTAGGCTTTCATGCTTTTGAAAATGTAATGCAACCTAGCAAGCAAGGTGTCCTCCAGAGAGAGATCCATATCACAGTGCTAAGCCTTTTGCTCTGCTGAAGCTGCTTTAATTGGTGACAGTTATAGGTGTTGGTTAAAAAAAACCTGCCCAGACATCTGCTAGGTTTTAAACCTCCAGCCTCTATTATTGAAGCTTTACTTTATTCTCTTAAATTCAGCCTGACACCGAGGAAAGTTCATAATCACTGGGAGAACTGAACTGCCTTTCCACTTTTTTTTGTTCCTTGATCTTTTGCGTAACGTCTACTTTCTTTTCAAAGTAGTTTACTAGGACTGTCTCTGTAAGAATGGAGGCTAAGATCTGTTCAAACGAGATGGACCAGTCTGTGTCAATGGTGCTGCCATATCGTGCAGCTGAACTGCCAGCCTCACAACCAACTAGCACTGTATCATCTGCGATGTCTTCACACTGGAGAGAACCTGTGCTGACCATGGAGTATGAAGACATGGACATATCGTCTTTCATCTCGTCGTCTGAAAGGAGCTGAATGGGGGATCCCGGACCCTCACCACCACCATCTACAAACATCTGATTGTCTGGTTGGTGTGTTTCAACTTGAACATCTCCAGAAGCTTTGTCCTCTGGGGCAGCTTGGGAAGGTCGTTCCACAGTTGAATTCTGACTCTGATCAGATGTTGGAGACTCTACTTCACCAACTGGGTCCTGAGTACTGTCTGCCTTGAGATCCTCAGCCTTCTTCACTGGAGGGTGGGAGAACTTTTTCCCGACTTCCCCAATGCGCAGAAGGAGGCTGGCAACAGTGGCAATGGCGTGGTACAGCTCTTGCTCAACAGGGTCTTCACTAAACATGTTGTAAAGTGTCTTGCATAGCTCTATAAATTGCTCCTTAAAAAAAAGAGAGAGAGAAAGATGCACATTATGGTGATTGCTAAATGTTTAAAGGAAAAATCTTTAGCCTTAACAACACTGCATCACAAAAAAAAAATTGTCTGCTACTTGGTCTAGTCCATGTGTCCTATACTAAATCAAGTGCACTGAATCAAAATCTGAAGTCCGATTCTGGCTAGGACATCAGGATCTTAAGTAGGCAAATCTCACCCTCTTGGTTAGGTTCTTGCATTGATCACACGGGGTATATTTGCCACAAATGTAGCAAAAATTGTTCAGTTGATTAACACAGCTGCGCCTACTCATCTTTAGCTCCAAACACTCACTATGGCCTAGTGTACTATCCAATAAGATGGTTTTGCACTCAAGACAAGCCCTTGGTCCATCTCGTTTTATATACCTATTTCTAATGTCAGCTCACTGACTTGCCCAGAAATGCCCGGCTGCTGCTGGAACATGCATGCCACCAGGGGACATGATTCAGCTGAGGCGGCAGTAGGCATAGTGGTAGCTGTAACTGTTATAATGTTCCCATTACCCAATACCATTTGAAAAGTTATAGCATGCCTATAACTTAAATTCTATATGTGAAAGGCAAATTCTAAATTCAGATTTGGAATCAGCACACTCAATATCATGTAAATCACATGTGTTATTCCCAGTAGCAAAATCGTTGTTGGGCAGTGCAATCATACAAATAGCAACTTAGTGGTGAGGAATTATAACATACCGTTCTCATCCCTTTAAACACTTGAGCAGATTGCAAGGCAAATGTTTATATGTAGATTACATAAATATGTAATGTTGCACACAGGTTTTACATAATAAAATAGGGGGCTCACTGTTTTCCGTGTCTTCAGGTATACAAAGGAAGTCCTGGAACCTATTCCCCACAGATATGGGGGGATGACCTGTATTTTTAAACACATAGCAGATTTTCAAATAAACTCGCACCTGACTCATTTTTGGAAGATCTTTGATAGTTTCTTTTTTGGAATATTTTTCCTTGGCCCACATTCTCAGGTGATATCTGTAATCTTGGGGGCTAGTGCCCTTCTCCTCTGCAAGATAACACAACAAAAGTATTAAAATATGCATATTCTAGAATGCCAATCAATTTACACACATTATGGGATTTCCTTTCAGAGGTTCTTTAAAAACTTTATCCAATCCAGCAGATGTTTATCACAATGCTGTACAATGGTTGTTGTTGTTCAGTTGCACAGTCGATTCTGACTCTTTGCGACCCCATGGACCATCGCTCTCCAGGCACCCCGTCCTCCACCATCCTCCTTAGTCCACATAGCCCTGTGCCCATTGTGTCTACAATACCATCTAGCCATCTCATCTTTGGCCGTCCCCTTCTTCTTTTGCCCTCCACCTTCCCCAGCATCAAGGCCTTCTCAAGTGAATCCTCTCTTTTCATTTGATGTCCAAAATACTTCAACTTCATCTTTGTTATTTGTCCTTCTAAGGAGCACTCAGGGCTAATCTCTTCTAATATTGACCTATTTGTTCTCCTTGCTGTCCAGGGGACTCTCCAAACTCTCCTCCAGCACCACATCTCAAAGGCATCTATTTTTCTTCGCTCAGCCTTTCTAATGGTCCAGCTCTCACAGCCATACATTACCACCGGAAATACAGTGGTACCTCGCTTAAAGAGCATAATGCGTTCCACGGGATTGCTTTTTAAGCAAGTTGCTCTTTAAGCAAACCACTGAAAAAGCGCTGCTGCTGCCGTTGTAGGTGACCAATTGTGATTTCTGGCGGGGGGGGGGGAGGATTGTGAACCCCAATTTAGTTGTTAAGCAAGTTTTTGGTTGTTAAGCGAGGCGACCATTCCAAGAAAATTCTGCTCTTTAAGCGAGTTAAGTCTCTGAGCGAGGTGCTCTTTATGCGAGGTTTTACTGTACTGCTCTAGAAGTAAAGCAAGCTGTTATTTCAAAGTTACTGTTTTCAAGTTAGTTATACCTTTAGTCTGCTGTTAATGTTTGTTAACATTACTGCAGGACGGAGTGAGCTCCCGTCTTTGTCCCAACTCCTGCCAACCTAGCAATTCAAAAGCAAGAAATTGCAAGTAGATAAATAGGGACCACTTCGGTGGGAAGGTAACAGCGTTCCGTGCGCTCCGGTGTCTAGTCATGCCTGCCACATGACCACGGAAACGTCTGCAGAAGCAGACAATGCTGGCTCTTCGGCTTTGAAACAGAGATGAGCACTGCACCCTAGAGTCGGATACGACTGGCTTTCGAGCAAGGGAAACCTTTACCTTTACTAATGTTTGTTATTCTAATTAGGGCAATTCACCTGTCTCCAAAGAGGTGCTTTGCATTTTGTAACTGAAGCAGTTCACAGTTCGGGGAGAACGTATTCTTCACCAGTTAACCAAGTAAAAGATATCACTGTGTGTAAATGTATGTTAACACAAAGATTACCTTGGTCTTTGGAATTCCCTTCTCTTCCTGCGTTGTCTTCTTCTACAACTGCTTCTACAAAAACATTAAAACAGTACATGAAACATGAGGCAAAAAAAAGCCTACACTAAAACATATACAGTATAACAAAAAACAGAGCAAAGGGTAGGTGTATAATTTGAACAATGAACCTACTGGAGATTCAACACTCATATTTTATTTAGATGTAGAAAATCTGCAATCAAGCTAGATGAAAACTAATTGTGTGTAATTATCATAGAAGAAAATTATACAAAATGCTTATTTGCTAGAAGATTGGTTATATGACCACTTTCTTTTCTTTTATTGGAAACAGTCTTTCAGCCATTAAAAACACTGATTCTAACCTCCCCCCTTTTTTTAAAAAAAAGGGGAGCTAAATATACCCCAAATTTAATTTAGGGGCATGCAGCATACAGGTTGCAGATATCCCGTCATTTTACAGTCCCTTGTGACATACGTAAGAATTCTTTTTCTATAAAAATATTATAAGCCATCAGGACTACTGACGTACCTTCTCTCTCTCTCTCTCTCACACACACATTCTGATTGCACATATGTTTTTATTCATTCCAATCTGAATATGAAATATATACTTCTTACTAGAATTATTGTATTTGCTGGCATATAAAACAGATCAGAATATAATATGCACTCCGTTTTTCCGGTGTATTTTAAGGGAGGGGGAGTGTGTCTTATAGGCTGGTAAATACTGTATTTGCTGGCATATAAGACGCATTTGTGTATAAGACGTACTCCACTTTCCTGGTGTACTTTTTTGGAGGGGAGTGCATCTTATACACCAGCAAATATGATAATACTAAAATAAACAGAAATAAAGCCTTTTAGATTAGAAAAAATGATACAAAAGACATGACAGATTGGAATTTTTTAAAAAATTAAATAGGAAGAGAATGAACTGAGTAGTAACATATTTTACAATACCAGACCTAAGGGTTGTTCAGTGAAACTGTTTGCTAACAAGCTAAAGAAAACTTATTTAAGTACTTCTTCAAGTCAAGTACAATTACAAAAGAATTCACAGCTGCCATAAGATGGTACTCAATGGTTAAAGAGGATTTTAAAAATTAGGCAACTCCTTTCACCAAAAAAGAAACCTAAATGGTACGATTCAGAGTTATTATGCCACTGATTATCAGATAAGAACATAAGAACATAAGAACAGCCTTGCTGGAACAGGCCACATCCCATCCAGTCCAGCATTCTGTCTCACACAGTGGCTCACCATTTCCTTCAGGGTATTCCCAAGGATATGCCTTCACCTGCTTAGGATTCCCTGGAAATGGCATTGAGAGATATCCTGCCTATCTCTCCAACCCGGAGGTTGTCCTTAAGTATCCATAATTATAGCCATTGATACTCTTGTCCTCCATGAACTTGTCTAATCCTTTCTTAAAGCTGTCAAGACTGACAGCTGTCACCACTTCTTCTGGCAGGGAGTTCCATAGACCAGTAATCCTCTGGGTGAAAAAGTACTTTCTCTTATTTGTTTGAGAACTAGCACCCAAAAGTTTCAAGGAGTGCCCCCTAGTTCTAGTGTTATGCAATAGGGAAAACAGTTTTTCCTTATCTACTTTGTCCACACTGTGCATGATTTTATAAACTTCAATCAGGTCACCTCTTAGACGCCGTCGTTCAAGAGTGAAAAGGCCCAACCATTGCAGCCTCAGATGGTAAGGAAGGTGTTCCAGTCCCATAATCATTCTGGTTGCCCTCCTCTGCACTTTTTCCAGCTCCATAATATCCTTCTGGAGGTATGGCGACCAGAACTGTACACAGTATTCCAGATGGGGCCTCACCATAGATTTATAAAGAGGCAAAATGACACTTGCTGACTTATTTTCTATACCCTTCCTAATGATCCCTAGCATTGAGTTTGCTTTTTTCACTGCTGAGGCACACTGGGTTGACACCTTCATTGAGCTGTCCACCAGGACACCAAGGTCCCTTTCCTGGTTTGTCGCAGAGAGTTCAGACCCCATCAGTTTATAAATGTAATTGGGGTTTTTTGCCCCAACATGCATCACTCTGCACTTACTGATGTTGAAGCTCATTTGCCACTGTTTTGCCCACTCCCCCAGTGTCAAGAGATCCCTCTGGAGCTCCTCACAATCTCTCACAGTTTTCACTACCCTGTATAATTTAGTGTCGTCAGCAAATTTGGCTACCTTGCTTTTTACTCCTACCTCTAGATCATTTATGAAGAGGTTGAAAAGCAGGGGTCCCAGTACTGAACCTTGGGGGACCCCACTCTTTACTTCCCTCCACTTGGAGAAGTGTCCATTTAGTGCTACCCTCTGTTTCCTGTCCCTTAGCCAGTTGCTGATCCAGGACAAGACCTGTCCCTTTATTCCATGACTGGTAAGTTCCATGGTGGTTGGGGCTGCAGTGGCTCACTGGTTAAGAAGCTTGCTTTGTTAGCTGGAAGGCTAGCAAGTCATCAGTTCAAGACCCAGGTACTGCATGACAGATTGAGCTTCCAACTCTATCCTAGTTCCTGCCAACCAAGCAGATTGAAAGCATGGCATTGCAAGTAGATAAATAGGGACCACTTCGGTGGGAAAAGATCTTGGGGATATGAAAGGAGCCTCATTACTCTGGGTTGAAAGGATTTCTTGTTGGAGAAACTCTGCTCAGGGGACGCCTGAATGAGGCTCCTTTCACTTCCCCAAGTGCAGCCCTCAGGTATCAAAACCTGACCTTCCAGTCTACAAGTTCAGCGTCTTAACCACTAAAAGCTACTGGAGAAGCTGCATTTCGTTTGCATCATGTCTGAGTCATGGAGTATTCCTGCATTATAAACCTGACATGTCATGATAAGCACAACTCCTTCTAGAATAGGCTGAATCCCAATTCCCAAACCTGATTTTCTACAGACCAGAACTTCTGTCTTATCAAGATTTAGTTTCAGCTTGTTAACTCCCTCCCAGCTCATTATTCAACTCAGGCAACATTCAAGGGCTGGTCCAAATACAGTAAAACCTCGAGATACGAAATTAATCCATTCCACAAGGTTATTCATATCTCGAAATATTTGTATCTCAAAGTGCGGTTTCCCATAGGAATGCACTGAAAAGCAAAAAAATCCGTTCCAAAGCTCAGAAGAAGTTTAAAAAATAAAAGTATTTTTTCTGTTCAAAAGTTTTCATAAGCAAGCAAAACCCATAGTAAACTGATGCAAAAGACCAAGCTCATTCTCTACTTTAGAAATGGAACAAAAATGTGGAAAAAAGTCCCAAAATTGCTACAAAAAAATCCAAAAATGCACCAACAAACACCACTCCTGGCAGAACAGACATTAACATACATGCAAATAGTGAATCACAGCTCCCCTACCTTTCCACCACTGGAGAAGTGGATGAAAAAGTTCCAAAAAGTTAAAACATCGCTGCAAAAAACCCAAGAATGGCTCCAAAACTCGAGCTCCAAAACTACCACCCTTTGTTTTCAATGCATATTCGGCACATTTCCGACAGCGCCATCTAGTGGCCACCTCTGGTAATTGCAGAAAAAGTACCGCCAATCAACTGTTGAGGGGAAGGAGGGATTTCAAGCACTTCATGGTTGCAGGGGGGGGGGGAGCTTCTCATGGTGCCAAAACATGACAATTTTTTTTTGCCAAAAATGGAACAGAAATGTTCCAAACACCCTCCTGTAGGAAGCCTCAGATGAAGCAAAAAAAAAAGTGGTATCTTGGAAAAATTACATTAACAATTAGTATCTCGAACCTAATTTTCCCCGAGATTTCAATTCGTATTGCAAGTTTTTTGTAAGTAGAACTGTTCATATCTCAAGGTTTCACTGTACATTGATATTTGTAATTAAATAATCACAAATGTAGGCCAATGGACTTACAGCAGCAGGCATTCTGGCCATTATATGTCTTGCAATTAGTCGACAATGAATAAGGCATGAACCCTTCTATTGCTAAGATACAGAGGAAAGTTTTGGCTGGCCTAGTTTTGGTAGATTTACTAGTAAACGCCATTTTTGGCTTCCTGTAACTTAAGTGCAGGATATGCACTATGAAACTGTAATAAGTACGGTGAATTTAAGGAAACACATATTGACTCAAAAGATATAAAGATTAGATTTTTTGAGAAAGCTATCTAAAACTGATCACAGATTTTTGTTGTTGTTCAGTCGCACAGTCGATTCCGACCCTTTGCGAGCCTATGGACCATTGACCTCCAGGCACCTCTGTCTTCCACCATCTTCCTCAGCCCGGTGCCCGCTGCGTCCACAATGCCATCCAGCCATCTCATCCTTGGCCATCCCCTTTTTCTTTTGCCCTCCACCTTTCCCAGCATCAAGGCTTTCTCAAGTGAATCCTCTCTTCTAATTTGATGTCCAAAGTACTTCAGCTTCATCTTTACTATATGACCTTCTAAATCACAGATCACAGACCTTCTAAATCTAGATCACAGATAAAGAGAAGAAAATATTACACCTGGCTTCTGTATCACAGTAGCAGCACTAGAAGATAGCATTAAAATAACTTATTTTGTATGGAGTTTCCATGACATTGGGTGTGAAGATATGTTTAACACTCCAGCAGTGGCCCAACTCTGTAAAGGTATCAGGACTAACCTTGAGAACCATATTGCAGGAAGAGATCCAATTCTGAGACAAAAGGAGATACTAGAGAAGGAAAAAGAAGAGAGAAGAAGAGAGAAGCTTTGAAGGCAGAATGAGAGGATGAGATGAACTACAGAACAACAAAAATAGGTGAAAGTAGAAGAAACAAAAACATAATTATAAGTTTTGAGTAGATTACAAGAATATGCAGGAAAAGCAGCATCAAGATATACAGTACTGTATATAAAAAAAACACCCATCTTTTCTCTCCAGAATTTGTGACTGATGAGAGCATTTTCAGGAAGCCATTCTGTTAAGGAAACGTAGCCAAGAAAATGGAACAGAATGGGACTGTTCAGTCCTTCACTCAGGCTCACGCCCTATGTGAGTGTTAATTCCCTTAGCTGGCGAGACCAGTTATCATTACCTTCAGTGGCGCTGTCTTCTGTGAAATAACGTGTAGCCTCTAGAGCAGACTCTGCTTCCTCTGGGCTCAGAGCTAGACAAAGAGAAAAAAGTACCAAGCCATCAGCCTGCTCTCCCCAATATAGGGCTCTCTAAATCAGAGGTTCTCAACCTTTTTAAGCCGGGTGCCAGGCCATGCTCCCTCAGACAGCTTTGGGGTCCGGACGGCTATTTTGCCCTTCCTTCACTACATGGCACTTCCTGGTGTGGTGGAGGCAGTGGGGGGGCACATGAAATGGTGCCACGGGCCGCAGGTTAAGGATCCTTGCTCTAAATGATAGGGGTTACAACTCCCATCATTCCTCACGAGTGGCTGGATCTGATGAGAGTTCTAATCCAAAGATTGTGGTATTTTTGAAACACAATCGGGCGTACTCTGGTAACGGCTAATCTTTCTTGCACTAGGTCAGGCAAAAGGAGCTGCAGAATGAAGTCGCTAAAGGATGGCTTCATTTCGGCAGTTTCACATCTGGCCTAAACACAGAAGAAGAACTAATGTTTGAAAGAAAAGGGTGGTTCACCTGGAGGTAGATGTAGTTTGTAAAGAAGTTTTAGCTTCTCAGTCAGATCACCATGGTACATTCCACCTGTTAAAAAGAGAGAAGAAAAGAAAGGAGATTTGGCATTAAGAATGACTGTTAGCCTTCCAACCTTCTTCCTGGTAGGAAGTTTAGACAAAAGATCCTAACATGCCACCTAAACCCTTTTCTTTCCCCATAGGAATAACTTCAGCAACCCAACAAAAAGCTTATTATTTTCCCCTTTACAACTTCCAGTTTGGGTCACTGTTCCAATTTTAGAAATGGTAAGAATTGAAGCTGAGAAATAAAGGCCATATGGTGAGTTCACAGACAACATGAGATTTCAATCTGATTAATCATCCAAACTACAATGATTCAAGTTTTGATTGGTCAGATTTAGCTTGCAGTACACAAACAAACCATAATTGCTAGTAATTCTAAGCAAAAAATTCCAATGAAAATTAACATTCATGATTTCAGCCCAGCATTAAAATAGCGGACAGCATTTCTACCACCAACAGAAGTAGCCTTTCTGCTACAAATATTTTTTTTTATCATTTTCACAACCATCAACCACTAAAAGAAGACTTCCATTTCACCATTAAACAGAACATTGCAGAAAAACAACTTACTCATTCCTGTTGCAAACTCCTTGAAATTAATAAGCCCATCCTTATTCTCATCCGAGAGTCGAAACATTCTTTCTGCCAGCACTGGCGTGTGGAGACCGCAGGACCAAGGAGTAAGAGATGCAAATAAGTCTTTGAACTGCTCCATATTGATGCGATACTGTTCTAAGTAAGGAAGGCTCTGGTCTCGGTGGGCAGCTGAAGTGAGATTTCCCCAGTAACAACTCATTAGGTGTTTTGCCTGACAACAAAAAGGGGTTATTAGTTTAGACAGTCAGCATGTTCTCAAGACATGTAGATGGGAAGAACTAATCATAATTCATAGGCGCGGGCTGGGAAGCTACAAAAACTAATTTGAACACAAATATATGCTGCTCCAAAAATGAAGGGAACACCTAAACAACACAATGTAACCCCAAGTCAATCACACTTCTGTGAAATCAAACTGTCCACTCTGGTAGCAACACCGATTGACATTCAATTCCACATGCTGTTGTGCAAATGGAAGAGACAACAGGTGGACATCAGAGGCAATTAGCAAGGCATCCCCAATAAAGGTGTGGTTCAGCAGGAGGTGACCACAGACCACTTCTCAGTTCCTTTGCTTTCTGGCTGATGGTTTGGTCACTGTTGAATGCTGGCGGTGCCTTCACTCTAGTGGTAGCATGAGACAGAGCCTACAACTCACACAAGTGGCTCAGGTAGTGCAGCTCATCCAGGATGGCACATCAATGTGAACTGTGGCACAAAGTTATGCTGTGTCTGCCAGCGTAGTGTTCAGAGCATGGAGGCGCTACCAGGAGACAGGCCAGTACATCAGGAGACGTGGAGGAGGCCGTAGGAGGGTAACAACCCAGCAGCAGGACCACTACCTCCGCCTTTGTGCAAGGAGGAACAGGTGGAGCACTGCCAGAGACCTGCAAAATGACCTCCAGCGAGCCAGCAGCATATGTCTGCTCAAATGGTCAGGAACAAACTCCAAGAGGGTGGTATGAGGGCCCGACAACCACAGGTGGCGGTTGTGCTCACAGCCCAACACCGTGCAAGATGTTTGGCATTTGCCAGAGAACACCAAGATTGGCAGGCTCGCCACTGGCGCGCTGTGCTGTTCACCGATGAAAGCAGGTTCACACTGAGTACATGTGACAGACATGTCAGAGTCTGGAGACGCCGTGGAGAATGTTATGCTGCCTGCAACATCCTCCAGCATGACCGGTTTGGCAGTGGGTCAGTAATGGTATGGGGTGGCATTTCTCTGGAGGGCCGCACAGCCCTCCATGTGCTCACTGGAGGTAGCCTGACTGCCATTAGGTACCGAGATGAGATCCTCAGACCCCTGGTGAGACCATATGCTGGTGCGGTTGGCCCTGGGTTCCTCCTAATGCATGACAATGTTAGACCTCACGTGGCTGGAGTGTGTCAGCGGTTCCTGCAAGACGAAGGCATTGATGGTATGGACTGGCCCGCCCATTCCCCAGACCTGAATCCGATTGAGCACATCTGGGACATCATGTCTCGCTCCATCCACCAACGTCACGTTGCACCACAGACTGTCCAGGAGTTGGGGGTTGCTTTAGTCCAGGTGTGGGATGAGATCTGTCAGGAGACCATCCGCCACCTCACTACTGAGCCACACACACTACTGAGCCTCATTTTGACTTGGTTTAAGGACATTACATCACAGTTGGATCAGCCTGTAGTGTTTTCTTCCACTGACACTGTGAGTGTAACTCCAAATCCAGACCTCCATGGGTTGATGAATTTGATTCCCATTGTTAAGTTTTGTGTGATTTTGTTGTCAGCACATTCGACTGCAGTATGTGAACAATAGGAATACAGTATTTCAGTCATTCAGATTGTGGGATGCCTTATTGCCCCTTATTTTTTTGAGCAGTATACTTTTATGATATAGCAATTACACGTCTATTTACTTGTTATCAACTTTGCAATGTGCAAGGAAAAAACTATCTTACAAATAAGGAAACTGGTTCAGTGGTATGCAGACTAAGGCAGTAATACCTCAACCTAACTGAATAGAACCTTTGGAAATAAACTGGTTTTTCCTTGGCAGCTCTATTGCTGAAAATTCTATAGGAAACTTGCATTCATTCATTTATTTATTTATCATACTTCTATGGCCACCCAACTCGACAATGACTCTGGGCGGCTTACAATATTAAAACCCACTAAAAACACATAAAACCCCATTAAAAGTGAATAAAACCACATTAAAATGCCACCCGCACACATGGCATGGGAGCTATGGCCCTTAAAGCTTGTTGTAAATAGTTGGAAAGGATTCTACTCAAGCTGTAAATAATACTAGAATGAGACTGTAAGAGCTTTTGGACTCCCAGCCCCCCAGATTATGACATAGCCATCTAAGTGTTTGGGTGTTGTTGTTGTTTTTACATCAAATTAAAAATATGAAGAAAGAGAACCATCACCACCATTGTTGCATCCAAAGTTTTCTTAAACCACTGACTGAGAGAATAATAGGACTCTTATGGCAAACACCTCCACAGTAAACTAATTAAAAATTTTTCCACTCCAGTCCCTCAGAAACTGCACTACTATTTGTGATTTGTGCAAAATGCTTGAGCGCCATCAGATGAAGCCCAAAACTGGATAAACATATTCCAAGGCTTAGTGGAATTCTCCTTCTATGTACGCGGGACTTCCTCAACGACAATTTCCCATTAAGAGTACTAATGGGGCAATTGTTAAACCTCTGTACTAAAGCCAAAACTCTGTTCACAATCTGAGTTTGATCCTGACGGGGATCAAGGATGATTTAGGCTTCTATCCTTCCAAGGTCAGTAAAATGAGTACCCAGCAAGTTTGAGGCAGAAAGTTAATTACCATGTGAACCAGCCAGAGAGTACAACAAGCGCTATGGGGTGGTATGTAAGTGTAATTGCTAATTATTATTGTTACTAATGACCATGGTGAAAGCTTTACTAATAAAATTTGTTTCAAAATCTGAGAACTAGTTTATTACTACACATGCAATTGCATAGCTATTGACAGAAAATGAATAAGGAATTTGGCAGAAATCAAGTAAAGATTTGAGATTTATACTACCCCTCCCATCCTGAAGACTTAATGAAAAAGACTTATGATAAAAATAGTATCAGTTATCTTCTAATCTCTGAAAATTTCCTATATGCTCAGGCTTAGACTCTGATGAGTCTTCAGTAGAAGGGAATCAAGCTGCTACCAAAGACAATAAACAACAGATTATTCCATAAGCAATCCTACCTTAAATACTACATAAAGATCTTCTAATTCTTGCATAGAAAAGCCAATGTCACCAGATATGGCTCGGACCTACAGAAATACAGAGATAAAAAACAATATAGCATGATTATATTCGTTGTGAACCTAGAGAAGTTAAATCCAATACAGACAGGAAGCTGTATTTTAGAAAGCATGATTAAATTACTTTCAAGGTCTGTGGACTTGACCGGAGAAAGGAAGGAATACATAATGATTTTGAATAGAATACTGAAGGCTGCATTTGGGAGTTATTGATCTCTAAAACAGGAAGATACAAAAACCCCAATGACAGCTAAAGAAGAATAGCTATAGTCCCTTGAACTCAGCTTGGTAAGCACAACAAAAAGCTGCTCAAGAACATTAAACGCATTTCCTACTCTCAGTGCACTGTAATTGGAAGTGAGAAAAGGAAAGGTGTCAACTCCTTATTCCTTTCAGCTTTTATCCGTTTAATCTGCTCACTGTCAAAACATCTACAAGGGCATTAGAGACATCTGATGCTATCTAGAGGGAATGAACACCAGAATGGCACAATCAACAGAAAAGAGCAGCAGCCAGAAAATGCGAAAGCCATTCTTCCCTTGAGACTGAGAGGCACAAGCAGTTTGGAAAACTGAAAAGGTCAGTCTGTCCTCTTTGCTACACTTTTGACGGGAAAAAGGAAGACCGCAAACCACCATGGCTTTGCAGCAAGGCCTGCTGAGTGTTCCTGATAATACAAATCATTTCCCCCCCATCCCAACTTGCTTATATCAGGATATAAGTAGATGGCAATGCTCAAAAACAGCTGGTGCATTCCAAAATCATCATTCGTTTTTCAAATTTCCTCAAATTTCCACCAAAAAACCTGTTTCTTTGAATAATTCCTTCAAAAATACACCACAAAATGCCCTTCAGTAACATATGGCTTAGTTGCTTGTCTGAATTACCTATTTATACTGTTCAACTTATCCTATGCTCAAAGAATAGGTAAAAAGAGGCGGGGTGTGGAATCAATTACAGAAGAACTCCGTATAGCGATCGTCCCATACAGCGATGAAATCGCATAGCGATGAGGCTTGGAGGGGGAAAATCTGTTCTGCATAACGATCGTTCCTATGGGAAAATCCACACAACGATTTTCCAATGGGAAAAACCACTTAGTGCCAAACATCATTGTACAGTTTTTCTCATAGGGAAAATCGTTGTACGGATTTTTCCACAGGAAAGATCATACAACGACGAAAACCACATAGCAATCAACTCTGTGGAATGGATTAAAATCGCTATACGGGGTTCTACTGTACTTAGATATCATTGTAAGAATGGAGTGCCACATACCACACTTCTCTTAGCTGTGTCTTCCAATGAATGAATCACCTTCAACCTCTGCTTAAAACGCATCTGCTCAATGTCATCTGCTTTCAAATGGCCAAATTTCTGTATTGAAAAAAAGTAGACCAGGTGCATAAGTGAGGCCACAGAGAAATACCAGGCATTTGATGACATAACGAAAGGTACCAGATAATTTAGGTAAAGGTTGCCCTTGCTCGAAATTCACTCGTATCTGACTCTAGGGGGCAGTGTTCATCTGTTTATAGCCAAAGAGCCAGCGTTGTCTGCATTTGCAGATGTTTCCATGGACATGTAGCAGGCATGACTAGACAACAGAGTGGTCCCTATTTATCTACTTGCAATTTCTTACTTTCAAACTGCAAGGTTGGCAGAAGGTGGGACAGAGACGGGAGCTCACTCTGTCATGCAGTACTCGGGTCTCGACCTGCTGACCTTTCAGTTATCAAGTTCAGTGTCAATTACTAAGTCACCGTAGACCCAGCAGATAATTTACTAAGCAATAATTTCACTGGGGATGATGCAAAACACATTCTGTAGCAACAGTGATGACTACAGCCCTGGAAGCTGTAGATACAAAAATAGGGGGAGGCAAGGATGGGAAAGATAAATTTGCACAATAACAAGAGCCTCCTTTTGAATAATGGAAAAGTAGCACACAGAAAGAGTTTGTCTTTATGCTCTTAGCAAGAATCTTTAAAAGAAAGGAACAGGGAGAAAGGAGTGGTAAAGAGCACCAACATTATAGGCTGAGATGTTTGTAGGTTTAATGAAACAAGCAAAAGAACCCATTCCTTGAACCATTATTTTATTAAAGACTATTTCACTTTAGTGAGAAATAGCAAACCATTAATTTACTAAACTACGGAAACAAGAACATAATGAGAGTTAGAAATGTAAGACAGATCTTGACCTCATAGGCTGTTTTTATGAGTTCAAAGATATCGATTTCCTCTGGTGGATCATCCCCACTTGTCAGTAAGGCATGGAGGTGGGGAATACGTGGGAAAATGCTCTGTCGATTAACTACATTGTCCAGGTATCTATGGGAAGAATTTAAAAAAAAACAGATTAGTACTTTAAATCAAGAAAGTCCACATCTTTCTTAATACCCCTTATACCTTTACCTAGATCACAGTACTGTATTTTACTAATGATAGATTCTCACCAGTAAAATCACATTTATGATTTATTCTTTTAATTTACTGAGGTTTTCAGGCTCTAATGAAATAATTTATGTACTGCAGATATATATATATATTCAAAATACAAATATAGTATAGACCATATACACACACTATATATAAATATAACAATACTGTATGAGTATCAATGGGCGAGATCTTATTGTACAGCTCCACTCAGCCAATGGAGATGATGTGGCTATCAATGGCAAACTGCCACTGATTAAAAGTGATTTCAGAGTGCAACATGACTCGTACACAGTGACAAAGTCCCATAAACCCTTGATTTCCCAAAGAAAGCCTTTAAGAGACAACAATTTTCAGCTGCTGTTGACATCAACATTACTGTGCAAATCGAGCTGCTCAACAGCAGTTCAGACATTATATTAAAGTTACAAATAAGATGAATTTGGAAGTTCCCCGGTCTCCTAGTCAGGCAAAGAGGTTAAAGTGAATGGTTTAAAAAAAAAACCTGGGCCAAATGTGATGCCAATGGTTCTTGGAGTCAGAATGTCAAACAAGGTCAGATGGAGCTACAGTATGTCGATTCAACATGAGACCAAAGTGCCAAACACATCTCTCTTCTTCTCCCCTGGCTTGGAGCCAGTAGATGAGCCAGAGAGACTTGCCCATTAAAGGAGAGGCTCACAGACCTCTTTGTAAACTCAGAGCAGAAAAATAGAAAGCAAAGTTAACTGCCGTTAATCCATAAAACAGGAGGTCAATCTTAAGTATCATTGCAATAAAGGTATTGCATAAACCAAAACTCTGTGTCTATGGGTTTATGATGGCTGTTCTTTTTTACTGAACACTTGATTCTCTGCCCGTTGGCAGAAAATAATTGTATTTATGTATTTGTCATTTTTATCTCCCGCCTGACCTTTCAGTGGGGAAACTCAAGCTAACAAACAGGACCAGAATTACATACAAATTATCAAAACAGATCTATCGAAGGCAGATATGATCCTCTCCTCTTCCACATGCCAGCTGCAAGAGTTCCTATTCTAGAAGAAGTGCTACGGCTGTCAGTCCTAGCAGCTTAAAGGAAACACTTTCTCCACTTGCTAGCTCAGGGTGGGTTTTCATAATTTAAACTGAAGAGGAAAGGGCTGATCTCAATAGCCCAACCGAAGAAACATTTATCCTTTCCTTTTCTACAACGCTGAGCGGTTAACAGACTCTACACCAAAAATGAACTCAAACTATTACAGGAAAGAAACGATACCTCTTTCAGAGCACTTTAAAAATTCAAAACTTAACAAACTTTCATAGTTCTGATTACTTCTTCAGGCTGATGTGGCATGGAATATGTAGTCTAGCCAGGCTTAATCTTAGATGTAAAATGGGAAAACAGCAAGAACAGAATCTTACATGCTTTTAAAATTTAGAAGCAGGAAATCAGGATTTGCATATTCCCCTCCCTCAAGATGACCCTCCCCAGAGCTGGTCGCTCTTACACTGAAAATGGTTTGCCTAGCAGAAATGAACTATTCGTTCACACCATATTTTCTTGCAAGTACTTACTAATTGAAGGTGTCCCTACTCAGCATTATAAATGTTACTTAAGAGATCACTTGGTCAAAAGTAAAGATAATCAATTTGTCTCCTTCTCAGAAAGTGAGTTTTCAAGCTACATTTCTATTATAGAGAAAATGGTACTGGATAATATCAATTCAGAATGCCACAAATTAGGTACTTTAACCAAATAGATTAAGCCCTACAGATTTTAGATTCTGTACTTTCTGGATTTCACTATCTATACTATATGTTCCATCCAACACTGAAGCAAAAGTGACTGATTTTGATTTTATTACCCATTCTTCTTCTTCTGCATCTACGTCAGACATGAAACTGCCAAAGTATAGGCATTCTGCAGCTCCCTTCACCTGACCTTGTGTTACCAGATTATGCCCGACTGTGGTTCAAAAACACCACAAGTGTACCCCTTTATTGCCCATGTAAAATATGCAATTCTTGCTTAATAAGGAACTAATACTGAGAAATGGAAGCTTCCATCATTAAACAAGGCTAGAGAAGAATACTAGTATTAGCATGTCTAAACCTACTACCATCCCTTTAATAACGAAACAAGAAAGCAAGGCTACCTGCCCAAGACAGTCATGGCCTCGCCTTCATCGGAGCAATTTAGCAGTTTCTCCATGTTGGCATCCAGGATGGCCAGAGATACCTGCAAGATGACCTTGATGCCTTCGTAGAAGAAACAGTCAATAATGACCACTGCACTTTCAAAAGGCATGACACTGAGGAACAGAGTAAGGAACCAGGAGAGGGAGATACTGGAAATGACTCCCAGATCTTGCATCTTGTCAGACAGTTGAGGAAGACAATCCCGTGTTAGCTCCTCAAAGATGCCCTGATCAACCAGTGCACCTGAACAGAGACAGGGAAAAAAGCAAGGAAAGGGTTAACCATAGTATATCATTTGAAGCATACGGTAAACCTGCATTGCAAATAAGGGACTTAGAAATTGGTTTGTTCACACATGCAGATTCAGCTCTTGATTTTATATAAATATTGTAAGCTACATTCAATCAAAGTCCTGCGTTAAGAAAGTGATTAAATAAATTACGTTTAGGCTGCAGTGAAGTTACCACATGGGTTATGTCCTATGCCTTGTGGCACAGCAAACTTAACAGAAAACCCAGGGTAAAAAACCTTTTGAAAATCTAGTCTAAATACAAGAGAAATTCAGGAATTATCAAGTTATTTAAGCACCAGAACAAGAAAATGCAATCGTCACACCCTTGACTTTAAGGAATGCAATAACATATTGATATTGAACAGGTTTTTATTATTATTGTATGGATGATTTTTAACCAATGTGAGCCGCCTTGGGTTGCTGAGGCAAGAAAAGTGGCCATACAAATCCAATAAATAGATAAATAAATGAATTCAACAGGTTTGACATTGAAGGTGTTAGGTTTTCTACCCTTGAAGGTTTTTAAGCAAAGACCACACACACACACACACACACACACACACACACACACACACACACACACACACACACACACACACACACACACACACACACACACACACACACACACACACACACACACACACACACACACACACACACACACACACACACACACACACACTTCATTTTAAAAAATACCATGTTTTGAAGGAAATATCTCATTTTGTTCCATCCAACATGACTTTTAAAAATTCTTATATAAAAATAAGGCTATTCTATGAAGTTAAACCTGTTCTAAATACTCCTCTTTAGCTATGCTTTAAGCTACTTGGCACCAATTCATGCTAGGTTTTCAGGTTAGTTGGGAGACTTACCAACCACTCTGGTGTTATAGTAATCTGGCAGCATCCGCTCACACAGGGCCACAAGGAGCCAGAAAGCTTCTTCCTCATTACAATACAGAAGCAGTACAGATGTCACAATGTTCATAGCCTGACAGCAGATAGACATACACGTGTATGCACAAAGAGAATAATCCGTATCAGATGAGAGCCATATTTAATCTGTGATTTTCTAGGTTATAGTAGATCAAAGCTTTTACAGCCTGGAACCACATTTTTTGTTTCATGCAGCCACCCTCCTGTTTTGATCAGAGCCTGGATAACAGCTTAGGTAAATTCAGAGGTGGAGGGCAATGAATAGGGAGGACGGAGGACTTCTAGTAGGTCCCATTTCTTGCCATTTCGTCCTTTCCCCTGTCCTTCCACTCATAAGTTTTTAAAACAGCAGAAACAGAAAGAAGGCACTCATTTCTAACTTGCTAATGACTTGCACCAGTTTATGGCCTTATTCTTGCTGTGCCCAAACAAGAGTGGCCCCCCAGACCATGTACTCCCACTGACAGGAGCCATAAGCTCCAACAGGACATATAACTGGATCTCCATGAGTCTTGCTCTCCAACCTTGAGGTAATAATAATAATAATATTGTGTCAGAAATTATACTGGGTTGAAAGGATTTTTGCTGGAGAAACTCAGCTCAGGGGGACGTCCGAACGAGGCTCCTTTCATGTCCCCAAGATCTTTTCCCCACCAAAGTGGTTCCTATTGATCTACAGTAAAACCCCGACTTACATATGCCTCGAGTTATATAAAATTCGACTTAAAAACATGTCCCGATTTACATAAATGTTCCGATTTGCATAAAACAATTTCCATAATAAAGTAAGTAGTAGTAGTAATTTCCTATGGGTTTGCTTTGAGTTACGTAAAAAAATCATTTTTCCTATGGGGTTGCTTCGAATTACATAAATATCATTTTCCTATGGGTTTGCTTCGAGTTAAGTAAAAAACCGTTTTACCTAAAAGCTTACGGAACAAACCTTTTACATAAGTAGGGGTTTTACTGTCTTTGCAATTTCTTGCTTTTGAACTGGTAGGTTGGCAGGAGCTGACAGAGACGGGTGCTCAAACCGTCATGCAGTGCCCGGGCCTCGAACTGCTGACTGGCCGGCCTCCCAGCTAACAAGGTGAGCTTCTTAACCACTGAGCCACCGTCGCCCCTTACTCTGAGGTGATCCACACTCACTATCCTCTTACCTGGCAGTAGCCAATTGTGGGATTCCGAAAAGCATATGCTGTTAGTACCCTTCGAAGTGCAGCAATCCCCAGCTCATTCTGAAAAGCTGGGTGCTCTGGCATTGAACGGTGCAAATCTCTTTCAATCTCCTCTGTGGCCAGGGTGTATTTCCCCATGGACTGTTCCACCAAGTCTGCATAGTACCCAGGGTGACTGGCCATCTCATTTGAGGCTCCTGTAGCAAAAAACAAGGAACACACACAAAACACCCCACCTAGTTTTCTTGATCGTGACATTCAGGAGGCCCTTAGAGGCTATGATTTTGGAGATGTGGCCACACAGTTCTCCACCCAGGCAACACACTCCCACTGACTCCCACTGACATTAATCCCTAGAGCTGTTTTAGATGCAAGGCCAAAAGCATGACATAATTTGGTAACATGCATAATATATTTAGAACTATATTTAACTAACAAATTTATCCTACACTTTAAAGTGGGCAAGCTCTTAACAATAACTTTTCATTTTTTAAAAAAAAGTAAGATGGGCCATAATTAATTTAGGGCTTAACTTAGGACTTTAAAAAATACTAAAAAATTAAGCAATTACACATGACACTGAAAATCACTTCCAATTTGGGAAGCCCTTCTTTCTCGACACCAGAAGTGGGCCACAACTGATTAACTGGGAAATGTTACTTCAACTAGGGAAACTGGGGTACACAGAAAGAGCCGCCGAAGATTGTGGTGTTTTTGAACCACAATCGGGCGTACTCTGGTAACGGCAACTTTGTGTTGCTGGCTAATGTTTCACACACTAGGTCAGGCAAAAGGAACTACAGAATGAACTCATCAAAAAGTGGCTTCATTTTGGCAGTTTCATGTCTGGCCTAGATATGGAAGAACTGTGAAAGCTGTTGAATGTATAGAACAGAGGTTCTCAACCTTTTAAATCCAGGGGCCAGGTCACACTCCCTCAGACAGCTTTGGGGGCCAGACGGCCATTTTGCCCTTCCTCCACCACTTTTCTCATGTGGTGGAGGGCCACATGAAACAGTGCTGTGGGCCGCATCCAGCCCATGGGTTGCAGGCTGAGAATCCCTGGTATAGAATTATTACCCACCTGAAAACAGGAGCCATAGCTCTCCACGAAGATTCTCTGGGATCCCTTTTAAAACCAGTTCACGAGTCTTGGCTGTTCGATACATACACATTCCCCTCCCATATTCAAAGAAATGAATGTTCCATGACTCCTCTTTCATGGTTTCCTTTGCCTGGAGAGAAAAGCATTGGGGTATCACATTACCAGAAAATTCAGCTGATCCAAGCGCTGCATTTTATTTTATTTTCCTCCTGTGTTGGATGCTTCACTGTATAAACAACCTATAAATAATGATATCTAAGGGTAAATATTTACAAAGATATGGCAATAGAAATGATTCCTTGAACATTGATCTCTATTAAAGAGTGGGAAATTTCCCAAATGGGCAGTATAAAAATGTAATAAATAAATAATATTGACATAGAGCAGTGATGGTGAACCTTTTAGAAACCAAGTGCCCAAACTGCAACCCAAAACCCACTTATTTATCACAAAGTGCCAACATGGCAATTTAACCTGAATATTGAGGTTTTAGTTTAGAAAAAAAAACAATTAATAAATTAACATATTTTGTCTTAAAAGAAAAACACAATAATAGAGCTTTCAATCACCTTTCACCACAATCAACAGGCTGCCATTCGCACCACGCCCTTGCGCTGCATGTGAGCTGCCTGCCTTACCCCAGACAGGGGAGGGAGGAAGCACTCCCACTGGGCTGCTGGGCAGAGGGGCCTGTGATGTGAGAAATGTACTCAGGTGAATGTGGAGAGGGGGAGGGGATCAGCCTGGCCCCCACGTACCTCTGGATTTCTAGTAACGAAGTCTGCCAGAACTCTGTGCTGGGGCAATGGTGCATGTGCCCACAGAGAGGGCTCTGAGTGCCCCCTCCAGCACACATGCCATAGGTTCGCCACCACTAACATAGAGTATCAAATATCGTTCCTTAAATGGGCAGAAGAATTAACAGAGATCAGTGTGAAAGGAACCAGAATTGTCTCTGAAGTGTGTCATCTGGACTACTTTAATAAAAACCTACGAAAATCAACTTGGCCACCGTTTATAACACACAGAACCAGAGAGTCAATTATTATTCTAGTCCAGGGGTTCCCAACCTAAGGCCTGTGGGCTGTATCTGGCCCATGGTGTATCTGGCCCACCCACCATACCTGTCAAGTATCCCGGACTGGCCGGGATTTCCTGTATTTCAGCGCTCGTTCCTCCAATTTCCCGCCGCCAGCCCATAATTTGACCGGTGGGGGAAAGTAGTTACTGCACATGGGTTCTGCACAGAAACTGCGCATGTGCAGAAGGGTTCTGCGCAAAAGGGTTCTGCGCAGAAGGGTTCTGCACATGCGCAGGAGTTGTTGCTGTGCATGTGTGGCCAGGCCAGGGCAGTTCCCAGATTTTCCAGAGCCGTGCTTGACAGGTATGCATCCCACCTCTTCCAAGGGAATTTGAGAAACAAAATTGCTGTCCTTTGAAGCTGTTGGGACAAAATGGCTGCCCCCATCGTGCAGGTAGGACAAAATGGCCATCCGGCCCTCAATGCTGAATGAGAGAGTGTGACCTGGCCCCCGGCTTGAAAAGGTTGGGAACCCCTGTTCTAGTCCTTTCTGAAGCTAGCATTTAGGTGTGCCTAAAATAGTGCAGAGGATTCTTAATTTTAGTCAACACACCGTCTAGTGCATAAAAGTCAAAATGGCATAGCTAACCCATTTGTCCTCAAATAGACGCCATGTGGAGTGCCTCAGGGATCGGTACTCTCGCCTCTATTGTTTAATATCTACATGAAACCGCTGGGTGAGATCATTCGTTCCCATGGGGTGAGGTATCATCAGTATGCAGATGATACACAGCTGTACATCTCAGCTCGTGGGGACCAGAGTGATGCAGTTGAAGTCCTGACCAGGTGTCTGGAGGCTGTTCGGGTCTGGATGGGGGACAACGGGCTTCAGCTGAATCCTGGCAAGACTGAGTGGCTTTGGGTGCGGGGTCCCGTGTTATCCCGGGAGTTACCATCTTCGGTCGTGGCTGGGACATCTTTGCCACAGTCAGATCCAGTGCGCAATTTAGGGGGTCCTCCTGGACTCGCGGCTACTGCTCAAAGAGCAGGTGGCAGCCGTGGCTAGGAGGGCCTTTGCACAGCTTCGTGTCATTTACCAACTGCGCCCGTTCCTGGACTGGGACTCCTTGCTCATGGTCACTCATGCTCTGGTCACCTCCAGATTGGATTATTGTAATGCGCTCTACATGGGGCTGTCCTTGGTGACCATTCGGAGGCTTCAGCTGGTCCAGAATGCGGCTGCCCGGGTTGTGATGGGGTGCGGGCGTTATGCACGCGCCTCACCACTTCTCCGGGAGCTGCACTGGTTGCCGGTGTGCCTCCGGGTGCAATTCAAGGTGCTGGTTTTGACCTTTAAAGCCCTTCATTGCATTGGACCAGGTTACTTAAGAGACCGCGTCACCACAAGGAATCCAGCCCGTCCTACTAGGGCAGACAGGAGGGGTTCACTGGTGGTCCCATCAGTGAAAGAAGTACATCTTATTGGTACCAGGAAAAGAGCCTTTTCCATGTCTGCCCCAGCCCTGTGGAACCTCTTACCACCTGATTTGCGTCTCCAGACGGATCTACTCCCCTTTAGAAAGAGGCTGAAGACATGGCTCTTTCAGCAAGTTTGGGGCATGCTTGACTCTACCAGTCAGGCACGGTGGCTGATTTAGCCTATGTGAGGGGCTGCCCCCCAGGCTTGGTTATTCTGTTTTAACAGGGCTAGAGTGGGGGTGGGTTGTTTTTTTTTTAATGACGATTTGTTTGTGTTTTAATGCTGGTTTTAAATAGTTTTTAGTTATTGTCATTGAATTGTTTTTATTGTAATTTTTATTATATTGTTAGCTGCCCTGAGTGGTGTACCCACCAGGAGGGCGGGATATAAATGTGAAAAAATAAATAAATAAATATTGTACTTTATTATTCAACATCCCACTCCACCACATTCCCAATGAAAAGTAACTGCCATCTTACCCCTTTTGGTCCAAGGATTTCATCAGAGTTGGACCCAAACAGTTTAAGCAATCCCTGAGATGCTGTTGGTACTGTATCAGTGCAAAAACTGGGCAGCTGATTGTTGATAGGAGAGGCAGGACTGGCTGAAAGTGGGACACTGGGAGATAGTTCTGGAATTTCCTAAGAACAAGTAGACTGGCTGAAAATTATAAAGATACAAGCAGGCTTCTGTTGCAAGTTTTGAATTTAATGTGACCAAATGCTGCTCAATGAAGGGGTGAACTTGTTGTGTGATTGCCCTGGCATGCATAGACTTCCTCTTGAAATTCTGGTCAGATCACGAAACAGGGAGATCAATTCATATATTATTGAGTAACAGCCCCTGTTTGTTTTCTTTACTCCTCTACCTTCAAAGCCGTTTCATATCACCCTTTTAAATTGCCTCACCACTAATAAGAAGAATGACAATGGATTATTAGTCCATAATCTTGTTTGGAAAAAAATTCAGTTATAAAGTTTCCCTTAGATAAGTTAATCGGAGATCTCAGGAAACATTTCCCCCTTGTTCAGCATCTGAGACAACTGTTGAGTTTAGTTACTTTCTGGTAGAAAAAAGCACATGCTGAATAGAATCCAGGTGACTCTGTGTATAGCTTTGGAGAAAGGCAAGAGAGGGTGGAGAAATTGTCAACAGCATGGAACATCTGACCCAAGGAGTTGAACATTTCCCCCCACTGTCGGTTACTTCCAGATCCATGCCATTCATTCATTTGTTAACTGACATACATTCATGCTCAAATGAACACATATGGATCATATCTGCCCCTGTAGAGAGACTATGTCATGTGAGAAAATCACCACAGGACACTGTCTTATATTCCACCATACTGTCCATCTAACCTAGTACTATCTATTCCGATTGGCAGACAAACTTGTACAACCTCCAGCAGAGGTTATTCCTATCATCAGCTACTTCCCCATTTTCTGCAGCCGTGGTTCCCAACCTTGTGTCCTTAGATGTTCTTGCACTAAAACTTCCAGAAGTCTTCACAACTAGCTGTGCTGTAATCCAAGAACATATGGGGAGTCAAGGTTAGGAACTCAAGGTTAGGAACTCCTGTTCTACAGTAATTAGGCAGTGAGCCATGGACAATTCACATGCAAATGTGTATTCTATCATGCAAAGGAGATCCATCCATCTAGTTGCTCTTAAGTCAGAGAACTTAATTACAGATCTCAAACCACTGCTTTAGCATCTGGGTCATATAGTGCAGACAATGTCTGCATCTTTTACAGAAAAGTTAAAGCTTTCTGATATATCTCATTGTGAGCAAATGAAGCATCTTAGTACAACATTTAGTTTTTGAAAACAACTACACCCAAGTAGCGTGGTTATGCAGAAAACGTCGTTATTCGAATAATGACAAAACGTCGTTATTCGAATAACGACTTTTTTGTCAGTAGTGTCGTTAATCGAAAATGACGCTATTCAAACGCGTCATTAGGCGGGGGTTCACTGTACATAGAGGGGACACTGTGGTTAAAAGCATTCAAAATATGCTGAAGTCATTCCAAAACATTAAAGTTACACTCCCAGAGCTAATCTCTAGTACCTCCTGTGCATGATCAGTTTTCTTCCGTCCTTTGCCATTGTTACACGACTCCTTGGATGGAGTTTTCTGCAGAAAATCAGAAATTCTCTGTACCAGGAAATCTCGATCTTTCAGGTTGGCAAAAAGGAAAGTCATTTTGCTTTTGGTGCTGATGGAGAGAGGGCTAGGCAAGACACTGGAACTGTCAGCTTTTTCAACAATTGTGACCTGTAAAATTCATGTAGGGATAATATGGGTGTATTAGGCTTCTTTCTAATACAATGTTGAGTATCTAAGACTGACATTTAATAGACATTCAACAGACTCCATTGTTGTTGTTGTTTTAGATCCTTCTCAGCAATACATATGGTGGTTAGTGCCATCTGAATTAAAGGCCAGTGTGAGAAACAATGGGAACTTCAAGTGTTAAAAAGTTCAAATGTTTTCTTTCAGAAAGTTGATATCTCCTCAGATTCTCATGCTGAACTAAATACCAGTTTGTCTCAGGACAAAATGAGGAAGGAAATAATACTGCAGTTAACTATCTCTCTTATGCATGCAAGTTTGTTTCTTGGGGAAAATATAGGCAGAGAACTCTAGTCTTTCCATACTAAAAGAAAGAGGCATGAAACTATGCAATATAAAATAGTGTTTTCTTTATACCAGCTTGGAAAAAAACATTTGCTTAATCAATGAATGAACCAATGAGGCTCAAAATAAAAATCTTACATCCTTCAAAAACTCCCTTAAAATTAAAAACAGTGCAGATATTAAGAGAATTAATTACAGTGGTACCTTGCATTACGAAATTAATGTGTTCTCCAGGACGTTTTGTATTATGAAAAATTCGTAAAGCAAATTTCTCATAGGAATGCACTGAATGCATTTTCCCATAGGAATGCACTGAAAACCAATATTCGTAATGCAAAACGCAGTTTCCCATAGGAATGCATTGAAAAACAATTAATCTGTTTCCAAAAAAATCATAATGTGAGGCATTATTTTCAATGGATTTTCATTCATAATGCAAAAATTACATTAAATGAAACGTTCGTAATGCGAGGTACCACTGTACTAAAAATGGCATTCTTACCTCCCTGAGGGGTATTATGAGATGACAAGCCTCCTCTGCCTTGCTAGCAAAGCAGATGTAGTTGTTGGAAACAAACATTTGGCCAAGGATATGAATTTTATTGAACGGGGTCCATAAAGTACAGTCTGTATGCCCATCAAGCCGTTCATCTTTAGGGAGGCGAAAAGTAGCCCGATACCACTCATTTTTAGCTCGAGCATCCAGATCTCTGAAGAAAACAACAATTATATATATAGAGAAAATAATGCTTTCTAGTAATCAATTATTCTGGGAATACCCCCTGCTTTTTCTAAACAGTTTCTGAAGAAGTTTTACCTTCTTTTAAGTACATAAATTATAATGCCTGACATACGGTTCACAAACATCTTTAGTTCTGATACCGGATTTTCAATGCGAGTACTGTATAGTAGAATTAAAATGAGATTTCTTTCAAAATACATGTTTTAGAGCTCAGGCAAAGAATGAACAGCACAGTGGGGATGAAATGCTAATCAAAACAAGTACCAGAGAGCCCCAAATTTACAGGAAAAAGATCTTCTCAAAGTTGATGTAAGAATTAACATTTAAGAAAACAAAGTGTGTGGGGGGGAGGGGGGGAAATGGTGTTGGAAAATTTTGCAGATTGCATTAAAATATACAGCTAAAGCCGTTATACACTATACCTTCTTTCATATGGTGGCCAGATGTATCTACTACTTTCCAAGACTGAGCTCAGAAAAAACCAGCTCTGAAAGTCTGAAGCAAAATCAGCTGGTCTAGCCACTTTAGGATTAAACAGCCTTCAAACATTGTTATACATAAATGCCATATGATAATATGTGAATATTTCCTCAATACATTTCCTCCACATTTCAAGGGACACAGAGAGAGGCACACACATACCTTTTGAGTGTGGAGATGTTCTTGAGAGGCTTGCTGGGCTTTGGAAATAGCATGTCCTCTGTGAATCCTTTATTATCAAAAAGTTGCCGCATGGCAATGTTAGCCAGCTGTTCCATTAGCTTGAAGGTTTCATTGATGTTGAGGAACATGGAAAAGTAAAGCTCACTGTCTCTAGTACTCACTTTGATGCATTCAGGAAAGAGAAGCGTAGCATTCTTCTCCAACTGTGTTACATCTACCCACTGGACTATTAGGGTCACTAGGAAGAAAATTCGAAACCACCAATTACTTCCAGAAAAATCCAAACAGTGACAAACTCCAGTCTTGATAAACTTCCAATTTTAATTTTTCTAACTATAACCTGACTCAGTCAAGTTATCAGAAAGAAAGAGAACATACTGAAAGTAGAAATATTTTACATAAATGTTGCTCAAGCCCGTTGGCAAGGGAGGTGGGACAAACCAGATACAGCATTGATTGTCTAGCCAAGACTTTGTCACTGCCGTCACTATTTCATTTACTCAGATGAAAATGGACATTTCAAAGCTTTCTTCCTTGGATACCTTGGAATCGTTATTGAACATTGGTAGACATCTCCGCAACAACATTCTGCACATGCAAATTGACCTGAATAATCAAGTCCACTTGCATGCAGTTTTTTTTAGCCATTTGGATATCACATCATCAGATAGCTAGGCAGACAATGACATGTGCCCTCCGCTTTCACCTGACACAAGGGATCCAACAGAGGACGCTTTGGTGAACTTTCTTCCTATTTGGGGATATTATGAGATTTTACATACATTTTACACATTTATGCAATTTGCTGATCTTTTTGCTGCCATTTAGAACTGAAAATTCTTGTAACATTTATTACCACCTTTTTAATGGAATGTCTCTATGTGTCATGGCGCTTTTTATTGAGGCTGACAAAATTTACAAGTATTTATTAGATTGTTACTCAACAGTGGACCAGTAACAACATATTTCCCGAATATATGGAAACGATTTAAAAACAATGAACAATATCAAATCAGTTAAATACAGTATATGTCAGACCAAGGATTCTCAATTTTGGTTTCCTTGATGTTGGATTACAACTCCCAGGATTTTTGGGGAATCTATGGACTCAGCCAATAAGGCCAGCAGCATCTGGGAACCCATTGGGAGCCACTTGTTCAATAAAGACATTCAGCATGGCTGCCAGCTTACCTTCTTTGCCCAAAAGGAAGGAATAGAAGCAAAGATGGTTAACAGTTAGATATAGCCAGCCTTGTCTAGGGACACGACCTTTCCAGTAGCTGCAGGAATAGTAATTGACTAGTTTCTCAACTTCAGGCATTCCAAATTGTTTACGCATCTTCAATTCTGCTTCTTTAAATTTACCAGGATCTTCTTCTCCCTGAGGTTGTTGATTCTTATTTTCTTCAGCAATAATGCCCTGCAGGGGGAAAAAGAGACTGACATATGAAAACCAGAAGGGCCTTGCATCAATCATGTTTGTGGGACAGCTTATTTGTTAGGCATAGTTCATCTCTTTAGATTGCACTTTCATGTGGACAGAATTTGCCAAGGTCTCAAGACTTAATATACAGTAAAACCCCAGTTTACGACTTTGGTCCATTTTGACTGCTTTCGTTGAAACTGAATCAATCGTAAACCGAAGCACGTTTCCCCATAGGAATACATTGAAAAATAAAAAACTGTCCCGACCGGACCAAAAATAATTTTAAACTCTCCAGCTGATTAGTGGCTGGAGTGGAGAAGAGGTGGAGTTCTTGAGGTGCAGGAGAGAAAGGCAAAGCCCCTAAGAACATCCCCTCCTCCTCCCCTCCCCCCAGCCAACCCCCAATGGTGGAGATCGATCGATTGAGGCGCGGGATTGATCAATCAATGTGTGTGGGGAAAGGGACACAAAAGGGATGAAGCAAACTTCCTACCTTTTCCACACCACTGCTTCTTCCTGAGCGGTTAGTCCAGCCGCTGGGGTAGCCCAGTCTCCGCCACTACCAGCAGGAGAGTGTGGGGGGCCTTATCCACTGGGCTTCATCCGAGCTCCCTCTGTGGTGCTACAGCCAGGAACATGAGCCTCTCTGGAACTTCCTGGTTACATGCCAGGCACCCAGGCACGCGTTCCAGCTGTAGTGCTGCACAGGGAGTTTGGACAAAGACTGGAATCAAGCGGATAAGGTCCCCACAGTCTCCTGCTGCTGGTAGAAGTGGCGGACAGCCACTTCTACCAGCAGCACTTCTACCAGCAGTGAACACTGTGGAAACAGTTGCAAAAATGCCAACGCCACTACAATAAGTGATGAATTGTGACATCCGTCGGTGTGGGCAGGCGGATGCCATCTTAGTCTAAAATGGCATGGGTCCACCATTCTAGAGTCTAAAATGGCGATGGTGGTCTAATTCCCATTCATAAACCGGGGGGGGGGGATGTAAACCAGGACCCTATTTTCAAGAAATTTCCCGTTGTAAACCGTGGCAAACGTAATCCAGGCTGTCTGTAAAACAGGGTTTTACTGTACAATGAAAAACGTGACAGCATGTCTATAGTTTCATTGTTGTTCTACTGATTGTGTGCGAAGTCTTCATAAAGAAAACCATGTGAGATGTAAGAGAGCACAATGGAATGGAGAAACAGGTGTATTTTAGCAGAATCATTTGGTCAACTCATCAGTTTTACTAATCAGAAGCCTGTTCAAATTGAATTTCAGCCCCATCCAATTTTTTAAATTTTAATTACACAGTGGAATGTAAAACTACTCAACCTGCTTTATTGTTCTATGATAAATGATGTTATGTAACAGGCTCTCTTTCTTCCTCATGGCATACACTGGAAGCATTGAGCTTTAAAAGGAGAGTCATAATGTGAAGCTCTCAAGGCGGTCTTATCATTCTGTTGCAACTAGGATGACAAAGAATGCACGTTTCTTACATGTATCTTGCCCTTGACAAAAGTCGTTATATCTTCTTCATTGTCAAAGATGGCAAGAGTCTGGAGCAAGTTATTCTCGAGCCACTCCCAGTGTTTTGTGATTTCCTTGCGTGATGAACCTAGGAAGAAACAAAAAACACACCACAAAAACTGTAGAAGCTTAGAAAACACACAACTGAACTTGTTCAAGAAGTTACTGTTCTCCAACATTTCTCCTCAACGTTTATAATGCCAATTCTGCTATAGCAGTTTAATGCCCCTTTAGTATATAAATATGGTTGGCTAGATAGCTCAGTGGTTTAGATATCTAGCTGTGGAGCCACAGTTTGGGATTTTGATTCCCTACTGTGTTTCCTGAGAGAAAAGCCAACTGCGCAGTCCCAGAGTGCCCCAGAAAAACAGAAAGTAAACCACCTAGAAAGCACTAAAAAGGTCACAAAAAGTTGAATTGACTTGATGGCATGCAATTATTAGAGCTCACTGGATAGCTCAATGAATTAAGATATCTAGATGCAAAACTAGAGGTTGGGAGTTCAATTTCCAACTGTGCATCCCAGAATAGACAGCCTGTGTGACATTGGGCAAGCTGCATAGTCCAAAGATGCCCCCATAAGAAGAGAATGATAAACCACTTCTGAGTATCAGACATCAGGGACAAGTCCCCTGCATTAGGCTCAAGAGTATTTCTGTGATAAAAGTACTGTTCAGATTTTAAAAATTTCTTTTTACCATTACCAGCTGTTTTCTGTTCTACCTCATAACATCTGGGATCAATGTGCTGCAGAAAACAATCATACATCCATGATCCACACTTATTTATTTATTCCATTTTTATGCCACCTTTCTTCCAGTAAAGGGACCCAAGACAGCACATAAGTTATTTAAAAAACTAATTAAAACAGCCCAAAACACCATAAAAACCACACAGAATAACTTTACTGCCCCACTAGTTGTTAAAAACCTAAATCCTAAAAAGGATTGTCTTCACCTGTCCTTCACCTGGAAGGACAAGAGAAAAGATACCACCCTAGCCTCGAAAGGGAGGACATTTCACAACCTAGAAGCAACAACACAGAAAAACCTTCCTTCCCACCAGCCATTCTTATGAAGACAGTAGGACGACCAGAAGATCTCCCCCCCCCCCCCGCAAAAAAAAAAAAAAAAAAGAAATCTTAGAAGCCAGAAAGTCTCATACAGACACACACAATCTTTCAGACAGACTGGAACCATACCTACAGGGCTTTATAAGTTATGACCAGTTCTTTGAACTGAGCCTGCAAATAGACTTGCAGTCAGTGAATCTGCTTATTTATTATCATGCTATCTAAAATATTTATACCTCACTTTCCTCCTCAACAGGTTGTAACCAGAGAGTTAAATGTTTCTTGTAACCAAACAGCCGACTGGCTGCAGCATTTTGAACCAGTTGAAAGTTTTAAACCATCTTCAAAGGCATTACCTTGCGAACCACCCAGAGAGTGCACTAAGCATTATGAGAAGGTACACAAGTATAATTGCTATTGCTATTATCATGGAAATGCCATTCCATGAGCATACCAGTACTGAAAGCAGAGATTTTCTGAAAGTTAAAAATTGGGTAAAGGTTTTAAATGGGTTAGAATGCAAAGTTTTTTAGGTTTTGCTGTTTAGAGATTGGTATGTGCTGACAGAGTCAACTTTAGGTCATAGCACCACATTCTCTGTTTAACCCATAGAGAGCAGAGGCTGGGATGATGTAACTATCTTATCAATGGGGAGATAGGGAAGAAAATCCAGTTACTACTTAGGTACAGAGATCTCACTGGTAGAATACTAAGGAGGAAAGGTATCCATCCCTCTCTCTGTTTCTTCTCATTGGTTAGCATTAATGTGTAAGGCAGGAGGAAGGAAAAGAGACTGAATGAATGTGACAGGGAAACCAGGTTGGGCTACAAGATAGAAACAAGCCTCTGATTGGTAGTAGAAGAATGAGAGAGGCAAAAGAGAGAGATAAAAAGAAGGAGGAAGAGGGAGGGAGGAGGAAGTAGAAAAAGAGAGATAGTAAAGCAGAGATCCTCTTCAACAAGGAGCATAAGGATGTGAGTTTACTAGCCAAAGGGAAATTAGGCCTTACAACAGTTAGGTTCTATTTATGTTTGGGTAAATAAGGTACCTGTAAGTTCCAGGGAGGAGGATTGTGTTGACAGAATGTGTTGTGAACTTTAATAACATTCTAAAAACAGTATGAGGAACACTTGTCCAATCTTCAATAAAGAACAGTTTGTTTTTAACACCAGGAGTGATTATTGATAAGGATCTCAAGAAAGAATGGGGGCCAGGCTTAAGGCCATTGCTACTAAAGTAAAATACTTTGTGTACCCTCCTTTGAGATCACTCTAAAGCAAGAGAACTCAGGCAGTTGTGGGAGTTGGCTGGAAAGTCCAGGCAGATTTCTCCATGAGTCTTGGGTAGACCTGTGGTGGTCCTGGGGAATATAGTCTTAAATGAGATCTGGCCAGGTTGTGGGAGGGACCAAGGCAAGGGGTCCTGTCTGACGGGGAGTGGAAGGGCCAGATGTTTTCCCTGAGAGCTATCCCCATATAGAATGTGTTACAGATATTACTAAGACCTATATCCACACTTCTTCCCTTAGAATTAACTCTTTTAAAAAAAGAAAATGCCCTCACAGAATCTCTATACTCATCAAAGAGCAATCTGATCATGTAGTGCAAGAAACTGCAAACGCGTGCTAGTGACAATTACCCTATATTAAAAAAATTACGTGTTCACTTCCTTGGATGTATAACGGTACGTACTTACCACATGCGACTGCCCAATAAATTTGAGAATCTTGTGTTTGGTGTAAAATCCTGTAAGGAGCAACTCTGGCACTGGAGTCCAAAACAACATCTAAAGTTCCAACAAGCAACCCTAAAAGCATAAGTGAACATGACAAATGTGAAAGAAAGAGTTAGAAGAATATGTCTCCCTTGGGCAATTTTAAATGAATTTCAGTCTTTTAAAAAGGAATCACATCCACCCTTACTCAGATGCTGCAGATACAATTGCCCCACATTGTCAATTCAACACCTAAGACTGTGGTAGGTGTATGAGAGAGAGGAAGCGGGAAAGGGGTGACTTTAGGCCCCCTCATTGCCACCATTGTCATTTCCCCCCTGAGAGAACGCAGTTCTTGCCCAAATATAAACTGTGCTACCAATTTATTTATTTATTTAAACTTATATCCTGCCCTCTTGCCCTAGGGCAACTCAGGGTGGCGCACAAAAGGCACATCTAAAGGCAAAATTACACATCTAAAGGCAAAATTGTCAAGTGTTAAAATTCATGCATTTAAAGAACCTTCCTTCTAATTGTGGCAATAAATAGCATGTAGTGGCAAAACCAATATGCTGATCAAAGTGACATGAGACACAGATGAACACAAGGAGAAATCGCCACTTCTAAAAGACCTGTTTACTAAAGCAGAACAATTACATAAAGTTAAGTCAATGCCTGGCCAGTTTGGAATCAAGGTCAGCTTCTCCATTCAGGAAAACCAGGCAAGAAATGCAGACTCAGACCCGCACTCTACTATGGGCATGATATAAAATCAACGAGGAAACTGGAATTTTAAAAAATGTTTCAAATCTTTAAAGGTATTTTCATTAATAAATGCAATATGATGGCAATAGTTTCCGAGCTCCCTTGAAGCACCATGATATGTCTGTCAGCCAACTCATGTCTTCCTTCTGATCCAAAGAAAAAAGGCTCCTTTGCTGAGCTAAAGAGACAGCAACATGAAAACATGTCAGTCACTGCTTTGGAAAACAAGCACAAAGGAGCCACGTGTTTGAATCTGCTAAACCAGGGGTTCTCAACCTTTTTCAGCTGCAGGCTGGACCACTCCCCCTCAGACAACGGAGCGGGTCAGACTGGTGGTTCCCCCACTGTAAACACTGCTGTAAAATGCATCCACTGCTGTTGTAAACATGTTTACGATGGCTGCAGACTCATTTATGGCTGTAGTAAACACTTTTACAACAACCGTGGTGGGGGTCAGATTATTTGGTGCCATGGGCTGGATCTGGCCCACGTGCTGTAGGTTGACAACCACTGTGCTAAGCTCTACAATTTTACACATTTCATGATAAACTCAATGATCTCTACCTATACTAGGTATCTTCTTCTGCCATATCCGATTCCAAATATTGGCGATCATCATGGCAATCAGCTATGAAGACTGTCCTGCGAATATAATATTGTGGCCTTTCCTTTGCCTTTTACATCGCAGCATGACACCCATACCACTGATCCAGTTCCGCGAGTCACTTTCTGGTCCTGAGCCCTTTTGGCATGCAAAGTCCTCCTCAGCCTCAGGCCAGTATTGATGAAGCTGCTGTCCTCCATCAAGATGGATTCAAGTGGGATTTAATCCACTTGGGGACCATCACCCTTCCCTGGGGACTTTGTGATGGCCGCTAGTCCTCAGGATTGCCAGGTTAGTTGGCATGGCATCAGGTATGGGGAAACTTGGCATCGGGTATGGGAAAACTCATTAACCTCTTCATAGTTTAAATTTTTGGAATAGTAGCTGTGTTAGTCTGTGTTTTAAGGAGCATAAGTCACAGAACACAAACATACTCAGTGTACAGAAGACCATGGGCATATGATGCTATGACTCATTAAACACATCCTAGTTAAGCAGGTAGTAAAACAAGCATCTGTAGGTAAGCTTCCTGGATAAAGAAGACTCTGCACTGGGGGTACAGCTCAGCGGTAGAGCATTTGACTGCAGATCAAAGAGGTCCCTGGTTCAACTCCGGGTACCCCCTCTTTTTAATAAGAGTTTGGTGTTCTAGTTAGGGGTTTATTGGGGGGGGGATTCCCTCCTGTTTTGAAGGTTCATAGTGAGTAACTTATAAAGAGACATATAAAGTTGAACATGTTTAAGAAGTCCCTATCATGGATCCCCACAGACTGTGGAAGGGTTTCAAATGAAGGATGATGGTATGTTAGCATAAGAACCTAAGATGGGTCTGGAAGGACATCTAGAATTAATTGAGAAGATCAGCAGTGGTGAAGAAGCATTTAAGAACAAAATATTTGTCCATAGGGTCGCAAAGGGTCGGAATCGACTGTGCGACTGAACAACAACAAACAACATCTCTAATCTTGTCTTGCAGCATCCCATCAATAGAAATGCTGTATGTCTTCTTACAAATCAACTTAAGTTTGTAGGGGAGGATGGTTAAGTCCCAAGATGTAGGCAGCACTTTTATTTAGCTAACTGTGTGCTGTAAAACCTATACATGCACAGCAGGTTGTCTCCTAGCAAAGTGTAATAATAATATGGGCAGAGTTGCCTAAAGGTAGATGATTTCACCCATAAGTAGAACACATAAATATATGCTAGAATCGTAAGTGGCAAAACCAGTATCCATAAGTAGGCTTCTGAGCTAAACATCTGCATGTGCTGGGGGTATAGCTCAGCGGTAGAGCATTTGACTGCAGATCAAGAGGTCCCTGGTTCAACTCCGGGTGCCCCCTCTTTTTAGACTGATTCAACTGGATGTTTACCAATGTTGTTCTTCAAGGCTCATGGTGGCTAACAACCCATGGCCATGGATGAACCAGGTTCAGCTTGAAGGTTCCTCTTTTAAAGACCCTGAAGTAGGATCTTTATTATTGGATTTTGGAACTAAACAAATTGAAAGGAATGAGAAAGAAATGATCACTGGCAAGTGCTTTGAGATTATTTGTTGTTTAAAAAAATGGAAAATTGATTGTAAGACAGAATTGGAAGATTGGAGTATGGCAATAAATGACAGATTGACATCGAATTAAAAGTAAGAAAGGGAATTTTAAAGAAATTAAGAGTTTACAGCAGAGGCTCACAGCCTATTTATACTGAAGGTATGAGCACACCCACATGAGCGGGCCAGTCACGTGGTTCTCCCACCTTAATTGCTGTCGTAAAACGTGTCCACGGCTGTCGTAAACAAATTTACGACAGCCACGGGCGCATGTGCTCAGGTGTGTTTACAGCTGTCATAAATGTGTCCACTTCCGGTGCATTGCCATCAGCATCGCGGGTCACATGAAATAGTGTCAAAGGCCAGGTCCAATCTTGATTTAGAGAAATATAGGGAACATTTTCATTCATGAGCATGTTCTAATGAAGGAGAAAGGAGTAAAATCAGAGCAAGAATATACATTGTTTTCAAAAGAGTGGGCAAGCATGAGTTAAATAAGACTGAAATTGAATATATATATATATATATTGTCCAAGTGGGTGATGGGTGAACGTATTAGTTTATAATGCTGAAATTGTGTTTTTATTAAATTTATGTGGTTTTTTTGTATCATATAATAAAAAGAATAAAAATATTTTTAAAAAAGGTCCTGAAGCAGGAGTGGAAGGTCTCATCTTGAGAATTCAGAATCACTACCTGTCCAGTTTGGCAGAACTGGGCTTGACTGATGGAGAGCCAGCTGACCCGGAACAAAGCAAGTTCATGCATTTAGTAGGATCTTAAAAGGTTTTAACAGGCTGCTAGAATGACTTGGCAGCTATCTGCTACTTCTAAGGAGCCCTGGTGGTGCATTGGTTAAACTGCTGTACTGCAGCCAGAACACCGTGAGTTCGATCCTGATGGGACCTACGTTGACTCAATCTTCCAAGGTCAGTAGAATGAGGACTGTGTGTGTTGGGGGCAAAATATTGATTAACTTGTGCACAGAGATTGCCCTGCTAAGTGCTATGGGCTGGTATAGAAGTGTAATTGCTATTGCTATTTCTAGGATCAAAAGCATCGTGCCTCTGAACACCCATCACTGGGGAACCACAGAGTGAGAAATGTTTCTCATTTGAACTACATCTCCCAGAATTCCACAGCCAACCTGGTTGCAAGATTGTGGGAAGTGAAGCCAGAATCTGTCCTCAACCCTAACGGCTGTAGGTTGGGGTCCAGACAATCTTCAATTTAGGTCCTTTATGTCTTACCTCCATTCTTACAGACTCCCAGCTCCATTCTGAGCTCTGCTTTCAAAGATCAGTCTACCCATTGGTACCCAACTTTTTTGGGGCCAATGCCCCACCTAAGCATCTCTACAATTCGGATCCCCCACCCCCTGTGACACATAAGAACATAATATAAGAACAGCCTTGCTGGAACAGGCCACAGAAGCCCATCCAGTCCAGCATTCTGTCTCACACAGTGGCTCACCATTTCCTTCAGGGTATTCCCAAGGAGATGCCTTCACCTGCTTAGGATTCCCTGGAAATGGCATTGAGAGATATCCTGCCTATCTCTCCAACCCGGAGGTTGACCTTAGGTATCCATAATTATAGCCATTGATATCCTTGTCCTCCATGAACTTTTCTAATCCTTTCTTAAAGCTGTCAAGACTGACAGCTGTCACCACTTCTTCTGGCAGGGAGTTCCATAGACCAGTAATCCTCTGGGTGAAAAAGTACTTTCTCTTATTTGTTTGAGAACTAGCACCCAAAAGTTTCATCGAGTGCCCCCTAGTTCTAGTGTTATGCAATAGGGAAAACGTAAATAACGTAAGTAAAAAAGTAAATGGTTTAAATTTCCTATCCATAGTATCAAATAGACATAAAGCACCCATTCCCATAAAAAGAATTGAGATGGGGAAAGTGTGTGGAAGGGATTTAAGATTCAATGAGTAGGCATGAAATTTAATCAGACTCTTTTTTCTGAGCTATACTGTACATAGTTTTAAGAAATGATTTAGAATATATGAACTGAAAAATAGTTGTGTGTGATCTACAAAACAAACATCTACAAAACTTGACGTTGGAAACTGGACAGAAGTGTATCCACTGTTGGTTCTGCTGGACCTCCCCGCAGCTTTCGATATAATCTATCATGATACCTTTCTGGAATGCTTTTCTGGGATGGATAGTTTTACAGTGGCTCTGGTCCTTCCTAGAGGGGAAAACTCAGGTGTTGGTGTTGGGGACACCTGTACCACACACTGGCCATTGGCCTGTAAGGTCCCTCAGGTTTCTGTGTTTGTCTCCATGCTATTTCACATCCACATGAAATCTTTGAGAGAGTTGTCCCAGGTCGGGGGTGTGTGTGTGTGTGTGTGGTTTCAATGACTCCAACACTCTTCTTTCTAGCTAAACTCAAGGGAGCTGTCTCAATTCTAGATTAGTGTCAGTAATGGACCGGATGAGAGTGAATAAAACGAAGCTTAAATCAAAAACTACCTTTGGAAAGTTTTCAGAAACTCCAGCAGGACCAAAAGTCGGCAGTCAGATTGTTAACTGGGACTGCTTACAGGTACTCTACAGTATCACGTAACCTCCCTCCCCATTACAGCAGCTCCACTGGCTGCCAGTGGGCACAATTTAAAGGGCTGCTTTTAACCTATAAAACCCTAAATGGCTTAGGCTCAAGATCACATGCCCTTTTCTGTTCATGTAGGCTTTCCCTCACTGACTAGCTGTTTTAGAAGGAATTCTTAAAATGATACTCCTTGTTCCTTGTTTAAATGTTTTATTTTATGGACTATTTTTAAAATTGTATTTAATTCTTTTTTTTAAAATATTCTTAACAATTGTTAACTTTTATTTTGTCTTTTTTTAAAATGATGCAAGCTGCCTTGGGTCCTTTATGGCAGAAAGATGGAGCAAGAATATTTTAAACTAAGTAACTAAATAAACAAATAAACCCACCTCTGTGTTTATGTAGATCTTTAAAATACATACAACCCTTTACTTTCTACATATGTTCAACAACAACTTGGTAAATGAGGATATGGGTGAAGGGGAATCATCCAGAAGAAGAAAAATACAGTAGCTGTTTGTCACTACAGGTGAAACTCGGAAAATTAGAATATCGTGCAAATGTCCATTCAGCTTGGTAATGCAACTTAAAAGGTGAAACAAATATATGAGATAGACTCATTGCATACAAAGCGATAGTTCAAGCCTTACCTTGTTATAATATTGATGCTTATGGCTTACAGTTTATGAAAACCCCACTCCCCACCCCAATCTCATGCACTGCATAATCATCACATAATCTAATGTATGCTGTACATACATCACAATTATAACGAATGAAGGTATGACATATCTCGCTCTGCATGTAGTGAGTCTATATCTTATATATTTGTTTCACCTTTTAAGTGAGATGAATGGACATTTGCATGATATTCTAATTTTCCGAGTTTCACCTGTATTTTATGTTTTCCTTTTACAGAAAATGCTGTACCTCCACGTGCAAATCCAGGGGTAACTAACCACAGAGCCACTGCTCTTAACATTTTTTCCTGGCAGAAACCAAGTGCACTTTCAAATGTACCTGCCTTTTAATAGGTATCATGGGGGCATACCTGTCAAGTGTCCCATATTGGCCGGGATTTCCCGTTTTTCAGTGCTTGTTCCTCCCCTTTCCTGCCGCCGTCCCGTATTTGTACAGTGGGGAAACGGGTTACGTGTGCCCAAGGTACGCATGCACAAATGGGTTACTGCACATGCGTGCCCATAGTGCGCATGCGCAAAGGGGTAACTGCCCACGCATGCATGTGCAGTAATTTCCCGTATTTTGCAGAGCCGCGCTTGGCGGGTATGCATGGGGGGTGGGGGTGGGCAATCTTTAGCTTGTGTACATCACTCTGTACGAAGCCTTACAGTGGGCATCATCTTTCAGAGCTGGAGCCACCCACCCACCCACCCCCGAGAGCAGACTTAGTGCCAGGAGGAGTCAACCAAGGCCAAGTCAGTCTCCAAGCGATTATCAGCCCCATCCCTCCCTCCCTCCCTGGCTGCCACACCGGGGTGGGCGGTTCCCAAAGGCAAAAAAACAGAAGGCAGCCGCCTGACCAACGGCCCCGCCACCGACACCAGGCGGCCTACCTACGGCAACGACCACTCATCCCAAGCCAGCCAGCCAGCCAGCCAGGTGGCGGCGCGAGGCCTCGTTGTCTTGCTTGCAAGCCACCCTCCCGACCTGGGCGACGGGCGTCCCTTTCTCGGGGCGGGGGCCGCAAAGGAAGCGCAACAACTGGCCAGGCAGGAGGGCAAACGCTGCCTTCCAGCCTAGGCCCCGACACTTCAACCCCCAGCCCTTCCCCGAGTCCGCACCGAGCCACGGCACGGCCAGGAGGACGAGGCGGCGGCGGCGGCGGCTCATAATCTCCCTCCTCCTCCCTCCCGCTCCTGCGCTGCTGGCGACCACCGGCACCCACTCACCGGTCAGGCCGCCCCCTTTGCCGTGGCCCCGCCGCCGCTGCAAGAGGAAGAAGGGGTTGGCCCGCTCGGTGACCCACAGCGCGTTGGCCAGCAGCACCTCCTCGGGCCCCAGCCACATGCTGAGGGCGGTATCGGGGAGGGGGCGCCGCCGCCGCCGCCGCCGCCGCTGCTATCCCGCACGGGCCGGCTCCCCCTTTCTTCCCACCACCGCCGGGACCCCGACGACAGTCACGGGGGTTGCCTACGTCGCGGCCGGGGCCGAGCAGCCACGGCGGCTCCTTCCCCTGCCGCGCCCTCTGGCGGCTCGGATGGATGGGTGGCGCAGAGCGGCCATTTCCCACCCCCCGCCGGCTCTGGCAAGGGCGCCTAAGGGTTGACGCGGCGGTGGGGAGAGTTCTTTTCCCAAGGGTTACAAAGCATACAGCTAGGGGAGGGGTGAAGGGGGGCCGGTTGCTGTTGAGACAGACAGTGGCGGTGGGTGGGTGGGTGGTCTTATTATCATCATGGGGGCTTTAGCCTTCGTTTTGGGCGACGGGGACTCCCACCAAGGGGCCGGAGTCCCCGTCGCCCAAAACGAAGTCTTATTAAGCCCCCATGGGGACGGTAATAATTTCGTGTCAGAAATTATTCTGGGTTGAAACAAAGGATTTTTGCGGGAGAAACTCCGCTCAGGGGACGCCCAAATTAGGCTCCTTTCACGTCCACAAGAGCCTGGGGTGCTTAATCCGTCATGCAGTACCCTGGTCTCGAACTGCCGATTTGCCAGCCTTCCAGCTAACAAGGCGAGCTTCTTAACCACTGCGCCACCGCAGCCCCTACTCCATGGCGATTGGGGCGAGTTCACCCACCCATAGAACTAAGCAAGAGAATGACCCTCGACATCCTCTGAACCAGTGTTTCCCAACCTTTGGTTTTGGGGACTTCATTTCCCAGAAGCCTAAGTCAATTCCCCAAAGCACTGATCTACTAACTTAGGCTCCTGGGAATTGAAATCACCTTGTGGGATGTGGGCCACACGTTGGGAAACACTGCGGCTGAATGGATGTGAGCCTCAACTTCACTCGTTCAGATTCAAGAGGAGCTTAATGGCAAGAAAAAAACATTTTTGATGGTGCACAAGAGCAAAAGCAAGTTAGAAGATGAAGAAAGGAGCTCACTGGACAAGGAACATCATTAAAAGAGGATATAGCTGAGGAACTCAACCTCCCCTACGTCACTTGGAGGACCCTAAATAGGCTGAAGGTTGGAGTCCCTAAATGTAAGACCAACTTGCTCATATTGGGGCTGCTAGCGGACAACAACACACGGTATGAATGTGCAGAGATACAGAATCTGGCACATTTGCTAGTCTGCTAATTACTTCCAGAAACCTGCAGCAATGAGGATTTACCTGTAAGTTTGGCCAACGACAAAGCCAAGAAAGTGGCTTCGTTTTGGCAGTCCAGGGTTTGCTCAGAACACAACAAAAGAAGAACCTATAGATGAGCTTTGCTTGTGTGAACAGCCATTGGTTTCCTGCTTAGGATGTGCTTTGCAAGTGAGAGGATGTGGCCAGTTCCCAGGCCTGGCCTCTGTGGCTGGAGAAAGACTCCCTCCACCCCCGCCTTTGGAAACCCTGAGTTAAGGTATCTCAGCAGTAAGGCAGCTTTTAACAATAGCTTTAACAATATATTAAATACAAACACAGAAAGAGCCTCCTCGAAGATTGTGGTATGTACCCTGGTAATGGCAACCTTGTGTTGTTGGCTAATGTTTCTCAGGCAAAATGAACTGCAGAATGGGTTCATTTGGGCAGTTTTGTGTCTGACCCAGACCCAGAATAACAAATACAGCAGTTAGTCTTTAAGGTGCCATAATGTTTTTGTCTTTTTGTTTTCTCTCTGATATGCTTGCACAGACTAACATGGCAAGTACTTCAGAAGTGTTAACAATGGGTCGCTCCTCACATATCCAGAGGTCAGGTCAGGTCAGACTGAAACAAGAGTTTATTGTCCAGAAGCTATAGTTTGGGCACCAATTGGAACAAGAGTGACTTGGGATGGGTTGAATCAGTAAGTGAAGACACAGCCCTTCTCTTGGTCAGTTGCTGGGCCTTTTTGACATCATGGAGTCAGCTGCAGTAAGGCCGGAGCTCATTGACTACACTACACAGGACACAACATGAGTACCATTATGGAGTTATGGGATAGTGTTGGAGACAGGAGACCTGGGGTTCACACCTCCGCTCAGCCATGGAAGTGCACTGAGAAACAAGTGTATTGATAGACTGCATCTTGCACATCTCATATGCCTTGAAATCCCTACTAGGATCACTGTAGAGTTGGAGGCGACTTGATAGCATGTATCAGCAACAACATGTATACAATAGACAAGGGAAATGTATAGCTCTCCAGATGTTGGGTGGACTGCAGATCACATCAATTTAGGCAGCATAGCAACATATGGGATGGTTGAAGGTAAAGATCCAACAACAGCTGAAGGATTACATGTTTTCAATCCTGCCACAGTAAGCAGATCTGTTTTAGAACCCTAGCATGTAAACTTGTTTCTAGGCTGAGTTTGCAGTCAAATAAAATACTTTAATTTTAACAGATTCACAATCCACTTTTAATGTCTGGCTGGACACCCCACTATAATGGAGTTGACTGTACCCCCAGTGACTCAATGCCGAGTGTTGGGCAGTGGTAAATACCCTGACTCCCTAAAGGGGCCAACAACTATGGGTGGATGAGCCCCTTTAGGTGGGGTGACCCCCCCACCCACCCCCGGTAGAGGAAATGCCACTGGAAACCATCATATTGGACCAAATGGCAAAATGAGTGAAGGAGGAACTCTGATTCCCAACAGTCATGGAGGCGGAAGAGGCCATGCCAGATGGACTGGTTGTGAAGGCGTACCTTGTCCATATCCTCAAGGCTGTGGCAGTCCATTGCAGTCCCGGTGTTAAATCTTACATGTTTCATTTCATATGTGCTGCAGGAGATGGCTCCATGATCATAGTGTGTGGGTCGCTTCATGGCAAGCTGGGATCCACCTTAAACAAATTCACGCCAATGGCATTTCTCATGTTTCAGGAAAAAATGCATTCTCAGCTGACGATGACAATCCACATTCTAAAATAAGTCCCCTCTTCCCTGTAACCTGTTTTGTGCAGTACATGGAACAACATGCCATCAACACTGCTGAAAACAATAACACAAAACAGTTTCATTCCAAGGATTACCACTTTACTGATGGCTCCACAATAATGATGTATGCCTTGAATATTTATTAAATAGTGTTGCATGTACACTTATCAGTCCCTAATGTTGCATCCAGAAATAAAAGATGGAGAAGCTTCAAGTGTAGGAGGTATATGTGTGGAACAGGGGACATCCCTGCTGTAAAAAAGCAGGTGGAAAAAGCTGCTCTTACAGTTGTCTGCATTTATTCTTTGCACTACAATTCCCAGAGTTCCCCAGCTAGTGTGGCTGCTGGCATTATATTGACTTTGAGAGCTGTACTCAATAGAAGCAACTTCAAAATCTGGGCCACCATGCGCTAAAGTGCTTGCAGAGAATGAACTCAGCAGTAGTTGACATGTGAGAAGCCGTTCTCTGCTGAGCTATTGAGCTTCACCTGTTTTTAAAGCAACTGCAATCCTTATTAATAAATTATGCTTTCCCTGGACGAGACAGTACTGTATCTGCATAACATTTTTCTGTCACGTCCTGCAGGGAAGCACTTTAACAGTATCAACTTCAGTTTTCAGCCCTTTAGCAGATTACAGTCCAGGAAAACATAAAAGATTTCTTTTACTCTTAGCTGGTTTTGTGAAGCTAGCTTATAAAAGCTGCATGTCTCATTTGAAAAAATGCCTACTAGAGCTCATTTAAAATGGCTTTTCTGCCAGAATGTCTCTGTACAGTAGTTGTCAGAGAAATCCACAAAACAAAGCAGTAGATGGATTAAATACCTTCCTTTGTAATTCAGTTATCTTCCCTGGGATTACTAAAATGTACCCCATACTCAGTATATCATTTAAATACTGCCTATTCGTTTATGCAGAGTGTTCTATGTTGGAAAAGCCATGCATCTTTGAACTTTGTAAGTTCTGTCCCCATTTTTATCACCCAGTCCCAGTATTTAGCTCTTTGTTCTCTGTCATTAACCATCTTATTATTATTATTATTATTATTATTATTATTATTATTATTATTATTATTATTATTATTATTATTATTATTATTATTTCATGTCGGAAATTATTCTGGGTTGAAAGGATATTTTGCTGGAGAAACTCTGCTCAGGGAATGCCTGAATGAGGCTCCTTTCATGTCCCCAAGAGCTGGGACAGAGATGGGCGCTCAATCTGTCATGCAGTACCCATGTCTCAAACTGCCGACTTGCCAGCCTTCCAGCTAACAAGGCAAACTTCTCAAACACTGAGCCACTGCAGTCCCATCTTCTTTTCCTGAATAAACATTATTACCTGCTATTTTGTTTGTATGATATTGGCAAATCTGTTATTTGTTCATTTCTTAATGATTCATTAATTTATGGAGTCTGGGGTTTCCCCCACAGCCACTAGATACAAACTCAACGTTTTCATCAAGCCATACACAACTGATTGACACACTGGTATAGTGGTTTGAGTGCTGAACTTGGATGTGGGAGATTCTGGCTTAAATCACCCCTGAAACTTGAAACTCTCTGGGTGACACCAGGCCACTCTTTCTCCTTTTTCTAATCCTACTTTGGAGGGTTGTGAGGATAAAGTGGGGTGGGTGGGTAAATAAGGATATACATATACACTGCCTTGAGATCATTAAAGTAAACACAGAATGTAAATATAACCAATACATCAGTAAGACCCAAGTTCTCTTTCATAGTAGAACATTAGCTGAGACCCCACTAATGAGCATACCTGTCAACCACGGCTCTGGAAAATACGGGACCTGCGCAAACGGTTCTGCGCATGTTGCCTTCTACGCATGCGTAGAACGGGCCTACGCAAACATAAAACCCTTCTACGCATGCGTAGAAGGCTATGCCGCTTGTGTAGAAGGTGACCTGCGCAGAAGGGCTGCGCAGTACCCCCTTTCCCCCGCTGCCAAATTCCGGGATTTCGGCAGTGCGGGGCAGGAAATTGCGCAAATCGGTGCTGAAAACCGTGAAATCCCGGCCAATCCAGGAAGGTTGACAGATATGCTAATGAGTGAAGCTGAGATTTTATTTCATTGATGTCAGTGGGTTGTTTTATACTTGCTCACTTTGAAATGCATTTGCCACTCCAAAGCCCACTGGTCATATTTCAGAAAGACAAAGAGAGCCATGTGGTCTTTATACAATACAAATGATGACAGAGATGATACGTATTTCAGATTGCTAAAAAATAATAATCAAAAATCAAACCATCAGTGAGATTTCGTGACTCAATCATTTCTTCTGGCCATACACCACTAATGTATAGAGCAGAATGATTAATATAAATGGGAAACTAAAAGTCATGACAGGAAATCTACATTTATATCCCATCCCAGTGGTTAGACCAGGGATGGGGAACATTTTCCTTTTGGAAGGCTGCACTGATTTACCTGTAATCAAATAAGGCCACATTCAAGAAACTTCAGTTAGATATACTTAAAAATGTACATTGTTTAGTAAAAACATAACTACTATGTTATGTACTTGATAAAGGTAAAGGTTTCCATTGCTTGAAAGCCAGTCGTATCCAACTGTAAGGCTCAGTGCTCATCTCTGTTTCAAAGCCGAACAGCCAGCGCTGTCTGCTTCTGCAGACGTTTCCGTGGTAATGTGGCAGGCATGACTAGACACTGGAGTGCACAGAACGCTGTTACCTTCCCACCAAAGTGGTCCCTATTTATCTACTTGCAATTTCTTTCTTTCGAACTGCTAGGTTGGCAGGAGCTGGGACAAAGACGGGAGCTCATTCCATCCTGCAGTACTCGGGAATCAAACTGCTGACCTTCTGCCTCCCAGTCAGCGTCATAGCCACTTGAGCCACTGCACATCTGTACTTGATACTTCCCCCCCCCCCCAATAATAATAATAATATGAAAACTACTTGTTAATTTTAAGGTTACTAAAATATAATAAACATATAAAAGACAAAATATTAATTATTGTTGTGTTGAATGGTACTGTTGTTTGTTGTTTTAACAGTTGTACACCACCCAGAATTGGAAACATCCCAGATGGTCAGTATAAAAATGGAATAAACAAATAAAAGACAAACCAAAATGTATTTATAAAAATAAAAAGATTTGCTCTGTAAAATTTGGATTCAGTCAAAAGGCCACACTTAAGGACCTAGAAGGCCACATTTGGCCTTAAGGCTGTCAGTTCCCCACCTCTGGGCTAGACCTTTGTCCAATTACCGTAGTTGGAAGGAGACGTCCAGTCCCAAGTTATCAAGGAATTCTGCCTGTTCATCTCTTAACTTGCATTTAAGAAGTATGCCTGACATAAACATCTGCCATGACTTCTGGACTCTCATTTATAATAATTATTCTGCTCTATACACAATTGGTGTATGGCCTGAGAAGTGATCTTGAGTCATGGAAGCTTGCTGATGGTTTGATTTTTTTTAAAAGATCTGAAGAAAGTACCATGTGTATCTGCATTTGTATTGGTCATAATTGATACGACATAATAAAACATAATATTATGTCAAGAATGCATGTCGCCCACCTGCCTTCCCCCATAGCGTAACAATCTCTCACAATGTCAATATAGTAAAATCTAACAAACTTAAAGTGCTCTTTAACAAAACAAAACAAATTTTGTTTTTTGCAGGAATTACCAACAACATCAATAGCGACTGTTCATTACTTCATGACAGTCCTTTCTCCAGTAGGAAGGCCTCACCCGCCTTTTCTATTGCTTGTCTCCTTGTCACCTCCAAGGGCACTCTCCTTTGTTCACATTTCCTAGTCTAAGGGTTCTACCTTATATACTCGAGTATAAGCCAAGTATTTTAGCCCCCCAAATGAGCCCCCCAAAAGGGACTCAGTTTATACTCGGGTCAATGACCACGAGGGCCCCAAGACTGCACCAGATTGAGATGTGCCAACAATTTAATTAATTTTACCATATTTTCATGTACTTTTATTATTGAAACTCACTAGCAGCTGCTGCATTTCCCACCCTCAGCTTATACTCGAGTCAATCTATTTTCCTGGGTTTTCAGGTCAAAATTAGGTATCTCGGCTTATATTTGAGGAGGCTTATACTCGAGTGTATACAGTATTTAAAAGCATACGTCCATCCAGGTGGCAGTGCTGCTTCTGAGAGGAGTCTCAGGCTCCCTCACTGTAACCGCCTCTTCTCCCCTTTTCTCTTCAACCGCTTATCCATTCTAGCCCATTCCATTTCCCTTAGGACTTTTACTCCACAGTCTTCCCACCTCATACTGCTCCTTCCCCACCAAGTGCTCTTCCTTTCCTGAAGAAGTGCTCACTCCCTTGACCGGGGAACTAAAAGTTCAGAATTCTGGGCTCAGGTCCATCGGGGTGACAGACTGTGAAACTCCTTGGATTTTAACTTACAGCATGTTAGGACATGGCTATTTTAAATTGTTTGTTCAACATGGAATCACAGTGATCAGTGAGTTGGCCAAATTGTTGACAACAAATTATTATAAAGATGGATAAATCATCAGACAGAAACTGCTTCCAGAAAAAAAATCTCCAAATTGGGAGTGGGCCTTGAAATGGCATTTGCGTTTCAATGTGAGCAAATATAAAATGACCCACTGGGACAAACAAAATGAAATCCAAACTTCAGTGTCTACTGAATAATTCCTATTATTATGATTATATTTATTTATTTATTCAAATTTTTATGCTGCCTCCTCACCCTAGGGCAACTCCGGGCAGCTCACAACAACATAAATGACATAAAAACATCCTTAAAAATAAAAAAATAATTTTAAAAGACCAACCCATTAAAACCCCCACCTACCCACCCACCAGTAAAAGAGGGACAATATACTTATTTAGAAGAGCCAACGGGCAGGGACCACCTCCCTGTCGGTCACCCACACTTGCCCTGCCAGCCAGGTTTTGAGCTCTTTCCTGAAGGGCAGCAATTCCGTCTGCAGTCGTAGTTCCACCGGCAGGAGGTTCCAGAGGGCAGGAGCGGACACGGAGAAGGTCCTCCTCCTTGTGCTAGAGAGGCGATCCCCTCTAGCCGATGGCACAATTAGGGAGCCCCTCCGGTCCGCTTTGGTTGGACGGGCTGAGACTCGGTCTCTTAGCTAACCTGGCCCACTACCATGTAGAGTTTTAAAGGTCAAAACCATGGGTGGTACTTCAAAATATTCTAAGAGGTGAGTGAGAGTAAACTTACCTTTGCCGAAACTGCGCTGAATCTTCTTCAGCAAGATTTGTCTCTAGCCATTTGAAACTTTACTTTTAATAATGCCTTACACCAATTATTCTGGAACAGAAGTTAACTGGTATGTGATTTTAGGGATTGCTCTAGATCCTTTCTTTAAAATGTTATATTGGCATTCCCTATTGACCCACTGATATGTACATTTTCATCTCACTACTAAGATCTGAAGGCAGGGGGAGTCTGCCTTCATCTAAAAATGGCAAAACAAAGTGCCACTGCAGCTCAGACCAAAGCTTCTTGTGTCTATAATCTCTTCTCTTATCACCATCATTTGCTTCAGTTCGTCAAATTCTCTTATTTATTTAATCATATGAAGAACTTTAGTTGTCTACATTAATGTTGATATACACAGTAAGCATCTCAAGTTACTAGAGTTCCACGTCCAGGTTTGAATGCCATTGAAAGGCTTCATCTGTGGCACTATGCAAATGCCCCTATGTGTCTCCAAACACGTGTAAAGGGCACATAAATATAATGTGGTCCATGGTTTGGTCTTCTACGAATTTAATCACAGGTATCTACCATTTCTCTGCAATTTCCTCATTTTACTTTAGGGCTCCTTTGACAATTTTCTCATTCAATGGCCTATAGCCCTGTCAGGTTTCCTGCTTCTAATGTGTTCAGACCTTTTGCATCCCTAATTGTCTACCTGCATTTCTTTTTTATTTAATTTTCTTTCTGCCTCTTTGCTTTTAATGCATGGTTTGTTAACCCTTTTAGAAAAATCTTGGACTTTCCTGACCTATAACAAACATTCTAGCTCAGCTTCTATTAGTGTAGTTTTGAAAAATTCAATCCCCCCCGGCAATTTGAACCCCTTGACCTTCTCTTTCAATTTTCTTTTGCCAGATCCCCTCACATTTGAGAGGTTTATTCATTTGAAGTAAATTGTGACTGTTGGGCTTCTGGATCTGTTCAAATTAGTCAAAATGTATCCACTTACATAAAAATTAGTATCTGTCACACTGTCGTTACTATTTCCAATCTCTTCCATATGCCTTAACATCATGCACTGCATGCTGGTCACCAGCTAACAATGAGCCCAGAGTTAATTTTCTTCTGTTTATTTCCATGGCTATCATATTCTAAGACACATTTGGGGTATCTAGAAAATTTCACCTTTTTGCATGACCAAGCGCATACATTTATCCAATCAAAGTTCTTTCTTTATTCGTGTCAGATGCACCACCAGCATATAACATACAAAGATAAAATTAACACATCTAAAACAAAAAGGATTTAAAAGGGCTAGATAACATCTGCCCAATATCGGGCCACATCAACAGCATTTCCTCTTGCCAACATAAGGTCCTCCTCAGTTCAGGTTGAGGGTCATCATGTGCATTGTATCATATGGGAGATAGTTTGTTTAGAGCCTTCCTGAAGATTGCTATTTCAGCAACTGGGTGTCTCCTGGCCAATGGTGATTTGTTATCACTGGCTAATCCTTTCAACCCAGAAGCACCTTCTTGAGTAGAAATCCAATCAAAGTGAAAGTAAATGATGTATTTCATTACTATAATACTTTGTTGTTTTATTCTCCATTTCATGATCACTCTGAGTGTATCATGGAAGTGACAGTATGACTCAGTTAGTAAATTACTTTTAAAGTACAATATTGTTGCACAGAGAGAATCTGTGGAGGAATTATTTTCTTTCAAGTGTTGTAATTCATCTACCAGTATGACATCTTTGACATAAAGAGCAGTATTTTCCCCTCTACATTTTTCTTGTGCTATCTACAAAGTTTGGTTGAAAGATTAAACCCTAGTTTTCTTCATTCCACCAGTTCCCTATATTCCTACTAAACTGTTTGATAACCATCTTGATTATGTACTGCCAGGTTGCCAAACAGAAAACAAAATTGGCTATATGAACATACTGTGGGGGAAAAAAACTGAACTGGAAGGTTGGAGAAGGATACCAAGGAATCAGGTAAATAGGTGCCCCATCCACTTCAAATTAATCTACAGAAGTGCCAGGTGATCACACGGTTTCTAAATGCCATGTAAAAAGTCTCATCAATGGTATACCAGGATATGCCAGGCAGCGAAGTCTTCACAAGCAATACTGAATAATACTGAACAAACAAAGGTGATGATTTTCAACAGCTTTTTATTGAAATGTATTACATTAGCAAACCCTAACTTAAAGGTATACACTATGAAGTTACCAGCATATACCACACAGTTACAATATAGTATACAGTACTTACATCAAAATATGTAGACTTAAAAAGTTTTGTGGCTGCCAACTACAGCTTATCACTTGAATTTGAAAGTTCTTGTTGTCAAGAGGGTGGCCTACTGCTTGCACATGCCTAAGTTAGAAACAAGGCAAATAGTTTCCCCCCCACTTTGCCAGGCCTCTGATAGCTTGTTGGTATCTTTCAGTTCTTTCATTCACACTGGTATAATTCACAGTATGGTAATGAAAAATTCAAAGACATGGGCCCTACACCACTGTAATTCACATATATAACCACTGACATTTAATCACTCTTGCTTGTCAAATTTCTTTTTAAAAAAACAACACCTTCTGCTAAAAATTATTCTCACTGCATTTTGTGCATAGTTAGTCTTGGCCTGTACTTGGAAATCCTGAGCAGATGCATAATCTTTCAGAATACAACTATCCACTTAATCTTCAATCTGGGCGAACAATCTGGAATCACGACTAAAGTTACATACACTCAAGTCACAATATAGCACACCCATTGAAATGGGTGCTGACGCTTTCAGTCAGCAATTTATGCTAATAACAGAATGCCCATATGAATATATCCAACTGAGAACCACAAATCCAAGAATTGCATGCATAGCCCTTAAATGGCACAAAAAGGGCATCTATCTGGTGTCCATTTTTTCACTCCAAACTTGGCCAAATAATGGAGATACCACTAGCTTTGTGCACTTCTGAAAATATTTTTCCTGACACATAAGGCTTAATAGCCTTAGTCGTGAGTTTTCAGCACAGTGAGCAACATACAGATGTCGAGAAGATAGGAAAGCATGTCTGTTTCATTCTAGTTGGTGATTCTAAAAATATCCTGAGACTGTCACTTCCTCATCTGTCCCCACTCTTTTCCTGACAAGACTCACATGGTTTCAGCTGCACCACATTGGAAAAGAACACGTGCATCTTTCTGTCTCACTGTATTGTTATGCCAAGGGGAGCTGAATTTTGGTCTAGCATACAGCTCTTAAAGGCACAGGAGGTCTGTCAGGAAAACAAGGCAATCCATATACAGTGTATGAGTAAGCCTAGGTATGAGAGTCATTCAACCTAAAGCAAATATTCTCTTGCTAATTACCAAACCCCAAACCTGAAACAGCACAGCTAACTAGGACATTGCATCTTTCATCTCTCCAATTCCCATAGCTAGCTAGAATTCTTTTTTTTTTTAACCTTGGAAGTGAGGTAGCCAAAGTCATTCCAAATGTGGTTCACTCCTGCACTGGAAGAATATCACCTTCTTATCAAACTATGAAGCTCGGCAAGTGACAGATATTTTACATGTGCTTTTTGTTATTGCAGATCAACCTCTTTAGCTTGAGTTCTGCCAGGAAGGCAGAAATGGCCTTCTTGATTTTGGAAGAGTACAAGGACCCCAATGACGTGACCGAAACTGTGTTGGCTTGTGAATGTTATTATCTACCCTCATAATTTGAGTACGTGTCCTCGAGGTAATAAGAACATATGATTTTAGCAAATTGGGTTACTTTAACCATTGCTAAAATTCAATTACTGACAAAACTGGCACTTCTAAGGAGATGAATTATTGACCTCTTGCACCAATGTAGACATTTTGAAGCCAGCAATTTACTGTTTCAGCAAATGATCCCCTTAAAATGACATTCCATTATGTTGCCCGGATGCACAAAAAGGAGTTCAGGCGTTACAAGCAGAGCTAAGTACGTATAACTGAACAAATAGTGAAGAATAAAGGGAAAGGCAGACAACCATCGGAGTGAATATACAGAAACAGATCATAAAACTTTATCCACTGCATCCCAGAATATCCAGTATCAATAAGAAAAATTGAGCAGATGGAGACATAAGCCAACAGAGATCTTTAAAAGAAGCAGATGAACATGTTAAGCATATATATAGCACCATCCATGCAAGAAGCTTGCCATTCTTTATACATATTAATGAAGCCTCACATAGTGTGGTATTATTACCTTAGCATAAACAAGGAAACGGAAGGCACTGAACAATAGCTTTTTATCACGTGGTAGACTTATGTTTCAAAATCCCCTAACTTCCAGCATGTAGATCACGCAACAGGTCATTTTTTGTTTTGCTGAAGTGGCAAGAAAATGAGCCCCTTCGATGCAAAATGCATGGATTTGCAAACTGCAAAACATCAAGAACATTCTGTTTGCTATTCGTGTTCATTTTTAAAATATTGTTAAACTGGACTTGCAAATTGCTAGTTTAATTTGACAAATTTGAGTTTCAACTGATGCCCTCCCTCTGCACCCTAAACAAAAAATAATAATAGTCTGATATAGCTGTATGAAAGGTGGGAACTCATAAAGTGCATCTTTCCCTCATTGCTGTTATCTGTATTCCAGGATATGTTTCTAATTGAACACCATCCAAAACTGGCTGTTTCAAATTTACTGTTTGGAAGAGAAGCAAAACCCCAGCTAAAAGTCATCATTCAAATGTTATATCACTTTTTAGTGAATCTGATCCTCTTGTATGTGACTGTTAATTGGTAATGCCAATTGATTGATTCAGACATGTTTCCTGTCCTACTACAATTTTTGTTTTCTGGCTAGCACAAAATTATGACCACCACACAAGTGAACTGGATTTCTAATTCTAGGTAATGTTTTTGTTCACTTTCATTGCCTGTGCAGCTGTGCCAAGTCTATAAGACTGATCTGGCAGCTGTGCTGGTCAGATTCCTGTAACTAGAAAGCACACTTCTGACTGCCTCAATCAGTTATAAGAAATAATGACAACATAAACAGGTGTTAAGCCCTTTCCACCTAATCTCTAGGAATAAGAGCCAGAGGGCTCATAAATCTGTTGCTGCTGTGGTTTTACTGAAACAGTAATTTTGGGCAACATACTTGGGGAAGCACGGTACCCCTGTTGTAGAACACATGCTTTGTTCTGAAATAGTACTCAGGTCAATCACTGGCATCTTCAGGGAAGCTTAGAAAAGATTAATGCCTAGAACCTTTGGAAGGGTGCAGCCAATCATTATTAGCAGGGTCATGGCCTGGACATGGTATCAAGCATGTTCATCAAGGCAAAACCGACCTGTTTTCTTCTTAACTGTGAAGTTCTGTATGGAGACAGCATGTAACAGAAATTTAACAAAATAATCAGTCAAATTAGGGAAGATTTAACACAGATGAGATGAAAACAGAGGGAAATCTGTAAGTGTTCTTGACTGGGAAAATATAATATTCTATCAGAAGTGAGAACTTACTGTAAGAGATGCCATATATTCTTTTCTCAGCAGGCAAAAGATTAAATGATTAAATGAGATGTTACAATATTATTGTCATCAGATGAATGACTGGGAAACAGTTCCTCCTTCCTTTTCACTGCTAGATGCTCCTGTAAACAGGACAAGATTATAGGGTACTATGTCACTTTTTCATTCCATTTGCTAACCTCTGCATGTCACATTTTTAAAAATATACAGTACAGTCAAATCAATTCTGACTTTTGGCAACTTTCTTCTGGGATTTCCTGGGTAGGGAAGATTCAGAAGTTTTATCACTTCTGGGGATGCCCCGGAGCAGTCCAACATAAAAATGCAGTCTGTGTCTTTGTGTGTGCATGGATGTTTTAAAGAGGCAAAGACCTTTGATATTCTACATCTGGACGAAGACCTAACCATAGGCTAAGGGTGGTATGTATGTGTGATGGGGGAGGAGAAAACAAGAACATTATAGGACAACATGAAGCTTTCAAGTGAACCAACTACAAATGAAGTAGCAGGAAATCGAAGGAAGCATCAAGGAATAGCAAGCAGCTAAGGGAGCTTATCTTACTGGGCTTTAAAAAATAGGTTAGAAGAGTATATTAAGTAGTGGCTTAAATATGATTGTTTAGTGGTAAATCCATATAAAAAATTATACAAAACAGAAGCCTTACCAGTTCACTACATCATGACCATAAAATCTAAAACACACATGCAAAAAAAGTTGGCATTGCTGTGAATGAAGCAATGTGTGTAGTGACAGGATGCCTCAAACCTACACCAGTTGAGAAAATATACTCTCTTGTTGGTATCTCTCCACCTAAGATCAGGAGAGAAGAAGCAGTGGACGCTGAGAGAATTAAGCAAGAGAACGACCCTCAACACCCTCTGAACGGATATGTGCCTCAAGTCAGCCAACTCAGATCCTGGAAGAGCTTTATCTCAAGAACAAACATTCTTGAGGGTATGCAAGATCAAAATCAAATTAGAAGATGGAGGAAGGAGCTCACTGGACAAGAAATAATATTAAAGGAGGATATGGCTAATGAACTCGACCTTCCCTATCTCACTTGGAGGACCTTGAATAGGCTGAGGGTCGGAGTGCCTAAATGTAAGACCAACATGCTCAAGTGGGGGCTGCTGACAGAACATCAGACTGTGTGAAAGCAGAGAGACACAGAGCCCGGCTTATCTGATGGTCTGTCTTCTATTACCAGAAACATGTACCAATGATTTAATTTTGGCCAATGCCAAGAATGTGGCTTCATTTTGGAAGTTTAAAATTTGATTTGGACAGGGAAGTGGACGAATTACTTTAAGATATCCATCTCAAAAATTATGCAATACCAGCTCACTATATCATGAGCATAATAGACCAAATGCCAGGTGACATGGGATTTCTCTTTGGCAGGAAGAATAGGACATTGCTGAGGAAAGTCCAAAAAAATCAATAGCAATTAGCAAAGACACTTAATGCACTCTCTGGGTGGTTCACAAAGTAACTAGCATTTTGCACCCAACATGCTAGGTAGGTACTCATTTTACCAACTTTGGAAGAATGTAAGGCTGAGCCAAACTTTAGCTAAGTCAGGATCAAATTCACAGCATCAGCAATTTTCACTGCAGTACAGCAATTTAGCCACTGCACTACCAGGGCTTGGGGAAAAAAGGCTTCATCTTTAAAAGTGGGAACACATACTTTAAATCCTTTCTCCAATATTTTATTGACAGCCTGAATTATTGGTGTTTATTTGTAGTTTCTTTGTAGTTCAAAAAGGATGAATCCATACTCTTCTTTTAGAAAGGAACTGTCAAGTAGGGAAGGACTTGCAATCACAGCTCTTTTTAAACCAGGGGTGCCCAAACCTTTCAGGCCGTGGGCCGGTCACGTGGTTCAGGGAGCAGTCACTATGGCCCGGGGGCTGGATCCGGCCCCCGGGCCATAGTTTGGGCACCCCTGCATTAAACAATTTCCCAGGGAAACCATGGCAACACATAAAACAGATAATCATGTTTGCTGCTGCACTCTCTTTAAGACTCAAAAACTTTCACACCTCCTACAGTCTGCACCAACACAATATTTCTATAAAGTTATTGACTTGCCTATTTAAATTATCTTTGCCAACATAAACTAGCTAGTACTGAGCATCCTAACCACTACATTTCAGTATGAATAAAGCATACAACAACACTCTTAAATGAACTACTCCTTGACTAGCTACAATATTCTTTGAAAGGACACATGGAAAACTGTACAAAGCAGAAAGTGAGTAACTGCCCTATGCTAAGTAGTGGCATAATTACCATTATACATTATTAATGTTTCCTCAGTATTATATATTTAAGTGAACTCTTAGGTCTTGTTTACTCACAAATGCCCAGATAGCTCATGTACAAGTTAAAGGCATATACAAAGATTTCTTGGTAATTAGCTCACTTTTTCCAAAAAAGGGCAGGCAGAAATCTGGATTTAGTGGTGGGATTCTAATCTTTTTTACTACATACTCTGTGGGCATGGTATGGTGGCCATGGCCAGGGGAAAGGCCTGCGTTATTTTGAAACTTGGATGGGTGGGGCCAGCCAGAATTTCTGCTACTGGTTCTGGTGAACTGGAGCGAACCTGCTGAATCCCACCACTGCCTGGTTTCCTTTCATATACAGTACTGTACTTACCAAGGCAGCAATACTCTTAAAACATTGCTAGGGGACTCAAACTCATTTTCTCTCTCTCCCAGGAATGCATGGTAAGAATGGTGGTTTCTACTCAGATGTGGAGACATGAAAAGCAAGTTGTGTGGGCTGCTGCATGATGTGAGACATGTGGGTTCTTCTATAAACCCACCATAAAGTGTGTTTATTGCTACAATTTACTACAGCACCAGTAATAAACCTTGGAATAATATAAGAGGGGTGGAGAGAGGAGAGGGTTTTGATTCACTGAGCCGCTATCTTATAGGATATTGACAAAAATTACTCCTCTGTACCACTGATGGAGAATACTGGATATCAGCTTTCAATACCTCTTACCGTTAGCTATGCTGGCAATGACAGTGGGAAGCTGCTCTCCAGCCAGCTGTATGCTTTATTACACTTGCACAGTTTTGGAATGCTACAAAATTCAGACATATATAACAGAAACACTACCATTCAACATTACATCTGCTAGAATGCTACCCAAATAGTTAACATTAGTTATTATAAACATATGGGCTGAAATCCTGTTGCTTAGTTTAGTAAGTTGCCTAAAGTAGGCAAACTAAATTAGTGGGGATTTGGTGAATCAACAACTTTTAAAGTTCCACTGGTTAAAAAGGAGCTAACTCTAGTTGTGACTTATTACACTAAGCAAGAATTTCAGCCCTAGCAAGGATATGTGCAATTAACTCTAATCTTTCAGATTGCCTGAAATTTTTCCCAACTGAGTAAGATTAGACACAAATATTTTTATCCATAACCACCTAATGGAATGAACCAGCTACAACTAAAGATCATTCTAGACGGCCCTAACATGACATGTATAATTTCAGATCAGTTTGGCGCTCTGTAGTCAATCAGGTGTATTGGCTGAATGTATCCAAGCTTGTATTATGCTACCTGTAAAGCAAAATATTTGATGAGGGCATTTCTCAGAGGTTGGCCACAATGACAGGACATCTTTCCCTCTCATTCACTTTCCATATGGGGCAATTTTTGTACCAGGAAACATATGTATCACACTTTGTGAATTGTATTGTGATTATTTGCTGTTCCTTTTAATATACAAATTTAAATATATATATTTTAAAAGATCAAGTGTTTTTCTGCCTGAGAGGCATCCAAATTGTTTTTTTTTACTACAAATTTATTTTATCTCCTATTTCTTTCTGCTTTAAAGTACTGTTATATTTGACTAGATAGTGGATTCATGAGTCCAGACTGACCCCCACCTCAGTCCCGGAAATGGAGATCACTGTTTGTCATCCTTGGCCAGATACGTCCTTATATTCCATTCTCAAGAATGAACCAGTATGTTCTCCAATCATGGACAAAAGTCTAAATTTTGAAAAAGTCACGTCAGATAGAAAAAAAGAGTAAAAGATATCTTATCATATAAATAATTATCTGCTCCTAAACATAAGCCATCATGATTTGTCCTTAAAAGGAATTTGCAACCTACAGCCTGTGGGCCAGCCCCAGCCCGTGGCACCATTTCATGTGGCCCACCGCCCTCGCTCCTGCCACTGCCAAAAGCTGCAAAAGCAGTGAAAACAGCCAAAAACATGCCACCCTCTCTTGCTAGAAGCGGCAGAAACAGCCGGAAACACAGCATAAATGCACCTGCTGCTGTCATAAACACATTTATCGTATTTTCATAAAAGTCTTTATAGGTGTAAATATGGCCAGAAACGTAATAACATAAAAAATTCCTCTATGGGTAGAAACAAAAACTATAGCTGATCGCTGGTAAATAGGAAAATAAGCCAAGATGAACAAAAATGAGCTGTACAAGCATGGAAGTGCACAGAAATAGCGATGTAGTTCTCTAAGTCGATACTAGTTATAGCGACTTTTCGAATAAGAAATATCTTCTTCAAGGAGATCTATACATAAAAATTACACATAAACAGAATGATTAACATGGCTGAATATAAATAACATAGGCACATAAAAATACAATGAATGTACAGAATGAGAATACAAGCTTACCAATGTGTAATGCTGATTTCTTAAACCCTACTGGGGAAACCACATGTCTGACCCGCTCAGCTGTCTGAGGGGGTGTGCTCGGGCCTGCGGCATGAAAACATTGAGAACCCCTGCCTTAAAGGACCACCACAAAAGTTAAATTAGCGGTTGATTATCCAATTGTATTCTCTTTCTGGATATTACATTCTAGATATCATCAGTGAACAGCTGAGCTGAAAGGGACATTTTGAATACACAGGCAGGGAATCAAACTCTCAACATCTGGCTCCTCAGTGTCTAACCCACTGAAATTAATTTTTACATTGAGGGATGGAGTGCCTGGAGTACTGGGCCCCCAAATTTGAGCCCCTGAATGTAGGCTGCACATTCCCCACCCGTAGCTTAAACCTTAGACAAAAAAATTCTAAATCTACAAACAATTGAACCCAAAGCCTTTTGAGTATTGCTCATAGCTAAAACTACCAGAAAATATAGCAACTGTTCAGGGTGACCTTTCCCACGCTAGACTCAAATGGTTTGAGCTACAACCCTCATTAGTACCAGCCAGCAAGATCAATACACCAAGGGTAATATGAACAGTAGTGCAAAACATTTGGAGGATACCAGACTAGGAAAGTCTTGCCTAAGTTCATAGAACAGTTCCTTCATGTGCCAAAACATCAGTGTCTGAGGCCAACAGTATAGATAGCAGATGAACCAGCTAGTCTATGGAAATTTGAGTCACCAGACTAGTCTATTAAAAAAACATGGAAGGACCACCATACTTAGCATTAAAGCAGTGGACCTGCATGCAGAAAAAGAAAAAGGGCAAGCTTTAATCTCTGGCATCTTCAGCCAAAATGCTCTCCAGTACCAAGGCTAGGAAAGATCTTAGGCTCATGATTCTGGAGTGCCAGTGCCAATCAAAATAAAGACATCATGGCTGTAGAGGGGCCAATGGTCAGAAACAGTATCAGCAGTTGCAAGCCACACACCTGTTTGATTTGGAGAGGAAACTGTGTCTGACAGTAGTCAGGGAAACCAGGAATTGCCCAAATTGCTTCCACAAAGCAATTCCAGCATGAAAAGTCAAAAGGGACTGTCTAGACACAGGAAATCTGGTTGAAAGCTGTACAAATATAACACTTGTTTTGTGTTTCTATATTACAACTCACTAAAATGCATCCCAATTAAAAACCATTCTAGACCCAGTCCAAAAGAAATTAGCTACAATAAACACTATCAGTGATTGAGTTCAGATAGGATTTAAAGAGTAGTTAGACACTGTCTCTTCTCAGAGTGGGCCTCTTGCGTAACAGAATCTGGTGGTGTTTTTTGCTTCCAATTTAAAATTGTCAGGTTCCATCCAATTAATGATCATTCAAAATTTGGATTACTCACTCTTGTTTTAACTTTTTACACCTGCTGTTCAAAATATTTCCAAACTCCATCATTAGAATTTGCTACGTCCAGACAGAGTACTCTGCACTTCATCATCTAAAAATAACTTTGGCTAGTATTTCCCCCCAATTAGCCCTTCTGACATAGTGTTTAAAAATCTTACGGGTAATTTCTCATTTACCCTTAATAAAGATGGTGATAGCTTGTTTTAGGCTTATCATCTCACAGTTCTAGCTATGCAGTAAAAACCTTTCCATGAGAACATTCTTCAGATAAAGTAACATCTCTCTCCAACAAACAAGTATATCTAAAAGATATTGGTAGCTGAAGAAAAGAAAATGTTCGATTTCCATTTAATGTTCGATTTCCATTTAAGCAATATCACTATTGTCCTGTAATTTTAACTTATCTTCTAAATACTTAAAAGACTGTGCTTCCAAAATGATGTTGCTTGAATTTTCTCTGGTTAGTAGAATATATTAAAATGTACCTGGCATGTATTTTTAAAAAAGACTTCCCCTAAACTACATATCATCTAGTCAGGAACGATCAGATATACAATATAGCCATTGTGGAAACACAGACCCAGCATTCCTGGTGACAAAAAAAATCACTTAACTTCACAGAGCTAGTTTCAAATCTTGGCATCAAAGATTCAGCATCGCTACATTCCAAGGCAGGAAGAAACCTGTGAAAGCCCAGTTTCTGTATGAAAAAGACACTTTCCATTTTGCCCACATAAGCTACCTAAATGAGACATCCACAAAACATATTTTACCTTTTCTTTTGGTTTTCAGTTTCTTCAACAATCAAGGTTCATAGAGAACTAAACCTGTGTTCACACTACAAGGATACCATTTCTATCTACAAAGCTTAGATTTGCAAGGAGAAAAAAGACATTTGTTTGTAATTTTATGTAGCATCCTCAGCAAGACAAGCCACTTCAGATGCACAATCACACAGTTCAGATCTGAATATACAATAACTTTTTTTTTTTGCTTTAGTAATACTTCTGACAGCTTTTTAAAGTCATATGTTTTGCTTTTTGCTGTCCATTTTTGCATCAGAATATATCTTAGTGCTTACATCTCATTGTAGTAGCAACAGATTTGTTTTGGGATGTCAAAAGAGCAGCTCCTTTCTTTCCTTGCGGCTGATAAACATTGATGTCCTCGAGAGAAGGTACAGCTTCAGAAAAGTTTGTTGTCTCTTGAGTCGTTATCTCAGGTAAAAACACATAGGAAGGAAACGTCTGGTCCTTTCAACATATAACACCAACACAAACTGGCTTTTTAAAAAATCAGAGTGAAAAAGAACACATCTTTTAAAAACCAAGCAATACCCTTTTTTGATTCCTAGATTCTTCTTACAAAGTCTTAAACATCTAAGAATCTTATATTGGGTATAAATTTCAGCAGCATTATTGAAGTCAGAGATGCCTTCAGTAGAAAACTGGATAAATGGCTGTATTATTATTATTATTATTATTATTATTATTTTTTGCATTCTTTCTAAGCAGCTTTTGCCCATTTTAGGCTCAGCAATGAATTACAAAAATCTCCCAAATCTTATATTGATGTTGCAGGCCATGTTGCTGTGTTGGTGCATTTGGCCTTATGGCAAGGTGTCACATGAATACCGTTCTCAAAATTCTTTAGAATGGGGATGTTCAATGTAAGATATTAAAGACATAATGAAAAGTAACTGGAGCACTTCAGGTCCACCAACGTCTCCGTCAAGCAACTAAGCTTGCAAACACTGCAATTTTTGTTTTGAAAAAGAAAAGAGAAATATCATGTGCCTACTCAAGAGACGTGACTCTTGTATAAAATCATAACTGAGTAGGGCAAACCTCTAGGATACCAACACCATCACGCTGGTACTACTGACAATTTTCTCACTCGGCAACCTCCAACAGCCGACTTTTGTGCACATACTTCATCCGTTCACAGACGTCATCCTCAGATATTGCCTCAGCTGAACTTCACCTTTGCAGCCTGGCAGCCAGGCAGATGTCCTGGTAAAGGGAGCTCTTCTTCAGACAAAGGACACCCATGGAAGGAGTACACAACAATTGGAATGAGAAACAGAAAAGGATAAAAGGGAAAGAGAGCAAAGCAAGAAGGACACAGATCCTCTTCAGGTCTTGTTTTCATCATACATGTCCAAGCCAGGTTCAATTGAAGAGAAGTCATTCTCATAGACCAGGCTCCGGGGAGAGAGAGAACTGCGGTGGAAAAAATGGCCACCTGAAAAAGAAGCAACAGTAAAGACAATCCAGTTAGGAACAAGGTGGAAGAAATAAAAAAGGGCTTTACTAACCACAAAGTCCCTTGTGATAGCTCATTTTCTTCTATTTGCCTTAATTCATACCAAGATCACTATAAAACTGCAAAGCTAACCTCCATTATCAATATTAAACCAGCATTATTGGACTTGAGAAATCATAGAAATATTTTAAAAACTGTTCTCTGTAGTACCTATTGCATACAGACAAAAAAAAAAGCCCAAATATCTTCATGGACATCAGTACAGCAGATTAAAGAAATCTTAGTTGTAGATGTTGCCATTGATTGATTACATGCATAAGTTTGAAATGGCACATTCATCCTAAAACGTTTCACAAAGCTATGCTTAGATAACACACACGGGTCCCACCTGAAATCATCTTAAAAAAGATACTCCTTATTCCATACACCAGAGGTTTTAGTTCTTAAATGCCATCTTGCCATCTGCATTTTTAAGTGTGCTCATCTTTTTTATTATTATTAAATTTTATTAATTACTTTACAATACATACATCCGACAAAATAACATTACATACAATGCATACAAAATAGCACCCTCACCACGCAACCCACGCCCAACCCTGTATAAAGTAAAAAAAAAAAACTACCCTTGTCGCTCAATTATTATTTATAAGTTTATAAATCCGCCCAAAATTCATATTCTTCTTGTACAGGCTTTATTCCGTCTTCACTTGACATACCATATACTATCCAAGGTCTCCAAATTTTCCAGAAAAGGTTATTCTTAACTTCACCTCTTTCTACTCTCATTTCTGATGTTAGTTTATCATTTAACGCCAACCGCCATATTTGTTTAAACCATCTTTTTCTGCATTTATTTATTTTGTTCTTCCATTCCAAAGCAATTATCTGCCTTGTTGCAGTAAGCAGAATGGATAGCAACTCCTTTTCATTATTATCAATATTTATATCTTCTAACTGTCCCAGCAAAGCAATTTTAGGGTTCAATACTATGTTTTTATTAAATATGTTATTTATTTCCTGTTCTAGCATCTTCCAATAGTTTTGTGTATATTCACAGTCCCACCACATGTGAACATAGGTACCTAAATCTCTATTGCATCTCCAACATTTATTTGGTCTTGCTTTATCCATATGATGTAAAATAACCGGGGTCAAATACCACTTCCAAATTAATTTAAAGTTATGTTCCCTTTCCCTCATTGACAACTGCTTCATTATTCTTTGACTCCACCTTCCTTTCCATGCCTGTTCACTTATCTTTATATTTAATTCTTCTTCCCATCCATTCTTTATTAATCTTTGCAGATCTTCCTTTTTTTTAATTATTTTATATAATTTACTTACCATTCCGCTCTTAACTACAATCCCCTTTCTTATGCTGTATATCAATTCTTCAAACTTTGATACCTCTCTAATTTTCTGTCCCTTTTTTCTTATTTTGCTATCCCATTTTTCCAACCGATTTTTTGGAAACCAATTTAACTCTAACTTTCGATAAATTTCTTCCCTCAATTGGGATGTAGACCCCTTTGAAATCCAGTCATTAATTTGTATTAAGTTATTCAACCTTAATTTCTTTTTCATATCCTTTATCTCATTTAATGGACAATCTGCAAAATCCGTCACTTCTAATATTGGAGAATCTCCTCTCACTAATTCTTCTTTTATTCCCTTCCAAAATTGGTATAATTCTCTTAATGTCTTAGTATTTAATTGTATTTTTTTAACCTGCGTTTCTAAGAATAAACTACCGTTGTATTTTTTATATTCCAACTGATTTATATCTTCTAATTCATCCTTATTCTGTACTAACAAATTTACAATTCTGTTTAGCTGAAATGCTTTATAATAATTTGTTATATTGGGGATACCCAACCCACCGTCGTCCTGACTTTGGTACCATAATGATTTCATTATCCTTGGTTTCCTTCCTCCGTTACAAAAATTGTTTAACATTTTTTGGCATTCCTTTAATTGCTTATTACTGGTACTTATCTTAAGAGGAAGGTTACCTATGACAAAATTTAATTTTGATAAAATTTTCATTCGCCCCAAACTCACTCTAGCAAACCAGGACACTTTTAATTTATTGAGTTTAGCTATGTTTAACTTTAAATCTTGCCTTAATTTGTCTATGTTTAACTTATGAAGTTTCTTAATATCCTCAGTTACATATATACCCAAGTATTTCAAACTTTTCTTTATATCTATTTTATAATGTTTTTTAATCTCTTCCTTGTCCTTTTCATTATAGTTACAAGCTATCGCTTCAGTCTTTTTCCAATTAATTCTTAAACCAGTTATTTTTTCAAACCTGTATAGATGTTCTTGAACTTTACCAATTGTGTTTTTAGCATTTTTTTAATACAAGTAACGTGTCATTGGCATACATACTAATTTTTTGACCATTAATAGCCTGAATGTCCTTATCCCTTCTAAATGTTATATATCCAGGTGGGTTTCTCTTTTATACTTAGCTCAGTAGCAATATTCCAGTTCAGAATTAATTTTTATATATATATTGTATATATTTTCAGATATTGGAAAGTTAGCAAGTCAAGTTGTCTGATGAAGGGAAATTCTCCTGAAAGAGTCTGCATACCGGTTGACTTTCACAATGTATTGGACTTGTTGTATTGCTCTACTGGAAGATACTGAATATATTAACTACCAGAATAAAACATTATATTATATTACTACATATTCAAGCCTCAAACGGATTTCCTATCTTTGAACATTGCCACACCGTTTGGCCACTTCTGTGTACCTGTGCTTTTGCATTTCTTGGCTTTATGGCATTTGAGAATGGGCAGATCCTCCAATGGCACCTCTATTTTGATGTTTCAAACTGTTTACTCAGGGCTTTTACAAAGACTATAAAACAGTGGGGATTCCACAAGCATGAGACCTCTTCCCACAGCTGTTACTAATTACTTACATGGCCAGTGTTATCCTGGCTAATACAATTCTGAGATTGTTAAGAGTTCAAGCATTGTGGTGTAATGTACTTCTGTAGATATATATTTTTGTCCCCCTTTACACAATTATGTTAATTTGTAGCCCTGGAACATAAAATGTATAAAAATATAAAAATGTATAAATATATTTAGTCAATTAGGAGGCATGGGAGGGGAATGCTAGATTATGCACACCTGGTTTCCTATCAGCAGGATTTATAAGGGGAGTAATATTTTGAGACAGTAACATCCACAGCCCAAAATGAATAAACGAAAAGAGGTTTGGATGCAACATGAAAACAAGATACCCTTTGAAAACTAAATGTTATATATCCAGGTGGGTTTCTCTTTTATACTTAGCTCAGTAGCAATATTCCAGTTCAGAATTAATTTTTATATATATATTGTATATATTTTCAGATATTGGAAAGTTAGCAAGTCAAGTTGTCTGATGAAGGGAAATTCTCCTGAAAGAGTCTGCATACCGGTTGACTTTCACAATGTATTGGACTTGTTGTATTGCTCTACTGGAAGATACTGAATATATTAACTACCAGAATAAAACATTATATTATATTACTACATATTCAAGCCTCAAACGGATTTCCTATCTTTGAACCTTATCCCTTCTAATGACATTTGCTAATAATTCCATAGATAAGACAAATAATAACGGGGACAATGGACACCCTTGTCTTGTTCCTGCCGTAATATCAATCTTTTTAGTGAATCCATAATTTACTTTTATAACTGTTTGCGCTTTACTGTATAATTGATTAAATACATGTAAAAATTTATCCCCAAAGCCCATTCTCTGTACTATAGTTTGTAGTGTTTGCCATTGTATTGAGTCAAATGCCTTAAATAAATCAAGTGAGAGAATACATAGTTTTGTTCTTTCCCTTTTCGCTATTTCAAGTATGTTGATTATTCTTACTATGTGCTCTCCTAATTGACGTCCTTTGAGAAATCCTACCTGATCCCTCTGAATATATTTTCCTAAAAAAGTACTCAGTCTATTAGCCATTACAGCTGTAAATAATTTGGCATCTTGATTTAGAAGTGATATCGGCCTATAATGATCAATTATGAATATTAAACCAGCATTATTGGACTTGAGAAATCATAGAAATATTTTAAAAACTGTTCTCTGTAGTACCTATTGCATACAGACTAAAAAAAAAGCCCAAATATCTTCATGGACATCAGTACAGCAGATTAAAGAAATCTTAGTTGTAGATGTTGCCATTGATTGATTACATGCATAAAACGTTTCACAAAGCTATGCTTAGATAACACACACGGGTCCCACCTGAAATCACCTTTAAAAAGATACTCCTTATTCCATACACCAGAGGTTTTAGTTCTTAAATGCCATCTTGCCATCTGCATTTTTAAGTGTGCTCATCTTAAACATACTTTTAAAATGCTAATCAAGACGTTGAGCATCCTTTTGGTTGGCAAAATAGGTCAAATGTTATCTTAGTTGAACATGGAGCCATAATATCAGATCACACATTTATTTTCAGAATCTTCTTTCTACTCTCCTTTTTTTATCACCATATGAAGACAGCTGTTTAACGTCTCCTTTTTAAAAACAATACAACGTGCATGGGTATGAAGCATAAATATCAAAGGACGTCATCTACAAACTTCTTACAGAATTCTATCATAATCACGCTAGTTCCAAAGATCTTCTCTCTCTTTATCATGTGTATCATCTGCCACATGGCCCACATCTTCTGCTGAACGATTAAAGAGAAAACATTGCCTGTGCAAGTCAGGTAGTTGGCCAAGCTTGGTATTTCCAAACAAAGTAAAGACAGGAAATAAGATGAACTCTCCATTTTAAGAAGAACAGTGTGCCTTTATTCTCATCCCATGCTAGCAAATTACTATGAATCCATATGAGAAATTGTAGTATGTGAACCTGACAAAACTGTCAGGGTGAGGGTAAAAATCTATCCTCTCCAACAACAGCACTTCTAATGGCAGAGATTGCTTTGCACAGAATCCACACCCCACCTATATTTTCAACAGAGAAGGCCTCTCTCTCCAATGACCATTGCAATAGAAGTTGACATCATCCTGCATGTCACATGTTTCAATATTAACCTTAATTTGCCCAGGAAACAGAAAATAGTACACACAGTTGTAAGTTCTGGACAAATAAACAACAACAACAAAAAAAGCAAAAAAAAAAAAAAAAAAAAGCAAGTGGTAAGATTTTGACCAGGCTTGTCTGTACAAAAATACTGCATAATTGGGAGGGGAGTACTGGACTGTAACAGTCTGGAGAGATCCTCTTCTTCTTTCATGTGTCGATCAAAGCCTGGACGACGAAAATGAAGCCACTTTCTTGGCTTTGTCCGTGGCCAAACGTAGGTCCTCACTGGTACTATTTCTGGCAGTAATTGGCAGACCAGTAAACGAGCCAGATTCTGTATCTCTCAACATTTACGCAGCATGTTGTTATCCACCAGCAGCCCCACTTGAGCATGTTGGTCTTACATTTAGGGACTCCAACCCTCAGCCTATTCAGGGTTCTCCAAGTGACTTAGGGGAGGTTGAGTTCCTCAGCTATATCCTCCTTTAATGTTCCTTGTCCAGTGAGCTCCTTCCTCTTCTAACTTGGTTTTGCTCTTGTGTGCCCTCAAGAATGTTTGTTCTTGCCATAAAGCTCCTCCTGGATCTGGTACATGTTGAGGTGTGTAGTTGCCTATTCTTTTCTACACTGGCAGAGACCCGTGTTGGTGCAAAAGCCTGATTTTCTTAGGTTTACTTTGTTGTTTGTTGTTCAGTCGCACAGTCGACTCGGACCCTTTGCGACCCCATGGACCATTTTCCTCCAGGCGCCTCTGTCCTCTACCATCCCCCTCAACCCTCCCAGCTCTGTGCCCATTGTGTCTATAATACCATCTAGCCATCTCATCCTTGGCCTCCCCCTTCTTCTTTTGCCCTCCACCTTTCCCAACATCAATGCCTTCTCAAGTGAATCCTCCCTTCTCATTTGATGTCCAAAGTACTTTAGCTTCATCTTTACTATTTGACCTTCCAATGAGCAGTCAGGGTTAATTTCTTCTAAGATTGACCTATTTGTTCTCCCCGCTGTCCAGGGGACTCTCAAAACCCTCCTCCAACACCACATTTCAAAGGCATCTATTCTTCTGCGTTCAGCCCTCCTAATTGTCCAGCTCTCACATCCATACATTACTACTGGGAAAACCATTGCCTTGACTATTCTAATTTTTGTTTGCAATGTAATGTCTCTGCTTTTCACTATGTTCCCCAGGTTTCTCATCGCTTGTCTCCCAAGAATCAGTCGCCTTTTTATTTCATGGCTGCAATCCCCATCTGCAGTGATCTTTGATCCTAAGAAAGTAAAATCTGTCACTGCTTCTACTTCTTCCCCGTCTATTTTCCAGGAACTGATGGGGCCTGTTGCCATTATCTTGGTTTTCTTGATATTGAGTCTCAAGCCAGCTTTTGCACTCTCCTCCTTCAGCCCAATCAAGAGATTCTTTAGGTCTTCCTCACTTTCTGCCATTAGGGTGGTATCGTCTGCATATCTCAGATTATTGATGTTTCTCCCAGCGATTTTAATCCCATATTGTGATTCCTCCATCCCTGCACTGCGCATTATGTGCTCTGTGTATAGGTTGAATAAGCATGGTGACAAAATGCAGCCTTGTTTTACTCCTTTTCCTATTCCAAACCACTCTGTTATTCCATGTTCTGTCCTAACTGTTGCTTCTTGGTTCATGTACAGATTTCTCAGGAGGCATATGAGGTGCTCTGGTATTCCCATCTCTTTAATTACTTGCCACATCTTGTTGTGGTCCACACAGTCAAATGCCTTAGTGTAGTCAATAAAACAAAAGTAAACTTGTTTCTGGTATTCCTTTGTTTTCTCCATGATCCAGTGTATGTTGGCGATGTGGTCTCTAGTCCCCCTGCCTCTTCTGAAACCAGCCTGCACCTCTGGTAATTCTCTCTCCACATGCTACTGAAGTCTGTCCTGTATTATCTTGAGCATCACCTTACTGGCATGTGGGATGAGCGCGATTGTTCGATAATTTGAACATTCTTTGGCATTGCCCTTTTTTGGGATTGGGACGTATACTGATCTTTTCCAATCCTGTGGCCACTGTTTTGTTTTCCAAATCTGCTGGCATATTGAATGCAGTAATTTGACGCCATCATCTTTTAGCGCTTTGAAAAATTCAACTGGGATACCATCATCTCCACTAGCTTTGTTGTTTGCAGTGCTCTTTAGGGCCTTTATGACTTCGCTCTCCAGGATGTCTGGCTCAAGTTCAATTTCTTCATCATTGTGATTATCAGGAGTGTTGAGGTCCTTTTTGTAAAGGTCCTCTGTGTACTCTTTCCATCTTTTCTTAATTTCTTCTGCATCAGCTAGCTCCTTTCCGTCTTTGTCCCTTATCATGGTCATTTTTGCTTTAAATGTTCCCTTGATTTCCCCAATTTTTTTTGAAAAGATCTCTGGTTCTGCCTCTTTTGTTGTTTTCCTCCATTTCTCTGCACTGTTCTTTTAGGTAGTTTTCCTTATCTCTCCTTGCTTTTCTTTGAAATTCTGTGCTCAAATGGTTGTAGTTTTTCCTTTCTCCTTTGACTTTTGCGTTCCTTCTTTCCTCTGCTATTTTAAGAGCCTCATCAGACAACCACTTTGCTTTCTTACTCTTCTTTTTTTTTGGTATGGTTTTCTTTGCTGCTTCCTGCATGATGTCCCTCATCTCCGTCCATAATTCTTCCGGTACTCTGTCTACCGAGTCTAAGCCATTAAATCTGTTCATCACCTCCACCGTGTATTCTTTAGGGATGCTGTCTAGGTGATATCTTTCTGGTCTCCGTGTTTTCCCTATTTTCTTTAGTCTAAGCCTGAATTTTGCGATCAGTAGGTTGTGATCTGAGCCACAGTCTGCTCCAGGTCTTGTTTTTGCTGACTGTATGGAGGTTCTCCATCTTTGGCTGCAGAGTATGTAGTCAATCTGGTTTCGGTGTTGGCCATCTGGTGATGTCCATGTGTAAAGTTGCCTCTTGTGTTGCTGGAAGAGAGTGTTTGCTATGACCAGTGCGTTCTCTTGGCAGAACTCTATCAATCTTTGCCCTGCTTCATTTTGTGTTCCAAGACCAAATTTGCCTGTTATTCCCTCCACTTTTTGATTTCCTACTTTGGCATTCCAGTCTCCTAAGATAATTTGGACATCATTTCTTGGTGTCTGTTCTATGAGGTGTTGTAAGTCCTCATAGAACTGGTCCATTGTGGCTTCATCTGCACCAGTAGTTGGTGCGTATATTTGGATCACAGTGACATTGAAAGGTTTGCCTTGAAATCTGACTGACATCATTCTGTCATTTTTGAGATTGTATCCCATTACTGCTTTTCTCACTCTTTTGTTGACAATTATGGCTACTCCATTTCTTCTAAGGTTTTCTTGCCCGCAGTAGTAGATATGATGGTTTCCAGAGCTGAATTCACCCATCCCTGTCCATTTGAGCTCACTGATGCCCAAGATGTCAATGCTTATTCTTTCCATCTCATTTTTTACCACTTCCAGTTTTCCTTGATTCATAGACCTCACATTCCATGTCCCTACGCAGTATTGTTCCCTGCAACACTGTATCCCTCCCCCCTTTCGTATCCCTCCCCCTTTTCAGATCTGCTGTGCTGAGCATCCCCTTGTTTTGCCTTTTGTTTTGGTCCATAGGGTTCTCTTGGCAGACTTTGTGGCGTGCCTTGCTGGTCTCTACGCCAGTCTTTTCCCATCACACATGTTATCACAGTTTAAACAGTTTTAAAACAAAGTATTATCATGCACACTATCACAGTTTATCACATAGTATCAAAGTAAAAGTTGAACTAATTAATGAAAGGGAAAGAAAGAAAGAAAGAAAGAAAAAGTCCACTATATCAAGTCTCTATGTAAGTCAGTTTCTTGTACAGTCACTATGTCAGTTGCCATAAGCCATCTATATTTAGTCAACTATATTATTTCAGTTTGATTACTTATCCTTTGCATGCACACAGCAGCTCTTGCCTCTCTTCGGCCGCATGGAGTCGGTCAAAGGCGCCGGCTCGGGCCTCGCTGTGATGGTGGTTGTGGATGGTATCTCCTGGGGGTGGTCGGGGGTCTCCGGAAGTGTCCTTCTCTCTGGCCCCAGGTCTTTGGATGGGGAGGGAGGGGCAAGATCCTTTACTCACCTCCCCCTTGGGCCTCTCTGGATGGCAAATGGGCAGTAGAGCTGGGCCTTCCTGAAGCCTTTTCTTCCTCTCCAGGCTCAGGTCTTTGGATGGGGAGGGAGGGGCAGGATCCTTTACTCCCCTCCCCTGTGGGCCTCTCTGCATGGAATGAGCAGTAGAGCTGGGCCTTGCTGATTCCTTTTTTCTTCCTCTCCAGGCTCAGGTCTTTGGATGGGGAGGGAGGGGCAGGATCCTTTACTCCCCTCCCCTGTGGGCCTCTCTGCATGGAATGAGCAGTAGAGCTGGGCCTTGCTGATTCCTTTTTCTTCCTCTCTAGGCCCAGGTCTTTGGATGGGGAGGGAGGGGCAGGATCCTTTACTCCCCTCTCCTGTGGGCCTCTCTGCATGGAATGAGCAGTAGAGCTGGGCCTTGCTGATTCCTTTTTCTTCCTCTCTAGGCCCAGGTCTTTGGATGGGGAGGGAGGGGCAGGATCCTTTACTCCCCTCCCCTGTGGGCCTCTCTGCATGGAATGAGCAGTAGAGCTGGGCCTTGCCGATTCCTTTTTCTTCCTCTCTAGACCCAGGTCTTTGGATGGGGAGGGAGGGGCAGGATCCTTTACTCCCCTCCCCTGTGGGCCTCTCTGCATGGAATGAGCAGTAGAGCTGGGCCTTGCTGATTCCTTTTTCTTCCTCTCTAGGCCCAGGTCTTTGGGTTTACTTTAGGTTTACTTTAGTTCTGCTAATTCCACTCCAAAGACTATTTGTGAGTTCTAAGTGACCCAGCTCTCTATTTAATCTTAAAGTAATTAATTCTGACTACTTCACACATTGGCTGCAAAGATAGTTAAAATGTGAACACTTGAGCATACTACTGTAAAAAAGTATTACGTATATATTATTCAGCAGTTCAATATACATTTAGTTATATCCACAGACTTTCCCCCTATTTCTAAAATCTATGCTTGAATTTTCAAAAAAAAAATCATATTTTTGTGCGTGACAGCTCTCACCTTTCACAAGGACATCATGTAAACTTTAAAACATTTCATTTCAATTTATAAAAGCTGGTTTCCCAGGTCATATCTTCTTAACAACTACATAATAAACAACTATTTTCATATACATTTTTTGCTGTCTTCCTAAGTTAAGTACCTCTAAGCCCCACTAGCTATACTCCTTAAAAGAGCAAATCCTATTAAAAGAAAGCTAGTCTTTTACAGATAGAAATGCAACCTCATTCATTTTAATTAAATACAGTACAGTACTAAATTCAAAAGTAGGTTAAACTCTGATCAAACAAATACACAAAAGATTCTGGCTTTGGTCAGGTTATGCCATCTTGTATGCCTGTCTCAATAACCAATCTAATTAAGACAGATAATAGCTTTGGGCAGAATCATTAATAAGGTTATCATGCCTTTAAAAAACTAGAATGATAAAGTTATTCTAGAATAAATATATGTACTTGTCTGCAAAAGTTTGGCAGTGCAAACAAGCAAAAGAAACATGGAAATTAAGTAAGCAACCATTTAATGTTCTGTAGGTTTATCTGAAGACCACAGGATCTAAATGGGGTATAGATGGCAATTGAAATAGAAAATGTACAGATACCATTCACACATTGCAACCTCCCTGTTATTTATGTAGCTACTTCTTTATTGACATATTTTGGTTTTTTGGTAAATATTCTTTTCAATTCCACTACAAAGGATAGCTTGAATATTAATGAAAACTATCAAAATGAATGCGGAGGCCCAAGTAGTGATAGGGTGTGGGCATTATGCCCATGCCTCGCCTCTGCTCCGGGAGCTGCACTGGTTACCAGTTTGCCTCCGAGTGCAATTCAAGGTGCTGGTTATGACCTTTAAAGCCCTACATGGTAGTGGGCCAGGATACCTAAGAGTCCGCATCGCTCCAAGAACGTCTGTCCGTCCAACCAGAGCAGACCGGAGGGGCTCTCCGCTTGTACCATCTGCTAGAGGGGCCCGTCTTTCTAGCACACGGAGGGCCTTCTCTGTGTCCGCACCAGCCCTCTGGAACCTCCTGCCAGTAGAGCTACGGTTGCAGACAGAGTTGCTGCCATTTAGGAAAGGACTTAAGACCTGGCTGGCGGGGCAGGTGTGGGGCCCTGAGGCCAATGTGGCTCCTGCTCGGTGGTTTTTTACCATAAGATGCTCCTCTCTCTGCTTCTTGGGGTGGGTGGGATCTTAACGTGGGTGGTTTTTTTTAACCATTTTTATTGTGCGGGGTTTTAGATTATGTAAGCTGCCCTGAGTCGGGCTTGCCTGAGTGGGCGACGAACAAGTTGAAAAATTAAATTAAATATATAATGTGATAAGTATGTTTTCACTGATTCACTTCTCTTGTAAGAAGGGCAGACAATGAGGGTGTTTATTGTTATTCTATTTTTAAAGAATGTCAGCTTTTAAAATCACCTTGTTTAGCTCTGGTTTTAATGCATTTTTTTATCTTTGTGGTTGCTGTTGTCTTTTTTGTAGCATTAATAATTTAGTGTAGCGGATCAAGTGTCACTAACCCCCATTCATCCATGGAAACTCACTATGAAGTGACACTGATAAAACCACTTTTTAAACATATCACATATCTTTGAAACCATACTGGAGTTGATATAAATTGGTATTGACTTGACAAAACACAACAATTTAATGCTGATTAAATCCCACTAGAAACGTAGCATCCAGTTTAGTAGAGTCATCCATGTTGCCACCATCAGACAGCAGCCTGGAGCAGGCACAATACTGTGCTGGGGCATGTGATCGGTACTTAACCATCAGGTCAGCCAGCACTTACTGTGCTGCTCAGCCTATTCACAATGACTGGGAACCACCTGTGCAAGTAAGCCAGGATTGCCTTCGGATGAATGCCTTTTTGGACAAGGACAGCGTCAAATCACTAGCCAAGCTAGGAAATATAAGTCCTGGGCTCAAATAGAATACTGATCCTTATCACCACACTTTTGATGCATAATACTGAGGAATGAGTGGAAGATAGGGAATGAAGCAATAATTGCTCTAAAGAAATCTTAATTGTATTATGTTCAAATTTACAAGGGGAATAAAAAGTGCAACAAAACAAGGTAAATGTGAATGTCACTATAAAGCTACAATATAGCTATTGATTACAATACAGTCACTACCGCTGTAGAAATTCTGGTCACTCACAAATATTGTTCCACTCACAGAACAGCAAGTTCACTTTGCTATTTCAGCTCCCTGAGAAACCACTCTTAAATCCAAGGGGAGACTGACCTTAGTATGGACTACGATGCAAGTGATGCAACACATGGTGGGGGGAGACAGATGAAAATCACACACACACACACACACACACACACACACACACACACACAGGACAAGTAAAATCACTGTCCCTTTAAGGCAGTGTTTCATGGAGTCACAGCAAATGCTACTTCATATCTTTTCTAGGTTGGCTTTTAAAAGAAGTAACAGATCATGATCCAGTCCATGTACAGAAATTTTAATCAAAGCATTTTAAGATGTTCTCCGGATTAGAAAAGAAACTCCTTTCATTATCATTAAAAATTCAATCTCAGACAAATGTTTAGTATATAAAGCTTTATTAATCTTTTTCTTAATACAAAGCTTTGGCATTAGCAAATTATGAAAATACTGTAGAAGGTACTAAACATACACATGATCAGTAATTGATGTAGAAAAAATACACTGTTTTCTCTTCGAAGCAGGCGTTTTGTTTCTTCAATACCATTCAGCTCTATGAGAAAATAAAAGTATGGAATATCAGCAATTATATTTTATTAGTATTTAATCAAAAATTAATGATGAACAGAATCCTCTTGAACTATAAATCTAAAAATGGTTACTTGTGAACTACTAGCATTCACTTGCTTCAATCAGGAAAATATAAAGCTATTTTTCCACACAGTAATTTTGTAGACAACAGGAATTAAAATTAAAAGGGCAGGTTCTGAAAACAAAAAGATAAATCAGTGATGAATTATAGCTGCTCCTCTTTTTCCATACTTTGGCCCATTAATGTCTGCACATCACAGTAAGCCAAATTTCCATTGGATCTAGGCCTACTATGTACATATTGCAGCACAACATCTAAAGAAACCACAGATCAAGGATCTGTGTTTTGCTTAGTGTAACATGTGAACTTTCACGCCACAAATAGTTCTATCACTACTACTAAAGGTCCATTTGAGGTACACAGAAAGAGCTTCCTTGAAGATTGTGGTATTTTTGAACCACAATCTGGTGTTCCCTGGTAATGGCTATCTTGTGTTGCTGGCTAATCTTTCTCACACTAGGTCAGGCAAAAGGAACTGTAGAATGAACTCACCAAAAGGTGCATTCATTTTGGCAGTTTCATGTCTGACCTAGACACAGAAGAAGCAGCAGCTCCTTTTAAATTCCTACACTGCAGATGAAATCACCTTCCCATCTCCAGAGGATGCTGAGAATGTAAACTTTTTTCATCCATGGCTTAGGCATGTATATCCACTTCTCAAAGTATGTGAAAAAGTCTTGAGGTCATGCATTCACCATAGATTATGGAAATCATGGCTTATGCATATAAATTTCTCTGCAAGAACTTAACTTCCCTACAGTACATCAATGCTTCCTGCAACAGTATGATCAGAAGTCACTTATGTACTAGGAAATGACTGAATGACCAAGCAGGAAAGAAGCATTAAATAATGCAAAAGAATATCCCTATTCTTTCTGTAATTATCTATTGAACAATTACTTTATTGTTAGAAGAACTAATATTATTCAATAATTTCCTCAAGAATTCAGACAGTCACTAGTACAGTGGAACCCCATATAATGCACGCTTCATATAATGAAGCTTTTTTGTGCCATTGGTGATGCACCGTATAACAAAAATAAATAAATGTTCGTTATACAAATCGCTATTGGCAATACCCTGTACAACAACAAAAATTTTCGTTGTACGGGGTATCGCCAATAGCGATTCGTATAACGAACATTTTCTTTTCATTATACTGTGCATCACCAATAGCGCTTCGTATAACAAAAAAAGTATAGCGAAGAGCTCCACATACAGTAATGGAGTTTTTTTCCCATTATATGGGGTTCTACTGTACTTCTCTTAGTCAGTATATAGGCACTGGTTGCCAGTTTGCCTCTGGGTGCAATTCAAGGTGCTGGTTTTGACCTTTAAAGCCCTATATGGCAGTGGGCCAGGTTACCTGAGAGACCGCATCGTCCCAAGAGTGTCTGCCCATCCAACCAGAGCGGACCGGAGGGGCTCCCTAGTTATGCCTTCAGCTAGCGGGGCTCGCCTCTCTGGCACACGGAGGAGGGCCTTCTCCATGTCTGCTCCAGCCCTATGGAACCTCCTGCCAACAGAATTGAGGCTACAGACAGAATTGCTGCCTTTCAGGAAAGGTTTGAAGACCTGGTTGGTGGGGCAGGTGTGGGGCCCTAATGGGAATACGGCCCCGGCCTGCTGGCTCATCCCCAACTAGTCCAGTTGTTACCCTCCTTCTGTGTCTTTGCATCCCCCCCTCCTTCTTAGCTTTTAGTTTAGTTTTAAATGGGGTGGGAGTAATGAGGGTGGGTGGATGGGAGGATGAGGGTGTTTTAACATCGTTTTATATATCTTTTTCACTGTTGTACGCTGTCCTGAGTCGGGTTTTTACCTGAGTGGGTGGCATAAAAATTGAAATAAAATAAATAAATAAATAAATAAATGACACTTACAAATGACTATTGAAGGTAAATATACCCTAAATTCAGCTAAAAATGATATGTACCCACAAACACACATACAAATAAAATGGGTTTAAAAAAGCACAGAAGTGACCAACACACTCATTTGAATGCATTATAGTCTTTCCCTTTGAAAAGCTTCTGCTAAGATTTTCCAAATAGTTCATATGGGAATGAGAACAATGAGAGAACACTGTATTTTGGATGCTTCCCAAACTTCATTCCAACTAATTTTCCCACTTGTCACTTTCTACAATGCTGCCATAAATGCACATGCACATACATACATACACTTTGAACATTTACTTACTCATTAGTATTTAAGCTAGCTGTTGCTTTGATGATCATGTAGCAGAGTGTCAGGGCACTCAGGAGGCCAAAACTGGCAATAATAAACCATTCTTCTGTTGACAAAGGAAAGGGAGGAAGTCACTCGTGGAAAAGGCTTATGGCAAATCCATGGCAACATTGACCTCAAAGGTCAGTAGCAGTCATAAGTGGCACCAGGAAGTGGAATTCCACAGGACAGGAGAAGGTACCACAGAAGGTACTAAATGGAAGCGAGGAAAGAAGTTACGGGGAAAGTGAGAAAAATAGGTGTGATATGATCATACTGAAAGCAGAGCATTAGTGAGAAACGAGTTATTAATGCAAAATAAAGACAGTATGAAGCAAAGGTTTCATCTGCAATTAAAAATATATCAAAATTAATTATCTCCAACTGGGGCTTGTACAGTATTTCAGTGCACATGAGAGCCCACATCTATGTTTACACATGAAAACTGTTTCAATATCTGCTCTCCTTTATTCTGAGAAGAAGCAACTTAGTTCTTGCTAAAAACAGATTCCAGTGTGGAGTCAAAAATGTACAAACAGAAGTATAATTATAGTTTACAATTATGGGACACAAGTGTAGCATTTTAACTTATGCTGGACCAGGAAGGAGAAGGGAAGACCGGCAGTTGTGTCAAGGCAGGAAGGGGTGGCCACAAAAGACCTTCCAACGACCCCCTTTCCCAAATGCCTCCTTCGCTGGACCAGGAAGGAGAAGGGAAGACCAGCAGCTGTGTCAAGGCAGGGAGGGGTGGCTACAAAAGACCTTCCAACCACCCCCTTTCCCAAATGCCTCCTTCGCTGGACCAGGAAGGAGAAGGGAAGACCAGCAGCTGTGTCAAGGCAGGGAGGGGTGGCTACAAAAAACCTTCCAACCACCCCCTTTCCCAATTGCCTCCTTCGCTGGACCAGGCAGACGGCTTCAAGAACTGCAGCCCAACTCCAGCCATGGAGAACAGACATTGCCTTTCCTCCCAGCCGCTCTGGTGGGAGAGAATTGGTCCCAGCCAGGGAAGCCCTGGTGGATTGATGGATTGGCACAGTGCTGCCACCCTCCTTCACCTCTTGTGGGGTTAGGGAGGAGAGAGGGAGGTGGTGCCAGCAGTGAGGGCCCTTACTCCCCCCTTTTGAGTAATTGGAGGGGTGGGAAGGGAATGGGATTGGGATTGGGTTTGGGGAGGGATGGCTGGCACCCCCCACCTCTGATAAGGGGCACTTGGAAATGCCCCAAGGAGGGTAGGGGGAGTGTGGGGGTGGGTTCTGGGTCTGGAGGGTAGAGAGGGTAGGAGAAATGGCCTTGTCAGCTGGGTAGGAGGGGTAGCACTCCATCTGAGATGGGTGGGGAGGTTCCCAGGGCTCAAATTGGGGTTGTGACGGGCATGGGACGATATGGCGGGTACCGAGGGGCAGGCTGCACTGGGGGAACACGGGACCGATGGTTGGTATCTGTCCCTCGTTCCAGCCCCCCCAGGTACATCTCTGGGTCCTGAGCAGCTGATCCAGGGTGACCCCGCCCTTAGGCTGCTGCTGATGTCTGCAACAAGTCCCCCCCTGATTCAAGATACTATTCAGGAGGGGCGGGCCGACCTGGCATGCATCACTGAAACCTGGCTGAGACCAGAAGATGGTGTACCTCTGTCAGAAATGTGTCCAGCCGGTTTCAGTATCTGGCACCAGCCAAGGGATGAGGGAAGGGGCGGTGGCGTCACCATTGTAGCCAGGGAGTCCTTGGGAGTCGCCAGGGCCGCTGCTCCACAAGTCACAGGTTGTGAGGCCCTGCTCCTGCGGTTGGGCCCTAAGGGTCAGCTGGGAGTCTTACTCCTGTACCTCCTCCTTGTAGGGTAAGAGACTCCATGCCTGAGCTCGAGGCCATCTCAGCGTTGGCGTTGGAGTTCCCTAGGCTGATGGTTCTGAGGGACTTCAATTTGCCTTTGCTGGGGATTGGTTCAGAGGTTGCACAGGAGTTCATGACTTCCATGGCAGCCATGGACCTGACTCAGGTAATTCATGGCCCGACCAGGGGCCAGGGTCACACACCGGACCTAGTTTTTTTGTCGGAGCGGTGGCAGAGTGATCTGAGACTACAGAAATTAGACACTATACACGTGCCATGGTCAGATCACCATCTGGTGACTCTGGACTTCCTGGGGGTGGCGGTTCATTGCAGGGAGGCAGGGCCTATTAAATTGGCCCGCCCCCGGCGACTGATGGATTCTGACGAATTCCAGAGGGAACTGGGGGATTTTCCTCTGGATCGGCTACACGATTCATCCGAGGCACTTGTTGACCTGTGGTACAGGACGACTACCGCTGCCTTGGATGAAATCACACCACTACGGTAGATCTTCCCCGTGGTTTACAGAAGAACTGCAGGAGCTTAAACGGGCAAAGAGACGCCGAGAGCGCCGCTGGGGGAAGACCAGGAGCGATTCCAACTGGTCACTGGCTAGGGCTGCTATTAAGACCTACCTGGTGGCGATGAGGGTGGTGAAGCAGCAATACTTCACCGCCCTCATTGCCTTTGCGGATAATCGCCCAGCTGCCCGGTTCCGGGTTACCAGGTCTCCCCTTGGCCGGGAGGGGCCGGTGCCCGGTTGGCAAGGTTCAGCTGAGTTTTTTGCAGACTATCTGGTGGAGAAAATTGCTTGGATTCGCTCTGGGTTCAATCCTGGCATGGATGGGGAGAGTCAGGAGGGGATCAGAGCTCAGTCTGGCTGTGTTATCTGGGATCAAAACAATCCAGTTGTCCCTGAGGAAGTGGACAGGCTTCTTGCAGCTGTTCATACCACCTCCTGCCCTTTAGATCCCTGTCCCACATGGTTGATGAAAGCCTCTAAGGTGGTGACGTGAGGCTGGGTCAGGGCTATAATCAATGCATCGCTATGGGAGGGTGTGTTTCCTGCACCTTTAAAACATGCTTTGGTGCGCCCCCTCCTGAAGAAACAATCCCTCGACCCAGCAGTTCCAGCTAACTATAGACTGGTCTCCAACCTCCCCTTTTTGGGGAAGGTATTGGAGAAGGTGGTGGTGCGACAGCTGCAAGGGGTCCTGGATGAAGCAGATTATCTGGATCCCTTTCAATCAGGTTTCAGGCCTGGATATGGTACAGAGACGGCATTGGTCGCACTGGTAGATGATCTCTGGCGGGAGCGGGACAGTGGCCATCCGTCCGTCCTAGCCCTTCTTGACCTCTCAGCGGCCTTCAATACTGTCGACCACAGTATCCTTCTGGAATGGCTCAAAGGATTGGGGATCCAGGGTACTGTGTTATCCTGGTTTTCCTCATTTCTGGAGGGCCAGACCCAGTCGGTGTGGTTGGAGAGTGAGAGGTCCAGCCCTAGGCCCCTGCGTTATGGGGTGCCTCAGGGCTCAGTGCTCTCTCCTCTCCTATGCAACATCTACATGAAGCCGCTGGGCGAGATTATCCGTTCCCATGGGGTGAGGTATCATCAGTATGCTGATGATACCCAGCTGTACATCTCGGCCCGTGGGGACCCCAGTGATGCGGTCAATGTCCTTTCCAGATGTCTGGAAGCTGTCGGGATCTTGATGGGGGACAACGGGCTACAATTGAATCCCTCCAAGACTGAGTGGCTATGGATAGCCCCCCCCCCCGCGTTATCCATGGAGCTGCCAACTTTGGTCTTGGATGGGGCTGCTTTGCCCCAGACAGACCCGGTACGTAACTTAGGGGTCCTCCTGGATTCGGGACTGCTACTTGTAGATCAGGTGGCAGCCGTGGCCAGGAGGGCTTTCGCACAGCTTCATGTCATCCGTCAGTTGCGTTCGCTCCTGGACCGGGACTCCCTGCTCATGGTCACACATACTCTGGTGACCTCCAGGCTAGATTATTGCAATGCGCTCTACATGGGGCTGCCCTTGACGACCATTCGGAGGCTACAGCTGGTGCAGAATGCAGCAGCCCGGGTGGTGATGGGGTGCGGGCGTTATGCTCACGCCTCAACATTGCTTCGGGAGCTGCACTGGTTACCAGTTTGTCTCTGGGTGCAATTCAAGGTGCTGGTTTTGACCTTTAAAGCCCTACATGGTAGTGGGCCAGGATACCTAAGAGACCGCATCGTCCCAAGAGTGTCTGTTCGTCCAACCAGAGGGGCTCTCTAATTGTTCCATCTGCCAGAGGGGCTCGCCTCTCTGGCACAAGGAGGAGGGCCTTCTCTGTGTCCGCACCAGCCTTGTGGAACCTCCTGCCAGTAGAGTTGCAGGAGCAGACGGAGCTGCTGCCTTTCAGAAGAGAATTAAAAACCTGGTTGGTGGGGCAGGTGTGGGGCTCAGATGGAAGAGTGGCCCCCGCCTGTTGGCTTATAAAATGAAGCCCCCCATCTTTTTAATGCGGGCAGTTTTAATGTTAGTTTTAATAGGTGGGTGGGTATGTTGGGGTTTTTAATATGTATGTTTTAATCTTGTTGTGAGCCACCCTGAGTCGGGTTCGCCTGATTGGGCGGCCTAGAAATTTGAACCATAAATAAATAAATAATCAGTCAGTAGTCACATGTTTCTAACTGATGCATTCATAGAGTTTAACTTTTTTGTATTACAGAAATCCATGCAATGTACAATTCAAAGTAAATGTGAAAAGCTTTCATAATACATTTAACATTACTACATTTAACATTACTGTATATATTTTTCTTTATCATTAACTCCACTTTTGAGTCACTAGAAAGATAACATAAACATAACTAAAACCAAGTTAATCTACTTGCTTTCAGAAGTAATTTCCAAATGTGGAGTTTTGCAAAAAAAACAAACAAAACCTTCGGTACACTTAAGATTTAGCCTACGATATATAACCAACTAAGTAAGTAGATGTATTGAACATATGCTACATTCATTTTGGCTGTTCACAAAGTTGTCAAGAAAAATGGTAATACACACTAATAATCATCCTGAAAATCAGCAATCTAAACTACATAACTGGAAGATAGGAAAGCTTCAGTAAATCTCTATTTTCAAACTACAAGTTTTATGACCAAAAAATTATTTCCATGTAGGAAGTATATCAACACAGCAAGTCCAGGTTTCTCGCACTGCCACACAACCTAGGCTATTGAAATGCATGCAAGTTATAGGAAATGTTAGCTGAAAAAAAATCTAGAAAGAACCCTGCAGTCTCATAACCTACAGAATGATATTACTGTATTAGTTAACATTAGGTGAAATATTCTCTACTTTCATTAGATGGTAAAGCAATATGCAAAATCTTCTCACTCAGGTATTTGTCTTACGCTGACAGAATAAGAAGCCTCTATTCACTTAGTAAGCAAGTAAAGTATATTTGGCTACTAAAATATATGAGAGCCCAACAAGTAAGGATTACAAGGGCCTCTGTTTGATAGAGAACAAATTACACTGTGCAATTTCCTCACAACAGCCAATATTATCTAGTTTGCTGGGCAGAAAGCAGTACAATTTATAGGACAAACCAAAACTTGCCTAATATCAAAGACATTGAGAGATAGAGAGAAAAAAAGACAGAGATGGAGAGAGAATGAGATAGAGAGGCAGATGTTGCCCCTGAGGACAACATAGGAGGTTATATCACGTTAGGAGAGCTTTCCCGCTTCAGCTGAATTCAAAATGAACTTTCTATCCCCTATAACTAGTGAAGAGTTAACAGTTAGAACAAGGCATAACGTTATGTTTTACCTAAAGTGTACTCCTTAGTAAACCAGAACTGAAACAGTGGTTCTCAGCACTCCATAACTTGTGTCCCACCAACTCCTCTGTCAAAGAACCCAAGTCTCAACGCTTGACTTTTACTTGACAGAAAGAAGATGGCCTTTAGTTAGGGCATTTATATGTTTACAAGCATTCTGTTATTGACCAGAATACTACTACAGTGGAACCGCATACAACAATTGCTCCGTATAGCAAAGAAATCGCATAACAATTAGATTTTTTTTTTTGGGGGGGGGGGGGGGGGAATGGCATCCTGCATAACAATTTTCCCTATGGGAAAAAACATACAACAATTTTTCAATGGGAAAAACCACTAAGTGAAAAAAATCGTTGTACGATATATCCCATAGGGAAAATCGCTATACGATGCATGCATCGTATAGCAACTGTTTCATACAACAACGAACCCCATGGAATGGATTAAAATTGTCATATGAGGTACCACTGTATTTATACCAACCAATGTACTGGAACTCCAATAGCGTATATTTCAGAGGCAACGTGCTGTTAATTAAGAAATTAGTGATCAAATTTCTTGTCTTGTACTAGTCAAGTGACATTACATGCCACAAGAAATATAAATGTTCACTTCTTATTTAGAGGCAATTTGCCATAGAAATTTTTAGCTGTTATACTTGCACCAGTGTAGTTTTATACCACTGGACTTACGATGTGTAACTATGGATTCTTGACATTACATTTATAAAGATATTTAAAATTGGTGTGGGCGTGGGAGAGCACAACAATTACGCTAATGGTAAGAAAGGGCAACAGGAGAGGAGGAGTGTCCAAATTTACTACTAGCACAGCAAAAGGTCACAAATTCATGGCATTTAGGGTATAACTCATGGAGATGGCACATCACAACTGTAGGAAGATATGGATACTAACAGAAGGCAAATGCTAAATAATCATTACAAAATCTCCATGTTCCACCTGTGTCCTTCTGGTGGTGCACACATGTCTAGATGAGAACCACTGACGTACAATTTATTTATAGCAAGGTTATCCTCAGCCAAACTGTTGAATTCTTTAAGCAATTAGCATACAATCTTTCCATAGTACTCAAACAAAACAGTTTGAAGACGGTACTAAGCCTTCAAAGATTTTTTTTTAAAAAGTACACACCCACTATCAGAATTTCTAGATATAACTATTATGTTAACAATATAATAAACTTGCATATTCTCAAAACTATCTCTTCTATCTCACTTGCTAATCAACAAATCACTGAAACAATTATCTTTCAGAATCTCTTTTGTAATTATTTTGAACTGCTAGATTCTGCCAAAGTTTTTTTCAAGTTCAATATTCTGAGGATGATCCTATAAAGGTCTACGTATTTATTCGAGTATAACGCGCACTCGTGTATAACGCGCACCCCTAATTTTCCATGAAATCTCGGTATAAAATTTTCTCGGCTAGCTGCTCGGTTTCCATGCATTTCAGCATGATCAACAACTTTGAGCTTGAACGAAGCGTCATATGCACAACGTTTACGCTTGATACCCTGAGATGCCATCTAAAGGGGAACCAGTTATATCGGTGAAAAAGAGCACGCCTTAAAATATTGAGGGAGGGGGGGATAATCAGACCCACCTGTTGCAGAAAATGCAATCCGAAACGAGCACTTCCGACCTCCAGGAGCCTTGCTCGAACTGCGAGCTACCTCCGGGCCACGCCTCATCTCCCGCGCCACCCAATCAGATCCCGTCAATTTCTTCAAAGCCACCCCCCCGCCTCCCCTTCACCCACCGCAGCAATAGACAGCCGACCCAATTCTAAAAAGGAAGTAAAAGAGGCTCGTTTATAACGCGCACCCAGTCCTCGTGTATAACGCGCACCCCAACTTTGATTTCTTTTTTTGGTATAAAATTTTGCGCGTTATACACGAATAAATACGGTAATCTTAGCAAAAATTTATTTTTACACTGTCTTCTAATATATATACCCCACTTTACAATTCTCAAATTAAAACTGGACTTCACTTACTAGTTACAGCAATGTTTATCTCTCCTGTTCTTGGAGTCAGATCCCCATCTTGTGGAAACTGTGATATTCCAGAAGTACGCAGTGGCTCCAGAGTAAGAGAACTGTCGCTGCTAAGGTCACCAAGTACTGATCTCCGATTTCCTAGTTGGCCTCTAGTTAGCCTTTCCATATCAAAGGCCATATTGTCAGCGCAAGGCAGATTGGTCTGAAAATACAGCAACGTCACTTAAATGCATTTTTATTCTAAAAATCATGCAAGCTTCAGAAAATATAATAAAATATCAAAATTGTCTTGAAAACTATATGGGATATAGAGGTAATAGTAGGTGACAATGAAATAGTGCAGCAGTCTCTGCTGTGCATAATAGCATATGTCAACAGAACAATATATCAGGGGAGGGGCACTGGATAGTCTTTATTTATACAACACTGTATTTTTTATATGTGCTTTGACACCGAGTAACAACTAGTTGTAGCAAATGCCACTTAAAATTTGTAGAGTAATGTTCTGTACATTGTATTATTTTATAAGAGTTATAGTACTGCAGGGGTACTGCAGTGGCTCAAGTCGCTAAGACGCTGACTGGGAAGCGGAAGGTCAGCAGTTCGATTCCCGAATACTGCAGGACAGAAATGAGCTCCCGTCTTCGTCCCAGCTCCTGCCAACCTAGCAGTTCGAAAGCAAGAAATTGCAAGTAGATAAATAGGGACCACTTCGGTGGGAAGGTAACAGCGTTCCGTGCGCTCCGGTGTCTAGCCATGCCTGCCACATGACCACGGAAACATCTGCAGAAGCAGACAGCGCTGGCTCTTCGGCTTAGAAACAGAGATGAGCACTGCACCCTAGAGTCAGATACGACTGGCTTTCGAGCAAGGGAAACCTTTACCTTTACCTTTACCTTTAAGAGTTATAGTCAGCCATTATCAATGTGTTTATAAAACAGCTCTACTCTCAGACATGACTTTCTCAATGTAGAGAGGAACATGCCCGAAAAGCAGAAATCCTTACCTGTATGTAGGCTTTACTTGTGAGCAAAAATCTTTTTTCCAGAGTTCTTGCTCATGTGTAGAGCCTATATACAATCAGGAGTTTCTTCTGTTGCTCTCCATATATGTGTGCACTAGTTAAGATATAGTTAAGCTATAAGGGATGGTCATATCTTCTATTGAAGATAATCTGTTTTCACTTTGGAAATAAGCTGCAGCTTACCACAATTCCAAGAGCCTTCAAAATGTTCAGTTTACACATAGGACAGGTGCAATGTTCACTGAGCCATGGATCTACACAGGATTTGTGAAAAACATGCCTAAAAAACAACAACAGAAAACAACTAAGATTGTCTGTAAACACTAAAACAAGCAGACATTGCAGGGAGAATATAACAGTAACTATGAACTCATCTAGGTATGGCTGCTTATTTCATTTCATCTTTTCTCAAATAAAAATTTATGAAAGAAAAGAGTGTAGTAGAATGATGACTAGAGATCTATATAGTGAGTTAGAGTAATTAGTTGCATAAAACATAGTTAAAAGAATATTTATAAATGTACACATACACAGACAGCAAAAGAGTTACTTTGCTCTTTCACACTGCTGCTAAAAACGTTTCTATATTGAGCAATTATGTGAAATGGAAGAGGTTCATTAAGGTCTGTCCCATGATGATATTGTTGATGCAGTGGGCATAGAGTTGGGCGGGTTGAAGAGGATGGTGGAGGATAGAGGTGCCCAGCGTGTAATGATCCATGGGGGTCACATAAGGTCAAAATTGACTATGCAACTGAACAACAAAATCATGAAAATGTAAATACAAAATTAGGATCACCACTTGATTTGATTGTGTCAAAAGACTCTAGAAATTTAACTTGTCAGAATTTAACAGAAAACCATTATTCTCTACCAAGAAAATGTTCCAGATTTTTAAAACAGAAATATAGAAATGTAATAAATACAGCAAACTCTTTAAATACACTTCCTCATGTATGTTGTGCTAACCTAAAGAGACTTATTCTAAAATTGATTAGCTGCAAATGAGCAGTCTTCCTTTACATTAATACTATTAATTCATTCACACATTTACCTTCTGCCACAGTAACTCCACTTTCTTTAAAGAAGAAGAAAATTTAATTTGACAATTAAATTAAATTAAAAGTAGGAAACTTGTTTTCTTAGGAGCAAGGCAAAAAATCTGAATCTTAAACCCTGAAAGCACAGCCAAAATAATCTACACTGTAAGTAGAATGAAGGAACCCCCTTCTCAAACTTTTAAATGCACATTTAAAAATCTGTATCAATATAAATGCATAAAGTTAACAAGAGCAGCTGAAAAGCAACAAGTAGACAAATTAATGTATACAGATGCTAGAATCATCTGGCTATTGTGAGGAGTTTCTCTTGTTGGTTAAAGATGGACAAAAGGAATAAAAATGAAAAATAGGGTCAAAGAGCTAATATAATGTTGGCAGACATAAAGCCCCATGTATATAGTCGTGTGTTACTGGGGATAATGGAGAAGAACAGAAGCATCAAGGAATAGCCAGAATAGTAGCAGGCTGCTTTGACATCCATCAAGCCACCTGGGAGTTGCCATAATTCAGTAAGTGATGTCTCCAAGGTGTAAGGGCAAAACTGTGCCTAAAAGATAAGTACAAAAATGGAGAACCACTTCTGCAAGGAGGTCTTGGATCTCATGCAAGCTTCAAAAAGTGGCATCACTATTTTTTTTTTAGTCAGTGTTTCATGACTGTACTACTCCAACTGGATCATGGTCAAGGACGTTATAATGCATTAAATGCTATTCAACTGGATGATCTTAATTAATGGTTAAGGGACAATTGATTAGTGGTGGATCATATATACAGGAGATATCAGCAAAACAAAGTGTTACTACAGGAGATGAAAACACACAAGGATGGAACTGGTTCATATCAGATAGAATTAGGGTTTTAAAAGAGGTTGGAGATTGGGATGTAACTTGGAGATGTGCATAAAATGGGGGCTGATATTCCATCACTGTAAGAAAGATAATGTAAAGCTTTTCAGCCTTTTTCTTTTAAATGGTTTAAATAATGAAGTGAATACCAGCATACTATATTACAATACAGTAGAACCCCAAATAACGAAAAAACTCCTTTCTGCGAGTTGCTTCGCTATGCGGTTTTTTTCGTTATGTGAAGCTAATGGGAGATGCTCTGGATAACGAACAAAAAATGTTTGTTATCTGGGGTTCCCATTGACCGGGTATATCCCGGTTACCAAAAATCTCACATAACGATTTTTTTTCATTATGTGGGGTATCACCATTGCCTAACGAACACTTAGTTATGCGATTTTTTCCCCATTAAATGAAGCGTTTGTTATGCAAGATATTACTGTATGTAGAAGTAGAAGGTGATACCTTTTCTGGATCACTAAATTAAAAAAACCTTACAAGCTTTCGTGATTCATGATCACTTAGAATTCTGTGATTGAGAATGACTAAAAATGCATCAAAATTTACAACTGAATATTATTTTAAAGATGCCAGCTATACTAAAATATAAAAATGTTAACCATTGTTTTAAGAACATTCATGAAAGACTTCTGCAAATATTTTGCTGCCTCTGTGCCAGCAGGTTGGACTGTTAGTGATCAAGTACAATCTGAGGAGTTTGACATCTAGGAGAGTCTATAGTAGGTTGAGTAGGAACATGCTGAAGTGAAGATGTATGTGAAAGGGAAATCCCCTGGCGATGACATAATTGTATTCCTTGCTCATTGTTGTTGTTGTCATACAGTACAGTCGAGTCCAACCTTTTGTGACCCCATGGACCATTGCACACCAGGCACCCCTATCCTTCACCATCCTCCTCAACCCGCCCAATTCTGTGCCCATTGCATCAACAATACCATCTAGCTATCTCATTCTCTGCTGCCACATTCTTCTTTTGCCCTCAACCTTTCCCAGCATCAAGGCTTTCTGAAGTGAATCATCTCTTCTCATTTGATGTCCAAAGTACTTCAGCTACATCTTCAATATTTGACCTTCCAAGGAGCAGTCAGGGTTGATTTCTTTTAAGATCGACCTATTTGTTCTCTTTGCTGTCCAGGGTACTCTCAAAATTTTCCTCCAACACAACATCTCAAAGGCACCTATTCTTCTGTGCTCAGCTTTCCTTATTTAAATTTAATTTAATTGTCAAATTTATATACCGCCCACTCAGCCAAAGCCGACTCAGGGCGGTTCACAATGACAATTTTAAAAACATGTTTAAAACAGTTAAAACTACCCAACCCTAAAACAAGGGGTGCAGGATCCAAAGGCACCATGGGGAGGAGTTCTTCTACACCAGCCACCCAATGGAGGTTACCCTTCCACCTGCGCCCCACACTTGACCCGCCAGCCAGGTTTTAAGTTCTTTTCTGAAAGGCAGCAATTCCATCCGGAGACGTAACTCTGTTGGCAGGAGGTTCCAGAGGGCCGGCACAGACACGGAGAAGGCTCTCCTCCTTGTGCCAGAGAGGCGAGCCCCTCTGGCTGATGGAACCATTAGAGAGCCCCTCTGGTCCGCTCTGGTTGGACGGACAGACATCCTTAGGGCGATGTGGTCTCTTAGGTAACCCGGCCCACTACCATATAGAGCTTTAAAGGTCAAAACCAGCACCTTGAATTGCACCCGGAGAAAACTGGCAACCAGTGCAGCTCCCGGAGTAGTGGGGAAGCACGGGCATAGCGCCCTCACCCCATCACCACCCGGGCTGCCACATTTGGGACCAGCTGTAGGCTCTGAATGGTCGTCAAGGGCAGCCCCATGTAGAGCGCATTGCAATAATCTAGTCTGGAGGTGACCAGAGCGTGAGTTACCATGAGCAAGGAGTCCCGGTCCAGGAGCGGGCGCAACTGGCGAATCACCCGAAGCTGGGTGAAAGCCCTCTTGGTCACAGCCGCCACCTGTTCTTCTAGCAGTAGCCGCAAATCCAGGACCTCCAAGTTGCGCACCGGGTCTGTCTGGGGCAAAATAGCCCCATCCAGAACCAAAGATGGTAGCTCCCGGGATAACGCAGGACCCCTTATCCATAGCCACTCAGTCTTGCTGGGATTCAGTTGTAACCCGTTAGCCCCCATCCAGACCCCAACAGCTTCCAGACACCTGGAAAGGACTTTGACGGCATCACTGGGGTCCCCATGGGCCGAGATGTACAACTGAGTGTCATCCACGTACTGATGGTACCGTACCCCATGGGAACGAATGATCTCACCCAGCGGCTTCATGTAGATGTTAAATAGGAGAGGAGAGAGCACCGAGCCCTGAGGCACCCCCATTTGAGGGGCCTAGGACATATGGTCCAGCTCTCAAATCCATACATTATCACCTGGAATACCATTGCTTTGACTATACGGACTTTTGTTTGCAAGGTGATGTCTCTATTTTTAACTATGTTCCCCAGGTTTCTCATAGCTTGTCTCCCAAGAATCAGTTGCCTTTTTATTTCATGGCTGCAATCACCATCTGCAGTGATCTTGGATCCTAAGAAAGTAAAATCTGTCACTGTATTTCTACTTCTTCCCCATCTATTTTCCAGGGAGTAATAGAGCCTGTTGCCTTTATCTTGGTTTTCTTGATATTGAGTCTCAAGACAGCTTTTGCACTCTCTTCTTTCAACTTAAGCAAGAGCTTCTTTAGGTCTTCTTCACTTTCTGCCAGTATTATCTGCATATCTCAAATTGTTGATGTTTCTCCTAGCAATTTTAATTCCAACTTGTGATTCATCTAGCCCTGCGTTGCGCATTATGTGCTCTGTGTATAAGTTGAATAAGCAAGGTAATAAAATGCAGCCTTGTCTTACTCCTTTTCCTATTGCAAACCACTCCATCATTCCGTATCCTGTCCTAACTTTTGCTTCTTGACTCATGTACATATTTCTCATGAGACATATAAGGTGTTCATTATTCAACCCCAAAAGGAGACAAGGATGTGGTGAGATTCAGTATTAGTTAGAAGTGCAGTTGATCATAGTGTTTGAGACAGAACTACCACAAATGGAACAGCCCTTTTAGTTTATTTCTTATCTTTCCTTTTCTTCTTATACACACCTGTATGAAAAGGACCTTTTCCTCAATACCAAAGTAGTTAGTTTGAAAGCAGATGGTAGGAATGCCTGCAAAACTGTTGATTCTGAAGTTGCTGATGCAGCAGACAGCTCACATTATGGCTGTTGCATCTCTTGCCAACAGTGAATCTGACTGGACCACAGCCATCAAAGCCTTTCCTGATGGCATGTTATAGACTGAAGTTGTCAGTGACAATTCAGTTTATTCTGCAATGGTATTGATGACTTTCAGGGATTTCCCCCACAATTTTTTCAAGGCTACTCTAGTAATTTTATTACAAATCTGACAGCGTTTGTGTCTGATGTCCAAGACAATGAAAAAAGAAGAAAACTATTTACAGTAATAATGTATGAAGCAAAGCTCTAGAACACTGTCAAGGTGTTGCTTACAATGGTGGTTGAGAAGGAACTAAGGAGTAGTTATTCAGGGTCAGAGCATGAACAATGGAAAGGGATAAAGTGAAGGCTCTCAGATTTGGAAAGTTCTGAATATCATCTGTGCAGGCACACAGAACCCATGTGAATCACAGATACCATGAACAATCTACTTCCTCAGACTTCATTGCTAATCTTAAGAGATTTAAGAAATATTGGAAAGTACCAGAGAAAAGTTCATGCAATGAATCAAGAACAAACTCTGAAACTACCCTCAGGATCAGAATAAAATGGAAAAGATGGTGAAATTGTCTTTTTTCTGAACTCTGATATAATTGGCAAAATAAATGCACAATGCATTAGCCACACAGTGCTTCTATGTCTGAACAGCAGATTTTCTTTTAAGCTATACAGAAGCAGATGTCTGTTATTTAAACAGCTCTTACATGTTTATTGTAGAGAAACATATTTAATTAGAATTATGTTTCTCACAATGGATAAAATTATTTTTAAATAATATATTTTAACTACATTCTAAGCATTTATTTATTTTTTAAAAAATTACCTCTCATTTTACTATGCCCATCATAGACCATAATAAAATGATTAGCTGAATTAGAATTATACACACCTTTCACAATTGACAACACCATGTATTTTGACATTTAAATTTAAATACTTTTCACAGATTTCAAAAATGAAAACTAAGGTCTGAAAAAGGTGGCAAGAGAAGTGAGATGCAGTGATAGCAGAAACATGCTATCCTATGCTTGTGCCAGAAACTAAACGTACTTACAATACTGTAATACCATGTTATTTTCATGATAGAATTATTTCATTTACATATGGGCAGAATACATGTAGCACCCAAATTTTAAAATATTAAATGAACAAGAATGGGGGGCAAGGCAGGAGAAACCAACAAAATTGAAAAGCCCAGCTCATTTATTTGTAAGAATAAAGCAGATAGCTCAGTGGTTTAAGTATCTGACTACTGAGCCAGAGGTTGGAAATTTGATTCCCCAATGTGCTTCCTTGACAGGGGCTGAACTTAATGATCTTTTTCAGCTCTGCAGTTCTAAGATGATAATAACGGTGATGATTTTCCCCAAACATAGCAAAATCTTTGGCTTACTTGCATGGCAGAATGCGAACAACATCATTCTGTTTGTAACTTTCAATACAGACAGCACAATGGTCGAAGTCTGGGGCTGTTTCCTAAAATGAACAGAATGAGAATTCAGGTAAGAATTAGCAGTAACCTAAGTTGTACAGCAGATAAACAACAAGATTAAGCATGAGCTGTAGGACTAAAACATGTTTTACATAATATGTACATTCAATGTTTCTTTGCATGTAAGGGTCAGAACACAGTTCATGACATTTACCTCAAATGAGAACCCAAGTGTAAGATTAAACCAAACCACATGGAGGGGGGAAATGTCTTCACTGGGAAGAGGAAGAATCACCACCTAAGAGTACAACACTAGCTTTTTGTACAAAAATTCTGCTCAAACTGTGATGTCTCCAGCTAAGGAATCAAGTTATATTAAAAAGAAGTCAGAATCCTATCTATATTTTAAGCCCATTTAAACCAGATTAGTCCTTGGGCTACCTGCAAACCTTGGCCATGGGACTATCTCTTCGATCCACTCATACCTCTGCCTTCTGGTTGGAACATATCCCATGAAAATGAAGGTTCGCTTGGGTGAGATTCTGTATGTACCTGCCCCTCCTTCTCAGTAACTTGCGCCTTAACACTCTGGCTAAGCCTCAGAGCCAAGGTCTGGATTTAGGTACGCTCACTGAACCCGATGACTTGGAGTTGGTTTTTGAAAAAGTACTTTATTAAAAGCAAAATAAAAGGTTGGCACAATAAAGGAGAAAATGCAGGGTACCTGAAAAATCAAAAGACACAGACATTCACAAATACTAGGACTTGGCATAGAAAATTTAAAATGACAGTCAAGCCAAATCAGAGTATAAAAGAAATTTACATGTTTTGCCAAAATCTGTTAACAAAAGGAAGAAAGGAATAAAAGGGTAAACTTCAAAGCCCCCACTCCACCTGCTCATCTCCAGCCAAAGTGCAATTCTTCAATCATCATCTGACACCTTATTGTTCCTGGAGTTTTTTCCTTGGGCAGGAAGGGATAAGAGAAATGGCAGGCAATATCCTAACTACCTTTTGTCTCCCACCCAACACCTCAAAAACAGTTGTTTTCCTTTTTGCTCCTTCCCAGAAATATATTAATGCTTACAGGCAGAGTTCCTTCACACTTGTAATTGTGCCCCTGCAAGAGGAAGAAAAGGCTTCAGGAAGGCCCAGCTCTACTGCCCATTGCCATTCAGAGAGGCCCAAGGGGGAGGTGAGTAAAGGATCTTGCCCCTCCCTCCCCATCCAAAGACCTGGGGCAAGAGAGAAAGACACCTCAGGAGACCCCTGACCACCCCCAGGAGATACCATCCACAACCACCATCACAGCGAGGCCCGAGCCGGCGCCTTTGACCAACTCCATGCGACAGAAGGGAGGCAAGAGCTGCTGCGTGCATGCAAAGGATAAGTAATCGAACTGAAATAATATAGTTGACTAAACATATATGGCTTATGGCAACTGACATAGTGACTGTACAAGAAACTGACTTACATAGAGACTTGATATAGTGGACTTTTTCTTTCTTTTTTTCTTTCCCTTTCATTAATTAGTTCAACTTTTACTTTGATACTATGTGATAAACTTTGATATTGTGCATGATAATACTTTGTTTTAAAACTGTTTAAACTGTGATAACATGTGTGATTGGAAAAGACTGGAGTAGAGACCGGCAAGGCACACCACAAAGTTTGCCAAGAGAACCCTATGGATCAAAACAAAAGGCAAAACAAGGGGACGCTCAGCACAGCAGATCTGAAAAGGGGGAGGGATACGAAAGGGGGAGGAGAAATACAGTGTTTCATGGAACAATACTGCATAGGGACATGGAATGTGAGGTCTATGAATCAAGGAAAACTGGATGTGGTTAAAAACGAGATGGAAAGAATAAGCATTGACATCCTGGGCATCAGTGAGTTAAAATGGACAGGGATGGGTGAATTCAGCACTGGAAACCATCATATCTACTACTGTGGGCAAGAAAACCTCAGAAAAAACGGAGTAGCCATAATTGTCAACAAAAGAGTGAGGAAAGGAGTAATGGGATACAACATCAAAAATGATAGAATGATGTCAGTCAGAATCCAAGGCAAACCTTTCAATATCACTGTAATCCAAGTCTATGCACTAACCACTAGTGCAGATGAAGCCACAGTTGACCAGTTCTATGAGGACCTACAACACCTCATAGAACCGACACCAAGAAATGATGTCCACATTATCTTAGGAGACTGGGATGCCAAAGTAGGAAATCAAAAAGTAAATGGAATAACAGGCAAGTTTGGTCTTGAAACACAGAATGAAGCAGGGCAAAGATTGATAGAGTTCTGCCAAGAGAATGCACTAGTCATAGCAAACACCCTCTTCCAGCAACACAAGAGGCGACTTTACACATGGACATCACCAGATGGCCAGCATCGAAATCAGATTGATTACTCTGCAGTCAAAGATGGAGAACCTCCATTCAGTCAGCAAAAACAAGACCTGGAGCAGACTGTGGCTCAGATCACAACCTAGTGATCGCAAAATTCAGGCTTAGACTAAAGAAAATGGGGAAAACAATTAGACCAGACAGATATGACCTACACAACATCCCTAAAGAATACACGGTGGAGGTCATGAACAGATTTAATGTCCTGTACCTGATAGACAGAGTACCAGAAGAATTATGGACAGAGACACGGGACATCATGCAGGAGGCAGCAAGAGAAACCATACCAAAATAAAAGAAGCGTAAGAAAGCAAAGTGGTTGTCTGATGAGGCTCTTAAAATAGCAGAGGAAAGAAGGAATGCAAAAGTCCAAGGAGAAAGGAAAAAATACAACCACCTGAATACAGAATTTCAAAGAAAAGCAAGGAGAGATAAGGAAAAATACCTGAACGAACAGTGCAAAGAAATGGAGGAAAACAACAAAAGAGGCAGGACTAGAGATCTTTTCAAAAAAATTGGGGAAATCAAGGGAACATTTAAAGCAAAAATGACCATGATAAGGGACAAAGATGGAAAAGAGTTAGCTGAAGCAGAAGAAATAATAAAAAAAAGATGGCAAGAGTACACAGAGGAACTCTACAAAAAGGACCTCAACACTCCTGATAATAACAATAATGAGAAATTTGAACTTGAACCAGACATTCTAGAGAGTGAAGTCAGAAAGGCCCTAAAAAGCACTGCAAACAATAAAGCTAGTGGAAATGATTGCATCCCAGTTGAATTTTTCAAAGCCCTAAAAGATAATGGAATCAAACTACTGCATTCAATATGCCAGCAAATTTGGAAAACAAAACAGTGGCCACAGGATTGGAAAAGATCAGTGTACGTTCCAATCCCCAAAAAAGGCAATGTCAAAGAATGCTCAAATTACTGAACAATTACGCTCATCCCACATGCCAGCAAGGTGATGCTCAAGATAATACAGGATAGACTTTAACAACATGTGGAGAGAGAACTACCAGAGGTGCAGGCCGGTTTCAGAAGAGGCAGGGGGACTAGAGACCACATTGCCAACATACGTTGGATCATGGAGAAAACAAAAGAATACCAGAAACAAGTCTACTTTTGTTTTATTGACTACACCAAGGCTTTTGACTATGTGGACCACAACAAAATGTGGCAAGTAATTAAAGAGATGGGAATACCAGAACACCTCATATGCCTCATGAGAAATCTGTACACGAACCAAGAAGCAACAGTTAGGACAGAACACGAAATGACAGAGTGGTTTGGAATAGGAAAAGGAGTAAGACAAAGCTGCATTTTATCACCCTGCTTATTCAATCTATACACAGAGCACATAATGTGCAATGCAGGGATGGAGGAATCACAATATGGGATCAAAATTGCTGGGAGAAACATCAACAATTTGAGATATGCAGATGATACCACCCTAATGGCAGAAAGTGAGGAAGACCTAAAGAACCTCGATTGGATTGAAGGAGGAGACTGCAAAAGCTGGCTTGAGACTCAATATCAAGAAAACCAAGATAATGGCAACAGGTCCAATCAGTCCCTGGAAAATAGATGGGGAAGAAGTAGAAGCAGTGACAGATTTTACTTTCCTGGGATCTAAGATCACTGCAGATGGCGACTGTAGCCATGAAATAAAAAGACGACTGATTATGGGGAGACAAGCAATGAGAAACCTGGGGAATATAGTGAAAAGCAGAGACATCACCTTGAAAACAAAAATTCGCATAGTCAAAGCAATGGTATTCCCAGTGGTAATGTATGGGTGTGAGAGCTGGACCATTAGGAAGGCTGAGCGCAGAAGAATAGATGCCTTTGAGATGTGGTGTTGGAGGAGAGTCCTGAGAGTCCCTTGGACAGCAAAGAGAACAAATAGGTCAATACTGGAGGAAATCAATCCTGACTGTTCATTGGAGGGACAAATAGTGAAGATGAAGCTAAAGTACTTTGGACATCAAATGGGAAGGGAGGACTCACTTGAGAAGGCCTTGATGCTGGGAAAGGTGGAGGGCAAGAGAAGAAGGGGGCGTCCAAAGATGAGATGGATAGATGGTATTGTAGACACAATGGGCACAGAGCTTGGTGGGCTGAGGAGAATGGTGGAGGACAGGGGTGCCTGGAGGAAAATGGTCCATGGGGTCGCAAAGGGTCGGAATCGACTGTGCGACTAACAACAACAAAAAGTAGGCACCTATATGCTCACGTAATAGCTTCTGTCTCATATGAAATAGGCAGCAAAAGTACTTGGCTTTAAAAGATCTCAGATTTTTCTCACTGCAGGCACTGATTCTATACACAGTCCATGAAAAACTAAAACATCTGCCTTTAGGGTTGTTTGAAAAGCTCAATTATCCATTACCATTTTCAAATGAGAAAAATTATCACTTGCTGAATACAAGTCACTAACAATAGTTATAATTCCAACTTCTCTACCTAATCCAATAACCACAATATCATAGATCTGCGGTGGTGAACCTTGGCACTCCAGCTGTTCTTGGACTTCAATTCACAGAAGCCCTGATCAGCAGGTGTATTGACTTGGGTTTCTGGTAACTGAAGTCCAAGAACAGCTGGAATGCCAAGGTTCACCACCACTGTATAGATTATCAATAATATGAACACTTAAAATTCTAGTTTGTATTTTATAACAAAGCCTTCCGAGCACATGAACAGATAAAACTTTTGGTCCTTACTTCACCCAAAAAGTGCATATATATTTCCTCTGAATATAATACATTGCAAGCAAAGGGACATCAGAATGCACTAAAAAATAAAAGTTAGCTACTTCACTGCTGGACAATGATTAAGTATTTCATACGCAGAATCTATATGTAACAAAGATGAATGGCAGATTTACTCGCTTATGCCCTACAGCAACATCATCTTTTAATTCTGTATCACTGCGTTGAGGAGTGCGGCAGCTTTGCCCTTGCCAAGTACATATGTGGATTTCCAATGTAGGAAACGCTTGTCAAATCCAAGAAATAAAAAGAATTTATGATAAAATCAGGTAAGAAAACATAAAAATATTGTATAATAAACAAACATTACTGTTTCTCCTCAAGGAAATATACATACTAAGAGTCTTGGATAACAAAAACATGGAAAACACCCGCACGCCTTCCCCCCCAATCCCAAGGAAAAAACAAAACCACCACTAATCCATTCTCTTTTAAGAATTGCAAAAAAGAAACACAATACACAAAAAATACAGCTGGAGAATGTAGTTGATACCTACTGTGCTTCAAAGATATTTCCCTAGCTAGGGAGAAAACACAGGACTATTAAGGCTGAAAACAGCCTTCCAGCTCAGATAGACCAGAGCAGGGTTAATCAACCTTGGGCACCCAGATGTACTTGGACTTCAATTCCCAGAAGCCCTGATCAGCAGTGTACTGACTTGGGCTTCTGGTAACTGAACTCTAAGAACACCTGGAGAGCCAGATTTGAGGAATCCTGGACTAGAGCAATATAGAGACAACTTGTTCCAAAAATGCAGAAGTAGTAAGAGTTTGGGGCAACAACCTGCTAGTGAAAATGATGAAACAGAAGAGATAATTAAAGTAAGGTAACTTAAATTTATTTACAATTAATTATGCATTTTCCTATATAGTAACATTCAGTTAATTTTTCAATTGTATGGTTATACCTTATCCCCTTTCTTCACAGTCCTTGTTGTCAATTTACCAACAGCTTTCTTGGCAGCATCTCCAAGACGGCGCTATAGAAAAACACACACAGGGACATCGTTTAGGTACTGAAAGAAACCGAACGCCTGATTTCCTATTTCCACATCCCTTTTGACATTATTTTAGCAACTGAGGACTGGACTCCTAGCAGAGAATTTTATAGCTAAAAGCTGTTTCTTTCTTATCTTATCAAAACATCCATAAATAATTCCTACTCACTCACCTACTTAATTGGAGGTTATGAGACATTATTTTGGATGTACAGTACTGTACTAGGTGTTTTCTGATGAAGCTGACCAAGAAAATAAATGTCCTGCCATAGTGACCCAGAAGTCACATCTCCAAGGATATAGTGACAATATCTAGCCCCTAGAAAAGGCCTTCTTTAGCTAGCTATATATTTGTAGGATTCACATAACATATGATTCTGTTGAGCTAGGGATAGCTTTTTTTGCTATCCCTAGCTCAACAGAATCATGTTTCTCATAAGTAAGCCCTATATGAAAGCAGAATGTCAAGGTAACATTCTCGCTTCCTTCCTCTTCTAGTGACATTAGGTTATTCCGCCAGCAATGCTATTGAGGGTGTGACTACAGCATGAGTTGTCTGTCCTCTGTCATGGTGAACAGCACACTGATCTCCTCCAAAGAGGCCTCCATGAGTCACCTAACAACTTGTATCAAGATACATATTAACAAACGTTTGAATCAGCTTGCAAAATGATCTATAACACATAAATGGCTACTTCAGCAACTAGACCAGGGGTGGCCAAACTTAGTGCTCCAGCTGTTCTTGGACTTACCAGAAGCCCAAGTCAGTACACTTGCTGATCAGGGCTTCTGGGAATTGAAGTCCAAGAACAGCTGAAGCACCAAGTGTGGCCACCCCTGGTCTAGACAGTTAAAAGTATGTTATTTCTAAGTCAATTTTAATGTATCTCTAATAAATAGTATAGGGTATTTTAGGAAGATGAACATAATCTATTCTCTTTACCTCTCCGGAATCCACCATAAATATAAAAGCTGGGTAGATGAACTGACAAAGCCGCCTCCCTGCCACAGCGGAGTTCGCCCAGCAGTTCAGCCAGGAGAGATGGAGAGGAGAGACCTGCAACATGAAAGGTCTCTCCGGCAGCCCTAAAAACCCACCTCTCCACCGCCATTTCCGCTAACACGAAACAGCGGAAGGAGTAATATACATAGGCGACAGCCAGTGATCCGCCAGGGAGAGCGCCTCTCCTGACGGATCACTGACTTCTGCGTTTGCATTTCCCCCTCAACTATTTTGAAGGTTGTTTTGTGTCAACCTTTGAAACACTTGAGGAGGAAATGCAAACGCGGCAGCCAACGATCCGTCAAGAGAGGCGCTCTCCCTGCTGAATTGCTGGCTGCCTCCTTTGTATTACCCCCACCGCTGTTTCGAGAGCTAATATGAAACAGAGGTGGTGGTAATACAAAGGCGGCAGCCAGCGATCCACCATGGATCGCTGGCTGCCGCCTTAGGCATTTCCCCCTTAGGCGGCACGGAAGGGGCGACAGGTAGACCATTCCCTCAGCCCGGGCTCTGTCTGCCTCGGGAAGGCAGGGCCCTGGGCTGAGCTGTTTTAGGCGCACGTCGGCCATGATTTTTTTACGTGCATGCCGGCTGTCCCGCCTCCTCCGCGCTCGTGTCCTATTGCCTGATTGGGGTGGCATGGTGCGGAGGGCGCTGGGAAGCGTAGTTTTTTTAAAATTAGGGTTCGTGGGGCGTTGGCCCCACTTTCAGCTTCCGGACCCTTGCAGAAGTGATCTTCGGGCCTTAAGGTAAGTGTGGCCGGCTCATTACGGGATTGGCTGGACGTGTGCGGACACGCATTCCGGACACGCACGGCCACATCCCATTCTTATAGGTAAAGATATTCTTCTTAGCCCAAAAGCATTATTTTCTTCTTAAATGTTGATGACTGAATGCTTAGCACAGTTCCATCTATAGCTCTCTAATACCATTATAACAACACAAATACAGCATCAAACTAAATCAAATTGCTCATCCCACTTGAGCAACAGAACTGGTAAGATTAAAAGTCTACAGTTAAGGAGATTTATATCCTACCCTTCCATCATAATACTGAGTTCAGCCATCTAAAAAAAGTTAAACATAACAATACAAATAAAAATATGTAAATATCATAAAATAAGACTATCAATTTAAAGAATCAGAGGTCAGTTACCTGGTTTCGATCACGTGCACTTGTATATCTGATCTTCTGGATGAAGTAAAATATTAACCAGGCTGAAGATATTATCATCAAAACTATAAATGATATTGACACAAATACAAGGGAGCTACGACTAAAGTTTTTGTTTTGATTCCGGGTTCCAACTGCGATTGCAATTAAGACAGACATATTTTTTTCCAAACAATTTAGGATCTCCTTAACCCTCTGTTCTCTGATCATGACAGTGACAATGTCTCCGGTACCTACCAAAAGAATAAATGGGGTGGGGACAGAAATTAAATATACATATACATTTATTATACGGTAAAGGTTCTAATTGTATAGTTAAACAATTTCTTGGATAAGAAAAAGCTTGCCAAGTTTATTTGTTAACTGAATGTTGTATTTAAAATTCTACACAATTTAATTAGCAGCCCGACATTTCGGGAACCCAGGAAAAGTTTTGTTTAAGTCAGGAGTGGCCAAACTATGGCCCATGAGCTATCCCCGGCTTGCGGCACCATTTAATGCTACCGGAAGCATTTACGACAGCTGTAAAATGCACCCATGCATGTGTAAACGTGCTCACTGTAAATGCTGCCATAAATGCACTCGCAGTTGTCATGAACATGTTTACGACAGCCGCAAACATGTTTTACGGCAGAGTTTATGGCAGGATGAACCATGTGATAGGCCCACTCAGCTGTCTAGGAGTGTGGTCAGGCCCGCGGCGCAAAAAGTTTGGGAATCCCTGGTTTAAGTGGTAGAAAAGAAGTTTTTCGTGTTTACTGTAAGCTATGTGTGAGATCTGCAGCACAAGGAGGGTTTCTAGCTCTGTTTCTTTACAGTGAGACCTAAAATACACTGTAGAAACATGAAAAATGCATATAATCATAATTAATTTTAACATGAAAGTTATTGCCTCTTTCCTGTCTGATCCAAGTCCTCCCCTCAAATCTGTTACTTCCCTCAATGGAGGGTAGTTTCAGGAAAAAAGGGAGGACATAATGGGGACATGGATTTTATCTTTTATATTCTAATATTTCTAAATGTTTTTTTTAAAGCAAAAATTCTGGCAATCCGTGCAGGAAGCATCAGTTTAGAGCTATGGTTCCCAACGTGGGGCCCACACCCCACAGGGGGACTTCAATTCCCAGAAGCCTAAGTCAGTACATTGTCTGATCAGTGCTTTGGGGAATTGACTTAGGCTTCTGGGAATTAATGCCCAAAAACCAAAGGGTGGGAAACACAGGTTTTTTAGAGGGTAAACTCAGAAACAGATAAATCTATACAAGATCTTACATATAAAATCAAATACTACCATATGAACATATGGAACTGAGAGTACATCAAACTATAGTTCTATCCAGCTAGTAATGTCAGTTTCATGCATATAAAACATATGCTCAACCATTGAGCTATAGAACCTCTTTGTAATATATGTGTAAGAAGATAGAATCTAAATCCATGGTTATAAGACTCAATTGCCATTTAATTATTAAGATTAAATCAAAGAAATGTTGATAGGGCGGAGCACGTGTTTCTGAATTAGCAAATTTATTGATTTTTTTGGTTAGCAAGTGCTAAGTAATTTTCTTGCATATAATAAACACAAAAGAGAACTGAACTGTGATTATCAAGAATTTGACTATCTATAACTCAGTTACAATCTTAAAATCTATCCTGCTAGATTAGACGCACATAGCCAGTTTGTCCTGAATCCTGCCTCTCACTTGCCACACAGAATATAGTAAAACCTTTAGGGAAGGAAGTATGAAGGCAATCACCTACCAGTGATGGGGCTTAGCTGAGTTTGGAACTGCAAGCCAATCTGGAACATATGATTTCAGACTCTGGCCTAGGCTGGGGCGAAGAGGCCCTCCAGCCATGGGCACCAGGACTCCTCCACCTGCTGGTGCTCCTGGGCCCCGCCCCTGGCTGGGCTTGAAAAGGCCGCTACGGCGGTGGGAAGCAGGACTCACCACCCCCACCTCCAGACTCTAGCCTCGGCTGGGGAAAAGAGGCCCTCCAGCTATGGGCACCAGGACCCCCTCCACCTGCCAGCGCTCCTGTGCCCCACCCCTCTCTGGGCTTGAAAAGGCCATTATGGCGGCAGGATCTCGTCACCGCCGCCCTTGGAATTTGCCTGTGGCCAGGGTGGAGAGGCCATTATAGTACTGTATTGTGTTGTTGTATATTATATGCTGTTTTTGTAGATTGAATTTTGTATATTGTATTACAGAATGGGCTACAGGAAAGTATTAGTAGTAGACAAGGAAAGAACAGCAGGAAAGAGAACAGGAAAGAAAAAAAATCTACCATTAAGTATCTGGCCATGCCTCTGTGTATTCAACAATTTTAAAAATCCATATACTACATAAGAAGTAAGGAGGAAGACTGAGAAATGAGGATGTGGTATCTTAATTTTTACCTTGATGAGTCATAGTGACAGGATCCTCATTGGATACATTGTTGTAAATTACCACAGCTGAAGCATTTTGTAAAGCTGCCCGCAGTATTTTTTGTCTAAAGGTGCAATTTCCTCGTTGCATTAAAGCAATCCACTGTTTGGTGTTTGGAGGAACCTGAAATCGTGTTCGTGGATCACAGCCTAAGCGATCTGCAACTAAACAAAAAGTAAAAACAGTAAAGTTCTGCTCATAAAGGTTTAATAAACCGTTAAAAATAGTTTGTAAAGGAAAACTATCCTCTGGTCATTAGAGGTGAGAACTTTTAAGTGAGAACAACTATTAAAAGCAAATAGTAATCTTCAAATGACAACCATAACTAATAGTTCCATAAGTTTGGATGATACCAAATGTAGTGTAATGGATAGAATGATGGACTAGGATTCTGGAAACTTGGGGTTGAATTCTTGCTCAGCCATGGAAAATCACGGGGGTGTGGAATTGGTAAAACCACTCCTTAAATATGTCACTTACCTTGAGAGCCCTTTTAGGGTTGCTATGTCGGTTTCAATTTGATTCCACACAATGTAACGCAGCTGGATGTAGATTTAATCATGCTTAGAAAAGACTTCCTGAAATCAGTGGGACTTAAGTTAATAATGATTAAATTATGTCGGATTGTTTTCAGTCGGTTTCTTCTAAATACATGTGGAAAACTGGACCTAATCTACTGATCTTTGGGGTGTTTTTTTAATAAAAGGGAAATATTATAGGCAATCTTTTAAATTAACATCTTATGAAAGAAACGAGGACATGTTTCTGCAGTTCATCATGTAACAGTCATGGTTTGGAAGGTCAACCAAATCATTTTAGTATGAGATGGTGGCATTTCAACTAACAGGCACCTAAAAGAGCATTTCATGGCAGAATTCAAATCTGTAACCTGTATTTTATTTAATTTTAGGGATTAATAACACAAATCATTAGTCATTATACAAATTAAACAGACAGTATCTGGTTTCATTTATTAATGTAACACTAACAATAAATGCAGATCTTATTTTTGCTAAAAATTGAATGGTAAAAGCTGTCACAATCTTATAACAACACATCATAGGAACACTTACAGAGAACTCCGAATCTCACTGATTCTGAAAGAGCTTTTCTGTTTTGTTTACTCACCATTCAAGGAAAGAATCTTAAGCAATTTCCCCTTGAATACTAATGCGAAATTACTCCATTCAGCAAGATTCACACACTTTCTTTTTGATTACATACTAGCAGGGGTGCCCTGCTTCGCACGAGCAGGGTTTGGGGGGCCCCTGTCCTACCTCCTGGAGTTGCGTTTGAGCATGCTGTTCCATGCCTCTGTGCTCCCCAGGGTGTATTTGTTTAGCACACATACACAACCACGACCTACCCTGCATCCACTCTCTCTCCCTCTCTCTCTCTTTGTCACACCAAGACAGTCTCACTATTTCTCTCTCTGACTCTCTCTCTCTCACACACACACACTCACACACCAGAGGCTTACATTGGATTGGCTCTCTCACTCACTGTCTGCACACACAGACACACACACACACTCTCTCTCTCTCCATCTCCCTCTCACACACACATACACACACAAGCGACTCCACTCACTCACTCACACTCTCTCACACACAGTCAGGCTATCTGTCTCCCTCGACACACACATACATACATGCATACGCCAGTGGCTTACATTGGATGGACTCTCTCACTCACTGTCTCTGTCACACACAGTCATCTCTCTCTCTCGTTCTCTCTCACACACCCGCACACCCGCACACACACACACACACGACCCACCCTGCATCCATTCTCTCCCACCCCTCTCACTCTCTCTCTCTCTCTCTCTCTCTCTCACACACACACACACACACACACACACACACACACACACACACACACACACACACACACACACACACACACACACACACACAGTGTACCTGGCCAGGGGTGGGCTTGTGTGTCCCCCTCTGCCACCTGTGCTGGCGTGGAGGCGTCCCGGTCCAGCCTTGGGGGCCAGGGTGCTGATTCCGCAGCAGCGTCCGGTTTGGTGGAGAGGCTGCTGGATGTCCAGCTTGGTGTGGAGGCCGCTGGGTGGTCACCTGGGGGGGAACCAAAACCGGGCGGAGGAGAGACCCGGCCCCTGTGACCTCCCGCCCCGCCCCCCGCTTCTCCGGCAGGCATGGGCCGAACAGAGAGTGCTCTGGTCGGCCCATGCCTGCCGGAGAAGCCAAGGCGGAAGGCTATGGCCAGGTTGGGGGACCCAAAACGGGCCAAGGAGAGACCCAGATCTGCAACCCCACAACCCACCCACCCTGGATTGGCGGTGCCTTCCGCCCAGGCTTCTCTGGCAGGCATGGGTGGAACGGAACGCTACAGACGCCCCAGGCCTCTCGGAGAAGGCAAGGCACACACACACACACTCTCTGGGAGGCAAATGGCGTCTGGGCGCCCCGGCCGGCTGATGCCTCCCGGAGAACGTCCTTCTCTTGTCTGGCAGGTATGGGCAGAATGGAGTGCTGCAGGCACCCCAGGCCTCCTGGAAAAGGCAAGGTGGAAGCCTCTCCCTGCCCTCTCCGGGAGGCAGCCAAAATGGCAGCCAGCCGGCCAGCCAGTGGATCCTCCCACCCGGGGAGGCGGTAATAGGCATGCGCTAGAATCCACACAGGCACAGAAGCCTGCCTGGAGTTCCAGGCAGCGTCACCTGTAACTCCAGGCAGGCTTCTGCACCTGCGCGGATTCTGGCGCATGCCTATTACCGCCTCCCTGGCCATTTCATGCTGCTGGGGGGGGGGGGCCTTCGCATCCAGTTTTTGGGGTGAAAGACCCCGAAATGGTCTGCTGGGACGACACGCCGGACAACCTGATGTCTGAGGTAGGCAGGGCTGGCATTGTCAGGGCTGGGGGTGCAGGTCTCGTGCTGTGTGTTGGCAACATACAGCGTGACACCTTGATTTTAGTTATATAGATAAAGACCAATTTTAAACCACTATAGTTCATTCAACTCTATTAAAAGAGAAATGTGATTTCTGGAGCCCACTTTATTTTTTAAAATTGTCATAGCACTTGGGACAAAAAGAAGCATAATTTGTGGCAATTCACTAGTGAAAGTTAAGATAGGTACTGTATTTCCCTAGTATATCACATGACCTGGTATACAATAGGAAATTTCTACTCTTAATTCTTAATTTGTGGTAATTCACTAGTGAAAGCAATGCCTCTGGTCTTTCCCAGTGGAAATATACAAGATTCCAGGCAATGCCTAGAAATGCAAAGCAACTAGAGAACTGTAAGCCTAAGGTGCATATAAAGAGGGGAAACTATTCAGAAGAGGGGAAACTATTCAGCTTCATATTTTGTTGCTTATCTTCTGATTTATCTTTGGGAATTAGCATCAGCCATCATGTACTACACTTGTTCTAGTTCTAAAACCTTGAGTCAAGAGCCGCCCTCGCAGCTACCAGAAGCGGAAGCATTTATGACAGCTGTAAAACGTGCCCACACATGCATAAACATGCCTGCGCCTGCAGTAAGCACTGCCATAGATGCACCCATGGCTGTCATAAATGTGTTTACAACAGCATTTACAGCAGAAAGAATCATGTGACCGGCCTGCGGCGCAAAAAGTTTGGGAACCCCTGGTCTAGAGTCAGAAAACATGCTTTTACATCCTCTTTCTAGATTCCCCCTGCTTGTCTCTCAGAGCTACTTGACCAAACAGGATTAGGATTTCAAGATTTCAAATAGAAAATAAAATTCAGGCTAGTTGCCACCCACTCACCAACCTTATTTACTTACTTGATTGCCAATCTGACCAATCTCTTACTCTAGACAGTTAGCAACACTAAAAGAGCATAAACTACAAAACACAAGAAAAGGAAAACCATAAATGCATATAAGCTAACAAACACTGCATAAAACAACCCACAGTTGGCAAATAGAGAACAAAAAAAATCCACCAGGGCAAAATATTATGAAATGTCTACATTGTGGAAAACTTGGAGTGTTGGGATCTGATATAATTAAGTAATCTATTCCATAACATCAGGGCCAGAGAAGGACTGAGCTTTTGTGGTAACTGCCCAGCTTCCCTTCATCTTCTTCTTCCCATCCTTTTTCTTGCCAAGTGGGCAAAAAAGTGGTAAATAAGGTCCAAACACAAAGTCTGGTACATAAGAAACATATTAGGTATTTAATGTTAGAACATAGGATCTAAAATTGTTAAACATCCCCACAAATGTAAAATAAGGAACATTTGTTTCTACAAGTAACAGAAAGGCAGGAAAGGAACTAAGCTAGCATTTCCATTGTACCTTCTAAATTTTACTGGAAGTAGGGGAGCTTATTTTGCACCTTCAGAGCCAGACATATCAATCAGCATTGTAAGGGGCACAGACAACTATGTCAGCTAGTTTAATTGTCAATAGTTGTCCATTATGATCTGTCATCTATGATCAGTTATTCAAAATCCATTTGCAGTGCATGTTTTCCCAAACTGAGATTCTAGATAGATATGCTGGCAAGTCTCCATGACATAATAAAAAGCATTTTGAGAGTACAGTATTTTCAATCTTATACAAGTCATTCATTTAAAATGTGCAATCTAACTTCATTTATGCCATTTTATAGTCAGAGAAAAGCTCAGTATATACAGTACAATATATAAACCTGAATAAGCTGCCAAATTCTATAATTATTATTTAAATTTCATATTTCATTTCCACAATGTTGTACCACAATGGACCCTCAATTTTGTGGGTAGAGCAATTTGGACATTTCATTTTTGCTTATTTCAAGGCCAAAGCCTACCTTGCTAAATGTGTTTAGAACTAAAGCTCACGTTGTGCCCCTTTCTTTAATGCAGCACCACACGCAAAACAGCTGACCAAGACTGTAGCCCTTCAACAGCTTAGAGGTAAGCATGTAGTCCAACACATCCTATCATCACCTCCCACACAAATTCACTGTTCAGACTAGACCAGTGTTTCCCAACCTTTGGCTTTTTGGACTTCAATTCCCAGAAGCCTAAGTCAATTCCCAAAGTATTGATCAGCCAATCAACTGTCTTAGGCTTCTGGGAATTGAAGTCCCCCTGTGTGGGTTGTGCCCCACATTGGGAAACACTGGACTTGTAGAGGGAAAAGACTCACATACCAGCCTGGAATGTAGTGTAGAGCGGAAAGACTGACATTCAACCTCACAAGGTGGTTAAGGTACTACTTTTTTTGCTCCCTTCAGAGTTGGTCAGATTTTATGTGGATTGAAAGATTACCAGGTTTTGTTTGTTTTATAATTTGGCAGTTTTATTTCCCATTCCTAAATCCATGTGTCCAACCTAACAGTTCGAAAGCAAGAAATTGCAAGTAGATAAATAGGGACCACTTCGGTGGGAAGGTAACAGCGTTCCGTCATGCCTGCCACATGACCACGGAAACATCTGCAGAAGCAGACAGCGCTGGCTCTTCGGCTTTGAAACAGAGATGAGCACTGAACCCTAGAGTCGGATATGACTGGCTTTCGAGCAAGGGAAACCTTTACCTTTACCTAAGTCCATGTGTGGGTTAAGTTCCTTTTCTTTTGGGTGAATGTCACTAGTTCAAGCCCTAGTTTTCTGGTTTTTTTGTGTTTAAGTAATGACGTTTTGTTCAAGCCAATTTTCAGTGCCGAGACATTCACTGGATTTTCTGGGGTACTAAGACCAGTTCCTGGTCCTCAGACATCTGGTTGCAGAGAGTGGCAACCATTCAGGTCAGCTATCGAAAGAAGGACGAGGTTCCCATAACACCTAGCCCAATAGTCCTTCCCTTTTTGAAAGATGCTCTCTGGGCAAAGAGTGGAAAGGAGCAGGAGGGTCAGTGAACTTTTCACCTGGATGAAGCATAAGAGCAGCCCTAAGGGTAGCTATAACAATAATTTTGTGTCAGAGGTTACTCTGGGTTGAAAGGTTTTTTAGGGGACGCCCAAAAGAGGCTCTTTTTATGTCCCAAAGTGCAGCTCTCTGGTATCTTCCAGTCTCCAGCTCAGCACCGTAACCATTAAGCCACCAGGGGAGCTGCTGGAGCAGGAGAATGACTGTCTGCATCACCTGATCCTTACAAACTGCACAACTCCAGGTGTCAAAATTGAGAACAGCAAAAAAGGGAACATACAACTCTCCAAGCAAATGTGAAGTACAAGGGGAAGGGACAGGATTGAACCTTGAGATTGATAAACAATCAATCAATCAAGGAATGGGTCTGCAATGGCTCAGTGGTTAAAAAGCTCGCCTTGTTATCTGGAAGGCTGGCAAGTCGGCAGTTCGAGACCTGGGTACTGCCGTCTCTGCTCCAGCTCTTGGGGTTATGAAAGGAGCCTCATTTGGACATTCCCTGAGCAGAGTTTCTTCCACAAAAATCCTTTCAACCCAGAATAATTTCTGACACAAAATTATTATAATCAAGGAGTATCTTTTTATCTTGTATGAATTCAAATTCCCAGGACCAGATTAACTGCATCACCCCACTCCCGGGACTCTTGCCCACCCACGGCTTGCGAGGGTAGAAGAGGAGCCGTTGGGAGGAAAGAGGCGGCTTTTCCATCCGCTCCCCACCCCCTGGGACTCTTGCCCACCCAAGGCCTGGGTGGGCAGAAAAGGAGCCATTGGGGGGGACAGAGGCAGCTTTTCCATCCGCACCCCCCACCCCGGGACTCTTGTCCACCCAAGGCTTGGGTGGCAGAAGAGGAGCTGTTGGGGGGAAAGAGGTGGCTTTTCCATCTGCGAAACCCCCCACCCCCGGGACTCTCACCCACCCAAGGCCTGAGTGGGCAGAAGAGGAGCTGGGGCCTTGTGTTTATTTTATGAAATGTAAACCGCCTTGAGTCGCCAAGGATATTGAAGGAACTGGCTGAAATGATTTCAGAATCACTATCATTTTCCTGAAGTCATGGAGGATGGGTGAAGTGCCAGATGATTGGAGGAGGGCTAGTGTTGTCCCCTATCTTAAAAAAGGAAGAACTGGAGGATTGCAGACCAGTCAGCCTGACATCAATACCAGGGAAAATTCTGGAGTAGATTATAAAATGTTGGCTCCGCAAACAGCTAGAAAACAATGTAATAACTAGAAGCCAACATGGATTTGTCAGGAACTAAAAAAAAAATCCTGACCCCCTCTGATTTCATTTTTTAATTAGGTAACTTCTATGGTGGACAGGGGGAATGCTGCTGATGTAATATATCTTGATTTAGCAAAGCCTTTGACAAAGTGTCTCATGATATTCTGATCAGCAAGCTAACTGGATGTGGCCTGGAGAGCACAAGTGCCAGGTGGATATATAGTTGGTTACACAACTGTACTCAGAGTTCTTATTAATGGCTCCTTTGCAAGATGGGAGGGGGTAACAAGTAGAGTACCACAAAGCTCAGCCCTGGGATCCTGTGCTCTTCAACATTTCATAAATGACTTGGATGAGGGAGTGGAGGGAATTCACATCAAATTTGCATACAATACAAAACTGGGTGGGAAAAGCTTATACAGTAACTTGGAAGACAGTAGCAGAATTCAAAAAGATCTTGATAGGCTAAAACACTAGATGGAAACAAACATAATGAAATTTAACAGGGAAAAGTGCAAAGTTTTGCACCTAGGGAACAAAAACCAGATGCACAGTTACAAGATGGGGGATACTTGGCTTAGTAATACTACAACCAAGAAGGATCTTGGAATTGTTGTAGATCACTGGCTAAATTAATCAATTGCGCCCACTCCTGGACCAGGAGGCTCTGCTCACAGTCACCCATGCCCTGGTCACCTCCTGTTTGAACTATTGTAATGTGCTCTACATGGGGCTGCCGTTGATGACCATTCGGAGACTGCAGTGTAGTCGTTTCGCCTGTGCCTTGCCACTGCTGCGGGAGCTGCACTGGCTGCCTATATGTCTCCGGGTGTAATTCAAGGTGCTGGTTGTCACCTTTAAAAGACCAGATTACCTGATGGACCTTTTGACCCCTTAATTCCCTGCTTGAGCATTGCAATCATCTTCAGAAATCCTCATGGGCCTATGCCCACAGGGTTTACTTTATGATATTTAGGAGTAGCTTCTAGAGTAGCGGGACCATCTTTATGGAATTAATTCCCCATAGATACAAAATACACATCAATCCTGGTGGATTTGTGTCATTGTTACAACTTTTCTTCACTCATGCAACCTTTCACAAAGATTTGAGCCGGTATTATTATGGTATTATTATGGTATTATTATTATTATTCTATGGTATGCTGTTTTTTTACTTTGTATTGTAGCTTGTAATATTGTATCTGGGCCTTTGGCTATGTTGTATTTTTGAATATTGTATTTTTATTATTGTATTTTGAATGCTGTACGCCGCTTTGGGTCACCCACTGGGTCGATGAAAGCAGGATATAAATAAAATTATTATTATTATTAAATGGTAGTGGACCAGGATACCTCAGGGACCCCATCGTCCCTAGGACATCGACCCATCCCACAAGAGCAAACCGAGAAGGCACCCTTCAGGGCCTTCTCGGTAGTAGCCCCCACACTATGGAACCTCCTCCCGGTAGAACTATGCCTCCAGGCCAAGTTGCTACCATTTAGGGAAGAATTGAAGACGTGGTTGGCAAAATGGGTCTGGGGGCTGGGATTGTCAACAAGCTCCCCTTTCTGGCTCGTCTGAGGCTCCCCCCTCTTGTAATTATTTTTTTAATGTTAAGGTCTTGTAGATTTTATATTTGTTTTTAGATAGTAAATGGCATAGCGGGTGTGTGTGTGTGTAATATTGTCATTTTTAAGTTTTTAAAATTGTTTTATATTGGTTTTAACTTGTGTACACCGCCCAGAGTTGGTGGGGTGGTATATAATTTTATTAATTTAATTTAATTTAATATGAATCAACAGTTCGACATGGCTGCAAAAAAAGCCAATGCTGTTTTAGGCTGCATTAACAGATGTATAGTCTCCGATACCCACGAGGTACTACTTCCCCTCTAGTTAGATCACATCTAAAGTACTGTGCCCAATTCTGGGCATCGCACTTTAAGAAAGATGGAAATAAATTAGAGCAGGTACAGAGAAGGGCAACAAGGACAATCAGATGATCAGAAACCAAGCCATATTAGGAAATACTGAAGGAACTGGGCATGTTTAGCCTTGAGAAAAGGAGACTGAGAGGGGAATATGATAGCATTCTTCAAATACCTGAAAGATAATCATAAAGAGGAAGGGAAGGATCTGCTCCCTGTCATCCCAGAGTGCAGGATATGTAATAACGGGCTGAAACAACAAGAAACCAGATATAGGCTGTTTTTGGGGACATCATTTTAACAGTTAGAGCAGTACGACAGTAGAAACAACTGCCTCAAGGGGTGGTAAGTGCTCCAACACTGGAAGCATTCAAGAGAGAATTGGACAACCCTCTGTCATCTCTGCTTTGATTCAGTTCTTCTTAGCAAGATGTCCTGTAGCAGCGGGAAAGTCACATGAAAATATATGCTTTTGAAAGCTTAATTAGCTTTTCCTATCTGGTAAATTGACCAAATTATAACCCTGGATGAAAGAGGCATCGCTGCTGCATTTCTCTCTGCCCCACAGTTGAAAAGGAACTTTATATTTCAAAAGTAGGCAATATGTGGATGTGTGTGGAGTCATTATTAGGTAATTAGTAAGTTTTTTAACCGTTAGGTAAAAAATTCCAACCATGCTGCAAGAGATGGGGCTTGAGACAAGCCTGCCCCTTCCCCCAGGATTACAGACAACATATGAATTTACCTCAAGCAGACCAGGTACAAACATCTGTCATGAGTTTTGGGACTTTTTAACATTTTGTTTTACAATTTTTCTGCACTATCCATGGAATGCTGGTGCATCAGCCTAAAGAAGTGGATTTTATTCATGAAGGCTTGCTGACTATTTGATTTTTTAGTAGTCTAATAAAAGTATCAGCCACTCTTGCATTCATGTAATTTTAAACACCACTACTTTCATAGTGAAATCTAGAGGTTTACATCTGTAGAACAGAAACAATAGAACAAATTCACTTCCCCCTCAAATCTACTTCCTAATGTCTTAAGCTATTTGGACATGAGGCATATTCCCCTGCTATGACACTGGATATCACTTTTAAACCACAAAGACCTTGTTGCTAATAGTGTATTATCTAGATTCTGAAGTCTAGAGAAAAGTGCAGGTGATGCAGAATACCACTCCTACAACATCTAGCACCAACTTTCCCTCAGCGGCATTAATTCACTGCTTTCTCTTGGATTTGAATTTCTGGCTTTTATTTGTCACATTTTAACTGACCTTGACACATGACATTGTAGGGACACCTCTTATATAAGCCTCTCCATAACTGATAACTTCCATCACAACCAACTTTTGTGAAGGACTTGAATGGATATAAAATCTACAGTTAGAGGATCATTATTTTGTGGTGGCAAACAGCCCTGGAATGCTTACTCCCATCCACACCCCAGAGTCACAGTCATCATTTTAACTTTAGATATTATATGAAAGATTCTCCAGTCAACAAGATTTTTATTACTGAATGACAAGAATGGTTTTGTGCATGCTGCTGTTTGACTACTTTATTACTTATTTTCTATTATTTTACATGTCACAAGCATCATATTATGATTACCGTATTTATTCGAGTATAACGCGCACTCGTGTATAACGCGCACCCCTAATTTTCCATGAAACCTCGGTATAAAATTTTCTCGGCTAGCTGCTCGGTTTCCATGCATTTCAGCATGATCAACAACTTTGAGCTTGAACGAAGCGTCATATGCACAACGTTTACGCTTGATACCCTGAGATGCCATCTAAAGGGGAACCAGTTATATCGGTGAAAAAGAGCACGCCTTAAAATATTGAGGGAGGGGGGGATAATCAGACCCACCTGTTGCAGAAAATGCAATCCGAAACGAGCACTTCCGACCTCCAGGAGCCTCGCTCGAACTGCGAGCTACCTCCGGGCCACGCCTCGTCTCCCGCGCCACCCAATCAGATCCCGTCAATTTCTTCAAAGCCACCCCCCCGCCTCCCCTTCACCCGCTGCAGCAATAGACAGCCGACCCAATTCTAAAAAGGAAGTAAAAGAGGCTCGTTTATAACGCGCACCCAGTCCTCGTGTATAACGCGCACCCCAACTTTGATTTCTTTTTTTGGTATAAAATTTTGCGCGTTATACACGAATAAATACGGTAATAATATTAATTCAGACAAGAGTAAAATAAAATGCCCTAGTGCTCATGTCAGAAGCATCACACCTATAATTAGTATATAACTTGTAAATGTTTGTCCTACATGCTGACTGGTTAGCTCAAACAGGCAGATGTCAAACTGCAGAATGAGGGGCTAATGCAGGGGTGCCCAAACTACAGCCCATGGGCTGGATGTGGCCACCAAATCATCTGGCCACTACCAGAAGCGGACACACATACATGTCTGTGCATGTGCAAAACGCTGCCATAAATGCATCAATGGCTGTCATAAATGCATTTATGGCAGCCACGGATGCGTTTTATGGTGGGAGGAACCACGTGACCAGCCCGAGGCTCGAAAAGTTTGGCCACTCTTGGGTTAAGATTTCAATCCCTTATTTTCTATTAATTATTTTACATGTCAGAAGCATGTAAGAAGCAGAGTTTGCCTATGTAACCTCAGGTAAACTAAACAATCCCAGAATGCTCCCCAAAAAGAGAATGGCAAACCACTTCTAAACACTCTATACCTATTAAACTCTGGAAAGGGTCACTACAGAATTTACTTAATGCATGTTATATTATTAGAATACTAAATTCAATATCAACTTCAAAGATGGTCCAAAAGTTGTGAAAACTATTTTTTTTAAAAAAATCATTTTTATTTACAGTGCTTTTAAAACTTCTGGACCTCCTTTGAATTTGGTACCCACCTGTGCTTATAACTATAGCCAAGATTTTATTACTTATACCAGCAGTTTAAATCCACTACATAAATCTCAAGTTCCACTAATTAAGAGGGCCAGCAGTTTATTTCCTGTCCCAAACCAGTCACATGACTTGGTGCATTATAAATAAGAGAGATGTCTCATTATTTTATTAATGTCCAGTGATTACTACAATTTTGCTGATGGACTTAATGCTCATGTATTCAACTGGATTCTGGCCAGTGTATCATATAAAATAATTAATCCAACTTGTCTATAAAAAAAATTTGGAAACATTCTGGTAGTTTATATGCACTTCATTTTTAAGTCAAGGAAGTCTTACCCCAAAAGAATAGAAAATTAAACTAAAAAGTAGCATCCTTAACATTAGGCTGCCAATACCAAAAAAGGTCACCTTATGTAAAGCTACGTTGAAACAACTAACTTTTCTATTATAGCCTAGGGAACCTTTAAATTGCCGTATTTGCCAGCGTACAAGACACATCGGAGTATAAGATGCATCACGTTATTACCAAAATTGGCCACTATATACAGTACAAGATGCACTCAATTTTTCCAGTGTATTTTAAGGGGGAGAGTAGGTCTTATATGCCAGCAAATACAGTATAGAATTTCATCTCAGGGCCAGCTCACCTGGTGGCTTCCCTCTCTGTCAATTTTCAAAGAGGCAAAGAGATAATTTCTTGCAGTTCAGAACAGAGTACAATAAAATGTCCTAGTGTTATAGTTATCAATTTCACTTTTATATAATCTGTTCCATACTGCAAGGCAGTAAAATAAGTACTGTACTGTATATAAATTTATTTATATAGATGCTGGTCTTCATTAATCTTGGATGTGCATGATGATTCAAAGTACTGTAGTTCACAAATATTAAGTGCAGAAAGGTACTTAACCTCCTCAGGATACAAGACATACACTTAGCAGTAAAAACATGTGGGATCTACATAATGTGGGATCTGCATAAACAAGCAAGTTTAGCACAAATTAATGGAAACTATTTGCATAAACCCACTATGCAATAGACACTGAGAGAAATTTAAAGTTCTGAAGATGCATCCAAATTCCTCAAAACAGCATTTCCTCTGGAAAATTCTCCTGACCTCTTTTCATTCCCAGAACCAGAAAAGCTCTTTAAAATTCCAAAAGAAACAACTGATACTTAATCTGGAACAACTAGATTTGGTTCTGAATCCCAGCACAGAAACAGATATTAGAACAGAAATACTAACTTGGAATTGTATATCAGTTGAGACATATCTTGATGTGCATATTCTGTTCGTCATTGCTAAATACTAAGAGCTATTTCATGCATTACATGACCGTAAAGATGTGTTTCTGAGGCAGCAAACATGAAAGACATTTTCACCTAATCCCTCCTAAGCGATGAGAATGTCTGGATTATTGTATATCAAAAATTTTTAGGATACAAAAATTCTCGATTTTGATGAATGGGCTTATGGAAATATCAGGAAGTATGACATTTGTGTTCCAAACGATTTACACATTTTAGGTCTACCTCTTAGATCTAAAGAAGCAATCTAAACGTCATCCATTTCACAAACAGCACCACAAGAGCTCAGTATTCAGACATCAAACATTCCAGATGATTTTAAGGTTTTTTTAAATCCTTCATCCTTGGAATTTCAGGGATGTTTTTTGAGAATGCCTGCAAACATTACAACATGCCTTAGGAACCAAATTTAATAATGTATGGACACTGCAAAAAAGAGAAAAAGGCTTACCTCCATTTATTGGCAATGGTGCAAGAAGCAGGCCTGTGGCAGCTCTTTTGGGAGAATCTTGCCCATAGCGTGCACGCTCAAGTATTAAGGAAGTAGGACGCTCAGGATTCAATATAGTCACATTTATAACAGCTGAATAATACGCTTGACTGGGATCTGCATTAACTAGGAGAGCGTGGTAGTTGAAGAGGACCAAAACGGGCACAGACGATACACAAGTCCAATAAGGCAAAACCCAGTTTACGATCATTTTCAGCCCTAATAAATGTTGCTGTCTTCCGAAATTCTCCTGAATAAAAAACAGCTATGCTTCTTGTGTGCATACATACATCTTATTCTGTACTAGTCATAAAATTGGGGGTAAAGATCCGAAGAGGCAAAGGGGGCATCCTAGAGATGCTTAACCCTTCCCATCCATCCAGCTGCTTCAGACCAAGAAGCTTAAGATGGAGGAGAGTTGGGGGGGAAGGGAAGTGGACTAAAAATGTCCTGATTTAAAAAAAAAGCGAAAGAAAGTGAAGAGCCCGGGGGGGGGGGGTGATAAGCAACACGGCAGGTGAAGGCAACACAAACAGGGTCGTGAAAGGGGCCGAAGACGCAGGTGTCCAGGTGGTTTAAGAAGTAAGCAAGCCTACAAAGGCCTGGGGCGGGTTTCCTCGCCAGGGTCCCAAAACAAGGGGCGCCCCTTTGGGGCTGGTTAGGCGCCTCTCGCAGCTCTTTCGCCTCACAGGTTTCAGCCAAGGAAACGTTAGAAGAGGACGGAGGCAGGCGAAGAGACGCAGCCGGTGGCCGTGCAGGCGGCTCTGCCAGAGTCTCGTTGCTTCCGGGCGGAGAAGAGGAAGGAGGAGACAGTCCGACAGTCTAACCGTCAGAGAGGGAGAGAGAAAATGGGGGCCGGGGGGGGGGAGGAGGAGGAGGGAGGGGTTTTTTCAGCGTCGTCCGTCCGCCTCTCTAGGGCGGCCACCCGGGTTGGGGAAGTGGCTTAGCGCCGTTGTTTCGATGGTACGCAACCGGGGCCCCCCATGGCAGGCAGGCTAGGCAGGCTGTTCGTGTCCCGAGGCGGGCAAAGAGCCCTCTTCGGCCTCAGGCGAACGACTGGGGCGGAGGGAGGAGCCCCCGGGAGACGCCACCTCGCTTCGTGCCCGTTCGCAGTCCGGTTGTGTTGTTGTGCACACACGAAAAAACACCACCACAAAAACACCGCCACCCCCTAAAAGCGACACGAGCCCCACCCACTGAGCAGGCGGGCGGGCGGGCGGGCGGGCGGGGGCGCGTCAGTCTGTGGGCTGTGCTGTGCGCGCGTGCAATCAACCGTCCGTCTCAGTCAGTCAACGGCCTGGGTGGGCGGAGTCAAGGGCAAAAGTGGGCGGAGTCGAGGCCTTGCCGTAATTGCTGTGTTTTCCCCCACTTTAATTAAATCGGTTACTACTGCATGAGATCGTACAGAGGGCTTAATAATCGTATGAATCAGTAAGCACCGTATGTGCTGGCAACGGCAACCCTGTACCTAGCCAGGCAGCCGCGTCACAGCGCCTGCGCCGACTTTTGAGGGCGGGAACCACACCAACGGACGGCAGGTGACCCGACGAGGGCCTCGCGCTCAGGGCGCAGGCGCACTGCGCCAACCCAATTCCTACCCCGCTCCACTCCGTCCTCCTCTACCATGAAGAGATGGAGGGAGGCAACTCGTGCGAAAAGTAGCAACTATTACTTTAAAAAATAATAATAATAATAAGGGGGGGGGGGAGAGATAAGGTTAAAGGAAGAAGGGAGGGGGTAGTAACCAGTGGTGGGCATCGACAGGTTTGCGCCAGTTCGCCAGAACTGGTAGCAGAAATTCTGGCTGGTGGCCCTGCCCATTCAAGTGCTCCAGAAAGTACAGTACCTGTGCAGAACCCGTTCAGTGCATGCGCAGAACACAGCTGCGCATGCGCAGAACACTTCTGTGCATGCGCGGAACACTTCTGTGCATACATGCATATGCAGTACCTCCTTTCCCCGCCATTCAAATTACAGGATGGCGGCAGGAAAGTAGAGGAAGGGGTGCAGAAATATGGGAAATCCCGGCCAATCCGGGATATTTGACAGGTATGTGCCTACTGCTGGACCAGGAATCATTGCTCATGGTCACACATGCTGCGGTCACCTCTAGACTAGATTATTGTAATGCGCTTTGCATGGGGCTGCTCTTGACCATTCAGAGGCTGCAGCTGGTCCAGAACGCAGCTGCCCAGGTGGTGATGTGGTGCGGGCGTTATGCCCGTGCCTCACCATTGCTCCAGGAGCTGCACTGGTTACCAGTTTGCCTCTGGGTGCAATTCAAGGTGCTGGCAATGACCTTTAAAGCCCTACATGGTAGTGGGTCAGGATAGCTAAGAGACTGTGTATCCCCAAGAACATCTGTCCATTCAACCAGAGCAGACCAGAGGGATTCTCTAATTAAACCATCTGCTAGAGGGGCTCTCTATGTCCGCACCAGCCCTTTGTAAACTCCTGCCAATAGAGATGGCTGCAGACAGAATTGCTGCCCTTTAGGAAAGAACTAAAAACCTGGCTGGCAGAGCAGGTGTGGGGCACTGATGGAGGAGCGACCCCCGCCTGCTGGGGTCATAGCCTGGGATCCCTGGGAAAACCCTCCTGAGCTAACAGGCTGCTCCCAACTCACCCCGTGGTGCCACTGTTATATATGTGAGTGTGACATTGTTCCTCCTGAAAAATAGTTTTGCCCCTCCTGAAAAATATCCCACCCCCCAAAAAAAATAAAAATCTAGAATCCTGGCTACAGCCCTGCCTGAGACTCAACATCAAAAAAACCAAGATAGTGGCAACCGGCCCTATCACTCCCTGGCAAATAGAGGGGGAAGAAATAGAAGCAGTGACAGACTTTACCTTCTTAGGATCCAATATCACTGCAGCCATGAAAGAAAAAGACAATTAATTCTTGTAAGGCAAGCTATGAGAAGTGGGGCTGCAGTGGCTCAAGTGACTAAGATGCTGACTGGGATGCGCAAGGTCAGCAGTTTGATTCCCGAGTACTGCAGGACAGAATGAGCTCCCATCTTTGTCCCAGCTCCTGCCAACCTAGCAGTTCGAAAGCAAGAAATTGCAAGTAGATAAATAGGGACCACTTTGGTGGGAAGGTAACAGCATTCTGTGTGCTCCGGTGTCTAGTCATGCCTGCCACGTGACCACAGAAATGTCTGCAGAAGCAGACAACTCTGGCTCTTCGGCTTTGAAAGAGATGTGCACTGAACCCCAGAGTCGGATATGACTGGCTTTCGAGCAAGGGAAACCTTTACCTTTACTAAGCTATGAGAAACCTAGGGAACATAATAAAAAGTAGAGACATTACCATGCCAACAAAAGTCCACATAGTCAAAGCAATGGTATTCCCAGTAGTAATGTACGGTTGTGAGAGCTGGACCATAAGGAAGGCTGAACGCAGAAGAATAGACGCCTTTGAACTGTGGTGTTGGAAAAGACTTCTGAGAGTCCCCTGGACAGCAATGAGATCAAATAAGTCAATCCAGAAGGAAATAAACCCTGACTGCTCCCTGGGAGGACAAATATTGAAGATGAAATTAAAGTACTTTGAACACCAAACAAGAAGAGAGGACTCACTCAGAAAGGCGTTGATGCTAGGAAATATCAAAGGCAAAAGGAGAAGGGGTGGTAGAGGATGAGGTGGCTAGATGGCATTGTTGTAAAGCTGAGTGGGCTGTGCAGGATCAGTGGTGGGATTCAGCAGGTGCGCACCAGTTCACCAGAACCGGTAGCAGAAATTCTGGCTGGCCCCGCCCATTCAAGTTTTGAAATAAAGTACTCCTAATTCGGGTGCAACGCAGGGCTTCCCCCTGGCCACGTTTACCATACCATGCCCACAGAATAGGTAGTAAAAAATGTGAATCCCACCATTGCGCATGATGGTGGATGATAGGTGTGCCTGGCGTGCAGTGGTCCATGGGGTCACAAAGGGTCGGACTCAACATGCGACTCAACAGCAGCAGCAGCAACAACAACAACAAAGAAGTCAGTCTGATTTTAAAAAAATTGTCACAAAATAGCTGTCCATTCTCTCAAGCTTATGTTCATTCATTTTATTTCATTTATTTGATTTGTATGCCGTGCCTCCCACTCAGCATACGCCGACTCCGGGCGGCTCACAGCAAATCAAACAATAATATCAAAATACCAAATACAATTACAAAATATCGTATCATATACAATGTTAGCATTCTTGTTTGGAGTGCTGGGAATATTTAATTTTAGAAAAAGGTCACTCTTGCTAGAAAGCCAGTTGTATCTGACTCTAGGGTTCAGTGCTCAACTCTGTTTATAGCTGAAGAACAAGCGCTGTCTGCATCTGCAGACGTTTCCGTGAACATGTGGTAGGCATGTCTAGACACGGGAATGCATGGAACGCTATTTACCTTCCCACCGAAGTGGTAACTGTTTATCTACTTGCAATTTCTTGTTTTTGAACTGCTAGGTTGGCAGGAGCTGGGACAAAGACGGGAGCTCATTCCGTCCTGCAGTACTCGGGAATCGAATTGCTGACCTTCCACCTCCCAGTCAGTGTCTTAGCCACTTGAGCCACTACAGTCCCTAAGAGACTATATACATGGAGACAATTCCTGCTGTAGATGTCCTACTGTAGTTGACTAATCAAGTGTTGCATAAAAGTCTGGTCTGCAATTCAATTTGTTGTTTTAGTAATGATATAATGATCATATATAATTATTTCTCAGTCTCTTCATCAGACTACAACCAGAAAATATAGGGAATTTTATGAGACATTTAAAACCAGGAAAACCCTAGAATCTGTATGCTAAAGTGGCAAGCATTTAGTGTGACCTCCCCTTACACTTGAGCAACAGCAGGTAACTGGTCTCATAAACCTAAGTCGAACAAAAACCTAATTACTGTACTGTCATTGCTAATACAGTACTGTACCTGTATATTTCCTATTACATAGCAAAAAATCTGTGAAAAATATTTTACACCAGGTTTGTGCAAGACATGCTTGAGCATTTCATATGGTACATACGCATGTTGTATATGTGTAATTAATTGGAAACATGCTAATAAGACCAACGTTCAGTCATATTCCAGTCAAAATGCCAAGGATCACAGAATTTGACAGACATAAAAATCATACTTTTGCATCAGCAAGGCCACTCTCAAAGGGAAACCAACAAATAGACATGGTACTCGAGATGTGGTTCTCAAAATAAAGATCAGGAAAGGTCATGGACAAAAAAAGAACTTAAAAGCAGAAGAAACTTTCAAATTCTGATGAGAAGTTCCTTGGAGGTACTTCTTTGAGAGGCCGGAAGAAGTCCAGCAAGGGTCTGCCTCAGTGAATGGCAGCTTCATTGCGATGCCAATTTGACCCTTCTACAGTCCAAAGAAGCTTGATCAGGAATGGTCTTGGGTGAAGGGCAGGAGCCAAGAAACCACTTTTGTGGAAGGGGCACAGGGCATACCTGTCAACCTTCCCAGATTGGCCGGGATTTCCCGCCCGCAGCTGCCAAAACCCCAGAATTGGCAGTGGGGGGGAAGAGGTATTGCACATCCCTTCTGCGCAAATCATGTTCTACGCATGCGTAGAAGGCTTTTACACTTGCGTAGAACCCTTTTACGCTTGCGTAGAACCCTTCTACGCATGCATAGAACGCAACTTGCACAGAACCGTTGTGCGCAGGTCCCAAATTGTCTGGAGCCGCGGTTGACAGGTATGGTACAGGGATGGTGAAAAGGCTAAGATATGCTAAAGCTCACAAAGATTGGAATGAGGATCAGTGGAAAAGACTGTTACGGAGTGATGGGTCCCAGTTTGGAAATGTTTGGTCCAATTGTTGACAATATGTGAAAAAGAGAGTTGGGGGGGGGAGAGATGGGCAAATGAGTGCTTGTGGTCTTCAGTGAAACTCTCTGTCTTTCCTGGTTTGGGCTGCATTTTTGCCAGTGGTTTTGGCAATTGTGTCTGTACTGATGGGATCATGACTGCTGAAACGTACAGACAGGTTTTAATTCATTATGCCAATCCCTAATTGGGAGTGGTTTTATTTTTCAGCATGATAACCATCACAAGCACACTGCTAATGCAGTAAAATCATATTTAGTGAGAAAAACAGCTGATAAAACTCCCTCCGCCCCATGGACTGGACTCCACAGAGTCCAGACTTGAATATTATAGAGACAGTATTTATTTATTTATACTTATTAATCATATTTCTAACATTGCCCCACTCACCTTGACGACTCTGGGCGGCTTACAGTAAAACACATCAACATTTAAAACAAATTAAAATCTTTAAAAAATTTCTTTTTAAATTCCTTTTTTAAAAAACCCACCAAAACCACATCCTGAACTTCAAGGGACAGCCTACTCAGACTAGCCAGCCCACTGTGGCTATTTCCCCGGCCGCCCCACACACCTGCTATGCCAGCCAGGTCTTCACGTATGGGATCACCTGGACAGAGAAATAAATAAAAGACAATCTAAATCTAAAGAACTCTAAGAAGTGCTGAAGGAAGCCCGGTAATAGAAGATTACTTCAAAAAACTTCAGGACGGTCTCCCCAAAAGAATGCTTAGAGCCAAAGGAGGTCACACTAAATACTTGCCACTTTAAGCAACGGAAGCTGTTTTTCAGATTTTGTTTTATGTTCTTGAATATTGCATACAAATTTCCTGTATTTTCTGGTTGTATTCTAATGAAGAGGCTGATAAATAATTATCTATGGCCATTATACCATTGCTAAAACAATAAATCTAATGGTGGCCTAAAACTTTTGCATGGTACTCTGTATCTTGGACTTTGTTTTCATTTGGTTTCAATGAGACATTTGAATTCTCCTTTAACTCTTCAAGCAACTCTCACTCTGGCGCTGACGAAAAGAACTTGGGGTGTTCAAGTTGTAACATCCTGTTCTGTTATATCATTATTCTTGTTGTTTATTATATAAGTATATATGTGTAAACATTTTGTTCAGTTTGTGTTTCCAATGCTAATTTATAAATATTGCCAGAGAAACAAAGAGTGCTACACTGTGTAGAGATATTGCTCCTTTTATGTGTCCTGAATTTTCCACCATTCATCTTCATTGCATGACCTTGGGTTCTCGTACTGTGCTGTATTATGAAAGAGAAAGAAAAATCCTATCCACTTTCTCCATACCTTGCGTAATTGTATATCCCTCTATCACGTCTCCCTTTATTAGCAATACACCATGAACTTGCAGCCCATAAACATATTTTAAAAGTCAGAGTGCAGGTATAGAAAAAGACAGATACTGTATATGATAGAAAATATATAAATAATAGCCATTAAGGCTCTTCATATTTTCAAAAGTATATAGCAAGAAGAAGAGTTTTATATTGAGTGTTGTGGTGAGTTGACTCAATCATTGCCTAGTTGTCACTCTCATGGTGTGCTTAGAGCAGAGACGAAGAACCTTGGCACGCCAGGTGCCAGGAGCCAGGGGGGTTAGCTCACGCTGCCGAAATTCACCGCTTCCCCTCTTCCCTTTTCTGCCTGCGTAGCCCAGGCCTAGGCGCTCCGCTCTCCATGCATTTTTGCCGCCGACGCAGACCTCAGGCCCAGTATGCTAGTGTCTATTGGGGAAGATGGCATTCCTGCATCCCAGCAGGACATGTGGTAGCAAATAATATGGCAAAGTAAGAGTCTTGTTTATATGTGCCATCTCCCAAACAACCATGTTACATATATAGAGGAAATGGCCCTGGGAAAATGAGGTGGTGTAAAAATGTAACTTTTACCTCAAAGGTGGAATGTGCGCTGATAAGCTTTCCCAGGCCGTGGAAGTGAAAGTAACTCCCTCAGGATCACGGGACCCCACCCTTATCTTTAATTGAATGTCCCCTTTGAGCCTTCTCATTCTCCAAGGTTATGTTGATGTTAGATTGCAGCCTTATTTCCAGCTTGCACCTGTTATCAAAACTCCAGCAAAACTCCCATTCTTCTGTAGCAAAGACGCAACTCCGAAGCTGTCTTTTTGGAGTTTTATTTGAAGCTTAAAGTCCATCCATAATATAGAGGACAAACATGTGAAGAACTAATCTATTCAAACCTAACTTAGAATCTAAGAAAATAATAAAAGAGAAATTACCGTATTTTCCGGTGTATAAGACGACTGGGCATATAAGACGACCCCCAACTTTTCCAGTTAAAATATAGAGTTTGGGATATACTTGCCGTATAAGACTACCTCTCTTCCAATGCACACCAAATAAAAATTAACCCACACTCAACCTGAAGAGTCGAATGGGCAGGTTTTGGTGGAGAGCCAATCCACACTCACGTTCTCCTCCTCGAGTTACAGGAAGATGTGTGCAGCTTGCTTCCCCTTGCTTCATACTCCCCGCACAGAGCAGGGACTCGGCCGCGGCACCCCCCCACCATATGCACCGGATATATGAAGCAAGGGGAAACAAGCTGCAGTTAAGTACCTGTCCTATAAGACGACCCCCGACTTTGGCACAGATTTTTTGGGGTTAAAAAGTAGTCTTATACGCCAGAAAATACAGTATCTAATCTCATAGCTAGTAATATTGCGGGTGTTTAGCCCTCATTCGAGACGTACAATTTCATGGCCTCGATAGAGAGAATGACAAGGGCTCCCGCTTACCTGGGGAAGGAACACTCTCAATTGCTAAAAAGCTTGATCTTTTTTACTCTTTTACCCACTCCTCACACCTTCCTCTACAATGTGAGAGATGTAAGATGTTTGATTGTTTTGACTATTTTCCTGATTATTGAGATACTCAGGTGTTATTGTGTTGCAGTGTACCCATTGCTGGGATTCCCCTCTTTGAGTGACATCCCGTTCCTTAGTCACGTGCTAATGAGTGAAGTGTGCTGAGTGTATATTGCAATGTTACTGACATAATTGCCTCTCTATTTGAGAATTAGCCTTTCTCAACCTTAAAGAGAATATTGAAACTACTATGCAACTTAAGTGAATCTAAAGTAATTCAAAATATAGTAAATACCCCCTAAGATTTTCACGGCACCAGGTGTTCTTGGACTTCAATTACCAGAAGCCCAAGTCAGCACTCCTGCTGATCAGGGCTTCTGGGAATTGTGGTTAAAGAACAGCTAGAGTGCCAAGGTTTGCCATCACTGGTCTAGAGCAAACACAAATTTTCAACCACCTATTGTGAAAATACAGGTACATGTTAATAATTCCATGCTTATTCCTCTAAAGAAGGATACCACCAGGGATAGCAAAGCTTTAGCCCAAATGACTTTGTTCAGACATTATATGATCATGTCTGTGTGGACCTACCCATGCTTCTGATACCTGAGATCAGTATCTGAAACCCTGTTGTCAGTCCTCCCATTTAGTAAGATCTGTCTGACTGTAACTAGAGATCAGGGCATCCCAGATCTATTCTCATGATCGTGAAATTCATTATCCAGGGAGATTTAATGAGCTCTGAAAATGGCTGATAGGCATACTGAAGCCCCTTTAATTGCTTTGTTTTATTGCAATCTTGACCTAACTGACTATTTTTGTGGTACTGTTGGCTGTATTTAGTTTTTAGAGTTTTAATTGCACTTATGCCAATTTACTATCATAAGCTTCTGTATGAAGGCTGTTTTGCTTTGAAAAGTAGGTTATGAGTAACCAGATACTGTAAATTAGAATAACTAAAGTAATTATGCATAAAGCCATTTAAAATCATCATTTTAAATAAATTAATTGCCGCACCATTGTTTGTTTCTCTTCTTTTGTGTGGCTTTCAACAAATGCACCGTGCAGCATGTGTTGCTTGTGAGAGAAGACATTGACCTGCATAGGCAAGTGAAGGCTGGTAACTTGTGGATCCATAAAATCCTCAGAGATGTCATTTATGAAAAGCTCTATAGAAATGTCAATATAATACAGGAAATGTTTTTGAGGTAGTAGCTGAATGTTCTGCTTTCACATCACTTTCCACCCCCTTTCTTGCATGGGAAACGCTGGGTGATGAACCACAATGATTCCACTAATGGCTTCTAAGCATTTTGCAAAACTCTTTGTCTTTTGCTCAAGGGACAATGCAACAACAAAAACGACAAATGTTCACGTTTTGCTCGTGTCCTTCACAGGAAACATTTCGTGCAGTGTCTTGCCACACCTAGAAGAGGGACTGGGCTTAATTATATGGAGAGATGCTTGACAATGTTGAATACAATGTCTTCCAATACATCTTTGACTGTTTTCTTTAGAGTCATATCTTGAATCGTATCTGGCTTTTGTCACGGAAATCTAGACAGGGCTGTTAGGGAACACAGTCTGTATTTTCATAGGATAATTGGAACACTGTGAATAGTTTGCTGGGAAACCCACCCACCCACCCCACCTCTATTAGTGTTTACTTAAAGCTGCAGAAGACAACATTGCAATAACACAGTGCATTTTTGTTCTGCAATCCAAGAGGATCAGTGGATATGTTATCTTATCCCTAAGGTTCACAGGCACTTAAATTGTAACAGCGTTTGACATAAAAATTCTTCTGTTGTGTGGAAGGAACCTACACTAGCTACACAAGAAGCCATCTTCTGTCAGATAGAACTATTTGTCCAGCTAGTCTATGGAAGGCTCTCCAGATGTTGCTTAACTACAGTTAGTGTAATTTTTAAATGTTGGTATGAAGAGGTTGCTTTTGACATCCCTGGCATATCATCAGCCCCCATGCCAGGCGCTTGTGCAGAATCCTCAGACTGTTGGGCAAGAGACTGGTAAGGGCAAGATTGACCATCCTGGGAGGAGGCTATGGCAGATCAATGCTATGTGGGCAAAGATGAGGAGGATGGATATGTCTTCCAGCTAGGGACCATAAATGAAGCTTTGATGGAGACCAAAGGAGGTTCTGGGAAGATGAAGAATGCCTGCACCTGGCAGGGAAGACCTCAGAGATAGAGGAGGAAAATGCTTGGGGAAATGTTTGGGGGGCGGGAACTGAAAGAGTGCACTGAGTACTGAGTAGATTTGGGGTGCTGAGAAGGTTTGGGATTATACCTACCAAGAGGATCCCTGGACAACTCTGGGTCCTTCGAGAGCAACGTAGCCCTCAAAGAGTGACTAATTTATCCCCTCATTCTGTAGTCCAACACCAAGACCAATGCCAATAATGTGTGCAGGGCCAGCCAGGCCTCAGGCCTACCTACAGGTAATGCTGGAGGCAGAGATGACAAAAAGAAAAGTGCTGCCTCCAGCAGCAGTGGTAGCTGTAGCAGTCACCACAGCAGTTGCCCTTGGTGAGGCTCAGACCCTAGCTGGTGCCATGGACTTACAAGCCTTCCCTGCTTCAGGCATCCATTTTTGACCCTCTTTAGAAGTCCTCAGTGAAAGAGATATTTGATGATACATGTCACAGTGGAGTTAATTAGGAGCCAGCATTGGACTGAGCCACTATAGGGGCAAATGCTGTTAACTTCGGTCCTGGGAAAGTTCCCTGAAATTGAAGGAATGCCTGAATTTGTTGCACCCCATTCCTCTGTGTGATGGTAATCGGGTCAGTGTTCTCCCAAGAGCATTCTCTTGTCAGCCCGCCTTGTAATTGTGCACAAAGGGAGAATTATTAAACCTGATGTGTGATTGTGTTTTCCTCACAAGCCTTCCAGATGTCTTCTCTGGTGGAACCTTCTTGGGAATCAATTTCTAGCTGCCACCATCTTTGCTTCTCAGTAGTGTGTTGATTAAGATCCTGAAATTAGAATCACTCCTTCTCCCAAATCTAACCAGTCTCTTGGCTTAGATTCCATAATTTTTATTTAAAAAGAAACCAGATTTCTCCTAGAAAGTGAATCTCAAAACAATTGGTAAATTCACATATGAAATGCCTTTTATATGCACCTTTCTCTGAGGTATATTTGCTCTTCCTTAAGCTTGAGACAGAATCATTTCACAGAATTAGGATGTTGCACCAAGGTGTGAAAAAAAGCTATCTGTTTGCTACCATCACAGTCACAGTCTGACAGTTGTAACTCACAGTCTGAATAAATCAGTCATTTAGAATCTCATCACACCTTGGGACAAGAAACCGCATTTGTTGGTGAGCAAGACCATCTAGAACTGTGGTTCCCAATGTGGGGCACCCGCCTCATGGGGGGCTATTGGATTTTTAAAGGGGGCAATTTGAGAATGAGTTATTAATAGTGAATGGCCTTTTAGGCTTCCTCCAAGGGAATAGGAATTCACTCTTTGAATAAGAATATGTCACTCAGCCTTCCATCCTTATGAGGGCAGTAAAATGAGTACCCAGCACATTGGGGGCAAAATGCTAATTACTGTACCTGTAAACTACCTAGAGATTGCACGAAGCACTCTGGGGCAGTATATAAGTGTAATTGCTATTGCTGCCCTGGAGGGGGGCAGCTAGGTTGGCTATGCTGGTTGGGGCTTCCGGTGACAGTCAGTCTATGGATGATGACAATCTGCCTGTGCTTGATTTAGCTCAATTTCAGTTAACTCTTGTCTACCATTTGCTGTCCAGTGTTGTAGGTGTTCTTCCTCAGAGTTTCCCCCAAATAGGGGAAGTAGACCTTAATGAATTGCAAATAATATGTCAAATAATATGTGTTGGGCCTTAGTTTACCAAAATCCTTCAAGATTTTTAGGTGGCTGCTTCCCAGGTTAGTACTTCGTGGGCTTTGCTAGCTACTGGCTGGGTCACATGGTAAGGGGAAAGAAAAACCAAAGAAAGAGCCAGAAATGATTAATTCCTTCCTTGTGTTGTGTTGTGTAGTGGTGGACAATTAATGGCTTAAACAACTAACCTCGATACACAGCTTAACGTGATGGTGAATAAGTGTTAACTGGGCTTTCAGCTTGTCCAGAATTTGTTCAGATTTTCTAATCTGCCTGGAGTTAACAAGATTATTTGAGTGGCTCTCCATTTGGTTTTTTGTTCAGAAATGATAAAAAAAATTCTTGACTTTCTTACAAGTCCCAGGTGAATATGCTCCTGCTATTTTCTGTAACAATTAATTTTATTCACTCCCAATGCAAGAGGCCTATATTTCATGATAACCTCTATTTTTTTTAATACAGCTGAATCACAAATGCGCTTGTTTTCTCTTACTATCTACATCTCTGGACCAGCATATTTTAAAATGGAGAGCTTGGGCAAGACTTTTGGCCTGAAACACCTGGAATCTGCAGCATAATTCAGCATAATACTTGGAAGGGAGTTAAGTCTCAGGATTTCCCATTCTCTTTACATGGTGGTGACTGCATTGTGAAAGTTTCCTAAGCAAAGGCTCTCCTCCTGTCTCTCTGGAATGACTTTAAACTGAGTTGAACTTGTGCTCAAGGATGCAAGATAAATGTCTGCAACTGAGTTCAGTGCCAAGTGAGGCAAACAGTAGAAGGCACAACTGGATCCAGGAGGAAACATGGTAGTGCTCCTCCCATGAACCATCTTGAATCACGATCATCTTTCGAGTTAAAGCCTCATTCCTACAATTACTGCAATATATTAAAGAATTATTCCTGATGACAAATATGTAGAATTGGTAAATCAAAAGTATCCTAACAACAAAGAAACAAATCACACAAATAAACTGAACATGGTATTCTGTGGAGTTCTGTTGAAACATACTTAAAATAAACTCTAAAGTAGTGTTAAGTGTGAGAAAGAAAGAGTGAGGATTACTTTTGCATGTCTGCCAGTATTTACCTTTCTTCCTACCCCAGATTCTCCCAGTTCTTTCTGTAATCCAATGATAACGGTGCTTTTATGATAACGGTGCTTAAGTAGCTGGTATTCCAACACTGAAAGAAGTGAAACTGAGAAGCAAGGGAGTCCTCTCTTTTGAAGACAGCAATCTGCACCTCTGTGGGTGGCTTGAATTACAAAGTTAGCAAGATTTCATTTTAAAAGCCATGTGAAAAGGATGAGCCAGACACTTAATCCATCAAATAACCTCAGGGGAGGTAACAGACAATCCCTGAGAGTTCGATATCCCTAGGCAGGCAGAGGGAAGAGTTAAATGTGAGCATTAACCCAGTAGTTTTCAAACTGTAGTCCAGGAATAAACCTTGAGGTTCTCTATGCAGGAGACTGTTCCCCTGAGAGACAGTTTTCCTGCCACTGTCGGTCTTCATCACATAAAGAACATTAAAGGGCAAGTTGAAGGCTATAAAATGTTCAAAAAGAACAGAAAGGGCAGAAAAGGAGGTGAAAATCACATAACTCTACCAGTATCAGCAACTCTTTCTCTGCTCCCCACAGTGAATGGATTTATGACCTCATTCTGATCAGAAGAATGAAATTTAGAACTCTCACAATGGGAGAGAATTATACTCCCATTTCTTATTTACAGTACTTTGGTAGTTGACTTGTCTATTTTCTCCCCTAATGTCAATAGCTGAATTTTAAAAACTGTTCACAAAACTTGATGTAATTTATAACCCCAAAACGAATTTATTAGAATCTGTCACATTTAAGTGTTACCTTTAGCTTGCTAGGACCTTGTTGGTTTAAAAAAAAACTTAAACATTTTGCTGTTGTATGTTGTTCAAATTGTGTTTTTTTAAGCAAATGAACGGGTATGAAAGTCACAGAAGTAGCATAGATTAACCCAAGGAAAGATCAGATTATGAAAAGGTGATTTTAAGGAGGTGACACTGTCTAGTTTAGTATCACAAAACATGAGAATAGCCATGGAAGTGGATTATGGCTCCAGACCAGAGGGGGTGGTGTCGTCACACTGTCTATTTAAAAACTATTTTTTTCTTGAGGTTTATCCTGTTAAGTCCTCTCACCTAAGATGCAGGACTCACATCTTGCCTCACCAGACTTACCAAGAATCTAACATGCTTTGTACAATTATTTACTTCTTTCCAAACTTTGTAAAATGGTTAATATGGGTGGTTTTTTAAACCTAGCACCCAGTTTCCCAGCACTACAAATTGAAAACAGACTTAAGTTTACTTTGGCTTTGTCACCATGAGGTAAATATCAGGCTCATTTGCACATTTATTGTGCAGGTGATATCTTTGAGAGTATGGGTTTCTGGAAGAAAATGTTTTATCACCTTCTAATTGCAAAGCTTTTGTGTCCTGCAGTTTGCTCAGAAAAACTAGACTGGAGATTTGCACTGTGTATGCATGTGCGTGCTTCTGTGCACCTGCATGCATCATATGTACATAAACATCTCTATTGCTCAGGTAAATTTTTATTTGGATGTGTCAGGCTTAGAAAAGCATATACCTGTATTTGAAAGGGGCCTGGGTTTGTCACTATTCTTTGTTGTTTCAATCAATAAAATTCAGCTGACAGGAATGAGAAAGGAAATCTTTTGTAAAGAATAGTGTTTTCTATTCAGATCATTTACATATCACATTGAATTTCTTCTTTTTGACAGAGAAATATTAATTTACAAATATAGATATACAGAACCAAGAGAATGCCATCCATGCTGCACCTTCATTAATAACTAAAACACACACCTGTAAACTTGTATAGATAAGAAATGTAATCAAAAAGGGACAAGACATGGATTGTACTTGCACAAGGTACAACACAAAATAGAAAAGACAAGAACAATGACAGTTACAAACGTGTAAATGCATCAAAATCCTCTTATGGAGGGGAACAATCTGGAAAAAATATGCCTGTATTAAAATAAAATAAAATAAAGCAAACAAAAACAATCCATTCTATAAACAAAAGCCTGGCCTGCAAGCAGAAATCCTTTGAAGTGGAGACACCCTTAAGAGGAGTTGCTTCTGACACTGAGAGGAGCAGCCAAGAGTACAGTTTGCATGTTGACAAACATTCATTCATTTCCTAAAGCTTTTTCAGATGCTCCTGTGAGGTTTCCCTATGGCAGCATGTTCCAGAACTGGAGAAGAGGCAGAGAGAGAAAGACTGATGGGATAGGCCAGATATAAACAGGTTTTGACCGGCTCCTTCTCTACCCTTCCATTTATGTAAAACAACAGTAACGGCCCATCAAGGCAAAGATATACAAGTACTGTAGAAAGAACAAGATGAGACATAATAAGAAAGAGGACATCTGTGCATTGTGTTTACAAATATCCTCAAATTCCGGACTCAGCATAAATAATGCCAATGAGGATATATCTGCATATATTCACTTTGGAATATTTATTTGGATGGCAAAATTTGGGATTTGTCATCAGGAATGGGACATGATCTCTCAAGAAAAGCAGGTCCATGGGGACTGATACCATGGGATTTCAGTTGTAGGGTTAATGTCAGACACCAATCAGAATGTCATCATATCTTTCAAGGTCGCCAGACTCCTCTCCATTGTTATAAGAGCAAGAAGCATATTTCTCAGCTAAAGTATAACGGCGATATATTCAGTTCTGGAAGACAACATTCCATGCTTTCCAATGGAATCAAGGAGGATGGATAATAATGATTCCCTTAAAAGTGATTGCCAATAAAGAAGCTGGAAGCAAAAGAATGCTCTGTATGGGCTCAATGCCATTCTAACAACCTGTTTGTTTTGGCTGGCAGATATTTCTAGATAAACGACAACAGCTGGAATTCACTAGTAAGTTGCAACTGGAGGTGGGACATTAAATCAGTGTTAATTTGGTGAGTCAATTCATCCGTAAGTCCCAATGGGTATATTCTAGATGCAACTTACTACTGGGTGTTAGAGCCATAACTCTCAGGTCATTTGAAAGGCACTGAGCCAATACAGATCACATTTTCATATTTGTTTCAGCTAAAGTGAGAATCCGGGCACGTAAATACATTTTACATTTGGAATTCTCCTTCCCCATTTTCAGATGTACTTTTTAAACCTCCCAGCAGAAAGTGAAGAAAATCAATCCCCTAATGGAAGCAGTGACTGCAATTGTCCAGAAGAAACTGAAGGGAAATAGTTCCCATAAAGTCTGTACAGAGATGGGAATTCCATGATGATGGTATAAAGCAGGGGTGACCAAGCTTTTCAGGCTGTGGGCCAGTCACGTGGTTCAGGGAGCCAGTCACTATGGCCCAGGGGCTGGATCTGGCCCCCAACACCAATTGATCCAGCCCCCGAAGCCCTCGTCGCTCCTGGAAGTGGAAGTAAAACGCACCCGTATGGTAGCTTCCAGGAGCGATGAGGGCTTTGTGGGCTGACTGAATTGGTGTCAGGGACCGGATCCAGCCCCCAGGCCATAGTTTGGGCACCCCTGGTATAAAGCCTCCTAAAGAGTGGCAGTCCATGTATGCAATGTGGTTTGGGGGGATGCTCTGGTGACTCTCAGAGATGTGCCCATGTTGTCTATGTACTGCAACCAAAGCTACATAAAGTTTGATTCTGCTTTGGCCTCTTAACATAAATCAAGACCACACAAGAAGTAAATGGTTAATATCCAATACAGAGCTACTGGAACTGTATGTGTCATTTATGGCCGGCAATACAGCTGCTCTTCTGTTGCTCACATCCATGTATTTGTGCCCGCCCCCCTTCTGCTGGTTGAACTGAAATAAGAGCAGAAACAAACAACGCTGCATATCAGGAAGAAACCCAGCTAAGACACATCTATTTTTATCTGACCTGAAATAAAGCTTATTATGGCAAACTATTTGAATGGAGGCTAAACAGTGTGTGAGGGCTGCAACTCTCAGAAAAATCCCGTCTGGTGGCAGAACAGTTCTGTTTCACCTGAAGAGCTACATCCAAGATCTAATTTAGGAAACAGCATCCAATCAAGGACTTGTGATCATGTCCAATGGCAAGAACCATTCCCTGTTTCAAAGGGCTTGGCATCGCTCTTCACATCCAAGGACTTCTCCATCTGCTTCTTGAGACCTCCCTCTGCGCTTTCTTCTAGGAGCAATGGGGAAGGGCTCCACAGAACAGATGCCACACCATACCATGGGTAGAGGAGGGTGTAGCTCTCGGCAGGGGGTCTCCACCATCTGCCCCCCTCCTTCAGTACTGGTCTGAAAAGAACGACGCATGGAGGAGGGAGGGGCTTGGGCCCTCAGTGGGTGGAGTGCAGCTGCCTTCCTCCGACTGTTCTGACAGTTCCCCATATTCACTGTTGTAAAAAGTCTGGCCTCGGAGCTGGGTCTGATAGGATGGACGACACTGGCCTCTCAAATCTGACTGGTCCACTATTGAGTCTTCATTTCGACTGGAACCTTTACTGCTATTGGAGGAAGAGGGAAATGGGAAACGGAAATCAGTTCTGAGCAAGAAATGTTCTAATTATTTTCCAGAAATAGCTTCTAAACCACGTAAATACCCAATAAAACGGTGAGCCATTTAGGATATTACCAGGCCTGTTGTAGGGTGTTGTAGGTAAGGTGGAAAGCCTTGGACTACAGTTGGGGCAGGAAACTTCCAAAGGACTAAGGCTGCCGAGATATGCGGGCACATACACACGCACACACACACACACACACATGTACGCGCGCACGCACGCGCGCGCGCGCACACACACACACACACACACTCTTGGACACACTCATCTTTCTGGACTTCAGAGATCACAATACTTTTTGGGATTTGGGGGAAAAGTTTCCAGTTAGACATCTTCGAGTGTCTGCATCTACTGTTGGGAAAGTTAGATGTTACTGGTAATAGTGTTCTTCTCAAGCTGACAGAAGTAGCCAAACAAGTTCCTAAGGCTAATATTGTGGATGGTTTTAATATTCGTGCCAAGTTCACTCTATTAGTCTTTTGGCCTGAGGGGCATCACAAGGCTGAAATGTGCAGATGACACTTAACCCTTCCTTTCATTTCATTCTACTTGTCCCAGGAAGGCTGTAGAATTATTGAACTCATGCTTGGATAAAAGTGAAAAACAACAACCCCTTAGCTCTAATTCAGACAAGATGTAAATACAGTAAGGCGACGGCTCCTTTTGCTTGCATGAAACAATGTGTACATTTAACAAACTGACAAAATTAAACTAAACCTGAAGCATTTGTCTTAGTGTTTCAGTTTACAACTGCAAATATGTTAGGGATAGAAGGTATTTGCATAGCAATGCGCAGCACATTCCTCAGGCTGTGCCCATCTTTGATTTAGTGGTGTGTATTTGTGTAGGAGTAGATATCGTTTAACTGTATAGCTTCATCTGTTTCAATTTACAGAGCCATACCTGATGGTATGGTAAAATGCACTTCATTGTCAAAAATATGTAAAGGTGTCTTTAGGTCAATCCAGATAATAAATAACCCAGAATTTCTTTGCAGTGTTGCATTAATTAACTTATTTTCTGCAGCAATAGTACAATATCATGTCTTTATGTAATTTCTGTGTGGAGTGAGAGGAGATGGCAATGGGGAATCACAGGGGCAGCAAGGACATTTAGCTGGTTTTTAGCTACCTTTTAAAGATAAAGGAGATTATATACTACTAGTAGGGGTGTCCGGCTTCGTCTGGGTGGGGTTGGGCGCTGTCCTACCTTCCAGGGTTGCGTTGCTCAGGTACTCCTTCTCCTGGGTTGACCTCTGTCCACTGGACTCCTGCCCTGCCCTGCCAGCTGGCCTGCCTGGCCAAGGGGCGGGGCCCTGTGATGTCACATTGGCTGATCACTCCTAAGGGCTGTCCACTCCCAAGGGCTGACCAGGTCTGGGCAAGACAGCACAAAGGGCATGATATCACAAAGGCCCAGACCTGGTCAGCCCTTGTGATTGGGTGAAGACTAAAGGATCAATTTGGGAGGCATAACCCTACCATGGGCTTCGGGACCCCGACAGTGACCTGCTCACGTGTGCAAGGTACGTGTGTGCCGAATTTCACAGGGTTTGGTCAAGGGGTGCAGCAGCCCATTCTGGACACGCCACCTACACCTTTGCTTTTAGGTATATAAGATTCTACTCTATTGGGAAGGGAAAGCACACATCACCTAAGAAACATTTTCTCATATTTACGTGTGTATTTTCCTACATAACAAAATACATTATGTATGCTTTGAGAAAGATAATATTGCTGGGTATTTGTCACTTCATTTTTGTTGTTGTTGTTCAGTCGCACAGTTGATTCCGACCCTTTGCGAAACTATGGACCATTGCCCGCCAGGCACCTCTGGTTTCCACCATCCTCCTTCATAGTTTAGTTTTCTAAGGATGCAGGAGTTAGGAAAAAAAGACGTTTGGACTTCACTATATGGTAGTGGGCCAGGATACCTAAGAGACCTAATCGCCCCAAGAACGTCTGTCCGTCAAACCAGAGCGGACCGGAGGGGCTCTCTGCTTGTACCATCTGCTAGAGGGGCCCGTGTCTCTAGCACAAGAAGGAGGGCCTTCTCTGTGTCCTCTCCGGCCCTTTGGAACCTCCTGCCAGTGGAACTAAGGCTGCAGACGGAATTGCTGCCCTTCAGGAAAGATCTGAAAACATGGCTGGCGGGGCAGGTGTGGGGTCCTGAAGATGTTGTGACCCCCACCTGCTGGTTTGTTTAATATCAAAATAATCTTCCACTTTTTAATGTGTGGGGTTTTAGCGGGGTAATTTGTTTTAATGGGGTTGTTCTTGTTTTAAGTGTTTTAAGATTGTATGCTGCCCAGAGTCTTTGTGAGTTGGGCAGCTATATAAATATGATTATAAATAAATAAATAAAAGAAGTAACAGCAACAACAATGGAATGAACCAGCCAAATTAAAATACTATTAAGTTTTAGCTTGTTTCAAGGTGAAATTCAGATGACCTCACTATTCAAACCAAAAGAGCAGAAAATATTATGTTGGAAAAATCAACACACTGTGTCACATTCAGTGTCTAATACATTACCTAATATATATGTGCAACCAGATAGCATTGAAACAATCCTGCTTACTAGATAAAGAATTACATATTCTCAGTAACAGTATTAATTGCAGTTTGAGCGCTGGGAAGCATGCAGTATTTTCCAAAGAAAAGATCTCCTTGAGAAACATCAGCATTTGTGGCTTGATTAGCTAGAGCAGGGGTGCCCAAACTCTTCAGACTGTGGGCCGGTCATATTACTGTACAAGGAGCATCCTTTTTTATTTCCCTTGTACTGACATCACTCCAAAGCCATTAAGTTCAGTCATCCTAGTTTGTTTCAAATGCCTTCAGGAATGCTGCCACCAGCAGCCGACTACAGGAGGGTGGACATGGTTGCATTTCTGTGCTTCTAGCACATTTACAAGAGGCTGCAATGAGGTCTGTTTTGTTACTGGAGACTGTGAGATGTAGATCAGAAAGATAAGGAAGTACCTGCATGCACCTTCTTTTCTGTGCCTATTTTCTATCCTCTCAAACTCTTCAGATGCCAGAACCATCCCGCTGTCTGTCTGGTTATCCTACATGGAAAGGGAAGCAAGAAGTATTGGAAGTGTCCAATACTGGGGATCACATTTTAACACAGAAAACCAAATTTGCACTTCCTGAATGAATACACATATCAAGTCTGATCCTGTCTCCAGATTTTCTGATGCAGTTACCTCATCAAAAGGTGTATAGAGAAATGCCTAAATTAGAGGAAACTGCTTAGAGAAAGTAATATATTTGGAGAAACTGCTTATGAGCAATGCATACAATTGGGGGGGGGGATGTATCCAAAAATACACACATAAAATGTTCATGCATTTTTTATGTGGACTTCACCCAGTCTTTGGAAACTGATACAGAAATGGGATGCAGTAATTTGTACGTGGGGAAAAATCTGAATGTTATGGAAAGGCACAAGAAGTTCATGCACCCAGACTAATGTCAGTCCTATTAGCCACACATTCTAAAAATGTTTCACCAGGAAGCATCCCTTGGTTGAATAGAGTGCATTGTGTTACAGACAGGGGCGTGCTGGCTACGCTAAAAGGGTGCTGGACAGGGAGGGGGCGCCGCCTATGGGGGGGGTACTGCATGATGTCATGATAGTAGCCGCCAGGTGACATACTTCTGCCCACCTCCGGGGGTGCCAGTCACTGGGGCGCACCGGGACTTGCCCCTGTGTCCCAAATGGCGAGCACGGTCCCGGTTACAGACAAAAATTCTGAGTAGGAGGAAGTGCTTGAGTTCTTCCCTTGTGCTGGCAAAGATAGCGCATGCGAAGTGTCAATCTCATCTGCCATCTTCCCCATTTAAACTGTACTTTCAACTAGGAAGCAATAGGATTTTCCTTTGCATGTCATCTTCTCTGAGACAACTGCAGCAGTACCAGCAAGACACAAATTGAGTGATTTGGATTGCTGCTTATGTGCCCATAGGAAGCTTCATGGAAGACCTTCAATGGGCACATGCGATCCACAGGCTGTGGGTTACCCATGTGTCGATTACAAGGTTTATCCTCATCTATCTTCTGTCGTGCAAGGACAGAAGTTTGCTTTTACATCTCTTTATAAAGCAGGAACCTTTCGTGTACTGTTTTTTCTCATTCTTCTTGACCTTTGAGAAGGTGGAAGGATCGGGGAGGAATAAATTAAAGCATTAAAGAAGGTCTGACTTCTGTCATCATTTCTGTCATGGGAGCAGTTCTATGGGAATTTGAGCCAAACTACACCTTGCTTGAGCCTGAGGATGGAGATGAACCATGTGCTCTTGCAGAACCCAGAACCCTCATGGTTTTACAAATGACTACAGACCATCAGATGAGGCTTCCTCCTAGGCCACAGGAGTTGCACAGTGCAAAGGCTTGGATCCAGAGGAAGTCTTGCTCAGATGAAGGGAGCTTCTCTAGGCCATTCAAGTGTTAGCAGCTGAGCTCGTGCAACATTTTAATTTTTGAGTAATCCATTAAAGGTCTTGCCTTCTTCTTGCATTTTTTGCATTTAAAAAAATAATTTAAATTTGGATCACATGGCTAATTTCCTTTGTTTGCCTTTGGAACTACAGTGGAACCTCATACAACAATTGCCCCATATAGCAACAAAACCGCATAACTATTAAGTTTTGGGGGGAAATGGCATCCCGCATAACTATTTTCCCTATAGAAAAAAATCGTACAACAATTTTTTAATGGGAAAAAAACCACTTAGCAAAAAAAAAATTGTTGTATGATGCATCCCATAGGGAAAATCACTATATGATGCATGTATCGTATAGCAATTGTTTCATACAATGAGCCCCATGGAACAGATTAAAATTGTTGTATGAGGTACCACTGTACTTGATACCATTAACACCTGGCATGGACTTTTTAACATCACAAATTCAAGCAGCCATCGGATCACTAGTTAATATTTTAATTGACTTTGATTTGACTACAATTGGCATGCCTAGTGTGTAAACCAAATTGAAATCACTGCTCCCTGATGGAAAGCACATGGAGTTTTGTATTCCCTTTGTCTGGCCACAAAAGGAAGCTAGTGCTTCAGAAAGGGCCATATGGAGTAGGAGCAAACACCCAGCTTCCTGTGGGGAGTGGTGATATGATAACACCAAAAAGCCCTTTGCTGTTGTTCAACATGCATTTCTAAGAGGAATACCTGGCCAAGCATCATGTCATGAATTTTCATAAATAATTTTATGCCTGCCTAAGGACGAGATTTTGGATCTCGAAAGCTCGTGCTATATTTTAATTTTTGAGTGATCCAATAAAGGTTTTGCCTTCCTCCTGCCTTTTTTGCATTTTTTTATACTTTGCCTTCTGACTCTATTTCCTGGCTCTTCCTCACTGGTCGTCTATCTGCTGTGGATGCCATAACTTGTACTGACTGCAAAACAATTGGCCTCACTTGAAAACAGTAAGAATAGTAAGAATAATTCCCATTTAAAACTGTCTGGAATTGTTGGTATTGCCACATTTTGTTGGTGTCTTATATCGGGTACACCCAGGAGTGGGCTCCAAATTTTTTTACTACCACACTATGGGTGTGGTATGGTGGGTGTGGCCAGGGGTAAAAGCCCTGCATTGCACGCAAATTAGGACTACTTTATTTCAAAACATGGATGGGCGGGGCCAGCCAGAATTTCTGCTACCGGTTCTGGTGAACTGGTGCGAACCTGATGATGCCCAACACTGGGTACATCCACAATTAGTGTTCATGCAGAGGGCTGCCATGCTGAATGCCTGATTTCATGATTAAAGTGACAGCATTTCCCTGCAGATGCTAAGAACCAGAAATAACTAGACCACTTTCCAGAAGATGGAAAGATGGTATCAGGAAAGGCAGATGCCTGTTTCTGTCTAGAGATGTGAAGCCAGCTATCCATTGACTTTGCTCATGTCAGTCATGCCTGAAGCAAAAGTGGCTATATAGCTCAGGGGTGTGCTGGGCACGTTGGGAGGGTGGTGGACAGGAAGTGATGGGGCGCTTATTGTGAGGTTGTGGGGGAGAAATCCCATACATTCCCATTACCACTTCCTGCCTCTGGGGGGTGCCAGTTGCTGGGGTGCACCGGGATGAGTCCCTGTATCCTGTGGGCCAGCACACCACTGATATAGCTTCCCCTTCTCCTATAGCAGGTGTTCTCAACCCTTTCATGCCACGGGCCAGACCACTCCTCCTCAGACAGCTGAGCGGGCCAGACACGTGGTCCCCTCTGTTGTAAATGCTGCCATAAACTGCGGCAGGTGCGTTTGCACATGCGTGGGTGCAGGTGCATTTATGGCTGTCATAAATGCGTCCACTTCCGTGGTCATTGCCACGAGCTGGATGATTTGCTGTTGGGGTCCGGGGCCGGCCCATAGGCCGCATGTTGCGAACCCGTGACCTATAGACTCAGTATTTCTTGTGGTGGGTTGTTGCAACATCATCATCATCATCTTCTTATAATGAGGAAAAGATTTAAAAACAACAATCCCAGCAGGCATTAATGCCACCCAACTATTGAATGTAATCATTCAGGAATGCTTATATTTTATATTTAATATACTCCATCCTGTCAAACATCTGGTTCCACATGTGGACTTTATAGCATGGTGTTACCAGCTTATATTAGTGTGGCAGTGTACTGGAAAATGTAGTTTTAAACTTCAGACTGCATTGGACTGGTTCTGAATTAGAATATTGCAGAGACAGTAGATAGTTGAGTTGACAGGAAATGCATATAACCTTAAAAGCAATATTAAAACATTAACATTTTAATGTTAAATTTTTAAACTTTATTTTTAATATGCATCAATTACTTTATTCTCCTGTTTAATTTACTCACCGGATGTGTTTTATACATGGGTTGTGTCATAGGAAATTCTTCAAAAGTCTTTATTCTTGATGGGCACCTTATCTGATTCCCACCCGTCAAACAGCCAGGGAAAGACACGCAGTTGTAATATCTGGGAGAGGAGATTAAAGTAATTAGTAAAATCAGAGAAGCTACTGTTGGATCGGATACTTTCAGTAAGGACTTTATGCTCTCCCAAGGAGCTACATTGGGTTAGATGCAACATACGATTCTGCAGCATGGGAGCACTACAGGCTGAATTTACTCTAGCCCCCATTCTCCAGGTGTATTTCTAAGGCGTGTTTTGATATTACAGTAAAACCCCATCTTACATATGCCTCTAGTTACATAAAATTCGACTTACATAATGATTTTTGCATTAAAACCATGTCCTGATTTACATAAATGTCCCAATTTACATAACACAATTTCCTATGGGGTTGATTCGAGTTACGTAAAAAGTTCATTTTTCCTATGGGTTTGCTTCAAGTTAAGTAAAAAACCGATTTACATAAAAGCCTACGGAACAGACTTTTTACGTAAGTAAGGGTTTTATTGCATGTGCACATGCATGTAGCATCCCCATATCATTTTGCCTTTGCTGTAATCAGAGGAAAATTTGAATAGAAGAAATAATTAAATTTCCCCTGGAAAAGGTTTGATCAGAAAAATGTGTGGCAGATATGTTTTGCGACCCCTCTCCCCAACACTCTTCCATTTCTGGTCACTGCCTCTTAAAGCTGTTTTTTCATTTTAAAACATATGAAGAGATTTTAGATGCAAGACACAGTTGTTGCTAAAACACTTTATGAGCTCAATCATAGTCTAATGCAGGAGTTCTCAAACTTTTTTAAACCGGGGTCACACTCCCTCAGATAGCTTCAGGGGGTGGATGGCCATTTTACCCTTCCTCCACCTCATGGCACTTTCGGGTGTGATGGGGTGGTGGGGCCCCTAATGAAATGGCACCGTGGGCCACATCCGGCCCACAGGCCATATGTTGAGAATCCCTGGTCTAGTGCGACAGAAAACTTTGATAATAATAATTTCGTGTCAGAGATTGCTTTGGGTTGAAAGGATTTTTAGGAGACACCTGAATGAGGCTCCTTTCATGTCCCCCAAGTGCAGCTCTCATGTATCGAAACCCGGCCTTCCAGTCTCCAGGTTAGCACCTTTGCCACTAAGCCACCGGAGGAGCTGCTGAAAATTTTGATTTAAGATATAGATATGGTTCTTCTAAGAGGCATCCTTCAAAAATCAACTGGCTCTCTGGAGAAGTTCTTTCTCCTCCCCAGTTTTCCAGAAACCATCAGCAAGGGCTTACCTTGCTGCTATGTTGTGACAGTGTATCCTCATGTCAAATTCCTCTTCATCAGAATTCTGCTGGATGGAGGAAGCAACCTGGGAGAAGCCGTCATCTTCCGAGCTCTGAGAGTCATTCAGTGGGATATAATCCTTCCCCTCCTGATGAGGACACAGATAATTGTTTATGGGGAAAAAGAATAGTGGGTTTTACAGGTGGATAATAGCAACAGTTAAGGGTAATGGTAAAAAACAAAACAAAAAACATTAGCCTGCCATTTTTCCTCTCCTGGAACCAGAACAACCAGGTATTTTTTATTGGTAGAGTTCTAATGTATATTTATGCGTGGCTGTGCAGAAATGCACCGACAAGAGGTAGCGAGTAGATGAATTTCATGAGGAAGGCATGTAAATAATATCTTATGATCTCAAAAAAGTGACACAACTTAACATCCCCTACTCCTAATTAGCTTAGCTAAAATGTGCAAAAGAGACCTTCCATTGTCCTTCATTCGATTAATTGTTTGCAAACTAGATTTACTCTGTGTTTTTTAATATACCACACACTGTTTACTATCTGGGCCCCAGGGTACAGGATATAGAGATAAATCTGCAGATTTGAGGTTTGCTGTCATCAGTATGCTGATGATACACAGTTCTCTCTCTCCTCTACCTCTTCTGCAGTATATGCAGCTTGATGTTTTGAGAATTGTCTGGCCCTGATTATGAGATGGGCAAACCGCTTGAAGCTGAATCCTGATAAGATAAATGTGACGTTTTAGGAGGCACCTTCTATCTAGCCGGGGCCCTTCTTAGATGTGGTGGCTCTTAATTTGAAGAACCAGGTTTGCAGTTGTGGAGTCATTTTAGATCCAGCGTTGAGGATGGAGGCTCAAATAGCAGCTGTGATTAGAGTGGTCATTTTTCAACTACATAAGATTGCCCTTTTTGGATAGGATGTCCTTGGAAACAGTGATTCATGCGCTGGCAGTTTCAAAAACCAATTACTGTAATGCTCTCTATGTGGGGGTGTCTTTGTCCCCGATATGGAAATTGCAAAATGCACAGTGCCACAGCTCAGTTGTTATGTGGGTTGATAAAATATGATCATATCTCCCCAACTCCTGCTGGGATTTACTGGCTCGGTGTCATTTCGTATCAGTCACAAGGTTTTAACACTGACCTTCAGGGCCCTAAATGGTTTGGGACCTTGTTACTCGTTGGAGTGTCACTCCCGATCATTAAATGCCCATGTCACCAGATCTTCACAACATGCTCTGCTAGCAGTGCCTACTAGACTGAGAGCCAGGAAGGTAGTAATTAGGAGGAGGGACTTCTTGGTGGTGGCACCTACTTTATGGAATAAATTACCTATGGAACTGAGGCAAGCTCCCTCACTAACAGAGTTTAAAAACCCAGACCTATACAACAAGGCTTTTAATGGCACAACTTTTTAAAGTTCAGTTGTTTGAACTGATTTTATTACATGGTGATCTTTAAATTAAAATGACTGGTCTGTGGTTTTGATCTGCTCACCACCAATGCATTTTGTATTTTTTAAATTCTCAGTCCTTTTATTTATGTATGCATGTCTGATTTTATTATGTAGCATTCATGTTGTTTGTGTTGTATTACCTTATATATTTGAGTTTTAATCATGTTAATTGCCCAGAATGTGAACACCACCCAGATGGGCAGTACAGAAATATATTAAATAAATTTAAAAATAAAACTCATACAATTAAATTATGTTACATAGGTTTCAGCCACTGAACTAAGAAATTTGTGCTTCAAGTTCCTATTTGAAAGCTGATATCTGAGTAACTGGCAGATAGTGATGGGATCATTCACTCTTGTCTCTGTGAAGGAAGCCCTATTTGTTTGGTATCATCATCACCACCAAATCAAGCACACTTAGCTGGAAACAGTGAGAATCAATCAAATTGTAATGGAAATATGACACATCAATTGTCAATTGTCTTTGGAAAGCAAGGCTTATTAGACAAGAAACAAAACAAAATAATAATAAAGAAAATAAAAATGTTGTTGGCACATTAAAGACTACCTGTCAGTTTTTATGGACTATCCTGTGATGGCTAACCTTGGCACTCCAGGTGTTCTTGGACTTCAATTCTCAGAAGCCCAAGTCTCTGTAAATCCACATGAATGTGTTACTGTGCATACTTGGGCTTCTGGGAAAGAAAGTCCAAGAACACCTGGAGTGCCAAGGTTCGCCATCATGGGACTATGCCATCCGCAGAAGCTGGTGTGAGTGTACCTCAATGACATAAATGGAACTGTGTCTGCTTATACAGCAGAAACTCTGGACAACTGCAGATCTAAGTGCTTTCTCTGCAATTCATCAAATAAATCACTTTTCAGAGAGGATTGCTATTAAAGTTGTTGTTCCATACTGTGATATTGAACTTACATGCTGGACATTTTCCTGAAGAAGATCCCCCAGGATTTCCACCAAGTCAGAAAATGTTGGTCTCTCCTTGGGATCGCCATGCCAACAGCTCAGCATTATACGGTAACTGCAAAGAACAACAGAAGCTTTGCATAAAACTTATCAACCTCCTCGCCTCATGTCAATCACATGCAGAGCTACGGAGACAAAATTTGCAGCTCTCTGCAAAGAGACAAAAACAGCCTTCAGCTACATGCTGTACATGAAAAAAAAAAAGAGAACAGTGTTACTACAGAAGAAAATGAGGACATTTGGACTGGATGCCATCTCAGGCCTCCTATACACTTCCAGAAGCAAAGCAAAGAAAATCTTTAGGGCTCCAGAAAATCTTGTGGGTCTGTATTTGGCTGGCATTTTAGCATTTTTATCACCGGCTGTGTTTTCCAATATTTAGACTTACATTTCAGCAGTGGCATATTCTGGAGCTCTCATCCTGGTGCCATCTTTCAGCCTCTGGCAGAATTCCTCATTGATTTGGACTCCAGGGTATGGGGAGGCACCTGAGGAAAAGGGCCAGGCAGTGTTAGGAATGTACAGGAAGCTAAGATGCCACTGGTACATCTGCAAAAATGCTCCCATCAACACTGTTATACAGGAACATTCCCACAGATACTGTTTTCTTTTTCCTTGTGTGATCGATCACCTTCCTTGGGTCATTGTTTTGTATGCAAAAGCACTTAAGATGCTGAATTAACATAGTACTTAGAAAGAGCCAGAACCAGAACTTGGGAGTAACTTGTTACTCCCCCCCCCCTGAAGGAAGGCATAACTGGGTTATATTATAAATGCCACCAAACAAACAAACAAAAACACACAACCACTGTTACTTTTAAAGGCCAGCATCCTGATAGTTATGAGTGTCAGCGTAACTGCAGAGACAAATTGCTGCTAATTAACCTCCTGTACTTTTTGTTGTGCTCAAACACATCAGATTGGTATACATGAAAGATTACAAGTGGTATTTTGTAAATTGCTGCTGCAAATAATACCACCGCACTCATATAGACTTAAGCAAACAATGGGCTTCTGTTCTGGCCAAAGTCTCTATTATAGTTACAGGGTAAGGTTTCCCTTGCTCGAAAGCCAGTTGTATCCAACTCTAGGGTTCAGTGCTCATCTCTGTTTCAAAGCCAAAGAGCCAGCGCTGTCTGCTTCTGCAGACGTTTCCGTGGTCATGTGGCAGGCATGACTAGACTAGAACTAGAACACGGAATGCTGTTTACCTTCACACCGAAGTGGTCCCTATTTATCTACTTGCAATTTCTTGCTTTCGAACTGCTAGGTTGGCAGGAGCTGGAACAAAGATGGGAGCTCATTCCATCCTGCAGTACTCGGGAATCAAACTGCTGACCTCCCGTCTTCCAGTCAGCATCTTAGCCACTTGAGCCACTGCAGTCTTGGGCTACTAAAATGGAGAAGGAATAACATCCATTTTCAAGTGCTAGCATGTGCTTTGCCCCCTACTACTGCCTTGCACTCTACTGTGGTGTTGAGGCGCTAGCAAGATAAATGAGAGGATACTGTTTTCTGGACCATAGGTCAGGGACTTTTAGCATTCTGATTTCTTTTTTAAAAAGAAGTACATTAAAACCCCTACTTAAGAAAAAAGTCCGTTCTGTAGGCTATTGCTCATATCAAATTTTTTTGTAACTCGAAACAAACCATTAGGAAAAATGATTTTTACGTAACTTGAAGCAAATCCATAGGAAAAATGGAATTTTAATGTAAATCGAAGCAAACCCATAGGGAAATAAATTTTTACATAACTCGAAGCAAACCCATAGGAAAAAGAATTTTTATGTAACTCGAAGCAAACCCATAGGAAATCGTGTAAATCGGGACATGGTTTTAGCATAAAATCATTATGTAAGTCGAATTTTATGTAACTCGAGGCATTTGTAAGTTGGGGCTTTACTGTAAGTAGAACAACTTTTAGCTTCCTTTCACAAACCTGGTAGATGAAGAGTTATATTTTTAAAAATGTTAAATGTAATAACAGCTCCCATTTCACAAACTGTAATGTTAATTACCAGAGTTTAAGCAGATATTCAATAGCCACTGAAATTTAGACTTTCAATTTAAGTTCTGTGAAGCCACTGCTATGCATTGTAATTGAGTGCAAACTTTCTGGACCAAAATCCAACTGAGGCAAGGAAACTTTTTATGTGACTATGAAGGATCCAATTATTTTGTACTCACCTAAAGAAAAGATCTCCCACAAGAGGACCCCAAATGACCAGACATCACTTTGAGTGGTGTAGACTTTGTCAAATATGCTTTCCGGTGCCATCCACTTTAGTGGGAGGCGGGCCTGTGAGACAGAAATAGATGTGTGGTTGGTACAAGCCAGTTTGGGGGGGGGGGGAATCTAATGGAGTCTGTAAAGGAAAAGCCACAAGAAAATTTCCAATTATCCTGTAGTGCCTTACACAGAAAGGCAAACAAAAAACTAGATGAGCAAGAAATATCTATTTAGGATCAGCTGAGGAGGCTGCAGTTTTGTATTATGTATCTACCTACACACTTGTCCTCATTCAATCACTGACGCAAGGGTGTTATCAGAACTACTTTCACAAAAGACAGAAAGAAAACTGTATTTTACAAACACAGTTTTGAAGATCTCAGACTATTAGGGATATCTGAAAATAGTCTATATTCTGTTCCAGCTATAACCATGTGCACTGCAGAATAGATTTTTAAAAACAATCAACTTCATGATTTCAGCTTGCTCAAAGCAGTTTTGAAGAACAGAAATAGAATAAATCCCATTGTTAAGGGCGCACCATGTTATATAGGTACCAAATATTGCAAAGAAGAACTGTAAACCAACCTTTCATGTCTGTTATGGGTTGCAACTACATAGTGCTAGAAATCAATATATATCTGTATATATGAACATTATTTCAGTTTAACTTGGTGATGATTTCACATGATGGGTTAAATTTGGTAGCTGTATCACATAGGTGGCGATGGTAAAGGTTACTGTGTATAAAGGGACTGGGAGCTGTTGGCCATCCAAATGCAGTGGAACTCCATTCCCATAAGCCCCAGTCAACATCACCAGGGAAGATAGACATTACAGTCCAAAAATATTGGAAGGGGCAAATGATTCTTCACCCCCATCCATTTGTCATATCAAGCAAAATGTGTATTATGTGTCAGAGAAGTGCATTAAATAAGGCTTCATAAATGTTTCATTTCCCTGTTTAATTTCTGTTTCTAGCCTGAGACCAGACTACCAAAGTTCCCTTTGCTTTATAGTATCTACTGCAAATCCCACCTCATGTCTCATTGTGGTGCAGCAGTGACCTTGGTCATCCTACAGCTATGGTGGCGAGGGTGTATTCCCCCAGTAGATTGAAGCATACCACATAGGTGTTGGCTAGTGATCAGAATGAGGAGTTCTCTGTTCTGGAACCGCAGGTCAGCTAAGTGGGGTCGGATATTTGGGCAATGCACCTGAACAGTGCATTGCTCTAATATGGTCAACTTCAACATGAGCCCAGCCAGCTGTGTCATCGTATTTAAAATGGTTAAGGGAGCATCGAAACACGGGCCTCATTCCACCTTATGCCATCGGACCCTGCTACGCTAGTGGTAGGACCTCCTGGTGGCGAGAGGCTGCTAAAATCTTGAAACAGTGGGAGACGATGCTTCAATCCACCACCTCAAACTAACATGTGAAACATGGATGAATCAATTAACTGTTCAGAAGCAAATAAATGATACTGAAGCCAGTGGCTGCTCACAGATGCTGGAAAATCCACTCCAATTCCCCAGAACTCACGCTGCCCTTCCTGACATAGTCAGGATCCTTGTAGATATCCCGGGCCAAGCCAAAGTCACAAATCTTCACCACGTTGTTTTCTGACAGCAAGATGTTACGAGCTGCCAAGTCTCTGTGGATGCACTAAAGGAAAACGAAAAGAGAGTTGTGGAGAAGGGGACAAGATCAAAAAGAGTCTTCAAATTTGATTCCAGAATGGAAAGGAAAGAAAACACTTAGAAGTCTTAGGCCCTTTTTTCTCAAATAAAGTGATTGGAGTAGGACACTAGTACTTCAAGACCACCAATACTAATTTCCTATGGAGTATAAAGTCAGTTTCTTGGTTATCTTCTGGTTTGATACAAGGCAAGCAATAAGTGCTCCTTCGGATGCAGCTTGATGGATCTACAGCACACAAGCTAGTCCTATTATCTGTGTGCCAGGCTGCATTACAAATACAACAAGAAAATACAAGGAAGGCCATGCTAGAGAAGAGTGATGTTCTAGGTACTTCAGCATCTAGCCTCTCAGAGTAGCTAAACAGTTTTCTCTAGAAGGTACAGGCAGCAACAGCATCCCTCTGTTGCTCCACAGCAGGGGTGGCCAACCTTTTTTTGCCATGGGCCTGACCACGTCCCTGGACATCTGGGCAGGCCAGACCATGCCCACTCCTGGAAGCGGAAGCTGGTGCATTTATGGCTGTCATAAAGCTGCCCACTTCTGCATTTACTACAGCCATGTTTTACGGCTGACATAAATGTGCCCACTTCCACTTCTGGGTGCGGCAGAGGCGATGATGGGCTGGATGGAATGGCATCACGGGCCAGGTCCATCACATGGGTCATATGTGATGAGACCGTTGAGTCTAGCCCCCTGCTCAACACAGGAACTCAAATCCAAACAAATCTGACAGATGGTTATCCAATTTTCTCTTGGATGCCTCCAGTGCTGGAGCACTTACCACCTCTCTAGGTATTCGGTCCCATTTTTGTACTGCTCTGTTAAGTAGTTTTTCCTGTTATTCGGCCTATATCTGGTTTCCTGTAGTTTCAGCACATCATTACATATCTTGCAATCTGAGAAGATCGAGAACAGATCCTACCCTTCCTTGTTATGATTATCTTTCAGGTATTTGAAGTGTGCTATCATATCCTCTCTCAGTCACCTTTTCTCAAGGCTAAACATGCCCAGTTCCTTCAGGCCTTCCTTGCAATGCTTGCTTTCCAGTGCTCTGATCATCCTTGTTGCAAAACATGGCTTCCCCCAAACCTACTGATACCTCTTTCTTATATGTGGATGGAACTGTTTTGGCTAAATAGCTATCCCTCCTTGGAGAATGAGTTTGCTATCACTGTATAGCAGGGGTGGCCAACCTTTTCACGCCATGGGCTGGACCACACACTGTCAGACAGATGTATGGACTGGAGGCATGGTTTCTCCTGCCATTTCTGCCACTTCTGGTGGCATCAGGTGCAATCACAGCGAGTTTCTGCTGTTTTCGCCACCCCATCCACCTGATCTATAGGATGCCATTTAGGCTGGAGGTTCTAAACAGCCATTATTTAGCTATGAATTTGTTTGATTTCTTTCTAAAGAGTTCAATGGCCAATCTACATCACTGGGTGACCTCAAGTTCTAGTACAATACAGGAAAAATCTTCTCTGCATCCATTTTCTTCACACCACACATATATTTAGACATATCTATCCTCATGACTGCAGAAAAAGAAAAGGCTTGTCTGGAAGGATAACTCACCTTTCTAGAAGCTAGAAACTCCATACCACGGGCAACCTGGAAGCTATAGCAGATCAGATCTTCCATTGTTAGAGGGCTTTGCCACAAATCATCCACTGTACAAATACATAAAAAGGAGGTTATACTTTGAAGGTGAGTGAAAAAGAAAAAAGTCATATTTTCCAGAGTTGTATTAATCTTCTTTTAAAACTATTAATCTTTTCACCCCAAAAGAATATGCCAATTTATAATTTTAGAGTTATAGGCTAAGCCAGGGTTTCTCAACCTTGGGCCTCCAGGTGTTCTTGGAATTCAATTTCCAGAAACCCAAGTCAGCACACTCACTGATCAGGATCTCTGGGAATTGATGTCCAAGAATATATGGGGACTCAAGGTTGAATAACCCTGGGCTAAGTAATAAATTTAACTGTATAAAAATGGGTCGATTTGTTTCAAAAGCTACAATATAGGACCCAGCTATCTGTAGTTTAAGTGAACTCAATGGGAGTTGAACACATATAACTAGGGCCTTGTAGTGTTAATTGAGTAGGACATGAGAGGTCAGTGTTGAAATTCCCAAATCAGCAATGAAACTCATGGAATGGCCATGTGCCAGTCTCAATCTCTCTTTTTCTCTGCCTCTCCTAAGTCTAGGTGGCTGCTGTGAACATAAAGTAGGGAGGGGAAAGAAATATGGAAGTCACCTAAAGTTCATTAGCAGAAACAAGGGATATCAATATAGCAAACAGGCAATATATGCTGAATTGCAAATAGTTATTATTTGTCATGTATGCTGACAGAATTGCCTCCTGAACTCATGTAACTAACAGGAGTGGGAAATTATGCAGTCTGAGGTTGCATGCCACTCTTTAAAGCCCTTTTCAGCTATCCCTGGGGGCAGGGTATTTTTTTTCCTGCTCAAGAAATCTCCCTCTGCCCATAGGAAAACCTTGTCTCCAGGGATGCAATTCTCCTCTGAAATGAGGCATGTTCCCCCGATGACTTGTTTAGCAGAAAACCATAATTAAAAGCCACAAACAGCTGCAGGTGATCCTTCCAGTCAGTTTTGGTTTCAGGAGGGAAGTCTGGTGTAACCTTGGGGGCGGGTGTGCTGACAAAAATTGGAGGCAGACTTTGCCCAACCATGATAAGTCATTTGGTCTCTCCTTAATGGATGCCACCTCGGCAGGAATGGAAAGGGTTGGCATCTGCCAATTGTTATTAGGTTAACTGTGAAAGGTACACCAAACAGGTGTGAAGCCTGCTCAAGAGAATGAAAATTTGGTGTATTTTGGGACTAAAATACCTGTTTCCTGATCAAGAAAAGTGTATTTTAGTGCCAGACAGATGGGGAAAACCCTGCCTACCCATCAGCAAGTCATTCTCTGTATCTCTTTGTCTGGGTGCTATAAACAGAGATGAGCACTGAAACCTACAGTCAGATGTGACTGGCTTTTGAGCAAGGGTGACCTTTACCTGTCACCTTTACTAAAGCAAACAGGCAAACACCTGTTTTATAACCTCATTATTTAGAGTTGCAGCTATTTGTTCTTTTTAGAGGCAAGGATAGTGAAGTACTAGGACGGTGATGGTGAACCTTTGAGAGACTGAGTGCCCAAACTCAACAGGCTGCCATCTGCACCACAGAGAGGCGGGACAAACTGTGCTGGGAAGGAGGGAGGAGGTGCTTCCATTACGCAGCTGGGTAGAAGGGCGGGGTGAACTCTGGGCTGGGGGAGCCCTTTGGGCTGCTGGGCAGAGGGGCAGGGCGAACTCTGTGCTGGGGCAAGGACGTGTGTGCCCACAGAGAGGGCTCTGAGTGTCCCCTCTGGCACACAATATTATATATTGTGTGTTTCTGATATGCTATTGTTATTGCCATTATGTTTTTGTATTTTGTATTGTATGAATTTATACTACTACTACTACTACTACTACTACTACTACTACTACTACTACTACTACTACTACTACTACTAATGTGCTAATAGGTTCGCCACCACTGAACTAGGAAAATCTTTCCACTTTACTTGAAAAGGATTTTTTTTGTCTTGAATAATATACTCAGGCCTTTGACAGAGAAATGGGAAAGCTCCAATAGTTGCTACTGTATGTACAGTAAAACCTTGCATAAAGAGCGCCTTGCTTAGAGACTAACTCGCTTAAAGAGCAGAATTTTCTCTGAATGGTCGCCTCGCTTAACAACTAAAACCAACCAAAAACTCACTTATCAACTAAATTGGGGTTCACAATCTCCCCTGCCAGAAGTCACAATCGGTCACTTACAGTGGCAGCGGTGGTACTTTTTCCAAGTGTTTCACTTAAAGAGCAACTTGCCTAAAGAGCAATCCTGTGGAACACATTATGCTCTTTAAGCGAGGTACCACTGTATCAATAAGCACAAAGCACTCAAGTTCTCTATGGTTGTGATTCAACCTGTTACTCAGTGTACATCTTAGAAAAGCAATTCTTATTTTTTGACTACTTCTTTGAGGTCCAGGATTGCTAAACTGCTTCATTAAAGCTCTCTAGTGCTACAAATGTGGCTATTTTTCCATAATAAAATGTGCCAGCAAACTGTCTATAAATAGGCCATTTATGTTCATTAATCCCCATATTACCGGTAGCCAACAGTCAGAATCATATTGGTCCCATGGAGCACCAGCAAGCAATCATGCCAATGGATTTACCTGCACTGCTGTCTATGTGTCACATTTCTCAGCTTCCTCAATTCAGGGAAACAGCTGCATGCCAACTGGTGTGGTTGTTTATGCAACAGATGGCAAACAACAAGAGAAAAACCAATGTGCGATTGCCTGTAGGCATGTGATTTTCTCCAATAGGATTTTGTGAGTACAGAATACTGATGGAAGCACTGATAATTCTGCTGGAGAGTGTGAGGCTACCAAAGTATTCCCCAACACTCTCCAGTCTAGATTTTAAGATCAAGGAGGAGGTAGGTTGCTCCTTTCAGTAGAGGCAGTGAATCCTACCGGATTAGTGCTTCTTTATTTTAGCCTTTTACACTGACTGATCTTGCTGAAGACCTAGACTTCACCCCCCCCCACCTTTATTATATTCTTTTCAGTTCCTTCAGCTTCGCCCACATCTAAGATGAGAATGAAACAGAAAACCACCCACTCAACCATTGGCCTTACTTACCCTTGGAAGTTACTAGTACAATATTTAAGAAATTCTGTAAGATTCCTCCCCCCGCCTCTGTCTAGTTTCCCCATAAATTCAGCCAACTGCTACTCAGAGGAAAATTTGAATATCCACAGTTCTTTACCTTCTTGTATGAGAGGAGGTGTTGCTGCTGCTTGACTCTTCTTCATTAGAAATCTGCTGGAGATCACACTGTCACCGGTACCACTACGGCTCCTTCTGTCTGCTCTGGCAGCTTCTACAATAGAACGGACCTGGATGCGCAATCTAGGGGATTTTTCCTGGGAAGCGGGCCAGAAGATACCATCAGGACAAACAGTTGCTCAGGCACTCTGAACACTTCTTCTCAATCCAGATTAAGCAGAAACTATAACTTCCATTTAGTAGAAGGAGGTTGCAGACTCATATATTATTAGAAACGAATTAACTCAATTGGGGGGAGGGGGAGGGAAAGAACAAATGTAAGAAATTCTTTCTTTCATTTTCAGATTCTTTTGTTAATTTGGGAGAGAGAACTTCTGAATTCTCATTCATTTAGTTCTCCAAAAGAGATGGTCAGAAAATTATTGGATTTCTATCAGATGTCCTCTATTGGATTTCTTCTTTTTGACCTTTGAATGTAAAATCACCTGAGGGATATTCTAACCCAGTGATGGCAAACCTTTTAGAGACCAAGTGCCCAAACAGAGGGGCGGGGTGAGCCCTGTGCTGGGCAGAAGGAGAAAGTGTTCCCATTAGGCTGCTGGGCAGAGGGGCAGGGCAAACTCTGTGCTGGTGGGAGGGAGGAAGCTCTCCCATTGGGCTGCTGGGCAGAGGGGAGGGGTGAACTCTGTGCTGGGGCAACAGCATGTGTGTCCACAGAGAGGGCTGCGTGTGCCGCCTCTGGCATGTATGCCATGGGTTCGCCACCACTCTTCTAACCAATAGCATCACAAGTCTTGCATTGAGGGCTGTCAGCTACCATTCAGGATTCAGAGAACATCCTAGAGGGTGGGAGTAGAGCATTTATCTTTAAAATGGTTCTAGAAATCTGGAGTGGCTGCTCTTTTGCTGCTTCATAACATTTGTTGTTGCTGTAAGAGCTTCTTTGGCCTCTATTTTGGTTCTGGATTCTCTTCCTCCTCACAGCTGCCTACTGCTGTTGTTCTCCCATTACTGATTATATTAATTTTTTGTAATTATCTAATACAGGGACTGCAGTGGATCAAGTAGTTAAGATGCTGACTGGGAGGCGGAAGGTCAGCAGTTCGATTCCTGAGTATTGCAGGACGGAATGAGCTCCCGTCTTTGTCCAAGCTCCTGCCAACCTAGCAGTTCGAAAGCAAGAAATTGCAAGTAGATAAATATGGACCACTTTGGTGGGTAGGTAAACAGCATTCCATGTGCTCAGTTGTCTAGTCATGCCTGCCACATGTCCACGGAAACATCTGTGGAAGCAGACAGCGCTGGCTCTTTGGCTTTGAAACAGAGATGAGCACTGAGCTCTAGAGTCAGATATGACTGGCTTTTGAGCAAAGGAAACATTTACCTTTACTAATACACTGGCACCCCGTAGAACAAAATTAATGCATTCCATGGGACCTTTCATTCTACGAAATTTTTGTAGTATGAAATGCATTTTCCCATAAGAATGTATTGAAAACCCAAAACTTCTGTTCCTGACCTTAAAAAAGGGAGAAATCCCCAAACCCCACATCACACATTAAAATGTGAAAACCATCTATCTACCTTTGCCACCAAAACTCAGAGTGCTGAAACGCGGCCAGGGCAGCGGCAGAATCACACACTTTTTTTCAGCTGCAACCTCGATGGTGGTGGTGGGGTGGGAAAGCATTTTTGTTTGGTTTTTGGCCCAAAAATGCTCTGATCTATGCACTTCTGGTTTTGCCTACCCACTTCCGGTTTTTGTTTTTGGTCCTCCAAGGCTGCCATTGGATGGGGGGAGGCTTAGGAGAGCATTTTAGCACCATTAAAAAAAATTGTGTAGTATGTTGAGCACATGCCAATGGGAGACAGGGATTGAGTTAATGGGATGTAACATAAATAAGTATGAAGATAATTAAAATTGTGTCATGGAATGTTAAAGGCATTGGCAATATAATTAAAAGGAAACGTGTGGAAGCGGCTATCAGAAGAAATAACCCCGATGTGATTTGTTTACAAGAGACGCATCAGAAAAACGATAATGTGAATAACTTGTATTTAAGGGGAGTAGAGCATTATGAGAAAGCATTTGGTAATTCAAAAGCAAGAGGGGTCACAATATTAATTTCTAAAAAATTGGGTTTTACAAAACTAAAGTCTGTTATTGACCCTGAAGGGAGATATATCATAATTAGAGGAACGGTTAATGAGGAGGAAATATTAATTGCTAATATCTATGCACCAAATGAGAAGCAAGAGGAATTCTTAGACCGTGTATTTCAAAAGATAAGAAATGAAAATGTAACTAAATTAATTATTGCCGGAGACTTGAATCTAACTAGATCGGGTTTAGACACCACAAATGTGTTGAGACACAGGCATAATAAGTCTGTTATAGATAAGTGGTTAAAAATAATGGGATTACGTGATGTATGGAGAGACATCAGGGGCTCAGAAAGGGGGTTTACATTTTTCTCACAGGTCCACAACTCCTATTCAAGGACTGATTATTTTTTGACTTCAGAAAACTTGATAAGTAAAGTTGAAGATATTAAAATTGGATTATTTAAGGAATCAGACCATGCTGAAATGTGTTTAGAAATTAGAATTGAAGGTAAGAAAAAAGGTATTGGGGCATGGAGATATGATACAAAATTGTTTAGAGATCAAAAGAGCAAGGAAATAATAATTAAAAAGTGGGACGAATGTTGGGAGATAAATGATACTAATGATGTTAATGATGGAGTTTTATGGGACACCATGAAGGCGATTTTCAAGGGCGAAAGTATAAAACTCTCATGTAGGAATAATAGACAGGAAATTAAAAATTTAAAATTAATAGAGGACGAAGTAAGGAAGTTGCAAGAAGAACATGTAAGATCAGGTGATAGAAATGTGTTTGATAAATTACAGGGATTGAAAATGAAAATTATTGAAAAGGATATTGAAAAAGTAAAAATGAATTTGATTTATCTTAAAAGAAACTATTTTGAATATGGTAATAAAAATTCTAAACTACTGGCTAAAGTTGCAGAGGAAAAGAAAAATAGTAGAAATATTCAGATTTTGATAAACAGTAATGGTGAAAGATGTAATAAAATAAAAGATAAGATGCACATTGCTAGTAATTTTTATAGGGAGCTTTATTCTAAAAAGGAGATAAACGATGTAGAGTTAAGAAGTTACTTATAAATAAATGGTCAAGGATAAAATTAGATCAAGAACACAGGAATTACATGGATGAAAGAATAACCTCTAAAGAATTTATTGATGTTATACATAAGTTAAGGGTGGGTAAAACCTCTGGTGAAGATAGTTTGTCTGTGGAATTTTACAAGGATTTCAAGGAAATTTTGGTACCAAGAATTGAAAGGGTATTTAACTATGTAATGGAAGGAGGTATAGTACTGGCATCATGGTATAATTCAGTTATTTTAATACCAAAAGCAGGGGAAAACGTGGGAAAAAATCGAATCATACAGACTGATCTCCCTGATGAATCAGGATGCAAAGATTTTTACTGCGGTTTTGGCCAATAGGTTAAATACATTTTTAGGTAACTATATTCAAAAAGATCAAGCAGGGTTTTTGCGAGGTCGGTTCACGTCGGACCTGACAAGAAGGATACTTGACATGTCAATTATTGCACAGCAACAAAGAGATCACATGGGTTTTATCTCATTAGATATATCTAAAGCTTTCGATTCCATCCAGTGGATTACCATAAAACAAATTATAGAAAAATATGGACTCGGTTCGAAATTTTGTGGAGTAATTGGGCAATTATATCAAAGGGGATCGGCAAGAGTAAAAATAAATGATGAATTAACGGAGGAAATTAAGTTGGAAGCTGGCACAAGACAAGGGGATCCACTGTCATCTTCACTGTTTATAATGGTCATGGAATTAATTGCTAATGTTGTAAGAGAAGATACAGAGTTGATAGGTTTAGATGGGATAAAAATTAGCCAGTATGCAGACGACACATTATTGACGTTAAAAAATCCTGAAAAGTCATTGGAAAAAGTATATGTACACTTAGAAGAATTTCATAAGGTGACGGGGCTTAAAGTTAATTGGGATAAATCAGAGGCAATTTTTAAAAATGGGAATGTTGAAGCACAAGAAGTTATAAAATCCAGATTTAATTTACAGATCAGGTCTAGTATTAAGTATTTAGGAATAAATATTTCAAACAAGTATGATGATTTAAAGAGATTGAATTATGACAAATTGGAAAAGGAGTTAAAGGAAAAGATTATAAGATACAAAAAAATTAAATTTATCCTGCTTTGGTCGAGTATCGTTGTGTAAAATAAAATTGTTACCTAAAAAAATTTTTTTATTCGATACTCTCCAAATTAATATTAAAAGGAAGGAACTAAATGTATTTCAAAATTTAATAAATAATTACTGTAATAATGGGGGGGGGGGGGAAAGCCAGAATATCGAAAACTTTGTGGTATCTTTCACAAAAAAAGGGTGGTTTAGGAATCCCAAACATCACAAATTATTATTGGGCATTTCAACTGAAAAAATATATGTAAATTTTTAATAAGGTAAAAACTGATATGGGGGGAGATTGAATTACGTGAAAAATTGGGAGACGAATCACTAATGTTTCTGGGTAAAGAAATAGTTAAAATTAATGCCGTGAATAAAATGTTAAAGACACTCTTTAGAACATGGACACTATTGAAAAACAAATTATCCCCAGGGTTATCACCAATTTTGGAGCTAAGGGATTTAAAATCATTCCCACTAGTTTTAGATCATAGGATGAAGAAATAATGAAAAGGCATAAAGTAACTTTGTTAAAGGAATGGTTAGCCGCTTGTGAGGATGAGGAGAAAATGTCAGAAATTTGTAAACAATTGAAGTTAAATTGGCTTCAAGTTGCTACATTGAATAGTTGGAATAAAAAATATAGGGAAGAAATAAGCTTAGATAGGGACATAACAAGGTTTGAGGAATTGGTATATAAGTTAAGAAATGGCCAAATAGAAATTAAAGGATTAGTTAGTAAATTATATAAAATATTAGATGATTCAAATGAATCCCAAAGCGCATTAAGAGGAATATGGGAACAAGAATTAAATGTTAAAATTACAGATGAATGTTGGAATAGAAAGTGGAAAAGAAGAATCATGAAAACCTTATCCGTAAGAATTAAGGAGCATAATCACAAGTTATTATGGAAATGGTATATGACCCCTGAGCGATTACATTTAATTGACAAGACAAAATTAAGTATATGTTGGAGGTGTAAGGAGGATATAGGAACGTATGAGCACATGTGGTGGGGGTGTAAGAAGTTGAAGCCATTCTGGATGAGTGTAGAGCACGAAATTGGGAAAATTCTGAACGTAAAGGTTAAATTGGATGCAGTTATAGTATTACTAACGGATGTTGATAAGGTGGAGTGTAGCAAAAGGGAATTAATGGCAGTTATGTTATCAGGTGTCAGACACTGTATAGTGCGGCAATGGAAGAATGATGTCACTCCAAAAATTGAGGAATGGTACAATGAGTTATGGACTATTGCTTTAACGATAATCTTACCTGGGAATTAAATTTAAGAAAAGGACTAATAAAAGAAAATAAATTTCAGGACATGTGGAGATGTTTTATAGACTACTAGCAGAGGTTGCCCGGCGTTGCCCGGCTGTTTTAAATGGTGTTGGTTGGTTTTTGTTGTATGTGTATTTAAATAAGGCATGTTATTTTTTAAAAATAATGTTTTTTAATACGTAGGTAGTGTTTTCAACTGTCATCATTTTTTATTTATTTTAAAAAGAGGAAAGGTTGCTATAATTTTTTTAAATTATGGCATTTTAAAAAATAATGTGTTACTATGTGATTTTTTGTTAATAGGTGTACCTTGGATAAGATTTTTTTTAAAATGTGTAAGTGTATGTTTTTTTAAATTCAATGTTTTTTTACTGTGTTTAGATGTTTTTTTTTAGTGTGTTCTTATTTATTTATTTTTGAATAAGTTTTTGGTTGGATATTTTTGAATGTTTTTAAAACTTAGTTCGCTTTGTTAAAAATCTTGGAGATAAATTTGAATTTATTGAGTGTTATTTTTCCTGTGGCCACTGGGTGGTGCTGTTGCGTAATTTTTAAATTTTGACTGTGTCCTGGGCTGTGTATTCTTCCTGTTCTTTTGTCATTTCAGTTCTGGACCTCGGTGAGGCCGGACATGTCGTGGTAAGGTGTCTGCTCTTTTTTGTTAGGGGGGGTTTGGGATTTGTGGGTGGTGGGGGGTTGTGTTTGTCCTTGTTTATTTTTGGTTGTTTTTGGATGTTTTTCTTTTTAATTTTTATGTTTATTATTGTTTTTGATTTTTGTTGAATGTTCTTGTTTGTGTTTTTGGTGTTGGTATTTCCGTGGGCCGGCCTCGGTGGCTGGCTGGCCCATTGAAATACCATGTGGTGTTGGGTTGGGGGTATTTTCGCGGGCCAGTGTCGATGGCTGGCCTGTGGAAATACCATCGCTGGTTCATGCGTGGTTGGGGTTGGGGTATTTTCATGGGCTGGCCACGTTGGAATATCCATGCCACCAGCCCGTGGGAATCCGCACGTTGTGTTTGTTGGTTGTTTTGTTTTGGTGGGGGTGGGGGGTTCGCGGCTCGGCCTTGGTGGCCAGACTGCGAAAATCCCCACGCTGTTTTTGTTTTTGTTTGGGGGGGAGCCCAGCGTTGGGGTGTGTGTGGGCTTTCCTTCCCGGGGGCTTGCTTCCGGCCCGCAGTAAGGAAGCCCAGTGGTGGGGTGGTGGTGGTGGGCTTTCCTTACTGGGGGCTGGCTTGCGGCCCGTGTTAAGGAAGCCCAGCGGCGGGGTGGGTGGCTGGGCTTTCCTTACTGGGGGCTTGCTTCTGGCCCGCAGTATGGAAGCCCAGTGGCAGGGTGGTGGTGGTAAGCTTTCCTTACCGGGGGCTGGCTTGCGGCCCACGTTAAGGAAGTCCAGCAGCGGGGTGGGTGGCTGGGCTTTCCTTACCGGGGGCTGGCTTCCCTGGGCCTTACCGGGGGCTGTCTTGCGGCCCACGGTAAGGAAGCCCAGCGGCGGGGTGGGTCGCTGGGCTTTCCTTACCGGGGGCTGGCTTCCCTGGGCAGCCCGCAGTAAGGAAGTCCAGCGGTGGGGTGTGTGCTTTCATTACCGGGGGCTGTGTGGCTTTCCCAGAGTTCTGCGCTCACGGCGCGCAGGACACTGGGGATTGTATTTTTCCATTTGTGCTTTCCCTTTGTGCTCCGTTTTTTTTGTGCTGCTCGTTTTTGATTGGCATTTCCCCAGGTTCTTTGTGCTCCCGCCTCTCAGCCTGATTGGCTGTGGCGCAGCACGGTGCAAAGAACATTGGAAATGAAGTTGTTTCCTTTTTTTGCATTTGTGGGGCTGTTGCCCCACTGCTGCTTTACTCAGTCCTTCATTGACCTGCGGACCCAGTCCACCCGTGTTCCTGAAGGGTGAGTGCAGGCAAGTAGGGCCAGCCATAGGAACCTATAGCAAGTTCCAACGGTTAACCCTTGGTTTTATAGGTTAAGATATACTGTACAAGGATCAAGGTCAGAAGCCAATGCCGGATCAGCATTCCTTTTGGAAAGGAATCAAGTAAGAATTAAGTAACTCTGTCCCCTATGGCAATGTAAATAGCACATGGTGAACGTTTTGTATTAAGTTGTTGTGTTTGTTTCTGTTATTATGTAATGTGTGGAATTAAATAAAAATTTATTTTAAAAAAATTAGACACATTTTTGATGTCACAGAACTCTGTTTTCAGCTATTTTCGGTACCAAAAATACACCTTTAACATGGTGCAAAAATGCTCTCCTAAGGCACCTCCATCCAAGGGCAGCCTTGGAGGACCATAAACAAAAACTGGAATTGGGTCGACAAAACCAGAAGTGCCCAGATCGGCACGTTTTTGGGATGAATACATAGCGAAAATGCTCCCCCACCCCACTGCTGCCATGGAGGCTGCAAATGCAGCCAGAAAAAAGTGTGTGATTCTGTCACCACCACGGCGGTAAGCACTGGGAACCTTTCGCTATACGAAAATATCATACTACGAGGCATAATTTTTCCTTGATTTCCTTTCATAGTACAATTTTTTTCGTTCTAAGAACCCTTCATTGTATGGGGTTTTACTGTACAATTGTTTCTCTATTTTGAGTTATTTCTTGCTTCCTTTTATGCCCTATTTATATGATATAAATACGGTTTCCCTTGCTCGAAAGCCAGTCACATTCGACTCTAGGGTTCAGTGCTCATCTCTGTTTCAAAGCCGAAGAGCCACTGTCTGCTTGTGTAGGCGTTTCTGTGGTCATGTGGCAGGCACGAGTAGACACCGGAGCACACAGAACATTGTTACCTTCCCACCAAAGTGGTCCCTATTCATCTACTTGCAATGTCTTGCTTTCGAACTGCTAGGTTAGCAGGAGCTGGGACAAAGATGGGAGCTCATTCTGTCCTACAGTACTTGGGAATCAAACTGCTGACCTTCCGCCCCCCAGTCAACGTCTTAGCCATTTGAGCCACTGCAGATGATATAAATATTGCCCCAAAATGTCAGTCACTTACCCTGTAAGGACTAAATCCTTCCCGTTTGGTCCTCAAATAATTAGAAAGGTTTCCATATTTACAGAACTCAACAATGACCATGAGGGGACCTGCAGAGGAGAAAAAACCCAAGAAGAGGAAAAAAAGGTATGTTCTATTCAGAGTTGAGTGTGTGAAACTTTGAGTTGCCTTGACTTCCAAACTATATATTACACACACACAGTACAAAAAAACAAAACACACAAGTATACAATGAGTGACACAAGGACCCATGCTTCCATAAGAGGCAATAATTCTTTTAGCATTTCATACATTTTGCATTTGCCATCCAAACTGAATATTTACCATTTGGTTTGGTGCAGGCACCCAGAAGGTTCACCACATTAAGATGGTTTCCAATGTGGATGAGAATCTTCAACTCTGACATGAGAGCCTTGTGCTCACTCGCAGTCGCTCCCTCTGAAAACAATATTACAGTGTGTCATGATTCCATGACAAGATGACATTTCTTTGTTATTAATCATAGTTTCATGTATGTTATTATGTAGAGATGCTATGTAGTTAATTTCATTTAATTCTGATCTTGTACACTTAGCCTAAGTGCACCCATTTTGTGAACATCTTTCCACCATTTTCTAGAAGGTTTAACATACCTGCCTTGTGGCCAGTTTTCAAGGCCATCCCTAGGGAAAGAACCTTGAACATGTTCTCTCTCACGGACTTAGATAAAGAACACTGATAAGAACACATGAAGAACACTGATAAAAACAGACAGTAGCTATCAATTTTGACATGTCAATTAGCATTAGTTATCTACCTTTTCTCATTGGAAAGGGTATATAAACAGAAGCTTAATTCAATTAGAGGAGATCTTTCTCCCTAGAGAGATAAGCACACTTCCATGCATTCGATATGCTTTCCTACCATTGAGGAAGCGATCAAATTCATCTTTCATGGAGCGCCTAGCAGCGCCATAGATCAGGGTAGCCTAGGTTTAGGTACAGCTATGCTATGCTAATTACTTTCTTTTATTTCTGTATTACGTGCATTTATTGCAACTTTATTCTATCATTTCTGTTAGTTTAATAAACTCGTTAAATTGGCTTTCGAGTCAATCTTTATTTTTCTCGCCCCAAAGCCAAACTGGGAGCGAGACAGAGAAGGGAGATTTTTGAATTGTGAGGGGGATTCTTCCAGCTGTCCGGAAGAGGATCTGCCTGTCTCGCCTTTCCCAGCAAGAAGCGGTGAGCCATCTTTGAAGAAGGTAACGGGCAACCCCCACGCACACGCTATACTCCCAAGGCCAGGAAATTCTCCCCAAATTAGAGATAAGGGTGTTGTTTTGTGGGAATTGGCATTTTCTGTCCCAGAGGACTTTGCAGCCAAATTAGACCTGCAACATTAATTTGCTTTTGCCATCTTCCCCAGAACCCATGAGCCAGATTCACTGGACCCGTCTTTTTCTGCTGAACTAAGCCTGAGCAGAGAAAACACACCCTTAGGCCCTGCTGACCAAGGCGGGCTGCTGCTCGCGCTGCGGCCGTCAGCCTCACCAAAGTTTGAGAATCCGAGGTCTACCAGCGAGTAGAGAGTAGAAAGAGGAATTCTCCCCCATACACAGTGATGATCTGATTACTACAGCCCAGCTTCATTTATATCCATACCAGTTCCCCAAAATTATTCAAACAGATTTCTTTTTAAAAATTTCTTTAAAAAAATACAGGTGCATTATGTTGCACTGTTAAGAACATAATAATAAAAGTCACAATAAACATAGGATTGTCTCTACATTTAGGATCTTGTCCTTCAACAGAGAAGAAAAGATAAAATGGCAGCCACACAGCAATGACAATTTTTAAATATGTGGATATTTGTGTCCACACATGAGAATACTTATCCTTGAAATATTTGCCACTTGTAGCAACCGTCCACACAAATGTGGGCCATACTGAATTATACGGAACTTGATTCTGAGTAAATAAACATAGGATTGCCCTGTAAGAAAGCTGTATAACCATGATGGAAAAATTGCAGGCTTTTGTGTATGGCCTTTGGCCTAATTTTCGGTATGTGTGTGTGAGAGAGCACAAGCACACTTCTATAATTTTTAAAGTGACCTAGGAGAGGTATCGTCTCACTCTTGCATTTGTTCTATAATCCAGCACACATTAAAAAAAACCCCACATGACTTTACTACCTTATGGACCTGGCTCCACTTGCCACCAGCCAGTGCACTCCCATCTTCTTTTTTTGGCCCATGATTTAACTGGCCCTTCCAAGGAAAAAGACTTTCCACCATTGCCATTCAGTTCTCACCATCCCTGGTTCATCAGATGTGTGTGGGAAGGCTTTTGCAATAAGATATGCTGGGTTGAATGCTTGCTGCAGATTTTGCAGAATATGAACAAAACTGACTGAAAACATCAATTCCAGGAGTACAGAACATAAATAGAGCAGAATCCATGGATCCATTTAGGCCAGTCTGGTCTATACTGACAACCAGAGGCTTTCCATATTTTCCAAAAGAGTCCTACTCAGCCTTATTGGAGACCCTTGGTATCAAAGTTGCAATATCAGGATTGACCATTAAAGGGGATCAGAGAGTATTTTGTTAGCATCTTTGAAGGTAACACTTTAGCACACATGCCATGTGTTCTGCTGCTAGGCAACAGTGCTTCCCTGTTACGCACCAGAATACATTATTACATACCCAATAACATATGATTTTCTAAAATTCTCTGGTTTTAACCTTTATTGTTCAAACCAAACAAATAATTTAATAACAGAAAATCTTATTTCAGAACCCAGCAGCATAGCATTATAATATTCAAACCTTTAGTTCACTCAGCTCTTGGTCTCCATGGCAAATTTGCCACAATTTTTCTCAGCTCATAATCCTGCTGGGTAGCAAATGGTTTAAAAATCTGTTCTGCAAACTATATACAAATGGCAGGTTAGAACACAGTGTGCCTCTAATATTATAAGAAATTTCTAATTGTGCAAAGTGCAGTGATGCGAGGAAGTGGGCTTGCATTTGTCTACCCTACTCTGTGGATACGTTGGTCCTGTTTTCAGGGTAGTTTGATTTCCAACATTTATAGACCAAACTGGAAACTCTATTTTAGAAAAAGTAATTGCATTAGGGGGTAATAAGGTTGCCATTATCATTACTGTTCTGTTTTCATTAAAAAAATTGGTTGAATGGTGTACAGGGAAGGGGCAGGGATTTTGTGAGTTACTTTTTTTGAAAGTTACTTTGTTAGTTGTGACTCACTATGATAAGCAACTGGATTTCAGCAAATGTCTTATTTTGGAGACATCCATGTAAAGGAGGTAACACTGCTGAGGATCAAATGATGTAAGAAAAGGAAAGACATATTTCTTGCCCCTCCCCACCAGGTAGCTGTTATAGGTAAATACATTAGGTAAAAGGTAAAGGTCACCCTTGCTCGAAACCAGTCATATCAAACTCTAGGGTTTGGTGCTCATCTATGTTTATAGCCAAAGAAACAGCGCTGTCTGCATCTGCAGATGTTTCCATGGACATGTGGCAGGCATGAATAGACACCGGAGTGCACACAACACTTTACCTTTCCACCAAATTGGTACCTATTTATCTACTAGCAATTTCTTGCTTTCGAATGGCTAGGTTGGCAGGAGCTGGGACAGAGATGGGGGCTCACTCAGTTGTGCAGTACTTGGGTCTCAAACTGCTAACCTGCCAACCTTCCAGTCATCCAGTTCAGTGTCTTAACCACTAAGCCATCACAGTCTCAAGTAAATACATTAATTGCATCTAATTACCACCGAGCTCTGGTCTAGACATAATAGAACATACCCTCCACTAAATGTATTTGTTCTAATTTATGGGAACTGTAACATTTTACTGTTTCTTCTTCTACTGTTTACTTGGAAAAGGGATGATTTCAGATGGAATTTCCATGACCAAAACTGGAGCTCATAACTCTAGATTTCATTTCATAATAGCTTTTAGACACTCAAAATCCTTAGAAATAATCAGGGGAAAGAGTACTTCCCTTCTCTACCCTTTCCCTACTCTATACTAATCTTACAAAAATCCCAAGAGTGAATTAAACTAAATATAGTTTTAAATGCTGCAATTTAAAAATGTTAAGAGGAAAGTCTTATTAATTTTAGGTGCCTTAAGCTACTCTGTACTACAATATACCAATTCAGGTTGAGAACGTTAATCAATATTATTAGCAGACAGGCTATCTTTAGATATTTTTGTACTGTTCATAGACTGTTTAGATTGCTCTCTTCTGTTCTGTGATTTCCTTGACATTAAACTGTGGCTGCTGGTGGTTTTTCTCCTCAGGGTCCAGCTTGGCAATCTCACTCCCTTCTGCTTTGCCCGTTCATAACTTCCTCACGAAAAGCTCTAGGGTTGAAAAGAATCTCTCATACCTCATGCTAACCTCCCTGGAGTCTTTAGTTATTCCCTCCTTTTAGTAGGGTTTGTTTTCCTGACTCTTTTAATGTTGACAAAATCTTCTTCACTTTTTTGATGCTTCAGCTATTTCTTCTGGTACATTTACACTGCCCAAAAGCCTTTTTATCCCACCATGCCTAGTCAGCCTTTAAGCACACAGTATATGCTCAGACATCCCAAAGGAGAATTGCATTTGTTACCTGTACTTGCTAACATCGGCACAACAAGTCAGATGACTGGATGAGTATAGATTTAGGACAGACTCTACTGACAAGGAAAATTAATCCATCCTTATTAAAATAAAATAAAAGATTAATTGACAAAGAAAAAACTGCAGGGTTTTTACAGGGTTTTAATTGGAGATATCCTCCTGTGACAGAAACTATCAGATGGTTTTCTCAAAAATAAAAAGGAAGTTTCTTTGTACTTAGTATATTCCTAATCCAAAAAAAATCCTTCTCTTTTCTTAGTTCAGGAATGTATTAAGTACATTTCCACACAACAGTTAAATTTTACTTCAAGGTAATGGAGAAGATCTTAAGAATAAAATTATTTCTGGGGGGTGCTTGGGCATCCCTGCTTTCCTCAACCCTAGCATCCTAGGAAGTCCTATAAAAGAGAGAGACAGAGAAGAACTGGATAAATACAGATGATCATTTACTGATTTAGAGATAATTTGCCATGGGATGAGGGGACCATGTGGTAACTGAAATCAATTATTGCCAAGCAATAAAGAAATGACTTTGGGAACAGATAAAAAATAAAGCTGGTTTTCTCAATATGAATAACCAGCATGCCCAGGGGTCCAACGACTTAACAAGATACAGTACAGCATAGTAGTGACCTGGTGTGAGGAAGCAGGCAGTGTTTGCAGGCGCACCCCCCCAATAACGGACACAGACAACATTGAAAGTGGATAACAGCATAGGGCCACATTTATTGATTCAATGCCCTAGTCCGAATTATAAATTTGTATTGGTAAAACGACCAATCATAATTCCTAAGGCAAGCAGGCCGAAGTAACACTGGTAAGGTACCACCCCAAAATTGCCAACGGCAATTGGTTACAATGTATCGATTTGTATCAATTTGTTTGTTGACAACAAACAAATTATTGACCGTAGTCAATAACTAACTCATGACCCCACCCTCTGACGCGTATCCGTGAAATCACAGGGGTGATGCATGCTGGTTAGCAATCGTCATCACCCCATCGCCTGGTTCGTCGTTGACCGGACAACGTTTAACTAATTTATTCCTGTCTAGTGTTGTCCAGTCAATTGCGAACCTGCCGGATACTTGTGGGTCATACTGTTTACCTTACCAGTGCTACCCGCCAATGTGACCAAAGTCAACAGTAGGAACACAGAAAGACCCCTATATCAAACCATAGCAACAGTGTGGGATGGGCAAAAAAGCCAGGACCCGGAAGCCAATATGGGTCCCAACCAAAAATTCCCACCCGGCCCCGAAGCGACCATAATATCACACTGTTAACTAGGGAGGGGGTGGAGGGGAAAAAACTTCTCCGCTCCGTCGCTGAGGTAAAATGGCAGCTCGGCTGCCTCGTGGCCACCCCTTTTATAAGGGAGCTGGCCACGCCCCTAACTACCCGGATTCTCTGTCCTGTGGGGGGGGCCCGCAAAGGGCGCGGCGGCCATTTTGGCGCCGCGCTTGCATTGCAGGCGCACCCCCCCAATAACGGACACAGACAACATTGAAAGTGGATAACAGCATAGGGCCACATTTATTGATTCAATGCCCTAGTCCGAATTATAAATTTGTATTGGTAAAACGACCAATCATAATTCCTAAGGCAAGCAGGCCGAAGTAACACTGGTAAGGTACCACCCCAAAATTGCCAACGGCAATTGGTTACAATGTATCGATTTGTATCAATTTGTTTGTTGACAACAAACAAATTATTGACCGTAGTCAATAACTAACTCATGACCCCACCCTCTGACGCGTATCCGTGAAATCACAGGGGTGATGCATGCTGGTTAGCAATCGTCATCACCCCATCGCCTGGTTCGTCGTTGACCGGACAACGTTTAACTAATTTATTCCTGTCTAGTGTTGTCCAGTCAATTGCGAACCTGCCGGATACTTGTGGGTCATACTGTTTACCTTACCAGTGCTACCCGCCACACGGAGGGGCTTCAAAGAAGACCTGACGCCCCCCCCCAGACCGTCAGCTCGGTCAACAGGCCTGCTCGCCAATCGCCCAACAGGAGGTCCATACCTCCTCGCGACAGATGGACCCCATCCCCTGCGTACAAGTCATAATTTTGTAGACTAATATCGGGGTGATGACTGACCCGTCCCCAAGCCCTGGTGGTAAGAAAACGCGCCACCGCCTTATTGACCGCGCACCTAGCGCGGTCAAGGGCCAGGAGGTTAACGCCCCCTCTGTAAGAATGGCACGGGACAATGTCCGACCAAACCAGGGTTGTGGCAGGCCAGACATAATGCAAGTAGGCGAGTTTCTCGCAAATCGCATGCTTGAGCGACAAGCCGGTGACCTGGCCCAAATCATTGCCCCCCAGGCGTATGATTAGAATGTCAGGCGGGTCAGCACCCAGGCCAGAAAAAAGGAAAGGCCGCAGCTCCCGCCATAACATCCCAGGCTTACCATGCCCTGCGAGACTGGCGTGGTCACCCAGTCCCAGTCGGGGTCCACTCTGTCGCCGCAGCGTAACGCGCTGCCCTGCGCACATAGCTGTGGCCCACCAGCCATACTGTCACCGGTGTAATACGACACCCAGGGTCTGTAAGAAAATTGAGAAAAAAGGCGGTAAGGTGACTGGATTGGTACTCATGGCGGGAGTGGGCGCACATAAAACTGAAAACATTGCGAGCCCCACCTCCCCATGCTGCGTATGTCAGCCCCAGAGTACCCAAAAGCAGCTGCTGTAGAGGCTGCACCAATCCGGAACGAATGTGTGCCATAACGGGCACCTGGTAGGCCCACCCTGGTGAGGGCTCTGGCTGTCACCTTCCAAAACTGAAATTTAGTAAGGGGAGACCCATCTTGGTGACAGAAAAACGGGCCGTGGTGCATGCCACGCAGTGCCAGGAATTCCTGTAGGGCACCAACCGGACAGATGTCTGCCAAAGAAGAACGTAGCAGTCTTACACCACTGCCTACGCCATGCTGATCTGTTTTAGAGGAGCGTATCCTCAACTGGGCCCAGTCTTTGGCTACGTAGACATCTTCGAGTTCCAGTGCCCTACCACTTGCATCCGCCTTAGACAGCATCACGAGTTCGCTGACGCGGAGCGCTCCAAAAAGGCCACCGTTGTAGCCGCATGAAGTGGGCTGCCTCATTTCCAAAACAGAGGCCAGGCCAGCCCCGGGCCAATTGGGTGAAAACCCTGGGGAAATCTTGCATCCGCCTTACTCAGCATCTCAAGCTCGCCGATGCGGAGGGCTCCAAAAAGGCCACCGTTGTAGCCGCATGAAGTGGGCTGCCTCATTTATCAAAACTGAGGCCAGGCCAGCCCCGGGCCAATTGGGTAAAACCCTGGTAAAATCTTGCATCCGCCTTATTCAGCATCTCAAGCTCGCTGATGCGGAGCGCCTCCAAAAAGGCCACCGTAGTAGCCGCATGAAATGGGCTGCCTCATTTATCAAAACAGAGGCCAGGCCAGCCCCGGGCCACTTGGGTAAAAAACCCCTGGGTAAATGGGGTGGCGGTCGCCCGGGAAACGCCCGCGCACGCGCACCCACCCCTCCAAACATGTCTCACCCGGAAGTCATTGGTGCTGTCACACAACCTCCCACTTTGGCCATAAAGCCAACCCGACAGCTGAGATGCTATGGTGCGTGGTGCAAGGCCCTGGGCATACAGGTAAACCATGAACCGCAGAACATGGGTTACTGGGCTCGGCCAGGTCCCTGGCAATCGAAATCGGGTACATAATACTCTGAAGGAACTAAATGCGTGGTGATACGCCTTACTATGCATGGCGCTATTGACAGGCTAATCGCCCGGTTCACCTCTACTTGCCAACATTCCATCTCTCGTCCGGGAGTGGCGAGGGAAATTCCTCCGCATCCGGGGGCCGAGGCATGGAACCGGGAGATCTGCAGGTAGGACAAAGCAGCAGTAATATCATTATCAACCCTTGGGACATGCCTGGCCCTGAAGGGAACGTTGAGGCGCAGGTTGCATAACACAAACCAGCTCCATGACCCCGGGCGATTTGGAAATCTGTGGAGTGACGATGCGGACAACAGCCGCGTTGCCATGCCAAAATTGCACAACCGAGTTGGCCCGCTCCTTGCCCCATAGCATCAAAGCACCCAGGGTAGGTAAACATTCCAGATACGTGAGACCCTGCAGGCGACCCTTGCCTGCCCAGGATGGTGGCCACCCACCATAGGCCCACTTCCAATAGAAGTACATCCATAAACCCAGGAATCCTAAGGTATCGGACTGCATCTGAAAGCAAGGGGGAGCCAGGAGATCAGACCCCAAAATGACACCCCGTTGAACTGCCTCTGGGCCTATGGCCAGACAAGCACGTCTGCCCCGATACCCCGGGTAAATCTGAGCCTGTGGTGGGGCCTGGATAATCCCGCCATGGCGTCGCACCAGCGCAGAGCAAATGCCCTGCCCGGTGCGACGACCCTGCCAGCAAAGCTGGGGTGACCATGTAGCACCAGAAGTTCCCTCAGTGATGCCACGCGCTCGGCCAGCAAGACCAAGACAAGGGCCACTAGCCTTGACACCTTATCCCGCTGCAACCTAGAATCCTGCGCTACCGTGTAACTCTCCACCCCAGGAATACTAGCTGTGGAGATGGGCCCTCGGTCTTTTCGGGCGCTAAAGGGACACCAAGTTCCTCCATTAGCGTCTGAAATGTGTTGAGGAGACGTGTATACGTGTCCCTGCCCCGTTCAGCCCCGAATAAAACCATCCAGGGAATGGGCTACAGACCGGGACCCTGACCTGCGGACAAAAGCCCACTCTAGGAAAGTGGTGAAACGCTCGAATACCGAGCCCCCATGGACTAGCCAAAAGGCATGGCATCATTGAAATAATATGCTCCCCAGGACGGGGGTGCAGGGACAGGTCCAACGACCCTGCCCGCATAGACCCTCTTGTGAAAGCTGGCAGCAGCCACCTCCTCCCTCCCCCTAAGGGATAAAAGACTGGGGGCATCCTGAGGGGACCTATTACCCATGAAAGGGATCCGGAACCCCTGCCTAGAACCCTGAAGGAGATAACCCGCATCCTCTCCCTTCGGGTACAATGTGAGCCAACTCTCCAACACGTCCACCTTAATTGGGGAGGGAGCCCTTCGGTGGACTAGATCCATCTGCGGCAGTCTTGCCAGCCCCCTGTCTGCCCCACCCTCTGCCCCGCATCCCTCTAGGCCTGGGACAGGCAGAGGCCGCGTGGGGGCCAACACAGGTGGGACACTCCTGTCTGTATTTGCAATTCTTCCCATTGCAGGAGCCATTGTCCGAGAAGGTCCAGCACAGCAGGCGGGCTGTAACCCCCTGCCCCGCCACTTGGCGGGGTGCCTGCGCTGGAGCAGCTCGCTGGACCGCAATTCCACAATGATACATCTCCCTAGGCGCAGTGCGCGTGGGGTCATGTACAGAAGCCACAGCTTCTGACAGGGCTCATCCCACTTCATCTCCGGGTGTAGGGGCACTCTTGTACGGAATTCTGTTTTTCCATAAGCCAACCACGACGTGCGTGGTGGCTAGCCAATCATCGGGAAGGCCGTTGTCGGTACAAAATGTAGACCAGGCATGCGCAGCGGGACCTGGATAGCCCATGCAGTGCCACATACTGCCCCGGGGCAGAAATCCCCACCCCCAGGGTCGTGCCATAATGCAACCAAGGGCACTGGGATAGAATGACAAGTGATGCCCCACTAGCCTCTAATTGGCAAGGCGAAGAGCACTGAACCACCCCGCTGAAAGTGGACTGAGATGTGGGCGTATTCAACTTGACCCCATACTCACTAGTTGCACCCCCGTGAGCCGCCCCCACTGGGGGTTCCGGCACACCGTGGGCATCGGAGCTCGCGACCGAAATCGAGCTCTAGGACGACCTCCAACGCATTCCAATCGCTGTACCGGACAAACAGGGAGCTGCGAGGCAGCGGCAGGCACAGGCTGGACTGTCTCCATAAGCCCGACCCAGCCGGCCGCCTGCTACAGAGTGACAGCGGTGGAAGTAGCCGGCGGACAGGAGGGCCCGGTAGATCGGAAAAGGACCCCCCACCCACTGGATTGCTAAGGATGCCTCCAGTACAGCCAAACGTGCCAACCAGGCACCCCCAGCCACAGTAAACCCCCAGTAGGTGGGCCAGGCGGGCCGGACGGCCCGACGGGAAGTGTGCCAGAGGCCCTGAATTCAGAGCCTGTGCCCGAATAAGCCATGCCCCAAAATTCCGGCCCCTAATTGGCAAAAACATGCTGTGAGGCAGCACCAGGCCCTCCCCCCAATTGTCCCGGCCCCTGGCGGGCCGCCGTGGGCCAAGGGCCGCATCCCCCGCAGGGCCGGCCTGGGGTTGAAAACGGCACGGCACGGGAGCTCATCCTGTCCTGCATGCGCAGAAATTGAAACACTGACCTTAAACAACCCAGTCAGCTTCTGTAGCACTGGATACACTGCAGTCCTACTTAAAGTTTGGGCACCCCTAAGTTGGAAAAATCAGTGAGCGACGGAGCAAACTTCTCTGCTCCCCCGCGCTCTGAAGGCAATAGGCTGGAAAGCCGAAAGGAAGCCTCGAACAAAGGCTGGCAACTCAAGCCTCTTGCAAAGAGGCAGAAGGGAATAAAGCGACGGAAAAAACTCCTCCTCACCGTCGCTTTATTTGTACACTCACCAGCCATTCAAGGAGTATAGAGCAACACGATCCCTATCCAGGGCTCAGCACCCACTGACTGGAAAGCCGGAGCACGAGAGCATTTGCAGTGCTCAGGAATCAAACTCCGACCCTCCAGGCAGCGAGTTCAGGATCTTAATCCCCTGAGCCACAGGGGTCCGACAGAGCGACGGGGGAAAAAACTTCTCCGCTCCGTCGCTGAGGTAAAATGGCAGCTCGGCTGCCTCGTGGCCACCCCTTTTATAAGGGAGCTGGCCACGCCCCTAACTACCCGGATTCTCTGTCCTGTGGGGGGGGGGGCCGCAAAGGGCGCGGCGGCCATTTTGGCGCCGCGCTTGCATTCTCAAGGGTAAGTTTCAATTTGATTCATCTGCTCCCAAGAATGACCAAATATCTCTGGGCTTCATTCCTTTGTACCTGTCTGACTCAGGGGACCAGTTCTGTATTATTTAATAAAGTGTGTCTCCGCATACACTGAGAATTGTAGTATATTTTATTAGCTAATCAACTCAATACTATGTTAGCTGCTTGACAGGAATCTATTTAGTACAAGATGACTGCATTCCAACCCGTCACTCCAACAGGCAACTACACAGGCAGGAATGGGACACTGGCAGAACAAGCTTCAGCCATTATTGGTAAGATCAGCTGAGTCAAAGGCCAAGAAACTGAGTACTGTATTCAGAAAAGAAGACAGTTAATTACAGTTCAGTTAGCAGCACTGCGGTGGCTTAGCGGTTAAGACACTGAACTTCATGACTGGAAGGTCGGGTTTCAATACCTGAGTGTTGTACGATGGATCTTGGGGACATGAAAGGAGCCTCATTCAGGCATTCCCTGAGCAGAATTTCTCCAGCAAAATTCCTTTCAACCCAGAGTAATTTCTGATGTGAAATTTATTTATTTATTTACTATTCAGTTCAACCAAGAAAGGGGCCATTTAACAATTACGTGATCCTTTTTCTGGGAAAAATTGAGCCCCTCCACCCCCTATGTAATCCAACCGTAATTTTCACTTTGATCCCCTCCCTCCCTTAAAATTACATGATCTGAACCAAATAGCACTGTATTTTGCACCACCAACCAGTGGTGTTGCTGCAGGCCAATTGCACTGAAGCAGGAAGCGATGCTCTAGCCTAGCCTCTTGCTCTCTCGGCAACCAGGAAGCATGGCTTTCCCCCTCCATTTTCACCGCATGGAGCAAGGCACAAAGGTAAATAAAACCCTTTCTTTTTATGCACAGGTTTGGTTTCCCACTGTCGGTTAGAAATAGCTCCAAATGGATTACGTAATTTTGACCTGACCCCCCCCCCGCCCGACCCCACGCAATTTTTCTGTGATTTGGATGGCAGACACCCACCCCCTTTGAGGATCATGTAATTGTTGAATGGCTCCAAAGATCAGCTTTGTGGATCTCTCTGTTACAAAAATAAACAGTCTTTACCGAGAAAGTGATGCTTTTTGATAAGATCATAGAGGTACTTATTTTTCCATGTTCTTTCAAAAAAGATTTTTTTAAAAAAAGGTAATGGAGGATCTTCCAGAGACCAACACCTAATCACAAGAATGTTTGTAGTCAGACAGCAAATACTCAGGCATTTAAAGAAGCTATTTATCTCACCTACCTTTGAGCATTTTCACTGCCACTGTCTCACAGCTGTTGCTCTTATTAATTCCAAATGCAGAGGCTTCCATGACTTTCCCAAAAGCCCCATGGCCCAGGACTTTCCCTGAAAGAGAAATATGGGTCATCAGAAGGGGGAGTAAAAAGAGCAAGTGGAGAAACCAGCTTGATATAACTATTATATTATATAACTTTGAATATAACTATTCAAAGAACCCACAAACAGTAACTTGAATGGGACAAAAAGAAAACAGGAAATGGGGGAGGCAGGAGAGAAGAAAAGGTGTGAAAAAAAGAGGTAGAATAGCATTTTTGCCCCTTCTCAGGTGGCTCTGCTTTCAAAGGAAAGTCACCGGAGGAAATGAGACAGACTCACCAGTGACAAAGCAAAGGAAGGAAATAGCTAACTGAAATGGGGTAGTGTTTTGTTGGCCAGGGGCGTTGTAGTTTGGTGGGAGTGGGGGGGGGGCAGTTCTTTGGACTATTCTAGTAAACAATAATAATTGTACTATTGTCTGTCTGTCTGTCTGTCTGTCTTTTGGGCAGCATCACAGAAACTGTATGTAAAGACCACTGGATATTTGTTAGTACAGTGGTACCTCATACAACAATTTTAATCCATTCCATGAAGTTTGTTGTTGTACAAAACAATTGCTATACAATGCATGCATCGTATAGCGATTTTCCCTATGGGATGCATCCTACAATGATTTTTTTCGCTGTGGTTTTTCCCATTGAAAAATTGTTGTACGGTTTTTTCCATAGGGAAAATTGTTATGTGGGACACCATTTCCCCCCAAAACCTAATTGTTATACGATTTCATTGCTATAGGGGCGATTGTTGTATGAGGTTCCACTGTACAAGTATATTTTGTAATGGAGGCCTACTATTAAAAATGGCAATCAGAATCATGGTTGAGAAGGTGTTCCTCACTCAGCACCCAACAGTACCTAGTCGAAGTCTCTCCCGAGGAAATTCCCACTTGCTGGAGTCATAGGGCAGGTATTCACACTGCTCTTCCAAGGGAACTTCGCCTGGATCCATGATGATGGAAAGGTAGCCAGTCTTAATATCAGCATGAGCAGGCTGCAAGAGAGAGGCAAAAGAAGATGCTAACAGATCTTGACCATCTTGTGAGGACTCGCTATCACATTGTAAAGCTTGGCATGACAGACTGGGTGGTCTACTCCTCTAGTAGTAAGCAATAATAGAATGGCCCTTCCTCATAAACAAGAGCTTCTCTTGGGGGAAAATATAGCAGTGGCCCCGTTTTATTGTTGGGTGGGAAGGGAGGGTCTTTTAACTGTGAGAGGGTCTTGGTTTGTTTTTATGGAAGTTTTAAAAAAGGGATTTCACAATTTTTAAAGGGGATTTTACAGTTTGTAGGTGTAATTGTGCTGCCCTGAGTTGCCCTAGGGCAAGAGGGGGGATATAAACCCAAACAAACAAACAAACAAACAAACAAACAAACAAACAAACAAACAAACAAACAAACAAACAAACAAACAAACAAACAAACAAACAAACAAACAAACAAACAAACAAACAAACAAACAAACAAACAAACAAACAAACAAACAAACAAACAAACAAACAAACAAACAAACAAACAAACAAACAAACAAACAAACAAACAAACAAACAAACAAACAAACAAACAAACAAACAAACAAACAAACAAACAAACAAACAAACAAACAAACAAACAAACAAATTTGCTACAAAGCTAGGATATTCAGTTGAATTGGTCCTTGCTTGAAGATATTTACATACCTAAAGTTCATGCATCATTGTAAAATATTATAGGTTGATTCCTGAAGCAGAGAAAATTAATACTGCGGGTTTTGCTGGTGATGGTAAATGAATTTTCTTCCACAAAACTGCCAATTCTATTCCAATGTAGCTGCCATGGCCACATTGGTTCTTCTGTAAACCCAATATTAGTCTGCTTCAGCAGAAATAATTCCAGCACACTGGGGTGGAGGTACAGAAATAATCATCCTGATAAGATCATTTTCTCCACCTCTTCTTCTTTTTATTACCTTTGCTGTCTTTGCTAGAAGGCAGACTGATTAGGAGTCTTAAAGAGCAAGTTACAGTGACAATTATACCAAGTTTCTGTTTCCAGCATACCCACGATTAAGGATTTATCTACCAACATAGCTACAATTTTGTAAAAGTATCTCTACCTTCTAATATCTCCACTGAAGTAACACAGATGTAGATACATTGTAAAAGGGGTAAAGTCATCCATTATGAATTACAGTATAACAATCTAGTTATGTCCTACCGTAGTTACTGAAAGGAGAAACTCTGAGACACTTACTCTTTTAATATTACAGAAGATTAGGATCAAGAGAATCCAAAAAAAGATGGCAATGACTCCTGTCCCAATTAAGATCACAATCTCCACATTGGTCCTGTCATCTGAACCTACAGGTTAGGAACAGTGATGATAGAATTAGCAATAGAAGGAAATTCAAAACAGGTACATTGCAAAATCCAAAGGTGTTTTAAAGGGAAAGTTGAAGAAACGATGATGGGAATATGCTTGATTTTCTTTGGATTGGACCAAGTATAGAGGAATATTATTTTTTTCGTAGTGTAAATTAAGAATTACAATGTTGCCTCAGTAAAACAATATTTTATTTTTTTGGATGAACTCTTATTTTGTTTCTGTACTTTTGGCTTCCCCCTTTTTTTGCTTTCTTGTCAAATACATTTCCCTATACAGTGGAGGCGGGTAAACTTTGGACTACCAAGTTCTCCAGCTTTTTCCAGTGCCCCTTAGTCACCCCCATGAAAAATTGTCATTCTAACATTTGTCAGTTTGCCATGGAAACCTGATAAATGTACTGTTTCTCCTAATAAGCCTTTTCTGTTTATAGTCCTGTTAAGCAGGAAGCTTTTGACTACCATGTTCCTCCTCAGTGTTTCCTCCTCATTTTTATTCCTTAAACCACAGCTGTTTTCAAGAGCATTAAGCCTCTTGTTATTTAAGAATATTAAGTCTTAAGTGTTCTTTAAAGAGCTTTGTTGTTTATTTAAACAGGGAACGTTTTAGCCACCCAACATGTTGCCTACTGCTACTTCTAAGACAGATGTATAGTTTTCATAGTTCGCACGCACGCATGCACATGCACGCACACACAAGATAGGGAATAGAAAAAAAGTTCTAATGATCCCAGTCACTTTCTCTCATAGGCCATGTCCTCTTACATTGTGCAGTACTTGAGCAGTTGCACCAACTTGAAAAGAGGGTCGTGCACCAGTGAAATTTACCCACCCCTTCTCTTCAGGTTTAGGGGATGAGGTTCATGACAGTACCTTCCACAGAGACACTGGCAGAAGAATTCACACAACCCTTGGCATTGCAGACAGTACATAGGTACATCCCGGCGTCTTCTTCTCTCACTCTTTGGATACTGAGCCTCTGATTGGAATCTGCCAAGTCAATCCCTGAAAGATTTGAAGGGCAAAGGCTCTTATGTGAGAACTGGTGGCACTAGAGACATTATACATCAAGGTCCTCTCGAGAGAAGCTTGATGTACAGCTGGATTGTGATAATCCAAGAAATGTCAGACAACACACAGCTGTCATTATCACTTGGGCATTTCTAATGGGATTTACTTCATCACTTAGCAAGGAAGTCAGCTTTCTCAAAAAGTAGCACTAATGTTTTTGAATGCAGCATAGACAACAAGACTCAAATGAAAATCATCAGCACATTTGCATTCAAATTATAGAAACATACATGTGAAAACCATGGAATATGGCTTCTGGCTTGCTATGTGGTGATTTCTACAGACCTTCTAATTTCTACATTTTTAAAAAGCGATTCTCTATTCATCATGAAAGTTAATGATAGGTAATAACTATGCAAGTCGTTTCTAAGGGCTCCATAACCAGATGTATGTACTCTAGGAAGGCTTCCAGTGGTCACAGAGGCATTTATTAGTTTTTTAGTTAAATTTTTTCAGCCTACATGTTTAAGATGATATACATTCATATACTGTATCTTTTTTTTCTGTACAGTTTTCTGCTTAACTTTATGGAGCAAATCTCTCAAACAGATCCTAATATGATCTGATTTGCCACCGTAGCTCTGTAGAACAAAACTGTGATTTAAAAGAGCCATTTGTTCATGTGTGTGGCAACTGCACATGCAGGCAAAGGGTTTCTTGTCATTCTTAACAACTGATGAGGTACATTATTTAACCTTGAAAGAAATCTGAATCACAGATTAAGAAATATTAGTGGCAGAAATGACAGAAAAGCCACCAGTTAAGCTTTGTCTGTGTTTCTTTACAATGTAAACTCTTGCATGTTTGTAAGTGCCTTCTTTGAGTTGCTAATAATACTTCAAGTACAGATTGATGAGAAATATCAAGGGAATTGCACAAATAAAATCTGAGTTGTCTGCTTGTCATTCACAGGCATCTCCAAAAATTTGATGTCACCATATTTTTCTTAATAACAGTACCAGAGGATATGCCTGCAGATATATGGATGTATTAGCATTAATTCCTAATACCCTTGATCATTTCTTTAATTAATTTTACTCTCCCTTTTGAGAACTTATGGTGATGAACAAGAGTTGTCTCTCAGTACAATTTATTATCAAAACAACCCTGTGAAGTAATATAGATGAGAAACTGATCTGCAATCTTTCAAAGAGCAGAGAAGTCTAACATTTTCCCACAACATCATAGTGATGACTAACTGTGGTATTATGTTTTGAACAACTTACTAGTTTTAGTATGGCACTTGGAATCCCATTGAACTAAATGCAGCACATACTATCACTTGGAAATAAATTGGATTTGAGCTGCCAGTCCTCCATATTTAAACCAAAGCCTTCCACAAACAGGAAGGTTTATGTCTCAAGTCTTTTTCCATCCACGAATCCCTTCAAACTGCCATACCTGAGACCTCTTCTACAAGCTTCTCATCCTTGTACCAGTTGATGTTAGGAATATGGATGCCATCTACTTTGCAGCGCATCTCTATGGAATCACTCACATTCACCAAGATGTTTGTCAAGTTCTGCTTCAACCTGGGGACCTCCAGAGCTATAGGAATAACATTAAGGTAGCAAAAGAGAAGTACAAGAAAAACAATTTGCCAGAAATATAAATAAGAAATATTCATCAGGAAGGACAATCTTCTTGTTTGGGGATAATTATGCTGCAACCCCACAGCAGAACATGACTATGGCTGGCAGATGTTCTGTTTCTCTCCTCCAGAGCCTTTGGTGTGATTTCTAGTTTACGATAAAATGAGGTCTCTCTATGCCTGTAAGAAGGTCCGGATTTCAATTTGGCCTCTGAGAGCCAGTGTGAATGAGCTGGGCACTCCTTCTCCCCAACTCCTTCCCTCTACATTGTGAATGCTTCCAGCTGAATCTTATGTCAGCAACACCAACATGAACCATAGCTAAAATTACCCAGGGATGGTAACCCAAATTTAGATTGTAATTATTCTGTGTATCAATTTTAGTATAGCTGAGGTCAATGACACATTTAAGCAATAAGGCATGCAACATTTATATTAGTCCTTAAATTCTACAAGTAATATATTTGTTCTAAAGCCTGTATATTGCCAGCAAGATTTTCATTTTCAAGACATGTCAATAAGATGTTATTAATGACTCCTACTATCTCCCACTGAGTCTGCCAGGAAGTTCAGGCTTTCTATGAGCTCCATTACTTCTGTATATTGAATATCACAACTCAGCTTCACAAAGGCACAGCACTCACTTAGAAGTAATAAACTACATGTATACCTGAAGAGCATTTTACTTGCCACTGGAGCTATTGTTTTATTATTTTCTCATTGTTTCTAGCACTCTGGGGACAAACTCCAGCTCTTTCTGTTTCTCCAAGTGAAAGCTGTGCCTGAGATATATTTCCCTCAGAATTCCAAGGAGAAACCATGGACCACAAACAAGTGCCTTGTAGACCAATTTCTCCTCCAAAGGTTATCTTCCAACCACCTGAATGTAGGGTAAATCTCAGCAGTTAGAATCCCCTCCACCCACTGAGATTTTGTTCTGTTCAAACATTTTCTATCACAAAGTCTTATGACCAGAACTAGCATTTCCCTTGCAGCCCTTACCATGTACAGAGATGTATCTTTTGTGGCAATGTTTTTCATTGTTCTCTCGGTTTTGCACCTCGCACACATAATCTCCTTCATCTTCTAGTGAGATGTTTGGGATCGTGAGTGTCAATGCAGCATAATTGGAGTTGGGTTTGAAGTGCAGTTCACCTTGCATTTTAGTTGCATAGTGGTGGACATTTTTACAGTCCAGGACCAGTGGGTTGCCCTCTTCATCATGCAGTTTTGAGAGATTGAGCCGGTACCACTGCAGATTCTCATACGTATAATTATCAGCATTGCAACTTAACTTCAGATCTTGACCCTCAATGGGCTCTTCCGAAGGCTGTGACTCAATTTCAAACCCATCTGGGATGGCTGCCAGGAAAGCAAGACAAGGAAACAGATGTATGACCAAGACTTTAAATCTCTTCTTTGGATCATTTGTATAGGATCCTATCCTATCCTATCCTGTCTGTCTGCCTGCCTGCCTGCATGCCTATCTATCTATCTATCTATCTATCCATCCATCCATCCATCCAACCAACCAACCAACCATCCATCCATCCATCCAAATGTAGAAGCCAATATTCCCTGTCCCCAGCTGTTCGACAGACAATTTGAAATTGGATACAATGGAAATGGAGTTCACTACAAACTTCAGCAGCTGATCTGAGCTTAAATAGGCTGACATACTACACAACCCTTTACATGTGTTAATTAAGATTTCTGACCAAGTACATTTAGATAGCCAAACTTGATTACTTACTATAAATTCAATTTTTAAGGAGAATTATAGACTCCTTACTGTGTGAGAAAGGAGACTGTAGACTGATACTTCCTTTTAGACAGTGACATGCAAAACATCTACTGGTTAACCATAAATAATAATCTGTGTGCTGTCAAATCAATTCTGATTTATGCAGACACTTTCCAAGGTTTTACAAATAGAGGCTACTCAGAAGTGGTTTATCACACCTTCTTCTGGGAGATGCTCTGGGACGGTGCATCTTGCCTTAAGCCCACACAGGGTGACTTTTCTGGGATGCACATTGGCAATAGCACTGGTCAAAATATTTATTTTTAAACATTAAATTTCAAGAGTTATCTTTCTTGCATTTGTCCATAAATTAATGCATTTAATGTTAACATGTTAATTTTTTATGTGTCATATCAAAGTTCTGGAATTTATAAACTCCTGAGACAAGGAAAAGCCCAACTTCCTAAATGTCATCATGCTGTCTCAGAATCTATTCCAGGTGCTGGGCAATAGGGGGCGCTGCTACACCAGAAACACAGGGGAACGGTAAGTTGCAGTTTGTCTCTGGAAGACTGTCTGCATTTCTCCATTCATAGAAAAGAGCAGGGAGGGAAGGCAGGGGCACCGCTTGCTTTCCAGTTCAAGGACACCTCTCTCTTTGCTATTCTAACCTGCACCAGAGACCAAGCTGGCCATAACCATTTTCATATGCTCAGCATTTTAATTTGGATGCTGAGTTTATAATAAAGGCTTTTGGTTTTGGCTACAGTTGTGAAACAGGGGCTGCAGTGGCCCAAGTGGTTAAGAGGCTAAACTTGACGACTGGAAGGTCGGAGTTTGATTCCAGAGTACTGCACGACAGAGTGAGCTCCCATCTCTGTTCCAGATCCTGCCAACATAGCACTTTGAAAGCAAGAAATTACAAGTAGATAAATAGGTACCACTTCGATAGGAAGGTAAGCAGTGTTCCGTGCACTCTGGTGTTGAGGCATGCCTGCCATGTGACTACAGAAATGTCTGCAGATGCAGACAGTGCTGCCTCTTTGGCTATAAACAGATGAGCACTGAACCCTAGAGTTGAATAGGACTGGCTTTTGAGCAAGGGAAACCTTTACATTACAGTTGAGAATAATTTCAAATATGAAACTCAGATTTAAGCTATAAGCAAACACAAACAGTTGCACAATAAAATTTCAGAATTTAAAATCTTGAAATCCTAATCTGAAAATTGATTTTTCAGCTACCAAAGTCAACCATAGGGTATGGTGGTAAGTTATGATTGATCACAGCACATGTATGAGAAGTTCCAGTGGAGAGACTCTAGGAGGAAAATTAAAATACCAGAGTCAAAATTAAGATTTAATCACCCAAGTGGAAACATGATCAAAGTTCGTTCAGTGACCTGCATCCTATTCTCCAGTGAGACCATACATGCATGCATTAATACAGGTTGTGATCTGATTATAACCCCTTATGCTTTGATGAATTAATTTAGTGGTTTCCAAAGAGGATAAGAGACTGATTTTAAAATAAAAATCTCTGCTTCTTTTATTTGCTTATAAACAGTCAGTTCAATTAAGCGTCTCTCTCTCACTCACTCACTCACACACACACACACAAAAGGAGAGGACTGGGATCATTTGCTTTACAATACTCACTAGTGACATAGAAATAGATGAGTCGTTCGTCACGGCCAACTTTGTTGGTGGCTACGCACTTGTACATAACAGACACATTGGCTTCTTGGATGATCAGATTGCTGACCGTCTGGTAAGGAAAGAGAATGGCAACACAGATGGAATTTAAAGACGGAATTACACACATTTTCCACCATTCCTTTCCAAAGAGAAGAGCATAACTAGTTTTGTGGATTTGCATGATGAAATATTTAAAGGTATACTCAGAACTAACATCCCCAAATTCATCTATTCCTTGCACTTCGTATTTGCTCATTATTAAGTATGGTCCTACAATTACTATTTACCAGTTCCTCTTGCTGAAAAGCAGCTGTCATATGAATATGCTCCCTTTTACCCACGAAATGCCTCCCATTTACAAGACCTAGAATGGAAGAGGACTTAATAGTTCATGTAGAAAGATTGTTATTAATGCATAGTTCAGATAATGTTAGCACAGTTTTTGAGTAGTTTACCTGACCCAGGATTATGGTTGATAAAATCTGCAACGCAGATAGATGTGGTGTAGAAAACATTGCCTGGAATCTTACTGATGTTTGCATAAGGTTTGCATAACTTGCCACAGGTAATTGTGGCAAATTGACAAGGAGGTAGGCTGCATTCATCTCCACTGAGCACTTGACCTAGACAAATCTTGGAACCTTTATCAATTACTAGCAGTTAGCCATGGCAAGCTACACAGACCTTGAGTGAATACCTTATAGGATTCTAGCCACTCACCCACATAAAACTGCTAATTCCAACTACAGTGGACTCCACTAAATCAATTGCTAATTGGTACAGTAACACACATGCACGTAAGGTGTAAACATGACTCTGGAAGTTAAACAATACGCAAATAAAAGCTTATAATAGTCAGTTTGATTTTTTTTAAATGACATAAAACAGCCCTCATTATTCTGTGCACATCTTATCACTAGGTTAATGCAAATGTTCTTTTGCAGAGGTATTAGTCTGGAAAGTACTATATGAGACACTGTTTTGCAAAGGAAGAAGGAGATTGATTAAAAATTTTTGTGCATAATTTATCATTTATTTATATATAAGAACATTTGTTATCCCCCTCCCAAGTATAATACATAGATGTGCTTCTTTACACCTTCAAGCAGATACTCAACTTACTTTACTACTTTAATATTCTCCTGACCTTCCTGAAGAAAGGACAACCTGGAACATTTTAAAACATTGTGTATGTTTGCCTTTGGTTTACTAAAATACATTTCAAGCCCTTCAAAGGTCTGGTAAATATAAAACTAACAATTACCTCTCAAAATATAAAAAGTCCTCTTGATATCGAAAGAGCACTTACTAATCCACTAGTGGTGAAAGATTTAAAAGCCAGAAGGATATTTTTCAAACAAATATGTCTATTTATTTTGTTAAAGATATATCGCACCTGAGAAATCAAATGGACTTGATTTCTCAGGTCCGTTTGTATGTATGGAATGTCATCACAGAGATGTCTACCAATACGCAGACTCCTCGCTGAATAACAAATCCAAGGTATCCAAAGTATATCCCATCTTCCCTTGAGAGCATCCACAGAGCACCCAACAATGACAAAATGAATGCAACCATTATTGATGTAAAGTGGGTGTTGTAGAAACTGTAGCTCTCCAAAAGTTGTTTGATTGGAATTTTTAGCATCCTTCACCATTAGGTAGAGCTTGGGGAAGTTACCTTTTCAGACCACAATTCCCTGAATCCTACATTCAGTACATAGTCATTGGCCATCCTGGCCAGGGAATCTGAGGAATCATGTACAGTAATACCTCATACAAAGTCCGCTTTGTACAACATCGAATTCATACAACATCGCCTAATTTCTTGAAAAAGGTTGCCTCATACAAAGTCTTTGTATGAGGCATTGGGGTTTTTCCCAGGTTGCATTGTGCCTGGGCAGTATAAAAGGCAGGACACATGCGTGTTTTGCTCTTGTGGGTTTTGCACGAGGTGAAGAGTGTTTAGGAGTGGTTTTGAGCGTGATTTTGGATTTTTTTTTGATTTTTTTCATCAGAATTTTAAGAAGCATTCCTGGGATTTTTGCAGCATTCTTCAGGTTCTTGGACAATCAGGGTTGTTTGACATGTTTTTGTAATGTTTTTAGCCTTTAGACAATGATTTCTTAAAGTTCTGTCAGTTTCCTTGACTTTGCCCTGAAGTCTGTGCTGTTACAGTACAATATATCTCTATGGAAACGATGTTGTACGAGGCATCACAGCAAGGATTTGGACGTTGTATGAGGCGTCGCGGCTAGGATTTTGCATGTGAGCACCATGGAACCAAGTTTGGACGTTGTATGAGGTATCACTGTATAAGACTTAGTTTTCTAAGCTCTATCATTGCTACAGTGGCTAGAGTTGAAAGATGTGGCAGGCCCAAGCCACCAGGGGGAGCACATATCCCTCCCCTCAAGTTGCTAAAGGAAATCAATTTTGGTAATCTAATCATTATTGCCACTGTCCTTTCAAAGAATAATCCGGCCACATAAGGAGCAAAGCAAATGCAAATAAATTTCAAGGTATTTTAAATGTTTTCTATATTTGTTTCCTTTACCAGCAATTGGTAAGAGAAATACTACAAGGGATACTACAGTGTGGCCCATAAGTCCCTACCCATCCATATGTATTTAATTCCCCCCCCCCAGAGAAATATGGCCGATTTAAGCCCATTTACACTTGAAGAGTGTATTGTGGTAAATACATGGGTACATGAGCGCAATAATACTGGTGACACCCTGGATACAATGTGGCAAATGTAGAGAAAGATTCAAAAGGGATTTACAGGCTACCCTGTAGAAGGTGCAAAGTAGGGAAAGAGAAGGGAATAGAGAATGATAGTAACATAGACAGTAATGATAACCCAAAGTAATATCATCAAATCCCCCTGTCTATGCTATTACTGGGGTAGGTTCAGAAAACAGTCAATCTCTTACTGAAGGATGAGGACCAGAGACAATCTTCTCTCCTTCCTATCATTCTTTCTGGCCTTTGGTGAGGAATTCCTCACTGTCCCATTAAAACAAGAAGGGATTTGGGAAGGACATTTGAAAACAGGAAGTAACTTCAGGAAACTGGGGGCCATTGTTTGTTCTTTAGCCTGGATCGCTATTATGCATTCATGTTTGGTAACCGACATTGTCACCTAGAACAGGAAGCAAGTCATAGAAAAACATACATGACTCTGGGGCTTACCCTTACGAGGGAAATATATTATTTTTATACCCTAGCTAGTTTTTAAAAGGCTAATACATAAGAAGCTAAAACAAAACAAAACAGAATATCTTCCAGTGGAAATAATGTGTAGGATCCAGTGGAATTCCTCACAGTTTCAAGTGACACCTCACATACTTTAATTCACATATTTGTACTGGCACCAAGATCCAACCAAATTAGATGTGATAACAGTACAACAGGACTGCAGTGGCTCAAGTGGCTAAGACGCTGACTGGGAGGCAGAAGGTCAGCAGTTCGGTTCCCGAGTACTGCACGATGGAATGAGCTCCTGTCTTTGTCCCAGCTCCTGCCAACCTAGCAGTTTGAAAACAAGAAATTGCAAGTAGATAAATAGGGACCACTTTGGTGGGAAGGTAAACAGCATTCCATGCACTCCGGTGTCTAGTCATGCCTGCCACATAACCACAGAAATGTCTGCAGAAGCAGACAGCGCTGGCTCTTCGGCTTTGAAACAGAGATGAGCACTGAACCCTAGAGTCGGATACGACAAGCTTTTGAGCAAGGGAAACCTTTACCTTTAACAGCAGGCTGCTGAGTTAAAATTAAGTTTGCCACTGAATCCCTAGAATGGAGGGCTAGATATACACGAGAAGTTTAAATCATAGTGTGAACAAGACAAAATGGAGCACTGAAAGTCTTACTTGCTGTGCCTTTCGGTCCTTAACTCCCCACCTCATTTTCTTTCCTCAGCAGTGTTCTAAAACTGAGATTAATTCCTAATGTAAAGAAAACTAAAACCCTGTGGTTCATAGCAAAGGACACGACTGTGGAGATTGTAGGCTCCATTTCTCCAGAATTCTATTCCTCAGCAGTTAATTTGGTAGGGCCGAGCTTGTGTCTGCTCCTCTGCCATCAAATTTAATTCCCAATAATTTTATATAATGGAGGCATAGGGTAGTTCAAAGGATTAAAGACATTTTGAATGCCCATTCTTATGGATGGTTCCTGCACACTGAGTGCATGAAAATATTTTATTTTAGTGCCATTTATCATTTGTAGCAATGAGCTGTATTCCTGTAGATGATAAAGCTACTTAGCATGGTCCAGTGCATACCTGTCAAGTTTTGGATTTGAAAATAAGGGAAATTTTGGCCACACCCCTCTGTGGGTGTGGCCAAATCTGTGGGCATGGCCAAATATAACCATGTGACTTACTGGGCTCTAGTCATGCCTGCCACATGGCCATGAAAATGTCTGCAAACACAGACAGCACTGGCTCTTTGGCTGTAAATGGAGATGAGCATTGCACCCTAGAGTTGAATACGACTGGCAGATTTTACTTTCTTAGGATCAAAGATCGCTGCAGATGGTGATTGCAGCCATGAAATAAAAAGGCGACTGATGCTTGGGAAACAAGCTATGAGAAACCTAGGGAACATAGTTAAAAGTAGAGACATCACCTTGCAAACAAAAAAATTGCATAGTCAAAGCAATGGTATTCCCGGTGGTAATGTATGGGTGTGAGAGCTGGACCATTAGGAAAGCTGAGCGCAGAAAAATAGATGCCTTTGAAATGTGGTGTTAGAAATAGGTCGATCCTAGAAGAAATCAACCATGACTGCTCATTAAAGGTCAAATAGTAAAGATGACGCTAAAGTACTTTGGACATCAAATGAGAAGAGAGGATTCACTTGAGAAAGCCTTGATGCTGGGAAAGGTGGAGGACAAAAGAAGGCGGTGGCCAAAAATAAGATGGCATTAATTTAGTGGTGCCTGCACCAGAAGAGCAGGGTAAATATAAATATAAAACTCCCTGCACAATATTTTGCTATTTTGGACAATCATAATTCATAGAGGGGAGAAAAGTAGAAAGCAGTGAAAAATTGTGTCTGGGAACAGAGGAATTCAAAGTTTAAAGCAACTGGTTAAGCTTTTCTGCATCATTTCAGCAGAGATAAGAAGAAGCTGTGAGTGAGTAAAGACAGTAAAGGACATTCAAGACTGTTAGGATAACACTGTAATTCCTCAGCTGTAACTTGATTCCTAACCGGTATTGCAATATCAAATATTCATATTACTATCAGTTTCTAGATAATGAAATGTCATTATAGGCTGTTGAAAATCTAAAGCAGAACTACTTGCTAATATATGGGATAAAGGTGGAAAAATTGTTGATGAATTTCATTAAATATGACATTATCACTGGTCGGTTCAAGAGCTTTAAAATCATTTGTCAGAATTAGTGTATCAATGCTAAATTCATTACCTTTTTGGATCAATGCCATTAAAAATAACACTAAAAATTAATGTTAATGGGAGTTTTGTTGTTGTTGTTCAGTTGCAGTTGATTCCGACCCTTCACAACCCCATGGACCCACCACACCCTAGCCAGGCACCCCAGCCTCCAACATCCTCCTCAGCCCGCCCAGTTTTGTGCTCATTGCGTCAACAATGCCATTTAGCCATCTAATCTTTGGTCGCCCCCTTCTTCTTTTGTCCTCAACATCAAGGCTTTATCAAGTGAATCCTCTGTTCTCATTTGATGTCCAAAGTATTTTAACTTCATCTTCAATATTTGACCTTCCAAGGAGCAGTTGGGGTTGATTTCTTTTAAGATTGACCTATTTGTTCTCTTTGCTGTCCAGGGTACTCTCAAAATTCTCCTCCAGCACCACATCTCAAAGGCGTCTATTCTTCTGCGCTCAGCTTTCCTTATGGTCCAGCTCTCACAACCATACATCACTACCGGAAATACCATTGCTTTGACTATGCAGACTTTTGTTTGCAAGGTAATGTCTCTACTTTTAACTGTTGCCCAAATTTCTCATAGCTTGCTTCCCAAGAATTAGTTGCCTTTTTATTTCTTGGCTGCAATCTCCAACTGCAGTGATCTTGGATCCTAAGAATGTAAAGTCTGTTACTGCTTCTACTTCTTCCCCATCTATTTTCCAGGGACTGATAGGGCCTGTTGCCATTGGTTTTCTTGATGTTGAGTGTCAAGTCAGCTTTTGATTCATCCAGCCCTGCATTGTGCATTATGTTCTCTGTGTATAAGTTAAATAAGCAGGGTGACAAAATGCAGCCTTGTCTTACTCCTTTTCCTATTCCAAACCATTCTGTCATTCTGTATCCTGTCCTAACTGTTGCTTCTTTACTCATGTACATATTTTTCATGAGACATATAAGGTATTCCGGTATTCCCATCTCTTTAATTACTTTCCACATTTTATTGTGGTCCACGCAGTCATGATCCAATGTATGTTGGCAATTTGGTCTCTCGTTCCCCTGCCTCTTCTGAACCCAGCCTGCACTTCTGGTAGTTCTCTCTCTGTGTGCTGATGAAGCCTATCCTGTACAGTATTATCTTGAGCATGACCTTGCTAGTGTATGGAAGTTTTACTTGTTGAAAACATTAATTTTTCACATGCTTTTTGCAAAAGACAACTATCAACTCGCTTTTTCCCTCCCCAAAAGGAAAAGAGACTATCTTTCTCTTTCAGAACGGAACTTCTACTAAGCAGCCCAAACTTGGTCTTATACTTGTATGTGGGCTACAATATGTCAAAACTCCAATTAATATACTGTACCAGGGACAAGAATATATTGCATTTCTCAGGGCTTCTTGGAGTTGTAGTTGAAGACCTGCAGCAGTCTCAGTGGTGAGAACCATTGCTTTATAAAGAGAGAGCTGACACTTAAGTGGTCTTTTATTGTTCTTTAGCATAATAGTACAACAACATTTGACTAAAAATATAGTCCTTTTAAAAAAAACTGGCCTTCTCCAAAGTAGCTACTCAATTATAGAGATCAGTTCCTATTGCATTCAAATCAGTCCAATGCAACTATCCAACAACAACAAAAGCAAAAAAGCGAAGCAAAACAAAACAAAATTTCTTTTAAATTCCCATAGATGTTTGAAAAATATTGTTGTTTGGAGCAAAACCGCAACCCATTAACTTCTATACAAAATGAAGCTGGGATTATTTTGCATGGTTTCTCCCCAAAGGTCTCTCTGTATTGGAGAACAAGGTTCAATTTATTGGTAAAGGTCTTATTTATTTATTTATTCAATTTGTATAGCTGCCCCAATTGACATGTGACTCTGGGCGGCGTACATAAAATCCCCAACGTTTAAACTATAGAAACGCTCACAATTCCTAACAACACTGAAAAACTACCTCCCACCTGCACCAATTAAAATCTAGTTAAAAACTTTTAAAAACATGAGTGATCCTGCTCTAAATGTCTTATTGAACAATTCATTCTATAAGTGCCTCAAAATTAATACTAGAAAAGTATAACTGAGGGTGTGACTATACACAGCAAGAGAACTGTGAATTCATTTGCATTCGCTCTTTGAGAAGTGCACCAGTGAATTTTGGTCTGTTTGATTTAAATGGCTACACAGGGAGACAGGGAAAAAGCCTTGTTTGCTGCTTGCTTCCAGTTCTATCTATGACCCTGTAGTAGGAGATGTTATAAAGAACTGCCTTAACAAACTATATCAGGGCTTCCCTTCTTCAATTTCATGGACTACTTCATCTTGTTATTTTTTCAATGCTTGCTGAAGGAAAGAGGCACAGTTTTAAAGCTGTAAACACCACCACCCCAGTCTTGTCCATAGGGCACTGCTGGTGAACTTTGGCTCTCCAGCTGTTCTGGAACTTCAATTCCCAGAAGCCCTGATTAGCAAGAGTGTTGACTTGGGCTTCTAGTAATTGCAGTCCAACACCTGGAGTGCCAAGATTTGCCAACATGGCCATAGGGTGAAAACTGTAAAAAAAAATTGTGGTGGAGGGGAGGAGGAGAGAAAAATAGAATCCCCAGTGTTGGAGGGAAAAAATTACAAATTGGGGTGGAGACTCTGGTTTTATTCACATTTCCTGTTATTTCATGTGATCAGCAGGGGAAAATGAGAACTGCCCCAAATTGGCAGTACTGTGTTTCCCACATTTTTTTTATCAATATGGTCACCCTCTGACAGAGACTAATTGGCTGTCTTTGGAACTATGGTTCAAAACCTTGGGCTCCCTGATGGTCTTGGGAAGAGGAATTTAGAGTGACTAATGTTTCAGTTAACTCATTATATGCATCTGTAATTCAACAAACACTTTGTAATTTAACAGGTATGAAACACTGGTAATTGCAAGGTAAGTGTTAAATGCTAGTTAATTTCCTAATTTTTAAAGTAAAATAAATTAATTTCCAGATCTAATAACATTCTGGTGGTTTCTAAACTATCATTTTTTTCATCTGGAAGTGCCATCCTTTGTTCCTTGTGCTTTTATGGGGCATCCAGATGATGTTGTAATATAAAAATATATTAGGAAAATATCTTGTAAGATTAGAAAGATATACTATATAGCCCGAAGGACCACAGAATGTTGATAAGCATATCTGTATGCTGCTAACGTCAAATATAAGCTTTGTACAGATTCTATTCCTAGTGCCATTTTTGGTTCATTTTTAATACAGCATTATAAGATTTTCAGTATGTAGTTTCTTATTGTAGGTATAGTAACAATCACAGTAATTTCCCAAACAAACTTTCCTCATCCTCATCCAGCCCACTTCCCCTTGCTTGCTCATCCATCCATCCATTAATTCTGGCTCATTTACTGGTCTGCCAATTACTGCCATAGACATGCAATGATGAGGGCTTAATTTTGGCCAATAACAAAGCCAAGAAAGTGGCTTCATTTTGGCAGTTCAGCGTTTGATCGGGACACGAAAGAAGAACAATTCATTCATTCATAGAGGGAGGAATATAACAAATTTCATGTTTAAAATAATCCCTGATGGTTGAGCCTAGGAATACTCCATCTCATCAATTTGAGATGAATCTCTTCTACCTCTTTCCAACACCAAACGGAAATGGGGAAGTGGCCTCACCTTGTTCCTTCCTTCCACAAATTCTCTCCAGGTGTCAATGCTCTCAATAGGGTTCACGGCATCCAGCTGTGACACATCTTTCCAGTCCTTACACTCAGGCATCCGATCCCGTTGATGACGCCGTATAGCCCTCCGCTTGCTGCTGCTCATCGAGAAACCATGAGAGAGGAGATGGGGAGAGACAAAATACCTTATGAACAGGGAAAGAAGCTATAAAGAATGGGGCTGGGCAAACGTACAGTGTTCAGCGGCACCTTGAATTGCACCCAGAGGCAAACTGGTAACCAGTGCAGCTCCCGGAGCAGTGGCAAGTTGTGTCCTTTGTTCTTCTGCACCAATTGTTTGGATTCCTAAGAATACATATTGGTTCCTGAGGTTTAAAAAGAACCCTGCTGGACAAGACTAGTGGCCTGCCTAGCTATCCTGCTGTCCTCTCCCATGATCAGCTACATCCCTCAGAGTAGGCTGGAAGCCAGGTCATGAAACTACTAATAGTCTCTCACCATAAAATGTGCACTTTGAAGCCCCACATGATAGTGGGCCAGGATACCTAAGAGACCGTGTCACCCCAAGAATGTCTGTCCATCCAACCAGAGCAGACCGGAGGGGCTCTCTAAATGTACCATTCTCTAAATGTACCATTGGCTAGAGGGGCTCGTCTCTCTAGCACAAGAAGGAGGGCCTTCTCTGTGTCCGCACCAGCCCTATGGAACCTCCTACCAATAGAGTTATGGCTGCAGACGGAATTGCTGCCCTTTACGAAAGAACTGAAAACCTGGCTGGCGGGGCAGGTGTGGGGCACTGATGAAGGTGTGACCCCTGCCTGTTGGCTTGTGTAAATCATCATCACATACCTGTCAAGTATCCCAGATTGGCCGGGATTTCCCGTATTTTCATGCCAATTTTCTTCCTTTCCTGCCCGGAGCTGCCACTACCCCATAATTTGGCAGGGGGGGAAAGGTGTTACTGCGCATCCCTTCTGCGCAGGTTCTTTCTACACATGCGTAGTACCCTTCTATGCATGCGTAGAACCCTTCTATGCATGCGTAGAACCCTTCTACACATGCGTAGAAGCGTTCTGTGCAGAAGGGGATGCGTAGAAGCCTTCTACGCATGCGTAAAAGCCTTCTACGCATGCATAGAAACGACCTGCGCAGAACGTTTCTGCGCAGGCCGCTTTTATGCATGCGTAGAAGGCTTTTACGCATGTGTAGAATGGACCTGCGCAGAAACGTTATGTGCAGGTCCCGTAATCTCCAGAGCTGTGCTTGACAGAATAGGGATGTTTTGGATGTTTTGTTGTGGATATTTTTATGCTATTAAGTCTGTAAGCCACCCAGAGTCATCTCGGCAAGGGGACGGTGATACAACTATGAATATTAAATTAAATTACTTAGGAGGAGAGTTTTGTATAAATCCCTCAAGGATACAGAAACTATCCTCTCACTAGAAATGACAAGTGGACAGAAAGTTACCACAATAATATACACAGTGAGAGAGTTTAAAAACAGGAAATCACGATGAAGCCTCTTTCATCCCCTGGAGCCAGGACAAACAGAAATACTGCGGCCTTGGGAGATAGTGCTCATAATTCACTAGATCCTCTTCTTCCTGACAGGGCCACAAAGCATTACTGAGCCTGGAAGTGCTCCGTTTCCTCAACTAGTCAAAAAGCATACTCACGACATCAGTATTTTTACAGACTTCTATTTCCTCCCGTGTCAGTGGCTCTCCTCCTGATTTCTTAGTACTGTACTGTAATAATTTGAATGTAGTGTAGGAGATTACAAGCTCTTCTGCACAAAGTTATTATTATTATCAAAGATGCACTTGGTCCACCAGATGTTCAGAACAGAATTGTGGACCCCCCCCCCATGGTTCGGGTCCTAACCCTGGACCTAAGAGTCAGTGAGGAATTGCATGATAATGTAGTTGGTACCTAGTAGTGCTACTCTCTGCAACTGCTCTTTTGTGATCTTATCAATGCCAATGGCATTGAGCTGTTATTTCAGCCCTTTTGAGATTGCTCCCAGAGCCCCTGTCACTACTGGTATCACTGTTGCTCTTTTCTCCCAGAGATACTGTACTTCACTTCTCAAATCCTGATATCTCATAATTGTTTCAATCTCTTTTTATTCCACCTGACTGTCATTTGGGATCTCTGCTCTTGACTCAATGTGTTGTGTTACTCCTTGGGCAGTCTAACAGAAATAGGCATCATATGGGCCAATTCAATTAATTCATTGCCAGATGAACACAAAACAAATGTTGTTTCCTTTGACACGCCATATGGTTATACCATATATACTGATCTAAAGACCCATACAAAGGTCTCTCTCTCTGTGCAGCGTTAATAATGTAGTAAAGCCCTCAGGAAGAAAGCCACTCACAGATTATGCTGGGGGAACATCCGGCAGGGTGTCCAAGGCCTCCACTGCCACTGAATTTTTTCTGGTGCTGGGACGCCATAGACCGTACAGGTGAGCACATGCCGGCTTTTTTGAGAATAAATGTTTGGCGAGGATGCTTCCTTCTCATGGATTCGAGGAGGAACTGAAACCAGAAGAACAGAAACACAGAAATGTGTGTGTGAATGTATCATTCGTGATCATCACTATTTTAGGAGAACTCATTGTCCTGTTCCTTTCACCAAAGGCCCAAGGCCTTTCCCCCATTCTCCTGAACTTCATGCTGCCTGTACTGCTGCTCATAGCTGCCTGCATCCCCCTTAGAAAGTTATTCCAGGTCCCAGGGCCTCCCTTAAAGGGAAAAGGAACTGTACATTTTACAATGATGGTTTGTGATAAACAGCAAAATATGAAGTGACAAAGCACAATCTAGACATGGCATTTTCCACGCTGGTTGGCTGTATATGACTTATAGAGTGAAGCTTTCATCCCTTAACTCCAGTATTCAAAACAGGGCCTCCCCACACCAGTTCTTGGTCTTTACATATTCCCTCACATTATAAACAGCAAGCATTGCCAACGCTGGGCACAAAATGTTAAAGCATCTACCCCATCCCCACACATCAGTGTCTCAATTTAGTCCAGTGCCCCCCCATCCCCTAATGATGTATTTGAAAAATGGCAACACTTCAAGGCCAAGCAATGTCATGTTTAATTTGCTGCCAAATGTATTCTGATTTGTGAGAGACTTTTTATGCAATATGCCCTTGGATGCCAAACTCTCAAGTGGTCTAGAGCAGGGGTTGGTAAACTTGGCTTTCCAGGTGTTCTTGGACTTCAGTTAACAGAACCCCAAGTCAGTACACCTGCTGATCAGGGTTTTTGCGAAATGAAGTCCAAGTACATATGGAGAGCCAAGTTTGCTGACCCCTGGTCTACAGCCTTCTTCCCATTAGCCCCCCACCACCAACTGTCCATTCATTTTTTTACCATTAACAACCAGTTGGATATCAATACTCTTCTCCAGTCCAGCTGGTCTGTTCTTCAGAACCAATGTATATGAACCAGAATTCTGCTCAGCAACATCCTTGATCAGCAAGGAATATTGAGATTGTCTGCTGGATATTAGTTGTCCATCCTTAAACCTGGGCGTAAGCAAAGAAAGAAAGGATGCATATTATGTTCCTTCTGAGAAGGTAACACAGGACTTCAAATGGTGAAATAAGGTGCTGGCTCACAAATATCACACTCCTTTCCCACCAGGAAAAGCTGGGCCTTTTTACTGATCAAAGAAAAACATTAACAATAATCCAAAACTAAATGTTTCAGCCATTTACTTTTAAAAGTAATTAGCTATCATTATAACTTCCGTGGCTCAAGGTACTACTTACCATTGGAGCTGCAGTTTTTGAAAACTCTTTACTTCCTCAGCTTCTCAGAAGCAACTAAAAGTTACTTTTTATTTAATTAATGGCTACAAGCTATTGGCTTGTGATATAAAGCAGACTCCTTTTTCGTTCATCTTGCCAGTACAGTACCTCAACATGCACAACAGAATACGAGGCAATGAAATGCCACACCCCATAAATAGGGCTTGTGATATTACTCCTACTACAGGGTGTCCCAAAAGTTGCCATACATAGAAAAAATGGGAAACTGTAGTTAAATGTATATTTACAAAATATTCATTACGAAATCTTACAATATATTTACAAAACTTTCTCTATATGGTGGCCACCTCTTTCCACACACCCACACAAAGTCTTCTTCCCTCACTTATAGCAAACATGTTCCAAGATATTTGTTGTTATGTAAATTTGCCTATGCATAGCAACTTTTGGGACACCATAGATATCTAATAATAATTGTTAGATATATTATTAGATTATTTTGTTGTTTATTTTATTTTGTTGTTTGTTTTTATTTTGCTGCTGTTGTTTATTTGTCTGTACACCATCCAGAGTGGAAATATCGCAGGTGGGTGGTATAAAAATGTCAATCAATCAATCAATCAATCAATCAATCAATCAATCATTCAGTCAGTCAGCCAGCCAGCCAGCCAGCCAGCCAGCCAGCCAGCCACCCAGCCAATATTAAATTAATTATTGAATAATTAATTAAATAAAATTAACTTATAGGGTTACTTAGAGGTTACATTTATATTGCAAATGCAGAGAAGGCCTCCTCCATGACTATGAAAGTAAATGAAAACACATTTATATTGCAAATGGAATAAAGTCCTCTGCTTATGCAATGGCACTAATCATTTGAAACTAGGTACAGTGGTACCTCGCTTAAAAAGTATAATGTGTTCCATGGGATTGCTCTTTAAGCAAGTTTGCTCTTTAAGCGAAACACCATTGTTAGTGACCAATTGTGATTTCTGGTGTGTGGGGGGGTTTGCAAACCCCGATTTAGTTGTTAAGCGAGTTTTTAGTTTGTTTTAGTTGTTCAGCGAGGCGACCATTCAGAGAAAATTCTGCTCTTTAAGTGAGTTAGTCTATAAGCGAGGTGCTCTTTATGTGAGGTTTTTTGTACTTCAAAATTCTGTTCAGATTTACATCCTGTTTTATCTCCAGTGAGCTCAGAAAGGCAAATACAGTGGTACCTCATTCAACGATTTTAATCCGTTCCACGGGGCTCGTTGTTGTATGAAACAATTGCTATATGATACATGCATCGTATAGCTATTTTCCCTATGGGATGCATCGTACAATGATTTTTTTTTTGCTAAGTGGTTTTTCCCATTGAAAAATTGTTGTACATTTTTTTTCCATTGGGAAAATTGTTATGGGGGACAGCATTTCCTCCAAAAAACCTAATTGTTAAGCAATTCCGTTGTTATATGGGGCGATTGTTGTATGAGGTTCCACTGTATGGCTCTTTCTCCTTCCTTCACCATCTCACAGCAGCCAAATCAGACTGAGAGAGGGTGTAAATCAGTGGTTCCCAACATAGGGCACACACACACCATAGGAGGACTTCAACTCCCAGAAGCCTAAGTCAGTACATTGGCTGAGCAGTGCTTTGGGGAATTGACTTAGGCTTCTGGGAATTGAAGTCCAAAAACCAAAGACTGGGAAACACTGGTGTAAATGGCTCAGGTCCACTCACTGACTTAAAACAAAAACAAGGGTATTGTGGCACTTTTAAAACTTTTTTAAATTTCAGACTGAAGTTTCATGGATTAATCTCTACTTCTTCAGATCCTTGTGGATCTCATGGTTCAATATGGATTTGTACCTGAGTGTCCTAAATCCCAGTCTAATTCTCCCAACACTGCACTATAATGGAACAAAATGTAGATGTATGAATTAACTCTTTACTGTCTTCTGGGTATCTTTTATAATTGCCATCAATGGCACTTAGTTCTATGACCAGGAAAATAAAATACAGTAATACAGTATACATGGTGCTCCACAAAATGAAGGCAGGCTGGAATCCAGTTCCTTGGCTCTCCTATCCATGTTACCGTATCTTACTTGCATCAGGTTGATCAGAATGTGATAGCCCACAAGAGTTTGATTATTATTTACTCTTACAATGGTAGAAGATTTATAGGTCCAAGCCATAGCATTTGCTGCCTCAATGCTAGATTCCCTGAGCTGGAAAGAGGCTCTGCTGTCTCAAAGTATATCAGGTGTCATCTAGCTATGGGAAATATGGGTGGAACTATTTGTGTACAGTGATACCTCATACAACGTCCAAACCTGGTTCCACAAGTTTGGACTTTATACGGATTTGGACTTTGTATGAGGCATGCAAAATCCTAGCCACGATGCCTCATACAACGTCCAAATCCTTGCTGCGATGCCTCATACAACGTCGTTTCCATAGAGATACATTGTACTGTAGCAGCTCAGACTTCAGGGAAAAGTCAAGAAAACTGACAGAACTTTAAGATATCATTGTCTAAAGGCTAAACACATTACAAAAACATGTCAAACAACCCTGATTGTCCAAGAACCTGAAGAATGCTGCAAAAATCCCAGGAATGCTTCTAAAAATTCTGATGAAAAAATCAAAAAAAAAATCCAAAACAGTGCTCAAAACCACTCCTAAACACTCTTCGCCTCATGCAAAACCCACAAGAGCAATGCATGCATGTGTCCTGCCTTTTATACTGCCCAGGCACAATGCAACCTGGGAAAACCCCAATGCCTCATACAACGCCACATGACTTTGTATGAGGCAACTTTTTTCAAGGAATTAGGCGATGTTGTATGAATCTGATGTTGTATGAAGCGGACTTTGTATGAGGTATTACTGTACCTTTGGGAACAAAATTGAGGATGAAAGAGATTCCCTACCTCAACTATAATGTCTGCCAAGGGCAGGGATTCTTAATGCAGCCCATGGCACCATTTCATGTGGGCCCCCACTGCCTCCACCACACCAGGAAGTGCCATGTGGTGAAGAAAGTCAAAATGGCTGCCTGGCCCCTGAAACCATCTGAGGGAGCTTGACCCGGCCCCTGGCTTTAACTCCTGATCTAGGGAGTTTGGGGTGGGGAGTTGCAGAATAGCATTTATGACTCTGATGGAAACAGGATTTTGCCCAGCAAAAGACAACAGTAGTCAATAACAGCTAAGAAAGCTGTAGACCTCCAAAGCCAACTCTTTTTCTTGATACTTTTTCTTGTGGAAGGGGAGAATTTTTCCTTGGACAATATATATCATTGCAATGGTCTTTCTCCTTCAATCTTCTTCTTCTCTGCAAAGGAAAGCCCCAAAAATGCCTGCTAAGCTTTGGTGCAAAGACAAGCGCATTACCATTGGAACTCAGGTGCGGGGTAGGCAACTACTTTCACCGGCAGCTTCACACTTTCATCTCCTGCTGTGGCTTCTATCACTGGGCTCTTCCTCCACTCCACGTTGATGAAGGGCTTCTCTATAAAACCAGCCAAATAAAGCATGGGGAGGGGAAAACAGAATGAAAATGGGCAAGGGAGCTGAAGCAAGAAATATAACTAATCTGTTCACAAAGCAGAAGCATGAACTGTACAGAAAATAGGCTGGTCTTGTAATTCTGCTCCTTTCACCAGGCACAAAAAGCAGAGTGTGTGAGTTAAATTTTGCCATGACGACACACTTTCTATCTTTCTTACAGGCTGGCAATACTGTCTTCCCTATGAAGTGTAACTGGATGAACATTTTAATGGGCTATCTGCCACTTTTTGCCACAACTTCTCTGCTCAACCTTGTTTTCTATGAATAATAGTGGCTGGTTGGCCTACCCACAGATCTCCTGCAAAACGATACAGGAAACTAACTAGCTTCATAGTCAATTCACTAGTCATTCTAAAAACTAGCAGGCCCTTTCTTTAAAGAGAAAATCTAACATTTCAGTAGTAGGGAGGTTCCACTGTACCTCTCTTAGAAAACAGTAAAGTACTGATTACTGCACGAGTTCTGAATTAAGTCATACACAGACAGTCCAATTCCATGAACATATCTTTTATTTTGGCCTGCTAGGGATATTGAAGCCTTGCTCTGCCAAACCACACATCTAGAATGCATAATGCCTCTCGGAATAATGTGCTTATATGGCATCGGAGGATAAAGAGGTGGCATTTACTGTCTCCTTTATCTGGGGATCCTTTCATTAAACAAAATACAACTTATGTCTCTATCTCCATTGTTTCATTAACAGAATGGTTAATTTTAAGCTTTCAGTACCTAGATGCACCTAAAAGTTTTCTGTAGCCTGAGTGAATGGTTTTTACCATGAACGATGACATCTATGCTCTCCTTCAAGTCCTGCTCCCCATTGCTAGCCTTGCACGTATATTTTCCCAGGTCTTGTTGGCTCACATTTTGGATGATCAAGATGCTGGAGAGCTCAGTATGTGTCTGCTGGGATCGCCTCTCAGGCAGCTCTGTGACTATCCGGTTCATCTGCCAGAAGGTAGTGGTGGAAGAATAGAAATAAACAAGTATAGCATTAGGAGAGCTGAAGCTAGCTGAAAGTTCATCAGCACTGAATAGGGTTACACAGAAGGACCCTTCTCAAAGATTGTGGTATTTTTGAGCCACAATCGGGCATACCCTGGTAACAGCAACCTTGTTTTGCTGGATAATCTTTCTCACACTAGGTCAGGCAAAAGTAATTGCAGAATAAACCCACCAAAAGGTGCCTTCATTCTGGCAGTATCACGTCTGGCCTAGAGGAGAAGAAGAAGAGGAGGAGGAGGAAGGAGAAGGAGGAGAAGGAGAATGAATAAAATTAGTCTCTCTCTTTGAACATTGGCATCGGGATCAGTCAAAGCCTCTTCTCTGTAGCACAATGTCAGGTATGCACTCAGATGGAAACCTTCTCCCTGATAATCTTCTATGTAAAGGGATTTCTTTTCTCTTGGCATGAAGGTACTTCAGTCATGTGTGGTATTAATTGAACCCAATGCAAATGCCAAGAACGCTCACTTAGGAAGAATTAATGAAGAAGAGCAGAGGCAAAATTGCAGGGGTGAATCAGGAGGGAAACAGGGGGATCACAGCCAGGCAAAACTTTGCAACTCTTTTCTCACACTTCACCATTGTGTTCTACACCTTGGAGAGAAATCCTTTATTGAAAGATTCCCTATCTGGCCCACCACATTCTTCCTCATACCACCCTCTTTTCCTCAGGTAAAAGTCTTATCTTCAATCTGCAGGTGATCGGAGATAAGACCTCCTTGTTGTTCACTGATGATAAAGGAGCTTCTCTCAGCACTGAACTATTGAATGAAAATTCTAAACTGCATTGAAGCTGAATTACACTAGTAATGGAGCCAGCTTCAATTCTCAGTGAAGTGAAACTCTGAATGGCTTTTGATCTGATATGTAGGCTGAGAGATACTTTGAGATGAATTCTACTTCCTTCCCATGAATTATGGTTGCAACGTGTAAGACATCCTATACATTGGATGTCCCATTGAAATTAGAAGAAGTAAACTAAGTGAACAAATTAAGAACAGATGAGGAAAGATATGAAAACTAATCTGTGCAGCACAGGTTACTTTAGCATTTCTGCATTGAAGAATGTGGCTGTAATTTTTTAAAAAGTTGTTTATTTTTTATTATGCAGGGAGACATTATTTTTGGATATGGTACAACACAATACAGATAAAAACAATACAGAATCTAATTACATAAAACTTAAAATAAGGTCAAACTCTTTCCATTCTAAACAACATTTCTGCCCCAGGCACTGAAGCTCAGATAACTGCTTTGCCAGTCATATCTCATATTTTATTAAATATTTAATCAGGGGATAAACAACTTATTTCTCACAAAGTAATGTGTGCCTTTGGGGAAATGTCACGTTGAGCTTATTCTTTTGTCAACAACATTGCTTAAATGAAAATAACATGATGATAAACACAGAGGTAGAACACGGAAGTATTTCAAATTCATCTAACTTAAACACGTGGGGGGATATCTAGTGTTGCAGTTCCTATGATAACTGCTGAAACTACTTGCAGTCCTTAGGTACAGTGGTACCTCGGATAAAGTCCGATTCGGATAAAGTCGCAGTTTTTATGCACATGTGATGCATCGCATAAAGTCCAAAACCGCTAAAAATGGATGTTATCCGAGGCATTTGGTATAGGAACCTTGGATAAAGTCAACTTTTTGGACGTTATCCGATGCATCACCTATTTGATTTGGATAAAGTCCAAAATCGGATAAAGTCCAAACTTGTAGAATGGAGTTTGGACTTTATCCAAGGTTCTACTGTACATTACTTAATAAATGAATTTGGTTTTTTGTTTTGTGTTCCAGATTTTTTTTTTAAAGTGGCAGCACAAACCCTCCACAGAAGCTAAAAATCAATGAGGCACATATATATTGGTTCATACCTGTTTTGCAGGGTAATCCCACTGAAAATTAACTCCTGAATTAAACTCAGCCCACACTGTGCAGTTGAGAACTAATTTCTCTCCCACTAATAGTTCCATGGCTTTCCTTGGAGACAGCTGGATGTCATAAAGTTCATTACCTAAATCAACAAGAAAAACAATTATTTAAATGCAGCTCAGCCTGTTTTGTTAAGAAAACAGACATCCTGAGACAACTGTACAAACTTGTAATAAAATAAACTTATTACACACTATTCTTAAATCTTCTCTGCTCTAGATCAGCCTTGTTCTATGATCACCATTATTTGTTGTAACTGTTGCCCTTACTGTATAATTCCCCACTGTGACCTTTTGACAAGCTGCACAGACCCAGAGTCTTCTCAGAAAAAGAAAGTGGTAAACCACTTCTGTATATTCTGTACCTAGAAAACTCTGCAAAAGGTTGCCACATCAAAATTGATCTGATGGCACACAAGTACTATTGATGGCCACTGTCCAAAGCCAAGATAGTCACAAAGCCAAGAAGAACCTCTGCCTTGCCCTCTACCTTGCCCAACCCAGTTTAGTCTGATTTACAGTTGACTAGAATTCAGCCAAAGAGTCCTTACCCTTTCCACTGAAAAAAGGTATTAATCCCAGAACTTCAGAAAGCCACCGCCCCCAAGAATACAATTCTAAGAATTCCCCTTGTTTGGAATTTTAGGGATTTTTAAGGCCCTGATTTTAACATCATATGAAGCTGCTCTTTTTGTTGATGTTACTTTTACACGTACAATATCAAGATATTGCAGCAAGAGCCACTTTATATCTAATGGGGGGGGGGGCACTTGTTGAATTGCATAACCATTTTAAACTCACCTGCAATATGAACAAGGAAGAAACCGGATTTGAAGGGCTTCTTGTCAATGAGAGTTTCACACTGAACAAACAAGGAGTCCTTGATCAGTACAGTGGGAACCAACATTCCTCTTTTGTTATCCCAGAGAATGCTCTTCCCATCTGAGTAGATGACAGAGGTTGTCTAGAAACAAAAAAATGACAAAAAAAGAACCAAGGACTGCTATTTCTCCAAATTCATTTTTAAGAACAGAGTCTGGCAAATAGACCATCATGCCATGAACATTTGGACTTTCATTGATAATCCCTGCCTTACCCACAAGAATGCCTGCAGAAGTGATCGTGAATCCCGAAAGCTCACAATTATTTTTGTGTGTGTGTTTAGTGATCCAAAAAAGGTATTGCCTTCTCCTGCATTTGTTTTGTAAATGAAATGGAACATATGGCTGACTTTGTTTATGAAAAAAGAACCAAACTCTTTAGAAACATACAGTGATTATCACTATTACTCCACCACTAGTTCTTCTGAAAAGTGTTTCACACATCTGCTAAAAAAAACAACAACAACCCTATGGAATGAATGTTATGCTAGGGCTGTGATGGTGAACCTTGGCATTCCAGATGTTCTTGGCCTTCAAGTCCCAGAAGCCCAAGCCCCCATGAATCTGCACGAATGGGTTTACTGTGATCCATCCAGCCCGCACAACTCTTGTCGCTCCCGGAAGCGGAAGTAAAATGCGCCCGTACGGTTAAGACTCTTCAGGGTTAACCCTTCCTTCATACGGGCGTGGTTTACTTCTGCTTCCGGGAGCAATGAGGATGGTGCGGGCCGGATGAATTGCAGCAAACCTATTCGTGTGGATTCACGGGGGCTTGGGCTTCTGGGAATTGAAGTCATCTGGAGTGCCAAGGTTCACCATCACGGTGCTAGGGTGTGTATTTTTAGATGCATTCTTAGGTGTATTTAATAGGTGCATTTTTTTCCTTTAGCTGTTCGCACAGACATGTCCCTACATATATCCAGAAAATAATTTGCTTCTGAATAAAATTTGTTCACAGTTGTTTACTTGGAGTGACCTCCATATGAGGAGAAGGAAGAAAAAGCAAGTGATGAAATAGGGGACAATGGATAGATTATAACAGCTCCTAAGGAAGAAGGTAAATGTGAGAACGCCATTCAGTTAACAGCAGAAGGAATGAATTTATAAACTACAAATCTGAGCAGGTTATATTTTACACAGGCTACTGTTTCCATCACACATGGAAACTGTCCAATGCAATCCTGGTTGTAGCCTTCCAGTGCTACTATTTTCTCTGCATTTTATAAAATTGTATTTTTAGTTAGAATGCAGCAGCATACTGATCCATCCTATGTTTTTATAACTTCTGTAGGAATGGAACCATCTGCAATTTTCACATACTAATACATAAGTGTACACTTAAAGACCATCTGGTAGCAAGCCTGGCGTGGTCTCTACATTATGTTTGAGAAGGTCCCCATAACCCATAGAGAGGCAAAAGCAACTCACTGAATTGCAAAACTGCTTAAGTTGCTGTGGATGAGCCTAATACAAAAATGTTAGCAAGAACCAAATACTGTATGCACGTAATTTATCCCTTGCTACCCTAGCAATTCTACTTTTTCTCCAGCACTTCTGTATCATAGTAGAGCATATCTTCATCCAAAGATAATTTACATTATGTAGAGCAGTGTTTCCCAAAGTGGGGCACATGCTCCACAGGAGAACTTCAATTCCCAGAAGCCCAAGTCGGTTCATTGGCTGATCAGCGCTTTGGGGAATTGACTTAGGCTTCTGGGAACTGATGTCCAAAAGCCAAAGGTTGGGAAACACTGATGTAGAGTAAACCAAAGGAACTCTGAAGTCAGTAGTGTAAGAGAAAACCAAAACCATAATGAAGACCAAAGAACCACAAAAGTTACTGGGAAACTTCACTAAGGATTTTAAAAGATAACAGATTTAGCAGGTTCCTGCTTTATTCTGTGTTTTTTTTTAATGCTCTGGTATTCTGCACCCCTCTGGCATGTCTTCCTTGTTCTTCTTCAAGCAGGTAAGGTTGAAACAAAACAGAGTCGCAAACAATTCGTTTTCACCTAAGATATCTTACCAGAAGAAGAGTGATGTTAAGATCTGGAATGGAGACCAGACAAGGAACACAGATATTCTCCTTTTTGTAGATAAGAAGAGTCTCTGGTTTATTAATAAAGGGCTGTTCAAAATCTGAGAAGGAAAGAAACAGAGAAAAAGCAGAGAATAGGGTGAAAACATTTGTTGTTGTTACCATTCAAGTTTTTAATAAATTAACTAAAATCAAAACAAATGTGTGTTGCACAGATATTCTGTATATGTAAATAAAAAACTCCTGCCAACCTAGTAGTTCGAAAGCAAGAAATTGCAAGTAGATAAATAGGGACCACTTCGGTGGAAGGTAACAGCGTTCCGTGTGCTCCGGTGTCTAGTCATGCCTGCCACATGACCACGGAAATGTCTGCTGAAGCAGACAGCGCTGGCTCTTCGGCTTTGAAACAGAGATGAGCACTGAACCCTAGAGTCGGATACGACTGGCTTTCGAGCAAGGGAAACCTTTACCTTTACCTAAATAAAAAACATGTAGGGGGTTGTACACTGCAGTTCCATACATGTTTAGGTGAAGGTAAAGGTCACCCTTGCTCGAAAGCCAGTCGTATCCAACTCTAGGGTTCAGTGTTCATCTCTGTTTCATAGCCAGTGTTTTCGTGGACATGTGGCAGGCATGCCTAGACACCAGAGTGCATGAAACGCTGTTTATCTTCCCACTGAAGTGGTCCTTATTTATCTACTTGCAATTTCTTGCTTTCAAAATGCTAGGTTGGCAGGAGCTGTGACAGAGACGTGAGCTCATTCTGTCATGCAGTACTCGGGTATTGAACTTGCTGACCTGCTGCCTTCGTCAGCATCTTAACCACTTGTGCCACTGCATGTTCACTTAAAGATAAATCTCACTATGTTCAGTGGGGCTTGCTCTGAGGTACCGCTGCTGCAGAATCTACAGAATTATTTATTTATTTATTTATTATTTATTTTCTCAGGGCGGCAACAACGGAATATATGTGTGTGTGTGTGTGTGTGTGTGTGTGTGTGTGTGTGTTGTACAATACAAGAAAGATAAAACCATTACCAATAAAAACATTACATAAAGACCTCAGCTAAAAGCAAAATTAAAACACATAAAAACTAACATCATCATCATTAAAAGCTACCCTAACCCTCCCTCAACCCACAGTAAAACAGGCTTATCAGAGAACGAGAGGGGGGGCCCTCAATCACACAATAGGCAGGGTAAATAAGCCAATGGGCTTGAGATGTGGAGCCTAATGTGCCCCACACCTGTTGGCAGAGCCAGGTATTCAACATCTTCCTGAAGGGGAGTAGCTCCAACTGGAGGTGCAATTCTGATGGAAGGAGGTTCCAGAGGGCTGGGGCAGACATGGAGCAGGCTCTCCTTCTGGTCCTCATAAGAGAGACTTCTTTTACTGATGGGACCACCAAAGCGCCCCTCCTGTCTACCCTTGTCGGACGGGCTGATAACCTTGGGGCAATGTGGTCTCAGGTCCAATGCCATGAAGGGCTTTAAAGGTCAAGATCGGCACCTTGAATTGCACCCGGAGGCATACCGGTAACCAGTGCAGCTCCTGTAGCAGAGTTGAGGCATGGGCATACCGTCTGCAACCCATCACCGCCCGGGCAGCTGCATTCTGGATCTTCTGAAGCCTCCGAACGGTCTCCAATGGCAGCCCCATGTAGAGCGCATTGCAATAATCCAATCTGGAGGTGACCAGAGCATGAGTGACCATGACCAAGGCATCCCGATCCAGGAGTGTGCGCAGTTGGTGAATGACTCGAAGCTGTGCAAAGGCCCTCCTTATTATTGCCATAAGCTAACTTTTGAGCTCCCATCCCTTGCCTGTTTCTCTTGTATTTGCATTTTGTAATGAAAGGATACGCAGAAAGCAAAGGAAAGGAAATTTTTATCCAGAAGATATGGCAGAGGTATTTGGGAAACTATGTTAAAACTATGTTTTAACTATCATAGATAGCAGATCTGGGTATAGTTTTATTACTTATACTCTCAGGGATACACAGAAAGAACCTTGTTGAAGATTGTGAATACAATTGGAGGTGAACTGGGCGGCAACCTTGCTGGCTAATCTTTCTAATACCAAATCAAACCAAAGAAGAAGAAGAAAATTGCTGGTATAGTCATGTCTTTTACTGGTTGTAAATAACTCATTGATTTGCATATCCACCTCTTGAACCAACCAACTTTGCCCAGCTACTCTGGGCCTCTATGTCAGGTGTATAAATGTATACCATGAAATCTCTTATGTCTAATGAAGTGGACTTGATCCATGAAAGCTAATATTAAAATACAGGACTTAGTCTTTAAGGTGCCACAGCATTTTTTTGCCTTTTCTTTTGTTTACTCTCTGATATGCAGGACCATAGCCAGGGGGTAGCCAGGGTGGTCTTTGCCCACCCTTTACCCACCCACATCTAGAATCTTGGCTTTGGCCCTGAGTATGCTTGCACGGACTAGCATAGCTACCACTTCAAAAGTTTTGAATGTGTAAGACATAAGGGGGTTGTTTATGACAGGGCTTTTTGAAGGTCATAATTCATAGGAAATACAGTAAATTATAAACAATGTAGTTGTACAGAATAGCAACATCCAACAACTCTGGTCAATTAAGCCTTGTTATGGCTTGCTGCCATATTATTATAATTCATCTAAGAAAGTTATGACCAGAAGGCCCCTGAACTAATAAGAGACATGTCAGTCAGTTCTGGTGTTAACCAGGCATCTCTGTTGACCTGGGTACAGAAGATACAAGTTGTTGTAGTTAAGCACCAATGTAAAATCTGGCTAGCTCATTTATTTATTTATATTCATATTTATATAGCCGCCCAACTCACAAAGACTCTGGGCGGCATACAATCTTAAAACCCTTAAAACAAGAACAACCCCATTAAAACAAATTACCACGCTAAAACCCCCACACATTAAAAAGTGGAAGATTACTTTGATATTTAACCAACCAGCAGGTGGGGGTCACAACATCTTTAGGACCCCACACCTGCCCCATCAGCCATGTTTTCAGATCTTTCCTGAAGGGCAGCAATTCTGTCTGCAGCCTTAGTTCCACTGGCAGGAGGTTCCATAGGGCCGGACCGGACACAGAGAAGGCCCTCCTTGTGCTAGAGAGACGGGCCCCTCTAGCAGATGGTACAAGCAGAGAGCCCCTCCGATCTGCTCTGGTTGGACAGACAGATGTTCTTGGAGCGATGCGGTCTCTTAGGTATCCTGGCCCACTACCATATAGGGCTTTAAAGGTAATGACCAGCACCTTGAATTGCACCCGGAGGCAAATTGGAAGCCAGTGCAGCTCTCAAAGCAGTGGTGAAGTGCGAGCATAATGCCCACACCCCATCACCACGCATTCTGGACCAACTGCAGCCTCCGGATGGTCATCAAGGGCAGCCCCATGTAGAGCGCGTTGCAATAATCTAGTCTAAAGGTGATCAGAGTATGAGTGACCATGAGTAAGGAGCAGGCGCAACTGGTGAATCACCCGAAGTTGGGCAAAAGCCCTCCTGGCCACGGCCGCTACCTGATCTTCAAGCAGCAGTCGTGAGTCCAGGAGGACCCCCAAGTTGTGCACCAGATCTGTCTGGGACAGACTAGCCCCATCCAAAACCAACGATGGTAGCTCCTGAAATAACACTGGGTCCCTAATCCATAGCCACTCAGTCTTGCCAGAGATCAGTTGTAATCCATTGTCCCCCATCCAGACCCCAACAGCCGCCAGGCACTCGGACAGGACTTTGACAGCATCACTGGGATCACCACGAGATGAGATGTACACTTGGGTGTCATCCGCGTACTGATGGTACCATGCCCCATGGCAACGGATGATCTCACCCAGCGGTTTCATGTAGATATTAAATAGGAGAGGAGACAGCACTGAGCCCTGAGGTACCCCATATTGGAGTGGCCTAAGGCCACTCTCCAACCACACCGACCGGGTACGGCCCTTCAGGAATGAGGAAAACCAGGACAACACAGTGCCCTGGATCCCCAATCCTCAGAGCCGTTCCAGAAGTATACAATGGCCGATGGTATCAAAAGCCACTGAGAGGTCAAGGAGAGCAAGGATGGTTGGATGGCCTCCATCCCTTTCTCGCCAGAGATCATCCATCAGTGCGACCAATGCCATCTCCATACCATGTCCGGGCCTGAACCCTGACTGAAAGGGGTCCAGATAATCTGCCACGCCACCTCCTTCTCCAATACCTTCCCCAAAAAGGGAAGGTTGGAGACCGGTCTATAATTAGCTGGAAGTGCTGGGTCAAGACCAGTTTTTTTTAGGAGGGGGTGCACCAAAGCATGTTTTAAAGGTGCAGGGAATACCCTCTCCCATAAAGATAAATTAATTATTGCCCCAACCCAGCCACCTGTCACTGCCTTAGATGCTTTCACCAGGCCGGCAGGACAGGGATCTAAAGGGCAGGTAGTAGTGCGAACAGCTGCAAGGAGCCTGTCCACTTCATCAGGGACAAGTGGATCATGGCAAGACTGTGGTCTGGTCCCCTCCTGACTCTCCCCATCCACGCCGAGGTTCAGTCCCGAGCGAATCTGAGTGATTTTATCCATCAGGTAATCAGCGAAAACCTCAGCCGAACCCTGCCAACCAGGCACCGGCTCCCCTCTACTGGGGAGAGACCTGGTCACCTGGAACAGGGTGGCTGGGCGATTATCTGCGGATGCAATAAGGGTGGTGAAATATTGCCGCTTCACCACCCTTATCGCCACCAAGTAGGCCCTAATAGCAGTTCTAACCAGTGTCCAGTCAGACTCAGTCTGAGTCTTCTCCCAGCGGCGCTCTCGGCGTCTCTTCACCCATTTGAGCTCCCGCAGTTCTTCAGTGAACCGCGGGGATGACCTAGCCCCACGGGCTCGGAGAGGCCACAGTGGTGCGATTTCATCCAAGGCTTCCTGTTCCACAGGTCAACCAGCACCTCAGGTGAATCACTTAACCGATCCAGAGGAAAATCCCCCAGTTCCCACTGGAATCCATCAGGATCCATTAGTCACCGGGGGCAGGATAGCTTAACAGGCCCTGCCTCCCTACGGTGAAATGTCGCCCCCAGAAAGTCTAGAGTCACCAGAAAGTGATCTGACCATGGCACACGTGTTATGTCTAATTTCTGTAATATCAGATCACTCAGCCACCGCTCCGACAAAAAAGCTAAATCTGGCGTGTGGCCACTGCCCCTGGTCGGGCCCTGAATTACCTGAGTCAGGCCTATGGCTGCCATGGAAGCCATGAACTCCTGTGCAACATCAGAGCCAGTCCCCAGCGAAGGCAAATTGAAGTCCCCCAGCACCATCAGCCTAGGGAACTCCAATGTTTCTCTACAATAAGATTTGTCACCTGGGGCTAGGTCTGCATGTAACCTGATCAGGCTTTGGCACTGTGATGCAATCCATAACAGGAACATGGTCCTCTTCTAGATATCATTTAAGAAGCTAAGATTTAAAAGCATAGGTCCACACATTTTTTCCCTGTGAAATTATGCAGTCTAATCAACGTTGTATTTGATGGCAAAACACTTTGTGATTGTTTAGCAAATCCATCAATACAATTATATATTTATGAGTGTCAGTAAATAAGATACAGGGAAATGAGATAAATTATACGATGGTCCAAGAAGCCACCAGTGATTTAGGCAGTCCATGTTTCCCCAGGAAACGATAGCATTCCTCTTTACAGCATCTGTATCCTGCTCTTCCTCTACAAATGTCACGTCAAAATACACAGTTCATTCTCTCTCATCTTTATCCTATAGTGTAACTGGCCCAAGCCCATCTAATTAGTATCTTGGCCTTGGTAGGATTGGACTCAGATCTCCCTGATCATAAAGGTGCACACTGTTTGATATAACCATACTGGATCTCATGGTTCTCCAGAAGCTCATTACATTCTTGGTTCAATGTTCCATTATGGTGGACAACAGCAAAACAGCTCTCTATGAGAACAAACCTATTTCCCCATCCTGCAGCTGTAGGACAAGGTCATGATTGAAACATATTTTAATGGGCGGTGGTGTACATCAGCTCTCTTGTTGCTAAATACTCCTGACTAGAGGTTTTGGATTTTATTCCATCTCTGTATTTTTATATAAATATTCCTCTATTATGCATTTGAAGAACAGCCACAGATGGTCATAGCAAAGACCAAGAGCAGATTAGATTAAGAGAGAACTAACATTCATGAGCGGAAATTCCTGCCAAACTTCTAATGCCTCTGGTTATTGTTATTTTGAGTTTGTTATTGGAGAACAATTTATTTTAAAACACCAGCAACAGTTGCTCAGCTGGTGAAACACAAAAGCCCACTATTAATTGCCCATATTAAATTCAGACTCAATTTTAAATATCCAAAGAATATGATTTACACTAGCATCCTTCTTCTTCTTTATGTGCCGTATCTGATTCCTAATATTGGTGATCCTCATGGTGATCAGTCATGAAGATTGTCCTGGGAGCAATATAATGAAGTCGACTTCCATTTGCTTTCCCCATCGCAGCATGACACCCATATCACTGATCCAGTTCCATGAGTTACTTTCTGGTCCTCAGCCTTTTTGGTACACAAAGTCCTCATCAGCCTCCAGCTGCTGCCCTCCATCTACTTGGGGACCATCACTCTTCCCTGTGAACTTTGCCACTCAAGGCTGTTAGTCTCAGGGTTGTCAGTTAAGTTAACTGCTACCTGACGATGGGCATTGAATCGCTGACAGTATCGTGTAATCCAGGCTTCCTCAACCTTGGCCCTCCAGCTGTTCTTGGACTTCAATTACCAGAAGCCCAAGTCAGCACTCTTGCTGATCAGGGCTTCTGGGAATTGACGTTCAAGAACAACTGGCGGGCCAAGGTTGAGGAAGTGTGGTCTAATCAATTACTATTGGAGGTTAACCTGGCCACTAGTATCCACATAATTTTTTAAAAATTGCAACTTTCTTTCAAAGAATCACTTCTTCTTTTTTAAGTGTTTGGTTGTCTCCACCCAAAGAAAGCATAGACCAGGGATTCTCAACCTGCAGCCCATGGGCCGGATGTGGCCCACAACACCATTTCATGTGCCCCCCACTTCCTCCACCACACCAGGAAATGCCATGTGGTGGAGGAAGGGCAAAGTGGCCGTCTGTCCCCCAAAGCTGTCTGAGGGAGTGTGACCTGGTCCCCGGCTTAAAAAGGTTGAAAACTCCTGGCATAGACTGTTGGAGAAACATGTGAATGGATGGATTCATGAAAAGGTGTAATTAAGAGAAATAGTGCATACATATATGTGGGCAAAAAGTAACCACAGATGTATGGTTCAGTAACAGCTGTGGTCAGGAAAGTGGACAGAAGAGGGCAGAACTCACACAACTGGTAGATTTTGTTTCAACAATGCATAAATGGAAAAGTTTGGGGGGTAACCAGTTGTGCATCCCACAAGACTGTAAACTCTATTCGGTTCTGATATTCAGGTGTGGATAACAGTAGCCCTTTAGATATTCACAGCCTACAATATTAATCTGCCCTCCAGGACATGGGGGATTTAGTATATGAGAGTCAAGACACAAGGCACAGCCAACGGCTGGGTTAACTCAGGTTTATTGCATGGTGGACAGAGGGAACATGAGGTAATGGCGGACGAACAGCTCTATATATATGGTAGTAACGTATTTTGAATGTGGCTCCACGGTAGCCCGTTGGCTACTGGTCCGCGTGACGTCATGGCTGGTCACGCCCTTCTTGTCCAGGTGTAGGTAGCGGCGGGAAACTTCCCGCGCTGCGGTCTTTGATGGGTTTGAACCAAGAGAGCTTGGACGCTCGCTGCTGCCAGCTGGTGGTCATTAGCTCGCGTCCTATTACAGGGTTTATGTGATACAGCTGAAGGTTACATTGTTACTCATAGGCAAGGTTACATTGGTTCAGATACATTGATATCACATGTGGAAGGTTACACTATTAGAACACAACACTCCTCCCCCCTAGGATGAGACGAAGTCTCTCAGCCAAGATGGCTTATTTCGAACACGCTGGGGTCTCGGCGCGGGCTGCCCTGCCCTGGCTTCGCTCCCTCCTCCTTGCTCCCTGGCTGCCTGCCCTGTAACGGGAGAGGATGACTTGTTAGTGGTTTGCCGCGGTTCTGCGGCTTTGTTGGAAGGTGTGTGCTTTGTTTGGGAAGAACCGGGGGCACTGGGGGCTAACGAAAAACCCCTCTTCTCGCTCGGATGGGTGGGGGAACACTCCAAAAAACCCCCCCGGCTAGCAAAATCAAAATCAAAATCGGCTTCGGGGGAAGCGGCAGCGGCGGCCGCACACTCCTTTTCCCTCCCCCCGGGCTCGGATAGAACTGGGGTATCAAAAGGATATGAGTCGGGCTCACTGCTTTCCCTCCTGACTTCGGACTGGTGTCCCTCTCTGTCTCCCCCTTGGGCTAAACGGGTGGGGGAGAACCCTATCGCTGAATCCTGTCGCTGAGCCCCACTGATCGGCCCCTCACTCACTCGGTGCCTCAGTTGGTCAGCGTGCCTCCTCCAGAGGAGGCCGGTGCTAGTTTCCACCCGATATGACACTGGCCCCGTCTGTTCTATTATCGTCCCTGGCACCCAGGCTGGGCCTGCGTTGGCATAGTTCCTGCAGTGTACAGGATCGCCTACGCCGAAACCTTTCGAGATCGCTAAACCTATGTTCTTCCCTTTGTCCTCGACCCTCGACGGGTCCAACCTGGACAAAAGCGTCGTCAGTTTCCTCCGCATCAGCAGCTCAGCCGGCGAGTATCCAGACGCTAAGGGGGTCACTCTGTACGCTAATAGAAATTGACAAACTTGGTGATTTAGATCTCCCGAGCCCATGCGCCGCAGCGCATCCTTTGTGGTGCGCACCAACCGTTCCACCTGGCCATTCGTGGCCGGGTGAAACGGCGCGGATGTGACATGCCGAATTGCATTTGCCTCCATGAATGCTGCGAACTCAGCGGACGTGAAGCAACTGGCGTTATCGCTGACCAAAGTGTCGGGTAAACCGAACGTGGAAAAGACCTTCCTTAGCTGGCGAATGGTAGTGGCGGAGGATGTGCTCTTTACCGGAATGACCTCCAGCCACTTTGAGTATGCATCCACCACCAGGAGAAACATGGTTCCTCGGAACGGGCCAGCAAAATCTACGTGCACCCTGGACCACGGTCCCCTTGCTGCGTCCCATTCCCTATGCGGGAGGCGGGCCACCTCCGGTCGGGAGCACTGACATGCCTCACAAGTGCCAACCATATGCTCTATGTCGGCGTCCAGCTGGGGCCACCAGAAGTAACTCCGGGCCAACGCCTTGGAACGGACGATTCCCGGGTGGCTGACGTGCAACAGCTTTAGCACCTTCGGCCGCAGGGACGTAGGAACCACCACCCGTTGGCCCCACAAAAGGCACCCCCTCTCTAAAGACAACTCTACTCGCTTTCGGAAAAATGGGTCGAATTCCGCGCCTGGGGATGACGCCGGCCACCCCTTCTGCACCCACGAGCATACTTTCTCTAGTGTTCTGTCCTTTCCGGTCGCCCTGGCAACGTCGGCCGGTACTATCGGGGGTGACTCCAAGACCTCTATTAATAATACCTGGCGGTCTCTTCTTACCCCTGCCTTCTGGTCGTCCGACAAGGGTAACGGCGACCGTGAGAGTGCGTCTGCATGGCTGATTTCCTTCCCTGGCCGGTATTCTAACTCATGTTGATATGCGTTAAGAAAAATAGCCCACCGCAGCATCCTCGGGGACAGGATCTGTGGCGTGGGCTTATTTGCAGTGAATATTCCTAACAGGGGCTTGTGATCAGTAACGACCTTGAACGGCCGACCATACAGAAAATCGTGAAATTTCTTGGTTCCCGCTACTATCGCTAGTGCCTCCCTATCGGTCTGTGCGTAATTCCGCTCTGCTTGGGACAGGGACCTTGAATAAAACGCTATCGGGGCCTCCCTTCCGTCGTTTAACACGTGGCAAAGCACCGCCCCCACCCCCACCGGGGATGCATCGCAGACTAAAACTATAGGCCGTTTGGGGTCGAAATGAGTCAGGATTGCCTCGGATGTGAGGAGTTGCTTTAACTCTGTGAACGCTCTTTCTTGCTCGTCACCCCACAGCCATTTTTCCTCTTTTTTAAGTAACCGATGGAGCGGCTCGGCAACAGACGCCTTCCGTGGAAGGAAGGTATGGTAGAAATTGAGAAGCCCCAGAAATGACTGTAGCTCGGTTTTGGAAGTGGGGCGAGGGGCTTTCTTAATGGCGGCTACCTTAGATTTGGACGGCCTAATTCCCTCGGGTGTGACACGGAACCCTAAAAACTCAACCTCTGTTTCGAAAAATACACATTTGTCTTTTCTCAGTCGCAGCCCCGCTTTTTCGAACACGGTCAGGACCTTATCCAGTCTGCGAGCCAGCTCGTCCTTACTCCCCCCCGTTATCAACACGTCATCAAAATATGGCAACACCCCCTCCAGTCCCTTCAGGAGGCGCTCCACTAGCGACTGAAAAATGCCAGGTGCCGAGTTCACGCCGAACTGTAACCTCGACACCTGGAACGCCCCCTTATGTGTGACTATTGTTTGTGCCGCCGCTGTGGCGGGGGTTACCGGGAGTTGCTGGTAGGCCTGTGCTAAATCGAGTTTAGCGAAACACTTTCCCCCATTTAGCCTGGCCAGAAGGTGGCTGACCACTGGCACCGGGTATGCATTAGGGCGGATTGCCTTATTAATGGTACACTTATAATCAGCGCAAATGCGCACCTCCCCGTTAGCCTTCAGTGCTGTTACAATTGGAGTCTCCCACTCCGCGGAATCCACAGGAACAAGAATCCCTTGACCCACCAGTTTGTCCAGTTCCGCCTCTATTTTGTCCTTTAGCGCGAACGGTACCCTGCGCGGTTTAAGTCTTATCGGGCGGACCTCCGGGTCTAAGTCGAAGGCTACAGGGGGTCCCTTGAACTTTCCCAGTCCACTTTCAAAAACAGCGGGGTGTGCGTCACACACCGCTTGTATTGGGTCCTCGCCTACGGCATGCACCCCCCCTATGAACAGACCTAAGGGCTGAAACCACTGGGTTCCGAGGAGGCTACAACTCCCCCCTTTTAGCACCACTAGGGGAAGTTCCGCAGAATGTCTCTTAAAACGAACCCGGAATGACCCGACCCCCAACACTGGAATGCTGTTCCCCTGTACGTCCCGTAGTGTGGCCCTCAACGCTTTAAGTTTGGGCCGCACGTGGGGGTCGATTTTCAAGAACTCTCTCTGGGGAATTATAGAATAGGAGGACCCCGAGTCAACTTCCATCCTAATGGGGGTCCCTTGTACTAGTACCTCAACAAAGTAATGGGGCTGTCCCGCAGACACGCTGAACACAGGAGCGTCGCCCTCGCTGTCGTCCGAGATGCGGCCCACGCCGTCCTGCTTCCTCGTGGCCCGGGCGCCATCTTTGGGCCTCGCTGGACGGTCCGGTCTGGCTGAACGGTCCTGCGACTGTCTCCGGCCCTCTTTCCATTTCCTGCACGCCTTGGCGATGTGCCCCCGACGTCCACAGTTGAAACACTCGGCTTTTCTGAATGGGCACTTCACGCGCTCATGGGCCGCTCCGCAACCATCGCAGCGGCGCCCACCTCTCCGGACCTTCTGGACCTCCTCGCCATCGCTGCTTTCTGAAGACGATTTCGAGGTCGGTCGGGTTGCATGCACCGACTGACCGGACTTCCCGTGCGACGAGTTTTCCGCTTTGCCGGCCCTCGGACGCCACTCACGCCACTTGTGCATCTCATCTACTCCAGCGTTCGTGGATTCCGCGGCTTCCGCGGCCTCTACAACCTCTTCCAGTGTGGGTGGTGGCTCCTTGTTCATCAGGCTGCGCTGTACTTCCTTGTCCTTCAGGCCACACAGCACTCCGTCCCTGAGGGCCATCTCTAGGATGTGGTCCCATTTGCAGGGGGCGGCGGCTACCCTCATAGCCGTTACGAAGGCTTCTACCGACTCGTCCGGCGCTTGAACTCGCCTCCAAAACGCGCTCCGAGCGGGAAACATTGCCCTCGAGGGTCGGAAACGCTCACGCAGCAGTTTCATGATGTCACCGGCTTTGAAATCGCTCACCTTCTTCGGTGCGAGGATGCCCACCAGCGTCCGCTTGGTTTCCATCCCGAGCATGCGGGTGAGGATGGCCCTCTTCCTTTCCTCGTCGTCTTCTTTGACTTTGAGTTCCACCAGTGCCGCCTGGAAGTCCATCTCAAAAAGCTCCCAGTCTTGCGGTTTGGTGATGTTGAACCCGCTCTGTGTCCTGGCTCCATGGGGATCCATCATCCCACCTTCGTCGCCAATTTAGTATATGAGAGTCAAGACACAAGGCACAGCCAACGGCTGGGTTAACTCAGGTTTATTGCATGGTGGACAGAGGGAACATGAGGTAATGGCGGACGAACAGCTCTATATATATGGTAGTAACGTATTTTGAATGTGGCTCCACGGTAGCCCGTTGGCTACTGGTCCGCGTGACGTCATGGCTGGTCACGCCCTTCTTGTCCAGGTGTAGGTAGCGGCGGGAAACTTCCCGCGCTGCGGTCTTTGATGGGTTTGAACCAAGAGAGCTTGGACGCTCGCTGCTGCCAGCTGGTGGTCATTAGCTCGCGTCCTATTACAGGGTTTATGTGATACAGCTGAAGGTTACATTGTTACTCATAGGCAAGGTTACATTGGTTCAGATACATTGATATCACATGTGGAAGGTTACACTATTAGAACACAACAGGGGAAGAGAACATACTATATCTTGGAGAACTCCCAGCCAGCACAGCCTCTGGTTGGATAAACAACCTGCATAGACAAAAGCACAATACACTGCATGTCAAGACTTCATTAATTGGGGGGTGTTTTTGAGAAGCTCTAGATCTGTCACAAATAAGGACTCAGACATTGTGTGATTCTGAAACTGGGATGTTTTAGGTCCTTGCTTCTCAACTCTACCATATGTAGCATTCTTCTAAATTCTTTTTTTAAATTCAAAACAGCTCTCCCATTTCATTCTTGCCTCCTAAACAATGGTTTTAATTCTTTTTTAGATTCAGCAACACTAGACAGTAACAGGACCACTGCTGCAGTTTTAGAATATCAGGGGATTGAAAACTCTTGCATGCCGGTCTCACCCACCCAAGGCACTAATGTAACTGGATCTTCTACAGAGCAGATCTTCGATAATCCACACAAGAGTTTTGTTCCTTTCAGGAAGAATACTGACACTCTTATCCTCTCTTCCAAACTCCCCTGGATTTGAGCAGCTTTATGCAGATAAGAGAGGGAACCAGCATGTTAGGGAAACATTGGAAGAGTATGAAGGGTGAACCAGTTCCTCCAGACAGAAAACAGCACCCATTCTCAGATTTAGAGGTGGGGATGACAGGACAGGATGTCTCGTATTTCTCATACAGATTTCTTTATATCCTCGGCTCAGTCATCCTCACGGTACCTTATATTCAGGGCATAAGCAGCCCTAAGGTAATCTAAGGACACAACACTATGTGCCTCTCTTGTATGATATACAGTACCCAGTGGCTCACATGGATAATTTGGATGAGGACCAACAAAACTGAAGTTAAATCCTTCCAAAAAGGTAAAGGCACAGGGAACAGATAGTTGCTGGGATGAGGGAAATACGTAAAGTACAAACATATTTTAGAGAGGGTTACTTTCGTTGCCTCTAGAATAACAATTTATCAACTCCACACACACACACACACACACACACACACACACACACACACACACACACACACACACACACACACACACACACACACACACACACACACACACACACACACACACACACACACACACACCCCAGTTTGGGGTACTTCTAGTTTCAGCTGTCATTAAATTGATAAATGGGTTTTAAAGCAAATCAAGCCTGAATTCTCACTAAAAGCTAAACTATTGTAGTTTGGATATGTTACAAGAAGACTCACCGGAAAAGACAATAGCACGGTGAGAAAAAATTCATTTCTTTTCCAACTCAAGCTGCTGGTATTTATTTTTGAAGTTCTACACGGCCTAGGATTCAAATACTTGAAACCATGCCTTTTCTACTATCCTCTATTTAGTTTTCCCACTGAAGCTTTTTACAATGTGCTCTCCTTATAAGAAATACACCACAAAGGGCAGAGTATTCATGGTGACACTCTGGCTATGCAATGCCCTCCATAAAGAGGCATGACTGTTCATTAATGTACAGCAGGAGTCCTCTGTTGAGGGGATGGACTGGTGGTGACCACCCTGAGCCCACCACACCCAAAAAAGCCCCCCCCCCCCGCTTACTGGTCTGGAGAAGCTGTGTTGGGTGGATGAAAGAAATGTGGCCGCTGCCACCAGAAACACCCCAACGGCCACCAGAAACACCCCCATAGCCGCTTCTGCTGCCTCAGTCCTTGTCTCCTCCACTTGGCTTGGTGTGTCCCTAATGGAGCTCCATAGCCGGGTGGATGTTGTAAGCATTACAATATTACAAGCAAAGTGGAGGAGACAAGGATTGAGGTGGTAGCAGCAGCAGCGGAAGCAGCAATTGGAGCGAGGAAGCAGGCTGCATGATTTGGTGCCATGGGCTGGATCAGGCCCACGGGCTGTATGTTGAGAATCCCTGATTTACAGCCTCCCTCCCCTGTTATATTAAAATATAACATTTTACCCAGACATCTTTATATATTCTCCCAGGCTGGTCTTTGTACTTGAAACTGCAATTCTAACCCAACCTATTTGGTTTTTTAAAAAAATTCTCACTGTTGAATATTAGATTTACTGTCCTGCATTCAGTTTTGAAATAATTTACTACTGTATTCATATTGCAAGTTACCCTAGAATCTCATGCAATGAAGGTCAGTACAGACATGTTTTAAATAAAAACAAGTGAACATAAGAATCTGATAGCTATTATAAATATGCACAAGCAATGTAGAGATTCTGAACTTCACTCCTAAACTAGGTTTCTAGGATTGTGCATGTTCTACTGCTGTCCCTCTTAATTATCTGTGGGAAGCCCTAAAATATGGATGTCCTCCAACAGACGCAAATACTTTCCTTTGAACTTTAAAGTACAGTGGTACCTCATACAATGATTTTAATCCATTCCCCGGGGTTCATTGTTGTACGAAACAATTGCTATACAATGCATGCATTGTATAGCGATTTTCCCTATGGGATGCATCGTACAACGATATTTTTTTGCTAAGTGGTTTTCCCATTGAAAAATTGTTGAATGATTTTTCCCATAGGGAAAATTGTTATGCGGGACTCCATTTCCCCCCAAAACCTGTTATGCAATTTCATTGCTATACGGAGCGATTGTTGTATGAGGTTCCACTGTATCTCTAGTTTCTAGAGCAGGGGTTCCCAATGTTTATCCACAACAAGTCGGACCCACCCCAACATTCAGCTGTGCAGGCAGGAGGTTTGGTTGCTCCCAGTGCTTACATTTTCAGCGGTGGTGCAATTGCACCATTTTTTCAGCTGCTTTGTTAGCCTCCGCCGCTTCCCATGGCGGTGTGTGTTTTCGCTCCATTTTGGAATTTTTTTGCCATGTTTCTGCTGCATTTCGGCAGCTAAAACACGACATTTTGGCAATTCTGGTGGTGGTAAGAGCTTCTAATGGTGCCTGGGTTTCCACCACAGAACCTGGAAGTGCCAAAACACCGCATTTTAAATGCCAAAAATGCAGCAGAAACCAAGTGAAAATTTCCCAAAATGGAGAAAAAATGCTTCGAACACTGTCCCACTGCCATCAGAAGTGGCAGAGACTGCCCAAGCAGCTGAAAGAACACCATAATTGCCACCACCACCACAGCGCAAACCATCATTTTGGTACTTCCGGTGGTGGTAGCTTCTGGCGGTACCTGGGTTCTCACCATGGGCAGTATTAATTATGGCCCATGGATCTCCAGCAGGATTCTGTTTCCTAAATCACTGCATTCCTTTACCCAGTATTGGAGTCCATTACCTATCTGCCAAAACCATTGGGGCCAGCTGGCCTGGGAGTAGAATACAAGAAACCTTAGTACAAGATGGTGCAGGAGCCTAGCAGCAACACTGCAAGTTGACCATTACAGTAATAGAGCAGGTCAGGATAGAGGCAGACTGTCAGAACTGCATCTATTGGTCAAAACTGCATTGGCATTTCCCTTTCTAAAGACTACGTTTCTTCACAATGGTTTAACTCTGTAACAATCTCATTACTCATGAGTAGAACCTCAGTCTACATGTAGGTGGGACTGCACCCCAATCCAGGATTTTAAGTTTGCCTTCTCACATCTCTTGATCTAAATCTAGACTGTAAGTAAGGTAGCTCATAGCCAAGTAAACACTCCAGTCATCATCTTGTCTTTTAAAAGTATCTTGTAGTCAAAGTAAGTTACAGAACAAAGTTTTAGGAAGCAAAGGTTTCTTAGTTTCAAAAGTTAGAAAGCACATTAAGGCAATGAAAGCCTATCTAATGGGGGAAGGCCTGGGCCCCCCTCTTAGCTTAAAAGACCCTATGTGATTTACTCAGTGTTGAGCACAGGACAAAGAGAAAGTTCTGCCCCTCCCTCTGGGTTTTATCTCCTCACACATGTTCCACCTTCTTGCCATTCCCCTAAAGGAATTCAGCCAATGACCATACAATATCACATGTCTATCAAACTTTAAGTTTCATTTTTTCCAAACCACGAAGGCTAACATGTTTTGACTATCAATCCTGCTCTGGAATGCATCATACCTCCTCCCATTCAGTACACACGCACACACCAATCCCCATTACAGACCCAATATGCATGCGGGCCCCATTCTAACCCTGACAAACTCCAAACAGCTTTTTTGGACCTAGGACTTTAACCTGTTTTTAGGGATGCAAATCTTTTATCCTCTTACCTCTCACAAATATGTAAGTGCTCACTGCAGTGGTGCCCTCAATTTTGGCATTGATGTATTTGTAGTAACAGCGGTAGTAGCCTGTATCGTTTGCCTGAGTACCCATCAGTATCAGTATCTTGCAGTAAGGCTTCGTTTCAGTACCCTCACAATCCTCTTCCTGGACCTTTCGAATATTGTCAGGGCTCACAAACAACGCTGAATTGCTTTCCTTTCCAACCTGGATGGTGTCCTCTTGGTTTCCAGGCCACGACCACTCCAGGGGATGTTGTCCTCTGTACAGGAAAAAAGGAATGCCAGAAACTGGGTTACAGGGGCTTTTAATTCAGTTGCAGTCCTGAAACTCACATTCTAAAAGGCCCTTTCTTCTATATGCTAATACCAGCCATTTAAAGAGTTAGTTGGATTTCTCTAATGCAAGTTGAAAGCAAAGCCAGAAGCCTGCAGTTCAAGCTTTGCCAGGCAGAAAGGTTATGAAGAAGTGTGATCTTGCCAAGCAAAAGATTCTGCCCTAAGATATCCAAAGCTGAGGAGCAAGTTCAAAAGCAAATAAGGTTGATGAAGATACAACAGAAGGCTTTACTTTGTAAAGGCTACGGATGGGTCTTTTGGATTTCTTGGACTTCAGCTCTCATAATTCAGCAGGCATTATTCCAGCCTGAATTATGTGAACTTTAGCCAAGAAATCAAAGTCCTCACAGGTATTTTCAGTTATGGGAATGAAGGCTCAATCAAGAAGATATGAATGGAAGAGGCTAAACTCTATGTGAACCATAAGGGACTGGGGGACAGGTAGTTTTTTCAGATATAACTTATACAGAACTTAATGGGCAGAGAGATTACAAGTTCCTTGTAGCTCCCATGGAGTCTCTTGGCTAAAGTATGTGGAATTTTGACTGGAGACATTTCTAGTAGATTTTGGGAGCTGAAGTCCAATAAATCCAAACAGTCCCACACCAAATGTCATTACAATCAAGGAGGGGAAACAAAATGAGCCCAGGATAAGAGTGAACAGAGCACACATAGACTATTGAGTCCAACCTCCTGCTCAATACAGGAATCCAAATCAAAGCAGATTTGACAGAAGGTTGTCCAAGGACTGAGAAACTAACACCCCCCCCCCCATCCAGCCTCTCTGAAGACTCCAGAGAATGATGAAGGGCACCTGACTCTCACTGAACCAAAGAGAATCTCAAGTTGCAAGATGTCTTGACTGCTTTGTACAGTTCGTCCTATTTTTCAGTGCTTTAGTGCTTAAAGAATTGTCTTGTTAAAGCTTCCTAGTTCCATTTCTGTCGAGGTTTTGGGACACTAACAGTCTCGAAGACAGAAATTTTATTTTTTACAACTCAGGCTTGTCCAGATCTTTTAGGCCAGCAGATCAGAAGCCATGCGGTCAAATATTCTATCTTTTCACTTTTCTTTTCTTTTCTTTTGTGCCATCGCACCATCAAATTAAAGACAGCCCTTTTCTGAATGCTTTTTGAGTTTTTGATTAAAATATTTGCTCCTGCCTCAAAGTTGTAAGAAATAAGGACTGGTAGCATTGGTTATATGTGTGTATGTATGCATGTTCATATTGCATGTCTTTTGAGTTCTGTTGCTTGTTTCCACATACTTTGTTACTCAGTTATTGAATTAAGACTTGCATGGGTCCTTTGCAACCTTTCCAAACTAAAAGTGCCTGGGACATGTTTGTACAAATTTGTCTTATATTGAAAATTTTCATTCAGTCCAAGGATACTTATGACATTATTTGTAACTCAACTCTACAAGAGATTTTTGGGATCTAAATTACCCAATATTTTTGGCAGAGAAGAACAAAAAAGTAAAGAGCACTACTAATCAAAGCAAAGATCTTTCTAATCTTGTCTTGTATTGCTATAGTAGTCAACCTGGTGTCTACAGGTGCAATCATTTAGGTTATTCACTGATAAGTTAGTAATTACTCAATTTTTAAAATTTCTGGATTTCAGTAGATAATTGCAGCAGATTTTCAAAACACAACATTCACTTTGTGTCTCTTTTCCTCTTACTGTTTGCTGGTGTGCAAATCAGGTGTGCACAATTATGGAATCCTAGTATAGAAAAGAATCTTGAGAAAATTGCAGAAACACATCAGTACCCATAGGCCCATCAATGAAATCACAACCCCCAAGGGAATTTTGATACAACTGTACAAACATATGAAGATTTCTTTTCATGTTATGGTAAAAACCAATGCAAAAATAAACTCAGAGATGGGAGAAAGAGTCCCATCTGAATGCACCAGTTCAGAAATTAAATAAAATTTCCAAATTGCTGTGGAAATCATGTAGAAAAGAATATGGGATGAAATAATAGACAGGATGATATTGAGGACATACACTCACCCTAATTTAATGATTAAATGGGGGCTATTTGTAACTGTTAATATAAGAACTCAGAGCCAGTTCATATTCCAGGGTCTAAATGAAATCTGATGTCCTGTATGCAAAGGGAGGAAACAAGAGTTTTGCACAAAGAGCTGGAATAGAGGGGATATATTTTAATAATGCTTAGAAGAAAAAGCCAGAACATTCTTCCTACAGTTACAGAATGGACAAACAAATCTAAATTCAATTCTCCAAGTGAAATCTGAAGGAAAAGGTTGCTTCATACACACTTAAAATGATTTTTTCCCTGATTTCAGAAATCTGCTACTGGCCTAACCCAGCATCCTTCCTTCGATCGTTTTCTCTGCGACCTGAATATACTGCATATTTCTGGGTGTCAACTTCTCTTGCCTCTTGCAAGAGATACCGGGTTACCTAAGAGACCGCATCGCCCTGAGGACGTCTGTCCGTCCAACCAGAGCGGACCGGAAGGGCTCTCTAATTGTTCCATCAGCCAGAGGGGCTCGCCTCTCTGGCACAAGGAGGAGAGCCTTCTCCGTGTCTGCGCCGGCCCTCTGGAACCTCCTGCCAACAGAGCTACGTCTCCGGACGGAATTGCTGCCTTTCAGAAAAGAACTTAAAACCTGGCTGGCGGGTCAAGTGTGGGGTGCAGGTGGAAGGGTAACCTCCATTGGGTGGTTGGTGTAGAAGAACTCTTCCCCATGGTGCCTTTGGATCCTGCAGCCCTTGTTTTTAGGGGGTGGGTAGTTTTAACTGTTTTTAACATGTGTTTTTTAATTTTTATTGTGAACCGCCCTGAGTTGGCTTTGGCCGAGTGAGCGGTATATAAATGTGACAATTAAATTAAATTAAAATTAAATTACTGTACAGTATATCTATTTGAGGCGGCCCATGCTCCAGTGAAGAAGCTGTGCAACATTAAAAGATGAAGAAGTAGACATTTGCTTCAAATTAAGTAGATTTTCTAGGGAAAAAGAGGTGGTGGCAGTAAGCAAGGAAGAACAAGATAAATACCTGTTTTGGTGAAAACATTTCCTACAGCTACAGAAATAAAAGCTTACCACAAGTGAGGAGGAAAAAGAGGAGATAATTAATTAACTGTCAAAGCAGAAAAGATATTCCATCTGTGTGTCCAAGTGTCTGTCAGAGAGATTCCGATGGTTTGGTCCAATAACTCCAGAGTCATTGATTATGTTTTAAAAGTCTTTATTTCCACTGCCCACATGGTGGGATACAGTGTTGATCTCAAAGGTCAGCAAAGGGAATGGTCAGTGGGAATGTTAGGGTCTTTTAATAAGGTTGGGTGGTGTCATAAGGGCAATACATTGTGGTACATGTAGTTTATTTATTTATTTATTTATTTTGGATTTGTATCCCGCCCTCTTGCCCTACGGCAACTCAGGGCAGCACACTTTCACATAAATATTATAAAACTCCCCCTCAAAAATTCAATAAAAACTATTTAAAACCATCCAAAATTTAAAAGACCCTCCCTTCCCACCCAACAATTAAAGGGACATATAGTTCTAACAGAGCCAACATGTAGGAGTCGGCACCCTGTCGGCCCCCCATACTTGCCCTGCCAGCCAGGTTTTCAACCCTTTCCTAAAGGGCAGCAATTCTGTCTGTAGCCGTAGGTCTGCTAGCAGGAGGTTCCACAGGGTTGCGGTGGACATGAAGAAGGCCCTTCTCCTTGTGCTAGAGAGGTGGGCCCCTCTAGCCGATGGGACACTGAGGGAGCCCCTCCAGTCCACTCTGGTAGGATGGGCAGACTCTCCTGGGGTGATGTGGTCTCTTAGGTAACCTGGCCCAGTACCATGAAGGGCTTTAAAGGTCACTACCAGCACCTTGAATTGCACCCGGAGACAAACTGGTAACCAATTCAGCTCCCGAAGCAGAGGCGAGGCATGGACATAGCGCCCGCACTCCATCATTACACGGGCCGCCACATTCTGGACCAGCTGCAGCCTCCGAATGGTCATCAAGGGCAGCCCCATGAAGAGCGCGTTACAATAATCAAGTCTGGAGGTAACCAGCACATGGCAGTTTGGTATCACATCTAACAGTGTCAGTGTTTTTTTCAGAGAATTTCTCAAGAAAGCCATCAATTCAACACAGTTTTGCTGTTCTTCCATAGAGGCTAGATTCTCTGGCTGTTGGTATGGAGGGAAGGGGATGAAATGTGGGGAGAGGCAGTTATTGGTGGGCATAACAGTTACCATCTTATACAAACATATGAGCCCCAGTATCTCTCTCTCTCTCTCTCTCTCTGTGTGTGTGTGTGTGTGAGAGAGAGAGAGAGAGAGAGAGTGAGTGAGTGAGTGAGTGAGTGAGTGAGTGAGTGAGTGAGAGAATATAAAGGTCTAGAATTACAAGCAAAACAAAACAAAATTCTTCCTGCTATCTTCTTCCTAGCATGCGTCATGCCTCTGATCATCTTCCCCTGGAGAAGTAAAGATGAGATGGAGCAAAACAACAGCAAGGGGTGAATTGTTGTTTGGGAATATTCCTTTGTGCTATTCAGAGAACAGGGCAGGCTTCTCTGCTTTGGCAAAAGCAGCTATTCACATGAGACCTCAGGCTGGGAATGAAACACCTTCCTGCTCCTTGTGAGTCTGTGTCATGGAAATAAATGCTTAATGTGATTTGGAGTAAAGATGCAATGTTTACACAACTGCTTTCCTTTCTCCAGAAAAGGGTTATTAAATAAAGGGTTTTAACCAGCCACTTAAGATGAGGAATGTATTAGAGCACTTAGGTACACAGCTTGGAGATGGATACTCTACCACAATGAGCTGATGTAGATTAGAATGTTTTAGGATAAAACAGGGGCGACAACACAAATTTATAGTAGGAGGTACAAGTCTGTAAAAGTTGCAGTTGAACAACTATGTTTTGAAGGCCAAACATCATCCCATCAAAATGCAAGCCTATAACCTAACCTAACCAGCGTAGTGTAGTGGATAATGTGTAGTGTTAGGACTCAGGAGAACTAGATTCAAATTCCTGCTCAGTCATGGTTATTCCGGGATGGGGTGGGGTATGAAATTAATAAAATCATTCCTTAAATACTTCATATACCTCATAAACGCAACAAAGGTTGCCATAAATTGGAAATGACAGAATGTAACACACTATCCGGCTTCTAGGTAAATTAATGGAGAGCATATCTGAGGTGAGATTATTCTCTCGAGTGGATTATTAGTCCACTCTAAAGCCCTTTTACTCTTTCAAAAGTGATTCACTATGTGGCACTGGAGGTTTTGCTGGCCAAGAAACACAAGCTCAGCTCCCCTTTCAGCACTTAAAACTGGTCTTGATCTGCTTTGGATTTCAGCCATTGTTATATGTCCCTGTACTTGCTTTTATTATTATTTCAAATTTTTTGAATGCTAACTCTGCAAGCCTTTGGAAAGAATCTAGAAACTTTGGCAGGTCAATAATGTTGCAGCCAGATTGTTAATTTGGGCTGATGACATGGATCGCATGACTCCCCTGATACAGCAGCTCCACTGGCTGCCAGTCTGTATCCGGGTACAATTCAAAGGGATGGTTTTGAATTATTAAGCCCTAAACAGCTTGGGTCCAAGCTGTCTCAAAGATTGTATCTCCCCTTAGAAGCCTGCCTAGGTTTTAGGCTGATCAAGAAAAGCTTTTGTCTTGGTCCCACCACCCTTGCAGGTGGGTTCGGTGGGGATACTGGAGAGGACCTTCTCTGATGCTGCTCTGATACTCTGGAATTCTCTCCCACATTGACTCCTCTTTACCATTCCTCCACAAGGAGGTAAAATCATTTCTCTTCAGGCATGTCTTTTCTTAGTTTCTGGCTATTTAAGGGTTTTCTTATCAAAGGAGGACTGGTGTGTTTTTATGACTACTACTTTAATTTTTTCATACTGTTTTGTCTGCAAGTTTTAATATTAGATTTGTTTGATTCTTTTAAAATATTGTAATAATTTGTTTTTTGAGCTTCGAATATAATTTCTTTTAATACTGTAAGCTGCCTTGGATCCTTTTAGGAGGAAGACAACATATAAACACTTTAAATAAATACATAAATATATCAATGGTAAAGGTAAAGGTTTCCCTTGCTCGAAAGCCAGTTGTATCTGACTCTAGGGTTCAGTGCTCATCTCTGTTTCAAAGCCGAAGAGCCAGCATTGTCTGTTTCTGCAGATGTTTCCATGGTCATGTGGCAGGCATGACTAGACACTGGAGTGCACGGAACACTGTTACCTTCCCACCGAAGTGGTCTCTATTTATCTACTTGCAATTTCTTGCTTTCGAACTGCTAGGTTGGCAGGAGCTGGGACAAAGATGGGAGCTCATTCCATCCTACAGTACTCGGGAATTGAACTGCTGGCCTTCTGCCTCTCAGTCAGCATTTTAGCCACTTGTTATTTCAGTTACCGCTGGGTCTTGAAATATACTTAAGAGGACTGTTCAAATGTCAATATCAACACCGAGATGTTGGTAATGAGAAATTGGAGGAAATGTATATAGTGTACTTACTGAATCTGTAACATGTCATAGGTCATAGCTCCCAAGAACCTGGCAGATAATTGCTGCATTAGTGTTTTTTCCAGGGATCCTAAAGGAAAATCCTGGTCCCCATTTCACCAGTAAAATACCTTGTCTTTTACAAGGGGAGAAACCATAGGTGAGGAGCAAAATTGGTGCTTTTCTGTGGCATCTCTAGGTAGGGCTAAACCAAGGATACAATGCTGCCTCTATTGATTTAGACCAGGGGTTCCCAACCTAAGGCCCATGGGCCAGATCTGGCCCATGGCACCATTTCATGTGACCCTCACGCCTCCAAGGGCATTTGAGAAACAAAATGGCTAGCCCTTTGAAGCTATTGGGACAAAATGGCCACCCCATCGTGTTGGCAGGGCTAAATGGCCATCCAGCTCTTGAAGCTGACTGAGAGAGCATGACCTGCCCCCCTTGATTTAGACCTACAAAATGTTTAAAACCTCAATGTTTGCTTTATCTATACAGTGCTTAGAGGCAGTTCTAAGACCCATCATTTCACCACAGTCATATCCCAGATGTTCATTATGATTGTTCTTAAATTCAGTTTTTCCAGCTACTAAAAAGCCATGAATAATGGCTCTCAATTAATCTTTGGGACTGGTCTCTCAGAATCCCTTGATGTAATAGTTGGAAAGATTGACTGGCATTCCCATTGGACTTTTACCTGCAAGTGATATTCAGTGTATCCTTAGCGTTGATCACGTATTCCTCTTCTGTGATGCTGAGAACTGGTGGGGTCATGGAATAGCCACTCACTAGATCTATGGCGGGAAAAAAAAGAAACAACTATGGCACAATAGTATTCATTATTTCCCAAAGCAGTTCTATTTCTATTAAGAACCAACCATGACCTGGCTTGGTTTGATAATTTCACAATTTTTTGACTAATGATGGGTGGAAGACTTGACAATGCCATATCAACTAGTTTGTTAAAGACAGATAATTGCCCTGCAAAAGCAAAATACATTTGTCACTGGTGATTTCAAAGTTGATATGCAAGCTTCATTAAATATCTAGAATGCAACTTAAAGTTCCACTTCTTGGGCATATACTTTAACTTGGTCAAAGAGTTTGTATATGCTAATGCTATCAGGAGACCAGACTCCATGATGAGCCTGGACTCTTAGCTGGGTCACCCAAAGTCACAGCTGAGACACCAGACTAGGATGCAGGAATCCAAGCTATCTTCAAGGTAACAGATGCATCAGCAGAAGAGAATGAATAGTGCCATTGGTGAAGGGGGCAGCAGCTACTGAGCAACATTGGTAGCTGAAGCTGTCGCCAGTGGAAGAGGCAAATGCGGTGACACCGTTAACTTTTGTTAGTACTGCAGAAAGGGTGACAAAGGTAAACCACTACTGAACATTACTTATCTTTAAAACCTTCTGTATCCTCACTGGTAATGAGGCCATGCATACATTATTGCCATAAAATATCACCCTTATGTCTGAGAAGGTGGACCTCTTCCACAAAAGCTCATGTTAAAATACAGCATTTAAATAAATACATTGAATAATATATTTATACAGTGAAGGATTTAGAAAAGATCATCAAGTGTATAGATGTGTCACTGTAAACCATGATCATCTAAACTCTTGTATTCCCCCTCACTATGTATGGTTTGAAATCTGGAAAGTAAAGAAATAAGGGGCTAGAGGAGAGCTTTCTGGACTGCCAGAAAGGCAAACAAGGCTAAACTGTTTTTGGTGGCAAAAATGATGATACTGAGGTTGTCATGCTTTGAGCACATCATGGGAAGGCAATAATGCTGGGAAACGCTAGATGCAGCAGGAAAAGAGTTAGAGGAAATATGAGATAGATTGACTTCCTAAAGGAATCTACAAGCGTGAGTTTATAGGAGCTGAGCATGGCTGTTGAGGACAGGATATTTTGGAGACTGCTCATTCATATGGTTACCATAACTCGGGGTGATTTAAGGGCAGGTAACAATTGAATATTAATTTCCCCCTCCACAGTGTTTCTAGCTTAACCCTGAATCTATCCATTCATTCTTATACACATTCACACAGAACATTTGCAATAATTCGAAATATAATTTATACCAAAAAAACTTAAACACAGACAGCACTGGCTCTTCAGCTATAAACAGAGATGAGCACTGTACCCTAAAGTCGGATACTACTGGCTTTCAAGCAAGGGTGACCTTTACCTTTACAGTAAAATTATTGTGTCTTACTATATATTTCTACAAGTACTTTGCCTCTGTCTAATTCATGGGGAAAATCCCAGGTCTAGACTTTGAGCACTAAAATCCCAGCAGGGGGAGCCATGACTTAGAACTCGTTGGCCTTGAGAGGAAAATCAACAAGGTATGAAAAATAATCACATCTACTCTGTTTTCCCCATAACATATTTACAAAACACATAACATTCCAAGAATATCTAAGTGGCATAACAAATTAAAATACAACAAAACATACCTGTCAAGTATCCCGGATTGGCCGGGATTTCCCGTATTTCTCCGCTCATTCCTCCCCTTTTCCGCCACCATCCTGTATTTGAACGTCGGAGAAAGGGGTTACTGTGCATGCGCCCCCATCGCAAATGGGCTCTGTGTGTGTGCAGAGTGGTTCTGCGCATGCACAGATGAGTTGTTGCATTGCAGATGGGTTCTGCGCATGCACAGATAAGTTGTTGCGGCGCATGCACACCCAGGCCAGAGCAGTTCCTGTATTTCCAGGAGCTGCGCTTGAAGGGTATGCAACACAACAATACGACAAAAGCTGAATGCTCTGGGGTAACTGGTAAAGGTCGCCCTTGCTCGAAAGCCAGTTGTATCCGACTCTAGGGTTCAGTGCTCATCTGTTTATAGCCAAAGAGCCAGTGCTGTCTGCATCTGCAGACGTTTCTGTGGACATGTGGCAGACATACATCAACACCGGATTGCATGTAACTGGTAATATACATAGCTATAATAATAACAACAACAACAACAACAACAACAACAACAACAACAACAACAACAATAACAATAATAATAATAATAATAATAATAATAATAATAATAATAATAATAATAATAATAATAATAATAATAATAATAATAATAATAATAATAATAATAATAAAAATAATAATAATAAAAATAAAAATAAAAATACAATATTCAAAAATACAACATAGCCAAAGGCCCAGATACAATATTACAAGCTACAATACAAAGTAAAAAATAGCATACCATAGAAAAACCGTAATAATACCGGCTCAAATCTTTGTGAAAGGTTGCATGAGTGAAGAAAAGTTGTAACAATTACACAAATCCACCAGGATTGATGTGTATTTTGTATCTATGCAAAATTAATTCCATAAAGATGGTCCTGCTACTCTAGAAGCTACTCGTAATTATCAGAAAGTAAACCCTGTGGGCATAGGCTTATGAGGATTTCTGAAGATGATTGCAGTGATCAAGCAGGGAATTAAGGGGTCAAAACATCCATCAGGTAATCTGGTATCAGGTTGTTTAAACAACAACAAACAACAAAACAAATAAACTGGGCCAGGAACAATAATTGGCTAGTGCACTTTCTTTATCAAAACTGCCATATGGTGACAAAAGGTCACACCTGTTAAAAGCTGAAATGCTGCATTTTGTGCTGACTACTGTATCAGGACCTTAAAAACAAATCTAAAAACCCTACCTTGCAATAACTCAGTCTTGAGGTTAATCATGCCTGAGTAACTGAGGACAAGATACAGTATTCCTGTTCAGGAATAGCCATAGTTAAAGCTAAAAATGATAAAAGACATTTCTAGGCTATAAGATCAAAGTGGCTACAATATACAGTGGTACTGTACCTTGAGTTACGAATTTAATATGTTCCCCGGGATGTTTTGTATTAGAAAATATTTGTAACCCAAAAGGTGGTTTCCCATAGGAATGCATTGAAAACCGTTTTTCTGACCTCCGGAATGGATTAATTGGTTTTCAATGCATTCCTGCGGGAAACTGCATTTTGAGTTACAAATTTAAATTTGTAACTCGAGCCATTATTTTCCATGGATTTTCATTTGTATCGTGAAAGTTTCGTAATGCAAGGCAACCATAACTCAAGGCACCACTGTAGTTACTGACAAAGTTGGATTTAAAAGTCCTCCCACATTCTGTTAATCATTCCTTCAAGGCAAGCAGGGGCCAATCCAAAATGGGCAATCAGTCCATATCACAGGCTTGAGACCAAGGCTGGCTGCGTTACCATTAGGTTGAATGAGGAAATTGCCTTTGAGGCTGGGATTTGAAACAAAGTTTTAGAACAAAAGATTTGTTTATGCTATGTCACCTAGTCTACCCATCCCAAAGTGTAGTCTAGTCTAATCTGATTGAGAAACCAGTCTGAAATTAGACTGAATGGTCTGCAAAAACCCGGTTGCAACACTCTTCAGTACTTTATTAAATATCTCTCAGTATTATAGGTCCTGGATGATACTTTTCAGGTCTGAGAAGTGTCTACACACTAGATTCCAGAAAGGTAAAAACTCATTTGGTTCCCCATTGGAAACATCATTCAGATTCTGAAGTAAAGTCAAAGAAAGTATTAATGTATGCTGTTTTTATAAATCACCTTCTCACCTAAATCACAAGTGAGTTTGGTGAGGACACAGTAGAGGGCCTTCTCTGTCACTGCTCCCAAGCTGTGCAACTCCTTCTCACAGGAAGCCAGGCTCCCCTAAAGGTAAAGTTTGCCCTTGCTAGAAAGCCAGTTGTATCTGACTCTAGGGTTCAGTGCTCATCTCTGTTTATAGCCAAAGAGCCAGCACTGTCTGCATTTACAGATGTTTCCATGGACATGTGGCAGGCATGACGAGGCAGCGGAGTGCACCTAATTTAATATTAGGTTGATGAGGATTCATCATTAGGCTCCAACAAAAAATATGCATGCATTCTTCATTAATATTTATTATTAAGACAAGGACCACAAGTAGAGAACTAATTTTTGTATTTATCCTCATTCATCATCCCGCAAACTCAGCTTCTCATTTAGATGGGGGAGGAGGGGAGTTTCTAAACACTTGTATTTTAGATGAGTCAGCCAAGAAGCACATTTTGAGCTGCTTCAGTTTTTATAATTAACTATGTATATGGTGCTTTGTGAATAAAACAATATTTGTTTTGAAGCAACACCACTGGCCAGAGGAAGCTGAAATAATTGCTCTTCTTGGCCAGTACATATTTATGCTTCATGAGAAACATGAGGGGTGTATATGGGGGAGACAGAAATGGAAAGCTTTGTCAGGATTAGTTACTGTCTGTAACAGAAGGCAAAAAAGTCAAACAAGCAGAAGAGAATGCATTTGGAAAACAGATTCCCCATAGACTGCGGAGAACGTGCAGAGTATTAACAACCCAACCATAAGAATGACCTCCCCCAACTTAGTCCTGTTTAGACATCCTTACTCTTTTTAATTGTTTTATACTTCCTTCCTGCCAAGAAGTCATTCAGACTGCAGTCATTTGACAAGGTATATCTATAGAAACTGGGCTGGCATCAGCAGTCTCACCCTTCTCTCCCTGACAGACACGCTGGTCTCCCATCCATGCTTTTCCTGTAATAGTGACTGAAGCCATAGGAATAATAATTGCAGCAGATGCCGCCACCGCCATCACTACCACAACAACATTATGAAATGGCAGGATGGAGGTGGTTCCTGTATATACTATTATGACATTGAGGCTTTCCCTTCCCTTTTACCCAAGACACCTACTCACTAGAGTGTGAGGCAGGCTTCTTTAAAGAGCAAAAGCCAAACAATTGGCATCCTATTTTTATGATCAAATATTCTTGAAGCCTCCTTACTCAAACAAAGGGGAAAAGAGGGGAAAAGAGCCTGCTCCGATTGCTGTAATTTATAAAACTAGATGGTAATTAACCAAAGGTTTAAAATAGTTGTTTATGATACAAAAGAAGGAACCCCAGAACCTAATATTCAAAGGCTTAGAAACTGCCAAAATAACACCTCAAAATTTTCACATATTTGAAGAAGGCTCTGCGCCCCAAACACGTAACACAGTTCAGGGATTATCAACCTGTGGCCAGATGCACACCACAGTACCATTTCATGTGGCCCACCACCGCCTTCACCACACCAGGAAGTGTCATTGGTGGAGGAAGGACAAATGGCCATTGGGCCCCCGAAGATGTCTGAGGGAGCATGACCTGGCCCCAAGCTTTAAAAGGTTGAGAACTCCTAATATAGTTCACAGTAGCTGAAACTAGGTTCTATGTATAATTATAAAAGTTCCTACTCCAACCCTTGACTTTGAGGGGGAAGTACGAATATAAAAACATGTTCTAGAATTGCAGTGCTGAGTGAATGAGAACAAAATGAATGAGAGAAAAAAGGTATGGGTAGAAAGGGTTAAACATCATATTCTCCAAAAGCTATCACTTAACAAGTAATAGGAGGGAAAAAGAGGGGGGGAAATGGATAGTACATACAAATGCATTCTGCGGTTAGGAAAATTAATGAAAACATTTTTTGCGAAATCCCTTGAAAATAGAATTTTCAACCAACTGCTTCGAGAGGTGGTGAGTGATTCAACACTGGAGTCATTCAAGAGAGAATTGGACAGCCATCTGTCAGATCTGTTTCGATTTGGATTCCTGCATTGAGCAGTGGATTGGACTCGATGGCCAAAAAGGCCCCTTCCAACTCAGTGATTCTATGATAACCATTTTAATCAAAAATATTTCCAATCTGTCCTGAATACAAATCTGTGTTTCCAATATACAGCTGGATATGTCTACATCTATCACAGACTCTGGTATCCAGATGGCTGGGATCTTTTTGTACAGAATCAGTTTGACTGTACCTTAGCATGTGTTAGGGAATGAATTTCATCGAGTATGTGCTTAACAAAGAAACATGACAGGCAGTTAAATTTCCTTTCAGTATTCTCTAATCAAATATTTTTGTACCATAAAATAGACAGAGGTGTGGGCACCATGAAGCAGTCTGGGCATCCAGAAACTCTGAAAAATGGTATAGAGGGATTTCTCTTTAAAAAAAGAAAAGAAATAGACTGCGATTCTAGACACATATAGGAGAAAGTAAGTCTCACTGAATACAGTGAGTCTTATTTCTGAGTAAACATAACATAGTTTGGTGGAAATATTCATTTTTGAGGAAGGACTAGTTTGTGCTTTAATTGTTCCCTAGGAATAAATCTATAGAAGTGTTTTACTTCTTTTTCAGGCTGAGCACCTTTCTAATGCACTGTAATCTATACGACTGAATGGAAAATCAGTCCTTCTCCATGCATCTCCCTGGCTTCTGCAGTAGTGTTTAATATTTACTTGTCTACTTATTTAAACTACATACTATATATCCAACTTTTCTCCCCAAGAGGACCCAAGCTAGCTTACAATATTAAAGCAAGCAATATTAAAAACTTTTTCAAAAACATCCCTAAAAAATCCAGCAAGAATCCATTATTAGGCAGTCAGTTATTGAGGAAAAGATGGGATCCACCTTAAACAACTTCAGCCAGTGACATTTTTCCTTCTTCGGGAAATAAATGCATTCTCGGATACTATTTGCAGTCAACGATTGAGGGGGAAAGCCTGCCTAACGAGAAAGGTCTTCTCCTGCTTGTGGAAGGACAGCAGAGATTTGGGGAGTAGGAGGGCAGCCTGGCTTCCTGTGAGAAGGAGTTGCAAAGCTTGGGAGCAGTGGCAGAGAAGGCCCTCTCCCGTGTCCTCACCAAACTCACCTGTGAGGGTGATGAGACCAAAGGAAGAGCCTCCTCTGATGATCTTAACACCTGGCCAGGCTCATAAAGGGAGATACAGTTTGTCAGGTATCTTGGACTGAAGTTGCTTTGGCCATTACAGGCCAAAACAGAACATTGAGTTGAGTCCAGAAATAGACCAGCAGCTGGTGTATCAGTTGTAACATGTAAAAAGAGCTAGGCCGGCAAGCAGTTTGGGCAATCATGTACAAGACCATGATTGTTCACAGCATTTTTATGGAATATCTGCCTGCCTTATAAACACCAAGAAAAGATTTATGTTGAACATTGGCATATGAAAAAATAAATAAATGCAAAAAATAGTTTCTTTAGCTGGATTTGCAAGGCAAAGTGAAACTGACACTGCTGCAGCATAGATGTTTTTGTTGACATAAAGCTAGCAGACCTAAGTTATTAAGCTATTTAATTCTTCTAATTTATTTAGCTTAGTATCTTGTATATCTTTGGAGCTGGCTGGATAGCTCAGTTAGGGATCTGGCCACAGAGTCAAAGGTTGGGAATTTGATTCCCCACTGTGCCTCCCAAGAAAAGAGCCAGCCTGTGTGGCTCTGGGCAAGCTGCAAAGTCCCATTGTGCCCCCAGAAGAAGAGAATGACAAACTACTTCTGTTTATTCTTTACCTAGATAGCCCTGGGGACTGTGGTGGCTCAGTGGTTAAGAAGCTCACCTTGTTAGTTGGAAGGTTGGCAAGTCGGCATTTTGAAACCTGAGTGCTGCATGATGGAATGAGTGCCTGCCTCTGTCCCAGTTTCTGCCAACCTAACAGTTCAAAAGCAAGAAATTGCAAGTAGATAAATAGGGACCACTTCGGTGGGAAAAGATCTTGGGGATATGAATGAAGCCTCATTCGAGCATCCCCTGATTGGAGTTCCTTCAGCAAAAATCCTTTCAATCCAGGAAGCACCTTTGTGTGCTTCTGACATGATTAAAAAAACCAAATAACCCTGGAAAGGATCGCCATAAGTCAGATGGCATGCATATATTATTAATTATTATATTTGGTCTGTTGTGCTGTAATCTCACTGGAATAAGACAAAAGATAGTCATCTCAGCTCTTGTTTTTCCTTAAGGAGAAGCAAAACATGCAAACAATTAATTGTTGACTGGAATGGATGTTTGGCCATTCTCTTGATGAGAAATAGTGAGGTCGCTGGGTACAAAGGTTCTTGTCAAACACATAACTGGGTGGAGGATACAAGGAAGGATGCATGTAACCAAAATGAAAAAAGAAGAGCTATTTCTCTCTACTTTTTGACCTGTTAGACAACAACATTGCAATCGTGTTACAAGGAAGAAAAAAATGTGTGGTCTGTACAGGTTTAGGTCCTGGGATTCCTGCAGATGTATCCTGTGGGAGGCTCCCCGCAAGTAAAACAGGAAAAGGAACAAACTCTTTATTGGAATACACCATGAGCTCCACTGGGAGAGAGCAACACAAACATCTGTAACACTGACCAGTCAATTTGGAATTGATGTGTCCTCATATTTTGGTAGTAGTGAAAGCAAGTTTTCCAAAGCTTTGAGGGACAATGCCTCATTTCATTCTTTAGAAGCAATATACAGGTGAAACTCGGAAAATTAGAATATTTATTTATTTATTTATATATTTATAATTCAAATTTCTATGCCACCCAATCAGGCGAACCCGACTCAGGGCGGCTCACAACAGGATTAAAACATACATATTAAAAACAATTAAAACCCCAACATACCCACCCATCTATTAAAAACTAACCACATTAAAACTGCTCGCATTAATATCATGCAAATGTTCATTCAGTTCAGTAATGCAATTTAAAAGGTGAAACAAATATATGAGATAGACTCACTACATGCAAAGCGAGAGATGTCATGCCTTGATTCGTTATAATTGTGATGATCATGACATACAGCATACATGAGATTATGTGATAATTATGGGGTACACGAGATTGGGGGGGTGGGGGTTTTCATGAATGAACCCCCAACCCCCCAATCTTATGTACCCCATAATCATCACATAATCTCATGTGATGCTTAGCAATATTATAACAAAGTAAGGCTTGAACTATCTCGCTTTGCATGTAATGAGTCTATCTCATATATTTGTTCTACCTTTTAAGTTGCATTACTGAACTGAATGAACATTTGCACAATATTCTAATTTTCTGAGTTTCACCTGTATATAAATTATATTTATAGTCCTCCGATGAGTTCAGTTCAGTAATGCAATTTAAAAGGTGAAACAAATATATGAGATAGACTCACTACATGCAAAGCGAGAGATGTCATGCCTTGATTCGTTATAATTGTGATGATCATGGCATACAGCATAAATGAGATTATGTGAGTGAACATTTCCATGATATTCTAATTTTCTGAGTTTCACCTGTATATAAATTATATTTATAGTCCTCCAATGAGTTCTATTAGTCTATTGCTTCTCTGTCCCCACTCCTATTCTCAAAATAACTCTATAAGTAACAAGAGGTTGATAGAGAATGAGTGGCTCAAAGTTACCCAGTAAGTTTCATCATTAAGTACATCTTTTATGTCTGTGCCCAGTATTCTAATTGCTATGGCAAATTGGCTCTCAGCATCTATGCACTACTAAGCTGTATATGGTTATATGCAAGGATATTCTGACTGGACATCTAGATGGTGCCGCAGTTCAGATTACTTGTTCTTGCCAGACAAACCAAATGATGACCTTGAATTCTCATTCTACCTCCTCTCTGACACCCTACATATCATAGAAGACTTCCCAGTAGTCTCCCTCTCCCATCACTTAAAATTAGAAAATTGGTTTTAAGTGTTCTCCATATAACTTTGTTTTACAGTATATTGCTAGCATTATAATCAGCATAATACAGATGTCATAGGGAGCCAATTGTTAACCAGCTGGAGAGTTTTCTCTGCAACTGGGAATTTCAAGATGAAGAGGAAAGAACATTGAAAATAGTCTGACATTCCCACTCAGTCTATAAAATGCTGAACCTATTGGGTAAAGAAGTGTAAAGAAGTTAACTTGTTAGAGAACATGACAAACTATAGGCATGTATATTTAGCTAACAAAATGGTTCCAAACCATTTTTTGGCCATGTCTCACCTAAGAATCTCTAAAATCCTGATGCCCTACCCCCTCATGATAGATAATTCTTATTATTCAAAAAGTAAACTCCTATTCATGTGGAGGTAGTATACAAGGCCATTCACTGTTAATTATTCATTCTCGAATTACCCCCTTAAAAATCAAATTCCCCTTTGTGGGGTGTGCCCCCTACGTTGGGCACCACAGATCTAACATATGCTTAGAAGAGTGGGCTTCAGTAAAACATTTTGTTTTTCTTCCTTATCTACTCCTCTTAGTGGGGTGGGGTGGATGGATCATAATCCTCAGTTCTGCTTCATAAACAAACTGGCAAGTCTATGTTCAGGAAAAACTTGTATTTGTGGTTTGGGGTATTCTAAGAGATGTTGTCATGTCATGGCATTTGGACTATGGGTATTTTCAGATGGAGGACTCTTTTCATTGTTGATGCTTTGCCACTTCAAATCAAATTTGTTTTTACTGTCAACCCCCCCCCCATAGTCCAGGGGTTCCCAACCTATGGTCTGTGGGCTGACCCCAGCCTGCTGCACCATTTCATGTTGCTCGCCGCGGGTGTGATGGTTAGAATGAGGCCTGAATGTGCAATTCAAGTCTGTAATGGAGATTTCTGAGTGTGCATTCCAGAGAAAACATACTAGCCTTGTGGTTTGGAAGAAATGAAACTTAAAGTTTGATAGACATGTGATATTGTATGATCATTGGTTGGATTCCTTTAGGGGAATGGCAAGAGGGTGGAACATGTGTGAAGAGATAACACCCAGAGGGAAGGGGAAAAACTTTATCTTGGTCTGGTGCTCAACACTGAGTAAGTCATGTAGGGGCTTTTAAACTAAGAGGGGGCCCTAGGGCTTCCCCCCATTAGATAGGCTTTTATTGCTTTAATGTGCTTTCTGAACTTTTGAAACTAAGAAGTCTTTGCTTCCTAAAACTTTGTTCTGTAACTAGCTTTGACTACAATGTACTTTTAAAAGACAAGATGATGACTGGAGTGTTTACTTGGCTATGCACTACCTTACTTACAGCCTAGATTTAGGTCAGGAGACATGAGAAGGCAAGCTTAAAATCCTGGATTCAGGTGCGGTCCCACCTATGCGTAGACTGAGGTTCTACTTGTGAGTAATAGGATCAGTTACAGCAGACACATTTACAAAAACCATACAATGCGACCACACAATGTGTAAATGTGGTTACATCAGCTGTAAATGTGCCCACGACTGTTGTAAACCAGGGGGGCATGGTCTGGCCCGCTCAGCTGTCTGGAAGTCAGGCCAGGCCCATGCCATAAAAAGGTTGGGAACCTTCTTCTTCTTTCATGTCTAGGCCAGATGTGACTTGTATTAATATCTAAACAACCATGTATATGGCTAAGAAGTCTGGCCGGACATCCAGCTACAGTAATGGAGTAGACTGTACAGCCAGTGACTCAATGCTGAGTGTTGGGCAGTGGTAAATCACCTGAGTTCCTAAAGGGGCCAACAGCTATGAATGGATGAACCCTTTAGGTGGGGTGATGTTATCCCTCAGTGGATGAAATGCCACTGGAAACCATAATATTGGGCCCAACGGCAAAATGAGCAGAGGAGGAACCACTTCACAATTCTGATTCCCAATGGTCATGGAGGCAGAAGAGGCCATGCCAGATGGACTGGCTGTGAAGACGCACCTTGTCAATATCCTCAAGGCTGTGGCAGTCCATTGCAGTCACAGCGTCAAATCCTGCATGTCTAATTTCATGTGTGCTGCAGGAGATGGCTCTGAGATCATAGTGTGTGAGTCACTTCATGGCAAGTTGAGATCCACCTTAAACAAATTCACGCCAGTGGCATTTTCCCTGAAAATGATTTTTAGTGGGGGAAATCTATACTCGGACACGAATAGCAGCCAATGACAATATGGTTATAGAATATGCTAAACAGAAAGTGTTTCATATAAGTATACTGTATTCGTTTAATATGCATGCACTTCACCTGGAGAAAGAATTAGTCTAATTAAAAAGGCATGCTGCAGTTTTGGCAATTATTTTTAACACTGGTTTCCAAAAAGAGTTTGCAGCAGGATATTAAAATAAACACAACTGGATTGATGGGACACTGAAAAGGGAAGTGGGATTCCACAGCCACCGATACCTTGTCTATTTCAGGAAAACTGTTATTTCCTATTATTTTTCCTATCCTTGATCTTCCATTTTATGATTCTTAAAGGGACAAGCTGCAGACAAGGAACTTAATCCAAAATGGTATTATTATCTGTCATTGCTTAAATTTACTTGTCATCAAACCTCTCTGAATAACTGAGATTGCTGATTCAGCGTATCTTGTGCAATGACAATATAATCACTGGCAAATTGAAGTAATTCCAACTAATTCTAAAGTAATACCTCTTTGCTCTTGATAAGGATATCTCATAGGTTGGCAAAAAAGCTACTGGTAATCTCCCTAAGACAGTATCTGTGAATGATTGCAGCATTCGCTAGAAAGAATCCTTGGTGTAAGGACAGACTAATGAGACAGTCTTCAGTGGTTTATGCATTGCCATTTTGCTGTAATTACGATCTTGGTTCCCATAATTTCTCTCACTAGATAAAGAAACATCTAAACACGTATATTTTTAAGCCACTGGTTAAAAAAGTCTATTTCTTCCAGAAGAGCCAAGAAATCAAAAGAGATTTTAAACCTAGATTAGAAATTCTGACTCTTCAACAGCAAAGCACACTACCTGACCAGGATGAAAAAAGAGAAGGTGGAAACAATATATTGAAGACCTATACAAAAGAGATAAAAGGATGACAGACTAGTTTGAAGAGGCATCATATGATGAAGAACTTGCAGTTCTAAATAGTGAAATTGCCAAGGAGTGCAGTAACTATAAGGCTTTTGCTGTAACTTCCCATGCAAGTAAAATGATGTTCAAGGTGTTTCAACAAAGGCTTCACCTTCTTCTTCTTCTTCCATGTCAAGGTCAGATGTGAAACTGCCAAAATGAAGTCACCTTTTGGCAAGTTCATTCTGCAGTTCCTTTCACCTGACCTATTGTGAGAAAGATTAGCCGGCAACACAAGGTACACTCAATTGTGGTTCAAAAATACCACAATCTTCGAGGAGGCTCTTTTTGTGTACCAAAGGCTCTTTTTGTGTATGGAGTCAGAAATGTTGGACATTCAAGTGGAATTCCAAAAGGAAGAGGCAATCAGGATATTGCAGGTACAGTATTCACTAGCTACTGGAGTACACCAAAGAATTTCAGATCATTCTGTGCTTTATAGATGACACAGTAAAGCCTTTGACTGTGAGGATCATGAGAAACTATGGTTTACTTTGAAAGAAATGAAAGCGCGGTGCCAAAATGGCCGCCGCGCTCTTTGCTGGCGCCCCCCCACCCGGACTCAGACATCCGGGTGAGTTAGGGGGCGTGGCCACCCTCTATAAAAGGGGTGGCCATGAGGCAGTTGAGCTGCCATTTTAGAAATAGCGACGGAGAGGAGAAGTTTTCTCCGTCGCTGTTTGTTTCATTTCCTGTAGCGCCGCTGGCTCTGGGCGCTTGGCGCGGTTGTGATCCCCGTGTAGGGATTCTGCTTTTTCCCTGGATGCCTCCCAAGCGGAGGGCTGCGGCAACTGAGCTGCGGCCAAGGGGGAGGAATTTGCCTGCGATGGGCAGGGGACAGCCGTTGGGTCGGAGGACCGTGGGTGCGCCCCTGCAACGGAGCAGGACAACACCTTTACCACCGTTACCGGTGGGATTGGGCAGATTGGGATATTGCCATCGGCTCTCCAGCCTCAGGCCGGCCCTTCAGGGGTTTCGGCCCTCGGCCCGCAGTTGCCGGCCATGGGCCGGAACGATTGGGGGAGGGCCTGGTGCTGGCACACAGTACGTTTTACCCCCTCAGGGGCTGGAATTTTGGGCATTGCCCTATTCTGGCCCAGAATCTCGAATTGGGGGCCCTGGCCCAATACCTAGTGGGCCGTACGGCCCACCTTATACTGGGGGTTTCCGTGGCAGAGGATGCCTGGTTAGCACGTTTAGCTGTGCTGGAGGCATCCTTGGCAATTCAGTGAGGGGGGGTCCTTCCCTATCTACCGGGGCCCTTCGTGTCTGCCGGCTACTTCGACTGCTGCTGCACTGCAACGGGCGGCCAGCCGGGTTGAGCTGCTTGAGACACTCCGGCCTGTGCCTGCCGCCATCTCGCAGCTCCCTGTTTGTCCAGGACTGCAACTGGGGAGTGGTTGGGTGTGGCCCCAGAGCTCGATTTCGGTCGCGGGCTCCGACGCCCGCCGTGGGCTGGAACCCCCAGTGGGGGCGGCTCACGGGGGTGCAACTGGTGAGTATTAGGTTCAAGTTGAACGCACTCACATCACAGTCCACTTCCAGCGGTGGGGTTCAGTGGTCATGGCCTCGCCAATTTGAGGATAGTGGGCATCAGTTGCCAGCCTATCCCAGTGCCCCTTGGTTGCATTCTGGCACGACGTTGGGGGTGGGGGTTTCCGCCCCTGGGGCAGTATGTGTCATCGCAGGGGCTGTACAGGTCCCGCTGCGTATGCCCCGTGTACATCATGCGCCGGTGACGGCCTTGCCGACGACTGGTTATTCATTGCCCCCTGGTGATCATGTGTCCCAGGTCACGAGGGAAAAGATTTGGTGGGGGGAGTACGTGGATATATTCTCCCTATGAACTGAGAGCCCAATAAGGATTGGAGGTACGGACAGGAGGACAGAGACATTGTGCGGTCCCGCCGTAGTAAGCCACCACGCACTGGGGTGTCCGCCCCCCGTGACAGTGCTGAGCATCGCAGGGGCTGTCCGGGTCCTGCTGCGCATGCCCTTTATACAGAATGTGCCATCGAGGGCTTTGCCGACGGCCGGCTATTGCTTGCCCCTGGGTGATTATTGGCCGTAGGCCATGAGGGGTAAGGGCTGGAGGGGGACATGTGGATATTCTCCCTATTGAACTGCGAGCCCACTAGGAGGAGAGAGGGGGACAGGGCGACTGAGATGAAGAGATGTCCCATCGTCGTGAGCCACCGTGCACCTTGGGCCAACTGGTTGTCGGCATACCTTGTACGTATGGTGGTGTGCAGCAGGGCTTACCTGCTTGGGCCATCCTGATGCTTCCGTCCATCGCTAATATTTGCAGGGCGATGGTTGATTAGATGGGCCCGTGGCAGTTGGCTTAAGGTGAGGAATGTGGATGAGGGTGGCCCTATACCCTGAGGGGAGGTGGGATGAGCCCTGTCAGCAAGTGTGCTCGTGTACATCACTCCCACGTGGCTGGTGCCTGGTGATCGGTACCATGGTGGTCATGCTGAGTAACGGGCTGCTCAACTCAGGCTCCACGCTAACTGGTTGGGCAGGGGGTTCCTGCCCGCCTGCTGTGTGCGGCCTGCTCAGCTGACGATGCATGTGCTAAGCGCCACGGTCGTTACCGACTTCGTGTCCCCCTTTTGCGCTGGCCCTCACGCCGCCTCCACGTGCCCGCGGGTTGGTGGGTTTCGGGGCAGAGGTAGGGATGCACAGGGGCGATCAGAGCTCCATCGGAAGCAACTAACCTTGTCATAAGACTCCCCCCCCTGCCCCAATTAGTATAGTCAGCCTGGAGAGATGGCACTCAGTTCATCCAAGAAGGGATGGGGCGGGATACCTGCTGGAGGGTTTTCAATGGGGGCTTTTGTATCCATTCGGGGGTGTTGGGGGGTCCCAGGATGCTACTAATCTGGTTCCCTTGCAGGGTAACGAAGAGGGGGCTCCACTGTGCACAGCTAAGGGAGTTGGGGCTATGAGAGTAGTGAGGGGCCTTCTTTGAACCACCTTTCCTAAGTCGAATGTCTCCCCCATGAAGCTCGTCCTGAGCTAGAGCTAGGGTGAATGTCATTTCATACTCCATTCAGCTTACCCTGTGGGTTCCCCATTCCTGATGACCTTGTTCGGTCAGGTACTCGTAGTTGGTTCGGCTACTATGGGTGGCACGCTCACGCAATCCTGGTGCTGTTCTGGCACAGTGTGATATGCACTCGGCTTTCAGATTATTGCCAGTGCACCCAATGATTTAGACCTAGTGGGTTTCTCTAGGTTCCAAAGGGGAATTTTACTTAGGTAAGGCCAACCCCCTTCGGACTGAGTTAATTCATGTTCAGCATTCGATCAATTGGGGACTTTCATTCATGGCCATTTCCTCACAGGTCGGGGTCTCGGTCTCTAGCCCATTACCTCAACGACTTTTGGTTCGGGGGTGAACGGGGCTTGGACACGTGCACGCGTCTCCTCATTACAATTCAGACACTCAGGTGGGAACTGGGTGTCCCCTTGGTGCCTGAATAGACCGAGGTCCCATCTACTAAGCTCACATTTCTGAATCGACTCTGTCGCGCGGGCATCCGGGTTAACCATGGATACGGTGGCTTGGATCTCCGCGGCGAATTTGGCATTGATTGCCAAACATGAAGTGTGCCCTCGTGAGCTGCAGTTAATTCATGGCCACCTTAATTTTGTCTGGTCTGGCTCAAATTAACGGGGTCTCTTCCTGGAGATCAGACCTGATGGTCTGCCCTAGTTTGCAAGTACGGTCGGATACCTCCGGCTCCCGGACTTATGGGGGTTTACTCTGAGGGTGGGTGCATGGATCGCCTCCGCGATCTTACCTTCCTTGCGTTTTTCCCCATTTTGGAGAGCACTGATGCTGTGGTGCAATGAGTGGGCCTACTCAGTGGTCCAATTTCAGTGTGACAATGCGGCAGTGGTGCACATTGTCAACACCAAGACATGCAAATCCCCCAGGGTCATGACATTAGTTTGTCTATTCTTTTTAGAAGCCTACGCCTAAATGTGCTGTTCTAGGCCAGACATGTTCTGGGTATTAATAATGACATTACTGCTCCTTTCCCCCACCTGCAGATCCCCCGGTTCCGTGCCTTACTCCAGAAGCAGAGGAATTCCACTCGCCACTTTTGGCCGATAGCTGGGCGTTTGGCGAGGAGAGGTGAACCGGGCATGTCATTGGCATCTCGCACGCGTAAGGCGTATCACCTTGTGTTCATGCGTCGTGTTCGGGAGGGGTGGACACGGGAACGTGTCCGCCGCCCGTACACGCGTCACCCCTGTTCCCAGAGTTTCTGACCCACCTTCCACGAGGCTGGCATTACTTATGTACAGATAGGTGTGAGGTGGCTCTTGGCCACGCAGCTACCACGGTAGCCTTTTTGGAGTGCTCCGCATCAGTGAGTGGGTACCAGAGTGGCTGCCACCTGTGTAAGGCGGATGTGTCTCGTAGGGCACTGGAACTCGAAGATGTCTCTGTCACACATGAGTGGGCTCGAGTGGGGATACGGTCCTCACGGGTTATTCAGCACGGTGTAGGCAGTGGTGTATACTGTTACGAAGTTTGGTGTATACTGTTACATCTGTCTGGGTCGTGCCCTACTTAGTTTTTGACAGTGCCTGCCGCGCGCCCCAGCCTGTTTTCTGCCACCGGGATGGGTCTACCCTTACCATAGTAAAGTCCCTGAGGGTGACCGGTGCCGCGTTTTGCGGTGTGGGGCCCGTTTTGGCACCCATTTACTTAAGATAGGCGTCGCGTTGATCGCTGCTACGTTTAGGGTACTCGGAGGTGGATATGCGTGTACGCACAATTTCAGATATGTACGTCCCCTCACTGTACGAGTACCTAGTTATGTCCTTAACCTTTTTTCTCCTCTTTTACAGATCCTAGGGGTCTCAACACACTGGTGGCAGGGGGCTAGTGGGCCGCAGCTATGTACACTGGGCAGCAGTATTTGCTGCAGCGACAGAGAGTGGACCCCGACTGGGCTGTGTGCATCCGCACGTATGCGATGGTATGGTATGCGCGGCACATGGGGGCAGGAACTGTGGCCATTCCTGCTGTCTGTCAGGGATGCTGGACCGCCCAATGTTTTACAGGCACCTCGGCTGCATTGATCTTATATGGATCACTGCTGTTACTAAACCGTCGAGGGGCTGTGACCTGGCATTTTATGTCACGTATGGCTTACATACGGTCGCTATGGTCTAACATCGTGCCGAGACACCAATTTAGGGGAGATGCGGATCTCCCTAGTTCGTACTGTTCCGGCAGTCAGTGGATGGGGCTGTGGCTCCGTCCCGGCCTGAGCATGGCTGTGAAACGGCCATTGGATACCAGATGATAGGCTTATACAAAAATTTTGCTGGTAGGCAGGAGAAGGGGTCCACCTGTCGGCTGGAGGTATGTACCTCGTTCTGGGTGTGATGCAAGCAGGCCTGGCGACCGAGCTGACGGTCTTGGGAGGGGGGGCGGTGAGTCATCATGGATGCCTCCCTGTGTGGCGGGTAGCACTGGTAAGGTAAATATTTATGACCCACAGGTATCCGGCAGGTTCGCAATTGACTGGCCAACACTTAGACAGGTACAGGTGTAATAACGTTGACCGGTCAACGACGAACCAGGCAAGGGGGTGATGGTAGGAGCTCTTCAGCATGCATCACCCCGTGATTTGACGGATACACGTCAGAGGGTGGGGTCAGTAGATAGTTTATTGACTACGGTCAACAATTTGTTTGTCTCAACAAACAGATTGATACAAATGGATACATTGTAGCCAATTGCCATTGGCAATTTTGGGAGGAACCTTACCAGTGTTACTGCGGCCTGCTTGCCTTAAGAATTATAATTGGCTGAGTACCAATTGAAAGTTATAATTCGGACTAGGGCATTATTCAATAAATGTGGCCCAATGCCTTTATCCATATACCGGTGTCTGAGTCTTTCTTTGGGGGGTGCGCCTGCAATGAGTTTTGCTCAACACTTGGTTGTCCTGATGTGTAACCTGCATTGTAAACATGAAGGTACCATTAGGACAGAATATGGAGAGACAGACAGAATGGTTTCCTACAGGCAGAGGTACCAGACAAGGTGACATTTTATCACTTTATCTTTTCAATCTTTGGGCAGAATATATCATATTGGAAAGCCAGACTAGATTCAGATAAAAGGAGGAAGGAAAATTTAATCAACAATTTAATATATGAAGATGACAACATCTTATTGGCAGAAAACAGCAATGATTGGAAATAACTTTTAAGTGAAAGTGAAAGGAGGTGCCAAAGAATTGTAGTTGAACATTAAGAAAGGACAGCAATGAAGGAATTAGAAAAGATACCCAAGTGTAAGGAACTGGTGACCAAGACCAATATTGTCTAAACTCTTTTATTTTCAATCATTATGCATGGATGTGACAGTTGGGCAGTAAAGAAAGCTGATAGGGGGAAAAACTTCATTTTTAATGTGGAGCTGAAAAAGAGTTTTACAGATAATCTGGACTGCCAGAAAAGACGAACAAGTGGGTCCTAGAACAAATCAATCCTGAACTATCTCTGAAAGCAAAATAATAAAATTTAGGCTGGTCTGCTTTGATTACATCATGAGAAGGGAAAATTTTCTGGAAAATCCATTATGCTGGAAAACATTGAAGGCAGCAGAAAAGAAGTCCAAATATTATTGTCTACAAGAGCTGAATAGTTTTGTTGAGGACAAGATATTTTGGAGACCTCTCATTCATAGACGATGTGATGGCATGTAACAACAACACTTGTATTGGGGCAAATACTTTCATTAACAATAATGTGTGCCATCAGGTCAGTTCTAACAAATGATGACCCTTTTCAAGGTTTTCTAGGAAGAAAGTATTCAGATGTGGTTTACCACTTCCTTCTTCTGGGGACATTCTGGAATTGTGCAGCTTGCCCAAGGTCATACAGACTGGCTCTTCTTGAATGCAGAGTGGGAAATTGATCTCCTAACCCCTGGATCCACAACCAGTCACTTAACTCACTGAGCTATCCAACCAGCAATAAAAGTGAATTACAGTAAGTAAAATTATTCCTGAGAAGTGATTATACTTGGTGTCAAACATCAAGGGGAGGGGATGCCAGACCTTGACTCCTCAATGCAATATTTATTTATTTATTTTATTTTTCTGGTTTATATTGCCGCTCAACTCCCAAGTCTCTGGGTGGCTCACAGAAAATAAAACCAATCACATTTTAAAAACAAATAAAAACCCCATTAAAACTGCCACCAAAAATTACTCCAACCCCTACAGATTAAAAGAGGGAGAGAGTGTTCTTACTAAATCAGCCAGCAGGCAGGGGTCACCACATCGCTGGTGCCCCACACCTGCTTTGCCAGCCAGGTTTTTAACCCTTTCCTGAAGGACAGCAACTCCATCTGGAGACACAACTCAATTGGCAGGAGGTTCCAGAGGGCTGGAGCAGACACAGAGAAGGCCCTCCTCCTGATGCTAGAGAGATGAGCCTCCCTTGTGGATGGCACAATGAGAGAGCCTCTCCGATCTGCTCTGGTGGGACTGAACTTTTCCCATTAATTAGTTTCCTTGCTTTACCATGGAACATACAGAGCCTCAAGTTTCTCCTCTGCATTTTTGTAGTATTGTCCATGCAGTTATTTTGTTATTTTTCATAAGACGGTACCATAAACTCTTATTTGTATGAGGTACAGTACATGCTTAATACAGGCAGCAGAAATTGGCAAATGTTTGCCATGGATAACAAGGGTGACTCCACAATATAAGACATAGTGGCAACATAAACTAATGCACTGACTTTCCAAAACATTTTGTGATCTGTGACAGTTGTTACCTTTTTCAGTATTTTGTACAAACACTTGTACCACAATAGAATATTGGAACACATATCAAACAAAACAAGAGGCAAAAAATGTTGCAGCACCTTAAAGATTAACATCTACTTATAGAGCCACAACATTATTATCTCTAAGGTTTATTTGTTTGGGTATTTTGGTGGGTGTTTTTTTTTTGGGGGGGGGGCATTGTCTGACATGTTTGCACAGACTAACATGGCTACTTTTTGAAAACTAAATCAGAAACAGTTATTTGTACAAAAAAATGGGAATTAAAAAGGCTGTGTGAGGCACTAGAACTTTTGTTTTTGTATTTTTATCTGTTGGGGGGGGGGTAGGAATGAGTGCATGTGGGAGTGGGTGTTGTTAGTGTGGCTGTCACACTTTATATTGCTTATATTGTATTTTTGTATCTTGTAATCGAGAATTTGCCACTTTGTGGAAATTTCTATTGTACCTGTAATTTATTTGTGTTTCTGATTTACATTGTATCGTTACCATTTGTTCCTTAAATGTTGTAAACCACTGTGAGTCTCCCATTGGGATGAGAATAGCGGTATAGAAATCTAAATAAATAAATAATAAATAAATAAATAATATGTGATGCAGGCAGTAGTGGGATTCAGCAAGTTCGCGCCAGTTCACCTGAACCGGTAGCAGAAATTCTAATTTTTCAGCCACTGTGTCCCTTGGCCACTCAGTTGCAATATGACAATGCCCACAGATTGCCCACTTCTGCCATGGTTGTAGTAAAGGTTTCTTATTCTCTCTGGGGCTAGTCTCATATTAAGGCTATCTCTGGCAGCCTGGCCATGCCCCAATATCATATATCTTCCGCCAGTCAGCTGCCATAATCCAAGAATGGACAGCCACTGCCTGCTGCTTCTAGGAATCCTAATTAGTTAGAAGGAATGTAAAGAATCTTTGCTTCATTAATTGGGGGAATGGCAGTGAATTTCAGAGTATGAAATAATTGCCCTGGTTCAGACTCATGTTTAAAAGTTTCCCTTCCTGCCAGCAGGAAATCCTCTCCCGCATCCTCATCCCTAGCTCCAGCATTCTTAGCCTTTTCCCTTCTCCCTCTTTGCTCCAACTCCTACCTGAATATTTCAGATTTGCTGATTAAGAAGAGCTGACTCCTAACACAGTATTTAGTTCACACTCTATCCTTCTCATTTTCTTTCTGGTGGATAACAATAGAAACTGCTAGCTCGTTTTTTTTAACAGTGTTAGAAGAAATACTTTCTTAATTGTTTTTCCAGTGAACAGGAGCTCTTTGATGTAAACAGCTGCAAATTGGCAGTTTTAGGATTCTCCTTAATGTGGTACTGTCTATATAAGCATAGATTGCAAGCGCGGCGCCAAAATGGCCGCCGCGCTCTTTGCGGCCCCCCCCAGGACGAATGATCCGGGTAGTTTAGGGCGTGGCCAGCTCCCTCATAAAAGGGGTGGCCACGAGGCAGCCGAGCTGCCATTTTAGCTAAGCGACGGAGCGGAGAAGTTTTTCCCTGTGTCTCCGTCGCTCCTTACCTGGAAGCCTTTTTGGTGGCGAATCTTCTCTTTCGGCTTCCTTTGCCTTGAGTGAGATGCCTTCGAAGAAGAAGGCACTTTCGGGTGCGGCTCGCACGAGCAGGAGGCGCAATCCGGGTCGGAGGACCACGGTGGCGCCTCCCCAGCAGCCGCCTTTGCCGGCACCCGCCGGGACCGGCGGGATGGGGTCGATCACCCCTTGGCCGGAAGCTGCGGCCCGTGCCCCACACGCGGTGGACACCGCTTCTGGATCTGCTCATTCTGCTGGGCCTGCATCAGCGGTGGCGCAGCTCCCCCCGGGGCCTTCTAGCCTTGGGGGGTGGTCTGGCCCTCTGCCTTGGCAGGTGCCGGCACCGACCCTCCCGGGCTTCGGTGCGGGACAATGGCCCTACCCGGGTCCTGGGGTACAGGGCCCTGTACCCGCGCCTCTCACAGGCGGGCCGGCCGGCCCTTGGCCCCAGGTTAGCGTGCAGGCCTTACTGGCCCGTGTGGCGGCCCTTGAGGCCTCTTTGGCTCGGGCCAGCCACGCTGGGGCTACCGGTGGGGTTAGTTTTGAGGCGCCGTCGGTCGGGCAGCAGCAGGCGACGGGACGGGTCGAGCTGCTGCAGGCGCGTGGCGCAACTTCAGCCACTGCCTCGCAGCTCCCCGGCCAGCAAGCAGGTGTGGGTCAGGCCCCGATGATGAGCTCTACGGCGGTCGTGAGCTCCGACGCCCCCGGTGGGCCGGAACCCCCGGTGGGGGCGGCCTGCGGGGGTGCGACATGTGAGTATCCGGTACAAGGCAATACACCTACACACATTGCCACTACTGGGGGGGCCTTTCAATGGCCTTGGCCTCGCGCGGGTGGTGCGGTGGCCCAGCCGCCGGCGCCCCACTCGGCGATGTCGACTGCTGCACAGCTTGCTGGGGTTACAGGTGTTCCCTACCCTGCCGGGAATTTATTGGGGGTGGCGGGGCCAGCACAGGCCCCTTTTCAGATGCCCGCGCTGGCTGCGGTCCCAGTTTCGGCCTTGCCAACTGCGGGATATTCTTTGCCACTGGGTGACCACCTAGCGCAAGCCACCAGGGAAAAGATATGGCGGGGGGAGTATGTCGATATCTTCTCACTCTTAAACAGAGAGCCCACCAAGGAGGAGAGGGAGGGGCAGGATGAGAAGGATAAGGAGCAGGCACGTCGTCGCAAGCCACCACGTACCTGGGCCAACTGGCTGCCGGCTTATTTAATTTACATGGCAGTGTACTTGAGAGCGCGGCCAGATTTGGCTATTCCGATGGTCCAATATTTGGACAACATCTATAGGGCGATGGTCGACTTTCCGGGCCCCTCGTGGTTGGCTTATGACAAGGAATTTCGCATGCGGATTCCCCTGCACCCCGAGATGAGGTGGGACGAGCCGTGCCAGAGGCTTTGGCTTCTGTATATGACGCCCACGCGCCCTGCGCCAGGGGAGAGATACCATTGTGGACATGCGGTCCAGCGAGCGGCTCCAGCTCAGGTTCCCCGCCAGGTGGCGGGGCAGGGGGTTCCAGCCCGCCTGCTGTGCTGGACTTTCTCGTCCAATGGTTCCTGCAATAGGAAAAATTGCAAGTACAGGCATGAGTGTCCCACCTGTGCGGGCCCCCACGCAGCCTCTGCCTGTCCCAGGCCTGGAGGGACGCGAGGCAGAGGGAAGGGCGGACAGTGGACTGGCAAGCCTGCCGCAGATGGAGCTAGTTCACCGAAAGGCTCCCTCCCCAATTAATGTGGACATGCTGGAGCGTTGGCTCGCATTGTACCCGAAGGGGGAGGATGCAGATTATCTGCTTCGGGGCTTTAGACAAGGGTTCCGTATTCCTTTCATGGGTGACAGGTCCCCTCAGGATGCCCCCAACCTTTTGTCCCTTAGGGGAAGGGAGGAGGTGGCTGCCGCCAGCATTAATAAGGAGGTCAATGCGGGCAGGGTCGCCGGCCCTTTCCCGGCACCCCCGTTCACTAACCTTAAGGTATCGCCCCTGGGCTTGGTTCCCAAGAAATCTCCGGGCGAGTTTCGCTTTATCCATCACTTGTCCTACCCAGCTGGCCGATCGGTCAATGATGCTATACCTGATGACCTTTGCTCAGTCAGGTATACATCTTTTGACCATGCGCTGCGCATGGTGCGCTCATGTGGCCCGGGTGCGCTACTGGCTAAGTGCGACATTAAGTCGGCTTTTCGCCTCTTGCCTGTGCACCCGGGCGACTTTGAATTGCTGGGTTTTAAATTCCGGGGTGAATATTATTTTGATAAGGCCATGCCTTTTGGCTGTTCCATATCATGCTCTGCATTCGAGCGTTTCAGTACCTTCCTGGAGTGGGCGTTGGTGCGCAGGTCAGGGTCCCGGTCTGTAGCCCATTACCTGGATGACTTTTTATTCGGGGGTGAACGGGGCTGGGACACGTGTCCACGTCTCCTCAACACATTTCAGATGCTAATGGAGGAACTCGGTGTCCCTTTAGCGCCCGAAAAGACCGAGGGCCCATCTAACAAGCTAGTATTCCTGGGGGTGGAGATCGACACAGTAGCGCAGGCGTCTAGGTTACCGGGGGATAAGGTGTCCCGGTTAGTGGCCCTCATCTCGGATTTGCTGGCCAAGCGCAAGGCATCGCTGAGGGAACTCCAAGTGTTACATGGTCACCTTAATTTTGCCTGCAGGGTGGTCGCACCGGGCAGGGCTTTTGCCCGGCGCTTATGCGATGCCATGGCAGGGTTATCCAGGCCCCACCATAGAGTCAGGATTACCCGGGGTATCAGGGCAGACATGTTCGTCTGGTTACAGTTCCTGAGGGAGTTCAATGGGGTCTCGTTTTGGAGGTCTGACCTCCTGGCTTCCCCGAGTTTTCAGGTCCAGTCTGATGCCTCAGGATCCCTGGGTTATGGGATGTACTTCAATGGGAAGTGGGCCTATGGTGGGTGGCCACCGGCATGGGCAGGCACGGGTCGCCTGCGTGATCTCACATACCTTGAATTTTTTCCTATCCTGGGGGCTTTGATGCTGTGGGGCGAGGAATGGGCCAACTCGGTCGTGCATTTCTGGTGTGACAACGCTGCGGTTGTCCATATCATCAATGCACAGACTTCTAAATCACCCAGGGTTATGGACCTAGTGCGCCAGTTTGTGCTGCGCTGCCTGCGCCTCAACGTTTTGTTCAGGGCTAGGCACGTCCCAGGGGTTAATAATGATATTGCCGACGCTTTGTCCCGCCTGCAGATCTCCCGGTTCCGTGCCTTGGCCCCGGATGCGGAGGAATTTCCCTCGCCACTCCCGGACGAGATATGGACCATTGGCAGGGAGAGGTGAACCGGGCGATTGGCCTGTCACTGGCGCCCCGCACGCGTAAGGCGTATCAACAAGCTTTTAATTCTTATAGGGCATTTTCCGCCCAATTTCACCTGCCAGAGACCTGGCCTATCCCGGTGGACCATGTGCTGCGGTTCATGGTTCACCTGCATTCCCAGGGCCTCGCACCTCGCACCATAGCATCTAAGCTGTCAGCGTTGGCTTTTGTGGCCAAGGTGGGGGGTCATGTGGACAGCACCTCTGACTTCCGTGTGAGACATGTTTTGGAGGGGTGGGTGCGCGAGCGCGGGCGTTGCCCGGACGACCGGCACCCTATTTCCCCAGGGGTTCTTACCCAGTTGGCCCGGGGCTGGCCAGGCCTCTGTTTTGATCATTATGAGGCAGCCCTTTTTCATGCAGCCACAACGGTGGCATTTTTTGGAGCGCTCCGCATCAGCGAAATTGTGATGCTGTCTAAGGCGGATGCAAGTTGTAGGGCACTGGAACTCGAAGATGTATATGTTGCCAAAGACTGGGCCCAGTTGAGGATACGCTCCTCTAAGACTGATCAGCAGGGCGTAGGCAGTGGTGTAAGACTGCTACGGTGTTCTTTGGCAGACATCTGTCCGGTTGGTGCCCTACAGGAGTTTCTTGCACTGCGTGGCACGCACCATGGCCCGTTTTTCTGTCACCAGGATGGGTCTCCTCTCACTAAATTTCAGTTTTGGAAGGTGACAGGCAGAGCCCTCGCCAGGGTGGGCCTACCAGGTGCCCGTTATGGCACACATTCATTCCGTATTGGGGCAGCCTCTACAGCAGCTGCGTTTGGGTACTCCGGGGCTGACATACGCAGCATGGGAAGGTGGGGTTCACAATGTTTTCAGTTTTATGTGCGCCCGCTCCCCCCGTGAGTACCAACCCAGTCACCTTACATCATTTCCCTCATTTTTTCCTTACAGACCCTGGGTGTCGTATTACACCGGTGACAGTATGGCTGGTGGGCCACAGCTACGTGCAAAGGGCAGCGCGTTACGCTGCGGCGACAGAGTGGGGACCCCGACTGGGACTGGGTGAACACGCCAGTCTCACATGGCATGGTAAGCCTGGGATGTTGTGGCGGGAGCTGCTGCCTTTTCTGTTTTCAGGCAGAAGTGCTGCCCCGCCTGACATTCTCATCATGCACTTGGGGGGCAACGATTGGGGTCAGGTCACTGGCTTGTCGCTCAAGCATGCGATTTGCGAGGACCTCGCCTACTTGCACTACGTCTGGCCTCCCGCAACCCTGGTTTGGTCGGACATTGTCCCGCGCCATTCTTACAGAGGAGGAGTTGACCTCATGGCCATTGACCGCGCTAGGCGCGCGGTCAATAAGGCGGTGGCGCGATTCCTTGCCGACAGGGCTTGGGGACGGGTCAGTCGTCACCCCGCTATTGGACTAGAAAATTATGCTTTATATGCAGGGGATGGGGTCCATCTGTCGCGAGGAGGTATGGATCTCCTGTTGGGTGATTGGCGAGCAGGCCTGTTGACCGAGCTGACGGTCTGGGGGGGGCCGTCAGGCCTTCTTTGAAGCCCCTCCGTGTGGCGGGTAGCACTGGTAAGGTAAACAGTTATGACCCACAGGTATCCGGCAGGTTCGCAATTGACTGGACAACACTAGATAGGAATAAATTAGTTAAACGTTGTCCGGTCAACGACGAACCAGGCGATGGGGTGATGGCGATAGCTAGCCAGCATGCATCACCCCATGATTTCACGGATACGAGTCAGAGGGTGGGGTCATCAGTTAGATATTGACTACGGTCAACAATTTGTTTGTTGTCAACAAACAAATTGATACAAATTGATACATTGTAACCAATTGCCGTTGGCAATTTTGGGTGGTACCTTACCAGTGTTACTTCGGCCTGCTTGCCTTAAGAATTATGATTGGTCGTTTTACCAATACAAATTTATAATTCGGACTAGGGCATGAATCAATAAATGTGGCCCAATGCCGTTATCCACTTTCAATGGTGTCTGAGTCCGTTATTGGGGGGTGCGCCTGCAATGCAAGCGCGGCGCCAAAATGGCCGCCGCGCTCTTTGCGGCCCCCCCCCCACAGGACGAATGATCCGGGTAGTTTAGGGCATGGCCAGCTCCCTCATAAAAGGGGTGGCCACGAGGCAGCCGAGCTGCCATTTTAGCTAAGCGACGGAGCGGAGAAGTTTTTCCCCTCCACCCCCTCCCTAGTTAACAGTGTGATATTATGGTCGCTTCGGGGCCGGGTGGGAATTTTTGGCTGGGACCCACATTGGCTTCCGGGTCCTGGTTTTTTTGCCCATCCCACACTGTTGCTATGGTTTGATATAGGGGTTTCTGCTATGACTGCTGTTGACTTTGGTCACATGGGCGGGTAGCACTGGTAAGGTAAACAGTTATGACCCACAGGTATCCGGCAGGTTCGCAATTGACTGGACAACACTAGATAGGAATAAATTAGTTAAACGTTGTCCGGTCAACGACGAACCAGGCGATGGGGTGATGGCGATAGCTAGCCAGCATGCATCACCCCGTGATTTCACGGATACGAGTCAGAGGGTGGGGTCATCAGTTAGATATTGACTACGGTCAACAATTTGTTTGTTGTCAACAAACAAATTGATACAAATTGATACATTGTAACCAATTGCCGTTGGCAATTTTGGGTGGTACCTTACCAGTGTTACTTCGGCCTGCTTGCCTTAAGAATTATGATTGGTCGTTTTACCAATACAAATCTATAATTCGGACTAGGGCATGAATCAATAAATGTGGCCCAATGCCGTTATCCACTTTCAATGGTGTCTGAGTCCGTTATTGGGGGGTGCGCCTGCAATGTATCAGCGTCTAGCAGTGTCTTATAGTGGGAGAAACAGTTACAGTACATACGCTCTAGTTATACCTAACTAGGCTAATAAGAGGCTGCAGTGGTTCAGGGTTTTTGCTTTGTTAGCTGGAAGGTCAGCAAGTCGGCAGTTCAAGACTCGAGTACTGCATGACAGATTGAGTGCCCAACTCTGTCCCAGCTCCTGCCAACCTACCAGATTGAAAGCAAGAAATTGCAAGTGGATAAATAGGGACCACTTCCATGGGGAAAGATCTTGGGGACATGAAAGGAGTCTCATTTGGGCATCCCCTGAGCAGAGTTTCTCCAGCAAAAATCCTTTCAACCCAGAGTAATTTCTGGGTTAATGTAATGGACTTTGTGTGGGGCTATCATTAAAGATACTCGTATGCATTTCTATGCAACAGTAGTAGCAACTACATTTATATACTGCTTCACAGTGCTTGAAGTGCTTTCTGGTGGTTCACAAGGTAATTAGCATATTGTCCCCAACACTGAGTCAAATTTGAATCTATTAGGATCAAACTCAGATCCTAAGCAGAGTTTTGGCTGCAGTTCCACAACTTAACCATTGTGCTATTACTGCTTGGGTGATTGTGTGAGCCATATTGTTAGACAATACACCAACAACTGTACCAGTGACAGTAACTATTGTTTATTTAAAGTGCTGGTTTTAAACTTCAAAGCAATAAGGAAGGAAACCTGCCAGCTATAACATATATCTTTCCTGATTTTGCTGGATTATAATTCCCACTGTTCCCTTTGATATATTCAGGCTGCTAAAAGTTGCAGTGCAGCAAGATCTGGAGAGCCACAATATAGCCACTCCTTCTCAGACATTTTGAAAACTGATTATTTGAAGAGCTGCCATCAGATCAGCACCCACTATCTTGACAATGGACCCACTCTTAAAATGAAATAGATTTCATCTTTGATGCCGTCATTTGAATCAACAAATGCTTCTCTAAAATGTTATCAGAATACACACAAAAAGCGTGATAACATTTTTTATAGAAGCATTTGTTGATTCAAATGATGGCATCATTGTCAATCGATGGATTATCTGCAACATTTGACATCCAGATAGTGCAGCACCAGAAGCTAACAATTTTGGTGGTCTGTAATGGTTTCTTTGCCGCAGTAAATGCAAAGATATGTAGTGCTCCCTGCGTGTCCCGGGGGCCCACACCATCGGCTCCTGGGATTCGACGCAGGAGGGAGCCGCCACTGCCGCCTCCGCCCTCTGGGCCCGGCCCGCCTGGAGGGCAGAAAAGGAGTCACCACCGCTCGCTGCCACCCGCAGTGTTCCCTGTGCGTCCCAGGGGCCCACACCATTGACTCCCGGGATTCGATGCAGGTGGGAGCCGCTGCTACTGCCTCCGCCCTCTGGGGCCGCCCCACCTGGAGGTCAGAAAAGGAGCCACCACCGCCCGTAATGCTCCCTGTGCATCCTGGGGGCCCACACCACCGGTTCCCGGGATTCGACGCAGGTGGGAGACACCATGAACTTTTCTTGTCAGCTCCCGGGATCCCCCCTCCACCGCTGCCACGCTGTTGGCTAGGACTTTGGGCTTACAGTGGCAGTAGGTTCATTGTCTTATGACTTTGGGACTTTTTGGGGGGGCTGGGGTGAATTGATCTGTATGTTTTGCCACTGTCGGGTTGTATGTTGTACCCCAATATGCTATTGCATTTTTATTAGAATTGTGTTTATTGTATTTGCTGTATTTTTGCCTTCTGTATATTATTATGTATTTATTTTCTATTTTGTTTACTGTTGGTAGCCGCTTCGAGTCGCCTTCGGGCTGAGGGAAGCAGTATATAAATAAACCATGATGATGATGATAAATAAATAAATAAATTTTGTGTCAGAAATTACTCTGGGTTGAGAGGATTTTTGCTAGAGAAACTCCACTTAGGAGAAACCCAAATGAAGCTCCTTTCATGTCCCTAAGATCTGTCGTGCTGCACTCGGGTATTGAAACCCAACCTTCCAGTCTTCAAGCGCAGTGTCTTAACCACTAAGCCACCACAGTGCTGCTATGAATAAATAATACAGTATAAAAAGGAATGTTAAGAAAACCAAGTTAACGGTAATTACTGAAAAAACCAAGCGGTCCAAAGTACGCAGTTAAAGAGCCAAGGTGGAAATGTAATGTGTTGATAAACTCAAATATCCAGAGATTTGGTTGAAACTTGAAATTATAGCTGAACAATAGAAGTCAAAACATAGAACAGTATGACACAAACGTAAAACAGATTTTTGAAAATGTGAATTGTATCCTGTTATGCATTTTTGTTCTACTACACATCATGGATTGTGGGTTACCACCTTTGCATTTATTGCAGGGCTTCAAGAGTTTTTGGATCAGGAATGTGATCAGTGAAGAAGAACTAACTAAAGTGAATGACTAAAGACCAAGAAATTATAGAAGACGCAAAATGCGGAAAGCTAAAATGTTTTAATCATGTTACGAGATATATAACAACACATACAAAAGCAGATTCCACTATTTGTGGCTAATGAAAACAACAGGTTGAACCAGTTTTTCAGTAATAGAGCTTTTGTCTTCAGAGGGATAAGCAGGAAGGTACCTAAAATTTAACCTTGTTACAGATGTAAAATAAAGGGGGAAGTGCAGAAAGAAGAACTTGTCTGAAAAAAGACTACAGTATTTTGAATACACTATAACATTGTAACATTGCAATGATGCTAACTAACTGCCAGTGGCATATGAATGGGGGGGGGGATAGATTGGTCAGAAAAACAAATACTGTATAACTAAAAACAAGATATATAACAACACATACAAAAGCAGATTCCACTATTTGTGGCTAATGAAAACAACAGGTTGAACCAGTTTTTCAGTAATAGAGCTTTTGTCTTCAGAGGGATAAGCAGGAAGGTACCTAAAATTTAACCTTACCAAAAAAATCTAAAAAGTGTGGTGAACAATTGATTACTTTTTGTTACCATGAAAAAATCACATTAAAACAAAACATGAGCCTCAGACATAAAAAAAATGAACCTCATCACTCATCAAGGGCGAACGTTTATGGGGTTTTACACTGTAATGTTTTTATATGTTGTACGCCACCCTGAGTTGCCCTGGAGCAAGAGGGCGGGATACAAATCTAAATAAATAAAAAATAAATAACATTTGTTTCTTCCTATTTTGTCCCAGTTGGTGTCACCTGAGTGCACATTTACTGGAATTTCTGCCCACACTACCCTATTTCTATTTCTCTTAAAAAAGCAGCGTTTCTTAAAGAAATAAATTTAAAAATCTTTCCAGAACATCGAAAAAACCTTTTGAAAACCTTTAGGATCATCTTGTTTGCTGGTTCTTTTCCCCTTTAGTTTAGTCGAGTAAGAATAAATTGAAACATTTCCAAAGCAGTGGATGTTTTCTACCTCAGAAATCTGTTGTTGTTGCTATTGTTGTTGTAAGCCACCTAGTCACCTCCATCATGTGTCAACCCTATGAATAAGTGCTCTCCAAAATGTCTTGTCTTCAACAACCATGCTTAGCTCTTGTAAAGTCAAGACTCTGATTCCTTTTAGGGAGTCAATGTGGTTTACTCTTTTCCTGCTACCTTCAACAGTTTCCAGCATTATTTTCTTTTGGAGAGAATCTTGTCTTCTCATGATGTGCTCAGTGGGACAGCCTCAGTTTCATCATTTTTATGTTCAATCTTGATTTGCTCCAAGACTCACTTGTTTGTCTTTCTGGCAATACAGGATATCTGTAGAGCTCTCCTCCATCACCATATTTCAAAGAAATCATTTTTTTTCTGTCAGCTTTCTGTACTGTCCAGTTTTTACATCCGTACATGGTGATCAGAAGTACAAGAGTGTGGACAACTTTGATCTTGGTCTCCAATGACACCAAATGATCTTTTCTAATTCCTTCATTGCTGCCTCTCCAAGCCTCAGTTTTCTGATTATTATTTTTTACTGAAGCCTCTATCTGCTTGATGACTGATCCAAAGTATACAAAAATTTTCACTATTTCAACTTGTTTATTGTCAACATTAAAATTGTGTAATTCTTCTGTAATCATGATTTTTCTCTTCATAACGTTCAATGACAGTTTTGCTTTAGCACTTTCACTTTCAATACACGTTTTTTCAAGCCATTGCTGCTATATTCCAGTAAAATGGTGTTATCTGCATAACTTAACACTGCACAACAACGATTTTGCTCCAGGGAATAACACATGTGATTTACATACTATCGAGTGTGCTGATTCCAAATCTGAACTCATGCACAGATTTTAAGGTGTGTTATAGCTGTTCAAATGGTCAATAATTGGGTAATGTATTTTTACATGGGAAATTATAACAGTTGCAGCTTCCACTATGCCTGCTGCCACCTCAGCTGAATCATGTCCCCCGGTGGCATGCATGTCTGTCTGGGCAAGTCATTGAGTTGACGTCAGAAATAGGTATATAAGGCAAGATGGACCAAGGGCTTGTATCTAGTGTGAAACCGTCATATTGGATAGTACAGCTAGGACATAGTGAGTTGGTTTTGAGCTAAAGTTGAGTAGGCTCAGCCATATTAATAAACTGGACAATTTTTGCTACATTTGTGGCAAAAATACACTGCATGATCAATGCAAGAACCAATACGAGTAATTTACTTAAGATCCTGACATCCTAGACAGAATCGGAGCTCAGATTTGATTCAGCGCACTTGAATTAGTATATGACATATGGATTAGACCAAGTAGCAGACAATATTTATTTTTTCATGATGCAGTGCATTCCTCTTCCACCAATTTTCATTCCTCCTTTATCTATATCTAGTCAGGCTTTCCATATAATATGTTATTTACGAAGATTCTATAGATAAAGGGATAAAATGTAACCTTGTCTGACACCTTTGCCTATGGGAAAGTGATATAGTTAAGCACTCCAATAAGTGACCTAAGGAAAAGCGACTATAACCTCACTGTTAACCCACTTCACCCAAATGACTACTATATTCAGAATTTAGGCTAATGTTTTTGCATAAGCAATATTTATTTCATTACCAATGTACCCAACAAGTCTATATTTAGATTAAAATAGAAAATATTTGAAAATGATACACTTTAATCACTTGCTTTTGATACTTTTCTCACTTAATGGACCATTTCTGTACTCCTTTTTTGATTTTCTCACTGTTTTTTCTTTCTCTAACATCTTTTTAATACACAGTTTTAATATTAAACCGACCCACAAAAGCTAACTCCTCTCTTTCTCTTTTTACTTATGGAAATCAGACACGTTTGCTTCAGTTTTCATCTAAACAGTTTGTTGTGTTCAGACATACAGTTGATTTTAATTAGTATAACTAAAGAAGCCAATATCATAATCACGGATTGGAAGCCACACAAATCACACTTTAAACTAACCACACTTTTCCTGTTTGGACTTGTTGGACTTAAAATGGGTGCGGAGACTTCCAATTTTCTTGTCACAGAAGGGGAAGGGAAGTTGAAATCACTGGAGATGTATGGCTTCAAAGTTTATTCATGTGACATTAAATCAGAATTTTTTTTAAATGAAGGGCAAATCATAGCATTTTAACATTTGTTTCTTGCAGAATATTTTGATAATCAAACTTTACATTTTTAGCAACTCAGAATCCTCTAGACTACAGTTATAGGTTCTGGTTGAACATAGCTTTGGTATCATTCTGTACTTATTGCTCTAATGCAAAGGCTATCTTCTCCCACTTTCACACCAATTCCCCATTGAGCTGTTTTCATTCTCCTGTCCCAAAACATCTGTGAGATGGGTTTGAATTCACCAGAACTTGTAAGAACTCAAGCAAAACTGGTTGGAGTAGCCCATGCCTCGTGTAGAGTGACATGACAAGGGGAAGATGGCTTAGAGAAACGATTAATAGCAGCAGTGTGAGGACATGAAATTAAAACTGGCATTTGTTCTAATTCTCAGAATAAGCAAAGGATGGAGAGGGAGAAGGGCAAAGGAGCCAGCTTACACAAGAGGAATGAAGTCTGTTAAAACAACAACAAAAAAGAAAATGGCATTTCCCTTTTCAGTCCTGCTTCTCCCCCTTGTTTGCCTCCAACTTGATCTCTGAGCATTTCCAGATATTAATGAATAAGCTGGCAGCCACCTCAATGTCTAGACGGCCTTTTGGGTTAGTTCCTTGTATCAACAAGAGCAGAGGCTATTGCTGAGTAGTGATGTCAGCACCAGAAGTGTCAGAACAAGGCCATAGATTTTGTTTTCCTGATTCTGAGCTCGCAAGGACTTCTCCTCTTCCTCTGCAGATGTGGTACCTAGAATAGGACACCCAACATGTCCTGTACCAAACCAATGACAAAGCAGGCTCAACAAACAAATTGTCTCCAAAGGATGGATTTTGGTCTTTAAAATTTGCAGCTGTTTTTAAAAACTCTTAAATAAAGCATACACCCCTACCCCATCAATTCAGCATTGCAATTATTGACACTATCTGGTGAGTGTGTTTGCTAGGAATACATTTTACCACAGTTCCTGGCTCTGGCATCCTTTCAGATACCATTCTTGTTGCTATTATTAACCTACGAAAATGTACATATTTTAAATTAGAAAAGCATTAATCAAGCCTCTAATATACAGATACCCTAATAGGGTTGCTGAGATATATGAGATGTGCAAGAAGGGGTTTACTATAGTTGTGACCTTCCACAACCAAGCAGAGATTTAAGCCTGTGTCCTCTGTGTCACAGTATACTATAACGTACAGGCTTTCTGAAAGTGTTAAACTGAAGTATAAAATAATCAAACGAAGATGCCCAGTGCATCCACGGTGCCCTAAATCTGCACTCACAGCTCATCTGTCAAACAACCAAATTAACAAACTGAACAAGCCCATCATCTTCTCCTTGCACCTCTTTCTGCCACCTCCATCTGTCTGCTGCTCACCCTCTGCACCTCTGCCCTTAGAAGATAACACTAATTATCAAAGCATTTTGTAGCCATATTTCTAGTTTAGGCACCCAAACTGCAGATCTCACTAGAAGTCCAGAAGTAGTAGTAATATGCAAAAGGAGAGAACAGGCAAGCCTTGAATTGGGACTGACTCTGATTATAGCCTTCTCTGATAGTTCAGCTGTGTAGGCAGACTTGCATAACAGCTGACAAAACTGTGACAAACTCTTGCTATATAGAATCTTAGACCTTGGAACAAACATGTTAAAAGTCATGTTATCTCTCTTCTCCCTTTTAAACACAGTAAGGAACAATATTGTTCACACCTTATAGGTTTTTTGGCATATTTATTAATACTTGCTGAATACTGAAGAACTATTAGTTTGAGGTGATCTGGGAACACTAGCCATTTGAATTGTAAAAAATCTTTAAATTATAGTAATACTGACAGCAACACATTCGGTAGAGCCCTTGCTCGAAAACCACGCACAGCCAACTCTAGGGTGTGGTGCTCAACTCCATTTACAGCCAAAGAGCCAGCACTGTCTGCATCTGCAGATATTTCCATGGCCATGTGGCAGCCATGACTAGACACCAGAGTGCGTGGAATGCTGTTTATCTTCCCACCGAAGTGGTACCTATTTATCTACTTGCAGTTTCTTGTTTTTGAACTGCTAGGTTTGCAGGACCTGGGACAGACGACGGGAACTCACTCCATCATGCAGCACTCAGGTCTAGAAATGCTGATCTGCCAACCTTCCAAGTCATCAAGTTCAGCGTCTTGCCCACTAAGCCACCACAAACACATTAACAACACACTATTTATTTAGGAGTAACAAGCAAATCATTATTAATTTAAAAAAATGTACTGCATCTTAAAATAGCAATGTTAAACTCTATTATGTGTAAACGTAGCTGGTTAGACAGCTTAACGGTTTAGGTATCTGGCTATTCTCTACCTAGAAAACCCTGGAAGAGGTCACTGACTTGATAGCATGCTATTATTTTCATTACCAGGTGATGGTCTCCTAAGTTGAGGAAATGCCACTGGACACCATCATATTGGGCCCAACAGCAAAATGAGCGGAGGAGGAACTCTGATTCCCAACAGTCATGGAGGCGGAAGAGGCCATGCCAGATGGACTGGCTGTGAAGGCATACCTTGTCCATATCCTCAAGGCTGCAGCAGTCCATTGCAGTCATGGTGTTAAATCCTGCATGTCTCATTTCATGTGTGCCACAGGAGATGGCTCTGTAATCATACTGTGTGGGTCACTTCATGGCAAGCCGAGATCCACCTTAAACAAATTCACACCAATGACATTTTTCCTGTTTTAGAAAAAAATGCATTTTTGGGTGTGAGTTGCAGTTGACAACATTTTCATTACCAGTTCCACCCCTATCCCCATGAGTTTACATGACTGGGCAGGGATTCAAATCTAGGTCTCCTGAATCCTTGTTTATCACTCTACCCACTACACCACACTGAGTATCCTGTTTTGTTCTGTGTTTACTCCACAGCTTTGAGGTTTGCTTTTCATGAAGACTTTCCTGAGTTGGTATACAATACTGTAATGTGCAATGGACATGGGGCATTTCAGCTATGAATTTTTAGTTTGTGCTAAAGGATATCTACATAGATATGTTGTAAACTGTTCTGAGTCTTAGCAATAAGAATTGATAATTTAAAAAAAAAACATTCTAAATGCACATGTTAATAAGCATCTTCTCACTGGAAGCAGACACAGAAAATTCATACCATGTGCTGTTTACACAGGATAAAAGCCAATAGCCTTTCCCTATTTTAAAAAAGAGGAAATCAGAAAATATCCCACATGTGCTCCAAATGAGGATTAATTTTATGTCTTCTATCACTGTCTTGCTCCTGTCTCATGAAAGATTAATTATATGGCTTCATCCAATACCCTTTCTTTTCGAAATGTAAAGCTAATTACAATAATTTCTAGTCACATTTTTGTGATAATTTACAAGGTGTTGACAGGCAAATCTGCCACCTAACTACAGTTAAATCATACTTAGTGTTAGTCCATCTCCTTTATTTATCCAACTGGGGATAAATAAAATAAATGAAGAATAAGTCATTATTCTCTTAACTGCCCAATGTGATGTTAATCAAATTGCTAGTCTCCCAGAACTGCCCTAAGATTATTCATAATACTGAACAATGTTTGCTCCTTTCCCACATGAGGTCCACCATATTATATGGCAGTTTTAAAATATGTTTGATTTCACTAATTTAAAGTTTTTAAAAAACTGTCAAAAGTGTTACAGTATATTAAATTAACATAGTCTCCAAAATCATGTTGCAGAGAATCACATATGCAACAGAGATGAAGTCATAAGAACATAAGAACAGCCTTGCTGGAACAGGCCACAGCCCATCCAGTCCATTCTGTCTCACACAGTGGCTCACCATTTCCTTCAGGGTATTCCCAAGGAGATGCCTTCACCTGCTTAGGATTCCCTGGAAATGGCATTGAGAGAAATACTGCCTACCTCTCTAACTTGGAGGTTGTCCTTAGGTATCCATAATTATACCCATTGATACCCTTGTCCTCCATGAACATGTCTAATCCTTTCTTAAAAAATAGAAACAAAAACTATGAAAATAGATGAATATGAAAAATTTAATGTGTAGTATACATAAGATAATAAACAAACATGAACAAGCCCACCAGAAAAAAGCTAGTAACAGACAAACATTATAGAAGCTAGGCACACACCAAGGAAAAGTCCAAAAGGTACAAAGACAACTATCGAGAAAATGGAAATCAGAGAAAATAGTATGTCCTAAGTTTACAACATATCAAAATGGTGGAGCCTAGTCATGGAGTCCATATGAAGGTCGTAACAAAGTAGAGAATATCTGGAGGGCAAGTTCGGGAGTAACATGTAAAAAGTCCGTATCAAAAATCCGTTTGGAATCCGTATAGATAATCATGTAAGATACGCAAAAAGGTACGGTGTACAATAAGGGCAGCCAGGAGGGCTATGTAGATGTCAAGAAGAGGAACGTTGTGGCAACAGGAACAGGTCAAAAGTCCGTATCAAAAATCCATAAAGAGTCCGTGTAAACAATCATATAAGATACGAGAAAAGGTACGATGTACAAAGCAAGCAGCCGGGAGGGCTATGCAAACGTCACAAAAGAGGAACGTGGTAGCGGCAGAAACAGGTCAATATTCTTCCGGTACAGAATATTTTGTGCTCTTTATCAAGATCTGTAAAGACGCGCTGTAAATCACCTCAGAAAGAATCCTCATAAAGGGTGAGAGCGTTAAGAAAGCTAAGAATGTAACAGCTACATATAGTTCCCAGGTAAAGTCACTGCTGAGGCACACTGGGTTGACACCTTCATTGAGCTGTCCACCTGGACACCAAGGTCCCTTTCCTGGTTTGTCGCAGAGAGTTCAGACCCCATCAGTTTATAAATGTAATTGGGTTTTTTTGCCCCAACATGCATCACTCTGCACTTACTAGTGTTGAAGCTCATTTGCCACTGTTTTGCCCACTCCCCCAGTGTCAAGAGATCCCTCTGGAGCTCTTCACAATCCCTCAGTTTTCACTACCCTGTATAATTTAGTGTCGTCAGCAAATTTGGCTACCTTGCTATTTACTCCTACTTCTAGATCATTTATGAAGAGGTTGAAAAGCAGGGGTCCCAGTACTGAACCTTGGGGGATCCCACTCTTTACTTCCGTCCACCTGGAGGTGTCCATTTAGTGCTACCCACTGTTTCCTGTCCCTTAGCCAGTTGCTGATCCCGGACAAGACCTGTCCCTTTATTCCATGATTGGTAAGTTTATTCAAGAGCCTTTGGTGTGAGAAATGTCAAAAGCCTTCTGAAAGTCCAGATAAACAATGTCAACTGGATTCCCCTTATCCACATGCTTGATGACACTCTCAAAAAATTCCAATAGATTAGTGAGGCATGATTTGCCCTTGCAAAAGCCATGTTGGCTCTCCTTTAGGAGCGCCTTCTTTTCTATGTGCCTATTAATTCTATCTTTTAGGATGGTTTCCATCACTTTACCTGGGACACATGTCAAACTGACCGGTCGGTAATTTCCTGGATCCTCCCTGGATCCTTTTTTGAAAATTGGTGTTACATTCACTACCTTCCAGTCATCAGGCACAAAGCCTGATTTGAGGGAAAGATTATATATTTTGGCTAGTAGATCAGCAATTTCATCTTTAAGTTCCCTGAGAACTCGTGGATGGATGCCATCTGGTCCTGGTGATTTGTTAGTGTTTAGTTTAACAAGACATGCAAGGACCTCCTCCTTGTTATTTCTATCTGGCTTAATTCTTCGGTTTCCCTCCCTACGAAGATAGGCTCTGTTTTGGGCATGTGGTCTCTGTCTTCTTCAGTGAATACTGAAGCAAAGAATTCATTGAGTCTCTCAGCAATCTCTGTTTCCTCTTTAATAACCCCTTGCCTTCCATTGTCGTCTAATGGTCCAATGGCCTTCCTAGTTGGGTTCTTACTTCTAATGTACTTAAAGAAGTCTTTGTTATTTCTCTGAGTATTTTTAGCTATACGCTCCTCAAAGTCTTGCTTTGCTTTCCTGATTGTTGCCTTGCATTTGTTCTGCCAGAATTTATGTTTCTCCCTGCTGTCCTCACTGGGACAAGCCTTCCATCTTCTAAATGAGCTTTTCTTGCTTTTGATCACTTCCCGAACAGCTCCTGTAAGCCACATCGGAGTCCTCTTGGACCTGGCAGTGCCCTTTTTCCTTTTGGGTATGCATTCCAATTGGGCCTCTGTTATTGTTTTTGTAAACAGCCTCCATGCCTCTTGGAGTGTTTGGACTCTCTCAATTTTCCCTTTCAGCTTCTTTTTTACTAGTTTCCTCATCTTTGGGAAATTTCCTTTTTGAAAAGTTAAGGTCTCTGTTAGATTTTATCAGTGACTTGCAGTCTATGATCAAGTTAAACATAATTGAGTTGTGATCACCGTTCCCTGTTGGATCAGTCACATTAACATCTTGCACCAGATCCTGAGTATTACTCAGGATCAAGTCAAGGATTCTTGTACCTCTAGTTGGATCTTCAACCATCTGTCCCAGGGAACAATCATTTAGCATATCTAGGAACTTTATCTCTTTATCATGTGCTGAACAACAGTTCACCCAGTCTATGTGAGGGTAATTGAAGTCCCCCATTATAACCAGGCTTCCCTTCTTGGATGCCTCCTTTACAACATTCTCCAACTGCCAGTCTCCCTCAAGAGTTTGGGTCGGAGGCCGATAGTATATGCCTACTGTTAGACCATCCTTGTGGCCTGGTACTCTTACCCACAGAGCTTCTAATGGTGACTCCAAATCACCTAGATATTCCAATTCGTACGATTTTATCACTTCTCTGACATACAAGGCTACACCACCTCCCGTTTGCCCCTTCCTATCCTTCTTGTACAGTTTTCAGTGATACCAATAATATCAATATTCTTATCTATTGCTAAGTATTCCAGCTCCCCTATTTTGTTCCGGAGGCTTCTGGCATTTGTATACAAGCATTTATATATGCTTTCCTGATACAGTCTTTTGAGTCCAGTTGCATTGTTAGACTGCCTCTTGCATCCTTCTGCTAGATTATTGGTGACTAGTTCCTTGCTCTGCTCAGTAATTTTTGCATCCTCCTCACTACTCAAGTACACACTTTCCCAAACCGGATGCTGTCCAGCTTCTGTGGGCTTCCCCCCAGTTATCAGTTTAAAAGCTGCCCTGCAAGATGTGCAAGATGTTAATGTGACTGATCCAATAGGGAACAGTGACCACAACTCAATTATGTTTAACTTGATCATAGACCGCAAGTCACTGATAAAATCTAACACAGAGACCTTAAATTTTCAAAAAGGAAATTTCCCAAAGTTGAGGAAACTAGTAAAAAAGAAGCTGAAAGGGAAAATTGAGAGAGTCCAAACACTTCAAGAGGCATGGAGGCTGTTTACAAAAACAATAACAGAGGCCCAATTGGAATGCATACCCAAAAGGAAAAAGGGCACTGCCAGGTCCAAGAGGACTCCGATGTGGCTTACAGGAGCTGTTCGGGAAGTGATCAAGAGCAAGAAAAGCTCATTTAGAAGATGGAAGGCTTGTCCGAATGAGGACAGCAGACAGAAACATAAATTCTGGCAGAACAAATGCAAGGCAACAATCAGGAAAGCAAAGCAAGACTTTGAGGAGCGTATAGCTAAAAATACTCAGAGAAATAACAAAGACTTCTTTAAGTACATTAGAAGTAAGAACCCAACTAGGAAGGCCATTGGACCATTAGATGACAATGGAAGGCAAGGGGTTATTAAAGAGGAAACAGAGATTGCAGAGAGACTCAATGAATTCTTTGCTTCAGTATTCACTGAAGAAGACAGAGGCCACATGCCCAAAACAGAGCCTATCTTTGTAGGGAGGGAAACCGAAGAATTAAGCCAGATAGAAATAACCAGGGAGGAGGTCCTTGCATGTCTTGTTAAACTAAACACTAACAAATCACCAGGACCAGATGGCATCCATCCACGAGTTCTCAGGGAACTTAAAGATGAAATTGCTGATCTCCTAGCCAAAATATATAATCTTTCCCTCAAATCAGGCTTTGTGCCTGATGACTGGAAGGTAGCGAATGTAACACCAATTTTCAAAAAAGGATCCAGGGGTGATCCAGGAAATTACCGACCTGTCAGTTTGACATGTGTCCCAGGTAAAGTGATGGAAACCATCCTAAAAGATAGAATTAATAGGCACATAGAAGAGAAGGCGCTGCTAAAGGAGAGCCAACATGGCTTTTGCAAGGGCAAATCATGCCTCACTAATCTGTTGGAATTTTTTGAGAGTGTCAACAAGCATGTGGATAAGGGGGATCCAGTTGACATTGTTTATCTGGACTTTCAGAAGGCTTTTGACAAGGTCCCACACCAAAGGCTCTTGAATAAACTTACCAGTCATGGAATAAAGGGACAGGTCTTGTCCTGGATCAGCAACTGGCTAAGGGACAGGAAACAGAGGGTAGCACTAAATGGACACTTCTCCAAGTGGAGGGAAGTAAAGAGTGGGGTTCCCCAAGGTTCAGTACTGGGACCCCTGCTTTTCAACCTCTTCATAAATGATCTAGAGGTAGGAGTAAAAAGCAAGGTAGCCAAATTTGCTGACGACACTAAATTATACAGGGTAGTGAAAACTGTGAGAGATTGTGAGGAGCTCCAGAGGGATCTCTCGAAACTGGGGGAGTGGGCAAAACAGTGGCAAATGAGTTTCAACATTAGTAAGTGCAGAGTGATGCATGTTGGGGCAAAGAACCCCAATTACATTTATAAACTGATGGGGTCTGAACTCTCTGCGACAAACCAGGAAAGGGACCTTGGTGTCCTGGTGGACAACTCAATGAAGTTGTCAACCCAGTGTGCCTCAGCAGTGAAAAAAGCAAACTCAATGCTAGGGATCATTAGGAAGGGTATAGAAAATAAGTCAGCAAGTGTCATTTTGCCTCTTTATAAATCTATGGTGAGGCCCCATCTGGAATACTGTGTACAGTTCTGGTCGCCATACCTCCAGAAGGATATTATGGAGCTGGAAAAAGTGCAGAGGAGGGCAACCAGAATGATTAGGGGACTGGAACACCTTCCTTACCATCTGAGGCTGCAACGGTTGGGCCTCTTCACTCTTGAACGACGACGTCTAAGAGGTGACCTGATTGAAGTTTATAAAATCATGCACGGTGTGGACAAAGTAGATAAGGAAAAACTGTTTTCCCTATCACATAATACTAGAACTAGGGGACACTCCATGAAACTTTTGGGTACTAGTTCTCAAACAAATAAGAGAAAGTACTTTTTCACCCAGAGGATTATTGGTCTATGGAACTCCCTGCCAGAAGAAGTGGTGACAGCTGTCAGTCTTGACAGCTTTAAGAAAGGATTAGACAAGTTCATGGAGGAGAAGAGTATCAATGGCTATAATTATGGATACTTAAGGACAACCTCCGGGTTGGAGAGATAGGCAGGATATCTCTCAATATCATTTCCAGGGAATCCTAAGCAGGTGAAGGCATCTGCTTGGGAATACCCTGAAGGAAATGGTGAGCCACTGTGTGAGACAGAATGCTGGACTGGATGGGCTGTGGCCTGTTCCAGCAAGGCTGTTCTTATGTTCTTATGTTCTTTTTGATGTTGAGTGCCAGCAATCTGGTCCCATCATGGTTCAAATGCAACCCATCCCTCCTGAACAGATTTGGCTTGTCCCAAAATGTTCTCCAGTTCCTGACAAATCTGAAGCCCTCCTCTTGACACCACCGCCTCATCCACATATTGAGGCTTTTGAGCTCTGCCTGCCTGGTAGGACCTGCACGAGGAACAGGCAGCACTTCTGAAAATGCTACCATGGAAGTCCGGGACTTCAATCTTCTTCCTAACAACCTGAATTTGGCTTTCAGGACAGACCGCTTGGCCTTCCCAACATCATTCGTACCAATGTGTACCATGACAACTGGCTCGTTCCCAGTTCTCTCTAACAATCAATCTAGATTTCTCGTGATGTCTGCAACTTTTGCACCTGGCACGCAAGTCACCATACGGTTATCATGTGCATCACAAATCCATTTCTCTGTATTTCTAATTATTGAATCGCCTAGTACAAGGAGCCTCTCTCCTGCAATCTGTTCATCTACATGCACCTCATCAACCATATTAAGGGAGAGGATTTCAGTTTGTTCCTGTTGTTTATCTTCCTGGATCTCATCAAGTGTGATGAAGGAGAAATCCTCAGGTGGAACCAGTTGTTCCTCTGTGTGTTCCTCATCAGGTGTGATGAGGGAAAGAGCCTCAAATTGATTCTGTAATTTCAGACTCTCAGAGTGATCCCCTACTCTTCTCCTCCTTTGAGTCACATTCCTCATCATTTGTCATCATTTGTAACAAACTGGCTCCCCAAAATCACCAAAGGAAGCTTTTAATCTATAGTGATTTGCCACTATCACCACTGTCCACAGAGAACTGCAAAACAGGATTTCAGTCATTAAATCAAATTCTCAATAGAAGTGGGATTACAAAGATAATAACAATGGCTTAACCTTAAAAGTTTTAAAATAAATCAACCCCGGCTGCTCCTTGGAAGGTCAGATATTGAAGATGAAGCTAAAGTACTTTGGACATCAAATGAGAAGAGAGGACTCACTTGAGAAAGCCTTGATGCTGGGAAAGGTCGAAACAAAAAGAAGAAGGGGGTGGAGAATGAGATGGCTAAGATGTTGACACAATGGGCACAAAACTGGGTAGGTTGAGGATGGTAGAGGATAGGGGTGCCTGGCGTGCAGTGATCCATGGGGTCACAAAGGGTCGGACTCGGCTATACGACTGAATAACAACAATGGCATACCACCAAGTCAATTATGATTTATGACAACCCTTTTCAGGGTTTTCTAGGTAGAAGAATACACAGAAGTGGTTTACCATTCCCATCTTCTAGGGGTACCCTGGGACTGCACAGCTTGCCATATGAAACACTGATTATTATTTTTAAAATCACATAGGTAAAATAATAAAGGCAAGCACAAAAAGAATAGATTGTCAGTGACTATGTTTTCCCCCTTTTCTTGTTGCAGTACAAGAGTTCAGGCCCTTTTCACTGTGGATGCCAAACGAAAAGAACTTTGATGGCTAAAGCAGGCAAAGAAAGCCAGAAGGGAACCAAATGGCACATGCCACCATTAACCTTGATAGGTGGGAGTCATCATTATTTTGGGCAGGTAAAATGATAAAGAGGAAAACCCTAGTTGTGGTGTATTTTGATGCCTCAAAAGAACCTTTAGTGCTCATCCTAACTGAAAGAGTCTATGTAGTTTCTACTTCACTCAGGTTTAGCAACTACACTGTACACACTCACTTAAGTGGGGGACAGGACATGTAAAAATTAAGATACAGTAATACTATGGGTATCTAACTAACCTAGATGTATGTTCTATCCAGTATACCATGCTGACAAGACACAAAAATGGTAGGTACACATTTCGGCAGGGGTGCCCAAACTATAGCCCGTGGCCTGGATCTGGTCCATGGGGCCAAATCATCCAGCCCATGCCACCTTCACCACTCCTGGAAGTGGAAGTAAAAAGTACCCGCACATGCGCAAAACGTTTACGACAACTGCAGGTGCATTTACGGCAGGGTTTTGTGCATGTGCAGGCACAGTTTACTTCTGCTTCAACTGGGAGGAACCACGTGACCAGCCTCCTGAACCACATGACCGGCCCACAGCCTGAAAAGTTTGGGCACCCCTGCATTATGGGGACATTGACCGTATTACCCCCTGTTCTCCAAACTTACCAGATCCTATCAAATAACTGTAAAAGGCTTGGTTAGTTTGTGTAAAATGTGTGCCCTTTCTGCTAGATTTATAAAAACAACATACTAAAATGGAAATTTTCCTAAGGCTAACACAACTATTTTTCCTTTTTAAATAGCTACTAAAACTACATGATATAGTGGTATAATTTCTGAATTCTTTCCGGAGGGAGTCAGTGGAGCATTTTAATGCTGTATGAGATATCCTCATGGAACTATTAGAACAAAATAGATGATATCAAGAAACTAGGTTTGAGCTGGAATATTTTGCAATATGATATATACAGAAGATTTGGCAACCTTAAATTTTTCACTGAGATAACATTATTATACTGTAGTTGGACAGAAAGAAACCTAAATTAGCTTGCATGTTTAGGCTCCTTAAAACTACAACCATAAAAACTCTTGGGATTGGCTAAGGAGATAAACAGGATGAAAAAAACTTTTGATATGCCAAGCATTTAAGAGAGGAGAGCATGGAACATTTCTGCATGTTTTAGAGTAACTCTTTCTTCAATGATCTTGGTCAACAGTCCAGTAAGTGAGACTTTCATCAAATTATTCAAGAGAATAATTTATACTTACAACACTCAGGTAAAGTCTGGGGAGCACCAATATATCAAAATCTATGACCAACCTACTTATAGAAATCCTTACTAGTTTTTGCTAACGATTTCTATAAATATTGTTAAGGTTTAGGACTTGGTCCACAAAAGCTCACATTTAAATACAGGAGTTAATCTTTAAAGTGTGACAACATATTTGTCTTTTATTTTTGCTCTTCTATTTTGTTTACTCTCAGATACTATTCTATAAATAAACCTTAACACGGTTAAATCAGATTAAGACAAGGTTAGGACAGTGTCATGTGCTGAATGTCATCGATATCATAATGAACACTTACAGTGAACTCTTGTGGTGAAATAGATGAAGTCTAAACTGTTCTTTAAGAAATCAGAAGAAAATACCTGTGTGTTAGGGAAACCTTGAGATTTATAGAGATATAGCAAATATTTCAAAGTCCCAAATCCTAAATCCCAAAACTCCTGCTCGGTGATCACGAGATCACTGCTTGTTATTCAGATTGTTAACCAGATATCATCTGCTATTACCAGTTGTATAAAGCCATGCTGATTTCTACACTTATCTGTTATGTTAACCAATCACTCTGTAACTGATGTGTATAAATTGATGCCATGAAGCCTCACTCCAATGTCTGATGAAGTGGACTTGATCCATGAAAGCTAACATTAAAATACAGGAGTTAGTCTTTAAAGCTCTACAACATTTTTGTTTTACTTTATTTACTCTCTGATATACAAATGCAAAGAGTTCCTTTCATCCAATTGTATGTACAATGTCTTGAAGTAACATAAGGCATATGGAGTCAGAACAAGGAGTTTGCCGGCTGCGTAGTGCCCTCTAGGGTTTTTTTTTGCCCATGAAAGAGCATCTGCTTCTTTGGTCTCTGTGCCCTCTGGGCTGTTTATCTGTTTGTCTTTCTCCTTCACCCTTTCCAGGAAACTCTATCTCATCATCTCCTTACTCTGCATTAGCCTGGCTTCCTGAGTTCTCTTGCCTGGTTTACCCTCCATTTTCTTCCACCCCTGCCCCACACCATCATGGTTGTGCCATGTTTGCATTTCTCTCCCTGTCAGCTTTCCTCTCCCCTCCCCCTGTGCCCTTTCTTTCCCTGCTCCATCCTCTCAGAGAGGAGGTAGCCTGAGCCAAAGTTAGCCTGTCAGGTAGCCATATGTCCGGCCTAGCACTGGTAGGTCAGTCAGGGCCACCCTGCAGGCCTCCCCTCGGATCTGGGTTGTCAGCAGCCCTTCCATCCTTCTGAGGGCTTTGATATTTGCTGGCCTTCCTTGTGTACAGGAGGAAGGAAGGAAGGAAGGAAGGATGCACTTGGCTCATCCATCTAGGGCACTCATTTCCCCTTGTATCTGGCCTCCAATAACTGGTACACAGAAAGGGCTTCCTCAAAGACTGTGGCAGTTTTGAAGCACAATTGAGCGTATCCTGGTAACAGCAACCTTGTGTTGTGGGCTAATCTTTCTCACACTGGATCAGGTGAAAGAAACTACAGAATAAATTCACCAAAAGATGCCTTCATTTTGGCAGTTTCATGTCTGTCCTAGAAGAAGAGGAAGAAGATGACTAACTGGTGTCAAGCCAACCAGATATCATTTTGTAGCAGTCAATTCTGTTTTTCTATAAGTACAGTAAAACCTCTACATACGTTTTTCCCCAATTTCACGAGGTTATTTTTATGTCGGAAAATTTCTACGTTATGTTGAAAACACATCGCATTGCCAGAAGAGACCACTAGATTTCACTTTATATATTTTCATATGTCAATTTTTTCCTATTAAAAATTTGTATGTCGAATTTTTTTGGGCCAGGGTTCCTGTTTGTATGTCGAATTTTTCGTACATAGAACCATTTGTATGTCGGGGTTCCACTGTACTCCTTTGTCTTTTACACCTACCTGGAAGAAATTCAACAGGTGCTGCATCTCCTTTCACACCATCTTCCTTTTGGAAAACATAACCTATTGGACTTCTTTGCAGTGCAATGATGTTAACAGTACCTGAGCACTAACACCAACATTGAAATACCTGTAAGTCAATTCCTAACTTTGGGCCCTGATTCTCTATATACCAACGTGGCTTTGCTAACTGAATCTTTCTTTTTTTCTCCTCTGAAAGAGATATCATTTCCCACAAATGGAGGCCTTATCCTTCATTTAGTTTTATAAAGTTATGACAACTGCTGCAATTATTTGACAAGAGTATAGAGACAGTAATCTCCCGAGACAGATGTATTATCATTTCACTAATTCTTAAACTCTATCAATTGAATATTTTACTTTGCATTATCATGTAGTTGATGTTGGCTGAGGATTTTCCCCACATTATTTATCTCCTTACAAAATAGCAAAAAAAGTTTATCCTTTGCAAACTAGAAATCTTAATTAAGAAAACTTTAAAGAAACAGAGATTTCTTAGGAACCTTGCAGTTAGTAATAAAACACATGAAAACATTAAATTAATTTTCCCCCAGATTCACTCTTTCAAAGATGCCATTTCAAATTCCATTCCATTGGCTATCTCTGCAGATTTCCCGTGGTTAGTCAACCATACATTCATAGTTAATACTTCATTTTAATAAAATAAAAAAACAGCTCAGTAGGTTGGAGTACCTGCAGCTAGAATTAGAAACCCCATTGCACCACTGGACAGATGGATCCACCTGAGATATATGTGGCCAATGAAGCTTTATGGCTTTTGGCAAGCTGCACTGTCCCAGAGCACCGGCAGAAGGAAGGACTGGTAAACCATTTCTGAGTAGTTGATACCTATAAAACTCTGGGAAATTTTGCCATAAATTGGAATCTATTTATTTATTTATTATTTTGATTTCTATACCACCCACTTGGCCAAGGCCAATTCAGGGTGGTTCACAATCATAATAAAAACATGATTAAAAACTGCTTAATAACTACCCTCCCCCTAAAAAAGGGTGCAGGGACCAAGGGGGCCAGAATTTCACTATACCAGCCACCCAACGGGAGTCACCCTTCCACCTGCACCCAATACTTGGCCTGCCAGCCAGGTTTTAAGTTCTTTTCTGAAAGGCAGCAATTCCATCTGGAGACGTAGCTCTGTTGGTAGGAGGTTCCAGAGGGCCGGTATGGACACGGAGAAGGCCCTCCTCCTTGTGCTAGAGAGGCGAGCCCCTCTAGCGGATGGTACAATAAGAGAGCCCCTCCAGTCCCACCCTGGTTGGATGGACAGACGTCCTTAGGGCGATGCGGTCTCTTAGGTAGCCTGGCCCACTGTCATGTAGTGCTTTAAAGGTCAAAACCAGTACCTTGAATTGCACCCGGAGGCAAACTGGTAACCAGTGCAGCTCCCAAAGCAGTGGCGAGGCATGGGCATAACGTCCACACCCCATCATCACCCGGGCTGCCACATTCTGGACCAGCTGTAGCCTCCGAATGGTCATCAAAGGCAGCCCCATGTAGAGCGCATTACAATAATCTAGTCTGACCAGAGCATGAGTGACCATGACCAGGGAGTCCCTGTTCAGGAACGGGCGCAACTGGCGAATTAATCGAAGCTGTGTGAAAGCCCTCCTGGCCACTGCTCCCACCTGTTCTTCTAGCAACAGCCATGAGTCCAGGAGGACCCCCAAGTTGTGCACCGGGTTTGTGCACAACTTGGACAAAACACCCCCATCCAAAACCAAAGATGGTAATTCCCTGGGCAACCCAATCCATAGCCACTCAGTCTTGCTGGGATTCAGTTGTAGCCCGTTGGCCCCCATCCAGACCCCCACAGCTTTCAGACACCCTGACAGGACTTTGATAGCATCGTTGGGATCACCACGGGCCGAGATGTACAACTGAATGTCATCCGCATACTGATGTTACCGCACCCCGTGGGAATGGATGATCTCACCCAGCGGCTTCATGTAGATGTTGAATAGGAGAGGGGAGAGCACCGAACCCTGAGGCACCCAATATTTGAGTGGGCTAGGGCTTGACTTCCCACTCTCCAACCACACCGACTGGGTCCGGCCCTTCAGAAATGAGGAAAACCAGGACCACACAGTGCCCTGGATCCCCAATCCTCGGAGCCATTCCAGAAGGAGCCGTTGACAGCACACTGGTGTTGTTAAACAACTAGGAGTCAAAAAGACCACAGGCTAAATCCTCTTGCATCCTCTTCCTCTTGAAAGTCAAACTATATCATCATCCAATAGGGGTAAACATATGAATCAAAAGCTTCCCATATCCTTGTTTCAAGTTCTGAGGTTCCTCAGGACCCCCTTTTGACCTGGGGAAAACCTTGGAAGCTTTGGGACATTAGGGAGTGATTTAATAATAATAAAACACCACTGGGTTACTGCCATCAGTATCACCTGTAGTGAGCTAGCAGCAATTTTTGATTATTAAAGACACCCACCCATCCTGGGGCTTCTAAAAGGTTCTTCTGTTGCTGCTGTATCCAAATCTGAATATAGGCAATCATCATGTCGATCAGCCATGAAGACTGTCCTGAGAATATAATGCAGTGGCCTTTCATCTGCCTTCCGCATCGCAGCGTGACACCTGTACTGCATGTCATTTTCTGGTCCTGAGCCCTTCTGGCACGCAAAATTCTCTTCAGCCGCAGGTCAGTATCGATGAAGCTGCTGCCCTCCATGAAGATGGATTCAAGTGGGATTTAATTCACTTGGTGACCATCACCCTTCCCTGAGGATTTCACCACCCAAGGCCATTAGTCCTCCGGGTGCTCAGGTTAGTTAACTGCCACTTTACCCTCGGTGTTGGGTCACTGGCACTTTATTACCATAGCAGGATAATCTGGCCAGACTAGCTTCTAAAAGTTTGCCCAAAGCAAGAGAGCCCAAGGAGCCTTGGAACCTAAATTCGGGGATGTGAAGCTTTCAATTAATTTAAAATAAATATTCATTTTCCAGATAATAATGTTACCTGGCTTCCATGTCTGTAGGAATCGGGGCCGCTGAGGGCCATAGGTCCCGGAGGAGACTGATCAAAGAACGATACGAGGTAGCATGGAGGAGGATAAGATCAGTGCTTTATTGAGGAAAAGGCATAACCATTTATAGATCAGAAGGCAAGGTAGAAAAAACCATCACCCGACAGTGAATCACATCACCTATTTACTCAGGTTAATTGGGAATCTATCTGGGGGAAGTTAATTAGTGCGGGCAAACATGGACTGGGAAAACACCATTATTTTGGGCTTAGGAGCTGGGTAAATATGGCCACTATTTGCGCCAGAGATTTACGCTAAGCTCGGAGATGAATGTTTGCCTAATTATGTTACAGGAGTTAGCGATCTGCTTACCTGGCAGAGTCTTAGGTCAGGTCAAGGAATTGGGTGAATCAAACCCTATAATTTATCCACCCCCCTTAATTTGGGTGCTCGCAGAGCCCACGGGCCAGGGAGCCTTTCTCCCGAAAGTGGCCTCTGCCGGGCCGTTCCGTGCCCATGGGGGCACGGGGAATCCACACATGTCCTAACTCTATGTCAAGAGGATTTTAATCTTTGTAACAGTTTGCCAAACTACAGTAGTAACTTCAACCTGCATATAGTTTGTGGAACCTTTTTGAAGGTCTCTCCTTTTTAAAAATGGCCAAATCTACTGATTGTTGCTCTTCTCGTTTAATTTGTTTTGGAACACAATAATTGAAGCCCCAGCAGTACTCAAAACTAGCTTAAAATAGCAAAGAAATGTTTATATATGCTAATTGCTTAAATTTAAGGGCAATAATAACAACAAACTGACAAAAGACAATCCTGCCTTCAAGGATATCTATTTAAAGATAGCAATTATTGCCAAAGACATTGAAGATAATAATAAGTCATGAGAGGAACTGAAAATCACATGGGATAATTGGTTGTCCATGTTCAGCTCTTTCTTTCTTTTTTTGCAGAAAGATGCAGACAGGAACATCAGTAAGCAATGCTGTCCTCTAAATGCTCTACTTTCCAGGTTGCTTTTCAATACTGCAGTGTTGTGGGTTTGTCTGCATGTGTCTGCTACTAGCTGAATACATGTAGGCAGCTTTGGGCGCTATCTCCCATTACCCCTAGCCATGGCCATGCTGACTGAGGAGTCTGAACCTTCTTATATAGACTATTTTCATCTGGCATGGCCAGTGCGAGGTATGATGCTAAGTGTGGCCCAAAACATCGGAGGAGCTGCAAGTTGGGTAAGACTGATCGAAGGAATATCTTCACGTATATGATGAGTAAACCCCAACACAAAGTAGCTACCTAACAATGGTAGGCAGATTTCTCTTGTATTTTATAATAATGAGTTCTTCCAAGGCACACGGATCCACAGAACAACACAACTTTTGGGACAACCCAACTCAGAGAAAACATCGTTCTGGTTCATTGCCCTGGTGGTGAGGGAAGGAAGTCAAGTTAAAGTTATGAGGATAGTTCTAAAGAAGCACAAGATCCACCTGCTGCCACATCTATGATTGTGAAAGATTTAAAGTGACAAGAAGAAGATAATGAAAAAGCAGGTAGAGGTGGCATTCTGCTTTTCTTGCCAATGCCACACTATAAAATGTGGTACAGGCAGGAATTTCAGCTGATGGTTCTTACCAAGCTTATTTCAGTGCTTCTGGAAAACAAAGGTCTTTGGAATTTGTTCAAGACTATACTTACAATTCCTGTTATCTGCTATTGTAATAAAACATATTTCATTTGGGTGGAGGTTACATAGAGGGTTAGTACTTCAAGCACCTTCTCCATTCCTATCCACAGCAATAAGAGCTAAACAGTAGCTAAACCAGAGGCTTTACCCCAGGGGGTCCCAAACTAAGGCCCAGGGGGCCAGATCTGGCCTGTGGCACCATCTCATTTGGCCCCCACCCCCTCCTAGGGCATTTGAGAAACAAAATGGCCACCCATTTGAAGCTGTTGGGACAAAATGCCCCCCCATCATGCAGGCAGGGCAAAATGGCCATCCAGCCCTCAAAGATGACTGAGAGAGTGTGAACACACCCCCTATTATACAGAAAGGATTTCATGTTTCATACACCCTTAGTCTAAAATACATTATACTGTAATGCTAGTTAATTCTCAAATGCTCTCCTATTGATAAATCCTTGAAATGCCACCCAGATCTTATTATTACTGTTGAAACAGAGAGCCAGGGATTCAGTCAGCATTAGATCATATTTGTGTAAGCAGCTGGGGATGAGGAGGTGCTCTAAATACCAAACCCTGCCAGTATAGGCTTTAGCTATTGGTCCTAAACTGCAAGCCTAGATTAAGGTGAATGCTTGTCAATCCTATACAGCCTGTATATCAAAATTATGCAGCCGATACTTGTTATGGGGCGGGGGGGGGGGGGGGATGAAGTAGAAGTGATAAGCAAGACTACCATTAAAAATGTTTTATTCCCTCCAAGCACAACTTGAACAGCACTTTTAAGGGGGAAATTGCTCAGCCTTCTCTTTCTAACACAATCTCCTATTCCTTTTAATATGGCTCTCAGGGAATTCCCTCATCTCTGTTCTTATCAAAAGAATAATTGCCTCATGCTAGGAATAGATGGGGGAAGTAGTTGTCCAAATACCGGGGTAGAGTGCTACCTTCAACATGTGCCAATGCATTCTGCTTTTGCTATATCTTTCAGCTGTGGTGTGCAAAAAAGTATGTGCTCTCATAACTGAGCAGGTTCACCCTCCCCACTCTGCGCAGTTTTCTTTTCCAAACAGTAGAGCAGGGGTGCCCAAGCTTTTTGGGTTGCAGGCTGGTCATGTGGTTCAGGGAGCTGCTCACTATGGTCCGGGGGCCAGATCTAGCCCCTGAGGCCAATTCATCTGGACCGCGAAGCCCTCATTGCTCTTGGAAGCGGATGTAAAATGCACCCATATGGGTGCCTTTTACTCCGCTTCCAGGAGCGATGAGGGCTTTGTGGGCCGGATGAATTGGTATCAGGGCCCGGATCCGGCCCCTGAGCCATAGTTTGGATACCCCTGCAGTAGAGCATGAATGGAAAATATTCAGCCTGTCCAGTGCTTCACACTCACCATAGCTAGCAATTAGCAGGAGCATCTTCCACCCACTTTACCCTACGACAAACATTCTTTTAAAACAAGGCTAGCAAATAGGGCAGGGAGATGTTGCTGCTTATTTTGCTAACACTTATCGATAGATTTACGTCTAGATTTTAGTGCCCTCTAAATGTTTGTGTCCTGGGGCAAATCTCCATTTATTCCACTCTAAGAGCAGCCCTGTCCATGACGATGAGGATAAAAATATGTCTCCCACCATTTCTCTATTGATCCACACTGGTCACAGGGGACAAACTTCATCACTTTTGTGTCAGGCTGGGCAGGAACTTGTCCACGAGAGACAAGAATGAGGACCTCCCCTACTGATCCATGAATTAGAGATACTCTACCTTTACTTTAAACCTCCCTATTCAGTCTACCACAACAAGTGTGAAATTACCTCCCTTAAATGATCCACATAGATTATTGGGAGAAAGGAACACCTGGGAAGTAAGAAGTAAATAAATTAAGTGTGTGTATATGAGAAGGTGGGGGCGGGGGGAAGAGATGTGAATATCAAGGGAGCATACACTCATTTTGGGTACCAGACTTCACTCCACCAACTCAGGATGGTGGCCTTGCCCACATGGAGCATGCGGTCCCACCACCCCAGCATAGGGCCCATTAATCCCTCAAGCTGAAAATGGATTGTCTTCTCTGCTTCAGAGAGATTAAGATCACTATGCAGAAACTAAAAACATCGATACAGAGAAGTTTAAGCCACAAAGTACAGCTGGATAAACACAGTGTTTACAGGAATGGCTGTGATGAACTCAGATGCTAAATGTGTGTATGATAACTAATGACTAATCTACAATGATTGAGTCCACAATTATGGAAGTCTCCCCGCTCCCCCCCCCCGTCCCCAAGAACTGAATGTGTCTTTCAGCAAAATGTCTACTTCATAGTTGAATTTTTTGGAATAGTAGCTGTGTTAGTCTGTGTTTCAAGCATATCAGAGAATAAACAAAAACGTAGCACTGATAAAGTGGACTTGATCCACGAAAGCTAACGTTAAAATATAAGTTAATCTTCAAAGTGCTACAACCTTTTTGTTTTGTTTATTCTCTGATATGTTTGCTTCGCTAGTTCTCAAATGGATACTCCAGGATATACATAGTACACCTGACTTCTGGATATGAGACAGAGATGTTTTGGCAGGCCTTTGGAGCTAGGAACTGCTATTACATCACTTATATGACACTATTTTTTATATGGTAATGTTTATGTTGTTGCTAGGTTTTACTGTATTTTGTCATATATATGGAGCATTGGTATACATATTGTTTTTGCATTGTGTGCCTTTTTGGGTCACTTTGGAGAGGAGGACAGTGTACAAATGAAAACTAGTAAATACATGTACTGTATACATAAACTGTCTTGCAACACAACCACGCAGAGCAAAAATGCCGAGGTTTCTGCCTGATTGCTGCTGCTACCACCTCCTCCAACCTCCAGTGGACAAGCCTTGCGTCACCACGTTCCCAAGCCATTGTTGTTCCTGGCCTTGCTGACACACTGTCACCGTAAGTCAGTGGAAAACTCTGCCCAGGCCTGGACATTAGCCAGGACCCCCCTGTCTTCTCACCATGAACTCCTCCCTGCATCAGCTGTCTCAACCACCCCCATGAAAACTTCCTTGAAGGACGTCATCATGTCTCAGCCTTGATGACTTTCTGACTAGGCTAAGCTGCCCACATGAGTTGTGTACGCACGAGTGAACAGATTCAACACACTGAAGCACGCTCCCCTACTACACCGGCAAATGCCCTTTATTAAACAGCCACTGAAACCCACGCCCAAATGAGTGTGTGAGTTAGGGGTTTGTTGTCTGGCCAAGCATGTCTCCTTCCCTGCATCCTCACTAAAATGAAAACTAACCCCTTGCCTGCCATGACACCCATTCTAAAGGGGTTTTGAGCTGTTATCAGGCTGTGTCAGTTTCCGGCCCCAGATTCCTCCTGCCCATCAGGAAAGCTAAATAAGGAACCTTGCTCAGGCGGCTGCAGGAAGAGGGGAAACGCAGGACATCCGGCCCAGCTGCCAATTTTTCCTTTCCCATGAACCACTGCTGACCTCCACCAGCAAGGGCTTGGATATCATCAGGCCTAGCACTCTAGTTTACCATCTTCACTTCACTCTTTAAAGGCCACCCTCTTAAACAGGAAACTCTAGTTGACTGGCTTCACGGTGCCAAGGATGCAGGGGGTTGTTGTTTGGTAGGACACCAGTGTGGAAGAGAAAAACACTTATTATTGTTTGAGTCCAACCATGCCTCGGATGTCTTGACTTTAGTAAATGTGTATCTCAGCAGGGGAGAGATTTTGCCCTTTTCAGCAAAACGTTGACTATGCGCATCTGTAAATATGTTAATGTTGCAAATATTTGCATAAGTATGCCTGTGAATCACAAACAAGTAATTTTATGCATATATTGTCGGATCCACAGTTACTTGTTTACATAACAATTGCTGGCACTCTTCCAAGACACCAAAAAGAATTATTCCTGTTCTGCAGCTTCTGAGGGGACTGCACTGTGCCTTCCAAAGACATCTGGACAACTCTGTGTTGACTGTGATTAGCAAGTATGCCCTGTCAATTAGTGGGTACCTCTTAGGAAAATCCTGCTGTGTAGAGATTATCACCAGAAAGGCAGGATAGCTCATGATTTGAGCAGGGAGCTGGCTCACTCCAAAATGTGGGGGTGGGATGTACTGCACCCCTTACTCTGCTTTAGACATGCGACAACCCACCCACCCTGATTTTCTGCTGCCTTTGCTATAAATACCACGTTGGACTGTTCCTTTTCCTGTCTCACAACTTGCTTATGTTTTTGTTATTAAATCTTATAAAGCTCTGAATGCATCACACAGTTGCAGAGGAGACACCACTGTTATTATACAAGAGAAGTCAGCATGAAAAGGCCAAACATTTAAAAATTCTTGGCATAATCCGAAGAGGTGGCTGGACTTTGAATTTGCTGGGCTTGTGGCCCAGGCAACAAACTCTCTCCCCCTCTCTCCAGTGCACCACATAGCTTTGCATCCTTTCTTGTCTCTCCAATGGCTAGTTATTGATGCTCTTCTTGTAGTTTTGCTGTAGTGTTGTCTTTTATTCTTTCACAAGGATGGTTGTTCATGGACTGTAGCTTTCTAACTGAATTTCCACTTGGACACTTGCTAGCTTGTTTTGGATCCTTCATCCTCTCTTGATTTGGCCCATGGATAAGACATACAGCCAAGTAGGCACATGGGAGCTGAGCTGACCTGGCCTTGGATACCGAAGAGTAACAAGAGATGGTTCCAGTGACAAAAACAACTAGGAATGTCAAATAAAAGAGCATATGATTAAGTGAAAGCCTGTTTTGTGTATACTTCCAAATGGTGTGTATCAAATTTCCTAATACTGAGTTTGACCAAACAGATGACCACAAGTTCATCTACCCTGCTGTTGCCAACAGCCAGTGGCACTGGTTAGGTTTCCAGAGAAGATAAGGCTTGGCTACACTCATCTGGAGAGGCTAGGAACTGAAACCGAGACTTTCCTGGTGCAGAAGAATGGCCTTCCCAAATCACAGTTTCCCCATCTAGCAAGCAGTAAATAGTCTGCATAAAATGTTTAAAAAACACCAGATTACAGTTTTGACTTTAGGGGAGACACATCCCTGAGACCAACCCGTAATCCTCCTCCCCATTAACATCTTGAAATAAGAAACAAAGGCTTAAGATAGCCAGAGGGTATAGGGGGGGGGGAGAATCCCGGGGTTAATTTAACCAGTGACTGGATAGGAGAGCAGCTGCAGAAGTATTCCTATGCCCAACAGAGTCACAGAGGTGAAATAAGAACTAAACCGCAGGCTGTTTGAATGCCTACCTAGCTGCAAGTCACCAGCTACAGGTGAGGTGGTTGGTCGTGGTGGGGGTTAAGTGTCTTCTTGTTTCATCAGAACTTGGGGTGGGAGAGAGTGGGCAGACGCTGAAGAAAAGTGAGGCAATAATACATTCCATATGCCCTCTGCAGTCAATGTCAGCCTGTACCACTATGTCTTCTACAAGGATTTGTCTGCAGCCCTCCCTCAGCTACATTCCTTCAAGCTGTGGGTTTGAGTTTTGCTTGGCCTCCTGCCAGAAGGATGCTTTTAGCACACTCCCTGCAAATGGAGTCTTGACCCAGAGAGCCGGACAAGACAGTCTGCCTTGGGCCAGGCCAGACATGCTCTGCATGCCAAACAAACTGATGCAGCCAAGAACCTGGAAGGAAGGAAGGAAGGAAGTTACCTGGGATGTGTAACTTTTTGCGTGTCCTCAGCATATAATTATGTTCCTTCTGTAAAAATAATAATGTAACTCCTATTAATATACTGTAACTCTTTTCTTATGGTAAGTGGCCTCATTGTATTTATTATTCCTAAAATGTTGGTTTCAGGGGGAATTCTGGAGGGATTTTTGCATGTTTAAAGTATATTTGTTTGCATTAAAAATAAATATAATTTGCTAATTACCTAGTAAGTGGAGAGAACATTTAAAGAACTCCTCAACAGCATAGGAGAGTGTCCTAGCAAAACAACATAAGATCACAAAACAACAGTACTAGAACCAGGCATATTAATTGAAGAAGTATCAAGAGTTGTTAAACAATCATCTAAACACAAAGCACCAGGAATAGATGGACTACCAACAGAAATAATCCAAACAGCAGGGGAAAGCAACATCAGATGGCTACACAGAATCTTCAATGCAGCATGGACACAATTAACTACACCCACTGATTGGCATGAAGCAATCATAATACCATGGTGGAAAAACAAAGGGAGCAAATGAGAATGCACATAATACCGAGGCATCTCACTCTTAAGCAATATAGGGAAAATGTATGCCAAAATAATAGAAACAAGACGGAGACCAGTTATAGAACTACAACTAGCAGAAGAACCGATGGGCTTCGGGGGGGGGGGGGGAACAGAAGCTATACAGATGCAATATTTATGTTTAAACAACTAATAGAGAAAAATTTGGAATATAACAAGAATCACTATGTTCCATTTGTAGACCAAGAGAAGGCATTTGATAGAGAGTTGACAGGAAACTGCTATGGCAAGCACTGGCCCAATATGGAGTAAATGAGTATCTTATCAAATTATGTAAAAGCTTATATCAGGGGTTCTCAACTTGTGGCCCACAGGCTGGATCTGGCCCCCGGCACCAAATAATCCAGCCCCAGACCTTGCTCCAGCCGCCACCACCAATGGCAACAGAATCGGCAGCAGACTCATTTATGGCCATCATAAATACATTTATGACAGCAATAAATGAGTCTGCAGCCATCATAAGTGCATTTACTACAGCTGTAAATGAGTCCGTGGCCATCATAAACGTGTTTACTACAGCTGTAAATGAGTCCGGGGCTGTCATAAACACGGTTATGGCAGCCGTGGATGTGTTTTACAGCAGCATTCACAGCGGGGGGACCACCAGTCCAACCCGCTCAGTTGTCTAAAGGGACATGGTCCAGCCCATGGCTGAAAAAGGTTGAGAACCCCTGGCTTATATAGTGACTCCAGAATGTAGTTAGAACAAGTCAAGGAATATCAGAACTCTTTGCAGTAACATCTGGAGTCAGGCAAGGATGCATACTATGGCCACTATTATTCATCACTTACATAGGCAGTATAAGCATAAAAGCTAAGCCCATGAATGGAAACAGTATCAACGAATTACTTTTTGCAGATATTCAGGCATTGATAGCAAGTATAGCTAAGAAACTACAACACCACCTTACATCCATGAACCAAGAATCTAAGATAATAATATGAGAATCAATAAACATAAGACTGAGGAAATTTACTTAGGCTTCTGGGAATTGAAGTCCAAAAACCAAACATTGGGAAACACTTCTCTAGATATCGAGATAGAGGGAACAAGTATAAAACAAGTGGCAGAGTTTAAATAGCTAGGAACAACGTTTACTGAAAATGGCAAAATGGACAAAGAGATTAACATATGGTGCAATAAGGCAAACCAAATATTAGGACAGTGAGCTCCGCTCTTACAACATAAGGCAATACCAATCAATACAGAGATACCTCATGCAAAGTATATTCATTCTCACCTTGTTACCAGTGCCAAACATGGGCACTTACAACAAAATATAAGCAAAAAGTTGGTCACCATGGAAATGAGATGTCGGAGGAAGACTGCTGGAGTGACTAGAAGGGATAAAATCAGGAATGAGGTTGTAAGGGAAAGAATTAGAACTGAACCAATCTTGTACTACATACAGAGACATCAAATAAAGTGGTTTGCCCATTTGGAGAGAATGTCTTGGAATTCCGTACCTTAGGTATATGTGGAAAGAGGTGAAGGATAAAGACCACGAGGTAGACTCAGAGGAATGTGGCGAGAGAACATCAAAGAAATATTACAAGAAAATCAAATAACACCAGCAGAGACCACTAGAAGTGCCAGAACAAGAACCTTGTATCTCCCTTGACACCCAATGGGGTACAAGAGGAAGCAAATAAGAACTGGTAAAATTAAGGAAATACTTAAAAATAACAAGCAACTTAAAATTACTTCTAAAAATAACTTTTGGAGTTTGAAAGAAGTGGCTTGCAGATAATTACACCCTTTCCTGTCAACTTTGGCACGCAAGGCCATTATGGGTGGTGAAGTTCACAAGGAAGGATGATGGTCCCCAAGTGGATTAAATCCCACTTGAATCCATCTTGATGGAGAGCAGCAGCTTCATCAACACTGGCCTGGGGCTGATGAGGACTTTGCATGCCAAAAGGGCTCTGGACCAGAAAGTGACTTGCAGAGCTGGATCAGTGGTACGGGTGTTATGCTGTGATGCAAAAGGCAAATGGAAGGCCACTGTATTATATTCTCAGGACAGTTTTCATGGCTGATCACTATGAGGATCGCCGATATTTGGATTAGGATACAGCAGAACATCAAGAAGAATTACCATATCAGACTCCTTGGGTGCTTTCTAGATTAACTTCTTCTTTCGTGTCTTGATCAAACCCTGGACTGCCAAAATGAAGCCACTTTCTTTGCTTTGTTGTAGCCCAAACCCAAGTCCTCATTGGTGCATGTCTCTAGCACCAATCAACAGAGCAGTAAATGAGCCAGACTCTGTCTCTCCGCATTCACACCATGTGTTGTTGTCCGCCAGCAGTCCCCACTTGAGCATGTTGGTTCTCAACCTTTTCAAACTGTGGACTGGGTCACACTCCCTCAGAGAGCTGAGTGGGCTGGACGGCCATTTTGTCCTGCCTGCACGATGGGGGTGGCCATTTTGAGGCAGTCATTTTGGACCAACAGCTTCAAAGGGGTGGCCATTTTGTTTCTCCTTGGAAAGAGGGAGGGAGGCGCCAACCATCACCAGAGGCTTCAGACCCTCCTCCCCTCCCTGATTGACATGAATGAGATTAATTGCCTGCTCGGGGAAATGGTAAGTGGGACTTTTTAATGAGGCTAGTTCTTCCTTGTGGAGCTGGAGGTTATGGGGGTGGGATCCTGGAGGGGGTGGGGAGACAAGGCCAGGGGCCCAATCATTCTCCCCCTCGTGGCGCCATTTCATGTGGCCTGCTGCATGAAATGCTGTTTACATTAAAAAGGAACCACACATGACACAGCTTCCTATGGCGGCGGGAGTGAGGGCGGTGGGCCACATGAAATGGCGCCATGGGCCAGATCGGGCCCACAGGCCATAGGCTGAGAACCCCTGGTCTAGATTAACTCAGAAGTGGTTTGCCATTGCCTTCTTCTGCCCTGGGACCGTAAAGTTTTCTCCAGACTATATAGGCTGACTATTTCCCTCAACTTCCAGCTTCCAAACACTGTGTATTAAAACCACCATTCCCATCTTGCAGCACTCTACATTTGCAATGCCACTGCACTGCATTCTGTATACCTCTCAATTGTTGCTTATTAAAGACCTTGTTTTTAACATTACTTTCTGGTGCAGTAAAACGCATGCCACAATGTGGATGAATAATGGAGCAGGAATTACACAAAAAGGTATTGTAGTGCAAAAATTGATCCTACCACATGTAAAACTTCCTGCACTAAGATTTTTCTTGTGGTTTCTCTGGTTCTTTATGGCCTCCTATCTGAACTCTAGCAAATCATGTATCATAGTCCTCCTCCACAGAAGCCTTTTCTCCACCTCTACCAACGTGATCTATGGCTTTATTTTATAATTTGTTTCTAACTCAATATAGATAGGCTTTATCATCACCCCATTCTTAAGTCTGATTAGCATCTCACTCAGCCTGGTCCACTGCATATTTTACCCAAGAGTAAGTCCCCCTTTCATTCAACAGCACTCACTTTCAAGGGATTACAGCCTTCGCTGCTTTTTAAAAATTTATTCTGACCCTTCTAGGGTGTTTTGCAGACAATTGCCGTAGCCTGAACCATGATATAAATCTTAGTCTGCAGAGTCTAGATTTCCGACATCTGCTTCTTCCATCAGTCCATGATTTAAAATTAACTCACAGTGCCCATATGCCAACTGTACACCTCATGAATTTGGACTGGAATTGTAATTTTGAAGGAAAAAACCCTATGATGTTTACCTAACATGGAATAACACATACATTTACTCTGTGATCTAAACAATCATGATCTTATGAAATCCTAAAGTCACCTTCTCCAATCACCGAATAGGCAGGAGATTGGAAAGATGCCCCCAATCCTTTTCAACTATGCGATCTGATGAAACATATGAACCATTCTTTGTTCCAACTTCCAGAGAAGTAACCGTCTGAAGAATGATAATTTGACCATGACAGTCCAGCACCCAGGAATAAATTACTGTGGGACAGATGCCAGATTAACAGTAATCGCCTGCTGCTTCCTAGGGAAAGCTAGAATATGAACTGCTGAGACTTTGAGCTGCTCCAGGTTTTAACATCCCATAAGTGCTACTGAAAAAGGTACAGTATATGATTTTATCAGATTCTTGTTTTGTGATTCTTTTATATATAGCAGGAGTTCTCTACCTTTTTAAGCCAGGGCCTGGTCACACTCCCTCAGATAGCTTCAGGGGCTGGATGGCCATTTTGCCCTTCTTCCACCACATGGCACTTCCTGAAGTGGTGGAGGCAGTGGGGCCCCCACATCAAATGGTGCCATGGGCCGTATCCGGCCCACAGGCCGCATGTTAAAACTCCCTGATATAGAACATCCTCATAATCTATAACTCTGACTTTCTTTCACTTGTGCATAAACCCAGCATTGCCCCCAAAAGCAAAATTATAGGGCTCTTGTCATGTTGTGTTATTTTTGCACTTTTTGTTTTAAAACACACACACACACACACACACACACACACACCAAAATCTCCATGTCTATAGAGTACAGATTCGAGTAGTAGGGATGTACTTCACAGGAAGAAAAGGAAGTGAGCCTCGATCCTCTGATTTGCACCTCCATTGTAAATCACTGCAGCCCGTTTAACTCAGAGGGAAGCCATGGAGTTCCCCATCCACAGCCATCGCCAGCAACAGGCAGGCCAAGAAGCGTCTCTCCCTTCCCTCCGCCCCGAAATCACAAAAACAGGATAAACCAGCGCACGGTCTCCTCTGAAGGGCACTTCCTGAGCACAGCACGCTTGCCTTTTCCACACCAGGTCCTGCGGTGTGAAACGAACCCAGGCAGCGGAGCGAGAGAGGCAGGCAGCCAGGCAGGCAGGCAGGCGGGCAGGCGCTTCGGCGGTGTCGGGAGACTGGAGGGAAAGATGCGCCGCCTCCGAGCGCCCTCTCGTGGCTGCAAGAGAGCCGACTGGTTCGGGCGCCAGACGAGCGAGAGACGCGCACGCCGAGGGCAGCGAGGGAAATGCGCGCGCAAGGAGGGGAGGGGACGGGAGGGGTGCGATTGGAAGCGGCGGAGAGGGCCAGATGATCACCCCAGGGGCGGCGGGGGTCGCTCGGGAGGGAGAGGCTGCAGAAGCGGGCACGGAGAAGGGCAGGGCGGCAAAGGGCACAAGGGGGAGGTATTGGAGGGGCAGATGCCCTGATGGCTCAGTCAAATAAACAAACAAACAAACAAACAAATAAACAAATAAACAAATGATGATGATGATGATTGATAATAATAATAATAATAATAATAATAATAATAATAATAATAATAATAATAATAATAATAATAATAATAATAATAATAATAATAATAATAATAATAATAATAATAATAATAATCGTCTCAGAAATTATTCTGGGCTGAAAGGATTTTTGCTGGAGAAACTCCGCTCAGGGGATGCCCGAATGAGGCTCTTTTCATGCTCCCAAGATCTTTCCCCCCCACCAAAGTTATCTATTTATCTACTTGCAAGTTCTTGCTTTCGAACTGCTAGGTCGGCAGGAGCCGGGCCAGAGACGAGCACTCAAACGGTCATGCAGTACCCGGGTCCCGAACTGTCGACTAACCCTACGGCCCAGTGGTGAACCTGCTGTATTGCAGTCAAAAGGTTGTGAGTTCGATTCAGCCTTCCGAGTAAAACGCGTCCCTAGCATGGGGGGGGGGGGCAAAATTCTAGTTCATTTGTAAAGTGCCCAGAGACTGCACTAAGCACTATGGGGAGAGGGAGGTAAAGGTAAAAGGCCACCCTTGCTCGAAAGCCAGCCGTATCCGACTCTAGGGTCCAGTGCTCATCTGTTTCATAGCCAAAGAGCCAGCGCTGTCTGCTTCTGCAGACGTTTCCGTGGCCATGTGGCAGGCATGACTAGAGAGGGCTGGCAAATGCCCGGCAAGGAAAGACCCTCAGTTGAGGGGGGGGCGACGAAGCCCCCTGGGTCGGGAGACACCCTCTGGGTGGGTGCGGACCCGCAGGTGGACTGCGGAAGGTGCCCGCGAATCCCCCCCACCCCCTGCCTCCTCGGGCTCAGCCTCTCCAGGCAGGCTCCATCTGTTCTCGACGGCGCGCCTCGGGGCAGGGCTGGGCTGGGCTGGGTCCGTCCTCACCTGCTTCGGAGACGATGCCGATCCAGAGCCAGAGGGAGAGCGGGCCCACCCTCTTCATTTCCAGCGCCGGGGCGAAGAAGTCCCGCCGGGAAGGGGGCAAGCAAGGAGAAGGCGCGAGCGCCTGTGGTGTGGCCGCGCGCTCTCTGGTGCTGGTGCTGCGCCTGGCGAGGGGAAGAGGAGGAGGAGGAGGAGGAGGAGGAGGGAAGGGAGGAAGGGAAAAAGAAAGAGCAAGGCGGGAAAGGCGGGGGGGGGGCGGCGGCGTGGTGTGTGTGGGCGACCCGAAGGGCGGCGAGGAGCCCAGAGGAAGGTGCAAAGGGCGCGGGGGGGGGGGGCAGGCGACGCCGGTGTTGGGGTGTGAGGGAAGGAAGGAAGGGGCTCCTGGCCGAGGCAGGCGTTGCTCGACGGCAGGGCGGGCAGCACACGAGGAGGAGGAGGAGGAGAAGATATTTTCCTGTCATGGGGATTTGGTGACTGGGAAAGCCCTACCTGTTGAATGGCCTCAGGCCACCACAAAAACTGCACCCCCGGCAGAGGCTCTCTCTGGATGGGAAAAAAACCCCAATATCCACCACGGGATAAAATACATGTTTTTCATTTACTTTTGCGCTTCCCGCCACACATTCCACAGGAGGAGTTCTCAACCTTTTTAAAGTGGGGGACAGGGGTCACGCTCCCTCAGACAGCTTCGGGGGCCCCGACTGCTATTACTTACTGGTGTGAGGGAGGGGGCACACATAAAATGGCGCCCACAGGCCACAGGTTGAGAATCCCTGCTCTACAGTCCTGTAATTTAGCAGCGTTTATGACGGGTTTGGTGTCTTGCACGGAAGACAAGCAGGAGCCGCAGTAAGGGCTAAAACCAGACTTTATTGCATTGTAATCAAAGTGAACATGAGGTACAGGTGGACCAAACAGCCTTATTTATAGTACATTTTGAATAGCCCGGGTGATAGTTCATTGGTTACTGTCCGCGTGACGTCATGGGGACGTCACACCCATCTTCTCCAGATGCAGTGTGGCAGTAGTATCCTGCCCTTCAGGTATTCAGGTGAATGGGTATCCTGTGTCCAACGCTGCTACTGCAGGAGCAGCATTGTTCTTAACAGCTTGTTACAATGAATCAATGATTGCTTACAGTAGATACAATTGTCGGATACAAATGTTAAAGGGGTACTTGTCACAAACCATTCAGTACATAACATCCCTCCCCCCCTAGGTGAGGACGAAGTCCTTTAGCCATTGAGGTTTTCCGCACGTTCGCTTTGGGCGAGGGGTGGCCGCACTCCAGGCCGGAGTTCCTGCATTGGAGGAACGTGACTCGTTAGCGGTTGGCTGCGAGTCATGAGCCGGGGATTGGGGAGGTCTAGGTGTGGGAGTAAACTCCAGGGATGTGAGACCGGGGGCTCCAGGGACTAAAGAAAAACCCCGCTCCTCTCTTGGATGGGTGGGGGACCACTCCAAAAAATCCCCCCGGTCTCCTAACTCAAAATCTAACAATTCCTCGAAATCTCTCTCTTCTAAATTGTCCCTGTTACCCAGCGTGTCCAAAGAATGCGGGCTTGTATCATTTCCCTCCCCCCTGTGGTCTGTGTCTCCCCCTTGGGATAAGCGGGTGGGGGAGAACCCTAATGCTGACTGCTCCCTTTGGTCACTCACGTCTTGCCTTTCCACTACTCTGCCTCTGAGTTGGTTGGCGTGTCTCCTCCAGAGGAGCCCTGTGCGTGTCTCGACATTGTAGGAGACTGGCCCTGTCTGACCGACCACTATTCCCGGTACCCAAGTCGGGCCGCCAGCCGCGTAGTTTCGGCAATATACTGGCTGGCCAATCTCAAAACTCTCGGTGCCCTCCGTTTCTATGTTTCTACCCGTGTCCTCCACCCTGGTTGGGTCTAACCTTGAGAGAATCGTGGCGGGTTTCCTCCGCATGAGGAGCTCGGCGGGCAAGAGCCCTGACGCTAAAGGGGTTACTCGGTACCTTAACAGGAATTGACAGAGCTGAAGGTTCAATTCCCCGGGGCCCATCCTACGCAGTGCGTCCTTCGTTGTTCGCACCAGGCGTTCTGCTTGACCATTTGTAGCGGGGTGAAATGGGGCCGCAGTAATGTGGCAAATTTTAATAATCTCTATGAAACCCTGGAACTCCGCTGATGTGAAAGTTGTGGCATTGTCGCTCACAAGTACGTCAGGTAAACTGAAACAGCTGAATACCTTGCGTAGTTGCTTAATCATTGCAGCTGACGATGTACTGGCCATTGGAATTGCCTCCAACCACTTGGAGTAGGAGTCCACTATTATGAGGAAAAGGGTACCTCTGAAAGGACCCGCAAAATCCACGTGTAAGCGTGACCCCGGACCCCGGGCCGTGTCCCATTCTCTGTGCGGAAGTCGGGACTCCTCGGGGCGGGTGCTCTGGCAGCTCTCGCAAGTGCCTACCATGTTTTCTATATCTGTGTCCAGTTTGGGCCACCAGACGTAACTCCTAGCTAGCGCCTTGGTGTGCACGATTCCCGGGTGGCTGATATGCAGCATCTTGAGCACCCGGGACCTCAGAACTTTGGGGATTATTACCCGCTGCCCCCAGAGTAAACAGCCCCTTTCTAGGGAGAGCTCGTCTCTCCGCCTACCGTAAATCCTGAATTCCTCTGTAGGGGAGCTTGCCGGCCAGCCTTTCTGTACCCATGAACTGACTAGGGTCAACGACTTGTCTTTCACCGTAGCCTTGGCGATCTCAGCTGGCAGGATTGGGGGTGACTCTAGGGCTTCAATCAGGAGCACCTGGTGGTCCTGTTCTACCTCGCACTTGGAATCCCCTGCCTGTGGGAGGGGTGACCTGGAAAGGGCATCGGCGTGACTAATCTCCTTGCCAGGGCGGTAGGTCAGCGTGTACTGGTACGCGTTGAGGAAGATCACCCATCGCAGCATCCTTGGGGACAAGATCTGTGGGGTTGGCTAATTTAATTTAATTTAATTTAATTTAATTTAATTTAATTTAATTTAATTTAATTTAATAGTCATATTTATATATGCCGCCCACTCAGGCAGAACCCGACTCAGGGCGGCATTACAACAAGTTCTAAAAACACATAAAAACACTTTAAAAACCCCATATCCCACCCACCCATCCCACCCACTATAAAAAGAAGAAGAGAGAGAGTTCTTAATTGTTTACATAAGCTAGCAGGCAGGGACCGTGTTCCCATTCGGGCCCCACACCTGCCCTGCCAGCCAGGTCTTCAATCCTTTCCTGAAGGGCAGCAATTCTCTTTGAAGTCTTAGATCTGTTGGCAGGAGGTTCCAGAGAGTTGGTGCGGACACGGAGAAGGCCCTCCTTTGGGTGCTGGACAAATGTGCACCCCTAACTGATGGCACCATTAGAGAGCCCCTCCGGTCCGCTCTGGTTGGTCGGGCAGACACTCTTGGGACGATGCGGTCTCTTATCTGTAGTGAAGATTCCTAAGAGGGGCTTGTGGTCGGTCACAACTTTGAATGGCCTGCCATAGAGAAAGTCGTGGAACTTCTTGGTTTCTGCAATGATCGCTAGGGCCTCCCTGTCAGTTTGCGCATAGTTGCGCTCTGCTTTGGACAGGGATCTCGAATAGTATGCCACTGGGGCCTCTCGCTCTCCAGCACATGGCAGAGGACTGCCCCCACCCCCACCAGTGAGGCATCGCAGACCAGCACAACGGGTTTCTTTGGGTCAAAGTGGGTCAACACAGCCTCGGAAGATAAAAGCTGTTTGAGCCCCCGGAACGCCCATTCCTGACTGCCCCCCCCAAGCCGCATCCTTTTTGAGTAATCTATGCAACGGTTCCGCAACGGACGCCTTTCCCAGGAGGAAAGAGTGATAGAAATTTAGGAGTCCTAGGAAGGACTGCAATTCGGGCTTGGTGGTGGGGCAAGGAGCATCTTTCACTGCCACTACCTTGGATTCAGCTGGTTTAATGCCCTCAGGGGTTATTCGAAAACCCAGAAACTCTACCTCTTCCACAAAAAATACGCATTTATCTTTTCTCAGCCTGAGCCCCGCTTTTTTGAACACTGTTAGTACCTGGTCTAACCTCTTGGCCAATTCCTGCTCCCCTCCCGCTGTTATCAGAATGTCATCAAGGTAAGGGAAAACACCTGGGAGCCCTTTTAACAATCTTTCTGCGAGGGACTGAAAGATCCCCGGAGCCGAATTTATGCCAAATTGGAGGCGCGTCACTTTAAAAGCTCCCTTGTGGGTCACAATTGTCTGAGCGGTGGCTGTAGCTGGGGTTACCAACAATTGTTGGTATGCCTGGGCCAAGTCTAGTTTGGCGAAACACCTCCCCCCATGCAGGGTTGCAAGCAGGTGGCTTACCACAGGTACCGGATACGCATTTGGGTGAATTGCCTTGTTAATCGTGTACTTGTAGTCAGCACAGATTCTGACCTCTCCGTTAGCCTTCAGTGCTGTGACAATGGGGGTTTCCCACTCAGCGGAATCCACCGGCACCAGAATCCCCTGACCCACCAATTTGTCCAGTTCAGTCTCTATTTTGTCCTTTAGTGCGAAAAGCACTCTTCTTGGCTTCATCCTGATGGGTCGAATGTCGGGGTCCAATTCGAAAGAAACTGGGGGCCCTTTGAACTTCCCTAGCCCCTTCTCAAAAATGGCAGGGTGTGCGTTACACACCTCCGTGATCAGGTCAGCCTGCACGGCGTATATGCCTCCAATGAAAACTGCTAGGGGCCCGAACCACTGTGTACCCAGGAGACAGCAGGACCCTTCCTTTAGAACTACTAGGGGCAACTGCGCGGAGCACCTTTTAAACTGAATCTTGAACTCTCCCACCCCCAACACTGGTATACTTTTGCCCTGAACGTTCTGCAAATTAGTCTTAAAGGCCTTCAGCTTGGGGCGTGACTTTGGGGGAATACGCAGAAATTCCCTGTGGGAGACGATGGAGTACGATGACCCCGAGTCGATCTCCATCCTTATTGGGACCCCCTGTACCAGTACCTCAACAAAAAACCGGGGCCGCCGCAACTGCATGTCCTCGTCCTCGCTGAAGTCGGAGGTGGACGTGGTGGACTCGGAGGCCCCTTGCTCTCCGTGGGAGGAGCAGCTGTGGACTGGGACTGCTGGCGGGGCCCCCCCAACCACGGCGGTCCTGGCCCGGCACACCCGTTCGCCTTGTTGCACTGACTCAGCGGCTTGGGCGATGTGCAGGACATGCTCGAACGAGATGCTCTCGTCTTTGGCCAGCAGTTTTTTCCTGGCCCCCTCATCTCGCAGGCCCAGCAGGAGCCTGTCTCTCAGCGCCTCGCTCAGGGATGCTCCCCACCGGCAAGGTACGGCAGCCACCCGCAAGGCTGCCACGAAGTCTGCCACGGACTCACCAGCCCGCTGGCACCACTGCTGGAACGCCAACCTTGCCGGGAACACGGACACTTTCGGACGAAAGTGCTTCCTCAACTCTCATCTAGGGGCATGGCCCTGAACGGTCTCGGCGTCAGGAGGTTGGTGGCCAGTTCCAGAGTCTCTAAGCCGCACTGGGCCAGTAGGAATGCCCAGCGCTAGGCTTCCTCCTCGATGCCTTCGAGGTCCAAAGCGTAGAGGAACTGCTCCTCGTAGAGTTCCCATCTCTCTGGCTTCGTGATGTCAAAGGGCGCGATGTTCACTTGTCGGGACGCCATTCCACCTTCGTCGCCAATTTGGTGTCTTGCACGGAAGACAAGCAGGAGCCGCAGTAAGGGCTAAAACCAGACTTTATTGCATTGTAATCAAAGTGAACATGAGGTACAGGTGGACCAAACAGCCTTATTTATAGTACATTTTGAATAGCCCGGGTGATAGTTCATTGGTTACTGTCCGCGTGACGTCATGGGGACGTCACACCCATCTTCTCCAGATGCAGTGTGGCAGTAGTATCCTGCCCTTCAGGTATTCAGGTGAATGGGTATCCTGTGTCCAACGCTGCTACTGCAGGAGCAGCATTGTTCTTAACAGCTTGTTACAATGAATCAATGATTGCTTATAGTAGATACAATTGTCGGATACAATCCATTAAAGGGGTACTTGTCACAAACCATTCAGTACATAACATTGGGTGAATGGGCTTCCTATGAGGAGAGATTATTTCCAGGGAATCCTAAACAGGTGAAGGCATTTGCTTGGGAATAATACCCTGAAGCAAATGGTGAGCCACTGTGTGAGACAGAATGCTGGACTGGATGGGCTGTGGCCTGTTCCAGCAAGGCTGTTCTTATAAGATGGCTGGCTGCGGTGTGACCCCAGTTTTTTGCTCTTAGTCCAGGGGTGCCCAAACTTTTTGGTCAATGGGCCAGTCACATGGGTTAGTGGGCTGGTCACGTGGTTCCTCCCACACACATCCATATGGAAGTAAAATGCACCTTGCAGTCTGTTTCACAACTGGATGAGATAGATTTTAAGCTGCCATTTTCTCTACTTGTAGGGACTGCAGTGGCTCAAGTGGCTAAGATGCTGACTGGGAAGCAGAAGATCAGCAGCTCAATTCCCGAGTACTGCAGGATGGAATGAGCTCCCGTCTTTGTCACAGCTCCTGCCAACTTAGCAGTTTGAAAGCAAGAAATTGCAAGTAGATAAATAGGGACCACTTTGGTGGGAAGGTAACAGCCTGCCACATGACCATGGAAACGTCTGCAGAAGCAGACAGCACTGGCTCTTCAGCTTTGAAACAGAGATGAGCACTGAACCCTAGAGTCGGATATGACTGGCTTTCAAGCAAGGGAAACCTTTCTCTACTTAAACCAAAGATGCCCAAACTACAGCCCATGGGCCAGATTCAGCCCCCAACACCAATTCAGCTGGGCCACGCCACCCTTGTTGCACCCGGAAGCAGAAGTAAAATGCGCCCATACAGGCTGAATGAATTGGTGTTGGGTACCAGATCTTGCCTGCAGGCCATAGTTTGGGTACCCCTTTCTTAGTCCCTGCCAAGCAACAGTGTGGCACAGTGTGTTTATGTGGACTGCACTACCTGACAAGTGTGCCTCTTTCATGATTCCATGAGTGTTTTGTGTGGTTGAGCAAGAGAGCAACGCAGCCCCTGTCATTTGAAGTGGTGGTGAATGACCTCAACAAAGACATCAGAGGGTGAAGAGAAAATTGATTGTGTATTATTCCACCCAGAACTCCTTGAAGGAAGGGAAGAGTACAAATGCAGAGTGAGAGCAGGAATACACAATCAGCAAGTATTTTGATAATGCACACATGCAATTTGTGCAGTAGGAAAGATTCACACAGAAGAGCCTATGTTGACATGCACTCTGTATGAATAAGCAAAGTTCCAAAACCATCAGACAATATCTCTTTAATATTTAATGGGACTGACCAAGCATGCACAAAATTCTTCAAAGCTTTCAAAATCTCTGGCTTGCCCTCAATGTATTGGTATGTTTGGATGTGTTTAGTAAAATATGTGTGCATATATTTTGTGCTTGGTATTTTACTTGTTGCCCCCAATGTAAATGTGTTCCAAGACACTCATAATGTGCTTTTCCATCACCAGTACATATATGAGAGAGCACAAGCATGCATTTGTGTGTACACACATGCAGCTGGCACATACAATTACAGTGGTATCTCATACAACAATTTTAATCCATTCCACGGGGCTCATTGTTGTACGAAACAATTGCTATACGATACATGCATCGTATAGCAATTTCCCCTATGGGATGCATCATACAACATTTTTTTTTTTGCTAAGTGTTTTTTCCCTATTGAAAAATTGTTGTACGATTTTTTCCATAGGGAAAATTGTAATGCAGGGTGCCATTCCCCCCACCCCCCAAAACTTATTGTTATGTGATTTCATTACTATATGGGGCAATTATTGTATGAGGTTCCACTGTGTATAGAATATTTTAAGCACACGAGTCATTGCAAACTCACACTGAAAAAATTAGTGTCTAGGGGAAATAAAAACAAAATATTACGATTGGCTACAGACTCCAGGCATTGAAGAAAGTGCTTCATACATGGAAAGAAGCCACTTCGTACATAATGGTGTTTACAGGATGGAAATGATGTGGGGGAAAAAGGAAATCACTTGTCTTTGTGATATTTAGTTTGTTGCTCCAGAAGTTTTTATCTTGCATCTTACTCATCTCACAATCAGATTTGTAACAATATTCCTCAATTGATGCCCTGCCCCTCTGGTACAAGCTTCCAAGTGGTTCACTCTATTGAATAACTTTCCTTCTCAGTTATTAAGAAATTAGTAAAAAGCGAATTCTGTGAAGCTGCTTTTCTTCCTGCTTACCTGAGATGCTCAATGTTGTTTTGATTTGTTTAATTCTGTTTAAAGTTATGTTTACTAGTGGCATATTTATTTTATGGTTCTTATTGTACATTATGCTTTGTATTTTATTTAATATGATTTAGTGTGTGGAGAACAAGTGAGAGAATGGTAGCCTGAGCTCAATCAATCAATCAGAAAAAAAACACAACATATTTTTTTACCATTGAACTGGCAGTGGAAGACCAAAATCAGGAAATATAAAGAAATTGAACAAGTCCATGATGTAAATGTTGTTTACAACTTTCTAACCAATCCTCTCCCTATATAGGTCCTGATATATGGACGAAGAACCTATTTTTTCTACCCAGCATCAATAGCACCCAGATGCAAGAGATACTTTTGTTATAATGTCAATTTCCATTTTGAAAAAAAGTATGTTTCTTGCATTGGTCATTTTGAGGATTCCTTCCAACTCTACAGTTCTGTAATTTTGCTTTGATGAAGCAGAAGATCTGTAGCATCTAACTACCCCTGATGCTTTAATGTCTTACATCGGTTTCAAGGAAAGTCACTTGACAAAAATGTCACACTGTTAGTAAGATTATATAGACTGGATTTGCTGTCTTTGTGTCATGTTGTGTTTACGACTGATTTACCAAAATTGTCCTCATGTAAATGTGAAACAGAATGTGTTATTATTATATGCAACAATGTCTCTGTTTGAAGACAAGGTTGAGGGACAGACAGTCTCCCATACATAAGCAGAAATGATTTGTGTAACAGTGGGGTGCCCCAACACCACTGTGCTGGTATTGCATGTTCTGTCTTTCAGATGCATGTCATACACGTATCAGAGGGAAACAGTGCTGGAGAAATTACAGTGAAGAGAGATAAGTGAGCTTTTTGCAGGACAGAGCCTTGTCACCCAGCAACCAAAGAGCAAAAGTAGATTACCTTAGAAGAACACAGGATTTCTTGTTTAAAAGTTCGAGGAGAAAATGCAAAAGCAAATGTGAAAAATCAAAGCCAAAGAACCCTATATACAGTAAGGGTAAAGGTTTCCCTTTCTTGAAAGCCAGTCGTATCCGACTCTAGGGTTCAGTGCTCATCTCTGTTTCAAAGCCAAAAAGTCAGCACTGTCTGCTTCTGCAAACATTTCTATGGTCATGTGGCAGGCATGACTAGACACCGGAGTGCACAGAATGCTGATACCTTCCCACCGAAGTGGTCTCTATTTATCTACTTGCAATTTCTTGCTTTCGAACTGCTAGGTTGGCAGGAGCTGGGACAAAGACAGGAGCTCATTCTGTCCTGCAGAACTCGGGAATCAAACTGCTGACCTTCCGCCTCCCAGTCAACGTCTTAGCCACTTGAGCCACTGCAGTCCCTATATACATGCTGTTAAATTATCAGTTTGTAAAAATGGTGTTCTGGCTTTGGAGAAATGCCATAATTTATGGGATCAAGTTACATGCAGACCTGGGCAACCTGGATGCCAGCATTTGCTTTATGGTGCATATCCTTCAAAGTATGAGGTGGGAGTATGTGGGCAGATTGAAAAGGATCGGTTGTAAGAGATCTATATGAAAATCAATTATACAACCTTAGAGACATCAAAAAGAAGATGAAAATGAGAAACATGTGCTCAGTTTTTCCAAGTGGCGTGTGTACTCAGCTTCTTTTCCTAACTATTTCAAATTTAACAGCATGCCCTATTTCTAAAACTCCAAATGGTGATGAAAGGAAACTGAAGATATTAGTCGAAAAACTGGAGACACTGAGACAGTTCCAAGATTTGTTGCTCTTAAAATGGCATAACGTGATGTAATTTAGCTTGACCGCAATGTTAGTTGACTCATTGATTCATATAACCAACTGAAATTTTAGTCAATCAAAAAATTCATTCAGTTAACTAGGTGGATATATATTTTTTTCATTTTTATTGTTCTAAACCCTAAAAGAACAAGAAATGGAGAAAAGAAACTAGCCAAAATAGTTTCATGAAAATAGTCCCAGTGTCCAACAAAAGAATATAGGCATAAATGTAAACAGGGCCGTAGCCAGGAGTCTAGATTATTATTATTATTATTTGGGGGGGGTGTTTAGGAGGGGCAAAAAAAAAATTCAGGAGGGGCAACAATGTCACACTCACATATATAACATTGGTACCAGAGGGTGAGTTGGCGGAATGGGCTGTTAGCTCAGGAGGATTCTGCCCCCCCTCCGGCTACAGCCCTGAATGTAAATGACAGAAGGCCAGATATCTAAATAGTTGTCCATCTATATGCCACACCTTCAAATGTTGAAAGACATTTAAAGTCCTCAGTCCATTGATTAATAAAAATGGGAATATGCACTTCCAGTGTTGTAGTATCAGTTGTGCAGCCACCATAAGGGTATAGGGAGTCCACTTCTTTTTAACATTAGTCAATTTCCATGAAATAGGTAGATAGTTCAACAAAATGCTATACAGTATTTGCAAAATACAAATATTGCTCCAGGACAGAATTAGTATGTGTAATATCCCCACCGGGGGTAGGGGGGAAATGACCGGAAATAGCCTATGCATGCACTTATGAAATGTGCTAGATATCACAATAATTAACCATTTTTGAAAAGTTGTTGTGATATCGAGTATACACGGAACATAATCTCTTGCTTGCCCTGTTTATCTTTAATGTGTGTACTTTTACAAATATGCAAAAGGCAATCATCCTTTCAGCAGAAGCTTTCCTTGTTCTGTCTTAGAAAGGAGCTATGCAGTTTCTAAGATGGTGCCTGATCCAAGTGCATTATGTATTTATTTATATATTTATTTCAAGATTTATATTACCGCCCAAATCCAAGGACTCTGGGTGGCTTACAAAAGATAAAAACCAATTACAATTAAAAATCCCAATTTTAAAAACCCTGTTAAAAACTCTTACTGGGCATTACTCCAATGCCTACCACTTAAAAAGAGGGAGAGAGAATTATTAATACTTAAATCAGCTAGCAGTCAGGGGCCATGCCATCACTGGGGCCCCACACCTGCTTTGCCTGCCAGGTTTTTAGACCTTTCCTGAAGGGCAGCAACTCCGTCTGTAGATGCAACTCAGTTGGCAGGAGGTTCCATACGGCTGGAGTAGACACTAAGAAGGACCTCTTTCTGGTGCTAGAGAGACATGCCTCTCTAGCAGATGGAACAGTTAGAGAACCTCTCTGGTCCATTCTTGGGGTGATGCGTTCTCTTAGGTATCCTGTCCCACTGCCATGTAGGGGTTTAAAGGTAATAACCAGCACCTTGAATTGCACCCGGAGGCATACTAGCAACCAGTGCAGCTTCTGAAGTAGTGGTGAGGTAGGGGCATACCACCCGCATCCCATCACCACTCGAGCAGCCTCATTCTGGACCAGTTGCAGCCTCCTAATGGTCATCAAGGGCAGTCCCATGTAGAGTGTATTGCAGTAGTCAAGTCTGGAGGTGACCAGAGCATGGGTGACCACGAGCAAGGAGTACCAGTCTAGGAGTGGCCGTAACTGGCATATGACATGCAACTGTGCAAAAGCCTTCCTAGCCATGACTGCCACCTGCCAAGTGGCGTAGGGGATGTTGAGATCTTCAGCTATATCCTCCTTTAATGTTCCTTGTCCATTGAGCTCTTTCCTCCATCTTCTAATTTTGTTTTGTTCTTGTGTACCCTCAAGCACGTTTGTTCTTGCCATAAAGCTCTTCCTGGATCTGAGCTAGCAGACTTGAGGTGCATATCTGTTCAGAGGATGTTGAGGATCATTCTTCTTATTTATTTCTCTCAGAGTCTGCTGTTACTTCTCTCCTTATCTTAAGTGAACCAATACCAACGAGAGGGTATATTTTTTCAACTAGTGTAGAATTGAGTCATCCTGTTGTTACCAGAAAAATGGCTACTGGATACAGTTACAACTTCGGTTCGAGTCACTGGTGGAGCCCTTCTCCCAAGAATGAGGAAGCATTTAATTTAGGCAAAAATTAAAATTGGTTTATTGAAAAGGGGTTTAAGCGTCACTGGCCAGGTGCCGGGAAAAGCCCTATTCTCAACCTTTTTGCCTATTAAAGTCCCTTAAGTGAGCAGCTCTTTTTGGTTCCGATGTCTTGCGTGCAAATGTGCTGAGAGCGCTGATGACATTTCCTATCAGGAGATTTTTATACCCTCCACCCAAGGGAGCTCAACTAGTTCTACTGCTAGCTAACAAGTTTACAAAATAAGAGATTTACAATGGTGAACAAAAACCCGGCACCAGACTCTTTTGTTACATTAAAAGGTCAATCATACAGAGACAAAACAGGTCAATTACATAGAACAAAAGGTGATGGGTAGAGCAATTGCCCTGGAAATGACAGAGTTCATAGTTTAGCAAATGCAGGTTGTGACATCATTCAGGTGACACCCAATGGGCGCCAGGATTGTGATTTGGCACAAATCAGAAGTCCAGATTTGAATCCAGGATGCAAAAGGACCAATGACGGAAGATGGGCATCCTTCAGACTCCCCTGAGGAGGAGCATTGCTTGAGGCTCTTGGCCAAATTCCATTCCCACCCAGCAATTAATCTATCCTGAGTCAGCCCAAGCACTATCTACAATTGAATACAGGAGGGGTCCCAAAAACAATGAGCATGCCAGGTGCAAGAGTAAACAAAACAATACAACAAGTAAACAGAGGAATCAAGGTGGCTTGGGGCAAAATGTGAAGTGATGGCTTCCTGTGGCATTGAGCCTTCCTGGATGCTTGCAGGAGGTAGGCTGAGGTGCAAGGAAAGATCCTGATTTGAGATACAAACAGAGCATGTTAAAATCAAATCTAAAATATTTTAGAGTCCTTTTGGGGGGACATAATCTATACAGAGCAAGGGAAATATGCTATCTTGAATAGAACAGTTCCAGGTATTCAAAAACATTTTTATTAAGTTATCTAACATCCCAGGTATAACTGCCAATGAAATAATATTTATTAGGAGTGAAAGGGGCCAAGTCTGTTGTGTCAACCCTTGCAGTATATACCTTCAAGTGTGTGTGAATGGGTGCATGGTCAGAGTGGTGCTTGTGTACACATAAGCCTAATCAATCCTAAACATGTGTGGCAGAATAAAGTGAGTGAAATAAGTTTATTTGAGAGGAATAAAATGGAATAAGTTTAATAAAAGGGGATAGAAAGATAGAAATAAAAGACTGGGGGGTGCATTATCTGAAAATGGGGTTACAGTCCTTCCCCCATTCCTCTCATGTCCAGACACAGTCTGGCACATGATGACTGGTCTGGCCTGTTAATGTGGGCTGCCCTTTCTCTGCATGTGCAGGGCTGCACACAAAAGCTCCCAGCGCGTGCAGAAGAGAAAGAGACAATGAGGCTGGTTGCCACCAATATTGGTCTGTCCACATGTGTTTCTAGTGGGGATCCGACTTTTGCACATTAATCCTGATAAGTTCAGCTACCCAAGTAAAACCCAATGAGAGAAAAACAATACTGATACCAAATCCTTTCTCCCTTAGAGCCAGAGATAGGGCTTTTCATTGCAGTGTGTTCTGTATCCAGGTCTTCATTACCTGTGGGGGGAGAGAGAGAACACACACGTAGCACCCCCACCCCCATTCTTTTCCCAAATGTTGGAATCTAAAGATACTTTATTAGCTAGTGGGGCTAATGACATCCCTCACTCCACTAGATGTCCCTAGCAAGTTGCAAAACATGGGGATATTGAAGTTTCTTTGAATTTGTGCTATCCGTAGGATGAGAGAAATAATTCTAAGGTGCGAAGGATACACTTTCCATGGAAGCCACTCATACCAAAGTTTCATGAAATCCATACAAACATGACCTTTGCTGGCTTGCAATGTTAAAATAGAATACAGAGATCACCCTAATGCCTTCCTTTAAAGGACACTGGCAAAAGGAAAATGAAGAAAATGAGAAAATGAGAGAGAACAAAATTTCTAAACTAAGCAATTAAATAATGCAAACAACTCCCTTTATATATTTCACTAAGGCCAATTATAAACACACAGGAAGCTAATTTGGGGAGTATACACATTCAACACACACACCTTCTGAAGCATGCCTTGAATTTTCCTGTTATAGAGAAAATCAGGGCCATTTACTTAAAGCCTCAATAAGGCAAAAAAAATTAATATGCAGTCCATTATTCATAGACTGATTTTGTCTCTTCAGCTGCCAAGGGCAATGTGAGACCATTAAAAATTCATTGCCACACCGTGTTGTAGCTTCCATGGTCAAGGGACCTGGGTTCAAAATCTTAGCTGCAATCACAAATCTGATATTTCAAGTTCCAATTTAGGTTAATTACTGGGGTTCTCCTTATGCCCCTGGCAATGTTGCACAGAGTCAACCTTTTACAACAGCCAAAAGTAGATCATATGTGTTCTAACACTTGTAACATGCAACCATGGTGTGTATGCATCTAGGTTTAAACCTTTCGTTATAACAGCAATTCTCATTTTCCTTTAAACAACCAAACTTTCCAGGTGAAAAGTACCGTGTACATGAAAATATTTCCAAACATAGGCAAGTATTGGCTTTTATAGACAACAATTATCTGTGCCTAAGCATCTCAGTGTTAGCGACCTATTTCCAATTATACAATAAGTAACATTTCTCCCTTCATTCAGACAAACTCTTATTAGCTAGTACTGCTTTCCAATCTACTGCATGCCATGAACCTGGCCTTTAGACACTCTTTACTATTTTTACTGCAATACTGCTAGCACACCAGCTTTCCTCCTCAGAATGGTGAGGGTGAGCTCCTGTTTTCCAAATTTAAAGGATCATGACTGTCTATTTGGAACCCCCAGAGCCCAATGTTGTTCTGCCCTAATGAAAGGGGCTGTTTGAGATCGCAGATTGCCTTTTGAGCAGAGATTCCTTTCCTGGATACCCACACACTCTGACATGTCCCAATCTCTGAACCCTGAAAGGAATTGCAACACATGTGCCATCTTCCTTTGCCATTTTCCCACAGACAGATTTGATGGCACTTGCCATTGGACTTTTTGCGCTATGTCTAGGATTTTATTTGGCTACACCAGAGGTCCGAAATTACAGAACACGTGAATGCCTTTTGAGGTGTCCAGGGGAACTCTCCGCCTCGCTATTTAAGCTTAGACCAAATTGATGTTAACTCTTACACAAAAGGCATCTAGGTGTCCCAAACTGCAGTCACTTTCCCTGTTACTTTTTCTAGCAGGCAAATTCCTACTATGGAGTCTCTCTCCCCTTTCATTAAGGATTTAGGTAAGGTCTAGCAGTATTTTGAACAATTTTAATGTTCTGGACCCAAAAGAATCCAAAAACCTTTATTTACCCTTGAAACTTAGCAATTTATTTGTATGAATTAAGGGAGAACATTTATTTTTCCAATTTACACACCATTCATGATTTTACATTTCGAAAGCCAATTTTGTGAATGCATATACACTTTCAATATAATTTTGGTTGCATACTGATTTTCTATGAAAAAGGGATATTCAATTAATCTATCCCAGTTGTCCTAACTTCTGCAAATCTTAATTTTAAAGAGATCTGCAATACATCATACCAAATTGCTGCTGTATGTTCCTAGTTCCCAATTCTATCCCAATTACTTGAGCTAATACTATGGCTGTTTAATTTCTACAATTCCCATTTAAGAGAAATTGTCTATAAATAGTTTAGCCACTGCATTTGTAAACCCAAATTTAAGGGGTAGCAGGGCATTTTAATGCATTGTACTCAATTTTATGCCACTAATGGCTACTCGCCATGCTATGGGTTAAATTGCCAGCCCACTGTCCTTTGTTCTTTTTGAGGCAAGGTTTCTTCAAGTTTCAACACTAAACACAACCATACAAACACACAATGCTTTCATTTTCACAAGCATTCTAGGTGCACCTTTAGTTATTCTACAACCATTCAAAACCTCTCCTGCATTCATTCCTATTTGTCAAACTGCATCTCCCTTTACTCCACGTAGAAGGAATATGCTTTGGTCTCCCAAATTTCCTTTTCAGATTTTTGTAGGTCCTTCAGTTACACACTTGGAAAAATCTCAGGTGGCTTCAGTTAGTGGCCAACCTGGGCACAAATGCTCTTTATGTTGGTTTAAATTCATCACTAACACTCAATTTGTCCCAGGCTGCCTTCTCTTACTGGCAAGCTCCTGGATATTTTATTTTTTAAAAAATGCATTTTAGCTTAGTTACCCTAATTATATTCTGATAAACTGATACACTACATTCATCCAATTTAGTTTACATTTCTTTTTACTTAGTCTTGTACATCTCTTAGAGGGATGATAAGTTACTTTCCCTCTAGGCCTTTCAACATGGGTTAACTCTATAAGGGGGCATCTTTATTTGAGATGCATTTTAATCAAATATATGGGATATCTTATTAAAAGAATTAAACTTTATATAGGTCGCTGGGTGGAAATTTAATCCCAAATCCCGGACCTTGCCAATTGTTATGGCAAATTGCCTTCTATGCTTTTGAATTTTTAAAGGGTTTTATTTGGCTTCACATGTGGTCACTTTCTATAAGGAGGTACTTTTTTTTACTTGGGGCTACCTTGTTTACTTGGGGATATCTTGTTTACTTGGGGATATCTTGTTTACTTGGTGTTATGTATGTATGTATGCATGTTCATTATACTGTAAAGGCAAGAATGTTACCACTCCAGATACAAACGATACCAGCTGTAAAAGAACGCGAGCAGACAGCCCATAGAGGGCAGCTGCGAGCGTTCAGCCTCACATGGTTCACATTGCTCAATCACGGACAGCCGCGGGAAAACCTTCCCCGCATTCAGCAGCAGAAGAAAGAGGCGTGCCTGGGCGAGGCCACGCCGGTAGCAGCCAATCAGCTACCGTGCTACAAGATTCAAATGTAGAGAGCTACTGTATATATTGAGATGTATCACCGCCATTACCTCATGCTTCACTGGAACCTCATGCAATAAACCTGATTTAAACCAACCCTTCGGTTGTCCGGTTGTCTTTGGTCCCATACACCAAATTGGCGACGAAGGTGGGATCAATGGCTGCCCACGGGACCAAGACATGCGCCGGCTACGTGATCAAGAAGCCGGGAGACTTGGAGCTGTTTGAGATAGACTTCAACGCAGCGCTGGTGGAGCTCGAAGTCTCAGATGAGGCCAAAAAGAGGGCCATTTTCGTCCGCATGCTCGGACACGAGACCAAGAGGACCTTGGTGGACCTGATCGCGCCAAGGAAGGTGAGCGACCTCAAAGCCACAGAGCTCCTGGCGGCGTTGCGCGCCCATCTCCGGCCAGCAATAGCGATGTTCCCCGCTCGGAGCGCGTTCTGGAGGCGAGTCCAGGCACCTGGGGAATCGGTCGATGAGTTCGCCGCGGCCCTGCGGTTGGCCGCCGGCCCATGCAAGTGGGAGCTCCCCGAAATCACCCTCCGGGACTGCCTGCTCTGCGGTCTGAGGGACACAGAGACTCAGCGCGCGCTGATGAAAAGGGAGCCGCCTCCCTCGTGGCAACAAGTCCTCGACACGGCACAGGCCGCGGAGGCCACTTCTGCCGGGGTGCACGAGCTCCAGGACTGGCGCCCGAAGACCGCCAAGGCGGAGAGCTTGGTGCGCGCGGCCCGGCGAGTTTCGAACTCGTCTGCGGAGAGCGGCGACGACGAGGACGTCCGGAGGGTCCAGAGAGAGGGCCGGCGCTGCGACGGCTGCGGCGCCGCCCACGCCCACGCCAAATGCCCATTCCGCAAGGCCGAGTGCCACAACTGCGGCCGGCGCGGGCACATCGCCAAGGTCTGCCGGAAACGGCGCGAGGCCACCAGGAGTTCTCCAGACCGCTCGGCGAGGCAGGACCGCACCACGAGGCAGGACCGCACCACGAGGCCAAAGGACGGCACCCGGACCACGAGGAAGCGGGACGAAGTAGGGCGTATCTCCGACGACAGCGAGGACGACGCGCCGGTTTGCAGCGTTTCCACGGAGCACCCCCGTTACTTCGTTGAGGTAGTAATACAAGGGGCCCCTGTTAGAATGGAGGTGGACTCGGGTTCTTCATACTCCATTATTTCCCAGGGGGAGTTTATGAAAATCACCCCCCACATGCGGCCCAAGCTCAAGGCGTTGAGGGCCACACTGAAGGACGTGCAAGGGAACCGCATCCCAGTGTTGGGGGTTGGGAAGTTCCGGGTTCAGTTTAAAAAGCACATCGCAACGCTTCCCCTAGTCGTCCTCAAGGGAGGTAAATGCAGCCTCCTCGGGACTCAATGGTTCCAGCCCCTGGGATTGTTCATTGGGGGGGGGGGTTCACGCCGTGAAAGCACAAGCCGCCGGGACTGATCCAATACAGAGCGTGTGCGATGCGCACCCCGAGGTTTTTAAAAAGGGGCTCGGGAAATTCAAGGGCCCCCCAGTGACTTTCGACCTGGACCCTGCAGTACGTCCAATCAGACTTAAACCGCGCAGAGTGCCTTTCGCACTAAAGGACAAAATAGAGGCGGAGTTGGACAAGTTGGTGGGCCAGGGGATTCTTGTTCCTGTTGATTCTGCGGAGTGGGAAACTCCGATTGTAACAGCGCTCAAGGCCAACGGGGAGGTCCGCATATGCGCTGATTACAAGTGCACCATCAATAAGGCGATCCGCCCTAATGCGTATCCGGTGCCGGTAGTCAGCCACTTGCTGGTCAGGTTACACGGGGGGAGGTGTTTCGCTAAACTCGACCTGGCCCAAGCCTACCAGCAACTCCCAGTGACCCCCGCCGCAGCTGCTGCGCAGACCATAGTCACCCACAAAGGGGCGTTCCAGGTATCGCGCCTCCAATTCGGCGTGAATTCGGCGCCCGGGATCTTCCAGTCACTTGTGGAACGCCTCCTGAAGGGGTTAGAGGGGGTGTTGCCCTATTTTGATGACGTATTGATTACAGGGGGGAGCCGGGCTGAGTTAGCAACAAGGTTGGGAAAGGTCCTGACTATATTCGAAAAGGCGGGGTTGCGGTTGCGAAAAGACAAATGCGTCTTCTTCGCTACAGAAGTTGAGTTCCTAGGGTTCCGTGTCACGCCCGAGGGAATAAGGCCAGCACAATCCAAGGTAGCCGCCATCAAGAAGGCCCCTCGCCCCACCTCCAAGCCCGAGTTGCAGTCGTTCCTCGGACTGCTCAATTTCTACCACTCCTTCCTCCCGCGGAAGGCAGCCGTGGCAGAACCGCTACACAAATTGTTAAAAAAGGACGAGGCATGGAAGTGGGGCGACGACCAGGAGAAGGCTTTCAATGACCTGAAGCGACTCCTGGCATCAGATGCCGTACTGACCCACTTCAATCCCAAGCGCCCAGTGGTCCTGATTTGCGATGCATCCCCGGTGGGGGTGGGGGCGGTGTTATGCCATGTGCTGGAGAACGGGAGGGAGGCCCCGATAGCATTCTACTCTAGGTCTTTGTCCCAAGCAGAGAGAAACTACGCCCAGACAGACAGGGAAGCACTAGCAATAATTGCGGGGACCAAGAAATTTCATGATTTTGTGTACGGCCGCCCCTTCACCATAGTGACTGACCATAAGCCTTTGTTAGGCATCTTCACCGCAGATAAGCCCACACCCCAAATCCTGTCCCCGAGAATGCTCAGGTGGGCCATCTTTCTCAATGCGTATCAGCACGCGTTGGTATACCGGCCCGGGAGGGAGATCAGCCATGCCGACGCCCTGTCGAGGTCCCCCATTCCCCGGGATGGCTGCCACGTGGGCGGAGTAGAGAGGGACCATCAGGTCTTAATGATAGAGGTTCTAGACTCCCCTCCAGTAGTACCGGCTGACATCGCCCAAGCGACAGGCAAGGACAAGACGCTGGCCACAGTTTGCTCCTGGGTACAGAAAGGGTGGCCCGTGTCTTCCCCAGCAGCGGAATTCGACACATTTTTCAAAAAGAAACTAGAGTTGTCCCTAGAGAGGGGTTGCCTTCTGTGGGGACAGCGGGTAGTGATCCCCACGCCTCTCCGGCCGAGGGTGCTTAAACTGCTGCACGTCAGCCACCCGGGGATCGTCCGCTCAAAGGCGCTGGCCCGCAGTTACTTTTGGTGGCCCCAGCTAGACGCCGACATTGAACACATGGTCGGCACTTGTGAAGCGTGCCAAAGCTCAAGGCCAGAAGAGGCTCGCTCGCCACCTAGGGAGTGGGACACGGCTAGGGGGCCCTGGTCCCGGATACATGTAGACTTTGCTGGCCCGTTCAGGGGAACGCTTTTCCTCCTCGTGGTGGACGCGTTCTCCAAGTGGTTGGAGGTCATTCCAGTCTCGAGCACCTCCTCGGCCACAACAATTAAGCAGTTAAGGAGGGTCTTTTCCACGTTCGGTTTACCCGACACCCTCGTCAGTGATAACGCTAGCTGTTTCACGTCCGCCGAGTTCGGGGCATTCATGGAGCGAAACGCCATTCGGCACGTCACCTCTGCCCCTTTTCACCCGGCCACCAACGGCCAAGTAGAGCGCCTCGTGCGCACCACGAAAGACGCCCTGCTGCGCATGGGCCCCGGAGACCTCGACCTGAAATTGTGCCAGTTCCTGCTTAGATACAGGGTCACCCCATTAGCATCAGGGTACTCCCCCGCGGAGCTGTTGATGCGCAGGAAGCTGGCCACGGGAATCTCCAAGCTAGACCCCACGAGAGTAGAGGACAAAGGGCGGAACATAGGGGTGGTACCCACAAAGAGTTTCAGCGTAGGCGCCCCGGTGCATTGCAGGAACTACGCCAGCGCGGGGCCAGCCTGGGTGCCGGGCACCGTAGTAGAACAAACCGGCCCCGTCTCATACCGCGTAGAGACCAGTACAGGCTTCCTGTGGAGGCGGCACGTGGACCAACTCAGGCGCAGGGTCCCCGGAGAGCAGGACGAAGACGAGAATAGTATCGAGTCAGCGTTAGGGTACTCCCCCACCCGCTTAACCCAAGGGGGAGGAAAAGGGGAGCATGGGTCCCCACCAAGGGGGGAGGAAAGGGAATCGATCCACAGAAATCTTTTGCGGGAGTCCCCGAAAAAATGGAAGAGCGACCACACACATACCCCGCGGGAGTTTCCCCGAGATACAGATGCCCATAGAAGCTTAGACGTTGATTTACAGTACCAGGGGGAGTTAGCGGAGTGGTCCCCCACCCGTCCTAGCGAAAAGAGGGGTTTCAGTTCAGCCCCTGGTACCTCCAGTCCCAGCAGCCCCTGTGAGTCAGAATGCGATATAGCGCCGTTTCCCCGGAGACCGACACCCCCAAGACGGGAGGCGTCAGCGAGTCCGCCCACCACAGTCTCAAGGTCCCCCGAGCAGGAATCAGACGGTAGCCGAACCACAAGGGCGACCTCATCGGTTCCGCGGTTCACAATAGGAGGGTCCCCGGGGTCAGAGAGCAACAGGCAGGGGTTCACCTCCCAACTATTCATTCCCTTCCCATCCCCGGGCGCGAGGCTGGCACGGACGCCCCACAGAGCCACTAACGAATCCCCGTTTCCTGTTGCAGGACAAGCACCCGCGGAGTCAGGGATCACAGGCTCTCCAGTACTAGGTCAGACGCAAGCGCGTCCCAAGCGCACGTGCGGCAAGCCACAATGGTTGCGGGACTTCGTCCCATCCTAGGGGGGAGGGATGTTATGTATGTATGTATGCATGTTCATTATACTGTAAAGGCAAGAATGTTACCACTCCAGATACAAACGATACCAGCTGTAAAAGAACGCGAGCAGACAGCCCATAGAGGGCAGCTGCGAGCGTTCAGCCTCACATGGTTCACATTGCTCAATCACGGACAGCCGCGGGAAAACCTTCCCCGCATTCAGCAGCAGAAGAAAGAGGCGTGCCTGGGCGAGGCCACGCCGGTAGCAGCCAATCAGCTACCGTGCTACAAGATTCAAATGTAGAGAGCTACTGTATATATTGAGATGTATCACCGCCATTACCTCATGCTTCACTGGAACCTCATGCAATAAACCTGAGTTAAACCAACCCTTCGGTTGTCCGGTTGTCTTTGGTCCCATACACCAAACTTGGGGATATCTTGTCCTTCCCCTTCCTCTTGCTTGACTGGCTGGCCTGTGTCCCAGTACCATTCCTGTTGCCACTGGGCCCTGAATCTGATCCTTCTCAAAGTTCTATTGCCTGGAGACACATGCCCAAGAGGTCTACAGGTGTGTCTTTCCATAGGGCCTTTTCCAACCCAGTGGCCCTGTTTCTTATTATTTTTGCATCTACCCCATGGAGATTTCAAATGCATGATGGGCTGGGGGTTCCCTTGGGGGCCCACCCTTGAATTAGATTGCCAATTACCTCCATGGGATGGCTGGAACTGTGGCATAGGCTTCCAGCCACTGTTTGGAGGGCCACCCTGCGGCTGGTTGTACTCTTGAAGAGCTGTAACCAAACATTTTTGATCACCTGATCTTTGGACAGGTGATTGAAAGGGTGACTTGTTTTGAAGGGGCAACTTTCTTCCCTTCCCTCTATTTATAGACTGGGGGGTCTTTGCTTTCCTGGCCTGTTCCCCTTTGGACTTACTAAACACTGGGGATGGGCATTTGGGTTTTTCCTGCCTCCCTTTAAGGGTTTTTCCACTTATTGACTCTTCCCCAGACCTGTCAGCTTTGCTTGACTCTGAGGAGAACTCCTTTTGGTCAGCTTTAATAGTTCTCCTTTCCGTTAAAGGGATACTATTAATTAACCTCCCAACTTCTTCCCTCATCATCTCCTTTAAGCCATTTATGGCTCTGCTTACCATCGCCCCAATGACCTCTGCCTCAATGCCAACAGGGGCAGATGCCATCAAGGAATGTTGGGCTTTGGCTGGATTGCCTTGGAGGTCGGGGTTACTCTGGGGAGTTAAGGGGGCCGGAAGGCACATTTCTTCTTCCATCTCTGCTTCAACTAACCCTTCGTTTAAGGGGGGTGGAAGGCATTTTACCTCTTCCATCTCTATTTTGACTGATCCCTTGTCTAAAGGGGGCGGAAGGCATTTTACCTCTTCCGTCTCTAAAGGGGCCTTGCTTTCCTTTACAAAGCACAAGTTCCCAACACAAGGGAATCTCTCTGGATCATCATGTATCCTCATGAAGAGGACTGCATAGGCGAGATCATCAGATCTCCCTAGGGTACTCTCACACCATCTAATTAGGGCCCTTATGTTCCCTACATTTAAGCTGCCCTCTGCCGGCCAGCTAGGTGCCAAAGATTTTTGGGTAGGCCAATCCTTTGAACACAGGAATTTTAGTCTACGCTTCGATAACCGGGATTTTGGACCTGTTAAGTCTTTCCAATTTCTTAGTATGTTCCATAAGGGCGTCCCCCTAAGGGTCACATCTTTTGACTTTGTAGGAACACTCAGCTGTTCACCCATGACGTACTGAGATTTTAGTTGCTTTGATCAAAGGCTTTCGGATCACGAGTTACCCCTTTCACCTACAGGGAGCGTTCACCGTTAATTACAACAATATTTGGCTCAAAGTAATCGTCTCTTCTTGCCCTAACACAATTTTTCCAACCTCAAAGTAATTGTCTCTTCTTGGATGGCTACCCAACTGCCCTGCGAGTGACTTCCAGTGCGCTACTGGCCACGACACCCAGAATTTGTGCCTCCTCAAGGGAATCAACCTTTCTTGGTAGGCAGATCAATGGGGGGGTTTCGTAGCTCCGGGTGATGAGGCCGTGCTACTAATTGCAATTTTCCAATTCAAGTCCCTAACGCAATTTGGCTAATACGGGTGATGAATCCGTGCTTAGCTGTTCAATGGTTAGCTGTCCCAGCTGATGAGTTCTGGAATGGCTAAGCAAGGTTTTGGGTGATAAATTCCACAAAAGTCCTTAACCTAATCTAGACAGAGTTAACAAGTTCATGTACCCGGTGCGTTGCGCAATATACGTTACCTGATCCTGCAGCTTTTAAATTTCTTGGTGTGATCGAATTGAAGAGTTCTGGGTGGCTCCCTTTGTGATTTCGTCCTTCTTGTGAAAAAAACGGTCACTTGGCAGGCACGAAATGCCAGTCGAATCCGAGTCACGGCACCAAAACTGTTACCAGAAAAATGGCTACTGGATACAGTTACAACTTCGGTTCGAGTCACTGGTGGAGCCCTTCTCCCAAGAACGAGGAAGCATTTAATTTAGGCAAAAATTAAAATTGGTTTATTGAAAAGGGGTTTAAGCGTCACTGGCCAGGTGCCGGGAAAAGCCCTATTCTCAACCTTTTTGCCTATTAAAGTCCCTTAAGTGAGCAGCTCTTTTTGGTTCCGATGTCTTGCGTGCAAATGTGCTGAGAGCGCTGATGACATTTCCTATCAGGAGATTTTTATACCCTCCACCCAAGGGAGCTCAACTAGTTCTACTGCTAGCTAACAAGTTTACAAAATAAGAGATTTACAATGGTGAACAAAAACCCGGCACCAGACTCTTTTGTTACATTAAAAGGTCAATCATACAGAGACAAAACAGGTCAATTACATAGAACAAAAGGTGATGGGTAGAGCAATTGCCCTGGAAATGACAGAGTTCATAGTTTAGCAAATGCAGGTTGTGACATCATTCAGGTGACACCCAATGGGCGCCAGGATTGTGATTTGGCACAAATCAGAAGTCCAGATTTGAATCCAGGATGCAAAAGGACCAATGACGGAAGATGGGCATCCTTCAGACTCCCCTGAGGAGGAGCATTGCTTGAGGCTCTTGGCCAAATTCCATTCCCACCCAGCAATTAATCTATCCTGAGTCAGCCCAAGCACTATCTACAATTGAATACAGGAGGGGTCCCAAAAACAATGAGCATGCCAGGTGCAAGAGTAAACAAAACAATACAACAAGTAAACAGAGGAATCAAGGTGGCTTGGGGCAAAATGTGAAGTGATGGCTTCCTGTGGCATTGAGCCTTCCTGGATGCTTGCAGGAGGTAGGCTGAGGTGCAAGGAAAGATCCTGATTTGAGATACAAACAGAGCATGTTAAAATCAAATCTAAAATATTTTAGAGTCCTTTTGGGGGGACATAATCTATACAGAGCAAGGGAAATATGCTATCTTGAATAGAACAGTTCCAGGTATTCAAAAACATTTTTATTAAGTTATCTAACATCCCAGGTATAACTGCCAATGAAATAATATTTATTAGGAGTGAAAGGGGCCAAGTCTGTTGTGTCAACCCTTGCAGTATATACCTTCAAGTGTGTGTGAATGGGTGCATGGTCAGAGTGGTGCTTGTGTACACATAAGCCTAATCAATCCTAAACATGTGTGGCAGAATAAAGTGAGTGAAATAAGTTTATTTGAGAGGAATAAAATGGAATAAGTTTAATAAAAGGGGATAGAAAGATAGAAATAAAAGACTGGGGGGTGCATTATCTGAAAATGGGGTTACACTGTCACTATGTGCATTGTTTCATTGACAGTGATGTCTATCGTTTTGCATTAGCAGATGCTCAGTGCCAAATCTGATTTATGCAGTGTGGATGGTTGAATTCCCCATTTGTATTTTATGAGTTTCCTGGTGAAATTGTTCCTCATACTAACTTTAGCTTTGGTATTCAGGCAGTGTTGCTTAAAAGAGAATGTCCTGTCAAGTGTCTCACTGAGGTATTTCGGTGCTGAATAATGCTGTAGATTCTCTTGCCATGAAATGTCCAGCTCAACCCCTGCCTTTCTTCATTTTCAAAGGTGGAAAATGCACACTTGAGTATTGCTAGGGTTAGGCTTCAAATGGTTGATAGAGCAATGCTGTCCTAATTCTCCAGTAAGATTTCCAGCTACCTCATCAAAGCTTGATTCTTGTATGGAATTAATTAATTAATTAAGCAAATAAGTAAATAGTAACAGACAAAATAACATGGTTTGTTTTTTCCATCTTTTTCATAATCTGGAATGCTTTTAAATTATGACGATTTTAACTGATTACTATTCATAAGATTAACTGACTACAATTTATTTGTTAAAATAAATTAAAAGGATTAATTTAAATTTTTCATAGCTATTTGCTATTCTTAATAGCCTGATTTAAAATAATTAAGATGGCCATCCTTCTACTCACTTGCATAGGCATAAGCACCATTGAATTCAATGTAGCTGAATTGATATGTATAGGAATGGAGCATAGTTTGTTTATCCTCTCACTTGAATGAATGACTAAGTTTCTGGCAGCTTTTTTAAACACATAACACTTTATCTGCTTATAATTGTTTTTCCCCCACTCTGACCTAAAGCTGCAGTTTTGAACTAGTGGTTTAAAATTGATCGGCTCGATTTTCCAAAATAAATAGAGCTGGGTTTTTCAATTCTGTTATTCTTGTTCAATCTATGGCTTTTATTTTTAATGTAGCTGTCACTTAATCATAGTTTGACTAAAAGAATAATACAGTACCAGACTCTTTTTAAAGCTGGCAGTGCCATGTGATGTTATTTCTAGGTCACATTCAAGAGCATGGGTGGCCAACCTATGGCCTGTGGGCTGGATGCAGCCCACGGCACCATTTCATGTGGCCAGCCACCACCCTCGCCACTTCTGGAAGTGGGAGCAGATACGTTTATGACAGCCATAAAACATGCCATATGTAAACACACCTGCTGTAAACACTGCCATAAATGCACCCACAGCTGTCGTAAACACGTTTATGACAGCTGCAGACGTGTTTTACGGCAGCGTTTACAGTGGGAGGAACCATGTGACTGGCCTGCTCAGCTGCCTGGGGACGTGGTCCAGCCCGTGGTACGAAAGGTCGGGAACCCCTGTTCTAGAGCATGGACATCTTCAAATAAAAGACCTTATATACAGTACACTACTTTTTAAAAAAGAAGTTTTCCATAAATTCCCTACTCTGAAACAATTTCCCTAAAATTTCCCAAAGGCAAGTCTTATTAACAGAATCATCTTGAAATAAACCTGTGTAAGGAGAAGATAGTGTACAGAAACACTTTCCAATTTCAGATGCATCTAAAGAACTGAGCTATGCTCACAAAAACATGTGCCAAAGGAAATGTTCCTAGTTTTAAAAATATCATACGACTCAGTGTTTTTTGCTTTCAAACTTGCTCACTAGTGGTAAAAACTATTAGTAAATGCGGAGCATTGGCTGACTGGAAAAATAGCTGTGACAAATCCAAAATGTTAGCTTTAAATCTATTCAAAGAAGACAATTGAATTATACAGGGAAGCACAGAGATTCTCATTTGAGAGGACTGTATAAAATCCCTAGGTATGAATAGCTGCAGTAATATAAACAAACCAATGGCTTGCTATGGCAGGATCAGATTAGGAAAAGACAGACATGCTTTATTTTTCATAAGTTCTCATGGACCTCATCCCATCCTTATTTATTTACTTTGTAAATTGAACAATTCTCCTGTCATCTCTTATCTGAGGTATTATACTGTATCTGGATTTGGGCTACTTTGCATGTTTTTATCACAACTGTCAGACCTATCTCCCACATGAGCAGCAGCACTAAGTGGAGGTGCTTCATAGGTGTCTTCTAGACAGGACTGAGGAAGATCATTGAGCAAATTGAGCAAATGCGCTGCAAAGTCTTGTAAAGGGGCACATACATGGTCCATTAGATGTGGCTGCTTCTCAAATGTCCTATAGGAGGTAAAGTGGAACAAACCTTTTGGGGGTCATGAAGGCTGTCTTCTCCTTTACTTTAGGGTCAAGGGGGATTTGCCAGTAGAGTAGCCCTTAGTGAGGTCAAGGGATGTTCAAGGCGTTTCAGGAGCTCATTAACCCTTGTCTTCAGGTGAAGATTCCCCGTGCCCGGTTGGGCATCAGTGGCTTCTGGCAGAGGTTAAACCAGTGAGCAAACTCCTGGCCTCTGGCCCTTGTCAGGGCATAAGGGGGTGAATTAATGATAGGGATTAATTCGGCCGCTTGTAGCCTGACCGACGATTCTGCCGAGCAAGCACCTCGCAGACCCCAGTTACCTATTAGAGTAATCACTCATCCTCTGGCCAAGGTAATCCCCGGTGTAAATATCAGCCATATTTACCCTTGCTTAAGCCCTACACAATGGTCTTCCTTGCCCCGTGTTTGTCCAAGTTAATTAACTTCCCTTTGAGAGGTTCCCTATTAACCCGGGTACGTGGGTGAGGTAATTTTCCTGTCCGATGACAGTTTCGCCACCGTTGCGCTTTCTTCCCTATAAATGATGTTGCCTTTTTCCAATAAAGTACTGATCTGATCTCGCTCCTTTTGCCTCGTGTCGTCACTTGATCAGTCTCCTCCGGGACATTAAGGCCACCCCAGTGGCCCCGATTCCTACATCTGGTGACCCCGACGTGATTTACTCGTGAGTAAAGCGGCCCAGGAGAGGTCTACTCACGAGTAGCGAGCCACGCAGTCCGGTTCCACGCTGGAACCGCGACCCGTCCGCCCGGAGGACAGCGCGGCGCTCTGGCCGGCAGCCAGTCGGTCAGAAGGACGGCCAGCGGCGAGGCATCCCAAGAGAGGCATTCCTGCACCTTGCTCCCGGCTTTCGGGGAGACTTGCGCCAAAGGGAAAAACGCATTCCGCTCAGGGCAGCTGTGAGCCCCTGACAGCGCAGAGGCCGCCGAGGGCCCGTGGCAGGAGGCCACGCTCCGAGCTCCACCCAGACGATCGTCGCCAGAACCAGTTACCTTGCCCCAAGACGCGTCAACCCGTCCCGAGGAGGAAACTTCAGAGGACCACTCGCAGGTAATATGGGGACCTGTTCTCAGGGACAGAGTCCGTCCGCTAGCCAAAAAACTCATGAGGAAGAGTTTAAAATCCTGGCCAGGGTATTTAAGTTACGCTTTCACAGCAGGGAGCTAGCGAGACTTTTGGCGTACCTTAGGGAGCACTGCCTGCTTTACCCAGAAGTAGGTACGTTAACCCTACAGCTCTGGGATCGGATAGGAGACTGCATTCAGCAACCCCCGAAGGCCCCAGGAGGGATAGTTAGCACATGGAGGAAGTGTAGGAAACTCTTAGCTGAGATCGAACCAGTCCGGATAGAAGCGGCAGAACCCCCGTTAGAGAAGTCATCAGTACAGCCAGTCGAGCCGACTGCGCCCACCGCACTCTATCCGACATTCAAGTACCAGCAGAGTAGCGCAGGGAGCCTTCCCGCGGTGACACCTGCAGACGTCACCGAGGGAATGCAGGGCATGAGAAGCGCAGGCGCTCCTCTGACAGCTTCGGGTTCCCGAGTTACCAAAAGTCCCCTTCAGCGCACAATTGAAGAGGAGATTAGGAAGGGGGAATTGCCGGCAGAAGAACTAGCTGAGCTCAGACAGATATGTCCAATCCGCATGGAAATGGACGCGCTCACGGGCGCACAGCAGATTGTTCATTCCCCAGTCCCATATAAGCTGCTCATGGCTATGCGGAAGGCAATTGCAGAAACAGGGCTCCAAAGTCGTTTTACTAGGGGCACGCTTCAGCAGGTGTGCGAGACCACCATGTGGATTCCCCATGATTGGAAAGCCGTCATGAGGATGATGCTGACCCCTAGCCAGTACATGATCTGGGACAGCGAGTTCCGCCTAGAGGCGCAAACTCGGGCTGCCAGGATGGGAGGCGCGGTGCTTCCTGAGCAGCTGTATGGCTCGGGTAATTTCGAGTCAATCAATGCTCAGATCAACCTGCCTCTCGCCACTCTCGAGATGTCAGCCGAGGCAGCCTTTAGGGCTTATTTTAAGATCCCAGCCACTGGCAAAGCAGCTAAAAATTACACCTCCATCAAGCAGGGAGCCCAGGAACCCTACATGGACTTCATCAATCGCCTGGAAGAAGCCATTAGCAGGCAGATTGATAATGAGCAAGCCCAGGAAGAGCTCATGATTAAGTTAGCCAAGGACAATGCCAACCTGGACTGCCGTAGAATCTTGCAGTCCCTAGGCAATCGTCCTGACTTGACCCTATCGGACATGATTAGAGCTTGCGCCGACGTTGGCACAGAATCCTATAAGATGGGTCTGCTAGCGGCAGCGATGCAAGGAGGGAAAAGACCTAATGGTAAGAACAAAGGGGCATGCCACAATTGCGGCAAGATCGGTCACTTCGCTAGGGAGTGCCGATCCAAGGGAGGCGGGCAAAAGTCCGGCCGTCCCAAGGCTCCGAACACCCTCTGTCCGAAGTGCAAGAAAGGCTATCATTGGGCCAGGTATTGCCAGAATTCAGGAAACCGGAACACGGGCATGTCTCTGGCCCCAGTCCAAACAGAGGCGTCCTTCACCCAGAACTCCCCAGAGCCAGAGTAGAGTCCAACCCCATCCCAGACATTGCGAGGGCACAGGCCAGCCCCAGGGGCAGCGCGGGACTAGAATTGACTTGCCAGGCGGACGTCACATGCGACCTGCCAGGCACAGTCTATCTGGTCGATTCCCAGTACATGGGACCCCTGCCCAGAGGCTTTATAGGTTTAGTTTTGCCCCGCAGTGTAGCTGGTGCACGCGGAATTTTCATAATTCCAGGAGTCATTGACTCCAATTTTTCGGGCGTTCTCCAAGTTCAGCTTTGGACACACCTGCCCCAAACCATCCCTAAGGGGGACACCTTAGCGCAACTGATCATGGTTCCTTGTCGCTCGCCAGCAGAGAGCCAGGGAGGGCTCAGTGACAGCTTCGAGTCCCGGTCAGAGGACCGCTCGAGCGCCAGTGAGGCAGCGCAAGGATACCAGGTCTTAGCGACAGTGGAGACCAACATTGAGTGGAAACAGCGCCCGGTTATTGAGGTATTTTTGAATAATCGATCGTTCTCAGGCCTATTAGATACCGGAGCAGATGTCAGCGTGATAAGCAGAAGCCAGTGGCCAAGGGAGTGGGCCATTGAGCCGGTCTCCGATGTGTGGGGGGTAGGCGGCGTCCAGGAAGCGTTTAGGAGCCGAGAGTGGGTAGAAGTCACAATCCCAGGGGCTGAGGGCACGGCGGTGATCCGACCGCACATTCTTGACGTGCACATCAACCTTTGGGGGCGAGACATTCTGCAGCAGTACGGTGCCACCCTTACCTTTGGGTAATGGCGTTGCCACTTAAATGGTTCACCGATACTCCGGTCTGGGTAGAACAATGGCCGGTAGTAGGGGAGAAATTGGTTGCTCTCAAGCAGCTAGTTAAGGAACAGCTAGACGCAGGACACATAGAACAGTCCACAAGTCCTTGGAATTCGCCAATTTTTGTTATTAAGAAGAAGTCGGGGAAGTGGCGACTCCTCCACGATCTCAGAGAGATCAATAAATGCATACAGCCAATGGGTCCGCTTCAATGCGGCATCCCGAATCCGAACATGATTCCCGAGGGATGGGAGATCCTAGTCGTAGATCTCAAGGATTGCTTTTATACAATCCCCTTAGACCCCAGGGACCGGGAGAGGTTTGCCTTTACCGTGCCGGTCGTGAACCACAGTGAGCCTACGCAGCGTTACGCGTGGAAATTCTTGCCACAGGGCATGCTCAATTCGCCCACTTTGTGCCAAATTTACGTTCACGACGCACTGGCAAAGTTTCGAAACCTCTACCCACAAGCCTTAGTTTGTCACTTTATGGATGATATTTTGGTAGCGTTGCCGAAACTTGGCAGCAAAGTGTTTTCAGACCTCCAGGCCAGCCTGGGGGACAAAGGATTACTCATTGCCCCGGAGAAAGTGCAGAGAACCGAGCCCTTCTCATACTTGGGCCATCGGCTTCTCCGCTCTTTCGCAGCACCAGTTTTGCCTCAGATCAATTTACAGGACTCAGTCACCTTGGTAGAATTACAGCAGGTTTTAGGAAACATTAATTGGGCCAGACCGTATTTTCGATTGGATACGGATCTTCTGAAACCGCTCTTCTCGCTGCTAACGCTAGGTAAGCAGCCAGCAGACCGGATAAAAATTTCTCGAGACGCGCGCTTGGCGCTCGATAAAGTTAACCAAGCTCTCAGCCAAAGATGGGTAGATAGGATCGCCCAGGGGCCCTATGCCCCGATCCTGAATCTGTACATCGTGCGATCGGGGTCCATGTTCACTGGGGTGCTAGGAGTTGACTCAGAGAAGGGAGCGAAAATTGTGGAGTGGGTATACTTGCCTAACACCTCATCTCGGAACATTGTTCCGCCCCAAGAACTGGTCTCCGCGATGATCTACCGCGGCAGGCTGAGAGCTAGGGACATTTCTGGGCACGATTTAGCCAAGATCGTAGTCCCATTCACCAAGGAACAAATTCAGCAGTTGATGCAGCTAGGTGACTTGCTTCCGATAGCTTTGGAAGGATTCACGGGAAGCTTGGCATACCATTTGCCTAAAGACCCCAGACTCGTCTCGCTTCAAACAGGAACAGTCAGCTTGTTCGAATTGCTCTCGCTGGTCCCACTTCAGGGGGCCAGAACAGTTTTTTCTGATGGCGGACGCACTTATGGTGTCCTGACCTGGCAGGAGGGCGAAGCTTGGCACACGCTGCTAACTCTTCCACAGAAGTCCGCACAGCGGGCAGAGTTGGCAGCCGTGAACCTTGCCTTGCGCACCTTCGACAAGGAACGTTTAAATATCATAACTGACAGTCTGTATGTCAGGAATTTGCTTCACAGTCTACCGGGAGCTTACATCACTCCCGCGATAGACAAGAATCTGCTTAGCCTGTTTCTCACTGCTCAATTTCATTTGCGAAACCGCACGGAGCCGCTCTATATTGCCCACATCCGAAGTCATCAAGACCTACCGGGTCCGATTTCCGCGGGCAATAGCAGAGCGGACGCGGCGGCAAAGGAAATTCAGCAACGTTCAGTTTTGGGAGTTTTCACTACTCCAATTCCAAGTCATGCCTTTTTTCACCAAAACGCCAAGGCACTCGCCAGACAGTTCAATTTGCCACTTTCTCAAGCCCAGGGTATAGTGCGCTCTTGCCAGCATTGTGCAGGGGCACCGGGGGGGCCCTCGTGGGGGGTTAACCCGCGGGGGACAGAGGCCAATCAGGTGTGGCAAATGGACGTCACGCATGTGCCGCAGTTTGGCAGATGGCAGTACATGCACGTCTGCATTGACACTTTTTCCCAGTTCATTTGGGCGACGGCGCAGAAGGGGGAGACTGCCTCCCATGTGGAGCAGCATCTCCTGTCCTGCATTGCGGCAATGGGCAAGCCGCGGCACGTGAAAACGGACAACGCCCCGTCCTACTGCTCTAGGCAGTTGGCCACCTTCATGGCCACCTGGGACATCAAGCACACATTTGGCATTCCCTACAATCCGCAAGGGCAGGCGATTGTAGAACAGGTCAATCGGACGCTAAAGTCCTATATTGACAAACAAACAGAAAGGGGGGAGCCACCAGCCCTCCCCAAATCACAGGGAGAAGCACAGTTTTGTCTGAATAAGGTGTTGTTCACATACAATCACCTCAATGTTTTTTCGGACTGTACGCCGCAGGAGAAGCACTTCCGCCGTTCGGAAGCTCTCCCGCGACCTATGGTCCGGTACCGAGTGCCACCGGACCCATCTTGGAGGGGCCCGGTGCCGCTCATAACCTGGGGGAGAGGGTATGCTGCAATTATGTCTCCAACAGGTGTCGTGTGGATTCCGGCCCGGTGCGTCAAGCCCCATCTGGAACCTCATGGCGTGGACCCAGACCGACCCGAGTCCGATCCCGGAGATGGAGGACCTCACTCTGACCGAGGAGACCCACCAGGAGAAGCGGCGGCTGCGGACCCAAGCGCCGAGGATCACCTGGGGGATGGTCAAGACCCTTTGCAGAGAGGCCGAGGACGCCCTCCAACGCGAGGAGATGGAGCCGACACCGGAGCACTTCGTTGCAGCAGTCTTTGCCCAGATTAATGCCAACTCCGTGATCTTCACCCTCATCCTGGCCCTCGCCCTGCTTTTGGGGGGAGGCGTTCAGGCCGCTTCACTTCAGGCCAACGGCCTGCCGCCCGGTGAAGACCTTTCAGCACGGATGCACTACAACTTGTGGGCAAGGTTGGCGGGTCTCGTCAACCAGTCCGATTTTTGCCTGAAGCAGGACATTGGTTCTGCCTCAATCCTCAGCACCTGTCTCATCCCAGTGTGCCACACTCTCGACGCACGCGCCAGGGATGGTGACTGGCTGTTGAAGAAGATTTTTGGACCGCACCTCCCTGCGACTTTTGCAGCCTACACTCGCTGGGGGGGATTGCGGCTCACCATGACTTTGCCGGCTGATGCAGCCACTCTTCACACCCCGCGAGTGGCGGCCAGCCCGAACTCTACTTGCGCGCAAATAATCGGCTGCGCCACAGGCGGCCGGACCCAGCGCAGCTGCCTCGATACCGGCAGCAGCAACTGGACTTGTGCAAACCCAGAGACAATTGGTTTGTTACCTGCCCATATCACCCTACCCTCAGGGTGGTTCTTCACATGCAATCAGTATACCTTCAACTATATTCCTGCAAATGTATCAGATTCCACATGTTGCCTTAGCCGGTTGACACTGTTGCTCCCCACTAGGGATATGGTTGCCCCAAGCACAAATGTTTCTAATGTTCCACATGTTTCAAAAGGTTCAAATGTTTCTGCACCCATCAGGCGCACTCGCACCACCCAACTAGACAGCTCATGTGACAGCAGCTTTAGAGTCCTAAGCCCAGCCGAATACGTCTCACTATCAGTCAGTATAGTTGGCGTGCCAGGCTTAGCCGTCGGCAACGCACGGAGAATTGGTCGCTTGGCTTGCGGTTTGGCAAAAGCCATCAACCATACCTCCACAGCGATAGCGCTCCTCAATCAAGAGCAGGCGGAACTTCGCCATGCCATCCTCGATAATCGAGCGGCTATCGACTACCTCTTATTGTTGCACCATCTGGGCTGCGAATCCCTTCACGGCATGTGCTGTTTCAACCTTACTGACAACTCCCGGAAAATCCAAAGTCAGCTCACTGATCTCCACACCATAGTCCAGGGCATCACTGAGGGTTCCGCATGGGGGGCTTGGTGGAGTTCATTGTGGAGCTGGATGTGGTCATGGATCCCCTGGGGGTGGCTCCAGACGGTACTCAAGGTGGTAGTGGGGGTGACTATACTAGGCATAGCGTTATGCTGCTTTGCGCAATGTATTCCCTCACTGATCTCGAAGTGCCGCCCCGAGAAGAAACCCCGTGACGTCATTCCCGATCAACAGCTGATGCTGCTTCTGCGCAGAGTCACCAGTCAGGCTCTTAATATTAAAAAGTAAGGGGAGATGAAGATTCCCCGTGCCCGGTTGGGCATCAGTGGCTTCTGGCAGAGGTTAAACCAGTGAGCAAACTCCTGGCCTCTGGCCCTTGTCAGGGCATAAGGGGGGTGAATTAATGATAGGGATTAATTCGGCCGCTTGTAGCCTGACCGACGATTCTGCCGAGCAAGCACCTCGCAGACCCCAGTTACCTATTAGAGTAATCACTCATCCTCTGGCCAAGGTAATCCCCGGTGTAAATATCAGCCATATTTACCCTTGCTTAAGCCCTACACAATGGTCTTCCTTGCCCCGTGTTTGTCCAAGTTAATTAACTTCCCTTTGAGAGGTTCCCTATTAACCGGGTACGTGGGTGAGGTAATTTTCCTGTCCGATGACAGTTTCGCCACCGTTGCGCTTTCTTCCCTATAAATGATGTTGCCTTTTTCCAATAAAGTACTGATCTGATCTCGCTCCTTTTGCCTCGTGTCGTCACTTGATCAGTCTCCTCCGGGACATTAAGGCCACCCCAGTGGCCCCGATTCCTACATTCAGGTAGGCATCAAATTTGGACATTGATTGATTGATTTGATTTGTATGCCACCCACTCAGCATACACCAACTCAGGGCATGTCATTGGCCCATCTAAAGTCAATATAGAAATGGTTCCTACCATCCAGTTTGAGCATCAGTACAGGCTGTCTCTGCCAGGGGCTTTAGGAGGATTCTATCACCCCCATCTCTTGGGGGTGATAGCAAAGTACAAAAGTCTGTACAGCATTTAGTATGGTAATCAGAACATCATAAAATATTTAATAAATAAAATAAAATAAATTTTATTTTTTATTTTTTAACTGAAGAAAATAGGGAAAACGAATAGGCCGGATAGATATGATCCAGACAACACACCCAAGGAATACACGGTGGAGGTGAGGAGCAGATTCAATGGTCTGCACCAGATAGACAGAGTACCAGAAGAATTATTGACAGAGATGAGAGACATTATGCAGGAGGCAGCAAGGAAAACTATACCAAAAGAAAAGAAGCGCAAGAAAGCAAAGTGGCTGTCAGATGAGGCTCTTAAAATAGCAGAGAAAAGAAGGAACGCAAAAGGCAAAGGAGAAAGGAAAAAATACAATCACTTAAATAAAGAATTTCAAAGAAAAGCAAGGAGAGATAAGGAAAGCTACCTAAATGAACAGTGCAAAGAAACAGAGGAAAACAACTCAACAGGCAGAACAAGAGATCTCTTTAAAAAAATTGGGGAAGTCAAGGGAACGTTCAAAGCAAAAATGACCACGATAAAAGACAAAGATGGGAAGGAGTTAGCGGATGCAGAAGAGATAAAGAAAAGATAGAAAGAGTACACAGAGGAACTTTACAAAAAAGACCTAAACACCCCGGATAATAACAATGAGGGGGAAATTGAACTTGAACCAGACAGCCTAGAGAGTGAAGTCAGAAAGGCCCTAAAAAGCACGGCAAATAACAAAGCCAGTGGAGATGATGGTATCCCAGTTGAATTCTTCAAAGCCCTAAAAGATGATGGAATCAAGCTACTACATGCTATATGCCAGCAGATTTGGAAACCGAAACAGTGGCCACAGGATTGGAAAAGATCAGTATACGTCCCAATCCCAAAAAAGGGCAATGCCAAAGAATGTTCAAATTATTGAACAATTGCGCTCATCCCACAAGCTAGCAAAGTGATGCTCAAGATAATACAGGATAGACTGCAGCAGCATGTAGAAAGAGAACTACCAGAGGTGCAGGCTGGGTTCAGAAGAGGCAGGGGGACCAGAGACCACATTGCCAACATATGTTGGATCATGGAGAAAACAAAGGAATACCAGAAACAAGCTTACTTCTGCTTCATTGACTACACCAAGGCCTTTGATTGTGTGGACCACAACAAAATGTGGCAAGTAATTAAAGAGATGGGAATACCAGAACACTTCATATGTCTCATGAGAAATCTGTACATGAGTCAAGAAGCAACAGTTAGGACAGAGTATGGAATGACGGAGTGCTTTGGAATAGGAAAAGGAGTGAGACAAGGCTGCATTCTGTCACCCTGCTTATTCAACTTATATACAGAGCACATAATGCGCAATGCAGGGATGGAGGAATCACAATATGGGATCAAAATTGCTGGGAGAAACATAAACAATTTGAGATATGCAGATGATACCACCCTAATGGCAGAAAGTGAGGAAGACCTAAAGAAGCTCCTGGTTAGGTTGAAAGAAGAGAGTGCAAAAGCTGGCTTGAGACTCAATATCAAGAAAACCAAGATAATGGCAACAGGCCATATCAGTCCCTGGAAAATAGATGGGGAAGAAGTAGAAGCAGTAACAGATTTTACTTTCTTAGGATCCAAGATCTCTGCAGATGGAGATTGCAGCCATGAAATAAAAAAGTGACTGATTCTTGGGAGACAAGCTATGAAAAACCTGGAGAACATAGTGAAAAGTAGAGATATCTCACTGCAAACAAAGGTCTGCATAGTCAAAGCAATGGTATTTCCGGTGGTAATGTATGGCTGTGAGAGCTGGACCATTAGAAAGGCTGAGCAAAGAAAAATAGATGCCTTTGAGATGTGGTGCTGGAGGAGAGTTTTGAGAGAACCCTGGACAGCGAGGAGAACAAATAGGTCAATATTAGAAGAGATTAGCCCTGAGTGCTCCTTAGAATTACAAATAACAAAGATGAAGTTGAAGTATTTTGGACATCAAATGAGAAGAGAGGATTCACTTGAGAAGGCCTTGATGCTGGGGAAGGTGGAGGGCAAAAGAAGAAGGGGACAGCCAAAGATGAGATGGCTAGATGGTATTGTAGACGCAATGGGCACGGGGCTGTGTGGACTAAGGAGGATGGTGGAGGACAGGGGTGCCTGGAGAGCGATGGTCCATGGGGTCGCAAAGAGTCGGAGTCGACTGTGCGACTGAACAACAACAAAAAATAATAATTTACACAATGGAGAATGTCCTGTTGTGTAGTTCTGGCTGCGCAGTGGGCATAGTGTCATTGGCCATAGCAGATTGCCACTAATTAAACTGTTCCCTTTCAAATTTTAGGGAGTGGATGACTTTCGATCATTGCAGATCTGTCATACACAGCCCAAAATAAAAAATAACCTCTTAAATTACCAGCAATCTGGTACAGCTAGTGACATACTGCACAGTTAGAATAATGAAACAGGATATTGGCCAACACCTTAATTGCAGTCCGTATGTTGAGATACTGGACATGCACATGGTGAGCTTTATAACTAAAGTTCAGTAAGTCAGAGTAATGGAAGGGGGTGGATGGTTGTTCAGATTAATATGTCAAGGTTCTCCATGCATTTCTATGAGAGATTTGTATTCTTCTTCTGATACAGTCATTTAGTGCTGTTTTACTGATAATACTATACGGTATCAAATTTGTTTGTGTCTATATGATGTTTTGCATTATATATGCCCTGTATAGCTTTTCTGTGGGACTGCAGTGGCTCAAGTGGCTAAGACGCTGACTGGGAGGCGGAAGGTCAGCAGTTCGATTCCCGAGTACTGTAGGACGGAATGAGCTCCCGTCTTTGTCCCAGCTCCTGCCAACCTAGCAGTTCAGAATTTGGATATTATTGGACAATCTCAGTGGTGGGCTTCAGCAGATTCACCCCAGTTCACCAGAACTGGTAGCAAAAATTCCAGCCGGCCCCACCCATCCAAATTTTGAAATAAAGTAGTCCTAATTCGGGTGCAACACAGGGCTTTCCCTCTGGCCATGCCCACCATACCACACCTACAGAGTAGGTAGTAAAAGATTTTGAATCCCACCTCTGGACAATCTCCCTGCATGTTAGAAAATGTTCTCAAATACTATCTTGCAGAACTGTGGGTAGTATAAACTGATTTCACAAGAGTGAAGTACCATTTAAATAAAAGCGTAAGAATAGTTTAATTGGCCCAAGTAGATTTAAATGCTTTGTATGACCATGCAGTGATTGAACATTTCAGACCCTGTTCCTATATTGTCTCTAAACTAGTTGAAGTATGGTTCTCCAAGTTCAATAATAACTTGGATTTGGGCCAATAGCATTTAAAATAAACAAGTACAGCAGACCAATAATCATAAACACTTACTGAAATAAAAGCATTTGTTGCACATAGGTGAAAGATATCATAGAGGGTTCAGTGGATTTGTCCAAGAAGAAAATTCTAAAATTTAGGTTTGGAAGGATTTAAGATGAAAATGACCTATATGACTAATTTGGAGTCATCAGTACTTTCATAGAGGTCATTCCCAGCTTAGGTCCTTCAGCATTCTTTTCAGGCACAACTGCTGAGTTCTGCCATCGCAACATGTACTAGTGCTTTGTCTCCAGGTACTACAGATGTCAGGTAGAATCTCAGATTTAGAGAATGGAGAAAAAACAGATGTACAAGTTATGACAGATGGACTTGTTCTCTGTCATAGTTTGCTGCATGCCCAATCTATCAGTTTAGCCATCTTCAGAGTTTGACAAAGTATGCTGTCTTTGAAGGATAATTTAGCTCAAGCAGTGGAAATGGTTACTTATTTTTACCTTAGTTTGGGGTTTTATCTATGTGCAGTGCCATACTCTTTAGAGTATCTTTCAGGATGATGGATGGCCATGAAAAGTCTCTTTGCTCTTCTCTGAACAGGAAGTTCTTGTGTGGAAAGAAGATTTGCATGAAGAATTACAAATAGGAAAAAAATGGAGTCTGGCTCTCTTTTAATGAAGTAGTGTGCTTTTTCTGTGTTTTGTCTATTCTATATTTGCATTTTTAAATGTAGAATATAAATCAGATTTTTACAGTAAGTCTATATTTATTAGTTTATATTTATTATTTTCCTTGATTGACCAGACTATCAAGGGATTATTTCCTGATGGTCACAACTCTCTTTCCATTCCTTTTGCTGCCGTGCTCTTCTTCTCCAGGTTCAACCAAAACTTTTCACAATTGGGTCTTTCAATCTTTGGGGGAGAGCTGCCAAGGGGTCTTTTTACTCCTCTGGGATACCATTTGGTGACTGCTGCTTTCCTACACCCATCTGTCATTCATTCGAGAAACTTGTCCAGCCCAGCCTAATTTCCGTTTATGATATTCAACAACCACTTCATTGATTCTGCTTTGTTTTCTTATCTGGGTGTTGGGATGGGGTCATGAAGGGATATTTATTATGCTATATGATAAGAGTAAGAAAGATTTGCTGGGAAAACCTTTCTTTATGTTTCACTTAAGCTGCAGAAACAAAAGACAATGCTTTCACAGTTGCCACACTAGTTCTGTAAAACACTTTCCCCCATTAAACTTTGATGGTTTCCTTTCACCAGCTGATACATATATTAGCCAAAATCCTGTTGCTTAACATAGCAAATCACAGTGAGCCAACTCCTCTGAAGTTTCGATTGTTTCAAATGGGTCTATCTTACCTGTGACTTATGTTTGAATCAGTAGAAATTACAGACTTGATTCACCTCATTGATGGGATACTCTAGTGCAGTGATGGCGAACCTTGGCACTCCAGCTGTTCTTGAACGTCAATTCCCAGAAGCCCTGATCAGCAGGAGTGCTGATTTGGGCTTCTGGCAATTGAAGTCCAAGAACACCTGGAGTGCCAAGGTTCACCACCACTGCTCTAGTGCAATTTGCTAGGCTAAGCAACAGGATTATGGCCACTGATGTACAAGATTTTCCTGACAAATACAGGTGTAAACATTTTTTTTACTTGTCTCCTCTTTGATTTTATTAGATTTCTAATGTATTCTATGGTTCAGTAGCTTTCAAGACTTATAAGGTTCACTCCATGTATAAACATTAAAAGGGAGGAACAGAAATTGTATTTATTTATTTAACAAAATTTCTACCCCGCCTTCCTCATCCATGGATGACTCAAGGCGGCTTGCATCACAGTTAAAAACAAACAAATTTAAAACAACAACACCCACCCATGCCCCCTAACCCCTTAAGAATAAAAGGTACACAACCAGATTTAAAAACTGTTAACAAAGAATTAAACAATACAAAGAATAAGATTAAAAAGTTTAAAAAAGGGGGGTGGAGGGCCAGGGGAGGAATAAAAATATCTGAATAAATGCCCCCTGAAGAGTCCACCAGAGTTGCTTTGTACAGGGCTTCAGGTGGGCACTGAGACTGGTTGGGGAAGCTGAAAAGGAGTGTTAGGTGATGAGACAAACCATCTGGGTGAAAAGGTGGAGATGAGTGGCTCATGGTACCCAGCTGGCAAGGATAAAGGTTGAAGGCAAGATACAGGTGAGAGTCAGAAGCAAGGAGTCAGGATCAGGCTCTGCCAGCATGTAGAATGAGGGGACCTGCAGAGATACAGTGGAGAATAAGAAGGCGGTCTTGCTTACAGGTCTACAATGATCCTCCCAGACTAATCTTATCTCATTTTTTATTGGATAACTTATTTGGTAGATGGTGGGGATCCTGCAAAGGTTTTTCTTGCTCGAAAGCCAATCATATCCAATTCTAGGGTTCAGTGCTCATCTCTGTTTCGAAGCCAAAGAGCCAGCGCTGTCTGCTTCTGCAGATGTTTCTGTGGTCATGTGGCAAGCATGACTAGACACCGGAGTGCACGGAATGCTGATACCTTCCCACCGAAGTGGTCCCTATTTATCTACTTGCAATTTCTTGCTTTCGAACTGCTAGGTTGGCAGGAGCTGGGACAAAAATGGGAGCTAATTCTGTCCTGCAGTACTCGGGAATCGAACTGCTGACCTTCTGCCTCCCAGTCAGCGTCTTAGCCACTTAGTATATTCTGACTTCAGAAAACTCTTTAAACAAATTCCAGAGCTATGGAAAGATTGTTACCAATTGGGAAGCATTATCCAATTGACACAGAAATCATCTGATTCTTATTTAACAAGATTTTGCATTGATTTAGCACCAGTAACAGACAATGGGACCAGTGAAATCTCTTGAGATAAACAAACATATATATTTAGAAATCCAGTGTACACAAGGCTAAATAAAAAACCCACATACAATCCATCAGCTGTTCCAGTAGTCTGACATGCCGCATACAGGTATTTGTCAAGTAATTCTGTACTCTGTCAACCATGGATTTAACTAAAATGGGCACAATCTTTTCCACATAGAAATGTAGCAAAGGGGAAATTATCCTCTTCCAAGTCATTACTTTGTCTCATCCAGAGCCATCTGGACAAGCCATGATATTCCAGGTCCTTTCAACTAATGGGGGGGGGGGGGAGTTACCATGAAAGGCAGAAATACCTTCATTACTATGGTCAGTAAAGATTGCCCTTGCTTGAAAGTCAGTCATATCCAACTCTAGGGTCTGTTGCTTATCTCCATTTGCAGGGGGGGGGGGAGTCAACGCTGTCTGTGTCTGCAGTCGTTTCCGTGGACATGTGGCAGGCATGACTAGACACTGAACACTGTTTACCTTCCCACCCAAGTGGTACCTATTCATCTACTTGCAATTTCTTGCTTTCGAACTGCTAGGTTGGCAGGAGATGGGACAGATGCAGGAGCTCACTCCGTCGTGCAGTACTTGGGGCTCTAAGTGCTGACCTGCTGACCTTCCAGTCATCAAGTTCAGCATCTGAACTACTAAACCATCACAGTCCCTCATTACTATGGGTTTTAAAAAATATATGGAAGCTGTTCAATGCTTTATCGTCAATAAGGCCAATACTGCAGTTGGAGAGGAATGAGTATTTCTGCAAGCCTTTGGATCTGGTACAAGAGGTGTGGCAGAAACAAACAGGCACAGCGGTGGCAGTGACACATTTTAAAGGGAGCAGGAGGGGGGAAATCCAGTGTCATTCCATTGAAAAGAGAGTTGATGACGATGGAAAGCCAAGGGTGAGAATCAGGAGACCTTGGCTTGGGCTCCCCCTATTGATCTGCTCCCCAGGCGGGAGTGAATAATATCTGATCCTGAGCAGCGTGTGTGTGTGTGTGTGTGTGTGTGTGTGTGTGTGTGTGTGTGTGTGTGTGTGTGTGTGTGTGTGTGTGTGTGTGTGTGTGTGTGTGTGTGTGTGTGTGTGTGCTGTTTGATGCACAGGGACAGCATGAGTCACGAATCTGACCCTGGTTCTCCACCTGGTCCCGGGATCCATTGTGTGACTGACTGTGGTCTTGATGCCCGGCCTTTACCACACTGCCACCTAATGGTGGGAAGTGGAATGGGACTCTATTTACTCCTCCGCGCCAGAATGATGGCAAACGGGGAACATTACAGGAAGTGCTCATTGTTGTTAAGTCTGGCGAAACATCGGGATCCTGCTTTTAACAATTGTCATGTTGAAAGCCGCGCCCCTCCTCACCCGCAAATAGCACACAGTGTCCAGTTAACAGCACATGCAGAGGGAATTGGGCGCAGGGGGTGGGGAGGCGGCGGCAAGGATGATTTAATGTACAGTAATACCTCATACAAAGTCCTCTTCATACAACATCGGATTCATACAACATCGCCTAATCCCTTGAAAAAAGTTGCCTCATACAAAGTCGACTTTGTATGAGGCATTGGGTTTTTCCCAGGTTGCATTGTGCCTGGGCAGTATAAAAGGCAGGACACATGCGTGCATTGTTCTTGTGGGTTTTGCATGAAGTGAAAAGTGTTTAGGAGTGGTTTTGAATGCGATTTTGGAATTTTTTATATTTTATTTTATTTTTTTTCGTCAGAATTTTTAGAAGCATTCCTGGGATTTTTGCAGCATTCTTCAGGTTCTTGGACAATCAGGGTTGTTTGACAAGTTTTTGTAATGTTTTTAACCTTTAGACAATGTTTTCTTAAAGTTCTGTCAGTTTCCTGTCTGTTTCCCTGACTTTGCCTTGAAGTCTGTGCTGTTACAGTACAATGTATCTCTATGGAAACGACGTTGTATGAGGCATCGCGGCAAGGATTTGGACGTTGTATGAGACATCGCGGCTAGGATTTTGCATGCCTCATACAAAGTCCAAATCCGTATAAAGTCCGAACTTGTGGAACCAAGTTTGGACGTTGTATGAGGTATCACTGTAATTTAATTCTCACACTTGTATGCCGCCCAATCAGGAAACCCGACTCAGGGCGGCTCACACAATAATTACACAGTAAACACAATAATACAATAAAGACAATAATTATACCATATTCAACCTACAAAAGCACATATCATAATATACAATGCTGAAATCCGAAAAAGAGCAAGTGGCCATAGTGGATTAAGAAAACGGCCATTAATACTGAAGTCCTAACCGCTGATATAATTAGGATAGCAAAACAAAGATACCTGAGGGGGGACTCCCTAGGACTGTGATGGTGAACCTTGGCACTCCAGATGTTCTTGGACTTCAATTCCCAGAACGGGCCATTTTACTTCCACTTCCAGGAGCGACAAGGCGGCGCAGACCAGATGAATCGCAGTAAACCCATTCATGTGGATTCACGGGGGCTTGGGCTTCTGGGAATTGAAGTCCAAGAACATCTGGAGTACCAAGGTTCGCCATCACTGTCCTAGGAACCTCACAAAAAGAGGAATTATTTATTTGAAACGTTGCACAAATAGCCAAGCGGACTACTTTACACAGAAAAGAAAAATATAATATTTCTGATTTATGCCATCAAGGAAAAGGAGTGCCTGGATGAACTAAAGCATTTTTAAAGCAGTGTCTTATAGTGCATATGGTATAATAGAGGGGAAATTAAATTGAAAGAAAATAATCTCTGTTGCTGAATTTAGCCAGAATAACAGATTCTTATGACTGGAAGATGCTTCCAGAGGAAGCTTTCCTCAAGATTTCAGGCTGGCCTCCTTCATGGAATTCTATGGTATAGTAGGCTGAGAGATCAGTTGTCTTTCCTTTGGACGTCTCCCATGTTTTCTCTTGGTTGATTTCTTACCACAGAAAATCCGTTATGGAGGAAGGAAAAGAATATTCACCCATTGTCTTGACTGGTGACCATACAAAACTGAATTTAGATTCCATTTATTTCAGTGGGTCAAGTTAGTCAAGGCTTAAGTGCCTTGGTATTTTTTCAAATATAGAAAACTTAAAAGGCTACAGTTAGGACATCAATCCACTGGTATCATTAATTAGACCCTGGCTCCTCCCTCCATTCTTTCTATGGACACCTTTAATGGTAACTAAGAACATGTCCAGACAGAGCATTTAGTTCACTTGTTGGAGCTCTCGTGGGTCACTTTTGACTCTAGCATCTACATGTTGCAGACACTGGAGCACTCCAAACTCTCCCTGAACATTCTTATTTGAACCTCCATCAGGGAGTTCAACTTTTTTTGCATCAATCCCATATTCACCACTCCCAGCATATGTGAATGCTGGGAACTGCGTAAATGAGAGCCCTGCAGTTGTCAAAGATAATGTCTGGTGTCAATGTGTATATATATCAACACATACACACATATCTCCTTCATATCTGCAGGAGATACATTCCAAGACCTTCCACAGATACCACAGAAAACAGTGAGCCATGTATTACAGCACAAGTATCTGAATAATGCAAGCAGTGTGTGTGATTTATATAAATGCCTCCATAGATCGTTCAATTGTTGTTGTTGTTGTTGTTCAGTCGCACAGTCGATTCTGACCCTTTGCGACCCCATGGACCATTTTCCTCCAGACACCTCTGTCCTCCACCATTCTCCTCAGCCTGCCAAGCTCTGCGCCCATTGTGTCCACAATACCATCTATCCATCTCATCGTTGGACGCCCCCTTCTTCTATTGCCCTCCACCTTTCCCAGCATCAAGGCCTTCTCAAGTGAGTCCTCCCTTCTCGTTTGATGTCCAAAGTACTTTAGCTTCATCTTCACTGTTTGTCCTTCCAATGAACAGTCAGGGTTGATTTCTTCCAGTATTGACCTATTTGTTCTCTTTGCTGTCCAAGGGACTTTCAGGACTCCTCCAACACCACATCTCAAAGGCATCTATTTTTCTGCACTCAGCCTTCCTAATGGTCCAGCTCTCACACCCATACATTACCACTGAGAATACCATTGCTTTGACTATGCGAATTTTTGTTTTCAAGGTGATGTCGCTGCTTTTCACTATATTCCTCAGGTTTCTCATAGCTTGTCTCCCCATAATCAGTTGACTTTTTATTTCATGGCTACAGTCGCCATCTGCAGTGATCTTAGATCCCAGGAAAGTAAAATCTGTCACTACTTCTACTTCTTCCCCATCTATTTTCCAGGGACTGATTTGACCTGTTGCCATTATCTTGGTTTTCTTGATATTAAGTCTCAAGCCAGCTTTTGCACACTCCTCCTTCAATCCAATCAAGAGATTTTTTAGGTCTTCCTCACTTTCTGCCATTAGGGTGGTATTGTCTGCATATCTCAAATTGTTGATGTTTCGCCCAGCAATTTTGATCCCATATTGTGATTCCTCCATCCCTACATTGCGCATTATATGCTCTGTGTATAGATTGAATAAGCAGGGTGATAAAATGCAGCCTTGTCTTACTCCTTTTCCTATTCCAAACCACTTTGTCTTTCCGTGTTCTGTCCTAACTGTTGCTTCTTGGTTCGTGTACAGATATCTCATGAGGCATATGAGGTGTTCTGGTATTCCCATCTCTTTAATTACTTGCCACATTTTGTTGTGGTCCACTTTGATGTTTGAAGATTGATACGCGGTAGGCAGCATTCAGGGAGCCAAACACATCTTTATTGCAAGGTATGCAATCTGAACATGAGGTAATGGCGGAGACGCAGCTCCTTATATATGCTTGAAGTACATTTTAATTTCGCCCATGGGCGCCCATTGGTTGAGGTATCAGTGACATCATTGCGGGCGTATTGGATACCTTACAGGATTTACCTGTGGCGGGAATGTTTCCTGTGCTACTCAGTGATTGGGTGATCTGAACCATGTGGGCTGAGCTCTGCAGCTGCCTCTAGTGGCAGCTGAATCGCTAGCAAGGACAGCTGAGTTACATTGTAATCACTGGGACTCATTCACAGTTCATTTGGATACAAGGTTACTTGGAAGACAAGGTTACATTTCTTAAAGGCACAAGTTCCATACACAACATCCCTCGCCCCTAGGATGGGACAAAGTCCCTCAACCATCGTTGTGGCCCGCAAGTGTGTTTTGGCCACACAGCTGCTTGGTTGGGCTTGGAGGAACGGGGTGTTCCGGGTTCCATAAACTCTCGTCCTGCAGAGGGGAAACGAGCAGTTTTAGCGGTGTCTCAGGAGCACTGGCCCGAATCAGGAGAGGGACTCAGGAGGGAATACTGCATATCGAAACCTGGGAGGGGAGGAGGCTGACTTGAGGGAAGTTCCTGCCTGCTACTCTGAGAAGGGGGTGACTCGACTGTGCGTTGCCTCGTCTGCAAGGGAGTAGAGGATGGGGGGTTGCTGGGGAGAAATCAAAACCCCGCCACTCACTTGGATGAGTGGGGGAACACTCTAAAAACTCCCCCCCCCCCGATCCTGTAACTCATAATTTAAACTGTTGAGGTCTGGGCTCTCGAATTCTTCCCAGTCTCGCTGAAAAGGATGGGTGAAACTGAAATCAGGAACTCTTGGTGGACTAACTGCCATCTCTCCACCTTGGGACAAGCGGGTAGGAGATAACCCTAATGTTGAATCACCCTGATCCTCAGTCCCCTGGGTGTCTGTGACCCGACGCCTGAGCTGGTCGGCATGTCGCCACCACAGTAGCCCCAAACTTGTTTCCACCTGATAGAAAACTGGCCCTGTTTGATCAATCACCACCCCTGGGACTCACGTTGGGCTGGCGGCTGCATAATTCCTACAATATACTGGGTCCCCAACTGAAAAAACCTTGCTATGTGCAATTTCAATGTTCCTCCCCTTATCCTCCACCCTGGTCGGATCAAACCGGTCGAAAAGTGAGACCGGCCTCCTGCGCATCAGGAGTTCAGCGGGCGAGAGCCCAGACACCAGGGGAGTTATTCTGTAGCACAGAAGAAATTGACACAATTGTAGCTCTAGGTCCCCAAGGCCCATTCGCCGAAGCGCCTCTTTAGTAGTTCACACTTGGCGCTCAACCTGACCATTCGTTGCGGGGTGAAAAGGGGCGGATGTAATGTGTCGAATTGCGATCCTCTCCAGGAATGCCTGGAATTCGATGGAGGTGAAAGTACTAGCGTTGTCGGAGACAAGCACATTGGGTAACCCAAAACAACTAAATAGTCTCTGCAATTGTTTAATGGTTGCGGCAGAGGAGGTGTTGGGCATTGGAATGACCTCCAACCACTTTGAAAAGGAGTCAACCACTAGCAGAAATAACGAGCCCCAGAACAGACCCGCGAAGTTGATGTGTAATCGAGACCATGGTCCATGGGCTGTGTCCCATTCTCTGTGAGGAAGTTGGGACTCTTCTGGCCGAGAACTCTGGCAACTTTCACAAGTGCCTACCATGTGCTCAATGTCCGCATCTATCTGGGGCCACCAGAAGTAGCTCCTGGCCAAAGCCTTTGAGTGCACGATTCCCGGGTGGCTAATGTGTAGCAATTTGAGCACCTTTGAGCACAATACTTCAGGAATTACCACCCGCTGGCCCCAGAGGAGGCAACCCCTCTCTATTGAAAGTTCGACCCGCTTCCAGAAGTAAGCTTTGAACTCCTCCACTGGGGGAGTTGCGGGCCACCCCTTCTTTACCCAAGAAAGAACTAGGGACAGGAACTTGTCCTTCGCCGTGTACTTAGCGAGGATGTGGGCACTATTGGGGGCGAATCGAGGGACTCGATCAGCAACGCTTGGTGGTCTCGTTCTACGTCGCACCCGGTTTCCCCTACTCTGGGAGAGGAGACCGGGAAAGTGCATCAGCGTGGCTGATCTCTTTGCTCAGGTGGTGAACCAGTGTGTACTAGTACACATTGAGGAATATAGCCCACCTAAGCATTCTATGGGACAGAATCTGGGGTGTGGGCTTGCTCGTGGTGAAAATACCCAGCAGTGGCTTGTGGTCGGTTACAATAGTGAACCCCCGACCATAGAGGAAGTCGTGGAATTTCTTGGTTCCAGCAACTATTGCAAGGGCCTCTCTGTCAGTTTGCACGTAATTGCGCTCTGCCTTTGAAAGGGACCTTGAGTAAAATGCAACCGGGGCTTCCCACCCGTTTTCAAACATGTGGCACAGCATCACCCCCACCCCCACTTGTGAAGCATTGCAAACTAACACCACGGGCTTCCTGGGGTCGAAATGGGTTAAGATTGCCTCAGAAGACAACAGCTGTTTGAGTTCCTTGAAAGCCTTTTCCTGGCTGTCCCCCCACCACCGAACCACGTCTTTCTTTAAAAGACGATGCAGAGGCTCCGCTATGGACGCTTTCCTTGGCAAGAAGGAATGATAGAAATTTAGGAGCCCTAAGAGTGACTGCAGTTCTGGTTTCATGATGGGACAGCCGCAACCTTTGAATCGGAGAGCTTAACTCCTTCAGGAGTTATCTTAAACCCTAGGAACTCTACCTCCCTCGCCAGGAACACACATTTATCCCATCTCAATCTTAACCTCGCTTTCTCGAATACTGTTAGGACTTTGTCCAACCTCTTTGCAAGTTCTGACTCACTCCCTGCAGTGATAAAAATGTTGTCAAAATAAGGGAGCACCCCAGGGAGACCCTTTAGGAGGCATTTCACGAGAGATTGGAATATTCCTTGTCTTTGAGGGCGAAGGGCACTCATCGTGGCTTGAGCTGAATGGGTCGAATTGTAGGATCCAGGTCGAAAGAAACTGGGGGCCCTCTGTATTTCCCAAGTCCCTTCTAAAAAACCGCTGGGTGTGCGTCGCACATGTCTCGCACTGGATCAGTCTCTACGGCATTGATGCCAGACAGTTCAATACCCAAGGGAGCAAACCACTGGCTCTCCAGGAGGCAGCTGGAACCCCATTTTAGAACCACTAGGGGCAGCTTCTCTGTGAAATGCTTGAACTTGACTTTGAAGTCCCCCACCCCCAAAACAGGAATCAGGTTGCCCTGCATGTCTCGCAAGGACGACTTGAGGGCCTTGAGCTTTGGGCGAGAATTGGGGGGAATACTAAGGAAAACCTTCTGGGACACGATGGAGTAGGATGAACCCGAATCCACCTCCAACCTAACTGGGACCCCCTGTAACAGTACCTCAACAAAGAAACACTGGTGTGCCACAGACACGTGGCTCACAGTTAGCTCCTCCGTAGAAATCTTCCCGATGGCACCTCCTTTTTGTTGAGGGCATTCGGCTGGCTCCTGGTCCTCTCTCCACCATCGCCTGGAAACCTTGGCAATGTTGCCCAGACATCCGCAGTGGTGGCACTCTGCCTTCCGGAACGGGCACTTTCTCCAGTTGTGGGATGCTCCGCAGCCGTTGCATCGGCGGTGGTCCTCGTCACTTGCTTGCTTCTTGGGCACCTTCCTCAGGCCCTTCTGGACATCGTTGTTGTTGCTGGAGCTGGCCCCGGAGGATGCGGAGGCCTCCGGGGAGGAAGATGAGCTGGATGCATGGCGGGGTGAGCACCGGATGGCCTGCACGGCCGACCCAGGCCCCCCAGGTGTGGCTGGCTTTGCCCTGAATGCCTTCACCCCAGACCTCACTACTTTGGCCACCTGAATCTCCCTCAGGATGGAATTGAATGTGAGGTGCTCACGGGCCATCAGCTTCCGCTGGACCTCCACATCTCGCAAACCGCACAGCAGGCGGTCTCTCAGGGCTTCTTCCAAATTGGGGCAATTTGGGCAAGGGGCAGCAGCTGATCTGAGGGCAGCGGCGTATTCTGCCATGGACTCACCTGGATACTGGTAGTGCCTGTGGAACGCGACTCTGGCCGGGTAAATGGACACTTTCGGCTGAAAGTGATTCTGTAACGCTGACAGGATCTCGTCGAGCGGAACCGCGTCAATTCTAGTGTGAGGAGGCCGATCTGGGCTAGGAGGTAGGAGCGCATTTGTTCCTCATCCTCGATGTGCTCGGCGGCCATCGCATGTTTGAATTGGCACTCGTACAGAGCCCACTGCTCTGGTTTCTTGATGTTGAACAGAGGTAGCTTGATGCTGTGGGGAGCCATTACCCCACCTTCATAAGAACATAAGAACAGCCTTGCTGGAACAGGCCACAGCACATCCAGTCCAGCATTCTGTCTCACACAGTGGCTCACCATTTCCTTCAGGGTATTCCCAAGGAGATGCCTTCACCTGCTTAGGATTCCCTGGAAATGGCATTGAGAGATATCCTGCCTATCTCTCCAACCCCGAGGTTGTCCTTAAGTATCCATAATTATAGCCATTGATACCCTTGTCCTCCATGAACTTGTCTAATCCTTTCTTAAAGCTGTCAAGACTGACAGCTGTCACCACTTCTTCTGGCAGGGAGTTCCATAGACCAGTAATCCTCTGGGTGAAAAAGTACTTTCTCTTGTTTGTTTGAGAACTAGTACCCAAAAGTTTCATCGAGTGTCCCCTAGTTCTAGTGTTGTGTGATAGGGAAAACAGTTTTTCCTTATCTACTTTGTCCACACCGTGCATGATTTTATAAACTTCATCGGCAATTTGATGTTCAAAGATTGATACATGGTAGGCAGCATTCAGGGAGCCAAACACATCTTTATTGCAAGGTATGCAATCTGAACATGAGGTAATGGTGGAGACGCAGCTCCTTATATATGCTTGCAGTACATTTGAATTTCACCCATGGGCACTCATTGGTTGAGATATCAGTGACGTCATTGGGGGCGTACTGGATACCTTACAGGGTTTACCTGTGGCGGGAATGTTTCCTGTGCTACTCAGCGATTGGGTGATCTGAACCATGTGGGCTGAGCTCTGCAGCTGCCTCTAGTGGCAGCTGAATTGCTAGCAAGGACAGCTGATTTACATTGTAATCACTGGGACTCATTCACAGTTCATTTGGATTCAAGGTTACTTGGAAGACAAGGTTACATTTCTTAAAGGCACAAGTTCCATACACAACATCCACACAGTCAAAAACCTTGGTGTGGTCAATAAAACAAAAGTAGACTTGTTTCTGGTATTCTTTTGTTTTCTCCATGATCCAATGTATGTTGGCAATGTAGTCTCTAGTCCCCCTGCCTCTTCTGAAACCAGCCTGCACCTATGGTAGTTCTCTCTCCACATGTTGCTGAAGTCTATACTTGTTGTGTATTGAATGTAATTGTAACCACACAAATGTAACAATCTGTAACCACATGAATGAGCGGATGTAACAATCTGTATCTTGCAATAGAAACAATGTAACAAACCACATGAGAACGCAAGCTAGTGACACTAGGGGGAAATAGCGAGCATTCAGCTCACATGGTACACATTCCTCAAATGCCTTCAGCTGCACGGGAAAGATTCCTGCCCTCACCTCACCTGGACAAGAAGGGCGTGCCTAAGGATGACATCATAGGGACAATAGCCAATGTGCTATCGAGGAGCCACATCCAAATTTATAGCCACTGGATAAAAGGAGCTGTTTATCCACCAATACCACATGTTCTTGCTGTACTCCATGCAATAAAGATGTGTTAGGCTAGTTTACAGCTGCTTCCATTGTCTTGATTCCCAAACACTAAATTGGCGATGAAGGTGGGATATGGCTTCCTACGGGGACAAGACACTTCCACAGCAACTGGTTTTCGACGTAAGCCAGCCTGAACGATGGGACTGGTTTGAGATCCATTTCAGGAGTACGGTAGTGGTTGCTGGCATCACAGACGCTGGAAAGGAGAGGGGCCTTCTCATCATGATGCTCGGCTATCACGCAGTGCAAACGCTGATGGACCTGGTGGCACCAAGAGAAGTGGAGCAGGTTTCCGTAGCTGACCTGCTGACTGCAATGAGAAGCCATTTCAAGCCCAAGGTGTCCTTCTTCTCAGCCAGAGCCGCGTTCACGAGGAGGGACCAAAAGCCGGGTGAGCCCATGACTGAATACTTGGCGGCCCTCCGTTTGGCGGCAACCCCATGTGAATGGCGGAAGAACTTAGATATGGCCCTTAGAGACCGGCTGCTTTGCAGAATGTGAAATGGGGACACCCAAAAGAAGCTCATGACCCGTGGCCACGACCTAACCTTCCAAGAGGTTCTGCAAGAGGCGCAGACGGCTGAGTCCACAAGGGCTGGGTTCAAGCTCCTCAAAGCGAAGCCACCACCATTTGAGGTGGCTGCATCTGCAGTCCAGGCTACCTGGAGGGTGCCCCCTGCCCCACGCTCGCCCACATCTTCAGAGGCCTCCGCCAATGCAGTCTCCAGTGAAGATGAGGGTGTCCGGAAAATCGGAAAGGGCCAGGGTGAGAAGAAGGAAAAGGGAAGCCGGCATTGCGATGGCTGCGGAGTGTCCCATGATCGGAGCAAGTGCCCATTCCGAAGGGCCTCAGCCACAACTACGGACAAAGGGGCCACATCGCCAGAGTGTGCAGACGACGGCGAGACGAGAGCAAGGGCACAGCGGAGCATTCCATGAGGAGACGGGATGGCGTAGGCAGAGTCTACGACGTCAACGACGGCCCAGATGGGTACCACGTGTACCGCAGAGCATACGTGGGAGATGACCTGGCCGTTCACAGCGTGCCCTTAGGGCACCCACGTTTTTATGTTGAGGTACTGTTGCAGGGGATCCCAGTTAGGATGGAAATAGACTCGGGGTCCACCTACTCCATTATTTCCCATAGAGAGTTTTTGTGCATTCCCCCCAAAGCACGGCCCAGACTCAAGGAACTGAGGTCAAACTTAAGGGATGTACAGGGAAAGGGGATCCCAGTGCTGGGAGTGGGGGAGTTTGAGATACAGTACAAGGGACTCAGAAGGAAACTTCCCCTAGTGGTTTTAAAGGAGGGGGGTTGCAACCTCCTGGGAACACAGTGGTTCAAACCCCTGGAGATCTTCATAGGAGGCATCCATGCCATTGGGGGGGGATGAAATTCAGGCAGTGTGCAACGCACACCCCAAGGTATTCAAGAAGGGGCTCGGGAAGTACAAAGGGCCCCCAGTTTCATTCGACCTAGACCCGGAGGTCCGCCCAATTAGGCTCAAGCCATGATGGGTTCCATTCGCCCTGAAGGACAAAATAGAGGCGGAACTGGACAAATTGGTAGGTCAGGGAATCTTAGTGCCTGTGGACTCTGCAGAGTGGGAGACTCCTATCATTACAGCGCTAAAAGCAAATGGGGAGGTGCGGATTTGCGCTGACTACAAATGTACAATCAACAAGGCAATCCGCCCATCTGCTAGCTACTTTACATGGGGGAAGGTGTTTCACCAAATTGGATCTCGTGCAGGCGTACCAGCAGCTAACAGTAACCCCAGCTACAGCTGCTGCGCAAACCATTGTAACTCACAAGGTGGCATTTAAGGTGACGCGCCTACAGTTTGGCATGAACTCGGCACCGGGAATATTTCAGTCGCTTGTGGAACGTCTGTTAAAGGGGCTACAGGGTGTTTTACCATATTTTGATGACATTTTGATATCTGGGGGGAGCGAATCAGAACTGGCCCAGAGATTAGATAAGGTCCTTACAGTGTTCGAATCCGCGGGGCTGAGACTGCGGAGAGACAAATGTGTGTTCCTTGCAAAGGAGGTAGAGTTCCTGGGGTTTCGCATAAGCCCTGATGGAGTGAAACCCGCTGAGTCCAAGGTCTCGGCCATTCAAAACGCCCCTCGCTCCACCGTGAAACCTGAGTTGCAATCCTTTCTGCGGCTGTTGAATTTCTACCATTCCTTCCTGCCCAGGAAAGCGTCGATTGCAGAGCCCCTACATAGGCTGCTTAAGAAGGACATGGTTTGGCGGTGGGGGGAGAGCCAAGAGCGGGCTTTCAGGGAACTCAAGCAGCTCCTCTCCTCAGAGGCCATCCTGACCCATTTCGACCCAAAGAAGCCGGTAGTCTTAGTCTGCGACGCCTCACCAGTGGGGGTGGGGCGGCCCTTTGCCACATGTTAGAGAGTGGGCGAGAAGCCCCGGTTGCCTTCTATTCGAGATCATTGTCTAAGGCAGAATGCAACTATGTCCAAACGGATAGAGAGGCCCTTGCAATAGTAGCGGGCATGAAGAAGTTCCATGATTTTTTGTATGGTCGTCCATTCACCATTGTAACTGACCACAAGCCACTGTTGGGCATTTTCACCTCAGACAAGCCCACTCCGCAGATCCTCTCCCCAAGGATGCTTCGGTGGGCCATCTTCCTCAATGTATACAGGGGTTCATTAGTGTACCGCCCCGGAAAAGACATAAGCCATGCTGATGCACTTTCAAGGTTCCAATTCCCCAGTTGGGAGACCCGAAATGCGAAATAGAGCAGGACAGCCAAGTTCTCCTTATAGAAGCCCTAGATGTGACCCCCCATACTTCCTGTGGAAATCGCTGCAGCCACAGCGAAGGATAAAACACTAGTTCTTGTCATATCTTGGGTACAGAAGGGTTGGCCCACAGCTCCCCCCGCAGATGAGTTTGCCGCGTTTTTCAGGAAGAGGGTTGAGTTGTCCACAGAAAGGGGGTGCCTCCTGTGCGGGGAGAGGGTGATCATCCCAGAATCCTTAAGGGCAAGGATACTCAAGCTTCTACACATCAGCCACCCGGGGATCGTGCGCTCTAAAGCGCTGGCCCGAAGCTATTTCTGGTGGCCACAGTTGGATGAGGATATAGAGCACATGGTGAACACCTGCAAAAGTTGCCAGAGCTCTCGCCCTGAGGAGTCCCGACTTCCACACAGAGAATGGAGCACAGCCAGGGGACCGTGGTCTCACCTCCACATAGACTTTGCAGGTCCGTTCCTACTGGTAGTAGACGCATACTCTAAGTGGTTGGAGGTGATTCCGCTGCACAGCACCTCATCAGCCGCAACCATAAAACAGCTGCGCAAGCTGATAAGTACCTTCGGGATACCTGACATCATTGTGAGCGATAATGCTAGCACTTTCACGTCCGCAGAATTCCAAGCATTCTTGGAATCAAACGCCATTCGGCACATAACCTCAGCCCCTTTTCACCCCACAACAAACAGCCAGGTAGAACGCCTGGTACGAACCGTGAAAGAGAGGTTGCGGCACATGGGCCCGGGGGATCTGGACCTGCAGCTCTGCCAGTTTTTGTTAGCATACAGGGTGACGCCGTTGGCGTTGGGGTTTCCCCCCGCTGAACTCCTTATGAAAAGGAAATTGCATTCATTGTTAACCAGGTTGGATCCCACCAAGGTGGAGGATAGGGGAAGAAACATAGAGCTCAGGTCCACAAAAAACTTCGAGATAGGTGAACCTGTGCACTGTAGGAATTACGCAGCTGCAGGGCCAGCCTGGGTTCCGGGAGTAGTCATTAACCAAACGGGACCAGTTTCATACTGTGTTGAGACCAACACGGGTCTCCTCTGGAGAAGGCATGCTGACCAACTAAGGCACTGAGTGATTGGGGGGCAGGACAGGGGTGCCCAGCAGCAGAACTCAACGTTAGGGTCCTCCCCCACCCGCTTATCCCAAGGGGGAGAAAACGAGGGGCAACAGTCCCAAACAGGGGGGGGGGAGAACAGACTCAAATCCGTATCCTTTTGATACACCAGTTTTCCCCAGCGCCATGAAAGATAGGAATGAGTTTGTCCCTGTTGCCCCTGAGTTAGATTTTGAGTTACCCAACTGAGGGGGGGGGGTGTTTCTGGAGTGTTCCCCCGCCCGTCCAAGCGAGGAGCAGGGTTTTTCTTTAGTCCCTAGTGCCCCTGGTTTGCCCAAATCCGCATCAGAATCCAACCCTTCTCCTCCTGCCCAGCCCATAGCTGCAGACCCGCAGCAAGTCGCTAACGAGTCATCCTCTCCAATTGCAGGACAAGAGCCAGGAGGACACAGATGAGGGGGCATGGCCGAGTCAAGCATAACGGCCACATGCCCAAAACGCACATGCAGAAAACCACTTTGGTTAAGGGACTTTGTCCCATCTTAGAGGGGAGGGATGTTGTGTATTGAATGTAATTGTAACCACACGAATGAGCGGATGTAACAATCTGTATCTTGCAATAGAAACAATGTAACAAACCACATGAGAACGCAAGCTAGAGACCACTAGGGGGAAATAGCGAGCGTTCAGCTCACATGGTACACATTCCTCAAATACCTTCAGCTGTGTGGGAAAGATTCCCGCCCTCACCTCACCTGGACAAGAAGGATGACGTCATACGGACAGTAGCCAATGCGCTGTCGAGGAGCCACATCGAAATGTATAGCCACTGGATAAAAGGAGCTGTTTGTCTGCCATTACCACATGTTTGTGCTGTACTCCATGCAATAAAGATGTGTTAGGATAGTTTACAGCTGCTTCCATTGTCTTGATTCCAAAACACTAAAATACTGTATTATTTTGAGCATCACTTTGCTGGTATGTGGGATGAGCGCAATTGTTCGGTAATTTGAGCATTCTTTGGCATTGCCTTTTTTTGGGATTGGAACGTACACTGATCTTTTCCAATCATGTGGCCACTGTTTTGTTTTCCAAATTTGCTGGCATATTGAATGCAGTAGTTTGATTCCATCATCTTTTAGGGCTTTAAAAAATTCAACTGGGATACCATCATTTCCACTAGCTTTATTGTTTGCAGTGCTTTTTATGGCCTTTCTGACCTCACTCTCCAGAATGTCTGGTTCAAGTTCAAATTTCTCAATATTGTTATTATAAGGAGTGTTGAGGTCCTTTTTGTAGAGTTCCTCTGTGTACTCTTGCCATCTTTTTTTTGATCTCTTCTGCTTCAGCTAACTCCTTTCCATCTTTGTCCCTTATCATGGTCATTTTTGTTTTAAATGTTCCATTGATTTCCCCATTTAAAAAAAAAGATCTCTAGTCCTGCCTCTTTTGTTGTTTTCCTCCATTTCTTTGCACTGTTCATTCAGGTAGTTTTCCTTATCTCTCCTTGCTTTTCTTTGAAATTCTGTATTCAGGTGATTGTATTTTTTTCTTTCTCCTTGGACTTTTGCATTCCTTTTTTCCTCTGCTATTTTAAGGGCCTCATCAGACAACCACTTTGCTTTCTTACACTTCTTTTCTTTTGGTATGGTTTCTCTTGCTGCCTCCTGCATGATGTCCCACGTCTCTGTCCATAATTCTTCTGGTACTCTGTCTATCAGGTACAGGACATTAAATCTGTTCATGACCTCCACCGTGTATTCTTTAGGGATGTTGTGTAGGTCATATCTGTCTGGTCTAATTGTTTTCCCCATTTTCTTTATTCTAAGCCTGAATTTTGTGATCAGTAGGTTGTGATCTGAGCCACAGTCTGCTCTAGGTCTTGTTTTTGCTGACTGAATTGAGGTTCTCCATCTTTGAGTGCAGAGTATGTAATCAATCTGGTTTCGATGCTGGCCATCTGGTGATGTCCATGTGTAAAGTCACCTCTTGTGTTGCTGGAGGAGGATGTTTGCTATGACTAGCGAATTCTCTTGGCAGAACTCTATCAATGTTTGCCCTGCTTCATTCTGTGTTCTAAGACCAAACTTGCCTGTTATTCCATTTACTTTTTGATTTCCTACCTTCATCTGCACTAGTGGTTGGTGCATAGACTTGGATTACAGTGATATTGAAAGGTTTGCCTTGGATTCTGACTGACATCATTCTATCATTTTTGATGTTATATCCCATTACTCCTTTCCTCACTCTTTTGTTGACAATTATGGCTACTCCGTTTTTTCTTAGGTTTTCTTGCCCACAGTAGTAGATATGATGGTTTCCAGAGCTGAATTTACCCATCCCTGTCCATTTTAACTCACTGAAGCCCAGGATGTCAGTGCTTATTCTTTCCACCTCGTTTTTAACCACTTCCAGTTTTCATTGATTCATAGATCTCACATTCCATGTCCCTATGCAGTACTATTCCCTGCAACACTGTATTTCTCCTCCCCCTTTCATATCCCTCCCCCTTTTCAGATCTGCTGTGCTGAGCATCCCCTTGTTTTGCCTTTTGTTTTGGTCCATAGGGTTCTCTTGGCAAACTTTGTGGCGTGACTTGCCGGTCTCTACGCCAGTTTCTTCCCATCACACATGTTATCACAGTTTAAACAGTTTTAAAACAAAGTATTATCATGCACAATATCACAGTTTATCACATAGTATCAAAGTAAAAGATGAACTAATTAATGAAAGGGAAAGAAAGAAAAAGTCCACTATATCAAGTCTCTATGTAAGTCAGTTTCTTGTACAGTCACTATGTCAGTTGCTATAAGCCATCTATGTTTAGTCAACTATATTATTTCAGTTCGATTACTTATCCTTTGCATGCATGCAGCAGCTCTCGCCTCCCTTCGGCTGCATGGAGTTGGTCAAAGGCGCTGACTCGGGCCTTGTTGTGATGGTGGTTGTGGATGGAATCTCCTGGGATGGTTGGGGGTCTCCGGAGGTGTCCGCGGTTGGCTGCAGCGGCAGTGCGGCTCACCTGGATAAATGAACTGTTGCTTCTCAACATTATATTGTAGATAGTGGCCTCTAGTGGCCAGCTCTGTTAATGCACCTTGGAAATACATATGTTTTATGCATTCAGTAATTTTTTACTTAATATTTTTGGACCAATGGATAACTGAAATTGTGGTTACCAAACATGCAGATACAGGACTCAGGAGGCTTATGTAAATATATATTTCTCTTTGTTTTCCTTTTTAGTGCCACTCTAGAAATTGCTCAGAACTATGGTTTTGATCAGTCAGTGCTACAGAGAAAAACAAACAAGAATATTTTTAATCTCCTAATTGATGCAGCAATACAACTATCAGCTGGAGAGGGGAGCAATAATTACATTTTTCCTGCCCCTCAGCAGAGGGGCAGAGGTCAGCCACTTCACCATCAGGGCAAAGGCTGTTTTGATGGGAGAGCAAGCTAAACGTTATTTAGTGTCTCCCCTATTCTCAAGTAACCTGAAAAATGGTGATCCCAGACCATGGGACATGCTCTGAGTTGAGCTAATTTAGACTGTGCACAACTGAAACCACTTGCTTGACTCAGAAACCTCAGAGCTAATGTCTGTCAGGCAAATAGGTACTTAGCCTCTCCTTTGAAGTTTCCAGCTAGAGAACACCACTCCCTGAGCAGCTGGCTCCCCCTGCTGAACTGCTCTTACGATCAATAAATGTCCTCTAATGTTCAGTCCAAATCCATTTGTCTGTAGTTTAAATCAATTAAATCTAATCTGGATGATTGCGGTTGCAGAGAACCTTGCATGTAACAGCCCATCAGGTATTTAAAGACTTATGTATGTACTGCATGCCGTTAAGACAATTCCAACTTACGGCAAGCCTTTCCAAGTTTTTCTAGATACAAAGTACGCAGAAATGATTTATTATTTCCTTCTTCTGAAGGCTCTCTGGCACTGTACAGCTTGTCCAAGACTCTTCTCCCTTGAAGGCACAATGGAGAATTGAACTTCCAACCTTTGGTCCTGCAGACAGAGACTGAACCAATAAGCTATTTAGGCAGCTAAAGACTTTCTTACTCCTCTTCAATTAAATCTTTTAAAAATACTTTTGGCAAGAATCCTTTTACCAACAAAACCTATCTGCCTACATATACATGTCAGGATAGGAAGAAATAATTTTATACATTTTTTATTCCATGTTTACAGTGTTGATTCACAAAGTTCCTACAAAAATGAGCATTAAAAGTGCCTATATGTGCTGCATAATCTTATAACATTTTGTTGCTTTGAATGACAGAACAGCATACTGAGTAGATCTTTAGTAATACCAGCTACAGTCTCTGAGCTACTGTTTCTTTCTTTTTTTATTAATAATTTTTTTTAATTGAATATAAAAAGATAAACATTACATAAGAACATAAGAACATAAGAACAGCCTTGCTGGAACAGGCCACAGCCCATCCAGTCCAGCATTCTGTCTCACACAGTGGCTCACCATTTCCTTCAGGGTATTCCCAAGCAGATGCCTTCACCTGCTTAGGATTCCCTGGAAATGGCATTGAGAGATATCCTGCCTATCTCTCCAACCCCGAGGTTGTCCTTAAGTATCCATAATTATAGCCATTGATACCCTTGTCCTCCATGAACTTGTCTAATCCTTTCTTAAAGCTGTCAAGACTGACAGCTGTCACCACTTCTTCTGGCAGGGAGTTCCATAGACCAGTAATCCTCTGGGTGAAAAAGTACTTTCTCTTATTTGTTTGAGAACTAGTACCCAAAAGTTTCATCGAGTGTCCTCTAGTTCTAGTGTTGTGCGACAGGGAAAACAGTTTTTCCTTATCTACTTTGTCCACACCGTGCATGATTTTATAAACTTCAATCAGGTCACCTCTTAGACACCGTCGTTCAAGAGTGAAAAGGCCCAACCGTTGCAGCCTCAGATGGTAAGGAAGGTGTTCCAGTCCCCTAATCATTCTGGTTGCCCTCCTCTGTACTTTCTCCAACTCCATAATATCCTTCTGGAGGTATGGCGACCAGAACTGAACACAGTATTCCAGATGGGGCCTCACCATAGATTTATAAAAAAGATTTATTACAAAAAATAGATTTGTTACAAAAAAGAAGAAAATACAGAAAAAAGAACATGTAATTTAAAAGAAAAAAAACATTCAATTTTTATCGAATCCAATTACATAAAAGATAACATAAACTACTAATAATCACCCTGTGTATTTACAAGTTATAAGAGCCTGCGGGATATTGCCTTTTTTACCATTTCCAAAAATATATATAATCTGGTACAGGGCTATTGCTCTGATCTCCATTCAATGAGTATTCCACAAAAGGTTGCCAAATTTTCCAAAATCTATTTTCTTTAATTTTTCCCTTATATTTGTTTATTTCCCATGTCAGTTTGTCATTCAATGCAAGATCCCACATCTCTTTATACCATTCATCTACTTTTAGAACTCTATCAAGTTTCCAGCTCCTTGCTACACACATTCTAGCTGATATCAGCATAATAGCTACTAGTTGCTTATTGTCTTCATTTACTTTCAAATTCTCCACATGTGGATTCCCCATGCCCCAATGGCATGGAACGGCCCGCGCAGAGGCCACTTCAGTGAGAACGCTCCTGGCCCGTGGGCTCTGCGGGCAGAGAAATTAAGGGGGGTGGATTAATAATAGGGTTTGATTCACCCAATTATGACCTGACCGACGGTTCCGCTGAGGAGGCATTCCTCTAGACTCTGTTACCCATTAAGGTAATCACTCATCTCCGAGTTTAGCCTAATCCCAGGTGCAAATAGTGGCCATATTTACCCCGGTCTAAGCCCTAGACAATGGTGTTTCCCCTGTCAATGTTTGCCCACGCTAATTAACTTCCCCAAGAGAGATTCCCCATTAACCTGAGTAAATAGGTGATGTGATTTTCTGTCAGATGACAGTTTTTCCCTGTATTGCCTTCTGATCTATATATGATGATGCTTTTCCCTCAATAAACGACTGATCTGATCTCGCTCCATACTGCCTCGTATCGTTTCTTGATCAGTCTCCTCCGGGACCCAACGGCCGTCCTAGCGGCCCCGATTCCTACATCTGGTGACCCCGACGTGATCTAACCCGTGAGTAAGCGATCACACGGTCCGGTTCTGCGCTTGAACCGCGTCCGATCATCCCGGAGGACAGCGCGTTAGCCCGGTCGGTAAGCCAGCCAATCGGGCAGACGGCCCAAGCGGCAGGACAGTACCAAAGAGGCATCCTACAGCTTGCTCCCGACTTTCGCGGAGGCTTGCGGTTACGGAAAAACGCGTTCCCCTCAGGGTCAGCTGTGAACCCCTGACAGCGCAGAGGCCGCCGAGGGCCCGTGGCACGGGGCCACGCTCCGAGCTCTACCCAGAGAATCGTCGCCAAAACCTATTACTTGCCCGAGACGCGTCGACTCGTCCCGAGGAGGAAACTTCAGAGGACCCTTCGCAGGTAATATGGGGACTTGCCCTCAGCGGCAACGTCCGTCCGCTAGCCAAAGAACTCATGAGGAAGAGTTCAGAATCCTGGCCAGGGTGTTTCAGTTAAGGTTTCACAGCGGAGAACTAGCGAGACTTTTGGTGTACCTAAGGGAACACTGCCCACTTTACCCAGAAGTGGGTACGTTAACCCTTCAGCTTTGGGATCAGATAGGAGACTGCATTCAGCAACCCCCGAAAGCTCCAGAGCACGTAATTTGCACATGTGGCAAATGTAGGAAGCTCTTAGCGGAGGTAGATCCAGTCCGGGTAGAGGCCAAAGAACCCCCAGCACCAGCCGAACCATCGGCGCCCACAGCGCTCTATCCATCACTCCAGTTCAGGCAGAGTAGTGTAGGGAGCTTTCCCTCGGTGACAGCTGCAGACGTCACCAGCAGAATGCATGGAATGAGGAGCGCAGGCGCTTCTCTGACAGTTACAGGCTCCCAGACCAAGAGTGCCCTTCAGCGCACAGTGGAGGAGGAAATTAAGAAGGGGGAATTGCCAGCAGAAGAACTAGCTGAGCTTAGTCAGATTTGTCCAATTCGCTTGGAAATGGATGCCCTCACAGGGGCCCAGCGGGTAGTTCATTCACCAGTCCCGTATAAGCTTCTCATGGCTATACGAAAGGCCATCACAGAGACAGGACTCCAGAGTCGCTTTACTAGGGGCACGCTTCAGCAAGTGTGCGAGAACACCATGTTCATCCCGCACGACTGGAAAGCCATCATGCGGATGATGCTCAACCCCAGCCAGTATTTGCTATGGGACAGCGAGTATCGCCTCGAGGCTCAGACAAGGGCTGCCAGGATGGGAGGCGCAGTACTTCCTGACCAGTTATATGGGTCAGGGGCCTTCGAATCCATCGATGCGCAGACCAACTTGCCACTAGCCACTCTCCAAATGTCAGCCGAGGCTGCCTTCAGGGCATTTCTCAAGGTTCCCGCAGCTGGCAAAGCGGCTAAAAATTACACCGCAGTCAAACAGGGAGCCCAGGAGCCCTACATGGACTTCATCAATCGCTTAGAGGAAGCGATCAGTAGGCAGATCGATAATGAGGAAGCCCAACAAGAGCTCATGATGAAGTTAGCCAAAGATAATGCCAATCTAGACTGCCGTAAAATCTTGCAGTCACTGGGCAACCGTCCCGACTTGACTCTCACAGACATGATCAGGGCTTGCGCCGACGTTGGCACAGAATCCTACAAAATGGGTCTGTTGGCAGCGGCGGTGCAGGGAGGCAGGAAACCCAGACCCAAAGGAGCATGTAACAATTGTGGCAAGGTCGGTCACTTCGCTAGGGAGTGCCGATCCAAGGGAAGCGGACAAAATTCCGGCCGTCCCAAGGCTCCAAACACCCCGTGTCCGAAGTGTAAGAGAGGCTACCATTGGGCCAGGAATTGTCCAAGTTCGGGAAACCAGAACGCGGGCACGTCTCTGGCCCCGGTCCAAACAGAGACATCCCTTGCTCTGGGCGCGCCAGAGCTAGACTAGATTCCATTCACATTCCAGGCATTGCGAAGGCACAGGCCAGCCCCAAGAGTAACACAGGGCTAGAATTGACTTGCCAGGCAGACGTCACATGTGACTTGCCAGGCACAGTCTATCTGGTGGACTCCCAGTACATGGGACCCCTGCCCAAAGGCGTTATAGGTTTAGTTTTGCCTCGCAGTGTAGCATGAGCACGCGGAATTCTTGTAATTCCGGGAGTCATTGACTCCAATTTTTCAGGCATTCTCCAAGTTCAGCTTTGGACGCACCTACCCCAGACAATTCACAAAGGAGACACATTAGCGCAACTGATTATGGTTCCTTGTAACTCGCCAGCAGATAGCCAGGGAAGGCTCAGGGACAGCTCAGAGTCCCGGTCCGAAGACCGCTCGAGTGCCAGTGAGGCAGTACAAGGATACCAGGTCTTAGCGACAGTGGAGACCAACATTGAGTGGAAACAGCGCCCAGTTATTGAGGTATTTCTGAATAAAAGATCATTTTCAGGGTTGTTAGATACCGGAGCTAATGTGAGCGTGATAAGCAGGAGCCAGTGGCCACGGGAGTGGGCCATTGAGCCGGTCTCCAATGTGTAGGGGGTAGGTGGCATCCAAGAAGCGTTTAGGAGCCGGGAGTGGGTGGAAGTCACGATCCCAAGGGCTGACGGCACAGCGGTCATTCGGCCGCACATTCTGGACGTGCACATCAACCTTTGGGGGCGAGACATTTTACAGCAGTACGGTGCTACGCTTACCTTCGGGTAATGGCGTTGCCACTTAAATGGCTCACCAATACGCCGGTCTGGGTGGAACAATGGCCGGTAGTGGGGGAGAAATTAGTCACCCTAAAGCAACTGGTTAAAGAACAGCTAGACGCAGGACATATAGAGCAGTCCACTAGTCCTTGGAATTCACCAATTTTTGTCATAAAGAAGAAGTCGGGGAAGTGGCGACTCCTCCACGATCTCAGAGAGATCAATAAATGTATACAGCCAATGGGTCCGCTCCAATGCGGCATCCCAAATCCAAATATGATTCCCGAGGGGTGGAAGATCCTAGTCGTAGATCTCAAGGATTGCTCTTACACAATTCCCTTAGACCCCAGGGACAGGGAAAGGTTCGCCTTTACGGTGCCGGTCGTGAACCACAGTGAGCCCACGCAGCGTTACGCGTGGAAATTCTTGCCACAGGGGATGCTCAATTCGCCCACCCTGTGCCAAATTTATGTTCACAACGCACTGGCAAAGTTTCAAAACCTTCACCCCAAAGCCTTAGTTTGCCATTTCATGGATGACATTTTGGTCGCAGCGCCGCAACTCGGCAGCAAAATGTTTTCTGACCTCCAGGCCAGTCTGGGGGAGAAAGGTTTACTCATTGCCCCAGAAAAAGTGCAGAGAACCGAGCCCTTCTCATACTTGGGTCATCGGCTTCTCCGCTCTTTCGCAGCACCAGTTTTGCCCCAAATCAATTTGAAGGATTCGGTCACCTTGGTGGAACTGCAGCAGGTTTTAGGGAACATTAATTGGGCCAGACCGTATTTCCGATTGGATACGGATCTTTTGAAACCGCTCTTCTCGCTGCTAACATTAGGCAAGCAGCTGGCAGACCGGATACAGATTTCTCGAGAGGTGCGCTTGGCCCTCGAGAAAGTCAACCAAATTCTCAGCCAAAGGTGGGTGGACAGGATTGCTCAGGGGCCATATGTCCCGATCCTGAACTTGTACATAGTTCGGGCAGGATCCATGTTCACCGGAGCCCTAGGAGTGGACTCCGAGAAAGGGGCGAGTATCGTGGAATGGGTGTACTTGCCGAACACCTCTTCCCGAAACATCGTTCCTCCCCAAGAATTGGTCTCCGCGGAGACCTTTCTGCCAGGATGCATTACAACATATGGGAAAGGTTGGCGGGTCTCGTCAACCAGTCCGATTTTTGCCTGAGACAGGACATTGGTTCTGCCTCAATCTTGAGCACCTGCCTCATCCCAGTGTGCCACTCTCCAGGCGCGCACCCCAGGGATGGGGGCTGGCTAGTGAAACGGATTTTCAGCCCGTACAACCCAGCAAGCTCCTCGGAATACGCCCGCTGGGAGATGCGGCTGACAATGACTTTGCCAGCTGATGCAGCCACTCTCCACACTCCTCGAGTGGCGGTCAGCCCGAACTCTACTTGTGCTCGGATGACCGGCTGCTCCGCAGTCGGCCGAAGGCGCCGTTGCCTTGAAGTTGGCAGCGGCAACTGGACTTGTAACAACCCACAGACACTCGGTTCAATGTATGCTCATGTTACCCTACCATCTGGTTGGTTCTTTATGTGTAATCAGTACACTTGGAACTACATTCCTGCAAATGTATCAGATGCTATATGTTGTATCAGTCGTTTGACACTGTTACTCCCTACTAAGGATATGGTCACCCCAAGCACAAATGGAAACAGAGGGTAGCACTAAATGGACACTTCTCCAAGTGGAGGGAAGTAAAGAGTGGGGTCCCCCAAGGTTCAGTACTGGGACCCCTGCTTTTCAACCTCTTCATAAATGATCTAGAGGTAGGAGTAAATAGCAAGGTAGCCAAATTTGCTGATGACACTAAATTATACAGGGTAGTGAAAACTGTGAGAGATTGTGAGGAGCTCCAGAGGGATCTCTTGACACTGGGGGAGTGGGCAAAACAGTGGCAAATGAGTTTCAACATTAGTAAGTGCAGAGTGATGCATGTTGGGGCAAAGAACCCCAATTACATTTATAAACTGATGGGGTCTGAACTCTGCGACAAACCAGGAAAGGGACCTTGGTGGCCTGGTGGACAGCTCAATGAAGGTGTCAACCCAGTGTGCATCAGCAGTGAAAAAAGCAAACTCAATGCTAGGGATCATTAGGAAGGGTATAGAAAATAAGTCAGCAAGTGTCATTTTGCCTCTTTATAAAACTATGGTGAGGCCCCATCTGGAATACTGTGTACAGTTCTTGTCGCCATACCTCCAGAAGGATATTATGGAGCTGGAAAAAGTGCAGAGGAGGGCAACCAGAATGATTAGGGGACTGGAACACCTTCCTTACCATCTGAGGCTGCAACGGTTGGGCCTCTTCACTCTTGAACGACGACGTCTAAGAGGTGACCTGATTGAAGTTTATAAAATCATGCACGGTGTGGACAAAGTAGATAAGGAAAAACTGTTTTCCCTATCGCATAACACTAGAACTAGGGGACACTCCATGAAACATTTGGGTACTAGTTCTCAAACAAATAAGAGAAAGTACTTTTTCACCCAGAGGATTACTGGTCTATGGAACTCCCTGCCAGAAGAAGTGGTGACAGCTGTCAGTCTTGACAGCTTTAAGAAAGGATTAGACAAGTTCATGGAGGACAAGGGTATCAATGGCTATAATTATGGATACTTAAGGACAACCTCGGGGTTGGAGAGATAGGCAGGATATCTCTCAATGCCATTTCCAGGGAACCCTAAGCAGGTGAAGGCATCTGCTTGGGAATACCCTGAAGGAAATGGTGAGCCGCTGTGTGAGACAGAATGCTGGACTGGATGGGCTGTGGCCTGTTCCAGCAAGGCTGTTCTTATGTTCTTATAAATGTTACAAATGTTCCAGCACCCATACGACACACTCGCACCACCCAGTTAGATAGCTCATGTGAGAGCAGCTTTAGAGTAATGAGTTCAGCCGAATATCTCTCGTTGGCAGTCAGCATTCTTGGCGTGCCAGGCTTGGCCATCGGCAACGCTCGGAGGATTGGTCGACTGGCTTGCGGACTAGCTAAAGCCATTAACCATACCTCCTCAGCGATAGCGCTGCTCAACCAAGAGCAGGCAGACCTTCGCCATGCCATACTTGATAATCGAGTGGCTATAGACTATCTCTTATTGCTACATCATCTGGGTTGCGAATCTTTTCATGGTATGTGTTGTTTTAATCTCACTGATAACTCCCGTAAGGTTCAGAGTCAGCTCACAGACCTCCACACCATAGTCGAGGGCATCAGGGAGGGTTCTGCATGGGGGACTTGGCTGAGTTCATTGTGGGACTGGATGTGGTCATGGATTCCGTGGGGATGGCTTCAGACGGTGCTCAAGGTGGTTGTGGGGGTGATTGTACTGGGCATAGCAGTATGCTGCTTCGCGCAATGCATTCCCTCGCTAATATCAAGGTGCCTCTCCCGGAGGAAACCCCGAAGCGTCATTCCCGCTCATCAGCTGGTACCTCTCTTACGCAGAGTCGCCGGTCAGGCTCTTAAGTAAAACGAAAAGGGGAGATGTGGATTCCCCATGCCCCAATGGCATGGAACGGCCCGCGCAGAGGCCACTTCAGTGAGAACGCTCCTGGCCCGTGGGCTCTGCGGGCAGAGAAATTAAGGGGGGTGGATTAATAATAGGGTTTGATTCACCCAATTATGACCTGACCGACGGTTCCGCTGAGGAGGCATTCCTCTAGACTCTGTTACCCATTAAGGTAATCACTCATCTCCGAGTTTAGCCTAATCCCAGGTGCAAATAGTGGCCATATTTACCCCGGTCTAAGCCCTAGACAATGGTGTTTCCCCTGTCAATGTTTGCCCACGCTAATTAACTTCCCCAAGAGAGATTCCCCATTAACCTGAGTAAATAGGTGATGTGATTTTCTGTCAGATGACAGTTTTTCCCTGTATTGCCTTCTGATCTATATATGATGATGCTTTTCCCTCAATAAACGACTGATCTGATCTCGCTCCATACTGCCTCGTATTGTTTCTTGATCAGTCTCCTCCGGGACCCAACGGCCGTCCTAGCGGCCCCGATTCCTACATCCACATCTGTTAACAACACCATATTTAAATTCAATTCACATTCTACCCCCATAATATCACATATTTCCTTCTCAATTTTCCCCCAATACTCTTTTACCACTTTACAATTCCACCACATATGTTCATATGTTCCTAAAGAGTTTTTACATCTCCAACACATTTTACTTTTAGCATTGTCCATTTGAAATAATCTCGCAGGAGTCAAATACCACTTCCTTAACATTTTGTAATTATGCTCTTTCATTCTTACCGACATATTTCTCATATATCTTTTATTCCACTTATCTTTCCAAAATTTTTCCTGAATTTTTATGTTCAAATCCTGTTCCCAGCATGACTTCAAAGTTTCTTGTGGATTACCTTCATTATTTAAAATTTTATAAATCCTGTTTACTATACCCTTTAATCCCATATCTCCTTTTCGTATTTTTAACAACAGTTGCTCAAATTCTGTTTTATCCCTCTCTAAACTACTTTCTTCCTTGTATTTATCAGTCCATCTATCCAACATTACCTTCTGAAGCCAGTTCAGATTCAACTGTGAATAAATTACTGCTTTATTCTCACTATCTTTACAGGCACGAACCCAGTCCTTCAACAAAGAAACATTTTCCCTTTCCAATACCATCTTCAAACTATTATCTAATTGTATCAGAAAACTTTTGATATCATCTAATTCTATTATAGGAGATAGTTCTGGACTCAATTTCTTTTTGACCTTGTTCCACACATCCAACATTGTTTTCATCATTCTATTTTTAACACTAATTTTCCCTTTCTTGTTGCCTAGAAATACCCCTTTACCCATTTTTAACTCCTTCATCTCTATTTCTTCCCAGACAACCTTCTCCCTTGCTAAAAGTTTTATAATATTCTTAATTTGGAAAGCTCTATAATAATTCCTTAAATTAGATATTCCCAATCCTCCTTCTTTCTGAGATAAGTACCAAAAAATCTTAGCAATTCTAGGCTTTTTTCCTGCATTACAATAATTGTTTATTATGTTTTGAAAATCTTTAATTTCCTTATCAAACAACCTAATCGGCAACACATCAAATAAAAAATTTATTTTTGGCAACAACATCATTTTAGTTAACGCTATCCTACCAAACCATGACAATTTGATTTTTTATACAATTTTATTTTCTCTTTAATTTCTTTTTTCTGTTTATCATAATTTAATCGCTTAAGGTCCTCAATTTTATTTGAGATACTTATTCCTAAATATCTCAAACATTCTTTAACTTGAATTTTAAATTTAGCCTTAATTCTCTCTTGTTCCTCCTTCTCAACATTACAGGCTATCATTTCTGATTTATCCCAATTGATTCTCAGACCTGTTATCTCTTCAAAATCTTTTAGATGTCCTTGTATTTTTTCCAATGCCTTTCTAGGATGCTTCATTATTATCAAAGTATCATCTGCATACAAACTTATTTTATTTCCAGCCATCCCTTCAATGCCTTTATCCCCTCTTATAATATTCGCTAACAACTCCATTGCCATTATAAACAATACTGGGGATAATGGGCAACCCTGTCTTGTACCTGCTTCTAATCTTATCTCTCCTGTATTTTCATCATTGACCCTGACTTTTGCAAGTCCAAATTGATATAACTGATCTATCATGTTACAAAATCTATCTCCAAATCCATAACATCGAATTATCTATTTAATTGTAACCCATTGCAGAGAATCAAAAGCCTTAAATATATCTAATGACAATAATCCAACTTTCTTTTTTGTATGCCCTGCTATGTCAATCAAGTCCAGAACCCTCCTAATTAAATCAGATATATGACGTGCTTTCAAAAATCCCGCTTGATCCTCCTTTATATAATTGCCCATGAACCCATTTAATCTTTTTGCTATTATTGCTGTAAATATCTTAGCGTCAGAGAAATAGGCCTATAAGATTCCACTTTTTCAACATCCTTTCTAGGCTTTGGCAGCAAAACAATTATAGTTCTGTTCCATGATGTCGGTATCTTTTCCCCATCCAATATATAGTTAAACAATTTCACTAATCTTGGAACTACACTATCTTTAAATTCCTTATAAAAATCCGCTGTCAGTCCATCCTCACCCGGAGATTTACCTAGCTTCAAGTTGGCTATTGTATCTTTTACCTCTTTTTCCGTTATTCGCTCCTCCATTTTATTTTTATGTTCCAATTCTATTTTTATTTGCACCTGTTTTTCTAACTGTTCTCTCAACTTTTCTATATTGATATCTCTTTTAGTATACAAACTCTGGTAGAAATCTTTTACAATCTCAATCTTATCATTAGCCTTATTACATCTCACCCCTAATTTATTTATCAAAATTCCAATCTCTCTTTTCGTCCTCTTTTCTTTAGCAGCTCTTGCCAATAATTTAGAATTCCTATTACTATATTCAAAATACTCGCTCTTCAAATATAATAGATCTTTTTTTACCTTCTGCATATCTTTTCCTATCAACTCTGACTTTAACCTTTGAATTTTATCAAATGCTTTTTTACTATTGGTCTTTATATGTTCCTCTTGCAAATGCTTAATCTCGTTCTCTATCTCAGACTGTTTGTCTCTACGTTGTTTATTTTTAATACTAGCCAACCTAATGCATTCCCCTCTAAATACCGACTTCATGGTATCCCAAACCACATTATAGCTAACCTCTCCATTATCATTCCAGGCCCAACTTTCATTCCAATTTTCAATTATCTTTTCTTTACTCTTTTGATCATAAAATAATTTTTCATCATATCTCCAATTCCTCCTATCCTTTTCCCCCCCATCAAGTCTCAATTCCATCCAGAGTTTTGCATGATCAGATTCCTTAAAAATCCCGATTTCTACATCATCTACATTTTTAATCAAATTTTCTGTGGCCAGGATATAGTCAATTCTGGAGTATGTATTATGCACCTGTGAAAAATAAGTATAAGCCCTCTCTTGTCCCTTAATTTCCCTCCAAACATCTTTTAATCCCAAACACTTCATCCATTTATCTAGTATCTTCATTTTGACTGGTCTTCCAGCTCTAGCTACATTAGTACAGTCCTCCGGGGCCCTTATCAAATTAAAATCTCCTGCCACAATCATATTAACTAATCTCTCTTTTTCCAATATACCCAATACTTTATTTAAAAATTCTTCTTGATGATCATTCGGGGCATATATATTTACCAACGTTATCTCTTCATCCTTTATTTTCCCTATAACTATTAAATATCTGCCATCTGGATCGGAAATCCTCTTTAACATCTCAAAGCCAAGTCTCTTCGAAATCAAGACTGCCACCCCCCTTGCTTTAGAAGTTCCATAGGACTTTTCATAAATCTGCATCCAACCCAAATAAATCTTATTTGTGTCCTCTGTTTTTTGATGTGTTTCCTGGAGAAAGACTATGTCCAGCCTATCTTTCCTCAAAGCAAATTCCAACCTCCTCCTCTTCATTTGGCTGCCCGTACCTTTCACATTCCACGTCAATACTTTAAAAGTCCTCATAATTTATGTAACCTCCTTGCGTTTTGACCACCACAGACTCTTTTTTGTGTAATTACCTTCACCATACATATAACTACATTTTTTCTTTTAAAAAAACCAAACAAAAAACATTTAACATTCAAAATCGCCCTCCCCACTCTTCTTACCAAAAAGTTGCCCTTATTCTTCAAAGGGGGGAGGGGGGAGACATGTAAGATGTGCATTCTAATTAAAGCTCTAGCACTGACTCTCCTCTTCAAAATCTAACCTAATTAAAGCCCCTCATCTTTCCCTTACCTGTCTAATCCCCCTCTCTAGTACCCTACCTCACCCTGGCACCTCCGCCACCTGTCCCTCATCCTCCTCCTCTGCTCCTCCTGTGGCCCCCTTCTCTTGTTCGATCCCTGACTCTCTTTGTGTACCCCCCGCTTCAAACAAGGCCTTCCTCAAGGCTCGCCACTCTCGAGATGCTGTTTAAACCAATCCTATCTGGCACAGATAATCTAATGAGTCCATTTCAATATCTATTGTATGCATTTTCCCCCATAAAAGAATCTAAGCTGTTGAGGAAACTTCCAATGATAAACAATTTCACGTTCTCTTAATAATTGTGTCACAGGTTTCATCTTATAGCACCATACCTATTCCTCAACAGATATGTCATTATAAACCTCAACATCACAACCATCAATTTTTAAAATGCCAGACCCAGCTTGTTTTATAAATACCATCACCTTCAACTTATCCGCCCAATTTGCAAATTTAATCAACACATTCCTTTGGACTTTTCTCCCCTTCCTTGGGCCCAATCTAAAAACACTTGCAATATCTTCATTTACAAAATTTTCCCCCATGTTCAAATTATTCAGCCAATCCACTATTCTTTCTTTTAGCTTATCTGGCATTTTCTCCGACAAATTTTTCATGACCACGTTCTGTTTTCTCATCACCTCTTCCATCAGATCCAATTTCTTCCCAAAACCCTCCACTTTCAGTTTAACCTCTTTATGTTCCTCATGAAGCCCTTTCATATCATTCTGCATTAATTTCATATCCTTTTGCACCAGATTCAGAACTTTATCCACTTTCTGACTATTAGCTTCCGCTTTTATAGAAAAATCAGTAAACATACCAACAAGTTTCTTATGGCTACCCATTAACTCCTCCTTATCTTTCACTCTCACATCCCTCATTTCTCTGAATCCTTTCGTAGTCGTTTCATCCATCTTTTCATTTTTTTTAAACAACTTCCCCAGCTCTACCAAAATTTGGGTTTGGTCCATTGCTCCCGTCTGCTCTACTGCTGCTGTTGCAGATGATAAAGATGCTTCAGCACATGGCGCTTTCTTCTCCTCTTTTCTTGCATCAGTCTTTTTTGGTTTTACAATCTCATCTTCTTTTCTCTTCTCCATTTTGGTTATAAAGTCTTCAAACAAAGCACCCAGAGCCAAAACACTTTTATACCCAACAAGCACTTCACCCCGATTTTTCCCCAAGCTTGCTTTAGTATTTCCCACCCACCCTAAGCAACCAAACCCCACTCCAACTGAAGAAAGAAAAAAAACTCTTCAAATCACTCAGAGCTGTACTGTTATATCTTTAGTGTATGGGACCAAAGACAACCGGACAACCGAAAGGTTGGTTTAACACAGGTTTATTGCATTGCATGAGGTTCCAGTGAAGCATGAGGTAATGGCGGTGATACATCTCAATATATACAGTAGCTCTCTACATCTGAATCTTGTAGCACGGTAGCTGATTGGTTGCTACCGGCGTGGCCTCGCCCAGGCACGCCTCTTTCTTCAGCTGCTGAATGCAGGTCTTGCTTCAGCTGCTGAATGCAGGTCTTTCTTCAGCTGCTGAATGCAGGTCTTGCTTCAGCTGCTGAATGCAGGTCTTTCTTCAGCTGCTGAATGCGGGGAAGGTTTTCCCGCGGCTGTCCGTGATTGAGCAATGTGAACCATGTGAGAGTGAACGCTCGCAGCTGCCCTCTATAGGCTGTCTGCTCGCGTTCCTTTACAGCTGATATCGTTTGTATCTGGAGTGGTTACAATCTTGCCTTACAGTATAATGAACATGCATACATAACATCCCTCCCCCCTAGGATGGGACGAAGTCCCGCAACCATTGTGGCTTGCCGCACGTTCGCTTGGGGCGTGCTTGCGCCTGCCCTAATTCTGGAGAGCCTGTGATCCCTGACTCCGCGGGAGCTTGCCCTGCAACGGGAAACGGGGATTCGTTAGTGGCTCTGTGGGGCGTCCGTGCCTGCCTTGCGCTTGGGGAAGGGAATGGGATGAACAGTTGGGAGGTAAATCCCTGCCTATTGCCCTCGGACCCCGGGGACCCTCCTAGTGTGAACCGCGGCACCGATGAGGTCGCCCTTGGGGAATGGCTACCTTCTGATCCCTGCTCGGGGGACCTTAAGACTGTGGTGGTGGGCGGACTCGCTGATGCCTCCGGTCTTGGCGGTGTCGGTCTCCGGAACATGGGCGCTATATTGCATTCTAACTCACAGGGGCTACTGGGACTGGAGGTACCAGGGGCTGAACTGAAACCCCTCTTTTCGCTAGGACGGGTGGGGGACCACTCCGCTAACTCCCCCTGGTACTGTAAATCAACGTCTAAACCTCTATGGGCCTCTGAGCCTCGGGGGGACTTCCGCGGCTTCCGCGGGGTATGAGTGTGGTTGGGGCTCCTCCTTTCTGACGGGGACTCCCACAACCCGGGGCTCCTCCTCTCTGGCAGGGACTCCCGCAAAAGATTTCCGTGGATCGATTCCCTTTCCTCCCCCCTTGGTGGGGACCCATGCTCCCCTTTTCCTCCCCCTTGGGCTAAACGGGTGGGGGAGTACCCTAACGCTGAATCAATGCTGGCCTCATCCTCGTCTTGCTCTCCGGGGACCCTACGCCTGAGTTGGTCCACGTGTCGCCTCCACAGGAAACCTGTACTGGTCTCTACGCGGTATGAGACGGGGCCGGTTTGGTCTACTACGGTGCCCGGCACCCAGGCTGGCCCCGCGCTGGCGTAATTCCTGCAGTATACTGGGGCGCCTATGCCGAAACTCTTGGTGGGTTCCACCCCTATGTTCCGCCCCTTGTCCTCTACTCTCGTGGGGTCTAGCTTGGATATCCCCGTGGCCAGCTTCCTGCGCATCAACAGCTCTGCGGGGGAGTACCCTGACGCTAAGGGGGTGACCCTGTATCTCAGCAGGAATTGGCACAATTTCAGGTCGAGGTCTCCGGGACCCATGCGCAGTAGCGCGTCTTTCGTGGTGCGCACGAGGCGCTCTACTTGGCCATTGGTGGCCGGGTGAAAGGGGGCGGAGGTGACGTGCCGAATGGCGTTGCGTTCCATGAATGCCCTGAACTCGGCGGACGTGAAACAGCTAGCGTTATCGCTGACGAGGGTGTCGGGTAAACCGAACGTGGAAAAGACCCTCCTTAACTGTTTAATGGTTGTGGTCGAGGAGGTGCTCGAGACTGGAATGACCTCCAACCACTTAGAGAACGCGTCCACCACGAGGAGGAAAAGCGTTCCCCTGAATGGGCCAGCAAAGTCTACGTGAACTCGGGACCAGGGTCCCCTCGCAGCGTCCCATTCCCTAGGTGGCGAGCGAGCCTCTTCTGGCCTTGAGCTTTGGCACGCCTCGCAAGTGCCGACCATGTGTTCGATGTCGGCGTCTAACTGGGGCCACCAAAAGTAACTGCGGGCTAGTGCCTTAGAGCGTACGATCCCCGGGTGGCTGACGTGCAGCAGTTTAAGCACCCTCGGCCGGAGAGACGTGGGGATCACTACCCGCTGTCCCCACAAGAGGCAACCCCTCTCCAGGGACAACTCTAATCTCTTTTTGAAGAATGTGTCGAATTCCGCTGCTGGGGAAGACACGGGCCACCCTTTCTGCACCCAGGAGCAAACTGTGGCCAGCGCTTTGTCCTTGCCTGTCGCTTTGGTGATTTCGGCCGGTACTACTGGAGGGGAGTCTAGGACCTCTATCATTAAGACCTGGTGGTCCCTCTCTACTCCGCCCACGTGGCAGCAATCCCGGGGAATGGGGGACCTCGACAGAGCTTCGGCATGGCTTATCTCCCTCCCGGGCCGGTATACCAACGCGTGCTGATACGCGTTGAGAAAAATGGCCCATCTGAGCATTCTCGGGGACAGGATCTGGGGTGTGGGCTTGTCTGCGGTGAAGATGCCCAGCAAAGGCTTGTGGTCAGTCACTATGGTGAAGGGGCGGCCGTACACGAAATCATGAAATTTCTTGGTCCCCGCAATTATTGCTAGCGCCTCTCTGTCTGTCTGAGCATAATTCCTCTCCGCTTGGGACAGGGATCTAGAGTAGAAAGCTATCGGGGCCTCCCTACCGTTCTCCAGCACGTGGCAAAGCACCGCCCCCACCCCCACCGGGGATGCATCGCATATCAGGACCACCGGGCGTTTGGGATTGAAGTGGGTCAGTACAGCATCTGATGCCAGGAGTCGCTTCAGGTCATTGAAAGCCTTTTCCTGGACGTCGCCCCACTTCCATGCCTCGTCCTTTTTTAACAATTTGTGTAGCGGTTCTGCCACGGCTGCCTTCCGCGGGAGGAAGGAGTGGTAGAAGTTGAGCAGTCCGAGGAACGACTGCAACTCGGGCTTGGAGGTGGGGCGAGGGGCCTTTTTGATGGCGGCTACCTTGGATTGGGCTGGCCTAATTCCCTCGGGAGTAACACGGAACCCTAGGAACTCAACCTCTGTAGCGAAGAAGACGCATTTGTCTTTCCGCAACCTCAACCCCGCCTTTTCGAATATTGTCAGGACCTTTCCCAACCTTGTTGCTAATTCGGCCCGGCTCCCCCCTGTAATTAATACGTCATCAAAATAGGGTAACACCCCCTCCAACCCCTTCAGGAGGCGTTCCACCAATGACTGGAAAATCCCGGGCGCCGAATTCACGCCGAATTGGAGGCGCGAAACCTGGAACGCCCCTTTGTGGGTGACTATGGTTTGTGCAGCAGCTGCGGCGGGGGTCACCGGGAGTTGCTGGTAGGCTTGGGCCAGGTCGAGTTTGGCGAAACACCTCCCCCCGTGTAACCTGGCCAATAAGTGGCTGACTACCGGCACCGGATACGCATTAGGGCGGATCGCCTTATTGATGGTGCACTTGTAATCAGCGCATATTCGGACTTCCCCGTTGGCCTTGAGCGCTGTTACAATTGGAGTTTCCCACTCCGCAGAATCAACAGGAACAAGAATCCCCTGGCCCACTAATTTGTCCAATTCCGCCTCAATTTTGTCCTTTAGTGCGAAAGGCACTCTGCGCGGTTTAAGTCTGATTGGACGCACTCCAGGGTCCAGGTCGAAAGTCACTGGGGGGCCCTTGAATTTTCCTAGCCCCTTTTTAAAAACCTCGGGGTGCGCGTCGCACACGCTCTGTATTGGATCAGTCCCGGCGGCGTGTGCTCCCACGGCGTGCACCCCCCCAATGAACAACCCCAGGGGCTGGAACCATTGAGTCCCGAGGAGGCTGCATTTACCCCCCTTGAGGACGACTAAGGGAAGCGTTGCGGTGTACTTTTTGAACTGGACCTGGAACTTCCCAACCCCCAACACTGGGATGCGGTTCCCCTGCACGTCCTTCAGCGTGGCCCTCAACGCCTTGAGCTTGGGCCGCACGCGGGGGGCGATTTTCATGAACTCCCCCTGGGAAATAATGGAGTATGAGGAACCCGAATCCACCTCCATCCTAACAGGGGCCCCTTGAATTACTACCTCAACGAAGTAACGGGGGTGCTCCGTGGAAACGCTGCAAACCGGCGCGTCGTCCTCGCTGTCGTCGGAGACTCGTCCTACTCCGTCCCGCGTCCTCGTGGTCCGTGTGCCGTCCTTCGGCCTCGTGGTGCGGTCCTGCCTCGCCGAGCGGTCTGGAGAACTCCGGGTGGCCTCGCGTCGTGTCCGGCAGACCTTGGCGATGTGCCCGCGCCGGCCGCAGTTGTGGCACTCGGCCTTGCGGAATGGGCATTTGGTGCGGGCGTGGGCGGCGCCGCAGCCATCGCAGCGCCGGCCCTCTCTCTGGACCCTCCGGACGTCCTCGTCGTCGCTGCTCTCTGCAGAAGACGAGTTCGAAGTCCGCCGGGCCGCGCGCACCGAACTCTCTGCCTTGGCGGTCTTCGGGCGCCAGTCCTGAAGTTCGTGCACCCCGGCCGACGTGGCCTCTGCGGCCTGTGCCGCGTCGAGGACTTGTTGCCACGTGGGAGGCGGCTCCCTTTTCATCAGCGCGCGCTGAGTCTCTGTGTCCCTCAGACCGCAGAGCAGGCAGTCCCGGAGGGTGACGTCGGGGAGTTCCCACTTGCAAGGGCCGGCGGCCAACCGCAGGGCCGCGGCGAACTCATCGACCGATTCTCCGGGTGCCTGGACTCGCCTCCAGAACGCGCTCCGAGCGGGGAACATCGCTATTGCCGGCCGGAGATGGGCGCGCAGCGCCGCCAGGAGCTCTGTGGCCTTGAGGTCGCCCACCTTCCTCGGCGCGATCAGGTCCACCAAGGTCCTCTTGGTTTCTTGTCCGAGCATGCGGACGAAGATGGCCCTCTTTTTGGCCTCGTCTGAGACTTCGAGCTCCACCAGCGCAGCGTTGAAGTCTATCTCAAACAGCTCCAAGTCTCCCGGCTTCCTGATCTCGTAGCCGGCGCATGTCTTGGTCCCGTGGGCAGCCATTATCCCACCTTCGTCGCCAGTTTAGTGTATGGGACCAAAGACAACCGGACAACCGAAAGGTTGGTTTAACACAGGTTTATTGCATTGCATGAGGTTCCAGTGAAGCATGAGGTAATGGCGGTGATACATCTCAATATATACAGTAGCTCTCTACATCTGAATCTTGTAGCACGGTAGCTGATTGGTTGCTACCGGCGTGGCCTCGCCCAGGCACGCCTCTTTCTTCAGCTGCTGAATGCAGGTCTTGCTTCAGCTGCTGAATGCAGGTCTTTCTTCAGCTGCTGAATGCAGGTCTTGCTTCAGCTGCTGAATGCAGGTCTTTCTTCAGCTGCTGAATGCGGGGAAGGTTTTCCCGCGGCTGTCCGTGATTGAGCAATGTGAACCATGTGAGAGTGAACGCTCGCAGCTGCCCTCTATAGGCTGTCTGCTCGCGTTCCTTTACAGCTGATATCGTTTGTATCTGGAGTGGTTACAATCTTGCCTTACAGTATAATGAACATGCATACATACATAACAATATCCAAAGAGGAAGACCAACTACTTTATATCCACGATGTCCAAAGGAAGTGGGAAAAAAAGAAAAAGAAAAAAGCAGAGCCACAGGGTAACTTATCCAAACTCCAAGCGTTAACAGGCAGGGAAAAAAAAGATGAGAAGCAGCTATATTTCCTTCACTCCAGAGAACCCGACTGCATCCCCACACAGATGAAAGAAGGAATATTTATCATCCAGCCACATTGGCGGCTCCTGAACCCGGTCTCTCCTCCAATCTCCCAGGCACACCAGCCGTGTTCCGTGCCTTCCAAATGGTCTCTTCCTTATTCCATCTCAGCTCTGCTGAAATCTTCACCTTCCCCCTCTCCGACCTCCGTTTCCAGCCTCAATTTCAGCATTCCAGCCATTCCACCATCGCTTCACACTCTCCACTCCTCTCCTCTCAGCCGTCCTCAAAACTTTTAACTTTCGTTTCTGTTCTTCCTCACCGCCATTACTCCTTCCCGGCTTTGCCCTCCATTACCAGGCTTATCCCTCCTCCTTCCCTCCACACTTACTGTGCCCTCTCAATTGTCTGGCTCCAAGACCCTGTTCACCGCCGCCAGCGTCCTCTTTTACTTTATTTTTCCTTTTCTCTCTCTTAAAGTTCCAAAGCTCCGAAGCCCATTTCACTTAAAAAAATCGCCAGAAGCCCGTCTGACCCGAGCTGCAAGCTCAGCACAGCCGACGCTGTGCTTCCCTCGCCGCCCGCTCCTCGAACTCTGTCTCCGGCGAAAATAAACTCACTTCAAAAGACTCCCAGGCTCCAGAATTAAACTCTCTAGCAAGTCGGTTCCAATTTTTTGTTATTTAGCCACTTTAAAGTCCCATTCTCGGCACGAGCAAAGCAATGTATGTGTTAACCAGGCATCATCTTAGCTACGCCCCCTGTTTGTTTCTATATTCTTTCTCTAGTGACAACCATATCATTACAATATTTGCATACTTGACAAAAATGTTGACAACACTACTTTTCAAACAGCAGGTAGGAATTCACAGTCCCCTCATTATTCATCTCATGTTTTCCATTGTGTTTTTCCTGGACATTATTCCAAAGTGACTATTCAATGTTCAGAAATATATATTTTTAAAAAGTTGTATTGCAATCATTCCCCCTTTAGATAATCAATCTGATTTTAGATTGCTATTGCTTGCTGAAAGTTATGAAAAATCCATACATTTATAGAACCATCCAGTCTCTTTGTTTGAAGTTTGGAAAAAGAAAACATATGCACAATAATTATTGGGGCTCTTGTGCATAAAGAAAAATATATATCAAAATTGTGAGTATTGGAAACACAGGTTTCCTGTGTTTTTAATGCATTAAAGGATCAGATGCGTAATGTTGGATTGGGGCCGTGAGGCGGCCCTTAGGATCCCGGAGGAGACTGGTCAAAGGAACGACACGAGGCAAGATGGAGCGAAGACCAGTGATTTATTGAGGGAAAATCATCAGTATATATTATGTTCAAGGCTGCATGTGGTAGAATGGTCATCTGACAGAAAATCACATCACCCATTTACCCGGGTTAATTGAGAACCTCTCTTGGGGAAGTTAATTAACTAAGGCAAACACTGACAGAGGAAAACCATTGTTCGAAGCTTACGCCAGGGTAAATATGGCTTCTATTTGCACCAAAGATTAGGCTGATCTGTGAGTCAGTAATTGCTTAATGGGTAACGGAGGTTAGCGTTCTGCTCTCTCAGCAGAACCGCCGGTCAGGTCAGGTGTGGGTGAATCAACCCTTATTATTAATCCACCCCCTTAATTTCTGTGCCCGCAGAGCCCACGGGCCAGGAGCGTTCTCGACTGAAATGGCCTCTGCGAGGGCCGTTCCATGCCAACTGGGCATGGGGAATCTGCAGCGTAAGACTGTGTCAATTGTGTTTTCATGTGAATACTTTATTAGATTATACTCCTGTTTTGGCCACACTCAAACTAAGACAAAAGAGAGAGTTTTGGCTGCACGTACAGCATCTCTCCTTTGCTCCCCCCCTACAGAAACAAAATAAAAACAGACAGCATATTTCACTTGTACCCACAGTGCCATCTTTGAAAGAGAATAGTTAGCCTGAATTATTGTCTCACCTGGGGCCAACAAATTAATGCATGGATATTGTGACATTTTAGGGCTTTCTTTGAAATGCTTGTCAGCAGTTCATTTCCTGACAGTGGCCCAAACAGGGGCTTCAATGTGCTTCCTCCCCTCCTGACCCACAGTGCATTCTCTCCCCATATAAGTCTCTTCCTTGAACAGGAGGCAGGGGATGAAGGGCATGCAGGGAATCAAAGCAACACATGCTGTGAGCTGGAATGAGGCCTCCTTTGTCCAAGCGCATGCCACTCCGCTGATCAGGGGAAGGTACACCAAGTATGCTGCTCTTTCCAAACATTTCCGAAAGTACTTTCTTTGCAATGTCACAGTTTTGAAGTTAGGTGAGCACTATGATATGACAACGTGACAGCACAGCTTGGAACATTATTTTTTCAAATGAAACTAGTGTTATTATTGGTCAACAGTAAGGTTGTCTTTGTGGTTGACTATTGTCAAGTAATTTAGTGCAACATGAGTTATTAATATATCGCCCCTTCTCCAGGTCAGCAAAATGCCTTTATGCATGTGTTTGTGAGCCAAAACTCCCACAATTCTGCCTGTCGAATTTTTGAAAGAGAAAAAAAGTTAGGGAGTTAGGTTAAGTTTGGCCAGGTTATCCTGCTATGATAATAGAATAGACCATACTTCCAGTGACCCAATGCCGAGCGTCAGGCAGGCAGCAGTTAACTAACCTGACAACTAACTAACCTGACAACCCTGAGGGCTCAGGACTAGAAAGTGACTTGCAGAGCTGGATCAGTGGTACAGGTGTAATGCTGCGATGCGGAAGGCAGATGAAAGGCCACAGCGTTATATTAGCAGGACACTCTTCATGGCTGATCACCATGATGCTTGCCAATATTCAGAATCAGATATAGTACAAGCAGAAGAAGAAGAAGAAAAAGAAGAAGAAGGGAGTTAAGAGTCTACAATCCACTTCTTCACACATATGGAGCACAGTTCTGGGTTACAGGTTTACAGCAAGCATGGTGTGGAGATAGAGTGGGATCACATGTGGGGATGGTGAGGAAGGAGCTGAATGGAATGACAATAACATAGTAATACAGTATCTGGTAATATGCTTTCAAAGTGACCTATAAACACAGGCAATAAACATTCATGGTGTTGGTAAAATTAACAACATTCAGTGCAAGTCACTAGGTTGGGTGGTATAGAAGTGTTAAAAATATCCAACATCCTGGGCATAGGAAGATGCAAATGATGTGACTTCTCTGCAATTGGGCTTTAGGACTTGAATATTCAGAAAGAGTAGGTTATGTTATGGTCAACGTATTGCCAAAAACACCTATAGCCAGTGGTGGGTATCAGCAGGTTCGCACCAGTTTGCCAGAACCAGTAGCAGAAATTCTGGCTGGCCCCACCCATCCAAGTTTTGATGTAGTAGTAATTTTGATGTAGTAGTCCTAATTTGGGTGCAATGCAGGGCTTGCCCCCTGGCCATGCCCACCATACCACACCCACAGTGTGGCAGCAAATTTTTTTGGAGCCCACCACTGCCTATAGCTATATACAAGGCAGGGTCAAAAGTAAGCAAATTAATGTACTGTATATAGTTTGCTTTAAAAAGCTCTGATCTATGTTTAATATTACAGATGCATACTGGATGTTTGACTTGTCTTTTATAACTCCTACAATCACTCTGAGATCAGCAACATAATGTTCCCCATGGTTGAAATGTTGCTTCTAAATGGTTATGTCAGATTTCTGTCTATTTATGGCACAGACATTTTACTATTATCATAAGTTGAATACAGAAGAACACTGCTGACAGAGGATGGCATATATCACATTAGAAAGTGAACATGTTTTGAATGATATTTTTGGGAACTGTAAAGATTTTGCCAGAATAGATGTGGATACACAGTTGACATCTAGGCTTATAACATCATTTAGTCCTTCTCTCTTTCTCTATTCATATTGTGTTGAGTGTAGCTGTTTAAAAGTAGAAGACTGTATATAAAATGAGCACAGGCCTGACACCCAAATCAAAGGAGAAAGGTATTTTTTTTGTTTAGAATTGCCTATAGCTTGTTGATGATACATGTGTCAGTCGGGAACTGTAGGTGGCAATTTGTGATCTTCTGCTCTTCTTTTTTGTCTGTCTTGTAGTACAGTATCTTGTTTCTGGATACTTATTTTGTCCTGTCAATGTGATTTTTTTTGTCTTGCTGAGTGTTGGAGTCTAAGAAATGTCTGCTGTAAATCCATGGGGTTTGCATTTCTATCTTATGGACTTGGGCACATTTAGTTGAATCTTAATGGCTGTTGACACCTTGGAAGTTTGTTATCAGGTATTAATACACTGCTGTCTTTGCTGAGGAGAAACTCTGTTGTTTCTTGTGACTGATAGGAAAATAGCAGAAACCCTGAAAAGCTTTTAACCTAATTCTTCTAAAAATGCATTGGAATGTTCTTGAAAAGTTACTTATGATGAAAGTGAAATGTAGTCATTACACCAAAATGTAAGATGTGAGAGTAGGGATTCTCAACCTGCGGCCTGTGGAACCATTTCATGTGCCCCCCCCCGACACACACCTCCACCACACCAGGAAGTGCCATGTGGTGGAGGAAGAGCAAAATGACCCCCAAAGCTGTCGGAGGGAGCGTGACCTGGCCCCTGGCTTTAAAAGGTTGAGAACTTCTGTCATAGAGAGAACTCACAAAGAAATCAGTCCATGATGTAACACTGTAATGCAGAATTCGCCCTGCAGGTGTTTGGGACAACTGTTCCCAGAGTCCCTTAATGTGAATCACACTACAGGGGGCTCTTGGGTGTTGAAGGTAGTATTTCACTAATTGGACAAGATATCATTTCAATAAATAAATAATAAATAAGATGTCTAAAGAGCCAAAGTTTTCTCACTAAGCAAAAAGGTTAATCTTATCATTATCTGTTCACTTTCAGACATTGTCTCCCTTTTTAAAAATATTGATACTGTAATCGTTTTGCAAAGGATTCAGGAGAGGAAAAGTTGGCCAAGTGTGCACTGAAGTACTCATTACTGATAAGGGACCTAATCTAACATGTACCACAGCCAGAAGTAATCCTCCAAGGATGATGGCTAACCTACATCACAGTAGGCTTAGAAACCTTGCAAAACAACGGCGGCGGCGGCGGGAACAACCCTTTCCTCAGGGATCTGAGGAAAGCTATATAATTATCCGGAAAAAGCTTTGGATCTTGATAACCATATAAAGAATACGTTGGCTTCACCAAGCATTGGATCTCGGAGTATTATTCATTTATTATCTTATTCTGGTGCCATGCAGCATTCACAAGCGGATTTTGTATTCCATTGAACTTCTCTCCGCTTTTCCCATTTGCTTCTGGTTCTTATATACAGTGGGAACAGCAGTTACACAGGTTGATACATTTCGTCGGGCTTCCTGGGAAGCGGGAAGTTTGTATTGATGAATTAGCTCTTTTGACAGACTTTTGAAAATGTTGCCTTTGCAAAAGGCGCGTGATTTCGCCATATACATTAAGGCGCTCAAGAGGTTATAACAAATAACGCTTGGACACAACAGAAGGAGAGGTTTTTTTCTGCTCCAAAGAGATTGGATGTGCTATTTGGACCCAGTATAGCTTCTTCATCAAACTGAACTGTCTTCATGTCTCTTATGTCCTGGACATGGAGAAAACAATCCCAGCAACATTGTTCTTTCCCCATTTCCCGCAGACAAACTCAAACAAACAACCCTTTTGCTCTTCGGTTTTCATTTCATCTGTGGCCAGCAGGCTGTAAGGGAACTAATTCTGTTCCAGGAACATCTACAGACAGACAAAAGCAATTTGAATAAACTCCCTACGCCCTGCATAAGCAACATTGGGCAGTGATGTTGGAGTGCGCAAGAGTGAAAAATGGCTCAGGGCACTAGAAGGAAGGAACAGGCCAAGTGCTCTGAAGTGTTCTTTATGTAAAAGCAGCTGGCTCTAGAAAGGTGAGAAACATAGATTATGTGAAGAAGAACACATGGATAAACTTTTTGGGGGTGTGGGTGGTGACTATCCCATACTAGACACAGCTTTCCTTTAAAAAAAAAAGCTGTTCCTGTAGTTGATGTGCTTCAGCCACCACATAACAGTTTGAAAGACAGAAGGCCACCCTGTACCTGCCTCCTATGACATGGAACTCTCCAAATGTGTCAGAACCCATTGTGTTGTGACTGAGGGTTATGAAAGTTGTAGTGCAGGAGTTCTCAACCTTTTTAAGCTGGGGTCCTGATCACGCCCCCTCAGGCCATTTTGCCCTTCCTCCACCACATGACACTTCCTGGTGTGGTGGAGGCTGGGGGGGGGCGGACATGAAATCGCACTACGGACCGCAAATGGTCTGCGGGCCACAGGTTGAGATTCCCTGTTGTAGTGCAATGCATCAGGAGGACATAATGATTAGGAAGTCTATGTTGTATGGCTAGAGCTTGAAAATAAACTAGTCAGAAACAGAAGTGGGAAGTAGTCGTATTTGCCCCATGGATTAGTTGAATGGTTCTGTGCCGGTATGTGACAAGGGTCAGTAGAATTGTCTGCTTCAGGTCTATCTTTGCACTTCCTATCACACCTGCCTGCAAGCCAGGCACTGACACCCAGTGTGGCTGGTCAGGGATGAAGAGGCCAGCCAGGGCACATTTCCACTGAGGGAAGACCAACCTCACCAGTAGGAAGTGCTGAGGCATCCAACACAGCAGAGAAGGAACTGCCTATTATTGATTTAGAGCACCTGAAGGTGTCATTGGACAGCCATCTGTCAGATCTGCATCTGCTTTGATTCAGATTCCTGCACTGAGCAGGGGGTTGGACTTGATGACCTAAAAGGCCCCTTTCAACTCAGTCATTCAATGATTCTATGTGCCAGAGAAGGGTTTGCCACAGGAGGCCTTCCAGCCAAAGGAGGAGGAGATGATGGAGGCAAGAGATGATAAGCCAATGAAAGAGGAGGCTGAATGGGTCAAAACAGGGAGTGAAATATGGACCTGTATGGTCCTTTCATTGTAGCCATCTTTGGGTGGCTCCTCACTTGCATACTCAGAAGGATAGCTGACCTAACTCCACCCAGAAATGGTGGTGTCATTTGAAATGTCAGGTGTGGTGCCTCCACCATCGCCTAGACCAGGGACTGCATCCTTGCTGCCAACTGAAGGCCACAAATCTAGATCTGACCCATGGCATGTGGTCCATGATGGATACCAAGTATGTTCTTGGGAGGGTGAACGCAGCCAATCCTGGGCCGACTCCAAAAGACTGATAGAGATTCAGGGAAGCCCAAAGAGTTAGAAAAGGTTGGTTTTGTTGTACAGGGCAGGATTTAATAAAAGAAATATTGCTGAACGATGATGTTTGAACAGCTCTTATGTCAGTTCTGCAAAGTCAATATCCCTGTGCCCATGGGAGGGCTCGAGATAATGCACAATAATTTGCAGTGATAATCTCCTCCATGTTGAATGTTTTGAAGCAGCCATCACCACAGAAGAATGGCCTGTCCTCTCTGAAGGCAGAGAGTAAGCAAAGAAAAAGAAACTTCACCCCTTTAGCCACAGTATGGTTGGACAGATTCTGAATTTGGTTATTCTCTTTTTTTGTGCAGAAAAAAAATCATGGAGAGATCTCATTCAGGTGTCCCCTGCAAAAATTATTTCAACCCAGAGTAATCTTTGACATGAAAACAAATGAGTGGTAATAATGTGGAGCCGCATCTGCTGTTAAAGGATAACAAAACTAAGAAACCACTCTTTTGGCTCATTATGCTTAGGATCCTGGCCACAGTAATTCATATATAGCTGGCAACTTCAAAGATTTACTGCTGAGAGTGACTTTCTCCACATGTTTTGTGACATAACTATAGCTCAAAGGAATCTTTCCATAAATAAAGAAATTATTTTTCTCTCAATCTGCTTTAAATGTATATAACATTTCTGCCTGCTAAGGGATAGAAATGAAACATTTTTAATATGAATGGACTGGATAAATATGTAAACCTTTGAAATTATTTAATCCTGGGTTATAGCATAATCCAAGGTAAATCATATATTAATTACAATGCTGAATGGATTGAGCATCCAATGGGGAGATTTTCTATTTCTTCACTATCTGTTCCATTTCCTTGAGGATTGTCCTTTGTTAGATTGCAGATTTGTAGATACATCCATGTTTACTTTGACAGTCTGTCGGTGGAGACTGCTCTCTTTATCCTTTCCTTTTAGGCAACCCTTAATTCAGGGATTCTCAACCTGCAGCCCATGGGCCGGATGTGGCCTGAAGTGCCATTCCATGTGGCCCTCCACCACACCTAGAAGTGCCATGTGGTGGAGGAAGGGCAAAATGGCCATCTGGCCCCCGAAGCTGTCTGAGGAAGCATGACCCGGCTCCTGGCTTAAAATGGTTGAGAACTCCTGCCTTAATTAAACATACTGGCTGAACTTTATTGGTATTTGCACAACTTGCCATGCCCACCATACCACACCCACAGTGTGGCAGCAAATTTTTTTTGGAGCCCACCACTGCCTATAGCTATATACAAGGCAGGGTCAAAAGTAAGCAAATTAATGTACTGTATATAGTGCCAAAGCTAATTGGAGCTAAATGCTAAGGTGCCAAGGTACATCTCACTAGCTTAACTGAGCATGTGACTGAGACATCTCCTAGTACCTTATCAATTAGCTGCAATGAGCTATGGCAATTCATGCAAACTAGACATGAACACCAGTAGGATTCTAATCATTCCTTGTTCCGTGGTGCTACATTCCTGCCTCTCAATCCTGTCACCTTCTGTGACCCTGAAGTCCCTATTTGTGCCTTTTATCCAAGTGCAGTGGCAATTATGAAATGAGAATTGTTTTCAGTAGGGTTGACTTTTGGTGGAATATATCCGATCCTGGGTTTTGTTTCCCCAAGGAAAATGCCACTGGTTCCTGGTGGGTGGGTGGGTGGAGATAGTCTGGAGGACCTATCTTTCTCCGTGCCTAAATAGCAAATTCTTCTCTTCTGAGAGTGGGTGTGGCTTACTTGGATTGCTGGTTTGTTTGGGGAAAGTTGGTGATTCCAAAGTGTCATTTTCTTGTTTATTTATACAGTATTTTTAAACATTTAAAAAAAAAACCTTAGGTAAGAATTGTATTGGTATTTGCATAACTTGCTGCACAGGAGGGAAACTCAAGGCAAATATATGTCATTTTGGAGGTCACTCATTTATAGGTTTGCCACAGGTCAGAGGCAACTGAACAGCAACAACAAAGAGGACCAATGTTGCCTGTATGTATCCATCTGCATAAGATTCTCACACAGTCATTTCATGTTGTTCTTGTGCACTGAGGGAATGGGAAGATGCCTTTGAAACTTGAAACTTATTTGAAGCAGAGAGCATAGCTCTGTTCAGCACCAGGGCACAAACAATGTGGTGTTGGCCATCCCTGTCTCTTGCATGATAACCATGACAAATTCATCCATCAAGTTGAATATCTTGAACTGTTTTCTCATCCCCTAAATTTGCAGGCTTCTGCCAATGAAGACAATTGTCTTGCCAACTGGGCCTTGGTCCACCAGGCCTTTTGAGAGTCTTAAGATGCAGATAGGCTTCTTATAATCTCTCCTTTTGGAATAGTTGCTGACAGATGATCATGTCTTAGCCTGGTGGTGATACCAGTTCCCAAGTGTTCAAGCTGTGCCGACAAGAATTCAGACTTGCCACTCCAACCCCATTCTTGGGAATCTAAACATCAAGATTTCAGAGCATAGTTTGTACATTCCTCAGAATTAATGGGCCTCTTATAGTCTTCATTTGAAGAACATGCTTTTAACCCTTAATATTGTAGAGCAAAACCTCAGAATGCCAAGAAGAAACCAGGGAAAGTTGTAGAGCAAAACTCTGTGAAGGTGACGAGTTGTGCTGCCAGAGGAAAAAGGAAGCATCAAACGGGAAAATGAAGTCACCAAAGAACAATTGGATTTTCAAACGTGGTTAGCACCAAGCAGCTTGTAAATCAGGGGTAGAATCAATTTCATGCAGGAAAGAAATGGATAGAGATCACAGGGACTAGTCAAGATTGTCCAGCTCTTCTGCCTTCTTTTCTTGCCAGGTTCTAAGATTAGGAATAAAACCTGCAAATAGAGGATCAGCCTTTTTACATGTATTGCAGTATATGTTGACTATGCTACTGAGACCACCTTGAGGAACAAGCAAGTAGGAAGGCAAGCAAGCAAGCATTATCCTACTCCAGTGATGGTGAACCTTTTAGAGACCGAGTGCCCAAACTTCAACCCAAAACCCACTTATTTATCGCAAAGTGCCAACACAGCAACAGGGGAGGGAGGAAATGCTCCCATTGGGCTGCTGGGCAGAGCAAACTCTGTGCTAGGGTGACCACACGGGTGCCCACAGAGAGGGCTCCGAGTGCCACCTCTGGCACATGTGCCATAGGTTTGCCACCACTGTCCTACTTGCATGTTAGGGGTAAGGTCCAGGTTTTTTTCCCTTGTGCTTAGAACTGACCTTAACACTATGCTTGACATAGTCTGTGACTAAGTTGAGAATTAAGGCTTCTCCTCCATAGAAGTTAAAAGGTAATATCTCTTAAGGAGGAGATGACTTTGTTTGGTGAAATTAATGGAGTTACTAATCGATTTTCTCTCCTCGGTTGATCAGTAGTACTGAAACAAAGAAAACCATTAAATTAGATGATAAACTCTTTTTCCCACATGGGAAATCAGGTGCATAAAGAGGAGGATATCTTAAAGATTTTTATGCATTTTGTCTTCTTAAACTCAATGTATCAAAATTATATTTTTTTAAAAAGTAAATGAGTTGTGAAATATTTCCTAACTACACTGGAATTAGCAGTAGAGTTAGCATTCTGGTTAGGGTGAGTGGAAGGGTAATATGTACAAGTTATATTTCCTGACCCTACTGAAAATTCTGGCATCTCCCCATTCCCACTGCACAATGGGACCAACATGAACCTGCAATAAAGCATAGCATATAACATCCACCCACCCACCCCACCCAATTACTTTGTTCAATGATGTTTCCGAGTATTAAAATCTGATGGTTACATGAGGGTCCTTGACAGAAGCCTGCTTGTTCTTCTCTCAGGAGTTTGTCCACTGTTTCTCGTAGACGCCTAAGCTTTGCCAGGGACTGAGAGGAGAGTGACCTCTCACCGGTTGTTACAATCAGAGATGTGGACTTTCTTTGGGAGCTTCATTATGCATTGCATGCCCACCCCCCAAAAAAGGACTCGGACACCAGTATAAGTGGATAACGGCATTGGGCCACATTTATTGATTCATGCCCTAGTCCGAATTATAAATTTCGATTGGTACTCGACCAATTATAATTCTCAAGGCAAGCAGGCCGCAGTAACACTGGTAAGGTTCCTCCCAAAATTGCCAACGGCAATTGGCTACAATGTATCCATTTGTATCAATTTGTTTGTTTACAACAAACAAATTGTTGACCGTAGTCAATAAACTAACTACTGACCCCACCCTCTGACGCGTATCCGTAAAATAACGGGGTGATGCATGCTGCCTAGCTTGTGCCATCACCCCATTGCCTGGTTCATCGTTGACCGGACAACGTTAACCAACTTGTGCCTATCTAGTGTTGGCCAGTCAATTGCGAACCTGCCGGATACCTGTGGGTCATAAATATTTACCTTACCAGTGCTACCCGCCACACGGGGAGGCTTCAATGAAGACTCACTGCCCCCCCCCGACCGTCAGCTCAGTCAACAGGCCTGCTTGCAAATCTTCCAAAAAGAGGTTCATACCTCCGGGCGACAGATGGACCCCATCCCCTGTATAAAGATCATAGTTTTGGAGATTAATGGTGGGGTGTCTGATGACGCGCCCCCAACCCTTGTCTATAACAAACCGGGCTACTGCCCTGTTCACCGAGCGGCGAGCACGGTCAAGGGCCTGGAGGTTAATGCCCCCCCTGTAAGCGTGACGCGGTATGATGTCCGACCAAATCAGGGTTGTGGCAGGCCACACATAATGCAAGTAAGCCAGGTCACCGCAGATCGCATGTTTCAACGACAGGCCCGTGACCTGGCCTAAATCATTGCCCCCAAGGTGTATCACCAGGACATCAGGCGGGTCAGCATCCCCGATGGAAAACAGGAATGGCAACAGTTCCCGCCATAACATCCCGCGCTTACCATACCACCTAAGACATGCGGACGCACGTAGTCCCAGCTTGGGTCCCCACTCTGTCGCCGCAGCGTACTGCGCTGCCCAGTGCACGTAGCTGTGGCCCACCAGCCATACTGCCACCGGTGTGATTTGACACCCAGGGTCTGTCAAGGCAAAAAGGAAACAGGACAGTGACTTAACTGGTACTCACAATTGAAGAGGGCAAACGTACAACTGGAAACACTGCGATCCCCACCTCCCCATACGGCGTATCTCCGCCCCAGAGTACCCAAATGCAGCCGCGGTAGAAGCGGCTCCTATCCTAAAAGAATGGGTGCCGTAACGAGCCCCAGGGAGGCCAACACTGGACAGTGCCTTACCGGTCACCTTCCAAAATTGAAATTTAGTAAGGGGAGACCCATCTTGGTGGCAGAAAAACGGGCCAGGGTGCGTACCACGCAGTGCAAGGAACTCTCGTAGGGCACCAACCGGACAAATGTCTGCAATGGAACATCGTAGCAGTCTTACACCACTGCCTACACCGTGCTGATCGACGTTTGAGGAGCGTATCCTCAACTGAGCCCACTCATCGGAAACATAGACATCTTCGAGTTCCAGTGCCCTACGCGTCGCATCCGCCTTAGACAGTAGCACCAGCTCACTGATGCGGAGCGCTCCAAAAAAGGCCACCGTGGTAGCCGCATGAAACAGAGCTGCCTCATACCTGTCGAAACACAGGTCATGCCAGCCCCGTGCAAGGTGGATAAGGACCCCTGGAGAAATTGGGTGGCATCTGTCCGGGCAGCGTCCCCGTTCCCGTGTCCACCCTTCCAACACGTGTCGTATACGGAAGTCAGTTGTGTTGTCAGCATAACCCCCCACTTTGGCCTTGAATGCCAGTGCTGACAGCCTGGATGCTATGGTACTGGGAGCGAGGCCCTGCTTGTGTAGGTAAACCATGAATTGAAGGACATGTGCCACTGGAATGGGCCAAATCTCGGGCAAACGGAATTGCGCACAAAAAGCCTGAAATTTAGTGAATGCATGGTGATACGCCTTACGCGTGCGGGGCGCCAGCGACATGCCGATCGTCCGGTTCACCTCTCCTTGCCAAACGTCCATATCTCGTCCGGGAGCGGCGAGGGAAATTCCTCTGCATCCGGAGCCAAGGCGCGGAACCGGGGGATCTGCAGGCGGGACAAAGCATCAGCAATGTCATTATTAATACCTGGTACATGTCTGGCCCTGAATAGAACATTGAGGCGTAGGCTGCGCAAGACAAACTGGCGCACTAACTCCATAACCCTGGGTGATTTAGACGTCTGTGAGTTGACAATGTGCACAACCGCAGCATTGTCACACCAGAAATGGACAACTGAATTGGCCCACTCCGCACCCCATAGCATCAAAGCTCCCAGTATGGGGAAGAACTCGAGGAACGTAAGATCGCGTAAACGATCCATGCCCCTCCAAGCTGGAGGCCATCGGCCATAGGCCCACCTCCCCTCAAAGTAAATCCCATAACCCAGGGACCCTGAAGCGTCCGACTGAACCTGGAAGCGAGGGGACACCAGACAGTCAGATCTCCAAAATGACACCCCATTGAATTCCTTAAGGAACTTAAGCCAAATCAGCATATCAGCCTTCGTGCCCTTGTTCAGTCGGACCCTATGATAGGGCCTGGATAGTCCAGCCATGGCGTCGCACAAGCGTCAAGCAAAAGCTCTGCCAGGCGCGACCACCCTACAGGCAAAGTTAAGGTGACCATGCAGTACCTGGAGCTCACGAAGTGACACCTTGCGTTTGGCCAGTAAGACCAAAATCAATGCAGTGATCCTTGAAACCTTGTCAATGGGTAACCTGGATGCCTGTAGAACCGTGTCAATTTCAATACCCAGGAACGTGAGCTTGGTTGATGGGCCCTCGGTCTTTTCGGGCGCTAAAGGGACACCAAGTTCCTGCATTAGCATCTGAAATGTGTTGAGGAGACGCGTACACGTGTCCCAGCCCCGTTCACCCCCGAACAAGAAATCATCGAGGTAGTGGGCTACATACCGAGACCCGGACCTACGAACAAAGGCCCATTGGAGGAAGGTGCTAAAACGTTCAAATGCCGAGCAAGAGATGGAGCAGCCAAAAGGCATGGCTTTATCAACATAAAACTTGCCCTGGAATCTGAAACCTAGCAACTCAAAGTCGCCCGGGTGCACTGGCAGCAGACGGAATGCTGACTTAATGTCACACTTTGCCAATAGTGCACCCGGGCCACAAGAGCGCACCATGCGCAGGGCCTGGTCGAATGATGTATACCTGACCGAACAAAGGTCATCAGGAATGGCATCATTGACCGAATGGCCAGCCGGGTATGAGAGGTGGTGAATCAAACGAAATTCTCCCGTTGTCTTTTTGGGCACTAACCCCAAAGGGGAAACCTTCAGGTTGGGGAAGGGTGGGAAATGGAAGGGGCCAGCAACCCTGCCTGCATTAACCTCCTTAGCAATACTCAGGGTGGCCACCTCCTCCCTGCCCTTAAGAGAAAGTAAGTTGGGGGCATCTTGGGGGCACCTATCCCCTGTGAACGGAATGCAAAACCCCCGCTGGAAACCCTCGAGCAGGTAGCCTGCATCTTCCCTCCTCGGGTATGTTGCGAGCCAACGCTCCAACATGACCACATTAACTGGGGAGGGGACCTTTTGGGTGACCAGCTCCTTCAGCGGCAGGTCTGCCCGCTCCCTGTCCACCTCTACCTCTGCCCCGAGACCCGCCTGCTCGCGGACACGCAGCGGCGGCGTGGGGGCCAGCGCAAGAGGGACACTCGTGCTTGTATCGGCACTGTTTTCTATTGCACGCACCATTGGCCGAGAAGCTCCAACACAGCAGGCGGGTTGGAACCCCCTGCCCCGCCACCTGGCGGGGTGCCTGAGTTGGAGCAGCTCGCTGGACCGCATGTCCACAATGATACCTCTCCCCAGGCGCGTGGTGTGTGGGGGTCATATACAGAAGCCAGAGCTTCTGGCAGGGCTCGCCCCACCTCATCTCCGGGTGTAGGGGCACTCTCATTCGAAATTCCTCATCGTAAGCCAACCACGACGAGCCAGGGAAATCAACCATTGCCCTGTAGATATTGTCCAAATATTGGACCATCGGGATGGCCAGATCGGGCCGGGCCTTGAGGTACACCGCCATGTATATGAGATATGCGGGCAACCAGTTGGCCCATGTGCGTGGTGGCTTGCGACGGTGGGACTGCTCTTTGTCCTTCTCATCCTGCCCCTCCCTCTCCTCTTTGGTGGGTTCCCTGTTCAATAGGGAGAAAATGTCTACGTATTCTCCCCGCCAAATCTTCTCCCTTGTGGCCTGAGCTAAATGATCCCCAAGGGGCAAAGAATACCCCGCTGTCGGGAATGCCGACACCGGCACGTTAGCAGTGCGGGACATCAAGAAAGGGACCTGAACTGCCCCCGTGACCCCCGTTGCATTTCCTGCGGCGTAAGGCCCCCCGCCCCCAGGGGGACCTGTAAGCGGCAAAGCCGCACCTGGGTAAGCCGGGGGCTGCTGTCCCCCCGCCCAGACCTGACGAGGCCATGGCCACTGGAGACCCTCCCCCATAGTGGACGGTGGTGTGGGGGCATTAACTTGAACCGGATACTCACAAGATGCACCCCCATGGGCCGCCCCCACTGGGGGTTCCCGCCCACGGTGAGCGTCGGAGCTCGCGACCGCACTCGAGCTCGGTGTACACATCTGACCACCACCCGACGGTGGTGTCTGCTGTGCGGGGAGCTGTGAGGCTGCGGCGGGCGCCGACCTGTGCGCCTCGAGCAGCTCAACCCGGCTGGCCGCCTGCTGAAGATTGTCAGCCACCGCAGTGACCTGTCGGCCAAAAGGTGCCCCAGATGGGTTGAATATCCCCAGGGATGCCTCCAAGGCCGCTACGCGGGCCAGTAGAGCATCCACCGTCAAAGAGCCCCCTGCGTAAAGGGGGCCAAGCGGGCCGGACGGCCCGCCGGTCGCAGGTCCCGGGCCCGTTGCCAAGGGACTCGGGCCCAAGTAGGGCCATGCCCAAAACTCTGGCCCCCGAGGGGCCGGGGGCATGCCTTGCCAGGGAATTGTACCCAGCCCTCCCCCCTGGTTGAAACCTATGGCCGGGGGATGCGGGCCGGGGGCCGGAGGCCCGGCCGCGGCATGACCACCCACCTGCCCCAAGCCCATGGCCGGCAGTTGCTGGCCGGGGGCCGCAGCCCCAGCGGGGCCGGTCTGAGGCTGCACAGCCTCGGGCCACGGACTAATCTGCCCCATCCCACCGGTCCCGGTGGGAGCCTCCGCAAAGGGGACCTGTTGGGAGGGCGCAGTCGCGGTCCTCCGACCTGGCTGCCGCCTCCTGGACGGGCGAACTGAATTCGCCATAGCCTTCTTCTTGGAAGGCATTGCAGAATCCCTGAAGGATGGTGGGAAGCCTAAGAAGAAGGCGAAGAGCCAAGCTGTCTGCCGCCGAAAAGGAAGGCTTCCCTGCAAAGCGAAGAGCGACAGGGCAAAAAACTTCTCCGCTACGTCGCTTTCGCAAAATGGCAGCTCAGCTGCCTCATAGCCACCCCTTTTAAAGAGGACTGGCCACGCCCCCTAACTACCCGGATGTCCAAGTCCGGTGGGGGGGGCCGCAAAGAGCGCGGCGGCCATTTTGGTGCCACGCTTGAATTCTCCACTGTATGTTAACTGTAATTATTTGTTCCAGGCCTAGTTTTATTATTCCAGGCTTTATTATTCTTTAGTGATATGATTGCTTCAGCATCTCTGTTTCTGTAATCTGGTCAAGGTTAATTTCTGGTTCTTGTACATGGTGTCTATGTTAATGGTATAACTCGAGGTTGGGTTTAGTTGGTTTAAAATCTTTAAAGTGTTCAACTCAATGGGCATTTTGTCTTAGTTACCAGTTCAGATTTCCCCCCAATTTTTCAACAGCATATAGGCATGCAGGCCTTTCCATTTTCCATTTTTTTAAGCATAGACAGATTTTATCTATTAATAAACAATGCTCAAGATAATACAGGATAGACTTCAGCAGCACACAGAGAGAGAACTACCAGAGGTGCAGGCTGAATTCAGAAGAGGTAGGGGAACTAGAGACCAAATTGCCAACACACATTGGATCATGGAGAAAACAAAGGAATACCAGAAACAAGTCTACTTCTGTTTCATTGACTACACCAAGGCCTTTGACTGTATGGACCACAACAAAATGTGGCAAGTAATTAAAGAGATGGGAATACCAGAACATCTTATATGCCTCATAAGAAATCTGTACATGAGTCAAAAAAGCAACAGTTAGGACAGGATACGGAATGACGGAGTGGTTTGGAATAGGAAAAGGAGTAAGACAAGGCTGCATTTTGGCACCCTGCTTATTTAACTTATACACAGAGCACATAATGCACAATGCAGGGCTGGATGAATCAAAAGTTGGAATTAAAATCTCTGGGTGTTATGTATGCATATCAATGTACTGTAAAGCTATCAAGATATAAATGTTCCATCACAATTACAATGTATCTCAGCTGAAAGGAACGCGAGCAAGCAACCCCTTGGGGCAGCTGCGAGCGTTCAGCCTCACATGGTTCACATTGCTCAATCACGGACAGCCGCGGGAAATGCCTCCGCATTCAGCAGAATGAAGATACTCGCATTCAGCAGAATGAAGATACTCGCATTCAGCAGGAAGAAGATACAACTGCGAGAGTAAGGCGTGCCTGGGCGAGGCCACGCCGACAGTAGCCAATGAGCTACCGTGCTGCAAGATTCAAATGTATAGTCCTCAGTATATAATGAGATGTACCACCACCATTACCCCCATGCTTCACCGGAACACCATGCAATAAACCTGTGTTAAACCAACCCTTCGGTTGTTCTGTTGTCTTTGGTCCCATACACTAAATTGGCGACGAAGGTGGGATATGGCTGCCCACGGGACCAAGACATGCGCCGGCTACGAGATCAGGAAGCCAGGAGACTTGGAGCTGTTTGAGATAGACTTCAACGCAGCGCTGGTGGAGCTCGAAGTCTCAGATGAGGCCAAGAAGAGGGCCATTTTCGTCCGCATGCTCGGACACGAGACCAAGAGGACCTTGGTGGACCTGATCGCGCCGAGGAAGGTGGGCGACCTCAAAGCCACAGAGCTCCTGGCGGCGCTGCGTGCCCATCTCCGGCCAGCGATAGCGATGTTCCCCGCTCGGAGCGCGTTCTGGAGGCGAGTCCAGGCGCCCGGGGAATCGGTCGCCGAGTTCGCCGCGGCCCTGCGGCTGGCCGCCGGCCCATGCAAGTGGGAGACCCCAGAAGTCACCCTCCGGGACTGCCTGCTCTGCGGTCTGAGGGATACCGAGACTCAGCGCGCGCTGATGAAAAAGGAGCCGCCCCCCATGTGGCAACAAGTCCTCGACACGGCGCAGGCCGTGGAGGCCACGACTGCTGGGGTGCAAGAGCTTCAGGACTGGCGCCCGAAGCCTGCCAAGGCAGAGAGCTCGGTGCGCGCGGCCCGGCGTGCTTCGAACTCGTCTGCGGAGAGCAGCGACGACGAGGACGTCCGGAGGGTCCAGAGAGAGGGCCGGCGCTGCGACGGCTGCGGCGCCGCCCACGCCCGCGCCAAATGCCCATTCCGCAAGGCCGAGTGCCACAACTGCGGCCGGCGCGGGCACATCGCCAAGGTCTGCCGGAAACGGCGCGAGGCCACAAGGAGTTCTCCAGACCGCTCGGCGAGGCAGGACCGCACCACGAGGCCAAAGGACGGCACCCGGACCACGAGGACGCGGGACGGTGTAGGGCGCATCTCCGACGACAGCGAGGACGACGCTCCGGTTTGCAGCGTTTCCACGGAGCACCCCCGTTACTTCGTTGAGGTAGTAGTACAAGGGGCCCCTGTTAGAATGGAGGTGGACTCGGGTTCGTCATACTCTATTATTTCCCAGGGAGAGTTCATGAAAATCGCCCCCCGCGTGCGGCCCAAGCTCAAAGCGTTGAGGGCCACACTGAAGGACGTGCAAGGGAACCGCATCCCAGTGTTGGGGGTTGGGAAGTTCCAGGTCCAGTTTAAAAAGCACACCGCAACGCTTCCCCTAGTCGTCCTCAAGGGAGGAAAATGCAGCCTCCTCGTGACTCAATGGTTCCAGCCCCTGGGGTTGTTCATTGGGGGGGTGCACGCCGTGGGAGCACACGCCACCGGGACTGATCCAATACAGAGTGTGTGCGACGCGCACCCCGAGGTTTTCAAAAAGGGGCTCGGAAAATTCAAGGGCCCCCCAGTGACTTTCGACCTGGACCCTGGAGTACGTCCAATCAGACTTAAACCGCGCAGAGTGCCTTTCGCACTAAAGGACAAAATAGAGGCGGAGTTGGACAAATTGGTGGGCCAGGGGATTCTTGTTCCTGTTGATTCTGCGGAGTGGGAAACTCCAATTGTAACAGCGCTCAAGGCCAACGGGGAGGTCCGCATATGCGCTGATTACAAGTGCACCATCAATAAGGCGATCCGCCCTAATGCTTATCCGGTGCCGGTAGTCAGCCACTTGTTGGCCAGGTTACACGGGGGGAGGTGTTTCGCTAAACTCGACCTGGCCCAAGCCTACCAGCAACTCCCGGTGTCCCCCGCCGCAGCTGCGGCACAAACCATAGTCACCCACAAAGGGGCGTTCCAGGTATCGCGCCTCCAATTCGGCGTGAATTCGGCGCCCGGGATTTTCCAGTCACTCGTGGAACGCCTCCTGAAGGGGTTAGAGGGGGTGTTACCCTACTTTGATGACGTATTGATTACAGGGGGGAGCCGGGCCGAATTAGCAAGCAGGTTGGGAAGGGTCCTGACAATATTCGAGAAAGCGGGGTTGCGGTTGCGGAAGGACAAATGCGTTTTCTTCGCAACTGAGGTTGAGTTCCTATGGTTCCGTGTTACTCCCGAGGGAATCAGGCCATCCCAATCCAAGGTGGCCGCCATCAAGAAGGCCCCTCGCCCCACCTCCAAGCCCGAGTTGCAGTCGTTCCTTGGACTGCTCAACTTTTACCACTCCTTCCTTCCGCGGAAGGCAGCAGTAGCGGAACCGCTACACAAATTGTTAAAAAAGGACGAGGCATGGAAGTGGGGCGACGACCAGGAGAGGGCTTTCAATGACCTGAAGCGACTCCTGGCATCAGATGCGGTACTGACCCATTTCAATCCCAAACGCCCAGTGGTCCTGATATGCGATGCATCCCCGGTGGGGGTGGGGGCGGTGTTATGCCACGTACTGGAGAACGGGAGGGAGGCCCCGATAGCGTTCTACTCTAGGTCCTTGTCCCAAGCGGAGAGGAACTATGCCCAGACAGACAGGGAAGCACTAGCGATAATTGCGGGGACTAAGAAATTTCATGATTTTGTGTACGGCCGCCCCTTCACCATAGTGACTGACCATAAGCCCTTGCTAGGCATTTTCACCGCAGATAAGCCCACACCCCAAATCCTGTCCCCGAGAATGCTCAGGTGGGCCATTTTTCTCAACGCGTATCAGCACGCGTTGGTATACCGGCCCGGGAAGGAGATCAGCCATGCGGATGCCCTGTCGAGGTCCCCCATTCCCCGGGATTGCTGCCACGTGGGCGAGGTAGAGAGGGACCACCAGGTCTTAATGATAGAGGTCCTAGACTCCCCTCCAGTAGTACCGGCCGACATCGCTAAAGCAACCGGCAAGGACAAAACGTTGGCCACAGTTTGCTCCTGGGTACAGAAAGGGTGGCCCGTGTCTTCCCCAGCAGCGGAATTCGACACATTTTTCAAAAAGAAACTAGAGTTGTCCCTAGAGAGGGGTTGCCTTTTGTGGGGACAGCGGGTAGTGATCCCCACGTCTCTCCGGCCGAGGGTGCTTAAACTGCTGCACGTCAGCCACCCGGGGATCGTCCGCTCTAAGGCACTGGCCCGCAGTTACTTTTGGTGGCCCCAGCTAGACGCCGACATCGAACACATGGTCGGCACTTGCGAAGCGTGCCAAAGCTCCAGGCCAGAAGAGGCCCGCTCGCCACATAGGGAGTGGGACGCAGCAAGGGGGCCCTGGTCCCGGGTACACGTAGACTTTGCTGGCCCGTTCAGGGGAACGCTTTTCCTCCTTGTGGTGGACGCGTTCTCCAAGTGGTTGGAGGTCATCCCAGTCTCGAGCACCTCCTCGGCCACAACAATTAAACAGTTACGGAGGGTCTTTTCCACGTTCGGTTTACCCGACACCCTCGTCAGCGATAACGCTAGCTGTTTCACGTCCGCCGAGTTCGGGGCGTTCATGGAGCGCAACGCCATTTGGCACATCACCTCCGCCCCCTTTCACCCGGCCACCAACGGCCAAGTAGAGCGCCTCGTGCGCACCACGAAAGACGCGCTGCTGCGCATGGGCCCCGGAGACCTTGACCTGAAATTGTGCCAATTCCTGCTAAGGTACAGGGTCACCCCATTGGCGTCAGGGTACTCCCCCGCAGAGCTGTTGATGCGCAGGAAGCTGGCCACGGGAATCTCCAAGCTAGACCCCACGAGAGTAGAGGACAAAGGGTGGAACATAGGGGTGGAACCCTCAAAGAGTTTCAGCGTAGGCGCCCCGGTGCACTGCAGGAACTACGCCAACGCGGGGCCAGCCTGGGTGCCGGGCACCGTAATAGCACAAACCGGCCCCGTCTCATACCGCGTGGAGACCAGTACAGGTTTCCTGTGGAGGCGACACGTGGACCAACTCAGGCGCAGGGTTCCCGGAGAGCAGGACGGAGACGAAAATAGCGTCGAATCAGCGTTAGGGTACTCCCCCACCCGTTTAGCCCAAGGGGGAGGAAAAGGGGAACGTGGGTCCCCACCAAGGGGGGAGGAAAGGGAATCGATCCACAGAGATCTTTTGCGGGAGTCCGCGGCGGAAAGGAAGAGCCCCGACCACACACATACCCCTTGGAAGTTTCCCCGAGACACAGACGCCCATAGAAGTTTAGACGTTGATTTACAGTACCAGGGGGAGTTAGCGGAGTGGTCCCCCACCCGTCCTAGCGAAAAGAGGGGTTTCAGTTCAGCCCCTGGTACTTCCAGTCCCAGCAGCCCCTGTGAGTTAGAATGCAATATAGCGCCAATTTCCCGGAGACCGACACCCCCAAGACGGGAGGCAGCAGCGAGTCCGCCCACCACAGTCTCAAGGTCCCCCGAGCGGGGATCAGAAGGTAGCAGAACCTCAAGGGCGACCTCATCGGTTCCGCGGTTCACAATAGGAGGGTCCCCGGGGTCCGAGAGCAACAGGCAGGGGTTCACCTCCCAACTATTCATTCCATTCCCATCCCCGGGCGCAAGGCAGGCACGGACGCCCCACAGAGCCACTAACGAATCCCCGTTTCCCGTAGCAGGACAAGCTCCCACGGAGTCAGGGATCACAGGCTCTCCGGTACTAGGTCAGGCGCAAGCACGCCCCAAGCGCACGTGCGGCAAGCCACAATGGTTGCGGGACTTCGTCCCATCCTAGGGGGGAGGGGTGTTATGTATGCATATCAATGTACTGTAAAGCTATCAAGATATAAATGTTCCATCACAATTACAATGTATCTCAGCTGAAAGGAACGCGAGCAAGCAACCCCTTGGGGCAGCTGCGAGCGTTCAGCCTCACATGGTTCACATTGCTCAATCACGGACAGCCGCGGGAAATGCCTCCGCATTCAGCAGAATGAAGATACTCGCATTCAGCAGAATGAAGATACTCGCATTCAGCAGGAAGAAGATACAACTGCGAGAGTAAGGCGTGCCTGGGCGAGGCCACGCCGACAGTAGCCAATGAGCTACCGTGCTGCAAGATTCAAATGTATAGTCCTCAGTATATAATGAGATGTACCACCACCATTACCCCCATGCTTCACCGGAACACCATGCAATAAACCTGTGTTAAACCAACCCTTCGGTTGTTCTGTTGTCTTTGGTCCCATACACTAAACTGGGAGAAACATCAGCAATTTGAGATATGCAGATGATACTACCCTAATGGCAGAAAGTGAATAAGACCTAAAGAAGCTCTTGCTTAGGTTGAAGGAGGAGAGTGCAAAAGTTGGTTTGAGACTCAACATCAAGAAAACCAAGATAGTGGCAACAGGCACTATTACTCTGTGGAAAATAGATGGGGAAGAAGTAGAAGCAGTGACAGACTTCACATTCTTAGGATCCAAGATCACTGCAGATGGAGATTGCAGCCATGAAATAAAAGAGCGACTAATTCTTGGGAAGCAAGCTATGAGAAATTTGGGCAAGATAGTTAAAAGTAGAAACATCACCTTACAAACATGTCTGCATAGTCAAAGCAATGGTATTTCTGGTAGTGATGTATGGTTGTGAGAGTTGGACCATAAGAAAAGCTGAGCGTAGAATAGACACCTTTGAGATGTGGGGCTGGAAGAAAATTTTGAGAGTGCCCTGGACAGCAAAGAGAACAAATAGGTTGATCTTAAAATAAATCAACCCCGACTTCTCCTTGGAAGGTCAAATATTGAAGATGAAGTTAAAGTACTTTGGACATCAAATGAGGAGAGGATTCACTTGAGAAAGCCTTGATGCTGGCAAAGGTGGAGGGCAAAAGAAGAAGGGGGCAGCAGAAAATGAGATGGCTAGATGGCATTGTTGACGCAATGGGCACAAACCTGGGCAGGTTGAGGATGGTGGAGGATGATAGGGGTGCATGGCGTGCAGTGGTCCATGGGGTCGCGAAGGGTCGGAATCGACTGTGTGACTGAACAGCAACAAGAACAAAAAATCTGTTCCTATATCTGCACCTCAGAATGCTGTTACATCTTGTAATGATGACCGCCATTGGTTGCTGATACAGATGTAGTCGATCTTATTATTTGCATTCCCATCTGGCAATTTTTTTCTTATGTTTTTTTTTGTGTTCAAAGTATGTATTTCCGATGTACAACCCATTTAAGCTACATAAAAGTATTAGCCGATCTTCATTTTCACTTGTGTGGGTTGTAGAATCATATGGGCCAGTTGTGAAATCTATTCCTTCTCTGTTGTTACTGATTTGCGCTTTTAGGTCTCCAATAATGATCTTTACATCATGACTTGTGATGCCATTGATCCTTGCTTGTAATAGTTCACAAAATTGTATTTTTTGTGACTTCCGCAGTTTCAGTTGGGCCATATGCTTGTATTATTGTTGCCTTGGAAGGTCCGGATTGGAATCTTGCACTGATGGTTCATTCATTGAGTGGTTTCCATCCTATCAGCACCCTAGCCTTTCATCTCATTTTACTTACACTTAATATATCAAAGTGGTAGTTGTCAAATTCACATAATAACTGAGCTATTTTGCCACATTGATAAAGTGTTTGTACATTCCATGTCCTGATCTTGGTGGTTAACTTTGCATTCTGTACTATTTGCTGCATCAGGCACTGGACGTCCTTTCACCTTTCATCTAGCGTCATCATAAATGTTGGCCACAATTACCCAGTATGATGGTGATTTTTGAACTCCCTGTTTTGCATTTGTTTATTCTATTATTTGTTTATAATATGTGTTTTACAAAGCTAGGTTGAAAGCCCAAGCCCAACCCTCCCCATTTTTTGGCCTTAGGATCAGCATACAGCTGTACGGCTGGGTTCTTTTATTAGTAGGAGTGTCTTAATTTTGCTCTCTCACACTAGGAAAACAATAACACCAGCTTCAGCATTGATGTACATTCTCTGTGCAAAGAAAGAGGAGACTTTGGAATAGGTGTATCTAAAGCCTCACCTTATCCGTCCAACATGCCTACACACTTTACATGTCCACAACAGACTCCAGCTGTTGCTTCTGTGATGGCAGAATTAGTATACCAGCAGAGCTATCTATTCCTGTCCAAGGAATGCCTTTGAGGTCATAAATCTCTTTGCCCATGTGAATGTCATTTAGGAGGCTTTCCAGCTGCTTTTGAACTACATCTTTAGCGCATTCAACTGATTTCATGTGTTATCATCACAGTAACTTGTACAACATGGTCAGAATACAAGCCAGTTTATGAACTATTTCTAACCTCACCACAAGCAGCAGAAGCAGCAAGCTTGGTTAGATTGCAGCTCTAAAGGCAGATGGAGACTCACATGACTGAATGCTCCCCAGGTATCTCCAATCTCATCTGACCCCAACAAATTTCCTGTCTATAAAACAATATGTTTTCTGGTGTGAGTTCATGGCACAAGGTGACATCTGACCAAGCAATTTCCTGGTTCACTGGTCTTTCTGCCACAGTGTTACATCCAGAACAAACAAAGCATGAAAGGAAGATGAAGGGTCAGCTCATATGTTGTGACAAATGTGCATTCTCTTTCCTAACATCATCATCCCTTTAGACATATAAATCTTTCACTGTTCTGTGCCTGGGACACATGCTATGCATATATTGATACCAGCTTGTGTTATAACAGCCCCCCCCCCCCGATATACTGTTTCTACATACAGTATCAATATCTTGTTTAGTGATTCCCTTAGTGGTTTAATGGTTAAGACGCTGTGCTTGATGACCGGAAGGTCAGCAGGTCAGAAGTTCGAGACCTGAGTGCGGCATGACAAAGTGAGCTCTGTCCCAGCTCCTGCCAACCTAGCAGTTCAAAAGCAAGAAATTGCAAATAGATAAATAGGTACTACTTTGGTGGCAAAGGTAACAGCATTCTCAGCGTCTAGTCATGCCTGCCACATGACCTTGGAAACGCCTGTAAATAGCTCTTTGGCTGTAAATGGAGATGAACACCACCCCCTAAAGTCAGACAACTGGCTTTCAAGCAAGGAAAACCTTTACCTTAAAGCAGAGGAACAGGTGGTGGGGCAACAAGGCCAGCAAAAGCTGTGGTCCATTAAAATGTGCAATCACTCAGTAGCATATAACTCAGAAGGGGAAAATCCACTGCATTTACTCACATTTCCTTGTGTAACAGAAAGGAAGGATGTTGCTTTGAACTATAATCTTATCATGCCAAAAGTGACCAGCATGCACCAACTGCAGAGCATCAATGCCTTCTGTTTTGTCAGCAGACAGTGCTCTCTGCTGGCAAAGGGAAGATGTGCCTCACAAACAGGAACTCCTTTATGTCCTCTGAGAAAACAACGCATTCAGAGAAGGAAATTCCATTCCTCCTATGAAGAAATTCTTTAATGTCACCATTAGAGGAAAGACTGATTTATCAAGCATATTGTGCAGAGTTGAAAATACAGTGGGAACAGATTGACAGAGCGGTAAAGAAAATAATTTTAATGTGATTTTGTCAAAGATAATATGCATTTTATTATAATGAAAATAATGGGTTAGTTGTACAGCCTTGCACACAGGGTGCTTCCTCTGACAAATGCACAGCTACTGTGCACTCCTGGAAACAGATTCTCTAGCGATTGGACACCTGTGCAATTATATCTCCCAGCAATTTGATCATGGTGGAACAGCTCTTCTGCTAGAATAGTCTTTCTCTTGTAAAGTACTGAGCATTTCCAAGGGATCTATAAGCCTTCCTCCATTAAGTTCGGCTTTATTGCCTTGTCATGGTGCAGAAGCAATCCTGGTCTCCTAAAGGCTATGCCAGCACCTCTGGCAGGTTCTACCACGGCCTCCACAATAGCAGTGATTGTGGACTGTGTGCCTTCCACCCAAGGACCTGCCTAGCTCTGTACAGAAAGACCCTTCACCAGAGCTGTGCACAGAGATGATGAAGACAAGAAACATTTGCTGACATCCTTCCCCTTTGGGAGTAATTTTGCCTCTTACGTTTGTCTTGCCACCTTTATGTATATATACATTGTTTTGGGTATATTTTGCTTTATTTTTTAATTTGGTTGTTTTCTGGATGGGTTCTTGTTTGACAATCATATATGCTGCACCAAGGGTGAATTTTTCACTAGAGGGGTGCGATATTAAGAAATGTGTAGGACAGCTTTGATCTGCATTGGTGGAGGCATTACCTGCATGTTATTGTGGCAGATCATGGGTCTTCCAATGGCCTTGTTTCCCATTCCTTTGCTAATAACCTGTGAAGGACTTTTGCACAGAAATACATACCCAAACAGGTTGGTTCATTTCAACATGTGGATTGAGTAACATCTTCAAGCAGCCCTGCCTCAATGAGCAGACTTCCCCCAACATTTTTTAGCATGTACACCCCGACTCCTGCCTCTGCCATGTCCTTCTTTTGGGGTGGTATCTCTGGAGGACATGCTTGTCAAGACAGTCTCCCAGAAAGTTTTCCCTATTGTTGCATGGGTGATAGACTTGGGCTCTAGAATCTAACTATGGGCATTGCTGTTTAGAATGAGATGAGCATTGTTAGTCTCTTCCTGCTCTGAGTTGACCCCTTCAGTTCTACCTAGACTGTCTTCACTTACAGCAGCTGCTGAATGTGATAGAAAATTGGCTGACATTGCTCCATGTTGTCTATTGCTTAGTAATCATTGACTTTTGTTTAATTCAAGGACCCAATAAGGTTGCTAGAATGCCCTCTCTTCTTCCACAAGGCAAACCCATAGTAGAGTAGGTTCTTTAGTTTGTTGACCAGGGCAACCATTTGGGCTGGGGAAAAAATGCTGTTCTCTGTCTATGGAATCCCTCAACCAGCTAGATTTTCTTCTTCACTTCCTCTTTTACCACATTAGGTGTCAAGGGAGATGCAAAGTTCATGTTCTGGCACTTCTAGCAGCCTCCACTGGTTTAATATTTCTTTGATGTTCTCTCGCCATCTTCCGCTGAGTCTACCTCGTGGTCTTTATCCTTCTCCTCTTTCCACATATGTCTTGCAAGGTATGGAATTCCAAGACAATCTCTCCAAATGGGCAAACTGCTTTATTGGTTGTTACGTTTATTTGATTTGTATGCTGCCCTACTCAGCACATGCCGACTCAGGGCGGCTCACTACACATCAAACAAAATACAATATAGTAAAAATAAAATGCAAGATACAATAGCAAATACAATGTAGCGAAAACAAAATACACAATATGGCAAAGACAAAATACAATATAGCAAAGGACAGGTCAAAGTTACAAATAACATGCCACATAATATCAGATACGCAGTATCAAATAATGTGCCAGGAAAAAAAGCAAAAGATACCACAAGAAAAACACTGACCTAGCCACCTCCTTCAAAGCCAATGGCAGAGGGAAAGTCCAGCAGAGTCCTCATCTCCCTCAAGGCCGGGGAGAGGCTGAAAGAGGAAAGTCCGGTGGCGATGCCAGCGACGCTCCTACGGCCGTCCATCCGTGCCGCACAACTGCCTCTCATCTCCCTCAAGACCGGGGGCAGGTGGAGGGAGAAAGTCCAATACAACTAAACCTTGTCCGCAGTCAATGGCGTGGACTGCGGAATGAGGTGGTGAAGCGAGGTCCTCCTTATGGCCGTGGCGCAACGGGTCCCAGGTGCTCTCACTTCCCTGTGGTCAGGCCGGACCAGGGGAGGAGCTCGGAACAACAGTGCAGTGGTGACAGTTCTTATGGCCGCACCGCCGCAGGTCTCCCATCCCCGTGGTGGGGAGAGGCGGAAGGGGTCCTCCAGCTATGGGCGTCTTTATCTCCCTCTGGCTGGGCGGAGCCAAGAGGGAGGTGATGGCGTCTCAGCTGTGTCTGCTCTCCCATCCTCGCGCCCGTGGAATGGGTGGCGGGGAGAGGCAGAAGGGGTCCTTGAGCTGTTCTTTGTATATAGCGCCAGATTGGTTCCGTTCCAATTCTTTCCCTTATAACCTCATTCCTAATTTTATCCCTTCTAGTCACTTCAGCAGTCTTCCTCAGAAATCTCATTCTTGTGGTGACCAATCTTTGCTTATGTTTTGTTGTAAGTGCCCATGTTTGGCACCGGTAATGTAAGGTGGGAATGGATATGTTTTGTATGGGGTGTTTCTTTGTTGATTGGTATTGCCTTGTGTTGCAAGAGGAGCTAACTGTTTCAATATTTGTTTTGTCTTACTGCACCGTATGTTAACCTCTTCGACCATTTTGCCATTTTCAGTAAATGTTGTTCCTAGGTGTTCGAACTCTGCAACTTGTTTTATACTTGTTCCCTCTATTTCGATATCTAGAGTATGCGGTTTCCTTCCAATTTGCATTAACTCAGTCTTCTCTTTATTGATTCTCATATTATTTATATTACATTCTTGGTTCATGGATCTAAGGAGTTGTAGTTCCTTACCTGTACTACAAATGCCTGATAGAATACACACTCCAACCCCACCAGCTCTTTGATTTATCATGACTGGGACCTCCTGTCTCAAAATCACACAATTACAGTAGCAGCCTTAGTGAGAACAGAAGACATGTTAAGTAGCTGCTTAATCCCAGTGTGTTTCTTCTATCTCTATGCAGAATACTAGTATGACAAGTTATAACAACATAAACACTTGGGGAACAGCATACTCCAGAAAAAAAATGAGCATATGAGGATAACTGTTAAACATAACAAAATTGCAGGGGGCCAACCTTGGGTTAATATTACAGGATGTTCCTCAGGAATAAAACAATGCTGTATGGTTTTAGGATCTCCCTATACATAAGACCTGTTGTATGTACCTTCAAGTTAGAATCAAATACCTTCAAGTTAGTGTGAAGAACAATATCATCATGAAATTGACAAAGTATAGATGGGGAACTCAACCATCTACAATCCATAGTTCAGCTTTGGCCCTGATAAATGGATGCTGAGAGTACTAAATGGAGAGTACTAAATGGATGCTGAGAGTATTAAACAAGACTGACACTTGGCACCCTCTGAATGGATATGTACCTCAGGTCCACCAGGTACCCAGGAACATTCTTGAGGGTACTCAAGGACAAAAACAAATTAGAAGATGGAGAAAGAGCTCACTGAACAAAGTATAACATTAAAGGAGGATATGGATGAGGAACTCAATCTCCCCTATGTCACTCTGAGGACCCTGACTAGGCTAAGGGGCTGAGTGCCTAAATGCAAGATCTGGTGGATACCACCACACTGTGTGAATGTAAAGAGATAAATAATCCGTCTCATTTGCTAGTCTACAGATTACTACTAGCAACATGTACCAATGAGGATTTAAGATTGGCCAACGACAAAGCCAAGAATGTGGCTTCAATTTGGCAGTCCAAATTTTGGCAGGGACACAAAAGAAGACATACCTACATGAGTGGGTCTTACTTTAAAGAGCATAACTTATTCCCTAAGCCTTAGGGATGGTTTTTCATCTGTGTAGATGATTCTTACACTTACAGTATATACCAGTTAACTCAACTGATGTCTGTTGCCTCAGATGGCAATGTATTTTGTGACACATACAGGTGAAACTCAGAAAATTAGAATATCGTGCAAATGTCCATTCATTTCACTTAAAAGATGAAACAAATATATGAGATAGACTCACTACCTGCAAAGCGAGAAAGGTCATGCCTTAATTCGTTATAATTGTGATGATCAGCGTACATGAGATTATGTGATGATTATGGGGTACATGAGATTGGGGTTTGGGGGTTTTCATAAGCTGTAAACCATAAGCATCCATATTATAACAAAGTAAGGCTTGAACTATCTCGCTTTGCATGTAATGAGTCTATCTCATATATTTGTTTCACCTTTTAAGTTGCATTATTGGACTGAATGAACATTTGCATGATATTCTAATTTTCCGAGTTTCACCTGTAGTAAGAAAAAAATTGGCTAGTTACTTTGCAGTCTGAAAAATAGAAATATATACGACTTAAAAGTCTAAGTTGTTAACCACAAGATCGGCATGCTCTGGAATGTGCTGTTAAAATAGAGATAGTGAGAAGATAGACTATATATTTAGTATAATTGTTTAAGGCTAATTATAGTGAATAGTAGATAACATTAACTGCAGATAGTGGATTGGAACAATGGGAAAAACAGAGTTTATTTTATCAGTGTAAGTTGTTTGTTCATGGGTATAAAAATTGGCTAAAGATATCCTTTTGGGAACCCAATTTTCTGGGCACCCATGTACATACATCTTTCAATAAATCTTCCTTTCTTCTTCAAGAAACTCCTGGCTGTTTTTTCCTGTGTCCTGTGGTTCTGAAGGGCTGTCCCATTTGGGGTGATACTATGAGCCTTCCAATTTTTTTTACTGCTCATATCATGTTTGTCAGTTTCTGCGGTCTAAGCATTTCTGAGATGCATTGTTCCTATAAAATAAAACGAGTGCTTCTCTTCCTTTCTTAAAAGGAAAATTGGCATCACAATAGTGAACACCCCATGATTTGTTAATTTGAGCTGGCATCATAGGATGAACTCTACAGTATAAGTATCATATGCACACAAGCACAAGAGGCAAAAAAGGAACTATATGGATACCCTAGCAAACACTTCTCATTAATGGTGTTGGGAGCAAGATTGCAAAGGTTACAAATGCAGGCACTCAGGAGGAAATCCCAGTGTCTTGATCAAGGCAGTCCGAAGCAATCAGCGGCCATCTTACAGGTTCAGATGACAGATCCTTATGGGCTCTGCATTCTTCTTGCCATCACTGAAGCAAGTGCTGAAGAAAGGATAGAACTTACATGCCCTGACCTGGTGGAAGGTAAAGAGAAAGGACATGTCCTCAGCATTATAGAAGGTGACCTTGTTTGCCTCACAGTCCAACAGGACGCCCACTTTCTTCAACAAGTGACAAGGCTTCAGGTGCACCCAAGGAGTGTCTGCAGCCCAGTACTGAGCAGGTTCCAGCAGACGTAAAGTCCAGTAGCCATTCTCTGGACACAGTTTGACTCGGGCTGCCCGGTCTACAGAGTCTGCTGCCACTCCTAAATCCCACTTGGTCTTGCTGCCCACCCAGACCTCCCAGTAATGCCTCCCGCTCTCAAAGGATGTTTTCGCCAGCACATTCACACTCTGCAAAAATCGGCTGGAGCTTCTAGGCACAGGTTGGCATTTCTCACTCTCTGTCACTGCTGTCAGGTCTTTGGAAAGGATGAGGCTTGGGTGGGCTGATTCGGGGTCCAAGGTCAGAGGGGTAGGAGCTGTCAGAAGAAAACACATTAGCAAATAGATAGGGTGTTGTAAGATATGCTTGTAAAAGGGACTCTGTTGGCTTAGTGGTTAAGATGCTGAACTTCAACTATAGGAAGGTTGGCAAGCCAGCAGTTTGAGACCCGAATACTGCACGATGGAGTGAGCTCCCATCTCTGTCCCAGTTCTTGCCAACCTAGCAGTTCAAAAGCAAGAAATTGCAAGTAGATAAATTGGGACCACTTTGGTGGGAATGTAAACAGTGTTCTGTGCATTCCGGTGTCTAGTCATGCCAACCACATGTCCATAGAAACATCTGTAAATGCAGACAGTGCTGGCTCTTTGGCTATAAACAGAGATGAGCACTGAACCCTAGAGCCGGATATGATTGGCTTTCAAGCAAGGGCATCTTTTACCTTTACTGCCCTAAAATGTGTTTGAGATTTACAGACTCTCGTCTATCCCTTTATTCCCATGTCCGTTGCAAAGAAGAAACTCACCTGGGCTGATAGATTTCAGCATTCTCCTCCAAAATATGTACTGCAGGGGCCCATCATACAAGTCCTTGTGGTGCTCTGTGCTAAAAGCAGTCATTGTTTCTACTTGTACTCTTGGCCTGAGTTAGGGAGAAAAAAGCTTAAGCAAAGGTCAAATAAATAAATTGCAGAGCTTCACAGTGAACCACAACAGAACAGAATACAGATATTTTTAATCTGCTGCACACACAATATTCTTCAGTTCTGTGCTATGAACGATGACCGTTCAGTGCTACAGGTGACAACACTTTCAAAAGAAAATGTCAGTAAGTGGTTATGTGCGTGACCAACTCATGGTACTCTGCCTCAGCTAGGTCAGAGCTTTGTCAAAGTATTGTAGCTGGGCAAGAATAAAGCCACCCTGTAACTCAGGGGTTCCTAACCTTTTCAAGCTGGGGACCAGGTTACACTCTCAGTCAGCTTTGAGGGCTGGATGACCATTTTGCCCTGCCTACACGATTGGGGTGGCCATTTTGTCCCAACAGCTTCAAAGGGATGGCCATTTTGTTTATCAAATGCCCTTGGTGGGGTGTGGGAACCACATGAAATGGTGCCACAGGCTGGATCCGGCCCACAGGCCTTAGGTTGTGAACCCCTGTCTAACTCTTATCAACTTTATACCTTTATACCCTTATAATTTTTTTTAATATGCACACTGGATCTCCTGCCCATGTTCTTTCAAACACCATCTAGAAAGCCAGGTGAAAGATCAACCTCTGTCTGGATCCAGGCAGAGTAGTGTGGAAGCCCTGCAATTAGAAAGGATGAGTGTTTCAAGCAAGCCATCTGCCAGCCTCCTGGCTCTCCAACGTCTCCCAGTTCTGTAGACAAGGAATGCGGTCAAGTATTTGCCAGATGACAATCCATGGTGACTTGCACTGAGATTGGTGACTGGCAAAATGTGCAGATTTTAAGCCATTTTAGAGTACCAAAGCCCCTGCGTTTCTGGAGAAAACATACAGGATATCCCACCAAAACAGCTTGTTTCTAAGCTTCTATATCTGTGCTGTCAGGTTTGCAGGCCAACCAATCCTCAATGTAACTCATCTCTGCTGCAGTAACCAGGGTTGACAAGGCAACAGAAGAGAACCTATTCTCATCTCTCACTTGGGCTGCTTACTAGCTCCTCTCCAAATTGTTTATCTTCTCTGTTTTAAATGCTATAATAATAATACACTGCCTAGTCCCAATTTAAAGAGGATTATTAAAGCCCAAACCATTCCGCTGCAGCAGAAGAGAGGAGATAAGAGGCTCAAGACAAGAGAAGCAGCTTTTTCCCTTGCCAGACACGTACCTAACAGCCACGCTTTCCACCTGCAACAAAAAGGAGAGAAAATTAACAAACATCTCACTTAATCTCTATACGGCTGTTCAAGTAAATTCTACAGTGTTCTTTCTTACTGCTATACTGACATAAATACAAGTGAAACAAAATTATAAACACAATCTCAAGTGGAAACCCACAGTTTCAAGGCCTGGGGGCTGGGGCTTGGCCGTTGTACGGTTGGTCCTCCAGATGTTGCTGAACTCCAGTTTCAAGCAACTCTAGTCATTCTAAGCCAGTGGTGAGGCATGACTAAACCAAACAATTTATTTCAACAAAAAAGGGACACATGAAAATTTCAGTTTTCTTGTTTCCCCTCTTTCATTTGATCCTTCTTTCACTTGGTGTCTGTCAAATCACCCAGGAAATTTTCCATCACAAGTGTTGTGAGGGTTGCTGTCAGCAGCTAGTCAGAAGATCCAGGGAGGAGGAGGTATTTTGTAGTTGTCATGAGGCCTGAAATGGCTGGAACCAAGAGCACTTTCTTTGTTGTACTTCACTTGTTCTTCGTTAGTAAGCAAGATCCTTTCTGCTACTCTCCAACCTGCTGCCTTTCTGTCACTCATCTGTGCCTCTCAACCCTTTCCTATTTCCCTCTATTTTGGGATGTATTTCCCCTCCCCCCAGTGTATGTGTGCATGCGTGTGCATGCATGCGTGCGTACGCCTATTTTAGTGTTTGCCTGTTGCTGTATTAGACTCAAAGAAGATATAAAGAGGGAGAAAATGGTCCCATAATATAGTTATGTTGGCTTCAAATACACTTTCATTATAATTTGTTGCCCTTATTTGCTTGCTTGCATTGTGGCATAAAATATTCAGAATGGCACAAGGTATTGGGATGGCTGGTTTACCAAACCTGGAAGTGATCCTTCGTGGTTTTAGACCATAAGTTGCTTGGCAGCTCTACCTGGAGTTGCCAGGGATTGAAATGTGCAAGTTCTGCATGAAACACATTTGTTCTACCAGGAAGATGCAATCCTTCCCTATCAGAGCTCTAGGAATCTTCTTGTCTTTAGAAATGTGTACCATATTAGTACCTTAAACAACTGATAAGAAAGGTCCAGGACAGTCACCTCTCCCCTCCACTTTAAAAAGAAAAATAGCAAGAGCAAAAGAACTTTGCTGTGTATAACAGGATGTCAGATAATAGTGATAAAATGAGTAACTATGCTCTGCCACTTTCCTGGATTAATGTTACAGGCTTCTCAATTCAACTCCATGCCTCTGGAACTACAAGGTCCATTGTCAACAGTGCAACTGTCTTATCATGGCATCGAGTGAGTCCTCAAGCCAACAATCACTCTTAGTGTCCTTTAGGTTTCAAGGACTAAACAACACTCCATAAGATCAGACTTCACCTCATACAGTTCCTGGCAAAGAGCCCCTTGCAATAATTTAACAGTAACTAAGGCAACTATGTAAAAACATCACATTAAAGAATTTGAATGAAGATGGGAAGAGCTTGCTCTTATTATTGAGGGTGGGGATCGAGAGAAATCGGCAACTGGAAGCTGTTCTCTCCCCCCCCCCCCCAAAAAAAAGAGGGAAACAGAAGACTGCACTTTAAAGAGGGGGAAGAGTACTGGGAGGAAAGCAAAAGGGAACGAGGGGCCAAGCAGATGGTTCTGCCACTAGAAAGGCAAAACAGCAATGTCACTGTCAGGTAGGGTGACCTTAGCCACTTTAACAAAATGGGAAAAAAGAATCCTGTGCCACTTTAACACGTCTGACCAGGTTACCCTGTTATGGTAATAGAGTAGACCATACTGCCAGTGACTCAACACCAAGCGAGAGGCGGTGGCTAACTAACATGACAACCCTGAGGAATAGCAGCCTTGCTGAAGTCCATAGGGAAGAGTGATAGTCCCCAAGTGGATTAAATCCCACTTGAATCCATCTTGATGGAGAGCAGCAGCTTCATCAACAGCCTGGGGCTAAGGAGGACTTTGCGTGCCAAAAGGGCTCAGGACCAGAAAGTGACTTGTGGAGCTGGATCAGTGATACGGGTGTCACACCGCGATGTGGCAGGTAGATGAAAAGCTATGGCATTATATTTGCAGGACAGTCTTCATGGCTGATCACCATGAGGATCGCCAATATTTGGAATCGGATATGGAACAAGAAGAAGAAGAAGTGCCACTTTAAGGGCTGACAAATTCAATTTACCAGTAGCATAAACTTTGGAGGAAAGCAGCTCTCTTCATCTGAGATCAGATTCGTTTCAGGAAATGAGCTGCTGGCTATGCCAAATAAAATCAGACATTCACATTCTACGATAACATTTATGCAGAATAAATGGGAGAAGAACTTGTTGAAGGACAGCTGAGGCACAAACTAGTAAAAAGTATTTTTGGCAAGAGACAAAGTTTCCAGGCCTGGAGTTCTACATATAGAATGACTGTATTGAAAGAACTTTCCTCTTTCTTGCTCCATCTCAAACTGTCACACATGCTGAAACTATAGGCAATTCCCCAAATAGTCTCCTCCCTGAACACCTTATGATACTTTCCCCACCAAAGGCGACTGGGAGTGGGGAACCCTCAAGTTTATATACAGGTATGCTTTGACATCTCCGTCTCTTGTCTACAATTTTGTATCTGCTTCAAACCAAGCCAATATTACTCAGGTCTTCTAAATTCACATTGCACGTCTATGAAATCCATTCCCCTACAAGGCCTTGCCTGGCATCCATGTAATGAATGGCCCTTTCTGTGCCAGCTGAAAATCTTTTTTATGCTGCTGTTTTTATTCTAATTTCACATGCTGCAATATTTCCATGGTTTGCTCATGGTTTTAGGCCTGTTTTATTATGTGCTTTGTTCAGTCACTGCTTTGTAATGGCCAATTATCTTTTAAGTATATACTGCATGCTGAACAGACAAGTCTGGTCTGGCAATCTAAAAAGCAAAACCAATCGGTCAACAATAAATGCACATAAAGATGGATGCAAGATGACACTTTTGTAAATAAATCCATGGACATTTCAAGCATGCCTCAAAGTATGGGGATGGGACTGGGGTGGCTCAAGTGATTAAGGCGCTGAAATTGCTGACTTGAAGGTCGGATTTCAATTCCCGGGTACTGCATGACGGAGTGAGCGCCTGTTTCTGTCCCAGCTCCTGCCAACTTAGCATTTTGAAAACAAGAAATTGCAAGTAGTTATATAGGGATCACTTCGCTGGGAAGGTAAACAGCATTCCATTCACTCCAGTGTCTAGGCATGCCTGCCACATGTCCATGGAAATGTCTGCAGACAGCACTAGTTCTTTGGCTATAAACAGAGATGTGCACTGAACCCTAGAGTTGGATACGACTGTCTTTCGAGCAAGAGCGACCTTCACCAAAGTATGGGGAGAGTAAAGGATTTAACTGATGAAACCAGCAGGGAAGTGCCAATCTCACCCACACTCCCATTAGCCAAGCTCCATTGCAGACCGAATTTGAAGCTCAACATCTCTCACCTCCAGGAGCAGCGAGCTCCCCAATTGCTCCAGCTTCTGCTGTATGCGCTCCATGCTCTTCTTTAAATCAGAGATGCTCTCCGCCAGTCGTACAGAGTCTCCTTCCAGTCTCATCAACCACTGCTCTTCCTCCCGGGCCAGTTCCATCAGCACCGTTCTTTCCTCTTCTTCCAGGATACGGTGAAGATGTTCAAATGTTGCCCGGATCTTTAAGTTCAACTCACCAGATGTTTTCTGGTAAGATGTAAATTGTGTAAGAAACCACAGGAACATGAAACAATGCACTCAATTACATCTACAGAGCTATCTACATTTAAAAACAGACTGGAGAGCCCAAATCTTTTACTGAACAAACAAACAAACAAAAACAACAACCCAAAAACATAACACGGCTTTGGTCAAGCAGACTGCTTCATCTGACAATATCTCTTAAAAAAACGCAGCACTTCCATCAATGACTCTCTGCCACAGGGGTGCCCAAACCTTTCAGGCCGTGGGCCAGTCATGTGGTTCAGCGGGCCGGTCACTATGGCCCGGGGGCTGGATCCGGCCCCCAATGCCAATTCATCTGGCCCACAAAGCTCTTGTTGCTCCCGGAACCAGAAGTAAAACGTGCCTGTAAGGGTCATAGTTTGGGCACCTCTGCTCTACCACTTCATGCTTCTACAACGTTATACAGACTCCATACTAGTCCTGCTTTAGTCTGCTTAACTCTGGAATGCAAAGCAAAGCAATCACGCTTATATACCACCCCATAGTGCTTAGTGTACTCTCTGGGAGGTTCACAAATGAGCATTTTGCCCCCAACATGCTGAGTCCTCCTTTTACTAACTAGGAAGGATGGAAGGCTGAGTCAACAACAATCGCATCTCTGGAGCAGTAAACACTTTGGGTGGGGTGGAGGGCAGCCCTCTTATGTCCCAAAATCCTGGCACCGGCCATTTTGTTGTTCAGGACTACATCTCCCAGAAATCTTGGTAGTTCAAAATGGCCAACACCAACATTTTGGTATATAAAATGGCTGCCCCCCTCTCAACCCAAAGTGTTTACTGCTCTGGAGATGCCATCGTCATTGTCGGATAAGGTCCCCAAATGGGTAAGGTAAGGAGATTGCCATGTTGCTTTTGTGGGGGTGGGGGACACTCGTAACCTGAAAATCAGTTGTAAGCCGAGGCATTATTTTAATTAAATTCACAGTCGTATTCCAGGGCAAACGCAACCCAGGGCAGTTGTATCCTGGTTTTTTAGTGTACCTGACAAACAAATTAAGTTGGGCTGGCCATTTTGCACAAATGACAATAGATGGAGCATCAGAATAATGAATTGGTATCCGAGAGATCACAAAAGACCTAGGGGAAGACCAGCTCGCAGATGGAAAGATTTTCTCAAGAAAAATGTTGGACCAACATGGAGAAGATCTGCCAGGGACAGATCGTTGTGGACAGAGGTTGTGTGGAATTTCATCACGGAGACGTCTACTCATACAAGGACTCCTTGCTGAATAACGACTCCAAGGTATTCAAGGTATATCTCAAATTAGAAGGCAACCTTGCCAGTCTTCTCCAAGCAACAGGAATCCTCTTTTCAAACTAAGTCCAGTAAAATAAAAATTGAACTCTTAGCCACCTCATTTTTAGCTTACGCCCACCTAAAATGTCTGAGATTGCCTCTCTCACATTGATACAGTATTGGGGGTGGGATGGGGTATATTTTCATACACAAAGCAAAATGCTATAAAAAGTCTACCTAGAAAGCCATCCTTATCAAAAACTCCCCACAAGTCAGAAAAGAATGCCAGTTTCTTGGGCCCTGTAGCAAACATGGGCAGCTAGACTAGAAAGAACTGAAGTCTCATAGAAAAATTCAGCAGACGCCGCAAGAAAAATGCCTGGTTTTTTTGTGTTTGTGTTCATGCAAGTCTCTCCCTTCACAAGAGGAAGCATACTCTGACTTGCAGGATGTCTTGGAGAAAAATGGAAATGTAGCCTTCTGACTATTTAACATCCCTGAAGATAAGAAAAACATTGCATCCATCTCTCCACACTCCTTAGTAAACATAAAATAAGTTGTTTAGCAAAACTTTTTTTAACTAAGTAAAAGAATAGCTGGTCATTTGTCATGCTGTTTTTGTTCTTCTCTAGAACTTCCTACAAGTAAGAAAAAAAATACCTCTCCACCTCTACTTCCCAATGTTTTAACAAATATGGAGAATTAGAGGGAGAAGTGGGACTTTTTTCCTCACTTCTATAGAATCCTGAAAAGGGGCATAATTATTATTACATGCTGTCAAGTGAAGAATGGCTTACAGTGATCCTTTCCAGGGGTTTTTTTTTAATATAAAGTACTCAGAAATGCTCTATCATTCTCTTCTTCTGGGGATGTTTTGGGGCAGTTGCAGCTTGCTCAAGGCTTACATAAGCAGACTTTTGTTCTAGAAGGCATGGTGGAGAATCGAACTCCTGGCATGTGGTTCTTAAGTCAGGTGCCCAACATCTTAAGCTCTCCAGCACTGAAATAGTAGAAATGTCTTCTTCTTTTTTCTTATCTGAACTGTTGCACTAGTGAGGGCCTGGCTTAGGCTGCCATAAAATTCTTTCATTGGGAAACATTGAGACTTCACTCTTGCAGAGTGAGTGAATCTGTTCCTCTCCTGCTTGAAGTTGGAGATCAATGTATCTGAACTTAGTATATAGATGGAGGAAGGTGGCTTCATTTTGGCAGTTTAAAGTCTGACCTAGACATGAATAGAGAAGATCAGATATTTTGTTGAACCAGAAGTAACGCACAGAATCAATTTTGCGGAGAGTAAGACATTCTAGGATTAGAGCTGAACTTCCACAGCTGATTCTGAAGATGGAATTGGTAAAGGGTAGGGGGGAGAGTAGTTGCATGCTCCAAGGGCAACAACAAAATCTGGATTGGGTAATGTACCATTATTCGGTCACCAAAATGTTGTGAAGAAAGTGTGCCTTCAAATCCTCTAGGACTGTTTTTCAGGCATATTGAGGTAATGAGGAAGGAGGAAAAAATCCTTAAAAGTCCAAAACCTCTGGCAAGATGTTATGCTGTTGTTCTTGAAAGGAGCCTGGCAACGTAAGTTGGAGATAGCAGGTACAGTTCAGAAGATAAGTATTGAGGTATTAGCTGACCTTCTTCTCCCCTGCCCCCATATGGAATGTTCTAGCTAGTGCTCGTTAGATTTAATCAGATTAATCTTTCTACTTCCATTGGCCATTCCAACATTACTTATGAATTAAATGGAAGGCCCTTCTTTTGATAGCTTTATGAATCACTATTATAGCTTTTATTTCACTGCCTCTTGTACATCACTATAAAAACAGCAGTACAGCTCTTTTCACAAACACAAAGAGGTTTTGCCAACGAATTCATCATTCGCATTGTTCTTCATTGGCTTTCTTTCTCTGTTCTCCACTTACTCCATTTCAGAGGCAGTGACAAGAACACAAAAACAAAGGCCGAAGTGAGGCTGCGTCAGTGATGTACAATAGTATAAAAGAAACCCTCTCCGAGTCAGCTTCTCCTCCCTTTCTCATTGTTTGGTTCACTTTACTTTTTAACACCACTGGACATTAATAATAATAATTATTATTATACTGCACACTGTATGTGGAAGGATTCAATAATAATAAAGCCCTGCATCGAGTGGTTAGAGCAGAAGTGCCCAAACTTTTTGAGCCGTGGGATGGTCATGTGATTCCTCCCACCAGAAGCAGAAGTAAATCATGCCTTGCAACCTGTTGTGAAACAGGATGAGATAGATTTTAAGGTGCCATTTTCTTTGCTTAAACCAGGGCCCCCCAAACTACAGCCCGTACATTTTACTTCCGCTTCCAGGAACGACGAGGAGAGGGGGGGGGTGCAGATTCGGCCCATGGGCCATAGTTTGGGCACCCCTGAGTTAGAGTTAATTTTTAATTGATTTTTATTAAAGTTTTTTTAACAGACATACAGAAAAAAAGAAAACAATAATATTACAATACAATAATACCTCAAAGATAACCTCAATGCAATATTAACTCACATTCATAGAGGCTAGCACATAACAAACTAATTGTTTACCATTTAACCACAATATTAGATACCACAATGTAAAATATTACTCAATCAAACAATAAAAGCTTTCTAAGCTACCTCTATTATACTTTTTTAATAATTACAAATCACCCTGTGAATATATACAATGCCCGGAGAGCTTAGTTGCTATTTCAACTCCAGAAACCTCTTTGAGATGGTGCAGGTCCTGAACTGTCATTTACCATAAGAGAATGCTCCACAAACGGTTTCCATATATTCCAAAACCTATTCTCTTTTAAATTATCTCGTTTCACTTTAATCTCCCATGTCAATTTATCATTCAATGCTAGGCTCCACTTTTCCTTGTACCATTCTCCGATCTGTATATCTACATCATTTTTCCAATTTCTAGCTATACATTGTCTACCTGTGGTCAATACAATTTCCAATAATTCTTTTTCCTCCTTATTCAAACCCAAACCTTCCACATTTGTTAAAAGAATGGTACCTGACACCAACTTGACCTTTTTACCCAATATTTCACCAAACTCCCCTTCTATTCTTCCCCAAAAATCCCTTATTTTTTTACAACTCCACCACATGTGTTCATATGTTCCATCTGTTTCTTTACATCTCCAACATAACTTATCTCTTTTATTATCCATCTGATAAAGCCTTAGTGGTGTCAAGTACCATTGCCACAACATTTTAAAATTATGTTCTTTGATTCTTACAGACATTGTTCTCATAATCCTCTTTTTCCATTTATTTCTCCATTCAACCTCCCCAATTTTTATATTCAAATTTTGTTCCCACTTCCGTTTCAAGTCTTCCTGTGGATCATTACCCTTGTTCAATATAATATAAAGTTTGCTTACAAGACCCTTAATGCCTCTTTCCCCTTTTCTGATCTTTATTACCAAATCCTCAAATTCCGTCTTATTTCTATCTAACCCTACTTCTCTTTTATATTTTTTATTTTGAATTCAAAAAAATTCCTCTCTGAAATGCAGATTACTTTTCACTAGTCATTGTCAGGACTGAATAGAAACACTTGTGAAATGTAGCCACTCGGGTTCTTCTGAGGAGGCTGACAGTCTCTACAGCCTCCCTAAAATACACCATAATTATGTCTATCACAAACACACCCTCCTCTATTTTCTTTCAGTGCTACACAACCTTGCCTTGAGGCAAGATGTCTTAATCCTATTATGGTTGCTCTGTGGTTGAAGAACAGGAGAGAATCCAGCTTCTTGTTTTTCTGGCCGCTAAGGGAACATATTAAGTACTAGGGGCTCAAAGAGGAAGGTCTCTTGTCTCATTTCTTTGGGGTAAGGCATCCTTCTGGCTTATTTTTATTTATTTAAAATTTGTATCGCCACCCCCTCGCCAAAGCGACTCCGGGCGGCTCACAATAAGACATAAAAAACATAAAAACATCCGTAAAAATCATCTAAACCCAATCCATTAAAAAACTCACCCACCCCATCTGCAAGAGAGGGGCAATTATACAAGCCAATGGGCAGGGGTCACCTCTCCATCAGTGCCCCACACCTACCTTGCAAGCCAGGTTTTAAGTTCTTTCCTAAAGGGCAGCAATTCTGTCTGCAGCCATAACTCTATCAGCAGGAGGTTCCACAGGGGTGGAGCGGACACGGAGAAGGCCCTCCTTCTTGTGCTAGAGAGACGAGCCCCTCTAGCCCATGGTACAGTTAGAGAGCCCTTCCGGTCCGCTCTGGTTGGACGGACAGACAGACATTCTTGGGGTGACGTGGTCTCTTAGATATCCTGGTCCACTACCATGTAGGGCTTTAAAGGTTATCACCAGCACTTTGAATTGCACCTGGAGGCAAACTGGTAACCAGTGCAGCTCCTGGAGCAGTGGCAAGGCACGGGCATAATGCCCGCACCCCATCACCACCCGGGCAGCCACGTTGTGGACAAGCTGAGGCCTCCGAATGGTTGTCAAGGGCAGCCCCATGTTGAGTGCATTTCAGTAATCTAGTCTAGAGGTGACCAGAGCATGTGTGACCATGAGCAAGAAGTCCCGGTCCAGGAGCGGGCGCAACTGGCGAATTACATGAAGTTGTGCAAAAGCCCTCCTGGCCACGACTGCCACCTGCTCTTTGAGCAGTAGTCGTGAGTCCAGGAGGACCCCCAAGGTGAGCACCAGGTCTGTCTAGGGTAAAATAGCCCCATCCAGGACCAAAGATGGTAGCTCCTGAGATAACACAGGGCCCCTAATCCATACCCACTCAGTCTTGCCGGGACTCAGCTGAAGCCCATTGTCCCCCATCCAGACCCCCACAGCCTCCAGACACCTGGATAGGACTTTGACAGCTTAAATGCTGGGTAACCTCTGATACAGGTACCCAATGGATTGACCAAGTTAGTTCCATCCACTGGCTTCAGAAGGTTTTCTAGCCACAGAATCTGAATGTTTTCTATATTAGAGTTGTGGGCAACCTCCACTCCTGTTTCAGAGTGAAGAGCTGCATTGTGCCTGGTTCAGTACTGAAAAGGCACGAAACACTTGGAAGCAGCATCAGAGACTTAGATGCTAAAAAGCATGCATATCTGCTTGCCAAGAGACTGCTGTCATTCAAATGCATGGCAAACTTTAATATAGCATCATACTATGGTAACATAGCCAACATAAAAGCAGGGGGGAAATGACATGCAAGATGGGGATGCTCTTTTAATCACAGGGCTGGGCACTCTCCAAAGGGTACACTTGCCCATGCAACATGTCAGCTGCCTTTAGCCATCACTGAGCCATCTGGCTCCTGTCTTAAGATCTGCCTCATCAAGCTCCATTAAGTGTTCACAATGCCCAGTGCTGAGTATCTTTCTTATGCCAGTTTTTCTCTCTCTTTTCTGAACAGTATAGTGGCTACTTATTTTGGAAAGATTTGTGGGGCACAATTTGACTATGACCTTCAGTGTTTTCCTTCTGATTTTTAAAACAAAATGAACCAAAATGAATGAAAAGCTTCACGGAAAGTCACCCATGTTCAAATAGATAGATAGATAAATCTTTATTGTCACTGTCCTGCACAGAACAATGAGATTGGTTCAAAGAGCTAATACACAGAACTGAGAAAATGAAACTCAAGCTAATCTCAGCTGGGTATGCAACTCCATTCAAAGATCTTCACCTGGAAAAGTTCACAGACTGATGACATCTACATGGGAATACTCAGCTTCAATGATTCCATTCATCAAAGCAAATTGTTGTTGCTACCCTGAGCAGAATGAGCAGCTACCCTCATTTCCAACTGTGAAGTGGGAGGTGTTGGGGGACAGGTGTGTGTGTGTCATCCAGGTGGTGATTGTGCAACGACCCACCCATCCTCCAACTTCACCATTGGAAGCTGGCATCCACAATTTGTTGCTTGGCTAGCCAAAACCTGCATCCTCACACACTCCTATGTAGAGGAAGGAGCTCTAGCTCACCACATACTTTTCTGTCAAAAGATATTGGGTTCAACTCCCTTTTTTTAAAAAAGGAAATTAGATAGCAAGCAGTAGGAATCCATGAAGCTCATGCCACCCAAAAAAAGGAAATATTGGCTTAAGCAGTCAAGCAATCTGGTCTAGGTTTTTAGAGCATCTTCCTGATTTCCTATAGTGGCTAAGGCACAATTTAAGGTTTGAGTGTACAACACCTAGAATGATTTTACTTCTACAGACCAAAGAAGCAATTTCATGATATTCTATCATGAACACAATCTAGTGAAGGGTGATCTTCGCACTGAAACAGAATTTTATGCAAATCATACATTTATGTGTTCCACTGCATCTACATATGTTGAAAAACTATGTTTGGTTCCTATATCCCAGCCCATACAGATGAAGGGAAAGGAATAAAGAAAACAATTACCCCATATGACAAAATACACACAGGTTTCATCCTTGCTCCTGTATGGAACAGCTTTTGTGAAGGAGGGATTTTCATTTTGACACTGTTTGAAAGGGAAAGTGTTTTACTTCTTAGGACCAAGGATACCAAGAGCAAGGGGGAAAGTAGAAATCTTCAGAGCTGCTAACAGCACCACAGTACAGCACATTCTTTGTACTGAAGATACAATGATTCCAATTTTTCCATTTTAACCAGGGAACAATTGAAACCACTAAAAAAATGGAATTGGTGGCAATTGTGATCTTCTAGGGTTGTTTATTTACTGTACCCTGCATTTGCTATACGACTGCCTTTTTTAACCTCACCTCTTTTGTAAATGTGGGATTACAAAGCCCATCAACCCATGTAATGTGGCTATGCCATCTAGGGATGATGGATGCTGTAAAATATATCTAGAGATAAAAATTTAGAGAAATCTGTTGCATGAATTCCTTGATGACTTTTAAAAAGAGATCATAAAATATTTTCAATGCGACTTCTTTAGGAATGCAATCCTTAGCCACGCAAACATTTCAGTAGAGGTTTCTCTTCTAGATTCCAGATCTTCATTATAAACTCTCCCTCCTTGTCTTTGTCCTAAAGAATCCTACAGAAAATCAACTCAGCTTGTTTAGTTCACTGTGTAACCCATTGGAGCAATAATGATATTCTACTTGGGGTATAAAACATACTGCCCTTCTTCTTCTATTATTTTAGAGACATGTTTGCTGGGTTTCCCCATATGTTAGACTCCCACCCAATACAATCTGACTTGTAAGCATGCAATCATGAGCCAAAAGGTTTTAGATACTTTGCAGAAGCTTTAGTGGCATTAAATATGTCTCTTACTTTATGCAGTTTCTCCACTAACTCCCTTACTGATTGGCCCCCTTCTGTGCAAGTACTCCAGTTAGTTATCAATCTTCCTTTCTGCTGAGCTGCCAGAGTAGATAAATGATTAACTGAGCAGATCATTAGTCTGTCTTGACTGTTTTATCTTTCTGCCAGTGATTTAAGGAGACTGCTCATACACAAGCTGACAAACAGCAAGATACCCCCAACTGCAGCCCTGCTGACTGGACAAGCTTTTCAAGGTCCAAATCATAGCTTTTCTATTGTTAACACTTTGCAAGTCTGTCCAGGTTATCCTGCTATGGTAAATAGAGTAGACCATACTGCCAGGCACTCAACCCATTGTCAAGTGGAGGTTAACTAACCTGACAAGACCAGAGGGAAGGGTGATGGTCCACAAGTGGATTAAATCCCACTTGAATCCATCTTGATAGAGGGCAGAAGCGTCATCAATATTGGCTTGGGGCTGTTGAGGACTTTGTGTACCAAAAGGGCTCAGGACCAGAAAGTGACTCACGGAGCTGGATGCGTGGGTATGGGTGTCACACTGCTATGCGGAAGGCAGATGAAAGGCCACTGCATTATATTCCCAGGACAGTCTTCATGGCTGATCGCCATGAGGATCGCCAATATTTGGATTCGGATATGGCAGAAGAAGTTAACACTTTCCCAGCAATACAACATCTCTTTAACATACAGGTAGCCTGCAGTGCTGATGTCACTGTCATTTCTCTGGTAACAAAGAAATCCTGATGTTTTCCTACAGAAGAAAAGGTCAGAAACTACCACTAATGAAGACCAATTATAGTTTAATATAAAAATTATGGAAAAATTACAACAAAATAATTATATAACTTTGAAATTTTAAGATTTTCTACACCCTGGTTTAATCATTGGTCCAAATGAAGATTGCGGCAAAGAAATCAAGATGACGGATTCCAATAGGCAGTTATGAAGGAACTAGAAAATATCCTTAAGCATAAGTTAGTGCCACTGGAGGCTAAGATTATCCATACTGTGGATTTATTTATAAGTGTGCTGTTAAAGAGAGCTTTACTGATACCATGGACTGACAGAAAATAAATAAATGATATAGACCAAGCCAGGTCTAACCACTTCTTAGAAACACAAAATACTAAACTCAGGCTTTAGGCATGCCATGAGAAGATAAGAATCAGGGTAAAAGACAATAATGTCAGGGAAAACTGAAGGCAGGAGGAAAAGAGGAAAACTGAATATGAGGTATTAGTACCAAGAGACTAACTCAATGAAGGAAACCATAGTTTTTAGTTTGCCATACCTCACCAAGAATTTTATATACATAGGGTCACCATAAGCTGGAAGTGCCCTGATGGCATATAACAATTAAAAATCATTACCATCAGGTTGCAGATGTTGTCCTCAGCTGCATGCCTCATCCTCATCAATTTTTCACGCTCAGCCTGGTGAGATTGAAGTGTTTCTTGGAGGTGTTTCTGAAGATGCACGGCAGAGAAAAGGAACATTTATTCATTCAGAATTCTCTCCACTATTAAGAGCCAGTTTGGGAACCATGGGCAAAATGAATGTGCTAGACTACAATTCTCAACATTCCGGACCACTAGCTATACTGAACAGATTTGGTGGGAGTTACAACCGATCATCTGGATAGCCACATTTTGTCACAAATTGTTACCTCTGCACTGCCTATGTGGCTAATCTTACCCTTGATTTTTTTTCCTTTTTGCACTGTAGCTCCCAGACTTCTTTACCATTGCTTATGCTGGGTGGAACTAATGCAAGTGCTACGCTCAATCAATCAATCAATCAATCAATAATCCAGAAGGCCATGACGTCTCCCTTTGGCAAAGTGATTAGAGCAGTGTTTTCCAAGCTTTGGTTTTTGGACTTCAATTCCCAGAAGCCTAAGTCAATTCCCCAAAGCACTGATCAGCCAGTGTACTGACTTAGGCTTCTGGGAATTGAAGTCCTCCTGAGGGGTTTGGGCCTCATGTTGGGAACCACTGGATTAGTGTTACAAACCAGTTAAACGGCTACCAAGAATTTTAATAAGATTATCCATCTCTGCCCTGTTGGAATTTTCACCACTTGTTCAGATTCAAACACACCTATACCATACCTTCCTAATGTACTATAGGAGGAACCATAGTACTCATTGGAGGCTTGATGTTAGCTGACCCAAAAGCTCTTAATGTTGCATGCTACTGGGAGAAAAGTATTTGCTATATTTATTAATTGTACTGTAGTGTTTCTGACAGGGACAAACAAAGAAGACATACCTCCCTATTTTTGTTATTGTTGTTGTATAGTTATAGCCACAAATAAGGTTTAGCTTTATATCAAACTACAACCTGCCCCTAACTTGATCTTGATCATTATCAGTCTAGCCACCTTCCTCAAATATGAGAGATACCAAAGTTCACAAATAATTCAAACAATGGTATTATCATTCAGCCCCCCCCCCCCCCCCACAAAGCAACATCAAGTGCCTGAGGAAAAAAGAGAATCAATCATCTTCTTGCTGTAAAACTGCCCACCTGGATTTTTCTTCTGTATTCCTCAGAGGTGCACTTCCGCACTTTTTCTACCACTCCAGACACAAGGTACTGGCGGCGGAAGGACCGGTTGGGGAACTCTTGCCGGCATTGGGGGCAGGTGGCCACATTGGAGCAACTTTTCCAATAGTTCTGGATGCACTCCTGGCAAAAGTGATGCATGCACTCCAACATGACGGGGTTCCGGAAGAGTTCGAAGCAGATGGCACATGTCAACTCTTCCCAAAGGTTCTGCCCCTCACGCCTGTGAGTCATTGCTGCAGAAAAGCAAAGTGGGTCTGTGAGTCCCTTGGCTGCAAAGCACAGGCCTGGAGCTATCATTCTGTTTACCACCTTTCAGCATCATAACCTTTCAACACAATTACATCAAGATACACAACCTGGCACCATGCATGGTTATGTTTCCATCTTCTAAAAGCAAAAGGGCAGGGACAGTAAACAACTATATATTCCCTACCCTCCCACCTCTTGTACTAAGGCTAACACCTTTCACCGATTTCAGTGACATTGAAAAGAAAAGACATTTGCCTAATTACAATTGGCTGGGGCTTAGGCACCTTCTGCAGAACCAGAGGTTGGGAGTTCGATTCCCCACTGTGCCCTCCTGGGAGAAAGAAGCAGCCTGCGTGGTCCTGGGCAAGCTGCACAGTCCCAGGGTGCCCCTAGAAGAAAAGAATGGTAAATCATATCTGTGTATTTTACAGGTAGAAAACAATGGAAAACCTGGCCATAAGGCAGAACTCATTTGATGACATCATCATCATTATTAAATCTATCATTAGATTCACAGTCAAAGGCTGATATAAAAGCCCTAACCAAGAGCCTAAGAACTGTTAAGGTAATGTCCAAGTACTGTATATATGCAGTTTCTAGTGGAGTTTTTTTAGAGTTAGGATGTTCAAGTTCAATAGATCCAACATTTCCAAAAATTTAGGGAGTCCTTTAGGTATTGCTCCAAGGGCTCAAATCACGATCCGTACAACAACAGATTTCTTCCTCCCTGCATGCTCAACTTCAATTTGCAAATCACAATATTTTGTGATTTTCTCCAGTAGTTTATCTTCAATTTGTGCATCTCCTGATAGAGCAATGTCAATAAACCTGACCTCCTTCTTTTCCACAACAGCTATATCAGGTGTGTTGTGAGGCAGGTGTCTATCTGTTTGAAATGTAAAGTCCCACAGGATCTTGACTCACTCATTTTCTAAAACTCTCTCTACCTGATGTTCCCAATAATTTTTAGTGCATTCCAATCCAAACTTCTGGGAAAGTTTCCGTTGAATAATTTTTTTGCAACCCTGCCAAGGCGTTAAAAAAAAAAAAACCAGTCTGTGAAATTGTGACTCTGACTATTCTGATTATTCTTCTGGTTATTATATTGGCAATGACCCATTCAACAAGTCTCCTTTCTTAAGCTAGAGGCAGAAGAAGCATTTGTTGTTTTTCCTGCCTACTAGCCAAGGCACGCAATGAAGAAAGCAAAAAGAGGAGGGTAACCCTGCCCCCCTGTGTGCATGTGTGTAAGGAGGCAAAAAGAGGGGGCAACCTCCTCCTCCTCTCTGTGTGTGTGTGTAAGGAAGCAAAAAGAGGGGGCAACCCTGCCCCCCTCTCTGTGTGCATGTGTGTGTGTGTGTAAGGAGGCAAAAAGAGGGGGCAACCTCCGCCTCCTCTGTGTGTATGTGTGTAAGGAAGCAAAAAGAGGGGGCAACCCTGCCCCCCTCTCTGTGTGCATGTGTGTGTGTGTGTAAGGAGGCAAAAAGAGGGGGCAACCTCCGCCTCCTCTGTGTGTATGTGTGTAAGGAAGCAAAAAGAGGGGGCAACCCTGCCCCCCTCTCTGTGTGCATGTGTGTGTGTGTGTAAGGAGGCAAAAAGAGGGGGCAACCTCCGCCTCCTCTGTGTGTATGTGTGTAAGGAAGCAAAAAGAGGGGGCAACCCTGCCCCCCTCTCTGTGTGCATGTGTGTGTGTGTGTAAGGAGGCAAAAAGAGGGGGCAACCTCCGCCTCCTCTGTGTGTATGTGTGTAAGGAAGCAAAAAGAGGGGGCAACCCTGCCCCCCTCTCTGTGTGCATGTGTGTGTGTGTGTAAGGAGGCAAAAAGAGGGGGCAACCTCCGCCTCCTCTGTGTGTATGTGTGTAAGGAAGCAAAAAGAGGGGGCAACCCTGCCCCCCTCTGTGTGTGTGTGTATGTGTGTGTGTAAGGAGGCAAAAAGAGGGGGCAACCCTCTCTTTGTGTGTGTGTGTGTGAGTGTGTGTGTCCACTCGGCCCGCTGAAATACGGCCAGGATATCCGAATCAGGAAGCGGAGTGGAAGAGGCGAAGGAAGGGGGACACCCGGGTGGGGTGGGCGCCCCACCCCGATCTTTCTGTGTGCCCCCCCCCCCGATCTGTCCGTGTTGTGTGCGCTTATTACCTCCGTAATCTTTGCTCCGTCTGAAAAGGGAAACTCAACTGGCCAGTACCTCTTGCGTCCGCGGGATAAAAAAGAGAAGAAGGGGGCGGGAGTTGTTTTTTTGGGGGGGGGGGGGTGTTGGGGTTGGGACCCCCAGGACCGACACCAGCCCAAGCCTCCCCTCCTCCGACCGCGGGGAATTCCGCGCCGAGCGCTTCTGGCCAAACTTCCACTCACTCTCCGCACCGCAGCGAAGCGAAGCGAAGCGCACGCCGCCGCCCTCCTCGCCCCCGGTGTCTCTCGACTGAGCGACAGGCGTTCACGCCAATGGCGGCAGAGGAGAGGACTTTGCCACGCTAACCCGCCCCCTGCAGGTCGACAAAGGCGGCCGACCCCTTGGCTGGGCCCCTGGGGCTGGGAGGCCGAGCGTGTGGGAAGGCCGTCGCGGCGCGGGTCACCTGGGGCCTCAGGCGGCAGGGCGGGCGGGCGGGAGGGAGGGACGCCAGGGGGAGGTTTCGCCTCCTCTGGGGACCTTTGTTTTTCTTTGCTAAGTTTCATTAAGCTTTCGAGGCGAGCCAGTGGATGGCAGGGACCTCCACTCCGCTGTCCACTCCGCTGCAAAATAGAAAACAATTGGAAAGTTAAAATTTAAGAAGAAGCAAAGAAGATGATTTATTTATTTATTTATCATTTAAATTTATTCACATTTAGATCCCCCGCCCCTTTGGCGCAAACACCACTCAGGGCAGTTTACAATATATAAAAATGCACATCATAAATCTATATACAGGTGAAACTCAGAAAATTAGAATAGCGTGCAAATGTTCATTCAGTTCAGACATGAGGGTTTTGTTGTTGTTCAGTCGATTGCGACCCTATAGACCATTTTCCTCCAGGTGCCTCTGTCCTCCACCATCCCCCTCAGCCCTCCCAGTTCTGTGCCCATTGTGTCTACTGTAGGAATCGGGGCCGCTAGGACGGCCGTTGGGTCCCGGAGGAGACTGATCAAGTAACGATACAAGGCAGTATGGAGCGAGATCAGATCCGTGGTTTATTGAGGGAAAAGCATCATCATATATAGATCAGAAGGCAAAACGGGATAGAATCGTCATCTGACAGAAAATCACATCACCCATTTACTCGGGTTAATGGGGAATCTCTCTTGGGGAAGTTAATTAACTCGGGCAAACACTGACAGGGGAAAACTGTAGGAATTGGGGCCGTAAAGCGGCCCTTGAGGTCCCGGAGGAGACTGATCAATGACAATACGAGGCAAGGAAGCAGGATCAGATCAGTGTTTATTGGGAAAATGCGTACACCTTTTATAGACCAGAAGGCCAGGAGAAAACAGCTATCACCAATAAGTCACTCACAATGCCTGTTTACTCAGGTTAATTGGGGAAACTCTTCAGGGGAAGTTAATTAGCAGGGGTAAACATTGACAGAGGAAGCCCTATTGTTTCGGGCTTAGAGGCTGGGCAAACATGGTCACTATTTGCACCAGGGATTTACGCCAGGCTAGGGAGATGAGTTGTTTGCCTAATTATGCACAGGAGATAGCGATCTGCTTACCTGGCAGAGCTGTAGGTCAGGTCAATGAATTGGGTGAATCAAACCCTATAATTTATCCACCCCCCTTATAATTTGGCTGCTCGCAGAGCCCACGGGCCAGGGAGCCTCTCTCCCGAAAGTGGCCTCTGCCGGGCCGTTCCGTGCCCATTGGGGCACGGGGAATCCATATTTCCCCTTTCTGTTTTATTTAAGAGCCTGACTGGCAACTCTGCGTAAGAGGGGCATCAGCTGATGAGCGGGAATGGTGCTTCGGGGTTCCCCCCATGGGGAACATCTCGATAGCAGTGAGGGAATACATTGCACGGAACAACACACTGTTGTGCCCCGTATTACCACCCCCACAATCACTTTGAGTGTCGTCTGGAGCCAACCCCATGGGAACCGCAACCACAGGGAGTCCTGCCACCCCCATGAAGAATCCTCCTTGATGTTCCTAACTAGGGTGTGGAGGTCCGTGAGCTGGCTCTGTATCTTGCGGGTGTTGTCTGTGAGGTTAAGGCAACACATGCTGTGGGCAGACTCGCAACCCACAGGGGACAATCGATGGCTGCTTGATTATCCAGTATGGCATGGCGAAGCTCTGCCTGCTCCTGGCTGAGCAGCACTATTGCTGAGGAGGTATGGTCAATGGCTTTTGCTAACCCGCAAGCCAGTTGACCAATTCTCCGAGCGTTGCCTATGGCTAAGCCTGGCACACTGAATATACTGCTGCCTGGTTTTTCAGAGCTGTGGGTCTGAATTCAGACTGCTTTCTGTAGCAAGGCAAGATAACGAGATGTGTCATTGATCTCTTACTGTGACCTGGGGAGATTCTAAGCTATCTCTGCAGCTTCTGGCATTGTGCAATTGTCTTCCTAGCACCTATGGGGAGGTGTGAAACTAACTGGGGATTGCCAGCTACCGGGTACTCAATCTTTCCAAGCAATGGGCCGATGCAAAACATGGGCTGGTCTGGCTTCCTTTGGTGGAAGCTGGCCGTTATTAACAACATACAGAAATTCAAGTGTCCCTTGCAAATCCCAACTGGAGCATTGTACAAGGCATATATAAATAATAGCAACTATAGATAACAATAGCAATAAAAGACATTCAGCTGCTTCTTGAGGCTTCCCTTCTTGGTGGGGCTTCATGTGCAACTTGAGTTTGGAAAAGTCCTTAGAAGTGGCACTGAGTGTGCAAAATGTTCATAGAAATGTCTTTGGAGATGTAAGTCATAAAGGAAGACGGACAGCTGATGACCTCCAGGACAGTGGCTGGTGCCGCTCTTTGCAATCATCCGGGTCTGATTCTGGCCTCTGGGACCTGCATGGGGAAGAGATTTGTTTGGGAGATAAAAATTCTGAAAGAGTTAGTTAGTTAGTTTTTGCACTTATAGGATAGCAATTGCTGTGCAACTATGGGACGTTGTTCCCCCCCTTTCTGTTTGTTTGTCAATGTAGGACATAAGCGTCCGATAGACCCGTTCCACAATCGCTTGCCCCTGCGGATTGTAAGGAACGCCAAAAGTGAGCTTAATATCCCAGGTGGCCCTGAAGGTGGCCAGCTGCCTGGAGCTATAAGCTGGGGCGTCATCGGACTTCGGGTGCCGAGGTTAGCCCTTGGCAGTGGGAAAGGAGATGCTGCTCCACATGGGGAGCCGTGTCTCCCTTCTGTGCTGTTGCCCAAACAAACTGTGGGAAGGTATTAATGCAACGTGCATGTGCTGCCATTTGCCAAAATGTGGGGATGTGTTACGTCCATTTGCCACACCTGAATGGCCTCTGTCCCTCGTGGGTTGACCCCCCACGAGGGCCCCCCCAGTGGCAGGTTGAACTGCCTTGTGAGCGCTTTGGCATTCTGAAGAGGGAATGCATGACTCTGAATTGGAGTTGTGCGGAACAAACTTAGCAAATTTTTGTCTATCACGGGAGTGATGTGTGCTCCCAGTAGACTGTGAAGCAAATTCCTAGGAAACTGGCTGTCAGTAATTATGTTGAAGCGTTCTTTGGCAAAGGTGCGCAAAGCGAGGTTCACGGCTGCCAACTCTGCCCGCTTGCGGAAGAGTCAGGAGCGTGCGCCAAGCTTGGTCCTCTTGCAAAGTAAGAACCTAATATGTGTGACCCCCATATGTGAGAACTGTCCTAACCCCCCGAAGAGGAACCAGTGACATAAATTCACGCAAGGTGACTGTCTGCGTTTGAAGCGAGACGAGTCTGGGGTCTTATGGCATGGCGCATGAAGCGCCAGGCTTCCCTAGGGTAATTTCTCAAGAAGGCCCCCCTGCGCACATCCATTCATGGTGTGCGTGCACACTTTCACTGGAGCGATTTTGGTGCTCCTGTAAGAAGGGTGCCAGATGCTGGCTTAGCCTTTTGCCTGTGCTTAGACTAGCAGCAAAAAGGGAAGGGGTGGTCTAAAAATGCCTGTATCTGATTGAAGGTGTGACCTGACTGCACTCTCAAAATGGTCCTAGGCTGTCCTGACTAATGGGTGGCACTCTGCACATGCTCGGGAGCCCAGGGACTAATCCTTCCTCTGAGCTCTGGAGTTTGCGAAATGTGTCTGCTCACTAGAGAGGGTGCTGTGGGCCAGGTGCCATACTTAAAATGACCTACTAAGACTTATTAAAAACAAGCCAACTATGACGTGCCAGCTGTAAGGAAATAACACACAAAAAATGAAAAGACACCCAAGTTAAGCATTTCCAGCAGGGAGTTCCACTGGCGAAAGGAGAAAAGGAGGAAAGACAAGTCAGAAGTTAGCACCATGAGAATGCAACCACTCTTATCATAACGAAATCAGATTAGGTCAGGTAACCAAGGCAACTGGCTGGGATCCTCCTTTCAAGGGATCCCTATCAGTAATTAACTCCTGGACCCTGTGAAAGGAAGCAATTTAAGACTTAGAAGGAAACAAATTGGTTAGTTTTGTTCCTGTAAAAAGGTAAGCATTTTCTGAATATACAGAGCGCAAGAATGTTTGCGTGCTTTTTCCTGTGAAAGGGGTACAATGAATGAGCTTACACAGATTAAAGTCAAAATACCAGAACAATATCTTTCCTAAGAGAATGAAGGAGAGTTAGAACGATTCTCAACCTGCGGCCAGAGGTGGGCGAGTGGGCCAGATGTGGCCCATGTCGCTCTGCCACTTCCCCCGCCGAGCCAAGAAGGGCTGTGCGGCGAAGGAAGGGCAGGATGACTGTCCAGACGCCCAGAGCTGCCTGCGGCCCCGGAACTTTGGCCCCTGACTTTAAAAGGTTGAGAACCAAGGTTACAAGATGATAACACAACACACACATGAAGACAATGCAATTCTCTCACTCCTAGTGAGATACGACTTCCAGACGCTAAGAGACATTCAAAAAACCTTAAACACAGAGATGGTGGTTTGAGGAACACACACAGACGTAGGAAGGGGCCCCATAGTTTATGATCTGGTGAGGAGAACTCATAGAAGTAATTTTTGTTTTCAGATCGCGCTTCTGAAAAGAAAAATCTGTTTTCCTTGAGTGGCAAAACCGGTTTCCAAGAGAGGCTTACCGTATTTATTCGTGTATAACGCGCACTCGTGTATAACGCGCACCCCTAATTTTCCATGAAACCTCGGTATAAAATTTTGTTTCACACCACGCATTGTAATTGAATGCGTGGTTGAAAAGCTTGTTCATAAGAGCTACCTCCGGGCCACGCCTCGTCTCCCGCGCCACCCAATCAGATCCCGTCAATTTCTTCAAAGCCACGCCCCCGCCTCCCCTTCAACCGCCGCAGCAATAGACAGCCGACCCAATTCTAAAAAGGAAGTAAAAGAGGCTTGCGATGGGGGTGGGACTCCGGGAGTGAGGAGGCGTATGGCGGGAAATGGCTGGAGGCGGAGGCCACGCCTCGTTCTGCTGGAGAAAACCACGCCGGCGCCGTCCTTGTAGGGTGGGTGACATCATGCGCTCACTGAGTCTCCCGTGTGGGCGAGGAAATGAAGCGGCACAACCCTATTTGTGACGCACACTGTACACGACAAGGTGACGTGAACTCGCGGGAACTCACCATTCGCACCCTCAAGGGACCGGCCGCCACTGCCACACCAGTCCTCGTTTATAACGCGCACCCCAACTTTGATTTCTTTTTTTGGTATAAAATTTTGCGCGTTATACACGAATAAATACGGTAATCCTTTGGCAAGGAAAAAGTCTCAAGGGAAGGAGGGGGAACCACCCCGCCCTATTTCAGGTGAGGATTCCCCCCCTCCTGCTTTTCGCCGCCCTTAAGCTGCTAAGCAGGCAAGGCAAAGGGCTTTGTTCATTATGCTTTCTCAACCTTTAAATAGCTCCTGTCCATGAGCAGAGTGCAAATTGTTTTAACACATATTTCACAGTGACATTACCACGCAGCTACACACAAGGAACACTTTTCCAGTCATACTGTGGTCATAGAGACAAGGCTTTTGCAATCATACACAGTTCTTGCAGTCATACATTCAGTGGTGCACCACACATACACACATTTATTTACGCATTCGCACATTCCTCCCCTGGTCTGCAGCGTTCTATACTACACATGAGGAGATGGCTGATACACAGCTGGCTATTTTACAACCATCTGGGTGCTTCTACTTAGGGGCGAGTTTCTCTGGGCTACTCCCAAGGTGAGACAAGTAGGTTCTGCCTGTGCCCTGGGGGAACTCGGGGTACTATTGCTGGGATGGTTCTTCTGGCATAGCCAGGGCGATGGCTGCCTCCTTTCTAGCCTGGGCCAAATGCATGCCAGGGTGGCCATTTGGCATGAAGACAATCTTTTGAAGATCTGCCTGGTCTAGACTGGCTTTCTCTTCTAAGGTGTCTCATTTTTCCACACTGGAAGCAGGCGCCTTGGGGTTTTGGCACTGCTCTGCGCCTGAGTGTGGCAATGGGTCTGCTCTGGAGCCCTGCGTGGCCAAGGGCCGTGCAGATTTCCGTGAGCAGTGGGCTCTGAGCAGCCCTGCCTGAACGTGTGTCTGCCTTCAGATAGGCTGAGCACAGCAGTTGGGCGCTAGCTAATTGTGCCACTGGCAATTTCCCCGTGAATGGATCTTCCTCACCCCTGCGCTGAATGGAGTTCTTTCTTTGCAGGGAACTTTTAACTGTCAGAGAAGCGCCAGGGCCTCTCATGCCATGAATTCCTTCAGTGACGTCTGCAGCTGTCACTGAGGGAATGCTCCCTACACTGCCCTGCTTAAACTGAAATGACGAATAGAGACTTCTTGGGGCTGATGGTTCTGACTGCGCTGGGGTTTTCTGGGTCTCTATCCGGACTGGGTCATCCTCTACTGAGAGCTTCCTACACTTTCTCCAAGTACGAACTATCCCTCCTGGAGCTTTCGGGGGTTGCTGAATGCAGTCTCCTATCTGATCCCAGAGCTTCAGGGTTAACGTACCTACTTCTGGGTAAAGTAGGCAGTGTTCCCCGAGATACGCCAAAAGTCTCGCTAATTCCCTGCTGTGAAATCGTAATTTAAAAACCCTGGCCAGGATTCTGAACTCCTCCTCATGAGTTCTTTGGCTAGCGGACGGACTTGGCCTATGAGAACAAGTCCCCATATTACCTGCAGATGGTCCTTTGAAGTTTCCTCCTCGGGACGAGTCGACGCGTCTTTTCAGGCAATAGGTTCGGGCGTCTAGTGTCTGGGGTAGACCTCGGAGCGTGGACCTTCTGCCACGGGCCCTTCGAACGGCCTCTGCGATGTCAGGGGCTCACAGCCTGCCCTGAGCGGAACGCGTTTCCCTCTATGGCAACCTCCTCGAAAGCGGGAGCAAGCTGTAGGAATGTCTCTCTGGAATGCCTCGCCGCAGGCCACTTCTCCGATCGGCTGGCTGCCGGCCGGAGCGCCGCGCTGTCCTCCGGGGTGACGGGTCGCGGTTCAAGCGCAGGACCGGACCGTGTGGATCGCTGCTCACGAGTAGACCTCTCCGGGGTCTCTTACTCACGAGTAGAATCACGCCGGGGTCACCAGATGTAGGAATTGGGGCCGTAAAGCGGCCCTTGAGGTCCCGGAGGAGACTGATCAATGACAATACGAGGCAAGGAAGCAGGATCAGATCAGTGTTTATTGGGAAAATGCGTACACCTTTTATAGACCAGAAGGCCAGGAGAAAACAGCTATCACCAATAAGTCACTCACAATACCTGTTTACTCAGGTTAATTGGGGAAACTCTTCAGGGGAAGTTAATTAGCAGGGGTAAACATTGACAGAGGAAGCCCTATTGTTTCGGGCTTAGAGGCTGGGCAAACATGGTCACTATTTGCACCAGGGATTTACGCCAGGCTAGGGAGATGAGTTGTTTGCCTAATTATGCACAGGAGATAGCGATCTGCTTACCTGGCAGAGCTGTAGGTCAGGTCAATGAATTGGGTGAATCAAACCCTATAATTTATCCACCCCCCTTATAATTTGGCTGCTCGCAGAGCCCACGGGCCAGGGAGCCTCTCTCCCGAAAGTGGCCTCTGCCGGGCCGTTCCGTGCCCATTGGGGCACGGGGAATCCATAGAAAACCATTGTTCGAGGCTTACGCCAGAGTAAATATGGCTTCTATTTGCACCAAAGATTGGGCTGATCTGTGAGTCGGTAATTGCTTAATGGGTAACGGAGGTTAGCGATCTGCTCTCTCAGCAGAACCGCCGGTCAGGTCAGGTATGGGTGAATAAACCCTTATGATTTATACTATCAATCCGCTCCCCCAATTTCTGGGCCCGCAGAGCCCACGGACCAGGAGCCTTCTCGACTGGAGTGGCCTCTGCCAGCCGCCGCGTCATGCCAATTGTGCTCGCGGAATCCATATCTCCCCTTATTTTGTTATTTATGAGCCTGACCGGCGACCCTGCGCAAGAGGGGCATCAGCTGATGTGCGGGAATGACGCTTCGGGGTTCCCCCCACGGGGGGCACCTTGATATCAGTGAGGGAATACATTGCATGAAACAGCATCCTGCTATGCCTAGTATAATCACCCCCACAATCACCTTGAGCGTCGTCTGGAGCCACCCCCACGGAAGCCATGACCACAAGGAACTCCACCAATCCCATGCGGAGCCCTGCTTGATGTTCTTGACCAAGGTGTGGAGGTCCGTGAGCTGGCTCTGGACCTTGCGTGTGTTGTCTGTAAGATTAAAGCAACACATGCCATGAACAGATTCGCAACCCAAGTGATGCAATAACAGGAGATAGTCTATAGCCGCTCGATTGTCAAGAATGGCATGGCGAAGCTCTGCCTGCTCCTGATTGAGCAGCGCTATCGCCGAGGAGGTATGGTTAATGGCTTTAGCTAATCCGCAAGCCAATTGACCAATTCTCCGAGCGTTGCCGACGGCTAAGCCTGGCACGCCAAGTATGCTGACTGCCAACGAGACGTATTCAGCTGGGCTAAGAACCCTAATGTTGCTATCACATGAGCTGTCTAACTGGGTGGCACGGGTGTGTCGAATGGGTGAGGAAACATCTGAAACATTTGTGTTTGGGGCAATCATATCCTTAGTGGGGAGTAACAGTGTCAAACGACTGATACAACATATAGCATCTGATACATTTGCGGGAATGTAGTTCCAAGTATAGTGATTACATGTAAAGAACCATCCTGAAGGTAGGGTAACATGAGCATACATTGTGCCAAGTGTCTGTGGGTTATTACAAGTCCAGTTACCGCTGCCGACCTCGAGGCAACGGCGCCTACGGCCGACTGCAGAGCAGCCGGTCATTCGAGCACAAGTAGAGTTTGGACTGACCGCCACTCGAGGAGTGTGGCAAAGCCATAGTCAGCCGCATCTCCCAGCGGGCATATTCTGAGGAACTTGCTGGGTGGTACGGGCTGAAGATCCATTTCATTAGCCAGTCGCCATCCCTGGGGTGCACGCCTGGAGTGTGGCACACTGGAATGAGACAGGTGCTCAAGATTGAGGCAGAACCGCCATGGAATTGGCATGAATCTGGGCAAAGACTGCAGCCACGAAGTTCTCTGGTGTCGGCTCCCTCTCCTCGCATTGGATGGCATCCTGGGCCTCATGGCAAAGGGCCTTGACCATCCCCCAGGTGATCTTCGGTGCTGCCATCTGTGACCGCTGTCTCTCCCGCCGGGTTCCCTCGGTCAGGGTGAGGTCTTCCATCTCCGGGATCGGACTCGGGTCGGCCTGGGTCCACGCCATGTGGTTCCAAGTGAGGCTTAACACACCGAGCTGGAATCCAAACGACACCTGTAGGAGACATAACTGCAGCATACCCTCTTCCCCAGGTTACGAGTGGCGCCGGGCCCCTCCAGGAAGGGTCCGGTGGCACCCGGTATCGGACCATCGGTCGCGGGAGAGCTTCCGAACGGCAGAAGTGTTTCTCCTGCGGCGTGCAATCGGAAAAAACATTAAGGTGATTGTACGTGAACAATACCTTATTCAGACAATGCTGTGCCTGACCCTGTGACTTGGGGAGGGCTGGTGGCTCCCCCCTTTCTGTTTGTTTGTCAATGTAGGACTTGAGCATCCGATTGACTCGTTCCACAATCGCTTGCCCCTGCGGATTGTAAGGAACGCCAAAAGTATGCTTAATGTCCCAGGTGGCCATGAAGGCGGCCAGCTGTCTAGAGCTGTAGGACGGGGCGTTATCGGTTTTCACGTGCCGTGGTTTGCCCATTGCCGCGAAGCAGGAAAGGAGGTGCTGCTCCACGTGGGAAGCTGTCTCCCCTTTTTGCGCTGTCGCCCAAACGAATTGTGAAAAGGTATCAATGCAAACGTGCATGTACTGCCATCTGCCAAACAGCGGAACATGTGTGACGTCCATTTGCCACACCTGATTAGCCTCTGTCCCTCGTGGGTTGACCCCCCACGAGGGCCCCCCCCCGGTGCCCCTGCGCAATGCTGGCAAGAGCGAACTATGCCTTGGGCTTGAGAAAGTGGCAGATTGAACTGTCTGGCGAGCGCTTTGGCATTCTGGTGAAAGAATGCATGACTTTGAATTGGAGTAGTGAAAACACCTAACACTGAACGTTGCTGAATTTCCTTTGCAGCCGCAGCCGCTCTGCTATTGCCCGCGGAAATCGGACCCGGTAGGTCTTGGTGACTTCGGATGTGGGCAATATAGAGCACTTCCGTGCGGTTTCGCAAGTGAAATTGAGCAGTGAGGAACAAACTCAGTAAGTTTTTGTCTATCGCGGGAGTGATGTATGCTCCCGGTAGACTGTGAAGCAAATTCCTAACATACTGACTGTCGGTAATGATGTTTAGGCGCTCTTTGGCGAAGGTGCGCAAGGCAAGGTTCACTGCTGCCAACTCTGCCCGCTGCGCGGACTTCTGTGGAAGAGTTAACAGCGTGCGCCAAGCCTGGCCCTCCTGCCAAGTTAAGACACCATATGTGCGACCCCATCCGTGAAGACTGTCCTGGCCCCCTGAAGTGGAACCAGCGAGAGCAATTCGAACAAGCTGACTGTCTGCGTTTGAAGCGAGACAAGTCTGGGGTCTTTCGGCAAGTGGTATGCCAAGCATCCGGTGAATCCTTCCAAAGCAATTGGAAGCGAGTCGCCGAGCTGCATCAATTGCTGAACCTGTTCTTTGGTGAATGGGACCACGATCTTTGCTAAGTCGTGCCCTGAAATGTCCCTAGCTCTCAGCCTTCCGCGGTAAACCACCGCGGAGACCAACTCTTGGGGAGGAACGATGTTTCGGGAAGAGGTGTTCGGTAAATACACCCATTCCACGATACTCGCCCCTTTCTCGGAGTCTACTCCTAGGGCTCCGGTGAACATGGATCCTGCCCGAACGATGTACAAGTTCAGGATCGGGGCATATGGCCCCTGAGCAATCCTGTCCACCCACCTTTGGCTGAGAATTTGGTTGACTTTCTCGAGAGCTAAGCGTGCTTCTCGAGGAATTTGTATCCGGTCTGCTGGCTGCTTACCTAGCGTGAGCAGCGAGAAGAGCGGTTTCAGAAGATCCGTATCCAATCTGAAATACGGTCTGGCCCAATTAATGTTTCCTAAAACCTGCTGCAATTCTACCAGGGTGACTGAGTCTTGTAAATTGATCTGGGGCAAAACTGGTGCTGCGAAAGAGCGGAGAAGCCGATGACCCAAGTATGAGAAGGGCTCGGTTCTCTGCACTTTCTCTGGGGCAATGAGTAACCCTTTCTCCCCCAGGCTGGCCTGGAGGTCTGCAAACATTTCGCTGCTGAGTTGCGGCGCTGCGACCAAGATGTCGTCCATGAAATGGCAAACTAGAGCTGTGGGATGAAGGTTTCGAAACTTTGCCAGTGCGTTGTGAACATAAATTTGGCACAGGGTGGGCGAATTGAGCATCCCCTGTGGCAAAAATTTCCACGCGTAGCGCTGCGTGGGCTCGCTGTGGTTCACAACCGGCACCGTAAAGGCGAACCTTTCCCGGTCCCTGGGGTCTAAGGGAATGGTGTAAAAGCAATCCTTGAGATCTACAACTAGGATCTCCCACCCCTCGGGAATCATATTTGGATTTGGGATGCCGCATTGAAGCGGGCCCATTGGCTGTATACATTTATTGATCTCCCTGAGATCGTGGAGGAGTCGCCACTTCCCCGACTTCTTCTTGATAACAAAAATTGGCGAATTCCAAGGACTGGTGGACTGCTCTATATGTCCTGCGTCTAGCTGTTCTTTAACCAGTTGCTTTAGGGCGACTAATTTCTCTCCCACTACTGGCCATTGTTCCACCCAGACCGGCGTGTTGGTGAGCCATTTAAGTGGCAACGCCATTACCCGAAGGTAAGGGTAGCACCGTACTGCTGTAAAATGTCTTGCCCCCAAAGGTTGATGTGCACGTCCAGAATGTGCGGCCGAATGACCGCTGTGCCGTCAGCCTTTGGGATCGTGACTTCCACCCACTCCCGGCTCCTAAACGCTTCTTGGATGCCGCCTACCCCCCACGCATCGGAGACCCGCTCAATGGCCCACTCCTGCGGCCACTGGCTTCGGCTGACCACACTCACATCAGCTCCGGTATCTAATAGCCCTGAGAATGATTTTTTATTCAAAAATACCTCAATAACGGGTTGCTGTTTCCACTCTATGTTGGTCTCCACTGTCGCTAAGACTTGGTATCCTTGCACTGCCTCCCTTGCGCTCGAGCGGTCTGCTGACCCGGACTCTGAGCTGTCCCTGAGCCTTCCCTGGCTATCTGCTGGCGAGTTACAAGGAACCATAATCAGTTGCGCTAATGTGTCTCCTTTGTGAATAGTTTGGGGTAGGTGCGTCCAAAGCTGAACTTGGAGAACGCCTGAAAAATTGGAGTCAATGACTCCCGGAATTACAAGAATTCCGCGTGCTCCTGCTACACTGCGAGGCAAAACTAAACCTATAAAGCCCTTGGGCAGGGGTCCCATGTACTGGGAGTCCACCAGATAGACTGTGCCTGGCAGGTCGCATGTAACCTCCGCCTGGCAAGTCAATTCTAGCCCTGTACTACCCTTGGGGCTGGCCTGCGCCTTTGCAATGCCTGGAATGTGAATGGAATCTAGTCTAGCTCTGGCGCGCCCAGAGCAAGGGATGTCTCTGTTTGGACCGGGGCCAGAGACGTGCCCGCGTTTCGGTTTCCCGAATTCGGACAGTATCTGGACCAATGGTAGCCTTTCTTACACTTCGGACACGGGGTGTTTGGAGCATTGGAACGGCCGGAATTTTGTCCGCCTCCCTTGGATCGGCACTCCCTAGCGTAGTGACCGACCTTGCCACAATTGTGACATGTCCCTTGATTTCTATTCTTCGGTCTTCTACACCCTTGTACCGCTGCTGCCAACAGACCCATTTTATAAGATTCTGTGCCAACGTCGGCGCAAGCTCTAATCATGTCCGTGAGAGTCAAGTCGGGACGATTACCCAGTGACTGCAAGATTTTACGGCAGTCGAGGTTGGTGTTGTCTTTGGCCAATTTCATCATGAGCTCTTGTTGGGCTTCCTCATTATCGATCTGTCTACTGATCGCTTCCTCTAAGCGATTGATGAAGTCCATGTAGGGCTCCTGGGCTCCCTGTTTGACTGTGGTGTAATTTTTGGCCGCTTTGCCAGTTGCTGGGACCTTGAGAAAAGCCTTGAAGGCAGCCTCGGCTGACATTTGAAGAGTGGCTAGTGGCAAGTTGGTCTGCGCATCGATGGATTCGAAAGCACCTGAACCATATAACTGGCAGCCCTTGTCTGAGCTTCGAGGCGATACTCGCTGCCCCATAGCAAATACTGGCTGGGGTTGAGCATCATCCACATGACGGCTTTCCAGTCGTGCGGGATGAACATGGTATTCTCGCACACTTGCTGAAGCGTGCCCCTAGTGAAGCGACTCTGGAGTCCTGTCTCTGTGATGGCCTTCCGTATAGCCATGAGGAGCTTATACGGGACTGGTGAATGAACTACCTGCTGGTTCCCTGTGAGGGCATCCATTTCCAAGCGAATTGGACAAATCTGACTAAGCTCAGCTAGTTCTTCTGCTGGCAATTCCCCCTTCTTGATTTCTTCCTCAATTGTGCGCTGAAGGGCACTCTTGGTCTGGGACGTCTGCAGCTGTCACCGAGGGAAAGCTCCCTACACTACTCTGCTTAAACTGCAATGATGGATAGAGCGCCGTGGGCGCCGATGGCTCGACTGGCGCTGGGGGTTCTTTGGCCTCTACCCGGACTGGATCTATCTCCGCTAAGAGCTTCCTACATTTACTCCATGTGCGAATTACGCCCTCTGGAGCTTTTGGGGGTTGCTGAATGCAGTCTCCTATCTGATCCCAAAGCTGAAGGGTTAACGTACCTACTTCTGGGTAAAGCAGGCAGTGTTCCCTTAGGTACACCAAAAGTCTTGCTAGCTCTCCGCTGTGAAAACGTAACTGAAATACCCTGGCCAGGATTTTGAACTCTTCCTCATGAGTTCTTTGGCTAGCGGACGGACGTTGTCGCTGAGGACAAGTCCCCATATTACCTGCGGGGTCCTCCGAAGATTCCTCCTCGGGACGAGTCGACGCGTCTGTGGGCCAGGCAATAGGTTTTGGTGACGATTCTCTGGGTAGAGCTCGGAGCGTGGCCTCCTGCCACGGGCCCTCGGTGGCCTCTGCGCTGTCAGGGGTTCACAGCTGCCCTGAGCGGAACGCGTTTTTCCGTTACTGCAAGCCGCCGCGAAAATCGGGAGCAAGCTGTAGGATGCCTCTTCTGTAGGATGCCTCTTCTGAACCGTCTTCCCGATCGGCTGGCTTACCGACCGGGCTGCCGCGCTGTCCTCCGGGACGATCGGACGCGGTTCAAGCGCAGAACCGGACCGTATGATCGCTTACTCTCGAGTAGATCACGTCGGGGTCACCAGGTGTAGGAATCGGGGCCGCTAGGACGGCCGTTGGGTCCCAGAGGAGACTGATCAAGTAACGATACAAGGCAGTATGGAGCGAGATCAGATCAGTGGTTTATTGAGGGAAAAGCATCATCATATATAGATCAGAAGGCAAAACGGGATAGAATCATCATCTGACAGAAAATCACATCACCCATTTACTCGGGTTAATGGGGAATCTCTCTTGGGGAAGTTAATTAACTCGGGCAAACACTGACAGGGGAAAACCATTGTTCGAGGCTTACGCCAGAGTAAATATGGCTTCCATTTGCACCAAAGATTGGGCTGATCTGTGAGTCGGTAATTGCTTAATGGGTAACGGAGGTTAGCAATCTGCTCTCTCAGCAAAACCGCCGGTCAGGTCAGGTATGGGTGAATAAACCCTTATGATTTATACTATCAATCCGCTCCCCCAATTTCTGGGCCCGCAGAGCCCACGGACCAGGAGCCTTCTCGACTGGAGTGGCCTCTGCCAGCCGCCGCGTCATGCCAATTGTGCTCGCGGAATCCATAGTCTACAATACCATCTAGCCATCTCATCTTTGGCCTCCCCCTTCTTCTTTTCCCAGCATCAAGGCCTTCTCAAGTGAATCTTCCCTTCTCATTTGATGTCCAAAGTACTTTAGCTTCATCTTCACTATTTGACCTTCTTCTAAGATTGACCTATTTATTCTCGCTGTCCAGGGGACTCTCAGGACTCTCATCCAACACCACATTTCAAAGGCATCTATTTTTCTGTGCTCAGCCTTCCTAATGGTCCAGCTCTCACAACCATACATTACCACCGGGAAAACCATTGCTTTGACTATTCTAATTTTTGTTTGCAATGTGATGTCTCTGCTTTTCACTATGTTCCCCAGGTTTCTCATGGCTTGTCTCCCAAGAATCAGTCGCCTTTTTATTTCATGGCTGCAATCCCCATCTGCAGTGATCTTTGATCCTAAGAAAGTAAAATCTGTCACTGCTTCTACTTCTTCCCCATCTATTTTCCAGGGACTGATCGGACCTGTTGCCATTATCTTGGTTTTCTTGATATTCAGTCTCAAGCCAGCTTTTGCACTCTCCTCCTTCAGCCCAATCAAGTAATGAGGGTACATAAGAGCAAAACCAAATTAGAAGATGGAAGAAGGAGCTCGCTGGGCAAAAAACAACATTAAAGGTGGACATAGCTGAAGATCTCAATCTCCCCCTATGTCACATAGAGGACCTTGAATAGGCTGAGGGTTGGAGTCCCTAAATGCAAGACCAACATGCTCAAGCGGGGACTGCTGGCGGACAACAACACACGTTGTGAATGTATAAAGACACAGAGTCTGGTCCATTTGCTGGTCTGCCAATTGCAGCCAGAGACATGCACCGATGAGGACTTGCGTTTGGGCAATGACAAAGCGAAGAAAGTGGCTTCCTTTTGGCAGTCCAGGGTTTGATCAGGACATGAAAGAAGAAGATCATCATGCCAACACTACGCAGTTTCACACATTAGCTCTGTTGGAGTCTTTAATAGTCCCGAAGGGGAGCAAATGGCCCCATCTCAAAGTCTCTCACTCATGCCTATTCAATTGCACAGGAGATGCTGAAAATGTGATGAAAATGCAACCATGACAGCAATCATTAGCAACATTGTGTGTATCATGCTAGGCAGATGCAGTATTGTGGCACTAAGTTGGTTATTTAGCAACAAAAGGGGGAAAACAGAAATTTTTGCCACATTTCCCCCATTGCATTGAAGGGACTCAAGGCAGCTCACAAATGGTTAAAAAAGTCAATGACATGCACATTAAGTAAAAAATTATAGCTGTTTAAATCACTTTAAAGTACACCATCAAAAAGTCATCAGGAAACCTTTATGAAATATGTAATAGTTGATAATTGGGGGGAGACATTACTACAGAAACATTAAATGACTTTCTCCTCAAGAAATCTCAATCCAGGCTGTCAATAATTCACATTTCTTTTTAATACCTTTGCTGAACTAGATATTCACTCTGTCAGGAGGAATTAGTTATTCCACTCAATCATTAGTACACTCTATTTTATCTCTTATTGGAGTGATCCTTCTGTTCATGCTGATTGATGTATCTTCTTCCATAAGAATGGTTCAGATAGATCTTTGGATTGCTTCAAATTGTCTCCCTTTGATTAATGACATTCCCCTTCCTGACCCCTTCTCCACTTTTCCTGTGGCCATCATTCAGTGGGCCATGGTAACACCCCTTTTTTGTTACTAAATAAAGGGGACTGCAGTGGTTTAGTGGTTAAGACCATACCTGTCAAGTATCCCATATTGGCCAGGATTTCCTGTATTTCAGCACTCGTTCCTCCGCTTTCCTGCCGCCGTCCCGTATTTTGAATGGAGGGGAAAGGGGTTACTGCACATGTGTGCCCATCAGAGTTCTGTGCATGTGCAAAAGGGTTCTGCACATGCACAAGGGGTTATGCGCATGCACAAAGGGGTTATGCACAAAGGAGTTGTTGCTGCGCATGCACGCCTGGGCTAGAGCAGTTTCCGTATTTTCCAGAGCCGCGTTTGATGGGTATGGTTAAGACCCTGAACTTGACAACTGGGAGGTTAGCAGGTCAGCAGCTTGAGACCCGAGTGCTGCATGATGGAGTAAGCTCCCATCAATGTCGCTGCTCCTTCCAGCCTAGGTAAAGGTAAAGGTTTCCCTTGCTCGAAAGCCAATCGTATCTAACTCTAGGGCTCAGCGCTCATCTCTGTTTCAAAGCCGAAGAGCCAGCACTGTCTGCTTCTGCAGACATTTCCATGGCCATGTGGCAGGCATGACTAGATGCACGAAATGCTGTTACCTTCCCACCAAAGTGGTCCCTATTTATCTACTTACAATTTCTTGCTTTCAAACTGCTAGGTTGGCAGGAGCTGGGACAAAGACGGGAGCTCATTCCATCCTGCAGTACTTGGGAATCGAACTGCTGACCTTCCACCTCCCAGTCATTTAGGTACCACTTTGGTGGGAAGGTAAACAGCATTCCATGCACTCTAGTGTCTAGTCATGCCTTCCACATGTCCACAGAAACATCTGCAGATGCAGACAGTGTTGGCTCTTTGGCTGTAAACAGAAATGAGCACTGAACCCTAGAATCAGATAGGCCTGGCTTTTAGGCAAGGGTGACCTAAATAAAGTAACTGACTTAGTGCCACAGCACTGCATCTGCCTAGAATGGTACACACAATACTGCCAATGAGTCTTGTTTTTCAATAGCGCTGAGTTACTGGAAAATACATAAAAATAATAAAATTGTAGAGTAGATTAAAACAGAGGAGGTGGTGTTCTCTGTTGTTCCTTTCAATGTCAAAGCCCATCAAATGTGTCAAAGGGTGGTCACCTTAGATAACACCCGCCCACAGCTCTATTTGGGTATGAACTAACTATTTGCAATGGCTACAGAATATGATAATTAGGAGCACTGCTCTTCTGAATATGTGGATAAGCCACTACATTTAAAAGCAGTGTTACTAGAAATGTACCTGTATAGTCAGCCAAACTCTACCATAAACTCATTTCTCTGAAGCACCTGGGACAAAACTCCCACCGCAGCCCATATAATGTCAACTTTATGAGCTGTGCTGCAGAGTAGATCTCTTACATTTATTAAAATTAGATCTTAATTGGGTTTGGGATTAATCACATCCTAGAGACAGTTACAGTGTATGACGTAATATTACATCTCTACCCAATCTAGAGCTGTCAAAACCAAACTGTATAGCTTCATCAATTTTAGTATTATTATTCTCCAACATAGAGTACTATGGAAGTTGAAGTATCAAATCATTACCTACTAAACAATATTGCTTCCTTTCTTCCCACCTATCTAATGATTACTTTCAAAACTGTAATTCAATGCCTTTAGGCTCTGGCTTTCTTGTACTGTACAGAGCAGCAAAGTGCATAAATGTACTAGCAAGATGAACAGAAAAGAAGAGGTCGCCCTATGATTGTTGTAATTTACTTCCCTCAAGAAGAGCTGACAGAAAATAATAATGACCTGTTTCATTAAATCTTATGACACCATGAGTTCCTTTCACTTGTTTGTTTCACAGATACATGAAAAATTAATCCAGAACAGAAAAGGGAACATATTTTGTAACAGGGAAAATAAAAAAATTACATTTGATTAATTTTTATTTGCTGTAAAGGTAAATATTACCCTTGCTCGAAAGACAGTCGTATCTGACTCTAGGGTTCAGTGCTCATCTCTGTTTCATAGCTGAAGAGCCAGCACTGTCTGCTTCTGCAGACATTTCCATGGACATGTGGCAGGCATGACTAGACACCGGAGCACATGGAACCCTGTTTACCTTCCCACCAAAGTGGTCCCTATTTATCTACTTGCAATTTCTTGCTTTCAAACTGCTACGTTGGCAGGAGTTGGGTCAAAGATAGGAGCTCATTCCGTCATGCAGTACTCAGGTATCGAACTGTTGACCTGCCGCCTGTATAAAGGTGTATAACAAGAGATTGAATCCTGACTAGCATGTTAAATGCAGACATGGAACGTGGAGGTTAAAATCTTTGCTGAGCCATGAAGAACAATAACACAGGTCTGCCAAATAAATAAATAAAAATCAGCTGCATATGATATTTTGGGAAAATTTTATGTTTTCTAGTGCACTAAATCCAAAAATGACCTCAATTTCCCACCATCACATACAGTTTTTTCACAAAATATGAGGGCTTTGCATTAAAAAGCATAAGAGTGATGAGAAAATCACTACAGTAATACCTCATACAACGTCCAAACTTGGTTCCACAAGTTAGGACGTTGTATGAATCCCGACTTTGTATGAGGCATGCAAAATCCTAGCCGCGATGCCTCATACAACGTCCAAATTATTGCCACCGATGCTTTGTATAATGTCGTTCCCATAGATATACATTGTAACAGCACAGACTGCAGGGAAAAGTCAAAGAACCAGGAAACTGACAGCACTTTTAAGAGTGGCCAGAGGGGTGCGTTTCTCCACCAGCGGGGGGGGGGGGCATAATAATGATAATAATGATAATAATTTTAATTTATATACTGTACCGCAATTCTCTGCCCAAAGGGAGACTCAATGTGGTTTACATCTCCGGAGGCAGGGAGCCGCTTTTGGGGCCGCGGAGAGGTGAGCCCCAGGTGCGGCGAGTTCTTTCTTCCCTGCCTCCTCCGGCTGGCTGCCAGTCCCAAAAGCGGCTCCCCGCCTCCAACGGACCCCACCGATGCCGGGGCTTGGAGCCCCCACGGAGCTCGACCGGCAGCCAGCCAGAGGAGGCGGGGAAGAAAGAACTTGCCACACCTGGGGCTCGCCTCTCCACGGCCCCAAAAGCGGCTCCCTGCCTCCAACGGACCCCACCAATGTCAGGGTTTGGAGGCCCCACGGTGCGGCAAGTTCTTTCTTCCCCACCTCCAAGCCCGGGTGGGGTGGCCGGGAGAGCCTCTTTTCCCTAGCTGGAGCCAGGAACTGTGTTGGTGGCGGCGTTCAGCCTACCCCCGCCATTTAAGTCTGGGGGAGGGGTGGAGCCCGAGCGTCCTGGAAGGTGGGGTGGCCGGGAGAGCCTCTTTGCCCCAGCCGGGGCCAGGAACCGCGGCATCACAGGGCTCCCTCATACAAAGCAACATCCTGCACCGATTGCGCTGGAAACTACGTGCATGCCTACCTTCAACATCTGGGGTGGTCGGCATGGGTAACCGGCAGCCCACCTTGGCGTCCTTGCTCCTGAAAAGGGGCTGCAATGCCCCCCACGGCCAGCAAAAATGACCAGGGGAGGTGACTGCGCATGTGTGAGAATCCACGCATGCGCCTAACCCTGCCAGGCATTCCAAGCTGTGATGCATGCCCGAAATTCCATGCATGTGTCAAAGTCTGCCCGGCATTCCAGGTGGCGCACAGCCTAGCTGGCAGTATGGATGGCAGCCATTGCGGCCACCCTCGCCCCAGCGACTACTGTCAGCAGGCGGCCACTGCGGCATGGCTTCTCTGCACTCCTGAGGCATACCTCAGGGGAAAGGGAGGCCCCACAGCCAGGAGGTGGGTGGAGGATGGGATCGGGCTGCCACCTTCCGCAGGCCTCTGCCCCCCCAATGGGTCCTCTGCCCACCCACCCAAATGGAGCCTCCCTTCCACCTGACACAACTCACAGGAGGACGGAGGGGCCGGACAGTGATGGCTACCCACTGACTGTAGTCACTGGGGAGGCTGGTGGCCAGAGTCAAGCTGAGACAGCACCTCGCTGCGGGGCTGAGAGAGCAACCACGACGACAGTAGCCAAAAATGTAAGGCAGCTGGGGTGGGGGGTGGGGGCTGGCCCTGGTCTCTCCTTAGCCTGGGTAGGGTACCCCCGGGCAATGCCGGGTCCTCTGCTAGTGAAAAAGACTATTATTATGCATATTAAGTCTGCTGAGGATTCATATCTTTTAAAATTTTAGGCAGCCTGAAGATCTATGCATTTTTAAGTTTAGAACAGTTCCCGAAATGTATCACACATCTGGCATATCTTGAATGAAGGTACCAAACTATGGAAGAAGTAGGCAACTTTCTAGTCTCTTTGCATGGTGAATGGTACACAAACTATAATGCCTGAGAATGATGAGCCCCTTTACGATTTCTGAGATGAAAATATGAACCCTATTAAAATTAGTTATTGATAAAACAGATTTAGTGGGGTGAATCCTAAATTATCTGCATGGCTTACCTACTTGTCTATCTGCCTGCCTGATCTAAGAGGACTGGATATAGTGAAAGTGATTCAAACTATGTAGGCTGGTGTGGGCTGGATCCTTGTAGCAAACATGTCTCCATTCATGGGGCAAGCTTCTGCTACATATAACCCAAACTCTCCTTATGACCATTATAGACAAGTTTATACAAGGAGGTTTGGATTTAGCCTGTCTGATTTATCATGGCAATGTTTCTGTGTTCAGAATCAAGTATTTCCTATGATCCAGTGGTGTACTGCTCCAGGTTCCCACCGGATCCCAGGAACCGGTAGCGGAAATTCCCCCAGGCCACACCCGCTTGGCCAGCCACGCCCACCTCCCTACCTCAGGCCATGGTGTGGCTGGCCAAGTGGGCATGGCCCACAGAGTTAGCCATGCCCAGGGTGGGGGTAGTAATTTTTTTGCAGTGCATCACTGTTATGATCTGTGAGGCTTACTATATACCAAGTAAGCTTACATTGAATTGCAACCTATATATTATTTGTTTTCCCTAGGTCTACTGAAGATAAGGGACTGCCATGGCTAATGGACTGCAGTGTCTCAAGTGGCTAAGAAGCTGACTGGGAGGCGGAAGGACAGCAGCTCGATTCCTGAGTACTGTAGGATGGAATGAGCTCCCGTCTTTGTCCCAGCTCCTGCCAACCTAGCAGTTCGAAAGCAAGAAATTGCAAGTAGATAAATAGGGACCACTTCGATGGGAAGGTAACAGTGTTCTGTGTGTTCCGGTGTCTAGTCATGCCTGCCACATGTCCATGGAAATGTCTGCAGACGCAGACAGTGCTGGCTCTTTGACTATAAATGGAGATGAGCACTGAACCCTAGAGTCGGATACGACTGGCTTTCGAGCAAAGGAAACCTTTACCTTTACCTTACTGAAGATGATGATGGAGTGTCTTGGAACAGACTACAGACTGTGTCCAACTCACACTGCATTTTTAATAAATACTTGTAGAGTTGTGGAGGAGGGTTGCTATTTTTATTATGAAATGGCAGGAGTGGGGTGAGCACAGTGTGGGACAAAACTCACATTGTTATGAATAAAGAAAAGCAAATTATTTATTTGCCCAGGATAGTGCTTTGTATCCCCTGTTTAAAAACCGTTTGTCTCTCCTTGTTCCTAATTTGCATCAAAATTACATACAGTACCTGCTGATTATCCTGTTGGAACTCTGTGGCTTGCAGTTAAATAAGCTGATTGTTGTTATTGTTGTTGTGGGTGAAGTGAACATACTGATCTATTTTTATTTATCTATGTTCTCTTTGTTTTGGTTGCATCCTTGCTGGGAAGCATCAGATTATGTAACTCTGCTGTGCTTATCAGTGATGCACTGTAAAAAAAATACTACCCACTCGGTGGGCGTGGCTAATTATGGCATAGCTAATTATGGGCGTGGCCTCAAAACCCCCCTCCAGAAGAAAAGAAAAGAAAAGAAAAGAAAAGAAAAGAAAAGAAAAGAAAAGAAAAGAAAAGAAAAGAAAAGAAAAGAAAAGAAAAGAAAAGAAAAGAAAAGAAAAGAAAAGAAAAGAACCTTGCTCTGGGAGGAGTCTCAGAGCGGCCAGGCGCTGCTGGCGGGTCAGCATCAGCCCCTCACCGTCCAGGTGCACTTTCACTGGCCTGGCGCAGGTGGCCTGGCACCAGCCTCCCCCTCCCAGCACCGCCGGAAACACGTCCCATTTGCCTCGCCCAGAGCCGAAGGCACAAGGGAAGTGCAGAGATGAAAGTGTGCCTTTGGCCCTGGGCAAGGCGCATGGGAAGTGCCACTGGCAATGCTGCTGGGAGGTGAGCATCACTGCCGGGAGGTGAACAGGGCAGGTTGGTGGTTTGGCACCGGCCTCCCCCTCCCAACGCCGCAGGAAACACGTTCCATTTGCCTCACCCAGGGCTGCCTCCAGGGGAGGCCAAGAGGTGGGTGTGGCCGGCCAAGTTAGTGTGGCCTGGAATTTCCACTACCAGTTTGCAAGAACCATTGGGAACCGGCCTCAGTACAACACTGGTGCTTATTCTTCAGAGTTTCAATTGGAATCTAACCAGTGGTGGGCATCACCAGGTTCGCACCAGTTCGCCAGAACCGGTAGCAGAAATTCTGGCTGGCCCCACTCATCGAAGTTTTGAAATAAAGTAGTCGTAATTCGGGTGCAACGCAGGGCTTTCCTCCTGGCCACGCCCACCATACCACACGGTAGTAAAAAAAATGGAGGCCACCACTGGATCTAATTCACTATTTGTTGTTCTTGTATTGTTATTGCACATGGTGTTGATGTATAGGGATAAAGCAGTTTCGTGGTATAAGACAATACAACCTACACTAGACAAAAAAGAAAAAAACTTGAGGACTGAATGAAGCTTTCAAGATTTAATTAAAACAAGCAAACCACGGGACTTTATAGGAGTATTGCCTCACCTAGCTCTGTCCACCTGGCTCTTTTGAGGGTCAGCAGGCTAAGGGTGGAGGAAGAGAATGGCAGTCTATAAAAACTCCTTCTCCTTCTCCTCCTCTTGTTCTTCCATATCCAATTCTGAATATTGGTGATCATCGTGGCCATCAGCTTTGAAGATTGTCCTGGGAACAATATAATGCAGTGGCCCTCCATTTGCCTTCCATATTGCAGCGTGACACCCGTACCACTGATCCAGTTCCACAAGTCACTCTCTGGTCCTGAGCTCTTTTGGCACGCAAAGTCCTCTTCAGCCTGGGGCCAGCATTGATGAAGCAGCTGTCCTCTATCAAGATGGATTCAAGTGGGATTTAATCCATCTGTGGACCATCACCCTTCACTGTGGATTTCATATGCTAAGGCCATTAGTCCTCAGGGTAGTAAGATTAGTTAACCGCCACCTGACAATTGGTGTTGAGTTGCTGGTAGTATGGTTTACTCTATTACCATAGCAGTATAACCTGGCCAGACTGGTATAGAAACTTAGTGTTTGTTGTGTTCTGTAAAGCTGTGCCTTTAACAATGTACCTTAGCCATGTGTTAACAATGTAACCTTTCTGTGTGCAACATTATAACCTTCAGCTGTATCAATGTAAACCTGATAAGGGGACGCGAGCTAGTGACCACTAGATGGCAATAGCGAGCGTCCAGCTCTCATGGCTCAGATTCACCAGGTTCAGCAGCGCGGGAAGATTCCCCGCCACCTCTTCACCTGGTCAAGAAGGGCGTGACCTTCTAGACGTCACGCAGGCAGCAACCAATAATCTGTCGACGAGCCACATTCAAATGTATAGCCAGCTGTATATATTGAGCTACCCATCCGCCATTACCACATGTTCCTCTGGATCATCATGCAATAAACCTGTGTTAAGCCAACCCTTCGGCTGTTTCATTGTCTTTGGTCCCTTACACTAAATTGGCGATGAAGGTGGGATATGGCAGCCCACGGGACCAAGACATGCACCGGTTTCGAAATCAGGAAACCGGGCGACTGGGAGATCTTCGAGATGGACTTCCAGGCAGCACTGATTGAGTCCGAAGTCACGGAAGAGGCAAAGAAAAGGGCCATCTTCACCAGGATGCTCGGACAAGAAACCAAAAGGACCTTGGTGGACCTGATTGCACCGAGGAGGGTGAGCGAATTCAAGGCCAAGGAACTCATGCAGATGCTGCGTGAGCACGTCCGGCCCGCCACGGCGATGTTTCCCGCTGGGAGTGCGTTCTGGAGGCGAGTCCAAGTGCCCGGGGAGACGGTCGCCGCATTCGTGGCGGCCCTGCGGCTGGCGGCCGGCCCGTGCAAATGGGAGAATGCCGAAATCACCCTCCGGGACTGTGTGCTGTGCGGCCTGAACGACGCCGAAACCCAGCGCACATTAATGAACCAAGAGCCGCCTCCCACGTTGCGGGAGGTCGTCAGAGCGGCCCAGGCCACAGAAGCTACAAAGGCTGGGGTCCAAGAACTCCAGGACTGGCGGCCGAAGTCGAGCAAGGCAGAGACTCCGGTACAGGCGGCCCGGCGAACTTCGAGGTCGTCCACAGAGAGCAGCGACGACGAGGACGTCCGGAAGGTCCGGAGAGAGAGCCGGCGGTGCGATGGCTGTGGAGCGCCCCACGACTGCGTAAAGTGCCCGTTCCGGAAGGCCGAGTGCCACAACTGCGGCCGCCGCGGGCACATCACCAAGGTGTGCAGGAAGAAGCGTGAGACCCGGCGGAGCTCAGCAGACCGTTCCGCGGGACAAGACCGCTCAACGAGACCCAAGGACGGCGCTCAGGCCACGCGGAAGCAGGACGGCGTGGGCCGCATCTCCGACGGCAGCGAGGACGACGCCCCAGTGTTCAGCGTGTCTGCAGGACACCCCCGCTACTTTGTTGAGGTACTAGTCCAAGGGGTTCCCATTAGGATGGAAATTGACTCGGGGTCCTCATATTCAATCATTTCCCAGAGGGAGTTTTTGGGAATTGCCCCCCACAAGCGACCCAAGCTCAAAGCGTTGAGGTCCACACTACGGGACGTGCAAGGGAACAGCATTCCAGTGTTGGGGGTTGGAGAATTTCAGGTTAAATTCAAGAAGCAGTTTGCCTTTGATGACTCTTATCACAGCATGCCTAATATGCATGTAGCCAAGCTACGGGAAGAATGGCCTCCACCCAACCAGTCTGAACAAATTTCTTAAGAGCTGTACCTGGACACTGAGAGTCTGTGAGAGATGTGAACTAGACCTTAACCTATCAAGTCTAGAACGAGTTTTTTAAACAGACGAATGCTTCCATAATGCATGTTTTCTTCTGCCAGCACCTGGCTTTGTCAAGATAGTTCATTTTTCATTCTGCTATGTCAAGTGTAATAAATACCTGTGGAGTGATGAACCGGTTCCTGTCACCTTTGAATAAACCTAGTGATTTGTATTATACCATTGATCTCAACCTCACACAATATAACATTCTTGTTCTGTATTCTCTGTGTAGAGGGTATCCCACCTCCTCAGGTGAGAGGAGGAACACTGCCATCCCTTTGATGGTGTCCCTCCTGGCTGGCTGCTCCTTCCCCGAAACCAAGTTGGTTGCTCTGTGGAGAGAATACCACCACCACCAACCAAAAACAAAACAAAACAAAACAAAAAAACACCAAAAAACCCCTAGCAGGACCAGATCTCTAGTCTAGAGATCGGGTAAGGGCCAATGTTTGTGCTCTGAGGAGTTCTTCATCAGAATGAGGCATTGTGAATGAGACAGTCTTCAGTCCCTAAATACTTTGAGTCCCTTATGTTGAGAAACAGATGGTATATAAATAAATAAAATAAATGGATGGCAGTTAAGATTGCCTATATGCATTCAGTCCCCAGGGTACCTTTTTCGTAATGCTGTGCTGTTAAGAAGGACCCCCTCAGGATGAGGCGTTGTGCTTTAGTCACTCTCTGGAAGGTTGTGCTGGCTGCTTTCTGCAGCTGATGGTAGCTCTGTACCTGTAAGCATGCCTGGATGGCACTGATTATCTGGTCACCTTGGTAGATGACTTGTGCTGCAGATTGGACAAGGGATATACAACCTTATTAGCTCTTCTGAATCTTTCAGTGGCATCCAGTGGCATTGGCTGTAGCAGCAGCTGGCATGAGTCTCCAGAAAGCCCATCAATTGGATCTCCTACTAAAGGGTGAGAGAGCCAATACAACCACAGAAGCTAACCATCAGATTTTTCTCTTGGTCTAATGGGATTCCTTCAGATTGAGAAACAGGAAGGGCCTTGGTTGAGCAGTGGAGAATCAGTAAGAAGGGGTTATAGTTCATTGCCCCTTTCATGCTACCACCTAAGGTGGGTGCTTCACCAAGTCTCTTGGAAAAAATGAAACTGTCTGCCCAACTGAAATATCAGCAAAGAGAAAGAAACAATTCCTCTTTCAAATATAAACATGTTTTCGAGTTACCGTAGAATAATGTGCTATGCTAAATACTAGCAAATACAATCCACTCTGTCACAGTCTTGCAGCAACGTGAGAAGTTCACAGCCTACCAAATGCCACAGGAGGCCTGTGCACTTTCTATCTTGTCCAACAACAACAAAATCATGGGTCTGTAGCAAATGTTAGCTTTTGTGTTAGAATCTATTTATTGGCTTCGTTACGTGGCAAATGGAACAAAGACAAAAGGTTCCAGTCCCTACAATTCTAGTTAAATATTCTTTGCAGGCAGAAAAATCGAAATAGCTATGCCAAAGTCAATGGCACCACATTTTACAGAGTGACACTAAGGCCTCTGCTCTCAGGAGTCTTCAGTTTAAATGTTAAAAGGATGTGAAGCAGCAGATGGAGGGAAGAGAAATCAAGAGCAAGCAAGAATGGATATATGCCAGTGAAACCTACATACTGGTGCTTCAGTTGCCAATTTCTGCTACCTTTAGGCCAGTATGAATGCACTCCTCATATCCAATTTTCAAAGCAAGGCAGTATTATTTCTAATTAGTATATAGAAAAGATGCCACTGGTCATTATTGGGGTTCTTTAGGTAGAACTAGAAAAGAATTCTGCCTGAAGCCCTTGAGAGTTTCTGCTAGTCAAAGCTGATGATAATGGGCTAGATTAGGGCTTCTCAACCTTTTAAAGCTGGGGGCCAGTTCACGCCCACTCAGACTGTTGAGGGACTGGACTGGTGGTCCCACTGCCACCAGCAGTGGCACTGGTGGTGTGTGTTGAGTGGGAGGCTTGGGGTGGTCCCTCCAACGCTGCCTGTGGTGGCAGTGACAGAACCACCCCAAGCCCCTACCACTCCTCCCCACACAATACAGCAGTGGGACCACCACGAGCCACCTGCCACTCTCCCATGCCACCGCTGCTGCCGCCTCCTCCAGTAACCACCATGAGCTACCCACCACTCCACCCCACACTGCTTCCCTGCTTCCCAGCCTGGAGGAGCTGCATGGTGTGGGTGAAGAAGAGGTCCAGGCTGTCCTTCTCGCCTGCACTCAGCCAGAGCGGCCCTCAGGAAAGACATGGGCAGCCGTGTGCATCTGCTGCTTATGCTTCTGCTGCCTCAATCTTTGTCCCCTCCGCTTGGCTTGGCATGTCCCAAACAGTGCTTCATAGCAGAGTGGACGTTGTAAGCCATCCAATATCTGCCCTGCTTTGGAGTGCTGTTAGGGACATGCCAAGTGGAGGGGCCAAGGATTGAGGCAGTGGTGGCAAAAGCTGCGCCTTAAACAAGGGTGCAGGCCAGATGATTTGGTGCTGTGGGCCAGATCCAGTCCATGGGCCATAGGCTGAGGATCCCTGGGCTAGACGAAGCAGTGGCCTTACTCAGTGACCAAGATCCTATTCGTAATAGTGGACTATAAGCATTATTTGGGGAGATCACTGCACCAGTGCCAAGCATTATGTGGCTTGCAGTTCAGGGCCATAGCCAGGGGGTGGCTGGGGGAGATCAGCCCTCCTGAGCTAACAGCCCCCACACCCACCCCAGTGTGCTTGTGCGTGCACGCACTCGTGCACGTGTGCATGTGACATTGTTGTCCCTCCTGAAAAAATACCCCCCCCCCCAGCTAGAACCCTGGCTACGGTCCTGTTGCAGTTGAATAAGCTGGAGACATCTGCAAATGTTTCTGATGGAGCACTGCTTGCACAAGGTATAGCGACTATCCCCCTCCATATTCGATATATTTTGGTAACCATTTGAACAAATGGTTACCAAATTGTATAAGAACAACAACAAAAACAACTTAAAAGGAATATGGGAAAGCATTGAGTAGGTAGTGCATTTAAGCTACTACCTACTCAATGCACTACGTACTCAATGCTTTCCCATATTCCTCTTAAGTTGTTTTTGTTGTTCTTATATAATTATCTTGCCTGATAATGTAGGAGTAAATTGAGAAAATGGTCTTTCACATGCATTATAGATTCCAATGAAGTGATCCTTTTAAGAATCAAAGAAGGAAATGATATGCAACTAGTTAGCAGAACGGGTAGCAGTGAGCAGCAACCACAGCAAAGTTAATCTGTAGATTCTGCCACTGAATATTGGAATGGCTATTGCAGCACACATCTCCCCTTTTTGTAAGAAATCACAATCATATCCACATATGAAGGTTGGGTGTTTGTTAAAGAAGTCAGCTGAAGCAGGTACAGTAATGGGATTTTTTTTCTAGCTAACGAAGGATGTTAACAGAGGAGCCTGGTGTGAAGTAGTCCATGGGGTTGCAAAGGGTAGGACTCGATTGTGCGACTGAACAAGAAAAAACTAAGGATGTGACTACACAGTGAGTAAAAATAAAATTCAATTGTTGTACAGTTGTTCCTGGGAATAACCAGGGTTGCATTAGAATTTCATCCTCTCTCTCTCTCTTAGGGTACTGCAGTGGCTCAAGTCGCTAAGACGCTGACTGGGAAGCAGAAGGTCAGCAGTTCGATTCCCGAGTACTGCAGGACGGAAATGAGCTCACGTCTTCATCCCAGCTCCTGCCAACCTAGCAGTTTGAAAGCAAGAAATTGCAAGTAGATAAATAGGGACCACTTCGGTGGGAAGGTAACAGCATTCCGTGCGCTCCGGTGTCTAGTCATGCCTGCCACATGACCACAGAAACATCTGCAGGAGCAGACAGCGCTGGCTCTTCGGCTTAGAAACAGAGATGAGCACTGCACCTTAGAGTCGGATACGACTGGCTTTCGAGCAAGGGAAACCTTTACCTTTACCTTTACCTTTACCTCTCTCTCTTTGGTGTTAACATATCTCTCCTGTATGGGGCAACTGCCTTAAAAACCTGTAAACAAGGTTTGCATGGTAATTTCCTACTCTTATTTCCTTCTCTCGCTCTCTTGGAATCTAGTTCCCCAAGCATAGCAGCACAGACACTAACTTTTTATTTATTTTTTATTAAAGAAATGGCATTATTCTGCCTGGGAGGGGCTAGCAGAGAATTAAGTCCATAAAGGATTGCATTTTTCTGCACCAGAACAAGTGATCATATCACCTAAACCAGGGGTTCCCAATCTAAGGCCCACAGGCTGGATTCAGCCCCTTGGCATCATTTCATGTGGCCCCCACCCCTCCAAGGACATTTGAGAAACAAAATGGCTGCCCCTTTAAAGCTGTTGGGACAAAATGGCCACCCCCATCATGCAGGCAGGGCGAAATGGCTGTCCGGCCCTTTGAGCTGACTGAGAGAGCGTGACCGGGCCCCTGGCTTGAAAAGGTTGGGAACTCCTGACCTCAACTGATATAAATTGTTCCATTAAAAATCTTTAGAAACCTCAGTTGGTGAAGGAAAAGACCACAGATTTGTGGCTGGGGAATCCTGACTGATTTGCATTTGCTCTTTCGTCATGTGGTTAATAGGGGAAAACAATTAAAATAATACAGACCATTCCAATCTCATAGCATTTCCCTCATTATACGTCAATGCAGTCATAGCTTAAGCAGGAGATGCAGGGAGGCATGGCTGCCTCCTCGCCTCTCAAGAACAAAGACCGGATGTCTCCTCCATCTTCCCCCATTGAGGAGAAAGAAGGAGATGTGAGGAAGAAACAAAGTGACATCAGTGAGACTAAGAGTAGCAGTCTGGGTTGAGGGAAGGTCAGCATAGGTCAGAGGGGGGAAACTGAGAACAGCCTCCACTCTCACTTTCTCTCCCCCTCTCCCAAAATCCAATGGCAAGCATTTTCTATTAGCTGAGATGCACCCAGTGACTTCCATCCCAATAAATGCATTAATTAGGGGTAGGTGCTAACTTTCATAGGAAGCAAGCCTTGAACTTGAGACAATTTTTCTGACAAAGAGAAAGGAATAACTGATAACACTGTGCTAACTAGGTCTCAATTAGAGCAGGTTGGTGTAAAAATGCAATTAGCAATGTTTCAGTGCAACTTAAAATGAGAAGGGCACCGCTGTTTTCTAAATTACTCATTGCACCTCAGCTACATGTTTCATCCTAGTGGATGGATTCTACACTAGAAATGTAGTAGTTATTTTAAAAGTACACTAATCTTGAATTTTGCAAAGGTATCTATTTTCTTTTTTTAAAAAAAATTGATCAGAATATCAATGTGAGAGAAAATAGCAGCTGATATAACTCATAACATCACTTTGCAAGTGTCAGCAGCATACTATGAGAGTGAACAACAGAAACTAGAACACTGATTGCAGTTTGCTATCTTATTCCTCTCTTGCTCTGTGGCCAACAATGCTGCCACTAGTTGCATACAAAATTTCTCTATGTTTTTTGTTGGTGTTCATATCTATGGTGTGAAGAGCTGGCAAGCCCTATGGGATAGTACATAGGAGTGAGCCCAGACTTGCATAACAAAGAGTCCTTCACTACTAAGAACCACCATATATCTTACCCAATGGCACTCCAAGGACATTGCTTCGGTCATAATTTTTACTGAGAATCTAAGTAACTCAGAGCACAAGTAAACATCTTGTTTGCAATCCTTCAAACATAGACAAGTCCCATTACAATAGCATTGATTCTCAAAAGGAGACAATTCAGACCTTCAACCAAATACCACACTGAAACCACCAGACCTTTCAGACCATGCAATAAACATATATATTTGCATGTTATAAAATTAAATTACAACTACTCGTTACACATTTCTTTGCAAAAAACACATTAAAACGAGGGAGGAGTGGGGCAGAGAAGGGCAGCAGATTGACATATGGTAGAAATTAACATTTATACAACTTGGCTAAATGTTTTGTGAGAATCATTGTGGAAATTTTGAAAGGGATGTGTCTTGTGTAATGGTATAAATGTAAAGGTATCATATGCCAATGTGTAGTATCATATGCCAATGTGTTGTCTTTCCTCCTTTTAATGTGTTTTAACATGTTTTATTTATTTATTTAATGCATTTATATCCCACCTATCAAGGTACATAGGTTCCTACTCTATGTGGCTTCCAAACTTTACAAAGTTTTAAAAATGAGGCAAATTACACAACAATAAAAACCTGCATTTAGGATTGGGTGGCTGTAGTATCAATTTCAAACATAATCACAATGGATAACAAATAAATGCCCTAAGCCTGGAGAAGGGGTTCTGGAGACCCAGCAATTATTTAGGATTGTTACTTGCGCAGAGGGTGACTATCTTTATAAGCTTTGTTAAATAAAAGTGCCTTCAAGGGTGTGTGGCTAAGATGGCTGATGAGTAACATCTTGATTTGGACGCTCGCGCTTATCAAAGTGGTAATTAATGTGAACTAGCAAAAAGGGAAAAATTTCAAAGTGGTATTTTTTGCCGATAAGACTCCTGCTTGCCTACTTGGAAAGTTTGAAGCTGGGCGGTCGAAGTTTGGGAGGTATCCTTGGTGGGAGAGGCGCGCGACGGAAGCCATGGCTTCTCCTGCCGAGGAGCCGAAAACAGGACCAGCGAGACGGCGGAGATTCGAAGGTGGCAGTAAAATCGGCAAGAAAGTGAGTTTATGAAAGTTAATGCTGAAAGCTAAAGGTAACTGGGACTTGTTCTGAAGAGCCCGGACTTGGAAGTGTGTGTGGAAGTGGATTAAAGCGGGTTGTCGATCCGTTAATGGCGGCGGTCCTGGAAAACGAAAGTGGCAGTGTTTTGATTAATGGCTTCTTTGTGCTCCAGGAGAACCGCGCCGTGGTTTGGTGATAGTAAAGTGCTTAAAGAAGACTTTGTCTGGGCTTCACCCTCCGATGCTTCCAGTGCTTTTTGAGGTTAAAATTGAGGAGTGTGGGGAAAGTTTGCCGATTTACAGAGGAAGAAGGGGGGTTTCCCCCTGAAGCCGATACACCCGCTGGAAAAGGGCGTTTTGATTCGTTCGCTACAAGAGAAGGATTAATTTTTCTTTACCTCTTCACGGTGTGGATTATAACTAACCCTTTTTTTCTTTTTTGATATATTGCTCCTCTTCCTTGTTTTACAGTTTGGATTCTGGGGTATTTTTTTCCTGATCTCTCTTCCTTGCGGTTTTGATTCAAGTGGAAAAATCTGAGTGACTGTTTCCTTGGAGTTCCTATCTTTGTGCTCTGGAGTGCAAATACCTGGGTTTTTTACTCTGGGGAAACGGGCCTGCTGTGGAGTATTTTTTGTTTTTGTTTGGGCTGCTTTCCGGTTCCTGCTCTTTTATGGATTTTAACAACTAACTTTTTGCTGGATTCCTTTCTTTCTTCAATCTTCGACAGAACTGTTTGGACAGGTGTTAGTATTGGCTGCAGCGGTACAGGTTTGAGTGGATTGGCTACGATTTTATTTTTCTTATAACGCGCTGCAATTTTGGATTTTCTTAGTGGGCGTCACTATGGATAAGGGCACAAGAGGGAAAGCAAAGGAGGAAGAACCAGCGGTGAAGTCTAAGAGGAAAGAAAAAGCACCAATGGAAGAGGTTCCTCAGTCTTCATCACCACCACCTGAACCCTATGATCATACCCAAATTATGGTGAAAATTGGTAAATTGTTTCAGAAAATGGAGAAAAATGAGGATTCAAGGGTGAAAGATAGAAATGAAATGATGAAAAAGCAGGATAAAGTGGTATCATCCGTTATGGATTTTTCAAAAAAAAGTGGATCTAAGTTTGCAAAAAATAGAGGGAAATGTGAAATTGGTCCAAAATGAGGTAAATGTTATAAAAAAGGAAATAAAAGGGACTCAGGAGGCGGTGCGGGAGAATAAGCTGAAATTGGATGAATATGAGAAAAGGATCGATGCTGTGGAAGATATGATGAGAAAGCAGAACATTGTGATCCGTCAGGTGGTTGAACGGATGCCAGACCAGCTAAGAGAAAGAGTGGTTCAGTGGTTAAATAGTTTGAACATGGGAAAGGAATTTGTACAGGAAGATATTGTAAGTGCATTCAGGGTGGGTCCAAGAAGAGGGAAGGTGGTTCAAAGAAATGTTTTGGTAAAATTTTCAAATTGGGGAGATAAACTTAGAGTAATGGCTTTTTTGAAACAAGCTGGTTCTGGCGTCCTGAAATTTGATGGTTCTGATGTGGAAGTATATAATGATATTTCAATGAAGGAAAGAATGTGGAGATACAAGATGAGACCTGTAACCAAACTGCTGATGAGTAAAGGTATAAGGTATAACTGGAGATTTCCACAGCAATTGCATTTCTTTTATGAGAAAAGAATGCAAGTAATTGATGAAGGGACTGATCCACTGGAGTATCTGAGTCAGTTGGAGCTGGTGAAAGCAGGTTCAGAAGAGTGGGTAACTTTTAAGAAATATTTACTGCAATCGGGTGCTATAGGAAGGGAGTATGAGGGGGCAGAGGCCGGTGGTGCTACAGGTGGAACACTGCAGGGAAGAGAAGAAGAGGAGTTGTCACTGATCATGGTGGAGGAGGAGGCAAGTAAGGAGCTATGAGAAATAGATTAAAAAAACTATCTAAGCATTATACAAGGGAGGGTAGTGCGTAGTACTAATCTGTAGGCACATTTTGCATGTCCCCCCTCTCCCCTCTTTGGTTATCGAAGGTGTCTTTTTTTCCGAAGAAAGTGGGGAGAGAGACATTGTGTGTTTTATGTAGAATTTTGTGTTTCTGGGGGAAGGGGTTGGTGGTGGCACGCCCAATGGAGAGTTTAGAAGCTAAAAAGGAAATAGATTATGGGAAATATTAAAATATTATCTTGGAATGTAAAGGGTACAGGTTCTGTTCTTAAGAGGCGGAGGTTGGAATTGGCTTTGAAGAAAGATAGACCCGATATAGTGTTCTTACAGGAAACGCACCAAAAGTCAAAAGATACAAACAAACTTTTCTTGGGATGGATACAACACTATGAGATGGCGTTTGGTACTTCAAAAGCGAGAGGAGTGGCAATTATGATTTCTAAAAGATTAGGATTTGAGATAATAAAAAGTGTTGCCGATCAAGAAGGTAGATATTTGATCATAAGAGGAAAACTAGAAGATGAGGAAATAATGTTGGTAAATATCTATGCTCCAAATGAACATCAAGCGGAGTTTTTGGAAAAGGTTCGGAAAGTTGTGGAGCTAGAAAATGTTGCAAAAATTATTGTGGCTGGAGATTTTAACTTGATAAGGTCAAATTTAGATTGTATGAACTTAGCAAGATGTGGAACTGGTTTGAAAGGGAAGGTTTTAGACAAATGGATGGTTGCGATGGGTTTGAAGGATTCTTGGAGAGAGATCAAGGGCTCGGAAAGGGCATATTCTTTTTTTTCACACGTTCATGGGACCTACTCTAGAATAGACTATGTTCTGCTTACTGAAAATTTGATTAAAAACATTGAGGGAACGGAAATAGGGATTTTTAAGGAATCAGATCATGCTAAAGTACTTTTGGAACTGAGATTACAAAAAAGATAATCGAAGAGGAAGAAGTTGGAGGTATGATCCTAATTTATTTAAAGACCAAAAATGTAAAGAACAAATTATGGAAAATTGGAGGGAAAGTTGGCAGTGGAACGATAATAATGAAGTAAATTTTAATGTTGTTTGGGATGCCATGAAGTCGGTTTTTAGAGGGGAGAGTATAAGGTTGGCGAGTATAAAGTACCGAAGGTATAAGGCAGACCAGGTGGAAAAAGAAAAAGAAATAAAGCAATTACAGGAAGACCACTCAAAAAGCAAGGATAAAAAAACTTTTGCTAAATTACAAAGACTTAAGGCAGAATTAATGGGTAAGGATATAGATAAAGTTAAAAGAGATTTGATGTATCTAAATAGAGAGTACTTTGAATTTAGTAATAGAAATTCAAGATTACTGGCAAGAGCGGCTAAGGCTAAAAAGGAAAAAAGAGAAATTGGGGTGTTGGTTAACAAACAAGGGTTAAGGTGTAACAAGAATAGGGATAAATGTAAAATCGTGAAGGAATTCTACCAAGCATTATATGCAAAAAAAGAGATTGATGTTGAGAGGCTTAAAGGGATCCTGGAGAGGCAGTTAGGGAATGGAGTAAAACAAGAACATCGAGAAAAAATGGAGGAACGGGTTACTGATAAAGAGGTAAAAGAGGTAATTAGTGGTCTGAAGATGGGGAAAGCTCCAGGAGACGATGGCTTATCGACAGAGTTTTATAAGGAATTTAAAGATGTTGTGGTTCCAAAGTTAGTGAAGTTATATAATTATATTTTAGATGGAGGACAAATTCCGACTTCATGGTACAGTACCATAATCGTTCTGCTGCCAAAACCGGGAAAGAATTTGGAAAAGGTAGAATCATACAGACCAATTTCTCTTATAAATCAGGATGCCAAGATCTTCGCAGCAATACTGGCTAATCGCTTAAACAGTTTTATGGGGGAATATATAAATGCTGACCAAGTTGGGTTTTTAAAAGGTAGGCACATGGCTGATTTGACTAGAAGGGTATTAGACCTAATTGATAATGTCAATCAAACGAAGGAAAAAGTGGGCTTATTATCTTTAGATATTTTTAAGGCATTTGATTCACTACAATGGTCTTCGATTAAGGAAATAGTTAGAAATTATGGATTCGGGGATAGATTTAGAATGGTAATTGATTTATTATACCAAAAAGGGAGTGCTAGGATTAGAGTAAATGGAGAGGTTACGGATGAGGTAAAGCTCGAGGCAGGTACCAGGCAGGGCTGTCCACTATCTCCTATCCTGTTTATTATGGCAATGGAAATTTTAGCTAAAAATATAAGGGAGGATCCAAGTATAGAAGGGATATTGGGCAATAAAGTGAGTATGTATGCAAATGACACGCTGTTAATGGTGAAACATCCAGAGGTGGTAATGGATAGGATCAAAGACCAATTAGAGGAATTTGAGGCTATAACTGGATTGATGATAAATTGGGATAAATCAGAAATGATGTTGTGTAATATGGGGGAAAAGGAGATGGGAAAGATAGTGGGGATATCCAATATACAAATCAAAGAAAAGCTGAAATATTTGGGGATAATTATTTCAAATAAATTGGAAGAACTTAAAAGACTGAACTATGACAACTTGAAAGCAGAATTTAAGAATAAAATACAAAGTTTTCAGAGGCTGAAACTGTCATGGTTTGGGAGGATTGCAATTTGTAAAATGATGTTGCTCCCGAAGATTAATTTTTTATTTGATGCACTTGCAATCCATTTGAAGGAAAAGGAGATTAATGAGTTCCAAAAGATGTTCAATAATTTTTGTAATGGAGGTAAAAAATCTAGACTTCCAAAGATACTATGGTACCTGCCTCAGAAAGAAGGGGGTTTGGGTATGCCAAATTTGTTAGCATACTATCAAGCATTTCAAATTAAGAGTGTTGTGAAGATCTTGGCAAGAGAAAAGGCAATCTGGGAGGAATTGGAGATGAAAGATTATAGGAATATTGGTAAAATGATCTTTTTGGGAATTAAGGATAAAACGATAAATACAAGCAATATTATGATGAGAGGACTCATGAGGGTGTGGAAAAGATTAAAGAAAGACCTGGTCCCAGATCCCTCTCCAATCTTGGAATTGGCTGATATGGTGTGTTTTCCGATAAAAATAGACAAGGAAAAAAAGGAAATATTGGATAAAAACGAAGTGTTCCTAGTGAAGGAATGGTTAAGCGTTTGTGAAGACGAAACCAAGAGGAAAAATATATTTGAAAAGTTAAAATTGGACTGGTTTCAGAAATTGAAGGTTGATAATTGGAACAAAAAATATAGAAGAGAACAAGGTACAGATAGAGCAAAGACTGAATTTGAAGAATTGGTTTTCAAGATTAGAAAAGGTGAGAAAAATATTAAGGGTCTAGTAAGCAAACTCTATACTCTATTAAATAAGGGTAGTGATCCGCAGGAAGACTTGAAACTTAAGTGGGAACAAATTTTGAATATAAAAATAGGAAACGATGAATGGAAAAATAAGTGGAAAAAGAGGATAATGAGCACAATGTCAGTAAGAATCAAGGAACATAATTATAAAATGTTGTGGCAATGGTACTTGACACCACTGAGGTTGCATCAGATGGATAATAAAAGGGATCATTTATGTTGGAGATGCAAAGAAACGGTTGGAACTTATGAACACATGTGGTGGAGTTGCAAAAATATAAATAAATTTTGGAGAAGAATAGAAGGAGGGATTGGGGAAATAATGGGTAAAAAAATTAAGTTGGCGTCAGGTACCATTTTGCTAACAGATGTGGAAGGTATGGGTTTGAACAAGGTGGAAAAAGAATTATTGGAAATTATGTTAACTACAGCTAGACAATGTATCGCCAGAAATTGGAAAAATGATGTAATTATACAGACTGGAGAGTGGTATAAGGAAATGTGGAGTTTAGCACTGAATGACAAATTGACATGGGAGATAAAAGTATAAAGGGACAAATTGAAGGAAAATAGGTTTTGGAATATTTGGAATCCATTTGTGGATCATTCTCTTATGGCTAGGGACAGTTCTGGACCTGTACCATCTCAAAGTGGGTTTTGGAGATGATACAGATACTAAACTCTCCGGGCATTGTAAATATTCACTGGGTGATGTGTAATTAGTAAAGAAGTAATAAACAATTGTAATGTTGAAAACTTTCATGAATGTTATGGTTATAGTAATAACTTACATTGTGGGTATTTAACAGTGTGTGTTCCATGACAAATAATTAGTTTAACTATTATGTATGTGTTATTTTTCATGAGTTCTATGTAATATTGCAATGTATTGTTATTGTTGTTTTTCTTTTTTTGTATGTTTGTTGTTATTTTTATTTTTTTTCTTCTGAAAATAAATAAAAACTTTATTATAAAAAAAGTGCCTTCAAAAGTTTCTTGAAGACCAACATTGACGAAGCCTGGTGCAGCTCAGCTGGCAGGTCACTCCAAGTTGTGGCGCTGCCAATGAGAAGGGCTTTTGTCTTGTTGTCACTTTCCTAGCTGACCTCTGTGACACATCTGCAACTGCAATGTATGTGAGGAAAATGTGGTACAGGTTTTAGATTTGTGGGAAAGGCACTCTGCCAAGCAACTAGGTCCCAAACTATTTTGGGCCTTATAAGTTAACATCACAACCTTGTATCTGACACAGCAACAGCCAATGAAAACCAGCCAGAATTCTTTTATGAAAATAATTTTTAACAAATGGGTATAATTTATTTTTTACAATATGTATATTTATTGTATATGTTGCCCCCCTCTTTTAAATATGTTTATACAGCCCCTGAAGAAAGCCTAAAACTCCGAGTTGATATGCACTGGGTTTTTTATAATTTGATCCCAACTATTTAGTTCTTATACCCTGAAACTAGGGGTGGGGAGGGTTTGGGTTTTTGTTTGCATTACCACCATTTAGTGGATGTAACAGTTCCTATGTTTTGTTTTCTTCTTCTTTTTCAAACAATGAGGCACTAGGTGCACAACCATTGTGCACTCTCCAGTTAGCCCCAATTGCTTCTCCATGCTCGGTTCTACATGGAGTAATGGCATAATACCTACAGGATAATGGCATAATACCTTTTAATTGTTATTGTTAGTTGGCAGATATAGACTTTAGATGCACGGCACATACATTGCTGCAAATAATGTGGCCATGCAGCCATAAAAAATGCACATCTTAATATTTAATATTTATCACATCTTAATATTCCTACCCACAGCTGAAATGTGTACAGGATAATCACAGGGAACAAAAGAAAATAAGAAGAGCCCTGCTGGATCAGACCTAGCTGGCTGGGTCTGTCTATTTTGTGCGGAATTCTTCTCTCACAATGGCCAAACAGATTCTCCCACCACCACCACCCCATAGATGGTCCACAAAAGAGGACTTACAGGAGTTGGCAGTAACAGTCTTCTTAGCTTGGTTGTTCCAGTTGAATGACAGTAGAATGACAAAAGGCTATAATTTGAACCAAATCTTGAATTAGTAGAACCAAAACTCCTGGTGATAAATTCTATTTCTGCAATTCCGTGCTGGACTTTTCTTTTGAAGTTCTTTCATCAAAGAACAGTGTCTTTCATATTAGCAGCACACTGTCTGGACTCCCAGCCAATGTTAATACCTTAATGGCAAGAGAAAATACTTACAAAAAAGAAAGATTATGAAGGTCTATTGTGATAGTTATGATGCCCTCTTCCTTACCAACAAAACTTACTTTTTACCTTCTCCCAATCACGATTACAACTTTTATGCTATGGATACTTACTTAGGTGGACTCATATAAAACTTTTGGAATAGTAGTCGTGTTAGTCTGTGGTTCAGGCATATCAGAAACCAAATACAAAAAAAGCAGAAATATTAAAAATATAGCAGTTAGTCTTTAAAGTGCTGCAGTGTTTTTGTTTTTGCTTTTTTTGTATTTGTTTTCTGATATGCCATATAAAACTGGCATTGAAAGTCTAGAAGAGCTGTGTATATGCCTGAATGACAGAAGACCAGGGGTTGAAGCTTCAAGTGATTTATTCCTCCCTGTGCAGAAACTTTGCAAGGTGGTATCATTAATTGTGTATAGCAGTTTGACACTTACAACTGCCAAACCTCCATCCTAAAGAATGTTGGGGTTTGTAGTGTGGCAAGGTACTTCAAATTGTCTGCTGGAGAGCTCTCTTGGTATAATTCAGGGAATTGCACTACTGGCTTCTAGCACACAGTTCGAACTGCCTCACCTAAATAAATAAATAAATCCTATCATTCCACAGGGCGGAGTCATATTCAAATAGCATCAAATAGATACAACTGACCAATGTAGACTCTCTCCCTCTCTCAATTTGGCATCATAAGCCACACTGCAAGGAATAGCAATCACTTGGATGGGGAATCAGAGAAAGATGAAGATTCAGGCCCTTTAAAGGGAAGAAAGGACAAGCCTTAGGCTGCATCTTTATTAGAGCCAAGTTTGTGCATTTAAAGCTGCTTTTCTTCCTCCACTTAGGATTCTTAATATGATGTTTGAAAATGTTAATGCCATTGGCAGCAGAACTCTGAACTGGAAGATGGAGTGTCAACCTGAGTAGAGAAGGATACGGCTAAAGCTGATGGGTTTAGTCCAAAATCCTTTAGAAGTGTTTTTGCCCTATACTGTAAACAGTTCATAGCAGCAGTGAAATTCACCTCCGCAGAGACCAGCATATAAAAAGAACTGCTCCTGCCAACAGGAAAACAAACAAGACCAATGGTATAATATGCAAACCTCCTTTGTAATTCTAACTGTCGTGGAATTCAAGGAACATTTGGATTTCTTTGAATTACTTTACACATGTATTCAGTTACACTGCCTGTTTGTAGGTTGAGAATCCCTTAGTTAAAGCGAGAGTGTTACATTTCTCAGTGAATGCCATTCACATTCCAGAGAGACACGTCACTAAGTTACTGCCCTTAGAGGACAGACATCAGTCAAAGATTCGGAGCATGTGTACTTTGCATCTGAATAGAGTGAACGGAAGGTAATCCAAGTTCATTCTGGCAATTGTTGGTCATTAACCCCATTGAGAGTTGGGGGGGGGGGGGGAGTCCAGGAAGCGAATACTTCACCCAGATCACAAACCTTTGCCATGACTCTTAACCCGGACTAAGGGGAAAGGTAAAGGAACACCCAAACAAAATTATGGGTCCCCCAGATTGAGGCATAACTGGGGTGGAAAAAACCATTGTATCATTGTTTATGGAAAAACACCTGTGAGGGTACATCATTCTCACATAATTGTCATTCTTAAGGGAGGAAGAAGAGTGCCAAAATGGTATACAATCCCTACAGTTTAGAACCATTGGAGGACCATCTTCAAGATCACTAAAGCGCTTATCTCTTCGAACATCTGATAAGGAGACCAAATAGAAACTTAGAGATGAGATGCGGGCCAGTGAGCTGATATATTGAATTCAGCTGGACTTAATCTCTGAGAACTGAGAGATGCAGTACTTTAGCAAAGTTAGATCTTTGTTATTTTGTTATTTTTCTAAGTTTAGAGTTAGAGTAGTTTAGGAACCCAAGATGGGGTATTTTGTTGCTTTCTTAGGGAAAGTGGTTATAGAACTTTTAGTTAATCTGATAGCTTGTTTTGCTGTATGTATTATTTCATTGCTTGCATCATATCTGCAATACATCTTTAAAACTACACCAATGCCTCATCTTTGGAGAAGAGAGGATTGTTGGGGACTATTTTGCCAGCCAAGATAAGATTCCTGGGTAGCCAAGGTTTGGCTACAGTTTGAGGATGGGTGAGAGGGATCTGGAAAAGAGTGAATCTTCAAAGAGGCTAGATCTCATGGGATTGAGATAGAGTCGCTAGGAAACCAAGGTGGGAGTCTCGCACTCATCTCTAAGACAGACCTGGGAACAATAACTTGCCGGTGCGTCCCACGCTATACAGTCATTTCATAAAGGCAGTTCTCAGGGTCATGTGGTGTTGGATTGGGGCCGTGAAGCGGCCCTTGGGTCCCGGAGGAGACTGGTCAGAAGAAGACGCAAGGCAAGATGGAGCGAAGACCAGTGGTTTATTGAGGGAAAATCATCATCATATATAGGAATTCAAGGCAGCGTGTGATAGAATCGTCATTTGACAGAAAACCACATCACCCATTTACCCGGGTTAATTGGGAACTTCTCTTGGGGAAGTTAATTAACTAAGGCAAATACTGACAGGGGAAATCCATTGTTCATGGCTTGCTCAAGAGTAAACATGGCCACTATTTGCACTCGGGCTTGGGCTAATCTGCAAGTGTGGAATCACCTAATTCCTAACTAGAGTTAGTTATTCAGCTTCCCTCTGCAGAACTGCCGGTCAGGTCAGATATGGGTGAATCAATCTTATGACTATTAATCCGCTCCCCAATTTCTGTACTGGCAGAGGCCAGTGACCAGGGGTCTTCCTCATCCGGTGTAACCTTTGTCAGGGTCAGTTATGCCAATTGTGCTCGCAGATACCGCAATGTGGTGCTCAATCTCTGGAAGCAGGTAGGGTTCAAAGGGAACTGTTATCATGGGGTTCAAAGGGAACTGTTATCTTCCTCCTCCCTGCCTGTGACTTGCATAGCGACAGAGAGACGCCCCTCTCCCCCGGGTGTTCCGACACTAACCAGTTTCAATAAATTGTTATTGTTATAGCTGCATAAGAGTAAATGATGGATTTGCTTAGGTCCTCTAATGTCAGCACTCCTAAGTCAAAATTTCTCTATGAACAGTAAAAAATAAATCCCTTTATCCTTTGTATAACTTTACAGTATTTAGATTAAAGTAAATATCAAAGCTTTGTTAGGAGGCCAGTTTCAGAAATGTTGCTTGGCTGATCAGATCCACCTGGCCATAGGGTACTGTACCTATATTAGCAGAGGTGGTAACTACTTAAGTGTTCATAAGAACTTATAGAGGGATGTCCTTTAGAGTAGACCTGTCAAGATCAGACCTGTCTGCTAGTGGTCATCCAGATGCCACCAGCTAGTCTGACAGTTGGATGATGAAGACACTAACACTTTCATGCTGTCACCCTCATATAACTGTGTTGAATAAAAGCCATTAACATCTGTCTTCCATGAATTTGTCCACACCTTGTAAAAGCTGTTGTTTTTTAAAGTACAACTCCCTCAGCCAAAATATCCCAGTGAGCATGGGGAAGATTTCTTTTAAAAATAGGATTTCCAAGCATTCACTTTGTTTTATCTCCCTTTAAAGCCATCTAAGGTAGCAGGTATAAAGCTACCTTATGGTAGTGAGATGTGTAACTGTGCTTTTTAGACAGATGATCTGAAGGAAACCAGAAGAAAAGCATCTGCTGACTGCAGTGGCTCAAGTGCCTAAGACGCTGACTGGGAGGCGGAAGGTCAGCGGTTCGATTCCCGAGTACTGCAGGATGGAATGAGCTCCCATCTTTGTCCCAGCTCCTGCCAACCTAGCAGTTCGAAAGCAAGACATTGCAAGTAGATAATTAGGGACCACTTCGGTGGGAAGGAAACAGTGCTCCATGCGCTTCGGTGTCTAGTCATGCCTGCCACATGACCACGGAAATGTCTGCAGTAGCAGACGACAGTGCTGGCTCTTCGGCTTTGAAACAGAGATGAGCACTACACCCTAGAGTCGGATACGACTGGCTTTTGAGCAACTGGAACCTTTACCTTTACCTTTATTCCAGTGGTGGCAAACCTTGGCACTTCAGATGTTCTTGAACTTCAATTACCAGAAGCCCAAGTCAGCACTCCTGCTGATCAGGGCTTCTGGGACTTGGACATTCAAGACCAGCTGGAGTGCCAAGGTTTGCCATCGCTGGTCCTATTCTCTTTTCATAGGGTCACAAATTGTATTCATATATATTAATAGGATTGCAAAGGGAACACAACTCTGTGTCTTTTCTCTTCTACAAGCAATGGTGATTATTAAGAAAAAAGACAAGCAAATCAGAACAGCTTTATTCCCTGCATCTGCTACTTCTATCACTTTCCCACAGTGCGAAATCAAAAACAGCTGAAGTTGACACCACTGAATCTGTTTCAGATATATTAACTCCTTTGTGATTTCCTTATTCAAATGTACTTTGAAGCACACACACACACAAAAGGAAGGGTAAATGTAGAATACATTTATTACTTTTAATGTAATTATGTTAAGTATCATCTCCAGATACTTTTTACTTTCGCACCACCACCCAAAGCACTGCTAAACCACAAATTCATATATAGGTTGCCACTCCCCATGTTTACAGGTTTCATTTCCGTGGTTTCAGTTATTTGTGGGCCTAAAAATATTCAATAAAAATCAATGAAATACATAATACTGTATATATGTATTTCTATGATGCATTACCATAGCTGGCCACTATGTGCCATTCTCTGCAAGGTAATGATTAAAAGGAATGGAGGCAGACATTTTTGTAGCTCTCATGTAGAATGACAGGCAATTGAAACCATTCTCCAACTACTGTGACTCAAGTATCCATGTGGAAGGTTTCAAAATGTATCCTCTTCAGATAGGGGGTGGGGCAACCTATAACATTAAAACTGGCAGGATGATTCAGTTTTAGAATATAAATCAAATTGGTTGAAAGAATATTTAAATGAAGGCTATTTGTTTAACTTTCCTCCCATAGATTGGAAGAATTAAAAAAAGAACATATAGTATGAATATAAAGATACACTGAAGCACTTCATAAGTAAGCACAGGTAGAATAATACTGTTTAGTTATGGGTGGTTATCTTCCTTTTTCCTACAAATAAATTTCCAACTTCTCCTCTCCCCCTAAATTATTTTAATTTAGAAACAGCACAAATAGACTACTCTGATACGCATTATTTAATTTTACTTTGAATGGAATCATATGTTATAAACTAGGTTTTCACTGAGATCCTTATGTTTAATTTCCCACCTCCTGCAAGTGTCTAGAAGATCAACTTAGCCCCTGTTCTATCACTATTTCACTGCATTTCATGTGCCCACTAGCTGTCCAGAACAATCACTTGATGGAATTAGATATTAAGTGCATGTTTTGGTTTCTATGGGCCATACTAGACACAGGAGATATAGGCACACATTTCTGACAGGTTTTGTTGATTAGCAACTTTGGCACCAAGGCTGGGCAACACAGAAATGAACCCAGCACAAAGAAATTGACATGAGAGATCAATAAACTGTTCCATTCTACTAGAGCCCCCAATCCAAATTGCTTTGCCTCCTCATGGGACTGCTTTCAGGAAAACACTCATAATATCATAGATATGTTGTTGTATCTAGATAGGCTCTTAATAAAAATAATCTCATAGGTCTATATGGGGTGGGTGAAGGAACATCACAAGAGGCTGCCATTTTGGCGAGTAGCCCTCTAATTTTTGTGATGCAGATTTTTTCCATTAATATTATTCAGTGTATAATTATGAAGAGGTACATTTATCAGCTCTGGAACATTTGCCTGGCTTGGCCTCCTTCCTGCAAGGATCACAGGCTGACCTGTCAAGGACATTGTCATGTTTATGAGAGAGATTTCCCATACCATCTCTTTTCCGGACAGCTAGGAAGCTATGCATGCATTCCATACAGAAAACATTCCTGCTTTGGTTTTTTTTTTTAAACTACAAAGCCACTATTTAGTCCTGCAAGTCTGATATGAGATAGCCTGTCTGCTGTTTGTTTGCAGTCTTATTCTATACTTTGCAAGTACAGTGTTGTCCTGACTAGACAAGGCACAACAGTTAATTCACAAATACTCTTTATTGCACTGAGAAACCTGTTGATTGCACGCACGCACGCACGCACGCACGCACACACGCACGCACGCACACACGCACACACACACACACCGGAGCTGCAAGCAATGTTGCTCCTAGCCACCAAGTTAAGTTTTAATATAGCATAAAAATCAAATTGTAAACAGGACAATTCTATGTGGTTTAGGAGCAAAACTTTACAGAAATATAAAACAGACCTTTTATTCCCTTCTGGTAAACCAGCAAATTGTAATGACTCTACAGCCGTATCATCATTATTGGGAGATAGTGAGGAAGGTGTAGAAGCTGAAGTTTAGAAAGTCTGGAGTTTAGAAAGAAAGAGAAGGCTAAGACACTGATTGGGAGGTGGAAGGTCAGCAATTCGATTCCTGAGTACTGCAGGACGGAATGAGCACCTGTCTTTTTCCCAGCTCCTGCCAACCTAGCAGTTCAAAAGCAAGAAATTGCAAGTAGTTAAATAGGGATCACTTTGGTGGGAAGGTAAGCAGCATTCAGTGCGCTCCGGTGTCTTGTCATGCCTGCCACATGACCATGGAAACGTCTGCAGAAGCAGACAGCGCTGGCTCTTCGGCGTTGAAACAGAGATGAGCACTGAACCCTACAGTCGGATACGACTGGCTTTCGAGCAAGGGAAACCTTTACCTTACATAACGAAATATGAATTCCATGCCAAAAAGTTTCTTATTTGTACTGCAATACATTTTATCTCTTAATTAAGTGAAACTTCTGTCTACACTGGAGATGTTTATTATCCTATGACAAGAGTCTACACCGGTCTTGGAATTGCTTCAATTTGTCCTGTTCTTCGATGACTGACACTCTGTTTCTTGCCTCCATCCCTGCCTCTTTTTTCTATTTTAGGGACATCATCCAGCAGGGCATGAGGATGTTTCTTGAGGAAACATAAGAATGGAGTGATGCATCTGCCTGGTCCAGTGTACAGTATTTCCATTATAGCTAGAATTATGCTGCACCACTTAGGGAACTGATTAAAAAAATAGATTTGATGAAAGCATATGAAAGGTTTTCTCTGCCATTCATTTTAATGTCACAACCTACCTCACAGGTCACACTAAGGCTGTAACCTCTGATAACAATGTCCATAGTTCTGTTGTAAGTGACTGAACTGTCTAGGTGGCTTACAGAACAAGATAATTAGCAGTGTGGTGAAATAAGTGCAGCTCTAGCACTTTCCCAAAAGTAGTGAGACAGTAGTAAAAAGAGATGGGATACAGCCCTTTAGTTGAAAACATGTGTAGATATCATAACTTGAATCAACCCAGATCGCAGGAAAAAAGATTTTTTAAAAATAGCATATATGCCAGTAGTAGTAGTAGTAGTAGTAGTAGTAGTAGCAGTAGTAGTAGTAGTAGTAGAAGAAGAAGAAGAAGAAGAAGAAGAAGAAGAAGAAGACAGGCTCTAATGCAATTTCACTTGTCACAAAATCTTCACTGTTGGTTGTGTCAGATACTAACAGATATGTATCTATTATTTCTCTCTATCTGGTTTCTCATCATCTTACCTCTCAATGCCTGAGTGCATGAAGGACAAGTGAATGTGAACTGATTGCATTGAAGGGCACTGTGTGCAAGATGAGATGTTACATGAACATTCAGTCTGGTACAGTAATCATTGAGAAGATGCTGTCATGTAACTGACTGCTACTGGAGAACAACTCGAGCCAATCTAAAATCATAGTCAGTGCTGAACAAAAGTTTAAGAAAACTTTCTGAATACTTTCTTGCTTGTTGCTCCTATTTTAAAAACTAAAAGTACTAATTGGACATTTTTTTTAAAAAAAACTTTCAGCATTTCTGCATCACAGCAAAAATATTGCTAGCAAGTGGACTAGAATGTTAAAACAATGGTTTGAATCAAGACTTTTACTCTCCTGATGGGAGCATGGGATTCTGCTGGGAATGCTCTTACTGGCAGAAAAAGGAAAGCCATTGTTGCCCATTCTTCTTTCCTCTGCCTTCTATAGAGGGCACCCTAATTCTGCAGAGCCAATTAGAGGGGCAGAGAAAATTGGAGAATTGCAGAGGGAGGTTGGAATTGGGGATTGGTTCGAGTTGTTCTCCAGTAGCAGTCACTTACACGCCAGCATCTTCTAAATGATTACTCTGCCAGACTGAATGTTAATCTCACCTCCTCTATGGTCCACCCAACAAAATAACTCTTCTGGGTGAAAAGCTTTCAACAAGAGACTTGTGCTGTACTGTATCTACCCCATTGTTAACTTTTAAAAAGGGCAACATGGTATCCCCTAATAGAGAGAGAAAATAATGTCATCTTCTTTCAGCACAGTAATTATAATAATCATGCAACATTTCTGAAATCCCCAGAATGATATTTGAAAGCTCCATGCTGGAATTATCACCATAACAACAAACCTTCATAATTGAACGAAGATGAACTTAACAAAATTAAAATGCACAATAACCATAATAACAATCCTTTAAAAAAGGGAGGGAGAAAAAAGGTGATATTTTCAGACCAACAGCTTCTTGTTGTAGAAAAAGAGGCCAGAAACAGAGGTACACTGTGAGTGGAAGACAGAAATTCTTAACAAAGGGTGTGACCATACAGGCCTTTGGATGTGGTCTGGTGTGGTCTAAATTTGTTGTTGTTGTTCAGTCGCACAGTCGATTCCGACTCTTTGCGAGGGTCACTGTTGTGTTCTGTAAAGCTGTGCCTTTAACAATGTACCTTTGCCATGTGTTAACAATGTAACCTTTCTGTGTGCAACATTATAACCATCAGCTGTATCAATGTAAACCTGATAAGGGGACGCGAGCTAGTGACCACTAGATGGCAATAGCGAGCGTCCAGCTCTCATGGCTCAGATTCACCTGGTTCAGCAGCGCGGGAAGATTCCCCGCCACCTCTTCACCTGGTCAAGAAGGGCGTGACCTTCTACGACGTCACGCAGGCAGCAACCAATAGTCTGTCGACGAGCCACATTCAAATGTATAGCCAGCTGTATATATTGAGCTACTCATCCGCCATTACCACATGTTCCTCCAGATCATCATGCAATAAACCTGTGTTAAGCCAACCCTTCGGCTGTCTCATTGTCTTTGGTCCCTTACACTAAAGTCACTCAAAGTTGTAGGGAAGAGCCATTTGCCGTATAGGTGCAATCCTCACATCCAAAAGTGACTTCAGGATATCAGGAAATTGAACACTTCCTATACTCTCTGCAAAATGTCAGGGGAAGCAAGAATTTTTGTATCTTCTACATTGCTGATGCACTGCTATTAAATTAAAAAAAAACTAAGCCTTTGTGTGTACTGTACTGCCAATTGGGAAACTGCTTGCAGCTGTGCTTTCCTTACAACTGGCACTTCACAGAAGGGGAAAGAATTTTTTTAAAATTTAATCGAAGTGATTCAGCACACCAGCAATAGTCTAGCAAATGCATCATCATCATCATCGTCATCGTCATCATCATCATCGTCATCATCAAGATGATATTGAGGAACCAATCTGTATGTTGTTTGGATTGATTACAAAAAGGTGTTTGATAGCCTACCACATATTTTGGTAAATGAAATGTTCTAGATACAGTGGTACCTCATACAACGATTTTAATCCGTTCCACTGGGCTCATTGTTGTACTAAACAATTGCTATACGATACATGCATCGTATAGCGATTTCCCCTATGGGATGCATCGTACAACAATTTTTTTTGCTAAGTGGTTTTTCCCATTGAAAATTTGTTGTACGATTTTTTCCATAGGGAAAATTGTTATGTGGGACACCATCCCCCCCAACCTAATTGTTATGCGATTTCATTGCTATATGGAACAATTATTGTATGAGGTTCCACTCTATGTGGAATCAACAACAACATCAGGAGATACTTGACAAGAATGATGAAACAATGGAATATAACCATAAAAGTAAATGGTACCAAGTTAGGAAATGTCAAGATCATTATCACCTGTGTTTTTTTGTAATAGCCATAGTACCAGTGACAATAGCATTGAATAACATGGGTCATGGATATCAAACATTGAGGACATCTGGAAGGATTTCATACCTGCTATATATGAATGACCTTAAATTATATGGGAAAATAATACAAGAAATCAAATCACTTGTGCACACAGCCTGAATATTCAGCTATAATCATGAAATGGATTTTGTAATAGAAAGGTGTGCAACTTTAGCAGTAAGAAAAAGGGAAATTTGTTGAGTCAGAAGGAATGCAGCTGCAAAGGAAAGAACCATACTGGATCCTGGATATGAGAAAAACTAAGTGTTGGGGAATTTTACAAGCAAACAATGTAAACCATGCAATAATGAAAAAGAATACTAATGCAGAGTATTTAAGATGAGTAAGAAAAATCCTGAAATTGAGATTGAATGTTGGAAATATCATAAAAGCAATAAATAAATAAATGGATGTTACCAGTGATAAGATATATTACTTGTATTGTAGATTGGACAGTTGCTGACTTAGATGGTTTGGACCAGAAAACAAGAAAGCTGATGACTGCAAATCATCATGTTGTCACTGGGGGAAAAAGAGCACACCAACCTGATTCCACAACACACCCAACAGTGGGATAAATGCTCATCTGACCAAACCCTAATGTAGGTGTCTAAATATCACAGCATTAGCTTTTTCTCACCTGTAGAATTGTGCAAATCAGCTTGACTTGTTTTCAAGACTTAAGCATGGGATTCCTTTGAAGTCTGACTTCATACACATGGTAAGACTTGATTCAGTTGCTTCTTTGCAATGTTAGTGTGGTTTTCCTATTAATTACAGGCTATGTCAATGTGTAACAAAAATAAAAAAGAATTGTCCTACCGTGAAGACAGATGTATTTCAGTGTGAGTTTTCATAGATCATTTCCTGCAATGGATGTAGAGTTATGCTGCAAGGCTATATACACAGAATACAAGGTAAACAGATGAGGACCAAGTGAAATGGGAATAAAAGACGACAATTATACTGGTAATGGACTTTTTAAATGATAATGGAAGCACTAACTATCAAAGTGCTGATTTTATAGACATTCTGTCATCTGCAATTAGGTGGTTGTGCTGTAGTTGTTAATTAATTATGGACCTTCAAAATGATTCTGACTTATGGTGACTCTTGCTATTTGTTTTAGCAGTAGTGTAATCAGAAGAGGTTTACTAGTCTCTTCTTCTGTGGAATATCACAGACTGGCCACCTTGCCCATTTGTCACCTGATTAGTATGGTTGGCAGTTCTTAAAATGTACTTTCCTTTTTCTGAAGGAGGTGAATTATTGAACTATAAGCCGGTGCTAGTATTTGAAGTCAGTTGTTAATCGTATGGCATTTTGGCCAAAATTCTGTTACGTAATTTACACCTATAGAAGGATTAGGATGTCATCAGCAGAAATCAGTGTTTTGGTACTTAGAAACTTCTTCTTTCTGCCCCACAACTTTTCCAACCCCTGTGTAATGCCTTTTATCACATGGAAGCTGTGGGATGTGGGTGCAGTAAGCCTGCCCTTGTCCATTGTCACTGAGGCAGTGACAAGTAAGCAAGTGGTATCACGCACAGCTCCAAGGAGCCTGTCCACTTCATCAGGGGGCAACGGGATCAAACCGATCCCAGATAACATGGCTAGACTCCGCTCCAGCCCACCCCAGGCGATCAATTTCCATGTCAGGATTAAACCCCACATGGATGCGAGCAACTTTCTCTCCAAGATGGTCAGCAAAATCGTCAGCTGATCCCTGCCACCCAGGACCAGCCTCCCCCTTACCCAGAAGGGATCTGGTGACCCGGAACAGGGCCGCTGAATGATTATCAGCAGAGGCAATGAGGGAGGTAAAGTCCTGGCGCTTCACCACCCTCATCGCTACGAGGTAGGCTTTAATAGAAGCTCTAACTCGTGTTTGGTTGCATTCACACCGGGTCTTCACCCAACGGCGCTCAAGGCGTCTCCTAACCTGCTTCAACTCCCTCAACTCATCAGAATACCAGGGAGAGCAACGTGGTCTGCGAGAAGGGAGAGGCCGCACTGGCACGATTCTATCCAAGACCGATGCCACCTCCTTTTCCCAGAAGGCAACCAAGGTCTCAGTCGAATCATGCAGCCTGTCCAGAGGAAAGTGTCCAAAGCTCCGTCTGAAATCTCTTGGAGTCCATAAGTCGCCAGGGTCGGACCAATTTAGTGGGTCCAGCCTCCCTACGGTGACGCGCCGCTCCCCGAAAATCAAGAGAGACCAGATAGTGATCTGACCATGGCACTGGTGTTATGTCTATATGATGTAATATCAGATCACTCAGCCACTGCTCCGACAGGAAAACCAAGTCAGAGGAGTGGCTGCTACTCCTGGTGGGACCCCCAAATACTTGAGTTAGGGCAAAGATGCCATGGAAGCCATGAACTCCTGAGCAGCCCGAGAAGCCGATCCCAGCAATGGCAAATTGAAGTCCCCCAGGACCATAAGCCCCGGGAGCTCCAATGCCAATGCTGCAATTGCCTCAAGCAGGTCAGGCAGGGAATCTGCAACTCTGCAAGGGGGCAGGTACAGAAGTAGGATTCCCAACTGACTCTTGAGGCCCAACCGAAGCAGCAGCAGCTCACAACCCTGCACCTGTGGAGCGGTGGCCCTGGTAACTCCCAGTGATTCCCGGGCTACAATCGTGATGCCACCGCCCTTCCCCATACCCCTAGGCTGATGCCACACCCCGAACCCGATTGGACACATTTCTGATATAGGAACCCCATCCTCGGGTGTCAGCCAGGTCTCGGTGATACATGCCAGGTCAGCCCGCTCCCCTACGATCGAATCACAAAGAAGGGGTGCTTTGTTGCAGACTGACCTAGCATTCAACAACAGCAGCCTAAGGGAGGGTCACTCCGAACCTGCTGACCAAGACCCAGAGATTGAGCGGAGGGGCTAAAACAAGGGACAGGTAACAAGCATCGGTCCCTTGTTCCCCGTGTGCGGCCCGCCCCACCGCTCCCGCTATATCGCCCCTTGCCCGTCAGTACTGAGATGTGGCCCCCGGGAACCTCACATTTGGCTCCAGACAGCTGTCCACTCCCCAAGTCGAAGGCAACAGACTCAATAGATATCCTGTGTGGGGAAAACCAGCTTAACCTCCCACCCAGCTGAACAAAGTCCTGGCTCCCGCCCCTCCTCCCAGCAGGCTCTGAGGCCGCGCCGGGGCTGAGGGCTGCCGCAGCAATGTTGGCGAGGCCACTCGAGCCGCTGCCCAAGTCTTCCTCCCTCCTGGCCATCCTGCTGAGAGGGGAGCAGGAGCGGAGGCATAGAAGAGGCCAGCGCCAGTTCTTAAAGCATCCAGCCCACCCAGCTGAGCAAACTCTTGGTTCCCAACCCTCCTGCCCCACAGGCTCCGCGGCCATGCCAGGGCTGAAGGCGGTCACGATGACGTTGGTGGGGCCACTCGAGCCGCTGCCCAAGTCTTCCTCACTCCCAGCCGTCCTGCCAAAAGGGGAGTAGGAGCAGAGGCATTGGCGGGGCCAGTGCCAGTTCTTAAGGTGTCCAGCCCGCCCAGTTGAACAAAGACTTGGCTCCCGCCCCTCCTGCTCCGCAGGCTTTGAGGCCACGCCAGGACTGAGGGCGACCCCGGCGACATTGGCATGGCTGCTTGAGTCACTGCCCGAGTCTTCCTCCCTCCCGGCTGTCCTGCCAAAAAGGGAACAGGAGTGGAAGCATTGGCAGGGGCAGCGGCAGTTCTTTTTTTCAAAAAAATTTTCATTTAATTTTAATTATTATTACAATACAAAACAAATAAAACATAATATAATATAACACAATAACATTATTCAATGTTAACATCCATCAAAGATATTGCCAATACTTTCTTAGTACTTTATAATTATTCCACCACCCATCCATGGGTGGCATACCCTTCAAACGGCAGCATCCTCAATCCTCATTTATTCCATAGTATTCTAAGAACACATATATAATAAAAAAATTTAAAAACATATACTAACATATAATCACTTTAAACACCCTGTGTATTTACATCTTGTAGGAGTCTGCGGGATTTCACATTTCTTCTCACCATTTCCAAAAATATGCCTTATCTGGTGCCCAGCTGTCCTCCTGTTCACTTTTCATCGAATGGTCAATGAATGGCTGCCAAATTTTCCAAAATCTATTTTCTTTAATTTTGCCTTTATATTTATTTATTTCAGTTTGTCGTTCAATGCAAGATCACACATCTCCTTATACCAATCTTCTATTTTCAAACTCCCCTCCGATTTCCAATTCCTTGCAATACACATTCTACCCATTACCACCATTAAGGATAGTAATTCCTTTTTATCCTCATTCAGTTCTAATTTTTCAACATCCGTTAATAATACCATACCTACATCTAGTTCATATTCAATCCCTAATATCTCCCCTACCTCTTTTTCAATTTCCCCCCAAAATTCTTTTACCACAGTATATTCCCACCACATGTGTTCATAAGTTCCCAAAGAATTTTTACATCTCCAACACTTTTTACTTTTTGTATTATCCATTTGAAACAATCTCTCTGGAGTCAAATACCATTTCCACAAGATCTTAAAATTATGTTCCTTTATTCTAACTGACATGGTTCTCATAAATCGTTTTCTCTACTTATTTTTCCAATTTCTTTCTGATATTGCTATATTCAAATCTTGCTCCCAACATGATTTCAATGTTTCTTGTGGGTTTCCTTCTTTATTTAATATTCTATATACTCTACTCACTATTCCCTTTATTCCCACAATTCCCTTTCTCATTTTCAATATCAATTCCTCAAATTCAGTTTTACCTCTTTCTAAACTTATTTGTCCCAAAAATTGACCATTCCATTTATCTATCGACGCTCTCTGTAGCCAATTTAAGTTCAACTGTGCATATATTTCTGCTTTTTTCCTACTATCTTTACACACTCTTACCCAGTCCTTCAGCAGAGAAACATCATTCTTTTCTAATACCTCCCTTCTCCTTTCATCAATTTTTATCAGAAAACTTCCAAGGTCTTCCAACTCCACAATAGGTGACAGGTCTGGACTTAATTTCTTTTTGACCCTTCTCCATACCCCCAACAATGTCTTCATCGGCGCAAGTTCTTAAGGTGTCCGGCCCACCCAGCTGAACAAAGTCCTGGCTCCCATCCCTCCTGCTCCGCAGGTTCTGAGGCCACGCCGGGGCTGAGGGCGGCCACGGCGATGTCAGCGGGGCCGCTCGAGCTGCTGCCCAAGTCTTCCTCTCTCCTGGCCATCCTGCCGAAAGGGGAGCAGGAGCCATATAGCTTCCCACCCGGTGGAAGGGGGCGGGTAGGGACAGCCTCACAGCGGCGTCTGCGTCTTCAGGCTCCCTCAGCCTCGGAAGCCCCTTTTTACCTTCCCACCCAGTAGAAGGGGGCGGGTAGGGACAGCCTCACAGTGGCGTCTTTAATTCAACTTAGCCTGGCACAGATGTGATTAATTTTGTAACAATTTACAAGCAGAGGAGAGGGTTGACAGTTACCTCACTGCTCAAACTGGCCTAAAGTCTGTCAGAGTCCTTCAGTAACACACCAGATGCTCCCCTTGGAACCTTCCTTGTCCAGTCCTCCTCTGCCAGGTTGCCTCATTCAGTGAGCCACTTGGCATCACTCCTGCCATTCTCCTCCCACACACCCCCATACGAGGGCTTGTGTGGTATCTTGGCATGTACCTAGTGTTTAGCCTCCTCTAAGGGCACCCACATCCTCACTAGCTCATCTGTCCAGGGATCTTCTTTAAAGAGAAAAGTCCAGCTCAGTGGCATATGCTAGTCTTCTTTGTCAGTCCATTCACCCTGTACTTCTCACCTCTCCTTCCTTTTTTATCTATCCCTCACCTTACCTCTTATCTCTCCTTCTGCCAACCCCAACTGTCCCAGCTTGAACTTCTTTTAACCCTTTCATCTCTATCTCCATCTCCACAACCATTGCTCTTACTCCTGGTTCCCCTTCCCACTCTTCTTCTACCACAGGGATTCTCAATCTGTGGTCCGTGGGCTGGATATGGCCCGTGGCACCATTTCATGTTGCTCCCCATCACCTCCACCACACCTGGAAGTGCCATGTGGTGGAGGAAGGGCAAAATGGCCATCCGACCCTGTTGCTGTCTGAAGGAGCGTGACCCAGCTCCAGCTTTAAAAATGTGAGAACTCCTGGTCTACCACCACAAACCTCCCAGCCCCCTCCACAAAAAGTTTCTAAGTCTGGGACTTAATCTTCAGGGGATGACAGGCTTCCCCTTTGAGGATGCTTCCATAGAAGTGAAGAGGACACCTTGAATGACCAAAAATTGACACCATCAGTCTTCTACAGGTGGTGTAATGCCAACAGGATGTAAATCTTTATAAAGTAAGGTGGACTGGCAGCCTGAAACAAAGTGGAAGATGTACAATAGACAACTAAATGAGCTTGGAATGATCAACAATTATTTTTCTCAAATATCTTTGTCAAACAGACAGTGGGATTGATCTCTCTGATTTTTCCCCAACAGCTGAGCAGACAACAGGAGCTATCATAATTCAAGGTACACATGCTCCCCTTCTGAGGGAAAAGATGAAAACATTCAGTTGTGGTCATAGTGTGTCAGTGTTTGTCTTCAAATACTCATGAACGCTAGGAATGATTGCAGTAGCCATGGGAACCAAAGCATGCCAAGGGGCATCTGTCTGTCTTTCATTATACAATTTGATAGCTGCTATTCTTTGCAATAAAAACAAGAATTAAATTATAAAAATAAGATATGCTGAACCAGCAGCAGTGGAGAACCGTCATAAGCTAGACAGTTTGACTCTAGCTATACTTCCCCTATCCCATCCCACCCCACCCAAAAAAAAAAAAAAAAACGGGGGGAGAAAGCATTTTGATTTGCTCACAAAAAAAATTATGGATGTTTCTTGAGACCTGCTTTGATTCCTCTTGGCTCTAATACAATAACACTTTAACAGCTGGTGTGTGAATTGTGAAGATTTGTTACAAGGGAAAGCATTTTTTTCACACATACCCAGCCTCTTAAAAGAAGCAACCCACACCCTCAACTGGGTTTGCAACACTAAGAGACAGCCAACAGAGGTGCCTTAAAAGTATATGTTCTATGACTTGATTTTGTTAAAATGTGGGCTGTAGCATGCTGCTAGATGTTACATGGATAGAGGTTTGAATTACCTTCAGAGGTAGCCGCCACTACAAGTGAGCCTGTAAAGATCCAGAGAAAGGGATTTTAAAAACCCACCAATTTTATTAGTTCTGTCTATGCATTGGGAAAATAGAGCACTATAAGGCTTATAAATTCATTGTAGGAAATTATTTGAGAAAGGAGGAATGATAGTATCAGTGGCTTTGTGTAAAGCAGACATGGCTTACAGAAATCAAGCCAGTTTCAGCACCTGAAGAGATAATCTTTCTTTGTTCATATCAAATAAGAAAGAGTTATGGAAAAACCAAGGGTGCATTAATGTGTTTGGGAAAAGAAGGGAAAAGAAAGTACCCCACCGCCACCACCATCTTCCTGCACAAGGACAGTATTTATTTATATAAGATATGCAGCTCAAGGTTAAAAAATGTGTACAATCACTAGAAATTAAATAACTGGGATTTTTTTTGTTTATAAGAATAATATATATAATTTTCTTGTTGAAAGCCAGTATGTCTGTCCTTTGTAAAATATCTACTAAATAATAGTATTTTTGTAACCATATTTTTTCTTCTATTGTTCATCTCAGAGCATTGGATATTTATATTATTTTTAACGAGAAGCTTGAATGGCATTATTTTAGCCATTTATTAGTGTTTCTTTTGTACACATAATGGGGAATAAATTTCATGTGTGTAAATGCTGTATTGATTATATTTCTCCACATTCACAGAAAATTTCTCCTGCATTCAAATGACCTAATTTTACTTGATTATTTTTAAAAAATCTTCCTACTTTCCTTAATTTTAGCCATCAGCTAAGCTAAGGTGTTCATCTCCATTAACAGGGTGGGTGGGTTCAGTGCTATATTATCTTATTTCATTCATTATTTGATAATACATCTCAAGGTACCTCAAGGTACTTCCAGAGTGTACCAATCAAATAATATACTTTTTCTGTGGTGTAGGTATCAGGCACCCAGTAATAATCCTCATAATTCACTAAAAGCTACACCCACTTGTTTGACATGTGCTGATTCAGACAATATGTCATTAGCACAATTTGCTGTGGAATAGCATAGGGAGAGGAACTGTGGTGACTTAGTGATTAAGATGCTGAACTTGACAACTGGAAGGTCAACACCTGAGTGCTGCACGACAGAGTGAGCTCCTGTCTCTGGTCCAGCTCCTGCCAACCTAGCAGTTTGGAAGCAAGATTTTGCAAATAGATAAATAGGTACCAATTCACTGGGAAGGTAAACAGTGTTCCGTGCACTCCAGTATCTAGCCATGCTTGCCACAGGACCACGGAAATGTCTGCAGATGCAGACAGCACTGACTCTTTGACTTTAAACAGAGATGAGCACTGAATCCTAGGGTTGGATACGACTGGCTTTCAAGCAAGGGTGACCTTTAGCATTGGGATGAGGCAGCTGTTCTTATTATTTGTGGGTGTGCACTCCAGTCTGAAATAACTACGGTAGTTTCTAAGTACTGTATGTTATTTCTGACAGTAACTTTCTGTTTTGTAGGTCAGGTTTTGATCCAGAGTGACACCCAGATTATTTGGGTTATGCAATATTCCAAAATCTTGTTTCCCCAGCTAACTCAGACTTCCTCTGAGCTTCTATCTTCTTTAAGTGAAAGGTACAGACCTAGAGTTTTGGTTTTCAGCTGGTTGTTTTTATAAAAGAAAAGAAAAAAATTATTCTAAGCCATGGTTAACTGGTGCTCGATGTACTCAATGATTACCTTTGAACTGTCAAGGCAAGATCATTAGCATAGATTAAACTTCTGGCATATGGAACGTGTAAATGTTAAAAATTATTGGTACCATGATGCTACCCTGAGTGAGACTGTTACATTGATTTTTTTCCAGCAGCTGTGCACCTCTTGAGATTCAACACTACTTTGAAGTAGAAAGCTATCATTTCTATTAGTCCATTATCTTTAGTAAAAAGGTAGAGCTTTTTCAGTGACAATTGATGTGGACAATATTTTAAGATGCTTAAGGTCAAAAACGCTGCACCAGTTATTATCTGTGATTCAAATTCATTTTCTATATGCTGGAATAGATTTAAGCCTTGCACTGTAACCATATAAAAATGCATGACAGAAATGCAATAAACAGTTCTAAATGGTAGGCTCATAATATCCTTTTTTTGAGAGGGAACAAATGCATGACACTTAAATTAACATTTCAGAACATTTGCAGCTCTTAGTTTTCCCTCAGGTTAAAGTAATGCAAAAAGTACCAAAATTGCTGTTAGCTCTCTCTTTGTCTTTTTTTAAACATATAGGAGCTGTAGCTATATCTGTAATAGAGCCTGAACTCATCACTCCCTTGTACAGTTTGCTTTGGGGCTCACCCAATATGCTTTTGCTGTAGACAACAACCAAGACTTTTAGTGCAAATGCTGCTGGTTGGATCTGTCTTACTTATTCCGGTTCTGTCTTGACTTGGACTCTGTTTATGATTATTGGGAAGATGTGAAGGGTTAGGGGAAATGGCACACAGTCCTTGCAGCTGAGGATATCACAATATTGCTAACTACAGTGGAACCTCAAATTACAAAATTAATGCGTTCCTTGGGACGTTTTGTATCATGGAAAATTCATATCTCAAAGTGCAGTTTCCCATATGAATGCATTGAAACCTTTTTTCTGACCTCTGGAATGGATTAGTTGGTTTTCAGTGCATTCCTATGGGAAACTGTGCTTTGAGATACACATTTTTCACGATTAAAACCAGTAACTTGAGGCATTATTTTCAATGGTTTTCCTTTCCTATCACAAAAAGTATGTATTATAAATGTCAAAGGAAGTTTGTTTTTCTCCTACTTGAAGATTTTTTTAAAAAAGAGAAACCACTAGACAAAGAAAACTTAAAGCTGTCATTATTAGAGGGAAATTATGCAAGGGCTCAAAGAAACCCTTCTCAACATATTGAATGACAAGTAGACATTCCATTATCAATGTCTGGAAAAATGACCCAATTTGCTGCTAACATGTTCTGCTGAATAAAAATAGGGAATTTGTTCACCACGAAGAAGGGGAAAAGCTAGATGAATCTTGATATACAGGGTAATAGTTTCCCATGGATTTATGGTCGATCATACCACCCTTTGTTTTAAGCTTCTAGCCTTATTTCCTTCCTGAACACGATGGGTCCATGGTTGTTATCAGGTTCTTTCCAGAAACATGTAAAGTAATATTATTCCTGTTGTCCCTATCCTCCTGCTCCATTTATAAGGTCAGGAATGAACAAAGGGAGCTCATCTTGCTTATTCTTTTTAAAATGTTATATTAGGAATTGTCTTCAGAAGGTGATGAAGTTATCATGGTTAAATTATGGGAGTATACAGAAAGAGCCTCCTTAAAGATTGTGGTATTTTTGAACCACAATTGGGCATACCCGGGGCAACGGCGACTTTGTTATGCCAACAAATCTTTCTCACACTAGGTCAGGTGAAAGGAAATGTGGAATGAATTCACCAGAAGGTGGCTTCATTTTGGCAGTTTCACATCTGATATAGACACAGAAGAAGTTAAATTAGGGGAGGCAGGAGGTTTGGAAGCATGGAGATTTCATTAAAAGTTCCCTCATTTTCCTCCATATTGTCAGTGTTTCCTGTCCTCATTAATATGTGTCTTAGGCAACATAAGAGAACCTGTCAAATTTTAGTTGAGTGTTTGGCTGGGACGTGGAAGATTCAAGTTCGAATCTCTAAGAAAAAGAAAACCCACTGGGTGACTATGGCCCAATCAAGTTTGCACAGTCTGACCTATCTCACAGGCTTGTTGTGAGGAAGGGTGGAGAGGAGCAGAACAATATAAGTAGTCCATGCATGCTGCCTTGAGCTCACTGAAGAAAAAGGAGATTATAAATGTAACAGATTTTAAAAACTCCTAAAAGCACTATTTTAAATTGTAGAGGACCAGCATCAAGGAATTATCTCCTGGACTCTTTTGTAACTCAACCCCAGGACTCCTCAAGGAGCTAAACCAGGAGTTCTCAACCTCTTTAAGCCGGGGGCCGGGTCACACTTCCTCAGACAGCTTTGGGGGCCAGATGGCCATTTTGCCTTTCCTCCACCACATGGCACTTCCAGGGGTGGTGGTGGAGGTGGTGAGGGGCCATATGAAATGGTGCCGCAGGCTGCATTCGGCCATGGGTTGCTGGTAGAGAATCCCTGAGCTAAACTATCTAGTACATTGTATACATGGCATGCAGCTGGAGGTATTCACCCTTATTTATTTAAAAGTAGAAAGAGGGACTAAGGAACACATGAAGTATTTAGCATTTGTAGTTTAGCCCTCAGCGTGAAGGCCAAGACTAAAGGAAATGATAAAAGTAAGTCACTCAGGCAGGAGATTTCACTCCTGTCACTTCAATTTCATAAAAATCTACTCTTGGCCAGGCCAGGATTTGTGCTTTTTGGCTGTTAAAGTAGCAAATCTTTGTACTCATTGGATAAAGCTCTATATGTATCATTTCAATGCTAAAATATAGGGAGGGCAACTGGGTCCAAACTTCCCATTGTTTGTGTCAGGGCCCCTTCCCCTATTTTATTTTTTATTATGGTCCCAAAAGATATAGAAATCCATATTTGAATGAAATTTGAACAGAAGGTTAAAGGAAAACATGGAAACGATGGTATCATAGTGTTTGCAGGCGCACCCCCCCAATAACGGACACAGACAACATTGAAAGTGGATAACAGCAAAGGGCCACATTTATTGATTCAATGCCCTAGTCCGAATTATAAATTTGTATTGGTAAAACGACCAATCATAATTCCTAAGGCAAGCAGGCCGAAGTAACACTGGTAAGGTACCACCCCAAAATTGCCAACGGCAATTGGTTACAATGTATCAATTTGTATCAATTTGTTTGTTAACAACAAACAAATTGTTGACCGTAGTCAATAACTAACTCATGACCCCACCCTCTGACGCGTATCCGTGAAATCACAGGGGTGATGCATGCTGGTTAGCAATCATCATCACCCCATCGCCTGGTTCGTCGTTGACTGGACAACGTTTAACTACTTTATTCCTGTCTAGTGTTGTCCAGTCAATTGCGAACCTGCCGGATACTTGTGGGTCATACTGTTTACCTTACCAGTGCTACCCGCCCATGTGACCAAAGTCAACAGTAGGAACGAAGAAAGACCCCTATATCAAACCATAGCAACAGTGTGGGATGGGCAAAAAAGCCAGGACCCGAAGCCAATATGGGTCCCAACCAAAAATTCCCACCCGGCCCCGAAGCGACCATAATCACACTGTTAACTAGGGAGGGGGTGGAGGGGAAAAAACTTCTCCGCTCCGTCGCTGAGGCAAAATGGCAGCTCGGCTGCCTCGTGGCCACCCCTTTTATAAGGGAGCTGGCCACGCCCCTAACTACCCGGATTCTCTGTCCTGTGGGGGGGGGCCCGCAAAGGGCGCGGCGGCCATTTTGGCGCCGCGCTTGCATTGCAGGCACCCCCCCCAATAACGGACACAGACAACATTGAAAGTGGATAACAGCAAAGGGCCACATTTATTGATTCAATGCCCTAGTCCGAATTATAAATTTGTATTGGTAAAACGACCAATCATAATTCCTAAGGCAAGCAGGCCGAAGTAACACTGGTAAGGTACCACCCCAAAATTGCCAACGGCAATTGGTTACAATGTATCAATTTGTATCAATTTGTTTGTTAACAACAAACAAATTGTTGACCGTAGTCAATAACTAACTCATGACCCCACCCTCTGACGCGTATCCGTGAAATCACAGGGGTGATGCATGCTGGTTAGCAATCATCATCACCCCATCGCCTGGTTCGTCGTTGACCGGACAACGTTTAACTACTTTATTCCTGTCTAGTGTTGTCCAGTCAATTGCGAACCTGCCGGATACTTGTGGGTCATACTGTTTACCTTACCAGTGCTACCCGCCACACGGAGGGGCTTCACAGAAGACCTGACGCCCCCCCAGACCGTCAGCTCGGTCAACAGGCCTGCTCGCCAGTCACCCAACAGGAGGTCCATACCTCCTCGCGACAGATGGACCCCATCCCCTGCATACAAGTCACAATTTTGTAGACTAATATCGGGGTGATGACTAACCCGTCCCCAAGCCCTGGTGGTAAGAAACCGCGCCACTGCCTTATTGACCGCGCGCCTAGCTCGGTCAAGAGCCAGGAGGTTAACGCCCCCTCTGTAAGAGTGGCGCGGAACAATGTCCGACCAAACCAGGGCTGTGGCAGGCCAGACATAATGCAAGTAGGCGAGGTCCTCGCAAATCGCATGCTTGAGCGATAAGCCGGTGACCTGGCCCAAATCATTGCCCCCCAGGTGGATGATTAGAATGTCAGGCGGGTCAGCCCCCAGGCCAGAAAAAAGGAAAGGCCGCAGCTCCTGCCATAACATCCCAGGCTTACCATGCCATGCGAGACTGGCGTGGTCACCCAGTCCCAGTCGGGGTCCCCACTCTGTCGCCGCAGCGTAACGCGCTGCCCTGAGCACATAGCTGTGGCCCACCAGCCATACTGTCACCGGTGTAATACGACACCCAGGGTCTGTAAGAAAATTGAGAAAAAGGGAGGTAAGGTGACTGGATTGGTACTCATGGCGGGAGTGGGCGCACATAAAACTGAAAACATTGTGAGCCCCACCTCCCCATGCTACGTATGTCAGCCCCAGAGTACCCAAAAGCAGCTGCTGTAGAGGCTGCGCCAATACGGAACGAATGTGTGCCATAACGGGCACCTGGTAGGCCCACCCTGGTGAGGGCTCTGGCTGTCACCTTCCAAAACTGAAATTTAGTAAGGGGAGACCCATCTTGGTGACAGAAAAACGGGCCGTGGTGCATGCCACGCAGTGCCAGGTATTCCTGTAGGGCACCAACCGGACAGATGTCTGCCAAAGAACACCGTAGCAGTCTTACTCCACTGCCTACGCCATGCTGATCTGTTTTAGAGGAGCGAATCCTCAACTGGGCCCAGTCTTTGGCAACATAGACATCTCCGAGTTCCAGTGCCCTACCACTTGCATCCGCCTTAGACAGCATCACGAGTTCGCTGACGCGGAGCGCTCCAAAAAATGCCACCGTTGTGGCTGCATGAAAAAGGGCTGCCTCATAATGATCAAAACAGAGGCCTGGCCAGCCCCGGGCCAACTGGGTAAGAACCCCTGGGGAAATAGGGTGCCGGTCGTCCGGGCAACGCCCGCGCTCGCGCACCCACCCCTCCAAAACGTGTCTCACACGGAAGTCAGAGGTGGTATCCACATGACCCCCTACTTTGGCCATAAAAGCCAACGCCGAGAGCTTGGATGCTATGGTGCGAGGTGCAAGGCCCTGTGCATGCAGGTGAACCATGAACCGCAGAACATGGTCCACCGGGATAGGCCAGGTCTCTGGCAATTGAAATTGAGTAGCAAAAGCCCTATACGAATTGAATGCTTGTTGATACGCCTTACGCGTGCGTGGCGCTAGTGACAGGCCAATCGCCCGGTTCACCTCTCCTTGCCAATAGTCCACATCTCGTCCGGGAGTGGCGAGGGAAATTCCTCCGCATCCGGGGCCAAGGCGCGGAACCGGGAGATCTGCAGGCGGGACAAAGCGTCAGCAATATCGTTATTAACCCCTGGGACATGCCTGGCCCTGAACAAGACGTTGAGGCGCAGGCAGCGCAGCACAAAATGGCGCACTAGATCCATGACTCTGGGCGATTTAGAAGTCTGTGCATTGACAATGTGTACAACAGCAGCATTGTCGCACCAGAAATGCACCACCGAATTAGCCCACTGTTCGCCCCATAGCATCAAAGCCCCGAGAATGGGGAAAAATTCCAGGTATGTGAGATCCCGCAGGCGACCTGTGCCTGCCCATGCCGGTGGCCACCCACCATAGGCCCACTTCCCATTGAAGTACATCCCATAACCCAGGGATCCTGAGGCATCAGACTGGATCTGGAAATTGGGGGATGCCAGGAGGTCAGACCTCCAAAATGAGACCCCATTAAACTCCCTCAGGAATTGCAACCAGACGAACATGTCTGCCCTGATACCCCGGGTAAGCCTGACTCTGTGGTGGGGCCTGGATAACCCTGCCATGGCGTCGCATAAGCGCCGGGCGAAAGCCCTGCCCGGTGCGACCACCCTGCAGGCAAAATTGAGGTGCCCATGTAGCACCTGCAGTTCCCTCAGGGATGCCTTACGCTTGGCCAGCAATTCCGAGATAAGGGTCACTATCCTGGACACCTTATCACCCGGTAACCTAGAAGCCTGTACTACTGTATCAATCTCAACCCCCAGGAATACTAGTTCGGTCGACGGGCCCTCGGTCTTTTCGGGCGCTAAAGGGACACCAAGTTCCTGCATTAGCGTCTGAAATGTATTGAGGAGACGTGCACACGTGTCCCAGCCCCGTTCACCCCCGAATAAAAAGTCATCCAGGTAATGGGCTACAGACCGGGACCCTGACCTGCGGACGAAAGCCCACTCTAGGAAGGTACTAAAACGCTCGAAAGCCGAGCATGATATGGAGCAGCCAAAAGGCATGGCCTTATCAAAATAATACTCCCCTCTAAACTTAAAACCCAGCAATTCAAAGTCGCCCGGGTGCACCGGCAAGAGGCGAAAAGCTGACTTAATGTCGCACTTGGCCAGCAAGGCACCCGGGCCACACGAGTGCACCATGCGCAGCGCATGGTCGAACGATGTATACCTGACCGAACAAAGGTCATCAGGTATCGCATCGTTGACCGATCGGCCGGCTGGGTAGGACAAATGATGAATAAGGCGAAACTCACCTAGGGACTTTTTGGGAACCAAACCCAATGGCGAAACCTTAAGGTTGGGAAAAGGGGGTGCGGGAAAAGGTCCGGCGACCCTGCCCGCGTCTAATTCCTTTTTAATGCTGGCCTCGGCTACCTCCTCCCTTCCTCTGAGGGATAAAAGGTTGGGAGCATCCTGAGGGGATCTATCACCCATAAAAGGGATACGAAATCCCTGCTTAAAACCTTGGATGAGATACTCTCTTTCTTCTCCCCTTGGGTACGATGCGAGCCAGCGCTCCAGCATGTCCACCTTAATTGGGGAGGGGGCCTTTCGGAGAACTAGTTCCATCCGTGGCAGGCTTGCCAGCCCACTGTCCACCCCTCCCTCTGCCTCGCGCCCCCCCAGGCTTGGGACAAGCAGAGGCTGCATGGGGACCAGAACATGTGGGACACTCATGCTTATACCTGCAGTTCTTCCGACTGCAGGAACCATTGGACGAGAAAGTCCAGCACAGCAGGCGGGCTGGAACCCCCTGCCCCGCCAGTTGGCGGGTAACCTGCGCTGGAGCTGCTCGCTGGACCGCATGTCCACAATGGTATCTATCCCCCGGGGCAGGACGTGTGGGTGTCATATACAAGAGCCACAGTCTCTGGCACGGCTCATCCCATCTCATCTCGGGGTGTAGGGGAATCCTCATACGGAATTCCTCATCATATGCTAGCCATGAGGGGCCCGGGAAATCTACCATCGCCCTATATATGTTGTCCAAATATTGGACCATGGGAATAGCTAGATCCGGCCGCGCCCTCAAATATACCGCCATGTATATCAAATAAGCGGGGAGCCAGTTAGCCCAGGTACGCGGCGGCTTACGGCGGCGTGCCTGCTCCTTGTCCTTCTCATCCTGACCCTCCCTTTCTTCCTTGGTGGGCTCTCTGTTCAGGAGTGAGAAGATATCTACGTACTCCCCTCGCCATATCTTTTCTCTGGTAGCCTGTGCCAAGTGATCACCCAGTGGCAAGGAATACCCTGCCGTCGGCAAAGCCGAAAAGGGGATAGCTGGCCTACCCAAAGGGGCCTGAGTTAACCCTGCCACCCCAAGTACGTTCCCAGCAGTGTAAGAACCGAGGCCCACCCCAGCGGGCATGGTGGCAGTAGTTGTCGCCGGGTGGGTCGCCAGCGGCGTAGCCCCTGCACCACCCGCGCGAGGCCAAGGCCACTGAAAGTTCCCCCCTATATTGGGAATGTGTGCGGATGTACTCGTTTGCACCATATACTCACATGCTGCACCCCCGCGGGCCGCCCCCACCGGGGGTTCTGGCCCACTGGGGGCGTCGGAGCTCACGACCGATGTAGAGCTCATCACCGGGGCTTGATCCGCACCAGGTTGCTGGCTGGGGAGCTGCGAGGCCGTGGCCGGAGCCGCGCCACCCGCCTGCAGCAGCTCAACCCTCCCCGCCAGCCGTTGTCCTGCTGCCGATAGCGCCTCAAAAGGTACCCCAAAAGGGGCACCTGCCTGACTGGCCCGGGCCAAAGACTCCTCCAAGGCCGCAATACGGGCCAGTAAGGTGTCTACATTGACCATGGGCAAAGAGCCGGCCGGCCCACCTGACCCTTGCATGGGGACAGTTCCCTGCACCCCATGGCCCATATATGGCCATTGGCCAGGGCCGAAGCCCGGTAGGGCTGGTGAGGAAACCTGCCAAGGCAGGGCACCGGGCCACCCCCCAAGGCTAGAGGGCCCCGGGAGAGGCTGCGGCCCGAAAGTAATAGGCCCAACGGATTGGGCAGGAGGAGGAGCGGTGTCCACCGCTCGCGGGCCGCGGGCCGGAGCGCCCTCCGCACCCGCACTCTGATCAGGCCAATGGGCGATAGACCCCAAGCCACCAGCCCCGGCCGGGGATGGCAAAGGTGGCTGTTGAGGAGGCGGCACCACGGTCCTCCGACCTGGGTTGCGCCTCCTAACAGCCCGGGCTGAATTCGCAGCAGCCTTCTTTTTGGAAGGCATCTCACCGCAGCAAAAAAGGGAAGCTAGCCAGGCAAAATCGACCCAAAAGGCTTCCCTGTGATACCAACGAGCGACGGAGGCACAGGGAAAAAACTTCTCCGCTCCGTCGCTGAGGCAAAATGGCAGCTCGGCTGCCTCGTGGCCACCCCTTTTATAAGGGAGCTGGCCACGCCCCTAACTACCCGGATTCTCTGTCCTGTGGGGGGGGCCCGCAAAGGGCGCGGCGGCCATTTTGGCGCCGCGCTTGCATTTTCTAAAACAATTAGGGTGCCTGGTGGTTTGTGGTGCTTGCTGACTGTCCCTATACATAATCATAGTCTCTCCAATATTTGAAAGCAAGAGTTTTTAAGCGCCTCAGTGCTGGATTGCTTTCCATTTATGTGGCAGAAAGTGAGCCATTCAGAAGGCACCTGTTCATCAGCAACTCCCACTGCCAGCTGTTTAAGTTTTTCAAAAGTACGCAGTCAGCTGAGAGCCAGATTCTTTGAGAAAGCATGACTCTGTCAATCAAGCGATCAGCTTTCTTGAGCATGGGATCCATACCATTTGTGTTTATGTGAACGTCACCACTCATCATTATCCTTTCTGTTGCTGCTGCCATTACTCCATGGGCTTTGTTTCTCTGAAAATAATTTTTGGCTAAAACACTGTTGCTTAGTATAATAAATTGCTCTAGAGTAGGCCCATTTGAATCAATGTATCTTACACAGGAGTTGACTTACCAAATGCCATAGAATCAGTGGGTCTACTCTAATGCAGCTTATTATACTAAGCATCAGTAATTTTGTCATTGTATCATAGAATCTACATTCTAGCAGGAACCAGAGAGAAGTGAATCCAGGTAGATAAGGTGACTGTACTGTATTTGCTTTCTAACTCTTGTTACTACTGATAGAACAGTATTCTCTGAAGAATTGTGATTGGAGGATGATGTCATGTTAGAACATAAGAACATAAGAACATAAGAACATAAGAACAGCCTTGCTGGAACAGGCCACAGCCCATCCAGTCCAGCATTCTGTCTCACACATGGCTCACCATTTCCTTCAGGGTATTCCCAAGCAGATGCCTTCACCTGCTTAGGATTCCCTGGAAATGATATTGAGAGATATCCTGCCTATCTCTCCAACCCGGAGGTTGTCCTTAAGTATCCATAATTATAGCCATTGATACTCTTGTCCTCCATGAACTTGTCTAATCCTTTCTTAAAGCTGTCAAGACTGACAGCTGTCACCACTTCTTCTGGCAGGGAGTTCCATAGACCAGTAATCCTCTGGGTGAAAAAGTACTTTCTCTTATTTGTTTGATAACTAGTACCCAAAAGTTTCATGGAGTGTCCCCTAGTTCTAGTGTTATGCGATAGGGAAAACAGTTTTTCCTTATCTACTTTGTCCACACCGTGCATGATTTTATAAACTTCAATCAGGTCACCTCTTAGACGTCGTCGTTCAAGAGTGAAGAGGCCCAACCGTTGCAGCCTCAGATGGTAAGGAAGGTGTTCCAGTCCCCTAATCATTCTGGTTGCCCTCCTCTGCACTTTTTCCAGCTCCATAATATCCTTCTGGAGGTATGGCGACCAGAACTGTACACAGTATTCCAGATGGGGCCTCACCATAGATTTATAAAGAGGCAAAATGACACTTGCTGACTTATTTTCTATACCCTTCCTAATGATCCCTAGCATTGAGTTTGCTTTTTTCACTGCTGAGGCACACTGGGTTGACACCTTCATTGAGTTGTCCACCAGGACACCAAGGTCCCTTTCCTGGTTTGTCGCAGAGAGTTCAGACCCCATCAGTTTATAAATGTAATTGGGGTTCTTTGCCCCAACATGCATCACTCTGCACTTACTAATGTTGAAACTCATTTGCCACTGTTTTGCCCACTCCCCCAGTGTCGAGAGATCCCTCTGGAGCTCCTCACAATCTCTCACAGTTTTCACTACCCTGTATAATTTAGTGTCGTCAGCAAATTTGGCTACCTTGCTTTTTCCTCCTACCTCTAGATCATTTATGAAGAGGTTGAAAAGCAGGGGTCCCTGTACTGAACCTTGGGGGACCCCACTCTTTACTTCCCTCCACTTGGAGAAGTGTCCATTTAGTGCTACCCTCTGTTTCCTGTCCCTTAGCCAGTTGCTGATCCAGGACAAGACTTGCCCCTTTATTCCCTGACTGGTAACTTTATTCAAGAGCCTTTGGTGTGGGACCTTGTCAAAAGCCTTCTGAAAGTCCAGATAAACAATGTCAACTGGATCCCCCTTATCCACATGCTTGTTGACACTCTCAAAAAATTCCAACAGATTAGTGAGGCATGATTTGCCCTTGCAAAAGCCATGTTGGCTCTCCTTTAGCAGCGCCTTCTCTTCTATGTGCCTATTAATTCTATCTTTTAGGATGGTTTCCATCACTTTACCTGGGACACATGTCAAACTGACAGGTCGGTAATTTCCTGGATCCCCCCTGGATCCTTTTTTGAAAATTGGTGTTACATTCGCTACCTTCCAGTCATCAGGCACAAAGCCTGATTTGAGGGAAAGATTATATATTTTGGCTAGGAGATCAGCAATTTCATCTTTAAGTTCCCTGAGAACTCGTGGATGGATGCCATCTGGTCCTGGTGATTTGTTAGTGTTTAGTTTAACAAGACATGCAAGGACCTCCTCCCTGGTTATTTCTATCTGGCTTAATTCTTCGGTTTCCCTCCCTACGAAGATAGGCTCTGTTTTGGGCATGTGGCCTCTGTCTTCTTCAGTGAATACTGAAGCAAAGAATTCATTGAGTCTCTCTGCAATCTCTGTTTCCTCTTTAATAACCCCTTGCCTTCCATTGTCATCTAATGGTCCAATGGCCTTCCTAGTTGGGTTCTTACTTCTAATGTACTTAAAGAAGTCTTTGTTATTTCTCTGAGTATTTTTAGCTATACGCTCCTCAAAGTCTTGCTTTGCTTTCCTGATTGTTGCCTTGCATTTGTTCTGCCAGAATTTATGTTTCTGCCTGCTGTCCTCATTCGGACAAGCCTTCCATCTTCTAAATGAGCTTTTTTTGCTCTTGATCACTTCCCGAACAGCTCCTGTAAGCCACATCGGAGTCCTCTTGGACCTGGCAGTGCCCTTTTTCCTTTTGGGTATGCATTCCAATTGAGCCTCTGTTATTGTTTTTGTAAACAGCCTCCATGCCTCTTGGAGTGTTTGGACTCTCTCAATTTTCCCTTTCAGCTTCTTTTTTACTAGTTTCCTCAACTTTGGGAAATTTCCTTTTTGAAAATTTAAGGTCTCTGTGTTAGATTTTATCAGTGACTTGCGGTCTATGATCAAGTTAAACATAATTGAGTTGTGGTCACTGTTCCCTATTGGATCAGTCACATTAACATCTTGCACCAGATCCTGAGTATTACTCAGGATCAAGTCAAGGATTCTTGTACCTCTAGTTGGGTCTTCAACCATCTGTCCCAGGGAACAATCATTTAGCATATCTAGGAACTTTATCTCTTTATCATGTGCTGAACAACAGTTCACCCAGTCTATGTGAGGGTAATTGAAGTCCCCCATTATAACCAGGCTTCCCTTCTTGGATGCCTCCTTTACAACATTCTCCAACTGCCAGTCTCCCTCAAGAGTTTGGGTCGGAGGCCGATAGTATATGCCTACTGTTAGACCATCATTGTGGCCTGATACTCTTACCCACAGAGCTTCTAATGGTGACTCCAAATCACCTAGATATTCCAATTCATACGCTTTTATCACTTCTTTGAACTGCAGTGGCTCAAGTCGCTAAGACGCTGACTGGGAAGCGGAAGGTCAGCAGTTCGATTCCCGAGTACTGCAGGACGGAAATGAGCTCCCGTGTTCGTCCCAGCTCCTGCCAACCTAGCAGTTCGAAAGCAAGAAATTGCAAGTAGATAAATAGGGACCACTTCGGTGGGAAGGTAACAGCATTCCGTGCGTTTAGAGTATGGGACCAAAGACAACAGGACAACCGACGGGTTGGTTTAACACAGGTTTATTGCATGGTGTTCCAGTGAAGCATGAGGTAATGGCGGTGATACATCTCAATATATACAGTAGCCCTCTACATTTGAATCTTGTAGCACGGTAGCTCATTGGCTGCTACCGGCGTGGCCTCGCCCAGGCACGCCTCTTTCCTTGCTGCTGAATGCAGATCTTTCTTCTGCTGCTGAATGCGGGGAAGGTTTTCCCGCGGCTGTCCGTGATTGAGCAATGTGAACCATGTGAGACTGAACGCTCGCAGCTGCCCTCTATGGGCTGTCTGCTCGCGTTCCTTTACAGCTGAGATCGTTTGTATTTGGAGTGGTTACATTCTTGCCTATACAGTATAATGAACATGCACACATACATACATAACATCCCTCCCCCCTAGGATGGGACGAAGTCCCGCAACCATTGTGGCTTGCCGCACGTGCGCTTGGGGCGTGCCTGCGTCTGACCTAGTACTGGAGAGCCTGTGATCCCTGACTCCGCGGGTGCTTGTCCTGCAACGGGAAACGGGGATTCGTTAGTGGCTCTGTGGGGCGTCCGTGCCTGCCTTGCGCCCGGGGATGGGAATGGAATGAACAGTTGGGAGGTGAACCCCTGCCTGTTGCTCTCGGACCCCGGGGACCCTCCTATTGTGAACCGCGGAACCGATGAGGTCGCCCTTGTGGTTCTGCTACCTTCTGATCCCCGCTCGGGGGACCTTGAGACTGTGGTGGGCGGACTCGCTGCTGCCTCCCGTCTTGGGGGTGTCGGTCTCCGGGGAATTGGCGCTATATTGCATTCTAACTCACAGGGGCTACTGGGACTGGAAGTACCAGGGGCTGAACTGAAACCCCTCTTTTCGCTAGGACGGGTGGGGGACCACTCCGCTAACTCCCCCTGGTACTGTAAATCAACGTCTAAACTTCTATGGGCATCTGTGTTTCGGGGAAACTTCCAAGGGGTATGTGTGTGGTCGGGGCTATTCCTTTCCGCCGCGGACTCCCGCAAAAGATCTCTGTGGATCGATTCCCTTTCCTCCCCCCTTGGTGGGGACCCATGTTCCCCTTTTCCTCCCCCTTGGGCTAAGCGGGTGGGGGAGTACCCTAACGCTGATTCGATGCTATTTTTGTCCCCGTCCTGCTCTCCGGGGACCCTGCACCTGAGTTGGTCCACGTGTTGCCTCCACAGGAAGCCTGTACTGGTCTCCACGCGGTATGAGACGGGGCCGGTTGGTGCTATTACGGTGCCCGGCACCCAGGCTGGCCCCGCGTTGGCGTAGTTCCTGCAGTGCACCAGGGCGCCTACGCTGAAACTCTTTGTGGGTTCCACCCCTATGTTCCACCCTTTGTCCTCTACTCTCGTGGGGTCTAGCTTGGAGATTCCCGTGGCCAGCTTCCTGCGCATCAACAGCTCTGCGGGGGAGTACCCTGACGCCAATGGGGTGACCCTGTACCTTAGCAGGAATTGGCACAATTTCAGGTCGAGGTCTCCGGGGCCCATGCGCAGCAGTGCGTCTTTCGTGGTGCGCACGAGGCGCTCTACTTGGCCGTTGGTGGCCGGGTGAAAGGGGGCGGAGGTGATGTGCCGAATGGCGTTGCGCTCCATGAATGCCCCGAACTCGGCGGACGTGAAACAGCTAGCGTTATCGCTGACGAGGGTGTCGGGTAAACCGAACGTGGAAAAGACCCTCCGTAACTGTTTAATTGTTGTGGCCGAGGAGGTGCTCGAGACTGGAATGACCTCCAACCACTTGGAGAACGCGTCCACTACAAGGAGGAAGAGCGTTCCCCTGAACGGGCCAGCAAAATCTACGTGTACCCAGGACCAGGGCCCCCTTGCTGCGTCCCACTCCCTATGTGGCGAGCGGGCCTCTTCTGGCCTGGAGCTTTGGCACGCTTCGCAAGTGCCGACCATGTGTTCGATGTCGGCGTCTAGCTGGGGCCACCAAAAATAACTGCGGGCCAGTGCCTTAGAGCGGACGATCCCCGGGTGGCTGATGTGCAGCAGTTTAAGCACCCTCGGCCGGAGAGACGTGGGGATCACTACCCGCTGTCCCCACAAAAGGCAACCCCTCTCTAGGGACAACTCTAGTTTCTTTTTGAAAAATGTGTCGAATTCCGCTGCTGGGGAAGACACGGGCCACCCTTTCTGTACCCAGGAGCAAACTGTGGCCAGCGTTTTGTCCTTGCCGGTCGCTTTAGCGATGTCGGCCGGCACTACTGGAGGGGAGTCTAGGACCTCTATCATTAAGACCTGGTGGTCCCTCTCTACCTCGCCCACGTGGCAGCAATCCCGGGGAATGGGGGACCTCGACAGGGCATCCGCATGGCTGATCTCCTTCCCGGGCCGGTATACCAACGCGTGCTGATACGCGTTGAGAAAAATGGCCCACCTGAGCATTCTCGGGGACAGGATTTGGGGTGTGGGCTTATCTGCGGTGAAAATGCCAAGCAAGGGCTTATGGTCAGTCACTATGGTGAAGGGGCGGCCGTACACAAAATCATGAAATTTCTTGGTCCCCGCAATTATCGCTAGTGCTTCCCTGTCTGTCTGGGCATAGTTTCTCTCCGCTTGGGACAAGGACCTAGAGTAGAACGCTATCGGGGCCTCCCTCCCGTTCTCCAGTACGTGGCATAACACCGCCCCCACCCCCACCGGGGATGCATCGCATATCAGGACCATTGGGCGTTTGGGATTGAAATGGGTCAGTACCGCATCTGATGCCAGGAGTCGCTTCAGGTCATTGAAAGCCATCTCCTGGTCGTCGCCCCACTTCCATGCCTCGTCCTTTTTTAACAATTTGTGTAGCGGTTCCGCTACTGCTGCCTTCCGCGGAAGGAAGGAGTGGTAAAAGTTGAGCAGTCCAAGGAACGACTGCAACTCGGGCTTGGAGGTGGGGCGAGGGGCCTTCTTGATGGCGGCCACCTTGGATTGGGATGGCCTGATTCCCTCGGGAGTAACACGGAACCCTAGGAACTCAACCTCAGTTGCGAAGAAAACGCATTTGTCTTTCCGCAACCGCAACCCCGCTTTCTCGAATATTGTCAGGACCTTTCCCAACCTCCTTGCTAATTCGGCCCGGCTCCCCCCTGTAATCAATACGTCATCAAAGTAGGGTAACACCCCCTCTAACCCCTTCAGGAGGCGTTCCACAAGTGACTGGAAAATCCCGGGCGCTGAATTCACGCCGAATTGGAGGCGCGATACCTGGAACGCCCCTTTGTGGGTGACTATGGTCTGTGCAGCAGCTGCGGTGGGGGTCACCGGGAGTTGCTGGTAGGCTTGGGCCAGGTCGAGTTTAGCGAAACACCTCCCCCCATGTAACCTGGCCAACAAGTGGCTGACTACCGGCACCGGATACGCATTAGGGCGGATCGCCTTATTGATGGTGCACTTGTAGTCAGCGCATATGCGGACCTCCCCGTTGGCCTTGAGCGCTGTTACAATTGGAGTTTCCCACTCCGCAGAATCAACAGGAACAAGAATCCCCTGGTCCACCAATTTGTCCAACTCCGCCTCTATTTTGTCCTTTAGTGCAAAAGGCACTCTGCGCGGTTTAAGTCTGATTGGACGTACTCCAGGGTCCAGGTCGAAAGTCACTGGGGGGCCCTTGAATTTTCCGAGCCCCTTTTTGAAAACCTCGGGGTGCGCGTCGCACACGCTCTGTATTGGATCAGTCCCGGTGGCGTGTGCTCCCACGGCGTGCACCCCCCCAATGAACAACCCCAGGGGCTGGAACCATTGAGTCCCGAGGAGGCTGCATTTACCTCCCTTGAGGACGACTAGGGGAAGCGTTGCGGTGTGCTTTTTAAACTGGACCTGGAACTTCCCAACCCCCAACACTGGGATGCGGTTCCCTTGCACGTCCTTCAGTGTGGCCCTCAACGCTTTGAGCTTGGGCCGCACGCGGGGGGCGATTTTCATGAACTCTCCCTGGGAAATAATAGAGTATGACGAACCCGAGTCCACCTCCATTCTAACAGGGGCCCCTTGTATTACTACCTCAACGAAGTAACGGGGGTGCTCCGTGGAAACGCTGCAAACCAGAGCGTCGTCCTCGCTGTCGTCGGAGATGCGCCCTACACCGTCCCGCGTCCTCGTGGTCCGGGTGCCATCCTTTGGCCTCGTGGTGCGGTCCTGCCTCGCTGAGCGGTCTGGAGAACTCCTTGTGGCCTCGCGCCGTTTCCGGCAGACCTTGGCGATGTGCCCGCGCCGGCCGCAGTTGTGGCACTCGGCCTTGCGGAATGGCATTTGGCGCGGGCGTGGGCGGCGCCGCAGCCGTCGCAGCGCCGGCCCTCTCTCTGGACCCTCCGGACGTCCTCGTCGTCGCCGCTCTCCGCAGATGAGTTCGAAGCTCGCCGGGCCGCGTGCACCGAGCTCTCTGCCTTGGCGGGCTTCGGGCGCCAGTCCTGAAGCTCTTGCACCCCTGCAGTCGTGGCCTCCACGGCCTGTGCCGTGTCGAGGACTTGTTGCCACGAGGGAGGCGGCTCCCTTTTCATCAGCGCGCGCTGAGTCTCTGTGTCCCTCAGACCGCAGAGCAGGCAGTCCCGGAGGGTGACTTCTGGGGTCTCCCACTTGCATGGGCCGGCGGCCAGCCGCAGGGCCGCGGCGAACTCAGCGACCGATTCCCCGGGCGCCTGGACTCGCCTCCAGAACGCGCTCCGAGCGGGGAACATCGCTATTGCTGGCCGGAGATGGGCGCGCAGCGCCGCCAGGAGCTCTGTGGCTTTGAGGTCGCTCACCTTCCTCGGCGCGATCAGGTCCACCAAGGTCCTCTTGGTCTCATGTCCGAGCATGCGGACGAAAATGGCCCTCTTTTTGGCCTCATCTGAGACTTCGAGCTCCACCAGCGCTGCGTTGAAGTCTATCTCAAACAGCTCCAAGTCTCCCGGCTTCCTGATCTCGTAGCCGGCGCATGTCTTGGTCCCGTGGGCAGCCATATCCCACCTTCGTCGCCAATTTAGAGTATGGGACCAAAGACAACAGGACAACCGACGGGTTGGTTTAACACAGGTTTATTGCATGGTGTTCCAGTGAAGCATGAGGTAATGGCGGTGATACATCTCAATATATACAGTAGCCCTCTACATTTGAATCTTGTAGCACGGTAGCTCATTGGCTGCTACCGGCGTGGCCTCGCCCAGGCACGCCTCTTTCCTTGCTGCTGAATGCAGATCTTTCTTCTGCTGCTGAATGCGGGGAAGGTTTTCCCGCGGCTGTCCGTGATTGAGCAATGTGAACCATGTGAGACTGAACGCTCGCAGCTGCCCTCTATGGGCTGTCTGCTCGCGTTCCTTTACAGCTGAGATCGTTTGTATTTGGAGTGGTTACATTCTTGCCTATACAGTATAATGAACATGCACACATACATACATAACAGTGCGCTCCGGTGTCTAGTCATGCCTGCCACATGACCACGGAAACATCTGCAGAAGCAGACAGCACTGGCTCTTCGGCTTAGAAACAGAGATGAGCACTGCACCCTAGAGTCGGATACGACTGGCTTTCGAGCAAGGGAAACCTGACATACAAGGCCACACCACCTCCCATTTGCCCCTTCCTATCCTTCCTGTACAGTTTGTAGCCTGGGATAACTGTATCCCATTGGTTATCATCCGTCCACCAGGTTTCAGTGATACCAATAATATCAATATTCTTATCTATTGCTAAGTATTCCAGCTCCCCTATTTTGTTCCGGAGGCTTCTGGCATTTGTATACAAGCATTTATATATGCTTTTCTGACACAGTCTTTTGTGTCCAGTTGCATTGTTAGACTGCCTCTTGCATCCTTCTGCTAGAATGCTAGTGACTAGCTCCTCGCTCTGCTCAGTAATTTTTGCATCCTCCTCACGACTCAAATACACACTTTCCCGAACCGGATGCTGCCCAGCTCCTGTCGGCTTTCCCCCAGTTATCAGTTTAAATGCTGCTCTGCAGCCCTTTTGATGTTGAGTGCCAGCAATCTGGTCCCATCATGGTTCAAATGCAACCCATCCCTCCTGAACAGATTTGGCTTGTCCCAAAATGTTCTCCAGTTCCTGACAAATCTGAACCCCTCCTCTCGACACCACCGCCTCATCCACGCATTGAGGCTTCTGAGCTCTGCCTGCCTGGTAGGTCCTGCACGAGGGACAGGCAGCACTTCTGAAAATGCTACCTTGGAAGTCCGGGACTTCAATCTTCTTCCTAACAACCTGAATTTGGCTTCCAGGACAGACCGCTTGGCCTTCCCAACATCATTGGTACCAACGTGTACCATGACAACTGGCTCGTTCCCAGTTCTCTCTAACAATCTATCTAGATTTCTTGTGATGTCTGCAACTTTTGCACCTGGCAGGCAAGTCACCATACGGTTATCATGTGCATCACAAATCCATTTCTCTGTATTTCTAATTATTGAATCGCCTAGTACAAGGAGCCTCTCTCCTGCAATCTGTTCATCTACATGCACCTCATTAACCATATTAAGGGAGAGAACCTCAGTTTGTTCCGGTTGTTTATCTTCCTGGATCTCATCAAGTGTGATGAAGGAGAGATCATCAGGTGGAACCAGTTGTTCCTCTGTGTGTTCCTCATCAGGTGTGATGAGGGAAAGAGCCTCAAATTTATTCTGTAATTTCAGACTCTCAGAGTGATCCCCTACTCTCCTCCTCCTTTGAGTCACATTCCTCCAACCATCTCCCTCCTGAGTTAGTGAAGGGCCTTCTCCCTCAGAACTGTGCCCTGTCTCTTCTTTGTCCAGCATAGTCTGCTCCGCTCTGTCCAAGAACAGCTCAAGCTCCTTAATTTGTTGATGGTTAGATATGCGGGCCTCTAGCTGCTGGACCTTCTCTTCTAGTAGTGCAACCAGCTTGCACTTGCTGCAAGTGTAGTTCTCCATATGCTTTGGCAAGAACACAAACATGGCACAAGTATTGCAGGTAACTACAACTGTTCTCTCAGAATCCATTTTAACAAGTGCAGTATTCTGGGCCTCAAAAATGTACACGTTTACTACCTTTCTACCTAGTAAGACTATATTCTTCCTTTGTTAGTAGTTTGCAATCTCGCACGCCGTTTGAACAGAGGTGGCTCTCAGCAGTTTAAATTATCAATTTAAATTAGTGGAGGCCTCTAAAGCAGCTCTACTCCAACTGCAAAACTTACCAGTGCTCACTTCCTTTGTTTGGCTCTCCTCAGCAGCAGCTCTGCTTAAGAGCACATGCAGAGTCAAAAGGGCTGACCCTGAAGAGCTCAGAGCTTTTAAAGGCTAGTGTGGCTCCGCCCCTATGAGTCACAGTTCAGGGAAGGGCCAGGTGTGGCTCTGCCCCCTGCTTCTGGAAGCTTCTAACTGCTTTCTCTGTTTGAACAGAGGTGGCTCTCAGCAGTTTAAATTATCAATTTAAATTAGTGGAGGCCTCTAAAGCAGCTCTACTCCAACTGCAAAACTTACCAGTGCTCACTTCCTTTGTTTGGCTCTCCTCAGCAGCAGCTCTGCTTAAGAGCACATGCAGAGTCAAAAGGGCTGACCCTGAAGAGCTCAGAGCTTTTAAAGGCTAGTGTGGCTCCGCCCCTATGAGTCACAGTTCAGGGAAGGGCCAGGTGTGGCTCTGCCCCCTGCTTCTGGAAGCTTCTAACTGCTTTCTCTGTTTGAACAGAGGTGGCTCTCAGCAGTTTAAATTATCAATTTAAATTAGTGGAGGCCTCTAAAGCAGCTCTACTCCAACTGCAAAACTTACCAGTGCTCACTTCCTTTGTTTGGCTCTCCTCAGCAGCAGCTCTGCTTAAGAGCACATGCAGAGTCAAAAGGGCTGACCCTGAAGAGCTCAGAGCTTTTAAAGGCTAGTGTGGCTCCGCCCCTATGAGTCACAGTGCAGGGAAGGGCCAGGTGTGGCTCTGCCCCCTGCTTCTGGAAGCTTCTAACTGCTTTCTCTGTTTGAACAGAGGTGGCTCTCAGCAGTTTAAATTATCAATTTAAATTAGTGGAGGCCTCTAAAGCAGCTCTACTCCAACTGCAAAACTTACCAGTGCTCACTTCCTTTGTTTGGCTCTCCTCAGCAGCAGCTCTGCTTAAGAGCACATGCAGAGTCAAAAGGGAACCTACATAGAATTCAGTGAATGTGACATGATATGGGTTAAAAGCGTGGTCTTGAATTATCCACCACCCGAAGGAGCGCTTCATAAATCAGCACTTACTTATAGAGTCTAAGATCCTTAGTGATTGTCAACTGCCCGATATGATTTTCTATATTTTACTGCTGGAACATACTCATCCATCCATCCTTTCTTTCTTTCTTCCATTTTTATACCATCCAATTTAAGAGAAATCCACTACTCTGTGTGGTCATGTAACAAAATCATAAACCCATCTCCCAGGGAGTTCTCAATTAATTGTTTCCATCACCTTGTACCTGACAACTAATTCCTTTGTCAAAGAGGTTATGTCTGTGGAGTTGAAGGAAGCCAAAGGACCTGAAGCCTTTCTGCTACAGAAAGAGGGGGCAGGAGCAACCCAACAGGAGGTGTAAGTTGCAGAAACCTTGGCAAAAGCAGAGGAGGAGAAGCTGTTGGAGCTGAAAGAGATAAAACAAGTTCTGGAGTATGTGGTGATGGAGAAAATATCAGAACAGCCGAGGTGGCAGACAGGGAGGTAGCAGGGTCTGACCTCCTAGGGAGTCAGGAAATCCTGTTGGTTAAGGTCACAGGAGAGTTGTGGGAGGAAATCCCGTTACCTCCTGGCTGGACTTGTGTCTTCAAGAAAGACTCTTGGACAGGTGCTTAGTCTGCTTAAGGGTCCCCTTAGCCATGGAGGAGCAGCAAGCCTGGGAGTAAAGGGTTGTCAAACTCTCTTACTGAGGAGAGTGGTGGGAACGGGTGCACTGGCAACAAGACCAGTTACACCAGGCAAAGGAGAGTTGGCTGCCAGTAACCCAACTTGGACCCAAGGTTGAGGAGTCTGTCCCACCATTTACCCTTGGTACTCTGATAACATAACTCTCTCATAGATAGAGTTCAGATTGGGACTGAGATGGTGACTTAACTGAGAGCAATGACTTTGAGACATGCAATGAAGTAATCAGTGTGCCTAAAGATTCATACACTTGCAGTGAAGGAACTGGTGAGGGTGCTCAGAGGGCGAGTTTGGCCTGTTATTTGTTCTTGTTCTATTGTTAAAAGTCTGTCTGTCCAACCAGAGTGGACTGGATGGGCTCTCTAATTGTTCCATCAGCCAGAGGGGCTCGCCTCTCTGGCACAAGGAGTAGGGCCTTCTCCATATCCACACTGGCCCTCTGGAACCTCTTACCAACAGAGCTACGACTCCGGACGGAATTGCTGCCTTTCAGAAAAGAACTCAAAACCTGGCTGGCAGGCCAAGTATGGGGTGCAGGTGGAAGGGTGACTCCTGTTGGGTGGTTGGTATAGAGGATAATTCCTTCCCCCACGGTCCCTTTGGTCCCTGCACCCTTTTTATGGGAGTGGGTAGTTTTTAATTAATTTTATTATGTTTTTATTTGTGATTGTGAACCATCCTGAGTTGGCCTACGCTGAGTGGGTGGTGTAGAAATCGAACAATTAAATTAAATTAAATTAAATTAAATTAAATTAAATTAAATTAAATTAAATTAAATTAAATTAAATTAAATTAAATTAAATTAAATTAAATTAAATTAAATTAAATTAAATTAAATTAAATTAAATTAAATTAAATTAAATTAAATTAAATTAAATTAAATTAAACAATTTAATTTAATTTAATTTAATTTAATTTAATTTAATTTAATTTAAAATGTTTAAAATGTTGGGCAATGGGTTTTGTGTTAACTCACCTGCCTTCTTTCATGACTTCAACCCAGCTCTTTGAGGAAGGCTGGTGAGTTAACACCATACCTCCCCACAAAACCCATTGCCCAACATTTTAAACAAATGACAATACAGAGAGGCAGCAATAATCAGAAACAAACCAAGGGAGAGTATTCTCAAAGGCTTCTTCACAAAGCTGAGTTTTCAATGATTTCTTGAAAACCTGGATAGAAGGAGCCTGATGGATCTCTGCTGGTACACTATTCCAAAGTGATGATGTCACTACTCAGAAAGCACAATTCCTGTTAGATATTCTTCTTATTTCTCTCAAGATGGCTGCTTGGGTGAGGTGGGTAGAAGATCTTCAGGAGAGATGCTCTGACAGATAACAAGGTCACTAACTGCTGAGGGATTTATAGGTCACTGTTAAAACCTTGAACTTGGCATGGTAAACAAAGGCAACCACTGCAGAGTAGGTTGTTCAATGATGTGAGAAATTGCCGTTTTAATTGCAAGCTAATTTTAACATTTTCAACTAAGGATTAGCCTCTGAGAGCCCAGTGCTTCTCTAAGTATCTGTATCCTTTCAAGTCTGCTTCTTCTTCTCTCTCTCTCTCTCTCTCTGGCTTTCCGATTGCTTCTTTGCAGATATTGAGGGCATCCTTATCTTCAATGCCAGTTCCCCCCTCCTATCGCTGGTATGCAGCAGTGGGAACACCAGCAACACCAGCAAGAGAAAAATCTATTCTTTTATCTCTTAATCAGCTTTGTTTTCTGATAGTTGTAATTGCCAATACAGGTACCTGAGTAATGCCATGCATTTCAGCAAAATTACAGTCTGTCCACACATCCTGGTATATAGTCTGGTCTTTTAATCATTATTGGTGCAGATCGATTCAAATTAGAGCATCCACACGGGGAAAACATTGGAGTGGTCCAATTTGCCCCAACTCGCAACTTTTGAATCCCCATTGGGGATGAAATATTTTTCATTCCCTTTCTGTGTATTGCAGATTGAGAAACTGCCCACAGCTGCAGTTTTGATTGGCAATAAAGAGAAAGGGAAAGAAAAGAAAAGTACTTCTCTTTAATTTAATCAAAGTGATTCATTGCAACAGCAATCATCGTCTAGCAGATGTAAAAAATAATTTCCATTTCTCTTGAGCATCTGCAAATGAACAGGGCGAGTGTCTCATTGACATCAGGAGCCGAGTAGTCATTTAATGTCAATATGCTATTTGGATGGGCTGGAAAGGATGTGGTGTACCACAGAAAAACAGCTACACTGGTGGTACTTCTGGAAGGAATTGAAATGACATGCACAGCAATACAAGTGGACACTTTGGTCAATGTTGCTCAAGGAGTAGTTCACAGTATTCATATATATGTGGGCAGTTTACATCCTTACAAAGAAGGAAAATCAAACAGCATAAACTGTACAATCCTGGCAGTACTATCCTCATGCAGCCACATAAATAAAAACAACCCTATAAATTAATAAAAACAGGATGGGCTAAATAACGAAATATATAAATTTAAATCCTAAGAAATTAAACAAAGTAATTGTCTTAGGTGGTGGTGGTGGTGGTAAGAATGTTCTTGAAGCTCTCCCTAAACAGCACTGTTTTAAGATGTTTCTTAAATATATCCGGGGATGGGTCCTGGCAGAGCGCCATTGGCAAGGGATTCCACAGGGTGGGTGCTACCACCGAGAAGGCCCAGATTCTCATCGGAGTCTTCTTAGCAATCCTCAGTGTTGGCACCTGGTGCTACATTGTTTGAGAGGACCAGGTGATGTGGGCAGATGTTCTTTGGGAAAGATATTATGAGAGATAAAAGTAAAGGTAAAGGTCACCTTGCTCGAAAGCCAATTGTATCGACTCTAGGGTTCAGTGCTCATCTCTGTTTATAGCTGAAAAGCCAGCGCTGTCTGCGTTTGCAGATGTTTCTGTGGACATGTAGCAGGCATGCCTCAACACTGGAGTGCATGGAATGCCTTTTTACCTTCCCACTGAAGTGGTACCTATTTATCTACTTGCAATTTCTTGTTTTTGAACTGCTAGGTTGGCAGGAGTTGGGACAGAGACGTGAGCTCACTCTGTCATGCAGTACCCGGGAATCAAAGTCTGATCTTCTGGTCAGCGAGTTCCACATCTTAACCACTTGAGCCACCACAGTCTCTAGAGATAACAAGGTCCTAAACCGTATAGGGATTTACATATTAATGTTAGCACCTTGTGCCTTATACAGAAAGGAACTTTCCCTTTACTATTCTATAGCCTAAACTCATGTTTTTGTTCTATGACTATATCTTGTTGAAAATGTGACAGTGCCCTGATTACCCAAGATGCACATTTTGAAGTGCAGGTTCCCATCAGGACAGTACCCACGGGCACCTCCCCTCTCCCCTAAGGAGAGCTCACCTGCAAACAGGGCTCACCTGCAATCCATATCAACAAACTGGGAAGGTAGGGGTTGGCCAATCAGGAGCAAATCTTTTGTAATTCTGATGGTACTTAATTCCCCATCCAAGACTAAATGATGCTCAAACATTGCTGGCATACATAACAACAATATTATTTTCCTGGAAAAATCCACTTTTTCTCCACCTACTGTAAATATTGCAGCTAAGGTCACAGAAACAATGAGGGGGTTGGCAGATTGTCATAATGTCTGCTAATCACAAAGTCCCAAAGCTTTGATCCTGTGAGCTTTGCTTCACTATGCCATTGTTTACTATAAGTGAGATGTAAGATGGCCATTTACAAATTACCAAAAGAGAGGAAAACAAAGCACCCCCAAAGCAAGTAAACCAGAATACTGATTTGCATAAAAGACACATAAGCTAATGGTAGATATAGATGCAAATGTTTTTTAAAAAATCATCAGTTACGAATTGCAATAGAAATGTAATACATTCCATTATAAAAGAGAAGATTGTGATCAGATGTTCATGTGCCTGCCTGTTCATACTGCTTTCCAGCTGCTGAACAGCTGTGCAGTTCAACCGAACCATGGGTCTACAACCCCGCACCCCAGAACCTCCAGATGATTACTGATTGTAGGTGCAGCAATAAACTGCTCCAACATCAACACCTGGTCTGGCATGGCCACATGAAGTGCTATCTAGAATTGACACATTTCAGCAAAATAGCCTTTTCTACTTCTGAAAATGCATAGTTTGTCATAAAGGGGTTGCACATACTGTACAAAGTTATAAATGCTCTTAAAACATCAAAATAAATTACCTTTTATGTCAACAGAATGGTTCTCAGTTTCAAGTAAATATGTTTAGCATCAGGACAACAGAAGCAATCTCTGTTCTATTCCTTTTGTTGAAATGGACATATGATTTAAGTAAGTTTAAAATGCAAAACTGCATTTTCTCTGAGAAATACTATCTGTAGTATGAGCTCCTCTCAGACCATGTGGCCACCCTGAGAGATGCTAAAAGGAGTAATATGTGGAAGAGAACTTTCTTAGCAGTGCCCCCCTCATTTTGAATCAATTTCCTGGTTGAGATGAGACCTTCAGGAAAATGCTTAAAACCCTCCCCTGTAGAAAGGCCTTTTAGAATAATCTTCCTTGGAAGGAAGGATTTTATTTATTTTATGGTTTTCTGATTGTGCCTATTAATTTTGCATTATAATATAATAATTATTTGCATATTATTGATCAACCATATTGATCAATTGCATATTATTAATAAATCCTGACTGCACCTTGGAAGGGAAAATATTGAAGATGAAGCTCAAGTACTTTGGCCACCAAATGAGAAGAGAGGACTCACTCGAGAAGGCCTTGATGCTGGGAAAGATAGAGGGCAAAAGGAGAATGGGGAGGCAGAGGATGAGGTGGTTAGATGGCATTGTTGACACAACGAGCATAGAGCTGAGCGGGCTGCGGAGGATGGTGGAGGACAGGGGTGCCTGGCATGCAGTGGTCCGTGGAGTTGCAAAGGGTCAGACTGGACTATGCGACTTAACAGCAGCAGCAGCAGCAACAACAACAACAACAACAATAATAGATTGCTGCCCATTGGTGCTTGTTTGAATTTCATTTTGTTTTAGTTTATGATGGTGTTTATTGTTGTACTGTACTGTATCTATGTTTATATGGTCAGTGCCTTGAGTAGTGCCTCCACTAAGTCAGGTAGTTTAAAAATGCAATAGACAGACAGACAGACAATGTCTTTTTTCTTAATGGGGGTTAGCAGTGTGAGTTGTGTATGTGTTTTGCTTGAATCTACCACTAATGTAGAAGACATAAAGCATAGATTAGCCATGGACATGGAGAGAAGAAGGAAAAGATATGTAAACCTTTGTGCTTTAGAAGTGAAGCACTGTACATCCTATCTTAAGTGACTCCATATACATTTAATGCAAAACAATCTGACATTGTATTACGGTGCAGAAAGTTGATGGGCAATCTCAAGCTCTTCTTTGTTTTTAATCTAGAAATCAGACCTAGGCAGGACATCGTGTTTTGAATTAAGAGCATTCAAGCAGAAGACTGTGTTCTGTAAAGCGGGATTAATGGCCACAGGCAGACGTAGAAGGCTGATCTTCAGAGTGGGAAATTGCAGTAAATTAAGCCCGTATGTTTAAGTGGTCAAGCTACAGCCAAAAACTGGTGATACTGTGAGTTCAATCCTGATGGTCTTTTTTTTTGTCCAAGGTTAGGGAGCAAAATGCTAATTGCATTGCAAACCACCCAGAGAGTGTTCTAAACACAATAGGACAGTATCAGTGGTGGGCATCAGCAGCTTCACACCAGTTCACCAGAACCAGTAGCATAAATTCTGGCTGGCCCCGCCCATCCAAGTTTTGAAATAAAGTAGTCCTAATTCGGTTGCAACACAGGGCTTTTCCCCTGGCCACGCCTGCCATACCACGCCCACAGAGTAGGTAGTAAAAATGTTTGGAGCCCACCACTGGGCAGTATGTAGGTGTAATCATTATTGCTAAATTGGGGTAAAATAGAATCTTTATTTGGAACATTACTCCCCACAAAAAATGATGAGTTTTGCATCTTGCAGTTATAAATTAAGAGATATAGCTTTAATTGATAATGTTATTAATGGAAAAGTCACCTTCTCTATTTCCCCCCTTTCTGCTTCCCTTCTGTATTTCTCTTCCTTGAACTCCTTCAGTACAAGAATATAGACAAGGGATTCTCAACCTATGCCAGTGGCCCATGGCACCAAATAATCCAGTCTGCATACTCGCTCCAGCCACCGCTTCTGCCACCACCGGAAGCAGTTGCGGGCATGTTCCTGGCGACTGCAGATGCATTCTTGGCAGTGGCAGGGGATTTTCTGGTGGCTGCAGAGGTGTTTCTGGCGGCCACAGATGCGTTCCGCTGGCTGTGGAGGGGTTTCCTTCACCCATGCCAAGCAGCTCCTCCAGGCAGTGAAGCAGTGGGAGCAGTGGGGGTGGGGGGCATTTTTGGATGTGGTGAGCACATGGTGGTCCCACTGCTGCCATTACGACCGAAGGCAGCAGCAGCAGCAGGGGGGCTGCAAACAGTCTGAGTGGGCGTAATCTGGCCCCCGGTTTAAAAAGGTTGAAAACCCCTAATCTAGACAGCTGAAGTGTCAGGATGCAAGAGCGGGATAGATTTTTCCCAGTGGAGGAAAATGTTATTGAAATTTCCAGTTCCAGGGCTACTCTTCCAAGTATCCTTTTCCATTTTCAATAGTGTTACCTTTCTGTAGAAATAGGCTTAAAGTGATCAGGAATAGCTTCAGATGTGGAGATGATATCCCCAGTCATCCTGGATGCATATTGTAGAGTCATCCCAAAACATTGCAGAAAAAAATTAAGGACTGCTCCCAGACACAAAATGTCTCATTTTGGGGGGGGTCAAGCAGGGCAGGCCTCTGTGCTGATGAGTGCTGTTAGGGTTCCAGGACCTTGCATAAGATGCCAGTTGCTGATGTAAAATGTTAAAATCTTAGAGTAAGTATTCATGTAACAGAACGCATTGATGTAGTGATTCTTTGTCATAAATCAATACGCACATACTGTAGAACTACAAGTAGTTATGACAATTTTTTTCTGTATCATTCTAAGCCAAATTTGTTGTCCTTTCTTCCTCTTATTTCTTTTCCAACCTCTCTCTTATCCAATATTACTACTCTTTTTATTTGCCTTCTTGATATTTTCTTCCACTGTGTTATCTGGAATTTTAAAGTTACTTATTTTAACACATATATGACACCATTCAATGTGAACAAGATGTATCAAGATGACTTGCAAGACACAAAGCAGTGGACGCCAAGAGAACTAAGCAAGAGAACGGCCCTGGACACCCTCTGAATGGATATGAGCCTCAAGTCTGCTAGCTCAGATTCATGAAGAGCTTTATGGCAAGAAAAAATATTCTTGAAGGTATGCAAGAGCAAAGCCAAATTAGAAGATGGAGAAAGGAGCTCAACGGACAAGGAACAACCTTAAAGGTGGATATAGCTGAGGAATTCAACCTTGCCTAAATCACCTGGAGGAACTTGAATAGGCTGAGGGTTGGAGTCCCTAAGTGCAAGACCAACATTCCCATGTTGGGGTTGCTGGCATACAACAACATGCTGTGTGAATGTGGAGAGATACAGAACCCAGCTCATTTACTGGTCTGCTGATTACTGCCAGAATCATGCCAGAAACATGGAAGAGGACTTAAGTTTGGCCAATGCCAAAGCCAAGAAAGTGGCTTCATTTTGGCAGTTCAGGGTTTGATTGGGACATTTAATTTAATTTAATTTAATTTAATATTCAAATTTCTATGCCGCCCACTCAGGTGAACCCAACTTAGGGTGGCTTTCATCATCTTTAAAAATATATAAAACACATAAAACCCCACAAACCCACCCACCCACCCACACCATCCTATACATAAAAAGAGGAAGAGACAGGCTCCTGATTTCTATCTTGGTGTGAGCCAACAGGCGGGGGCCGTATTCCCATTAGGGCCCCACACCTGCTCTGCCAGCCTGGTTTTCAAGCATTTTCTAAAGGGCAGCAGTTCTGTCTGTTTAGTGTTCAAGAACCAAGACAATAGAAACAGCCGAAGTCTGGCTTAACTCATCTTTATTGCATGATGGTCAGGGGGAACATATGGTAATGGCAGACGAACAGCTCATTATATACAATGGCTATATATTTGAATGTGGCTCCTCGGTAGCTCATTGACTACTGTCCGCGTGACGTCACCCTTAGTCACGCCCTTCTTGTCCAGGTGAGGCAGTGGTGGGAATCTTCCCGCGGCTGTAGGCATTTGGAGAATTTGTACCATGTGAGCTGGATGCTCGCTACTGCCCCCAGTGGTCACTAGCTCGTGTCCTAATACAGAAGGTTACAATGTTACTTTTAAAGATTGTTACATTCACTCATTTGTGTGGTTGCATTTACTTAAAGGCACATTACAATCCATACACAACACCCCTCCCCCCTAGGATGAGACGAAGTCTCTCATCCAATGTGGTTTGTTGCATGAGCGTTTTGGGCATAAGGCTGGCTGGCTTGTCCCGGGGGAGCTATCGCTTCTGTGTTCCCTGGGCTCTTGTCCTGCAACAGGAGAGGGAGACTCGTTAGCGACTTGCTGCGGTTCTGCAGCTTTTGGGGTAGGGGTAAACTCCATTGTGGGAAAACCGGGAGCATTGGGGACTAACAAAAAACCCCGCTCCTCGCTTGGCCGGGTGGGGGACCACTCCGAAAAACTCCCCCGGTTTTGTAACTCAAAGCCAAACTCATGTTCTGGGATATCTATGGGGGCATCCTCCAGGATATCTGCGGGGACAAACTTATTCCCTTCCCCCCTTGGTGGGGACCGCTGGTTCCCCTCTTCTCCCCCTTGGGCTAAACAGGTGGGGGAGAATCCTAACGCTGAGTTCTGATGCGCGGTTTCCACGCCCTGACTACCAGGAACCCGTCGCTGGAGTTGGTCTGCATGTCGCCTCCAGAGTAGACCTGTGCTGGTCTCAACATAGTACGACACAGGTCCCGTTTGGCCAATGAATACCCCCGGGACCCAGGCTGGTCCTGCGGTTGCATAATTTCTGCAATGGACCGGGGCGCCTATTTCAAAACTCTTGGTGCCCACTATCCCTATGTTCCTCCCAGTATCCTCCACCCTTGTGGGGTCTAGCCTAGTCAGTATCGTGGTCATCTTCCTGCGCATGAGGAGTTCTGCGGGCGAGTAACCTGACGCCAGCAGTGTCACCCTATAGCCCAGCAGGAATTGGCATAACTGTAGATTCAGGTCCCCGAGGCCCATGCGCCTCAGTGCTTCCTTTGTTGTACGTATGAGGCGTTCTACCTGTCCGTTTGTCGCTGGGTGAAAAGGTGCAGAGGTGATGTGCTGGATGGCGTTTATGTCAATGAATGCCCGGAACTCGGTGGATGTGAAACTACTCGCATTATCACTCACAAGCACATCGGGTATACCGAATGAACTGAACACCTTGTGCAATTGCTTTATAGTTGCGGCTGATGAGGTTTGCCATTGGGATAACTTCTAACCACTTGGAATAAGCATCCACTATGAGGAGGAAAAACGAACCTCTGAAGGGACCTGCAAAATCTATGTGCAGGCGAGACCATGGCCCTTTGGCTGCGTCCCATTCTCTGTGCGGAAGTCGGGACTCTTCGGGTCGAGAGCTTTGGCAACTCTCGCAAGTGCTCACCATGTGCTCTATGTCAGCATTTAACTGGGGCCACCAGAAATAGCTCCTGGCCAAAGCCTTGGAGCGGACAATCCCCGGATGGCTGACGTGCAGTGGCTTGAGCACCCTTGCTCTCAAAGATTCAGGGACGACCACCCGCTGGCCCCAAAGGAGGCAACCTCTCTCCGTGGACAGTTCTATCCTCTTCCTAAAAAATGGGGCAAATTCTGCTGCTGGGGAAGACGTTGGCCACCCTTTTTGCACCCATGAACTCACTAGGGCCAACGTCTTATCCCTCCCTGTTGCCTTGGCGATTTCCGCGGGTACTATTGGGGGTGAATCCAGAACCTCTATCAGGAGCACTTGGTGATCTTGTTCCACTTCACATGCGGGGTTGCCCACGTGAGGCAGAGGTGACCTCGAGAGTGCGTCTGCATGGCTTATGTCCTTTCTGGGGTGATAAACCAGCGTGCTCTGGTACGCGTTTAGAAAAATGGCCCATCTCAGCATTCTGGGGGACAGGATCTGCGGTGTGGGCTTGTCTGCGGTGAAAATGCCTAGCAGGGGCTTGTGGTCAGTCACGACGGTGAAAGGGCGGCCATATAGAAAGTCGTGAAACTTCTTTGTTCCAGCGATTATTGCAAGTGCCTCCCTGTCTGTTTGTGCATAGTTACGCTCTGCCTTTGACAGGGATCTGGAGTAGAACGCCACTGGGGCTTCCCGCCCGCTCTCCAACACGTGGCACAGGACTGCCCCCACCCCCACTGGTGAGGCATCGTATACCAGAACTACTGGCCTCTTGGGATCGAAATGGGTCAGGATGGCCTCTGAGGATAAAAGTTGTTTCAGCTCATTGAATGCTCTCTCTTGACTCTCGCCCCATCGCCAACCCTTGTCCTTCTTTAATAATCTATGAAGCAGCTCCGCCACCGATGCTTTCCTAGGCAGGAAGGAATTGTAAAAATTCAGGAGCCCCAGGAACGATTGCAACTCGGTTTTTGTGGTGGGGCGAGGAGCATTTTGAACAGCGGCCACCTTTGACTCAGAGGGTTTTATACCAACTGGGGTTACCCAGAAACCTAGGAATTCAACCTTTTTTTGCGAAGAACACACATTTGTCTTTCCGCAGCCTCAAACCCGCTTTCTCGAATACGGTCAGTACCCTGTCCAGCCTTTTGGCCAGTTCTGACTCACTCCCCCCCCGTTATCAAAACATCATCAAAATATGGCAAGACCCCCTCCAAACCCTTCAAAAGTCGCTCCACTAATGATTGGAAGATGCCTGGAGCCGAATTTACGCCAAACTGTAGGCACGTCACCTTAAAAGCCCCTTTGTGGGTGACTATCGTCTGCACAGCAGCTGCAGCTGGGGTTACCGTAAATTGCTGGTAAGCCTGCGCCAGGTCTAACTTCGCAAAACACTTTCCCCCATGTAACTTGGCCAATAAGTGGCTGACTACCGGCACCGGATACGCATTTGGACTTGTTGATGGTGCACTTGTAATCAGCGCAAATTCGAACCTCCCCGCTAGCCTTTAGCACTGTTACAATAGGAGTTTCCCACTCTGCAGAATTGACTGAGACTAGAATTCCCTGGCCCACCAACTTGTCCAGTTCCGCCTCTATTTTGTCCTTTAGCGCAAAAGGCACCCTTCGCGGTTTGAGCCTTATCGGCCGGATCTCCGGGTTCAGGTCAAACGCAACTGGGGGCCCCTTGAATTTTCCGAGTCCCTTCTTGAATACCTAGGGATGCGCGTTACACACTTCCTGTATTGGATCAGTTCCGACAGTATGCACACCCCCTATGAACAAACCCAGGGGCTTAAACCATTTTGTCCCCAGGAGGCAACAGGCCCCCTCCTTGAAAATGACCAGAGGGAGCTCCGGGGCGTGTTGCTTGTATTGCACCTTGAATTTTCCCACCCCCAACACTGGAATGCTATTTCCCTGCACGTCTCGCAAAGTAGACTTCAGTGCTTTGAGCTTGGGCCGCACATTGGGGGAAATTCGCAAAAACTCCCTCTGGGAAATAATGGAATAAGAAGAACCCGAGTCTATCTCCATCTTAACGGCAACCCCTTGCAACAGTACCTCAACAAAGTAACGTGGGTGTCCCAAGGACACACTTTGGACCACCGCGTTGTCATTGCTGGACTCACCGGTACACTCCATGTAACTTGACATCGCTGTCGTCGGAGACTCGGCCCATGCCGTCCTGTTTCCTTGAGGGCCGGACGGCATCCTTCCTTGGGGTACGGTCTGCTGAGTCCTTGTGCTCTCTGCGCCGTGGCCTGCAAACCTTGGTGATGTGGCCCCGCCGTCCGCAGTTGTGGCACTCGGCCTTCCGGAACGGGCACTTGCTACGGTCATGAGATGCCCCGCAGCCGTCGCAACATTGGCTGTCCTTCTGCACCTTCCGGATGTCCTCATCCTTGCTGCTCTCCATGGAGGAGTGTGGCGCCCGCCTGGCCGCTTGCACCGGGGCTGCTGCCCTGTCGGGTTGTGGGGGCCTTGTTCTGAACCCCTTAACCCCGGCTCTCGTGGCTTCTGCCGCCTGCACTTCCTTCAGGACCTCTTGTAACATTGGGGGCGGCTCTTTGTTCATCAGCTTCCGCTGGGTCTCCTCATCCCACACAGCATGCGGTCCCTGAGGGCAATTTCCAGATTTCCCACTTGCATGGGCCTGCAGCCAAATGGAGGGCCGCTGCAAAGGCAGCCACGGACTCACCAGGGGACTGCACCCTCTTCCAGAAAGCATCCCAGGCCGAGAACATCGAGACCGTGGGCTGGAAATGGTCCTGCAAAGCTTTCAGGAGCTGTTTAACCGGGACCTCGTCTACTTTTCTTGGAGACACCAGGTCCACCAAAATCTTCATGGCCGGGAAACTGAGCATCCTGATGAGGGTGGCTCTTTTCTTCCCCTCGTCTGAGTTGTCGGGCACCATCAGTGCGCTTTTGAAATCCATCGCGAACAGTTCCCATTCCTCCGGTTTGTTGATGTCGAAACCGGTCTGTGTTGTCTTGATTCTGTGGGAAGCCATTATCCCACCTTCGTTGCCAGTTTAGTGTTCAAGAACCAAGACAATAGAAACAGCCGAAGTCTGGCTTAACTCATCTTTATTGCATGATGGTCAGTTGGAACATGTGGTAATGGCGGACAAACAGCTCATTATATACAATGGCTATGCATTTGAATGTGGCTCCTCGGTAGCTCATTAGCTACTGTCCACGTGACGTCACCCTTAGTCACGCCCTTCTTGTCCAGGTGAGGCAGTGGCGGGAATCTTCCGCGGCTGTAGGCATTTGGAGAATTTGTACCATGTGAGCTGTATGCTTGCTACTGCCCCCAGTGGTCACTAGCTCGCGTCCTAATACAGAAGGTTACAATGTTACTTTTAGAGATTGTTACATTCACTCATTCGTGTGGTTGCATTTACTTAAAGGCACATTGCAATCCATACACAACACCCTGTAATCTTAGCTCTGCTGGCAGGAGGTTCCAGAGGGCTAGTGTGGACAAGGAGAAGGCCCTCCTTCGTGTGCTAGAGAGATGGGCCCCTCTAGCTGATGGTATAGCCAGAGAGCCCCTCCGGTCCACTCTGGTTGGACGGACAGATACTCTTGGGGTGATGCGGTCTCTTGGGTATCCTGGCCCACTACCACATAGGGCTTTAAAGATCAAAACCAGCACCTTGAATTGCACCTGGAGGCAAACTGGTAGCCAGTACAGCTCCCGAAGTTGTGGCGAAGTGCAGGCATAGCGTCCACACCCCCATCACCACCCGATCAGCCACATTCTGGACCAGCTGCAGCTTCAGAATGGTCGTCAAGGGCAGCCCCATGTAGAGCACATTACAATAATCCAGTCTGGAGGTGACCAGGGCGTGAGTGACCATGATCAAAGAGCCCCGGTCCAGGAGCGGGCACAACTGGTGAATCACCCAAAGTTGGGCAAAAGCCCTCCTGGCCACAGCTGCCACCTGTTCTTCTAGCAGCAGCCGTGAGTCCAGGAGGACCCCCAAATTGCGCACAGGGTCTGTCTGGGGCAAAATAGCCCCATGCAGTACCAAAAATGGTAGCTCCCGTGATAGTGCGGGGCTCCTTATCCATAGCCACTCAGTCTTGCTGGGATTCAGTTGTAATCTGTTGGCCCCCATCCAACGGCCTCCAGGCACCTGGAGAGGACTTTAACAGCATTGCTGGGGTCTCCATGGGCCGAGATGTACAACTGAGTGTCATCCGCGTATGATGGTACTGCACCCCGTGGGAACGGATGATCTTACCCAGCGGCTTCATGTAGATGTTAAATAGGAGAGGAGAGAGCACTGAACCCTGAGGCACCCCATATTTGAGGAGCCTAGGGCTGGACCTCTCGCTCTCCAACCACACCGACTGGGTCCGGTCCTCCAGAAAAGAGGAAAACCAGGACATGAAAGAAGAAGCACTACAAAGCCTTTTAAAGTGACAAACAGAATAGCATTGTCATATCTCTCAGCTTACTAAGGGTATTCACATTCATGCTACCTAAAATGACATTGGATTTTTGTTTCACTGCATCACGTTGTTGGCTCCTGTACAGTTTGATAGCACAATATTCTGCCACATTATGGAAACATAATAGTTCCTTATTGCATCTGTGGGCAATTTTCTGAATCACTTGGTTAAAACTGCTGAATTAATTGCATTTAGGCATTATTGTGTTCAAAAGAGAAGATTTGTTTAGCAAAGATACTTTGCATTCATTTGCTTCTTCTCTGTCACTAGAATGTAGCTTCCCAAGAAAGAACATACAGTATCTGGGGAAAAATCTTCCTGACAAGAGCTCTACAACAAATTTCTCACAGAATCAAAGTGGGAATTACGTTTTTCCCCATGCAGGATAAATGTGTGAATTTTGCTTCTCATCTGAGGCTTTTATATTCATCACATACATGATTCAACATACAATGTTTTATGTGAACTTCTTTCACGTCCAGGTCAGACTTTAAACTGCCAAAATGAAGCCACCTTCTTGGCTTTGTTGTTGGCCAAATGTTGTTAGCCAAACATTGCATGTTTTTGGAAGTAATTGGCAGACCAGTTGCTCTTGGATACCCTCAAGAATGTTTGTTCTTGCAATAAAGTTCTTAAGATCTTCAAGGACTTGAGGCTCATATCCATTCGGAGGATGTTGAGGCTCATTCTCTTGCTTAGTTCTCTCAGCATCTGCTGCTACTTCTCTTATGTGAACTAAAAACATGGGATATGGAACTAAGGTTCCAGATCAAAGGTCAAAGTTTTCCTTCTTTTTGGCTGGTCATGCTGGATCAGTCCCTTCCTAGGAATCATCCTAATTTGTTTTGGTTTGTGCACTAGACAGGGCAAGTTAACAGAATTCAAAATCCCAAATTTCCGGCTCATCTCAGGAGGAAGTGCAGACAGTGATGGGAGACTGCAAAAGCTAAGTCACTCCCTATGTGCTGGAATGTTTGTATAAATGGATAAATGTTCCACTTCTCACAAACCTGGGATAGAACAAATATATTTATTCAAAGAATGAGAAAAGAATATTCATATGAATAGTTGATCTTTTTGTCAAACGTAAGAAAAAGTCTAAGATGTTTTAACTCTAAAATGTATATGTACAACTGAAAATTTGCCTCAGGATTTTGCTCACAGTCACTCTGAAGTACAGTTGCCATTCCTAACACAAATGGCAAGAGGGAAAAAGCAGAGAGGACGAAAACATGAGTGATGAATGAAAAAGCAGAAGAAGGAATGATGGAGCTTCCTGCATACCATCCTGAGGGCACTTCAGTTGGTGTGGCCTGGATGTTTTGCTCCTCAAGGATGGGCACCAGTTAGCCTGTAAGCAGTGATGGGCTCCCAAAAAAAATTACTACCACACTGTGGGCGGTGCTACCTCTGTGGGCTGGGTCAAATCTGTGGGTGTGGCCAAATCTGTGGGTGTGGCCAAATCTGGCCATGTGACTTGCTGGGTGATCTAGTCATGCCTGCCACATGGCCATGAAAACGTCTGCAAACACAGACAGCACAGGCTCTTTGGCTGTAAATGGAGATGAACACTGCATCCTAGAGTCAGATACGGCTGGCTTTTGAGCAAGGGAGACCTTTACTAAGCACTTGCATAAACAGGGCCAAACATCACAGCAAATTTGAATACCAATCAGGGATTTGCTGTTATTAGGTAAAGGTAAAGGTTGCCCTTGTTTGAAAGCCAGTCATATCCAACTCTAGGGTTTAGTGCTCATCTCTGTTTATAGCCAAAGAGCCAGTGCTGTTTTCTGTGGTCATGTGGCAGGTATGACTAAACACCGGAGTGCAGGGAACACTGTTTATCTTCCCACCAAAGTGAACTGCTAGGTTGGCAAGAGCTGGGACTGAGATGGGAGCTCATTCCACACACACACACACACACACACACACACACACACACACACACACACACACACACACACACACACACACACACACACACACACACACAGCCCCAGATGAGGGACACACACGCATGTGCACACACGTGCACACACACACTGTTATGTATGCATGTACAATGTTACTTTAAGAAATGTATGAATGTAACCTGACCACAATTACAATGTAGCCCAGCTGTTAAAGGAACGCGAGTAAGCTGCCCATAGAGGGCAGCTGCGAGCGTTCAACTCACATGGTTCTCATTCCTCAAATCGCCGGCAGCCGCGGGAACTTTCCCGCACCAGCAAACTATCACTGGAACCGAGAGGGGGGCGTGACTGGAACAACGCCACGCCGGTAGCAGCCAATGAGCTACCGTGCAACAAGATTCAAATGTATTGTACCACCGTATATAATGTGATGTATCTCCGCCATTACCACATGTTCATACTGATCATCAACCAATAAACCTGTGTTAGTCCTTACTGCGACTCCTTCCTTGTCTTCCGTGCAAGACACTAAACACACACACCTCCCCCTACATCCCCCCCCCACACACACAGAGGAGACTCACTCACTGGCCCAGAAAGTGCAGGAGTAGAGGATGTGGGCCACGACAAGGGAGCTGAAGCTGCTGCTGGCCTCCCCCTCCTCCCATGATGACACATGGTGGAGAAGGGCAGGTGGTGGCAGCAGTGAAAGGGGCGCTTCAAAGGCAGCGGCTGGGCAGCAGCATAGGCTAGCTAAGCCCGGGTTCTGCACAGGTCGGAGTTGCACCTTCTTCATGATGCCTCCACTGCCAACGCTAGTGCCTGATACACAGTTCAGAATCATATCAGAGAATAAACAAAACAAAACAAAAAACATTGTAGCACCTTGAAGACTAACTGTTAAATTTTAATGTGAGCTTGAAACACAGACTAACACAGCTAGTATTCCAAAAGTTCAGAATCAGACTCGCTGAAGAGTAAGGTTTTGTACCTAGAGATCTGGAGGAAGTTTTTCAGATACTTGGGTCAATTTGTTTTTATCTTCAGGCTGAACTAGGATTTTCAGTGCTTCAAATTGGCACAGTCAGTGAAAGGTCTGGTGGACAAATCATGGGAGAAAAGGTTGGAAGGGCTTTGTGAAGCCCCAAAACTTCACTCTCCGTTTCTCCCTAATCCTTTGAATAATTGCAACAAATTACTGCCTAGATCTGTAGCCAATAGACTGTCTGAGTGGCTTACCTTAGTTTAAAATATAACAATAACATATACACGAACACTTATAAAATAATTAATATCAGCCAGCAGCATAACAGCTGGTTACTATGGTAAAAATCATCAGGTTAAAAAACTTCACAAAGGCCTGGAGAAATAAAAACTTAACCTGGTACAGAAAAGACACAAAACTTAACTTCAGGCAGGGCTGGCATCAGAAATTTCCGGGCCTGGTACGCGCCCCCCTTTGGTCATGCCCCTATGGTTTTATGCACATACGCGGTTTGTTTGTGCATGCGTAGAACAGTGGTTTCCCGGTGAAACCACGCCCCTATGGTTTTCTGCACATGCGTGGTTTGTTTGCGCCACCAGGCCCCCGTCATCTCCGGGCCCAGGACGGGAGTCCTGATGGCGGCCCTGACTTCAGGCATAGTGAAGCTTTAGTGTATGGGACCAAAGACAACAGGACAACCGAAGGGTTGGTTTAACACAGGTTTATTGCATGGTGTTCCAGTGAAGCATGAGGTAATGGCGGTGATACATCTCAATATATACAGTAGCCCTCTACATTTGAATCTTGTAGCACGGTAGCTCATTGGCTGCTACCGGCGTGGCCTCGCCCAGGCACGCCTCTTTTCCTGCTGCTGAATGCAGATCTTTCTTCTGCTGCTGAATGCGGGGAAGGTTTTCCCGCGGCTGTCCATGATTGAGCAATGTGAACCATGTGAGACTGAACGCTCGCAGCTGCCCTTTGTGGGCTGTCTGCTCGCGTTCCTTTACAGCTGAGATCGTTTGTATTTGGAGTGGTTACATTCTTTTTTTTTTTTATAAATTTTTATTGATTTTTTAAAGCATAAGACATGAAACAAACATTTTATACATGACAAAAAAAAATAACAAAAAATTAATAAAAATAAAATCATAATATAAAAGATAAGACAGACTGTATATTACATACACTTACAGACTTCATCACCCTAGTGCTATATACATTGTCCTAGGAGGTTGTGGGATCTCCCATTCATTTCTATTGTTCCCAAAATTTCGTTTGGTCTGGTGTCAATTTTTTTATTTCATCTCTTGTCATTGAGTATTCCACAAATTTTCGCCATATTTTCCAAAATCTACTTTCTTTTATTATACCTTTCTTAAGATTTAATTCCCATGTTAGTTTTTCATTCAATGCGAGATCCCACATCTGCCCGTACCAATCCTGCACTTTTAACATTATATCACTTTTCCAATTTTTTGCAATACACATTCTTGCCATTACTAACATCATAGACAACAACTCTTTCTTATCATTATCTATTTTAATATTCTCAACATCTGTCAGTAAGATGGTATCTGGCCCCAATCTGAGACGTACTCCCATAATTTTCCCTATCTCGATCTCAATTTTTGTCCAAAAGTTTTCTACCTCTTTACATTCATACCACATATGAACATATGTACCCAAACTGTTTTTACATCTCCAACACATTTTATTGTTCTTCTTATCCATCTGGTGCAGTCTCACGGGTGTCAGATACCACCTCCATAACATTTTAAAATTGTGTTCCTTTATTCTGACCGATAGGGATCTCATAATTCTTTTTTTCCATTTATTTTGCCATTCCTTTTCCGTTATTTTCAAGTTCAAATCCTGTTCCCATGTATTTCTTAATGTTTCTTGTGGATTACCTTCTGTGTTTATTATTTTATAAATTTTACTAACCAACCCTTTAATACCAATTTCCTCTCTCCTGATTTTCCAAACTAATTCCTCAAATTCCGTCCTGTCTCTTTCTAGGCTTCGTTCTCTCCAGTATTTATTATTCCACTTATTCACCATACTTATCTGAAACCAATTCAACTTCATCTGGGTATATAGCTCTCTTTTCCTCGCATCATCTTTGCAGACTCGTATCCAATCTTTCAATAGGAGAACCCTATTTGTCGACAAAATTTCCTTAATCTCGTTATCCAATCTTATTGGGAAGTTATTCAAGTCTTCTATTTCAATTATCGGTGAGATATTCGGGGCCAATTTCATTTTAACTTTCTTCCATACTCCCAACATAGATCTCATCATTCTGTTTTTAATCGATATTTTTCCTGTTTCCTTGTCTAAAAAAAAACTCTTACCAACTTCCTTTACTTCGTTCATCTCGATTCCCTCCCAGATAACCGGCTCCTTCATCAATATCTTAACTACATTCTTTATCTGGAAGGCTTTATAATAACTCTTTAAATTAGGCATTCCTAAACTGCCTTCTTTTTGAGGTAAATACCACATTTTCTTTAAAATTCTAGGTCTGCGTCCCCCATTACAATAACTATCAAATAGTTTTTGAAATTCCTCAATATCCTTATCTATCAGCTGAATTGGTAAGGCATCAAATAAAAAATTTAGTTTTGGTAGTAACATCATTTTAGTCAGTGCTATTCTGCCGAACCAAGACAACTTCAGTTTTTGATATTGTGAGATTTTAATCTTAAGTTCCTTCTTTTGTTTATCATAATTTAGTCTTTTCAGGTCCTCTAAATTATTGGATATATTTATCCCCAGGTATTTCAAACTCCCTTTAATCTGTAATTTAAATTCATCCCTGATTTTCCTTTGCTCTTCTTTTTCAATATTATTTAAAATTAATTCTGATTTTTCCCAGTTTACCTTCAAACCTGTAATTTGTTCAAAATCCTTTAAATGCTTTTGAATCCTTTCCATGGTTCTTCTGGGGTGTTTCATAATTAACAAAGTATCGTCTGCATATAAACTAATTTTATTTTCCAGTATTCCTTCTATATTTTTGTCTTCTCTTATTATATTAGCTAATATTTCCATCGCCATAATAAATAGAATTGGAGATAGGGGACATCCTTGCCTTGTTCCTGCCTCTAATCTTAATTCTTCTGTTAAACCGTCGTTAACCCTGATTTTAGCGTATCCTTGTTGGTACAGTTGTTCTATTGTCTTTATAAACCTATTACCGAATCCATAACTCTTAATTATCTCGATAATTGTTACCCATTGTACAGAATCAAATGCTTTAAAAATATCTAATGATAATATACCTACTTTCTCTTTATTTTGTCTTGCCACGTCTATTAAATTTAGTACTCGCCTTACTAAATCTGTCATATATCTCCCTTTCACAAAGCCGGCCTGGTCTTTATTTATATATTTATCCATAAAACTATTCAGTCTGTTTGCCAGTATAGCTGTAAAAATCTTAGCATCTTGATTAATCAGGGATATAGGTCTGTATGATTCTACTTTTTCTAAATCTTTTCCCGGTTTTGGTAATAGGACAATTATTGTTCTATACCACGATGCAGGTACCTGTTCCCCCTTAAGAATACCATTATAAAGTTTTAACAGTTTCGGGATTACTATCTCCTTAAATTCTTTATAAAACTCAGCAGGTAATCCATCCTCACCAGGTGCTTTATCTATTTTCAATTTGTTTATTACTTTTTTTATCTCTTTTTCAGTTATTAATTCTTCCATTCTTTGTTTATGCTCTTGGCTTATTTTATTTTTAATTTGCATTTCCAATCTATCTTTTAATTTGTCTAGGTTTATTCTCTTTTTAGAGTATAGGGATTGGTAAAATTCTCTGACCACCTTGCATTTATCTTTAATCTTATTATGCCTTATACCCTCCTTATCCACTAATATCCCTATTTCTCTTCTGCCTCTCTTTTCTTTAGCCGCTCTTGCCAACATTTTTGAATTTTTATTGCTATATTCAAAATATTCTCTTTTTAAATATGTTAGGTCTCTTTTCACCTTTTCTATGTCATTTCCAATTAATTCCTTCCTTAGTCCCTGCATCTTTTCATATACTTTTCTATCCTTAGTTATTGCATGTATCTCCTGTAACCTTTTAATCTCTTTTTCTGTTTCTTCTTGCTTACTTTTTAACTGTTTATTTCTAATACTTGCCAACCTAATACTTTCACCCCTAAATATTGCTTTCATGGTATCCCATACGGTACCAATTCGTACTTCCCCTGTATCATTCCACTTCCAATTTTCTTCCCATTTTTCTACCATTTGATCTTTACTTTTTTTATCTCTAAACAATCTAGCGTTATATCTCCAATTTTTCGGGCTCTTTATAGCATCTATTTTCAATTCCACCAATACTTTTGCATGATCCGATTCTTTGAATATTCCAATTTCTATACCATCTAAATTACTTATCAAATTATCCGTAACAAATATGTAATCTATTCTGGAATATGTATTGTACACTTGTGAAAAATACGTATAGGCCCTTTCCTGTCCTTTAAGTACTCTCCATGTATCTTTCAACCCCAAGGATTTCAACCAGTTATTTAACACAAACGTCTTATTTCCACCTACACTTCTCTTCATATTCGTGCTATCTATATTTGATCCTACTAGATTGAAATCTCCCCCTACAATCATTTTTGTTGTTTTTTCTTTCTCTAGTATTCGGTATATCTTATTTAAAAACCTGTTTTGATGTTCATTTGGCACATACAAATTCACCAACGTTATTTCCTCTTCTTCTATCTTCCCCTTTATTATCAAGTATCTACCTTCTGGGTCTGATATACTTTTTATTATCTCGAATCCCGCTCTATTTGATATCAAAGTTGCGACCCCCCTAGCCTTTGAGGAGCCATATGATTTTTCGTAAACTTGGGTCCATCCTAAGAATAATTTATTGGTTTTTTCCGAATTCTGATGGGTCTCCTGAAGAAAAATTATATCCGGTCTATCTTTTCTGAGTGCCGCTTCCAACCTCCTTCTCTTCACTTGACAACCAGTACCTTTCACGTTCCATGTTAATACTTTTATATCCTTCATCTATTATGTATCTCCCTCCCTTTTTTTGCAGTTCCCACTTCCTCCTACGGACATGTGATCAACATATAACATTTCCTTCACCTTATACAAAAAAGTAATAATAATAATAAAAAAGGAAAAAACCTCTAAAAGAAAAAATACACTAAACAATCTACTACTCTCCCTCCCCATTTCTTTTTTACAAATGGCCTCCAAAATTCAGAGGGGGGAGGGGGGGTGCAGTCATACATAGGAGTCTGGATTGGGCCTGAACCTACTCCCCGTCCGGAGCTATTCCTCCTTCTGCCCCTTTTGGCATATTCTCGTTTCCATTGCTATCCCTTCTTCTATAACCACCAGATATAATCAATTCTTCCTTCAAATCAAACCACTCTTTAGTTCCTGCTTCCAATAATTTGGCATCTATCATTACATCCAAGACATTAATATCTTCATTGATTAAATATCTTCTTCCCAGATAAAAAAAACTTAATTGTCTTGGGAATTTCCAATTGTATCTTATTCCCCTTTCCTGGAATCTTTTTGTGATTGGCTTCATCGACTGTCTCCAGAAACGATCCTCCATTGGAATGTCGTTGTACACTTCAATGTCATGGCCTTCTACTTTTAAAACCTCTGGTCCTTTTTCACGTATAAGCGCCATTAACCTCAATTTATCTGATACATTAGCAAATTTTAACATGACATTCCTTGACCCAGTTTTGCCCCTTCTTGAACCAAGCCTAAATACATTTACCACTTCATGCGGCGTGAAGCCATCTTCCATAATTTCGTCAAGCCATTTCACTATTCTTTCTTTTAATTTGTCTGGTGAATTCTCTGGGAATTTTCGAATTATAACATTTGCTTTTCTTAATTGTTCTTCTACATTTTCCAATCTCTTTTCATGATCCCCAACTTTATTTTCTCTTTCCTTTTCTTTCTTTTTTAATTCCATGACCTCTACTTTTATCATTGCTTGATCTTTTTTTATCTCTTCTTGCTCTTTTTTAATGGTCTTTGTTTCCTCTTTCATATCTTCAATTCCCTTCATAATGTTTACTAATACATCTTGCAAATCCTTCTTCCATTCTGTTCTAAATTGAGCAAACATATTTCCAATATTATTCCCCAGGGTATCAAATCTCTCGTTAAGAATTTCAAATTCAGATTTAGTTCCTTCTCCTCCCCCTGTCGCCGATGTCGTTGGTGTTGTGGCCGTGGACGTGGTTACGATCGTTGTTGGTGTTGTTCCTGCTATCGCCGCTGTCGTTGACACTGTTGACATAACTGTTGTTGTCGTTGTTACTTTTGCTGTTGTTATCACGATTGATTTTACCACAGATGGAGTAGGCGCCGTTGGTGATATTATTGTCTTCTGTTGCTGCTGCTGCTGTAGTTGTTGTGCCATCTTTTTCACTGTCTCTTGTTCCTCCAAATCCTTTATCTCTTGTTGCATTGCTTTTTTCATTTCTTCTTTCTCCTCATCCAATCTTGTAAGCCTCCTGAAACTTCTATCGGAGGACGTTGGTCTTTGCTCTCTTGTCCAAGCCAATTTCTTCTCCTTCTCTTTCCCTCTCCCCTGCCGTTTCATTCAAATATATTTCTAACTGCTTATTATCAATTTACATATAAAGTTTAATCATTCAAAATTCGCCATATATTTTATCTCTAACCAATTTTATTAAACTTTCCAAATACAGTACTTAACCCTTATCCCCTCCCCCCTCCCTCTCTCTGTCCTATATATGCGCGTGTATTTACAGACACATATACCCACACATGTATACCCAGAGAGTCGTTCAAACTTCCGTTGTCCCAATTTAAATTTAATTAATTTCCCTCTTATATTTTTATCTACTTTGATATTTCCCCTCCCCACAAGGTTCAAAATAAAATAAAAATAAAAACAAAAAAGAATGAGAAAAAAAAAGGGGAAAAAAAATTTTTTTTTTTAAAAAAGGAAACGGTTAGAAAAATCTTATTTGAAAAAATATTTAAAAATTAAAAAGCTTCAAACCAGCCAAGAAAAAAAAACCAAACAAAAATAACAGCAATTAAAAAGAAAAAAAATATTTTCTATCTCCAAAATTTAACTGTAGGGGGAGCCAACTCTCTATTGTAAATTGCAAACGGTTTCCAAATCTCTTTTAAGGAGGGAGAGAGGGGGAGTCAGCAGAGACAAAGATAACACTGATGAGTTCACTTTCCTGTTCTCCAAAGTTCCAATCTACAAGCAGTTTATTTCTCAGAAAACTACGCCACAACAGCTTCTTGCTTCTCTTTGTATCTCCAAAAAAATGTATGCAGGGACAGGCTTATCGTCTCTCTTCTTCTTTAAAAAAAAAACCAGTTCTCTTAGACCACAGCACAATAGCGAGAGGGGGAGGCAAGGAAAGGGGAAGAAAAAAATTAACAAAAAAAGGAAAGCAGGGAATACTATCTTGCCCCTTTTACTTAGCCGTTAATTTATCCACTCCCACCGGCATAAAACATTTCAAAAGGGAAAAAAAAAATTAGAAAAAAAAAGATAAGAAAAAATCAGTCTCTTTACTTCTGCTTTCTATTTCCCCCTTTCTCTTTATAAGTCTTTACAACTTTGCTCACCGTCAAACTTCTTCGCTTTCCCCTTTGCTCCTTTCCAGCGCCTCGAAACTCCGTACGTCTCCGATCGGGGGGGGGGCGACGAGACCAAGCGAGCCCGCTACAAAATCTCTTTCGGCCCCCCAACAGATTTACTTTTAATTCCGACGTCCACTTATGCTTTGCCCATACTTTTGAGCTCTTTTACTAGAACGCCGCTTTCCTCCAATTTCCAGAATTTCCGTTCTTCGATCCAGAGCTCTGGGGACTCGTCGCCATTACTGGTCGCCCATCCCCCCGCTCTCAAGATCGAAACTCTGTCCTACCTCTTTTTCTCGGCGCTGCTTTGGAGCATCCAATATATTTTCCACTGCTAATTTTCCTTCTCTTTTTCCTAGTCCATTTTTCAGCCGGTTTCAGGGTCTATTTTCACTTTAAAAAAGTCACTTTCTTTTCTCTCCTTTCCGAGCGGAGAAAAGCTCGTCCCTCTCAGCCCTCCATCATGACACGCCCCCCGTTACATTCTTGCCTTTACAGTATAATGAACATGCATACATACATACATAACATCCCTCCCCCCTAGGATGGGACGAAGTCCCGCAACCATTGTGGCTTGCCGCACGTGCGCTTGGGGCGTGCCTGCGTCTGACCTAGTACTGGAGAGCCTGTGATCCCTGACTCCGCGGGTGCTTGTCCTGCAACGGGAAACGGGGATTCGTTAGTGGCTCTGTGGGGCGTCCGTGCCTGCCTTGCGCCCGGGGATGGGAATGGAATGAACAGTTGGGAGGTGAACCCCTGCCTGTTGCTCTCGGACCCCGGGGACCCTCCTATTGTGAACCGCGGAACCGATGAGGTCGCCCTTGTGGTTCTGCTACCTTCTGATCCCCGCTCGGGGGACCTTGAGACTGTGGTGGGCGGACTCGCTGTTGCCTCCCGTCTTGGGGGTGTCGGTCTCCGGGAAATTGGCGCTATATTGCATTCTAACTCACAGGGGCTACTGGGACTGGAAGTACCAGGGGCTGAACTGAAACCCCTCTTTTCGCTAGGACGGGTGGGGGACCACTCCGCTAACTCCCCCTGGTACTGTAAATCAACGTCTAAACTTCTATGGGCATCTGTGTTTCGGGGAAACTTCCAAGGGGTATGTGTGTGGTCGGGGCTCCTCCTTTCTGCCGCGGACTCCCGCAAAAGATCTCTGTGGATCGATTCCCTTTCCTCCCCCCTTGGTGGGGACCCATGTTCCCCTTTTCCTCCCCCTTGGGCTAAGCAGGTGGGGGAGTACCCTAACGCTGATTCGATGCTATTTTCGTCTCCGTCCTGCTCTCCGGGGACCCTGCGCCTGAGTTGGTCCACGTGTCGCCTCCACAGGAAGCCTGTACTGGTCTCCACGCGGTATGAGACGGGGCCGGTTTGTGCTATTACGGTGCCCGGCACCCAGGCTGGCCCCGCGTTGGCGTAGTTCCTGCAATGCACCGGAGCGCCTACGCTGAAACTCTTTGTGGGTTCCACCCCTATGTTCCACCCTTTGTCCTCTACTCTCGTGGGGTCTAGCTTGGAGATTCCCGTGGCCAGCTTCCTGCGCATCAGCAGCTCTGCGGGGGAGTACCCTGACGCCAATGGGGTGACCCTGTACCTTAGCAGGAATTGGCACAATTTCAGGTCGAGGTCTCCGGGGCCCATGCACAGCAGCGCGTCTTTCGTGGTGCGCACGAGGCGCTCTACTTGGCCGTTGGTGGCCGGGTGAAAGGGGGCGGAGGTGATGTGCCGAATGGCGTTGCGCTCCATGAATGCCCCGAACTCGGCGGACGTGAAACAGCTAGCGTTATCGCTGACGAGGGTGTCGGGTAAACCGAACGTGGAAAAGACCCTCCGTAACTGTTTAATTGTTGTGGCCGAGGAGGTGCTCGAGACTGGAATGACCTCCAACCACTTGGAGAACGCGTCCACTACAAGGAGGAAAAGCGTTCCCCTGAACGGGCCAGCAAAGTCTACGTGTACCCGGGACCAGGGCCCCCTTGCTGTGTCCCACTCCCTATGTGGCGAGCGGGCCTCTTCTGGCCTGGAGCTTTGGCACGCTTCGCAAGTGCCGACCATGTGTTCGATGTCGGCGTCTAGCTGGGGCCACCAAAAGTAACTGCGGGCCAGTGCCTTAGAGCGGACGATCCCCGGGTGGCTGACGTGCAGCAGTTTAAGCACCCTCGGCCGGAGAGACGTGGGGATCACTACCCGCTGTCCCCACAAAAGGCAACCCCTCTCTAGGGACAACTCTAGTTTCTTTTTGAAAAATGTGTCAAATTCCGCTGCTGGGGAAGACACGGGCCACCCTTTCTGTACCCAGGAGCAAACTGTGGCCAGCGTTTTGTCCTTGCCGGTCGCTTTGGCGATGTCGGCCGGTACTACTGGAGGGGAGTCTAGGACCTCTATCATTAAGACCTGGTGGTCCCTCTCTACCTCGCCCACGTGGCAGCAATCCCGGGGAATGGGGGACCTCGACAGGGCATCCGCATGGCTGATCTCCTTCCCGGGCCGGTATACCAACGCGTGCTGATACGCGTTGAGAAAAATGGCCCACCTGAGCATTCTCGGGGACAGGATTTGGGGTGTGGGCTTATCTGCGGTGAAAATGCCTAGCAAGGGCTTATGGTCAGTCACTATGGTGAAGGGGCGGCCGTACACAAAATCATGAAATTTCTTAGTCCCCGCAATTATCGCTAGTGCTTCCCTGTCTGTCTGGGCATAGTTTCTCTCCGCTTGGGACAAGGACCTAGAGTAGAACGCTATCGGGGCCTCCCTCCCGTCCTCCAGTATGTGGCATAACACCGCCCCCACCCCCACCGGGGATGCATTGCATATCAGGACCACTGGGCGTTTGGGATTGAAATGGGTCAGTACCGCATCTGATGCCAGGAGTCGCTTCAGGTCATTGAAAACCCTCTCCTGGTCGTCGCCCCACTTCCATGCCTCGTCCTTTTTTAACAATTTGTGTAGCGGTTCCGCTACTGCTGCCTTCCGCGGAAGGAAGGAGTGGTAAAAGTTGAGCAGTCCAAGGAACGACTGCAACTCGGGCTTGGAGGTGGGGCGAGGGGCCTTCTTGATGGCGGCCACCTTGGACTGGGATGGCCTGATTCCCTCGGGAGTAACACGGAACCCTAGGAACTCAACCTCAGTTGCGAAGAAAACGCATTTGTCTTTCCGCAACCGCAACCCCGCTTTTTCGAATATTGTCAGGACCTTTCCCAACCTCCTTGCTAATTCGGCCCGGCTCCCCCCTGTAATCAATACGTCATCAAAGTAGGGTAACACCCCCTCTAACCCCTTCAGGAGGCGTTCCACGAGTGACTGGAAGATCCCGGGCGCCGAATTCACGCCGAATTGGAGGCGCGATACCTGGAACGCCCCTTTGTGGGTGACTATGGTCTGTGCGGCAGCTGCGGCGGGGGTCACCGGGAGTTGCTGGTAGGCTTGGGCCAGGTCGAGTTTAGCGAAACACCTCCCCCCGTGTAACCTGGCCAACAAGTGGCTGACTACCGGCACCGGATACGCATTAGGGCGGATCGCCTTATTGATGGTGCACTTGTAATCAGCGCATATGCGGACCTCCCCGTTGGCCTTGAGCGCTGTTACAATTGGAGTTTCCCACTCCGCAGAATCAACAGGAACAAGAATCCCCTGGCCCACCAATTTGTCCAACTCCGCCTCTGTTTTGTCCTTTAGTGCGAAAGGCACTCTGCGCGGTTTAAGTCTGATTGGACGTACTCCAGGGTCCAGGCCGAAAGTTACTGGGGGGCCCTTGAATTTTCCAAGCCCCTTTTTGAAAACCTCGGGGTGCGCGTCGCACACGCTCTGTATTGGATCAGTCCCGGTGGCGTGTGCTCCCACGGCGTGCACCCCCCCAATGAACAACCCCAGAGGCTGGAACCATTGAGTCCCGAGGAGGCTGCATTTACCTCCCTTGAGGACGACTAGGGGAAGCGTTGCGGTGTGCTTTTTAAACTGGACCTGGAACTTCCCAACCCACAACACTGGGATGCGGTTCCCTTGCACGTCCTTCAGTGTGGCCCTCAACGCTTTGAGCTTGGGCCGCACGCGGGGGGCGATTTTCATGAACTCTCCCTGGGAAATAATAGAGTATGAAGAACCCGAGTCCACCTCCATTCTAACAGGGGCCCCTTGTATTACTACCTCAACGAAGTAACGGGGGTGCTCCGTGGAAACGCTGCAAACCGGAGCGTCGTCCTCGCTGTCGTCGGAGATGCGCCCTACGCCGTCCCGCGTCCTCGTGGTCCGGGTGCCGTCCTTTGGCCTCGTGGTGCGGTCCAGCCTCGCCGAGCGGTCTGGAGAACTCCTTGTGGCCTCGCGCCGTTTCCGGCAGACCTTGGCGATGTGCCCGCGCCGGCCGCAGTTGTGGCACTCGGCCTTGCGGAATGGGCATTTGGCGCGGGCGTGGGCGGCGCCGCAGCCGTCGCAGCGCCGGCCCTCTCTCTGGACCCTCCGGACGTCCTCGTCGTCGCCGCTCTCCGCAGATGAGTTTGAAGCTCGCCGGGCCGCGCGCACCGAGCTCTCTGCCTTGGCGGGCTTCGGGCGCCAGTCCTGAAGCTCTTGCACCCCGGCGGTCGTGGCCTCCGCGGCCTGTGCCGTGTCGAGGACTTGTTGCCACGTGGGAGGCGGCTCCCTTTTCATCAGCGCGCGCTGAGTCTCTGTGTCCCTCAGACCGCAGAGCAGGCAGTCCCGGAGGGTGACGTCTGGAGTCTCCCACTTGCATGGGCCGGCGGCCAGCCGCAGGGCCGCGGCGAACTCAGAGACCGATTCCCCGGGCGCCTGGACTCGCCTCCAGAACGCGCTCCGAGCGGGGAACATCGCTATTGCTGGCCGGAGATGGGCGCGCAGCGCCGCCAGGAGCTCTGTGGCTTTGAGGTCGCCCACCTTCCTCGGCGCAATCAGGTCCACCAAGGTCCTCTTGGTCTCGTGTCCGAGCATGCGGACGAAAATGGCCCTCTTCTTGGCCTCATCTGAGACTTCGAGCTCCACCAGCGCTGCGTTGAAGTCTATCTCAAACAGCTCCAAGTCTCCCGGCTTCCTGATCTCGTAGCCGGCGCATGTCTTGGTCCCGTGGGCAGCCATATCCCACCTTCGTCGCCAATTTAGTGTATGGGACCAAAGACAACAGGACAACCGAAGGGTTGGTTTAACACAGGTTTATTGCATGGTGTTCCAGTGAAGCATGAGGTAATGGCGGTGATACATCTCAATATATACAGTAGCCCTCTACATTTGAATCTTGTAGCACGGTAGCTCATTGGCTGCTACCGGCGTGGCCTCGCCCAGGCATGCCTCTTTTCCTGCTGCTGAATGCAGATCTTTCTTCTGCTGCTGAATGCGGGGAAGGTTTTCCCGCGGCTGTCCGTGATTGAGCAATGTGAACCATGTGAGACTGAACGCTCGCAGCTGCCCTTTGTGGGCTGTCTGCTCGCGTTCCTTTACAGCTGAGATCGTTTGTATTTGGAGTGGTTACATTCTTGCCTTTACAGTATAATGAACATGCATACATACATACATAACAGAAGCGTATCCTATGATTGTGGTGCCATGAAACAACCCTTTCTCTAATCACTTTCCACCAAATTTCCTAATACAGGGGTCCCCAACCTGTGGCCTGCAGACTGCTCTTTCTGTGGGGGTTTCCAACTCTCAAGGCATTTCCTCCCCCAATCCACACTGGTGGTTTTTTTTTGCCCCAGTCAGCATATTCCTGTCCCTTTCTTTACCAAAAAGCACCATAGTCACATTTCTTCTTCTGCGCATGCGTAGAACAGTGGTTTCCCGGTGCCACCACGCCCCTATGGTTTTCTGTGCATGCGTTGTTTGTTTGGTTCCTCTTAGTTTTATCCTCCAAACCAGAATTTTGGCCATTCTGGTGCTTTGATAGCCAGAAGAGCTCAGGTAACACTAACATTTCTTCATTGGACTCTGAATGTTTACTTTTGACCTAAATCAGGGAGGTTCTTAATTTTGTTTCATTTTTATCTAAGATGTGATCCTTTTCAGGCAATGGGCACTCTCACATGACCCCCATGCCCCAGAATGTTGGGGAACAATGTCCTAAGAGAAAAGACCTTGAAGAAAGGTCTCTCTGGACTATTTGAACACTCAGCTAACATGCAGAAAGAGATAATATTGGCTGCCCCGTCTCTAGCTACCCAGGGTTCTAAAGGTAAGAGTCACCTCTTTGACATCACCCCATTAAGCACATTCTTGTGTCCCAGGCAGATAATGAATTGGGGGCTTGGCTCTCGAGCCAGATGGCAGAAGTTCAAATCCCCACCACGCCTCCTGGGAGAGAGTCCAGCTGAAATCACTGAGGGCATCCATGACTGATGGGATAGCATGCCCTGTAATTGAATAGCCTCAGGCTAACTGCACGGCCCGAAAGCATCACAAGAAGGAGGGACTGGTAAAGAGCACTTTATACCTAGAAAAGCCATAAGTCAGAGTCGACAGAATGTAATTAATTAGTAATTAGGCAGATGGTTTTGCAGATGATTGAGCTATATTCGAATAAACTGAAGTATTGCAAGCGACTCTGATCTTAGAAGCTCGTGTCTTTGTATTTATACAACACACAGAAGGTAACATATTTGGGGACTTGACAGGATCATGTAATGCTCATGCAAGACATGTACAGCCTGCCCTGAGTGTCTATGATGCAATTATAACATCTCACTCCTCTCTCCCAGCATGTGACTCAAGGTATTGGTGGTAGGTTAAGGTTTCCCTTGCTCGAAAGCCAGTCGTATCCGACTCTAGGGTGCAGTGCTGTTTCAAAGCTGAAGAGCCAGCGCTGTCTGCTGCTGCAGACGTTTCCATGGTCATGTGACAGGCATGACTAGACATTGGAGCACACGGAACGCTGTTACCTTCCCACCAAAGTGGTCCCTATTTATCTACTTTCAATTTCTTGCTTTCAAACTGCTAGGTTGGCATGAGCTGGGACAAAGACGGGAGCTCATTCCATCCTGCAGTACTCGGGAATCGAACTGCTGACCTTCCGCCTCCCAGTCAGCGTCTTGGCCACTTGAGACACTGCAGTCCCTGCAGTTCTTATAGTGGCTGCTATAAGAACTGTGATTCTGGATGGTGGTCTGCAAGTCAAGTGCAGAGCCTGCCTGCTATTTATGACCTAGGCTGGCAGCTCTATTTGAGTGTCAGGATGACAAATCAATGCTTTGCCAAAGGTTTATAGGGTATAGTGCAGTTTGCTGCTGATTTCTGTCTCCTACGCAAGTCATGACAGAGGCTTTGAAGCTTGACCAGGTTTATCATCCTTCAGATGCAATGATCGACTCTGCTCCCCAGTGTCACAGGCTTGTTTTCTACTTTTTGATCATTGTTTCTTTAATTTGTTCTATGTCTGCTGTGGCTTTGCACATGAAAAAACAAGGTCATTTGTTTAACCCTCTCGGGAAAGACCTTTCACTGCCCTTTCCTCTGTAGTCCTTTTGGCTAGGGCAGGGCTGTGATTGTGGTATATGAGTCCCTAACGTATTCCTTCAGGGTGTCATGGTGATTGTTCAACATCCCAGGCCCCCTTGACCCTGTTTAGCTGTGTGGAAAACTCAGACTGCTGCTCTGATGAAGCAATTCAAATGTCTGCACCAACATATGCTCCCTTTTAGTTGTCAGAAACATTCAGATTTAGTCCCCAGTATCTAATCTTTAGTTCTAAACTCTCCACTGGGAGCTGGTTCTTGCTGTGAGAGAACAAAAAAGATTGATGTAAAAGATAAATGTAGTTTGGCAGAGGTTTTTTGTATTACTAAAGCTGACCCTTCAAGATGTCAAAATTGCTTTATTGCACCATGATCACATTCCAAAAATTAACAGACTCTCTTGCTTAATTTTCACTACCCCAAGCTACAACTTGGGACTGCGGTGGCTCAAGTGGTTAAGATGCTGAACTTGCTGACTGGAAGGTCGGAGTTCAGTTCCCGGGTACTGCAGGACAGAGTGAGCTCCTGTCTCTGTCCCAGCTCCTGCCAACCTAGCAGTTTTGTAAGCAAGAAATTGCAAGTAGATAAATAAGGACCAATTTAGTTGGAAGGTAAACAACGCTCTGTGCACTCTGATGTTGAGGCATGCCTGCCACATGTCCATGGAGACTTCTGCAAACACAGACAGCTCTGGCTCTTTGGTTATAAACAGAAATGAGCACTGAACCCTAGAGTCGGATTTTAATGTATGGGACCAAAGACAACAGGACAACCGAAAGGTTGGTTTAACACAGGTTTATTGCATGGTGTTCCAGTGAAGCATGAGGTAATGGCGGTGATACATCTCAATATATACAGTAGCCCTCTACATTTGAATCTTGTAGCACGGTAGCTCATTGGCTGCTACCGGCGTGGCCTCGCCCAGGCACGCCTCTTTCCTTGCTGCTGAATGCAGATGTTTCTTCTGCTGCTGAATGCGGGGAAGGTTTTCCCGCGGCTGTCCGTGATTGAGCAATGTGAACCATGTGAGACTGAACGCTCGCAGCTGCCCTCTATGGGCTGTCTGCTCGCGTTCCTTTACAGCTGAGATCGTTTGTATTTGGAGTGGTTACATTCTTGCCTTTACAGTATAATGAATATGCACACATACATACATAACATCCCTCCCCCCTAGGATGGGACGAAGTCCCGCAACCATTGTGGCTTGCCGCACGTGCGCTTGGGGCGTGCCTGCGCCTGACCTAGTACTGGAGAGCCTGTGATCCCTGACTCCGCGGGTGCTTGTCCTGCAACGGGAAATGGGGATTCGTTAGTGGCTCCGTGGGGCGTCCGTGCCTGCCTTGCACCCGGGGATGGGAATGGAATGAACAGTTGGGAGGTGAACCCCTGCCTGTTGCTCTCGGACCCCGGGGACCCTCCCATTGTGAACCGCGGAACCGATGAGGTCGCCCTTGTGGTTCTGCTACCTTCTGATCCCCGCTCGGGGGACCTTGAGACTGTGGTGGGCGGACTCGCTGCTGCCTCCCGTCTTGGGGGTGTCGGTCTCCGGGAAATTGGCGCTATATTGCATTCTAACTCACAGGGGCTACTGGGACTGGAAGTACCAGGGGCTGAACTGAAACCCCTCTTTTCGCTAGGACGGGTGGGGGACCACTCCGCTAACTCCCCCTGGTACTGTAAATCAACGTCTAAACTTCTATGGGCATCTGTGTTTCGGGGAAACTTCCAAGGGGTATGTGTGTGGTCGGGGCTCTTCCTTTCCGCCGCGGACTCCCGCAAAAGATCTCTGTGGATCGATTCCCTTTCCTCCCCCCTTGGTGGGGACCCATGCTCCCCTCTTCCTCCCCCTTGGGCTAAACGGGTGGGGGAGTACCCTAACGCTGATTCGATGCTATTTTCGTCTCCGTCCTGCTCTCCGGGGACCCTGCGCCTGAGTTGGTCCACGTGTCGCCTCCACAGGAAGCCTGTACTGGTCTCCACGCGGTATGAGACGGGGCCGGTTTGTGCTATTACGGTGCCCGGCACCCAGGCTGGCCCCGCGTTGGCGTAGTTCCTGCAGTGCACCGGGGCGCCTTCGCTGAAACTCTTTGTGGGTTCCACCCCTATGTTCCACCCTTTGTCCTCTACTCTCGTGGGGTCTAGCTTGGAGATTCCCGTGGCCAGCTTCCTGCGCATCAACAGCTCTGCGGGGGAGTACCCTGACGCCAATGGGGTGACCCTGTACCTTAGCAGGAATTGGCACAACTTCAGGTCGAGGTCTCCGGGGCCCATGCGCAGCAGCGCGTCTTTCGTGGTGCGCACGAGGCGCTCTACTTGGCCGTTGGTGGCCGGGTGAAAGGGGGCGGAGGTGATGTGCCGAATGGCGTTGCGCTCCATGAATGCCCCGAACTCGGCGGACGTGAAACAGCTAGCGTTATCGCTGACGAGGGTGTCGGGTAAACCGAACGTGGAAAAGACCCTCCGTAACTGTTTAATTGTTGTGGCCGAGGAGGTGCTCGAGACTGGAATGACCTCCAACCACTTGGAGAACGCGTCCACTACAAGGAGGAAGAGCGTTCCCCTGAACGGGCCAGCAAAATCTACGTGTACCCGGGACCAGGGCCCCCTTGCTGCGTCCCACTCCCTATGTGGCGAGCGGGCCTCTTCTGGCCTGGAGCTTTGGCACGCTTCGCAAGTGCCGACCATGTGTTCGATGTCGGCGTCTAGCTGGGGCCACCAAAAGTAACTGCGGGCCAGTGCCTTAGAGCGGACGATCCCCGGGTGGCTGACGTGCAGCAGTTTAAGCACCCTCGGCCGGAGAGACGTGGGGATCACTACCCGCTGTCCCCACAAAAGGCAACCCCTCTCTAGGGACAACTCTAGTTTCTTTTTGAAGAACGTGTCGAATTCCGCTGCTGGGGAAGACACGGGCCACCCTTTCTGTACCCAGGAGCAAACTGTGGCCAGCGTTTTGTCCTTGCCGGTCGCTTTAGCGATGTCGGCCGGTACTACTGGAGGGGAGTCTAGGACCTCTATCATTAAGACCTGGTGGTCCCTCTCTACCTCACCCACGTGGCAGCAATCCCGGGGAATGGGGGACCTCGACAGGTCATCTGCATGGCTGATCTCCTTCCCGGGCCAGTATACCAACGCGTGCTGATACGCGTTGAGAAAGATGGCCCACCTGAGCATTCTCGGGGACAGGATTTGGGGAGTGGGCTTATCTGCGGTGAAAATACCTAGCAGGGGCTTATGGTCAGTCACTATGGTGAAGGGGCGGCCGTACACAAAATCATGAAATTTCTTGGTCCCCGCAATTATCGCTAGTGCTTCCCTGTCTGTCTGGGCATAGTTTCTCTCCGCTTGGGACAAGGACCTAGAGTAGAACGCTATCGGGGCCTCCCTCCCGTTCTCCAGTACGTGGCATAACACCGCCCCCACCCCCACCGGGGATGCATCGCATATCAGGACTACTGGGCGTTTGGGATTGAAGTGGGTCAGCACCGCATCTGATGCCAGGAGTCGCTTCAGGTCATTGAAAGCTATCTCCTGGTCGTCGCCCCACTTCCATGCCTCGTCCTTTTTTAACAATTTGTGTAGCGGTTCCGCTACTGCTGCCTTCCGCGGGAGGAAGGAGTGGTAAAAGTTGAGCAGTCCAAGGAACGACTGCAACTCGGGCTTGGAGGTGGGGCAAGGGGCCTTCTTGATGGCGGCCACCTTGGATTGGGATGGCCTGATCCCCTCGGGAGTGACACGGAACCCTAGGAACTCAACCTCCGTTGCGAAGAAAACGCATTTGTCTTTCCGCAACCGCAACCCCGCTTTTTCGAATATAGTCAGGACCTTTCCCAACCTCTTTGCTAATTCGGCCCGGCTCCCCCCTGTAATCAATACGTCATCAAAGTAGGGTAACACCCCCTCTAACCCCTTCAGGAGGCGTTCCACGAGTGACTGGAAGATCCCGGGCGCCGAATTCACGCTGAATTGGAGGCGCGATACCTGGAACGCCCCTTTGTGGGTGACTATGGTCTGTGCAGCAGCTGCGGCGGGGGTCACCGGGAGTTGCTGGTAGGCTTGGGCCAGGTCAAGTTTAGCGAAACACCTCCCCCCGTGTAACCTGGCCAACAAGTGGCTGACTACCGGCACCGGATACGCATTAGGGCGGATCGCCTTATTGATGGTGCACTTGTAATCAGCGCATATGCGGACCTCCCCGTTGGCCTTGAGCGCTGTTACAATTGGAGTTTCCCACTCCGCAGAATCAACAGGAACAAGGATCCCCTGGCCCACCAATTTGTCCAACTCCGCCTCTATTTTGTCCTTTAGTGCGAAAGGCACTCTGCGCGGTTTAAGTCTGATTGGACGCACTCCAGGGTCCAGGTCGAAAGTTACTGGGGGGCCCTTGAATTTTCCGAGCCCCTTTTTGAAAACCTCGGGGTGCGCGTCGCACACGCTCTGTATTGGATCAGTCCCGGCGGCGTGTGCTCCCACGGCGTGCACCCCCCCTATGAACAACCCCAGGGGCTGGAACCATTGAGTCCCGAGGAGGCTGCATTTACCTCCCTTGAGGACGACTAGGGGAAGCGTTGCGGTGTGCTTTTTAAACTGGACCTGGAACTTCCCAACCCCCAACACTGGGATGCGGTTCCCCTGCACGTCCTTCAGTGTGGCCCTCAACGCTTTGAGCTTGGGCCGCGTGCGGGGGGCGATTTTCATGAACTCTCCCTGGGAAATAATAGAATATGAAGAACCCGAGTCCACCTCCATTCTAACAGGGGCCCCTTGTATTACTACCTCAACGAAGTAACGGGGGTGCTCCGTGGAAACGCTGCAAACCGGAGCGTCGTCCTCGCTGTCGTCGGAGATGCGCCCTACTCCGTCCCGCGTCCTCGTGGTCCGGGTGCCGTCCTTTGGCCTCGTGGTGCGGTCCTGCCTCGCCGAGCGGTCTGGAGAACTCCTGGTGGCCTCGCGCCGTTTCCGGCAGACCTTGGCGATGTGCCCGCGCCGGCCGCAGTTGTGGCACTCGGCCTTGCGGAATGGGCATTTGGCGCGGGCGTGAGCGGCGCCGCAGCCGTCGCAGCGCCGGCCCTCTCTCTGGACCCTCCGGACGTCCTCGTCGTCGCCGCTCTCCGCAGACGAGTCCGAAGCTCGCCGGGCTGCGCGCACCGAGCTCTCTGCCTTGGCGGGCTTTGGGCGCCAGTCCTGAAGCTCTTGCACCCCGGCGGTCGTGGCCTCCGCGGCCTGGGCCGTGTCGAGGACTTGTTGCCACGTGGGAGGCGGCTCCCTTTTCATCAGGGCGCGCTGAGTCTCTGTGTCCCTCAGACCGCAGAGCAGGCAGTCCCGGAGGGTGACTTCTGGGGTCTCCCACTTGCATGGGCCGGCGGCCAGCCGCAGGGCCGCGGCGAACTCAGCGACCAATTCCCCGGGCGCCTGGACTCGCCTCCAGAACGCGCTCCGAGCGGGGAACATCGCTATTGCCGGCCGGAGGTGGGCGCGCAGCGCCGCCAGGAGCTCTGTGGCTTTGAGGTCGCTCACCTTCCTCGGCGCGATCAGGTCCACCAAGGTCCTCTTGGTCTCGTGTCCGAGCATGCGGACGAAAATGGCCCTCTTCTTGGCCTCATCTGAGACTTCGAGCTCCACCAGCGCTGCGTTGAAGTCTATCTCAAACAGCTCCAAGTCTCCCGGCTTCCTGATCTCGTAGCCGGCGCATGTCTTGGTCCCGTGGGCAGCCATATCCCACCTTCGTCGCCAATTTAATGTATGGGACCAAAGACAACAGGACAACCGAAAGGTTGGTTTAACACAGGTTTATTGCATGGTGTTCCAGTGAAGCATGAGGTGATACATCTCAATATATACAGTAGCCCTCTACATTTGAATCTTGTAGCACGGTAGCTCATTGGCTGCTACCGGCGTGGCCTCGCCCAGGCACGCCTCTATCCTTGCTGCTGAATGCAGATGTTTCTTCTGCTGCTGAATGCGGGGAAGGTTTTCCCGCGTCTGTCCGTGATTGAGCAATGTGAACCATGTGAGACTGAACGCTCGCAGCTGCCCTCTATGGGCTGTCTGCTCGCGTTCCTTTACAGCTGAGATCGTTTGTATTTGGAGTGGTTACATTCTTGCCTTTACAGTATAATGAATATGCACACATACATACATAACACGGATACAACTGGCTTTCAAGCAAAGGCGACCTTTACCTAAGCTACTCCTGCGATTAAATTTAGTTGTTTTGCTCATTTGAAATAGGGGGCTAGAAGGATGGGATTTTCACAGGTGAAGAGACAATATTGTTTGGGTTGCTCATAAGACTAGAAATTGAACATAATGATCTTTCACCACATTCTGCACCTAAATAAATACATTAGGGTTGCAGCAACATTTCAGCTGGTGTGCCAAATGGCATGAAGATGTAACTTGTAGATTGCTATTCCTTTCAATTAGAATCTGACATTGACTGAAACGCTGTATAGTGGTACCTCGGATAAAGTCCGATTCGGATAAAGTCTGATTTGGATGAAGTCACGGTTTTCATGCACACGTGATGCATCACATAAAGTCCAAAAACGCTAAAAAATGGATGTTATCCGAGGTATTTGGTATAGGACGTTATCCGATGCATCGCCCATTTGATTTGGATAAAGTCCAAACTTGTGGAACGGAGTTTGGACTTTATCTGAGGTTCTACTGTATTCCAAAGTAAACCCACTTTTGTTGTCTTGTGAACAATAAACATCAAACTAGAATTTTATATATTAAATGTTTGCCTTCTGTTTCAATAATACACACAATTACACGTTATTGTATCCTTAATTGATACTATACTCATCTTTCAGTGCTGTGAAACTAATGAATAGGAAGATACCTCAAAGTTTGTTGAGTCTACACCTTGTCAGTGATTGGAACCAAGTATTACAATATTCATCTAATCAAAGCTTAAAAACCTTTTGTGGGATAGAGTCCACCACCATTTTGAAACAATCTGTTCTAGTGCTAAACAGTTTGTATCATTAGAATGGTTTTTCTACAGTTTAGTCATACTGTAATCTTCTTTCTTGTAATTTGAGCACACAGATTCTATCTTTTTAGAACAATAATGAGCTGTTTTGGCACTTGGTGCTTCACTGCTATATTTTTATCTTAGCTCATCGGAGACTGGCAAATATGGAGAGAGGCCATGTGCAGAATGTGGAGGAAACATCCTGACCTAAGCATGCAATGGTGATGGTTGCTCTCTGTTGCATCCAAATATTTTGTGTTTTCTTCTTGTCTAGGAAGTTGTGGCTACAGGTGGTTACAGATCCTTCCAGCAGCAGCAAATTTTTGTGCACTCTACATTTTAATACTCTGGTTCAAAGATCTGGCCAACCTGCCCAGGTTACAGCTCTGTATTATGCAGAGCAATAGAAAATAGATGTCCTCCATTACCAAAGCAACAACTCTTAAAGTACATATGATTGCCCTATTAGTTCTTAACAATCTCATCTTTAAACTCAACATATCAAAACCAATTTCAGTTTTTCCAAATAAGGCTTGCTCTCCAGGCCTCTACAACTATTGATTTCACCCTTCTCTGAAGAGATTACAGTTTCTTTTATGGAGGGGGGGGGGGCTGCAGTGGCTTAGCAGTTAAGACACTGAGCTTTAAGACTGGAAGGTTGGGGTTCGATACCCAAGTACTGCATGATGGAGTGAACTCCCGTCTCTGTCCCAGCTTCCGCCAGACTAGCACTTCAAAAGCAAGAAATTGCAAGTAGATAAATAGGGACCACTTTGGTGGGAAGGTAAACAGCATTCTGTGCACTCCAGTGTATAGGCATGCTTGCTAGGGTTGCCATAATTCTCTCTCGCCAAACCGGGACAGTCACATGACATGATTGCATTCTTCAAACTGTGCATGCGTCGGACGGGGCTGTCAGGAGACCATGGCTCTAAGCCCTTGTGGAATCCCCATCCAGGGCGGACAGCATCCATCAGTTTAAAATAAACTGTAGTCAAGAGGTTTTCCCCCTTGTGATTCTTCTTGCAAAAGACTATTTTTGATGGTTCTATTTTTATTTTTTTGAATAAAATTTCTTAGGCCACTCTTGAAACCACCCTCCCCCCCCCGAGGACACCCCCCCTCCTCTTCATACACACACACACCATTGAAGTAGACTCACCCTCAAACCCCACACAAGGATTCCTTGGAAGAAAGTTCTAAAGAGGGGCCCAGAATGTCAATGCAGTCCATGGTGCCTCCGTTTCCCTCTGGAAGGAGAAAAGCAGGAGACAGGAAGGGACTTATTTTGGAGGAGGACCTTTGCGTTCGAGGACTCTTCACTTTCTGTCCACCCTGTTCCCTTCCTCTCTAGGAATACCAACCATATGCAATTAACTCTTTGCGGTCAAGTGAAGAAGGAATCCTATGTCCCAGTGTATGGTAGAAGTATGGCTTCTTAAATATGGGTATTTCTTGCTCCCTCCCGGCATTCAAGAAAAAGGGCTGAGGACACCTCCTTGTCCCCCAAACTTCAAAGTGAGCCAAGGGATTTTTGCAAAGAGTTAACTCGCTGCCTCTCTGCCTTTCTTTCAATTATCTTGCTTGCAAGTGTCTCCCCTCCCCGGCGGGCTTCTCAGGGTGCTGTTTTGTCTTCGCAGCTTTTAAGCAGGATAATTGAAAGAAAGGCAGTGAGGCAGTGAATTAACTCTTTGCAAAAATCCCTCAGTGGGGGGTGATCTTGCTTCCTTTGTTTAAATTTTAAAATCAGGGACTTTTACATGTTTTTTTTTCTTGAACTGGCCAGGACAGCTTGAATCCAGGAAAATCCCAGAAAGCTGGGATATATGGCAACCCTATGCGTGCCACATATCCACGGAGACATCTGGAAATGCAGACAGCACTGGCTCTTCGGCTATAAACATGTACTTGGATTTTATCAATGTTTGAACCAGGTTGAGTCATATATCGTGTTAATGGGCAGAGGGGGGAAAATACAGATATTATCAGTGATTGATCAGGTACATTTTGAATAACAAATACTCTCTTTGGAAGAATCTTAAGATGCTTCTTCCTGGCCCTAGCATAAAAAATCCTAGTGTGCTATTCTGTATGTGACTTATTTATAAACTTGCTCAACCATCAGCTTTATTCTTTGTGATGGAATTATTTGCACGCATTGCTAACATAACAGTCTTTCTTCCATTCCTTCCAAAGGTAGAGTCACAGAGAGGTTAACTTTTTCCACTTAGAAAAGTTACTAGATTAAACTACAACTCTCTGAGTCTCCCAGTTGGTATGGCTCATGGCCATGTTGGCTGTGGGATCCTAGGAGCAGTACTCCAAACAAGTAACTTTCCCAAGCTTTAATATTTCCTACAAAGGTTCTGTTACCACTAACTGCTGTCCAGTATAGGGGAAAAACACCACAGGATTGCAAATTCATGTTTTTCAGATCACATTCAAATGGTTGCCAAATAGCTATGTGGAAGATCTGTCAAGAGAACAATCCGAATATATTTTGCTTTTCCACCCAGCTTTTTTGACAGTTAGGATCATTAAACTTCATTCTCTTCATAGTTTACCATACTGGCACTGACACTCAAATATAATCACTCAAGAGACAAAAGAATGACATTCTGTTATCTTTAGCAAGATGCTTCTATCCAAGCAGCCTGCCAGTGAACAGAAGCTGAACACTGATGCACTGCTGTGTAGCCCATGTACTGTTAGGTAAAGGTTGCCCTTGCTCAAAAGGCAGTCATATCCAACTCTAGGGTTCAGTGCTCATCTCCATTTATAGCCAAAGAGCCAGCGCTGTCTGCATCTGCAGACATTTCCATGGACATGTGGCAGGCATGACTAGACACCGGAGTGCACGAAACGCTGTTACCTTTCCACCAAAATGGTCCCTATTTATCTACTTACAATTTCTTGCTTTTGAACTGCTAGGTTGGCAGGAGCTGAGACAGATGATGGGAGCTCACTCCATCGTGCAGTACTCAGGTCTCCAACTGCTGAGCTGCTGACCTTCCAAGCATCATGTTCAATGTCTTAACCACTAAGTCATCACAATCCCCCCATGTATTGTTACATGCCATCAAATCGCCTTTGACTTATGGCAACTCTATGGAAGATCAATCTTCAAAATGTTCTGTCCTCAAAATCTCTGCTTAGCTCATGCAAACACAAGGCTGTGATTTCTCTAGAGAGTAAATCCATCTAGTATTTGGCCTTGCACTTTTCTGGTTGCCTTCCACCTTTCCCAGCATCATTTGAGGGTGGGAGGAGGGTTTCCCAGAGAATCCTGCCTTCTCATAATGTGCCCAAATAGGATAGACTCAGTTTCATCATCATCATCATCATCATCATCATCATCATCATCATCATCATCATCATCATCATCATCATCATCATTATTATTATTATTATTATTATTATTATTATTATTATTATTATTATTATTATTATTATTATTATTATTATTATTATTATTATTATTATTATTATTACATTTCTATACTGCTTTACTTCCCCTAGGGGAACTCAAAGCGGTTTACAGCATATAAATACAATATCCAAGTACAAAAGCAGCATACAAAATCTAAATTCAAACAATATACAAATTCAAAATTATAAAATTATATATAAAACATCAATTATAGCATCAAAAAAGTACATAATACTCAAAAGAAATACAATAATGAATTGAGGAACAAGTTACAAATTACAATCAAAACAATAAGAATATAAAATACAAATTACGGATCAGAGGTACAACATAACAACCGAAAAAAAGCTCAACTTCCCCCGCGACACATGCCAGCCGGGGAAGGAGCTGGACAAGGAGGTCCCGCAGCGTCCAGCCTCAGTGTCCTTTTATCCCCGCCAAGGGTCAATGAAAAACGGCCACAGCTGGCCTCGCCTCCCTGGCTGATGGTGGGGCCGGGAGAGGTGGTGGCAAGGTCCTGCAGTATCCTGCCGCAGTGTCCTTTTTATCCCCGCCAAGGCTTTCATTTCCTTCTCCAGGGATAGTTCAGGTTTGTTATGCTCTAGGACTTGCTTGTTCATCTTTTTGGCAGTCTAGGGTATCCACCAAACTTTCCTTTAGCACCACATTTATTTAGTGTCCTAAGTGCTAAGGGGTGGTATATATCATATATAGTGGCTATTCTCAAAATACTATACTACCCATCTAGTGAAATGCACTACCCTGGGAGGTTTGCAATCCAAAATTATAGCAACCCCACATCCAACCCCATAAAGTATTCTATTTATTCATTTATTTATTTTTCTAATTTGTATTGCCGCCCAACTCCAAAGGCTCTGGGTAGCTCACAAAAAATAAAAACAATGGCAGTTTTAAGAAAGCAATTAAAAAACCATTAAAAACTACTGACCAAAATTTTAAAAAGATAAAAAGCTTAAAAGAGAGAGAGTATGTTCTACTAAATTAGCCAGCAGGCCGGGGTTACCATGTCACTGGTGCCCCACACCTGCCCTGCCAGCCAGGTTTTTAACCCTTTCCTGAAGGGCAGCAACTCTGTCTGGAGGCGCAGTTCATTTGGCAGAAGGTTCCATAGGGCTGGAGCAGATTCGGAGAAGTACAAATAAATAAATGATAACTATAAATTAATCTAGTTTTTAAAAATAATACATGATCAAAAGGCAACAATTGATTGCAAAGAATACAATTTCATTTCAAACAAATCATTTTCCCCTGTCAGATTCTTTACTGTTCAGATTCTTTCTCCATACATGGTGCTTGTGAACACATGAGTATATATGGTCTTGGTCTTCAGTGATATATACTTACACTTGAGGGCCTTTTCTAATTCCTTCTTTGCTGCCGTTCTGAGTCCCAGTCTTCTGACTTCATGGCTGAAGTCTCCATTCCAATTGATGGTTGAACTTAGCTATACAAAATCTTTTCCTATTTCAATTTTTCCATTGTCAACATTACAGTTGTGTAGGTCTTTTGTAGCCATGATTTTCTTCTTCTTAATGTTCAACTGTAGTCCTGCTTTGGTACTTTCTTTTTTTGTCTAAAAGTCATTTCAAGCCATTGCTGCTTTGTGCCAGATATAGTCAGGTGGAAATCAGGTCTCCTTCTGCCTGAAAGGAGTCTATATGTGGACGCTGCCTGAGCATCACAGATCAGGCCAGTCTTGAAGCAATCACTGTTAATGTCTTGTATATGACCTCATTTTCTCTTCAAGCACTTGCAAGAAACCGCTCAGTATAACTTGCAGTATAAATTAGCAGGCATGGTTAAATTCACTGTATGTGCTCATTTACTGAATGTTTGGAAGCTGCAGGTGACATGAAAAGATATGCAAATGTGTTCTAAGGAAAGTTAATTGCCACTTCTTTTTCCCCAGTCTGTTGAACCACCTGCCATCTCGTGACACAAAGACCCTCTGGGCTATGTTTTTCAGCAATGATGCACTTAGGACCCAACATTCAGTTTGCTGAGAAATCCATTGGCATTGCCTCTCTGGAGGGATGAAGGCCCTACACTACAGAATTGAATAGTAGCAAGAGGATCCAGTTATGCTACACTTTCAGTCCTAATCATGAATGCCTAGGAGCAGGAGTGGCAAACCTTTGGCACTCCAGATTGTCCCCCTGACTACAATTCCCCCAGTCCTTTCTCTTTTGCAATGCTGGTTGCGGATTCTGGGAGCTGAAGTCCAAAACCTCTGGAGTGCCAAAGGTTTTCCACCCTTGCCCTAGGACAGTGATGGCCAACTTTGGCACTCCAGATGTTCTTAAAGTTCATTTCCCAGAAGCCCTGATCAGCAGGCATGCTAACTTGGGAATCTGGGAATTGAAGTCCAAGAACACCTGGAGTGTCAAGGTTCACCATCACTGCCCCAGGAAATGAATCCCATTGAATGCAGTCTGATTCAATTATGAGGCAATGAGGAGGCTGCAAAACAGAGTGAGAAACTTCCCAAACAAGCTACATGCTGAGATTCACAGCAGCTTAGCTGGAGAAGATATTGGGGGCTCATACCTCCCAAAAGCAAGGAACGTGTTTTCATTTTTGGATATTTTTCATATTCATGGTAGATTTCAAGCTGAAGGGTCCGAAACCTATTGTGCCTTTAGAATCATTGCATGTTGATCATCAGAGAAGCCCAGTTGTGTAACTAGCATTTAAAAGATAGCTTATGCTGCAGATGCACTATCTCCATAATGATGATTAATCTCAAGTGAGCAGAGTGCGTCCCTTCAGATCCTTCATTCCATTTTAAAAGAAAGACATCAGACACCAAGAACGGGATTAGCCAGAAGCCCCTTAACAAAAGTTGCCAGGTGTGTGTGTGTGTGTGTGTGTGTGTGTGTGTGTGTGTGTGTGTGTGTGTGTAGTTTCTTTCATAATTCTTCAGATGCCTTAGGTTTAGCAGGAGTCTGCAATTTCAAAAGAGGTGAAATGTGGTGGAAAATATTATGTCACGGTTGCTGCTGCCAGCTATGTTGCTATACATTCCTTTTTTAGTTAACAAACATGTTGCTGAACCTCATCAAACTGTAACCTATTCTACAGTGAAAAAAGCAGTGTCTCCCAAATGCTCTCTTTAAATTAATGTAACTTTGCAAGTTGATTGGACTATAAGCTTTTCAGGTGAGTCAGAATATATGCATGCATATAAATTTCTTGGAGTGTGATTCTTGTCGTTCTGTCCATGAAATAAAAATTACATTATGAATATTTTCAGGGTACAACACAAATCAAGGTGGAATGGTATACTTGTGGCTAGTATCTTATTTGAGAGGGAGACTGTGTATTCCTGGTGGGAACTCATCATAATACATCTATTATCATTATTCTGAAGCCTTATTCTTTAAAATTTTCTGTAAGGGGCATCCTCCTCTGCATGCTTACTTGAAAGTCAGTCCTGTGAGCTCAGTAGAGCTCCCAGTAAGTATAGACAGAATTACAGAATAACATGCCACAGGGAAAGGAGCTACGTGGCTTTCTTGTTAGTGGAACAGCAATATAACAATCACATTTATTGATTCATTTGTTAATTAGGTTTTTTTAATAGCAATAGCAATTACACATACTGTATATACTATTCTATAGGGCTTAGTGCACTCTCTGGGTGGTTTATAGTTAACTAGCATTTTGCCCACAACATCCTGGTTCTGCATTTTACCAACCTTAGAAGGATAGAAGGATAAGTCAACCTTGTAACAGTCAGGATCGAACTCACAACATTTTAGCTGCAGTACAGCAGTTTAACCACTGTGCCACCAGGGTTCATTTTCATGTACACCCTGGTCAGATAGATTTAGATCTCTCTTCAACAAGCTCATAGGGAATACATGGCTTTCTTCCTCCCTGGTTTATCATCACAAAGACCCTGTGAGTAGGCTAGGCTGACAGACAAAGACTTCCCAAGGTCAGGGGGTCAAATCCTGGCTTAGTTGCAGGGCTGTAACCAGGGTGTGTGTGAGGGGTGTGTGTGAGAGAAAAACCTCCTGAGCTAACACCCCCCCCAACCCACCCTGTGATGCCAATGTTATATATTTGAGTGTGACATTGTTGCTCCTCCTGAAACACCCCCCCCCCCAATATCTAGAATCCTGGCTATGGCCCTACTTAGTTGGGACCTGAACCATCCTCTCAGGTCCCAGTCCAACTTTCTAAGTACCACACTGCCCTGGCCAAACATGTTATCCTTCCAGTGCAGGTTTATGCATCTCTTTCCTTCCATGGAGTGAGGAAACACCATGCCCACCCAAGACGGCAGATTGGCCAATGGCAAAAAGGACATTGGCAAACAAACCAAAACCACCTATTGCCAGCTACCCTGTAGAAATATCCTTAAAAATGTACATTACAGAAGAAGAAGGCATAAATGACTGCACCAAGGAAAAGGTCTTAAAGGTGCCACAGGTTTGGGAATGGGGTAGCCCTGTGTCCATTGACACAGAAGGCTGGTGTTGCAGCAACGGATTAACAGAGTTGCCTCCTTCTCCTTAGGGCTATCAAGCAGTTTGGGTCCAGAGCCAAACACAGGACAGATTGGCTGACTCTCTGGCTGGTGAGATGCAGCCTGTAACCCATATTTCATTGGGAAAGGATTCAACTTGACAAGACATTTTTGCTCTGTAATAAGCCTGCATTGGTTGAACAATGCAGGAGCAGCAGTAAAGCCCATTGCTCATCTCACTCCCCATCCCTCCCTCCCTTGGCGGTTGCTGTCTGCTAAACACACTCCCATCTCGCCTCTCTCTCACTCGCTTTCTCTCATTCAGCATGTAACGGAGCATCAGGCAGTGGTGGGTTTCAGGGCTGCTGCCAGCTCCGTCCAGAAGTCGGAGCCTGCCTCACCACCTCTGTCAACAGGCCGGTTCCAGGAGAAAGGACAACTCTGTCATTTGCCCCATCTGCCACAAAAAAAAAAAAAAAAGGAGAGAGAGAGAGAGTTACTTTGAGAAAGTGTTTTGATTCTGGTGACTGTAAAAGATTTCATCCACTGGAACAAGAGGAGTGAACAGGAACAAAGAGCTCAGTCTGGGGGGCAACAATGAAATAATAACTTCAGGTGAGTAGTTTTGCTTTTATTTGCTGTCACCCTTAAAGGAAAGAAATGGTCTGGGTTTTGTGTTCATTTTGTTTTTCCATTCAGAAGACTGGTGGGTGGTAGTTGGCGGGAATGGGCATGTTTCTTCATGTGCAGCTGAGAGTTAGGATAGTTCATCTCTGTCATCATTCATAAAATAGCTTTAACAATTTTTCTACAGCTAAATTTAGGCTGGTGGCAGACAATGATATTTCAGAGAGGTGCTAAGATGGAAACATAGCTTCCCATTGTTCACCAACATCTATTTCTTTGGTGTCACTTGTACCAGTGGTCAAATAGGTTGTGCAGGCTTTCTAAAGCAGCTACATCGGTTTGCAGTCTCTGTGAATGGAGGTGGTGGTGGTGGGGGGAGTGAGCTCTTATGCACTTGACAATGCTGCGTCGCATTGCCTTCCTTTCCCTGAAAGGATGACTGTGTGACACACCAATTCCAAGGGGAAACAGAGGCACGTGCAGCAAAATATTTCCAACTGGAACAGCCTTCTCCAACCTGTCACCCTCCAGGTGTTTAGGACTACAAGTCCTATCATATTCATCCAGCAAGACATGCTGTTTGGGGATGATGGGAGCTGTAGTCCAAAACCTATATTGGAATGTGCTGGGCTGGAAAAAAGTTGTCCTCACAGCTCCAAAAGGCTTCTGTGATGAGATCTGGATGAGGAGACCCGGAAGAAGATGCTGAGGGAAGACAAAGTACTATATATCTTTCCTGAACCCAGAGTACAGGAGAGCAACTTTATACTTCCTAGAGCTTCTTTGAAATGGTCTGAAGTCAGTTTCTCCCTGCCAACTACTGGTTTAAGTGAACCAAAGAAAAGCAGGAGTGATACCTTTTTTTAAAAAAAAGGCATACCATCAAATCAATTTGATCAGACCACTAAAATAGAAACAAATAATCAAAACCCCTGAAACTAATTTTCAAGTTTGTACAGGTTTTCATTGAGTTGAGCATCGCAAAGCTGGAGGTGATACAGAAATAAGCATTAAAATGCAAAGTCCATGGCTAGATGTGTGGGCCAGATGCCTGGTTGAAAGAAAATTCCAAAATAGGGGTGGCAAAGATGTCAGGTGTCAGATTTCATCTTTGGTAATGTGGATAGAATGCTTTAAGTTTATTAGACAAAGAACTGCTAGTCATTAAGGACCTGAACCTTGAAACACAGGGCTTCTCTTCAGTCTTGTCTCCTTCTTCAGCTTCATCCCCTGTCCAGAAAGCACAAGTCTTAAGGGATGAAGAGGCAAGTTTCTTCCCTGTTGCATCTTCGGGGTGTGGGTGTGTGGATGTGTACCCTGGTCTCCTTTTCATTTGCCAACATCCTCCTGGTCTGCTGCATCACCTGCACTTGCACTAAAGAATTAGACCAGAGCATCAGTTCTGTTCTGGAGCATGTGGCAGTCTTTGACAGCTTTGGGAATCTACTCTGAAATTGTAGCTGTACTTGACTGTAAGCAATCCTAAGCAACAGAGATTGTGTGACTTTAGAAACTGAACCTTAGGATGTAGAAGGATACAGACTTATCATCTGTAATGCATCTTGTGCTCTACCCCCCCTTCCTTCCCTTCCTCCATTGCCATCCTATCGCCTCTTTTGTAAATTGGGTGGCAAGGCATTTTTACAGGTATAATGCTTGACATTCTTGGAAAAGAAATATCTCACTGGTTCAGCGCAATTTTTTTTCTTTTAAAAATCAGTACAGTACCTGGAAACCCCATGCATGATGACCAGTTTAGGAATAAATGTATAAAGAGGATTGCCTATAATTATTCAGTGAAATTACTCCTCGTATAACTGACATTTTAGCCTGCCTTATATAACATTAATTTGCATCACCCCCAGCACAGTTCTAACTACACTCTCAAACACATGGAGTAGTGAATGAGTCCTACTGAACTGAATTTCTCTGGAGTTATCACACTAAGGCCACTGTCAAGGTTGTTTACATGTAGACAGAAAGCTAACCATAAATGTAAAGCTTGTTTGAATGGAAATACTCAGGTTTGGTTCAGTTTGCCTGATAGCAGTGGTTAGAGCAGGGGTGGCCAACCTATGGCCTGTGGGCCGGCTGCAGTCCACAGCACCATTTTACGTGGCCTGCTGCTGCCCTCACCACTACTGGAAGTGGACATGGAAGCAGACATGTTTAAGACAGCTGTAAAACACGCGCCCCCATACACATGTGTAAACGTGCCTGCGCCTGCAATAAACACTGCCGTAAATGCACCTGTGGCTGTCATAAATGCATTTACGACAGCCACGTACATGATTTATGGCAGCATTTATGGTGGGAGGAACCACGTGACTAGCCCGGTCAGCTGTCCGGGGTGTGTAGTCTGGCCCGTGGTGCAAAAAGTTTGGGAACCTCTGGGTTACAGTGTTGGATCAGGTAGTCTGCACAGGCCCATGAATATTTTTGGATGCTCCTGGGTCAGTTTCATTCTTTTCCAGCCTACCTTGCAAGGCTGTTGTAAGTTTAAAGAGAGAAATGTTGATTATGTCATCTTTAGTTCATTGGGGGAAAGGTAAAATATAAATGTAACTAACTAATCAATCTTACAAAAATGAGAAGCATAATCTTTCACCATCATATGGCATTTCATCAGATGTGCAATTAAAGTCTTCATTGCCTTTCTGACTTCTAAGCCTAACATTTCATTTTTAATTTAAACCGTGGGCCAACGATGGATGGAAATGTTTGAAAACTTGAGGTCTGGCTTCACGGCTGCACCTTCAGGCACTTCATTACATTTGCTTAACTTCCAGTTTTGCAGATTCTCTATATTCTTGTGTCGCTTATTTGCTGTTGCCTCAGGAGATACCACTTATTATAATAAATAATGTTCCTGGGATTTTGCTGAATTCCTAGGACAACTTTATTTCTCTTTGTGAGAATGATGCTGTTGATGCAATGAAGGGAGATAGTGCATACCTGTCAAGTTTTGGGAAATTTCTGTCAAACCCCCGTATTTTACACTCTTTCCCGCTGTCATCTTGTATTAGTTAGACTGCAGTTAGATCGGAGTTGGACTGGAGGCCAGCACAGGATAAGCATAGCTGTCCAGTTTCCCATTTTGGTCGGGAAATTTCCCTTATTTGACAGAAATTTCCCGAAACTTGACAGGTATGAGGTAGTGACTATTTAATTTAATTTTAGTTCTATAAATGCCACAAAAACTCTTTTGTTGCAGTCCTCAACAGAGCAACATAGCTGAGCATTTAAAGTGATTGCCTCCTTCTGGCAATGTTTTGTCACCCCCTGATCTTTTCAGACCTGGAGGAGAGTGCTATGTAATTAGTTGCTTACCACTCTTGGGGATACAGGTTTACTCCTGAGTTTAATATAGAAGCAAGTCGAATAAATAGTGGCAAGTCAGAGTCAGGAATAGCTTGTTTCACTGGCAAAAGTGTTCACCACAAATATAAGCAGGAGATTCAATTTCAGAGAAACGTTTTATGCAACTGTCCCTTTCTAATCCCTCATTTGCTTCTACGTTGACCTCACTAATGGCGTGATCTGCCATTTGGATAAGCAAGGATCATCCAGCAAAGAAGACTGACATCGCACCCAATGACCATGTGACCTGTAGCTATCAGATGCACCTTTAGAAGAAGAATGTCCCTTTGAGGAACATTTGTACAGGCCCCATTTGCCTACTGCCAAATCTGAGACAAGTCACTTACTGACTTGTCACTTTATCTGTTCACTTTCCTGCTTATCTCCTTTGGGGACCTTTGCAGTTTTCAGACATACCTGTATGTTCCCAAGTTGGCTTGCAAATACTACAAAAAGGTACACTTTCTGTGAAAAAAGATAACACAATACTCAAAGAAGATCCTCCAAGCCTATCGCCTGCTCACCATTCCTTGCTCCTCAGAGAATGCAGCAAAGGGTTTTTAAGGCACCTTAAAGACAAACATGTATTATTTGACTTAACCTTTAGTGGGCTGCTTTCCTTTTCATTGTGCATCTGAAGATAATTTCAGTCCACAAAAGCTTATGCCCTATAAAATGCACAATCTTTGAGGCACTGATCCTGTTCTTATAAAAAAAAACACTTTCCTGCTTATCTCCTTTGGGAAGCTTTGCAGTTTTCAGACATCCCAGTATGTCCCCAAGTTGGCTTGCAAATACGATAAAAAGGTACACTTTCTGTGAAAAAGGTAACACAATGCTCAATATTTAACTTATATGTAGAGTACATAATGCAGAGTACATAATGCACAATGCAGGACAGGATGAATCACAAAATGGAATTAAAATTGCTGGGAGAAACATCAACAACCTGAGATATGCAGATGACACTACCCTAATGGCAGAAAGGGAAGAAGACCTAAAGAACCTCTTGATTAGGGTGAAAGAAGAGAATGCAAAAGCTGGCCTGAGACTTTACATTAAAAAAAACCAAGATAATGGCAACAGGCCCCATCACTCCTTGGCAAATAGAAGGGGAAGAAATGGAAGCAGTGACCAACTTTACCTTCTTAGAATCTAAGATCACTGCAGGTGGTGACTACAGCCATGAAATAAAAAGGCGTTTAATTCTTGGGAGGCAAGCTATGAGAAACCTAGGGAACATAATAAAAAGTAAAGACATCATCCTGCCAACAAAAGTCTGCATAGTCAAAGCAATGGTGTTCCCAGTAGTAATATATGGTTGGGAGAGCTGGACCATAAGTAAGGCTGAGCACAGAAGAATAGACGCCTTTGAACTGTGGTGCTGGAGGAGAATTTTGAGAGTCCCCTGGACAGCAAAGAGATCAAATACAGTAAGTTGATCCTGGAGGAACTCAACCCTGACTGCTCCTTGGAAGGACAAATATTGAAATGAAGCTCAAGTACTATGGCCAAAAAATGAAAAGAGAGGACTCACTGGAGAAGGCCCTGATGCTGGGAAAGATCGAAGGCAAAAGGAGAAGGGGGTGTCAGAGGATGAGGTGGCTAGATGGCATCGTTGATGCAATGGGCGTAGAGCTGAGCAGGCTGCAGAGAATGGTGGAGGATAGAGGTGCCTGGCGTGCAGTGGTCCATGGGGTCACAAAGGGTCAGACTCGACTATGCGACTGAACAACAACAACAACAACAACAAAAGCACAGCTCCCTTGCTGCATTTTTAAATCACCAAGGAGGAAATCCAACCTCTTACCCCTCCCCCTTTTAAGGATTGCTGGGATCTACCGTATTTATTCGAGTATAACGCGCACTCGTGTATAACGCGCACCCCTAATTTTCCATGAAACCTCGGTATAAAATTTTCTCGGCTAGCTGCTCGGTTTCCATGCATTTCAGCATGATCAACAACTTTGAGCTTGAACGAAGCGTCATATGCACAACGTTTACACTTGATACCCTGAGATGCCATCTAAAGGGGAACCAGTTATATCGGTGAAAAAGAGCACGCCTTAAAATATTGAGGGAGGGGGGGATAATCAGACCCACCTGTTGCAGAAAATGCAATCCGAAACGAGCACTTCCGACCTCCAGGAGCCTCGCTCGAACTGCGAGCTACCTCCGGGCCACGCCTCGTCTCCCGCGCCACCCAATCAGATCCCGTCAATTTCTTCAAAGCCACCCCCCCGCCTCCCCTTCACCCGCCGCAGCAATAGACAGCCGACCCAATTCTAAAAAGGAAGTAAAAGAGGCTCGTTTATAACGCGCACCCAGTCCTCGTGTATAACGCGCACCCCAACTTTGATTTCTTTTTTTGGTATAAAATTTTGCGCGTTATACACGAATAAATACGGTACTCTAACTGACATTGATTCATTTCTGCCAGTCACTTTCTCAAAAACAGAATACTTTTGCAGGATCTGAAATAAAACCTGCCCCTAAGTGTAAGACATTAGTTAGTTGATTTGTAAAAAGTGCAGTATTCCCTCAAGGCATTCCACATTACAAAGGAGTACAAGCAACAAAGAGTCTTGTGGCATCCTGCAGACCAGTTTATGTGGCATAGGCTTTGGGGAATTTTAGTCCACTTCCTCAGATCACAGGCCTATAATAAAGCCATTATTTGCATTCCCAGAAGGACTAAGGGAAGCAAACGGAAATGAGGCGTAGTAATTGTAATAACAGTGACAACTGTGGTAACAGCAGCAACACAGGGATGCCATCAGAAATAATTATCCAGAGCGTCTGGAGGAAAGTGACAAATAGTAAATATTTAATTTTCATAACAGTCGGAGAGAATTTAATAACAATGTAAGACTCATATTATATCACTAGGAATGTAAAGACAGGTGTACAAACGATCATGGAGATACAGCAGAAAAATGAAAGACACATTCTTTTGACTATTTTTTTTTGAGTGATCTGTTGTCGTCCCCTACCCACCCACTGCTGCTGTTTTGTGTCACTTACGGTGGGGAAAAATTATGAGGAAGTTAAACTAGTAGTTTTTCATTCCTTCTAATATGTTGTCCAAAAGGACTGCGGTGGCTTAGTGGTTAAGGCACTGAACTTGACGACTGGAAGGTCGGCAGGTCAGCAGTTTGAGAACCGAGTGCTGCATTGAAAGAGTGAGCTTCTGTCTCTACCCCAGCTCCTGCTAACCTAGCAATATGAAAGCCAGAAATGGCAAGTAGATAAATAGGCACCTCTTTGGCGGGAAAAGTAACCGGGTTCCATGTGCTCTGGCATCTAGTCATGCCTGCCACATGACCACGGAAATGTCTGCAGATGCCGACAGTGTCGTTTGGCTGCAAACGGAGATGAGCACCACACCTTAGGGCATAGCTGTCAAGTATCCCTTATTGGCCGGGAAAACCCCTTATTTTACCCTCTTTCCCGCCGTCATCCCTTATTAATTAGACTGCAATGCCCTATTGCTGCCATTGGAGGGCAGCATAGGATAAGCATAGCTGTCAAGTATCCCTTATTTGCTGGGAAATTTCCCTTATTTCCAAATCCAAAACTTGACAGGTATGCCTTAGGGTCGGATATGACTGGCTTTCGAGCAAGGGAGAACTTTACCTATTGTGTTGTCCAATCATGGATACCAGCATAGCTGTCTTTAACAAACAACAACAACAACAACAACAACAATAAATAAATAAATAAATAGATTAAATAGAATATTTGTATTTTCATCATTCCTTATGCTCAAAGTTAATGGAAATAGTTCTTGATAATCAAGAATGAATCAAAGGCTGGTCTCTTTTCCATCTTGTGACTAATGATAATTGTGATTGTAAGAGGTTTTGCCATTATTTTGTTCTCCATAAACCTCCCATTTCACTACCAGGAAGGGGGCAATAAAAATTCACTGTCCTCTTGGGATAAAGAGTAATTGTTTTTCCTCCTGCTTCCAGACACAGTGTCCCCTGACATATCTCCCAATCTCCCTGTTCAGTTCTGTTATTCTCCAATTTGTGCCTTTATCCATTATTTTAGAAACCATTTCCAAACAAAGTTCTGAACTGTGCAAACTCTTTGTCTTCCAATGCGACACCAACTCTGAATAATTATCAGTGTTGATTTGACCACAGGACCATGGAAACGTCTGCAGATGCAGACAGCACGGGCTCCTTGACTGTAAATGGAGACAAGCACTGACCCCTAGAGTCTGACACAACTGGCTTTCGAGCAAGGGAGATCTTTACTGTTACCACTACCTGTGGTAGCTGATAATCAAATTAAGAGGATTGGCCATATTAGTCTGTTCTAGCAAAAATAAAAAAAATAAAAAATAGACTTTCTACAACTTGAAACAATTATCAGTTTTATTATGGCATGTACAATATGTATCCCATATCTTTCTGTGAATGAAATGAAAAATTTGCAGGACAATTGTGAGGTAGTGGCAAGCCTTATCTGGAGATTTTTGTTTATTGTGTTGCATGCCATGAGGCTGGGGGCTCAGGAAATTGTAAAGAAAAGGCACTGCTGAGAAGAAATTGCAACCCACACCATAATTATTAGTGTCCTACAGAAGAGATGCTCTCTGGTCTAAGTTTGCCATTAGGTAGAATGAAGCAGTTTCCTCTGATGGCAGGGTGCTCAGAGCAATGAATTTACACCCCCACACACACACTCTTGGCCCCCCTCCTCCTCCTTCCTTCCTTTCACCTGACCTAGTGTAAGAAAGATTACCTGGAAACACAAGGTTGCCATTAACAAGGTATGTCTGACTGTGGTTCAAAAATACCACAGTCTTTGAGGAGGTTCTTTCTGTGTACCCCTCCTACCCATACCTGTCAACTATCCCGTATTGTCCGGGATTTCCCATTTTTCTACGCTTGTTCCTCCCCTTTCCCGCCACCCTCCCATATTTGAATGGCAGGAAAAGGGCTTACTGCGCATGCGCGGTCACCATGCGCATGCGCAAATGGGTTACTGTGCATGTGTGAGAGAAATCACTGGAACCGTTTGTCTAGGCACAGATTTAATTACTGCAGTCTTCTCAAAATATTTAATACAAAAGATCCGGAATCCTTTCGATACAGGATTTTTCAGTAATTTCCTTAGGGATCTAAACAACAATTTAAACATAATTACTAATCAAATATATACAAAATATACATATATACACGATCTTGGAATAAGGAATTATACATTACCTATGATGTTAAAGTCCAATTTATAGTATTATTTATCAGTTTTATCGCGTCCTAGACCTCACTCGTTTATTCTTTTAGTGCCGACGGACGTTAACCACAGTTACTCAAAGAACATTTTTAAAGCTATCCTCTTACACAGCTGGTTAATTACAGGAAACAAGTATAGTCAATTTCTTGATTAAGCCCAAATGGGTGCAACGTGTTGAACCGGTGAATGAAGAAACTCTTCCTCTGTCTTAATGCAATATCTACATTAATACGGTGATATGGTTGCTGTTTGATAATTCAAGTACTACAAATTTAAAGTCCTGGTCATTATGATTTACTTCCATAAAGTGGCTGACTAACGGTGTGGACAGGTTCTTATTACAAATCTTAGACCTATGTTCCCCCACCCTAGTTTTTATTTTGCGGGAAGTCACCCCCACATAACCTAACCCACAAGAACAAATCAATAGATAAATGCAGCCCGAGCTGTTACAGTTCGAAAAGTGTCTTAAATATAAAACATAATTGCTGCTGCGGATCGAGACCATTTTGGTCTGCCAGGCTAAAGCACAATGTATACATTGTCCACATCTAAAATGACCCACTATCGATGGTTGCTTGGGTAAGAGACGGGACTCGTGGTCTGTTCTACTCACTATTTGTTGAATCAATCTTGATTTCCTCAACCCTATCCTAGGTGGAGAGGAGCAACCCTGTATATGATTAACGATGTGTATTTGGCCCGACAATGGTGAAAATACAAATGAATAGTGTAATCTACTCTCCGATGTCCTAACAGTTTGTTGAAGCAATCTGTCCCTAGGTACTGCCCTAGCTCTCGCTAGGTTATCCTTAATGATCTTATCCGAATAGCCTTTATGATGTAAATACGAGGAGATAGTACTACTAGCCCTATCAAAGTCATTTTCAATGGAAGAATTCCTTTTAGCTCTTAAAAACAATCCATAAGGCAGATTGTATTTTAAATGATGTGGGTGAAATGAATTAAAGTCCAAGTAAGTGTTTCTATCCGTAGTTTTTCTGTATAGTCTGACCATCACTCTCCGCTCCATAGAAACATAAGTGCTTACATCTAAAAACGGAATTGATTCTGCCCCAAAATTATGAGTAAATTTAAGGTTGTCATTCAAACTATTTACCCAAGACACAAATTGAGGTGCTATACCCAAATCATCAAGGAATTTTCCTGCTCAGCAGCGAGCTGGGTCCAGCTTGTCTCCCCCCCCGTGCGCTCTTCCTGGTGACGCCTCCGTTTGCAAGAAGCGGCGCTCAAATGAGGGGTCGAGGGGCCGCGCTGGGTGAATCCCCTGAAGGTTTAAAAATGATCTCTTCAAAAAGCCTGCACCACCATGGCTCCGAGACTTCCCCTCCCCCATCCTTCGGCCAGTCGGGCCAGAGGGGAGTGATTCCATCTGCAGGAGGGCAGTGGGCGCCTTCAAAAGACTTCACCACCATGGCTCCAAGATCCCCCCTCCCCCTCCTTCGGCCAGTTGGGCCAGAGGGGAGTGATTCCACCTGCGGGAGGGCGGCGGGTGCCTTCAAAAGACTGCGCTGCCACGGCTCTGGGACTCCCGCTTCCCCCTCCTTTGGCCAGTCGGGCCAGTGGCTGGGCTCTCGGCCGGTGGGTGGCTGGCAATGAACGAGCGGCACCTGGAGGGCTCGTCACCGCCCTCAAAATCCGCTCCAGCCACCACCGACCCCGGCGGGGCTCTCGACCAGTGGCCGGCTGGCAATGAACGAGTTAACCCCCCCTTTTGTTTCGGCTGGAGCTGATGCTGTCCTTAAGGCTCTTGCCTGCGTCTTTGCAGCTGTTGCAGCCCTTGGGACAATCTGAACTGCCGTGGCTGCCTTTGCTGCCGGGGGGAGTGGTAGCTCCTGTGACTTTCTCCAGCGGACATGGGGTTTTTCCATGCTGGGTTTGTTGTTGTATTATACTGTTTTTTTAAATGTAATTATGTAGTTTTGTATTTTGATACCATGCTTACTTGTATTGCTCGCTATTGTAAATTTATTGTATCTCTGTATTATTATTTTGTTGCTATTTGTATATGCTGTTAGCCGCCTTGAGTTGGCCTTTGGCCGAGAACGGCGGGATATAAATTAAACTGATTGATTGATTGATTGATTGATTGAAACCAAATCATATACAGGTTGGCCAGGGAGGGCGCTACTGAGCTCCCCATGGCCACTCCTTTTATTTGCAAATAAATTAATTTACCATACCTAAAAAAATTATAATCCAAAACTAAATCAAGAAGTTCCAATAAAAAATGTGTGTGGGGGTGCAGCTCATTACGAGTTTCCAAATGTTGGTATAGTATTTCTTTAATGTCGTCCAAGGGCACATTGGTATAAAGCGCCTGGACGTCCATGGTGATAAAGCCCCCACCCCTAGGCACGTGCAACCCTTCAACTTGTGTGATGAAATCTGTCATGTTTTTAATATATGAGGCAGTGTTCAATGTGAACGGACTAAGATGGTAATTCAAAAAATGAGATGTGGGTTCAAGAGCGGATCCAACCGAGGAGACAATTGGTCTTCCTGGCATAATGTCATCATCAGACCGATCCTTATGAATTTTTGGGAGCAAGTGAAATACAGGCATTTTAGGGTTATCATTGTATAAAAAATCCTGGATAGATTCTGAAATATAACCCATGGCCACCCCTTCAAACAAAATATCTCTAAGGAGATTTAAAATCCTATTAGTGGGATCATGATCTAATTCCTTGTAGAACTCCTTATTTAATAATTGTTTTTGGGCTTCACTTTCATATTCCGTAATGTCCATAATCACAATGTCCCCTCCCTTATCTGCTTTCTTGACAATGATATCAGGATCCATAGCTAACTCCTCTAGCAACTTCATATCGTTAAGGGAAAGATTGTAGCCCCATTTTTTCTTAAGTTTTTCACTGTTCTCCAAATCCCGCAGCACAATCCGGTAGAATGCTTCTATCGATGGGTCATTGGAGGGAGGGGAAAAATTAGACTTAGGTCTGAACCTATCTGAATGGTCCGATTCCTTACCCTGAAAAAAACTTTTTAGATGGAGTAAGCGTATTAATTTAAATACATCTATCCTAGTAGTAAACGGGTTATACTTTGGTGTAGGAACGAACCCAAACCCCAAAGAAAGTAGTTCAATAGTCCTTGCTGGAAACAACTTACTAGAAAAATTAAAGACTAAGTCTTCCTCTTGCGTGAGGCTTTTTTTTGGGGAAAAAGAAGTAGTACGTGGTTGTTGTCCAGCTGTGGCCGATGAAGCCGCTAATCGTGTGAGTGGTGCTCTGCGAGTAGGCTCCGAAGTGTCCTCATCATTAGACGTCGATGGGAAATCTGTGTCGGAGGACTCCCCATCCGTAGAAACTAGGGGGTCCTGCCAGGAAACCCTTCGCCCTTTGTTGATAAATTTCCTCCCTTGAAAACGCCATCTATAGACACGTTCTGTAGTATAATCCCTTATATCTCTCTCAAATTTCTTATTTTTAAACTCAATGAGAGATTCTTGAAAAGCATCCAATTTAGACTTCAATACATCAAAGTCCGGTGGTGAGCTGGTGGAGTTAGAAGTTACAGCAGATTTAATGGTGTCTATTTCCTCTGTTAAAGATTCAACTTGTTTATTAGAATAATCTATGATTAATAGAATCAAATCAAAGGAGCATTTGTCCATAATGGCCGCCCACTTGTCGCAGAAGCTACACGTTGCACCCATTTGGGCTTAATCAAGAAATTGACTATACTTGTTTCCTGTAATTAACCAGCTGTGTAAGAGGATAGCTTTAAAAATGTTCTTTGAGCAACTGTGGTTAACGTCTGTCGGCACTAAAAGAATAAACGAGTGAGGTCTAGGACGCGATAAAACTGATAAATAATACTATAAATTGGACTTTAACATCCTAGGTAATGTATAATTCCTTATTCCAAGATCGTGTATATATGTATATTTTACATATGTATACATATGTATATATGTATATATGTATATTTTGTATATATTTGATTAGTAATTATGTTTAAATTGTTGTTTAGATCCCTGAGGAAATTACTGAAAAATCCTGTATCGAAAGGATTTCGGATCTTTTGTGTTATATATTTTGAGAAGACTGCAGTAATTAAATCTGTGCCTAGACAAACGGTTCCAGTGATTTCTCTAGTACTATGTTTGTCCCCTATTTTTTTGCTACTGTGCATGTGTGGCCACGGTGCACATGCGCAAATGGATTACTGAGCATGCATGTCCACACATGCATAGTAATTTCCCGTATTTTGTGGAGCCGCGCTTGGCGGGTATGCTCCTGCCCTACTCAGAGGATCAGACTTGAGCAGCCTACCAACTCCTTGTTATCTTGTGCCTGTCCATCTTTGCTTAGCTGTTTACTACCATCACCAGGCCCTCCTTTCCTCACCCCATATCTCTAGGCCCATCTCTCTGTCCCTGCAGAACTGCACCTCTTCTCACTCATCATGCAGCTCTTTGCTACTGCAGCTGCCTTCTTCTCCACCGAGTCCCATCCCAACCAATGCAGTTCCACACTCGTTGCCTCCTGTCCCCCTCATGCAGCTACAGTTTCTGCTTCCAACACTCATGACTCCTTCCACTCCATGTTGTTGGTTTCCTTGTTGCTGCTCCAGTCCAACAAATGTCTGCTGAGACCTTGGATCTTTTTTTTTGTCAAAACAAGATTTGGAGGTGGCAGCCACTAGAGGTGCTCCATGAATAAAAGATCTGGAAAGTTTATGGGGGAAGTGACATGCCTCCTGCCTTAAATGGTGACAACAGCTCCAGCTACCACTAAGTAAAGGTTTCCCTTGCTCGAAAGCCAGTCGTATCTGACTCTAGGGTTCAGTGCTCATCTCTGTTTCAAAAGTGTAGAGCCAGTGTTGTCTGCTTCTATAGACATTTTAATTGCTTGGGAAAGTGTGTTCTCCAGACAACTGATAAAGGATGAGTTTGTGCTTCGCTGTTCTCTGCAAAAAATTAGTATCTACTCTGATCATGGCTGTTTTGCAGGCGCACCCCCCAATAAAGGACTCAGACACCAATGAAAGTGGATAACGGCATTGGGCCACATTTATTGATTCATGCCCTAGTCCGAATTATAAATTTCTATTGGTAATTGACCAATCATAATTCTTAAGGCAAGCAGGCCGAAGTAACACTGGTAAGGTACCACCCAAAATTGCCAACGGCAATTGCTACAATGTATCCATTTGTATCCATTTGTTTGTTGACCACAAACAAATTGTTGACCGTAGTCAATATCTAACTAATGACCCCACCCTCTGACGCGTATCCGTAAAATCACGGGGTGATGCATGCTGTCTAGCTATAGCCATCACCCCGTCGCCTAGTTCGTCGTTGACCGGACAACGTTTAACCAACTTATGCCTGTCTAGTGTTGTCCAGTCAATTGCGAACTTGCCGGATACCTGTGGGTCATAATGTTTACCTTACCAGTGCTACCCGCCACACGGAGGGGCTTCAAAGAAGGCTCAACGCCCCCCCCCAGACCGTCAGCTCGGTCAACAGGCCTGCTCGCCAATCACCCAACAGGAGGTCCATACCTCCTCGCGACAGATGGACCCCATCCCCTGCATACAAGTCATAACTTTGGAGGCTAATAGCGGGGTGACGACTGACCCTCCCCCAAGCCCTGTCGACAAGGAAACGCGCCACTGCCCTATTCACCATGCGTCTAGCGCGGTCAAGGGCCAGGAGGTCAACACCCCCTCTGTAGGAATGGCGCGGGACAATGTCCGACCAAACAAGGGTTGTGGCGGGCCAGACGTAATGCAGGTAGGCGAGGTCCTCGCAAATCGCATGCTTCAGCGACAAGCCGGTGACCTGGCCCAAATCATTGCCCCCCAGGTGTATGATCAGAATGTCAGGCGGGTCAGCATTCTGGCCTGAAAAAAGGAAAGGCAGCAGCTCCCGCCATAACATCCCGGGCTTACCATGCCATGTGAGACTTGCGTATGCACCCAGTCCCAGTCGGGGTCCCCACTCTGTCGCCGCAGCATAACGCACTGCCCTGTGCACGTAGCTATGGCCCACCAGCCATACTGTCACCGGTGTAATACGACACCCCGGGTCTGTAAAGGAAAAATGAGGGAAAGTAGGTAAGGTGACTGGGTTGGTACTCACGGCGGGAGTGGGCGCACATAAAATTGAAAACATTGCGAACCCCACCGTCCCATGCTACGTATGTCAGCCCCTGAGTACCCAAAAGCAGCTGCGGTTGAGGCCGCCCCTATACGGAATGAATGAGTGCCATAGCGGGCGCCTGGGAGGCCCACACTGGCCAGCGCTTTGCCCGTCACCTTCCAAAATTGAAATTTAGTAAGCGGAGACCCATCTTGGTGACAGAAAAACGGGCCATGGTGCGTGCCACGCAGTGCCAGGAATTCCTGTAGGGCACCAACCGGACAGATGTCTGCCAAAGAACACCGTAGCAGTCGCACACCACTGCCGACGCCATGCTGATCGGTCTTAGAGGAACGTATCCTCAGCTGAGCCCAGTCTTTGGCTACACAGACATCCTCGAGTTCCAGTGCCCTACAACTTGCATCCGCCTTAGACAGCATCACAAGCTCGCTGATGCGGAGCGCTCCAAAAAATGCCACCGTTGTGGCTGCATGGAACAGGGCTGCCTCATATGCATCAAAACAGAGGCAAGGCCAGCCCCGGGCCAACTGGGTAAGGACCCCTGGGGAAATCGGGTGGCGGTCATCCGGGCAACGCCCGCGCTCGCGCACCCACCCCTCCAAAACATGTCTCACACGGAAGTCAGAGGTGCTGTCCACATGACCCCCCACCTTGGCCATAAAAGCCAACGCTGAAAGCTTAGATGCTATGGTGCGAGGTGCAAGGCCCTGAGAATGCAGGTAAACCATGAACCGCAGAACATGGGTTACCGGGATCGGCCAGGTTCCTGGCAATTGAAATTGAGTACAGAATGCCCTGAAAGAATTAATTGCGTGGTGATACGCCTTACGGGTGCGTGGCGCTAGCGACAGGCCAATCGCCCGGTTCACCTCTCCTTGCCAATGGTCCATATCTCCTCCGGGATTGGCGAGGGACAAAGCGTCAGCAATATCATTATTAACCCCTGGGACATGCCTGGCCCTGAACAGGACGTTGAGGCGCAGGCTGCGCAACACAAATTGGCGCACTAGATCCATAACCCTGGGCGATTTGGAAGTCTGTGCATTTACAATGTGAACCACAGCCGCATTGTCACACCAGAAATGCACGACCGAGTTGGACCACTCCTGGCCCCATAGCATCAAAGCACCCAGGATAGGGAAAAATTCCAGATATGTGAGATCACGCAGGCGACCCGTGCCTGCCCAGGCTGGTGGCCACCCACCATAGGCCCACCATAGGCCCACTTCCCATTGAAGTACATCCCATAACCGAGGGATCCCGAGGCATCAGACTGAATCTGAAATTGAGGGGAAGCCAGGAGGTCATGCCTCCAAAATGAGACCCCATTGAACTCCCTCAGGAACTGTAACCAGACAAGCATGTCTGCCCTGATACCCCGGGTAAGCCTAACCCTATGGTGAGGCCTGGATAATCCTGCCATAGCGTCGCACAAGCGCCGGGCAAAATCCCTGCCCGGTGCGACCACTCTGCAAGCGAAATTAAGGTGACCATGCAGCACCTGCAGTTCCCTCAGTGATGCCTTCCACTTGGCTAACAAGTCTGAGATAAGGGCCACTATCCTTGACACCTTATCCCGCGGTAACCTAGACGCCTGCGCTATCGTGTCAATCTCCACCCCCAGGAAGACTAGCTGTGTAGATGGGCCCTCAGGCTTTTCGGGCGCTAAAGGGACACCGAGTTCCTCCATTAGCGTCTGAAATGTGTTGAGGAGACGTGTACACGTGTCCCAGCCCTGTTCACCCCCGAATAAAAAGTCATCCAGGTAATGGGCTACAGACCGGGACCCTGACCTGCGGACGAAAGCCCACTCTAGGAAGGTACTGAAACGCTCGAAAGCCGAGCATGATATGGAACAGCCAAAAGGCATGGCCTTATCAAAATAATATTCGCCCCGAAATTTGAAACCCAGCAATACAAAGTCGCCCGGGTGCACTGGCAAGAGGCGAAAAGCCGACTTAATGTCGCACTTAGCCAGTAGCGCACCCGGGCCACATGAGCGCACCATGCGCAGCGCGTGGTCAAAAGATGTATACCTGACTGAGCAAAGGTCGTCAGGGATAGCATCGTTGACCGATCGGCCGGCTGGGTAGGACAAGTGATGGATAAGGCGAAACTCGCCTGGTGACTTCTTGGGAACCAAGCCCAGGGGCGATACCTTGAGGTTAGTGAACGGGGGTGCAGGGAAAGGGCCAGCGACCCTGCCCGCATTGACCTCCTTATTGATGCTGGCGGCAGCCACCTCCTCCCTCCCCCTAAGGGACAAAAGGTTGGGGGCATCCTGAGGGGACCTATCACCCATGAAAGGAATACAGAACCCCCGTCTAAAGCCCTGAAGGAGATAATCTGCATCCTCCCCCTTCGGGTACAATGCGAGCCAACGCTCCAACATGTCCACATTAATTGGGGAGGGAGCCTTTCGGTGAACCAGCTCCATCTGCGGCAGTCTTGCCAGCCCACTGTCCGCCCCTCCCTCTGCCCCGCGTCCCTCCAGGCCTGGGACAGGCAGAGGCTGCATGGGGGCCCGCACAGGTGGGACACTCATGTCTGTACTTGCAATTCTTCTTATTGCATGAACCATTAGACGAGAAAGTCCAGCACAGCAGGCGGGCTGGAACCCCCTGCCCCGCCACTTGGCGGGGAACCTGTGCTGGAGCCACTCGCTGGACCGCATGTCCACAATGGTATCTTTCCCCTGGCGCAGGGCGCGTGGGCGTCATGTACAGAAGCCAAAGCCTCTGGCATGGCTCATCCCACCTCATCTCAGGGTGCAGGGGAATTCGCATACGGAATTCCTCGTCATAAGCCAACCACAACGGGCCCGGAAAATCAACCATCGCCCGATAGATATTGTCCAAATACTGGACCATCGGAATTGCCAGATCCGGCCGGGCCCTCAGGTACACCGCCATGTAGATGAGGTAAGCCGGCAGCCAGTTGGCCCACGTTCGTGGTGGCTTGCGACGACGTGCCTGTTCCTTATCCTTCTCATCCTGCCCCTCCCTCTCTTCCTTGGTGGGCTCCCTGTTTAGGAGTGAGAAGATATCAACATACTCCCCTCGCCATATTTTCTCTCTGGTGGCCTGTGCCAAGTGGTCACCCAGTGGCAAGGAATAGCCCGCTGTCGGCAAGGCCGAGACAGGCACAGCAGAAACTGCGGGCATCTGGAAAGGGGCTTGGACTAGCCCAGCCACCCCCAAAACATTCCCCACAGGGTAGGAAACGCTCCCCACCCCGGGGCCCTGGGTGGTGGTTGACGTCGCCTGATGGTGCGTCAGCGGCTGTACCGCCGCACCACCCATGCGAGGCCAAGGCCATTGGAAAGCCCCCCCCCAACGTAGCCACATGTGTAGGTGCACTAGTTTGTACCGCATACTCACATGCTGCACCCCCGCGGGCCGCCCCCACCGGGGGTTCTGGCCCACTGGGGGCGTCGGAGCTCACGACCGCCGTAGAGCTCGCCGCCGGGGCCTGACCCGCGCTGGCCTGTTGGTTGGGGAGCTGCGAGGCAGTGGCCGAAGTCACGCCACGCGCCTCAAGCTGCTCGACCCGTCCCGTCGCCTGCCGCTGCCCAGCAGATGACGCATCAAAGTGCACCCCAAAAGGAGCCCCAGCGTGGCTGGCCCGAGCAAGGGAAGCCTCGAGTGCCGCCACGCGGGCCAGCAAGGCCTCCACACTGGCGTGGGGCCACGGGCCAGCCGGCCCGCCCGTTACGGGCGTGGGTACAGGTCCTTGCACCCCGGGGCCCGAATATGGCCATGACCCCACACCCAGGCCCGGCAGGGCCGGCGTAGGCACCTGCCAAGGGAGGGGACCACACCACCCCCCAAGGCTGGAAGGCCCTGGAGTGAGCTGCGCCCCCATAGAGGGAGGCCCGAGTAGAATGAGCACCAGGAGCGGCGTCCGTCGCTTGTGGGCCGCGGTCCGCAGCCCATGCTGGACCCCTGCTCGGCTCCCCAGCCTCCGGCCAGGGGGTAATAGACCCCATCCCACCGGTTCCGGTGGGAGCCGGCAAAGGCGGCTGGTGGGAAGGCGCAGCCGTGGTCCTCCGACCCGGATTGCGCCTCCGAACCGCCCGAGCCGCGCTCGCGGCCGCCTTCTTCTTCGAAGGCATCTCAGTCGGACCTAAGGGAAGCCGAAAAGAGGAAGATCAGCAGCCAAAAGGCTTCCCGGTCAAGGTAAAAGCGACGGAGTAAGAGGAAAATCTTCTCCGCTCTGTCGCTTCGCAAAATGGCAGCTCGGCTGCCTCGTGGCCACCCCTTTTATAAGGGAGCTGGCCACGCCCCTAACTACCCGGATGCCTTCGTCCTGTGGGGGGGCCCCCGCAAAGAGCGCGGTGGCCATTTTGGCGCCGCGCTTGCATTCTGGCAGCAGAGTAAAGCATACATAGAGTTGTCTAGATAAGAAACAAAACAAAAATAATACAAACAAAAAAGAAGACATTTTAAAGACTGCTATACAGTATTTTAATGTGAGCTTTCTGGATTAAGTCCACTTTCTCAGACATAAAAGTGCAACTTCATGGCAATCATTAAAATAAAGAGACAATGATTGTTTGGATATAGGTTGCAAATTGTGTGGATCAACAGGACCTGCCTTGTGATGATGTAAGTCCATTGTATGGTATTCATATCCATGGTATATGGGATAATTTTGGTTATTCCTCTTAATCTGCATAGTATAAAGAAGAAGCAACAACACCAACCCTGAGAAACATTAAGAGATGAAAACACTGACATGCCTCTCCTTGGTTTACCCCATACAAACTACTACTGTATTTTGCATTATAAAAGTACTTTAGAATCACATAAAATAATGAAAATAGAGAAATTTGAGTCTCCAGCATGTGGAGAGAATCTCCATGCTTGATATTTGGTCAAAGTTCAGGGAAAGAAGAAGAACTACTGTATTAACAAAAACAATGGAAAAATACAATCCAGGAGAGGGGGTCATGGCCTCAACAAGTCTCAAATGCCAGAAGTAAGAAAGGAACTTCACCAATCAAGTTATTAGCAAATAACAATCATATTGGGCTGTGAAGTCCCCTCCCACTCAGCATTTATAGCAGCTAAACCAACAAAAATAATTCATTTATTTTGTTCCCAGTCTCTGTATGTTCATTTAATAATAATTTTGCATTCTGCGTAATAATTTTAGCACTTGCATGGTAACATTACTCACATCTTTATTACAGTAATCTTTGTAAAGCTTCTGTTATAAAATGCTATTCCTTCCCATTAGGTCTTAATGCTTTGCTTGTAACTTCATTCTCCACAGGATCAACTTGGAAGGAAGCAGGAGAGAAGGCGTATGCATGTAGATCAAGATTTAAAACCATGGATGGTTATAGGAAGGGATAACTCAGTACCAGTTTGGTTCATGACCTCATGTAGACATCAGTGATCACACACTGGTTGCGCAGCATGGATCCGGAATGGTGATTGTCAAGTAGCCAGTGTTTTATTGATGTGTATCAACTGGCATAAAGCCAGTTTGTTTAGCAAACATTGCCCACCTGGCAGGTATAGCACAAGTGGGCAACTTGTAGTCTTCTAGCTGTCAGATCTTGATGTTAATCTTTTAAATAGTTGTTCCAGCATGATCACTATCCATGGTAGCTGGAGGATTCCAGGATTTATCATTAAAGAAAGCCTTGTCTTACTTCTGAACAGGGCTAGACTGTAATTCCCATCAGCCTGATCCAGCACAACCAGTGATTACAGATAATGGGTGTTGCAGTCTGGCAATGGGAGGAGGGTCACAAGTCTGATACAGAACACCTGCCCTTGTCATGCAAGCTTTCCATTCTTGCCTACACATTCAACTTAAACTCTGTTACAGCTTACTGTACTAGCAATAGTATAAACTAGCTTAAATGCTTCTAAAGATGTTTTCTCTATCAGTACTCAGTTACTTATCAGGTGTTTTGCAAAGACTTTTCAATAAATATCTGATATCATTAAATCATTATACTATTTTATGAGCTAACCTCCAAAGTACTTTCCTAGTCTTAATGAAGTTTGTTGCTTCCTGATAGTCTGACCTCCTAGAATATCTTTCCATGACTTAAATAAAATTTGTTTATTTATGCAATCATTCAGTACTATTACTTTAATATGATCTAACTCATGAGGATTCACAAGACAAAGTGAATTTGATGATGATGATGATGATGAAACAGTAATTCTACCACAGAGGCTAGCCCAGAAGTCTTCCTCTGGCTTTTCCAACATCATCACTCTAGTCTCCTCCTCACTAAGATAATCACTGCCAGGCCCCTAATATTCCATGGGATAAATCTGATTCCACTCTGAAGTGTTTAGATATGACTGTGTCTTCCATTGTGATAATTTCCCCAATTTTAAAGACAACCGGTGCTTGGGTGGAATTTCCTGCTGGTAACTCACTATAAGGAAACGTCTGACAATAACCACCATCTACTTGGATTGAACCAATTTAATACCCAATCCATAGAGGCTCTGGGTTCATTCAATGCAAAATCTAACCATGTAGTGATCTGACCATAACAATGGAACTACAGAGAGTGTATGCACACCTATATCACCTTCTCTTGCCCTACACAATTAGATCCAAAGTATGACCTGTTACACGAGTGAGGCCATATATTCCTTGGGTCAGACCCACCATTTTTTTTTGGAAGAAATGATTTCATGAAAGCCTCAACAGGGATGTTGAAGTGCTCCAATGCAACAAGCTGAGGGGACACTTGCACCATCCCCCAAAACCACTTCAGCTAGCTCAGGGAGGGAGAGTGTTGTGAAAAGGGGTGTGCAGCACACCAACAGAATCCTTATATCAAGGCTCTCAACCTTTTCAAACCGTGGGCTGGACCATGCTCCCTTACAATCTGATCTGGCCAGACTGGTGGTTCCCCCCACCGTAAACGCTGCCGTAAAATGTGTCCATGGCTGTCATAAATGCATCCGCTTCTGGTGGTGGTGGTGACAGCAGTGGTGATGCAGGCCACAGAAAATGTTGCCATGGGCCCTGCCTTATACTGTCCCAAGGAGCTAGATATACTCAAACCTAGGAAACCATTGAACAAGCCACCTGCTGAGGGAAATGGAATCAAAGAAGACCACTGCAACTCTGCTCTAAGGACTGACGTGCTGCTGTATATCCAGGTAGACAGAGCTAGAAAGACTGATTCTACAGTCCAGATATCTGTAAAGCAGGCCAGTTTGCCATGCTCATCCAGGATCGTGCCCTGGATGACTGCTGTTTCTCTTTTTGTCCACTGAATACTTAGCACCAGCACTTTTAACTTAGAGAACTGTCACCAAGACTATTCATGCTATTTGGTAAATAGTTTGGGAATTGCAACACCCTGTTTCTTTCCCTTCTTTTGTGGTTGTCTCCCTTCTTTGTATCTCCTTTTACATTTAAGTGGATCCAATGGCTCCACAGGGAGCCACAACCAACCTTGCCATCTGTTTGACTGAAAGCAACAGCTTAGGAGGTAAATATTGCTATGTCCTTTGGCCTCTCTTCTTAAACTTCCTGGGTATTCTCCTCTGTTGTAGAAGGGAGGTGTGTATTCCACAAACCTGTCCTGAGTTCCCAAACCAGGTTCTTGCTTCAGGATGAGTACTGGAGAATATGACTGAAGTAACATTCAGATACCAGCTAGTTTCTCTGTGAGGGATGGGGAGAGGGCATCATTTGGTCCTTTGCCTTAGTTAGTACATATCTTGGGCTGGCCATATACAGGTATTGGCCAGAGTGGGAAGAAACACAGTGACTTAAGAGAAAGTTCCACAGCTAAGGACGAGACTGCATGTTCTGCAGATAAGAGGTTGCATGTTCAAAGACTCTTGTAAAGTTTTGAGGTAGTGGTGGTGGGGAACCAGAGAGATCTCTGCCCAAGACCTTGGAGAACTGCTGTTAGTCAGAATATATACAATGTTACACAAAGACTGAATCCACACAAAGCATCATCACATGCACATTAAGAGCAAAATGTTCAGTTTTCCCACCGAAATCCAATGTGCCATCTAACGCTGTAGGTCAGCTTTCTTGCTATCTTCTTAATTACAGATGTAACAAAGGACATGTTTGGATCAGATCAAAGGCCTCCATAGTCCAGGATTTGGTTCACAAAGTATCCAGTCAGTTGCCTCTGGAATGGTTACCAGCACAACTGTTGGGGCATGACATTGCCTAGCTATCACCCTAGTGAAGAAAAGACACATGGTTATGAAAAAGACAAGTCTTGTCAGCAGGTCTGCACAGCCTGTTGCTTCATTCTTACATATCAGAGATTGCTTCATCGAGTCCCTGGAGCCTGGCAGCAGGTTAAAAGATGGTGATTCGGTGTGTGCAAGCCAGCATATTTCAGCATGTATTCAGCAATAACGAGTTTGCTTTCTGTAAGGGAAAACTTCTGTACATGAGATAAAAGAGTCCAGAAGCACTGCTGAGAATCTTTGATCAGACTAGCTATAATCCCAGCACAGAGACACAATGATTTGCTTCAATTTTTGGAAACATATTAATTAATTCTGAAACCGTAGCCTTTAAAACCTCATTAAGAGATACTAATAACAATCATCATTATCTGCAATTGCTCTTTAACTGTTGATCAGAAACTTTTGTGTTAATGCTTTGCAACCATTTTGTACTGTGTGTTTGGAAAGAATTGAGGGGACAATTGATCAGCGTTGCCTGCTGCTTCTGTATATTTACAGGGAAGTGGAGGAATTTAAGGAAAGGATGATGGCTAAACAAAGGCATGCTGAAACAATAGGGCCATTCTAGCAAAGAACAGAAATAAGAGAGCGCTCTCATGGATGCTGTTGGAACGAACCCAGACAGTGTGTTTTGATATGATTTAATATATCTTTTAAAAACTGAATAAAATGGTTATGTACCTATACTATTAAATGCTCACCTCTGTCAGAAGAGCCTATATTGCATCAGCATGTGTGCCTAACTCAGCAGATACACTTCGAGACAGCAAGAAGCATCTGTTGGCGAAAAGAGTTTTCTGCATACGTAGCTATTACAGAAAATAGTGATCATTTAAGCACAAATGAGCAGGCTGGATGCTTCTGTTGCTGTGGAAAGGGAATGTACTTCCTTTGCCAGAGCAATTTATGAGTGTCTGATACTTGTTGTGCTTGACTACAGCTAATTTAGGGCTATCTGGCTCATATTAGCTGAAGCTGAGCATTTTGTCAATAAAATTTGAAAGGGTTTTACTTGGGCTGGAAAAACTGCACCTGCAGAATTGAATATATCATAACTTGAAATCTGCTGATATTGTGTCCATTAATCGAAGTCTGTTATCTTCATGGAGGAAACCCAAACTGACGCAAGTCCTCACACTCTTAAGCAAAGAAGAATATAGCAATTTGGGAATCTATGCAAAATAAACAACCACTGGCAGATGATTTAGAGTAAACCACATTTCAGCAAGATAATACACATTTCAGTTGCATGTCACATATTCCTTGATCTTTGAATTGATTTCAAACCTGGCAAAACAGATGCAAATTTAGGACTTTTTACTAAATGTATTCATTCTTCAGATCCTTTGGTTTGATCTGGTGTTAGAAAGATTAGCTGGCAAAGTTACTGCCCAGGGTATGCTCGATTGTTTTCACAATCTTTGAGGAGGTTCGGAGAGAAAGACCTAAGAAAGGGGAGAAATCATTTAAGATAAATGTAAACAAGACATCTCCCTTTAGTGGGATATCTCAAGCAATAGAGTCAAGCAGCCAACCTGAACACCTACAGTGCCGGCCCGAGGCAAGTTTTAGGATGGAGCGAGATCCAACTACGGCGCCCCCTTGGTCACCCCTAATACAGCAGCAACATTGGCAATGTAACCGAGGGGTGGTGGCATTGGTGCCCTGCTCGGCGCCCGCACTCGACCTGCGCACGTCTCAACAAATAAGGTCATTAACATACATGCCATATGCTCGCAATCAAAATATCAAAAAACCCCAAAAATATTTTTTTCCCTTTACCACTGCGGCACCCCCTGGGAGTGGGCGCCTGGAGCGACCGCTTTGTTCGCCTTATGGTAGGGCCAGCCCTGAATACCTATATTGGCTCCAAAGAGTTGTTTTGAAATCTATCAAGTGATAAATGAACACAAGGCCATCTGTGATTAATTACCCCAACTTTTGTCAATAACTGGCTAGTAATCACTTTTCTGTGCTTGTTTAAGGAATTTGTTTCTCTGTGTTACAGAGAGATAACTTTACTACATGTTCGAGATACATGCTCCACTCCAGCAAAAAGGTAGGATGATTATTATAACACACTTCTGTGCAGCTTGCTCCAATTATTTGAGTAAGTGCCCATAGATGTTGAGTTGTATAGCTCGTTAAATCTGTTTGGGAGAAATAAGTAAGTTGCCAAGAAACAAAAGCAAAAACACAATCATCACATTTTCTGGTCTGTATAACCTTTCTTTAAACTGTGACAGAGAAAATGCCTGGAATGTTAAAAATGGAGTGATAAGAGGCTGCTTCTTTGTTTGTTTGCATTCATACCCCACCCTTTTGATGCAAGCACCACTCAGGGTGGCTTACAATATATAAAACATTCAATACAACACCATAAAATATGAGTAAAAAAACAGAATAATAATCATCCAAAAATAACCCAAAGAGTGTGCTTTTAGATAAGAAATTAATGATCATTTTGAAGCTTGAGCTACACTGAGATGAAACATTATTGAAGCTATTAAATCAGAAGCTTTGTCTTCCTAGAGCAGTGATGGCGATCCTTGGCACTCCAGATGTTCTCAAATTTCAATTCCCAGAAGCCCTGATCGGCAGGAGTGCTGACTTGGGCTTCTGGGAATTGAAGTCCAAGAACACCTGGAATGCCAAGTGGGGCCACCATGGTCCTCGAGCTAGGAAAGAAACATAAATATAATAAACAAATCTACACTGTACATCCCATCCTAAGGATTACAGTCCATCCCTCAGGTTATACTAACTAGTCTTCTGTCATCCTGTTGTGTATTGAATGTATTTGTAACCACACAAATGAGTGGATGTAACAATCTCTAATAATAACACTGTAACCTCCTGTATGAGGACGCGAGCTAGTGGCCACCGGGGGCAGTAGCGAGCGCCCAGCTCACATGGTACACATTCCTCAAATGCCTTCAGCTGCGCGGGAAAGATTCCCGCGCTCACCTCACCTGGACAAGAAAGGCGTGACTAAGGATGATGTCACATGGACAGTAGCCAATGCCCTGTCGAAGAGCCATATTCAATTGTATCACCACTGCATAAAAGGAGCTGTTTGTCCGCCATTACCACATGTTCGTACTGTACTCCATGCAATAAAAATGTGCTAGGCTAGTCTACAGCCGTTTCCATTGTCTTGCTTCCCAAACACTAAATTGGCGACGAGGATGGGATAAATGGATTCCCACGGGGACAAGACACATTCACAGCAACCGGTGTTCGACGTGACCCAGCCCGAGCGATGGGACTGGTTTGAGATGCACTTCAAGAGTACGGTAGCAGTTGCTGGCATCACCGATGCCGGAAAGAAGAGAGGTCTTCTCATCACGATGCTTGGTTACCACACAGTGTAAGCGCTGATGGATCTGGTGGCACCACGAGAAGTGGAACAGGTTTCTGTAACCAAACTGCTGGCGACCCTGAGAAACCACTTCAAGCCCAAGGTATCCTTCTTCTCTGCCAGGGCTGCGTTCGTGAGGAGGGACCAAAAGCCGGGTGAGTCCGTATCCGAGTATGCGGCGGCCCTCTGTTTGGCGGCAACCCCATGCGAATGGCGGGAAATTCTAGAAATGGCCCTGAGGGATAGGCTGCTCTGCGGGAAGCGAGATGGGGACACCCAAAGGAAGCTCATGACCCGAGGCCACAACCTCACCTTCAAAGAGGTACTATAAGAGGCCCTAGCCGCTGAGTCCACAAGGGTCGGGTACAAGCTTCTCAAAGCAAAGCCACCACAAGTAGAGGCAGCTGCATCCGCAGTCCAGGTGACTTGGAGGGTGCCCCCTGCACTCGCCCACATCCTCAGAAGCCTCCTCCACCCCAGGCTCCAGTGAAGATGAGGGAGTCCGGAAAGTCAGAAAGGGGCTGAGCGAGAAGAAAGGGAAAGGGGGTCGGTGCTGCGATGGCTGCGGAGCATCCCACGAGTGGAGCAAGTGCCCATTCCGGAAGGCTGAGTGCCACAACTGCGGACGGAAGGGCCATATCGCCAGGGTTTGCAAGCAATGGCGGGACGATAGCAAGCGCCCCATGAGGAGACAGGATGGCGTCGGCAGAGTCTACGATGGCGGCGACGACCTGGAGGGGTACCATGTGTACGAAGAGTACATGCGGAAGACGACCTGGCCGTCCACAGCGTGCCCTTAGGGCAACCACGTTTTTATGTTGAGGTACTGTTGGAAGGGGTTCCCGTTAAGATGGAAATAGACTCGGGGTCTGTATACTCCCTCATTTCCCATAAGGAGTTTTTGTGCATTTCCCCCAAGGAGCGACCCAGACTCAAAGAGATGAGGTCGAACTTAAGAGACGTGCAGGGAAATGGGATCCCAGTGTTGAGGGTTGGGGATTTTGAAATACAGTATAAGGGACTCAGGAGGAAACTCCCTCTAGTAGTTCTAAGGGAGGGGGGTGTAACCTCCTGGGAACACAATGGTTCAAACCCCTGGACATCTTCATAGGAGGCGTCCATGCCATCGGGGGGAATGAGATTCAGGCAGTGTGCAACGCACACCCCAAGGTATTCAAGAAGGGGCTCGGGAAGTACAAGGGGCCCCCAGTTTCTTTCGACCTAGACCCGGAGGTCCGCCCAATCAGACTCAAGCCACGTCGGGTTCCATTCGCCCTGAAGGACAAGATTGAGGCGGAACTGGACAAACTGGTGGGTCAGGGAATTTTAGTGCCTGTGGATTCTGCAGAGTGGGAAACTCCTATTGTTACAGTGCTGAAAGCAAATGGGGAGGAGCAGATTTGCGCTGATTACAAGTGTACAATCAACAAGGCAATCCGCCCTAATGCCTATCCGGTGCCAGTAGTTAGCCATCTGCTAGCCACTTTACATGGGGGAAAGTTTTTCGCCAAATCAATCTGGCGCAGGCGTACCATTAGCTATCAGTAACACCCGCTACAGCTGCTGCGCAAACCATTGTAACTCACAAGGGGGCATTCAAGGTGACGCGCCTACAGTTTGGGGTGAACTCGGCGCCGGGGATATTTCAGTCCCTTGTGGAACGTTTGTTAAAGAGGTTACCGGGCGTCTTGCCATACTTCGACGACATATTGATATCTGGGGGGAGTGAAGCAGAACTGGCCCAGAGATTAGATAACGTCCATACAGTGTTCGAATCCGTGGGATTGAGGCTGTGGAGGGACAAATGTGTGTTTCTGGCAAGAGAGGTTGAGTTCCTGGGGTTCCGTATAACCCCTGAGGGGGTGAAACCCGCTGAGTCCAAAGTCTCAGCCATCCAAAACGCCCCTCGCCCCACCGCGAAACCGGAGCTACAATCCTTCCTGGGGCTGCTGAATTTTTACCATTCTTTCCTGCCCAGGAAAGCGTCGATTGCAGAGCCCCTGCATAGGCTGCTGAAGAAGGATGCGGTTTGGCGGTGGGGGGGGGGAAATCAAGAGCGGGCTTTCAGGGAACTCAAGCGGCTTCTCTCCTCAGAAGCTATTCTAACCCATTTCGACCCAAAGAAGCCGGTAGTCTTGGTCTGCGACGCCTCACCAGTGGGGGTGGGGGTGGTCCTTTGCCATGTGTTAGAAGGCGGGCGAGAAGCCCCAGTTGCCTTCTATTCAAGATCATTGTCCTAGGCAGAACAAAATTACACCCAAACAGATAGGGAGGCCCTTGCTATTGTGGCGGGCACAAAGAAGTTCCATGATTTTTTGTATGGCCGTCCATTCACCATTGTAACCGACCACAAGCCACTATTGGGTATCTTCACCTCAGACAAGCCCACTCCTCAGATCCTTTCCCCAAGGATGCTTCGGTGGGCTATCTTCCTTAATGCGTACAAGGGTTCATTAGAGTACCGCCCCGGGAAAGACATAAGCCATGCTGACGCACTCTCAAGGTCTCCTCTTCCCCAGCTGGGAGACCCAAAATGTGAGATAGAGCAAAACAGCCAAGTCCTCCTCATAGAAGCCCTAGATGCACCCCCCATACTTCCCGTGGAGATCGCTGCAGCCACGGCAAAGGATAAAACATTAGCCCTTGTGAAATCCTGGGTACAGAAGGGGTGGCCCATGGTTTCCCCCGCAGACGGGTTTGCTGCATTTTTCAGGAAGAGGGTTGAGTTGTCCACAGAAAGGGGGTGCCTCCTGTGGGGGGAGAGAGTGGTGGTCCCAGAATCATTAAGAGCAAGGGTGCTGTGGCTTTTACATGTCAGCCACCCGGGGATCGTGCGCTCTAAGGCGCTGGCCCGAAGCTATTTCTGGTGGCCACAGCTAGATGCAGACATTGAACACATGGTGAACACCTGCGAAAGTTGCCAGAGCTCTCGCCCTGAGGAGTCCCGCCTTCCACACAGAGAATGGGACACAGCTAGGGGGGCGTGGCCCCTTCTCCACATAGACTTTGCAGGTCCATTCAGGGGTTCCTTTTTCCTACTGGTAGTGGATGCATACTCCAAGTGGTTAGAAGTGATTCCAATGCGCAGCACCTCATCGGCTGCAACCATAAAACAACTGTGCAGGCTGATAAGTACTTTTGGGATACCTGACGTCATTGTGAGTGACAATGCAAGTACTTTCACGTCGGCTGAATTCCAGGCATTCTTGGAATCCAACGCCATTCGGCACATCACCTCAGCCCCCTTTCACCCTGCAACTAACGGCCAGGCGGAATGCCTGGTGCGCACAATGAAAGAGGGGCTGTGGCGCATGGGACCAGGCGATCTGGACTGGCAGCTCTGCCAGTTTTTGTTGGCATACAGGGTGACGCCATTGGCGTCGGGATTCTCCCCCGCTGAACTCCTTATGAAAAGGAAATTGCATTCATTGTTAACCAGGTTGGATCCCACCAGGGTGGAGGATAGGGGAAGAAACATTGAGCACAGCCCCACAAAAAACTTTCAGATAGATGAACCTGTACATTGTAGGAACTACGCAGCTACGGGGCCAGCCTGGGTGCCCGGAGTAGTCATTAACCAAACGGGACCAGTGTCATACTGCGTCGAGACCAACACGGGTCTCCTCTGGAGAAGGCACACCGACCAACTAAGGCATCGAGTGATTGGGGGGCCGGACAGAGGTCCCCAGCAGCAAAACTGAACGTTAGGGTCCTCCCCCACCCGCTTACCCCGAGGGGGAGAAAACGAAGGGCAACAGTCCCAAACAAGGGGGGGAAGAACAAGCTCAAACCCGTATCCTTTAGATACACCAGTTCCCCCCAGCCCCTTCAAAGAGAGGAATGAGTTTGCCCCTGTTGCCCCTGAGTTAGATTTTGAGTTACCAAACCGGGTTTTTTTTCGGAGTGTTCCCCCACCCATCCAAGCGAAGAGCGGGGTTTTTCTTTAGCCCCTAGTGCCCCCGGTTTGCCCACATCCGCATCAGAAACCCATCCTCCCCCTTCTCCTACCCAAACCAGAGCTGCAAGTCCGCAGCCAGTCACTAACGAGTCATCCTCTCCAATTGCAGGACAAGAGCCAAGAGGACACAGACGAGGGGGCACGGCCGAGTCAAGCATAACGGCCGCACGCCCAAAACGCACGTGCGGAAAGCCAGTTTGGTTGAGGGACTTTGTCCCATCTTAGGGGGGAGGGATGTTGTGTATTGAATGTATTTGTAACCACACGAATGAGTGGATGTAACAATCTCTAATTGTAACACTGTAACCTCCTGTATGAGGACGCGAGCTAGTGGCCACCGGGGGCAGTAGCGAGCACCCAGCTCACATGGTACACATTCCTCAAATGCCTTCAGCCTTCACCTCACCTGGACAAGAAAGGCGTGACTAAGGATGATGTCACATGGACAGTAGCCAATGCCCTGTCGAAGAGCCATATTCAATTGTATAGCCACCGCATAAAAGGAGCTGTTTGTCTGCCATTACCACATGTTCGTACTGTACTCCATGCAATAAAGATGTGCTAGGCTAGTCTACAGCCGTTTCCATTGTCTTGCTTCCCAAACACTAAACATCCTAAAATTATTCCATTCAGTGCTCATATGTTTTACTGGATTTAAGTTTGCAAGTTTGCAAGCAAAACATAGTTAGGGAAATGGAAAAAGGGAAAAAGAGTTACTATGCCTCCTAGCACTAAAGGTCTGAGCTTAAAATCCCCTCTGTTGAATATATATGTTTCTTATGCTATAACCTAACATTAAAGTCTCCTGCCAACCTAGCAGTTCGAAAGCAAGAAATTGCAAGTAGATAAATAGGGACCACTTCGGTGGGAAGGTAACAGCGTTCCGTGCACTCCGGTGTCTAGTCATGCCTGCCACGTGAAGACGGAAACGTCTGCAAAAGCAGACAGCGCTGGCTCTTCGGGTTAGAAACAGAGATGAGCACTGTACCCTAGAGTCGGATACGACTGGCTTTCAAGCAAGGGAAACCTTTACCTTTACCTTAACTTTAAAGTAATTCATAACTACTTTTAGTTACATCTGATTGTTCCGTTAATTGCTGAGTTAAGCTACAAATGCTTTTCTGATGATGTCTTATTATTCATTCAAGATCTATGCTTTATTATTCTTGTATTGATACACCAAATAGCTATTCATATACACAAGTAGTTAAATAAACAGAAACAGGGAACTTTTGTTATATTTACTGCCTCACTACAATCCTAGTGACGTGATAGTGATATTGTTTATATTTCCCACAATGATCAAGAATGACAGTGGTATTTTAAAGAACTTTTAAAGTGGGAGTTGTGGAACCAGCTGCCTAGCATCTTTTAAGCCAGAACTCTGCTAAAAGGAGGCTACATATAGGCTTGGGGCTGCTGTGGCTCAGTGGTTAAGATGCTTAAGAAGGTCGGCAGGACAGCAGTTTGAGACCTGAGTGCTGTGCAGCAAAGTGAGCTCCCACCATGTTGTGTTCTGTAAAGCTGTGCCTTTAACAATGTACCTTTGCCATGTGTTACCAATGTAACCTTTCTGTGTGCAACATTATAACCATCAGCTGTATCAATGTAAACCTAATAAGGGGACGCGAGCTAGTGACCACCAGAGGGCAGTAGCGAGCGTCCAGCTCTCGTGGATCATAGTCACCTGGTTCAGCAGCGCGGGAAGATTCCCCGCGACCTCCTCACCTGGTCAAGAAGGGCGTGACCTCCTACGACGTCACGCAGGCAGCAACCAATAGCCTGTCGACGAGCCACATTCAAATGTATAGCCAGCTGTATATATTGAGCTACTCATCCGCCATTACCACATGTTCCTCCGGATCATCATGCAATAAACCTGTGTTAAGCCAACCCTTCGGCTGTTTCATTGTCTTTGGTCCCTTACACTAAACTGGCGACGAAGGTGGGATATGGCAGCCCACGGGACCAAGACATGCGCCGGTTTCGAAATCAGGAAACCGGGCGACTGGGAGATCTTCGAGATGGACTTCCAGGCCGCACTGATCGAGTCCGAAGTCACGGAAGAGGCGAAGAAAAGAGCCATCTTCACCAGAATGCTCGGACAAGAAACAAAAAGGACCTTGGTGGACCTGATTGCACCGAGGAGGGTGAGCGAATTCAAGGCCAAGGAACTCATGCAGATGCTGCGTGAGCACGTCCGGCCCGCCACGGCGATGTTTCCTGCTCGGAGTGCGTTTTGGAGGCGAGTCCAAGCGCCCGGGGAGACGGTCGCCGCGTTCGTGGCGGCCCTGCGGCTGGCGGCCGGCCCGTGCAAATGGGAGAATGCCGAAATCACCCTCCGAGACTGTGTGCTGTGCGGCCTGAACGACGCTGAAACCCAGCGCACATTAATGAACCAAGAGCCGCCTCCCACGTTGCAGGAGGTTGTCAGAGCGGCCCAGGCTGCAGAAGCTACGAAGGCCGGGGTCCAAGAACTTCAGGACTTGCGGCCAAAGGCGAGCAAAGCAGAGGCTCCGGTACAGGCGGCCCGGCGAACTTCGAGGTTGTCCACAGAGAGCAGCGACGACGAGGACGTCCAGAGGGTCCGGAAGGAGAGCCGGCGATGCGACGGCTGTGGAGCGGCCCACGACTGCGTGAAATGCCCCTTCCGGAAGGCCGAGTGCCACAACTGCGGCCGCCGCGGGCACATCGCCAAGGTGTGCAGGAAGAAGCGTGAAACCCGGAGGAGCTCCGCAGACCGTTCCACGGGACAAGACCGCCCAACGAGACCCAAGGATGGCGCCCAGGCCACGCGGAAGCAGGACGGCGTGGGCCGCATCGCCGACGGCAGCGAGGACGACGCCCCAGTGTTCAGCGTGTCTACTAGACACCCCCGCTACTTTGTTGAGGTACTAGTCCAAGGGGTCCCCATTAGGATGGAAATTGACTCGGGGTCCTCATATTCAATCATTTCCCAGAGGGAGTTTTTGGGAATTGCCCCCCACAAGCGACCCAAGCTCAAAGCATTGAGGTCCACACTACGGGACGTGCAAGGGAACAGTATTCCAGTGTTGGGGGTTGGAGAATTTCAGGTCAAGTTCAAGGAACACGCCGCGTCCCTTCCCCTAGTCGTGCTCAAAGGAGGAGATTGCAGCCTCCTCGGGACTCAATGGTTCCAGCCCCTGGGGTTGTTTATTGGGGGGGTTCACGCCGTTGGGATGCACGCCGTTGGGACTGATCCAATTCAGGAGGTTGCGAGGCGCACCCCGAAGTCTTCAAAAAGGGACTGGGGAAATTCAAGGGGCCCCCAGTGACTTTCGACCTGGACCCGGAGGTCCGCCCAATTCGCCTAAAACCACGCCGGGTGCCGTTCGCACTTAAGGACAAGATAGAGGCGGAACTGGACAAGTTGGTGGGCCAGGGGATCCTTGTGCCTGTAGATTCTGCGGAGTGGGAAACTCCAATTGTAACCGCTCTAAAGGCCAATGGGGAGGTCCGCATATGCGCCGACTACAAGTGCACCATCAACAAAGCGATCCGCCCGAATGCATATCCGGTGCCGGTAGTCAGCCATCTGCTGGCCAGGTTACACGGGGGAAAGTGTTTCGCTAAGCTCGATTTAGCTCAGGCCTACCAGCAGCTCACGGTGTCCCCTGCCGCAGCTGCTGCGCAGACCATAGTCACCCATAAGGGGGCGTTCCAGGTGACGCGCCTCCAGTTTGGCGTGAATTCGGCGCCTGGGATTTTCCAGTCACTCGTGGAACGCCTCCTGAAGGGAATGGAGGGGGTGTTGCCTTATTTTGATGACGTGTTAATAACGGGGGGGGGGAGTCGGGCTGAATTGGACAAAAGGTTGGGGAAGGTCCTGACGATATTCGAAAAGGCGGAGCTGAGGTTGCGAAAGGACAAATGCGTCTTCTTCGCAACCGAGGTTGAGTTCCTAGGGTTTTGTGTGACTCCTGAGGGAATAAAACCATCCATGTCCAAAGTGGCAGCCATTAAGAAAGCCCCCCGCCCCACCTCCAAGCCCGAGTTGCAGTCGTTCCTAGGGCTGCTCAACTTCTACCACTCCTTCCTTCCCCGAAAGGCAGCGGTGGCTGAGCCGCTACACAAACTGCTAAAGAAAGACCAGGCATGGAAGTGGGGCGGTGACCAAGAAAGGGCATTTGACGAGCTGAAAAGCCTCCTGGCGTCCGACGCTATACTGACCCATTTCAACCCCAAGCGCCCAGTAGTTCTGATCTGTGATGCATCTCCAGTGGGGGTGGGGGCGGTGCTGTGCCACGTGTTGGAAAACGGAAGGGAGGCCCCGATAGCATTTTACTCCAGGTCCCTGTCCCAAGCAGAGAGGAACTACGCACAGACGGACAGGGAGGCACTAGCAATAGTCGCGGGGACGAAAAAATTTCACGATTTTCTGTACGGCCGCCCCTTCACCATTGTAACAGACCACAAGCCCTTGCTAGGCATTTTTACCGCTGATAAGCCCACCCCACAGATCCTGTCTCCGAGGATGCTCAGGTGGGCCATTTTTCTCAACGCGTATCAGCACGCGTTGATCTACCGGCCCGGGAAAGAGATCAGCCATGCGGACGCCCTATCTAGGTCTCCCCTCCCCCTAACGCCCAGCCAGGTGAGCATGGGGGAGCGGGACCATCAGGTTCTCATGATAGAGGTGCTGGATTCGCCCCCCGTAGTGCCCGCCGACATTGCCAAAGCGACAGAGAAGGACAAAACGTAGCGACAGTCAGCTCCTGGCTGCAGAAAGGGTGGCCCGCGTCCTCCCCAGCGGAGGAGTTCGCTCCATTTTTCAGGAAAAAGCTAGAACTGTCCCTAGAGAGGGGGTTCTCTTGTGGGGGCAGCGGGTGGTGATTCCCACTTCCCTTCGGCCGCGGGTGCTCAAACTGCTGCACGTCAGCCACCCCGGCATCGTGCGATCTAAGGCGCTGGCCCGGAGTTACTTCTGGTGGCCCCAGCTGGACGCCGACATCGAGCACATGGTCGGCACTTGTGAAAGTTGCCAATGCTCCAGACCAGAGGAGGCCCGCCTTCCCCACAGGGAATGGGACGCGGCTAAGGGGCCGTGGTCCCGGGTACACATTGATTTCGCGGGCCCGTTCAGAGGCACCCTGTTCCTCCTTGTAGTGGACGCTTTCTCCAAATGGTTGGAGGTTATCCCAGTCACGAGCACCTCCTCGGCCCAGACCATTAGGCATTTGCGGAGGCTCTTTTCCACGTTCGGCATACCCGACACGTTAATTAGCGACAACACTAGTTGTTTCACGTCCTCCGAGTTTAGGGCATTCATGGAGATTAACGCCGTTCGGCATATCACCTCCGCCCCGTTCCACCCGGCCACCAACGGCCAAGTAGAGCGCCTCGTCCGCACCACGAAGGACGCGTTGCGGCGCATGGGCCCAGGGGATCTGAACCTACAAGTATGTCAGTTTCTGCTAGGGTACAGGGTGACCCCGTTGGCGTCAGGATACTCCCCCGCAGAGCTCTTAATGCGCAGGAAACTGACCACCATCCTTACTAGGCTAGACCCCACGAGGGTAGAGGACAAAGGAAGGAACATCGGGCTAGAGGCTACCAAGAGTTTCAGTGTAGGTGCCCCCGAGCATTGCAGGAATTACGCCAGCACGGGCCCAGCCTGGGTACCGGGCGTAGTCGTGGAGCAAACCGGCCCCGTGTCATACCGCGTGGAAACCAGCGCAGGGCTCCTGTGGAGGCGGCACGCGGACCAGCTCCGACGCAGGGTCTCCGATGAGCAGGGCATGGATCAAGCAGGAAATAAGTCAGTGTTAGGGTTCTCCCCCACCCGTTCAGCCCAAGGGGGAGGAAAAGGGGACCGTGGGCCCCCACCAAGGGGGGAGGAGGATGTTCTCGTAGATATCCTAGGGGATCTTTCCGAGGAGGAGAAACCCGACCCCATACATATCTCGCGGAAAGTCCCCACAAATGCGGATACCCCTACCAACTTAGATTTTGATTTTCAGAACCGGGGGAGTTTTTCGGAGTGGTCCCCTACCCGTCCAAGCGAGAAGAGGGGTTTTTCGTTAGCCCCGACGGCCCCCGGTCTGCCCACAATGGAGTTTTTCCCTTCCCCTAAGGCCGCCAGACAGCGGCAAGCCACTAACAAGTCTCCCTCTCCCATTTCAGGACAAGGGACCAGGGAACAAAGAAGCAATAACGCCCCCGGGGGGGGCAGCCCTCTTCACGGCCCAAACGCACATGCAACAAGCCATCTTGGCTGAGAGACTTCGTCTCATCCTAGGGGGGAGGGATGTTGTGTTCTGTAAAGCTGTGCCTTTAACAATGTACCTTTGCCATGTGTTACCAATGTAACCTTTCTGTGTGCAACATTATAACCATCAGCTGTATCAATGTAAACCTAATAAGGGGACGTGAGCTAGTGACCACCAGAGGGCAGTAGCGAGCGTCCAGCTCTCGTGGATCATAGTCACCTGGTTCAGCAGCGCGGGAAGATTCCCTGCGACCTCCTCACCTGGTCAAGAAGGGCGTGACCTCCTACGACGTCACGCAGGCAGCAACCAATAGCCTGTCGACGAGCCACATTCAAATGTATAGCCAGCTGTATATATTGAGCTACTCATCCGCCATTACCACATGTTCCTCCGGATCATCATGCAATAAACCTGTGTTAAGCCAACCCTTCGGCTGTTTCATTGTCTTTGGTCCCTTACACTAAACACCATCTCCCTTTTGCCAGGAGAGGTAAAGGGCCGTCGGGCCGGCAGAAGACAAGAAGCCTCCGACCAGCTGAGGTGAGCCCCGCCCCTCCTACCTTTGCCAGGAGAGGTAAAGGGCCGTCGGGCTGGCAGAAGTCAAGAAGCCTCTGACCAGCTGAGGTGAGCCCTGCCCCTCCTCCCTTTTGCCAGTAGAGGTAAAGGGCCATCGGGCCGGCAGAAGACAAGAAGCCTCCGACCAGCTGAGGTGAGCCCCACCCCTCCTCCCTTTGCCAGGAGAGGTAAAGGGCCGTCGGGGCCGGCAGAAGACAACAGCCTCTGCCCCTCCTCCCTTTGCCAGGAGGTTGTTGGGACCACCCTCACCATCGGCGTCCTGGGCTTCCGCCTCCCTGCGGGGGGCTCAAACGGCTGGCGGCTGTGGATGAATTTCCACCGCCACCCTGGAGACACCTGCGGCCAGTTTGGAGCTTGCTGGGACCACCACACCATCGGCGTCCCGGGCTCCCGCCTCCCTGCGGGGGGCTCAAAAGGCTGGCAGCTGCGGAAGAACTTCCACCACCGCCCTGGAGACACCTGCGGCCAATTTGGAGCTCACCGGGACCATCCCACCATCGGCGTCCCAGGCTCCCACCTCCCTGCGGGGTCTTAAAAGGCCAGGAGCCATGGCGGGATTTCCACTCCGCCCTGGAGACACCTATGGCCAGTTGGAGCTCGCTGGGACCACCTCACCATCGGCATCTCAGGCTCCTGCTCCCTGCAGGGGGCTCAAAAGGTGGGCGGCCACAGAGGAACTCCCACTGCCGCCCTGGAGACACCTGCGGCCAGTTGGATATTGCTGGGACCATCCCCATCATTGGCATCCCAGGCTCCCGCCCACCTGCAGGGGGCTCGGTAGGCCGGCGGCCGTGGCCGAGCTTCCGCCACCACCACCCTGGAGACACCTGCGGCCAGTCGGAGATTACTGGGACCACCCCACCATTGGCGTCCCGGGCTCCTGCCTCCCTGCGGGGGGCCCAAAGGGCCGGTGGCCGCGGCGGAATTTCCCCTGCCGCCCTGAAGACACCTGCAGCCAATCAGAGCTTGTTGGGATCACCTCCACCATTGGTGTCCTGTGTTCCCATCCCCCTGCGGGGGGCTTAAAAGGCCGGCGGTCGCACCGGAATTTCCACTGCCGCCCTGGAGACTCTTGCGGCCAGTCGGAACTCGCCGGGACCATCAACATGGGAAGAGAGACTGAGAGGGTATGTTTTAAGTGGGTTAGGGAGGGAGGGAGGGAGAGATGGCTCTGCCAGTCGGGAAGATGGGGCGACACTCTGTCTGGGTTAATGGTGGAGGTTCCAGGGGCCCATTTAGAGGTTGTGACTGGCATGGGGCGTTATAGCGGGAACCGTGGGGCGGGCCACACTCGGGGAATGCGGGACCGATGCTTAGTATCTATCCCACGTTCTGGTCCCCTGGTTTCACCTCTAGGTCCTGAGCAGCTGATCCAGGGTGACCCCACCCTTAGGCTGCTGCTGATGAATGCCAGGTTGGTCTGTAGTAAGGCGCCCCTAATACAAGATTCTATTCTGGGAGAGAGGGCCGACCTGGCATGCATCACTGAGACCTGGCTGAGACCAGAGGATGGGGTGCCTCTATCAGAGATGTGTCCAGCCGGGTTCTGTGTTTGGCACCAGCCTAGGGATGAGGGCAAGGGCGGTGGTGTTGCCATTATAGCCAGGGAGTCACTAGGAGTTACCAGGGCCACTGCTCCACAAATTTTGGGTTGTGAGGCCCTGCTCCTGCGGCTGGGCCCAAAGGGTCAGTTGGGGGTCCTACTCCTGTACCGGCCCCCTTGCAGGGTAAGGGACTCCCTGCCTGGGCTCCTCGAGGCTGTCTCAGCATTGGCGTTGGAGTTCCCTAGGCTGATGGTTCTGGGGGACTTCAATTTGCCTTTGCTGGGGTCCGGTTCCGGGGTGGCTCAGGAGTTCATGGCTTCCATGGCAACTATGGACCTGGCTCAGGTAATTCGGGGTCCTACCAGGGGCAGTGGCCACACACCAGATTTAGTCTTTTTGTCGGAGCGGTGGCAGAGTGATCTGAGTTTACAGAAACTAGACATAACACCTGTGCCATGGTCAGATCACTGTCTGGTGGCTCTAGACTTTCTGGGGGTGACACTTCATCGTAGGGAGGCAGGGTCTATTAAAATGGCCCACCCCTGGCAACTGATGGATCCGGATGGATTCCAGAGGGAACTGGGGGCTTTTCCCCTGGATCGGCAACACAATTCGCCCGAGGCACTTGTTGACCTATGGTGTGGGTCAACGACAGCTGCCTTGGATGTAATCGCTCCACTACAGCCTCTCAGAGCCCGTGGAGCTAGGTCGTCCCCGTGGTTCACGGAAGAACTACAGGAGCTCAAATGGGCAAAGAGACGCCTTGAGCGCCGCTGGGTGAAGACCAGGAACGATTCCGATTGGACACTAGCTAGAGCCGCTATTAGGGCGATGGGGGTGGTGAGGAGGCAATACTTCACCTCCCTTATTGCCTCCGCTGATAATCGCCCAGCCACCCTGTTTCGGGTTACCAGGTCCCTCCTTGGTAGGGGGGGGGCTGTGCCTGGTTGGCAGGGATCGGCTGAAGACTTTGCTGACCATCTGGTGGAGAAAATCGATCGGATTCGCTCAGGGTTTAATCTTGGCGTGGATGGGGAGGGTCAGGGGGGAGCCAGTGCACAGTCGTGCTGTGTTATCTGGGATCAGTTTGATCCTGTTGCCCCAGATGAAGTGGACAGGCTCCTTGCGGCGGTCCGTGCCACTAATTGTCCATTGGATCCCTGTCCCGCCTGGCTGGTAAAAGCCTCCAAGACGGTGACAGGTGGCTGGGTCGGGGCTATAATTAATGCGTCTTTTCGGGAGGGGATATTTCCTGCACCATTGAAACATGCTTTGGTGCGCCCCCTCCTGAAGAAGCCATCCCTCGATCCAGCAGTCATAACCAACTACAGACCTGTTTCCAACCTCCCCTTTTTGGGGAAAGTATTGGAAAAGGCAGTGGCACGTCAGTTGCAGGGGGTACTGGATAAGCGGAATATCTGGACCCTTTCCAGTCAGGATTCAGACCTGGATATGGTACTGAGACTGCATTGGTCGCGCTGATGGATGATCTCTGGCGAGAGCAGGATGGCAGTCATCCGTCCGTCCTTACTCTTCTTGACCTCTCAGCGGCTTTCGATACCGTCGACCACGGTATCCTTCTGGAACGGCTCCGAGGATTGGGGATCCAGGGCACTGTGTGGTCCTGGTTTTCCTCATTTCTGAGGGGCCGGACCCAGTCGGTGTGGTTGGAGAGCGAGAAGTCCAATCCTAGGTCCCTAAAATATGGGGTGCCTCAGGGCTCGGTACTCTCTCCTCTCCTATTTAACATCTACATGAAGCCGCTGGGTGAGATCATCCGTTCCCACGGGGTGCGGTACCATCAGTACGCGGATGATACACAGTTGTACATCTCGGCCCGTGGGGACCCCAGTGATGCAGTCAAAGTCCTTTCCAGCTGTCTGGAGGCTGTTGGGGTCTGGATGGGGGCAAATGGGCTACAGCTGAATCCTAGCAAGACTGAGTGGCTATGGATAGGGGGTCCTGCGTTATCCCGGGAGCTACCATCTTTGGTTTTGGATGGTTCTATTTTGCCCCAGACCGACCCGGTGCGCAACTTGGCGGTCCTCCTGGATTCGCGGCTGCTGCTAGAAGAACAGGTGGCGGCTGTGGCCGGGAGGGCCTTCGCCCAACTTCGGGTGATTCGCCAGTTGCGCACGCTCCTGGACCGGGACTCTTTGCTCATGGTCACTCATGCTCTGGTGACCTCCAGACTAGACTACTGTAATGCGCTCTACATGGGGCTGTCCTTGATGACCATTCGGAGGCTGCAGCTGGTCCAGAATGCAGCGGCCCGGGTGGTGATGGGGTGTGGACGTTATGCCCATGCCTCACCACTGCTGCGGGAGCTGCACTGGTTACCAGTTTGTCTCCGGGTGCAATTCAAGGTGCTGTTTTTGACCTTTAAAGCCCTATATGGTAGTGGGCCAGGTTACCTTAGAGACCGCATCGCCCTAAGGACGTCTGTCCGTCCAACCAGAGCGGACCGGAGGGGCTCTCTAATTGTGCCATAATTGTGCCATCAGCCAGGGGGGCTCGCCTCTCTGGCACAAGGAGGAGGGCCTTCTCTGTGTCCGCACCGGACCTTTGGAACCTCCTGCCTGTGGAACGGCGTCTCCAGAATGAGTTGTTGCCCTTTAGAAAAGAACTAAAAACCTGGCTGGCGGGCCAAGTTTGGGGTGCAGGTGGAGGGGTGGCTTCCGTTGGGTGGTTAATATAGGGGAGGATGCCTGCCCCACGGTTTCTTCAGTTCCTGCACCCCTCTCTTTTTAGGGGTGGGTTCTTATTGCTGGTTTTTATCTGTTTTATTTGTTTTTATATGTTTTTACCCACTGTTGTGAACCGCCCGGAGTCGGCTTTGGCTGAGTGGGCGGTATAAAAATTTAACAATAAAAAAAATAAATAAATCTGTCTCAGCTCATGCCAACTTAGCAGTTTGAAAGTAAGAAAATACAAGTTTATAAATATATACCACTTTGGCAGGAAAGGTAACAGTATTCTATGCACTCTGGCATCTAGTCATGCCTGCCACATGACCATGGAAGTTGTCTGCAGATGCAGACAGCGCTAGCTCTTTGGCTGTAAACAGAGATGAGCACCGTGTCCTAGAATTGGATATGACTGAATTTTGAGCAACAGAAACCTACATGTAGGCTAAAGCAATGGGCCTGGGAGTGCTTTTCAGATGGTCAAGGGCAGGCTGGTAAAATTTGCTTGCCAGGAACGGGAAAGCCCCAAGGGCAAGGGCCAGGTCAAAGCCTATCTGTCATAACTTGTGACCTATTTTATCCCAAAAGTTTCTCTACTTTCCTCCCAGATAAGTGTGCTTGGAAATTCAGCCATAGGCACACTTGTGGTAAAGCTATTGTAGATTTTATTTTCTTCTTGAGCTTTTATTGATTTATATAGTTACCTGTACTCCAATCCATCTTTCATTTCTATTTAATTAATTTGAAATGCAGAACCAAGGTCACCCCAGAAAAGAGTCAAACTCAAAACCAATGCTAGCTGGCTATGGTTAATAGCTAAATAGAAGATCTGATTTAGATGATTAGCTCAACCTGGCATTTGGAGGGGGTCTTCTCAACCCATCCTGTTTTAGATAAATAGAATTTGCAAGACAGATAAATGAATCTAGTTACTGTTGCTTTAAAGAACTCATGGTAGGTTGGGTCGATATTAATTTCATTTATAAAGTTAAAATGGGAGGTGGGGACTTGGCCTTTAATTTCAGATAGCCCACATTATAGAAACCGCCATTTTACATGATGATGGAAAATGATAGCTAAGGTTTAGTTTGAAATGCTGTCTTGAAAATGCCATTGTTAATGTGAAATATCTGAAGCATTTTCTCTCATTGGAAATGTCAGCCTTAAAAATAAAATGTACTTCTTTTTCCATCCACAGACAAAACTGCAAACTTTAGAAAAGCCGGAAGCTGAAGAACAAAATAAGCCAAGAATCAGGCATGGGGTTGCTTGATGAAGCCAACAGCACCCTCCTCCTGGAAGGCCACATCTCAGATAAAAGACTGCCATTTGGCTGGCGCACAAAGCACCTTGCCACCCCTAGTGAAGGACTCCAAGGATCCAATGATGTTATGATGGACAGTACTAAGATCTTGGGGGTCCAGATCATATTGATAGCAGCCTACTCTCTAATCATTTTGCTGGGGTTCATTGGCAACTCCTTGGTCATCTACATGATTGTGAGATACAAAACAATGAGGACTGTAACAAACTTTTTCATAGCTAACTTGGCCCTGGCAGACTTAATGGTGGACACACTCTGCCTGCCCTTCACTTTGGCCTACACTCTGTTAGATGAATGGAAGTTTGGGGCTGTACTTTGTCACTTGCTTTCTTATGCTCAAGCTTTGAGTGTCCATGTGTCCACACTTACTTTAATGGTGATTGCTCTGGACAGATACAGATGTATTGTTTTTCATTTAGATAGTAGGATCTCCAAGAAGATCAGCTTTACCATCATAGCCACCACATGGCTGATTGCGGCTGTCCTAGCCTGCCCATTGGCCATCTTCCGAGAGTTCAGATATGAAGAAATCCCAACCATCAATCTCAGAATTGCTGTCTGCTCCGAGAAATGGCCTTCTGAAAACAGAGATGCCGCCATATACAGCTTGTCCATGCTCCTCTTGCAGTATGTTCTCCCTCTTTCCATCATCTGCTATGCATACATCAGGATATGGTTCAAACTGAAAAGCCATATCAGTCCTACATCCAGGAATGACAGTCACTGTCGCAGGAGAAAGACCACAAAGATGCTGGTAATGGTGGTGGTGGTGTTTGCTGTTTCATGGCTCCCATTCCATGTATTCCAGCTTGCTGTTGACCTAGATCTAGTACTTATTTTCCATGATTATAAGCTCCTTTACACAGTATTCCATGTGGTGGCCATGTGTTCCACTTTTGCTAACCCTTTGCTGTATGGCTGGATGAACAAGAATTATCGCAATGGGTTCCTCATGTTCTTCCGCTGCCAGAACAAGCCAGAGAGACTTTATACAGAGGGATCCATCAAAGGCCGGTCCTATACTTTCCGAGCAACCACTTTGAATGGGAGTATTAAACATTCAACTGGCAATGGGCGGCTACCAACAGAGGTTTAGTACACAAGCCACACCATCTCTGCCAAGGGGCTGGAACCTCAGTGGCATTCACCTAGAACAGAGCAGTTTTCTTTAAAACAACAACAACAACAACAACAACAACAACAACAACAACAACAACAACAACAACAACAACAACAACAACACAGAGAGAGAGATGCATTGCCAAAAACACTCTCATGGTCATAGCCAAATGAGAGCACCTTGCCTGTTTGTCCCAAGAACTTCATGAAGCAAGATAATCAAGCCTTGTCTTGAATTCTGTGTTGCTTGTTGCATATGCAGTGGAAAAACATGCTATCCTCCAAAAGCTTTACTTCATAATAACATTTGGGTTTACTGCTATCTTTAAGAATCCAAATGGGAACAAATGTGTTTGAATTGCCAGTACTGACATACTGTAGCATCATATGGTACACATTAAATATGCTGTATATTCTTTTAACTAGAATGTCCATCAGTTCTTCTGAATTCTTCACCCCAAGGTCATATGCTTTAGTTCCTAGACATTCATTTTAAAACTAAACTATTGATATTGTATGATGGATAATTTTTGATAGACATGCAAAACAAACTGGGAGGCCAAAGAATACATGTGGATTGCCTATACTGTATATGCATTTTTATTTAAAATGATATATTCTAGATTTCAAAGCAATGGGGGGCGGAATTGAATGCTCCTCCAGGAGGGGAACTATTATGGGAGTTTATGTGCAGTTCTAACAGTCTTTGATTATTTATTTTTTGCAAAGTGTATTTTGCATTAAAACATTGCAATTTGCATTATACAAAAGCCATTGTGTTTTGTGAAAAAACTGCAGTCTGTACTCTGTTCTTTATTTGTGTATGTGGCATTCTAACCGCAAAAGCTTCTGTGATGTTCAGGTTACATGCCTGATTGTGTGACCTCATTGTGTTACCAGGCATGTGACAATCAACACCTCATCAGATTGCTACAGCAGCTTTCATAGTTCTAACTCTGCACATGTAAATATTGTATTGGAAATTCTAACTGGTGGTTGTATTTTTGAACACACAAAAACTTTTTGGTGCAAAATATATTTCTTGCTGGTTTTGCTGTTAACAAACCAAACCAAATACAAGGGACATGTTAAATATTACTTCAGATTCAGATACGGTTAAAAAAACAACCCTGAAATGTAACTGTCTGTTGAGGTTACTTGGATACCCCTTTTGAAATAAGGATCAGAGTCTACTGAAAAGCAATAGGAATAATTCCATAAACAAAATCCCGTGCAACCTTAATAACTGTAGAAGTTTTATATGGTATTGGCATTTGTAGGCTGTATGTGTCTTCTTCAGACTACAGAAAACATAACTATCTTTCTGGAAATTTCTGTAATACTGTACAGAAAAAAATATACTTTCCAAAACATGTAATTTGGTGACCATAACTGTTGTTGTTTTAAAATTTAAATAGCAGTCTGAGTTGTTCAGGGGAGATAAAAGGAAGCACACATAGTTCAGCATGACGGTCATAGACTTGGCTAGTTTAAAAGATTTTTTGACAACCTCATGGAAAATACAGATTTGCCTTATTCCTGGGAAACCTAATTTGCATATTATGCAAAGTAGACACTCAATTTGTATACTATACCAATTCATATATGTTAATTAATGTGGATTTTTCTTATTAGGCAAGTTAAGCACATTAATTTACACCAAATATATTTTCCACCAATATATTTTAGTGTTGAAATAATTATACAGTAACCACTGATCTGAGGGAGGTAGCATCACGTCAAGGTTAAAGTGCTGACATGGAACAGGGAGATGCAAATTCAGAGCCCTGCTTAGTCATAAAGATTACTGGTACTTCTCAGATAAACTTATCACATGGGGGAGGGGGAAACATGTAAATCTGCTAGTGCAGAGATTCTCTAACCTGTGGCCCACAGACCAGATGCGGTCCATGACACCATTTCATGTGGCCCACCACCACCGCCACCACACTAGAAAGTACCATGTGGTGTAGAAAGGGCAAAATGGCCATCCAGACCCCGATGCTGTCTGAGGTAGAGTGACCCAGTCCATGGCTTTAAAAAGCTGAGAATTCCTGTGTTAGTGCATAGAAATAAACAGTGGCCTTTGCCGTGCACCTCATTTGCCGGCAAAAAGCAGAAGGAAATGAGGACAGCTTGTATAAATTACAGAAATCTGGTGTAAGTATTGATGGAATGAGGTACTGCTGCCGTCAGAATTAAAATAGAGTGTTTTATTATAACTAAAAAATATCCTAATTTTAACTTCATTGCCGTATTTGACTTTTCCTTTTCTCATTCTCTGTCACACACAAGCAGGTGCCAATCTAGCATGTTTCCTGCTTCCTAAACCCCATACCCATTAGCTGTGTCTTTGTTTCACTGCTATGCTATATTGAGAATAAGACTTAGAGCAGAACGGGAATACATTTTCTGTAAACTTCACCATCCAGAACAGCCAGAGTAGTCCCTGACCATTTGGCTGGGAGAGCCTAGAACCATGGTTCCCAATGTGAGGCACACACCCCACAGGGGTGGGATTTGATTATTATTATTATTATTATTATTATTATTATTATTATTATTATTATTATTATTATTATTATTATTATTATTATTATTATTATTATTATTATTATTATTATTTGGGGGGGGGGCAATTCGAGAATGAGTTATTAACAGGGAATGACCTTTTAGGCTTCCTCCATGTGAATAGGAGTTCACTTTTTGAATAATAAAATTAATATGTCACGGGGGGAGGCATCAGGTGTTCAGAGATGCTTAGGTGGGGAATGGTTGGGAACCATTGGTCTAGAGGTTGTCACCCAAGAAAGTAAACTCTGCCAAATTGTACTTCACAATGAGATCATATATATCAATTTCTGATGCACATTTCCTGAGATTACGGTATAAGACTCAGGTTGTGAATACACAGTAGGGAAAATAAACTTTGATCTACTATGAAGCACAGTTTTTCAATTTGGGAGTCCCTGCTGGTTCCTGCAATTTAAAATTGCTGTAGCTGTCTAGATGATAAAGCTGTGTTTGCACAGGGCTCCAACAGCAACAGCAAAAATATGCCTTTGATCTGATAAGGTGCTAATTGGTGATTTCCACTTTTTTTCACCTAAATTTATTTATTTTTCCCCAAGTGGCCTAGCAATAGTCTATTGCAGCTCTGACTGGAAAGCCCTATTTTTTCAAAAATGAGATAACAAGAGCATTCCTTTGCCTTTCAGATCAGACAAACAGAGCAAAAAGTGAAGTACTAAGTAATGCTAGCCAGGTGGAACAAAACAAAATAGAGCTTGTTGTCGTAGAGCTGGAAGAAGCCAAAGGATTGTCGACTTCCCTGCCAAAAAAGGAAATGTAGTAAGATACGAAACATCAGAGCTTTGAAAAATTCCTTTTAAAAATACAGCAGCATTCACTATAATGGTTTAATTGTTTTCTATCCATCACCCCTTAATACCCCAGCAGCATTAATTGCTATTGGCTAATCACTTTCTGGGTCTGCAGAGGCTCAAGTGGCTAAGATGCTGCCAGGGAGGCAAAAGGTCAGCAGTTCGATTCTCGAGTACTGCAGGATGGAACGAGCTCCCGTCTTTGTCCCAGCTCCTGCCAACCTAGCAGTTTGAAAGCAAGAAATTGCAAGTAGATAAATAGGGACCACTTTGGTGGGAAGGTAACAGCGTTCTGTGCTCTTCGGTGTCTAGTCATGCCTGCCACATGACCACAGAAACGTCTGCAGAAGCAGACAGCGCTGGCTCTTCGGCTTTGAAACAGAGATGAGCACTGAACCCTAGAGTCGGATACGACTGGCTTTCGAGCAAGGGAAACCTTTACCTTCAATCACTTTTTACCTAAAATGTAAGCCTTACTGCAAACTGATTTCTGCAAAAAAGATTTTAGCTATTTGCATAAGGATGTTGTGATCTCAGAACTGTAACATTTAAGATGTGAAACTTCACTTCTTGGAGGATATCAAGTCTTGTTTCTCAAAAATAAAAAGTCAAAGCACTGACTACACCTTTTGACTTATATCTCCAATTCCAAAAGGGCTAAAGGTTCACTCTAGGTTTTTTAATTGGATGTTTGGAATCTGAGCAGGTGATGGTCCAAAGAGGCACCAGTTGGCGCCTCTGAAATGTAGGCCAAATCTGGCTAAATAGGTTTTATGGCAACCCTATATCTATGACTGTTAGACATGATGCTTATAGGTTGTCCGCGGTGCCAGAGGTGCCATGCCTTGAATGCCATTAGCTAGGGGACACAAAGGCATTCATTCACTGGTTTGTAGATTCTCCACAGGCAACTGGATGGCCATGGTGAACAAAACTTTTGGTTCAACAGGTTTTGTGTCTGATCCAACATGATTTTTCTTATGTTCCTACTGAGCTAACTTATTGCCATCTTTCTCGCGTCCCACACAGTAGCAGCATGGGCTTGCTTGCAGAGCATAGGCTGGGAGTGTGTGTGTTCACTGCATTCAACATGGAATGACCTGTTACTCCCCCCACCCACCCCCAAGCCATTATCTTAACAATAAATGAAAGAAAAAGACTGTGTCAACAATAATAATAGTTGTGTACCATCAAGTCAGGGGATTTCATGGAAGTAAAGTACCTAGCAGTGGTTTACCAGTCCCTTCTTCTGGGTGGCACCCTGAGGTTGTGCTGCTTGTTCATGACTACACTGAACTCCTAACCTCTAACTCCACAGCCAGATACTCAAACCCGTGAGTTGTACCAGCAAAGTCCACCGTAAACATACCTTCCAGGGCTGTGACTGCTGTTTGAGCTGGAAGCAGCAGGGAAAGTTTAGTGTAAGGGACCAAAGACAATGAAACAGCCGAAGGGTTGGCTTAACACAGGTTTATTGCATGATGATCCGGAGGAACATGTGGTAATGGCGGATGGGTAGCTCAATATATACAGCTGGCTATACATTTGAAAGTGGCTCGTCGACAGACTATTGGTTGCTGCCTGCGTGACGTCGTAGAAGGTCACACCCTTCTTGTCCAGGTGAAGAGGTGGCGGCAATCTTCCCGCGCTGCTGATCCAGGTGAATCTGAGCCATGAGAGCTGGACGCTTGCTATTGCCATCTAGTGGTCACTAGCTCGCGTCCCCTTATCAGGTTTACATTGATACAGCTGAAGGTTATAATGTTGCACACAGAAAGGTTACATTGTTACCACATGGCTAAGGTACATTGTTAAAGGCACAGCTTTACAGAACACAACATCCCTCCCCCCTAGGATGAGATGAAGTCTCTCAGCCAAGATGGCTTATTACATGTGCGTTTGGGCCGTGATGAGGGCTGACCCCCCCCCGGGGGCGCTACTGCTTCTTTGTTCCCTGGTCCCTTGTCCTGTAATGGGAGAGGGAGACTCGTTAGTGGTTTGCCGCGGTTTGGCGGCCTTAGGGGAAGGGAAGAACTCCATTGTGGGCAGACCGGGGGCGATCGGGGCTAACGAAAAACCCCTCTTCTCGCTTGGACGGGTGGGGGACCACTCCGAAAAACTCCCCCGGTTCTGAAAATCAAATTCTAACTCAGTGGGGGTATCCGCATTTGTGGGGGAATTCCGCGAGATATGTATGGGGTCGGGTTCCTCCTCCTCAGAAAGATCCCCCAGGATATCTACGAGAACATCCTCCTCCCCCCTTGGTGGGGACCCGCGGCCCCCTTTCCCTCCCCCTTGGGCTGAATGGGTGGGGGAGAACCCTAACGCTGATTTTTTCTCTGTTTGGTCTGCGCCCTGCTCATCGGAGACCCTGCGTCGGAGCTGGTCCGCGTGCCGCCTCCACAGTAGCCCTGTGCTGGTTTCCACGCGGTACGACACGGGGCCGGTTTGCTCCACAACTACGCCCGGTACCCAGGCTGGGCCCGTGCTGGCGTAATTCCTGCAATGCATGGGGGCGCCTACACTGAAACTCTTCGTGGCCTCTAGCCCAATGTTCCTTCCCTTGTCCTCTACCCTCGTGGGGTCTAGCCTAGTAAGGATGGTGGTCAGTTTCCTACGCATTAAGAGCTCTGCGGGGGAGTATCCTGATGCCAACGGGGTCACCCTGTACCCTAGCAGAAACTGACACACTTGTAGGTTCAGGTCCCCGGGGCCCATGCGCCGCAACGCGTCCTTCGTGGTGCGGACGAGGCGCTCTACTTGACCATTGGTGGCTGGGTGAAACGGGGCGGAGGTGATATGCCAAACGGCGTTAATCTCCATGAATGCCCTAAACTCGGAGGACGTGAAACAACTAGCGTTGTCGCTAATTAATGTGTCGGGTATGCCGAACGTGGAAAAGAGCCTCCGCAAATGCTTAATGGTCTGGGCCGAGGAGGTGCTCGTGACTGGGATAACCTCCAACCACTTGGAGAAGGCGTCCACGACAAGAAGAAACAGGGTGCCTCTGAACGGGCCCGCGAAATCAATGTGCACCCGGGACCACGGCCCCTTGGCCGTGTCCCATTCCCTGTGGGGAAGGCGGGCCTCTTCTGGTCTGGAGCATTGGCAACTTTCACAAGTGCTGACCATGTGCTCGATGTCGGCGTCCAACTGGGGCCACCAGAAGTAACTCCGGGCCAGCGCCTTGGAACGCACAATGCCGGGGTGGCTGACGTGCAGGGGTTTGAGCACCCGCGGCCGAAGGGAAGTGGGAATCACCACCCGCTGCCCCCACAAGAGGCACCCCCTCTCTAGGGACAGCTCTAACTTTTTCCTGAAAAATGGGGCGAACTCCTCCGCTGGGGAGGACGCCGGCCACCCTTTCTGCACCCAGGAGCTAACTGCCGCTAACGTCTTGTCCTTCTCTGTCGCTTTGGCAATGTCGGCGGGCATTACGGGGGGCGAATCCAGCACCTCTATCATAAGAACCTGATGGTCTCGCTCCCCCTTGCTCACCTGGCTGGGCGTCAGGGGGAGGGGAGACCTTGATAGAGCGTCCGCATGGCTGATCTCCTTCCCGGGCCGGTAGACCAACGCGTGCTGGTACGCGTTGAGAAAAATAGCCCACCTAAGCATCCTCGGGGACAGGATCTGTGGCGTGGGCTTATCTGCGGTAAAAATGCCTAGCAGGGGCTTGTGGTCCGTTACAATGGTGAAGGGGCGGCCATACAGAAAATCGTGAAATTTTTTCGTCCCCGCAACTATCGCTAGTGCCTCCCTGTCTGTCTGTGCGTAATTTCTCTCCGCTTGGGACAGGGACCTGGAGTAAAATGCTATCGGGGCCTCCCTTCCGTCTTCCAGCACGTGGCACAGCACCGCCCCCACCCCCACCGGGGATGCATCACAGGTCAGGACTACCGGGCGTTTGGGGTTGAAATGGGTCAGTATGGCATCAGACGCTAGGAGACTTTTTAGTTCACTAAATGCCCTTTCTTGGTCATCGCCCCACTTCCATGTCTGGTCTTTTTTTAGCAGTTTGTGTAGCGGTTCAGCCACCGCTGCCTTCCGGGGGAGGAAGGAGTGGTAAAAGTTGAGCAGCCCTAGGAACGACTGCAGCTCGGGCTTGGAGGTGGGGCAGGGGGCTTTCTTAATGGCGGCCACCTTGGATTTGGATGGTTTTATCCCCTCAGGAGTCACACAAAACCCTAGGAACTCAACCTCGGTCGCGAAGAAGACGCATTTGTCCTTTCGCAGTCTCAACCCCGCTTTTTCGAATATTGTCAGGACCTTCCCCAACCTCTTGGCCAATTCGACCCGACTCCCCCCCGTTATTAACACGTCATCAAAATAAGGCAACACCCCCTCTAGCCCCTTCAGGAGGCGTTCCACGAGTGACTGGAAAATTCCAGGCGCCGAATTTATGCCGAACTGAAGGCGCGTCACCTGGAACGCCCCCTTATGGGTGACTATGGTCTGCGCAGCAGCTGCGGCAGGGGACACCGTAAGCTGCTGGTAGGCCTGTGCTAAGTCGAGCTTAGAGAAACACTTTCCCCCGTGTAACCTGGCCAGCAGATGGCTGACTACCGGCACCGGATACGCATTCGGGCGGATCGCCTTGTTGATGGTGCACTTGTAATCGGCGCATATGCGGACCTCCCCATTGGCCTTTAGTGCGGTTACAATTGGAGTTTCCCACTCCGCAGAATCAACAGGCACAAGGATTCCCTGGCCCACCAATTTCTCCAGTTCCGCCTCTATCTTGTCCTTGAGTGCAAAAGGCACCCGGCGTGGTTTGAGTCGAATTGGGCGGACCTCCGGGTCCAGGTCGAATGTCACTGGGGGGCCCTTGAATTTCCCCAGTCCTTTTTTGAAAACTTCGGGGTGTGCCTCGCACACCTCCTGAATCGTTTCAGTCCCAACGGCGTGCATCCCAACGGCGTGCACCCCCCCCATAAACAAACCCAGGGGCTGAAACCATTGAGTCCCGAGGAGGCTGCAATCTCCCCCTTTAAGCACGACTAGAGGGAGAGACGCGGCGTGCTTCTTGAATTTGACCTGAAATTCTCCAACCCCCAACACTGGAATGCTGTTCCCTTGCACGTCCCGTAGTGTGGACCTCAACGCTTTGAGCTTGGGTCGCCTGTGGGGGGCAATTCTCAAAAACTCCCTCTGGGAAATGATTGAATATGAGGACCCCGAGTCAATTTCCATTCTAATGGGAACCCCTTGAACTAGTACCTCAACAAAGTAGCGGGGGTGTCCTACGGACACGCTGAATACTGGGGCGTCGTCCTCGCTGCCGTCGGAGATGCGGCCCACGCCGTCCTGCTTCCGCGTGGCCTGAGTGCCGTCCTTGGGTCTCGTTGAGCGGTCTTGTCCCGCAGAATGGTCTGCCGAGCTTCTCCGGGTCTCGCGCCTCTTCCTGCACACCTTGGCGATGTGCCCGCGGCGGCCGCAGTTGTGACACTCGGCCTTCCGAAACGGGCATTTTACGCGGTCGTGGGCCGCTCCACAGCCGTCGCACCGCCGGCTCTCTTTCCGGACCCTCCGGACGTCCTCGTCGTCGCTGCTCTCTGCGGACGACCTCGAAGCTCGCCGGGCTGCATGCACCGGAGTCTCTGCCTTGCTCGACCTCGGCCGCCAGTCCTGGAGTTCTTGTACCCCAGCCTTTGTAGCTTCCGCGGCCTGTGCCGCTCTGATGACCTCCTGCAACGTGGGAGGCGGCTCTTGGTTCATTAATGTGCGCTGGGTTTCGGCGTCGTTCAGGCCGCACAGCACACAGTCCCGGAGGGTGATTTCGACATTCTCCCATTTGCACGGGCCGGCCGCCAGCCGCAGGGCCGCCACGAATGCGGCGACCGTCTCCCCGGGCGCTTGGACTCGCCTCCAGAACGCACTCCGAGCGGGAAACATCGCCGTGGCAGGCCGGACGTGCTCACGCAGCATCTGCATGAGCTCTTTGGCCTTGAATTCGCTCACCCTCCTCGGTGCGATCAGGTCCACCAAGGTCCTTTTGGTTTCTTGTCCGAGCATCCTGGTGAAGATGGCCCTTTTCTTTGCCTCTTCCGTGACTTCGGACTCAATCAGTGTTGCCTGGAAGTCCATTTCGAAGATCTCCCAGTCGCCCGGTTTCCTGATCTCGAAACCGGCGCATGTCTTGGTCCTGTGGGCTGCCATGATCCCATCCTCGTCGCCAATTTAGTGTAAGGGACCAAAGACAATGAAACAGCCGAAGGGTTGGCTTAACACAGGTTTATTGCATGATGATCCGGAGGAACATGTGGTAATGGCGGATGGGTAGCTCAATATATACAGCTGGCTATACATTTGAAAGTGGCTCGTCGACAGACTATTGGTTGCTGCCTGCGTGACGTCGTAGAAGGTCATGCCCTTCTTGTCCAGGTGAAGAGGTGGCGGGAATCTTCCCGCGCTGCTGATCCAGGTGAATCTGAGCCATGAGAGCTGGACGCTCACTATTGCCATCTAGTGGTCACTAGCTCGCGTCCCCTTATCAGGTTTACATTGATACAGCTGAAGGTTATAATGTTGCACACAGAAAGGTTACATTGTTACCACATGGCTAAAGTACATTGTTAAAGGCACAGCTTTACAGAACACAACAGAAAGCAATATGGAAAGCAAGCTGAGAATAGTGCCCACAGGAGGTGTCCACTATCACAGCAGAGCCTCTGGGGAATCTCTCTTTGTAAGAGGAGACAGCTGATGGAAGGCTCCTTTGGGAGTAACTTCAAAGGATAGTAGCACTTCAAAGCCTTCGGATATATCTGGTTTGCATTTCTGTCGTATTATAACAACACACACATATATACAGAAAGGGGGGGAGAGGGAGAGAGAGAATATGGAGATTCTTTTCACCGAATAAGAAAGCAAACAATTAAAACTGTGGGCTGAGCAAACTCAAAATCTGCTTGGCAGAATACCAGTAGAGACTGAGCACCAGCCATTCCTTTTTCCAGGACTCTGTCTTTGTTACCAACATTAACTTGTTTAGCGAAAGCAACTGTTGAATTTGTAAAGGCGAATGCACAAATTTAATGCAAAAGCTTCTTAATATTATTTGGCTATAGCCCCGCAAGAATTCCCAAACATCTAAGAGCAAGTTCTTGGTGGTGCTTGCTGAGAACTTCCAAGTGCAGTGGAGGTCCAGAGCCAAAGTGTTGTACAAATTACAGTCTGTTCATTAGTCTGGCAGGCTCCCTTTCCAATTTATCTGAAGGGTGGAAGGAGAAAAAGGCATGCACGCAAACACATTCTGCAGGGACTTTTTTAGATCTCAAATCAGTGTCCTCTTCATTCCAGAACTCACACAGCTTATATATAGAGGAGGGAAGCCTCTCCTCTGACACATAGAAAAATCGAGTATAAGCCGATCTGAAAATAAACCGAGGTATCTAATTTTACCTGAGAAACTAGAAAAACTGATTGACTCGAGTATAAGCTTAGGCCCCTGTCGGAAGGAGAGAGTCTGCCTATGTGTGTACATGTGTATATGTGCATACATGTTTTTGTGTGGGGGGAATGGGTCTAACTCTGGCTGAGAGAAGGGCCGTGGCACCACCCAACCAGTGCTCATGCTGCCAGGGAAGGGGGTGGGTAGAGTGGGTGGGTGTATAGCGCCAAGGCAGAATGCGGGAGCCACAACTTGAAGGAAGCCTCTCCCAGTCTATCTTGCTCACTTGCAGTTGAGCAGGAGCCCGCAGTGGACAGGCAAGCCAAGCGAGCACAGCTAGAAGCTGCTGGTTGAAGAGGCATGCTGAGCTGGATGGGGGAAACCCTGACAGGGAGAGGGACATGCCAAGACCCCGCACGTGCAGTGGGGGAGAAGAGAAGCCTTTGTTGCCTGCTTCTTCCATCACGTCCGTGGCATGGGTGCTGGGCCCCCTCCCCCAGGCCCCCTCCTTTGCTGATGGGCTGGGAGGGATAGTGTGGGTGGGTGGGGTTGGGGGGGTGTATGTGTGGTGTGGTGGGTGTGTTTGGGAAACCATTGTGTTTGGACACCAGAAAGAGCTGCGGCCTCCAGCCAGGGCTGGGCCAGGCAATGGAGCTCTCTGGAGGTGCCGACGGGCGGGACCTGCTACTGCCTTGCCTCCCCCCCCAGGTGGGGGCGAAGAAACCTTGGGTGCTGGTGGAGAATTGGAAGGGGGATACCCTCAAATGTGCAGATGAACTGAGTATAAGTCGAGTCTGCTTTTTCAGCACATTTTTTGTGCTGAAAAAAATTGGCTTATACTTGATCTGTGTTAGAAATTAACCAGAAACAAGAATGATCAATACATTTCCCCCCTACAAAACTGCACATTATCATCACGTGCAGTTTCAACCTTGAGTAGAGAATTTCTCCCACGAAGGGTCACTAGAGGTGAGGTGGGCATGGTTGGGCTCATTTGGAGTGTATACAGTGTGTATACTGTATGTATGTATGTAGTAATGGGAGGACACAATCTTTTTGCCCTTCAATGTGGTTCCAATCTTGGATAGGTTGTTATTTGCATTGCCTCCTCCTTGTGGTTTGCATAATGTACTCACTTCTGATTGATTCTGGGCTAGGATGCTTACTCAATTTCCCAGGTCAAATAACACCAGCCACCATATCAGTGCTAAGTACACAGAGCCTGACCACACCATTAAACACCACAGGATTTACTCTGCTTATGAAACGGATGAATGCAATTTATTTTCTACTGACTACATGACAGAAAGACTGATCTAAATCTATCCAGCACTTTTTGCTCTCAACCCATCTTTTCTGTCTCTGCTGTTTATGGGCTTCTTTTTCATGTCAGAACAATTCAAGTAGGTTTTTCCTGATTGGGTCAGTTGTGATTCCTTCTTCTAAAGATGGGGAGGCATGTCTGTAGGTAGAGCTTTAGTGGTGTAGGTAGTTCCCAATGATCCCAATTGAGGGTGTTGTGTGTATGTGTGTGCATTTCAAAGCCCAAACTATTTTTCCTTAGTGGGAAATTTTCTAATATTCTTGGGCTAGTATTAATATGATCATTGAGGAGGTTCCCTTTTCTGGGTTTTGTTAGTACAAGGAACAACATCATTAGGAAACTCACAAACTATAAATGGGAAACTCAACTATCCATGCTGCGCACATCAGCCTTGGCCCTGAGCATCTGTGCAGCAAAATATGCTGCTCCAGTATGGAGCGCGCATCCACACACACAAAAGAAGTTGACATTGCTGTCAATGAAGCCACACATATACAGTACTGACAGGATGCCTCAAACCTACACCCTCTTGTTGGTATTGCTTCACCTAAGATCAGAAGAGAAGTAGCAATGGACATTGAGAGAACTAAGAAAGAGAATGACCCTCGACATCCTATGAACAGATATGAGACTCAAGTACGCCAGCTCAGATCCAGGAAGAGCTTTATGGCAAGAACAAACATTCTTGAGGGGACACAAGAGCAAAACCAAATTAGAAGATGGAGGAAGGAGTTTGCTGGACAAGAACAACATTAAAGGAGGATATAGCTGAGGAACTCAACTTCCCCTACATCACCTGGAGGACACTGAATAGACTGAGGTTTGAAGTCCCTAAATGCAAGACCAACAGGCTCAAGTGGGGGCTGCTGGCAGACAACAACACATGGTGTGAATGTGGAGAGACACAAAATCCAGCTCATTTACTGAACTGATCTGACAATTGCTGCCAGAGACATGCACTGATGAGAACTTGGGTTTGGGCAATGACAAAGTAAAGAAAGTGGCTTCATTTTGGCACTCCAGGGTTTGATCAGGACATGAAAGAGGAACTCCACACACCAAACCTTCCAGATAGAGACCCACAAAAGGATTGGCAGGAGCAGAGGATGTAAAGACTGAATCTATTTATTTGTTTGTTTGTTTATTCACATTTATACCCCACCGTTTTGGTGCAAGCACCTCTCAGGGCAGGTTACAATGTATATACAGTAGACCCTTGCATAACGACGTTACTTGGTTCCCCAAGTAGCGTTGCTAAGCAATTTTTGTTGTTATGCAGGTTTCTATGGAGTTTCCAGCATAACAACATTTTTGTCCGGATAATGATGGTTATTTTAGCGTTGTTGTCCGGACAACGACACTAAAATGTTGTTATGTGGGGAAACACGTGGTGCATAACGACGTATTGTTAAGCGAAAATGATGCTATCCGAACGCATTGTTATGTGAAGGTTGACTGTAAACATGAAGGGGAACTGTGGGCTGGAATGTGACCTGCCGGCACCACATCCCATATAAACGGTGAACTTTGAAATCACTCTATGAGAACACTGACTGTGAACGTCTTCTGCGAATCAAATCACAGCAAAGCTAAATTACTTCATTGTGGCTTTCCAGTGTAGTCACACCCATACACAGCTTGAGACAAGCTCTTCTTATTAGCCCAGAGGTTGCCAATATAACCAGATGTATGCAGACAAATGCAGAGCAGAACCTACGCAATACTCCACTCAGCAGGACTTATCCAATATGTGGACATATGAGGGAAGGGAACTGGACTCTTCCAATATAGTCCTCTGGAGGATTCACATTTATGTTTTTAGCATTTTTAAAAATGGGACTTCTCTCAGTAAAGGCAGGCACTAGCATCCTGCACAGGCTCCATTCCTATGCATGCAATTTGCATCACTAGTGAAGATTATCTGTCATTCATAGTTCCATTGGGTCAATTTATTAGATTTCTAGCAGACCAAATCTCATGGTCCTACTCTTTCTGTTCACATAGGAAGTCTACATATTAACAAACTGCTGGAGGAGGGAGAAGCAATGGTTTCTTGTGGTTGTTGTGCAGTGCATTCAATATTAGATTGCAAAAAAGCAGCCCATGTTAATAGCCTGTGTCAGGGTAGCATTTGCATTTTTATCTTATAAAAGACTTTGGAAAAGTTACTTTGTAGAACTTAAGATGCCAGGAATTGCCAAGCCACCATGGCCAATGAGGAATTATGGGAGTTATGCCACAAGAAAGTAACTTTTTCAAGTTCTGAACTTGTATGAATAGGAAACAGAATTGGATGCTGGGAGAGTGGGATATAAGGGACCCAAGATATATAAACAGGGAAGTACTTATAATGGTATTGTTGATAATAGGTATTTCCATTTCAACTTCCAGAATAAGTCTGTGTCTTTACTGAGAGAAAATTATACAAGTAGCATTGGAGAACTATTGGCCACGGTCTGGTTTCTAATGCAAGCATGGCTGGGCACCAGTTTTAATTTAATTTCACTCTATATTAATATTTTATTTCAGGAGGCAGAAACAGCTGGTAAACTGCATTCCATACCATGGCGACTGTCAAAATCATACAAGGAAAAATGTGAAGAATAACAGGCCATAATACTTTTTTTTCCACCAGAGAAGTATATTTTTAACTTTGCTGTGAAAGGAGGCTTGATTGCCACAGAAATCTTTAACAGCTTGTCACTTGTGTCATTTGGAGCCTGTGCTCAACCAAGTAGAAATTGATTGCTCTTGAATTCAGGAGTTGCCACACCTCCTTATTAATAATGATAGTAATGTTAAACCATTGATGGTCTTGATTATATGTGATATGATTGCTCCTGATGTCCCTAGCAGGCTGTCGGTCTCAACCTCAGGCACTTAGGCGAGGGTTTTGGACCCAGCTACTGTTAGATCTGAGACGCGTGAGCAGGTATTGCCAGCACAGGAAGGGGACAAGACCACCTCAGAACACTCCAGGGCTACCTGGGAAGGGAGGAGGGAACCATTTTGTACCTTGGGACTATAAAGAAGGCCTTGAAAGGGGAGACCAGCACCCAGTAGGGAGAGTTTGGAACCAGGAGAAGAAGTTGCAACCTATTCCAGCCAGCCTTAAGTCAATTCCAAGCTATGGCCTAACAAGGGGTCCTCTCTCAGGCTTCCCACCTTTGGTACCAGCAGACATGAACATGTATTTCCAGACTTGGCATCAGGGCCATAGTCAGTATTCTAGATGTGGGTGGGTGAATATTTTTCAGGGTGGGCAATAAAGCCTCTTTTCAATGCATTCCTATGGGAAACCACACCTTGTCAGGGTGAGCAAACTGCTAACTCAGGGTGGACCAAGCCCACCCTGGCCCTCCTCTGGCTATGGCCCTGCTTGGCATGTCTTCATTGACTTCCTGTTATTTTGCATGCCCAATCCAAGTGCTGGACTATAAAACCCTAAAATGTTTATAACAGGCATTGCCAACATTTTAAAGTCAGGGGCCAGGTTACACTCCCTCAGACAGTTGAGGGGGGCCGGACTGGTGGTCCCCCCACATTTATGCTGTAAACGTTTATGTTGGCCCCCTGCATTTATGCTATAAATGCATCTGCGGCTGATTCTGGAATGAGAGCGCAGGCTGGATGATTTGGCACCACGGGCTGGATCTGGCCCACAGTCCATAGGTTGCCTACTCCTGCTTTAGAACCTCAATACTTGTCAGATCATCTCTCCTAGAAAACAGCTACCAGTCCCACTTGCTTCTCGCATTCTTGCTTCTCGCATTCTATGATATTAAAAATAGTGTCATCTAACAAGTTCAAAAGAGTGAACATGAAGAACTGTGCTTTCTTAGTCATGGCCCATTGTATTTTATATTATATTTAATATGATTTAGTATGTTGTTTAACCTCCTAGATAGTGCTTCTACTGTAGGGTGATACAAACAAATGGATGGACGGACGAATAACTAAGAGGTGGCTGTGATTGTTATTTTCAAACTTTTTTGAAAGTTTATTTTCAAATGTATCTGCAGGTATCTTGCTTCTTACTGTGCTAGTTTTGCAGACCAGTTATTTGCTTCTATCCTGAAACTAATTTATTCTACACTTTTCATTATTCCAGTTGCTTGCACTTGTCATTCTCTTTCTCTTTTGCAAACTTCACAGGCTCATTTGCCACTGTTTGCAAAAAGCCCATTCCTAAATCTACAGGAAGCAAGTTATACTTTAGAAAAGCGAGAAATTCCCTGCTGTTTTCCAACCATGCTGCCGCCAGGAAAACTGAGTTGGAGTAGCTGCAGCATTTTTGAGTGGAAGCTTGATGAGATGCCTGTCTTTTAGATAGTTGATGGTGAGGAAGATATGAATGCAATGGAGTTCTTAGTCCAATGTATTTTTTGAGATTGCACTATAGATAATTTCTTTACCATCAATCACATTGCACGTGTCACTTCATGTTTTACTTCCAAACTGATTGGCTCCGGCCCACTCTGAGCTGCAACAAGCACTGGAAATATATATGTTGGGAGGATATTTGATCATAGTGCAAGAAAGAGGTGTTGCTGGCCTGATTCTCTCTCTCTCTCTCTCTCATGTGCATGTGTGCAAATGCGCGCACACGCAAACACACATGCATGCATGCACACATGCACGCATGTGCACACACACACACACACACACACACACACACACACACACACACACACACACACACACACACACACACACACACACACACACACACACACACACACACACACACACACACACACATCCAATATTGTCCTGCAGCCTCTGTGCCTAATATGGAAACATTTTGGAAATGCTGCAAAATGACTAGTATTATTTTTAAATAATTACAGATCTCAACAGAGTTTTTTGGCGCATGGAAAACACTACTTCCTGAGGGATTTTCATAGATGTTTCATTGAGATCATGTTGTGGTGTCTGGACGAGGAGATGTCGAGCAGGGCCTTATGTCGCTATATTTTAGCAGGGAGCATGATAAACCGATGGTGTGGTTTCTTCTATGGCACCCAGCCAGCCTCATTTGCTCACAATCCTCTGTCAAAAAATAAATGTATGTGCAGGCAGGGCAGTGACTTGTGGAGATCCATAAACTCCCTTTGTTCTGGAAGGAAAGGTTCAGTAAATGCTTATGTGTGTCTTTGAGGATAAAAACATCATAAAAATGGAAATGTAATACTTTTGGCTTCTAGGCAACTGCCATAAAATCTTGGCATGCTTTTGAGCAGAGCTTGGAGAAAATTATTATTTTTTTCCTCACTCCCCTGAACTGGGGTGAAATATGCAAGGTTATGAGGGCACTAGAACCTCCTCTGAGTCTACTGATCACGGAAACAGGGTTGCCCTATTGCCTGTTTAGCCCATGTTTTACCTGAATTCTAGGGATTTTGCCTAGTAGTTGTCTGCACAACTAGCTACACTTGTCCACTCCATAGAGCAGAAGCAAGTAAACAAAAGGTACTCTGGTTGCAATTTATCATGGGTGGAGGTAAAGTATGCAAGGATGGGACTGGCATTGCATTGACACATGCTTTGAAATATATATTGAACATACATAGGTTTCAGGATAAAGGTGGGCACCCTACAAAGTTTTTAGGGTCTAGTTGTTTTCAGTCAACTGCAGCAAAGCCAAAAACGAACCACTTGGAGTTGTGAGGAGTAACAAGTTCAATTTAGGTCTGTGCACTGCAACTCACCTGTTGAGATGCATGGCTTATTATGGACATGCTTGGATGGAATGCTGCATTAAGTGGGATGAGAGAGAAATAAAATTCAAAAAGTAAATATGTGCATCCCATAACTGTGGTGAGTAACAGACAGTAGTGAGGTGGAGATAGCACAGCTATCTCAGCATAGGCAAGCTGATTGATAATTGTGTGATGTTGCAAAAATCAAAGAAGTATTGTAGGAATTGGGGCCGTAAAGCGGCCCTTGGGGTCCCGGAGGAGACTGGTCAAAGGAATGACACGAGGCAAGATGGAGCGAAGACCAGTAGTTTATTGAGAAAAGGCTGCAACATATATAGAAGGAAAAGCGCAACGCTGGCAAGACTGTCAGCTGACAGGAATGACATCACCTGAGCACTCAAGTTAATTGGGAATCTCTTCGGGGAAGTCAGTTAACTGGGGCAAACATGGACCATTGTCTGAGGCTTAGGCTAGGGTAAATATGGCTTCTATTTGCACCAGAGATTACACTGAGACCTGGAGATGAGTGATTTACTCTAATGGGTAACCGGGTTAGACATTCGCTCTTTCAGCAGATCCGTTGGTCAGGTCAAAGGAATTGGGTGAATCAAACCCTATATTTTATTCACCCCCCTAAATTTGGCGGCCGCAGAGCCCACGGGCTGGGAGCTTCTCTCACCGCAGTGGCCTCTGGCGGGCCGTTCCATGCCCCACGGGGCATGGGGAAACCATATTTCCCCTTTCTGTTTTATTTAAGAGCCTGACCGGCGGCTCTGCGTTAGAGGAGTACCAGCTGATGAGCGGGAATGACGCTTCGGGGTTCCTTCCATGGGGGACATCTCGATAGCAGTGAGGGAATACATTGCATGAAACAACACACTGTTGTGCCCAGTATTACCACCCCCACAATCACTTTGAGTGTCGTCTGAATCCATCCCCATGGGAACCACGACCACAGGGAGTCCTGCCACCCCCATGAATAATCCTCCTTGATGTCCCTAACTGAGGTGTGGAGGTCCGTGAGCTGGCTCTGTATCTTGTGGGTATTGTCGGTGAGGTTTAAGCAACACATGCCATGGACAGACTTGCAGCCCAAATGATGTGACCACACGGGATGATCGATAGCTGCTTGATTATCCAGTATGGCATGGCAAAGCTCTGTCTGCTCCTGGCTGAGCAGCGCTATTGCTGAGGGGGTGTGGTTGATGGCTTTTGCTACTCTGCAAGCCAATTGACCAATTCTCCGAGCGTTGCCGATGGCTAAGCCTGACACGCTGAGCATACTGACCACAGCCTGGTTTATCAGAGCTGTGGGTCTGAATTCAGACTGCTTTCTGTAGCAAGGCAAGATAATGAGGTGTGTCATTGATTTACTGTGACCTGGGGTGATTCTGCAGCTTCTCTGCAACTTCTGGCGTTGTGCAAATGTCTTTTCTAACACCTATGGGGAGGTGTGAAGATAAACTGGGGATTTCCGGCTACCGGGTGCTCAAACTTTCCAAGCAATGGGCCGGTGCAAAACATGGGCCGGTCTGGCTTCCTTTGGTGGAAGCTGGCCGTCATTAACAATATACAGAAATTCAAGTGTCCCTTGCAAATCCCAACTGGAGCATTGTACAAGGCATGAATAAATAATAGCAACTACAGATAACAATAGCAATAAAGGACATTCAGCTGCTTCTTGAGGCTTCCCTTCTTGGTGGGGCTTCATGTGCAACTTGAGTTTGGAAAAGTCCTTAGAAGTGGCACTGAGTGTGCAAAATGTTCATAGAAAAATGTCTCTGGAGATGTAAGTCATAAAGGAAGACGGACAGCTGATGACCTCCAGGACAGTGACTGGTGCCGCTCTTTGCAATCAACCGGGTCTGATTCTGGCCTCTGGGACTGTTGTGTCCTAATAGTGTAACCTTCTACATGTGATATCAATGTATCTGAACCAATGTAACCTTGCCGATGAGCAACAATGTAACCTTCAGCTGTATCACATAAACCCTGTAATAGGACGCGAGCTAATGACCACCAGCTGGCAGCAGCGAGCGTCCAAGCTCTCTTGGTTCAAACCCATCAAAGACCGCAGCGCGGGAAGCTTCCCGCCACTACCTACACCTGGACAAGAAGGGCGTGACCAGCCATGACGTCACGCGGACCAGTAGCCAACGGGCTACCGTGGAGCCACATTCAAATACGTTACTGCCTTATATATAGAGCTGTTCGTCCGCCATTACCTCATGTTCCCTCTGTCCACCATGCAATAAACCTGAGTTAACCCAGCCTTTGGCTGTGCCTTGTGTCTTGACTCTCATACACTAAATTGGCGACGAAGGTGGGATCATGGATCCCCACGGAGCCAGGACACAGAGCGGGTTCAACATCACCAAACCGCAAGACTGGGAGCTTTTTGAGATGGACTTCCAGGCGGCACTGGTGGAGCTCAAAGTCAAAGAAGACGACGAGGAAAGGAAGAGGGCCATCCTCACCCGCATGCTTGGGATGGAAACCAAGCGGACGCTGGTGGGCATCCTTGCACCGAAGAAGATGAGCGATTTCAAAGCCGGTGACATCATGAAAATGCTGCGTGAGCGTTTCCGACCCTCGAGGGCAATGTTTCCCGCTCGGAGTGCGTTTTGGAGGCGAGTTCAAGCGCCGGACGAGTCGGTAGAAGCCTTCGTAACGGCTATGAGGGTAGCCGCCGCCCCCTGCAAATGGGACCACATCCTAGAGATGGCCCTCAGGGACGGAGTGCTGTGTGGCCTGAAGGACAAGGAAGTACAGCGCAGCTTGATGAACAGGGAGCCACCACCCACACTGGAAGAGGTTGTAGAGGCCGCGGAAGCCGCGGAATCCACGAATGCTGGAGTAGACGAGATGCACAAGTGGCGTGAGTGGCGTCCGAGGGCCGGCAAAGCGGAAAACTCGTCGCACGGGAAGTCCGGTCAGTCGGTGCATGCAACCCGACCGACCTCGAAATCGTCTTCAGAAAGTAGCGATGGCGAGGAGGTCCAGAAGGTCCGGAGAGGCGGGCGCCGCTGCGATGGTTGCGGAGCGGCCCATGAGCGCGTGAAGTGCCCATTCAGGAAAGCCGAGTGCTTCAACTGCGGACGTCGGGGGCACATCGCCAAGGCGTGCAGGAAATGGAAAGAGGGCCGGAGACAGTCGCAAGACCGTTCAGCCAGACCGGACCGTCCAGCGAGGCCCAAAGATGGCGCCCGGGCCACGAGGAAGCAGGACGGCGTGGGCCGCATCTCGGACGACAGCGAGGGCGACGCTCCTGTGTTCAACGTGTCTGCGGGACAGCCCCATTACTTTGTTGAGGTACTAGTACAAGGGACCCCTATTAGGATGGAAGTTGACTCGGGGTCCTCCTATTCTATAATTCCCCAGAGAGAGTTCTTGAAAATCGACCCCCACGTGCGGCCCAAACTTAAAGCGTTGAGGGCCACACTACGGGACGTTCAGGGGAACAGCATTCCAGTGTTGGGGGTCGGAACGTTCCGGGTTCGCTTTAAGAGACATTCTGCGGAACTTCCCCTAGTGGTGCTAAAAGGGGGGAGTTGTAGCCTCCTCGGAACACAGTGGTTTCAGCCCTTAGGCCTGTTCATAGGGGGGGTGCATGCCGTAGGCGAGGACCCAATACAAGCAGTGTGTGACGCACACCCCGCCGTTTTTAAAAGTGGACTGGGAAAGTTCAAGGGACCCCCTGTAGCCTTCGACTTAGACCCGGAGGTCCGCCCGATAAGACTTAAACCGCGCAGGGTACCGTTCGCGCTTAAGGACAAAATAGAGGCGGAACTGGACAAACTGGTGGGTCAAGGAATTCTCGTTCCTGTGGATTCCGCGGAGTGGGAGACTCCAATTGTAACAGCACTGAAGGCTAACGGGGAGGTGCGCATTTGCGCTGATTATAAGTGTACCATTAATAAGGCAATCCGCCCTAATGCATACCCGGTGCCAGTGGTCAGCCACCTTCTGGCCAGGCTGAATGGGGGAAAGTGTTTCGCTAAACTCGATTTAGCACAGGCCTACCAGCAACTCCCGGTAACCCCCGCCACAGCGGCGGCACAAACAATAGTCACACATAAGGGGGCGTTCCAGGTGTCGAGGTTACAGTTCGGCGTGAACTCGGCACCTGGCATTTTTCAGTCGCTGGTGGAACGCCTCCTGAAGGGGTTGGAGGGGGTGTTGCCATATTTTGATGACGTGTTGATAACGGGGGGGAGTAAGGCCGAGCTGGCCCACAGATTGGATAAGGTCCTGGCCGTGTTCGAGAAAGCGGGGCTGCGACTGAGAAAAGACAAATGTGTATTTTTCGAAACAGAGGTTGAGTTTTTAGGGTTCCGTGTCACACCCGAGGGAATTAGGCCGTCCAAATCTAAGGTAGCCGCCATTAAGAAAGCCCCTCGCCCCACTTCCAAAACCGAGCTGCAGTCATTTCTGGGGCTTCTCAATTTCTACCATACCTTCCTTCCACGGAAGGCGTCTGTTGCCGAGCCGCTCCATCGGCTGCTTAAAAAAGAGGAAAAATGGCTGTGGGGTGACGAGCAAGAAAGAGCGTTCACAGAGTTAAAGCAACTCCTCACATCCGAGGCAATCCTGACTCATTTCGACCCCAAACGGCCCATAGTTTTGGTCTGCGATGCATCCCCGGTGGGGGTGGGGGCGGTGCTTTGCCACGTGTTAGACGACGGAAGGGAGGCCCCGATAGCGTTTTATTCAAGGTCCCTGTCCCAAGCAGAGCGGAATTACGCACAGACCGATAGGGAGGCACTAGCGATAGTAGCGGGAACCAAGAAATTTCACGATTTTCTGTATGGTCGGCCGTTCAAGATCGTTACTGATCACAAGCCCCTGTTAGGAATTTTCACTGCAAATAAGCCCACGCCACAGATCCTGTCCCCGAGGATGCTGCGGTGGGCTATTTTTCTTAACGCATATCAACATGAGTTAGAATACCGGCCAGGGAAGGAAATCAGCCATGCAGACGCGCTCTCACGGTCGCCGTTACCATTGTCGGACGACCAGAAAGCAGGGGTAAGAAGAGACCGCCAGGTATTGCTAATAGAGGTCTTAGAGTCACCCCCGATAGTACCGGCCGACATTGCCAGGGCGACCGGAAAGGATAGAACACTAGAGAAGGTATGCTCGTGGGTGCAGAAGGGGTGGCCGGCGTCATCCCCAGGCACGGAATTCGACCCATTCTTCCGAAAGCGAGTGGAGTTGTCTTTAGAGAGGGGGTGCCTTTTGTGGGGCCAACGGGTGGTGGTTCCTACGTCCCTGCGGCCGAAGGTGCTAAAGCTGTTGCACGTCAGCCACCCGGGGATCGTCCGTTCCAAGGCGTTGGCCCGGAGTTACTTCTGGTGGCCCCAGCTGGACGCCGACATAGAGCAGATGGTTGGCACTTGTGAGGCATGTCAATGCTCTCGACCGGAGGTGGCCCGCCTACCGCACAGGGAATGGGACGCAGCAAGGGGACCGTGGTCCAGGGTGCACGTAGATTTTGCTGGCCCATTCCGGGGAACCATGTTTCTCCTGGTGGTGGATGCATACTCAAAGTGGCTGGAGGTCATTCCGGTAAAGAGCACATCCTCCGCCACTACCATTCGCCAGCTAAGGAGGGTCTTTTCCACGTTCGGTTTACCCGACACTTTGGTCAGCGATAACGCCAGTTGTTTCACGTCCGCTGAGTTCGCAGCATTCATGGAGGCAAATGCAATTCGGCATGTCACATCCGCGCCGTTTCACCCGGCCACGAATGGCCAAGTGGAACGGTTGGTGCGCACCACAAAAGATGCGCTGCGGCGCATGGGCTCGGGAGATCTACATCACCAAGTTTGTCAATTTCTATTAGCGTACAGAGTGACCCCCTTAGCGTCTGGTTACTCGCCGGCCGAGCTGCTGATGCGGAGGAAACTGACCACGCTTTTGTCCAGGCTAGACCCGTCGAGGGTCGAGGACAAAGGGAAGAACATAGGGTTAGCGGTCTCGAAAGGTTTCGGCATAGGCGATCCTGTACATTGCAGGAACTATGCCAACGCAGGCCCAGCCTGGGTGCCAGGGACGATAATAGAACAGACGGGGCCAGTGTCCTATCGGGTGGAAACTAGCACCGGCCTCCTCTGGAGGAGGCACGCTGACCAACTGAGGCACCGAGTGAGCGAGGGGCCGACCAGTGGGGCACAGCGACAGGATTCAGCGATAGGGTTCTCCCCCACCCGTTTAGCCCAAGGGGGAGACAGGGGGGAAAGCAGCGAGCCCGACTCATATCCTTTTGATACCCCAGTTCTATCCGAGCCCGGGGGGAGGGAAAAGGAGTATGCGGCCGCCGCTGCCGCTTCCCCCGAATCCGATTTTGATTTTGATTTTGCGAGCCGGGGGGGTTTTTCGGAGTGTTCCCCCACCCATCCAAGCGAGAAGAGGGGTTTTTCGTTAGTCCCCAGTGCCCCCGGTTCTTCCCAGACAAAGCACACACCTCCCAACAAAGCCGCAGAGCCGCGGCAAACCACTAACAAGTCATCCTCTCCGATTGCAGGGCAGGAAGCCAGGGAGCAAGGAGGAGGGAGCGAAGCCGGGGCAGGGCAGCCCGCGCCGAGACCCCAGCTTGTTCGAAATAAGCCATCTTGGCTGAGAGACTTCGTCTCATCCTAGGGGGGAGGAGTGTTGTGTCCTAATAGTGTAACCTTCTACATGTGATATCAATGTATCTGAACCAATGTAACCTTGCCGATGAGCAACAATGTAACCTTCAGCTGTATCACATAAACCCTGTAATAGGACGCGAGCTAATGACCACCAGCTGGCAGCAGCGAGCGTCCAAGCTCTCTTGGTTCAAACCCATCAAAGACCGCAGCGCGGGAAGCTTCCCGCCGCTACCTACACCTGGACAAGAAGGGCGTGACCAGCCATGACGTCACGCGGACCAGTAGCCAACGGGCTACCGTGGAGCCACATTCAAATACGTTACTGCCTTATATATAGAGCTGTGGGACCTGCATGGGGAAGAGACTTGTTTGGGAGATAAAAATTCTGAAAGAGTCAGTTGGTTTTTTTGCACTTATAGGATAGCAATTGCTGTGCAACTATGGGACGTTGTTCCCCCCCTTTCTGTTTGTTTGTCAATGCAGGACTCAAGGTCCGATAGGCCCGTTCCTCCACAATCGCTTGCCCCTGCGGATTGTAAGGAACGCCAAAAGTGAGCTTAATATCCCAGGTGGCCCTAAAGGTGGCCAGCTGCCTGGAGCTATCAGCTGGGGCGTCAACGGACTTCGTGTGCCGAGGTTAGCCCTTGGCAGTGGGAAAGGAGATGCTGCTCCACATGGGGAGCCGTTTCTCCCTTCTGTGCTGTTGCCCAAACAAACTGTGGGAAGGTATTAATGCAACATGCATGTGCTGCCATTTGCCAAAATGTGGGGATGTGTGACGTCCATTTGCCACACCTGAATGGCCTCTGTCCCTCGTGGGTTGACCCCCCACGAGGGCCCCCCCCAGTGGCAGGTTGAACTGCCTTGTGAGCTCTTTGGCATTCTGAAGAGGGAATGCATGACTCTGAATTGGAGTTGTGCGGAACAAACTTAGCAAATTTTTGTCTATCACGGGAGTGATGTGTGCTCCCAGTAGACTGTGAAGCAAATTCCTAGGAAACTGGCTGTCAGTAATTATGTTGAAGCGTTCTTTGGCAAAGGTGCGCAAGGCGAGGCTCACGGCTGCCAACTCTGCCTGCTTGCGGAAGAGTCAGGAGCGTGTGCCAAGCTTGGTCCTCTTGCCAAGTAAGAACCTAATATGTGCGACCCCCATAAGTGAAAGCTGTCCTAGCCCCCTGAAGAGGAACCAGTGACATTAATTCACACAAGGTGACTGTCTGCGTTTGAGACGAGTCTGGGGTCTTATGGCAAACCTTGGCACATGAAGCGCCAGGCTTCCCTTGGGTAAATTTCTCATGGAGGCCCCCCTGCGCACACCCGCCCACGGTGTGCGTGCACACTTTTAGAAGGGTGCCAGATGGTGGCTTAGCCTTTTGCCTGTGCTTAGACTAGCAGCCAAAAGGGAAGGGGTGGCCTAAAAATGCCTGTATCTGATTGAAGGTGTGACCTGACTGCACTCTTGAAATGGTCCTAGGCAGTCCTGGCTAATGGGTGGCACCCTGTACATGCTCGGGAGCTCAGGGACTAATCCTTCCCCTGTGCTCTGGAGGTTACAAAATGTGTCTGCACACTAGAGAGGGTGCTGTGGGCCAGGTGCCATACTTAAAATGACCTAAGACTTATTAAAGACAAACCAACTATGACGTGCCAGCTGTAAGGAAATAATACACAAAAAATGAAAAGACACACAGGTTAAGCACTTCCAGCAGGGAGTTCCACTGGCGAAAGGAGAAAAGGAGGAAAGACAAGTCAGAAGTTAGCACAATGAGAATGCAACAACTCTTATCATAACGAGATCAGACCAGGTCAGGTAACCAAGGCAACCAGGTCCTCCTGTCAAGAAAATCCCTATCAGTAATTAACTTTGGAGCCTGTGAAAGGAAGCAAGTTAAGGCTGTAGGAAGAAATGAATTGGTTACAATTAAGGCCTGGAGAGGAATTTTGTTCCTGTAAAAAAGGTACAGAGTGCAAGAATGTTTGCGTGCTTTTTCCTGTGAAAGGGGTACAATGAGTGAGTTACTGATTACAGTCAAAATACCAGAACAGTATCTTTCCTAAGAGAATGAAGGAGAGTTAGAACGGTTCTCAACCTGCGGCCAGATGTGGGCGAGTGGGCCAGATGTGGCCCATGTTGCTCTGCCACTTCCCCCGCCGAGCCAAGAAGGGCTGTGCGGCAAAGGAATGGCAGGATGACTGTCCGGGCCCCCAGAGCTGCCTGCGGCCCCGGAACTTTGGCCCCTGACTTTAAAAGGTTGAGAACCGAGTTTACAAGATGATAACACAATACACACATGAAGACAATGCAATTCTCTCACTCCTAGTGAGATACGACTTCCAGACGCTAAGAGACATTCAAAAAACCTTAAACACAGAGATGGTGGTTTGAGGAACACACGTAGGAAGGGGCCCCATAGTTTATGATCTGGTGAGGAGAACTCATAGAAGTAATTTTTGTTTTCAGATCGCGCTTCTGAAAAGAAAAATCTGTTTTCCTTGAGTGGCAAAACCGGTTTCCAAGAGCAGCTTAATCCTTTGACAAAGAAAAAGTCTCAAGGGAAGGAGGGGGAACCACCCCCCTCCTGCTTTTCGCCGCGCTTAAGCTGCTAGGCAGGCAAGGCAAGGGTTTCGTTCATCATGCTTTCTCAACCTTTAAATAGCTCCTGTCCATGAGCAGAGTGCAAATTGTTTTAACACATATTTCACAGTGACATTACCACGCAGTTACACACAAGGAACACTTTTCCAGTCATACTGTGGTCATAGAGACAAGGCTTTTGCAATCATACACAGCTCTTGCAGTCATACATTCAGTGGTGCACCACACATACACACATCTATTTACGCATTCGCACATTCCTCCCCTGATCTGCAGTGTTCAATACTACACATGAGGAGATGGCTAATACACAGCTGGCTATTTACAGCCATCTGGGTGCTTTTACTTAGGGGCAAGTTTCTCTGGGCTACTCCCAAGGTGAGACAAGTAGGTTCTGCCTGTGCCTTGGGGGAACTCGGGGTACTATTGCTGGGATGGTTCTTCTGGCATAGCCAGGGCGATGGCTGCCTCCTTTCTAGCCTGGGCCAGATGCATGCCAGGGTGGCCATTTGGCATGAAGACGATCTTTTGAAGATTTGCCTGGTCTAGATTGGCTTTCTCTTCTAAGGTGTCTCATTTTTCCACACTGGAAGCCGGCGCCTTGGGGTTTTGGCTCTGCTCTGCGCCTGAGTGTGGCAATGGGTCTGCTCTGGAGCCCTGCGTGGCCAAGGGCCGTGCAGGTTTCCGTGAGCAGCGGGCGCTGAGCAGCCCTGCCTGAACGTGTGTCTGCTTTCAGATAGGCTGAGCACAGCAGTTGGGCGCTAGCTAATTGTGCCACTGGCAATTTCCCCGTGAATGGAACTTCCTCACCACTGCGCTGAATGGAGTTCTTTCTTTGCAGGGAACTTTTGACTGTCAGAGAAGCGCCAGGGCCTCTCATGCCATGAATTCCTTCAGTGACGTCTGCAGCTGCCACTGAGGGAATGCTCCCTACACTGCCCTGCTGAAGCTGAAATAACGAATAGAGACTTCTTGGGGCTGATGGTTCTGACTGCCCTGGGGTTTTCTGAGTCTCTATCCGGACTGGGTCATCCTCTACTGAGAGCTTCCTACATTTGCTCCATGTGCGAATTATGCCCTCTGGAGCTTTCGGGGGTTGCTGAATGCAGTCTCCTATCTGATCCCAGAGCTCGAGGGTTAACGTACCTACTTCTGGGTAAAGCAGGCAGTGTTCCCCTAGGTACACCAAAAGTCTCGCTAGCTCCCTGCTGTGAAAACGCAACTTAAATACCCTGGCCAGGATGATGAACCCCTCCTCATGGTTCTTTGGCTAGCGGATGGACGCTGTCGCTGAGGACAGGTCCCCATATTACCTGCGATTGGGTCCTCAGAAGATTCCTCCTCGGGACGAGTCGACGCGTCTTTGGCAGGTAACAGGTTCTGGCGACGTCGCTTTCTGGGTAGAGCTCGGAGCGTGGACTGCGGCCACGGGCCCTCGGTGGCCACTGCGCTGTCAGGGGCTCACAGCAGCCCTGAGCGGAACGCGTTTTTCCCTTTGGCGCAAGCCGCCGCGAAAGTCGGGAGCAAGCTGTAGGATGCCTCTCTGTAATGCCTCACCGCGCAGCTGTCTTCCCAATCGGATGGCTTTCCGACTGGGGCTGCTGCTCTGTCCTCCGGGATGATTGGACAAGGTTCTGGCGCAGAACCTGGCTGTGCTGATCGCTTACTCACGAGTAGACCGCTCGGGGTCGCTTACTCTCGAGTAGATCACGTCGGGGTCACCAGATGTAGGAATTGGGGCCGTAAAGCGGCCCTTGGGGTCCCGGAGGAGACTGGTCAAAGGAATGACACGAGGCAAGATGGAGCGAAGACCAGTAGTTTATTGAGAAAAGGCTGCAACATATATAGAAGGAAAAGCGCAACGCTGGCAAGACTGTCAACTGACAGGAATGACATCACCTGAGCACTCAAGTTAATTGGGAATCTCTTCGGGGAAGTCAGTTAACTGGGGCAAACATGGACCATTGTCTGAGGCTTAGGCTAGGGTAAATATGGCTTCTATTTGCACCAGAGATTACACTGAGACCTGGAGATGAGTGATTTACTCTAATGGGTAACCGGGTTAGACATTCGCTCTTTCAGCAGATCCGTTGGTCAGGTCAAAGGAATTGGGTGAATCAAACCCTATATTTTATTCACCCCCCTAAATTTGGCGGCCGCAGAGCCCACGGGCTGGGAGCTTCTCTCACCGCGGTGGCCTCTGGCGGGCCGTTCCATGCCCCACGGGGCATGGGGAAACCATAAAGTATTAAGGAGAATATATTTTGTATTATAACACATATTAAATCTGTATCTTTGAATCAAAACATATTATTTCACCTTAGCTTCAGTTTCTGCTGTATCTTCCAACACTATCCTTTTCTTTCAAATCAGATGACAATTTGTAATTTGTGGGGACTTCCTATAGTTGTCACATATCCATATTGTTACAACATCAACAGCAAACGTTAAAAAAACCCTCTAAGGAGAAGAAACTACAATGATTCAAAGAGAATATCACTTACTATTTGTGCCAACAATCTATGTCAGGGGTTTACAACCTATGGCCCATCGGCCAGACCTGGCCCTAACACCATTTCATCCAGCCCACAGCGACAACACTTGAAGCAGAAGTGAGCATGTTTATGACATCCGTAAATGCAGCAGCATTTACGATGGGGGGAACTCCATGTCCAGCCTACTCAGCTGTCTGAGGGTGAATGGTCCGGCTTGTGGTGCGAAAACCTTGAGAACCCCGATGTATGTGCTGAGCTTCCATTATTCACCTGTCCATATTAATTTTGCAAAACCCCTGCAAGATAAGTTTGGCTGGGCAAACATCATCCTGTAAACTTTATGATGGAGCAGGCATTTGGGGTCTTGGGTCTTCTTATTCCACATCCATCTTTCTAAACATTGTGATGCTGGCTCTCTCTCATTGGTGCTTACTATACAAATCATGTTAGGGCTGCAGCACAGTGGTAGGAAACAATGGAATAATTAACTTGCTTAATTTGCTTAATGAATTAAGTTTAACTAACATGCTCCCTTTGCATAATATTCTGATAAACCTAAGTTAGGCCACCCAGATTGGGGGAACTGACATTTTCATGTAAATGTTCATATTACTGTACATACTAAGTGACTGGAGTTCACTGACATTTGTAGATTGGATGTGTGCTGGGAGTGATGATTAAACACTTGAGAGGTGTGGAAGAAAGTTTATGAGTGGAGCTGTGGACTGATTGTTTAGTATGATTCCTCACTAGAGAGATCCTGTTTATATATTATATATAGTGGGCAGCTAGCTCAGTTAGTTAGGCATCTGACTGCAGGGGCACAATTCTCCACTGGGCCTCCCAGTAGAAAAGTGATGTTTAACCTATGGCACACGTGCCAGACATAGCACTTTCTGTTAGCACACGTGCAGTCACCCCAGCACAGAGTTGGCCCCTCCCCTCTGCCCAGCAGCTCAATGGGAGCGCTTCCTCCCTCCTCCAGCACAGAGTTTTCCCACTCCTCCACTCAGCAGTCCAATGGGAGCGCTTCCTCCTCCCCAGCACAGAGTTCACCACTCCCCTCTGTTTGGGCACTCAGTCTCTAAAAGGTTCGCCATCACTGCAGTAGAACAACCAGCTGTATAGTTTTGGCCAAGCTACACTGTCCCAGAGCACCCCCAGAAGAAGAGAGTGCTAAGCTACATCTGAGTACTGTATACTGTACTTTGAAGAGCCTGGGAAGGGTCACCATAACTCGGAATTGACTTGGCAACACTAATTACTATTATTATATGTGCAAGAAAGTTGTCAGTTGTAGCGTTCATTGAATGCTGTAAGAGCTATGCATTAACTAGGGTTAGTGATATCTGTTAGAGCTGAGTGAGGGCTATTTAGTGAAGAAAGTGTGAATAATTGTTAGGTCTTGCTGGAACATGTGTTAAAGTAAGTATGCATCTATCTCTATGCAAAAAAAACAGAAAGGATTTAAATATAGAGCAGTAAAGAAAAGTAAAGGGACTGCAGTGGCTCAAGTGGCTAAGATGCTGACTGGGAAGTGGAAGGTCAGCAGTTCGATTCCCAAGTACTGCAGGACGGAAATGAGCACCCGTCTTCATCCCAGCTCCTGCCAACCTAGCAGTTCGAAAGCAAGAAATTGCAAGTAAATAAATAGGGACCACTTCGGTGGGAAGGTAACAGCGTTCCGTGCATGCTGGTGTCTAGTCATGCCTGCCACATGACCACGGAAACGTCTGCAGAAGCAGACAGTGCTGGCTCTTCGGCTTAGAAACAGAGATAAGCACTGCACCCTAGAGTCGGATACGACTGGCTTTCAAGCAAGGGAAACCTTTACCTTTTTAAAGAAAATGTACATGGCTATATGATAGAAAAACCCTGGAAGCTTGAATATTGTTTTTATATTTTACTTTTATTTGTTAATTGAAGCTTTTTAATTCCTTTGTTTCCCCCCAAAAATTTCTACAGTGGAACCTCAGTTAACAAACGGTTTGGTTAACATAAAAATCACATAACAAAAGGAAATCCATAGAAAATAGTGGCTTTGTCTATGGAATTTTTTTGGAATGTATGTGGGTTCCGCACACACAATTGGCATACTGTCCCTGACAGAACCACGGCTTGGGGGAACACTCCTTGGAGCCTGGTTCCGAAGGGACAGACATTGGGGTGCGGATTAATAGTCATAGTTTAATTCACCGATCGCTGACCTGGCAGGCAGTTCGGACAGTAGAGGGCAAAAGATCACCAGGTGATGAACTCAATCAGCATGTAATGGGTAATCTTGAATCTGCAGAGACTCTGAGCCCAAGAGTCAACTTAGGCAGATGTTTACTCCCGATAGCAGTAGACAATGCATGTCCCTCTGGTAGTAAATTAGATAGATAAGGAACTTTCCCTGGTGAAGTCATCCCTAATGAGTAACTTGTGTAATCTCAAAGTGCAGACTTGCAGTTTTCCTGTAACGGCCACGCACAACCTATGCACGAGGTCGAGCTAGGCAGAGTATAAAGATTAGAGCCTTCTGATCAATAAATGGCTGGTCTTCGCTCCATCTTGCCTCATGTGTCTTTACTTGACCAGTCTCCTCCGGGACCTTCCAGCCCGTATCGGGCCCTGATCCAACATATGGTGACCCTGACGTGATCCTAAGCAACGTGATCCAGGCCATCCGGCCTGACGTGATTCTACTCGTGAGTAAGCGATATCCTTGGTCCGGTTCTACGCCAGAACCGCGTCCAAGTCTTCCTGGAGGTTGCGAAGCAGTTCAGGTCAGAAAGCCATCCGATCTGAATTCAGCTATGCTAAGAAGCGAGGCATTCCAGAGGCAGAGCATGCTCCAAAGCTCTGAGGCTTCTTGCGCATCGGAAACGTGTTCCGCTCAGGGTCAGTTGTGAACCCTGACACCATTGTAGAGGCCACTGAGGGCCTGTGGTGGCAGTCCACATTCCGATTCCTTCCCAGAGGTTCGTCACACCGAATCCAGTTACCTACATCTGAGACGCATCAACTCGTCCGACGGAGGCAGCTTCAACGGACCGGCAGGTAATATGGGGACTTGTTCACAGAGGTCAAGTCCGACCGCTAACCACAGAGCTCACTTAATGGAGCTCAAGGCCCTGGCCAGGGTAAATTGTACTTGCACTCACAGCGCTCAGTTAGCGGATCTTTTGGTGTACTTGAGGGAGCACTGTCTGTTTTATCCAGAAATGGGCATGTTAAGCCTCCAACTTTGGGACAGGAAAGGGACCTGCATTAAGCAAGAACCAAGAGCCCCAGCTAAGGTAATCAGCACATGGAATAAGTGTAGAAAGCTCATCACAGAAGTAGACCCAGTCCCGATAGAGACCGAGAACCCCCCAGCGCAGTCAGAACGATCAGCCCCGATGGGTCTCTATCTGATAATTCAGCTTAAACAAGGAAGCTTAGGGAGCTTTCCTTCAGCGGCAGTGGCAGACGCCACTGAAGGAATTCAAGGTTTGGGAAACACTGGCGGTTCTCAGACAGTTAAAAGTTCCCAGACAGTTAAAAGTTCCATTCAGCACATGGTGGAAGAGGAAACCATCAAAGGGGAGTTGTCAGCGGAAGAACTAGCTAAACTTAGGCAGTTATTCCCAGTCCGCATAGAGATGGATGCCCTCACGGGTCAACAACAAACGGTCCACTCAGCGGTTCTGTACAAATTGCTCATGCCAATACGGAAAGCAATTACAGAAATGGGACTTCAGAGTCGTTTCACTAGAGGTACACTTCAGCAGATTTGTGAGACAATGATGCTCATTCCATACGACTGGAAGGTCATCATTAGAATGATGCTCAATCCAAGCCAGTATTTGCTCTGGGACAGCGAGTATCGACTCGAAGCACAGGCAAGGGCTGCCAGGATGGGAGTAGCGGTAATTCCTGACCAGCTATATGGGTCGGGTCAGTTCAAAACCATCGATGCGCAGACCGCCTTGCCAATCACCGTGCTCCAACTGGTGGCTGAGACAGCCTTTAAGGCTTATCTCAAGGTCCCGGCAGCTGGCAAAGCAGCCAAAATTTACACAGTGGTTAAACAGGGTGCCCAGGAGCCCTACATGGACTTTATTAACAGATTGGAGGAAGCAATCAGTTGGCAGATAGACAACGAACAAGCCCAGCAGGAGCTTATGATGAAGCTGGCAAAAGACAACGCCAACCTTGACTGCCGTAAAATCTTGTAGTCACTGGGCAATCGTCCCGATTTGACGCTTACTGACATGATCAGGGCTTGTGCCGACGTTGGTACAGATTCCTATAAAATGGGTCTGTTAGCAGTGGTGGTGCAAGGCAGTAGGAGACCCAATGGCAAAACTAAGGGAGCATGCCACACTTGTGGCAAGATCGGTCATTTAGCTAGAGAATGCCGATCCAAGAAGGGTAATGGCCAAAACCCAGGTCGTCCCAAGGGTCTGACCACCCAATGTCCCCAATGTAACAATGGCTTTCACTGGGCCAGGAACTGTCCGACTTCGGGAAACAGGAGCATGGGCTTGTCTCTGGCCCCGGTCCAAACAGAGACCACAGTCACTCTGGAGGAGTCAGAGCTGGATTAGATTCACAGAACATTCCACTCTGCATTCCAGAGGCACAGGCCAGTCCTAAGGGCAGTGCGGGACTAGACTTGACTTGTCAGTCAGAAGTCACGTGTGACTTGCCAGGCACAGTCTATCTGGTTGATTCCCAATACATGGGACCCCTGCCTAAGAGCTATATAGGTTTAGTTTTGCCCCGCAGTATCACAGGAACACGAGGAATCCTTGTGATCCCAGGAGTTGTTGACTCCAGTTTTTCGGGTGTACTCCAGGTTCAACTTTGGACACACCTACCACAAACCATTCACAAAGGAGACACGTTAGCGCAACTGATCATGGTTCCTTGTCACCCGCAAGGAGGTAGCCAGGAAAGGCTCAGAGACAGCTCAGAGTCCAGGTTGCTAGACCGCTCGAGCGCAGAAGGGGCAGTACAAGGATACCAGGTCTTAGCGACAGTGGAAACCAACATAGAGTGGAAGCGGCGACCAGTCATAAAGGTATTTTTGAACAAAAAACCTTTTGACGGATTATTAGATACAGGAGCTGATGTCAGCGTGGTCAGCCAGAGTCAGTGGCCACGAGAGTGGGCTCTTGAGCCGGTCTCCGAAGTGTGGGGGGTAGGTGGCATTCAGGAAGCGTTTAGAGGCCGAGATTGGGTGGAAGTCACGATTCCCGGAGCTGACGGCACGGCGGTCATTCGGCCGCATATCTTGAATGTGCATGTCAATCTCTGGAGGCGGGACATCTTGCAACAGTATCGTGCCACTCTTACCTTCGGGTAATGGCTTTACCACTCAAATGGCTTACCAACACACCTGTCTGGGTAGAGCAATGTCCGGTCATAGGGGAAAAACTAGTCACCCTAAAACAGTTGGTTAAAGAACAATTAGATGCAGGACACATAGAACAGTCCACCACAGTCCCTGGAATTCGCCCATATTTGTCGTTAAAAAGAAGTCAGGGAAGTGGCGACTCCTTCACGATCTAAGAGAGATCAATAAGTGCATTCAGCCAATGGGTCCGCTTCAATGCGGCATCCCAAATCCGAACATGATCCCCGAGGGTTGAGAGATCCTGGTCGTAGACCTGAAAGACTGTTTTTATACCATTCCTTTAGATGTAAAGGATCGGGAAAGGTTCGCTTTTACGGTGAACCACAGAGGGCCTACGCAATGTTTCGCGTGGAAATATTTGCCACAGGGGATGCTCAATTCGCCCACCCTGTGCCAAATTTATGTTCACGATGCACTGGAAAAGTTTTGAAACCTTCACCCCACAGTCTTGGTATGTTATTTTATGGATGATATTTTGATGGCAGCGCTGCAACTCAGCAGTGAAATGTTTAAAGACCTCCAGACCACTCTAGGGGAGAAGGGGTTACTCATTGCCCCGGAGAAAGTTCAGAGAACCAAGCCCTTTTCATACTTGGGCCATCGGCTTCTCCGTTCTTTCGCAGCACCAGTTTTGCCACAAATTAACCTCAAAGATTCTGTCACTCTCGTAGAATTGCAACAGATTCTGGGGAATATCAATTGGGCTAGACCGTATTTTAGGCTAGAGATGGAACTCTTGAAGCCACTCTTCTTGCTGCTCACGCTAGGTAAGCAGCCAGCAGATTGGATACACATTCTGCGAGAGGCTCATTTGACTCTCGAAAAAGTCAAGCAAGTTCTCAGCCAGAGATGGGTAGACAGGATTAGTCAGGGGCCATATGCTCCTGTTCTGAACCTGTACATAGTCCAAACTGGAGCCATGTTCTCCGGAGCCCTAGGCGTAGACTCCGAGTGAGGGGCGAAAATCATGGGATGGGTGTATTTACCACACACCTTTTCCCGAAACATCGTCCCTCCACAGGAACTGGTTTCCGCTGTGATTTACCAAGGAAGGTTGAGAGCAAGGGATATCTCAGGGCACGATTTAGCGAAAATCGTTGTTCCATTCACCAAGGATCAGGTCCAGCAGCTAGTGCAGCTCGGTGACTAACTTCCGATTGCATTTGAAGGATTTACAGGATCTTTCGCATACCATTTGCCGAAAGACCCCAGACTTGTCTCGCTTCAGACACAGATAGTCAGCTTGTGTGAGTTCTTGTCCCTGGTTCCTCTTCAGGGAGCCAAGACAGTATTCACTGATGGGGGTAGAACATGTGGAGTTCTTACTTGGCAAGAGGGATATGCTTGGCGCACACTTCTGACTCTTCCACAGAAATCCGCGCAGCGGGCGGAATTGGCAGCAGTGAACCTTGCCTTGTGCACTTTTGCCAAGGAACACTTGAATATAATTACAGACAGTCAGTATGTCCGGAATTTGCTTCACAGTCTACCGGGAGCCTACATCACTCCCGCGATAGACAAAAACTTGTTAGGTCTTTTCCTCACAACTCAATTTCATTTGCGTAACCGCACCGAAGTGCTCTATGTTGCCCACATTAGAAGTCACCAGGATTTACCTGGCCCGATTTCCACGGGCAATAGCAGGGCGGATGTGGCCGCAAAGGGAATTCAGCAGAAGTCAGTTCTGGGAGTCTTCACGACTGCGATTTAAAGCCATGCATTTTTTCATCAAAATGCTAAAGCACTTGCACGGCAGTTCAACCTGCACACTTTCCCAAGCTCAGGGCATAGTCCGTTCCTGCCCACAATGTGCAGGCGTGGGGGGGCCCTCATGGGGTGTCAACCCACGAGGGACAGAAGCCAACCAGGTGTGGCAGATGGATGTCACACACGTTCCGCAGTTTGGGAGATGGCAGTTCATGCACGTCTGCATAGACACGTTTTCACAGTTTGTTTGGGCTACGGCTCAGAAAGGAGAAACGGGTTCCCACATGGAGCAGCATCTCCTCTCCTGTTTCGTGGCCACGGGTAAACCACAGCACGTGAAATCCGACAATGCTCCGGCTTATAGCTCCAGGCAGCTGGCCATGTTTATGGCCACCTGGGACATTAAGCACACTTTTGGCATTCCATACAATCCGCAAGGGCAAGCGATTGTTGAGCGGGTGAATCAGATGCTCAAGTCCTACATTGGCAAACAAACAGAAAGGGGGGGAACTAGCCCTCCCCAAAAATCAGGGTCAGGCACAGCATTGTCTGAACAAGGTACTGTTCACGTACAACCACCTCAACATTTTCTCAGATTGCACTCCGCAGGAGAAGCACTTACATCACACGGAGGCTCTCCCGCACCCTATGGTGCGTTATCAAGTGCCACCAGATCTTTCTTGGAGGGGCCCGGCGCCACTCATAACGTGGGGAAGAGGGTATGCCGCAATTATGTCTCCTTCAGGTGTCATCTGGATTCCAGCTCATTGTGTGAAACCTCATCTCGAATCCAATGGCGTGGAGCCAGGCGTTCCCAGACCCACTGCCGGAGATGGAGGAATTGACTCTGATGGGGGAAACCAGGCACAGGAGGCGACGACAGCCGATGCCAGCACTGAAGATCACATGGGGAATGGTCAAGTCCCTGTGCTAGGAGGCGACTGACATCCCGCGGAAGCAGAATGCAGAACCAACTCCAGAGAACATCGTGGTTGCGGTTTTGTCCCAGATCACCTTTAATTCCTTGACGACCATCATCTTGATCCTTTCCTTGGGGGGAGGGGTTCAAGCCGCTTCATTTGAAGCAGAAGATCTGATGCCTGGCGGAGACCTCTCTACCCGTCTGCACTACAACATCTGGGAAAGATTTGCAAACCTCGTCAATCAGTCCGATTTTTGCCTGAGGCTGGCCACCGATTCTGCCTCTCCTTAGTACTTGTCTCATTCCAGTGTGTCATACCCCAAGTGCGCACATCAGGCACGGTGACTGGTTAGTGAAGTGGATATTTGGCCTGTTTCACAGGATCATGTATTCGACATATGCGCACTGGGGAACCCAGGTCATAAAAGTCCTACCGGCTGATGCGGCCACTCTGTACACTCCCCGAGTGGTGATCACCCCGAACTCAACTTGTGCTCGCATGACCGGCTGTTCCACGGTCAAAGGGCCACATCACCATTGCCTCGACCATGGCAGCAGCACTGAACTTGCAATCATCCAGAGACTATTGACTCAATGTTTGTTCATGTTTGTTCAGGCTGGTTTTTTATATGTAACCAACACACATGGAACTATATTCCCGCAAATGTATCTGATTCTTTCTGTTGTATCAGTCGTTTGACACTGTTGCTTCCCACTAAGGATATGGTTGTCCAACATATCTACCCACACACGGCACGTTCGTGCCACCCAGCTGGATAGTTCATGTGACAGTAACATTAGGCTTTTGAGCAAAGCTGAATACGTCTCGGCGGTCAGTTTGTTCGGCGTGCCAGGCTTAGCCATAGGCAACGCTCACAGGATTGGTCAACTGGCTTGCGCATTGGCAAAAGCCATTAACCACACCTCGTCGGCGATAGCGCTGCTCAATCAAGAGCAGACGGAGCTTTGTCATGCTAGATTGGATAATCGAGCAGCTATAGACTATCTCCTGCTCTTACACCATTTGGGTTGCGAGACAGTCCATGGCATGTGTTGTTTTAAACTCACGGACAATTCTCGCAAGGTACAAAGTCAGATCACAGATCTCCATACCCTGGTTAAGAATATCAAGGAAGATGCCACATGGGGGTGGTGGAATTCACTCTGGTCGTGGTTCCCATTGGGATGGCTGCAAATAACCCTCCAAGCGATTGTGGGTGTTGCAATTTTGGGGATAGCGGTTTGTTGTTTTGCACAATGTATTCCCTCATTGCTGTCAATGTGTCCCCCATGGAGAAGACCCCAGAATGTCCTCACTCCACGTCAGCTCATGCCACTCCTACGGCGAGCCGTCTGTCAGGTCCAATCAAACAAATAAAGGGGAATGTGGGTTCCGTGCACACAATTGGCATACTGTCCCTGACAGAACCACGGCTTGGGGGAACACTCCTTGGAGCCTGGTTCCGAAGGGACAGACATTGGGATGTGGATTAATAGTCATAGTTTAATTCACCGATCGCTGACCTGGCAGGCAGTTCGGACAGTAGAGGGCAAAAGATCACCAGGTGATGAACTCGATCAGCATGTAATGGGTAATCTTGTATCTGCAGAGACTCTGAGCCCAAGAGTCAATTTAGGCAGATGTTTACTTCTGATAGCAGTAGACAATGCATCTCCCTCTGGTAGTAAATTAGATAGATAAGGAACTTCCCCTGGTGAAGTCATCCCTGATGTGTAATCTCAAAGTGCAGACTTGCAGTTTTCCTGTAACGGCCACATGCAACCTATGCAAGTGGTCAAGCTAGGCAGAGTATAAAGATTAGAGCCTTCTGATCAATAAATGGCTGGTCTTCGCTCCATCTTGCCTCATGTGTCTTTACTTGACCAGTCTCCTCCGGGACCTTCCAGCCCATATTGGGCCCCGATCCAACAAATGTATTAATTGGTTTTCAATGCATTCCTATGGGAAACCGTGTTTTGGTTAAAGTATTTTGGTTTTCAACGCATTCCTATGGGAAATTCGGTTAAAACAATTTTCGCTGTAAGAAACATCCTGGAGAACACATTAATGATGTTAACCAAGGTTCCACTGTATTTGGTTTATAAATCCAGTCAATAGTCTTAATAGATAGCAGCTCAGCCTAACATTATGCTAAGTTTAGCAATGCAACTCCAAGTTATCTAAATCTGTGATAAGGTTATTTTGGAACAAGCATGTTAGCATTATTTTTTGATAAAGTGCAGACATAGAAACAAGTAACATCTCCTGTTTTTTTAAAAAAACAGCAACAATCGTAAAATTATTTCACTTCCTCTTGGCTAAAGGGTAGCCTCTGGTTGCATTAAAAAGAACAGTGATGTTCCCTTTGTTTTTAATGTTCCCAATTAATCTCAGAAGTGATGGTCACAAAAGCTCAAAATGCGCTACATTCCTTTCATATGGCTCAATCACATAGGGTACTATCATTTTTCTTTTTAAAAAGACTCAAAGAAGTGGAAACTATTCTGCTTTGTGCATAAACATTTCACAAAACCAATTTAATACTCACTAATGCTTGTCAAAATAAAGCAGTGTATGCAGCCACATCTATAATGGATGAGAGAGAGCTGGCATTCTCTCAGCTGTGATGGATAGAAAAGCAAACCAGTTTCCTATGAGCTCACCAAAGGTCTAGCTCTTTAAAAGGTATAAACAGCAGATGGGTGTAGAACATTATGGAAAGTAGAGGATGAGTGAATATATAACTGATCCCAACTTCTGCTGTTTTCCTTGTATCCAGGCTCCTGAAGGCAGGCACCGGCCTCATCATATTTTTACAGGCACCAGGTATATGACAATGTAAATCTCTCACTGTGTATACAATATCAGAGTTCTACAGGTCTTACCTGTAGCTCAAGTGGCTAAGATGCTGACTGGAAGGTGGGAGGTCAGCAGTTCGATTCCCGAGTACTCTGCAGGGGGCTCTGGAGGAAGCGGATTATCTGGACCCCTTTCAATCAGGATTCAGGCTCGGACATGGTACGGAGACAGCACTGGTCGCACTGATGGATGATCTCTGGTGGGAGCGGGATGGTAGTCATCCGACCATCCTTGCTCTCCTTGACCTCTCAGCGGCCTTCGATACCGTCGACCACGGTATCTTTCTGGAACGACTCCGAGGATTGGGGATCCCGGGCACTGTGTTGTCCTGGTTTTCCTCTTTTCTGGAGGGCCGTACCCAGTCGGTGTGGTTGGAGAGTAAGAGATCCAGCCCTAGGCCCCTTAAATATGGGGTGCCACAGGGCTCGGTGCTCTCCCCCCTCCTTTTTAACATCTACATGAAGCCACTGGGTGAGATCATCTGTTCCCACGGGGTGCGGTACCATCAGTACGTGGATGATACTCAGTTGTACATCTCGGCCCTTGGGGACCCCAGTGATGCGGTCAAATTCCTGTCTGGATGCCTAGAGGCCGTTGGGGTCTGGATGGGGGACAATGGGCTTCAGCTGAACCCTGGCAAGACCGAGTGGCTTTGGGTTGGGGGTCCAGGGTTATCCAGTGAGCTACCACCTCTAGTCTTGGATGGGGCAGTCTTGCCCCAGGCAGACCCAGTGCGCAACTTGGGGGTCCTCCTGGACTCGCGACTGCTGCTAGAAGAGCAGGTGGCGGCCGTGGCCAGGAGGGCTTTTCCTCAACTTAGAGTAATTCACCAGTTGTGCCCACTCCTGGACTGGGACTCCTTACTCATGGTCACTCATGCTCTGGTCACCTCCAGACTAGATTACTGTAATGCGCTCTTCATGGGGCTGCCCTTGATGACCATTAGGAGGCTACATCTGGTTCAAAATGCAGCTGCACAGGTGGTGATGGGATGTGGACGTTATGCCTGGGCCTCCCCACTACTCTGGGAGCTGCACTGGCTACCAGTTTGCCTCTGGGCACAATTCAAGATGCTGGTTTTGACCTTTAAAGCCCTATATGGCAGTGGGCCAGGATACCTGAGAGACCACATCATCCTGAGAGTGTCTACCCATCCAACCAGAGCGGACCGGAAGGGCTCCCTAGTTGTGCCTTCAGCTAGAGGGGCCCGCCTCTCTGGCACACGAAGAAGGGCCTTCTCCATATTCCAAGTTGTAAAAGAAATCTTCAGGCAGTTTAATGTCATACCTATTCTTCAAAATAAACATTTATTAACAACAAGAACAACAACAGTGTTTAATATTAATAAATAAAGAATAACAATGCACATTTGCTGCAGGTTTCCAAAGAGAAAGGCCTCATCCAGTTTTCTGTAATTAGCTATCTACATACTGTATGTTGTACAGTATCTTCTACTCTTTTCAAAGAGTCTGACCATTTGAATGGTGGGACATTTAGGCAACATACTTACAAAGGATCCTTTTGGTGAAGCTGGACCTATGCTTTACACTCTGAGCTATTCTTCGTCAAACCTACTGGCAACAATCTGCAAACTTCCCCAATACCTGCACTGGATCAGTCATGCTTGATGCATAATTCATTGACTACATTAGTTCCAACCTATTCAAGGTTTAAATCAACATCATTATCATTTCAGCATCAAATGTCTAAAATGTATAAAGCTTACTCTGCTTTGCACATTTACAAATCAGAAATTTCCTCTTTTTCTTGCCAAGCAAAACAATATCTTGCAGCATATGAGGCTGAATACAGTGATTAAAAAAATAAATTTAAAAAATAAGGCTGGAATAATAAGAATACCATATCAAGAGAGATCAGTACTTTTAATATATCTTAATGAAAGAAATAATTCTATCAAATCTGCGTCACAGATGGTCAACAACATCCCTTGATATTATCATTTATTGTTTTTATTATTAGCAGCAGTAATAATTTAGGCCATGTCAAATACATTTTTGCCTGGGCAATATCTGTAATTATTTCAGTATCTTATTTATATGGGATTATCTTGTCTATGACTCAGTAATGAACAACGTGGACTTTAGGGCTAACTGATACCCTGCATGGTGGTGGTGGTGGTAGAAGCCTTCTTACCCAATTTGGGTTTTAGAAACTGGCTTTCAACAGCCAGAAGGGACTTGGATTATTAAATGTGAACTAACATTGCTGTATTATCTCATTTCAGTGTATTCCTACATCTATTTTAAGGCTCTCAAAGTGCCAGAAACAATATTATGTATGCTTGTCAGGATATCAATCTTTCTTAACTAATCTTGAAGACTAAGAATTTGGCAAATGATGAGTGAAGGGATTTTGCTATTTTGAGGCAAGCATTAGTTTGTTTATATTATGTGAAGTTGCAATCCAGGAGCAACTTGTCTTAGTACAGTGATGGCGAACCTTTTAGAGACTGAGTGCCCAAACTGCAACCCAAAACCCATTTATTTATTGCAAAGTACCAACATAGCAACAGGGGAGGAAGGAAATGTTCCCATTGGGCTGCTGGGAAGAGGAGCAGGGTGAACGCTGTGTTGGCGGGAGGGTGGAAGCGCTCCCATTGGGCTTCTGGGCAGAGGGGTAAGGTGAACTCTGTGCTGGGGTGACTGCACGGGTGCCCACAGAGTGGGCTCCGAGTGCCACCTCTGGCACATGTGCCATATGTTCGCCATCACTGTCTTAGTGTGTTGCTGAAGAAGACCTTTAGGCAGAACACAATGCAGGGCATGGCCAAGTGCACTTGAGCCATTTGACATCTACAAGCCCAAGCATGCCTAACTGCTTACTGGATTGTGGCCAGTTACTCCCACAGAATATGATGCACATTAAAGGAAACTTGAAAAAAACCCAACAACCCTTAGAATTAGACCTCCAGATAATTCTATTTTCTTCTTAAATTGAGGGTAGCACATAATGATAGGGCACCTTATAAAAATGGCATTGCGGCAGTCTCTTGTCCCAATCGACAAGCCACCCCTGACTTAAATGAAGAGCTTCAATTCTGATTGAAACTCAGGTTATGCAGTGGTTAAACTGCTCTATGGCAGTCAAAAGATTGTGGGTTTGATCCTGATGAGGGCTCATGGTTGACTCAAGATAGCCTTCCATCCTTCCAAGGTTGGTAAAATGAGTTCCCCAGCATGTTGGGGGCAAAATGCTAATTGACTTGTGAACCGCCCAGAGTGTGCGCTAAGCATTATGATATATAAGTGTAATTGATATTGAAACAATGGTGCTGAAGGATATTTTATTAGCACCCATGCTCCCCCCCACACACACACACACACATCTAAATCTTCTCTCCAGAGTGCGGTTTCCCCATGCCCATCGGGCATGGAAACGGCCCTTGCAGAGGCCGCTTCAGGAGGACGCTCCTTGAGCCGCGGGCTCTGCGGGCAGCCAAATTAAGGGGGGTGAATAAAGTATAGGGTTTGATTCACCCAATTACCGTGACCTGACCTGCGACTCGGCCAAGTAAGCAGATAGCTGACTTCTGTCAAGCATTAAGTACATAGTTCATCTCCCAGCTCGGGAAATCCCCGGCGCAAATAAGCCATGTTTGTCCCTGCCTAATCCCCAAGACAATGAGGTCCCTGAACCCATGTTTGCCCCAGCTGATTAAACTCCCCTTTGAAGAATTCCCCATTAACCCGTGTACGTGAGTGAAGTAATTTTCCTGTCAGGTGACAGCTTGCCACCGTTGCGCTTTTTTCCCTATAAATGATGTTGCCTTTTTCCAATAAAGTACTGATCTGATCTCGCTCCTGTTGCCTCGTGTTGTCATTGATCAGTCTCCTCCGGGCTCTAACGCCGCCCTAGCGGCCAGACATCGCTACAGCTGGTGACCCCGACGTGATTTACTCGTGAGTAAGAGACCCCGGAGAGGTCTGCTCGTGAGTAGCGATCCACGCGGTCCGGTTCTGCGCTTGAACCGCGACCCGCCAGCCCGGAGAATAGCGCGGCGCTCTGGTCGGCAGCCAGCCGGACAGAGGACGGCCCGCCGCGAGGCATTCCAGAGACATTCCTACCGCTCACTCCTCACTTTCGCGAGGTTTGCCATAGAGGGAAACGCGTTCCGCTCAGGGCAGGCTGTGAGCCCCTGACATCGCAGAGGCCGTTAGAAGGGCCCGTGGCAGAAGGTCCACGCTCCGAGGGCTACCCCAGACACTCGTCGCCCGAACCTGTTGCCTGCAAAGACGCGTCGAACTTCGTCCCGAGAAGGAGACTTCGGAGGACCATCGCAGGTAATATGGGGACTTGTTCTCCTCGACCAAGTCCGTCCGCTAGCCAAAGAACTCGGGAGCAAGAGTTCATAATCCTGGCCAGGGTTTTTCAGTTACGATTTCACAGCAGGGAGCTAGCGAGACTTCTGGCGTACCTCGGGGAACACTGCCTACTTTACCCAGAAGTAGGTACGTTAACCCTGAAGCTCTGGGATCAGATAGGAGACTGCATTCAGCAAACCCCGAAAGCTCCAGGAGGGATAGTCCGCACATGGCGGAAATGTAGGAGACTCTTAGAGCAGATCGAGCCAGTCCGGGTAGAAGCGGAAGAACCCCCGTTAGAGAAGCCATCAGGCATGCCAGTCGAGCCGACTGCGCCCGCCGCACTCTACCCGACATTCAAGTATCAGCAGAGTAGCGCAGGGAGCCTTCCCGCGGTGACAGCTGCAGACGTCACCGAGGGAACGCAAGGAATGAGAGGCGCTGGCGCTTCTCTGACAGCCCCAGGTTCCCTAGTCGTGAAGAGTGCCCTTCAGCGCACAGCTGAGATAGAACTCAAGAAGGGGGAATTGCCAGTAGAACAGCTAGCAGAGCTTCGACAGATTTGTCCCATCCGCTTGGAGATGGACGCGCTCACAGGCGCACAGCAGGTAGTACACTCCCCAGTCCCGTACAAGCTCCTCATGGCTTTACGGAAAGCAATCTCAGAGACAGGGCTCCAAAGTCGTTTTACGAGGGGCACGCTTCAGCAAGTGTGCGAGACCACCATGTGGATTCCTCATGATTGGAAAGCCGTCATGAGGATGATGCTCACCCCCAGCCAGTACATGATCTGGGACAGCGAGTTCCGCCTAGAGGCGCAAGCTCGGGCTGCCAGGATGGGAGGCGCGGTAATCCCTGACCAGTTGTATGGTTCAGGTGCCTTTGAGTCCATCAACGCTCAGATCAACTTGCCTCTCGCCACCCTAGAGATGTCAGCCGAGGCTGCCTATAGGGCATACTTCAAGGTCCCAGCGTCTGGCAAAACGGCCAAAAATTACACCGCCATTAAGCAGGGAGCCCAAGAGCCCTACATGGACTTCATCAATCGCCTGGAAGAAGCAATTAGCAGGCAGATTGACAATGAGCACGCCCAGGAAGAGCTCATGATTAAGCTAGCCAAAGACAACGCCAACTTGGACTGCCGTAAAGTCTTGCAGTCCTTGGGCAATCGCCCTGACATAACCCTAACGGACATGATCCGAGCATGCTCCGACGTTGGCACAGACTCTTACAAGATGGGTCTGCTAGCGGCAGCGGTGCAGGGGGGAAGAAGATCCAATGGCAAGAACAAAGGGGCATGTCACACTTGTGGCAAGGTCGGTCACTTCGCTAGGGAGTGCCGATCCAAGGGAAACGGATAAAAGTCCGGCCGTCCCAAGGCTCCGAACACCCTCTGCCCGAAGTGCCAGAAAGGCTACCATTGGGCCAGGTTTTGTCCGAATTCGGGAAACCGGAATCCGGGCACGTCTCTGGCCCCAGTCCAAACAGAGGCTTCCCTCACCCAGATCCAGAACTCCCCAGACCGAGACTAGATTCTAGGCTCATCCCAGGCACTGCGAGGGCACAGGCCAGCCCCAAGGGCAGCACGGGGCTAGAACTGACTTGCCAGGCGGGCGTTACATGCGACCTGCCAGGCACAGTCTATCTAGTCGACATCCAGTACATGGGACCCCTGCCCAGAGGCTTTATAGGTTTAGTTTTGCCCCGGAGTGTAGCTGGAGCACGCGGAATTTTTATAATTCCAGGAGTCATTGACTCGAATTTTTCAGGCATTCTCCAGGTCCAGCTTTGGGCGCACCTGCCCCAAACCATCCACAAGGGAGACACGTTAGCGCAACTGATCATGGTTCCTTGTCACTCGCCAGCAGGCAGCCAGGGAAGGCTCAGGGACAGCTCAGAGTCCGGTTCAGCAGACCGCTCGAGCGCGAGTGAGGCAGTGCAAGGATACCAGGTCTTAGCGACAGTGGAGACCAACATTGAGTGGAAACAGCGCCCCGTTATCGAGGTATTTTTGAACAAAAGGGTGTTCTCAGGGTTACTCGATGCCGGCGCGGATGTGAGCGTGATAAGCAGGAGCCAGTGGCCAAGAGAGTGGGCCATTGAGCCGGTCTCCGATGTGTGGGGGGTAGGAGGCGTCCAGGAAGCGTTCAGGAGCCGAGAGTGGGTAGAAGTCACAATCCCAAAGGCTGACGGCACAGCGGTAATTCGGCCGCACATTCTTGACGTGCACATCAACCTTTGGGGGCGAGACATTCTCCAGCAGTACGGTGCTACGCTTACCTTCGGGTAATGGCGTTGCCACTTAAATGGCTCACCGACACTCCGGTATGGGTAGAACAATGGCCGGTAGTGGGAGAGAAATTAGTTGCCCTCAAGCAGCTAGTTAAGGAACAGCTAGACGCAGGACACATAGAACAGTCCACAAGCCCCTGGAATTCGCCAATTTTTGTGATTAAGAAGAAGTCGGGGAAGTGGCGACTCCTCCACGATCTCAGGGAGATCAATAAATGCATTCAGCCGATGGGCCCGCTCCAATGCGGCATCCCAAATCCTAATATGATTCCCGAGGGGTGGGAGATCCTAGTTGTAGGTCTCAAGGATTGCTTTTATACAATCCCCCTAGACCCCAGGGACCGGGAAAGGTTCGCCTTTACAGTGCCGGTCGTGAACCACGGTGAGCCCACGCAGCGTTACACGTGGAAATTTTTGCCACAGGGCATGCTCAATTCGCCCACCCTGTGTCAAATTTACGTTCACGGCGCACTGGCAAAGTTCCGAAGCCTTTACCCTAAAGCAATTGTTTGTCACTTCATGGACGACATCTTAGTAGCGTTGCCGCAGCTCGGCAGCGAAATGTTTTCTGACCTCCAGGCCAGCCTGGGGGACAAAGGCTTACTTATTGCCCCTGAGAAAGTGCAGAGAACCGAGCCCTTCTCATACTTGGGCCATCGGCTTCTCCGCTCTTTCGCAGCACCAGTCCTGCCTCAGATAAATTTACAAGACTCAGTCACCCTTGTAGAACTGCAGCAAGTTTTGGGGAACATCAATTGGGCCAGACCGTATTTTCGCTTAGATACGGATCTTCTAAAACCGCTCTTCTCGCTGCTAACCTTAGGCAAGCAGCCGGCAGACCGGATAAAAATCTCTCGAGATGCGCGCTTGGCGCTCGAGAAGGTGAACCAAGTTCTCAGCCAGAGGTGGGTGGATAGGATCGCCCCGGGGCCATATGCCCCGATCCTGAATTTGTACATCGTACGGTCGGGATCCATGTTCACTGGGGCGCTAGGAGTAGACTCAGAGAAGGGAGCGAAAATTGTGGAGTGGGTCTACTTGCCAAACACCTCTTCTCGGAACATTGTTCCGCCCCAAGAACTGGTCTCCGCGGTGATCTACCGCGGCAGGCTGAGAGCAAGGGACATTTCTGGGCACGATTTAGCTAAGATCGTAGTCCCGTTCACCAAGGAACAAATCCATCAGTTGATGCAGCTAGGTGACTCGCTTCCGATAGCTTTGGAAGGATTCACTGGAAGCTTGGCGTACCATTTGCCCAAAGACCCTAGACTTGTCTCACTTCAGACAGGAACAGTCAGTTTGTTCGAATTGCTCTCGCTGGTCCCGCTTCAGGGGGCCAAGACAGTTTTTACCGATGGGGGACGCACATATGGTGTCCTGACTTGGCAGGAGGGCGAAGCTTGGCACACGCTGCTAACTCTTCCACAGAAGTCCGCGCAGCGGGCGGAGTTGGCAGCCGTGAACCTTGCCTTGCGCACCTTCGCCCAGGAACGGTTCAATATCATTACTGACAGTCTGTATGTAAGGAATCTGCTTCACAGTCTACCGGGAGCTTACATTACTCCCGCGATAGACAAGAACTTGCTCAGTCTGTTTCTCACTGCTCAATTTCATTTGCGGAACCGCACAGAGCCGCTCTATATTGCCCACATCCGAAGTCACCAAGACCTACCGGGTCCGATTTCCGCGGGCAATAGCAGAGCGGATGCGGCGGCAAAGGAAATTCAGCAACGTTCAGTTTTGGGAGTTTTCACTACTCCAATCCAGAGTCATGCCTTCTTTCACCAAAATGCCAAGGCACTCGCCAGACAGTTCAATCTGCCACTCTCTCAGGCCCAAGGTATAGTCCGCTCTTGCCAGCATTGCGCAGGAGCGCCGGGGGGGCCCTCGTGGGGGGTCAACCCACGAGGGACAGAGGCTAATCAGGTATGGCAGATGGACGTCACGCATGTGCCGCAGTTCGGCAGATGGCAATACATGCACGTCTGCATTGACACCTTTTCTCAGTTCGTTTGGGCAACGGCGCAGAAAGGGGAGGCTGCCACCCACGTGGAGCAGCACCTCCTTTCCTGCATTGCGGCGATGGGCAAGCCGCGGCACGTGAAGACGGACAACGCGCCGGCCTACAGTTCCAGGCAGTTGGCCGCCTTCATGGCTACTTGGGACATCAAGCACACATTTGGAATTCCCTACAATCCGCAAGGGCAAGCGATTGTAGAGCGGGTCAATCGGACGCTAAAGTCCTATATTGAAAAACAAACAGAAAGGGGGGAGCCACCAGCCCTCCCCAAGTCACAGGGAGAAGCACAGATGTGTCTCAACAAGGTATTGTTCACATACAATCACCTTAATGTTTTTTCGGATTGCACGCCGCAGGAGAAGCATTTCCGCCGTTCGGAAGCTCTCCCGCGACCTATGGTCCGGTACCGAGTGCCACCAGACCCTTCTTGGAGGGGCCCGGTGCCGCTCATAACCTGGGGAAGAGGGTATGCTGCAGTTATGTCTCCTACAGGTGTCGTTTGGATTCCAGCTCGGTGTGTCAAGCCTCACTTGGGACCACATGGCGTGGACCCAGGCCGACCCGAGTCCGATCCCGGAGATGGAGGACCTCACGCTGGCCGACAAGACCCGCCGGAGGAGACGGCCACCGGCGGCGCCGAAGATCACCTGGGGGATGGTCAAGGCACTTTGCAGTAAAGCTGAGGACGCCCTCCAGCGCGGGGAGAAGGAGCCGACACCGGAGAACCTCGTAGCAGCAGTTTTTGCCCAGATTCATGCCAACTCCATGGCGATCATCGTCATCCTGGCCCTCACCCTGCTTCTGGGGGGAGGCGTTCAGGCTACTCCGATCCAGGCCGACGGTTTGCCGCCTGGGGAAGATATTTCCGCACGAATGCAGTACAACTTGTGGGAAAGGTTGGCGGGTCTCGTCAACCAGTCCGATTTTTGTCTACGGCAGGACATTGGTTCTGCATCTATCCTCAGCACCTTCTCATCCCCGTGTGCCACGCTCTGGACGCGCGCACCAAGGATGGCGACTGGTTGTTGAAGGCGTTCTTTGGCCCACACACTCCTACCACCTTCTCAGCATACGCCCGCTGGGGGGGACGGCGACTTGCATCAACCTTGCCGGCTGACGCAGCCACTCTTCATACCCCTCGAGTGGCGGTCAGCCCGGACGCTGCTTGCACCCGAATGACCGGCTGCACCTCAGGCGGTCCGACTCGGCGCCGCTGCCTGGACCCCGGCAGCGGCAACTGGACTTGTAATAAACCAGAGACACTCATTTCGCTGTACGCTCACGTCACCCTACCTTCAGGGTGGTTTTTCACCTGCAACCAGCTCACATGGAACTATATTCCTGCGAATTTGTCGGACTCAATGTGTTGTATCAGTCGTTTGACGCTGTTACTTCCTACTAAGGACATGATTGCCCCAAGCACAAATGCTTCTAATGTTTCACACGTTTCCAATGTTTCAAATGTCTCCCCACTCATACGGCACACGCGCACAACCCAGTTAGACAGCTCTTGTGACAGCAGCTTCAGAGTAATGAGTCCCGCTGAGTATGTATCCCTAGCAGTCAGCCTTGTCGGCGTGCCAGGCTTGGCCGTCGGCAACGCACGGAGGATTGGCCGCTTGGCTTGCGGTTTGGCAAAAGCCATTAACCATACCTCCACAGCGATAGCGCTCCTCAATCAGGAACAGGCAGAACTTCGCCAGGCCGTTCTTGACAATCGAGCGGCTATCGACTACCTCCTCTTGCTGCACCACCTGGGTTGCGAGTCTGTTCATGGAATGTGCTGCTTCAATCTTACTGACAACTCCCGTAAGATCCAGAGCCAGATCACGAACCTCCACACCATAGTCCAGGGTATTACTGAGGGTTCCGCATGGGGGGCTTGGTGGAGCTCCCTGTGGAATTGGATGTGGTCATGGATTCCCTGGGGGTGGCTGCAAACGGTGCTTAAGGTAGTGGTGGGGATAACCATACTAGGCATTACGCTTTGTTGTTTTGCTCAGTGCATTCCCTCGCTGATCTCCAAGTGCCGCCCCAGAGAGAAACTCCGTGACGTCATACCCGCTCAACAGCTGATGCCGCTCTTGCGCAGGGTCGCCAGTCAGGTCCTTAAATAGAAAATAAAGGGGAGATGCGGTTTCCCCATGCCCATCGGGCATGGAAACGGCCCTTGCAGAGGCCGCTTCAGGAGGACGCTCCTTGAGCTGCGGGCTCTGCGGGCAGCCAAATTAAGGGGGGTGAATAAAGTATAGGGTTTGATTCACCCAATTACCGTGACCTGACCTGCGACTCGGCCAAGTAAGCAGATAGCTGACTTCTGTCAAGCATTAAGTACATAGTTCATCTCCCAGCTCGGGAAATCCCCGGCGCAAATAAGCCATGTTTGTCCCTGCCTAATCCCCAAGACAATGAGGTCCCTGAACCCATGTTTGCCCCAGCTGATTAAACTCCCCTTTGAAGAATTCCCCATTAACCCGTGTACGTGAGTGAAGTAATTTTCCTGTCAGGTGACAGCTTGCCACCGTTGCGCTTTTTTCCCTATAAATGATGTTGCCTTTTTCCAATAAAGTACCGATCTGATCTCGCTCCTGTTGCCTCGTGTTGTCATTGATCAGTCTCCTCCGGGCTCTAACGCCGCCCTAGCGGCCAGACATCGCTACACCAGAGTGTCTTTTTGGATACAGTATATAGATATATCAGCAAGGACATAAAGATATTGTAAATATTGATTTACTTTTCTTTTCTTACCTTTATCTTTTTCTCCTTCAGAAACCAGAATATATTTATGCCCTTGCTAAGCATACATTAGCTCCAAATGCTTTTCTCAACCTGCTCTTTTTCCAGATTTTGTGCATATATGATGATTAGGAAAATAAAAAGCACAGATGTTGTTGTTGACAAGTGGCAGGGAGGAAGCTTTATTAGCTTCTTTTGTGTTCAAGAATTTTTATTTTTCTTCAGGACGTCATAACCGAGAAATAAAGATGGAAGGACAGCGTATCCTAGGACAATGTGCCCAAGAAAAAGGATTAATCAAATGAAAATGGTTCTGGATCTGAAACAGGTGTACAGTAAAAACCCTACTTATGAAAAAAAAGTCAATTCCGTAGACTTTTGCTTAAATCAGTTTTTTATGTAACTCGAAGCAAACCCATAGGAAAAATTATTTTTCCCATAACTCAAAACAAACCCATAGAAAAAATGACATTTTATGTAAATCGAAGCAAACCCATAGGTAAATGAATCTTTACGTAACTCGAAGCAAACCCATAGGAAAAAGAATCTTTATGTAACTCAAAGCAAACCCATAGGAAATTGTGTAAATCAGGACATGGTTTTAGCACAAAATCATTATGTAAGTTGAATTTTATGTAACTCGAGGCATATGTAAGTCAGGGTTTTACTGTATTTCTCGAAAGCACAAGTCACTACTTCCAGGTAATATTGTTTATCTTCACTGTATGCCCATTTGGTAATTCCAAAGATCCCATGTTCACAAAGGGTAAAGAATGCCTACCATTCACACAACTGTAACAGCCAAGTTATTTTTGGGAGTATTTCTGAAACACAATCCAGTGTGCCCTGGACAACGCAACTCTGTGCTGGCTAACCTTTGTCTTCAGGAAGATACGCTGTCTCTGGAGCTCCCTTGTGCTTGTGGGGTGGGACCCGGGGGCTTGCCATGGATGCGGGAAGCCACCCACTCATCATACTATATATCAGTGATGGTGAACCTTTTTGAGACTGGGTTCCCAAACTACAAACCCAAAACCCACTTATTTATCGCAAAGTGCCAAGACAGCAACAGGGGAGGAAGGAAATGCTCCCATTGGGTTGCTGGGTAGAGGCGCGGGGGAAACTCTGTGCTGGGGGGGAGGGAGGAAGCACTCCCATTGGGCTGCTGGACAGAGGGACAGGGCAAACTCTGGGCCGGGTTGACTGTGCCCACAGAGAGGACACTGGCAGGGTTATTAGCATCATTCTGTTCTCCAGCATGATTCTTCAGCATTGATATACTGATATATTAAACCAGTACCCATACTATCTGTTATTACTAAAAAAGCATATGGGCTGAGAAGTCCTTTGTGAAGAAAACAGTCTTCCAATTTCCCTTCAATAAAACTATTGTTTGATTGAGAAGGACAGGAATGTCAGCTAGAACTCAGTCACCAAACAATCTTATTTCGGCTGTACTTAACAGCTTAAGAAACTGTGCTGCATAAGAAAACAAAAGATATATAAATGATCCTTTCTGCAGGAGCTGACAAAGTTAAATGTTGAAAGCAGGAAACAGATGGTAGGCTTTGAGGAAGTTTAGAGGACTGACAATATGTTGTGGACTCATGAAGTCTGGAAGCTGTTACTAGTTTGCCTAATGAGACAAGTCATTCAAAATGAAAATTTATTTATTTGATTTATTATACTTATACCCAGCCCACCCCGCTATGAAAATATCCTACTCTGCATTAAAAACTGTCACAAATTTTAAAAATGTACATATGTATATAGTGATACCTCATACAACGTCCAAACTTGGTTCCACAAGTTTGGACTTTATACGGATTTGGACTTTGTATGAGCCATGTAAAATCCTAGCCGCGATGCCTCATACAACGTCCAAATCCTTGCCGCAATGCCTCGTACAATGTCATTTCCATAGAGATATATTGTACTGTAACAGCACAGACATCAGGGCAAAGTCAAGGAAACAGACAGGAAACTGACAGAACTTTAAGAAATCATTGTCTAAAGGCTAAATACATTACAAAAACATGTCAAACAACCCTGATTGTCCAAGATCCTGAAGAATGCTGCAAAAATTCCAGGAATGCTTCTAAAAATTCTGATGAAAAAAATCAAAAAAATCCAAAATAGCACTCAGAACCACTCCTAAACACTCTTCGCCTCATGCAATACCCACAAGAGCAATGCATGCATGTGTCCTGCCTTTTATACTGCCCAGGCACAATGCAACCTGGGAAAAACCCCAAAAAGTCTTTGTATGAGGCAACTTTTTTCAAGGAATTAGGTGATGTTGTATGAATCCGATGTTGTATGAAGCGGACTTTGTATGAGGTATTACTGTACATCAGAAACTAGAAACCCTAAAAGAAACACCCATTGCTAATGGAAAGAGACAAATTAAAATCCCTAAGGATTGCCCTTTGGTAAAACATTCTCAAAGCAAGAGTACTTCAGGTATGCACTAAGTATTCTTGCCTTTCTTTTCAAATAATTTTTGCAGAACTTCTCTTGTTGGCCCTTAACAATCAAAAACAATCACACTTCAAAATAACTAAGACTGGTGAGGTAACTTTCAAAATGAACAGTGTATCCTAAAGTTATAGTAATTATGTATTAGTTTGTGTAGTAATGATATATTAGTTTGACCCCATGATCGCCTTAAATTTATAATCATTGTTATTTAGCATTAGCGAGTTCTGAAAGGTGGGGGCAGTGATGTCATCTGGCATTACTGGAAACGCCCTGGCACACTAGAAGTCCATAACAAATTCTTTCTCCAAGGACGCTTCCTAGCAGAACTTGCGATTTAGTACAATGGTCCTTTGACCATTGTGTGGAAGAATTCCGGACCTTGATATGGGGCCTCACTAACCTTCCTCCCCAGAACCCCTTACCCTAAACATATGCATCTCTCTGTGTACCAACTCCCTGGCCATCTGACGCTAGGCATTCTTATCTGAAGTACATCAGTGAAATATGACAGAGATTCGTCATATAACTGTAGTTTCTTTGTTAGAACACTAGAATTGCTGATTCAAGGTATAGCCAGGTTTATGATAAATACTAGTGGAAAAATAAAGGGGACAGCCATCAACTTTGACCCTCCAAGAAGTTGTACATGTTGTTACTTTTCCACCGCTGTGTTAGGCAGATCGTAACATAAAGTATTTTGCTGCAAAATACCGGTATTCATATTGCATTCAGTAATGATACAAACCTAAATATTTTCCCACTGGTCATCAGCATGTTTACAGACACACATGCAACAGTTTCCCAAGAAGAAAAATGTTATCTATACCTATAAAAAGGCCCCTTAACCATTGGGTTTGTTCAAAGGCTCCCGCACTAGGCCCAACCATCTAGCCCTCCGCACTCACCGTAACTCCTGCCTTCCCAATGCCGTGGGGTTTTTGTGGTCGCCAGTGGGGCAGCCGCCCCATGAATGCAACAAAAAGAGAACTATGATTCCCAGAGTCCTCTGCGCTGCACAACCCAGTTGCACACTAGCACAAGCGCAGAGAAGGCCGGGAATGTGCGTGCTGACTTAAAAAAATAAAATGCCGGGAGCCGGAGGGAAAGACTTTGAAAGACCCAGCCAGAGCCAGGAAAAAGTAAGTGTGGTCAGTGGGGGTTAGGAGGTGGGTGAGGAATGGCCCCAGTAACCATGCCCCCCTGCCCCACAACCTAGTCCCACCTCCCTAACCCCCGCTGACCGCACTTACCTTTTGACGGCTCTGGCTGGATCTTTCAAACTCTTTCCCGCTAGGCGCGGCCTTCTGTGTAGGGAGAATCACCGGTCTCTCCTTCATCCCTGCAGACGACGTGGCCTCAATGCTCGCGTGGACAAAGGAGAGGCCAGAGCACCTCCTGGACTACCGGAGAGAACTCGCTTCTCTCTAGGTTGGCTGGGAACAAAGGTTCCATTCCCAGCCAACCCAGAGAGAAGCAAAGCCCCTCCATGATGGGGATTCCTTCTCTCTGGGAGGCAAAGGTGCTGCAGAGAGGGGATCCCCCCCGCAGGACACCCCGTTATTAAAGAGAAGAAACTAAGCAGCACCAGAGTGTTTGGGAGGGGGGTGGAATCGATCCCCTCTCCCAGGTCTCCTGGGTACAGAAGGGTTGGGGGAACAGACCCCTTTTGTCCCCCTAACCCTTCCAAACCCAGGGGACCAGGGAGAGGGGATCGAATCCACCCCCAACACTGTTATTAAAGAGAAGAAACCGCTTGCTTTACTTGCTTTAATATGGGGGTGTCGGGGGGATTCCCCCTCTCCACTGGGTCCCCTGGGTTCAGGAGGGTTGGGGAGACAGACCCCATTTGTCCCCCCAAACCTGCCAAACCCAGGGGCCCAGGGAGAGGGATTAATGCCACCCCCACCCCCCAAACAATCCGTTTTTAAAGAGAAGAAACAGTTTGGTTTCTTCTCTTTAATAACAGGGTGTCCTGCGGGGGAACCCATCTCTGCCAGGTCCCTTGGCTCTGGAAGGGTTGGGGGGGGGGGACAGACCCCTTTTGTCCCTCCAACCCTCCCAAACCCAGGGGACCAGGGAGAGGGAATTGATTCCAACCCCCTCCTAAACACTCCGTTTTTAAAGAGGAGAAACCGCTTGGTTTCTTCTCTTTAATAATGGGGTGTCCTGGAGGGGTGATCCCCTCTCTGCAGGGTCCCCTGGTTCTGGAAGGGTTGGGGGGACAGACCCCTTTTGTCCCTGCAACCCTCCCAAACCCAGGGGACCAGGGAGAGGGGATCGATTTCACCCCCTCCCAAACACTCCATTTTTAAAGAGAAGAAACCGCTTGGTTTCTTCTTTAATAATGGGGTGTCCTGTGTGTGTGGGGGGAATCCCCTCTCTGCCGGGTCCCCTGGCTCTGGAAGGGTTGTGGGGACAGACCCCTTTTGTTCCCCCAACCCTCCCGGAAACAGGAGACCCGGAAGAGGGGATCAATTCCCCCCCAACACTCTATTTTTAAAGAGAAGAAACCGCTTGGTTTCTTCTCTTTAATAACGGGGTGTCCTGCAGGGGGATCCCCTCTCTGCCTGGTCCCCTAGGTTTTGGGGGGGCGTTTGGGGGGACAACACACACACACACACACACACACACACACACACACACACACACACACACACACACACACACACACACACACACACACACACACACACACGACACTTCTGCCTTGCCAGGAATTTTTAATGTGTGTGTTTGTGGTTGGAGTGATATTGTATGGGTAGTGGTGGTTGTGCACACCCAAAAACACCCCTAACCACTAACACACACTTTAAAAATACCCAGCTGGCCGGGCACAAATATGCTAGTAAACTATAAATTATAGTACAGTACTGTGAACAATCTAATATTCTACAGTGGTTTTCCTCGTAGAAACAATAGCTGATTAAATATCAGAGGAAAGGTGAAGTGTAATTGTTCAATGAAAGTAGATAGTGGATTTTTCTGATTATTTATTTGGTATCTGTGATTATGTGTATCATTATATTGTTTTAATTTGTATGTATATTAATTTGTTGTAGCCACTCTGAGTCGGCCTTGTACCTGAGTAGAGCTGGGTATAAATCCAATGAACATAAACATAAACAAAGTATGAATTATTTTTAAACCTTCAACTAGGGAAATCAAATGGGAAAGTGTGCACTATGGATAATGAGTCCTTTGAAAAAAATTATGTTGTAAAAAAATCTTCTATTTTATTTGTAAAATGAAATGACAAATTTCTTATCTAAGACGTGGTGACCAAGGATATGCAACATAATAGTTCTGTTTTAAGTTCTAGTATCACAGTTACAAGAGTTGTTGGTGGAGTTTTGTGACTTCAGTGTTGAAATTGTCTTTATGATCAACTAGCTGAGTGCCCAGCCTTGGCCGGGGACGCGGGGGCGGTATTTATGGCACTTGGAAGGCCCCCCGACACATACCAACCCAGACTTCTCCTTGTGACACACATAGACACGTGTGGACATACCGTGGTTGTTTTGAGGCTGTGTCTGTCTGTCTGTGAGTATTCCTCCCCCTGAGTTAGTTTTCCTTCTCCCCGCCCCTTGTGTGTGTGTGTGTGTGTGTGTGTGTGTGTGTGTGTGTGTGATAGCTGTCAAGTATCCCTTATAGGCCAGGAAAACCCCTTATTTTACCCTCTTTCCTGCCATCATCCCTTATTAATTAGGCTGTAATGCCCTATTGCCACCATTGGAAGGCAGCACAGGATAAGCATAGCTGTCAAGTATCCCATATTTGTCAGGAAATTTCCCTTATTTCCAAATCCAAAACTTGACAGGTATGGTTTGTGTGCATGCTTGTTTGTTTGTCTGTCTCTGTGTGTGCATGCTTGTATGTGTGTGTGTGTGTGTGTGTGTGTGTGTGTGTGTGTGAGTGAGTGAGTGAGTGAGAGAGGGAGAGAGAGAGAGGTGGACTGTCCTGAAGGAAGGGGGTGGATGAAGGGTTGGAAGTTCCAACTGCCACTCAGGCCCCGCCCCCTTCCCTCTCATGCCTTTTGGCACACAAGGCACTATGGTTTTTTTAGTTTCTGCAGTTTTTGTGATTTTGTGGGGCCCACGCCTCTCTCTGGACTCGACACCCCAACGTTGACCTTCTCTAATGCGCAAGGTAAGTGTGTGCGAAGTGTGGTTACGGATAGTAAAGGGGTGTAGATTCGTATTCAGCACACACAAAAGGACATCTTTCTTTTATATATATAGATTTTGCAAACAATGCTACTTGAGAAACATTTAAGTGAAGACTGGATTCAAATCAATGTCCACCAATGAATGCACAGAATTATGCTTATCTAGTAAACTACTCTCAGTCTAACTTACTTCATGGAGTTTTATAAAAATTAAAAGGGGGAAAGACTCTATATACAGCTCTGAATGTCTATCCAAGAGTGCAGAAGGCAAGTAATCTCTATTCCCCTCCTTCTTTAAAACTTGCAGTCTTAGATCCTAAGTTTTCAGCTCTGTGATCCTGGAATCTCTCTCCTCCTTTTATTAATTTTAATTTTGTTTAAATTTTATATGATGTGTAGTGATGGAATGATCATGGGAGTGCTGGGGGAGAGTTTATAACCCAACAACCACTCATTTATTCCCACCTACTTATTTTTAAACTGTTGTTATACCTGGTAGATAGGAGTATGAGCAATGAGGCCTCACCCTTACCTCTTTATATATATATATATATATTTTAATTTGACAAACTAATACCTTTAACATTTTTCTTTTTCTTTCTTTCTTGACATAGCCTTATTTTGTATAATATGATGCTAATTTATTGTTCAGTATATAAAATTGTATACAGTGCTGCAGTCTGATCAGGTAGACCATACTGCCAGCGACTCAAGACCGAGTGTCACGCAGCAGTTAACTAACCTGACAGCCCTGAGGACTAATGGCCTTAGGTGCCAAAGTTCATAGGGAAGAGTTCACTTGAATCCATTTTGATGGATGGTAGCAGCTTCATCTATACTGGCCTGGGGCCAATGACAACTTTGTGTGCCGAAAGGTCTCAGGACCAGAAAGTGACTCATGTAACTGGATCAGTGGCATGGGGGTCATGCTGTGATGTGGAAGGCAGATGAAAGGCAACTGCATTATCTTCTCAGGATAGGCTTCATGGCTGATCGCCATGACGATCGCCTATATTTGGATCCAGATATGGCAGAAGAAGAAGATACAAAATTGGACTGCTAGTTAACGTTTCTTCCGCACTGGCAATGGGATAATTGTGACATCCAAACCTAAAGCAGAAGGTTATTGTATGTGGTTGAGGTCGGGCTATGGCACACAAACGTTTCCCCTCCAGTATTTTACATTGCCTCCCTGGCATGCACTTCATAAAGCAACCTCCTTATTCTGCCTAATCGTGAGACATTTTGTATGGTCATAAAAACACCTCTCAATGTGTGTCTGAATTGTTCTTTTATCTGCTCTGTCACAGCTGGCAGGCTAGATCTCTTCATGCTACCTGGCATGTAAAATAATTCCTGCTGGGGTCAACGTCATGTCATCCAGCAGAGACATTTCACAGTAATGTCTCCCATTGCGTTTGCCTCCACTCGTCAACTGTAATCATCATTTATTGACACTGAAGTGCAGCCTTTCTCAAAGCCAGACCCTGAATGTCAGGAATAAAATGTAGCATGGATTGATAAGTGAAATATTTTTACTCAGTTTGGAAGCGGTATGTTTTCAGTTGGCTGAAACTGGGTGGGAAGAGACTACAGTGCAGACCACATGGATGAGTCTTGGACTGAGACAACAAGACAATTTTTAATGTTTTTCTTTCAGTGATATAATAAAATGTCAAGGAATTTGGGGATCCACATATCAACTATGTGAAACAGTAGCATGCCTGATGATGCACAAAGGTTCTTGTTTATGTTGCAGCTGAGAGAAGAAATTGTGGTTAATTAACATATCTGAGAAACAGCTCCAAAGTTAAAAAAAAAATGAATCTGTTTAATAAACTAGGAACTGTCAGTTTAAAGAAGATCACTTATGTGTAGGTATCTTTGACAAATAAGTCACCCTAGATGCATTAATTTAGGAATGTTCCATTTATGAATGTTTTATTTCATTTAACCCCACTCCAACTCTTTATGCCGCTTTTGCTAGAAACAGGAGTGTCAGATATTACTGAAAGGAGACAAGTTGTGGCACAAGTGGCCTTCCATACAGCTGTGTAGGAAGACTACTATAGTTGTTCAGCAGTAACAGTCACTGAGTAGCCACTTACTGCTCTGCCTCAGTGTTCCTCATCTGTAAAATGGGGCCAATAGCTTTAGCTACCACTGTATAGCTGTTTTCCTATTAGTATTCATGTTAGGTTTGTATAACATAGGTCAGATAAAGGTGGAGTATATAAGGGCAGACTGGGAGAAAGAGAAAGGGGGAGGTGTACAAGAAAAAAAGTAGGAAATACTGCCACTCCTGTGGATATACATATTTAAACAGAACCCTTGGACAGGAGGCTGAGAAGAGAGGAAGGTGCCTTCGGATGCCCTTTTTTCTTCTTTCCTTCCATGGCTGGCAGCTATGCTGAATATCAAAGCTAAGATGCCTTATCACCTTCTGCAGCTGGGAACTGATTCAAATAATTATTTAGATGCCTTGAGGCTGACTCTGCTTTGCTGGGAGAGCAAAGGTCTTCCAAACAAAGATGAATCTACATGGAGCCAAACAAATTGCTATGCTTTGTAATGTGCAGTATATGCAATGGTATAATCATCACATTTTACAGTAATGCAACAGACTGGGTTAGGGACGCAGAGGATGTGAAACCATAAATGTAACTCTGTCCCTCACATGTGTCTGCACTGTCTACTTCTCAAACGTACAGACACTTGGAGCCAACTGTGATAAGGTGTGAACAAAGAGGACTGGAGAAAGGGATGCCTGATTCTAATAATGCACTGTACAGTATGTTTTTCATCTGCAGTATCAAAGACCTGCTCTGGAGGATTTCACAACCCTTTGGTATTGGTTGATAGGGCATATGGTGGGGGGAAGCTTATGAGGACTAGAGAACCCCGAAAGCACTCCCTCATTCAGTTGCCATTTCAAAAGTTACACTTCCAAACAATATGAGAGAAAGATCTCTTACTTCTGCTATTATCTTCAACATGGTTGACTAGGGTTTCAACTTCAGAACCTTAACTGTGTTTTTATCTAAACCAAACAACTTAAAGACATTCACTGCATGGATCAAGGGATCGGACTTGATTTTATTTGATTCTGCTAGTAAGCTTTGTTTGATCTTGGTGGAAGCCTCAAATAATCCTTCTGCATCTTCATTACCAAACTAACCAACAAACATTAACTGTAAAGGGAAGGCACCTATTCTGTTCACAGACCTATTCCAATCCAAGTATAACTATGTGCAGTAAAACCCCAGGTTACAACTGCCTTGGTTTAAGTTTGTTGCAGTTTACAATGGCAAATCTATGGAAATGCTGTCCCAGTTTACAATTTTTTACGGACCCAGGACCATTTTTTATTTTTCAATGCATCCCTATGGATGTTTTGGTTTACAATTTTTTCGGGTTGCAAGTTACAACGGAGGCTGTTGGAATAGACCTCCGTCGTAACCCGAGGTTTTATTGTACTGTTAGACCACTTGGGATTTAGTTTATTTATTTAATTATTTTTCACGCTTATATACCGCCCACTCAGGTACAACCCAACTCAGGGCAGTTTACATAGCGGACAGTAAATACATAAAAAGACACATGATAAAACAAAGTTAAAAGTTAAAAGTTAAAAAACCCACCCCTAAAAGGTGCGCAAGTACCGAAGGGACCTTGGGGGAAGGCACACTTCTCTATACCAACCACCCAACAGTACCCCCATCCCCACCCGCACCCCAAACTTGGCCTGCCAGCCAGGTCTTTAGTCCCTTCCTAAAGGGATCCTTCTGATGGGGCATTTATGACACCTCTTGACACTTTCCCCTGTGCTTTCTCCTCTGATCCCTGCCATGATCAAGATTCTTATTGCTGAAGGTTCCCAGCACCTCCTTTCTCCATCTGCTGCCATATATGTCCACATCAGGCATTCCTAGTGTCTTTGCTCCCTGTCCTACTGCTGCCTCCTAAAAACCTTTCCCTTTATTGCCACCTCCTGTTCTACCTTGTTCTTTTTAAATGTAGGATGTCAATAAAACAAAGTCCCCTCCATCCCTGAAGCCCAACATTCAGACACTAAAGAAAGGAAGAAGTGTTTAGAATGGAAGAAAAAGCATAACAAAGTGGGATAAATAAATAAATAAATACCCCATTTTTATTTTAAAACATGAAAAAACATACAACGACAAAAGAAAAAACTATTTACATATAACATATACAGAAAGTACAAATACAGTGTAAATGTAGACCCATCAGCTGGGAGACATTAGTTCTTGTCTAAAACCATTACTTAAACCAATTGTACACAAACAAACAAACAAACAAAGGCTTATAGAGGGCCAGGGTGTTCTAGGAACAACCCCAAATTTCTACTTATTTCCTATTCACAACAGGTGACATTGTGTGTACGGTGGAGTGTGGGGGAGGGGGGACAGGAAATTTGGAGTCTAGCAATATAAATTCCATGGAATAAATGCCTCATATAAATTAGCATGTAGGATGGTGAAAAAGGCCATTCTTGAAACTACCCTTCCTCCCCCCTGAGGTCACCCCACCCTCCCTCTCACACACACACCTCTGAAGTAGACTCACCCTCAAACCCCACACGAGGATCCCTTGGAAGAAAGTTCTAAAGAGGGGCCCAGAATGGCAATGCAGTCCATGGTGCCTCCATTTCCCTCCGGAAGAAGAAATGCAGGAGACAGGAAGGGACTTATTTTGGAGGAGGATGGAGGACTCTTTGTGATGGAGGACTCTTCACTTTCTGTCCACCCTATTCCCTTCCTTTCTAGGAATACTGACCCTATGCAATTAACTCTTTCCAGTCACTTGAAGAAGGAATCCTCCATCCTAGCGTAGGGTGGAGGTTTGGCTTCTTAGATATGGGTATTTCTTGCTCCCTCCTGGCTTTTGAGGAAAAGGGCTGAGGATGACTCCTTGTCCCCCAAACTTTAAGATGAGCCAAGGGATTTTTGCAAAGAGTTAATTCACTGCCTCCATGCCTTTCATTCAATCATCTCACTTGCAAGTGTCTCCCCTCCTCGGCGGGCTTCTCAGGGTGCTGTTTTGCCTTCGCCGCTCTCAAGCAGGGTAACTGAAAGAAAGGCAAGGAGGCAATGAATTAACTCTTTGCAAAAATCCGTTGGTGAGGGGTGATCTTGCTTCCTTTGTTCACATTTAAAAATCCAGGACTTTTACATGTTTTTTCTTGAACCGGCTGGGACAGCTTGAATCCGGAAAAATCCTGGAAAACCAGGACATATGGCAACCCTAATCTTTGGTGATAGCAGCATGGCTAACCCACTCTCTGGAAACATTGTGTCTGGATCTGAGGCAGCTCTGGCATTTGCAGGATGAGTTCCCCAGAAGTAGCTTTGATGCTCACAGGATTAGAACCCCAGCTTGGAAGGCAGCTCTAGTACTTGCAGAGTTAGATCCTTACAATGACTAGGACAGACCTGAGAGCCACAGGTTCTCGACCATTATAAGCTCCATTGGCAGGCCTAGGGAGTCTGAGCAATATAAGAATCATGTCTTCCCCCTAGAGGTTGCCTCAGTAATGAAGGTTACTAGGTTTGTAGTTATTTTGTTCCTGAATTATCAATGGTTCCTGCCTCTGAAGATCAATTCCCGTGTTCTTTGTCCTGAATACTTTCTGCCTCATTTCCAGTTGTTGTGTTTTGCCTGCATTGTTGCTTCTTGAATCCTATGCTTGACCTGCTTCAGCTCCTGAAGGTCCTTTGCCTTCTCTGCTTTCTTGGTCACCTGATTTCTGGCTTGTTTGGATTATTCCTTATTGTCTGGACCAATCCTCTTTACCTTAGATTTTATTTTGGAATTGGACTCTGAACTCTGATATGGTTGTGATATAGTACCCTGACATATCCTTGATGTTTGGATTTCTTTTCTGCTAACTGGGGCCTGGATCACCTGTAATCCTCTACTTTCCAGTGAGATGACTCTTAGGAAGATCACTGATGTCTGTCTTACTGCCAGGTCAAAAGATTTATACAGTAGTCTACTTTTATTCATTTTGAGCTTCCTGTGATCATTGATGTTGATGACCATGCTCTTTTGTTAGGTTCTCTTAATAATCCTTCTTCACAGTGCCGTATTTAGGATCTGTGGGCCCCTAGGCTGAACCTGTGGCGCGGGCCCTACCAGGGAAATATTTTTTTAAAAATTAACCTACAAAAACCGCATTTTCAGCAATTATCCAATTAAAAACTGAAAAATAAACGTTTAAAGCTGGTCAAACACCCAAACACCACATTAAGTTAAACCAAATGCAAATGATAAATGATGATTATGATCACCAAACTTGTATACTATTTATTTACTAAAACAAAAAAAACTGATTTTAAAAATTGATGTAGAATCACGTGGTGCGGGGGCCCCTTTGTGGTGCGGGCCCATAGGCTGCAGCCTAGGTAGCCTATGCTTAAATCTGGCCCTGCTTCTTTAAATTGGTTTGCTTTCTAAATGGCAGTCTGCTTGTTCAATGTAACTGCAACAAGCTGATTTCATCTATTTTTCCTCTTGCTTTTGCAGTCCCCTGGGCTCTGTTATGAGTCCCCTGCTATTTCCTTTTTTATTTTGTCCTTGGATCAATGGATTTCAGTATCATTTGCACAGTAATGACAGCTTTTTACCCAGACTTTCTTCTTGCAGTCAAGCTCTCATTTCAAATTAGTTGTTCAATATTTCAGCTTGGATACTCTGCCATCATTTGAAATGTAAGCTGGCTAAGACTGAATTGCTTATTTTTCCACCTCAAATTTTTCTTCTTCACATATTTTCTATGCCTGTTGACAATGTTATTACCCAACCTATGGAAAATGCACACAGCCATGCATTTTTCTCTTATTCATCTTGTTTTCCCAATTCTATACAGTAGGTTTTTTGTGTGTCTGGTGTGTGTGTGTGTGTGTGTGCGCGCGCGCGTGTGTGTGCATGCGTGTGCGCACTTGTGTTAATAACACTATTGTTGCATTGAATGTTCATTTTCTGTGCCTCTATTAATCTCCACTGTATCACCACTCCCACTATGTATTGTTTTTATTTCCCTTCAAGTTGGAATCAACTTATGGCTTCCCTCACAGGGCTTTCAAGGTAACTGAAATACTGTATTTAAGGAGTGGCTTTACTAGTTCCACCCTCCCAGAGTTTATATGACTGAGTGGGGATTCAACCTCCGTTTTCCTGAGTCCCAGTCTGTTACTCTATCCATTATGCTAAACTTGGGTATCCACAATGTATATGTGTAGACAAACCTGTGGCTAAGCATTTCACTTCATGTGTATGAAGAAGTGGGTTGTAATTCATGAAATATCATATTGAAATAAATGTTACACTTTAAGTTATCACAATCATTGTTTTTGCCATACCTACTGAAACAGACTTAACCAGCTAACTCTTTGAAAGCTCAAACTGATGTAGTCTCTATTAGTTATGGAAAATGTTCTTAGACAGAATAATCAAGCCCAGTATTAATGAGAGGTCTCTGAGGTCTCTCTCCTTTTCTGTACTGCTATGGCTCTCTGCCACTGCCTTCTGAGTTTATCCTTATCTCAGAATTACGTATCTTGCCCACTGGCTTCTCTTATTTCGACATTTCTAACAGGCCAGAATCTAGTCCCCATGGAAATAAAATGTGGATATCAGTTTGACCCAACATAAGTTTCATATCCTCTACCCTGGATAGGTTCAACTAAAGCTCACTAGATGTTGATGGAGCTATAGTCCATCTAACTGTTCCATTACCTAGGCTAAATAATCCCAAATATAGAGATGCCACTGATTTTGGGTGTGTAAAGAACCATCTTTAAGTGCTTCATGTGACTGCCAAATGTAACTTCCATTGCATTTTCCCTCTGTAGTACTGGGACTTGAACAATGCTCAGCAAGTGCTGTTTCTCTTAGTCCTTTGTGAGTCAGAGCATAGAAATAGCTTAGCTGACAGCCTAACAAAGACCTTAGTCTCTTATTGCTGTTGCAGAGATTAGTTGTCACTCTTTAGAAAGAGCAGCATTCAATTATTCCCTCTTAACACCTTGCAATAGTCAGTCAGAACACTTCAAATTATGGAATCAGATCTATCTGGCTGTATGATTAGTGTTATGTTAGGTACAAAATTAAACAGGTAAGATAACTCAACCAAATCCTACTTATTTAAGATGAAAATACTAGCTTTGAATGCTGGGGAGGGGAAGGAGCACAACAGCAGACAGGGATAATGTTAATCATCATGCCACATCGTTCTGATAAAATTCTGAAGCTTGGAAAATAAATACAAATGTACATACCTGTGTGTTAAGAATGTCACATGCAATAGTAACTCACAATCCTCCAAAAGGACTGGAACTATATCTCCAATGAAGATATTGATAGTGAGGCTAGCCAACATGGATCACAATTGTTTTACAGTACTGGGTTGTAGCTATTGTGTAATTCACTTTTTAATGCCAGCAGTACAATACAAAGAGGTGGTATGGTGCAGTAATAAGAGTGTGGCTTCTGAGTCTGGGGAAAATTAGAAATTAAAAGAAATGCATATTCTCTGCTATTTTTCTCCCAGTGATCTGAGGATGCATAACTCAGTAGTCAGACTTGCCATCAGCTCATATTCATCTTCTGGCAATTGAATGCACAATAAAGCACAGCTAAATGCAAACTACGAAGAAGAGAGGCATGTAACTATAATAAACAGATGTCTTTCTTACTTGAGAGAGCACTGCTTCTTAATATTTTTGAAGTGTTTTATCTCGGCTACAAACAGCCTTAGATAAATTGCCATCCTTGACTGCGTCAACTACAATACAAATATATGACGACGACAACAACAACAACAACAACAACATACTGCATATATACTCAGACATTATCTTAACAGCTCTTAGGTCCTTGGTTAGGGCTTGAACTATTAATTTTAATCCAGGTCTTGACTGTGAACCAAATGGTTGATTTTCATCATCATCAACAACAACAACAACAATGAAGAATAATAATGGGAAAGTGGATTCAGATCAGGCCCATGCTATTGAGTAAGGACATTTTTACCGTGCAAAGGAGCAGTTGATACTACTTGTATTGTTAATAGGACTGTGACATTAGTTAGTTTGCTGGGTCTTAGCCAGATGGGAGACACTAATATCTGGCCTAGATCCCCAGTTCCCACTTAAAAATATTTAAATATCCAGGTCTTGTAGAAGTTGGGGTAAGAGGAAAAACATGAAACCAACATTAAGGTTCACAATGAAGAAATAGTGAAAGATTTAGTATATCTAGGCACAGTCATCAGCCCAAATGGGGATTGCAACCAAGAAATCAGAAGACTGAGATTTGGAAGGGCAGCAATGAAGGAATTACAGTAGAAAAGGTCACAAAGTGTAAGGACATATCACTGGAAACCAAGACCAATATCATCCACATAATTATATTCCCAATCGCCATGTGAGAAAGCTGAACAGTAAAGAGAGCTAAAAGGGGGAAATTGATTCCTTTCAAATGTGGTGCTGGAAGAGTGCCTTGTGGATACCCTTGACTGCTAAAAATACCAGAACAAGTGGGTCCTAAAACAAGTCAAGCCCAAACTCTCTCTGTAGGCAAAAACGATGAAACTGAAACTGTCCACCTTTGGGCACATCGCGAGAAGGCAAGACTGTCTGGAAAAGACAATAGTGCTGGTATTGGAAGGAGGCAGCAAGAAGTGAGGAAGGCCAAAGGCAAGGTGGGTCAATTTCTTAAGGGAAACCACAAACTATAACTCACAGGAATTGAGCAGGGCTGTTGGAAGGAGGCGTTTGGGAAATCTCTCATTTATAGGGTCGCTGTAAGTCAGAGACAAATTGATGGCACATGACAGCAACAACAATGAAGCTACAATTCTGCTCAAATGTTCCATTAGAAGTGAGCGTGCTTTTTAAACACAACAGAGCCTGACAGGAAATAATAACCAGCTCATTTTTACTTATTAATCTAGTGTTGTTTCAAAAATAGCAACACCTCGTTAGTGCTATTTCATTTACCAGATGTTTATTTTCATCATTTTCAGCACAAGGCTCATTACAGTTATTAACAACCTTTCAGATATTGCGATAGCGTTACAAGGATAATATTTTAAAACACTAGAAAAGGAAATTGCAAAAATGAGCTTGAAATTGAGATTTGGAACTACAGTAATTATATCATAATCTTAAAAGAGTAGCATAGATCATGTATGTCACTAGAGATTCCATAAAGCTTCATATCTCACTTTTCATAATTATGAATTCGTACTCAACTACGCACCTTGGAATACAAAGAAATGATGGTCATAAATACCATAAAATATTGTAAATTTACAGATGGGAGAGAGGACCCAATGGTTCATCTGATTTGGAACCAGATTAAGCAAAAGGTAGTGTGTAGCCATAAAAATGTGTGGATGAGGAAGGGTTGCTGCACATCGAAAGTCTCATTTGAAATTACCCTATGGTTTTATTTAAAAAAAACAGTATATTTTTGCATGAGCATGCATGATATTTAGCTTAACGTTTTAAAATTATGATTTAGCAAATATTTTCTGTGTTAATTCATACTGCCATTATTGTGTTAAGCTGTGGGACAGTAAGGAAAAACTTTTTTAAAATAATGTATTTCCTCCCCATTTTAAAATGGTTACACCAGTACACCAAAAATGTATATATTGCTGCAGTCATTGTTCCATGCTACAGTTAAATGCCAGAAGAAGATTCAGAAATCACAGTTTAGTTGGAGAATTATAATATAATTATAATGCTTCAGTTTTACAAAGCAGGTGAGAGAATTGATCTTTTATAAGGATGGCTTTTTGCCTTCAGTTTCTTTCCTAATTTACACATCAACTTGGTCAACTCAGTTAGGTTTTTTGTGAATGAAATGAATGCAGACTATTCTGGATCAGGTAACAGAATTACATATCTTCAGAATGACAGCCTAGAAGCAAAACATATCACGCTTGACACAGATTAGACCTGCTTGTCACCAATTATTGTACACAAGAACATTTGCTGTTGGCCTTTGGCAAACTTAATAACTGCCTGCAAATTTATCACTATCATTTGCACTTGGTGTCAAATCTGCTGTCATTTAGTAGAAGCTGATTACCATTTTTAGTGTATGGGACCAGAGACACCAGGACAGCCGAAGAGCTGGCTTAACACAACTTTATTACATGCTGGTCAGAGGGAACATGAGGTAATGGCGGACGAACAGCTCAATATATACAGTGGCTATACATTTGAATGTGGCTCCTTGATAGCCTATTGGCTACAGGCTGCGTGACGTCATTGCAGGTCACGCCCTTCTTGTCCAGGTGAAGGTAGTGGCGGGAATCTTCCCGCGCTGTTGTTCTAGGTGAGTCTTGGACCAATGAGCTTGGACGCTCGCTATTGCCATCTAGTGGTCACTAGCTCGCGTCCTATTAAGGTTACAGTGATTCAGCTGGAGGTTACATTGTTACACATAGAAGAGGTTACATTGGATACACATGGATAGGTACATTGTTTAAAGGCACAGGCTTTAGGACACAACACCCCTCCCCCCTAGGATGAGACGAAGTCTCTTAGCCAAGATGGTTTATTGCACTCGCGTTTGGGCCGTGATGTGGGTTGGCCCACCCGGGGGCCGCTCCCGCTTCCTTGTTCCCTGGACCCTTGTCCTGTAATGGGAGAGGGAGACTTGTTAGCGGCTTGCTGCGGTTTTGCAGTTTTAGGGGAAAGGGTAGATTCCGTTGTGGTTGAACCGGGGGCACCAGGGGCTAACGTAAAACCCCTCTTCTCGCTTGGATGGGTGGGGGACCACTCCGAAACCCCCCCCCCGGTTCTGAAAATCAAAATCAAACTCTGTTGGGGGATCCCGCGGGATATCTACGAGGACAAATTCCTTCTCCTCCTCCCTTGGTGGGGACTCTGGACCCCCCTCTCCTCCCCCTTGGGCTAAACGGGTGGGGGAGAACCCTAACGCTGAATTTGTTTTTTCAGCGGCCTGATTTCCTGGGACCCGGCTCCGGAGCTGGTCCACGTGCCGCCGCCAAAGTAGACCTGTGTTGGTCTCCACGCGGTACGAAACGGGACCGGTTTGTTCCACGACCACCCCCGGCACCCAGGCTGGCCCCGCGCTGGCGTAGTTCCTGCAATGTACCGGGGCACCCACGCCGAAACTCTTGGTGGCTTCTAACCCTATGTTCCTCCCCTTGTCCTCAACTCTCGTGGGATCTAGTCTCGTGAGTATGGTGGTCAACTTCCTGCGCATTAGAAGCTCCGCAGGGGAGTAGCCTGACGCTAGCGGGGTCACCCTGTACCCAAGCAGAAACTGACACACTTGCAGGTTGAGGTCCCTGGGGCCCATGCGCCGCAGCGCGTCCTTCGTGGTGCGTACGAGGCGCTCCACTTGGCCATTGGTGGCCGGGTGGAAAGGGGCGGAGGTGATGTGCCGGATGGCGTTAATCTCTGTGAATGCCCTGAACTCAGCGGACGTAAAACAACTAGCGTTATCGCTAATTAGGGTGTCGGGTATGCCGAACGTGGAAAAAATTCTCCGCAAATGCTTAATTGTCGCGGCCGAGGAGGTGCTCGTGACTGGGATGACCTCCAACCACTTGGAGAAGGCGTCCACAACAAGGAGAAACAGGGTTCCTCGGAACGGGCCCGCGAAGTCTATGTGTATCCGGGACCACGGCCCCTTAGCCGCGTCCCACTCCCTGTGGGGAAGACGGGCCTCCTCTGGTCTGGAGCATTGGCAACTCTCACAAGTGCCGACCATGTGCTCGATGTCGGCGTCTAACTGGGGCCACCAAAAGTAGCTACGGGCCAGCGCTTTGGAGCGCACAATTCCGGGGTGGCTGACGTGCAGCAGTTTAAGCACCCGCGGTCGAAGGGATGTAGGGACCACCACCCGCTGCCCCCACAAGAGGCACCCCCTCTCTAGGGACAGTTCCAGCTTCTTCCTAAAAAATGGGGCGAATTCCTCTGCCGGGGAGGACGCCGGCCACCCTTTCTGTACCCAGGAGCAAACCGCCGCCAACGTTTTGTCCTTTCTTGTCGCTGCGGCAATGTCAGCGGGCACTACGGGGGGCGAATCCAGTACCTCTATCATGATTACCTGATGGTCCCGCTCCCCCTTGCTCACCTGGCTGGGCGTCAGGGGGAGGGGGGACCTCGATAGAGCGTCCGCATGGCTGATTTCTCTCCCGGGCCGGTACACCAACGCGTGCTGGTAGGCGTTGAGAAAAATGGCCCACCTAAGCATTCTCGGGGACAGGATCTGTGGCGTGGGCTTATCTGCGGTAAAAATGCCTAGTAGGGGCTTGTGGTCGGTCACGATGGTGAAGGGGCGGCCGTACAGAAAATCGTGAAATTTTTTGGTCCCCGCAACTATCGCCAGCACCTCCCTGTCTGTTTGGGCGTAGTTTCTCTCCGCTTGGGACAGGGACCTGGAGTAGAACGCTATTGGGGCCTCCCTCCCATTTTCCAACACGTGGCATAACACTGCCCCCACCCCCACCGGGGATGCATCACAGATCAGTACCACCGGCCGTTTGGGGTCGAAATGGGTCAGAATGGCGTCGGACGCCAGGAGTTGTTTCAGTTCCGTGAATGCCCTCTCCTGGTCATCCCCCCACATCCATGCCGCATCTTTCTTGAGCAACTTGTGAAGCGGCTCGGCCACCGCAGCCTTCCGTGGAAGGAAGGAGTGGTAGAAATTTAAGAGCCCTAGGAACGACTGCAGCTCGGGCTTGGATGTGGGGCGAGGGGCTTTCTTGATGGCGGCAACCTTGGATTTGGACGGTTTGATGCCCTCGGGAGTTACTCGGAACCCTAAGAACTCAACCTCCTTCGCGAAGAAGACGCATTTGTCTTTTCGCAACCTCAACCCCGCCCGTTCGAACGCCGCCAGGACCTTGTTTAGCCTTTTAGCCAACTCAACCTCACTCCCCCCCCGTTATCAATACGTCATCAAAATATGGTAAAACGCCGTCCAGCCCTTTGAGGAGGCGTTCCACGAGCGACTGGAAAATTCCAGGCGCCGAGTTCACGCCAAATTGGAGGCGCGTCACCTGGAACGCCCCCTTATGCGTGATTATGGTCTGTGCAGCAGCTGCGGCAGGGGTTACCATGAGTTGCTGATAGGCCTGAGCCAGGTCGAGCTTGGCGAAACACTTTCCCCCATGTAACCTGGCTAGCAAATGGCTGACCACCGGCACCGGGTATGCATTAGGGCGGATTGCCTTATTAATGGTGCACTTATAATCGGCGCAAATGCGAACCTCCCCATTGGCCTTCAATGCTGTGACAATTGGAGTTTCCCACTCCGCGGAATCAACAGGAACAAGAATCCCCTGGCCCACTAATTTGTCCAGTTCCGCCTCTATTTTGTCCTTGAGTGCAAAAGGCACCCTGCGCGGTTTAAGTCTGATTGGGCGGACCTCCGGGTCCAGGTCGAACGTTACTGGGGGTCCATTGAATTTCCCAAGTCCCTTCTTGAAGACTTCGGGGTGCGCGTCGCACACCTCCTGTATCGGGTCAGACCCAACGGCGTGCACCCCCCCAATGAACAGACCCAGGGGCTGAAACCATTGAGTCCCGAGGAGGCTACAAGTACCTCCCTTAAGAACGACTAGGGGGAGTTCCGCGGCGTGCCGCTTGTACTGAACCTGGAAATTCCCAACCCCCAACACCGGGATACTGTTCCCTTGCATGTCCCGAAGCGTGGAACTCAACGCTTTGAGCTTGGGCCATACGCGGGGGGCAATTCTCAAAAACTCCCTCTGGGAAATAATGGAGTAAGAGGAGCCAGAGTCAATCTCCATCCTAACAGGGGCCCCTTGCACCAGTACCTCAACAAAGTAACGGGGGTGTCCCAAGGACACGCTGAACACCGGGGCGTCGGCGTCGCTGTCGTCGGAGATGCGGCCCACTCCATCCTGCTTCCTCGTGAGCCGGGCGCCATCCTTTAGTCTCGTCGAGCGGTCTGGCCTCGTTGGGCGGTCGGGCAATCTCCTCCGGTCCCTCGCTGGGCGGTCGGGCGAGCTCCTCCAGTCCTTGCGTCGTTGTCTGCAGACTTTGGCTATGTGCCCACGTCGCCCGCAGTTGTGGCACTCGGCCTTTCTGAATGGGCACCTGGCACGGTCGTGAGCCGCCCCGCAGCCGTCGCAACGCTGGCCCTCCTTTCGGACCTTCCGGACGTCCTCGTCGTCGCTGCTTTCGGCGGACGATTTCGAAGTTTGCCGGGCTGCGTGCACCAAACTCTCTGCTTTGTCGGCCTTCGGCCGCCAGTCCTGGAGCTCCTGCACCCCTGCCTTCGTGGCTTCCGCGGCCTGTGCCGCTTTCAGGACCTCCTGCAACGTGGGGGGCGGCTCCTGATTCATTAGCGTGCGCTGAATCTCGGCGTCCTTCAGGCCGCATAGCACGCAGTCCCTGAGGGTGACTTCCAAATTCTCCCATTTGCACGGGCCGGCAGCCAGGCGCAGGGCCGCTACGAAAGTGGCGACCGACTCATCAGGCACTTGGACTCGCCTCCAAAATGCGCTCCGAGCAGGAAACATCGCTACCGAGGGCCGGAAATGGTCTCTCAGCACCGTCAGGAGCTCTTTTGCCTTGAATTCAGCCGCCTTTCTGGGTGCGATGAGGTCAATCAGTACTCTCTTTCCGTCGTGCCCGAGCATTCTGGTGAGGATGGCTCTCTTCTTTGCCTCGTCCGTCACCTCGAACTCCACCAGCGCACCTTGGAAGTCCATTTCGAAGAGTTCCCAATCTTGCGGTTTCTTGATGTCGAAACCGGCGTATGTCTTGGTCCCGTGGGCAGCCATGATCCCACCTTCGTCGCCAATTTAGTGTATGGGACCAGAGACACCAGGACAGCCGAAGAGCTGGCTTAACACAACTTTATTACATGCTGGTCAGAGGGAACATGAGGTAATGGCGGACGAACAGCTCAATATATACAGTGGCTATACATTTGAATGTGGCTCCTTGATAGCCTATTGGCTACAGGCTGCGTGACGTCATTGCAGGTCACGCCCTTCTTGTCCAGGTGAAGGTAGTGGCGGGAATCTTCCCGCGCTGTTGTTCTAGGTGAGTCTTGGACCAATGAGCTTGGACGCTCGCTATTGCCATCTAGTGGTCACTAGCTCGCGTCCTATTAAGGTTACAGTGATTCAGCTGGAGGTTACATTGTTACACATAGAAGAGGTTACATTGGATACACATGGATAGGTACATTGTTTAAAGGCACAGGCTTTAGGACACAACACCATTAGACGAAATTGGTTTTTTTTCTATTGAAGCATCAACCTGGGTTTCCTATTTATTTCACTATATGCTCAATTTTCAGAGCAGCGAGGAGTTCCAGAGTGCAGTACTTATCCAGAGTTGGTTTCTTTTGGAAGGTGGTCACTTAATTGGAGTCTTATGGTGTTTTGCAATGTTAGAGTTGTTAGGAACTTGGAAAATGTTACTTTAATTTAGATTAATCTCGATGGGATTTCTCTGAGATTCCTTAAGTGGGAGAAAGAGGGAAATGTTAGCATTTTGCTGAGTTTTGCTGAGTTAGAGGGGGATCTCATCGGAAGCTGCAGAGAGCTTTGAAGTTTGAACCATTGCCAGGAAGATCGGGAGATGGGACTCTGACATGGGGCCGAAGCGAGGCCGAATTTTGGGAGATGGAAGGAAGTTAGGTCATCTCGCCAAAGTGATATTTAGCCGAATTTACATCGGTCTTCGGACTTAGAATTTAGAGACAGGTTCAGGTCTACTCTTAGAATCTGTGTGTTTTCTTATTTTAAGTTAAGTATGCGGATTTCGGTTTAGAGTTAAGGACCCAGGAATGGAATATTTTATTTTAAAAGTATTTAACCAGTTTAGTAGTTTAGCAATCGCTATGCTTTGCATTTGGATTCTTCAAATGGATTTACGGAATTTATTTTGCTTCTTATCGCAATAAAAGGAAGGAGCCCGGCTGGGTTTCTCTTCCATGAAAAGACAAAAGGACGTCTTGTTTTGTGGACTGGATTGATAGTTCAGTGTCGAGATTATTTCGCTACCAAAATTTTGAAAGTTGCAATACCCCCATTGCATGTCCTTGAAGTTCACCCAGGAGGAGGGGAGATCAAAGCCAAGGAGATGCTCAGACTGGAGATACAATTCTCAGGGAAAAAAAGGAGGACAATTGTGGGAGTTAATCTGTTGCCCGGCAGTCTGAGGGAGGACTAGAATGCGAGACCTAGCTGTCCCATCTAGGTGCACCTGGTTTCTCACCCCCTCCACCTGTCACATTCTGTTTTGGGCCCTGATTCAGAGTGGTGGGTGGTGGCAACAAGAGTTTATTGCAGAATACTCAAAATATAGCTAGGGAGATAGCTTTCCAGTGCAGAGCCAAATCCAATGCCCTACACCAGGGGTTCACAACGTATGGCCCGCAGGCTGCCCCCGGCCCCCGACACCATTGCATCCAGCCCACAGCAATGACCCAGGAAGCGGAAATGTTTACGACTGCCGTAAACGTGCCTGCACGTACGCAAATGCGCCCATGCATGCACAAATGCCCCACCATGGTTTATGGCAGCCTTTGCAGCAGGGGAGAACCATGTTCCAGCCCGTGGCATAGGTTGAGAAGAAGCTGTCTGGCCCATGGCGCAGTAAGGTTGAGAACCCGTGCCCTACACAAATTCCAAAGAGAAAAATTAACTGAAGTAGCGGTTTACTCTCTCCCTGTCTTTCTCTATACCAGGTGTCCCCAAACCATGGCCTGTGGGTCGGATCCAGCCCATGGGCCGGATCCAGCCCATGACACCAAATCATCCGGCCTACACCTTCACTCTGGATGCTGCTTCTGCCGCTGCTGCCTCAATCCTTGTCCCCTCCTCTTGGCTTGGTGTGTCCCTGCCATTGCACCGTAGCAGGGCAGATGTTGTAAGGCTTACAGCATCTGCTCTGCTACAGAGCACCATTAGGGACATGCTACTCCAGGCAGAGGCGACACAGATTGAGCTGGTGTTGGCAGAAGCAACAGCTGCTCTGACCGAGCGTGGCTTTCCCGGGGGCCGCTCTGGCCTAATGTGGCTGTGGGCGGCCTAGCAGGGCATTTCCTGCCTGAGATCATAGCCAAGAAGGACAGCCTGGACCCCTACTTCACCTATGCCATACAGCTCCTCCAGGTCTGTAAGCAGGGAAACAATGTGTGTGTGTGTGTGTGTGTTTGTGTGTTTGTGTGTGTGTGTGATGGGGTTTAGGGGGAGTGTGGTGGGCTCAGGGTGGTCACCACCACTGGCAGTGGTGGTGTGTGTGTGTGGTGGGCTTGGGGTGGTCACTGCTGGTGGCAGAGGTGGTGGGGGAGTGTGTTGGGCTTCGGGTGGTTGCTGGAGGTGGTGGTGGGGCACTAGTCCAGCCCCTCAACAGTCTGAGGGAGTGTGAGTTGGCCCCCAGCTTAAAAGGTTTGGGGACTTCTGCACTATACCTTTCCTTAAAAAATGATTGTTTTGATTTTCAATAGCTTGTCCCTCCTCCTCCTCCTTGTGCTGTATCCAATTCTGAATATTGGTTATTCTCATGGCGATCAGCCATGAAGATTGTCCTGGGAGCAATATAATGCAGTGGTCTTCCATATGCCTTCCACATCACAGTGTGACACTCATACCACTGTTCCAGTTCCGTGAATCACTTTCTGGTCATGAGCCCTCTTAGTACATAAAGTCCTCATCATCCTCAGGCCAGTATAGATGAAGCTGCTGCCCTCCATTAAAAAAAAAAACACTTCCCAAAAACCAAAGGTTGAGAAACACTGCTGTACAGTGAAGGGACTGATAAGCCACTGTGCCATACAGGCAAATTAAACACTTTACCTGATCCACTGCAGATAGGTAGGAAAAGTTATTTCCCCTTCCTAGCCAATTGTCATAGCACTGCATTAGTAAGAAGGGTAAAATATTTTCCCCCATTTTTCTTCTTTGTATTCAATGGAAAAACGTTTCACAGTCACAACTGGTAATAAAAGGGAAAAACAGAGAAAAGAATTACCGTATTTTTTGTAGTCCTCCTAACCGATGCACCTGGGGAAAACCAAATACATTTTCCCTGCCTCTTGGCTGCAAGTCTCCCTTATATGCCACTCCCTGCACCCACAAGCACTGGGAACAGTGTATAAGGGATAGCTATTAAAAAGTTCAACCGTGATGGGGCTAAAAAAGAAGTGTTGAGGAGAGGTTGTAGTGCTCCAGCATCTGCAAAATGTGGATGTCTGGAGCCCAGAGCAACACTTAAGCATCACTCTGGACATGTTCTGAGAATGCTTGGAGGCAATACTGAAAATAGGGCTAAAATATACTGGCTTAAAAGATGATAGCAGGTGTTGTGTATGTACAATGCTGTTTCATATGAATGTACAATGTTGCTTTAAGAAATGTATGAATGTAACCCAGCCACAATCACAATGTAACCCAGCTGTTAAAGGAACGCGAGCAAGCTGCCTATAGAGGGCAGCTGCGAGTGTTCAACTCACATGGTCATCATCCCTCAAATCACCTGCAGCCGTGGGAACTTCCCGCAGCAAACAACTACCACTGATCCACCACCGAAGACGGGCGTGACCGGGATGACGTCACGCCGGTAGCGGCCAATGAACTACCATGCAGCCAAGTTCAAATTTGTTGTACCACTGTATATAATGTGAGATACCTCCGCCATTACCACATGTTCGTTCTGATCATCAACCAATAAACCTGTGTTAGTCCTTACTGCGACTCCTTCTATGTCTCCTGGAACAGACACTAAATTGGCGACGAAGGTGGGATCGATGGCGAATCCCAAGGTCAAGGCGTACCAGTTCGATGTGAGCGAGCCCGAACAATGGGAGCTGTACGAGTGCCAGTTTCGGCACGCGATGGAAGCCGCGGGCGTCGACGACGACGCGAAGATGCGCTCCCACTTCCTGGCCCAAGTGGGGCCGGCCACGCTGCGGATCTTGATGACCCTGGTGGCCCCCCGGAAGGTAGAAGAGGTCCCCATCGACCGTATCCTGGAGAGACTGGGTGAGCATTTCCAGCCTCCCGTCTCGATCTTCCCAGCACGGGTCGCGTTCCACAGGCGAGACCAGCGACCGGGTGAATCCGTGTCCACCTACGCGGCGGCCCTCAGGCTTGCAGCGGTCCACTGCCAATGGGATGACCTGGACCAGGCCCTCGGTGACCGCATGTTGTGTGGTCTGAGGGACGAGGAGCTGCAGAGGAGGCTGATGACCCGCGACCAACGCCTCACGTTCAACAAGGTGCTGCGGGAGGCCCAAGCAGCTGAGGAGGCCAGGAGCGGGGTGAGGCTGTTCAAGTCCCGAGGGGCCGCGTCCGAGCGGGCCAAGTCACCAGTACAGGTGGCCTGGCGGACACCAGCGAAGACGGCCTGGCGGGCCCCCAAGCCGCCCACCGGCACACCAACGTCGTCCGAGGAGTCGTCCACAACAGCGGACCCCTACTCCAGCGAGGACGATGACGTCCAGAGGATCAAGAAGCGTGGTGAGACGCGGCAGTCCCGAGAATGGCAGGACCGCCGTTGCGACGGTTGTGGGGCGCCTCACGACCGCACGAGGTGCCCGTTTTGAAAGGCCGAGTGTCACAACTGCGGCTGAAAGGGGCACATCGCCCGAGTATGCAGGCGCGGGCGAGTCGAGGACAAGAGGAGTTCCAGCCATCCCCAGACGCACCAACGGAAGGCGACCGGCAGCAGGAAGGTAGCAGCCAGCTATGATGAGGAAGGCGTGAACCGCATGGGCCTGGAGCACCGGCGGTTTTTCGTAGAGGTACTGTTGCAAGGGGTCCCAGTGAGGATGGAGATAGACTCGGGGTCATCTTACTCCATCCTGTCCCAAAAAGAGTTCATGCGTATTCCCCCAGACAAGTGGCCCAAACTGCGGGCCATGAGGTCACACCTTCGGGACGTGCAGGGAAACGGGATCCCAGTGTTGGGGGTGGGGAATTTCAAGGTGAAGTTCAAGGGCTACTCTGCGAAACTGCCCTTAGTGGTCCTCAAAGGGGGGAGGTGCTGCCTTTTGGGAACGCAGTGGTTTGCTCCCCTCGGAATCAAACTGTCCGGCATTAACGCCATCGAGACCGACCCAATGCGGGACGTATGCAACGCGCACCCGGATGTTTTCAAGAAGGGGCTCGGGAAATACAAGGGGCCCCCGGTTTCCTTCGAGCTGGACCCAGAAATCCGGCCCATCCGCCTCAAACCAAGGAGGGTGCCTTTCGCCCTAAAGGACAAGATCGAGGCAGAACTGGACAAATTGGTGGGGCAGGGGATTTTGGTTCCAGTTGACTCGGCGGAGTGGGAAACGCCGATTGTTACAGACCTTAAGTCGAACGGGGAAGTCAGGATTTGTGCAGACTATAAATGTACCATTAACAAGGCCATTCGGCCAAACGCATATCCAGTGCCCGTGGTCAGCCACCTGCTGGCCACGTTACATGGGGGGAAGTGTTTCGCCAAGTTAGATCTGGCTCAGGCGTATCAGCAGCTCTCTGTAACCCCGGCTGCTGCCGCCGCGCAAACAATAGTGACGCACAAGGGGGCGTTTAAGGTAACGCGCCTTCAGTTTGGCATGAATTCAGCCCCCGGAATTTTCCAATCTCTCGTGGAACGCCTTTTAAAGGGGCTTCCAGGCGTCCTCCCATACTTCGACGACGTGTTGATAACGGCGGGGAGTGAATTAGAGTTGGCAAAGAGGCTAGATGGGGTCCTTTCAGTGTTCGAGAGGGCAGGCCTTCGACTGAGGAGGGACAAATGCGTATTCTTTGCGAGGGAGGTTGAGTTTCTAGGCTTTAAGGTAACCCCGGACGGAATCAAACCCTCTGAGTCAAAGGTTGCAGCCGTGAAGAACGCCCCTCGCCCCACCGCAAAACCGGAGCTACAGTCATTTCTAGGGCTCCTAAATTTTTATCATACCGTCCTGCCTCGGAAGGCATCGGTTGCGGAGCCACTGCACGCGCTGCTCAAAAAGGACGCGGCTTGGCGGTGGGGGGACAGGCAGGAGAGAGCATTCAAGGAGCTTAAGTCACTCCTGTCTTCGGACGCTGTCCTGACCCATTTCGACCCGAAAAAACCAGTGGTTTTAGTCTGTGATGCATCCCCAGTGGGGGTGGGGGCGGTCCTGTGCCACGTGTTGGAAAGCGGGAGGGAAGCCCCGGTAGCGTACTACTTTAGGTCCCTCTCAAAGGCCGAGCGCAATTACGCGCAAACTGATAGGGAGGCCCTAGCCATCATCGCCGGAACGAAAAAGTTCCATGACTTTTTATACGGCCGCGAGTTTACGGTAGTGACCGATCACAAACCACTTTTGGGGATCTTCACTACCGGCAAACCCACACCGCAAATACTATCCCCCAGAATGCTGCGTTGGGCCATTTTCCTCAACGCCTACCAGTATGAGCTGGTCTATCGCCCAGGGAAGGAGATCTCCCATGCGGACGCACTGTCCCGATCTCCCCTCCCAAGTGTAGGGGACCCCACATGCGAGGTAGAGCAGGATCACCAAGTCCTACTGATCGAGTCTCTCGACTCACCCCCCATTGTCCCGGCTGACCTCGCCAAAGCCACGGCGGCCGACAAGATGCTGGCCCAAGTTAGTTCCTGGGTTAGGAAGGGCTGGCCCACGACTCCCCCCGATGAAGAGTTCAGACCATTTTTTAGGCGCAGAGTAGAGCTGTCGCTGGAAAGGGGCTGCTTACTCTGGGGCCAGCGAGTGGTTATCCCAGAGAAGCTGAGGGCCAAGGTACTGAGACTATTGCACACCAGTCACCCCGGGATCGTGCGCTCCAAGGCTCTGGCCAGGAGTTTCTTTTGGTGGCCCCAGATAGACGGGGACATAGAGCATTTAGTGGGCACGTGCGAGAGCTGCCAGGGCTCTCGGCCCGAGGAGTCCCGGTTGCCCCATAGGGAATGGGATACAGCCCGCGGGCCATGGTCCCGGATCCATGTCGACTTCGCTGGCCCTTTTCGCGGGGCCATGTTTCTATTGGTAGTCGACTCCTATTCCAAGTGGTTGGAGGTAATCCCTATGAACAGCACCTCCTCCGCCGCAACCATCAAGCAGTTGCGCAAGCTTTTTGCCTGTTTCGGCCTGCCAGACGTCCTTGTTAGCGATAACGCTAGTACCTTCACGTCTGCAGAGTTCAAGACGTTTATTGAGCGGAACGCCATCAGGCACATCACCGCTGCCCCGTTTCACCCCGCCACAAACGGTCAGGTAGAGCGCCAAGTGCGCACTACGAAAGACGCACTGCGGCGCATGGGTCCCGGTGAGTTGAACCTGCACTTGTGCCAGTTCCTCATCTGCTACAGGACAACCCCCTTAGCTTCAGGATTTTCCCCAGCCGAACTCCTGAGGAGGCGTCCGGTAACACTTTTTGACCGGATGGATCCGTCCAGGGTGGAGGATGAAGGGAGAAACATAAATATAGGGGGAGGGAGCTCCAAAAGTTTTTCGGCAGGGGACCCGGTTCACTGCAGGAACTACGCGGCGTCAGGGCCGGCGTGGGTCCCAGGGACAGTCATCGAGCAGACGGGACCAGTGTCCTACAGGGTTGAGACTAGCTCGGGTCTACTCTGGAGGAGGCACGCCGACCAACTCAGAAGGCGGGTCACTAGTGAAGGGGATTCAGCGTTAGGGTCCTCCCCCACCCGCATTACCCAAGGGGGAGACACGGCGGAAACCGGGGATACAAATGCATATCCTCGGTTCTAAGCCACAGAGGAGGATACTTTGAAAGAGAGGGATCAGTTTGATGATTATGAGTTACGGTACCAGGGGGGTGTAGCGGAGTGGTCCCCCACCCGTCCTAGCAAGAAGAGGGGTTTCAGTTCAGCCCCTGGTACCTCCAGTCCCCCCAGTCCTTTTGTGTTAGAATATACCATAGCTCCAGCTCCCCGGAGACCAACACCCCCAAGACAGGCATCGGGGGGGAGCCCACCCACCGCAGTCCCCGGAACTCCCAGGCAGGGAACGGGGGGTGGCAAGGCCACGAGGGTCTCTTCGTCGGTCCCGAGATTCGTGCTGGGGGGGACCCCTAGCTCCTCAAGCGGTAGGCAGGAGTTCACTTCCCAACTGTTCATTCCATTCCCTTCCCCCAATACAAGGTTACCACGGAGCCCACACCGAGCCACTAACGAGTCCCCCCTTTCCATTGCAGGACAGGACTCCGCAGAGCCAGGCTCCCCTGTATTAAGCCAAGCGGCCGCTCGCCCCAGGCGCACGTGCGGCAAGCCACAATGGTTGAGGGACTTCGTCCCATCCTAGGGGGGAGGGATGTTGTGTATGTACAATGCTGTTTCATATGAATGTACAATGTTGCTTTAAGAAATGTATGAATGTAACCCAGCCACAATCACAATGTAACCCAGCTGTTAAAGGAACGCGAGCAAGCTGCCTATAGAGGGCAGCTGCAAGTGTTCAACTCACATGGTCATCATCCCTCAAATCACCTGCAGCCGCGGGTACTTCCCGCAGCAAACAACTACTACTGATCCACCACCGAAGATGGGCGTGACCCGGATGACGTCACGCCGGTAGCGGCCAATGAGCTACCATGCAGCCAAGTTCAAATGTGTTGTACCACTGTATATAATGGAGATACCTCCGCCATTACCACATGTTCGTTCTGATCATCAACCAATAAACCTGTGATAGTCCATACTGCGACTCCTTCTATGTCTCCTGGAACAGACACTAAAGCAGGAGATGAGCGAATGAGCACAATTACCTCCAAGTTTCCATCCTTCTATTTATTTTCTGAGACTGCGACTTCATTGCAGATTTTGCTTTGCTTATAAAATGGATACATTCAAAGTATTTTTGTTTACTGACCATACGATGCAAAGGCTGATTTGACTTGGTTCTGCTTTTTCTGCTCTCAAAGCAGCGCCCCCCCCCCGGCTCTCTGCTGCTGGTGGGATTTTATAACCTGGAACAACCTGATCAGTTTTTCCCTGTGAAATTGTCCCGGTAAAGATGGGTGCGGGTGGTTGGTATCTGTGAGTGATGTTTCAGTGACTAGGGAGTTGGTGTTCAGGAAAAGGAGAACATGCCCTGCATTCTTTCTTCTCCCCCTGATCATCCACATATATGATTTAGTGCTAGATCACCATATTGCCAGGTCATTGTTACCACCCCCACCCCCACCCTCACCCCCACACACAATATTTATCTCCCTAAAAAGGATCAGCAGAAGCAGGGCCAGAGAAAGGAAAGAAAGAAGTGGCCTGTGGACTGGAATGTGACTCATATCTCGTATGAATGGTGAACCTCTGAATAGCCCATGTGAACAGTGACAGCAATTTCAAATGTAATAAAGGCAGCCAATCAAATTGCAGCAAAGCTGAATCAGAGCATTTTAGCTCTTCTGCGAATTGATTTCCAGCCTATTTTACATTTGAAACCACAGTCAGTGTGTGTAGTTGCATCCTGAATCATAGTACTTCTTTCTAAGAAGGTGGATGAATGGATTGAGAAGGACGATCCTGAGTCAATTTCCATTTGGAATGGACAACCCTGCAGGTGGACTCCCATGAAGAATCTGTCGGAGACAGCATGCACAACTGGAACTGGCTGGCAAAGACTTTGGAGATTAGATGCTCCTTGTTTCTCCCACAACTGTGACATTCAGCAGCCATGAAAGGGCATTGGGTGTGGAGGTCCATATGCTCTGTCTCAGGTCCTGCTAACCTAGCAGATTGAAAGTAAGAAATTGCAAGTAGATGAATAGGGACCACACTACGCATGTGTAGAAGGCGATCTGCGCAGAACCGTTCTGCGCAGGTCCCGTATTTTCCAGAGCCGCGGTTGACAGGTATGTATAACTCGGGTGAAATCTAGCACTGAGTCACCTAGTAAATAGCCACTCTTTTGTGTCATATGGCCATATGAAGTACAGTATCACAATCCAAGTAGAAAAACACAAGGAGTACTTTGTATCTTTCAGTTTATTGTATCTGTTGATGGGACAATGTAAAGTTCTCCTTTTGTAAACACTTTCTATTGCTGGAATCCTTTTTAAAAAAACACATCGGGCTCCTATGACGGGAAGCCAGAATTGCTGTGGTTACCCACTAAGCCTCTGGAGCAGGTCCATTCTACTTGTGGCCAGGGGCCACTAGTGTATGTATATAGTTTAAGAAATGCTAACATGTAATTAAAAACACTTCCTAAGTGTTGTTTTCCTCAATGCATTATTCTCTAAAACTGGCTATGGAGTTGGTTTTGCTCACAGTTCCTGTTTTTTACCTGTTCCAATTTGAAATAATAATGCTAGTGGATGAGAGTATAAAGTATAGAATACTCCAACTTGCTCTGGTAGGAAAGATCCCTGGGAAGAGAGGCCCGGGATGTAGACGGACTTCATGACTGAAGAACCTGAGAGAGACTGGTGTGTGACATGTCCTCGGAAGAACTCTTCCAAGGAGTTAAGAACAGGAAGACTGTCGCCATGATGGTAGCCAATATCCGGAATGGATATGGCACCTGAAGAAGAAGTGGATGAGAACACACTGAACAATAGGGGCATGTTCATGGAAGGGAAGGCAGTGCCCAAAGCTGGGCATTGGAAAAGAAGCCACCCTTGAAAGACAGTGGTTGGCACTGGGTTAGACTAGGCCAACACTCCATCCCATCCAGTTAAAAAGAAGTTTAAGGAAGCAGGCGAGAGAGAGGTGGTAATTATTGCTTGCCAAATCCTACTCAAAAAGAGCTAGTGAGTGAGAAGGAAACTCTTTGGCAAGAAGCTTTCCCCTGCTCCCTTTGACTCCCTCCCCGTTTGTGTCCCATCTTTCACAGGGTGGCCGAAGACACGGGCAACCAATGGCACTGGCTTTTTTTACTCTCTGTGTCTGTCTTTCTTTGGGCAAGGTGAGCTGGGGCCCAAGTGTTCGCATGAGAGAAGGGGAGGGCCCTTTTCTGCCTTCTCACTCATCCCCCTCTGTTTTCGTCTCCTCAATTTGTATATTTCTTGGCTGGCAACTCTGCCCAGAGATGTTAAAAGCAAGGGGGGATGTTTACCAATGCAATATCACCACAGCCCCTGCTCCCTCTACCAAAAAAGAGGTGCCACCAGCCTCCTCTGTTATTTTCTGCAAGAGTGGAAATTTCTACGTAAGAAGAGGAAAAACTGCCGGTAAGGTTGTAGCGGCTGCCTGCCTTCCCCACTCACTCTTTGTATTTTCCAGGGGAATGCCCAAGAAGATGCTGCTATTTATTGGTCACTTGCCAACCTAGCAGTTTGAAAGTAAGAGATTGCAAATAGATAAATAGATACCCCTTCGGCGGGAAAGGTAAAAATGTCCAATATGCTCCAGGGTCTACTCATGCCTGCCACATGACCACTGAAGACAGCACTGACTCGTTGGCTACATAAACGGAGAGTTGGGCACAACTGGTTTTCAAGCAAGGGAGACCTTTCCCTTACTACGTGAGCAATTTTACTTTTTAAATTCCTGTTCTTTTATGCTTTTCTTTTGTCTGAAATTTTTATTTTTTTAAAAGTAAGGTTTGCCTAGAGAAGAGTCTACCTACAACTACAGCAGTGTGCTTTTCGAACAAGGGAGACCTTGCCTATCTCTTTCTGCACCCACTTCCACTCTGCTGGAGGCTGCCTGGGGAGGATTTAAGGAAGAGGTGCCCAAGCTATGGCCCAGGGGCCGCATCTGGCCTCAGACACCAATTCACCCAGCCCCCGACACCAAACCTGTCAACCCACGGCTCCGGAAAAACAGGACCTGCGCACATCACTTGTGCGCAGGTCACTTTCCACGCATGCGTGGAAGGGTTTTACCCCTTACACGCATGCGCAGAAGTGCTACGCCGCTTGCGCAGGGGCTGCACAAGCGGCGTAGCGCTTCTACGCATGTGCAGAAAGCGTTTTCCCCCGTTGCCAAATTACGGGGTTTTGGCAGCGCGGGGCGGGTTATGACATCAATTGATGTCAAATTACGGGGTTTTCCTGGCCAAATCGGGAAGGTTGACAGGTATGCCCGACACCCTTGTCACTTCCGCTTCCGGGAGCAACAAGGGCTTTACAGGCCGGGTGAATTGGCATTGGGGCTGCATCCTGCCCTCAGGCTATAGTGACCAGCCCCCTGAACCACGTGACTGGCCCGCACCCCAAAAAGTTTAGGCAAAGGTAAAGGTTTTCCTTGCCCGAAAGCCATTCGGATCCGACTCTAGGGTTCAGTGCTCATCTCTGTTTCAAAGCCAAAGAGCCAGCGCTGTCTGCTTCTGCAGACGTTTCCGTGGTCATGTGGCAGGCATGACTAGACACCGGAGCGCACGGAACGCTGTTACCTTCCCACCGAAACGGTCCCTATTTATCTACTTGCCATTTCTTGCTTTCAAACTGCTAGGTTGGCAGGAACTGGGCCAAAGACGGGAGCTCATTCCGTCCTGCAGTACTCGGGAATCGAACTGATGACCTTCCGCCTCCCAGTCAGCGTCTTAGCCACTTGAGCCACTGTGCACCCCTGATTTAAGGCGACCTTTGCGCAAATTGGAGGATCACCTTGTGTGACTCCGTCCTCCTCCCGCTAGGAATGCGATAATAACTCTATACTCGCCTCTCCTTCCTAGAGCGGATCTCGGGCCTTTCCTTCCCACTGTGATCTCAACCTCTATGGTTTCCGGTGATAAGTCCTCTCCTTCAGTTAAATGGCGGCCCGGACGCATGACCTTTAGTTACCGGAAGCACTTGCCTGTGCAGAACTTCCGGCATGGTGTCTGGTTGAAGGAGTACACGGGATAATCCCTGCCGCAGCAGGACGTCATTCTTGCTATTGCCGGCCGCGTGCGTGGGGCTTCGGACCCGGGGCGGGCTGGCGAGTGGGTGGGTTGACTGGGCCCCCGGCTCGGCATGCGTGGCCGATGGAAGAAGTCCTCCCTTCTGGCGGGATGTGAACGGCTTCTCCCGCGGCTGCAAGTGAGTCCTGGCGCAGGAGAAGCCCCGGCAGGCGGGCGAGTGGAGTCGTGGCTCCCGCTCAGCCCTGCGCCTGGTTCGGCCGGCCGGCTCCGGGCAGCCAGGGTGGCCAGCAGCCAAACGGTGTCGCTCTTCAGGTCACAAGGGTGCCCCATCAGTGTGCGCACATCCCAGATGGGCCAGGGGTAGATGAGCCCGACACATCGGTCGAATAAAATGGGATAACGCCGGTTTGAAGAAAGAAATATATATATATATTAAAAAACACCCCCCCTTGTCCTCCTGAGTCAAGAAGAAACTTAGCTCTGTTTTGTGGTGGACGAATACAGGTGAACCTCGGAAAATTAGAATATCATGGAAATGTCCATTCATTTCACTTAAAAGGTGAAACAAATACATGAGATAGACTCACTACATGCAAAGGGAGAGATGTCATGTCTTATTTCGGTATAATTGTGATGATCATAGCGTATAGCGTACATGAGATTATGTGATGATTATGGGGTACATGCGATTGGGGGGGGGGGTTGTTGGGGTTTTCATATGCTCTAAGCCATAAGCATCAATATTATAACAAAGTAAGGCTTGAACTATCTCGCTTTGCGTGCAATGAGTCTATCTCATATATTTGCTTCACCTTTTAAGTTGCATTACTGGACTGGATGGACATTTGTACGATATTCTAATTTTTCGAGTTTCGCTTGTAATCTCCAGTGTTACGTTTTCATGTGATTTCTGCCCTGCTCAGCTGTTCCCACATTGCAGATCTACAGCATATGGTGGCTATTGTGCATGCAAATGTATTAATATCTGTAAATGTCTATTTGTTGTTTATACAGTCTGTCTACTCACATGTTTCTTGCATTAGACATCTGTATGGGCAATAATGTTTGAAGGAATCCTATGCTTATTTTATAAACTTAACAGGCTTCAGCTAAGTAGACTTGAATTATACATTGTAAAGTTTTAATTTAAATTTTATTGAAAGAGATGTCTAGATCTCATGATTATAGTTCTAGTAGACTGGAAAAAAGAGGAAGAACAAATGTGAGATGGATTGCCTGAGTAAAGGAAGCCCTGGCTCTGAGTTTGAGTTTCTTGAATGGGACTGTTAACGAGAATGTTTTGGAAGTCACCAAATTCATAGAGTCTGCATAAGCCAGAAGTGGCTTGACAACATAAAAATAACTATCAGAATTACAAAACTGTGTAAAAGTCTTAGGCCAGAACCAGCTGGTTTTGGGGAAATTCAATGAGTGATTTTTTTTTTTGGAGGGGGGTTACTTTCTCACTCCAAAATTTACCAAACTTCAACAGGACTAAGGCAGCAAAAGACTCTATAGTTGGTGTGTCTAGATGGCTTGGTGGCCGAGTTATTTCCCCCCCCCCCAAAAAATAATAATTATTAAATAAATAAATAAATAAATAATCACTCATTGAATTTCCCCCAAACCAACTGGTGGTGGCCTAAGACTTGTGATATTGAAATGTAGTAGTGATATCTGTTTGTGTGAAATTTATGAAAAGTAATGATGGGAGTATATAACTTGGGATTTCTGTTTAGCAATGGAGGCTCCATATGATGGAAGTGAAGTAACTATTGCAATGGAGGAGATAGAAAGTGCATATGCCTATGCATCTCCAGTGCCTTCTAAGAAAAAGAAGAAATATAGAAATGCTGGAGATCAAGCAGAAAAGACTAAAAAGCCCAGGTGAGCGATTTATCTCTCTCTTTCAATGAATATGTACCATGTGAGCAAGGGCCCATGGTGGCTTAGTGGCGAAGGCACTGAGATTTATGACTGGAAGGTTTGCAAATCGAGACCAAAGTGCTGTGTGACAGAGTGAGCACCGGTTGTCTGTCCCAGCGTCTACCAACCTAGCAGTGCGAAAGCAAGAAATTGCAAGTAGATAAATAGGTACTACCTTGGCGGGAAAAGTAACAATGTTATGTGTGCTCCAGCATCTAGTCATGACTGCAACGTGACCATGGAAATGTAAGATTTGCATTGGAAAGAATCTACAGCTGCAATAGTGTTTTAAATAGAGGCCTACTGGAGTAATATTTAGCTAGGATCCCCACCAAGCTAGTGCCAGGTAAACAGATCTTTAAACTTCCTCAGTACTACTATTTTCTTCTCAGCAGAGTAACATGGCTAGGGATCTGATACTTTGAATGTTAATTGTGTGACAGTTGATTGAAATGTTGAATTGTGTTTCTTTGACATATTTGTATTTTTTAAACTTGTGAAAAAGCCCTATTACATGTACATGGGCCATGCTTTTTGAGGAGACATGTATGGGTTTGCATTGTCAGCATGCTTGTAGAATCCTGAGCATTCCTAGTGGGAAACTAAAGTCCGGGTTATGCTTGTTTTTCAGGTCTGCATATCTTCTGTATTATTATGACATATACCTGAAAGTTCAACAAGAGCTCCCACATCTTCCTCAGTCTGAAATTAACAAGAAAATCAGTGAGAGCTGGAAACTGCTTAGTGTAGCTGAGAAAAGTTATTATTTGGAGAAGGCCAAGTTAGAAAAGGAAGGTCTAGACCCGGTAATTATGTAGTTTTTTTCCTCATAATGTTTTGCAGATGTGCATATTCTTTTTGGGTTATTTTTCTGTGGTTTACAAATATGAAAGTACAATGCTACTCAATTCTGAACCATTTAGGTTCAGTACTATGGCTAGAAGTAGCTAGGATTAAAGGCTTTCTGTATGTGCAGTGCCAGAATATTTTTATTTTTTTACTGTTGGGTTCTGGTCAAATGATCACCCTGGATGGAAAAATTCCAGCTACCAGTGACAGGTGGGGCTAAAACATCTCAGATGAGTTACCTACACACTTAAATGATTTTAAGCTGCAGTTGTACTGTATCAGTATAAGAATACAGTGGAACCTCATACAACAATCACGCTGTATAGCAACGAAATCGCATAACAATTAGGTTTTTTTGGGGAAATGGTGTCTCGCATAACAATTTTCCCTATGGAAAAAATTGCCCAACAATTTTTGAATGGGAAAAACCACTTAGCTAATAATAATAATAATAATAATAATAATAATAATAATAATAATAATAATAATAATAATAATAATAATAATAATAATAATAATAATAATAATAATAATAATAATAATAATAATAATAATAATAATAATAATAATAATAATAATAATAGTTTATTTGTACCCTGCTCTTCTAGTGCACGCACTACTCAGATCGGCTTCCAACAATAAATAATAAGCACTGTACAATACAACATAATAAGCATACATATAAGCATAATATACATAAAATTACAATTCAAAAAAGCACATAAAGAAAATAACACATACATTATAAGAAATTCCAAAAATTAACCTCAACCACCCAGCAGCCACAAAGGCGCCCCATAGTTCAAACATCCGTGATGGCAGCTGCGGCAGCGATGGCTCTCACTTGTCTCTTCCCCAGCGGAGCCGGTGGTGTGGGCTCCTGGGACAAGACAGATAATAATCGTCGTACGATGCATCCCATAGGAAAAATTGCTATACGATGTATAGCAATTGTTTCATACAACGACGAGCCCCGTGGAATGGATTAAAATTGTTGTATGAGTTACCACTGTATGTTCAATAAAGAAGGGTAAAGAGGTCAAATTAAAATATGACGTTCCTTCCACATTCTTATCTAGAATTTGTAGAAAAATCTGATTATTTCAAATGTAAGTAACTGTTTAATTATGTAGGAAGTATATGTAGGCAGCTTCAAATATGCTGCTGAAACACGCTTACCTGTTCATAACATATATATATATATATATATATATATATATATATATATATATATATATATATATATATATATATATATATATATATATATATATATATATATATATATATATATATATATATATATATATATATATATTTGGTGGCATGTCTGAGGTATGTGTACTACGCAAGGGACAGAGTGGTAAATTTGGCAAGGACGAGCTTCCTTACTCTTTATGGCACAGAAAGAGCAGATAGAGGCAAGGTAGAGGATGGTATGTTAGCTTTGCTAGCAATGAAGTCTTGTTAGTGTTTTGCCTTTGAAAGTTGTTTGATACTATAAGAATGCAAATAACAGCCAAAATGATGCCTTGACCCTCTTTGCTCTTCCTATAGAACTCAAAATTGTCTTCCTTGACTGCTGTAGTTCCGGACATTCCAGGTTTTCGTAAAATCCTCCCTCGTTCAGATTATATAATTATTCCTAAAGGCAATCTCCAGGAAGAAAGAAACAAGCAGCACTTGGAACTGTGTGTGACTCAGGGCCAAACAGCATCAGAAGGAGTAACGGTCTCTACTAATGTCACAAGTGTTTCTGGTGGTACTGTGCAGAACATCCTTTCTGTAGACTCCTGCCACATGGGCATCTCTGAGCAGTGCATTGCTGTCGAAGACCCAGCCACATTTGTTCAGTCAGACACAATAGAAGAAGTTGTTGCATCAGAGATTGTGTCCCACTATGTCACACCTGCTCCACATAAAGTGTCCGGGGATGTCTTTCTGGATGAGGCTCCTTTGGAAGTAGGAGATGGCTATCCCTTTCAAGCGGCTAGTGTGGTTATAGAAGAAACTTTGGTTAACTGCCCAAAAGCTTCCAGTGGAGGCGTTACTGTGACACAACCTCAAGCTTCAAATGGCCTCTCTGTGGTCACGGTGTTGACGAGAACAGTACGTAAAGTGCATGGGAGCATTTACTTTTGATTTTATTGTATATACTTGAGTATAAGCCGACCCGAATATAAGCCGAGGCTCCCAATTTTGACCTGAAAACCCAGAAAAATAGATTGACCTGAGTATAAATTGAAGGTGGGAAATGCAGCAGCTGCTAGTGAGTTTCAATAATCAAAATTCATGAAAATATGGTAAAATCGATTAAATTGTCAGCTCATCTCAATCCGGCATGGTCATTGACCCAAATATAAATCGTCCCCTTTTTAGGGCTCATTTTGGGGGCTAAAGAACTCAGCTTATACTCGAGTATATACACTACCTTTGCTAACTTATTGTCTCTTGTAGTGTATATTTATGGGGAGGGACTGCGGTGACTTAGTGATTAAGATGCTGAACCTGACGACTGGAAGGTTGGCAGGTCAGCAGTTTGAGACCCGAGCACTGCATGACGGAATGAGCTTTTGTCTCTGTCTCAGCTTCTGCCAACCTGGCAGTTCAAAAGCAAGAAATTGCAAATAGATAAACAGGTACCACTTTGGTGGAAAGGTAAACAGCGTTCTATCTACTCCGGTGTCTAGTCATGTCTGCCACATGTCCATGAAAACTGCAAACTCAGACAGTGCTAGCTTTTTGGCTATAAACAGAGATGAGCACTGAACCCTAGAGTCAGATACAACTGGCTTTCAAGCAAGGGTGATCTTTGCCTAAATAAGAGTACTCCAGTGCAGTAAGCATCGGGCCAAAGCCTTGTTCTTTAGTTCATAACTAGCAAAGGTTGCCCTGTGTTGCCGGGCTGTTATAAATTATGTTTTGCTTTTTTGTTTTTTTTTTAAAGTTAAAAATCAACAGAGCATGCTATAAATCTTTTATTTTATTTATTTAACATATGTTTATTATTTCTGTAAACTTGATTTATTCTTTTTTTTGACTTGTTTTTAATCTTCCGGCCTGCAGGTGGGGCTGTTAGTAATAGTGTTGGAGTCTTTTTTTATTTCACTTGTTTTTTCTCTCCTGGCCTCTAGGTGGGGCTTCTTCCAGTAAGTAGTCTTTGTTTCTTCATTTCTGTTTCGGTCTCGTGGAGGGAGGACGTGCTGGTGCTAGTTCTCGAAACGGTGGTGACGGAAGTACAAAGGCAGCAGCCAGTCATTTGCCAGGGAGGGTGCTTCCCCTGATGAACTGCTGCCTGATGCTGGTCTTGTTTCCACCCCGGCTCAACTTACCTTGAGGCCAGCAGTGGTCTTGCCATGTCCTTGGTGGGGTAGCGTGGAGGAGAGGGAGTCCCTCTTCTCCCCGTTGCTCAGGGAAAGAAGGCCGGCAGGTGTCTCGCTGTGGTTTTTTGTGGCTTGTTGTTTTGCAAGGCCATGAGCCGCTGCGTTCGCCTGCGGCGGACTTGTGCTCCTGTTGCGGGAGGCCGGCGTTTTACCATTTTATTTTCCGCACGCCGGCTTTTTCAGTGTTCTGCACGCTCATGCCCTTCAGCCTGATTGGCTGAAGTACTCATGGTGCGTAGGATGCTGGGACTTGGAATTTTGATTGTTTTGTTTGCGTTCGTGCGGCGATTTCCCCCCCCCCTACGGCTTGATTTCAATTGGGCGCGCCGCGTTTCCCAATGTTCTTTTTGCTCACGCCTGTCAGCTTGATTGGCTGAGGCGCAGTGCGGCGCAGCGGATGTTGTGAATTGAAGTTGTTTCTCTTTGTTTGCGTTCGTGGGGCTGTTGCCCCACTGCCGGCTTCGGCAGCCATGCAGTACTCTGTGGGCCGGGTTCGGGCAAGTGCAGGAGGCTCGGTACGAGATAGTATGGACGGGTGCGGAAGCGTATGCTGAAATCCAATGGTTAACGTCTGGATTTATAGGTAGAGATTATATTGTGTGCTATAAGGGAGGATCTCCATTGTCATACAGCTTATTTGACCAATCAATATGGCAATGTCTATATCTCATAATAACTGCTGTCTTGCTTTTGTGCAATTAAAATGGTTTGTGTGAAGCAAAAAAAAGTTGGGTAGAACATTGGAAGTTCATTAGCTTTTTTTCCCTTTTTTTTCTTGAAAGGACAGAGAAGAAAATAATTCTTCAACACCTACTGCACAGTTCATTATGCTTCCTCTGCCAGCACATTCTGTTTTGGAAACTCCAGCATCAATCAAACTGGTCAGTAAAGGGAATGGTGATGCCATCTCTCAGTCTCCCACAGCTTTACCTTGTTGGAAAGTGTAATCACTTATGCTTCTAAACTGTGAAGTCAATGTGAATTACAGAACTTTATTATGTGGGCTGACATTTTTAAAAAGTAAGGTGTTTACTATGAGCAATTCAGTACTGGTGTCAATCAAAATGGCATTATCTCATCCTCACTAAACATTGCTTATTCTGGATACGGTGGGCTGAAATTGGGGCTAAGCAGAACCGGGTTCAAAAAAAGAATTGAGTGTGTCTTGCCCCACTAGTAAGATGGTGTAATTTCTTTCCTATAGCGCTAAGTGGCCTGGTTGAGTACTTGTTTGACTGGTTGTTCCATGTAATGCATACGTGTGCAGCCTATGCTTGGCTGCCTGAGCTCCTGAAAAAATGATTGAGAACAGATCCTGCCCTTCCTCTTTATGATTATCTTTCAACTATTTGAAAAGTGCTATCATATCCCTCACCACCCCCTGGTCTCCTTTTCTTATGGGTAAACATGCCTGGTTCCTTCAGTCTTTCCTCACAGGGCTTGGTTTCCAGTCCCCTGATCATCCTTGTTGCCGTCCTCTGAACTTCTTCCAGTTCATTGGCATCCTTCTTAAAGTGTGGTGTTCAGAACTGGACACATTACTTGAGATGCGGTCTAACTACAGTAAAACTCCTACTTATGCAAAAAGTCCATTCCATAGGCTTTTGCTTAAATCATTTTTATGTAACTTGAAGCAAACCCATAGGAAAAAATTTTTTGTATGTAACTTGAAGCAAACCCATAGGAAATCGTGTTACGTATATTTATGTAAATCGGGACAAGGTTTTGGCAGAAAATCATTATGTAAGTCGAATTTTATGTAACTCAGGGCATTTGTAAGTCAGGGTTTTACTGTAGTGCCAAATAGAGAGAGACATGTACTTCATAGGTTTGGGAGACTACTTTTTGTTAATGCAGTCTAAAATAACACTTGGCTTTTTCGCTGCCACATCACACAGTTGACTCATATTCAGCTTGTGGTCTAAAACAATTCCAAGATCCTTCTCATTCTTGATATTATTGAGCCAAATATCCCCCATCTTATAACAATCATGTGCATTGATTTCCCCCCCTCTTAGGTGTGGAACTTTGCACACTTCATTCTATTGTTTTTAGTCCAGTGTTCAAGCCTATCAAGATCTTTCTGAATTTTGTTTCTGTCTCCCATGAATTATATCCCTGGCTTTCCAGTTTCCATGTTATCTCCCATTATATGAAAGCCATTGCATGGAAGGTAAAAGCCTTTCTCCCCCTGCTGAGTGATACCATCATCTGGTGGAGGTGTTTTTAGTAAACTAAAGACTTCCTCCTTCCATCCCATGGTTACCAATTGCTTTCACATAATTAGTGGAATTACATGGGAAAAAGCTGCAGTGCAAGCCTTCAACAAGTGTAAGTTATACAACAGGATTTAGCCATAGAGATGTTATCAGTTGTATAGTATAACAGGGAAGTTCGTAATAATGATTGAACACACATGACAAGAAGGGAATTTTATACTGCAATTAGGTGTACGTCTGTTTTGTAATTAGTATCTTATTCCAGACGACTACCTACACACGCCGAGGACATGGAAACTGCACCAATCCTGGCTGTTCATTTACTTATGTCACCAGGCACAAGCCACCCAAGTGCCCAATGTGTGGGAACTTTCTGGGAGGTAAATGGGTCCCCAAGGTATGTTTGTAATCATAGAAAATATGCTAATGTATGTGGCTATTCCTACTTTTTTGTTCTCAGGTTTTAATCTCTAAAGTGTGTGTATGTATTATACAGAGTTTTTGCAAAGAAATTATAAATCTTCGGAGCTGTTGTTAATTTGTCTATTTAATTTATATCACATCTTTCCTCAAAGGAGGTCCAGGTAGTTAACAATAAATATAAGAATATAGTGTTAAAATCAGATATAGAAACTAACAAAATGAAAAATGTCCTCACCTTGTTTCTAATATACTATGGATGCAGTGTGATTAAGCAGCAGTAGAAGACTCTTGCTGTCCTTTAGCATATACAAATAGGTGTGTTGTAATTGACACTAGGAAGACAACCAAATCTTTAATGGAAAAGCGTTCCACGATTTATTAGCAAAATAGTTGTTTATTAGCACACAAAAAAAAGAGTTGTCAGCACCTTTGTTTCACAGATATTTATTTATTTATTTATGGATTTATATTCAAGGCAGTCACAACTACAGTTTCTGAAGTGCTATTCCCCCTTTTAAAAAGTTACATTCCTTCCATACAGAAGGTGATGACTGATACAAAGATAATGAATTATGTTAGAGGAACTATTCTTATTTACGTTAATTGGCAACAGTGTGAATGTGGAGAGATACAGAATCCAGCTCATTTACTGGTCTGTCAATTGCTGCCAGAGACATGCACCAATGAGGACTTGGGTTTGGACAATGACAAAGCAAAGATAGTGGCTTCATTTTGGCAGTCCAGGGTTTGATCGGGACACGAAAAAAATAATAATTGGCAGTTTTGCATTTTGGTCTAAATAGATTGGCCCATTACACGTTTAAAATCCATATGACAGGTTAAACCAAAGCAGATGAAATCAGGGCTTAGTATGCATCTTGCTCTATATGCAGACTTGGGTGCAGCAGCTCTTGATATGTGTGATCATCATGCCATTTTTCTAAATGCATTTGCAGATTTCAGATAAGGGTACCAAGTACACATGACATGGTGCGGCAGTACGATATGGTTGTGGTGTGATGTTCATGTTTGTTCCTTAAATGTTAATTCATTTCTTCCAGTCCTTGTTTGTGTCTACTAGCTATGACTGAACATTAAGCGTACACAATGTAGACTTTGTTTTTGTTTTTAAACCTTTCAGGAGAAACAGCCCAAAAGCAAACCTGAACCAAATTCAGGTATGCCTATAAAAACACTGGGGCCCAAAAGAAGTCCGAATTTGCCGGCCTCAGGACAGGCTGTGGTCCAAGATAGTGCCTGTAAATCTATGCTGGAGAGCTCTGAGGCTGTAACCCAACTTCTGAATGCAGTCCCTGCCGAGGGACAAGTGCAGGAGGCAGAGTGGGAAGAAGTCGTCATCTCTGAGGCTCACATCCTTGCAAACAATACACAGCCAGAGGACCAAGGAAGTGCTACTGCAGTTATTCAGCTTCAGGAGAGCATCGTGCAGGCAAAACCCCCATCAGATCAAAGGGAGAAGGAAGGCTTGGAAAAGCAGCCATCCACAGATGTCCATTCACATGCACATCCATCCTCTGCTGTGAAACATCCAATGGGGTAAGTTCAGTGGTGGGCATTAGCAGGTTCGCACCAGTACGCCCATACCAGTAGTGAAAATGGCTGGTCCCACCCACCACCCCGCCCACCTCCTCCTCTTCCTCCTCCTAGAAGAGGCTTCAGAGGGGGCTGGCTCCATTTCCCTCTTCATCAGAGGCTTTTCCAGGGCTCTGTTTCACCCCAAAGAGTCTCCCCAGCCACTCCAGAGTGGTTAGGAAGGCACTTTGGGATGAAACAGAGCCCTGGAAAAGCCTTGGACGAAGGGGGAAATGGCTTCGGAGGGGGCTCTTCGCTATAGAGCTATGAAAGTAGAAGCCTCTTCTATTTTCATCAATCTGTAGCGAACCTCTGAAGTCATTTCTTCCTTGCCCAAGGCTTTTCCAGGGCTCTATTTCACCCCAAAGCTCTGTTTCACCCCAGGCACTCCAGAGAATGCCCACCGCTGGGTAAGTTGCTTATGTCTTCATGACCAATAGGGGACTTCAGGAGCTTTATAGCACAAGTGTAACTTGAATTCAGATTTTTGAAAGGGTAGCTGTGTTAGTCCGCGTTTCACGCATATTAGAGAGTAAACAAAAAAAGACAAAGCATGCTACTGAAGTAGTTTCTGTAAAGTAGAATTCTCATCCATGGCCTCAGGCTACAAAGGAATAACTTGATGTTTGACCTGGGCCACTCACACAATAGATGCTAGGCTGGAAGAGTAAACTCATTAGCAAATGTGTAACGTCACAATGCCTGTCTTGCATCCATTTACTAACATTTCTAATTCAAAAGGGCGAAGTTCCATAACTAATCAGAATAACAGGTGTTACCAGTTGTAAAACATCCACATTGATTTGTATACTTATTTGTTATGCTGCTTATTCTCTACCCCTGTACCGGATGTGTATAAATTGATGCCATGAAGCCTCACTCTTCTGTCTGACAAAGTGGACTTGATCCACAAAAGCTAGCATTAAAATGCAACAGTTAGTCTTTAAAGTGCCACAACTTTTGTTTTGTGTATTCTCTGATTTGCTTGGATTCAGATGAATCAGAGGTGTTTCTCCTTATACTTCAAGACTGGTTTTTTTTTGCCATCCATCTTTTTCTCTGAGATGTTCTGCACATATCTATGTATACATCTGTTAGTTGAAGCTAGCTATTTCTCAATGTTTGGGACATCTAGCACAGTAAGATAAATTTCAAGCAACAATAATTTCTTGTTGTTGGCATAAGGAATGTGTGCAGCATTCAAGGATTTTTTCTCTCTTTCCAGAGCTGATGCTCTTGGTGCAGGACCTAAGATGCAGGAGCAGAAGTGCAAAACAAGACCCAGGCCTTCCCTGTTGGCTGCCGCAAGACCTATGAGGGCAATCTTGCCTGCACCTGCCAGCTTAGCAAGAGAAACCAAAACAGAACAACCCTCTGGCAGACAATCATTTGCAAACAATGGTAAAATGAAAACTCTTTATGCTTTGGGAAGGAGGGCTCTCCTTTCTGAATGGTGTGCTATCAGTTGTTGTATTTAGAATTACAAGTTGTTTCCCCGTATCCTTGGTGGAGACAGTCCAAGACTACTGTGGATACCTGAAACTGCAGATATACAGTGAACCTCATATTTTACATAGCAGACAGTGGCCTCTAGTGGTTTGCTCTAGTAATGCTCCATAGAATATCCTGAATATTGGTCAGGATATTTTATTGAATATTTTAAGGTCTGTGGATAACTGAAACAATGGATGTTGAACCCGTGGGTATGGGTGATAACCTATATGTTGGCTGCACATGATGGTTAGTGGAAGTTTTGGAAAACTTAATAAAAGAAAGACTTTGAGTAATATTTCCCATCAGTTTCAGGCATGGAGGATTGATGTAGCCTGCCAGATAATTTTTGGTCATAACTCCTTTCATTTCTAGCCTGTGGGGCCATGTGAGTTGCAGTCTAGGATTTTGGCCTGTTGTTTGTTACGTAGACTCTTAACAAATGGTAAACTCTAAAAAGAGGGGTACACTGACAACTGGTCTCATATGTTACTTGTCAAAATGGTTAGTATAAGGTGCAACATATTGATGTTAATCATTTGTTTCTATTGAACCTTCCCTGTATGTTTGTGGTTTAAGAAAACTCCCCAATAAGGATCTCTGGGCTGAAGCCTAGTACTTTGAAGCAACTGGGTCAGTCTTCTGTGCAACCATCCGCTGCTGAAGAACACAAGGTAATTGTGGATTTAGCCTAATATTTGATGGTTTTTTGTTGTCTTAGAATTTATTTGTCATCACATGATGATCTCCAATCTCGTTGTTCTGTGCAGGACAATGACAATAAAGACTTTATCTATCTATCTATCTATCTATGATGGCACTCTGTTTTCCAATGTAAAGCAGTGGTGAAAACAGAAATAATTTACCTTCCTGATTTGATTTTGAGTGATATATGTAGCAGACATCAATCTCTAAGCCAAGGGTGGGCAATATGTGGCATTTTGAATCTTCCCATCATCTCTTGCCGTTGGCTTTATTGGCTTGGACTAGTGGGAATGGCTATCCTGCAGTGTCCAAAATTGTTAGTATTTATTCCATGCTGGCTCTTATATGTTGAGATTTCCTGTGGAGACTAGTGTGTTCTTGTGCATTCTGTAACCAGTGAACTCTTTTTCTTTACCTTTAAAGACAATTTTTTACTTTTTGTAGCATTCAGATTATATCGGGCGGGAGCATGAATCATTGATGCCGAGTGCAATCATTTAGGAAATTTCCAGTTACAAATATGGCATCTCCATATTGACTTGATTAACCAATTCTGTTCTACAAGAAGTTCAGGCACTTTGGGCACTTTGCTTTTTCTGAGGAGACCCAGTAAATATGGAAGTCACGTACAGCTTGAAATCAAACAAGGAAGCCTATAAACAGCTGTAATACGCTGCTGACTATTGGCATCATTCTGTTGCACAGTCAGAAACCAACAGGATTTTGACCTGTGTTTGTTACATGGAATCTTAACAAATGGTAAACTCAGGCCAGTGTTGGCCTGAAGGTGTGGTGATACAGTGGTACCTCAGTTTACGAACACGTCAGTTAATGTAATTTTTGGCTCACGAATGAATCCATTGAAAATATTGCCTTGGTTTACGATTTCCCCCCGGAATGGATTAATTGGTTTTCAATGCATTCCTATGGGAAACTGCATTTCGGATTACGAATTTTTGTTTTGAATGCATTCCTATGGGAAACAAATGCATTCCCATGGGCATTTCAGTTTACACATTTTTTGCAACACAAAATGTCCTGGAGAACGCATTAAATTCGTAAACAGGTAACACTGTATTTAAAAAGGAAAATAATCAAATACTTTTGAGGGAAATATGACAAATTTCTTACATTGCATCTGATGCTATATCTCTTTTGCTTTCCTAATATTAATTTAAAGCTCCAGGGTAATACAAACAGTCCGATGTCTCGTGTTAAGGTGGTGGAGGTCAAACAAGATGTATTTCCTTCTTATAAATATAGCTGCACTGTAACCTTGGTAAGAATCTTTGATCAGTAATTATCTCCTTAAAATGCAATACATAAATTGTGTGTGCTTGTAGCTAGATCTAGGTGCAAAGGGGGAACCTGCCACATGACCACAGGAACGTCTGCAGCAGCAGACAGCGCTGGCTCTTCGGCTTTGAAACAGAGATGAGCACTGAACCCTAGAGTCGGATACGACTAGCTTTCGAGCAAGGGAAACCTATAAACAGACAGGAAGCCTCCTTTTTGTGTAGCAATTGGGCCACAACTCACTATTGTTTTTGATCTTGACCAGGCCCTTCACGCACTTTTGGGAATGTTGGGATGCTCTTTGTTTTAGAAGCAGCATCGAATTCATGTTGCTTTACTTTGTATAGACTACTTTGCTTGCATGAGATGAAAATTGCTCCAAATGACCGTTGTCTTGAGCTGCTTTTTATTAAGTGTGAAAGGTTTTTGCCACCCAGGCTTTTATTCATCCACCCTTTGCCACTTGCTTTCTAGGTCAGCTTCTGCCTTCCTCTCATCTTGGAATAGTTTCCACTCTTAAGCTTTTAGGATTTGATTTATCCAGAAACATCACAGCTTCTAGTCTGAGAGCACGTGTGGTTTCGTACCCGCTGGTAGCTTATACTAATGCAGCCAAACGGAAAATTAACAGGTGTTATCTGACATGACATTAATTCCTTTTGAACGTATTCTTTCTTGGCATCCTAACGGAATTTGACTAGTTCCCTGTCTCCATTTTGCTTTTCATTATTGCCAGATTCTGTTGCTCCAGTTGGGTTTGCGCAAGCGTCTTCTAGGTTACTGTTTCTGGAATTTAGCATTAATTCTGAGGCACACCATTTTATCTTGCTGATTTTAACATTTTCTGGAAAGATTGGCAACATCATTGTTTGTTAAATCTGCTAACCTTGTGTTATGTGTAAAATAGCGCTTATGTCTTGGTTGGTCTGTTTGTAGGACTTGGGGTTGGCCACATCTCGTGGAAGAGGGAAATGTAAGAACCCATCTTGCAGTTATGTGTACACTAATCGACACAAGCCAAGAATCTGCCCCAGCTGTGGATATAACCTTGCCAAAGACAGAGTTGAGAAAACAACAAAATCCCAAGTGAGTGGTGGCTCTCTTTAATAGTCTTTGAAATTAATTTTAGTACATTAAAAATCTCTTCTCAGTGAGTCCTCCGTTTTGAATGCAGTGGGATTTGCTTCTGGGCAGATGTGTATCGAACTTGGATGTAAGGCAAAGCAGTGTAAGTGGAAAACTACATGCTGTGGCTTCTTGTTATCTTTGCTGTAGATTATTCTGTTATTCTCAACCTTCGGTCCCCAGACATTCTTGAACTATAACTCCCAGAAATCTTCAGCATTGACTGTGCTGGCCAAGATTTCTGGGAGCTGTAGTCCAATAAAATTTGGGGACCCTAGGCTGAGAACCAAGTGGTTGAGACTGTTGTATGGCTTTGGACTAGAGCAGTGATGGCTAACCTTGGCACTCCAGCTGTTCTTGAACTTCATAAGAACATAAGAACAGCCTTGCTGGAACAGGCCACAGCCCATCCAGTCCAGCATTCTGTCTCACACAGTGGCTCAGCATTTGCTTCAAGGGATTCCCAAGCAGATGCCTTCACCTGCTTAGGATTCCCTGGAAATGGCATTGAGAGATATCCTTCCTGCCTATCTCTCCAACCCGGAGGTTGTCCTTAGGTATCCATAATTATAGCCATTGATACCCTTGTCCTCCATGAACTTGTCTAATCCTTTCTTAAAGCTGTCAAGACTGACCGCTGTCACCACTTCTTTTGGCAGGGAGTTCCATAGACCAGTAATCCTCTGGGTGAAAAAGTACTTTCTCTTATTTGTTTGAGAACTAGTACCCAAAAGTTTCATCGAGTGTCCCCTAGTTCTAGTGTTGTGCGATAGGGAAAACAGTTTTTCCTTATCTACTTTGTCCACACCGTGCATGATTTTATAAACTTCAATCAGGTCACCTCTTAGACGCCGTCGTTCAAGAGTGAAGAGGCCCAACCGTTGCAGCCTCAGATGGTAAGGAAGGTGTTCCAGTCCCCTAATCATTCTGGTTGCCCTCCTCTGCACTTTTTCCAGCTCCATAATATCCTTCTGGAGGTATGGCGACCAGAACTGTACACAGTATTATTCCAGATGGGGCCTCACCATAGATTTATAAAGAGGCAAAATGACACTTGTTGACTTATTTTCTATATCCTTCCTAATGATCCCTAGCATTGAGTTTGGTTTTTTTTCACTGCTGAGGCACACTGGATTAAGACCTTCATTGAGCTGTCCACCAGGACACCAAGGTGAGACTGTTCATTTGGTCACACCAACCATAGAGGCACCACTGAGCAATGGTTGAAGAAGCTTTCTCAGTGGCTGAATTCCCCAGGCTAATTCCTTTCTCCCTTTTCCTCCTTTGTCAGGAACTGATGAAGTTTCTATTCAGACTAGCTTGCAACATTTGAAGGTGTCTTGTTGGAGGGGTTTAACTCTTTGTAAGGTGTTGTTTCTTTTTGTTATGTTTTAATTGTACAGTATCTTTAATGTTTTTGTGGTGTATATTTATGTTTGCAATTGAATTTTATTACCCATCTTGAGTGCCTTTTTTGACAGAAAAGCAAGATCTACATTTAATACATTGTAAAAAGATTTTTGAAATGATAGCAAAGATTTTTGAAATGATAGCCGTGTTAGTCTGTGCAAGAAAATCCAAGAGTAAACAAAACAAAAAGAGAAAAAATGTGGCACCTTAAGGATTAACTGCTGTGTTTTTATATTCGCTTTGGTGGCATCAATTTATACACATCAGGTACAGAGGGTACACAATGATTTTAGTTTAACAAATAAGTATACAAATCTATATGGCTTTTTACAAGTCTTACTGGCAGAAGATCTCTGATTGGGGTTCAGGTTTATTGCTGTTAAGTTTCGCCCTCTTGAGTTGCAAATGGTTAGTAAAGCAAACATTGTGGCATTACACATTTGCTAATGAGTTTACCCTTCAGAGCTAACATTTATTGACAATGGTGTGTATGACCCAGGCAAAGCACCAAGTTCTTCTTTTGTTCTGTAAAGTGCCCTGGGGCACAGCTGACATCTGGGGTTGTAACAGGGTTTAGTTTCCATCTCTGTTTTATTGTGCTTACTCTCTGATATTGTAAAAAGAGAAAGTGGAATTGGAGGTTTAATTTAAATTGCCTTGGGTCGCCCCAGGGTGAGGAAGGTGGTATATAAATATAGCAATAAATAAATATAGCAATAAATTCTGGGAAGGTAAATTGCAAGAGCTGTGGTATTTTGTGCATTATAAAAGGGATGTTCCTGACATTGCTGTGAATGGGCAATTGTATAGCGTCACTTAGCCCCAATAAGCCTATGTTCTGTCCTCATTCAGAGGTGCCTTGCGGGCAATGGTTCATGGGGTCGCAAAGGGTCGGAATCAACTGCGACTGAAGAACAACAATAACAACAATAACATTCTCTCCTGCTAAGGATATTGTCATGGTTTTCAACCTTGTTTGCCCTCCCACTTTATGCCTTGCTCCCAATCAGGGTTGATTATACATCATGGATGGGAGTGAACCTTGGTTGTTTCTAACTATGATGCATACTTAGCCATTCATGTATGGATAAAATTATATGGGAATTGGGATAGATGTTGTTGCATGCCCTCATGCCTTTGATGTAAAATTGACATGAGCTTGAGATTTTCTTTGAACTTGAAATTAAAGAGGAATGGGGACAGCACATGTCCCTTCCTCCCAGCCCCAGAGTTCAGGTGAAATTTGGGATTTATCTGTGCTCTTTGCTCTCTCTCCTGTTTGATTTTTTCTTCCTCCCTCAGATAAGAGCAGGAATGTTTTCTCCTGTGTGCACACTGTTTCAGAGGGCTAGCATAAGATTGGGTCATACATGAAATATGACCCTGCCTCTTGGAAATACAGTGGAACCTCATACAACAATCGCCCCAAATAGCAACGAAATCGCATAGCAATTAGGTTTTGGGGGAGAAATGGTGTCCCGCATAACAATTTTCCCTATGGAAAAAATCGTACAGCAATTTTTCAATGGGAAAAACCACTTAGCAAAAAAAATCGTCGTATGATGCATCCCATAGGGAAAATCGCTATACAATGCATGTATCACATAGCAAATGTTTTGTACAACAACGGGCCCCATGGATCAGATTAAAATCATTGTATAAAGTACCATTGTAATGCATTCTTTCCAAGTAAGACCAGTCATGATCATCTGCGTGCATGATCATCTGTCTTCATTTTTCTCCAAGTGAGGAGGGGCTGTGAAATTCCACCAGATGGGAATTCCTGGACTTTGAACAAAGATAAAGGCCTGGCCAGAGCTGTATGTGTGATATTGTATTGGTCTTTTGAACCAAAATCTCAGCTGCGGCTGAATTGCTTAAAATTTCTTGATGGAAATTTTACTTTTCATTAAGATTTCCCCTTGTTCTTCCCTTTCACTACACAACTTCCGTAGTGTATCTTCATGTAAAAATAAATTTCTAAACTAGGTCACTAATGCAGTTTGGGACAGTCATAAGAGGGCTTGTTTTGTTAAGGTTTTGTTTTATTATCTTAAAGAGCCCCCTAGTGTTTATTTTTCTAATTCCTTTAAACTTAGAGAAGATAATTGCTTTTAGAGTGATTCAGTTCTCAGAGTATTTCCTCATGACTACTAAACTGCCATCTCTGTGTCCTCTTGGGCTGGAAATGGGTTTCTATGTACAGTAATACCTCATACAATGTCCAAACTTGGTTCCACAAGTTAGGACGTTGTATGCATTCCGACTTTGTATGAGGCATGCAAAATCTTAGCCTCGATGCCTCATACAACGTCCAAATTATTGCCACCGATGCTTTGTATAACGTCATTCCCATAGAGATACATTGCACAAACTGCAGGGCAAAGTCAAAGAAACACAGGAAATTGACAGAATGTTAAGAGGGGCCTTCGGCTCAACAACTTAAACAGGATTTAGCAAGGAGCGGGCTCAACAACCACGTCGGAGCCCAACTCCAAGTCCTCAGGATCATCGCCAGAGCAGGGCAACAAATATTATTATTATTATTATTATTATTATTATTATTATTATTATTATTATTATTATTATTATTATTATTATTATTATTATTATTATTATTAATTTAATTTAATTTAATTTAATTTAATTTAATTTAATTTAATTTAATTTAATTTAATTTAATTTAATTACCACAATTCTCTACCTCTGGTGCAGCGTCTGTGTCGGCTTTTTTCCCCTCTAGCCAAGCAGGTCTCGGGGCGGAGGCAGCGGTAGGCAATGGACGCACCAGGCTCCCATCTCTGGAGGTGGGGTGCCGCTTTTGGGGCTGCGGAGAAGTGAGCCCCAGGTGCGGCGAGTTCTTTCTTCCCCGCCTCCTCCGGCTGGCTGCCGGTCGAGCTCCGTGGGGCCTCCAAGCCCTGGCGTTGGTGGAGGCAAGGTGAGGCAGGGCCGGAGGGAGGTGGGGCCAGTGTCCGCAGCAGGCTCCCATCCCGGACCGATGGCCGGGGCCCGGAAGAGTCGCGGCAAGGCTTGTCCTCTTATCCCTCCGGTCAAGGCAGGGCTGGAGAGAGGCGGGGCCGGTAGCCGCAGCTGACTCCCATCCTGGGCCGATGGCCGTGGCCCGGGAGAGTCGCGGCAAGGCTTGTTGGCTGCTCCTCTGGCGTCCCGGAGGACAGAGATCCCCGGAGGACAATGTTCTATAGGGTCGCAAAGGGTCGGAATCAACTGTGCGACTGAACAACAACAAAAAAAACTGTAAAAACCCTAATACCTCATACAACGTCCGACGATGGTGTATGAGGCAACTTTTTCCCAAGAATTGGGCGACGTATGGATCCGACGTTGTATGAAGCGGACGTTGTATGAGGTATTACTGTATTGCCATTCTTGATGTCTGATTTATGTCCATTAGCTCTTTTGCGCAGAGACTGTCCTGTTTGTCCTGTGTAGAACAAAGAGGGGCATTTATTTATTTATTTATTTATTTATTTATTTATTTATTTATTTATTTATTTATTTATTTATTTATTGTGAAAGATGGCATAGATCACATTAGCAGAGGACCAAGTAAATGGTTGTGTGTGACATAGTTGGGCCCTGTAATTGTGTTACCAGAATAAATGTGGGGGCATAGCTGGTATCTGGGTTTGTGTGCCTCTGTACCTGATGTATATAAATTGATGCCATGAGGTTTTACTCTTATGTCTGATGAAATAGACTTAATTCACGAAAGCTCACATTTAAATACAGAAGTTAGCCTTTAAGGTGCCACAACTTTCTTGTTGTTTTGTTTACTTTGATTTTGCTGGATTGAATTTTTACTGCATGTTGCAGTTTGTTTGCTGCTTCCTGCAGTGAAACCTATGTTACTCTAATAGTATATGAATGAAGGAATTACAAAGAACAGGAAGACAAGTACCACTGTTAGTGCAAATACTCTGTCAACTCTCTTCCAATTGGAAGTCTGGACTACAGTTGACAAATAAATCACTATGAAACCTGTGAAATCACTGTGAATCACTATGGAAGACTTTCCACCAGTTGATCTTGTTCTAGCTTCCCTGTGCCAGTTGGAAAACCATTTTCAGCTTTCCGCATTCTCTTGGCATGTTTGTACCATGAAGAGGTAGAAGTGTACAGGTGTTCCTGAACTGCTAAAGTTCATGGTAGCAAGCTTTTAAAAAGTCTTTCTGTTGAAACAATTTCCTCTGTGAGAGAACAGCCTCCATTGATCTTACACCACGGAAGTGGGCACCAATGGTTGTCAGCCCTAATTTGCTCAGCATTTCATCCCAATTTACCAAATAAGATACACTCCCCCCCCCCCTTAAAATACACTGGAAAAATGGAGTGTGTCTTGTGTGCAGGCAAATACGGTAGTCACTGTATATGGTGGCCTCTAGTGGGACATTTTGGAAATACCGTAATGGTGTGCATCTTATACTCCGATGCGTCTTATAAGCCAGAAAATGCGGTATGTGTGTCTGACGTGGTGCCATAGAGACCTAGCAAAATGGAAACATTGCTTCTTTTCCTTAATGAGTTGTATTTCCCGGTGGCCTTTCTCACCAGACAGTTTCATTCAGAAGTGCAGTCACAAGCTATCTGCACGGTGGAGGAGCAGACCTCTTGTTATTACAGTGATGGTATTGTACCTCCCAGCGTGGCCTTGGGCTTTAAGGAAAATGTCTTAGTAAGCTTGATGTGGTATAGCAGGTGGTGAAGGTTACAGAACCAGCACCTGGAGTCAAGAAGCTGAATCATGGTCTGGTTTTCCCTCTAAAGTAGTGAAGGGGAAAGCCTTAAAGGTGGTGGGAAGAAGCTGGTGGTGAAGGAACTGGAGCTTACTCCAGTCTTCGGACGGGGCAGGAAACAGGGTATGTTAGATAGTTTTCTTTATGGGCAATGTTTTGTCTCGGGTATATTTTTATATTTATCAATAAATGAAACTTGTTTTTGTAAGACAGTTGTATTTATTGGAAAGGGTGAGTATTGTCAGGCTTTACAAAGCCTTTATCATTAATCCACTCTTGGCTGAGGAGGCTTAAAGCCAAAACTATCCTCAGGTGGTTTGGAGGGGTTTTTTTTTGGTCCAACCCAGTACAAATCTAGGGCAGATTTCCCAAGTCTGGGTGCTCATGACCTGAAGCTTGGAATATCCAGTGCTATCACGGAGTGAGCTCAAGAGAGCCCCGGTGGAGGGTCCTGCATGGTGCCGTATCTCCCTCTGGGGTGTCAGACGGGATTGCTGACAATTACTCTGCTGTAGTGTGATTGTGTCCCTGATTACCCTGCTTAGTGATTAGGCAAAGCCACTTGGGCACAGTTGGTCTCAGGTCATGCTGTCAGACCAAGGACAGTGGTGCAGGATTGTAGCAGAAGAGAGTTTATGCTTCTAATATTAAGACCTCTTCTGTGCTTCAGATTTAAATCCAGAAATATTTTGACAGTTAACCAAAACGAAGCTTTCTTTGCAGGATGTCACCTCTAGTCCTGTGCATATTCTGAACACCAGTGAGCCACTAACCCAGACTCAGAAAGAGATCCAGCGGCAGTCCACTCTGCAGCTCCTGCGCAAAGCAATACAGATCCCAGAAAATGAATCCGAGGTGGCTGATGTTTTGGCACTGATCAATGAACTCAATAGCTCACGGCTCATCCTCTCCAATATGAATGAGGAGACAGTCACCATCGAGCAGACATCTTGGTCAAATTACTATGAGTTTCCTTCATCTCAGTGCCTTCTATGTAGCAGCCCTTTGTTCAAAGGAGGACCAAAGTAAGTTAAGAATCATATGCTGTATTTTCCAAGGCTGATTGCAGTTGTGGCCTTCCAGATGTTGTTGTTGGCTAGGACTAATTGGAGTTGGAATCTAACAACATATCTAGGGCCATATGTTGCCCACAGTGGCAACTGGCCTTTTGGGGAGCAGAATCTGCTTTCCTTTCAATATCAGTCTATGCTTTTTAATCACAGAGCAACTCAACAGTGAAGTTGGGTAGGCCCATAAACAGAAATCTAGACTGTTGCCTAAAATGGTGGGAGAAATTTGATGTACAGTAAAGGCCTACTTTATTTCAAGTTCTATTGAATATGTGCTGTTATCACAAAAGCTCATTGGAGCGAAAGAACAAGAATGATTCTTATCAATACTGTTTCAGTGACTTTATTTGTTCATATCTTTATTTGCAAAAGAAATGATATTGACTCAGGAAGAACCTGGAAAAAGGACTCAGGAATAATTAGTTTAATTCTGAATGCAAGCCATCTTAAATGATTTTTTAACATGAGCATGGTGAATGTAGGTGTAATAATACAATGTCATCTTAAGGAAATTGTTGAGTTTAAAAGCAACCTATAATAATTTAATTAAAGAAAGGAAAGGGGGAGAGTTATATAAAATCTGGAAACATTTAATAATGGCTATTAATAATGGAAATAATCCTCAGATTTGGTCTGTAGCAAAATTCTTTTTACTTTCATATTATTCTGTTTTGTTAAGCTCTTCAAACCTGGGAAAGATACTACAGCAATTTTTTTGCTGCAGCTCTGCTACATAATGTCAGCAATACATGCAGTGCTAGAATCAGAAATCAGTGTGAGGCTATCTTTTTTGGCATTATTTATATCCTTATCTTTCCTTTGCCAGCCCTAAAAAAATCTTTGCTGCAAGGACCAGAGCTGTAGCACTTTCTGAAAATGAAGTCCTTTGTTTGCCCTTGTGGGCAAAAGGTGTGACTAGAGAGATGATCTGAGACTATTCACAGGTGCAATTTCGAAGTTTTATTTAAATCACATCAGATAAATAGGGAATAAGATCTATGAAACAAAGGCCCAGTATAAAAGAAATCAAAGGAAAATAAATACATCTCTAATGATACAATGCAATGATAAAATAAATAATACAAAGCAGAACAGTCTGGATGGAAAAGGCTGAGTCAACTTTGATCCACATCAGGATCGAACTCATAATGGTTTGACTGCAGGAGCAGTTTAAGCCCTGCACTACCAGGGCTTGATGATTGTTTAAAATTTCCTTGCATTTTTTCAAGCCGTGATTAATAAATAACATCTTCCCAATTCCAGTTCTCTTGCAGGCCCACAAGAATGCTGGTTGTTGACAGCAAATAGGCTGTACATAGTCACTGCTCAGCTCAAAATGTGTGTGAATGTGCAGTGCTTGGCTCTCCACAGTTTCAATGATATCTATACTGGTAAGAAATGCATGCATGAATTAGGCTGTAAGAGGCTTAGGTTTCAGTGTTTGGAGGAATGCAGAATTTGAGTGTGCCTTTTTAATCTGTAGTTGAAATTCTGTGGTTTAACATAGTAAGTTGCACTAGAGTACGCCCATTGAATAGTGGGAATTTGATAAATCAATGCCTCTATAGGCTCTGTTGATTCAAATGGGCCTGTTTGAGTTGCAACTTACTAAAGCAAATCTGTATAAGATGATCAGTCTCTTAGCTTGAATGTTGAGTTCACCATGTCATTAATAAAAATTACATGCTGTCAAATCGATTCTGTCTTACGAGAACCCTTTCCAGTTTTCTAGGTACTGAGTACTTAGAAGTGATTCATCCCTCCTTTCTTTTGGGGGTGTCTGGGATCTGAACAGTTTGATCAAGGCTACTAGGCTGACTGCAGTGGCTTAGTGGTTAAGACACTGAACTTGGTGACTGGAAGGTCAGCAGTTCGAGACCCAAGTGCTGCACAATGGAGTGAGCTTCTGTCCCTGTCCCAGCTCCTGCCAACCTAGCAGTTTGAAAGCAAGAAATTGCAAGTAGATAAATAGGTACCACTTCGGTGGGAAGGTAAACAGCATTCCGTCCATTCTGGTGTCTAGTCATGTCTGCCACATGTCCACGGAAATGTCTGCAAATGTAGACAGCACTGGCTCTTTGGCTATAAGAGGAGATGAACCCTAGAGTCTGATACGACTGGCTTTTGAGCAAGGGTGACCTTCACCCTTTACCTTTACTAGACTTACTTTTCTAGGAGGCACAGTGGGGAATCATCCTAAAAGTGTGTTCTGTTTTTCAACCACAGGTTTGTTCAATGTAGGTAACAAGCTTTTGGTGAGCCTGGACCTTCTATTTATGATAAGAAATCATATTAAACTTGGTGAGGATCCTAAAGTGGCCATCAGCAGCATCTTGGAATCCGTGCAAGAACAGACTGGTATTGATATTTGCTCTTTATTCTTCCTTTGCAAGAGCGCTGCACATTCAAGGGGCTTTGCTAGTTGAAGACTCAGGGTTATCAGATCATTGTGGTATTTGATAGTAACTCCAGTCAGCCCTCCTCATCATACGTAGTAGTGAGGGATGATGGGAGGCCCCACAGATTAGGAATAAGAGAAGCTGCCTTCTGCTGGGTCTTCCTTGCCTAGTATTCTTGACACTGGCAGGATCCTTTCTAATGCCTTGAGATGCTAGAGAATGAGCCTGAGCATTTTGTACGCAAAGCATGAGTTTTACCCCTGGGCTGCAGCTCCTAATTCTTCTTCCATAGCAAGGTTTTCCTTTGAAGAGATGTTTAATGGAATTGGCTGTTTTAACCAAATCTGTTGAGAATCACCTTTCCCTCTACATCAGTGTTTCCCAACCTTTGGTTTTTGGGCTGCAGTTCCCAGAAGCCTAAGTCAATTCCCCAAAGCACTGATCAGCCAATGTACTGACTAGGCTTCTGGGAGTTGAAGTCCCCCTGTGGGGTGTGGGGCCTACGTTGGGTACCACTGATCTATGTTGCTTGATGGGTTTGTGAAGAAGCCATTTCCTCTTCTCTGAGATAATCTATTTGTAAGCTGACTGCCTGAGTCAAACAGTTTCTAGCTGCCTTTTCCGCAGGCTGTGTTTCAGTTTTTGTATGGCAGCTCTAGGAAAATAGGACTCCTGTTGCAGCTGGCCACAGTATTTGAATATAGTATCTGAAGAATATGGAATTGACGCAAGAGCATTTGATATTTGAGTTTAACTTAACTAGGCAAGCAAGTCAGTACACAAGGGAATTTTTTTATATGAAGCATACAGCATAGGACTAAATGCCTATGCTTTTTGACTGGCAGAAATCGACAGTAGGGCAGAATATCACTTGTGTTTTTACTTGAAGATTTCCACAGTATGAAAGAGAATAGGGTTCTGCAAAACTCTTGCTGTGCAAAATTATTTGTCATCACTAGCCACGACGGGAGCTGCCCCCACCCTTGCTGGCTCATTTGACTACCCTAAATAACCCGTCATCTGGGGACTGTTTGGAGTCTGTCTAAAGATGTTTTTAATTAAGTTGCATTTTATGTTGACTGTAAGCCACCCTGAGTCACTGTGGCGAATGGGCGGTGATATAAGTCTAATAAATAAATAAATTTATGACAGTATAGATTTATCTTCACTGAATTAATAGTTTTTCTTCTGCTATTAAGGCCAGAGGATCAGACTAAAGGCCTATTGTCTAGTGTTGTATCCTTTTGGTGGCCAGGCAGTTGTTTACAAGAAACTCAATGGAGGGTATAAGTGCAACAGCACTTCTTGCTTGTGCCCCCCAGCATACTGGGGAGAATATGTATCCATGTTGACCAGTGTCTATTGACAGTCCTAATCTCCATGAATTGCCTGGTCGTCTTTTAAAGTCACCCAAGTTGGCAGCCATCACTACATCTAGTGGTAGTGAATTCTCTAGTTTACTGTAGTATATGCAGTACAAATAAGCCCTGCCCTTTATGTTTTCTTGAATTTCTCACCATCTTGAGGATGAATTTCCAGCCTTTGTGACTAGAGCACCTGAGGTTGGCCACATCTCTTTTGCGTGGCAGATTTTGGATCTGTTGGTTTTTCCTTTGATCTTCAAGCCTATAACAGATGTGCTGAATTCCCATATCGCCTGATGGAAATTGTGGGGAGCCACACAAAGTGCTTAGGAAGTGGTGTCCCTAGTATCTCTTTGAGCAGTCAAGGCTTAATGTTCTTTGTCACCGCTTGGATTGGTTACATGGGTCTTTGTCGACTTTCATCAACTGTCTTTGTCTCCTTTGCTTTTTCCTCCTCTGCTGCCTCTTTCTTCTTCTTCTTTATTTCCATAGAAAGAAGCCGGAGCCCGGAAGAATTAAGTCAGCTTGAGGAGCTGCTGTGCAGTGGCTACTGGGCCTTTGAATGCCTCACTGTACGGGACTACAATGATATGATCTGTGGTGTCTGTGGCATTGCACCCAAAGTTGAGATAGCCCAGAGGAATGTAGAAAATGTTCTGTCCCTAAAAAATATTGAGGTAGGCTGTCACAGGCATGCCTTGTACTTTCCAACTGTATTGTTTTTGTACAGTTGTTATGCAATGTGTTAACGTCCACATTCACTTCCTAATTTAGAAATAAGAGGCTGTTCTAGAAGATATTTTATATAGTGTCCACCTCCTGAAGTTGATGAGCCTAATTACTGTTAACAATTTTCCTGCCATATTGAGGTCATGCAAAGGGGACGGGGGGACACACCAAGAACAGAGAAATAGTACTGTTTGGTTTAAGGCAGAGAAAGGAGCCAGTTTCTAATGTGTAGGGTAGAACAGAATGTGGACTGTCTCAAAATGAAATGTTGGTTGACATTTTTCTTTCCCTCTTTCTCCAATGGTAGTTTACCTGGCCAGAATTCTTGGCGTCTAGTGAGGTTAATGTGGAAGATTTCTGGTCCACCATGGAGACAGAAGTGATCGAACAGGTGGCCTTCCCTTCCAGCATCCCTATCACAAAGTTTGATGCCTCTATCATAGCTCCTTTCTTTCCACCTCTGATGAGGGGCACTGTGGTTGTCAATACAGAAAGAGAGAAGAACCTCGAAGCACATATAATTCCAGGTAGCTTGTTCCTGTGGACATTCTGGTACCTTCTATTTAATGGGCTGGGTAGCTTTGCTAGTTTTCAGAGAGACACTTAAGTCCTGAGAAGGTAATAAGAAGGAATGAACTATAAGCTAGTGGCTCAATTGTTACTTTCACTTGTTATATATGGAAGTAAGTTGATGTGTGCTATATCTTATGCGTTATACATTCACCTGTACAGGTGAAACTCGGAAAATTAGAATATCGTGCAAATGTCCAGTCATTTCACTTAAAAGGTGAAACAAATATTTGCGATAGACTCACTACATGCAAAGCGAGAGATGTCATACCTTAATTCGTTATAATTGTGATGATCATGGCGTACAACGTACATGAGATTATGTGATTATTATGGGGTACATGGGATTGGGGGGTTGGGGTTTTCATAAACTGTAAGCCATAAGCATCAATATTAGAACAAAGTAAGGCTTGAACTATCTCGCTCTGCATATAATGAGTCTATCTCATATATTTGTTTCACCTTATAGTTGCATTACTGAACTGAATGAACATTTGCACAATATTCTAATTTTTTGAGTTTCACCTGTATGCTAGGGTTGATTTTGCAAGGGAAGTCTTAGTGCTGGCATTCATAAATTCTAGTGGGTAATATAAGAATTACAAATTTTAAGTTCACAGTTTCCCAATGGATCACTGACATTTGAGTGATCTTGAGAATATTGCTTTTATACTCTTAGCTCCTTACAGCTGGTTTCTGGTGAAATGAAACAAACACTTGGTGAAATGGCTTAGCTGCAGCTTTCCACTATGAGGCATGCACCAGTCCATCTGCTGCAGAAATGATTCATATATTTTTGTTTTAGATATAAATTTTGAAAACTCTCTGACTCTTACTCTGTAGGTAACCCAAGTGCTCTAGTGAGACAAATTCAGGATGGAAAATATAAAATGGAGCATATTGGTTCATACAGTAAGGAAGAACTACAACATTTGTTGACTCATTGCAGCATTCCTTGGGAGGCAGGAGATTCAAAAGTAAGGGTGTTTTTTCATCTTTATTTAACTCTTTTTGGAGATTACCTAACAGGAATATAATAATCATAATATTGCAGATGTTTCATTACCTTAACTTGGGTTACAGCAATCAATAAAAGTACAGTAGAACCCCACATAATGAAAAAAAAATCAGTTCCACGGAGCTCTTCGCTATGCGTTTTTCCCCATTATGCAGTTCCCTATGGGAGACGCCCCACATAACGAAAACAAGTTTGTTAACCGGGGTTCCCATTAAGCGGGTATACCCTGGTTACAAAAAAACCCGCATAACGATTTTTTTTAGTTATGCAGGGTATCTCCATCACATAACAAACACTTGATTGTGTGGATTTTCTGCTATACAATGCATTTGTTATGCGAGGTACCGCTGTATGTGTGCGTTTGCATATGTAAATATCTGTACATAGAAATGTCAGCTGCAACTCGTATTCAAAAATACATTTTTTCTCCTGTAGCAGGAAAAATACCATCTGCGTGAATTTGTTTAAGGTGGATTCCCAGCTTGCCATGAAGTGACCCACACTCTATGATCACGGCACCATCTCCTGTGGCACATATGAAATGAGACATGCAGGATTTAACACCAGGACTGCAATGGACTGCTGCAGCCTTGAGGATATTATTAAGGCGCATCTTCACAGCCAATCCATCTGGCATGGCCTCTTCCGCTTCCATGACCGTTGGGAATCAGAGTTCCTCCCCCGCTCATTTTGCCGTTGAGCCCAATATGATGGTTTCCAGGGGTATTTCCTCCACTAAGGGGACCATCTCCCACCTAAAGGGGCTCATCCACCTGTAGCTGTTGGCCCCTTTAGGGAGTCAGGTTACTTACCGCCACCCAACACTCGGTGTTGAGTTGCAACTGTACGGTCTACTCCATTACCATAGCGGGATGTCCGGCCAGACAGGCATACCTGTTATAAAACATAAGGAAGTAGATTCAAGGATTATCATATCCATTGTTCCATAAAGAGGTATGAGAATTATGATGGAAGTGAATTATTCCTATTAATGTACAGGTGAACGTCGGAAAATTAGAATATCGTGCAAATGTTCATTCAGTTCAGTAATGCAACTTAAAAGGTGAAACAAATATGTGAGATAGACTCACTACATGCAAAGCGAGAGATGTCATGCCTTACTTTGTTATAATATTGCTGCTCATGGCTTACAGCTTATGAAAACCCCAACCCCCCCAATCTCATGTACCCCATAATCATCACATAATCTCATGTATGCCATGATCATCACAATTGTACCGAATTAAGGCATGAGATATCTCACTTTGCATGTAGTGAGTCTATTCTATATATTTGTTTCACCTTTTAAGTGAAATGAACATTTGCACGATATTCTAATTTTCCGAGTTTCACCTGTAATTAGTAAAAGGGTGCAGCATGCCGAAAAGGGAGTCTTGTGTGTAAGAAGTAAACTTCAGATTCTTTGGGTTAATTTCTCCATTCCAGCCATATTCTAGAGTATGGCTTTCTAGTTCTTTAAAGGTAGTTTTTCTGTAAGCCTATTAGAAGTCCCAGTTTTGTGTAGTGAGTACTGTTTTCTTAGGTAAAGGTAAAGGTTTCCGTTGCTCGAAAACCAGTCATATCTGACTCTAGGGTTCAGTGCTCATGTCTGTTTCAAAGCCGAAGAGTCAGTGCTGTCTGCTTCTGCAGACATTTCCGTGGTCATGTGGCAGGCATGACTAGACACCGGAACGCACAGAATGCTGTTACTTTCCCACTGAAGTGGTCCCTATTTATCTACTTGCAATGTCCTTGCTTTTAAACTGCTAGGTTGGCAGGAGCTGGGACAAAGACAGGAGCTCATTCCGTCCTGAAGTACTCGGGAATCAAACTGCTGACCTTCTGCCTTCCAGTCAACGTTTTAGCCACTTGAACCACTGCAGTTTTCTTACCCTCTGTCTATTCAGTCACTACATCATTTGATTTTGTATTACGTATATCATTATGTTTGGAAAACAAGTCGCTTGGAAGTAACAATCTACAATTCATCTTACATTTGCTTGATATCCTACTTGTCTTATCATGAAAGAGACACAACCCTTCTTTTCCGTTATGCTTATTATTATTTCATAACTTTAATTATGAAAAGTATAAGCCACATTTCTCCTCATTAGGAGTGAAGCAGACTAAATTTTAAATATAAAACTGGAACAAAACATTCCTTAAAACAGAATAAAAGCAATTCAAAGATCCAAGGCTTGACAAAAGACTACAGTTCTAAATGCCTTTTGGAAGCTCATTAAGAATGGAGCCTTCTACTTTTCCCTTGAGATGGAGTTCTGTAGTTGTGGGTTGTTAGAGGAAAAGCCTTATCTGACATTTCTGTAGCATCGCTTGAAAATATTTGCATTTGTTGAAATTACTCATGAGCTTCTCTTTGATGAAGGAAAGTTCTTAGAAAATATATTTGGGGCCTTTGTGGAAGAAGTACCCAATGACTTTTGCTTCTGTTTTCAAACTTTGAAAACATTTTAGACACACATGTTCAAGTAGGAAGTATTAAAGTATGAAACATGGATGACAAGCTATATAAGAAATTGCCATTCAAATATATTTATTTGGGTTTGTCCACTCTAAAGCTCTAAATTCTTTAAATTCCGAGTTTGGTATATTAATATAGAACTGTGTCACACTTTTTCAGTCTAGGTCAGTGTTTCCCAACCTTTGGTTTTTGGACTTCATTTCCCAGAAAGCTAAGTCAGGATGTTGGCTGATCAGTGCTTTGGGGAATTGAGTTAGGGTTCTGGGAATTGAAGTCCAAAATCCAAAGTTTGGAAAACACTGGTCTTGTATTTATCTTTCTTGTCACCCTTTATTTTTAAAAGCCAGCTGTTTATGTGAGAAGAGAGCTTTTTGGCTATGAGTGACATGCTGGGTTTCCCCCCATCTTCTTGATATGTTTTCTAGGAGCAGCTTTGCCTTTCACTTTTAGCTGTCTACGATTTCGTCCAGAATGGGACATCAATCAAACAACCTCCAGCACACTTGACTGGAGGAAAAATCTACAAAGTGTGTCCACACCAGGTAAAATAGATTAAAATTATACTCATATGTTGATTCAGAATGTTTGATAGATGTGTTTATCATATCATGTAGTTAGAACTGATACCTTCAGCAAAGACATATTCAGTCATATTCAAATTTATTTATACAGGAAAAAAGAACGTAAGAACCCTCTTGTACAGACCAAGGTCCTACTTATCCCAATATCTTGTTTTCCCCCAGTGACCAGCTAGAAGCCACCAAGCAGCCCTTGAGGATAGTAACCATAGCCATTATGGCAATTAATTACTGTTATCCTCCACACATTTGTCTAATCTCTTCTAATTCTACCTAACTTGATAATTGTCATTACATTCTGTGGTTGCAGATTCCATACTTTTACTGTGCTTTTTCTTCTTCTTTGCTTCTTCTTTTACCCCATCAGGGCACTCGGTGGAATAAGGACTTTTGTCTGTTTTCTCTTTTGGAATAAAATGAAACTGTGTTTTACTTACCTGGCAATTGTCTATTTGACATTGGGGTGGGCAGTGGTTTCCTAGGACTGGAAAACACCTTGGTTGTGATACCACCGTGTTCATTGTAAAGTAAGTTGAGAAGCTCCTAACCTCACATCAAGTCCTAGGCACCACGTCCCAAGTTGCCTCCTCTGTGATGGATTCCCTAGAAGGCAGAAAAAGGCAAGACACTGATTTTGTTATTAGTAAGGGATGGAAGGTGTTCTCTCCTGAGAAGCATTCAGTTGATTTGAGTCGCTAAAGTATTCAGGATGGTATTTGAACAGTTTTGGGTGGAAGCTGAGTGCTATGTTTGCTTTGATTTCTTCAGCACATGCCCAGACATTCCGTTTTAGTCAAACATTTTACATCTTTTATCTCCCTAGGTTGTGTGTGGTTCAAAATACATTGTCAGAGGCGAAAGTCCCCGGGACCATGTAGATCTCCTGGCCTCCTCATGTCACTGGCCACCAGTCTATGTGGTAGACTTGGCCTCTTCTGTAGCCCTGTGCGCAGATATTTGCTACACTCACTTGACTTCTCAAATGTGGGGAAGGAACCAGGGCTGCTTTTCTGACCCCATGGAGCCTTTAAAGGTCAGTTGTCTTACATTGAAATTCTCTTTCTAGAGCTAATGAGGTTATCAGGGAAAGATTGTCTTCTTCTTAAGAGGTATCTCAATTTTCATCTCTCTCTTTTTTTTAGTTAACCTGAAGCACAAATTGCAGCCTATCATCCAGATGTTTATTTTGCCAGTTATAACATGGCTAACTTTTCATTTTAACCCTACAGTTACTCTTGAGCGATAGGATCTGACTTCTGGATTGATATTCAGTGAATTGGGTTTCCAAACTATTTGGGCACTTCTGCAGTCTTGTTCTGCCCCCCCTTTTTTTGGGGGACTGACAGTATTAGAGAGAGATTTGCTTTAGTGGGAGATGTTGTTGTTGATTATGTTTCTTTGGAATTCATGTCACCTTGGACAAAGAGTAGATGGTTTATATTGATGGGTCCTGAGGGCTGCCTAGTTTGGTTAAAAATGCAAGTGACCGGATATCTCTCTGTCTCCCCCCCCCCCCTATCTTTCCTCAGTATGTGTCCTGCCCAGAACTTCTTGACAGGCACTACAATGTGGACATGATCAGTGCGGAGCATTCTGTTCAACACCCAGTCACTCAATCAGCATGTCGCCGAGTAGTTCTCCCAGGGACAGAGCAGAGCAGCCAGATGGATCTGACAGCTCGATATCGTTCTCTCTCACTTTGCCGGGAGCTAGAGCCTTATGGTGCTATTGTTACTGCTATCAACGACAGCAAGACCAGCAATGCTCGTCAGAGGCCTATCACCTTTGACAGTGCCACCCACTATTACCTCTACAATCGCTTGATGGATTTCCTCTCCAGTCGGGAGATTGTGAACAGACAGATTCATGAGATTGTTCAGAGCTGCCAACCCGGCGAGGTGGTGATCCGGGATACTCTGTACCGTCTAGGGGTGGCCCAAATCAAGACAGAAACAGACGAAGGCGAAGGGGAGGATAGTGTTGCGTAATATCCTTTGGAGTGGCAATCTTTTTACCTATAGAAGTGAGAGCAAAGTTTCAGGAGCACCTGGTCGCTTGCCACTAAGACAGGCTCCAGTCCTGAATAGCTCTGGCAGCTTCCATTGACCAAAGAGTCATGTGCTTCCGTTGCTAACCTGGATTGAGTTTTTGATCTGTGGATAGTTTTTTGCAAAGGGGTGTTTTTCATGTTCAGAAGGGCTGTTTGAATCCCTAAAATAGCCAGGACTGCATTCTGAGGAGGAAAGAGTTTCCAGTTACCTCAAACGGCTGGCAAGAATAAGTCAGTCTGTTTGCAGAGGATCCCTTTTCTAAAGTTGGTGTCCTAAGCAGCAAGAGGCATGTAAAACTTGGATGACTCTCCCAGTATTATGTATCTCTCCTGAAGGGGTGGCCATAGTAGACCAAAGAGCCCTTGCTGCCGCCACTGAGTTGTTTTGAAAAGAACTTGCAGATTGCCTTTGCCCCCCCCCCCCCAATGGGTTTTGCAGGAGTAAGAAAAAGCCCAGCTGCTCTTTGAAGCCACTCAGCCTCAGATTCGGGAGAGTCAACGCATACGTTTAGTGGCTGAAATCCAGAGTGAGCTATTTTTAATGGCCACGTGCATCAAGGTAAGGATTGGACCACAGTAGCTTACAGTTACCCAAGCTAACATAGTCGTTGCCATGGTTTTTCAGGGATGCGTACGTTTGGGATAAAGCAACTGGACTAGTTGGTTAGGAGAGGATTTTTTGCACTTTATTTTATATCCTGTCCATGAACTTAATGGGGACACATGAAGAATATTTGTGCCCCAATAATTGGATTCGTTGGACACAGTCTGACAAATGCTTTTCTGCTTCTTTCCCTTGACGAAACATGCTAGGGGAAACGAAGGAACGTGTATCTGGGCCTGTTGGAAACCACTACATATGCTCTAATTCCTGCTTTAACAAACTGACCTAGGTTGTATGTCATGTGGTCCTATTTCTTTGACACTTTGTTCTGAGGACACCAATGTGGTGGTTCTTACATAATGTACTGAACCTGATAGGTGTCTCCAAGTTGTCCACTACTTCCCACTCGCCTTCTTCTATCCCTGAATCTGAAAAATGCTACAAAGGGAAGGAAAGGAGGCCCTGGAAAGTGGAGAGTTAACACCCACTCTGTTTTTATTCCGTTTTGCAGTGTGGGTTTGCATATTCCCTTCTGTGAAGGATTCTGGGGGTGCTGTGGTATAGAAACAAGCAAACAAGAACCATACTGAATTTCTGAGCAAAACTTTGATTTTCTGTTTAAAATTTTTAATTTATGAACATTTTTGTCAGTGAGTGATAAATATTAATAAATTATCTCTTCCAGTTTTGAAGAGTGAAACTATTTGATCCAGTGAGTTTTCCTTACTTGACAATTGCAGGATTTTGAAAGTTACTGGAAGATGACTTCTCATTTGGTTGCTAAAGATAATGGGTACCAAAACGTGATGGGAACGTGTCTCTGTTTCATTGAGTTGGCATCATTTTAAGATTAATTCAAACTTCTGTTTAAAACAAGAGCATTTAGAGGATCTGTCTGCCTATCTGTGTGTATCTAGATCTCTCTTCCATTGCTGTATAATCTCTGTAGGACTCAGTTGTGCTAAACACTTAAGCTCTTCTCATGTGTACTAGTTTCACATCATTGGGGCCAGGGATGCATTCCTTAGATCCACCCCTTTCACTCTAGGGCCCATTGGTTGCGAACTTTGGCACTCCAAGTGTTCTTGGACTTCAGTTACCGCCCAAGTCAGTACAGTATCAGGGCTTCTGGGAATTGAAGTCCAAGAGTAGCTGGAGTGCCAAAGTTCACTGCGGCTCTCGGCTGACAAGAAAGATCTGCAATATGATTATAGGGCTCCTTATGGTGAAAAGCCCTAATATGACAAGGTTCCTTTTATAGCTACACTAGCAAGGGTATCCGGACTTTGTCCCGGGCAGTCTGGGGTGTGTGTGTTGGGTGAGCTACAGGGGTGTTTGTGGCCTCCCCCACTCCGCTCCTGGTGTCCTGCGTGCATTTCGCCACCGGTGTGGCCAGGTGTAGGTGGTTTCCCCGCAGGCCTGAACATGGTTGCAGCCAGTGTGGTTTGTGCTGGAGCTGGGGTGGCGCACACATCCCTTCCTCTCTGTGTGTCTGTCTGTCTCTTTCTGTCTCACTCTATCTGTGTTTTTCTCTCTGTCAGTCACAGACAGACACACACACACACAGAGCGGGGAGTGGGACTTACAGGATCAGCTCCAGGGGTGTTTGAAGGCCTACTTTACATCTCTTCCTTATAGGTTACTAGCATATTTTGCCCGGCGGTGCCAGGCTTTTTAAAATTGTGTTGGATAGTAAAGGGTTTCGTTTTTTTTTTTCCTTGTACCAATGGTGCTGGGCTGTTTTAAATGGTGTTGTAAGGTTTTGTGATTTTGTGGCTTCGAGGCGCTGCGTCCGCCTGCGGTGGACTTGCGCTCCCAGTGTTTTTCGGTTTTTGGGGTGGTTTTTTTTTTTGCGTGCTGGGCTCTTTATATTGGTTTTTGAAGGTTTTTGTTTTATGTTTATGCAAATTTTATTTTAATTTAATTAATTTAATTTAATTTAGTTTAAAATTTAATTTTGGTTTTTTAAATCTTTATTTTTACGCATTTTTCTTTTTTGTTTTGGTTTTTTTTGAGTGAAAAGTGATTTCTGGTACTTTTTGAGATTAGTGTGATTATTTTTTAATGTTTTTATAACTTATTTGATTATTATTTTTTGGAATTAATCTTATTATTTTCAATATTTTTGAATGTTTTTTTCTCTTTTGGCCTCTGGGTGGGGGTGGTCAGCTTTTCTTCCTCTCTATAATTGTTCTCTTCTGTCCTCTGGGTGTCGCTTCCGGTAAGGTTTTTTTTTTATTTTCTCATTTGAGTTCTGGTCCTCATGGATAGAAGACGTCTTTTGGTAAGCTCTCTGGGTTTTTTTTTTTGGGTGGTGGTGGTGGTGGTGGTTTTGGATTTTTGGGGGGGGGGTGTCTGTGTGTTTTTTCTTGTTTGTTTTTGGCTTTTTTGTGTTTCCTTTTTGGATTTTTGAGTGTTTTTGATTGTTTTTGTTTTGTGTTTTTGTTTTTACTTTTTCAGAGGGGGGTGGCTTTCCTTCCCGTGGGCCATGCTGGCTGGCCTGTGGAGAAGAAGGGCAGTGGTGGCAGGGGGTTCCTTCCCCCCCCCATGGGCCATGCTGGCTGGCCCATGGGGAAGAAGGGCAGCGGCGGCGGGTTTTTTTAAACTTTATTTTTCTTGCGCCGGCTTGCCCATCGAAAGGAAGGGCAGCGGCGGCGGGTGTTTTTTTACTTTTATTTTTCGCGCACAGGCCGCCTCAGCGTTTGGCGCGCTAATGGCGCGCAGGATGCTGGGGCTTGGAGTTTTGCCTGCGCGTGTTTGCTTACTGTGGCGGTTTTTTCCTGCGGCTTTTTTTAATTGGCCGCGGCGCGTTTCCGAACGTTCCTTTTTGTGCGGCGCAAGGAACGTTGGGAATTGAAGTTCCCTTTTTTTAACCCGACAGTTACCTGTGAACTGGGTTTGGGCAAGTGAACAGAGGCCCATTACGGGCTAGTGGGGCCTGGTGCAACAACCTTTGTCACATTCCAACGGTTAACACACCATTTTATAGATATAGAAGAAGAAGATTATCTCAGGAATTCTAGGACCTTTCCCTATCAGTCATTCACTCTCAACCAATCACAGTCCAACATGCAAATCAGCTCTTTCCAACATTCTATTTCCAGGCCTTGTTGTTAAACTGCCGTTTTTTCTCCTTTCCCATTTTGTGGGGCGCAGGCCCCACTCTCAGCCTCTGGACCCTCTCGGTGCTGTTCTCAGTGGCATTAGGTAGGTGTGTACAAAGCATTACAGGATAGGCTCCAGGGGTGTGGGAGCCTTTCCCGGAAATGTACCTTATATTTCTTCTTTATAGGTTAAGATTCACTTGGACGCAGTGGCAGCTCTTCTGTCAAAACATGGGAGGTTGAAAATAGAGGGTGGGGGGAGGCTATCATGGACATCCCTCACTCTGTTATCTTGACTTGAAACAAGCGTGCAATGGCTTTGGTAAGTTGGACAAGAACTTGTCCGAGGGAGAGGATACCTTCTTCATGCTCTGCATTTGTCCGAAGAAAGCATTTGTTTTCTTTTGGGTTTTTTTAATCCCTGAATGTCTAAACAGATTTTTCAGATCTCACATAGTATGAGGTCCAGAAATTATTAGTAAATAGCAGTAGCAATTACACTTGTATACCACCCCAAAGCAGTGCACTCTGGGTAGTTCACCAAGTAATTAGCATTTTGTCCCCAACATGCTGGTTACTCATTTTACCTACCTTGGAAGGATGGAAGGCTGAGTCAACCTTGATTGAGCTCACAACCTTTTGGCTGCAGTACAGCAATTTAACCATTGTACTACCAGGATTCTTTACGGATAAAGTAAAAAACATACAATTGAGAGAGTCCAAACACTCCAAGAGGCATGGAGGCTGTTTACAAAAACAATAACAGAGGCCCAATTGGAATGTATACCCAAAAGGAAAAAGGGCACTGCCAGGTCCAAGAGGACTCCGATGTGGTTTACAGGAGCTGTTCGGGAAGTGATCAAAAGCAAGAAAACCTCATTTAGAAGATGGAAGGCTTGTCCAAATGAGGACAGCAGGCAGAAACATAAATTCTGGCAGAACAATCAGGAAGGCAACAATCAGGAAAGCAAAGCAAGACTTTGAGGAGCGTATAGCTAAAAATACTCAGAGAAATAACAAAGACTTCTTTAAGTACATTAGAAGTAAGAACCCAACTAGGAAGGCCATTGGACCATTAGATGACAATGGAAGGCAAGGGGTTATTAAAGAGGAAACAGAGATTGCAGAGAGACTCAATGAATTCTTTGCTTCAGTATTCACTGAAGAAGACAGAGACCACATGCCCAAAACAGAGCCTATCTTCGTAGGGAGGGAAACCGAAGAATTAAGCCAGATAAAAATAACCAGGGAGGAGGTCCTTGCATGTCTCGTTAAACTAAACACTAACAAATCACCAAGACCAGATGGCATCCATCCACGAGTTCTCAGGGAACTTAAAGATGAAATTGCTGATCTCCTAGCCAAAATATATAATCTTTTCCTCAAATCAGGCTTTGTGCCTGATGACTGGAAGGTAGCGAATGTAACACCAATTTTCAAAAAAGGATCCAGGGGTGATCCAGGAAATTACCGACCTGTCAGTTTGACATGTGTCCCAGGTAAAGTGATGGAAACCATCCTAAAAGATAGAATTAATAGGCACATAGAAGAGAAGGCGCTGCTAAAGGAGAGCCAGCATGGCTTTTACAAGGGCAAATCATGCCTCACTAATCTGTTGGAATTTTTTGAGAGTGTCAACAAGCATGTGGATAAGGGGGATCCAGTTGACATTGTTTATCTGGACTTTCAGAAGGCTTTTGACAAGGTCCACACCAAAGGCTCTTGAATAAACTTACCAGTCATGGAATAAAGGGACAGGTCTTGTCCTGGATCAGCAACTGGCTAAGGGACAGGAAACAGAGGGTAGCACTAAATGGACACCTCCAAGTGGAGGGAAGTAAAGAGTCGGGTCCCCCAAGGTTCAGTACTGGGACCCCTGCTTTTCAACATCTTCATAAATGATCTAGAGGTAGGAGTAAAAAGCAAGGTAGCCAAATTTGCTGATGACACTAAATTATACAGGGTAGTGAAAACTGTGAGAGATTGTGAGGAGCTCCAGAGGGATCTCTTGACACTGGGGGAGTGGGCAAGACAGTGGCAAATGAGCTTCAACATTAGTAAGTGCAGAGTGATGCATGTTGGGGCAAAAAACCCCAATTACATTTATAAACTGATGGGTTCTGAACTCTCTGCGACAAACCAGGAAAGGGACCTTGGTGTCCTGATGGACAACTCAATGAAGGTGTCAACCCAGTGTGCCTCAGCAGTGAAAAAAGCAAACTCAATGTTAGGGATCATTAGGAAGGGTATAGAAAATAAGTCTGAAAATAAGTCTGACCTGGGCCTGGAGAGGAAGAAAAGGAATCAGGAAGGCCCAGCTCTACTGCTCATTCCATCCAGAATGGCCCACAGGGGAGGTGAGTAAAGGATCCAGCCCCTCCCTCCCCATCCAAAGACCTGGGGCCAGAGAGAAAGACACCTCCGGAGTCCCCCGACCACCCCCAGGAGATACCATCCACAACCACCATCACAGCGAGGCCCGAGCCGGCGCCTTTGACCGACTCCATGCGGCCGAAGGGAGACAAGAGCTGCTGCGTGCATGCAAAGGATAAGTAATCGAACTGAAATAATATAGTTGACTAAACATAGATTGTAGAAATCTGATTCATGTCTCAATCAGTCTCATGAAGCAGCAGTTTATATCATCAGATCTTTTAAGATAGGGAGTTAAGAGTCCACGAAGTCCAGCTTCATTAGGCTCAGAGTAAGGAAAGACAGAGACAGACAGAAAACACGACTCCAGTCTTTGGCTGAACAAAGGATACTAATGGCTTCTCTTTATTCAAGCAGAGTGTCTCAGAAACGAAACTTAAGCAAGCAGAATATCCCAGAAACGAAACTTAACAGAAACAAAACTTAGGGCATACAGCCAATCAGAAGTGTCAGAGCCCAAATAAGGAGAAGAAAGGAGAAATCTTCTCATATTCTACGCATGCCCAAAATCCAGTGTTATCTCTCATGCAGACAAAGAGGACTTTTGTTTACACAATGTGAAGGCAGACAGGAAGACGGAAACCAGATGCCTTCCCACATGTCCTCCTTTTTCATTAAAATTTGAGAGAGGGACGGCTAATCATACCCCTGCATGTCATCATACTCCATAACTACTCCTCCATATACATCATCACTGTCCTCCTGGACATCGTACCCCTCTTGACTCCTGGTACCTTGTTCCGGAGGATGATACCTCATTGAGTACAAATGCCGTTGTGCAAACCCCGATGTCTCCCTTCTACGCAGTGGACATGCGTTACACATAGAAATAAGGTTAGGAATACAATTAATGCAAAAACACAAAGATAAAAGGCAGATAATAATAATGAACCCATAAAAGAAAACTTGTCTAAGGACAGACAAATCAGGCAACCAAGAAGTCACCCAATCAAAAAGATTAACATCAGTGCGTACATTGTTAGTAATGCTCTCCTGTAAATTCTGAAGCTCTTTCTCAATAGTATTATTCAGATCCTGGAATTTTACCCGACACCCCTGGTTCCCGACCAGTTTACAAAATCCTCCGGATTTTGCTAACAGGTAATCTATGGCCAGTCTGTCCTGCATTTGGTCTTGATGAAGCTCAGTGATTTCCATTTGAAGATCCCGTATGACCCTCCCTGTGGCATTGATTGATTTCTCCAGCCTACAGGTGAGTCCCAAAATGGACCTTCTATTCTCCTGGGAAATGACACCTGGGTATGATCCCAATGTGAGTGCTCCAGTGATAGCACTCCCTATAGCTCTCCCCCAGGAGCTACCATCAGAAAGCTGAACATCGATTATCACTTCATCATTGCAACCAGAACCCATCGGGCCGGCAGCAGCTCTCCGGCGCCGTGCATCTGCCCGAAGCGGCATTTGCACTTGTACGGGTAAGGTAAAATAACCCAATGCTGCACATTGATATTGTCCTGGATGGAAATTCGTGGCAACTCCATTAAAAAAGAACCACATGTTAGGATCCTTGATTTGCCATCCATTGAAAATTGAACCACTATCTATAGCAGAATAATCAGGAGTAAACATAGGAAACACATCATATATATCTTCAATAGTAGTGTTAAACAAGGTATAATTAAGCTTATAAGAACTGTTATAACTACCCCATAACCAAAAATAATCGTCACAACCCGTATAATTGCCTACACCGCAAAACCCTTTGTGCTTGAGTCCAGTACTTCCATTTACTATTCCAGACTCCAGAACTATGACAGCAGAAACAAAGTCCTTTAGTGTATTTCTTGAAAGTCATGCTTCGCCAACGGGTGTTGTTAAATTGTTCTGGAGGATTAGAGAAGAGCGTAGACCTATCAACATGTTGCAAATGTCCAATAACCAACTCTGGCGTGTTGAACAATGCCGGAAGAAAGGCCATTTGAGACACTTCCAGTGGATGCTCATAGTATAACATTGCATTCTTACCATGAACCTCAAACATATAGTTAGCATGACGAAGCCAAAAGTTGGGGTTGCCCCCATGAGGTATTGTTCTTACAGCTGGAAGCACAGTAAGAAAGAAAAGAACAAATGTCAGCAAATTTAGTCTACTGGTGAACCACCGTCCTGGAGCTGAGTAACCTTCTTCTCTCTCCATGGGCGGATCGCTCGAGCAGGAATCCTTCCACTCAGGATTCCCTTGTTGCCAATAAATGACCAATGGCTTAGGAAGACACTCCCCTAAGAAACAGGAGCATGCCCTGTTATTACTAGTACCATGTAACTAAACGTGAAACATGAGTGACATATAACACAAATGCAATATCACAAACCCATTTACATGTGTAGGGTACTGAAAACTCTGCCATGTACTTCTGAAGGTACCTTGAGATATGCAGTTTCATAAGGCAATACATAACATAAGCAAAGACAGGTCTTTCTCCTGCAAGAGAATAAGCAAACATTTAAGCATAAACAAAACATGAACATTTCTCTTCTTCCTTACATGAAGGATGTTTCTGTTGCATTCTAGAAAGCATTTATCACTCCCCAAGTACATGAGTAAGGCATTGAATTTTTTCTTCTCCCACTGGTGTAAATGAAAGAAGCATTCAATAACTTATAATCAGCATAGCATGGTAACTCAAATACAGTACAAATCTCATTAAAGCATTTCACACTCATAGCCTGAGCAGGTAGACAATTTCTTAAAAAAGGCTGTCAGGTTTTATAATGCAAACAAAGCCAATTCTTCTTTAAGGTCCACACAAACTTTTTTTCTTTTAGTCCAATTAAAATGTCCAAATTAAAAGTCCAAATCTTGATTGAAGCTTCCTTAAACACTCTCTTCTCTCCAGCACAGTTCTTGGCATGGCAAAGGTTGAAATTAAGCCATAAATTAAGTCTCACTGAATTCACAAGACAGTCCCACACAACCCCCCTTTTCAGCTTTTCAGGCAAACACACATTCCTTCATGCTCCAGCCACACCCATCTGCATTAAGGCAGGCCGATGAGGTGTGAAGGCACAAAGAACAAATTCTCCAGAAGTTGCAAGTAATTTCACACAGAAGAAAATCACAGGGAATTCCAAGTTGCTTTCCCTGCAATCCTGATGCTGAAACTTCGGACAGCTCACTCTGGATCTCTTTGTTTGAGGGTTGGGCAGTTCAAAATCAGCCAAAAACTGTATGTCTTCTCCCTCCTTGTATTTTTGCAACAGCCTGCTGTCCATACAGGACGGATCCACGCCCCTTTTCCTCTGCATGTCTTTCATCTGCAGCTTCTGATTCTCAACCTTATGACAAACTGCATCTGTTAGTTTGTACTTGCACCCCTTTTTGGTCTTGGGTTTTGTGCATTCCTCCTTTGGGCCATCCTTCCATTTCTGCAGGATCTTCCTGCCCAAACGTGAGGCATCAAATTTACTGCTCAGCTTCTCCTGCTTTTGTGATGAGGGTTGCTTCACGGGGGGGCTGAGATCCCCTATGCTGCTCTTTGAAACACACTTCTTGCTTCCTGCCACTCTGCATGCATTAATAGCTTCAATCTGTGATGAGGTCCCCACCATTTGTTCCCCATCAGCTGGCACTAGTTGTTTTTTAGACTCGGCAGGCAGTATTGCAGCAGTGAACAGGTCTTTTGTAGGGCTAAAAGTGCTTGATTGCTGCAAGGCAGGATATAATGTCCCATCTCCATTTCCACCTCCACCCCCATCAGGGGGCTGTTGTTTCTCATATGATGGAGGGGCAGTTGCCATAGCTCCCCCCTTGGCTGGAGGCAAAAGCTGTGGGAGGGGGCCAGCAAGCCCCTGAGACAACAGAATATTCTTTGGAGTGAGTCTCTGAAGGCAGTCTCTAACTTCCTCCCATGTAAATTGAACTGATACAAAAATTCTCTCATGCTTTTGCAATGCATTTCCTATTTGATTCCACTGTTGTAAGTCCAAGCATGCATCATATTTAACCCAAGGACTGATTTTCCCTATAGCTTTGACTAGCTTTTGTATCTCCTTCTCATCAGCCTTTCGTCCATTCATATGCAAAAGATCTGAGATATCTTTACAAAGTTCATACATTTGCGACGCCAGCATACACCCCATTTTCACTCACCTAATGTGGGACCCAATGTAGAATTGGATTAATTTCGAGCGCTCGAATGACCTTTCCTCTGGTCGTAGGTGAATGAGACCTTCCGGTCGATGAGGTGATAATTAGGTGCTAAATGCTGAAGCAGAGTTCAAAGAAGGCTCTCTCATTGTAGTTCAAAGTGTCACACGGAGCGCCACTTGTAGAAATCTGATTCATGTCTCAATCAGTCTCATGAAGCAGCAGTTTATATCATCAGATCTTTTAAGATAGGGAGTTAAGAGTCCACGAAGTCCAGCTTCATTAGGCTCAGAGTAAGGAAAGACAGAGACAGACAGAAAACACGACTCCAGTCTTTGGCTGAACAAAGGATACTAATGGCTTCTCTTTATTCAAGCAGAGTGTCTCAGAAACGAAACTTAAGCGAGCAGAATATCCCAGAAACGAAACTTAACAGAAACAAAACTTAGGGCATACAGCCAATCAGAAGTGTCAGAGCCCAAATAAGGAGAAGAAAGGAGAAATCTTCTCATATTCTACGCATGCCCAAAATCCAGTGTTATCTCTCATGCAGACAAAGAGGACTTTTGTTTACACAATGTGAAGGCAGACAGGAAGACGGAAACCAGATGCCTTCCCACAATAGATGGCTTATGGCAACTGACATAGTGACTGTACAAGAAACTGACTTACATAGAGACCTGATATAGTGGACTTTTTCTTTCTTTCTTCCCCTTTCATTAATTAGTTCAACTTTTACTTTGATACTATGTGATAAACTGTGATATTGTGCATGATAATACTTTGTTTTAAAACTGTTTAAACTTGATAACATGTGTGATGGGAAAAGACTGGCGTAGAGACCAGCAAGGCACGCCACAAAGTTTGCCAAGAGAACCATATGGACCAAAACAAAAGGCAAAACAAGGGGAAGCTCAGCACAGCAGATCTGAAAAGGGGGAGGGATACGAAAGGGAAAGGAGAAATACAGTGTTGCAGGGAACAATACTGCATAGGGACATGGAATGTGAGGTCTATGAATCAAGGAAAACTGGAAGTGGTAAAAAAATGAGATGGAAAGAATAAGCATTGACATCTTGTGCATCAGTGAGCTAAAATGGACAGGGATGGGTGAATTCAGCTCTGGAAACCATCATATCTACTACTGTGGGCAAGAAAACCTTAGAAGAAATGAAGTAGCCATAATTGTCAATAAAAGAGTGAGAAAAGCAGTAATGGGATACAATCTCAAAAATGACAGAATGATGTCAGTCAGATTTCAAGGCAAACCTTTCAATGTCACTGTGATTCAAATATACGCACCAACCACTGGTGCAGATGAAGCCACAATGGACCAGTTCTATGAGGACTTACAACACCTCATAGACAGACACCAAGAAATGATGTCCAAATTATATTAGGAGACTGGAATGCCAAAGTAGGAAATCAAAAAGTGGAGGGTATAACAGGCAAATTTGGTCTTGGAACACAGAATGAAGCAGGGCAAAGATTGATAGAGTTCTGCCAAGAGAACGCACTGGTCATAGCAAACACTCTCTTCCAGCAACACAAGAGGCGACTTTACACATGGACATCACCAGATTGACTACATACTCTGCAGCCAAAGATGGAGAACCTCCATACAGTCAGCAAAAACAAGACCTGGAGCAGACTGTGGCTCAGATCACAACCTACTGATCGCAAAATCCAGGCTTAGACTAAAGAAAATAGGGAAAACACGGAGACCAGAAAGATATCACCTAGACAGCATCCCTAAAGAATACACGGTGGAGGTGATGAACAGATTTAATGGCTTAGACTCGGTAGACAGAGTACCAGAAAAATTATGGACGGAGATGAGGGACATCATGCAGGAAGCAGCAAAGGAAACCATTCCAAAAGAAAAGAAGAGTAAGAAAGCAAAGTGGTTGTCTGATGAGGCTCTTAAAATAGCAGAGGAAAGAAGGAACGCAAAAGTCAAAAGAGAAAGGAAAAACTACAATCATTTGAACACAGAACTTCAAAGAAAAGCAAGGAGAGATAAGGAAAACTACCAAAAAAACAGTGCAGAGAAATGGAGGAAAACAACAAAAGAGGCAGAACCAGAGATCTTTTTAAAAAAAATTTGGGAAAATCAAGGGAACATTTAAAGCAAAAATGACCATGATAAGGGACAAAGACGGAAAGGAGCTAGCTGATGCAGAAGAAATTAAGAAAAGATGGAAAGAGTACACAGAGGAACTTTACAAAAAGGACCTCAACACTCCTGATAATCACAATGATGAAGAAATTGAACTTGAGCCAGACATCCTGGAGAGCGAAGTCATAAAGGCCCTAAAGAGCACTGCAAACAACAAAGCTAGTGGAGATGATGGTATCCCAGTTGAATTTTTCAAGGCGCTAAAAGATGATGGCGTCAAATTACTGCATTCAATATGTCAGCAGATTTGGAAAACAAAACAGTGGCCACAGGATTGGAAAAGATCAGTATACGTCCTAATCCCCAAAAAGGGCAATGCCAAAGAATGTTCAAATTATCGAACATTCGCGCTCATCCCACATGCCAGCAAGGTGATGCTCAAGATAATACAGGATAGACTTCAGCAGCATGTGGAGAGAGAATTACCAGAGGTGCAGGCTGGTTTCAGAAGAGGCAGGGGGACTAGAGACCACATTGCCAACATACGCTGGATCATGGAGAAAACAAAGGAATACCAGAAACAAGTTTACTTTTGTTTTATTGACTACACTAAGGCATTTGACTGTGTGGACCACAACAAGATGTGACAAGTAATTATAGAGATGGGAATACCAGAGCACCTCATATGCCTCCTGAGAAATCTGTACATGAACCAAGAAGCAACAGTTAGGACAGAACATGGAATAACAGAGTGGTTTGGAATAGGAAAAGGAGTAAGACAAGGCTGCATTTTGTCACCATGCTTATTCAACCTATACACAAGGCACATAATGCGCAGTGCAGGGATGGAGGAATCACAATATGGGATTAAAATCGCTGGGAGAAACATCAATCTGAGATATGCAGACGATACCACCCTAATGGCAGAAAGTGAGGAAGACCTAAATAATCTCTTGATTGGGCTGAAGGAGGAGAGTGCAAAAGCTGGCTTGAGACTCAATATCAAGAAAACCAAGATAATGGCAACAGGCCCAATCAGTTCCTGGAAAATAGACGGGGAAGAAGTAGAAGCAGTGACAGATTTTACTTTCTTAGGATCAAAGATCACTGCAGATGGGGATTGTAGCCATGAAATAAAAAGGCGACTGATTCTTGGGAGACAAGCGATGAGAAACCTGGGGAACATAGTGAAAAGCAGAGACATCACATTGCAAACAAAAATTAGAATAGTCAAAGCAATGGTTTTCCCAGTAGTAATGTATGGATGTGAGAGCTGGACAATTAGGAAGGCTGAACTCAGAAGAATAGATGCCTTTGAAATGTGGTGTTGGAGGAGGGTTTTGAGAGTCCCCTGGACAGCGAGGAGAACAAATAGGTCAATCTTAGAAGAAATTAACCCTGACTGCTCATTGGAAGGTCAAATAGTAAAGATGAAGCTAAAATACTTTGGACATCAAATGAGAAGGGAGGATTCACTTGAGAAGGCATTGATGTTGGGAAAGGTGGAGGGCAAAAGAAGAAGGGGGAGGCCAAGGATGAGATGGCTAGATGGTATTGTAGACACAATGGGCACAGAGCTGGGAGGGCTGAGGGGGATGGTGGAGGACAGAGGCGCCTGGAGGAAAATGGTCCATGGGGTCGCAAAGGGTCGGAATCGACTGCGACTGAACAACAAAAGAAAATAAGTCAGCAAGTGTCATTTTGCCTCTTTATAAATCTATGGTGAGGCCCCATCTGGAATACTGTGTACAGTTCTGGTCGCCATACCTCCAGAAGGATATTATGGAGCTGGAAAAAGTGCAGAGGAGGGCAACCAGAATGATTAGGGGACTTGAACACCTTCCTTACCATCTGAGGCTGCAACGGTTGGGCCTTTTTACTCTTGAACAACGGCGTCTAAGAGGTGACCTGATTGAAGTTTATAAAATCATGCACGGTGTGGACAAAGTAGATAAGGAAAAACTGTTTTCCCTATCGCACAACACTAGAACTAGGGGACACTCGATGAAACGTTTGGGTACTAGTTCTCAAACAAATAAGAGAAAGTACTTTTTCACCCAGAGGATTACTGGTCTATGGAACTCCCTGCCAGAAGAAGTGGTGACAGCTGTCAATCTTGACAGCTTTAAGAAAGGATTAGACAAGTTCATGGAGGACAAGGGTATCAATGGCTATAATTATGGATACTTAAGGACAACCTCCGGGTTGGAGATATAGGCAGGATATCTCTCAATGCCATTTCCAGGGAATCCTAAGCAGGTGAAGGCATCTCCTTGGGAATACCCTGAAGGAAATGGTGAGCCACTGTGTGAGACAGAATGCTGGACTGGATGGGCTGTGGCCTCTTCCAGCAAGGCTATTCTTATGTTCTTATCTACTTTCTGTTCCTCCACTTGTTGAATTTGAACCATGGTCTCTATACCTTTTTGGTACCTACACATTTGTTCCTTTAAAAGGACGTCTTAACTGAAACTCCATTATAGGGAGGCTCCCAAACGAAGTCAAAACAAAACAGGAGGATGTTCTGATGGTTAATTAGTAAAGCAAAACAAAAAACAGCACGTCTTGCAGCATTCCGAATGCATATGGCAGGGCTAATGTGGAACTGCACTGCTGGTAAACAGATTGGCAGCAGCAGCTAAGTTTCCTTCTAGCACCACTAAGCTTGACACATTTGCAGAGTTCAAGGGTTGCTTCAGGGATAGGCGGGTCAGGCAAGGCAAAGTACTGGTGGACCAGCATTCATCACTGTGTTGTGCTTTCACGATTGCATTTAAAACCCTTAATCCAGTTTTGCGTGATACTGAGTAATACCAGAGCTCAAAGGACTGAGCAATGAGATGTGCCTGTGTTACAAGCCTGTACCATCAATAGTTCCTAAGCGATTACATGATCTGAAGAGTGGTAATGTTTACAAGGGCTGATCAGAGTTGATAAACTTTGTTAAACATTTCCTAATGCAAATAGCAATATTTTCACAAACCAGAAGAAGTAATGTAGAGATGAAAGTAATCGGCAGTACAAATTATATTGCTTAATTAGATTTATTTATTTTTTGAACTGTTACATTCACGCGTTTATGATATTTGCACTGGGGAAAACTTTTACACTTGTCTGTTCAATGCACAGCAGTTAGAATGGGTGCTAAAAATTCAACCTCTTATCCCAAATTTCCAACCTATATGAGGTACAGTGGAACTCCGGATAACGACAGTACTGGATAACGCCAAATCCGCATAACAACGTATGCTCCGCATGACAAAAAAAGCCAAAAAACATGCGGGGTATTTGGTATTGATGCTCCAGATAACGACAACTTTTTTGTCCTTATCCGGAGCATCTCCCATAGGAACCGCATAGCATCAAAATCCAGATAGCACTGCACTCCGTGGAATTGAGTTTTTTCATTATCCGGAGTTCTACTGTATTTTGTACACTAAGTTAGTTGTAACGTTTCTAGAGCTTTCTCCTTCATTTTCATGAGGCTTCAATTAGTGGTGGCTCCTCGGGAAAACTAGTAGAGTTTTCTATAGAAATCACTGGCTTTGTGAAAAAACATGACAGTACTTTTAAAGTTGTTTCATTCTTGCTGATAATTTCAAGTTGCGCCTTGAGAGAAAAAAGTAACATTGCAAAATATATACAATACAACTTTTTGGTAATACAGTGGTACCTCGCTTAAAGAGCATAATGAGTTCCACGGGATTGCTCTTTAAGTGAGTTTGCTCTTTAAACGAAACACCATTGTAAGAGACCAATTGTGACTTCTGGCGGGGGGGAGGTGGGATTGTGAACGCCAATTTAGTTGTTAAGCGGGTTTTTGGCTGGTTTTAGTTGTTAAGCGAGGTGACCATTCAAAGGAATTTCTGCTCTTTAAGCGAGTTAGTCTGTAAATGAGGCGTTCTTTATGCAAGGTTTTACTGTAGCTTGATTAAATGGGAAGCACAAATAATCTACAGTGCTTGGATTACAGATTCAGGAACAATCTGAACAGTAAATGTGAGTTGGATACTGCTCCTGATTATCTCTTTACTATCATTGATTTCTCATATTTAAAACTAGATCAGAAGAAACATCAAAGATTAATAGTATTAAAAACCTACTGGTTTGTTTACCTATTTGAGTTTTTAAAAAACAATACATTGCAACATCTTAAACGTAGTTAGTATAATTATAAGCCAGTTTTTAGTATAGAATGCCTATGGTTGCTTACATATTAAAACAAGTATAATAAGATGTGTTAAAAATCATAAGCATGAAAGAATGATAAAATCCAGCAGAATGATTTATTTAAAAAACAACTATAATATGATGGGCAAATAGATTATTGCCTGCCACTGAGAAAACAAAACATTTGGTTCCAGGCGTGCTCTCTTGCGGAGCTCAGTTGATGGCTGGGATGTTGCTATGGAGGTTCCATTTGGGCAGTCCTTATATACTTGCAAAGTGAGAAGGTGGGCCAGTGAAGCAGCTTTTTCTGTCTACAACAGGATGATTAGAGCTGCAGACTCCAAGCAAGCACAGAAAAAAAAGTATCTGCTTTTAAAAAGTACAACAAAATGGGTTGGAGTGAAAGAATGTCCACTTCCCTAAAGGTAAGTCAAGCTCTACTAAAGATTTGGTCATGTTGAAAATGACCTAAGCAGTTTGCATGTATCCTTAATCCCTCCTAATCATGAGGAGGCTGAAAGTCAGTAATGCAATTATGACTGCAATCCTAGACTCCAGGATAGTGGTGGCAAACCTATGGCATGTGTGTCAGAAGGGGCACGTGGAGCCATTTCTTTGAGCACACAAGCCCCACCAGTCAAGCCCAACCCAGTGCCGCTGGTGCCAATGGCAGCGTCGCTTCCCCCACCCACTCCTCTTCCTCTGCCAAGGGGAAGCAAGAGTGGAGGCTTGCCGCACGCCCCATAGGCTGAAATCCTGCAATGTATTGATTGATAGACTGCCCCATAGGCTGAAATCCTGCCCAGGAGGCAGGGGGGGGGGCAACAAGAAGTGTGGGGTGAGTCAGGTAGCGGACAGAGGGAGGGGCAGTTCTTGGGTTTGGGCACTTGGTCTCTAGAAGGTTCACCATCACTGCTCTAGAGGAGTAAGTTTCATTGAACGGAGCTTCTGAAATATTTAAGATTTAAGCTGTACTGTAGTCATCAGTAACAAGTATAATTCTTGCCCTGTAATTAATGGGATGACCATGCTGCACATTTACTTTTGGCATATCATGAGAAGACAAGATTTGCTGGACAAGACAATAATGCTTTAATTTTTTAAAAAAATGGAACAGAAGAGGAAGACCATGTATGAGATGGTTTGACTCTCCAAAGAAATCCACAGCCTTGCATTTATAATAGCTGAGCAGGGCTGTTGAGGATAGGACATTCTGGAGGTCACTCATTTATAGGTTTGCCATAGAGTTGGAAGTGATATGACATTGTGTAACAATAACAGCTGAAAATCTCTCATATTTATATTGACTTGTACAGCGGTAATCACCATTGAGAAAAAAGGGAGTTGCTATTATTTTAAAAAATTATTCTCTGCAGCAAATTAGAACCCTTATTCCAGTAAATGTAATTTCCTTTCTAAGAAGTCAGTGGGGGAAATGACACAGTGTATGTTGTGAACGGCGACAACGTTTTCTTCTCTTACACGTCCATAAAATTCTTGCCCACAGCTGAATTGAATTGGCTCTGCTGATCTTCCTTTCAGCTGATCTAATCAGTTGGAAGGGACTGTGTATGAGAAAATGAGGTGTATAAAAACAGAATGAGCATCAGCACTGAAAGGGAGAGATCGATTTTAAAAAGCTTGGTTTTAAAATGTTTGCGTCCATTCTCAATCTTACAAGCATCTTTATCCATACAGCAGATAGTTTGCAGATTGGAAATGAGGTTATAATCATGGGCAATGCTTAATATTCTGAAATGAGTTATCACTTCATGTCCACTTCCCTAAAGGTAAGTCAAGCTCTACTAAAGATTTGGTCATGTTGAAAATGACCTAAGCAGTTTGCATGTATCCTTAATCCCTCCTAATGTGCCCATGTGTCTTAGCTTTCTGTTATGAAATGGCCCTCCCCAGTGAAAGGTTGGCTGCAAGATCTGCCTCTCTGCTGAAACTAAATGAAGGTGAAGGTCTCAATCTTGTGCCCTTCAACAGAACTGATAGTTGTTGCTGCTCAAAAGTGGTTGCCGACTTTCTCCAGATTCAAATGATTCTTCACAACAGCTGGATGGCTCACATCCGCTGTCCTCTTCTTCTTTGGTGCATGGCAAGTTCTTATAATCCTTCACAGTAAGAAGAAGGAAAAGACAATTTTAGTACTGTACATAGAATCTATCACCATCAGCTGAAGATTTCTTTGAAGTGGTAGCTGTGTTAGTCTGTGCAAGCATATTAGGAAAAATAACAAAAGACAAAAAACACTGTGGCACCTTAAAGACTAACTCCTGTATTTTAATGTTACCTTTTGTGAGGGAAATGTAATGGATGAATGGAGAATCTCCAATTCATTGGCGGGTTGCAGCCTGTAACACTTCCTAGGCCCGTGATGGCAAACCTTGGCACTCCAGATGTTCTTGGACTTCAATTCCCAGAAGCCCAGGCATCCTGTGAATCCGGAAGCGGCGAGGGCAGCGCGGGCCAGATGAATCGCAGTAAACCCATTTGTGGGGATTCACAGGGTACTTGGGCTTCTGGGAACCGAAGTCCAAGAACATCTGGAGTGTCAAGTTTCGCCATTATGGGTCTAGTCAACAAGCTTTATTTGCTGTTATTTCTTATCTGTAGTCAGATAAAGGGGCGTGCAAATTCAAATACTGCGGTCTTAAACAGCATGTATACAAACTTGATCTTGCTTTGGTGTGACAGAAAAAGCTGTGCTTTTTGAACCAAACTGAGCTTTGCTTTGATTGCCTAAAGGTTAGGCTAAGTGAATGTGCACAGGACACAACTGTGCTTTGTGTGTTTAGTCAAGAAATGTCCAAATTGGTAAGAGATGCATCTGTTCCCACCCAATTTGCTTTGTCCTTGTATTCTCTGACCTTGGTCCTAGTCCATCCCTTTGAATTCCTTGCTGCCAATTCACTCCTGGAATTCTGTCCCACCCATCCCCCGACTGTTCCCAAACTGGGACTGAGTCCTAACAACGGCTTTAGAAGTTCCATTTTGCTCTTGCTCTCCTTTTCATAGGATGGCACTGTGCATGTACATATAGATACAAGTATAGATATAGATCATTGTTTCCCAACCTTTGGTTTTTGGACTTCAATTCCCAGAAGACTAAGTCAAATCCCCAAAGCACTGATCAGCCAATGTACAGTGGTATCTCATACAATGATTTTAATCAGTTCTATGGGGCTCGTTGTTGTACGAAACAATTGCTATACGATGCATGCATCATATAGCAATTTTTCCTATGGGATGCATCGTACAACGATTTTTTTCACTAAGTGGTTTTACCCATTGAAAAATTGCTGTGCGATTTTTTCCATAGGGAAAATTGTTATGTGGGATGCCATTCCCCCCCCCCCCCAAACCTAATTGTTATGCGATTTGGTTGCTATACGGGGCAATTGTTGTATGAGGTTCCACTGTACTGACTTAAGCATCTGGGAATTGAAGTCTCCCTGTGTTGGTTGTGCCCCACGTTGGGAACCACTGATATAAATGTATAGTGTATGCTCAGTAATGTGGAAACTCTACTGTGTATTGATAACTTTAACTGGGAACAGATAGGAAAGGAATTAACTACTATTTGGTGTTGGAATATTACGTGCTATTCCCATTATAATTGATCTAGCTAGTCCTCAGTCCTGGAGTGAGGAGTTGTGAATGCACAGTGAATAGTGAAGGCTAACGGACAGAAACCTGGCAATGTGCCAAGCCATGTCTCTGTTGTGCACACCTGGTCATGTGCTCAATTGTGCAACTGAGATGTGTTCATGCACCTTGTCAACTGGTTACTTTTAGCTTTGGCAAGTCACATAATCTATACACAAATTGGGAATCCATTATGGTTCTGGCCATTGAGCAATAATTTCCTCTGAAGTGATAATATCTATTGAGTGCAATGGATATAAAGCAATTTACTTGAAAAGATAAAAGGGCAAATGCAGTTTCTGAGGGAATATTTCAGACAGTTAGGAGCTATCTGCATCTTGCTTTCCATTAGCAATTTAAGCATCTCACCCGCTCCTTGCTGGTATCCATCTGCTTCTGAAGGGCAGTACAAATCTGGTTGAAGGTTGGCCGATGGGTAGGCTCTAAGCTCCAGCATGCTGTCATGATGTTGTATCTGAAGGGGAACCAACAGTTATTATCTTGGATACCAGCAACTAATTAAGCAACTAATCTTGGCATGTTCCCTTCTTAGTAGCCATAGACAGTTTGGCTTTGGAGAAGATTTAAATTTAAATGTGCTTTATAATCTCCACCCTTTTCTTTATAAAGAAATTCAAAGCTTGCCTCCTGCTGTATTTTTCCTAAAGACTTCCAACTACTTCTTGCATGAGCTAGAGCCGTGATGGCGAACCTTGGCATTCCAGATGTTCTTGGGCTTCAATTCCCAGAAACCCAAGCACCCTGTGAATCCACACGAATGGATTGACTGTGATTCATCTGGCCCACGCTGCCCTCGTCGGTCCCAGAAGCGGAAGTAGAATGCACCGTATGGACCCATTTTACTTCCGCTCCTGGAAGCGATGAGGGCAGCGTGGGTTGGATGAATCGCAGTCAATCCATTCGTGTGGATTCACAGGGTGCTTGGGCTTCTGGGAATGGAAGTCCAAGAACATCTGGAGTGCCAAGGTTCACCATCATGGAGCTAGAGTGTATACATGTGGTCTCTTATGAAGGCCTATTATATCCTACATTTGGTTAGCAGAATGCCTATGTGAAGCCTCCAGACCCAAGAATAATATAATAGTACCAACTTGATTGCAATACCTCAGCTATTCACATACAGTATATATTGACACATAGAGGTATATCGCCTTCTGATTCTGCAAGGGTAACGTGGTCTGTCATCAGACGATTAGGCACTCGTTGTCTTAGGGCTCCTGACAATATTTGCTCAGGTTGGCTTTAATCCCATACAAAGATCTATGGGACCTAAAAGTCCTTGAAATATTTCCTCTGTCACATATGTGTTGTGTGTTCATGAATGAGTTTCATAAGCTAGGAGAATATTTCAGGCCACAATCCTTTCCCTAGGAGTAAAACCTGCTGAATTCAGTGTGACTTTCTGTTATAAGATAGGGCTGTAAATGGTAGCCCCCCTCCACTCGCTGGCTTATATAATGAAGGCCGTTCGCGCTTTTAGTTATAATTCTAATTAGCAGGTGTGGGGAGGGTATTTTTAGTGGTTTTTAATGGCTTTTAAGGTTTTTGTAATTTTATGTTTTGGTGATGTTTGATATCTATGAGCCGCCCGGAGTCGCTTGGCGAGTGGGCGGCAGTATAAATTCAAATGAATGAATGAATGACCTAGTCATAGGGAAAGAGGCACTGATGAAGGTCATTTCCTACAGTATTTAGGAATCTGCTGTATCATCAGAATTGGCTTGTTCTCTTCTGAATGGGATTTAGTATCATTGGGAAACAATTAGCTTAGCTCTTAAGGGCTGGATCACTTTTAGACACTCTCCTAGTATATGGAATCAAATCATATCAAATACACATCCTGGTATTATAGCTATGAAGCTCTGGGACTGACGTATTCCATATTTTATGCTCAGAAACAGTTCAATGGATTGGTCTGCAGTTTGGCAGTACAGGAGAGGTTCAGGATGATCCAGGTCAATTTGGACACAGAAGGGTTATGAAATGGCTTATTTATAAAAGATTAGCTTCTTGTGAGTGTTTTCCAGCAGTTTGCAAAGAAAGCAGTGCTTATATGATGGGCATTTCAAAAAACCCACAGCATTTAAGCTAATGATAGGGGGTTTTAACTGTGTTATTGTTAGAACTGTAACAGTTAGATAATCACAGGACATGGGACTGACTTTTCTTCTTATGTGTATCATATATTTCTTCTTTAATGCCAGCATGTGTCACTAGCTGCAGTATTTGGAGAGCTGGTGTCCTTTTACTTACAAGTCATCTGGAGCAAAATCTGGCCTCCCCATATGGTATCCTTGCTTTACCATCTGATAAAACTTGCTGTTCACTTTCATCCCTGGATAGGGGCTTCTTCCTAAAATCATAAGAAAAAGCACAGTGTGTCATCAGAGGAAAATACTGAGCACCATTCTGTTTTTAAGCAGGCCTGACTAGCATCTTAAGAGCACGCCTGGTCTGTGAGAATCCAATAACTTTAGGAACAAAAAGAAAATGTCTCAGAAGGGAGCAAGACAGGTGTGCAGATAAGAATACCCACGCGGGTTTCTGGACTATCATTGGGAATTTTTGAACTCATTTGCACCAGCACTGGATCTGCATTTCTGACAGAAGCCTCATACAGTAAAACTCTGATTTACGTAAGTCCGTTCCGTAGCTTTTTACGTAAATCTTTTTTTATGTAAATCGATGCATCCCCATAGCGATGCATTGAAAAATTAAAAAATCAGCAATGTAAACAGAGTGATCTCCCTACATTTCCCCTGCTGCTTCTTCCTGAACTGTTTGCCTGGCCATTGGGGGAGCGGGAACCGCTGCTGCCACCAGCACTACCATGTTTTCCTGAGTCCCCACTGTTTCTACTGGGACTAGGAGAGTGTTCCCCGCCTATCCACTTCATTCTGCTCTTCGTCCGATGAGTGTTCCCAGCTAAAGCGCACCACAGGGGGACCTCGGATGAAGAGCGGAATGGAGCGGTTTTTGTCCAATGTGCGCTCCCAGCCTAAGTGCCCCCCCCAGAAAAGCCTTGAACAAAGAGTGGAACGGACCGGATATGTAGGGGACACTCCCAGTCCCGGTAAATTCGGGAAAACACGGCAAAACTGCCACAATCACCACCGCCTCCACCACCACCACAGTAAGTGATGTCTTGTGACTTCTTGTGGTGGGGGCGGGTGGCGCAGGGTGGAATTTTTAATTCTATAATGGTGTGGGGCTGTGATTTTAGAGTTTAAAATGGTGGTGCTGCCATATTAGAAATACAAGACGCAAGGAAACCCCTTATGTAAATTGATTTATTTGCGTAAATCGGGATGTGATTTCCACAAAAAATCGTTACAGAAGTCGATTTTTACATAAGTTGAAGCGTACATAAATCAGGGTTTTACTGTACTTGGTTACTTGGTTGATCCATACTTCACATGTCTAGTTTGACATGGTGGATTGAAGCATTGTCTCCCACTGTTTCCAATCTCAGATATTTTAGCAGCCTCTTGCCATCAGGAGGTCCTACCACTACCAAAGTAGCGTCCGATGGTACGTGGGGGACTGAAGCCCATGTTTTCAATGCTCCTTTAGCCATTTTAAATTCGACAACACAGCTGGCTGGGCTCATGTTGAAGTTGGCCATGTTAGAACAATGCATTGACCAGGTGCATTGCCATTGTGCCCATGTATCAGATGAAAACCATGATGGCAGTAATTGCCCTTTTAACTGATCCAGACTGTGACAGATATCTGGCTCCTTCCTCACAGGTGAGAACTAGTTGCTATTTCTCCACAAATCCAATGTTTGTTATTGGGCTGTGTTAAAAATCAGGATTATCTCCAAGGCTTCCAGTCAGATATTCTCCCAAACCCTAATTTCTGAGAAAGGCTTTTCATGTAGAAAAAAAATGATTGAATAGTTCTTTTCCTACCTAGGGAGAATATCTCCCAGAGAAGGATGCCATAAGACCACACATCACTTTGTACGGTGTAAACGCACTCAAAGATGCTCTCTGGTGCCATCCACTTCACTGGCAGGCGGGCCTGTAATCACAAAATCTTTGGTCAGAAAACAACGTAGTTAGTTTGCAATATCCATTTTGGACTCTGACTGCTGGTTTCTGAGCCACTTGGCATTCAATAGCCTTCACCAGCCATTGGTCCCACTATTGACAGAAGAGGCCATACATAAATCATTGATAGAAGAAGGCCTCTGGTTGAATCACAGGCATCTCCTGTAAGCATTGCAAGTCTGAAACTTCAGGAGAGCTGCTGTTTTCAATGCATACCTAACAGGGCATTACAAGAAGCAATTGGAGAGTACCAAGGGTGCGGTGGAGGGCCTGGTGTAGATAAGTAGTCAGCTTTGGATCCCCAAATGCTCAGGACTACAACTCCCAGAATGCCTTGCTGTTGGCCATACTGGGTGGGGCTTCTGGCTATTGAAGTCCAATAGTATTAATAATTTCGTGTCAGAAATTATTCTGCGTTGAAAGGATTTTTGGTGGAGAAAGTCCGCTCAGAGGATGCCCGAATGAGTTTGCTTTCATGTCCCCAAGAGCTGCAATGCTGAGAACAGCTGGTGTAGACAGCAGGTAGATGGGTCATTAATCTTGCTTGGCATAAAGCAGTTTCCAATGCACACAACCATCCCAGTTACTTACATTGCCTTTGACAACATAGTTTGCATCATTCATAATGTCTCTAGCCAGGCCAAAGTCACAGATCTTGGCCACTTGTCCATCTGCCACTAGCACATTTCTTGCTGCCAAATCACGGTGGATGCACTGGATTGAAGAGAGAGCAAAATAAAATGCATTTTGGTCATTCTTGCCGGCTTCTCCTTCAACATATAGCTATAAACATGAGAAAAATGTTCAGGAGTAGCACAACAAACTCAACCAACATATTTGTGCCATGTGGGGCTGCACTGCAATCTCTTTGACCCCCTGGGCACCCAACCCCACCCTGAATCTGTAAAACAAATGCTCAATTTTTTTACTTTGAGAAAAGTAATTTCCACATTCCAACAAGGCACACAAGGAGCATATGCTTCATTTGGGAACCAATAAGCATTTTTGAAAGCTTTCAAAGCTCTTAAACAAGACATCCAGTCAGTGGTGGGATTCAGCAGGTTCACCCCAGTTCGCCAGAACCGTAGCAGAAATTCCGGCTGGCCACACCCATCCCAAGTTTTGAAATAAAGTACTGTAGTCCTAATTTGGGTGTAATGTAGGGCTTTCCCCCTGGCCACACCCACCATACCACGCCCACAGAGTAGGTAGTAAAAAATTTTTAATCCCACCACTGAAGACATCTACTCCCTGCTCATACAATACAGAGATGGCTTTTCTAAATAGAACATATTTTAACATGCTGTCAACAAAGTCCAGTGGCAGGACAGCGTGTCTGTTGCCCATCTCTCACCTACAAGCTCAATGCCAATAGCTTTGATTAGCTAGATCAGTGATGGCGAACCTTGGCACTCCAGGTGCTCTTGGACTTCAATTCCCAGAATCCCAAGTCAGCATTTCTGCTGATCAGGGCTTCTGGGAAATGAAGTTCAAGAACATATGGAGTGCCAAAGGTTGCTATCACTGAGCTAGACTACTGAGTATTTTTAACATCACCTTTGTATGTATATCTTCAGCATGCAAATTGATGAGCAAGAATACTTCAAGGTTCATGCATTCTAGCTTTTTGTGCCAGCTAAAATTGAGTACTAGTTCCATATCAGTCAAACTTAGGACAGTAGAAGGCTATATTTTGGACACCTTTGTGGATGCGTCGTCATAAGGGGTGATGCATCCACAAAGAACAGCAACGTACGACAAAACTCTGACCTTAAACTGAGGAAAGAGTGGCCCTTACCATCAAACTATGCTGCCTAGGGATGCTTAGAGTTGGTCCAACAACATCTTAAGGGCCACATGTTCCCTGCAATGTTGAGGTTAAATCTTCCACTGCCTGATAGGAGGAATTATTTTAAGTTTGGGTACAACATATAATTTTATGATGTTCTTGCCTGAACAGAACTTGGAAAAGATACTGTTTTGGACTACATTTCTCAAACCCCTTAGCCAGTCACCATGCCCGATATTTATGCTGCCTTTCCATTATACAAATGTGAATTCTTCTTTCTTTCTTTTGAGGAAGCATGCCCTGTACCCTGCCCTCAGGTTCCACCACCGGCCGCAGTTCATCAGAAGCTGTGAGAGAATAATACAGCCAGCCTAGATTGCTTTTGCTAGTTATAACATGGTGGGTTAGAACCTCTGTCACTTTCAGTTCCTACTGCTGAAATGCCTGGGAGGCAAAAATTACCAACTGTTCTATTGTGGTGCTCTTTCCTGGAAATTTAAACCACTGAACTAATGTGCCAATAAATGCAACAATACCCGAGCTGGTTGTAGAAAAGTGGAAAACACAAGCGGAGGGGATAGAAGTATTAATTTGCAACAAGCTTTCCCATCCTGTTGCCCTCCGGAGGTATTGGATGTACAACTAGTCCTGGAAACAATCTTCAAAATAAACCATGCTGTTTTGGGGGAAGCGTATGCTCACATTTTTGGATGCAAGGAAGTTCATTCCCTGAGCCACCTGGCTAGAAAACTGGAGCAGGTCATGCAGGCTAAGAGGATGGCTATCCAGGTTTGTTCCTCCTGCCACTGGATTCGCCTCTGAAATGAAGGAAAGCTCATGGTGAACCAAAAAGGGCATCTTTCCAGCAGGATAGATGAAATGTGAAAACTGAATCACAGCCCAAACACTAGAAGATGAATAAAGTCTGGCAGTTGAGACATTAGAAAGAGAATTATAGTTCTAAAGTACTGTACGTAGCTTCAGAAAGAAGAGAGGCAAATGTCTGATTCTGAAGCTACAGTTCTCGCCAGCATAGGAAGAGTCACAGTATAGTTCAGACATTTGGAAAACAACCAAGTTAAATCAGTCTGGAGACAGCCCACTTTTAGGTAAAGGTCACCCTTGCTCAAAAGCCAGTCATATCTGACTCTAGGGTTCGGTGCTCATCTCTGTTTACACCCAAAGAGCACTGTCTGCGTCTGCAGATGTTTCCATAGCCATGTGGCAGACATGACTAGACGGCAGAGCTCACGGAATGCACATTACTTTTCCCACCGAAGCGGTACCTATTTATCTACTTGCAATTTCTTGCTGTTGAACTGCTAGGGTTCAAATCTGAATATCAGTTCATAATTTACTGATTTACTTCCACTCTTCTGGGGCAACAACTGATCAGTCAGTGGGAGGATATACTTAAAAGCATTTTTAAATGCAGCCAAGGAGAAAGCTCTGTCACAGCTCCATCAGCATGTGATTCCACAGGAGAGGGGCCGCCACTAAGAAGACTCTTTTCCTAGTTGTAATCTTCCTGCTCATTCTCAGTTTTGGCACCCAGAGCTGCATATTTTGAAAGGATCTGGTGATGTGGATAGTGAGTATTTGGGGATGTTTAATGGCAAGCAGTTCAAATTAACAATCTTATCATAATTTTCAGATGCGGTGCATAATGTTTTTCATTTCACAGGTTCACAACATTGTCTTTCAGTACAACTGTCAGCTGCTTCGCTTCACGCTGTTCTGTACTCAAAGTTCGGTACACCTAATTAATGCTCTGTGTGCTCTACAATAGTTACAGAATTATACAGCTGGAAGGACCACAAGAATAATCTAATCCAACTCCCTGCCAAAGTAGGAGTCCACAGTTAATGCATCCCTGACATACAGCCACCCAATTAAAAACATTCAATGATGAAGGGCCCACTAGCTTCCAAGACAGCCCGCTGCAGTATCGCACAGCTTTCACTGCCATTAATTGCTTCCTAATGTTTTATCAGAATGAAACTGTGCAATTGATTGGCACGTAAATAGTTGTTTGTTGCTTTGGGTTATTTATTGCTGATGAATTATTATTATGAAATGTATAAGCAGCATGACATAAGAGTATCTGAGGAGGTGGACATGATCAAATTAAAGGTCTAGCTAATACTGATCTTGGTTTTTACCAAATGCCTGTTTAAAAAACCCAGAAATAATGCATCGCCCTTTCATGTACGTTTCTCACACACAGTTCTCTGCCAACAGATGTATTCAGTGGTGGGCTCAATTTTTTTTTACTACCACACTGTGGGGGTGGTATGGTGGGCGTGACCAAGAGGAAAGCCCTGCATTGCACCTGAAGAATTAGGACTACTTTATTTCAAAACTTGGATTAGAATTTCTGCTACCAGTTCTGGCCAACTGGTGTGAACCTGCTGATGCCTACCACTGGATGTATTATACAGAAATCATGAGGAGTAGGCAATGAGAACCATGTTTTCTGTGAATCTGTCTAAAAAGGCATGGAATTTGAACAAGCTAGTGATGATTACTGTGCTGTGAGGAAATATCCTAGTTTTTATGGATCTAGTTTTTATGTAAAAGGTCACCCTTTCTCGACAGCTTGTCATATCCAGCTCTATGGTGCAGTGCTCATCTCCATTTACAGCCAAACAGCCAGTGCTGTCTGTGTCTGCAGACGTTTCCGTGGACATGTGGCAGGCATGACTAGAAACAGCACTGTTTACCTTCCCACCGAAGTGTCACCTATTTTTCTCCTTGCAATTTCTTGCTTTCGAACTGCTAGGTTCACAGGAAAGGGAGAAAAATATCTCCTTATCCCCCTTTTCCCACATCAAGCATACAGTAAGACCTCGGATAACGTTTGCATCAGATAACACTAAAACCACAAAACATTAAGCAATCTGGGAAAAAAAATTACATTGCATAACGTTAAAATCCTATGGGATGCATTGGATAATGTTCACTAAAGCCTGTGCTGGTTACAATGTATCTCTATGGAGTTTTAACGTTGTGTGATTCATCCCATAGGATTTTAATGTTATCCAATGCATGCATCAGATAACATTAAAAATCGGATAACGCTAAGACTTGTGGAACCAAGTTTTAGAGTTATCCGAGGTTTTACTGTGATTGTATTCATCACACAAGAGTCAGTGTGCTTATGGGCCAGTGTACTGCAGTCATCCTGCGGATATAATATTCTCTGAAACACAAATCACTTGTGCTTTGGGACCATTATAATCTCTCAGCTATTTGTATCACACAAGATTGTCATGAGGATTAACGTAGAACTACACACAGAACATTGAGCATTTTTGGCAGGGGTCTGGTGGGTGTATAATGAACACTTTTCTGCAGTGAACCTATTCCTTCCATGATTATTTACCTTTTCCAGGCATAAGGTTTAATGCTGTCACTGCTTTCATTTCCAGATAGCTTTCCATACACTGGCTTTCAAATCCACTGTTGCTGAATCAAAGAAGAAACGGAAAGAAAAGTTAATAAGAATTTATATCTGTCTCTGTTCAAGCTAAGAATGCTGAATGATAAATAGTTATAAGGCATATACATAAAGGAAGGGTGTTGAGGAAGGAGAAACAAAACACTTTTATTTAACATCAATCAGCTTGGGCCTTGCAATCATAACTTGAGCTTTAACTAACTCTAATTAAAAATTCTGATCTATCAATTTAATCTACCCAATTTACTTAGCTGTTGGCACTTGTATAAAGTTTGTTGAACTCGCAATAGCTAGCTGTGATTAAGTTATGAGGTGCTCATGTGTATCTTGATCCTATGCCTGAGATGCCTCCTGGTACTTCGTTGGTTAGTCACAATTAGCCATGGCAAACATAATGCAAACTTAAGCAAATACCAATAGGATTCTGGCTCTCCTGTTGTTTCCATTATCTTGTATAGGGTGTGATTCACTGACTCATTGCATAACAGGAATACTTTTATATGTGTAAAGTGTTTGGGACAATATCCATGCTTGTTTTGATTAATTTTTAGGCATCCAACTGAGGATGGATATCTCCTTGGGAATGCATGACATTTTTGTTATTATTGCACCTCCCCAGTTCAGGTTTTCCTCTGCCTCCTTTTCCATCTGATAGGGACCCACTGCTAAATATATATAAGTTAACTAATGTATGGCAGGGAATGAGGGCAAGTCTTTCCAAAGGAACTGTTGGATTAATTTGGTAGAAAAATGGGGCCAACAAGTTTGAATGTACAGTAATACCTCATACAAAGTCCGCTTCATACAACATCGGATTCATACAACATTGCCTAATTCCTTGAAAAAAGTTGCCTCATACAAAGTCGTGTGACGTTGTATGATGCATTGGGGTTTTCCCAGGTTGCATTGTGCCTGGGCAGTATAAAAGGCAGGACACATGCGTGCATTGCTCTTCTGGGTTTTGCATGAGGCGAAGAGTGTTTGGGAATGGTTTTGAGCACGATTTTGGATTTTTTTGAATTTTTTTGTCAGAATTTTTAGAAGCATTCCTGGGATTTTTGCAGCATTCTTCAGGTTCTTGGACAATCAGGGTTGTTTGACATGTTTTTGTAATGTTTTTAGCCTTTAGACAATGATATCTTAAAGTTCTGTCAGTTTCCTGTCTGTTTCCTTGAGTTTGCCCTGAAGTCTGTGCTGTTACAGTACAATGTATCTCTATGGAAACGACGTTGTATGAGGCATCGCGGCAAGGATTTGGACGTTGTATGAGGCATCGTGGCTAGGATTTTGCATGCCTCATACAAAGTCCAAATCCGTATAAAGTCCAAACTTGTGGAACCAAGTTTGGACGTTGTATGAGGTATCACTGTAATTGAGTCCTCATTTTGTCTTGTGGCACCCAAGGTCTGCTGCACATCCTCTGGACCACATGAAGGGTCTTTATTGGGTTAAAGCCAATAAATATAGCATGTGTTTAAAAGGTTAGGCAACATTCACTCAGAGATTATAGGCAGTCATCTCATTGCCTCTGGAAAGCAAGCACTCCATCAAGTCTACATTCCCTGCAGCATTTCAAGAAGGCAGAGATATCACATGTAGGAGGGAAGGTGAAGCATGACTGGCAGATTTTCTTCTACGTGAGAAAGCCTTGTCTGGGTCAGAATGACACAGTCCAATAAAACCCTGTGGCCTTTTGGGCTGAGTCCTGAAATGAAGGCACATGAAATGGCGGCGACGCTAGATCTGGCCCATGAGCCTCAGATTGGGAACTCCTGCTCTATGGAACATAAACATTAATCCCGTTACTTTTCAGTTTGCAAAGTGATATACTGTATGTTTGTGCCTTTTTCTCACACTTAGGATGTATGTATATGGATGTATGCATGCATAATTGAAAATTTATGAATGCAATCCCTAACAAGTACTGTACTAGATTTTTAAAAATGGGGACATAATTCATTAAGGTTTTACATTCTGTAACAGGGGATGAGCGATGACAGATTAAAGTATTACGTTTGGACGTATTTCTTCCCAAGGTAGATATTTTTGTAGTCGGCTGCTATGCTATCCGTGGAAGAGTCCAAGGCTAAATCCTGGATTATGAGGCACTCAGCTTTCTTTCTTAAGAAATTCATCAAGTCTCCATAAGGACAATATTCAGTAATGACAAGGACAGGACCTGGAAAATAAAAAAAATAAATATAATCACAAAGCATTTTCAATTTGTGCTCAAATAGTTCATACCTGCCTATCACGGAAGGCTATATAATAATGGGTTTTACTAGTGTGAACATGTTTATATGGTCCACAACATATTATTTTACTCTATTTTTTAAATCAATTGATACTTCAAAATGATGCAAGGCTGAGTGGAGGAATGAAAGGACATCATTAGGTGCTTAATTCTTCCTGTTCTAGATGTTTCCCTAACAAAATGGTATATTACCTAAGCTGCTATTCTTCCTTATTCAGCTGGTAAAGCAACACAGATAAGCAAATAAAAATATCAGATAGATATTTGGTAGCCTCTACTACAGGGGTTTCCAAACTATGCCCCAGGGCCGGATCCGCCTCCCCTATGCCAATTCATCCAGCCTGCGAAGCCCTCATCGCTCCTGGAAGCGGAAGTAAAATGCTCCCAGGCCATAGTGACCAGCCCCTTGAACCACGTGACCAGCCTACAGCCCAAAATGTTTGGGCACTCCTGGTCTACTGTTGCACATGGACATGGGAGTGAACACTGAATGGAATAGGCTTTGCTCATTTCCCTGAATCATCTGTAAATGGTCAAGAGAAGTGATTTTTTTTAAAAAAAATGTCTGCAGATCATCGCTGATGTGATGCATCACTTTTCATTTTTGAAAGTATTTTTGTTTATCTGTGTACCATACCTGTCAACCATCCCGTTTTACCTGGGAAAACCCCTTATTTTTACCCCTCTTCCTGCCCCCTTCCGTTTTATTGGTTGCCCCGTATTTTCCCTTATTTTTTAAAAAGAAATATCCTGACCGGAGCCCTCACAGGCGAAGCTGCAGTATTTTTTTCCGGCCACCAGAGGTCGCTGTGTGGCTTTTCGCTTGTGGAAGGGGAGAGAGAGAAAGTGGGGGCGAGGGCATTCTGTAGTTAGTTTCTCTTTCATTTTCCTGCCAGTCACATGGCCAATATGGCGGCTTTGTTTCATGCTGGGATGGACGGGAGTCTACTCTAGAGGTGAGCAATATTTCATATATGCAGGGGCAAATCAGCTCTTTGTCTAGGGGCAGAGACTTCTCTCTCACTCTCATGCTTTATTGAGCTGTTTCTGCCCCCTGCCTCTGTCCTGGCTGGAGGATTCCATTTCTAGAGTTCTAGAGTTAACTTGGGAGGGGGGAGTGCTTGATCATTATATGCTAAAGGTAAAGGTTTCCCTTGCTCAAAGGACAGTTGTTTCTAGAGTGCCAAGGTTCACCATCACAGTCAGAGATTCCTACACTATATGAGAGAGAGAGGGTGTGTGTGTTCCGTTTCTGTTCTAGAGTTAACTTGGGAGGGGTGTGTGTGTGTGTGCTTGTACGGTTGTGTAAGGGGATCTGAGTTAGGTAAAGGTAAAGGGTCGCCCTTGCTCAAAAGCCAATCGTATCCGACTCTAGGGTTCAGTGCTCATCTCTGTTTCAAAGCCGAAGAGCCAGCGTTTTCTGCGTCTGCAGACATTTCCATGGACACATGGCAGTCATGACTAGACACGGGAGCGCATGGAACGCTGTTTACCTTCCTACTGAACTGGTCCCTATTTATCTACTTGCAATTTCTTGCTTTCAAACTGCTAGGATGGCAGGAGCTGGGACAAAGATGGAAGCTCATTCCGTCCTGCAGTACTCGGGAATCGAACTGCTGACCTTCTGCCTCCCAGTCAGCATCTTAGTCACTTAAGCCACTGAGCAAACAAGAAAGAAAACAAAACAAAAGTCCCCCAAGAAAATGGGGAAAGGGTTCTTTGGCCCACACAGCTTTGTGACCATTGCATCTACAATACCATCTAGCCATCTTATTTTTGGCCACCCCCTTCTTTTGTCCTCCACCTTTCCCAGCATCAAGTCTTTCTCAAATGAATCCTCTCTTTTCATTTGATGTCCAAAGGTCATTTTTACTATTCGACCTTTAATGAGCAGTCAGGGTTGATTTCTTCTAGGATCGACCTATTTCTAACACCACATTTCAAAGACATCTATTTTTCTGCGCTCAGCTTTCCTAATGGTCTAGCTCTCACACCCATACATTACCACCGGGAATACCATTGCTTTGACTATGCAATATTTTGTTTGCAAGGTGATGCCTCTACTTTTAACTTTGTTCCCCAAGTTTCTCATAGCTTGTTTCCCAAGCATCAGATCTTTGACCCTAAGAAAGTAAAATCTGCCAGTCATATCCAACTCTAGGGTGCAGTGCTCATCTCCATTTACAGCCAAAGAGCCAGTGCTGTCTGTGTTTGCAGACATTTTCATGGCCATGTGGCAGGCATGACTAGAGCCCAGCAAGTTACATGGCTATATTTGGCCACGCCCACAGATTTGGCCACACCCACAGAGGGATGTGGCCAAAATTTCCCTTATTTTCAAATTCAAAAGTTGACAGGTATGCTGTGTACTGCTGATAAAGAACCTGCCTGCAGTCACATTCTCAATGAGCCATACACAAAGAAATTTGTTTAAAATTTAAAGGACATGACACATTACACTGACAATGATCTACAGATATAAAAACACTCACTTCCCCTGACCATTCACGGGAAAATTTCAATTTCCAAGATGCTGAAAGGGATTCTTAGCCCCTTCAGCGTACTGGACACGCTGTTTGATAGATAAAAAAAGATCCCATATATCTCATCCCCAGTGTCCACAGGCACTGGAAACAGTATATATGAGACTGCGCTGAAACAGTAGAACCAGTGATGCACAGCAGCAGGTTCTGTCAGGTTCTGCAGAACAGGTAGCGGAAATTCCCCCAGGCCATGCCCACTTGGTTGGCCATGCCCACCTCCATAGCCCATAATGCAGAATGTTTGGCCATGCCCACAGATTTAGCCAGCCCACAGAGTAGGTAGTAAAAAAAAAAATTTGTAGTGCATCACTGAGTAGAACCTCCTGATGGGCTCAAAAGGCCTGCACTGTGGGAGTGAGATGGATGAAAATGAGCCTGTTCTGGTGTCCAGTTTGTCTGGACACCATATAATTGGACCATCCACCCCCAGAAAACAGCCCCAATGTTCATCTGGACAGGCCCTAAAACCAGGGCAATATACAGGGTGGCCTGTAAGTCCCTACCCAGCCTCAAAGAGAGTAAGGCTCTGCTGGGGGAGGGAGGGAGTGCTCCCATTGGGTCTTCCAGGCATAGGGGCGGGGTGAACTCTGTGCTGGAAGGAGGGAGGAAGTGCTCCCATTGGACTGCTGGGCAGAGGGGCGGGGCATGTGCCCACCAGAGAGGACAGGTAGGGACTTACAGACTGGGTTACGGGCCACCTTGTAGTATCTGGCCTTCTATCATCGTTAGCTGTGGTGTGCCAAATTTTAAGACTGTTTGCCTTTGTCAAGGGAGAAAAATGATGGTAGTAATTTTGACCTTAGTTGGAAAGCCTATGACTGCCCTTATGGTAACAGGCTTATAAAAGTGAGTGAGGGGAACCGAAATGGAACGAGCGAGAGAATATGAGAGGTGCAGTGGATTCTTCCTACCTCCGTTGGTACATGCTCCCAGCAGGTTGACAATGTTCTCATGGTGGCCTAAGTGGCTCATGATTTTCAGCTCTGACATGAGGGCTTCTTGTTCATCGGTGTGTGCTGTAGCTGAAAGCAAGAGAAATGTGGTTCTTAATGCAGTCTCATTTACAGTGGTTTCCATACAAGTTGCAAAGAAGGGGTCTGTTATTATTATTGCTCCAGTTGTGTCTTCTCTCATCACCACAATGGTCAACGCTGCACAGGGGGACATGTACTCTTTGTGCCGACACTATTACAAGGTCTCAGAGCCAGAAAAATGCAGTTTTAAATATAAATTAACAACCAAACCAACTAAAACATGTAAAGGTCGCCCTTGCTCGGAATCCAGTAAAGAGCCAGTGCTGCTTGTGTCTGCAGAAGTTTCTGTGGTCACATGGCAGCATGACTGGAATGCACGAAATGCTGTTACCTGTCCCACTGAAGTGGTACCTGCTTATCCACCTTCAATTTCTTGTTTTTGAGCTGCTATGTTGACAGGAGCTGGGACTGGGGACAGGAGGCTATTGTGTCACACAGTACTCGGGTCTTGAACTACTGCTTCTTTACCACTAAGCCACGGTGCTCCGACAAAGCATGTATAGTACATAGCTTTCACAAGAACATCTGGGTCACCTTCAGATAATGCCATTGTTCCTGGAGCCCTAATATTGTTTAGCTGTGCTTATTACATACCTGTCAAGTTTTAGATTTGAAAATAAGGGAAATTTTCCAACACCCACCGCGAGCCATCCCACCACCACAACCAAGCTCCAGTATCTCTCAAATTTTAAGATAGGTGTAAAAGAAATCTAAAATAACCACTTGTCAACCACTTACTTATGTTTGTTGTTCCTGTTATGTTCCCGCTGTCGGCACAAATCTCGTGACAACTGCTGCCACCCAGGCTACTGCACAGTTCTCATGAGGCTACATTGACAGAGTTCAGTTTGGAGTGGCATAGGATTTTTAAAAAATTATATAATATGGGAGATTTACAGGAAAATACTAATATGAGAGGACAGCAGGAAAGAGGGGTAAAATACAGTAGTTTCCCGGCCAAAACGGGAAACGACAGCTATGGTTTATTGTGAAACCCTCAGTTCCTGGAAAAGGATGATATATCCATACTTGGGGTGCTAGGGGAGATGACTGAAAGGGCAAATTGCCTTTGACTCTTCAATGGAAACTATTTCTGAATCTCTCATAACTTTTACTTCCTCTCTGGTGTGCAGTCTTTCGCCCTCTCCTGCCTAATGGAGTTTTTTCTGCCTGTGTGACACTTACATTTCAGCATTTTCACAGCCACTTTCATAACAGAATCTTCCTTGCCCAGCCCATATGCTGTGGCTTCAATCACCTTCCCAAAAGCGCCTGCTCCAAGGACCTTTCCTGTAAAAAAGCAAAGGCAGTTTTTAGAAACAGACCAGAACTAGGAGCAAGTGGTGGTGCTTTTTATTTTATTTTAAAAAGAACTTTAATCCAGCAATGTGCACATAGGTGTATCTATCCACACCTATAAACTTGCTTTTAGTGGTTATATATTTTCTATGAGCAGCCTGGAAATGGGTTTTATCTTGAATCATTTCTGCAAAATCCCAAATAGTGCAATGAGAGTTAACAATAATACCGTTTGGAAGAAAAGCAAGACCATTCAAGTGTGGAAACATTTCACTAATATTGACTGTCAACCAACGAGGTTAGAAGAGGAGGGAGGGAGGGAAGCATGCCAGATGTGCTTCTCACCAAACCGTAAGTTGCTCCGGGGAAACTCCCATTTCTCATTGTAAGGAAGCTGGGTGGGATCAATAAAGGTGTAATTATTTCCCCCACAGGCATCAATGATTTTCCAGTGGACCTGGTACTTGGGTTTCTGTAACAGAAAAGAAATTGTATTCCTCAAACACAGATTTTTCACAGCATTTTTGTATGGGCTTATAAGACCAACACTCATTTACTACCTCCCAGCCCATTCTATAGTAACCTCCACCTACATTTTAGCTGGAAGTAAGTCTTCCTGATTTAGTGAGCTCTAAACGTCAATGGAGCAGATTTTACTCCTTTGGCTGTTGCCATTATGACAGAGTAAAACATATGACTATGTCTGCTTCCCAAAACATGCGCCCAAAGGGATCCTGCCAGAATCTTTGTGTTAACTGCTTGCATCCACATGCTGAAATCCAATCCACAGTAAACTGAAAACATTATAAATGCCTGCAATAACTGGAACATTTGTAGAGTCCCCCCGACCAACTCACTTGGGTCAAGTATCCCCTGTGTATTTTCTCCAGATTTACAACACTAGCAGCAAAAGTATTGCAACCTCTTGCCATCTGGCTTTGGCGCAAGAAATTCCTTATTCTTTCTTTACTTTCAACCTGTGTATGCATGAGTCTGGGTTATATGGTGTCAAATCAATTCCATTTAGGTATTTAAAGAGTGGTGTTACCAGTGCCAGGACCCAGTGAGTTTCCGTGACTAGGCAGTGATCTGAACTTGGGTCTAAGTTGTTATCCAATGCCACACCACACTGCATGAGACAGGTGATATTACCTCCAAGTGGGAGGAAGCTCCAAACACAAGCAGCCTTCCAAATATGGACAGACCACCAGTTCCCAGTCCCATTGCCTGGTTGTGCTGTCTAAAGGAGGGCTACATATCCCTCAGCACTGATGTACAAAGCCTACCTGTTTGTATTTGTAGAATAAGATGATGATACACAGAAGGAGAACAGCTATTGTTCCTGTACAAGCTATAACAACTGTTTTGGAGGTAGCAGCCAGGTTGTCTCCTCCACCTGAAAAAAAACATCAGAAAAGCAAAAGAAAAGGTGTAAAGTACTCAGAAGTACAGAACTGTACCACCATTCATGGAGTCTCTCATGGAAAGATAACACATAGGGTGGAAAGAGTAGGGTCAGAACAAGAGCCCTGGTGGCACAGTGGTTAGACTGCTGTATTGCAACCAAAAGGTTGTGAGTTCAGTCCTGGCCAGGACACAAGGTTGTCTCAGTCTTCCATCCTTCTGAGGTCAGTAAAATGAGTACCCAGCATGTTGGGGGTGGGGTGGGGAAACACTAATTAACTTGTGAACTGCTCAGAGAATGCACTAAGCACTATAGGGTGGTATATAAGCAGGGCTGTAGCCAGGGGGCAGGTAGGGAGAAAACCCTCCTGAGCTAACAGCCTACCCCGCCAACCCACCCCGTGATGTCAATGTTATACATGTGAGTGTGACATTGTTGCCCCTCCTGACGCACACACACACACACCCCAATCTAGAACCCTGTATATGTGATTGCTTTGTTTTCTTCTGGAGCCACTCTGTGACTGTGCAATTTGCCCAAGGTTAAACTGCCTGGTTCTTTTCATACAGGGCATAGTGGGGAGCTGAATCCCTAACCTCTGACTCTACAGCCTGTTGGCCAACTCACTGAGCTAATTCAGTCAGCTCTCACAGTATAAGGTAATAGAAAACAGAGTTTCTCATGGAAAGATGAAGCATAGGGTAGAAAGAGTTGAATCAGAACAAATGAAGTATTAATGAATCAGAAATGAACATACATTGTTTCAATGCACCAATCATGAAAGAAAAACACCCTTTCCTTTACACCATCAGGATTTAAGGAGAGGCTTTTTGGAGTTTTTGGAGAAGTTTCTCTGGTGAAAGAATGGTTAAGAAGTTGTGGAGATGAAACCAAGAAAGAACAATTGTTTGTGCAGTTAAAATTGGACTGGTTTCAGAAACTGAAGGTTAACAATTGGAACAAAAAATATGGAAGAGAATTATGTATAGATAGGGAAATGACGGATTTTGAAGAATTGGTTTTGAAAATTCGAAAAGGAGATAAGAGCATTAAGGGTCTAGTAAACAAATTTTATGTTTTAATAAATAAGGGGAGTGATCCACAGGAAGATTTGAAATTGAAGTGGGAACAGGATTTGAATATAAAGCTAGGCAATGATGAATGGAGAAATAAGTGGGAAAAGAGGATAATGAGAACTATGTCAGTAAGAATTAAGGAACATAATTATAAAATGCTGTGGCAATGGTACTTGACACCACAGAGGTTACATCAGATTGATAATAAAAGGGATAATTTATGTTGGAGATGTAAAGAGACTGTTGGAACCTACGAACATATGTGGTGGAGCTGTAAAATGATAAATGACTTTTGGAAAAGAATAGAAAACGAGGCAGGGGAAATAATGGGTAAGAAAATCAAACTGGTGTCAGGTACCATTATGTTAACGGATGTGGAGGGTATGTGTTTAAATAAGGAGGAAAAAGAGTTATTAGAAATTATGTTAATCACGGGTAGACAATGTATTGCTAGAAATTGGAAAAATGATGTCATTATACAATTGGGGGAGTGGTATAAGGAAATGTGGAATTTAGCATTGAGTGATAAATTGACATGGGAGATAAAAGTAAAAAGAGATAAGCTGAAGGCAAATAGATTTTGGAATATCTGGAAGCCCTTTGTTGATCATTCCCTCACGGGTATGGAATATAGCAGACCTGTACCATCTCAGAGTAGTTTTTGGAGATAACATTGAGTCCGAACTCTCCGGGGCATTGTAAATAAACACTGGGTGATGTGTAGTTGAAAATTAAAAGTTGATAGTTGCAAATAAATTATAGTATTGCGGGAAGGTTTTATGAATTGGTTATTTGAGCTGTGTTAATTCTTAATGTGTTTATTAAATGGTATGTGTATTATAACAGATAATAATGCAATTATCATTTATGCGATTATTTTCTATGAAGCTTATGTATTTTTGTTATGTCATATGTGTGTGTGTGTGTGTGTGTGTGTGTGTGTGTGTGTGTGTGTGTTTGTATTTTTTTAAAATTAATCAATAAAAATTTATTTAAAAAAAAGGAGAGGCTATAGAGTAAGAAATTCTTTGTCAAGAAAATGTTCAAGTTTACCTCACCTTTAACAGCCAGTAGTAATGGTCCATAACTAGATTCGCTTCCAGCATTATTAATTGCTAAACAGCAAAAAGTCACATTGTCTTCAATCCCCTTGGTTATAAGCAAGCTTGTCAAGGACACTCTTCCAAAAGGGATTTCACTCACAATCTGTGGGCTAGTGTCATTCATGATCAGTATTCCACCTTGTTCGCATCTGTTAGAGAATCAAGAAGGTACAGGTAGTATTATGTCAGCAGTTTTATTTGCACGATGTTTCATTCTGCTACATGAATAGGTAAGATGTGGCCACACGGACTGATTTACTTGCCAGATCTCCTACCAGTTTGCTAGACCACCCATATTTTCTTGCCCAACTTCAGTGACAATGCACTAGTGCTAACTGGTACTTCCTTGGCTTTGAATTACCATTACTGTCTTCTGCTCTAATCTTCTTAAATCATTTGAGCTAGCAACTGGCAGATTCAGAATGGGAAAGGACAAAATAGCAGATGATCACCTTCTGAAAGCCTTATTAACGTATGCACAGTACCACTTTTTATTGGTGGTTAGTTATTTTTTCATATAAATTATTTTCATACCCTCTTGATTTATCTGTTTATGAATTCCATTTATATTCCTGTTTTGTCTTGGAAATTCAAGTCTGCATATCTGTCTTTCCTCCTCACTCTCTTTTCCTCACAGTAATAATCCCATGAGGTAGTGAGGCTGAGAGAAAATTCAACTGGTCCAATGCCACCCAATGGCCTCCATGGGGCTATGGAGATATGAACACATGGATCTCCTGGTCTGACTCTTTAACCCATGAGTGTGTGAAGTATGGCCTGTGGGCTACACAAGGAACTTAAAACAATTTTGAAGCCTTACATCCACTTCAAGAGAACCAAAGATAGAAAACACTGTTAAAATGGCCTGGGGATTAGCAAGAGCAGTGGATTTTTGCTCTCTTGGTGGGGAGGAGATGACACAGGGACTCCCAAATCCAAAAGTCAGACAAACAATAAAATAAATTTAACATGGAAGTGAATTTCTATTTCTTCCTGTTTTCTTTTCTTTCTGGACATTTTTGTCCATTTCAAGGCATGGTTCAGCCCTTGAGAGGTATGTTCTGTGTGGAATCTCGCCCATATTTCCCACTCATTTTCTAACCAATGTTGCATCAACCATATTCTCATTCTCCTTCGTATAGTTTGTGAATCCACACTCATGGGTTATGCGCCTGCGCAGAACGGCCGATCGGAGGCTTGAAAAGCTATTGGTCAAAAGTTTTGGCGGTAAGACCGCCCACCGTACCGCCCACCCTGAGGCGCCCGCGCGCCATTTTACCTCAGTTCTCTTCTTTCCGCCGTAGCAGCAGGACGATCGTTGAGAGCTTCCTCAATTTTTTCGCCCTTCTGAGGGAAAGTCTTTTTGGCAAATCTTAACAATTTTTCTCGGTGATCTTGTCCTCCGGGCAGGATCGCCACCCCGGCTCTGTCTCTTCTCTTGAGTGGATTCAGTAGCCAATTTTTCGCATCGATCACCGTCTCCCCCCTCAAGGGGGTGGCGGCTGGTCGGCCCTTCGGGGTACTTGTCTCCAGAAACTTCCACTGGAAGAATTTTTTCCGCGGTTGATGGCTGCAGCGTTTAAACAGTGCACGGCTTGCCTTAAGAAGTTTCCGGCTTCCGACGGACACAGCCTGTGCCTTTTTTGTTTGGGAGAGTCGCATCAGAGCCAGTCTTGCCCGCATTGCAAAAAGTTTACGCGCCTCGCGGTGCAGAACCGAAGCAATCGCCTCAAGGCTCACCTGATGGAGCTCGCTCTGGCTCCCGCCGCGTCCGCCTCCACGGCCGCCGCTGCCGCTCAACCACCGCCGGCCTCTTCCTCCGTGCTTCCGATGAGGAAGAAGAAGAAGAAGGACAAGAACGGTGAGAAGAAGCGCAAGCGTGGGTCGGAGAAGAGACGGTCGCTTCCCCCCACTCCGCGCACACCCGCCTCTCCCGGGCCTTCGCCGCCGTTCTCGACTGCCCGATGTCCTTCTCCGGGATCCTCCATCTGGGGAGGATGGTCGTCTTCCGGGTCACCTGAGAAAGGACGCAGGGCTGGGGCTCCAGCTCGCCCACCTCAGGTGCTCTCCTCTCCTCCTCGGGGCAGAAATTCCTCGCCGAGGCAGGCCTCCGTCTCTCCACGGCCCAGAACGCCGACGGACGAGGCGGTCGTCACCGTTCCGACGACCGTTTCGCCGACACCGACGCCGGCCACCGTTTCGGCTCCCACCGTTTCGTGGGCCACCATCCCGCCGGCCACCGGAGCTCCACCGCCAGCGGACTCGGACGCGTCTCAGATGGCCCTCGTCCGAGAGATGTTCCAGGTCATGGCGTCGTTTGCGACCAGGTTCCAGACCTCCACGCCTGCGGCCTCTGCGGCTCCGGTTCCGACCACCGCAAGCCCCGGGCATCCCGGCTCTGCCGCGGCCCCACCGACCTCCCGTGGGTCGAGTGCCCGCTCCGCCGGCCCACCCAACCCGTCATGGTGTGGTCCGGACGTTGATGCGGTGGACGCCCATCCCGCCGGCCCGCCCAGGCCGTACTGGCGCGGTCCGGACGTGGACGAAAGACTGCCTCCCTCGTCCTCCGATGAGTCCAGCTCGTCGTCGGAGGAGGACGAGGGAGACGTCGACGCCGAGCGCACGCCGGAACAGGCCATCGGCTCAGTGGACCCACCGCGTGGTGAGGACCAGCGCTCACTGACCGCCATGCTCACGAGGCTCGGCACCGCCCTCAACCTGAAGGTCGACCAACCGCCGTTGGAGGGTGAGGATCAGATGACCGCGAAGCTCGACAGGCGTGCTGTGCGGCCGGTCCACATAACCATGCTCCCCTCCATGATGACCACGGCGAGGGCGACGTGGAAGAAACCTTTGGCGGCACACTCCGTTTCGTCCAGGCTCGACAGCATGTACCGGGTCCTGGACGAGAACGTCGAGTTCTTGCAGGCGCACCCCCTGCCGAATTCCCTGGTGGTCAAGGCCTTCCAGCATAGGACGGCCACCAGCGGATTCCCGGTCCCGTCGACGCCGGAGGGAAAGAAACTGGACGCGGTGGGGCGTAAGTTTTACGCCACCGGCTCCCTATTCTTTCGGGCCGCAAACTATTTGGCCGCCATGGGCCTGTACCAATCTCACCTCTGGGAGCAGGTGAAGGTTGAGACGGCTAAACTGCCCGCCGATGCCCAGAAGAGGATTGACGTGCTGGCCACCGAGGGGGACTTCGTCGCCGAGCAGCTGATGCGCACTGCCCGGCATATCAACGATTATGCGGCAAAAGACATGGCCTCCGCAATCTACCTCCGTCGCCATGCTTGGCTCAGGGACACCTCCCTCGATGACGCTATGAAAAAGCTCATCGAGGAGTTTCCCTTCGACGGGCAGGGCCTCTTCGGTCAGGACACCGATAAGGTCCTGAATGAGATGCGCCAGACCAGTTCCACGGCGAAGTTCCTGGGGCTCACCACGCCGGCAACTTCCACCAGGCCGAGGTTCCAGCCCTTCACACGGCGGTCCCAGGGCAATCCACAGCAGCAGGGACCGACGGAGCAGCCTAGATCCAGCTCCTATAAACAGCGGCGACAACACAAACCCCGCTACCGGCCCTATGGACAGGACAAGCGTTCGACCGCGAGGCCCAAGCCCCGCGTTTGAAGCTGCAACGGCCGAGTCTCTCTCGCTCCACATCCCGTACCTCCCCCTCCGGAACTTCCTCCAGGCATGGTCGGGCATCACGGACGACCAGTGGGTCTTAAAGATCTTGTCCTCTGGCTACGCCATCGAGTTCGTGCGGGTGCCTCGAGTAGGAAAACATCGTCTCACCACCTCGTCCCCCCATTTGGAGGAAGAAATAGCAACCCTTCTCTCCAAGGGAGCCATCGAGCGGGTAGCACCGTCTGACTGGGACAATGGCTTCTACTCGAGGTACTTCGTGGTCCAGAAGAAGGACGGAGGCCTTCGCCCTATCCTGGACCTACGCCGCCTGAACAAATGCATCCACACCAGGAAGTTCCGGATGGTGACCCTACAGACCGTCCTCCCCCTCATCAACAAAGGGGACTGGTTCACAGTCATAGACCTCAAGGATGCCTACTTCCACGTCTCCATCCTCGAGGAACACAGACGGTTTCTCCGCTTCCGTATCGACCATTCCGTGTACCAGTACCGATGCCTACCGTTCGGTCTGGCCACGGCACCGCGGGTCTTCACCAAATGCATGGCTCTGGTGGCTGCATTCCTCCGCCAACGGGGCATCAGGGTCTTCCCGTACATCGACGATTGGTTGATCGTCTCCCCCACCAAACCGTCGGCCGTTTGGGACACACAATACACGGTTCACCTCATGGAGAGTCTCGGCCTCAGGATCAACTTCACCAAGTCGAAGTTGACTCCTTCCCAGCGCGTCGAGTACATTGGAGCGGTACTCGACTCGCTTACTACGAGAGCCTACGCCCCCCAGAAACGCTTACGGGACATTGCGCAGGGGGTGAGCGAACTGCGCACGAAACCGTGCATCCGGGCGAAGAAGGCTCAGAGACTTCTAGGCCTGATGGCCTCAACGACGGCAGTGATCCCCCATGCCAAGTTGAAATTCAGGTCCCTGCAATCGTGGCTCCTTCACGAGTTCGACGCACTTCGGGAGAGCCAATCCAAACGGTTGACCCCATCTCCAGAACTGAGGGACCAACTGCTGTGGTGGTCTACACCACTCAACGTGGCCACGGGGAAGAGTTTCTACCCCCCGCAACCCTCGTTGCAGATACTGACCGACGCGAGCAACCTCGGCTGGGGCGCTGCTTGCGGGACTCTCACGGTCAACGACACCTGGACACCGCACGAAACGGTGTACCACATAAATTACTTGGAGCTGCTGGCCATTTGGAAGGCCCTGCGTTCCTTCGAGACTCTGCTCACCGGCAAGGCGGTTCAAGTGGCCTCGGACAATACCACGGCGGTGGCGTACCTCAACAAGCAGGGAGGAACACGGTCCACCACCCTCCTGTACCTGGCAGTGCAGTTGTGGGAATGGTGTCTGGAGAGGCACATTTTCCCAATTGGAGTGCACATTCAGGGCACGCTAAATGTTTTGGCAGATCACCTGAGCCGTCTCACCTCCACGACCCACGAATGGGAGCTGGACGACGGAGTGTTCCAGTCCCTGTGCGAGGTCTGGGGGACGCCGAGCATCGACCTCTTTGCATCGGAGTCCAACAGGAAACTCAGCAGGTACTGCTCCAGAGCAGGCATCGGACTGAACTCCGAGGGCGATGCCTTCATGAAACGGTGGGATCAGGACTATCTCTATGCCTTTCCTCCATTTCCTCTGGTCCAGAAGGTACTCACCAGGATGCACCAACACAGAGCCAATGCAATTCTGGTGGCACCGGCGTGGCCGCGCCAACCCTGGTTTCCGCTACTGTTGCGCATGTCGTCGCAGTATCGCACACTGCCGGAATCACCGACACTCCTCCAAATGGAGCAGGGCCAGCTGCACCATTCGGACCTGCCCAGCCTCCACCTCACCGCGTGGAGGATAACCCCAGACTGGCCAGGATCCTTGAACTAGCGCGGCGCCCTTCCACAAGGAAGTCCTACGCTTCCAAATACAGGCGTTTTTGTGCTTTCCTGGCCGCCCGGCAAACACCCCCCACGCAGGTGGGACTGCAGGACATTTTAACCTACCTCCTCCAGCTGGCGGAGTCTGGCCTCAGCATCACCTCCATCCGAGTGCATCTCGCAGCAGTGGTAGCGCACTCTCCTGCTGGCTCGCCCGCTTCCGGGGCCTTCCGCGACCAAACGGTAAAGCGCTTCCTCAAGGGACTAAAGAACGCTTTTCCGCCGGCCCGGACACCGACGGCTCAATGGTCACTGTCCACCGTTCTTAACGCGCTCACCAGGACCCCCTTCGAGCCCATGGCTACCGCCGATGTTCGTCTCCTCACATGGAAGACAGCATTCCTGGTGGCCATCACGTCTGCACGACGAGCTGGTGAGCTGGTTGCCCTGCGAGCAGACGCACCTTTTCTCCAGTTCTTCAACGACCGCGTCGTCCTCCAAGCGGACATCACCTTCCTACCCAAGGTGGTCTCCAAGTTTCACATGGCACAAACTATCTCCTTGCCAACCTTCTTCCAGAACCCCACTAACGCCCAAGAAAGGACTTGGCACACGCTGGATGTGAAACGAGCTTTATTGTTTTACACCAGCAGGACTAGAGAGTTCAGGAAGTCGCAACGCCTCTTTGTGGCTTATGGGGGAAAGTCCAAGGGTGAACCCATCTCTGCTCAAAGGTTCTCCAAATGGATCACCTCTACCATCTACCTGGCCTACGAGTCAGCTTCACTGCCACCTCCACCGCATGTCAGGGCTCCGGACTCAACGCCCCTGACGGGTCCACCTACGGGTTCTTCAGCTCATCGTGGGATCATCTCATCCGACTGCCCACCGACCAAGTAAGTGTGAGCTTGCTAATCTCCCATGAGTGTGGATTCACAAACTATACGAAGGAGAAAGTTCGGTTTCACTTACCAGTGATAACTTTCGTTCTTCGAGTATATAGTTTGTGAATACACACTACCCACCCTGCCTCCCCTCTTGAGCTGCACGGATGAGATCAGTTGGTTTATCCTGTGCTTGGCTTAAGTATGGAACTGAGGTAAAATGGCGCGCGGGCGCCTCAGGGTGGGCGGTACGGTGGGCGGTCTTACCGCCAAAACTTTTGACCAATAGCTTTTCAAGCCTCCGATCGGCCGTTCTGCGCAGGCGCATAACCCATGAGTGTGTATTCACAAACTATATACTCGAAGAACGAAAGTTATCACTGGTAAGTGAAACCGAACTTTCTGACTCAGTATAATAATTATGGCGGTAACATCCTGGTGGCCAGAAGAATTATTGTCTATAGAAACATATATCTTTTTTATATCCAAATCTCTGCATGTGATATATTAATGGTGCAACCCTGATCACATTTCCACCCAGGAGAAAGTCACAACGAACAGAAGAGCCCTTAACTTTATGTAGTCATATCTATAGGATTGTGCTAGCACTGTGTTAACTCACCTGTCTGTATTATGATTGCGAGGGATTTTATACCACTCAATATGTGGAGCTGGGTAACCACTGGCTTCGCACCACAGGTTGTCAGAACTGTTGGCTTTTAGTTTAGCTTTAGGTGCAACTGCAGAACATAGGCAAAGGGGTCATTAAGTACAGCATTCATATGAACACATCATTTTAATTTCAAAACTAGCTATTCATTAAAAAAAATGTATCCTGAAACATAGTGGGACTTGGAATATGGGGACAATACAAATGCCTGAGTTATGATTATGGGGTTTTATCGGTTATGTACTTATGGATCTCTATAACCAGGCAAGGGTGCAGACCAGGTTTGCCATCTCTGCAGATCATTTTGTATCCTACAATGAAAGGCCACTTCTGACAAAGTTCATGAATGGGTCTTGGTCCTTTGTCAGCTGTCATATACCCCTAGTTTGAGGGACCAATCAAGTCTAGCATTTGCGTGGCTATGAAAGTCTGTGAATTTTATTTTTATTTTTATTTTGGTCAACCTGACTTCCTTCTAAAGGCAGCATTGTGGCACTCCACCTCCTTACAGGAAGACTACCTTAGGTTTATCTTTGGTTTGCTGACCGAGGCCATGTTTTCAAGTGTTCCTGAACTGGAAGGAACTAAGTAGATAAAGCACTTACTTTTGACTGAGATGTTGAAAGTTATGGTTTTGCTGGCTTCACCATTATCAGCAAAAAAGGTATACATTCCACTGTGATGCTCCTCCAGGTGGTCCAGTCTGAGTGTGTTGTTGTACCTTCCAAAAATGAAGAGCAAATACATAGTCTGTTCAGGAGATGTTAGAATAATACAGAGAGAGCAAGTGGCAGCAAGATTTGGATTCCTAGAATAAAGAGTTCCCTCATAACCTCTCAAATGTGTCCAACTTTGGAAGTTTTATGGTCAAGTGAATTTGTTCCACAAACATCACATGCAGATGAGGGAAACAAACCATAATTCAAAATTTATATTACATGACAGATATTTTTAGAATAACATCCACATTTCACCAAGCCATGCAGTCTAAGAGAGGGTACTGAAATACAGTGGTGCATACCTGCTACCATGCACCATAGAGACAGCAACCTGACTATGGCCAGACTTGAGACTGCACCACCAGAGGGCACTGCCCAAGGCGCAGATATTGTAGGGTTCAAGACGTCACTGTTGTCTACTATCATGCTCTGACAGGTTACAGTTAGAACTCCAAGCATCCAATCAAGAGACATTTCAAGAGCCAGCAAGTTGGTAGACTGTTTGGACAGGGGAAGTTCATTGGTGGGTTTGGAAGAGGCCAATATACTGCTCTGAGCAGAACCAGCCCAAGACAGTTGCTGCTTGAGAAAGAAGACAAAATGGCACCCATCACCATTTCACACCCACAAGCTACTGGAAAGTATATCATATTCTCCTCTGCACTTGAGTCAGTCTGCTAGTTTAGGGAGCTCTGAACAGCTTGCCTGGCATGCACAATTCTGTGCTCCGCTGTCTCTTGTCTGGGATGTTTGCTTCATTTAGCCCAACAGTAAGGCTGGCACTGCTCTGACTTGCTCTGAGGAAAGGTGGAATGCAAATACAGTATGACAAAGAGACATGGAGGAGGATGAGTGAAATGTGGTGGTGTAAACCTTGTTCTGTGTTCCCAGTCATTTGTAAGCAGTAGCTCCCTGTGTGTTTTGATCTCCAGGCAAGGAAGGAAAACTTCATGCTACTTTGCAACAAAGGAAAGCTATGGAAAAGCACACTGGATGCAGCAAGAGCAAGCTATTCCTTACCTGTTGTTCCCATCATTCATCTGGCCAATATATGTGGTATTCCTGAGATTGCTTGATGGATTTTTGTGTGTCCATCCATATGTGTAAGGCCGAGGATATGCCTCAATCAGCACCTTCAGTTCCAGACTGTCATGCAAACTGAGCTCCTGGTTTTCCTTCTGTGGGGTGGACAAATTTACATAACCCTTCTCTGAAAACGAGAAGAAGAAAATAAAGATTTTGCATTGGGATTTTTTTTTAAGTCCACCCCCCCCCCTACAAGCAGTTTGTGGGCTGAGCAGGAGGACTGCCCCATCTCAAAAGGGTGGACCATTTCTTCTTTATGGAAAGACAATGGAAGACCGCTGTTATTCACAGAGTTTGCCTAGGTCTGCTAGTATGGTGTCTTTGGAGCCTTCAATCAGAGATGAGCTGAAAGAAGATCTGGATCTACTAGTAGATTTGCTCATGAATTTCTGAGAATCAGCAGGGATTTCTGAGCACAGCAATTTAAGAAAAGCAGCCAGATCTGCCACCTGAAGTAACTATCTTACTCAGCTGTTTGGGATGAGAAGCCCAAACCCTTACTCAGACCACGAGCTGTTACTGGCAAAAATGTGTAGGCCATACAGCTTGACTAAAGCTTGCTAACTTTAAGTATGGTAGAGAATGCTGTCTCTTGTTCTATGTTGAAGTAAACAGTCCAATTTCAATAATAATTTTGTGTCAGAAATTATTCTGGGTTGAAAGGGTTTTTGCTGGAGGAACTCTGCTCAGGGGATGCCTTAATTTACATAACCCTTCTCATGTCCTCAATATCTTTTCCCACAGAAGTGGTCCCTGTTTATCTACTTGCAATTTCTTGCTTTTGAACAGCTAGGTTGGCAAGAGCTGGAACAGAGATAGCCACTCAAACCATCATGCAGTACCCGGGTCTCGAACTGCCAACTTGCCGGCCTTCCAGCTAACAAGGCAAGCATCTTAATCACTGAGCCACCACAGCCCCTTCTAATAGTCCAATCGACTTCTATACACTCAATGGAAAGAGGAGTCATCTGGTGAGGTCTCACTTAGCTAAAGGTCTTGGCCTGGCCTTGAATTTGCATTAAGCTAGAATTATCACAGTGAACTTTAGGAGAAATCAGACACTGGAAGATGCAAAAAATAAAAGGCTAACACAAGGAATCATGCTTTCCAGTTTCATGTTGGCCTAGACCCATGATGGCGAACCTTGGCACTCCAGATGTTCTTGGACTTCAATTCCCAGAAGCCCAAGCACCCTGTGAATCCACATGAATGGGTTTACTGTGATTCATCCGCTCCGCACTGCCCTCGTCGCTCCCGGAAGTAGAAGTAAAACGCGCCCATACGGTCTCAAACTACTGATCTGTCAACCTTCCAGTCATCAAGTTCAGCATCTTAACCATTAAGTTACCACAGTCCTATTGGCAGGAAAGGTCTTCTTTCCCCCGTGTATCTCAGGACATGCTCACCTATCACTCGGAGAGTGGCTGAAGAATTACTGGTCCCTGCAGAGCTCCTTCCAAAGCAAATATACATTCCACTATCTTGAAGCTGTACTGCTGGGATGGAAAGGAGGAGGTCTGTATTATATCTGTTGGACACTTCATCCAAACTTTCATAAACACTCAAGCTGACCTGGGGGAAAGGAAGACAGAAACAATACAACACATTTGGAGCATATTTATTTTATTATTTATTTATCTATCACAACTGTCTGAAAACCAATCCAAAAGAGGCAGAAAACAACTACAGTACATGTTTTTCTTTTGCTTTTTTTCTTAGCATTTGCCATGGGCCTCTCTGAGTCTCTTGGGGTTAAAATCTCACAGAAATGAACAAAGTTCATGTTGCCAGAATGGTTTGAACATCAAATAAATGTTATTAAAGGTTCAAGGGGGGGGGGAAGAGTCCTGATTTTAAAAAGAGAAAGAATCTGGTTCTGTAAAATGCTATGACTTCTGCTCACCGAAATCTAACCTGTAACACCAATGTGCAATTACAGACAATTGAACCTCTCTCATGAGTTATCTCGCACTGTCTAATCCTTCTCTCATCTCAGGGCTCTCCTAGTTGAGCCATGGCAGAAAGCAAGTGATGGTCTATGATAAAGAGCTTAAAAGAGAACTCACATTTGCAGTGAGAGGATAGGTCCATGTTGCACGATAGTTGTGGGTAGGGTAACTTATATTGCAAGTGATTTTGAAAGGTTCACCTTTAATTCTCACATTGTCTTGCGTTGCAATGGTGACAGACACAAGCTTGGTGATTTCTAGGTCAAATAAAAAATTTCAAGTTACTGTACTTGAAAGCGTAATGGAGAAGAATTCAGAGAGGTGAAATCTACCGTTCTTTCTTCATATTTTGACACCATTTCCCATTTATTGCTTCACTTTGCTGGTCTTTTCCACACAATATGCTGGCCTTGATTATTTTAGTTAAATCAATTTGTCACATGATTTTTTAACCAACATGTTAGTAACATACTAGTTGTAAAACATAGAAACTGGCTGTAGCACACCTGTACAAGTGAGGATAGGCTAGCTTTTCTCACCTGCTGCTCTGTGTTGGCAGAAATTTGTATTCAAGTAGTCTTTTTATTCAAGTAGCCTTTGGGCAACTTGGCTAAAACAGAAGCTTTCAGCGGGTGGTTGCTGTATTTCTTTTAATCCACATGTTTTTTAAATGTTTATTTTCATATTATAGTTTATTTAAGTGTGTGTTAGCATAATAACTTCTGTGTTTCTCTTAATACCTCTTTTTAATCTGGTTGTGAGATACTCTGAGCTCCACTTTTGAATAAAAAGTAGGGTACAAACACATTACAATATTGCAACAAGACAACACAATACATTGAATGGTTCATTTATTTTTACTCTGCCTTTCCTATGTTTGGATGGACCCAAAGCAGCTTCACTTTTTAAGGCCAATTATATAATGTCAGGAAATATACTTAGAGATCAGGCCTGCTGTCTTGGCTTGATTGAGACCTGGAAGAGTGACATCATTGTTCGACATCTGATGTCAAGATCTTCCTGCAGTGGCATCCTCAGGTGGGAAAGAAACATGTTTTGAGTAGGGTGGTGGACAAAAATGAAGAAGACATGGATCCACTGGATTTTTAGCCTCCCTAGAGCCCATCCTTGCTCAGCTGTGAAAATTACTGGGAGACTTAAATTTTGATAGTTTAGCCTAGTCTCACCGTTGTTGTAAGATTCAGCAAGATGAAATGTTACAAGACCCTTTTAATGTTACAAACTGCTATCAGAATGACTTGAAAATGTACACACTCATGCTCAGGTACAAGCACACAAACAGGGTGACACAGACAAATACAAAATGAAATTGCAGAAACATTAGATCCAAACCTACGTTTAACAGCAAGGGCAATTTTTGCTGAGTCCACCGGCTTTCCTTGAATCAGGGCTTGGCATTGGTACCAGCCTTTATCATTCAAGCTTACTCTTCCTAGCCATATTCCTTCCTGAGCACTGAAAGAAAATGCTGAGGCAGCCACCAGCTGCCCATCTTTCACAAGGGTAATGTTGCTTGCGAATGCTGGATCAGTGATGAGACAGGGGAGCAGGACCCTGCTGCCTTCTGTCACTGACACGGACTTCTTAAGGCTGCACCATGGTGTTTTAGGATCTGGGGGAGAAGAAAAAAAGTGGATTTATGAATTCATGGGGAAGCTGGACTCTCCTGGGATGCACAAAGAGAACCAAGAACCTAGGCCCATGATGGCAAACCTTGGCACTCCAGATGTTCTTGGACTTCAATTCCCAGAAGCCCAAGCACCCTGTGAATCCGTACGGGCACATTTTATTTCCGCTTCTGGGTGTGACGGGGGCAGTGCAGGCCGGATTGATCGCAGTAAATCCATTCGTGTGGATTCACAGGGGTCTTGGGCTTCTGGGAATTGAAGTCCAAGAACATTTGGAGTGCCAAGGTTCGCCATCATGGGCCTAGGCGCTGACTTTAGATGTCCTGAATACATGTAGCCAGTTAGTTGTTTGGTAAGGTTAATCGCAGTGGTGGGATTCAAATTTTTTTACTGCCTACTCTGTGGGCGTGGTATGGTGAGCATGGCCTGGGTAAAAGCCCTGCATTGCACCCGAATTAGGACTACTTTATTTCAAAAATTGGATGGGTGGGGCCAGCCGGAATTTCTGCTACCGATTCTGGTGAACTGGGGGAGAACCTGTTGAATCCCACCACTGGTTACTCATATAGCCAAAGTCAACAAGCTAAGCTGATTTTGTTATCAAAAAGCTGCTAAAATGCCAGTGCAAATTTGCATCATTCTGTGTATACTGTCAACATTCCACATAATTAACAATTATGAGGAAAGAGAGAATGAAGCTCCATTCACTGCTCCCAATTCCATGGTTACATCTGCATACCATACCACCGTCTATTGTTCATGTGTTTACAGGAGGGAAGGAAAATGCCCTGCCATCTATGTGAGGAAAAACCTCTATGTGTACAGTAGGCCTTCCTATACAAACATCTTCTTAATACACATCCCCCACCGCAACATTTTTACACACTTGCTGGGACAAGCAGCAAGATCCATACTTTCTTATCTAGAGCCAACAGACTGGAACTATCTTCTACTCCTGCTTTTCTTCTACTCACTTGGCATGTGCAATTACTTAAAATGTGTGTTACCCTGGGCTGATAAGGCCACTTATAACTCAGGGTCAGCATACTGTATATAAGTTTCTCTCATTTAGACTCTCTTGGACTTTAGGTCTGCTCAGTGGTGGGCATCAGCAGGTTTGCACCAGTACATGCGTACCGGTAGTAAAATTGTTCCTGTCTTTCCTGAAAACTTTTCACAAACTTTTTAAAATTAAAGGAAGCATAAAAATATTATTTTTAAAAATGCATAAAGGCCAGAATCTTGTTGCTTAGTTACACATTTGGGAGTCCACAGATGTCTGTAGCCTTGAGAATCCCAACAGTGACTCCTTAACTGCCAGTTGAAAGCAACCGGATGTTACACAGTTAGCTTCCCATAAACATTCCTAAGCAACAGGATTTCAGCCAATAAATAATAAATTAAAAACACAAAGTTAATTACATGGTGTGAATGCCTCAATGATAGCACTTTAATCACATATCGTAATTTATTGTTTAGGACAGAGATGAAGAACTTTCAGTCTACAATTCTCTCATCAGCCCTGCCCAACATGGACAATGAGGTACACAAAAAAGCCTCGTCAAAGATTGTGATATTTTTGAACCACAATTGTATGTACTCTGGTGTTGCTTGCAAATCTTTCTCATACTAGGTCAGGCGAAAAGGAACTGCAGAATGAATTCACCAAATGGTGCTTTCATTTTGGCAGTTTCACATTTGGCCTAGACACAGCAGCAACAGCAGAAGCAAGAGGAGGAGGAAGAGGAAGAAGAAGAAGAATGGCCAAGGGTGTTGTGGGGATGGTACTTCAAAACATCTGGAGAGCCAAGCCTGTTTTAGGAGCAGCATGACAGAAAAATAAGTGAAACATTAAAGAAAAATCAGATTACCTCTCACAAATAGATACGTAGATGCAATCTCCTTATCAGTACTATTGACATAGGCACATTGATAGTTTCTCATTTCTTTGCATGTGGCCTTGGGTATATAGAGGGTGCCATTGTCGTAGATCATCACTCTGGAATCATTCTTTATGCCAATCCATTCCACACTGGCATTCCCAGAACAAAGTAAGTTTACTGGGTTGTCTTTCCCCACAACCAGAGTGTTTCCATTAGGGGTGATGATGGGAGATGCTGAGCCTGGGGAAAAGAAAGAGAGTGGAGTATTTTTGTATTTTCAGGAATGTTGACAAATGTTTTCTTCATTACCTTGCCATCATGGAAGATCAAATAACTCTGTAAGCCAAATCTGAGTACAGTATTGTGATGTTTTAGCATTGGTTGATCTCAGTGCAAATATCACTTTGGTACCATAAGAGTCTGTGTGAATAAACACTCTTGCATATTCTTCAAGCAGCAGAGTGCTCTTCAAAATTTTGTGCTCAGTTGTCTGGAAGACAGGGAAATTTAGGAGAGGGGCTATATTCCCACCATGGATTTAATCCTATGTGTGAACAGGCACATGTGGGTTTAGCACTTGCAGTAGACTCATAAGGTTTTATTGATTAAGTCCCACAATTGATCAAGACCCCAAAATGTCAATACCACTTGTGAGCTCTTCTAAAGGAAACCATTTTATGTGGACTGAAGAACAAGCAGCCCTATCTTGCATACACAATATCCATGCAAAACGTTAGTGTGAAGGGTTTAAGCAGAAGAGGAAAATTTTAATCCTCAACTGAAAAATTTTATGAAACTAAAATAGAGTACAGTACTTTATATCCCATCACCATATACTCTACCCAATCAAGCAAGATGCAAAGCAAAAATTAGCATATGTTGGTAGTAACAAATGGATCAGGGAAAGTGCACAGTGCTTCAGAAGAATGCTAGAGAATGTAGAAAAATCCAGGAAAAATTAGAAGAGATCAGAAAACAACAATCTACCAAACAGGTCTTGCCTCAGACTCTAACTACATTATTTTCACCCTAATTTCCCCCCACAAAAGTTTTATTCCTCATCCATTTAAAATGATCTTTATGTGCTTGTCATGCCAAGTCCTTAATGCTGTTTCCAAAGAGATAGTTTACTTTAATATGTTCCACAAGTAACCTAAACACTTCTTTGCATTATAAGATGGGAGAAATAAATCTCACTACAGTATATTCTTTTGTAAATGCTGCAAACACTTCAAGAACAATAGGAGTTAGGGGTATTGCGGATTCCGCATGCACAATTGGCATAATGCCCCTGGCAGAGGTTACACCGGATGAGGAAGACCCCTGGTCACTGGCCCTTGCCAGTATGGAAATTGGGGAGCCGATTAATAATCATAGGGTTGATTCACCCGCATCTGACCTGACCGGCGATTCTGCTGAGAGAAGCAAATCGGTAACCTCCATTACGTATTAGGCAATTACTGACTCACAGATCAGTCCAAGCTCTAGTGCAAATAGTGGCCATATTTACCCTGGTGTAAGCCCCGAACAATGGATTTCCCCTGTCAGTGTTTGCCCCAGTTAATTAACTTCCCCCAGAGAGATTTCCCATTAACCCGGGTAAATGGGTGATATGATTTTCTGTAAGATGACGATTCTATCACACGCTGCCTTGAATTCCTATATATGATGATGCTTTTCCCTCAATAAACCACTGGTCTTCGCTCCATCTTGCCTCGTGTCGTTCCTTGACCAGTCTCCTCCGGGACCCAAGGGCCGCTTCACGGCCCCAATCCAACAGGGTATGACACAAGAGATGATAAAACAAGGGACCTAGAAAGCAGGAAGTAAGTAAGAAAAGTTTGATATCATCTACAACGGGGTGCCCAAACTACGGTCCATGGGCTAGATCCGGGCCCTGATGCTAATTCATCTGTGCCACCCTCGTCACCCCCAGAAGCAGAAGTAAAACGTGTCCAACGAGGGTGGGGTGGGCCGGATGAATCAACATTGGGGGCCGGATCTGGCCCATGGGCCATAGTTTGGGCACCCCAATCTACAATCTACAAACCATTGATCATCCTGTTGCCTTCAAATTATGTTTGACAATAAACCTTACACTTGTCAGTAAACACGGCCAATGAGAATATGTGTCAATTTGAGAGCTGTGGTGGCTGATTTGAATTCTGTGATGATTAGGAAATTCTAGAAAGAAGGAAAGTTTCTTTCACATAATTGGCTAATGAAGGAAAATGAGATATTACCTTCCTGCAGGAGAGACACCACAGAAGCAGAGGAGGAAGCTACTTACACACTTGGTGGTTTCAGTGGGAAAGGTTTTCCAGCCCCAAGCAATTCCACTTCTGCTATTTTTACAAGCACCTTTAAATTTTCAATAAAATACTTATGTGTGGAACTGAGGGAAGGTTCATATTTATCAAAACATCCCAATTCCTACAGGAATAAATCTCTCCTCAACCTTGGTCTGCAGAAGGAGCTATTCAGGGCTATTCAATTACCTAAGCCCTGAGCCAAACAAACAAACACAAACAAATGAACGAATGAATAATTATTAGAGAAGACCTATAAGATTTGAACAATAATCTGACAAAAACTGGAAGTGGCAACTGTATAGTCTTCAACTATCTCAATTTCCCCAGGATTTTTCAGCCACGTCCCACCATTCTCCTTGCCATCTTCTAATGGCTGCTGATGTTTGACCATGCTGTTAGAACAAATGGAAATAGGGAGGACACTAGCTATTGTCTGTATCAAATTGTTGCATATGCAATTAAGGCTAATGTACTCGATTCTAAGAAAATTACTCTTCCCAAAAACACTATGCAGGGATGCTCACTATTTTCATTGATTTTAATGGCTCCATATGGAATTCCTGCAAACTTATATTGTAAAAATGGACATTGTAAAAATGTACAGATGTTGGTGGTGTTCACCATATGTAACAATCTACTTCCAAGTAAGTGATGGTAAGGTAAGGTTTCTCTTGCTCAAAAGCCAGTCGTATCCGACTCTAGGGTGCAGTGCTCATCTCTGTTTCAAAGCTGAAGAGCCAGCGCTGTCTGCTGCTGCAGACGTTTCTGTGGTCATGTGGCAGGCATGACACGGAGGGCTGTTACCTTTTCCACCGAAGTGGTCTTTATTTATCTACTTGCAATGTCTTGCTTTCGAACTGCTAGGTTGGCAGGGGAGTAGGTGATGAGGGACTGATTTTTTAAATCTATCTATCTATAGCTATATCTATATCTATGTCTATAACTATATCTATATATATCTATAACTATAACTATCTATCTATCTATCTATATCTATCTATCTATCTATCTATCTATCTATCTATCTATCTATCTATCTATCTATCTATCTATCTATATATATATATATATATAGAGAGAGAGAGAGAGAGAGAAATGTACCACACTCAAAACACATTGTATCTACTTTATGAAACATTATAGAATTGTAGCTTGTAATACTCTTAAGAGAGACTATGCAACACAAAAATATTGTAGCAAGCTTTTATACACATGATAGCAAGTTTTTGTACGCATGATAGTTTTTATATATGCCTATATACTTAAACACAAAGAAGCTATATTATCCTTATATGTAACTCCCTTTATTCTTTAATTTTTAAAATTCTTTTATTTAGCACACTCACATAATGATAAAGTATATTTGTTCATTCACTACTTAGTAGCAGTTAATACCAGTAGCTTTAGAACTTTCTAAGCAAGATAGGACAGTAAACCAAGAAAAACCCTTTTGTAAGCATTTCTTTTGAAGCCTTCTTGTAAGACCTTGTGGGTCGTTAAGAGATTAAGCAGTTGGGAAGATGCTTTCCTCACCCAAATACACAAACCAGTCTGAACACACAAACCATTCATCAGCTTTGTTACAGCTCTATGGCAAAGATAGAAGGAGTGAACAACTCCAGCATTCTCCAAGGTTAGGACACTAAATGTTACCCTCTTAGCCTTCTGAAGTTGTCTCTCGGTTCCCGACAGGCGAGAATTCTGAGATAGCCAATCAGAGGAGAGAAAAGTGTCAGGACACTCTTGTAACTTTTTTTAGATCAGAGTAAACTTTAATTACTTACTAACAAGACAGTTTTTATTTTTAGTTTCAAAGGGGAGAAAATGTATATAGCCTACATCTTTTCTTTGTTCGGTGTGTTACTTTGACAAGCATCCCAGGCTTTGTAAGGTACACCAAGAAATGCCTCTTTGATATTGATCAATAATAAAGGGTTCCGATTTGAAATACTTTTCTCTCCTGGACTACTTTCTAAACTCAATTGATCTATGAGGGTTTGAAACGCGGAGAATTACCGCTGCAATTGGCTTATGAGCAATGGTTTTGGGTGAGTAAAAACGGGACTCATCAAACTCTAAAACGCTCCAAAAAGTATTGGGCATAAACTTTTAGGAACTAATTTATATTTCTGGGCATAATTGAAATATAAGTGTCTGGAATCCAAAACTTCTGCATTCAAACTTATTGGATATAAAAGTTTGAAAATAATAACATAGGACATAGGCATTCTCTGGCCTCTTGGCAATGGGATTGCACCTGATCCTGCTTCCCTGGTCCAATCAGACCCAGAAGTTCAGGCTTCTCCTATCAGTGTTCCCCATTACCCCTGACCTAAATACAAGTGGTGAGCAAAGGGTGCACATGTAGTGTAGATTCAGGTAACGTGAGCCAAGTAATCACTCCAAATCTTTTCAGGTATTTTAAAGGTACAAGTATATTGAAATCAAAGCATAGTACAGGATACAGTCCAGAAAAAGCTCAGAATGCATTTCAAAACAAAGAAATAAAGAAAGCTGCTTATTTAATGGATAGCCCATGGCCCCCCTTTTCTCAAGCCTCTACATTTTTGCAATTAAGATCCAAGAGACTGTCTCCCTGGCCCCCACCTTCTGGCCTATATCTCCTCCAACAAGGTCCACCTTCTGGCCATTCCCCTTAGGGATCCAACCAATGATCTTATAGCATGACATGTTCATAGGTTTCGTTTCTTCCAAACCACGAGGCAACTCATGAGGCCCATATTGTTTACAATCCATTCTCTTCCTCTGATCTGAAATTGCCATCTTGAAAGAGGCTAAAGCACAGAGTATAATTCATTTCGTTACACAATAGAGTAGAAATGTTGACGTACAATGTGGCTTGGACATTTACTGAACTGTTAGCATCTGTCTCTCAAGCTGAGGTTAGGAAGAATCGGGGCCAATTTAAACAGTGATTATTCCAAGTCTGAAGTATTGTGAATAAGATGCTACTTACATCTGACAACACATTTAAAAACAGACAGGACAAATGTTACATGTAAAATCAATTATTCAGAGATTTATATTTCACAGAATAGTGTGATGATTAGTTACAAAGAAGAGCCATTGTGTAGGAGACACAATAACCAGCGTGAGTTGTTCTCAATTGCTACTCCAGGAAGATAGAGTTAAATTCCTAAAATAAGCTTGCATTGTATGGTACAGACTTGGCTCCCCACTTCCCCAGATCTTTCCACAGCACACTCAGAAAAGGCAATATACAAATAGAGACAAAAAAAGGAGAAACCTATATTGAAAGCAACATGATACCAAGACAAGTAGACAAGAACTTAGTGAGCAACAGCCACTACAATGAGGTTCTGGATCTCTCCTTTCTCAGAGACCATAATAAGCCTTCATGGCAAATGATACCACACCAGTATCAGTCTGCAGGAGTTATTCTGCAGTCTGGAATTTACTCAACTTGAACTTAGTCAGACAGACAGACTGACTGATTGACTGTTTGACTGATTGTGGGAATCTATCTGATTTAGAACTGCTTAGTGAGAGACCGGAACAAGATGGCGGGGGAGTAAGATGCGAGTGAAGCAGGCTGTGAGATAAATGTATTAAAAAGGTGGAAAAACAAAGGTTGTCAAAGATAAATTTGAGAAAAAAGACAGAGGAGTGCTGTGTGGGTGAAGAAGGTGAAGAATTCAGGGGTTAAGAGAGTCTGGGCCAGTGTGACAGAGCTTGAAAAGGCTCGAAAAGGCAAAGAGATGCCGACTGAATGGGATGACTCAGATTTGCAAGCCTCTGTAAGTCCTCCGTTTGCTCTTAATGTTTATTTTGGGCTGTAAAGACCACCTAATTAAGGAAGGTGTAATTGATGAGTCTGAGAAGGAAAAACAGAATTGTGGAAGAGAGTGAAAGATTGGGTTTCAAAGGCAAGGTGAAGAAAGCAAGCTTGAAATAAACCTTGAAAAGTGAGGGGAGAAAGCTTTGAGAAACCTTGAATGCCCTTAAAGTATTGGAGCAAAGTTTTGAACTAAAAAGAGAGATGAAAGGGGAACTCTGAGGCAAGAGAGCTGATGGACTGAAAGAGGGGGTGTCTGTCTGTCCCCCCTTTTTTTTTGAGAGGAAGAATCTTTGAAAGACGAAATAAAATAAAAAAGGAGAGAGTGTGTGAAGAAGAACAGGCCCCTGAAGATGAGAAACAGCTGATGAAGTAGCTGTGACCTTAAAGTAGTGAGAGGAGAGAAAAAAGAAGTGGGAAACAGTCAGCCCTAAAGGAGTTATCATCACCCCAAAGATTTCAGATTCTAGACTTACCCTAGAGATTCTAGAGATCCTAAAATTATCGAAATGGAATCTTTTGAGGAAGAACTACGTTATTTTAAGGACTTCAGGGATCAAATGGAAAGGCTGATGAATTTTCCAGCTAATGGACGTATGGAAACGGAGATAGAAGAGATAGAAGAGATGCAAAAAAAAGGAAAGGAAAAGGAAAAGGATATAAGAATGGCTAATCAAGAAAAAAGACAGTACATGGAGGACACAATAGAAGCAAAATTAAAAGAAATTATGAATGGACAACAAGAACTAAGGGACTTGCTGGTTAGCTATATGAAAATATTAAATAATAACTTTATGACAATAGAGGCAAAATTAAAATCTATGGAAGAGGAGATAAAACACATGCAAGCAGTGGAGAAAGAAATGGATATTTGGAGCAAACTTGAGAAAAGGTTGGACAGAATAGATGTGACAAGGAAGCAAGAAATGAAAGACACCATGAATGGACCACAAGAACTAAGAGATCTACTGGCCAACTCTATGAAAGCAGTAACTAAAAATTTTGAGACAACAAAGGTAAAAGATTTGCAAGAAAAAGATAAAAGAATAGGTAAGCAAGAAAAAAAGACTGTACATGCTGGAGGAGATGGTGAGACAAAAGAACGTGGTGATTAAAAATATTCCAGAGGGAAGTCCAGACCGCCTGAGAGAAAGAATTATTAAATGGTTGAATGAACTGAAGATGGGGAGAGAATTCACACAGGAGGATATCCTAGCAGTTTATAGATTGGGGAAGAGAAGAAATGGGACTTTTAAAAGGTTTGTTTTGGTAAAATTTGCAGGTCTGGACAGAAAATTAGAATTAATGGCATTTTTAAGAAGAAATGGTACACGAGTACCAAAATTGGATGGGGAAAAACTGGATATTTATCAGGACATAACTAAAGAAGAAAGATTTTGGAGGAAGAAAATTAAACCAGTCACTACATTGTTAAGGGATAAGGGTATGAAATATAATTGGCAAAAATTACATCATTTAAGATTCTTTTGGGCAGGTAAAGTTGTTGTGATAAACAAGCAAACTGAGTATTTGGATATACTAGAATCTTGTAATATTATTAAGGGAGGATCAGAAGAATGGAGGAAACTTAAAGAAGAGCTTTTAATTTTGAGAAGTTAATTCAAAATATAAAAGAAGTGAAAAATACAGGGAGAAAGATAAGGGTAAAAGGGAATATCTATGAAATTGTCACAAAAGGTTAATAACTCTTGTTAAGAAAGGTTAAAAGGGGGTAAGTTGGATGGACAGTGTAAAGTTTGAAATATAAGGTTTAATATGTTTGAAACTGTAAATAACCCTCTGTCAAGGAATGTCAAGGAAGGGCAAGTAGTAGTAATGTGGAATATGATGTTCTGGAAATTGTTATTTTTCAATGAGTTTCCATTTGTTGTTATTTTGGTTTCTATAAGACTGCAGAGAATATCATATGTGCAGTATATAGATAAATTAATATATAAGAGTAAGAATTTGCAATAGGTACAGAAAGTGTAATTGTAGGGGGGAGGGAAAGAAAGGGGGAGATAACTTTAGGATCAAAAATTTGCATAGAAAAGATTTGAAGGAAAGGTAATGACATGTGTAATGGAAGAATAACCATTAGTAGGAGGAAAGGAGAGAGAAAAACAACTGCATGTTATGAACAACAAAAGTTATTTAATGTCTTAAATATTAGCAAGAATCCGTCTTACTCTTATCTATTAGGATATAACAAAGGAAGAAAGATTGCGGAGGAAGAAAATTAAAATAGTCAAGGGATAAGGATATGAGTTATAATTGGTAGCAAATATAACAGTTAAGAATCTTCTGTGTAAGAAAAGTTGTTTTGATAAGTAAATAAATTGAGATTTTGGTTATATTACAATCATGTAATATTGTTAAGGAAGGACTAGAAGAATGAAGGAAACTTAAAGAAGAGCTTTTAATTACGGGAGGTTAGCCCAGAACATAAAGTAACATGTAGAGTATGATGTTTTGGAAATTGTTTCTTCTTTTTTTTTAAAAAAATAATAATCTTTATTTGCTGTGACCCTGGTTTCTTTATTGCTTTGCCCTAAGATGGAGGAAGTTTGGTTCTAGAAAGAGATTGATTGATTGAAATATGTAAATAATCCTCTGTCAAGGTGTGTTAATATTAACTAGAGAGATGAATAGATAGATAGATAGATTATAACTATAAGGTGATATATGTTAAGGTTCGCAGAGAATTGGATGTGCAGTATATAGATAAATAGAAATACAAGGGTAAGAATCTGCAACTAGTTATAGAAAGAAAATTGAATAATTTTGATTATTATAGCAACATTAGAAAAAAAGAAGGGGGAAAAAGGTGGGATAATTTTGGGATTAAAATCTGAATAGAAATGACTTGAAGGAAATGTAATAAAATGAGTAATGGTGTGACAACCATTAGCAGGAGGGAAAGAGAAACAGCTGCTTTGCTATGAACAATAAAATTCATTTAATGTCTTAAATAACAGCAAGAACCCGCTCTAGTTCCGGTCTCCCTCCCCTTCTTCGGCACTTCGGAGGCGGTCCTTCAATGGAAGGACAAGGGGAGTGAAGAAGACAGAAGATGGTGAAGGGCTGGGTGAGGGTGATTGGGAGGTGAAGGGTGGGTGAGGGTGAATGTATTCAATGTATATTTGTTCATTTGTTCTTTTTTATTGTATTGTATTGTACTGTAATGTTATAAATGTTTAAGTTTTGTAATTTTGTTTGAAAATTAATAAAAATATTAAAAAATTAAAAAAAACTGCTTAGTCTGCCTGTATTCTTCCTGCCTGCATTCTCCACAGCTTGTAAACAAAGACCATCATGTGTTCGTCCCTGAGTTATGATGTGACAGAATGCAGCGTACATCAGAATCACATGTGCAGTAGAGGTAAAATTGCCTACTCATGCTTCCATATTAGGTTATGCTTGCTATGCTCCGATAGGCTGATGGTTGCCTGATGTATGAGTGCCTGATAGATTAATGAGGTGTGTGACATATGTAATCTTGTATTCAATAAAAGACCTGTGCTGGGTGCGGCCAAAAATATATATTCCTTTGTTTAAGTGCACCAGATATTAAGACTGCAGTCTCTCCTTTATTTCTTGCTTATAATATTTTCTATCGGAGCTGGACCTCCGACTAGTTTCTACCAAAACTTCTCTGACTTTCTCTGACTTATTTCTACATCTGGTGCCCCATGTGAGGCATTCGAACTTCTCTGAGGAATTTCACACTTCATTGGCTGAACGACCAGTTAATGACATATCGTCAATCATCCTACGACCGGCAAGGTCCACAGGCGCCTGATTTCATCCGTTTAATTGGATCCCTGGGTGAGTTGACAGTTTTACGACATGGGGAATGCTCTTACGTCTCTGCAACAGAAATATTGTAAGGACTTAGTGTATCTCTTGAATAAGAATGGCCATGAAACCGTTCCTAGAGAAGTGGAAGCTTTGGTTTGTGCTATAGATGATATTTGCCCCTGGGTTCCAGAGGGGGGCACACTTGACTTAAAAACATGGGACAAGATCGGAACTTGCTTCCAGGGCCACCCCAGGGTTTCCATCCCAGTGCAACATATCTGGTGTAAAGTCAGGGTCTGTCTTCAGGGACTTACCCCAAAGAAAATCCGTTTGGCCCAAAGCCCGACCACCTCCATGCCACAAATACTCCCACCCGCCACTGGAGATCCTCTATCCCCAACTGCACCCCCACCATATGAGCCACAATTGTCTCCGAAACCCCCTGATGAAGGTGGAACGTTATATCCCACTTTGCCGCCATCAGGCCCTGTTAACCCTACAAAAACCCCATTCTCCGCTGCTTTAACTGCGGCTGTGCTGGACCTGGACACCATCACTGCATTTCCAGTCATCAGAGGTGTCCCAGCAGTCAGAAATGCTCCAGCAATCCCTGACAGATATGAAACTCTTCATTACAAATATTTAAAAGAAATGCAGCATCCGGGACTATGGTGTTAATGCACCTTTCACAAAAGCCCTGTTAGAAGCCATCTCAGCATACAAACTGGTGCCGGCTGATTGGAAATAAATGATCAGGACCTCATTGCAGATAGAAGCTATTACTACATGCAGAATGGTAGGCAGAAAGGGTTCTGATTCCGAGGGCAGCACAGAAGACCTCAGCTCGTCCCTGAAGCAACCCCCATCACGGAAGGCGGAGAAGAGGACCAAGCAGGAGAAGCCGATCGGTAAGCTTGATTCCTCACTTGTCGGCAGGAATTGGAATGCTGAGCCAGAGGAGGAAATCAGAAAACCCAAACTCAGAAAGGGGTCTTCTCGCAAATCCAACCTAGCAGATACAGTTTTTTCAATTAGTTAAGATTCAGATGCTGCAGCTGAAAGAAGCCCAGAGAAAATGTGGCATGGATCCTTCCTCTCTGGACGGCAGGCTTTTGCCAAAATACAAGGTGGGAGAGGATATACTCCAGTTTTTGGCTAATTTTGAATCGCTCAACCCTCAAGCAAAGAGATCAAGAGTGGGCTGTTCCAAGTTACAAGCATCGGGACCACAGGGGAAGCAACTGGAAATTCCCCTGTCCTGTGCTTCAGTGTGGAAGTTACTTGCAAATTCTGGAGAAGCTGTTCTTTTGTGTTCCTGCATCATCTGCCTGCTGAAATACAGATGGATGTGCCTGGAGCATGAAGGAGTGAGTGTGTTGGCTGAATAGCTGAAGAATTGTAGTGTTGGTATTTGAGGGTGGTTGGTTGCCTTGCTAAGTCTGGGGGCTGGAGGGAAGATGGTGTTTAAATTCTAATCTGAAGAGATCTTCAATCAACATTTGGACTCTTAATTTGGACATTTTAATTGGACTAAAAAGTTTGTGTGGACTTCAAAGATGAATTGGCTTTGTTTGCATTATAAAACCTGAAAACCTCTTTAAAATTGTGTAAATGCTCTGCTGATATTTGTACTGTACCTATTTGATCTACCATGCTATGCTGGGGTTAAGATATCGTATTCCTCTTTCACTTATACCTAGTGAGAGAAGAAATGTAATGCTTTACTCATCTAATTGGGAAGTGGGAAATGTTGTTAAAATGATATGTGTTGTTGTTTGCTAGAATTGCTAGAAAAACTTTCTTGTAAGGAAGAAAAGAAATGTGCTTGCCTGTTTTAAAAGTGCATACAGTGAACTATGATGAAGGGCATGATTTTACAAGAAGATCCTGGTTTTCGTCACCCTAACGAGGGGTGTGTCATGGAATGAAGGTCCTGCTCATTCCATGTTTCCCACCTCCTGGAAGAGGGGAGGGGGCAACCAGCCTTCTTCCCCCCCAACAGATTGCTTTAACTATGTGCTTTTGATCTTTTACTGGAATGTATTTTGGGACTTTGCTATGCTTGTAATACAATTATGAAAATGCCTGGAAGAGTTTTTCACTGTAACCCTACATATGTAACTGAGTTTGTTATATTGCAGTTGTGTTTATATGTCAGGCATGTTTCATGTCTAGTTCCATGGTGCGAAAAATGAACTTTTCTCTTGTGGAGAGGGTTGTAATAACATGGCACTGGTCATCAAACATTTCATGTTCCTGTTTCTTAGTGGAGCCTCTTGACTCCCTCTTGCAACTTTATGGTATTGTAAATAGCCAAATGGTGTTAGAGAATGTTGTTTTCTACTCTGGATGAGGATGCTCATCTTTCATCACCTGACATAGATAGTCAATTGATTTGAAAGCCAGATATTATTTAGATAAATTTTGAACCTGATTGGTTTTAGGCAAGATTGAGAAAGAACTCCAGGATCTGCAGGAGACCATCACTAATAATGTGCATAATGATGTATCTTTTTTTGATTGGATGACTTCATGGTTGCCTGATCTGTCCTTTTCTTTTATGGGGTCATTACTATTATATGCCTTATACTTATATGTTGCTGCATTTATTGTATTCCAAACCTTATTTCTGTTTGCAATAACTGTCTACTGAATAGAAAGGAAGCCTCTGGTTTTATGAAAAGGCAACTGTACTCTGTGAAGTATCATCCTCTGGATCAGTGTGCCAGGAGCAATGAGGGATCCGATGCCCAGGAGGATAGTGATGGTGACTATGAGGGGGTAGTTATGAATTATGCTGACATGCAGGTATATAATTGGTGGTCCCTCACTCAAAAATTAAAATAAAGAAGGGGGACATGTGGGAATCTATCTGATTTAGAACTGCTTAGTCTGCCTGTATTCTTCCTGCCTGCATTCTCCACAGCTTGTAAACAAAGACCATCACGTGTTCGTCCCTGAGTTATGACATGACAGAATGCAGCGTACTGCACATGTGCAGTAGAGGTAAAATTGCCTACTCATGCTTCCATATAAGGTTATGCTTGCTATGCTCTGATAGGCTGATGGACGCCCGATGTATGAGCGCCTGATAGGTGTGTGACGTATGTAATCTTGTATTCAATAAAAGAACTGTGCTGGGTGTGGCCAAAAATATATTCCTTTGTTTAAGTGCACCAGATATCAAGACTGGTCGCTTGAAGGGGTCGCTTCCCGGGGCCTGTATTTAGCACTTTGTATTTAATTTTTTAGTTCATGATTTGAACTGTAACTTGTATTTTGTAACTGTATTAATATGTGTTCTCTATTCGGTGATACTGTATTTTGAATTGTATTTTGTATGACTGTGTCCTATTATATTGTGTACTTTATTTTCTCTGTATTGTATCATTGTTTGATATGCTGTGAGCCGCCCTGAGTCGGCATATGCTGAGTGGGCGGCATACAAATCAAATAAATGAAATGAAATGAAATGAAGACTGCAGTCTCTCCTTTATTTCTTGCTTATAATATTTTCTATCAGAGCTGGACCCCCGACTAGTTTCTACCAAAACTTCTCTGACTTTCTCTGACTTATTTCTACAACTGATTAATAAAGAGGTGGTAAAAGCTGCTAGGCACCAGCAGCTGTAGTGAAATGGAATGTTAAGCTCACTGGTTTGGGAAGATTGCCTAGGAAATGGATGCCCTAATCCTCCTGGCATGCTTTGACCTTCTTACCTGAGGGGATGGAAAGGAAAGAAACCAAAAACTTAGATTGTCTTATGAACATCTTATAGATATTTAACTTGTACCATGACCTTTCAGTGAGATGGGAAGGACTGAGACAGGAGGGAGGCAACATTAGGCTCTGTGAAACAGGGACTCTACTTTGGAGAAACAAGGCATTTACAATGCTGAGGAAGCAAAATGGTTGCCAGGTTGCCAACACAGTTGATCCTACTACTTTGCCATAGGAAAAAACAAAACAAAACAAAAAAACCTCCTCTGAGAACAGCAAACAAAGCTTTACAAAACCACTGCTAATGGTGAGCTCCACCACTGTTGCAATATTTCTTTTTCCCTCGGAGAAATTCAGTAAAAACTCTCTCCTTCAACTAATTTGCCTAAAAATAGAATATAATTTTCCAGTGATCTTTTGCGCAGTTATACTGGAGGCAGCTAAAGAAGGTGAATTTACTGCCACAGGATTCAGCAGCGGTCTCTAGCTTCTAAAACTTTAAGGAACTGGGTAGATTCATGGAGGACAAGGGGATCAATATTTACAAAGCATAGTGGTTATAGGCTACCGTGCTTTCAGATTCACTAGTAATATGCTAAGAAGAGGTCAGGAGTTCTCAACCTTTTAAAGCTGGGGGCCGGGTCATGCTTCCACTGACAGCTTTGGGGGCCATACAGCCATTTTGCCCTTCCTCCACCACATGGCACTTCCTGGTGGGGTAGAGGTGGTGGTGGGCCACATGAAAAGGTGCCACAGGCCACTTCTGGCCTGTGGGCTGCAGGTTGAGAATCCCTGCCCTAGGTCTTACTTGAGAGCCTTCCATAGGTCAGTGACAGAGAAAAGCAGGAATTCTAGACTAGGAGACATGTTTTGGTTTCATCCTTGTGTTTATTAATACCATCAATACCAGCAAATTTTGCAACTCAAAGATAGAAACTTTAAATATGGAGGCAGACTAGGGCCTGTATAGTCCTGCAGTGGCCTGGGAGTAGAAAAATTGAGATTATCTTCCAGTGCATCTTAAATCATTGTTGATTTCTCCCCCCAAATTACTCTAAGGTGAAATATCAAATCATGTTCAGAGGTAGAAATGGCAGAATCAGTGGTCCAAGTCTATGGTTCAAAAACAACTCCAAGGACAAGAAGTTTAAAAGCGAACCATTCTTTGGTTCATTTGCTTTATTAAAGCTCCAGACAGATCCAAATTCTCAGTCTGAAGCAAAGGAAACGAAGAAGAAAGTCTGACAGAACAATATTCAGGGCAGGAGCAGCCAATTCCTTTCGTTGAGTCAGCAACCGTATAATATTTATAAAAGGATATAAGGAAGTGAGAAATGAATCAGTAGCTCAGAACTGCTGAGGAAGGCACAGAGAAGACAAATCTTTGTTGTGTATTTCAGAAGCAGAGGAAGCACATTGCAAAGAGCTGCCTCGGTTCTGCCCTCAGTGGCTCCTCTTTTCCTCACCCCACATTTCTCCCTCTCCAGCCCCTCAATATCACTTCTGCTTTTTTGTACTTTCCTCCAGGCTTAAAAAAAAAATAAGGGGTGTTTTTGGAAGAGGGGGAAGGAGGGGTTCTTCTCTGATCTTCAAAGAAATTGCCTGACATTTCATAATAATGTTTTCTCATTTTAAAAGATTTCCAATGAGTTTAGATTGCGTGATCTTTTATCTACTTCTCTGAGTAGTACTAACAGAAACCAGGTGACATTTTGTAGTAACGAGTTACAAGTACAACACCGTTATATTTAATAATTTTTTATGAACAAGAGTATTTCAAATTGACATTTCAAAAGTCATGTAAAAATGGGGAGAAGAAAACATGTGAAAGTATTTTTAAAATATTTTACAAGCCACTAAACTGAGATGGGTTGGTAACAGCCAGAAGGTATTTAGGTGAGGGTTTTTCACAAGTTATATATGGAATTGATTTTCAGTAATTACCTTCCCATATTTTGGAATCATAGCATTTAAAAGTATGTGGATGAATAATGAAGGAAAAAGATTTGTTTGGCAATTTTTAGGCTAATGAATTTTTTGACTCTGATCCCATGAAGCAATGACTTCTTGGTAATCCAGAAGATATGTCCATGTTTTATTAGAGTCATGACTTATTAATTAAACAGTGGAACCTCATACAACAATGGCCCCGCATAGCAACGAAATTGTATAACAATCAGGGGGGTTTTTTTGGGGTTTTTTTTTGGGGGGGAGAATGGCATCCAACATAACAATTTTCCCTATGGAAAAAATTGTACAACAATTTTTCAATGGGAAAAACCACTTAGCGGGGAAAAAAAACATTGTATGATGCATCCCATAGGTAAAATCGCTGCACGATGCATGCATCGTATAGCAATTGTTACGTACAACAACAAGCCCCATGGAATGGATTAGAATCGTCGTATGAGGTACCACTGGACTTTTACTTATTTGTTGTATAACATGAAAAAGCTACAAAATAGAAAGCTTTCTTTAAAATTGGTTGCACTGTTCATCTGATATAAACCTTTTAAAACGAATCAATCAAATCAAGGAAGTGGTTAGATACTACAGTCCTAACTGGCCTTGCCTTGCTTAGGCAAAGGAAGGGACAGAACAGTCTGTTAGCATGAGCATTTCTTTAGTCTTGAAGATGCTAAAGAAAATGAACTCCAAGAGAGATAGGACAATGTTGATGACATCTGTGACTGATTATGTTTGGCAATCAGTTTATACAGTAGCTAACACATAGGAATATATATATACACACACACACCTACAACTACTGTATGTATATATACTGTATATATATTCCTATGTGTTAGCTACTGTACAAACATCATCGGTCACAGATGTCATCAACATTGTCCTACACACACACAGTATCTATCTATATCTATCTATATATAGATATATTCCTATGTGTTAGCTACTTTATTATGCTGGTAATGAAGGTCTGGGAAGCAAATACATGAAGCAGAATTACTTCCATTAATTTCTTGGTCAGGTTTCAGTTATCTGACGGGGTACACAGAAACAGCCTTCTTGAAGATTGTGGCATTTTTGAACCACAATCAGGTGTTCCCCGGGCAACAGCAACCTTGTTTTGCCAGCTAATCTTTCTCACACTAGGTCAGGCAAAAGTAACTATGGAATGAATTCACCAAAAGGCGGCTTTGTTTTGATAGTTTAAAGTCTGACCTGAACAAGGAAGATGAAGCTATTTGATAACTGTGACCATTTATATGGATTTTTTCCTTTGTAGGATTTTTTCCTATGTAAGTTTTTATGGATTAGATCACAGGTTCCCAAGCTGTGGGTCACAATCTCCCAAAATAATTTCTGGAGGGTTGCCTTAGTTATGCTGCACTGTGCTAACAAATGAGTCTGGCCAGGTTATCCTGCTATGGTAATAGAGTAGCCCATACTGCCAGGGACTCAATGAGGACTTTGCGTGCCAAAAAAGCCAAAGTGACTCACAAAACTGGATCAGTGCACCCACTTCCATGTTTATGGCAGCCATGAGCGCATTTAAAGCTGACGTAACCATATTTATGACAGGCGCATTTATGGCTGATGTAAACGCGTATGCTTCAACTTCCAGGTGCTGGGGGCCAGGACCAACATGCAGGCCATAGGTTGGGAACCTCTGGCATAGAGAGAGCAATGTAAAATAGCATGTTTCTCATTAGGAAGAATGTCTTGCCTTAAAATGTGTTGGTGTGCCCTAGTACTGTGGATTTCTGACATCTACTGTAATCTTTGCTCTGAATATCTTTTCCTTCTTTTGTTTTCTTCTTTGTAATTAAACCTGTGACCTATTCAAGACACTTAGCCTGCAGACACCAACTTTGTTTGTCCCTACTGATGCCACCAGACCATGATATCTTTAATAACAACATGATCACAGTCTAGCTGAGATAATCCTCTGATGTAAAAATCTCCCAGTAGAGGAACAAATGCATGCAAAATGGAAGAAGAACAAGGAGCAATCAAAAAATCTCATAAGAGTTTATATTCAGGTGAGTAATGTTGGCTAATGATTCTATGAATCATAATTTTGAGAAGTCTGTAAACGAAGCATCAAATAAGCTTAAATGTCACCGTTACCGTATGTACCATCAACTCCTCAAGTGAATTTCCATGGCCAGGTGGGGATTCGAACCCTGGTCTCCAGAGTCCTAGTTCAGGGGTGCCCAAACTTTTCAGGCCATGGGCCAGTCACATGGTACCTCCCACTGGAAACGGAAGTTAAACGCTCCCGCACATGTGTAAAACGCTGCCATAAATGCACCCACAGGTGTCGTAAACGCATTTAAGACATCCACGGGTGCTTTACGGCAGCATTTTGTGTATGCGTGGGTGCATCTAACTTCTGCTTCCAGGAGCGGCACGGGTAGAATAGGCCAGATTATTAGGCTCTATGATGGGTCTTTGCCCCCTCACTGGGGGTTTATTTGCCCACCCTTCCTGCCTTGCTTAGCCAGTTCCCTTTTCCAGGCTCCTACTGACTAGGGAGGGAATTGGAGGTTGGGTAGCACGATGTGGCCCCTTTATATGCGTGGTCCAGTCACTCTCAATTCCCAAATCAATAGACACAAAGGGTTTAGTGTCTTGCACGGAAGACAAAGAAGGAGTCGCAGTGAGGACTAACACAGGTTTATTGGTTGATGATCAGAATGAACATGTGGTAATGGCGGAGGTACAGCTCATTATATACTGTGGGACATACATTTGAATCTCGTTGCACGGTAGCTTATTGGCTGCTACCGGCGTGACGTCATTCTGTGTCACGCCCCTCTGCTCCAGGTGATCCTCGCGCGGGAAGGATTCCCATGGCTGCCTGTGATTTGGGGAATGTGAACCATGTGAGCTGAACGCTCGCAGCTGCCCTCTATAGGCAGCATACTCGCGTTCCTTAACAGCAGAGCTACATTGTAATTATGGTCAGGTTACATTCATACATTTCTTAAAGCAACATTGTACATACATAACACCCCTCCCCCCTAGGATGGGACGAAGTCCCTCAACCATTGTGGCTTGCCGCACGTGCGTCTGGGGCGCGCGGCCGCTTGACTTAACACAGGGGAGCCGGAGGCTCCTGGTTCCGCAGAGTCCTGTCCTGCAACGGAAAGTGGGGACTCATTAGTGGTTCGGTGGGGACCCTGCGACAACCTTGCATTGGGGGACGGGAATGGAATGAAAAGTTGGGACATGAACCCCTGCCTACCGCTTGGGGAGCTTGGGGTTCCCCCCAGTACGAACCTCGGGACTGACGAGGAGGCCCTTGTGGTCCCGCCACCCCCCGTTACCTGCCCGGGAGTTCTAGGAACTGTGGTGGACGGGCTCCTGCCCGTTGCCTGTCTTGGGGGTGTTGGTCTCCGGGGAGCTGGAGCTATGGTATATTCTAAAACAAAGGGACTGGGGGGACTGGAGGTACCAGGGGCTGAACTGAAACCCCTCTTTTCGCTAGGACGGGTGGGGGACCACTCCGCTACACCCCCCTGGTACTGCAACTCATAATCATAATCAAACTGATCCCTCTCTTTCAAAGTATCCTCCTCTGTGGTTGAGAACCCAGGATACGCATTTGTATCCGCGGGTTCCGCCGTGTCTCCCCCTTGGGTAATGCGGGTGGGGGAGGACCCTAACGCTGATTCCCCTTCACTGGTGACTCGCCTTCTGAGTTGGTTGACGTGCCTTCTCCAGAGTAGACCCGAGCTAGTCTCGACCCTGTAGGATACTGGCCCCGTCTGCTCAATGATTGTCCCGGGTACCCACGCTGGCCCCGAGGCCGCGTAGTTCCTGCAGTGAACCGGGTCCCCTACCGAAAAACTTTTGGAGCTCTCTCCCCCTATGTTTATATTTCTTCCTTCATCCTCCACCCTGGACGGATCCATCCGGTCAAAAAGTGTTACCGGACGCCTCCTCATGAGGAGTTCGGCTGGGGAAAATCCTGAGGCTAGGGGGGCTGTCCTGTAACAGATGAGGAACTGACACAGATGAAGGTTCAACTCACCGGGACCCATGCGCCGCAGTGCGTCTTTCGTAGTGCGCACTTGGCGCTCTACCTGACCGTTTGTGGCGGGGTGAAACGGGGCAGCGGTAATGTGCCTGATGGCATTCCACTCAATAAACGTCTTGAACTCTGCAGCCGTGAAGGTACTAGCGTTATCGCTAACAAGGATGTCTGGCAGGCCGAAACAGGCAAAAAGCTTGCACAACTGTTTAATGGTTGCCGCAGAGGAGGTGCTGTTCATGGGGATTACCTCTAACCACTTGGAGTAGGAGTCGACTACCAGCAGAAACATGGCCCCGCGGAAAGGGCCAGCGAAGTCAACATGAATCCGGGACCATGGCCCGTGGGCCGTGTCCCATTCCCTATGGGGTAACCGGGACTCCTCGGGCCGAGAGCTCTGGCAGCTCTCACATGTGCCCACTAAACGTTCTATATCCGCGTCTATCTGGGGCCAGCAAAAGAAACTCCTGGCCAGAGCTTTGGAGCGCACGATCCCCGGGTGACTGGTATGCAGTAACTTCAGTACCCTGGCCCTCAGCTTCTCTGGGATAACTACCTGCTGGCCCCAGAGTAAGCAGCCCCTTTCCAGGGAAAGCTCTACTCTACGCCTGACGAATGGCTTGAACTGTTCCTCGGGGGGAGTAGTGGGCCACCCTTTCCTCACCCAGGAACTAACTTGGGCCAGCATCTTGTCGGCCGCCGTGGCCTTGGCGAGGTCGGCCGGAAGAATGGGGGGTGAGTCGAGAGACTCGATCAGCAGGACTTGGTGGTCCTGCTCTACCTTGCATGTGGGGTCCCCTACACTTGGGAGGGGAGATCGGGACAGCGCGTCCGCATGGGAGATCTCCTTCCCTGGGCGATAGACCAGCTCGTACTGGTAGGCGTTGAGGAAGATGGCCCAACGCAGCATCCTGGGGGAAAGAATTTGTGGTGTGGGTTTGCCGGTAGTGAAGATCCCCAGAAGTGGCTTGTGATCGGTCACTACCGTAAACTCGCGGCCGTATAAAAAGTCATGGAACTTTTTCGTTCCCGCGATGATGGCCAGGGCCTCCCTATCAGTTTGCACGTAATTGCGCTCGGCCTTCGAGAGGGACCTTGAGTAGTACGCTATCGGGGCTTCCCACCCGCTCTCCAACACGTGGCATAGAACCGCCCCCACCCCCACTGGGGACGCATCACAGACTAGAACTACTGGTCTCCTAGGGTCAAAGTGGGTCAGGACAGCACTCGAGAATAGAAGTGCCTTTAGCTCCCTGAACGCTTTCTCTTGCCTATCTCCCCACCGCCAAACTGCCTCTTTCTTCAATAGCGCGTGCAGTGGCTCTGCAACGGATGCCTTCCTCGGCAGGAAGGAATGGTAAAAATTTAAGAGCCCTAGAAATGACTGCAGCTCCGGTTTCGCGGTGGGGCGAGGGGCGTTTTTCACAGCCGCAACCTTGGACTCGGAGGGCTTGATGCCTTCTGGGGTTACCATGAACCCGAGGAACTCAACCTCCCTCGCAAAGAAAACACATTTGTCCCGTCTCAGTCGGAGGCCCGCCTTCTCGAATATTGAAAGGACCCTGTCTAGCCTTTGCGCTAGTTCTGATTCACCCCCGCTGTTATTAACACATCGTCGAAATATGGGAGGACGCCTGGAAGCCCCTTTAAAAGGCGTTCCACGAGGGACTGAAAAATTCCGGGGGCCGAATTCATGCCGAACTGAAGGCGCGTTACCTCAAATGCCCCTTGTGCGTTACGATTGTTTGCGCAGCGGCAGCAGCCGGGGTTACAGAGAGCTGCTGATATGCCTGCGCCAGATCTAGCTTGGCAAAACACCTCCCCCCATGTAGCGTGGCCAGTAAATGGCTGACCACGGGTACCGGATATGCATTTGGCCGAATGGCCTTATTGATCGTACATTTATAGTCCGCACAAATCCTGACCTCCCTGTTTGATTTGAGGGCCATAACAATCGGTGTTTCCCACTCCGCCGAATCAACTGGAACCAAAATCCCCTGCCCCACCAATTTGTCCAGTTCCGCCTCGATCTTGTCCTTGAGGGCGAAAGGCACTCTCCTTGGCTTGAGGCGGATGGGCCGGATTTCTGGATCCAAGTCAAAGGAAACTGGGGGCCCCTTGTAAGTCCCGAGCCCCTTCTTGAAAACGTCCGGGTGTGCGTTGCACACGTCCCGCATTGGGTCAGTCTCTATGGCGTTAATGCCGAACAGTTCGATTCCCAGGGGAGCGAACCATTGCGTTCCCAAAAGGCAGCATCTCCCCCCCTTGAGGACCACTAGGGGCAGTTTCTCGGAGTAATTCTTGAACTTCACCTTGAAGTTCCCCACCCCCAACACTGGGATCCCATTTCTTTGCACGTCCCGTAGGTGTGACTTCATGGCCCGCAGCTTGGGCCGCGCATCTGGGGGAATGCGCATAAACTCTTTTTGGGACAGGATGGAGTAGGACGACCCCGAGTCTATCTCCATCCTCACTGGGAGCCCCTGTAACTGTACCTCTATGAAAAAACGCCGGTGCTCCAGGCCCACGCGGTTCACACCTGCCTCGCTGTGGTCGTCTGAGACCTTCCTGGTGCCGGCCGCCTTCCGATGGTGCGTCTGGGAATGGCTCGAATTGCCCTTGTCCTCGACTCGCCCGCACCTGCATACTCGGGCGATGTGTCCCTTTCGGCTGCAGTTGTGACACTCGGCCTTTCGGAGCGGACACCTCATTCGGTCGTGGGATGCCCCACAACCGTCGCAGCGGCGATCTTGCCGTTCGCGGGTCTGCCGCTTCTCTCCTCGTTTCTTGACCTGCTGGACGTCGTCGTCCTCGCTGGAGCAGGGGTCTGCCGTCGTCGACGACTCCTCAGACGCCGTTGGTGTGCCGGCGGGCAGCTTGGGGGCCCACCAGGCCGCCTTCGCTGGTGTCCGCCGGGCCGCCTGTATGGGTGACTTGGCCTCTTCGGACGTGGCCCCTCGGGACTTGAACACCCTGACCCCGCTCCTGGCCGCCTCGGCCGCTTGGGCCTCCCGCAGTACCTCGTTGAATGTGAGGCGGTAGTCGCGGGTCATGAGCTTCCGCTGAAGCTCCTCGTCTCTCAGACCACACAGCATGCGGTCTCGGAGGGCCTGGTCCAGATCGTCCCACTGGCAGTGCACCGCTGCAAGCCTGAGGGCCGCCGCGTAGGCGGACACGGATTCGCCCAGTCGCTGGTCTCGCCTGTGGAACACGACCCAGGTTGGGAAGATCGACACGGGAGGCTGGAAATGCTCGCCCAACAGCTCCAGAATGCGGTCGATGGGCACCACGTCCACCTTCTGGGGGGCCACCAGGTTCATCAGGATACGCAGCGTGGCCGGCCCCACCTGGGCCAGGAAGTAGGAGCGCATTTTCGCGTCGTCGTCAACGCCCGCGGCTTCCATCACGTGCCGGAACTGGCACTCGTAGAGCTCCCATTGTTCGGGCTCGCTGACATCGAACTGGTATGGCTTGACCTTGGGATTCGCCATTATCCCACCTTCGTCGCCAATTTAGTGTCTTGCACGGAAGACAAAGAAGGAGTCGCAGTGAGGACTAACACAGGTTTATTGGTTGATGATCAGGATGAACATGTGGTAATGGCGGAGGTACAGCTCATTATATACTGTGGGACATACATTTGAATCTCGTTGCACGGTAGCTTTTTGGCTGCTACTGGCGTGACGTCATTCTGCGTCACGCCCCTATGCTCCAGGTGATCCTCGCGCGGGAAGGATTCCCGTGGCTGCCGGTGATTTGGGGAATGTGAACCATGTGAGCTGAACGCTCGCAGCTGCCCTCTATAGGCAGCATACTCGCGTTCCTTAACAGCAGAGCTACATTGTAATTATGGTCAGGTTACATTCATACATTTCTTAAAGCAACATTGTACATACATAACAAAGGGTCTCAGAGTAAGTATATTTATTAAAGTAAGTTAAGAAAATGGGTATAGCACGAGGAATCAAACTTGCAATGCAGTCATTCAAAAGAAAATACCAAAACAAGAAACTTAACTAATTCCCTAGGCCTCTGGCCTTATCTAGTTCCTTATCCACATCTCGTGGGGCTCAGCTCAGGATCAGTTCATGATGAAGAGAAAGAGCATCTTCAGAGCACCCAGTTTTATAGCTGATGTAACCCAAAGGTCCAGGTGCCCCTGATTGGCTCAAAGGGGTCAGATGGCAATTTCTAGATATCCTACATTTTAAAAATACATAATTAAGACAACACAGCTTGCAAGTCTAGAACATATAACTTTCTCTGCATCAAGGAACACTTAGGCACCAGATGCAAAATATGTTTCAAATTTCAGGAATGATAACCCAGACTTCCTGGGCATTCTGGCAGCCCCACGTGCCTGCCCACTCTCTGTTCCCCCACATTTGTATACCAAGTCCACCTTGGCAGTAGCTGCCAAAGAAATATCAGTCACAGTGAGCACACTGTCTTTTAGGGATGTACAGTGGAACCTCATACAACAATTGCCCCATGTAGCATCGAAATCGTATAACAATTAGGTTGGGGGCGGGGAATGGCGTCCAACATAACAATTTTTCCTATGGAAGTCGTACACCTATTTTTCAATGAGGGTGATAGAGTTAAACAAGCAGGTTTTCCCATAGGGAAAATCGCTATACGATGCATGCATCATATAGCAATTGTTTCGTACAACAACAAACCCCATGGAACAGATTAAAATCGTTGTATTAGGTACCATTGTATGGCCACCATTACTAATTGTCTCATTGAAAGGACTCTGTGAAGCTTCCAGGGCACCCTGTAGGTTGCAGAAAACAGTTTGAAAACTGTTCAGCTAGAACAAATCACATTTAGAGTCATCGTTTGGTAAAGATTTTGGTCCAACATTTGGTCCAACATTCACTGCAAAATCCATTAGAAATGGGGTGGAGAAAAGAGACTATAGTGACATAGTGAAGTAGTTCTGTGTGGAGGAGAAAAAAGCTTCTTTTATTGTTTTGCTACATTTAGAAAACAATGTTTTGCTCTGAAGTATCCATGGGGCACAAAGCCTCATTAAAGGACGAACAACAACACCTGACTTTTTGAAACACCACACAAAATTGCACGGGACTTCAGACAGAAGGCTTATCTTGCTGTTCATGAGTGCCACCCCATGACCTTTGCGCAATTACAGCCTACACAACATGCTCATATGCAGTGAATGTGGGGTGGACAGTATTTTCCAATTAACCTGATTTAACAAGGGTGAGTGTTGGGAAACCATCCTTCCTTTGAAATGGAAGATCTTGCCAGGAAATGCCAGGTCTCATCATAGCTGTCAAGTATCCCTTATTGGCCGGGAAAACCCCTTATTTTACCCTCTTTCCCGCCGTCATCCCTTATTAATTAGACTGCAATGCCCTATTGCCACCATTGGAGGGAAGCACAGGATAAGCATAGCTGTCAAGTATCCCTTATTTGCCAGGAAATTTCCCTTATTTGCAAATCCAAAACTTGACAGGTATGGGTCTCATGCAACAATTTACTAGCGGCTACGTGTTTCCCATGCAAATGAAAAGAACATGTGCAGGTCAGGTAGAACAGGAAAAAAATGGCTTTTCTTTTGATCAATAGTGAAACAATTTCAGCTGCTAAGAACTTATGTGCTTGCTTATTTTTTTTACACTTCTCAGATGACTCATTTCACCCTGTTTCTTCTATACCATGCTTTCTTTCCATCAGTTCACTGTATGCGGTGCATACCCAAGTACAGTAAAACCTGACTTACAAATGCATCGAGTTACATAAAATTCGACTTACATAATGATTTTGTGCTAAAACCATGTCCCGATTTACACTATTTCCTATGGGTTTGCTTCGAGTTACATAAATATAATTTTTCCTATGGGTTTGCTTCAATCTACATAAAAATTTCATTTTCCCTATGGTTTGCTTCGAGTTTCATAAAATAATAATTTTTCCTATGTGTTTGCTTCGAGTCACATAAAAAACCAATATAAGCAAAAGCCTACGGAACAGACTTTTCCCCCCGTAAGTATAGGTTTTACTGTATCTCTGATTCTAAGAACTATGACAGTGGGACTGCAGCACTGAACTCAACAACTAAACTCTTCAGGTGCTGAAAGGAAGCCATGCTGTTCACCCTGATCACAGTCAAAGGTGTAGGTCTCCCTAAAACCATTATCTCTGGAAGTGCTGAATTCAGGAAAGACTGGGACAAGAGAGATGAGATCAATGGGAAATCACACACTGTTAAAACTCTGCTGATCTCATCTGCTTACAAGCTTGACACATGAAAATATGGAGACCTTCCATCTCTTACTAGCTGGAATTGGGAGAGGCCTCACCTTTGGGTTTTCATAGAATTAGCTCTCACATACAGTTCTTTCCCAGTGGTGCTGCACTATATATTGCTACTCACCAATGGTGTTAATTATTATAAGTGCACTTGTATATGCACACAAACACCAGAACACAAACACTTTAGTAACACTTGACATTCAGCTATATCCATGCAGTTATTTGGTTACATATGAGTTTTCAGTGGGAAGAGAAAGACACCAATGAGGATGCCAAGTCAGCTTCAGTTGGTATTTCAGTGTATGGAAAGATACCTTTGCTGCCATTCTGACAAGGAGGAATTTTCACACAAAGCTTCAGAGCAACTCCTTCCCACACCACCACTCTTCCTCATCCATTTCCTTTGTACTTTCAGTAACTATCTATTGCCCTGACCACGTTGCCACACTGCATACCACAGTGAGCTTCATTGGTCTGAGGCCCATTCTCTTTCTTTCTTCTAACCATGCTCTACCTTCTTTGGCATTTTTGGAGGCTAACCTGACATAACCAAATTTTTCATGGGAAAAAGTCTCCAAACTATAATATTTAAATTAATTTAAAATCTACGATTGCTTTCTGTTGGGATAGTTTCACACCTGTTGACTTCCTGAATCATCATCATCATCATCATCATCATCATCATCATCATCATCATCATCATCATCATCATCATCATCATCATCATCATCATCATCATCATCATCACAAAGAGAATTCTGGTTTGCGGGTTGCTTACAAATATAACAATAAATTAAAAAGGGCATGTATTACTGTGTCTGAAAAAAGACTAAAGAGGTATACATTCCATTTATCAGAAATCTATTAACATTTTCTTTACCCATTAAAAGAGTTTTTGGTTTAAGTAACTACTTTAACTGAATCTATTACTAGATGTTACTTGGTGGTAGTGAAGTTTAAAAACAAGACAAAATATGCACTCTTTAAATACTTAGTCACTTTTTTCTGGTAAAGAAAAATCTAATCATTGGGAATAATGTTACACTTATCTTCTCTCATGCAACACCAACGCTCTTCATTCTATCTAAGAATCGAAGTTGACTTCATTTATGTCTTAAAACTATGATGTAGCCTACTGTTAAAAATGTGGGAAAATCCACAGTCCATTTTCCAAGATGGGATATCCCACAGGAACTCTAACATTTTTACCCAAAAACTCAGTCTCAATGCTCATTTAGTTAGTGCAGAACTCATATGGATGAGCAAAGTGATGTTTAAGAACAAGAGCTGCAGTCATTCATGATATATGATGTGGTTAATGGGGTTATGGCTCCAGCCTGCTGACTTATCCCCAGTTAGTGCCCAGTTGGTATTCAGTTAGTGTCCCTCCCTCTATGCGGTTGTTTCCCTCTGACTCCTTTATTACCTTTTATTCTTTTAAATAGGGGGAAGGGGTAGTAGGGTGGGTGATGTGGGTGGGTGATGGGGTTTTTAATCTGTTTTTATATGTTTTAGCTGTTGTACGCCACCCTGGGTCAGGTATACCTGATTGGGCAGCATAAACATCTAAATAAATAAATAAAATGTGTGTCAGTGCTAGAAATAGTATCCTGTATAAGGGGAGAAAAGGCAGACAAATCCTGTAACAATCACAGGGCTTCTTTAAACAGAGTCTTCATGTTAGATATGCAACTGGGCTAGTCAAAGTAGATGTCCGTGTTCCATCTCTCCCACAGTAGCTTTCTTAGCCCCTTGAAAGTCTTGCATGCAAAATCACAAGACTTGGGTGTGTTGTGTTGCAGGGCATGGAGAGCTCCAAAGCCAGCTTTTAAGGAATGGAACACTCCCACCCATCGAAGGCAGATCCTGGATCCTACATATTGTAAAAATTCACTGTGAGACAATTTCAAGATAATTCTAATTTGTGTTCATCTCTCTGGCCTGTCTATACATTGGTCTATTTCTCCTTCAACTGTCATAAACATATGTCAATGCAACTGGCAAAAGGTTGACCTACCTTGGCCGATAACTGCTACCAGAAGCACCATGGCAACTGGCCCCATTGCTCCTGGAATGCAGTAATCCATCCAGCACTGCCCAAGTGCGTTGCAGTGTTAGAAAAGGGCCAGCATCACAGTTTGGGAAATTTTCTACAATGGAGAAGAGACAGGCAAAGTGGGAAATGCTGCCAATCCTTCTTCAGTTGTGTGTCCTCTGCATTTGGTTTTCACTGTGGGGAGAAGACGCTTCTCCTTTTCTGAAATGACTTCAAGTTGGGAAACTCCTGATTTAGTTAAAGAAAAAAAAAAGGGCAAATGAGAAATGTGGTTTTTTTTAAAAAAAACAACAACTCACCAGCAACAGAGGAGGAGGAGGAGGAGCTCCTACGTCAAAAAGACTCCCTCTTTTTTGTAGATCAGGGCCGCACTTCTACAACATCCTTCCACCATATTCTAAGACTTATGTCAAAATCATTGATCCCCCTCTCTCCCGTAGTCCCTTTTGTTCCCTAAAATCCCACTTCAGAAGCTATAAACCCTTTTTGGATCAGTATTTTATGGTGCAGCGTAAGTGGAGAAGTTCCGGTTCTGCTAACTGATACTGAAACACAACACTGGATCAATACCCCAGATTTGAACATCTCCATATGTGTTTGGTTTGGTGCAGAGTATGGCAGTAACTAGTAGCAACTACAAGTAATAGTTATTTGGAGTTAGTAACCCTCTCATTCCATTACCAGGTCATGGTGAAGTTACACTGCAAATGTAATTCACTGTATGTGGGCAAAGCTGCTTTACTGCTATGATAGGTGGTGTCAACTTTCTAAAATTACATTCAAATGACATTTTAAGAGATTTTTGAGAGATTTTAAGAGACATATTTAAGTTGTATACTATTTGTTTGTCCATCCTAATTTTTTTTAAAGGCAACAAAAATGGGTGACAAAAGTTCGTAATGATAATGACAGAGAATGCCTCATTAAATAGTAGGGTGAGTAATGAAAACAAAGGGCTGTTAAAACTTTCAAAACTCTACATTAAAACAGTTAGGGAAAACACTTTTGAATAGGAAACATATTTAGAAATTCACCAAGGAGGAGGAAATCATGGGTACTGATCCTTCCTCCATCCTCCACACAGTCATGGGCTCTTCAAGTGTGAACCCAGTCCAGAGTGTGTTGGAACAGAGTTCAGTCTCTGTAAGAATGGCCTTGAATTCTCATTTGTTGAAGATACCAAGTCACATATATGGCAGCCTCTGGAATGTTGGACATGTTTGTAAAGGCACTAGGAGCATTTTTGTTTGGCTGAATGCAGAACTAGTAGGCTCTCAGAGAATGAATTCTAAAAATATATCATATTTTAAAACTGCACTAACCATGGTAACAAGCAAAAACTGTTTCCTACTTTATAACCAATAAACCAATCAGGAAATATATGTTTGTTGATATTTTACACAAAGTCACAAAAGTGGATAGGCAGAAGTTACTTAAACCACTTAAGTGCTTTTAGTGTTCAAGGAATGAAGAAGCAGACGAATGAAGTAGTGAAATTCAGCTCTTTATTAGTGGGGTTTGAACACAGTTTGGATGGGGCAAAACTCGGACTTATATACACTATAAACAGTAACAGTAACAATAATACAACAAGCCCATTGGCTAACAGAGTGTGCACATTTTCGATCCACTTATTTGCATAAGAATAGATATATGAGAAAAGATACATTCCACTCCTGTCAGATTTTAATTTGCGCACCATATTGAAATCGCTACGCTGTCTGGCGAGATTTCGTAGCTGTCAAACAGGGATGCTGTTTTGACAGCTAGGAAAGCATGGGAACATGGTGGTTTGAATTGCCTTGACAGTTAAGCACATTTAACATACATAACATTCTTCCCCCCTAGGTAAAAACAAAATCCTTTAACCAGGATGGCGGTCTAGTTTCCCTTCTGGGTCGGACGCTTGGCTGAGCCGGCTCAGGGGCTTGTAGGACGGGCGATCCAACTGGAGTGAGGGATTGACTAGAGGGAGAGGATTGTAAACCTAAATGAAAACCCCATTTGTCAGATGGAGGAGCAGGGGATCACTCAAAACCAAAATCTAATTCTGTGGATGATAAAGACAACTCAGGGTCCCTCCTGTGTGTACAAAAGTGGAGGGTGACTCTAAACAAAATTGGTCATCATCAATAAAGGAATCCAGAGTGCTGGGCTGGGACAGTGTAGGGGTACACCTGGCCTGAGTAGGGAAGCATTCCACAATTTCCCCTTGAAGTCGGTCCCTAAAACACACCTCTGGGTCTAAATTAGCTGGCTGCTGACTATTACCTCTGCCACCTGGGTTTAAATGGGTGGGGGCTAACCCTAATGTTGAGTGTCTGTATTCGTCCTGTGGGTCCAGTATTCTCTGGGTCTCAATTAATCCCCATGCCTCCTCCAGATCAGACCAGTGGCTGTTTCGATTCTGTAAGAAACAGGACCAGTTTGATCGATCACAAACCCAGGCACCCACATAGGACCACCAGCTGCATAATTGCGGCAATGTACAGGGTCTCTGGGCGAGAAACCCTTCTGGTGTTGGATCGCTATATTTGTGCCTTTGTCCTCCACCCTAGAGGGATCCAATCTGTCCAGCAAGGAAGATAGTTTCCTTTGCTGGAGCAATTCAGCAGGGGACAGACCTGAGGCAAGGGGGGTGAGTCTATACGTGAAAGGAAACTGGCATAGCTGGAGCTCCAAATCCCCTTCACCCATATGCCGAAACGCGTCTTTAGTTGTGCACACATGCCGCTCCACCTGGCCATTGGTGGCTGGGTGGAATGGGGCAGCAGTGATGTGCCTAATTGCATTCCTTGCCATGAAGGATTGGAATTCTGCAGATGTGAACATGGATGCGTTGTCAGACACCAGCACATCTGGAAGTCCAAATGCTACAAACAGCCTTTTCAGGTGCATTATTGTGGTGGCTGAAGTGGTATTAGGCACCCTAATCACTTCCAGCCACTTAGAGAATGAATCCACATAGGACACCCCTAAATGGACCTGCAAAATCTATGTGCAACCTGGACCACAGGCCCCTGGCAGAATCCCATTCCCGAGAGGGAAGGTGGGATTGCTCTGGGCAAGAGGATTGACAACTGGCACAAGTGCCGACCATTTGTTCTATGTCTTGGTCCAGTTGAGGCCACCAAAAGTAGCTACAGGCAAGGGCTTTGGAATGGACAATTCCTGGGTGACTTGTGTGAAGTAGATGTAAAACCTTTTTCCTGAGAGTGACAGGAATGACCACCCGCTGGCCCCATAGAAGGCAACCTCATTCCACTGACAGTTCCAAATGCTTGCGGTGGAATTTTCTGAATTCCTCGGCTAGAGGAGAGACAGGCCAGCCTTTTTGTACCCAAGACATTACTTTAGTCAATGTTACATCCTTGGCCGTAGCCTTGGCTATATCTGAGGGGACGACTGGGGGTGAGTTAAAAGCCTCAATCATAAGGACCTGGTGGTCGCTTTTGATCTCGCAATCGGCTTCCCTGACCCCTGGCAGTGGAGAACATGATGCTCTTGCCAGGCCTGTACACCAAAGTAAAATCGTATGCATTTAGGAAAATTGCCCAACGCAACATCCTTGGGGACAGAATTTGAGGCATGGGCTTCCCATTCACAAAGATTCCAAGGAGGGGCTTGTGATCAGTTACGATGGTAAAAGGTCTTCTGTAAAGGTATTCATGGAATTTCTTAGTGCCTGCCACAATTGCCAACGCCTCCCTGTCTGTCTGAGCATAATTTTTCTCAGGCTTTGAGAGTGAACGGGAATAGAATGCTACGGGGGCTTCCCTCCCGTCATTTAGTACATGGCATAACACAGCTCCCACCCCCACAGTGGATGCATCAAACACAAGTACAACTTCTTTGTTAGGATCAAAATGAGTTAATACAGCATCCGAAGATAGCAGCCTTTTGAGTTCTAGGAACGCTTTCTCCTGGCAATGGCCCCGGTGCCAAACAGTATCTTTCTTAAGAAGCTGATGTAATGGTTTGGCAACTGAGGCTTTGCAATGGAAAAAAGTGTGATGGAAATTTAACAATCCTAGAAATGATTGCAATTTGGCTTTACATTTTGGCCTGGGTGCATTTCGCATGGCCACCACCTTGGAGTCACAGAGCATGATACCTTGGGGTGTAATTTGGTACCCCAGGAACTCCACTTCCTGTGCCAAAAACACACATTTGTCTCTTCTGAGACGTAGACTGGCCCTCTCAAAACGTGATTGGACTCAATTGAGCCTGGCCGCTAGTTTGATGGTGTCCTTAGCGGTGATCAGGATATTGTCAAAATATGGCAGGACACTGGGCAAACCTTTTAAAATACGCTCTACAAGAGATTGAAATATTCTGGGGGCCGCATTCACCCCGAATTGTAGTCTAGTTACCTTAAATGCCCCCCTATGTGTTACTATGGTCTGGGCTATGGCAGCAGCAGCAGACACAGTTAATTGTTGGTAAGCCTGGGCAAGGTCAAGTTTTGCAAAGTAATTTCCTCCATGCAAGGAGGCAAGAAGGTGGCTTACCACGGGCACAGGATATGCGTTCGGGCGAATAGCTTCATTGATGGTACACTTGTAGTCAGCACATATCCTGACCTCCCCGTTACTTTTCAAAGCAGTCACAATTGGTGTATCTCACTCTGCGGAGTCCACCGGCACTAGGATGCCCTGCCTCACCAGTTTGTCCAGCTCAGCTTCTATCTTCTCCTTTAAAGCAAAGGGTACCCGGTGTGGCTTCATCCACATGGGCCGGATGGTAGGGTCAAGCTCAAAGTCAACAGGGGGTCCTTTGTATAAACCTAAACCCTTTTTGAATACCTCAGGATGTGCAGCACAAATGTCCCAGATTGGGTCAGAGTCTATTGCGTGAATGCCATAAAGCCGGATTCCCAGAGGTCTAAACCATTGGGTCCAAATAAGACAGTTAGTGCCCTGCTTAACTACAACCAATGGCAAGGAGGTGTGTGAATGTTTTTGAATTTAACCAAGAAATTACCCACCCCCAGGACTGGAATCTGGCAACCTTGCACATCCCGGAGGGAGGTTTTAAAGGATTTGAGCTTGGGCCGAGAGGCAGGGGGAATTCTCAAAAACTACTACTGTGGGATTATGGAAAAGGTAGTACCTGAATCCACCTCCATCTTGAAAGGGACGTCCTGTAGGCTTAGGTCTGCGAAGAAATGCTCGCTGACGATGCCCACTTGGCATGGCTCAGACTCGGGTGACACTTCGGCAATGGACGTGTCGTGGTGATGACTCTTCTTGGGCTCAGGCGCTGGAGGTCTTCGCTTTCACTGTCAGCATACTTTAGCAAAGTGCCCTCTTTGCCCGCAGTTGTGGCATTCTGTGGTGTGGAAGGGGCACTTCCTGCAGTCATGCTGGGCTCCGCAGCCATCACACTTGCGAAGGAATTTCTTCTCCCGATCATCATGGTGCTCTCGGTGCTTTCATCGGACCGCTCGGACTTCTCCCTCTGCGTCGCTGGACTCCAATGAAAAGGTGGAGCCAGGTGATGCTGAGGAGGATGAAGGTGAACTTTGCTGAGCTTGCACAGCTGAGTCGGTGGCACTGGTGGTGGAGTGGCGATGCCGGGAAAGCTTTATCCCGGACCGTGCGGCCTCACACGCTACTGCCTCTTCTAGGACATCCATGAAGGTTAGCATTTTTCTGATCATGAAGCGACATTGAGCATCTTCGTCCCTCATGCCAGCCAGCAGACAGTCCTGGAGTGCTTCTTCAATGTTGTCCCACTTGCATGGGGTGGCAGCAATGCGCAGAGCGGCAGCATAGTCTGGAATAGATTCACCAGGTTGCTGCTCTCTTCAGTGGAAGGCCACCCTGGCCAGGAAGATTGAGACCTCTGGCTGCAGGTGCCTCCTCAGTGCAGACATGATCTCCGCAAGCGGCACCATGGTCACGTCCTGTGGAAGAACGAGGTGGGTTGCCAGCTCAAGCTTCTCAGCACCGCATTGAGCGAGGAAACAGGAGTGCTCTGGTTTCTGTCGGTGATCTTCTGCGAGGTCATTGCATCGCAGAACCGGTGTTCGTATGTTGCCCATTTCTCTGGATGTGCTGGGTAGAATGGGCTGATGTTGCTGCCGTGTGGGGATGCCATCCCACCTTCATCGCCAGTTTAGCATTCAAGGAATGAAGAAGCAGACAAATGAAGTAGTGAAATTCAGCTCTTTATTAGTGGGGTTTGAACTCATTTTGGATGGGGCAAAACTCTGACTTATACACACTATAAACATTAACAGTAACAATAATACAACAAGCCCATTGGCTAACAGAGTGTGCGCATTTTTCGATCCACTTATTTGCATAAGAAAAGATACATGAGAAAAGATACATTCAGCTCCTGTCAGATTCTAATTTGCACGCCATATCGAAATCTCGCGAGACTATGCTGTCTGGCGAGATTTCGTAGCTGTCAAGCAGGGACACTGTTTTGACAGCTAGGAAAGCACGGGAACATGGCGGTTTGAATCGCCTTGACAGTTAAGCACAGTTAACATACATAACAGTGCTGAAGTCACTTAAGCACTTGGATTTAGAGACTGCTAAACTAATAATTTCACTTTTAACAGCAGTAGCTTCTTCTGCTGCTAGAAAAATAAAGTTCTTTTGGGACCTGATAAAGATGTAAAGCTTGTTTTTCTTCACCAGATTATAAACAAACTAGAAGATGAAGATGAGTGAGTTACAGAGAAAAGTATTTTAAGTTTTCATGTGTAAACTGGGCTGAGAGCCTTAAAGGTTTCCCCAAAAATATTTTGTTTAACCATATAAGTTAACAAACACGGATTATTTAAACAAATAAAAGAATACATATGCTATAATGTTACTGGTTTAATTTAAAAAAACTATTAAAATTATTATTATTAAGGTAATGATTACTTTTCTCCTTCCAATAAAGTAAAGAGAAAAAGATGTCCAAATAATGATTAATCTATTACATTGCCATAGTTTCATAATTATCTATATATGTGTTTCATAACCAAATCAGTATTTTTTAAATAACTGAAAAATTATTCCAAAAAGTTGTTATTATAGAAATGAAACCCTCATCTGGTTGCAAATTTTAAGATTATACCAATAAGAATAAGTATTTAAGAATGAGTATTTAAGTAAAAAAGTTATGATTTAAACCTAGTTTTACTAACTAGTGGTTTAAAATGTATCCTCCTCTGAGCTCAAAAATGAATGAGCTGTATTACACTATGCGCTGCTTGCAGTGAGAGCAAAGGCTGACCCAGGGAATAAAGTGCATGAGAACATAGGTTAAGAACCCCCTTTTACCTCCCTCCACGAACATTCAGTTTTGTCAGCATTTGAAAATAGGAAGTCAGGGAGGGGAAGTATCTTAACTTCTCAATAGACCCATAGGCGTTTCAAATTATTATTATTATGGCCTTGGTCCAAATGGCACATGCAAAAAAGCATACATTTGTTGGGCAGCGTTACTTTTTAACACCAATAATTGTGTCAGATTTGCTTTTCAGAGGATATGGGGAATGCTCTCCCCCCCCCTTTGAAAGTGCTCTTTTCTAAAACAAGTAACTTTCCCAAGCTTCTTTTTCTTTCAGGTCCTGATCAAACTTTAAACTGCCAAAATGAAACCATGTCCTTGGTTTTGTCATTGGCCAAAATTAAATCTTAATCAATACACGTAGTAGCCAGTAAATTAGCTGGATTCTGTATCTCTCCACATGCACACAGTGTGTTGTTGTCTGCTAGCAACCCCCACTTGAGAATGCTGGTCTTATATTTAGGGACTCTAACCCTCAACCTATTCAGGATCCTCAAAGTGACATAGGAGAGATCGAGTTCCTGAGCCATATCCTCCTTTAATGTTATTCCTTGTCCAATGAGCACCTTCCTCCATCTTCTAATTTGGTTTTGCTCTTGTGTACCCTCAGGAATGTTTGTTCTTGCCATAAAGCTGTTCCTGGATCTGAGACGGTGGACTTGAGGCTCATATCCATTCAGAGGATGTTGAGGGTCATTTTCTTGCTTAATTCTCTCAGCGTCTGCTGCTACTTCTCTCCTTATCTTAGATGGAGCAATACCAACAAGAAGGTATATTTTTTCAACTGGTGTCAGTTTGAGGCCATTCTGTCACTTTATGAATGGCTTCATTAACAGTGATGTCAACTTGTTTCATGTATGTTAATGCATACTCTGCCAAAGCTGATGTATGCAGTGTGGATGGCTGAATTCCCCATTTACAGTTTGTGCATATTCCTGTTGATGTGATTCCTTGTACTAACTTTAGCTCGGTGTGACACTTGACAGGACACTCTATTTTAAGCAGCACTGCCTGAAAACCAAAATTGAGTTCCTAAGCCATAGCCCCTTTTACTGTTATTCCTTGTTCAGTGAGCATCGTTTTCCATCTTCTAATTTGATTTTCCTCTTGCATATCCTCAAGAATTTCATCTGATTTGATCTAGTGTGAGAAATATTAGCCGGCAAAACAAGGTTGTCATTGCCCAGCATACACCCGACTGTGGTTCAAAAGTGTAACATGTACCCACAATCTTCAAGGAGGTTCTTTTTGTTTAACCCATCTTCCCATTTTATGCTACTATTAACCAAGTCAAGCCCCGCCTCAGTAGTTGATGCTTTTATCAGCCTGATTATATTGTCAAAACAAATGAATCACTCAAATGGGAGTTGTTCTTATTATGAAAATCTGCTTCTGACATATACAAAAGCAGGTTGGTTATTGGCTCATGACAGAGTTCACGTTCCAAAATAAGAACTCACAAACACTTTGTTTAAGGCCTGACTAGTTTATTCTGCCAGATGTTAGCAAGAGTTGGGTGCAGTCTTACCCTTATACATTCACTTAGCTAATGCAAGCGCGGCGCCAAAATGGCCGCCGCGCTCTTTGCGGGCCCCCCAGGACGAAGGATCCGGGTAGTTAGGGGCGTGGCCAGCTCCCTTATAAAAGGGGTAGCCACGAGGCAGCCGCGCTGCCATTTTAGCGAAGCGACGGAGCGGAGAAGTTTTTCCCCTCTTACCTCCGTCGCTTTACCTTGACTAGGAAGCCCCTTTTGGCTGCGAATTCTCTCTTTCGGCTTCCCATAGATTAGACTAGATGCCTTCGAAGAAGAAGGCGGCTGCGGGCGCGGCTCGCGCGGTGCGGAGGTGCAATCCGGGTCGGAGGACCGCGGTTGCGCCTCCCCAGCAGCCGCCTTTGCCGGCACCCACTGGGACCGGTAGGATGGGGTCCATTCACCCTTGGCCGGAGGCGGGAGATCCAAGCATGGGTCCAGTAAGGGCTGCGGCCCGCGGCCCGCAAGCAGTGGACACCGCTCCTGGCGCTTCCCATCCTGCTGGGCCTTCATCAATGGGGGCACAGCTCACTCCGGGGCCATCCAGCCTTGGGGGGGGGGTCTGGTCCCCTTCCCTGGCAGGTGCCTACATCGGCCCTACCGGGCCTGGGTGTGGGGCCATGGCCCTATTCGGGCCTGGGGGTACAGGGACCTGTACCCACGCCTGTAGAGGGCGGGCTGGCCGGCCCTTGGCCCCAGGTCAGCGTGGAGGCCTTACTGGCCCGTGTTGCGGCCCTTGAGGCGTCACTGGCTCGGGCCAGCCACGCTGGGGCTTCCTTTGGGCTTCACCTTGATGTGTCGTCTGTTGGGCAGCGGCAGGCGACGGGACGGGTTGAGCTGCTTGAGGCGCGTGGAGCGCCCTTGGCCACTGCCTCGCAGCTCCCCAACCAACAGGCCAGTGTGGGTCAGTCCCCGATGACGAGCTCTACGGCGGTCGTGAGCTCCGACGCCCCCAGTGGGCCGGAACCCCCGGTGGGGGCGGCCCGCGGGGGTGCAGCATGTGAGTATGCGGTCCAAACTAGTGCACCTACACACGTGGCCTCGTTGGGGGGGCTTTCCAATGGCCTTGGCCTCGCGTGGGTGGGGCGGCGGTACAGCCGCTTACGCCCCACCCGGCGACGACAACAACCACCCAGGGCCCCGGGGTGGGGGGTGTTTCCTACCCTGTGGGGAATGTTTTGGGGGTGGCTGGGCTAGTCCAAGCCCCTTTTCAGATGCCCGCAGTTTCTGCGGTGCCTGTCTCGGCCTTGCCGACAGCGGGGTATTCTTTGCCACTGGGTGACCACTTAGCTCAGGCCACCAAAGAGAAAATATGGCACGGCGAGTATGTAGATATCTTCTCACTCCTAAACAGGGAGCCCACCAAGGAAGAGAGGGAGGGCCAGGATGAGAAGGATAAGGAGCAGGCTCGTCGTCGTAAGCCACCACGTACGTGGGCCAACTGGCTGCCGGCCTACCTCATCTACATGGCGGTGTACCTGAGGGCCCGGCCGGATTTGGCAATTCCGATGGTCCAGTATTTGGACAACATCTATAGGGCGATGGTTGATTTTCCGGGCCCGTCGTGGTTGGCTTATGACGAGGAATTCCGTATGCGGATTCCCCTGCACCCCGGGATGAGGTGGGATGAGCCATGCCAGATGCTTTGGCTTCTGTACATGACGCCCACGCGCCCCACGCCAGGGGAAAGATACCATTGTGGACATGCGGTCCAGCGAGCGGCCCCAGCACAGGTTCCCCACCAGGTGGCGGGGCAGGGGGTTCCAGCCCGCCTGCTGTGCTGGACTTTCTCGTCCAATGGTTCCTGCAATAGGAAGAATTGCAAGTACAGGCATGAGTGTCCCACCTGTGCTGGCCCCCACGCAGCTTCTGCCTGTCCCAGGCCTGGAGGGACGCGGGGCAGAGGGAGGGGCGGACAGTGGGCTGGCAAGACTGCCACAGATGCAGCTGGTTCACCGAAAGGCTCCCTACCCAATTAATGTGGACATGTTGGAGCGTTGGCTCACATCGTACCCGAAGAGGGAGGATGCGGATTATCTCCTCAGGGCTTTAGGCAGGGGTTCCGTATCCCTTTCATGGGCGATAGGTCCCCTCAGGATGCCCCCAACCTTTTGTCCCTTAGGGGGAGGGAGGATGTGGCTGCTGCTAGCATTAATAAGGAGGTCGATGCGGGCAGGGTCGCTGGCCCTTTCCCTGCACCCCCGTTCCCCAATCTTAAAGTGTCGCCCCTGGGCTTGGTTCCCATAAAGTCTCCGGGCGAGTTTCGCCTTATTTATCACTTGTCCTACCCAGCCGGCCGATCGGTCAATGATGCTATCCCTGATGACCTTTGCTCCGTCAGGTATACATCTTTTGACCATGCGCTGCGCATGGTGCGCTCATGTGGCCCGGGTGCGCTGCTGGCTAAGTGTGACATTAAGTCGGCTTTTCGCCTCTTGCCGGTGCACCCGGGCAACTTTGAGTTGCTGGGTTTCAAATTTCGGGGCGAATATTACTTTGATAAGGCCATGCCTTTTGGCTGTTCCATATAATGCTCGACTTTCGAGCGTTTCAGTACCTTCCTAGAGTGGGCTTTCGTCCGCAAGTCAGGGTCCCGGTCTGTAGCCCATTACCTGGATGACTTTTTATTCGGGGGTGAACGGGGCTGGGACACGTGTACACGTCTCCTCAACACATTTCAGATGCTAATGGAGGAACTCGGTGTCCCTTTAGCGCCCGAAAAGACCGAGGGCCCATCTTACCAGCTAGTTTTCCTGGGGGTGGAGATTACACGGTAGCGCAGGCGTCTAGGCTACCGCGGGATAAGGTGTCAAGGATAGTGGCCCTTATATCGGACTTGCTGGCCAAGCGCAAGGCATCACTGAGAGAACTACAGGTGCTACATGGTCACCTTAATTTCACTTGCAGGGTGGTCGCACCGGGCAGGGCTTTTGCCCGGCGCTTGTGCGACGCCATGGCGGGATTATCCAGGCCTCACCATAGGGTTAGGCTTACCTGGGGTATCAGGGCGTACATGCTTGTCTGGTTACAGTTCCTGAGGGATTTCAATGGGGTCTCATTTTGGAGGTCTGACCTCCTGGCTTCCCCTAATTTTCAGATTCAGTCAGATGCCTCGGGATCCCTGGGTTATGGGATGTACTTCAATGGGAAGTGGGCCTATGGTGGGTGGCCACCGGCCTGGGCAGGCACGGGTCGCCTGCGTGATCTCACATATCTGGAATTTTTCCCTATCCTGGGTGCTTTGATGCTATGGGGCGAGGAATGGGCCAACTCGGTCGTGCATTTCTGGTGTGACAACATGGCTGTTGGCCACATTGTCAATGCACAGACCTCTAAATCGCCCAGGGTTATGGACCCAGTGCGCCAGTTTGTGTTGCGCAGCCTGCGCCTCAACGTTCTTTTCAGGGCCAGGCATGTCCCAGGGGTTAATAATGATATTGCTGACGCTTTGTCCCGCCTGCAGATCTCCCGGTTCCGTGCCTTGGCTCCGGATGCGGAGGAATTTCCCTCGCCACTCCCGGACGAGATATGGACCATTGGCAAGGAGAGGTGAACCGGGCGATTGGCCTGTCACTAGCGCCACGCACGCATAAGGCGTATCACCACGCATTTCATTTGTTCAGGGCATTCTGTACCCAATTCCAATTGCCAGAAACCTGGCCGATCCTGGCAACCCATGTTCTGCGGTTCATGGTTTACCTGCATGCCCAGGGCCTTGCACCTCACACCATAGCATCTAAGCTGTCAGCGTTGGCTTTTATGGCCAAAGTGGGAGGTCATGTGGACAGCACCACTGGCTTCCGTGTGAGACATGTTTTGGAGGGGTGGGTGCGCGCGCGTGGGCGTTGCCCGGACGACCGCCACCCGAATTCCCCAGGGATTTTTACCCAATTGGCCCGGGGCTGGCCTGGCCTCTGTTTTGATAAGATGAGGCAGCCCATTTCATGCGGCTCCAACGGTGGCCTTTTTTGGAGCGCTCCGCATCAGCGAGCTTGAGATGCTGTATAAGGCGGATGCAAGTCGTAGGGCACTGGAACTCGAAGATGTCTGTGTGAACAATATTGGGCTCAGTTGGGGATACGCTCCTCTAAAACGAATCAGCATGGCGTAGGCAGTGGAGTAGACTGCTACGATGTTCCTCGGCAGACATCTGTCCGGTTGGTGCCCTACAGGATTTCCTTGCACTGAGTGGCACGCACCATGGCCAGTTTTTCTGTCACCAAGGTGGGTCTTCTCTTACTAAATTTCAATTTTGGAAGGTGACTGGCAAACCCCTGGCCAGTGTGGGCCTCCCAGGTGCTCGCTATGGCACCCATTCATTCCGTATAGGGGCGGCCCCAACTGCAGCTGCTTTTGGGTACTCCGGGGCTGGCATACGCAGCATGGGAAGGTGGGGTTTGCAATGTTTTCAGTTTTATGTGCTCCCACTTCCGCCGTGAGTACCAATTCCGTCACCTTACCTTCTTTTTCCTCAATTTTCTTTGCAGACCCTGGGTGTCGTATTACACCGGTGACAGTATGGCTGGTGGGCCATAGCTACGTGCACAGGGCAGCGCGTTACGCTGCGGCGACAGAGTGGGGACCCCGATTGGGACTGGGTGCATACGCAAGTCTCACATGGCATGGTAAGCCAGGGATGTTATGGCGGGAGCTGCTGCCTTCCCTTTTTTCAGGCCAGAATGCTGACCCGCGTGACATTCTCATCATACACCTGGGGGGCAATGATTTGGGCCAGGTCACCGGCTTATCGCTGAAGCATGCGATTTGCGAGGACCTCGCCTACCTGCATTACGTCTGGCCCGCCACAACCCTGGTTTGGTCGGACATGGTCCCGCGCCATTCCTACAGAGGGGGTGTTGACCTCCTGGCCCTTGACCGCGCTAGACGCGCGGTGAACAGGGCGGTGGCGCGGTTCCTTGTCGACAGGGCTTGGGGACGGGTCAGTCATCACCCCGCTATTAGCCTACGAAATTATGACTTGTATGCAGGGGATGGGGCCCATCTGTCGCGAGGAGGTATGGACCTCCTGTTGGGTGATTGGCGAGCAGGCCTGTTGACCGAGCTGACGGTCTGGGGGGGCGTCAGGCCTTCTTTGAAGCCCCTCCGTGTGGCGGGTAGCACTGGTAAGGTAAACAGTCATGACCCACAGGTATCCGGCAGGTTCGCAATTGACTGGACAACACTAGACAGGAATAAATTAGTTAAACGTTGTCCGGTCAACGACGAACTAGGCGACGGGGTGATGGCGATAGCTAGACAGCATGCATCACCCCGTGATTTCACGGATACGCGTCAGAGGGTGGGGTCATTAGTTAGATATTGACTACGGTCAACAATTTGTTTGTTGTCAACAAACAAATTGATACAAATAGATACATTGTAACCAACTGCCGTTGGCAATTTTGGGGTGGTACCTTACCAGTGTTACTTCGGCCTGCTTGCCTTAAGAATTATGATTGGTCGTTTTACCAATAGAAATTTATAATTCGGACTAGGGCATGAATCAATAAATGTGGCCCAATGCCGTTATCCACTTTCAATGGTGTCTGAGTCCTTTATTGGGGGGTGCGCCTGCAAAGCATTTGATCCTGAAAGCGATACTATTTTATGCTTTTTACTTAGTGAAATGTCCCACCACTCATCACAGTCTCTGTGTCATAAAGACCATGTATGGGCACAAATGTTATATAAATGCAAAGTGAGACAGCAATCCTGCCATTAGGGGCTACCATGGGCTCCTTAACTTAGCACTGCAGCATGAAAAAGTAACTAAAGTCAGGTTACACACAAAAAGGTACTTACCAGTTTAATAATAAGGGTGGGTATGAAATGTACGAACAATAAGCTAAAAATTTGGATAACATCCACCCAAAGTAATGTGTGTTATGGGAGATGCAAAATTGTGAAGCAATTATTTATTTAATTATTCACAACACAGAAAGCGTGTTATTAGGAAATTATCCATGAGTGATTCATGAAGTTCTTTTCATCAGTTTTACTACTCGATATCTGAATGCAGAGTGAAGGAAACAATCCAACCTAGTAAGAGAATAGTTCAGAAGTCATGTTTTTAACACTAAGGATTTTTTTTAAAAAAAGTGTATTTCTCTATTTATTTATTTTTCCAGGAACAAATACCAACTGATGGAGAACTGACTCACTTGAAGGAAGGAATAAGTAATAAATCATTTGCAAGGAGAGGAAACAATCTGTCTGTGACATACCAATTGTTTCTTTTAGCAGAAAAGGACAATACAGAAAAGTTCCAGGCCATTGAGAAGAGCCACTGGATCATTGGCTATTTTCATCATTGGCTGATGTTTTTCTGGCTTTTTAAAACTAAGGAATGCTTTAATGGAAGAGTAACAAATGCCATTTTTGAATATAGAGAAGCCTAATAAACAGAATTGAGCACTCAATCCTAGAGTAGGATACGATTGGCTTTCGAGCAAGGCTGACTTTTACCTTTTAATTTCCAACCTTACCTAGGGGAGTCTTCAACTAGCATTTATTTAAATCAAAATGCACAACAACAGCTTATTTAAATAACTGTAACTGAACTGAACACACTTAACTTAATTAGTAGTTACAGGTATTAACCACATAGCCTCCAAATTATCCTCACCTTTAAGGAAATGATAGCAGGCCCAGCTTAAGGCCTTCTGGAACATACCTGTCAAGCGCAGCTCTGGAGATTACGGGACCTGTGCAGAATGTTTCTGCGCAGGTCTGTTCTATGCATGCGTAGAAGGCTTTTACGCATGCGTAGAATGGACCGGCGCAGAACTGTTCTGTGCAGCTCACTTCTATGCATGTGTAGAAAGCTTTTACACATGCGTAGAAGGCTTTTACGCATGCATAGAATGGACCTGCGCAGAACTGTTCTGCGCAGCTCACTTCTATGCATGCATAGAAGGCTTCTACGCATCCCCTTCTGCACAGAAGCCTTCTACACATCCGTAGAAGGGTTCTACACATGCGTAGAAAGGACCTGCACAGAAGGGATGCATAGTAACTCCTTCCCCCCCGCTGCCAAATTACAGGGTAGCGGCAGCTCCAGGCAGGAAATGGTGAAAATCGGCGCAAAAATACAGGAAATCCCGGCCAATCTGGGATACTTGACAGGTATGTTCTGGAATGCCACCTAAAGAGGCACTGCTTAATTAATCCACAAAGAAAGCTTTAGCTTGACTCCAGAATCCAAAGTAGAAAGTTGGAATCTGGAGTAGAAAACTTAACTACCAAAGTCTCAAGAATTAAATTGAAACTGAGATGTGATAATGTGATAATGCAGAGCCCAAATGCATCCACGTTCAACACCATCATATGTTTCCAGGGAAGATGCCATATTTAAGGGGTTCAACTCAAATATTTACCGTAGTTCTAGTCATGGATGCTAGATCTAACCTTCAAAACTGAATCAGAGAGATAGATGCTGCCAGCAGGCTCACTTCCACTTCATACGAGAATGTTCACTGATATCCACTTACCACTTATGGATGTTTAGTATTTTCCAAAAGGCCTCATGGAGTTGGTTTGGTTCCTTTCCTTCAACTATCAATGAAAAAGAATGAGTGCAGAAACTGATAAACATGTATTTTTCCTCCCTAGGAAAGGGATGATTATTTTCCCTTTATCTTGACTCAATATTTACTAACACTTGATGGACGTGTATTGCCAGTCTCAAGTGCAACAGCTCAGTCTGCCCATATGAATCAGCTCTTTTCCTCTCATGAGAAAGCCATTAAACTATTTTCCTCATGTCAGTAATCATTCATTTCCATCCAAGATTGGACACTTTGATGTTCAGGAATTGAAGAGAAGCAGCCAGCATAAACAGGCCAAACACAACTTTATTGTAAGCAAACCGAACATGAACAGCAATGGTGCAACAGCTCCTTATATACACTGTACAATGGATACATTTGGACAGGAAACAATATGGTTGGTTAGGAGAGGAGTGGGGTAATTGTGGGGTTACCGGACCGGAGTGAAGACTTCGTGTGTCTTGAACAGATGTTCAACCAGCAATTGAAAAATGCCAGGGGCTGCATTTACCCCAAACTGTAGGTGAGTCACCTTAAAGGCTCCCTTGTGCGTAATGATTGTCTGAGCCGCAGCAGCAGCAGGTGTAACTGAAAGCTGCTGATAGGCTTGCACCAAATCCAACTTGGTGAAGCACTTACCCCCATGTAAAGCAGCCAATAAGTGGCTCACTACGGGCACCGGATATGCATTAGGCCTGATGGCCTTGTTAGTCGTACATTTATAATCAGCGCAAGTCGTGACCTCCCCGTTAGATTTTCTAGCAGTCACTATTGGCATCTCCCATTCTGCGGAGTCCACGGGAACCCAATATACCCTGACCCATGAGCTTGTCTAGCTCACCCTCGATCTTGTCCTTTAGTGTGAACGGCACATGGCAAGGCTTGAGGCAAATTGGCTGCACGGCCAGGTCAAGGTCGAAAGAAATGGGAGGCCCTATGTAGATTCAAAGTCCCTTTCTGAAGACAGCTGGGTCCACATTACAAACATCCTGCACCGGGTCAGAATGGATGGCGTTGATGCTGGACAGTCTAATGCCTAGTGGTTCAAACCATTGCACTCCAAGTAAACAGTTTGTGCCCTGTTTGACCACTACGAGAGGTAGTCTCATTGCAATGTTCTTGAACTTAACTGCAAAATCCCCCACCCCCAGAACTGGGATCTGGCAACCCTGCACGTCCCGGAAAGATGTCTTGAAGGCCCGCAACTTTGGGCGCGAACTAGGGGGGATTCGAAGGAACTCCTTCTGGGGCAAGATGGAATATGACATACCCGAATCCACCTCCATCTTGACCAGAACACCTTGCAGCTGGACCTCCACGAAGAAATGATGGGACATGCTGGAGACACGGCTGACGAGCAGCTCCACAGAAGAAATCTTGGAAATGGATGTTCCCTTTCACCTCGGTTGGTCAAACTGGTCCGGAGACCACTTCTGGCACTGCCGGCAGACTTTAGTGATGTGGCCCCTCTTTCCACAGGGGTGACAGTCAACATTTTTGAATGGACACTATCGGTGGTCATGCCTTCCTCCACAGCCGTCGCACCTCTGCTGGGCCCTCTTGACAGGGTGCTTCTCCGCCTTCTTTTTCCGGTCCTTCTAGAACTCACCTTCCTTGTTGCTGGACCCGGACCCCAACGTGGATGTAGATGGCGGCGATGCAGCGGATGCAGAGGAGCAGGGTGATGAGCAGCGGTGGGCCTGCATGGTGGACTCCGACCCTCCAGAGGTGACAGGCCAGTGCTTAAAGGACTTGACGCCGGACTGCGCTGCCTCGGACGCCAACGCCTCTTGAAGGACCAACTTGAACATCAGGACGTCCCTGGTCATGAGCCGTCATTGTGTCTCCTTATCCCTCAGGCCAACGAGCAGGTGGTCATAGAGTGCCTCTTCCAAGTTGTCCCACTGGCATGGGGTGGCAGTCAACCTCAGCATGGTGACGTAGTCTGCGATGGATTCCCCGGGGCATTGGTTTTGTCTGTGGAATGCCACCTGGGCCGGGAAGATGGACACCTTGGGCTGGAAGTGTTTCCGGAGAGCCGCAAGGATTCTACGAGGGGAACCGCATCAGTGTCCCAGGGCATCACCAAGTGGATGGCGAGTTCCATGTGGCCAGGCTGCACTTGGAGAGGAAGCAGAACCTCTTCTGGCCCTCATCGACGGTGCCTTCTGCCGCCATGGCATGGCGGAACTGGCGTTCATAAAGGTTCCATCTCTCCAGCATGGCCACATTGAAGGGATCAACGGATGATTTGTGGGAAGCCATATCCCACCTTCGACACCAATTTGATGTTCGGGAATTGAAGAAAAGCAGCCAGCATAAAAGGGCCAAACACAACTTTATTGTAAGCAAACCGAACATGAACAGCAATGGTGCAACAGCTCCTTATATACACACTGTACAATGGATACATTTGGGTGGGAAACAATATGATTGGTTAGGAGAGGAGTGGGGTAATTTTGGGGTTAGCGGACCTGAGTGAAGACTTCGTGTGTCTTGTTAGAAAGGACAGGAATGCAAGTCCCGTGAAAGTTCAGTACCAAGAAGAAGACAAAATGGAGAATCACCCCGATCCTAAAATAACAATTACACAATGTTACAGCAATAACTAGTTACATACACAACAGACACTGTCAGCTCTCAGCAACAAGCAGGCTTTATTGGTTTGTTTTCATTATCATGGAAGACTCACCTCCATGAGAAATTTCAGGACCTTAATGTTAAGTGCAGAATTAAAGTTCCCTGTTATACACAGATTGTATGAATAACATCAGTATGTTGGGTAAAATAACCTGGCTAATATCTTAGCACCAAGTGGAAGGCAAATGAGAGTCTGAAAGGTGACTTTTGTACTATAGTTCCCAGAATTTTCTGTTAAGCAAGGCCCCGGGACCAGCTGAACTGGAGCTGTCTGGCTTTGTTGCAGTTGATTCACAATCCCTTTTACAGTTTTGTTTAGATTAGAATTGATCTCACAGAGATTGTGTATTATTTGAGTGCCAGTGTCCACACTGAACTCTCAATTCAATATAGCTTCACCTGCTTCACAGCCCCTCTTCCTTTGATCCTACTCTCCCTTGCTCTCCTTTTATAGTTCATTGTAAAGTCAGTGGGCTGTTTAAAGTGTTGCATGGCATTAGGGAAAAGGGACAGTTTTCCAAAGTTCTCCACAATATAACATGTGCACACATACAATGTGGAAACACTGTAGTCTGCTGTAGTTTATTCAAGTTGTTTCTATTTCATATAGATCTTAATCTTTTTGGCTGAGCAAAAACGATCTAGCACTAAACTAGTACACCAAAGTAGTGATAAGGTGATCTAGCACTAAATTCAGTAGTTTAATTTTTTTTAAAAAAAGATTGCAGTGGGGTGTTTACGTGGTCCAAAACATCATAACCAGCTTAGTATGTTATGAGAATGACACTCAGTCATGCTCCTCTCCTTTTGGAGAATGAAACAAGAGATCACAAGAGAAAAGCCCATTTGAATTTTTCAGCACTTGAAAAAAGTAGAAGCTCCCCCCCCCCCCGTGACAGGGGAAAAAACCCTCTACATTGGGAGCAAAAAGGGCCATATTGATTTCACTTACATTTTGCTTTGAGTGATTAGTTAAAATAAAAGTGAACTCATCTGTTTTAAACTTATGGCAAATTCCACAGCTTTTGTCCATGGAGCTACAGCCTGAATTAAAGTTTTAGCGGAGACTTGCGACCATTTTTTAAGTTATTAAATGGTTATACAGTATGCAAAAGAAACAATGGGTCTTTCATCCTCTCTTGAAAAGGTGAAGTGTTAACCCTTTCCCAACTATCTCTCTGTGCAGATGCAGAACATATCAGGATAATACCTTGAACCTTTACTGTGGATATGAAAAATAAGTGAGATGAAACATTATAGCCCACATCTCCCACCACCCGGAAGTGAATGTGCATCATGGACACTTCAGTCAAGAACACTTTCTAAAATGGATAGCAGTTCTAGGGAGTGAATAACATATGAACCATATGTAAATTGTCACTAGAGGCAACTACTGCAGAGTCCTATGCATCTGCAAAGAGACTTTATGCTGCATGTGCTTAGGAAGCTTTCTACTAAATACAGGGAAAACTCGGAAATTAGAATATCGTGCAAATGTCCATTGATTTCACTTAAAAGGTGAAACAAATATACGAGATAGACTCACTACATGCAAAGCGAGAGATGTCATGCCTTAATTCGTTATAATTGTGATGATCATGGCGTACAGCGTACATGAGATTATGTGATGATTATGGGGTACATGAGATTGGGGGGGGGGTTTCATAAGTTGTAAGCCATAAGCATCAATATTATAACAAAGTAAGGCTTGAACTATCTCGCTTTGCATGTAATGAGTCTATCTCATATATTTGTTTCACCTTTTAAGTTGCATTACTGAACTGAATGAACATTTGCACAATATTCTAATTTTCCGAGTTTCACCTGTATGTGCATGTGATTATCTTGATGTTGCTGATGGCAGTGAAGATGAACACAGAACTTGCATTTACTTTCTGAGAGAGAATTGTTTTCCACGCTTAAAGTTTGGGAATGTCCCAAACCATTGATAGCTCATTGTTATACAGGATCACCTGCAGGTTTAACCACAAACGAATGCTTTTCTAATCGATTCTGTCCGGTGAAACCTTTTCCATTTGATGCTATATATTTAAAAGAGTCATGCACATACTGTAGAAGAGGAAGGCACAAGCAAAAGTGGGTGGGGATAGTTCGGTTTCACTTACCAGTGATAACTTTCGTTCTTCGAGTATATAGTTTGTGAATACACACTCATGGGTTATGCGCCTGCGCAGAACAGCCGATCGGAGGCTTGAAAAGCTATTGGTCAAAAGTTTTGGCGGTAAGACCGCCCACCGTACCGCCCACCCTGAGGCGCCCGCGCGCCATTTTACCTCAGTTCCATACTTAAGCCAAGCACAGGATAAACCAACTGATCTCATCCGTGCAGCTCAAGAGGGGAGGCAGGGTGGGTAGTGTGTATTCACAAACTATATACTCGAAGAACGAAAGTTATCACTGGTAAGTGAAACCGAACTATCCCCACCCACTTTTGCTTGTGCCTTCCTCTTCTACAGTATGTGCATGACTCTTTTAAATATATAGCATCACTGGTAAGTGAAACCGAACTTTCTCCTTCGTATAGTTTGTGAATCCACACTCATGGGAGATTAGCAAGCTCACACTTACTTGGTCGGTGGGCAGCCGGATGAGATGATCCCACGATGAGCTGAAGAACCCGTAGGTGGACCCGTCAGGGGCGTTGAGTCCGGAGCCCCCTGGTGAGGATGACACGGCCAAGCCTGGCGTCCGCAGTGGCTCTGGTGTCCACCCTGTAGTGCTGGACAAATGTGGAAGGTCTGGACCAGGTGGCAGCCTTACATATGTCCTCAAGCGGTGTGCCCTCCAGAAAGGCAGTGGATGTGGCAACCGCCCTGGTGGAATGCGCCCTGACATGCGGTGGAGGTGGCAGTGAAGCTGACTCGTAGGCCAGGTAGATGGTAGAGGTGATCCATTTGGAGAACCTTTGAGCAGAGATGGGTTCACCCTTGGACTTTCCCCCATAAGCCACAAAGAGGCGTTGTGACTTCCTGAACTCTCTAGTCCTGCTGGTGTAAAACAATAAAGCTCGTTTCACATCCAGCGTGTGCCAAGTCCTTTCTTGGGCGTTAGTGGGGTTCTGGAAGAAGGTTGGCAAGGAGATAGTTTGTGCCATGTGAAACTTGGAGACCACCTTGGGTAGAAAGGTGATGTCCGCTTGGAGGACGACGCGGTCGTTGAAGAACTGGAGAAAAGGTGCGTCTGCTCGCAGGGCAACCAGCTCACCAGCTCGTCGTGCAGACGTGATGGCCACCAGGAATGCTGTCTTCCATGTGAGGAGACGAACATCGGCGGTAGCCAAGGGCTCGAAGGGGGTCCTGGTGAGCGCGTTGAGAACGGTGGACAGTGACCATTGAGCCGTCGGTGTCCGGGCCGGCGGAAAAGCGTTCTTTAGTCCCTTGAGGAAGCGCTTTACCGGTTGGTCGCGGAAGGCCCCGGAAGCGGGCGAGCCAGCAGGAGAGTGCGCTACCACTGCTGCGAGATGCACTCGGATGGAGGTGATGCTGAGGCCAGACTCCGCCAGCTGGAGGAGGTAGGTTAAAAAGTCCTGCAGTCCCACCTGCGTGGGGGGCGTTTGCCGGGCGGCCAGGAAAGCACAAAAACGCCTGTATTTGGAAGCGTAGGACTTCCTTGTGGAAGGGCGCCGCGCTAGTTCAAGGATCCTGGCCAGTCTGGGGTTATCCTCCACGCGGTGAGGTGGAGGCTGGGCAGGTCCGAATGGTGCAGCTGGCCCTGCTCCATTTGGAGGAGTGTCGGTGATTCCGGCAGTGTGCGATACTGTGACGACATGCGCAACAGTAGCGGAAACCAGGGTTGGCGCGGCCACGCCGGTGCCACCAGAATTGCATTGGCTCTGTGTTGGTGCATCCTGGTGAGTACCTTCTGGACCAGAGGAAACGGAGGAAAGGCATAGAGATAGTCCTGATCCCACCGTTTCATGAAGGCATCGCCCTCGGAGTTCAGTCCGATGCCTGCTCTGGAGCAGTACCTGCTGAGTTTCTTGTTGGACTCCGATGCAAAGAGGTCGATGCTCGGCGTCCCCCAGACCTGGCACAGGGACTGGAACACTCCGTCGTCCAGCTCCCATTCGTGGGTCGTCGAGGTGAGACGGCTCAGGTGGTCTGCCAAGACATCCAGTGTGCCCTGAATGTGCACTCCAATTGGGAAAATGTGCTTCTCCAGGCACCATTCCCACAACTGCACTGCAAGGTACAAGAGGGTGGTGGACCGTGTTCCTCCCTGCTTGTTGAGGTACGCCACCGCCGTGGTATTGTCCGAGGCCACTTGAACCGCCTTGCCGGTGACCAGAGTCTCGAAGGAGCGCAGGGCCTTCCAAATGGCCAGCAGCTCCAAGTAATTTATGTGGTGCACCGTTTCGTGCGGTGTCCAGGTGTCGTTGACCGTGAGAGTCCCGCAAGCAGCGCCCCAGCCGAGGTTGCTCGCGTCGGTCAGTATCTGCAGCGAAGGTTGCGGGGGGTAGAAACTCTTCCCCGTGGCCACGTTGAGTGGTGTAGACCACCACAGCAGTTGGTCCCTCAGTTCTGGAGATGGGGTCAACCGTTTGGATTGGCTCTCCCGAAGTGCGCCGAACTCGTGAAGGAGCCACGATTGCAGGGACCTGAATTTCAATTTGGCATGGGGGATCACTGCCGTCGTTGAGGCCATCAGGCCTAGAAGTCTCTGAGCCTTCTTCGCCCGGATGCACGGTTTCGTGCGCAGTTCGCTCACCCCCTGCGCAATGTCCCGTAAGCGTTTCTGGGGGGCGTAGGCTCTCGTAGTGAGCGAGTCGAGTACCGCTCCAATGTACTCGACGCGCTGGGAGGGAGTCAACTTCGACTTGGTGAAGTTGATCCTGAGGCCGAGACTCTCCATGAGGTGGACCGTGTATTGTGTGTCCCGAACGGCCGACGATTTGGTGGGGGAGACGATCAACCAATCGTCGATGTATGGGAAGACCCTGATGCCCCGTTGGCGGAGGAATGCAGCCACCGGAGCCATGCATTTGGTGAAGACCCGCGGTGCCGTGGCCAGACCGAACGGTAGGCATCGGTACTGGTACACGGAATGGTCGATACGGAACCGGAGAAACCGTCTGTGTTCCTCGAGGATGGAAACGTGGAAGTAGGCATCCTTGAGGTCTATGACTGTGAACCAGTCCCCTTTGTTGATGAGGGGGAGGACGGTCTGTAGGGTCACCATCCGGAACTTCCTGGTGTGGATGCATTTGTTCAGGCGGCGTAGGTCCAGGATAGGGCGAAGGCCTCCGTCCTTCTTCTGGACCACGAAGTACCTCGAGTAGAAGCCGTTGTCCCAGTCGGACGGTGCTACCCGCTCGATGGCTCCCTTGGAGAGAAGGGTTGCTATTTCTTCCTCCAAATGGGGGGACGAGGTGGTGAGACGATGTCTTCCTACTCGAGGCACCCGCACGAATTCGATGGCGTAGCCAGAGGACAAGATCTTTAAGACCCACTGGTCGTCCGTGATGCCCGACCATGCCTGGAGGAAGTTCCGGAGGGGGAGGTACGGGATGTGGAGCGAGAGAGACTCGGCCGTCGCAGCTTCAAACGCGGGGCTTGGGCCTCGCGGTCGAACGCTTGTCCTGTCCGTAGGGCCGGTAGCGGGGTTTGTGTTGTCGCCGCTGTTTATAGGAGCTGGATCTAGGCTGCTCCGTCGGTCCCTGCTGCTGTGGGTTGCCCTGGAACCGCCGTGTGAAGGGCTGGAACCTCGGCCTGGTGGAAGTTGCCGGCGTGGTGAGCCCCAGGAACTTCGCCGTGGAACTGGTCTGGCGCATCTCATTCAGGACCTTATCGGTGTCCTGACCGAATAGGCCCTGCCCGTCGAAGGGAAACTCCTCGATGAGCTTTTTCATAGCGTCATCGAGGGAGGTGTCCCTGAGCCAAGCATGGCGACGGAGGTAGATTGCGGAGGCCATGTCTTTTGCCGCATAATCGTTGATATGCCGGGCAGTGCGCATCAGCTGCTCGGCGACGAAGTCCCCCTCGGTGGCCAGCGCGTCAATCCTCTTCTGGGCATCGGCGGGCAGTTTAGCCGTCTCAACCTTCACCTGCTCCCAGAGGTGAGATTGGTACAGGCCCATGGCGGCCGAATAGTTTGCGGCCCGAAAGAATAGGGAGCCGGTGGCGTAAAACTTACGCCCCACCACGTCCAATTTCTTTCCCTCCGGCGTCGACGGGACCGGGAATCCGCTGGTGGCCGTCCTATGCTGGAAGGCCTTGACCACCAGGGAATTCGGCAGGGGGTGCGCCTGCAAGAACTCGACGTTCTCGTCCAGGACCCGGTACATGCTGTCGAGCCTGGACGAAACGGAGTGTGCCGCCAAAGGTTTCTTCCACGTCGCCCTTGCCGTGGTCATCATGGAGGGGAGCATGGTTATGTGGACCGGTCGCACAGCACGCCTGTCGAGCTTCGCGGTCATCTGATCCTCACCCTCCAACGGCGGTTGGTCGACCTTCAGGTTGAGGGCGGTGCCGAGCCTCGTGAGCATGGCGGTCAGTGAGCGCTGGTCCTCACCACGCGGTGGGTCCACCGAGCCGATGGCCTGTTCCGGCGTGCGCTCGGCGTCGACGTCTCCCTCGTCCTCCTCCGACGATGAGCTGGACTCATCGGAGGACGAGGGAGGCAGTCTTTCGTCCACGTCCGGACCGCGCCAGTACGGCCTGGGCGGGCCGGCGGGATGGGCGTCCACCGCATCAACGTCCGGACCACACCATGACGGGTTGGGTGGGCCGGCGGAGCGGGTACTCGACCCACGGGAGGTCGGTGGGGCCGCGGCAGAGCCGGGATGCCCGGGGCTTGCGGTGGTCGGAACCGGAGCCGCAGAGGCCGCAGGCGTGGAGGTCTGGAACCTGGTCGCAAACGACGCCATGACCTGGAACATCTCTCGGACGAGGGCCATCTGAGACGCGTCCGAGTCCGCTGGCGGTGGAGCTCCGGTGGCCGGCGGGATGGTGGCCCACGAAACGGTGGGAGCCGAAACGGTGGCCGGCGTCGGTGTCGGCGAAACGGTCGTCGAAACGGTGACGACCGCCACGTCCGTCGGTGTCCTGGGCCGTGGAGAGACGGAGGCCTGCCTCGGCGAGGAGTTTCTGCCCCGAGGAGGAGAGGAGAGCACCTGAGGTGGGCGAGCTGGAGCCCCAGCCCTGCGTCCTTTCTCAGGTGACCCGGAAGACGACCGTCCTCCCCAGATGGAGGATCCCGGAGAAGGACATCGGGCAGTCGAGAACGGCGGCGAAGGCCCGGGAGAGGCGGGTGTGCGCGGAGTGGGGGGAAGCGACCGTCTCTTCTCCGACCCACGCTTGCGCTTCTTCTCACCGTTCTTGTCCTTCTTCTTCTTCTTCCTCATCGGAAGCACGGAGGAAGAGGCCGGCGATGGTTGAGCGGCAGCGGCGGCCGTGGAGGCGGACGCGGCGGGAGCCAGAGCGAGCTCCATCAGGTGAGCCTTGAGGCGATTGCTTCGGTTCTGCACCGCGAGGCGCGTAAACTTTTTGCAATGCGGGCAAGACTGGCTCTGATGCGACTCTCCCAAACAAAAAAGGCACAGGCTGTGTCCGTCGGAAGCCGGAAACTTCTTAAGGCAAGCCGTGCACTGTTTAAACGCTGCAGCCATCAACCGCGGAAAAAATTCTTCCAGTGGAAGTTTCTGGAGACGAGTACCCCGAAGGGCCGACCAGCCGCCACCCCCTTGAGGGGGGAGACGGTGATCGATGCGAAAAATTGGCTACTGAATCCACTCAAGAGAAGAGACAGAGCCGGGGTGGCGATCCTGCCCGGAGGACAAGATCACCGAGAAAAATTATTAAGATTTGCCAAAAAGACTTTCCCTCAGAAGGGCGAAAAAATTGAGGAAGCTCTCAACGATCGTCCTGCTGCTACGGCGGAAAGAAGAGAACTGAGGTAAAATGGCGCGCGGGCGCCTCATGGTGGGCGGTACGGTGGGCGGTCTTACCGCCAAAACTTTTGACCAATAGCTTTTCAAGCCTCCGATCGGCTGTTCTGCGCAGGCGCATAACCCATGAGTGTGGATTCACAAACTATACGAAGGAGAACCAGAGGTTTTAAGATAGAATGGATAAATGACAGCATACAAGTTGTGGACAGATTTAGAGGCTCTGTTGGGAACCCTGTTTCTACGGCTTTTTACACCCAGATAAACATCTATAACCTCTGCTTCCCACTTATCTTCTTTCATACAATCCTGTGACTTCATTTCAGTCTCCAGAATATTTACATCTTATATAACATCATTTCGTATTTCGAAATACATGGCAAAGAACTTTCATGACAGATTTATTAGACCCTGAAAATGTCATGGGAGTGTGCTGAAGTACTCACCTAAGACCAAAACTGTTGGAGATCCTTTGCTGCCCGATATGCTACATAGCATGGGAGGATCTAAGTCCAACATCCTTTAGCATTGCATTTTTGCAATCTAAGTCACTCTTCTCTCCCTCCCTCCTTGGTACCATGAGCTTTGGGGTACATTAAGCATATTAACATTCTTTTGCTTAGTGCTGGGAATCCTGCTTAATACAAAGAAACCCAGGAGAAACCTTAACTCCACTGTTTCCAAAAGTTTAAGAAGAGGCTGCAATAAGTTCACTAACAAGCATCAAGTTTTAAAAAGCTATTTTATTTTTTAAACTCTTTCTTTAAAAACACATACGACATGTGTACAGCATAAAAGTAATATCTCACTGGTATAGACATGGCGTAATGAAAATCTTAACATACATTCATAAAGCTAGGATTTACATCTTTGGTACCTTTTTTCAAACACATTTCTGCATTTTGCCCCCTATTATGGTTTAGGAAACAAAGAAAACAAGAGATTGGAATATCAGTTTTTCTCTTTTCCATTCAAAGAATAGTCAATTGCTCTGGTAAAAATGCTCCTGTCTCAACCCGAAGATCTGAATGGTGGTCTATCAATAGATGGAGTTCAAGAGATCTCAATTCAAGATATTTCAGCAATAAAAGCTAGATTGGTTGAGTTGACTAAAAGAACATAAAGTCTAGACAAATGACATAAGCCTTTTAAAGAGCAGAACTACAGCAAATGAATATGGTTGGGGGATGGGGGTGGAGGGAGTATAGGGTTACCCCTCCTTCAGCCTGGAGGGTTAATTTTTGTTGTTGTTCAGTCGCACAGTAGATTCTGACCCTTTGCGACCCTATGGACCATTGTCATTCTAGGCACCTCTGTAAACCTACTAAAATTAAACCCAGTTAATTTTGAGCACATGCACAGAGGGGAGTTTTTATATTAGAAGGTTTAACCAATGAAAAACAAATGATTTTGAGCAAAGTAATGTCCATATCTTTGACTAATTTAAAAACACACCACTTAACTCCTCTGCAATACAAAGGGTGCTGCTTCATTAAGAAAACTGCAGAAAAGCACTCAGCAAAATAGTTTTATTACCTACTAGAATAATACATTTAATTAAGTGAGCCAAATCTTGATGTACTTTTTGTAAACAATTTGTTCCTGCCTTTAGAATGGTGAGCTAATTGTTTTCCTAAGTCTGCACTTGCATGCTTAAATGCTGGAGATGATATACTTGTGAAAACTCTGGAGTTGTGCACTAAAAATATTCCTCCATTTCCTCCGAAAAGAAAAGAGCTGAAGACATCAAGGTGAACAAGTACAAATACACTTGAACAAAACCAGCTTACAAAAACAAATGTTATCTTAAAAGAAGGAAAGGAAAGGCAGAGCACTAACCAGAAAGAAGACTTTGTATGACAGCAATCCATCTTAATTACTAATTGTAGGTGAATGCTTTAGCGTTTTGTTCTGTTTTTGTTGTGTACTGAATGTAGTGTGTTGAATATATTTGTAACCACACGAATGGGTACAGGTAACACTGTAACCTTCTGTATGAGGACGCGAGCTAGTGGCCACCGGGGGCAATAGCGAGCGCCCAGCTCACATGGTTCACATTACTCAAATGCCTTCAGCCGCGCGGGAAAGATTCCCGCGCTCACCTCACCTGGACAAGAAAGGCGTGACCAAGGATGACGTCACTTGGACAGCAGCCAATGCCTGTCGAAGAGCCAGATTCAATTAGATAGCCACCGTATAAAAAGAGCTGTTTGTCCACCATTACCACATGTTCGTGCTGTACTCCATGCAATAAAGATGTATTAGGCTAGCTTACAGCCGTTTCCATTGTCTTGATTCCCAAACACTAAAGTTTTACACAACCGTCAGGGAGCAAAAAAACAAAACAGAAACTGGTAAGTTAAAAAATAAAGTGTGGGCAGCAACTCTTTGAACAATTATGAGTCAGTGTAGAAGTGTAATTACTATTACTATGTTCAGTGGAACATGTGAGGAAAAGAATAGTGAGCCAGCTATGCCCTCAATATATTACCAGTATAACACAACAAAACAACATTATTATTTTTGTCACATACAAGAAACCAATACCAAAAATTATAGTGAGAAACCTTGCTCTCTGATTGGAAATTCAATAGCTACCATGGCTTATTTGGGATCACCAGATCGTTGAGAGACCTATACATCAATCATCTTCTCTAGAAACAAGTTCAGGGCAAGGAAAATACCCACTCTCCTTTATATGTATACTTAGGCTAGCCAACTAATCAATAAACATCTAATTATTTTGCTTGAGTATGCATTACAGATGACAAAAAGCAACAGTCAAAATAATTGGTTGGGTCTGTTTTTAGTTAGTGTAGAGACCCACCAGAATCACACGTCACAACTAACTTAGGTCTAAAATTGATAGCTTCTGGATCCCTCTTTCTGTGTGATTTTCAAATTGAAGGGAACCAGCTTGATCCTGAAATCAATGCTTCCTTTCTTAATTTAGCATATTTTTGGTGTTCACTAGCTTCCAAATGCCAGGCTCTGGCCTGTCCATTTCAGAATGCGGGTGATAACATTATAGTTCAGTGAGGTCAGATAATTTTTAAATGTCAGTTGTGGTCATTTGCCATCATATTGTTTAATTGTATGGCTATCTTCCTATCCTTCAACCTACAAAGGATCATATGTCCACTGGAAGAGCAGATAACCATCTCACACACTACAAATAAAGTCTGCCATGTGTCAGATTACACTCTGTGTGTGTGTGTGTGTGTGTGTGTGTGTACGTACACACACACACACACACACACACACACACACACACATCCCTACACACACAGACACACACACACATTTTCTTTACTATACTTTCCTCACTAAGTAAAAACAACAGTTAAACAGAAAGAAAAAGATGAAGATTAAAAATTGTATACATATCAATCTCATAAGCATTTCATAATACTGTACTGTAATCTTACAATATTCCTCTGGTACATTCTAGCTACATAGCAGTAGTGACTGGCTGTAGGAAAGTGCATATATTTGAGCTGAAAACACGTCAACAGCTGTAAATTAAAATATTATATCAAAGTAAAAAAAGAATACCTCAGAGGTGAGTCCAAATTTGAAAAAGTAAGTTTGAGATATTCTAAAGTTTAGAATGTTTTAGTAAGGATGTATGAATTTCTCTTGACTCACCTCTATCTGCTATATTTTTTAAAAAACATATAGAATAAAACTGAGCAAGCTCCAAAGGGCAGTAATATTAAAAAATAAAGTGGGAGTTTCTCTTTTGAGAAAATTATGGGCCAAAAATATGGTTATAAAATCTACGGCAATTAAAAGTTCTGTCTCTTCTTCTTACTCTACTCTAGTCTTGCCAATGTTGGAATTTAATCTGTTTAGTTGACATTTCTTTCATTAAACTTTGATAAGCTTAAAACCCACTGGACTCTCTGTCATCTATTGACTGCAGCCCAGGATATCAAATTGGGTATGAGCACTTGATAAACAACAGAAACAGCATTATGGAATATTGTATGGCATATTCTGTAATTGCTGGATTTGTTTTATTTTCTTAATGATAAATCTCGTTATCATTCAGCTTTGGACTGAAGAGGTAGGTGTCTGGGAAACAGCTGCAAAAGCAGCCTTTGTAGGAAAATTGAACTTCTTAATTCTGTGAAATCTTTAAATGTTTTGGATGGCTCTACTTGAAAGGATAATCGGGCTGCTCCACTGCCTCTGGTTGGTTTCAATTTCCCTTGCCCCAGAGGCAAGTCTTAGATGTGAAACCAAAGTACAGTAAACCCCCGTACAATGATTGCATCGCATAGTGATGGAATCGTACAACATTTGCCTTTTAAAAATTTTTGTATCATACAACGATTTTCATTGTTGTACAATACAATTTTTTTTAAAAAAGGAAAAAGCTGGGTGGCTTTGGAGTGGCAGCACTGGGCTGTTTTTCCCCTGGGAAGAGTGTTCTAGAGACACCCTCTAGGTGAAATGGTGGCCTGCACCAAGTAAGAAAAAAATGTTTCTATAACATTTAGGAGTTTATTAAAACGCTATAGACAGTAGTATGATACAAACACTGCAAAAGCATGGTACAGTGATCTTACTCTCACCCTGCCCCCACCCCCAAATGTCTGTTGTGATTATCTTGCGATAGTGCCTGTTGCCCAAACTCCTGTAGGTAATTTCCACTGGCAATATAAACATTAGCTAATCGCCGTACCAATTACAAAACAAAGAAAAACATGGCATCCTACCAATGGGGAACAGGCAATCCCTACACACTGGCCATGGTTTATAGAATGTCCCTTCTGGCGACCATAACACACTTCCTTTTAGGAGGAGGTTCTTTTGAAAGGTTCCCTGCCTTTATTGCTATTGCTTAACGTAAGCATATAAACAAAACTGATAACAGTTATAAAAAGGAGTGGATACAATAGTGGGAGAGGGAGAGTTGTAGGTCCAGAAGTCTAGTTGTTAAAAAAAATGTAACCAGTAGAGTAAATGGGTTGACCAACACAAAAGAACCCTGTATTTATTCATGGAAGACACTAAAAGAGCTGACACAAAATTAAATAAACATTTGCTGAAAAAGAAATGATTGTTGACCACAGTCAGCATACATGGCTAGTGGAGTGAAGCCATCTGTGCCAGAATCACAACAGGCTTTAGGAACAGTGATGTTGGCTTTGAGACTAAGAAAAGACATCTAGGATTTTGCATCTTAATGGTGTAACAGGAACAGTGGCAGATGTGTGAGTGGCTTTTATATATCTGCTTGTAACCTTCAACTAACAGCCAGTGGGGAGGACAATCAGAGCCACAACTGCATTGCACAGAAGATGATTCCCTAACTTTCCCCTTAGTGTTTTGATTCTGATGATCACCTACTGCTACTAGCCCTGAGAGAGCACCACTATTGTTTCCAATACCAAGTTCCACTCTGATGGGAGGGCAGGTTTGATCTGAACTGCACAAAGCTGAAAAGACTCCGTTAAAGCATGTCACTTACAACCCTTCTCACTCTCAATTGAAAAAGGATATCTTGATCCTTAACAATACTGCCATTTAAGAAACGGCCAGCCACCATGATACTTTTCTTTCCTGCATGAGAGTGAAATGACTAGTCCTTTTTTCCCCCTCACCAGCAGTGTAGTAGCTAAAAGGACAGAGGGATAAGTTTTGTTCCAAAAATAGGATTTGCTTCTAAAAAAATTCTTGCTTTTTCATCAAACATTCTTGTATTTTGTATAAAAAACAGCTTCTACAAATATTTCTGAACAAGTCCCAAAATGTAAAAAAAAAAAAATGCACAAGAACTCTTGCAACCTTGCAAGCGACATTTTTTTTTAAAAAAATGTTCTTTCGCTTTGCAGGAATGAAATAAGCAAATATTTTCATCCCAGTGCCTGTGCGAGGGTACTCAGTGCTGATCCCTTCCTCACCAGTGGCAGGACTTTCTTCTTCAAATGGCATTAAGTTTGGCCTGGAATAATGCATGCAGGCGGTAGAATCCTGGGCCATAGGACTTTGAAATGCAGTGAAATAACATATTATTTGGACTCCTATTATAGGAAATAAATCAGCACATCAGAGAGATGGCTTAGCAAAGCTCTCTTTAATAGAAGTTTACTGCATGGAAGATATATATTTTTAATGAAAGGGGAACATTATAAACATGGACATGCCTATACCTTTCTGCAATCTGAAGTACCATGGGATAGAAATCTGCAAACTATTCTACCTACTGTGGATTGCTTTCCAGGCACAATGGTTGGTCCACTTGAACAGTAGATCTGACAAGCCTTACTTATCCTCTTGTTTAACCATTTGTTTGATAAAATGGCACCTGAACTTATCAAAAGGAGTAAAGGTGGAAAGTACGATGAAGCAAGAAAAAAAATTATTCTTCAGTATCATTTCAAAAAGTGGATGGGTTTTCTCTGGAATGTGTTGTTCCATCACCATCTTGATCATTCCTTAAAAATGAAAGAGAATCATTTTCTTTATATATCTTGATTAGCAGGGGTGCCCGGCTTCACCCAGGTGGTCCCAACCTGGGTAGCTGAGTGCCAGTGTTGCCTGGAAACCCACTGGCCAGGGGTGGGCCTGTGATGTGAGCTCGGCGATGACATCACAATCCCCCCTGGTTGGCCTAGCACTGGGGCAGACACAAACCATCCTGTCGAATATACCCCCTTTGCAGATCAATTTAGGGAGCAACCCCCCCCCCCAATGGGCTTCGGGACCCCAAGAATGACTGCTCATGTGCGCAAGGTACATGTGTGCCAAATCTCATGGGGTTTGGTCAAGGGCTGCGGCAACCCATTCCGGACACTGAACCCACACGTTTGCTTTATAGGTATAGATATGAAACACAGGTTATGCATCTCCTTTGAAGAAGCATGCCAAGCACTTCTGTCCACTACTAGAGGCAGAATGGTACTACCTCCAACAGATAAAGGTAAAAACCAAACAAAGACATTTGTCAAACAGTCAAATTTTTGTGTGGAATGGAGTCCTGGCAGAAGGCGACAGCCATTTTTCATCTTCATGTTGTCCTCAGATAGTTCTTTGTATTGTTTTAAATGGGGATATGCTGAAAAGAACACAAAGTAACACGACAATGGAAGTCCTTCTGTTGCCACAGTCATTAGCTCGCAGTCTCTACTTGCGCTTTATGCCCTTGAGGAATAAATATGGTCCTTTTGGCCCAGATTAGACCATAGAACATCCTTGATATTTGTTCGTACCTGTAAGCCTAAATACCTTTACCATCGTACCATTATACCTGTAGTGCTGGGCCTCCAGTAAAACCACTGGGGAATATAGGAAATGGAAAGCAAATCTCAGGCTAGATGACTGAGCTTGCTGTTTTCCTGGTCATCATCATAATACTGCTCTAAATAGAAAGTCCTCTGATTGGCACTTGCAAACTGGCCAGTACTGTGGGCAGGTCACTTATCTGACTCTTTCTAAGCAGGATTTAAAAAACAAAATACACCCTGCTCTTTCTGTACATACATACATACATACATACATACATTACTCATTTCATAGGATTAAAAATATGTGATTTGATATTCCAATAACTGAACTATTATTGGTCTCAAAAACAAACTCACAGAATGAAACAAAGAGAAGACAAGCATTCTTGAAAAGGTCCTCTCTTTCTGTTAACAAAACGAGGACCAGCTTTACAGTGGTAAGAGACTAACTTTATCCTCTTCTGCGACAAGGAGTTGAAGCTGTGAAGCAAAGGGCAAGCCTCCACGTAGTCTCTTGACTATTCTGGATTGACATAAGGGGAAATGAATGGAAAATGGTTTCTATGCAAGGAAATGGAATAAAGATTGTCCTTTTTGAAAAAATCACATGGGGAGTCACATAGAATGTGACATAAATTTCATTTATGTTACTGAAGCCTGCCATCTTACTGATAAGTCGCATGTATTCTTGACCGCATAGAAGTCTCTTCCATCTTACAATCTGTGGGTTGTGCTTTGGGTTGAAGAGGAAGGAAGAGAGGAAGGATGCTATTACACTATGGTAGAGATGAGAGAGGGGTGTTTCTTATTGGTTCTCCCCAGCACCAGCTCCTGAGCATCACCACAGCATAAAGGCAGATACATTCACACAACCCTAACAATCTGGTTTTAGCTCGGGCACATGCTCTTCTTCGTCTTGCTGAGGGACTAGTGGACTGTCGCAGGATATGGTAGATGATGTGTTGGCTTCATTCAGTGTAGAACTAAAGACAAAAGGGGGAAAACCAGAGCTAAGTTTCAGATCTCAACAGAAATGAATTCATTATGGGAGACATAGCTGGACACCACATGAAAAGACTTGCTGTGAAAAGGTTTGCCAAAAATAATAACAATTACTTGCTAAGAATCTTTATTATCTCCATAATGAAAAATAATAATACTATAACAAAAAGTACTTGTCTTTGAAGGATGAGATGGTGAATCTGTTGTGTGAGATACAACGGAAAAGGTTCCAAAACCCACTCAAGAGTCCCATTTATTAGGCAGTTCTTCTTTCTATTATGATGCATGTTTAAAGTAGGCTTTTGGGTTTCAAGAGGGCTTTCTCTTTATGTTGTAAGCCGCTCTGAGTGGTGCTCGCACCAGGAGGGTGGGGTATAAATAAACCTTCTATTCCATTCTACATGGGAACTTATCCAAATTGGGGGGGGGGGGAATGCCAAGGAGGTTCTTACCTTGTCCGACTGCTGGAGGCCTCCTGAGGGCTGTCACTGGCATCTTCTGGTTTAGGATCAGGCAAAGGAATGATGTAGTCATTGTCCAGCCCATTTTGCTCCACAGTGGTATATAGGACAGAACCTGAGCTGGCACTGGTGTCGACAGGAGGATGGGAATTGTTGAGTCCCAAGTTCCTGGGCCTTGTGCGAACAACAGCTGGGTGGTCGCTCTTCAAAAATTCTTCATTAACCTGTTGGTACCTCTGCTCTCACAAAAAGCAGACAGAGCAGGAACATACTGTGAGTGCACAAATGCATCCCAGCTCACAGCATGCACTTTCACCCCAGTCTTGTAGATAAACAGCTGGTTGTTTTAGTAAACATTGCCCAAAATCCTGCTGTGCAGCTTTCCTTATGAAAGAGGAACAGCATTATCATTAGTGGCAGATTGTCACAGATTAAAGACTACTTTTTTCAGTTTTGGGGTGAGTGTGTCTTCATCTCATTGCATGCAAGTCATACATGTATCAAAACAGAAAATGGAAGTATTTAATTAAGCAACAATCTACTACTTCCTATTATACAAGCAGACTGCTTCAAAGGTTTTTGGTCACTATGATGATTTTAGTTTTTTAATTGATCAATTGTTTATCTTAAGTAGCGTTATGACCATTAGTATAATAAGCTTGCAATCTTATATATCAGAGAAAATTTATTTAGTTCAATACTGCTTACTTTTGAATGGACATGGATTGTTCTGCAAGTGTGCCTATTTAGAAGTATAGCCTAATAAAGGTTGATGAGGCTTATTTCTAAGTCAATTGCTTTAAGATATAAGACTTGAATACTATATACCAGAACATTAATTTGTGAGTAAGCACAGATGAATTTACTGAGATTTATTCCCGAGTAGGTCTGTTTAGGATTGATCTGTAAACCTCAAATAAAATTGACCATTGGGAATATGAAAGGAGGCATTATTTTCAAGTGTTTCAATTTCAAACAGTGAAATCCACTACAGTATTTGGCTGTGAAACTACAGTTCATTAGCCAGCAGCCAAAGCAAGTGTCAGTAAAAATAGAAAACACTTCTGCATATTTAGATTCCCTCTCAAATATCTTGAAGACAGTACTTTACAAGTAGAATGTCACCATTAAGAAGGTCCTCTCACTAGTCACCATCTGTATTTCTTCAGATTGCACTGAACATCTAAAAACAACCTCCTGATTTGGGCGCAGCACAGACAATGATATACAGGGTTGAATTTAAATACTTTTAATATTGTTCCTAGTTCTCAGTATGGCCAGTGGTAAAGGATAATTAGGCTGCAATACCAGCTATTTGGTGGGCACCAGGATGGAGAAGGCTGGTATAAAAATATATTCTTTTACCCACAAATCAGTTAAATGACGCCCTGCCTGCAAGTGATAATTTTGGCATGATGTTTGCTGACGATGTGAACCCTGAGATTATCCAGCTGAATGAAGGGATGCTGTTTGGTCCAAGGTGATTCTAACAGCATATTTATGACATCATGCTAAGCAGGGAACAGCAACTCTAAAGCTTCTAAAGTATCTAAATCAGGGGTTCTCAGCCATTTCAAGCTGTGGGCTGAGTCACGTTTCCTCAGACAGCTGAGCAGGCAGGACTGGTGGTTCCCCCCACCGTAAACGCTGCTGTAAAACACACCCACAGCTGTTGTAAACACACTTGCAACAGCCATAAATGTGGAGGCAGCTGTTTCCACTGCTTCCGGTGGGCCACATGAAATGGTGCCGCAGGCCGAATCCAGCTCACGGGCCTTAGGTTGAGAACCCCTGATCGAAATCAATGAAGAATGTGAGGTCCACGTTAGGAACTGCAAATGACAATGAAGAAACCAGAGTCACACTTGAAAGTACTGTACTGATCAATGATCTCCACTCCACATCACATTTCCTAAGTAATCATCTAACACCCCTCAAATTAGTTTTGGGTTCCTCCCATCTGCCACTCTCACCAAGTTATGGCCTGTTTACATTTTATAAAGAGGACCCTTCTCCTGCCTGGTGCTTTTCTCCCTACTTTGTCATCTCAGCTGAAGAATACCTTTTTATAGCTGTCTTCCAGCAGATTTCCCATACGGACTACCAGTTGAGAGAAAGAAGGTCGGATCTCAAATTTCTCTTCCCAGCATTTCTGCATAATTTCATAGCTAGAATGGTATAAAAAGAGAAGATGTGGTTTGGGAAATGCTGTACTGGGGAAAAAGATGGTATTTTTTCCAGTGTGAGAAAGGCAAACATATATGCTCACATCTCATTAGATGCATGGGTAGGCTTGGACATACGATAGCCATGTTTAATGGCATTATAGAATTGCTCATTCATAGGCAGTTCTGGATAAGGAGTCCCACCTAGGAGAGAAAAAGGTGATCAAGGAAAAAAGAATAATGGGAAAACAACCTTATACTGCATAACCATCACCATCATTATCATCAACATCATTATTTTGGGCTTATATGCCGCCCACTCGCAATGTGACTCAGGGTGGCTAACAACAATATCACATCCAAACTATACCTATAAGAATGGGGTTGGGCCATGCATGTCCGGAATGCGTGTCTGCACCCGTCCATCCCATCCCATGCACACCTACCTTTTGTCTTTGACACCATTGCTGTGATAATCCGGGAGCCAAGGGTGGGGTGTTTGCCCCACAAATGGTAACCAAAAAACCTCCAAGTCCCAGCATCCTCTATGCCATGGCATGCCACAGCCAATCAGGCATGAATGCCTGAGCGCGGAAGAGGCGGGGCAGTCAGCACACGCGGAAAAAAACCCACGGCTGACTTCCACGCCTTTCCCCCCTCATCACCTGAGTTCTCTCCAGCGGCCCTAAAAAGCCACCTCCCCACACCGCCGCCGTTCCTGCCACCCCAGCGGAGTTCACCCGGTAGGTCAGCTGAGGGAGAAGTAGGTGGGGAGGAGAGATCCACAACACCTGGGGTCTCTCCGGCAGCCCTAAAAAAGCCACCTCCCCTGCCTGATGTCGAGAGGTCCCCGCCGCCGGCCCACCAGCCCTCTGGCCCTGACACCGCTGGAGAAGAGGGGTGCTGGAGACGGCTCAGTGGGGACAAGGTTGGGTAATCAAGGGTGTTGTTGTTGCATGAGTGTGTTGTATCAGGTGTGGTGTGTGTGGTTGTGTTGTGTGTGTGTTGTATGTGTGTGTGTGTATTGTATGTGTGTGGGGGTGTATTGTGTATTTTGTGTTGGCGGTGGGGTGGTTTGGGTGTGTGTGGCTTATTTGGGAAGAGAGGATTCCCTTGAGTAAGCCTTGATGCTGGGGAAGGCTGAGGTCAAGGGAAGAAGGGGATGGCCAGCATCAAGGCTTACTCAAGTGAATCCTCTCTTCCCAACTAAGCCACCACCCCCAAAACCACCCCACCAACAACAAAAAATCAATACCTGCCTGGCAAGGCCGGGCAAAATAGCTAGTACAATATAAAACAAGATTCAATTAGCATACATTAGAGCACAAGATACAATTAGCAGAATACAATTAGCATACAATAATAAAAGTCACCTTAGTCAAAACATCCCAAAACAAGAATTTGACCGCAAGAGTCCAGGGTCTAGGTTGGGCAGGGGGCAATGTCTGGCCCCACGCCCTAGCAGCCAGGTCTGTGGCCAAGTCCACAGCACCAGGCAGTGTGGGGGTACGAGACTTTGCCACACCAGGGCATGCCAATCCTGCCATTACTGCCACCCCATTCTCAACTCAGAATCATTTCAGCACAGAAATGGACAATTAAAATTGTCTATTAGGGCTGGCTTCCTGTTCAGAAAGAAAGTTCCGTAATGGCAGTAGGCAGAAACAGGATACTGTACCTGGCTGGAGCTAGTTAAGTCTCAAAGCCTTACAGTTTTGGCCTTGCTCTTAGATGGAACACATTTACATGTTTGTAAGATGTCTACTGCTGTCTAGATAACTCAGTGGTTTAGATATCTGGCTGTGAAGCCAGAGGTTGGGAGCTTGATTCCTCACTGTACTACCTAGGAGAAAAGGCAGCCTGTATATCCAAAGACAAGCTGCAGAGTCCCAGGGCAACCCCCAGAAGAGGAGAATAACAAAACACTTATGTGTATTCTCTATTCAGAAATCCTGGAAAGGTTTGCCATAGGTCTGAATCGACTTGACAGCACATGCTTATTATTAAGGTGTCTATTAAGGCAGGTAGATCTCCCAGAATGGAGAATTATGCTATCTGCAGTCCAGAAAATCCAAAAAGTATCTCATTAAATGCTATTGGTAGTGGCCCCTTCCAGTTTGACACAGGCTGGCTTAAGATAACATATGGTGTGAGAAAGAAGCAGAAGGAAGGGTACTTTATGTACATTATGGGAACCAAACACATTGCTTTTGTTCTGTATGTAAGATATTTTAAAACCAGTATAGATCTAAGAAAGGCTGGGCAATGCTGACCAATGTAACTTACCCAGCGTGAATATTTCCCAGAGAAGGATCCCAAAGGACCACACATCACTTAAGGTAGTATACAGGTTGTTGAAGATGCTCTCAGGTGCCATCCATTTCAAAGGCAAGAAGGTCTGTAACAAAAAGACACAGCAGGAACATTTTCAAGCCTTTGATCAGGCAATCTGCAATGAATTGCCCTCCCTTCATGAATAACAATGAGCTTCCCTGTGATTGCATTGCTGGTAGCTTGGGGAGATTTACCAAGTACCTCTAGTTAGACAGTCATTCCCATCTAGGAATTCCAGTTACTACCTGCCTCTGTCATCTCTCCTAGCAGTCTGAGCTGAAGAGGAGGCAATTGGTTAATTTCACTTTCTCATGCATTTGAATTTCTAAAACCCCATGTTCTTTCTGACTTGAATGTGTAATTGCAAAATTTTAGCAACTTCTTCAAGGAGAAAGAATGTTTATTCATCTGCACTGGCCAAATGCAACAGGTGTCTCAAAAAGCCTGGCTCCATGTCATATACAGTAAGGCTTTATAGGCTAAGACCAATCAATACTTTGAAATGTACCTTGAAACAGCTACTAATTAATTAAGAAATTAATTAATTTCCATCCTTGCCTTTTTCTCCCAATGCAGACTCAGGGAGGCTTATCAAGGATGTAAAAACACAGATTCTAAACTATTGTAAATAGAAAACTTCATTATTAGAAAACAACTAAACATATTAATTAAAAATGGTAAACTAAAGCCTTGATTTTTAAAAAAAGTTCAAACAGTTTTAAAAGATAAAAGAATAATTCTCCCCTTAAAATCCCTTCCTCTTCAGCAGTTTGCCTATTAAAAACCATCCTGTCAGCAGGATAGGAGGGGGAGAGCCAGCTTGGTCCCCCTTGGAAGGAAGCTCCATAGCTTGAGAACATCCACTGAAAAGAACCTTTTATGTCTCTGTACCAAGTGTGTACCAAGGGCACCAAGGGACTGTGATGGCTTAGTATTTAAGATGCTGAACATGATGACTGGAAGGTCAGCAGGTCATCAGTTCGAGACCCAAGTACTGCACGATGGAGTGAGCTTCCGTCTCTGTCCCAGCTCCTGCCAACCTAGCTGTTCAAAAGCAAAAGATTTCAAGTAAATAAATAGGGACCACTTTGGTAGGAAGGTAAACAGCGTTCAGCGCACTCCGGTGTCAAGGTATGCCTGCCACATTTCCACGGAAGCATTTGCAAACACAGACAGCGCTGGCTCTTTGGCTATAAACAGAGATGAGCACTGTACCCTAGAGCTGGATATGACTGGCTTTCAAGCAAGGGTGACCTTTACTAAGTGAAGGATGGTAGGACCAAGAGAAAAGACTCTCTTCAAGATATTAAGGCCTTGGAGACGGGGCTGATATGAAGATCTGCAGTCCCTCAAATAGCTTGGAGTAGACCCAAGTCCTTTGAGGCTTTATAGATGAAGAGCAACAATTCGAATTGTGCCCAGAAATAGGATGGTATCCAGTGAAGGCTGTTGCAACCAGGATTTTCTGTTCTCATTGTAATCAGCTCCAGTCAGGAGTCTACCTGCAACATCCTGGGGAATCTGCTGAAGTTTCCAAGCTTTTTCCAAAGCCATGTAAAGGATGTTATCTTGATCCAAATGCAATGTAAATAAGATATGTGTCACTGTGGCCAGATCATAAAGTGGACATTCTGTACCTACATGTCATCTATGTGTTAAAAAAGTAAAGCACCTTTTTTGGGGGGCGGGGGGAAGAGGAGCAGCAGCAGCAGTAACAACTGTAACTCTGCACTGACATGGACGAATACAGATTCAGACCTAGACTTCTACCTGGACCTGGATGGATGAATCTGCCAACTTTGACTTCCCCCATATTTAGATTCCTTTATTCTCAAATCCTGTCTGTTCCAAATATACCAAAATGTGTGCATTTGGGGGAATTCTTAACAAAAATAGTAAACAGCAAAATAAATATCCCTCATCCCTGCCTTTACCATTGAATATAAGGAAATGATAATTACTAAATGTAGGCCTGGAAGGAGAATCCTTTGTAATGGATTCCCTATCATCAAAACAGAATCATTTTCTAAATAGGCAGTGGAGCCCACTTTTCTGTGTAAAATCATCTCAGGGATGATTCATGGAAGAAAATGTTTGTTTGTTTCTGCCATACTCTTTTATCACTACCCCTTCCCCACCCTGACAATGTTTGAGAAGGAAGAGACTGCATTTTCTAGAATGTTTATGAAATCAGGCACTACATAAATTGGACTAAAGACAGAACACTAGACATTGTCCATCTTGATCTTGAATCAGTTTTTTTTAAAAAAAGGATTAAAGGCTATGGATTTAGGCTCACATAACTAGCTACAGCTTACCTTAAGTGCTATAAAATGAGAATACAGTGGTACCTCATACAACAATTTTAATCTGATACACAGGGCTCGTTGTTGTACGAAACAATTGCGATACATGCATCGTATAGCGATTTCCCCAAAGGTTGCACTGTATGATTTCTTTTTTTGCTAAGTGGTTTTTCCCATTGAAAAATTGTTGTACGATTTTTTCCATAGGGAAAATTGTTATGCGAGATGCAATTTCCCCCCAAAACCTAATTGTTATGCGATTTCGTTGCTGTACGGGGTGATTGTTGTATGAGGTTCCACTGTATCTCTCTTACCAAGGATGTGTTACCAAATATCTTCAATTCATTCAGGCCAACATATGTTAAGGTTGGAGAGACTGGATAGTGGCTAAGCCATTCTTTGGGTCACCTGAGTCCTACAAAATTGTCAGATGCCATCCAAAAACAGCACTAGGAAGAGAGTGCCTGGGAAGAAATGTTGACCCTGGATCCCGACTATTCCATGGGAAGAGACAGATACAGAGAGGAAAAGAGATTTCAGGGGAAGGAATCAAGGCAAGGATACTTATTAAGGAAAGGATACTAATCCTTAGCTAATGGACCTGCATAGGAACATTCCAGAGGCAATGAACCTATGGGTACAGAAGGCCAGTGGGGCTTTATGTTGGCAGAGAAGGCAGTGAGGGGAGAAAAACATAGGTCCAAGAGAGATAGATATGACACTAGAGGAGGAGAGGGAGAGGAAAAGTCACAGGGAACAGACAGTGAATCATGCAAGTCACTATCAGAAGAAACAGATGATATGCCAAGCAAACCAATAGCTAGTTTTGGAAGAGTGTGATGAATAGTCTCTATATGTTTGATCCAATGAATCAAAGGCACATTAGGTGGCTACTGAAACTTTTTAGAGAGGTTGCCAGGGAAAACAGAAGGGCCTGCCCTGCTGTGGCATTTAATACAGCTGGAAAACAACCAACAAGGTCTCTAAAAAGGTGGTGCTGTGATCTTCTGAATAGCAAGGGTATTCACCCTCTCACAAGCTCTGCTAACTGAAGTGACTGGTCCATCCCTCCTCACAGGACAGTTGGCTCCACTCCAGCCCATGCACTTCCTAACCATCTGTCCACATGCTTTAACATTCATACATTGAGCACAGATATCTAGCTAAGTTGAACCTGTGTGCGTAGACAACCTGTACACATAGCTGTTAAGCCATCTACAGAATTCTATGCACATAGATTTCACCTCTTAGTTGCCCATTGTAAATGCATAGACATTACTTATTGTGGAGAGGAATCCATGTGAGGCCAGTGCCCATGTCCTTCTTCCATGGAGCCTTCTTTGCAGGCATGCTATGTGGACAAAGGGCACATCTGAGGTTCCAAGAAACTGGAACCACTTATTTAGGCACACTTCTGTTATGAACTGGACCAGTTCCAATGAAGGCAAGCTACGTGAAGAAATAATGAGGTTAGTGAACTTGAAAGGCTCATCAAAGAAAATCCAAAAGGCAGTTAGACATGTCCCTCTTGCTACCCTCATTTCCTCTTTGTGTCCCCAGCCCCCAGCCTATTCTTATTTGTAACACATGAGACCAGCCTGATTCTGCAGCAGGCTGCTTTTCTATCAGCATTCCCTGAGCTGAGAATGGTCTCATTTGCGCAACCAGCATCAGAAATAATTTCCAGGAAGGATTGCGAATGGCCAGGGTTTCATTTCCTATTCTCAAAAAGAGGCAGATTCAGAGATGCGTGGTAAGTTCTTAGCCCTGAAAGAATGACTCACAACAAGGCTTTGGTTTAGTCTTTGAAAGCTTCAGCCTGTGCATATGAACAAAGTTCACTGCAAAATAAGCAACATGAGCTCTATGAGGATAGCTGTAGAGTGCTTTGAATCTTGTGTATGAGCTGCTGAATGATAGCAGGGAACAAGGATCGCTTGAGGAGAAAAATGCTACTTAGATGCTGGGGATCGCACCAAGTGGTATTTTATGACTCCCCTCCTCCCTTTCATTCCTTTCCACATCAGCCCAAAATTGCCCAGTGTAGACTGGTCCTAGGAAATGTGGGTAGGAGAAAGCAGTTAAAGAAATCCACAACTCTTCCAAACCTGTCTCTTCATGCTTACAGGATTAATTCATTATCAGTAATATAGTTAGGAGAATGACTATGCTACTGTTCTGCAGAAATATTTCAAGTGTAAAGTATTGACACAACAAAAAATTTGGAGTAGGATGGGTAAAGGAGACTTGGTATTACTTATTCTATGGCAGTGATTCTCAACCTGTGGCCCAAGGGCCGGATGCAGCCTGTGACAGCATTTCATGTGGCCCACCATAACCTCCACCACACTAGGAAGTGCCACATGGTGGAGGAAGAGTAAAATGGCCGTCAGGCCCCCGAAGCTGTCTGAGAGAGCATGACCTGGCATCCAGCTTTAAAAGGTTGAGAACTCTTGTTCTAAGGGTTATGTCCTGGAAGAAGACCCATTTGTCTTAGTATTATTTTTTTGGTCACCTAGTTGGTTCAAGATATTTTTAGCTTCCTGCAACAAAATCAACATTTTCCTTTAAAAAAAAAGACAGAGGCATTTGAAACAGGTTAAAGTCAATGATTTGATGTCACACAGAACTGAGAATGCATCACAATGTACAATGGACATTTTTACAACCGCTTTTTTGCTGCTTATTACCTTCCTTTTCACAAAGGAAGATGCTCCAGGCCATCTCTATTCTGACCTTTATTTCATGGCCATACTACCAATATTGATTCAAATAAATTTCAATATACTGTACTTTTATTTTTCAACACATCCCAGAATTTTTCTACAGACTATACTTCTTGAACTATTTGTTTTCTATTGGTTGCTGTGAACCTGGCTTTCTTCCTGAGTAATCTTGGCAGACCATCTAAACTACCAGCTAGTAATACTGTATTGTCTTATTCTGGATGCTGACAATTGCCAATGGGACATTCTACATTGGCAATGTTGCCACAGTTTACATCAGGAAGTGCTTTTCTAAAGATGCTCTCATAGTACAAATTAAAAACCAATGAAAAGAATTGTACTTCCCTTATCATATTGTTATCTGTAATTTGAACTTTAGCTTTCACCAAACAAAACTTTTTATTGCCAGTGCACATTGTCAATAAGCAAGCAAGACCTCTATTGGAGAATTGTGTGACCAAGGAGCATACCTGTCAACCTTCCCGGATTGGCCGGGATTTCTCGATTTTCGGCGCCAATTTGCGCCATTTCCCACCCGCAGCTGCCAAAACCCCGGAATTGGCAGTGGGGGGGGGAGAGGAACTGCACATCCCTTCTGCGCAAGTTGCGTTCTACGCATGCGTAGAAGGCTTTTACGCTTGTGTAGAACCCTTTTACGCTTGCGTAGAACCCTTCTATGCATGCGTAGAACGCGACTTCTGCAGAACCGTTGTGCGCAGGTCCCTGATTGTCCAGAGCCGTGGTTGACAGGTATGCCAAGGAGCCATATTAGGCAAACTCACAAGGAAATTTGTTTTGAATTTTTCAATGTATGGAGAAGCAAGGAGACTCTGTTGTTAGGTAACTGGCAGGCTGAAATAGCTATCAGTGTATTTTACCAGAGCCTCTCGTTATTGAGAGAAATCAAATCATTCAGATCAAGAACTATGGCTAGGAACTTTAATGTTCCTGTAGTGAGGGAGACTGTGCCCCTGGGGAAATCTGCATAGCAAGCACGCACACACACACACACACACACACACACACACACACACAGACAGACACACACACACACACACACACACACACACATGCATGCAAGCAAGCAAAAGCTTCCATTTCGATCCACCTGATTTAATATAGGACATTTTCTTTGTGCTGAAATGATTTTCTTACTGTCCATCAACAAGCTAGGTTATGGTGGTAAGCAAGTGGGGGTGTGCATATGCAACAAACTTGTGTTGTGCATCCATCCTGAGAAAAATAAGGCATTCATTTATCTTGTAAAGAACCAGAATTTAAAAAAAACAAACAAACAAACAAAAAAACAAAGCTTGAAGAGGCCTGCATAGACCAATTAGGATGCAAGGACTCTTTCTGTTATTTATGATTATTTGGGAAATCAGAACAGACAGTGCAAGTGCATAAACCATTATGAAGGCATCATCTATCAACTCCCCAAAGGTTCTGGTGCAGAATCAAGAAAATAGATGAGTGTTCTATGCTATGAGAATGACAAGAGCTTCTGAGCAGAATGATCTGTACTGCAGTCATCCTAACTGAACGCAGACTCACAGTGATTGGACTGGCATACCAACCATTGTAGGGTTGAGCTAACACAGATGGAAATGGAAGGTAAGGCTTAAAGCAATGTTGACTATCAAGAAAAAGATGAAATCTGAAGAAAATGGATTCAGAAATGGAAAGAATTTGCCCACAGTGTTGTGTTCACTGTGTTGTATTTAGAAACAGAGAGAGGATAACTGGGACATATTTCATTCCAGAACCAAGGCAAAATGATTTTATTATTAATAAACTAGCATTTTTTTGCCCAGCAATGCCGGGCAGGTTTATTTTGGGTGTTGGTGGTAGGGCTGGTTTTGGGGTGTGCACGCACACACACACACTCGCCGAAACTGCACGGGGAGAGAAGGGGCTCCCCTTCCTCTCCCCCTGTAGCCTCGGTGAGGACACACATGCCAAAAGTGCACGGGGAGAGGAGGGGCTCCCCTTCCTCCCCCCGTAGCCTTGGCGAGGACACACACACACACACACACACACACACACACACACACACACACACACACACACACACACACACACACACGGGAGCTCTGGATGGTTTTCCCTCCTTCCCTCTGGGAGATGGAGGCCGAGAACATAGCACTGTTCTCGGGCTCCGTGTCCTGGAGGGAAGCTTTTCGCCAGAGTCATGGAGAGAAGAGGGACTCTCTCTTCTCTCCGCACCCCCGGCGAAGTCGCGGTGGGGCCAGCGTGGGGCCGTGGAGAGAAGAGGGCCTCCCTGATTGGCTGAGGGGTGGTGTAGCGTGGAGCACGCCGGGCCTTGTAGTTTTTTTTTGTTCATGTTCGTGGGGCGCTTGCCCCACTCTCGATGACCGGACCCTTGCGGAGATGCTTGCAGGGTCTAAAGGTAAGTGTGGGCGGTTCGGTATGGGATGGTTGGGCCAGATGTGGCCATTTATGCCGAACATGCACGATGTAACCACCTTCTTATAGGTAAAGATAAGTGAAGAGTCGAAGAAAAACAGGGAAGTGAAGTTGTGCAGCCAAGATGGTAAAGCTAAAAGGACCCTAGGACAACTCCCAGAATAAAGGAACATAGAATGACTGCAGTGGTAGTATCCGATAATCTTATTTTCCAACGAATTCAAATTTCACATCTCTTGGGATAAAAGGCTACTGTTTATGACTTGAAATGTTTCTATGATCTGGATCATGGTGAGAGGTTTTAAGTACTTTTATTTCTCCTTAGAAGAGTCACCAGCTACAGCAAAGGCAGATGGTCCACCCAATGGGTTTAAAGAAGCTCACGAAGCTATGGAAGGTGGAAGCTTAGAAGCTTAAGAACAAGAGTGGGTAACTCTGTTGCATTTAGGGTCAGTGGTGGCACATTTAGGGCCCCACACCAACACACACACCCATCCTGCTATACCACTGAATTTTGGTGACATATTAGGAAAAAAACTATTAACGCAAACATACAAGCTTCTTTTAAAGGGCTTTTTTATTTTGCCCCATAATTTTGAGGGTGGCTGCAGGGTGTCTCGAAAATGTTCTTGATGGCTAAATGTAGAAGGACAGGCATTGCCCGACCAGGTCTAAAGTAGTACAAATAGAGCTGAAGAACTCAGAGATAGCTAAGTGTTGAGTCAGTTTTGAGAAAACCCCAAATGGATCAAATAGAGAAGCAGAAGTAAATTGATCTCAGAGATTGAGTGATTTTTGAATTTTTTTTAAAAAAGAGACAGGGCATAGCAAACACTTTTACCTGGCCATGTAATCTGAAGTTTGAAGATTCTTTCTTCAAAACCAGCCTGGAGATAAATTGTGATCAACGTGTTCAAACCATACCTGTCAAGTATCCTGTATTGGCCAGGATTTCCCGTAATTCAGTGCCGCATTTTGTACTTTCCTGCCAGGAACCGCTGCCATCCCGTAATTTGGCGGCGGGGAAAAAGTAGTAACTACACATCCCCTTCTGCGCAGAACCCTTCTGTGCATGCGAAGAAGCCTACTGCGCATGCACAGAAACCTTCTGCGCATGCATAGAAGGGTTCTGCGCAGAAGCCTTCTGCACAGGTCCCGTATTGTCTGGAGCCGCACTTGACAGGTATGGTTCAAACACTCTGGCAAAGTTTGGTAATTTCTACCACATGGCTTTAGCCAAGTATGACATGATTCAAGCAAGCTAGAGGGACCAGATGAAAAAGAGGGCAGGGTTTATGTACCTTTACCAGTTGCTTACAAGAGAAAATTTCAACAAGCACATCTTTTAATGCAAGGTATACTTGCTGAAATATATTATTCCCTACAACAATTAAAGATGCAGGGATCATGCCCTTTTTAAAAATATGGTTATCCTAAAAGAAACACAATTTGTGAATCATGTCCTTTCAATCACTGCAGATTGAAATATCTTTGTGTGAAAGGAAGACACTTAAGAACAACAGAGGTTAGGTAATGTTAAATTCTTTGAAAAGAGGTTATTTTCTCTTAATCAGAAAATAATGTTGGAGAGTTATTATTGCGATTCTTCTGGAATTCTGTAGAAGCCTGGGGATTGCGCAGGCACATGCCCATATTTGGAGCTACACAGAACTCACAAAAATAGAACATATTCTTTCAGGATCTAAAAAATAAGGAAATAAACTAAATGTTTAAGCTAAGGCTGCATTAAGTTTAGGTTGATTAGATTTAGACTAACATTCACAACACAGAAGATTCATTAGTTAAATTCAGTGGTTCTCAATCTATGGCCTGTGGCACCATTCCATGTGGCCCACGCCGCCACCGCTGCTGCCGGAAGCAGGAGTGTTTAGGACAGCTGAAAATGCACCCATGGCTATTGTAAACACATTTACAATAGTTGTGGATGCATTTTACTGCAGCGTTTATGGTGGGGGAATCACCAGTCTGGCCTGCTCAGCTGTCTGAGGGGGCATGGTCCAGCCTGTGGCTTGAAAAGATTGAGAATCTCTGGTTTAATTGGTTGTGGTCAGCAAGAGATGCTAAAAGAAACAAAAAAGCATTCTTCAGGTATGTACAAAGCAAAGACAGAGAAAAGAAACAGTAGGTCATCTGCTCAACGAGGATGGGGAAATGGTAACAGATGACAAAGAAGAGGCAGGAGTGCTCAATTCCTATTTCAGCTCAGTTTCCCCACAAAAAGGTAGCATACAATCTCCCAGGCAAGAGTGAAGTACAAGGGGCAGGATTGCAGCTTGAGATAGATAAACAAGCAGTCAAGGAATATCTTATTACCTTGAATGAGTTTAAATCCCAGGAATCAGATAAACTTCATCTAACTATATTGAAGGAACTGGCTGAAAAGATCTCAGAACCACTGTCTATCATTTTCCTGAAATCATGGAAGATGGGTGAAGTGCCAGATGACTGGAAGACGGCTAATGTTGTCCCTATCTTTAAAAAGGGCAAAATGGAAGAACAGGGGAACTACAGACTAGTCAGCCTGACATCTATCCCAAGGAAAATTCTGGAACAGATTATAAAGTGGTCAATCTGCAAACAACTAGAAAACAATTCAGTAATAACTAGAAGCCAACATTTTTCGATCGTGTAACTTCCATGGTGGACAGTGGGAATGCTGTTATTGTAATATATCTTGACTTCAGCAAAGCATTTGACCAAGTGCCTCATGATACTTTATTTTGATTAGCAAACTAACTGGGTATGGCCTGAATAGCAAAAGTGTCAGATGGATATACAGGTGGTTACATAATCATACTCAGAGAGTTCTTATTAATGGCTCCTTCTCAAGCTGGGAGAGGGTAACAAGTGGAGTACCAGAAGGGTCAATCCTGGGCCCTGTGCTCTTCAACATTTTCATAAATGACTTAGATGAAGGAATGGAGGAAATTCACATCAAATAGCATAAAACTGCAGATAACATAAAACTGGGTGGAATAGTTAATACTTTGAAAGACAGGAACACAATTCAAAAATAGGCTTGAACAGTGAGCTGAAACCAACAGAATGAAATTTAACAGAGCCAAGTGCAAAGTTTTGCACCTAGGGAACAAAAACCAGATGCACAGTTACAAGATGGGAGATTCTTGGCTTAGTAATATTACAACTGAGAAGGATCTTGGAATTGTTGTAGATCACAGGCTAAATATATGTCAACAGTATGATGTGGTAACAAAAAAAAGACCAAAACTGTTTTAGGCTGCATTAACAGAAGTATAGTCTCCAAAACACATGAGGTACTAGTTCCCCTCTATTCAGCACTAGGTAGACAACATCTAGAGTACTGTGTCCAATTCTGGGTACCACACTATAAGAAAGATACAAAAAAATTAGAGCAGGTACAGAGAAGGGCAACAATGATGATGATAGGATTGGAAACTAAGCCATATGAGGAAAGAGTGAAGGAAATGGACATGTTTAGCCTTGAGAAAAGGAGACTGAGAGGGGTATGATAGCACTCTTCAAATATCTAAAGGTAAAGGTAAAGGTTTAAAGATAGTAATAAAGAGGAAGGGAAGGATCTGTTCTCCATCATCTTCGAGTGCTGGACATGTAATAATTGGTCGAAAGTAAAGGAAGCCAGGTATAGGCTGAATTTTAGAAAACTCGTCTTAACGGTTAAAGCAATACAAGTGTGGAACCAACTGCCTCGAGAGGTGATGAACACTCAGACACTGGAAGCATTCAAGAGTGAACTGGATCACCACCTGTCTGTTTTGATTCAGATTCCTTCATTGAGCAGGTGGTTGGACCAAATGGCCTCATTGGCACCTTCCAAATCAGTTATTCTATGATTCTATGAAAACTCTATGGGGCAGGAGCTACCCCAGGTATTATGTCTCTATGGTGAATTATGCTGTTATCAAGAACTGACTGTCCTCTATTCAGTGGTGGGAATCAGCAGGTTCTAACCAGTATGCACGTACTGGTAGTAAAAATGGCTGTCCCTGTCCACCTCCCCACCCCGCCCTCCTCCTCCTAGAAGAGGCTTCGGAGGGGGCTGGCTCCATTTCCCCCTTCATCAAAGGCTTTTCTGGGCTGTTTCACCCCAAAGTGCAACCCCAGCCACTCCAGAGTCATTGGGGAGGCACTTCGGGGTGAAACACAGCCCTGGAAATGTCTTGCATGAAGGGGGAAATGGCTTCGGAGGGGGCTCTTCACTATAGAGCTATGAAAATAGAAGCCTCTTCTATTTTCATCACTCTATAGCGAACCTCTGAAGCCATTTCCCTTTTGCCCAAGGCTTTTCCTGGGCTCTGTTTGAGTGGCTGGGGAGGTGCTTCAGGGTGAAACGGAGCCCTGGAAAAGCCTTGGGCAAAGGGGAAATGGCTTCAGAGGTTCGCTATAGAGTGATGAAAATAGAAGAGGCTTCTATTTTCATAGCTCTATAGCGAAGAGCAGTCACATGGCCAACAGGCCACACCTACCCAGTCACATGGCCACGCCACAGTGTGATAGGAATTTTTTTTATGCCCACCACTGCCTGTATTACTATATACACAATGTCAGACATTGAACCAACAAGCATGTTGGAAGGAGAGACAATGTTTTCTCATAATTTCTTGAACAATTTACTTCTGGATTTTCTTTTGGCCAATTTACCCAGTTTTGATCTGAGTAAAACCCAGTTGTGTCAAACAATGAAGATGTACCCTGCTGAAATGAATGAATTATACCGTACTCTTCACTGTGTATTGTTCTAAGTCAGAATAGTTGTCATTCTGTCATACTAAGGGAGGGGAAAACTGAAGGAAATGGCTATTTTCTTAAATTTATTTAGTCCAATATGTATTCCCATATATGGAATGCTTCAGGAATTCATTCAAAATGGAAAAGGGATTTTAATGAAATGAATGAAATTTTATCTATGAAACTTGTTTTTTGTCCAAAAATAGCACCATTTTCCAGCATTGAAGATGTTCAATTGAAATGGCAAAATAAATTTAATTACAATTTTGATAACTGCAGCGAGATTAATTATAGCAAAATAAATAAATAATAGAAAGTAAGATTTGAGTTTTAACTTATTGAATGATATAACAAAATTTGAAATACAGCTATTAATGCTAAATTGACATGTGATATTAAGATAAGGAGAGATTGTTAAATCAATTTAAAGATATATGAGGAGAATGTATAGAATTTAGGGGAAAAGGGCAGATGTTAACACATGAAACTGTCTATTTGGTGTTTGGTAATTAATGGGGATAAAGGAGAAGAAAGAGAATTGATACTTTCAAGGCCCTGAAGGTGGTGGTAAGGTCACACAGTTTGTACTATAATTTGTTATTATGTTTTTATATTGTTTTTGGTTTTTTTATATAATTTTTATTGAGTTTTTATAAAAAGATACAAAATATTATAAGAGAGAAATTGCAATAACAATACAAAAATTAGAGAAACATAGAAAAATAAGCATATAGGATAGTCATATATAGTAGAAATGATGAGATACCAATAGAACATCTTAGATATATTATACCATATTTGATACTCTTTTTTTGTGTACATTGAATTTTGTTTTGTGTTGAGGTATTTTAAAAGTAAATTAAAAGAGAGAAACTTCAAAATGATAAAATTAACATTTTAAAGTTTCAAATTTGTGGAAATATGTTCTCTTTTGGATGAATAAAAAGGGCAGGGAGGAATAAACTAGTTCCAAGATCAGAGTATGGAAGTTTAACTACAGCGGTACCTCATGCAATGATTTTAATCCATTCCACAGGACCCGTTGTTGTACAAAACAATTGCTATATGATGCATGCATCGTATAGCGATTTTCCCTATGGGATGCATCTAGAGTTGCCATAATTCTCTCCCACCAAACCGGGACAGTACGTGACGTCATTGCATTCTTCAAACTGCACATGCATCAGATGGAGCTGTCAGGGAGACTGCGGCTCTAAGATCCCACGGAATCCCCAACCAGGGTGGGAGTGTCTCCCCTCCCCAGCAGGCTTCTCAGGGTGCTGCTTTGCCTTCACCACTTTCAAGCAGGATAATTGAAAAAAGGCAGGGAGGCAGTGAATTAATTCTTTGCAAAAATCCCTTGGTGAGGGGTGATCTTGCTTCCTTTGTTCAAATTTAAAAATCCATTTACATGTTTTATCTTGAACCAGCCAGGTCAGCTTGAATCCGGGAAAATCCTGGAAAACCGGGACATATGGCAACTCTAGATGCATTGTGCAATGTTTTTTTTTTTTTTGCTAAGTGGTTTTTTTCCCATTGAAAAATTGTTGTATGATTTTTTTCCATAGGGAAAACTGTTATGCAGGATGCCATTTCCCCCCAAAACCTAATTGTTATGCGATTTCATTGCTATAAAGACAATTGTTGTATGAGGTTCCACTGTACTTCCAATATTGCTCTCTTATACAGGCAAAGGAATGCTAACCGTTCAATAGTCTTGCTACTCACATTGCCTTTGGAAATGTAATTCGAATCCCGCATGATATCTCTAGCCAAGCCAAAGTCACATATCTTCACCAGCTTCCCCTCACAGATCAGAACATTTCTTGCAGCCAGGTCTCGGTGCACACACTATGAGGCAGGGAGGGGGAAAACATGGTGTATAACCTTTGTGTCTGTGTCAGTATTTGTTCAAGAGTCTTAATTATATTACTCAGCCAAACTGTTCAGAACAAAACATCACAAGAACTCTATGTGAAACTTAGTGAGTCCGCTGAGGGTTCAGACAATAGCTTTACAGCAATCTGGAGGCTCTATTGCAGAACTGCTACTGCCTGTGGTTCATATGAATTGTTTATGCTTTTGTCTTGTCGTGCTGTGGTCTCTAGTTTTGCAGTGTTTTATAGTTCATCAGCAAAATCAGAAGAAAACCCCTAAAACTACCATCAGCATTGCTGCATGGGGACATGTCTATGGTTTATTTCTTATTTGACTGGAAATAGTTGTTTATTATTCAAAGCAAGTTAAGAAATGTTATAAGATTACATGAATATAGGAGTCTATATAACCACCAGTTTGTTCTAAAAAGCAGTAGGGCCTGTCATTCAAGAATATACTTTCTTTCAGTTGTATTCTCTCCATTAACGAATTGACTAAACAAGGAATGGGCAATTGTGCCTCTCCAGATGTTCTTGGACTGTCAGCATAACTAATGGTGAGAGTTTCCAGGACTTGAAATGCAGCAACATCTGGAGTTTCTGCCTCTTCTAGTCTCTGAGTTCATTGTTCAATAGAATTTCTCATGAGAGATCACACCTTTCTTGCACAAAATTCTCTTGCAGTTTCAAATTTATCTCCTCTCTTATACATGCCCATTTCCTAATAATAGACACTCATCTTTATGCTTAAATTGTGTTACAAAAATATATACTACTCATGGTGTCATGTTTCAGAATAACCGTACCTTAGGGGAATTTACCCTGGGCATCAACCACAGGTCTTTTGTGTGGCTGATTTCAGCAGTAACTGTGTTTGCAAAAGTGCTTCCCACTCTTCCCACATTTCCTCTTCCCATAACTATTAGCATTACATGAAAAGTTTTTCTCAAGAATGAACACAAATGATATGGCATCACAGAAGTGATACTGGGCTGTTTACAGATGCTTGAAACCAGCCCTATGAAGTGGCTGTTAGACTAGCTTGTGACAGAAAACATTACTTCACAAACCAGTTTGAGAACCCATTCAGATTTTCTAATAGGAAGCCCAATACTAGCCTGTGTAAGCCATGGCTGCAATGTTGTTCATGACTGTGCAGCATGTGTGCATATATTCACATTGCAACCACTAACAGTGAAAGCTGTTTCTTACATGAAAGGTTTCAATCCCTTGCGTTTTCACCAGAAGTCCTATGGAAATTGCACAGAATGCAAAGGGAATGTGTATAGTGATTAAGAGGGGTAACTGTCGTGGCTGCATTGCTATTCTGCCATCCCCCATAAGTCCTGCAAGCAAAGTAAACTATGCAATCTATATGTAAATATGTTAATTTGTAATATGAGCACTAGCCTCAAATTCAGCACTGAATTCTTAGCATTGAACTTAACTAGAATGTATTTATTGACTAGCATATTTTGCCTGGCGGTGCCAGGCTTTTTAAAATTGTGTTGGATAGTAAAGGGTTTCATTTTTTTTTCTTGAACAAATGGTGCCGGGCTGTTTTAAATGGTGTTGAAAGGTTTTGTGATTTTGTGGCTTTAAGGCGCTGTGTCTGCCTGCGGCGGACTTGCGTTCCCAGTGTGTGTTTTATTTTTATTTTTTGTGCACCAGCTTCCTCATTGCCGGGCTCTTTAAAATGGTTTTTGCAGGTTTTTGTTTTATGTTTATGCAAATGAGGCTAGTTTTTAATTTTGGTTTTTTAAATATTTATTTTTACTCATTTTTTATTTTTTGTTTTGGTTTTTTGGTTTTTCAAAAGAGGAAAGGATGATAAAATATTTTATAATTATTGTATTTAACCAAATAATATGTTACTATGTGTTTTTTTAAATAGTTGTGCTTTGGATAATCATTTTTAAAATGTGTAAGAATATGATTTTTTTAAATCACTGTTTCCATACTGTGTTTAGATGGCTTTTTTGTTTTTTTTGAGTGAAAAGTTTTTTCTGAGTGTTTTTTTTTGGTATTTTTTGTGATTAGTGTGAATATTTTTGAATGTTTTGATAACTTATTTGATTAATTTGGAATTAATCCTATTATTTTTAATATTTTAGAATGTTTTTTCTCTTGTGGCCTCTGGGTGGGGGTGGTGAGCTTTTCTTCTACTCTACAATTCTTCTCTACTGTCCTCTGGGTGTCGCTTCTTCTTCTGGTGAGTATTTTCATTATTTTCTCAGTTGAGTTCCAGGTGTCATGGAGTGAAGATGTCTCCTAGTAAGCTCTGTGGTTTTTTTTGGGGGGGGGTTTGTTTTGGGTTTTTGTGGGTGGGGGGTCTGTGTGATGTTTTTGTGTTTACTTTTTGGATGTTTTTGTGTTTCTTTTTGACTGTTTTTTGACTGTTTTTGGATGTTTTTGTGTGTACTTTTTTTGGGGGGAGTCTTTTTTTCACAGGTCAGGCTTGATCCCTGGCCCGTGGAAAGAAAAGGGCGGGGTGGTGGTCTTTTTTTTACAGGCCAGGCTCGATCCCTGGCCCGTGGAAAGAAAAGGGCAGGGTGGTGGTCTTTTTTTTTCATGGGCCAGGCTCGATCCCTGGCCCGTGGAAAGGAAAGGGCATGGGGGGGTGTCCTTTTTTTTCACGGGCCAGGCTCGATGGCTGGCCCGTCTTCAGTATGGGCAGTGGTGGCGGTTTTTTCCCCCTCACACCGGCTGGCCCGTCTTAAGTAAGGGCAGCAGTGGCGGGGGGTTTATTTTTGTGTATTTTTCACATGCCGGCTGGCCCGTCTTAAGTAAGGGCAGCGGCGGCGGGGGGGGGGGGGGTTATTTTCATGTATTTTTCACGCATTGGCTGGCCCGTCTTAAGTAAGGGCAGCGGTGGCGGGTTTTTTTCCCATGTATTTTTCGCACGCCGGCTGGCCCGTCTTAAGTAAGGGCAGCGGCAGCGGTTTTTTTCTTTTATTTTCCACGCACTGGCTGCCTCAGTGTTCTGCGCGCTCATGGCGTGCAGGACGCTGGGGCTTGTAGTTTGGCGTGCACAATTTTGGTTACTGCAGTGGTTTTTTTCCTGCGGCTTATTTTTGATTGGCCGTGGCGCATTTCCGAACGTTCCTTTTGCTGCGCAAGGAACGTTGGGAATTGAAGTTCCCTTTTTTTGTTTGCATCTGGGGGGCTCCTGCCCCCTGGTGCAAATTTCAACCCGACAGTTACCTGCAAACCCCATTCGGGCGAGTGCACGGAGGCTCGGACGGGGTTAGTGGGGCCTGGCTAAACATCCTTTGTCACATTCCAACGGTTAACGCACCATGTTATAGGTATAGATTCCCCTATCAAGTTCATTCTTACATTAAGAACATTCTGCAACACTACTAGAAAAGGTGCAGTTTTTAAAGTTAGCCATGTTAGTCTGTGCAAGCATATCAGACGTGAAACAAAATCAAGCAAGCAAGATAGTAAAGACAGAAATGTGGCACATGAAAGGCTAACTGCTTTATTTTAATGTGAGCTTTCATGTATCAAGTTCAATTCCTCAAATATAAGAGTGAGACTACAATCATGTATAAATGCGCCAAGATAAAGATAAAGATGCTCTTTACAGAACAAAGCTGGATAATTCAGTTCTTTTCCTTTGAAGCCCAGATGTGAAATGCCACATTGTCTCATACAGTTTGAAACTTTTGTTTGTTAATCATGCACTATCTCCTTATTTTGGGACAATTTATAAATGATTATGTAGTCTCATCCTTATATCTGAGGAAGTAGACTTATTCCATGAAAGCTCACATTAAAATATAGCAGTTAGTCTATAACCATGATGGTGAACCTTGGCACTCCAGATGTTCTTGGACTTCAATTCCCAGAAGCCCAAGCCCCTGTGAATCCACACGAATGGGTTTACTGCAATTCATTCGGCCCTCGTCGCTCCCGGAAGTGGAAATAAATCGCGCCCTTATGGGCGCGTTTTACTTCCTCTTCTGGGAGCGGCAAGGGCGGACGGATGAATCGCAGTAAACCCACTTGTGTGAATTCTCAGGGGCTTGGGCTTCTGGGAATTGAAGTCCAAGAACATCTGGAGTGCTAAGGTTCACCATCATGGGTCTATAAGGTGCCACAATGTTCTTGCCTTCTTTAATATTTGTTTGTTTGTTCTGTTTCTTGTCTGAAGAACACACTCTCAGCCTGGAGGAAGGCAGTTTACAGGAATAATTCTGGGCAGCTACATGTTTGATGGCCTATCAACATCAGTCTGTGATGAAGATCAAGGGCACGTACAGTAGTTTAACTTCTCAATTACGGCTGTGAAAAGTCTAGAAGCATCTTGAATGAGGGAGTGAATATGTCAGGTTTGCCTATATACTTTGAATAGAGAAAAGATTGTCTGTTATAATGCAATGACAGTTTTGTTTCACTGAATTTCTGATTCATTCATCTAGGAATAAAGTAAATATTGTTCCTCATGAGAAAAGAGGAAGCAGGAAAGCCTAAAAGGCAATGCATCAATGTGCCTAATTTTGCAGAAATCAGATGTCCTGTCTATGTTTACAAGAAAGCCAACTGAGGCCTCCCTGTGTTCCTGTACCAGCTTACCCGTCTCTCTTGTTCCACAAATGGAAAACAAGCAGCTTCTTCTCCTCTAAAGTCAGCAATCCCTTGATCTAATTATATAATTTAAAAACACAGACATATATTTACATTTTTGGAAGCTAGGAATTCCATCCCATTGGTCACTTGGAAACTGATTCCAACAAGATCTGTGTAGCTGAGGAGAGGAGATTCATTTATCAGTGTCATCCTCTCAGAAGCTAAGAACATAAAACAGAAATGAAAAAGTGTTTGTTATTTGTTTCCTAAAATATAAAACTGTCTATCTCTATACAGAGGAGGAATGATTTAGAAATTCACTTCATTAAACAAGAACAAAGCTTACATTTTATATATATCTATAATATATGTTTATAATTTCCGGACATTTCTTTGTTGCTTTTTCAGTTTTCAAAAACTCCCAAAGAGATTTACAATGAAAACAAATGTAATAAAACAGGAATTAACAGGATGGTATTATTATTATTATTATTAGCATAGATAACAATGTACAATGTATATTTAAGGAATCTTCATTTCTTCACATTGGCCCTTCAGACAATGAAACCATTATGAATTATCACAAGAGGCCATGAACATGTGTGTGGTGGGTGCTGCTTTCTACGACCTCCTTTACCTGTTGGTGAATAGCTGCCCAGCTCATAGGTGGTACCATAGTTAGAAGAATCAATGTCCACATACTTGATTTCACCCTTCATGTCTGACATGGGCACATATTCCAGTGATTCATCCTTACTCATATCCATGTAGCCCCCATCACTTTCCACAGAAAATGATGTATGACTGCAAAGAGAAAGAAAGAGCACTCAAATGACATGTTGTCCTATTAAGATCTAGTGCGGTAAAGATTAGCTGACAGCATAAGGTTGCTGTTATCAAGGTATGCCCAATTGTATCCACAATAGTGGATACAATAGAAAGTGGATAGTGGACACAATAGAAAGTGGATAGTGGACACAATAGAAAGTAGACACAATAGAAAGTGGATAGTGGATACAATAGAAAAAGCCTCCTCGAAAACTGTGGATACAATCAGGCATACCTTGATAACAGCAACCTTGTGCTGTTGGCTAATCTTTCTGTGTATGGACTGCCGTGGCTCAGTGGTTAAGAAGCTCACCTTGTTAGCTGGAAGGCTGGCAAGTCCGTAGTTCAAGACCTGGGTACTGCATGATGGAATGAGCACCCATCTCTGTCCCAGCTCCTGCCAAGCTAGCAGTTCGAAAGCAAGAAATTGCAAGTAGATAAATAGGGACCACTTCAGTGGGAAAATATCTTGGGGGCATGAAAGGAGCCTCATTCAAGCATCCCCTGAGCGGAGTCCCTCCAGAAAAATCCTTTCAACCCAGAAAGCACCTTTGTGTGCTTCTGACATGATAAAAAAGAAAAAACTATCAACCATTTGAAGCCTAACCTGAGTAAGACTCAAGTGTGTGCTTTCTAACTTGGAAACCGAAAGGCAAAGGTTGAGATGGATGTTACATGGCAAAGGAATCGATTACAGCATTGTTCAACACAGAAATATCTTCCCGTGACACTTGACAGGACACTCTCTTTTAAGCAACACTGCCTGAATATCAAAGTTACAGTTAGTATGAGGAACAATATCACCAGGAAACTCACAAACTACGCAGTGTGGATAGTTGAGTTCCTTATTTCTAGTCTGAGAGTATGGAACTCAACTATCCACACTGCGTCCATCAGCTTTGCACCAGAGTGTTTCCACGGCAGAGTATGCTGCTCCAGTAAGGAGTGCATCCACACATGTGAAACAAGATGACAGTGCTGTTGATGAAACAATGTGTATAGTGACAGGATGCCTCAAACCTACACCACTTGAGGTTTAAGAGAACTAAGCAAGAGAATGATCCTCGACATCCTCTGAATGGCTATGTGCCTCAAGCCTGCCAGTTGAGGCCCAGTAAGAGCTTTATGGCAAGAATAAACATTCTTGAGGGTATGCAAGAGCAAAATCAAATTAGAAGATGGAGGAATGAGCTCATTGTACAAGGAATAACATAATTTATTAAGATTGATTTCTGCCAAGTATTTCCAGCAGTCTAGGACTCAGGAGGTCTGGGTTCAAATGCCCACTCAACCACAGAGACTCACAGGGGGTATGGAACTGGTAATACTGCTCATTAAATATTTCACCATGCAAACCCTATTAGGATGGCTACAAGACAGCTCTGACTTGGTGATACATAGTAAAGGTGAAGGTCTCCTTTGCTTGAAAGCCAGTTGTGTCTGACTCTAGGGGGCAGTGCTCATCTCTGGTTACAACCAAACGTCTGCAGATGCTTCCGTTGTCTTTTTTTTTTTTTTTTTTGCTTTCCAACTGCTAGGTTGGCAGGAGCTGGACAGACAACAGGCACTCACTCTGTCACATAGCACTCAGGTCTTGAATTGCTGACCTGCTTACCCTCTGGTTGTCAACCTCAGCATCTTAACCACTAAAAGCTAGGAAGCTGGAGCTTCCTTTTGATTTTAAATTAAGAAACTAGGTCAGAGCTAGGCTGTGGAGGCTTTGAGCTTCACCTTTCTCCAGGTAAGTAAAATTTACATGCCTATAAATATGAGACTGTTAGGTAGAACTCCCAGAATGGAGAATTTTAGAAGGTGGAGTCCAAAAAAATCCAACTGCTACATCCCTGTTTACCTTTCTCTATAACTCATGGCTTTGCATACTTAATTCAAACACCTTGAAAGTTTTGTTAGAACACTCTTTGCATGATTCAGGCACAGCCAAGGTGTAATCAACCATTCACTTTTATTTTGTACGTGTTTCATTTCACGACAATTAATATAGCTGATTAATTTGTAAGCCGATTCATGACTTGCATGACTAGGTACACACAATGCTCGTGTGGAAGTTACTTACAGATAGTTCTCACCTTGAGGTGGTTACAGATATCACCCGATGATGGGAAGAAAATGGGGAGAAAAAGCTTATATGCCTTCATCTTCCATGACCAAAACAGATAACTCAGACAAAGCTGTACTGGTTCTAGATACAGACTCTCTTGTTACTGATAGCAACACAATAAGCCATAGATGTGTAAGACAAAAGTTGATAAGAGGAAAAAGCCAGCACTGTGCTGAATTTGTTATCATGTTATCTTGCTTACAAAGAGGAAAGTATGCCCTTAATCCTTTGGTTTCTGTTTCAGCATTCCAGCAAGGCCGGTGATAGTTATGGGACAGAGTCATGTGCCCTGAGATGAAAGAAGAGGGTAAATTCATAGGTACCTCTGCACCCTATCCTCACTGGGGGCATTCCCATAAACCTCTGATTCCTGTTTGGCTTTCTCACTGCAGCACTGTAGGAAGGTGTGCTTGTTCCTGTGCAGGTAGTCAACCAGATCTCCATAGCGGCAATACTCAGTTATGATGTAGATGGGGCCTGTATTAAAAAAAAGATCAGATAGGGTCAGTGGGGCCTAAGGATAGGTTTCCTTGCATGTGGCTCAAACACAGGATGACTATATGGCTTCTCTGAGGCTGAGTGCTTCTCTAACCAATTCATGCAATTTTTTGTTTGTAGTCTGCAGTGCCGTAGCCAGACACAGATTTTATCACATGGCTGTGAGAGCAAGACTTCTATGTATATGTCTCTCTGAAAAAGAGGAGAGAGAAAGAACTAATCTGCACCCAGTGTGTGATTCTGCCCCATTGTGAGCCCAGTGTCTATATCTCCCATCAGCTAGGGAGGCACGCCTCACCGGGACCAGGAGGAGAGCCTTCTCGGTATCCGCCCCGGCTCTATAGAACCTCCTGCCACCAGAACTGCGCCTCCAGGCGGAGTTGCCCCCCTGCAGGAAGGTGTTAAAAACATGGCTTTGCCAGCAGGTGTGTGTGTGGAGGGGGCATTCAGCACCACAACCCAACCTTGCTGGCTTATTTAGCCCTGCCCGGGAGTTTTCCTCCTGCCTAGCTGCCCCTCTTTTTAATGGGATTGGGGCTGTTTTTAGGGATGTTTTTAAAATATTTTGGATAGTTTTAATAGTCAATTTTCACTGTATGGCGGTCAGGTTTTTTAACCGATACTGTGAGCCACCTTGGGTCCCCTAGGCGAGAAAGGTGGCCATAGAAATCTAAATAAATAAATAAATAAATAAAATAATAAAATATATTACTGAACGATTAGAAAAGGGATGTATGGGTTTGAAAACATCAGAGGCACTGAAAGTAACAGGATTCCATACAGAAAAGGAGTAGTGCTAGCCAGCTGGAAAATAGATATGTGGGGAAGAGATATTATTTTCCTCAATTTATTTACAATGGCTTGGACAATGACAGATAAACTCTCAGGCAATTTTCTGCAACAGAACAGCAATGGGGATGAATAAAAATGTGCATTAATTGAAGAAATTGTAAAGTGTGAAAGTTTCCAGCTTGCTTCCAAAAGGCAACATTGTTGCTATCATTACTGAAGTTAAGATGAGATTTACTGATTGTAAACTCTCTGTACCAGGGGTGGCCAACCCTTTTATGCCGCAGGCCTGACCACGCCCCCCAGAAGCGGAAGCATTTTCAGCTGTCATAAATGCACCCGCATTTACAACAGCTGTGGCCACGTCTGCGCATGCATGTTTTATGGCTGATGTAAACGTGTCCGCTTCTACTTCTGGCAGAGGTGGAGGTAGCAACAGGCTGGATGGAATGGCATCATGGGCCAGGTCCGGCCCACGGGGCATAGGTTGGGAACCCCTGCTCTGTACAAAGTGAAAAGCTTGGAAGTGCAGCAAGAGGAAGGAAAGGGCATTGCCATCATGACATGGTCCACGGGAAGGGAAGGAAATGAAACCAGTACCTCCTTTGGTGCAGGCACCAAGCAAGTTGACAATGTTCAGATGAGGCCCAAGATGACTCATGATCTTCAGTTCTGACATGAGTGCCTGCTTCTCACTGCTTCGGGCAGTAGCTAGAAAAAATGGTGGAAAAAAATAAGGACTAGTCAGAAGTATAAGAAGAAAAGAATGACCTGGACACAGCCACGCTCTTCACAGATGTATTGTTTTTCAAAAAGATAGAAAGAAACTCTCCGTGCAAAACTAGTGGAAAGAAATCCAGATTACTGATCTGTTGTTGTTGTTGTTCAGTCGCACAGTCGATTCCGACCCTTTGCGACCCTATGGACCATCGTTCTCCAGGCGCCTCTGTCCTCCACCATCCCCCTCAGTCCTCCCAGTTTTGTGCCCATTGTGTCTACAATGCCATCTATCCATCTCATCCTTGGCCTCCCCCTTCTTCTTTTGCCCTCCACCTTTCCCAACATCACGGCCTTCTCAAGTGAATCCTCCCTTCTCATTTGATGCCCAAAGTACTTTAGCCTCATCTTTACTATTTGACCTTCCAATGAGCAGTCAGTGTTGATTTCTTCTAAGATTGACCTATTTGTTCTCCTCGCTGTCCAAGGTACCCTCAAAACTCTCCTCCAACACCACATTTCAAAGGCATCTATTCTTCTGCGTTCAGCTTTCCTAATTGTCCAGCTCTCACATCCGTACATTACCACTGGGAATACCATTGCTTTGACTATTCTAATTTTTGTTTTCAAGGAGATGTCTCTACTTTTCACTATGTTCCCCAGGTTTCTCATGGCTTGTCTCCCTAGAATCAGCCGCCTCTTTATTTCATGGCTGCAATCTCCATCTGCAGTGATCTTAGATCCTAAGAAAGTGAAATCTGTCACTGCTTCTACTTCTTCCCCGTCTATTTTCCAGGAACTGATCGGGCCTGTTGCCATTATCTTGGTTTTCTTGATATTGAGTCTCAAGCCAGCTTTTGCACTCTCTTCCTTCAAACCGATCAAGAGATTCTTTAGGTCTTCCTCACTTTCTGCCATTAGGGTGGTGTCGTCTGCATATCTCAGATTGTTGATGTTTCTCCCAGCAATTTTGATCCCATATTGTGATTCCTCCATCCCTGCATTGCGCATTATGTGCTCTGTGTATAAGTTGAATAAGCAGGGTGACAAAATGCAGCCTTGTCTTACTCCTTTTCCTATTCCAAACCACTCGGTCATTCCGTGTTCTGTCCTAACTGTTGCTTCTTGGTTCATGTACAGATTTCTCAGGAGGCATATGAGGTGTTCTGGTATTCCCATCTCTTTAATCACTTGCCACATCTTGTTGTGATCCACACAATCAAATGCCTTAGTGTAGTCAATAAAGCAAAAATAAACTTGTTTCTGGTATTCCTTTGTTTTCTCCATGATCCAACGTATGTTGGCAATGTGGTCTCTAGTCCCCCTGCCTCTTCTGAAACCAGCCTGCACCTCTGGTCTACTGATCTAGACATAGGCAAAATCACTCAAGACATGATGATTCACTTAACTTACTTGGGCCACTGCAAGTTTTCCCTTTGTGCTATATAATGGAGTCTGATTATATCACCAAGAATGTTAGTTGTATTACATAAATAATTCCATATCACCTAGGATAGGGGTGCCCAAACGTTTTGGCTGTGGGCCAGCCACGTGGTTTAGGGGGCTGGTTACTATGGCTTGGTGCCTGGATCCGGCCCTCAATGCTAATTCATCTGGCCCACAAAGTCCTTGTCACTCCCAGAAGCGGAAGTAAAATGCACCCATACGGGTGCATTTGACTTCCACTTCTGGAAGCAGTGAGGGCTTCATGGGCCAGATGAATTGGCATTGGGGGGGGCGATCCCCCCCAGGCTCTTGTTTGGGCAATCCTGACCTAGGATTTATGAGGTTACTAAAAGCTAATGTGGCTGCCTGCATTTTCTCCTTGTGAAATATTTCACTTAATAGGCATCCTTCATATACAGTACAGTGGACCCCTGCCTAACGACGCGTTCAACTAACGACAGTTTCAATTAGCGATGCGTTGTTAGCGGCAAAGTCACCATTTGCACAATGACATTTTAGCGTTGTTATGTGAAAATGCCTTGAATCGAGGTTTTCCCATAGGAAGCTGCTTTTTTAGCGTCGTTGTGCGAGAACTCGTGATTAACGACGATTCATGATTAATGACGCTACTAATGGAACCAAGCTTTGTTGTTAATCAAGGGTCTACTGTATATGTCTATATACCATGTAATCAAGATCGAATGAAATTGGACAGATAGATGAAAGAGTGGTGAATAATGAGAAACACACAGTAAAGTAATGGGCACATAAATCAAAAGACAAGCAGTGGGACCATATGCATATGAATGCAAAGCAAAAATTCCAAACTCACATTTCAGCATTTTCACAGCAACCCTCATGGTGGACTGCGAGTGGCTGAGGCTATGGGCTATGGCTTCCACCACACGTCCAAAGGCCCCAGAGCCCAGCGTGCGCCCTGGAGTGGAGAAATCCACATGTATGGAAAATGATTATCTTCTTACATGAGAGACCAACTTGGAAGCATGTGTTATTCCATTGGGGATGACTAAAGTTGGGAGTCTGGCCAAGAGCTGGTTTCCGCCTGACTGATATGGCTGCTTTATAATACTTTTTATCCACATGAAAGAGCCATGCTGTCCACTAGGTGGGGCGCTTGTTTCACAGCTGCACCTTAAATCTCAACTGCTTGTCCAAAGAAGCTCTATGGAACTTTGTAGTGTAATTAGTTTGTTGGTTTTAAATGTCTCACATGATTTTGTTATTTAGCTGTTTATAGTGAGCCTCTGCCAATGCTACCCTAACACTGCTTCAGCATTAAGACTGGATTCCTTAGGAGGCTGATTTTGTATATTTTGACAAGGCATCTTTACCTACTGCTAGGCTTTGTGAGAGGCCCATGTAGGATTTTCATCCTTTGGTGCCAAAACAAACTCTTTGGCCTTGATCGCTATGCACCTTGACTAGTGTAAAAGGGGGAGGGGAGATTACTTCATGCTTAGCCTTAGACACCAAAATTTCTGAGATAGTCCTAATCAGCATTGACTGTTAGGTCAATTAGTGTTGTTTAATTATTTCTAGCCAATGTTACCCTAAAGATCTGTGGTGTAGTAGTACACAATAGGCAGCCACATTGTTAATTCTGCATGCCCCATTCCCCCAATATATCTTCTCCAATATATGGTTTCTTTCTCTACTTCTAGCCAGTTTGTCTAGAATCCTATATTTTGCTGCGGCAGCAATTTGCCAGTAGAATTTATGCCAAGCGTTTATACAGGCCAAAATCCATAACAGGTTTCCGGCCATTATCACATGTCAGTAATAAAATGTGCCAAGTATTCCCAAGTCTTACACAATTTCAGTCACTCCCTTATTATTTAAAATACGGTAGTGTGTCCTCAAGTCAATCCTGACTTGTGGCAACTCCTTCTACAATTTTCTAGACAGAGAAAACATAGAAGTGGTTTGCCACTTCCTTCTTCTCGAGGTGTTCTGGGACTGTGAAGCTTGCTCTGTCTAGGCCATACAAGCTGGCTCTTCTCACAGGAGGCACAAGGAGAGATTGATCTCTCAGTCTCTGGCTCTGCAGCCAGATACTGAAACCACTGGGATATCCAGCCAGTTAATCACTTACTTACTTATTTAATATTGTTTAAGAATGGTTGGAGGTAAGATAGGAACAGGATTTCTGTCATAGTATCACTTCTACTTACAGTAAAACCCCGGATAACTGCTAAAACTTGGTTCCACAAGTCTTAGTGTTATCCGATTTTTAATGTTATCTGATGCATGCATCGGATAACATTAAAATCCTATGGGATGAATCGCATAATGTTAAACCTCCATAGAGATACATTGTAACTGGCAAAGACTTTAGCAAACATTATCTGATACATCCCATAGGATTTTAACATTATGCAATGCATCCCCCCCCAGATTGCTTAACTGTATTTATTACTTATTTATTTACTAAAGGCATATTCTGTCCCTCCAATATAACTAAGACTCAAGGGGACTAACAACAATATAACACAGAATAGAACACAAAACTGTAATGAGAATAAAACAAGTAATTTAAAAACAAACAAACTTAACAAAATTATAGAATCCAGCTTCAGCAAATATGTCCTCCTAAAAGCCCAAAGGATATCTAAATAAGGACCATGACAATTTATTTATTTACTACAATTTTATACTGTCTATCTGGTAAATTTCCCACTCTGACAACTGAGCTATCCTTGGATTTTCTTAAAGGTAAAGGTCTCCCTTGCTTGAAAGCCAGTCATGTTTGACTCTAGGGAATTGGTGCTCATCTGCATTTAAAGCCAAAGAGTCAGCACTGTCTGTGTCTGGAGACATCTCCCTGGTCATGTGATAGGCATGACTAGACACCAAAGTGCATGGAACACTGTTACCTTTCCAGCTGAAGTGGTACCTGTTTATCCACTTGCAATTTCTTGCTTTTGATCTGCTAGGTTGGCAGGAGCTGGGACGTACAACAGGAGCTCACTCTGTCATGCAGTACTTAGGTCTCGAACTGCTGACCTGCCAACATTCCAGTCATCAAGCTCAGAATCCTAACCACGAAGCCAACATGGCCCCTTGGATTCTCTTACAAGCTTATGGAGAAGCTTACTGCTACTTTCAAACTTCCGCTACCTAGCTCCAATGCTGTTGACCATTTGAAATTTGAGAGATGGCCACATAAAATTAGCTCATGGATCACCTAAAACTGCAAATTCTCACCTTCTCTTTTATACCTTGGTCAGTTCTGCAAAGCTAATTCATGAAGTACACAATTTTCAATGGACCAAAAAAAACCCTGTTAGTTAATAAGTGTGAATTATGGTCAACTTTTCTTAAACCAATCCTAATGGATTTCTCCCTCATCCCTGGTGGAAGGGAGCATCGAAGATGGCTCCACTAGAATTCCTCCCTCTGGAAAAGATTCTCAAAATCCACTACAATTCAATACCTGCCACTGCAGAACTGTACTGGAAGAACCTACAAACAAGCCATATCTGTGAGCATCTAACATAAAGAAGAATTGTAAGAGTTCTGTCCTTCTCATGCACAGTAGCATTAGTCTTCTTGCTCTAAACCTCTCCCTTAAACCCTCTCCTCACCAAGCACCAACTTGTCCCGAGGAACCTCCCAGCTTGAGTCATAGGGAAGTTGCATGGGGTCAACATAGATATATTCATGCCCATCAGAGCTGACTGACTCAATCACCTTCCAACGTATTTCATAGCGAGGTTTCTAAAGAGAGAGTAAAATAACATATTAGAGGCTAGCTGTATTCTGCAGGATGCAAGATACCTGCAATATAACATAAACTTTGAGAGAAGGACTGGTTCTAAAAGAAAGTCTACTTGTGGTTTCCAGATGGTATGTACTTGCTATCACCAAATAACTGGGCCTGTCTGTGGGATGGATGGTAGCTGCCTTCAGTGGGAGGTCTGACCAACTGAAGATGGCAACACAACGGTATGAGTGCAAATCACTGTACATAATGTATAATTAAGTCTCACTAAAATAACGAAGCATGAATGAACAACAATTTCAAAATTGTGGTCTATACCTCATCTTTTTCCCCCTTCCATAAGACAGCAATCTGAAAGCAGGTATATTGGATTTTATGGTATCAAAAGAAAAGTACTTTTCCAAATTCTGAAAATATTCATGTTTCCCCATAAAACCACCACTTGCTGATTAGAAAAAACCACACCTTGGTGTCAAATAAAAATGATCTTAGAACCTGGTGAAGCTGTTATATGTTATATTCTGCTACTTCTTCTAAGAATCTCCCACAATTCTGTAATCTTCTCTGCATTTTCCTGATTTATATTCCAATATAAATTTACATGACTGATTCCAACACTGATTGAAATCCAGCAGCAAATCACGTTATAGTTGGTCCACTTCTTCTGTGTCTAGGCCAGACATGAAACTGCCAAAATGAAGGAAAGCACCTTTTGGTGAGTTCATTATGCAGTTCCTTTCACCTGTCCCAACTGGAGTTTCCCCTTTAATATCAGTGGGTGGGGGGTGGCCATCCCCCTCTCCACTGGCTCCCCTGGGGTTGGGAGGTTTGTGGGGGACAAAAGGGGTATGTCCCCCCAACCCTTCTGGACCCAGGAGACCAGGAAGAGTGGATCGATTTCACCCCCTCCTTAAAACAACTCTGTTTTTAAAGAGAAGAAACCGCTTGGTTTCTTCTCTTTAAAGACGGAGGTTTTTTTTAGGTGGGGGGAATCGATCCACTCTTCCTGGTCTCCTGGGTCCAGAAGGGTTGGGGGGACATACCCCTTTTGTCCCCCCCAAACCTCCCAACCCCAGGGGAGCCAGTGGAGAGGGGGATGGCCACCCCCCACCCACTGATATTAAAGGGGAAACTCCAGTTGGGACCTTCAGGCATCGTTGGTGAGGGAAAGAAGGGCGGTTGGTGCTTGCGTGGCTGTGAGGCGGCGAGTTGTTTTTTTTAATTTTTCGGGCGCCGGCTTCCTCAGCGTTCTGCGCGCTCATGTCGCGCAGGACTCTGGGGCTTGTAGTTATGGTTTGTGATTTGTGGTTGTGGTGCGTTTTTTCCCTGCGGCTCAATTTTGATTGGCCATGGCACATTTCTCAGTGTTCTTTGTGGTCACGCCTCTCAGCCTGATTGGCTGTGGTGTGGCGCGGCGCAAAGAACATTGGGAAATGAAGTTGTTTCCCTTTTTCGCACATTTCCCTTTTTCGCACTTTTCCCCACTGGCACATTTCTCAATCTTCCATTTACCTGCGTACCCAGTTCGGGCATGTGCACAAATGGTGAGTGCAGGCTAGTAGGGCCTGGCTAAGGAGCCTATGCAAAGTTCCAACGGTTAACCCTCAATTTTATAGGTTAAGATAAGACTTGATAATTGCTCAGTCAAGAAATTGCCAATGGTATTCACTACACACTAGTTTAAGAGAATGGAATTCAGATCTCTTCTAATCTCCCTAAAGATTCTTCATGGACAAAACACACATTTGGAGAAATTTGTTTGTAGAAAAAATGCTCCTTCAACTAATCAAAAAGTTGTAATTAAATGAAAAAATACATTTTGACCCTCAGTGAGACACAGAAAGGAGGTAATCAGCCTTTTTACCTTTCGCCACAGGACAACAAGAATCACCATGAAAAGGACCATGAGCACTATCAAGGCCACAATAACTGAGATAATGACCACTTTAAATGGCAAATCTGAAAGAATAAGCACATGCAGTATATTTAAACATCCCACTTGATTTAGAGTCAATGGATATTCAAACACAGTATACTTTACATTTATAGAAACAAATATACAAACCTGTACAGTTCATCTCATCTCATCCTAAAAATAGCGAGAGAGCATTTTCAGAAGCCTTCTATAGCACCTCTTATTGCTCCCCCCTCAAACACATCCCTGATTTAAATAAAGAAAGAGCATTTCTTGGTACATCCCATAGTAGTACTTCTTTTGAACCGGGCCTTATCCCTAAAGAGCAAGTGAAATCAAAATAAGATAATACAAAAAAGAGGGGGGGAGAGAGACTGTAGACCAAATATTTAAAACTATTTACTTGTTTTCTTTTACTCTTGTTAGACAATATTGGTTTTTTCCTTTCTAAAAAACTGTAGGTAGTTGCAAAAACTCCCTCTCAATCCCCTTATCACAAGTTGGTATTTACAAGAAATGAAGCAAGGCAAATGAATTTAACTAAGATGGAATTGTTCTCAGAAAAATTGAGACTCTTCAACTACTTTGTCTTGCCCTTGATGATGAGCATGGGCCAGGGCTTTGATGCTGATTGATAGGATTGTGTTCTGCAGCAATATATATTGAAGAAGCCTCCGACCAGCTGAGGTGAGCACCGCCCCTCCTCCCTTTGCCAGGAGAGGTAAAGGGCCGTCGGGGCCAGCAGAAACAACAGCCTCTGCCCCTCCTCCCTTTGCCAGGAGGTTGTTGGGACCACCCTCACCATCGGCGTCCCGGGCTTCTGCCTCCCTGCGGGGGGCTCAAACGGCTGGCGGCTGTGGATGAATTTCCACCGCCACCCTGGAGACACCTGCGGCCAGTCTGGAGCTCACTGGGACCACCACACCATCGGCGTCCTGGGCTCCCGCCTCCCTGCGGGGGGCTCAAAAGGCTGGCAGCTGCGGAAGAACTTCCACCACCGCCCTGGAGACACCTGCGGCCAATTTGGAGCTCACTGGGACCATCCCACCATCGGCGTCCCAGACTCCCGCCTCCCTGCGGGGTCTCAAAAGGCTAGCAGCCATGGCGGGATTTCCACCCCGCCCTGGAGACACCTATGGCCAGTTGGAGCTCGCTGGGACCACCTCACCATCGGCATCTCAGGCTCTTGTCTCCCTGCAGGGGGCTCAAAAGGTGGGCGGCCACAGAGGAACTCCCACCGCCGCCCTGGAGACACCTGTGGCCAGTTGGATATTGCTGGGACCACCCCCATCATTGGCATCCCAGGCTCCCACCCCCCTGCAGGGGGCTCGGTAGGCCGACGGCCGCGGCGGAGCTTCCACCACCACCACCCTGGAGACACCTGCGGCCAGTCGGAGATTGCTGGGACCGCCCCACCATTGGCGTCCCGGGCTCCTGCCTCCCTGCGGGGGGCCCAAAGGGCCGGTGGCCGCGGCGGAATTTCCCCTGCTGCTCTGGAGACACCTGCAGCCGATCAGAGCTTGTTGGGATCACCTCCACCATTGGTGTCCTGTGTTCCCACCCCCCTGCGGGGGGCTTAAACGGCCGGCGGTCGCACCGGAATTTCCACTGCTGCCCTGGAGACTCTTGCGGCCAGTCGGAACTCGCCGGGACCATCAATATGGGAAGAGAGACTGAGAGGGTATGTTTTAAGTGGGTTAGGGAGGGAGGGAGGGAGGGAGGGATGGCCCCGCCAGCCGGGAAGATGGGGCGACACTCCATCTGGGTTAATGGTGGAGGTTCCAGGGGCCCATTTAGAGGTTGTGATGGGCATGGGGCGTTATAGCGGGAACCGTGGGGCGGGCCGCACTCGGGGAAGGTGGGACCAATGCTTAGTATCTGTCCCACGTTCTGGCCCCTCGGTTTCACCTCTAGGTTCTGAGCAGCTGATCCAGGGTGACCCCACCCTTAGGCTGCTGCTGATGAATGCCAGGTCGGTCTGTAGTAAGGCGCCCCTAATACAAGATTCTATTCTGGGAGAGAGGGCCGACCTGGCATGCATCACTGAGACCTGGCTGAGACCAGAGGATGGGGTGCCTCTATCAGAGATGTGTCCAGCCGGGTTCGGTGTTTGGCACCAGCCTAGGGATGAGGGCAAGGGCGGTGGTGTTGCCATCATAGCCAGGGAGTCACTAGGAGTTACCAGGGCCACTGCTCCACAAATTCTGGGTTGTGAGGCCCTGCTCCTGCAGCTGGGCCCAAAGGGTCAGTTGGGGGTCCTACTCCTGTACCTGCCCCCTTGAAGGGTAAGGGACTCCCTGCCTGGGCTCCTCGAGGCTGTCTCAGCATTGGCGTTGGAGTTCCCTAGGCTGATGGTTCTGGGGGACTTCAATTTGCCTTCGCTGGGGTCCAGTTCCGGGGTGGCTCAGGAGTTCATGGCTTCCATGGCAACTATGGACCTGGCTCAGGTAATTCGGGGTCATACCAGGGGCAGTGGCCACACACCAGATTTAGTCTTTTTGTCGGAGCGGTGGCAGAGTGATCTGAGTTTACAGAAGCTAGACATAACACCTGTGCCATGGTCAGATCTCTATCTGGTGGCTCTAGACTTTCTGGGGGCGACACTTCATCGTAGGGAGGCAGGGTCTATTAAAGTGGCCCGCCCCCGGCAACTGATGGATCCGGATGGATTCCAGAGGGAACTGGGGGATTTTCGCCTGGATCGGCAACACGATTCGCCCGAGGCACTTGTTGACCTATGGTGTGGGTCAACAACAGCTGCCTTGGATGTAATCGCTCCACTACGGCCTCTCAGAGCCCATGGAGCTAGGTCATCCCCGTGGTTCACGGAAGAACTACGGGAGCTCAAACGGGCAAAGAGACGCCTTGAGCGCCGCTGGGTGAAGACCAGGAACGATTCCGATTGGACACTAGCTAGAGCCGCTATTAGGGCCTACCTAGTGGCGATGGGGGTGGTGAGGAGGCAATACTTCACCTCCCTTATTGCCTCCGCTGATAATCGCCCAGCCACCCTGTTTCAGGTGACCAGGTCCCTCCTTGGTGGTGGTGGGGGGGCTGTGCCTGGTTGGCAGGGATCAGCTGAGGACTTTGCTGACCATCTGGTGGAGAAAATCGATCGGATTCGCTCAGGGTTTAATCTTGGCGTGGATGGGGAGGGTCAGGGGGGAGCCAGTGCACAGTCGTGCTGTGTTATCTGGGATCAGTTTGATCCTGTTGCCCCAGATGAAGTGGACAGGCTCCTTGCGGCGGTCCGCGCCACTAATTGTCCATTGGATCCCTGTCCCGCCTGGCTGGTAAAAGCCTCAAAGATGGTGACAGGTGGCTGGGTCGGGGCTATAATTAATGTGTCTTTTCGGGAAGGGATATTTCCTGCACCATTGAAACATGCTTTGGTGCGCCCCCTCCTGAAGAAGCCATCCCTCGATCCAGCAGTCATAACTAACTACAGACCTGTTTCCAACCTCCCCTTTTTTGGGGAAAGTATTGGAAAAGGCAGTGGCGTGTCAGTTGCAGGGGGCACTGGATGAAGCAGAATATCTGGACCCCTTCCAGTCAGGATTCAGACCTGGATATGGTACTGAGACTGCATTGGTTGTGCTGATGGATGATCTCTGGCGAGAGCGGGATGGCAGTCATCCGTCCATCCTTGCTCTTCTTGACCTCTCAGCGGCTTTCGATACTGTCGACCACGGTATCCTTCTGGAACGGCTCCGAGGATTGGGGATCCAGGGCACTGTGTGGTCCTGATTTTCCTCATTTCTGAGGGGCCGGACCCAGTCAGTGTGGTTGGAGAGCGAGAAGTCCAGTTCTAGGTCCCTAAAATATGGGGTGCCTCAGGGCTCGGTACTCTCTCCTCTCCTATTTAACATCTACATGAAGCCGCTGGGTGAGATCATCCATTCCCACGGGGTGCGGTACCATCAGTACGCGGATGATACACAGTTGTACATCTCGGCCCGTGGGGACCCTAGTGATGCAGTCAAAGTCCTTTCCAGCTGTCTGGAGGCTGTTGGGGTCTGGATGGGGGCAAATGGGCTACAGCTGAATCCTAGCAAGACTGAGTGGCTATGGATAGGGGGTCCTGCGTTATCCCAGGAGCTACCATCTTTGGTTTTGGATGGGGTTATTTTGCCCCAGACCGACCCGGTGCACAACCTGGGGGTCCTCCTGGATTCGTGGCTGCTGCTAGAAGAACAGGTGGCGACTGTGGCCAGGAGGGCCTTCGCCCAACTTCGGGTGATTCGCCAGTTGCGCACGCTCCTGGACCGGGACTCTTTGCTCATGGTCACTCATGCTCTGGTGACCTCCAGACTAGACTACTGTAATGCGCTCTACATGGGGCTGCCCTTGATGACCATTTGGAGGCTGCAGCTGGTCCAGAATGCGGCGGCCCGGGTGGTGATGGGGTGTGGACGTTATGCCCATGCCTCACCACTGCTGCGGGAGCTGCACTGGTTACCAGTTTGTCTCCGGGTGCAATTCAAGGTGCTGGTTTTGACCTTTAAAGCCCTATATGGTAGTGGGCCAGGTTACCTTAGAGACCGCATCGCCCTAAGGACGTCTGTCCGTCCAACCAGAGCGGACCGGAGGGGCTCTCTAATTGTGCCATTGGCCAGGGGGGCTCGCCTCTCTGGCACAAGGAGGAGAGCCTTCTCTGTGTCTGCACCAGCCCTTTGGAACCTCCTGCCTGTGGAACTGCGTCTCCAGACGGAGTTGTTGCCCTTTAGAAAAGAACCAAAAACCTGGCTGGCGGGCCAAGTTTGGGGTGCAGGTGGAGGGGTGGCTTCCGTTGGGTGGTTAATATAGGGGAGGATGCCTGCCCCACGGTTTCTTCAGTTCCTGCACCCCTCTCTTTTTAGGGGTGGGTTCTTATTGCTGGTTTTTATCTGTTTTATTTGTTTTTATATGTTTTTACCCACTGTTGTGAACCGCCCGGAGTCGGCTTTGGCTGAGTGGGTGGTATAAAAATTTAACAATAAATAAAATAAATAATAAATAATAAATAAATAAATAAATAAATAAGATGCATGTCACTTTAAGAGCTACCTGAGTACATCACCCAGCTGCAAACACTGAGCATATTTGGATTATAAAGATAGCACCTCAGTTGCCACATTTTCTGGCCTGCTGGTATGGAGTGACAGTCTGCTAAACTCCAGAAGACTTGACTGTCTTTGAATGGCATAACCACGTTGCCAACTTATCTGGAACCAAACTGCAAGGACACACTGGATCCTGATTCCAGATACCCAGCAAGCAGAAGCACTGAGCCAGGAGGCTCAGGTATTTCCTCATGCAAGGACTACAAAACTTCGGACTGTAGTATTGCCATGGAGGAGGCTGGAGTCTTTGTTTGTATCCAAGGTCTACAGTGAGTACATTTTCTCTCTGAGATAACCAAGAGCCCAGCTCTGTATTCGTCTGGGCGACTTACCTTGAGAATCACTGTTTACAAAGACTTACGACTTCTGTTTATTGCTTTGCTTTATAGAGAAGAATCTACTGTTTCTGTTTCTGCCTTATGAACTGATAAGTAACACGCTGAAGTAAAAAGCTTTCTTACTTGCGAAGTGCTAATTGTGTCTGACTGTCTGGGTGTAAGTGAAAACACTGTTCGGGCACCTCTGCTGTTGCCAAAAGCCAACTGCTTCACTCTGCTGAATTCACACCCAGACCCCAATACCTAACACTGATGATAACCATCCAGCAAGATCTGAATCTGACCAGCAGTGCCAATCACAGAACTGCTCATGCCAAGGTCTACATAGTCTATCATCCAGGAACCCCTTGACCAAGTTTCCATAAGGAATCCACCCTCATTACATCAGTGACTGTTAACGAGCACAGGCAACATATTTTACAATAGTTGTCTATGAGTGCTAGGTTTAAGACTAACCTGTTAGGACTCTCTCTAAGAGGGACAAGAGGCTTCAGTTAAGCTCCATGCTTTGTCATTACAAACTGTCTACTTGGAATTAATTAATTAATTAATACCACCCATCTAGGATTTTATCCTACTTTGGGTGGTTTACATCTTTAAAGAAATACAGGTATACAAATTTAAATTTTAATAAATGAAGCTGATCTTAGTTGGCTGAGGGGAGAATGTTCTTGAAGGCTTCCTTAAACAGCACTGTTTTAATAAGTTTTTAAAATACATCCTGGGATGGGGCCTGACACAGCTCCACTGGTAAGGATTCTACAAGGTGGGTGCCACCACCGAGAAAGCCCAAGTTCTCATCAGATTCTTCCTAGCCCTCCTCGATGTTGCAACCTGGAGCTGCATTGTTTGAGAAGATCAGGTGATGTGGGCAGACATTCTTTGGGAGAGATGTTCTGAGAGATAACAACATCCTAAACCATATAGAGATTTGTATATTAAGGTTAACACCTTATGTCTGATACAGAAAGGAATGGGTAGTCAGTCCAGGTTGACCAGAGTTGGGATGATATGTTCAGGTTTCTTCATGGGTTTTTTTCATGTTTAATTTCTATACCACTTTACTCGACTCAGCGGGTGACTCAAAGCAATCACAATAATACAGTAACACAAGTAAATATAACTCAATAAGTCAATAATACAATAATATCGAGTTACAAAATTACAAATCAAGAAAAATACAATATTAAATACGAAAAACATCAATGAATGGTACCCCTGACTCCCAAGTCCATAACGGGGCCAAGGGAAGAAAACTAGTCCAGCTGAGGAAAAGAAATGTCCCTTCCGTGGCCTCCCCACAGATTCAAGCCTCGTGGTGAAGACGAGGCTCAGCTGAAATATTAGACCAAGCAGACTGGGCAGACTGTAGTCAAGATATTGCTTCTAAAATTATATATATCTGGGATATTTCCCACTCTGAGTGGTGTACAGACAAATAACATCAACATAATAAAATAAACAAAATAAAATAAACAGCAAAATAAAAAAGCTAATGGCATCTGAGGGCAAGCAGCTCAAACTTGGCCAGTTAACTTATTGGCTATGACATGATATCCTTAAAGACTTCTTTAAAAAGGAAAGATTTAAGTTTTTTTTAATTTTCAGGGATGAGGTCTGGTGCAGCTCAATGGGCAATGAATTCCAAATCAACAGTGCCACCACTGAGAAGGCTCTATTTCTAGTCATAGACTTCCTAGCCATTCTTGGGGTCGGCACCTGGAGCTGCGCAAAATGTGATGAACAGGTGATGTTGTTCTGACACAGTAGAGAACAGTGCAATCCTGCTAAGGCTGGGGAACCATGATCAAATTCACTATAGGTGAAGATCAAATTTCTTTGTACCTGTCACCAGCCTGGCTGCTGCATTCTGGACCAGCTGCATTCTCTGTATCACACACAGGGGTAGCCCCATGTAGAAATCAATACAGTAGTCAATCTGTGAGAGTTATGAGAGAATGTCGGTCCAAGTAGGGACACAACTGTGCAATCTGATGAAGTTGAGGAAAGGCGGCTTTAGATACCACCACTATTTAATGTTCAAAGGTAAGTAATGGGTCCATAATGACTCCCGAGTTGTGAAAAATACTGTTTCCTAGAAACCCATTCATATTAATACAATGCAATCATGTACTGCTGGACTCACTATGTGGGATGAGGGTGATATTCTGAGAATCAGTTCCCAAGAGGTTTTGAGAGGCACAGCTTATGAAGACTGGCTCATCTACTCTGTGGAGATACAGCTTGCTTGTCACAATGTAAATCTTCAGGTCATCTCGGTATGTGGAATTTGTCTGCAGCTCCATTTCCTCTGAGGTATTCCCCAGGATCTTGGTAGTTTCCCTACTGCATCTGTTTTAAAAGACAAAGCCAATGCATGCAAGAGAGCCTCATTTAAATGGCATCTTCAGGTCAAGTAAAGACATGCTAGGCAACTATAGGTGAAGACATTCATGCTTCACCTGAAGTGTTGAAGCCTAATCCTATGCCTCATTACTTAGAATTGGCCTCGCCAGATTAAAGCTATATGTAATAGGCTGAAAGTAAGGGACTGAAAATCTTTTGTTAGCATTAGAGACAAAAATACAGCTCAAGACATGGTCTAACAGGATGGGATGTATATACTTGAATCCTGCCAGTGGTCAGATGGGAGATGTTATAAAAATTCCAGACAGGCTACCCAGATTTCCATGGAAGGAAATAGAATATTACTGTGATAAAAATAATCCCTCGTTGCTTGACTCAGGCTCAATGTATATTGCCAGTAAACCAGACATGCATGAGATTGTCACTTAGCATGTTCCCAAAAGGGGGAGTGGAAAATTAAAATCTAATACAGTATAGGAAAACAACAACATGATAGAGAGAGGATTCATGGTGTCAGGAAATGGGGACCATTCCTGTCTATCACATCCCTGGTCACCTCATATAGCTGCTGTTTAAAAATCAAACACAAATTTGCACAAAGAAACATAAATTTGTAGTGAATCCCATAGTGGCAGGTATAATTCCATTTTTCATACTCAGAGCTTCAAAGACAAGGGTTTTTTAATGGTATTTTTAAAACAGTAATAATTGTATAGTTTTCATTATTGTGACCCATATTGAGCCCTACAGGGAGAAAGGGAGCCGATATATGTATATAGTCGTCTAGGAATGATCTTCTTACCGTTTGACATCACTGCATGTATACCAGGTAACTTCTGGCTGGGGCATTCCTTCTGTGATGCATGTCACTGTTTGCTCCCCACTACTGGTATTGCTGTTCTCTCGCAAATTAATCACCTTGGCTGGAACTAATTATATTGGAGAAAGGATATGAGGCAAAAGGTAACCGATTAAAGCACTAGAAGAAGATAAATATTTAAGAAATATTTTAACACAATAGTTGGAAATAAACAGTGAATTTTCTGAAGAATTTATGTGACAAATGTTATTCTTTAACTCATGGACTATAAATCACAAGCACATTAGTCTAATTTTGATGGTGAAATATATAAAATGCCTATCTTTGAGATGTTTTATAAAGTAAAGATGTATTATAACTGCATATATAGCAATTTCAGGGCTCGGGCTCAGAGGAAATTTTTGTTATCAGTCAGTACAGGACAAACCGGCATTTGATGCTGGCAATTTGACTACAACACCAGTGTATTGCAGTCACAATTCTGTATACTTCCAACAGCACAGTGTAGATACATTTTGTTTAAAAAAACTGCTCACCATTTATCTGTAAGAAAAAGGACAGCTCCTTTGAATCGTCTTCATTGAATGCTCGGACAGTGTATAAACCTCCCTCACTCTGTTTCACCCTTACAAGGGTTAAAGTAGTTTGATACCTAGTAAAGAGAGTGTTACAAAAATTAGGATACAGAAGAAGATCATCAGCACATCAAGCAGAAGGATTACAAAACCTGCTGCATTCAAAATTGAAGATTTTTGTACCCAAATTAGATTTGCTTATTCTTGTGAAAATCTGGACTTCACAGAGAAGGCTTTTGTTCAGTACATGAAGGTGAAGAGAGGAAAATGCCCTCATTACTACATACAAATAAAAGAAATACACAATGTTGTAGCGCTCTACATGGGGCTGCCCTTGATGACCATTCAAAGGCTGTAGCTGGTCCAGAATGCGGCGGCCCGGGTGGTGATGGGGTGTGGACGTTATGCCCATGCCTCACCACTGCTGTGGGAGCTGGTTACCCGTTTGCCTCCAGGTGCAATTCAAGGTGCTGGTTTTGACCTTTAAAGCCCTATATGGTAGTGGGCCAGGTTACCTTAGAGACCGCATCACCCTAAGGACGTCTGTCCGTCCAACCAGAGCGGACCGGAGGGGCTCTCTAATAGTGCCATCGGCTAGAGGGGCTCGCCTCTCTGGCACAAGGAGGAGAGCCTGCTCTGTGTCTGCACCTGCCCTTTGGAACCTCCTGCCTGTGGAACGGAGTGTCCAGCCGGGTTCGGTGTTGTTGCCCTTTAGAAAAGGTCTAAAAACCTGGCTGGCGGGCCAAGTTTGGGGTGCAGGTGGAGGGGTGGCTTCCGTTGGGTGGTTAATATAGGGGAGGATGCCTGCCCCACGGTTTCTTCAGTTCCTGCACCCCTCTCTTTTTAGGGGTGGGTTCTTATTGCTGGTTTTTATCTGTTTTATTTGTTTTTATCTGTTTTTTACCCACTGTTGTGAACTGCCCGGAGTCGGCTTTGGCTGAGTGGGTGGTATAAAAATTTAACAATAAATAAATAAATAAAAACATACAGTGTTTTAACTCATTGATTATGATTTGACGGGCCCTTCTGTCCAGATAGAACATGTATACATATATAGTGGTACCTCGGATAAAGTCCGATTCAGGAAAAGTCGTGGTTTTCATGCACACGTGATGCATCGCATGAAGTCCAAAACCACTAAGAATGGATGTTATCTGAGGTATTTGGTATAGGAACCTCAGATAAAGTCCATTTTTGGACATTATCCGATGCATCGCCCATTTGATTCGGATAAAATCCACAATCGGATAAAGTCCAAACTTGTGGAATGGAGTTTGGATGTCATCCAAGGTTCTACTGTACAAATATGTGCCAGTATACTATTAGAAATCCTGTGAAGATCACCACTTCTGAGTACTCTATATCTAGAAAGCATTGGAAAGATCTTTAATCTGAACTGACTTGATGGCATGTAATTAAATTACTGTAGCTTTTCTTTACCACTCAGCAGAGGTGTGGGAATGCACAATGAAATCATGGTCATGTGATGTTATCAAGATACAGTATATGCAAACTAAATGATAAACAGCATAATCAGGAAAGAAATGGAAAAGAAAAATGTAGAGTTGGTCAGATATGATTTAATTTTGTGTGTGATTTTATCTTATCTGATACCGAGAGTTTACCTGGTTTCTGACACATTTCTGCTGCTGATGGCAAATTCACTGTTGCTGCCTGAAGTCAGGGGCTTATTATCCTGAAACCAGCTGATCGTTGGGCTGGGATAGGCCTCAATCTGCACTTGGAAGGTGTGACTTTTATGCAATTCAGCAAACATAGTGTCATTCAGAACAGTGTAGAAGGTCACAAAGCCATGTTCTAGATTTTTTTAAAAAAAGTTGAAAGAGAACAATTAAAGGGAAAGAGAGGGACCCTTTGCTTTGCCAGACTGCCTTGTGGAATATACGGTGGTGGAAGTGTAGGGAAGCTTGTATGGAAGCTGATGGGGAGAGCTGGCTGAAAGCACTACAGCTAGAATCCTAAATCAGTGTTTCCTAACTTTTGGGTTTTGGACTTCAATTTCCAGAAGTCTAAGTCATTTGCCCAAAGCACTGATCAGCCAATGTACTGACGTGGGCTTCTGGGAATTGAAATCCAAAACCTAAAGGTTGGGGAACACTAGCTTAGGGTATTCTGTGTTAGTCTGGTAAAACAACTAAATCTTGGGACTAGGTCTACGGAGGCAGACCAGCAGTCAAATAATTAAATTAAAAGAAACACACAAAATTATATGCAAACAATTCATGCTTGAAATCCTGTTCACATGACTATCTTGCAGAAGCCTGATGATGTCATAAGCAGGGATGATATTTTTTTTGGAAAATGAACACTTCTTCCTTCTTTCCCTTTTTTTGCCATGGCTTCTCAGAAGTCCATTTTATCGTAAGGAAGGCATGGGAGATGATGCAGTGTGTGACAAAGAAGACTTTAATTACTGAAAATTGCTGGAGGCAGTAATGTTATCCCAGCAGTAACAATTTTTGGTATTTAAAGACTTTGTCTTCCCACCCAGCAGAGCCCATGTTTTTCAAATAATAAAAGGGATTTCATGGGAGCCTTGGAACAGAAGCTGGAAGTGCTCAGTTTTCAGAAAAATTGCCCCTGTTAATGAGTTGTCAGTCTTCCATGGGCATAGTTGTATAAAGAAGATTTTAACAAATGAAATGAAATAAGTAAAGATTCTCACTCTTATGGGAGCAGAAACTAGTATTTTTTAAATGTATACAAAAACTATTCATGGGAAAATTATTCATTGATTTCTCAGAGTGGATCAACAGGAAGCAAGTAATAAAACAAGTTGAATCTGAAAGCAATAGAATTTTAAGTAAAGGTAAAGGTCACCCTTGCTCGAAAGCCAGTCACATCCAACTCTAGGGTTCAGTGTTCATCTCTTTGTATAGCCAAAGAGCCAGTGCTGACTGCATTTTTCAGACATTTCCATGGACATATGGCAGGCATGACTAGACACGGAGTGCACAGAATGTTGTTTATCTTCCAAACCAAAGTGGTACCTATTTATCTACTTGCGATTTCTTGCTTTTGAACTGCTAGGTTGGCAGGAGCTGGGACAGAGCTGGGAGCTCACTCTGTCATGTAGCACTTGGGTCTCGAACTGCTGAGCTGCCGACCTTCTTGTCGTCAAGCTCAGCGTCTTAGCCACTTGAGCCACTGCAGTCAATAGAATTTTACCAAGGGTATTTTATGCACAGAAATTACTTGTGAGTAGACAATAGAATGAAACAGGCAACTCACTGGGGTTAGAAGCTACACTGGCATCCTCTTAATTGTCCTTTCAGGACATCCTGCAATTTCAGCTTCTGATATTGGAAATAAACAAAAGATTGGGAACAACATACCAATCACTCTGATAAAGATTTCTTGTGCTTCATTTTGCCCATGATAGGTATCAGTGGCCTCACAGACATACATGCCTTCATCCTCCAGCTCAGAGTTGTGAATAGTTATCATGGAACTGGTATAGTGGCGTTCGCCTGGCACAAAATGAGTCAATGGTTCTACCTCCCTGCCTATCTGTGGAGGACGACAAAGAAAAAACCATGCAAGTAGCATTTACCAGTTAAGGTGTGAAGGGTTTGTTAAGGTAACTATGTGGGAACATGGCCAAAATGACAAATAGCATTAGGAACACTTTCCCACAACGGGTACCTTGTTTATTTATTTTTAAATGTATATGCCATTCAATAGACATGTCTCAAAGACTTCTTCATCCTATGTGTCTGTTCAGAAATGAATATACTGTACACTGAATCTCACAAGACTTCATCCAACAGAAGCATATAGCCAAGAAGTCTAAAAATGTTCTCAACAAATTAAGCTTCATAACAAATATAATTAATATAAAATGTCTTTAAAGCATGAACAGATTAAAAGATCTAGTAGAATTATAGGGATACAATAATAAACTTCACTATTCATTTACTTCTTATAAGTTTTCTCCCATATGTTGCTGGGATAGCTTTGAGTGTCACCAGAATTTCTAGATGAGCTTCTGCCCTCTGAACACTGTTGGTGATTTATGTGTGGCAAGTTAAACTGAATAACTCACTGCAGCAAATTGTGGCTACCTAATATGGTGCTGATTACAATAATAGATGCACAATTGAGTGCATGCTTTCTAATGGTAACTGGTGCCTTATCAGTTTGCAGTGAGTTATGCAATTTAACTCACTCACTCATAAATCACCCTGAAGATTCTGGATACTGATTTCCTAGTGGATCCAGGACCAGTCTCAGAAAGTCAACATTCTGGAACAGAAAGGAGTCTCAATGTGGTGTCTACTATTCAGAATACAAGAATATTATCATTTTGATGCAAAGAAGACCCCCACACTTTTCAACTTGTCCTTAACCTTTTATATTACTTGACTAAATAAATAAAGAAGGTTCCTGGATTGGTACTCAATGGTTGCATTCTCTGTTCTTCATATGCCCTAAACTAAGGTACCACACTCAGTGTTCAGTGAAGTTACTCCCAGAAAAAATGTTTATAGGATTGCAATTGCTTAAAATGGCAAACTGGCATAGACTTAATCAGAACTAAACCCTACTATGTATGTATTTATTGCTTACATTTATAGTCTGTCTTTCTTACAAACGTTTTAAAAAATTTCTATAAACATAGGCTGAAAAAAATAATTAAAACTGATTATGAGTTTTTAAGTAAAATAGATTGAAATGATAGAACTGGTTTTTAAAATCACAGAACCAGTTACATGAATTGTTACATTAGGCTGCAGTACTTCCTCCAATTCTTTTTAAATACTCTTGTTTTATTAGGGTTGCAACAAGTGGAAGTTACTTTTAAATAGACATATGAGGTCTGTGCTCTAAATTATTTGATTGATTTGATTTGATTTATTGAATTTGTATGCTGCCCACTCGACAGTGCAACTCAGGGTGGCTTAAATACACCACAAAGCATCTAATATTACAGTATAATAAAATATACAATACAGATTAGAATATAATACAGTCAATATACATAATAAGACATTATGAAAAAAATCATTGGAAACATAATGTTCTCTGCTAGCTCCATGGCCAGGCTTTGGTGGGTACCTGGAGGTCAGAGACTGAAGCTCAACAACCTCAACGGAGCCCAAAGCTCAACATCCTCAACAGAGACTGGAGCTCAATGGAGCCCAGAGCTCAGCATCCTGCTTAAGCCCGGTGGTCGGCAGTGGCTCCCTGTCTTCTCCCAGCCATGGGAGGGGCCTGGAGTCAGCTGTGGCGATGGTCTCTGGCCGCCCAAGAAGCCCGGCTGCTTTTCTCTTCAATTTCCTGTTAATCCATGTAAATTAAAACTAAGGGAATATCCAGAACTTGTATCGTCAACTGTGGCTACAAATTTATCCAGCCACGTCTTATTTTCAAACAGGAGAAATTTCTGGGGAATATCCCTTATATGACACATCCACCCACCCACCCAAGCTACAAAATTAAACCTGAAAATGTAAGAGGACCAACTGTAGAAAAGGTTTTGTTGCATAGCAGAAGACAGAAACTTTTATACACAGAAAAGATGGTTGGTGCCTCAAGCAAGTTCAAAGGTGGAAAGCTCGGATACACATTCAGTTCACTCAAAGACTTCCAATAAAGCCAAGATTGAAGCTGAACTCTATGTGACTTCCTCCTCCTGTGCCCAACTACTTTGGGAGGGAGAAAGGAGTCAGCACATCTGTAATCTTTGCTTCTCAAACTCTGGCACCTTCAGCAGAGAGATAAAGTGGGATGGAGCGGAGAGCCAATGGAGTCTTCATCATGGGGTAGCTTAACGCCATTAACACTCCTTCTCATGTCTTTCTTCCGTAAGACCAATTAATATAAGTAGGACACCTGTTTAATTTCTTATTTATTTCTAACAGCCCACAGTTTAAGCAAAAATGAAATTAAAACAAATTACCCTTCCCCCATTACTTCCCAGATTAACTCAGTTGGCTGACTCAGTTTATTTCTTAGATCTTTACAAACACTAACACACTCACACAAACATTTGCTTACTTTCTGGCCTGGATAGTTCCATGTGTAATTGATCAACTCAATGCCTCTCACAGCACAGGTCACAGTTATACTCTCACCTCGCTTCACAATAGTTTGCACTGCACTGATAGAAATGTTGATGGTAGAATTAGGCGAGGAAGAAACTGCAGAGGAGATAATTTCAAATCAATATAGAAGTAAGCAGAGTTGCAAAAAGATCAATTCGCAGGATCAAAAATGTGTCCAAGGTGGTAACCCAATACAATACAGAATACAACTGGCTCCACATGAGGATGTTGCTGTGCAATGGTTTTAGATGCATTATAAATAACTTTAAGACAATGCAAATCAATTTAAAATTAAAATAATAAAATATTCAACAATAAATATTCAACTATCATAAATGCCAGTATACACATCCAGCATAATAAAATGCAGTACTAGACATAAGAATTAAAAACAAGTCAATATGGGAGCTAAAATCACCATCTCATCTTTGTTTCCTCTTTTACTCCTTCGGGTGTGGAGGGAGATTGAAGGTTCTTCTTCTGGCACTTCTAACAGCCTCCACCGGCATTATTTGGTGTTCTTGTAATATTTCTTTGATGTTAATCCCTCCAACTTCCTTTGGGTCTGCCTCGTGGTCTTTGTCCTTCTTCTCTTTTCACATAAGCCTTGTTTTTGTTGTTCAGTCACACAGTCGATTCCGACCCTTTGCAACCCCATGGACCATTTTCCTACAGGCACCTCTATCCTCCACCATTCTCCTCAGCCCACCAAGCTCTGTTCCCATTGTGTCCACAATACCATCAATCCATCTCATCTTTGGATGCCCCCTTCTTCTCTTGCCCTCCACCTTTCCCAGCATCAAGGCCATCTCAAGTGAGTCCTCCCTTCTCATTTGATGTCCAAAGTACTTTAGCTTCATCTTCACCATTTGTCCCTCCAATGAACAGTCAGGAATGATTTCTTCCAGTATTGACCTATTTGTTCTCTTTGCTGTCCAAGGGACTCTCAGGACTCTCCTCCAACACCACATCTCAAAGGCATCTATTCTTCTGTGCTCAGCCTTCCTAATGGTCCAGCTCTCACACCCATACATTACCACTGGAAATACCATTGCTTTGACTATGCGAATTTTTGTTTTCAAGGTGATGTCTCTGCTTTTCACTATATTCCCCAGGTTTCTCATAGCTTGTCTCCCCATAATCAGTCGTCTTTTTATTTCATGGCTACAGTCGCCATCTGCAGTGATGTTAGATCCCAGGAAAGTAAAATCTGTCACTGCTTCTACTTCTTCCCCATCTATTTTCCAGGGACTGATAGGGCCTGTTGCCATTATCTTGGTTTTCTTCATGTTGAGTCTCACTCAGACCAGCTTTTTCACTCACCTCCTTCAACCCAATCAAGAGGATCTTTAGGTCTTCCTCACTTTCTGACATTAGGGTGGTATCGTCAGCATATCTCAAATTATTGATGTTTCTCCCAGCAATTTTGATCCCATATTGTGATTCCTCCATCCCTGCATTGTGCGTTATGTGCTCTGTGTATAGATTGAATAAGCAGGGTGATAAAATGCAGCCTTGTCTTACTCCTTTTCCTATTCCAAACCACTCTGTCATTCCGTGTTCTGTCCTAACTGTTGCTTCTTGGTTCGTGTACAGATTTCTCATGAGGCATATGAGGTGTTCTGGTATTCCCATCTCTTTAATTACTTGCCACATTTTGTTGTGGTCCACACAGTCAAAAGCCTTGGTGTAGTCAATAAAACAAAAGTAGACTTGTTTCTGGTATTCTTTTGTTTTCTCCATGATCCAACGTATGTTGGCAATGTGGTCTTTAGTCCCCCTGCCTCTTCTGAACCTGGCCTGCACCTCTGGTAGTTCTCTCTCCACATGTTGTTGAAGTCTATCCTGTATTATCTTGAGCATCACCTTGCTGGCATGTGGGATGAGCGTAATTGTTCGGTAATTTGAGCATTCTTTGGCATTGCCTTTTTTGGGGATTGGAACGCACACTGATCTTTTCCAATCCTGTGGCCACTGTTTTGTTTTCCAAATTTGCTGGCATATTGAATGCAGTAGTTTGATTCCATCAACTTTTAGGGCTTTGAAAAATTCAACTGGGATGCCATCATTTCCACTAGCTTTATTGTTTGCAGTGCTTTTTAGGGCCTTTCTGACTTCACTCTCCAGAATGTCTGGTTCAAGTTCAAATTTCTCATTATTGTTATTATCAGGAGTGTTGAGGTCCTTTTTGTAGAGTTCCTCTGTGTACTCTTTCCATCTTTTCTTAATCTCTTCTGCATCAACTAGCTCCTTTCCATCTTTGTCCCTTATCATGGTCATTTTTGCTTTAAATGTTCCTTTGATTTCCCCAATTTTTTTTTTGAAAAGATCTCTAGTCCTGCCTCTTTTGTTGTTTTCCTCCATTTCTTTGCACTGTTCATTCAGGTAGTTTTCCTTATCTCTCCTTGCTTTTCTTTGAAATTCTGTATTCAGGTGGTTGTATTTTTTCCTTTCTCCTTGGACTTTTGCATTCCTTCTTTCCTCTGCTATTTTAAGAGCCTCATCAGACAACCACTTTGCTTTCTTATGCTTTTTTTCCTTTTGGTATGGTTTCTCTTGCTGCCTCTTGCATGATGTCCCACGTCTCTGTCCATAATTCTTCTGGTACTCTATCTATCAGGTACAGGACATTAAATCTGTTCATGACCTCCACCGTGTATTCTTTAGGGATGTTGTGTAGGTCATATCTGTCTGGTCTAATTGTTTTCCCCATTTTCTTTAGTCTAAGCCTGAATTTTGCGATCAGTAGGTTGTGATCTGAGCCACAGTCTGCTCCAGGTCTTGTTTTTGCTGACTGAATGGAGGTTCTCCATCTTTGACTGCAGAGTATGTAATCAATCTGATTTCAATGCTGGCCATCTGGTGATGTCCATGTGTAAAGCCACCTCTTGTGTTGTTGGAAGAGGGTGTTTGCTATAACTAGTGCATTCTCTTGGCAGAACTCTATCAATCTTTGCCCTGCTTCATTCTGTGTTCCAAGACCAAACTTGCCTGTTATTCCATTTACTTTTTGATTTCCTACTTTGGCATTCCACTCTCCTAAGATAATGTGGACATCATTTCTTAGTGTCTGTTCTATGAGGTGTTGTAGGTCCTCATAAAACTGGTCAACTGTGGCTTCATTTGCACTAGTGGTTGGTGCATAGACTTGGATTACAGTGATATTGAAAGGTTTGCCTTGGATTCTGACTGACATCATTCTATCATTTTTGCTATTGTATCCTATTACTGCTTTCCTCACTCTTTTGTTGACAATTATGGCTACTCCGTTTTTTCTGAGGTTTTCTTGCCCACAGTAGTAGATATGATGGTTTCCAGAGCTGAATTCACCCATCCCTGTCCATTTTAACTCACTGATGCCCAGGATGTCAATGCTTATTCTTTCCATCTCATTTTTAACCACTTCCAGTTTTCCTTGATTCATAGACCTCACATTCCATGTCCCTATGCAGTATTGTTCCCTGAAACACTGTATTTCTCCTCCCCCTTTCGTATCACTCCCCCTTTTCAGATCTGCTGTGCTGAGCATCCCCTTGTTTTGCCTTTTGTTTTGGTCCATAGGGTTCTCTTGGCAAACTTTGTGGTGTTCCTTGCCAGTCTCTATGCCAGTCTCTTCCCATCACACATGTTATCACAGTTTAAACAGTTTTAAAACAAAGTATTACCATGCACAATATCACAGTTTATCACATAGTATCAAAGTAAAAGAACTAATTAATGAAGGGAAAGAAAGAAAAAGTCCACTATATCAAGTCTCTATGTAAGTCAGTTTCTTGTACAGTCACTATGTCAGTTGCCATAAGCCATCTATGTTTAGTCAATTATATTATTTCAGTTCGATTACTTATCCTTTGCATGCATGCAGCAGCTCTCGCCACCCTTTGGCCACATGGAGTTGGTCAAAGGCGCCGATTCGGGTCTTGCTGTGATGGTGGTTGTGGATTGTATCTCCTGGGGGTGGTCGGGGGTCTCCGGAGGTGTCCTTCTCTCTGGCCCCAGGTCTTTGGATGGGGAGGGAGGGGCAGGATCTTTTACTCACCTCCCCCTGGACCTCTCTGGACTGCAAATGGGCAGCAGAGTTGGTCTTCTGTCTTTCTCCTGATGCCTTTTCTTTCTCTCGGGGCCCAGGTCTTTGGATGGGGGGGGAGGAGGATCTTTTACTCACCACCCCCTGGCCTTTCTGGATGGCAAATGGCATTAGAGTTGGCTTCTGTCTTTCTCCTGATGCCTTTTTCTTCTCTCTGGCCCCAGGTCTTTGGATGGGGGGGGGATCTTTTACTCACCTCCCCCTGGCCTTGTATGTTATAGAATTTCAAGGCATTCTCTCCAAATGGGCAAACCATTTTATTTGTTGTCTCTGTATGTAATTTAAGATGGGTTCTATTCCAATTCTTTCCTTTATGATCTCATTCCTGATTTTATCCCTTGTAGTCACACCAGAAGCATTCCTCAGACATCTCATATCCATCGTGACCAACTTTTGTTTATGTTTTGTTGTAAGTGTCCATGTTTGGCACTGGTGGGAATGAATATGCTTTGTATGAAGTATTTCTTTGTGTTGATTAGTTTTGCCTTGTGTACAACCATTAGCATCATGCAGACTAAATTGGAAATTATATTTTTAGCAACAATTTTTTAAAAAAATATTAGTTTAACTTTTAAAACTGCAGTTAAAATTACTATAGCAGCCAAAAATTATATTGCAGATTTGTACTGGCAGAAGGGCAATGATGTCACTTTCTGATGTAGATTGCTGCTAATTAACAAGGAACCACTTGGATTCCTCTTTGAATGCCAGTCAAGCAGAATGAATTTTGGCTGACATTTTTCATTATGTTTGCTTGAAGCAGTTATTTTCAAAAACCTCCAGGTGATATTTAAAAGTTTCAGAATCAACACCTTAATTTTTAAAGTGCTTTCATGTTAACCCATTAATATTGTCACTCAAATTTCCAAAGTCTAAATAACAAGACCTCAAATGCCTCAAGAGGAGATCTTTTCTCAGGAGCCAAAATGACTGCTAGGCAAACTTTGCTAGGAAGAGAATTCTACAGATAAGAAGCCACGTCTCTGTCATGGCCATCTTCCAACACGCAGATTGAGGAGGCGTGCAAAGAAGGATAAAAATTGCCTCATGTTTCCCCATGAGACAATAATCAGACAATTGTTCCAGATACAAAGTAAGCTGAACAGTATGGGAACAGGACCAATTTGAATTCACAAGAATAAGACTCCATCCACAAATGGGTCTAGTATCAAGGGTTTGTCCTGTTTTTGGACAAGAGGGCAGGTTAGCTTCCTCTGCTATTGGTCCTTTGTCTAACTGAACATACAGCTAAGCTACTGCACATGGAGAAAGATGGTAGTGTTCCACCCTGAGGATACATTATATTGCCCTTCCTAGCAGGAGCAAACATTTAGCAAACCTCACCTTGAATGCTGTAGACATAATATGACTCAGAGTCAAACTCCTGTTCATCTATTGTTGCCCTGCAGATGTAGGCTGTATCTTCAAAGTACCCCTTAAAGCCTTGTTGAGGGTGATATGTGCCAGGGACTAGGTCATTATCCCTCTTTTCATAAAGAGTCACCGTAGTATTAGGGTCAGTCACACGGCATGGTATAATGTCTTCACCATGGCCAGTGCTGAAAACAAATGTGTCCTTGTGGGTATTTGGCAAGAATGGCAAAGAAGGATCTATAGAAAGAAGATGGAGAGAAAACACTTAGTTTTGATGTACATTGATAAAGATAAGACCTAGCAAACATGAACAAAAACATCCATTTCTGACACAGGATCACTACAAAATTAACCTCAAGCTATCTGAGGTTAAATTCTGCAACATCATAAGGTGAGAAACAAAATGACAAATATGACAGAATTAAAAAATATAGTGCTGTTACTAGGATACAATTACTCAGTATGGGGTAGTGGATAGACTGGTGGATCATAACTCTGGAGGCCTGGGTTTGAATCCCTGCTTGGCCATAGAAACTCACTGGGGATATATAGAATGGGTGAAGGTAAAGGTAAAGGTAAAGGTTTCCCTTGCTCGAAAGCCAGTCGTATCTGACTCTAGGGTGCAGTGCTCATCTCTGTTTCAAAGCCAAAGAGACGTTTCCGTGGTCATGTGGCAGGCATGACTAGACACCGTAGCACATAGAACACTGTTTACCTTCCCACCGAAGTGGTCCCTATTTATCCACTTGCAATTTCTTGCTTTCCAACTGCTAGGTTGGCAGGAGCTGGGACAAAGACGGGAGCTCATTCTGTCATGCAGTACTCGGAAATCAAACTGCTGACCTCCCACCTTCCATCAGCATCTTAGCCACTTGAGCCACTGCAGGGTGAAACCACCCCTTAAATATCTCCTTAAATATCTCAGTTACCTTGAAAACCCTGTTAGGGTCACTAAAAGTCAGTACAGTACTGACTTGACAGCACATAATAACAAAAACTAGGATACAGCAGAGGTTTTTTTTGTGCTTTGGGCAAGGCTGTTTCCTTTATAATCTGTACAGGAGTTATCACATCAGAATATAAGAGATAGTTGAGTGATTTGTTTCTTGAAGACTAGGTGTGTCCAAAGATAATAAGGGGCTATTGCTTAATCAGGATGGTGAAGAGTTTAGGTTTTTACTATTGTTTGCTATCACTTCCTAAAAATGAAAAAGTCTGTTTCATTCATGCTCGTAAGCAGGTCTTAACCTGAGGCCTTAAATGGAATGGAGCCACTGACCCAGGTGGATCAGATGCTGCTGCAGCAAGGGGTTGGAGAACAGAGGAACATTACTATATGTTTATGCTGGTGTCTGCATAAACAAGCAGCAAGCCTGTGGCCTCAGGTGCAGAGGAATACAAGAGTATCCAAGAGGGCGGTGGAGAAAGCTGCACAGTGGTTACATTAGCATAATTTGTTATACAGCCTACTGCGCTGTAACACTGTATATCTCAATGTCTGCATACATTCAATTAGTAAGTACTTTTAGGGTTGGGAGGGTCAAGCTCCTCCCCATAGGGACTTGCAGTAGCTAACCATGAATGTAAGAGACCAAAGTGGGCTGGCTTCTGGATATGGAGTGGGCAACAGGGATCTTCTCCCAATTATCTTGGGCTAGCCCTGATCAAAATCATGAATCAGCCTGACAGATTTTAAAATCTAATGTGATCCTAAAACAAGAGTAATAAACCTTTTGGCTGGAGAGGTCAGGAGGCCAGAACTTGCCTGCCCCTGTGGCAAGGATTCCAGTCCTCATGTGCAGACACACAACAAACACAAGCATCTTCCCTCCCTTCCACCCTCACCTACCCCACCGACAGTAATATAATTGTCAATACCTGGCACAAAAATATAGATGGCTTTCCCCCCTGGGGCTTCATTGTAGACACAGGAATACTCTCCTGTGTAAAAACCAGTCACATTCCGGAGTGTGAGGGTGTTAGTAAAAGTCCCACCCTTTTCTTCCAGGATCGCATCTACTATGATATGTTTGCTATCCTTTTCCCAAGTAATCTCATTCTCTCCTGAGCACACCAGAGTAAAATCGCTGTAGAGATCAAGTGTAACTTCCCGGACATTGGGAGAAATCTCCAGAGAACTGATTTCTGGCAACCCTGGAAAGAAAATATTATTTTAAAAAATGAAACACCAGAGAGACATAAATGCCCCCACAGGTCACAGACAGTGGTGGGATTCAGCAGGTTCACACTAGTTCACCAGAACCGGTAGCAGAAATTCTGGCTGGCCCTGCCCATCCAAGTTTTGAAATAAAGTAGCCCTAATTCGGGTGCAATGCAGGGCTTTCCCCCTGGCTATGCCCACCATACCACGGCCACAGAGTAGGTAGTATTTTTTTTAATCCCACCACTGGTCACAGATATCAGTCGTGGGACATGCTCTCACAAAAGCCTGAATCAGGTTAAGACATGAAAGCAATATGTGTGATATTAAACTGTCACATTGCCCCAAAAGTGAAATCATGGCCATCAAAGGCACATTTACAAAATGATTCAGTTTCTTTCACCAGCTTCCATTTATCTCTCAAGCCAGAACATTCTCATTTTGATCTCCAACACAGTAATATTTTACAAATTAAAGAGGAAAATAGAAAACAAACAGAGAGAGGGAGAGGAAGGGGGAGGAAGAGAGTAGCACTTTAAAAACTAATAGAGTTAGAAAGCAACTATTCTATATCTGTCTAGGGATGGTTACATGCTGTAAATGTACAGTTCAGAAAACTGGAAAATCCTAGCATTGAACTGGCCACATCCTGTTTTTTCAATACTGACTTTAAATTTTTCATAGTGAATTAAACAGAAATTAAATACAAATAAACAAATGTATATCAGAAGAATGAGTTGGACGTCTCCCCTTCCTTCTTTCCATCTGTGATTTTGAGTTATACACTTTTAAAGGACTGAGAAATCTCTCTCTTTGGCAGAGATCTCTAATATAAGATTTGGATTGGAAAGAGCTAATTTGGTAGGTGATGTGTGAAGGAAGTCTCAACAAAGCTAAGAATAAAATTGCCAGGAAATCTTTGGGAAATGATATGGTGGATAACTATTTCCTGAATTACTTCCTGAAAGCGCATCACTTGTTCCAGATTTCTAGCTTTCCAATGTTACATGAATGAATAAGGACAGGCATGTAGGAAGGATGGGACATTTTTCATTTGTAGTGTAAACTATGTATGCCAGTTGGATATAAATCCTATGAGTTCAATGGGGCTTACTTGCAGGTTGACTGTTGTCTAGCTGGAGATCCCGCTACGGTAATGGTGTAGATTGTACAGCCAGTGACTCAACGCTGAGTGTTGGGCAGTGGTAAATAACTTGACTCCCTAAAGGGGCCAATGACTATGGGTGGGTGAGCCCCTTTAGGTGAGGTGATGGTCCCCTCAGTGGAGAAAATTCCACTGGAATCCATCATATTGAGCCAAACAGCAAAAGGAGTGGCTTTCTCCCTAGCTCAATGCACTTCATTGAGTTCCACTCCACGCAGTCTCTGAACTGAACCCCAAATATAATAATTTAAAAAGTGCAATGTTACAAAATAGCACCAGGTAAAATATGGCTGCATACAGCCCCAAAATACACACCTAATAACAACATCTGTGTTTTATGTTTTGATTTTAAAACAAACACATTGACTTCCATTTCAACATCTGAACAGACTCTCGCATGTGCTTAAAATAGTCCACAGAAAAATATCAACAGACACTCACTACGTTCAGGACTTTTATAAAACACTGTGAATAAAAGAGGTAATTATTGGAGGAATAAAACAGGATGTTAAAAGTTAGCAATGAGAACTTTGAAGGTCTGAGGCAGGTTTTAGGCCTTAAAGAAGCTAGAGGTGTTCCTGTTTATCCACTTGGTGTCAATATCCTGCATCTTTACTTTGCAAAACTGCTGTGTGAAAGATAACGGAGAGCCTATTTATCAAACTACCAAAAATATATTCTCCTCTTGTGTTACAAAACAGTGTAGCAGAAAATCTATATACAGTAGCTTGTAGGTTACCAGGGTAGACACAGCCAGCCCAACACCAAGGTTTTGTATATAACCTCCTTGTCTTTTGGTGGTGGTCATGAGGGCTGGGAAGTGCCAAATGTCAGCCAACAATTTAAAGCAGGAATTGACAAAGGGCAGTCCTCTAGATATTGTTGCAGATGTTGTGAAAACCATTGTGGTGTAGCGGTTAAGAGTACTGGACCAGGGCTTGTGTGACCTGGTTCAAATCCCCACTTGGCCATGAAACTTTCTGCGTGACACTGGGACAAGTAACAGGCTCTCAGGGTCAACCAAATTAGAAGATGGGGGAGGAGCTCACTGGACAGTGAACAGCCTTAAAGGAGGATATAGCTGAGGAATTCAACCTCCCCTACGTCACTTGGAGGACCCTAAATAGGCTGAGGGTCAGAGTCCCTAAATGTAAGACCAACATGCTCAAGTGGGGGCTGCTAGTGGACAAAATGCTATGTGAATGTGGAGAGATACAGAATCCAGCTCATTTACTGGTCTGCCGATTGCTGCCAGAAAAATGCACGCCAATAAGAACTTAAATTTGGCCAACAACAAAACCAAGAAAGTGGCTTCATTTTGGCAGTCGAGGGCTTGACTGGGACACGACAGAAGAAGTATTGTTGTGGGGAGAAAGTGGGGAGAAAGAGAGCCAGTTATGCTACCTTGAGCTAACTCAAGGAAAAGCAGGTTATATATGTGACATGAAATGAAAACAAAATATACAACAGAATGGCCAAATTATCAGAGAAAAATAGCATAACTTGTGGCACAAAATAGCAGTTGAATTCTTTTGTAGGCTGAAAGTTAGCCTGCTAATGCAGATTCATTAACCTGCTGTTAAAAAGGTGGGCAAACAGTCAAAAACCTTGCAACAGACACGTAATGCTCCAAGTCTTTAAGGCAGGGGTGGGGAGTGTAAAGTCCTCTAGATGTTGTCTGACTATTGTTCCCTTCACTGACTGCATTGGGTTAAAGCTGACTAGAGCAGCAGTCTGAAAACATCTGCCCTACATCTACCATGCACAAGCAAACAATCCATGGCCTTCAAGTCTATATAAATGTAATTTTTGTTTATGGGGGCTGCCATACTTAAGAGGGTAGTGTGCCTTTTGCTTCCAGTGTCACAAGCTAGGCATGGCTAGGGAAACTGTTGTGTAGCAGCCTAGAAACCAATGGCAATATTTTTAATGTAAGGTAAGTCTGCTACTGTACTATGTAGCTTAGGAGACATAATTGCTTCCACATATGCTGTTCCAGATCCCTGCCTCCCTTTCTCTTCATTTATCCCATGCAGGATGGGAATCCTACATAGAGTTCATGCAGACACACTTAAGTGCTCAGCTTAGTGTCCAGAGATTTGCTTACCAATAAGAAAGAGGAGTAAGGAGATGAACATCTTCGAAAATAGCTGTAGCATCATGGGAATCTGATTTATATCAGACCATGCCCTGTTAAGAAGTAAAGCATGATAATTAGAGAGCTGGTAATAGAAGAGTCTTGTATGGTGAGTGACATGAATATCTCTGCAACAAAAGTTCTTTCTTTCCCTTATTATTTCCAAAAATCTCTGCTCCTCATTCTTTAGTCTGGGTGTTTTTACTAATAGTCCTTCAGGTCCTGTTATTTTCCTTGTTATTTCAGGAAACATTTCAGGTACCTGAGACAAACATACGTTATCAGATTCTATTCTTGCTATAACAGTAGTTATGGGTTTCAGAAGAGCAGCTGTAGATTCTACACAAGCCCAGAATACATCATTGTCCAAAACAATTTTCTTTTTTTGTTTATCAAGTAGTAAACTGTTGTGTCCTAAAGCCTGTGCCTTTAAACAATGTACCTATCCATGTGTATCCAATGTAACCTTTTCTATGTGTAACATTGTAACCTTCAGCTGCATCACTGTAACCTTAATAGGACGTGAGCTAGTGACCACTAGATGGCAATAGCGAGCGTCCAAGCTCATTGGTCCAAGACTCACCTAGAACAACAGCGCGGGAAGATTCCCGCCACTACCTTCACCTGGACAAGAAGGGCGTGACCTACAATGACGTCACGCGGACAGTAGCCAATGGACTGTCAAGGAGCCACATTCAAATGTATAGCCACTGTATATATTGAGCTGTTCATCCGCCATTAACACATGTTCCCTCTGACCAGCATGTAATAAAGTTGTGTTAAGCCAGCTCTTCGGCTGTCCTGGTGTCCTTGGTCCCCTACACCAAATAAACCATCTTGAATAAAAGTTGCTTGTAGAGCTTCCTTTTCACCCAGGAGACTTTTCAGCATTATCATTATTCCTCCCCATCTGGTAATAGATGGCAGTTTGTGTTCTTGGAGAGTTCTTCCGAGACCCTTTACTTTTCTCCTTTTGAATGCTCATGAATATTTGTTGAACGATGTGATGTTTCTTAACAAATTTGATAATTTTCTTGGCATCTGACTTAAGATCTTCCATTGCCTTTAACTTCATTATGTCATGAAATAGCAAATTTAAACTATGTGCTGCACACTCAAATGTTTTCATTTGCGGAATTTTTTTGTGATTGTTCCATGCACATTTCATGGCTGCTAAAGGTATTTTTTAGTTTCTTATATATGAAAAACACATTTTATTACATATTAATCTTTACCAAATATGCATTTCTTATACTGTTAATACACATATATTAAAAAAATCTGAATGTAACTTGCAGAAATTACAAAGAAATAGTATTTCCCCAATTTTCCGGGTCCCCCCCAAAAAAAATAATAAATAAATTCTGGGTTTCCCCCCCCCCCCTCCTTTCAAAATTCCTGGGAGTTTTACATCTCTACTCTTCCCTGACCTCAAGTAGCCTGCATGTGCTATCAATATAAGGAACATGGGTCTGGACCAGTGTAGACAAGCCCTTAGAGCAGTGTTTCCCAACCTTTGGTTTTTGGATTCCAATTCCCAGAAGCTTAAGTCAATTCTCCAAAGCACTGTTCAGCCAATCTACTAATTTAGGCTTCTGGGAATTGAAGTCCAAAAACCAAAGGTTTGGAAACACTGCCTTCAAGTCTGCTTACCCATCTCACCCTGTTTCTCTACTCTTGTGTGCTCTCTAGGGCATATATAACTAGTGTATCTTCATTTTTTTCAGTCTGGAAAGTAACTGCCATGATGAATGATAATGGTTATTTGTTTGTTTTTAACTGTGTTTCCTGCTTTATTAAGGGTGTATTGTGAACTGATGACCCATTTATCTACATAGCATCTCTTCTGCACAGAGATAAAATCCATAGTATTCTTTTTTCTTTCACCTGGTGAACATTCACAACAATTTAAGGGCCAATTTACTGGTCATATATAGTGAGTATATGGAAGTGTATATGTGGCTCAAGTAGCTAATATGCTAACTGGGAGGCAGAATGTCAGCAGGACGGAATGAACTCCCATCTTTGGCCCAGCTCCTGCCAGTCTAGCAGTTTGAAAGCAAGAAATTGCAAGTAGATAAATAGGGACCACTTTGGTGGGAAAGGTAACAGTGTTCCATGTGCTCCGGTGTCTAGTCATGCCTGCCACATGACCATGGATATGTCTGCAGAAGCAGACAGCACTGGCTCTTCGGCTTTGAAACAGAGATGAGCACTGAATCCTAGAGTCGGATACGACTGGCTTTCGAGCAAGAGAAACCTTTACCTTTACCTTTTATATGTGTTAAACCACTGCAACATGTGGGTCAATATCCTATTCAATGTTTATATGTGCTCTGAGTGCCAACTGAAAAAGCTAATGTAGTGATATGATGAAGTGCTAGTCACACAAAGCAGGTTGTACAGTTAAAATGCTGTATGTGGAAACTTTGCAAAGAATACTGGCCATTGTGTGTGGCTCTTTTGTGTACATCGTGACCTATATTCAATACATATATCTTGTATGGGTGAGAATCACTACTATTGCTACTAATTAATATTTATATAATAATTTCATTTTGCAGAAATAATTTAACAAATTGTTGTTGTCAGAACTAATTTATAGGGCTTTCAAGGCAAGTGAAATACTAAAGAATGGTTTAACCAGTTCCACTCCCCCAGTGAGTTTCCATGGTTGAGTGCAGATTCAAACCCAGGCTGACTGTGCCCTAGTCTATCACTCTAATCGTTACACCACACTGAGTATCCCGAACAAAGTATACGTTCACTGTAAACACCTTTCCTTATTTTTACAAATGAGAAAATAAGCCTGGAAATGGAGACTTTCTTAAGACAGCACTCATTTATGAATTAATATAGTACGGTTTTTGTAACGATGCTGCACTTTGGCTACATTTATTGTGTGGCCTGATATAATTTATATGATTAAATAATATTCATCCATATCAAATAAAATTAGTCATATATAATGTGTTAAAGCTATAAGATTGTAATTAGAAGAGATAAATTCTTAACTACTATCCATAGGTAGGAGCTTCTCTCATTTCTGGACCTGTACAAATTAGCTTGATTTCTTTGGTGATTCGTCTTTGAGGTTAAAGCATTGGATTCTCCTGAAGTCTGATTTCTCAACACTCAAAAACTGCTTAAGTCATCTATCTCTCCTATGTTAACAAGTTTCTAACTCTGACTCCAGGCTCCCTGTAATGTCTGAGAGGGATTTAAAACATGAAGCTACTTTGGAAAATGGTAGTTCTGTCTTGTCTGCTTCCTCCAGCCTTCCATGCAAAGTTAAGTGAAATCAGAGCATGGAAAGTATAAGAAAACCAGAGAAAGTTGGCTGGAGAGTTATGGAAACTTGTCTTTTTTTAAAAAAAGTGTTTCTAAGTTCTGAATGAAATTAAATGGACACTGAGAAACTGTAATTAGGAATAGGATTTTCCAGTCCCATGTTTTGACAGGAACCACTCCAGGTCAAATCAGGAGACTCTCAAAGCACTAGAACAGTGATGACGAACCTTATCACTCCAGGTGTTCTTAAACTCCAATTCCCAGAAGCCCTGATCAGCAGGAGTGTTAATCAGGGCTTCTGGTAACTGAAGTCCCAAACACCTGGAGTGCCAAGGTTGGACATCACTGCACTTGGAGGTTTTGGTGTATGCAAACCAAGACACAGGACACAGCCTCGGGCTGGGTTAACTCAGGTTTATTGCATCGTGGACAGAGGGAACATGAGGTAATGGCGGATCGATAGCTCTTTATATACAGAGGTAATACATTTGAACGTGGTGCCATGGTAGCCCATTGGCTACTGTCTGCGTGACGTCATTGCGGGTCACGCCCTTCTTGTCCAGGTGTAGATGGTGGCGGGAAAACTTCCCGCGCTGTTGCCTTTGATGAGTTCGGACCAAGAGAGCTTGGACGCTCGCTGCTGCCAGCTGGTGGTCATTAGCTCGCGTCCTATTACAGGGTTTATATGATACAGCTGAAGGTTACATTGTTGCTATAGGCAAGGTTACATTGGCTCAGATACATTGTAATCCATGTGTAAGATAAAACCATCAGAACACAACACCCCTCCCCCCTAGGACGAGACAAAGTCTCGAGCCCACACTTAAACACACTCCCCCCCCCCCTTAGGAGACAAAGTCTCTCAGCCAAGATGGCTTATTTCGAACACGCTGGGGTCTCGATGCGGGCTGCCTCTCCCCGGGTTTGCTACCTTCTCTTTGTCCCCTGGTTTCCTGTCCTGTAATTGGAGAGGGAGACTCGTTAGTGACTTGCCGCGGCTCCGCGGCGTTGTTGGGAGGTGTGCTCTTTCTTAGGGAGGAACCGGGGGCACTGGGGGCTAACGAAAAACCCCTCTTCTCGCTTGGATGGGTGGGGGAACACTCCTGAAAACCCCCCCGGCTCGCAAAATCTAAATCAAAACTACAATCGGGGGCAGCGGTCGCGAACTCCTCTCCCCCTTCCCCGGTCCCTGATAGGACTGGCGCATCAAAAGGATATGAGTCGGGGCCGCTGCTTCTGCCTTCCCCCCTTGCTTGGGACTGTTGTCCACTGTTGTCTCCCCCTTGGGTTAAGCGGGTGGGGGAGAACCCTAACGCTGAATCCTGTTGCTGAGCCCCACTGACTGGCCCACTGACTCGGTGCCTCAGTTGGTCCGCGTGCCTCCTCCAGAGGAGGCCGGTGTTAGTCTCGACCCGGTACGACACTGGCCCCGTCTGTTCTACAACCGTCCCTGGCACCCAGGCTGGCCCTGCGCTGGAATAGTTCCTGCAGTGAACGGGGTCACCGGCGGCGAAACCTTTCGAGACTGCCAACCCTATGTTTTTTCCTTTATCCTCGACTCTCGTCGGGTCTAGCCTGGACAGGATCGTGGTCAGTTTTCGCCGCATCAAGAGCTCTGCCGGCGAGTAGCCCGACGCTAAGGGGGTTACCCTATACGCTAAGAGGAACTGGCATACTTGGTGATTCAGGTCCCCCGGGCCCATGCGCCGCAGCGCCTCCTTTGTTGTACGCACCAGCCGTTCCACTTGGCCATTCGTGGCCGGGTGAAACGGTGCGGATGTGACATGCCGAATGGCATTCGCCTCCATGAATGCTCCGAACTCCGCGGAGGTGAAACAACTAGCGTTATCGCTGACTAAAGTGTCGGGTAAGCCGAACGTGGAAAAGACTCTCCTTAGCCGGCTAATTGTCGTGGCGGAGGACGTGCTCTTTACCGGGATAACCTCCAGCCACTTGGAGAACGCATCCACCACCAGGAGAAACATGGTTCCTCGGAATGGGCCAGCGAAATCTACATGCACCCTGGACCACGGCCCCCTAGCTGTGTCCCATTCCCTATGCGGAAGACGGGCCGCCTCAGGCCGGGATCCCTGGCATGCCTCGCAAGTGCCGACCATGTGCTCAATGTCCGCGTCCAGCTGTGGCCACCAGAAGTAACTCCGGGCCAGCGCCTTCGAGCGAACTATGCCCGGGTGGCTGACGTGCAGCAGTTCGAGCACCCTCGTCCGCAGGGGCGTAGGGACCACCACCCGCTGGCCCCACAAAAGGCACCCCCTTTCTAGGGACAACTCTAGCTTTTTCCGAAAGAAAGGGTCGAACTCCGTACTCGGGGACGATGCCGGCCACCCCTTCTGTACCCATGAACTAACTTTCTCCAGCGTTCTGTCCTTGCCCGTCGCCCTGGCAATGTCGGCCGGCACTATTGGGGGTGCGTCTAAAACCTCAATTAGCAACACCTGGCGGTCTCTTTCTACTCTCGCCTTTTGGTCGTCCGACAAGGGCAAAGGGGATCTCGAAAGTGCATCAGCATGGCTGATCTCCTTTCCGGGCCGGTACTCCAACTCATGTTGGTATGCGTTGAGGAAAATAGCCCAGCGCAGCATTCTCGGGGACAGGATCTGCGGCGTGGGCTTGCTTGCCGTGAAAATCCCTAACAGTGGCTTGTGATCGGTCACGATTTTGAACGGGCGGCCATACAAAAAATCGTGAAATTTTTTGGTTCCCGCTACTATTGCTAACGCCTCCCTGTCGGTTTGTGCGTAATTTCGCTCCGCTTGGGACAGGGACCTTGAGTAAAACGCTACCGGGGCCTCCCTTCCGTCCTCCAACACGTGGCAAAGCACCGCCCCCACCCCCACCGGGGATGCATCACAGACTAGGACCACTGGCCGTTTGGGGTCGAAGTGCGTCAGGATTGCCTCAGATGTTAGGAGTTGCTTTAGCTCCTTGAACGCCCTCTCGTGCTCGTCACCCCACATCCATGGCTCCTCCTTTTTAAGTAACCGATGGAGCGGCTCGGCCACGGACGCCTTCCGCGGGAGGAATGTATGGTAAAAATTGAGGAGCCCCAGGAAGGACTGTAGCTCGGTTTTGGATGTGGGGCGAGGGGCCTTTTTAATGGCTGTTACTTTGGATTTAGACGGCTTAATCCCCTCGGGTGTGATCCGGAACCCTAAAAACTCGACCTCGGTTTCGAAAAAAACACATTTGTCCTTCCTCAATCTCAGCCCCGCTTTCTCGAACACGGTCAGTACTTTGTCCAACCTCTTTGCCAGTTCAGCCTCACTCCCCCCTGTTATCAACACGTCATCAAAATAAGGCAACACCCCCTCCAGTCCCTTCAGGAGGCGTTCCACAAGCGACTGAAACAGGCCGGGTGCCGAGTTCACGCCAAACTGTAACCGCGACACCTGGAACGCTCCTTTATGTGTAACTATCGTTTGTGCCGCGGCCGTGGCGGGGGTCACAGGAAGTTGCTGATAGGCTTGTGCCAAATCGAGTTTAGCGAAACACTTTCCCCCATTTAGCCTGGCCAAAAGGTGACTGATCACCGGCACCGGGTATGCATTAGGGCGGATCGCCTTGTTAATTGTACACTTATAATCAGCGCAAATGCGCACCTCCCCGTTAGCCTTTAGAGCCGTTACAATTGGAGTTTCCCACTCCGCGGAATCAACAGGAATAAGAATCCCCTGGCCCACCAGTTTGTCCAGTTCCGCCTCTATCTTGTCCTTGAGTGCGAACGGCACCCTGCGCGGTTTGAGTCTAATCGGGCGGACCTCCGGGTCTATGTCGAAAGCTACAGGGGGTCCCTTGAACTTTCCGAGTCCTTTCTTAAAAACGGCGGGATGCGCATCGCAAACCGCTTGTATTGGGTCCCCCCCCACGGTATGCACCCCCCCTATGAACAATCCTAAAGGCTGAAACCACTGTGTCCCTAGGAGGCTACAGCTTCCCCCCTTGAGGACAACTAGGGGCAGTTCCGCAGAATGTCTCTTAAAATTGACCCGAAATTTCCCGACCCCCAACACCGGAATGCTGTTTCCCTGTACGTCTCGTAGCGTGGACCTCAACGCTTTAAGTTTGGGCCGCACGTGGGGGTCGATTTTCAGGAACTCTTTCTGGGGAATTATGGAATAGGAGGACCCCGAGTCAATTTCCATCTTAATAGGGGCCCCTTGTACTAATACCTCAACGAAGTAATGGGACTGTCCCGCGGACACGCTGAACACTGGGGTGTCGTCCTCGCTGTCGTCCGAGACGCGGCCCACGCCGTCCTGCTTCCTCGCGGTCTGGGCGCCATCTTTGGGCCTCGCTGGACGGTCCGGTCTGGCCGCACGGTCTTGTGACTGCCTCCGGCCCTCTTTCCGTTTTCTGCATGCCTTGGCGATGTGCCCCCGACGGCCGCAGGTGTAACACTCGGCCTTCCTGAACGGGCATCTCGCGCGCTCGTGGGCCGCTCCGCAACCCTCGCAGCGTCGACCACCCTTTCGGACCTTCTGGACCTCCTCGCCGTCGCTGCCTTCCGTAGACGACTTTGAGGCCCGTCGAGTCGCATGCACCGACTGTCCGGTCTTCCCGTGCACCGAATTTTCCGCCTTGCCGGCTCTAGGACGCCACTCACGCCACTGGTGCATCTCGTCCACTCCAGCATTCGTGGACTCTGCGGCTTCCGCGGCCTCTACGACCTCTGCCAGCGTGGGTGGCGGCTCCTTATTCATCAAGCTGCGCTGTACCTCCTTGTCTTTCAGGCCACACAACACGCCGTCCCTGAGGGCCATCTCCAGGATGTCGCCCCATTTACAGGGGGCGGCGGCTATCCTCATGGTGGCCACGAATGCCTCAACCGACTCATCCGGCGCTTGGACTCGCCTCCAAAACGCGCTCCGAGCGGGAAACATTGCCCTCGAGGGGCAGAACCGCTCTCGCAGCAGCTTCATGATGTCGCTCGCCTTAAATTCGCTCACCTTCTTCGGAGCGATTATGCCCACCAGCGTCCGCTTGGTTTCCATCCCGAGCATTCTGGTGAGGATGGCCCTCTTCCTCTCCTCGTCGTCTCCTTTGACTCTGAGTTCCACCAGGGCCGCCTGGAAGTCCATCTCAAGCAGCTCCCAGTCTTGCGGTTTGGTGATGTTGAACCCGCTCTGTGCCCTGGCTGTTCCGTGGGGATCCATCATCCCACCTTCGTCGCCAATTTGGTGTATGCAAACCAAGACACAGGACACAGCCTCGGGCTGGGTTAACTCAGGTTTATTGCATCGTGGACAGAGGGAACATGAGGTAATGGCGGATCGATAGCTCTTTATATACAGAGGTAATACATTTGAACGTGGTGCCATGGTAGCCCATTGGCTACTGTCTGCGTGACGTCATTGCGGGTCACGCCCTTCTTGTCCAGGTGTAGATGGTGGCGGGAAAACTTCCCGCGCTGTTGCCTTTGATGAGTTCGGACCAAGAGAGCTTGGACGCTCGCTGCTGCCAGCTGGTGGTCATTAGCTCGCGTCCTATTACAGGGTTTATATGATACAGCTGAAGGTTACATTGTTGCTATAGGCAAGGTTACATTGGCTCAGATACATTGTAATCCATGTGTAAGATAAAACCATCAGAACACAACAGAGGTAGAGCAGCCCTAAGCTCTAAACTCCATGCTGTTCTCATACTACTCTTTCAAATCACTAGAGAAGTATCCTCCTGCACCATAAGAATTGTAAGGATTCATTGTGACTCTCAAAGGTGTATGGAGGCAGATCTCATGGAGGCAGCCTCCGTCAATACCCATTTGCTATATTTTTCCCAACCCATGTGGGAAACAATCCATTGCACATTCTGTGCAAAAACAACAACAACCCTCAATGGTCATTAGCTTCATTCACACTGCTATGTTGTTCACAGGAAAATGCCTGTAAAAAGGAAATGCACAACTCTGAAGCAACTCTCAAACCTCTGGGTAATTTTATGAGGGCACATGGAAGATGATGAGAGATTTCTGTGTACATAACTGGAGACAGCTAATTTGACCAGGAATCAGCTGAAAGCCAGCGTGTGCCATCAATTTACTTATTATATTTTACCCTGCCCATCTAGGGGATTTCCCTACTCTCAAAAAAAGGAACAATTAATACCTTCAAATTGACATCATGCAATTTAATTGACTGTTGAAAAGGGACTTCAAAGAAAGTCTGAGAAGAGGCTATCATTTCAGGTTTAAGCTGTGACTTCAAAGGCCATTTGGCTTCTCTACTCAGAGACACGCAAACAAGGCAATAGATTGCAGCTCTATGAAAGGAAGAAGTCCTACAAATATTTGTCTATACCAGTGTTTCCCAACCTTTGGATTTTGGGTTTCAATTCCCAGAAACCTAAGTCAATCACCCAAAGCACTAATAAACCAATGTACTGACTTAGGCTTCTGGGAATTGAAGTCCTCCTGTGGGGCATGGGCCCCATGTTGGGAACCACTGATATACATACAGCTCAGATATATATTCAAGTTGTGAAACTGAATAGGTCATTAAAGTATATAATGGGACTAGTGAGTAAATTAGTTGATTTTGTCTTATTCAGAAGGAGGAGGGATATAGTGCATGAGCCAAGCTTGCCTCTCAGGAAGAATGTTGGCTGATCCTGCTGTCCATCATGCCATTCTTGAAGCTAGACACAAAAATAGGGCCAAACGGTACAGATGCAAATTAGAGAAAGAAACCGTTTGAGGCAGGAGTATCTTTCAAGTCTCTTTTACTGCAAGAATGCGAAGGAGTAAAGAAATAAAATATCATCAAAACAGTTCCGGTATTGCCAGTTTTTCAAAAGAATTTTTCTTCATCAGTATATAATCTTAAGTATTTTTCTGTAGACAAAATAATACACTCTGACAACACATTTTAGTTAGGTTGTGAACCTTAAACCAAGATATCTAAACATAATACATACCAAGAGGTTTTTTTACATGTCTACTAGCTTCAGGGAAGAAAACATCCTATCATGATGAGCTTAAAGACATCGAGTGATGTATTCATGAGAAATAATTTTCTTTTTCTTTTAAAGATACAGTAAGGAGGCAGAAATGGCTTGATTATGTAACCAAAGTCTTCAGACGGTGAATATAAAATGCTTCTCTCCGCAACAACAATTTATCAATATTGGTTTTAAAAAAAGATTTAGGTTGCATAACTTCAAGAACAACAAACTTGAAATGCTCGTCTGTGTGACCCTCCTTGCATGAATAAAGGTGTTTGTAATACCTGGTTTCTAATTCTGGAAAGGATGCAGCCTTTGTTTCCCAGACAAATTTGCATATGACACAGTTGTGACATTTGTAATGACTGCATATGATATTCTGTGTTAGTCCCTGTCTGGCCATGCACTCAGTATGTGTTACTATATTGCCCAGGGATCTGGTCCTTCTAAAACCTATAACTGGTTTATCATTGCATCTTGGTATGTAACCAAGAATATGCCAGTGTTTATGTATAATCTTTTTAATATCATTGGCCAATGGAGAGAATTCCAGAGGCCAATTCATTCTATATTTCCTGGTTATCTTCTTTGTGTGTTTGTCAAAAGTAAGTTTCTGGGTATTATTTGAATCTTATCAAAGGAACGATCGATGAATTGATTGGGTTAGCCTGATGTAATGCCTCCATGATATTATTAGCTGATTCTAGAAAGTCTCCTTCAGTAGAGGAGTTCCTTTTTGCCCTTCAGAAGAGACTATATGGAATGTTATTTTTTAAATAATGTGGATGGAATGACCCAAATTGGAGATAAACATTTATGTCTGTGGGTTTATGAAAGAGTTTCATGCACAAAGTTCCTTGATCAGAGATATAAACATTGATGTCTAAAAATGATAAGATTTTAAGATCCATTTCAGAAGAAAATTTTAAATTAGGATCCTTATTGTTGAGCCATGTTATAAAGTCTTGTATGATGCAATGTTTATTAAAAATGAAAAAGGTCATCAATGAATCTCTATACCATAATATGTGCAAAAATGGATTAAATTCAGGGTTCAGAATAACCTTCTTTTCAAAATAAATCATGTACAGGTTGGTTACACTGGGTACTATGAAAGTGCGGTGCCAAAATGGCAACCACACTCTTTGCGGCCCCCCACCCCCACCCGGACTCAGACATCTGGGTGAGTTAGGGGGCATGGCCACCCCTCTATAAAAGGGGTGGCCACGAGGCAGACGAGCTGCCATTTTAGAAATAGCAACGGAGAGGATAAGTTTTCTCCGTCGCTGTTTGTCCGTAGTCTTCGGCTGTTTAGCCCTTGATCCTTCCCGGCTGGGAAGGGAGGATTAGCAGCTTGCTGGCTGCTTTGAGCTTTTGGCGCTAGGTTTTCGATCCCTGAAAAGGGATCCTGTTCTTTCTTCGAAGATATGCCTCCCAAACGGAAGGCCCCGGCGATGAAACCGCGGCCGAGGGGAGGACTTTTTCGGGCCCTGCGCCGGACGGGGGGCAGCCATCAGGTCGGAGGACCAGGGCTGCACCCCCGTGGCAGGGCACTATCCCAGCCTTGCCCACCGATACCGGTGGGGCTTCGGCCCTCGGCCTGCAGTTGCCGGCCATGGGTCAGGACAGCGGGGGAGGGCCTGGTGCGGGTGCGCAACCCGTTCCTCCTCCGGCCCCTCATGGGCCGGAGTTTTGGGCATGGCCCTATTCTGGCCCAGGCTCTCCCTTCGGTGTTCCTTTACAAATGCCTAGTGGGCCTTCCAGCCAACCCGGCCCGCCTTATGCTGGGGGATCTGTGGCAGTGGATGCTTTACTAGCACGTTTAGCAGTGCTGGAGGCATCCTTGGGGATTGCACAGCCTCCAATGGGAGGGGGCCCTTCTCTCTCTGCCGGGGGCCCTTCGTGTCCACCGGCTACCTCAACGGCTGCCACACTGCACCAGGCGGCCAGTTTGGTTGAGCTGCTTGAGACGCTCCGGCCTGTGCCTGCCGGTGTTTCGCAGCTCCCTGTTTGTCCAGAGCTGCAGACGGGGAGCAATCAGGTGTGGCCCCCGAGCTCGATTCCGGTCGTGAGCTCCGACGCCCACCGTGGGCCGGAACCCCCGGTGGGGGCGGCTCACGGGGGTGCACCTAGTGAGCATCAGGTTCAAATTAGTGCACCTACATCACAGCCCACTTACAGTGGTGGGGTTCAGTGGCCCTGGCCTCGTCAAGTTGAGGCGAGTGGGCACCAGTTACCAGTCTATTCCAGTGCCCCTTGGTTTCAAAATGGCACCTCATTGAGGGCGGGGGTTCCCGCCCCCGGGGCAGTGCCGGGCATCGCAGGGGCAGTCCAGGTCCCGCTGCGTATGCCCCATATACATAATGTGCCGGTGACGGCTTTGCCGACGGCTGGTTATTCCTTGCCCCTTGGTGATCATTTGTCCCAGCTCACGAGGGAGACGATTTGGCGTGGGGAGTACGTGGATATATTCTCCCTATTGAACTGTGAGCCCACTAAGGAGGAGAGAGAGGGACAGGACGACAGAGACAAAGAGTTGTCCCGTTGTCGTAAGCCACCGCGCACCTGGGCCAACTGGTTGCCGGCATATCTTATTTATATGGCGGTATACCTTAGGGCCCGGCCTGATCTGGCCATTCCTATGGTCCAATACTTGGACAATATTTACAGGGCGATGGTGGATTTCCCTGGCCCATCGTGGTTGGCTTACGATGAGGAATTTAGAATGAGGGTGCCCTTACACCCGGAGATGAGATGGGATGAGCCCTGTCAAAAATTGTGACTCTTGTACATGACCCCCACGCATCCGGTGCCTGGGGACAGGTACCATTGTGGCCATGCCATGCAGCGAGCTGCTCCAACACAGGCTCCCCGCCTGCCGGCGGGGCAGGGGGTTCCAGCCCGCTTGCTGTGTTGGAGCTTCTCGGCTAATGGTGTGTGCAATAAGCGACAGTGCCGATATAAACACAAGTGTCCCTCTTGCGCTGGCCCCCACGCCGCCGCCACATGCCCGCGGGCCGGTGGGTCACGGGGCAGAGGTAGAGGTGGACAGGAAGCAGGCAGGGCTTCCGCTGATGGCGTTAGCCAGTCAAAAGGCCCCCTCCCCAGTTAATGTGTATATGTTGGAGTGATGGCTCTCAACTTATCCAAGGAGGGAGGATGCTAAGTACCTCCTGGAGGGTTTCCAGTGGGGCTTTCGTATTCCGTTCAAAGGGATGCCCCCAATTTACTTTCCCTGAAGGGTAAGGAGGAGGTAGCTGCCCTGAGTATTGCCAAAGAAGTAGAGGCTAAGAGGGTAGCGGGCCCATTTTCCGAACCACCTTTTCCTAACCTGAAGGTCTCCCCTCTGGGGCTAGTACCTAAAAAGTCCCTGGGTGATTTTCGTTTAATCCACCATCTATCGTACCCAGCAGGTTACTCTGTCAATGATGCTATTCCTGATGACCTTTGTTCGGTCAGGTATACGTCGTTTGACCAAGCCCTACGGATGGTGCGCTCTTGTGGTCCTGGTGCCCTTCTGGCAAAATGTGACATTAAATCGGCATTCCGATTACTGCCAGTGCACCCAGGGGACTTTGAGCTATTGGGTTTTAGATTCCAAGGGAAGTTCTATGTAGACAAGGCCATGCCTTTTGGCTGCTCTATTTCATGTTCAGCATTCGAACGTTTTAGCACTTTCCTTCAGTGGGCCTTTGTTCGCAGGTCCGGGTCTCGGTCTGTAGCCCATTACCTCGATGACTTTTTGTTCGGGGGTGAACGGGGCTCGGACACGTGCACGCATCTCCTCACTACATTTCAGACGCTAATGCGGGAACTGGGTGTCCCTTTAGCGCCCGAAAAGACTGAGGGCCCATCTACTCCGCTCACATTTCTGGGTATTGAAATTGACATGGTCGCACAGGCATCCCAGTTATCCATTGAGAAGGTCACCCGGATCTCCACGATGATTTTGGCCTTGCTGGCCAAACGAAAGGTGTCACTTCGTGAGCTTTAGGTACTTCATGGCCATCTTAACTTTGCCTGCAGGGTGGTGACACCCGGCAGAGCATTTGCGCGGCGCCTATGCGATCCATGTCTGGCCTGTTAAAGCACCACCACAGGGTCCGACTGACCAGGGACATGCGAGCTGACCTTTTGGTTTGGCTTAGATTCCTGCGGGGATTTAATGGGGTCTCTTTTTGGAGATCCAACCTTTTGGTTTCCCCTAGATTCCAAGTACAGTCGGATGCCTCTGGCTCCCTAGGATATGGGATTTACTTTGAGGGGAGGTGGGCTTATGGCCAATGGCCTCCAGCATGGCGGGGCACAGATCGCCTCCGCGATCTTACATTCTTTGAGTTCTTCCCAATCCTGGGAGCTTTGATGCTATGGGGCGAGGAGTGGGCCGACTCAGTTGTCCATTTTTGGTGTGACAATGCGGCGGTAGTGCACATTGTCAATGCTCAGATGTCTAAGTCACCTAGGGGGATGGCATTGGTCCGTCAGTTTGTGTTACGTAGTCTACGCCTGAATGTGCTTTTTAAGGCCAGACTTGTACCAGGTATTAATAATGATATTGCTGATGCTTTATCCCGCCTGCAGATCCCCCGGTTCCGTGCCTTGGCTCCGGAAGCAGAGGAATTCCCCTCGCCACTCCCGGCCAAGATTTGGACATTTGGCAAGGAGAGGTGAACCGGGCGATCGGCATGTCTTTGGCACCTTGCACGCGTAAGGCGTATCACCATGCTTTCGTTCGATTCAGAACCTTTTGCGTGCAACTTCAGTTGCCCGAGGTGTGGCCCATTCCAGTCGAACAAGTTTTACAATTTATGGTTTATTTACACAGTCAAGGTTTGGCTCCTCGCACTATAGCATCCAGGCTGTCGGCACTGGCATTTATAGCCAAAGTGAGGGGTTTTGCTGACTGCATGAATGATTTCCGCATTCAACATGTTTTGGAGGGGTGGACACGGGAACGTGGCTGCCGCCTGGACACTCGCCACCCAATTTCACCAGGGGTACTGACCCACCTTGCACGAGGCTGGCATAATCTGTGTTTTGATAAGTATGAGGCGGCTCTTTTTCATGCGGCTACCACGGTGGCCTTCTTTGGAGCGCTCCGCATCAGTGATTTGGTACTACTATCTAAGGGTGGATGCGACTCGTAGGGCACTGGAACTCGACGATGTCTATGTTACTAATGAGTGGGCTCAGTTGAGGATACGGTCCTCAAAAGTGGATCAGCACGGCGTAGGCAGTGGAGTTAGACTGCTATGATGTTCCATTGCAGACATCTGTCTGGTTGGTGCCCTACAGGAGTTTTTGGCAGTGCGTGGCACGCACCCTGGCCCGTTTTTCTGCCACCAAGATGGGTCTCCCCTTACTAAATTTCAATTTTGGAAGGTGACTGGTATGGCACTATCCAGTGTTGGCCTCCCCGGGGCTCGTTACGGCACCCATTCATTTAGGATAGGTGCTGCATCCACTGTGGCTGCATTTGGGTACTCTGAGGCTGATATACGCTGTATGGGAAGATGGGGATCTATGCGTTTTGCATTATATGTTCGCCCTCTTCAGGTAGGAGTACCAGTTAAGTCATTGTTCTCTTTTCTTCTTTTACAGACCCTGTGTGACCCCGCACACCGGTGGCAGTATGGCTGGTGGGCCACAGTTACGTGCACTGGGCAGCGCAGTATGCTGCAGCGACAGAGTGGGGACCCCAGCTTGGACTGCGTGCAACCGCATGCATACGTTGGTTTGGTAAGCACGGAATGAGATGGCGGGAACTGTTGCCATTCCTGTTTTCCATCAGGGATGCTGAACCGCCTGATGTCCTTGTACTGCACCTCGGGGGCAATGACCTCGCCCAGGTCATGGCCTTTCCTTAAAATTCACAATTTGCAGTGACCTAGCTTATTTGCAGCCACAAGGCTGCTATGGTCGGACATCATACCGCGTCATTCATACAGGGGAGGTATTGACCTCCGTGCCCTTGACTGCACTCGCCGCTCGGTGAACAGGTCTGTTGCCCGGTTCTTGGCAGACAAGGGTTTGGGGATGGTCATCCGACACCCCATGATTAGTTTACAAAATTATGATCTTTATGCAGGGGATGGGGTCCACCTGTCGGCTAGAGGTATGAACCTCTTTTTGGAAGATTTGCAAGCAGGCCTGTTGACCGAGCTGACGGTCTGGGGGCGGGGGGCGGTGAGTCTTCATTGAAGCCTCCCCGTGTGGCGGGTAGCATTGGTAAGGTAAAGATTTATGACCCATAGGTATCCGGCAGGTTCGCAATTGACTGGCCAACACTTAGATAGGTACAGGTGTAATAGCTTGACCAGTCAACGACGAACCAGGCAAGGGGTGATGGCAGGAGCTTTTCAGCATGCATCACCCCGTGATTTGACGGATACACGTCAGAGGGTGGGGTCAGTAGATAGTTTATTGACTCCGGTCAACAATTTGTTTGTGTCAACAAACAAATGGATACAAATGGATACATTGTAGCCAATTGCCATTGGCAATTTTGGGAGGAACCTTACCAGTGTTACTGCGGCCTGCTTGCCTAAGAATTACAATTGGATGAATACACCAATTGAAAGTTATAATTCGGACTAAGGCATTATTCAATAAAAGTGGCCCAATGCCTTTATCCATATACCGGTGTCTGAGTCTTTCTTTGGGGGGTGCGCCTGCAATGCAACTACCCATTGCTACACCTTGTGTTTGAAGATAAAAAGAATCCTGAAACTGGGAAAAACTTATTTTCTAAACAAATGTCCAGCAGATCCAAAAGAAAATGAGTGGGTGGTAGGAGTTGGACTTGTGGTCTCAAGGCATTATTTACAACTATCCTAGTCTCCTCCATAGGGATATTTGTGTAAGGAGCATTAACATCCATGGTCAATAGGCCAGCACCATCCGGTACTTTAAAGCCTTCTAGCTGCAAAATAAAGTCAGCTGAATCCCTAATATAGGAAGGAGTGTCCTTCACAAATGCTTTAATATGGTGGTCCACATATTGAGCAATAGGCTCCAACAAAGAGTTAACATGTGAAACAATGGGCCTACCTGGAATTGGGTCACCAGGTGCCTTGATTTTATGTACTTTAGGGAGTAGATGGAAAATGGGAACCCTGGGGCTATTATTTAAAAGAAACCAGTATGTTTTTTCATTAATATAATTCAAAGATAAACATTCATTCAGAACTACCCTAATAATGGAGGCAACATGAGGAGTGGGATCACATGTTAAAGGCTTGTGGAATTTCAAATCAGAAAGCTGCCTACTGGCTTCATCAAGATACTGTTGTTTATTTAACAAAACGATCCCACCTCCCTTATCTGCCTGTTTAAACAACAGGGAAGGGTCATTTCCGAAATCCTCCAACAAATTTATGTCATCACTAGACAAATTATAATACCATCTTTTTTATGGGATTGTAACTTCTGTAGAATCTGCATCATGCTCAAATTTCTTGTTCTTGAATTGTTTGAGAGTATCCATGAAAGACTTTAAGTTTTGATCCATCTCCTTAATATTCTGTTCAAACAAAGCTTGAGGAGTGAGTGGCCTGGTGTAAATCCATTTTCAGTGTTTCAATTTCAGCATCAATGGAGGCTATCTCCTTACTCTATTGGTCAATAATCAGAAGGATTAAATCAAAGGAACACATCCAAAATTGCTGCCCATTTTTTTTAAAATTAATTATTATCCATAAAGAGAGTGGGACCCTTTTGCATCCTGAGACCTCTGGGGATGCGAGAAGCTTTATAATAATCAGAGAGAGAGGATGCATGTAGCTTATATCTTGTTAATTTTTTCTCCAAATTGGTCAGTTTTATAAAGTCACTATTGGGTTCAATGATATCGATCCTTAATGAGGTAGTACTGCTCAAAATGCAGTCTCTATCTTCAGTAGTATAAAAAAAGCTAGGGTAGGAAGAGATGTACACCATGCATGCATCTCTCCCAAAAGGTGTAAGTATAGCTAGGCTAGCTAATTTTATTGTTTTCTGGTATCTTCTCCTTGAATGTTCCTAATTATGTCTCTGTACTTTGCTTCATAGTTTAATGATGTGGAATTTCTTGTCCCTTGCACTATTAACTTTTTTCTTTTAATAAAATGCAAAAATGCTTTCAAGCGATTGTTTGGATTTTTGGCTCAGATGATTGTGGTACTTAAATCTAGGTCTTGCCTTGACCAGCTACTGCAGACTTTGGTACAATATTTTTTAAAGTGAGTATGGTGGCAGCAATAATCCCTGACTGGTTTATGATACTAGGTTAAAAAATGTTGCTTCCAAATACACTTCACCATATTTATCTAGAAATTAAGTATTGATCCTGAAGATAGCTGAAAAAAAGTCATCATTGGTCTTTATCCTTACAACACAAGTGAGGAGTTATTCAATTATACAGATAAAATGCAGGCAAACAGGAAACAATAGAAACTATAAAATGGCCTCTGGCACCTTAAAATATATATTGTTATTATGATATATACTTGTATAGGCAACAGACCACTCAACAAGATATAGGTCTATATATCTTTTAAGGTATGTGATCCTATAATAAAGATTCTCAGCTGATGGATTTTAACATTTGGCAGAACGCTGCATACACTGGCAGAATATGAATTCTGTTTTGTGTGATCATATATTGATAAGCTCATATTTTTACAAGATTGGAAAAAGACTCCTGGGCACTGACAAGTGATGGTGTTTAAAAGAACTGAGTGTTGAATTTTAAGTTACCAGTTTTATGCAGTACATTCGAGAGAGAAAGAGATTTATTTCTAGGACCTAGAATAAATATTTAGCTACTCAGATAACCAAAGGCATGGATTTTTCTAGCTTTAATTTGGGAACAAATTCAAACTTCCATCATCAAGTGAAATAACTTCTTAGTCAAATTAAACTTAAAAACATAGAACACTCTCATATGTTACACACTGATTCAATGGGCCTACTCTACTTGTCACTTATTACTGAATTTCTGCCATTGTTTTTGCAATAATGTGAGAAACAAGAATTGAACATCAAGTCTCTTCCTCATGCCATAGCCCTGCACCGCATCAGCAGCACAATACCCGAAGACAGCGTTGGCAGTATGAATTATAGAAGCTGTCCTTTACTGAACTAGTATGTTAGATCTTCTTTGCTTTCCAGATTGTTTGGTCAGCATAACTGGGGAAATGATCAGTCTTTCAGTGATGTTTAGTCATCAGATATTCCTCTTACTCTTTCACTCCAGCTTGAATTAATTGATTTGCCAGCAAGTCCCTGTATGTTTCTGATTTATTCAGCAATTTCCCCCAAAGCCCTGGGATTCTTTCTTTTCTGCTTTCCCAGGTTTTGTTCAAATGAAGAATTTACTTCCTGTTTACTTAGCTGTGGGAATCTTCATATACCATAAACACCCTAGCTGAATCTTCATTTGCCTTCATGGAAAATAATTCTGGTATAAATAAACATTTTATCATAGAAAAGCTCAGTTTTATTTTACTGCAATTCTATATGTTATCCTCCCAGTTACAACCAGATAAGAAGCACAAAATCTGCATATTTAAATTGGGAACTAGTATGATAGAAAAAGTATTTCTAATGACCACCAACCCCCCCCCCCCCAAGGTTTAAAATACTACTGTTAACATTTTCTTACTCTATCAATTTATGAATAGATAAAACAGTAAGTAGACATTGAAGCCAATAGTAAGCCTCAGCATTCACGATAACAAATCAAATCACATTACTGTACTGTATTTAGATTCTCAAGGGGGGGGGGGAGACCACAAACATAATTTGGTTTGAATTTAAATGTTTTGATTGAATCTGTATTCCTGCAACAAAGTAATGAAGACATACAATTCATCACTCAAAATATGGGCACAGTGATATACCTTTACCTTCATGCTCATGCAACATAAAGATTTGAGATCCAAACTTGAGTGCCCCAAAGAAGCAAAAATAATTTGCACTGGACTGATAGTGATTAAGTAGCTGTGGACAGGACTGTACTGCAAATCTCCAGACATAGGTGTTGACAGAACCACAACCTATGTTTCATTTCATCTCTTTCATACCACTGCAGTGGCTCAAGTTGCTAAGACGCTGACTGGGAAGCGGAAGGTCAGCAGTTCGATTCCCGAGTACTGCAGGACGGAAATGAGCTCCCGTCTTCATCCCAGCTCCTGCCAACCTAGCAGTTCGAAAGCAAGAAATTGCAAGTAGATAAATAGGGACCACTTCGGTGGGAAGGTAACAGCGTTCCGTGCGCTCCGGTGTCTAGTCATGCCTGCCACATGACCACGGAAATGTCTGCAGAAGCAGACAGCGCTGGCTCTTCGGCTTAGAAACAGAGATGAGCACTGCACCCTAGAGTCGGATACGACTGGCTTTCGAGCAAGGGAAACCTTTACCTTTACCTATACCACTAGTAATGTGTCATATAGGGAGTGGATAGCTAGCCTGATTATGTTCCTTGTTTACTTGGGTTGGATTTTATTTAAAAGGGTGTATCAATGAGACAATAATTTGAGCAAGAAGGAAGATTGATCTATGGTCACTCCTCTCCCATGGTTCCATGCTCTTGGGAAATACAACTGCAAAGATGTTTTTTTCTTTAAATCAAAGTATTCTCCCCCTCCCCCACTTTAGGGGCTTTTGTTTACTGACCAGCAGCAAATTAATTTTTGAAGAACCCATGTAGCAGAGTGTACCAGGCTATCTGAAGAACTCTCTCTCTCCATATGAGCCTTATTGTACTATACTGTACTTTAAAATTTTCAGGGGAGACCCTCCTATCGGCCCCATTGCCACTGCAGATGTACTCAATGGAAACACAAGAGAGGATCTTCTTTATTGCAACTCCCATTATGGAATGTACTCTTTTGGGAGATTAGGCGGGCTTCCTGTCGCCGTCGTCCCCCCACCCCCTTCTGCTGAAATTTGAAGACCCATCTCCGCAGGCAGACTTTTAACTTTTAACATTTAACGGAGTCCCTGGATGCTATTTCCTTTTTTCAGTTTTATAGTTTGTTTTTGAAGCTAGTGTGTTATATTTCAATTGTTATAGTTTATTTGTTCATTATTGATGTTGTTGTTTCCATGTTTATACCAGCTCATATTGCTAAGCAATCTCTAGGCATGATTCAATCCACAGTTTGCCTCCAACAAGCTGGGTACTCATCTTACCAACCTCAGAGAAATGGAAGACTGAGTCAACCTTGAGTCCATCATGATTGAATTCAGTAGTACAGGTTATCCACGGTTACTGTGGGGGAATCTATTGTATTATTAATGTGTTGCATATTGTTTATTGTGTTTTTAATATCATTTGTTTCTACTCTATGAGCCACCTTGAATTTTGTCATGAGGAAAAAGGTGGCATATAAATGAAACTAACTAACTCATTAAACAAATATAAATACATCAACAACATAGTATAACCAGCTCAGACTTTTACTTGAATCTCTGAGGAAATCTGACTCACTAGCAAAAAAAATTAAGCATAACTTTAAAAATGTAGGTATCACATAACAAAATATGCTGCCACTATAAGTATTGGTTTGCTGCTCCTTTTAATTTGTATTTAAATATGTATTTTAGCTTCTGTTCTTTTGCTGAATTATGTTGGTCTCAGACCATAATTAAGATTAATTGATTGGTTTACTGCTCAAGGTATTTTCCTGGGAAACACACCTCTTATCTAAATGAATGGGGTACACAGAAAGAGCATCCTTGAAGATTGTGGCAGTTTTGAACCCCAATCAGAAATACCAGGGGCAATGGTAACGTTGTGCTGGCTAATCAGTCTCACACTAGGTCAGGCAAAAGGAACTACAGTACGGCATGAATTCACCAAAGGATGGCTTCATTTTGGTAGTTTAACATCTGGTCTAGACACGAAAGAAGAAGATTTAAACGGGTAGGACAGAAAACCACAATTTCCCCCTCACAATTGCCATTTCACATCATTCACATGCGTATAAGGCATAAGTAGTGATTTTAAGCTTTTAGAAAGCGGCAGTAATGAAAAGAGGAATAATAGCTTCAAAGAATAATACCTGTAAAAAAAGTTTGCCAAAAAAGGAAAATGCCCTATCTCCAACATTCATATCTGTAGGGAATATAATGAGGAAACCGATTGTCAACATTAATTGGAAGGTGGCAAAAACCACCATTTAACACTTTTAGACCACCTTTCAATATGAAACTCCCAAGGCAGTATGGCATACATCTGACAATAAAGGTACAACGAAATAGCACAAACATTAGACCAAAAATAAAAATGCAAACACAAGCTGCCATAAAATAAATGAAATCTACTACAACCATTCTGCAAAACTAAAAATTGTCATGAAAGACCCTGGTTTCCTTAAGTAAAGAATGTTCTTTTTCCTTTGCCACTGAAATCATGCCCGACTGCTGACAGCTGAGAGCATACCAAAGCATAGCATCTCCTGTAAGCCTCTCTCTCTGGCCACCACCTGGCTAACCCTGGATAGAAAATGCTTTCCAAAGAGGGACTTTCTTCTTCTTCTTCTTTAAAAACATCACACAAGCAATCTTGAAAGAGGGTCTGCATTTCAGAAGAAATACAGGATTAATATTAAGTGTTACAGGCACTGTGAAAAGAGGAATCAGTAGTACGAACACATTCCTTGACTGCTCTCAAATATGCAGTGTTACTCAATGTTTTGAGAGGATTAAATTGGATAGTCTTTAGTTCTATCTTACCACACCCAAACAAAATCTACATTGTTTGTTTAGTTCCCCTAGTAAATCCTCTACCACATTAACAACATCTGTAGGTTGCACAAAGAGCACAGGAGAGGCTCAAATATGCTTTTTTAGCTTCACAAACAAAAACAGTTAAACTTCAACTTAAAATCAATAGCAGTGCAAGCAGCAGTAATTGCAGTTATTTTCAGCTGTTGTCATCTGCCTGCATTCATAGTTTGTTTTAATACTGTAACTAAAAGAAGAATGACCATAAAAACCATTCCAGTTTAACATCTCATGTTAAGAATTTGCTACATTCATTCATGCTGCAAAATCCTAGGAAGCTGAAGCTGTTTAGAAGCTACACCCGGAACAAACATATTTAGACAATACTGTATGGATATTATTGGGCATTCTATACTCCATACAGTTCCAATTTAGAGTTGGAAGGCTGTCAAACCCCCAGAATGTCTTGGCTACTGGAACAGACTATGTAACTCAAGCTGTTATGCAATCAAAGCTGCCATTTCAGAATCCTAGTACCCAGCCATCTACATGAAATGACAGGGTTGGAAGAAGTTGTGAGGGTCATATCAACTGCAGCCCCATGGAGCTATACTCTGTATAAGACAGTAGTGCAAACTATGCTCCAAAGTAGCAACATCTCTGGGTCTTTTTATCATCTCCCTTTCAAAATCTGCCCAATGGGAATGGGTTAAACATGCAATTGCAATAGTAATTACCATGGTACCTCGCTTAAAGAGCATAATGCATTCCATGGGATTGCTCTTTAAGTGAGTTTGTTCTTTAAGCGAAACACCATTGTAAGTGACCAATTGTGACTTCTGGCCGGGGGTGGGGATTGCAAACCCTGATTTAGTTGTTAAGAGAGTTTTTGGTTGGTTTTAGTTGTTAAGCAAGGTGACCATTAAGAGAAAATTCTGCTGTTTAAGTGAATTAGTCTCTAAGTGAGGTGCTCTTTATGCAAGGTTTTAATGTACACTTATATATGCCAGTTGAGAAAATATACCCTTTTGTTGGTATCACTCCACCTAAGATCAAGAGAAAAGTACCAGCAGATGCTGAGAGAACTAAGCAAGAGAATGACCCTCAACATCCTTTGAATGGATATGAGCATCAAGTCCGCCAGTTTAGATCCAGGAAGAGCTTTATGGCAAGAACATAAAGGGTACACAAGAACAAAACCAAATTACAAGATGGAGAAAGCAGTTCACTGGGCAAGGAACAACATTAAAGGAGAACATAGCTCAGGAACTCAACTTCCCCTATGTCACTTGGAGGACCCTGAATAGGTTGAGGGTTGGATTCTCTAAATGCAAGACCAACATGCTCAAGTGGAGGCTGCTGGTGGACAACAATACATGCTGTGGAAAAATATAGACTCTGGCTCATTTACTGGTCTGCCGATTACTGCCAGAAACAGTAAGGACTTAAGTTTGGGCAACAACAAAGTGAAGAAAGTGGCAGTCCAGGGTTTGATTGGGACACAAACAAAGAAGACCATATATAGCACCCCATAGCGTTTAGTGCACTCTCTGGGCAGGTCACAAGTTAATTAGTATTTCGCCCCAACACACATGGTACTCATTTTACTGACCTCAAAAGGATGGGATGCTAAGTTGACATTGAGCCTGATTTCAGGATCAAACTCACAACATTTTGGCTGCAGTACAGCTTATACTCAGCTTACACAGAGTATAGCTCCATGCAGCTGCAGTTGATATGACCCTCACAGCTTCTTCCAACCCTATCGTTTCATGTAGATGTCTGGGTACTAGATTATGGGGACAGATATGGGGTTTTCTAGTTACAGCTCCTAGTCCTTACACTGGGAGAGAAAGGGAAAGATAAAATAAGGGAGGAGTCAATGCTCTCTGGGGAAAACTGTCCTTTTATTTTATGTTCCCCTTCTGGAAGAGTTCCACCTACAGAAAACACATTTCTATCACTTATGAATGCAGCACTTACTGCCCCTTGCTCATACAAAGGCCTTTAATGCATGCACAAAACATTTATGTTTCATTCAAAAGCCATGTGGGTTCCATCAAAGGCTGCATGCTTGACCTTGCCAGATGGAATACAAACAATTACCTTCAAAAATTTGCTGGTAGAGATAGGAAGGCATGTCAGAATGTTAGGGGAAAGTGTCTGTGGATGAGTAAGAGACAATAAAAGGTTTTAACAATGGCAAATGATGGTTGGGTTAGGCTTGGGGAAAAAAGATGATGAGAAGAGGCTGCTATGATGGGGCTATTTGCCAAACTATTTGGCAAATGCAAAGTCCTCAAGTGTGCAGTGGTAACAATGAGACACACACCAATGAACATCTCTACAGCTGACTGAAACAAAGTCTATATGAGTTTTTCAATATGACTTTTCAACACAGTTACCACATCTTGAAAACAATGAAAAGAAGAACAAATTCAGTGGACTGGGTATGTCTTCAGGATGTCACCTGACTATCTTCCAAAGTACATTTTGTATGGAGAGCTTGTTGTAGGAGCTCATGATGGAAAAAAGAAACAGTTTAAGGAGGCACTGAAGATAACATTGACGGAATTTATTATTAACTGTGTGAATTGGGAAGCTCTCACTCAAGACTGAAACATCTTGTGACACATTGTCACACAAGTAGGGTTGCCATAATTCTCTCCCACCAAACCAGGACAGCCATGTGACATCATTGCATTCTTCAAACTGTGCATGCATCAGATGGGGCTGTCAGGGAGACAGCAGCTCTAAGACCCCATGGAATCCCCATCCAGGGCGGACAGCCTTTGCCAGTTTAAAATAACCTGTAGTCAAGAGATTTTTCCCTATGTGATTCTTCTTGCAAAAGACTATTCTTGATGGTTCTATTTTTATTTTTTGAATAAAATTTCTTGGGCCACTCTTGAAACCACCCTTCCTCCCCCTGAGGTCACCCATTCATACACACCCCACTGAAGTAGATTCGCCTTTAAACCCCACATGAAGGGTTCCTCTGTTTCCCTCCAAAAGGAGAAAAGCAGGAGACAGGAAGGGACTTATTTTGTAGGAGGACCTTTGCAATGGACGATTTTTCACTTTCTGCCCACCCTGTTCCCTTCCTCTCTAGGAATACCGACCCTATGCACTTAACCCTTTGAGGTCATGTGAAGAAGGAATCCTCCGTCCCAGTGTACGGTGGAAGTATGGCTTCTTAGATATGGGTATTTCTTGTTCCCTCCCGGCATTGAATAATTCACCAACAGGAAAACTCAACCTTTGGATTACGATTCCCACAGAATATCCCATCCAACATGCCTCAACACCAGCTTCACCAATAGCCTGTCACTAAACATCCCTATACATATAGACCGAATGACTTCCTCTGCCACATGGATTGGGTTAACCTCATCTCATGGCTTACTCATCAGCTTCAAGGACCTTTCCACATGCATCTGAGTGAGGAAGCTTTACAATACAACCCACCCATCAAAACTAGCAAGTAGAGGAGTGTGCTGCAGCTGGCATGCCCAGCCCAAAGTGAAAACCTTGCAGTTTCAATGTAACACACCTCTCAGAAACACACCAACTTTATTGGCCACCAAAGTTCTTCTACCAGAGTGGCAATTATTGTGAGGATTTTTTTTTGTATTTTTTCTAATTGATATTTTTCTTTACCCATTTTTCTTCATTCATGTATTTTACTCACATTTCCCCCATGGACTAAAATGCTTTCCCTTGCATTTTTCAAATATACAACATTTAGCCATGCACTTTTACAGGCATACTGTATAATTTTTATTAAAGGAAAAAGAACTTCTCATTTACTATTTGCTCCTATTGAGAGAGAGAGAGAGGAAAAAAACCCCCACACATGCCTATGATTATTAACAGTGTCGCAGACCACAAACTGGATACATTCATAAAAATTCTTGGTTCATGAACATTTCTTTTCCATTCTAGCTAAAAAGACTGGAAAATGGGAAAGTACTGCTCTGTAGTTGAAAAACAAGGGCCTGAATGAGAGTGCTGAGAATTTCGATTTCAATGTGCAAACTGAATTAACAAATATTACCAATCACCAAACTGTGGCTGAAATCCTGTTGCATTGTTACACAGGCAGAAGGCATGACATTTGCTTGCTTTTAGCTGGCAACTAAGGAATTAATTCTTAAATTGTGTAGCTAAGAGCAAACAAATGTGTGTAGAGTGTGTAGCAAGCCAATAGGCACAATTAAAAGCAGGGACCTTTTAATTTCTGGCTAGAAATGAAAACTCTTGACATCTTTTGTCTTCTGTCTGTGTAAAAATCAACAGGATTTTAGCCTGTATTACCAAACTATATTGTTGTATTAATTGGCTGGATAGCGAGGTATCTGTTCATGGAGAAGAGCCACTATGTAGTTTTGGGCAAGATGCACAGGCCCTGAATACTCACTATTGTATCTTGAAAATCCTGGAAAGACTTACCAGAAGTCAGAATTAACTTGAATAATTGAATCAATAATGGAAGAAGGTGTACACGGTCCACCAGATGTTCATGTCATCATTTTGGAACCAGCTCTGCTTGGGCCGAGCCCTGGACCAAAGTTGTTGTTGTTCAGTCGCACAGTCGGTTCCGACCCTTTGCGACCCTATGGACCATTGTTCTCCAGGCACCTCTGTCCTCCACCATCCCCCTCAGCACTCCCAGTTCTGTGCCCATTGTGTCTACAATACCATCTAGCCATCTCATCTTTGGCCTCCCCCTTCTTCTTTTGCCCTCCACCTTTCCCAACATCAGGGCCTTCTCAAGTGAATCCTCCCTTCTCATTTGATGTCCAAAATACTTTAGCTTCGTCTTTACTATTAGCCCTTCCAATGAGCAGTCAGTGTTGATTTCTTCTAAGATTGACCTATTTGTTCTCCTCGCTGTCCAGGGTACTCTCAAAACTCTCCTCCAACACCACATTTCAAAGGCATCTATTCTTCTGCGTTCAGCTTTCCTAATTGTCCAGCTCTCACATCCGTACATTACCACTGGGAATACCATTGCTTTGACTATTCTAATTTTTGTTTGCAATGTGATGTCTCTGCTTTTCACTATGTTCCCCAGGTTTCTCATGGCTTGTCTCCCAAGAATCAGTCGCCTTTTTATTTCATGGCTGCAATCCCCATCTGCCGTGATCTTTCATCCCAGGAAAGTAAAATCTGTCACTGCTTCTACTTCTTCCCCGTCTATTTTCCAGGAACTGATGGGGCCTGTTGCCATTACCTTGGTTTTCTTGATATTGAGTCTCAAACCAGCTTTTGCACTCTCCTCCTTCAGCCCAATCAAGAGGTTCTTTAGGTCTTCCTCACTTTCTGCCATTAGGGTGGTATCGTCTGCATATCTCAGATTGTTTATGTTTCTCCCAGCAATTTTAATCCCATATTGTGATTCCTCCATCCCTGCATTTCGCATTATGTGCTCTGTGTATAGATTAAATAAGCAGGGTGATAAAATGCAGCTTTGTCTTACTCCTTTTCCTATTCCAAACCACTCTGTCATTCCGTGTTCTGTCCTAACTGTTGCTTCTTGGTTCATGTACAGATTTCTCAGGAGGCATATGATGTGCTCTGGTATTCCCATCTCTTTAATTACTTGCCACATCTTGTTGTGGTCCACACAGTCAAATGCCTTAGTGTAGTCAATAAAACAAAAGTAAACTTGTTTCTGGTATTCCTTTGTTTTCTCCATGATCCAACGTATGTTGGCAATGTGGTCTCTAGTCCCCCTGCCTCTTCTGAAACCGGCCTGCACCTCTGGTAGTTCTCTCTCCACATGTTGCTGAAGTCTGTCCTGTATTATCTTGAGCATCACCTTGCTGGCGTGTGGGATGAGTGCAATTGTTCGGTAATTTGAGCATTCTTTGGCGTTGCCCTTTTTTGGGATTGGGACGTATACTGATCTTTTCCAATCCTGTGGCCACTGTTTTGTTTTCCAGATTTGCTGGCATATTGAGTGCAGTAATTTGACGCCATCATCTTTTAGCGCTTTGAAAAATTCGACTGGGATACCATCATATCCACTAGCTTTGTTGTTTGCAGTGCTCTTTAGGGCCTTTATAACTTCGCTCTCCAGGATGTCTGGCTCGAGTTCAGTTTTTTCATCATTGTGGTTATCAGGAGTGTTGAGGTCCTTTTTGTAGAGTTCCTCTGTGTACTCTTTCCATCTTTTCTTTATCTCTTCTGCATCAGCTAGCTCTTTTCCGTCTTTGTCCCTTATCATGGTCATTTTTGCTTTGAATGTTCCCTTTATTTCCCCGATTTTTCTGAAGAGATCTCTAGTCCTGCCTCTTTTGTTGTTTTCCTCCATTTCTTTGCACTGTTCTTTTAGGTAGTTTTCTTTATCTCTCCTTGCTTTTCTTTGAAATTCTGTGTTCAGAAGATTGTATTTTTTCCTTTCTCTTTTGACTTTCGCCTTCCTTCTTTCCTCTGCTATTTTAAGAGCCTCATCAGACAACCATTTTGCTTTCTTACGCTTCTTTTCTTTTGGTATGGTTTTCTTTGCTGCTTCCTGCATGATGTCCTTTATCTCTGTCCATAATTCTTCTGGCACTCTGTCTATTGCGTCCAGGCCATTATATCTGTTCATCACCTCCACCGTGTATTCTTTAGGGATGCTGTCTAGGTGATATCTGTCTGGTCTTCTTGTTTTCCCTATTTTCTTTAGTCTTAACCTGAATTTTGCGATCAGTAGGTTGTGATCTGAGCCACAGTCTGCTCCAGGTCTTGTTTTTGCTGATTGTATGGAGGTTCTCCATCTTTGGCTGCAGAGTATGTAGTCAATTTGGTTTCGGTGTTGGCCATCTGGTGATGTCCATGTGTAAAGTCGCCTCTTGTGTTGCTGGAAGAGAGTGTTTGCTATGACCAGTGCGTTCTCTTGGCAAAACTCTATCAATCTTTGCCCTGCTTCGTTCTGTACTCCAAGACCAAACTTGCCTGTTATTCCCTCCACTTTTTGATTTCCTACTTTGGCATTCCAGTCTCCTAATATAATTTGGACATCATTTCTTGGTGTCTGTTCTATGAGGTGTTCTAGGTCCTCATAGAACTGGTCCACTGTGGCTTCATCTGCACTAGTGGTTGGTGCATAGACTTGGATTACGGTGATATTGATATTAGGTGATATTAGGTGACCAAAGAGTCACCTAATAATGTGGCTGGTACCTAGTAGTGTACTCTGTGCAACTGCTTTTTCATGATTTTATCAATGCCAAACACACTCAGTTGTTTTTCCAATGCTTTTGGGATTGCTCTCAGTGCTGCTATCACTACTGGTATCACTGTTGCTCTTTTCTCCCAGAGATGTTGTACTTCAGCTCTCAAATCATGATATCTCACAATCTTTTCAAACTTTTTCCTTCCACCCAAATGTTATCTGGGATTGCCACATCAATCAACAACCATTTTTTCCCAACCACCATAATGTTCAAGCTTCTTATCTGTTTGGATTTTAAAGTCTCACAAGATCTTAATCATCTTGTCCTCATTCGCAACCACCTTTTCAGATCTATCTTCCCACCAGCATTTCCCAGCAGTAAGAGAGCACAGACTGACTATAAAGAATGCCATAACTAAGTTGCAGCAGTGTTACATTGGAATCTGTGCAAGAATTATAGAATACTGTACCATCTTTGAAATTATTGTTGTTGTTGTTACAGAGCAGTATCTTGAGCCCTCTTGAAATTCTCTCTTCAGCATCTTCATACCCCTCTAGAAGTTGCTTCTTGATAATATAATTTAAGCAAGTAAACAGGACTTTTTTCATCATTCACTCAAATACCAGTTATGATAAAATCCAAATAATACAGGATAAACTCTCAAAATGTTGGCCCAGCTCCGACTCCACTCTGTTGTCAGCTATTGTTGTGTTTGGAATATTGTGCCTTTAAGTAATGTAACGCTCGAATGAGTGGATATAATAATCATCAGCTGTAACACTGTAACCTTCTGTATCAGGACGCGAGCTAGTGACCACTAGGGGCAATAGCGAGCGCCCAGCTCACATGGTTCCAATTCCCCAAATACCTACAGCGCGGGAAGATTCCCGCCACCACCTCACCTGGACAAGAAGGGCGTGACGGGGAATGACGTCACGCAGACAGTAGCCAATGGGCTATCAAGGAGCCACATTCAAATGTATAGCCACAGTATATATTGAGCTGTTCATCCGCCATTACCACATGTTCCCCCGGACCATCATGCAATAAAGATGTGTTAAGCCAACCTTTCGGCTGTTTCTATTGTCTTGGTTTTCATACACTAAAGCTATACACTTTCTATTCTTCCTCACTACAACTGTTCCTGGAAGAATGACAACACAGCAACAGAACTGTTTCTTATAGACAGTCTGCCTCCCGCTTTTCATCCCTGTCATGGGCCTGTGCAATGGGAAATACTTAACAGGCTATCATGGGAAATGGTTTTTCGAAAGAAAGGAAAGAACACGATAATTGTTTATTGTTTTTAAAAAATGGGGAATGTAGGTAGAAGGGGAGGTGAGAGGTTACTTCACTCTGGGATCCAGCTTCTTCTGAATGAGAAACAGGCACATTAGTCTTTGAAAATGCATAAGCAAGAAGATGTGGTAGTTGCTCCTAATGGCTTATATCATTTTTGTACCAACTTAGAAAGAGCAATAAACAGCATTCTTCACATTGCAACTATACTCAGGTTCAGATCTGCCTACTTAACAATGGCACTAGTAGGATTTCCTTGCTTATATCAGATTGTTATTACATGCCTCCAAGTCATGTCTGACTTAGAGTGACCCCAATAGGATTTTCAAAGTATGCTAGATGTTCAAATAATGGTTTACCATTGCTATGCAAACACTCAATGAATGTTCATGTCTTAGTAGGGATTTGGACTCAGGACTCTTGATCTTACTGTGATACTCTATCTACTACACCACACTGGCTTTCACCTACCAAACTTTAAAAGCAAAGCAATCACATTTACTGTATATACTGCCCCATAGCAATTAGTGCTCTCTGTGAGCAATTTGCAAGTTAATTAGCATTTTGCCCCCAATATGTGCAAGTTACTGGTGGATGAATGTGCCACTAGCACCCTGAATATATAATAAACTAGAAAGCACACCTTTTCCTGCCATTTATAATGGCAACTTGCTCAGTTGGGAGTAATCTTGAAATATAGATTAAATAGGATGGCCATTTTAAAAATTACACCTTGGATTAAATCCTATTGCATGACATATTCCTATGGAATGGTGATAACATCACTGGAAGGCAGTGATTTTCAATAAATAAAAATTTCTCACACTATCACATAATTCTGGCTTCTCTTAAATCCTTTCATTGTGTGAAGACTGTGGAGCTGAGAAATAGAAAGAAGAAGTCTTTAATTACTGAACAATCTGCCCTTTCCTGTAAGGTCATCCTCTTTTTTTATTCCATGGCTCCTCCAGTTTCCAAATGTTGAAATAAATTAAATGGAAGCTGGAAAAGTAGTAGGACAGAAACAAGAAGCTTTTAATTACCGTATTTTCCGGCTTATAAGACAACTTTTTAACCCTGAAAAATCTGTGCCAAATTTGGGGGTCGTCTTATATGCCGGGTACTCTGGAGCCAGGGGCCGCCTGGCAGGAAAAGCCATTCGCCGCCGCTGCGTGAGGCCTCCGGAGCAAGGGGCCGCCCGGATACCATCACCCTCAGCCTCGCAGCTGCGGCTGGCTCCCCCCGCCAGTCAGCTGCTGCTCCTCCACCTCACCCCCAACGCCAGCTGGGGTGGTGGTATCCACGAGCCACGCCTCCCCGCCCCCTTCACCGGCGGGGAAGGTAAAAGGAGCCGGTGAAGGGGGCGGGGAGGTGCGGCTCGCGGTGTCTCCGAGCCCAACGGGGCTCCTTTTACCATCCCCGCCGGTGAAGGGGGCGGAGAGGTGCGACTCGCGGTGGCTCTGAGCCCGACAGGGCTCCTTTTACCTTTCCCGCCGGTGAAGGGGGAGGGGATGATGCGAGCTACACCTCCCTGCCCCCTTCACCGGCAGGAAAGGTAAAAGGAGCCCCGTCAGGCTCGGAGATGCCATGAGCCGCACCTTCCTTTTACCTTTCCTGTTGGTGAAAGGGGCGGGGAGTGCGGCTCACGGCATCTCCAACCTGACGGGGCTCCTTTTACCTTTCCCGCCGGTGAAGGGGGCGGAGAGGTGCGGCTCGCGGTGGCTTCGGGCCCGACAGGGCTCCTTTTACCTTTCCCGCCGGTGAAGGGGGAGGGGATGACGCGAGCTGCACCTCCCTGCCCCCTTCACTGGTGGGAAAGGTAAAAGGAGCCCCGTCAGGCTCGGAGATGCCGCGAGCTGCACCTTCCTTTTACCTTCCCCACCGGTGAAAGGGGCGGGGAATGCGGCTCGTGGCAACTCCAAGCCTGGCGGGGCTCCTTTTACCTTTCCCGCCGGTGAAGGGGGTGGGGAGGTGCGGCTCACGGTGGCTTTGAGCCCGATAGGGCTCCTTTTACCTTTCCCGCCGGTGAAGGGGGAGGGGATGACGCGAGCTGCACCTCCCCGCCCCCTTCACCGGCGGGAAAGGTAAAAGGAGCCCTGTCAGGTTCAGAGATGCCGCGAGCCGCACCTTCCTTTTATCTTTCCCGCCGGTGAAAGGGGCGGAGAGGTGCGGCTCGTGGTGGCTCCAAGCCCGACAGGGCTCCTTTTACCTTTCCCGCCAGTGAAGGGGGAGGGGATGATGCGAGCACATGTAACCAGCATGTTGGGGACAAAACTTAGTGGTTAAGGCGCTGAACTTGGAGACTGGAAGGTTGGGTTTCAATACCCAAAGGCATGAAAGGAGCCTCATTCGGGCATCCCCTGAGTGGAGTTTCACCAGCAAAAATCTTTTCAACCCAGAGTAGCCGAAGACGCCGCCGTTGGAAGAGGGGTAGTCATACGGCGAGTATATTGCAAACTCTACATTTTGACTAGAAATGTTGGTGGTCATCTTATATGCCCAGTCGCCTTATACTCTGGAAAATACGGTACTGAAAATGGTCCTGCACCCATAACATCATCACCCTTCTGCAGGCACAAAGTGCGCAACAGGATTTCACTTATTTTAACTAACATATATTGAAGCATGAATATAAAAAGATAGCCAAATTATAATGGATCATTATGCTTCAGTTTATGTTACTATATTAAATATACTACTACTGCTACTAATATTATGTTACCCTAAAGAAGAGACAGTCTTGTAGCTCCAGAAAAAGTAGAGTTAGCTCCTATGATATGGACTTCAAAATCACCAGTTAGAAATGGTATTTCTATTATCCAGCTTTCTCTAGTTTTTGTTATACAGTGATACCTCATACAACATCCAAACTTGGTTCCACAAGTTTGGACTTTATACGGATTTGGACTTTGTATGAGGCATGAAAAATCCTAGCCGTGATGCCTCTTACAACGTCGTTTCCATAGAGATACATTGTACTGTAACAGCACAGACTTCAGGGCAAAGTCAAGGAAACAGATAGGAAACTGACATAACTTTAAGAAAACATTGTCTAAAGGCTAAAAACATTACAAAAACATGTCAAACAACCCTGATTGTCCAAGAACCTGAAGAATGCTGCAACAATCCAAGGAATGCTTCTAAAAATTCTGATGAAAAATTCAAAAATATCCAAAATCACGTTCAAAACCACTCCTAAACACTCTTTGCCTTGTGCAAAACCCACAAGAGCAATGCACGCATGTGTCCTGTCTTTTATACTGCCCAGGCACAATGCAACCAGGGAAAAACTGAATGCCTCAAACAAAGTCGAGGTAACTTTTTTCAAGAAATTAGGCAATGTTGTATGAATTCGATGTTGTATGAAGCGGACTTTGTATGAGGTACTACTGTATCTATTTTCAAACTTTATCACGTTCACTGATTTATCATCAGAACAATCGGAGATAGAACTATTTCCATTTTCTTCTAACTGAATCAAACTCTCAAAATCAGATAGACTCCAAAAATGTTCATTGATAGAGTCAGATGTCTCATTCTACCCTAGGGTTACCACTAAATTATTATCAGGAACAAGACAAAAACATGGGTACAGACTACATTCCTTCACATGATTTAATAATAGTTATCCTGACATTTCACTTTCCCTAATTTCCCTATGCATCTGCTATGCATAATTAACAAATGTGTGTACCTCAACAGATAAATTATTCAAGAACACTGTTTGCTTTGATGAATAGAATCAACTTTCAATCTGTGTCTTTGTAACAAGTGAGTGGAGATGTGAACATGTAAGTAACTTTTTAGTTTGGAGAGAAAGAGAACTCTTTTGCAAAATAAATGTAAACAAAGAGCAGATTATTCTGCCCTGAAGTAGGCGAAGAGTGGGCTGATGCTACTCATTTTTTACATTTTGTTAAGTGTTTATGTGGCATGCCAGTTTCAACCATTCAATCTCAGTTGTACTTTATAACTGTGTTCTACAAATTCCTGAAGTATTTAGCATGTAATACTATTATCCATATGGCTAATGTTTTAACTATATAGAGAATTACCCCCACTGTTTTTGCTCTGTACCAGGCAGAGCTTTATAAGGCTAATTTTATTGTTTCTATTTCACTGGCCCTGATTTGTTTAAGGGCAATTTAAACCCACACCACAGGTCAAAACGGACTCTTTTAGTGCTAATACAGTTCTGTGTTCATTAGATCATTCTATTATTTACACAGATGTTGAAGTGTGTGTTTTAAATTACAGATGGTACATTAATCCTCTCATGAAGAATGTTTTTTGCAATCACCTTTGATGGGTATCTGCATTCCAGTTTTCCCCCTACTAATCCATCAGCATATCAAATTGTGGGCAACTGTTTAGGAAAATTAAAGATGTACAAATAAGAATGCATCCATGGTTTGCGGAAACAATAACATATTTAGTGTGCATATGAGTTTCTTCTACGTAAAGACCAGAAAAGTTACTTTGTAATTGATGGTGGGGAAGGGATATGAAACATGAAAAATACTTCCAAACAGTGTTTCCAAGTACCAGGTATATGCATGAAAACATCTTAACAACTTTAAGACAGATGATATGTTTATTCCTTCCTGGCCATACCCTGTACTCATCCTTGTTAGCAAAATATCAAATTAACTACAGCATGACTACATTAGGAAAAAATCCTACATTTGCATCAGTTTTACCATGTTTGAAATCAATTTAAAGATCAAAGAATACAAGGCACACAGCTGAGGTGCACATTTTCTAGTCGAAATACAGATTATTTTAAACATAATCTGGAGGCCTTTTATTTTGGACTGGTTTCTGAATTGCTTTATCCTTTTGATTGTAAGGGTGTGTGAACAAGTTGGTCTCTTGGGTTTCCTCTATAGAGATAACAGTATTGGAGCTGCAGGATTCCCTGCATCCCAACTTTCTTTTCATGTTATAATTATAGCACTACTCCAGGCAGATGTATTCCTGTTCATTTACTGTTGATATTGTTATACCATTATAGTATTACAACAGTTAGAATAATTTTTAAAGGTCTAATAATGCAAACTTTAAACCAGAAGCAACAATTTCTGAACAACATGCCAAAACACAGCACACAAAATACAACTCCATCTCAGTTTTAAAAAGAAACAATCGAGAAGCTAGCATGGTCCACTGTATCAATATACAGTACTAAACAGAAAAAACCTGTTCATGCAAGGTTTCACAGGATTGCATAGTGATTCAAACACTATGGGACCTTTCATCGATTCCACAAAAACTCAGTTTGAAGTCTGAATTATTCAACAGTCAGAACACACCCTAAGATTAGCAGCAACAACTTTTATGATACAAGTCTGAACTTAAAACTACATAAAACTAACACAGCTATTTATCCTATAGAATTCTGCCCCCTCCTCTTCTGATTTTGCTTTTCAACATAAAACTAGGAGAAAGTTCCAATCTGGGAAAAACTGAAGGATATCCTATATCATTTCAACCCTTATATACTCTGATGGAACTTTTTAGAGTGCCAGAGTCATATTTTGTTAAAACCAGACCTACAGTGTAGGTATTCTACAACATCATATCACCTGAAGGATTGTGAACAATATCCCCAAGTTTTAGCCACTGGTTGTTTCTTCCAAGTTCTTTATAAAGACAATCAAGAAAGAATCAGGCGCTGAATAGTCTCTCTGCTTCGATTACTAACCTCATTCATCTCAGTGATTAAATTGGTTCCTCTAGTTTAGGATGGCAAACCTTGGCACTCCAGTTGTCCTAGAACTTCAGTTCCCAGAAGTCCTGATCAGCAGGAATGCTGACTTGGGTTTCTGGTAATTGCAGTCCAAGAGCACCTAGCATGCCAAGATTCGCCATCACTGCCTAGTTCCTACAGATATAGAAGCCAGGGGGATAAATGGAAGAAGTTGACAAAACTTTGAACCAAAGTTTCCCAGGTGTATAATACTGGCAATTGCAGCCTCCAGACTAATGACTTCTTTTGTGGCTACTGCTGTTATCATTAATTGTCTGGAAAATATAACTTACCAAACTATTTTTAGGTAGGAAAGTGAATGAGGGAATCTTGTTAAGTGGGCTTGCAGAATATTTTACTCAACTATATAATGCTATCTTTGATTAATTACTGAGTTAATCAAAGATAGCATTATATAGTTGAGTAAAATATTCTGCAAGCCTATTAAATTAATCAAAGATAGCATTATATAGTTGAATAAAATATTCTGCATGCCCACTTTAAAAAGATTCCCTCATTTACTTTCCTACATATAGTACTGGCAATTCTAGCCTCCAGAGTGCAGCAGATACAGTACAGTAAAATCCCGACTTACATATGCCTCGAGTTACATAAAATTCGACTTACATAATGATTTTGTGCTAAAACCATGTCCTGATTTACACAATTTCCTATGGGTTTGATTTGAGTTACATAAATATCATTTTTCCTATGGGTTTGCTTTGAGTTACATAAAAATTCATTTCCCTATGGGTTTGCTTTGATTTACATAAAAATTTTATTTTTCCTATGGGTTTGCTTCAAGTTACATAAAAAAAAACGATTTAAGCAAAAGCCTATGGAACGGACTTTTTCGTAACTAGGGGTTTTACTGTACTTATTTTGTGGCTACTGCTATTGTAATTATATTGGAAAATATAATTCACCAAAATATGTTTAGGTATGAAAGTAAATCTTGTTAAGTGGGCTTGTAGACTATTTTACTCAACTATATAAAGATATCTTTGATTAACTTGGTGTTTGACTCGCTAATTTAGCCTCATTCTCATCTAGCTTAAATATCTTTTATTTCTGCAACATTTGCAAGTACCTTATTTCACTGCTTTTTCAAAATGTTGCTGCAAAGTTTTCATAGAGACCTGTTTTTAGACCCAAATGGAGGTTTTAGTTACATCTTCCTCCCAAACAGTGGATTGTTATGGTTAGGGGAAAACATTTTTTTAAGGAGAGGAGTGGAGGTACAAACTTGCAAAATAGTCTGCCTACTGAATACCTCCCATAATGTCAACTCATCAGTAATGAAAGCAAAACTTCTACTTGAACTGTAAAATTACCTTCCTTCCTTATTTTGAAACTAGCATTTTTTGCCCGGCCTTGCCGGGCAGTTTCTTTCTCTGTGTTGGTGGTTGGGGTGTGTGTGTGTGTGCGCATGCGCATGTGTACACACGCACACACACACACACACACACAGAGACACACACACACAGGGGGTGGAGCTCTGCGTTCGGCCCTTGTCTGTCAGAGAAAGCAAGCCCCTTCTCTGACAGGCAAGGGCCAAATGTGGAATGGGCTCACTTCCCTCCAGGAGGCGAAGGCAGAGAACAGAGTGTTGTTCTCTGCCTTTGCTTCCCATGGAGGGGGAATGAAGGCAGCAGTGCCTTCGCCCCCCCCCCCCCCCGGTGGAAGTGGTTCGCTTCCCTCCAGGAGGCAAAGGCTCGCTTCCCTCGGTGGGAGGGGGATGAAGGCAGCAGTGCCTTCGGCCCCTGCCCCCCATGGAAGGGGCTCGCTTCCCTCTGGGAGGTGAAGGCGGAGAATGGAGCACCGTTCTTGGCCTTTGTCTCCCTGAGGGAAGCGCCAGAGGTGTGGGGAGAAGATGGGCTCCCCCTCTTCTTCCCGCAGCCCCGCCGAAGCTGTGGCGAGGCCAGCACCAGCCTTCTTTGCTGGGGTAGTGGGGAGAAGAGGGGCTCTCCCTCCTCCCCGGAACCCCACTGAAGCCGCGGCGAAGCCAGTGCTGGCCTTCGATGCCGGGGCGGCAAGGATGGCTTCTCTCGGCGTTTTTTTAAATGTGTGCTGGCTGCCCCACCTCCTCCGCACTCGTGCCCATCAGCCTGATTGGCTGAGGGGTTCCATGGCGCGGAGGATGCTGGGAACCATAGTTCTTTTTGTTGTTCGTGTTTGTGGGGGATTTGCCCCACTCTCTGTTTCCGAACCCTTGCTGTGTTGTTAGTTAGGTCTAAAGGTAAGTGTGGGTGGATTGGTACAGGATGGTTGGGCCAGGTGTGGCTGCTAATGCCGGACACTCACCACCCATCCACCTTCTTATAGGTATAGATTACATCACAACCCACACGTTTGGCCTTTCTACCACTACCTTCCCTTTCCTATTTTTCTTTAACATAAAATTGAGTCTAAAGAAGAAAATAAAAAGCTGGCTGACAGTCCTGTAACTTTTCAGTGTGGTCCTAATTCCTACCCAGATCAAAAAGAAGGCACTGGATTTCTACAGGGAAAAACCCCAATTCATTGCCATGCCTTTTCTGTTATTTCTGTAACTATTTTTTTTAAGTGAATGCTAACCCTCTCCTTTTACCACACAGCATAATTTAGCTTAATATTGACCGATTTTCTTTTTACTACTAACCTACTGGGTGGGCTTTTAAAATCTAGCCTATGTTCTTAAACAAGGAGGTAGGATCATATTCTCAGCATACCTGTCAAGTGCGGCTCTGGAAAATATGGGACCTGCGCAGAAGCCTTCTGTGCAAAACCCTTCTGAGCATGCGCAGAAGGGTTCTGTGCAGAAGGGCATGCACAGTACTACTTTCCTCCGCCGGTCAAATTGCGGGATGGCAGCGGGAAAGTGGAGGAAGCAGTGCAGAAATACAGGAAATCCCGGGCAATCTGGGATACTTGACAGGTATGATTCTCAGTCTCACAATGAACTGAGATAAATGCCAAATAATACAAGTGTATTTTCCTCAAATAGAAATAAAGCCAATTTGAAGCAACAGTAACTAGACATTATAATAAGACAATCGTAAAGAATGTTTAACTAGTTATATGTTCACACTCAAGAGAAGCAATTCTCTCCTTTTTTTGTGTCCTTATTTTATGAGGTCTCAGCCAACTTGTACTTCCAGGATTTCCCACAATGCCATGTTAAATGGAGACTCTGCCAAGTAAGAAAAGCACAGCTGTTACAAATTAAGAGAATATAAAATACATTTTATTTCTTCATTCTAAAAAATGGAATTGAGATATTAAGTGAGATCATATATGCCTACGTGTGATAAGGAAGCACTGTAGGAGTCATAGCATTATTTTGTCATGTACCAATAATTCTCCTTTGATTCCAAAGTTCTAAGTGTTTCACACTTTTCAGCAACAAATGATTCCTTCCACCATTAGCCAAAGTGATTTGTAAAAATCACTCATTTAATCTAAAGATCTGTGTTTGCCATAAGCACCAAACATGCCTTCTGATGTAAACCTGGCCTCTATGTGTCCATTTCTTTCCCATTTAACAATCTAAATAAATCAAAGCATTCTTCTCTCTCTCTCTCTCTCTCTCTCCCCCCCCCCACTTGGCTGGAAACATCCGTTCTTGCAACATCTGTCCTCTGGGGTCTCCAGAGTCCCATGACTCCATGTTTACTCATAGCCCAGATTATCACAAAAAAGCCATTTTCCCATCCTCTTGCTGGAGTCAAGAAAAGCGTACACATATGGGACAGCTTTGAAAGTGCATAAACAATTGATGATAAAACACAGGCATTTGAAATTTAAAACCAAGCTGGGAGCAGCAGTCTCAGTTTGTACTTCTGTGGAAACACCAAGTTTCAGGGATACAGTTTTTAGGCAGCTCCACTTCAGAGGGACAACCTGTACACTTTCACACTCTTCCTAGTGTTTCAATAACTATTGCATTTTTCAAATGGCTGCTCAAACCTCCCCCTTCACCAAACAACATAAATTAGCTTGACACTGGTTTAATTTTTACTCCCAAAAAAGTATGTACAGTACCATATATACTCGAGTATAAGCTGAATTGTTTTAGCCCCAAAAATAAGCCCCCAAAAGAGGACACGGCTTATACTCAGGTCAATGATCATGAGGATCCCAAGACCATGCCAGATTGAGATGTGCTGACAATTTAATTAATTTTACCATATTTTCATGTATTTTGATTATTTAAACCCACTAGCAGCTGCTGCATTTCCCACCCTCGGCTTATACTCAGGTCAATCTATTTTCCTGTGTTTTCAGGTCATAGTAAGATACCTCAGTTTATATTTGGGTCAGCTTATACTCAAGTATATATGGTAATAAAAAACACAAACATTAGTTGGGACTAATGACATTTTTGTCTACAGTATGTGTGGTTGCCCACTCAGGGGGTTAAAGGTAGAAGAGAGGGGACAGTGGGATTCACAACATCTCACATGCTGCCTATAGTAGACTGGGATGAACTTTTTTGGGCTAGGGTGACTATCTATCTAGCACTAACCAATTGTTCCTTCTTGCCTTTAAATTCAAAGAGAGCCTTGGCTGTGTTTTTTCACTCTCCTTGTTGGTTGGTATCAGTCATTTGTTGCTGTTGATCTGGTTGCTAGTTATGAGTGCTATAAAGAAAGCAGCATGCACACATTTGTAATGCCAGATAACTGTAAGTAAAAGAGGCTTAAAATGTTTTTCTTCTACAAATGTCTCCGAGTGAGTTATTGGGACTTTGAGTGACAGTTAATGAGAAAGGGGTAGATTCTGGGAGACTTTGAGTTATTCTCCTCTGTGGATTTCTGCACTTCTACTGCTCAGCTAAAGAGAACTTTATCAGAAATTCAAAACTCTGCAACAGAATTCTGTCAAATAAAAAACCTCAAGACAGATGTAGTGCTGCCTACAACATAATATGTTGTTGTTCAGTCGCACAGTCGATTCTGACCCTTTGAGACCCCATGGACCATTTTCCTCCAGGCACCTCTGTCCTCCACCATCCTCCTCAGCCCGCCCCACTCTGTGCCCATTGCGTCCACAATACCATCTATCCATCTCATCTTTGGATGCCCCCTTCTTCTCTTGCCCTCCACCTTTCCCAGCATCAAGGCCTTCTCAAGTGAGTCCTCCCTTCTCATTTGATGTCCAAAGTACTTTAGCTATTTGTCCCTCCAATGAACAGTCAGGATTGATTTCTTCGAATATTGACCTATTTGTTCTCTTTGCTGTCTAGGGGACTCTCAGGACTCTCCTCCAACACCACATTTCAAAGGCATCTATTCTTCTGCGCTCAGCTTTCCTAATGGTCCAGCTCTCACGCCCATACATTACCACCAGGAATACCATTGCTTTGACTATGTGAATGTTTGTTTTCCAGGTGATGTCTGTGCTTTGCCAACATACATTGCCAATATACGTTGGATCATGGAGAAAACAAAGGAATACCAGAAACAAGCATACTTTTGTTTTATTGACTACACCAAGGCTTTTGATTTTGTGGACCACAACAAAATGTGGCAAGTAATTAAAGAGATGGGAATACCAAAACACCTCATATGCCTCATAAGAAATCTGTACATGAACCAAGAAGCAACAGTTAGGACAGAACACGGAATGACAGAGTGGTTTGGAATAGGAAAAGGAGTAAGACAAGGCTGTATTTTATCACCCTGCTTATTCAATCTATACACAGAGCACATAATGCGCAATGCAGGGATGGAGGAATCACAATATGGGATCAAAATTGCTGGGCAAAACATCAACAATTTGAGGCATGCAGACGATACCACCCTAATGGCAGAAAGTGAGGAAGACCTAAAGAACCTCTTGACTGGATTGAAGGAGGAGAGTGCAAAATCTGGTTTGAGATTTAATATCAAGAAAACCAAAATAATGTCAACAGGCCCTATCAGTCCCTGGAAAATAGATGGAGAAGAAGTAGAAGCAGTGACAGATTTTACTTTCCTAGGATCTAAGATCACTGCAGATGGCGACTGTAACCATGAAATAAAAAGACAACAACATAATATAGCAGCATTAATTATAGACCATGGCTGACAGTGAAACAAAGGAAAGAAACATCTTTGTTCCTTGGATTAAGTGTAGTAATGGACTGTGCCAGTTGATAAATAATCTTAGTTGGTGGGTCATATCAGGCCAGCTGCTTCCTGGTAGTAAGGAATTATGGATCAAGCCCACAACCTATCTGTCTTGCCTATTTACTGTCACTTTCTTTTTTGAATTCAGGAGCAACAGAAATATCCAAATAGGCACGGGCATCTCTCTTCTTCACAGAAAAGCCTTCACTCCCTTTATTGGCATAAGGATCTGTAAGCAAGATGGATGATGTAATAGGGTGAATCAGCCAGAGCTCTTCACTTTGGGGAAAGCCCCTCCCCCCTGCCCCAATGCCTCATAGAGTCATGGCTTCAGCTTAATCAAAAACTTATCTTGGGATTCAATATTTCTGACAGAAAGTCATGCAGAGCCAGCCCTGTTATGAAGCACAGTAAAACAACCACCTCGCTCCTAAGCTGTTCTTCTTCAGTCCATTGGACATTCCCCTCTGTTGGAAGACAAAGCTCAGCATGCTGGCTTGCTGCCCTGACATTTGATAGAGAACTCTATCCCATCGCCAGTACAGTAATACCTCATACACCATCCAAACATGGTTCCACAAGTTAGGACGTTGTATGAATTCCGACTTTGTATGAGGCATGCAAAATCCTAGCCGCGATGCCTCATACAACACCCAAATTATTGCCACCGATGCTTTGTATAATGTCGTTCCCATAGAGATACATTGTAACAGCACAAACTGCAGGGCCAGCTGCTGGTCGAACTCCGTTGGAGGCGGGGAAAGAAAAAATTCGCCGCACTTTGGGCTCATCTCTCGGGCAAGTTCTTTCTTTCCACGCCTCCAACGGAGTTTGATCGGCAGCCGGCCGGAGGCGGCGGGGAAGAAAGAACTTGCCCGAGAGATGAGCCCCAAGTGTGGCGAGTTCTTTCTTTCCCCGCCTCCTCCGGCCGGCTGCCGGTTGAACTCTGTGGGGCCTCCAAGCTGCAAGTCCAAACTCCCGCAGAAACCCTAATACCTCATACAACATCTGGCGACGTTGTATGAGGCACCTTTCCCCCCAGAATTGGGCGACGTTGTATAGATCCAACATTGTATGAAGCAGACGTTGTATGAGGTATTACTGTATTGAAGTTTGATTCAGCTGACAATTCAGTTAACTATATGTAGAATGGAGAAAAACGGCACCATCTTGTTCATCACTGTAGGCAGCAAAATGTCCTGTACTGTCCCTGCAGCCATATGGACTATGTTGCTGTAAAGCAAGAGTTTTCAAGCTTTTAAAGCCGGGGCCGGGTCATGCTCCCTCAAACAGCTTTAGGGGCCAGGCAGCCATTTTGCCCTTCCTCCACCATATGGCACTTCCTGGTGTGGTCCCACATAAAATGCTGTTGTGGGCCGCATCCAGCCGACAGGCTGCAGGTTGAGAATCCCTTCTATAAAGAATTACAGGCGACACAAAGGTTTGACTATGCGAGTTAATCCGAAAAGTTTTAATAAACAAAACGAAGCAGGAGGTAATAAGCCAAAAAAGAGGCAGAAGTGGACACCCACATGCAGGAAAGGACACGTGCATCTTTATACAGTGAGAAATGCATGTAAACCAGCCCTCACTTTCCAGATGTTCACTGCTCAGTGGAGGGTTTCTGACCTTTCAAAGTGCTTGGCAACTGCTAGCAATGAACAAGTTACAATAGAGGAAATGACTATTGGAAACAATGATGGGTGCTTTTCTACGTTATGCATTACCCAATTGTGTGACTCAGCATTTCTGATCTCAATTATTTTCTTATAACAAAAAGAGATGGCCTCTGAGGTTTGTGAAGTAACAGTATAAGTTGCATACTCAGGGTTTCCTTCCTTGACTCTTCTGCAGATGGGCCTATCCATGACACAGCCTGGATTCACCTCAGAGCCGATTTGTACACAGGAGATGGAGAGAAGGCAGTGTGAGAGCATAGATGGGCATGTGAATAGACAGAGTAATATGGGAATGCATTTATGACCCTGTTCACCACATTTCTTAGGGGAGCACAAAATATCTCTAGTCTAAGTTTCCAAAATGGGAGGAGGGATAAAGTCATATCATGCTCCTTCTTTCCCACCCAATTCTATTTGGGTTATATGTTGAAGAAGCAGAAAAGAATTTACTTGTGTTGCTTAGAAGTTTAAAATAATAATAATAATAATTTGTTTGGCAACGTGCTAGTGTTATAAATAAGACACAGAGGACTGATATTCACCCTAGTCATGGCACATGCTTCCTCTGCCCTCATTTTCATGTTCAGGAATGGTTCCTGAGTAAATTTGGGTTCCTTCAGACTAGCAAGAAACCTTGGAACTGTTTATGGGAAAGTATATTTATATATCTAGGAACAGGCACAGAGAATGTTAAATGACACCTTCTCAAGATGAAGCAGGGAGGAAAATTTCCTTTTAGGCAGCAGATTGGAGAAAGCTGAGAGAATATGCATAGGGCACAATCTAACAAGGTTCCTAGGATAAAGACGTCTGCAGGTTGAGCATAAAGTAACAAGAAGTAGTGCCTGCTCTAGATCAATGAGTAGCTAATTATTTCATTTAATGATATTATATTTTCAGTGTTAGAAGGGCATTTCTAGGAATTTCAGCTTCAGGAGCCAAAACAACACCTTCAGTATTATGAAGTTTGACTGGCATGAGAGGCTGGAGAGCAATTTCCTTTTCTTCCTCAGGCGATAAAATATCTAGACTTTCAGACTCAAGTGGTTGAGAAATATAAAAATCAGATAGAAAAATAGACTTATCTATGGTGACGCAGTGGTTAAACTGCTGTACTGCAACCAAAAGGTTGTCAGTTCAATCCTGACTAGGGGTCAAAGTTGATTTAGCCTTCCATCCTTCCGAGGTTGATAAAATGAGTACCCTGTGTGTTGGGGGCAAAATTCTAATTAACTTGTGAACTACCCAGAGAGTGCACTAAGTGCTATGGAGCAGTATATCAGTCTGATTGCTTTGCTTTATCAGGTTTTTAGGAGGAGTTTTTCCCCACAGGAATAGACTGAGAATGCAAGCGCGGCGCCAAAATGGCCGCCGCGCCCTTTGCGGGCCCCCCCCCACAGGACAGAGAATCCGGGTAGTTAGGGGCGTGGCCAGCTCCCTTATAAAAGGGGTGGCCACGAGGCAGCCAAGCTGCCATTTTACCTCAGCGACGGAGCGGAGAAGTTTTTTCCCCTGCGTCTCCGTCGCTCGTTAGCTTACCGGGAAGCCTTTTGGTAGCGGTTCTGCCTTTCCGGCTTCCCTTTTTGCTCCGGGGGAGATGCCTTCGAAGAAGAAGGCGGCTTCGAGTTCAGCTCGCGTTGTTAGGAGGCGCAACCCAGGTCGGAGGACCGCGGTGCCGCCTCCTCAGCAGCCACCTTTGCCAGCCCCGGCCGGGGCCGGCGGAATGGGGTCTATTGCCCCTTGGCCCGGGGTGGGCGATCAGAGGGCGGGCGCGGAAGGGGTTCCGGCCCGCGGCCCACGAGCGGTGGACACCGCTCCTGCTCCTGCCCACTCTGTCGGGCCTACTCCTCTTGGGCTCCAGCCTCTCCCGGGGCCCTCTAGCCTTGGGGGGTGGTGCGGCCCCCTGCCTTGGCAGGTTTCTCCACCAACCCTGCCGGGCTTTGGTGCTGGCCAATGGCCATATGTGGGTCCCGGGGTACAGGGACCTGTACCCATGCCTGGGCCAGGCAGGCCGGCCGGCCCTTTGCCCATGGTCAACGTGGACACCTTGCTGGCCCGCATTGCGGCCCTGGAGGCGTCGTTGGCGCGGGCCAGTCAGGCGGGCGCCCCTTTCGGGGTTCCTTTTGAGACGCTGTCGGCTGGAGGACAACAGCCGGCAGGGAGGGTCGAGCTGCTGCAGGCGTGCGGCGCGGTTTCGGCCACTGCCTCGCAGCTCCCCAGCCAGCAACCAGGTGCGGGTCAAGCCCCAGTGATGAGCTCTACGTCGGTCGTGAGCTCCGACGCCCCCAGTGGGCCGGAACCCCCGGTGGGGGCGGCCCACGGGGGTGCAGCGTGTGAGTATACGGTGCAAGCGAGTACATCCACACACATTCCCAATCTAGGGGGGGCCTTTCAATGGCCTTGGCCTCGCGCGCGTGGTGCGGGGGCCACGCTGTCGGCGACCCACCCGGCGACGACGACTACCACCTTGGGCACTGGGGTGGGCATTGGTCCCTACACTACAGGGAATGTTCTGGGGGTGGCTGGATTAGTTCAGACCCCTTTTACCAGGCCGGCTGTCCCTTTTTCGGCCTTGCCGACGGCAGGGTATTCCTTGCCATTGGGTGATCACCTGGCACAGGCTACTAGGGAAAAGATATGGCGAGGGGAGTACGTAGATATCTTCTCACTCCTGAACAGAGAGCCCACCAAGGAGGAAAGGGAGGGTCAGGATGAGAAGGACAAGGAGCAGGCACGCCGCCGCGTACCTGGGCCAACTGGCTCCCCGCTTATTTAATATACATGGCGGTATATTTGAGGGCGCGGCCGGATTTAGCTATTCCCATGGTCCAATATTTGGACAACATATATAGGGCGATGGTCGATTTTCCGGGCCCCTCATGGCTAGCATATGACGAGGAATTCCGTATGAGGATTCCCCTTCACCCCGAGATGAGATGGGATGAGCCGTGCCAGAGGCTTTGGCTTTGTATATGACACCCACACGCCCTGCCCCGGGGGATAGATACCATTGCGGACATGCGGTCCAGCGAGCGGCTCCAGCGCAGGTTACCCGCCAGGCAGCGGGGCAGGGGGTTCCAGCCCGCCTGCTGTGCTGGACTTTCTCGTCAATTGGTTCCTGCAATCGAAAGAACTGCAGGTATAAGCATGAGTGTCCCACATGCTCTGGCCCCCACGCAGCCTCTGTTTGCCCCAAGCCTGGGGGGGCGCGAGGCAGAGGGAAGGGTGGACAGTGGGCTGGCAAGGCTGCCACGGATGGAGCTAGTTCTCCAAAAGGCTCCCTCCCCAATTAAGGTGGACATGCTGGAGCGCTGGCTCGCATCGTACCCGAAGGGGGAGGCAGGGAGTATATTCTTCAAGGTTTTAAGCAGGGATTTCGTATCCCTTTTGTGGGTGATAGGTCCCCTCAGGATGCTCCCAACCTTTTATCCCTTAGAGGAAGGGAGGAGGTGGCTGCGGCCAGCATTCAAAAGGAGTTAGTCGCGGGCAGGGTCGCTGGACCTTTCCCCGTACCCCCGTTTCCCAATCTTAAGGTCTCGCCACTGGGTTTGGTCCCCAAAAAGTCCCTAGGTGAGTTTCGCCTTATTCATCATTTGTCCTACCCAGCCGGCCGATCGGTCAATGATGCTATCCCTGATGACCTTTGTTCAGTCAGGTATACATCGTTTGACCATGCGTTGCGCATGGTGCGCTCGTGTGGCCCGGGTGCCCTGCTGGCCAAGTGTGACATTAAGTCAGCTTTTCGCCTCTTGCCAGTGCATCCGGGCGACTTTGAGTTGCTGGGTTTTAAATTTAAGGGGGAATATTATTTTGATAAGGCCATGCCTTTTGGCTGCTCCATATCATGCTCGGCTTTCGAGCGTTTTAGTACCTTCCTAGAGTGGGCTTTCGCCCGCAGGTCAGGGTCCAGGTCTGTAGCCCATTACCTGGATGACTTTTTATTCGGGGGTGAACGGGGCTGGGACACGTGCGCACGTCTCCTCAACACATTTCAGACGCTAATGGAGGAACTTGGTGTCCCTTTAGCGCCCGAAAAGACCGAGGGCCCATCGACCAAGCTAGTATTCCTGGGGGTTGAGATTGACACAGTAGTGCAGGCTTCTAGGTTGCCGGGTGATAAGGTGTCCAGGATCGTGGCCCTTATCTCGGAATTGCTGGCCAAGCGTAAGGCATCACTGAGAGAACTTCAGGTGCTACATGGGCACCTTAATTTTGCTTGCAGGGTGGTCGCACCGGGCAGGGCTTTTGCCCGGCGCTTATGCGACGCCATGGCAGGGTTATCCAGGCCCCACCACAGAGTCAGGCTCACCCGGGGTATCAGGGCAGACATGTTCGTCTGGTTGCAATTCCTGAGGGAGTTTAATGGGGTCTCATTTTGGAGGTCTGACCTCCTGGCGTCCCCCAATTTCCAGATCCAGTCTGATGCCTCAGGATCCCTGGGTTATGGGATGTACTTCAATGGGAAGTGGGCCTGTGGTGGGTGGCCACCGGCATGGGCAGGCACAGGTCGCCTGCGGGATCTCACATACCTGGAATTTTTCCCCATTCTGGGGGCTTTGATGCTATGGGGCGAACAGTGGGCTAATTCGGTGGTGCATTTCTGGTGTGACAATGCTGCTGTTGTCCACATTGTCAATGCACAGACTTCCAAATCGCCCAGGGTCATGGACCTAGTGCGCCATTTTGTGCTGCGCTGCCTGCGCCTCAACGTTTTGTTCAGGGCCAGGCATGTCCCAGGGATTAATAATGATATTGCTGACGCTTTGTCCCGCCTGCAGATCTCCCGGTTCCGCGCCTTGGCCCCGGATGCGGAGGAATTTCCCTCGCCACTCCCGGACGAGATGTGGACTATTGGCAAGGAGAGGTGAACCGGGCGATTGGCCTGTCACTAGCGCCACGCACGCGTAAGGCGTATCAACAAGCATTCAATTCTTACAGGGCATTTGCTACTCAATTTCTCTTGCCAGAGACCTGGCCTATCCCGGTGGACCATGTTCTGCGGTTCATGGTTCACCTGCATGCACAGGGCCTTGCACCTCGCACCATAGCATCCAAGCTCTCGGCGTTGGCTTTTATGGCCAAAGTGGGAGGTCATGTGGATACCACCTCTGACTTCCGTGTGCGACATGTTTTGGAGGGGTGGGTGCGCGAGCGCGGGCGTTGCCCGGATGACCGGCACCCTATTTCCCCAGGGGTTCTTACCCAGTTGGCCCGGGGCTGGCCAGGCCTCTGTTTTGATCATTATGAGGCAGCCCTTTTTCACGCAGCCACAACGGTGGCATTTTTTGGAGCGCTCCGCATCAGCGAACTCGTGATGCTGTCTAAGGCGGATGCAAGTGGTAGGGCACTGGAACTCGAAGATGTCTACGTAGCCAAAGACTGGGCCCAGTTGAGGATACGCTCCTCTAAAACAGATCAGCATGGCGTAGGCAGTGGTGTAAGACTGCTACGTTGTTCTTTGGCAGACATCTGTCCGGTTGGTGCCCTACAGGAATTCCTGGCACTGCGTGGCATGCACCACGGCCCGTTTTTCTGTCACCAAGATGGGTCTCCCCTTACTAAATTTCAGTTTTGGAAGGTGACAGCCAGAGCCCTCACCAGGGTGGGCCTACCAGGTGCCCGTTATGGCACACATTCGTTCCGGATTGGTGCAGCCTCTACAGCAGCTGCTTTTGGGTACTCTGGGGCTGACATACGCAGCATGGGAAGGTGGGGCTCGCAATGTTTTCAGTTTTATGTGCGCCCACTCCCGCCATGAGTACCAATCCAGTCACCTTACCGCCTTTTTTCTCAATTTTCTTACAGACCCTGGGTGTCGTATTACACCGGTGACAGTATGGCTGGTGGGCCACAGCTATGTGCACAGGGCAGCGCGTTACGCTGCGGCGACAGAATGGGGACCCCGACTGGGACTGGGTGACCACGCCAGTCTCGCATGGCATGGTAAGCCTGGGATGTTATGGCGGGAGCTGCGGCCTTTCCTTTTTTCTGGCCTGGGTGCTGGCCCGCCTGACATTCTAATCATCCACCTGGGGGGCAATGATTTGGGCCAGGTCACCGGCTTATCGCTTAAGCATGCGATTTGCGAGGACCTCGCCTACTTGCATTATGTCTGGCCTGCCACAACCCTGGTTTGGTCGGACATTGTCCCGCGCCATTCTTTCAGAGGGGGCGTTAACCTCCTGGCCCTTGACCGCGCTAGGCGCGCGGTCAATAAGGCAATGGCGCGGTTTCTTGCCAACAGGGCTTGGGGACGGGTTAGTCATCACCCCGATATTAGTCTACAAAATTATGACTTGTACGCAGGGGATGGGGTCCATCTGTCGCGAGGAGGTATGGACCTCCTGTTGGGTGATTGGCGAGCAGGCCTGTTGACCGAGCTGACGGTCTGGGGGGGGGGCGTCAGGTCTTCTTTGAAGCCCCTCCGTGTGGCGGGTAGCACTGGTAAGGTAAACAGTATGACCCACAAGTATCCGGCAGGTTCGCAATTGACTGGACAACACTAGACAGGAATAAATTAGTTAAACGTTGTCCGGTCAACGACGAACCAGGCGATGGGGTGATGACGATTGCTAACCAGCATGCATCACCCCTGTGATTTCACGGATACGCGTCAGAGGGTGGGGTCATAAGTTAGTTATTGACTACGGTCAACAATTTGTTTGTTGTCAACAAACAAATTGATACAAATTGATACATTGTAACCAATTGCCGTTGGCAATTTTGGGGTGGTACCTTACCAGTGTTACTTCGGCCTGCTTGCCTTAGGAATTACGATTGGTCGTTTTACCAATGCAAATTTATAATTCGGACTAGGGCATTGAATCAATAAATGTGGCCCTATGCTGTTATCCACTTTCAATGTTGTCTGTGTCCGTTATTGGGGGGGTGCGCCTGCAATGCAAGCGCGGCACCAAAATGGCCGCCGCGCCCTTTGCGGGCCCCCCCCACAGGACAGAGAATCCGGGTAGTTAGGGGCGTGGCCAGCTCCCTTATAAAAGGGGTGGCCACGAGGCAGCCAAGCTGCCATTTTGTCTCAGCGACGGAGCGGAGAAGTTTTTTCCCCTCCACCCCCTCCCTAGTTAACAGTGTGATATTATGGTCGCTTCGGGGCCGGGTGGGAATTTTTGGTTGGGACCCATATTGGCTCCGGGTCCTGGCTTTTTTGCCCATCCCACACTGTTGCTATGGTTTGATATAGGGGGCTTTCTGTGCTCCTACTGTTGACTTTGGTCACATTGGCGGGTAGCACTGGTAAGGTAAACAGTATGACCCACAAGTATCCGGCAGGTTCGCAATTGACTGGACAACACTAGACAGGAATAAATTAGTTAAACGTTGTCCGGTCAACGACGAACCAGGCGATGGGGTGATGACGATTGCTAACCAGCATGCATCACCCCTGTGATTTCACGGATACGCGTCAGAGGGTGGGGTCATAAGTTAGTTATTGACTACGGTCAACAATTTGTTTGTTGTCAACAAACAAATTGATACAAATTGATACATTGTAACCAATTGCCGTTGGCAATTTTGGGGTGGTACCTTACCAGTGTTACTTCGGCCTGCTTGCCTTAGGAATTACGATTGGTCGTTTTACCAATGCAAATTTATAATTCGGACTAGGGCATTGAATCAATAAATGTGGCCCTATGCTGTTATCCACTTTCAATGTTGTCTGTGTCCGTTATTGGGGGGGTGCGCCTGCAATGTTTGGTGCTGTAAGAGAAATCTGGAACTGCTAGAAGGTTGCAATCCATCATTCCTTTATTAATTAAAGAAAAATATTTTCCCTAGCAATACATGAAGAAAGAACAAACAAAAAATCCAGTCACAATCCAATATGTTCCTGGTGTGTATACAAGTGCAAAAATTAAATTAAATTACATTTGAGAATTCAACCTCACATGGAAATATGCCACCTGTACACAGTCAGTACACACACAGTCTATGCTTAAGCAGCCAGTAAAAGAGCACCGGGGGACGGGGGGCAGCGTCTCTGGATGTGATTCATCCTACACACACACACACACACACCTGATCATATTCAGAGACTCATTAAATATGCAGGACTATGTTTTTGTTTTTTAGTCAGAGTACATCAGTAGATTAAGAAGGCAGCATTTATAAGGCTTCACCTTCTACTCCCTACCATCCTCAACACTTGCCCACAATTGTGATGTGTTTGCATCATGTGCACAAGCACTGTCTCCAGAATACTACCCTTCCCTCCCACCTGTAGCAGCAGGAATATAGAAGCATGTAGAAAGAATATGGAGGCAGTCTGGTGGCCTGCCCTCTATTTTCAATTGGCTCTATCCCGCTGGATGAAACAGAGTCAATGAGGCTTCTTCTTCTTCCGTATGAGGCTGTTACTACTTTAATAAATATTTCAGGATTTTTAATGACTGTATGTAGCAAAGGCCATGCAAATCAGCCTGGCCCTTTTTGATTCCAGTTCAGAGTATCTTCCTCTGTCATGTGGGTGTCTACTCTTTCAAAGCCAGAAATATCTGAATTGTGTTTTCCTTGTATGACTGTTTATTTCATTCTTCAAAAGGATATTGCATGTGACTCTGGGTGGTGTTATGGTTATGTATTAAGCCAGAGTGTGAACTTTGGAAGAGCAGGGGCAACAGCCCCACAATCTTTCTCCATGGCTATACTTAAGCACTTTTTAAAACAAACTTCCAAGTTTAACACTAGATCACTTTATCACTGGACTGCACTGCACTGATACATTGGTTTAGTGCTAGATCACCTTCGAATAGAATAAAGAAAGGCAAGTTAAGGATTGCTGAGGTGGGGGGCATGATTTGTGGGTATGTATCAAACTGCATCAGATTGAGGGGCCTGTGTAGACACTGGCAGTAAAACAAATCCAGGATCTTTGTGTAATCACTTACACTAAATATAACCATAAAAGATGTTATAGCTCAAGCAACAGTGAAGCTGAATTTCTCTGGCTTGCCTTGATGATGTACTCACTCTCACATTCTACGTTTTTAGTGAGTAGATGAATGGATTAATAGTCTGGTGGCCTATTCCTTATTTACAGCTCTGTTCTATCCTACTCAGTGAAACAGAGCTAATGATTTCTATATGACTCACATAGAAACCAAGCAGACTTTGAAGAGAGGTGACAAAATGAATGGCACTGGTTAGAAGCCCACATTACAGAGAGCCTGTAATTAGAGTTGAAAACACTTAAATGTTGTCTAGGGTCTTTGAAGTCAAAGGCATCCCATGCTTAAATCCTAAAGACCAACTAACCAACCAAAGCACAGCTATGGGTTGTTTTAAAAGAAATGGGTGTGCCTCAACATAGGATTGTCCTGATGTGGAACCTATGTTATGGACCAAAAATTACTGTTAGAACAGAATATATAGAAACGAAAGTTTCCCACAAGTTAAGGATGGATTTTATTTCTCTGTCTACTCACAACTGGTACACAGAACATGTCAAACCGAAAATTAGATTAGATTCAGATGGAGGAATGAAAACTAGAAATATTAATAATCTAAAATATGCAGATAACCCTATTAAAATCTATAATGTTGACGTATTTAAGAGGCTTCAAACCATCAGGCAGAATTGTATCAAATAGTCTGCAGCCTCACTGCAGGAGGTCAATTAAGTGGGAATCACCATAGCCTTCAACGTTGTGAAGATTTTACTAAAGATTTTTAGGTCAAAAGTTGAGGCCATCCAACGGACCTAGACTCCAGTTTTAATACAGTAGATCAGGTTAAGATGTCCAATGAGTCACATCTAACTCATTGTTAAGATAATTCAAAAGAGCCTCCCTCCCCTTTCTTACATGACACAGAAAATATAAATGCTGTTGACTTGACCAAATTGTTAGCAGCCTCATCCTCACCAAAGCCCAGGTCTTTAGATCAGGGATAACAAGAACTGCACAGAGAACTTTCTGCCAGTTCCATAAATCTCTCCATCCTGCCAGGATATGAAAGCCACAAGAAGAAAAAAGATGAAAAGAAGCCAAAAGACATACTCATTTCAAACCTGACATACCTTCAGCCACAAACACACACAGAAACTCCATCTTTCTCACAAAATATCAAGCAGAATACACTCTGCTACATTTTGTAGGAAGCTTCAATCAAATAAATTAGCTACAGTTTGTAGAGAGCATCTGTATCATTTTCTTTATGTGTATAAAAACAGCCTTGAGGATGAGTTTACTACAAACCTGATCACCAGAGGCAGAATTAGGCAACCCTTCTACTCATTGCTGGTTTAAACTCACTGCCTCGTTCTAAGCTTGTTGGGAGCTAATGCTTTTTAAAGACAGGGGAAAGATGTTTGTATTTTCTGATGTCTTTTTATTAATTGTCCAACTGTTTGTTGGAGTGTCTTTCCCTCAGAACAACTCCCTGCATCACCCGGTCATCACAGTTGGCGCAGATCCAAAGATGGATCGAAAATCTTTAACTAGAAATAGAGCTTTCTTGGTGGTGGCACTGACACTGTGGAATTCTTTACCAATAGAGTTGTGCCAGTCTCCATCACTGGCTATTTTAAATAAGCAATTAAAAACTCTTCTTCAAGGAGGCTTTCCAGGGTGTTGTCCCTTTACAGATAAATTATCAGTCAGGTTGAGTCCCAATGCCCTCAGACATCAATTATTTTATTTTATTTGTTTGTGGCACATTTGTCGGTTGTCTGTCTGACCTGTTGTGTGTTTTGTTGTTATTTCTTTCTGTCTGTTCTGTTCACCACCCAGAGTGGGATACCACCCAAATGGGCGGTATAGAAATATAATAAATAAATAAATTGTGAGATGCCTAGAGTAGTGTCGGACAGTAATTATGGCAGGATACAAATTCAATCAATCAACACAAAACATCCAGAAATAGAAAAAGGTATGAAAACATTAAAACCTGGGCATATATGCAGACCCAATATGTATTAATTTTGCTATGTTAATTTTAACTGCAGTGCTTCTGATTTATCTTTGTTTGATTGTTTCTATTTGTTATATTTCGCCATGGGAAGTGGGAAGAGATTAAAATGGCATTTTTTAAAAAATGTGGGTGTTATTTTTGCTTTCTTGATATTTATAATTTTATTTAATTTATCTATATATTTTTAATTGTAAAGATTTATTATTATTATTATCATGTACACTGTCCAGAGTGAGAAAATATCCCAGATGGATGGGAAATAAATGAACAAATAAATAAAATCAGAAAGCACGTTCATTCAACCTGGGAAATAAGTCTTAGCTGTATGTTGTGTACTCCACGAAGCATAAACTTTGACTCTGTTTATTCAGTGTGGAAGTAAAATGGACTCACGCAAGAATGCTACAGGCTTAAATCTGCAAGACTTGAGCAAGCCTCTTATGGATAGGAACTTTGGGACATTATAGAATTGCCATAAAGCAGAAATGATTTAATGGCATACAACAACTAGAACAACAAACTCCTGCCATTTTTCAAGGAGTTTTATAAAATAAAAGGATCACTTAGGTTGTCTGCATATTTTTGGTCAATCAGCTACTCTTTCTATGTTTGCTCTTTGTGTGTGCACTTAATGTTAGAGGGACTGTGGTGGCTCAAGTGGTTAAGATGCTGAACTCGCTGACTGGAAGGTTGGAGTTCAATTCCCAGGCCCTGCACGACTGAGTGAGCTCCCGTTTCTGTCCCTGCTCCTGCCAATCTAGCAAGAAATTGCAAGTAAATAAATAGGGGCCACTTTGGTGGGAAGGTAAACAGCGTTTTGTGCACTCTGGTGTTGAGCCATGCCTGTCACATGTCCACGGAAACGTCTGCAGACACAGACAGCACTGGCTCTTTGGCTATGAAACAGAGATGAGCACTAAACTTTAGAGTCAGATATGATTGGCGTTCGAGCAAGGATGACCTTTACCTTTATCTTTCTGTCAGAAAATGAAAAGTCACTTATTTTGCAGAGAGACATTTTAATCAAAATGTAAAAAAAATGTTGATGAAGAAATCCTTCGAGAATAAAAATTTTTAAAAGTTACCCTCCACTTCCTTTCTTTAGAAGAGCAAAATCTGACTTCTACTGATGATCATAGTTGATTGCATCCCATGAGATCTCAAGTTTTCCTTTCGCAACATAAAAAGTACACTTTTGCTACATTATCTATCTCAGACATGGAGAACTTGAATTAAAATCTGAGGTTTTGATATCTGGGGACTGAACAGTTAATTCCCTAGCTTGTCCAATGTGAAAGAATTCTTCTCCTAGCTGCAGCTATGTCTTGGAAAGTGACCAAATTTAGAAGAGAAAAATCTGTAGTTTCTTAGGAAAGGGGGCAACAGAGAGAGAAAGAAAAAGAGAGAGAGAGGCATTTCAAATAAGCAAGTCTTCTGTTTTACAGCTTGTCTAAGACTACTATCGTTACTCCTACTATTACTACTACTAATACCCTTAAATTGTGGTGGCATCCAGTTTACAAAGAAAGAGTATTGCCTTCAGAGAAAGAGGCTCAAGATGGTTTAGTTTCTTCTGGCCCCGATTCAGAGCAAACCACAAGCAAACATACTTTCAGTATAAATAAGACAGTGTGTCTCGCCAGTTAAAGCAATTCAAACATGAATGTAGCAATTTAATTGGTGCCAATTACTGTGCCTCGGCAGCATTAAGAATTCAGTCACAGCTTCTTAGAATCCTGCATACATAAAGAAAATGAAGGTGCTTCAAACTATTAGATTGTCACTGTTGTCTTCTGGCTATGGTACCAACTACACAAGTGGGGAAAAAATTAAGGCTTCTCCAAGCACAGAAGCCATGAAATTGTAAGGTGTTACAAGACTCAGCAATTAGTCAAATACCCCTTTGTCTCCATGAAAATTTCTTTGTTCAGGATTACCTTCTCTTGGGAACAAAAATTAAGGTTTTAGTTCTTTCGCCTTTATCTATAATCACAGGTCTTGATTCATACCCTTTCCCCATGCATTTTAAACATCAGCATCTAAGATTTGGGTGTGTACCCTTATTTATCAGTACTGTATATATGCCATCATGGGCTAATGATGTGCAAACATATTTTCTAAAATGTTGCTTTAAAATAACTACTTTCAAATGTGGGTGAAAAAACAAGGCAGGTTCCAAAGTATATTTCTCATTGGTTAAAATTATTTTATTCTCTCTGCCCCCACCTCTACTACTTGCAAATCCTATGTTTTCTTTCCTTCACTGTGCCAGACATTGTTGCAACTTCATGCATTTTCAATTTTTAAAAAGCCATCCACAAAATCCATATGCCTGAAATTTAACAGGGATAAGTGCAAAGTTCTACATCTGGGCTGGGGGGAGGGGATGCACAGTTACAAGATGGGGAATACTTGGCTCATGTTTTAGCTTGCTGAATATGAGCCAACAGTGTGAGGTGGCTGCAAAAAAAAGTGCATAATGCTACTTTCGGTTGCATGAACAAAAGTATAGTCTCTAAAACCTTTGAGGTGCTAGTCCCCTTCTAATTGGCAATAGTTTGACCATATATAGAGTACTATGTCCAGTTGTGGAAAACAAGCCCTATGAAGAAAGCTTGACAGAACTGGTCATGTTTAGTCTTAAGAAAAGGAGACTGAGAAGGGGAATATGATAGCACTCTTCAAATACTTGGACGACAGTCACAAAGAGGGACAGGAGCTGTTTTTGATAATCTCAGAATGTAAGACACATAATAACAGGCTGAAACTACAGGAAATTACAGATATAGGCTGAATATCAGGAAAAACATCTTAACTGTTAGAGCAGTACGACAATGGAACCAATTGCCTAGAAGAGGTGGTGAGCACTCCAACATTGGAGGCATTCAAGAGAGAACTGGACAAGCACCTGTCATATATGCTTTGATTTGGATTCCAGCATTGGGGGGGGGGAGTGGACTCAATGGTCTCATAGGCTCCTTCCAACTCAGTTATTCTACCATTTTATGAAAATCACTAATTAAATGCATTTTGTGAAATTTATAATGTACATCATTGACTATGAACACAGAAAATGGGTACTCAATACTTTCTGCATCTTAATTCCTCCCAGTTCTATCGTTTACAATTACATCCTGAGTCCTATTAACTGTATGTATACCTGAAGGCCTGGGGAGCATTTCATGAACTTAATGAAACACATCACTATCCCAGAAATCACATGCTGTAAATATATATGAAAATCAATATAAGCAACTGATTTTCATATATATTTACAGCATCAGTTGCATATTTGTTCTATTTACCATAATCCATTGCTTCTCTCACAACACATATTTTAGGGTTTTTTCTTTTAAATTAAGCCTGTGTTTATTTTCCAAAGACCAATCACAAAATAAAGTACAATAAATGCAAGATATGGAAATGCGGGAAACAAACACATTAGTCACCATGATTAAAGCCCATGGGGAAAAAACATATTGCAGATTCTCTCTTCCCTTTACATCTTGCAAGAAAAAGCTAGCACAAATTGTGAACTATGCTCCTCCATGCAGAAAATATATTCCAGTCTTAAAGCCACTGAGGAAAAGGTCCTGTTTCAGCTATAACTGTTTTTGACACACATGTAGTAGAAACTAATGGTGAGACCTTATTCATTGACCAAAACTGAGAGTCCACTACACAAGACTGAATTAAGACATGTTACGGCCCTGTCGTGTCACCTTTAAGAGATTCCATGGCATTGCCAAAAGTGTATGTTGTTCTAGCAGACTTTTAAAGTTAGATTTTAGTATAAGGCCTCTTCCATAACTTTGTTAGCTTCTTGTATAAACTCAGCCCTGCTAGTATACATCTCTTGAGCATTTTGATTACTATAGGTTACTCACTGATTCTTTTTCAGCATTGCATCTTGAACTGAAATATTAATAGAGGATTTATTTTAAAGTTTAAAACAATATTTAGAATCAAAATGCTCGAAAACTCTCAAGTTACACGTAAAGGTTCCTGCAGTTTTCTCTTCCAGCTACAGGTTTTTATCAGCAAAGGGGGAAGGGTGATTTTAGGAGGTGTTCTTTGAGTTAGCATGACTTTGAGTTAGCAGGCTTAGATTATATGTTGTGGAAAGTACAGTTACAGTTTTGAGCCCTACAGAGATATTCAGAAGTGCAGAACTTTAATCATTCCTATTCTGAAAGATTACTCTCAATTCACAAAGAGCTTGAGCAGCTATCTCAGAAATCAGTGTATAGTTCATATGTCTCCTTCCAAAATCTTGATGAAACTATTCTCTCTGTGTTAAGCAAAACAAATCCCCAGCAGCATTTGGCTCTGAGTTCTGCCAGTCCAGAACAATTTCAAAGTTAGAACAATGTGTGCAGCCATTAAAATCAACGACAACATTTCAGATGCTGTAATAAGGGGAAAGGATACAAACCACAATTCCGAGGTCACACAGTCATAGCTGGGACTTGGCTGTTGTAGAACCTGAGGAGAGAGAGAGAGGGAAACTTTTAATAGCAGTTGGGGCTCCATAAATTTTTGTGTCCTTTCACCCTTGAGTTGGATGGAATGGAAAGAGACTATTGAACTGCCATTGCAAAATCTACTCAAAACAAATAGCTTACTTATCCCTGTGAAGAAAACATGTATGACACTGAACACATAGATGCACAGGGAAAAAGAAAAGTTTGAATCAATCACACAACAGCTGGAGCAATCTCTGCTCTGCAAAAAAGTTCTGTATGAAAGCAACCCTACCCTGGAATGTTAACAGTCCTGTAACACACATTTGCGTTGTATCCACTTGTTATTAATTAGCCTCTAGAGTAATTAGGTTACACCACAGATTTGCACTCATTCTGATGCACAAGGATGCAGGAAAGAGTGTGTGTGTGTGTGTGTGTGTGTGTGTGTGTGTGTGTGTGTGAGAGAGAGAGAGAGAGAGAGAGAGAGAGAGAGAGCAAAGAGCCAGAGGAAATGTCGCGCAAAAGCCATGTAGAAGGTGAAATTTCAAATCTGGAATGGAAATTAACTTTTTTAAGATGTTCATTTTAAAAATAGTGATATGAGACATAAAAGTGATTGATCAGATAGCTAGCAATAGCAATTACACTTCTTCTTTCGTGTCTAGGCCAGACAAGAAACTGCCAAAATGAACCCACCTTTTGGTAAATTAATTCTGTAGTTCCTTTCACCTGACCTAGTGTGAGGATGATTAGCTGGCAATACAAGGTGGCTGTTACCAGGGTATGCCCGATTGTGGTTAAAAAATACCCCCAATTTTTGAGGAGGTTATTTTTTTTAATCCCTCATAGCACTTAGTGCACTCTAGGTTCACAAGGTAATGAGCATTTTTCCCTAACTTGCTGGGATACTCATTTTATTGAGCCCACAAGGATGGAAGGCAGCAGTTCTGGCAGCATGTGAAATTCGGAAAATTAGAATATCGTGCAAATGTTCAGTAATGCAATTTAAAAGGTGAAACAAATATATGAGATAGCCTCATTACATGCAAAACGAGATAGTTCAAGCCTTACTTTGTTATAATATTGATGCATATGGTTTACAGTTTATGAAAACCCCAACCCCCCCTCATCTCATGTACCCCATAATCATCACATAATCTCATGTACTCTGTATGCCATGGATCATCACAATTATAATAAATTAAGGCATGACATATCTCGCTTTGCATAATCTATCTCATATATTTGTTTCACCTTTTAAGTGAAATGAATGAACATTTGCATGATATTCTAATTTTCCAAGTTTCACCTGTATTAATAATTTCAATGTTACAGCCTATTTTAAACCCCATTTCACCAGCTACAGATTCTTCTCATGCTTTGTCCTTTGTTCAGTGTTTGCACAATATCACAGTTTTTCTTGGTTTGGTTATACTGTACTGTTTTGTACAATCACAAGGCCATGTGCTACTACAGCTTTGCATTTGTATTTGTTTTATTGGCTCAGTTTCTTGATATTATATTTTACAGGGACGTAATCTTCATAATCTGTGGTGATATAATCTAATCTTCATAATATGTGGTGGTTCAAGTGGTTAAGACCCTGAACTCACTGAGTGGAAGCTCAGAGTTCGATTCCTGGGTACTGCATGAAGGAGTGAGCTACCGTCTCTGTCCTAGCTCCTACCAACCTAGCAGTTCAAAAGCAAGAAATTGCAAGTAGATAAATAGGGACCACTTTGGTGGGAAGGTAAACAGTGTTCCATGCATGCCTGCCACATGTCCACAGAAACGTCTGCAGACACAGACAGTATTGGCTCTTTGAGTATAAACAGAGATAAGCACTGAAACCTAGAGTCAGATATGACTGGCTTTTGAGCAAGGGCAACCTTTACCTTGATCTTCAACTTCCAATTTTTGTAGACATGGATTTTTAAGAATGCAAACCACCTTGAGAAAGATGGGATACAAATTTCAAAAAGAATGAATGAATGGATAGGTGAAAGAATGAATGACGTACGTGAACACACATTAGCAATACACTGATACTATCACATAGTAGAAGACAGTGCCAACACAGCATGTCATCTGAAAACTGGAAAGCAGTTGACAGCACTAATTACTCTGCTCATAAAATGTTTGGCGGTTCTGAAACAGACTTCAATATGATTTCACTTGAGATGTAGGCAGATAAACATCAGAATAGACAAAGTTGTAGTCAGGGATTGTCAAGACGAAATCAAGCAGAAGCTCAGGGTGGACAAGGAACAGAGAGCCAGAGAGTGTGTGGAGTATAAGCCAACATAGAAAGTGGAATTTCAAGTCAGCAAGAGAAATCTGGGGAAATGAAAGCAAATGCAAGGTAAAAGCAAATGCAAGCCGCCCAGAGTCGGCCTTGTGTTGAGTGGGCGGGATATAAATTGAATAAATAAATAAAAAATAAAATTCAGGCAGGAGTCACAACCCAATGCAGAGGACACATGACACAATATTGTGTCTTTTGCTGCCACAACTTCCCTTACACATGCACAAAACAACCAATAGCATTCTGGTCAACTGTGTAAAATCTCATACTAGAGTAAAGTGTGGTTTAGGATGCAACTGTACTGGGCCTTTTGGTGCAGGCTGGTATAATCTAAATGGGGTCAGATAAAATAGGTTGGAGGAATGATATGCCATTTGAAGCAATCCTTGCATACAAATGGCATATCAACCACAAGCAAGCTTGTTTCCAGTAATGTAAAGTGACTTAATAAACAAGCCACTTCAGGATATAAGCAAATTTAACACTTCCCCTGCTCCTCTGCAGAGGAGTAGGGAAAGTGAAATACATTTTTGCATCTGCTAGATCATTAGCTTTGCTAATGCACTGAACCAATTACATTTTTAAAAAAAAATTAAAATCCTTTATGTCTAGTGTTAACTAAGAGACTGTCTGGTGCTGCAATTTCAATCACACAAAGAAAAAGAAAATGTTCAAATTAAATCTAAGTGATTCACCACATCAGAGACAATCTAGCGGATGAATGTTGCTGCTGCTGTTGTTGTTGTTTCACTTCCCCTGTCATTCCACAGAGGAGCAAGGGAAGTGTTTGGTCTGCTGATATCCCGAAGTAGCTCATTTATTAAGCTACTTCACAATACAGTATCAGAAATTCAAACTAGAAGGAGCTTTGGCAGCCTCAATAGCTTTAAGACTTGAATTCAGTCTTTTCCCAGCAATCACATGTGCTAGGAATGGACTAAACAAGACCATACCTACCTGTGCCAAAAAGATAGAAGCCCCTGATAAAGGCACAGAAAGGTGCAAATAGGGGTGGGGGTTAATTGATCTATTGCAGTGATGATTTGTGTGGCTAGCACATAAAAGAGTGGGCCAATCTGCTCTTGCAGCATGCCAAACAGTGGGACAAATGTCCTTCTGGATATGTTCTTAGCGGTAAGGCTGGGATTCGGCACATTTTAGCCCTTCAGATGCTGGGAGACTGCAACTCCCAGCATTCGCCACCACTGTCCCTGCTGGCTGAGAATGAAAGAAATCCAACAACATTCAGAGCGGATGAATTTCAGATCCATTCCAACATACGGTCTTTGTAAATAATAACTGTGGTGTCGAGGCAATTCTGACTTGTGGCGAGCCTTTTTTAGGCAGATAGTACTCAGAAGTGGTTTCCTATGCCCTTCTTCTGGGCATACTATGGGGCAGTAGAGTTTGTCCAAGACCACCAAATCTGGCTCTTCTGGGATGCACAGTGAGAAACTAAAATGCAAATTTTTGCCTGGATAAGATCCTTATGCAGCCAACTATGGGCTTTTTTTAGGACCTGATAGCTACCAATGGGTTAGTGTAGTCACTGACCCTCTACAGCTTGGCCTCCTAAGAAAACACTGTGCTATAAGTCTTGACTAGATGAAGTGGCCAGGTGCCCCTTTTCATACAAAGAACCGTAGCATTCCAAGTCCTGTCCAAGCGGATGTCTGCTTTCCTATACAGTATGTCTAACACTGGACATGCAGGAAATGTGAGTGGATTATTATTGATTTTATAAACAAAAAAACTATATATAAAACACACACAAAGCCTTACAAACACCATTATAATACACATATTAATCATCTTAAATGAAATAACATTTTGCCCACCGCCACCCCAATTTGGACCTACTTAATCAATTTTTTATTCCATTAATTACATTCCATTCATTTTCTACTAGTCTTCATCTTTTCCCTTTTATTAATACAAACTTCATAAAATCTCCTCAGATCTCTTCAAAAGAATTAATTTTCTTCAAACCTTTTTCAACTATAATCTCATCCATCAGCTTATCATTAATTGCTAAATTCCAACATTCTTTATACCATTCCATTATTTGAAAATCATAATCCACTTAGGCAAATTTTTTACAATAGCAAAGCAATCACACTTATATACCGCTCCATAGCACTTAGTGCACTCTCTGGGCAGTTCACAAGTTAATTAGCATTTTACCCCCAACATGCTGGGTATTCCTTTTACCAACTTTGGAAGGATGGAAAGCTGAATCAACCTTGCGCCCTGGCCAGGATTAAACTCACAACCTTTTGATTGCAGTGCAACAGTTTAACCATGGTTTAATCTTGCTGCTGTGGATGGTGGTTTTTTTTTAATGTCATAAAAATATTAATCTAAAGGCAAGTCACAGCTTGAGATGCCCCTGCCTTAACAACCTCAAATGCTTATGAAGGCAGCCCTGTTTTGTGCGTGTGTGCGTGTGTTGGCATAGTGGCCATTCTAATAATAAAATGAAAATATAGTAAGTGGATTTGTTTGGAAGTGAATCCTGTTAAACTGCATATTCGTCTGGCACCAATCAGCAAAGGAGGAGAAAAAATACTCTGTCTAAAAGTGCTCTTAGTACCAGTAGATGGCATTACAGATAGATGATATTCTATCTAGCATAAACTTTTCTGTATGATATAGCCCCATGATGGTGAACCTTGGCACTCCAGATGTTCTTGGACTTCAATTCCCAGAAGCCGAAGCACCCTGTGAATCCACACGAGTGGGTTTACTGTGATTCATCCGGCCCATGCTGCCCTCGTCCCTCCCAGAAGCAGAAGTAAAACATGCCCGAGAGCAGCACGGGCTGGATGAATCACAGTAAACCCATTCATGTGGATTCACAGGGTGCTTGGGCTTCTGAGAATTGAAGTCCAAGAACATCTGGAGTGCCAAGGTTCACCATCACGGATAGCCTTATGTGACATGAACTCTCTTTATTTTTATTAATCTGAGAGCAGAGGACTTCACAATATTATTAAAATTGACTTCCATATCACAGTGTAAAGCAAACATTCAAGAGATCCAATCAAGTAGCAGTAGCTACTCTGACTACATAACATTTCTATTCAAATAATGCTAGGAATAAACTGTGACAATCAGATCATTAATCAGCTTCAATTTTAAAAACTCACGTCTGAACTGCTCACTGAAATAAATGAGATCAAGTTACAGGAAGAATCTGTCTACATCATTTCTTTAAATTCTTTAAACTACTGGTGAAAACACAGAGTGGAGAAAGCTGACTGCTAAAGCATGTGGTGACATAAGAATGTACCAAAGGGGTGTGGAGAACCAGGCTAATTATCTACAGAAGGTTCTCCACCTCACTATGTTTCGTGTTCGGGGAATGAAGAAGCAGACGAGTGAAGTAGTGAAATTCAGCTCTTTATTAGTGGGGTTTGAACACAGTTTGGATGGGGCAAAACTCGGACTTATATACACTATAAACAGTAACAGTAACAATACAACAAGCCCATTGGCTAACAGAGTGTGCACATTTTTCGATCCACTTATTTGCATAAGAATAGAAACATGAGAAAAGATACATTCTGCTCCTGTCAGAAAACACAGCTAACATACATAACACTATGGGAGATCTGTTGCTGCCTTTTTCTAAACGCTCAATACACACCAGATACACAATCTCAGCATTCATTACAACAGTTTTGTAAGCTTGGCCAATATTACTGCTGAGATATTACAGAGTGAAGGCAGAATACTGTATACTGATTTGGCTTTTCGAAGACCATCCGGGGATGTGGTGGCTTAGTGGTTAAGATGCTGAGCTTGACAATTGAAAGGTCAGAAGGTCAGCAGTTCAAGACCCAAGTGCTGCACTATGGAGTGAGTGTCCATTGTCTGTCCCAGCTCCTGCCCACCTAGCAGTTCAAAAAGCAAGAAATTGCAAGTAGATAAATAGGTACCACTTTGGCGGGAAAGGTAACAGCATCCTGTGCTCCCTGGCATCTAGTTATGCCTGACACATGATCACAGAAATGTATCCAGCTGGGGCCAGTACTATGCCAGCAGCATCTCCTTGACTATTTTGGTTCCAAACAAACAAAAATGCAAAGTATAATAGAAATAGTTGATGGCTAAAATCCTGTTGCACAGTTCTTGTGTACAACGAAAATGGCATCAACAGCAGTGGCAAATCACCACCTATTAAAGGCTCCCTTTGGTAATTTTGGGTTTGTCTTACTGAGCAGTGTGTCAAAGTCATAATAACATTCATGAAAATGCATTGGTATGAATCCATTTAGCACTATAAAGGATCTGCATGCAAGGATACATGGTTAGAGCGCATGTGTTGTTTACATGAAACCCAGGTTCTATCCCCAACATCTGCTTTGCAAGGAGCACAATCAGGTAGCTGGTGACAGCAATGGGAAAAGGTACTTTTTGAACTACAGCATCTGGGTGATGCTGTCTGTGGGATTTTGGGAACTGTAGATCAAAACAAATGAAAACCGTTTGCCTGAACCCTTGGATAGTCACTGGACAGTTTAGCTGGGACAAGTAATATGCCCTCATCTTTTAGGACAGCATCCTCTGTTCCTTATAGATACTGAAGTGGTTAGACCTTTTTGTCCAATTATCAGAAGTTCCATAAAAGTGGCATGTACCAGTTCCTCAGGCTGCAGTGGCTCAAGTGGATAAGACACTGACTGGGAAGCGGAAGGTCAGCAGTTCGATTCCCGAGTACTGCAGGACAGAATGAGCTCCCGTCTTTGTCCCAGCTCCTGCCAACCTAGCAGTTCGAAAGTAAGAAATTGCAAGTACAGTAGATAAATAGGGACCACTTTGGTGGGAAGGAAACAGCATTGCGTGTGCTCCGTTGTCTAGTCATGCCTGCCACATGACCACAGAAACGTCTGCAGAAGCAGACAGCGCTGGCTCTTCGGCTTTGAAACAGAGGAGCACTGCACCCTAGGGTCGGATACAACTGGCTTTTGAGCAAGGGAGACCTTTACCTTTACCTTTTACCAGTTCCTTTGGGTCATTCCAAAAGTTTCAGAAAACTATTGGCACACCCTTGCAGCAAACATGAGACTTTGGCTTTTTCTTTTCTAGTGCCTTCAAGATGCCGGGAACAATTCAGTTGTTTGAACATTCTTCTTTTGCTTCTCCGAGAAACATTTTGGAGAAGGTGACAACATCCCAATTGTTTTCAACTGCTACTTTCTGGCGTAAGACTCAACTTTCTTTGGCAAGTCACCGCAGACAAATCCTGAGCCATCCAGGCTCCTGAATCAACATAGGCAGGCGATGCCAATCATCCTCAAGAAAGCATGGGACCGAGACAAGAGGCTCTCTAGCGCAGGGGTGACCAAACTTTTCAGGCTGCGGGCCGGTCATGTGGCTTAGGCTCACTATGGTCCACGGGCTGGATCCGGCCCCTGATGCCAATTTATCCAGCCTGCAGAGCCCTCGTTGCATCCGGAAGCAGAAGTAAAACACCCCCATACGGGAGCATTTTACTTCCACTTCCTGGAGCGATGAGGGCTAGATGAATTGGTGTCAGGGGCCGGATCCGGCCCACAGGCCGTAGTTTGAGCACCCCTGCTCTAGCACACAAAAAGCATGCCTGCAAAAGAAGACTGGCTGAAGTTCTGCCTTTTGGGAAACTGACTGACTCTGGAAAGGCACCAGCCCTTTGCGAGCCGCTCTCTCCGTCCACATCTGGATTTGTTAAAGCGGTTTCCACTGGCAGCTCGCTTCCGAGGCTGGACAAGCGGAGAGGAGGAAGAAGGATAACGGATGATTAGTTCAGAGGAAGACAGCTTGGGGCTTACCTTCCTTCGCCGGGGTGGGAACGGAGCCGGGGTTATGTCGCCCGTCGGTTCCCAGAACCTGAGGAGAAATCCCCCCCCCCCCAGCCCACTTTTGCCTGTATCTTTCTTGGGAAGTTTCTCCCAGTGGCTTCGCGTCCACGGACGGCCACAGCTTCAGCCGAGCGCCCGCAGCCCTTTCCAAAACGTGAGGGAGGGACGGTGTGCGCTGGGAAGAAGCCCAGACTAGAGAGAGGCGGGAATCCAAGGCAGGCAGGCGGGCGGGCCGAAAGGGGGGGCGGGCGGGCGGGGGGGGGAGGCGAGGCGGTTGTGGAGGTTGCGTCCCGCTGCCCAGCGAGCCCCGCCGCCTCCGTCTCGAGGGTTTTATATCTTCTTCCCTTCTCCAAAAGCGAGATAAAAGGCTGAGCTGCTTTCTGGCGGCTCTAAAACATTTGGTGGGGAGGGGGAGAGGAAAATGTGAACGCATATTTGTGTGCTTTTTTAAAAATAATAATAATAATACTTCTTTGAAACTTTTGGCTCAGCTAAGCTTTGAGCTGGATGGGAGAAAGACTGAAAGAGAGATCCCTGGTGGCGGAGTGGTTAAAGTGCTGTTCTGCAACCTAAAGGTTGTAAGTTCGATCACGATCAGGGCTCAAGGCTCAGCCTTCCATCTTTCTGAGGTCGGTAAATCGAGGCCCCAACGTGTTAGGGGGATGCTAGTTACTTTGTGAACCTCCCAGAGAGTCAACTAAGCGCTAGGTAAAGGTAAAGGTTTCCCTTGCTCGAAAGCCAGTCGTATCCGACTCTAGGGTGCTGTGCTCATCTGTTTCAAAGCCGAAGAGCCAGCGCTGTCTGCTTCTGCAGACGTTTCTGTGGTCATGTGGCAGGCATGACTAGACACCAGGGCGCACGGAACGCTGTTTACCTTCCCACCGAAGTGGTCCCTATTTATCTACTTGCAGTTTCTTGCTTTCGAATTGCTAGGTTGGTAGGAGCTGGGACAAAGACGGGAGCTCATTCCGTCCTGCTACGGGGCGGTATATCAGTGTGATTGCTAAAAGGAGCAGGAGTGGTCGCTTCTTCTTTTTCCTTCCCTTGAACGCACAGACACACGCATAATAACGCAGCCCTACACACAAACAGCATTCCATGTGTACTCCGGTGTCTAGGCGTGCCTGCCACATGTCCACGGAAACGTCTGCAAACGCAGGCAGCGCTGGCTCTTCGGCTATAAACAGAGATGAGCACTGAACCCTAGAGTCGGATACGACCGGTTTTCCAGCAAGGGTGACCTTTACCTTACACACCACCCAGACCCAGGCCAGAGGAAGCCGAAAACAACCTGTAGACCCAACAAACACAAAACCCAAGGAATGCGGCCGGCGGGGGAGGGGGGCGGGAGGTGGCAAGAAGAACTTCACTTTGGGAAATTAGGCGGGAGACGGTGAGGGATGTGTCTCCCTTCTCAAGCTTTCAGTCTGCCAACCAAAGAGAAGGCAAAGGAAAACATTGGGAGCCAAAAGCCTGTTTGTGCGTGAGGTGGTGGTGGTTGGTGTTACGGTTTCCCACGTCTTCATTCAAGACTGCTGTGGCGTGTGAGAGAAAGGGAGTGTGTGTGTGTGTGTGTGTGTGTGAGAGAGAGAGAGAAAGGGTGTGTGTGTGTGTGTGTGTGTTGCTCCAAGCCTCCCTCCCGATTCTCCCCTTTCTCAGGATATGAGGGGATGTTTAGAAAAGCTGCTGCCCACGGCAGGCGCTGACTCATGCTTTTATTAAAAGGGGGGGGGGGGAGGCCCGAGCCTTCAACCGTCGCCACATATTAAAAATCACGGCCCGCTCCTCCTCTCACCCCCCCCCCACCGGCCCTCTTGGCGCAAAGGCGGGGTCTGGAGGAGACGGACCCGGCGGGAGGGAAGCGCCCAGCAGGCCCCCTTATCCGAAACCCGAGATAAGGTTGAGCAAAAGGGGCTGCTTTGTTTGCTGGCCGGACTCGCTGCTTTATCAACAACTTCCAAAAGAGGCTTTTCGAACAATAGAGTTGTGAGACGGTTCTCAGGAGGAGGACTCCTGCATGCCACACGGGGTGTGTGTGTCCGTGGGAGCGCGTGACCTTCCCATCAAGAGCAGATGACTGCGTGTCCACTAGGCACCAGTGGGTTCCTCCTGCTGCGCAAACCACGGAGATCCTACCTTTTTCTGCAAGGGAGACACATAAAATGATACGCCCGCCCTTTTGCTTAGGCCAGGGGTGCCCAAACTACGGCCCAGGGGGTGGATGTGGCCCCCGATGCCAACTCATCCTGCCGGGGAAGCCCTCGTCCCTCCTGGAAGCAGAAGTCAAACGCACCCATAGACAAAGTGACAAAGGCTTCGTGGGTGGATGAATTGGCATTGGGGGCCGCATCCAGCCCCCTGGCCATAGTGACCAGCTCCCTGAACCACATGACCGGCCCGTGGCCTGAAAGGTTTGGGCACCCCTAGCTTAGGCATTTGTGCCAACTTTCCAGCTGGAGGGATTTTCTCCTACCTGAAGATTCATAGGAGCTTTCTGAGTAGGGGGAGGTTATCTTTTGGCTCTCCAGGTCCTGTGGGACTTGTCAGACCTGCCACGGGCTGAACTTGTCATTCTGACAGGAACTGCAGGCCAGCAACCCTTGGGGAGTGGCAAATTGCTCCCTAGCCTCCCTGCCTGGTTTGTATTACTCAAGGCAACCCTGAGACTTGGTATGTTCATCGAAGGCCCCTTCAGACATCGCAGTTCAGTTAGAACTGCAAACAGGAATCCTTTAATGTAGTAACAGGAAATGGAGTACCTATTGTCATATCACAGGTACAGTAATACCTCATACAAAGTCCACTTCGTACAACATCAAATTCATACAACATCACCTAATTCCTTGAAAAAGCTGCCTCATACAAAGTCACTGCAACTTTGTATGAGGCATTGGGGTTTTTCCCCAGAATGGTTTGTCCCCTAAAATCAGGGTTGTTTGACATGTTTTTGTAATGTATTTAGCCTTAGACAATGATTTCTTCAAGTTCTGTCAGTTTCCTGTCTGTTTCCTTGACTTTGCCCTGAAGTCTGTGCTGTTACAGTACAATGTATCTCTATGGAAATGACGTTGTATGAGGCATCGCGGCAAGGATTTGGACATTGTATGAGGCATCACAGATAGGATTTTGCATGCCTCATACAAAGTCCAAATCTGTATAAAGTCCAAACTTGTGGAACCAAGTTTGGACGTTGTATGAGGTATCACTGTATTGCATTTCCCATGAAACATAATACAGTACATGAACAATCCTATGGAAGAGAAGAGGAGGACATTGTTGACTTTCAGAGCCATCTTTGTCAAATTTATATGGAGGAATACCAAAATCACAACAAGGCAACACCTTTCTGTATTAGGACAAAACAAAATGACATAAAATAATGATACCAGAGAATAAACAAAACAAAAACGCTGTAGCACTTTGAAAATTAACTGTTCTATTTTAATGTTAACTTTCATGGTTCAAGTCCACTTCGTCAGACAAGGGAGTGAGACTTCATGGTATCAATGTATACACATCAGGTACAGAGTGATTGGTTGAAACACAGACTAACATGGCTACTATTCCATAAAACAGGGGTGGCCAACGTTTTTATGCTGTGGGCCTTACCATGCTCCCAGACAGCTGAGTGAGCTGGAACATGCCCCTCGGAAGTGGAAACGGGTGCATTTATGGCTGTCATAAATGTGCCCGTGTCTGTATATACAACAGCCGTGGGATGCATTTGTGCAAGTGCATTTTACGGCTGACTTAAACATGCCCGCTTCCATTTACATGTGCGGTGGAGGTGGTGATGGGCTGGATGGAATGGCATTGCAGGCCAGATCTGCCCCATGGAGAACTTTCAGTTCACCATTTCGGGACTGCAGTGGCACAGTGTTTAAGAAGCTTGCCTTATTAGCTGAAAGATCAACAAGTTGGCAGTTCAAGAGCCAAGTACTGCATGACAGAATGAGTGCCTGTCTCTGCCCCAGATTCTGCCAACCTAGCTATTTGAAAGCAAGAAATTGCAAGTAGATAAATATGGAGCACTTTGGTGGAGAAAGATCTTGGGGACATGAAAGCAAAAATCTTTTCAACCTAGTAAGCACCTGTGTGTGCTTCTGACACAATAAAAAAGTTCACCATTTGTATTGCAGTGGGTAATGAAATGTCTGTTGGAAGCTAGATTTAGCTTCTATAAATTGCAGATTTGGCATTCTGTATCTTTGATTTCACATTAGAGAGGCAGGCAAGTGTGAAAAATGTATTTACTGTTTGGAAAGTTTCTTGCAGTTTTGTTTCTGTCATTCTAACCATGTCACTATGCCAGGGGCAACCAACCTTTTTTTATTCGGGGGCTGGGTCACGCTCCCTCAGACAGTTCAGGGGGCCGGACTGGTGGTCCCCTGCCATTTACGGCTGCCATAAACATGTCCACGGCTGATTTCAGTGGCAGCAATGGTTGGAGCAAGAGCAGGGGCCGGATTATTTGACGCCATGGGCCGTAGGTTGCCTACCCCTGCACTATGTGTTTGTAATGTTGATCAGATGAGTTGTTTATTGATGAAAACTATCTGGGGACTTTTAAAGTTGTTTTTTAAGGGAATGTCTGTGCTCACTTCCTTCATGGGAGAGAAGCCAAATGATTTCCCTCCAACAAGCACTTCTGCTTAGGGAATGAGCATTGCATTCTGTGGCTAAAATATGTGACAAAGGTTTGCCTAGGTAACAGGATCATTACAGAATGGCAGAGCTAGGAAGCAATGAATTAGAAGTGACTTAGGCCACCTACACTGGCCCTCCAGCTCCTGTCAAGGAGGCTCAGTGAGGAATTGAACTCCCAACCTTTGCAACCAGTTACCTAAACCACTGAGCTACCCAACAGTTACATTTTATGATTCATGAATTCTGAGTCCGAGTCTCTTCAGTGTTGACTCTAATGAGTCTGTTTCAAACATCTAGTCACCAAAGCAAACAGTAAGACTTTCAATTGCAAAGAGACTGAAATTATTTGGTCATACCCACACCAGATGTATGTAAGGGCATTCAAGAAGTTAACATTCTCTAATAACCTTGTCTTGTCATTGTTATTATCATTCTTGGCTACAAAGATTGTTCAACAAGCTGATCTTCCCTCAGCCCTTTAACACTTGATTTGGTCTGGAACTTTTGCCAAAGATGGACCATAAATGCCTCTGGCAAGTCACGTTAGGCTGCTTTAGCTCTATGAGTGGGTACTACAGACTTGTTACAGGGTTTGTATTAGCTTCAGAAGCAGATGCTGAACTCAGTTGAACTTAAGTATTTTCATGGGTATGACAAGACCCAAAATACCTCAGGGACAGAATGTCTGAAGAGAGAAGAAAACAAGAATCAATCAGGATTTCCCAGGAGGTTCTGTAAAAGATCTTAGTGTTTTTTTAGTATTTGGATTGGAAGATTGCAAATAAATAGCAGGAGGAAAGAGAGCAGCAGCTTAAAAGGAATAATAGCTTCCTACTAAGATCATGTGTGTAATACACACATGGATTGTTACCAGTAGTAACAGACATGCTAATAATAGACTTGGAGCCGGACATGAAAGCACTGCCAAATCATCTGTGCACAAATGTTCTCTCTTCATGTCTATCTGCGACACTGTATGCAAAGAAATAGTAGTGTATATACATATATTAATGTAGAGTGACCAGTACACTTCTCAAAAAGTACTGGTTTGCATGTATGCTGCTGCTATTATTGCTGCTGCTCTGATGAATGTTGCACATACTGTATATAGTTGCCACAGGTTTATCTTTGTATGTCCACATTGGCATAGAAACTATGGTTGTAGTGCTTGGGAGAGTGGCTTCTTTCTACTTGGATGGATCAGAAGCCAATCTACATCAACTTTGGTTACCAAATTTAAGATCAGCTTCAGCAATCCCAAGGTTCATACCTTCCATGGACTGCCATGGGAAATGCAGAAATGGCTATAACCTTGTATTTTCTCGAAGTAGGATGACCTTCAAAGTGACCTACTAGCTTACAAGGAAGAAACCACATCTGCCTAGTTGAGTGAGACAAATACTGAAATAACCCTACTACCAGGAAATATAGGAAAGGACTTCTTTTTCTTCTTTGTACTCAAATTCCCATCCAATGTGTGAAAGCAAACTGCTCAGCAAAGCCCCTGAGAAATGATACTAGCCACACTACCAATCTGTAAGGCTCTGTACTTTTGCCTAGATCAGTGGTGTTGAACCCATGGCATGTGTGCCAGAGGGGGAACTCCCAGCCCTCTCAATTTGCATGCGCAGCTGTCACCGCAGCACAGAGTCCACCCCGCCCCTCTGCCCAGCAGCCCAATGGGAGTGCTTCCTCCCTCCCCCAGCACAGAGTTCACCCCACCCTTCTGCCCAGCAGCCCAATGGGAATGCTTCCTCCCTCCCCACAGCACAGAGTTCACCTGTTGTGTTCTGATGGTTTTACTGTACACATGGATTGAAATGTATCTGAGTCAATGTAACCTTGCCTATAGCAACAATGTAACCTTCAGCTGTATCATATAAGCCCTGTAATAGGACGCGAGCTAACGACCACCAGCTGGCAGCAGCGAGCGTCCAAGCTCTCTTGGTCCGAACTCATCAAAGGCAACAGCGCGGGAAGTTTTCCCGCCACTACCTACACCTGGACAAGAAGGGCGTGACCTGCAATGACGTCACGCAGACAGTAGCCAATGGGCTACCATGGCACCACGTTCAAATGTATTACTGCTGTATATAAAGAGCTATTGATCCGCCATTACCTCATGTTCCCTCTGTCCACGATGCAATAAACCTGAGTTAACCCAGCCCGAGGCTGTGTCCCGTGTCTTGGTTTGCATACACCAAATTGGCGACGAAGGTGGGATGATGGATCCCCACGGAACAGCCAGGGCACAGAGCGGGTTCAACATCACCAAACCGCAAGACTGGGAGCTGCTTGAGATGGACTTCCAGGCGGCACTGGTGGAACTCAGAGTCAAACAAGACGACGAGGAGAGAAAGAGGGCCATCCTCACCAGAATGCTCGGGATGGAAACCAAGCGGACGCTGGTGGGCATAATCGCTCCGAAGAAGGTGAGCGACTTTAAGGCGAGCGACATCATGAAGCTGCTGCGAGAGCGGTTCTGCCCCTCGAGGGCAATGTTTCCCGCTCGGAGCGCGTTTTGGAGGCGAGTCCAAGCGCCAGACGAGTCGGTTGAGGCATTCGTGGCCGCCATGAGGATAGCCGCCGCCCCCTGTAAATGGGGCGACATCCTGGAGATGGTCCTCAGGGACGGCGTGTTATGTGGCCTGAAAGACAAGGAGGTGCAGCGCAGCTTGATGAATAAGGAGCCGCCACCCACGCTGGCCGAAGTCATAGAGGCCGCGGAAGCCGCAGAGTCCACGAATGCCGGAGTGGACGAGATGCATCAGTGGCGTGAGTGGCGTCCTAAAGCCGGCAAGGCGGAAAATTCGGTGCACGGGAAGGCCGGACAGTCGGTGCACGCGACTCGGCGGGCCTCAAAGTCGTCTACGGAAGGCAGCGACGGCGAGGAGGTCCAGAAGGTCCGGAAGGGCGGTCGACGCTGCGAGGGTTGCGGAGCGGCCCACGAGCGCGCGAGATGCCCGTTCAGGAAGGCCGAGTGTTACACCTGCGGCCGTCGGGGGCACATCGCCAAGGCGTGCAGAAAGCGGAAAGAGGGCCGGAGGCAATCACAAGACCGCGCGGCCAGGCCGGACCGTCCAGCAAGGCCCAAAGATGGCGCCCAGACCACGAGGAAGCAGGACGGCGTGGGCCGCGTCTCGGACAGCAGCGAGGACGACGCCTCAGTGTTCAGCGTGTCCGCGGGACAGTCCCATTACTTCGTTGAGGTATTAGTACAAGGGGCCCCTATTAAGATGGAAATTGACTCGGGGTCCTCCTTTTCCATAATTCCCCAGAAAGAGTTCCTGAAAATCGACCCCCACGTGCGGCCAAAGCTTAAAGCGTTGAGGTCCACACTACGGGACGTACAGGGAAACAACATTCCGGTATTGGGGGTTGGGAAGTTTCGGGTCAATTTTAAGAGACATTCTGCGGAACTGCCCCTAGTTGTCCTGAAAGGGGGAAGCTGTAGCCTCCTGGGAACACAGTGGTTTCAGCCTTTAGGGTTGTTCATAGGGGGGGTGCATACCGTGGGGGGGGACCCAATACAAGCGGTTTGCGATGCGCATCCCGCCGTTTTTGAGAAAGGACTCGGAAAGTTCAAGGGACCCCCTGTAGCTTTCGACATAGACCCGGAGGTCCGCCCGATAAGACTCAAACCACGCAGGGTGCCGTTTGCACTCAAGGACAAGATAGAGGCGGAATTGGACAAACTGGTGGGCCAGGGGATTCTTATTCCTGTTGATTCCGCGGAGTGGGAAACTCCAATTGTAACGGCTCTAAAGGCTAACGGGGAGGTGCGCATTTGCGCAGATTATAAGTGTACAATTAACAAGGCGATCCGCCCTAATGCATACCCGGTGCCAGTGATAAGCCACCTTTTGGCCAGGCTGAATGGGGGAAAGTGTTTCGCTAAGCTCGATTTGGCACAAGCCTATCAGCAACTTCCTGTGACCCCCGCCACGGCCGCGGCACAAACGATAGTTACACATAAGGGAGCGTTCCAGGTGTCGCGGTTACAGTTCGGCGTGAACTCGGCACCCGGTCTTTTTCAATCGCTCGTGGAACGCCTCCTAAAGGGCCTGGAGGGGGTGTTGCCTTATTTTGATGACGTGTTGATAACAGGGGGGAGTGAGGCTGAACTAGCGAAAAGGTTGGACAAGGTACTGACCGTGTTCGAGAAAGCGGGGCTGAGATTGAGGAAGGATAAATGTGTTTTTTTCGAAACAGAGGTCGAGTTTTTAGGGTTCCGAATCACACCCGAGGGGATTAAGCCGTCTAAATCCAAGGTAGCAGCCATTAAAAAGGCCCCTCGCCCCACATCCAAGACCGAGCTGCAATCTTTCCTGGGGCTCCTAAATTTTTACCATACCTTCCTCCCGCGGAAGGCGTCCGTGGCCGAACCGCTCCATCGGTTGCTGAAAAAGGAGGAGCCGTGGATGTGGGGTGATGAGCACGAGAGGGCGTTCAAGGAGCTAAAGCAACTCCTAACATCTGAGGCAATCCTGACGCATTTCGACCCCAAACGGCCTGTGGTCCTAGTTTGTGATGCATCCCCGGTGGGGGTGGGGGCGGTGCTGTGCCACGTGTTGGAGGACGGAAGGGAGGCCCCGGTAGCATTTTACTCAAGGTCCCTGTCCCAAGCGGAGCGGAATTACGCGCAAACCGACAGGGAAGCATTAGCAATCGTATCGGGGACCAAAAAATTTCACGATTTTTTGTATGGCCGCCCGTTCAAAATCGTGACCGATCACAAACCGCTGTTAGGGATTTTCACGGCGCACAAGCCCACGCCGCAGATCCTGTCCCCGAGAATGCTGCGATGGGCTATTTTCCTCAACGCGTACCAACATGAGTTGGAGTACAGGCCCGGAAAGGAGATCAGCCATGCTGATGCGCTTTCGAGATCCCCCTTGCCATTGTCGGACGCCCAAAAGGCGAGAGCAGAAAAGGACCGCCAGGTGTTGCTAATTGAGGTTTTAGACGCTCCCCCAATAGTGCCAGCCGACATTGCTAGGGCGACAGGAAAGGACAGGACACTGGCGAAGGTTTGCTCATGGGTGCAGAAGGGGTGGCCGGGTTCGTCCCCGAGTACGGAGTTCGACCCATTCTTTAGGAAAAAGCTAGAGTTGTCCCTAGAGAGGGGGTGCCTTCTGTGGGGCCAGCGGGTGGTGGTCCCTGCGCCCCTGCGGACGAGGGTGCTCGAACTGCTGCACGTCAGCCACCCGGGCATAGTTCGTTCCAAGGCGCTGGCCCGGAGTTACTTCTGGTGGCCGCAGCTGGACACGGATATTGAGCACATGGTTGGCACTTGCGAGGCTTGCCAGGGGTCCCGCCCTGAGGCGGCCCGTCTCCCACATAGGGAATGGGACACAGCACGGGGACCATGGTCCAGGGTGCACGTAGATTTCGCTGGCCCATTCCGAGGAACCATGTTTCTCCTAGTCGTGGATGCGTTCTCCAAGTGGCTGGAGGTTATCCCGGTAAAAAGCACGTCCTCCGCCACGACAATTAGCCGGCTACGGAGAGTCTTTTCCACGTTCGGTTTACCCGACACTTTAGTCAGCGATAACGCTAGTTGTTTCACCTCCGCTGAGTTCGGGGCATTCATGGGGACAAACGCCATTCGGCATATCACGTCCGCACCGTTTCACCCGGCCACGAATGGCCAAGTGGAACGGTTGGTGCGTACAACGAAGGAGGCGCTGCGGCGCATGGGCCCGGGGGACCTGAATCACCAAGTGTGCCAATTCCTCTTAGCGTATAGGGTGACCCCTTTGGCATCCGGCTACTCGCCGGCAGAGCTCTTGATGCGGCGAAAACTGACCACGCTCCTGTCCAGGCTAGACCCAACGAGAGTCGAGGATAAAGGAAAAAACGTGGGGTTGGCAGTCTCGAAAGGTTTCGCTGCCGGTGACCCTGTTCACTGCAGGAACTATTCCAGCGCAGGGCCAGCCTGGGTGCCAGGGACGGTTGTAGAACAGACGGGGCCAGTGTCGTACCGGGTCGAGACGAACACCGGCCTCCTCTGGAGGAGGCACGCAGATCAACTGAGGCACAGAGTGATTGGGCCAGTCAGTGGAGCTCAGCAACAGGATTCAGCGTTAGGGTTCTCCCCCACCCGCTTAACCCAAGGGGGAGACAGCAGTGGACAACAGTCCCAAGCATGGGGGGAAGGAAGCAGAAGCAGCGGCCCCGACTCATATCCCTTTGATACGCCAGCTCTAGCAGGGGCCGGGGAAGGGGGAGAGGAGTTTGCGACCGCTGCCCCCGATAGTGATTTTGATTTTGATTTGGCGAGCCGGGGGGGTTTTCAGGAGTGTTCCCCCACCCATCCAAGCGAGAAGAGGGGTTTTTCGTTAGCCCCCAGTGCCCCCGGTTCCTCCCTAAGAAAGAGCACACCTCCCAACAGCGCCGCGGAGCCGCGGAAAGTCACTAACGAGTCTCCCTCTCATATTGCAGGACAGGAGACCAGGGGACAAAGAGAAGGTAGCAATCCCAGGGAGAGGCAGCCCGCACCGAGACCCCAGCGTGTTCGAAATAAGCCATCTTGGCTGAGAGACTTTGTCTCATAAGGGGGGGGGAGTGTGTTAAGGTGGGCTCGAGACTTTGTCTCGTCCTAGGGGGGAGGGATGTTGTGTTCTGATGGTTTTACTGTACACATGGATTGAAATGTATCTGAGTCAATGTAACCTTGCCTATAGCAACAATGTAACCTTCAGCTGTATCATATAAGCCCTGTAATAGGACGCGAGCTAATGACCACCAGCTGGCAGCAGCGAGCGTCCAAGCTCTCTTGGTCCGAACTCATCAAAGGCAACAGCGCGGGAAGTTTTCCCGCCACTACCTACACCTGGACAAGAAGGGCGTGACCTGCAATGACGTCACGCAGACAGTAGCCAATGGGCTACCATGGCACCACGTTCAAATGTATTACTGCTGTATATAAAGAGCTATTGATCCGCCATTACCTCATGTTCCCTCTGTCCACGATGCAATAAACCTGAGTTAACCCAGCCCGAGGCTGTGTCCCGTGTCTTGGTTTGCATACACCAAATCACCCCACCCCTCTGTCTGGGCACTCGGTCTCTAAAAGGTTCACCATCTAGATCAGGGATTCTCAACCTGTGGCCCACAGGCCGGATGCGACTATGGGACCATTTTATGTGGCCCCCACTGCCTCCACCACACCAGGAAGTGCCATGTGGTGGAGGAAGGGGGGAAATGGCTGTATGGCCCCTGAAGCTGACTGAGGGAGCATCCCCCAGCCCCTGGCTTAAAAAGGTTGAGAACTGCTGGTCTAGAACATTGGTTCCCAACCTTTTTTTGGCCATGTCCACTTAAGCATCTCTAAAATCCTGATTCTCCCCCCACCATCAAAGTCCATTTTATTGGTCTAAACATTCTCAAATTGCCTCCCTTAAAATCAAATTGCTACAGTGTGGGGCCTGTGCCCAATGTTGGGAACCACGGGTCTAGATAGAGGTGCCCCTTAGCACCTATCAGGTATCAAGTACAGGCAGAAGAAGGGGATATTGGTTAATGTGGAGAGATATTTTTTAAAAATGAAATCTGCATGTGCTTGTGGTGGCTGAAATAGGAACAAAAGGACATTTAAAACGTATGACATACTTGAATGGATCCTTCTCCTTGAGGTCATCACAGCAATTTTGCATGTGTCACATATAATTCTTCACACAATTGTGGCCAGAATGTATAAGCCCATGGATATTCATACATAGCAAATTTTGAGTACTGCCTCATTTATATATAGGTCCTATGTCTGGCTGGACATCCCGCTACGGTAATGGAGTAGACCCTACAGCCAGCGACTCGACATCGAGTGTTGGGCGGTGGTAAATAACCTGACTCCCTAAAGGGGTCAATGGCTACAGATGGATGAGCCCCTTTAGGTGAGGTGATGGTCCCCTCAGTGGAGGAAATGCCACTGGAAAGCATCATATTGGGCCCAATGGCAAAATGTGTGGAGGAGGAACCAGTTCACTATTCTGATTCCCAATGTTCATGGAGGCAGAAGAGGCCATGCCAGATGGGCTGGCTGTGAAGGCACACCTTGTCAATTTCCTCAAGGCTGTGGCAGTCCATATCAGTCCTGCACGTCTTATTTTGTGTGTGCTGCAGGGGATGGCTCTGTGATCACAGTGTGTGGGTCACTTCATGGCAAGCTGGGATCCACCTTAAACAAATTCATGCCAATGACATTTTTCCTGAAAACATTTTCAGGGGGAAATATACACTCGGACACAAGTAGTAACTGCAGCTGCTGGTATATATGTTCATGGCCATTTTTAGTCATAATACAGATGGTCAGCTTTTGTAATCTTAAGGGGTCACTTTGTTCGCTAGGCTAGGAGAGTAAAAAAGGCTTCACAGTAACACAGAACAAGTGTTCAAGCCCAGCATGGCATGGGTATTAAAATATTTACCTATGAAAACAAATCAAAGGATATTATCTTTTTTTCTTTTTTACAAAACGGAAACATTTTTAGAAAGTCCACAAGAGGCTGTGAAAAATGAATTCAAGGTTGTGAGTAATCACAACTACTGATTTTTCATTTCTGCTGTAAAAATGTGCAGATGTTCTCAGTAATGTTTCAATGTAACTATCAATAACTTTTACCATTTAAATGTGTTGATGTTTAAAACGTTAGGTGAAATAAATACTTTACCATTGTGGAAGTACAAGGAGAAAATTCCAGAGAGGATGCAACATTGGTTCAATATATCCATGCCTATGACTGAACTTAGATGGCATCTCAAACAGCAACAACAGGGATCAACAAAAAATGATGACCCAGGTGGGGGGTTCAGTGGTGAGTCGGGCACTGACTTTTTCATTGACTTTAGAGGGAGAGAATTTACATTGCTGGAAAAGGGTGCCTTTAGGACTGCCGAGGCTCAGGCATCTTGAACTGTTTCAGGAGACTGGAAATTGGTACAATATGGGATGATGAAAGGGCAAGTGGTTTATTTTATCTGCAGCAATAGCAGCAAACTCTGAAATGGAGCCCAGGGAGAGGCAGGAAATTCTGGAATGACGTCAGGAGATATCATATGTCCAGGCACTGAATATTCATGCCATTCTGTAAAGCCCTCCCTTGAGGCTCGTTGCTTGCCTGCTGGGCCTTTCCTCTTTAAGAAAAGTGAGAGTAGTAAAACTAAAATCTTCAGGCTCTACAACAGAAATGGAGCAAACTTATAGGGAATCCCCCTTTGTGTGTGTGTTATCCTCTTACATATTTAAGTGCTTGCAGTATTGGCTAAGATGCTTTAGTGTATGAGAGTCAAGACACAAGGCACAGCCAAAGGCTGGGTTAACTCAGGTTTATTGCATGGTGGACAGAGGGAACATGAGGTAATGGCGGACGAACAGCTCTATATATATGGTAGTAACATATTTGAATGTGGCTCCACGGTAGCCACTGGCTACTGGTCCGCGTGACGTCATGGCTGGTCACGCCCTTCTTGTCCAGGTGTAGGTAGCGGCGGGAAGCTTCCCGCGCTGCGGTCTTTGATGGGTTTGAACCAAGAGAGCTTGGATGCTCGCTGCTGCCAGCTGGTGGTCATTAGCTCGCGTCCTATTACAGGGTTTATGTGATACAGCTGAAGGTTACATTGTTACTCATCGGCAAGGTTACATTGGTTCAGATACATTGATATCACATGTAGAAGGTTACACTATTAAGACACAACACTCCTCCCCCCTAGGATGAGACGAAGTCTCTCAGTCAAGATGGCTTATTTCGAACACGCTGGGGTCTCGGCGCGGGCTGCCCTGCCCCGGCTTCGCTCCCTCCTCCTTGCTCCCTGGCTTCCTGCCCTGCAATCGGAGAGGATGACTTGTTAGTGGTTTGCCGCGGCTCTGCGGCTTTGTTGGGAGGTGTGTGCTTTGTTTGGGAAGAACCGGGGGCACTGGGGGCTAACGAAAAACCCCTCTTCTCGCTTGGATGGGTGGGGGAACACTCCGAAAACCCCCCCCGGCTAGCAAAATCAAAATCAAAATCGGATTCGGGGGAAGCGGCAGCGGCGGCCGCACACTCCTTTTCCCTCCCCCCGGGCTCGGATAGAACTGGGGTATCAAAAGGATATGAGTCGGGCTCGCTGCTTTCCCCCCTGTCTCCCCCTTGGGCTAAACGGGTGGGGGAGAACCCTATCGCTGAATCCTGTCGCTGTGCCCCACTGGTCGGCCCCTCGCTCACTCGGTGCCTCAGTTGGTCAGCGTGCCTCCTCCAGAGGAGGCCGGTGCTAGTTTCCACCCGATAGGACACTGGCCCCGTCTGTTCTATTATCGTCCCTGGCACCCAGGCTGGGCCTGCGTTGGCATAGTTCCTGCAGTGTACAGGATCGCCTACGCCGAAACCTTTCGAGACCGCTAACCCTATGTTCTTCCCTTTGTCCTCGACCCTCGACGGGTCTAGCCTGGACAAAAGCGTGGTCAGTTTCCTCCGCATCAGCAGCTCAGCCGGCGAGTATCCAGACGCTAAGGGGGTCACTCTATACGCTAATAGAAATTGACAAACTTGGTGATTTAGATCTCCCGAGCCCATGCGCCGCAGCGCATCTTTTGTGGTGCGCACCAACCATTCCACTTGGCCATTCGTGGCCGGGTGAAACGGCGCGGATGTGACATGCCGAATTGCATTTGCCTCCATGAATGCTGCGAACTCAGCGGACGTGAAACAACTGGCGTTATCGCTGACTAAAGTGTCGGGTAAGCCGAACGTGGAAAAGACCCTCCTTAGCTGGCGAATGGTAGTGGCGGAGGATGTGCTCTTTACCGGAATGACCTCCAGCCACTTTGAGTATGCATCCACCACCAGGAGAAACATGGTTCCCCGGAATGGGCCAGCAAAATCTACGTGCACCCTGGACCACGGTCCCCTTGCTGCGTCCCATTCCCTATGCGGTAGGCGGGCCACCTCCGGTCGAGAGCATTGACATGCCTCACAAGTGCCAACCATCTGCTCTATGTCGGCGTCCAGCTGGGGCCACCAGAAGTAACTCCGGGCCAACGCCTTGGAACGGACGATTCCCGGGTGGCTGACGTGCAACAGCTTTAGCACCTTCGGCCGCAGGGACGTAGGAACCACCACCCGTTGACCCCACAAAAGGCACCCCCTCTCTAACGACAATTCTACTCGCTTTCGGAAAAATGGGTCGAATTCCGCGCCTGGGGATGACGCCGGCCACCCCTTCTGCACCCACGAGCATACTTTCCCTAGTGTTCTGTCCTTTCCGGTCGCCCTGGCAATGTCGGCCGGTACTATCGGGGGTGACTCCAAGACCTCTATTAGCAATACCTGGCGGTCTCTTCTTACCCCTGCCTTCTGGTCGTCCGACAAGGGTAACGGCGACCGTGAGAGCGCGTCTGCATGGCTGATTTCCTTCCCTGGCCGGTATTCTAACTCATGTTGATATGCGTTAAGAAAAATAGCCCACCGCAGCATCCTCGGGGACAGGATCTGTGGCGTGGGCTTATTTGCAGTGAAGATTCCTAACAGGGGCTTGTGATCCGTAACGATCTTGAACGGCCGACCATACAGAAAATCGTGAAATTTCTTGGTTCCCGCTACTATCGCTAGTGCCTCCCTATCGGTCTGTGCGTAATTCCGCTCTGCTTGGGACAGGGACCTTGAATAAAACGCTATCGGGGCCTCCCTTCCGTCGTCTAACACGTGGCAAAGCACCGCCCCCACCCCCACCGGGGATGCATCGCAGACCAAAACTATGGGCCGTTTGGGGTCGAAATGAGTCAGGATTGCCTCGGATGTGAGGAGTTGCTTTAACTCTGTGAACGCTCTTTCTTGCTCGTCACCCCACAGCCATTTTTCCTCTTTTTTAAGTAGCCGATGGAGTGGCTCGGCAACAGACACCTTCCGTGGAAGGAAGGTATGGTAGAAATTGAGAAGCCCCAGAAATGACTGAAGCTCGGTTTTGGAAGTGGGGCGAGGGGCTTTCTTGATGGCGGCTACCTTAGATTTGGACGGCCTAATTCCCTCGGGCGTGACACGGAACCCTAAAAACTCAACCTCTGTTTCGAAAAATACACATTTGTCTTTTCTCAGTCGCAGCCCCGCTTTCTCGAACACGGCCAGGACCTTATCCAATCTGTGGGCCAGCTCGGCCTTACTCCCCCCCGTTATCAACACGTCATCAAAATATGGCAACACCCCCTCCAACCCCTTCAGGAGGCGTTCCACTAGCGATTGAAAAATGCCAGGTGCCGAGTTCACGCCGAACTGTAACCTCGACACCTGGAACGCCCCCTTATGTGTGACTATTGTTTGCGCCGCCGCTGTGGCGGGGGTTACCGGGAGTTGCTGGTAGGCCTGTGCTAAATCAAGTTTAGCGAAACACTTTCCCCCATTCAGCCTGGCCAGAAGGTGGCTGACCACTGGCACCGGGTATGCATTAGGGCGGATTGCCTTATTAATGGTACACTTATAATCAGCGCAAATGCGCACCTCCCCGTTAGCCTTCAGTGCTGTTACAATTGGAGTCTCCCACTCCGCGGAATCCACAGGAACGAGAATTCCTTGACCCACCAGTTTGTCCAGTTCCGCCTCTATTTTGTCCTTAAGCGCGAACGGTACCCTGCGCGGTTTAAGTCTTATCGGGCGGACCTCCGGGTCTAAGTCGAAGGCTACAGGGGGTCCCTTGAACTTTCCCAGTCCACTTTTAAAAACGGCGGGGTGTGCGTCACACACTGCTTGTATTGGGTCCTCGCCTACTGCATGCACCCCCCCTATGAACAGGCCTAAGGGCTGAAACCACTGTGTTCCGAGGAGGCTACAACTCCCCCCTTTTAGCACCACTAGGGGAAGTTCCGCAGAATGTCTCTTAAAGCGAACCCGGAACGTTCCGACCCCCAACACTGGAATGCTGTTCCCCTGAACGTCCCGTAGTGTGGCCCTCAACGCTTTAAGTTTGGGCCGCACGTGGGGGTCGATTTTCAAGAACTCTCTCTGGGGGATTATAGAATAGGAGGACCCCGAGTCAACTTCCATCCTAATAGGGGTCCCTTGTACTAGTACCTCAACAAAGTAATGGGGCTGTCCCGCAGACACGTTGAACACAGGAGCGTCGCCCTCGCTGTCGTCCGAGATGCGGCCCACGCCGTCCTGCTTCCTCGTGGCCCGGGCGCCATCTTTGGACCTCGCTGGACGGTCCGGTCTGGCTGAACGGTCTTGCGACTGTCTCCGGCTCTCTTTCCATTTCCTGCACGCCTTGGCGATGTGCCCCCGACGTCCGCAGTTGAAACACTCGGCTTTCCTGAATGGGCACTTCACGCGCTCATGGGCCGCTCCGCAACCATCGCAGCGGCGCCCGCCTCTCCGGACCTTCTGGACCTCCTCGCCATCGCTGCTTTCTGAAGACGATTTCGAGGTCGGTCGGGTTGCATGCACCGACTGACCGGACTTCCCATGCGACGAGTTTTCCGCTTTGCCGGCCCTCGGACGCCACTCACGCCACTTGTGCATCTCGTCTACTCCAGCATTCGTGGATTCCGCGGCTTCCGCTGCCTCTACAACCTCTTCCAGTGTGGGTGGTGGCTCCTTGTTCATCAAGCTGCGCTGTACTTCCTTGTCCTTCAGGCCACACAGCACTCCGTCCCTGAGGGCCATCTCTAGGATGTGGTCCCATTTGCAGGGGGCGGCGGCTACCCTCATAGCCGTTACGAAGGCTTCTACCGACTCGTCCGGCGCTTGAACTCGCCTCCAAAACGCACTCCGAGCGGGAAACATTGCCCTCGAGGGCCGGAAACGCTCACGCAGCATTTTCATGATGTCACCGGCTTTGAAATCGCTCATCTTCTTCGGTGCAAGGATGCCCACCAGCGTCCGCTTGGTTTCCATCCCAAGCATGCGGGTGAGGATGGCCCTCTTCCTTTCCTCGTCGTCTTCTTTGACTTTGAGCTCCACCAGTGCCGCCTGGAAGTCCATCTCAAAAAGCTCCCAGTCTTGCGGTTTGGTGATGTTGAACCCGCTCTGTGTCCTGGCTCCGTGGGGATCCATTAATCCCACCTTCGTCGCCAATTTAGTGTATGAGAGTCAAGACACAAGGCACAGCCAAAGGCTGGGTTAACTCAGGTTTATTGCATGGTGGACAGAGGGAACATGAGGTAATGGCGGACGAACAGCTCTATATATATGGTAGTAACATATTTGAATGTGGCTCCACGGTAGCCCGTTGGCTACTGGTCCGCGTGACGTCATGGCTGGTCACGCCCTTCTTGTCCAGGTGTAGGTAGCGGCGGGAAGCTTCCCGCGCTGCGGTCTTTGATGGGTTTGAACCAAGAGAGCTTGGATGCTCGCTGCTGCCAGCTGGTGGTCATTAGCTCGCGTCCTATTACAGGGTTTATGTGATACAGCTGAAGGTTACATTGTTACTCATCGGCAAGGTTACATTGGTTCAGATACATTGATATCACATGTAGAAGGTTACACTATTAAGACACAACAGATGCTGACTGGAAGGCGGCAGGTCAGCAGTATGATACCTGAATACTGCAGGATGGAATGAGCTCCTGTCTTTGTCCCAGCTCCTGCCAACCTAGCAGTTCAAAAGCAAGAAATTGCAAGTAGATAAATAGGGACCACTTCAGTGGGATGGTAAACAGTGCTCCATGAGCTCCGGTGTCTAGTCATGCCTGCCACATGACCACGGAAATGTCTGCAGAAGCAGATAGTGCTGGCTCTTCGGCTATGAAACAGACATGAGCACTGAACCCTAGAGTCAGATATGACTGGCTTTCTAGCAAGGGTGACCTTTAGTGTTCTTTTTACCTTTCCTTATAAAGGAGGGAAAATCCTATTTTAAAAATATATTTTGTGGATATAAGATTACAGCAACCAAAATAAATGAGTGAATTGTCAGACATATAGCCATTAAGAAGAACAGATGATTTTGGGAAGAACTGGAGACTCCGGGTTTCCAGCCAAGGTGCAATGCATTTTTAAAAAATCAGTTGTGTTCAGATGTTTAAACCTTCTCAAGAACATCATTTACGTCTGAGTAACTATCCAACATGATCCTTTTAGAATAAGTGTGCCAGTTAATGTTTAAAAAGATCAATTTACAGCGGTCATTTGAGCATACTTGTCAAGTGTCCCGTATTGGCCCATATTCCAGTGCCACTTTTCCTACTTTTCCGCCCAGAGCCACTGCCATCCCGTAATTTTACGGTGGGGAAAAAGTAGTTACTGTGCATCCCCTTCTGTGCAGAACCCTTCTACGCATGTGTAGAACCCTTCTACGCATGCACAGAAGGGTTCTGCGCAGAAGGGTTCTGCACAGAAGGCTTCTACGCATGCGTAGAAGGGACCTGCACAGAACGGTTCTGCACAGGTCCTGTATTGTCCGGAGCCGCACTTGACAGGTATGCATTTGAGCTGACTTGAGACTCAAAATTGGTAAGGTTGTTGTTTCTGTGTAACTTGAGCCATCAGCAAGTGAGAAAGGCATTCTTCTGGGGCATGTACGAAACATTGTTTAATTGTTATAGTTTAACTCTATTTTTTAATCACAACTTCCTTTCTGTGGATGTGGATTTACTGTTGTTTATGTTGTATTAATATTCTACAGTATCTATTATTTAAGGGTATAAAGAAATGTGGGTGCTGCTGCTACTGCTGATGTCATTATTGTAGTGATGATGGTATGAGGGGAAAATGAACTTTCATCTGTACACAAGGCCATTTTTTATTCCTGTCTGAATATTTTGAGGGGAACATAAACAAGAGGATAATTTGAGCAGGCTTTAGACTAGTGGTTCCCAAAGTGGAGCCCACGCCCAACTGGGGGACTTCAATTCCCAGAAGCCTAAGTCAGTACATTGGCTGATCAGTGCTCTGGAAAATTGACTTAGGCTTCTGGGAATTGAAGTCCAAAAACCAAAGGTTGGGAAATGCTGTTTTAGACCAGGCGTACCCAAACTTTTTGGGCCATGGGCTGGTCACGTGGTTCTTCCCACAGGAAACGGAAGTAAAATGCACATTCTTGTGTGCATAACGCACCTGTGCATGCACATAACACTGCCATAAATTACCTGAGGCTGTTGTAAATACGTTTACAACAGCTGTGGGTCATTTACGACAGCATTATGCGCATGCGTGTTTTACCTTCGCTTCTGGGAACAGCAAGGGCTGTGCGGGCTGGATGATTTGGCGTCACAGGTCAGATCTGACCCGCAGGCCGTCGTTTGGGCACATCTGCTTGAGGCACACAAAAACTGAGTTGACTCGATTACACTGATCAAATGAAAAGTGATTAAAGGTTTGTGGTATTGATCTAAGAAATTGAGATCCCTTGTAGAGCAATGTTCTTTGTGTTTTACAAGACAAAATAGCTGTATGCACTTCCTTAAAAGTGGCTGTACACATGTATTTTTGCAAAGATGGAGCTTTCTATACAACACTCATTCATAATCTGGTTTTGTTTCTGTGATTCATGCCAGATCATCAAGTGCACCACAGAGTGTAATTTGCAATCTACAAAGTCTTTGTGTGTGTGTATGTGTTTTGTTCAGTGCTGTACCAGATTAAGTTTCTGATATGAATGCAGGATGTTGTCATCCCCTCGCACCCCATCACAAGTAATTTCTACTCTTGCAAACATCTTTTCCACATGTGTTTTTAGCTACCTTGTTTTTGATCTTATATAGCTTTGTGCATATGTGTGTGTGTGTGTTTAAATATTTTTGATCTCTTATTATTTAACATCTCTTCCTTAAGCAATTAGAACCAGCTAGGAATCCGATATTGCACATCATGATAGTAGGAGAGCATCAACATAAAACTGAGCTATAAACTAGTATAATTAAATCAGAGTTTCACATGATTATTTAAACAAATAACTTGTATTACTTCTTTAATTTTCGGAACATTACTTCTTGACAGCCAGGTTGCTCTTAACTTTATTGTTGCTCTGATTGAACAAATCATTGCATATTTCCACTACCAGCAGGCCAGAAGAATACAGGAAAATGCTCTCTATCCCTCTCTAGTGTCCAATACTGCATCTTGAAAAATTTGCAAAAATACAAAGGAGGAAAGAGCCTTAGGAGTGATAAAAGAATGGCATGAAACTGGAAACATTGCTAGAAATGCTGTAGAATGCAATTTAATTGTGACTTTTGAAGATAATAAAAAGTATGGCTAGTTAGACTTAGAAAGTAACTTTGCTAACTGCTTGTCATATTTTACTGTAATAATTGATGTTGCTACCTGCAACTAGACAGATGACATAAATAAACTTAACAGATAACTTTCAGGCTATCTGTTATTGCCTGTCCAATAACAAGGAAATTTGTGGCACCTGAAAGACTAACAAACTGATCGTCACATGAGCTTTTGTGGGAAATGGTTTCAGTCTGCAACATTTATGATAGAATAAATTAGATATTTCCATGCATACATGTAAACCAGCCCTTTATTTTGCCACAATAAATGCAGCTTCCTCTTTGGAAATTTCCTGTCCAGTGTTTAGACTGTTTAGTGGTTGATGCACTTCTGTTCCTTAATGTGAGAGGCAAGAGGGAATTTCCATGTGTGATAAACAAGCAGTTTATCATTTGCTACCTTCTGTGCAGCACTAACAGGCTGAGTATCTCATCTGCTAGTAAACAAAACAAAACAAAAAGACAAAAACCATTGTGGCACATTAAAGACTAATGGCTGCATTTTAATACTAGCTTTCATGGATCAGGTCCATTTCATTAGACATAAGAGGGAGTCTTCTTGGAATTAATTTATACATATCAGGTGGCAGAGGTTAGTACAGTATTGCAGATAAAGTTGCAAATCAGTGTGGTTTTTTAGATCTGAAATGCAACCATTAATGTTTATGTTTATGTTTATTCGACTTATACCCCGCCCTACTCAACACATGGCCGACTCAGGGCAGCTAACAACATATAAATGAGCCCAGGGCAACCCAAGGGGCTAACATATAGGATATGTAGGAATCGGGGCCGCTGAGGGCCGGAGGTCCCGGAGGAGACTGATCAAGAAACGATACGAGGCAATATGGAGCGTGATCAGATCAGTAGTTTATTGGGGAAAAGGCATCATCATATATAGGAGAAAAAGCGCAACGGTGGCAAAAACCGTCATCTGACCGAAATCACATCACCTGTTTACTTGGGTTAATTGGGAATCTCTCGGAGGGAAGTTAATTAACTTGGCCAAACACAGACCGGGGAAAACACCGTTGTTTGGGGATTAGGCTGGGGTAAACATGGCCTCTGTTTACACTCGGGATAAAGTTGAGCTTGGAGATGAGTGATTACCTTAATGGGTAACGGGGTTAGATATTCGCTCTCTCAGCAGAACCGCTGGTCAGGTCAAGGAATTGGGTGAATCAAACCCTATCATTAATCCACCCCCCTTAATTTCTCTGCCCGCAGAAACCACGAGCCAGGAGTTTTCTCTACCGTAGTGGCCTCTGCCAGGGCCGTTCCATGCCCACCAGGCATGGGGAAACCACAAGGATACAATGTTCAAAATACAATAATAAATACAATGTTTCAAGTAAATACAATAAAGCCCAAGGTCTAGTATTACAAATTACAATATTATTATTATTATTATTATTTATTAAATTTATATACCGCAGTTCTCTGCCCAATGGGAGACTCAATGCGGTTTACAAAGTACAATTTACAAGTTACAGTATAAAAATATCACAAAAATATCACAAAAAATACAACATATCAATATCATCATAACAACATCGCAATAAAGTATCAAAAATCAATATCACAGTAAACAAAGCATTACAAAAGCAAAATCACAGAGCATGAAATACAATGTTAGAAATACAGATACAATACAGTAATTTAAACAGTAAAATATGCAATAAACATTCAAGCACCAACACAACAAAATCAACTACGCAACCCCTCGGTTACCAATGTCCCCAAAACATAGCCCCATTGCTCACATGTTCTAACAGAGCCAAAGAAGAGGACGATCCAGCCCCAAGGCAGCCGAGGTCAGGCAATACACCGGCATTGGCTACTCTGGTAGTAGCGGTTTTTAAAAGTCCCGCCGGATCAATGTCAGTCAGCTGTGCTCCTACCTCCCCCGCCGGGCGGGGTGGGGGAGGGAGCCGGTGATGGAAGCGTGGCTCCGGTGGTGCTGGCGGCGCAGTTTTTAAAAGTCCTGCCGCATCAATGACAGTCAGCTGTGCTCCTACCTCCCCCGCCGGGCGGGGTGGGGGAGGGAGCCGGTGATGGAAGCGTGTCTCCGGTGGTGCTGGCGGCGCAGTTTTTTAAAGTCCCGCTGCATCAATGACAGTCAGCTGTGCTCCTACCTCCCCCGCCGGGCGGGGTGGGGGAGGGAGCCGGTGATGGAAGCGTGTCTCCGGTGGTGCTGGCGGCGCAGTTTTTTAAAGTCCCGCTGCATCAATATAAGGTAAAACAATCCACAAAATGCAAAATATCAGCACCACATCAAAATAATGTATCAATAATTACAATAGAATCACAGGGAATGAAAACATCACATAATACCAACGTAAAATAATAATGCAAAACCCACAAAAATCCCTGCCTTAGAGTCTTTTGAGGGGGGAGGGTGGGGCCCAGAAACGCCAGCCGATAGAGTGGCCGGGAGGGCCTCTTCGCCCCCACTGGGGCCGGGAGCGTGGCGGCGGTTGTTTGCCTGGCACCCCCTCGCCTTTTAAGTCCTAGGTGAGGGGGGAGGGGTAGCCCCAGAAACACCTGCTGGTGGAATGTATATGTAGAAATACACAGCATAGGGGAGCCGGAGGTGCTGGCGCTGGCATCAGGTGCAGCGGCGGTAGCTTTTGAGGGCTCCGCCGAGATGGTCATCAGCTGGACTCAGCTGGGCTCCCACCCCCGGTGGCCAGCAAAGACACGGAGAGGAGCTGGAGGTGCTGGTGCTGGCGCCGGGTGCTGGGCGCAGCATTGGGAGTTTTGAGGGCTCCATCGAGATGGTCATCAGCTGAGCTCAGCTGGGATCCCACCCCCCGCGGCCGGCAAAGTCACGGAGGGGAGCCAGAAGTGCTAGCGCTGGCGTTGGGCACGGCGTCGGGAGCTTTTGAGGGCTCCATCGAGATGGTCATCAACTGGGCTCAGCTGGGCTCCCACCCCCGGTGGCCAGCAAAGACACAGAGAGGAGCTGGAGGCGCTGGTGCTGGCGCAGGGCGCTGGGCTGCCAGGCCTAAGAGCCCAGGCCTGTGCTGGGTCGCCATATTACCAGGATGGTACTGAGAACCCATAACTTAAAGGGCCACACCACCTCTGCAGTTTCCGCTTCAGCTCCTCTTACAGGGCTCAAAAGTAACAGTGAGAAACATGGTACAAATAGCAGGACAAATACCTATTTAGTCACATCCGTAGCCTGGTGTTTTAGCTTTGACCATTCTCCTTCAAATGGCCATGTTAAGAGTCAGATGTGTAATGGAGTTTAGCCTCCTGACAGCACTGTGTTTGGCTTCTCTGATACACCCAGATCCTCTCATCCTCTCTCCATGAGAGAAGGCAATAGTAAACCACTTCTGAATATTTTATACCTTAAAAACCTCATGGCACCTCATTCTAAAGAAATCTAAAATGAAACAAGATGGTGCTGGAAGATGAGACTTCCATGTTGGAAGGCACTCAGACTGGGGAAGAGCAAAGAAGAGCAATTTGTGGGTCCTCCTGGACTCACGGCTACTGCTCAATGAGCAGGTGGTAGCCGTGGCCAGGAGGGCCTTTGCACAACTTCGTGTCATCCACCAACTGCGTCTGCTCCTGGACCGGCACTCTCTGCTCATGGTCACTCATGCTCTGGTCACCTCTACATTGGATTATTGTAATGCGCTCTACATGGGGCTGCCCTTGGCGACCATTCAGAGGCTGCAACTGGTCCAAAATTCAGCTGCCCAAGCAGTGATGGGGTGTGGGCGTTATGCCCATGCCTCGCCGCTGCTTTGGGAGCTTCACTGGTTGCCAGTTTGCCTCCGGGTGCAATTCAAGGTTCTGTTTTGACCTTTAAAGCCCTTCATGGCAGTGGATCAGGATACCTTAGTGTGAGCCCATCCTACCAGGGCAGACAAGAGGGACTCAGCAGTGCAGTATTTAGGATCTGTGGGCCCCTAGACTGCACCTGTGGCTTGGGCCCTACCAGGGAAAGTATTTTTTTAAAAAAAGTTAACCTACAAAAATTGCATTTTCAGCAATTATCCAATTAAAAACTGAAAAATAAACATTTAAAGTTTATTATTAAATAATAGAAAATTTACGTATGACATTCCTATACAGTATTTAGAATTAGATGAATTCATGAGATGATAAAAATGAAAAGAACTGAACAACATTAAGGTAATAATACTAGATTAAATGGAAAAATCAAAAAATATAAAAACCCGACTTACTACAACTTTACTTTGCTGTATTAAAAATGTCTTAAAGAATTGAAAAAAAGATTGGAGAATTACTGGGTAAGACAATTAAACTGGATTCGGGTACCACTCTGTTAACAAGTGTGGATGGTATTAATTTAAATAAGGATGAGAAAGAATTATTAGAAATAATGCTTACGACGGCTAGACAATGTATTGCTAGAAACTGGAGAAATGATGTAACTATACAAACTGAAGAGTGGTATAAAGAAATGTGGAATTTAGCATTGAACGATAAATTGACTTGGGAGATTAAGAAAAAAAGGGATAATTTAAAAGTGAATAGATTTTGGAATATTTGGAAACCTTTTGTGGATCACTCCCTTATGGGGGAGGATAGAAACAGACCTGTACCCGAACAAAGTGAATTTTGGAAATAAAATAATGAGATATTCTGAGCTCTCCAGGGCAATGTAAATAGACACTGGGTGATGATTATTTATAATTGTATAATTGTATTTTTTTCTTTTTTCCCCCATCCTATCCATAATTGCATATTATGACTTTATGGGGAAATGAGTATTAGAACATTAGTTAATGTTAGAGAATAACAATTAAGTCAAAATTTAAGAGATTTATTATTATTATTTTTTTAGGATGGCGGTAAGATTTTGATTTTGAAAAGATAGGTATAAAAATGTATTAGGATAGGTGTGTATATATTTTTTCTTTTTTCCATTGTTTGTGTATATTGATTTTTTTGTTTCTTTAGTATGTTGTTTTTTCTCTTGTATTGTGTTTTGTATTTTATTTGTTAAAAATTTTAATAAAAAGTATTATTAAAAAAAAAGAAAATGTCTTAATATGATATAGTATGCGCTCATTGCGCTTCACGAAACTGGCAGACAGTGGGAGGAGATATTCTTGTCGGGCTGGTCAAACACCTAAACACCACATTAAGTTAAACCAAATGCAAATGGTAAATGATGATTCCGATCACCAAACGTTTATACTATTTACTTACTAAAACAAAAAACCTGACTTTAAAAATCGGCGTAAAATCATGTGGTGCGGGCCCATAGGCTGCAGCCTAGGTAGCCTATGCTTAAATCCAGCCCTGGGGCTCAGTATTGGTCCCATCATTGAAAGTAGCACATCTATCTGGGACCACCAGGAAGAGAGCCTTCTCCGTGTCTGCCCCAGCCCTTTGGAACCTCTTACCTCCGGAGGTGCGCCTTCAGATGGAACTTCTCCCCTTTAGAAAAATGGTGAAGACCTGGCTTTGTCAGCAGGTGTGGGACTCCAGAGGATCCACTTCCCAGCTCCACTGGCTTGTCTAATTTCTGAGGCAGAGCCTTCTGGTGTTTTCTGGTTTTGGTTTAATGTGTGGGGAGGGAGGGGGAGGGTAGTTTTTAAGTATATGGCCAGTTTTATGCTGTTTTTAATCTTGTCTTTTTTAATTGTAGGTTGCGTATGTGTTTTAATTGTACATGTTCTGGCTGTTTTATATTGTTTTTTACCTGTTGTTGCCGCCCTGGGTGGTGTTTTCACTAGGAGGGCGGGGTATAAATGTATAAAATAAATAAAGAATAAATGCAAATACTGTATTGCTGTCACTATAGGGAGGACCACTAGAGGGACTGCAGTGGTTCAAGTGGCTAAGACACTGACTGAAAGGCAGTAGGTCAGAAGTTGAATTCCAGAGTACTGCAGGACAGAATGAGCTTCCATCTCTGTCCCAGCTCCTGGCAACCTAGCAGTTCAAAAGCAAGAAATTGCAAGTAGATAAACAGGGACCACTTCAGTGGGAAGATAAACAGTGTTCCGTGTGCTCTGATGTCTAGTCATGAGTTGGATACCACTGGCTTTCAAGCAAGGGAAATCTTTACGTTTACTATAGGGAGCAGGAGCTGATGGAAAGCTTTAAATAGAGTGTGTGCAGGGGTAGAAAGACCAAGGGCTAATATGAGGAAGTGGGGTTTCCCTGTAGATGACAACCTGTGTGAATGTGGAGAAGTACAGACTATCTCCCACATGATACAATGCACATGCTCCACAATGTGCACTGAGGAGGACCTTATGTTGGTAAGAGGAAATACTGGGTAGATGTCATCTAGCCCCCTTTAATTCTATTTTGTTTTTAGATGTGTTAATTTTAACTTTGTATATTATTATATGCTGGTGGTGCATCTGACATGAATAAAGAAAGAACTAATGAAGCAATTAGATCGGGGTGCCCAAACTTTTTGGCCTGTGGGCCGGTCACATGGTTCAGGGAGCCGGTCACATGGTTCAAAAGCCCGGGTAGTGATGGGGTGTGGGCGTTATGCCCATGCCTCACCTCTGCTTTGGGAGCTGCACATGTTACCAGTTTGCCTCTCAGTGCAATTCAAGGTGCTGGTTATGACCTTTAAAGCCCTATATAGAAGTGGGCCAGGATACCTAAGAGACCGCATTGCCCTAAAACATCTTTCTATCCTACCAGAGTGGACCGGGGGGTTCCCTAATTGTTCCATCAGCCAGGGGGGCCCACCTCTCTGGCACAAGAAAATGGGCCTTTTCAGTGTTCGCTCCAGCCCTTTGGAACCTCCTTCCAGTAGAGCTACGGTTGCAGACGGATAGGATTTAAGACCTGGTTGGCAGGGCAGGTGTGGAGCCCTGAGGGCAATGTGGCTCCTGCCCGCTGGCTTGTACCATGAGATGTACCCTCTCTCTGCTTCTCGGGGTAGGTGGGATTTTTAATTGTGGGTGGTTTTTTTTAACTGCTTTTATTCTATGGGGTTTTAGTTTGTGTAAGCCGCCCTGAGTCAGGCTTGCCTGAGTGTGCGGTGAACAAGTTGAAATATTAAATTAAATTAAATGCTGTTGAAGTGACCCAATACAGGATAGATGTCATCTAGCTCCTTTTAGTTCTATTTTGTTTTTAGATGTGTTAATTTTAACTTTGTATATTATTATATGCTGGTGGTGCATCTGACATGAATAAAGAAAGAACTAATGAAGCAACTAGAACAGGTGTGTCCAAACTTTTTTGGCTGTGGGCCAGTCACATGGTTCAGGGGGCCAGTCACATGGTTAAAGGGCCATATCTGGCCTCCGATGCCAATTCATCTGGCCCACAAACTCTCATCATTTCCGGGAGTGATGAGGGCTTCGTGGGCTGGATGAATTGGCGTCGGGGGCCAGATATGGCCCCCGAGCTGTAGTTTGGGCAACCCTGAACTAGATTAAAGATGAAAGCATGTCTATGGGCTGTAGTGTACAGAGGCAAAAAAAAGGTGCAATGCCACATGGCATACACATATCATTGGAATATGACAATAATGAATCAAGATAACTTTTAAACCATAAAACAAGAAATGGAATGTTTAAACATTGCAGTACTTGATATGAGTGACTCAGAGTGAACCAGAAGAGAACATATCCTGTCAGACAATTTCATAAGTGTTTTACTTTGGAAGTGACAAACATGTAATAAAATATGTGTCTCTAACACTGAGGTAAGCTATAGCACCATTAGATGGTGACTATAATGCAAGGTATGACAGAATAACATAAGTCAGACTTCTTGGGAAAACCTATCAACATAACCATCATTAAAGTCTATGTAGACACTGAAGGAGAAATCAAAAGCTTTTACCAATTATCCAGGAGGAAATCAATCACACACCCAAACAGAAGGTGCTAATAATCATAACTGACTAGAATGTAAAGGTAGGAAATAAAACAGATATGGGTTAAAAACGAAACAGGATGTTGAGTCACAGAATTCTGTGAAGCCAGCAATCTGTTTATTGTAAATACATGCTTCAGACAACAGAGCAGCTACAGTACATGAGCATCTCCATGTGCCCAATACAGAGATTAAACAGACAACATAATAAGAACTAATACTGTAGATGGAGAAGTTCCCCCTGTCAAAACAAGAACAGGAGCTGATTGTGGTACTGACCATGAAATATCTATATAACTAAAATCAAGGCCGGGCGCTGTATGTTCCTTATACAAACCCACACCCCTGCACCGATAGCGCTGAAACTTGGCACACATGTACCTTGGGCCAAAGAGACGGTCACTGCAGGGGTGACAAGCCCCATGGGGAGGGGTATGCCCCCTAAATCAATCTGCAAAGTGGATGCCCCCACTGACAGGAGAAAAAGCAAGGGGAAAAAAGCCAACCAGGGGGATTGTGATGTCATCACCACAGCTGCCCAAATGGAGCCTCCCTTCTGCCTGACACAACCCATGGGAGGATAGAAGGGCCAGGCTGCGATGGCTACCCACTGATTGTAGTCACTGGGGAGGCTGCTGCCGGCAGCCAGAGTCAGGCTGAGACGGCACCTCATGGTGGAGCTGAGAGAGCAGCTGTGACGACAGCAGACAAAAAGGTAAGGCAACTGGGGTGGGGGGCTGGCTCAGGTCTCTCCTTGGCTCGGGTAGGGTACCCCTGGGCAACGCCGGGTCCTCTGCTAGTTAATGTCTAAAATTAAAGTGAAGCTGGATAAGAACGAAAGAGAAAGAAAGAGAGAGTAATAATGCCAGAATATAATTTAAATAACAATTCTTATGGATGTAAAGTCCATATAAAGAATAGATTTTCATTACTAAATTCAGTTGACATGTATCAGAAGAACTTTGGATTGAAACAAGAAATATTATCAGGGGGAAATGCAAAAATAAAGCAAAAGCTTATTCTGCAGTTTTTAAAAAGGGTCCCTCTTTGATGGAGGCAACTGGATGGCACATAAAAACAACAAAAATAAGCTGGAGGGAAGGGGAACCCCAGTTTCAACAGATTTTTGTTGCTCAGAACAAAGCATGTCCACTGAACACTCAAAAACACAGATCCCAACATAAGTGGCCTGTGTTCTCTCTGTGTTCAGATCTGTCCCCTTATTCATCTAGGCCAGTGGTTCCCAACCTTTTTTTGGCCATGCCCCACCTAAGCATCTCTAAAAACCTCATGACACACACACACACCATGACATATAATTCTTATTATTCAAAAAGTGAACTCCTATTCACATGGAGGAAGCCTAAAAGGCCATTACTTGGTCTAACTCATTCTCAAATTGCACCCCTGTGGTGTGTGTGCTTCACGTTGGGAACCATGGATCTAGACGATGGCAGTGAAACTAAGCCACTGTACACAACAGCCATTCCTTCCGCAGGACTTCCCTGCTGCCTGAACACTTTCTCCTCTGGGAGTGCCTGCACCGGATGGGCTCTATGGGCTCAGCTCCCAGGATGAAAGAAGCCAAGGGGAGAGCAGGGACCCCTAGGAAGCAAAGCGGATGCACTGATTCAGCTGAAGCTGATAAATGAGAAACAGCTGGATGGGACTGGTCTCACAGAGATAAGAGCAGAGGATGGGGAAAGCCAAGGAGGATCAATGGTGCTAAGAAACAGGACATATGAAAAAAGCCCTGGTGACCCAATGGCTAAACTGCTGTAAAGGTAAAAGGTTGGATCTGCCTGTCTAATAATCTCTCCACCAGCTCAGTATAATTTCTCCTCCTTGAACAAAACTACTCTTTCTTTTTAAGCAAAAAGTTGTTGCTGTTCGAGTGTGTGGCCCGCAGACATTCGTAGGAAAGATTTTAATTGAGAAGATCGGTCAAAGAAGAAGAAAAGAAAGCTCTCGACAGCGCCTGATGATTGAAGGAGGCAGCTTGTAAAAGGCTTCCTGCTCCTCCGTCTTGTCTTTCCTACACCTCGAAGTACAGCATATTTTGGTAAAGGCTGCGGCTGTTCACAAATCATAATAGCCGCGGCCCGCCTCTTCGAAGGGACTTTCGCCTGGTGACCTAGACGACAGAAAACAACCCAGAAAAAAATCGGCTAATCCTAAATTCATAATACAGTATGGTCGCCGCTAGCAAGCAGGTAAAAGTGATGGAGGAGGATAGCTGTGAATCCTTGCTAACAAAGGTAAAGGTTTCCCTTGCTCGAAAGCCAGTTGTATCCGACTCTAGGGTTCGGTGCTCATCTCTGTTTCAAAGCTGAAGAGCCAGTGCTGTCTGCTTCTGCAGACATTTCCGTGATCATGTGGCAGGCATGACTAGACACCGGAGCGCACGGAGCGCTGTTTAGCTTCCCACCGAAGTGGTCCCTACTTATCTACTTGCAATTTCTTGCTTTCGAACTGCTAGGTTGACAGGAGCAGGGACAAAGACGGGAGCTCATTCCGTCCTGCAGTACTCGGGAATCAAACTGCTGACCTTCTGTTATGTATGTTAACTGTCTTTTCTGACAGGAGCGGAAATGTATCTTTTCTCATGTATCTATTCTTATGCAAATAAGTGGATTGAAAATGCGCACACTCTGTTAGCCAATGGGCTTGTTGTATTATTGTTATTGTTACTGTTTATAGTGTACATAAGTCCGAGTTTTGCCCCATCCAAACTGTGTTCAAACCCCACTCATAAAGAGCTGAATTGGCGAGCGGTGAAGAGGCCGGCCACTGCCGCCGCCGGGCAGCCACCCCAGCCGGGGGGTGAGGAAGAGGAGGAGGAGGAGAGCTGGGCGAGCGGCGAAGAGGCCAGGAGAAGACCAACTGACAGAAGGGAAGAGGGCAGAGGAGGAAAAGCAGGGGACGAGACTCAGAGTCCCAGGCAGAGGATAAGTAGCTGATATGCAAATATAGAAGACTTAATATAGCAACTGACATAGAGACTTTATACTGACTAAACATAAAAACTGACATAGAGACTGTGTTTTAAAGTGTGATAATATGCATGATAATATGTTGTGTTAAATGTTTTGAACTTTAAAAACTGTGATAAAATGTATGAGGAGAGAAAAATGGCGTAGACACCGGCAAACCACGCCACAAATCTTGCCAAGAGAACCTATTGACCAAAACAAAAGGCAAAACAAAGGAGCAGTTTAGATGATACAGGATGCTTAACACCACAGAGTGGAGGAAGGGGAGGGACAGGAAAGGGGGAGGAGAAATGCAATGTTGCAAGGAGCAATACTGCATAGGGACATGGAATGTGAGATCAATGAACCAAGGTAAACTGGAAGTGGTAAAAAATGAGATGGAAAGAATAAGCATTGACATCTTAGGCATCAGTGAGCTCAAATGGACAGGGATGGGGGAATTCAGCTCTGGAAACCATCATATCTACTACTGTGGGCAAGAAAACCTTAGAAGAAATGGAGTAGCCATAATTGTCAATAAAAGAGTGAGAAAAACAGTAATGGGATACAACCTTAAAAATGACAGAATGATGTCAGTCAGAATTCAAGGCAAACCTTTCAATGTCACTGTGATTCAAATATACGCACCAACCACTGGTGCAGATGAAGCCACAATGGACCAGTTCTATGAGGACTTACAACACCTCATAGAACAGACACCAAGAAATGATGTCCAAATTATATTAGGAGACTGGAATGCCAAAGTAGGAAATCAAAAAGTGGAGGGAATAACAGGCAAATTTGGTCTTGGAATACAGAATGAAGCACGGCAAAGATTGATAGAGTTCTGCCAAGAGAATGTACTAGTCATAGCAAACACTCTCTTCCAGCAACACAAGAGGCGACTTTACACATGGACATCACCAGATGGCCAACACCGAAACCAAATTGACTACATACTCTGCAGCCGAAGATGGAGAACCTCCATACAGTCAGCAAAAACAAGACCTGGAGCAGACTGTGGCTCAGATCACAACCTATTGATTGCAAAATTCAGGCTTAGACTAAAGAAAATAGGGAAAACACAGAGACCAGAAAGATATCACCTAGACAGCATCCCTAAAGAATACGCGGTGGAGGTGATGAACAGATTCAATGGCTTAGACTCGGTAAACAGAGTACCAGAAGAATTATGGACGGAGATGAGGGACATCATGCAGGAAGCAGCAAAGAAAACCATACCAAAAGAAAAGAAGAGTAAGAAAGCAAAGTGGTTGTCTGATGAGGCTCTTAAAATAGCAGAGGAAAGAAGGAACGCCAAAGTCAAAGGAGAAAGGAAAAAATACAATCATTTGAACACAGAATTTCAAAGAAAAGCAAGGAGAGATAAGGAGAACTACCTAAAAGAACAGTGCAGAGAAATGGAGGAAAACAACAAAAGAGGCAGAACCAGAGATCTTTTCAAAAAAATCGGCGAAATCAAGGGAACATTTAAAGCAAAAATGACCATGATAAGGGACAAAGACGGAAAGGAGCTAGCTGATGCAGAAGAAATTAAGAAAAGATGGAAAGAATACACAGAGGAACTTTACAAAAAGGACCTCAACACTCCTGTTAATCACAATGAAGAAGAAATTGAACTTAAGCCAGACATCCTGGAGAGCGAAGTCATAAAGGCCCTAAAGAGCACTGCAAACAACAAAGCTAGTGGAGATGATGGTATCCCAGTTGAATTTTTCAAAGCGTTAAAAGATGATGGCATCAAATTACTGCATTCAATATGCCAGCAGATTTGGAAAACAAAACAGTGGCCACAGGATTGGAAAAGATCAGTATACGTCCCAATCCCAAAAAAGGGCAATGCCAAAGAATGTTCAAATTATCGAACAATCGCGCTCATCCCACATGCCAGCAAGGTAATGCTCAAGATAATACAGGATAGACTTCAGCAACATGTGGAGAGAGAATTACCAGAGGTGCAGGCTGGTTTCAGAAGAGGCAGGGGGACTAGAGACCACATTGCCAACATACGCTGGATCATGGAGAAAACAAAGGAATACCAGAAACAAGTTTACTTTTGTTTTATTGACTACACCAAGGCATTTGACTGTGTGGACCACAACAAGATGTGGCAAGTAATTAAAGAGATGGGAATTCCAGAGCACCTCATATGCCTCCTGAGAAATCTGTATATGAACCAAGAAGCAACAGTTAGGACAGAACACGGAATGACAGAATGGTTTGGAATAGGAAAAGGAGTAAGACAAGGCTGCATTTTGTCACCATGCTTATTCAACCTATACACAGAGCACATAATGCACAGTGCAGGGATGGAGGAATCACAATATGGGATTAAAATCGCTGGGAGAAACATCAATAATCTGAGATATGCAGACGATACCACCCTAATGGCAGAAAGTGAGGAAGACCTAAAGAATCTCTTGATTGGGCTGAAGGAGGAGAGTGCAAAAACTGGCTTGAGACTCAATATCAAGAAAACCAAGATAATGGCAACAGGCCCAATCAGTTCCTGGAAAATAGACGGGGAAGAAGTCGAAGCAGTGACAGATTTTACTTTCTTAGGATCAAAGATCACTGCAGATGGGGATTGTAGCCATGAAATAAAAAGGCGACTGATTCTTGGGAGACAAGCAATGAGAAACCTGGGGAACATAGTGAAAAGCAGAGACATCACCTTGAAAACAAAAATTAGAATAGTCAAAGCAATGGTTTTCCCAGTGGTAATGTATGGATGTGAGAGCTGGACAATTAGGAAGGCTGAACGCAGAAGAATAGATGCCTTTGAAATGTGGTGTTGGAGGAGGGTTTTGAGAGTCCCCTGGACAGCGAGGAGAACAAATAGGTCAATCTTAGAAGAAATTAACCCTGACTGCTCATTGGAAGGTCAAATAGTAAAGATGAAGCTAAAGTACTTCGGACATCAAATGAGAAGGGAGGATTCACTTGAGAAGGCATTGATGTTGGGAAAGGTGGAGGGCAAAAGAAGAAGGGGAAGGCCAAGGATGAGATGGCTAGATGGCATTGTAGACACAATGGGCACAGAGCTGGGAGGACTGAGGGGGATGGTGGAGGACAGAGGCGCCTGGAGAACGATGGTCCATAGGGTCGCAAAGGGTCGGAACCGACTGTGCGGCTGAACAACAACAACAACACCACTCATCTGCCTCTTCATTTCCTGAACATGAAACCTTCTGCCTCCCAGTCAGCATCTTAGCCACTTGAGCCAGTGCAATGCAAGTTCGATCCTAATGTGGCTACAGGTTGACTCAGCCTTCCATCCTTCCCAGGTTGGTAAAATGAGTACCCAGCATATTGGGGGCAAAATGCTAATTACCCTGTGAATAATGTGATGAGGTGGTATGTAAGTGTAATTGCTATTGCTAAGATTACAGTGCTGTTTTCTGTACAATAGCAGAGGCAACAAAGAAAGCTGGACAATCTCTTCCCATCCCACCAGCAGACGATAAAAGCTGAAAAATCTGACTGCACCTTCTCTTACATCAGCTCCTGCTCCTTATACAGCCCCAGTACAGGGGAGGCACGTAAGGAAGGGTGTGTCTTCTAGGGAAAGGCTGAACCAGGAGCCACCAACCCTGCCTCCTTCCATCCATCTGCACAAGCCCTCTTGCAAGCACTACTCCTAGTGTGACACTGGCTCTGTCTGTCTGCCTTCTAAAACTTGGACTTGGAGGGAAATCCAGTGAGAATAACTGAGACTGCAAACAGGCAGAAAGTACCCAAAGAACTAGTGACTGTAACTCAGCCCTTTGATACTGGGAGGGAAGATGTTTTGGGGGAAGCAGCTGTGCCTTTAATTAAAGCTACCACAGGCAAGGAATATGCCCAGAGCCCATGGAGTTGTGTGTGTGTGTGTGTGTGTGTGTGTGTGTGTGTGTGTGTGTGTGTGCGTGCGTGCGTGCGTGCGTGCGTGCGTGCTTTGGCCCTGCCAGCACCCTGCGAGGAAGGGTTGGTGGGAGGCACACTCACTTAAAGACTTTTCATAAATTAGTGGGTGGAAGAATCCAAGTTCTCACAGGCAGCTGCCCAACTCCAGTGTGAATAATAATAGCACTGCACTCTGGTCATCCAGCCATTCTAGCCCATCTGGAACCACTTACATTCTGAGAATATTTAACCACTTAGTGACTAAAGCTGCTAAAGTTTTAGATAATCTCAGCATGGAGGAGAAAAACTACTCCTAGCTGGCACCAAGGCAGTTCTTGGCTGAATCTCTCCAATCTAGCTGTTTTGCCCTTGTCGGTTTAGATGTTGTCCAATCACATAATAAGCAGGGCTTCAGCAAACCCTGTAGTGGTGGTGGTGCTGCCTATAGGACATTCTGAGAGAGTTGCCTCAGGTGTCCTTGATAGGCTATCTTCTCTTTGTCTCATGCCCACGGGAAAGCCATTGGTGTCACCTCCTGCTGGGCCTTGAGTGGGTGCTGAGGCCATTCAGGGGAAGCTGAAGAGGATCAGCTGGGTAGTGATAGAGCTCTGTGCCCAGCGGGCAAGAATAAAGATAAGCTACAAGGAGAGAAGTATTCTGGGAATTCACAGGAGACCTGGGAGGAGGGAACTAGGTTGGAGGATGTGCCATCTAGGGCAGATGTTGTAGAATAGGAGGAGGATCTGCTTGGGTTTTTCAAATATGCCCTTGTTGGAGACCCCTGAGGTTTCACACAGCCAGGGACAAGTTAGGGCTTTAGAGCTCCTAGATGCTGCCAACTGCATCCAGGTTGCCAACACTGTTGGGGCCATTCTTATTCCACTGCCCACCCCCACAATGACCCAAACACTGCCTGAGATGCAAGCATGCAAAAGCAGGGCAGAGAGGTGTCTGCAGAAAGGCATGGGAGCAGTGCCGCAATCAGGGGGGAACAAGTAGGAGTCCTGTCCCAGGCCCGGAGATGACAGGGGCCCATCAGCGCCAGGAAACCACCGATGTGCACATGCACAAACAGACCACGCATGCAAAGAAAACCACGGGGGCGTGGTGGCACCGGGAAACCACTGGTGTATGCATGCGCAAACAGACCACACATGTGCAGAAAACCACGTGGGAGTGGCCAAAATGGGGGGCGTACTGGGCCTAGAAATTTCTGATGTTGGCCCTGCATGGGAGGACCCGTAATAGCTTGGCAACCCATGAGTCCAAGTCACCTTTGAGAGGACTGCAGCATTTGGCTTGGGCTGGACTACTTTGAATGACGCCACTCCTGTTGGAATCAATAGCCTGCCAGATGTTCTGAGAAATCCCTGGGCTAGAAAATGGAACTGAGTCAAGGAGTGTATTGAGGAAGAGTAAGCTCTTTCTTGGAAACATCTGTCACAGCAATACATATTAATCTGCACCACACTCCTGAGTGAATAGAAGTCACAGTAGTTGACTCTGATCCTATTACCTCAGCCCAAATCATGTGTCAACAAGATGGCTCCTGTTTATTCCTGCCTCAGGAGCAGCACCAGGGCAGAGAATGATGGTTTCTTGAAGGTTTGTGCCTTCTTTAGTTTTATACTAGCATATTTTGCCCGGCGGTGCTGGGCTTTGTAAAATTGTGTTGGATAGTAAAGGGTTTCATTTTTTTTCTTGAACCAGTGGTGCTGGGCTGTTTTAAATGGTGTTGAAAGGTTTTGTGATTTTGTGGCTTCGAGGCGCTGCATCCGCCTGCGGCGGACTTGCACTCCCAGTGTGTGTTTTATTTTTATTTTTTGCGCCCCAGCTTCCTCAGTGCCGGGCTCTTTAAATTGTTTTTGGAAGGATTTTGTTTTATGTTTATGCAAATTTTATTTTATTTTAATTTATTTAATGTAAATTAATTTTTTTAATTTTAAATTTAATTTTGGTTTTTTAAATCTTTATTTGTAAGCATTTTTATTTTTTGTTTTTGTTTTTTGGTTTTTTTGAGTGAGAAGTGATTTCTGGGGTTTTTTTGGTATTTTTTGAGATTAGTGTGAATATTTTTGAATGTTTTGATAACTTTTTGGATTAATTTGGGAATTAATCTTAATAGTTTCAATATTTTTGAATGTTTTTTCTCTTGTGGCCTCTGGGTGGGGGTGGTGAGCTTTTCTTCCTCTCTACAATTTTTCTCTTCTGTCCTCTGGGTGTCGCTTCCGGTAAGTATTTTCTTCATTTTCTCAGTTGAGTTCCGGTCGTCATGGAGTGAAGACGTCTCTTGGTAAGCTCCCTGGTTGTTGTTGTTTTTTGGGGGGAGGGGGGTTGTGTTGGTGTTTTTTTGGGGGGGGAGGTCTTTGTGATGTTTTTGTGGTAATTTTTGTTGGATGTTTTTGTGTTTCGTTTTGACTGTTTTTGTGACTGTTTTTGACTGTTTTGGTGTGTACTTTTTTTTGAGGGGGTCTTTTTTTTTCACGGGCCAGGCTCGATCCCTGGCCTGTGGAAAGAAAAGGGTGGGGGGGGGTTTTCTTTTTTTTTCGTGGGCCAGGCTTGAAGCCTGGCCCGTGCAAAGGAAAGGGTGTGTGTGTGGGGGTCTCTTTTTCTTCGTGGGCCAGGCTCGATCCCTGACCCGTTGAAAGTAAGGGCAGTGGCGGCGGGGGAGTTTTTTATTTTATTTTTTTGTGTGCCGGCTGCCTCAGCGTTCTGCACGCTAATGGCGCGCAGGATGCTGGGGCTTATAGTTTTGCCTGCGCGTGTTTGGTTACTGCAGCGGGTTTTTTTCCTGCAGCTTTTTTTGATTGGCTCCTGCCCCCCGGCCAAAAATTTCAACCCAACAGTTACCTGCGAACCCCATTCGGGCAAGTGCACGGAGGCTCGGATGGGGCTAGTGGGGCCTGGTGCAACATCCTTTGTCACATTCCAATGGTTAATGCACCATTTTATAGGTATAGATTCCAGGGTGGATTTACAGATCATGCACTACCAACATTGTATGTAGGATATCTGGAATTCTGTTTTAGAATGCTGTGGGATTTCTGTCTACTTGTTTTACGTATAATTTATTATATGTAGAGGTTACACACAAATACATGTTACAGAATACCAGGAAAGAGGTAGTTGAATATTTTCTGGGCTAAGAGCTAGCTTGCCAGCTGGAAAACATATGGGATGGTTGATATGCTGCCATCAAGCTTGGTTAGATCGCAAAATGAGTTTAACGAGAGCCAATATAGTATTCACACATGTACACCTCCTTCTTCCTCTCCCTCCCCCTACAAATACTTCACATATGCAGATCGCCTAATAAGGGGATCAAGTGACTAGCTCAGTGATGAACAGTGAAGAGCCCCTGGGAGATCTGGAGGAGAGGCAGCAGATAAAGAAACTCAAAATATGCATTCTTTCTTAGTGCCACTTCACTACTCCAACTGCAGCTCCCCTGGTGGCTTAGTAGTTAAGATTGGAGATTGGAAGGTTGGGTTTTGATACCCGAGGGCTGCACTTGGGGGGACATGAAAGGAGCTTCATTCGGGCTTCCCCTGAGCAGAACTTCTCCAGCAAAAATTCTTTCAACCCAGAGTAATCTCTGACATGAAATTATTATTATTACTACTCTAACATGCCCTCTGTATAATGCTGCTTTTCATGAAGCATCTTTTTTTTGTCTTTCAAAAAATGCAAGAGGAAGGTGATACCTTTATTGGATCACTGAAAATTAAAATGTTGCAATCTTTCAAGATCCAAAATCTCTTCTTCAGGCATGGCATGCTGTCTTCTTTCCAGGTACAAATCTTAGAAATGCATGTGGAACAACAGTAAAAGAATTGGCAGGCATCAGCCGGTTCACACCTGATCGCCCATACTGGTAGCAAAACTGACTGGCCATGCCCACCTCACCTCACCTCACCACCCCTCCCCTGCCCACCACCCCTCCTCACCCCCTCCTTCTCTCCTCGTACTCCGGGCATGACCAAGAGCCAAGGAGAAGAGGAGTAGGAAGCAGGGGCAGGGAGGAGGCAGGGAGGAGGAGGAGTTATGTTGGGCTCCCCGGGGTGCACCTATCACCACCATGCCCTCCCATTAGGGCATCATCATGGGAGCAGGGGGAGTCGCTCATCTCCATTTACAACCAAAGAGCCAGTGCTGTCTGTGTTTGCAGATGTTTTCATGGCCATGTGCAGGCATGACTGGATCACATGGCCATCCCCAGCAAGTCACATATCCAGATTTGTCCCCACCCACAGGTTTGGCCCCACTCACAGAGATAGCCCCACTTCCAGAAATAGCCTCATCCACAGTGTGGTAGCAAATTTTTTTTATGCTCATCACTGAGTAAAAGGCTTTTGATGCATCACGCCACCCCACAGAATTTTGAGATTTTGGCTCTCGAAAGCTAACAAAATTCTAATTATCAGTAATCCTGTTGTGTTCTGTAAAGCTGTGCCTTTAACAATGTACCTTTGCCATGTGTTAACAATGTAACCTTTCTGTGTGCAACATTATAACCATCAGCTGTATCAATGTAAACCTGATAAGGGGACGCGAGCTAGTGACCACTAGATGGCAATAGCGAGCGTCCAGCTCTCATGGCTCAGATTCACCTGGTTCAGCAGCGCGGGAAGATTCCCCGCCACCTCTTCACCTGGTCAAGAAGGGCGTGACCTTCTACGACGTCACGCAGGCAGCAACCAATAGTCTGTCGACGAGCCACATTCAAATGTATAGCCAGCTGTATATATTGAGCTACTCATCCGCCATTACCACATGTTCCTCCGGATCATCATGCAATAAACCTGTGTTAAGCCAACCCTTCGGCTGTTTCATTGTCTTTGGTCCCTTACACTAAATTGGCGACGAAGGTGGGATTATGGCAGCCCACGGGACCAAGACATGCGCCGGTTTCGAAATCAGGAAACCGGGCGACTGGGAGATCTTTGAGATGGACTTCCAGGCAGCACTGATTGAGTCCGAAGTCACGGAAGAGGCAAAGAAAAGGGCCATCTTCACCAGGATGCTCGGACAAGAAACCAAAAGGACCTTGGTGGACCTGATTGCACCGAGGAGGGTGAGCGAATTCAAGGCCAAGGAACTCATGCAGATGCTGCGTGAGCACGTCCGGCCCGCCACGGCGATGTTTCCCGCTCGGAGTGCGTTCTGGAGGCGAGTCCAAGCGCCCGGGGAGACGGTCGCCGCATTCGTGGCGGCCCTGCGGCTGGCAGCCGGCCCGTGCAAATGGGAGAATGCCGAAATCACCCTCCGGGACTGTGTGCTGTGCGGCCTGAACGACGCCGAAACCCAGCGCACATTAATGAACCAAGAGCCGCCTCCCACGTTGCAGGAGGTCGTCAGAGCGGCCCAGGCCGCAGAAGCTACAAAGGCCGGGGTCCAAGAACTCCAGGACTGGCGGCCGAAGTCGAGCAAGGCAGAGACTCCGGTACAGGCGGCCCGGCAAACTTCCAGGTCGTCCACAGAGAGCAGCGACGACGATGACGTCCGGAGGGTCCGGAAGGAGAGCCGGTGGTGCGACGGCTGTGGAGCGGCCCACGACCGCGTAAAGTGCCCGTTCCGGAAGGCCAAGTGCCACAACTGCGGCCGCCGCGGGCACATCGCCAAGGTGTGCAGGAAGAAGCGCGAGACCCGGAGGAGCTCCGCAGACCGTTCCGCGGGACAAGACCGCTCAACAAGACCCAAGGACGGCGCCCAGGCCACGCGGAAGCAGGACGGCGTGGGCCGCATCTCCGACGGCAGCGAGGACGACGCCCCAGTGTTCAGCGTGTCTGCAGGACACCCCTGCTATTTTGTTGAGGTACTAGTCCAAGGGGTTCCCATTAGGATGGAAATTGACTCGGGGTCCTCATATTCAATCATTTCCCAGAGGGAGTTTTTGGGAATTGCCCCCCACAAGCGACCCAAGCTCAAAGCATTGAGGTCCACACTACGGGACGTGCAAGGGAACAGCATTCCAGTGTTGGGGGTTGGAGAATTTCAGGTTAAATTCAAGAAGCACGCCGCGTCCCTTCCCCTAGTCGTGCTCAAAGGGGGAGATTGCAGCCTCCTCGGGACTCAATGGTTCCAGCCCCTGGGTTTGTTTATTGGGGGGGTGCACGCCGTTGGGATGCACGCCGTTGGGACTGATCCAATTCTGGAGGTGTGCGAGGCACACCCAGAAGTTTTCAAAAAAGGACTTGGGAAATTCAAGGGGCCCCCAGTGACATTCGACCTGGACCCGGAGGTCCGCCCAATTCGTCTTAAACCACGCCGGGTGCCGTTCGCACTTAAGGACAAGATAGAGGCGGAACTGGACAAATTGGTGGGCCAGGGAATCCTTGTGCCTGTTGATTCCGCGGAGTGGGAAACTCCAATTGTAACCGCACTAAAGGCCAATGGGGAGGTCCGCATATGCGCCAACTACAAGTGCACCATCAACAAGGCGATATGCCCGAATGCATATCCGGTGCCAGTAGTCAGCCATCTGCTGGCCAGGTTACACGGGGGAAAGTGTTTCGCTAAGCTCGACTTAGCACAGGCCTACCAGCAGCTTACGGTGTCCCCTGCCGCAGCTGCTGCGCAGACCATAGTCACCCATAAGGGGGCGTTCCAGGTGATGCGCCTCCAGTTCGGCGTGAATTCGGCGCCTGGAATTTTCCAGTCACTCGTGGAATGCCTCCTGAAGGAACTGGAGGGGGTGTTGCCTTATTTTGATGACGTGTTAATAACGGGGGGGGGGGGAGTCGGGTTGAATTGGCCAAGAGGTTGGGGAAGGTCCTGACTATATTCGAAAAAGCGGGGCTGAGACTGCGAAAGGACAAATGCGTCTTCTTCGCAACCGAGGTTGAGTTCCTAGGGTTTTGTGTGACTCCCGAAGGAATAAAACCATCCAAGTCCAAGGTGGCAGCCATTAAGAAAGCCCCCCGCCCCACCTCCAAGCCCGAGCTGCAGTCGTTCCTAGGGCTGCTCAACTTTTACCACTCCTTCCTCCCCCGGAAGGCAGCGGTGGCTGAACCGCTACACAAACTGCTAAAGAAAGACCAGGCATGGAAGTGGGGCGATGACCAAGAAAGGGCATTTAGCGAGCTAAAAAGCCTCCTAGCGTCCGATGCCATACTGACCCACTTCAACCCCAAACGCCCAGTAGTTCTGACCTGTGATGCATCTCCAGTGGGGGTGGGGGCAGTGCTGTGCCATGTGTTGGAAAACGAAAGGGAGGCCCCGATAGCATTTTACTCCAGGTCCCTGTCCCAAGCGGAGAGGAACTACGCACAGACAGACAGGGAGGCACTAGCAATAGTCGCGGGGACGAAAAAATTTCACGATTTTCTGTACGGCCGCCCCTTCACCATTGTAACGGACCACAAGCCCCTGCTAGGCATCTTTACCGCAGATAAGCCCACCCCACAGATCCTGTCCCCGAGGATGCTCAGGTGGGCCATTTTTCTCAACGCGTATCAGCACGCGTTGGTCTACCGGCCCGGGAAAGAGATCAGCCATTCGGACGCTCTATCTAGGTCTCCCCTTCCCCTAACGCCCAGCCAGGTGAGCAAGGGGGAGCGGGACCATCAGGTTCTCATGATAGAGGTGCTGGATTCGCCCCCCGTAGTGCCCGCCGACATTGCCAAAGCGACAGAGAAGGACAAGACGTTAGCGGCAGTTAGCTCCTGGGTGCAGAAAGGGTGGCCGGCGTCCTCCCCAGCGGAGGAGTTCGCTCCATTTTTCAGAAAAAAAGCTAGAACTGTCCCTAGAGAGGGGGTGCCTCTTGTGGGGGCAGCGGGTGGTGATTCCCACTTCCCTTCGGCCGCGGGTGCTCAAACTGCTGCACGTCAGCCACCCCGGCATCATGCGATCCAAGGCGCTGGCCCGGAGTTACTTCTGGTGGCCCCAGCTGGACGCCGACATCGAGCACATGGTCGGCACGTGTGAAAGTTGCCAATGCTCCAGACCAGAGGAGGCCCGCCTTCCCCACAGGGAATGGGACGCGGCTAAGGGGCCGTGGTCCCGGGTGCACGTTGATTTCGCGGGCCCGTTCAGAGGCACCCTGTTCCTTCTCGTAGTGGACGCCTTCTCCAAGTGGTTGGAGGTTATCCCAGTCACAAGCACCTCCTCGGCCCAGACCATTAGGCATTTGCGGAGGCTCTTTTCCACGTTCGGCATACCTGACACATTAATTAGCGACAACGCTAGTTGCTTCACGTCCTCCGAGTTTAGGGCATTCATGGAGATCAACGCCGTTTGGCACATCACCTCCGCCCCGTTTCACCCGGCCACCAATGGCCAAGTAGAGCGCCTCGTCCGCACCACGAAGGACGCGTTGCGGCGCATGGGCCCCAGAGATCTGAACCTGCAAGTGTGCCAGTTTCTGCTAGGGTACAGGGTGACCCCATTGGCGTCTGGATACTCCGCAGAACTCTTAATGCGTAGGAAACTGACCACCATCCTTACTAGGCTAGACCCCACGAGGGTAGAGGACAAAGGAAGGAACATCGGGCTAGAGGCTACAAAGAGTTTCAGTGTAGGCGCCCCCGTGCGCTGCAGGAACTACGCCAGCACGGGCCCAGCCTGGGTACCAGGCGTAGTTGTGGAGCAAACCGGCCCCGTGTCGTACCGCGTGGAAACCAGCACAGGGCTCCTGTGGAGGCGCCACGTGGATCAGCTCCGACGCAGGGTCTCCGATGAGCAGGGCACAGTCCAAATAGAGGAAAAATCAGTGTTAGGGTTCTCCCCCACCCGTTCAGCCCAAGGGGGAGGGAAAGGGGGCCGCGGGTCCCCACCAAGGGGGGAGGGGGATATTCTCGTAGATATCCTAGGGGATCTTTCTGAGGAGGAGGAGGAACCCGACCCCATACATATCTCGCGGAATTCCCCCACAAATGCGGATACCCCTACTAAGTTAGATTTTGATTTTCAGAACCGGGGGGGGTTTCGGAGTGGTCCCCCACCCGTCCAAGCGAGAAGAGGGGTTTTTCATTAGCCCCGACTGCCCCCGGTCTGCCCACAATGGAGTTTTTCCCTTCCCCTAAGGCCGCCAGACAGCGGCAAGCCACTAACAAGTCTCCCTCTCCCATTTCAGGACAAGGGACCAGGGAACAAAGAAGCAATAGCGCCCCCGGGGGGGGTCAGCCCTCTTCACGGCCCAAACGCACATGCAACAAGCCATCTTGGCTGAGAGACTTCGTCTCATCCTAGGGGGGAGGGATGTTGTGTTCTGTAAAGCTGTGCCTTTAACAATGTACCTTTGCCATGTGTTAACAATGTAACCTTTCTGTGTGCAACATTATAACCATCAGCTGTATCAATGTAAACCTGATAAGGGGACGCAAGCTAGTGACCACTAGATGGCAATAGCGAGCGTCCAGCTCTCATGGCTCAGATTCACCTGGTTCAGCAGCGCGGGAAGATTCCCCGCGACCTCTTCACCTGGTCAAGAAGGGCGTGACCTTCTACGACGTCACGCAGGCAGCAACCAATAGTCTGTCGACGAGCCACATTCAAATGTATAGCCAGCTGTATATATTGAGCTACTCATCCGCCATTACCACATGTTCCTCCGGATCATCATGCAATAAACCTGTGTTAAGCCAACCCTTCGGCTGTTTCATTGTCTTTGGTCCCTTACACTAAAAATCCAATAAAGAGATTACCTTCCTCCTGCATTTTTTGCATTTTTTTGTAATTTGAATATGGACCACACAGCTAATCTCCTTTTTTGTTTTTGTTGTATGTTATGTAAGTAGATAGCATGTAAATTCTTTGAAAATCAGCATAGCGTTTTTCCATTGACTGTTGTTTATTTTGCTTTGTTAGGTTTTGTTGGTCCACTTCAACAGAAGGACAGGAACCATCCATCTGACTTGACTGCAGGAATGACAGCAATGCACTGCAAATACTTTGGTGCTATTTGAACATGGGTGGGAATTTAGGGCTGTCTTGGGGGTGGGGGTGGGGCTATCAGCACATCAAGGACAAGCTATGAGGATGATGTCATAGGACAGAGACTCTCACTGATTAAAATGCAAAAGATGAGACCAAATATACTGAAACTTATCTAGGATGTTGTTATCCAAGTTTTATCGTTCCCCTTTCCTCTTCTCATTGATTTCCACATATGAAGAAAATGCTTGGAATGTATAAATAAACAGCTTCTCTCCCTCCTCCAGCTTAATTTCTAATCTTCTTTTGTAATGCTAAAAGCAAAGCCAAAATCTGATTGGGTGGGAAAACTGAAAGAATTGCTACGTGGCCTGGTTGTGTAAAGGGTGAGAGAGATACTGATAATAACATTTATGTTTCCTTTAATCATCATGACATCTTTCTTGACCAGTAACTTTGTTGTTCAGAAATAAACCATCCTGCCTTAACATTTTCAGAGTACCATAACACTCTGATGTTTTGGGACTATTGACAGATAATGATAAAGGTGTTAAAACCTCAGATCAAACTGGGTGATCCAGCACTGGTGTTAGTCATTTTTGCAACTGAAGAGGAAGAACAGACTTGAAATATAGACTCCGTGGTGCCTATCAATCCCTTTATTGGGAAAAAGTGGAAAAGAATTGGCTGGCTGGCTGGCTGGCTGGCTGGCTGGCTGGCTGGATGGATGGATGGATGGATGGATGGATGGATGGATGGATGAATGAATGAATGAATGAATGAAGTAGTAGTAGTGTTGCATTGAAATTTGAGGGATTGGAGTTCCAGTCCTTAACAGAGCCACAGAACTCTCTGGGTGACCTTGAGCCAGTCATTCCCTTTCAGCCTGCTTCATTTGGCTTTTGTGAGAGGAAAATTGGTAGAACCATATAAATTGCCGTTGGATGTGCAATCAAGTCTAACTCTTATTTATGTTAGCTGTGGATATCTGTGGCTTTTTAGATAAACATTCAGAGACTATTAGGTGACCTCTAGTCAAGGGACTGAGAAACCATTTGTATGTAGCGATATTCTCTACCTAGAAAAAGTTTATGATGAGTTAGAATTTATTTAATAGCACATAATTATTATGATCATTATATAGAAATAGAGTCAGATGGTGAGTCCTTATGATGGTTCACTCCAGATTGGCTTACCAATATAAACCTATCAAATATAGTCATCTTAAGACAAAGAAAGCCTCTCTCCTAAATTCTGAGGTGAGCCCATCTTTCCCTTCCAAAACCACCTGCAGGTCCATTTCTTCTCAGGTGTCTATTCTGATGCAAAACAGACACTCTCTGGTTTGCTATTGCCATTTTCCAGATCCTTTTTCTGACACAGTGATTTTATTTATTTATTTATTTATTTATTTATTTATTTATTTATTTATTTATTGCTCAAATTTCTATGCCGCCCAATCAGGCAAACCTGACTCAGGGCGGATTTACAGGATGTTTGGGAGAAGGTGACAGGAGGACAATGAAGTGACCAAACCAAGTCTCCCTACATGAGAGACAACTCAGTGTAATTACATTAAAGCAGAGGGGACAGGATATACGCTATTGTTAAAGCTTTTTTTAAAATGTATCTCATCTATTGCTATTACCTGTACTGCTTCGGATGCTAGAAAATGGTATCCAAAGAAGTAAAAGAATCAAAATGAAATAGACACAACAAAAACTTAAAAACAGACTTGATAATTTATAGTAATATGATTCAAAGTGACTGCAGTGGCTAAAGTGGCTAAGGCGCTGACTGGGAGGAGGAAGGTCAGCAGTTCGATTCCTGAGTACTGCAGGACAGAATGAGCTCCCGTCTTTGTCCCATCTCCTGCGAACCTAGCAGTTCAAAAGCAAAAATTGCAAGTAGATAAATAGTGACCACATCGGTGGGAAGGTAAACAGTGTTCCGTGTCTAGTCATGCCTACCACATGACCACGGAAACGTCTGCAGAAGCAGACAGTGCTGGCTCTTCAGCTATGAAACAGAGATGAGCACTGAACCCTATTGTTGGATACGACTGGCTTTTGAGCAAGGGTGACGTTTACCTTTACTTTTAATATAATTCAAGCATATCAGAGAGTAAACAAGACAAAAAAACGTTGTGGCACTTTAAAGACTAATGACTGTTTTCCCTATCGCACAACACTAGAACTAGGGGACACTCGATAAAACTTTTGGGTACTAGTTCTCAAACAAACAAGAGAAAGTACTTTTTCACCCAGAGGATTACTGGTCTATGGCACTCCCTTCCAAAAGAAGTGGTGACAGTTGTCAGTCTTGACAGATTTAAGAAAGGATTAGACAAGTTCATGGAGGACAAGGGTATCAATGGCTATAATTATGGATACCAAAGGACAACCTCGGGGTTGGAGAGATAGGCAGGATATCTCTCAATGCCATTTCCAGGGAATCCTAAGCAGGTGAAGGCATCTCCTTGGGAATACCCTGAAGGAAATGGTGAGCCACTGTGTGAGACAGAATGCTGGACTGGATGGGCTGTGGCCTGTTCCAGCAAGGCTGTTCTTATGTTCTTATGACTGCATTTTAATGCTAGCTTTCCTGGATCAAGTCCACTTTGTCCGCAGTTAGTCTTTAAAGTGCCACAATATTTTTTGTCTCTTTGTTTTGCTTACTCTCTGATATGCTTGAAACACAGACTAGCATGGCTACCATTTCAAAAATAATATGATTGTGTGCCATCAAGTCAGTTCTGATTTAAGGAGACCCTTTCCAGGTTTTTTTACTTAGAGGGTAAGCAAAGCAATCACACTTACATACCACCCCATAGCGTTTAGTGCATTCTCTGGGTGGTTCACAAGTTAATTAGCATTTTGCCCCCAACATCCTGGGTACTCATTTTACTGACCTTGAAAGGATGGAAGGCTGAGTCAACCTCAATCCCTGATCAAGATCGAACTTACAACCTTTTGGTTGCAGGACAGCACTTTAACCACTGTGCCACCAGGGTCCTGCGAAATGGTTTACCATTCCCTTTTTCTGGGATTGTGCAGCTTGCCCAAGGCCACACAAGCTGGATTTTCTCTTTAGAGTCCCAGTGGGTAATTCGACTCACAACCTTTGGTACCACAGCCAGAAATCTAACTTGCTGAGCTATCTAGCCAATATAAATACAGCAAAGAAAACACCACCACCCAACCAATTAAAATCTCTCAGGAGCAGCCTAGCTTAAAATCCAAATCATGTCTGGGAGGGGGGGAAAGAGTTTTTGCCTGCCTCACATCTCTTGGCAGAGTATTCCAGAAGCTAGGAGCTGTAGCTGGCCAAAGACATTTCATTACCTGAGGTAGAGTAAGGTAAAGGTAAAGATCGCCCTTGCTCAAAAGCCAGTCGTATCCAACTCTAGGGTTTTATGCTCATCTCAATTTATAGCCAAAGAGCCTGTCATCTGTTGAGCCATGGCGAAGTGGGAGCTTCGCAGCTGGGAAATGAGGGCTTGGCCACAAAGGGGTCTTGTGCCCCCTTTTCTCCCTGGCGCTGTGGACTTGGCCGCTGTGGCGCGGGACTGGACATCACCCCCCGCCCAGCCTAGACTTTTGACTCTGAGGCCTGGACTCTTGCAGTCGAATTCTTGTTTTGGGATGTTTTGACTTATGTGACTATTATCATTGTTTGCTAATTGTATTCTGCTAATTGAATCTTGTTCTCTAGTGTATGCTAATTGTATCTTGTTTAATATTGTACTAGCATAGGTTGCCCAGCAATGCCGGGATGTTATAAACTGTGATCAGCTTTTTTGGCTTATTTTTGTGGATTAAAAAAAGAACAAAGGATGATATAATTGTTTCAAATGGTTTTATTTATCCAAATAATGTTTTAGTTTGTGTTTTTTTTATAGTTGTACCGTAGGTAATATTTTTAAAAATGTGAAAGTACATGTTTTTTGCATTCATTGTTTTTAAACTGTGTTTAGATGTTTTGGATTTTTATTTGAGTTAAAACTCAATACAGGATGTTGTAAACCTTTTAATTTTTTAATTTTTTTGACATATGTTTGTGATTTGTGTAATCTTTTGATTTATTGTTATGTTTTTGACTTGTTTTTACTCTTGTGGCCTCTAGGTGGGGCTGTTGTGTCTTTTGAGTTGTTTTTACTATTCTGCCCTGCAGGTGGGTCTGCTAGTGGTTTTGTTTTAGTTTCACTGTTTTTTCTCTCCTGGCCTCTGGGTGGGGCTTCTTCCAGTAAGTAGTCTCTTTGTTTCTTCATTTCTGTTCCGGTCGTTGTGGAGGGAGGATGTGCTGGTGAGTTGTCTGGCTTTCTTTCTTCTGGGGTTTTTCTTTGTTTTGTTTTTGTGGTAGTGGGCTGGGAGGTGTTTCTGTTTGTTCTTTTTTGTCTTGGTTGAGTTTTAGGTTTGTGTAACTGGTTTGGTTATTTTTGGTTTTGTTTAATTTTTCTTATTTCGTTGTTGTTTATTTGTGTAATTAGTTGTTGTTTGTTTGTGTAATTTGTGGGTTTTTTCGTGATGTAGTTAGGTGTTTTGTATGTTTGTTTTGTGGTATTGTGGATGTTTTTGTTTGTGTATTTTGTGGTTTACTTATTTGTTTATTAATGGTTTTTTAATTATTGATTTATTTTTGTTTTATTATTTTTTATTAGTTTTGGTGTTTGTTTTTGGTGTTTACTTTTGTAGAACAGGCTGCCTGTCGGTTCCTTTTTTCCCCATTGCTGCTTTGAATTTTGGTTTCGATGCAGCAATGGGGGAAAGGAGGAGGAGGCAGTCAGCCCGTTCTTCTCCCGGGAAGGTTCGTTAGGTAGGTCGGGGGAGAAGGAGGAGGCAGAGAAGAGCTTTCTCTGCCTAATGATGGTTTTCTCCTCTCTGCCTCCTTTCTCTCCTGGCTTACCTAACCGGAGATGGGCAGGTAGCGATCCGTAAGGGGTGGGGCTCTTCCTTGTGGATTGCTGGCTGCTGTTTTTGTATTTGGAAGTACAAAGGCATCAGCCAGTCATCCGCCAGGGAGGGTGCTTCCCCTGACGAACTGCTGCCTGTTTTTGGTTTTTTCCACCCCGGCTCAACTGTCCTTGAGGCCAGCGGTGGTCTCGCCGCGTCTTCGGTGGGGTAGCATGGAGGAGAGGGAGTCCCTCTTCTCCCCGTTGCTCTGGGAAAGAAGGACAGCGGGTGTTTCATGGTGGAATTTTGTGGCTTGTTTGTTTTGTGTAGCTGTGAGGCGCTGCGTCTGCCTGCTGGGGTCTTGCACTCCTGTTGCGTTTTGTATTTTTATTTTTTACGCGCTGGCTTTCTCAGTATACTGCGTGCTCACAGCGCGCAGGACACTGGGCTTGTAGTTTTGCGTTTGTGGTTTGCTTTCGTGCAGCAGTTTTTTTTCTGCAGCTCGATTTCATTTGGCCACGCCACGTTTCCCAACATTCTTTTTGCTCGCGCCTCTCAGCCTGATAGGCTGTGGCACGGTGCAGCGCAGAGAACATTGGCAATTGAAGTTGTTTTCCTTTGTTCGCATTCGTGGGGCTCTTGCCCCAATGGCGCGTTTCTCAACCCGTCAGTAACCTCTGTACCAGGTTCGGGCGAGTGCAGGAGGCTCAGTACGGGATAGTGTGGATGGGTGCGGGAACCTTTATTACATTCCAATGGTTAACCCTTGGATTTATAGGTATAGACTAGCATATTTGTGCCCGGGCAGCCGGGCAGTTTTTATGTGTGTATTTTTTTGGTTATGGGTGGTTTGGGTGGTGGTGTTTTGAATTTGTGTTTTTTAAATTTATTTGAATTCCTTATTTATTTATTTTTTGGATTATTTAATTATTTTTTGGCTGTTTTTACTCTTCCGGCCTCTAGGTAGGGCTGTGGTTAAGAGTACTGCGATTGTTTTTTTCATTTGGATGTTATAATTATGCTTTTGATTGTTTTTACTCTCTTGGCCTCTAGGTGGGGCTGTGGTTAACAGTACTGTGATATTTGTCCTTTATTCAGTTCTGTTCCGGCAGCATGGAGAGAAGACATATCTTGTAAGTGCTCTTGGTTTATTTTTCTATTTATTTTTTTGATTCTGAGGTGCTGGGCAGGGTGGTTTACATAAGAACATAAGAACATAAGAACAGCCTTGCTGGAACAGGCCACAGCCCATCCAGTCCAGCATTCTGTCTCACACAGTGGCTCACCATTTCCTTCAGGGTATTCCCAAGCAGATGCCTTCACCTGCTTAGGATTCCCTGGAAATGATATTGAGAGATATCCTGCCTATCTCTCCAACCCGGAGGTTGTCCTTAAGTATCCATAATTATAGCCATTGATACTCTTGTCCTCCATGAACTTGTCTAATCCTTTCTTAAAGCTGTCAAGACTGACAGCTGTCACCACTTCTTCTGGCAGGGAGTTCCATAGACCAGTAATCCTCTGGGTGAAAAAGTACTTTCTCTTATTTGTTTGAGAACTAGTACCCAAAAGTTTCATGGAGTGTCCCCTAGTTCTAGTGTTATGCGATAGGGAAAACAGTTTTTCCTTATCTACTTTGTTTGTTTAAGCTTCTACTTAAACCCCCCAAAGTGTTTTTCTTGGGGGTTTTTTTTGTAGTTTTCCTGGGTTTTAGATGTGTTGTATTTTTAGGGTTTTTTTGCATGCTATTTTTGTTTTGATTTTTTCCGTATCTATTTGTTTAATTTGTGATATTTTTGTTGGTTGAGTTAGGTGTTTTCGTGTTGTAGGTAGGTGTTTTTAGTTAGTTTTCTTTGGTTTTGGGGGTATTTGTTGAGTTTGTTGTGTGTTTTTTGGTTTTCTGTGTTTATTTGAAATATTTGTTTATTCATTTGCATTTCTTTTTTTTTCTTTTTTTCTTCTTTGGCCTTTTGTTGAACTGTTTTTTTTTTTTTTTTGCTGTTGTGTTGGCTGGGAATGAAAGTTTTGTCTCTAACCAACCCAGAGAGAAGTGATTCCTTCTCTCCGGGAGGCAAAGGCAACACCTTTGCCTCCCGGAGAGAAGGAATCCCCATCACAGAGGGGATTAGCTTCTCTCTGGGTTGGCTGGGTTTCATTCCCAGCCAACCCAGAGAGAAGCGATTCCTTCTCTCCATTAGGCAAAGAGGCGCAGCGGCCTCTCCTTTGTCCCTGCATGCGTCGAAGACACGTCGCCTGCCACGTCTCCTGCAGGGATGAAGGAGAGGCCGGTGCTTCTCCCAATGCAGAAGGCCGCGCCAGGAGGGAAAGAGTTTCAAAGACCCAGCCGGAGCCGGCAAAAGGTAAGTGTGGTCAGTGGGGGTTATGAAGTGGGGGGAGCAAGGTGGTGGTGGGGTGGCGGTGGCGGCGTGGTTACCAGGGCCGTCCCCTTCAATTCCCTTACCCCCACCAACCACACTTAACTTTTGCCTGCTCCAGTTGGATTTTTTGAAATTCTTTCGCTCCCGTCTCGGCCTTCTGCGTTGGGAGAAACACTGGCCTGTCCTTCGTCTCTGTGCCCACAGGTCGAAAGGAAAGGCCGGTGTGCCTCCCAATGCAGAAGGCCGCGCTGGGAGGGAAAGACTTTTAAAGACCCAGCCGGAGGTGGCAAAAGGTAAGTGCAGTTGGTGGGGGTTAGGGAGTTGGGCAGGGCAAGGTGGTGGGGTGGGGGGCATGGTTACTGGGGCCGTGCCTCCCCCTAACCCCCATCGACCGCACTTACCTTTTGCCAGCTTGGTCTCGGCACAGTTTTTATTTTTAAACCACAGCGCTGTCTGCCCAGCCTGCTCCATGCATGCGCTCTTCAGCCTCATTGGCTGAGAGGTAGCGCGGTGCGAAGGAGGCTGGGAAACGTAGTTTTATTTTTATGTTTGACTTCGTGGGGCAGCTGCCCCATTGGTGACTGCCGGACCCTTGTGGCGCTGTGTGGGCCGGGTAAAGGCAAGTGCAGGCGGCTCAGTCCAGGACAGTGTGGATGAGTGCGGGAGCCTTTGTTACATTCCAATGGTTAACGTCCTTCCTTATAGGTATAGATGGGCTGTGATATCATTGTTTTCTGCCCTGAGTCGCATCTGCGAGTGGGTGGCATACAAGCCCAAAATAACACCACCACCACCACCACCACCACCACCACCACCACCACCACCACCACCACCACCAACAACAACAACAACAACAACAACAACAACAACAACAACAACAATTGTCGTCGTCGTCGTCGTCATCATCTGCAGATGTATCAGTGGACATGTGGAAAGCATGCCTAGACACCAGAGTGCACAGAACGCTGTTTACACTCCCACCAAAATGGTACCTATTTATCTACTTGCACTCAGGTATCGAACTCCGAGTGAATTGTAAATTTCTTCCTGTGGCAAGTGAAAGCTCAAGTTATTTGGCATCTGATGGAGAAAATCCTAGGGAAGGCCTTTTGTGTCCTGGATAATGTGCCTGATGGTAGGACTGGGTCGACTGGCTCTGTTTTGAGAGGCCACTGAGAATGCCCTTTTGTGTAGGCTTTTTTGTTTTTGTGGAAGCAGAAGTATGCAAGCATTGTGAATAACAGTCAGTTTCATGCATCTTCCACAAAACATTATCTAACTCATTTTTTAGAAAGGCATTTTATGTTGCTTTTGTTTTTTTAAAAAAAGTATGTTGTCTTAACATTTTTAAAGAAAAAGTGACTACAGCTGCAATCTTGTACATATTTAACCATAAAGTGGTGGTAAGTACTATATATGACAGGTCTATGAGTATGTTTTTGTTGATATTATGAACAAGTATTTTGGGGACTTGTTTAAAGTGAAGAAATAGGACATAATTGTTAGACAAATAGAACATTAAACAATATAATGTGGAATAAGCTATAACTCTTGTACAAGTCCTTTTCCAAAGTAAACATAACACAGTAAGGTGTGAATTAATTCCATAACAACTGTTGCAAATCTGCTCTTGTTAACTTCAGTACTGTTTGTTCTAGTTAACAACACCAGTCACATGCAGACGAAACACATTTCTTCTCAGTTCCCACAAGGCGGCACTATTATATCAGAGATAACAAAAAATGCTTCTACTAGTTGCTGGAAAAGACAGAGGAGACAATACATGTATAATGTATTTTATTAGATTTATTTCTGTCTGTCATTATACATCTCAAATATTTCCAGCTTTATTCTTCCTTGAGGTATGTGTGCAGGTCTACTCTCTGTTTTCTTTGAATGCTACACAGTTTGGATGTATCTAGCTGTCTCCAATTCCCATCACCTCAGCCTCAGCAACCTGGAAATCAAGGTAAGGCATCAACTCACCAAAGTTAGAGGTGTTTTTAAATAACATGCAATAAACAGAACAATTCATGAACAGATAGGATTAGACATCCTTGTCCTCCAATCCAAGTTAACTTATCCTGAAGCTTATTTTATTGGTTTTCAAGAACAATCTGCAGGCAGCTCTGACTGCAGAGAGGTTAGGCTTTTCCCAAAATGCAAAGTTTGTCATGAAGTTGGGAGATGATAAAAGGTAAAAGTTTCCCTTGCTCGAAAGCCAGTCATATCCAACTCTAGGGTTCGGTGCTCATCTCTGTTTCAAAGCTGAAGAGCCAGCACTGTCTGTTTCTGCAGATGTTTCCGTGGTCATGTGGCAGGCACGGAACACTGTTTATCTTCCCACCCAAGTTGTCCCTATTTATCTAATTGCAATTTCTTGCTTTTGAACTGCTAGGTTGACAGGAGCTGGAATCGAACTGCTGACCTTCCACCTCCCAGTCAGCGTCTTAGCCACTTGTGCCACTGCAGTCATCTTACATTGTCAGTAAAGGTGGAAATAGGTCCCTAGACTTTCTTTACATCTCCAACAGAATCATCAGAATGGCTTAACCAAAGTGGTGTCATATACCACCTCCATAGTAATTTAAAACAGTGTTCCTTAATTCTCGCTGACATGCTCTTTATAATTCTTTGATTCTATATTTTATTTTAATCTGCCTCTCCTATTTTGATCTTTAAATCTAGCTCCCATGTTTCTGTCAATACTTTCTGACTTGTTCCTCTTTTTATTATTAATTTATACACTTTACTCCCCATTCCCTTAACTGGGATTATCTTTTGCTCCAATTGATTTATTATTTCTTCATATTTAGTCAATTCCTTTCTATAACCTTGTTCCTTTAACCACTCTTTATTCCAATTCTCCATTTGTAATTTTTCAAACCAATTTCGCTTGAATGCCATATGGACCCTTTCCTTTTCATCCTTATTCTTAACTTTTTCTATCCAGTTCTTTAAGGCTCTTATCCCTCTTTCTTCTATCTCTTCCAATCCTTTTCTTTTGATCCTAATTGGAAAGTTCTCTAGATTCCTTAACTCTACCAATGGGGATATTCCTGGATTTAAATCTCATTTTACTAGCTGCCATATTTCTAAAATATTTATACAGTAAGGATTTTTAAACTCTTCCTTATACCTTTCCCTTCACATCTTTAAGGAGACATCCCTTACCTATATCTTGTATTTCTTTAAATTCCACATTTGTGATATTAAATCTTTTTCACAAACAATTCTTAATATCTCTTTAATCTAGAGGGCTATATAATAATTTTTTCAAATTTGGTATTCCTAATCCCAAAAAACTTTTATTTATTCTTGATTTCCCCCCCCCCTCATTACAACACCTATCGATCATACTTTGCTATTTTAAAATTTCTAATTCTGTCATCTTTATTGGTAGCATTTCAAATAATTTATCAATGGCAAAAGCCTTCATTTTACAAATCACTATTCTGCCAAACCATAATAAATTGTTTTTCTAACAAGCCCTCAATCTCCACTTTCTTTTTTATCATAGTTTATTTTTTAAAAATCTTGTGGGTTGGTTGTAATATAAATACAGTAACTCATTTTAACTTTTATATCATACTTTACTTAATTTCTTTTACACCTGTACTACCTTACATAAAACCATCTCTCTCCTTTTCCAATTAATCTTGAAACACATTACCTCTTCAAAAAATTTAAAATGTCCTTTTAACTTAATTCCAAACTCTAACTATGTCTTTAATAGTAAGTAATGTGTCGTCCACAAGTATACTAATTTTAGTACCTTCTATCCCTTCTGTACATCTATCCTGTCTTACTGTGGTAGCTAACAGTTCCATCATCTTTATATTATTTATTGTATTATTAACATTTGTATACTTCCTGACCTAATGCAGACATGACTAATAAATAATAATAATTTCACGCATGTATAGCCCCCCCCCCCCCGCCCCCGAACTTCTTCGAACTTTGGAGGCGACCTCTTTGTAGACGAAGTAAAGGGGTGAGGGAGAATTTTTTAAAAAATTGTCTGTGGGGTAGATGGTCTATTTTATGTGGGGTACATGGTTTGAATGTAGTGGGTGTACGTTTTGTATCATCAGTAAATTTGGGGATAAAATAAATAAATGTATGGACGTAAGTGTTATATTATATAAGATATAAATAAATATAACAGGTACTTTCTTAATGTAGGATGAATGAATTTAAAATGAGATACTTCAAACTGATGAGTAAATCTAGGTTTTCTATTGTATTTTGTAATATTTTGTTTTTCATCAGAAAAAGGGGGATAGAATTCATAAATTTATGGAAGCAATATTATCTTATATAGGATAATTGAACTGATGAGCAAATGTAGGTTTTGTATTGTATCGTATTTTGTAATTTGTTATTGTTTCTGTTTCACATTTTGTATTTTGTATAATTACAGTATTGTATTTTGAGTTGTCTGTTTTGTGATTTTTGTTTTGTTTGAAAATAATATATATATATATATTATATATATATATATATTAGAGAGAGAGAGAGAGAGAGTGGTATATATATAAAGAAAATTATTCTGGCTTGAAAGGATTTTTGCTGGAGGAATTCTGCTCAGGGGATGCCTGAATGAGGCTCCTTTCATGTCCCCAAGATCTTTTCCCACCGAAGTGATCCCTATTTATCTGCTTGCAATTTCTTGCTTTCGAACAGCTAGGTTGGCAGGAGCTGGGACAGAGACAGGCGCTCAAACCATCATGCGCTATCCGGGTCTTGAACTGATGACTTGCCAGCCTTCCAGCTTACAAAGTGAGTGGGCTTCTTAATCACTGAGCCACGTCAGCCGCATTGACTGATAAATGTATATTAATCATTGTCTATTAGTCTTCATCAGATTATGCTACAATATATTGTGGATAGTACAGAGAAAGAGGCTGAAGTGGCTCAGTGGTTAAGAAGCTTGCCTTGTTAGCTGGAAAGGTGACAAGTCGGTAGTTCAAGACCTGGATACTGCATGACAGATTGAGTTCCTGTTTCAATCCCAGCTCTTGAGGGCATGAAAGAAACCTCATTTGGGCATTCCCTGAGAAGTTTCTCCAGCAAAAATCCTTTCAACCCTGAATAATTTCTGACACAAAATTATTATTATAGTACATAAAAAATTATGAACATCCAAAAAGCCATGGCAGATGTCTGTGCCCCACCAATTTCTTTAAAATGAGTTACAAAAAAGTCAGGTTGCAAGCACAAGTCTGGAGTGTAGATTTCAAATGACATCCCATTGGCAACGGGTTGAATTCTGTCTCCCAACTCATCAAACAAATGGCTGCCAGTTATTCAGCATTTCCCCCTGTCCTGTTGCCTTCTTATGATATCATTCCTGTTTTTCAACTTCCTTCATCTTTTTCTAGCATTGTTCTCTTTCCCACGTAATCTTGTCTTCTCTTACTGTGCCCAAAATACAACTGCTTTAGTTTCATTATTTTTGCCTCTAGCGACAGTTCAGGCTTATCTTGATCTAGGAATCACTTGTTGGTCATTCTGGTTGCCCATGTTTTCTGCAAAGATTTCCTCCAGCATCATACATATTTTGAATATATCAGTCATTTCCCTGTTGGTTTTCTTCCCTGCCCAGCTTTCACTTTATATTTAGCAACTGGAAATGCAATAGTATTGACTTTGGTCTCCATACATGGGGTTGGTATTTGTTCCCTTAAAAGAAATCCCAAAACTTTGTAATTTGAGGTGTTTTTTGGCAGAATTAGGCAGATAGGCTTCCTGAGAAAATCCCTGAAAAACTGGGGCAATTGTAGGGAGTACAGCCAGTTTTTGCACAGGAGTGACAAGGTCTTTTCAGGAATGGCACTGCAGCTGCCTGACTTTCTATTCAAGAAGATGACAAAACCTCACCACAAAGATTAGACCCGTTTCTTCTTTTTGAAGATGTTTTAACTGCACTGTTGTTTTATTGAGAGGATATATTTTATTTTTGTATTTCTATTTTTTACAGTGTATCCTCCTTTTAGTTTTTTGTTACAGTGTGTCCTCTGATAAGGAAATTTTTAAACTTTATTTATATGAAAGACTTTACGTACCAATTTAAAAGCAAGAAATAAATAACCATGAACTCAAGCAAAGAGACATGTTTATGCTCAGAATCCTATTGCCACATCCCACGTGTGCAATACTCAATGGACAACGGTGTGGCTTTTCTAATGCTTGCTCAAAAAAGCATCCGGTATGTTCTCTCATTAGGACAAGTCACACTGAGAATAACGGGGCTGATCTCCATCTTGTGCAAGGGACTGCAGTGGCTGAAGTGGTTAAGATGCTGAACTCGCTGACTGGAAGGTTGGAGTTTGATTCCCGGGTACTGCATGATGGAGTGAGTGCCTGTCTCTGTCTCAGCTACTGCCAACCTAGCAGTTTGAAAGCAAAAAATTGCAAGTAGATAAATAGGGACCACTTTGGTGGGAAGGTAAACAGTGTTCCATGCATGCCTGCCACATGCCCATGGAAACATCTGGAGAAGCAGACAGCACAGGCTCTTTGGCTATAAACATAGATGAGCACTGGACTCTAGAGCCGGCTAACTGGCTTTTGAGTAAGGATGACCTACCACCTTGTGCAGTAGCAAGCAGGAGACCATCGGAGAAGCATAAAGCTTCACCCACGAGGAACAGAAACACTTTCTTTCCTTTGGTCCACACTTGCTTTGATCTCTACCTTCATTTATTCATGTTCTGGAAAGGATTACAGAACCAAGGGTCAAAGCTTTTTAAAAAAGAAATCTGACCTTGACTGGTTGTAAAAGATTAAGGAGAGGACTGATCTATCCGATTCTGAGACAATAAACTGCTTAGTTTCTTACTCTCTCTTGAGTCAGTTAACTATGGTCAACGTGGGGGTGGGATGGGGGGGAGAAGCTCAAGGACTTTTAGAGGGTATTCCAAAGTTCACATTGTTTGCTCTCGGTTTACCTAGATGTTTCGTAGAAGGACCAAGGGGATGTTGCAGTGTATCTGCCATCAACTCACTACTGGAAAAGTACTGGGGATAGTGGGGTTTCTTTGCCGTTTGGTGGAATGTTGGCAAAGAGCCTTCATCCTCTTCAGTGCAAATATGCAAACAGATTAGAACTGATCACTCACAAGCAGGGATATACAGAGAATGGCTGGAGCTTCTTATTTGTTCCTTGATCTTTCTCTGAGTCAACCCTTGATTTGGCAACGTGGCTCTTAGTGACCTGTCCACCAGGTAGCACATGCTTTATGGTGGCACATGCCATGACAACCCTGCTGAAGGATTTCAGACACCTAGGCAGTAATTTTACCCATTTTATATTACTGCCCTTTGGTGCTATACAGACTGTTTTCACTGAGGCACAGGCCACAAGGAATCATGAATAGCTTGATCCAAAGGTAAACTTGGGGATATAATTGCTGTTCATTATCTTAGATTTTTGTCTGTGGTGTGAAATCAGGGCTCACGAGTCAGAGACCCAAGACTTTCTGATTACTAAAGATGATGATATCCACCTCCAACCTCCCCTCCCCTGTACTTTTTTAGTTAATCGGCAATCCTCACAATGTCTGAAAGAGGAATAGATTTCCAAGCAGGAGGACATTTTTGTGACTGATTCCATCTATAATGCAGAACATTTTGGAATGGCTTGGTATTGAATAGGCAGTTGAGACTTCTTAACTTTGCAGGAGAATAATTCTTGGTGGAGAGAGAAAAAGGCTATTAGAACAGATTTGCTGCTTTGGCTCAAACACAGCTACTGGTACTGATCATTTTCCATGATACCACTGACCCACATATCACCCTCAAGGAGAAAAAAGAGATGCCAGAACGTAAAAACCATATGTCATGTGATTTTCCCTTTCCCAATCACTATGTTCACATTCTTGATTTTGCACTAAAGTTGAATGAAGGGTTTGCGACCCCATGGACTATCGCATGCCAGGCACACCATCCTCTTCAACCCACCCAGTTCTGTGCCTATTGTGTCAACAATGCCATCTAGCCATCTCATTTTCTGCCCCCCCTCTTTTTTAGCTTGTTGTTGTTCAGTCGCACAGTCGATTCCGACCCTTTGCAACCCAATGGACCATTTTCCTCCAGGCACCTCTGCCCTCCACCATCCTCCTTAGCCCACCCAGTTCTGTGCCCATTGCGTCCACAACACCATCTAGCCATCTCATCTTTGGACGCCCCCTTCTTCTCTTGCCCTCTACCTTTCCCAGCATCAAAGCCTTCTCAAGTGAGTCCTCTCTTCTCATTTGATGTCCAAAGTACTTTAGCTTCATTTTCACTATTTGTCCCTCCAATGAACAGTCAGGATTGATTTCTTCCAGTATTGACCTATTTGTTCTCTTTGCTGTCCAAGGGACTCTCAGGACTCTCCTCCAACACCACATCTCAAAGGCATCTATTATTCTGCACTCAGCCTTCCTAATGGTCCAGCTCTCACACCCATACATTACCACTGGGTATACCATTGCTTTGATAATGCAAATTTTTGTTTTAGCTACCTCTTCAATATTTGACCTTCCAAAGAGCAGTCGGGGTTTATTTCTTCTAAGATCGACCTGTTTGTTCTCCTCGCTGTCCAGGGTACTCTCAAAACTCTCCTCCAGCACCACATTTCAAAGGCATCTATTCTTCTGTGCTCAGCCTTCCTTATGGTTCAGATCTCACAACCATACATCACTACGGGAAATACTGTTGCTTTGACTATGTGGATTTTTGTTTGCAAGGTGATGTCTCTACTTTTAATTATGTTCCTCAGGTTTCTCACCACTTGTCTCCCAAGAATTAGTCATCTTTTTATTTCATGGCTGCAATGATCTTGGATCTTAAGAATGTAAAGTCTGTCACTGCTTCTACTTCTTCACCATCTATTTTCCAGGGAGTGATCAGGCCTGTTGCCATTATCTTGGCTTTCTTGATATTGAGTCTCAAACCAGCTTTTGCACTCTCTTATTTCAACCTAATCAGGAACTTCTTTAGGTCATTTTCTGCCATTAGGGTAGTATTATCTGCATATTTCCAACTGTTGATGTTTCTCCCAGCGATTTTGATTCCAACTTGCGATTCATCCAGCCCTGTATGGTGTATTATGTGCTCTGTATATATGTTAAATAAGCAGGGTGACAAAATGCAGCCTCGTCTTGCTCTTTTTCCTATTCCAATATATTATATATATGAATCTGTCTAACCCATGGAAGCATAAGTTGGTGGCTATTCCAACACCTTACAGGAATGAATCACTCATCCATTGTTTGAAGTACTTCCTTGGTTTGTTGTAAATGCCTGTCTTACTGTTTGACTATACAGCAGGAAAAATGTAAATGGATCCATGGTAAAATCTCCCCTAGTTGGTTGGCTTTCTCTATGTTAAGTCACTTCAGCCAGCCACACAGAAGTCAGCAGAGAGGTGCAAAGCTATATCTATAGGACCTGCATCAGCTACTTCATCCGGGTCAGAGTGGACCCAAGCAATGCACATGTTCTGAGACAAAATATTTTTAATCTACAGAATTATCATTTACAGATTATTTTATTCTCAATATGGATACAGTCAACCCTCACATAACAACGCATTCGATAGCATCATTTTCGCTTAAGAACACGTCGTTATGCACCACATGTTCCCCCACATAACAACGTTTTTAGTGTCGTTGTCTGGACAACAACGCTAAAATAACTGGACAATGACGCTAAAAATGTTGTTATGCGGGAAACTCCATAGAAACCTGCGTAACAACAAAAATTGATTAGCAATGCTACTTGGGGAACCAAGTAACGTTGTTATGCGAGACTCTACTGTATATTTAAAACTGTTGTCAGAGGACTTGTCAAACTTCCCCTTCCTATGCAAACACCTATCTTTTTGCTCTCCTTGCTAAACATATGAGCTGGAAATTTGTAGAGGACTCACCTCACTTTCTTTCCACCATTTCATCAATTTCAGATTGCTCCCCCACCTCCTCCTGCTTTCCTTCCACTTTACTCTTGATTTTTATTCTTCATGGGTAATGTTTTGTGTTTGGGTGAAAAGTGGTTAAGTGATGAAAAAAGAAATCATGTTCTGGGACTTGATGTCCATTTGTGAATGATAGAAAATACATGAGAGGCTCCTGTGCAAACCATCCTGACTATGAACATTGATGTCATAAGCATTCAGGCTGTCCTTTGCTATGTGAAACTTGAATTTTCTTCTTCTGACAACTTAGGAACAGTTTGAAAAGACAACAGACCATTTCTTGGCACTTGGAATAATGGACACATTCATAAGCCAGTAGGCTTTTTCTCTTTTTGTAAGATTGAATATTTCCATTCTTGATTAAGGAAATGGATTCACTCATATCTTATGTCTCAAAATAAGAACGATGCTCCTAAATAGCTGGCTGTCTTGCTGTCAATCTTTTTTTACCTGTGTGGTCCTCCAGATGTTGAATAAGGGACAGTACTGTAACATGATCAATTTTGCAATACTCAGTTGATTATTCTATGTTTCTGTTGGATTGATAGTTCAGTGCATTGGATACCTTGGCACTGTCGAGTCAGAGGATTGGGTTTTGATTGCTCATTATCCCTGCATGGAGTAGCCTTGGGCACCTCCAGGATGAGTGAGTGGTAGGTTACTTCTGTGTACTTTATACATAGAAAACCCTGAAAATGGTCACCATATGTCGGAACTGAATTAATGGCACATAATAAATTTCATTTCATTTCATGTTTAATTTCTATACCACTTTACTCGACCCAGCGGGTGACTCAAAGCGATGTACACAGTCACAATAACGTAAGTCAATATAACTCAATACAGTCAATAATACAAAAATAATATAATAATATCATCAAGTTACAAAATTACAAATCAGGAAAAAATACAATATTAAATACGAAAAACATCAGTGAACGGCGCCCCTGACTCACAAGTCTGTTACGGGGCCAAGGGAAGAAACCAGTCCGGCTGAGGAAAGAATGTCCCTTCCGTGGCCTCACCGCAGATTCAAGCCCCGCTGCATAGATGAGGTTCAGCTGGGCTCCTCTCCCCTCCCCTGACTGGCCAGGCCAGAGGAGGGGGCCGAAGATGGTGTGATAAATAAGTGAAGTCTGAAGTTGAAGCAAGTTACTTTAGTTATAAAGACTGTAATCTTTCTGCAGCGACTGCGGTGGCTGAACTTGATGACTGAAAGGTCGGCAGGTCAGTAGTTTGAGACCTGTGTGCTGCATGATGGAGTGAGCTATCATCTCTGTCCCAGCTCCTACAGTTCAAAAGCAAGACATTTCATGTGGATAAATCAGTACTTCTTTGGTGGCAAGGTAAACAGCATTACATGTGCCGGTGTTTAGTCATGCCTGGCACATGTCCACAGAAACATCTGCAGACGCAGACAGCACTGGCTCTTTGGCTATAAACAGAGATGAGCACTGAACCCTAGAGTCAGATATGACTGGCTTTTGAGCAAGGGCAATCTTTACTTTTACCTATTTTTTCTGTATAACATCACGTCACTAGCCTCTACTGCACTAGAGGGTTTTACTCTGGAAGGACCACAAATTCAGATACTGTTTTCTGCTTTCTGAATCTATTATACATAAAGCCTCTCCTTGTCTCTACCATTGTAGGAGCATGGGATACCTTTATTAGACCACTAAAAGAAATCAAAGAATCTTTGAGCTTTCATTGGACAAGTTCACTTTTTTAGGCCATGCACCAAATCCTTGTGGATATTGAAGAATAATTATAAATGAGAGTCTCAAAAATTCATTTCAGACAGTTGTGTCTGGCTTATTTTCTAGAGGTGAGTTACAAAAAAAAAATGCGAGCTGCATTGCAGGTGTTGTTTTTAAACTATACCCAGGGGTTGGGCTTCAAAAAAAAATTACTAGCACACTGTGGGTGTGGTATGGTGGGCGTGGCCTTGGGGAAAGTCCTGCGTTGCATCCGAATTAGGACTACTTTATTTCAAAACTTGGATGGGTGGGGCCTGCCAGAATTTCTGCTACCGGTTTTGGCGAACTGGTGCGAACCTGCTGATGCCCACCACTGACTGTACCTCAGGTAACTGTTGGTTGGATATCACCCTCTCCTCAGTTCTTCAAACCAAGAATCACCAGGTAATATGCCGCCCAGAGTCTTTGTAAGTTGGGCGGCTATATAAATATAAATATAAATAAATAAATATGCATACATACCCTTAGATCAGTGTTACCACAACCTTTGGTTTTTGGACTTCAATTCCCAGAAGCCTAAGTCAATTTCCCAAAGCACCGATTAGCCAATGTATTGCCTTAGGCTTCTAAAAATTGAAGTCCCCTGTGGGGCGTGGGCCCCACATTGGGAACCACTGCCCTAGATATAGCCTTGTATTTTGACATTATTGATAGTAATGAGCTGGGAAGAGCCTTTCCCATTTTAATGTACTGCTGTCATCAAAATGAATATTAATTATTAAATGAGTGAGAATACACCTCTTGTAGAGCAATGTTCAATAGCTCTGTGTGCCAGGGGTAGCAGAGGAAAATGAGAAGGAGGAAAAGTAAAGCAACACAGCAATTATTCTGTCTGCTCTACACCTCCATGCTGAGAGAGATGCTGTTCCAGTCTCATACCACTAAATCTTGAATCTGGGAGCAAAGCAATATGCATTTTAAAATGTCTGCTGCTAATAATATGAATGCTCAGTGGTTTAGGCATATGACTGACATTGGGAATTTTATTCTCCATTGTGACTGCCTCCAAGAATTGCCAGCCTGTTTGGCCTTTGACAAAATGTTTCATTCCAGGGCACCCCCAGAAGAAGGGAATGGTAAATCACCTGTGAGTAATTCCTATTTAAAAAAAACACCCTGGAAAGGTTTGCCATAAGTCAGAACTTACTTAACAGCACACAATTATTATTAATAATATTCATATTATGATAGGGGTCAGAAAAAAGAGAAACTTCATTTTATTTAGATATTAGGTATTTTAAAAGATCCTAGTTCAGGAACTTTTTTGTTGTTCAGTCGCACAGTAGATTCTGACCCTTTGCGACCCTATGGACCATTGTCCTCCAGGCACCTCTGTCCTCCACCATCCTCCTCAACCCATCAAGCTATGTGCCCATTGTGTCTACAATACACAGTCATTATATATTGACTTATATGGAGCCAGTACTTGAAGTATTGAAGTACCAGGATTGTCTATGTAGCAGAGCTTGTGACATCATTTGCCGCTCCCCCCATCTTCTTTGTTATCTGTGAATTTAGCTGCAATATACAGATGACACCCAATTCTATCTTTCCTTTTCATTGTCAGCAGTGGATGCCATCCAGTGTCTTGATGAATGCCTGGACTTGATAATGGTATGGACAAACGCTAACAGGCTGAACCGGAATCCTGACAAGATGGAGGTTTGGGTGTCTGGAGGTTGTCTGCCTGACTGGGAGGCCTGTTGTTGGATGGAACTACCTTGGATGGAACTACTACCTCTAGGGACCAGTTTCACAATCTGGGGGTCATTATGGACCCATTGCTCTCACTTGAACAACAAATAGTGGCAGTGTCCTGTTATGTATGTTAACTGTGTTTTCTGACAGGAGCAGAATGTATCTTTTCTCATGTATCTATTCTTATGCAAATAAGTGGATCAAAAATGTGCACACTCTGTTAGCCAATGGGCTTGTTGTATTATTGTTACTGTTACTGTTTATAGTATATATAAGTCCAAGTTTTGCCCCATCCAAACTGTGTTCAAACCCCACTAATAAAGAGCTGAATTTCACTACTTCATTCGTCTGCTTCTTCATTCCTTGAACACTAAATGTCCAAAGCTGCTTTTTCCCAACTCCGGCAGATTGTGCAGCTCTGCTCCTACCTGGACAGGTGGTCTCTCATAACCCTGACCCACTCATTGGTAATCTTGTGGATTGACTACTGTAATGCTCTCTATGTCAGGCTGCCCTTGTGTTTGATATGGAGATTACAGCAGGTCCAGAAAGCAGCAGCCAGGCTGGTGACAGGCTTAAAGAATTCAATCATATTTCCCCAGCCTTGACAGGCCTGAACTGGTTACCTGTTGCCTACTGTGTGAGATACAAGGTGTTAATGTTACCATATAAGGCCCTATACAGTTTGGGACCTTGTTATCTGTTGGAGCGTCTCTCCCTCAGAACAACTCCCTGCATCATCAGTTTGTCACAACACTGTGGAATCTACTACCAGTGGAGCTGTGCCAGGCTCCATCACTGGATAGATTTAAAAAACAATTAAAAACTTTTTTATTCAAGGAGGCCTTCCAGGGTGTGGTCCCTTTAGCAATAAATTAGTCAGCTAGTTGAGCTGGGTAGTTTGAGGAGGATGGTGGAGGACAGAGGTGCCTGGCGGGCAATGGTCCATGGGGTCGCAAAGGGTCGGAATCGAATGTGCGACTGAACAACAAAAAAAGTTGATCCTGTGTGCTCTCAGATGCCAGCTATTTTCTTTTATTTTATTTTACGTATTTTACTTATTTATTTTACTCTGGTATTTATTTATATATGTATATGTATTTTTAAATGTGTGCCTATTTTTAATGTGTGTGTGTGTGTGCTGTTAGCCACCCAGAGTAGGAAAATCCCCTAGATGGGTGGGGTATAAATATAATAAATAAATATAAATCCCCATAAGAGCCGACACAGAAGTGCATTCTCTTAAGAACAACATAGTAATGTGAACTATCCATGCTGCCATTTAATTATTTTATTTTATTTTATTTTATTACATTTCTATCCTGCCCATCTGGGATTTTTTTCCACTCTGGGCATCTTACAAGATATTTTAAAAACTCTTTACAATAGAAAATTAGACATAAATAATAAACACACTAAATAAATTATAAATAACAACAAAAAACAAACATGATGCCCCCAAATACAATTGATTAGCTCCTTACTCATTTCTATAGAGCAGTCTATACCTCCCAGCATTTTTGGACTTTCTTTACAGAGGAGTGCTAGCTAGGATATTATCATGATGTGTATCTGGACTTTCATAGTTGCCACAAAACTCCACTGATTAGATGCCTGAATGACAGCTTCCTTCTAATTGAATATACCCATTTAACCTTCAGTCTTTATGTGACAATGATTCACTTTTCCTCATATCAACAAGATGGGTTTAGAAATGTGGCTCTTTCTTAAAGAACATTGTGTTGGAGTTGAACTATCCAGCTATGCCTTGGATCACGAAATGGATATATATTTCTCATGAAAAAACTTTTCCAAACATAATTCTCTCTTCCGTGATAAAAAGAGGCTAAAAGGAAATGTTATCAGTAGATCTTTATGGCTCTATTGTCTTTCCAGCTCATCCCTCTCATCTCATCTAACCCTTTCCACCAAAGTAAACTCGCATTACACTGGCACAGAGGGAGGGTCCTTAAACAAGCATTTGACAACCATGTCCCATGTTTTAGATGTTGTCTGAACCAGAAAGCGGCATAATTTTGGACCTTAGTATACGTTTCTTTATAAAGGATATCTATATTTACTACATACATGGTATAACAGCCTTTCACAACTTGTCTAACTCCTTATGAGGTTAAAATAAATAATGTTCATGTCAGAAATTACTCTGGGTTGAAAGGATTTTTGCTGGAGAAGCTCTGCTCAGGGGACACCCTAATGAGGCTCATTTCATGTCCTCAAGACAGCATTCAGGTATTGAACCCTGACCTTCCAGTCTCCAAGCTCAGCGTCTTAACCACTAAGCCACCACAGTGCTGCCCTTATGAGGTTGACTGGAATGTAACAAATCCAGAGCCAGTACCGATGTTCTTTCTGAGCATAATGAAAGTCATGTCTAACAGATAGTGTCACATTGGAGATGGCAGTCATGTAGTTCTGCAGTGGTCTGGGTATTAACAATATCATTTTGTCCCTTGTCCCTGCTAAGAGACTTTCAAAAGTTGTATTAAAGTTTCCCATTCCAAGAATGAATGTTGAAACTCCTTCTTGGAACATACATTGAGAATGCCTCTTTAAACTAATATTATTGTTGTTATTATCATCATCGTCGTTGCCACCATTGTCATTTTGTGCAGTGGCCAAATACTATCAGGTTCACAAAAGCCTCTACAGAAGGAAGTGAGCTGTGTTTCCCCTAGAACTGCAATAAATCTCTACGTGTCTTTTCTTCACTGTAAATGGAGTGGTACCCTAACACCTTCAATAGCAGTGAAAGCTGCACTGCTTTTGATGATGGCAGTTATCGGCCACAGTCTTATTAGATTTACCCATCAATATAACACAATAATATAAATGTCCTGGTGGGGCAGAGGTTAAAACTGCTGTACTGCGACCAAAAAGGTTGTGAGTTCGATCCTGACCAGGGGTCAAGGTTGACTCAGCCTTCCAAACCTCCCAAGTCAGTAAAATGAGTACTCAGCATGTTGGGGGCAAAATGCTAAATAACTTGTGAACTTCCCAAAGAATGTACTAATGGGGTGGTATATAAGTGTGATTGTTTTGCTTATTAGATGTATGCACCAGCATAACACAATAATATAAATGTTCTTAGTGAATTCCTATAAATTATGAAGTCATGCAATTCATCAGAAAATAGCAAAAGCCTATGCTAACTCTTAACGGGGTTCAATCAGTGGTGTGCTGGCCCACAGAGATACAGGGACTCATCCCAGTGCACCCCAGCGACTGGTGCCCCCCAGAGGTAGGTAGAGGTAATGGGAATGTATGGGATTTCTTCCCCCCCCCCCAACCCGCCCCAATAGGCGCACCATCACTTTCTGTCTACTGCCCTCCCAAGGTGCCTAGCACACCCCTGGGTTCAATTCCCCAAGAGCTGCATGATGGGGGACATGATCCGGGCATCCCCTGCAAAAACCCTTTCAACCCAGAGTAATCTCTGACACAAAAAACAAACTGCAACAAATGACCCAACTAGGTTGATGCCCGTTGCATTACACTGCAGTAAAAACCAAGTAGGATTTGGAGCAATGACAGCTTCATTCTGAGTGAATGACTTGTGCTTTTGCTGACATTGTGCCATCTCTACAGTTCCCATTACACTGTGCTTTGGGGAAATGAGAGATTCAGCTTGGAGCAAAAGGATAACTAGTTTGAGATAACGATGGCTGGAATGGTACACAGCCAAATTCCTATGATCATTTGCCCATGGTATGCTGAAATCTCCTGAAATCTGCGGGTTTCTTTCTTGGGTTGCACAGCATTAGGTGTGTCAAAGGTGGGGGACAACAACAGTATCTATTCATTCTAGGCTAAGTTGTTTCCCTTTCTATTGTCTTGCATGTAGACATTCTTAGTGTTGTCAGAACAAATTCCCTTTGTGATTCAAAGAGTATCTGTGAAGCAACTGCAGTAACCAAAAAGCGAATTTGCAACCCATGCCTTTTATGTAACTAAGAGAACCTCATATGAAACATAAGTGGATGTTGGCTTTGAAGTTTCCATTATCAATCATGGTTGGGACTGATGAGAGAGGAAACCTCTCCACAGAAAACAACAAAAGAGGATCTACTGGCACCTTAAAGGCTGTCAAATTTTATTTGACAGAAGCCTTTGTGAAAAATAATAAACATATGAGAAATAAAACTCATTAAACTCCCTTGAAGCTTCTTGCCATTAAGATTTTTTAATTTTGTTTTGCTGTGACAAGCTAATATGCTCTCCAGGCACAATGAGAAAGGGGGGGGGGGCAAAAAGTGAAAAGTCTTAAAGGGAAACTATGCCAAGTAACTTTTGACCAGAAGTTATTAAGAAGTTTAGTTCTATCTGTTTCAGTTTGCACAGACACAATGGTTTCCTGTCCTACGAAAGCTCTTATCTTCCAGCCGTTACAATAATTTTATTATCACCAATGCTAAAGTCTCTATACTTATTTTGCATGCACTTAAGCTTTAAATGAATTATCACCAACTCAGGTGGTGGGTGTTTTTCCCATTGCCATTTGAGCCTGGAACTATTCATTTTCCCCTCTCTGAAAAAAAAGTACTTCATTCAAAAGAAAGCATTGTGACATTGATTCAAGTCAACAATTAAGTCATAATAAATATGGGATAGTGTTTCAGATGTCACACATGGCCCTTTGTTGTTTTTATAGAATATATTAGTCCTCTGAAAGATATTTATGCAGTGATGGTAAAATTAGTGAAAATTGGTAATTATTAAACCAGAAAATAATAATAATTATATGATGGTCAGTGTCCTCTTGAAGAGCTCCTCTGATGCAGTGGAGAGTGATGTCACCATGACCTGCAGATTACTGCTGATTAAAAAGTTTCTCTTTAAATGGGTTATGCATAACTCTGTTCCATTATGTATAAAATGTGTATTTCCCCCCCCCCAAAAAAAAATATATATATATGGAACTCTGTAATTATTATCAATCAGCCACTGCTGGTGATGTCACTTCTGCTATGCTGGAGAACACTGGTGATCGTCTACTTTGAAAAGAGATTTTTTTTTTACGTTACTACACTAAAAGCCTTATCAGAGTGAAGCTGAAAAATCCCATCCATTATTTTACTTTCCATCTCCCATTTGACCATTTTGAGCTTTGGAGAGAAGGAAATACCAGTAGCTGCAAGATTTTTTAAAACCCTATTTATCATCAGTTACCTTTCCTCTCTCTCTCTCTCTCTCTCTCTCTCTCCCCTTATGATCTCACCCTTTTATCCTTTTTTAGGGTGCTGTACAACTCTTTAGCAGGAAATCTTAGAGTGAGGATAAATAGATCTTGCCCTGCAAATCCTACACATATGTTGACATGGTAGCATTTAAAGTTAAATTAAAGTTCCAAGGTCAAGACTACAAATTAGAGGAATCAGGCTGAGATGTATTGATTTCAGAAGATGTGCTGTCAATTCTCTGTCTCAGACTGTAGCATTGCCTGGCACTGCAAAGGACTCCCAATAGTCTTCCGCTTCTTGAGTGGCTGCATACATAAAAACAGCAATCAGAAAAACTAAAGATTATTTTGTTTTTATATTCATCAGATCTTGCAGCTTTTACTACTACTACTACTACTACTACTACTACTACTACTACTACTACTACTACTACTACTACTACTACTACTAGCTAAGATGATTTTTAGAATTTCCTATTCCATTTTCTCCATGTTCTGGAATGCCCATCCAGAGTTCTTTTTACAGTTTGAAAGCTTTAATTTTTAGTTGTGTATTAACACAACTGTCTTTTTTGTTCTCTTAGCAGTAGCAATCACACTTACAGTATATACAGCTCTATAGCCCTTAGAGCACTCTCTGAGCAGTTCACAAAGTAATAAACACTTTTGCCCCCAATGGGCTAAGTACTGATATTACTGACTTCGGAAGGCTGGATGGCTGAGTCAACCTAACTGTGCAGCAATTTAACCCCTGTGGCATGAGGGCTCTTCTCTTGCAAGGAAGGTGAGGCTGAGTAAAAATGTTAAGGCTGCTGTGTGGATACTTGAACCCGGAGCTTCCAAACCTCCATCCAATCCCCTATCCTAATCTCACAAACTTCCACATTAGTCTTCACAGATGAACAACTATATCAAATTCAGAGTTTAAAATATTTGCCTATATCTTTGTCACATAAGTGGAACAGAAATCAATAGTAATAACAGTTACATGCTTTCAAGTCAATTTCTACTGATGGCAATCCTTTTCAGGATTTACATAAAGATTTGTTTATTTATTAGACTTATATTGCCACCCGCTCACCACAGCAACTGTCAATCAGTCCCCAGACCGGTTATTACAGTAGTCATATGAGCTGGGGGGGGTGTGTGGGCAGCTCCTGTTGTAGCACCCTACACCCGCTGGGCCAGCCAGGTCTTCAGGCCTTTACTGAATGCTGGCAGATCTGATTGTAGGCAAAGGTCAGTTGGAAGGAGGTTCCAAAGGGCTGGGGCAGCCACCGAAAAGGCCGTCCGGCTAGTGCTAGAGAGGTGAGACTCTCTAACAGTCGGTACCCTTAGAGAGCCCCTCTGGTCCACTCTAGTGGGAAGGGGTGATATTCTTGGGGTGATGCAGTCTCTTAAGTAACCTGGCCCACTACCATGTAGGCCTTTAAAGGTGATAACCAGCACCTTGAATTACACCTGGAGGCATACCGGTAACCGATGCAGCTCCCACAGCAAGGGTGAGGCATGGTCATAGTGACCACACCCCATCACCACGTGGGCCACCACATTCTGCACCAGCTGCAGCCTCTGAATGGTCATCAAGGGCAGCCCCATGTAGAGCATGTTGTAATATTCTAACCGGGAGGTGACCAGTGCATGATGGCTTTTCTCCTGGGAGACACAGTCAGGAATCAAACTTCTAACCTCTGGGAGCCTGATGGCTAATGCAGCCAATTACCTAAACAGATCTATCCAGCTAGCTATTTAGACCAAAAGATATATATTGTTTTATACGACTGTTTTATTATTTTCATTTTCTATTTGATCTTTCTTATCAGATATTGCCTTTCAGGATATAAGTACAGTACATAGCATATGTGTTTCTCCATTCATAGCTATAGCTGTTTCTCTTATGGTTTGAGACATCTCATTTCTGGCAATTTCTCCTTTTCCACTATAATTTAAAAAGACCTTAACATGTTCATATAAAAACATATCTCAGTGACTGTTTATCTCAACTTTGCATTTGTAGCCCTGACTTTAGTGACTTAGGAAGCAGAATGGCAGTGAATTGCTATTGATTAATAAAACAGAGGTAAAATTACTAAGCATACACCTACCTCACCTATCCTGGCTTTTCTTTTTTTCTTTCTTTCTTTCTCCCTCCCTCCCCCAATCAATCAATCTGAGGTGCTATTTTGCTTTATAATGATGCCCACAAAGCTCTGCATAGTTTGGGATTATAGAACCTGTGGATGGTTTTCTTTCACAGGTACCTGTCAGTGTCATAAAATTACCACTGGAGGCCATGTCCCATACAAACAGGGATGCTGGTGGTTGCATTCGGTCTCTGGATGGCAGCAGTGGCTTCCTCTGTTATGTCTCTTAGATGCAGGATGTTCTTCCTTGAAAAACCCTCCAAGTCTTTGGGGCATTAGACTAAGCCATTTCTGTTCTCCCAGATTTTACATTTCTGCATTTCAATTTCAGTTTAGGTAGCATTTGTTCTGCTCATAAAGTCTGGCTCTTTATTCCTAAAGTGCCTTTTTCTCTGCTGGTGGAGGGTTTCTTCTTTTGCAAATTGGAATGATCTGAACAGGGTTTTGGGTGACGTAGGCACTTTGATGTTCCCTGCATTCTTTCCTCTCATCCAATTGTCCTCCTATTTTTCCCCTATTAATTTTTCTATATATGAATTTATTGCTATGTCACAGTTATTATTCTTTTCCCTTAAAAGGATCAGCAGAGATGGGATCAAAGGAATGAAGGAAGGACTGACAAAGGCAAGACAAGAGGAATGAAGAAAAGAAAGTGGAGGTTGTGAGCTCAAATCACATCCAGTATGAACAGTGAACTCCCAAATCATTCTGCAGCCCCTGTGTGCACACTGACTACAATTTCATCAACACATGGCAACATTTCCAGTCTAGTTAGTTTTTTGTCATCCATGTTATATTCTGTGCAGTTATGCTGTCCCTAGGACTTTTAACTTGTACTGAGTTGCTTTTTATTGTATTTTCAGCTCTAATATACTATGTAGATTTGTCTACAAGACATTTTTAAAATGTGACAAAAAGTAAATAATCTCATCTCTATGGCTAAGACTGGCCCTTTGTAGATTTCTGTGCTTATAATACTGTTTACACTCTCACAGCAGATTCCATTATGACTCCTCCCTGCTAAGAGCTTGGTTTTAACAGGTCAGGTAACTCCAGGCGGTTTTGGTGTTAAATGGAGATTCTAGGTGTGTGAGAATGGAATTGTTCCAGCCTTCCTGTCCTGGACCTTTTCCCATTGAACCTTCCCATACTTCTTCCCAAGATGAAAGTTAAGGGAAAGTATGGTTATGTTTAATCTTCAGGAGGAGTGGAGCAGCTGCAAGCTGGGCAACTTCCATACTTCCTAAAGGATTAATGGATCCACTCAGTCTGACACCACTTGGTTTTTGACTTCCACTACTATCCTGCACCCATTTTCATATATATTATATTTTTATCCCAGCCTTCCATCTGGTAGTCTGGGCACAATACAGGTATAATTTAGTTGTATACACTAAATTAAGCAACATCATTAGAACTGTTATGTGTAGCTTCTTGAGGTGAAAGTTATCCTGTTGCTCTGTGCATCTAAGTAAGGTGAAAACCTGAAAGTAGAAAGATGTTCAAAAAGTGTATGAGCAGTGCAATTTTAATGCTTTGGTATTCTGTATTTCTCATAAGATTTGAGCTGAACTTTTAGATGGTCAAACAGAGATCTTATCCATTTCCATTTTTATTAGTCCTATTTTTGTGATTGCCAAGTTTTGTGAAAGAATCTTCTTCTTTCAGAGACATTATTTTAGTCAAGACTTGACTAATTAAAATTGTTTTTAATATATAGTGTGTGTTTTCACTTAAATTTTTAAACACTGTGAGCTGCCTTAAGTTCCCCCATCAGGACTAATTCAACCTATAAGAAAGAAAGAAAGAGAGAGAGAGAGAGGGAGAGAGAGAGTAAGGCAACTTGATTCCCTCCAGATATTTTAAATTAAAGGTAAACGTCTCCCTTGCTTTAAAGCTAGTCGTGTCCAACTCTAAGGGAGGGGGGAATGCTCATCTTGGTTTACAGCTAAAGAGCCAGTGCTGTCTGTGTCTGCAGACATTTCCATGGTCATGTGGCAGGCATGACTAGACACTGGAATGCATCGAATGCTGTTTACCTTCCCACCAAAGTGGCCCCTATTTATCTACTTGCAATTTCTTGCTTTTGAACTGCTAGGTTGACAGGAGCTGGCACAGAGACAGGCGCTCACTCCATCACTTGGGTCACAAACTGCTGACCTGCCGACTGTCCAGTTATCAAGAAGGAATAATTACATTGCTATTCTTGAGTTTATCCTATTTTTATCTCATATGGCTGCTTATGCTTAGATTTTACATTTTAGGGCAATAAATATTTTTTAAGGCTGTTGGGTGGGAAACTAGCCTTAAAAGGCTATCTATGCTTTATACAATATAAAAAGCAAGAAAACATACTTACAGTCACTCAATTGTGATGTTGCTCCTTTCTGTACTTTTCCCAGATCTCCTTTTGAGATGGCTCCATCCTTTTAATATTTACGTTCATGGAACTCCAACTGTGGAAGCTGACATGGATCTCTGATGAGGTGACAGTCATGCACCTGATCACACCCAACAAATCATTATGGGAGCTTCTACAATTACAGCTCTATGTATGCATACATATTAAACAGGATACTAGCCAGTACAATATTTTTATGTGGCAATTTGTGTCCTTTAAAATTATATCTCAATGATTTGATTGATTGATTGATCAATCGATCCCCCTGGGTGGCTCATAACAAAATATGACAAGAAACATATAAAACAAGTGCCAGTAATAAATCAACACCAATTAACACATATCACATCCTAACATGATGCAACATAAAAATTAAATGTTCTGTTCCTTTTTGTTTTGTTGTTTGCTTTTGGAAATGGATTTAACACCTTTGAGCATTCTGCCCTATTTCTAACAGCTTGAGCCTCAAGACATTAAGAAAGTTATTGGATTTTTATTCCCTCTTACAGTTGCTGTAAAAGCTTAATAAAAGGTACTATTTTGAATGAAAACTTTGATGGTCTTAGTTCCTGGAGATTCTAGAAGTTATAGTACAAGATAGTAGTTCCCCCACATTTTGCTGATAGAAGGTTGGACTGTCCTCCTGAACAATGTGTAGCAGAGGTGCAGAGCTACTGATGAGCAGAGAGGACAATAATAATTTCGTGTCAGAAATTATTCTGGGTTAAAAGGATTTTTGCTGGAGAAACTCCACCTGGGGGACACCAGAATGAGGCTCCTTTATTGTCTCCAAGATCTTTTCCCACCAAAGTGGTCCCTATTTATTTACTTTCAATTTCTTGCTTTAGAACTGCTACATTGGCAGGAGCTGGGGCAGTGATAGGGCAACTTCTTTTGTGAAATTCCTTATGTCAATTTACCTTTTCTTAAGTTAACAAATTAAGTTAACAACTTCCTTAATTTGGCAAGAATCACTTTTATGAGCCTCCCCTCCCCCTTCAACTTTCTTGCACCTGACCTCACATTTTTCAGGAAGAGGCATCTGATTTACAAAGACTTTTCACAAAGTGCTACACAGCAACAATCCGCAGGGAAACCACCACCACCCCTTACATAATTTGATTTATTTAGGACTGAGGCATTATTTTTTGTGTTGTTTGATTGAGAACCACTGCTGCTAAAAAAAAAAGCATTGATCCTTATCAATCATTACATAGCACATATTACTTACAGTATATTCATTTCTACAAAATTCTATTGCATTTTCTTTCTAATCCTATTGTTTGAGAAACTTCACCTACTTTGGTATTACAACATCTTTTCTAATCTTCAATAGAAAGATACAAGCTCAGGGCGCTTTGCATTTTTAAGATTCTCCAGTTGTTTGTTCCACAACACCCAAAGGATTAAAAAAGGAGGAAGTAAAGATGTTATTTGTTGATCTGGTGCTGTTTTGTGGCACATTCACTTTGTTCCCATAACCACCTCTGCTATTTGTAATGATTGGTCAGTCTAACTCGGTGGTTCCCAATGTGGAGCACATGCTCCACAGAGGGACATCAATTCCCAGAAGCCTAAATCAGAACATTGGCTGATCAGTGCTCTGGGAAATTGACTTAGGCTTCTGGGAACTGAAATCCAAAAAACAAAGGTTGGGAAACATAACACAAAAGGTTATACAGCAAATTGTTGCTCTGGGGACTTTGAATTAAATTATACAACTTAGTACTCATATAAAACATATGAAGCATAAAAACATAATGTTATCAAAGTTTCTCTGAAATCACCTGATTTCACTTCAGTGTTGAGCATGTTAGGGACAGATTGTATCATCACTGGTAATGGGAAAATGGTATTTCTTACAATGAACATTCAAAGTAAAATAATGACTGCTGAAATAAAGATCCCTATTGTCACTTAGTTGAACCGCTACTCCATTGAGTGTTTTGATGTTAAAATATTGTTGATGTTGCAACACTTTCTTGAATGTAATTATTTTTTTAATCTGGAAGAAAAGCACTAATGATTTTGAAAAATCACACAGAAAAAAAGTAGCATTAGGCCACTTTGTAGCTCTCTCAAATAAAAAAGACAAACGGTTAAATGCAAATACTTGGCTTTTCAAAGCATTGAGATCTATGGCTTTTTATTTTCCCCTCGAAATGTTAGTAATATTCTCCACCACTACAAAATACAGCAATGTGAACTTCTTTCTCCTCTTCAACTCTTTTTTTATTTTGACTTCTGTAGAGTCTGTAAGAAAATAATAAAGGCCAGAGATTTTTATACTTAGTCTATTGCTTGGAAACTAGGCACATTGTGTCCACAACCCAGTCAACCTTTCTTCCTTATTTTTAATATCCCCATTGTTTTCAGATACTGTACAGATGATCAGCTCTTGTTCTCTCTTGGAAAACCAATCTGGAATCTTGGGTGACAGAATGCCTAGAGATTTGCCTTAGCTATTCTTCACAAGGACTCCTGGGTTATTAACATTTAGTTATCTCTGAGGTACACAGAAAGTGCCTTCTCGGAGACGGTGGTATTTTTGAACCACAATCGGGTATACTCCACAACCAGGTATACTCCGCAATGGCAACCTTCTTGTTTCGTCTAATCTTTCTCACACTACATCCGACAAAATGAACTACACAACGAATTTACCAAAAAGGTGGCTTCGTTTTGACAGTTTAAAGTCTGACCCAGACACGGAAGAAGAAGAAGACAGTTATCTCTTATGATCAGTATTTTTAGATTTATTTTGGCAGCTACCACATATAAGGTAAATAACACTTGTAGCTAATGGTTTAGTTATAAAATAATTTTCTTCTCAGACTGCCAAGGAAGAAAGCTCACAAATTTGGAATCGAAACTTGAATTAAGCCCTTGTAGAAGAGATTTGAGTAAGTCTCATGAGACACGGGACTCCTACGCCATTAGACTATTTTGCAACAGGGGTCTGTACAATGAGGAATGCCATCCCGGAACCTTGTCAAAGGACAAGACAACACAGGACTGACTCTAAATCATAAGATTGACTCTAGTCCCTCCTGATGAAAATATAAAATTATACGCCTTTTCTCCTGAGATCACAAGATTTTTGCTCGGCTCGTGTGCAAGTGGTATTCTAGCACAAGCGAAATTAGGATTTTGGGAGCTGGAATAGACATGATTTTCGAGGGGTGGCCGTTCTTGCGGGTCAGTCTTCCTCAGCCCCCCACCCACCCCACCCCCAGCCCCCGGAGGCGAACTCTTCCCACGAAGGAAAGGCAGGACTTCGGAGGGCCACTAAAAAACGGGCCCGGAGTCCGTCCTGCGGGAGAACAGGCTCGGGCCAGCGGGCGATGCTCCCGTCGGGCAGGCCAGTTCTTCCCACCGTCTGCCTCAGTTCTATATCCACGGGTCTGTTCGCACCTCCCGAGCAAGTGTGCTCGCACAGGACCTTTGCAATTCGATTTTCTCCCCACCCCACCTCTCTTTTCAGAGGAAAGAAAAGGAAGCGGGTCCTCTGCGCCTCCCCGAGCCTGGATCGGCGTCTGTGTCCCTTCCAGATGGAAAGAAACGCCTCTTTCTTTTCGGGGGCTGCTCCCAACGTGTAGGTGCCATCCCTGGCATCGAAGGCTAAAAGGGCCGCACTGAGGTAAAGGAAGGAAGGAAGGAAGGAAGGAAGGAAGGAAGGAAGGAAGGAAGGAAGGAAGGAAGGAAGGAAGGAAGGAAGGAAGGAAGGAAGGAAGGAAGGAAGGAAGGAAGGAAGGAAGGAAGGAAGGAAGGAAGGAAGGAAGGAAGGAAGGAAGGAAGGAAGGAAGGAAGGAAGGAAGGAAGGAAGGAAGGAAGGAAGGAAGGAAGGAAGGAAGGAAGGAAGGAAGGAAGGAAGGAAGGAAGGAAGGAAGGAAGGAAGGAAGGAAGGAAGGAAGGAAGGAAGGAAGGAAGGAAGGAAGGAAGGAAGGAAGGAAGGAAGGAAGGAAGGAAGGAAGGAAGGAAGGAAGGAAGGAAGGAAGGAAGGAAGGAAGGAAGGAAGGAAGGAAGGAAGGAAGGAAGGAAGGAAGGAAGGAAGGAAGGAAGGAAGGAAGGAAGGAAGGAAGGAAGGAAGGAAGGAAGGAAGGAAGGAAGGAAGGAAGGAAGGAAGGAAGGAAGGAAGGAAGGAAGGAAGGAAGGAAGGAAGGAAGGAAGGAAGGAAGGAAGGAAGGAAGGAAGGAAGGAAGGAAGGAAGGAAGGAAGGAAGGAAGGATGAATGGATGGATGGATGGATGGATGGATGGAAGGATGAATGGATGGATGGATGGATGGATGGAAGGAAGGAATAAAGGAAGAAAGAAAGAAGGATGGATGGATGGATGGAAGAAAGGAAGGAAGGAAGGAAGGAAGGAAGGAAGGAAGGAAGGAAGGATGAATGGATGGATGGAAGGATGAATGGATGGATGGAAGGAAGGAATAAAGGAAGAAAGAAAGAAGGATGGATGGATGGATGGAAGAAAGGAAGAAAGAAAGAAAATCAAGCATCAGTGTACAGGTGAAACTGAGAAAATTTGAATATCGTGCAAATGTTCATTCATTTCACTTAAAAGGTGAAACAAATCTGTGAGATCGACTCACTACATGCAAAGCGAGAGATGTCATGTCTTAATTCGTTATAATTGTGATGATCATGGCGTACATGAGATAATGTGATGATTATTGGGTACATGAGGTGGGGGGGAGGGTTGGGGGTTTCCCTAAGCTGTAAGCCATAAGCATCAATATTATAACAAAGTAGGGCTTGAACTATCTCGCTTTGAGTGTAATGAGTCTATCTCATATTTTTATTTCACCTTTTAAGTTGCATTACTGAACTGAATGAACATTTGCATGAAAATCTAATTTTCCGAGTTTCACCTGTACATGCATCGGGGAGGGAGGGGGATCCAGGGGTGGCTTCCAGCCTCGAAGTCCACCCGTCCCGTCCTCCGCCCGCACCCTCTGCCTCAGGAGGAAAAGCGATCTTAAATCCCGGGGCTCGAGAGAATCGGACAGCCCAGGCATCTTCCGCGCAGAGCATCTCACAAAGCGAACCTCCTCGGCCGGGAGCGCAGCCCGAGGGGGAAGTCGCCGCGGCAGGTGGCGCGGCCTTCGGTGGGTTGCAGGTTTGGGGCTCGAGATGGAATCGCCTCCAGGGAATCACCTTCAGGTCCGATGGGTGCCAAGGACCAAATCGTGCGCTAGGCGAGAAGGCGCCCGTGCGCCAGGCGGACCTGAACTGCCTTGGCGATGGACCAGAGACCACCGAAAGGCCCCTCTCCTCAACGGTACTGTTCGAAGAACGTGGGTCTGGGCAAGCATCTCGGACAAAACAACATACACTATATATATAAAACACACATGCACAAATAAAAACAAGAAGCAAACAGTTTTAATGGGAGCTTTCTTAGACCAAGTCCACTTCCTTAGCCATAAGAGGAAGACTATAGGACCCTCATACTTATACACGGCCCCGTGACCAGTGAGGGTACAGATAATGGGTAAAGTAACAATGGCTCGCTACAGGCGATCAGGCTCAAGCCTTACATGCTTAAGGAGTTTCCCTCGAATAAATTAGTCCGTTATTCCACATTAGAAGTTGAGGTAGAGAGGCTGCTGTACATCCGAGACGAAATTAAAATCCTAAGAGACAGAGTATTTCTGCCTCTCTCTATAGATAGAAATACTCTATCCCTTTAGGATTTTATTTTTTTCTCGGATATGTAGAGCCCTATCGAGGCCATGGGGACTTTGTTGTTCTGAGGCCGCTACCGACACTGAGTTCGTTGGGCCTTAATTCTGTTATGTATGGTTGTATTATTCATATTTATTTTGTATTGACTTGTGACTATGGCATTTTGTATTGTGTTTTGTAACATTGTAATTCTATTCTGTGCCTTATTGTATTTTTATATTGTATCTTATACACTGTATTGATATGTTGTTGCCGCCTTGAGTCATCCTTGGCCAAGAAAGGTGGGGTATAAATTTAAATTTAAATTGAATTGAAATCTATGTCAAGTTGTAATGTGAAATGTACTAATTTAATATATTAAATATTATATACAGCGCCACCATTAAAAGAGGCGCCTTTTAAACCCAAAGAGGTGCTCATGGCTCTCTTTTGCCTTGCCTCATCCTACCAACAACAGCCATGCGAGTTAGGCTAGGTTAAAAGAAAGGCAGGCTCAAGGTCACCTTGTGAGTTCCCTTAGGCTTCTGCATCGCCCACACTAGCCACGACGCCATACAATGTGTCAGGTACTATATCTGCAGATCATCCAGAAGGTTAGATGTCTTTTTCAAGGAATATTAAGGCGGTAGCAAGGACTCCCAAGGACTGCAGTGGCTCAAGTGGCTAAGACACTGACTGGGAGGCAGAAGGTCAGCGATTTGATTCCCGAGTACTGCAGGACGGAATGAGCTCCCGTCTTTGTCCCAGCTCCTGTCAACCTAGCAGTTCGAAAGCAAGAAATTGCAAGTAGATAAATAGGGACCACTTCGGTGGGAAGCTAAATAGCGCTCCGTGCGCTCCGGTGTCTAGTCATGCCTGCCACATGATCACGGAAATGTCTGCAGAAGCAGACAGCGCTGGCTCTTCGGCTTTGAAACAGAGATGAGCACCGAACCCTAGAGTCGGATACGACTGGCTTTCGAGCAAGGGAAACCTTTACCTTTGTTAGCAAGGATTCCCAGCTATCCTCCTCCATCACTTTTACCTGCTTGCTAGCGGCGACCATACTGTATTATAAATTTAGAATTAGCCGGTTTTTTTCTGGGTTGTTTTCTGTCGTCTAGGTCACCAGGCGAGAGTCCCTTCGAAGAGGCGGGCCGCGGCTATTATGATTTGTGAACAGGCGCAGCCTTTACCAAAATATGCTGTACTTCGAGGTGTTGGAAAGACAAGACGGAGGAGCAGGAAGCCTTTTACAAGATGCCTCCTTCGGTCGTCGGGCGCTGTCGAGAGCTTTCTTTTCTTCTTCTTCGACCGATCTTCTCAATTAAAATCTTTTCTACGAATGTCTGCGGGACACACACTCGAACAGGAACAACTTTTTGCTTAAAAAGAAAGAGTAGTTTTGTTCAAGGAGGAGAAACTATACTGAGCTAGTGGAGAGATTATTAGGCAGGCAGATCCAAAGGGCCCCATGTGTTTCCCTGATGGTTTGAACGTCAAGAAGGGGAATTTATAAAAAAATAATAATAGTGATCTTGCACGAAAAACAAAATATAAGACACACAGTTGGACAATGCCTCCCGTGGTGATATTTTTCTCGGTGGTAGCCGTTTTGGACTGCGCAGGCATAGCAGACAAGAAAAACTTTAAGATTAACTGTTGTATTTTAATGTGAGCTTCCACCAGTGGCCTAAATCAGCTCGCTCCCCTTGAGTGCATCGGGACAGGCCACAGGGAGCCACTTTAGGAAGCCGATTTGACCCACGAAAGGTAAAGGTAAAAGACTGGCTTTCGAGCAAGGAAAACCTTTGATCCGCAAAAACTCACATTAAAACAGTGCGGTTAGTTTAAAGGTGCCAAAGGTTTATTTTCTTTCCCCACTTTTTAAAACTTCTCTTTCGTTTTGTCTGATATGTGTCTGGACGTTTTAATGCTGGTGTGTGTGTGTGTGTGTGTGTGTGTGTGTGTGTGTGTGTGTGTGTGTGTGTGTGTGTGTGTGTAGTTGGGTGGTGAGGAGCCAAAGGGCAATGACCAGAGCAGCCCATTCCGCTTTTCCAAGTTCTTCTCCTTCTCCTCCTCCTCCGGTGTCTAGGCCAGACGTGAGACTGCCAAAATGAAGGCACCTTTTGGTGAGTTCCTTCCACAGTTCCTTTCGTCTGACCTAGTGTGAGAAAGATTAGATGGCAAGACACAAGGTTACCCTTTTGTGATTGTGGTCCAAAAATGCCACAATCTCTGAGGAGTCTCTTTCTGTGTACCCCAATGGCAGCCACTTTTGTGGCCAAGATCCCCAGACAGATGGAGTCCAGTCAAGACCTTCCAGGCTGCCCACCCACCCTAGTTTCTGCAGCCACGAAGCTTGGACACCTGTGGGGAAAACCACTGACACTCTGCCCCCCCCCCCGTTCTTTTTTCCATTTCCCTGAGAATGCTTTGTGTTCCCTGAGAACTTCTCGGCCTTCCTTCCTTCCTTCCCTCCCTCCCTCCCTCCTTCCTTCCTTCCACCCATCTCAGATCCCACCCCTGTCACTTGGACCCAGTGGTGGCGTCCCCTGTGTGTGGTTCCTGTACTTTGAAATGCAAACCTGCCTCTCATGTAGGCCCAATAAAAAGTCTTTTTTTTTAACCCCAGGGAGGTGCCTTCGCAAAGTGTGTGTGTGTGTTGGGGGGTGGGGGGTGGGAGAGAAGAGAGAGAGAGAGAGAGAAACAGCTGCCCCTGGCCAAGAGGTTCAGGTGAGCGGCTAATCAGGAAGGAAGGACAGGAGGCTGGGCCAAGGCCTCCTCCTCGTCGCCACGAGTAGGAGTAGTAGGCGCAGGCCAGGCCAGGGCGCGCCTCCTCCGCCGCCGCCGCCGCCGCCGCCTGCCTTCAGCGCAGGGCCCCTGCGCACTATGCCCGGGAGGCCTCTCGGGGGATGATGTACGTGGGCTACCTGTTGGAGAAGGACGTCAACAACATGTACCCCAACCCGGCCAGGCACCCGAGCCTGAACCTCAGCCCCCAGAACTATGTGCCGGTGCCCCCTCAGTACTCGGATTTCGCCAGCTACCACCACCACCACCACCACCACCACGTGGCTGGGATGAACAGCGAGACGGCGGCGGCCCACGGGCAACCCTCCGCCGGCGCCTGGGCCTCGCCCTACCCTCCCGCCAAAGAGGACTGGCACCACAGCTACGGCGCCGGAGCCCCGGCCGCCGTCGCCAACCCGGGCCAGCTGGGCTACGACTTCAACCCGGGTCCGCCGCCTCCGCCTCCGCCGCCGTCGGGGCCCGCCGGGCTGCTGCCTCCGCCCATGATGGGCGCCTCCATGGCCCACCAGCAGCTCTCCCCCGGCGGCGGCGGCGGCGGCGGCAGCGCGCAAAGGCGCACGCCTTACGAGTGGATGAGGCGCAACGTGCCCAGCGCCACCGGCAGCACCAGCAGTGGTAAGGACGCCTCGGCCCCGGTGGGGGTCGGACAGCCCCCCGCCCCCACTGCCCATGGGTCACAGATCCTCTCTTTTCTCACCTTGCCTTTCCCCGCGCCTCGGCAGCCACCCCTCCCAGTCCCCACCCTCCCCACCCCCCTTCGCCGCCCCGTCCGTCGTTTCACTGCCTGGCAACTTTATAAGGTTTACTCTCCATTACCTTCCGCGCGTCAGTTTGTAGACACACAAGAGTTTGTGGCCAGGCGGCATTTTAATAGCATGAGGGCTTGAGAGACTGGCTGCCACCTTCCGTGTCACCTGCGACCCTCCGGCCCCCCAAGAACGACGTGCCTTCTGGCAAGGAACCCTTAGGGGCAGGGTTGCCCAAACGTTTTGGGCTGTGAGCCTGCCATGTGGTTCAGGGGGTTGGTCACTAAGGCCCAGGGGCCGCATCCGGCCCCAACACCAATTCATCAAGTCTGGGCACATTTTACTTCCGCTTCCGGGAGCGACGAAGGCTTTGTGGGCTGGATGAATTGGCGTCGGATCCCCAGATGTGGCCCCCAGGCCATAGTTTGGGCATCCCTCCTCAAGGGGGTCGTAGTTCACATGTAGGCTTTTTTAAAAAATCTATTAACTTGCTTTTGGAGTGGGGTCTTAACTCAAATGCAGGTGGGATCCTTGTACTGTACACAGAAGGGCTCAGGGCTCAGGCCAAATCCCGTTCATCAGGAGCAGGTGACAGGCAAGACCCCTTCTTTGAGAGAGGGCAGGGACACTGCCGGATGAAAATTGGCAGCGGTGGCCAGATGGGCAAGTAAGTCTGCCCAAGGGCAAGGCTGCTGCTCGTCTGAATGGGCCCTCCCGCACTGGAGGGAACCAAAGCCAGACTGCATGCATTTGTAAAGGGGCCGCACATTAAGTTGAGCATTGATATTTATGAGGTTAAGCCGCTTGGAAAGATGACTAGCTCTGAGCGAGTTCATGGAGAGTTCCAAACAGGTTGTCAGAACTGAGGAGGGCATTGGGCACAGCTGAGGCTCTGTGTGACTTAAGTGGGCTAAAACATTTGCTGGCTTTTTATAGCAATTAATTGTAATGCTATCAGTTTCAGAGGAAAAAGAAGACAGCATCCTACAGCACTGAAAACAAGATAAAGTGACACCCCACCCCCCATCTTCCATGTCTCCTAACATTTTTCTAGTATTATTCTGTTTTCTTTTGTGTCCAAAGTTTGACAGCTTCAGTATAGCCATTTATGCTTACAGGGAGATGTCAGGCTTGATTTGATATGCAACTTTCTAACTTGTCTGCCTGACAGTCATGGCATCCACAAACAATTGCAGGTTTCCAAAAGGTAACTTTTTCTTTGGTCTTTTCCAGTTCTATTATCATGGGCAAATACCTCTGGCACTGAGTCACTCACAAGTTAATTTTTTTCTTGTCTGTTTTCTTGTTAAAGCTTTAGTAAACTGCATTTTTCTCAGTCTAGTCTTTCTTCAGGCAACTATCACCCAGTGACAAAGAAAATAAAACCAAATCACACTGATTTTAAATTTGTGAGAAAGAAAATCACAAACTCCTTTTTTGAAGCATTGTGAAAAAAAGCCCAGTTTTTGAAAAGCTAGCATCTGTAGCTGGCTGGGTGATTTAGCAGTTTCTACTCAGACAAGTGAAGAAGCAATCACAATTTATTCTATAACATAACTTTTTTCTTAATCACCCTCTCTTTTTCCTTTCTCAATATACTGTTACATTTATGATGTCTGCAGGTAGGCAAGAGAGGTGGCTTTCTCCAATCCTTTATTTATTTATTTGAATTTGCTGAATTTAATTAATTAATTAATTAATTAATGCATTTATATACTGTCCCTCTGGAGAACACAGTTCCACACTCTGGGTAGTTTAAATAATAATAATAATAATAATAATAATAATAATAATAATAATAATAATAATAATAATAATAATAATAATAATAATAATAATAATAATAATTATTATTATTATTATTATTATTATTATTATTATTATTATTATTATTATTATTATTATTATTATTATTATTATTATTATTATTATTATTATTATTATTATTATTATTATTATTATTATTATTATTATTATGTGTCAGAAATTATTCTGGGTTGAAAGGATTTTTGCTGGAGGAACTCCACTCAGGGGACACCCAAATGAGGCTCCTTTCATGTCCTCAAGATCTTTCCCCATCAAAATGGTCCCTATTTATCTACTTGCAATTTCTTGTTTTTGAACTGCTAGGTTGGCAGGAGCTGGGACAGAGATAGGTGCTCAAACCATCATGCAGTACCCAAGTCTTGACCTGCCATCTTGCTTACCTTCCAGTAACAAGGTGAGCTTCTTAACCACTCAGCCACCGCAGCTCCTGTTTACAACATTAAAATACAAAGCAACATCCAAATCAATAAAGGAAAACATAATATAACCCTCCCAGCAGCCATGATAATAATAGATGAATAGAAATTTTAGGTCCAAACCCCAAGACAAATTAGTTATCCAGGGGTGATTACAAGTACACAGACAGTCACCGTGTGTTGTGGTGGTATGCACTAAGCATGCTAGCATACCACTATTCAGCTTCAGATGTTTCACACTTCTATGAAAACTTTTTTATTCTATGTAAGTATGAAAAAAATCAATTCTAAAAAACAGTATGTAGTTGTTAACAATACAGGTGTGAGGACCATAAGTCTGTGTTGGATTTTACCCTAAAATAACATATGAATCAAATGTGCATTTTGAAGGATGTGTATACTGACATAAAGGATTACTGTTGCATGTAACATCTTTGAAATATACATTTTTACATCTACAGATGCACAAAATACTGCACATATAGTGCACAAAATACTGCATATACACTCTATGTGGAACAGCAATATACTAAATAGTATCTTCATCAAATTATGTTGATGACATTATGATGATGACAGAGTCATAATTGGTCTATCTATCCCTTTACCAGGAATTCTGCCAGGTTTCCATTGTTTTAAATTGAGATGATCCTTCAAGTCTATTTTATTCATATATACATAGTTGGAAAGCTGTTGCCTTGAAGGCATTGTGCTTCATGTAAAATGAGTGTGGCTTTCTGAGCTCAGGTTCAGAATTCTTTCCAATTGTTTAAAGGAGATCCTTACTTGGGAATGGCAAACCAGCACTTTCGACCAAAGTCAGGCAGATGGGCAGGCTTAGCAGATATTTACTGATATTGTGTGTATGTAAATACCAAGCAAAATGTGGAACCTAAATTAAGCAAGCAGAAAGCTCACTGCACTGGTTTCTATGCTGAACAAGCATACACTGGCAAATAATTCAGCTAATGAAGATGTCATGAATTAGGTAATGAAAAGCGGTTGTGTTGAGTACAATGTGAGTATGTATTGTAGTATGCATGTATTTATTGCATTTATCTTCTCCTTCCATTCAAGAGAACCCAAGACAGCACACAATAGAGCCCCAGGCTCTCTGTAGCCCCAATTGGCCCTGACTAGAACCTGTAATCACATTTCAGTTTCAGCATTGCATCATAGTGCCTTCAGACCATACCCTCCAGGTCTGTGAACAACATCAAACTTTTTTTAAAAAGTAGTCTTCATTATTACTATACTTCCCATAACAGTTCAATGACAGTTAAAGCACTTACTCTAACTTGGGCTGTTTAGGTGACTAATACTTTGAAGCATGCCTTACATGACAATTTTGTATGAAAGGAAACATGAGAAGAGAATTTAGTATGATAGTACTGAATATTTGGACATTTTGAAAAATGGGTTATACCTAATGAAGCTGATACATGTCTTGTTTTTCTGGAAACTAAAAATATACTGAAAAAAATTGTCTTTACATGCATGTGTGTTCATGTGCAGGCAGGTGTGCTCACATATATGCACCTTTGCTTTTAAATCCCAATATAGCCAAGACCATTTAATACACATAAATTACTATCTTATACTTTTTAATTTCATGTTGTTTTCACAAGGACCTTTCAATTCATGATTCTAAGTAGGAATTGTTTAACAAACATCAGTAATGTAATGGTGGAGGATTAGAGAATGTTCTAATTGACATAATTTGCAAGGTAATTTTGCCAGGAGTTTTGACAGCCCCATAGCCCACCTCATCATTTGTTAATGTACATAATGAAGGGTGCAGTCTCACTCAGTAATCAGAGAGTGCCACCCATTTAACTCAATGGGCTATGGGATTTTTATGTATATGTAGACAGTTATTATCCTCTTATGATTTGACTTCCTAGAGATTTTTCTGTAGACAGTCTGTGAATGTAAGGTAGAAGGTCACTTTATAGCATGTGCATTTGTATGAAGATGTAGAGTACAGTATTTGATATATTTTTGTTGGTCTTTTATAAGGATCATAGAAGAAACTGCTTTTTAAAATTTGTGGTTTTCAATTTGTTTTGCTGTAGTAGTATTTAATTCATCTGCGCTCTATTGACCTCAGAATATAGTCATTAAACATGGAAATTGTTATTACACAAAATCAAATTGCTTATGAGGTACTGTGATTGAGTTGCAAAAAGTATCATTATTGCCAACCCTTCTGAAATCTGACAAGCTACATACAGTTTCCTTTACTGAGTAAATCCCACTCCCATTAGTGTTCCTCTTATGAGCTTCCTTCAACTATTCTCAGCATTATTATCTTTTCCAAAGAGTCTTGCTATCTCATGATATGTCCAGAATATGATAGCCTCAAGTTAGTCATTTTCACATCTAAGGAGAGTGACATTGATTTCACAGGGAACCTTCTTTATTTGTCTTTCCAGCGATCCATGGCATCTGTTAAACTCTCCCTTATCACATTTTGAATCCACCACCACCACCACCCGCCCCTTTCGTCACCATTCGTTCTTCATACTTTTTGGCTCCATTTTGACTAATGGCTGAACCAAGTTATCGAAAAACTTTTGACTGTACCACTTTCTTGTTAACATAAAAGATGCACAATTTCCCCCCTGTAATTGTTTTTGTCTGGCCAGGTTATCTTGCTATGGTAATTGAGTAGACCCTACTGTCAGCGACTCAAAGCCGATTAACAAAGGCGGCGGTTAACTAACCTGACCACCCTGAGGACTAATGGCCTTGGGTGCCGAAGTGCACAGGGAAGGGTGATAGTCCCTCAATGGATTAAATCCCACTTGAATCCATTTTGACGGAGGGCAGTAGCTTCATCCATACTGGCCTGGGGCCGATGAGGACTATTTGTGCCCAAAGTGCTCAGGACCAGAAAGTGACTCGCGGAACTGGATCATACTGCGTTGCAGATGGAAGGCTACTGCATTAAATTGTCCCCAGCAGGACAATCTTCATGGCTGATCGCCATGAGGATCGCCAATATTCCGAATTGGATACCGCACTTAAAGACGAAGAAGAATTATTAGTATTTTTTTTTAATGGCCAGCCGCAATCCTGCTTCTATCTTTTCTTCACGGGGAATGAACCCAACATGTTCTCACAGCGGCTTCTGCCCTGTTCATGGTTGAGACTAAATTTCCCCGATCCAAGCGCCTGTAGTAATTTCATATTTTTTTCCCTTCGAGTGCGATTTTGTATTTCAGAATATGGAAAACAACAACAACAACAACAACAACAACAACACCCGCACACAAGGAGATGTGAGGGGGGAAAAAGGTTGGGATACAAAATGCCAAACGATTCAAAGGTATTAATCTGGTGTGTGTATGCGATTCAAAGGTACTATCTGGTGTGTCTGTGTGTGTGCGTGTGCGATTCAAAGGTACTATCTGGTGTGTGTGAGTGTGCGCGTGTGCGATTCAAAGGTACTAATCTGGTGTGTGTGTGCGTGTGCGATTTAAAGGTACTATCTGGTGTGTGTGTGCGTGTTCGATTCAAAGGTACTATCTGGTGTGTGTGTGGGTGTGCGTGTGCGTGTGCGATTCAAAGGTACTATCTGGTGTGTGTGAGTGTGCGCGTGTGCGATTCAAAGGTACTAATCTGGTGTGTGTGTGCGTGTGCGATTCAAAGGTACTAATCTGGTGTGTGCGTGCGTGTGCGATTTAAAGGTACTATCTGGTGTGTGTGTGCGTGTTCGATTCAAAGGTACTATCTGGTGTGTGTGTGGGTGTGCGTGTGCATGTGCGATTCAAAGGTACTATCTGGTGTGTGTGAGTGTGCGCGTGTGCGATTCAAAGGTACTAATCTGGTGTGTGTGTGTGCGTGTGCGATTCAAAGGTACTATCTGGTGTGTGTGAGTGTGCGCGTGTGCGATTCAAAGGTACTAATCTGGTGTGTGTGTGCGTGTGCGATTTAAAGGTACTATCTGGTGTGTGTGTGCGCGTGTTCGATTCAAAGGTACTATCTGGTGTGTGTGTGTGTGCGATTCAAAGGTACTATCTGGTGTGTGTGAGTGTGCGCGTGTGCGATTCAAAGGTACTAATCTGGTGTGTGTGTGCGTGTGCGATTCAAAGGTACTATCTGGTGTGTGTGAGTGTGCGCGTGTGCGATTCAAAGGTACTAATCTGGTGTGTGTGTGCGTGTTCGATTCAAAGGTACTATCTGGTGTGTGTGCGTGTGCGATTCAAAGGTACTATCTGGTGTGTGTGAGTGTGCGCGTGTGCGATTTAAAGGTACTATCTGGTGTGTGTGTGCGTGTTCGATTCAAAGGTACTATCTGGTGTGTGTGTGTGTGCGATTCAAAGGTACTATCTGGTGTGTGTGAGTGTGCGCGTGTGCGATTCAAAGGTACTAATCTGGTGTGTGTGTGCGTGTGCGATTTAAAGGTACTATCTGGTGTGTGTGTGTGTGTGTGCGTGCGTGCGTGCGATTCAAAGGTACTATTTGGTGTGTGTGTGTGTGTGTGTGTGTGTGTGTGTGTGAAGGACCCCAATGTACATCGAAACCAAAGCGTGCTTTTAGTGGTTAAGACGCTGAGCTACTGACTGGAAGGTCGGGTTTCGATACCCGAGAGAGCTGCACTCGGGGACGTGAAAAGGAGCCTCATTCGGGCGTCCCCTGAAAATCCTTTCAACCCAGAATAATCTCTGACACGGAATTATTATTATCCCCCTGAGAGGAAGGGGAAAGGGCTGTTGCCGCGGGCCCCTCCCCCCCCCTCAGCCAAGCCAATTTCTCCTCCTTCTTGCCTCGGGTCCCTCGGCTTCGGCTTCGGCGTCGTCTTTCCCGGGAGCGCCCGAGCGCTTCTTCTCTCCGGCGCCGAAGCCAGGTAACCTCTGGGTACGCGGCGGCGGCGGCGGCGAACTCTTGAACTCTCTGCGCGGGAAAAGGGGCTTCTTCTTCTTCTTCTTCTTCTTCTTCCTCCACCTGCGGAGGGAGGGAGGGAGGGAGGCGCAGCTCGCTCGGTGGGAAAGTGGAAGTGTCTCCCCGGGACATGTGTGGAGGAGGGAGGAAGGCGCTGCCTGCCTGCCTGCCTGCCTGCCTGCCTGCCTGCCTGCCTGCCGCGCTGTGCCCAGTAGTTCAAAGGCGGCAGGGCAGCTTTAATGAAAGGGGTGGTCGCCAGCGCTTCCCTCGAGCTAGCCAGGGCAAAGTTACAAACGCCTCCCTTTTGTCATGCAGAGGGACGGAGGCGTCCACACACAGGGCCTGCCCTGCCCTCCCCTCAGCTTTGGTGGCCTCCTGGCGGCCTTTGAAGTCTGACCTACCCACAAACTCTTTCCCTTTCCATCCACCCCCATAGAGCTAGTTTGGCCTAACAAATGACACAAACAACAACACGCCTCGCTCCCAAGTTTCCCCCTTGCCTAATAATGAATGAATGAATGAGCTCCCGTCGTCTGTCCCAGCTCCTGCCCACCTAGCAGTTCGAAAGCAAGAAATTGCAAGTAGATAAATAGGGACCACTTCGGTGGGAAGGTAACAGCGTTCCGTGCGCTCCGGTGTCTAGTCATGCCTGCCACATGACCACGGAAACGTCTGCAGAAGCAGACAACGCTGGCTCTTCGGCTTTGAAACAGAGATGAGCACTGCACCCTAGAGTCGGATACAACTGGCTTTTGAGCAAGGGAAATCTTTACATTTTAATAACGTGGAGGCCTTAGGCTCAGCCTCACCATTTTTGGGTCACTTGCCTCAGTGAGTCTGTGCCCATTCATAAGAGCTAAGGAGGATGTGAGAGAAGGGCCTCATGAACTCTTACATGGGTGCTCTAGTTAAATGAGGCAAATATTCCTTCCCCGAAAGTCAATTTCCATTGGAAAACTGGTGTTGAAAATCTATCTGTGTAAATGCATAGTTAGGGGCTGCCGTGGCTCAGAGGTGAAGAAGCTCACCTTTTTAGCTGGATTTGATTTGATTTTAATTTAAATTTTAATTTATATACCACAATTCTCTGCCCAAGGGGCGACTCAATGTGGTGTACAAGATACAAATTCACAAAATTACAGCGTAAAAACAACAACAACATTAAAAAGTACAGTGTGTCATAGTGCAATACAGCAAATACAATAAAATACAATTGCCTAACAAAATAATTCAATTCAAAAACAAGTACAAGCCTTTGCTCACGTCATAGCAAGATCCAGGCTGAACACAGAGTACACTTCCTCGAAGGCTGGGAAGTCGGAAGGCTGGAAAGTCGGCAGTTCGAGACCTGGGTATTGCATAACTGATTGAGCACCTGTCTCTGTTTCAGCTCTTGGGGAATGAAAGGAGCCTCATTCGGGCATCCCCTGAGCAGAGTTTCTCCAGCCCAGCAAAAACCCTTTCAATCCAGAATAATTTCTGACATGAAATTATTATTATTCTGTATAGTTTTAACTGGTTTTGAACTACTCATCATGGTACTCCTAACTCAGGTTAATGTGGGTTTCCCTCTTCCCCCTACTCCTCAGGTCCATTAGTTTCAATTCTGATATGGACTTAATTTAATTTGTAAACTAAATAAAAGTTTAGAGCACTCACCTTCAAACAGATTGTAACCTTTAGGTTTTGTTTTGAAAATTAAAGGACTCTTTTAAGCATGCCTGCTTTTTTTAAAAAAATTCCCAAGCAAATAATGTTTTCAATTTTCACAAAATTATTATCCATTTGACATGATGGTCAAGCTCTCTATGTAATTTTTATGTTCAATTGAAAGAAACAAGGGATGAGCCTTATGATGTGCAGATGCACAGTTGTCCTTTCTACCATGATCTGAATGAAGCAAGTACAACTACTGGACTACCAATTGTTTCCTTTCTTAGCCACAATATGCAGGACAATATCCTTGTCTCCTTATCGTTTAAAAGGATATGTTTTCCAGTTACAGTGTCATGGGTTGAATCCAGAATAATTCACTCACTGAGTCTGATTTAGACCTGCTTCACAGTGTTGTGTGATAATCTAGCAAATATACCCATAGCAAAACAGATGCTAAATAGTTAGGGAGTTGAGCTGGTTATTATTGTGCATAACACGTTCCAGTGTTGCCCTAGTAGGAGAGAGTCTGTGAGAGCTGACTCTCCTCCCCGCTTACCCTGGCAGCTCTCAGAGCACCCTACATTACACAGTGGGTTGAGAGATCCTCCAGAAAATGATGGCTGGTGGCATGAGAAGTTGAAAGTGGCAAGCCATTGTTAAGACTTATAGTAAAGGTAAAGGTTTCCCTTGCTCGAAAGCCAGTCGTATCCGACTCTAGGATTCAGTGCTCATCTCTGTTTCAAATCCCCTCTTTGTCCCAACTCCTGCCAACCTAGCAGTTCGAAAGCAAGAAATTGCAAGTAGATAAATAGGGACCACTTTGGTGGGAAGGTAACAGCGTTCTGTGCACTCCAGCGTCTAGTCATGCCTGCCACATGACCACAGAAACGAAGAGCCAACGCTGTCTACTTCTGCAGATGTTTCCGTGGCCGTGTGGCAAGCATGACTAGACACCGGAGCACATGGAACATTGTTACCTTCCCACCGAAAAGTCTCTATTTATCTACTTGCAATTTCTTGCTTTGAACTGCTAGGTTGGCAGCAGCTGGGACAGCTTATTCCGTCATGCAGTACTCAGGAATCGAACTGCTGACCTGCCACCTCCCAGTCAGCGTCTTAGCCACTTGTGGCAACAGCAGTACAAAGTATATGTAACAACATGAAATCATTAGCTAACATGTTTAATTTCTTTTGGCATAAGGTCACAATGCTAATAAACCATTTGGGAAATGAAAGACAATTGAAGTGGTTTTTAATTTACAGAATGGTCATTTTGATAAGACATTTCTGAATCTGGATCTTTTATTTTGGGGATTTGTTTACTTCTGTAGGAGTCTGAAGTTTCAAGAGAACAGATAATGAAAGAATCAACATGTTATTATCTATGGGGTTAGTTTCTGAACCTTTTTTTTTAGATAGAAAGGGCTTAAAATCCAGCTGTGACTTGATATCATGTTACATTTATCAAAACTGGAACCAGCTGATATTTTGAAGTTTGAGGGCAGCTGAAAGACGGTGCTTAATGTATTGGGGAGAAACAGGAGATGAAAACATTGTTGCCACTTTTTACTTTAAAAAGTTACATGGCACTGTATCATTATAAAGTAAAAGGTCTTTGTCAAATGTATTGCTATTAAAATTAAAGAGGATCAAATGTGAAAAATATAATGGGCTAGGTAAAGGTTTCCCTTGCTCGAAAGCCAGTCGTATCTGACTCTAGGGTTCAGTGCTCATCTCTGTTTCAAAGCCAAAGAGCCAGCGCTGTCTGCTTCTGCAGACATTTCCATGGTCATGTGGTAGGCATGACTAGACACCGGAGTGGTCCCTATTTATCTACTTGCAATTTCTTGCTTTTGAATTGCTAGGTTGGCAGGAGCTGGGACCAAGACAGGAGCTCATTCCGTCCTGCAGTACTTGGGAATCGAACTGCTGACCTTCTTCCTCCCAGTCAGCGTCTTAGCCACTTGAGCCACTGCAGTCAATTAATGGGCTAAAACATTATATATGTCGGATGAAGGCAAGAAAGCAATTCTTTCCTAGAATGAACATGTTTCCATCTTATTGTCTTTCTTATGTACAGAGATGGTGCTATATTTATTATGCAGAATGGTATTTTATGATAACAGAACTAAATGGCTGGGAGATAGCTACAAATACTTATGAAACCAAAAGTATTAAAATTATTTTGAAAAATGTTACTCTGCAACCTAATAAATGAATATACACTGTCAATGAACTGAGCAGTATTGTTCCTAGAATAGCTTTGTGAGAAACAAGTTTAGTTAAAAAAGTAATGCTTTTATTATACCTGATTATGCTGGATTGGTGATACTTGTGAATTCTTTCTAATAACTTGTGATGCAGATTTTTCCCTGCTACTGATAAATCCAGCTAAATGGCCCATTTCAACATTATTCTTAAAGTCAACTATTTTCAGGAGTCATAGGACATATGGTGGCTTCACAGATCTTTTTCAAAGTATAGCCTAAAAAATCTGAATAGTAAGTCATTACCAAAGATATAGTCTATATGTGGTGATATATATTTCATCTATAAATATGGCTCACAGATATGGGAATAAATAGCATTGGATTCATTTGATCCAGAATCAGTGGCCAGAGTCCTACTGAGAGAGAAAAAAATCCACTGTGTGACTGCACATGAGAATGGGTTCAAGACTATGTCTCTGAGCCGGTGGGCTGCAGTCCACAAACATTTTTGTTAAATACTACTTATTAGTCTTTAAGATTCAGTATGACTCTTTGTTGGCTTTATTGCAATAAGACTTCAGCTTAGTACTGCCTCTGTTCTCAGAATTAAGGTTCATCTTTGAAGAAGAAAGCACCATTAGCTGATTGAAGTACATTTTCTTGTTGGGGTATAGATAAATATGTAGGCTTATTTTTTATCTATTAAAAATTAAAATCAGAACCGTGTCTTATTTGTTTAATAAAATTCAAGGTGAATTTTTCCAATTTGATAAAAATTGAATAGTCCATTGATTACATGGCATAAAGGAGAATGCCACAGAATCGGGAGAAAGAACTAGGAGAAAGAATTTATCCTATGTTGCAAAACAGAAGCACCAAATATGTGCAGAAGAAATTAAACTTGTTTAAAGATGAAATAATTGATGAAATTATATATTGCAAGAAAAACTGAAAAGTCAAGGAAACATAACACCCATAACATGTTCCCTAATTTAAAAGGAAGAGGGACTGTGGTGGCTTAAGTGGTTAAGATACTGAACTCGCTGACTGGAAGGTCAGAGTTCGATTCTTGGGTACTTATAATGGAGTGAGCTCCCATCTTCATCCCAGTTCCTGCTAATCTAGCAGTTTGAAAGCAAGAAATTGCAAGTAGATCAATAGGGACCACTTCAGTGGGAAGGTAAACAGCATTCTGTGCACTCCTGTGTTGAGGCATGCCTACCACATGTTCACAGAAACATCTGCAGACGCAGACAGTGCTGGATCTTTGGCTATAAACAGAGATGAGCAGATATGACAGGCTTTCAAGCAAGGACAACCTTTATATTTACCTTACCTGATTTAAAAGGAAACATTGAGGCAGAGGGAAATAATAAGAAAAATGAAATTTGCTGACTGTCATCATGGCACAAATTGAGGACATGATCTCTAATTATTGAGAAAGCTTGGATTGCAAGTTACATAACTAAATTCTAATCAGAAGTATATAAAACCTATAATGCTCATAGTTTTAAATATTATCACCCATTTTCCTTTTTTTCTTGATGTTGCTGGTAAAGCTCTTCATTATACAGTAAAAACCCCTCCTACTTACGTAAAAAGTCCATTCCGTAGGCTTTTGCTTAAATCAGTTTTTTATGTAACTTGAAGCAAACCCATAGGAAAAATTATTTTTGTATGTAACTCGAAGCAAACCCATAGGGAAAATGAATTTTTTATGTAACTCAAAGCAAATCAATAGGAAATCGTGTTACGTAAATTTATGTAAATCGGAACATTTATGTAAATCGGGACATGGTTTTAGCACAAAATCATTGTAAGTTGAATTTAAAGTAACTCAAGGCATTTGTAAGTCAGGGTTTTACTGTACCTGCTTAGTGAATGGCAGAATCTAGGTACAGGCTATTTTCTATAACCATACACTTTGAAAATTGAAAATGTATTTAATTAATATAAAGTAACTTGTTCTGGGATATGGTTAGCATAGATAAGAGATAAAATTCTTAAAAGAAATGATGTAATTACATAATTAATCAGTCAGAAGGGATTAATGATTGGTATTTTGTGGCGACTGTTGTAGGAAATTAGCATTTCTGCTATGTATATCAATCTTAATTGTGGAAGATCTAAATCACAGTACAAGAGAGACTGTAAATCAGAAGCTTCTATTTAGCTCATTCTAAAGAGCTTCCTCAAAGAGTGTGGAATTTTTGAACCAAAATTGGGTGTACCCCGGGCAATGGCAACCTTGTTGTGCTGGCTAATCTTACAGTGTACTCACACTAGATCAAGTGAAAGGAAGTGCAGAATGAATTCACCAAAAGGTGATTTTGTTTTGGCAGTTTAAAGTCTGACCTATACACGAAAGAAGAAGCTCCTTCTTGAATAACCATGGCTAGGATGTATTAAGTTGGAAAAAAAAATACATTGTTATCAAACCTCAATATAGAAAGAGAGGGCTCTACAAATGGTTTAGTTGCAATGCAGGATAACATTATTGAAAACACACAGCATCCTGATCCTCCATCTGAACTTAATCAGATCCCCCTCCCCCCCAAATAAAATAAAATAAAAATAAATGGATTCTCCATTCCTCTAACTAACAAGTGTGATTTTGTAAGATAGAAATTTAGGTCAATCATTTACTTGTTTAAAATTGAACTCTCATCTTCAAGAAACACTGCCTAAACACCAAACAGAAGGTTTTTGTAGGAACAATATTTTGAAGAAGATAACAGGCACAAGTTGGGGTGCTCAACCACACACATTAAGAACTTCTGCACTAGCTTTATGTTATTCTACAGGGGAGTGCTAGCCCAGTGTGGTACAGATCAATGCATGCAAAGCAGGTGGACATGGCCCTAAATGAAACAGCAAGGCTGGTCACAGGAGGCCTAAAACCAACCCCAATACAAAAAGTAGCTGGCATCCCTCCACCAAAATTCCACCAAGAAAGTGCTGCTCAGAAAGTGTGGGTCAAAGCAAGATCCTCAGAAACACTCACACCTGCTATTTGATCACCAACTACCAAAGCAGAGACTGAAGTCAAGCCATAGCTTCCTCACAACCGCTGCCATTCCAAACAACCAGTCCCCACAGGCTGCCTTAGAACCATGGAAGGCAAGCAAGGAGCTACCAGATAACTGGGCAGAACCACATGATTCTCTACCACCTGGCCAAGAACAACCATGGCCTGTGTGGAAAGCCTTAAACAGACTGCGTGCTGGGGTAGGAAGATCAAGGGCTAATGGGAGAAAGTGGGGTTTCCCTGTAGATGACAGCCTATGTGAATGTGGAGAAGAACAAACTATCACTCACATGATACAATGTACACAGTGCCCCTCAAAGTACACCGAAGGAGGATCTAATGTTGGCAAGAGGAAATGCTGCTGATGTGGGCGGATGTCACCTAGTTCCTGTTTGTTTTATATATGTTGGCTTTAACTTTGTATGCTATTACAGTAAAACCTCTACATACGATTTCCCCCCATTCCACGAGGTTATTTGTATGTCAAAAATGTGTATGTTGAAAACACATTGCATTACCAAAAGAGGCCACTAGATGTCACTAGATGTATTTTTTATGTTGAATTTTTCCTATTAAAATTTTGTATGTCAGTTTTTTTTAAAAAAAAACAGGATTTCTATTTGTATGTTTAATTTTTTGTAAGTCGAACCGTTTGTATGTTGGGGTTCAACTATATACTTTGTGGTGCCTATGACACGAATAAAGAAAGAATCAAGGTTGAGCACAAGTGTTTAATGGAGAGGCAGTGATTCCATGGCTCTAGCTACTGGGCTCAAGTCTCATGAACTCTGACTTCTACAGCCTGGTATAATGGGAGTTACCGTCTAGCAGTATAGGAAAACCAAAGCTTACTGTTCTTGCCTGCCCTTAAGTCAATTCTAATTTATGGCAGCTCTTTTCAGGGTTTTCTAGGTAGAGAAGACACAGAAGTGGTTTACTATTACTTTCTTCTGGGAGTGCCCTGAGACTGCACAGCTTGCTCATGATTATACATGGTTCTACGCTCAGGAGGCATAGTGGGGAATTGAACCCCAATCTCTGGCTCTACAGCCAAATATGTAACTCACCCAGCTATTCAGCCAGCTGTAATTGACTTAAACCAATTTTGACTTTACTGCTTCCAAAAATAAATTGATATAGTGGCCTATATACTTAATATATCACTGGTTTAGGTATCTGGGCTTCAGAGCTAGAGGTTGGGAGTTTGATAGCCCACTGTGTTTCAGGCAAGCTGCATAGTGCTGCTAGGGCAACCCCAGAAGAAGGGAATAGTAAACCACTTCTGTGTATTTTCTACCTAGAAGATCCTGGAAACAGTTGCAATATGTCAGAGTCAACTTGGTAATGTGCAAATGTGTGGGGCAGAAAAATATTTTAAACTTTGTTTGTTCTCTAACATGTTCTGTTCCCAAAGGAATAGCATCTGACATGATGAGCATTAATAGATCAATATATTTGTATCTAATTATAATTAAATGTAAACTTAATAATCATACAAAATAAATTGACTTTCAGCATAAAGTCAGCAACAAAAACATTAAAAAGACTCAGCAGTGAGCCAATGCTTTACTTACAGAAAAAAGGTGTTTGTGATGCCAAATAATAAATTGCTTCTGTTTTTTTTACAGTATTTTTGTGTTTCTATCCCAGTTCTTATTCTTCTTTTGTGTCCTAATCAAACCCTGGACTGCCAAAATGAAGCCACTTTCTTCGCTTTGTTGTTGTCCAAACCCTCATTGATGCATGTCTCTGGCAGCAATAGGCAGACCAGTAAATGGACTGGACTCTATCTCTCCACATTCACACCATGTGTTGTTGTCCACCAGCAGCCCCCACTTGAGCATGTTGGTCTTGCATTAGGGACTCCAAGCCTCAGCCTATTCAGGATCCTCCAGGTGATGTAGGGAGATTGAGATCTTCAGCTATATCCACCTTTAATGATGCTCCTTGCCCAGTGAGCTCCATCTTCTAATTTGGTTTTGCTCTTGTGTACCCTCAAGAATGTTCTCACCATAAAGCTCTTCCTGGATCTGAGCTGGTGGACTTGATGCTCATATCCATTCAGAGGGTGTCGAGGGGCATTGTCTTGCTTAGTTCTTTCAGCATCTGCTGCTACTTCTCTCCTGATATTAGGTGGAGCAATACCAACAAGAGGGTATATTTTTTCAACTAGTGTAAGTTTAAGGCATCTTGTCATTATCCACATGGTTTCATTAACAGCAATGTCAACTTCTTTTGCGTGTGTGGATGTGTTCCATACTGGATCAGCATACTCCATCACAGAGATGCTCAGGGCCAAAGACAAGCTTTGGCCCTGATGCGTGCAGCATGGATGGTTGAGTTCCCCATTTAATAGTTTGTGAGTTTCCTGATGATGTTTTCCCCTCATACTAAGTTTGGCTTGCCCACAACAGTGGGCTATAAAAATCCTCCCAGATTACTCTGGCAGTGAGCAGTTCACAGCTAATAGAATATAGGTTAGACTCTCTCTCCCAGTCCAGTTAGACAAAAAATTGATAGTTGCTTAGTACTTCCATTGCCAAATATTGGATCACATTCCTTTATGGATGGGAATAAAGGTATGCAGAAATACGGCATGCCCTATATCAGAAAAATAAAGATTTAATTTAGCCTACAGAATAGGTAAGCCAATTAAATTCAATCTACACCCGGGGTTCCCAACCTAAGGCTTGTGGGCCGGATACGTCCCATGGCACCATTTCATGTGGGCCCCCACCCCTCCAAGGGCATTTGGGAAACAAAATGGCCACCCCTTTGAAGCTATTGGGACAAAATGGCCACCCCATCATGCAAGCAGGGAAAAATGGCTGTCTGGCCCATGAAGCTGACTGAGTGTGTGTGATCCAGCTTCTGGCTTGAAAAGCTTGGGAACCCCTGGTTTACACACTAAATAAGCCAACTAAATGTATTATGTAGTGTTTGGAGGAAAATGTCCTTGTTTTGCAGTCTACTTGGGCAATCTTAAGGGAAAAAAAATTCAGCGTGCTCCTTGAATACAATTTGAAGACATGGCTGGGCAATATCTTTTATAATTGGATGCCATCAAGTCAATTCTGATTTATGGCTCCTCTTTCAAGGGTTTCCTAGGTAAAGAGAATTTGAGTGGTTTGGCATTCCTTTCTTCTGGGGGTGCTCTGAGACTAGACAGCTTGCCCAAGGCAGCATAGGTAGGCTCTTCTCCTGAAATGCACTGGAAGCAGCTTTGACAACTACAGGCCTGACTTTTAGTCCCATTGTCCACATATGATGGGAACATGCCAAAAGAGAGTGCCTAGAAAACATAGAACCCCCTCCCAACATGGTCTCAAAAGACATGTATTGAGGGAAATTTTGACTGCTCCAAGGTATAGTATGTGTGAACAGCATAAACAAGTCCTCCAAAGCACCCTCAGGAGTGTACATTTTGCCCATCTGAATGACCTCTTGTGATTTGCATTTCCCTCCAGAATTGGGGATCTTACCTAGATTCAGAGATTGACAAAGGCAGGAATAAATATTTTAAATACTGTACATTAAAAAATAAATAAACCAAGGACATATGTGGTAAAAAAAGAAATTGAAACAGATCCACTAGTGATGGCAAACCTTTTAGAGACCAAGTGCCCAGACAGATGGGCAAGGTGACCTCTGTGCTGAGGGGAGGGAAGAAATGCTCCCATTGGGCTGCTGGGCAGAGGGGTGGGGCAAACTCTGTGCTGGTGTGACTCTCTGCGTGCCAACAGAGAAGGGTCTCTGGACTCACGATTGCTGCTTGAAGATCAGGTAGCGGCCGTGGCCAGGTGGGCTTTTACTCAACTTTGGGTGATTTGCCAGTTGCACCCGCTTCTAGACCGGGACTCCTTATTCATGGTCAGTCATGCTCTGGTCACCTCTAGACTAGATTATTGCAATGCGCTCTACATGGGGCTGCCCTTGATGACCATCCGGAGGCTGCAGTTGGTCCAGAATGCGGCTGCTCGGGTGGTGATGGGGTGTGGGCGTTATGCTCGCGCCTCACCACTGCTTCGGGAGCTGCACTGGCTTCCAGTTTGCCTCCGGGTGCAATTCAAGGTGCTGGTCATTACCTTTAAAGTCCTATATGGTAGTGGGCCAGGATACCTAAGAGACCGCATCGCTCCAAGAACGTCTGTCCGTCCAACCAGAGCGGACTGGAGGGGCTCTCCGCTTGTACCATCTGCTAGAGGGGCCCGTGTCTCTAGCACAAGAAGGAGGGCCTTCTCTGTGTCCGCTCCGGCCCTATGGAACCTCCTGCCAGTGGAACTAAGGCTGCAGACGGAATTGCTGCCCTTCAGGAAAGATCTGAAAACATGGCTGTCGGGGCAGGTGTGGGGTCCTGAAGATGTCGTGACCCCCACCTGCTGGTTGGTTTAATATCAAAGTAATCTTCCACTTTTTAATGTGTGGGGTTTTAGCGGGATAATTTGTTTTAATGGGGTTGTTCTTGTTTTAAGGGTTTTAAGATTGTATGCCGCCCAGAGTCTTTGTGAGTTGGGCGGCTATATAAATATGAATATAAATAAATAAATAAATAAATAAATAAAAATGTCCCTTCTGGCACACGTAATATAGGTTCGCCACCACTACACTAGAACAAACAAAAAGTTACAATTCTAAAACTCAGAAAATAAATAAATTAAAAAGACACTGACTGAGAGGCGGAAGGTCAGCAGTTCAATTCCTGAGTACTGCAGGATGGAATGAGCTCCTGTCTTTGTCCCAGCTCCTGCCAACCTAGCAGTTCGAAAGCAAGAAATTGCAAGTAGATAAATAGGGACCACTTCGGTGAGAAGGAAACAGCATTCTGTGTGCTCCTGTGTCTAGTCATGCCTGCTACATGACCATGGAAATGTCTGCAGAAGCAGACAGTGCTGGCTCTTCGGCTTTGAAACAGAGATGAGCACTGAACCCTAGAGTCAGATACGACTAGCTTTCGAGCAAGGGTAACCTTTGCCTTTACTTAAAAGTTGTTTTTTAAAAGTACAGCTCCAGTTTGGTAAACAGCTTTTTCACAACATCCAGTTTGTGAATGCTTGTCTGAATAATCCCCCCCCCCAGTGTTGACAGGGAGTGTAAGGCATATCTCTCTGAGCAAGGCACATTTATTCTTAGGAGCTGCTGAATTGTCTCTCTCTCTGTGTTAATATTACCGTATTTTCCGGCGTATAAGACGACTGGGCGTATAAGACGACTGGGCGTATAAGACGACCCCCAACTTTTCCAGTTAAAATATAGAGTTTGGAATATACTTGCCGTATAAGACTACCTCTCTTCCAATGCACACCAAATAAAAATTAACCCACACTCAACCCGAAGACGCGCAGCCCTCCGAGTTGAATGGGCAGGTTCTGGTGGAGAGCCAATCCACGTTCCGTTCTCCTCCTCGAGGTACAGGAAGATGTGTGCAGCTTGCTTCCCCTTGCTTCATACTCCCCGCACAGAGCAGGGACTCGGCCGCGGCACCCCCCACCATATGCGCCGGACATATGAAGCAAGGGGAAACAAGCTGCAGCTAAGTACCTGTCCTATAAGACGACCCCCGACTTTGGCACAGATTTTTCAGGGTTAAAAAGTAGTCTTATACGCCAGAAAATACAGTACTTGAAGTTATTAATATTTTATACCAGGAAACAAAAGGAGAAGCCAAACATTTCTGATGTTTTAAAGAATATTTCCTCTTTTCATACACAGAAAAGATTCACAAAAATGTGTGGAAAGTTTGCTCTTCTTAATTGCCATTTTCACAGATTTCCTTATGATATCATTTTTCATCACCTTTATAAATAGGCTGTGGATATTTTGTTGTATATTTTTGTATTTGTGGCTACTTTGGTAGTTACATGCAACATATAATCTCTGGATCAAGTAATTTCTGGGACAGATAAATTTGTTACCAGTTTATTGCTGTGGGACATATTGGATTATTTGTATGTCAGTGCTGCTTGGGAAGAAAAACGAATCTAAATGTATAGACTCAAATATTCCTTCAAAGTTTTTGTTATGGACCAATGGAAATTTAGATTTGTTCTTATCCAGCAAAGGGGAATGTTTTAGTTGCAACCTGTGGCTGGAGAGTGCCAAGCAGAGAGTGTTAATGGATTCTTTAACAGGCTGACCTCTAATCTGTGTATTCTTATGTCTAAGTTCACTGGGATTTTCCAGCATGATAAACTTTTGGTATTTGTTTTCAGTAAGGAACACATCACTGTCAAAGTCCTGAACATTGATAGCATTTCTTCTGTATGCAGAGATACACCAAGAGGCGTACTATAAGTGCACACAGCTATTCACCTGCACACATAATTCTTTCTTAAATAATTAACCATAGCATGTCACTGTCCTCATAAGAGATTTGAGGAGTTGCCACTGGCTCTTTGTTAAACTAGTCTTTTAAAATGGTCCTGTTATAGAAGAAAGTAGCATCTTTTTAACTTTAACTATACTGCAGTGGCTCAAGTCGCTAAGACGCTGACTGGGAAGCGGAAGGTCAGCAGTTCGATTCCCGAGTACTGCAGGACGGAAATGAGCTCCCGTCTTCATCCCAGCTCCTGCCAACCTAGCAGTTCGAAAGCAAGAAATTGCAAGTAGATAAATAGGGACCACTTCGGTGGGAAGGTAACAGCGTTCCGTGTCTAGTCATGCCTGCCACATGACCACGGAAACGTCTGCAGAAGCAGACAGCGCTGGCTCTTCAGCTTAGAAACAGAGATGAGCACTGCACCCTAGAGTCGGATACGACTGGCTTTCGAGCAAGGGAAACCTTTACCTTTACCTTTATACTTCTGTATTTATGATAATTAGGCAAAAGTAAAGGTAAAGGTCACACTTGCTCGAAAGCCAGTTGTATCCGACTTTAGGCTCATCTCTATTTATAACCAAGGAGTCAGCATTGTCTGCGTCTGTAGACGTTTCCATAGTCATGTGGTAGGCATGACTAGAGTACATGGAACACTGTTTACCTTCCCACCAAAGTGGTACCTATTGTCTACTTGCAATTTCCTGCTTTCAGACTGCTAGGTTGGCAGGAGCTGGGACAGAAATGGGAGTTCACTCCATCGTGCTGCAGTTGGGTCTTGAACTGCTGGCTGCCAATTTTACATAAGAACATAAGAACAGCCTTGCTGGAACAGGCCACAGCCCATCCAGTCCAGCATTCTGTCTCACACAGTGGCTCACCATTTGCTTCAGGGTATTCCCAAGCAGATGCCTTCACCTGCTTAGGATTCCCTGGAAATGGCATTGAGAGATAACCTTTCAGTCATTAAGTTCAGTGTCTTAACCACTAAGTCACTGCAGTCCTAATAACCATGGGTAAACATGGCAACAATGAAAATATTTTCAAAGACAGTAATACCAGGAGCAGGGCTTCTAAGACTGATTTGAAAAGCTGGAGAGGCTAATTTGGGAATGAGCAATGTCTAACATTATCTTGTCCTTTTAAGCTGTTTTTACCACTCTTCGTGTGTAGGAGAACTTTTATCCAAATAAGTGTCAGTTCCTAAAACAAAACAGGATGGCAACATAGTTTACATCATGGGTGTGTGTCTTCTACAAAGGAGCAAGAACTATTATTGCATTGTCCCCAAATTAAGGTAAATTGCACTAGCACCTCAGCAACTATCTTTATAATTGCCATAGGAGACAATGTACTATTTCCCCCCTCATTGTGCTAAGCATCCTCTGTTGACCCCCAATGAGCTGGGTATTCATTTTACTGTCCTTGGAAAGATGGAGGGTTGAGTCAACCTTGGCTCATTAGGATCAAACTGAGATTAAGAGAGTTTTGACTACAGTACTCCAGCTTCACCACCATGCTATAGTGGCCTATTTATTCCCGGTCTACATTTTAGAAACAAGATTTCTTGAAGGTTGGGTGGTGTTTTTTTTAATTTTGTGTGTGAAAGGTACAGGACACAAAAAGGTTCATTAAAAAGCCCTTAGGTACTATATGCTCCAAGTGCTTAACCCATTTCATCTAACCTATTTTTCATCAATTTCCCATCTTCCTGCTGCTGCTGCTTTGAGCAAGGGCTAGAGAAGAATGAATGTGGAGGAAAATAGTATCAATGTGGATGGCTATGTGCAATCATTCAAACCCCATACCATTAGATTAACCTTCTGCACAGTGATGCACAGCACTGCAATTTTTTTACTACCTACTCTGTGGGCTGGCCAAATCTGTGGACAGGGCCAAATCTGTGAGCGTGGCCAAACACCCTGCATTATGGGCTATGGAGGTGGGTGTGGCCAACCAAGTGGGCATGGCCTGGGGGAATTTCCGCTACCGGTTCTGCAGAACCTGACAGAACCTGCTGCAGTGCATCACTGCTTCTGCACAAACAAGTTATGCAGAAGGTTAATCTAAATGTGAATATCATCATACACTACACTACTTTCAACAAGATCTAGATTTAGGGCATCTATCCACATCTTACCTCTGCTGATCAATAATGGGCAACAGGACTGCATGAAGGAGGAACATTTTCTTGTAACACCAATATTTTTGTTACCTGAATAAATCACAGAACTGTTCCCGCAGAAGTTGATTCATGCATTTTGATGAAAATGTTCATTCTTTAAATGCTTCCTGTTGTTCTTCGTTTTTGCATTTTTATCATGGCCCACCACTATTTGAAGAGGGATCTTGTTTGGATAGTATCACACACACACACAAAAAATTCAAAACAAATGAGCCAAAGGTAATTGGATAATACAGTATTTGAAACAGATCTGGTATAAGTCTACTTGTCTGTGATCACTTCAGATATAGATATTAATTGGCATACAATGTGATGTGTCATCCAAAAGCAATGATTGCAGCCCTTCTGTTATTTTTAGGGACAGCTAGAACAAAATAAAAAAGTAATTTGTGTTGGTTAACTGGACATGTAGTCTTCAAGGAAAAGCAGATAAATGCAAAGTATAACCCTGATTTTGACTTAAATCAGTAATTTGGTGTGAATTGCCATGGATACAAGAACTTGAATTGGTATCAGTGTCTCATGCCTGTGTCTAACAATGAGAGGTGATTTCTTTTATGGTTCAGGCAGCATATTAAAGTAATTCCCTTATCTAATTATGGCCAAGTTGAGCACTATTAGGGTTACACATTAACAAAGGCAGTTGATGTCTTTTCTCCATATAGGCATTAGCCCCTGCCTGATCCCTACTTTGAACTCCTTGCCTCTGGCCTCATCAGTGGGCATATTTGGGCTGATCAAGGAGGTAATTTACTTTGAATAGTTGCGACAAAACTCAAAATAAGTGAGCCTGACTTATCTAAAGATAGTTAGGTGCTGGCAATAAAATTTTCAAATATTGGAAAAACAGCAATTAGGCTTGAGGCCGATGCCCAGGAAGGAGGAGTTTAAAAAAGAAAAGAGAGTAACTTATTTGGAAAGCAAAGATAGCAAGAACCTGTCTTTGAAGTTAGGGAACATGTGATAGTTTATGTTCTTAAGTATCTAGATATGAGTTTCTGCTTAAACAGGTGGGCTCAGACGAAGGGCCATTTTGTAAAAAAATATATGAGAAAATAATTTGGTGTCGAGGGCATATTTTTATACATTGACATACAGTATTTTAAACATTTATGAAAAATAAATACTAGAACTAAAACAGTTATTAGTTGGGAAAAGATCTTAGGGACCTGAAAGGAGCCTCATTTGGGCATCTGCTGAGTGGAGTTTCGCCAGGAAAAATCATTTCAACCCAGAATAATTTCTGACACAAAATTATTATTATTATAGTTGAAAACTATTTCCTTTCAAAAACATTTTTGGACCCTGAATGCCTCTTGCTATGATTAGTCAAACTCATTCAGTTACTAAGGTCAGGTTATTCCAAAGACCTTGGGACTGCCTTCTTCACTGTTTTCATCATAATACCAAATGGAGAAGAACTATAGGAGAGCTTTTATTCAAGTGGACATGTATGTAGACTGTGCAAAAATGCTTACTACTTTTAAAAACCTTGATTCCCCCCCCCCTTATGTTTCTTTTTAACTGAAAAACAGCCTTCTAGGCTCATGCCCTTTGGTTGACTTTAAATAGACTTCATGTACAATGGAAGTTGGCTTATTTATTTGATGTACAACTCATCTTGTTAGACTCTTCACTGCAAGATTAATTAAAGACAACAAAGACAGAAGTATGGGAAATAATAATATTAAAGTACCATCAAGCAAGTTGCTAAAATACAGTTGGGTTAAGAGCATTCAGAAGAAATTTCAAAGAGTGCTGCACCAACTCATAGGAAGCTCCTTCCTCAGCAATCAGGCATTGTGAAGGGTAAAGGTGAGGGTTGTCCTTGCTCAAAATCCAGTCCTATCTGACTCTAGGGTTCAGTGCTTGTTGTGTTCTGATGGTTTTTACCTTCCACATGGATTACAATGTATCTGAGCCAATGTAACCTTGCCTATAGCAACAATGTAACCTTCAGCTGTATCATATAAACCCTGTAATAGGACGCGAGCTAATGACCACCAGCTGGCAGCAGCGAGCGTCCAAGCTCTCTTGGTCCGAACTCATCAAAGGCAACAGCGCGGGAAGTTTTCCCGCCACCACCTACACCTGGACAAGAAGGGCGTGACCCGAAATGACGTCACGCAGACAGTAGCCAATGGGCTACCATGGCACCACGTTCAAATGTATTACTACTGTATATAAAGAGCTATCGATCCGCCATTACCTCATGTTCCCTCTGTCCACGATGCAATAAACCTGAGTTAACCCAGCCCGAGGCTGTGTCCTGTGTCTTGGTTTGCATACACCAAATTGGCGACGAAGGTGGGATGATGGATCCCCACGGAACAGCCAGGGCACAGAGCGGGTTCAACATCACCAAACCGCAAGACTGGGAGCTGCTAGAGATGGACTTCCAGGCGGCACTGGTGGAACTCAGAGTCAAAGATGACGACGAGGAGAGGAAGAGGGCCATCCTCACCAGAATGCTCGGGATGGAAACCAAGCGGACGCTGGTGGGCATAATCGCTCCGAAGAAGGTGAGCGAATTTAAGGCGGGCGACATCATGAAGCTGCTGCGAGAGCGGTTCTCCCCCTCGAGGGCAATGTTTCCCGCTCGGAGCGCGTTTTGGAGGCGAGTCCAAGCGCCGGATGAGTCGGTTGAGGCATTCGTGGCCGCCATGAGGATAGCCGCCGCCCCCTGTAAATGGGGCGACATCCTGGAGATGGCCCTCAGGGACGGCGTGTTGTGTGGCCTGAAAGACAAGGAGGTACAGCGCAGCTTGATGAATAAGGAACCGCCACCCACGCTGGCAGAGGTCGTAGAGGCCGCGGAAGCCGCAGAGTCCACGAATGCTGGAGTGGACGAGATGCACCAGTGGCGTGAGTGGCGTCCTAGAGCCGGCAAGGCGGAAAATTCGGTGCACGGGAAGTCCGGACAGTCGGTGCACGCAACTCGACGGGCCTCAAAGTCGTCTACGGAAGGCAGCGACGGTGAGGAGGTCCAGAAGGTCCGAAAGGGGGGTCGACGCTGCGAGGGTTGCGGAGCGGCCCATGAGCGCGCGAGATGCCCGTTCAGGAAGGCCGAGTGTTACACCTGCGGCCGTCGGGGGCACATCGCCAAGGCATGCAGAAAACGGAAGGAGGGCCGGAGGCAGTCACAAGACCGTGCGGCCAGACCGGACCGTCCAGCGAGGCCCAAAGATGGCGCCCAGACCACGAGGAAGCAGGATGGCGTGGGCCGCGTCTCGGACGACAGCGAGGACGACGCCCCAGTTTTCAGCGTGTCCGCGGGACAGTCCCATTACTTCGTTGAGGTATTAGTACAAGGGGCCCCTATTAAGATGGAAATTGACTCGGGGTCCTCCTATTCTATAATTCCCCAGAAAGAGTTTTTGAAAATCGACCCCCACGTGCGGCCCAAACTTAAAGCGTTGAGGTCCACGCTGCGAGACGTGCAGGGGAACAGCATTCCGGTGTTGGGGGTCGGGAAATTTCGGGTCAGTTTTAAGAGACATTCTGCGGAACTGCCCCTAGTTGTCCTCAAGGGGGGAAGCTGTAGCCTCCTAGGGACACAGTGGTTTCAGCCCTTAGGTTTGTTCATAGGGGGAGTGCATACCGTGGGGGGGGACCCAATACAAGCGGTTTGCGAGGCGCATCCCGCCGTTTTTAAGAAAGGACTCGGAAAGTTCAAGGGACCCCCTGTAGCTTTCGACATAGACCCGGAGGTCCGCCCGATAAGACTCAAACCGCGCAGGGTGCCGTTCGCACTCAAGGACAAGATAGAGGCGGAACTGGACAAACTGGTGGGTCAGGGGATTCTTATTCCTGTTGATTCCGCGGAGTGGGAAACTCCAATTGTAACGGCGCTAAAGGCTAACGGGGAGGTGCGCATTTGCGCTGATTATAAGTGTACAATTAACAAGGCGATCCGCCCTAATGCATACCCGGTGCCGGTGATCAGCCACCTTTTGGCCAGGCTAAATGGGGGAAAGTGTTTCGCCAAACTCGATTTGGCACAAGCCTATCAGCAACTTCCTGTGACCCCCGCCACGGCCGCGGCACAAACGATAGTTACACATAAAGGAGCGTTCCAGGTGTCGCGGTTACAGTTTGGCGTGAACTCGGCACCCGGCCTTTTTCAGTCGCTTGTGGAACGCCTCCTGAAGGGACTGGAGGGGGTGTTGCCTTATTTTGATGACGTGTTGATAACAGGGGGGAGTGAGGCTGAACTGGCTAAGAGGTTGGACAAAGTATTGACCGTGTTCGAGAAAGCGGGGCTGAGATTGAGGAAGGACAAATGTGTCTTTTTCGAAACCGAGGTCGAGTTTTTAGGGTTCCGGATCACACCCGAGGGGATTAAACCGTCTAAATCCAAAGTAGCAGCCATTAAAAAGGCCCCTCGCCCCACATCCAAAACCGAGCTACAGTCCTTCCTGGGGCTCCTCAATTTTTACCATACATTCCTCCCGCGGAAGGCGTCCGTGGCCGAACCGCTCCATCGGTTACTTAAAAAGGAGGAGACATGGATGTGGGGTGACGAGCACGAGAGGGCGTTCAAAGAGCTAAAGCAACTCCTAACATCTGAGGCAATACTGACGCACTTCGACCCCAAACGGCCAGTGGTCCTAGTTTGTGATGCATCCCCGGTGGGGGTGGGGGCGGTGCTTTGCCACGTGTTGGAGGACGGACGGGAGGCCCCGGTAGCGTTTTACTCAAGGTCCCTGTCCCAAGCGGAGCAAAATTACGCACAAACCGACAGGGAGGCGTTAGCAATAGTAGCGGGGACCAAAAAATTTCACGATTTTTTGTATGGCCGCCCGTTCAAAATCGTGACCGATCACAAGCCGCTGTTAGGGATTTTCACGGCAAGCAATCCCACGCCGCAGATCCTGTCCCCGAGAATGCTGCGCTGGGCTATTTTCCTCAACGCGTACCAACATGAGTTGGAGTACCGGCCCGGAAAGGAGATCAGCCATGCTGATGCGCTTTCGAGATCCCCTTTGCCCTTGTCGGACGACCAAAAGGCGAGAGCAGAAAGAGACCGCCAGGTGTTGCTAATTGAGGTTTTAGACGCACCCCCAATAGTACCAGCCGACATTGCTAGGGCGACAGGCAAGGACAGGACGCTGGAGAAAGTTAGTTCATGGGTGCAGAAGGGGTGGCCGGCTTCGTCCCCGAGTACAGAGTTCGACCCATTCTTTAGGAAAAAGCTAGAGTTGTCCCTAGAGAGGGGGTGCCTTCTGTGGGGCCAACGGGTGGTGGTCCCTGCGCCCCTGCGGACGAGGGTGCACGAACTGCTGCACGTCAGCCATCCGGGCATAGTTCGTTCAAAGGCGCTGGCCCGGAGTTACTTCTGGTGGCCACAGCTGGACGCGGACATTGAGCACATGGTCGGCACTTGCGAGGCTTGCCAGGGATCCCGACCTGAGGCGGCCCGTCTCCCGCATAGGGAGTGGGACACAGCAAGGGGGCCGTGGTCCAGAGTGCACGTGGATTTCGCTGGCCCATTCCGAGGAACCATGTTTCTCCTGGTGGTAGATGCGTTCTCCAAGTGGCTGGAGGTTATCCCAGTAAAGAGCACGTCCTCCGCCACGACAATTAGCCAGCTAAGGAGAGTCTTTTCCGCATTCGGTTTACCCGACACTTTAGTCAGCGATAACGCTAGTTGTTTCACCTCCGCTGAGTTCGGAGCATTCATGGAGGCAAACGCCATTCGGCATGTTACATCCGCACCGTTTCACCCGGCCACGAATGGCCAAGTGGAACGGCTGGTGCGGACAACGAAGGAGGCGCTGCGGCGCATGGGCCCGGGGGACCTGAATCACCAAGTATGCCAGTTCCTCTTAGCGTATAGGGTGACCCCCTTAGCGTCAGGCTACTCGCCGGCGGAGCTCTTGATGCGGCGAAAACTGACCACGATCCTGTCCAGGCTAGACCCGACGAGGGTCGAGGATAGAGGGAAAAACATAGGGTTGGCAGTCTCAAAAGGTTTCGCCGCCGGGGACCCTGTTCACTGCAGGAACTATTCCAGCGCAGGGCCGGCCTGGGTACCAGGGACGGTTGTAGAACAGACGGGGCCAGTGTCGTACCGGGTCGAGACTAACACCGGCCTCCTCTGGAGGAGGCACGCAGACCAACTGAGGCACCGAGTGAGTGGGCCAGTCAGTGGAGCTCAGCAACAGGATTCAGCGTTAGGGTTCTCCCCCACCCGCTTAACCCAAGGGGGAGACAGCAGTGGACAGCAGTCCCAAGCAAGGGGGGAAGGAAGCAGAAGCAGCGGCCCCGACTCATATCCTTTTGATACGCCAGTCCTATCAGGGGCCGGGGAAGGGGGAGAGGAGTTCGCGACCGCTGCCCCCGATGGTAATTTTGATTTTGATTTTGCGAGCCGGGGGGGTTTTCAGGAGTGTTCCCCCACCCATCCAAGCGAGAAGAGGGGTTTTTCGTTAGCCCCCAGTGCCCCCGGTTCCTCCCTAAGAAAGAGCACACCTCCCAACAACGCCGCGGAGCCGCGGCAAGTCACTAACGAGTCTCCCTCTCCAATTACAGGACAGGAAACCAGGGGACAAAGAGAAGGTAGCAAACCCGGGGAGAGGCAGCCCGCATCGAGACCCCAGCGTGTTCGGAATAAGCCATCTTGGCTGAGAGACTTTGTCTCCTAAGGGGGGGGAGTGTGTGTAAGGTGGGCTCGAGACTTTGTCTCATCCTAGGGGGGAGGGGTGTTGTGTTCTGATGGTTTTTACCTTCCACATGGATTACAATGTATCTGAGCCAATGTAACCTTGCCTATAGCAACAATGTAACCTTCAGCTGTATCATATAAACCCTGTAATAGGACGCGAGCTAATGACCACCAGCTGGCAGCAGCGAGCGTCCAAGCTCTCTTGGTCCGAACTCATCAAAGGCAACAGCGCGGGAAGTTTTCCCGCCACCACCTACACCTGGACAAGAAGGGCGTGACCCGAAATGACGTCACGCAGACAGTAGCCAATGGGCTACCATGGCACCACGTTCAAATGTATTACTACTGTATATAAAGAGCTATCGATCCGCCATTACCTCATGTTCCCTCTGTCCACGATGCAATAAACCTGAGTTAACCCAGCCCGAGGCTGTGTCCTGTGTCTTGGTTTGCATACACCAAAGTGCTCATCTCTGCTTATAGCCAAAGAGCCAGCGCTGTCTGCATCTGCAGACATTTGTGTGGACAAATGGCAGGCATGCCTCAATGTCAGAGTGTATGGAACACTGTTTACCTTCCCACCAAAGTGGTCCCTATTTATCTACTTGCAATTTCTTGCTTTCAAACTGCTAAGTTGGCAGGAGCTGGGACAGAGACAGGTGCTCACTCCATCATGCAGTACCCGGGAATCGAACTCCAACCTTCCAGTCAGTGAGTTCAGTATCTGTTAGATCTGGCCCTTATAAGCACGAGTCCAGGACAACGATGAACAAACAGCAACAGGCTTTATTATAACAGTCAGTAGAGATCAGCTTATAAGGTGTTCCGGATTCTGAGATGGCTATACAATCCTACGGAGTCAGTCCTCCGGACCTTTACCCGGCAATGGGCAATAAACTAGCTACCGCAAATTATAGCATAATGGAGGGACCCAGGCTTAGCGCTACCCAGGCTACCTGTATGGTGTAGGAAGTATAGATCCGGCCCGGCCCCACCCTTGTTTATCCGTGGGGCTTATATAGTGTCTTCCCGGCAGTGGCTATTGGAAACAAGGTTGCAACCCGCCGGACAAATGTAACTAACCAATCAGTACAGGGGATATATGAAGGTAACCAATGGAGAACAGGATCCAAAACTGTAACCAATGATAGGGCTTGGATTATCATAACTAGCGCACCCTTTCGCAGGGGTTTCCGTGCCACTTTAGGCTTCTAATTAGGATGGCAGGAAACTGCCATTTTCCTATTGCAAGAGCGCTCCCTGGGCTACTTGCAATAGTGCCTCAATACACAACAGTATCTTAACCACTTGAGCCACCACAGGCATTGTGAAAAGCCTACCTAAAACAAAAAGTTTACTGCCTGCCTGTGGAAGGGCAACAAGGAACGTGATGAGCTAGCTTCCTTTCTAAGGAGTTCCACAGCTGGAAACCAAACATTGAAAAGATCTTCTCTGAAGACAGTGGAACAGAGGGAATTTCCACTGTCAAAGATCACAACATCTTCCCCAGGATCTTGTGGGAGCATATGGTTCTTCAGATAGCTGGTGTACATGTTGCACAAAGCTTTCTGTCTGAGAACTGGCACTTTTAGCTTTGCCCAGAAACTGACTGGTTGGCCCACAAAGTTGTCAGTTTTCCTGCTGAGTGTCAGTGATTGACACATTCATTTTTTAATTATTCTTATTAGCAGAACCTGGTATTAGTAGGTAATAGAGGACAATATTTTTTATATCAAAATGTAACCCATCTTACATTATTTCTGGTCAGCCCTTGCTTTACTAGTGTTGTATTAGAAAATATCAGTCTCTATTAAAAATTAAGCCTCTGTGTATTACATTTTCTATTTCCTCCCTTTTAAATAATCTTTCCCACCACATCTTTCATCAAATAAAAAAAGAAAGAAAGAAAATGTAAAACTTAAAAATTGATTGTTCATTCTCTTAAATATTATTTCCCCCCCCTTCGGCTTCATAAGTGATCCACACCTCTGAGCTCTATGTGTGCATTTGGTAATGGCCAGTATTAGATGAGTAATGGTGCTAAACAATGTTAGGGCTGTGTTATTTGTGGGCTGTTATCTTTGCAGTGTCTCAAGTGGCTAAGGTGCAGACGGCGGGAGGTCAGCAGTTCGATTCCTGAGTACTGCAGGATGGAATGAACTCCCGTCTTTGCCCCAGCTCCTGCCATCCTAGCAGTTCAAAAGCAAGAAATTGCAAGTAGATTAAATAGGGACCACGTCAGTGGGAAGGTAACAGAGTTCTCTGTGCTCCGGTGTCTAGTCATGGCTGCCACATGACCACAGAAACGTCTGCAGAAGCAGATTGCGCTGGCTCTTCGGCTTTGAAGCAGAGATGAGCACTGAACCCTAGAGTCGGATACGACTGGCTTTCGAGCAAGGGAAACCTTTACCTTTATCTTTGATGTATTCCTGTTTGCTTCTGTAGTCAGGTGAAGTGACCAATTCAAATGACTCATGTTTTCTTGCAGCTATGCCCAGTGCTGAGTTAGGCAAGCCTATAAACTTCAATTTGGTTGGGAGTGTATGGGTTGGGGTTCTTAATCTTATTGATTGGCTGGATGATAAAACAGATTACATGGATGTAATGAATCACTAATTAATAACATATCAAACACTTGTTGGTTAGCAAAACAAACTCCTCAGATAAAATGTGAGAGATTCTGTTTATCTCCATGAAATGTTTACAGTTTGGCCATGATGTGGTTAGAAATAAGTTAGCGGGGTGCCCATTCAATGGAAAGTGAAGCTGTTTCAAATAGAGGCCATACACATGGCTTGCTGTGTTAGTCCCAGCTTGGTTCTTCTGTGTTCAGCTGAGGTTTTGATGTTGTTTGATATTTTTTTATTGCTTCTTCAGGATTGTCCACTCTCATGTAATGGGGCTTTTTTACTTTGAAAACCACATATTAACAGATAGAACAGCTTACCATTTTTCTATATCTATGCTTTTTATGGGAAAAACTACTGTATTTTCTGGCGTATAAGACTACTTTTTAACCCCAAAAAATCTGTGCCAAAGTCGGGGGTCATCTTATAGGACAGGTACTTAACTGCAGCTTGTTTCCCCTTGCTTCATATGTCCAGCGCATATGGTGGGGGGTGCCGCGGCCGAGTCCCTGCTCTGTGCGGGGAGTATGAAGCAAGGGGAAGCAAGCTGTACACATCTTCCTGTACCTCGAGGAGGAGAACATGAGCGTGGATTGGCTCTCCACCAGAACCTGCCCATTCAACTCGGAGGGCTGCGCGTCTTCGGGTTGAGTGTGGGTCAATTTTTATTTGGTGTGCATTGGAAGAGGGGTAGTCTTATACGGCAAGTATATTCCAAACTCTATATTTTAACTGGAAAAGTTGGGGGATCGTCTTATATGCACAGTCGTCTTATATGCCGGAAAATACGGTACTTCTGTTGATTTTTGCTAGGACCTGGAGAAATGCCAGAGTTTGCCTACAACCCAGTCTGATTCAAGGTATTTTCTGGAGACTACGTGGTGGACTGGAGATTGGAAATGAGCCTAATGCTACTCTTGTGCCCTGCCTGGACTTTTTTGATCCAGCAGCACTCTTTTTTTTAGAGCTGGGCTGAATTGATGGGAACCTGATCCTGTTTCTCCAGAAGGATCGCTTAGTAGGAGGTTGCATCCAGTGAGGTCATTCTTTCTATCATGATTCAGTCTGATCGTGTATCACTGTCTGATTCCACCCCAGGTTAGCCTCTCAACAAATTAGGCTACTTAGAAAGTTGAAACCTTGCTACGTTTCCCAATGTTTCAGTTTGACCAGGCAGCCAAAGTCCCCAGACTGGACTGCCCATAAGTGTCTGTCTCCAGATTGTCTGTACTTCATGATAAATGTGCCTCTTTCTGCTATTCTTCCTTGTTCTTTGTGGGGGGAAAACCTTCTCTAGGTTGGCAAATGGGAAGGATGTTCCAACTGGTGAGTTTTCCCCTTGGAAGTAAATCACACATCCTGATTGATATATTCTGTGGCAATTGTGAAGTCTGTATAAAGAAAGCTACTTCACCCTTTACTGTAATCACAACAGGAGACAATATTCAGCAGCAGTGTTTTTCTAAGATAGAAGCACTGCTCAAGTGTTTACTTAGAGTTACATTCATATCCTGCCTTTTCATAATTCTTCTCTTTGCCACTTAATTCTCACATCAATAATTTGGTGAGGTACGTTTGCTGGAGGAGAGTTTTGAGAGTCTCCTGGACAACGAGAGTACAAATAGGTCAATATTAGAAGAGATTATCCCTGACTGCTCATTAGAAGGACAAATAACAAAGATGAAGCTAAAGTATTTTGGACATCAAATGAGAAGAGAGGATTCACTTGAGAAAGCCTTGATGCTGGGGAAGGTGGAGGGCAAAAGAAGAAGGGGACGCCTGAAGATGAGATGGCTGGATGGTATTGTAGACACAATGGGCACGGGGCTGTGTGGACTGAGAAGGATGGTGGAGGACAGGGGTGCCTGGAGAGCGATGGTCCATGGGGTTGCAAAGAGTCGGAGCCAACTGTGCGACTGAACAACAACAAGGTTTGCCTAGGGGTGTGAGTGGCTAAAGGCCACTCAGCAAATTTCATGACTGAGTGAGGACTTAACCTGCTTTTGGCAAGTCCCATTGCAACAATCTAACCATTGTTATCACCACTTGTGTACACAAGTGTACACAAGTGTACTCAATTGTGAAACTCACTGGATGACTTTGGATCAGTCATCATCTCATAGCTTGACCTACTTCATTTCATTTATTCGATTTATATCCCGCCCTACTTAGCCAGGGCCAACTCAGGGCGGCTTACAACAAGTAAATTAAATACAATATAACAAGAGAAAACAATATAAACACACAAAACACAATAGTATACAATTACAAATCAACAACTGCAGAATTAAATATACAATTAATGCAAAAAGACTAGTCTATAAACAACAGCATCCTAAAATATACCACAAAAATTCCAACTAACAAAGTAGCACAGCACAGAATCAATATGCATTACAAAATTCAATATACAAATTATCAAAAAATTCAGCACAATTATCACAATCCCATAAAGGTTGTGTCCTTACGGTTCCCACAGAGCCCAAAGTTCCACGCTCTCAACAGACTGGGAAAAAAGCTCTGTTCTCTGTGCCCCAACATCAGGTGTTAGTGAGCACAAAACTGGTCCCCTCGTTGCTGTGAGGAGATGGTGCAGATGCTACCACTCCCTCCAGAACGAGGCAAGCGTCCGGTGGCCTCAGAGGCAGCAGAGGCAAAGTTCTTTTAAAGTTGCCTGCCTCCCTCTCACAGGTGTTTCTGCCCTTCTCCAGCCAGGCTGACTGGGAAGGGATGAGGCAAGCATCAGGTGGTCTTCAATGACTTTTGGGAAGATAAAATGAGGAGGAGGAGAATTATGCATGTCATGGTATGCTTGTTGGAGAAAAAGTGGGGGATATAAATATAACTTAATGCCACACTGAGTATATAGGGAACAGGACAGAGAGCAACAATGGGTGCATGAGTTAGTGGAAATATTATCTCATATTTTCTAGATGGATCCCATCCTCCCATAATAATGGAGAATATACTGAGAAGCTTCACAGATGCTGAAAATGCTGAAAATAATAAAATGTCTGACAGCTAGGAAGCACTGTATTGTTCTTTACAGAATGAAGGTGCTAATGGTGTAAATAATTATATTGTTTACACAAAGAATAGTTAAGTGTAATGAAGAGTTTTACAGCACCTTAAAGGTTCAAAGGTTTTAATCCTTAAAAGCTATCACGAATCTCAGTCCATTTCATTAAATGAGATCAGTGGGATGTTATGCTGAATATAACTTGTTGTTCTTCAAACTGCCCTTGATTCAGCAGAGCAGCATGGCTATGCTGGAAACATTTTCCAGGTTAGTCCTATGCATGTCAGCTCAGAAGAGGAGCCCTTTGAGTTCAATGGAATTTATTCCTAGCTAGATATGTATGATATGCAGCCATCATGCATATACACAGGGAATATACATCAGAGTAATATTCAAAACAGATTATATTTTCTGTGAAATTCACACATGCTTGTGCTCCCCTGCAACAAATATACTTCAACAGTCCTATTTACTAGATGGGGTAATAGAGAATGCTTTAGCCACTTCTTGTATCACATTATTTTGTCTGGCCAGACATCCTGCTACGGTAATGGAGTAGACTATGCAGCCAGCAGCTCAACACTGAGTGTTGGGCAAAGGTATGGTTGTGAAAGCTGGACCATAAGGAAAGCTGAGTGCAGAAGAATAGACACCTTTGAAATGTGGTGTTGGAGGAAAATTTTGAGAGTACACTGGACAGCAAAGAGAACAATTAGCTAGATCTAAAAAGAAATCAACCCTGACTGCTCTTTGGAAGGTCAAATATTGAAGATGAAGTTAAGTACTTTGAACATCAAATGAGAAGAGAGGATTCACTTGAGAAAGCCTAGATGCTGGGAAAGTTCAAGGGCAAAAGAAGAAGGTGGCAGAGAATGAGATGGCTAGATGGTATTATTGATGCAATGGCCACAGAGCTGGGTGGGTTGAGGAGGATGGTGGAGGATAGAGGTGCCTGGCGTGCAGTGGTCTATGGGGTCACAAAGGGTTGGATTTGACTATGATATTGAACAACAACAAAAAAAATTGCGTAACTCCCTAAAGGGGCTAATGGCTATGGGCGGATGAGCCCCTTTAGGTGGGGTGATGGTCCTCTCAGTGAAGGAAATGCCACTGGAAACCACCATATTGGGCCCAACGGCAACATGAACAGAGGAGGAACTCTGATTCCCAAAGGTCATGGAGGAGGAAGAGGCCATGCCAGATGGACTAGCTGGGAAGGCACAACTTGATAATATTCTCAAGGCTGTGGCAGTCCATTGCAGTCCTGGTATTAAATCCTGCATGTCTCTTTTCATATGTGCCACAGGAGATGGCTTCATGATCATAGTGTGGGTCACTTCATGACAAGCTGGGACCCACCTTAAACAAATTCACACCAATGGCATTTTTTTTGCTTCAGGGAAAAAAATGCATTCTCGGATACTAGACCTCTTGTTTTCCTTCAAAACAACAGTAACCTTTGTATTTGAGATGACATTCCCTCACCAGCCTATAATGGCCAGATCCCAATGAATTGTGACATTTTGGCTGAAATCCTGTCATGCAACTTTACACCATATAACACCGATTATATTACAGTATCAGCCACAGTAATTTTTTAAAAAAGAATTAAGTTTTAGTTCCTTTTCCTCAGATTCTGGAACTGTCTTGAGACTCCCTTTGTCTTGAGGAAAACTTTTGGAGCAGCAAGACAGGAGAGAGTCTTTAATGTCCAAAAATTGTCACCAGTAGGTTGATTTTACCTGAGCGGAGTTTTTCAGCAAAAATCCTTTCAACCCAGAGTAATTTCTGACACAAAATTTATTTTCCAGTGGCAGCAATTTTTGGATATTAAATACTCCCCTCCCTCAAATACCATAGTCCCCAAAGGCTTCTCCAGGAAGTAAGAGATCTCAAGGGACCAACAAAAACTTCCAGAAGAGATTGCAAAATTTTAATTCCTGAAAATTGGCTGTGGCTAATGACATCATCAGCCTTTCATGATGTAAAGTTGAGCTACAGGATTTCAGTTGTTATGTTTTAGTGCTATGCATGTACCAGATTCGCACCCACCCACCCACATCTATATGCATGTTTACTCACATACACAGGCACTATGAAAAGAGAAAATAGGAATTTATGCTTTTCTGCATGGTTATTAATTAGAGAGCAATTTGGTTTCTTTTTCTTGGGTGCACCTATAACACCTGTTGTTACTTCATTTTTATTGCCCAAGGTTGGGTCATAAATCACTCATTGGGGCAGACTGCTTAATCTCTCCTATAGGCATAGTTTCCCGGTTCCTCAGGAGTTCTGTACCAGGGCTCATACTAGCAGGAAGACCTGCTTCATTGACATGCTTTCATTTAATTAGAACTCCTTTGTTTATTCCTGGTTTTATTAGTGATGTTAAAGAAAAGAAGGGGGAGAAGAAGCCATATGTTTTTCAGTAGGAAAACCTTTGACTGGCAGGAAAACAGAAGGGAAATTCCTTTCAGTTTGAATGTATATTCATCAGTGAACATAACCTTGATGGGAGCCAGGCAGGTGTACTATGATTCTGACTTCCAAAATAAAGGGATAACTACTATGACAAATAGCTAACTGGATAAATCAGGGATTCTCAACCTGCGGCCCGTGGGCCAAATGCAGTCCATGGCACCATTTCATGTGCCCCCCATTGCCTCCACCATACCAGGAAGTGCCATGTGGTGGTGGAAAGGCAAAATGGCTGTCCGGCCCCCAAATATATCTGAGGAAGCATGATCCAGACCATGTCTTAAAAAGGTTGAGAACTCCTGGGAGAAATAGATAATTCATTGCCTTAGGTATCTGGCTGTTGACCCCCAGGTTGGGAGTTTAATTTCCCATTGTGCCTCTGGGGACAAGAGCCATCCTGTGTGGCCTTGAGCAAGCTGAATAGTCCCAGAGTGGCCCCAGAAGAAGGGAATGGTAAACCACTTCTGAATGCTTTCTACTTAGAAAATCCTGGAAAGGGTTACCATAAGTCAGAATTAACATAATGGCACATTATTATTATTATTATTATTATTATTATTATTATTATTATTATTATTATTATTATTATTATTATTATTATTATTATTATTATTATTATTATTATTATTATTATTATTATTATTATTATTATTATTATTATTATTGTGGCAAATAAGATAGCAAATGCAGTGTTCATTTCACCATAATTAATGTAAAGCTTTAGTGGTTTAAGTCAACCATAGTATGATATTCTTTGCTTCCTATCTAAAAATATGAAGGCTAGACAATGAAGAAATCTGAAAAGAGCTTAATGGGTACCATGAACCACTCACTCCAAAGACTAACTAGCGGGCTTAATCACTACCAGTAGAAGCTAAAATAAAGCTAATATACTTTGAAGAAGTTATCTTGCTAATAGCAGGAAGATCTCAGAATGGGAGGTGGTGGGGATGGCTCAGAGTTGGTATAGGATTCAGTGCACCTAAAAGTATTCTCAAGAAGGAGAACAGCCCCTTCACCATCTTGTGTCATAACAGGTGGAAGCTGACATGGCTACAGTGGTAGATCTGGTTGTCTTCCACTCCTCCTTCTATCAATACTGTTCAGGATTGCTTTGCCAAAGGTTAAGGAAATGGCTGTTTGGACTTTGTATATGCAGATGTTCCATTGAATTCAGTGGGTCTGGCTTCTAGGTAGGGGGTAAATATATCTATTCTTGGAAATAACTACTTTTGCAAAATAGAGTTCTTGAGAAATGGGCTCATGTGTTCAGAGAAATGCACAGCTCAAAATGGAACAGGACAACTGACTCCATGGGTATAACTCTGTGTTCTGTTTGGGCCTGTCAGTGACTTTGAGGGGTGTCTCAGGTTTCTGAGGCTCCACCACAATTACCCTGCTAGCCTTATAGCTGAAATCTAATAATATGAATTTGGGTTTCCCCACAACTACTCATGACATATGTTACACAAAATAGCTTGAAAGCAGTAGCATATTATAAGCATAGATAGCCCATTACCAAAGTCCCAAAGCTTTCTCAACTCGTAGAAATAAAGTTTCGTTTCTGGGCTTAGAATTAAGACCAGCTGTATAACAGCATATTATACCGCAAATGCCATGTGAATTTGACTTCCACTGAGTCAGATTATAGACCTGTAAAGTCCCTTGTTATCTGCCATGATTCATAGTGACCCTTTGGAGTCTCAGAGAATTGTTTTGCTTATCATCTGCTTTCTGATCCTTTCAGTTGGAAATACTGGGTGTTGACCATGGGCCTTTCTCCCTATAAAGCCTGTGTAGTGAGACATGAGAGTCAATCAATTGATACACACACACACACCCTCCCAGGAAATGCTAGGAGATGGGGAGAAAGGAGGCAAACACTCTCTGAAGGGTCATGTTGACATTTTTATGATGTTGTCATAGCCAGCTTGTGAGCTGGCAGAACTCAGTGGTCCACATTTGGCTGTGGATTAAAGGGCTGGGAGTTTGAATTCCAGCTGTGTTTCCTATGAAAGGGCCAACTGAGATCACTGACCAAGAGCATGATTTCCCAAACGTGGGCCCCCAGATGTTCTTGGACTTCAATTCCCAGTAGCCCTGGTCAACAGGCGTGCTGATCTGGGCTTCTGGTAGTTGAAGTCTAAGAATACCTGGAGGTCCAAAGTTGGGAAACTCTGACCTAGAGAATAGATGTGCCCTTTGTGGTTATATGCCTTTTGTAGCATTGAACAAAGTGCACAGCCCTGGAATGCTACCAGAAGGAGAGATTGCTAAATCACTTCTAATCAGTTTGTACATAGATAACCCAGGAAGGGTTGCCATATGTCTGAATCAAATGGATGGGATGTTATTATCATCACAACCAGCCTTGCCAGTTGTTGTTTCAGTAGCACAGAATGTTTTCTGCCAATCAACAATAGTTTCTCAGTAAAGCTCTGGATAGAGAAGACTGGTTACATCTGGTCAACATATCATTGTATGGTTTCAAAAACTGCATTTGCTGAGATAGTAGCTGAGATGTTGGAAGCATACCTTGTGGGAGCTTGAAGAAGATCCTGTGACTCCTAGCTAGCTTTGGGAGATATTTCTAAAGCTTGCCATTGAAACTCTAACATGGCTTGGGGCCCTGGCACGTGAAGGAATACTGTTTCCTGGTTCAGCCTGTATCTTCCTTGAACTAATTTTTAGTTTTTTGTCTCCTAGTGCCATCTATGGATCAATCTATGATAAGTGAATTATCCTGCTGTTCCTTCAAGTTTGTCAGAAAACGTGTGATTTTCCTAATGTAGGTATCTTGCATGAAGTGATAGGTAAACATGGGCTTAATTTGCAAGTCTGATTGCTCGGGCATTTATCTCTGAGGAAATTCCATTGTGGAAGAGAAAATGGTTGGAGGGAATATAAATGCCATTTAATGGCCAGAATTCCATTTACAATTTGCAAATCTTGGCAACCAACTGATGTTCAATAGCAAAGTTTGTCTTCATGGCTGGGTGCCCTGTAATGCACCCAGAAACAAAAACAGCATTTCATTAATGACCGGTAATTTGTTGCCAAGACTTAGGCAATTTGTTTTACACAAGGGTGAATTAGCAGTAAGGGAAAGGCAGTAAGACCTTAGTCTAGTTTATGTTTGATCATATAAATGCCAACTGGGGAGAGACCCTTGTTGTTTGCTGTATCTGGCTTATAGATTTCTCTTCTCAAATAGTGCTGCTACATTTTCAGAACTAGGCAAAGACTTTCCTGTTTTTCCTGTTTAATTTGTTATTTTAACCATTATGGTAATGCTGAACTGTATTTTGTGGTGGTTTTGTTACATTAGGTATGTCTTTGTAAACTCTCCTAGAAATGTTGTTGAAGGGAAGTGCAAAATTTAGTAAACAAATACTTAAATTGATTGTGGTGATCATGATTAGATGGAATTTTGTGTATCTTTTCCTCTTTGTGTGTATGCACATGTACACATACACGTGCCTTCTCTTCTTTCTTATTGCTCAGTGTCTGTTTTTCTCTCCTTATTTTGTCTCTCATTACATTTCCCAAGTTTTTGTTTCATGCTGTGAGAAGTACAATAGGGAAGCTCAGGGTCACAGATAGCTACTTGGTGAATTTCTTCTACCCGGTGAAAGTACGGAGATCAGCATGGCCCATACTATTGCCATCACTGGAGTGTTCGAACAGCAAATGTGGCCTCTGTTTAGGCAGTACAAGCATCAGAAAATGTTTCCTCTGATTTCATTAATAACAGTAGGTAGACACCTGAATGCTTTTTCATACAACATCTCTCTGGACAGTCTTTGTACCTTGTGATGTGCACAAAGCCTTTGCCTGAAAACACTTTGCTAACAAAACAGCCCTGACTTATGGGGCCGTTTATGGGGGCAGCCTTGCATAACAACATCTAAGTCTGGGGTGCCTGTTCTCCAGTACATGTGAAGACTAAGTTGTTTAATGGAATAGATAAAAAATTTCAGCGCAAGCACTCAATGAAGAAACTGATGGTCCTTTTATTTATTCCTTTATTTCAAACACAACCTCCTATGCTTCAAAACATCTTCCACATGGGTCCTAATTAGTCTTACATCCAGAGGACCTTGAAGGGCAAATCTTTTGAACTTCAGCACTAGAACTGTGTTGTACTTCTTCACATCATGATCTGGGTTTTTCTCCAGTGCTATGAAACTTTCTGCTCCTTCCCCACCAACTTTGTTGGTTAGAAAATTAAAGTAGTGTTACAACTACCATGACCACATTATTATTTGTTATGCAAATTAGCATTAAGGCTGCCTATATGTTCATTATCATTGTTGATAATGATAATGATAATGCTTGTTATGCTCTTCATTGGTTTAGGATCGTAAATATATCTCAGTTCTAAAGAGTCCTGGTGGTGCAATGGTTAAACTGCTATACTACAGTCAAAACATTGTGAGTTCAATCCTGGTGGAGATCAAGGTAACTCAGCCTTCCATCTTTCCGAGGTTGGTAAAATGAGTATCTAGCATGTTGGGAGCAAAATGCTAATTGTGAATCTCTCAGAGATTGCACTAAGTGCTTTGAGTGGTATATAAGTGTAATTGCTATTGCTATGTATATGAATAGCAGAAATTGACCTTTTTCCCCATTATGGGATGCTATAGCAGAGCGAGGGTCAAAACATCTGTAACCTATTCAGGTCTCAACATCTGGTGCATGGACACCAACAATTACATGATCCAAGCCAAATTTTCATGGACAGCTAATGTTCATCCGAAGCACTAGACTGAATGAGTAAGCCTGGAGTTCTGCTTCAAATCCAATCTCACTGTCAAAAATCCAGGAAAGAGAGCCTTCAGATATTGTATCTGTTTTTCTGGGGACTGGCTCCCTTTCAATTTGCTTTTTCCTGTTAAAAAGGACATTGTCTGTCTGACACATTAACTGTTCTGTAAGATGTTCTGGAAATACTTATCTACTGTATTTGTGGAGAAGAGGCCAGTGGTCATGCTTTGTTCATGTCCTGGGTCATCAGACACTGTGAGCTGGTTCTGTTACTTGGTTCCACAGCCCTTTGAAAGAGTGACAATGGAAATACAGGAAATATCCCAAATATAGTAATGAAATGCAGGGATCTCTGCAGAAAACTGTTCCATATGTTTACAAAAAACCATCAATGCGTAATAGGGAGGTGTTAGTAGACTCTTTATACCTTGGTTACCTTGGAGTCATCATTCAGTGAGGATTCCCTGCATGAGTAGATATCTCCATGATGACATTCTGCACAACCTGCGTTTTTTAGCCATTTGGCTATCACATCACCCACTGGCTAGGCAGACCATGACGTGTGCCCTTTGCTTTCATCTGGCCCAAGGGATTCAACAGAGGGCACTTTTATGAATCTCTGGTATGGCCATTTTCTTGCTTAGGTATACCTTATGTATATGTATCTTTTATTTAAAGCAGTGATGGTGAAACTTTTAGAGATCGAGTGCCCAAACTGCAACTCCAAACCCACTTATTTATCGCAAAGTGCCAACACAGCAACAGGGGAGGAAGAAAAAGATCCCATTGGGCTACTGGGCAGAAGAGTGGAGTGAATTGTGCTGGGGGAGGAAGTTCTCCCATTGGGCTGCTGGGCAGAGGGGCGGGGCAAACTCTGCTGGGATGGCTGCACGGGTGCCCACAGAGAGGGCTCCGTGTGCCACCTCTGGCACATGTGTCATAGGTTTGCCATCACTGATCTAAAGTATTTTTTTCATATCCAGTAAGCCCAGAAAAGCTTTCTGCACTGGAGTTACAAATGAGAAACAAAGTAAACGGCTAAATACTTCCATGCAAGATGGAGCAATCTTCAAATTTGTTTCACCTTTCTCAAGTTAGAGGTATACTTCTTTATCTGGAAAGCCAGAAGCCTAAATTAGAGTAGGTTAGTAGAGAATATGCTAGCACAAATTCAAGTTTATTTATGAATTCATAGGATTTTTCTGAATAGAAAGATTAATTGTTCAAAAAGTCTGGTAAAGTTAAAATGTTTTTATTCCCCTTGAATTTAACAGGGATATTTACCTTTCAATGTTTAAATAGATTTAAAAGTGCTTAATATTTGCATGGTTGTTAGTTAGAAAGGAAAATGGTTATGAAGGAATAGTGAGTGATGAACATGTTCTATTGTTCAATATTGTCCTTGTATTAATGTGGTTTGAGAGTAGGAGTAGGAGTTTAAGGCAGGTTGGAAGACCACAAAGAGCAGTGGTGGTGAACCTATGGCACGTATGCCGGAGGGGGCACTCTGTGGGCATGCATGCCATCACCCCAGCACAGAGTTTTCTCCATCCCTCTGCCCAGCAGCCCAATGGGAGTGCTTCCTCCCTTCTCCTAGCACAGAGTTTACCCCGCTCCTCTGCAGCGTGGGCAGCAGCCTGTTGAGTTTGGCCACTCAGTCCCTAAAAGGTTCACCATCACTGACATAGAGTGAAGCTCCTACCTGTGCAAGGCTGCAGAAATGGTGGCAAGAGAGGAGGGCAAACAAGCTTGTTCCCCTCACATCTCTCCATAGCTTCAGAGTTGAACTCCTGAATAGAGCGAAGAGTATATATAAAAAACAGAAATAGAGTTTAATAAAAAAATACCTAATGTAGTGTAGTGGCTAGAGCAGTGATGGCATACCTTTTAGTGACTGAATGCCCAAATAGAGAGGCAGGGCAAACTCTGTGTTGGGGCAGGGAGGAAGCACTCCCATTGGCCTGCTGGGTAGAGGAGTGGGGTAGATTCTGTGCTAGGAAGAGGGAGGAAACATGCTCATCGGGTTGCTGGGCAGAGGGGCGGGGCAAACCCTGTGCTGGGGCAACAGCACACATGCCCACAGAGAGGGCTCTAAGTGCCCCTTCTGGCATGTATGCCATAGGTTTGCCACCACTGGGATAGAGTTTGGACTGAGATGCAGGAGACTAGGTTCAAATTCCCACTCAGCCATGGAAACTCACATTGGAGAAGCCAAATTGGTAAAACCAATCCTTAAATTCACCACTCACCTTGAATGCCCCATTTAGCCTGCTATAAGTCAGTTCTAATTTGAAGGTACACAACAAGAGATTATTAGGGATATTTAACTGTTCACATTAGTTAGTGCCAGGATCTTGCTCTATGGTCATAATTAGCTCCTTCAGAGAGTTGCTAATAGGATTTAGTTCTGTTGGGTCTGATTTATTTGGAAGAAGAAAACCAAGTGCTTGATTCAAGACTCCTTTGGCATAAGATCTAGCATAATTTTAGCAGGCTTTTCCTGTTGCCTAATCAGTAGTGCACTCATTCTTATAGTCCCCAGACATACTAACAAACAAGCACACACAAACAAACATTGTTTTATGAAATCAACTCTTATGTTATGGTGAGACTGCTTGCAATTCCAGGAGGCGAACCATTGCATAATGGGGAAATACATTGATTAGCATTCCTGCACATAGTCCAGACCCAGGTGTCTATGAATAGAACATTGACACTGTTCCGCTGGATACTAACTTAACACATTTATTATTGCATTCATTTGTGTGGCTGTAGCCCACACTGTATATAATTCACATGGTTGTGGCAGGAGTTCAGGGACTATAAATGCTGAAAAGAAATACAGGATGTACTGGCTATGTGCTCCATGTTCTTGCAAAGGGGCATCCATCACAGCTATGTTTCAACTCAAACACACACACTAAATGTTTAACTACTTTTCCAGTCTAGCTCCAATCCTCTTCCACCACAAACAAATGTGTGTGTCTATGTGTGCACATACACACACAATGCCACACATACTTTTTGCAAATGTGGTTGGACTATGCATCATTTGACAATACAGAAGATGTTTTGCATGAAATATAGACATGATGCCCAATTTTGTAAGATGAAATAAAAACAGAATTGAAACCTCCAGTATATGTCATTATGAGAAAGTTAAATTCCCCTTTTTTCAAGTAGTTTTGGAACTACAGGCATAAATTCTTTGTAAAAGTGACGGTCAACAGAAAGTGTTTCTAATGTCAGTTGTAATTATGTCACATTCCTATCTAAGGGTTATGTAATGAGTTGAATTAAAGGCCTTCTTTAATAAAAAAAAATCAAGCCAATTAGTTTTTAAGATGAAAGAAATGGTAATACAAGCAATTAGACAATGAGCTGTTGAATAAGGAAGGAATGGAGCTGATTTTTAAAAACTATAAACTACAAAGATATATTTATGTAAGAGTGTACTTTACTGACAGTAGCATGAATCACTGAACAAATTTTATTTTAAAAAGATATTACATTAATATTAGCTCAGAGTAAAGCAACCACACCTCCCAGACAATGCTTCCATCTTTCACTGGATTATTAGTCTGCATTTTTGTCCTATTTTCTTTCCTCCATGTTTTATTTTTCCATGTTCTTAGGGCAATCCATTGGACTGCCTGTTGCAGAGATTTTACACCTGGATATGTAATGCCGTGTGCTACTGTGTACTCTTTATCAGGCAAGACCAGAACGAAAGACAAATACCGGGTTGTGTATACAGACCACCAGCGTTTGGAACTGGAGAAGGAGTTCCACTACAGCCGCTACATCACCATCCGACGGAAAGCAGAGCTGGCGGCAACGCTAGGACTTACCGAACGGCAGGTTGGTGCTGCAGGGCCTCACATAATTTGAGGATTGCAAACCATCACCCAAGGTAGAACCAGGGCTTTGAAAAGTTACTTTGTTTGAATGACCATTCTCCATATTCCCAAGTCAGCATGGCTGAGGATTCTGCGATTCATCATGCAAAAAAGTAACTTTTCCATGCTCTCCTAAAAGGATGATTACATAGCCATCTAAGGCAAGCAGTGTTACGGACAGAGCACACAGTTCTTAAACACAGTTCCCTGTAAACAAGCCAAATGTGGTGGACTTACTTTTCTGTAAACCTGTGAAGGATCAGCTGTTCAGATGTGTCAGATCAGGCTATCTGTCTTTTTAGCTTGGCCTATAACAAGATGCAGAATCAGAAGTGACATAATTACACTTTTTGTGCTGATGAATTATCTAAGTAAGCAAAGAGCCATGAGGACTGGGAGAAGGAGAAAACTGAGCCGGGGACATAAGGTGCCTTTTAGCATAATCCTACCTACCTGTTCATTCTCAGCAAACTTTAATGCTAAGGTACTTTTGTGTGTGACAGTAGATCACATGGGAGACAGGAAATAGGAAAACTCATTATTCATAGAAAGCCAGTTCAAACAGGAGTTTCAGGAAAAAGAAGCCATTATTGTGACATTCAGTAATTACTTTATTCATCTTCTTTCTCTATCTTGTCTTCAGCCATCCTTTCTCACACGCCATATTTTGCTACGCTCTTTAGCCTCATTTCTTCTCACTGTTGCAATTTCTTGGCCACCAAATGTTCTGTCTGACTGCAGTGGATTAGTGGTTAAGACGCTGAACTTGATGACTAGAAGGTCGGCAGGTCAGCAGGTCGAGACCTGAGTGCTGCACAACAGAGTGAGCTCCCGTCTCTGTCCCAGCTCCTACCAACCTAGCAGTTTGAAAGCAAGAAATTGCAGGTAGATATATAGGTACCACTTTGGTCGGAAGGTAAACAGCATTCTGTGCACGCCATTGTCTAGTCATGGTTGCCACATGACCACAGTAACGTCTGCAGACAATGCTGGCTCTTTGGCTATAAACAGAGATAAACACTGAACCCTAGAGTCAGATACGACTGGCTTTTGAGCAAGGGCGACCTTTACCTTTAACTTCTCCCACTTTCTTCCACTGTTAACATCCTCAACTGGTATATCCATCTCCATTTTTTCTCTTGTTCTTTACACCTTTCCCCCAACTCTTTTTTTTCCTCTGGCCTGACCTCTCCTGCTTTTTGGGGTTTGTCTCTGCAGGTGAAAATCTGGTTCCAGAACCGGAGAGCAAAAGAGAGGAAGGTGAACAAGAAGAAGATGCAGCAGCAAACCCAGCCTGCCAGCACAACTACACCCACCCCACCAGCAGTTGGCACTCCAGGCCCCATTGGAGGTATTTGCAGCAGTACGACCAACCTGGTCTCCTCGTCGCCAATGACTATCAAGGAAGAATTTCTGCCCTAAATCCACCTCTTCCATTGGGCCCGCTGATAAAGATATACTGAAATATAGGGGTGAAGCACAAGAGCCGGACTGGTTGGTGGATGCTAGAGATTTATACAGAGCAAAGCTAACATTGCTGAACCAACGAATCCACCCAGGGTATTATTTTATACGATACACTGGTCAAACATCATTGACTCATTCCTATGGACACATTCTTATTTTGATTCAATAAAGGACCTACTACACAGATGCTTAGGGACTGCAGTGGCTCAAGTGGCTAAGATGCTGGCTGGAAGGCAGAAGGTCAGCAGTTCGATTCCCAAGTACTGAAGGACGGAATGAGCTCCCGTCATCTGTCCCAGCTCCTGCCAACCTAGCAGTTCAAAAGCAAGAAATTGCAAGTAGATAAATAGGGACCACTTCGGTGGGAAGGTAACAGCACTCTGTGTGCTCCGGTATCTAGTCATGCCTGCCACATGACCACGGAAACGTCTGCAGAAGCAGACAGCGCTGGCTCTTCGGCTTTGAAACAGAGACGAGCACTGAAACCTAGAGTCGGATATGACTGGCTTTCAAGCAATGGAAACCTTTACCTTTACACAGATGCTTTGGGACTGGAGTGGGGAAAGAAATAGAGACCCACAGGACTCCAGGAGAGTTTCAGGTTTGCTTGTAAGAACCAACCCTGGGACAGATATTTTGTGAGTGACTTTGGGCATAATGTTCCACCATTATGTAGGAAAGTGGCATGTAAATAAGTAGATGATGATGATGGACTACAATCAGCACTCAGGCCTTGATACCTGGATCAGAAAAGAAGAGGCAGGATAATGTTTGTAAGGCCAATTATTTCAAGGCACATCCAGGCCAGAATAGAATCGTGTTGAGGTCAGGTAACAGAGGTCAAACCTGACTTCTAGTTGATACTTAGAGCATAGCACTAAATGGAAAAGTAACTGAACAAGCCAGTAAAATAAGCCAAATACATAAGAGTAGGGGGAAATTGTTATGTGCTGTCAAGTCACGTGTGACTAGTGGCCCTAATTAGTATTCAAGGGATATAAAATGTTTAAGAGATTGTTTTGCCCCACCCAAAGACCTTCCATGGCTAAGTGTCGATTCAAACTTAGATCTCTTGATTCCTAATCCAACATTCTATCCATTGCTTAAAATTGATCACCTTCAAAGCATCACAAATGAAGTAGGAGGCCTTGAATGGGGCAACAAGGTACAAAGGGAAAGGAAGACAGTGATTGGATATAACAAAGATAAAATGTCAAGAATGTCCCTTTTCTTGTGGTTGATAATAATCCAATTTCAGTGCCACAGAGGAGTAAATTTTAATAAACCTCAATGCTAGATACTGGTTCAGTTCCTGGCAAAATGCGTAAAATGTTTTTTTAAACTATACTCACAAATTCCACCAGCCAAACTCTGGGACCTGTAATTAAAATGAAACTATTTCAAGTGCTGATGATAGATGGAATCCAAATTAAAACAATAATCTAGAGATGAAAGGTTTATATAAGTTTATTTTCCTCTTTACCATTGTTGGGTTTAAATCACACAATAGAGAAAAGTTGTGTTTCTTGCTATTACATTGTTTTCCTTGCAGGTGTATGGTTCCTTCAAGATTCTGTTCCTGAACAATCAGACTCAAAAACAACAGACTTGGTGTTTGTGTTTACCTTCCATAATTATCCCCCACCCCCACCCCCCAAAAAAGCAAGCTAATTTGCAATCTGTTATGTCTTTTGCCTCTTAAGAGAACTCTGCTTCTAACAATACCATTGTAATTCTCAGATTGAGCTTTCAGACACTGAGGAACATAGTTTCAATTTCTTTGTGATCTACCAAGGTTTTGTCAAAATCACCTCTTGACTTTTTAAAATTAATACTTATCTGATTTCATTCATGTGTTTGAATGCTGAATGCATTCAGATGAGCAATGGTAATCACACTTTCTGTTTGAAGGATGGGTATTCAAAGCATGGTGAGGTGTGTTTTGTATGTATGACCATTAAATGCATAGCTAATAATGCCATTAATGTAGTGGTTCCCAACTTTTGCGTTTTGGACTTCAGTTCCCAGAAGCCTAAGTCAATTCTCCAAAGCACTGATCAGCCAATGTACTGACTTAGGCTTCTGGGAATTGAAGTCTAAAACCCAAAAGTTGGGAACCACTGCTTTAATGTGTCAAACTAATAAACTCCTTGTGATCACATGTCAAACAAACCCTTGTTTCTAGACTCTTGAGCAACAGATTTGGTATATATGAAGCAACTGATATTTGGAACATTATTTGGATTGTTTGTCCCTCTTCCCAGCTCCATCTAGCAACAGTTATCCAGGGCTCCTTTTAATGAGAGTATCAGGGATGGAAATTGGGCATTTCTGCAAGTAAAACTCATGTATTGGAGCTGGGATGCGCATGGTGGAAGAACCATACCTTTTCACATAGCAGGAGTGATGGCATCATCTGCCACCCCCAACCTAGCTTCTCTGCTTAACTACAGGCCTCACAGTAGGGCTGTATTTGTGAGCTACTCCTTTTAGGTCGCCCTTGCTTGAAAGCCAGTCGTATCCGACTCTAGGGTTCAGTGCTCATCTTATTTATAGCCAAAGAGCCAGTGCTGTCTGTGTCTGCAGATGTTACCATGGACATGGGACAGCTATGACTAAACACCAGAGTGCACGAAACACTGTTTACCTTCCCACCAAAGTAGCACCTATTTATCTACTTGCAAATTCTTGCTTTCGAACTGGTAGGCTAGCAGGAGCTGGGACAGATGAAGGGAGCTCACTCTATCATGCAGCACTTGGGTCTCGAACGGCTGACCTTCCAAATATCAAATTCAGTGTCTTAAACACTAAGCCACTGCAGTCCTCTTAACAGACAAAATGTTTAATGATGACTGACCAGTGGACTATATGTTGGGATTTCTGCCCTTCTAAAACAGGTGAATTCTTCTTCTTCTTACCATGTCTGTAAGTTGTGTTTCATAGATATAAGTACTACCAGAAACATGTACCAATGAGGATTTAAGTTTGGCCAAGGACAAGGCTTCATTTTGGCAATTTAAAGTTTGATCTGGACACAAAAGAAGATGTGGAGATATTTACTGCAATATTGGCAAATAGATTAAACAGCTTCATGGACAACTATATATATAAAGATCAAGTGGGTATTTTTGAAAGCAAGGCATATGGCAGATTTGACAAGGAGGGTTCTGGATTTAATAGATACTAGCATTGCTACCCGACTTTGCTGGTTGGTCACTTGGGCCCTCTTCTTACCAGAGGCGAGGGTGGAACGATGCACCGTTCTCTGCCCTGGCCTCCCGGGGAAGTGGCTCGCTTCCCTGGTAGGCGGGGGCCAAAGGCAGCCGTGCTTTCAGCCCCTGCGGTATGCGCTCGCTTCCCTTCGGGAGGCCAGGGCGGAACGGAGCTCTGTTCTCTGTCCTGGCTTCCCAGGGAAGTGGCTCGCTTCCCCCAGTAAGCAGGGGCCAAAGGCAGCTGTGCTTTCGGCCCCTGTCTCCTGGGGTAGGCGCTTGCTTCCCTCCGGGAGGCTAGGATGGAACGGAGCACTGTTCTTCACCCTGCCCCCCGGGGAAGTGGCTTGCTAGGTGGGGGCCAAAGGCAGCCATGCTTTCGGCCCCCACCCCCTGGGGTAGCTGCTCGCTTTTCCCCAGTAGGCGAGGGTGGTACAGAGCACCGCTTTCAGTCCTGGCCTCCCAGGGAGGTCGAACGGAGTGCCAACAGGCTTTCTCTCTGTTTGCTCTGCGCGCGTCCCTGGCCCCACCTCTTCTGTGGCTGTTTTTTTTTCTCAGCACGTGCCAGCTGTCCTGCCTCCTCCATGCTCATGTCCTGCTTGATTGGCTGAGGTGTACCGTGGCACAGAGGATGCTGGGACTTGTATTTTTTTTGTTTTTCTGCATTTGTGGGGCATTGGCCCCACTCTCGGATCCCAGACCCTTGCGGTGATGATGTCTGGGACAAAAGGTGAATGTCACTGGCACATTATGGAATAGGCTGCATGTGTGTGGACACACATTCCGCACACGCACGGCCACATCCCTTCTTTATCTGTATAGATTACAGGACAAAATAAAGAGAAAGTTGGATTACTATCATTAGATATTTTTAAGGCATTTGATTCACTTCAATGGGAAACAATTAATGAGATAATTAAATGTTTTGGATTTAGGAATAAGTTTGGAAGAACGATTGAACAATTATATCAATATAGTTCCGCCAATGTCAGGGTAAATGATGTTTTTACAGAAGATATAAAGCTTGAAGCTGGAACAAGGCAGGGTTGTCCACTATCATCAATATTGTTTATTATAGCAATGGAATTGCTAGCGAATGCCATAAGAGAGGACAAAAGTATTGAGGGAATTGAAGGTAATAAGATAAGTTTATATGCAGATGACATTTTGGTAATTATGAAACATCCTATGAAGGTATTAGAAAGGATACAAGTGCATTTAAAGGAATTTGAGGAAATGACAGGTTTAAGAATTAATTGGGATAAATCTGAAATGATACTATGTAATATAGATAAGAACAGGAAAAATAAAAGATAAATATAAAATACAGGTTAGAGATAGTTTGAAATATTTGGGGATAAATATCTCAAATAAATTTGATGATTTTAAGAGATTAAATTATGAAAAACAAAAAAGAAATTAAAGATAAAATACAGCAATATAAAAAGTTGAAGCTGTTGGTTTGGTAGGGTAGCATTGTGTAAAATGATTTTATTACCAAGACTTAACTTTTTGTTTGATGCTTTGCCAATCCAATTTAAAAATAAAGAAATTAAGGCATATCAAAATTTATTAAATAACTATTGTAATGGAGGAAGTTAACCAAGAATATCAAGAAATGTGTGGTATTTATCCCAGAAAGGAGGATTGGAATTGCCGAATGTTAAGAATTATTATAGAGCTTTTCAAGTAAAAAACATTGTGAAGGTTTTAATGAGGGAGGGGGTAAATCTGGGAAGAAATTGAGATGAGGGAATTAACTCAAATTGGTAAAGCAGTATTTTTAGATAAAGATATAGGTAAAATAGTTATTAAAAACAAAATGATAAAGACAACATTGGATGTAAGGGACAAAGTGAAGAAAGAATTAGCCCCAGATACATCTCCGATTATAGAAATTGAGGATATGAAAAATTTCCCGAAAAAATAGAAGAGGGTGAAGTAAGTTTTTCTTAGAAATTATGTGGATATGGGTTTGTAACGATAGAGAGGGATTGGATATGGGTTTGTAAAGAGAAAGAGAAAAAATAGAGAGATACATACTCAGATGAGGTTGAACTGGTTTCACATTGCATTAGTAAATAAGTGAAATAGTAAATATTTGAGGGAAACCAGTATGGAAAGGGGGAGGATGAAATTTGTGGAGTTGGTATTAAAGATAAGAAAGGGAGAAATGGGAATTAAGGGCTTTGTGAGTAAGATTTATAAGATTTTAAATCAAGAAGGTAGACCACAAGAAACACCGAGAACAATTTGGGAACAAGATTTGAATGTCAAAATTACAGAGTTAGCTTGGAAAAATAAATGGAAGAAAAGGATTATGAGAACCATGTCTGTTAGAGTAAAGGAACATAATTATAAAATGTTGTGGAGATGGTACTTGACCCCAGTTAGGTTGCATCAAAGGGACAAAAATAAAAAAAGTGTTTTGGAGATGTAAGAACACACTGGGAATTATGAGCATATGTGGTGGAGTTGTAATGTGGTAAAAGATTTTTGGAAGAAAATTGAGGAAGAAACTTCAAGAACTATGGGGATGAGACTTAAGTTGGAGTCAAGTACGGCTTTGCTGACAGACATGGATAATAATAATATAGCTGAGGATAAAAAAGAGTTATTATCTATAATATTGAGAACAGGTAGACAATGTATCACAAGAAATTGGAAAAATGACACAATTTTAAAAATTTAAGATTGGTATAAGGAAATGTGAGAACTGGCTTTGAACGATAAGTTAACATGGGAGTTGAATTAAAAAAGGCATAATTAAGGGAAAACGGATTTTGGAAAATTTGGCAACCATTTGTGGAAGCTACATTGATTAGAGGTGAAGGTAGCAGGCCAGTGCCAGATCAACTGAGTTTTTGGAAATAGAGAAAGATTACTGTGATATACCACATCCTCCAGGACAATGTATATATCACTGGGTGTGTATTATGAATTTGATTTTGTTTGTTTTTGTTTTTTCTTTGTTTTGGTTATGTAGCAAAGTGATAGAAACATAATAAGCTTTTTATTATATTAAATATATTAAATATAAGCTTATACACATATATTCAAAATATTTATGAGCTTAGAATAGGATTGAAATTTTGGATAAGAAGAATACAGTATATTAAAAGAATAAAAAAATGTACTATATAGAATACTGATGAGTTTGAAAAGGTATTAAAATGTTTTTACTATGTTATAAAGTAATTTGGTGATGTATTAGATTATTAAGCATGTATTTTTTGTATTTCTTTTTTATGTTTTTTAATTTTTTGTTCTATTTGTATTTTTACTTTGAAAATTTAATTAAAATGATTATATATATACATAAAGAAGATGTGGAAATATAAGAAGTTGGGTGTAATGTTCAGGATGGTAGTAACATGCTTTAGGACTGTGTAACAAAACTTAGGAGTTCAGCAAAACTGCCTTTTGGTTTAAGGGGACTTATGATCATACCTGTCAACCTTCCTGGACTGGCCGGGATTTCACGGTTTTCGGCGCCGATTTGCGCCATTTCCCGCCCTGCGCTGCCGAAACCCTGGAATTTGGCAGTGGGGGAAAGAAGGTACTGCGCAGCCCTTCTGTGCAAGTTGCCTTCTACACATGCGTAGAAGGCTTTTACGCTTGCGTAGAACCCTTTTACGCTTGCATAGAAGGCTAGGTTGCTTGCGTAGAAGGCTACGCAAGCGTAAAAGGGTTCTACGCAAGCGTAAAAGCCTTCTACACATGCATAGAAGGCGACTTGCGCAGAACCGTTGTGCTCAGGTCCCGGATTGTCCGGAGCCGCGGTTCACAGGTATTCTTATGATGCCATGCATGATAAGTACCAGTAATTTGTAATTGATCTCTGCACCATGGCTTCGGATGCTGAATGAATGTGGTAATCCAAGAAGAGTGGAGCAAAAAAAGGATTACTCCATGACAGAAGACCCAATCATGACCAGAAAGAGGGGGAAAGTAGCTTTAAAGTTTGTCTGTTTCAAATCTGCTGCACCAATAGCATATAAAAAAGAATTATTCCAGGCAATTTGAAAGCTTTCCTTGTTAGTTTTTTTTTACTGTTTTTATTCAATTGAAATGACATGCAGCTTCATGGTTTTCCCCCCTTCTCTTTCCCTGTTTAAATGTAATGCACTCAAATTCTTTTCCTTGGAGCTAGGCACATAACAGTGATGTGGGTTACCTGGAAAAAATAGAACTGGAAAATATTCTTCATTTTTTTAAAAATAATGTTGTCAGATTTTACATGTTTGTTTTAAATGTTATACTCAAACACATTCAAAGCTTTATATGGAAATCATTTTTATTTTAATATTTGTAGTAATGTTAAGAGAATAGCATATACTTTGTTTATATTTAACAATAAATGACTACACCTGAAAGAACACTATTTTTAGGACAAAATATATAAACAAAGCTGCAGCTGATATGATTTGTATCCACAGTTAACTCTTATTTCATTGAGTTACAAATGTAGTACAGTGGTACCCTGCATAATGAATGCTCTGTATATCGAAAAATTTTGTATAATGAAGTGTTTTTGAGCTATTGGCCACATAACGATTTTTTTTGGTTATATGGGGTATACTCCACATAATAAACTTTTTTTTCATTATGCAGGGTATACGCCTGCACCTCTGCCACCGCCTTATCTCCGCCTTGCCCACCGCAGCAACAACCACCACAGTTGCTGCCTTGAACAGGCAAAGGGAGCGTGGCTGCGGACCCGGGGCTCCAGAGAAGAATGGGTGGCCCTTTCGCCGCAGAAACTCCAGAAACAGTCGAGGCAGCAATGGTGATGGATCAGTCTGCGGCGGACATGGCAGAGAGAAGGCGACGGCAAGGGTGCGGCCGTGACTGAGGCATCTCCCAACCAGCCCAGCAGCTGGGGTCGCCCGGTGCCTTAAAGAGAGGGCGCCACGAAATAAGCTCCTCCAATGCTGCCACCTCACCTGCTGCTGTTGCCGCATCAAAAAGCCGAAACCCATGGGCGCCATGCAGGATAGTCCAACCCTCCAAAAAGAGAACAAGTGGGAGCCAGGGACCATCACAAACAGTGTGGGGGAGAGGGAAAAAAGGGGGGGAAACACTCACATAACCACCCCCACCACACATGTTGAGCCCCCCTCAAAAAAATCGTCGAAGATGGGCACCTATGTTAGTTCTCAACAATTGTTTCAGTTCTTTCTGCAAGATGCTGTTGTTCGTAGAATCCTTATGGCAATTCTGGACAAGAGTTGAATGTTACAGTGTCCTTTCCACCACATGAAATGAAATGTATTCTCTGCTGCTTTCCATATGGTATCTTTGCCCCAATTTCTTCTTCTTTTCCATACTGTTCATCAGTGTCAGCCATGACAGCTCCTCCATCTACCTGTATGTTTGACTTTGGTATGTACTTTACTTAACTACATCCATCACTGTGTCAAAGGCAGAAGATCATTCTTTTGCAGTTCAATATTGTCCATTGTGTTAAAGATGCAAATGTTTTGTTTCAAGATGAACTGGGTGAGAGCAACACTCAGATTAGCAAATATCTGTTCTACTTATGAGTAAAAGCTCCTTTAAATTTCCTTTCAGGTGGCTGAATATCAGAAAGGTTTGGTGTGTCTTCCTTCAAGTTTCCTAATAGCCACTGGAAACTGGTAGCAGCAAACTGTGTGTTTTCATGTATGCTTTCAACTTAAACCCAAAATACATCGTTAAACATCTGCTTCCAGATGTGTACAGAAATAACCTTTGTTACTTTATCATCAATCGAAGCATACTGCGTGCACATCAAACTCTACACTATGTAGCTGAGCCTCAGTCAAGTTTTGCTAGTGGTAACTGATATAATGCCACAATGATAGACTAGAGGACTAAAGCAGTGGGGTGCCCAAAACATAGAACTATCTTGCCCTGTGCCTGCAGGCATTATTTAACAACTGCCGGAGCCATGCCACTCTCACATCATTCAAAAGTGAATTGAGCATGTCTGAAGTAACCAGGCATAGAAATCTATAATTTCTTAGGGTGTGAATTCAGATGCCTGCCAAAGCAGAATCTCTTTCAATCCATGTAGGTTGCAGTCAGAGGGCACCTTATTTTGTTGCTTTTTGGGCCATTTGGGGAACAGGCAGGTTTGCTCCCTTTTTTGGAAACCACATGATTGTACAGGCAGTCTTGAACCAATCTGATCCTTCTCCATGTTCACCTATACCTTTTTGGTTCCTTGACAGGGACTGCTTTTTTTGTTTAAATTGAGGATAGGGTCAATTCAGTTTTCTTTCTAGCATGTGTGATTGCTGGTATGGAACCAAAATGGCACTGGTAGGTGTTTTCCAAAACAAACCAGTGCTGTGTCACTTGGGAGGTGATGTAGCGATACGTCACTTACTAATAAATGGATAGGAAAGGAAGACAGGAGAGGATGCATCAGCATTGAGAGGAAGGAATGGACTGCGAAGAGTCACGGTGAAACGTGGTGTGGCTTCCTGTCCTAAAACTGCCCAGTCCCAGTGTAAGGATGCAAGGATCATTCTAAATCTTGGAGTGCATTTTAGGCAACTCCATTTAGGCCAATCTGGCTGGAATAACCTCACTGTCTAGCTGAATCCTTATTTGGCTCTTATGCTTCCATTTGTTACTTAGTCAGTTGAGTTGTGCTCTGAAAGCACAGTAAATGGGACTAGCATTGTTGTTCTTTGCACAATTTTTAGCAGAATTTGGGGAAATTGCATTTATGGATTACAGGTCTCAGAAGTCCTAGAGTTTCAAAAATTCCATCTCTAGTGCTTGCTGCCATCCCAAACTTGTTGGCTAACCCATATCCCAGGTGTCTTAAGAAAACTACAATTTTCTTCTATCCTGGGACACATCTGTGAAGTCACATCTCAATCAAGTGATAAAATGGTTTCGAAGCAGCTTACGTCTGACATCCTCCTCCTGTGCAATTGTGCTGCCATGTGATTACTCAGTCTTTAGCTAAGAAGGAAATGACTTGACCATTCTGCTTTGCTTTCCTCACTTATGTGACACTACAACTTTTTGTACCATCTGTGAGAGGTACTGTTTGCAAATTGATTCTGGTGCTCTTGGCAAGTTGCATCACAGAGCAATGCATAAACAACGAATGGGCCCCAAAGGTATCACTTCTCTCCTCAAAGCATTTCTTAGCTGCTCCAAACACACTGGTGGCAGCTCTCACATGTGCTATCTCATGCTTGCCTTGTGTGTTTGCTGTTCTTGGATGGGAGGCTTGTCAGCTTGTGGACAGCCATAAACCAAGATTAGAAGCCCAGCTTACCTGATAGTTTATAGCTTGCTGGCCTTGGTCTTTGGCCCCAGGAAAGCCGGCCCCTCCCCTCTTCTTGCTTTCCTCAGCTGCCCCCTGTGTTAAGATTGCAACAGTCTTCAAGCACTCCCCATACCTCTTTTGCACACAAGCAAAGCAAACTGATTTGGAAATGTAAGATGAGTGTCAATAAGAAGGGAGAGAGCTTCTTCAGCAAACACTAGGAAACTACACTTCTTTCCCAACTATAGCTTCTAACAAAATTAACAGCAAGCAGGGTTAAGGCAAGCACAGGAAAATCATCTGTCACAGAGATGGATCATCACTGAGTAGGAGTGGGACTCAGTTTATCCCAGAAAAAGGTTTCATAACCTTTGTCAAAATGGTTAATGAGTTTATTTTTATGACATTCCTAAACAAAGATTCTGGAACACAGGCACATGTAGTGACAGAAGTGATGAATTGATGTATAACAGACCTGCTATTTTCTTCATTTCCTTTGTAGGGTATGCTTTTTAGCAACATACGTGCAGAATTTTGGGTTATATGGTCTACTTGTTTAGCCCAGCGCGAGTACATTATGTTCACAGACTGGAAGTGGGCCTCATCTTAGAGTAAGACTCTTTAGGGACCAATCTTCTACATTAGGGATAGAGAACAGGTAGCTTGTATATTGTGTGTTCCTCTAATGATGATGATGAAAAAAAAAATGAATACTTTTAATGGAGAGAATGTTATTCCTGAAAGACTCCAGGAGCAATTATTCTTCCCTATAACAAGGGAAGAATAACAATTTTCTAGGTTATTTTCAGACATTTTTATTTCACACTTCACACTCATGACACAACTGGATAATTCCCACCAAGCAGTAGGACTGAAGAAAAGTTCCCTTTCTGTTTTCAGCTGACGTTTGTGGGTATGAAGGAAATGATGGAAATAGAAAGACATCTCTTTTGCCTTCTGTTTTTCCTTTGCTTCCAGCTCCATAAGACTGCCTGGGAAACTCAAGTTGACTTCTGGGTTGGGAGCCCAAGAATTCTGAAAACCTCTATTTACTTGGTAGGCAATTTGTTGCAGGTGTAACAGAGGAAAGAAAGTAGCAGCTGCTAAAATGATTTTAAAAGGGAGCCTTGTCCTCTGTGTTAACTGGTTGAGGAGTGGGCAACCCATTTCTCTGGGATGTTATTCCATTGCATCTGTTATCAGTTTTAGCCAGAGTAGCCAATAGCGGGAGATGATTGGAGACATCTGGACAAAACACAACTCCCCTCACTGATTGATTACATTTCCTTCAATAAAAACAAATGACAAAATGGCCCACTATATCTCATGTCATAATTGGAACAGACCCTCAGAGTGCTGAAGGGGGGGGGGCACAAAAAGAAGAAAACCAGAACTTGAAATGGTTAACTTTTTTTGGACTCTGGTTCCCAATAGGCACGGCCCATACTGTCTATACCAGTGGTAGGGAACCTTGGCACTCCAGGTGTTCTTGGACTTCAATTCCAAGGAGTCAAAGTCAGTACACCTGCTGATCAGGGCTTCTGGGAATTGGAGTCCAAGAACACCTGGTGTGCCAAGGTTCGCCATCGCTGCTCTATACCATTCTGGGAGTTGTGCGCCCCCCAAAAAAAATTTCTCAACTTCTTCAAGCTCTGAGAAGGGCCATTAAATCTGAAAGATGCTGTGCTTTGTGGGGGGGGGGGGCGGCTTACTGTTTGGCACAAAAATTTCTCCCACTGCAAATAGTATGGAAGCCTTTGGGATGGCCAACTTTCACCAACTCTTGATGATTCTCTCAGATCTGAGGGATGGGTCTCCTGCTGACTGTTCTGATCTGATTAAAAGCAAAACTCATACTGGAAAGCCATTCTTCTTATGAGATCAGAAAATTGCTGTCCTGTAACAGGGAAACCTGACAGTGTGACCTGATCCTAAAGAGCAAATATTCACACTTGCTTCCCTTACCGTGCATTCTTCTCCGCCTGTGCCAAAGCCCCAGAAAGAATGATGCAGCCCTTCTTGCTCTCCTTGATACACATAAGATGATGTCTTACATTCCTCTCTCATCTGTTTGTGTTAATGGAACTTCCCCCTCTTCCTAGGACAGAAAAGTTGCCATGCTAGCTGGGAAATTCTGACAGCTCAATTCTAAATACAATAACTTTTCCAAATCAGATCACATTTTCTTAGAAAGCTCTGCTCACGATCTGAGCTTGATCCCAACAGGTTCAAAGTTGACTCACTCTTTCCCGGTCACTACCCTGTTTGTCAGGGGCAAAATGCTAATTACCTTGTGAACCGCCCAGAAAGTGGCCTAAGCAATATGGGATGTTAACGTAAAAGTAAAGGTCACATTTGCTCAAAAGCCAGTCATATCCGATTCTAGGATTCAGTGCTCATTTCCATTTATAGCCAAAGAGCCACTGCTGTCTGCGTTTGCAGACGTTTCTGTGGTCATGTGGTAGGCATGACTAGACACCAGACTGCATGGAACACTGTTTACTTTCCCACCAAAGTGGTACCTATTTATCTAATTGCAATTTCTTGCTTTTGAACTGCTAGGTTGGCAGGAGCTGGGACAGAGAAAGATGAGATGGTATATAAGTGTAAATGCTATTGCTTTAGTGGTCTCATCCCCATCCCTCATGCTCAGAGATTGGAAGTGTTACTTGTTTTGTACTATAACTCTCAGGATCCCTCTGTCATAGAAATCATGGAAATTCTAGTTTGAAAGAAAGAAAGAAACCCAGCCCTCATCTGCTTCTGCTGTATTAAAGGCTGCATGATCATAGTCGGCAAGAGACAATTTTAGAAATAGGCAAGCACCCTGTGGGCCATGCCTCACTTATCTTGTTCATCTAGTAATCTACAAGCTGAGAAAAAAAGATGCACACATATGTATGTATAATGGAAAGAAATATTTAGCTACAGCCTCTCTTTGTAGTATCACAACCACTCATTATCACCACTTTCTGACACGTAGCACATTTTTGCACATTATATTTGAGCAGAAAATCACACACAGAGAGTAGGGCCTCTTGAGAATAAGGATTCTGGCTAGATTTGGATCTAGGCTTCCAATGTCTTATAGTTAAAAGGTAAAGGTCACCCTTGCTTGAAAACCAGCCATATCCAACTCTAGGGTTCAGTACTCATCTCTGTTTATAGCCAACGAGCCAGCACTATCTGTGTCTGGAGACATTTCCATGGACATGTGGCAGGCATGACTAGACACCAGAGTGCACAGAATGCTGTTTACCTTCCCACCAAAGTGGTAATTATTTCTCTACAGTGGTATCTCGCTTACAGAGTATAATGCGTTCCACGAGATTGCTCTTTAAGCGAGTTTGTTCTTTAAGTGAAACACCATTTTAAGTGACCAGTTGTGACTTCTGGGGGGGGGGGAGTATGAGCTCCGATTTAGTTGTTAAGCGAGTTTTTGGCTGGTTTTAGTTGTTAAGCGAGGCAACCATTCAGAAAAAATTCTGCTCTTTAAGCAAATTAGTCTCAAGTGAGGTGCTCTTTATGCGAGGTTTTACTGTACTGTACTTCCAACTTCTTCCTTTCAAACTGCTAGGTTGGCAAGAGCTGGGACAGAGATGGAAGCTCACTCCATCATGCAGCACTCGGGTCTCGAACTGCTGACCTGCCGACCTTGCAGTCGTCAAGTTCAGAGACTTAACCTCTAAGCCACCGCAGTCCCCCAGTGTCATATAGCCACTTTCTAAATTACTTTTGTCCTTTCCCTTTCTACCCTTGGAGGTAGCTAGGAACAGGTGGTTGTGTATCTTTATTATATTAAATAGATGGAAATGATTGCCTATGCTAATCAAGTAACCAGAAGAGGGTGCAAAGCCTGCCTAACAAAGGTGCATGCATGCAGACACATCCTGCCCTCAAATATTTGTGGTATGAGAACACTGGGATAAGAAAAGAAGGAGTAGATGGAGGATGTACACAAACACATGAAAAGGGGAGTAAATGAACAAACAGAGATAGCTAACCACAAAGAGACAGTGGCTTTGCAGGCTCAATGGCAGCTCCTGCTGTATGTTCTGAGGATGAGTTTCCAGTCGAAACTTGACCAGGCTTCCACCTGTTTGCACAATGGGGTAAAAGTCCAGGTTCCTGCAGCAGGAGGCCATTGCTTGCAGTTCCCGCAAAGCTGGTGTGCTCAAGGAACAGATGATGGTGACGGGAAGTGGTGGTTAAAAGCTCCCCCTCCCCCACTCAGATCACATGCCAGGCTCAGACACTTTCAACCAGAGCCACTTTCTTCTCATATGGGTGAACTTTTGGGAGCTTAGCTGAGTCAGTCTCATTTGTCTTGAACCAGCAGGGAGTTCAAAGGTGTCCATGGGCGTTGTTGTCTAGCGCCTGATGCCATTTCCACTTCTAAGGATTATAGGCATGGCCAATGAGTCAGCATGAAGTCCTCTGATCCTGAGCTAGGAGTGGTTAGGGTTTTGGGGCCACAATTCCCCGAATCCCTCAGCCAACACATCTTATCATGCTAGAGCTATGGTAGTTGAAGGGGGGGGGAATGCAACTTTTGAGTTCAGCTGTATTGCAGTGCAAAGGGTGTTGTTTGTTTCACATACGTCATTCCTTCAGCATGCATTTGTGATGTTTGAGACAAAATCATTAATACGTTTAGGGATTTCTGTACAGTATTGATAGCTAAAGTTCTCTCTCTCTCTCCCGGACCCTTGCGGTGATGATGTCCGGGACAAAAGGTAAATGTCGCTGGCACATTGCGGGATAGGCTGCATGTGTGTGGACATGCATTCCACACACGCATGGCCACATCCCTTCTTTATAGGTATAGATTACAGGACAAAATAAAGAGAAAGTTGGATTACTATCATTATATATTCTTAAAGCATTTGATTCACTTCAATGGGAAACAATTAATGAGATAATTAAATGTTTTGGATTTGGGAATCTTAACCTATAAAACCAAGGGTTAACCGTTGGAACTTGCTATAGGTTGCTATGCCTCACCCTACTTGCCTGCACTCACCCTTCATGCACACGGCCGATCTGGGTCCACAGGTCAACAAAGGATTGAGAAAACAGGCAGTGGGGCAACAGCCCCACAAACGCAAAAAAAGGGAAACAACTTCATTTCCCAATGTTCTTTGTGCCGCCCCGCACCACAGCCAATCAGGCTGAGAGGCGCGACCACAAAGAACATTGAAAAACGCGCTGCGGCCAATCAAAATCGAGCCGCAGGAAAAAATGCATCACAACCACAAATCACAAACCCATAACTACAAGCCCCAGAGTCCTGCGCGACATAAGCACGCAGAACGCTGAGGAAACCAGCGCCCGAAAAATTAAAAATAAAAACAACTCACCGCCTCACAGCCAAGCAAACACCAGCCGGCTTTCTTTCCCTCACCAACGGTGCCTGAAGGTCCCAACTGGAGTTTCCCCTTTAACATCAGTGGGTGGGGGGTTGCGATCCCCCTCTCCAAGCGGTTTCTTCTCTTTAAAAATGGAGTTGTTTTAAGGAGGGGGGGAATCGATCCACTCTCCCTGGTCTCCTGACTCCAGAAGGGTTGGGGGGACATACCCCTTTTGTCCCCCCAATCCTCCCAATCCCAGTGGAGCCAGTAGAGAGGGGGGTCGCAACCCCCCACCCACTGATATTAAAGGGGAAACCCCGATCTACTTTCACGACTCCACACAATCAAAGCACCATAACACAATAAAGCCCCCCTCCCCACCACCTAGCCCACCCTTCCTATCCCCCACCGACCATGCCCCCTCCCCACCACCTAGCCAACCCTTCCTAACCCCCAATGACCATGCCCCCATCCCCACCACCTAGCCCACCCTTCCTAACCCCCAACGACCATGCCCCCTCCCCACCACCTAGCCCACCCTTCCTAACCCCCAATGACCATGCCCCCACCACCACCTAGCCCACCCTTCCTAACCCCCAATGACCATGCCCCCTCCCCACCACCTAGCCCACCCTTCCTAACCCCCAACGACCACACACCCCTCCGCACCACCTTGCCCACCCTTCCTAACCCCCAACGACCATGCCCCCTCTCCACCACCTAACCCATCCTTCCTAACCCCCAACAACCATGCCCCTCTCCCCACCACCTAGCCCACCCTTCCTAACCCCCAATGGCCACAGCCCCTCCCCACCACCAAATAAATAAATAAATTACTAAAAACACAGTCAAAAACATCAAAAAATACACAAAACACCAAAAACACCACCACCCCCGCCCACACACACACACACACAAAAGAAAGAAAACAACCAAACTTACCAAAATATGTCCTACCTCCACCAGGACTGGAAAAGAAATGAATAAAGAAAGAGACTACTTACCAGAAGAAGCTCCACCCAGAGGCCAGGAGAGAAAAAACAGTCAAAATACAATAACCCCTACCAGCACCACCTGCTGGCCACAATAGTAAAAACAAATCAAAAACATAACACAAATTCACAATTTTACACAAAAGGTCACACCAATAAAAACAAGTCAAAAATTTTTCACTTAAACACACTTTAACACAAATCACAAACATATGTCAATAAAATACAATAGAAACTTTTAAAAATCCTGTGCTGAGTTTTAACTCAAATTTAAACCCAAAACATCTAAACACATTTTAAAAACATTGAATGTAAAAAACATTTACTTTTACATTATTAAAATTATTACCTATGGTACAACTAATTAAAAAAATTCAAAAAACTAAAACATTATTCGCTTACATAAAACAATTTGAAAAAATTATATCATACTTTGTTCTTTTATTAATCCTAAAAAACCAAAAAAGCAGATCACAGTTAATAACAGCCAAGCCAAAAAAATTTACATAAATAAACATTTAAAAAATTAAAATTACAGACTAAGCAATTTTAAAAAAAACATTAACACAATTTAACCTTCCAACACAGTTTAAAACAGCCCGGCAACGCCGGGCAACCTCTGCTAGTAAGTATATAAATACACATACAAAGAGAGAAAGAGAGAGAGAGAGAACTTTAGCTATCAATATATATAATTTCAGAAATGTGCAGATAGATAAACCCTTTCTCATTCTCATTAGTAATCTCTGACCTGAGTACATTGCCAGGTAGCAGCTTGCTTAGGTCTCAGGGGGAGAACTAGTATTGCTCTAGTATTGCTCTAGTATTGTTTAGCAGCAGTAATAAAAAGAAGTGAATACAAATAACCATTTCAAAGTGGTGAGACCATCAAACTCAGAACACAAGCTCAGGCCTTCCATTCTCAACTATTATTTCTCACACATTGACCCAACTGAGCTGAGGGATCTCAAGTGTTTGATTTACGTCATGCACCTTCAAAGTTTGATCCAAAGCCAACAGTCAACAATGGCTAGTTGAGCTTCAGAAGGCAACTACATTGGCCATTTACCTCTCATAGTATTGGGCACAGATGAATTTGAATTATAACCTGGTGACTATATGTTGTGAAAGCTAGGCTCAGGGAAACTGATTGTGAAATTCTCTGCTGAGAATGGGAATTGGTGTGTGTGTGTGTGTGTGTGTGTGTGTGTGTGTGTGTGTGTGTGTGTGTGTGTGTGTGTGTGTGTGTGTGTGTGTGTGTGGGCGAGTGAGTGTGTGTGGGCGAGTGAGTGAGTGATATGGATTTCCTCCAACCAGGGTGACATTGCTTTGGCCTGCTTTCTGCCCAATGTACTTGCCTAATAATAATTTCATGTCAGAAATTATTCTGGGTTGTTAGGATTTTTATTGTAGGAACTTCGCTCAAGGGACACCCGAATGAGGCTGCTTTCATGTCCCCAAGATCTTTCCCCACCAAAGTGGTCCCTATTTATCTACTTGCAATTTCCTGCTTGGGTCTTGAACTACTGACTTGCCAGCTTTCCAGTGAATAAGGCAAGCTTCTTAACCACTGAACCACTGCAGCCCCTTTGTACTTGCCTGATCTAATGCAAAGGAGTGGTCGTAGAGGCCTCATTTCCTTCAAGCGAGAGCCTCTCATTTCCAAACAATTTCTTTTTAAAAGGAAAAAGAAAAGAGTTTAAATGATGCTCTTGATGACACTGTCACTAGAGCATTTAGGAGAACAACTAAAAAAGATAGAAAGGTGAAAATTGCCAAATTAGTACTTTATTAACACCTTAACACCTCTTCTAGTGCTGGCATTTCGTGCAGCCCTTGTTGATTCTTGTAAATTGTCCTCTGGAAGGCTACAGAAATTTCACCTGCGGAAGCTCAGTTGGATCAGGTTAGACCCTATTTTCCTGGTTGTGGGGTCGGACCCTTTCTCTCCCATTAGATGTGATGGTCTGGCATTATTTCTTCGCATCCCCAGACTCACGGAATGCCATTTGACATGTGCTGAGTGTCTTTTTCTGATTGCAACTCACGCATCACCCTTTCTCCACACAAAGTGTCAAATGAGAGTGTCAACACCATGATTTCGCAGGATAAACTTTGGGTTGGAGGCGTGTATTATATTGCAAGCCACTTGGGGTCCCAGTTCTGCTAGGAAAATAAAGTAAACAAGTGGATAAAATACAGTTACGTCTCATCCTTACCATCCACACAAGAACTTAAATATATGCTTGAGTAACATGCATTTTTTGCTTTGAAGATGCAGGATCCCATCAGTAAATGTTATTTCCCTTAAGGCTGCAGCAACCAAAATACATGTAAAGGTAAAGGTTTCCCTTGCTCGAAAGCCAGTCGTATCCGACTCTAGGGTGCAGTGCTCATCTCTGTTTCAAAGCTGAGAGCCAGTGCTGTCTGCTGCTGCAGATGATACCATGGTCATGTGGCAGGCATGGCTAGACACCGGAGCACATGGAATGCTGTTACCTTCCCACCAAAGTGGTCCCTGTTTATTTACTTGCAATTTCTTGCTTTTGAACTGGTAGGTTGGCAGGAGCTAGGACAAAGACGGGAGCTCAATCAGTCCTGCAGTACTCAGGAATCAAACTGCTGACCTTCTGCCTCCCAGCCAGCGTCTTAGCCACTTGAACTACATCCTTAAAAATCATTCTTAAAAATCCTTAAAAACATCCTTTAAAATCATTCTTCTTTCAAGCTCTTGCCAGCAGGGGAAGTAAAGCCACTGGTTTAATGACAAAAAATATCAAGTTCTCATACAAATGTTCCTGAGAGTTCCTAAGCCACCCATGTGTTGCTGAGACACAGATCAGCATGCCCCTGCCATCAACTTGGAGAGAATTAAGGTTTCATCTCAACTAAAAGCATTTGCAACTAATCTGAGAAGCACCGAGTTGCTGCTTGGGAGCCCTGCTGTATTTTATGTTTCACCAGGTCTCCCTTGCTTGCAAGCCAGTCATGCATGACCCTAGGGTGCAGTGCTTATCTCCACTTACAGCCAAAGAGCCATCACCGTCTGCATCTGCAGACGTCTCCTTGATCATGTGTCAGGCATAACTAGATGGAATGCTGTTACCTTTCCCGCTGAAGCAGTACCTATTTATTTACTTACAATCTCTTGCTTTCGAACTGCTGAGTTGGCAAGAGTGGGGACAGAGATGGAAGCTCAGCTCGCTCTGTCATGTAGCACTAGAGTCTCAAACTGCTGACCTGTTGACTGTCCCAGTCATCACGTTCCAGCATCTTAACCACTAAGCCACTGGCAGTGGGATGGGAAACAGAAAAAAGAATAATTGTCAAGATGATGGATGCCTTATGGATGAGATAATTACTGTGGAACAAAATGTCACCTGTGGCAAAAATTATAGTGAAAGCATGTTTAACTTCACAGGTGAACTGGACCTTAAATTTCCTCATCAGAAGGCGAGTCACTAGTGAAAGGGAATCAGCGTTAGGGTCCTCCCCCACCCGCGGAACCCAAGGGGGAGACACGGGGGCGTCCTCGGGTACAAATGCATACCCTGGATTCTCATGAAATAAACCTGTGTTTTAGCCCCCACTGCGGCTCCTTGTTTGTCTTCCATGCAAGACACTAAATTGGCGACGGAGGTGGGATCCATGGCGTGTCCCAAGGTCAAACCCCACCAGTTTGATATCAGCGATCCAGAACAATGGGAGCTGTACGGGTGCCAGTTTCAGCATGCGATGGATGCTGCAGGCATCGACGACAACGGGAAGATGCGCTCGCACTTCCTCGCCTAGGTGGGGCCGGCCACGCTGCGTAGCCTGATGAACCTGGTGGCTCCCTGGAAGGTAGACGTGGTGCCCATTGACTGCATCCTGGCGCTACTGAGGGAGCACTTCCAGCCTCCCGTTTCAATCTTCCCGGCCCGGGTCGCGTTCCACAGGTGGGACCAGCACCTGGGAGAGTCCGTGTCCGCCTACGCGGCAGCCATCAGGCTCGCAGCGGTCAATTGCCAATGGGAGGACCTGGACACGGCCCTCCAAGACCACATGCTGTGTGGCCTGAGGGACGAGGAGGTCCAGAGGAAGTTGATGACCCGCGACCATCGCCTCACGTTCAATGAGGTATTGCGGGAGGCCCAAGCAGCCGAGGTGGCCAGGAGCGGGGTCAGAGTGTTCAAGTCCCGAGGGGCTGCATCTGAGAGGGCCAGGTCACCTGTGCAAGCGGACCGGCGGACGTCGGCAAAAATGGCCTGGCGGGCACCTTGGTCGCCCGCAGGCACCCCAGCAACCTCCGAGGAGTCGTCCACGACGGCGGACTCCTGCTCCAGTGAGGACGACGACGTACAGAAGGTGAAGAAACACGGGGAGAGGCACCAGACCAGCGAGTGAAGAGGCCACCGTTGTGACGGCTGTGGGGCATCTCACGACCGGACGAGATGCCCATTCTGGAAGGCCGAGTGCCACAACTGCGGCCGGAAGGGCCACATCGCCAGAGTCTGCAGGCGCGGGCGAACCGAGGACAAGGGCGCATCGAGACACCCTCAAGCACACCAGCGAAAGGCAGCCGGCATCGGAAAGGTCTCAGCCAACGATGGCGCGGAAGGCGTGAACCGCGTGGGCCTGGAGCACCGGCGCTTCTTTGTAGAGGTACTGTTACAAGGGGTTCCAGTGAGGATGGAAATAGACTCGGGGTCGTCCTACTCCATCCTGTGCCAGAAGGAGTTCATGTGCATTCCCCCAAATGCGCGGCCCAAGCTGCGGGCCATGAAGTCACACTTACGGGACGTGCAGGGCTATGGGATCCCAGTGTTGGGGGTGGGGAACTTCACGGTGAAGTTCAAAAATTACACAGAGAAAATGCTCCTAGTGGTTCTCAAGGGGGGAAGATGTTGCCTTTTGGGAACCCAGTGGTTTGCTCCCCTGGGAATTGAACTGTCCGGCATTAACGCCATAGAGACTGACCCAATGCGGGACATGTGCGATGCTCACCCGGACGTTTTCAAGAAGGGGCTCGGGACTTACAAGGGGCCCCCAGTTTCTTTTGAGTTGGACCCAGAAATCCGGCCCATACGTCTCAAGCCAAGAAGAGTGCCCTTCGCACTCAAGGCGTTTATCGAGAGGAATGCCATCAGGCACATTACCGCTGCCCCGTTTCACCCCACCACAAACGGTCAGGTAGAGCGCCAAGTGCGCACTATGAAAGACGCACTGCGGCGCATGGGTCCCGGTGAGTTGAACCTCCAACTGTGTCAGTTCCTCATCTGTTATAGGGCAACTCCCCTAGCTTCAGGACTTTCGCCGGCTGAACTCCTCATGAGGAGGCGGCCGGTAACCCTTTTTGATCGGTTGGATCCGACCAGGGTGGAGGATGAAGGGAGAAATATAGTGGTAGAGAGTTCAAAAAGCTTTTCGGTAGGGGACCCGGTTCACTGCAGAAACTATGCGGCCTCGGGACCAACATGGGTCCCAGGGACGATCATTGAACAAATGGGGCCAGTATCCTATAGGGTCGAGACTAGCACAGGGCTACTCTGGAGAAGGCACGCTGACCAACTCAGAAGGTGAGTCACTAGTGAAAGGGAATCAGGGTTAGGGTCCTCCCCCACCCGCGGAACCCAAGGGGGAGACACGGGGGCGTCCTCGGGTACAAATGCATACCCTGGATTCTCAGCCGAGGAGGAGGAGGATACTTTCAAAGAGTGGAATGAGTTTGATTTTATGTTACCGTACCAGGGGGGTGTCGTGGAGTGGTCCCCCACCCGTCCGAGTGAGAAGAGGGGTTTCAGTTCAGCCCCTGGTACCTCCAGTCCTCCCAGCCCTTTTGTTTTAGAGAATACCATATCACCAAGCCCCCTGAGCCGGGCAGCAGGGGGAAGTTCGCCCTCCCCATCCCCTAGAACTCCGGGTCAAGCAGCAGGGGGAGGCGCAAGCATGCCAGTTGCAGGCACAAGGGACCGGGGCGAGACAACAAGGGTTTCCTCGTCAGTCCCGAGGTCCGTGCTGGGGGGGGTCCCTGGGCGTCATGGGCAACAGGCAGGGGTTCACATCTCAGCTATATGTTCCGTTCCCTTCTCCCAATGCAAGGTTGTCGCAGAGTCCCCACCAAACGACTAATGAGTCCCCCCTTTCCATTGCAGGACGAGACTCTGCGGAATTTAGAGCCCCTAGTTCCCCTGAGCTAAACCAAGCAGCCGCACACCCCAAGTGCACGTGCGGGAAGCCACAATGGTTGAGGGACTTCGTCCCATCCTAGGGGGGAGGAATGTTGTGTATGTAACAGTATTACTTTTAGAATGTATGAATGTAACCTGACAATGATTACAATGTAACCCAGCTGCCCATAGAGGGCAGCTGCGAGCGTTCAGCTCACATGGTTCACATTCCCCAATCACCGGCAGCCACGGGAACCTTTCCCGTGCTAGGATCACCTGGAGAAGATGGGTGTGACTCAGAATGATGTCACGCCGGTAGCAGCCAATGAGCTACCATGCAACAATATTCAAATGTATTACTGCAGTATAAAATGAGCTGTACCTCCGCCATTACCACATGCTCATCCTGACCATCATGAAATAAACCTGTGTTTTAGCCCCCACTGCGGCTCCTTCTTTGTCTTCCGTGCAAGACACTAAAGGTGTCTAGTCATGCCTGCCACATGACCACGGAAATGTCTGCAGAAGCAGACAGCACTGGCTCTTTGGCTTTGAAACAGAGATGAGCACTGAACCCTAGAGTCGGATACAATGGGCTGTTGAGCAAGGGAAACCTTTACCTTTACCTTTACTAGGAGAAACATGCCTGAATGTGGCTGGCATGAAAAGATGGCTAATAGTCAGGGCAGAAGTAGCTGAGGGCTGGTAGGGCCCCACAGCCATCATATGCCAGAATGGAGGAAAACAGAGCTCAAAACCATGAGTTGTACTGCTGTAACAAGCAACAGAAATGTAGGTATTTTGTGTGGGCTGGGGCTGATAAAAGTTGGAGTCCAACAACCTCTGGAGGTTCCTTAGCACTGTATGCAAACACAACAAAGGCATCCCTCTCTGTCCTAATCACCACTTAATCCCAGAGGTTTCTTGTGCAGTTGCATTTGTTTACTGATTTGTTAGGAGCAGAAAGTTATCTTGATAAGCCTTTCAAGGTCTTTAGACTTAGTTAAAAGCTCAGAGCAACAGTTTTGGTCAGTTAGTTCCCAGAATCCGTTAGTTAGCACAGCTGCTTGTCATGTTGGCCTCTGCATTCTGGAATCCCTAAACAAAATGTCTCCACAATTCATTTTTTTCTAAGCTTACAGTTATATTGAACTACATATGGTTTCTTGAGGGGGAGAAGAAGACCCTTTGGGGTGGCAAACTAAAGAGTGCAACAAGCACCACCTGAGATCAGCATAACAGCCTGACATTGTGTTTCATAATAAACTGGACTCAGCCACCCAACTCTGGAAAGCCTGCAAATTGAACATGAAGGCTACCATCTTCCTAAACTGGTATTTAGAGGCATCATGTCTCAAAACTCGATGGGATGATACAATGGTTCTGCTGCTAGCTATCTTCACTTCTTTAGTGTATGAGAGTCAAGACACAAAGCACAGCCAACGGCTGGGTTAACTCAGGTTTATTGCATGGTGGGCAGAGGGAACATGAGGTAATGGCGGACGAACAGCTCTATATATAAGGCAGTAACGTATTTGAATGTGGCTCCACGGTAGCCCGTTGGCTACTGGTCCGCGTGACGTCATGGCTGGTCACGCCCTTCTTGTCCAGGTGTAGGTAGCGGCGGGAAACTTCCCGCGCTGCGGTCTTTGATGGGTTTGAACCAAGAGAGCTTGGACGCTCGCTGCTGCCAGCTGGTGGTCATCAGCTCGCGTCCTATTACAGGGTTTATGTGATACAGCTGAAGGTTACATTGTTACTCATTGGCAAGGTTACATTGGTTCAGATACATTGATATCACATGTCGAAGGATACACTATTAGGACACAACACTCCTCCCCCCTAGGATGAGACGAAGTCTCTCAGCCAAGATGGCTTATTTCGAACACGCTGGGGTCTCGGCGCGGGCTGCCCTGCCCCGGCTTCGCTCCCTCCTCCTTGCTCCCTGGCTTCCTGCCCTGCAATCGGAGAGGATGACTTGTTAGTGGTTTGCCGCGGCTCTGCGGCTTTGTTGGGAGGTGTGTGCTTTGTTTGGGAAGAACCGGGGGCACTGGGGGCTAACGAAAAACCCCTCTTCTTGCTTGGATGGGTGGGGGAACACTCCGAAAAACCCCCCCGGCTCGCAAAATCAAAATCAAAATCGGATTCGGGGGAAGCGGCAGCGGCGGCCGCACACTCCTTTTCCCTCCCCCCGGGCTCGGATAGAACTGGGGTATCAAAAGGATATGAGTCGGGCTCGCTGCTTTCCCCCCTGTCTCCCCCTTGGGCTAAACGGGTGGGGGAGAACCCTATCGCTGAATCCTGTCGCTGTGCTCCACTGGTCGGTCCCTCGCTCACTCGGTGCCTCAGTTGATCAGCGTGCCTCCTCCAGAGGAGGCCGGTGCTAGTTTCCACCCGATAGGACACTGGCCCCGTCTGTTCTATTATCGTCCCTGGCACCCAGGCTGGGCCTGCGTTGGCATAGTTCCTGCAATGTACAGGATCGCCTATGCCGAAGCCTTTCGGGACCGCTAACCCTATGTTCTTCCCTTTGTCCTCGACCCTCGACGGGTCTAGCCTGGACAAAAGCGTGGTCAGTTTCCTCCGCATCAGCAGCTCGGCCGGCGAGTAACCAGACGCTAAGGGGGTCACTCTGTACGCTAATAGAAATTGACAAACCTGGTGATGTAGATCTCCCGAGCCCATGCGCCGCAGCGCATCTTTTGTGGTGCGCACTAACCGTTCCACTTGGCCATTCGTGGCCGGGTGAAACGGCGCGGATGTGACATGCCGAATTGCATTTGCCTCCATGAATGCCGCGAACTCAGCGGACGTGAAACAACTGGCGTTGTCGCTGACCAAAGTGTCGGGTAAACCGAACGTGGAAAAGACCCTCCTTAGCTGGCGAATGGTAGTGGCGGAGGATGTGCTCTTTACCGGAATGACCTCCAGCCACTTAGAGTATGCATCCACCACCAGGAGAAACATGGTTCCCCGGAATGGGCCAGCAAAATCTACGTGCACCCTGGACCACGGTCCCCTCGCTGCGTCCCATTCCCTATGTGGTAGGCGGGCCACCTCCGGTCGAGAACATTGACATGCTTCACAAGTGCCAACCATCTGCTCTATGTCGGCGTCCAGCTGGGGCCACCAGAAGTAACTCCGGGCCAACGCCTTGGAACGGACGATCCCCGGGTGGCTGACGTGCAACAGCTTTAGCACCTTCGGCCGCAGGGACGTAGGAACCACCACCCGTTGGCCCCACAACAGGCACCCCCTCTCTAAAGACAACTCCACTCGCTTTCGGAAGAATGGGTCGAATTCCGTGCCTGGGGATGACGCCGGCCACCCCTTCTGCACCCACGAGCATACCTTCTCTAGTGTTCTATCCTTTCCGGTCGCCCTGGCAATGTCGGCCGGTACTATCGGGGGTGACTCTAAAACCTCTATTAGCAATACCTGGCGGTCTCTTCTTACCCCTGCCTTCTGGTCGTCCGACAATGGTAACGGCGACCGTGAGAGCGCGTCTGCATGGCTGATTTCCTTCCCTGGCCGGTATTCTAATTCATGTTGATATGCATTAAGAAAAATAGCCCACTGCAGCATCCTCGGGGACAGGATCTGTGGCGTGGGCTTATTTGCAGTGAAGATCCCTAACAGGGGCTTGTGATCAGTAACGATCTTGAACGGCCGACCATACAGAAAATCGTGAAATTTCTTGGTTCCCGCTACTATCGCTAGTGCCTCCCTATCGGTCTGTGCATAATTCCGCTCTGCTTGGGACAGGGACCTTGAATAAAACGCTATCGGGGCCTCCCTTCCGTCGCCTAACACGTGGCAAAGCACCGCCCCCACCCCCACCGGGGATGCATCGCAGACCAAAACTATGGGCCGTTTGGGGTCGAAATGAGTCAGGATTGCCTCGGATGTGAGGAGTTGCTTTAACTCTGAGAACGCTCTTTCTTGCTCGTCACCCCACAGCCATTTTTCCTCTTTTTTAAGCAGCCGATGAAGCGGCTCGGCAACAGACGCCTTCCGTGGAAGGAAGGTATGGTAGAAATTGAGAAGCCCCAGAAATGACTGAAGCTCGGTTTTGGAAGTGGGGCGAGGGGCTTTCTTAATGGCGGCTACCTTAGATTTGGACGGCCTAATTCCCTCGGGAGTGACACGGAACCCTAAAAACTCAACCTCTGTTTCGTAAAATACACATTTGTCTTTTCTCAGTCGCAGCCCCGCTTTCTCGAACACGGCCAGGACCTTATCCAATCTGTGGGCCAGCTCGGCCTTACTCCCCCCCGTTATCAACACGTCATCAAAATATGGCAACACCCCCTCCAGCCCCTTCAGGAGGCGTTCCACTAGCGACTGAAAAATGCCAGGTGCCGAGTTCACGCCGAACTGTAACCTCGACACCTGGAACGCCCCCTTATGTGTGACTATTGTTTGTGCCGCCGCTGTGGCGGGGGTTACTGGGAGTTGCTGGTAGGCCTGTGCTAAATCGAGTTTAGCGAAACACTTTCCCCCATTCAGCCTGGCCAGAAGGTGGCTGACCACTGGCACCGGGTATGCATTAGGGCGGATTGCCTTATTAATGGTACACTTATAATCAGCGCAAATGCGCACCTCCCCGTTAGCCTTCAGTGCTGTTACAATTGGAGTCTCCCACTCCGCGGAATCCACAGGAACGAGAATTCCTTGACCCACCAGTTTGTCCAGTTCCGCCTCTATTTTGTCCTTAAGCGCGAACGGTACCCTGCGCGGTTTAAGTCTTATCGGGCGGACCTCCGGGTCTAAGTCGAAGGCTACAGGGGGTCCCTTGAACTTTCCCAGTCCACTTTTAAACACGGCGGGGTGTGCGTCACATACTGCTTGTATTGGGTCCTCGCCTACGGCATGCACCCCCCCTATGAACAGGCCTAAGGGCTGAAACCACTGTGTTCCGAGGAGGCTACAACTCCCCCCTTTTAGCACCACTAGGGGAAGTTCCGCAGAATGTCTCTTAAAGCGAACCCGGAACGTTCCGACCCCCAACACTGGAATGCTGTTCCCCTGAACGTCCCGTAGTGTGGCCCTCAACGCTTTAAGTTTGGGCCGCACGTGGGGGTCGATTTTCAAGAACTCTCTCTGGGGAATTATAGAATAGGAGGACCCCGAGTCAACTTCCATCCTAATAGGGGTCCCTTGTACTAGTACCTCAACAAAGTAATGGGGCTGTCCCGCAGACACGTTGAACACAGGAGCGTCGCCCTCGCTGTCGTCCGAGATGCGGCCCACGCCGTCCTGCTTCCTCGTGGCCCGGGCGCCATCTTTGGGCCTCGCTGGACGGTCCGGTCTGGCTGAACGGTCTTGCGAATGTCTCCGGCCCTCTTTCCATTTCCTGCACGCCTTGGCGATGTGCCCCCGACGTCCGCAGTTGAAGCACTCAGCTTTCCTGAATGGGCACTTCACGCGCTCATGGGCCGCTCCGCAACCATCGCAGCGGCGCCCGCCTCTCCGGACCTTCTGGACCTCCTCGCCATCGCTACTCTCTGACGACGATTTCGAGGTCGGTCGGGTTGCATGCACCGACTGACCGGACTTCCCGTGCGATGAGTTTTCCGCCTTGCCGGCCCTCGGACGCCACTCACGCCACTTGTGCATCTCGTCTACTCCAGCATTCGTGGACTCCGCGGCTTCCGCGGCCTCTACAACCTCTTCCAGTGTGGGTGGTGGCTCCCTGTTCATCAAGCTGCGCTGTACTTCCTTGTCCTTCAGGCCACACAGCACCCCGTCCCTGAGGGCCATCTCTAGGATGTGGTCCCATTTGCAGGGGGCGGCGGCTACCCTCATAGCCGTTACGAAGGCTTCTACCGACTCGTCCGGCGCTTGAACTCGCCTCCAAAACGCACTCCGAGCGGGAAACATTGCCCTCGAGGGTCGGAAACGCTCACGCAGCATTTTCATGATGTCACCGGCTTTGAAATCGCTCATCTTCTTCGGTGCAAGGATGCCCACCAGCGTCCGCTTGGTTTCCATCCCAAGCATGCGAGTGAGGATGGCCCTCTTCCTTTCCTCGTCGTCGTCCTTGACTTTGAGCTCCACCAGTGCCGCCTGGAAGTCCATCTCAAAGAGCTCCCAGTCTTGCGGTTTGGTGATGTTGAACCCGCTCTGTGTCCTGGCTCCGTGGGGATCCATCATCCCACCTTCGTCGCCAATTTAGTGTATGAGAGTCAAGACACAAAGCACAGCCAACGGCTGGGTTAACTCAGGTTTATTGCATGGTGGGCAGAGGGAACATGAGGTAATGGCGGACGAACAGCTCTATATATAAGGCAGTAACGTATTTGAATGTGGCTCCACGGTAGCCCGTTGGCTACTGGTCCGCGTGACGTCATGGCTGGTCACGCCCTTCTTGTCCAGGTGTAGGTAGCGGCGGGAAACTTCCCGCGCTGCGGTCTTTGATGGGTTTGAACCAAGAGAGCTTGGACGCTCGCTGCTGCCAGCTGGTGGTCATCAGCTCGCGTCCTATTACAGGGTTTATGTGATACAGCTGAAGGTTACATTGTTACTCATTGGCAAGGTTACATTGGTTCAGATACATTGATATCACATGTCGAAGGATACACTATTAGGACACAACACTTTCCACTATTATTTATTTTTGGCTTCACAGCCTGCAGTTTCCATCCAAAGGTAAAGTGGGTTATTTTGAAACAGTTGGATTTTATTAGTCGATTTAGTAAATTTGACTTTTCCAAACCCCATATTGTAAAGTGGCTTATAAGTGAGTCAGTTCCCTTGCTTGGCAGAGGGCATAGAAAATGAAAAAATGTGGGGTTTGACTATTTAAGACTATTGCTGAAGCTATCACTGTGGATTCAAATGGTATAAACCTTCTTGACTGGCAAGGCAAAAGAAAGTTTTTGATTTTTAAAAAATATCTGACATAGCATATCTGTGATAGTCCTAAACAGTTAAAAAAAATCCCTGCTATCTGCCAGGTGGGGGAAGTGATTAATTTTCAAATATCCTCTTCACTATCTTGGCAAATTCAAATTGGAAGGATTGCTTTGGATTGGTTCCAACAACCCCATGGATTGGACTGATCTAAACCAGAGAGAGCCTCCCTACCCCAGAAACGTAGAAGGCCATTCAAGAGGCCAGAAAGATGCAGAGTAGGAATGCACTGGGGAAAGAATGGCATCATGCTCTGGGAAAGATGTTGTCTGGTTGCTGTTTTTAAAAGCACACCAGCCCATCTTTGCAGTGCTCCAAACAGTGAGCTAAACACCCATGTTGCCAGCTTCCAACTCTCAGCAAAAGCTATGTGTGAGCTAGTCTGTGTTGTCCTCAGCCCTCCCCAACAGCTCCTTCTCTCAGTCCTTAATTTTTATCTCTGATTCTGCCTCCTTCTAGATAGTGTTTGCATCTCTTCTCCCTCTGCCAGTAACATTCTGTCAAGAAGAAGAAGAAGCAATCCAGAAAAAGACAGAGCAGAGAGATCTGTTGTTCAGCCTATTTATTTGGACGTGTGGTTTCTGTCTTCTCTGTTGTGTAGAGAGACAGAACTCGTCTCCTGAACAGGTTGAAAAAGTGTGTGTGTGAGTGAAAGCAGGGAGTGAGTGCATAGCAACGGGACTCTACCATGAAGAAGGGCCAGGAGCACCGTTCTCAGAAGGTAAGGGGGGGGGAGCAGTTGGTACCACCAGCATATCATGAGGTGCCATGAATGAAGGAGGAGGGGGAGCATTAACCGGTGGTGCTTTTTTCATGTAAAAGAGAGGAAGTTGCCAGAACGCTGGGGATGAAAGACTATTGCCTTCGGTGAGGGTGGCAGAGGGTGCCCTTGTAGAGATCAGCTGGTTTGGAACAATTCATCTAAAGCAGAGCAATGCGTTCTGTTTTGGGGATCAAAGGCAGCCGGTGGTGCAGGTGGGGTGACTGGATCTCATTTTACAACGAACTCTTCTTTTCTCCAACTCTCTTGTTAGCAAGTTCAGGAAGCACTGGTGCTGTGCAGATATTTAGATCTGCCTTCTCTGTTTAGCTCAGTAGCCTCCCATGAGAGATCTCCACCCCCCACCCCATGTAGGCATCATAGGTTTTATGCCAGGATGATTCTTGTTGGGGCTGGGGCTGCTGGAGTTGGAGTGGGGATGAATGCAAAGATCTGTTTCACCTAAATAACCTCACTACCTTCCTCCATGGGCACGTGAAGTGCAATAGATGCTGGGCACATGCTGTGTATCAGAGTATACTGGAAGGGAAAGATTGCTGGGAGTGGGAAGCAATGGGCAGCCTGTCTTTGAAATCCAGTTCTAGGAAGAATGGGGAATTGCTCTGCACTTACATGGAGACCTTTTCTCCACCTGCTACAACTGCTCTCTCTTTCTCTCTGCAATTTCTGTCTCCATCCAAGGTTAAATGCCATTATCCTGTCACTTGAGGTAGGGACATGCATCAACCTCTCTCAGATGTTAAGGTGCAGGTATTTTGTGGCTGGTCAAATTAAAGTCCACAGGCACTGGTCCCTGGTAGCACAAATGCAACCATTCATTTAAATAACAAACAATTTGCTGTCTTTTTGATAATGCAAGAAATCCATTGCCTACAGTAGAGGTTTCATTTCCCTTAACAGTTGGGCCAGCTCTGAACTTTCATCAGTTGGATCCTCAGGTATCCCTTTTCACTTTTTTCATGGTGTTCATCATGGTTTAAATCATTCTCAAAGATAACCTGTCAGCTGTTCATTCAAGAACATGTAAGCAGGGGACCTTTTAGTGAAGGGAAGACAAACTTGAATGTCTAAAGATGAAAGATGCTTTAGCATTTTTGTCAAAAGACTTTCGATTTAGGTAGCAGAAGGGACACTCTTTCTAATGGTGTGGTGAGCCGCCTGCTAGTAATTGACTTGTATCCATACAGGTGAAACTCGAAAAATTAGAATATCATGCAAATGTTCATTCATTGCAGTAATGCATCTTTAAAGGTGAAACAAATATATGAGATAGACTCATTACATGCAAAGCAAGATAGTTCAAGCTTTACAGCTGGTGCCAACCACTGGAACCCCTGTTCTAAACTCTCTCAGTGTCCATGCCCACTAGGAACTCTGGGATTGTCAAAAATCCTAGTTTTTCTAAAGACTGTTACCATCACACCTAATCCTAACTACTCAAAGTATATACGAAGCAGGCTTGCTCTTATGGCAGGAGGGGGTAGGTTTGGTTATATCTCTTGTTGCTGCTAGCTTATGACTTAGCAGTGACACAGATATATTTCTCAGTGCAAGGGATTGATGTTTCCAGTAGCTGAATGTACAGAGTGATACAGAGCCAATAATCACAAGCAGTAACAATGACAACCACCACCACCACCACATACACACAGTAATTATTTTTCTTACCCCAAATGTTAGTTGTCATAACCATCTGGTGCTGGTTAATAATACAATTGTGAGGTTTGGCTCAGGAATATGTAATGACTTCTGCTCATTAAAGAGGTTCTGCTGTATCTGATCCATTCATCAAGTTGTCCACAAGAAAAAGATAGGTATTATCTTCTATACATAATGTATGAACCTCACTATGAAACCTATATTTGCGTTTTGATGGTGGAAAAAGTAGATGGTACTGGATTTCGGAAGGTGCGGGGATAGCTGGGAACCACCTAAAATATCAAATGATCACAATGAAATTACGAGTGCTTCCAGTTGCCAGAAGTGCTTGAATGTTGCATGTTGTAGCTCTACCTTTATAGTTTTTCTCATTTACAAAAAAACAAGTAGGAGGATAGAAAACTAGTTTTTACATTTCCCACTGCAAATGACACATGAAAAAACAGCCTATTGTCAAGCTTTGCATAGTCTTCAAGACACAGAGCATCTCCGGAAGAAGTGAATGTTAAATGCTTGCTGGATATTTCATGTCAGGAAAACGTTGGAAAGGCTCACCATAAGTAGGAATCAACTTGGTGGCACATTAGTATTCTTATTTATTAAAAGGCTGATATGTTCTGTTTTATATTTCCCAGGTTTTTGCATCTAGCAGCTCTCAAGATGTTGCTGGATTGCACCTCCTACAACCTCTCATTGTTAGCTGTACTAACTAGGAAGTTGATGGGAGGGAGTTGCAATCCAAAAAACTTCAAGAGGGTCACTTAGAGTAAAATCTGAGCACTGGAACAGCTTCCTTTCTGAACAGGAAGCTTAAGCAGAGCTAGGTCTAGACTGTGGCAGCTTCCTTTCTTACTAATCTTGGGGGTCAGCACCTGGACCTGTGCCATCTGGGAGGAACGAGTGATGTGGGTTGATTTTCTGAGGGGAAGACATTCTGCCAGGAGGAAGGTCGCAAACAATTTAGGGTCTTAAAAGTTAGAAAAGACACATTGTACCTGATATGAAAAGGAATGGGTAGCCAATGCAGCCCTGTCAAGGCTGGGGAGATATGTTCAAATTTTCTCACTTCAGTAATCAGACTAGCTGTTGCAGTTTGCACCTGTTGAAGCCTCTGTATCAGGGAAGCCCCATGTAGAAAGCATTACAGTAATCAATACGAGAGATTACCAGTGAGATAACTAATGTTATGAGGGGCCGCCTGTCCAAGTAGGGACACAACTGAGCTATTTGGTACAGATGGAAAAAAGTGGCTTTGCTCACCATTGCAATGTTGTACTTCAAGGGTCTAATGAGGATCTACTATGATGCCTAAATTGCATACCTGGTCCCTAGGGGAGAGAGCAATCCCATCCAACCTAGGGGCTGGATGTTGTGTATGGAAGTGTTTGTCTTTAAGATCAGTTGCATGAAGGCCTTTGCCCATTAAGAGTAATTGTAACAACCTGAATGAAACAATGTAACCCATTGCAAATCAGCTGAAGGGGACGTGATTCACCTGCCACTAGCAGTGATTCGCGACCACATGGTATTAATCAACCAATCAAGCCTACCACGGGAAACATTCCCGCCATAGGTAAAACCAGGTAAAGAAGGCGGAACGTCACCATGATGTCACGAGTACAGTAACCAATGGGGAACCGTGTAGCCAGATTCAAATGTATAATAATGCATCTCACTGTATAAAAGGAGCTGCGCTTCCGCCATTACCACATGTTCAGATTGCATACCTTGCAATAAAGATGTGTCTGGCTCACTGAATACTGCCTACCGCGTATCAATCTGCATACATCAAACCTAGCCAGTCTGTGGACCCTCCAACACCAGAACCTCCATCTTGTCAGGGTTCAGTCTCAACTTGTTAGCTCTGGTCCAGTCCATCACCATGGCTAGACAATCGCCAAGGCACCAGGCCGCATTCACTGCTGAAGATGAAAAGGAAAGATAGAGTTGGGTGTCATCAGCATATTGGTGACACTGCTCTCCAAATCTCCGGATGATCCCTCCCGGTGGCTTAATGTAGATATTGAATAACAATGGGGAGATAATCAACACCATCAAATGGTTCACGGAGCTGGCATAAACTCCCCAAGCTGGACTCTCTGTGTGCGATTGCTAAGGAAGGAGAGAAACCACTGTAAAACAGTGCCTCAAACCCCAATCCCCAACAGTCGTCCCATTAAGATACCGTTGTTGATGGTATCAACAGCCACTGAGAGATGCAGGAGCACCAGGAGAGATGAAGCCACCTTGTCAGGTTCCCAGAGAAGGTAATGATGCAACACGAATGCCATGGCAAGGGGATTTACTATCAATGCCATGGCAAGGCGGGTTTACTATCAATGTTTGTTACCACTACTGATTTATATTGCTAAGATATGGGCTTTATCACAATTTGTAGCAGAAAAGCTCACAAAACTCAAAAAGAAATGGAAAAACAGATATTAATAGGTAAAGTAAGAAACTAGAATATTTATCAAAAGGGAAAAATAATAAACATAATAGAACAAATAGCTTTATTAAATGGAGATGGATAAACCAGAACATTAGATAAGTAAATGGGTGATGGAATAAAGAAATACATCAGTCATCAACTTGGAATGAAGGAAGGAGTAGAAGATGACCATTGGCTAGGTAGATGAATAATATTTAAAGATCAGCAGGACTAGCATGGATTAAGTTGGTGCCAAACAGATATTTGTGTAATCAAGAAGGCGAATGCTATGTCCAATACTGCATTTGGGTGGGATTAATAAAGAGGATGAAGAGAAGATTGGTATCAAAATGTCCTCCATTTCTTTCTACTGCTTTTTGTTTGTTTGCTTTCTGAATTAGCCTACACTGTTCCCTGCTAGAAAACCAAGACCACAGGATAAAAGGGAAAGATCTTTTTAAAAAGCTTTTTTAAAATTTCCATTTAATGACCTTCTGTTTGGGTCTGTTTGATGGTGCTTTGCAGGGTTTAGACAAAGAAGAGAATAAAAACCTGATCCTTACAGACTGGAATGGAAAAAAGGCCTGAATCTGATTTTTAGTTGAAGCAATGGGGTATACATGAGTATGTGATTACTGTTTAGATTTTGTTGGTGGGTGAATCTGGCCTGTGCGAGAACACAGTTACTGCTTCTGTTTCAGTCTAGTCAGCAAGGTTTGCATGCTCCATAGATACAGGGAAGTCAGTTTGTATAAATGTGAGTTCGATCCTGATTGGGATCAAGGTTGACTCAGCCTTCCATCCTTCCGAGTTCGGTAAAATGAGTACCCAGCATGCTGGGGGTGAAATGCTAATTTCATCCTGAACTACCCAGAGAGTACACTAAGTGCTAAAGGGTAGTATATAGGTGTAATTGCTATTGCTATAGATATACCCACATAGTCTATTGGGGTGTGGTGTGGGAGTTATTTTGTGCATTAAAATGAACCCAAGTTTGTCATTTGATGAGTCAGTCTTAGCATATTAGTAATGATCAGAGAGAGAGAGAGAAATAATCACTGCAGAGCATGTTAAGTGTTCTAGCTGATAAAGAGTCTTCTTATAGAGGAAAGACATTAAGGTCACCAAAACTGGGGAAAGCAATTCAGAATAGATAGGTGGAAATAGAATGATTAAGAGATCTAAGATGAACAGTTTGGCTCATAACATAGGCTGTAAATTAAATTTAAGAGAAACCACTAGGACAACCATTGTAATATACCTTGAGCATTCCAAACCATCAACAAGGGGGTCTGGCAGCCCATTTTGGGGTCTTTCTCCCTGAACAGGGGCCGCAAAGCCCCCCCCCCCGGTGGGACAAACAGACAGGGAAGGCAGCATTGAGCATGCGTGAGGCGGGAAAGGCGGTATTGTGCATGCGTGACCACCTGCATGCACAACATGGCCTTGCTGCCAATCCAGGTGGTGACGCATGTGCAGCGACGTGATTTGCAGGGGTCTGCCCCAGAACAAGGGTCATGATGGTGCCCACTGGCCAGGTGGGCAAATGTCCGGAGAAGGTGGTTGGGCGTATGTGCAGCCGAGAGCATGCGCAACACAGCCTCACCAGAGGACCAGGCGGCAGCATGTGTGCAGTGGCACACATGTGGAGCCGGCCAGGGAAGCAACGCATGACAAAGCTGCGACCAACATGGCAGAGGCAGCAATGGCGGAAGCAGCAATGGCGGAGGCCGATGGCCGCGAAGAGGTGGCGGTGACAGGAAGAACAGCGGGGCCGGCCTCCAGCATTGGCACGCTGGGCAACATGCAGACCCAAAGGGAGCCCTCTGCCACACACCCTCATACAGCTCACCGGGCAGGAGCGGAGAGGAGCGGCAATGGCACACTGGACCCACTCACTACCCCCCCCCCCGCTGCACAGCTGTACCTGATGCTACAACAGCGGTGTGGCCCCAGGACCTGGCCCAGAATGCCTCAGTGACAGCACTGGTAGATAGGGCAGCGGGGAAGCCGGACCACACCTAGCCAGGTAGACACAGTAAGACAGCCCCGGGCAATCAGCTAGTGATTAATTAAGTCAGTGTCAGGCATGTGCTAGATAAGAAAATGGGTTGTGGATTGAATTTAGAGTGGGCATACAATCATTTTTGTCCCCTATTTCCTCCAAAATATTGCTACAATAATAGAATATAAATAAAAGCCAGTTGAACCATACAAAATCAATTAAAAACTTTGGTGTCTGTTCCAGGAGACATAGAAAGAGTCGCAGTATGGACTAACACAGGTTTATTGGTTGATGATCAGAACGAACATGTGGTAATGGTGGAGGTATCTCACATTATATACAGTGGTACAACACATTTGAACTTGGCTGCATGGTAGCTCATTGGCCGCTACCGGCGTGACGTCATCCCGGTCACGCCTGTCTTCGGTGGTGGATCAGGGGTAGTTGTTTGCTGCGGGAAGTTCCCGCGGCTGCAGGCGATTTGAGGAATGATGACCATGTGAGTTGAACACACGCAGCTGCCCTCTATAGGCAGCTTGCTCGCGTTCCTTTAACAGCTGGGTTACATTGTGATTGTGGCTGGGTTACATTCATACATTTCTTAAAGCAACATTGTACATTCATATGAAGCAGCATTGTACATACACAACATCCCTCCCCCCTAGGATGGGACGAAGTCCCTCAACCATTGTGGCTTGCCGCACGTGCGCCTGGGGCGAGCGGCCGCTTGGCTTAATACAGGGGAGCCTGGCTCTGCGGAGTCCTGTCCTGCAATGGAAAGGGGGGACTCGTTAGTGGCTCGGTGTGGGCTCTGTGGTAACCTTGCATTAGGGGAAGGGAATGGAATGAACAGTTGGGAAGTGAACTCCTGCCTACCGCTTGAGGAGCTAGGGGTCCCCCCCAGCACGAATCTCGGGACTGACGAAGAGACCCTCATGGTCTCGCCACCCCCCGTACCCTGCCTGGGAGTGCCGGGGACTGTGGTGGTTGGACTTCCCCCCGATGCCTGTCTTGGGGGTGTTGGCCTCCGGGGAGCTGGAGCTATGGTGTATTCTAACACAAAAGGACTGGGGGGACTGGAGGTACCAGGGGCTGAACTGAAACCCCTCTTCTCGCTAGGACGGGTGGGGGACCACTCCGCTACACCCCCCTGGTACCGTAACTCATAATGGTCAAACTGATCCCTCTCTTTCAAAGTATCCTCCTCTGTGGCTGAGAACCGAGGATATGCATTTGTATCCCCGGTTTCCGCCGTGTCTCCCCCTTGGGTAATGCGGGTGGGGTAGGACCCTAACGCTGAATCCCCTTCACTAGTGACCCGCCTTCTGAGTTGGTCGACGTGCCTCCTCCAGAGTAGACCCGAGCTAGTCTCAACCCTGTAGGACACTGGTCCCGTCTGCTCGATGACTGTCCCTGGGACCCATGCCGGCCCTGACGCCGCATAGTTCCTGCAGTGAACCGGTCCCCTGCCGAAAAACTTTTGGAGCTCCCTCCCCCTATATTTATGTTTCTCCCTTCATCCTCCACCCTGGACGGATCCATCCGGTCAAAAAGTGTTACCGGACGCCTCCTCATGAGGAGTTCGGCTGGGGAAAATCCTGAAGCTAAGGGGGTTGTCCTGTAGGAACTGGCACAAATGCAGGTTCAACTCACCGGGACCCATGCGCCGCAGTGCGTCTTTCGTAGTGCGCACTTGGCGCTCTACCTGACCGTTTGTGGCGGGGTGAAACGGGGCAGCGGTGATGTGCCTGATGGCGTTCCGCTCAATAAACATCTTGAACTCTGCAGACGTGAAGGTACTAGCGTTATCGCTAACAAGGACATCTGGCAGGCCGAAACAGGCAAAAAGCTTGCGCAACTGCTTGATGGTTGCGGCGGAGGAGGTGCTGTTCATAGGGATTACCTCCAACCACTTGGAATAGGAGTCGACTACCAATAGAAACATGGATCCGCGAAAAGGGCCAGCGAAGTCGACATGGATCCGGGACCATGGCCCGCGGGCCGTATCCCATTCCCTATGGGGCAACCGGGACTCCTCGGGCCGAGAGCCCTGGCAGCTCTCGCATGTGCCCACTAGACGCTCTATGTCCCCGTCTATCTGGGCCCACCAAAAGAAACTCCTGGCCAGAGCCTTGGAGCTCACGATCCCGGGGTGACTGGTGTGCAATAGTCTCAGTACCTTGGCCCTCAGCTTCTCTGGGATGACTACTCGCTGGCCCCAGAGTAAGCAGCCCCTTTCCAGCAACAGCTCTACTCTGCACCTGAAAAATGGTCTGAACTCCTCATCGGGCGGATTCGTGGGCCAGCCCTGCCTAACCCAGGAACTAACTTGGGCCAACGTCTTGTCGGCTGCCGTGGCTTTGGCGAGGTCGGCCGGGACAATGGGGGGTGAGTCGAGAGACTCGATCAGTAGGACTTGGTGATCCTGCTCTACCTCGCATGTGGGGTCCCCTATACTTGGGAGGGGAGATCGGGACAGTGCGTTCCCTGGGCGATAAACCAGCTAATACTGGTAGGCGTTGAGGAAAATGGCCCAACGCAGCATTCTGGGGGATAGTATTTGCGGTGTGGGTTTGCCGGTAGTGAAGATCCCCAAGAGTGGTTTGTGATCGGTCACTACCGTAAACTCGCGGCCGTACAAAAAGTCATGGAACTTTTTCGTTCCGGCGATGATGGCTAGGGCCTCCCTATCAGTTTGCGCGTAATTGCACTCGGCCTTTGAGAGGGACCTAGAGTAGTACGCTACCGGGGCTTCCCTCCCGCTTTCCAACACGTGGCACAGGACCGCCCCCACCCCCACTGGGGACGCATCACAGACTAAAACCACTGGTTTTTTCGGGTCGAAATGGGTCAGGACAGCGTCCGAAGACAGGAGTGACTTAAGCTCCTTGAATGCTCTCTCCTGCCTGTCCCCCCACTGCCAAACCGCGTCCTTCTTGAGCAGGGCATGCAGTGGCTCCGCGACCGATGCCTTCCGGGGCAGGAAGGTATGATAGAAATTTAGGAGCCCTAGAAATGACTGTAGCTCCGGTTTTGCGGTGGGGCGAGGGGCGTTCTTCACGGCTGCAACCTTTGACTCAGAGGGTTTGATCCCGTCCGGGGTTACCTTAAAGCCTAGAAACTCGACCTCCCTCGCAAAGAATACACATTTGTCCCTCCTCAGTCGAAGGCCTGCCCTCTCGAACACTGAAAGGACCCCATCTAGCCTCTTTGCCAACTCTAATTCGCTCCCCGCCGTTATCAACACGTCGGCGAAGTATGGGAGCACGCCTGGAAGCCCCTTTAAAAGGCGTTCCACAAGGGATTGGAAAATTCTGGGGGGCGAATTCACGCCAAACTGAAGGCGCGTTACCTTAAACGCCCCCTTGTGCGTCACTATCGTTTGCGCGGCGGCAGCAGCCGGGGTTACAGAGAGCTGCTGATACGCCTGAGCCAGATCTAACTTGGCGAAACACTTCCCCCCATGTAACATGACCAGCAAGTGGCTGACCACGGACACTGGATATGCGTTTGGCCGAATGGCCTTGTTAATGGTACATTTATAGTCTGCACAAATCCTGACTTCCCCGTTCGACTTAAGGGCTGTAACAATCGGCGTTTCCCACTCCACCGAGTCAACTGGAACCAAAATCCCCTGCCCCACCAACTTGTCCAGTTCCGCCTCGATCTTGTCCTTTAGGGCGAAAGGCACCCTCCTTGGTTTGAGGCGGATGGGCCGGATTTCTGGGTCCAGCTCGAAGGAAACCGGGGGCCCCTTGTATTTCCCAAGCCCCTTCTTGAAAACGTCCGGGTGCGCGTTGCACACGTCCCGCATTGGGTCAGTCTCGATGGCGTTAATGCCGGACAGTTCGATTCCCAGGGGAGCAAACCACTGCGTTCCCAAAAGGCAGCACCTCCCCCCTTTGAGGACCACTAAGGGCAGTTTTTCAGAGTAGCCCTTGAACTTCACCTTGAAATTCCCCACCCCCAACACTGGGATCCTGTTTCCCTGCACGTCCCGGAGGTGTGACTTCATGGCCCGCAGTTTGGGCCGCTTGTCTGGGGGAATACGCATGAACTCTTTTTGGGACAGGATGGAATAAGATGACCCCGAGTCTATCTCCATCCTCACTGGGACCCCTTGCAACAGTACCTCTATGAAAAACCGCCGGTGCTCCAGGCCCACGCGGTTCACGCCTTCCTCATCGTAGCTGGCTGCGACCTTCCTGGTGCCGGTCGCCTTCCGCTGGTGCGTCTGGGGATGGCTGGAACTCCTCTTGTCCTCGACTCGCCCGCGCCTGCATACTCGGGCGATGTGCCCCTTTCGGCCGCAGTTGTGACACTCGGCCTTTCGAAACGGGCACCTCGTGCGGTCGTGGGACGCCCCACAACCGTCGCAATGGCGGTCCTGCCGTTCTCGGGACTGCCGCTTCTCACCACGCTTCTTGATCCTCTGGACGTCGTCGTCCTCGCTGGAGTAGGGGTCCGCTGTTGTGGATGACTCCTCGGATGACGTTGGTGTGCCAGCGGGTGGCTTGGGGGCCCGCCAGGCCGTCTTCGCTGGTGTCCGCCGGGCCGCCTGTACTGGTGACTTGGCCCGCTTGGACGCGGCCCCTCGGGACTTGAACAGCCTCACCCCGCTCCTGGCCTCCTCGGCTGCTTGGGCCTCCCGCAGCACCTCGTTGAACGTGAGGCGTTGGTCGCGGGTCATCAGCCTCCTCTGCAGCTCCTCGTCCCTCAGACCACACAACATGCGGTCACGGAGGGCCTGGTCCAGGTCATCCCACTGGCAGTGGACCGCTGCAAGCCTGAGGGCCGCTGCGTAGGCGGACACGGATTCGCCCGGTCGCTGGTCTCGCCTGTGGAACGCGACCCGTGCTGGGAAGATCGAGACGGGCGGCTGGAAATGCTCACCCAGCCTCTCCAGGATACGGTCGATGGGGACCTCGTCTACCTTCCGGGGGGCCACCAGGGTCATCAGGATCCGCAGCGTGGCCGGCCCCACTTGGGCCAGGAAGTGGGAGCGCATCTTCGCGTCGGCGTCAACGCCCGCGGCTTCCATCGAGTGCCGAAACTGGCACTCGTAGAGCTCCCATTGTTCAGGCTCGCTCACATCGAACTGGTACGCCTTGACCTTGGGATTCGCCATCGATCCCATCCTCGTCGCCAATTTGGTGTCTGTTCCAGGAGACATAGAAAGAGTCACAGTATGGACTAACACAGGTTTATTGGTTGATGATCAGAACGAACATGTGGTAATGGCGGAGGTATCTCACATTATATACAGTGGTACAACACATTTGAACTTGGCTGCATGGTAGCTCATTGGCCGCTACCGGCGTGACGTCATCCCGGTCACGCCCGTCTTCGGTGGTGGATCAGGGGTAGTTGTTTGCTGCGGGAAGTTCCCGCGGCTGCAGGCGATTTGAGGAATGATGACCATGTGAGTTGAACACTCGCAGCTGCCCTCTATAGGCAGCTTGCTCGCGTTCCTTTAACAGCTGGGTTACATTGTGATTGTGGCTGGGTTACATTCATACATTTCTTAAAGCAACATTGTACATTCATATGAAGCAGCATTGTACATACACAACAAAAACACAATGGAAAAACAAAAGATGTAAATAGCATTTGACTCGTTTAACCCCTTTCCTTGTTTCCTTTGGGTTCAATCCTTCCATGGCTCATTGACAAAGGCTGGATGATCCATGGGGTCCCTCCCAGCCCTGCAGTTCTACCATGATGACAGATAATGAAAATGAAGAAGAAGAAGAAGAAGATATTTTTGCCCCTTCATAGAAGGACAACAAAGAAGGAAACTGTCTTCAACTGCTATTTCATTTGGTTTTGGCACCTGCTGCAGTTGCTGAGAATGTCGCTTTTGAATTCTCACTTAATGTGTCTCTAATGGTGTGAGCCTGAGAAAAAGATATTCTCAAAATATTATAAAATGAAAAAAGGCTTGTGTGGAAGTGGGATACTGTCTTTCAGACAGCATGGATGAAAACATTCTAGTCTTTATAGGACACTAGTCAAAGCACCTGGCTTTTTCCAGGTTAAAAATCTCACAAATTCCTCCCCCACCCCCAGTGCCCTCTCTAGTCTGGGTTCATCCATTTTCATTTGCACTGGTCACTGTATTTCTCTTCATCTATTCAGTTTATCCAAGGGATACAAGTTCCCAGAATCCTCCAGGCAGCAAGACTCCCAGTTAATGAACATTTGGAGCCCTTTGTTCTCAAAATTATGCCGTAATTTGACCCACGTGATTTTCTGAACTTATCTAAATTGAACTCATCTTTAAAATGAAGAGTCTTGGGATTCATAAGTAACAACAAATAATTGGGATGCCTCCAAAGGCTCCGAAAGTGATTTTATGCCATATTTTAAATCAGGCACCTCCAAAGTTTCTCTGCAAATTTAATGAAAATCTTTCCAGCTATTTAAGACAAAAGCATTAGTCTGCCTCTGAGGCACCCAATGTAGTAGTAGTAGTAATAATAATAATAATAATAATAATAATAATAATAATAATAATAATAATAATAATAATAATAATAATAATAATAATAATAATAATAATAATAATAATAATAATTACTACTACTACTACTACTACTACTTTATTATTATTATTATTATTATTATTATTATTATTATTATTATTATTATTATTATTATTATTATTATTATTATTATTATTATTATTATTATTATTATTATTATTATTATTATTATTATTATTTGTACCTCATAGGCCTGCTCAGCGTGCCAGGTTTGTAACTAAAGAATAGTAGGAAAGAAGAGTCTTGTTGTTGCCTTTAGCAGTTAGTAACCTAGACAACAAGCTGAACAGCAAGCACATAGGTTCCCTGGTCACAATCTTCCAAACTATGGTGAGTGGCATTGTTTTTCTGTGGAAATATTGACCCAAATCCTATTGATGTTTGTAACGCTAATGGTGCCTAGTTGGCAAGTGTTGGCATCCATCTCAGTTGTGCAATCAGGTGCATGACCTTTCATTTTCTAGCTTTTTAAAAATAAATAAATGTGAACAGTAGCTTCTGGAAGCTGCCAAATGTGACAGTTCACCTTTGAATTAGGTCCCACACTTCCTGCACAGTTTAACATTTCAAATGTCTTTTTTCTTTCAAAAGTGGAGATGAAGTTCCAGCTACTTCCATTTTCACTTTCCTACTTGGGGGTGGGTGGTGAGTGGGTTGCTGATCCTGCCTGGAGGCATAAAATTGGGTCCTTAACCTGCTATAATAATCCAACCAGATCTACCTGAAATCTTGCCTCTCTGCCACTGAATTTTATCTGCTCCCACTGATTTAGACCTTAGGGATTCTAAACCAGGGTCTGACAGTAGGTATGGACAAGCAGATTAAAACATGCTACCTTCCTGCTAGTTAGTTGGGAGTGAGGCAGAGGGAGAATATGTGTTCAGCCTGGTATGGATGGTTGGGGATTCATTCCCCCAAATGAACACTGTTCCAGTATTCACTCTGGAGCCTGAGATAATAGCACTGGCCAGGATTGCTTTTCAGCACAATTAGCTGGTACATAATTAGGGTTTTAAATAAATACATAAATAAATAAATAAATAAATAAATATCACAATAAAGACATAGAACACTAGGTTTTAAGTGCCCCACAAGGAAAGGTTACTGGCTTCAAAGAGGGCCATATGGGGGAAGGTAATATGCATATAACTATATATATATATATAATTATCTTGTATGCTTACATAGTATGATTACAGCTGTATGTGGGAATTATTATAGTCCTTCATGTCAATGAGTATATTTTGATTGTGTATTGCTGTTGCTGTTCAGTCTAGTGGTGATATTACCATTACTTCTGTAAGGCATATGCATCTATGTACCATATTTGCTGGCATATAAGACCTACCCCCACCCCCTAAAATACGCTGCAAAAATGGAATGTGTCTTGTACTGTATATACTGTAATAGCCTATAGTGGGCTACTTTGGTGATAACTGCGTGCATTTTATACTCCACTGCATCTTATATGCTGGCAAACACAGTGTACAGTGTATATTATACACAGATAATATACTGCAGTGGCTCAAGTGGTTAAGATGCTGAACTCGATGACTGGAAGGTCAGAGTACAATTCCCAAGTACTGTATGACAGAGTGCGCTCTGGTCTCTGTCCCAGCTCCTGCCATCCTAGCAGTTCAAAAGCAAGAAATTGCAAGTAGATAAATAGGGACCACTTCAGTGGGAAGGTAAACAGCGTTCCATGCACTAGTCATGCCTACCACGTGACTACAGAAACGTCTGCAGAAGCAGACAGCGCTGGCTCTTTGGTTTTGAAACAGAGATGAGCACTGAACCCTTGATTCAGTTATGACTGGCTTTTGAACAAGGGCGACCTTTACCTTTATCTATATGTAATTACTGTACATCTATAAATGATTGTGCACATGTGTTTTCTTGAATTCACTCATGTACTTGCCTATGTACCTATATAGTGTTGAAATGACCATATGCAGGCATGTGTGTGTTTCTGGTTCAGGTATACAGGAGTGTATATGTAAGCCTAACAGCATGAAACACATAGCAGGAATATCATGATTAGGCCAGTTTCCTCACTTATACTTTCTCCCCGTGTCTCCATGGAAACTGCACATGAAGAATATTGTCACTACAACTGCAGCCCACTGTGGTAGCGGAACAGGCAGCTCTTGGTAAAAGAGGCTTGAACATAATTTGGGTCGGTGCTCACCAGAAGCAGAATCATTTTCAAATAATAGATAAAACCAATAATTGAGAATAAAGAACACTGGTGTATTGTCAGTGGCTTGCTTGCTACCAGTGAGTAGCCAGAGCTTGCCAAGGGTTTTATGGAAAAGTTCCCAGGTCACTTTTAGGATTTCCGGACACCTTCACCCTGAGTAGCCCCCACCCCCAATAAATAAATAACTGAAGCACCAAAAAGCAGAGAGGAAGGTATAGCTGAAAGCCATGCCCAGTGGAAAGTGTTTCTAGGGTCCCCCCCCCCCGGTACCCTTACTAGTGGAGTGGTTCTTAAAATAATGGGAGCTGGTGGAATGTCTGGGTTTGTTTTCTTTTTAACTTGGAGAACACAGGAGATGTAAAAGGTCAATGGTGAAGAATATATTTTGAATGCAGAACGTTTCAGGCTCATTGTGTGGAATCCCGAGGAAGCCCTGGCAGTGACTCCTATCTGAGACCCTGGAGCATGCTAGTCAGGTCCAGCTACCCTTACAAGGCAAGATATGACAGCTGCCCCAGGTTCCAGTTTCCGGGTGTCAGGAAAAGGCAGTAAATTATTAGTTACGTAATTTGCTCTTGTGAGAGAGACAGAGGTGTTTCTGGGAATTTCTGTCTCATGTGCCTGAAATCATCTGGATGTTTTTAGCTGGTAAGTACCTTGACTTGTAAGAAAAACATCTTGCTGCTCTAACTTTAGGCAGTCTTGGACTGACCAGAAAGTCACTGTAGAAAATTATGTGAGAGATGGACCAGCGACTGCATTCAGCAGGTTACAGTTTCTTGTGTTCATTCATTCTGGGGGAACAGAAAAATAAAACAACCCATAGTATACAAATCACTGTCTCTTTGATGGCATAGAGCAGGGATTCTCAACTTGTAGCCCATGGGCCAGATGCGGCCTGTGGCACCATTTCATGTGCCCCCTACTCACTGCCTCCACCACACCAGGAAGTTTCATGTAGTGGAGGAAGGGCAAAATGGCCACCCAGCTCCTGAAGCTGTCTGAAGGAGCGTGATCCAGCCCCCGGCTTTAAAAGGTTGGGAACTCCTGGCATAGAGTCCTTAACAAGTCTAGAATTTGCAGCTGTCAAAAGAAAATAGGGAGGGGGAGGGAAACAAAAGACAGTTCTGTTGCAATGTTTTCTCTCTACTGTCAGTTCACATTTCCTAAATAATATGTAGGGGGGTTGTTTCTTTCTTTCTAAAGAAAATAAATTAAGGTATACAATTTCTTTCATTGTGTTAAAGACTACTTTAAACAAGAGAAATGTAAAAAAAAATCGTTTCATTGGGGAGTGCTTTTAATGCCTGGAGATGACACTACAGAGATTTCTCAAAAAGATTCTTCCGTTCAATTAATATTCGATACTGTGTGTCATTATTAATTTACATAATTATGGTTCCCCCATTCAAGCAGCTCCGTTCACATAAATTGCAGCAGTTCCATTACTACTCTGTGTAAAGGTGATGGTTGATACACTCAAACCACATGCATATGCAGGGATAGTTCAAAATATTTTGTTGCCTTGTTTCTCTTCCCATTCATTCCATATATACAAACCAGCTATACTAATTATTACAAGCTGCAGCAGAAATTGCATAGTATTTGTAGATCTAGCAACCTGAGGGACACCCCTCCATGACTGCAGCATTTGCCTCCTGAACCAGCCACTTCACTTATTCTGCACAACGTTAGGGCTGGCTCTGCTCAGATAAACACAATCAAATAGTGAAAAATGCTAGTAGGAGCTCCCTATTCTCTTGGATGTTGTTCTCTGGAGGCAGCCTGCTGTGGGACTTTTGCCCTCCAAGACCCATAGATGAAATATGTGAACTGACTCCACCAGTGGGGTGGCAAGGGCTATGTTACAGTGATGTGAGAAAAGATAGGGGAAAAAAACCCTGTGATGTTGGTCTGTGGCAGCTTTGTTTACAGATTGAGAATGCGACCTGGCACTCTATTGAGGGATGAACATCAAACGAGTATCACATTGACTTGTACACTACACTCAATCTTCTCTCAGCCTTTTAGTTTGTCCCTTGCTCTCTGAAATTTGCCTTGCTCTTTCCCTTCCTTTTTCTTTCATACTCAACTTTTCTCTCTACATTTCTTATGTTTTTCTCTTGTTAGCCAGTAATGCCAGATTTGTTAATGACCCCAAGTGATCAAGGAGAGGGTGACCTGGAGATTGAGTACCCTGAAGACAGAGGGAATTGGACTGGCAAGCTAGACTTCCTTTTGTCCTGCATTGGCTACTGCGTTGGACTGGGTAATGTCTGGAGGTTTCCGTACCGTGCTTATACCAATGGAGGAGGTAAGGTCAAACTGCCTCTGTTAGTTGCCCTTTCATGAAATGTTTCCATGTTCTTGGTTGTTTATGTCTGAAAGCTTCATATCCAAATTGAAAACTACCAGGAGAAATGGACATCTGGCAAAGCTAACACAAGACATTTTGGCATGCGAGGCAGAGTAGAAAATAGCACCCCAAAAGACAGGGTACACAGCCTCCTAGGCTAGTGAAAGTTGTCTTAGCGCTGGAGGCAAAACATCTCAGACACACGTTGCCTGGCACTAAAAATATAGTTCTAATGCATGAAAGAACTAATAAGCTGCTGCCCTTTCATAACACTTCAGATCTATCTCAGGTAACAGTCCCACTGTGCCTAATGGTTGGGTATGCCTAAACAAGTAAGGTACATGTTGTGTTCACACATCATTCTCTTCAGCATTGTATGAAGCGGTATAGAAGGCCACTGGAAAAAGGAATAGTGTGGTAGAGAAAGATGCTAATTCAATACTAATGTGTTCCTGATTATGCACACCATTATTAAACCTATCAAGTTGCAATCAAAAGGTCAAATATTTCAGGATCGTTTCACTGTCCAATAATAGCATTCATTTTTGTAACTAGGATAATGATGCTTTCTTTAAAAAATGACATGACTTCATGGAGACATGTTACTATTATTATATTTCGATACTGCCCATTTGGGTGGTATCCTACTCTGGGCAGTGAACAAACAGATAACAAATAACAACAAAACTCACAGCAAATCAAAACATCTGTGAACAACTAAACCTTACAATTTAAGTGTGCTGAATTCTCTAAAATGAGGGAGGAGGAAATACATGTCAAGGTACACAAGGGAAGAAGAAATCTCTGTCAAGGAACTGCCCGCTGTTCCATGTGAGTTGTTTACTCTGAAGCAGTGATCAGTTTGACACTGAGCACGGCTGCCAAACGTCCTCTGTGTTTCCAAGAGCAATGGGGGTGGGGGTAATTCAGCAGGTGGCAGGAACCCTCCTGAGCACTGTATAATGCTGTCTGCATGGATGCAGGATGTGAAAAGGCAGCACCTTCCTGGAAATGCCATCTTCTTCACTGGGGAAAAAATCATCATGGTTTTAGCCATACGTTGTTCACTGTAAAACTTTGGGGATGTTTTGCTTATGTACCAGGATGTCAATTCCTTAAGAGAACTAATTCAGTTCTCCGCAGATGGATTTTACAGTTAGTTTATGAGGGGGTACTATGTGACTGTTGCTTTTTAAAGATTTGTGGGTGGGAGTACTTTTCTTTGGCAAGGCATCTGCATGTAAGAAAAGTAGAAATGAAACTTTTTATATTGATGGGAAGTCTTGAAAAGCATTGCCCAATAGATCCTCATTTGCAAAAACAGAAAACTTAGTTGTTTCTTGGAGAGTCTGTGTGCTGTAGTGAATTGGACATTGGACTAGAGCTGGATACTGGAATAAAGGATACTGGTCTAGAGCTCAAGACAAGTGGGTTGAAATACTTTGGGGATTCATGTGAGCATGGTGGACTATTCCCTGAACATGGCACATATTTCAAAATTCCTGTTAGATTTGCTATGAATCAGAAATAACTTGACAGGACATAAGAGCATCATCTCCCTTCTTTGTCATTTAAAGAAAAAGAAAAATCAGTCATCAGTATGCTAAATTGAGCTTTTAACTGTTTTTGCTTAAATCACAGACATATGAGGTGATCAGGAGATGGACAGGGATAAATAAAAGAGGCTATCTAGACATCTCTGGCTAATTTGCAAAGATCAGCAGGAATATCCAGTTCCACAATATTTAACAATGTCAGAGTCCAGGGCATAGACAACTGTCAGGTAACTAGGACCCAGGACAACGAGGTAACAGGCCAACAAGTAACTACAGTGGTACCTCATACAATGATTTTAATCCATTCCACAGGACTCCTTGTTGTATGAAAATATTGCTTTACGATGCATGCATCGTATAGCAATTTCCTCTATGGGATGCATCATGCAATGATTTTTTTCGCTAAGCAGTTTTTCCCATTGAAAAACTGTTGTACGGTTTTTTCCCATAGGGAAAATTGTTATGCGGGACGCCATTCCCCCCAAAAACAACAACAACAACAACAACATACACACACACACATACACACAAACCCAACCCTAATTGTTATGCAATTTTGCTGCTATACGGGGCAGTTGTTGCATGTGGTTCCACTGTATATCTCAGTCCAGAGTCCAAGTCAAGTTAGAGATGCAGGACTGATCCAGCTGATGAAAACATAGTCCAAATGAGCCAGAAGTCAGATGACCAGACACAGCAGAAAACCCTCAGGGGCTGCAGTAAGGCGATGATGGAATTCTAGGAGCAAGGATCCAGGCAAGGCAAAAGAGGAGTCCACAGGAACCATGAACTGGGCAGAATTCTTCAAAAACAGGAACAAGATAGAGATGTTCAACAGTTGAACCCATGAACAAGGCAAGAGATCCAGGAGTCCAAGCAACTGCAAGTTTACAGAGCACCGGAATAAGGCAGGGAATCTTCAGAAGCTGGAACCCAGAACAAGGCAACAGATCCCAAAAGCCAGACAACTGTAAGCCTGCTGTGGTGGCTCAGTGGTTAAGTAGCTTGGCTTGCTAGCTGGAAGGCTGGCAAGTCGGCAGTTCGAAATCTGGGTACTGCATGACAGATTGAACTCCCATCTTTGTCCCAGCTCTTGGGGACATGAAAGGAGCCTCATTTGGGCATTCCCTGAGTGGAGTTTCTTCCGCAAAAAACCCTTTCAACCCAGAATAATTTCTGACATGAAATAATAGTTTTTTTTGCTCAGGCAGCTTCTGGGAGGAAGGACTAGTTCCTGTATAGCTAAGGCACACAGGGTCTCCTATGAAGGGCTGGAACCTTGCCCAGGGACCTCAGGTGGGGTTTAGCAGTTGCAGCAGGGTGAAGATCCAGTCCTGCAGGACTTAGAACAGCTGCTGCAAATCCTGTCAAACAGTAGGAATGATCAAATGGTTCCCCATTTGTCCTGAGTTAGATTGGTAAAATGATACAAGCTTGGGGTGAGCCAGAGTGGACTTTAAGGTGGAAGGGCTATGACCTCTTTATGCATGCATACCCTTGGACTTTGGAGGGCTGTACAAAAGGCCCTGTGGAATGAAAAAAATGCCTTCTAGTATCCATGTTTTTTTTAAAAAAATTTACAAAATGTTATGGACCTGAGGGCAGAGCTCTTCCGGGAGGCCAGAATTGAAAAATTACCTCTGAAGTCTTCTAGAAAGCAAAAGGAGCTTTTTAAAAAAAAACCCACACAAACAATATTTTCAAACAGATGTGAAGGGACTGTGAGGCCCTAGGACCGTGATGGCGAACCTTGGCACTCCAGATGTTCTTGGACTTCAATTCTCAGAAGCTCAATCCCCCGTGAATCCACACAAATGGGTTTGCTGCGATTCATTTGGCCTGCACCGCCCTCGTCGCTCCTGGAAGCGGAAGTAAAACCCATACAGGCACGTTTTACTTCCACTTCTGGGAGCGACGAGGGCAGCGTGGGCCGGATCATACCTGTCAACCATCCTGATTTGGCTGGGATTACCTCATAATTCGGCACCAATTTGCACCATTTCCCGATCCGCGCTGCCAAAACCCCGTAATTTGGCAGCGGGGGAAAGGTGGCACTGCGCAGCCCATCTGCACAGATCGCGTTGCATACATGCGTGGAAGGGCTCTACACTTCCGTAGCTCCCTTCCACGCATGCGCAGGAGGCTACGCTGCCTGCATAGAAGGCTACGCAAGTGGCGTAGCCCTCCATGCGCATGCGTACAACGCGACCTGTGCAGACCCGGTCTGCGCAGGTCCTGGATTCGCCGGAGCTGTGGTTGACAGGTATGGGCCGGATGAATAGCAGCAAAGCCATTCATGTGGATTCACAGGGACTTGGGCTTCTGGGAACTGAAGTCCAAGAACATCTGGAGTGCCAAGGTTCACCGTCACAGCCATCGGAGCACACAAGGACCCCTGAAAGACTATATGGCCTGTGGGCCACATGTTGCCTTCATCTGGTTGAGACAGCAGACCTAGAAAATATAATTTTAAAAATAACATTACTCATAGTAGAGCCCTGGAAGACTCCTTATTCAAGATGAAGTATTGCTGCATCCTTCAAATGTTACTTGTGTTATGGGAAAGAATTCTAGCCTTTCTGTGGCTGCTTCCAGGGAAAGGTCTTGTCATTTAATAAATCTGCCTCCGTTGCTGCTTTTTAGCCAGGTGGTTAGATAGTATGGATGATAGTGTTTTATATTTGTAACCCTGCATATTTCCCCTCATTTTCCCCTTTCCACCCTCCTCTCTCCAAAAAACAAACAAATAAAATAGAAAAATCTGTTAAATTGTGGGTGGAAAGAGCTTGCAGAGTCTTGTGATTGGTCGTGCTAAGAGCTCTCCATCTGGAAATCTCTTGTCAGCGTCTATTTGCCAAAATGTAAGAACAATCATTTCCTGCTCCTGAAGAAGCAGCTTTATACCAGATCAGACCATTTCTCCAGATGACTCAGTGCTGTCTAACTTTAACAACAACAACAACAACAACAACAACAACAACAACAACAACAACAACAACAACAACAATAATAATAAACTTTAATTTATATCCCGCACTTTCTCAGCCGAAGCCGACTCAAGGCGGCCATTACAACAAATATATACCATACAAACCAATAATACAGTAGTAAATAAGCAAAAAAGTAAATTCAGTACAACTCAAAAGCAATTTAACAAAGTCAAATTACAACACAAAATATCACATCAGAAATAAACCCAATAATAATGAATAACAAAATTAGACAAGATCACCCAAGAAATCCCTGGCCTCTAGAGTCTTTTGAATCCGGAGGAGGAGGGCAGGGCCCGAGAACGCTGGCTAGTGGTGTGGCCGGGAGAGCCTCTTCACCCCCACCGGGGCCAGAAAGCGTGGCATGGCCATGGCTGGCACGATGCCCCCTCGCCCCAGCAGTTCTCCAGGGACTCAGGACGTTTAGTGTAAGGGACCAAAGACAATGAAACAGCCGAAGGGTTGGCTTAACACAGGTTTATTGCATGATGATCCGGAGGAACATGTGGTAATGGCAGATGAGTAGCTCAATATATACAGCTGGCTATACATTTGAATGTGGCTCGTCGACAGACTATTGGTTGCTGCCTGCGTGACGTCGTGGGAGGTCACGCCCTTCTTGACCAGGTGAAGAGGTGGTGGGGAATCTTCCCGCGCTGCTGAACCAGGTGAATCTGAGCCATGAGAGCTGGACGCTCGCTATTGCCATCTAGTGGTCACTAGCTCGCGTGACCAGATTGCTGGCACTCAACATCAAAAAGGCTGCAGAGCAGCTTTTAAACTGATAACTGGGGGAAAGCCGACAGGAGCTGGGCAGCATCCGGTTTGGGAAAGTGTGTATTTGAGTAGTGAGGAGGATGCAAAAATTACTGAGCAGAGCGAGGAGCTAGTCACTAGCATTCTAGCAGAAGGATGCAAGAGGCAGTCTAACAATGCAACTGGACACAAAAGACTGTGTCAGAAAAGCATATATAAATGCTTGTATACAAATGCCAGAAGCCTCCGGAACAAAATAGGGGAGCTGGAATACTTAGCAATAGATAAGAATATTGATATTATTGGTATCACTGAAACCTGGTGGACGGATGATAACCAATGGGATACAGTTATCCCAGGCTACAAACTGTACAGGAAGGATAGGAAGGGGCAAACAGGAGGTGGTGTGGCCTTGTATGTCAAAGAAGTGATAAAATCGTATGAATTGGAATATCTAGGTGATCTGGAGTCACCATTAGAAGCTCTGTGGGTAAGAGTACCAGGCCACAAGGATGGTCTAACAGTAGGCATATACTATCGGCCTCCGACCCAAACTCTTGAGGGAGACTGGCAGTTGGAGAATGTTGTAAAGGAGGCATCCAAGAAGGGAAGCCTGGTTATAATGGGGGACTTCAATTACCCTCACATAGACTGGGTGAACTGTTGTTCAGTACATGATAAAGAGATAAAGTTCCTAGATATGCTAAATGGTTGTTCCCTGGGACAGATGGTTGAAGACCCAACTAGAGGTACAAGAATCCTTGACTTGATCCTGAGTAATACTCAGGATCTGGTGCAAGATGTTAGTGTGACTGATCCAATAGGGAACAGTGACCACAACTCAATTATGTTTAACTTGATCATAGACCGCAAGTCACTGATAAAATCTAACACAGAGACCTTAAATTTTCAAAAAGGAAATTTCCCAAAGTTGAGGAAACTAGTAAAAAAGAAGCTGAAAGGGAAAATTGAGAGAGTCCAAACACTCCAAGAGGCATGGAGGCTGTTTACAAAAACAATAACAGAGGCTCAATTGGAATGCATACCCAAAAGGAAAAAGGGCACTGCCAGGTCCAAGAGGACTCCGATGTGGCTTACAGGAGCTGTTCGGGAAGTGATCAAGAGCAAGAAAAGCTCATTTAGAAGATGGAAGGCTTGTCCGAATGAGGACAGCAGGCAGAAACATAAATTCTGGCAGAACAAATGCAAGGCAACAATCAGGAAAGCAAAGCAAGACTTTGAGGAGCGTATAGCTAAAAATACTCAGAGAAATAACAAAGACTTCTTTAAGTACATTAGAAGTAAGAACCCAACTAGGAAGGCCATTGGACCATTAGATGACAATGGAAGGCAAGGGGTTATTAAAGAGGAAACAGAGATTGCAGAGAGACTCAATGAATTCTTTGCTTCAGTATTCACTGAAGAAGACAGAGGCCACATGCCCAAAACAGAGCCTATCTTCGTAGGGAGGGAAACCAAAGAATTAAGCCAGATAGAAATAACCAGGGAGGAGGTCCTTGCATGTCTTGTTAAGCTAAACACTAACAAATCACCAGGACCAGATGGCATCCATCCACGAGTTCTCAGGGAACTTAAAGATGAAATTGCTGATCTCCTAGCCAAAATATATAACCTTTCCCTCAAATCAGGCTTTGTGCCTGATGACTGGAAGGTAGCGAATGTAACACCAATTTTCAAAAAAGGATCCAGGGGTGATCCAGGAAATTACCGACCTGTCAGTTTGACATGTGTCCCAGGTAAAGTGATGGAAACCATCCTAAAAGATAGAATTAATAGGCACATAGAAGAGAAGGCGCTGCTAAAGGAGAGCCAACATGGCTTTTGCAAGGGCAAATCATGCCTCACTAACCTGTTGGAATTTTTTGAGAGTGTCAACAAGCATGTGGATAAGGGGGATCCAGTTGACATTGTTTATCTGGACTTTCAGAAGGCTTTTGACAAGGTCCCACACCAAAGGCTCTTGAATAAACTTACCAGTCATGGAATAAAGGGACAGGTCTTGTCCTGGGTCAGCAACTGGCTAAGGGACAGGAAACAGAGGGTAGCAGTAAATGGACACTTCTCCAAGTGGAGGGAAGTAAAGAGTGGGGTCCCCCAAGGTTCAGTACTGGGACCCCTGCTTTTCAACCTCTTCATAAATGATCTAGAGGTAGGAGTAAAAAGCAAGGTAGCCAAATTTGCTGACGACACTAGATTATACAGGGTAGTGAAAACTGTGAGAGATTGTGAGGAGCTCCAGAGGGATCTCTTGACACTGGGGGAGTGGGCAAAACAGTGGCAAATGAGTTTCAACATTAGTAAGTGCAGAGTGATGCATGTTGGGGCAAAGAACCCCAATTACATTTATAAACTGATGGGGTTTGAACTCTCTGCGACAAACCAGGAAAGGGACCTTGGTGTCCTGGTGGACAACTCAATGAAGGTGTCAACCCAGTGTGCCTCAGCAGTGAAAAAAGCAAACTCAATGCTAGGGATCATTAGGAAGGGTATAGAAAATAAGTCAGCAAGTGTCATTTTGCCTCTTTATAAATCTATGGTGAGGCCCCATCTGGAATACTGTGTACAGTTCTGGTCGCCATACCTCCAGAAGGATATTATGGAGCTGGAAAAAGTGCAGAGGAGGGCAACCAGAATGATTAGGGGACTGGAACACCTTCCTTACCATCTGAGGCTGCAACGGTTGGGCCTCTTCACTCTTGAACGACGACGTCTAAGAGGTGACCTGATTGAAGTTTATAAAATCATGCACGGTGTGGACAAAGTAGATAAGGAAAAACTGTTTTCCCTATCGCATAACACTAGAACTAGGGGACACTCGATGAAACTTTTGGGTACTAGTTCTCAAACAAATAAGAGAAAGTACTTTTTCACCCAGAGGATTACTGGCCTATGGAACTCCCTGCCAGAAGAAGTGGTGACAGCTGTCAGTCTTGACAGCTTTAAGAAAGGATTAGACAAGTTCATGGAGGACAAGAGTATCAATGGCTATAATTATGGATACTTAAGGACAACCTCCGGGTTGGAGAGATAGGCAGGATATCTCTCAATATCATTTCCAGGGAATCCTAAGCAGGTGAAGGCATCTCTTTGGGAATAATGCCCTGAAGGAAATGGTGAGCCACTGTGTGAGACAGAATGCTGGACTAGATGGGCTGTGGCCTGTTCCAGCAAGGCTGTTCTTATGTTCTTATGTTCTTATGTCCCCTTATCAGGTTTACATTGATACAGCTGATGGTTATAATGTTGCACACAGAAAGGTTACATTGTTAACACATGGCAAAGGTACATTGTTAAAGGCACAGCTTTACAGAACACAACATCCCTCCCCCCTAGGATGAGACGAAGTCTCTCAGCCAAGATGGCTTGTTGCATGTGCGTTTGGGCCGTGAAGAGGGCTGCCCCCCCGGGGGCGTTATTGCTTCTTTGTTCCCTGGTCCCTTGTCCTGAAATGGGAGAGGGAGACTTGTTAGTGGCTTGCCGCTGTCTGGCGGCCTTAGGGGAAGGGAAAAACTCCATTGTGGGCAGACCGGGGGCAGTCGGGGCTAACGAAAAACCCCTCTTCTCGCTTGGACGGGTGGGGGACCACTCCGAAAAACTCCCCCGGTTCTGAAAATCAAAATCTAACTTAGTAGGGGTATCCGCATTTGTGGGGACATTCCGCGAGATATGTATGGGGTCGGGTTCCTCCTCCTCCTCAGAAAGATCCCCTAGGATATCTACGAGAATATCCCCCTCCCCCCTTGGTGGGGACCCGCGGCCCCCTTTCCCTCCCCCTTGGGCTGAACGGGTGGGGGAGAACCCTAACGCTGATTTTTCCTCTATTTGGTCCGTGCCCTGCTCATCGGAGACCCTGCGTCGGAGCTGATCCGCGTGCCGCCTCCACAGGAGCCCTGTGCTGGTTTCCACGCGGTATGACACGGGGCCGGTTTGCTCCACAACTACGCCCGGTACCCAGGCTGGGCCCGTGCTGGCGTAGTTCCTGCAATGCACGGGGGCGCCTACACTGAAACTCTTTGTAGCCTCTAGCCCGATGTTCCTTCCTTTGTCCTCTACCCTCGTGGGGTCTAGCCTAGTAAGGATGGTGGTCAGTTTCCTACGCATTAAGAGTTCTGCGGGGGAGTATCCTGACGCCAACGGGGTCACCCTGTACCCTAGCAGAAACTGGCACACTTGCAGGTTCAGATCCCCGGGGCCCATGCGCCGCAACGCGTCCTTCGTGGTGCGGACGAGGCGCTCTACTTGGCCGTTGGTGGCCGGGTGAAACGGGGCGGAGGTGATGTGCCGAACGGCGTTGATCTCCATGAATGCCCTAAACTCGGAGGACGTGAAGCAACTAGCGTTGTCGCTAATTAATGTGTCGGGTATGCCGAACGTGGAAAAGAGCCTCCGCAAATGCCTAATGGTCTGGGCCGAGGAGGTGCTCGTGACTGGGATAACCTCCAACCACTTGGAGAAGGCGTCCACTACGAGAAGGAACAGGGTGCCTCTGAACGGGCCCGCAAAATCAACGTGCACCCGGGACCACGGCCCCTTAGCCGCGTCCCATTCCCTGTGGGGAAGGCGGGCCTCCTCTGGTCTGGAGCATTGGCAACTTTCACAAGTGCCGACCATGTGCTCGATGTCGGCGTCCAGCTGGGGCCACCAGAAGTAACTCCGGGCCAGCGCCTTGGATCGCACGATGCCGGGTTGGCTGACGTGCAGCAGTTTGAGCACCCGCGGCCGAAGGAAAGTGGGAATCACTACCCACTGCCCCCAAAAGAGGCACCCCCTCTCTAGGGACAGTTCTAGCTTTTTTCTGAAAAATGGAGCGAACTCCTCCGCTGGGGAGGATGCCGGCCACCCTTTCTGCACCCAGGAGCTAACTGCCGCTAACGTCTTGTCCTTCTCTGTCGCTTTGGCGATGTCGGCGGGCACTACGGGGGGCGAATCCAGCACCTCTATCATGAGAACCTGATGGTCCCGCTCCCCCTTGCTCACCTGGCTGGGCGTGAGGGGAAGGGGAGACCTAGATAGAGCATCCGCATGGCTGATCTCTTTCCCGGGCCGGTAGACCAACGCGTGCTGATACGCGTTGAGAAAAATGGCCCACCTGAGCATCCTCGGGGACAGTATCTGTGGGGTGGGCTTATCTGCGGTAAAGATGCCTAGCAGGGGCTTGTGGTCTGTTACAATGTTGAAGGGGCGGCCGTACAGAAAATCGTGAAATTTTTTCGTCCCCGCGACTATTGCTAGTGCCTCCCTGTCTGTCTGTGTGTAGTTTCTCTCCGCTTGGGACAGGGACCTGGAGTAAAATGCTATTGGGGCCTCCCTTCCGTTTTCCAACACGTGGCACAGCACCGCCCCCACCCCCACTGGAGATGCATCACAGGTCAGAACTACTGGGCGTTTGGGGTTGAAATGGGTCAGTATGGCGTCGGACGCCAGGAGGCTTTTTAGCTCGCTAAATGCCCTTTCTTGGTCATCGCCCCACTTCCATGCCTGGTCTTTCTTTAGCAGTTTGTGTAGTGGTTCAGCCACCGCTGCCTTCCGGGGGAGGAAGGAGTGGTAAAAGTTGAGCAGCCCTAGGAACGACTGCAGCTCGGGCTTGGAGGTGGGGCGGGGGGCTTTCTTAATGGCTGCCACCTTGGACTTGGATGGTTTTATTCCCTCAGGAGTCACACAAAACCCTAGGAACTCAACCTCGGTTGCGAAGAAGACGCATTTGTCCTTTCGCAGTCTCAGCCCCGCTTTTTCGAATATTGTCAGGACCTTCCCCAACCTCTTGGCCAATTCAACCCGACTCCCCCCCCCGTTATTAACACGTCATCAAAATAAGGCAACACCCCCTCCAGTCCCTTCAGGAGGCGTTCCACGAGTGACTGGAAAATTCCAGGCGCCGAATTCACGCCAAACTGGAGGCGCGTCACCTGGAACGCCCCCTTATGGGTGACTATGGTCTGCACAGCAGCGGCGGCAGGGGACACCGTAAGCTGCTGGTAGGCCTGTGCTAAGTCGAGCTTAGCGAAACACTTTCCCCCGTGTAACCTGGCCAGCAGATGGCTGACTACCGGCACCGGATATGCATTCGGGCGGATCGCCTTGTTGATGGTGCACTTGTAGTCGGCGCATATGCGGACCTCCCCATTGGCCTTTAGCGCGGTTACAATTGGAGTTTCCCACTCCGTGGAATCAACAGGCACAAGGATTCCCTGGCCCACCAATTTGTCCAGTTCCGCCTCTATCTTGTCCTTAAGTGCGAACGGCACCCGGCGTGGTTTAAGACGAATTGGGCGGACCTCCGGGTCCAGGTCGAATGTCACTGGGGGCCCCTTGAATTTCCCCAGTCCTTTTTTGAAAACTTCGGGGTGCGCCTCGCACACCTCCAGAATTGGATCAGTCCCAACGGCGTGCATCCCAACGGCGTGCACCCCCCCAAACAACAAACCCAGGGGCTGGAACCATTGAGTCCCGAGGAGGCTGCAATCTCCCCCTTTGAGCACGACTAGGGGCAGGGACGCGGCGTGCTTCTTGAATTTAACCTGAAATTCTCCAACCCCCAACACTGGAATGCTGTTCCCTTGCACGTCCCATAGTGTGGACCTCAATGCTTTGAGCTTGGGTCGCTTGTGGGGGGCAATTCCCAAAAACTCCCTCTGGGAAATGATTGAATATGAGGACCCCGAGTCAATTTCCATCCTAATGGGAACCCCTTGGACTAGTACCTCAACAAAATAGCAGGGGTGTCCTGCAGACACGCTGAACACTGGGGCGTCGTCCTCGCTGCCGTCGGAGATGCGGCCCACGCCGTCCTGCTTCCGCGTGGCCTGGGCGCCGTCCTTGGGTCTCGTTGAGCGGTCTTGTCCCGCGGAACGGTCTGCGTAGCTCCTCCGGGTCTCGCGCTTCTTCCTGCACACCTTGGCGATGTGCCCGCGGCGGCCGCAGTTGTGGCACTCGGCCTTCCGGAACGGGCACTTTACGCGGTCGTTGGCCGCTCCACAGCCGTCGCATCGCCGGCTCTCCTTCCGGACCCTCCGGACGTCCTCGTCGTCGCTGCTCTCTGTGGATGACCTCGAAGTTCGCCGGGCCGCCTGTACCGGAGCCTCTGCCTTGCTCGACTTCGGCCGCCAGTCCTGGAGTTCTTGGACCCCGGCCTTCGTAGCTTCTGCGGCCTGGGCCGCTCTGACGACCTCCTGCAACGTGGGAGGCGGCTCTTGGTTCATTAATGTGCGCTGGGTCTCGGCGTCGTTCAGGCCGCACAGCACACAGTCCCGGAGGGTGATTTCGGCATTCTCCCATTTGCACGGGCCGGCCGCCAGCCACAGGGCCGCCACGAATGCGGCGACCATCTCCCCGGGCGCTTGGACTCGCCTCCAGAACGCACTCCGAGCGGGAAACATCGCTGTGGCGGGCCGGACGTGCTCACGCAGCATCTGCATGAGTTCCTTGGCCTTGAATTCGCTCACCCTCCTCGGTGCAATCAGGTCCACCAAGGTCCTTTTGGTTTCTTGTCCGAGCATCCTGGTGAAGATGGCCCTTTTCTTTGCCTCTTCCGTGACTTCGGACTCGATCAGTGCTGCCTGGAAGTCCATCTCGAAGATCTCCCAGTCGCCCGGTTTCCTGATTTCGAAACCGGCGCATGTCTTGGTCCCGTGGGGTGCCATTATCCCACCTTCGTTGCCAATTTAGTGTAAGGGACCAAAGACAATGAAACAGCCGAAGGGTTGGCTTAACACAGGTTTATTGCATGATGATCCGGAGGAACATGTGGTAATGGCGGATGAGTAGCTCAATATATACAGCTGGCTATACATTTGAATGTGGCTCGTCGACAGACTATTGGTTGCTGCCTGCGTGACGTCGTGGGAGGTCACGCCCTTCTTGACCAGGTGAAGAGGTGGCGGGGAATCTTCCCGCGCTGCTGAACCAGGTGAATCTGAGCCATGAGAGCTGGACGCTGGCTATTGCCATCTAGTGGTCACTAGCTCGCGTCCCCTTATCAGGTTTACATTGATACAGCTGATGGTTATAATGTTGCACACAGAAAGGTTACATTGTTAACACATGGCAAAGGTACATTGTTAAAGGCACAGCTTTACAGAACACAACATCAAGACAAAGGCCTTCCCTCACCTACTGCCTGTTGAGGATTTATCTTGGCCCTTGCGCATGTAAAACATGTGCTATTCTACAGAACTGGGGTCCTCGTACTAGCAGGTTCTAATGATGAGGAAAGATATGAGTGTCTGTGGAAGGTGTTCTATTGCTAGGGTGATAGAGAATATTGCTGCCAGGTGATTACCTGCATATTTCTCAGAAAACTAAGGTTTACATCTGATTTTCTTATCCTCTGTTTCCTTCTGCTCTTCTCCACAACTACTCTGGACAGTTTTCCAGTCCTGTGGAAGAGATTTTGAGGGAGTGGCGTAGGACTGCAACAGGTGGAGCATCCCTGTCTTTCTGGCTCTGCTTATGGAAGACTGATAGGGGTACATCACACCCTTACAAATATAGCAGTACATCTTCTACAGCTTCTTTCCTTTCACGTGTTTTCTTCACCTGTCCCTCCATTACTGTGTACTAGTAGCTGTCAGATAGGAAACAGAAAGCAAGAGATTGGGGAAACCACCAAATTGCCCCTTTTTGGATCACCAGCATGGAGCTGGTCTTTTCTGGTATGAATGAGGGTACGTCATTATAATTTTTTTGGTTTCAGAAATGCATGATCAAACCAAAGCACCACAATAGGTGTGCTTTAGGGTGATGCTTACAGTGACATCTTGGGGTGGGTTTCACATGGCATGGCTAGGAGAACTTCCCCTCATCTTTGTTGTATCTTTCCTTTAAACATTTTTTTAAAAAATTGTTCAGTGCAACTCAACAGTATTTCACTTAAACCCCATGTGAGAAGGCAACTTGTTTCAACAAGGTGGGGAGAAGGACTACTTCCAGAAGCTTCCACTGGGAAATAGGGGAGGGGGAAGTTCAAGAGTTGCTGGCTCAGGATGGACTGATGTGCTTTAGGCATTTTGCAGTGTACCAGATTACATATCCTTCCTTGTCCTCAACAGCCTGGTGTTATTGACAGCCCAGCAGAATTCTGTTACCTAGTCTCCTGTTTCATTTCTGACCCCCTAGGCCCAATTCTCTGATGAGGCCTGCCTCATTTCCTATTGTTGTGCATTAGTCACCATTGATTATTAGCAACACCACTGATTGTTAGCATATCCTTTTTTGGTATGGTCCCTTTTCTATTGGACACTGATGCAAAAGCTTAAAATTTCTCTTCCCCCCCCCCCAGCATCTGTAGTTAGAACATAAGGATGAATAGTGGTTATGCTCACAAGTATCTATGAAATCTGATTGATATTATTTTGCCAAACTTTATGCTTATACATACCTCCCCACTCCTTATTATTAAATCATATTTTTTCTCAGTTTGCCATTGAAAATGTCATATTCTAGCCCATTTTAGTCCACTCACATTAATACAATGTTTAAACATTCCATTTTTTGTTTTCTGTTTTTGCACCTACTTTGATTCATACCTCTCACCTCCCATGTGCCAATTATGTTGTGTAAAGCATCAGATCTTCCTTTTGCCTCTGTGTATGTTAACAACTAGACTTTTTTTTTGCTTTTAATCTAGTTGCTTTGTTAGCTATGGAAGATTTATATCTATCCGTTGCTCTTCTTTGGTAGTTTACTGAGTGCCTTTCATCTCTTGTTTCATTTTGGATTGTCTCATCACAGAGTTGTAAGCTATAAAACAGTCAGAACTTGGTTACTCTGTCTTTCTTTGGCTCATTACTAACAAGAGTTAGCTTGGCTTTCTCTGGTATTGGCTGTGGAAGATCTTCCATCATTGTCACCTTCCACTGCTGCCACTGCCTAGTACTGTGATGGCAAAACCTGGTACTCCAGATGTTCTTGGACTTCAATTCCCGGAAGCCCAAGCACCCTGTGAATCCACACAAATGAGTTTACTGTGATTCATCCAGCCTGCGCTACCCTCGTCACTCCCAGAAGAGGAAGTAAAATGCACCCATACAGCGGGTTTTACTTCCGCTTCCGGGAGCGACAAGGATAGCATGGGCTGGATGAATTGCAGTAAACCCATTCATGTGGATTCACAGGGAGCTTGGGCCTCTGGAAATTGAATTCCAAGAACATCTAGAGTGCCAAGGTTCATCATCATCGGCCTTGTAGCTGTTCTTTGGGAGGTCCTTTTCCCTCATCACCATTGCAACTATCAGTTCTCTTCTGCTGATATGACTGTTAATTCAATAAGATGTATGCTTCAGCTTTGACTGTTCTGCTTTGGGAGACCTTGCTAGGAGTCCAGACTTGTAATGAAGTCTAGCCTCCAGATGCAACTTTCCTACAGCATTATGGAAAAAGCCAACATATTTTGTTTCCTGATTCATTTGCAGTTTTAGAAGTACAAGTCTGCCCTCCAGATTGCAGCCCTGGAATCTTGCTGGTGAAGGCACAGGAAGTATCTGATACATATGCAATATGTACTTGTTGCTACAGGCCATCAAGTTGCACCAATTTACTTCATGCTTAACGTGGTCTTATTTAATCATGTTACTAGTCCAGACTTTTCTAGTTTTGCCAGCTGTTCTGTATGTTTTATGCTTGTCTCTTACAGGGGCGTTCCTTGTTCCTTATTTCATCATGTTGGCAATATGTGGGATCCCCATCTTCTTCATGGAGCTGTCATTGGGCCAGTTCTCAAGCTTGGGGCCTCTTGCTGTTTGGAAGATAAGCCCACTCTTTAAAGGTATGTGAATGTGCTAGTTCCTCAAAATTTCTCTCTCTCATTCTTCCTCTGTAAAAAATAAGATATTTATTTAGTTAGTTCGACTTATATTGCTGCCCAATCGACAGGCGACTCTGGGCGGCTTACAATATTGTCCCATAAAAATATATAAAACCCCGCTAAAACAATTAAAACTTTGTAATATTAAAAAGGTTAATAACATTTAAAAACCCATCCACCCCATCCATAAACCAGAGACAGCGAGGGAGGATCATGCCCATTCAGATAAGCCAGCAGGCAGGGGTCATTCTACCATCAATACCCCACACCTGCACCACTAGCCAGGTTTTAAGATCTTTCCTAAAGGACAACAATTCTGTCTCTAACCGTAGCTCTATTGGCAGGAGGTTTCATAGGGCCGGTGCGGACATGGAGAAGGCCCTCCTTCGTGTGCTAGAGAGACGAGCCCCTCTAGCTGATGGTACAATTAGGGAGCCTCTCTGGTCCATTCTTGTTGGATGGACAGATGTTCTTGGAGCAACGCGGTCTCTTAGGTATCCTGGCTCACTACCATGTAGGGCTTTAAAGGTCATAACCAGCACCTTGAATTGCACCCGGAGGCATACTGGTAACCAGTGCAACTCTCAGAGCAGCGGCGAGGCATGGGTATAACGCCTGCACCCCATCAACACCAGGGCAGCTGCATTCTGGACCAGCTGCAGCCTCTGAATGGTTGCCAAGGGCAGCCCCATGTAGAGCGCATATCTGTGTAAAGACATCCAGGAATAGGAGCACTGGCCTTGGCTGGCATCTTTGCTCATTTAGCGGCAAAGGTAAAAAGCCTATCCACCATACAGGAAGGAAAATGGACATCACACAAAATAATTAATGAAATATCAGAGTGAGAAGTATAGTGACCCACTAGTAAGACCCATTTTTAAAAAGTTAATTACATTATAGTTACCATTACAATTAAGGACAAACTCCATGGTTTTTACTTTATCACTAACCAAAACTATTGCTACTGTAAAAGTAGCAAAAATTACATCTATATCAATATAATTGTCCCTCATTAAGATTTAAGATGTAGTTACAGTTTCATTACAAGAAAAAGGAATTAATTGCATCAATGTTGTAATTAGTTACTCCCAAGCATTGCAAGTGAATGCATCCTTTCATATATGGATGGATCCGTATTAATGTTAACATGCCTGATATTTTCACATAGCTCTCCTGTTTTTAAATTAGTTGGCCACAGAATGCGCCAGAAGGATTGGTGGTAATATCAAAATGAAAATGGCTAGATTGGAATAAATGGTTATGGATGGACCATATAATCGGTACAACTGAAGCTTCTGTGTCAAAGATCGGGTGCCATTGTCAGGTATATGGCAGTTCTGTCTCAGATTTCTTGGCATTGCAATTTGCAGCAGGAAGAATTCAACAGATAAGATACACCCACACCCACCCTGAGCTTCCTGTTCCTTGCGTTTTTACCATGACATTGATTTCCATTGTTTCTGCTCTTTTTTAGGCGTTGGCATGGCCACAATCCTGATTGTCTCCTTGGTGGCCATTTACTATAACATGATCATTGCATATGTTCTCTTCTACCTCTTTGCTTCACTGACAAACAACTTGCCCTGGCAGCATTGTGGTAACTGGTGGAATACAGATTTGTGCCTGGACCATGGTGTCAGGCCCACCGGGAACAGTGGTGTCCCTCTCAACACCTCTATCACTGTCAGCCCAAGTGAGGAATATTGGAGGTAAGTGTTATGTATGTATGCATGTTCATTATACTGTAAGGCAAGATTGTAACCACTCCAGATACAAACGATATCAGCTGTAAAGGAACGCGAGCAGACAGCCTATAGAGGGCAGCTGCGAGCGTTCACTCTCACATGGTTCACATTGCTCAATCACGGACAGCCGCGGGAAAACCTTCCCCGCATTCAGCAGCTGAAGAAAGACCTGCATTCAGCAGCTGAAGAAAGACCTGCATTCAGCAGCAGGAATGGAGGCGTGCCTGGGCGAGGCCACGCCGGTAGCAACCAATCAGCTACCGTGCTACAAGATTCAAATGCAGAGAGCTACTGTATATATTGAGATGTATCACCGCCATTACCTCATGCTTAACTGGAACCTCATGCAATAAACCTGTGTTAAACCAACCCTTCGGTTGTCCGGTCGTCTTTGGTCCCATACACTAAATTGGCGACGAAGGTGGGATATGGCTGCCCACGGGACCAAGACATGCGCCGGCTACGAGATCAGGAAGCCGGGAGACTTGGAGCTGTTTGAGATAGACTTCAACGCTGCGCTGGTGGAGCTCGAAGTCTCCGACGAGGCCAAAAAGAGGGCCATCTTCGTCCGCATGCTCGGACAAGAAACCAAGAGGACCTTGGTGGACCTGATCGCGCCGAGGAAGGTGGGCGACCTCAAGGCCACAGAGCTCCTGGCGGCGCTGCGCGCCCATCTCCGGCCGGCAATAGCGATGTTCCCCGCTCGGAGCGCGTTCTGGAGGCGAGTCCAGGCACCCGGAGAATCGGTCGATGAGTTCGCCGCGGCCCTGCGGTTGGCCGCCGGCCCATGCAAGTGGGAACTCCCCGACGTCACCCTCCGGGACTGCCTGCTCTGCGGTCTGAGGGACACAGAGACTCAGCGCGCGCTGATGAAAAGGGAGCCGCCTCCCACGTGGCAACAAGTCCTCGACGCGGCACAGGCCGCAGAGGCCACGTCGGCCGGGGTGCACGAACTTCAGGACTGGCGCCCGAAGACCGCCAAGGCAGAGAGTTCGGTGCGCGCGGCCCAGCGGACTTCGAACTCGTCTGCAGAGAGCAGCGACGACGAGGACGTCCGGAGGGTCCAGAGAGAGGGCCGGCGCTGCGATGGCTGCGGCGCCGCCCATGCCCGCACCAAATGCCCATTCCGCAAGGCCGAGTGCCACAACTGCGGCCGGCGCGGGCACATCGCCAAGGTCTGCCGGAAACGACGCGAGGCCACCCGGAGTTCTCCAGACCGCTCGACGAGGCAGGACCGCACCACGAGGCCGAAGGACGGCACCCGGACCACGAGGACGCGGGACGGAGTAGGGCGAGTCTCCGACGACAGCGAGGACGACGCGCCGGTTTGCAGCGTTTCCACGGAGCACCCCCGTTACTTCGTTGAGGTAGTAATACAAGGGGCCCCTGTTAGAATGGAGGTGGACTCGGGTTCTTCATACTCCATTATTTCCCAGGGGGAGTTCATGAAAATCGCCCCCCGCGTGCGGCCCAAGCTCAAGGCGTTGAGGGCCACGCTGAAGGACGTGCAAGGGAACCGCATCCCAGTGTTGGGGGTTGGGAAGTTTCAGGTCCAGTTCAAAAAGTACACCGCAACGCTTCCCTTAGTCGTCCTCAAGGGGGGAAAATGCAGCCTCCTCGGGACTCAATGGTTCCAGCCCCTGGGGTTGTTCATTGGGGGGGTGCACGCCGTGGGAGCACACGCCGCCGGGACTGATCCAATACAGAGCGTGTGCGACGCGCACCCCGAGGTTTTTAAAAAGGGGCTAGGAAAATTCAAGGGCCCCCCAGTGACTTTCGACCTGGACCCTGGAGTGCGTCCAATCAGACTTAAACCGCGCAGAGTGCCTTTCGCACTAAAGGACAAAATAGAGGCGGAATTGGACAAATTAGTGGGCCAGGGGATTCTTGTTCCTGTTGATTCTGCGGAGTGGGAAACTCCAATTGTAACAGCGCTCAAGGCCAACGGGGAAGTCCGAATATGCGCTGATTACAAGTGCACCATCAATAAGGCGATCCGCCCTAATGCGTATCCGGTGCCGGTAGTCAGCCACTTGTTGGCCAGGTTACACGGGGGGAGGTGTTTCGCCAAACTCGACCTGGCCCAAGCCTACCAGCAACTCCCGGTGACCCCCGCCGCAGCTGCTGCACAAACCATAGTCACCCACAAAGGGGCGTTCCAGGTTTCGCGCCTCCAATTCGGCGTGAATTCGGCGCCCGGGATTTTCCAGTCATTGGTGGAACGCCTCCTGAAGGGGTTGGAGGGGGTGTTACCCTATTTTGATGACGTATTAATTACAGGGGGGAGCCGGGCCGAATTAGCAACAAGGTTGGGAAAGGTCCTGACAATATTCGAAAAGGCGGGGTTGAGGTTGCGGAAAGACAAATGCGTCTTCTTCGCTACAGAGGTTGAGTTCCTAGGGTTCCGTGTTACTCCCGAGGGAATTAGGCCAGCCCAATCCAAGGTAGCCGCCATCAAAAAGGCCCCTCGCCCCACCTCCAAGCCCGAGTTGCAGTCGTTCCTCGGACTGCTCAACTTCTACCACTCCTTCCTCCCGCGGAAGGCAGCCGTGGCAGAACCGCTACACAAATTGTTAAAAAAGGACGAGGCATGGAAGTGGGGCGACGACCAGGAAAAGGCTTTCAATGACCTGAAGCGACTCCTGGCATCAGATGCTGTACTGACCCACTTCAATCCCAAACGCCCGGTGGTCCTGATATGCGATGCATCCCCGGTGGGGGTGGGGGCGGTGCTTTGCCACGTGCTGGAGAACGGTAGGGAGGCCCCGATAGCTTTCTACTCTAGATCCCTGTCCCAAGCGGAGAGGAATTATGCTCAGACAGACAGGGAGGCGCTAGCAATAATTGCGGGGACCAAGAAATTTCATGATTTCGTGTACGGCCGCCCCTTCACCATAGTGACTGACCACAAGCCGTTGCTGGGCATCTTCACCGCAGACAAGCCCACACCCCAGATCCTGTCCCCGAGAATGCTCAGATGGGCCATTTTTCTCAACGCGTATCAGCACGCGTTGGTATACCGGCCCGGGAGGGAAATAAGCCATGCCGACGCTCTGTCGAGGTCCCCCATTCCCCGGGATTGCTGCCACGTGGGCGGAGTAGAGAGGGACCACCAGGTCTTAATGATAGAGGTCCTAGACTCCCCTCCAGTAGTACCAGCCGAAATCGCCAAAGCGACAGGCAAGGACAAAGCGCTGGCCACAGTTTGCTCCTGGGTGCAGAAAGGGTGGCCCGTGTCTTCCCCAGCAGCGGAATTCGACACATTTTTCAAAAAGAGATTGGAGTTGTCCCTGGAGAGGGGTTGCCTCTTGTGGGGACAGCGGGTAGTGATCCCCACGTCTCTCAGGCCGAGGGTGCTTAAACTGCTGCACGTCAGCCACCCGGGGATCGTACGCTCTAAGGCACTAGCCCGCAGTTATTTTTGGTGGCCCCAGTTAGACGCCGACATCGAACACATGGTCGGCACTTGCGAGGCGTGCCAAAGCTCTAGGCCAGAAGAGGCTCGCTCGCCACCTAGGGAATGGGACGCTGCGAGGGGACCCTGGTCCCGAGTTCACGTAGACTTTGCTGGCCCATTCAGGGGAACGCTTTTCCTCCTCGTGGTGGACGCGTTCTCTAAGTGGTTGGAGGTCATTCCAGTCTCGAGCACCTCCTCGACCACAACCATTAAACAGTTAAGGAGGGTCTTTTCCACGTTCGGTTTACCCGACACCGTCGTCAGCGATAACGCTAGCTGTTTCACGTCCGCCGAGTTCAGGGCATTCATGGAACGCAACGCCATTCGGCACGTCACCTCCGCCCCCTTTCACCCGGCCACCAATGGCCAAGTAGAGCGCCTCGTGCGCACCACGAAAGACGCACTACTGCGCATGGGTCCCGGAGACCTCGACCTGAAATTGTGCCAATTCCTGCTGAGATACAGGGTCACCCCCTTAGCGTCAGGGTACTCCCCCGCAGAGCTGTTGATGCGCAGGAAGCTGGCCACGGGGATATCCAAGCTAGACCCCACGAGAGTAGAGGACAAAGGGCGGAACATAGGGGTGGGACCCACAAAGAGTTTCAGCATAGGCGCCCCAGTACACTGCAGGAATTACGCCAGCGCGGGGCCAGCCTGGGTGCCGGGCACCGTAGTAGATCAAACCGGCCCCGTCTCATACCGCGTAGAGACCAGTACAGGTTTCCTGTGGAGGCGACACGTGGACCAACTCAGGCGTAGGGTCCCCGGAGAGCAAGACGCGGATGAGACCAGCATTGAATCAGCGTTAGGGTACTCCCCCACCCGTTTAGCCCAAGGGGGAGGAAAAGGGGAGCATGGGTCCCCACCAAGGGGGGAGGAAAGGGAATCGATCCACGGAAATCTTTTGCGGGAGTCCCCGCCAGAGAGGAGGAGCCCCGGGCTGCGGGAGTCCCCGTCAGAAAGGAGGAGCCCCAACCACACTCATACCCCGCGGAAGCCGCGGAAGTCCCCCCGAGGCTCAGAGGCCCATAGAGGTTTAGACGTTGATTTACAGTACCAGGGGGAGTTAGCGGAGTGGTCCCCCACCCGTCCTAGCGAAAAGAGGGGTTTCAGTTCAGCCCCTGGTACCTCCAGTCCCAGTAGCCCCTGTGAATTAGAATGCAACATAGCGCCCATGTTCCGGAGACCGACACCTCCAAGACCGGAGGCATCAGCGAGTCCGCCCACCACCACAGTCTTAAGGTCCCCCGAGCAGGGATCAGAAGGTAGCCATTCCCCAAGGGCGACCTCATCGGTGCCGCGGTTCACACTAGGAGGGTCCCCGGGGTCCGAGGGCAATAGGCAGGGATTTACCTCCCAACTGTTCATCCCATTCCCTTCCCCAAGCGCAAGGCAGGCACGGACGCCCCACAGAGCCACTAACGAATCCCCGTTTCCCGTTGCAGGACAAGCTCCCGCGGAGTCAGGGATCACAGGCTCTCCAGAATTAGGGCAGGCGCAAGCACGCCCCAAGCGAACGTGCGGCAAGCCACAATGGTTGCGGGACTTCGTCCCATCCTAGGGGGGAGGGATGTTATGTATGTATGCATGTTCATTATACTGTAAGGCAAGATTGTAACCACTCCAGATACAAACGATATCAGCTGTAAAGGAACGCGAGCAGACAGCCTATAGAGGGCAGCTGCGAGCGTTCACTCTCACATGGTTCACATTGCTCAATCACGGACAGCCGCGGGAAAACCTTCCCCGCATTCAGCAGCTGAAGAAAGACCTGCATTCAGCAGCTGAAGAAAGACCTGCATTCAGCAGCAGGAATGGAGGCGTGCCTGGGCGAGGCCACGCCGGTAGCAACCAATCAGCTACCGTGCTACAAGATTCAAATGCAGAGAGCTACTGTATATATTGAGATGTATCACCGCCATTACCTCATGCTTAACTGGAACCTCATGCAATAAACCTGTGTTAAACCAACCCTTCGGTTGTCCGGTCGTCTTTGGTCCCATACACTAAAGTAAGTAAGCTAGATTTAAAAATAAAATAAAAGAAGCAATGAAATGACATACCTGTTTCCCGAAAGAGAGAGCTGTGTATTCTAAACACTGTAACTGGTGGCTCTGTAGCACAGGTTTACATGGCATAACCTCATGAAACGTATGATAGACTGGATGTTGCATGGGGACAGATATTTGGATCTGTTGTGTAAGTGGTTGTTTCCATGAGTTGTTTCTCCTCTGGCATTATGATGAGAATAGGGGATGATGAAAGCCAGACAGTTTTAAAATCTTAAATCAGAATATGATGAGCAAAGGAGGAAAAGATGGGACCTTTCCCCAATATAGAATAAAAAGGTCATGGTGTTTTTCATTTTGTTTCAAATTGCTGTGGGGCTAATATGATCTAAGCAGGATAGGTGCACACACGACAACATGGGCTTCATACCAGGAAGGGGAGGAGTGTAGCAGCTCTTCCATCTGATGTAAATATTACACATTCCCTGGAGGCAAATTGCTTCTGTACATAACCTGTCTCCACTCAAAACTATGTTTAGATCTATTTAGTGTAAGGGACCAAAGACAATACAACAGCCGAAGGGTTGGCTTAACACAGGTTTATTGCATGATGATCCGGGGGAACATGTGGTAATGGTGGATGGGTGGCTCAATATATACAGCTGGCTATACATTTGAATGTGGCTCGTTGGCAGACTATTGGTTGCTGCCTGCGTGACGTCGTAGGAGGTCACGCCCTTCTTGACCAGGTGAGGAGGTCGCGGGGAATCTTCCCGCGCTGCTGATCCAGGTGGCTTTGATCCATTAGAGCTGGACGCTCGCTACTGCCCTCTGGTGGTCACTAGCTCGCGTCCCCTTATTAAGCATACATTGATACAGGTGATGGTTATAATGTTGCACACAGAAAGGTTACATTGATAACACATGGTAAAGGTACATTGTTAAAGGCACTGCTTTACAGAACACAACAATCTGCAAATGCATTCATTTCACTGGATGCTCCCATGCTGGGAAGCTGCATTTGGCATATGGATGCAGAGGGAAAGTGATGTTCCAGCGATGGTAATTTACAGGGTTTCCATGTTATTTTATATGCTGTCCATGGAGGACATGCCCAAAGCTGCTTTAAATCACCTAACCACAATTTAGATGATTTTGCTCGTATACCTCTTCTCCATCCTCTTGGCAGATGAGTGATGCATCTGAGTTTTTGTGGTTTTCCTTCCATCTTAGTCGTTATGTTCTTCACATCCAAGAGAGCTCAGGGATTGGGGATCCTGGGGCAATTCGCTGGAATTTGTGCCTATGCCTCCTCCTTGCCTGGGTCATTGTGTACCTCTGCATCCTCAAGGGAGTCAAATCCTCTGGCAAGGTAAGATGCCCAATAATCATAGGCACTAGTAGGTTCCAAGAGCTATTGTTACTAAAATCATAAATTATGCTTCTCTATCTTTTCCTTAATGTCATAGCTAGGATGGAAGCAACCTACAGAGAATACAAATATATCATCTGCATATTCGAGTGTAGATCAGAAATAATAAGGCCGCATTGTCAGGGCAACAATCCCTGTGGAGTTTTTGTCTATTCATGCGCATCTGGTAACTAACAATTCTAAATCTCAGAATTAATCATACAGATTTGTATTAATGGTCTTCTAAAGGAACCATTTGCATCTTTAGCTAAATTGGTATGGTAGAAAGAGAGGGGGTATAATGGTATAGGGCCCAAGGTGAGACAATGCGTTTGCACCTGATGCATTTCTTGTTCTCCATCTCGAGAGACACAGGTTTGCCTTTTTATTTGCAACCATGAGGGTTAATAGCATTCTTCTCTAAAGTGAAAAGATGGATTCTAATGATTTTAGCAGAAACATTGGACTGCATAATATAAAGGTAGAGTTCATGGTGTTCATTCAATATATAGTTCTCTAGATATTCAAGCATTAGTCTTGGTGCTAGAAATAAAAAAAGTTGCCTGTCACTCAGGGGAAATAAATATGTATTTACTGTTTGGGGTGTGCCAAACAAAAATCTTTAGTATGTTTGTGAAAATCTGCAGACATACAGATGTACTGTAGAATAGTTGTCTTGCATTGCTGTCTACAACTAAGCAAGTGGGTTTGCATCCATGAAAATTTATATGGAATAAAATTTGTTAATCTTGATGGAGCCGCAAGACCATCTCCTGCAAAATATTGTCTGGGCTATCATCTTTGACACTTGTTGATATTTTTATGGATACTGAAGAGAACCAATGTAAACTCAATGCAATGCCTCTAACCCCTCATAGGTTGTGTACTTCACTGCCACATTTCCTTACCTCATCTTAATCATGCTCCTAATTCGCGGCATCACACTGGAAGGAGCTTGGATAGGAATCAAGTTCTATCTCACACCCCAGTTTGACCTCCTGTTGTCTCCCAAGGTGAGTTTTGTGACCTTTTAAAAATTGTACAGTAGATTTTAATCTTATATAAACCTTTTGATTATTACAGGCAAACAGTCATGGGAGTCAAGCTGATGAGTGCAACAGGGTTGCACTTGATAAGAATGTTTGCAGGTCAAGCAGGTTGTAATTGGCTGCCACTGTTGTTTTTACTGGTTGAGCAATCCTTGCAGAAGAGATAAAGATCTAGCAAAATAGAAGATGGGGTGATTGTCTTTGTGAGGTTCTTTGGAGCAGCAGCAGGGGCCCTTTTGGCATTACACATGCTCTCTAGAAAGCAATTTTACACTTCAATGCTAAGCTTCTACTTCAGTGCAGGTCCTTTCTATATTTTGTTTTCCACTTCCATTTCAGGTCTGGATTGAAGCAGCTCTGCAAATCTTTTACTCGCTCGGGGTGGGATTTGGCGGACTTCTCACCTTTGCATCATACAACACCTTCCATCAGAATATTTACAGGTATGTTTTTCCAGTCATATGATAGGTAATGGAGACTGAGCATTTAGAGAGATAGTTATTGATCTTATCAAGGCTCCCCCACTTTTCATGGAAAAGAATCTACAACATTCAATAGCAGATGGATGCAAATTAGGTTTTTAAAAAGAATAATGGGTGTGATACAGTAAGAGAACAAAGACAAAGGGTGACAGCAGAAAATCAAGTAGGAACACACTCTTTGTAAAATGAGTAAGAACATAGACTTTGTAGGAAGAAAGGAAGGAGAAAAGGAATGGAGGCAGGTTGAAGGAGGCTAGAACCTATTTGACAAGGAAAAGTATAGTCAGTATGTTTCTATACCCTACTCAGTAACCTCGTGTTAGGTTAGCCCTTTTATTCAGGTTCACATGAGTGAAAAACCAATAGCTTCTGTAAAAAATATTATATTTTGCCTAAATGTTGCTGACTAGAAGTAAATGCAGAATACTAACAGCAGGTACCACCTCAGACTAGTGGTAAACACTGATATACTTGCTTTGGAAAACTAAGTTTTTCATCTCTTTATATTATAAATAATAGCCAAAATTTAACTGGGGTATGAATACCATCTTAACACACAGAATGCCTGCTGTGGGTCATTGGATTTTGAATCATTACTTAGCTTCTCTTCATATTTTCTGTACCAATTTATCAAATGGCCAGGATGTATTTTGCACATGCCAGAGACTCCTGATTCAATTCCTGCATTTTATTATTCTAGGGATACCTTCATAGTCACTGTGGGCAATGCTGTCACCAGTATCTTGGCTGGCTTTGCTATCTTCTCTGTTTTGGGCTACATGTCCCATGAACTTGATGTCCCTGTCCAAGAAGTAGCCAAAGCAGGTTAATGTTCCTTCTTTTGGTCTTTTGTGAAAGAGAGAGAGAGAATGTACAAGTGGATGTGATTTGTTGGCAGAAATGCTGCCACAATATATTATTATAGGTTTTCCCTGTTGCAATGCAATGTTCTTTGGGGTGATCTGTTTTCAAATGGGCAGATAAGATTCATTGGCTTTACCAAAGATCTGCTTTTGGTGGTTATGCAAACTTTGATATGGACCATCATAGCTACCTGCATATTTATACTTACCTCAAGAACATTTCTAATGCAAGTGTCAGGATGAAAAGTATGCAACCTTGTTCTAAGCTAGTCTCGTTCCATAATATTTAGTTGTACTTCCCCTTCTTGCAGTAGTCATTTTGGAGACAATGAGCTACAAAGACATCAGCATTCAAATGGCACACCTGCAGTAGGGCATATGTTTCTTTTCACTGGTTTTAGGCAACAAAATCAGTAATAGTTTGTCCAAGTTAACCAAATACGTTATGGGCTAAAAGTGACGTCTTCATGTTTATTCAGTGGACTAGTAGTTTTGTTTTTAATAAATGCAGGAAGAAGGCGATACCTTTTATGGGATCACTTAAAAATCGCACATTGCATCAGGCAAAAAAAAATAAAAATAAAATCATGACATGCTGTTTAGGCCAGGTAGAATATGCTTAGATCTTCCATGGGGACATAAGCAGCAAGTTGCATACTTTTACAATCTAAAAACAGGAAGCCCGGTATTTGCATATCACCCTCCCAAATGGCCTTCTTTGAAGCTAAAGAGCTTTGTGGCCTGGGGAATGAGCAATTCAAACCCAGTGCCCCTCAGAATTGGGCAACAAATTTACCTTACCCACTAGGCATGTCAAATTAGTCCAAATCAGTCCAGATCAGAGTCAATTAGGAATATTACCTAGTGGAAGTTCGTCAAATCTGTGGTCCTGCTGCACTGGTGTTCAAAGTCCCTGAAGAATTCATTGAGATGGCTGTTTGTGGTATCCTTGGTAGTTTTTAATGATAATACTTTGAGGAACAGAAAGAGGAGTAACAAGCTGTTTAAGATCTAGGTATAGATAGAACCTGTCTACTTCATGACTGGAAAGATGAACTATCCCCAACTTGGGGGTAAGCAACTATCCTGCCCCAACTCATGAGCTGACCCTCAGCTGCCCACAGATAAATTTCAGTGTTGTCTGGTGACTAGGGGAGAAATAAATGTTACTGAGGTAGTTGGGAGACAGATCTGCTGGCCTGTGGCAGCCCAAACCCCTTGACTAGAAGAAAAAAACCACCACTGTTGCTGATCCTTCTTGTGTGCCTTTTGAGGAAGACAGTGTCAGCTGCACAAAGCAGCCAACACTGCTTTCTACAGAGAGGGCTACATTCAAGCACCCCGTTCTTCCTCAAAGAGTGTCTGTGGGATGCTTTTTGGAGCAACAGCAGTGGTCCTCTCAGTGAGGAGGGGAAATGTGAGTCTCTACTCCTGAGTCTTTGCTCCCTAGGATGCTGGTGTCCTACCAAATGGAAAGACCAGACTTGTTGCTGACAGTAATCCTATATACACAGGTCCCTTTGCTGGACCAGACCAAATGCCTACCGTGTGTAGTGTTCTTCTTACCAAAGTAATCAGTCGCATGCTAACAGAAAGCCCACTTACCTGGGGATAAGCACCACTTAAATTGGCGAAGCTTTCTTTTGAGTAAGCTTTTATAGAGTTATGCAGTCAATCACATGTATCAGCAGCAGATTTTATGAACAACAATAGGCAGAAAATATTATCTATAGAGCATGTGGTGCTTTGTGGGCTAAGAGCTGCATTTCTGCAATTTCTGTTTTGCTTATCCAGTGACTGCCTTTATCCCTCCCTGTCAGTCCTAGTCTGCTTTCCTGTTGTCTTTCATTCAGTTGCTCTTATATCTACCATGTGAAATCTGAGTCCTCAATAATGCTGTCCTGTCTGCAACTCTGTCATTCCAGTCATGTTTCTTCTCATTCTTTGCCTCTCTTCCAGGTCCAGGCTTGGCATTTGTGGTGTACCCCCAAGCCATGACCATGCTTCCTCTTTCTCCTTTCTGGTCTTTCCTTTTTTTCTTCATGCTGTTGACTCTTGGCCTGGACAGTCAGGTAAGGATGTGGTCTACATCGAGAGAGAAACTCAGACATGCTTACAATAGTCATTATGGCTTTACAACAGCATCTACTTTCCTTTGTGTACAGTTTGCCTTTCTAGAGACCATCGTTACTGCAGTGACAGATGAGTTTCCATATTATCTGCGGCCAAAGAAGGCTTTCTTCTCAGGCATTGTTTGTATCACAATGTTCTTAATGGGACTCATTCTCACGACAGAGGTAAGCAGAGTAGACCATCAAACACTGCAGTAACTGAAGTTGCTTTTGGTTCTCATTTTGCTAAGGATTTACAAAGGAGATCTAAGTTCAAATAAAGAACCAAAAAAGAAACAACTACCGTATTTTTTCATTAAGTGGGGAGAAAATGAGGGTGCGTCTTATAGTCCAAATGCTGGTCTTCGGCCAGCTGTGGCTGTTGATATTTTACAAGAGCGCAGATGGCGGAAGACTACTATTGCCACCTCTCAGCTGTTCAGCTGGGCAGGGGGGGGGGGAAACATGAAAAACAAGTGGCCACTAGAGGGCGAAAATCGCAACTTCCCATTTAAATGCATTGGAAATAAATTTCTTGTATTCAAAAGTTTTCTGTTTGAATGTTCCCAATGTATTTAAGTGGGAAACCAAACCTGTGCTTAAAAAGAAAGGGTTTCACTTACCTTGATACCTTTGTCTCTACTCCACGTGGACAAAATGGAAGGGAAAAACATGCTTCCTGGTTGAAAGGAGAGCAAGAGGCTAGGCTAGAGTATCACTTCCTTCCTCAGTGCAATTGGCCTGCCTGCCCATTTCCCCTGCAGCGCCACCACTGGTTCATGGTGGAAAATACAGTATTAATTTTTTTGTTTGTTTTCCTGTTCTGAAAACTGGGTGTGTCTTATGGTCAGTTGCATCTTATGGTCAAAAAAATATGGTATATAGGCCCTCTTAGCTTACATTGTGAACTACTTTGAGCAAAAATGAACACAGGAAAGTGATTAACACTTATGTCCAAAAGAATGATGTGATACCAAGCTGCCAAGTGGCATGTTTATATTGATAGATGTTGTGTTCTGAGTTCTATGCATTAAAACAACCACCAACTGTATCAATGTATTCCGTGTAATTAGGTCACGAGCTAATGTCCACCTGGTGGCAATAGCGAGCGCCCAAGCTCACAAGGTTCCAATCCCCAAAGAACTACAGCGCGGGAAGATTCCCGCCACTACCTCACCTGGACAAGAAGGGCGTGACCTGGAATGACGTCACGCCAGCGGTAACCAATGGGCTATCGTGGAGCCACATTCAAATGTATAACCACCGTATATATTGAGCTGTTCGTCCGCCATTACCTCATGTTCCCCTAGACCACCATGCAATAAAGTTGTGTTAAGCCAGTACTACGGCTGTTCCTGTGTCTTGTTTCTCATACACTAAAATAATTTACTGTGGTTAATCTGTGCCTGAGATTTTAAATCTGAGCCACGATGGATGAAGTAAAGCTCACTGGCTGAGTTTATATGTAATAATAAGCCAGGTTGTGGTTTGTCACATTCTGACTTGTTGTTTCTGCATCCATCGCAGGAAATAAAATATGCTTTCTCAGTCAGATCCAGATGATGAATAAGAACTATGGTTTATTTTTGCCTTATGAAGTCTCGCTTATTTTTAAACTATGGTTTGTCCTTACTTCTGAACCTTGGATGTGGTTATTCCTGGCTTGTTTTTCTAGTTGCACAAGCTGAAACAGGAACTAACAAAATGAGCAGGGAAGAAACACATCAGAACCAGGAGAAACAAACAGAGGTTTGATCTATGGGATAGCAGGTAGCTAAAATATCAGCTACATAAAATCTGGCCGAATATGACATGAGAATGCTGCTCTTGCTTTACAGCTGTGTTCTCATGCATGGATGAAATCATGAACTCGCCTAAAGTGATTGCTTCTAATACATGACTATAGTTTCTAGTCCTTATGAATATGTAGGTAATTAAACATGGTCTGTGAAACGGTATGTTGGCCCATGGAAATTCATTCTTATAGGCATGTGAGTATTATACAAAGAGATATATTTCACGGTATTATGCTCTTCTATGTGTCATTTTTTTACATCAGTGGTGGGTTTGACTATTTATCATTTCTTCTTTCCAGGGTGGGATGTATTGGCTAGTGCTGCTGGATGACTACAGCGCAGGATTTGGACTCATGGTGGTGGTCATTACCACCTGCATAGTGGTGACCCGTGTCTATGGTAAGGAGATTTCCAAAAGCCTAAGATACTTTAGCTATAAGAATGGCTTGGAGGGGGAAGAATCACTTACCATGAGAATGAAATATTTTATTCAAACTAATTTCAAGCTTTTTCATGGGCATTATTTTTATTAGTAAAATGCCATGTATGGATGGCATTGGAAATCTATTTTGTGCTTAAATAATTATGGATGTTGTGTTGAAAAATGCAGTTGGTTAGGTGGAAAACACAAAGGGATAGTACAGTAGAGTGTTTAATATGTTGGACTAGGTAATACTAATAAAAATGAATGCCAGTATTAATATACTATTATTTGTAGGGTAAAAGATTTGAGATTGCCACTTCCATCCCCCTATGAATGAGACAGGCGACAATTCCTTGGTGAAACAATTCAGCCACTTTATTCAAAACAAACTGTATAACAAACTGTTAATTGACCGATATTTGAGCATAGTACTGGGTAAATGGCCAGTTATTATGGGAAAGCCTACCCATATCTTCATAACTGGTTCTTCATTGTGGAGGGTTGTCCCTCTCCACGATTAATGCTTATGTCCAAAAGAATGATGTGATACCAAGCTGCCAAGCTGGTTATCACTATTTTAATATATTGTTGTATATTGTGTATACTGTTTATTTATTATGTGAGCTGCCCTGAGTCGGATTCCCCTGAGTGGGTGGCATATAAGTGTGAAAATTAAATTAAATTTAATTTAATGGCTGAGGGTCCATTCGCCAGCCAGTACACGCTGCCAGTGCCTTTGACTTTCTAGTTTTTGAATGCATCCCCACCTGTCATGATCAAACTCAGATTAATTTCAATCACCATTTACCACACTACTGCAAGAGTGACCACTTTACAATGATAATCCTGGATCTCCCGCATGTAAGTATGGGGTGGGCGAAAAACACCACCACAGGTGCCAATAAGTGGTAGTGAAAAAATTCCCACCCGGCCCATAAGTGACCAGTAAAATCATACTTAGATGAAAGGGAGGGAGGGAGGGACAATTGTTCATGGTAGTTGCAGAACCAAGAGAGATGGCAAGGCGGGAAGGAGCCACCCCTATATAGGGTGCCTGTCTCCTCCCCACAGCACCTGTAGCCCGTATGATGGAACTGCCTGTCCCCAGGGGAGAGAGAGTGGCAAATTGCGTCCACTTTGAATGCCCATGCAGCACAGCCATTTGGTAAAAGACTTCCGTGGCTCAAGGATACTGATATAGTAGTTGTATTTTAAAAAGTAACTTTCCCAAGTTTAGCTGAGTAGTTTTTTTTAACTAGGCATTTTGTATACTGATTTCTTAAGGCAGAGAGTCCACCAGTACAAATTTGGATTTGATTTGTTGATTAGGATATTTGTTACTTGCATTCTGTTTGCAGAAGTAGACCCTGCTCAAGAAATTAACATCAGAATCCCTGTTTTTTTTTTTTTTTTGGAGGGGAGAGGGATTTATTTTGAGGTAATTTTAGATAATCCCAGGGCTATGGTGGTTTAGTGGTTAAGTTGCTGAGCATGAGGACCAGAAGGTCTGCAGTTCAGCAGTTCGAGACCTGGATGCTGCATGATGGAGTGAGCACCTGTTTTCTGCCCCAGCTCCTACCAACCTTGCAGTTTGAAAGCAAGGAATTGCAAGTAAATAAATAGGTATGCTTTGGTGGGAAAGGTAACAGTGCTCTGTCCAGTCATGCCTGCCACATGACCACAAAAACATCTGCCGACGCAGACAGTGCTGGCACTTTGGCTGAAAATGGAGGTGACACTGCCCCCTAGAGTTGGATATGACTAGCTTTTGAGCAAGGGAGACCTTTACTAATCTTAGGGATACTGTCTTGTGCACAGTTCTTTAGTAGTGAGCCCCTCTGAATATAATGTGATTTACTTCAGAATATCAATGCATCGTTCTGTGCCATTCATGAACCAGGTACCACTCAGTGGAGACATTGTCCCATTTCCCCCACACACACACACACACTGTTTTGTTCTCTGTAGGCCTGAAAAGGTTCTGCCGGGATATTCAAATGATGTTGGGATTCAAACCAGGGATATACTTCAAGGCCTGCTGGTTGTTTCTGTCTCCAGTAACCATGATGGTAACTATTCTAGTTCTGAAGTGTGTTTCTGGCTTATTTTCTTATTTTCTTTTTGTCTTCAGGCAGGGACTTCTTTTCCTAGTCCCTATGGGAATCAACCTGCATCTGTAAGCTTATCATAATGTCAGGCCAATGAATGTAGCCATGTCATTATGCAGCATCAGCTGCCTGGGTAGTTCAGGAAAACTGACAGTCAGGAGTGTGATTCTCTCAAGAGACAAACAAGCCCATGTGGTCTTTAGCAAACTGCATGGCCCCAGAGAGCTTCCAGAAAGAAGACACTGCTAAAACTATTTATCATCAGTTGGAATTGACTTGGCAACACATTGCAGTATAACTCACTTTCATATTACAGATTGGCAAAGTTTAACATCCTGCAATAGGTGGTTACTGATTTTGAACATTATGCCGGCAAAGAGTCATATGTTTTAGCCACTCAGGTTCATTTAAACGAGAAGCTTGTGAAAGTTTCTCAGTTCTTTATCTGGTTGTAGAACATTGCTGAAGCCATGGTGGCAAACCACAAGGAACCAGGAGAGCTTTATGGTTGTGAGTAACTTAAGGACTGTGTAGATAGGAACATGAGGGAATGTCTTGAATTATTGACCAGAATATGTTTGCACATTTTTTTGTCATACAACAGTCCTCTCCTAATATGAAGGGTAAAGAGGGGGCACTTCTTTAGGGCAAGGTGGTGGCATTATCACTGAGTAAGTGAGATCTTCCATCCTCTTGCAAGCAGGACAGAGCTGCATCTCATTAAGTTTATTTAGTCCTAGCACTGAAGGCTTTGTTTCACTTTTATTTTACTTGAATCTCACCTTTCTGCCAATGAAGAGACCCAAGGTTGTATACAATATATAAAAGGATGTCCATATATATATATATAAGGGACTGCGGTGGCTCAAGTGGTTAAGACAATGAACTTTCTGACTGGAAGGTCAGAGTTCAATTCCCAGGTACTGCATGACAAAGTGAGCTCCCATCTCTGTCCCAGCTCCTGCCTATCTAGCAGTTCGAAAGCAAGAAATTGCAAGTAGATAAATGGGGACCACTACGGCAGGAAGGTAAACAGCGTTCCGTGTGTTGATTCATGCCTGCCACTTGTCCACCAAAAAGTTTGCAGATGCAGACAGTACTGGCTCTTTGGCTATAAACAAAGATGAATACTGAACCCTAGAGTCGAATACATCTGGCTTTCAAGCAAATCTGGTCATCTGATGTCTCTATTTCAGGCCCTTCTGGTGTACAGCATCATCAAGTATCAACCTTTAGAGTACAATGGGACCTACCGATTCCCATTCTGGGCTGAACTGCTGGGCATATTCATGGGGATTTTCTCCTGCCTGATGATTCCAATTGGGATGGTGGTTGCTGTGCTCCATGAGGAAGGGACACTCTGGCAGGTAAGCAGCAAGCGGGGGAATCCAGGGACATCTTATCAGGATACGTGTGTTTCCCCACCTGACCTTCCCGATCAAGTTATCCTTTCCCACATTTCATCTCTCTCTTTTCATAACTCAGGTTGCCATATCCAACCACAATAGGCTCCTTCTTTGTTTGCTCTTGACTGAAGGTCCAACAAATGCATCTTCGGTTTCACATAATTTACACACACACACTTTTATATTATATGGGTTTTTCTTATAATTGATACACAAATATGAAACAAAGGCCTATGCCACCAAGCATGCCATGGACATGTAGATCATAGATCATGTGCCTGATCTTTATCTATCTATCTATCTATCTATCTATCTATCTATCTATCTATCTATCTATCTATCTATCTATCTATCTATCTATCTATCTATCTATCTATCTATCTATCTATCTATCTATCTATCTATCTATCTATCTATCATATATGCCCCACAGGAACTGTGGCCATCAGGTGGGTGGGGGGCTGGTTTCTCTGGGACGCGTGGGGGGTGGTTAGCCAGGCTGCATGCAGCCCAGCCAGAGGCTTCCGCGCCTCTCCTGGCAGCATGGCCTGCATCTCCAGGCAAATGCTGCGCCTCCGGAAGCAACGGCCATTGCCTGGAGATGCAGGCCATGCTGCCGGCAATCACATGGAAGCCCGGGCTGGGCTGCATGGAGGAGGACGCCCCACAGGTGAAGCAAGCGACGTGGGGGGGGGGAGGAGCGTGGGTGTGTGACTAGCCAGCATATGGGGGGGGGGGCTCCGTAAAGTCCAGCCCGACGGTACCCCACGTCTCCTGCCAGAGTGGCCTGCATCTCCAGGCAACAGACAGTGCTTTTGGAAGCAGTCTGTTGCCTGAAGACGCAGGCCAGGGATGGTGTGTGTGTGTGTGTGTGTGTGTGTGTGTGTGTGTGTGTGTGTGTGTGTGTGTGTGTGTGTGTGTGTGTGTGTGTGTGTGTGTGTGAGAGAGAGAGAGAGAGAGAGAGAGAGTATCTGAGAGTGGGAGAGAGAGCAGAGCTGGAGTATGCCACTGCTCTCAGTGTGTGACTGTGCGTGCGTTCACACGCACCGCCGAGGAGGAATAAAGTGTGTGTGTGAGAGGGGGAGGGAGGGGGAGGGAGGGAGAGAGAATGAATGTGTGTGTGGGAGAGGGTGCATGGATGGAGGCCACGCTCCAACTCAACCCTGAGAGGTAGGACAGAACACCCCCCCCTAAAAAAACAAAAAACACACAAAAAAAACCTCCTGCGCAAAGCCGGGCACCCCTGCTAGTAGCAACATATAGTTTTATCATCTTCAGGCTGTACTGTACTTTTTGTTGTTGTTCAGTCGCACAGTCGACTCCGACCCTTTGCGACCCCATGGACCATTTTCCTCCAGGCGCCTCTGTCCTCTACCATCCCCCTCAGCCCTCCCAGCTCTGTGCCCATTGCGTCTACAATACCATCTAGCCATCTCATCCTTGGCCTCCCCCTTCTTCTTTTGCCCTCCACCTTTCCCAACATCAATGCCTTCTCAAGTGAATCCTCCCTTCTCATTTGATGTCCAAAGTATTTCAGCTTCATCTTTACTATTTGACCTTCCAGTGAGCATTCAGGGTTAATTTCTTCTAAGATTGACCTATTTGTTCTCCTCGCTGTCCAGGGGACTCTCAAAACCCTCCTCCAACACCACATTTCAAAGGCATCTATTCTTCTGCGTTCAGCCTTCCTAATTGTCCAGCTCTCACATCCGTACATTACTACTGGGAAGACCATTGCTTTGACTATTCTAATTTTTGTTTTCAATGTGATGTCTCTGCTTTTCACTATGTTCCCCAGGTTTCTCATTGCTTGTCTCCCAAGAATCAGTCGCCTTTTTATTTCATGGCTACAATCCCCATCTGCAGTGATCTTTGATCCTAAGAAAGTAAAATCTGTTACTGCTTCTACTTCTTCCCCGTCTATTTTCCAGGAACTGATGGGGCCTGTTGCCATTATCTTGGTTTTCTTGATATTGAGTCTCAAGCCAGCTTTTGCACTCTCCTCCTTCAGCCCAATCAAGAGATTCTTTAGGTCTTCCTCACTTTCTGCCATTAGGGTGGTATCGTCTGCATATCTCAGATTGTTGATGTTTCTCCCAGCAATTTTGATCCCATATTGTGATTCCTCCATCCCTGCACTGCGCATGATGTGCTCTGTGTATAGGTTGAATAAGCATGGTGACAAAATGCAGCCTTGTCTTACTCCTTTTCCTATTCCAAACCACTCTGTCATTCCGTGTTCTGTCCTAACTGTTGCTTCTTGGTTCATGTACAGATTTCTCAGGAGGCATATGAGGTGCTCTGGTATTCCCATCTCTTTAATTACTTGCCACATCTTGTTGTGGTCCACACAGTCAAATGCCTTAGTGTAATCAATAAAACAAAAGTAAACTTGTTTCTGATATTCCTTTGTTTTCTCCATGATCCAGCGTATGTTGGCAATGTGGTCTCTAGTCCCCCTGCCTCTTCTGAAACCAGCCTGCACCTCTGGTAATTCTCTCTCCACATGTTGCTGTAGTCTATCCTGTATTATCTTGAGCATCACCTTGCTGGCATGTGGGATGAGCGCGATTGTTCGATAATTTGAGCATTCTTTGGCATTGCCCTTTTTTGGGATTGGGACGTATACTGATCTTTTCCAATCCTGTGGCCACTGTTTTGTTTTCCAAATCTGCTGGCATATTGAATGCAGTAATTTGACGCCGTCATCTTTTAGCGCTTTGAAGAATTCAACTGGGATACCATCATCTCCACTAGCTTTGTTGTTTGCAGTGCTCTTTAGGGCCTTTATGACTTCGCTCTCCAGGATGTCTGGCTCAAGTTCAATTTCTTCATCATTGTGATTATCAGGAGTGTTGATGTCCTTTTTGTAAAGTTCCTCTGTGTACTCTTTCCATCTTTTCTTAATCTCTTCTGCATCAGCTAGCTCCTTTCCGTTTTTGTCCCTTATCATGGTCATTTTTGCTTTAAATGTTCCCTTGATTTCGCCAATTTTTTTGAAAAGATCTCTGGTTCTGCCTCTTTTGTTATTTTCCTCCATTTCTCTGCACTGTTCTTTTAGGTAGTTTTCCTTATCTCTCCTTGCTTTTCTTTGAAATTCTGTGTTCAACTGATTGTAGTTTTTCCTTTCTTATATGTACTTATATATATGTACTTATATGTACTTTCTTATATGTACTTATATATGTACTTATATATATATATATAAGTATATGTGGTATAGAGAATGCTCAATGCTGAGTGTCAGTCAGCGGTTAACTAACCTGACAACCCTAACGACTAACGGCTTTGGGTGCAGAAGTCCACAGGGAAAGGTGATGGTCCCCAAGTGGAATTGATTCCACTTGAATCCACCTTGGTGGAGGGCAGCAGCTTCATCAATATTGGCCTGGGGCTGAGGAAGTCTTTGTGTGCCAAAAGGGCTCAGGACCAGAAAGTGCCTTGCGGAACAGGATCAGTGGTATGGGTGTCATTCTGCAATATGGGAGATGAAAGGCTGCTGCATCATATTCTCAGGACATTCTCCATGGCTGATCACCATGAGGATCGCTTAAATTCTTTAGTGTAAGGGACCAAAGACAATGAAACAGCCGAAGGGTTGGCTTAACACAGGTTTATTGCATGATGATCCGGAGGAACATGTGGTAATGGCGGATGGGTAGCTCAATATATACAGCTGGCTATACATTTGAATGTGGCTCGTCGACAGACTATTGGTTGCTGCCTGCGTGACGTCGTAGGAGGTCACGCCCTTCTTGACCAGGTGAAGAGGTGGCGGGGAATCTTCCCGCGCTGCTGAACCAGGTGAATATGAGCCAAGAGAGCTGGACGCTCGCTACTGCCCTCTGGTGGCCACAAGCTCGCGTCCCCTTATCAGGTTTACATTGATACAGCTGATGGTTATAATGTTGCACACAGAAAGGTTACATTGATAACACATGGCAAAGGTACATTGTTAAAGGCACAGCTTTACAGAACACAACATCCCTCCCCCCTAGGATGAGACGAAGTCTCTCAGCCAAGATGGCTTGTTGCATGTGCGTTTGGGCCGTGACGAGGGCTGCCCGCCCCCGGGGGTGTTATTGCTTCTTTGTTCCCTGGACCCTTGTCCTGAAATGGGAGAGGGAGACTCGTTAGTGGTTTGCCGCTGTCTGGCGGCCTTAGGGGAAGGGAAAAACTCCATTGTGGGCAGACCGGGGGCCGTCGGGGCTAACGAAAAACCCCTCTTCTCGCTTGGACAGGTGGGGGACCACTCCGAACCCCCCCCCCCCGGTTCTGGAAATCAAAATCTAACTTGGTAGGGGTACCCGCATCTGTGGGGACTTTCCGCGAGATATGTATGGGGTCGGGTTCCTCCTCCTCGGAAAGATCCCCCAGGGTATCTATGAGGACATCCTCCTCCCCCCTTGGTGGGGGCCCACGGTCCCCTTTTCCTCCCCCTTGGGCTGAACGGGTGGGGGAGAACCCTAACGCTGACTTATTTCCTGCTTGATCCCTGCCCTGCTCATCGGAGACCCTGCGTCGGAGCTGGTCCGCGTGCCGCCTCCACAGGAGCCCTGTGCTGGTTTCCACTCGGTACGACACGGGGCCGGTTTGCTCCACAACTACGCCCGGCACCCAGGCTGGGCCCGTGTTGGCGTAATTCCTGCAATGCACGGGGGCGCCTATACTGAAACTCTTTGTAACCTCTAGCCCGATGTTCCGCCCTTTGTCCTCTACCCTCGTGGGGTCTAGCCTAGTGAGGATGGTGGTCAGCTTCCTGCGCATTAAAAGCTCTGCGGGGGAGTATCCTGACGCCAATGGGGTCACCCTGTACCCTAGCAGAAACTGACACACTTGTAGGTTCAGATCCCCTGGGCCCATGCGCCGCAACGCGTCCTTCGTGGTGCGGACGAGGCGCTCTACTTGGCCGTTGGTGGCCGGGTGAAACGGGGTGGAGGTGATATGCCGAACGGCGTTAATCTCCATGAATGCCCTAAACTCGGAGGACGTGAAACAACTAGCGTTATCGCTAATTAACGTGTCGGGTATGCCGAACGTGGAAAAGAGCCTCCGCAAATGCCTAATGGTCTGGGCCGAGGAGGTGCTCGTGACTGGGATAACTTCCAACCATTTGGAGAAGGCGTCCACTACAAGAAGGAACAGGGTGCCTCTGAACGGGCCCGCAAAATCAACGTGCACCCGGGACCACGGCCCCTTAGCCGCGTCCCATTCCCTGTGGGGAAGGCGGGCCTCCTCTGGTCTGGAGCATTGGCAACTCTCACAGGTGCCTACCATGTGCTCGATGTCGGCGTCTAGCTGGGGCCACCAGAAGTAACTCTGGGCCAGTGCCTTGGATCGCACGATGCCGGGGTGGCTGACGTGCAGCAGTTTGAGCACCCGCGGCCGAAGGGAAGAGGGAATCACCACTCGCTGTCCCCACAAGAGACACCCCCTCTCTAGGGACAGTTCTAGCTTTTTTCTGAAAAATGGAGCGAACTCCTCCGCTGGGGAGGACGCGGGCCACCCTTTCTGCAGCCAGGAGCTGACTGTCGCTAACGTCTTGTCCTTCTCTGTCGCTTTGGCAATGTCGGCGGGCACTACGGGGGGCGAATCCAGCACCTCTATCATGAGAACCTGATGGTCCCGCTCCCCCATGCTCACCTGGCTGGGCGTTAGGGGGAGGGGAGACCTAGATAGGGCGTCCGCATGGCTGATCTCTTTCCCGGGCCGGTAGATCAACGCGTGCTGATACGCGTTGAGAAAAATGGCCCACCTGAGCATCCTCGGAGACAGGATCTGTGGGGTGGGCTTATCAGCGGTAAAAATGCCTAGCAAGGGCTTGTGGTCTGTTACAATGGTGAAGGGGCGGCCGTACAGAAAATCGTGAAATTTTTTCGTCCCTGCGACTATTGCAAGTGCCTCCCTGTCCGTCTGTGCGTAGTTCCTCTCTGCTTGGGACAGGGACCTGGAATAAAATGCTATCGGGGCCTCCCTTCCGTTTTCCAACACGTGGCACAGCACCGCCCCCACCCCCACTGGAGATGCATCACAGATCAGAACTACTGGGCGCTTGGGGTTCAAATGGGTCAGTATGGCGTCGGACGCCAGGAGGCTTTTCAGCCCGTCAAATGCCCTTTCTTGGTCATCGCCCCACTTCCATGCCTGATCTTTCTTTAGCAGTTTGTGTAGCGGCTCAGCCACCGCTGCCTTTCGGGGAAGGAAGGAGTGGTAGAAGTTGAGCAGCCCTAGGAACGACTGCAACTCGGGCTTGGAGGTGGGGCGGGGGGCTTTCTTAATGGCCGCCACTTTGGACGTGGATGGTTTTATTCCCTCAGGATTCACACAAAACCCTAGGAACTCAACCTCGGTTGCGAAGAAGATGCATTTGTCCTTTCGCAACCTCAGCCCCGCCTTTTCGAATATCGTCAGGACCTTCCCCAACCTTTTGGCCAATTCAGCCCGACTCCCCCCCGTTATTAACACGTCATCAAAATAAGGCAACACCCCCTCCAATCCCTTCAGGAGGCGTTCCACAAGGGACTGGGAAATTCCAGGCGCCGAATTCATGCCGAACTGGAGGCGCATCACCTGGAACGCCCCTTTATGGGTGACTATGGTCTGCGCAGCAGCTGCGGCAGGGGACACCGTGAGCTGCTGGTAGGCCTGTGCTAAGTCGAGCTTAGCGAAACACTTTCCCCCGTGTAACCTGGCCAACAGATGGCTGACTACCGGCACCGGATATGCATTCGGGCGGATCGCCTTGTTGATGGTGCACTTGTAGTCGGCGCATATGCGGACCTCCCCATTGGCCTTTAGCGCGGTTACAATTGGAGTTTCCCACTCCGCAGAATCTACAGGCACAAGGATCCCCTGGCCCACCAACTTGTCCAGTTCCGCCTCTATCTTGTCCTTGAGTGCAAACGGCACCCGGCGTGGTTTAAGGCGAATTGGGCGGACCTCCGGGTCCAGGTCGAAAGTCACTGGGGGCCCCTTGAATTTCCCCAGTCCCTTTTTGAAGACTTCGGGGTGCGCCTCGCACACCTCCTGAATTGGATCAGTCCCAACGGCATGCACCCCCCCAATAAACAACCCCAGGGGCTGGAACCATTGAGTCCCGAGGAGGCTGCAATTTCCTCCTTTGAGCACGACTAGGGGAAGGGACGCGGCGTGCTCCTTGAATTTGACCTGAAATTCTCCAACCCCCAACACTGGAATACTGTTCCCTTGCACGTCCCGTAGTGTGGACCTCAATGCTTTGAGCTTGGGTCGCTTGTGGGGGGCAATTCCCAAAAACTCCCTCTGGGAAATGATTGAATATGAGGACCCCGAGTCAATTTCCATCCTAATGGGGACCCCTTGGACTAGTACCTCAACAAAGTAGCGGGGGTGTCTAGTAGACACGCTGAACACTGGGGAGTCGTCCTCGCTGCCATCGGCGATGCGGCCCACGCCATCCTGCTTCCGCGTGGCCTGGGCGCCATCCTTGTGTTTCGTTGGGCGGTCTTGTCCCGTGGAACGGTCTGCGGAGCTCCTCCGGGTCTCGCGCTTCTTTCTGCACACCTTGGCGATGTGCCCGCGGCGGCTGCAGTTGTGGCACTCGGCCTTCCGGAAGGGGCATTTCACGCAGTCGTGGGCCGCTCCACAGCCGTCGCATCGCCGGCTCTCCTTCCGGACCCTCTGGACGTCCTCGTCGTCGCTGCTCTCTGTGGACGACCTCGAAGTTCACCGGGCCGCCTGTACCAGAGCCTCTGCTTTGCTCGCCTTTGGCCGCCAGTCCTGAAGTTCTTGGACCCCGGCCTTCGTAGCTTCTGCGGCCTGGGCCGCTCTTACGACCTCCTGCAACGTGGGAGGCGGCTCCTGGTTCATTAACGTGCGCTGGGTTTCGGCGTCGTTCAGGCCGCACAGCACACAGTCTCGGAGGGTGATTTCGGCATTCTCCCATTTGCACGGGCCGGCCGCCAGCCGCAGGGCCACCACGAATGCGGCGACCGTCTCCCCGGGCGCTTGGACTCGCCTCCAAAACGCACTCCGAGCGGGAAACATTGCTGTGGCGGGCCGGACGTGCTCACGCAGCATCTGCATGAGTTCCTTGGCCTTGAATTCGCTCACCCTCCTCGGTGCAATCAGGTCCACCAAGGTCCTTTTTGTTTCTTGCCCGAGCATTCTGGTGAAGATGGCTCTTTTCTTCGCCTCTTCCGTGACTTCGGACTCGATCAGTGCGGCCTGGAAGTCCATCTCGAAGATCTCCCAGTCGCCCGGTTTCCTGATTTCGAAACCGGCGCATGTCTTGGTCCCGTGGGCTGCCATCCCACCTTCGTCGCCAATTTAGTGTAAGGGACCAAAGACAATGAAACAGCCGAAGGGTTGGCTTAACACAGGTTTATTGCATGATGATCCGGAGGAACATGTGGTAATGGCGGATGGGTAGCTCAATATATACAGCTGGCTATACATTTGAATGTGGCTCGTCGACAGACTATTGGTTGCTGCCTGCATGACGTCGTAGGAGGTCACGCCCTTCTTGACCAGGTGAAGAGGTGGCGGGGAATCTTCCCGCGCTGCTGAACCAGGTGAATATGAGCCAAGAGAGCTGGACGCTCGCTACTGCCCTCTGGTGGCCACTAGCTCGCGTCCCCTTATCAGGTTTACATTGATACAGCTGATGGTTATAATGTTGCACACAGAAAGGTTACATTGATAACACTTGGCAAAGGTACATTGTTAAAGGCACAGCTTTACAGAACACAACAAATTCAGATTTGGATATGGCAGAAGAAGGAAAAAAGTACAGAGACTAAAGAGAAGTGGTTCACCATTCCCTTCTGACTTGGTGGCACCCAATTATTTCATTACATATATTGAGAATGGTTGATCTGATTCTGGAAGTTGTAATAACAAGAGTCTCTGGAAAATGCAATAATGCTGTGAAATGTAGCAGGACAAGAGAATGACCAAACATAAGATGGATTGACTCTATGAGGGAAACAATGATCTTGTGTTCGCAAGAACTGAGCAAGGTTGTTGAGGATAGGACATTTTGGAGATATCTTATTAATAGGGTCGCCATGAGACAACCTGATGGCACATAACAATAATAACTTTTAAGCAAGGAAGAGGCGTCTAAGATCAAAATTGTTTCCTTCTTTGTTGCTGGAGCAGAAGGTGTCCTCTAGTGGATGAGACATGCATTGCAGAACTCTGAATATATGTTAGCAAATGTAGAAAAAACAGGAGAGTCTGACACTCCTGCTTTGTAGCAGTTGCTCATCCCAAACTCAAATGGATACAGAATGAACCTATGTTTGAACTGCTACAAAGGCATCATATAGTGTTCTGTCCCAACACCACCGGGGCTGAAAATGCCGGGAGGGGCGGCGCGGAGAAGAAGAGCTTGGCCGGCCCTAGCATCAGCTGTGAGTGAGCCGCCACACCCCCAGGCCTCCGCCCCCACGCCATTGGGGCTACAAAAGCCGGGGAGTGTGGCGCGGCTAGAAGGAACTTTGCCGGCTCCAGCGTGGGTTGAGCCACCACACCCCGGGACTTCTGTCCCAACACCACCGGGGCCGAGGATGCTGGGATGGGCGGCGCGATGACAGAAGGGCTTCTCTTATCCCACTTTCTTTAGTTGGGTGTGAGTGAGGGCCCTTTCTTTGAGTTTTGTTTCTCTTGTTGTTATTGAACTGTTTTGTTTGTTATGTTGTTTAGGATAATTTGATATTGTATTGCTTATGCTCTTGACATTTTGTATCTTGCTTGCATATTGCTTTGTATTATTTGTATCGTATTTTGTATTTTGTATTGTTTAGCATTATTATTGTAAACCGCTTCGAGTTCCCTTTATGGGGAGTTTTAGTGTAAGGGACCAAAGACAATGAAACAGCCGAAGGGTTGGCTTAACACAGGTTTATTGCATGATGATCCGGAGGAACATGTGGTAATGGCGGATGGGTAACTCAATATATACAGCTGGCTATACATTTGAATGTGGCTCGTCGACAGATTATTGGTTGCTGCCTGCGTGACGTCTAGAAGGTCACGCCCTTCTTGACCAGGTGAAGAGGTGGCGGGGAATCTTCCCGCGCTGCTGAACCAGGTGAATCTGAGCCATGAGAGCTGGACGCTCGCTATTGCCATCTAGTGGTCACTAGCTCGCGTCCCCTTATCAGGTTTACATTGATACAGCTGAAGGTTATAATGTTGCACACAGAAAGGTTACATTGTTAACACATGGCTAAGGTACATTGTTAAAGGCACAGCTTTACAGAACACAACATCCCTCCCCCCTAGGATGAGACGAAGTCTCTCAGCCAAGATGGCTTGTTACGTGTGCGTTTGGGCCGTGAAGAGGGCTGACCCCCCCCCGGGGGCGCTACTGCTTCTTTGTTCCCTGGTCCCTTGTCCTGAAATGGGAGAGGGAGACTCGTTAGTGGCTTGCCGCGGTCTGGCGGCCTTCGGGGAAGGGAAGAACTCCATTGTGGGCAGACCGGGGGCAATCGGGGCTAACGAAAAACCCCTCATCTCGCTTGGACGGGTGAGGGACCACTCCGAAAAACCCCCCCGGTTCTGAAAATCAAAATCTAACTTAGTAAGGGTATCCGCATTTGTGGGGACATTCCGCGAGATATGTATGGGGTTGGGTTCCTCCTCCTCCTCAGAAAGATCCCCTAGGATATCTACGAGAACATCCTCCTCCCCCCTTGGTGGGGACCCGCGGCCCCCTTTCCCTCCCCCTTGGGCTGAACGGGTGGGGGAGAACCCTAACGCTGATTTTTCCTCTGTTTGGTCTGTGCCCTGCTCATCGGAGACCCTGCGTCGGAGCTGGTCCGCGTGCCGCCTCCACAGGAGCCCTGTGCTGGTTTCCACGCGGTACGACACGGGGCCGGTTTGCTCCACGACTATGCCCGGCACCCAGGCTGGGCCCGTGCCGGCGTAATTCCTGCAATGCACGGGGGCGCCTACACTGAAACTCTTTGTGGCCTCTAGCCCGATGTTCCTTCCTTTGTCCTCTACCCTCGTGGGGTCTAGCCTAGTAAGGATGGTGGTCAGTTTCCTACGCATTAAGAGCTCTGCGGGGGAGTATCCTGACGCCAACGGGGTCACCCTGTACCCTAGCAGAAACTGGCACACTTGTAGGTTCAGATCCCCGGGGCCCATGCGCCGCAACGCATCCTTCGTGGTGCGGACGAGGTGCTCTACTTGGCCATTGGTGGCTGGGTGAAATGGGGCGGAGGTGATGTGCCGAACGGCGTTAATCTCCATGAATGCCCTAAACTCGGAGGACGTGAAACAACTAGCGTTGTCGCTAATTAATGTGTCGGGTATGCCGAATGTAGAAAAGAGCCTCCGCAAATGCCTAATGGTCTGGGCCGAGGAGGTGCTCGTGACTGGGATAACCTCCAACCACTTGGAGAAAGTGTCCACTACGAGAAGGAACAGGGTGCCTCTGAACGGGCCCGCGAAATCAACGTGCACCCGGGACCACGGCCCCTTAGCCGCGTCCCATTCCCTGTGGGGAAGGCGGGCCTCCTCTGGTCTGGAGCATTGGCAACTTTCACAAGTGCCGACCATGTGCTCGATGTCGGCGTCCAGCTGGGGCCACCAGAAGTAACTCCGGGCCAGCGCCTTGGATCGCACGATGCCGGGGTGGCTGACGTGCAGCAGTTTGAGCACCCGCGGCCGAAGGGAAGTGGGAATCACCACCCGCTGCCCCCACAAGAGGCACCCCCTCTCTAGGGACAGCTCTAGCTTTTTTCTGAAAAATGGGGCAAACTCCTCTGCTGGGGAGGACGCCGGCCACCCTTTCTGCACCCAGGAGCTAACTGCCGCTAACGTCTTGTCCTTCTCTGTCGCTATGGCAATGTCGGCGGGCATTACGGGGGGCGAATCCAGCACCTCTATCATAAGAACCTGATGGTCCCGCTCCCCCTTGCTCACCTGGCTGGGCGTTAGGGGGAGGGGAGACCTTGATAGAGCGTCCGCATGGCTGATCTCTTTCCCGGGGCGGTAGACTAACGCGTGCTGATACGCGTTGAGAAAAATGGCCCACCTGAGCATCCTCGGGGACAGGATCTGTGGGGTGGGCTTATCTGCGGTAAAGATGCCTAGCAGGGGCTTGTGGTCCGTTACAATGGTGAAGGGGCGGCCATACAGAAAATCGTGAAATTTTTTCGTCCCCGCAACTATTGCTAGTGCCTCCCTGTTTGTCTGTGCGTAGTTTCTCTCCGCTTGGGACAGGGACCTGGAGTAAAATGCTATCGGGGCCTCCCTTCCATTTTCCAGCACGTGGCACAGCACCGCCCCCACCCCCACCGGGGATGCATCACAGGCCAGAACTACCGGGCGTTTGGGGTTGAAATGGGTCAGTATGGCGTCGGACGCTAGGAGGCTTTTTAGCTCACTAAATGCCCTTTCTTGGTCATCGCCCCACTTCCATGCCTGGTCTTTCTTTAGCAGTTTGTGTAGCGGTTCAGCCACCGCTGCCTTCCGGGGGAGGAAGGAGTGGTAAAAGTTGAGCAGCCCTAGGAACGACTGCAGCTCGGGCTTGGAGGTGGGGCGGGGGGCTTTCTTAATGGCTGCCACCTTGGACTTGGATGGTTTTACTCCCTCAGGAGTCACGCAAAACCCTAGGAACTCAACCTCGGTTGCGAAGAAGACGCATTTGTCCTTTCGCAACCTCAGCCCCGCTTTTTCAAATATTGTCAGGACCTTCCCCAACCTCTTGGCCAATTCAACCCGACTCCCCCCCGTTATTAACACGTCATCAAAATAAGGCAACACCCCCTCCAGTCCCTTCAGGAGGCGTTCCACGAGTGACTGGAAAATTCCAGGCGCCGAATTCACGCCGAACTGGAGGCGCGTCACCTGGAACGCCCCCTTATGGGTGACTATGGTCTGCGCAGCAGCTGCGGCAGGGGACACCGTAAGCTGCTGGTAGGCCTGTGCTAAGTCGAGCTTAGCGAAACACTTTCCCCCGTGTAACCTGGCCAGCAGATGGCTGACTACCGGCACCGGATATGCATTCGGGCGGATCGCCTTGTTGATGGTGCACTTGTAGTCGGCGCATATGCGGACCTCCCCATTGGCCTTTAGTGCAGTTACAATTGGAGTTTCCCACTCCGCGGAATCAACAGGCACAAGGATTCCCTGGCCCACCAACTTGTCCAATTCCGCCTCTATCTTGTCCTTAAGTGCGAACGGCACCCGGCGTGGTTTAAGGCGAATTGGGCGGACCTCCGGGTCCAGGTCGAATGTCACTGGGGGCCCCTTGAATTTCCCCAGTCCTTTTTTGAAAACTTTGGGGTGCGCCTCGCACACCTCCTGAATTGGATCAGTCCCAACGGCGTGCATCCCAACGGCGTGCACCCCCCCAATAAACAAACCCAGGGGCTGGAACCATTGAGTTCCGAGGAGGCTGCAATCTCCCCCTTTAAGCACGACTAGGGGGAGGGACGCGGCGTGCTTCTTGAATTTAACCTGAAATTCTCCAACCCCCAACACTGGAATGCTGTTCCCTTGCACGTCCCGTAGTGTGGTCCTCAACGCTTTGAGCTTGGGTCGCTTGTGGGGGGCAATTCCCAAAAACTCCCTCTGGGAAATGATTGAATATGAGGACCCCGAGTCAATTTCCATCCTAATGGGAACCCCTTGGACTAGTACCTCAACAAAGTAGCGGGGGTGTCCTGCAGACACGCTGAACACTGGGGCGTCGTCCTCGCTGCCATCGGAGATGCGGCCCACGCCGTCCTGCTTCCGCGTGGCCTGAGCGCCGTCCTTGGGTCTCGTTGAGCGGTCTTGTCCCGCGGAACGGTCGGCTGAGCTCCTCCAGGTCTCGCGCCTCTTCCTGCACACCTTGGCGATGTGCCCGCGGCGGCCACAGTTGTGGCACTCGGCCTTCCGGAACGGGCACTTTACGCGGTCATGGGCCGCTCCACAGCCGTCGCACCGCCGGCTCTCTTTCCGGACCCTCCGGACATCCTCGTCGTCGCTGCTCTCTGTGGACGACCTCGAAGTTCGCCGGGCCGCCTGTACCGGAGTCTCTGCCTTGCTCGACTTCGGCCGCCAGTCCTGGAGTTCTTGGACCCCAGCCTTTGTAGCTTCTGCGGCCTGGGCCGCTCTGACGACCTCCTGCAACGTGGGAGGCGGCTCTTGGTTCATTAATGTGCGCTGGGTTTCGGCGTCATTCAGGCCGCACAGCACACAGTCCCGGAGGGTGATTTCGGCATTCTCCCATTTGCACGGGCCGGCCGCCAGCCGCAGGGCCGCCACGAATGCGGCGACCGTCTCCCCGGGCGCTTGGACTCGCCTCCAGAACGCACTCCGAGCGGGAAACATCGCCGTGGCGGGCCAGACGTGCTCACGCAGCATCTGCATGAGTTCCTTGGCCTTGAATTCGCTCACCCTCCTCGGTGCAATCAGGTCCACCAAGGTCCTTTTGGTTTCTTGTCCGAGCATCCTGGTGAAGATGGCCCTTTTCTTTGCCTCTTCCGTGACTTCGGACTCAATCAGTGCTGCCTGGAAGTCCATCTCGAAGATCTCCCAGTCGCCCGGTTTCCTGATTTCGAAACCGGTGCATGTCTTGGTCCCGTGGGCTGCCATATCCCACCTTCGTCGCCAATTTAGTGTAAGGGACCAAAGACAATGAAACAGCCGAAGGGTTGGCTTAACACAGGTTTATTGCATGATGATCCGGAGGAACATGTGGTAATGGCGGATGGGTAGCTCAATATATACAGCTGGCTATACATTTGAATGTGGCTCGTCGACAGATTATTGGTTGCTGCCTGCGTGACGTCTAGAAGGTCACGCCCTTCTTGACCAGGTGAAGAGGTGGCGGGGAATCTTCCCGCGCTGCTGAACCAGGTGAATCTGAGCCATGAGAGCTGGATGCTCGCTATTGCCATCTAGTGGTCACTAGCTCGCGTCCCCTTATCAGGTTTACATTGATACAGCTGAAGGTTATAATGTTGCACACAGAAAGGTTACCTTGTTAACACATGGCTAAGGTACATTGTTAAAGGCACAGCTTTACAGAACAGAACAGGAGTAAAGCGGGATAGAAATCTAAACAATAAATAAATAAATAAATAAATATAGACCAGTGGTTCCCAACATGGGGCCCACACCCCACAGGTGGGCTTCAGTTCCCAGAAGCCTAAGTCAGTACATTGGCTGATCAGTGCTTTGGGGAATTGACTTAGGCTTCTAGTAATTGAAGTCCAAAAACCCAAGGTTGGGAAACATTGATATAGACAGACACATTGTATATTGCTCTGCAGTGTTAAGCTATACTGCCCGTGTGCGCACACCCTTAGATGGGATTTTCTTCATTGTGGTGCCTTGAGAACTTTGGATGGGTTGATTTTAGTCAATAGAGATGACTTGGTGGATGAAGAAGCAGTAAAGGGAACACTGTGTTTCCTATGTAACCTTTTATTCCTCTACTTACAGCGGATCAAGCAAGCTAGCAGATCAACCATGGACTGGGGTCCATCTCTGGAGGAGAACAGAACTGGCATGTATGTGGCTACCCTGGCAGGCAGCCAGTCTCCTAAGCCTCTGATGGTCCACATGCGGAAATATGGAGGGATAGCCAGCTACGAGAACATAGCCTTCCAGATAGATAAAGAGATTGAAGAAGATGAAGACGAGTCCATGATGTGAAGAGGCAGCTTCCCAATCCCTGCTTAGCGTACATGTTTAAAGGCAAAAAGAGCATGGGGAGCACAAGAATCGTGTACACTTCCAGCCACCCAGCAGTCTGTTTCCATGTCCAGATAAATGCTGTTGACTGTTCAGAATCTCTTAGCAGTGAATTTTGCTAAGAATCCCAGTGTTGTTGCAGTTTCTGTTCCATGTGGAAAGATGTGCAATGATCGTCTGTCTTGGTGCTCTAGTTGTGTCTGGTATGGGACACCCAATCATTTTGTATCCTCCTTTCTTTGCCAGTAATGGGTCCAGTAGTATAATGATAAATTATGGGAAATGGGCATCATCATGACAGGTTGCCTAACTATCTTCTCAGGAAGTGACCAGTGGTGTAAGCAGCTGCTTTTAATTGAAATTATCAGAATAGTTAAAGCACTTTTGATTCCCACCAGGAACAAGTGTTTAGTAGAGGTGATTGGTACCAAGCCATTGCAAAATATTTTTCATTACAACTAGGATAGTTTACAATTCTCCTGTTTTAGCTAGGATAACCCATTCCACATCCTAATATACTTGATCAACCCCCTGCTAAAGTTGGAAGAAGAAAGCTGGAGGGGATGGGCAGAAGGCATAATTGTGTCTGCTTATAAAACATTCCTGGCCCTTTGACTGCATGAGTTCTTGTTCCCCAGACCAAGATTCCTCGTGGTTCACAGCCCCATATTTTATATGCTAACCTTATTTCTCTGAAACACAGTATTTCTTCCTTCTTGTCATTTCCCCTCAGATACTTGCTTGTCAATTTTAGTTCTCAGATTTCACAGTGCAACTCAGCAGAGAATAGAGAGCCTTTAACAAAATTACCAACTCTCTTCAGACCTCCACTTTCTATGGTCTAGTAAGGGTAGGTTTATGATTGTTGAAGGAGATGGGAATTCTGTTCACCCTTTGTCTCCAGGAAAAAAAAAGTGAGCCTATGTAGCTTTGGGCAAGCTGCACCGTCCTAGATTGAAGAAAGAAGTGATAAATGACTTCTGAGTTCTTTGTAACTAAAAAAACCCTGAGAAGTTTCACCATGAACTGGAATTAATTTTCCCCCAGTTTGTTTGTTTGTTTGTTTTTATATCACCAGTTTCATGAAAGCCTTTACCCTGTGTGGCTTACAACAAGGTTAAAATCATTCAACCAACATCCTCATCCAGCCAATGATAAATTTAAAAATTCAAAAACAAAGAGCAAAGATAACAGACAGCAACTATGTGGCTACACTTGAAACAAATAATAGCAATTTGGGTCAGCAAGAAGTTACTGCAGGGAAGGAGGCTTCTTTATAAAGAAGGAGGCTTTAAAACAATAAAGCTATAAGCTGACTAATTTGCCAAAGGTTTGGAGGGAGTCTGACAAATCACTGCTGTAAGTTTTTCTGGTGGAAAACTTGAGCAACTGAGAAGGCCAATTCCTCTATGACACCTTCCAAACCACCTTTGGTGTGGCCACCCATAATAATAAGGCTTGAGAAGAATGGGTCCCATGGGTAGCTATTCTTTGAGAGAGAGGTTCCCATAGGTGTCAAGGTCCCAAACTTAGTAGGGCTTTGGATGTTAACACTAACATCTCAAATTTGGCATAGAAGCCTAACAGGTGGGTCTGAATTACAGTAGGCAAGTATGATCAAATATATGTCCTGTAAACTAACTAGGCCACTGCATTTTTGAGCGACTGGAATGTCCATACTGCCTTAAGGGCAGCACCATGTAGAAAGCATTGCAATCAGTGGTAGTCATCAGCAGGTTTGCACCAGTTCGCCAGACCCGGAAGCAGAAATTCTGGCAGGCCCCACCCATTCAAGTTTTGAAATAAAGTAGTCCTAATTTGGGTGCAACACAGGGCTTGCCCCCTGGCCATGCCCGCCATATCATGTCCACAGTGTGGTAGTATATTTTTTTGGAGCCCACCACTGATTGCAATAGCCAATTTTTGAAAAAACATTCTGTCCAGATGGGGTATAGCTGGGCTATCTGTGATGTTGGAAGCAGGCAGACCTGGCTATGACCATTAGCTTCTCCATGGAAAGAGCCAGGTCTAATAAAACATCCAAGTTGCAGACCTAGTCTTTTAGGGGGAGTGTAACCCTATCCAGACTAAGCAAGTTGTGATCTAACCTATCAAAAAATCTCCATTTTGTCAGGATTCAACTTGTTACCTTTTCTCCAATCCATTTACAAGGCCGAACAGTACACTAGCATCCAGACAGCATCTACTGTAGAAGATGTAAAGGAGAGGAAGAGCTGTTTGTCACCAGTATAATGATGTCAGTGAACTCCAAATTTCTGGGTGTTCTCACCCAATAGCTTCATATAGATGTTAAATGACACCGGGGATATAACCATCTCCCAATATATTTACATTCATCAGATTATTAGCCAGTAGCATATATTGTTTCTGGAATGTTCAGAGAACAAAAGTATGTATATGAATAAGAAGAAAACTCACAGATCTAATTTTTGGATTCTACAGTAAAAGAGACCAACAGTCACAGATAAATTGGTGAGAAGGAGATCACTATTGAAGTATTGCATATATAAGAAGCAATCACACTATAGGTGAGAAATAATACATTTCATTTGGGAGGGAATGAATTTCTACTTTAGTGATGAATCTCTGTAGGCAGAGGAAGGAAAACATCAGCAAACCCAATTCACATGAGGAAGAGACACCCAGAATAGGAATGGTATAAAAATAACTGGAGAAATGGATGACAGTGCCTCTTGTAAGTGAAGACTCATTGCACTCATGATAATGAAACATTGTCTGCACTTGTTTATGGTCCCACCTCACCATCATAGCTGTACATAAATGGTTGGTTTCTAGACTCAGTGTTTCATTTATGTTCTCTGATTGATGGAGGAACTGGAGCTTAAACTCATTACTATCATGCACTGGATGACGATTTGTTAAAGCTGATATTTGTTGTGGGTGAGGTGTCAGGAAGCTGACTCGGGTTTTTTGAAGTTGATTTAATGTAACGTGGTCTTTGTGTCAGTGTGTGTGTTCTCATTGAACAATTTTTAGTCTGGTTGTGAGTTATGCAGTATATTGGTCCAGAGGACGTCAAATTGCTGTATTTATAAGTAAATTGGTGCTGTGGGGCTCTGATTTTTCCTCCCTCATCATGTTAAGAAGCATGTTTTTATTCTGTATGGCTGTTTTTTTATTGTGCTTTGTCCTTGGGTACAGAGTTCTTTATTGTTACTCTAAATTGCCTTTCATAGATAGATAGATAGAGAGAGAGAGAGAGATATTCAAAGTGGCATAGTGTTAGTTAATGTTATGGGTTACTTTAAAGACTGCAGTTTTAAACATTTAAGCAACGCAGCACTAAAGTTGAAACAGACTGCAGTCTGAAATATGCTAAGTGGACACAGAAAACTTAGCAAGCCTCCTTACTCCTACACGATCACACATGCCAAAACGATTTTTTTTAGAAAAATGACCTGAATAAATTAAAAATAAACAACCTTCCCAGGTTTTTTTTAAAAAACTGTTTTCCAGCAACAACAAAGCACATTCAGTTGTGCATCCTGTCTTAGTGATTTGAAAGTCAATTTCAAGTGTATCAAACACAATGCAACAACAAGAGTATTATAACATGTAATTGTACTCTTACAGGTTTGATGTTTAAAAATCTGTTTCATTTATACCCAGGGTGGGAAATGTTTCTTGGCCCACAGACATCTTGATGGGCTAAGAGGAAAGAATGCTGCCAATGGCAGAACAGGAGCAGCCAAAGCTAGCTGGAGAAAATTGCTCGGATTCGCTCATGGTTTAATCCTGGTGTGGATGTGTGTGTGGCCAGAGTTAACCAGACTGCAGTCTAGCCATGTTATCTGGGATCGGTTTGATCCAGTTGTCCCTGAGGAAGTGGACAGGCACCTTGTAGCTGTTCACGCCACTACATGTCCGTTGGATTCCTGTCCTGCCTGGTTGGTGAAAGCCTTCCAGACGGTGACAGGTAGCTGGGTCGAGGCAATAATTAATTCATCATTGTGGGAGGGGGCGCTCCCAGCTTCTTTAAAACACACACTGGTATGCCCCCTACTAAAGAAATCTTCACTTGACCCAGCAGTACTAACCAATTAGTTAGTTAGGCAGTGGCGCAGCAGTTGCAGGGGTACTGAATGAAGCAGATTATCTGGACCCGCTCCAGTCAGGATTCAGGCCCGGATATGGTGCAAAGACGGCATTGGTCATACTTATGGATGATCTCTGGCAGGAGTGGGACAGAGATCATCATTCTGTCCTTGCTCTTCTTGACCCCTCAGCAGCTTTTGATACCATCGACCATGGTATCCTTCTGGAACAGCTCAAAGGATTGGGGATCCAGGGCACTGTTTGGTCCTGGTTCTCCTCATTCCTGAGGTTGGAGAGTGATAGGTCCAGCCCTAGGCCCCTGCAATATGGGGTGCCTCAGGGCTCAGGGCTCTCTCCTCTCCTGTTTAACATCTACATGAAGCTGCTGGGTGAGATCATCCGTTCCCACGGGGTGAGTTATCATCAGTATGCTGATGATACTCAGTTGTATATTTCGGCCCGTGGTGATCCAAGTGATGCTGTCAAAGTCCTATCCAGGTGTCTGGAGGCTGTTGGGATCTGGATGGGGGATAAAAGGCTACAACTGAATCCCGGCAAGACTGAGTGGCTCTGAACTAGGGGCCCTGTGTTATCCCAGGGGCTACCACCCTTGGTTCTGGATGGAGTTACTTTGCCCCAGACAGACCTGTTGCATAATCTGGGGGTCCTCCTGGACTCACAACTACTGCTCGAAGAGCAGGTGGCAGCCGTGGCCAGGAGGGCTTTCGCACAACTTTATGTGATTCGCCAGTTGTGCCCGCTCCTGGACCGGGACTCCTTGCTCATGGTCATGCATGCTCTGATCACCTCCAGACTAGATTACTGTAAGGCGCTCTACATGGGGTTGCCCTTGATGACCATTCGGAAATTGCAGCTGGTCCAGAATGTGGCGGCCCGGGTGGTGACGGGGTGCAGGCATTATGCTTGCACTTCACCTCTGCTCCGGGAGCTGCACTGGTTACTGGTATGCCTCCGGGTGCAATTCTAGGTGCTGATGTGGACCTTTAAAGCCCTACATGGTAGTGGGCCAGGATATCTAAGAGACTGCATTGCCCCAAGAATGTCTGCCCATCCAACCAGAGCGGACTGGAGGTGCTCTCTAATTATACCATCGGCTCTCTAGCACACGAAGGAGGGCCTTCTCTGTGTCCGCACCGGCCCTTTGGAACCTCCTACCGATAGAGTTATGGCTACAGACAGAACTGCTGCCCTTTAGGAAAGAGCTTAAAACCTGGCTGGCAGGGCAGGTGTGGGGTGCTTATGGGGAGGTGACCCCCCACCCGTTGGTTTATATAGATTAAGATCTTCCCTCTCTTTTTAAGAATAGGATGGGTGGAGTTTTTTAGGACTGGGGTTTTTAAGCCTGATGGTTTTAAAAATGGATTTTAAATAGTTTTAGTGTGTTATTTTTGTTTGTGTTTTGACTGTTAGCCATCCGGAGCCGCTTTGGTGGGGGGGGGGCAATACAAGTAAAAACAAATAAATAAAGAAGTAATATGTGATTCTTCATATAGTGGACATTTTTTTTATTAAGGATATAAAGGACAGCTTGGTACTTTCTACACATGTCTTCTTCAGAAGTGTCTTGTGCTTTCCAGTTCTTCAATGTGTGGACTCCAATCTTGGAGCAAGTAATTTGTGCTCTTCCAGATATTGATGCACTGCAGTACCCATTGACAATTATTCATCATCCTTGCCACAGATAAAATCCACAGAGTGGCATAGCTCAGCCATGCCAAAAATTAGGTGATGCTTAATTAACTGGAACCCATTGGGAAACCAGTGGATATGGGTATAGGGCTTTAGCCAGGAGACCTATGGAGCCCTGTGGATCCAAGTTGATTTTAAATTTCACTGGACATTGGGGAGCACCCGGCATGATGAAGGAGGAACAGGTGGGGAGGGCTGGTGCCTGTTTAAAAACTGCTTGCCGCTGGCTTCTCACCCACCCAGCCTGAGGAACAGCTGGGGAGGGCTGGTGGCTGATTCAGGAGATGATGGTCCCTTTGCCACAGTTGTCACTGTATGTGTTGGTCTTTTACATTTTATTGCATTGTTACATTTTAAAGTATTGTTATATTTTATTGTACTGTAATGATTGATATGTTGTGATTTTTGTGAGCATCCCTGAGTAAGCATATGATGAGTGGGCGGCATACAAATTGAATCAATCAATCAAATCAAATCAATCAATCACTACCATCTGGAAGTCAATAAAAGAGGATAAAAGCCAGGTTAAGGCATGAAGAACTGGGGCAATAATGAGAATAGTCACAGATGGTCATAGCACTGAGCTCGCAATTGGCAGAGGGAAGCTACCACAATCTACGATATCTGTTTGCCATAGTTAGACAGAAAAGTAAAAAAAAAAAAGCTACTGTATTAGTCACTAATAGAAGGACTGACCAGAACAGTGGTGGCGGACCTATGGCACATGTGTCAGAGGTGGCACTCAGAGTCCTTTATGTGGGCACTTGCACCATCACTCCAACACAGAGTTCAACTTGCCCTGCTGCCCAGCAACCCAATGGGAGTGCTTCCTTCCTCCCCCAGCACAGAGTTTGCCCTGCCCCTCTGCTCAGCAGCCCAATGGGAGCACTTCCTCCCTCTCCCCAGTACAGAGTGGGTTTGGGGGTTGCAGTTTGGATGCTCAGTCTCTAAAACCTTTGCCATCACTGGACTAGAGGTACTAAGAATCTCCAAACTGAAACTAGATTAGGCACTTGGAACATATGGCACAAACATATAAAGGTGGGAAAAATCTGTATTTGGGATCTGGCCAAATACAAATGGATATATAATAGACAAAACCTGTTGAGAAATGTGGGCTATAGGAGCCCTGTCACTGGAGTATTTCACATCTGCTTTAGTGTTATCTGGATTGCAGTCACACAAGATGGTGATCACCCCTTAAAAACCATGGGAGTTTCCACTTACACAAGAAGTTAGTGGAGTCCACTTTGTGCAAACAGCAAACAACAGGGAATCATGTACAGAATGGACCATTCTGCATGTAGTTAGTAAGCAATACTGGTGGCAATGTTTTATTGATTCCAGTGCCTTTCATAACATGGCTACTACTTTGAAATATTTTATTTAGATGGTAATGATGCACAGTACTGTTGTGGAGCTCCAGTCAGAGTAACAAATGTTGTTAAGTGCAGCATTTGCAAACAACATACAAAAATTAAGTACTGCTTATCTCACACATATCAACATATTCCAACTGGTGATAAAAAATAAAGAAAGCTTTTTTATATAAAAAGTCTATAAAGAACTCAAAACTGTAACAAGGATGAAAAGCAACACCTACATTTCATAATGAAATGGGGTTAATGCTAAGATAGGAAAGGCACCTGCAAAAATGTTATGGAAAACACAGACTAGGAGCAGAAAATGTGCATGAAGAATAAATGATGTAATGTTGTGAAGAAAGGCTTGTAGTCACCAAAACTGCAGTCAAATTACATGAAGGAGGCTGCGTACATGGAAATCCTGTGAGACAGCACTCACACGAAGATTGTAAGGAGCAGTGATGTACTGTAAAAAAAATTACTACCCACTTAATGGGTGTGGCTATCTGTGGGCATTGCTTTCTGTGGGCATGGCCTCAAACCCCTCCCCCCAAAAGAAACCTACCTTGCTTTCTTGCTTCGCGGAGATGATGATGAGGAGTCCCAGAGCAGCCAGGCGCTGCTGGTGGGTCAGCCCCTCACCGTCTGGGCATGCTTTCACCAGAGGCGCTGCTGGGAGATGAGCGGGGCGGGTTGGTGGGCTGGTGCTGGCCTCCCCCTCCCAGCACCGCCAGAAATGCATCCCATTCAACTCGCCCAGGGCCGAATGTGCATGGGAAGTGCAGAGGTGAAAGTGCGCCTTTGGCCCTGGGCTAGGTGCATGGGAAGCGTTTCCGGCGGCACTGGGAGGGGGAGGCCAAGAGGTGGCCATGGCTGGCCAAGTGGGCATGGCCTGGAATTTCCACTACAGAACCGTTGGGAACCGGCCTCAGTACATCACTGGTAAGGAAGTACCAAACAGTGTTGTCAGTGAAACTTTATCCCACAGTTTATAAAAAAACAGATCTGTTGCTGTTCACTTCAAATTAAAACAAATACAAAAAAGTGAAAACAGAAAAAGTATAGAAATTAAACAACTATGTAACCCAACAGTAAATTTAAGGAAGGAATTCATGAAAGCATCCGTAAGATCACACATTTAAATAATTCAGACACAACTACTACTTGTTCTAAACTGACAAAAGTATTAATGAATATGGCCAATGGTCACCTCAAAAGTAGAAATGTAAAAATTTTAAAAGTAGATGTCTGGAGAAAGCTTGCAAGTAACAGAAGAGAGGCAAACAGGAAAAATAAAGGCAACTTCAAATACTGAGAAATACACAAGAGTATCCTTAACATTAGGAAAGAAAAAGAAAAATGGTGAGCTGAACAATTTAATAAAATGGAAAGCCTAGAGGAGGTCAACAACCTTTTTAATGTACACAGAAAGGTCAAGTAGGTAACAAGTATGTCTCTTAGCCAACCACAGTACCAACTACTGATAGATAGAATTAGTTATCAGATACTTTAATTCAACTGCTGTGTTGAAAAAGCATGGCAAGCTGGGGAAGCTGTTAGCTATTGAACTCAAGAGTGTTTGGCATAATTGGCAACCTGTACTAGCAGCAAAGAGCTGCAGTGAAAGCTGAAAAGCAGGTGATGGAGGACACAGAGTCACACAAGAATGTATGCAAAGGATATTTACTCTTACAGTTTGTACTCCTAGATAATCTTTTAAGAAGTGCTTCCCAATTCATATGGCTCAACATTGATGAGGGAAATCGTCATCCACTAATGGTGGGCATGGGAGGGGCACATCCCTCTCCTACATCAATCATCTGCTGCTTCCCATCCTTTCTCATCCTTCCCAGAAACATCTGGAAATACTGAGGAAGGAGCCTGGGAAATTTACAGATACATGCATTTTACTACTAAGCTATCTGTGTTTTGAGGATGAGCAATAACAGAAGCAGGACTTGGTTTTATTTAGCTAAATATATATTTGTGTAAAGTTGTAGTGTTAAATAGTATTTGAACACATGCCAAAACGAAGGTCAGATGGGATAATGTATGATCTGGCCCCATAGTACAGGATGCTCTTTAGTTTTACCATTGTAAGATTCATGTGGGAAACTTAAATTGATTGCTGCTTATATTCTTCTTTAGTAGAGATATAAAATATATACTATTCACTAAAACAGAAATCCATTTTGCCTTTCCAATTCTATCCTGCATTTTAAGCATTTATGTATTCAGTATAAAGCCAAAAGAATTTAAACCTGCTCTCCCATAGTCTGTACAATCATTATAATGACACCAGAATTAGTTTTCCTAGCATTACAAGTTCTTCCCTCCATTTGGAAGAGGTTCTCTTTCCCATACCCATCAAATGCCACTCCAGAAAATACAGGAACTGCTCTGGCCCGGGTGCGCATGCACAGCAAAAACCCCTTTGTGCATGTGCAGAACATGTTTGCGCATGCACAGATGGGTTCTGCATGCATATGCATGTGCAGTAACGCCTTTCCCCTCCATTCTAAATACGGGACACCGCCGGGATAGAACAGGAACACGTGCCAAAATACGGGATTTCCTGGCCAATCTGGGATACTTGACAGGTATGCTCTTTCCACAGGAAGCATTTTACAATAAAACCAAGAAAAATGAAGTAGGACATTGTTATGTATGTACAATGTTTCTTTAAGAAATGTATGAATGTAACCTGACCACAATTACAATGTAGCCCAGCTGTAAAGGAACGCGAGTAAGCTGCCCATAGAGGGCAGCTGCGAGCGTTCAACTCACATGGTTCTCATTCCTCAAATCACCGGCAGCCGCGGGAACTCTCCCGCACCAGCAAACTACTACGGACGAGGGGCGTGACTCACACGACGTCACGACGGTAGCGGCCAATAAGCTACCATGCAACCAGATTCAAATGTATTGTGCTACTGTATATAATGTGATGTACCTCCGCCATTACCACATGCTCAGCCTGATCATCAACCAATAAACCTGTGTTAGTCCTCACTGCGACTCCTTCTTTGTCTTCCGTGCAAGACACTAAATTGGCGACGAAGGTGGGATAATGGCGAATCCCAAGGTCAAGCCGTACGAGTTCGATGTCAGTGAGCCCGAACAATGGGAGCTCTACGAGTGCCAGTTCCGGCACGCAATGGAAGCTGCGGACATCGCCGCCGCCGCGAGGATGTGCTCCTATTTCCTGGCCCAGGTGGGGCCGGCCATGCTGCGCATCCTGATGAACCTGGTGGCCCCCAAGAAGGTGGAAGAGGTGTCCATTGACCGCATGCTGGGGCTGCTGGGTGAGCATTTCCAGCCCCCCGTGTCGATCTTCCCGGCCCGGGTCGCGTTCCACAGGCGAGAGCAGCGACCGGGCGAATCCGTGTTCGCCTACGCGGCGGCCCTCAGACTGGCAGCGGTGCACTGCCAGTGGGACGACCTGGACCAGGCCCTCCGAGACCGCATGCTGTGTGGCCTGAGGGACGAGGAGCTTCAGTGGAAGCTCATGACCCGCGACCACCGCCTCACGTTCAACGAGGTACTGCGGGAGGCCCAAGCGGCCGAAGCGGCCAGAAGCGGAGTCAGAGTGTTCAAGTCCCGAGGGGCCGCGTCCGAAAGGGCCAAGTCACCAGTACAGGCGGCTCGGCAGACACCAGCGAAAACGGCCTGGCGGGCCCCCAAGCCACCCGCCGGCACACCAACGGCATCCGAGGAGTCGTCCACCACGGCAGACCCCTGTTCCAGCGAGGACGACGACGTCCAGCTGGTCAAGAAGCGAGGAGAGAAGCGGCAGACCCGCGAGTGGCAGGACCGCCGCTGCGACGGTTGTGGGGCGTCCCACGACCGCACGAGGTGTCCGTTCCGAAAGGCCGAGTGTCACAAATGCGGCCGAAAGGGGCACATCGCCCGAGTGTGCAGGCGCGGGCGAGTTGAGGACAAGGGCAACTCGGACCATTCCCAGACGCACCAACGGAAGGCGGCCGGCACCAGGAAGGTCTCAGACGACCACAGCATGGCAGGCGTGAACCGCGTGGGCCTGGAGCACCGGCGTTTTTTCGTTGAGGTACAGTTACAGGGGGTCCCAATGAGGATGGAGATAGACTCGGGGTCGTCCTATTCCATCCTGTCCCAAAAAGAGTTTATGCGCATTCCCCCAGATGCGCGGCCCAAGTTGCGGGCCATGAGGTCACACCTACGGGACGTGCAAGGGAACGGGATCCCAGTGTTGGGGGTGGGGAACTTCAAGGTGAAGTTCAAGAATTACTCCGAGAAACTGCCCCTAGTGGTCCTCAAGGGGCCCCCAGTTTCCTTTGACCTGGATCCAGAAATCCGACCCATACGCCTCAAGCCAAGAAGAGTGCCTTTCGCCCTCAAGGACAAGATTGAGGCGGAACTGGACAAATTGGTGGGGCAGGGGATTTTGGTTCCAGTTGATTCGGCAGAGTGAGAAACGCTGATTGTGACCGCCCTTAAATCAAATGGGGAGGTTAGGATTTGTGCGGACTATAAATGTACGATTAATAAGGCCATTCGGCCAAATGCATATCCAGTGCCCGTGGTCAGCCATTTACTGGCCACACTTCATGGGGGGAGGTGTTTTGCCAAGCTAGATCTGGCGCAGGCATATCAGCAGCTCTCTGTAACCCCGGCTGCTGCCGCTGTGCAAACGATCGTAACGCACAAGGGGGCATTTAAGATAACGCGCCTTCAGTTTGGCGTGAATTCGGCCCCCGGAATTTTCCAGTCCCTCGTGGAACGCCTTTTAAAGGGGCTTCCAGGCGTCCTCCCATACTTCGATGACGTGTTGATAACAACGGGGGCGAGTCAGAATTAGCGCAAAGGCTAGACAGCGTATTTCTCAATATTCGAGAAAGCGGGCCTCCGACTGAGAAGGGACAAATGTGTCTTCTTTGCGAGGGAAGTCGAGTTCCTTGGGTTCAAGGTAACCCCGGAAGGCATCAAGCCCTCCGAGTCCAAGGTTGCGGCTGTGCAAAACACCCCTCGCCCCACCGCGAAACCGGAGCTGCAGTCGTTCCTAGGGCTCTTAAATTTTTACCATTCCTTCCTGCCGAGGAAGGCATCCGTTGCTGAGCCACTGCATGCATTATTGAAGAAAGAGGCGGTTTGGAGGTGGGGAGATAGGCAAGAGAAAGCGTTTAGGGAACTGAAGGCACTCCTATCCTCAAGTGCTGTCCTGACCCACTTTGACCCTAGGAAGCCAGTAGTCCTAGTCTGTGATGCGTCCCCAGTGGGAGTGGGGGCGGTTCTATGCCACGTGTTGGAGAGCGGGAGGGAAGCCCCAGTAGCGTACTACTCAAGGTCCCTCTCGAAGGCCGAGCGCAATTACGCGCAAACTGATAGGGAGGCCCTAGCCATCATCGCGGGAACGAAAAATTTCCATGACTTTTTATACGGCCGCGAGTTTACGGTAGTGACAGATCACAAGCCACTTCTGGGGATCTTCACTACCGGCAAACCCACACCGCAAATTCTCTCCCCCAGGATGCTGTGTTGGGCCATCTTCCTCAATGCCTACCAGTACGAGCTGGTCTATCACCCAGGGAAGGAGATCTCCCATGCGGACGCACTGTCCCGATCTCCCCTCCCTAGTGTAGGGGACCCCACATGCAAGGTAAAGCAGGACCACCAAGTCCTACTGATCGAGTCTCTTGACTCACCCCCCATTCTCCCGGCCGACCTCGCCAAAGCCACGGCGGCCGACAAGACGCTGGCCCAAGTTAGTTCCTGGGTGAGGAAAAGGTGGCCCACTACTCCCCCCGAGGAAAAGTTCAAGCCATTCATCAGGCGGAGAGTAGAGCTTTCCCTGGAAAGGGGCTGCTTACTCTGGGGCCAGCGGATAGTGATCCCAGAGAAACTGAGGGCCAAGGTACTAAAGCTACTGCATACCAGTCACCCGGGGATCGTGCGCTCCAAGGCTCTGGCCAGGAGTTTCTTCTGGTGGCCCCAGATAGACGCGGATATAGAACGTTTAGTGGGCATGTGTGAGAGCTGCCAGAGCTCTCGGCCCGAGGAATCCCGGTTACCCCATAGGGAATGGGACACGGCCCGCGGGCCATGGTCCCGGATTCATGTTGACTTTGCTGGCCCCATGTTTTTGCTGGTAGTCGACTCCTACTCTAAATGGTTGGAGGTAATCCCCATGAGCAGCACCTCCTCTGCGGCAACCATTAAACAGTTGCGCAAGCTTTTTGCCTGTTTCGGCCTGCCAGACGTTCTTGTTAGCGATAACGCTAGTACCTTCACGTCTGCAGAGTTCAAGACGTTTATTGAGCGGAATGCCATCAGGCACATTACCACTGCCCCGTTTCACCCCGCCACAAACGGTCAGGTAGAGCGTCAAGTGCGCACTACGAAAGACGCACTGCGGCGCATGGGTCCCGGTGAGTTGAACCTTCATCTGTGTCAGTTCCTCATCTGTTACAGGACAACCCCCCTAGCCTCAGGATTTTCCCCAGCCGAACTCCTCATGAGGAGGCGTCCGGTAACACTTTTTGACCGGATGGATCCGTCCAGGGTGGAGGATGAGGGAAGGAATATAAACATAGGGGGAGAGAGCTCCAAAAGTTTTTCAGTAGGGGACCCGGTTCACTGCAGGAACTACATGGCCTCGGGGCCAGCGTGGGTTCCAGGGACAATCATTGAGCAGACGGGGCCAGTATCCTACAGGGTCGAGACTAGCTCGGGTCTACTTTGGAGAAGGCATGCCGACCAACTCAGAAGGCGAGTCACCAGTGAAGGGGAATCAGCGTTAGGGTCCTCCCCCACCCGCATTACCCAAGGGGGAGACATGGCGGAACCCGCGGATACAAATGCATATCCTGGGTTCTCGACCACAGAGGAGGATACTTTGAAAGAGAGGGATCAGTTTGATTGTGATTATGATTTGCAGTACCAGGGGGGTGTAGCGGAGTGGTCCCCCACCCGTCCTAGCGAGAAGAGGGGTTTCAGTTCAGCCCCTGGTACCTCCAGTCCCCCCAGTCCTTTTGTTTTGGAATATCCCATAGCGCCAGCTCCCCGGAGACAAACACCCCCAAGACAGGCAACGGGGGGGGGGAGTCCGCCCACCACAGTCTCTAGAACTCCCGGGCAGGTAACCGGGGGTGGCGTGGCCACGAGGGCCTCTTCGTCGGTCCCGAGATTCGTACTGGGGGGGGGACCCCAAGCTCCTCAAACTGTAGGCAGGGTTTCACTTCCCAACTGTTCATTCCATTCCCGTCCCCCAATGCAAGGTTACCACAGAGCCCACACCGAGCCATTAATGAGTCCCCCCTTTCCGTTGCAGGGCAGGACTCCGCAGAACCAGACTCCCCGGTTTTAAGTCAAGTGGCCGCTCGCCCCAGGCGCACGTGTGGCAAGCCACAATGGTTGAGGGACTTCATCCCATCCTAGGGGGGAGGGATGTTATGTATGTACAATGTTGCTTTAAGAAATGTATGAATGTAACCTGACCACAATTACAATGTAGCCCAGCTGTAAAGGAACGCGAGTAAGCTGCCCATAGAGGGCAGCTGCGAGCATTCAACTCACATGGTTCTCATTCCTCAAATCACCGGCAGCCGCGGGAACTCTCCCGCACCAGCAAACTACTACGGACGAGGGGCGTGACTCACACCACGTCACGACGGTAGCGGCCAATAAGCTACCGTGCAACCAGATTCAAATGTATTGTGCTACTGTATATAATGTGATGTACCTCCGCCATTACCACATGTTCAGCCTGATCATCAACCGATAAACCTGTGTTAGTCCTCACTGCGACTTCTTCTTTGTCTTCCGTGCAAGACACTAAAGACATATAGGCCAAAATCCTATCAGTTACAACTGCTGGTGTAGCTCTCAATTGTAAGCTGCCACAAGTCAAAAAGTTACAAAAAGCATTTTCTTCAATACAGCAAATGCTTATTAATTTGTGAAAATTTGCCTCTGGGATTTATACCAATTGCATTACAGTGGTCTAAAAACTCAGTAGAATAGTGGCTTCTGGATCTTACTTTTCAAAATGCAGATAACATTGCTGTCTTACAAAAGCAGTTCCTAAGCAATCGCTCTCTCAATCTTCCCAAGGAAGAAAAATGACTGCTTTCTCATAGAAAAGACTGTAGAATTTATACTACACAAGATTGTTACTTTGTCCTGCTTTTGAAATACTGCACAGAAGGTGGATGGGGGAAAAATATCAGTGTGAGCCTTTAATCTATTTGCTTAATTTTGGCAACTAAAGTGAGAAATTAGATTGAGGCTCACCAAACCATGTGCAACACATGAGTAGCTTACAATGAGTTACCATTTTTCTATAACAGAAGGAGAAAGCTAACTGCGTAAGTAGCTTTTCTTCCTATTGCTGGATTTACTAAAAGCTCTTAAACCAACAAGACTTGGTGACAATGACCTATGGTTTTGTAAAATGGTGCTGTGGTCACCCCTTTTAGAGAAGAGAATGTATTATACAGTATACTTTTGTGTGGCTGTCTGTAAAGTTACGGGGTGGGGGGACCCAGTATATTAGGAGGCAACATATGTTATGAATTTGCTAAAATAGCTAGCAGAACAATAAGAGTGAGCAAGTTTTCCCACTGTATGAATCTGCATTTCTGTGTCAAAAACTGGTGTCTTTTTAATCCTCTAGGATACAGAGCATTTCCTGTAAAGAAGGGGTTCCCAACCACCGGGCCACGGACTGATACTGGGCCAAGGGCTGTCCCAAACAGGGCTGTGGGGGTAGGTGGTGCTGGGAGCCCCAATGGCAGCCCTCTGCTCTCAACATGCTCCACCAGGTCTGCCTGACGAACAGAGCGAGAACACGGGCTTCAGATACAGCAGATAGGCAGGTGGCCAGGCCCCTTCTTCATGTTGCTTAACTATGGCAGGGCTCCACCCCACCCCCCACCCACACCTGTGTGCAGTGTGATATCTCACTGCCCAAGTCAAATGGTGTGGGTGGCAGTCTGTGGGGAAAAATTGTTTAACATGAAACCGGTCTGTGGTGCAAAAAAAGGTTGGAGACCCCTGTCTGTAAAGGAGCAGTTTCAAATTCAGCCTCACTGTTTAATGTTTTTAATGTATTCCAGCAGGTGGCATGTACTCTCAAAAGTGTATTTGTGCATGTGTGTGCAATTATTTTGCATTAGATGATGAAGTGCCGTCTTTATGAAAGTGTGATCATTTGACTTGAAAGTGATAGTCTTACAAACATTCGACTGCATGTAATGTGTTTTAATGTCTGCAACATCTTTAGGGATGGAAATTTCACACATGCACTTTAAGGGAATTTTGTATACTTTTTGGTGAGTGACAAGAATTGAGTTTCCAATGTGCTTCTGCCAAGCTTTAAAATGGTGCCCGCTTCACAAGCTATTCATTCCCTTCTCTTTTGTAACACCCCATGTGGATTTAAACTTTTTAAAAAGGGCCTTGCTTTCTGTAGTGACATTCTTTCTCCCCCCTTCACTAGAACGTATTCCAAAAATTCTTCCATATATCTTTACATTTATTTTCTTTTACTAATCCTTTTTATAACCAGATCTCTGTTGACAGTTTATCATTAATAGATATATTCCATATCTCTTTGTACCACTTGAAGTGGTTTGAAACATTCCCCCTACCTATATTTACTTTCAAGTTAAGAAATGAAAATGCTTAGCTGCACATTGTGGCTAGAATCCTGAAAGAGAGTAAGTAAATACTTATATAAATCCCACTGCTTTCAGGGAATATATATGTACCAGTCCTGAAAAGTAATTGCATGACTGCAATTATTCATTATAATTTATTATAGGTTTTAAATTATGCCTGCCACATGTCCACAGAAATGCCTGCAGACACAGATAGCACTGGCTCTTTGGCTGTAAATGTAGATGAGCACCAACCCCTAGAGTCAGACACAACTGGCTTTCCAGCAAGGGTAACCTTTATCTTTACCAATTATTTAACAAGTATTTCTAATTATTATGAAAATGCGGGGATAGAACACAGCTGCTATTTTCTCAACAGTGTTTGGGTTAACAGGCCATGAGGCCATACAATCAAGCAGAGCATGATAGGTTATTTTTAAATCAACTGGTAACTGTTATAATTTCATGTCCCCCCAAAGCAGTCAGTAATTAATCCAAATACAGATTGTTACATCTGATCATTCAGAGAGTGTAGAAACAAATAGGAAATTGAGTGCACAAAGAACTATTGGCTTTTAAAATAAACCTTTGAGACGAGTTTGGATGTAACATATTGCCTTGAGCAGCTGCACCCAAATTCAAAATACTGTAGCTACTAATGATGTCCAACCACCAGCAGGAAAAAGGATGAAGAGGAAGAGATAAAACTTTTTCCTTCCTCATTTCATGGCACCAAGGTCTAAAGTTACAGTTAAATATATTATATTCTTGGGTTCAATCATTATGGAGATTGCAGCCAAGAAATCAAAAGAAGACTGAGACTCAGAAGGGCAGCAATGAAGCAATAGCAATTACACTTAGGTACCACCCTATTAGTGCTTAGAACACTCTCTGGGCAGTTCACAGGGTAGTTAGCATGCTGAGAACTCATTTTACCGACTTTGGAAGGCTGAGTTAACCTGGAGCCCCAAAGTGTCAGCAGTTTTGGCTGCAGTACTACAGTTTAACCACTGTGCCCCAAGTGCTCTTTAATGAAGGAATTAGAAAGGATCATCAAAGACCAAGATCATCCACATTACTGTATTTTGGATCACCATAAATATGGGTGTGAAAATTGGACAGTAAAAAAAGCTGACAGGGAAAAAACACATTTGATATATGGTGTTGAAGGAGAGGTTTGCAGATGTCCTGGACTGCCAAAAAGACAAAAAGTGGGTCCTAGAACAATCAAACCTGAGCTATCTTTGAAGACAAAAATGGTGAAGCTGAGGCTGTCCTCCTTTGGTATACATCATAAAGTTGCCATATGTCATGGAAAACTCAGAATTTCCTGGGTTGTAACTGTCCCTGCCGGTTCCGTAAAAATAATTGAAAACTCCCGGATCAAACCAAGGGGCGTGCTTTTAGTTTGAGGTGGTGGGGATCATGCCTTTTTCTTGCTGCCTTAGAGCAGCGCCTGTGCTTAATCACCAGTCAGAGTCTGTAGCAGCAGCCACAGCAGTCTGGTGGCCAAAAAAGGAGGAGGAGGAGATTGGGTAAATTAATGCAAATAGAAAGTCTCCAGAAGTCCAATAGATATGTGTGAGAGAGAGAGTGCCAGTTTCAGGCAGGGCCTTAGCCAGGGGGTGGCCAAGGTGGGCTTTGCCCACCATGAGTTAGCAGTTTCCTCACCCTCAAATTCCCTCCTGCCCCATGCCCCGTGGAGGGAAAAGCATGCAAATGGAGAGTTGCCCAGGGGGTGGGGGGAGAAGCAACCGGGGGAAGGGAGAAAAGAGAGAACTGCTTTTGTGCTCCCGTCTTTTTCCTTGCTGCAATCCTGTGCCCTTTTAATTGGGAGGGAGCTCTGACTGAAATAAGTGGGACCCCTCTGTGGGTATGCTTTGCTCATACTGGAGTGGAGGAGTGTTAGATCCGGCCCTTATAAGCACAACGATGAACAAACAGCAACAGGCTTTATTATAACAGTCAGTTGTGATTAGCTTACAAGGTGTTCCGGATCCCGAGATGGCTATACGATCCTACAGAGTCAGTCCCTCCGGACCTGTACCCAGCAATGGGCAATAACTAGCTACCGAGAATTGTAGCATAATGGAGGGACCCAGGCTTAGCGCTATGGTGTAGGAAGTATAGATCCGGTCCAGCCCCACCCTTACTTGTCTGTGGGGCTTATATAGTGTCATCCTGGCGGCGGCTATTGAATACAAGGTAGCGATCCGCTGGACAAACATAACTAACCAATCAGTACAGAGGATATATGAAAGTAACCAATAAAGAGCAGAATCCAAAACTGTAACCAATGATGGGGCTTGGATTAGCATAACTAGTGCACCCTTTTACAGGGGATTTCGCGCCACTTAAGGCTTCTAATTAGGTTGGTGGGAAACCGCCATTTTCCTATTGCAAAAGTGCTCCCTGGGCTACTTGCAATAGTGCCTCAATACACAACAGGGAATGAGTGAGAACAAAAGCTGAAGCTTTTATCTATTTGTTTAGAAGTAAGCCCCATTGTTTAGTGGATCTTACTCAGTGGTGGGCATCAGCAGTTTCGCACCAGTTTGCCAGAGTTTTGAAATAAAGTAGTTCTAATTCAGGTGCAATACAGGGTTTTTCTCCTGGCCACGCCCACCACACCACACCCACAGTGCGGTAGTAATTTTTTTTGGAGCCCACCACTGAACTTACTCCCAAGTAAACTATGGAATGCAGCATTCCAAAATAGATTTTTGGAACAGATCTTTTATAACACTTTCATGATTAAGGATCCCTACCTATTTAATCTCTGTATTTATTTTTCCAACACACCACACTCCCCCCAGAAGATAATGAAGGTTCCTGTTCTTAGGGCACATTTGTATATAAGCCAGAAGAAATGCCCCTATTTTGCAGTACCCTTTCATTGCAGTGGCTCAAGTGGTTAAGATGCTGACTGGGAGACGGAAGGTCAGCAATTCAAAAACTGAGTACTGCATGACGGAATGAGCTTCCATCTCTGTCCCAGCTCCTGCCAACCTAACAGTTCAAAAGCAAGAAATTGCAAGTAGATAAATAGGGACCACTATGGTGGGAAGGTAAACATTGTTCCGTGCGCTCTGGTGTTTAGTCATGCCTGCCACATGACCATGGAAACGTCTGCCGAAGCAGACAGCACTGGTTCTTTGGCTTTGAAACAGATGAGCACTGAACCCTACAGTCGGATACGACTGGCTTTCGAGCAAGGGAAACCTTTACTTCTGTCCCGGTTTTGTGGAATAGAATTATGGCAACCCTATGTACATCATGAAAAGTCAGGATTCTCTAAAGACAATTAATGCTGGGGAAAGTGGAAGCCAGAAGGAAAAGAGGAAGAACAAAACATAAGATGGATTGACTCCCTAAAGGAAACCACAAGCTTGAGCATAAAATTGCTGAGCAGGGTTGAGGTAGGAGATTTTGGAGATTGCTAATTCATTTGTTGCCATAAATCAGAGGCAATTTGACAGCGCATAACAAAAGCAACAGGAAAGGCTACTCCAGAGCATGCATTTCTTCCACAGTAAAGACTGAACTTACTGACATCTGAATGATCGCTTCTCTAATCTCACTTTGCACCTGGTTTTTTTTTTTTTTGCACCCTTGGTTTCTTTCTTGCACTGTTTTGCATTGAGGTGTTAGTCTTGTGGATCTTCCCGAGCAATGTAGCACAAATGCCACCAGAAAGAATCCATAAAGGATGCAATGGACAGATGCTGATGGCAATGTGCCGGTGTGGGGTAGCGGTCAGTGTTTGGGGCTACGGTTCAAGAGAGGTGGGTTGAGATCTCCCATTAGCTGTGAAACTCACTGGGTGACTTTGGGTCAACCACAATCTATGAGCCTGATCTACCCTCATAAAACTGTTGTGATAATAAAGTGAAGGAAGGAGAACCATGTGTGTTGCCTTGAGCTTGCTTGCTGGTACCACCCGTTGCTGCTGGCTATTGCTTTTTCTGCTGCTGTTGTCCTCACTACCACTGCATCTCCTGGGGTGAGGGAGAGTTTGGGATGCTCAGACCTTTAACTCAGGAAAGTCACTTTTCAAAGCAATATACAAAAGTACCTATAATTTACTCATACAACACAGGAAGACTCAAGGCGCGTCTTGTTAAACTACTACCATAATATACCTTAGTAAAGGCAAAGGTCTCCCTTGCTTGAAAGCCAGTCATATCAGAATCTACACGTTGGTGCTCATCTCCATTTACAGCCAAAGAGCCAGCTTTGCATTTGTGTCTGCAGATGTTTCCGTCACCATGTGGCAGGCATGACTAGAAGAGAAATTGCATGGAACACTGTTACCTTTCTTGCTGAAGTGGCACCTATGTATCTTCTTGCAATTTCTTGCTTTCAAAACTGATAGGTTGACAGGAGCTGGAACAGAGATGGGAGCTCACTTCGTCATGCAGCACTCAGGTCTTGAACTGCTGAGCTGCCAGTCTTCTAGTCATCAAGCTCAGCATCTTAAGCACTAAGCCACTGTGCCTTTGTCTTTATTGCTGGAGAATTAAAATTGAATTAAGTTACAAGTAACTTGTTATTTGTAACTTATTACTTCCAAGTTCTTCATTCAATAATTTCTTGCTGAGACATTTGTAAGAAAGAGAGAAATTTGAAAGCCACAACAGGAAAAGAGTGAAGGCACATCTCTTGTCACCATAATATGCAATTCAAGGTGCTGGTAATGACATTTAAAGGTGCTGGTAATGACCTTTAAAGCCCTACATGGTAGTGTGCCTGGATACTTAAGAGACCTCGTCACCCTGAGAACATCTGTCCATTCCACCAGAGCAGACCACAGAGGCTCTCTCATTGTGCCATCCACTAGGGAGGCCCGTCTCTCTAGCACTAGAAGGAGGGCCTTCTCTGTGTCTACTCCCTCCGGCCGTATGGACCCTCCTGCCAATTGAGCTGCGTCTCCAGACGGAGTTGCTGTCCTTCAGGAAAGGGCTAAAAATCTGGCTGGCAAAGCAGGTGTGGGGCACCAGCGATGTGGTGACCCCTGCCTGCTGGCTGATTTAGTAAGAACCCTCTCTCCCTCTTTTAATCTCTTTTAATCTGTAGGGGTCGGAGTAATTTTTGGTGGCAGTTTTAATGGGGTTTTTATTGGTTTTTAAAATGTGATTGGTTTTATTTTCTGTGAGCCAGAGTTGGGCGGCAATATAAATCAGATGAATAAATAAATAAATAAATAAATAAAAATAATATTCCTTTAGTTACTGAGGGATTAAATTAATTACAAGCAGAGAGGTATTTTTAACTCTCATTCAGGAATTTACTGCTGAGACTTTTATAGAAAGAAAGATTCGATTCTTACAGGTCAAATATGACATTAAAAATGTTCATTGTGCTCAGAACTTTTACATAATCAAAACAAAGATGAAAGTACCTTCTTAGATGAATAAGAATGTAGAAACAGTAATTAGGGTAGCCATTTCCCATCAGCTCAATGAATTTTAGCCAATTTCTCCTCTCTTGGTCTTTGTGGAGGGGAAACATGAGAAGCCGGGAAGCTTTGAAATGCTAGCTGTGAGGTATGTGGCCATTTGAATGTGGATGGTAGTGGGCCCTCGTACCTATGCTGCAGAATATTCCTAGTTCCTACCCCATTCTTTTTCCCTTCCATCTCCAGGCAGGCATTCTGAGGAGTAACCAGAGATTTATGTGTGAATCATCCATGTGTTAATTCTTCCAGGAGGCAAAATCACAGCCCTGATTTATACAAATGACTTCGTTGCCCCAGTTCCCAGGGATGTCAAATACATATCTCAATTTTCTCTCTTCCTCTAGCAGCTGACATCACAAGTTATTTAACACAGAAGAATGTGCAAAAAAACAAACAAACACCAAGAAGGTAATTTAAATGTACTTCAGGGTTGAAAAAAGAGGCTAATCAGATAGTTCACACGGGCAGCCTCCTGTTTTGTTCACAGGCCATCTTCGTAGAAGGGATGGTGTGTCATCTACAGTTATAAATGTCATGCAGTCAACATAGCTCTTTCAAGAGCTGTTCTCCAAATAAGTAACTTCACCAAACTGTATTCTACTCACAGTAGTGGCTGCTGAGCAAACAGAAAGACTGCCTGTTCTGCTTCATTATTACTTCTTTATTGCTTCCTTATTGCTTGTCTAGTCCAATATGAAGTGTCCACACACTTGAATTTTATCTCTGGGTAAATTCCTTTGGTGGCAGAGGCTGCCAAGAGCATCAGGGAGTTAGGTTGCCGACAGGAAGCTCTGAGAAGTCTCAGCCCCTCCATCAGATTTTTGGTGGAAACAGGATGGGGGGGGGAGTGGTGGGAAAACATGACTGTTGCAACTGAGGGACAACAACATCTGGAAGCTGTTCCTGTTTGGATAAAACTAGAAAAAACAGGAGTGGGAGATTCCCATGCTGGAATTTCCAGTACTAATGCAATTTGTTTTTCAACTAATTAAATCTAGAGTACATGATGTGACTTCCCAGCTGCTGCAAATGTCAAAATATCAGCAGTTTCTCTGCACTGGAAACCCCCCCCCCTCAGGGTGCTGAGTGGACCCCTGTATGAATAGGGTATAGAGCAGGGGTGCCCAAACTTTTCAGGCTGTGGGCTGGTCATGTGGTTCAGCGGGCCGGTCGAGTGGTTCAGTGGGCCAGTCATGTGGTTCCTCCCACCAGAAGTGGAAGTAAAACGTTCCTTGCAATCTGTTTTGCAACAGGATGAGAGAGATTTTTAGGTTGCCATTTTCTCTGCTAATACCAGAGGTGTCCAAACTACGGTTAATGGGCTCGATCCGGCCCCCAGGCCATAGTTTGGGCACCCATGGTATAGAAATGTATACTACAGTATTAGAAAAAAAATACCTGTAAGATGAAGGTCATACCTGGAGTTATAAACATCCCCTCCAGCATTGACAAGACTTGCTTTCCTTTCTGTTCTTTTGCTTCTAAGGAACCATTTCCCTATAGCCTTCCAAAGCAACTCAGGTTCTGAAAATTGGACTTTAATATGACTGTTGGTGTTGGCTCTTCTAGGAAATGTGGCTGCCGTGTTGTCTTCTGCCCAACCTGACTGTTATTGTTGTTTTGCCTTGTAAAAAGGTTTCATGTTGTTTCTCTGATTTTGTAAAAAATTGATTTCACAATTGTATGTTAATTTAAAAACAACCTATTTTTTTAAAGGCACCTGACTCTATGCTCATCAGCCTGGTTTATACCTTTCTCTACACAATCACATATCCTATCAATGATCATGTCGAGGAATGCAATCATAAAGACTAATTCTTAGAAACCAGCTCCAATATGTATGTGGGGAACAGCAGACCATTCTGCAATAATGATGATCTTCAGGAAAGGAGGAACACAACAAGCACTGGAGGCTCTGGTTTGTAAGTTGCTTGTTCACTCTAGCAACTATACCAAAGCACTTGTAAGGATTTTTAAAGGCTGTTGATTCTCCCTGTAAACTTTCACCAGATAAGGAAACATAATAAACCATAAGCATGTGATGGATTTAGAAACAATTTAGTTCAAACTTATGAGTAAAAGGAAGATTTAGCCTCTGGGAAGGGGTCAAGAGTTTGGTTGAGTTCCTGACAGTGGTGGCGAACCTATGGCACACATGCCAGAGGAGGCACTCACTCCACATCCCCTCCTATTCCTCCAATCATGTGTGCATGTGTGCATGTGTGGGCTGCCCTATGGAAAGAACATACCCATGTGACATCACCGGCATGCCATGAGCCGCGCACATACGGTGTCTGCCCATGCGCCTCCTCCTTCTTGGGCACTCAGTCTCTAAAACGTTCACCATCACTGCTGTAGGAGATCTTTTGGCATGTGGCATCAGGCATCAAGCTGGGCTCCTCACCCCCATACCAGCATCCTTGCATTCATAATTTGTGGCAAATAACTCAGTTTAAAACTACGGTTTTTCCTTTTGTGAAGTTAGAGGCCCACAGACACCACCAAAGAATGTGCTGATGGTCACAAAACATCTAAACAAGTAGCATTACTCTTAACAGTTCACACAATGAAGCAAAAGCGAACTGCATTTTCAAAATGTCTGCATCTTCTACTGAAGGTGTGCAAAAAGGAGCCTTAAAAATGTCTAATGTCTTTATGGTGCCACAACAGGTTTTATTTTGTCTTTTTTTTTTTGTTTACTCTCTGATATCCTTGCACAAAAATGTATAACATCTCCTCATGTTAAAAATAAAGGAGGTTTTGGCATTGTCCTGCTCAAGGTAGAAAGATGGGCCAAGTCAGAATTTACATTCTTACATACGCAGACTCCTGTACAGACTGTGTGAGAAGGAAGTGTCATTATGTTGTGTTCTGTAAAGCTGTGCCTTTAACAATGTACCTTTGCCATGTGTTATCAATGTAACCTTTCTGTGTGCAACATTATAACCATCAGCTGTATCAATGTAAACCTAATAAGGGATCGTGAGCTAGTGACCACCAGAGGGCAGTAGCGAGCGTCCAGCTCTCATGGATCATATTCACCTGGTTCAGCAGCGCGGGAAGATTCCCCGCCACCTCTTCAACTGGTCAAGAAGGGCGTGACCTCCTACGACGTCACGCAGGCAGCAACCAATAGTCTGTCGACGAGCCACATTCAAATGTATAGCCAGCTGTATATATTGAGCTACTCATCCGCCATTACCACATGTTCCTCCGGATCATCATGAAATAAACCTGTGTTAAGCCAACCCTTCATTGTCTTTGGTCCCTTACACTAAATTGGCGACGAAGGTGGGATATGGCAGCCCACGGGACCAAGACATGCGCCGGTTTCGAAATCAGGAAACCGGGCGACTGGGAGATCTTCGAGATGGACTTCCAGGCCGCACTGATCGAGTCCGAAGTCACGGAAGAGGCGAAGAAAAGGGCCATCTTCACCAGGATGCTCGGGCAAGAAACCAAAAGGACCTTGGTGGACCTGATTGCACCAAGGAGGGTGAGCGAATTCAAGGCCAAGGAACTCATGCAGATGCTGCGTGAGCACGTCCGGCCCGCCACGGCGATGTTTCCCGCTCGGAGTGCGTTCTGGAGGCGAGTCCAAGCGCCCGGGGAGACGGTCGCCGCATTCGTGGCGGCCCTACAGCTGGCGGCCGGCCCGTGCAAATGGGAGAATGCCGAAATCACCCTCCGGGACTGTGTGCTGTGCGGCCTGAACGACGCCGAGACCACATTAATGAACCAAGAGCCGCCTCCCACGTTGCAGGAGGTCGTCAGAGCGGCCCAGGCCGCAGAAGCTACGAAGGCCGGGGTCCAAGAACTTCAGGACTGGCGGCCAAAGTCGAGCAAGGCAGAGGCTCCGGTACAGGCGGCCCGGCGAACTTCGAGGTCGTCCACAGAGAGCAGCGATGACGAGGACATCCGGAGGGTCCGGAAGGAGAGCCGGCGATGCGACAGCTGTGGAGCGGCCCACGACCGCGTGAAATGCCCCTTCCGGAAGGCCGAGTGCCACAACTGCGGCCGCCGCGGGCACATCGCCAAGGTGTGCAGGAAGAAGCGCGAGACCCGGAGGAGCTCCGCAGACCGTTCCGCGGGACAAGACCGCCCAACGAGACCCAAGGACGGCGCCCAGGCCACGTGGAAGCAGGACGGCGTGGGCCGCATCTCCGACGGCAGCGAGGACGATGCCCCAGTGTTCAGCGTGTCTACAGGACACCCCCGCTACTTTGTTGAGGTACTAGTCCAAGGGGTTCCCATTAGGATGGAAATTGACTCGGGGTCCTCATATTCAATCATTTCCCAGAGGGAGTTTTTGGGAATTGCCCCCCACAAGCGACCCAAGCTCAAAGCACTGAGGTCCACACTACGGGACGTGCAAGGGAACAGTATTCCAGTGTTGGGGGTTGGAGAATTTCAGGTCAAATTCAAGGAGCACGCCGCGTCCCTTCCCCTAGTCGTGCTCAAGGGAGGAGATTGCAGCCTCCTCGGAACTCAATGGTTCCAGCCCCTGGGGTTGTTTATCGGGGGGGTGCACGCCGTTGGGATGCACGCCGTTGGGACTGATCCAATTCAGGAGGTGTGCGAGGCGCACCCCGAAGTCTTCAAAAAAGGACTGGGGAAATTCAAGGGGGCCCCAGTGACTTTCGACCTGGACCCGGAGGTCCGCCCAATTCGCCTAAAACCACGCCGGGTGCCGTTCGCACTCAAGGACAAGATAGAGGCGGAACTGGACAAATTGGTGGGTCAGGGAATCCTTGTGCCTGTTGATTCTGCGGAGTGGGAAACTCCAATTGTAACCGCACTAAAAGCCAATGGGGAGGTCCGCATATGCGCCGACTACAAGTGCACCATCAACAAGGCGATCCGCCCGAATGCATACCCGGTGCCGGTAGTCAGCCATCTGCTGGCCAGGTTACACGGGGGGAAGTGTTTCGCTAAGCTCGACTTAGCACAGGCCTACCAGCAGCTTACGGTGTCCCCTGCCGCAGCTGCTGCGCAGACCATAGTCACCCATAAGGGGGCGTTCCAGGTGACGCGCCTCCAATTCGGCGTGAATTCGGCGCCAGGAATTTTCCAGTCACTCGTGGAACGCCTCCTGAAGGGACTGGAGGGGGTGTTGCCTTATTTGATGACGTGTTAATAACGGGGGGGGGGAGTCGGGCTGAATTGGCCAAGAGGTTGGGGAAGGTCCTAACGATATTCGAAAAGGCGGGGCTGAGGTTGCGAAAGGACAAATGCGTCTTCTTCGCAACCGAGGTTGAGTTCCTAGGGTTTTGTGTGACTCCTAAGGGAATAAAACCATCCAAGTCCAAGGTGGCAGCCATTAAGAAAGCCCCCCGCCCCACCTCCAAGCCCGAGTTGCAGTCGTTCCTAGGGCTGCTCTACTTTTACCACTCCTTCCTCCCCCGAAAGGCAGCGGTGGCTGAGCCGCTACACAAACTGCTAAAGAAAGACCAGACATGGAAGTGGGGCGATGACCAAGAAAGGGCATTTAGCGAGCTAAAAAGCCTCCTGGCGTCCGACGCCATACTGACCCATTTCAACCCCAAACGCCCAGTAGTTCTGACCTGTGATGCATCTCCAGTGGGGGTGGGGGCGGTGCTGTGCCACGTGTTGGAAAACGGAAGGGAGGCCCCGATAGCATTTTACTCCAGGTCCCTGTCCCAAGCGGAGAGAAACTACGCACAGACAGACAGGGAGGCACTAGCAATAGTCGCGGGGATGAAAAAATTTCACGATTTTCTGTATGGCCGCCCCTTCACCATTGTGATGGACCACAAGCCCCTGCTAGGCATCTTTACCGCAATAAGCCCACCCCTCAGATCCTGTCCCCGAGGATGCTCAGGTGGGCCATTTTTCTCAACGCGTATCAGCACACGTTGGTCTACCGGCCCGGGAAAGAGATCAGCCATGCGGACGCTCTATCTAGGTCTCCCCTTCCCCTAACGCCCAGCCAGGTGAGCAAGGGGGAGCGGGACCATCAGGTTCTCATGATAGAGGTGCTGTATTCGCCCCCCGTGGTGCCCGCCGACATTGCCAAAGCGACAGAGAAGGACAAAACGTTAGCGGCAGTAAGCTCCTGGCTGCAGAAAGGGTGGCCTGCGTCCTCCCCAGCGGAGGAGTTCGCTCCATTTTTCAGAAAAAAGCTAGAACTGTCCCTAGAGAGGGGGTGTCTCTTGTGGGGGCAGCGGGTGGTGATTCCCACTTCCCTTCGGCCGCGGGTGCTCAAACTGCTTCACGTCAGCCACCCCGGCATCGTGCGATCCAAGGCGCTGGCCCGGAGTTACTTCTGGTGGCCCCAGCTGGACGCCGACATCGAGCACATGGTCGGCACTTGTGAAAGTTGCCAATGCTCCAGACCAGAGGAGGCCCGCCTTCCCCACAGGGAATGGGACGCGGCTAAGGGCCCGTTCAGAGGCACCCTGTTCCTTCTTGTAGTGGACGCTTTCTCCAAATGGTTGGAAGTTATCCCAGTCACGAGCACCTCCTCGGCCCAGACCATTAGGCATTTGCGGAGGCTCTTTTCCACGTTCGGCATACCCGACACGTTAATTAGCGACAACGCTAGTTGTTTCACGTCCTCCGAGTTTAGGGCATTCATGGAGATCAACGCCGTTTGGCATATCACCTCCGCCCCGTTTCACCCGGCCACCAATGGCCAAGTAGAGCGCCTCGTCCGCACCACGAAGGACGCGTTGCGGCGCATGGGCCCAGGGGATCTGAACCTACAAGTGTGTCAGTTTCTGCTAGGGTACAGGGTGACCCCATTGGCGTCAGGATACTCCCCCGCAGAGCTCTTAATGCGCAGGAAGCTGACCACCATCCTTACTAGGCTAGACCCCACGAGGGTAGAGGACAAAGGAAGGAACATCGGGCTAGAGGCTACGAAGAGTTTCAGTATAGGCGCCCCCGTGCATTGCAGGAATTACGCCAGCACGGGCCCAGCCTGGGTACCGGGCGTAGTTGTAGAGCAAACCGGCCCCGTGTCGTACCGCCTGGAAACCAGCACAGGGCTCCTGTGGAGGCGGCACGCGGACCAGCTCCGACGCAGGGTCTCCGATGAGCAGGGCACAGATCAAGCAGGGAATAAGTCAGCGTTAGGGTTCTCCCCCACCCGTTCAGCCCAAGGGGGAGGAAAAGGGGACCGCGGGCCCCCACCAAGGGGGGAGGAGGATGTTCTCGTAGATATCCTAGGGGATCTTTCTGAGGGGGGGGAGGAACCCGACCCCATACATATCTCGCCGAATGTCCCCACAAATGCGGATGCCCCTACTAAGTTAGATTTTGATTTTCAGAGCCGGGGGGGGTTTCGGAGTGGTCCCCCACCCGTCCAAGCAAGAAGAGGGGTTTTTCGTTAGCCCCGATTGCCCCCGGTCTGCCCACAATGGAGTTTTTCCCTTCCCCTAAGGCCGCCAGACAGCGGCAAGCCACTAACAAGTCTCCCTCTCCCATTTCAGGACAAGGGACCAGGGAACAAAGAAGCTATAATGCCCCCGGGGGGGGCAGCCCTCTTCACGGCCAAAACGCACATGCAACAAGCCATCTTGGCTGAGAGACTTCGTCTCATCCTAGGGGGGAGGGATGTTGTGTTCTGTAAAGCTGTGCCTTTAACAATGTACCTTTGCCATGTGTTATCAATGTAACCTTTCTGTGTGCAACATTATAACCATCAGCTGTATCAATGTAAACCTAATAAGGGGACGCGAGCTAGTGACCACCAGAGGGCAGTAGCGAGCGTCCAGCTCTCATGGATCATATTCACCTGGTTCAGCAGCGCGGGAAGATTCCCCGCCACCTCTTCACCTGGTCAAGAAGGGCGTGACCTCCTACGACGTCACGCAGGCAGCAACCAATAGTCTGTCGACGAGCCACATTCAAATGTATAGCCAGCTGTATATATTGAGCTACTCATCCGCCATTACCACATGTTCCTCCGGATCATCATGCAATAAACCTGTGTTAAGCCAACCCTTCGGCTGTTTCATTGTCTTTGGTCCCTTACACTAAACATTATTTCCACTTATTTGCGAGAATTAACATAGCGCTTCATGTTGCAGTGCAGGGGTGGGGTGGGGGTGGGGGTGGGTGGGATGTTGGTTGAGTCAAGAAGGATTTACCAGGAGATGTGTTGTGAAGTTAACCTTACATGTCTGGAACATGTAGGCTAGTTACTGTTTTCTTAATTGGACCAACCATTCAAGGCAGCTGCTTCCGCATCTGCTAACCTTTAAGTCTGCCATATATTGAAAGAACAATGTAAAGCACAGTGAAAGATTAGTCACAGAACTTACATGTTCCTTCTGTCCTTCTCAACCACTCTTATTCTGATCTAATCAGTTAATTAGTTATCTCTGCCAAGCTTCAATATGTTTCCTCTTTACCAGGTCTCCTGGAATCGGTGTCCTCTTGGGTTCCTTAGCTCTCACCTCATCAAAGGCAATTTAGGCAATAAACCTGCCTCTCCTTGGGCAAACAGTGTCAAGGTTAGAGCAAGTAATTCATTGTAGTCATAAATCTTTATGGCAAACCCCCTCTTCCCATCCCCCACCATAAACTAAGCTTTCCATAAACTCTAGTTTATGATCAGCTCTCTAATGATTAACAGAATGCTCGGAAGCCTTCCCAAGACCTGTCTTTTTGGAGGCATGGATGCCGCCAGAAGTTTCGTTTTTAGCATGAAATAAAGATCTAAACCCTCTTAGTTATAGAAACTAGCTGCATGCTGATCAAAGTTATTTAAGGATTTTAAAATGTAGTGGGAAAGCAAAGAACTCAGTTAGAACTCACTGTAGTTTCATAACATTAGGACAACTTTTTAAAAAAGATTTACCAACATTGAAAGGAAAATGCCTGATTTTGGTTTCTTTTTAAAAATTAGAATAATCTATATTTAGAATACACTGGAAAGCAGTAGCACAAGTCAAAATCAACTTGATGGCATTTTATTATATATTTTTTATTTCTCAGGTTACTCTGGCTTCTGAGTGGATTTAGTTGGGGGAAAAGGAGAACCCACTGATAGGAAAACTAAAGGTGATAATAATTAAAATTTCATGTCAGAAATTATTCTGGGCTGAAAGGATTTTTGCTGGAGAAACTCCACTCAGGGGTTGCTCGAATTAGGCCCCTTTCATGTCCCCAAGATCTTTTCCCACCAAAGTGGTTGCTATTTAATTACTTGCAATTTCTTGATTTATATCTGCTAGTTTGGCAGGAGCTTGGGCAGAGATGGGCGCTCAAACCATCATGCAGTACTTGGGTTTTGAATTGCCGACTTGCTGACCTTCCAGCTAACAAGGCAAGCTTCTTAACCACTGAGCCACTTCAGTTCCTACTAAAGGTGATGCTTTGGTTGTAAGCAAGCCAATAGTACAAACCTAAAGGGTGAACTAGTTTCCAGGTTAAGTGCTAGGATTGCACACTGCTAGCTGGGGACTACAGTGTAGAGCACAGCAATCTCCAGGAAACTCACAGCAAATTTGTTTGTTGTTTTAGACACTGGAGGTCTGATTTATAATAACCCTATGAATTGACTCTATGAAATTGGACAACCATCTGTCAGACCTACTTTGACTCGGATTCCTGTACTGAGCAGGGGGTTGGATTCGATGGCCTCACAGGCCCCTTCCAACTCAATTATTCTATATATGATTCAATGATGACTTAAATCCTTTTCATAGAGCCATCTTGAGGATGCCAATTTTGGGTAATTAAAGAATCCCCCTCTTGTCCCTGTGCTCCCATGGATTCCAATGATGAAAGGGATTACTTGGGATTTGTAGGACCCATGGGATGAGAGGAAGAAAAATTTAATTTCCAAAAAAAATGCGCTAGTTGATGACATCATCAGCCTTACTCTACAGAACTTACATGAACTGAATTTTAGCAAATGATGTTCGAGAGGCCCTATGTTGTGTATTATTTGTTTATTCAATTTTGATACTGCCCATCTAGCTTGAAAACTACCCTGGGAGTTTTACACAATTAAAAACATAAACAGTATGTATGTATGTATGTATGTATGTATGTATGTATGTATGTATGTATGTATGTATGTATGTATGTATGTATGTATGTATGTATGTATGTATGTATGTATGTATGTATGAATAAATAAACAAACAAACAAACAAACAAACAAACAAACAAATAAATAACAGTCAGGCAGTCAGGCAGTGTTATGTATGTATGCATGTTCATTATACTGTAAAGGCAAGAATGTAACCACTCCAGATACAAACGATACCAGCTGTAAAAGAACGCGAGCAGACAGCCCATAGAGGGCAGCTGCGAGCGTTCAGCCTCACATGGTTCACATTGCTCAATCACGGACAGCCGCGGGAAAACCTTCCCCGCATTCAGCAGCAGAAGAAAGAGGCGTGCCTGGGCGAGGCCACGCCAGTAGCAGCCAATCAGCTACCGTGCTACAAGATTCAAATGTAGAGAGCTACTGTATATATTGAGATGTATCACCGCCATTACCTCATGCTTCACTGGAACCTCATGCAATAAACCTGTGTTAAACCAACCCTTTGGTTGTCCGGTCGTCTTTGGTCCCATACACTAAATTGGCGACGAAGGTGGGATATGGCTGCCCACGGGACCAAGACATGCGCCGGCTACGTGATCAAGAAGCCGGGAGACTTGGAGCTGTTTGAGATAGACTTCAACGCAGCGCTGGTGGAGCTCGAAGTCTCAGATGAGGCCAAAAAGAGGGCCATTTTCGTCCGCATGCTCGGACACGAGACCAAGAGGACCTTGGTGGACCTGATTGCGCCGAGGAAGGTGAGCGACCTCAAAGCCACAGAGCTCCTGGCGGCGTTGCGCGCCCATCTCCGGCCAGCAATAGCGATGTTCCCCGCTCGGAGCGCGTTCTGGAGGCGAGTCCAGGCACCCGGGGAATCGGTCGATGAGTTCGCCGCGGCCCTGCGGTTGGCCGCCGGCCCATGCAAGTGGGAGCTCCCCGAAATCACCCTCCGGGACTGCCTACTCTGCGGTCTGAGGGACACAGAGACTCAGCGCGCGCTGATGAAAACGGAGCCGCCTCCCTCGTGGCAACAAGTCCTCGACACGGCACAGGCCGCGGAGGCCACTTCTGCCGGGGTGCACGAGCTTCAGGACTGGCGCCCGAAGACCGCCAAGGCAGAGAGCTCGGTGCGCGCGGCCCGGCGAGTTTCGAACTCGTCTGCGGAGAGCGGCGACGACGAGGACGTCCGGAGGGTCCAGAGAGAGGGCCGGCGCTGCGACGGCTGCGGCGCCGCCCACGCCCGCGCCAAATGCCCATTCTGCAAGGCCGAGTGCCACAACTGCGGCCGGCGCGGGCACATCGCCAAGGTCTGCCGGAAACGGCGCAAGGCCACCAGGAGTTCTCCAGACCGCTCGGCGAGGCAGGACCGCACCACGAGGCAGGACCGCACCACGAGGCCAAAGGACGGCACCCGGACCACGAGGACGCGGGACGAAGTAGGGCGCATCTCCGACGACAGCGAGGACGACGCGCCGGTTTGCAGCGTTTCCACGGAGCACCCCCGTTACTTCGTTGAGGTAGTAATACAAGGGGCCCCTGTTAGAATGGAGGTGGACTCGGGTTCTTCATACTCCATTATTTCCCAGGGGGAGTTTATGAAAATCGCCCCCCACATGCGGCCCAAGCTCAAGGCGTTGAGGGCCACACTGAAGGACGTGCAAGGGAACCGCATCCCAGTGTTGGGGGTTGGGAAGTTCCGGGTTCAGTTTAAAAAGCACACCGCAACGCTTCCCCTAGTCGTCCTCAAGGGAGGTAAATGCAGCCTCCTCGGGACTCAATGGTTCCAGCCCCTGGGATTGTTCATTGGGGGGGTTCACGCCGTGAAAGCACACGCCGCCGGGACTGATCCAATACAGAGCGTGTGCGATGCGCACCCCGAGGTTTTTAAAAAGGGGCTCGGGAAATTCAAGGGCCCCCCAGTGACTTTCGACCTGGACCCCGAAGTACGTCCAATCAGACTTAAACCGCGCAGAGTGCCTTTCGCACTAAAGGACAAAATAGAGGCGGAGTTGGACAAGTTGGTGGGCCAGGGGATTCTTGTTCCTGTTGATTCTGCGGAGTGGGAAACTCCAATTGTAACAGCGCTCAAGGCCAACGGGGAGGTCCGCATATGCGCTGATTACAAGTGCACCATCAATAAGGCGATCCGCCCTAATGCGTATCCGGTGCCGGTAGTCAGCCACTTGTTGGCCAGGTTACACAGGGGGAGGTGTTTCGCTAAACTCGACCTGGCCCAAGCCTACCAGCAACTCCCAGTGACCCCCGCCGCAGCTGCTGCGCAGACCATAGTCACCCACAAAGGGGCGTTCCAGGTATCGCGCCTCCAATTCGGCGTGAATTCGGCGCCCGGGATCTTCCAGTCACTTGTGGAACGCCTCCTGAAGGGGTTAGAGGGGGTGTTGCCCTATTTTGATGACGTATTGATTACAGGGGGGAGCCGGGCCGAGTTAGCAACAAGGTTGGGAAAGGTCCTGACTATATTCGAAAAGGCGGGGTTGCGGTTGCGGAAAGACAAATGCGTCTTCTTCGCTACAGAGGTTGAGTTCCTAGGGTTCCGTGTCACGCCCGAGGGAATAAGGCCAGCCCAATCCAAGGTAGCCGCCATCAAGAAGGCCCCTCGCCCCACCTCCAAGCCCGAGTTGCAGTCGTTCCTCGGACTGCTCAATTTCTACCACTCCTTCCTCCCGCGGAAGGCAGCCGTGGCAGAACCGCTACACAAATTGTTAAAAAAGGACGAGGCATGGAAGTGGGGCGACGACCAGGAGAAGGCTTTCAATGACCTGAAGCGACTCCTGGCATCAGATGCCGTACTGACCCACTTCAATCCCAAACGCCCAGTGGTCCTGATTTGCGATGCATCCCCGGTGGGGGTGGGGGCGGTGTTATGCCACGTGCTGGAGAACGGTAGGGAGGCCCCGATAGCGTTCTACTCTAGGTCTTTGTCCCAAGCGGAGAGAAACTATGCCCAGACAGACAGGGAAGCACTAGCAATAATTGCGGGGACCAAGAAATTTCATGATTTTGTGTACGGCCGCCCCTTCACCATAGTGACTGACCATAAGCCTTTGCTAGGCATCTTCACCGCAGATAAGCCCACACCCCAAATCCTGTCCCCGAGAATGCTCAGGTGGGCCATCTTTCTCAACGCGTATCAGCACGCGTTGGTATACCGGCCCGGGAAGGAGATCAGCCATGCCGACGCCCTGTCGAGGTCCCCCATTCCCCGGGATTGCTGCCACGTGGGCGGAGTAGAGAGGGACCATCAGGTCTTAATGATAGAGGTTCTAGACTCCCCTCCAGTAGTACCGGCCGACATCGCCAAAGCGACAGGCAAGGACAAAACGCTGGCCACAGTTTGCTCCTGGGTACAGAAAGGGTGGCCCGTGTCTTCCCCAGCAGCGGAATTCGACACATTTTCCAAAAAGAGACTAGAGTTGTCCCTGGAGAGGGGTTGCCTTTTGTGGGGACAGCGGGTAGTGATCCCCACGCCTCTCCGGCCGAGGGTGCTTAAACTGCTGCACGTCAGCCACCCGGGGATCGTCCGCTCAAAGGCGCTGGCCCGCAGTTACTTTTGGTGGCCCCAGCTAGACGCCGACATTGAACACATGGTCGGCACTTGCGAAGCGTGCCAAAGCTCAAGGCCAGAAGAGGCTCGCTCGCCACCTAGGGAGTGGGACACGGCTAGGGGGCCCTGGTCCCGGATACATGTAGACTTTGCTGGCCCGTTCAGGGGAACGCTTTTCCTCCTCGTGGTGGACACGTTCTCCAAGTGGTTGGAGGTCATCCCAGTCTCGAGCACCTCCTCGGCCACAACAATTAAACAGTTAAGGAGGGTTTTTTCCACGTTCGGTTTACCCGACACCCTCGTCAGCGATAACGCTAGCTGTTTCACGTCCGCCGAGTTCGGGGCATTCATGGAGCGAAACGCAATTCGGCACGTCACCTCTGCCCCCTTTCACCCGGCCACCAACGGCCAAGTAGAGCGCCTCGTGCGCACCACGAAAGACGCCCTGCTGCGCATGGGCCCCGGAGACCTCGACCTGAAATTGTGCCAATTCCTGCTAAGATACAGGGTCACCCCATTAGCCTCAGGGTACTCCCCCGCAGAGCTGTTGATGCGCAGGAAGCTGGCCACGGGAATCTCCAAGCTAGACCCCACGAGAGTAGAGGACAAAGGGCGGAACATAGGGGTGGAACCCACAAAGAGTTTCAGCGTAGGCGCCCCGGTGCATTGCAGGAACTACGCCAGCGCGGGGCCAGCCTGGGTGCCGGGCACCGTAGTAGAACAAACCGGCCCCGTCTCATACCGCGTAGAGACCAGTACAGGCTTCCTGTGGAGACGGCACGTGGACCAACTCAGGCGCAGGGTCCCCGGAGAGCAGGACGAAGACGAGAATAGTATCGAATCAGCGTTAGGGTACTCCCCCACCCGCTTAACCCAAGGGGGAGGAAAAGGGGAGCATGGGTCCCCACCAAGGGGGGAGGAAAGGGAATCGATCCACAGAAATCTTTTGCGGAAGTCCCCGAAAAAATGGAAGAGCCCCGACCACACACATACCCCGCGGGAGTTTCCCCGAAACACAGATGCCCATAGAAGTTTAGACGTTGATTTACAGTACCAGGGGGAGTTAGCGGAGTGGTCCCCCACCCGTCCTAGCGAAATGAGGGGTTTCAGTTCAGCCCCTGGTACCTCCAGTCCCAGTAGCCCCTGTGAGTCAGAATGCGATATAGCGCCATTTCCCCAGAGACCGACACCCCCAAGACGGGAGGCGTCAGCAAGTCCGCCCACCACAGTCTCAAGGTCCCCCGAGCAGGAATCAGAAGGTAGCCGAGCCACAAGGGCGACCTCATCGGTTCCGCGGTTCACAATAGGAGGGTCCCCGGGGTCAGAGAGCAACAGGCAGGGGTTCACCTCCCAACTATTCATTCCCTTCCCATCCCCGGGCGCGAGGCAGGCACGGACGCCCCACAGAGCCACTAACGAATCCCCGTTTCCTGTTGCAGGACAAGCACCCGCGGAGTCAGGGATCACAGGCTCTCCAGTACTAGGTCAGACGCAAGCGCGTCCCAAGCGCACGTGCGGCAAGCCACAATGGTTGCGGGACTTCGTCCCATCCTAGGGGGGAGGGATGTTATGTATGTATGCATGTTCATTATACTGTAAAGGCAAGAATGTAACCACTCCAGATACAAACGATACCAGCTGTAAAAGAACGCGAGCAGACAGCCCATAGAGGGCAGCTGCGAGCGTTCAGCCTCACATGGTTCACATTGCTCAATCACGGACAGCCGCGGGAAAACCTTCCCCGCATTCAGCAGCAGAAGAAAGAGGCGTGCCTGGGCGAGGCCACGCCAGTAGCAGCCAATCAGCTACCGTGCTACAAGATTCAAATGTAGAGAGCTACTGTATATATTGAGATGTATCACCGCCATTACCTCATGCTTCACTGGAACCTCATGCAATAAACCTGTGTTAAACCAACCCTTTGGTTGTCCGGTCGTCTTTGGTCCCATACACTAAAGGCAGTGATACAATAAATTAAGGAAGTTATTTTGGGGAAGAGTCCCCCTAAACACTTCCCTAAAATGCAAAGTTTTCATTTGCTTCCTAAGGGAAAAGAGGAAAGAAGCCTGGAAAGCTATTCCAGAGTGAGGGTGCTACTGCTGAGAAGGCCCTTTTCGGTTGAAGATTTGCATTTTCTTTTGGGATTAGCACCCTCAGCTACAGAGATTCATTGGATCTACTATGACAGGCAGTTGAACTAGGATGGAGGCTCTCCAACAAATAGCAAGATCATAAACAATGGAGGCTTTTATATGCTAGCTAGACTCAAAACCTTGAACCGGATGCAGTAGCAAACTGGGAACCAGTGCCAAGCAGTCAGAGACAGGGAGATGGGAGGGCTAGCAGACAAAAGGCTCTGGTGCCCAAGTGAATCCGCTTCATGTTAAGTCTTTCTGTTTCTGTCTGCTATTCCCTTTTCCAAGTATTTTTGCCTTTCCCAATGAGCTTTGTCTATTCAGGGATATGATAATCTCAGTACAGTCGTTTAAATAGAAATTCAGGCTTGGTTGGATCTAGAACCCCATTTGTCTTTTTTTTTGGTGATACATGACATTCACAACATTTTTCTCTACCACATTTTGATTAAGTGGATCCCTACCCCCACCCCACTCAGCTTTCACATCTGTATATAGATATCGGGATGTTTGTCTTCCGTCCCATGGCTGGTTTTGGAGAGGGGATATTTTTCCCGGCTGTGCAGGTCCGTCGCAGCAGCTACAGGGAGGACCTTGTGCCGCCAGGACCGGGGGCGGGGAGGAGAACATCGGCTGCACCTGGGGTCGCTTGTGGCCTCAAAGATGGCGCCCCCCGCCATCTATGCAGCCACGAGCCTTGTGCTGCCAGGACTGGGTGGGGAGGAGAGCATTAATTGTACCTGGGGTCGCTTGCGGCCACAAAACCGGCCCCCTCCACCATCCCGGCAGCCACAAGCCTTGCGCTGCCAGAACTGGGGCGAGGAGGAGAACACTGGCCGTACCTGGGGTTGCTTGCGGCCTCAAAAGTGGCACCCCTTGCCATCCCTGCAGCATCGCACCTCATGCCACATGGACCAGGGTGGGGAGGAGAACTATGGCCGCACCTGGGGTTTCTTGGCGGCCTTAGGGGCGGTGCCCCCCTCCCCATCACCCCCGTGGCCTTACAGCGCTTGGACCAGGGCCGGGAGGAGGAGACTCCCGTCATTGGAGTTCTGTTAGGGGGGGTGGAGGGAGTGAGAGGGTATGTTTTAAGTGGGTTAGGGAGGGAGGGAGGGGGAGATGGCCTTGCCAGCCAGGAAGAGAGGGTGACACTCCATCTGGGTTAATGGTGGAGGTTCCAGGGACTCATTTAGATGTTGTGACGGGCATGGGGCATTATAGCGGGAACCGTGGGGCGGGCCGCACTCGGGGAACGCGGGACCGATGCTTAGTATCTGTCCCACGTTCTGGCCCCCCGGTTTCACCTCTAGGTCCTGAGCAGCTGATCCAGGGTGACCCCGCCCTTAGGCTGCTGCTGATGAATGCCAGGTCGGTCTGTAATAAGGCTCCCCTAATACAAGACTCTATTTTGGGGGAGCGGGCCGACCTGGCATGCATCACTGAGACCTGGCTGAGACCTGAGGATGGGGTGCCTCTATCAGAGATGTGTCCGGCCGGGTTCGGTGTTTGGCACCAGCCTAGGGATGTGGGTAAGGGCGGTGGTGTTGCCATTATAGCCAGGGAGTCATTGGGAGTCGCCAGGGCCACCGCTCCACAAATTTTGGGTTGTGAGGCTCTGCTCCTGCGGTTGGGCCCTAACGGTCAGTTGGGGGTCCTACTCCTGTACCTGCCTCCTTACAGGGTAAGGGACTCCCTGCCTGGGCTCCTTGAAGCCATCTCGGCATTGGCTTTGGAGTTTCCTAGACTTATGGTTTTGGGGGACTTCAATTTGCCTTCGCTGGGGTCTGGTTCTGAGGTGGCACAGGAGTTCATAGCTTCCATGGCAGCTATGGACCTGGCTCAGGTAATTCAGGGCCCGACCAGGGGCAGTGGCCACACACCAGATTTAGTCTTTTTGTCGGGGCAGTGGCAGAGTGATCTGAGTTTACAGAAGCTAGACATAACACCTGTGCCATGGTCAGATCACTATCTGGTGGCTCTAGACTTTCTGGGGGCGACACTTCATCATAAGGAGGCAGGGTCGATTAAAGTGGCCCGCCCCCGGCAACTGATGGATCCGGATGGATTCCAGAGGGAACTGGGGGAATTTCCTCTGGATCGGCGACACGATTCACCTGAGGCAATTGTTGACCTGTGGTACGGGTCGACGACATCTGCCTTGGATGTAATCGCTCCACTACGGCCTCTCAGAGCCCGTGGAGCTAGGTCATCCCCGTGGTTCACTGAAGAACTACAGGAGCTCAAACGGGCAAAGAGACGCATTGAGCGCCGCTGGGTGAAGACCCAGAGCGATTCCGATTGGACACTAGCTAGAGCCGCTATTAGGGCCTACCTAGTGGCGATGGGGGTGGTGAGGAGGCAGTACTTCACCTCCCTTATTGCCTCCGCTGATAATCGCCCAGCCACCCTGTTTCGGGTGACCAGGTCCCTCCTGGGTAGGGCGGGGCCTGTGCCTGGTTGGCAGGGATCAGCTGAGGACTTTGCTGACCATCTGGTGGAGAAAATCGATCGGATCCGCTCGGGGTTCAAACTTGGCGTGGACGGGGAGGGTCCGGGGGGAGCCAGTGCGCACTCTTGCGGTGTTACCTGGGATCGGTTTGATCCTGTTGCCCCGGATGAAGTGGACAGGCTCCTTGCAGCGGTCCGTGCCACTAATTGTCCATTGGATCCCTGTCCCGCCTGGCTGGTAAAAGCCTCTAAGACGGTGACAGGTGGCTGGGTCGGGGCTATAATTAACGCATCTTTTCAAGAGGGGATATTTCCTGCACTGCTGAAACATGCTCTTGTGCGCCCCCTCCTGAAGAAGCCATCCCTCGATCCAGCAATCCTAACCAACTACAGACCTGTATCCAACCTTCCTTTTTTGGGGAAGGTTCTGGAGAAGGCAGTGGCACATCAGCTGCAGGGGGTACTGGGTGAAGCGGAATATCTGGACCCATTCCAGTCAGGATTCAGACCTGGATATGGTACTGAGACTGCATTGGTCGCACTAATGGATGATCTCTGGCGAGAGCGGGATGGCGGTCATCCGTCCGTCCTTGCTCTTCTTGACCTCTCAGCGGCCTTCGATACCGTTGACCACGGTATCCTTCTGGAACGGCTCCGAGGATTGGGGATCCAGGGTACGGTGTGGTCCTGGTTTTCCTCATTTCTGAGGGGCCGGACCCAGTCGGTGTGGTTGGAGAGTGAGAGGTCGAGTCCTAGGCCCCTAAAATATGGGGTGCCTCAGGGCTCGGTACTCTCTCCTCTCCTATTTAACATCTACATGAAGCCGCTGGGTGAGATCATCCGTTCCCACGGGGTGCGGTACCACCAGTACGCGGATGACACACAGTTGTACATCTCGGCCCGTGGGGACCCCAGTGATGCAGTCAAAGTCCTTTCCAGCTGTCTGGAGGCTGTTGGGTTCTGGATGGGGGCAAATGGGCTACAGCTGAATCCTAGCAAGACTGAGTGGCTATGGATAGGGGGTCCTGTGTTATCCCGGGAGCTACCATCTTTGGTTTTGGATGGGGCTGTTTTGCCCCAGACCAACCCGGTGCGCAACTTGGGGGTCCTCCTGGATTCGCGGCTGCTGCTAGAAGAACAGGTGGCGGCTATAGCCAGGAGGGCCTTCGCCCAACTTCGGGTGATCCGCCAGTTGCGCCCACTCCTGGACCAGGACGCTTTGCTCATGGTCACTCACGCTCTGGTGACCTCCAGACTAGACTACTGTAATGCGCTCTACATGGGGCTGCCCTTGATGACCATTCGGAGGCTGCAGCTGGTCCAGAATGCCACGGCCCGGGTGGTGATGGGGTGTGGACGTTATGCCCATGCCTCACCACTGCTTCGGGGGCTGCACTGGTTACCAGTTTGTCTCCGGGTGCAATTCAAGGTGCTGGTTTTGACCTTTAAAGCCCTACATGGTAGTGGGCCAGGGTATCTTAGAGACCGCATCGCCCTAAGGACGTCTGTCTGTCCAACCAGAGCGGACTGGAGGGGCTCTCTAATTGTGCCATCAGCCAGGGGGGCTCGCCTCTCTGGCACAAGGAGGAGGGCCTTCTCTGTGTCCGCACCAGCCCTTTGGAACCTCCTGCCTGTGGAATTGCGTCTCCAGACGGAGTTGTTGCCCTTTAGGAAGGAACTAAAGACCTGGCTGGCGGGCCAAGTTTGGGGTGCGGGTGGGGATGGGGGTACTGTTGGGTGGTTGGTATAGAGAAGTGTGCCTTCCCCCAAGGTCCCTTCGGTTCTTGCGCACCTTTTAGGGGTGGGGTTTTTTTAAAAAAACTTTTAACTTTTTTATTACGTGTCTTTTATGTATTTACTGTCCGCTATGTAAACCGCCCTGAGTTGGGTTGTACCTGAGTGGGCGGTATATAAGGGTGAAAAATAAATAAATAAATAAATAAATAAATAAATAAATAAATAAATAAATAAATAAATAAATAAATTAATAAATAAATAATCAGGACAATCATCATGTAGATGGCCTTGTCTTTGGTCTTATACAATTTGTTTGTTTGTTAATCTTTACCCCGCCCTCCTGGTGCAAGCACCACCCAGGGCAGCAACAGCAAGAAAAAAAATACAGTACAAAGCACTTAAAGCAACATCAATACATCCTTTCATTTAAGGAATTTTTTTTACTTTCTTCATAATTACTCTTCCAAATCACAATAATCTTCTGATTTCCTGACAGCAGTCTCCATTTGGATTGATGGTGGAAGAAAGGTATAGAAAATATTATTTCTGGCAAAAAACATGAGTCGAAATGTGGACTTCCCATTGACTTGGCTGGCACTATTGGCTATACTGTATAGGGATCTCGACACCCACCCCCAGATTCCAAACAGAGTGAGAAAGTTAAACTCTTCTCCCTATACATTATGTCTAGTACTGCTGCTCTGAATACCATCCTTATTCTATTTATTTTATTTTATTTTAAATAGCACTGTGTAGCTACTAAGGCAGTGATGGTGAACCTTGCCACTCCAGATGTTCTTGAACTTCAATTCCCAGAAGCCCTGATCAGCAGGAGTACTGACTTGGGCTTCTGGTAATTAAATTCCAAGAACACCTGGAGTGCCAAGGTTCGCCATCACTTTACTAAAGGCTTGTGGTAAAGGAGTCATGGAAAAGCTGGATTTTAAGGATGGTTGAGGAACATGGGTGGTGCTAGCTACTTACACATCCCCAAACAGGGGGACAAATGAAAACACTAATTTAAATAAAACAGCATATGCTAACTTGCAGAAATGGGAGTTATTCTTGCAGTTTAAATAGAATTATAGTGCATCTCATTCGAGTAGGGAACACTATGAGCAGGTGAGATGAGATATTCTGATGGTCGCATAGTAAATGGACTGTTTCAAGGTCCCAGATCTATCTCCTGAAATCAGATTTACACAGGGTAGCTCTTGAAGTTAGCATTAAAAGAAAAAAACAAGATTATTCTCTGGAAACCTTTCATATGAGAGACTGTCCTCTCTAAAATGGGGCAGATGTCCACCCTACTCATGTCAAATGTTTTGGGAAGCAGTTCAAGTTTCAAGGGTAGCATGAGTGGAAGCAGGAGACCTTCAGTGGTGGAGGAATGAAGGCCATACATGGATCCTGGGAGAACAAAGAAAAGAGTGGCAAAATGGAACCTAGAGATAAAAAAAGGGCTCAGCACCATTTTGTAGAACTACACGAGATAGATTTGTGGCAGCCCATAGCAACAGTCAACATCCAGTAATCTGCCTTGTTTAGGAATCACTGTATTGACTGATGATGATGATGAGGAGGAGGAGGAGGAGGAGGAGGATTTGAAGCCCTGCATAATTAAGGCAGGACTGGCCTTACCATTAGCTTCAGCGAGGCAACAATTTCAGGGATCATTAATGGAAAATTGACCTGAATACCAGGGCCTCCACTTTCTTCTCCACCACATGGATTTCATTTTGGGGCAACTATTCCACCAAACTACCATCACCAGTTGCTTGCCTGCTAGTTAACTTGAGGTCCCTTTTGTAAAAGCAACGGTCATTTTGTGTAAAGATTTGCTGGCCACAACTGGCTCTTTTTCCCCTCCAGGAGGGAGGATACTCAGGGTATGGGAAGGGTATATGTGTGTGGCAAGGCAGCAGAAGTAGCAGTAGAAAATAAAGGAGGGAGGTGTCAGACAGAAAGATGGAGGGGCAAAAGCGGGAAAGTTTGGGCTGCAGCTCAGATCAGGAACTGGCATGTAAATCTATCAGGGCAGACTTCATGTCTGCTCCGTTTATACTACTCTGTAAAGCATTGCATGCAATAAATGATAACAACAAAAGCGACATGGAACACAAACAGAAGTACATGTTGTTTAACACCAGCTTCCTCTATCATGACTGTATTGTGGTTAAAGAAGTTAACACATTGCGCACCAGTGCTAGAGCTGAATTTTAGGGGTTTGAACCAAAAGCAAATCCCCCCATGTTCTGGGATTGTAATGACTCTGATGGAGAAGCAAGGCAGCGGACACTAGGAGTGCTGGTGGAGGAAAGAACTGTGAGTGCCACACGAGCAGTCTTGAGACAAACCTAAGCTAGCTTTCTTCAAGTAAGTATGGTGGAAAATGCTCACCCATCAAAAGTGCTCAGTGGCAGTGTAGTGGACCCAGGACTCACAGGGTTGAAGCCCAAGAACATCCTGAGCAGTAAAGGTAAAGGTCACCCTTGCTCGAAAGCCAGTCGTATCCAACTCTAGGGTTCAGTGCTCATCTCTGTTTATAGCCGAAGAGCCAGTGCTATCTGCATTTGCAGACATTGTTTACCTTTCCACCAAAGTGGTACCTATTTATCTAGTTGCATTTTTTCCCTTTCAAACTGCTACGTTGGCAGTAGCTGGGACAGAGACAGGTGCTCATTCCATCATGCAGTACTCAGGTTTTGAACTGCTGACCTTCCACCTCCCAGTCAGCATCTGTTGTGTACTGAATGTAGTGTGTTGAATGTATTTGTAACCACATGAATGGGTACAGGTAACACTGTAACCTTCTGCATGAGGACGCGAGCTAGTGGCAACCGGGGGCAATAGCGAGCGCCCAGCTCACATGGTTCACATTACTCAAATGCCTTCAGCCGTGCGGGAAAGATTCCCGCGCTCACCTCACCTGGACAAGAAAGGCGTGACCAAGGATGACGTCACTTGGACAGCAGCCAATGCCTGTCGAAGAGCCAGATTCAATTAGATAGCCACCGTATAAAAAGAGCTGTTTGTCCGCCATTACCACATGTTCGTACTGTACTCTATGCAATAAAGATGTGTTAGGCTAGCTTACAGCCGTTTCCATTGTCTTGATTCCCAAACACTAAATTGGCGACGAAGGTGGGATATGGATTCCCACGGGGACAAGACAATATCACAGAAGCCAGTTTTTGACGTGACCCATCCCGAGCGATGGGACTGGTTTGAAATGCATTTCAAGAGTACGGTGGCGTATGCGGGCATCACCGACGCTGGGAAGAAGAAGGGTCTTCTCATCACGATGCTCGGGTTCCACGCCGTGCAAGCGCTGATGGATCTGGTGGCACCACGAGAGGTGGACCAGGTTTCGGTGACGGAAATTCTGGGGGTTCTGCGGAATCATTTCAAGCCCAAGGTATCCTTCTTCTCTGCCAGGGCCACTTTCGCGAGGAGGGACCAAAAGCCGGGTGAGTCAATATCCGAGTATGCAGCGGCCCTCCGCGTTTTGGCAACCCCATGCGAATGGCGGGAAATCCTAGACGTGGCCCTAAGGGACAGGATGCTCTGCGGGATGAGAGACGGGGAGACCCAGAGGAAACTCATGAACCGAGGCCACGACCTCACTTTTAAAGAGGTACTACAAGAGGCTCTAGCAGCTGAATCCACGTGGGCCGGGTACAAGCTTCTCAAGGCAAAGCCCCCACCAGTCGAGGCAGCTGCATCCGCCGTCCAGGCGGCCTGGAGGGTGACCCCTGCCCCACGCTCGCCCACATCCTCAGAGGCTTCTGCCACCCCAGGCTCCAGCGAAGATGAGGGGGTCCGGAAGGTCAGGAAAGGGCTGAGCGAGAAGAAGGGGAAGGGGGGGCAGCGCTGCGATGGGTGCGGAGCATCCCACGAGAGGAGCAAATGTCCATTCCGGAAAGCTGAGTGCCACAACTGTGGGCGGAAGGGCCACATCGCCAGGGTCTGCAAGCAACGCCGGGAAGAGAGTAAGCGCGCCTCGAGCAGCCGGGATGGCGTCGGCAGAGTCGGCGATGGCGGCGACGACCCAGAGGGGAACCACGTGTGCCTGCGAGTGCACGCGGAAGACGACGTGGCCGTCCACAGCGTGCCTCTAGGGCAACCACGTTTTTATGCTGAGGTACTGTTGCAAGGGGTCCCTGTTAAGATGGAGATAGACTCGGGGTCTGTTTACTCCCTCATTTCCCATAAGGAATTTTTGCGGATTCCCCCCAAAGAGCGACCCAAACTCAAGGAGATGGGGGCGAACTTAAAAGATGTGCAGGGAAATGCGATTCCAGTATTGGGGATTGGGGACTTCGAGACACGGTACAAGGGACTCCGAAGGAAACTCCCCCTGGTAGTTCTAAAAAATGGGGGGTGTAATCTCTTGGGGACACAATGGTTCAAACCCCTGGACATCTTCATTGGCGGCGTCCATGCCATCGGGGGGAATGAGATTCAGGCAGTGTGCGACGCACACGCAGAGGTATTCAAAAAGGGACTCGGGAAGTACAAGGGGCCCCCAGTTTCCTTCGACCTGGACCCGGAGGTCCGCCCAATGAGACTAAAACCACGTCGGGTTCCATTCGCCCTCAAGGACAAAATTGAGGCGGAACTGGACAAATTAGTGGGGCAAGGGATTTTAGTGCCGGTGGACTCTGCAGAGTGGGAGACTCCTATTGTTACAGTATTGAAAGCAAATGGGGAAGTGCGAATTTGCGCTGACTACAAGTGTACAATTAACAAGGCGATCCGCCCTAATGCCTATTCGGTGCCGGTAGTTAGCCATCTACTGGCCACTTTACATGGGGGAAAAGTTTTTGCTAAACTAGATCTGGCGCAGGCGTACCAGCAGCTTCCAGTAACCCCAGCCACAGCTGCTGCGCAGACCATTGTAACTCACAAGGGGGCATTCAAGGTGACGCGCCTGCGTCGGGATACTCTCCCGTGGAACTCCTCATGAAGAGGAAGTTACACTCATTATTAACTAGATTGGATCCCACCCGGGTCGAGGATAGAGGAAGAAATATTGAGCACAGCCCCACCAAAAATTTCCAGATAGGAGAGCCTGTTCATTGCAGAAACTACGCCACCACTGGGCCAGCATGGGTGCCGGGGGTAGTCATTAATCAAACAGGACCAGTCTCATTCTGTGTCGAGACCAACACGGGTCTCCTCTGGAGAAGGCACGCTGACCAACTTAGGCACCGAGTGATTGGGGGGCCGGACAGAGGGGATCATCAGCAACGCTCAGCGTTAGGGTTCTCCTCCACCCGTTTAGACCAAGGGGGAGAAAACGTAGGGCAACAGTCCCAAACAGGGGGGGGGAAGCTTAGGGTCAAACTCATATCCTTTTCATACGCCAGCTCTATCCAGTCCCTTGAAAGAGAGGAACGAGTTTGCCCCTGTAGTTCTACCCAGCCCCTCGAAGGAGGGAAATGAGTTTGCCACTGTTGCCCCTGAATTAGATTTTGAGTTATCAAACCGGGGGGGTTTTTCGGAGTGTTCCCCCACCCGTCCAAGCGAAGAGCGGGGTTTTTCTTTAGCCCCTAGTGCCCCCGGTTTGTCCACATCCACGTCGGGAACCCTTCCTCCCCCTTCTCCTGGCCATCCCAAGGCGGCAAGCCCGCGGCGAGTCACTAACGAGTCATCCTCTCCAATTGCAGGACAAGAACCAGGAGGACACAGACGAGGGGGCATGGCTGAGTCAAGCATAACGGCCGCACGGCCAAAACGCACATGCAGGAAACCAGTTTGGTTAAGGGACTTTGTCCCATCTTAGGGGGGAGGGATGTTGTGTACTGAATGTAGTGTGTTGAATGTATTTGTAACCACATGAATGGGTACAGGTAACACTGTAACCTTCTGCATGAGGACGCAAGCTAGTGGCCACCGGGGGCAATAGCGAGCGCCCAGCTCACATGGTTCACATTACTCAAATGCCTTCAGCCGCGCGGGAAAGATTCCCGCGCTCACCTCACCTGGACAAGAAAGGCGTGACCAAGGATGACGTCACTTGGACAGCAGCCAATGCCTGTCGAAGAGCCAGATTCAATTAGATAGCCACCGTATAAAAAGAGCTGTTTTTCCGCCATTGCCACATGTTCGTACTGTACTCTATGCAATAAAGATGTGTTAGGCTAGCTTACAGCCATTTCCATTGTCTTGATTCCCAAACACTAAAGCATCTTAACCACTTGAGCCACTCATGTGCAGTAGAGACCATAATATCATATGCCCCTCAACTCAGGCTTCCCAGCATCATCTGAGTTTAACTGCAATCCTTACAGTAGCTAAAAGAGAAGTGGATTTTCCCAAGAATAGTATGTATATGGTTGCAAGTTATGTCTCAAGTAATGAAAAAAATGAGGGCAGTTTGATTCTGAATGGGTAATTAAGAGCCACTAGCTGCAGAAAGAATTGGCCTTCATTCTATTCTCTTTCAATGGCTCATGTTTGGCTTGGGGTTGTGTACTGTACTGCCATTAGCTAAGATGGGTGTTCTTTGTCCAGCATGCTCAGTCAGCAGATTGACTTCTCTCTGTGTTTCTGCCTTTGTCTCTCTTTTATACACAAACACATACAAATATGCAAAATAGTAATTTCAAATGTCTTTAGGGTCTTGATCTGACACCAAAACCTCCTGTTAAAGTTAGAGAGGGAATCCTGGATGGCCCTTAACAATAACCTCTAAACTGATCTTAGAATACACTGTACAGTACTTCTCACTGCCTCTATTCTTTGTGTGAATTCCCTCCAGCCAATCCAAGGGTTTAGAAAAGGCAAAAAAGCATTGACATTCAGACTGTTTCCAAGCTGAGAAGTGTCTGATTATTAGCCCTGTGGCTACTTAAAGGAAGTACACATTTCACTCACAAAATACATCATACACTGTAAATTTAAATCAAGATGTAATTTCTCAGCATAATATATATGTTATTGTTATGTACTATCAAGCTGCCTCCAACTTATGGCAGCCTTATGAATGGGAGATCTCCAGAATGTCCTGTCCTTAACAGCCCTGCCCAGCTTTTGGAATTTCGTGGCTGTGGCTTCTCTTAGGGCAGGGGATCCCAAACAACAGCCCATGGGCCAGCCCCAGCCCACAGCACCATTCTATCCAGCCGGCTGCTGCTGCACCCAAAAGTGGAAATGGACACAGTTACGTCAGCCATAAAATGCACCCGCACATGTGTAAACGTGCCCACGGCTGTCATAAACATGGACATGGGAGCATGTATGACAGCCATAAATGTGCCCACTTCTGCTTCCAGGAGGCGTGGTCTGGTCTGCTCAGCTAACCAGGGGGCATGGTCAGGCCCATGTCATAAAATGTTGGGAACCCCTGTCTTAGGGAGCAAAACAATGTCATATTTGATCTTCCTCTTTTCCTGTTGCCTTAACCTTTCCTAGCATTATTATCATCTCTGGAGAACCTTGATGTGCCCAAAGTAGGACAGCCTCAGTTTCAACATTATTGCCTCCACAAATAGTTCAGGCTTGATTTACCCTAGGGTCCAAGATAACCCCGGAGGGCATCTTCCAGCCTAGTTTATCTGTGAAGCTCTCCTCCAGCACCATATTTCAAATGAATCCTTTTTTTTTTTTTTGCCTGTCATCTTTCTTTAATGTCCAGTTTTCACAGCCATACATGGTGATTAGGAATGAAAGAGCATGGATGATTGTGGTCTTGGTCTCCAATGACACATCTTTACAATTGATGATCTTTTCTAATTCCTGCATTGTTGCCTTTTTATGCTTCAGTATTCTTCTGATTTCTTGGCTTCAGTCTCCATTTGGATCGATAATCCAAAGTATTGAATCAAAGTATTTAAAAATCTTTCACTATTTCAATTTCTTCATTGTCAAAATTAAAGTTGTGTAGTTCTTCTGTAGTCATGATTTCCATCTTCTTAGTATTCAATTGCAGTCCTGCTTTGGAAATTTTAGTTTCACTAAAAAAAAATTTTTTTTTGGTCATTGTAGTTTTCTCTTAGTAAGATGGTGTCATCTGTATATCTGAAATTATTGATGTTTCTTCTACCAATTTTTGATCCTCCTTCATCTTAATCTAGTTTGACTTTAGATATGATATGTTTTGTATACAACTGAAGAGATAAGGGGATAAAAGGCACTCTTATCTGACACCTTTGCCTGTAGGAAACTATTCTCTGTATTCTGTCCTAGTGATAGCTTCTTGTCTGCAATACAGGTAACATATCAGAACAATTAAATGCTGATGCACACTCTTTGCTTTTAGGGGGAAATGATATACCCCATGTGATTTATTTTTCCTAGTTCTTTCAGAGCAGCTTTCACTTCACTTTCAAGAACTGCAGGTTCTTCATCATAATATTACTCTTCAAAGGAGTCTGAGAAATAGAATTTTCTAAAATGATAAAAGACATATAATTGCTCTAGTTCACTTTGACTGTCACTCTACATTATGCAAATTCTTTCGTTTTTGTAAATGGTCACTGGAAGGTAAACAGAGGCTTCATTTGCAAGTCTGATCGTGTTCTCAAGGAATTGCTTGGAGGGGAATATCTTGTAGTAGCAAGAAATATGTGTTTCTCTTAATGTGTGATTTCACCCTTAGTATGAAAGGGTATGAGGAGGTGGTATGAGGAGACAGCAGTGGCAGCCAAACATCATGTGGCAATATTGGCAAGGGATAGGTGAAGTAAAATTGATGCTCAGGTAATATAGGAACCTACTGTACAAAGTTCCACTTAGGTTGAATTTTCATGGGAATAAAACTGAAATGCTGTGATGTACACTGCTAATATTTCCTCCTCCTCCTCTAGGTGCATAGATGAAAAGTCTATAAACCATTTACAGAGCCCGGAGTCTGAGTCAAATAACACTATTCTGCAGTTAGTCTGCGGAAGGAAGGTAGAGATGCAACCTACATCCCACTCAATCTGTAAATGGCTCCTGTTACCTCTGAGTGACTTTGGTATTATTCCATGAAAGCCTTTGAAGACATAAAAATGCACATCTTTTACAGGCATACACATCAATAATAAAACAGCCCTTAGTATGAGCTATGCATGAATTGTTTGCATGTGCAACATCTCCTTGCATTAGGGATGATCCAGAAGAGAACATCACATCCATGGTCCATTATCTAACATGGCATGCATTCCTTCTCACTTTTTTTTTACTGAGACTATTAGGAAGATCCTAACTACCCTTTGCACCCTATCAGGATCTCTTATACAGGTTTTCCTCAGCCTCCATTGCAGTGAGTCCAAGTATAGTAGTTGGGTCAGAGCTATAAACTTCCATGATGAAATCCATTCAATACAAACTGACTGAGAAGAATAGAGTGAATGTCTTGATGGATGGACAATTTATTGTCTTACAGTACTGGTCTTTTTCTGAAGACCTATGTTCCTAACAATCTGATCAAGCAAATTGTCATCTTGAAAGATTAGATGTTGAATTATTTTGCAGTATATGTTTGTCAGAGAACATGTTTGCCAAAGAACCTCTACAATGACTAGCCAATGTGAACTAAGAGTATGATCCAAACTCTATTAGTTATACCCACAGGCTTAGCCTAAATGGCACTACTGCTTTATGTTTAAATATGTATGTAGACATTATCTGTTGCATACTCAATCACACTTTGGGTGCACAATAGACTATGTGTATGCTGTCTTCTCAACCTGAGACAAGTCACCTCCAAATATTACACCATCTGCATTATGCCAGCAGAAAAAATACAGAAAGATTTTGACCAATGTAACAAAATATATTTGTTTCCTTGGCTCCCAATGAGATCCGTTTGACCTTGAATGCTAACCAGCTATTTTGGTACATGAAGCAGGAAAAGCTACAATCACATGTTCCTCTACTTGGTAGTAAGCAAACAAACAAATTAAGACAGTAATAATATATAAATGACCCATGAATGATACACAAAATCAAATAGGTGAGGCATTCAGCTGTTTTAGTGTCTTGCACGGAAGACAAAGAAGGAGCCGCAGTGAGGGCTAAACACAGGTTTATTGGTTGATGATCAGGATGAACATGAGGTAATGGCGGAGGTACAGCTCATTATATACTGCAGTACATACATTTGAATCTTGTTGCACAGTAGCTTATTGGCTGCTACCGGCGTGACGTCATTCTGAGTCACGCCCATCTTCTCCAGGTGATTCTCGTGCAGGAAAGGTTCCCGCGGCTGCCGGTGATTTGGGGAATGTGAACCATGTGAGCTGAACGCTCGCAGCTGCCCTCTATAGGCAGCTTACTCGCGTTCCTTAACAGTTGAGCTACATTGTAATTGTGGTCAGGTTACATTCATACATTTCTTAAAGCAACATTGTACACTCCTCCCCCCTAGGATGGGACGAAGTCCCTCAACCATTGTGGCTTGCCGCACGTGCGTCTGGGGTGTGCGGCCGCTTGACTTAACATAGGGGAGCCGGGTGCTCCTGGTTCCGCGGAGTCCTGTCCTGCAACGGAAAGGGGGGACTCATTAGTGGCTCGGTGGGGACTCTACGACAACCTTGCATTGGGGGACGGGAATGGAATGAACAGTTGGGACGTGAAGCCCTGCCTACCGCTTGAGGAGCTTGGGGTCCCCCCCAGTACGAATCTCGGGACCGACGATGAGGCCCTTGTGGTCTCGCCACCCCCTGTTGTCTGTCCGGGCGTTCTAGAGGCTGAGGCGGGCGGACTCCCCCTGCTGCCTGTCTCGGGGGTGTCTGTCTCCGGGGGGCTGGAGTTATGGTATATTCTAAAACAAAAGGGCTGGGGGTACTGGAGGTACCAGGGGCTGAACTGAAACCCCTCTTTTTGCTAGGACGGGTGGGGGACCACTCCGCTACACCCCCCTGGTACTGCAAATCATAATCAAACTCATCCCTCTCTTTCAAAGTATCCTCCTCTGTGGCTGAGAATCCAGGGTATGCATTTGTACCCGCGGATTCTGCTGTATCTCCCCCTTGGGTAACGTGGGTGGGGGAGGACCCTAACGCTGATTCCCCGTCACTGGTGACCCGCCTTCTGAGTTGGTCGGTGTGCCTTCTCCAGAGTAGACCCGAGCTAGTCTCGACTCTATAGGATACTGGCCCCGTCTGTTCAATGATCGTCCCTGGTACCCACGCTGGCCCGGAGGCCGTGTAGTTCCTGCAGTGAACCGGGTCCCCTACCGAAAAACTTTTGGAGCTTCCTACCCCTATATCTATATTTCTCCCTTCATCCTCCACCCTGGATGGGTCCATCCGGTCAAAAAGTGTTGCCGGACGCCTCCTCATGAGGAGTTCGGCTGGCGAAAGTCCTGAAGCTAGGGGGGTTGTCCTGTAGCAGATGAGGAACTGACACAAATGAAGGTTTAAATCGCCGGGACCCATGCGCCGCAGTGCGTCTTTTGTAGTGCGCACTTGGCACTCTACCTGACCGTTTGTGGCGGGGTGAAACGGGGCAGCGGTAATATGCCTGATGGCGTTTCTTTCAATAAAGGTCTTGAACTCCACAGACGTGAAGGTACTAGCGTTATCGCTAATGAGGACGTCCGGCAGGCCGAAACAGGCAAAGACCTTGCACAACTGTTTAATGGTTGCCGCCGAGGAGGTGCTGTTCATGGGAATTACTTCTAACCACTTGGAATAGGAGTCGACTATTAGCAGAAACATGGACCCGCGGAAGGGGCCAGCGAAGTCGACATGAATCCGGGACCATGGCCCGCGGGCCGTGTCCCATTCCCTATGGGGTAGCCGGGACTCCTCGGGCCGGGAGCTCTGGCAACTCTCACACGTGCCCACTAAGCGCTCTATGTCCGCGTCTATCTGGGGCCACCAAAAGAAACTCCTGGCCAGCGCCTTGGAGCGCACTATTCCCGGGTGACTGGTATGCAGTAGCTTCAGTACCTTAGCCCTCAGCTTCTCTGGGATAACTACCCGCTGGCCCCAGAGTAAGCAGCCCCTTTCCAGGGACAGCTCTACTCTACGCCTGAGAAATGGCTTGAAATGTTCCTCGGGGGGAGCAGTGGGCCACCCTTTCCTAACCCAGGAACTAACTTGGGCCAGTATCTTGTCGGCCGCTGTGGCCTTGGCGAGGTCGGCCGGGACAATGGGGGGTGAGTCGAGGGACTCGATCAGTAGGACTTGGTGGTCCTGCTCTACCTCGCATGCCGGGTCCCCTAAACTAGGGAGAGGGGACCGGGACAGTGCGTCTGCATGGGAGATCTCCTTCCCTGGGCGATAGACTAACTCATATTGGTAGGCATTGAGGAAAATGGCCCAACGCAGCATCCTGGGGGAAAGAATTTGTGGGGTGGGTTTGCCGGTGGTGAAGATCCCCAGAAGTAGCTTGTGATCCGTCACCACCGTAAACTCGCGGCCGTATAGAAAATCGTGGAACTTCTTCGTTCCCGCGATTATGGCCAGGGCCTCCCTATCTGTTTGCGCGTAATTGCGCTTGGCCTTCGAGAGGGACCTCGAGTAGTATGCCACCTGGGCTTCCCACCCGCTCTCCAACACGTGGCATAGGACCGCCCCCACCCCACTGGGGACGCATCACAGACTAAAACCACTGGTTTCCTCGGGTCAAAGTGGGTCAGGACAGCATCCGAGGATAAAAGCGCCTTTAGTTCCCTGAAAGCTTTCTCTTGCCTATCTCCCCACCGCCAAACCACCTCTTTCTTTAGTAGCACGTGCAGTGGTTCTGCAACGGATGCCTTCCTCGGCAGGAAGGAATGGTAAAAATTTAAGAGCCCTAGAAATGACTGAGGCTCCGGTTTCGCGGTGGGCGAGGGGCGTTTTTCACAGCCGCAACCTTGGACTCGGAGGGCTTGATGCCTTCCGGGGTTATCTTGAACCCGAGGAACTCAACCTCCCTCGCGAAGAATACACATTTGTCCCGTCTCAGTCGAAGGCCCGCTTTCTCAAATACTGAAAGGACCCTGTCTAGCCTTTGCGCTAGTTCTGATTCGCCTCCCACTGTTATCAACACATCGTCAAAATATGGGAGGACACCTGGAAGCCCCTTTAAAAGGCATTCCACGAGGGACTGGAAAATTCCGGGGGCCGAATTCACGCCGAACTGAAGGTGCGTTACCTTAAATGCCCCTTGTGCATTACAATCGTTTGCGCAGCGGCAGCAGCCGGGGTTACGGAGAGCTGCTGATATGCCTGCGCCAGATCTAGCTTGGCAAAACACCTCCCCCCATGTAACGTGGCCAGTAAATGGCTGACCACGGGCACCGGATATGCATTTGGCCGAATGGCCTTATTGATTGTGCATTTATAGTCCGCACAAATCCTGACCTCCCCGTTTGATTTAAGAGCCGTAACAATCGGCGTTTCCCACTCCACCGAATCAACTGGAACCAAAATCCCCTGCCCCACCAATTTGTCCAGTTCCGCCTCGATCTTGTCCTTGAGGGCGCAAGGCACTCTTCTTGGCTTGAGGCGTATGGGTCGGATTTCTGGGTCCAAGTCAAAGGAAACCGGGGGCCCCTTGTACGTCCCGAGCCCCTTCTTGAAAACGTCCGGGTGTGCATTGCACACGTCCCGCATTGGGTCAGTCTCGATGGCGTTAATGCTGGACAGTTCAATTCCCAGGGGAGCAAACCACTGCGTTCCCAAAAGGCAGCATCTCCCCCCCTTTAGGACCACTAGGGGCAGTTTCTCGGAGTAACTCTTGAACTTCACCTTGAAGTTCCCCACCCCCAACACTGGGATCCCATTTCCCTGCACGTCCCGTAAGTGTGACTTCATGGCCCGCAGTTTGGGCCGCGCATCTGGGGGAATGCGCATAAACTCTTTTTGGGACAGGATGGAATAGGACGACCCCGAGTCTATCTCCATCTTCACTGGGAGCCCCTGTAACTGTACCTCTACAAAAAAAACGCCGGTGCTCCAGGCCCACGCGGTTCACGCCTTCCTCACTGTAGTTGGCTGAGACCTTCCTGGTGCCGGCCGCCTTCCGTTGGTGTGCCTGGGGTTGGCCCAAGACGCCCTTGTCCTCAGCTTGCCCGCGCCTGCATACTCTGGCGATGTGCCCTTTTCGGCCGCAGTTGTGACACTTGGCCTTTCGAAACGGGCACCTCGTGTGGTCATGGGACGCCCCACATCCATCGCAGCGGCGGCCTTGCCGTTCGCGTTCGCGGGTCTGTCGCTTCTCCCCGCGTTTCTTTATTCTCTGGACGTCGTCGTCCTCGCTGGAGCAGGGGTCTGCCGTCGTGGACGACTCCTCAGACGTCGCTGGTGTGGCGGTGGGCGACTTGGGGGCCCGCCAGGCTGTCTTCGCCGATGTCCGCCGGGCCGCCTGCACTGGTGACTTGGCCCTTTCGGATGTGGCCCCTTGGGACTTGAACACTCTGACCCCGCTCCTGGCCGCCTCGGCTGCCTGGGCCTCCCGCAGTACCTCGTTGAACGTGAGGCGATAGTCACGGGTCATCAATCTTCTCTGGACCTCCTCGTCCCTCAGGCCACACAGCATGCGGTCTCGGAGTGCCGTGTCCAGGTCTTCCCACTGGCAGTGCACCGCTGCCGGCCTGAGGGCCGCCGCGTAGGCGGACATGGACTCTCCCGGGCGCTGGTCCCGCCTGTGGAACGCGACCCTGGCCGGGAAGATCGACACGGGGGGCTGGAAGTGTTCGCGCAGCAACTCTAGGATGCGGTCGAGGGGCACCACGTCCACCTTCCGGGGGGCCACCAGGTTCATCAGGATACGCAGCGTGGCCGGCCCCACCTGGGCCAGAAAATGGGAGCGCATCTTCGCGTCATCGTCAACACCCGCAGCTTCCATCGCGTGCTGAAACTGGCACTCGTACAGCTCCCATTGCTCTGGGTCGCTGATATCGAAGTGGTAAGGCTTGACCTTGGGATTCGCCATCGATCCCATCCTTGTCGCCAATTTAGTGTCTTGCACGGAAGACAAAGAAGGAGCCACAGTGAGGGCTAAACGCAGGTTTATTGGTTGATGATCAGGATGAACATGAGGTAATGGCGGAGGTACAGCTCATTATATACTGCAGTACATACATTTGAATCTTGTTGCACGGTAGCTTATTGGCTGCTACCGGCGTGACGTCATTCTGAGTCACGCCCATCTTCTCCAGGTGATCCTCGCGCGGGAAAGGTTCCCGCGGCTGCCGGTGATTTGGGGAATGTGAACCATGTGAGCTGAACGCTCGCAGCTGCCCTCTATAGGCAGCTTACTCGCGTTCCTTAACAGCTGAGCTACATTGTAATTGTGGTCAGGTTACATTCATACATTTCTTAAAGCAACATTGTACATACATAACAGCTGTCTAATATATAGGTCTGCCTGCTAGGAGGTGAAAATGACCTCCCAGCAGTGTTTAAAACCCTTCCATTTGTTGTTGTTCTTGTTTAATAACTTCTAATGAAACTGAAGAGGCTGTTGTCTATATTCTCAAGCAGGCTATGTCAACAGGGGGTCGTCACAGTGTAAAGCTATCTCCTGCAAAAAGCCAAGTTTAAAAATAAGCCTACCTTCAGGAGGGGACAAAGAAGACAAGAATAAAACATGTAAACTCAAGGATTTTCACTTATCATTCTGTATTAAGCCTTACTTTGTACAGATATCAAGAAAAAGATCAATACTGTACTTTCAGTGTGAGTCAAGTCCAATATAGAGCCTAAATGCTTTTTTCTGGATAAGTCTCAAATTTGGATTTTATCCAGTGGGTTTTACTGCTAGACCAATACCTATAAGATTGGAGCTAAAAGGGTTACAGGGACTTCATAAATACTTGAGATTGCACAACTTTTTTCTTATAGAAGAAATACCATCTATAAAATCATGCCTGTGCCGCTGCAGGTTAAGAGCAGGTTCTAATGTTTTGTGGCATCTGCTTATTTGACTCCAATCACCAGCAATAAATATAGACTTTGCCCCTTATGACAGAGAGCTGCAAAGAAGGCATGCTGTGATAACAGCGAGAAGCCACATGAAAATTAAATTATATTGATGTGTAGAACAATGAGAAAATATGTGAGAAGATGGAAGAGAATGGCAAATGGATCTTGTGCCAATGTGAATAAGGAATGGAGTAACAGAAGATGGAAAGATGGGGAGACCAAAGGTGGGGAAGAGGAATTTGTATCATTTCAGAAATTGTTTATTTATTTATCACTTTTCTTCCTCAAAATTCATGGTAGCATATTTGGCTATATGAAGCTGAGATAGAGTGGTTGTCCCACAGTTGTCACCCACAAATGCAGGGGTACCCAACCTTTTCAAGCCGGGGACCAGGTCACACTCTCTCAGTCAGTTTCAAGGGCTGGTCGGCCATTTTGCCCTGCCTGCATGATGGCATGGCCATTTTGTCCTAGCAACTTCAAAGGAGTGGTCATTTTGTTTCTTGAATGCCCTTGGAGGGGTGGGGGCCACATGAAATAGTGCTGGGGGCCAGATCCTGCCTGTCGACCTTAGGTTGGGAACGCCTGCACTGGTGCTTCATAGCTAGGCATGGATTTGAACCCGTGTCTACTCACCCCTAGCCTGACATTATAATTGTCCTATGACACTAGTTGGCTCAGAATGACCCAAGCAAGGCAGACTAAAGATTCTAGGTTTAATTTTGAGGGGGTGGCTTCAGCTGGGGATGGCAAAGAAACCAGTTGACAAAATGTGCATCTCATGTTGGGCACAGCATGGAATCCTTAAATCTGTATTCACTGTATTTATGAGGAGAGGACTTCAATGGTAAAAATTCACTTCCCCTCTTTTCCCTGATTAAGAATTCCCCTCTGAACAAAGGGAGACTGTAGATTCTATAAAATACTAGCTTATTGCCCGGCCTTGCCGGGCAGGTATTGATTGTGTATTGGTGGTGGGGTAGTTTTGGGGGGTGGCTTTCTCCAGCAAGCATGGGTGAAATGGAGCTCTATATTCGGCCCTTGCCTGCCAGTGAAGGGGGTTGCTTTTTCTGGCAGGCATGGGCGAAACGGAGCTCCACATTTGGCCCTTGCCTGCCGGAGCAGAGGGTGGCTTTCTCCAGCAGGCATGAACAAAACAGAGCTCCGCATTCGGCCCTTGCCTGCCTAAGAAGGGGGTGGTTTTCTCTGGCAGGCAAGGGCCGGACACGGTGCTCCCTTAGGCCCTTGCCTGCCAGAGAAACCGCGCCCTTTCTCTGGGAGTCAAGGGCTGAATGCGGAGCTCTGTTCCATGGCCACTCTTACCTGCCGGAGAAGGGACTTGCGCACGCGCCGTTATTTTTTCCGGAGAATATCAAAAAGTATCAAAAAGTAGTAGAATAGTATCTAGTTCATATATAGAGTCCGAGGTGGGATTCTCAATGGTGACGGCATGCAGACCTTTCTCCCCCCTGTTCTTTTTGTCTTTGTGGGGCGAATGCCCCACTCTCGGCTTCCGGGACCCTGACAGCAATGGTGTCAAGGACAAAAGGTAGGTGTGCACGGTGCATTACGGGATGGGCTGGACAGGTGTGTACATGCATTCCGGACACACACGGCCCAACTCCATTTTTATAGGTATAGATGAGACTCCATCTCCACAATCTAACATACATCCTTCCCTTTACCCATTCACAGAATTTGGGACAGACTGTACCATCTCTGAATAGTCTTTAGTGTAAATATATTTCTACATTTATTTGTAGGCCATCTTCCAGTGATAGACTGAAGGCAGTTCACAATGTTGTTGTTTGTTTGTTTGTTTGTTTGTTTGTTGTTATTGTTAGACTTGTATGCCGCAAGTCATACAAAAATACAAAAATATAAAAGCAAGTCATGGCAAAAATACAATAAATTACAAGACTGAAAAACTATTAAAATTATTAAATATACTGTAACACTTAAAAGCTCCCGTCTCTGTCCCAGCTCCGGTCAACCTAGCAATTCAAAAGCAAGAAATTGCAAGTAGATAAATAGGTATGACTTAGGTGGGAAGGTACACAGTGATCCGTGCACTCCGGTGTTGAGGCATGCCTGCAACATATCCATGGAAACGTCTGCATACTCAGACAGTACTGGCTCTTTGGCTATAAACGGAGATGAGCACTGAACCCTAGAGTCGGATACAACAGGCTTTCAAGCAAGAGCGACCTTTCCTTTACTAACACTTAAAACTCATTAATTTATTACATAATAATAAGCAGCATTTCAAACTCTTAAAAACACACTGGGGTGGGGGTGGGGAACCAGCATCCCTGAACTCAATTAAAAGCGTGCTGGGGAGGCAGGTCTTTAATTGTCAGTGGAAGGATACAAGAGAGGCAACCAACCTAACCTTCTATGACTGTGATGGTGAAACTTGGCACTCCAGATGCTCTTGGACTTCAATTCCCAGAAGCCCCCACGAATCCACACGAATGGGTTTACTGGGATTCGTCCAGCCCACGCCGCCCTTGTCGCTCCGTACGGGCATGTTTTACTTCCGTTTCCAGGAGCGACAAGGGTGGTATGGGCTGGATGAATCACAGTAAACCCATCCATGTGGATTCACTGGGGCTTCTGGGAATTGAAGTCCAAGAACATCTGGAGTGCCAAGGTTCGCCATCACAGTTCTATGAGAAAGCATTCCACATCTTACCTTGCCATCATCGCTCTTGCTTTATGTTAGTTTTCGACAGGCAAGAATTTTTAACTGTAGGGACGATTCTGTACTGTGCCAAGCCGAATTACCCCCAAAGTATGGTGCTGGCCTTAGAAAGTCTCATCTGGCCGTGCTGCTCACACATGCCTCAGTTACATCTAGATTACTGTAAGACTGCTCTATGTGCGCTGCATTTGGAAAGTATTCAAAATCCCCAGCAGGTCCAAAATGTAGCAACCAGGCTGTTCATAGGAGACAGCTGTTGTGAGAACAGAATTTTTCTCCTGTGATGGCTTCTTTGGTTTCCAGTACATTCACAGGCACAAATTAAAGTGCTGTTGATAGCTTGTTTCCAGGGTCTCTGCGGAATCATATCTAAATATATCTTAAGACTTCAGGAGAGGCTTTCATTCTATCCCAGGCATGTTTAATTAGGACAAGAGCAATTATGAGATTCTGTTCCAAAGGAAATGAGATTCATTCCTCATTGTGGTCCTTTTGCCAGTAGACAGAGATAATTCTCTTTAAACAAGCCACCAATCAGGATTTTTTGGGAATTAATTTTACTGCTGTTTTAAACGCCTTAATCAATTTTAAATACTTTTAATCTTTACTATGTATTTCTTCTAATCTGATAATTTACTTAAAATTATTTTAATGCAGCTGTTATAATGTATTATGTATACATTATTATGTATATGACATGCAATGCTACTTCTACCCACAAGATGTCAGAAAAATGCCAGAAATACAGAACAAGGGACATGTAGTTATTTATGCATATTCTATATACATTCCTAGCACAAGCTATGAGAAATCTGGAGAACATAGTTAAAAGTAGAGACATCACCTTGCAAACAAAAGTCCACATAGTCAAAGCAATGGTATTCCCGGTGGCAATGTATGGTTGTGAGAGTTGGACCATAAGGAAAGCAGAGTGAAAGAGAATAGATGCCTTTGAAATGTGGTGTTGGAAGAGAATTTTGAAAGTAACCTGGACAGCAAGGAGAATGAATAGGTCGATTTTAAAATAAATCAACACTGACTGCTCCTTGGAAGGTCAAATATTGAAAATGAAGCTAAAGTACCTTGGATATCAAATGGGAAGAGAGGATTCACTTGAGAAAGCCTTGATTCTTGGAAAGGTTGAGGACAAAAGAAGGGGGTGGCAGATAATGAGATGGCTAGATGGTATTGTTGACACAATGGACACAGAACTGGGTGGACTGAGGAAGATGGTGGAGGATAGGGGTGCCTGGGGTGCGATGGTCCATGGGGTTGCAGTGGGTCAGACTCGACTATACGACTGAACAACAAAAAAGCACACAAATGTGTGTGTGCACGTGCACACGCGCATGCACGCACACATACACACATCTGTGTGCTAGGAATGTAGAATATGTATACACATGTCCCTTGTTCTGTGGGAATGTGGTGGCTCAAGTGGTTAAGATCCTGAACTCGCTGACTGGAAGGTCGGAGTTTGATTCCCAAGTATTGCATGGGAACAGGGAAGACGGCAAGGGTGTAATCACAACGGGGGGGGGGAGGGAGGAATCACCCTAAAGAACAGGAATCAATGGAGTAAAAACAGGAGTATTTACTATCTAAAGTGTAGCAACCCGGTCAAACTGTACGTAAAGTGTGGAAAGTAGGGATACAACTCAAAATATCATGCGATACAAACTAGAGGTAAAATCAAGTCAAGATAATAACCCACATTCATCCATAACTCAAAGAGTATCCCTAATGTAAATCAAGAGAACATGTCGGACGGATTGGACCTCAGATAACAAAATAACAAAATAACAAACTCTATATATAACACGGAGAATATCAAAAAGTATCAAAAAGTAGTAGAATAGTATCTAGTTCATATATAGAGTCCGAGGTGGAAATACGAAGTCATAGGGTCCAAGCCGAAAGGTCATAGGAGGTAAGGCAGTCGAAAGTCATCCAAAGTCCGGGTGCTACAGCAAAAGATAAACTTCAAGAGTAATACAGAGGTAGGTCGTTGCAGTAAGTGCATAATCAGTCGTCCATATCCTTCCGGTAAAATGGATATTTCGTAGTCCTTTATCAAGACTCTGCAATAGTCAAAACAAAATGCACATACTAGAGTTCTAACCATGCCTAATATAAAATCTAGTATACCCAACAGCAAAAGTACACAAAATGCAAAAGGAGTGGGGGGGGGGGGTACCTGAATCATCAAAAAGGGCGCTCGAAAAGACCTTCTGAGTGAATTCTTGTGAGGTCAGAGCGTTATCAAGTGGTAGTATGAAGGTCTAAATATAGCCCAGGTACACACACACATACAGTCCACACCTGTGGATCACAGAGCGACTAATAGGCTTTCTCCAATTAAAGGCACATATACAAGAAACCAAGTGCAATGTGAAAGTGACGACAAGAGTAGTACTATAAAAAGGCTGAAAGATCGTAATCATTGTTGAGACTGTTAGGGACCAAAGTGGAAAATCTATGAATATAAAATGCTTCCCGTTGTAGTAAAAAACGTTGTTTATCCACATTCTGAAACTTATGTGGAGTAAAAGTTTCAAGAATGACCACTCGCATGTCCATGAAGGAATGTTTTTTATCATGAAAGTGGGCAACAAGGGGAGCTGTGACAACGTGGTGTCTAATGCGAGACTGATGTTCACCCAAGCGGGTTTTCAATGATCTGCACGATTGTCCGATGTAAGCAAGTTGACAAGGACAGAGGATCATGTATACGGAATCAGTGGTGTTACAATTAGAGAAGGAGGATAGTTGAAGTTTATAATTACTGCTGGGGATGGTAACTGAATAAGTCGTCCACATGAATCGGCAGAAAGAACAATGCCCACAAGTGTGATGTCCCACAGGGAACCTTGTATAAGAGAGAGATTTCGGAAGACAGTCAGTTTTCGAGATCATAGCCGCAATGGTTCTGGTCTTACGAAAACCAATAATTGGTTTGTCCTGACAACCCGGAACCATATCTATGATATGCCAATGTTTGTATATCACATTTTTGATTTTCTGGGCTAGAGGCGTATAGTCCAATGACCAAATGATGTTAGTATCTGCGGAATTAGCCAGGTGCTGGAATAAAGTGTTTCGAGGTCTGGAGTTTACTCGAGTGTAAGCAGATTGAATAATGTGTTCAGGATAGCCTCTATGGCGTAAAGAGCACTGAATATTCAAAGCAGCCTTATGAAAATCCGAGTCCCTAGTGGAATTGCGTTTGGCTCTGAGAAACAGATTAAATGGAATGTTGGATTTAAGAGTGTATGAATGGAATGATCTATACTGTAGGTAAGCATGTCTGTCGGTAGGTTTATTAAATAATTTCATGTTGAGGTTGTTATCTGAAATAAAAATCTCCAGATCTAACGGAGTGCGTAAAAGTCAAATGATCATGAATAGAGTTAATCCAGTGTATGAAATCTTGTATGGCTGTAGGGTTATTGAAGACGAAAAATAAATCATCGATGTATCATTTATAAACCAAAATGTGCCTGAAAAATGGATTAAGGACTAGATTAATGGATTAAGTATTGCATGACAGAGTGAGCTCTCGTCTCTGTCCCAGCTCCTGCCAACCTAGCAGTTCGAAAGCAAGAAATTTCAAGTAGATAAACAGGGACCACTATGGTGGGAGGGTAAACAGCGTTCTGTGCACTCTGGTGTCTAGGCATGCCTGCCACATGTCCACGGAAACGTCTGCAGACACAGTGCTGGCTCTTTGGCTTTAAACAGAGATGAGCACTGAACTCTAGAGTTGGATACGACTGGCTTTTGAGCAAGGGCAACCTTTACCTTTACCTTTACCCTTGTTCTGCATTTCTGGCATCTTTCTGACATCTTGTGGGTAGAAGTAGAATTGCATGTCATATACTACCCTGGTTTGTTACTGGATTTTTTCTTCAAGGTCTTCATTTGCTTCCCTTTTTTCCATATAAAAAATGCAGAGTCCCAGAATTTCCAACACCAAGATTTAGAAGGAATATGGGTGGGTTGTGTTGAACTCTCCAGTGACTGCTAGCACTTGCTTGAGAAATGCTAAGAAAATGCTTATAGTGATTCCATGGCTTCACCTCATTTGTGAGGAGAACTGTAGAGAGACAAGAGTGAATTAATGGTTAGAAGCAGGAGTAAAAATCTCTTTACTATTCACACATTCTTCCTGCAGCATCTTGCCTCCTAACTCTGTAGGCTGGGAGTTGGAGACAGCACTGGTTCCACTATGTCCCTATTGAAAACCAAGTAACCAGAAACATTAGCAAGAGGGAGAGGGTGACCTTGGGTAGGATTAATGATCCCCTTTATCTAAATATTTATTTTTGAAATTTTATTGGATTTATATAACTGCCTTTTTCACCTAAGCGACCCTAGGCGGCTCACAACATCAGTTAAAACCCATACCAATATTAATTAAAACCAAAAACTATAAAACTCTCTAAAAACATCCATAAAACCTCCCCAATCTCCTTAAAAAGAAGGGCCCCCGGGCAGGAGTAAATAAAAACCCCAGGCAGGGCTAAATAAGCCAACAGGCCTGGGATATGGTACAAGTTGTACCCCTCACCTGCTGGCATAGCCACGTTTTTAAGGCCTTCCTGAAGGAGAGCAACTCTACCTGGAGGCACAGTTGAAGTGGCAGGAGGTTCCATAGGGCTGGAGCAGATAACGAGAAGGCTCTCCTCCTGGTCCCAGTGAGATGTACCTCCCTAGCTGATGGGACCACTAGGGAGCCCCTACGGTCCGCTCTTGTAGGACAGGTCAAAAACCTTGGGGTGATGCGGTCTCTTAGGTATCCTGGCCCACTACTATGAAGGGCTTTAAAGATCAAAGCAAGCACCTTGAATTGCACCTGGAAGCACACTGGCAACCAATGCAGCTCCCGTAGCAGCGGCGAGGCACGGGCATAATGCCCACATCTCATCACCATCCGGGCAGCCACATTTGGAACCAGCTGTAGCTTCCAGATGGTCATCAAGGGCAGCCCCATGTAGAGTGCATTACAATAATCCAGTCTGGAGGTGACCTAAGTGTGTGTGACCATGAGCAAGGAGGCCCGGTCCAGGAGCGGGCGTACTTCGCGGATGACACGAAGTTGCGCAAAAACCCTCCTGGCCATGACTGCCACCTGCTCTTCAAGCAGTAGTCATGAGTCCAGGAGGACCCCCTAATTATGTGACGGGTCTGTCTGGGGCAAAGAAACCCCATCCAGCACCAAAGATGGTAACTCCCAAGATAATACAGGCCCCCAAACCCACAGCCACTCAGTCTTGCCAGGATTCAGCTGGAGCCCATTGTCCCCCATCCAAACCCTTCATGTAGATGTTAAATAGAAGAGGCGAGAGTACAGAGCCCTGTGGCACCCCATACTGGAGAGGCCTAGGGCTGGACAATTCATCCTCCAATAACACTGACTGGGTCCGGCCCTTTAGAAATGAGTAAAACCAGGACCACACAGTGCCCTGGGCCCCCAATCCTCAGAGCCGTTTTAAAAGGATGCCATGGTTGATGGTATCGAAGGCTGCTGAGAGGCCAAGAAGAGTAAGGACAGAGGGATTACCCCTGTCCCGCTTATGCCAGAGATCATCCATAAGTGTGACCAATACAGTCTCGGTGCTATATCCAGGCCTGAATCCTGACTGAAAAGGGTCCAGATAACCCATTTCATCCAGAACTCCCTGGAGCTGCTGTGCCACTGTTTTTTCCAGTACTTTCCCTAAAAAGGGGAGGTTGTATACAGGCCTGAAGTTGGCCAATATTGTTGGGTTGAGCAATGGTTTCTTCAGTAGGGGGCGCACCAGCGCATGTTTGAATGGTGCTGGAAACACCCCCTCCCATAAAGAAGCATTTACCATCACACTGCCTTGGCAGATTTAATCAGCCAGGTGGGACATGAATCTAACAAGCAGGTGGTATAACAAAGAGCCCCCAGAACCTGTCCACTTCCTCAGGGACAACTGGATCAAATAGTTGGATTACATGGGGGAGAGGGTCAATTTCCCCCCAAAAAATGGACCACATAATTGTTGAATGGTCCCTTTCCCATATCTATCTTTATCTCTATCTATCTTTATCCCTTTCTCACATTCCTGTTGCTTAAGCAACCACATTCACCAATTTTTGGAGCATACTTTTCCTGAGGAAATGTGCAGTTCCATCCTAAAAGCAGTGATAAGTAATTTAAGTATTTGTCTGGAAGCCCTTGTAACAGTAATTGGACTGTTACTGGGTGTCATGGATGGTAGTGATACTCAGCAGCTTGTAGTTTTCTCTCTCCCCCCCCCTCCTACTCCCCAATTTGCCTAAGTTCAAAATTGTGAACATGCCTTCCTAGATCTATCTCTCATTTTCTAGGACCAAATACTGTATTCAACTATACATCTTGGCCAGTGGTGATCCAAGTGATGCAGTTGATGTCCTAACCAGGTGTATGGAGGCTGTTAGGGTCTGGATCGGGGACAACGGGCTACAACTGAATCCCGGCAAGACTGAGTGGCTGTGGGTCAGGGGCCTTGTGTTATCCTGGGAGCTGCCATCTTTGGTTCTGGATGGGGCTTTTTTGCCTCAGATAGACCCAGTACATAATTTGGGGGTCCTCCTGGACTCACGACTCCTGCTCAATGGGGAAGTCTTTAATCTGCTGGTATTGGGAAGTGCTTTGTCACTCACTTCAAAATATCAACAAGTAGGTCACTGTCACTGTTTGTAGAGGGGAAGTGGGCCAAATATAATTTCCTTAAGTGACCTTAGTAAAGCCACAATAGCCAATGTAGACAGGCTCTTAGTCAGCTGTACTTAAAAAAACAACCACATACTTTCCAAGAAATGTCTTGGCTCTTTTACAATGTGAGAAATAGATTTATTGTTCTTTTTGAAAATCATTTCCCCCCAGAAAGATACAAAATGAAGAAAAACACGGAGAACCCTACAACCCTCAGGATATATATCCACATTATGGCCACATTCAGGTGTTACATCTTCAGTCCTCAAAACCACGTTTTCAAGACTGATTGGGGTATGCTGTAAGCCTTCTACTGATTTGCATTAAGAAATTCAATTGGTTTCAATTTTTTTCATATGTTAATTTAAATTAAAATATGCAAATATAATTACAGTTAGTCACTATTGCTGTAACATATGTGGAAATACATTGCTACCCACTGTTGTGTTCTAACAGTGTAACCTTCCACATGTGATATCAATGTATCTGAACCAATGTAACCTTGCCTATGAGTAACAATGTAACCTTCAGCTGTATCACATAAACCCTGTAATAGGACGCGAGCTAATGACCACCAGCTGGCAGCAGCGAGCGTCCAAGCTCTCTTGGTTCAAACCCATCAAAGACCGCAGCGCGGGAAGTTTCCCGCCGCTACCTACACCTGGACAAGAAGGGCGTGACCAGCCATGACGTCACGCGGACCAGTAGCCAACGGGCTACCGTGGAGCCACATTCAAATACGTTACTACCATATATATAGAGCTGTTCGTCCGCCATTACCTCATGTTCCCTCTGTCCACCATGCAATAAACCTGAGTTAACCCAGCCTTTGGCTGTGCCTTGTGTCTTGACTCTCATACACTAAATTGGCGACGAAGGTGGGATAATGGATCCCCATGGAGCCAGGACACAGAGCGGGTTCAACATCACCAAACCGCAAGACTGGGAGCTTTTTGAGATGGACTTCCAGGCGGCACTGGTGGAACTCAAAGTCAAAGAAGACGACGAGGAAAGGAAGAGGGCCATCCTCACCCGCATGCTTGGGATGGAAACCAAGCGGACGCTGGTGGGCATTCTTGCACCGAAGAAGATGAGTGATTTCAAAGCCGGTGACATCATGAAACTGCTGCGTGAGCGTTTCCGACCCTCGAGGGCAATGTTTCCTGCTCGGAGCGCGTTTTGGAGGCGAGTTCAAGCGCCGGACGAGTCGGTAGAAGCCTTCGTAACGGCTATGAGGGTAGCCGCCGCCCCCTGCAGATGGGACCACTTCCTAGAGATGGCCCTCAGGGACGGAGTGCTGTGTGGCCTGAAGGACAAGGAAGTACAGCGCAGCCTGATGAACAAGGAGCCACCACCCACACTGGAAGAGGTTGTAGAGGCCGCGGAAGCCGCGGAATCCACGAATGCTGGAGTAGATGAGATGCACAAGTGGCGTGAGTGGCGTCCGAGGGCCGGCAAAGCGGAAAACTCGTCGCACGGGAAGTCCGGTCAGTCGGTGCATGCAACCCGACCGACCTCGAAGTCGTCTTCAGAAAGCAGCGATGGCGAGGAGGTCCAGAAGGTCCGGAGAGGCGGGCGCCGCTGCGATGGTTGCGGAGCGGCCCATGAGCGCGTGAGGTGCCCATTCAGAAAAGCCGAGTGTTTCAACTGTGGACGTCGGGGGCACATCGCCAAGGCGTGCAGGAAAGGGAAAGAGGGCCGGAGACAGTCGCAAGACCGTTCAGCCAGACCGGACCGTCCAGCGAGGTCCAAAGATGGCGCCCGGGCCACGAGGAAGCAGGACGGCGTGGGCCGCATCTCGGACGACAGCGAGGGCGACGCTCCTGTGTTCAGCGTATCTGCGGGACAGGCCCATTACTTCGTTGAGGTACTAGTACAAGGGACCCCTATTAGGATGGAAATTGACTCGGGGTCCTCCTATTCTATAATTCCCCAGAGGGAGTTCTTGAGAATCGACCCTCACATGCGGCCCAAGCTCAAAGCGTTGAGGGCCACACTGCGGGACGTACAGGGGAACAGCATTCCAGTGTTGGGGGTCGGGACATTCCGGGTTCGGTTTAAGAGACATTCTGCAGAACTTCCCCTAGTGGTGCTCAAAGGGGGAAGTTGTAGCCTTCTCGGAACACAGTGGTTTCAGCCCTTAGGTCTGTTCATAGGGGGGGGGTGCATGCCGTAGGCGAGGACCCAATACAAGCGGTGTGTGACGCACACCCCGCCGTTTTTAAAAGTGGACTGGGAAAGTTCAAGGGACCCCCTGTAGCCTTCGACTTAGACCCGGAGGTCCGCCCGATAAGACTTAAACCGCGCAGGGTACCATTCGCGCTAAAGGACAAAATAGAGGCGGAACTGGACAAACTGGTGGGTCAAGGAATTCTTGTTCCTGTGGATTCCGCGGAGTGGGAGACTCCAATTGTAACAGCACTGAAGGCTAACGGGGAGGTGCGCATTTGCGCTGATTATAAGTGTACCATTAATAAGGCAATCCGCCCTAATGCATACCCGGTGCCAGGGGTAAGAAGAGACCGCCAGGTATTGCTAATAGAGGTCTTGGAGTCACCCCTGATAGTACCGGCCGACATTGCCAGGGCGACCGGAAAGGATAGAACACTAGAGAAAGTATGCTCGTGGGTGCAGAAGGGGTGGCCGGCGTCATCCCCAGGCACGGAATTCGACCCATTTTTCCGAAAGCGAGTAGAGTTGTCTTTAGAGAGGGGGTGCCTTTTGTGGGGCCAACGGGTGGTGGTTCCTACGTCCCTGCGGCCGAAGGTGCTAAAGCTGTTGCACGTCAGCCACCCGGGAATCGTCCGTTCCAAGGCGTTGGCCCGGAGTTACTTCTGGTGGCCCCAGCTGGACGCCGACATAGAGCATATGGTTGGCACTTGTGAGGCATGTCAGTGCTCCCGACCGGAGGTGGCCCGCCTCCCGCATAGGGAATGGGACGCAGCAAGGGGACCGTGGTCCAGGGTGCACGTAGATTTTGCTGGCCCGTTCCGAGGAACCATGTTTCTCCTGGTGGTGGATGCATACTCAAAGTGGCTGGAGGTCATTCCGGTAAAGAGCACATCCTCCGCCACTACCATTCGCCAGCTAAGGAGGGTCTTTTCCACGTTCGGTTTACCCGACACTTTGGTCAGCGATAACGCCAGTTGCTTCACGTCCGCTGAGTTCGCAGCATTCATGGAGGCAAATGCAATTCGGCATGTCACATCCGCGCCGTTTCACCCGGCCACGAATGGCCAAGTGGAACGGTTGGTGCGCACCACAAAAGATGCGCTGCGGCGCATGGGCTCGGGAGATCTGAATCACCAAGTTTGTCAATTTCTATTAGCGTACAGAGTGACCCCCTTAGCGTCTGGATACTCGCCGGCTGAGCTGCTGATGCGGAGGAAACTGACCACGCTTTTGTCCAGGTTAGACCCGTCGAGGGTCGAGGACAAAGGGAAGAACATAGGTTTAGCGGTCTCGAAAGGTTTCGGCGTAGGCGATCCTGTACACTGCAGGAACTATGCCAACGCAGGCCCAGCCTGGGTACCAGGGACGATAATAGAACAGACGGGGCCAGTGTCATATCGGGTGGAAACTAGCACCGGTCTCCTCTGGAGGAGGCACGCTGACCAACTGAGGCACCGAGTGAGTGAGGGGCCGATCAGTGGGGCTCAGCGACAGGATTCAGCGATAGGGTTCTCCCCCACCCGTTTAGCCCAAGGGGGAGACAGAGAGGGACACCAGTCCGAAGCCAGGAGGGAAAGCAGTGATCCCGACTCATATCCTTTTGATACCCCAGTCCTATCCGAGCCTGGGGGGAGGGAAAAGGAGTGTGCGGCCGCCACTGCCGCTTCCCCCGAATCCGATTTTGATTTTGATTTTGATTTTGCTAGCCGGGGGGGGTTTTTTGGAGTGTTCCCCCACCCATCCAAGCGAGAAGAGGGGTTTTTCGTTAGCCCCTAGTGCCCCCGGTTCGTCCCAAACAAAGCACACACCTTCCAACAAAGCCGCAGAACCGCGGCAAACCACTAACAAGTCATCCTCTCCCGTTACAGGGCAGGCAGCCAGGGAGCAAGGAGGAGGGAGCGAAGCCAGGGCAGGGCAGCCCGCGCCGAGACCCCAGCGTGTTCGAAATAAGCCACCTTGGCTGAAAGACTTCGTCTCATCCTAGGGGGGAGGAGTGTTGTGTTCTAACAGTGTAACCTTCCACATGTGATATCAATGTATCTGAACCAATGTAACCTTGCCTATGAGTAACAATGTAACCTTCAGCTGTATCACATAAACCCTGTAATAGGACGCGAGCTAATGACCACCAGCTGGCAGCAGCGAGCGTCCAAGCTCTCTTGGTTCAAACCCATCAAAGACCGCAGCGCAGGAAGTTTCCCGCCGCTACCTACACCTGGACAAGAAGGGCGTGACCAGCCATGACGTCACGCGGACCAGTAGCCAACGGGCTACCGTGGAGCCACATTCAAATACGTTACTACCATATATATAGAGCTGTTCGTCCGCCATTACCTCATGTTCCCTCTGTCCACCATGCAATAAACCTGAGTTAACCCAGCCTTTGGCTGTGCCTTGTGTCTTGACTCTCATACACTAAACCCACCTTGCTGCATAACCTGGAATGTAGCATTGAGAGAAAACTGTGATACAAATCCGATGAGTAAGGTCTAGTTTTTGAGAACTCTCTTGAAATGCCCTCTGAAAAGAAATGTCTTGTATTTTCTACAACTTACTGAAATGAACATATCTAGAAAGGAAACAGATGTCACTGCAGATTTGTTGAAACATCTAGCTAGGTAGCAATCAGTTATATCAAAGGAATGATCTGAAACAGGCCTTTCAGAATATCCACCCTTGGGATCCATGGTGGCGAACCTTGGGACTCCAGATGTTCTTGGACTTCAATTCCCAGAAGCCAAAGCCCCCATGAATCCACACAAATGGGTTTGCTGTGATTCATCCGGCCCCTGATGGCTCCATCGTTCCTGGAAACGGAAATAAAACGTACCCATATGAGCGCATTTTACTTCCGCTTCCAGGAGCGATGGGGGCAGTGTAAATCGCAGCAAACCCATTCCTGTGGATTCATGGGGGCTTGGGCTTCTGGGAATTGAAATCCAAGAACATCTGGAGCCCCAAGGTTCACCATCACAGCCTGGGACTGACTTCATCTCTGAAGTTTGTAGAGCACTGCCATACTATGCCATTTCCTTCCTGCCATTCATTTGTAGTTATATCAGTGTGCATGGTTGACATCTTTTCTTACCAAATGAACCCCACTCCCTGAACCACTTTACTTTAAAAAATAAAAGAGGGATAATCAGATACATCTACCAAGAAAAGTTTCTGATTTTCCTGTTTGGAAAATCATTTAGGAGTAGAGTGGCCATGTACATGTTACCAAAAAGGAGGTGTGTATTACAAAAAAATGAGGATAGCTCTTCAAATGGAGGACTACCCTCCTTAAAGGAGAACATCTGGCCACTTTAACACATACATATTAACTGGCCCTTGTACTAGGTCAGTGCCTGAGAAAAAGAGCATCCTTGTGAAATGGAAGAATTATGCATGTTTTATCATTCAAGTAGTTGTGAAAGGAAGCCTAACTATACAGTTCAGTCCTGTGTCCCAGTCTTCTGCCCTGGCAGGTACATCAGCTTAAAAGCTGGTATGGGAAAGGGTCTTCTCAGGAATATCCCTTTCAAATAGTAGGAGTACTTGCTTACCCACTAGTACAGCCTTGGTAGAATAGCTATCCATGTATGGGCTTGGCATAATTGTTCATGCTGAATGCTTTGCTAGGCATATAGCAGAAACATTTCTAATGAGATGGCTTGGGTTTTGCAAACTGGTTTTTAGTAAGACAGCATATTTTTAAAAAGTTGGACTTGTTTGTTTACCAAGGCTCTTGTGTGATGTCTCCCATGTACACAAATAGGGAATTGGAATATCACCCATATTCTTTATCTGACAACATTTCACTTACATCAACTGAGATATCTCCTAACATTTCATTGGACTGGTAGCTGCCCATATAAGATTCCACAGAGTGGGAAACTAGCACCCAGGCCTTTTCCCTTCCATTCTCTATCGCCATATAAATGCTTAAAGTTCACCACATGGAAAGCTACTCTTTGATAAGTGAAACAAACAAATGAAAATCTTTCTCCAATTTCTTCAAAACTTGGAAACAACTATCCTTGGACTCTCTTTTTTCATTTTTAGGCACCTACATTCTCAGTTATGTCACAGGGCTGCTTAAGACTTTAAGACATGTACATTTCTATTCTGTATCATGAATATTTAATTAATATTCATTTCTTTCTTTTACGAGGCTAACATCTCAGCAAAAAATATAGCTAGACCAGAATGTAAATTCAATCCAAGTTTCTTTGGCTTCTTTTATTCTGTAGCCATTAACAACTAGGTCTTCTCCAAGCAATAGATTGGGATCAGTAAGTGGGCAGAGATGAATATTAGATAAAGGTTCTCAGTAAGCAAAATGTTCATAAAATAATCCCACTAATGTACACTTGTATCCCTGGACCATTATGTAGTATGTTTAATTAATGTGACCATCCCATAAATTCTGTTCCCTTTCGATCACATCCAAGACTTTTTTGTTTTTCTTATGCAACGTTTTTTCCAGAATTTCATGCTTTTGAAGTCTTGCAGAGATTTATTCAGGCAGCCAATATGTTCCATGTACAGGGGAAGGAAAACACAGTTGTATGTGTAGACCAGTGGTTCCCAACATGGGGCCCAAGCCCCACAGGGGGACTTCAATTCCCAGAAGCCTAAGTCAGTACATTGGCTGATCAGTGCTTTGGGGAATTGGCTTAAGCTTCTGGGAATTGAAGTCCAAGAACCAAAGGTTGGGAAATACTGGAATAGACCAAACACTCGGTTAGATCAAAGTATGTTGGGTTTCAACAGCAAAACCGGCAGATGGTGAGGCAATCTCCACCTTCAAAATTCTGCAACCATTTTCTGAGATTGTTCTTTGTGTGCGGTATTTTTGAGAGGGCTGAGGAAGAAAGGACTGGTCCTTGTAGAGAAGCATGAGGAAACCTACATGGAGCTGGCTGTTTACAGGTCTGCTTTGACTGCTTATACAGGTGTGTAACTGTAAGAATGGCTCTTAAAGTTGATTCCTAAGCAAGCAGATTAAAAAACCACTCAGGTCAATAGACCTGACTTTTTTCCACAAAGGTGGCATAAGAAAATAAACCTGATGTGATTTGCACTCCATGAGACTTGCTTCTGAATGAACATACCCAGGATTGCACTGTTCATCAGGAGTTTGATCCTGACAGGGCACAAGGTTAACTCAGCCTTCCATTCTTCTGAGTTCAGTAAAATGAGCACCCAGTTTATTGGGGACAAAATGCTAATTAACTTGTGAATCACCCAGAGAATGCACTAAGCACTATGGGGTGGTATATAAGTCTAATTGTTATTGCTATTGCTTTTCTTCCAAATGAATAACAGAAAACAGTTTCAAAACTAACAGTTCAACACGTACAAAACAATTTTACAGTTTATTTTTAATGTCACAAAATTCTCCAAGCTCCAGTAAACAGCTTTGTTTGATCTGTGTAATTGTAACTATAACAAAATTAAACTAAATCACAGTACAAAATTAAATTGAACTGGCGTTGGGAAAAGATATTTCTCCAAAAGTTATTTTTCCAATACTTTTGCTAAAATATAGTAAACTTTAGTCGAAACTGCTTTTCAGACAGCTGTAATGAGACCACGTTTAAGGTTAGAACAATTGTATTCCTCTTCCTCACACATGAATGATCTCTGCTGATGTTAAAGCCACAGGCTTGCATGGAATCAGATTGCAAAGTATCCAAATCTAGGATTTTCCTGCTTTGCAGAACTCATGGACAGTATCTGTTCAGTCCCAGAAGCAGCAAGGGTTGTGCCTACATAACACATTTGTATTGCATTTTGCTCTGATATTAATCGTTCTCAAGATAAATTATCACTATCTATTTTACTAATCTATTCTTATAGAAGACAATATATTACATTTGTTTCATTTGAAGACAATACAACACATTTATCCTGTCACTACTGCTGCCACTGTGTTTAAATTCTGATTTAAGGAAAAGCGGTGAACCTCTGAAATAGCAGGTACTACCAAAAATGCAGAGAATTGCTGGACTGGCTTTTACTGGCCTATCTTTTATGAAAGATAACTTTCTGTAGCCAATTTGCATATAAAAATGTGGTTCAGATCTTTTTGGACGGAGCCATTCTGATTACTGAGTTTTACCTTAAAACCTTTTCTGCATAGAGAGACTGCCAAATCCAGAGGGTTTTCAGCTAGACTTTCTGAAATTACTAGTATTCTATATGCAGCAAAACTGATTCTCTCTTGTACCCATGGGAGATCTTTAAAACATGTAATTTGACACCTGCAGTCTGAAGGTGCACAGCCTAGGAAAAACTATTTCACAACGAATGGTTGCATCTGTAGACTGGCTCAAAACTGAAAAATGTGAATGGAATTACCCAAATTCAGACACAACATTTTAATGAAGGAATGTCATATTTAGATATGGCTCCAATTGTTTCACTTCTAGAAGAGGAAAGAAAGTATTTATCACCTGTTGGACATCCTAGCCAGAAGGAGAGCAATGCCATTGCACAATAACCTAAAAATTAAAACACAGCACCTGCTGATTGGTGAGTGGCAGAATCTGCTCATCAGAAACTTTACATGCAAATAGAAGGATCTTGAAATTGTTGTAGATTATAAACTAAATATGAGCCAACCAGGGCTGTAGCCAGGAGGGCCAAAAAACCTCCTGAGCTAACAGCCCGCCCCCACTACCCACCCTGTGATGCCAATGCTATATACAGTACGTGAGTGTGACATTGTTGCCCCCCTGAAAATTTTTTAAACCCCACAAATCTAGAATCCTGGCTGCGGCCCTTGAGCCAACACAACTGCAAAGAAATTTCTATTTTAGGCTCAACAGCAGCATAGTCTTCAAATCCTGTGAAGTACTAGGTTACATTTATTCAGCACTAGTTAGACCACTTCTGGACACCACAGTGTAAGAAAGATACAGTACAGATGTTCTTGAGCAGGTTTAGAGTTGGGCAATGAAGATGACCAGGGGATTGGAAATCAAACCCTGTGAGGAAAGTTTGAACAAATACAGTCATGTTTAATCTTGATAGCACTTTTGAAAGGTTGTCTTTCAGAAGATGGGAAGGTTCTGTTCTCAATCATTCCAGAGTGCAGGACACATAATAATGGGTTCTTGTTAAAAGGAAGCCAGATTTCAGTTGAATATCAGGCAAAACTAGCTGTTAGAGTAGTATGACCATAGGACTGATTACCTTAGAAGGTGGTGAGCACTCCAGCACTGGAAACATCCAAGAGAAAGTTAGACAGTCATTTGTAAGCTATACAGGATTTTAACTTGAATTCTTGCACTGAACAGGGGGTTGGACTAGATGGCCTTATAGGCCCCTTCACAATTCTATAAAGGCACACACACAGCAAGCAAAATGTTCTTGACTAAATAAAGTTGTTAAGTTGGTCAGAAATTGATGTTTAATAAGTGAAAAAGAAGGATATGACAGGATCCAATACTGAAACACAAAAAGTACATTCAATTGGCAGGTAAGCTCACTTGCTTGTGTTCCACACGTGACGGTCTCAAAGACAAACACATCCTAGAGTTGCGAGCAAGGCAAACTGTGGAAGTCATTTAGTGAGAATCAGTGTTTTCCATACTCAAGCATTTGCAGCTATTTTATTGCACTTGAAACACCAAGAATAAAACTGACATTCCCCATGTCCTTGACCCCATTCCCCACCACCGAAAAATATAGCATAAAATTTGAGCAGTGATCATTTTGTTCACAGCCACACAAAAATGAAACAAAGAATCCAACACAGTCACATTGCTTTACAGTTCTGAGTCACTTACAAAAGATACTGAAGAATTTTTGAATATTCCAGTCACCGTAAATTAACAAACATGAGAGGGACACTCTCTGAAGTTTATTTGTTCACATTACAAAGCTGGTTTTTTTTCTTTTTTTGCATTCAAGTGAAATAAATATTTCCATAGAGATTTCATATGTATATATATTCATATATGTATATATTTATGTATACATTTATAATTTCATTTTAAACCCACTTATTTTTTCCTGCTTGTCCCCCTAAAATGTTACAAAAGCCATAAAATTGTGCAACAGTTAGGAAAAATTATCCCAAATTTTGCCTTCTGAAAGATTTTTACCTTACAAAGAACAAAAACAAAACAAAAAAGGCCAAAAAGTGGGTAGTTTTCATGCAAGAACTGAGAAGGAAATAAACTTCATCCTAAGAGAGAAAATGTAGGATAACTGGAAGTGAAAACAACCTGCAACCCAGCTAGATGGAAAGCCTGTTGGGTTGAGCTTGGCTTCAGACTATAGTTGTGCCATTTTTAAAAACTTCAAATCCCAGAATGCTCTATTCCGGATATTCCATCTATCAGTCCAACACGTAAATTAGGCTTACCTGGAGAAAGACTGAGGTGGAAGGCTACATGGCCCAGGATAGGCCAAGCTCCAGCCTAAGCTTCCTGTTAGAAAAGGAAGTTGTCATGTAGTTCCCAACAAGTCCCAGGTCAACATCTTTTTCTAACAATCAACTTAAGACAGAGCTTATCCTGTACTAGGCCATGAAGCCCTCCAGCCCAAATTTTCTCAAGATGAGAGTACAATTTAGCTGTGTGTCGAGGCAGGAAGAACATCCAGAATGGAGAATCCCAAAGTCTGAGTTTTGGAGTAAGAGAAGAAATGAATGGCACATGCCTACTTCAGGCAGCACCTATCTGAAAATGTATTCGAATATTTCTTCCATTCCACCAGCATAGTCGCAAATATAGTATGTAGTCAAAATTCTCTAGTAGAGAACATTATGATTTAAAGGCAACTTTCCTCCTTGTAGCTATAGCTGGAAATTGATCCCTGGGATTCAGTTTCAAAGGCCTGAACAGTTAAATATACATAAACCCATTGAAATCCTTTCGCAAAACAGTATGTAATTGTGCAAATTTTGCAATTTGATGGCTGTCAGTCATACACCCATTTGTGTACCTGACAAGACTGTTAAGTGTTCAACACAGAGAGCAAAATGCCTCTAGTCACTTCAGTGATTCTTATTATGTAATGATGCAACACAATGAGACTCTGGCTTATGTGTTTAAATATATCTAACTGTGCACTGTATTTATTTAGGCCAGAATAATTTAGATGAATCCGTATTCCAGCAAAGAGTATTATTTTTGCACTTCTTTTGAAAGCACTCCAAACTCTATGATGCAGAAAGCCTGTCATTAGGACTGAACTCACACTAACATCAAGACACTTGATTGTGTTTTAATATTAGAAGAATCAGACTTACAAAGGAAGCATGTGATTATATTCTGAAACCAGCTGGAAAGCAAAGCAAGCAAATCTGCAGATTACAGGAGATGTGAAAGCTCCTACTCTGACAATCACGAACAGTCAGAAGAGAAGATTATGGGTAATATATAGTTCAGTTCTAGATACATCAGCTAACTTACATTCAGTCCATGTGGTCCAAATGTAAACTCTACCTCAGTCAGACCCATCCAGGCTTAGTTTGCAAATATTTAGAGGTGGAGGAGCTATTACTAAGATATTACATACAAATAGATGTAGCATAGATCTCCCCTCATTCTGTATTGTTTAGAGGTGCAAAAGGAATTACCGTATTTATTCGAGTATAACGCGCACTCGTGTATAACGCGCACCCCTAATTTTCCATGAAATCTCGGTATAAAATTTTTTTCACACCACGCATTGAAATTGACATAAGAAACGTGCCTACCCTTGCCGGCTCTTGAGTCGCGCGGCGCGGGAGCGCGGGTGGCTGGCGGTAGCGCCTCCCCCAGAGGGTTCCCGTACCGTTCCAGTGGGGCAGCGGCGGGTGGAGCTCCTGGGCGCTAGACGACAATTGGGGAGGAGGGCCGCAGCGTGCTCCGTGCCTACCCGGTGCCGGCTTCAGTCGCGCGGCCCGGGAGCGCGGGTGGCTGGCGTTAGCGCCTCCCCCTTACCGTTCCGGCGGGTGCGTGCAGGTGAGCGGCGGCGGCAGGCGCCTAGGTCCCGCTGCCGCCGCCGCTCACCTGCACGCACCCGCCGGAACGGTAAGGGGGAGGCGCTAACGCCAGCCACCCGCGCTCCCGGGCGTGCAGGTGAGCGGCGGCGGCAGCGGGACCTGGGCGCCTGCCGCCGCCTGGGAGGAGGGCCGCGGCGTGCTCCGTGCCTACCCGGCGCCGGCTTCAGTCGCGCGGCCCGGGAGCGTGGGTGGCTGGCGTTAGCGCCTCCCCCTTACCGTTCCGGCGGGTGCGTGCAGGTGAGCGGCGGCGGCAGCGGGACCTGGGCGCCTGCCGCCGCCTGGGAGGAGGGCCGCGGTGCGCTCCGTGCCTACCCGGCGCCGGCTTCAGTCGCGCGGCCCGGGAGCGCGGGTGGCTGGCGTTAGCGCCTCCCCCTTACCGTTCCGGCGGGTGCGTGCAGGTGAGCGGCGGCGGCAGCGGGACCTGGGCGCCTGCCGCCGCCTGGGAGGAGGGCCGCGGCGCGCTCCGTGCCTACCCGGCGCCGGCTTCAGTCGCGCGGCCCGGGAGCGCGGGTGGCTGGCGTTAGCGCCTCCCCCTTACCGTTCCGGCGGGTGCGTGCAGGTGAGCGGCGGCGGCAGCGGGACCTGGGCGCCTGCCGCCGCCTGGGAGGAGGGCCGCGGCGTGCTCCGTGCCTACCCTTGAGGCTCGTTTAAAAGAGGCGCGCACCCAGTCCTCGTGTATAACGCGCACCCAAACTTTGAGTCCTTTTTTGGGTATAAAATTTTGCGCGTTATACTCGAATAAATACGGTATGAGGAAAATTACTTTTGCTTGAATAGGGAGTTACCTAAATCATTCTGACTAGTTTTCTACTGTTGCAGTTTGGTGGATTTGATTTTGGATTGGGTTGTTCTCTGATACCCTTCTTGGTCAGTGCACCTCACACACTCTCTCTCTCTCCCACTCCCTCACATGCACACACGCAGGCATGCACACACACGCCATATCACTTTACTTAGGATCATAGACCAAACGGCTGTTCCACCACATAGTTGAATGCAGACAAATATAGATGCAGCCTTTCATGTAATAACTGTGATGCCATTTCAGAATGATGGTAGGGCAAGAATAGTGGGCTCAGTTGTGTCAGCCAAGGACCTTTCTTCCACTTTAGAGAAAGGCAGGTGTAGACATCAGTGTAGTGAATGAGCAGGAGTACCAAAAAGAAAACAACATTGTTCAAAATCTTCAAAATAAACAAAGACAATGCAAGCGCGGCGCCAAAATGGCCGCCGCGCCCTTTGCGGCCCCCCCCCCACAGGACAGAGAATCCGGGTAGTTAGGGGCGTGGCCAGCTCCCTTATAAAAGGGGTGGCCACGAGGCAGCCGCGCTGCCATTTTGCCTCAGCGACGGAGCGGAGAAGTTTTTTCCCCTGCGCCTCCGTCGCTCGTTGGTATTGCCGGGAAGCCTTTTGGGTCGATTTTGCTTAGCTAGCTTCCCTTTTTTGCTCGAGATGCCTTCCAAAAAGAAGGCTGCTGCGAATTCAGCCCGGGCTGTTAGGAGGCGCAACCCAGGTCGGAGGACCGTGGTGCCGCCTCCTCAACAGCCACCTTTGCCATCCCCGGCCGGGGCTAGTGGCTTGGGGTCTATCGCCCCTTGGCCCGTTCAGAGTGCGGGCGCGGAGGGCGCTCCGGCCCGCGGCCCGCGAGCGGTGGACACCGCTCCTCCTTCCGCCCAACCCGTTGGGCCGACTACTTTTGGGCCGCAGCCTCTCCCGGGGCCCTCTAGCCTTGGGGGGTGGCCCGGTGCCCCGCCTTGGCAGGTTTCCTCACCAGCCCTACCGGGCTTCGGCCCTGGCCAATGGCCATATATGGGCCATGGGGTGCAGGGAACTGTCCCCATGCAAGGGTCAGGTGGGCCGGCCGGCTCTTTACCCATGGTTAATGTAGACACCTTACTGGCCCGTATTGCGGCCTTAGAGGAGTCTTTGGCCCGGGCCAGTCAGGCAGGTGCCCCTTTCGGGGTACCTTTTGAGGCGCTATCGGCAGCAGGACAACGGCCGGCGGGGAGGGTTGAGCTGCTGCAGGCGGGTGGCGCGGCTCCGGCCACTGCCTCGCAGCTCCCCAGCCAGCAACCTGGCGCGGGTCAAGCCCCGGTGATGAGCTCTACATCGGTCGTGAGCTCCGACGCCCCCAGTGGGCCGGAACCCCCGTTGGGGGCGGCCCGCGGGGGTGCAGCATGTGAGTATATGGTGCAAACGAGTACATCCACACACATTCCCAATATAGGGGGGACCTTTCAGTGGCCTTGGCCTCGCGCGGGTGGTGCAGGGGCTACGCCGCTGGCGACCCACCCGGCGACAACTACTGCCACCATGCCCGCTGGGGTGGGCCTTGGTTCTTACACTGCTGGGAACGTACTTGGGGTGGCAGGGTTAACTCAGGCCCCTTTGGGCAGGCCAGCTATCCCCTTTTCGGCTTTGCCGACGGCAGGGTATTCCTTGCCATTGGGTGATCACTTGGCTCAGGCTACCAGAGAAAAGATATGGCGAGGGGAGTACGTGGATATCTTCTCACTCCTGAACAGAGAGCCCACTAAGGAAGAAAGGGAGGGTCAGGATGAGAAGGACAAGGAGCAGGCACGCCGCCGTAAGCCGCCGCGTACCTGGGCTAACTGGCTCCCCGCTTATTTGATATACATGGCGGTGTATTTGAGGGCGCGGCCGGATCTAGCTATTCCCATGGTCCAATATTTGGACAACATATACAGGGCGATGGTAGATTTCCCGGGCCCCTCATGGCTAGCATATGATGAGGAATTCCGTATGAGGATTCCCCTGCACCCCGAGATGAGATGGGATGAGCCGTGCCAGAGACTGTGGCTCTTGTATATGACACCCACACGTCCTGCCCCGGGGGATAGATACCATTGTGGACATGCGGTCCAGCGAGCAGCTCCAGCGCAGGTTACCCGCCAAATGGCGGGGCAGGGGGTTCCAGCCCGCCTGCTGTGCTGGACTTTCTCGTCCAATGGTTCCTGCAGTCGGAAGAACTGCAGGTATAAGCACGAGTGTCCCACATGTTCTGGTCCCCATGCAGCCTCTGCTTGTCCCAAGCCTGGGGGGGTGCGAGGCAGAGGGAGGGGTGGACAGTGGGCTGGCAAGCCTGCCACGGATGGAACTAGTTCTCCGAAAGGCCCCCTCCCCAATTAAGGTGGACATGCTGGAGCGCTGGCTCGCATCGTACCCAAGGGGAGAGGACAGGGAGTATCTCATCCAAGGTTTTAAGCAGGGATTTCGTATCCCTTTTATGGGTGATAGATCCCCTCAGGATGCTCCCAACCTTTTATCCCTCAGAGGAAGGGAGGAGGTAGCCGAGGCCAGCATTAAAAAGGAGTTAGACGCGGGCAGGGTCGCCGGACCTTTTCCCGCACCCCCTTTTCCCAACCTTAAGGTTTCACCATTGGGTTTGGTTCCTAAAAAGTCCCTAGGTGAGTTTCGCCTTATTCATCATTTGTCCTACCCAGCCGGCCGATCGGTCAACGATGCGATACCTGATGACCTTTGTTCGGTCAGGTATACATCGTTCGACCATGCGCTGCGCATGGTGCGCTCGTGTGGCCCGGGTGCCTTGCTGGCCAAGTGCGACATTAAGTCAGCTTTTCGCCTCTTGCCGGTGCACCCGGGCGACTTTGAATTGCTGGGTTTTAAGTTTAGAGGGGAGTATTATTTTGATAAGGCCATGCCTTTTGGCTGCTCCATATCATGCTCGGCTTTCGAGCGTTTTAGTACCTTCCTAGAGTGGGCTTTCGTCCGCAGGTCAGGGTCCCGGTCTGTAGCCCATTACCTGGACGACTTTTTATTCGGGGGTGAACGGGGCTGGGACACGTGTGCACGTCTCCTCAATACATTTCAGACGCTAATGCAGGAACTGGGTGTCCCTTTAGCGCCCGAAAAGACCGAGGGCCCGTCGACCAAACTAGTATTCCTGGGGGTTGAGATTGATACAGTAGTACAGGCTTCTAGGTTACCGGGTGATAAGGTGTCCAGGATAGTGACCCTTATCTCGGAATTGCTGGCTAAGCGTAAGGCATCCCTGAGGGAACTGCAGGTGCTACATGGGCACCTCAATTTTGCCTGCAGGGTGGTCGCACCGGGCAGGGCTTTCGCCCGGCGCTTATGCGACGCCATGGCAGGGTTATCCAGGCCCCACCACAGAGTCAGGCTTACCCGGGGTATCAGGGCAGACATGTTTGTCTGGTTGCAATTCCTGAGGGAGTTTAATGGGGTCTCATTTTGGAGGTCTGACCTCCTGGCATCCCCCAATTTCCAGATCCAGTCTGATGCCTCAGGATTTAATTTAATTTAATTTAATTTAATTATCACATTTATATACCGCTCACTCGGCCAAAGCCAACTCAGGGCGGTTCACAATAAAAATTAAAAACACAAGTTAAAACAGTTAAAACAGTTAAAACTACCCACCCCCTAAAAACAAGGGCTGCAGGATCCAAAGGCACCATGGGGAAGAGTTCTTCTACACCAACCACCCAATGGCGGTTACCCTTCCACCTGCACCCCACACTTGACCCGCCAGCCAGGTTTTAAGATCTTTTCTGAAAGGCAGCAATTCCGTCCGGAGACGTAGCTCTGTTGGCAGGAGGTTCCAGAGGGCCGGTGCAGACACGGAGAAGGCTCTCCTCCTTGTGCCAGAGAGGCGAGCCCCTCTGGCTGATGGAACGATTAGAGAGCCCCTCCGGTCCGCTCTGGTTGGACGGACAGACGTCCTCAGGGCGATGCGGTCTCTTAGGATCCCTGGGTTATGGGATGTACTTCAATGGGAAGTGGGCCTATGGTGGGTGGCCACCGGCATGGGCAGGCACAGGTCGCCTGCGGGATCTCACATACCTGGAATTTTTTCCCATTCTGGGGGCTTTGATGCTATGGGGCGAACAGTGGGCTAATTCGGTGGTGCATTTCTGGTGCGACAATGCTGCCGTTGTGCACATTGTCAATGCACAGACTTCTAAATCGCCCAGGGTCATGGATCTAGTGCGCCATTTTGTGCTGCGCTGCCTGCGCCTCAACGTCTTGTTCAGGGCCAGGCATGTCCCAGGGGTTAATAACGATATTGCTGACGCTTTGTCCCGCCTGCAGATCTCCCGGTTCCGCGCCTTGGCCCCGGATGCGGAGGAATTTCCCTCGCCACTCCCGGACGAGATGTGGACTATTGGCAGGGAGAGGTGAACCGGGCGATTGGCCTGTCACTAGCGCCACGCACGCGTAAGGCGTATCAACAAGCATTCAATTTGTATAGGGCTTTTGCTACTCGATTTCAATGGCCAGAGACCTGGCCCATCCCGGTGGACCATGTTCTGCGGTTCATGGTTCACCTGCATGCACAGGGCCTTGCACCTCGCACCATAGCATCCAAGCTCTCGGCGTTGGCTTTTATGGCCAAAGTAGGGGGTCATGTGGATACCACCTCTGACTTCCGTGTGAGACACGTTTTGGAGGGGTGGGTGCGCGAGCGCGGGCGTTGCCCGGATGACCGGCACCCTATTTCCCCAGGGGTTCTTACCCAGTTGGCCCGGGGCTGGCCAGGCCTCTGTTTTGATCATTATGAGGCAGCCCTTTTTCATGCAGCCACAACGGTGGCATTTTTTGGAGCGCTCCGCATCAGCGAACTCGTGATGCTGTCTAAGGCGGATGCAAGTGGTAGGGCACTGGAACTCGGAGATGTATATGTTGCCAAAGACTGGGCCCAGTTGAGGATTCGCTCCTCCAAAACAGATCAGCATGGCGTAGGCAGTGGAGTAAGACTGCTACGGTGTTCTTTGGCAGACATCTGTCCGGTTGGTGCCCTACAGGAATACCTGGCACTGCGTGGCTGGCACCACGGCCCGTTTTTCTGTCACCAAGATGGGTCTCCCCTTACTAAATTTCAGTTTTGGAAGGTGACAGCCAGAGCCCTCACCAGGGTGGGACTACCAGGTGCCCGTTATGGCACACATTCGTTCCGTATTGGCGCAGCCTCTACAGCAGCTGCTTTTGGGTACTCTGGGGCTGACATACGTAGCATGGGGAGGTGGGGCTCACAATGTTTTCAGTTTTATGTGCGCCCACTCCCGCCATGAGTACCAATCCAGTCACCTTACCTTCCTTTTTCTCAATTTTCTTACAGACCCTGGGTGTCGTATTACACCGGTGACAGTATGGCTGGTGGGCCACAGCTATGTGCTCAGGGCAGCGCGTTACGCTGCGGCGACAGAGTGGGGACCCCGACTGGGACTGGGTGACCACGCCAGTCTCTCATGGCACGGTAAGCCTGGGATGTTATGGCGGGAGCTGCGGCCTTTCCTTTTTTCTGGCCTGGGGGCTGACCCGCCTGACATTCTAATCATCCACTTGGGGGGCAATGATTTGGGCCAGGTCACCGGCTTATCGCTCAAGCATGCGATTTGCGAGGACCTCGCCTACTTGCATTATGTCTGGCCTGCCACAGCCCTGGTTTGGTCGGACATTGTTCCGCGCCACTCTTACAGAGGGGGCGTTAACCTCCTGGCCCTTGACCGAGCTAGGCGCGCGGTCAATAAGGCAGTGGCGCGGTTTCTCACCACCAGGGCTTGGGGACGGGTTAGTCATCACCCCGATATTAGTCTACAAAATTGTGACTTGTATGCAGGGGATGGGGTCCATCTGTCGCGAGGAGGTATGGACCTCCTGTTGGGTGACTGGCGAGCAGGCCTGTTGACCGAGCTGACGGTCTGGGGGGGGGGCGTCAGGTCTTCTGTGAAGCCCCTCCGTGTGGCGGGTAGCACTGGTAAGGTAAACAGTATGACCCACAAGTATCCGGCAGGTTCGCAATTGACTGGACAACACTAGACAGGAATAAAGTAGTTAAACGTTGTCCGGTCAACGACGAATCAGGCGATGGGGTGATGATGATTGCTAACCAGCATGCATCACCCCTGTGATTTCACGGATACGCGTCAGAGGGTGGGGTCATGAGTTAGTTATTGACTACGGTCAACAATTTGTTTGTTGTTAACAAACAAATTGATACAATTTGATACATTGTAACCAATTGCCGTTGGCAATTTTGGGGTGGTACCTTACCAGTGTTACTTCGGCCTGCTTGCCTTAGGAATTATGATTGGTCGTTTTACCAATACAAATTTATAATTCGGACTAGGGCATTGAATCAATAAATGTGGCCCTTTGCTGTTATCCACTTTCAATGTTGTCTGTGTCCGTTATTGGGGGGGTGCGCCTGCAATGATGGTGCAACCAAGGGAGTAAGACAATATCCATATTCCCTGGAAAATGTATACACAAATAGTAGCAAGGAATAGTGTGGCGGGGGAAATTGTGGGCCAAGAAAACAAACCTAAACAGAACAGGGTGGATTAATATTGGGCTAAATGGCTTGCTAAAATATGCAACCTATTTACAGAACATCTTTCTAAATGGCAATAAAATTAGCTAGATGGAGCCCATTTTTAGCTGCTGAATTTTAAAATGGAATTTCATCTTTGGACAAGTCAATTTCTCAGAAAGGCAAATTGTCATTGTATCTCGGTTGAGCAGACAATGACAATCCTAGCAATTGATGGCTAAAATACAACTTCTTGTTTCATCTCTCCTTAATAGAGCTGTGATCTTCCACAAGGCAAAGCAAGTGAAGTTTGGTTTGTTCTCACGTGCACAAACTTTATGTTGCTAATAGTGGTTGCTTCCTGTTTTTTACCTCAGCTGGAGCTCCCAAGGACATTTTTTAGACTGAAATCTGCTTCCCTGAAGCTGAGGGGCAAGCCACATTTCATGCAATTGCATATAACCGTGGCTTAATTGTGTTTCTAATGAGAACCTCAGAAAGATACAATTTTGAAAGGAAGGCTGATTGGAGGAGACTGCAATCTTTATGGTCAATGACTTCCTCCAACTGTACCCTCACCACCACTAGGAACACAGGGCACTTATCTACCCCAATAAAGTGGTCACCTTAGGCATCAACCAAAGCACTGTGTTGCCTTATCTCAAAATGTAGAGTGTTGTCTCCTTGGTCTGTTCACAGGTCACCTATGTTGTATTATAAAAACCTAGCAGAGGACCAACAGTGGGAAGCAAATCTTAAGTGAGGAAAGGTTCAGCACTCCATTCCTCCTGCCACTCCTCAAAACAATAAATTATTTTCATTGAAAATATAGGAGGTGGGGGTGAGAAAGACAGACACCTGTGAAGAATATGTGATAACATGTGGCTTACCTCAAGAAATGTATCATTATCAACATTCTATGAAGGCAAAATAACACAGAGTACAGTACCCCTAATCCTGTGAAGATACTAGGTCCACTTATAATCTCCAGTTAATATCAAATAAATAGAATTGTTGGATGTTTTGTAGACCGTTTGGCCTATATAAATGTATCTTCTATCTTTGAGACTACAGAATGATGATCTAAATTAGTAAAAAGGAAGGGGAGGAACTCAGAAGGTAAGCAGGTACAAACAGTAAATGAAGATATTACGCTTTCATACTTTTTAAAAAAGGCTTTAGATGCATCAGTGGCTTATTAAGGTGAAAAACAAATGTGTGGGAGTGTTTTTAAATGGAATGCATGGCAAAAAAGCCCTCCTTAAAGTGCAGGTGCTCAAGTCAAATGTTATGGATAAAAACATGAAAGGGTTGTGATACCTTTTCACATGTCAGGTTTCCTTCTTAACTGGAAGACTGCGAAAGAATGCCCAGGCTTTGCTTGACATGATCTCAAAATGCTGAAGTATCTTGCCCTAAGGAAGATTTTGGAAGCAGCTGAATGATAACTCAGTACAGAATGTGTACAATATTGTATTATAGTTGTTCATGGTTGACAGTAACCTTTGACAGCAGGCATGGATAGGAAGGGGTCTTTTATTCCTGAAGGGGGATGTCAGAAGAAGATGGAATGCAAAAGCCTAGCATAATTGGTACAGGTCAGCTTACCGATGCTCAGCAGCAGTCACAAATATTATCATCTATCACCTTAGCTGGCACAAAAATAGTTCAGTGGCCATTAATTTTCAAGAGGAGATGCCTTCTGAGAAGGAGAGTCACTTTCTCCCTTGGGACCCAGAAAACTGGCTAGGCCGCAAGCTTTGTGACGCTCAACATAAGATTCATTCATGTGAACCTTGGTAGCTTGGAAATGACCCTTCAGCAGCTGTGCCATACAGGGAATAGTGAGAAGTACTGCCATTTTAAATTCATTTTAAATTCTGGTGGTTGGAGAGGATATGGAAGCAAAAAATAAAAAATAAAAAAAATCTTTACTGAAACTCAGTTAATTAGAAAGGAAGTGACAGATTTCTACCCAGCTATATTATTATTTTTTAAAAAGGTAAACAAGCCTTCAAGTTTCAATATTCATATGGTAAACCTGCCCCAGTCTGAAAGCCCTTCTCACCACATCAGAAGTTTCACTTCAGTATCATCCTTTGCCCTTGCATCAAACATCAACATACAGTATATTAAAAGATCAGGCTGAGTTACATTGTTTGTCTTAGAGGCTGGTACATGGCATGTGTACATCTTCTACCAAATACAAAGTAAACACCACAGAAATCCTATCAAATGGTCTACCCATATCCTTAACCATTTCTTCCCCTCAGCTCCAATGGGAAATCATTCTTGCACTTTGAAAACATGGTTTATCATGGCAGATGCCCACCCTGCTTTACAAGATGGAAAGCTAAGCACTTCAAACCACGGAAAAGGCAAAATTACACCAGTCAACATTTATACAGAAAGTTTACCCCATTTTTGTTGTTATCCACAAACCAGCATTTTGTTTGCCCTGAAGTACACATAGCTGTACATAACTTAATGTCATGCAAATGAAGAAAGTGCCATTTATAAGTTCATCTGGTAGTAGAAGTGCACAGAAGTTAATTTCACATGAGCAAAGATTTTCAAAGTTGGAAAAACATAAAAGGGAAGAAACAGAAAGACTGCCAAAAAAAATTAAGAACCATCACACTTCCCATTACCTGCACTGGAAGGCAAGAAGGTAATGCAAGAGAAGTCTTTCAGCCTTCCATATCTATCCGGGGGGTGGGGGTGGGGGTGGGGATGAGGGGGATACCCCCATAATGCCAGAGACAGCCTGGCTTCCAGTCTATCATTTTAAAAAATAGATGGGATCAAGAAGGATCCATTATTTCATTCTTTCAAGCCGATTCTGAAGTTCTTTGAAAACAGATGCTGTCTTTTGACACCAGTTCAGAGGGTTGCTCCTTCTTTTAGGTTGGGTCCCATTAAGATGTAGTATTTCCTTTTCCATACCACTCCAGGGCATAGAGATAATGCACAGCAAGGAGTCCAGTTGTAGCATAAAACCCTCTATGAAATTTGCCAGAAACCTACATGAGGAATCCTTCCATCTCTTCCAGCTTCTTGTACTCATCACTTTTAAAAACAATTTGACACAAAGTCAACTCCAAATGTAAACAGTAACATATTAAGCCCCCACCCACCCTAGCTGGGTTAAAAACTAGCAACAAACTCAAAGAGTTGATATTTCTAGGTACTGTATTACATAAAGATCCATTTCAGCAAATACTCAAAATCCATTTACGAAATAACACAGATTTTCTGTTGTTGTTTTTTGCTTATAAAAAGGCATGCACTCAAAGTACAAGAGATAGTGAAAGATTTCATTTCGTTTGTGAAAAGCATGATCAAAATGCCTCAAAGTGTTGCTAGTAAAGCTTGTATTCTCTGTCTTTGCTGGAAAGTGCTAATCTCTATTTATATTTCAAATTGAAAGGGCCATTCTGTTGCCATGGTGCCAGCAACTTAAATACTGTAATAGTACCTGAAGTGTATATGGGGCAAATTGCCAGGTAAAGCATCAAGATGTATGTATGTATGTATGTATTTATGTATTTATGTATTTATGTATGTATATATGTATGTATGTATGTATTTATTTATTTATTTTGCTGACTAACTAACTGACTGACTGATTAAATAAGTCTTAGGAATCAAAGGATGTATTAGGCAAAGAAGCTAGAGGCCAGTTGAAAGTAGAATAAATTCAATACAAAGTACCTTTCTTTCTTTAAGATGATGTTGCCAAGTCAACCCAAAAAAGTAATTTTCCTGTAGTTTATTGATTTGAGATAAAATTTGCCTCATGATATGACTGTTACTGTATTTTAAAATAATATGAAAAAAGATTATATTATCATACCAGATCTTCTGAGTCATCACTTCATTTATTTGCTCATAGACACATTAAAACTCCCCATTAAGTTTCAGCCATTTCCTTTCACTCAAGGTCTGATGAGGGAAAAGAAATGAATAGCTATATTGTTCAAATTGTTTTGAACCTCTGTTGGCCCAGTAAAAACAAAAACAAACTAGCAAAATAACTTCTTTTGGAAGATAAATTGATGCATTTTACTCACTGTTCTGAATAAACTATAGCCATCCTAGTAGAGGTTTGCAAGATGATACTTATCAGATTTTGCTTAATGTTGAATAGAAGATGTATGCATTCAAGGATGACAGATTATTTTGGACTGCATGGAATTTAAATAACTATGCAAACTGACTGAGAGCCAAATGGAACAAAATGAAAGTGTGGGTATCAGTCCAGTACGGAAAGAATATGATCACCAAGTTTGGTGATCAACTGGCAGTTCAGATCTTCTCTGTGTGCCCTCGGTTCTTGCGATCCCTTTGAGACTTACTGGAAATAGTGGAGACTGAAATAATGCAGCCCCAGTAAGAAACATCTGAACTGTGAGAATATTTAATGAGACTGAATCCATGAGGTTTGTGACCATACTGGTGGGTAGGTGTCTCTCAGCCTAGATATACTCTGGTGGGCTTCTCCTTTTACACAGAAAGCTGTTTCATGCAATAGGGCTCTGGCACATGCCCTGCTCTACTAGAATGGCACAATGTGGCAAGCATGGAGCGTGCAGAACAGAAGGAGAAAAGTCTATTAAATTCTTGGTTTGTTTTGGTGAGGAGCTCTATGTGTGAAAGGAATTCCAGCAAGAACCAGGTAGTTGAGTCAGCAGCCAAGTTCCCTAGATAAAGGAGAGCAAGGATCTTCCCTTTATGGTGAGGCAGTGAGAAACCTGGCCTGAGCGGCTGATTATTTTTTTCAGCTGAAAAACACAAAAAGAAATAGCTTTTTATTCCACCAACATGATGCTCTCCAGTTCCGGTTCCTCCCAACCATTCCAACCCTAAGTAATGACCCTTGTTTTTTTGTGCAAAGAACAGGGTCTGCTTCCCACAGACTCTTAGGGGTCATAGAGCCTCTTTTCCCTGGTGGGATCCATTCACATTTCAAGATTATGACTGAGAGAATGATGAACACTATAAGACAACAGAGGTACACAGCCAGGAGGAGGGGACAGGAACTGTGTTCAGGGAACCACCCCCTCCCCATCTTGCCCTTAGGAGAGGGAAAGTAGGGGAGAACCGCCCACCGCCCAATTCTTGGTGGTTTCAGTTGCAAAACCTTTCACACCACACACTAAGGACTACTTAAGAGCAATCTTCTCTTGACAGGACAAGAAACAAGACAGAACAGCCATGTTAGATCACCTAGTTGAAACACGGAAAGAACAAGCAAAACCATATACTTAAGCTGTCATCAGTCCTGTGAAGCATGGGTTGCACTGCAACTGTTTAGTGCTCCTGAGGCATCACTCTTCTGCCATGAGCTGTAAAGGGAATTAAAATGGTGGTTCCACACAGCACAACATAGTGCTGTCTCCCCATTACCATCTTGTAATATCCATGGCCAGAGTACAGCATGGGAGATCCCAGCGATTGGAGAACAATGGGGGAAGGGACCACCTCCACTAAATTCATGAGGGACCACTTGAAGTTTTTAATGAATCATTTTTAACTAATGCAGTTTCATATTAACACTCTAATCTACTGCCCTGAGGGCGGGGTGGGGGTGGGCTGGGGGGATGAGCAGGCCTCTCTGAGAAGAGATAGGGACAATGGAAGCATTACTTACATTCAGAGCCTTTTTAGAGGCACTTTCCTTGTTGCTTTGGCATACAAGAACAGCTACACCTTTATGTTGGTTTATTTCTAATAGTTCTAAACTCTGCATCTCAGGCCAAATCAGACAACAGGGGAAGAAATTCCCTTCCCTTGCACCTAGCCTCAGGACAGCTTGCTAAACAAAGATGGTTTGGAAATTTAAGAAAATGAAATAAAAAAAATTCAAAATCAAAATTTAAATTATAATTTTTTTACTATACCTGTTCTAGTGCAACAAGGAAGTACAAAATTATTTTTTCCAAATGACTAACACTGCCCAGAAACAGGCAGGGCCAATAAACTGCATGAATCACTATCACTTTGCAAGTCCATACTAACCAGACTAGCCATAGCCCTCCCCCATTAAAAAAGAGTGCCATAAATTTGGTTTGGGGAAAAATACGGGAAGGTGACACACAACAATCTTGAATACAACAATCTGATCTTAGTGTCCTATGGCTCCTCCATTATAAGTAAAGGTAAAGGTTTCCCTTGCTCGAAAGCCAGTCGTATCCGACTCTAGGGTGCAGTGCTCATCTCTGTTTCTAAGCCGAAGAGCCAGCGCTGTCTGCTTCTGCAGACGTTTCCATGGTCATGTGGCAGGCATGACTAGACACCGGAGCGTTGGCAATTCCAGAGGGGGAAATGTTGTTAAGAAAACAACTATAAAAGGCAGATACTGTAAATATTTTTTTTTGAATTCCAGTGATACATATGTTTCTTTGACCTCAGTGGCTGCTGCAAGACAGCATGCCAGAATGGTCTCCCTTCCTCCAGGGCATTGTATAATACACTGGCTGTGTAGTGTGAATTTGTGTTTATTATATTTTTATTACTGCATTTTCATTGCATTTTACGTGGGTAAAACTATGGTAATACGGTAACAGTCAATAAGTTTTGGTTGGATTAAATCATGTAAACATAAATAGATATAGGTATATATAAATGAGGACAGAACTGGATAAATTTTATGTTGCGTATAATGTAGTGGAATATGTTTATTGAGATATAATGAAGGGTGGGGTGGTATTGCATTGCTAAAGTAGTAGTAGTAGTTGTTATTATTATTATTATTATTATTATTATTATTATTATTATTATTATTATTATTATTATTATTATTATTTTACTGTCTTTATTTTTTTGGATTTGGTTTGTAGTTTTCTTTTTTTGTCTTGATTTTGTTATATTTTTTTGAAAATTAAATAAAAGATTTTTTAAAAATGAATGGTCTCCCTTATAATAATAATAATAATAATAATAATAATAATAATAATAATAATAATAATAATAATAATAATAATAATAATAATAATAATAATAATAATAATAATAATAATAATAATAATAATAATAATAATAATAATAATAATAATCACTAAGAACAGTGCACATTATTAACTTCATCTAAGTACTACTACTATTATTCTCTTTCCTTTCAACTCCAGTTCATACATAAAAACACATCTGGATATTAAAGATCTGGAATTATGGAACAATGTGATCATGAATTAATTAGCATGGAGTACATTTGTTCCTTATAGACAAAGCAACCAAGACAGCCATAAGATCACAGTAATGCACTATTTGGGGATAGGAGCTACGGAAATCCTGGTCCAAATTGCCATTACTAGAAGCTAAATGAAAATAAGATTGTATTAGTGCTTTGGCTAGCCTTGACACAATAAATACTAATTCTTATGATGAGAGCTGATTTGGACATCATGGTCACTAGAAATTTGATATATCACATGAAGCAGAGATATAACTAAGGGAGAGAGAAAGGAAGGGAGAAATAATCAAATTTGTCTAGCTCTATGAAGCAGCCATTAACACCTGTGCTATTCTAAGAATGTCATGAACAACCCTTACAATACCTTTCTGAGGCTATCACATAACAGATGTCTTCACTACTCTGGCAGGTTGTACATGAATCCTAGCAAATTGTGAAATGGTCAAATTTGCATCTGCAATTGGCAGGAGATTAAATTACAGGTGCCTGAATTATCTCAGAAATCTCCTTTTAATGAACATATTAAATTGTCTGAGGTTGGGCCCCTGTCCAAAGCTTGGGGCCAGAATCCTCCTGAAAAAACAACAACCCATGTGCTCATTGATAATAATACAAGTCTTTCACAGCCTTTGGTGTAGGGTGCCTGTTGTATGGCCAGGAACAGTGATTGTGAAAATAGGAATGCAACAATCTGCAAAAGGATGAAGGCTGCTTGTGTGATTACTATTGTGCACACATATTTTTTTCAGTTGGATTCTAGCCCAAATGAATAATCCCCAGTGTTGTACATTCCTATATAAAATTCATGTAAAGTACGTTTTGACTTGGTTGTACTCATTCTTATTATTTTAAAACTCATCAGGCAGAAGCCCTTTTCTTCCCCTGTATTGCTTATACTTCTGCCTTTTTTTAAAAAAAAACAGCTTATATTTGTGCTGTGAAAATGGAATATTCGATTTCCATTGGCATGCCAGTAGAGGAGCTGAGAGGGCCCATTGCGACCCAGGAAGGGACTTACTGTGGTAAAACTGAAGGTGCTCCAGATCTGTGAAAATGAACAATTTGCCATTTGCCATCCCGGCGATGCCAGATCCGGGTCTCCTCAGACTGTGCAGTGCGAGGGATGCCACTTGTGTCAATGTACTGCGTGATGCGGATATAAGCAATGCAGGCAGACTCGTCTCCCATCAAGTGGATGTGTGGGTTCAGAATGGTAGTGTGCACTGGCTTGCTGTTTCTGGACCACACTGGAGGAATGGGAGGAAAACCAGTGAAACCAGTATAGCATCAGCTCTTTGCTTCTCTGACATAACTGGGACACCTCCTCTAGTCTTCAAAAAATGCTTATAGCAACCACAAGAAGAAAACATGCCACACAGTTCTTTAGACTTGTTTTAATCTATGCTCCAACCAAGAGCAACATGCTAAGGTAAAGGTCTCCCTAGCTCAAAAGCCAGTCATGTCTGACTCTAGGGGATGGTACTCATCTCTGTTTAAAGCACTGTCTGCATCTGAAGACATATCTGTGGTCATGTGACAGGCAGTGGTGGGCTCCAAAAATTTTTTACTACCTACTCTGTGGGTGTGGTATGGTGGGCATGGCCAGGGGAAAAACCCTGTGTTGCACCTGAATTAGGACTACTTTATTTCAAAACTTGGATGGGCGGGGCCAGCCAGAATTTCTGCTACTAATTCTGGCAAACTGGTGCGAACCTGCTGATGCCCACCAGTGGTGGCAGGCATGACTAAATTCCAGAGTGCACTGAATGCTGTTATCTTTCCTGCTGAAGCAGTACTTATTTATCTACTTGCAATATATTGCTTTTGAACTGCTAGATTGGCAGCAGCTGGGACAGAGACAGGGGCTCACTCTGTCATGCAGCAAACGTGTCTTCCAATTGCAGACCTGCTGACCTTCCAGTTGACAATTTCAGCATCTTTACCACTAAGACACTGCAATAACCAAGATGGTTACAGCAAACATAAATTAAAACATTTTAAAATTATTGTCAACTATCCCATGCTGGGAGTAAAGCATTTCATTCTGTATCCAGTCATTTATGACTTTTTTGGGGAGGGGGAACCCTTAGTAATGATTAAGAGATGAAACTATGAATGTTTATGGGCATAAAAACTTAAAAGTCTGCTTATATTGGACCTGACCACAGGTGCATCCCTCTTCAGTGCAATTTATTTTGGCTCACAGTAGCCTTCCAGACAAAAATACTGGTGCTAGGATGATTTTCTTCTTCTTCAAGGAGTCTTTCACCTTCTGATAGCCAAAATCTTATTGAATGACAAAGTCAAGAGACTCATACCATCATTATTATGAAGCATTTATATTCGCCTTTATAGCATTTGTAGTTTGGAACTCAGGATTGTACCAGGTGGGCTGCTGAAAAGACCTTGCAGGCAAACATTATGCCTGATAAAAACAGTAGGTAGAGGGTGCTTACAGTTTTCAAAGTAGAATCGATGGAAATCCAGACCTTCCACTAGGTTCCCTAGAGCTTCTGGTTCAAAGGCAGTCATTCCAGGATCGCACATTTTTCTGAAGAAGCCAGAAAAGTCAGAAATATTAGGAAGGATGAAATCATTTTAATTCCTTTTGTCTGGTAGCCTTTTTTCATCTCTATGAATGAACCGCTAGTGTCTGGTGGCCATGTTATCCTGCTATGTTAATAGAGCAGACCATACTGCCAGCAACTCAACGCCAAACAGCTGGTGGCAGTTAACTAGCCTGACAACCCTGTGGCCTTGGCAAAGTTGACAGGGAAGGGTGATGGTCCCCAAGTGGATTAAATCCCATTTGAATCCCACTTTATGGAGGGCAGAAGTTTCATCAATACTGGCTTGGGGCTGATGAGGACTTTGTGTGCCAAAAGGGCTCAGGACCAGAAAGTGACTTGTGGAACTATCAGTCATGCTGCGATGCAGAAGGCAGCTGAAAGGCCACGGTATTATGTTCGCAGGACAATCTTCATGGCTGATTGCCATGATGATCGCCAATATTCGGAATTGGGTATGGCACAAGAAGAAGAATGAACCGCTAATAGAGTTAACTCTGCTGTGAAACCCAGGGATTTAATTTCATTTGCTGAGATCCAGTTATTAGTCTGAACTAGAGTAGATCTACTGGATCAATGAAATATTGATAAATTGACATATACAGTATGTGTAAAACTCATCCATTCAGTGTGTCTACTATAGTTGTGAATAACAAATGCATTTGGCCTGATTTATTACAGTGTTTTTTGGGGAAAAGCTGTCTCACTCCCACAGGTTGCTCATGAGGTCATCCTGAGATTTGGAGCTCACTTTCATCAGTATGCTGATGATATGCAACTTTCTCTCTCCTTTCCCACCTCAGCAGTGGATGCTCTTTGTAACTCTGTAGCCTCTATCCTTCATCAGTAAATCCTTGGTGTTTGTTCTCTTAGCTCACAATCTAGGCCTGTGCTTTCTCATCCAGCGATAATAGCTGTGATTTATCTTTGGCCAAACTGCAAAATAAATCCATCTACTTCAATTATAATGTGAGATAATAATGACAAAGTGTTTGGAGATGAATAGAGGAACAGAAAGCAGAAGCTGTCAGTGTTCGCTCCTTAATGGTACTTTGTAGGTTTGTGCAAGAAAATAGCTAATTTGCTTGCCTTCAGATTTTTCAAAACTGAACAGAAGCACCATGCAACTTTGTATGGTGACAGTGTTGAGAGTTTTTACTGCTAATCACCCACCTAATCACTAGACCATCTCAGTGGGTATCTTTCTTGCATCCCCTTCAAGCTCAAACGACCCCCTAGGCAAACTCACGTGTAGGATTCAAAGTCCCCATTGCTTATTGCTTCAATCAGCTGCTCTGTCACTTTAATGATTTCCTGTTTCCGTACTGTTGGGTTTAAGAAAACAAACAAACAGAAGATTGACAATGAAAATATGGCATGCAAACAGAGACAGCAAGGAAATAATATTTTCAGAGTCAGGTTTGTGTCATGATTCTGAGGAGCCAAGAGAAAGCACATGGTATGATAGTAGGATGGAAGAATTGATTTTCCTGAAAACTGCATTATTATTTTTTTTAAAAAAAGCAAGCTTGTCATCCTTGTAGCTATGAGCTTATATCTGAATGTCTTCAAGGCATATATCTTGGTATCTTAGCAGTTATAAGGTTGGCTCGGGATAAAATTCTTGATTGTTTTCTGCCCTTTCCATAACTACCAAAGCTAGAATAAGTTATAGAACCAAAAACCAGCTTCATTTTAAATTCCAAGTACAACAAATTCTGCAGTTCATTCTGAATGAAAGAAGAAAAAGACTGAACAGAAAGAGTCAAGTGGTAAAGAATACCCACCAGAAGGAGGGAGATTTATATATATATATAAATATATGTGTGTATATATATATGTGTGTGTGTATATATACACACACACACTTGTTTTTCATCTTTTAATGAAAGGAGTAAGGCAAAAGGCTAGCTCTACAGACTAGCCACTGAGAGGGACTGAAATATGAAGTGCATGCCAGAGGCAGAGTAGTGAGATTGCTTTGCAAAAGACAGAAAAAACAGCCTTCATACATTAGACATGTATAACAGGAGGACACCTTTGTTAACGGACAGGCCCCTGTAAATTCTTTGCCTATGTGTTGTCATGCTACAGTTACTTGTTGAGGTTGAGGCACGGTGAAAAAACACTGGGCCTAGGAGGCAGGTTACACACAGAGATATTTAAGGCAAAGGTGGGTGAACTTCAGCCTTGCTGATGTTATTGGACTGTATCTCCCATCAACCATAGTTCACAGGTGAGAGAATGCTGGGACTTCCAGTCCAACAACATCTGGAAGAAGAAAAACTTATGTGGCCTGTCATGGTTACTTCCAAACCTTTGAGTGAACACTGCATATCTAGGTCTGCCAGTTTAAGGGGTTAATTCCCACACCAGTTGTAGCATCCTAATGCTAAGGGTTTACCCTAGCCATACAAATCAAAGCATAGCATAAACAGTGCAGATCTATCTATATCATCAATATAAAAAAGTAGGGAGCGGAGGGATTACCAGACATCTATACTGTGCCCTGTTTGCTTTGGCTACTGTTGGCTCCAGTCACCCGAAATCAATGTCAGGGCAAATGAGGCAACAGGAATTGTCCAGTCTTAGAGTCATATTGAAATCCCCAAATAATTTCATGTGTCCAGCTTCCCCCACAGCATCAGAAGGCACAGACCATATCAGATTGTGCTCAAAATCTGCCAGCAAATGATTGCGCTTAAAACAACCAAAACAACGCCCCAAATCCTCTTGCACACATGCAACTCAAAATTATATTTATTATTATTTATTTATTAAACTTATATCCCACCCTTCTAGGAAAAACTTTTCTATTCAGGGTGGCTTACAGCATAAAATTCAAAAATACAAACTGACAAATATTAAAATTTTCATATAAAACCCTCAAAACCCAAACACCCTAATAAGAAAGCCTATTTTGGAAGCAATGAGTCAGAATAAAATGCCTAACAACAACCATTGGTAAAATTTTGCCAAAGGCCTCTTTTAAAAAGGAAGTTTTCAATTGCTTGTTAAAAATATGGAGAGATGGTACCAGGCGCAGCTCCACTGGGAGGGAATTCCACAGCATTGGTGCCACCACCAAGAAGGCTCTTTTCATAGTCATGGCCTTCCTAGCTAATCTCAGCGGTGGCACCTGGAGCTCCATTGTCATGGAGGAGCAAGTGATGCAGGCTGTTGTCCTGAGGGGAAGATGTTCCACCAGGTAGGAAAGTCCCAAACCATTTAGGGCTTTGAAAGTTAGAACTAACACCTTGTACCTGATAAAGAAAGAAACTGGGAGCCAGTACAGCCTTGCCAAGGCTGGGGAAATTTCATCAAATTTTCTCATTCCCATAACCAGCCTGACTGCTGCATTCTGAACTTTTTGGAGCCTTTGTAACAGGCACAGGGGAAGCTTTGCATGTGTTCTTCCCATACAGTGATTTAAATTATGCCTGCAGTACAATCTACAAAGCACTTCCACCAGCACATTGCACAATTAATCATGGTGGGGATACACAACCAATTGTGCAATTGCATAGTGCAATTCATTGTTGCCAGCAGGAGCGTGCTGGGCACCTTGGGAGTGCAGTGGACAGGAAGTGATGGAGTGCCTATTGGGGGGCTGGGGGGGAGAATTCCCATACATTTCCATTACCTCTGCCTGTCTCATGTGTGTGTGTGTGTGTGTGTGTGTGTGTGTGTGTGTGTGTGTGTGTGTGTGTGTGTGTGTGTGTGTGTGTGTGTGTGTGTGTGTGTGTGTGTCACTGGGGTGCACCAGGATGAGTCCCTGTATCCCTGTGGGCCAGCACACCACTGGTTGCCAGACAGAAATTCAACGTGTATCCCAGTGAACTGGACTTGCCAAAATACTGTGCAAAGACATTCTACTGTAATTAGGATAAGATACAGAGGTAGGGTGAGCAAATCTAGAGTCTTTGCTAAAGAGACAAACTAATTAATAAAATGTGTGGAGTTTGGACGCTTTTCCTTATCTGGGGTCTTTCTGCAATTTGGCATATTAATTTATAACTCCCTTATGAGTTATTCCCACAGAAACTAATTTTCAATTAACTTTAATGTCAGGCCAAAGTCCATCTCCACAGCAGACGCATTCTTTACATTTGGAAAGACTTTACAAATTAACACTGAGAAATAATTTCCCTGGCTGCTATTGGAATCATGGCTCTGTCAAACAGCAGGAGGCAGCCTTGCCTTGTGTGGGTTCTTCCCACATGGCGATTTAAAATGTTGACAGAGATGTTGTTTTGGAAAAGAAAACAAATTTGGGGTGGGGAAAGAAAAAACATGACAGAGAAGACATAAAGGATGAAGAAAGTGCTCAGTTTGCAAATGGACAGAAGAATCACGCTTTGAAAATATGTTTTCAGCACACAATATGTGGAGATACAAACCGTAAATGTGGCTCAGAAAAACAGAAAGAAGGGAGATCCCAGGAGAAAGTGTGGAAAGTCTAGACTGGACTTTCCCAGCCTCCCCTCCAGGAATGTTGGATTAGAACCTCTATTACCACTAGCCACCATGTCTGTTATGTGAACCCTCACCCCTTTTCCCCACCTCACTAAAGCTGAGATCTTCCCTTTTAGGTTAGGTTAGGGGCATCTCTTCTCAAAATGATCTCTCAGCCTGCCTGTTCCTATGTCTTCAGTCTCTCAAAGTTACTCTTCCTCTGTCTTCTGTCTTGGCTCTCCACATTCGCAGCCAAAATTCCATATTTCCTGTTCATCCACTGTTATGTATGTATGTATGCATGTTCATTATACTGTAAAGGCAAGAATGTAACCACTCCAGATACAAACGATACCAGCTGTAAAAGAACGCGAGCAGACAGCCCATAGAGGGCAGCTGCGAGCGTTCAGCCTCACATGGTTCACATTGCTCAATCACGGACAGCCGCGGGAAAACCTTCCCCGCATTCAGCAGCAGAAGAAAGAGGCGTGCCTGGGCGAGGCCACGCCGGTAGCAGCCAATCAGCTACCGTGCTACAAGATTCAAATGTAGAGAGCTACTGTATATATTGAGATGTATCACCGCCATTACCTCATGCTTCACTGGAACCTCATGCAATAAACCTGAGTTAAACCAACCCTTCGGTTGTCCGGTTGTCTTTGGTCCCATACACCAAATTGGCGACGAAGGTGGGATCAATGGCTGCCCACGGGACCAAGACATGCGCCGGCTACGTGATCAAGAAGCCGGGAGACTTGGAGCTGTTTGAGATAGACTTCAACGCAGCGCTGGTGGAGCTCGAAGTCTCAGATGAGGCCAAAAAGAGGGCCATTTTCGTCCGCATGCTCGGACACGAGACCAAGAGGACCTTGGTGGACCTGATTGCGCCAAGGAAGGTGAGCGACCTCAAAGCCACAGAGCTCCTGGCAGCGTTGCGCGCCCATCTCCGGCCAGCAATAGCGATGTTCCCCGCTCGGAGCGCGTTCTGGAGGCGAGTCCAGGCACCTGGGGAATCGGTCGATGAGTTCGCCGCGGCCCTGCGGTTGGCCGCCGGCCCATGCAAGTGGGAGCTTCCCGAAATCACCCTCCGGGACTGCCTGCTCTGCGGTCTGAGGGACACAGAGACTCAGCGCGCGCTGATGAAAAGGGAGCCGCCTCCCTCGTGGCAACAAGTCCTCGACACGGCACAGGCCGCGGAGGCCACTTCTGCCGGGGTGCACGAGCTCCAGGACTGGCGCCCGAAGACCGCCAAGGCGGAGAGCTCGGTGCGCGCGGCCCGGCGAGTTTCGAACTCGTCTGCGGAGAGCGGCGACGACGAGGACGTCTGGAGGGTCCAGAGAGAGGGCCGGCGCTGCGACGGCTGCGGCGCCACCCACGCCCGCGCCAAATGCCCATTCCGCAAGGCCGAGTGCCACAACTGCGGCCGGCGCGGGCACATCGCCAAGGTCTGCCGGAAACGGCGCAAGGCCACCAGGAGTTCTCCAGACCGCTCGGCGAGGCAGGACCGCACCACGAGGCAGGACCGCACCACGAGGCCAAAGGACGGCACCCGGACCACGAGGACGCGGGACGAAGTAGGGCGCATCTCCGACGACAGCGAGGACGACGCGCCGGTTTGCAGCGTTTCCACGGAGCACCCCCGTTACTTCGTTGAGGTAGTAATACAAGGGGCCCCTGTTAGAATGGAGGTGGACTCGGGTTCTTCATACTCCATTATTTCCCAGGGGGAGTTTATGAAAATCGCCCCCCACATGCGGCCCAAGCTCAAGGCGTTGAGGGCCACACTGAAGGACGTGCAAGGGAACCGCATCCCAGTGTTGGGGGTTGGGAAGTTCCGGGTTCAGTTTAAAAAGCACACCGCAACGCTTCCCCTAGTCGTCCTCAAGGGAGGTAAATGCAGCCTCCTCGGGACTCAATGGTTCCAGCCCCTGGGATTGTTCATTGGGGGGGTTCACGCCGTGAAAGCACACGCCGCCGGGACTGATCCAATACAGAGCGTGTGCGATGCGCACCCCGAGGTTTTTAAAAAGGGGCTCGGGAAATTCAAGGGCCCCCCAGTGACTTTCGACCTGGACCCCGAAGTACGTCCAATCAGACTTAAACCGCGCAGAGTGCCTTTCGCACTAAAGGACAAAATAGAGGCGGAGTTGGACAAGTTGGTGGGCCAGGGGATTCTTGTTCCTGTTGATTCTGCGGAGTGGGAAACTCCAATTGTAACAGCGCTCAAGGCCAACGGGGAGGTCCGCATATGCGCTGATTACAAGTGCACCATCAATAAGGCGATCCGCCCTAATGCGTATCCGGTGCCGGTAGTCAGCCACTTGTTGGCCAGGTTACACAGGGGGAGGTGTTTCGCTAAACTCGACCTGGCCCAAGCCTACCAGCAACTCCCAGTGACCCCCGCCGCAGCTGCTGCGCAGACCATAGTCACCCACAAAGGGGCGTTCCAGGTATCGCGCCTCCAATTCGGCGTGAATTCGGCGCCCGGGATCTTCCAGTCACTTGTGGAACGCCTCCTGAAGGGGTTAGAGGGGGTGTTGCCCTATTTTGATGACGTATTGATTACAGGGGGGAGCCGGGCCGAGTTAGCAACAAGGTTGGGAAAGGTCCTGACTATATTCGAAAAGGCGGGGTTGCGGTTGCGGAAAGACAAATGCGTCTTCTTCGCTACAGAGGTTGAGTTCCTAGGGTTCCGTGTCACGCCCGAGGGAATAAGGCCAGCCCAATCCAAGGTAGCCGCCATCAAGAAGGCCCCTCGCCCCACCTCCAAGCCCGAGTTGCAGTCGTTCCTCGGACTGCTCAATTTCTACCACTCCTTCCTCCCGCGGAAGGCAGCCGTGGCAGAACCGCTACACAAATTGTTAAAAAAGGACGAGGCATGGAAGTGGGGCGACGACCAGGAGAAGGCTTTCAATGACCTGAAGCGACTCCTGGCATCAGATGCCGTACTGACCCACTTCAATCCCAAACGCCCAGTGGTCCTGATTTGCGATGCATCCCCGGTGGGGGTGGGGGCGGTGTTATGCCACGTGCTGGAGAACGGTAGGGAGGCCCCGATAGCGTTCTACTCTAGGTCTTTGTCCCAAGCGGAGAGAAACTATGCCCAGACAGACAGGGAAGCACTAGCAATAATTGCGGGGACCAAGAAATTTCATGATTTTGTGTACGGCCGCCCCTTCACCATAGTGACTGACCATAAGCCTTTGCTAGGCATCTTCACCGCAGATAAGCCCACACCCCAAATCCTGTCCCCGAGAATGCTCAGGTGGGCCATCTTTCTCAACGCGTATCAGCACGCGTTGGTATACCGGCCCGGGAAGGAGATCAGCCATGCCGACGCCCTGTCGAGGTCCCCCATTCCCCGGGATTGCTGCCACGTGGGCGGAGTAGAGAGGGACCATCAGGTCTTAATGATAGAGGTTCTAGACTCCCCTCCAGTAGTACCGGCCGACATCGCCAAAGCGACAGGCAAGGACAAAACGCTGGCCACAGTTTGCTCCTGGGTACAGAAAGGGTGGCCCGTGTCTTCCCCAGCAGCGGAATTCGACACATTTTCCAAAAAGAGACTAGAGTTGTCCCTGGAGAGGGGTTGCCTTTTGTGGGGACAGCGGGTAGTGATCCCCACGCCTCTCCGGCCGAGGGTGCTTAAACTGCTGCACGTCAGCCACCCGGGGATCGTCCGCTCAAAGGCGCTGGCCCGCAGTTACTTTTGGTGGCCCCAGCTAGACGCCGACATTGAACACATGGTCGGCACTTGCGAAGCGTGCCAAAGCTCAAGGCCAGAAGAGGCTCGCTCGCCACCTAGGGAGTGGGACACGGCTAGGGGGCCCTGGTCCCGGATACATGTAGACTTTGCTGGCCCGTTCAGGGGAACGCTTTTCCTCCTCGTGGTGGACACGTTCTCCAAGTGGTTGGAGGTCATCCCAGTCTCGAGCACCTCCTCGGCCACAACAATTAAACAGTTAAGGAGGGTTTTTTCCACGTTCGGTTTACCCGACACCCTCGTCAGCGATAACGCTAGCTGTTTCACGTCCGCCGAGTTCGGGGCATTCATGGAGCGAAACGCAATTCGGCACGTCACCTCTGCCCCCTTTCACCCGGCCACCAACGGCCAAGTAGAGCGCCTCGTGCGCACCACGAAAGACGCCCTGCTGCGCATGGGCCCCGGAGACCTCGACCTGAAATTGTGCCAATTCCTGCTAAGATACAGGGTCACCCCATTAGCCTCAGGGTACTCCCCCGCAGAGCTGTTGATGCGCAGGAAGCTGGCCACGGGAATCTCCAAGCTAGACCCCACGAGAGTAGAGGACAAAGGGCGGAACATAGGGGTGGAACCCACAAAGAGTTTCAGCGTAGGCGCCCCGGTGCATTGCAGGAACTACGCCAGCGCGGGGCCAGCCTGGGTGCCGGGCACCGTAGTAGAACAAACCGGCCCCGTCTCATACCGCGTAGAGACCAGTACAGGCTTCCTGTGGAGACGGCACGTGGACCAACTCAGGCGCAGGGTCCCCGGAGAGCAGGACGAAGACGAGAATAGTATCGAATCAGCGTTAGGGTACTCCCCCACCCGCTTAACCCAAGGGGGAGGAAAAGGGGAGCATGGGTCCCCACCAAGGGGGGAGGAAAGGGAATCGATCCACAGAAATCTTTTGCGGAAGTCCCCGAAAAAATGGAAGAGCCCCGACCACACACATACCCCGCGGGAGTTTCCCCGAAACACAGATGCCCATAGAAGTTTAGACGTTGATTTACAGTACCAGGGGGAGTTAGCGGAGTGGTCCCCCACCCGTCCTAGCGAAATGAGGGGTTTCAGTTCAGCCCCTGGTACCTCCAGTCCCAGTAGCCCCTGTGAGTCAGAATGCGATATAGCGCCATTTCCCCAGAGACCGACACCCCCAAGACGGGAGGCGTCAGCAAGTCCGCCCACCACAGTCTCAAGGTCCCCCGAGCAGGAATCAGAAGGTAGCCGAGCCACAAGGGCGACCTCATCGGTTCCGCGGTTCACAATAGGAGGGTCCCCGGGGTCAGAGAGCAACAGGCAGGGGTTCACCTCCCAACTATTCATTCCCTTCCCATCCCCGGGCGCGAGGCAGGCACGGACGCCCCACAGAGCCACTAACGAATCCCCGTTTCCTGTTGCAGGACAAGCACCCGCGGAGTCAGGGATCACAGGCTCTCCAGTACTAGGTCAGACGCAAGCGCGTCCCAAGCGCACGTGCGGCAAGCCACAATGGTTGCGGGACTTCGTCCCATCCTAGGGGGGAGGGATGTTATGTATGTATGCATGTTCATTATACTGTAAAGGCAAGAATGTAACCACTCCAGATACAAACGATACCAGCTGTAAAAGAACGCGAGCAGACAGCCCATAGAGGGCAGCTGCGAGCGTTCAGCCTCACATGGTTCACATTGCTCAATCACGGACAGCCGCGGGAAAACCTTCCCCGCATTCAGCAGCAGAAGAAAGAGGCGTGCCTGGGCGAGGCCACGCCAGTAGCAGCCAATCAGCTACCGTGCTACAAGATTCAAATGTAGAGAGCTACTGTATATATTGAGATGTATCACCGCCATTACCTCATGCTTCACTGGAACCTCATGCAATAAACCTGTGTTAAACCAACCCTTTGGTTGTCCGGTCGTCTTTGGTCCCATACACTAAAGGCAGTGATACAATAAATTAAGGAAGTTATTTTGGGGAAGAGTCCCCCTAAACACTTCCCTAAAATGCAAAGTTTTCATTTGCTTCCTAAGGGAAAAGAGGAAAGAAGCCTGGAAAGCTATTCCAGAGTGAGGGTGCTACTGCTGAGAAGGCCCTTTTCGGTTGAAGATTTGCATTTTCTTTTGGGATTAGCACCCTCAGCTACAGAGATTCATTGGATCTACTATGACAGGCAGTTGAACTAGGATGGAGGCTCTCCAACAAATAGCAAGATCATAAACAATGGAGGCTTTTATATGCTAGCTAGACTCAAAACCTTGAACCGGATGCAGTAGCAAACTGGGAACCAGTGCCAAGCAGTCAGAGACAGGGAGATGGGAGGGCTAGCAGACAAAAGGCTCTGGTGCCCAAGTGAATCCGCTTCATGTTAAGTCTTTCTGTTTCTGTCTGCTATTCCCTTTTCCAAGTATTTTTGCCTTTCCCAATGAGCTTTGTCTATTCAGGGATATGATAATCTCAGTACAGTCGTTTAAATAGAAATTCAGGCTTGGTTGGATCTAGAACCCCATTTGTCTTTTTTTTTGGTGATACATGACATTCACAACATTTTTCTCTACCACATTTTGATTAAGTGGATCCCTACCCCCACCCCACTCAGCTTTCACATCTGTATATAGATATCGGGATGTTTGTCTTCCGTCCCATGGCTGGTTTTGGAGAGGGGATATTTTTCCCGGCTGTGCAGGTCCGTCGCAGCAGCTACAGGGAGGACCTTGTGCCGCCAGGACCGGGGGCGGGGAGGAGAACATCGGCTGCACCTGGGGTCGCTTGTGGCCTCAAAGATGGCGCCCCCCGCCATCTATGCAGCCACGAGCCTTGTGCTGCCAGGACTGGGTGGGGAGGAGAGCATTAATTGTACCTGGGGTCGCTTGCGGCCACAAAACCGGCCCCCTCCACCATCCCGGCAGCCACAAGCCTTGCGCTGCCAGAACTGGGGCGAGGAGGAGAACACTGGCCGTACCTGGGGTTGCTTGCGGCCTCAAAAGTGGCACCCCTTGCCATCCCTGCAGCATCGCACCTCATGCCACATGGACCAGGGTGGGGAGGAGAACTATGGCCGCACCTGGGGTTTCTTGGCGGCCTTAGGGGCGGTGCCCCCCTCCCCATCACCCCCGTGGCCTTACAGCGCTTGGACCAGGGCCGGGAGGAGGAGACTCCCGTCATTGGAGTTCTGTTAGGGGGGGTGGAGGGAGTGAGAGGGTATGTTTTAAGTGGGTTAGGGAGGGAGGGAGGGGGAGATGGCCTTGCCAGCCAGGAAGAGAGGGTGACACTCCATCTGGGTTAATGGTGGAGGTTCCAGGGACTCATTTAGATGTTGTGACGGGCATGGGGCATTATAGCGGGAACCGTGGGGCGGGCCGCACTCGGGGAACGCGGGACCGATGCTTAGTATCTGTCCCACGTTCTGGCCCCCCGGTTTCACCTCTAGGTCCTGAGCAGCTGATCCAGGGTGACCCCGCCCTTAGGCTGCTGCTGATGAATGCCAGGTCGGTCTGTAATAAGGCTCCCCTAATACAAGACTCTATTTTGGGGGAGCGGGCCGACCTGGCATGCATCACTGAGACCTGGCTGAGACCTGAGGATGGGGTGCCTCTATCAGAGATGTGTCCGGCCGGGTTCGGTGTTTGGCACCAGCCTAGGGATGTGGGTAAGGGCGGTGGTGTTGCCATTATAGCCAGGGAGTCATTGGGAGTCGCCAGGGCCACCGCTCCACAAATTTTGGGTTGTGAGGCTCTGCTCCTGCGGTTGGGCCCTAACGGTCAGTTGGGGGTCCTACTCCTGTACCTGCCTCCTTACAGGGTAAGGGACTCCCTGCCTGGGCTCCTTGAAGCCATCTCGGCATTGGCTTTGGAGTTTCCTAGACTTATGGTTTTGGGGGACTTCAATTTGCCTTCGCTGGGGTCTGGTTCTGAGGTGGCACAGGAGTTCATAGCTTCCATGGCAGCTATGGACCTGGCTCAGGTAATTCAGGGCCCGACCAGGGGCAGTGGCCACACACCAGATTTAGTCTTTTTGTCGGGGCAGTGGCAGAGTGATCTGAGTTTACAGAAGCTAGACATAACACCTGTGCCATGGTCAGATCACTATCTGGTGGCTCTAGACTTTCTGGGGGCGACACTTCATCATAAGGAGGCAGGGTCGATTAAAGTGGCCCGCCCCCGGCAACTGATGGATCCGGATGGATTCCAGAGGGAACTGGGGGAATTTCCTCTGGATCGGCGACACGATTCACCTGAGGCAATTGTTGACCTGTGGTACGGGTCGACGACATCTGCCTTGGATGTAATCGCTCCACTACGGCCTCTCAGAGCCCGTGGAGCTAGGTCATCCCCGTGGTTCACTGAAGAACTACAGGAGCTCAAACGGGCAAAGAGACGCATTGAGCGCCGCTGGGTGAAGACCCAGAGCGATTCCGATTGGACACTAGCTAGAGCCGCTATTAGGGCCTACCTAGTGGCGATGGGGGTGGTGAGGAGGCAGTACTTCACCTCCCTTATTGCCTCCGCTGATAATCGCCCAGCCACCCTGTTTCGGGTGACCAGGTCCCTCCTGGGTAGGGCGGGGCCTGTGCCTGGTTGGCAGGGATCAGCTGAGGACTTTGCTGACCATCTGGTGGAGAAAATCGATCGGATCCGCTCGGGGTTCAAACTTGGCGTGGACGGGGAGGGTCCGGGGGGAGCCAGTGCGCACTCTTGCGGTGTTACCTGGGATCGGTTTGATCCTGTTGCCCCGGATGAAGTGGACAGGCTCCTTGCAGCGGTCCGTGCCACTAATTGTCCATTGGATCCCTGTCCCGCCTGGCTGGTAAAAGCCTCTAAGACGGTGACAGGTGGCTGGGTCGGGGCTATAATTAACGCATCTTTTCAAGAGGGGATATTTCCTGCACTGCTGAAACATGCTCTTGTGCGCCCCCTCCTGAAGAAGCCATCCCTCGATCCAGCAATCCTAACCAACTACAGACCTGTATCCAACCTTCCTTTTTTGGGGAAGGTTCTGGAGAAGGCAGTGGCACATCAGCTGCAGGGGGTACTGGGTGAAGCGGAATATCTGGACCCATTCCAGTCAGGATTCAGACCTGGATATGGTACTGAGACTGCATTGGTCGCACTAATGGATGATCTCTGGCGAGAGCGGGATGGCGGTCATCCGTCCGTCCTTGCTCTTCTTGACCTCTCAGCGGCCTTCGATACCGTTGACCACGGTATCCTTCTGGAACGGCTCCGAGGATTGGGGATCCAGGGTACGGTGTGGTCCTGGTTTTCCTCATTTCTGAGGGGCCGGACCCAGTCGGTGTGGTTGGAGAGTGAGAGGTCGAGTCCTAGGCCCCTAAAATATGGGGTGCCTCAGGGCTCGGTACTCTCTCCTCTCCTATTTAACATCTACATGAAGCCGCTGGGTGAGATCATCCGTTCCCACGGGGTGCGGTACCACCAGTACGCGGATGACACACAGTTGTACATCTCGGCCCGTGGGGACCCCAGTGATGCAGTCAAAGTCCTTTCCAGCTGTCTGGAGGCTGTTGGGTTCTGGATGGGGGCAAATGGGCTACAGCTGAATCCTAGCAAGACTGAGTGGCTATGGATAGGGGGTCCTGTGTTATCCCGGGAGCTACCATCTTTGGTTTTGGATGGGGCTGTTTTGCCCCAGACCAACCCGGTGCGCAACTTGGGGGTCCTCCTGGATTCGCGGCTGCTGCTAGAAGAACAGGTGGCGGCTATAGCCAGGAGGGCCTTCGCCCAACTTCGGGTGATCCGCCAGTTGCGCCCACTCCTGGACCAGGACGCTTTGCTCATGGTCACTCACGCTCTGGTGACCTCCAGACTAGACTACTGTAATGCGCTCTACATGGGGCTGCCCTTGATGACCATTCGGAGGCTGCAGCTGGTCCAGAATGCCACGGCCCGGGTGGTGATGGGGTGTGGACGTTATGCCCATGCCTCACCACTGCTTCGGGGGCTGCACTGGTTACCAGTTTGTCTCCGGGTGCAATTCAAGGTGCTGGTTTTGACCTTTAAAGCCCTACATGGTAGTGGGCCAGGGTATCTTAGAGACCGCATCGCCCTAAGGACGTCTGTCTGTCCAACCAGAGCGGACTGGAGGGGCTCTCTAATTGTGCCATCAGCCAGGGGGGCTCGCCTCTCTGGCACAAGGAGGAGGGCCTTCTCTGTGTCCGCACCAGCCCTTTGGAACCTCCTGCCTGTGGAATTGCGTCTCCAGACGGAGTTGTTGCCCTTTAGGAAGGAACTAAAGACCTGGCTGGCGGGCCAAGTTTGGGGTGCGGGTGGGGATGGGGGTACTGTTGGGTGGTTGGTATAGAGAAGTGTGCCTTCCCCCAAGGTCCCTTCGGTTCTTGCGCACCTTTTAGGGGTGGGGTTTTTTTAAAAAAACTTTTAACTTTTTTATTACGTGTCTTTTATGTATTTACTGTCCGCTATGTAAACCGCCCTGAGTTGGGTTGTACCTGAGTGGGCGGTATATAAGGGTGAAAAATAAATAAATAAATAAATAAATAAATAAATAAATAAATAAATAAATAAATAAATAAATAAATTAATAAATAAATAATCAGGACAATCATCATGTAGATGGCCTTGTCTTTGGTCTTATACAATTTGTTTGTTTGTTAATCTTTACCCCGCCCTCCTGGTGCAAGCACCACCCAGGGCAGCAACAGCAAGAAAAAAAATACAGTACAAAGCACTTAAAGCAACATCAATACATCCTTTCATTTAAGGAATTTTTTTTACTTTCTTCATAATTACTCTTCCAAATCACAATAATCTTCTGATTTCCTGACAGCAGTCTCCATTTGGATTGATGGTGGAAGAAAGGTATAGAAAATATTATTTCTGGCAAAAAACATGAGTCGAAATGTGGACTTCCCATTGACTTGGCTGGCACTATTGGCTATACTGTATAGGGATCTCGACACCCACCCCCAGATTCCAAACAGAGTGAGAAAGTTAAACTCTTCTCCCTATACATTATGTCTAGTACTGCTGCTCTGAATACCATCCTTATTCTATTTATTTTATTTTATTTTAAATAGCACTGTGTAGCTACTAAGGCAGTGATGGTGAACCTTGCCACTCCAGATGTTCTTGAACTTCAATTCCCAGAAGCCCTGATCAGCAGGAGTACTGACTTGGGCTTCTGGTAATTAAATTCCAAGAACACCTGGAGTGCCAAGGTTCGCCATCACTTTACTAAAGGCTTGTGGTAAAGGAGTCATGGAAAAGCTGGATTTTAAGGATGGTTGAGGAACATGGGTGGTGCTAGCTACTTACACATCCCCAAACAGGGGGACAAATGAAAACACTAATTTAAATAAAACAGCATATGCTAACTTGCAGAAATGGGAGTTATTCTTGCAGTTTAAATAGAATTATAGTGCATCTCATTCGAGTAGGGAACACTATGAGCAGGTGAGATGAGATATTCTGATGGTCGCATAGTAAATGGACTGTTTCAAGGTCCCAGATCTATCTCCTGAAATCAGATTTACACAGGGTAGCTCTTGAAGTTAGCATTAAAAGAAAAAAACAAGATTATTCTCTGGAAACCTTTCATATGAGAGACTGTCCTCTCTAAAATGGGGCAGATGTCCACCCTACTCATGTCAAATGTTTTGGGAAGCAGTTCAAGTTTCAAGGGTAGCATGAGTGGAAGCAGGAGACCTTCAGTGGTGGAGGAATGAAGGCCATACATGGATCCTGGGAGAACAAAGAAAAGAGTGGCAAAATGGAACCTAGAGATAAAAAAAGGGCTCAGCACCATTTTGTAGAACTACACGAGATAGATTTGTGGCAGCCCATAGCAACAGTCAACATCCAGTAATCTGCCTTGTTTAGGAATCACTGTATTGACTGATGATGATGATGAGGAGGAGGAGGAGGAGGAGGAGGATTTGAAGCCCTGCATAATTAAGGCAGGACTGGCCTTACCATTAGCTTCAGCGAGGCAACAATTTCAGGGATCATTAATGGAAAATTGACCTGAATACCAGGGCCTCCACTTTCTTCTCCACCACATGGATTTCATTTTGGGGCAACTATTCCACCAAACTACCATCACCAGTTGCTTGCCTGCTAGTTAACTTGAGGTCCCTTTTGTAAAAGCAACGGTCATTTTGTGTAAAGATTTGCTGGCCACAACTGGCTCTTTTTCCCCTCCAGGAGGGAGGATACTCAGGGTATGGGAAGGGTATATGTGTGTGGCAAGGCAGCAGAAGTAGCAGTAGAAAATAAAGGAGGGAGGTGTCAGACAGAAAGATGGAGGGGCAAAAGCGGGAAAGTTTGGGCTGCAGCTCAGATCAGGAACTGGCATGTAAATCTATCAGGGCAGACTTCATGTCTGCTCCGTTTATACTACTCTGTAAAGCATTGCATGCAATAAATGATAACAACAAAAGCGACATGGAACACAAACAGAAGTACATGTTGTTTAACACCAGCTTCCTCTATCATGACTGTATTGTGGTTAAAGAAGTTAACACATTGCGCACCAGTGCTAGAGCTGAATTTTAGGGGTTTGAACCAAAAGCAAATCCCCCCATGTTCTGGGATTGTAATGACTCTGATGGAGAAGCAAGGCAGCGGACACTAGGAGTGCTGGTGGAGGAAAGAACTGTGAGTGCCACACGAGCAGTCTTGAGACAAACCTAAGCTAGCTTTCTTCAAGTAAGTATGGTGGAAAATGCTCACCCATCAAAAGTGCTCAGTGGCAGTGTAGTGGACCCAGGACTCACAGGGTTGAAGCCCAAGAACATCCTGAGCAGTAAAGGTAAAGGTCACCCTTGCTCGAAAGCCAGTCGTATCCAACTCTAGGGTTCAGTGCTCATCTCTGTTTATAGCCGAAGAGCCAGTGCTATCTGCATTTGCAGACATTGTTTACCTTTCCACCAAAGTGGTACCTATTTATCTAGTTGCATTTTTTCCCTTTCAAACTGCTACGTTGGCAGTAGCTGGGACAGAGACAGGTGCTCATTCCATCATGCAGTACTCAGGTTTTGAACTGCTGACCTTCCACCTCCCAGTCAGCATCTGTTGTGTACTGAATGTAGTGTGTTGAATGTATTTGTAACCACATGAATGGGTACAGGTAACACTGTAACCTTCTGCATGAGGACGCGAGCTAGTGGCAACCGGGGGCAATAGCGAGCGCCCAGCTCACATGGTTCACATTACTCAAATGCCTTCAGCCGTGCGGGAAAGATTCCCGCGCTCACCTCACCTGGACAAGAAAGGCGTGACCAAGGATGACGTCACTTGGACAGCAGCCAATGCCTGTCGAAGAGCCAGATTCAATTAGATAGCCACCGTATAAAAAGAGCTGTTTGTCCGCCATTACCACATGTTCGTACTGTACTCTATGCAATAAAGATGTGTTAGGCTAGCTTACAGCCGTTTCCATTGTCTTGATTCCCAAACACTAAATTGGCGACGAAGGTGGGATATGGATTCCCACGGGGACAAGACAATATCACAGAAGCCAGTTTTTGACGTGACCCATCCCGAGCGATGGGACTGGTTTGAAATGCATTTCAAGAGTACGGTGGCGTATGCGGGCATCACCGACGCTGGGAAGAAGAAGGGTCTTCTCATCACGATGCTCGGGTTCCACGCCGTGCAAGCGCTGATGGATCTGGTGGCACCACGAGAGGTGGACCAGGTTTCGGTGACGGAAATTCTGGGGGTTCTGCGGAATCATTTCAAGCCCAAGGTATCCTTCTTCTCTGCCAGGGCCACTTTCGCGAGGAGGGACCAAAAGCCGGGTGAGTCAATATCCGAGTATGCAGCGGCCCTCCGCGTTTTGGCAACCCCATGCGAATGGCGGGAAATCCTAGACGTGGCCCTAAGGGACAGGATGCTCTGCGGGATGAGAGACGGGGAGACCCAGAGGAAACTCATGAACCGAGGCCACGACCTCACTTTTAAAGAGGTACTACAAGAGGCTCTAGCAGCTGAATCCACGTGGGCCGGGTACAAGCTTCTCAAGGCAAAGCCCCCACCAGTCGAGGCAGCTGCATCCGCCGTCCAGGCGGCCTGGAGGGTGACCCCTGCCCCACGCTCGCCCACATCCTCAGAGGCTTCTGCCACCCCAGGCTCCAGCGAAGATGAGGGGGTCCAGAAGGTCAGGAAAGGGCTGAGCGAGAAGAAGGGGAAGGGGGGGCAGCGCTGCGATGGGTGCGGAGCATCCCACGAGAGGAGCAAATGTCCATTCCGGAAAGCTGAGTGCCACAACTGTGGGCGGAAGGGCCACATCGCCAGGGTCTGCAAGCAACGCCGGGAAGAGAGTAAGCGCGCCTCGAGCAGCCGGGATGGCGTCGGCAGAGTCGGCGATGGCGGCGACGACCCAGAGGGGAACCACGTGTGCCTGCGAGTGCACGCGGAAGACGACGTGGCCGTCCACAGCGTGCCTCTAGGGCAACCACGTTTTTATGCTGAGGTACTGTTGCAAGGGGTCCCTGTTAAGATGGAGATAGACTCGGGGTCTGTTTACTCCCTCATTTCCCATAAGGAATTTTTGCGGATTCCCCCCAAAGAGCGACCCAAACTCAAGGAGATGGGGGCGAACTTAAAAGATGTGCAGGGAAATGCGATTCCAGTATTGGGGATTGGGGACTTCGAGACACGGTACAAGGGACTCCGAAGGAAACTCCCCCTGGTAGTTCTAAAAAATGGGGGGTGTAATCTCTTGGGGACACAATGGTTCAAACCCCTGGACATCTTCATTGGCGGCGTCCATGCCATCGGGGGGAATGAGATTCAGGCAGTGTGCGACGCACACGCAGAGGTATTCAAAAAGGGACTCGGGAAGTACAAGGGGCCCCCAGTTTCCTTCGACCTGGACCCGGAGGTCCGCCCAATGAGACTAAAACCACGTCGGGTTCCATTCGCCCTCAAGGACAAAATTGAGGCGGAACTGGACAAATTAGTGGGGCAAGGGATTTTAGTGCCGGTGGACTCTGCAGAGTGGGAGACTCCTATTGTTACAGTATTGAAAGCAAATGGGGAAGTGCGAATTTGCGCTGACTACAAGTGTACAATTAACAAGGCGATCCGCCCTAATGCCTATTCGGTGCCGGTAGTTAGCCATCTACTGGCCACTTTACATGGGGGAAAAGTTTTTGCTAAACTAGATCTGGCGCAGGCGTACCAGCAGCTTCCAGTAACCCCAGCCACAGCTGCTGCGCAGACCATTGTAACTCACAAGGGGGCATTCAAGGTGACGCGCCTGCGTCGGGATACTCTCCCGTGGAACTCCTCATGAAGAGGAAGTTACACTCATTATTAACTAGATTGGATCCCACCCGGGTCGAGGATAGAGGAAGAAATATTGAGCACAGCCCCACCAAAAATTTCCAGATAGGAGAGCCTGTTCATTGCAGAAACTACGCCACCACTGGGCCAGCATGGGTGCCGGGGGTAGTCATTAATCAAACAGGACCAGTCTCATTCTGTGTCGAGACCAACACGGGTCTCCTCTGGAGAAGGCACGCTGACCAACTTAGGCACCGAGTGATTGGGGGGCCGGACAGAGGGGATCATCAGCAACGCTCAGCGTTAGGGTTCTCCTCCACCCGTTTAGACCAAGGGGGAGAAAACGTAGGGCAACAGTCCCAAACAGGGGGGGGGAAGCTTAGGGTCAAACTCATATCCTTTTCATACGCCAGCTCTATCCAGTCCCTTGAAAGAGAGGAACGAGTTTGCCCCTGTAGTTCTACCCAGCCCCTCGAAGGAGGGAAATGAGTTTGCCACTGTTGCCCCTGAATTAGATTTTGAGTTATCAAACCGGGGGGGTTTTTCGGAGTGTTCCCCCACCCGTCCAAGCGAAGAGCGGGGTTTTTCTTTAGCCCCTAGTGCCCCCGGTTTGTCCACATCCACGTCGGGAACCCTTCCTCCCCCTTCTCCTGGCCATCCCAAGGCGGCAAGCCCGCGGCGAGTCACTAACGAGTCATCCTCTCCAATTGCAGGACAAGAACCAGGAGGACACAGACGAGGGGGCATGGCTGAGTCAAGCATAACGGCCGCACGGCCAAAACGCACATGCAGGAAACCAGTTTGGTTAAGGGACTTTGTCCCATCTTAGGGGGGAGGGATGTTGTGTACTGAATGTAGTGTGTTGAATGTATTTGTAACCACATGAATGGGTACAGGTAACACTGTAACCTTCTGCATGAGGACGCAAGCTAGTGGCCACCGGGGGCAATAGCGAGCGCCCAGCTCACATGGTTCACATTACTCAAATGCCTTCAGCCGCGCGGGAAAGATTCCCGCGCTCACCTCACCTGGACAAGAAAGGCGTGACCAAGGATGACGTCACTTGGACAGCAGCCAATGCCTGTCGAAGAGCCAGATTCAATTAGATAGCCACCGTATAAAAAGAGCTGTTTTTCCGCCATTGCCACATGTTCGTACTGTACTCTATGCAATAAAGATGTGTTAGGCTAGCTTACAGCCATTTCCATTGTCTTGATTCCCAAACACTAAAGCATCTTAACCACTTGAGCCACTCATGTGCAGTAGAGACCATAATATCATATGCCCCTCAACTCAGGCTTCCCAGCATCATCTGAGTTTAACTGCAATCCTTACAGTAGCTAAAAGAGAAGTGGATTTTCCCAAGAATAGTATGTATATGGTTGCAAGTTATGTCTCAAGTAATGAAAAAAATGAGGGCAGTTTGATTCTGAATGGGTAATTAAGAGCCACTAGCTGCAGAAAGAATTGGCCTTCATTCTATTCTCTTTCAATGGCTCATGTTTGGCTTGGGGTTGTGTACTGTACTGCCATTAGCTAAGATGGGTGTTCTTTGTCCAGCATGCTCAGTCAGCAGATTGACTTCTCTCTGTGTTTCTGCCTTTGTCTCTCTTTTATACACAAACACATACAAATATGCAAAATAGTAATTTCAAATGTCTTTAGGGTCTTGATCTGACACCAAAACCTCCTGTTAAAGTTAGAGAGGGAATCCTGGATGGCCCTTAACAATAACCTCTAAACTGATCTTAGAATACACTGTACAGTACTTCTCACTGCCTCTATTCTTTGTGTGAATTCCCTCCAGCCAATCCAAGGGTTTAGAAAAGGCAAAAAAGCATTGACATTCAGACTGTTTCCAAGCTGAGAAGTGTCTGATTATTAGCCCTGTGGCTACTTAAAGGAAGTACACATTTCACTCACAAAATACATCATACACTGTAAATTTAAATCAAGATGTAATTTCTCAGCATAATATATATGTTATTGTTATGTACTATCAAGCTGCCTCCAACTTATGGCAGCCTTATGAATGGGAGATCTCCAGAATGTCCTGTCCTTAACAGCCCTGCCCAGCTTTTGGAATTTCGTGGCTGTGGCTTCTCTTAGGGCAGGGGATCCCAAACAACAGCCCATGGGCCAGCCCCAGCCCACAGCACCATTCTATCCAGCCGGCTGCTGCTGCACCCAAAAGTGGAAATGGACACAGTTACGTCAGCCATAAAATGCACCCGCACATGTGTAAACGTGCCCACGGCTGTCATAAACATGGACATGGGAGCATGTATGACAGCCATAAATGTGCCCACTTCTGCTTCCAGGAGGCGTGGTCTGGTCTGCTCAGCTAACCAGGGGGCATGGTCAGGCCCATGTCATAAAATGTTGGGAACCCCTGTCTTAGGGAGCAAAACAATGTCATATTTGATCTTCCTCTTTTCCTGTTGCCTTAACCTTTCCTAGCATTATTATCATCTCTGGAGAACCTTGATGTGCCCAAAGTAGGACAGCCTCAGTTTCAACATTATTGCCTCCACAAATAGTTCAGGCTTGATTTACCCTAGGGTCCAAGATAACCCCGGAGGGCATCTTCCAGCCTAGTTTATCTGTGAAGCTCTCCTCCAGCACCATATTTCAAATGAATCCTTTTTTTTTTTTTTGCCTGTCATCTTTCTTTAATGTCCAGTTTTCACAGCCATACATGGTGATTAGGAATGAAAGAGCATGGATGATTGTGGTCTTGGTCTCCAATGACACATCTTTACAATTGATGATCTTTTCTAATTCCTGCATTGTTGCCTTTTTATGCTTCAGTATTCTTCTGATTTCTTGGCTTCAGTCTCCATTTGGATCGATAATCCAAAGTATTGAATCAAAGTATTTAAAAATCTTTCACTATTTCAATTTCTTCATTGTCAAAATTAAAGTTGTGTAGTTCTTCTGTAGTCATGATTTCCATCTTCTTAGTATTCAATTGCAGTCCTGCTTTGGAAATTTTAGTTTCACTAAAAAAAAATTTTTTTTTGGTCATTGTAGTTTTCTCTTAGTAAGATGGTGTCATCTGTATATCTGAAATTATTGATGTTTCTTCTACCAATTTTTGATCCTCCTTCATCTTAATCTAGTTTGACTTTAGATATGATATGTTTTGTATACAACTGAAGAGATAAGGGGATAAAAGGCACTCTTATCTGACACCTTTGCCTGTAGGAAACTATTCTCTGTATTCTGTCCTAGTGATAGCTTCTTGTCTGCAATACAGGTAACATATCAGAACAATTAAATGCTGATGCACACTCTTTGCTTTTAGGGGGAAATGATATACCCCATGTGATTTATTTTTCCTAGTTCTTTCAGAGCAGCTTTCACTTCACTTTCAAGAACTGCAGGTTCTTCATCATAATATTACTCTTCAAAGGAGTCTGAGAAATAGAATTTTCTAAAATGATAAAAGACATATAATTGCTCTAGTTCACTTTGACTGTCACTCTACATTATGCAAATTCTTTCGTTTTTGTAAATGGTCACTGGAAGGTAAACAGAGGCTTCATTTGCAAGTCTGATCGTGTTCTCAAGGAATTGCTTGGAGGGGAATATCTTGTAGTAGCAAGAAATATGTGTTTCTCTTAATGTGTGATTTCACCCTTAGTATGAAAGGGTATGAGGAGGTGGTATGAGGAGACAGCAGTGGCAGCCAAACATCATGTGGCAATATTGGCAAGGGATAGGTGAAGTAAAATTGATGCTCAGGTAATATAGGAACCTACTGTACAAAGTTCCACTTAGGTTGAATTTTCATGGGAATAAAACTGAAATGCTGTGATGTACACTGCTAATATTTCCTCCTCCTCCTCTAGGTGCATAGATGAAAAGTCTATAAACCATTTACAGAGCCCGGAGTCTGAGTCAAATAACACTATTCTGCAGTTAGTCTGCGGAAGGAAGGTAGAGATGCAACCTACATCCCACTCAATCTGTAAATGGCTCCTGTTACCTCTGAGTGACTTTGGTATTATTCCATGAAAGCCTTTGAAGACATAAAAATGCACATCTTTTACAGGCATACACATCAATAATAAAACAGCCCTTAGTATGAGCTATGCATGAATTGTTTGCATGTGCAACATCTCCTTGCATTAGGGATGATCCAGAAGAGAACATCACATCCATGGTCCATTATCTAACATGGCATGCATTCCTTCTCACTTTTTTTTTACTGAGACTATTAGGAAGATCCTAACTACCCTTTGCACCCTATCAGGATCTCTTATACAGGTTTTCCTCAGCCTCCATTGCAGTGAGTCCAAGTATAGTAGTTGGGTCAGAGCTATAAACTTCCATGATGAAATCCATTCAATACAAACTGACTGAGAAGAATAGAGTGAATGTCTTGATGGATGGACAATTTATTGTCTTACAGTACTGGTCTTTTTCTGAAGACCTATGTTCCTAACAATCTGATCAAGCAAATTGTCATCTTGAAAGATTAGATGTTGAATTATTTTGCAGTATATGTTTGTCAGAGAACATGTTTGCCAAAGAACCTCTACAATGACTAGCCAATGTGAACTAAGAGTATGATCCAAACTCTATTAGTTATACCCACAGGCTTAGCCTAAATGGCACTACTGCTTTATGTTTAAATATGTATGTAGACATTATCTGTTGCATACTCAATCACACTTTGGGTGCACAATAGACTATGTGTATGCTGTCTTCTCAACCTGAGACAAGTCACCTCCAAATATTACACCATCTGCATTATGCCAGCAGAAAAAATACAGAAAGATTTTGACCAATGTAACAAAATATATTTGTTTCCTTGGCTCCCAATGAGATCCGTTTGACCTTGAATGCTAACCAGCTATTTTGGTACATGAAGCAGGAAAAGCTACAATCACATGTTCCTCTACTTGGTAGTAAGCAAACAAACAAATTAAGACAGTAATAATATATAAATGACCCATGAATGATACACAAAATCAAATAGGTGAGGCATTCAGCTGTTTTAGTGTCTTGCACGGAAGACAAAGAAGGAGCCGCAGTGAGGGCTAAACACAGGTTTATTGGTTGATGATCAGGATGAACATGAGGTAATGGCGGAGGTACAGCTCATTATATACTGCAGTACATACATTTGAATCTTGTTGCACAGTAGCTTATTGGCTGCTACCGGCGTGACGTCATTCTGAGTCACGCCCATCTTGCTGGTGCGGGAGAGTTCCCGCGGCTGCCGGTGATTTGGGGAATGTGAACCATGTGAGCTGAACGCTCGCAGCTGCCCTCTATAGGCAGCTTACTCGCGTTCCTTAACAGTTGAGCTACATTGTAATTGTGGTCAGGTTACATTCATACATTTCTTAAAGCAACATTGTACACTCCTCCCCCCTAGGATGGGACGAAGTCCCTCAACCATTGTGGCTTGCCGCACGTGCGTCTGGGGTGTGCGGCCGCTTGACTTAACATAGGGGAGCCGGGTGCTCCTGGTTCCGCGGAGTCCTGTCCTGCAACGGAAAGGGGGGACTCATTAGTGGCTCGGTGGGGACTCTACGACAACCTTGCATTGGGGGACGGGAATGGAATGAACAGTTGGGACGTGAAGCCCTGCCTACCGCTTGAGGAGCTTGGGGTCCCCCCCAGTACGAATCTCGGGACCGACGATGAGGCCCTTGTGGTCTCGCCACCCCCTGTTGTCTGTCCGGGCGTTCTAGAGGCTGAGGCGGGCGGACTCCCCCTGCTGCCTGTCTCGGGGGTGTCTGTCTCCGGGGGGCTGGAGTTATGGTATATTCTAAAACAAAAGGGCTGGGGGTACTGGAGGTACCAGGGGCTGAACTGAAACCCCTCTTTTTGCTAGGACGGGTGGGGGACCACTCCGCTACACCCCCCTGGTACTGCAAATCATAATCAAACTCATCCCTCTCTTTCAAAGTATCCTCCTCTGTGGCTGAGAATCCAGGGTATGCATTTGTACCCGCGGATTCTGCTGTATCTCCCCCTTGGGTAACGTGGGTGGGGGAGGACCCTAACGCTGATTCCCCGTCACTGGTGACCCGCCTTCTGAGTTGGTCGGTGTGCCTTCTCCAGAGTAGACCCGAGCTAGTCTCGACTCTATAGGATACTGGCCCCGTCTGTTCAATGATCGTCCCTGGTACCCACGCTGGCCCGGAGGCCGTGTAGTTCCTGCAGTGAACCGGGTCCCCTACCGAAAAACTTTTGGAGCTTCCTACCCCTATATCTATATTTCTCCCTTCATCCTCCACCCTGGATGGGTCCATCCGGTCAAAAAGTGTTGCCGGACGCCTCCTCATGAGGAGTTCGGCTGGCGAAAGTCCTGAAGCTAGGGGGGTTGTCCTGTAGCAGATGAGGAACTGACACAAATGAAGGTTTAAATCGCCGGGACCCATGCGCCGCAGTGCGTCTTTTGTAGTGCGCACTTGGCACTCTACCTGACCGTTTGTGGCGGGGTGAAACGGGGCAGCGGTAATATGCCTGATGGCGTTTCTTTCAATAAAGGTCTTGAACTCCACAGACGTGAAGGTACTAGCGTTATCGCTAATGAGGACGTCCGGCAGGCCGAAACAGGCAAAGACCTTGCACAACTGTTTAATGGTTGCCGCCGAGGAGGTGCTGTTCATGGGAATTACTTCTAACCACTTGGAATAGGAGTCGACTATTAGCAGAAACATGGACCCGCGGAAGGGGCCAGCGAAGTCGACATGAATCCGGGACCATGGCCCGCGGGCCGTGTCCCATTCCCTATGGGGTAGCCGGGACTCCTCGGGCCGGGAGCTCTGGCAACTCTCACACGTGCCCACTAAGCGCTCTATGTCCGCGTCTATCTGGGGCCACCAAAAGAAACTCCTGGCCAGCGCCTTGGAGCGCACTATTCCCGGGTGACTGGTATGCAGTAGCTTCAGTACCTTAGCCCTCAGCTTCTCTGGGATAACTACCCGCTGGCCCCAGAGTAAGCAGCCCCTTTCCAGGGACAGCTCTACTCTACGCCTGAGAAATGGCTTGAAATGTTCCTCGGGGGGAGCAGTGGGCCACCCTTTCCTAACCCAGGAACTAACTTGGGCCAGTATCTTGTCGGCCGCTGTGGCCTTGGCGAGGTCGGCCGGGACAATGGGGGGTGAGTCGAGGGACTCGATCAGTAGGACTTGGTGGTCCTGCTCTACCTCGCATGCCGGGTCCCCTAAACTAGGGAGAGGGGACCGGGACAGTGCGTCTGCATGGGAGATCTCCTTCCCTGGGCGATAGACTAACTCATATTGGTAGGCATTGAGGAAAATGGCCCAACGCAGCATCCTGGGGGAAAGAATTTGTGGGGTGGGTTTGCCGGTGGTGAAGATCCCCAGAAGTAGCTTGTGATCCGTCACCACCGTAAACTCGCGGCCGTATAGAAAATCGTGGAACTTCTTCGTTCCCGCGATTATGGCCAGGGCCTCCCTATCTGTTTGCGCGTAATTGCGCTTGGCCTTCGAGAGGGACCTCGAGTAGTATGCCACCTGGGCTTCCCACCCGCTCTCCAACACGTGGCATAGGACCGCCCCCACCCCACTGGGGACGCATCACAGACTAAAACCACTGGTTTCCTCGGGTCAAAGTGGGTCAGGACAGCATCCGAGGATAAAAGCGCCTTTAGTTCCCTGAAAGCTTTCTCTTGCCTATCTCCCCACCGCCAAACCACCTCTTTCTTTAGTAGCACGTGCAGTGGTTCTGCAACGGATGCCTTCCTCGGCAGGAAGGAATGGTAAAAATTTAAGAGCCCTAGAAATGACTGAGGCTCCGGTTTCGCGGTGGGCGAGGGGCGTTTTTCACAGCCGCAACCTTGGACTCGGAGGGCTTGATGCCTTCCGGGGTTATCTTGAACCCGAGGAACTCAACCTCCCTCGCGAAGAATACACATTTGTCCCGTCTCAGTCGAAGGCCCGCTTTCTCAAATACTGAAAGGACCCTGTCTAGCCTTTGCGCTAGTTCTGATTCGCCTCCCACTGTTATCAACACATCGTCAAAATATGGGAGGACACCTGGAAGCCCCTTTAAAAGGCATTCCACGAGGGACTGGAAAATTCCGGGGGCCGAATTCACGCTGAACTGAAGGTGCGTTACCTTAAATGCCCCTTGTGCATTACAATCGTTTGCGCAGCGGCAGCAGCCGGGGTTACGGAGAGCTGCTGATATGCCTGCGCCAGATCTAGCTTGGCAAAACACCTCCCCCCATGTAACGTGGCCAGTAAATGGCTGACCACGGGCACCGGATATGCATTTGGCCGAATGGCCTTATTGATTGTGCATTTATAGTCCGCACAAATCCTGACCTCCCCGTTTGATTTAAGAGCCGTAACAATCGGCGTTTCCCACTCCACCGAATCAACTGGAACCAAAATCCCCTGCCCCACCAATTTGTCCAGTTCCGCCTCGATCTTGTCCTTGAGGGCGCAAGGCACTCTTCTTGGCTTGAGGCGTATGGGTCGGATTTCTGGGTCCAAGTCAAAGGAAACCGGGGGCCCCTTGTACGTCCCGAGCCCCTTCTTGAAAACGTCCGGGTGTGCATTGCACACGTCCCGCATTGGGTCAGTCTCGATGGCGTTAATGCTGGACAGTTCAATTCCCAGGGGAGCAAACCACTGCGTTCCCAAAAGGCAGCATCTCCCCCCCTTTAGGACCACTAGGGGCAGTTTCTCGGAGTAACTCTTGAACTTCACCTTGAAGTTCCCCACCCCCAACACTGGGATCCCATTTCCCTGCACGTCCCGTAAGTGTGACTTCATGGCCCGCAGTTTGGGCCGCGCATCTGGGGGAATGCGCATAAACTCTTTTTGGGACAGGATGGAATAGGACGACCCCGAGTCTATCTCCATCTTCACTGGGAGCCCCTGTAACTGTACCTCTACAAAAAAAACGCCGGTGCTCCAGGCCCACGCGGTTCACGCCTTCCTCACTGTAGTTGGCTGAGACCTTCCTGGTGCCGGCCGCCTTCCGTTGGTGTGCCTGGGGTTGGCCCAAGACGCCCTTGTCCTCAGCTTGCCCGCGCCTGCATACTCTGGCGATGTGCCCTTTTCGGCCGCAGTTGTGACACTTGGCCTTTCGAAACGGGCACCTCGTGTGGTCATGGGACGCCCCACATCCATCGCAGCGGCGGCCTTGCCGTTCGCGTTCGCGGGTCTGTCGCTTCTCCCCGCGTTTCTTTATTCTCTGGACGTCGTCGTCCTCGCTGGAGCAGGGGTCTGCCGTCGTGGACGACTCCTCAGACGTCGCTGGTGTGGCGGTGGGCGACTTGGGGGCCCGCCAGGCTGTCTTCGCCGATGTCCGCCGGGCCGCCTGCACTGGTGACTTGGCCCTTTCGGATGTGGCCCCTTGGGACTTGAACACTCTGACCCTGCTCCTGGCCGCCTCGGCTGCCTGGGCCTCCCGCAGTACCTCGTTGAACGTGAGGCGATAGTCACGGGTCATCAATCTTCTCTGGACCTCCTCGTCCCTCAGGCCACACAGCATGCGGTCTCGGAGTGCCGTGTCCAGGTCTTCCCACTGGCAGTGCACCGCTGCCGGCCTGAGGGCCGCCGCGTAGGCGGACATGGACTCTCCCGGGCGCTGGTCCCGCCTGTGGAACGCGACCCTGGCCGGGAAGATCGACACGGGGGGCTGGAAGTGTTCGCGCAGCAACTCTAGGATGCGGTCGAGGGGCACCACGTCCACCTTCCGGGGGGCCACCAGGTTCATCAGGATACGCAGCGTGGCCGGCCCCACCTGGGCCAGAAAATGGGAGCGCATCTTCGCGTCATCGTCAACACCCGCAGCTTCCATCGCGTGCTGAAACTGGCACTCGTACAGCTCCCATTGCTCTGGGTCGCTGATATCGAAGTGGTAAGGCTTGACCTTGGGATTCGCCATCGATCCCATCCTTGTCGCCAATTTAGTGTCTTGCACGGAAGACAAAGAAGGAGCCACAGTGAGGGCTAAACGCAGGTTTATTGGTTGATGATCAGGATGAACATGAGGTAATGGCGGAGGTACAGCTCATTATATACTGCAGTACATACATTTGAATCTTGTTGCACGGTAGCTTATTGGCTGCTACCGGCGTGACGTCATTCTGAGTCACGCCCATCTTCTCCAGGTGATCCTCGCGCGGGAAAGGTTCCCGCGGCTGCCGGTGATTTGGGGAATGTGAACCATGTGAGCTGAACGCTCGCAGCTGCCCTCTATAGGCAGCTTACTCGCGTTCCTTAACAGCTGAGCTACATTGTAATTGTGGTCAGGTTACATTCATACATTTCTTAAAGCAACATTGTACATACATAACAGCTGTCTAATATATAGGTCTGCCTGCTAGGAGGTGAAAATGACCTCCCAGCAGTGTTTAAAACCCTTCCATTTGTTGTTGTTCTTGTTTAATAACTTCTAATGAAACTGAAGAGGCTGTTGTCTATATTCTCAAGCAGGCTATGTCAACAGGGGGTCGTCACAGTGTAAAGCTATCTCCTGCAAAAAGCCAAGTTTAAAAATAAGCCTACCTTCAGGAGGGGACAAAGAAGACAAGAATAAAACATGTAAACTCAAGGATTTTCACTTATCATTCTGTATTAAGCCTTACTTTGTACAGATATCAAGAAAAAGATCAATACTGTACTTTCAGTGTGAGTCAAGTCCAATATAGAGCCTAAATGCTTTTTTCTGGATAAGTCTCAAATTTGGATTTTATCCAGTGGGTTTTACTGCTAGACCAATACCTATAAGATTGGAGCTAAAAGGGTTACAGGGACTTCATAAATACTTGAGATTGCACAACTTTTTTCTTATAGAAGAAATACCATCTATAAAATCATGCCTGTGCCGCTGCAGGTTAAGAGCAGGTTCTAATGTTTTGTGGCATCTGCTTATTTGACTCCAATCACCAGCAATAAATATAGACTTTGCCCCTTATGACAGAGAGCTGCAAAGAAGGCATGCTGTGATAACAGCGAGAAGCCACATGAAAATTAAATTATATTGATGTGTAGAACAATGAGAAAATATGTGAGAAGATGGAAGAGAATGGCAAATGGATCTTGTGCCAATGTGAATAAGGAATGGAGTAACAGAAGATGGAAAGATGGGGAGACCAAAGGTGGGGAAGAGGAATTTGTATCATTTCAGAAATTGTTTATTTATTTATCACTTTTCTTCCTCAAAATTCATGGTAGCATATTTGGCTATATGAAGCTGAGATAGAGTGGTTGTCCCACAGTTGTCACCCACAAATGCAGGGGTACCCAACCTTTTCAAGCCGGGGACCAGGTCACACTCTCTCAGTCAGTTTCAAGGGCTGGTCGGCCATTTTGCCCTGCCTGCATGATGGCATGGCCATTTTGTCCTAGCAACTTCAAAGGAGTGGTCATTTTGTTTCTTGAATGCCCTTGGAGGGGTGGGGGCCACATGAAATAGTGCTGGGGGCCAGATCCTGCCTGTCGACCTTAGGTTGGGAACGCCTGCACTGGTGCTTCATAGCTAGGCATGGATTTGAACCCGTGTCTACTCACCCCTAGCCTGACATTATAATTGTCCTATGACACTAGTTGGCTCAGAATGACCCAAGCAAGGCAGACTAAAGATTCTAGGTTTAATTTTGAGGGGGTGGCTTCAGCTGGGGATGGCAAAGAAACCAGTTGACAAAATGTGCATCTCATGTTGGGCACAGCATGGAATCCTTAAATCTGTATTCACTGTATTTATGAGGAGAGGACTTCAATGGTAAAAATTCACTTCCCCTCTTTTCCCTGATTAAGAATTCCCCTCTGAACAAAGGGAGACTGTAGATTCTATAAAATACTAGCTTATTGCCCGGCCTTGCCGGGCAGGTATTGATTGTGTATTGGTGGTGGGGTAGTTTTGGGGGGTGGCTTTCTCCAGCAAGCATGGGTGAAATGGAGCTCTATATTCGGCCCTTGCCTGCCAGTGAAGGGGGTTGCTTTTTCTGGCAGGCATGGGCGAAACGGAGCTCCACATTTGGCCCTTGCCTGCCGGAGCAGAGGGTGGCTTTCTCCAGCAGGCATGAACAAAACAGAGCTCCGCATTCGGCCCTTGCCTGCCTAAGAAGGGGGTGGTTTTCTCTGGCAGGCAAGGGCCGGACACGGTGCTCCCTTAGGCCCTTGCCTGCCAGAGAAACCGCGCCCTTTCTCTGGGAGTCAAGGGCTGAATGCGGAGCTCTGTTCCATGGCCACTCTTACCTGCCGGAGAAGGGACTTGCGCACGCGCCGTTATTTTTTCCGGAGAATATCAAAAAGTATCAAAAAGTAGTAGAATAGTATCTAGTTCATATATAGAGTCCGAGGTGGGATTCTCAATGGTGACGGCATGCAGACCTTTCTCCCCCCTGTTCTTTTTGTCTTTGTGGGGCGAATGCCCCACTCTCGGCTTCCGGGACCCTGACAGCAATGGTGTCAAGGACAAAAGGTAGGTGTGCACGGTGCATTACGGGATTGGCTGGACAGGTGTGTACATGCATTCCGGACACACACGGCCCAACTCCATTTTTATAGGTATAGATGAGACTCCATCTCCACAATCTAACATACATCCTTCCCTTTACCCATTCACAGAATTTGGGACAGACTGTACCATCTCTGAATAGTCTTTAGTGTAAATATATTTCTACATTTATTTGTAGGCCATCTTCCAGTGATAGACTGAAGGCAGTTCACAATGTTGTTGTTTGTTTGTTTGTTTGTTTGTTTGTTGTTATTGTTAGACTTGTATGCCGCAAGTCATACAAAAATACAAAAATATAAAAGCAAGTCATGGCAAAAATACAATAAATTACAAGACTGAAAAACTATTAAAATTATTAAATATACTGTAACACTTAAAAGCTCCCGTCTCTGTCCCAGCTCCGGTCAACCTAGCAATTCAAAAGCAAGAAATTGCAAGTAGATAAATAGGTATGACTTAGGTGGGAAGGTACACAGTGATCCGTGCACTCCGGTGTTGAGGCATGCCTGCAACATATCCATGGAAACGTCTGCATACTCAGACAGTACTGGCTCTTTGGCTATAAACGGAGATGAGCACTGAACCCTAGAGTCGGATACAACAGGCTTTCAAGCAAGAGCGACCTTTCCTTTACTAACACTTAAAACTCATTAATTTATTACATAATAATAAGCAGCATTTCAAACTCTTAAAAACACACTGGGGTGGGGGTGGGGAACCAGCATCCCTGAACTCAATTAAAAGCGTGCTGGGGAGGCAGGTCTTTAATTGTCAGTGGAAGGATACAAGAGAGGCAACCAACCTAACCTTCTATGACTGTGATGGTGAAACTTGGCACTCCAGATGCTCTTGGACTTCAATTCCCAGAAGCCCCCACGAATCCACACGAATGGGTTTACTGGGATTCGTCCAGCCCACGCCGCCCTTGTCGCTCCGTACGGGCATGTTTTACTTCCGTTTCCAGGAGCGACAAGGGTGGTATGGGCTGGATGAATCACAGTAAACCCATCCATGTGGATTCACTGGGGCTTCTGGGAATTGAAGTCCAAGAACATCTGGAGTGCCAAGGTTCGCCATCACAGTTCTATGAGAAAGCATTCCACATCTTACCTTGCCATCATCGCTCTTGCTTTATGTTAGTTTTCGACAGGCAAGAATTTTTAACTGTAGGGACGATTCTGTACTGTGCCAAGCCGAATTACCCCCAAAGTATGGTGCTGGCCTTAGAAAGTCTCATCTGGCCGTGCTGCTCACACATGCCTCAGTTACATCTAGATTACTGTAAGACTGCTCTATGTGCGCTGCATTTGGAAAGTATTCAAAATCCCCAGCAGGTCCAAAATGTAGCAACCAGGCTGTTCATAGGAGACAGCTGTTGTGAGAACAGAATTTTTCTCCTGTGATGGCTTCTTTGGTTTCCAGTACATTCACAGGCACAAATTAAAGTGCTGTTGATAGCTTGTTTCCAGGGTCTCTGCGGAATCATATCTAAATATATCTTAAGACTTCAGGAGAGGCTTTCATTCTATCCCAGGCATGTTTAATTAGGACAAGAGCAATTATGAGATTCTGTTCCAAAGGAAATGAGATTCATTCCTCATTGTGGTCCTTTTGCCAGTAGACAGAGATAATTCTCTTTAAACAAGCCACCAATCAGGATTTTTTGGGAATTAATTTTACTGCTGTTTTAAACGCCTTAATCAATTTTAAATACTTTTAATCTTTACTATGTATTTCTTCTAATCTGATAATTTACTTAAAATTATTTTAATGCAGCTGTTATAATGTATTATGTATACATTATTATGTATATGACATGCAATGCTACTTCTACCCACAAGATGTCAGAAAAATGCCAGAAATACAGAACAAGGGACATGTAGTTATTTATGCATATTCTATATACATTCCTAGCACAAGCTATGAGAAATCTGGAGAACATAGTTAAAAGTAGAGACATCACCTTGCAAACAAAAGTCCACATAGTCAAAGCAATGGTATTCCCGGTGGCAATGTATGGTTGTGAGAGTTGGACCATAAGGAAAGCAGAGTGAAAGAGAATAGATGCCTTTGAAATGTGGTGTTGGAAGAGAATTTTGAAAGTAACCTGGACAGCAAGGAGAATGAATAGGTCGATTTTAAAATAAATCAACACTGACTGCTCCTTGGAAGGTCAAATATTGAAAATGAAGCTAAAGTACCTTGGATATCAAATGGGAAGAGAGGATTCACTTGAGAAAGCCTTGATTCTTGGAAAGGTTGAGGACAAAAGAAGGGGGTGGCAGATAATGAGATGGCTAGATGGTATTGTTGACACAATGGACACAGAACTGGGTGGACTGAGGAAGATGGTGGAGGATAGGGGTGCCTGGGGTGCGATGGTCCATGGGGTTGCAGTGGGTCAGACTCGACTATACGACTGAACAACAAAAAAGCACACAAATGTGTGTGTGCACGTGCACACGCGCATGCACGCACACATACACACATCTGTGTGCTAGGAATGTAGAATATGTATACACATGTCCCTTGTTCTGTGGGAATGTGGTGGCTCAAGTGGTTAAGATCCTGAACTCGCTGACTGGAAGGTCGGAGTTTGATTCCCAAGTATTGCATGGGAACAGGGAAGACGGCAAGGGTGTAATCACAACGGGGGGGGGGAGGGAGGAATCACCCTAAAGAACAGGAATCAATGGAGTAAAAACAGGAGTATTTACTATCTAAAGTGTAGCAACCCGGTCAAACTGTACGTAAAGTGTGGAAAGTAGGGATACAACTCAAAATATCATGCGATACAAACTAGAGGTAAAATCAAGTCAAGATAATAACCCACATTCATCCATAACTCAAAGAGTATCCCTAATGTAAATCAAGAGAACATGTCGGACGGATTGGACCTCAGATAACAAAATAACAAAATAACAAACTCTATATATAACACGGAGAATATCAAAAAGTATCAAAAAGTAGTAGAATAGTATCTAGTTCATATATAGAGTCCGAGGTGGAAATACGAAGTCATAGGGTCCAAGCCGAAAGGTCATAGGAGGTAAGGCAGTCGAAAGTCATCCAAAGTCCGGGTGCTACAGCAAAAGATAAACTTCAAGAGTAATACAGAGGTAGGTCGTTGCAGTAAGTGCATAATCAGTCGTCCATATCCTTCCGGTAAAATGGATATTTCGTAGTCCTTTATCAAGACTCTGCAATAGTCAAAACAAAATGCACATACTAGAGTTCTAACCATGCCTAATATAAAATCTAGTATACCCAACAGCAAAAGTACACAAAATGCAAAAGGAGTGGGGGGGGGGGTACCTGAATCATCAAAAAGGGCGCTCGAAAAGACCTTCTGAGTGAATTCTTGTGAGGTCAGAGCGTTATCAAGTGGTAGTATGAAGGTCTAAATATAGCCCAGGTACACACACACATACAGTCCACACCTGTGGATCACAGAGCGACTAATAGGCTTTCTCCAATTAAAGGCACATATACAAGAAACCAAGTGCAATGTGAAAGTGACGACAAGAGTAGTACTATAAAAAGGCTGAAAGATCGTAATCATTGTTGAGACTGTTAGGGACCAAAGTGGAAAATCTATGAATATAAAATGCTTCCCGTTGTAGTAAAAAACGTTGTTTATCCACATTCTGAAACTTATGTGGAGTAAAAGTTTCAAGAATGACCACTCGCATGTCCATGAAGGAATGTTTTTTATCATGAAAGTGGGCAACAAGGGGAGCTGTGACAACGTGGTGTCTAATGCGAGACTGATGTTCACCCAAGCGGGTTTTCAATGATCTGCACGATTGTCCGATGTAAGCAAGTTGACAAGGACAGAGGATCATGTATACGGAATCAGTGGTGTTACAATTAGAGAAGGAGGATAGTTGAAGTTTATAATTACTGCTGGGGATGGTAACTGAATAAGTCGTCCACATGAATCGGCAGAAAGAACAATGCCCACAAGTGTGATGTCCCACAGGGAACCTTGTATAAGAGAGAGATTTCGGAAGACAGTCAGTTTTCGAGATCATAGCCGCAATGGTTCTGGTCTTACGAAAACCAATAATTGGTTTGTCCTGACAACCCGGAACCATATCTATGATATGCCAATGTTTGTATATCACATTTTTGATTTTCTGGGCTAGAGGCGTATAGTCCAATGACCAAATGATGTTAGTATCTGCGGAATTAGCCAGGTGCTGGAATAAAGTGTTTCGAGGTCTGGAGTTTACTCGAGTGTAAGCAGATTGAATAATGTGTTCAGGATAGCCTCTATGGCGTAAAGAGCACTGAATATTCAAAGCAGCCTTATGAAAATCCGAGTCCCTAGTGGAATTGCGTTTGGCTCTGAGAAACAGATTAAATGGAATGTTGGATTTAAGAGTGTATGAATGGAATGATCTATACTGTAGGTAAGCATGTCTGTCGGTAGGTTTATTAAATAATTTCATGTTGAGGTTGTTATCTGAAATAAAAATCTCCAGATCTAACGGAGTGCGTAAAAGTCAAATGATCATGAATAGAGTTAATCCAGTGTATGAAATCTTGTATGGCTGTAGGGTTATTGAAGACGAAAAATAAATCATCGATGTATCATTTATAAACCAAAATGTGCCTGAAAAATGGATTAAGGACTAGATTAATGGATTAAGTATTGCATGACAGAGTGAGCTCTCGTCTCTGTCCCAGCTCCTGCCAACCTAGCAGTTCGAAAGCAAGAAATTTCAAGTAGATAAACAGGGACCACTATGGTGGGAGGGTAAACAGCGTTCTGTGCACTCTGGTGTCTAGGCATGCCTGCCACATGTCCACGGAAACGTCTGCAGACACAGTGCTGGCTCTTTGGCTTTAAACAGAGATGAGCACTGAACTCTAGAGTTGGATACGACTGGCTTTTGAGCAAGGGCAACCTTTACCTTTACCTTTACCCTTGTTCTGCATTTCTGGCATCTTTCTGACATCTTGTGGGTAGAAGTAGAATTGCATGTCATATACTACCCTGGTTTGTTACTGGATTTTTTCTTCAAGGTCTTCATTTGCTTCCCTTTTTTCCATATAAAAAATGCAGAGTCCCAGAATTTCCAACACCAAGATTTAGAAGGAATATGGGTGGGTTGTGTTGAACTCTCCAGTGACTGCTAGCACTTGCTTGAGAAATGCTAAGAAAATGCTTATAGTGATTCCATGGCTTCACCTCATTTGTGAGGAGAACTGTAGAGAGACAAGAGTGAATTAATGGTTAGAAGCAGGAGTAAAAATCTCTTTACTATTCACACATTCTTCCTGCAGCATCTTGCCTCCTAACTCTGTAGGCTGGGAGTTGGAGACAGCACTGGTTCCACTATGTCCCTATTGAAAACCAAGTAACCAGAAACATTAGCAAGAGGGAGAGGGTGACCTTGGGTAGGATTAATGATCCCCTTTATCTAAATATTTATTTTTGAAATTTTATTGGATTTATATAACTGCCTTTTTCACCTAAGCGACCCTAGGCGGCTCACAACATCAGTTAAAACCCATACCAATATTAATTAAAACCAAAAACTATAAAACTCTCTAAAAACATCCATAAAACCTCCCCAATCTCCTTAAAAAGAAGGGCCCCCGGGCAGGAGTAAATAAAAACCCCAGGCAGGGCTAAATAAGCCAACAGGCCTGGGATATGGTACAAGTTGTACCCCTCACCTGCTGGCATAGCCACGTTTTTAAGGCCTTCCTGAAGGAGAGCAACTCTACCTGGAGGCACAGTTGAAGTGGCAGGAGGTTCCATAGGGCTGGAGCAGATAACGAGAAGGCTCTCCTCCTGGTCCCAGTGAGATGTACCTCCCTAGCTGATGGGACCACTAGGGAGCCCCTACGGTCCGCTCTTGTAGGACAGGTCAAAAACCTTGGGGTGATGCGGTCTCTTAGGTATCCTGGCCCACTACTATGAAGGGCTTTAAAGATCAAAGCAAGCACCTTGAATTGCACCTGGAAGCACACTGGCAACCAATGCAGCTCCCGTAGCAGCGGCGAGGCACGGGCATAATGCCCACATCTCATCACCATCCGGGCAGCCACATTTGGAACCAGCTGTAGCTTCCAGATGGTCATCAAGGGCAGCCCCATGTAGAGTGCATTACAATAATCCAGTCTGGAGGTGACCTAAGTGTGTGTGACCATGAGCAAGGAGGCCCGGTCCAGGAGCGGGCGTACTTCGCGGATGACACGAAGTTGCGCAAAAACCCTCCTGGCCATGACTGCCACCTGCTCTTCAAGCAGTAGTCATGAGTCCAGGAGGACCCCCTAATTATGTGACGGGTCTGTCTGGGGCAAAGAAACCCCATCCAGCACCAAAGATGGTAACTCCCAAGATAATACAGGCCCCCAAACCCACAGCCACTCAGTCTTGCCAGGATTCAGCTGGAGCCCATTGTCCCCCATCCAAACCCTTCATGTAGATGTTAAATAGAAGAGGCGAGAGTACAGAGCCCTGTGGCACCCCATACTGGAGAGGCCTAGGGCTGGACAATTCATCCTCCAATAACACTGACTGGGTCCGGCCCTTTAGAAATGAGTAAAACCAGGACCACACAGTGCCCTGGGCCCCCAATCCTCAGAGCCGTTTTAAAAGGATGCCATGGTTGATGGTATCGAAGGCTGCTGAGAGGCCAAGAAGAGTAAGGACAGAGGGATTACCCCTGTCCCGCTTATGCCAGAGATCATCCATAAGTGTGACCAATACAGTCTCGGTGCTATATCCAGGCCTGAATCCTGACTGAAAAGGGTCCAGATAACCCATTTCATCCAGAACTCCCTGGAGCTGCTGTGCCACTGTTTTTTCCAGTACTTTCCCTAAAAAGGGGAGGTTGTATACAGGCCTGAAGTTGGCCAATATTGTTGGGTTGAGCAATGGTTTCTTCAGTAGGGGGCGCACCAGCGCATGTTTGAATGGTGCTGGAAACACCCCCTCCCATAAAGAAGCATTTACCATCACACTGCCTTGGCAGATTTAATCAGCCAGGTGGGACATGAATCTAACAAGCAGGTGGTATAACAAAGAGCCCCCAGAACCTGTCCACTTCCTCAGGGACAACTGGATCAAATAGTTGGATTACATGGGGGAGAGGGTCAATTTCCCCCCAAAAAATGGACCACATAATTGTTGAATGGTCCCTTTCCCATATCTATCTTTATCTCTATCTATCTTTATCCCTTTCTCACATTCCTGTTGCTTAAGCAACCACATTCACCAATTTTTGGAGCATACTTTTCCTGAGGAAATGTGCAGTTCCATCCTAAAAGCAGTGATAAGTAATTTAAGTATTTGTCTGGAAGCCCTTGTAACAGTAATTGGACTGTTACTGGGTGTCATGGATGGTAGTGATACTCAGCAGCTTGTAGTTTTCTCTCTCCCCCCCCCTCCTACTCCCCAATTTGCCTAAGTTCAAAATTGTGAACATGCCTTCCTAGATCTATCTCTCATTTTCTAGGACCAAATACTGTATTCAACTATACATCTTGGCCAGTGGTGATCCAAGTGATGCAGTTGATGTCCTAACCAGGTGTATGGAGGCTGTTAGGGTCTGGATCGGGGACAACGGGCTACAACTGAATCCCGGCAAGACTGAGTGGCTGTGGGTCAGGGGCCTTGTGTTATCCTGGGAGCTGCCATCTTTGGTTCTGGATGGGGCTTTTTTGCCTCAGATAGACCCAGTACATAATTTGGGGGTCCTCCTGGACTCACGACTCCTGCTCAATGGGGAAGTCTTTAATCTGCTGGTATTGGGAAGTGCTTTGTCACTCACTTCAAAATATCAACAAGTAGGTCACTGTCACTGTTTGTAGAGGGGAAGTGGGCCAAATATAATTTCCTTAAGTGACCTTAGTAAAGCCACAATAGCCAATGTAGACAGGCTCTTAGTCAGCTGTACTTAAAAAAACAACCACATACTTTCCAAGAAATGTCTTGGCTCTTTTACAATGTGAGAAATAGATTTATTGTTCTTTTTGAAAATCATTTCCCCCCAGAAAGATACAAAATGAAGAAAAACACGGAGAACCCTACAACCCTCAGGATATATATCCACATTATGGCCACATTCAGGTGTTACATCTTCAGTCCTCAAAACCACGTTTTCAAGACTGATTGGGGTATGCTGTAAGCCTTCTACTGATTTGCATTAAGAAATTCAATTGGTTTCAATTTTTTTCATATGTTAATTTAAATTAAAATATGCAAATATAATTACAGTTAGTCACTATTGCTGTAACATATGTGGAAATACATTGCTACCCACTGTTGTGTTCTAACAGTGTAACCTTCCACATGTGATATCAATGTATCTGAACCAATGTAACCTTGCCTATGAGTAACAATGTAACCTTCAGCTGTATCACATAAACCCTGTAATAGGACGCGAGCTAATGACCACCAGCTGGCAGCAGCGAGCGTCCAAGCTCTCTTGGTTCAAACCCATCAAAGACCGCAGCGCGGGAAGTTTCCCGCCGCTACCTACACCTGGACAAGAAGGGCGTGACCAGCCATGACGTCACGCGGACCAGTAGCCAACGGGCTACCGTGGAGCCACATTCAAATACGTTACTACCATATATATAGAGCTGTTCGTCCGCCATTACCTCATGTTCCCTCTGTCCACCATGCAATAAACCTGAGTTAACCCAGCCTTTGGCTGTGCCTTGTGTCTTGACTCTCATACACTAAATTGGCGACGAAGGTGGGATAATGGATCCCCATGGAGCCAGGACACAGAGCGGGTTCAACATCACCAAACCGCAAGACTGGGAGCTTTTTGAGATGGACTTCCAGGCGGCACTGGTGGAACTCAAAGTCAAAGAAGACGACGAGGAAAGGAAGAGGGCCATCCTCACCCGCATGCTTGGGATGGAAACCAAGCGGACGCTGGTGGGCATTCTTGCACCGAAGAAGATGAGTGATTTCAAAGCCGGTGACATCATGAAACTGCTGCGTGAGCGTTTCCGACCCTCGAGGGCAATGTTTCCTGCTCGGAGCGCGTTTTGGAGGCGAGTTCAAGCGCCGGACGAGTCGGTAGAAGCCTTCGTAACGGCTATGAGGGTAGCCGCCGCCCCCTGCAGATGGGACCACTTCCTAGAGATGGCCCTCAGGGACGGAGTGCTGTGTGGCCTGAAGGACAAGGAAGTACAGCGCAGCCTGATGAACAAGGAGCCACCACCCACACTGGAAGAGGTTGTAGAGGCCGCGGAAGCCGCGGAATCCACGAATGCTGGAGTAGATGAGATGCACAAGTGGCGTGAGTGGCGTCCGAGGGCCGGCAAAGCGGAAAACTCGTCGCACGGGAAGTCCGGTCAGTCGGTGCATGCAACCCGACCGACCTCGAAGTCGTCTTCAGAAAGCAGCGATGGCGAGGAGGTCCAGAAGGTCCGGAGAGGCGGGCGCCGCTGCGATGGTTGCGGAGCGGCCCATGAGCGCGTGAGGTGCCCATTCAGAAAAGCCGAGTGTTTCAACTGTGGACGTCGGGGGCACATCGCCAAGGCGTGCAGGAAAGGGAAAGAGGGCCGGAGACAGTCGCAAGACCGTTCAGCCAGACCGGACCGTCCAGCGAGGTCCAAAGATGGCGCCCGGGCCACGAGGAAGCAGGACGGCGTGGGCCGCATCTCGGACGACAGCGAGGGCGACGCTCCTGTGTTCAGCGTATCTGCGGGACAGGCCCATTACTTCGTTGAGGTACTAGTACAAGGGACCCCTATTAGGATGGAAATTGACTCGGGGTCCTCCTATTCTATAATTCCCCAGAGGGAGTTCTTGAGAATCGACCCTCACATGCGGCCCAAGCTCAAAGCGTTGAGGGCCACACTGCGGGACGTACAGGGGAACAGCATTCCAGTGTTGGGGGTCGGGACATTCCGGGTTCGGTTTAAGAGACATTCTGCAGAACTTCCCCTAGTGGTGCTCAAAGGGGGAAGTTGTAGCCTTCTCGGAACACAGTGGTTTCAGCCCTTAGGTCTGTTCATAGGGGGGGGGTGCATGCCGTAGGCGAGGACCCAATACAAGCGGTGTGTGACGCACACCCCGCCGTTTTTAAAAGTGGACTGGGAAAGTTCAAGGGACCCCCTGTAGCCTTCGACTTAGACCCGGAGGTCCGCCCGATAAGACTTAAACCGCGCAGGGTACCATTCGCGCTAAAGGACAAAATAGAGGCGGAACTGGACAAACTGGTGGGTCAAGGAATTCTTGTTCCTGTGGATTCCGCGGAGTGGGAGACTCCAATTGTAACAGCACTGAAGGCTAACGGGGAGGTGCGCATTTGCGCTGATTATAAGTGTACCATTAATAAGGCAATCCGCCCTAATGCATACCCGGTGCCAGGGGTAAGAAGAGACCGCCAGGTATTGCTAATAGAGGTCTTGGAGTCACCCCTGATAGTACCGGCCGACATTGCCAGGGCGACCGGAAAGGATAGAACACTAGAGAAAGTATGCTCGTGGGTGCAGAAGGGGTGGCCGGCGTCATCCCCAGGCACGGAATTCGACCCATTTTTCCGAAAGCGAGTAGAGTTGTCTTTAGAGAGGGGGTGCCTTTTGTGGGGCCAACGGGTGGTGGTTCCTACGTCCCTGCGGCCGAAGGTGCTAAAGCTGTTGCACGTCAGCCACCCGGGAATCGTCCGTTCCAAGGCGTTGGCCCGGAGTTACTTCTGGTGGCCCCAGCTGGACGCCGACATAGAGCATATGGTTGGCACTTGTGAGGCATGTCAGTGCTCCCGACCGGAGGTGGCCCGCCTCCCGCATAGGGAATGGGACGCAGCAAGGGGACCGTGGTCCAGGGTGCACGTAGATTTTGCTGGCCCGTTCCGAGGAACCATGTTTCTCCTGGTGGTGGATGCATACTCAAAGTGGCTGGAGGTCATTCCGGTAAAGAGCACATCCTCCGCCACTACCATTCGCCAGCTAAGGAGGGTCTTTTCCACGTTCGGTTTACCCGACACTTTGGTCAGCGATAACGCCAGTTGCTTCACGTCCGCTGAGTTCGCAGCATTCATGGAGGCAAATGCAATTCGGCATGTCACATCCGCGCCGTTTCACCCGGCCACGAATGGCCAAGTGGAACGGTTGGTGCGCACCACAAAAGATGCGCTGCGGCGCATGGGCTCGGGAGATCTGAATCACCAAGTTTGTCAATTTCTATTAGCGTACAGAGTGACCCCCTTAGCGTCTGGATACTCGCCGGCTGAGCTGCTGATGCGGAGGAAACTGACCACGCTTTTGTCCAGGTTAGACCCGTCGAGGGTCGAGGACAAAGGGAAGAACATAGGTTTAGCGGTCTCGAAAGGTTTCGGCGTAGGCGATCCTGTACACTGCAGGAACTATGCCAACGCAGGCCCAGCCTGGGTACCAGGGACGATAATAGAACAGACGGGGCCAGTGTCATATCGGGTGGAAACTAGCACCGGTCTCCTCTGGAGGAGGCACGCTGACCAACTGAGGCACCGAGTGAGTGAGGGGCCGATCAGTGGGGCTCAGCGACAGGATTCAGCGATAGGGTTCTCCCCCACCCGTTTAGCCCAAGGGGGAGACAGAGAGGGACACCAGTCCGAAGCCAGGAGGGAAAGCAGTGATCCCGACTCATATCCTTTTGATACCCCAGTCCTATCCGAGCCTGGGGGGAGGGAAAAGGAGTGTGCGGCCGCCACTGCCGCTTCCCCCGAATCCGATTTTGATTTTGATTTTGATTTTGCTAGCCGGGGGGGGTTTTTTGGAGTGTTCCCCCACCCATCCAAGCGAGAAGAGGGGTTTTTCGTTAGCCCCTAGTGCCCCCGGTTCGTCCCAAACAAAGCACACACCTTCCAACAAAGCCGCAGAACCGCGGCAAACCACTAACAAGTCATCCTCTCCCGTTACAGGGCAGGCAGCCAGGGAGCAAGGAGGAGGGAGCGAAGCCAGGGCAGGGCAGCCCGCGCCGAGACCCCAGCGTGTTCGAAATAAGCCACCTTGGCTGAAAGACTTCGTCTCATCCTAGGGGGGAGGAGTGTTGTGTTCTAACAGTGTAACCTTCCACATGTGATATCAATGTATCTGAACCAATGTAACCTTGCCTATGAGTAACAATGTAACCTTCAGCTGTATCACATAAACCCTGTAATAGGACGCGAGCTAATGACCACCAGCTGGCAGCAGCGAGCGTCCAAGCTCTCTTGGTTCAAACCCATCAAAGACCGCAGCGCAGGAAGTTTCCCGCCGCTACCTACACCTGGACAAGAAGGGCGTGACCAGCCATGACGTCACGCGGACCAGTAGCCAACGGGCTACCGTGGAGCCACATTCAAATACGTTACTACCATATATATAGAGCTGTTCGTCCGCCATTACCTCATGTTCCCTCTGTCCACCATGCAATAAACCTGAGTTAACCCAGCCTTTGGCTGTGCCTTGTGTCTTGACTCTCATACACTAAACCCACCTTGCTGCATAACCTGGAATGTAGCATTGAGAGAAAACTGTGATACAAATCCGATGAGTAAGGTCTAGTTTTTGAGAACTCTCTTGAAATGCCCTCTGAAAAGAAATGTCTTGTATTTTCTACAACTTACTGAAATGAACATATCTAGAAAGGAAACAGATGTCACTGCAGATTTGTTGAAACATCTAGCTAGGTAGCAATCAGTTATATCAAAGGAATGATCTGAAACAGGCCTTTCAGAATATCCACCCTTGGGATCCATGGTGGCGAACCTTGGGACTCCAGATGTTCTTGGACTTCAATTCCCAGAAGCCAAAGCCCCCATGAATCCACACAAATGGGTTTGCTGTGATTCATCCGGCCCCTGATGGCTCCATCGTTCCTGGAAACGGAAATAAAACGTACCCATATGAGCGCATTTTACTTCCGCTTCCAGGAGCGATGGGGGCAGTGTAAATCGCAGCAAACCCATTCCTGTGGATTCATGGGGGCTTGGGCTTCTGGGAATTGAAATCCAAGAACATCTGGAGCCCCAAGGTTCACCATCACAGCCTGGGACTGACTTCATCTCTGAAGTTTGTAGAGCACTGCCATACTATGCCATTTCCTTCCTGCCATTCATTTGTAGTTATATCAGTGTGCATGGTTGACATCTTTTCTTACCAAATGAACCCCACTCCCTGAACCACTTTACTTTAAAAAATAAAAGAGGGATAATCAGATACATCTACCAAGAAAAGTTTCTGATTTTCCTGTTTGGAAAATCATTTAGGAGTAGAGTGGCCATGTACATGTTACCAAAAAGGAGGTGTGTATTACAAAAAAATGAGGATAGCTCTTCAAATGGAGGACTACCCTCCTTAAAGGAGAACATCTGGCCACTTTAACACATACATATTAACTGGCCCTTGTACTAGGTCAGTGCCTGAGAAAAAGAGCATCCTTGTGAAATGGAAGAATTATGCATGTTTTATCATTCAAGTAGTTGTGAAAGGAAGCCTAACTATACAGTTCAGTCCTGTGTCCCAGTCTTCTGCCCTGGCAGGTACATCAGCTTAAAAGCTGGTATGGGAAAGGGTCTTCTCAGGAATATCCCTTTCAAATAGTAGGAGTACTTGCTTACCCACTAGTACAGCCTTGGTAGAATAGCTATCCATGTATGGGCTTGGCATAATTGTTCATGCTGAATGCTTTGCTAGGCATATAGCAGAAACATTTCTAATGAGATGGCTTGGGTTTTGCAAACTGGTTTTTAGTAAGACAGCATATTTTTAAAAAGTTGGACTTGTTTGTTTACCAAGGCTCTTGTGTGATGTCTCCCATGTACACAAATAGGGAATTGGAATATCACCCATATTCTTTATCTGACAACATTTCACTTACATCAACTGAGATATCTCCTAACATTTCATTGGACTGGTAGCTGCCCATATAAGATTCCACAGAGTGGGAAACTAGCACCCAGGCCTTTTCCCTTCCATTCTCTATCGCCATATAAATGCTTAAAGTTCACCACATGGAAAGCTACTCTTTGATAAGTGAAACAAACAAATGAAAATCTTTCTCCAATTTCTTCAAAACTTGGAAACAACTATCCTTGGACTCTCTTTTTTCATTTTTAGGCACCTACATTCTCAGTTATGTCACAGGGCTGCTTAAGACTTTAAGACATGTACATTTCTATTCTGTATCATGAATATTTAATTAATATTCATTTCTTTCTTTTACGAGGCTAACATCTCAGCAAAAAATATAGCTAGACCAGAATGTAAATTCAATCCAAGTTTCTTTGGCTTCTTTTATTCTGTAGCCATTAACAACTAGGTCTTCTCCAAGCAATAGATTGGGATCAGTAAGTGGGCAGAGATGAATATTAGATAAAGGTTCTCAGTAAGCAAAATGTTCATAAAATAATCCCACTAATGTACACTTGTATCCCTGGACCATTATGTAGTATGTTTAATTAATGTGACCATCCCATAAATTCTGTTCCCTTTCGATCACATCCAAGACTTTTTTGTTTTTCTTATGCAACGTTTTTTCCAGAATTTCATGCTTTTGAAGTCTTGCAGAGATTTATTCAGGCAGCCAATATGTTCCATGTACAGGGGAAGGAAAACACAGTTGTATGTGTAGACCAGTGGTTCCCAACATGGGGCCCAAGCCCCACAGGGGGACTTCAATTCCCAGAAGCCTAAGTCAGTACATTGGCTGATCAGTGCTTTGGGGAATTGGCTTAAGCTTCTGGGAATTGAAGTCCAAGAACCAAAGGTTGGGAAATACTGGAATAGACCAAACACTCGGTTAGATCAAAGTATGTTGGGTTTCAACAGCAAAACCGGCAGATGGTGAGGCAATCTCCACCTTCAAAATTCTGCAACCATTTTCTGAGATTGTTCTTTGTGTGCGGTATTTTTGAGAGGGCTGAGGAAGAAAGGACTGGTCCTTGTAGAGAAGCATGAGGAAACCTACATGGAGCTGGCTGTTTACAGGTCTGCTTTGACTGCTTATACAGGTGTGTAACTGTAAGAATGGCTCTTAAAGTTGATTCCTAAGCAAGCAGATTAAAAAACCACTCAGGTCAATAGACCTGACTTTTTTCCACAAAGGTGGCATAAGAAAATAAACCTGATGTGATTTGCACTCCATGAGACTTGCTTCTGAATGAACATACCCAGGATTGCACTGTTCATCAGGAGTTTGATCCTGACAGGGCACAAGGTTAACTCAGCCTTCCATTCTTCTGAGTTCAGTAAAATGAGCACCCAGTTTATTGGGGACAAAATGCTAATTAACTTGTGAATCACCCAGAGAATGCACTAAGCACTATGGGGTGGTATATAAGTCTAATTGTTATTGCTATTGCTTTTCTTCCAAATGAATAACAGAAAACAGTTTCAAAACTAACAGTTCAACACGTACAAAACAATTTTACAGTTTATTTTTAATGTCACAAAATTCTCCAAGCTCCAGTAAACAGCTTTGTTTGATCTGTGTAATTGTAACTATAACAAAATTAAACTAAATCACAGTACAAAATTAAATTGAACTGGCGTTGGGAAAAGATATTTCTCCAAAAGTTATTTTTCCAATACTTTTGCTAAAATATAGTAAACTTTAGTCGAAACTGCTTTTCAGACAGCTGTAATGAGACCACGTTTAAGGTTAGAACAATTGTATTCCTCTTCCTCACACATGAATGATCTCTGCTGATGTTAAAGCCACAGGCTTGCATGGAATCAGATTGCAAAGTATCCAAATCTAGGATTTTCCTGCTTTGCAGAACTCATGGACAGTATCTGTTCAGTCCCAGAAGCAGCAAGGGTTGTGCCTACATAACACATTTGTATTGCATTTTGCTCTGATATTAATCGTTCTCAAGATAAATTATCACTATCTATTTTACTAATCTATTCTTATAGAAGACAATATATTACATTTGTTTCATTTGAAGACAATACAACACATTTATCCTGTCACTACTGCTGCCACTGTGTTTAAATTCTGATTTAAGGAAAAGCGGTGAACCTCTGAAATAGCAGGTACTACCAAAAATGCAGAGAATTGCTGGACTGGCTTTTACTGGCCTATCTTTTATGAAAGATAACTTTCTGTAGCCAATTTGCATATAAAAATGTGGTTCAGATCTTTTTGGACGGAGCCATTCTGATTACTGAGTTTTACCTTAAAACCTTTTCTGCATAGAGAGACTGCCAAATCCAGAGGGTTTTCAGCTAGACTTTCTGAAATTACTAGTATTCTATATGCAGCAAAACTGATTCTCTCTTGTACCCATGGGAGATCTTTAAAACATGTAATTTGACACCTGCAGTCTGAAGGTGCACAGCCTAGGAAAAACTATTTCACAACGAATGGTTGCATCTGTAGACTGGCTCAAAACTGAAAAATGTGAATGGAATTACCCAAATTCAGACACAACATTTTAATGAAGGAATGTCATATTTAGATATGGCTCCAATTGTTTCACTTCTAGAAGAGGAAAGAAAGTATTTATCACCTGTTGGACATCCTAGCCAGAAGGAGAGCAATGCCATTGCACAATAACCTAAAAATTAAAACACAGCACCTGCTGATTGGTGAGTGGCAGAATCTGCTCATCAGAAACTTTACATGCAAATAGAAGGATCTTGAAATTGTTGTAGATTATAAACTAAATATGAGCCAACCAGGGCTGTAGCCAGGAGGGCCAAAAAACCTCCTGAGCTAACAGCCCGCCCCCACTACCCACCCTGTGATGCCAATGCTATATACAGTACGTGAGTGTGACATTGTTGCCCCCCTGAAAATTTTTTAAACCCCACAAATCTAGAATCCTGGCTGCGGCCCTTGAGCCAACACAACTGCAAAGAAATTTCTATTTTAGGCTCAACAGCAGCATAGTCTTCAAATCCTGTGAAGTACTAGGTTACATTTATTCAGCACTAGTTAGACCACTTCTGGACACCACAGTGTAAGAAAGATACAGTACAGATGTTCTTGAGCAGGTTTAGAGTTGGGCAATGAAGATGACCAGGGGATTGGAAATCAAACCCTGTGAGGAAAGTTTGAACAAATACAGTCATGTTTAATCTTGATAGCACTTTTGAAAGGTTGTCTTTCAGAAGATGGGAAGGTTCTGTTCTCAATCATTCCAGAGTGCAGGACACATAATAATGGGTTCTTGTTAAAAGGAAGCCAGATTTCAGTTGAATATCAGGCAAAACTAGCTGTTAGAGTAGTATGACCATAGGACTGATTACCTTAGAAGGTGGTGAGCACTCCAGCACTGGAAACATCCAAGAGAAAGTTAGACAGTCATTTGTAAGCTATACAGGATTTTAACTTGAATTCTTGCACTGAACAGGGGGTTGGACTAGATGGCCTTATAGGCCCCTTCACAATTCTATAAAGGCACACACACAGCAAGCAAAATGTTCTTGACTAAATAAAGTTGTTAAGTTGGTCAGAAATTGATGTTTAATAAGTGAAAAAGAAGGATATGACAGGATCCAATACTGAAACACAAAAAGTACATTCAATTGGCAGGTAAGCTCACTTGCTTGTGTTCCACACGTGACGGTCTCAAAGACAAACACATCCTAGAGTTGCGAGCAAGGCAAACTGTGGAAGTCATTTAGTGAGAATCAGTGTTTTCCATACTCAAGCATTTGCAGCTATTTTATTGCACTTGAAACACCAAGAATAAAACTGACATTCCCCATGTCCTTGACCCCATTCCCCACCACCGAAAAATATAGCATAAAATTTGAGCAGTGATCATTTTGTTCACAGCCACACAAAAATGAAACAAAGAATCCAACACAGTCACATTGCTTTACAGTTCTGAGTCACTTACAAAAGATACTGAAGAATTTTTGAATATTCCAGTCACCGTAAATTAACAAACATGAGAGGGACACTCTCTGAAGTTTATTTGTTCACATTACAAAGCTGGTTTTTTTTCTTTTTTTGCATTCAAGTGAAATAAATATTTCCATAGAGATTTCATATGTATATATATTCATATATGTATATATTTATGTATACATTTATAATTTCATTTTAAACCCACTTATTTTTTCCTGCTTGTCCCCCTAAAATGTTACAAAAGCCATAAAATTGTGCAACAGTTAGGAAAAATTATCCCAAATTTTGCCTTCTGAAAGATTTTTACCTTACAAAGAACAAAAACAAAACAAAAAAGGCCAAAAAGTGGGTAGTTTTCATGCAAGAACTGAGAAGGAAATAAACTTCATCCTAAGAGAGAAAATGTAGGATAACTGGAAGTGAAAACAACCTGCAACCCAGCTAGATGGAAAGCCTGTTGGGTTGAGCTTGGCTTCAGACTATAGTTGTGCCATTTTTAAAAACTTCAAATCCCAGAATGCTCTATTCCGGATATTCCATCTATCAGTCCAACACGTAAATTAGGCTTACCTGGAGAAAGACTGAGGTGGAAGGCTACATGGCCCAGGATAGGCCAAGCTCCAGCCTAAGCTTCCTGTTAGAAAAGGAAGTTGTCATGTAGTTCCCAACAAGTCCCAGGTCAACATCTTTTTCTAACAATCAACTTAAGACAGAGCTTATCCTGTACTAGGCCATGAAGCCCTCCAGCCCAAATTTTCTCAAGATGAGAGTACAATTTAGCTGTGTGTCGAGGCAGGAAGAACATCCAGAATGGAGAATCCCAAAGTCTGAGTTTTGGAGTAAGAGAAGAAATGAATGGCACATGCCTACTTCAGGCAGCACCTATCTGAAAATGTATTCGAATATTTCTTCCATTCCACCAGCATAGTCGCAAATATAGTATGTAGTCAAAATTCTCTAGTAGAGAACATTATGATTTAAAGGCAACTTTCCTCCTTGTAGCTATAGCTGGAAATTGATCCCTGGGATTCAGTTTCAAAGGCCTGAACAGTTAAATATACATAAACCCATTGAAATCCTTTCGCAAAACAGTATGTAATTGTGCAAATTTTGCAATTTGATGGCTGTCAGTCATACACCCATTTGTGTACCTGACAAGACTGTTAAGTGTTCAACACAGAGAGCAAAATGCCTCTAGTCACTTCAGTGATTCTTATTATGTAATGATGCAACACAATGAGACTCTGGCTTATGTGTTTAAATATATCTAACTGTGCACTGTATTTATTTAGGCCAGAATAATTTAGATGAATCCGTATTCCAGCAAAGAGTATTATTTTTGCACTTCTTTTGAAAGCACTCCAAACTCTATGATGCAGAAAGCCTGTCATTAGGACTGAACTCACACTAACATCAAGACACTTGATTGTGTTTTAATATTAGAAGAATCAGACTTACAAAGGAAGCATGTGATTATATTCTGAAACCAGCTGGAAAGCAAAGCAAGCAAATCTGCAGATTACAGGAGATGTGAAAGCTCCTACTCTGACAATCACGAACAGTCAGAAGAGAAGATTATGGGTAATATATAGTTCAGTTCTAGATACATCAGCTAACTTACATTCAGTCCATGTGGTCCAAATGTAAACTCTACCTCAGTCAGACCCATCCAGGCTTAGTTTGCAAATATTTAGAGGTGGAGGAGCTATTACTAAGATATTACATACAAATAGATGTAGCATAGATCTCCCCTCATTCTGTATTGTTTAGAGGTGCAAAAGGAATTACCGTATTTATTCGAGTATAACGCGCACTCGTGTATAACGCGCACCCCTAATTTTCCATGAAATCTCGGTATAAAATTTTTTTCACACCACGCATTGAAATTGACATAAGAAACGTGCCTACCCTTGCCGGCTCTTGAGTCGCGCGGCGCGGGAGCGCGGGTGGCTGGCGGTAGCGCCTCCCCCAGAGGGTTCCCGTACCGTTCCAGTGGGGCAGCGGCGGGTGGAGCTCCTGGGCGCTAGACGACAATTGGGGAGGAGGGCCGCAGCGTGCTCCGTGCCTACCCGGTGCCGGCTTCAGTCGCGCGGCCCGGGAGCGCGGGTGGCTGGCGTTAGCGCCTCCCCCTTACCGTTCCGGCGGGTGCGTGCAGGTGAGCGGCGGCGGCAGGCGCCTAGGTCCCGCTGCCGCCGCCGCTCACCTGCACGCACCCGCCGGAACGGTAAGGGGGAGGCGCTAACGCCAGCCACCCGCGCTCCCGGGCGTGCAGGTGAGCGGCGGCGGCAGCGGGACCTGGGCGCCTGCCGCCGCCTGGGAGGAGGGCCGCGGCGTGCTCCGTGCCTACCCGGCGCCGGCTTCAGTCGCGCGGCCCGGGAGCGTGGGTGGCTGGCGTTAGCGCCTCCCCCTTACCGTTCCGGCGGGTGCGTGCAGGTGAGCGGCGGCGGCAGCGGGACCTGGGCGCCTGCCGCCGCCTGGGAGGAGGGCCGCGGTGCGCTCCGTGCCTACCCGGCGCCGGCTTCAGTCGCGCGGCCCGGGAGCGCGGGTGGCTGGCGTTAGCGCCTCCCCCTTACCGTTCCGGCGGGTGCGTGCAGGTGAGCGGCGGCGGCAGCGGGACCTGGGCGCCTGCCGCCGCCTGGGAGGAGGGCCGCGGCGCGCTCCGTGCCTACCCGGCGCCGGCTTCAGTCGCGCGGCCCGGGAGCGCGGGTGGCTGGCGTTAGCGCCTCCCCCTTACCGTTCCGGCGGGTGCGTGCAGGTGAGCGGCGGCGGCAGCGGGACCTGGGCGCCTGCCGCCGCCTGGGAGGAGGGCCGCGGCGTGCTCCGTGCCTACCCTTGAGGCTCGTTTAAAAGAGGCGCGCACCCAGTCCTCGTGTATAACGCGCACCCAAACTTTGAGTCCTTTTTTGGGTATAAAATTTTGCGCGTTATACTCGAATAAATACGGTATGAGGAAAATTACTTTTGCTTGAATAGGGAGTTACCTAAATCATTCTGACTAGTTTTCTACTGTTGCAGTTTGGTGGATTTGATTTTGGATTGGGTTGTTCTCTGATACCCTTCTTGGTCAGTGCACCTCACACACTCTCTCTCTCTCCCACTCCCTCACATGCACACACGCAGGCATGCACACACACGCCATATCACTTTACTTAGGATCATAGACCAAACGGCTGTTCCACCACATAGTTGAATGCAGACAAATATAGATGCAGCCTTTCATGTAATAACTGTGATGCCATTTCAGAATGATGGTAGGGCAAGAATAGTGGGCTCAGTTGTGTCAGCCAAGGACCTTTCTTCCACTTTAGAGAAAGGCAGGTGTAGACATCAGTGTAGTGAATGAGCAGGAGTACCAAAAAGAAAACAACATTGTTCAAAATCTTCAAAATAAACAAAGACAATGCAAGCGCGGCGCCAAAATGGCCGCCGCGCCCTTTGCGGCCCCCCCCCCACAGGACAGAGAATCCGGGTAGTTAGGGGCGTGGCCAGCTCCCTTATAAAAGGGGTGGCCACGAGGCAGCCGCGCTGCCATTTTGCCTCAGCGACGGAGCGGAGAAGTTTTTTCCCCTGCGCCTCCGTCGCTCGTTGGTATTGCCGGGAAGCCTTTTGGGTCGATTTTGCTTAGCTAGCTTCCCTTTTTTGCTCGAGATGCCTTCCAAAAAGAAGGCTGCTGCGAATTCAGCCCGGGCTGTTAGGAGGCGCAACCCAGGTCGGAGGACCGTGGTGCCGCCTCCTCAACAGCCACCTTTGCCATCCCCGGCCGGGGCTAGTGGCTTGGGGTCTATCGCCCCTTGGCCCGTTCAGAGTGCGGGCGCGGAGGGCGCTCCGGCCCGCGGCCCGCGAGCGGTGGACACCGCTCCTCCTTCCGCCCAACCCGTTGGGCCGACTACTTTTGGGCCGCAGCCTCTCCCGGGGCCCTCTAGCCTTGGGGGGTGGCCCGGTGCCCCGCCTTGGCAGGTTTCCTCACCAGCCCTACCGGGCTTCGGCCCTGGCCAATGGCCATATATGGGCCATGGGGTGCAGGGAACTGTCCCCATGCAAGGGTCAGGTGGGCCGGCCGGCTCTTTACCCATGGTTAATGTAGACACCTTACTGGCCCGTATTGCGGCCTTAGAGGAGTCTTTGGCCCGGGCCAGTCAGGCAGGTGCCCCTTTCGGGGTACCTTTTGAGGCGCTATCGGCAGCAGGACAACGGCCGGCGGGGAGGGTTGAGCTGCTGCAGGCGGGTGGCGCGGCTCCGGCCACTGCCTCGCAGCTCCCCAGCCAGCAACCTGGCGCGGGTCAAGCCCCGGTGATGAGCTCTACATCGGTCGTGAGCTCCGACGCCCCCAGTGGGCCGGAACCCCCGTTGGGGGCGGCCCGCGGGGGTGCAGCATGTGAGTATATGGTGCAAACGAGTACATCCACACACATTCCCAATATAGGGGGGACCTTTCAGTGGCCTTGGCCTCGCGCGGGTGGTGCAGGGGCTACGCCGCTGGCGACCCACCCGGCGACAACTACTGCCACCATGCCCGCTGGGGTGGGCCTTGGTTCTTACACTGCTGGGAACGTACTTGGGGTGGCAGGGTTAACTCAGGCCCCTTTGGGCAGGCCAGCTATCCCCTTTTCGGCTTTGCCGACGGCAGGGTATTCCTTGCCATTGGGTGATCACTTGGCTCAGGCTACCAGAGAAAAGATATGGCGAGGGGAGTACGTGGATATCTTCTCACTCCTGAACAGAGAGCCCACTAAGGAAGAAAGGGAGGGTCAGGATGAGAAGGACAAGGAGCAGGCACGCCGCCGTAAGCCGCCGCGTACCTGGGCTAACTGGCTCCCCGCTTATTTGATATACATGGCGGTGTATTTGAGGGCGCGGCCGGATCTAGCTATTCCCATGGTCCAATATTTGGACAACATATACAGGGCGATGGTAGATTTCCCGGGCCCCTCATGGCTAGCATATGATGAGGAATTCCGTATGAGGATTCCCCTGCACCCCGAGATGAGATGGGATGAGCCGTGCCAGAGACTGTGGCTCTTGTATATGACACCCACACGTCCTGCCCCGGGGGATAGATACCATTGTGGACATGCGGTCCAGCGAGCAGCTCCAGCGCAGGTTACCCGCCAAATGGCGGGGCAGGGGGTTCCAGCCCGCCTGCTGTGCTGGACTTTCTCGTCCAATGGTTCCTGCAGTCGGAAGAACTGCAGGTATAAGCACGAGTGTCCCACATGTTCTGGTCCCCATGCAGCCTCTGCTTGTCCCAAGCCTGGGGGGGTGCGAGGCAGAGGGAGGGGTGGACAGTGGGCTGGCAAGCCTGCCACGGATGGAACTAGTTCTCCGAAAGGCCCCCTCCCCAATTAAGGTGGACATGCTGGAGCGCTGGCTCGCATCGTACCCAAGGGGAGAGGACAGGGAGTATCTCATCCAAGGTTTTAAGCAGGGATTTCGTATCCCTTTTATGGGTGATAGATCCCCTCAGGATGCTCCCAACCTTTTATCCCTCAGAGGAAGGGAGGAGGTAGCCGAGGCCAGCATTAAAAAGGAGTTAGACGCGGGCAGGGTCGCCGGACCTTTTCCCGCACCCCCTTTTCCCAACCTTAAGGTTTCACCATTGGGTTTGGTTCCTAAAAAGTCCCTAGGTGAGTTTCGCCTTATTCATCATTTGTCCTACCCAGCCGGCCGATCGGTCAACGATGCGATACCTGATGACCTTTGTTCGGTCAGGTATACATCGTTCGACCATGCGCTGCGCATGGTGCGCTCGTGTGGCCCGGGTGCCTTGCTGGCCAAGTGCGACATTAAGTCAGCTTTTCGCCTCTTGCCGGTGCACCCGGGCGACTTTGAATTGCTGGGTTTTAAGTTTAGAGGGGAGTATTATTTTGATAAGGCCATGCCTTTTGGCTGCTCCATATCATGCTCGGCTTTCGAGCGTTTTAGTACCTTCCTAGAGTGGGCTTTCGTCCGCAGGTCAGGGTCCCGGTCTGTAGCCCATTACCTGGACGACTTTTTATTCGGGGGTGAACGGGGCTGGGACACGTGTGCACGTCTCCTCAATACATTTCAGACGCTAATGCAGGAACTGGGTGTCCCTTTAGCGCCCGAAAAGACCGAGGGCCCGTCGACCAAACTAGTATTCCTGGGGGTTGAGATTGATACAGTAGTACAGGCTTCTAGGTTACCGGGTGATAAGGTGTCCAGGATAGTGACCCTTATCTCGGAATTGCTGGCTAAGCGTAAGGCATCCCTGAGGGAACTGCAGGTGCTACATGGGCACCTCAATTTTGCCTGCAGGGTGGTCGCACCGGGCAGGGCTTTCGCCCGGCGCTTATGCGACGCCATGGCAGGGTTATCCAGGCCCCACCACAGAGTCAGGCTTACCCGGGGTATCAGGGCAGACATGTTTGTCTGGTTGCAATTCCTGAGGGAGTTTAATGGGGTCTCATTTTGGAGGTCTGACCTCCTGGCATCCCCCAATTTCCAGATCCAGTCTGATGCCTCAGGATTTAATTTAATTTAATTTAATTTAATTATCACATTTATATACCGCTCACTCGGCCAAAGCCAACTCAGGGCGGTTCACAATAAAAATTAAAAACACAAGTTAAAACAGTTAAAACAGTTAAAACTACCCACCCCCTAAAAACAAGGGCTGCAGGATCCAAAGGCACCATGGGGAAGAGTTCTTCTACACCAACCACCCAATGGCGGTTACCCTTCCACCTGCACCCCACACTTGACCCGCCAGCCAGGTTTTAAGATCTTTTCTGAAAGGCAGCAATTCCGTCCGGAGACGTAGCTCTGTTGGCAGGAGGTTCCAGAGGGCCGGTGCAGACACGGAGAAGGCTCTCCTCCTTGTGCCAGAGAGGCGAGCCCCTCTGGCTGATGGAACGATTAGAGAGCCCCTCCGGTCCGCTCTGGTTGGACGGACAGACGTCCTCAGGGCGATGCGGTCTCTTAGGATCCCTGGGTTATGGGATGTACTTCAATGGGAAGTGGGCCTATGGTGGGTGGCCACCGGCATGGGCAGGCACAGGTCGCCTGCGGGATCTCACATACCTGGAATTTTTTCCCATTCTGGGGGCTTTGATGCTATGGGGCGAACAGTGGGCTAATTCGGTGGTGCATTTCTGGTGCGACAATGCTGCCGTTGTGCACATTGTCAATGCACAGACTTCTAAATCGCCCAGGGTCATGGATCTAGTGCGCCATTTTGTGCTGCGCTGCCTGCGCCTCAACGTCTTGTTCAGGGCCAGGCATGTCCCAGGGGTTAATAACGATATTGCTGACGCTTTGTCCCGCCTGCAGATCTCCCGGTTCCGCGCCTTGGCCCCGGATGCGGAGGAATTTCCCTCGCCACTCCCGGACGAGATGTGGACTATTGGCAGGGAGAGGTGAACCGGGCGATTGGCCTGTCACTAGCGCCACGCACGCGTAAGGCGTATCAACAAGCATTCAATTTGTATAGGGCTTTTGCTACTCGATTTCAATGGCCAGAGACCTGGCCCATCCCGGTGGACCATGTTCTGCGGTTCATGGTTCACCTGCATGCACAGGGCCTTGCACCTCGCACCATAGCATCCAAGCTCTCGGCGTTGGCTTTTATGGCCAAAGTAGGGGGTCATGTGGATACCACCTCTGACTTCCGTGTGAGACACGTTTTGGAGGGGTGGGTGCGCGAGCGCGGGCGTTGCCCGGATGACCGGCACCCTATTTCCCCAGGGGTTCTTACCCAGTTGGCCCGGGGCTGGCCAGGCCTCTGTTTTGATCATTATGAGGCAGCCCTTTTTCATGCAGCCACAACGGTGGCATTTTTTGGAGCGCTCCGCATCAGCGAACTCGTGATGCTGTCTAAGGCGGATGCAAGTGGTAGGGCACTGGAACTCGGAGATGTATATGTTGCCAAAGACTGGGCCCAGTTGAGGATTCGCTCCTCCAAAACAGATCAGCATGGCGTAGGCAGTGGAGTAAGACTGCTACGGTGTTCTTTGGCAGACATCTGTCCGGTTGGTGCCCTACAGGAATACCTGGCACTGCGTGGCTGGCACCACGGCCCGTTTTTCTGTCACCAAGATGGGTCTCCCCTTACTAAATTTCAGTTTTGGAAGGTGACAGCCAGAGCCCTCACCAGGGTGGGACTACCAGGTGCCCGTTATGGCACACATTCGTTCCGTATTGGCGCAGCCTCTACAGCAGCTGCTTTTGGGTACTCTGGGGCTGACATACGTAGCATGGGGAGGTGGGGCTCACAATGTTTTCAGTTTTATGTGCGCCCACTCCCGCCATGAGTACCAATCCAGTCACCTTACCTTCCTTTTTCTCAATTTTCTTACAGACCCTGGGTGTCGTATTACACCGGTGACAGTATGGCTGGTGGGCCACAGCTATGTGCTCAGGGCAGCGCGTTACGCTGCGGCGACAGAGTGGGGACCCCGACTGGGACTGGGTGACCACGCCAGTCTCTCATGGCACGGTAAGCCTGGGATGTTATGGCGGGAGCTGCGGCCTTTCCTTTTTTCTGGCCTGGGGGCTGACCCGCCTGACATTCTAATCATCCACTTGGGGGGCAATGATTTGGGCCAGGTCACCGGCTTATCGCTCAAGCATGCGATTTGCGAGGACCTCGCCTACTTGCATTATGTCTGGCCTGCCACAGCCCTGGTTTGGTCGGACATTGTTCCGCGCCACTCTTACAGAGGGGGCGTTAACCTCCTGGCCCTTGACCGAGCTAGGCGCGCGGTCAATAAGGCAGTGGCGCGGTTTCTCACCACCAGGGCTTGGGGACGGGTTAGTCATCACCCCGATATTAGTCTACAAAATTGTGACTTGTATGCAGGGGATGGGGTCCATCTGTCGCGAGGAGGTATGGACCTCCTGTTGGGTGACTGGCGAGCAGGCCTGTTGACCGAGCTGACGGTCTGGGGGGGGGGCGTCAGGTCTTCTGTGAAGCCCCTCCGTGTGGCGGGTAGCACTGGTAAGGTAAACAGTATGACCCACAAGTATCCGGCAGGTTCGCAATTGACTGGACAACACTAGACAGGAATAAAGTAGTTAAACGTTGTCCGGTCAACGACGAATCAGGCGATGGGGTGATGATGATTGCTAACCAGCATGCATCACCCCTGTGATTTCACGGATACGCGTCAGAGGGTGGGGTCATGAGTTAGTTATTGACTACGGTCAACAATTTGTTTGTTGTTAACAAACAAATTGATACAATTTGATACATTGTAACCAATTGCCGTTGGCAATTTTGGGGTGGTACCTTACCAGTGTTACTTCGGCCTGCTTGCCTTAGGAATTATGATTGGTCGTTTTACCAATACAAATTTATAATTCGGACTAGGGCATTGAATCAATAAATGTGGCCCTTTGCTGTTATCCACTTTCAATGTTGTCTGTGTCCGTTATTGGGGGGGTGCGCCTGCAATGATGGTGCAACCAAGGGAGTAAGACAATATCCATATTCCCTGGAAAATGTATACACAAATAGTAGCAAGGAATAGTGTGGCGGGGGAAATTGTGGGCCAAGAAAACAAACCTAAACAGAACAGGGTGGATTAATATTGGGCTAAATGGCTTGCTAAAATATGCAACCTATTTACAGAACATCTTTCTAAATGGCAATAAAATTAGCTAGATGGAGCCCATTTTTAGCTGCTGAATTTTAAAATGGAATTTCATCTTTGGACAAGTCAATTTCTCAGAAAGGCAAATTGTCATTGTATCTCGGTTGAGCAGACAATGACAATCCTAGCAATTGATGGCTAAAATACAACTTCTTGTTTCATCTCTCCTTAATAGAGCTGTGATCTTCCACAAGGCAAAGCAAGTGAAGTTTGGTTTGTTCTCACGTGCACAAACTTTATGTTGCTAATAGTGGTTGCTTCCTGTTTTTTACCTCAGCTGGAGCTCCCAAGGACATTTTTTAGACTGAAATCTGCTTCCCTGAAGCTGAGGGGCAAGCCACATTTCATGCAATTGCATATAACCGTGGCTTAATTGTGTTTCTAATGAGAACCTCAGAAAGATACAATTTTGAAAGGAAGGCTGATTGGAGGAGACTGCAATCTTTATGGTCAATGACTTCCTCCAACTGTACCCTCACCACCACTAGGAACACAGGGCACTTATCTACCCCAATAAAGTGGTCACCTTAGGCATCAACCAAAGCACTGTGTTGCCTTATCTCAAAATGTAGAGTGTTGTCTCCTTGGTCTGTTCACAGGTCACCTATGTTGTATTATAAAAACCTAGCAGAGGACCAACAGTGGGAAGCAAATCTTAAGTGAGGAAAGGTTCAGCACTCCATTCCTCCTGCCACTCCTCAAAACAATAAATTATTTTCATTGAAAATATAGGAGGTGGGGGTGAGAAAGACAGACACCTGTGAAGAATATGTGATAACATGTGGCTTACCTCAAGAAATGTATCATTATCAACATTCTATGAAGGCAAAATAACACAGAGTACAGTACCCCTAATCCTGTGAAGATACTAGGTCCACTTATAATCTCCAGTTAATATCAAATAAATAGAATTGTTGGATGTTTTGTAGACCGTTTGGCCTATATAAATGTATCTTCTATCTTTGAGACTACAGAATGATGATCTAAATTAGTAAAAAGGAAGGGGAGGAACTCAGAAGGTAAGCAGGTACAAACAGTAAATGAAGATATTACGCTTTCATACTTTTTAAAAAAGGCTTTAGATGCATCAGTGGCTTATTAAGGTGAAAAACAAATGTGTGGGAGTGTTTTTAAATGGAATGCATGGCAAAAAAGCCCTCCTTAAAGTGCAGGTGCTCAAGTCAAATGTTATGGATAAAAACATGAAAGGGTTGTGATACCTTTTCACATGTCAGGTTTCCTTCTTAACTGGAAGACTGCGAAAGAATGCCCAGGCTTTGCTTGACATGATCTCAAAATGCTGAAGTATCTTGCCCTAAGGAAGATTTTGGAAGCAGCTGAATGATAACTCAGTACAGAATGTGTACAATATTGTATTATAGTTGTTCATGGTTGACAGTAACCTTTGACAGCAGGCATGGATAGGAAGGGGTCTTTTATTCCTGAAGGGGGATGTCAGAAGAAGATGGAATGCAAAAGCCTAGCATAATTGGTACAGGTCAGCTTACCGATGCTCAGCAGCAGTCACAAATATTATCATCTATCACCTTAGCTGGCACAAAAATAGTTCAGTGGCCATTAATTTTCAAGAGGAGATGCCTTCTGAGAAGGAGAGTCACTTTCTCCCTTGGGACCCAGAAAACTGGCTAGGCCGCAAGCTTTGTGACGCTCAACATAAGATTCATTCATGTGAACCTTGGTAGCTTGGAAATGACCCTTCAGCAGCTGTGCCATACAGGGAATAGTGAGAAGTACTGCCATTTTAAATTCATTTTAAATTCTGGTGGTTGGAGAGGATATGGAAGCAAAAAATAAAAAATAAAAAAAATCTTTACTGAAACTCAGTTAATTAGAAAGGAAGTGACAGATTTCTACCCAGCTATATTATTATTTTTTAAAAAGGTAAACAAGCCTTCAAGTTTCAATATTCATATGGTAAACCTGCCCCAGTCTGAAAGCCCTTCTCACCACATCAGAAGTTTCACTTCAGTATCATCCTTTGCCCTTGCATCAAACATCAACATACAGTATATTAAAAGATCAGGCTGAGTTACATTGTTTGTCTTAGAGGCTGGTACATGGCATGTGTACATCTTCTACCAAATACAAAGTAAACACCACAGAAATCCTATCAAATGGTCTACCCATATCCTTAACCATTTCTTCCCCTCAGCTCCAATGGGAAATCATTCTTGCACTTTGAAAACATGGTTTATCATGGCAGATGCCCACCCTGCTTTACAAGATGGAAAGCTAAGCACTTCAAACCACGGAAAAGGCAAAATTACACCAGTCAACATTTATACAGAAAGTTTACCCCATTTTTGTTGTTATCCACAAACCAGCATTTTGTTTGCCCTGAAGTACACATAGCTGTACATAACTTAATGTCATGCAAATGAAGAAAGTGCCATTTATAAGTTCATCTGGTAGTAGAAGTGCACAGAAGTTAATTTCACATGAGCAAAGATTTTCAAAGTTGGAAAAACATAAAAGGGAAGAAACAGAAAGACTGCCAAAAAAAATTAAGAACCATCACACTTCCCATTACCTGCACTGGAAGGCAAGAAGGTAATGCAAGAGAAGTCTTTCAGCCTTCCATATCTATCCGGGGGGTGGGGGTGGGGGTGGGGATGAGGGGGATACCCCCATAATGCCAGAGACAGCCTGGCTTCCAGTCTATCATTTTAAAAAATAGATGGGATCAAGAAGGATCCATTATTTCATTCTTTCAAGCCGATTCTGAAGTTCTTTGAAAACAGATGCTGTCTTTTGACACCAGTTCAGAGGGTTGCTCCTTCTTTTAGGTTGGGTCCCATTAAGATGTAGTATTTCCTTTTCCATACCACTCCAGGGCATAGAGATAATGCACAGCAAGGAGTCCAGTTGTAGCATAAAACCCTCTATGAAATTTGCCAGAAACCTACATGAGGAATCCTTCCATCTCTTCCAGCTTCTTGTACTCATCACTTTTAAAAACAATTTGACACAAAGTCAACTCCAAATGTAAACAGTAACATATTAAGCCCCCACCCACCCTAGCTGGGTTAAAAACTAGCAACAAACTCAAAGAGTTGATATTTCTAGGTACTGTATTACATAAAGATCCATTTCAGCAAATACTCAAAATCCATTTACGAAATAACACAGATTTTCTGTTGTTGTTTTTTGCTTATAAAAAGGCATGCACTCAAAGTACAAGAGATAGTGAAAGATTTCATTTCGTTTGTGAAAAGCATGATCAAAATGCCTCAAAGTGTTGCTAGTAAAGCTTGTATTCTCTGTCTTTGCTGGAAAGTGCTAATCTCTATTTATATTTCAAATTGAAAGGGCCATTCTGTTGCCATGGTGCCAGCAACTTAAATACTGTAATAGTACCTGAAGTGTATATGGGGCAAATTGCCAGGTAAAGCATCAAGATGTATGTATGTATGTATGTATTTATGTATTTATGTATTTATGTATGTATATATGTATGTATGTATGTATTTATTTATTTATTTTGCTGACTAACTAACTGACTGACTGATTAAATAAGTCTTAGGAATCAAAGGATGTATTAGGCAAAGAAGCTAGAGGCCAGTTGAAAGTAGAATAAATTCAATACAAAGTACCTTTCTTTCTTTAAGATGATGTTGCCAAGTCAACCCAAAAAAGTAATTTTCCTGTAGTTTATTGATTTGAGATAAAATTTGCCTCATGATATGACTGTTACTGTATTTTAAAATAATATGAAAAAAGATTATATTATCATACCAGATCTTCTGAGTCATCACTTCATTTATTTGCTCATAGACACATTAAAACTCCCCATTAAGTTTCAGCCATTTCCTTTCACTCAAGGTCTGATGAGGGAAAAGAAATGAATAGCTATATTGTTCAAATTGTTTTGAACCTCTGTTGGCCCAGTAAAAACAAAAACAAACTAGCAAAATAACTTCTTTTGGAAGATAAATTGATGCATTTTACTCACTGTTCTGAATAAACTATAGCCATCCTAGTAGAGGTTTGCAAGATGATACTTATCAGATTTTGCTTAATGTTGAATAGAAGATGTATGCATTCAAGGATGACAGATTATTTTGGACTGCATGGAATTTAAATAACTATGCAAACTGACTGAGAGCCAAATGGAACAAAATGAAAGTGTGGGTATCAGTCCAGTACGGAAAGAATATGATCACCAAGTTTGGTGATCAACTGGCAGTTCAGATCTTCTCTGTGTGCCCTCGGTTCTTGCGATCCCTTTGAGACTTACTGGAAATAGTGGAGACTGAAATAATGCAGCCCCAGTAAGAAACATCTGAACTGTGAGAATATTTAATGAGACTGAATCCATGAGGTTTGTGACCATACTGGTGGGTAGGTGTCTCTCAGCCTAGATATACTCTGGTGGGCTTCTCCTTTTACACAGAAAGCTGTTTCATGCAATAGGGCTCTGGCACATGCCCTGCTCTACTAGAATGGCACAATGTGGCAAGCATGGAGCGTGCAGAACAGAAGGAGAAAAGTCTATTAAATTCTTGGTTTGTTTTGGTGAGGAGCTCTATGTGTGAAAGGAATTCCAGCAAGAACCAGGTAGTTGAGTCAGCAGCCAAGTTCCCTAGATAAAGGAGAGCAAGGATCTTCCCTTTATGGTGAGGCAGTGAGAAACCTGGCCTGAGCGGCTGATTATTTTTTTCAGCTGAAAAACACAAAAAGAAATAGCTTTTTATTCCACCAACATGATGCTCTCCAGTTCCGGTTCCTCCCAACCATTCCAACCCTAAGTAATGACCCTTGTTTTTTTGTGCAAAGAACAGGGTCTGCTTCCCACAGACTCTTAGGGGTCATAGAGCCTCTTTTCCCTGGTGGGATCCATTCACATTTCAAGATTATGACTGAGAGAATGATGAACACTATAAGACAACAGAGGTACACAGCCAGGAGGAGGGGACAGGAACTGTGTTCAGGGAACCACCCCCTCCCCATCTTGCCCTTAGGAGAGGGAAAGTAGGGGAGAACCGCCCACCGCCCAATTCTTGGTGGTTTCAGTTGCAAAACCTTTCACACCACACACTAAGGACTACTTAAGAGCAATCTTCTCTTGACAGGACAAGAAACAAGACAGAACAGCCATGTTAGATCACCTAGTTGAAACACGGAAAGAACAAGCAAAACCATATACTTAAGCTGTCATCAGTCCTGTGAAGCATGGGTTGCACTGCAACTGTTTAGTGCTCCTGAGGCATCACTCTTCTGCCATGAGCTGTAAAGGGAATTAAAATGGTGGTTCCACACAGCACAACATAGTGCTGTCTCCCCATTACCATCTTGTAATATCCATGGCCAGAGTACAGCATGGGAGATCCCAGCGATTGGAGAACAATGGGGGAAGGGACCACCTCCACTAAATTCATGAGGGACCACTTGAAGTTTTTAATGAATCATTTTTAACTAATGCAGTTTCATATTAACACTCTAATCTACTGCCCTGAGGGCGGGGTGGGGGTGGGCTGGGGGGATGAGCAGGCCTCTCTGAGAAGAGATAGGGACAATGGAAGCATTACTTACATTCAGAGCCTTTTTAGAGGCACTTTCCTTGTTGCTTTGGCATACAAGAACAGCTACACCTTTATGTTGGTTTATTTCTAATAGTTCTAAACTCTGCATCTCAGGCCAAATCAGACAACAGGGGAAGAAATTCCCTTCCCTTGCACCTAGCCTCAGGACAGCTTGCTAAACAAAGATGGTTTGGAAATTTAAGAAAATGAAATAAAAAAAATTCAAAATCAAAATTTAAATTATAATTTTTTTACTATACCTGTTCTAGTGCAACAAGGAAGTACAAAATTATTTTTTCCAAATGACTAACACTGCCCAGAAACAGGCAGGGCCAATAAACTGCATGAATCACTATCACTTTGCAAGTCCATACTAACCAGACTAGCCATAGCCCTCCCCCATTAAAAAAGAGTGCCATAAATTTGGTTTGGGGAAAAATACGGGAAGGTGACACACAACAATCTTGAATACAACAATCTGATCTTAGTGTCCTATGGCTCCTCCATTATAAGTAAAGGTAAAGGTTTCCCTTGCTCGAAAGCCAGTCGTATCCGACTCTAGGGTGCAGTGCTCATCTCTGTTTCTAAGCCGAAGAGCCAGCGCTGTCTGCTTCTGCAGACGTTTCCATGGTCATGTGGCAGGCATGACTAGACACCGGAGCGTTGGCAATTCCAGAGGGGGAAATGTTGTTAAGAAAACAACTATAAAAGGCAGATACTGTAAATATTTTTTTTTGAATTCCAGTGATACATATGTTTCTTTGACCTCAGTGGCTGCTGCAAGACAGCATGCCAGAATGGTCTCCCTTCCTCCAGGGCATTGTATAATACACTGGCTGTGTAGTGTGAATTTGTGTTTATTATATTTTTATTACTGCATTTTCATTGCATTTTACGTGGGTAAAACTATGGTAATACGGTAACAGTCAATAAGTTTTGGTTGGATTAAATCATGTAAACATAAATAGATATAGGTATATATAAATGAGGACAGAACTGGATAAATTTTATGTTGCGTATAATGTAGTGGAATATGTTTATTGAGATATAATGAAGGGTGGGGTGGTATTGCATTGCTAAAGTAGTAGTAGTAGTTGTTGTTATTATTATTATTATTATTATTATTATTATTATTATTATTATTATTATTATTATTATTATTATTATTATTATTATTTTACTGTCTTTATTTTTTTGGATTTGGTTTGTAGTTTTCTTTTTTTGTCTTGATTTTGTTATATTTTTTTGAAAATTAAATAAAAGATTTTTTAAAAATGAATGGTCTCCCTTATAATAATAATAATAATAATAATAATAATAATAATAATAATAATAATAATAATAATAATAATAATAATAATAATAATAATAATAATAATAATAATAATAATAATAATAATAATAATAATAATAATAATAATAATAATAATAATAATAATAATAATAATAATAATCACTAAGAACAGTGCACATTATTAACTTCATCTAAGTACTACTACTATTATTCTCTTTCCTTTCAACTCCAGTTCATACATAAAAACACATCTGGATATTAAAGATCTGGAATTATGGAACAATGTGATCATGAATTAATTAGCATGGAGTACATTTGTTCCTTATAGACAAAGCAACCAAGACAGCCATAAGATCACAGTAATGCACTATTTGGGGATAGGAGCTACGGAAATCCTGGTCCAAATTGCCATTACTAGAAGCTAAATGAAAATAAGATTGTATTAGTGCTTTGGCTAGCCTTGACACAATAAATACTAATTCTTATGATGAGAGCTGATTTGGACATCATGGTCACTAGAAATTTGATATATCACATGAAGCAGAGATATAACTAAGGGAGAGAGAAAGGAAGGGAGAAATAATCAAATTTGTCTAGCTCTATGAAGCAGCCATTAACACCTGTGCTATTCTAAGAATGTCATGAACAACCCTTACAATACCTTTCTGAGGCTATCACATAACAGATGTCTTCACTACTCTGGCAGGTTGTACATGAATCCTAGCAAATTGTGAAATGGTCAAATTTGCATCTGCAATTGGCAGGAGATTAAATTACAGGTGCCTGAATTATCTCAGAAATCTCCTTTTAATGAACATATTAAATTGTCTGAGGTTGGGCCCCTGTCCAAAGCTTGGGGCCAGAATCCTCCTGAAAAAACAACAACCCATGTGCTCATTGATAATAATACAAGTCTTTCACAGCCTTTGGTGTAGGGTGCCTGTTGTATGGCCAGGAACAGTGATTGTGAAAATAGGAATGCAACAATCTGCAAAAGGATGAAGGCTGCTTGTGTGATTACTATTGTGCACACATATTTTTTTCAGTTGGATTCTAGCCCAAATGAATAATCCCCAGTGTTGTACATTCCTATATAAAATTCATGTAAAGTACGTTTTGACTTGGTTGTACTCATTCTTATTATTTTAAAACTCATCAGGCAGAAGCCCTTTTCTTCCCCTGTATTGCTTATACTTCTGCCTTTTTTTAAAAAAAAAACAGCTTATATTTGTGCTGTGAAAATGGAATATTCGATTTCCATTGGCATGCCAGTAGAGGAGCTGAGAGGGCCCATTGCGACCCAGGAAGGGACTTACTGTGGTAAAACTGAAGGTGCTCCAGATCTGTGAAAATGAACAATTTGCCATTTGCCATCCCGGCGATGCCAGATCCGGGTCTCCTCAGACTGTGCAGTGCGAGGGATGCCACTTGTGTCAATGTACTGCGTGATGCGGATATAAGCAATGCAGGCAGACTCGTCTCCCATCAAGTGGATGTGTGGGTTCAGAATGGTAGTGTGCACTGGCTTGCTGTTTCTGGACCACACTGGAGGAATGGGAGGAAAACCAGTGAAACCAGTATAGCATCAGCTCTTTGCTTCTCTGACATAACTGGGACACCTCCTCTAGTCTTCAAAAAATGCTTATAGCAACCACAAGAAGAAAACATGCCACACAGTTCTTTAGACTTGTTTTAATCTATGCTCCAACCAAGAGCAACATGCTAAGGTAAAGGTCTCCCTAGCTCAAAAGCCAGTCATGTCTGACTCTAGGGGATGGTACTCATCTCTGTTTAAAGCACTGTCTGCATCTGAAGACATATCTGTGGTCATGTGACAGGCAGTGGTGGGCTCCAAAAATTTTTTACTACCTACTCTGTGGGTGTGGTATGGTGGGCATGGCCAGGGGAAAAACCCTGTGTTGCACCTGAATTAGGACTACTTTATTTCAAAACTTGGATGGGCGGGGCCAGCCAGAATTTCTGCTACTAATTCTGGCAAACTGGTGCGAACCTGCTGATGCCCACCAGTGGTGGCAGGCATGACTAAATTCCAGAGTGCACTGAATGCTGTTATCTTTCCTGCTGAAGCAGTACTTATTTATCTACTTGCAATATATTGCTTTTGAACTGCTAGATTGGCAGCAGCTGGGACAGAGACAGGGGCTCACTCTGTCATGCAGCAAACGTGTCTTCCAATTGCAGACCTGCTGACCTTCCAGTTGACAATTTCAGCATCTTTACCACTAAGACACTGCAATAACCAAGATGGTTACAGCAAACATAAATTAAAACATTTTAAAATTATTGTCAACTATCCCATGCTGGGAGTAAAGCATTTCATTCTGTATCCAGTCATTTATGACTTTTTTGGGGAGGGGGAACCCTTAGTAATGATTAAGAGATGAAACTATGAATGTTTATGGGCATAAAAACTTAAAAGTCTGCTTATATTGGACCTGACCACAGGTGCATCCCTCTTCAGTGCAATTTATTTTGGCTCACAGTAGCCTTCCAGACAAAAATACTGGTGCTAGGATGATTTTCTTCTTCTTCAAGGAGTCTTTCACCTTCTGATAGCCAAAATCTTATTGAATGACAAAGTCAAGAGACTCATACCATCATTATTATGAAGCATTTATATTCGCCTTTATAGCATTTGTAGTTTGGAACTCAGGATTGTACCAGGTGGGCTGCTGAAAAGACCTTGCAGGCAAACATTATGCCTGATAAAAACAGTAGGTAGAGGGTGCTTACAGTTTTCAAAGTAGAATCGATGGAAATCCAGACCTTCCACTAGGTTCCCTAGAGCTTCTGGTTCAAAGGCAGTCATTCCAGGATCGCACATTTTTCTGAAGAAGCCAGAAAAGTCAGAAATATTAGGAAGGATGAAATCATTTTAATTCCTTTTGTCTGGTAGCCTTTTTTCATCTCTATGAATGAACCGCTAGTGTCTGGTGGCCATGTTATCCTGCTATGTTAATAGAGCAGACCATACTGCCAGCAACTCAACGCCAAACAGCTGGTGGCAGTTAACTAGCCTGACAACCCTGTGGCCTTGGCAAAGTTGACAGGGAAGGGTGATGGTCCCCAAGTGGATTAAATCCCATTTGAATCCCACTTTATGGAGGGCAGAAGTTTCATCAATACTGGCTTGGGGCTGATGAGGACTTTGTGTGCCAAAAGGGCTCAGGACCAGAAAGTGACTTGTGGAACTATCAGTCATGCTGCGATGCAGAAGGCAGCTGAAAGGCCACGGTATTATGTTCGCAGGACAATCTTCATGGCTGATTGCCATGATGATCGCCAATATTCGGAATTGGGTATGGCACAAGAAGAAGAATGAACCGCTAATAGAGTTAACTCTGCTGTGAAACCCAGGGATTTAATTTCATTTGCTGAGATCCAGTTATTAGTCTGAACTAGAGTAGATCTACTGGATCAATGAAATATTGATAAATTGACATATACAGTATGTGTAAAACTCATCCATTCAGTGTGTCTACTATAGTTGTGAATAACAAATGCATTTGGCCTGATTTATTACAGTGTTTTTTGGGGAAAAGCTGTCTCACTCCCACAGGTTGCTCATGAGGTCATCCTGAGATTTGGAGCTCACTTTCATCAGTATGCTGATGATATGCAACTTTCTCTCTCCTTTCCCACCTCAGCAGTGGATGCTCTTTGTAACTCTGTAGCCTCTATCCTTCATCAGTAAATCCTTGGTGTTTGTTCTCTTAGCTCACAATCTAGGCCTGTGCTTTCTCATCCAGCGATAATAGCTGTGATTTATCTTTGGCCAAACTGCAAAATAAATCCATCTACTTCAATTATAATGTGAGATAATAATGACAAAGTGTTTGGAGATGAATAGAGGAACAGAAAGCAGAAGCTGTCAGTGTTCGCTCCTTAATGGTACTTTGTAGGTTTGTGCAAGAAAATAGCTAATTTGCTTGCCTTCAGATTTTTCAAAACTGAACAGAAGCACCATGCAACTTTGTATGGTGACAGTGTTGAGAGTTTTTACTGCTAATCACCCACCTAATCACTAGACCATCTCAGTGGGTATCTTTCTTGCATCCCCTTCAAGCTCAAACGACCCCCTAGGCAAACTCACGTGTAGGATTCAAAGTCCCCATTGCTTATTGCTTCAATCAGCTGCTCTGTCACTTTAATGATTTCCTGTTTCCGTACTGTTGGGTTTAAGAAAACAAACAAACAGAAGATTGACAATGAAAATATGGCATGCAAACAGAGACAGCAAGGAAATAATATTTTCAGAGTCAGGTTTGTGTCATGATTCTGAGGAGCCAAGAGAAAGCACATGGTATGATAGTAGGATGGAAGAATTGATTTTCCTGAAAACTGCATTATTATTTTTTTTAAAAAAAGCAAGCTTGTCATCCTTGTAGCTATGAGCTTATATCTGAATGTCTTCAAGGCATATATCTTGGTATCTTAGCAGTTATAAGGTTGGCTCGGGATAAAATTCTTGATTGTTTTCTGCCCTTTCCATAACTACCAAAGCTAGAATAAGTTATAGAACCAAAAACCAGCTTCATTTTAAATTCCAAGTACAACAAATTCTGCAGTTAATTCTGAATGAAAGAAGAAAAAGACTGAACAGAAAGAGTCAAGTGGTAAAGAATACCCACCAGAAGGAGGGAGATTTATATATATATATAAATATATGTGTGTATATATATATGTGTGTGTGTATATATACACACACACACTTGTTTTTCATCTTTTAATGAAAGGAGTAAGGCAAAAGGCTAGCTCTACAGACTAGCCACTGAGAGGGACTGAAATATGAAGTGCATGCCAGAGGCAGAGTAGTGAGATTGCTTTGCAAAAGACAGAAAAAACAGCCTTCATACATTAGACATGTATAACAGGAGGACACCTTTGTTAACGGACAGGCCCCTGTAAATTCTTTGCCTATGTGTTGTCATGCTACAGTTACTTGTTGAGGTTGAGGCACGGTGAAAAAACACTGGGCCTAGGAGGCAGGTTACACACAGAGATATTTAAGGCAAAGGTGGGTGAACTTCAGCCTTGCTGATGTTATTGGACTGTATCTCCCATCAACCATAGTTCACAGGTGAGAGAATGCTGGGACTTCCAGTCCAACAACATCTGGAAGAAGAAAAACTTATGTGGCCTGTCATGGTTACTTCCAAACCTTTGAGTGAACACTGCATATCTAGGTCTGCCAGTTTAAGGGGTTAATTCCCACACCAGTTGTAGCATCCTAATGCTAAGGGTTTACCCTAGCCATACAAATCAAAGCATAGCATAAACAGTGCAGATCTATCTATATCATCAATATAAAAAAGTAGGGAGCGGAGGGATTACCAGACATCTATACTGTGCCCTGTTTGCTTTGGCTACTGTTGGCTCCAGTCACCCGAAATCAATGTCAGGGCAAATGAGGCAACAGGAATTGTCCAGTCTTAGAGTCATATTGAAATCCCCAAATAATTTCATGTGTCCAGCTTCCCCCACAGCATCAGAAGGCACAGACCATATCAGATTGTGCTCAAAATCTGCCAGCAAATGATTGCGCTTAAAACAACCAAAACAACGCCCCAAATCCTCTTGCACACATGCAACTCAAAATTATATTTATTATTATTTATTTATTAAACTTATATCCCACCCTTCTAGGAAAAACTTTTCTATTCAGGGTGGCTTACAGCATAAAATTCAAAAATACAAACTGACAAATATTAAAATTTTCATATAAAACCCTCAAAACCCAAACACCCTAATAAGAAAGCCTATTTTGGAAGCAATGAGTCAGAATAAAATGCCTAACAACAACCATTGGTAAAATTTTGCCAAAGGCCTCTTTTAAAAAGGAAGTTTTCAATTGCTTGTTAAAAATATGGAGAGATGGTACCAGGCGCAGCTCCACTGGGAGGGAATTCCACAGCATTGGTGCCACCACCAAGAAGGCTCTTTTCATAGTCATGGCCTTCCTAGCTAATCTCAGCGGTGGCACCTGGAGCTCCATTGTCATGGAGGAGCAAGTGATGCAGGCTGTTGTCCTGAGGGGAAGATGTTCCACCAGGTAGGAAAGTCCCAAACCATTTAGGGCTTTGAAAGTTAGAACTAACACCTTGTACCTGATAAAGAAAGAAACTGGGAGCCAGTACAGCCTTGCCAAGGCTGGGGAAATTTCATCAAATTTTCTCATTCCCATAACCAGCCTGACTGCTGCATTCTGAACTTTTTGGAGCCTTTGTAACAGGCACAGGGGAAGCTTTGCATGTGTTCTTCCCATACAGTGATTTAAATTATGCCTGCAGTACAATCTACAAAGCACTTCCACCAGCACATTGCACAATTAATCATGGTGGGGATACACAACCAATTGTGCAATTGCATAGTGCAATTCATTGTTGCCAGCAGGAGCGTGCTGGGCACCTTGGGAGTGCAGTGGACAGGAAGTGATGGAGTGCCTATTGGGGGGCTGGGGGGGAGAATTCCCATACATTTCCATTACCTCTGCCTGTCTCATGTGTGTGTGTGTGTGTGTGTGTGTGTGTGTGTGTGTGTGTGTGTGTGTGTGTGTGTGTGTGTGTGTGTGTGTGTGTGTGTGTGTGTGTGTGTGTGTCACTGGGGTGCACCAGGATGAGTCCCTGTATCCCTGTGGGCCAGCACACCACTGGTTGCCAGACAGAAATTCAACGTGTATCCCAGTGAACTGGACTTGCCAAAATACTGTGCAAAGACATTCTACTGTAATTAGGATAAGATACAGAGGTAGGGTGAGCAAATCTAGAGTCTTTGCTAAAGAGACAAACTAATTAATAAAATGTGTGGAGTTTGGACGCTTTTCCTTATCTGGGGTCTTTCTGCAATTTGGCATATTAATTTATAACTCCCTTATGAGTTATTCCCACAGAAACTAATTTTCAATTAACTTTAATGTCAGGCCAAAGTCCATCTCCACAGCAGACGCATTCTTTACATTTGGAAAGACTTTACAAATTAACACTGAGAAATAATTTCCCTGGCTGCTATTGGAATCATGGCTCTGTCAAACAGCAGGAGGCAGCCTTGCCTTGTGTGGGTTCTTCCCACATGGCGATTTAAAATGTTGACAGAGATGTTGTTTTGGAAAAGAAAACAAATTTGGGGTGGGGAAAGAAAAAACATGACAGAGAAGACATAAAGGATGAAGAAAGTGCTCAGTTTGCAAATGGACAGAAGAATCACGCTTTGAAAATATGTTTTCAGCACACAATATGTGGAGATACAAACCGTAAATGTGGCTCAGAAAAACAGAAAGAAGGGAGATCCCAGGAGAAAGTGTGGAAAGTCTAGACTGGACTTTCCCAGCCTCCCCTCCAGGAATGTTGGATTAGAACCTCTATTACCACTAGCCACCATGTCTGTTATGTGAACCCTCACCCCTTTTCCCCACCTCACTAAAGCTGAGATCTTCCCTTTTAGGTTAGGTTAGGGGCATCTCTTCTCAAAATGATCTCTCAGCCTGCCTGTTCCTATGTCTTCAGTCTCTCAAAGTTACTCTTCCTCTGTCTTCTGTCTTGGCTCTCCACATTCGCAGCCAAAATTCCATATTTCCTGTTCATCCACTGTTATGTATGTATGTATGCATGTTCATTATACTGTAAAGGCAAGAATGTAACCACTCCAGATACAAACGATACCAGCTGTAAAAGAACGCGAGCAGACAGCCCATAGAGGGCAGCTGCGAGCGTTCAGCCTCACATGGTTCACATTGCTCAATCACGGACAGCCGCGGGAAAACCTTCCCCGCATTCAGCAGCAGAAGAAAGAGGCGTGCCTGGGCGAGGCCACGCCGGTAGCAGCCAATCAGCTACCGTGCTACAAGATTCAAATGTAGAGAGCTACTGTATATATTGAGATGTATCACCGCCATTACCTCATGCTTCACTGGAACCTCATGCAATAAACCTGAGTTAAACCAACCCTTCGGTTGTCCGGTTGTCTTTGGTCCCATACACCAAATTGGCGACGAAGGTGGGATCAATGGCTGCCCACGGGACCAAGACATGCGCCGGCTACGTGATCAAGAAGCCGGGAGACTTGGAGCTGTTTGAGATAGACTTCAACGCAGCGCTGGTGGAGCTCGAAGTCTCAGATGAGGCCAAAAAGAGGGCCATTTTCGTCCGCATGCTCGGACACGAGACCAAGAGGACCTTGGTGGACCTGATTGCGCCAAGGAAGGTGAGCGACCTCAAAGCCACAGAGCTCCTGGCAGCGTTGCGCGCCCATCTCCGGCCAGCAATAGCGATGTTCCCCGCTCGGAGCGCGTTCTGGAGGCGAGTCCAGGCACCTGGGGAATCGGTCGATGAGTTCGCCGCGGCCCTGCGGTTGGCCGCCGGCCCATGCAAGTGGGAGCTTCCCGAAATCACCCTCCGGGACTGCCTGCTCTGCGGTCTGAGGGACACAGAGACTCAGCGCGCGCTGATGAAAAGGGAGCCGCCTCCCTCGTGGCAACAAGTCCTCGACACGGCACAGGCCGCGGAGGCCACTTCTGCCGGGGTGCACGAGCTCCAGGACTGGCGCCCGAAGACCGCCAAGGCGGAGAGCTCGGTGCGCGCGGCCCGGCGAGTTTCGAACTCGTCTGCGGAGAGCGGCGACGACGAGGACGTCTGGAGGGTCCAGAGAGAGGGCCGGCGCTGCGACGGCTGCGGCGCCACCCACGCCCGCGCCAAATGCCCATTCCGCAAGGCCGAGTGCCACAACTGCGGCCGGCGCGGGCACATCGCCAAGGTCTGCCGGAAACGGCGCGAGGCCACCAGGAGTTCTCCAGACCGCTCGGCGAGGCAGGACCGCACCACGAGGCAGGACCGCACCACGAGGCCATAGGACGGCACCCGGACCACGAGGACGCGGGACGAAGTAGGGCGCATCTCCGACGACAGCGAGGACGACGCGCCGGTTTGCAGCGTTTCCACGGAGCACCCCCGTTACTTCGTTGAGGTAGTAATACAAGGGGCCCCTGTTAGAATGGAGGTGGACTCGGGTTCTTCATACTCCATTATTTCCCAGGGGGAGTTTATGAAAATCGCCCCCCACATGCGGCCCAAGCTCAAGGCGTTGAGGGCCACACTGAAGGACGTGCAAGGGAACCGCATCCCAGTGTTGGGGGTTGGGAAGTTCCGGGTTCAGTTTAAAAAGCACACCGCAACGCTTCCCCTAGTCGTCCTCAAGGGAGGTAAATGCAGCCTCCTCGGGACTCAATGGTTCCAGCCCCTGGGATTGTTCATTGGGGGGGTTCATGCCGTGAAAGCACACGCCGCCGGGACTGATCCAATACAGAGCGTGTGCGATGCGCACCCCGAGGTTTTTAAAAAGGGGCTCGGGAAATTCAAGGGCCCCCCAGTGACTTTCGACCTGGACCCTACAGTACGTCCAATCAGACTTAAACCGCGCAGAGTGCCCTTCGCACTAAAGGACAAAATAGAGGCGGAGTTGGACAAATTAGTGGGCCAGGGGATTCTTGTTCCTGTTGATTCTGCGGAGTGGGAAACTCCGATTGTAACAGCGCTCAAGGCCAACGGGGAGGTCCGCATATGCGCTGATTACAAGTGCACCATCAATAAGGCGATCCGCCCTAATGCGTATCCGGTGCCGGTAGTCAGCCACTTGTTGGCCAGGTTACACGGGGGGAGGTGTTTCGCTAAACTCGACCTGGCCCAAGCCTACCAGCAACTCCCAGTGACCCCCGCCGCAGCGGCTGCGCAGACCATAGTCACCCACAAAGGGGCGTTCCAGGTATCGCGCCTCCAATTCGGCGTGAATTCGGCGCCCGGGATCTTCCAGTCACTTGTGGAACGCCTCCTGAAGGGGTTAGAGGGGGTGTTGCCCTATTTTGATGACGTATTGATTACAGGGGGGAGCCGGGCCGAGTTAGCAACAAGGTTGGGAAAGGTCCTGACTATATTCGAAAAGGCGGGGTTGCGGTTGCGAAAAGACAAATGCGTCTTCTTCGCTACAGAAGTTGAGTTCCTAGGGTTCCGTGTCACGCCCGAGGGAATAAGGCCAGCACAATCCAAGGTAGCCGCCATCAAGAAGGCCCCTCGCCCCACCTCCAAGCCCGAGTTGCAGTCGTTCCTCGGACTGCTCAATTTCTACCACTCCTTCCTCCCGCGGAAGGCAGCCGTGGCAGAACCGCTACACAAATTGTTAAAAAAGGACGAGGCATGGAAGTGGGGCGACGACCAGGAGAAGGCTTTCAATGACCTGAAGCGACTCCTGGCATCAGATGCCGTACTGACCCACTTCAATCCCAAACGCCCAGTGGTCCTGATTTGCGATGCATCCCCGGTGGGGGTGGGGGCGGTGTTATGCCATGTGCTGGAGAACGGTAGGGAGGCCCCGATAGCGTTCTACTCTAGGTCTTTGTCCCAAGCGGAGAGAAACTATGCCCAGACAGACAGGGAAGCACTAGCAATAATTGCGGGGACCAAGAAATTTCATGATTTTGTGTACGGCCGCCCCTTCACCATAGTGACTGACCATAAGCCCTTGTTAGGCATCTTCACCGCAGATAAGCCCACACCCCAAATCCTGTCCCCGAGAATGCTCAGGTGGGCCATCTTTCTCAACGCGTATCAGCACGCGTTGGTATACCGGCCCGGGAAGGAGATCAGCCATGCCGACGCCCTGTCGAGGTCCCCCATTCCCCGGGATGGCTGCCACGTGGGCGGAGTAGAGAGGGACCATCAGGTCTTAATGATAGAGGTTCTAGACTCCCCTCCAGTAGTACCGGCCGACATCGCCCAAGCGACAGGCAAGGACAAGACGCTGGCCACAGTTTGCTCCTGGGTACAGAAAGGGTGGCCCGTGTCTTCCCCAGCAGCGGAATTCGACACATTTTTCAAAAAGAAACTAGAGTTGTCCCTAGAGAGGGGTTGTCTTCTGTGGGGACAGCGGGTAGTGATCCCCACGCCTCTCCGGCCGAGGGTGCTTAAACTGCTGCACGTCAGCCACCCGGGGATCGTCCGCTCTAAGGCGCTGGCCCGCAGTTATTTTTGGTGGCCCCAGCTAGACGCCGACATTGAACACATGGTCGGCACTTGCGAAGCGTGCCAAAGCTCAAGGCCAGAAGAGGCTCGCTCGCCACCCAGGGAGTGGGACACGGCTAGGGGGCCCTGGTCCCGGATACATGTAGACTTTGCTGGCCCGTTCAGGGGAACGCTTTTCCTCCTCGTGGTGGACGCGTTCTCCACGTGGTTGGAGGTCATTCCAGTCTCGAGCACCTCCTCGGCCACAACAATTAAACAGTTAAGGAGGGTCTTTTCCACGTTCGGTTTACCCGACACCCTCGTCAGCGATAACGCTAGCTGTTTCACGTCCGCCGAGTTCGGGGCATTCATGGAGCGAAACGCCATTCGGCACGTCACCTCTGCCCCTTTTCACCCGGCCACCAACGGCCAAGTAGAGCGCCTCGTGCGCACCACGAAAGACGCCCTGCTGCGCATGGGCCCCGGAGACCTCGACCTGAAATTGTGCCAATTCCTGCTTAGATACAGGGTCACCCCATTAGCATCAGGGTACTCCCCCGCGGAGCTGTTGATGCGCAGGAAGCTGGCCACGGGAATCTCCAAGCTAGACCCCACGAGAGTAGAGGACAAAGGGCGGAACATAGGGGTGGTACCCACAAAGAGTTTCAGCGTAGGCGCCCCGGTGCATTGCAGGAACTACGCCAGCGCGGGGCCAGCCTGGGTGCCGGGCACCGTAGTAGAACAAACCGGCCCCGTCTCATACCGCGTAGAGACCAGTACAGGCTTCCTGTGGAGGCGGCACGTGGACCAACTCAGGCGCAGGGTCCCCGGAGAGCAGGACGAAGACGAGAATAGTATCGAGTCAGCGTTAGGGTACTCCCCCACCCGTTTAACCCAAGGGGGAGGAAAAGGGGAGCATGGGTCCCCACCAAGGGGGGAGGAAAGGGAATCGATCCACAGAAATCTTTTGCGGGAGTCCCCGAAAAAATGGAAGAGCCCCGACCACACACATACCCCGCGGGAGTTTCCCCGAAACACAGATGCCCATAGAAGCTTAGACGTTGATTTACAGTACCAGGGGGAGTTAGCGGAGTGGTCCCCCACCCGTCCTAGCGAAAAGAGGGGTTTCAGTTCAGCCCCTGGTACCTACAGTCCCAGTAGCCCCTGTGAGTCAGAATGCGATATAGCGCCATTTCCCCGGAGACCGACACCCCCAAGACGGGAGGCGTCAGCGAGTCCGCCCACCACAGTCTCAAGGTCCCCCGAGCAGGAATCAGAAGGTAGCCGAACCACAAGGGCGACCTCATCGGTTCCGCGGTTCACAATAGGAGGGTCCCCGGGGTCAGAGAGCAACAGGCAGGGGTTCACCTCCCAACTATTCATTCCCTTCCCATCCCCGGGCGCGAGGCAGGCACGGACGCCCCACAGAGCCACTAACGAATCCCCGTTTCCTGTTGCAGGACAAGCACCCGCGGAGTCAGGGATCACAGGCTCTCCAGTACTAGGTCAGTCGCAAGCGCGTCCCAAGCGCACGTGCGGCAAGCCACAATGGTTGCGGGACTTCGTCCCATCCTAGGGGGGAGGGATGTTATGTATGTATGTATGCATGTTCATTATACTGTAAAGGCAAGAATGTAACCACTCCAGATACAAACGATACCAGCTGTAAAAGAACGCGAGCAGACAGCCCATAGAGGGCAGCTGCGAGCGTTCAGCCTCACATGGTTCACATTGCTCAATCACGGACAGCCGCGGGAAAACCTTCCCCGCATTCAGCAGCAGAAGAAAGAGGCGTGCCTGGGCGAGGCCACGCCGGTAGCAGCCAATCAGCTACCGTGCTACAAGATTCAAATGTAGAGAGCTACTGTATATATTGAGATGTATCACCGCCATTACCTCATGCTTCACTGGAACCTCATGCAATAAACCTGAGTTAAACCAACCCTTCGGTTGTCTGGTTGTCTTTGGTCCCATACACCAAATCCACAGACTATCCACACCAGCTTTAGGGGAAGACAATGATGAATGACCATTGGAAGAGTGTTAATGAAGAAGGAAAAGTGGGAGTCACATATATTTTTTCAAGGACACCAACTGCTTAATCTCTGTGGCATTCCAATCTGATTTATATTTACCGCTGAGGCATCTGATTCAATATCTATGTTGTAGTTTGGTACATGCAACCAGGAACCACGTGAAAAGGGCAGAATAGATGGAGGGAGGATTTGGACAAGCATATGTATCCACTACAGTAGTGATGCAATGGAGGGTGGATATGTCACTTGTTTCACTGATTCCCATATATATATTTTTAGCTGAAAATGTTACAGGTACCTGATCATGTGGACCAGCAAATGTACAGAAATCTGAACTAAGTTTTGCTGGGCAGGAAGAGGGGAAAGCTCAGTTCTTCTCAAATAATTTGAATCTGATCCAAATTACCTATTGTTTCTACAGATGGGGTTACTGGAAATGAAAGTTTTACATTTTTATAATTGTGATATTGTAACTTTGTATTAGACTGAGTTTTCAATTTTATAAACCACCTTGAGGAAACTCCTGTTTCACATCTGAATATTCAGCTTTTTAAATCTTACCACCAGTCTATGTTCTCAGGAAGATGATTTTTACTTACCTGTCTCTGTTATAACCCATGGTGAGATTTTATGTTCAGTTAAAAACCACCAAAATAATAAATGTCAAATTCTTGGATTTTGTTTTGACATCTGATTAGCAAAGTATGGCCTGTGGGCTGGATCCGACCCATGGCACATTCCATCTGGCCCGCACCACCCTTGCTGCTCCCAGAAGCAGAAGTAAAACACACACATGCATGCACAAAACGCTGCCGTAAATGACCTGCGGCTGTCGTAAATGTATTTACGACAGCCGCAGGTGCATTTATGGCAGCATTATGTGCATGCACGGGCATTTTCTGCTTCCACTTCCAGTGGGAGGAACCACATGACTGGCCTGTGGCCCAAAAAGTTGGGCACCCCTGATATGGTGATTCCTAGTCTTTATGACCTATCAGCAAACTATGGTCCTGATGATTTCAAGTTACTTGCCAAAAATGGTTTTGCCTCATATATCACCTATATTAAATCTTGAATCAAATAGAACTCAAATAGACTAACTAACCAACCAACCAATTAACTTATACTGTACCTTTGGTGTCTTCATCTTCAATAGTGGTGTTTGTACTCTCTGAAGATTCCTGGACCAAGAATGGAGAATAAAGAAGGAAAATAAGACCCACCGCAATGTTGGTTTTTAAAGACTTATGCTGATCATTTGGTAATTTATCACCCAAGTTCTACCCTAACAGCACCAAACACTGCAAAGGTGGGGTGGGGACAGATAAGCATGTGATTAATACTAGTTAATAACCACGGCTCATGCTTTGTGGCTGCAATACCTGCCTTGAATCTTACAACCATGACTGTGAAGGAGGTTTGACTGTGAAATATGTCATACAGACAGATTCAACTTTCTTAAAATAACTTCTGCACTTATGTTCAAAGATAGCTTTAGCAGGAATGAGGGTCTTGAAGTTTCCTGCAGCTACAACTAGCAGGGGCAAGAGGGGCTGTGTAGGAGTGAAAGACACCATGTTGACTGTACAATCAGGAGTGGCATGTACAAATTAACAGAGAGAGGGAGCTAGGATGATAGTGAGGGGGATTGTGCCAGAGTGAAAGAGACCACATTGACTGCATCATAAAGAAAGAAATGTACAGTAAAAACAGAGAGGGCTTCCAAAAACCCACATGGACTGTCAGAAACTGACACACACCTCCTTCCATAAATGGCCAACTGGCACACAGATTAACACAGAGAAAAGGAACCATTTACTCTTCATATTTCTCACCAAGACAACTGTGGTAGCTGGACTAGGCCATTAATTCATCCCACCAGTAGCTGATATACACAGTACAGACAAGCTCAAACTGCAGGTTGACCAGCTGACTAATCCCCTATGTCTGTTCAGTTCCAGCAGAGCCGCATATGACATCCTTTTCCTTCATGGCTCCTTGGACTGATGCAGCTTGAAGACCTGCTCAAGGAGAAGTACCACTGAGAACCTTTCGCTAAAAATTAGAATTCGGTTCTCAGTGCTCTTGGGCTTCAACTATCCTTTTGTGCCATCTCTTCCTGTTAAGAGGATTTCTAGGAGAGAGGCTGCTCCAACCTCATTTCCCACAAATCAAAGTAGCTCCAAGGAACAGGAAAAGCTGGAACATGCTGTGAGGCCCAGCAATATCAGCATTGAGGAAGACAAAGGACACTCACCATTAACTGAACGCTGGAACTGGACTTTCTTTTCTGGAAAAACAAGGAGAAGAGATGGGACAAGAAGAGACACAGAGTGAGAAGGAAGAGAGTAGAACATGGGATGCAGTGGGCCCTAGGACACTTTTTGCCAGTTGTCTAGGAAGATGAAGAGCTTCTAAATAAATCAACTGCCTAATGCTAAGAGCTTAGTGGCTTTTGCAGAAGTGAAACAACTACACAGCTAATCATGCTGAACTTCCCAGCAAACTTAACCATTCGATCAACTTCTCCAGTCCTCACTTCTCTACATTTGAAACCCCTTATCGCTGTTTCCTGTGAACTTTGAGGTCTTAACCTAGGGTGGAGTTCCACCCTAATAGCATATTCTTAATCCTAAACTTTTTCTCCAAACCAAGCTAATCAGTCAAGTTTTAATGTCTAAATAAATAATCACTTGATTATTAGCATACATATATGATGTAATTTTCAAGTTTCCCCCTCACACTCAATGTTAGTGTCATGCTTCTGGCAGAAAAGCCCAAATCATTCATTTAGATTCAGAGAACAATACAGATCAGAGGAATCCAAATGATCCTATAATCAAACTCAATGAGACATCACATCTTACATCTAAAGTATCTTGAAAACCTCTAACAAAGGAGACTTTAAAATCTTCCCGGTGCTGAATGGTTTCTGGGATTGGCTGATCTCTATATATGCATCTTTGCACCAACTGGAACCTATTGCTAATCTTATTCCCATTGGTTATATACTACAGCTATGTAGGTACAATATTTTTGCACACATGTCAGTGTAAGTACCTCAGAAGTTTATCTAGTCTGCCACATCCACATTGTGTAAGCACCTGACAACTGCACTGTTTCTTACCAGACGACATTAATCTGAGTTTGGTGGTAGCTCATGTTTATAATGGTGTAAATTGTGACCAGGATAAAGAAGGAAACAATTTGCTTGGGATGTAGATTGATGCAGGAGAAAAGTTGTTTGGGTTAAAATTAAATGTGATGTCTGAAGTATTATCTTTGCTTTTTGGCACAAAAAGGGAATTTTGCTAGAGTTTTATCAGAAAAATTTAAAAAGATTTTAAAAGCAGATGAAAATTGCATTTTGTGCTAAGTAACAGTTTCATCTAGATCTGCAAAAGTGTTGCAAGAGTTTTGAAGGGGGAACAAAATAATATTCAGGAAAAGCTTTTGCTGAGGATTATTTTTTAAAAGAAGGATGGCATTTAATTGGATGACTCAGTCATCTATAAAGGTGATCCCAAAATTACTGAACGGGCACAGAAGATTGTAATTACAGTTTTCAGCAACAGAGAGCCTGATTCATATCACCTTAGCATTCTACCATTTGTGATATATTATCTGAATACCAAATGGTAGCGTTTTTGTTTTGTTTTTGTTTTTGCATTACTAACATGACCTATGCTCATCTTGTGCACCAAAGTATGATAGAACAGTTTTGGGCAAGAATCCTGTTAAGTATCCAAAATTCAGAGTTCACTTTTTGATTCATAATGCTTGTTTTTTTGCACTCTGTTCCCTTTATAACAGTTTGAAGGTCTCTTAGTACCATATTCTTTCTTCTCTCAGTTGCAAAAGCATCAACAAACCCTGCAATGATAAATGTTATCCTAGAAAAAATGGATGAAATATCTGAGATGTAGCATCTAAATAGGCCACAGGCACAAACAGTGAGGAAGACATGTCTCTATTTTAACCTCTCTCCTTATTAATTAAAAATATATCAAACACAAGCATATCTCTGATGAGGTCACAACATTTTCCAGGACTTATAGCAGAAAGAAAAATTAACACTCACTAGTACTGAGAAATTCTCATAGCTTTGTTTATCTTGCTTGTTACATCAGATAGACATCCTCGTTTAGCCCTATCTAGTGTCATCAAAGACAACAAAAAGATACCAGAATTCCTCTAACTATAACTTGTAGGCAATGAAGAACGAAGCCACTACTTTCAGCACAATGAGAGAACAAATTGTCTGGGAAACCTTACTGATCACTACGCAGTCAGATACAACATGATGGAACATGAAAGCAAAGTCCTCATTAAAGTGGGACATACAAAGAAATGGTGCAGCACAGGGAAGTGATTTTATTAATGGGTGACTTAACAGGATGTGGCATAGACAGGGATGATAATTATTTACAATGTAACAGTATGTGACACCAAACAGGGCAGTGAACGCTATTGTATATTCATGGGCTAGAAGAGGGGGAAAGCTTCTTTGATCAGTAAAATATGTGGGCACATTGGTGAAAAAGACCCATTTTTTTATGTTCCATATGTGGCTAGGTGATGTATAAATGTCTACTTTGTCATAGAAAAAGGAAACAAAAGTGGTAATAACCTGTTTTCCTCAATGGAACTACTTCCACTGCTTGTGAATGAGGCTGTACTTGGAAATCAGGTTCTTTGGGACAGTCATGCCCAAACCACCAGATTTAGTTAGAAAAGTACACTAAACATGTTTTTATGAATTATGTCTCAAGACCTGCAATCATTCCCCCCCAAGAATTCACCTGGGGAAGGAAATTTTGAAAGCATCCCCATCAAAATAAGAACACACAGATAAATTAGTTTAACCATTAAGCCAACTCTATCCTGGAACAGCTCTTGGTCTTCCTGTGGTGTCATGCCAATGCCAAGAGAGGCAATTTGCACAGGGGACAATTGGCAGGTGGGTGGGTGGATATGAGAGCGAGAGAGTAGAAGTATCTGTCTTGGACAGACAGCTCTGTCCTCCCAGTTTTCTTCAAGGCCTCTGGTCATTTTTTGAAGCAGCCCTCCTCTCTTAGCATCCTTTTAGCATACCCTCCAAACTCTACCTAGCCATGGTGTGAAACTGTGAAAAAGCTGCTATGGATATCTTTTTAGAATACAGTATGCAGTTTGGCTCCCTCCCCCACCAATAAAATAGCTCAAGTGTCCCTACCCAGTTATTCAATATCATATTCAAATTTCACAGATATTTAGGAGTTGACCACTGAAAGGCTGAGTGCAACTAAATGAGAAGGCCTGTTCATCGTTCAGTCCACATCTCCACAAAGCAAGGAATCAGATTTCAAGACCCGTGGGCTGCAAGCTGCAGTTCTGATGCAGAGTTGGAAAGCTGGCTATGTATGTGGGTGTGTGCCCATATGCATGCCCCATTTTGTTCTTGAGGACCAGCCCTATCCCCCTCTTGTGAGGGATAAAGTGATTGAAAGGTGAGAGTTTTGCCATTTTCCTAAGGTTTTTGATCATTCAGGAGATGACCATGCCAACAGGGCTGAGGTGTTGACTCAGATAAAATTGCAGTCAAAAACGTAATAGGTGGGTCCTTCGCCACCACTCAGAGACTGTAAGTCAATGTCCTCATTAGCCAAGAAACCAAGAGCCATCCTTGCTCTCACTCAGCATTCCATATCCCTCTCTTCCAGAAGAAGTGTCTTTCATTTATCTTACCTGTCACATCCCCTTGCACAAGAATAGAAATGCCCTGGAACCCATTTCAGACAGTCAGGGGCCATGTGTGCTACAGCTCTCTTGCAGATAGGACATACCTCAGAATTCACATGGGGAATGAACTAATTGTTTGAAGGCATCCCCATCAAAATAATTCCTACAGATAATTCATCAGAACTACAGATTCAGGAATACATTCAAAAGTGAATTCTGAGATCATGCATAGCTGCACATGTTCTGTAGGATAGTCACCTACCAAGACAAGAGATGTGTACTTGTGAGCTGTAGTCCCACATAAGCACTGTCTCACCATTGCCTCCAAATATTTAAACAGACCCTACATTCAGGATACTTATCAGAAGCAATATCAGTGGATGGTAAATATTAAGACAATCAAAGAAAAGCACAAGCTTTCTCCTTATGAAAGATTTGTGAAAGTAGGAGTTTTGTTGTTGTTCAGTCGCACAGTCGATTCCGACCCTTTGCGACCCTATGGACCATTGTTCTCCAGGCGCCTCTGTCCTCTACCATCCCCCTCAACCCTCCCAGCTCTGTGCCCATTGTGTCTATAATACCATCTAGCCATCTCATCCTTGGCCTCCCCCTTCTTCTTTTGCCCTCCACCTTTCCCAACATCAATGCCTTCTCAAGTGAATCCTCCCTTCTCATTTGATGTCCAAAGTATTTTAGCTTCATCTTTACTATTTGACCTTCCAATGAGCAGTCAGGGTTAATTTCTTCTAAGATTGACCTATTTGTCCTCCTCGCTGTCCAGGGGACTCTCAAAACCCTCCTCCAACACCACATTTCAAAGACTCCTACTCAAAGTAGGAGTAGAAGGAGAATTTTTGAATTCACCTCTCATCCTCAAAAGTCAGCACAACATCTCAATTTGTTCTGGAGAACTGTCCTCTCACAGTTCACCATATACTGCCTTCCTTTTTTCTTTCATTTTGGAGTATGAACTAACAAAGCAAATTAATCATGAGCCGAGGCACCTATTACTTCATCTAAGCATTGCAACTTGCAAACTAGATAAAAGTAATGTTTTCTTTTTCACTTTTGCTTTCTTGTCAAAAATGTAGAAAATGGGGGAGGGGAGGGGAGGGGAGGGGAGGGGAGGGGAGGGGAGGGGAGGCTCTTATGATGAGAAGAGAATGAAGCAAGAGATCGACCAAGGAAAAGAACTATAATGCGAAAGTACTGGGCCACGCTGGGGCCCTCCATCCCAGAGCCTCATCAAACCACTTCTGCCATCCAAAGGTCAGGCAGTGTAGTGGTTGAATAGGCCAGAGAGTGACAGGGGACTTACCTTCACACCATCATTTTTTTTGTTTCCACCACTTTTTCCTCCTGTGGAGAAAAAGTACCATGTCAAGAAGAGCAGGGATGGTATCAAAGTCAGCAGGGTGAGAAGCAGCAACATGAGGGAAGTTGGGTGAGACAGCAGCAGGAGACAGGAATACAAGATCACAAACTCAGTAGTATTGCCTTCTCTCTTGGCTGTGAATTCACTTCACAACAATCCCCAGTCTGGAGTGAAGCCTTTCCCAAAAAAATCTATGAAGCTCACAGGCTGGATCAGCAGGATCTCTTCATGTGAATAAGAAAAGCCACAGCCACTTGTACTCAAACAAAAGTAATTCTTTGAGGACACCGAAACAGTGGCCAACAACAGAAAGAGAAGGGAACTGAAGGAGCATTCTCTGACAGTTTTTGCTTCTTCTTCCTGAAGGAGACTCAATGGTCTTTCTTCTACATAGCTGTAAGGATTCAGTCTTGCCCTGTCCTGCCACCTCACTCCTTTCTAGACTCGCCTGCCTGCTCTGCTTAGTGCCATTGGTTGTAAACGTTAAACCTTCAACTGTAGATAAGCACAATGTGCACTTGCTAGTCTGACTTCCTTACTCAGTGTCTCTCGCTAATTTTAGCCCCCCATGCTGGTGGGGTCATGTGCTACAATGATGACATCCTGACAGCTGCAGACCACATTTTGACAATGATGAAAAGCAGAGACCTTCCCCTATGCCCTCCCTATCACAATTACAGACCTAGCCCGTCTCCTGGGACTGCAGCCCACTCATAATCCCTCCTTCTTCTTGCTGTTGCCTTCTAAATGTTTAAACACACATGCAGAGAGAAAGAGAGAGAGGAAGAATGTGAGAGGGGGGAGGGGTTGAAATGAACAAGCACATGTGGTCTGAGTGCAACTCCTGAGCAGAAGAAATGCAAATAATCCACCTGTGGGGCATAATCCATAGTCTATATTTCAGAAACATCTGAGCTGCTGAGAACCCGGAGGACAGAAGTGAAGAATAAAGATGTAAATGAGTGTTTTTTAGGTAAATGCTTTATATTTCCAGAATTTCTGGATAATTAACCCTACTCCATTTTTACAGTCACACTTCTTTAAAACACAAATCTCCTAAGAATATTATGACACTTCAATCCAAGTTGCTTAGCTTTTCCAGGCTTTATTTATCCAAATGGCCCAATGTGGCCTTTCTTACTCCATTTAAGAAACAATGAGCTCACATTATATATATTTCCTGCATTATCTTTTCCTATATTTTTGGTATTTATTAAAGTTTAGAAATTCTATGCTGCACTTTCCAATTCATCAAAGTGCTCAAGGTGGCAAGTGCTCAAATTTATAACATGCAACTCATGCATAGGTTGTCACATTGTGGTACATTGTGTGGGCACACAATGGGGAAATCACAACCAATTACATTTTTACATTAAATAGACCTCTATAGTGTTGACACGTAGACATGATTATCAGCTGTGATGCTGAACATGGAGATCATACATAATTTCCTACCTGGAGTTCCTTTTTGTTTAGAGGAAAAAGTAACATATTAAATTCTTGTAAGATTCATAATATCTCATCACATTCATTCCAATTTAAAAAGGTTTCAGACCAGGCCACAAAGGTTGTAAGAATATGTGGTCTGCTTAGCAGAATAAATGGCAATCTAGTTTAGTATCTTGCTCACAGTCATTAGCTAGATAACACTGATAGATAATCTTGGAAAGTCCGAGAGCAGAACCTGAAGACAATCATCCTCTTTATTATTGTTCTGTGTATCTCTATGTGTGAATGCTCCACATAGCCATCATGACTGGGAGCCACTGATACACCCATATGTCCTCCATACTTTTTTCTAATCACATTTTAAGGTTACCAAGGTCTTCCATGAACATATGATGATATTCTATTGTTTATATATAAACAGTTTCTATCATTTCTCCAATACATACATCATTTCAGCAGACCTAAAATCTATTTTCAGTCTGTCGTTGCCATGGATTTTTAATGAATCTGGGCAAAAATAGTTGGAGACCTGACGGTGAAGTGGTTAAACTGCTGTACTGCAACCAAAAGGCTGTGAGTTTGATCCAGACCAGGGCTCAAGGTTGACTCAGCCTTCCATCCCTCAGAGGTCAGTAAAATTAGTACCCAGCATGTTGGGGGCAAAATGCTAATTAACTTGTAAACCACCTAGAGCAGGGGTTGGCAGCCTATGGCCCACAGGCTGAATCCACCCTGTGGCACCAAATAATCCAGCCCCTGCCCTCGCCCCAACCGCCGCCGCCACTAGAAGCAGCCGTGGACACATTTATGGCAGCTACGGATGTGTTTACAGCAGTCATAAATGTGTTTAGGGCAGCCATTGATGCATTTATGGCAGTGTTTACGGTGAGGGCACCTCCAGTCTGGCCCTCTCAACTGTCTGAGGGAGCATGACCTGGGCCCCGACTTAAAAAGGTTGTCGACACCTGACCTAGAGAGTGCACTAAGCATTATGGGGTAGTATATAAGTGTAATTGTTTTATTTTGTTATGATGCTCTCCATAAAGTCCTACTTAGAAAGAGCTTTATATAGCTCTTTGGCTATAGAGATTAGCACTGAACCCTAGAGTCAGATACGACTGGCTTTCAAGCAAGTGTGACCTTTATCTTTAACTAGAAAGATCATATAATACCTTCAACTGCCTAGCTTTAAAAAAAAGATATCAATTTAAAGGAAAACCTTTCCTAGGTTTTTGTATAAGCAGTTCTTATTATCCTGCTTTCCTGGCAGTGGCATGGTTAAAATATATCCTATGCATTCCTTTTGAGTATTTTATGCTTTTTTTCTTCCTGAAGAAAAATTCACCTTCCCTCTTCCACAGTATACTGTATATTGAACAGAGTTCACCAAGCTACAGATCATAACAACAGCTTCTTCAAATGAAGTCTTCTCTTTTATTAGTCATATATTATAAAGCTGGTATAAAGTCCTACCTAAATAAATATTATAATTTCTCTGTTGAATGAGGGTAAGACAACTAGCAGCTGCTCTGATCCACTGGTGGAGCCCTTCTGTCAAGGTATGACAAAGCATTGTTACAATGATTTATTGTGTTTTGCCACTTTTTTATGAGCTATGGAAAAATGTGTGTCTATTTATTTACATGACAGGCTAAAAGATTTAAACCTGTGCCTGTGTCAATAATTTAAGTCAACTTTCCATTGTACTAAGCTAGTCTGCAAACCGTCACTTAGTCTGATACACCTAATAATTATTATATGCTTTTAAATCAATTCTAACTTATAGCTACTTTTTCCAGATATTTTTGGTTAGAAAGTGACATAATGAAATAACAATGCATCTACCTAGCATGGGGCACATAATACCACCAATATATCTTGTTTGTCTAGAAAGGTGCTGCCTTAGTAGGAAAATATATATTCAAAATTTAAAACAGTAGATTAAATGGTCATCTGTTGTCACTCTTACCCATCCCAGGATGGCACAGAATCCGATTAAATCATGTGGGTATTGATGTACAGTATTTTCTATAATCACTGTTCAATTTTCTGAATCCCTGTAACCTTATAATGTGAAGTGACTCTGCTATTTTTCTGTTAAAGATAGTGATCTTAAACATGATTGTTAAATTTTAGCCTTAATGGATTATATTGCCTAGAATGAGTATTCTAATGTTAGTTCCATAGTTTTCAAATTACCACAAGAAAAGGCTCCGTTTGTCCAACATGGACAAACATGGTGGTGGTGGAGTGGGGATGGGGAGTTTCCCTACCGAAGAATCAAATAGAAGCCTTTGTATGTTGTTGTCTAATTTGGGATTCCATCCCAACACAGACACCATTGCCTTTTCCACTGAATTAAGGTTATTTTATTATCTTGAAAAGAGGAAATGTTTTTAGTTTCTGAGGGCTGTGCGTGTGTGCATGTATTCCTACCTCTCCTCCACCCCTTTCAATGCCACAACCCACCAATTATATCACAGGGTTGTCAACTCAGGTAACACAGCCAACATTTCTGTTTTGGTGACTAGATGCTTGTTGTGTTCTGTAAAGCTGTGCCTTTAACAATGTACCTTTGCCATGTGTTATCAATGTAACCTTTCTGTGTGCAACATTATAACCATCAGCTGTATCAATGTAAACCTGATAAGGGGACGCGAGCTAGTGACCACTAGATGGCAATAGCGAGCGTCCAGCTCTCATGGCTCAGATTCACCTGGTTCAGCAGCGCGGGAAGATTCCCCGCCACCTCTTCACCTGGTCAAGAAGGGCGTGACCTTCTACGACGTCACGCAGGCAGCAACCAATAGTCTGTTGACGAGCCACATTCAAATGTATAGCCAGCTGTATATATGGAGCTACCCATCCGCCATTACCACATGTTCCTCCGGATCATCATGCAATAAACCTGTGTTAAGCCAACCCTTCGGCTGTTTCATTGTCTTTGGTCCCTTACACTAAATTGGCGACGAAGGTGGGATAATGGCAGCCCACGGGACCAAGACATGCGCCGGTTTCGAAATCAGGAAACCGGGCGACTGGGAGATCTTCGAAATGGACTTCCAGGCAGCACTGATTGAGTCCGAAGTCACGGAAGAAGCAAAGAAAAGGGCCATCTTCACCAGGATGCTCGGACAAGAAACCAAAAGGACCTTGGTGGACCTGATTGCACCGAGGAGGGTGAGCGAATTCAAGGCCAAGGAACTCATGCAGATGCTGCGTGAGCACGTCCGGCCCGCCACGGCGATGTTTCCCGCTCGGAGTGCGTTCTGGAGGCGAGTCGAAGCGCCCGGGGAGACGGTCGCCGCATTCGTGGCGGCCCTGCGGCTGGCGGCCGGCCCGTGCAAATGGGAGAATGCCGAAATCACCCTCCGGGACTGTGTACTGTGCGGCCTGAACGACGCCGAAACCCAGCGCAAATTAATGAACCAAGTCCACGTTGCAGGAGGTCGTCAGAGCGGCCCAGGCCGCCGAAGCTACAAAGGCCGGGGTCCAAGAACTCCAGGACTGGTGGCCGAAGTCGAGCAAGGCAGAGACTCCGGTGCAGGCGGCCCGGCGAACTTCGAGGTCGTCCACAGAGAGCAGCGACGACGAGGACGTCCGGAAGGTCCGGAAGGAGAGCCGGAGGTGTGATGGCTGTGGAGCGGCCCACGACCGCGTAAAGTGCCCGTTCCGGAAGGCCGAGTGCCACAACTGCGGCTGCCGCGGGCACATCGCCAAGGTGTGCAGGAAGAAGCGCGAGACCCGGCGGAGCTCAGCAGACCGTTCCGCGGGACAAGACTGCTCGACGAGACCCAAGGACGGCGCTCAGGCCACGCGGAAGCAGGACGGCGTGGGCCGCATCTCCGACGGCAGCGAGGACGACGCCCCAGTGTTCAGCGTGTCTGCAGGACACCCCCGCTACTTTGTTGAGGTACTAGTCCAAGGGGTTCCCATTAGGATGGAAATTGACTCGGGGTCCTCATATTCGATCATTTCCCAGAGGGAGTTTTTGGGAATTGCCCCCCACAAGCGACCCAAGCTCAAAGCGTTGAGGTCCACACTACGGGACGTGCAAGGGAACAGCATTCCAGTGTTGGGGGTTGGAGAATTTCAGGTTAAATTCAAGAAGCACGCCGCGTCCCTTCCCCTGGTCGTGCTCAAAGGGGGAGATTGCAGCCTCCTCGGGACTCAATGGTTCCAGCCCCTGGGTTTGTTTATTGGGGGGGTGCACGCCGTTGGGATGCACGCCGTTGGGACTGATCCAATTCAGGAGGTGTGCGAGGCGCACCCCGAAGTTTTCAAAAAAGGACTGGGGAGATTCAAGGGGCCCCCAGTGACATTCGACCTGGACCCGGAGGTCTGCCCAATTCACCTTAAACCACGCCGGGTGCCGTTCGCACTTAAGGACAAGATAGAGGCGGAACTGGACAAGTTGGTGGGCCAGGGAATCCTTGTGCCTGTTGATTCTGCGGAGTGGGAAACTCCAATTGTAACCGCACTAAAGGCCAATGGGGAGGTCCGCATATGCGCCGACTACAAGTGCACCATCAACAAGGCGATCCGCCCGAATGCATATCCGGTGCCGGTAGTCAGCCATCTGCTGGCCAGGTTACACGGGGGAAAGTGTTTCGCTAAGCTCGACTTAGCACAGGCCTACCAGCAGCTTACGGTGTCCCCTGCCGCAGCTGCTGCGCAGACCATAGTCACCCATAAGGGGGCGTTCCAGGTGACGCGCCTCCAGTTCGGCGTGAATTCGGCGCCTGGAATTTTCCAGTCACTCGTGGAACGCCTCCTGAAGGGACTGGAGGGGGTGTTGCCCTATTTTGATGACGTGTTAATAACGGGGGGGGGGGGAGTCGGGTTGAATTGGCCAAGAGGTTGGGGAAGGTCCTGACAATATTTGAAAAAGCGGGGCTGAGACTGCGAAAGGACAAATACGTCTTCTTCGCAACCGAGGTTGAGTTCCTGGGGTTTTGTGTGACTCCTGAGGGAATCAAACCATCCAAGTCCAAGGTTGCAGCCATTAAGAAAGCCCCCCGCCCCACCTCCAAGCCCGAGCTGCAGTCGTTCCTAGGGCTGCTCAATTTTTACCACTCCTTCCTCCCCCGGAAGGCAGCGGTGGCTGAACCGCTACACAAACTGCTAAAGAAAGACCAGGCATGGAAGTGGGGCGATGACCAAGAAAGGGCATTTAGTGAGCTAAAAAGCCTCCTAGCGTCCGATGCCATACTGACCCACTTCAACCCCAAACGCCCGGTAGTCCTGACCTGTGATGCATCCCCGGTGGGGGTGGGGGCGGTGCTGTGCCACGTGTTGGAAAATGGAAGGGAGGCCCCGATAGCATTTTACTCCAGGTCCCTGTCCCAAGCGGAGAGAAACTACACACAGACAGACAGGGAGGCACTAGCAATAGTTGCGGGGACGAAAAAATTTCATGATTTTCTGTACGGCCGCCCCTTCACCATTGTAACGGACCACAAGCCCCTGCTAGGCATCTTTACCGCAGATAAGCCCACCCCACAGATCCTGTCCCCGAGGATGCTCAGGTAGGCCATTTTTCTCAACGCGTATCAGCACGCGTTGGTCTACCCCCCCGGGAAAGAGATCAGCCATGCGGACGCCCTATCAAGGTCTCCCCTCCCCCTAACGCCCAGCCAGGTGAGCAAGGGGGAGCGGGACCATCAGGTTCTCATGATAGAGGTGCTGGATTCGCCCCCCGTAGTGCCCGCCGACATTGCCAAAGCGACAGAGAAGGACAAGACGTTAGCGGCAGTTAGTTCCTGGGTGCAGAAAGGGTGGCCGGCATCCTCCCCAGCGGAGGAGTTCGCCCCATTTTTCAGAAAAAAGCTAGAACTGTCCCTAGAGAGGGGGTGCCTCTTGTGGGGGCAGCGGGTGGTGATTCCCACTTCCCTTCGGCCGCGGGTGCTCAAGCTGCTGCACGTCAGCCACCCCGGCATCGTGCGATCCAAGGCGCTGGCCCGGAGTTACTTCTGGTGGCCCCAGCTGGACGCCGACATCGAGCACATGGTCGGCACTTGTGAAAGTTGCCAATGCTACAGACCAGAGGAGGCCCGCCTTCCCCACAGGGAATGGGACGCGGCTAAGGGGCCGTGGTCCCGGGTGCACGTTGATTTCGCGGGCCCGTTCAGAGGCACCCTGTTCCTTCTTGTAGTGGATGCCTTCTCCAAATGGTTGGAGGTTATCCCAGTCATGAGCACCTCCTCGGCCCAGACCATTAGGCATTTGCGGAGGCTCTTTTCCACGTTCAGCATACCCGACACATTAATTAGCGACAACGCTAGTTGTTTCACGTCCTCCGAGTTTAGGGCATTCATGGAGATTAACGCCGTTCGGCATATCACCTCCGCCCCGTTTCACCCAGCCACCAATGGCCAAGTAGAGCGCCTCGTCCGCACCACGAAGGACGCGTTGCGGCGCATGGGCCCAGGGGATCTGAACCTACAAGTGTGTCAGTTTCTGCTAGGGTACAGGGTGACCCCGTTGGCGTCAGGATACTCCCCCGCAGAGCTCTTAATGCGTAGGAAACTGACCACCATCCTTACTAGGCTAGACCCCACGAGGGTAGAGGACAAAGGAAGGAACATCGGGCGGGAGGCCACAAAGAGTTTCAGTGTAGGTGCCCCCGTGCATTGCAGGAATTACGCCAGCACGGGCCCAGCCTGGGTGCCGGGCGTAGTTGTGGAACAAACCGGCCCCGTGTCGTACCGCGTGGAAACCAGTACAGGGCTCCTGTGGAGGCGGCACGCGGACCAGCTCCAACGCAGGGTCTCCGATGAGCAGGGCACAGACCAAGCGGAGAAAAAGTCAGTGTTAGGGTTCTCCCCCACCCGTTCAGCCCAAGGGGGAGGGAAGGGGGACCGCGGGCCCCCACCAAGGGGGGAGGAGGATATTCTCGTAGATATCCTGGGGGATCTTTCCGAGGAGGAGGAACCCGACCCCATACATATCTCGCGGAATGTCCCCACAAATGCGGATACCCCTACTAAGTTAGATTTTGATTTTCAGAACCGGGGGGGGGGGTTTCGGAGTGGTCCCCCACCCGTCCAAGCGAGAAGAGGGGTTTTTCGTTAGCCCCGACTGCCCCCCGTCTGCCCACAATGGAGTTTTTCCCTTCCCCTAAGGCCGCCAGACAGCGGCAAGCCACTAACAAGTCTCCCTCTCCCATTTCAGGACAAGGGACCAGGGAACAAAGAAGCAATAACGCCCCCGGGGGGGGTCAGCCCTCTTCACGGCCCAAACGCACATGCAACAAGCCATCTTGGCTGAGAGACTTCATCTCATCCTAGGGGGGAGGGATGTTGTGTTCTGTGAAGCTGTGCCTTTAACAATGTACCTTTGCCATGTGTTATCAATGTAATCTTTCTGTGTGCAACATTATAACCATCAGCTGTATCAATGTAAACCTGATAAGGGGACGCGAGCTAGTGACCACTAGATGGCAATAGTGAGCGTCCAGCTCTCATGGCTCAGATTCACCTGGTTCAGCAGCGCGGGAAGATTCCCCGCCACCTCTTCACCTGGTCAAGAAGGGCGTGACCTTCTACGACGTCACGCAGGCAGCAACCAATAGTCTGTCGACGAGCCACATTCAAATGTATAGCCAGCTGTATATATGGAGCTACCCATCCGCCATTACCACATGTTCCTCCGGATCATCATGCAATAAACCTGTGTTAAGCCAACCCTTCGGCTGTTTCATTGTCTTTGGTCCCTTACACTAAAATGCTGTAATTTGATTCAAGTTGCATTAAATGTGATCCAAATAGAGAGCTATATGTCTTTGTGGTCAGACTCTAAATCTGAAGGTACCCAGGGTGATATAATGGATAAAGTGATGGATTAGGACTCTGGAGTCAAGGATTCAAATCCCCACTTGGCCATGGAAACACACTGAGGGAGTGGAACTGGTAAAATTGCTCCTTAAATATATCACTTACCTTGAAAGCCCAATTAGAGTTGCTATAAATTGGTCCCAACTTGACAATACATAGCTAATTAAGCCGTAAACTAAATCGAGAGGCTCTATATGTGTGAAGAAGCTGTTTCTTCAAATTACAAAATGTTCATTTTAAGGAACAACTGTTCCTCACTCACTCCTTTAGAGGCAAAGAATGCATGCATCATATTAACTGCATCATAAATTGTGAATGGTTATAATACATATCACATAGCTGTTTGGAAGGATTATGCAGGGGCTGTAATTACTGTATGGCTGTGTTTGATGTGTGGTTTCCATGTTAGCTCCCTCACATAAACTAATGGTGGAGACTGTGGGGTATTTTTCGATGTGTGTGTGGGAGGCATCCTTTTTATTACAGCTCTTATTCCCTGGTTCTGTGCTTCTATTTATGAATCTTGCCACCTTCTAAAAATCAGAGGTTTCTACTGGTACCTTTTACCTAACATACATTGTTATTTTCAGGAAATCTACAAGTGGAGGGGAAATCACAAAAATATTTTTTATCTTTTGGCTTCACTTTTATTTAGGCAGTAGAAGTGTGAAAGGGTGTGTTTTAATATACTCTACCAGTGGGTGAGCAGGACTGCAATGGATGACCTGACAAAGTAGATTTTCATGACCATGTAGGGCAACAGGATTCTAACCAGTGGAAAATGACGGGGGGATTACCTACCACCCCTTTCAGCAGAATTCACCTTTGGTGGAACACATCTGACCTTGGAGTGTGTTTTGGGAGAGATTCTGGGCAGCACATTAACTATTAGCAGGAGGAGCCATAGTGTCTTAATGTTTTCAGGGCCTGTCTTTTTAAAAAGGGAGGCTTAAATGGCAACTCCATCTTGTTTATGAGTGAGCATGTTTTTCCAAGTGAGTAAAGTAGGCTAGTCATACCTGGGAAAATATATTAAATACATATAATAATTGCATGCCATCAAATCAATTCACACTTATGGTGATCCCCTTTAGGGTTCCTTAGGTAGAGACTACACAGAAGTGATTTTCCATCCCCATCTTCTGGGGGTCTCTCTGGGACTGAGCAGCTTGTCCAAGATTACACAGGCTGGTTTTTCTCTTGGGAGTCCCAGTAAGGAATTGAACTCCAAACCTCTGGCTACACAGTCAGACACCTAAATCACAGAGTTTTCCAGCCAACTAGTAAAAATATACACTGGGCTAATCAATAACCCTGAATATTTAAAAGCCTTTTCCCACAAGGAAGAAACTCCATTATTAGTGGCCTACCTTCTTCTTGCCTATTATAGTGAGGAAGAGCAAAGTACCTGGATAAATACAAGCGATCCCCAGGAAACTTCTCATTGTTTAGAAAAGACCCAGAAACCTCTTATTTTATATAACACTACCTTTAAATATTTAATGATTTCATTGGCAAATCAAAAGTCAAGATCTCTGGAAATTCAACTAACTAACACCATCACTGAAGGACTTTTTGGAGTTTCAAAACTGTACTTTTGAAATTAAGTTGGCAAGCCTACGGTGCTCTTCAGGGAGGTACACTTGGTTGTGGAACATTTGATGGTTGACTGCCAATAATGGCCCCTGTCGACTAAGCATCCTGCAAAAATCCAATGTCTATGTTTATACACAGATGTTTGTTGCACAGGATTGAAGGGCAGTCTGAAGACATTTTCATGCAAAACATTAACTTCCTTATCTGCATTTCCTTGATCCATACTACAAATGCAAAACCATCTTGTGTGGGTTAGAGTGTGAAAGGAAAATATCTCTCTTCTGTTTTGTGTCTTATTATGATAATGTTTGAAAGCACATGCAGAGACTGCAGGAGGAACTGGGAGATGCTTTGAGAGGTGTGTATGCATATGACTGACCACGGCCATTCTTTTCTAACAAATGATCTGTTCAGAGCGGTGGTTCAGCAAGCCTAGTCCACTGCCTAGTCAGATTTTCCATCATAAAGTCAACATCCAATGAACAAAGTAAATATTACTCTGGATATCTGACCTACCAGAAAAATTCCGGGTTGCTAGCATTGTAGTGAGGATGGCACCCTGGAACACACAAAAGACAAAAAGGAAAAAAAAACAGAACACATCACAGAGTGCAGAATTAGGTCTTCCCCCACCCAAATTGACTTTGCCTTAGAGACATTCAGTGGGAAACAGAGCTGTCTGGGGCTGTGAGAGGGCACCAATCTTTGGCACCAATCCAGAGGTATGATGAACATAGTACAGATGATATTAATAGATACAGCAGAGAGTTTGCAGAAAACAAGTCATGGGATAGTGGCTCAGGGATTTTTAACCACTCTGCAATTTCCTGCATGGTGGTAGCCAGGTTTACCTTAGCCACCTGTCGGAGACCCAGCAGGGTTTTTTCTTACAAGGCTAGTGGGATTTCTTCCTCCAATGAAGAAGTACCAAGCACACTTAAATAGTACCAGACTCACTGATAGACTTCCAGGAGTTATTAAACCGGGTTTCCTGCTGTGGAATCACCTGCTCTTTAAAGCTACTGTAGGAACACAGGCTGTCCGGACACGTCAGCAAGACATATGTTTCCCTCTTTGACAAGTGTGCTTCTCTATCAGCCAGAGCTATAGAAGCTTAGTCACAGCAAGATATAAACCCCAAACCTGCTATATTCATGGAATTTTAAAACCACTGGACATGCAGAGTTGGGTTTCTTCATTATATACAGTATATTACAAAAGTGTGAGCTTGATGTAAGATCTGATACTAAAATCTGCCACAACTATACAATGTTGCTGTACATGCATCTCCCTCAGAGCAGCCAGAATCCTATTGGTTATTTATGCTAGTGTAAATTAATATTTTAAACTGTACCAGCAAATTGCTGCCAGTTAATGAGTTACTGTTGTACTCCTATTGGCATGTAATGCAACTGGGGCACAACAAAGAATACAAGCAGAGACTCATTAACCAGCAACAATTTGCCACTGCAACATTTGTTGTCGTTCTGTACCATCTCAAAAACATCCTGACCTCAACAGCCCTGGCTCAGCTCTCTGGTAAACTCAACCCTGTGGCTTTCTTTAGGCCAGGGAAGCAATCCTTCTTGTGTTTGGCCATTCTCTTTTCTTGTTACCTTCAGCCTTTCGCAGTGTTATTGTTTTTTCCACAGAGCAGTAGCCTGGCACTTACATAACCAGTAGGATTCTGGCCAGCATACTGTGGATGTCAAAGAGAAGATCAGTCTCTCATGTCCATTTTACACATGGAAGGCTTAGCTGTCAAACTGTGCTTTACATATATCCAGTCATTAGAAACGGAAATTCATGAGTGTTCTACAGATGTGGTTCTGGCAGACTTTTATGCTTAAATAATCATACTTAAAAATCAAGCTCATGTTTATTTTTTGCTGAGCAATTGCAAAAGAGAGCAAGCTAATATGCAACCTGAGGTATGAAAAGCTTGTGCTATGACAATTCAATTAATTTTAGCACTTCAGAATTTATACTTCTAATGAGGTGCAATCATAACATACTGCACCCTTAGATATTATTACTGCAAGTCGATTTGAAGACAAAACAAAAACTTGTTCATAGATCCCTTCTCTCTCTAGCCTGATATTTTAATATCAACTAATCCTACCCATCTCTCATTAGGACTGTCCATTTTTTTTATACAAGAAGAAAATCCCCCACAGATGTTTGGGCAGAAAAACAGGTTTACTATTAGTACCAAAAAGGGACTGCTGTGGCTCAGTGGTTAAGAAGCTCGTCTTGTTAGCTGGAGAACCGGCAAGACAGCAGTTCGAGACCTGAGTACTGCATGATGGAATGAGCGCCCGTCTCTGTCCCGGCTCCTGCCAACATAGCAGTTTGAAAGCAAGAAATTGCAGGTACATAGGGACCACTTCGGTGGGAAAAGACCTTGGGGACATGAAAGGAGTCTCATTTGGGCATCCCCTGAGCAGAGTTTCTCCAGCAAAAAAAATAAATCCTTTCAACCCAGAATATTTCTGACATGAAATAATTATTATTATAGCACAAGAAAGAGAGAGAGAGAAGGCGAAAAAGGCAAAAATTTACAACTGGGAAAGCAGAAATTTACAATTGGGTAAAGACACTAAATTAATGTGATGTAGAGTAACTTTTATTTCCATTTATTTATACAGTCAAAACTCCAATAAAATATAATTTAGAGTGATAATGGGAGAGTGTAGAAGACTAACTGGATATTTTTTTTTCATAACTCAAAGTTTCTGTCTCTTTCCATTCTTCTGAGCATTTCTCAATATTCAGATCACCCCTTGAGCTAATTAGGAGTCACATAATGAGATTAAATTAACATTATCTGAAGTAGTAATAGATAGCTGGATAAACATTAGCTATAGATTTCTTTGTTATTTTGCCTAGTAATCTTATAACGGTCCCGCCCTGAGGCTGAGGATGCCTGTTGCCCCACCCTCAGACTCCCACCTGGCCGGGGGTGTGAAAAGCCATGCTGGCTCGAGCAGCAGAAGACGGTCCCGTCTTGAGGCTGAGGATGCCTGCCACCCCACCCTCAGACTCCCAACTGGCCGGGGGCTTGAGGGGCTGTGCCGGCTCGAACAGCAGAAGATGGTCCCGCCCTGAGGCAGAAGATGCCTTCTGCCCCACCCCCGGACTCCCTCCTGGCTGGGGGTTCGAAAAGCCACGCTGGCTCGAGCGGCAGATAATGGTCCTGCCCTGAGGCTGAAGATGCCTACCACCCCACTCCCGGACTTTGTTGTTTGTTTGGGAACTTTTTTATGTGGCTGTGACTTTTATCATATTTGATGTTTGTGTGATACTTTGTTAGCCGCTCCGAGTCACGCTGTGAGTAGGGTGGCATACAAGTGTAAACATAAATAAATGAATAAATGAATAAATGAATAAATGAATAAAGCAAGCAAGCAAGCAAGCAAGCAAGCTTTCAGCCTACAGGCTGGAAATCTGCATGGTTCTCACAAGCTTGAAAAGCAAAATAAAAGTATGTGGAGATGTCTAGGAAAGACATAGAAAACAAGAGTTACTGAGCATTGGCAGCAGTCTTCTGAACTTTCACCTTACCATCAGAGAGTTAGAAGAACAGCACAGTGGTACCTCATACAACAATCTTAATCCATTCCACGAAGCTCACTGTTGCATGCATCATATACCAATTTTCCTTATGGGATGCATTGCACAACAATATTTTTTGGGGTAAGTGGTTTTTCCCATTGAAAAATTGTTGTACAATATTTTCCATAGGGAAAATTGCTGTGCGGGACACCATTTCCCCCTAAAAACCTAATTGTTATACGATTTCATTTCTATACAGGGCGATTATTGTATGAGGTTCCACTGTATTTAGAGTTTAAATTTTTGGCATTCCAAGTTTATTCCCTAAGTAAGTTCCCCTGACATCAGTTGAAGCACATATTAGAATTCTGCTTTCACACATAAGATAAAGATGGTTTGTCCTGGTGCTAATCTAACTGGCATTATGAAACTTTTCATCTCTGCTAGGGCTCAATGGAATGGTCTTTTCCCAACTGACTTTATTTTAAATTCTTAATGGCTATTCTCTAAACAGGAAATGATGCACTATTGTACTAGTGCTGTCAATAGGTTGGCTTCTCCACAAATCTCACTACATAAGATAAAAATAGAGAGGGATGCCACCACACTCCATGATGTGCTGGCATTCATTGTTCACATTCGAAAGACTCAGAGACCTCTAAAGAGGCTTTTTCCTTCCTCAGCATAGGAATATTAAATCTGTAAATCAATGTTAAATCAATTTAAACACTCAAGGTATAAGACACTTGGAAAGGAAAATGAAAGCAAAAACAAGGAAATGAAACAAAACCACCATCAGGAAGAGTTCTGAAAGATCAAATAAAGCTCATGGGTTACCTTTAGCTTCCTTCTGGCATTGAACTTTTTCAAGCAGTCCACGGTCTCTTGTCTGTGCATACAAGAAGCCACAGTGGATCGGTGCTGGAAGACAGGAAGAAAATAGGCTCACAAAAAGAAGAATTAGAGAATGTTTCAGCCCACTGGGCATATCTTATCTAGCCATCACCCTAGATTTGCATGCACATACCTATCTATATATATAAAACATAGGTGAAGTCTTGTATGTCCTCAATGGGCTCACACACCTCTGAATGAATGTTGTCAAGACTTGCCACATGCCTACCTTGGCCTTTGTAGAGGTACATTGGGGAGGTCACAAGCCCCTAAATTGATCTGCAAATGGAAGTATACTCGACAGGAGGGTGTGTGTGTCCCAGTGTGTTTCCCAGTGTGTGTGTCCCAAAGTACCTCTCCAAAGGCCAAGGAAGGTGTGTCATAGCCCCAGGTAGGTCACCCGATTGTGACATCATTGTGATGTATTTGAGCTGGCTAATGTCATAGTCTGAGGTAGGGACGCAAAGGGGACACATGTATGGGAAGGATAAGGGCGGACCGTAGATGGAGAAGCGGGATGGGTGAGGGAAGAGAGAGACGGAGGAAGGGACGTCACAGTCCCAGGTAGGGATGGGTGAGGGAGGCAGAGAGGAGACGGGTGAGGGAAGAGAGAGATGGAGGAAGGGAGGTAGGAGTGACCCACACATACCCCATGAGATCTCCATGGGAAAGGCTGGCTTATGGTAAAAAAAAGGCTAGTAGTACAATAAACCTCGATTGCCACATGCTCTCAGCTTGCAACACTGCAACTGTCCCAGATCAGTCAACTCTATTGGGACATCTGGATATTAAGACAACAACTTTAATGAAGACTTAAGGACTTTAAGCTTCTTACTGCCTTACAAAGAACAGTTTATAACAGGAGTTCTCAACCTTTTAAAGCCAGGGGCCGGGTCAAGCTCCCTCAGACAGCTTCGGGAGCTGGATGGCAATTTTGCCTTTCTTCCACCACATGGCACTTATCTCTTAAATGTGCACTCAAGATAGCCATGCAATCTTGTGTTTGGATTCCTTGAGTAGCAGCAAATTAAATTCTAACAGATTGTGGAAGCTAGTTACCTTGCTGGCTCATTTGTTCATTGCTCTGCCACACTAGAGGCTGGCAATGGCTCATTGACTTGTTAGCAGCTCAGTTGAACCTGCTTAGCTAATTCTCTTATACAAATAATGGCTTGGGCTACATTCTTTTACTAGGATCATTTGTGACCAGAGCCCCTGAATATAAATATTGTGCCCCTATGAAAGCAATTAGTCCAAGGCACTATGCCCTGCCATACAGGTGTTCTTCGACTATCTGTGCAGTTATGGTAACCAGACTTGAGTGCTGAAGAGGAATTGAAGCTGAGCCAACATTTTTCCAGGAACTAAAATAAGGTTTTGCTTGTATGGTGAGTGAACAGCTGTGTCTCGAGCATCATCCTTCTAAAGGCTTTCCTCTCAAGCTCTCTGATTCTGAATTGATAGACACTGCTGTTATCAGGGAGACCTGCCAAAGAGTACCATAATAGCAATGGGAACAGCAACAATACAACTCAAACTGCCTTTTCCCCCCAAATCAGATTGTCTGATATTATGAGACTTCTCAGTCTCCGGCTAAAGAAATGCAATCTGAGAGTATGTGTATGCTGTGTTTTGCACTGTAGGGTTCTTGAAAATAATAAAAGCATATCAAGCAAGAAGCAAGATTTTAAAAAGACAAAGACTTTGTGGCACTTTAATAGTAACTGCTGTACTTTTACATGAATTTTCATGGATCATGTCCACTTCCTCAGATATAAGAGCGGGACTATACGGCACTTTTGCTTGTTCCTCTGCTAATGTATTCTATGCCATCTTTTGCCAAAAATGCCCATTTGCACCCTATTTAGTACCAAGGGAACAATCTCTGTGAAAAAAGAATTAATGGGCATAAATCATACATTAGGAATGGCAATACACAGAAAATTGCTTCAAATCCTTTCAAGCTACCTGGGCAATATTCAAGTTACAATCCTGGAGAAGATAAATTATAGAACATGGATCCAGAGTAAGACAGCTGAAATAAAATACATAATTACACCTGCTACTCATCTCAATGGACTAAATATTAATCAAAGGTCCTTAATCCATTACCAAATGTAAAAAGTTACAGATTATTGTTGCCTGCTGTTATTTTTCTCAACTCAGATTCCTTCCCAATTTACCACTGCTTCTTTTTCCAAACAGGTTTCCAAGAGTAAGCCTCATTAGAAAGGCATTGGACACCATGCTATGGTTCTGAGATACCATTACTTGGGACTTGCCACACTGATTCATACAATTTGCAGCACCCACTTTACTATTGTTACCGAACTAATCTCCATTGGGAAAGGACTGGATACCAAATAGCTGTCTTTTGTCATTACAAAGCAGGCAATTCCCCATTGACCCAATGACTGTCTGTTCATCTTGACTGTCTATTCATCTATTCATCTTGAGACAATGTATTGCAGGATAACCCCACTCTTATGTCTAAGGAAGATGACTTGATCCATGAAAGCTTATGTTAAAATTTAGGAGGTAGTTTAAAAGTGCCACACTGTTTTGTCTTTCTTTTCTTTTGTTTCTTATCTGATATTTCTGCACAGACTGACATGGCTACCACTCCAAAATAATTACAGGAAAAGCATAGTTCACTTAAATATTTTTTTTAAAAAAACTATTGTGTACATATCTTAAAAGAGTTATCTTGCTGGTAGCTTGTTTTGACAGTCATACCAAACAGACAATGTCAACACTAGATTTAGTAAGGCTCTTCTATAACAGTTTATTACTTTTTCGAACCAGTTACCCATATCCAATGGAGTTACGGTACATACTTCATATAAGACAAGACATATTACTAACTATGTCCTTTCACACGGACTTTGAGCATGAGTTTCCATGTGCTAATGTAAGCCCCCCATCCCATCCTGGACACACAGTCCACCTCTCTGAGAAGAACAAAGATTCTTAAACCTCCAAGGACAATTCTCTGGCAGAAGCAATATTTTGCACTTACTGATATCCAGGGGTGCTTCAGAGCCTCTGCTGCTGTGATACGTTTGGATGGGTTGATTGTCAACATTTTATTGATGAGATCTTTTGCTTCAGGAGTGACAGTATCCCACTCAGGGGAAGGAAACTGCAAGAGGAAGTGAACATATCTTCTCACACAAAACAACTAGAAGCCTTTTTTGCATCTTCTATGAGACTGAATTGTTAAAGAAAAAAATTATAAAAGTCGTTCTCACTCTAGGGCACTGATGGATAAAGAAGAAAGAAAGAAAATTTTCAGTTTTTCAGAAAATGGGTGCTAGCTGTTGGCATTTGAAAAAATCTTTCTCCCATTGTTCCAACCCCTTCCCTCCTTCCAGGTTTCTTTCAAATAATTTTTAGAGTCTTTCAGGAGAAACCAATGTTGATGAGCCAGCAACTGGTGGGTGAAGTAGGAAGAGAACATAGTACTGTATGTGGAAAAGATGTGTAAGTCTTTTTTTTAAAAGAATGTTTCCATCTCTGGGAAGGAATCCATTAGAAAAGGAGGCTTTGACATGGAACCCAAATGCAAATGTTATCACTCTTTGTCCTTCTTTCTGTTTCCCAAGGCCAAACTAGAAATTGCTATTTGTAGTTCTCCTCTCTTTCATTTAAAGGTAAAAGTAAGGTCTCCCTTGCTTGAAAACCAGTCATATCCAGTGATGTGCTACTCTAGGTTCCCACCTGATCCCAGGAACCGGTAGCGGAAATTCCCCCAGGCCACACCCACTTGGATGGCCACGCCCACCTCCATAGCCCAGGCCATGGTGTGGCCGGCCAAGTGGGCATAGCCCACAGAGTTAGCCATGCCCAGGGTGTGGGTAGTAAATTTTTTTGCAGCTCATCACTGGTCATATCTGACTATAGGAGGAGTGCTCATCTCTGTTTACAGCCAAAGAGCTAGTGCTGTTTGTGTCTGCAGGTGTTTCCATAATCATGTGGCTGGCATGACTATACACGGCAGCATAGAATGCTGTTACCTTTCCTGCCAAAGTGGTGCCTATTTATCTACTTGCAATTTTACAAAGTCTTTATTTTGTACCAGGGAATGGCTGGCCACTAAAAGACAATCCTTCTGTCTGCTCAAGTTCTCTGATATTTGTAAGTATACATACAGAGTCTAGTGACAGGGAATCACAGAATTTACTTCAGCCTCTACAAGCCAGAGTTAAGGATATGAATCAGGAACTGTGGAGAAGAAAGGCCTGGCCTGACAGAAAAAGGTGTGATGAACTGGCCTTTGTGTATTCTTTTTCTTTCTACCATTTTTTTAAAACATTTTTTTTTTTGCTTACCAATTTTTAATGGAGAGACCAATTTTATCATTTATTGCAAGACATTCAACACCTCAGTTACTTTCTTTGGAATTATGTTTGATCACCCATCTGCCCTGCAGTGTTTACTGCTGTGCTAAATTATTTTTACACAAGGAGCAAGAACATGGGTATTGACATTAATGAAGCAGAGACAGAGAAAACCCCAGAGGAGGAGTTCAAAGAAGTGTGTGTGTGTGTGTGTGTGTGTGTGTGTGTGTGTGTGTGTGTGTGTGTGTGTGTGTGTGAGAGAGAGAGAGAGAGAGAGAGAGAGAGAGAGACATTCCAGGCTGTATGTTCACAACAAGGAGAAAAAGAGAGAGAGAAAATCAGCTGAGAATTCTGCTGCCTTCGAAGCTGATTTCTCTTCCTCTGGAAAGCAGCTACCATTTAATTTGCAACTTTCCCTCTGCTTACGTAACTATGGGGCAGAATCCCTAATAAACAACTATAAATGATTTCTCCATTCTTTTGAAATTCTATTCCCACCTCAATGAAGCAAACTTTGTTCATTTGATTGATTGTTTCCTGCTCTTCTTTGCCATGTTTCTCCCAGTGACAGGAATCAAAGAAGCTCACAGGTCATTAAAAAGAGACGGGAGTTAAAACAACATACCAGAAGCATTAAAAATTAACAAACATGTAAATATCAGATTTAAAAAATAAACATGTATCTAAAAAATATACCGTATTTGCTTGTGTATAAGATGCATAGGAGTATACGACGCACCACGTTATTACTAAAATAGCCCACTATAGGCAGTGGTGGGCATCAGCAGGTTCGCACCAGTTCGCCAGAACCAATAACAGAAATTCTGGCTGGCCTCACCCATCCAAGGTTTGAAATAAAGTACAGTACTGTAGTCCTAATTCGGGTGCAATGCAGGGCTTTCCCCCCTGGCCACGCCCACCATATCACACCCACTGGGCAGTGGGCAGGCATGACTAGTTTGCCCATCCAGTCACATGCCCATGCCCACAAAGTAGTCCATGCCCACAAAGTAAGCCACACCCACAAAGTAGGCCATGCCCACAGTGTGGTAGTAATTTTTTTGAGCCCACCACTGACTATAGGCCACTATATACAGTACAAGATGCACTCCATTTTTCAGTGTATTTTAAGGGGGGGAGTAGGTCTTATACACCAGCAAATAGGATATTTTAAAGGATATACTGGCAGCAGGTGTCAATTAGCTATTTTGAATCTAATATTCTGCAACGTAGTCCTTGTAGTAAATATTTAAATCACTAAATATTTCCATTTTTACTGACATTACAATTTTTATTAACACTGATTGTCTTAGCATTTTTACACATTGTAATTTTAGTAGCTATTATATTTTACATCACATCCTTTTATATCATATTTTAATATAATTGACTATAATGTGATTTTAACTGAATCCTACTGGTTGAGTCTGATTAGAGCATTCAAAAATCTCTTTTGTAGTCCAGCTGTAGTATGGTTAACCATGTTCTGAATGCTTTGTTCTTTATGCTGGTCTTTGACCGTAACAATAAATTGATTGATTGAGTGAATCTGATATTAGAGTTTGTTGAACAAAAAATGTTTTTATTCCCCCCCACCCTTAAAGGAGAGTCTAATCTTAAAGGGGAGGTTTTCTCTCATCTCAACCAGTTTACAAGCATACCTGTCAACCCGCGGCTCCAGAAAAACGGGACCTGCGCACATCGCTTGTGCGCAGGTCGGTTTCCACGCATGCGTGGAAAGGTTTTACCCCTTCCACGCATGCGTGGAAGGGCTACGCCGCTTGCGCAGCCCCTACGCAAGCGGCGTAGCACTTCTATGCATGCATGGAAGGGGTAAAACTCTTCCAGGATGCGCGGAAGCGCTACGCCGCTTGCGTAGGGGCTGCGCAAGCGGCGTACTGCTTCCACGCATGCGTGGAAAGCGTTTCCCCCACTGCCAAATTACGGGGTTTTGGCAGCGGGGGCCGGGTTATGACGTCAATCGACGTCAATTTACGGGGTAATCCCGGCCAAATCGGGAAGGTTGACAGGTATGTTTACAAGGTAGTTTAACTGAAAAGCTAGAGGCTGACTCTATGTAGCTGAGAGGATGGCCAAAAGGAAAAATCACATCTGAGACAGAATTTGACTGTTGTTTCCTCCTAGCCTAATGCCTTAAGAAAAAATCTATAGCCAAAAGGGTAGTACAGTATATAAATAGAATGAATGAATGAGGGAATAAATTGTTCCTCCAGATTGGTTCTAGGTTAAGTTTCAAATTCATGTAAAGCAGAGAGAGTGAGAGAGAACCATATAAACCATTTTTATATTGTAATGTTTTTTATATGTTGTACGCCGCCCTGAGTTGCCCTGGAGCAAGAGGGCAGGATATAAATATAAATAAATAAAATAAAAGTAAATAAATAAATTCAGAGAAGTGATGGAAGGGAAAGGAAGAAGTCTACTTACATCATAGGCTCCAGCTTTGATCTGCTGGTAGAGTCGGTGTTGGTCTTCATCCCAGAAAGGAGGATAGCCAACCAGCAGAATGTACAGAATGACTCCTATGGTGAAAAGTTGAGACCAGCATTGTCATACTAGGTCTACCCAAGCAGCAGTGGTGAAGAGGTTGGTTTATTGACTCAGATGATTGGAACAGTAAAGGCTCACCTCTGAGAATGATTAGTAGGGAGTCACATACCTTGCTGTAAAGAAGGAGCTCTTTATCATGAGGCTGAATAATCAGCACTGGCTGAAGTAGATCATGATTTGTCATGCATAAGGAAGGATCTCTCTAGTGGGTCCCACATATCACACACTGGTTGAACAAGCAGGTGATGCTAAGCACTTTTTCTGGTTGTTGTCTTGCTATATCTGAATCTGAATAGTATTGGCGATCATTATGGTGATCAGCCATGAAGACTGTCCTAAGAATATAATGCAGTGGCCTTTCATCTGCCTTCTGCATCGGAGTATGACACCTGTACCACTGATCCAGTTCCGCAAGTCACTTTCTGCTCCTGAGCCCTTTTGGCATGCAAAGTCCTCATCAGCCCCAGGCCAGTATTGATGAAGCTGCTACCCTCCATCAAGATGGATTCAAATGGGATTTAGTCCACTTGGGGACCATTACCCTTCCCTGTGGACTTTGGCACCCAAGGCCATTAGTCCTCAGGGTTGTCAGGTTAGTTAACCGCTCCCTGATGATTGGTGTTGAGTCGCTGAGTGTATGGTCTACTCTATTACCATAGCAGGATAACCTGTCAGACACTATGCACCAGCCAATTCAGTCCACCACTAAGCACTGGGGCTGGATGTCAGTGCAGAGCTGTCCTGTTCTAACTGCATAAATGTGACATCTGAAAATCTGAGTAGCTCAAATGATAATGCTGTAGATGAAATATATCTTGACTTCAGCATGATATTCTGTTTAGCAAGAAAGGTGGGTGTGGCCTGGATAGCACAAGTGTCAGGTGGATATACAGTTGGTTACAGAATCGTACTCAGAGAGTTCTTAGCGATGGCTCCTTCTCAAGCTGGGAAGGGGTAACAAACATACCTGCCAACCTTCCCGATTTGGCTGGGATTACCCCGTAAATTGACGTAGATTGACGTCATAACCCGCCCCCCGCTGCCAAAACCCCGTAATTTGGTAGCGGGGGAAACGCTTTCCGCGCATGTGCAGAAGCGCTACGCTGCTTGCGTAGGGGCTGTGCAAGCGGCGTAGCGCTTCCGCGCATGCGTGGAAGGGGTAAAACCTTCCCACACATGCATGGAAACCGACCTGCGCACAAGCGATGTGCGCAGGTCCTGTTTTTCCAGAGCCCCGGGTTGACAGGTATGGTAACAAGTAGAGTACCACAAGGCTCAGTTCTGAGCTGTGTGCTGTTCAACATTTTCATTAATGATTTGGATGATGGAGTGCAGAGAATACTTAACAAATTTGTGGATGACTTATAGCTAATACTTGGAACACGGGAGCAGAATTAAAAAAGATCAGGGCAGAGATAAAAAGAATGAAATTTAACATGGATAAGTGCAAAGTTCTACACTTAAAGGGAGAACAAATGCACAGTAAAAAGATGGGGGATAATCGAGCAAGAAGGATTTTGGAATTATTGTAGATCAGAAGTTTAATATGAATCAACAGTGTGATGTGGCAAATGCTGTTTTGGACTGCATTAACAGAAGTATGGTTTCCAAAACCAACTAGGTGCTAGATTCTCCTTCTATACAGTATTAGTCTGACCACATCTAAAGTACAGTGTCTAGTTCTGGACACCACGCTGGAGCAGGTTCAGAAGAGGGCAACAAGGATGAGAAAGAGCCTAGAAATCAAGCCCTATAAGGAAAGAATGAAAGAACTGGGCATGTTTAGCCATGAGAAAAGGAGACTGAGAGGGAATATGATAACATTTTTCAAATACTTGAAAGATAGTCTTAAAGAGGAGAGGCAGGAACTATTCTAGATCATCCATAGTGCAGGACACATACTAATGGACTGAAACTACAGGAAACCAGATATAAAGCAAAACACATTTATATACCACCCCATAGCTTTTTAGTGCACTCTCTGGGCAGTTCACAAGTTAATTAGCATTTTGCCCCCAACATGCTGGGTACTAATTTTACTGACCTCAGAAGGATGGAAGGCTGAGTCAACCTTGATCCATGGCCAGGATCAAACTCACAACCTTTTGGTTGCAGGACAGCAGTTTATCCACTTCGCCACCAGGGCTGAATAGCAAGAAAAACCTTTTAACTGTGAGAGCAGTACAACAATGGAACCAATTAACTCATGAGGGGTGAGTGCTCCAATGCTGGAGGCATTCAAGAGAAAGTTGGAAAACCATCTGTCAGATCTGCTTTGATTTGGATTCCTGCATGGCCTCATTGGCACCTTCCAACTCAGTTATTCTATGATACATGGCAGGGTTTCTCGAACTTGAGCCCCCAAATGTTCCTGGACTTCAATTACCAGAAGTCCAAGTCAGTAACACCTGCTGATCAGGGCTTCTGGAAATTGAAGTCCAAGAACAGCTGGCAGCCCAACATTGAGAAACCCTGATCTATGGTAATAATTCTATTCTCTGCTGGGCACTCAGCATTCACTGAATGCAGGAATCTCCTGCCAATGATGGGCAAACCATTGTAATAGGAAACAGTAAGAATTGTTGTTGTTCAGTCGCCCAGTCGATTCCGACCCTTTGCGACCCTATGGACCATTGTTCTCCAGGCGCCTCTGTCCTCCACCATCCCCCTCAGCACTCCCAGTTCTGTGCCCATTGTGTCTACAATGCCATCTAGCCATCTCATCTTTGGCCTCCCCCTTCTTCTTTTGCCCTCCACCTTTCCCAACATCAAGGCCTTCTCAAGTGAATCCTCTCTTCTCATTTGATGTCCAAAGTACTTTAGCTTCGTCTTTACTATTAGATCTTCCAATGAGCAGTCAGGGTTGATTTCTTCTAAGATTGACCTATTTGTTCTCCTCGCTGTCCAGGGTACTCTCAAAACTCTCCTCCAACACCACATTTCAAAGGCATCTATTCTTCTGTGTTTAGCTTTCCTTATTGTCCAGCTCTCGCATCCGTACATTACCACTGGGAATACCATTGCTTTGACTATTCTAATTTTTGTTTGTAATGTGATGTCTCTGCTTTTCACTATGTTCCCCAGGTTTCTCATGGCTTGTCTCCCAAGAATCAGTCGCCTTTTTATTTCAAGGCTGCAATCTCCATCTGCAGTGATCTTTGATCCTAAGAATGTAAAATCTGTCACTGCTTCTACTTCTTCCCCATCTATTTTCCAGGAACTGATGGGGCCTGTTGCCATTATCTTGGTTTTCTTGATATTGACTCTCAAGCCAGCTTTTGCACTCTCCTCCTTCAGTCCAATTAAGAGGTTCTTTAGGTCTTCCTCACTTTCTGCCATTAGGGTGGTATTGTCTGCATATCTCAGATTGTTGATGTTTCTCCCAGCAATTTTAATCCCATATTGTGATTCCTCCATCCCTGCATTGCGCATTATGTGCTCTGTGTATAGATTGAATAAGCAGGGTGATAAAATGCAGCCTTGTCTTACTCCTTTTCCTATTCCAAACCACTCTGTCATTCTGTGTTCTGTCCTAACTGTTGCTTCTTGGTTCATGTACAGATTTCTCAGGAGACATATGAGGTGGTCTGGTATTCCCATCTCTTTAATTACTTGCCACATCTTGTTGTTGTTATGGGGCAAGAATTGGCTTGCCCCATATACAACTATAATCCTGGATCATTAATAATGTCCAGGAATAATGATATGTAACATGATTTGCCACAAGGCCTCCTAGCACAGCCTTTTCATGGTTCTCTTCATCTAAAGATGCTATTAATAGATCTGAAGCAGATGGGGGAAAGAATTGAAATCTATCACCTGTTCCAACTTCCAACTTCTGTCAGTTCTCCTTCACCCTTCCAAATCATCTAACCTCTGACCCCAGAGATCAGATAAGGTATATTAAAATGATGATTTAGCAATCCTTGATCAACAATAGCATCTTTTAGCCTGTCTTTGTATCCTCTTGTTCTTCTGCCCAGATTGGTGTGCCCAAGAAATCTTTCTTGAATCTAACAAGTTTTCTAGCAACCTTCAGCCACACATTGTTTAGAACTGTCTATTATCCATGACAGCAATGAAAATGTAAGCTGTGAATTCAGATATACAGATATGCATAGGTTGGAAGACTATTTTAGCATGTAAATATAACCTAAGATTTATGTGCCAGACTGTGTGTAATGCTCTGGGAATCCAGCACATGGAAAATTGTTTCTCCACAGTCATGCTGTGAAAATCTGATTGAAGATAGAACTTCTAAATAAGCAAAAGCATGTCCACACTGCCCCTTGTATGGTGGTCAGGGATTGCTGATTGTAAAGTTACTTGAGGTTCAGGGAGGAACTAAACCACATTTAGACTACTCCCACCATCCTAACAACACAAGTAACCTTTGTCAGTTAGGAGAGTTTAAAAATATTTTGGTCTGTAGTGCTGATTGAGAAACTGCTCATAGCTGCTCTTTTGATTGGTGCTACAGAGAAAAACAAAGAAAAAATTCTTTCAATACCTGATCTGATATTCTGAAAGGGGTAACATTAGCTCCTCAGCATACTGGATGTTTACCCTGGAAACAAACTTTGATGGCTGCAAGACTCCCGTATAAGGCATTCCTAACGTCCACAAATGCTTGGTATTACATATATGGGAATGCTGCAAAAACATAGAACCTCCTGATGGGGATTCAAAAAAGAGCACTCATGGAAAGGTTGGGCTTTCCAGAGTCCCCAGCATGTGGACACCGAAGGCAGGAGCAACCCTCAAGAACTCCAATGAGTAGGCTATATGGTCTGTCTGGATATGTTTCTAGTGGCTGATAAAATAGCATGTGAAATAAATGACATACTGTATATGTAACTCTGGCACCCTAGAATGATTGAGAACATATCCTGCCCTCTTACATATGACAGTCTTTCTGTTATTTGAAGACTGCTATCAAATCTCCCATCCATTTTCTTCTCTTAAAGCTAAAATTCCTAGATTTTTCAGTTTTCCCCCATACAACTTGGTTTCCAGTTCTCTAATTTTCCTTGTTAGCCAGCTCTGAATCTGTTCCAATTTGTCTTCATCCTTCTTTAATGAAAAGCATCCAGAACTGGACATAGTACTTACGATGAGGCCAAAAATGGGCTGAAAAGAGGGGAACTCTTTTCAGTACTCCATATGGTTTTGTTTGGAGACTATATGTCTACTAAGGCTGCCTAAAACAGCATTTGCCTTTTTTTGCCACCAAATCACACTTTGGACTCACATTTAGGTTGTGATCTACAACAATTCTTGCTTGTAGTATTATTGAGCCACATATCCCCCATCTTGTTACTGTGCATTTGGTTTCTTCTTCCTAGGTGTAGAACTTTACACTTACCCTTGTTAAATTTCATTCTATTATTTTCTGCTCAGTGCTTGTGACTATCAAGATATTTTTAAATTTTGTTTCTGACTTCCAGGGTATTCTACCCAATTTTGTGTTATTCAAAAATGTGATAAGCATTCCCTGCACCCCTTCATCCAAGTAATTAATAAAACTATTGAACAGGACTAAGCCCATTTGATACCTTCTCACAGCTTGAGAAACAATCACTATGACTCTGTAAGCAATTGTGTATCCAGATGATAGTTCAACTGCCCCAAATCTTGTTAACCTGATAATCAGAATGTTATGAGGCACTTTGCTAAAATCTTTGCTGAAGTCTACAACATTTCTATCATCTACCAGAATCAAAAATTGAAATAGGATTACTGTGGCAAGATTTTGTTCTTGATGAATCCATGTTGGTTTCTTGCTTTCACTGCATTATTTTCAAGGTATTTGCAACCAGGGCCCAGTACACGCGCCCCCTTTTGGCCACGCCCCTGGTATTTCCTGCGCATGGGTCGTTTGTTTGTGCATGCGCAGATCAGTGGTTTCCCAGCGGCGCCGGACCCCCGTCATCTCTGGGTCCAGGACGGGAATCCTGATGGTCCCCTGATGGCAGCCCTGTTTGGGACATAACTGTTTAATCATTTCCTGCAGAATTTTCCGGATACTGTTGTCAGGCTGACTGATCTGTAGTTGCTAGTTTTCTCTTTTTGCCTGTTTTGAAGATAGTGACAACATTTGACCTCCTCTTACCATCTGACACTTCCCATGTCCTCAATTATTTCACGAAAATAATAGACAATAGTTCTACCTGTGAAAAATCTTGGGGGAAGAAAATTGGCCAACAGGTATGCCAAAGACTCCCAGTCTTCCTAGAGAAGAACAGCATGCCTTTAGAAATAGCATCAATAGACACATTTTAATCCAAGACACCTGGATTCAGTATCTGGTCTACCTCAACTAATTAACTGAGTTGTACCAGTGTGCTGGCTGAAATAAGCTTCTTTTCTTCATTTGTGCAATGATAAGAATAATTCCCTAAATCTCAAATGATGGAGAAAGGTAAACAGATTAAAGAATGAGGCTCTGATAATGAGGAATATAATGGACCCTCACAGTGACAAGCATCCAGAAACACAATGTTTAATATCCGAACTGCTCTTATAAGTAACTTTGAAAGTACTGTTGAAAACTAATTGAATCCTTACTTCATAGATCCAAAAAGGGTTTTGGCAGGTAAATGTTTATTCATCTAATAATTGTTTCTCCCACTGGATAGAGAGGTGGAGTTCTGCTATTTTCAGCCTATTACAAAAGTATTTTGATGTGAAGAAAGGAGGAAATTAGCCGTATGTTCAATTCATAGTAGAATTGGGATTTAGTTTGGGAATGTAACCTAACTTACCACAAGCCCACAAGTCCACAGCTTTGCCATAGGGGTCCTTTCGGAGCACTTCCGGTGAAAGGTAGCCTGGAGTACCTGCAAAACCTAATAAAGCAAACAGTCCAAAGCAACAAGTTACACTTTTGCTCCCATCAGGTTTGCAGCTCTATGTGTGAGAAAATGATCAGGCTGGAGATAGACTTCAACTGAGAGACCAAGGAGAGGAACATCAAAGAATGTTGCCATTACTTATTCTGAGCCTCCAGTGTGCTCTGTAAAACAGAGCACACTGGAGCCCTCTAGGTATTGCTATATTGCAGCTCCCAGCATGCTTCACCACAGGTTATGCTGTCAATGGCTAGACATGATGGGAGTCCATCAGTATCTGGATGACAGCACTTTGCCTAGCCCTGCTGTAAAGGGTTCATGCTGCTTTCTGGGAGATGGTCTGATCTGGCATGACTGAAAGGGCAAGTAAGAAACCAAATAGTAAGCAGAGAAGTTACAAAATCAGATGGTCCCCGTGCAGCAGATCTGTCTCCTGTAGGGTTGGTGTGCCTTGCTATAAGTTATGTGCCTTCCACTGGTCCTATTTGAGAAGTAAATGAGTTACTCTGTGATAGCTATTGTGTCTAGGGATTCATCTGGGTTTTGGGTTTTTGTTTAGTGTCTTCTATTTCTAAAAGAAAGTAAAGGAGGGAGAAGTACACAATTGTGCGTGTCATGATCTCACATATTTTTTAAAAAACATAAGTTGAATCTTCTACATGGAAATTTCCAAGTGGGCAGCTGCATTAGTCTACTGCAACAAAAAAGGCAATGAATCTGCTAAGACATTAGTTTAGGCCCAGTGGCGAACCTTGGCACTCCAGCTGTTCTTGGGCTTCAATTTCCAGAAGCCCAAGTCAGTATTCTTGCTGATCAGGGTTTCTGGAAATTGAAGTTCCAGAAGACCTGGAGTGCCACGGTTAGCTATCACTGGCTTAGGGTTACTTATTTGGCATGTATTTTAGTGGATTGTAGCTCAAATCTATCTCTGAAGAAGCAGGCTACAGTCTACAAAAGCTTATGCCAAATAAAACTTGTTAGCCATTAAGGTATCACAAGACTTTTTGTGGTATTATTATTGTGATTCCTTCTCATGAAGACTTTCTATAATTATATGTGCATGTAAACAACTGAATAAAGTAGAAAACAAAGAATGGTAGTGCAGACCTCTCTTTTCTTGGATCGTATGAGGACAATTAATGGATGTATGAATTCCCTTTAAGGTGGCTAAGTGTTACTTCACACATAATCTTAATACATATATGAAGATAATCTCTGTGCAGGAAAGCAAGTATACTCAGAATCAAATACAACTGCCACAATTTTTGCAGAAATAAGAAACAGCACAGTTGTGGGATTAAATTCAATACAAATCCTGGCTTTCATTTCAGACAGTAAGCAACTTGTTACCATCAGATGTTTTTGGACTACAGCTTCATTTGTTGATGTGAATCCAATCATGTTTCCAGAGAACCATAGCTTAACAAGGTGAACACTGTAGCTATCCAGTTCTTCTCTAATCCAGCTTCCATAAACATAAGTAGGAAGAAGCTTGTTGCAGAATTTTAATTTTTCTGGTAAATTCCCTTTAGCATGCAAGGTGGGTGGGAAGCTCTGACAGAACAGGACCAAACTTTGAGGATGTTGTGTATAGAGTAATGTGCCTTTAAGTAATGTAACCACTCGAATGAGTGGATGTAACAATCTCTAATAGTAACACTGTAGCCTTCTGTATGAGGACGCGAGCTAGTGACCACTGGGGGCAGTAGCGAGCGCCCAGCTCACATGGTACCAATTATCCAAATACCTACAGCCGCGGGAAGATTCCCGCCACTACCTCACCTGGACAAGAAGGGCGTGACTAAGGATGACATCACACAGACAGTAGCCAATGAGCTACCGAGGAGCCACATTCAAATGTATAGCCACTGTATATATTGAGCTGTTCATCCGCCATTACCACATGTTCCCCCTGACCATCATGCAATAAAGATGAGTTAAGCCAGACTTCTGCTGTTTCTATTGTCTTGGTTCTTGAACACTAAATTGGCGACGAAGGTGGGATAATGGAGCCCCACGGAATCAAGGCAACACAGGCCGGTTTCGACATCAACAAACCGGAGGAATGGGAACTGTTCAAGATGGATTTCCAAAGCGCACTGATGGTGTCCGACATCTCGGACGAGGGGAAGAAAAGGGCCATCCTCATCAGGATGCTCGGTTTCCCAGCCATGAAGGTTTTGGTGGACCTGGTGTCTCCAAGGAAGGTGGGTGAGGTTCCGGTCAAGCAGCTCCTGAAAGCCATGCGGGACCATTTCCAGCCCACTGTCTCGATGTTCTCGGCTCGGGACACCTTCTGGAAGAGAGTCCAGTCGCCCGGTGAGTCCGTGGCTGCCTTTGCAGCGGCCCTCCGTTTGGCCGCCAGCCCATGCAAGTGGGAGAACCTGGAAATCGCCCTCAGGGATCGCATACTGTGTGGCCTGTGGGATGAGGAAGTCCAGCGAAAGCTGATGAACAAAGAGCCGCCCCCAATGCTGCAAGAGGTCATAAAGGCAGCGCAGGTGGCAGAAGCCACGAGGGCCGGGGTTAAGGGGTTTAGGACAAGGCCCCCACAACCTGACAAGGCAGCAGGCTCGGTGCAAGCGGCCAGGCGGGCACCACACTCCTCCACGGAGAGCAGCGAGGACGAGGACATCCGGAAAGTGCGGAAGGACGGCCGGCGTTGCGATGGCTGCGGGGCATCCCATGACCACAGCAAGTGCCCATTCCGGAAGGCGGAGTGCCATAACTGCGGACGGCGGGGCCACATCGCCAAGGTTTGCAGGCGACGGCGCAAAGACTGGAAGGGCTCAACAGACCGTTCCCCAAGAAAGCAGGAGGGCGCCCGGCCCCCAAGGAAGCAGGACGGCGTGGGCCACATCTCCGACGACAGTGACGTCGAGGTACATGGAGTGCGCCGGCGAGTCCCCAGCGACGACGACTCGGCGGTCCAAAGCGTGTCCTTGGGACACCCACGTTACTTTGTAGAGGTACTGTTGCAAGGGGTCCCCGTTAAGATGGAGATAGACTCGGGTTCATCTTATGCCATCATCTCCCAAAGTGAATTTTTGCGAATTTCCCCCAACGCACGGCCCAAACTCAAGGCACTCAGGTCTACTTTGCGAGACGTGCAGGGAAATAGCATCCCGGTGTTGGGGGTGGGGAAATTCAAGGTCCAATACAAGCAACACGCCTCGGAGCTCCCTCTGGTTGTTCTCAAGGGGGGGACTGTTGCCTCCTGGGAACACAATGGTTTAAGCCCCTGGGTTTGTTCATAGGGGGGGTGCATACTATTGGAACTGACCCAATACAGGAGGTGTGTAATGCGCATCCCGAGGTCTTCAAGAAGGGACTCGGAAAATTCAAGGGGCCCCCGGTTGCGTTCGACCTGGACCCGGAGATCCGCCCGATAAGACTCAAACCGCGAAGGGTGCCTTTTGCACTAAAGGACAAAATAGAGGCGGAACTGGACAAGTTGGTGGGCCAGGGGATTCTAGTTCCAGTTGATTCTGAGGAGTGGGAAACTCCGATTGTAAAAGCGCTAAAGGCCAACGGGGAGGTTCGAATTTGCGCTGATTACAAATGTACCATTAATAAGGCGATACGCCCAAATGCGTATCCGGTGCCGGTAGTCAGCCACCTGTTGGCCAGGTTACATGGGGGAAAGTGTTTTGCGAAGCTGGACCTGGCGCAGGCTTATCAGCAACTCTCGGTAACCCCAGCTGCAGCTGCTGCGCAGACGATAGTCACCCACAAAGGGGCGTTTCAGGTGACGCGCCTACAGTTTGGCGTGAACTCGGCGCCAGGCATTTTCCAATCATTAGTGGAGCGTCTTTTGAAGGGTCTAGAGGGGGTCTTGCCATATTTTGATGACGTATTGATAACAGGGGGGAGTGAATCAGAATTGGCTGAGAGGCTAGACAAAGTACTGACAGTATTCGAAAAAGCGGGTTTGAGGCTACAGAAAGACAAATGTGTTTTCTTCACAAAGGAGGTAGAGTTCCTAGGTTTCCGGGTAACCCCTGTTGGCATAAAACCCTCCGAATCAAAGGTGGCCGCCGTTCAGAATGCTCCTCGCCCCACCTCCAAGCCAGAATTGCAATCATTCCTGGGGCTCCTCAACTTCTACCATTCCTTCCTGCCTAGGAAGGCGTCGGTGGCGGAGCCGCTTCATAGGTTATTAAAGAAGGAAGAGGTTTGGCGATGGGGCGAGAGTCAGGAGAGAGCATTCATTGAGCTGAAACAACTCTTATCCTCAGACGCCATCCTAACCCATTTTGAACCCAAGAAGCCAGTGGTGCTGGTATGTGATGCTTCTCCAGTGGGGGTGGGGGCGGTCCTGTGCCACGTGTTGGAAAGCGGGTGGGAAGCCCCGGTGGCGTTCTACTCCAGATCCCTGTCTAAGGCAGAGCATAACTATGCACAGACAGACAGGGAGGGACTTGCAATAATCGCTGGAACAAAGAAGTTTCATGACTTTCTATATGGCCGCCCTTTCACCATCGTGACAGACCACAAGCCCCTCTTAGGCATTTTCACCGCAGACAAGCCCACACCGCAGATCCTGTCCTCTAGAATGCTGAGGTGGGCCATTTTTTTAAATGCATACCAGAACACACTGGTTTATCGTCCCGGAAAGGGCATAAGCCATGCGGACGCACTCTCGAGGTCACCCCTGCCCCACATGGGCAACCCCGTGTGTGAGACGGAACAAGATCACCAAGTGCTCATGATAGAGGTCCTGGATTCACCCCCAATAGTACCCGCGGAAATCGCCAAGGTGACAGGCAGAGATAAGACGTTGGCCCTAGTTAGCTCTTGGGTGCAAAAAGGGTGGCCAACGTCCTCCCCTGCGGCAGAATTTGCTCCTTTTTTTAGGAAGAGGTTGGAACTATCCATGGAGAGGGGTTGCCTCCTTTGGGGCCAGTGGGTGGTCGTTCCTGAATCCATGAGAGCAAGGGTACTCAAGCTGCTGCACGTCAGCCATCCAGGGATTGTCCGCTCCAAGGTGTTGGCCAGGAGCTATTTCTGGTGGCCCCAGTTAGACGCTGATATTGAACACATGGTGAGCACTTGCGAGAGTTGCCAAAGCTCTCGGCCCGAGGAGGCCCGTCTTCCGCACAGAGAATGGGACGCAGCAAAAGGGCCGTGGTCTCGCGTGCACATAGACTTCGCAGGTCCCTTCAGAGGTTCATTTTTCCTCCTCATAGTGGATGCTTATTCCAAGTGGTTAGAGGTTATCCCAGTGGCAAACACCTCATCAGCCGCAACCATTAAGCAATTGCGCAAGGTGTTCAGTTCGTTCGGTATACCCGATGTGCTTGTGAGTGACAACGCAAGTTGTTTCACGTCCACCGAGTTCCGGGCGTTCATTGACATGAACGCCATCCGGCACATCACCTCAGCACCATTTCATCCGGCAACAAATGGACAGGTAGAACGCCTCATGCGTACCACCAAAGACGCGCTGAGGCGCATGGGCCCCGGGGACCTGAATCTGCAGTTATGCCAATTTTTGCTTGGGTATAGGGTGACCCCCCTGGCGTCAGGCTACTCGCCCGCAGAACTCCTAATGCGCAGGAAGTTGACCATGATACTGACCAGGCTAGACCCCACGAGGGTGGAAGACACTGGGAGGAACATTGGGCTAGCGGGCACAAAGAGCTTTGGAATAGGCGCCCTGGTCCATTGCAGAAATTACGCTAACGCAGGACCAGCCTGGGTTCCGGGAGTAGTCATTGGGCAAACGGGACCTGTGTCGTACTGCATTGAGACCAGCACAGGTCTACTCTGGAGGCGGCATGCAGACCAACTCCGGCATCGGGTTCCCGGTAACCAAGGCGTGGAAACCGCGCAACAAGACTCAGTGTTAGGGTTCTCCCCCACCCGTTCAGCCCCCCACCGAGGGGGGAAGGGAATAAGTTTGTCCCCGTAGATATCCTGGAGGATGCCCCCATGGATATTCCGGAATATGCTTTTGACTTTGAGTTACGAAACTGGGGGAGTTTTTTGGAGTGGTCCCCCACCCGTCCAAGCGAGAAGCGGGTTTTTTCATTAGCCCCCAATGCCCCCGGTTTTCCCACAATGGAGTTTGCCCCTACCCCAAAAATGGCAGAACCACAGCGAGTCGCTAACGAGTCTCCCTCTCCTATTGCAGGACAAGAGCCCAGGGAACACAGAAGCGATAGCGCCCCTGGGACAAGCCAGCCAGCCTTGCGCCCAAAACGCTCTTGCAATAAACCATATTGGATGAGAGACTTCGTCTCATCCTAGGGGGGAGGGATGTTGTGTATGGAGTAATGTGCCTTTAAGTAATGTAACCACTCAAATGAGTGGATGTAACAATCTCTAATAGTAACACTGTAACCTTCTGTATGAGGACGTGAGCTAGTGACCACTGGGGGCAGTAGCAAGCGCCCAGCTCACATGGTACAAATTATCCAAATACCTACAGCCGCAGGAAGATTCCCGCCACTACCTCACCTGGACAAGAAGGGCGTGACTAAAGATGATGTCACACAGACAGTAGCCAATGAGCTACCAAGGAGCAACATTCAAATGTATAGCCACTGTATATATTGAGCTGTTCGTCCGCCAAGCTTTGAGGACCAAAATTGATTATGTGCAGAGTCTACAAGCAAGCAGATACTTCTCCCATTCAGATCCCCCACCTATCTAAATGGAAAAAGTGCTGTCTAAGGTGGCCAACCTTGGTGCCCCATGTGTTCTTCAATTTCAATTACCAGAAGCCCAAGTAAGCATACCAGGGAATTGAGGTTCAAGAATGCCTGGGGGCACCAAGGTTGGCCATCCCTGGTCTATGGGGACACAAGAAACCATTCTTCTCTAATCATGATGAAGCTGGTTTACAGAATGTCTGAACTGTTAAGTACATTGCCTGAGATACTGTTAGTTCACATCCACCAAGGAAATAGCAGCAGTGTAACATTCAGCAGTGAACCACAGTAATTTGAGTTAGCATGGGCATTTCTTATTTCACACCAATCACAGGATGTGTGATAAAAATGCCTATTCTGACTTCCCAACTTAACAACAGTTTACCACTGAAAATCACACTATATTTATTTCCATTTCTTTAGGTAAAGGTAAAAGTCGCCCTTGCTCAAAAAGCCAGCCATATCCAACTCTAGGGTTCAGTGCTCATCTCTGTTTATAGCCAGCACTGTAAAGAGCCAGCACTGTCTACATTTGCAGATGTTTCTGTGGACATGTGGCAGGCATACCTCAACACCTGAGTGCATCTTCCCTCCAAAGTAGTACCTATTTATCAACTTGCAATTTCTTGCTTTCAAACTGCTAGGTTGGCAGGAGCTGGGGCAGAGATGGGAGCTCACTCCATCATGCAGTACTCGGGAATCAGACTCCGACCTTCCAGTTGTCAAGTTCAACATCTTAACCACTTGAACCACCATTTCTCTCCCTCCCCATTAGTGTTGCCACTCTCTGGGTAGGTCACGATATACATTATACAATAAAATCATACAGGAAAAGAAAATGAATACAAAAACAGAATAAAATACAATAAATAACTACAACAAACGCTGCCACTAACTAGAACTACTTTCAAATAAGTGTATACAAGTTAAAGCCATTTAAACGGTCCTAAACTGTTAAGAGTTTTATAGATTACTAGCTGATTACTCGGCCTTGCTCGGGTTTTTTCTTTCTTTAATGGAAGTATAGTTCTGTTGACATGTCCTCTTGGTCCGTCGTCCCATAGCTATCCGATTTGCCCTCATTATTGAAGGAAATTGTGTGGAACAGGTCTCGGTGTTTCGATTTCTGGGAATGGAGTTGAGGGATGATCTAACATGGGGAACAAACACCAAAGATCTGATGAAGAGAGCACAGCAGAGGTTATACTTCTTGAGAATCCTCAGGAAGAACAACCTTTCAAAGGACCTGTTGGCATTCTACCACTGTACAATAGAGAGTGTGTTAACCTATGGTCTGTGTGTATGGTTTGGGAGTTGTACAGCTAGGGAAAGAACAATGCTGTCCATGGTCATAAAGACTGCGGAGGGGATAATCAGGTGTACTCTTCCCACTCTAGATCAAATCTATGCCACCATGTTATATGAAAGCTGTAGAGATTGTGCAAGATAGTACGCACCCCGGAAATGATCTCTTTCAGCTTCTGCCTTCTAGAAGAAGGTATAGGGTCATAAAGACCAGGACCAGCCGCTTGAGAAATAGTTTCTACCCAAAAGCGGTTCTTGCTTTGAATGCAGCACAATGCAGTCTATGAGGGAGCTTCTGTATATAGTTTTTAGAGTTTTCAGAGTTTTAGAGTTTTTAGAGTTTTAGAGTTTTTAGGGGTTAAATGTGTATATGTGGGGTGGGAGTATGTTGATAATTTTGTATAGTTGTATTTTGTTTAGGTTTTGTTGGGTTGATAAGTGTTTTCCCCCCAATCTCGTTGTTCTGTGCAGGACAATGACAATAAAGATTTATCTATCTATCTATCTATCTATCTATCTATCTATCTATCTATCTATCTATCGATCTATCGATCTATCGATCGATCTATCGATCTATCGATCTATCGATCTCTCTCATAGGGGAAAGGGAGAAGGTGGCATGGGCAAATATCAGACAGATTGCATGTGGAGTGAGGATTTCCTTCCCAGATTTTCCCCTTTTTTTGTGCATCTCCCCAAATCACCCAAACATGTGGGGCTCCTCCCCTTACACATGAAGGGCTCCTTCCTCTTTCCCCCTCCTGAAGGGAGGTGTTGTTCAGACTCCCTTCCCTCCTCACCAGTCATTGAGCTGGTCCTCGGTGCCCGGGAGCAGATGCACCATGAAATGGATCAATGTCTTTTTGCACTCTCCACCCCTGCCCTCTCCTTCTTAGGGGGAGGTGGGTTGGGCGCACAAGAAGGAAATGGAGAGGGGGAGGGGGAGTGTTGTGTTCTGTAAAGCTGTGCCTTTAACAATGTATCTTTGCCATGTGTTAACAATGTAACCTTTCTGTGTGCAACATTATAACCTTCAGCTGTATCAATGTAAACCTGATAAGGGGACGCGAGCTAGTGACCACTAGATGGCAATAGCGAGCGTCCAGCTCTCATGGCTCAGATTCACCTGGTTCAGCAGCGCGGGAAGATTCCCCGCCACCTCTTCACCTGGTCAAGAAGGGCGTGACCTTCTACGACGTCACGCAGGCAGCAACCAATAGTCTGTCGACGAGCCACTTTCAAATGTATAGCCATCTGTATATATTGAGCTACCCATCCGCCATTACCACATGTTCCTCCGGATCATCATGCAATAAACCTGTGTTAAGCCAACCCTTCAGCTGTTTCATTGTCTTCGGTCCCTTACACTAAATTGGCGATGAAGGTGGGATTATGGCAGCCCACGGGACCAAGACATGCGCCGGTTTCGAAATCAGGAAACCGGGCGACTGGGAGATCTTCGAGATGGACTTCCAGGCAGCACTGATTGAGTCCGAAGTCACGGAAGAGGCAAAGAAAAGGGCCATCTTCACCAGGATGCTCGGACAAGAAACCAAAAGGACCTTGGTGGACCTGATTGCACCGAGGAGGGTGAGCGAATTCAAGGCCAAGGAACTCATGCAGATGCTGTGTGAGCACGTCCGGCCCGCCACGGCGATGTTTCCCGCTCGGAGTGCATTCTGGAGGCGAGTCCAAGCGCCCGGGGAGACGGTCGCCGCATTTGTGGCGGCCCTGCGGCTGGCGGCCGGCCCGTGCAAATGGGAGAATGCCGAAATCACCCTCCGGGACAGTGTGCTGTGCGGCCTGAACGACGCCGAAACCCAGCGCACATTAATGAACCAGGAGCCGCCTCCCACGTTGCAGGAGGTCGTCAGAGCGGCCCAGGCCGCAGAAGCTACAAAGGCCGGGGTCCAAGAACTCCAGGACTGGCGGCCGAAGTCGAGCAAGGCAGAGACTCCGGTACAGGCGGCCCGGCGAACTTCGAGGTCGTCCACAGAGAGCAGTGACGACGAGGACGTCCGGAGGGTCCGGAAGGAGAGCCGGCGATGCGATGGCTGTGGAGCGTCCCACGACCGCGTAAAGTGCCCGTTCCGGAAGGCCGAGTGCCACAACTGCGGCCGCCACGGGCACATCGCCAAGGTTTGCAGGAAGAAGTGCGAGACCCGGCGGAGTTCAGCAGACCGTTCCGCGGGACAAGACCGCTCAACGAGACCCAAGGACGGCGCTCAGGCCACGCGGAAGCAGGACGGCGTGGGCCGCATCTCCGACGGCAGTGAGGACGACGCCCCAGTGTTCAGCGTGTCTGCAGGACACCCCCGCTACTTTGTTGAGGTACTAGTCCAAGGGGTTCCCATTAGGATGGAAATTGACTCGGGGTCCTCATATTCAATCATTTCCCAGAGGGAGTTTTTGGGAATTGCCCCCCACAAGCGACCCAAGCTCAAAGCGTTGAGGTCCACACTACGGGACGTGCAAGGGAACAGCATTCCAGTGTTGGGGGTTGGAGAATTTCAGGTTAAATTCAAGAAGCACGCCGCGTCCCTCCCCCTAGTCGTGCTCAAAGGGGGAGATTGCAGGCTCCTCGGGACTCAATGGTTCCAGCCCCTGGGTTTGTTTATTGGGGGGGTGCACGCCGTTGGGATGCACGCCGTTGGGACTGATCCAATTCAGGAGGTGTGCGAGGCACACCCCGAAGTTTTCAAAAAAGGACTGGGGAAATTCAAGGGGCCCCCAGTGACATTCGACCTGGACCCGGAGGTCCGCCCAATTCATCTTAAACCACGCCGGGTGCCGTTCGCACTTAAGGACAAGATAGAGGCGGAACTGGACAAATTGGTGGGCCAGGGAATCCTTGTGCCTGTTGATTCCGCCGAGTGGGAAACTCCAATTGTAACCGCACTAAAGGCCAATGGGGAGGTCCGCATATGCGCTGACTACAAGTGCACCATCAACAAGGCGATCCGCCCGAATGCATATCCGGTGCCGGTAGTCAGCCATCTGCTGGCCAGGTTACACGGGGGAAAGTGTTTCGCTAAGCTCGACTTAGCACAGGCCTACCAGCAGCTTACGGTGTCCCCTGCCGCAGCTGCTGCGCAGACCATAGTCACTCATAAGGGGGCGTTCCAGGTGACGCGCCTCCAGTTCGGCGTGAATTCGGCGCCTGGAATTTTCCAGTCACTCGTGGAACGCCTCCTGAAGGGACTGGAGGGGGTGTTGCCTTATTTTGATGACGTGTTAATAACGGGGGGGAGTCGGGTTGAATTGGCCAAGAGGTTGGGGAAGGTCCTGACAATATTCGAAAAAGCGGGGCTGAGACTGCGAAAGGACAAACCGAGGTTGAGTTCCTAGGGTTTTGTGTGACTCCTGAGGGAATAAAACCATCCAAGTCCAAGGTGGCAGCCATTAAGAAAGCCCCCCGCCCCACCTCCAAGCCCGAGCTGCAGTCGTTCCTAGGGCTGCTCAACTTTTACCACTCCTTCCTCCCCCGGAAGGCAGCGGTGGCTGAACCGCTACACAAACTGCTAAAGAAAGACCAGGCATGGAAGTGGGGCGATGACCAAGAAAGGGCATTTAGTGAGCTAAAAAGCCTCCTAGCGTCCGATGCCATACTGACCCACTTCAACCCCAAACGCCCGGTAGTTCTGACCTGTGATGCATCCCCGGTGGGGGTGGTGCTGTGCCACGTGTTGGAAAACGGAAGGGAGGCCCCGATAGCATTTTACTCCAGGTCCCTGTCCCAAGCGGAGAGAAACTACGCACAGACAGACAGGGAGGCACTAGCAATAGTCGCGGGGACGAAAAAATTTCACGATTTTCTGTACGGCCGCCCCTTCACCATTGTAACGGACCACAAGCCCCTGCTAGGCATCTTTACCGCAGATAAGCCCACCCCACAGATCCTGTCCCCGAGGATGCTCAGGTGGGCCATTTTTCTCAATGCGTATCAGCACGCGTTGGTCTACCGGCCCGGGAAAGAGATCAGCCATGCGGACGCTCTATCAAGGTCTCCCCTCCCCCTAACGCCCAGCCAGGTGAGCAAGGGGGAGCGGGACCATCAGGTTCTTATGATAGAGGTGCTGGATTCGCCCCCCCTAATGCCCGCCGACATTGCCAAAGCGACAGAGAAGGACAAGACGTTAGCGGCAGTTAGCTCCTGGCTGCAGAAAGGGTGGCCGGCGTCCTCCCCAGCGGAGGAGTTCGCCCCATTTTTCAGAAAAAAGCTAGAACTGTCCCTAGAGAGGGGGTGCCTCTTGTGGGGGCAGCGGGTGGTGATTCCCACTTCCCTTCGGCCGCGGGTGCTCAAACTGCTGCACGTCAGCCACCCCGGCATCGTGCGATCCAAGGCGCTGGCCCGGAGTTACTTCTGGTGGCCCCAGCTGGACGCTGACATTGAGCACATGGTCGGCACTTGTGAAAGTTGCCAATGCTCCAGACCAGAGGAGGCCCGCCTTCCCCACAGGGAATGGGACGCGGCTAAGGGGCCGAGGTCCCGGGTGCACGTTGATTTCGCGGGCCCGTTCAGAGGCACCCTGTTCCTTCTTGTAGTGGACGCCTTCTCCAAGTGGTTGGAGGTTATCCCAGTCACGAGCACCTCCTCGGCCCAGACCATTAGGCATTTGCGGAGGCTCTTTTCCACGTTCGGCATACCCGACACATTAATTAGCGACAACGCTAGTTGTTTCACGTCCTCCGAGTTTAGGGCATTCATGGAGATTAACGCCGTTCGGCATATCACCTCCGCCCCGTTCCACCCAGCCACCAATGGCCAAGTAGAGCGCCTCGTCCGCACCACGAAGGACGCGTTGCGGCGCATGGGCCCCAGGGATCTGAACCTACAAGTGTGTCAGTTTCTGCTAGGGTACAGGGTGACCCCGTTGGCGTCAGGATACTCCCCCGCAGAGCTCTTAATGCGTAGGAAACTGACCACCATCCTTACTAGGCTAGACCCCACGAGGGTAGAGGACAAAGGAAGGAACATCGGGCTGGAGGCCACAAAGAGTTTCAGTGTAGGCGCCCCCGTGCATTGCAGGAATTACGCCAGCACGGGCCCAGCCTGGGTACCGGGCGTAGTTGTGGAGCAAACCGGCCCCGTGTCGTACCGTGTGGAAACCAGTACAGGGCTCCTGTGGAGGCGGCACGCGGACCAGCTCCGACGCAGGGTCTCCGATGAGCAGGGCACAGACCAAACAGAGAAAAAATCAGCGTTAGGGTTCTCCCCCACCCGTTCAGCCCAAGGGGGAGGAAAAGGGGACCGCGGGTCCCCACCAAGGGGGGAGGAGGATGTTCTCGTAGATATCCTAGGGGATCTTTCTGAGGAGGAGGAGGAGCCCGACCCCATACATATCTCGCGGAATGTCCCCACAAATGCGGATACCCCTACTAAGTTAGATTTTGATTTTCAGAACTGGGGGGGGGGTTTCGGAGTGGTCCCCCACCCGTCCAAGCGAGAAGAGGGGTTTTTCGTTAGCCCCGATTGCCCCCGGTCTGCCCACAATGGAGTTTTTCCCTTCCCCTAAGGCCGCCAGACCGCGGCAAGCCACTAACGAGTCTCCCTCTCCCATTTCAGGACAAGGGACCAGGGAACAAAGAAGCAGTAGCGCCCCCGGGGGGGTCAGCCCTCTTCACGGCCCAAACGCACATGCAACAAGCCATCTTGGCTGAGAGACTTTGTCTCATCCTAGGGGGGAGGGATGTTGTGTTCTGTAAAGCTGTGCCTTTAACAATGTACCTTTGCCATGTGTTAACAATGTAACCTTTCTGTGTGCAACATTATAACCTTCAGCTGTATCAATGTAAACCTGATAAGGGGACACGAGCTAGTGACCACTAGATGGCAATAGCGAGCGTCCAGCTCTCATGGCTCAGATTCACCTGGTTCAGCAGCGCGGGAAGATTCCCCGCCACCTCTTCACCTGGTCAAGAAGGGCGTGACCTTCTACGACGTCACGCAGGCAGCAACCAATAGTCTGTCGACGAGCCACTTTCAAATGTATAGCCATCTGTATATATTGAGCTACCCATCCGCCATTACCACATGTTCCTCCGGATCATCATGCAATAAACCTGTGTTAAGCCAACCCTTCGGCTGTTTCATTGTCTTCGGTCCCTTACACTAAAGGGAGGCAGGAAGAAGGACGGCCGAAGGGGGGAGACTGGCTTGGCTCCTTCTGGAGGTCTCTGGGGGGGTTCTCAGCCACCCGGGGGAGCCTTCGCCCCATGTGGCAAGAAAAGACAGGGCAGGACGTGGTGCTCGAGGGAGGGGGGGAATGGGTTTGGTCAGCACCAGACTCTCACATGAGCCACCATCTTAACTTCCAGTGGCACTTCTCTCTCTCCCCCTCTCCCCCTCCCTTCCTCTTTGCACTGACAGGGCCCGTCAGACAGGCAATGGCAGCTGGCCTCTCATTCGCAGGCAACTAACGTCAATAAGACATGGGCCGCGATTGGCTGTTTCATTGTTTTTTCTCCTGTTAGTGGGAGTGTCCCCTCTGCGTCCAAATTTGGGGGGGGCATAAACCCCCAAATGGGTTTTGAGACCCCCATAGTGCTGATCTCACAAGCCCAAGGTATGTATGTGCCAAATTTCAGTGAGATTGGTCCAGGGGTGTGGGTTCCTTTAGAGCATATACAAACCCACACCTGTTTTATAGATATAGATGACCAGCTCCTTAAATGGGGCACAGAAGCTGACAGGGAGCCAGTAAAGACATGTCATCACCAGCTGTTCAGGGAATAGCTTATGGGAGAAAAGGCAAACAAGAAAGGGCTGAACACCTCCTTTTGCAACATCACTTCTTTGGTTTTCAAAGCAGTTGTAGAGGGCTCCTGCATGGTGCGGAAGTGTGTTCCAGGGTTTTTTCAATTATAAATTCCAGAATTCTCTTCTCTAGGAGTCCCACGTTGCTCAACTGTGCCGTGGACAGATCTAAATTTCTATTTGAAAAGCTGTTCAAGTGGTTGCGGGGAAGCTTCCATGGCAAGCAGAATGGTAGGTTGATCCAAAAAATGTGACTGTCAGCTGCACCTTCTATCCAGGTGAGCTCCGTGGAAGTGTCTCCAAAATCTGGGTCCTGCTGGTGGGACTCAGTGGGGGGAGGAATTGTGGGATTGGTAGTCCAAGAACTCTAAAATGAAGATCCCTGCTGTTTGGCATCAAACACGCAGAGAAAACCATGTCTAGAGCACAGCAGACTGTCCTTCTGGCTTGGTCTTCAGAAGGAAAAATGTTCTAGGTTACCCTTCTCCAAATGGGGACCTTTAGGATGTTCCAGACTACAAGCACTACAGTCCAGCCCAGGGGAAATAAAAGTGCCTTATCCTGATCTGCCAGGCCAGGACTGCATCCTCTGAATAGAGCCTTGTTTCCCAGAATCTTTCTGCACACAAAAACATGCACTGCATAGCTGAGTTGTGTCATCTCCACTAAAAAAAACCAACAGTGTTCAAAGTGTATTCATGGCTAGTAAAATTATAAATGGATTCCCTTTGCAGCCTGGGTCTATTAGCTCAAAATATAATAGCAACGGGATGACCTCATTATCTTGCATTTATAACTCCATGTTATCCTGAGTTATTTATACTACTTCCAGTACTCAACCAGAAATGGCTATATAAATATCAGTAACGTAGCAAGTCATGACCAAGGTAGACCTGGTGTGGCTTAATTAAACATACAGTATAGGTGAGAAAGGGGAGGGACAGGAAGGGGGAGGGGAAATGCAATGTTGTAAGGAGCAATACTGCATAGGGACATGGAATGTGAGATCAATGAACCAAGGAAAACTGGAAGTGGTAAAAAGTGAGATGGAAAGAATAAGCATTGACATCTTGGGTATCAGTGAGCTCAAATGGACAGGGATGGGTGAATTCAGCTCTGGAAACCATCATATCTACTACTGCGGGCAAGAAAACCTTAGAAGAAATGGAGTAGCCATAATTGTCAACAAAAGAGTGAGGAAAGCAGTAATGGGATACAACCTCAAAAATGACAGAATGATGTCAGTCAGATTTCAAGGCAAGCCTTTCAATGTCACTGTGATCCAAATATACGCACCAACCACTGGTGCAGATGAAGCCACAATGGACCAGTTCTATGAGGACTTACAACACCTCATAGAACAGACACCAAGAAATGATGTCCAAATTATATTAGGAGACTGGAATGCCAAAGTAGGAAATCAAAAAGTGGAGGGAATAACAGGCAAATTTGGACTTGGAGTACAGAATGAAGCAGGGCAAAGATTGATAGAGTTCTGCCAAGAGAACGCACTGGTCATAGCAAACACTCTCTTCCAGCAACACAAGAGGCGACTCTACACATGGACATCACCAGATGGCCAACACCGAAACCAGATTGACTACATACTCTGCAGCCAAAGATGGAGAACCTCCATACAGTCAGCAAAAACAAGACCTGGAGCAGACTGTGGCTCAGATCACAACCTATTGATCGCAAAATTCAGGCTTAGACTAAAGAAAATAAGGAAAACACGGAGACCAGAAAGATATCACCTAGACAGCATCCCTAAAGAATACGCGGTGGAGGTGATGAACAGATTCAATGGCTTAGACTCAATAGATAGAGTGCCAGAAGAATTATGGACAGAGATGAGGGACATCATGCAGGAAGCAGCAAAGAAAACCATACCAAAAGAAAAGAAGAGTAAGAAAGTAAAGTGGTTGTCTGATGAGGCTCTTAAAATAGCAGAGGAAAGAAGGAAAGCAAAAGTCAAAGGAGAAAGGAAAAACTACAATCATTTGAACACAGAATTTCAAAGAAAAGCAAGGAGAGATAAGGAAAACTACCTAAAAGAACAGTGCAGAGAAATGGAGGAAAACAACAAAAGAGGCAGAACCAGAGATCTTTTCAAAAAAATCGGGGAAATTAAGGGAACATTTAAAGCAAAAATGACCATGATAAGGGACAAAGAAGGAAATGAGCTAGCTGATGCAGAAGAGATTAAGAAAAGATGGAAAGAGTACACAGAGGAACTCTACAAAAAGGACCTCAACACCCCTGATAATCACGTTGATGAAGAAATAGAACTTGAGCCAGACATCCTGGAGAGCAAAGTCATAAAGGCCCTAAAGAGCACCGCAAACAACAAAGCTAGTGGAGATGATGGTATCCCAGTTGAATTTTTCAAAGCGCTAAAAGACGACGGCATCAAATTACTGCATTCAATATGCCAGCAGATTTGGAAAACAAAACAATGGCCACAGGATTGGAAAAGATCAGTATACGTCCCAATCCCAAAAAAGGGCAATGCCAAAGAATGTTCAAATTATCGAACAATCGCGCTCATCCCACACGCCAGTAAAGTGATGCTCAAGATAATACAGGATAGACTTCAGCAGCATGTGGAAAGAGAATTACCAGAGGTGCAGGCAGGTTTCAGAAGAGGCAGGGGGACTAGAGACCACATCGCCAACATACGCTGGATCATGGAGAAAACAAAGGAATACCAGAAACAAGTTTACTTTTGTTTTATTGACTACACTAAGGCATTTGACTGTGTGGACCACAACAAGATGTGGCAAGTAATTAAAGAGATGGGAATACCAGAGCATCTCATATGCCTCCTGAGAAATCTGTACAAGAACCAAGAAGCAACAGTTAGGACAGAACATGGAATGACAGAGTGGTTTGGAATAGGAAAAGGAGTAAGACAAGGCTGCATTTTGTCACCATGCCTATTCAACCTATACACAGAGCACATAATGCGCAGTGCAGGGATGGAGGAATCACAATATGGGATTAAAATCGCTGGGAGAAACATCAACAATTTGAGATATGCAGACGATACCACCCTAATGGCAGAAAGTGAGGAAGACCTAAAGAATCTCTTGATTGGGCTGAAGGAGGAGAGTGCAAAAGCTGGCTTGAGACTAAATATCAAGAAAACCAAGATAATGGCAACAGGCCCAATCAGTTCCTGGAAAATAGATGGGGAAGAAGTAGAAGCAGTGACAGATTTCACTTTCTTGGGATCAAAGATCACTGCAGATGGGGATTGTAGCCATGAAATAAAAAGGCGACTGATTCTTGGGAGACAAGCAATGAGAAACCTGGGGAACATAGTGAAAAGCAGAGACATCACACTGAAAACAAAAATTAGAATAGTCAAAGCAATGGTTTTCCCAGTAGTAATGTATGGATGTGAGAGCTGGACAATTAGGAAGGCTGAACGCAGAAGAATAGATGCCTTTGAAATGTGGTGTTGGAGGAGGGTTTTGAGGGTACCCTGGACAGCGAGGAGAACAAATAGGTCAATCTTAGAAGAAATTAACCCTGATTGCTCACTGGAAGGTCAAATAGTAAAGATGAAGCTAAAATACTTTGGACATCAAATGAGAAGGGAGGATTCACTTGAGAAGGCATTGATGTTGGGAAAGGTGGAAGGCAAAAGAAGAAGGGGGAGGCCAAGGATGAGATGGTTAGATGGTATTACAGACACAATGGGCACAGAGCTGGGAGGGCTGAGGGGGATGGTGGAGGACAGAGGCGCCTGGAGAACAATGGTCCATAGGGTCGCAAAGGGTCGGAACCGACTGTGCGACTGAACAACAACAACAACAAATTAGCTGACATAAGCTAGTTAAATCAGGAAACCTTGCATAATCTAAAACTGATCAAGGGAGGATGTCTTTTTCGGAATGATAGGTTTAGAATGCTTTATGTACATTTCACCTCTACATGTCCTGCCATCTTTTAAATAAATAATAACCTACCAACTCAGATGCTGAAGACACTGCATTAGCTTCAATAAGCTATTCTGCTGTTTCAAACCTTTAGACAGGCTTTTAAAAAAAGTCGCCTTCCTGAGCCTTTAGCACTTAGTGCCAAAATGATTCAAATAACTATATGTTTAGCCCAAACAGATTTTCTGGCCAATCCTATCTATCAGCGATGTAGCAGATCCACATGGTAAAGGTAAAGGTAAAGGTTTCCCTTGCTCGAAAGCCAGTCGTATCCGACTCTAGGGTGCAGTGCTCATCTCTGTTTCTAAGCCGAAGAGCCAGCGCTGTCTGCTTCCGCAGACGTTTCCGTGGTCATGTGGCAGGCATGACTAGACACCGGAGCGCACGGAACGCTGTTACCTTCCCACCGAAGTGGTCCCTATTTATCTACTTGCAATTTCTTGCTTTCGAACTGCTAGGTTGGCAGGAGCTAGGATGAAGACGGGAGCTCATTTCCGTCCTGCAGTACTTGGGAATCAAACTGCTGACCTTCCGCTTCCCAGTCAGCGTCTTAGCGACTTGAGCCACTGCAGTACCTGTACACTGCAGTATGGATCCACATGGACCCATACATAATTCTGGCACCCATTTTTGAGCCCAAGGGTGCTGTTCGATACAGTTTTATGTAGAGGCAAGCCCCAAGGGACTGTGGTGGCTCAAGTGGTTAAGATCCTGAACTCGCTGACTGGAAGGTCGGAGTTCGATTCCCAGGTACTGCATGAAGGAGTGAGCTCCCGACTCTGTCCCAGCTCCTGCCAAACTAGCAGTTCAAAAGCAAGAAATTGCAAGTAGATAAATAGGGACCACTTCTATGGGAAGGTAAACTGTTCCGTGCACTTTAGCGTTGAGCATGCCTACCACATGACCATGAAAACGTCTGCAGAAGCAGACAGCACTGCCTCTTTGGCTGTAAAGAGAGATAAGCACTGAACCCTAGAGTCAGATAGGACTGGCTTTAGAGCAAGGGTTTTACTATTTTACTCCTATCTTACTGCTATTTTACTTCTGAGGAGACAAAGATTGCACAGTGAGAATAGAAAGTTGGAGGTGATGAATATATATCCAATTTGTACAACTACCCTAAAATCATTCCTTTAGTGTGAGGGAAGTCAACTTTTCTTGTTTTGTTCTGACATATATGGCCCAAAGGGGGTTCTCTGGTTTGACGTACTTTGACTTTTGTATAAGCTGGCTTCTGACTGATTATTCTTTTTGTTTGAGAAGCACTTCTTCACAGGTTGCATGCTTGTGTGGGTAAATAAGTATGAGAACACTATGTTAATCTAGCACAAGCTAATTGGTTACTGTAATTTGATGTATATCAGAGAGAATCAACAACACAAAAACACTGTAGCACATTAAAGACTAACTGTAATATTTTAATGAGAGCTTTCATGGATCAAGTCCACTTCATCAGACATTTGATGCTTTGCTTGTGATTCTGAGGGAGCACAACATTCCAGGTGTTGCTCTTGCTCTCTTGGGGCTCCCAAGGCTTTTCTGTGAAGCTTGGGGTTTCCTGACCCAGGGTACATTGGAGTGGTGGCAGTCTATGTCATCTAAATTTTGCTAATACTGGTACAGTGGTACCTCATACAACTATTTTAATCCATTCCATGGGGCTCGTTGCTGTATGAAACAATTGCTATACGATACATGCATTGTATAGCGATTTTCCCTATGGGATGCATCATACAACAATTTCTTTTGCTGAGTGGTTTTTCCCATGGAGAAATTGTTGTACTATTTTTTCCATAGGGAAAATTGTTACGCGGGATGCCATTTCCCCCCCAAAAAAACCTAATTGTTATGCGATTTCATTGTTATATGGGGCAATTGTTGTATGAGATTCCACTGTACTGTAATTTGAGTCACACTATGGGCCCCCCCTACTCTTTCTTGCTTTGATTTATGGGACATTTAAACCAATTAGCAAATCTCATGAGCAAAAACAGGAAAATGAAGTGGCTTACACCCTCCAAAGTCCAGCCTTCCACCCCATCTCGCCCCCTCTTACCAAACCAAGCCTGCTGGTCCCCTTCCACTTCAATGGCAAGACCAAAATCAGCCAGTTTGACAGCAGCTCCCTTCAATTTAGATGCCAACAGCAGGTTCTCAGGCTGTGGAAGAAAGGGAAAAAGATAGGGAACAATACAATCAAATGAAGCCCTTGGTGATCTCCTCTGTTTCTTTTGTCCCTCAGAAAAGCTGTATCCTTCAAAGCAAGAATTTCCCATTGTTCTTATCCTATTTACCCATGATAAGTAAGTTTCTACTGCTACACTGGTTGATAATGGGGATATTAAAGACATTTATTTGTTTTCCTCCATAATTACATTAAAGGGAACATTAGACTCTCTGAAAAGCAAGAGAGTTGTGGGGGTTTTTTTTTAGTGTGAGGGAGCTTTGGAAAATGAAGAATTAAAATAATGAACAAGTACTCCTGACTACTAAAAGAAAACTACTTAAGGTTACATTACAATTTACCCTGTGGTTATATGTGATGTATTTTCTGTCAAGTACATGATGTACAGCTCATCACAAGTAAGTCTAGCATTTTTCAATGCATTTGTTGCTTTTTGATTTCGCATCAATCAAGGGCTAGAGTTTTTTGGGGGAGGGCAGTGATTTCTCTTGGATCTCCCCCCTCCCCCAGATTCTGGAATGTATGATTATCTATATCAGTTCAAAGAGACAGTAACAGGTGTGTCCTGGGGTAACACCGATAGTGGGGCATCTTTAGACAAATTTGGCAGGTGACATGCTGCTGAACTAATATAGCAACATGTGAAATTACAATGCTTATCTGACAGATACAGGGAGACAAGAGGCACTCTCTTGAGTGGGATATTCCCAACCTGCTGGCATATGGCTTCATGTTGAAGTATAGTGGGAACATCCCTCTTATGCATTTGCTTCTTATCTCCCTTTAAACTGTTCATTTCATTATGCATTTCTGATTTAGTTATCTATCAGATAAGCACCACAGTTTCACAAGTTGCTATATCACTTCAGTAATTTGTCATATCAGTTTTTTAAAAAGGCACAGAAGAAGTTGGTATCAATGACAAAAAAGAGTGGGATACCATCCTTGCCTAGTTACATCTTAATTTTAAACTCTCTGGCTCTTAAACACATTAAGGAAATTTAAGGTTAGTTATTTCTTTTGCCTGTGTAAAAAGCAGAAAATCTCAAGAAGCAATGTGCTTATGAAATTAAGCACTAACTAGATTTCATGCTATGCACTATGGTTGCACTGTATAGATCGGAACTTCTGCTTGTGCATTGAGGAAATAAATGGAGGATGGATCCCTTAAGAATGAGTCCTATTGTTGTTATTGGTTTTCTGTTTGTTCACTGCCCAGAGTGGGATAACACCCAGATCGATGGTATAGAAATTCAATAAAAATAAATAAATAAATAGAGTCAGACAATAGTTTACTAAGGCAAAGAACTTCTCTGAACTTTTTTTTTAAAGTGATAGGTTTTTCAATTGTTTTCTTGGCAAAGCATCATTTGTGCATCTCAAAAGACAAAACTATGATCATCAAGATATACAGTAGTTTCCTTACAAAAGAATGAAAATTCAGTTGTCAGTCCTAAAGAAAATAATTCAGGGTCAGATCACATGGTATCACAACTCTCTCTCTCTCTTTCGCTCTCTCTCTCTCTCTGTGTGGGCAGGTGGGCAGGTGGGCGGGTGGGCAGGCGGGCACAACAGGAAAAGTGGAAGATAAAATGTGAGATGGTTTGCTTCCCTAAAAGAAGCCGCAGCCTTGAAATTACAATTGCTGAGCGGGGTTGCTCAGGACAGGACATTTTGGAGGGCTCTCACTCATAAGGTCGCCATAAATTGGAGGCAGCTTGAAAGCACATCAGTAAAACATCCCTGACATGTTCTGTTTAAGAACCTCCAATAATGAAGACCCCATTCACTTCCAAGGTAGTCCATTTTGTTATCTAACACCTCTTTTAAGTATCACAGGCCTAACCAAAGACAGAACTAGAAGAGTTTCTATTTATAGACTACAGCTCCCATGGCTACATGTTGAGGATACTGAAAGCCACAGTCTAGAAAAGGAACTCTTACAAGCTCTGTTCAGAAATAATTTCTAGGTGTTCCAAGCATTACTTCTTGTTAAGTCTTTAATCCTCACTGAAGAGCAAATACCATTGTGGATTAGTCCCGAATAAACAAACATGTTAGGATTTCCCTATACCTGTGCTCAGGGCTGGAGCTGCAGAGTAGCTATTTCTTTGATTACTCGTTCCAGAAAAATGTGAAATAGCTGCTCAAAGCCAACTGAATGGGAGCTCTGCACATCACAAGAGCAACTGTCCCCAGACATTGTGAGACCAGCTGAGAGGTGCAGCAACTCCATATTTAAGAAAGGCTGGGCTAGTTGGCGTGAATGTTTTGACTGAAGGAGCTGTCAGCTTCACTTCAGGATCCACGGTTGCCTCTAATACTGTCACTGAAACAACAGATTTTCTTCAATACTGAATGGCCCAACTTTGCAGTACCATTCAGCCATGTGGTTAGTGTAAATTTTATAGAGCATTCCATTAGACTCATATTTTCAGTTTCTGTAACCAGCTAGGAAGCAGCTTCCTGGGTCAATAATAAGACAAAATATAACACAGTCAATTGGTAATACAGTAGCTCCTATTGATGAGTCCCTGCCAGCTTGAATTTGTATTTTCTTTCTTCTTCTCCTATTTAGATGCAATAAGCCCAAACCAGACTGTGACTACTGTGATCCTCTTGGTTCTGTCCAGATGAGAAGAATGTGCTAAGACAGAAAAGTAATACAGTTATTAGGGTTGTCATATGGTCTAGTACAAGGATCAGCAACCTTTTAAAGTCAGGGACCAGGTCATGCTCCCTCAGACAGTTGAAGAAGATGGACTGGTGCCCCCCCCCCTGCCATAAACACTGCTGCAAACGCATCCTCAACTGTCATAAACACGTTTACGGCTGCTGTAAATGCATCCGTGGATTCTTTTGGCGGTGGCAGCAGTGGCAGTTGGAGTGAGGGTGGGGCTGGATTATTTGGCACCATGGGCAGGATTCAGCCCATAAGCCGTAGGCTGATGACCCTGGTCTAGTAGTTGATCAGGTTTACACATGTCACATGATGCCCTTTTGATACAGCAGTTGGATCAGATCTAAGGTTCTTTCTTTTTAAAAAAAGAAAATACTAGCTTTTAACCACCCCAAAAAAACAACGTATTCTCTAGCCTCAAGGAGTGCAACATGTAGATCTACAGATACTGCTGGACCTCATCTCCCAGCCAACATGCAAGTTGCCCACAGTAGCTCTTACCATTATTGATCCACAAGTAGGAACGAAAATGTGTAGACACTGCTTTGCTCAATCATTTTATGGGAAAGAAGTCCACCCTCACCCTCATTTTTGTGGTTGTTGTTTCAATAACCAGTGGCGAAAATCACAACATACACAATGTTATGCTGCAAATCAAATGGGTATCACTAGTTGGTTGCCTGAGTTGCTGAGTGAATATTTCCAGTCTTCCTGTGAGGAATTTAATCAAAGGAATACTCCAGTTCCTCTGACCATACCATCACTTGCATCTTTTACCTTTAAATCCCGGTGTACCACACCCATCTGATGGCAATGTAAGACAGCTTCTAGGATTTGTTGAATGCAGTGGCTGAGGAGAAGAAACAAGAGCATCTTATTACCCCACATTTTGAGAGATCATTGGAGGTAGAGTTTCTCAGCAGACTTTATTTTGTATTTATCTCCTTCCATCACTTCCTGTTTTCCCATTTCCCCTTGCTCTGAACACTTCCACACAGAATTCCTTTCTTCATACAGCTTGTCTTACTTACATAATGGAAAACTAAATAACACTCCAAATCTGACTGCTCATGAAACCCCACTGAGGAGTTACTGGAGCGATTCAGGCTCCCTCCTGTGAGAAACAAGAAAAGGACATGGCTGAATCCTTTATGATCCAGTCTGGTTGCTGATGGTCATGAGTGACTGATCGACGTCTCGCAGAAATGTCAAGAGTAGAGAGGAGAGCAAAAGCACAGCTACTTTTCACACATGGGCAGGTCTCACCATGACAGTTGTATAAGACTCACATATCATGTGGTAAGTACAGGTGCCAGAACAGCTGTTTCCAGAACAAAATGATTCACTTTACTTTTTTCCTCCTGGCAGATGCTAATAAAGCCAATTTTTGTAGGCATACAGGAAACTTAATAAAACTCTTTGCTAAGGTTATTAAACCTGAAACAGATTGCCTAAGACAAGGTGTTCCTGATCCAGTCTTGCCTCATTAAAACAGCAGGCTGGATAAATTTCCTGTGGAAATTTACCCAGAGGTAAGTCCATCTGACCTTGGTAGGATTTACTTCCAGGTAAACAGGCAGGAAAGTAATACTGCACATTTACTGTACTGTAGTACTATTCTTTATGTTGCCAAGATAGATGCAGGCATGCCATCCCTTATGACCACCACAGCTATGTCCGATCAGTGCCCAAATGTTAAAACTGGCAAAATTTGGGTTGCTTGGAAAGTTCAGACACAAAATCAGTACCACAAAAATAAAATCAATGAGTAACCAAAATATATCAAAATGATAGCAAATGATAGCAAATCTTTCACTCACAATGATGAATTTATTACATTAATATATAAACGTGTGGGGTGCAAGATCTACATTGTCATTATTGTTTTCATAAGAAATCCATGGTTCCCCAACTGCAGCCAAATGCAAAACACTCTTGGGCCGGACTCCGTGGCGGGCTTCAGCAGGTTCGCACCAGTTTGCCAGAAATTCTGGCTGGCCCTGCCCATCCAAGATTTGAAATAAAATAGTCCTAATTTGGGTGCAATGCAGGGCTTTCCCCCTGGCTGGACCCACCATACCCTGCCTGCAGAGTAGGTAGTAAATTTTTTGGAATCCTACCACTGACCGGACTGGAACTAAAATAGGGGAATTAATTCCTCTAAACCCATGTTTAGTCTAGGATTATTATTTTTCTGATACCACAACTGAAACTCTCTTCTAAAATTCTAATTTTAGAAAAGGAAGGAATTTTCTTTTATTTTATTGTTAAATCCTCAAGAGTCAAAACCTCTTATACCGATCAACCAGTAGATATCAAGCTACCTTCTGGCTACTCCTGAGAGTATTAAATGATGTTCCTCCTCCTTGAATGGAACCAAGGTACATAGTTATACTGCATCAGAAACAAAAACTAAGCAAAACCCAATATCCACAGAGGAACATTTATTAGGACCAATTATAACTCTACAATGGATTCAATAAATGGGAAAAGAAGTGTCAGAACGTATCAGCAGCAGAACTGTTTAAAGCTGTCACACCTAAATTCAGAATAACAATAATAATTTCTAACTTTTGGTAAAGAGGAAGAATGAAAAGAAGACAGTTCCACAGTACTGTGCAAGCTTCAATGTCATTCCGGAACCATTCATTTAAATTTGCTAGCGAGGAAAATGAACGGAAGTTCAAAATCTGATGAAATATTCAAGCAATGGAGGCTGTTTTCAAACTAAAGTCTTAAAATATGCAGATATCACATTATACCTAGCAAGTCAAGCTGGGATGACAGGAAAATGGTGGAAACATAAGGCTACTTGTGGCTCATGAGCTTGCCTTAGGTAAAACTCATGAGTTTATTTGGTGACACATAGCAGAAGTTCACTGTTGTGTTCTAATAGTGTAACCTTCCACATGTGATATCAATGTATCTGAACCAATGTAACCTTGCCTATGAGTAACAATGTAACCTTCAGCTGTATCACATAAACCCTGTAATAGGACGCGAGCTAATGACCACCAGCTGGCAGCAGCGAGCGTCCAAGCTCTCTTGGTTCAAACCCATCAAAGACCGCAGCGCGGGAAGTTTCCCGCCGCTACCTACACCTGGACAAGAAGGGCGTGACCAGCCATGACGTCACGCGGACCAGTAGCCAACGGGCTACCGTGGAGCCACATTCAAATACGTTACTACCATATATATAGAGCTGTTCGTCCGCCATTACCTCATGTTCCCTCTGTCCACCATGCAATAAACCTGAGTTAACCCAGCCTTTGGCTGTGCCTTGTGTCTTGACTCTCATATACTAAATTGGCGACGAAGGTGGGATGATGGATCCCCATGGAGCCAGGACTCAGAGCGGGTTCAACATCACCAAACCGCAAGACTGGGAGCTTTTTGAGATGGACTTCCAGGCGGCACTGGTGGAACTCAAAGTCAAAGAAGACGACGAGGAAAGGAAGAGGGCCATCCTCACCCGCATGCTTGGAATGGAAACCAAGCGGACGCTGGTGGGCATCCTTGCACCGAAGAAGGTGAGCGATTTCAAAGCCGGTGACATCATGAAACTGCTGCGTGAGCGTTTCCGACCCTCGAGGGCAATGTTTCCTGCTCGGAGCGCGTTTTGGAGGCGAGTTCAAGCGCCGGACGAGTCGGTAGAAGCCTTCGTAACGGCTATGAGGGTAGCCGCCGCCCCCTGCAAATGGGACCACATCCTAGAGATGGCCCTCAGGGACGGAGTGCTGTGTGGCCTGAAGGACAAGGAAGTACAGCGCAGCCTGATGAACAAGGAGCCACCACCCACACTGGAAGAGGTTGTAGAGGCCGCGGAAGCCGCGGAATCCACGAATGCTGGAGTAGATGAGATACACAAGTGGCGTGAGTGGCGTCCGAGGGCCGGCAAAGCAGAAAACTCGTCGCACGGGAAGTCCGGTCAGTCGGTGCATGCAACCCGACCGACCTCGAAATCGTCCTCAGAAAGCAGCGATGGCGAGGAGGTCCAGAAGGTCCGGAGAGGCGGGCGCCGCTGCGATGGTTGCGGAGCGGCCCATGAGCGCGTGAAGTGCCCATTCAGGAAAGCCGAGTGTTTCAACTGTGGACGTCGGGGGCACATCGCCAAGGCGTGCAGGAAATGGAAAGAGGGCCGGAGACAGTCGCAGGACCGTTCAGCCAGACCAGACCGTCCAGCGAGGTCCAAAGATGGCGCCCGGGCCACGAGGAAGCAGGACGGCGTGGGCCGCATCTCGGACGACAGCGAGGGCGACGCTCCTGTGTTCAGCGTGTCTGCGGGACAGCCCCATTACTTTGTTGAGGTACTAGTACAAGGGACCCCCATTAGGATGGAAGTTGACTCGGGGTCCTCCTATTCGATAATTCCCCAGAGAGAGTTCTTGAGAATCGACCCCCACGTGCGGCCCAAACTTAAAGCGTTGAGGGCCACACTACGAGACGTACAGGGGAACAGCATTCCAGTGTTGGGGGTCGGGACATTCCGGGTTCGCTTTAAGAGACATTCTGCGGAACTTCCCCTAGTGGTGCTAAAAGGGGGGAGTTGTAGCCTCCTCGGAACACAGTGGTTTCAGCCCTTAGGCCTGTTCATAGGGGGGATGCATGCCGTAGGCGAGGACCCAATACAAGCGGTGTGTGACGCACACCCCGCTGTTTTTAAAAGTGGACTGGGAAAGTTCAAGGGACCCCCTGTAGCCTTCGACTTAGACCCGGAGGTCCGCCCGATAAGACTTAAACCGCGCAGGGTACCGTTCGCACTAAAGGACAAAATAGAGGCGGAACTGGACAAACTGGTGGGTCAAGGAATTCTTGTTCCTGTGGATTCCGCGGAGTGGGAGACTCCAATTGTAACAGCACTGAAGGCTAACGGGGAGGTGCGCATTTGCGCTGATTATAAGTGCACCATTAATAAGGCAATCCGCCCTAATGCATACCCGGTGCCAGTGGTCAGCCACCTTCTGGCCACGCTAAATGGGGGAAAGTGTTTCGCTAAACTCGATTTAGCACAGGCCTACCAGCAACTCCCGGTAACCCCCGCCACAGCGGCGGCACAAACAATAGTCACACATAAGGGGGCGTTCCAGGTGTCGAGGTTACAGTTCGGCGTGAACTCGGCACCTGGCATTTTTCAGTCGCTAGTGGAACGCCTCCTGAAGGGGCTGGAGGGGGTGTTGCCATATTTTGATGACGTGTTGATAACGGGGGGGAGTAAGGCCGAGCTGGCTCACAGATTGGATAAGGTCCTGACCGCGTTCGAGAAAGCGGGGCTGCGACTGAGAAAAGACAAATGTGTATTTTTCGAAACAGAGGTTGAGTTTTTAGGGTTCCGTGTCACGCCCGAGGGAATTAGGCCGTCCAAATCTAAGGTAGCCGCCATTAAGAAAGCCCCTCGCCCCACTTCCAAAACCGAGCTACAGTCGTTTCTGGGGCTTCTCAATTTCTACCATACCTTCCTTCCACGGAAGGCGTCTGTTGCCGAGCCGCTCCATCGGTTACTTAAAAAAGAGGAAAAATGGCTGTGGGGTGACGAGCAAGAAAGAGCGTTCTCAGAGTTAAAGCAACTCCTCACATCCGAGGCAATCCTGACTCATTTCGACCCCAAACGGCCCATAGTTTTAGTCTGCGATGCATCCCCGGTGGGGGTGGGAGCGGTGCTTTGCCACGTGTTAAACGACGGAAGGGAGGCCCCGATAGCATTTTATTCAAGGTCCCTGTCCCAAGCAGAGCGGAATTATGCACAGACCGATAGGGAGGCACTAGCGATAGTAGCGGGAACCAAGAAATTTCACGATTTTCTGTATGGTCGGCCGTTCAAGGTCGTTACTGATCACAAGCCCCTGTTAGGAATATTCACTGCAAATAAGCCCACGCCACAGATCCTGTCCCCGAGGATGCTGCGGTGGGCTATTTTTCTTAACGCATATCAACATGAGTTAGAATACCGGCCAGGGAAGGAGATCAGCCATGCAGACGCGCTCTCACGGTCGCCGTTACCCTTGTCGGACGACCAGAAGGCAGGGGTAAGAAGAGACCGCCAGGTATTATTAATAGAGGTCTTGGAGTCACCCCCGATAGTACCGGCCGACGTTGCCAGGGCGACCGGAAAGGATAGAACACTAGAGAAAGTATGCTCGTGGGTGCAGAAGGGGTGGCCGGCGTCATCCCCAGGCGCGGAATTCGACCCATTTTTCCGAAAGCGAGTAGAGTTGTCTTTAGAGAGGGGGTGCCTTTTGTGGGGCCAACGGGTGGTGGTTCCTACGTCCCTGCGGCCGAAGGTGCTAAAGCTGTTGCACGTCAGCCACCCGGGAATCGTCCGTTCCAAGGCATTGGCCCGGAGTTACTTCTGGTGGCCCCAGCTGGACGCCGACATAGAGCATATGGTGGGCACTTGTGAGGCATGTCAGTGCTCCCGACCGGAGGTGGCCCGCCTCCCGCATAGGGAATGGGACGCAGCAAGGGGACCGTGGTCCAGGGTGCACGTAGATTTTGCTGGCCCGTTCCGAGGAACCATGTTTCTCCTGGTGGTGGATGCATATTCAAAGTGGCTGGAGGTCATTCCGGTAAAGAGCACATCCTCCGCCACTACCATTCGCCAGCTAAGGAGGGTCTTTTCCACGTTCGGTTTACCCGACACTTTGGTCAGCGATAACGCTAGTTGTTTCACGTCCGCTGAGTTCGCAGCATTCATTGAGGCAAATGCAATTCGGCATGTCACATCCGCGCCGTTTCACCCGGCCACGAATGGCCAAGTGGAACGGTTGGTGCGCACCACAAAGGATGCGCTGCGGCGAATGGGCTCGGGAGATCTAAATCATCAAGTTTGTCAATTTCTATTAGCGTACAGAGTGACCCCCTTAGCGTCTGGATACTCGCCGGCTGAGCTGCTGATGCGGAGGAAACTGACGACGCTTTTGTCCAGGTTGGACCCGTCGAGGGTCGAGGACAAAGGGAAGAACATAGGTTTAGCGGTCTCGAAAGGTTTCAGCGTAGGCGACCCTGTACACTGCAGGAACTATGCCAACGCAGGCCCAGCCTGGGTACCAGGGACGATAATAGAACAGACGGGGCCAGTGTCATATCGGGTGGAAACTAGCACCGGCCTCCTCTGGAGGAGGCACGCTGACCAACTGAGGCACCGAGTGAGTGAGGGGCCGATCAGTGGGGCTCAGCGACAGGATTCAGCGATAGGGTTCTCCCCCACCCGTTTAGCCCAAGGGGGAGACAGAGAGGGACACCAGTCCGAAGCCAGGAGGGAAAGCGGTGAGCCCGACTCATATCCTTGTGATACCCCAGTCCTATCCGAGCCCGGGGGGAGGGAAAAGGAGTGTGCGGCCGCCGCTGCCGCTTCCCCCGAAGCCGATTTTGATTTTGATTTTGCTAGCCGGGGGGTTTTTTTGGAGTGTTCCCCCACCCATCCAAGCGAGAAGAGGGGTTTTTTGTTAGCCCCTAGTGCCCCCGGTTCGCCCCAAACAAAGCACACACCTTCCAACAAAGCCGCAGAACCGCGGCAAACCACTAACAAGTCATCCTCTCCCGTTACAGGGCAGGCAGCCAGGGAGCAAGGAGGAGGGAGCGAAGCCAGGGCAGGGCAGCCCGCGCCGAGACCCCAGCGTGTTCGAAATAAGCCACCTTGGCTGAGAGACTTCGTCTCATCCTAGGGGGGAGGAGTGTTGTGTTCTAATAGTGTAACCTTCCACATGTGATATCAATGTATCTGAACCAATGTAACCTTGCCTATGAGTAACAATGTAACCTTCAGCTGTATCACATAAACCCTGTAATAGGACGCGAGCTAATGACCACCAGCTGGCAGCAGCGAGCGTCCAAGCTCTCTTGGTTCAAACCCATCAAAGACCGCAGCGCGGGAAGTTTCCCGCCGCTACCTACACCTGGACAAGAAGGGCGTGACCAGCCATGACGTCACGCGGACCAGTAGCCAACGGGCTACCGTGGAGCCACATTCAAATACGTTACTACCATATATATAGAGCTGTTCGTCCGCCATTACCTCATGTTCCCTCTGTCCACCATGCAATAAACCTGAGTTAACCCAGCCTTTGGCTGTGCCTTGTGTCTTGACTCTCATATACTAAATTCACAGAAACAGCACACTCCTTATATGAATACAACTGGAGATTAAATTTAGCTGATACACTGAGTTAAACTATCAACTGAGGGCAATTTAAAACTGTTACCTAGTTGTTAGTGCAGTCCTGCTTTTAGTGATTGAATACCTCCATCCAGAGGTCTTTCCTAAATCACTAAATTTGGAGGAAGCAACTAAGTGCAGATTAAATTAAATTAAATTAAATTAAATTAAATTAAATTAAATTAAATTAAATTAAATTAAATTAAATTAAATTAAATTAAATTAAATTAAATTAAATTAAATTAAATTAAATTAAATTAAATTAAATTAAATTAAATTAAATTAAATACTGATTAGTTCAAGCTTCTCGCCTTAGACTAGAACTAAAGGTATTCACTTTACACCTCACTTCTAAAGCTTTTGATCAAGTGCAACTACCTCCATTTAATTGTTTTTTAAATCCACTTGCAGTACCAACTTCTCACTGTGTAAGAACCATGTGTGCGCAGTTGAGAAGTAATACAATACAAAACAAAAACTATTCAGTAATGTAGCAGCTTCTTAGTCTTGTTATATGCAAGTCTCTGAGATGAGGCATTAAACATTATTTCTTGGCCATTTTGTTTGCTTCCCACACCTACCTGGCATCTGCTTCACTGTAATATTCTCTGGCTACAATGTCCTCAAACAGTTCTCCACCTGTCACCCTGTAAAACAATTAAAGAAGCCTCATTTCCAGTTTTGGCAATCCTGTGTAGCATAGCATTGAGACAAAAGGACTCCCACATGCTCTAGAAGGGCTACATAAAATATGGACCTTGGGATTTATTTCGAGGTCAGTATAGATAATTTTTGTGAAGCAACACAAAACATCGTCATGGTCCACCAGGCCAGTGAGTGACATGATATCCAAATGGCTAAAAAAACTACATGCAGATGGACTTGATTTCTCAAGTTTGTTTGCATGTCAGGAATGCCATCGCGGAGATGTCTACCAATGCATGGACTTCTCGCTGAATAACGACTCCAAGGTATCCAAGGTAACACAAAGCATAATCATTTGTGGCAAGAAATCCTTGCCTGCTTTGAATTGAACGGAGCATCAGTTTTTTGCTATTGTCCACCCAGTGTGTCTTAGTCCTCTGCTAGCTGGTTACCCAGCCTTGCTTGGGTTTTTGTCACCCCTGTGCTTTTATATTTGTAAGGCCCAAAGCGCCCTCAAAGGGCATCAAAACCCGAAGCACGGTCCATGACCTAACTGGTTGCCCTTCTCAGGGCAGCTTTGATGTCTTTACCAAGATGGCAGGCATCTCTGGCCCATAAACTATCTGTTTTGTGAATTCTCTACCCACTTAGCAAGAGAACTTGCCTGCTTCCTCTCCTGAGGGTCCCTGGCAACCTCTCTCCTTTCCTCCTCTGTCCACTGGACTCCTGCCCTGCCCTACCAGCTCCACTGGCCAAAGGGTGGGGCCCCGTGAGGTCACAAAGGTCCAGACCTGACCAGCCCTTTGGGATTGGTTGAAGATCAAGGATCAATTTTGGGGGCATAAACCCTGATATGGGTTCCGAGACCCCCACAGTGCTGATCTTGCAAGCCCAAGGTATGTATGTGCCAAATTTCAGCAAGATCAGCCCAGCGGTGTGGGAACCTTTTGAGCATACACAAACAGATCTCTGTTTTATAGATATAGATTAATCTTGTCATCATGTATGTGTAAATTCACTTGAGAAGATCATATATGCTGATACTGCAACACTGCAGACTTACACTGATCCTATCTATCTATCTATCTATCTATCTATCTATCTATCTATCTATCTATCTATCTATCTATCTACCTACCTAATCTGCCTTACACAGCCATCTTAAGACTGGCAGATCTAACAAAATTATTATTAATCTGAAAACCCTGGGATACATGCAATTTATTGTAAGCATTCTGAACATTCCACTCCTTCCATATAAACCTGCTTGTCTCAACATTGCCTTGCCACACACCTGCCAACAATTTAAGCATCACACTTCTATTGCAGTCTTGCTCATTTTATACAGAAACAAGATGAAGCTGAAAAGGAAGAGACTGGAGCAGGTGATGTGTTTGTTGTGTACCTGGCTGCTAAACCTCACACCTTTGTTTCAGAATAGTATCAAAGAAAAGAGTGTCCGCACTGGGCTGGATGTTGTAAACACTTTCAACAGCAGCTGATCCTTCAAGGGCTCCATATTAAACATGCTAATTGTTACTTAAGGACATGGGTTAGCAACCTACGGCCCGCAGGCCAGATCCAGCCTGTGGCACCAAATCATCCATCCCATGCCCTCATTCCAGCCACTGGCAGAATCAGCCATGGACTAATTTTATGGCTGCTGTAAACATGCTTATAGCAGCCATGGATGTGTTTACAGCAGCCATGGATGCATTTATGGCAGCGTTTACAGCAGATTTTATGGTGGGGGGACCACCAGTCTGGCCCCCTCAACTGACTGAGGGAGCGTGACCCAGCCCTCAACCTAAAAAGGTTGCTAACCCCTGCCAGATCCAGCCCGTGGCGCCAAATCATCCAGCCCGTGCCCTCACTCCAGCCGCCAGCAGAATCGGCCATGGACTAATTTTACGGCTGCTGTAAACATGTTGTGAGAGCTGGACCATTAAGAAAGCTGAGTGCAGAAGAATAGATGCCTTTGAAATGTGGTGTTGGAGGAGAGTTTTGAGAGTCCCCTGGACAGCGAGGAGAACAAATAGGTCAATCCTAGAAGAAATCAACCCTGACTGCTCATTAGAAGGTCAAATAGTAAAGATGAAGCTAAAATGCTTTGGACATCAAATGACGATTCACTTGAGAAGGCCTTGATGTTGGGAAAAGTGGAGGGCAAAAGAAGAAGGGGGTGGCCAAAGATGAAATGGCTGGATGGCATTGTAGATGCAATGGGCACAAAGCTGGGCGGGCTGAGGAGGATGGTGGAAGACAGAGGTGCCTGGCGGGCAATGGTCCATAGGGTCGCAAAGGGTCAGAATCAACTGTGCGACTGAACAACAAAAACCTCTGCTTTAGGAAGGTTGAAGGACTGATCCTCATAAAGAGCAATGTTAATGCTGTTAAAGTTGGCTTTGACAAAAAGGTGTTTCTAAATGAGGATTTTATCGTATGATCACTCTAACTCATTCACTGAATTTTACAGAGCTTCAGGCAGCTAGTCTTCTACCTGTAATTCTCTTAAGATTTCTTAGCATTTCATTCAGCTTCTTTCCTCAACTACCAAAGCCCCATTAAGGAGGGGAAGACATAGTAGTAATTTAGTGGTAGTGGTGGTGCTAGGAGCTGTCTGGAAGAAACCATTAAATGTAAGGCATTTAGCTGCTCTTTTCCCAATGGAACTGGACACAATGTAGGACTCAGGAGACCAACATTCAGATCCTCACTTGGCCATGAAAACCCCGGGCTGACTTTGAGCCAGTCAGTATCTTTCAGCTTGACCAATGTCATTGGGTCATTGTGATGAAAGAGGTGAGCCACATATGAAACCCTAAGCTTACTGAGGATATGCCCGAAGATACAAATTTAAGTAGCCAACATGGTAAAGATAAAGGTCACCCTTGCTCATAGCTAATCATATCTGGCTCTAGAGTGCGGTGATCATCACCATTTACAGCTAAAGAGCCTGCGCTGTTTGCGTCTGCAGACATTTCCATGACCATGTGGCAGGCATGACTAAGATGCACTCGGAATGCTGTTCCCACCAAAGTGGTACCTATTTATCTACTTGCAATTCTCTCACTACTTTTTGGGCTGTCCCATACTTCATTAATATTTTATGCACCCTGCTAACTATGCCTTTTATTGGTACAGTATTATATTTTTGTTCTAGTTGAGTTATAAGTTCTTTAAATTTTGTCAACTCCCAACTTTGTTTGCATTTCTTTAGCAACCCCGTGTTCCATTTCTCCATTTATATCTTTTCAAAGCAATTCAACTGGCCTTCTATGTAAATCTTTTCTCTTTCCTCTCTATTTCTAGGAGCCCTGGCGACGTAGTCCTTAAAACTGGTGTACTGCAACCAAAAGGTTGTGAGTTTGATCTTGACCAGAGTTCAAGGTTGACTCAGTCTTCCATCCTTCTGAGGTTGGTAAAATGAGGACCCAACATGTTGGGGGCAAAATGCTAATTATTTTGTGAATTGCCAGAAGAGTGCACTAAGTGCTGTGGGGTAGCATATAAGTGTGATTGCTTTACTTTGCTTTTTCTATCCAGTCCTTTATAGTTCTCAATCCTCTTTCCTCCATGCTTTTGACATCTTCCATTTTTAATTTAACTGGCTCACCTCTCTAGCACTATACAGAGCGCCTTTTCGGTGGCTGCCCCGGCCCTTTGGAACCTTCTGCCGACTGACCTCTGTCTACAATTAGACCTTGCCAGCATTCAGAAAAGGGCTGGAGACCTGGCTGGCCCAATGGGTGTGGGGTGCCATGACAGGAGCTACCACTCACCCAGCTCTGCTGGCTTATATGACCAGTTTGACCACCCTATATCACCCATTAGCTGGGGGCTGTCTGGGATCTGCTTAAAGATGTTTTTAATTAAGCTATATTTTATGTTGACTGTAAGCCGCCCTGAGTTGCTGTGGCAAGTGGGCGGCGATATAAATCTAATAAATAAATAATAAATTTTCCTTCAAGAAAGGGATATGAAAAAAAAATGAAATACATTTTGCAGAAATAATTTAGAAATGTGGCGAGTATTTAAGAAACATGTGTATTCAGAAAATTCTCTGCTGGTCAAGGTTAAAGAGCTAGAAAATTTCCCGGTTACTTGCAATTTCTTGCTTTCAAACTGCTAAGCTGGCAGGAGCTGGGACGGAGACAGGTGCTCATTCCGTCATGCAGCACTCAGGTCTCAAACTGCTGACCTGCTGACCTTCTAATTGTCAAGTTCAGCATCTTAACCACTAAACCACTGCAGTCCACAATGTAATAAAACTGACACTCAAATGGAATCAACACAAGTGAGGTACTGTTTATAATTTCTGAAGAAGCTGAAAGTGGGTTTGTGGATTAGAGCAAGCACAGCCTTTAGCATGTCTTGGACATGTGACTTGTCTAAGTCATGGAATGTGTGAGCCTGCCTTGGTCCCAACTGTAGCCCCAATGACAGCCAAGTATGAACGTGTATATTCATCTGCAAGCATGCTTACATGATATCAAAGACTTGGTGTCCCTCCTACTCATTTACATAACACTCTACCGCAGCTAAGAATCTGGGGATTTCCATCATTATTTACAGATCGTAATAAAGATTGATTGATACTTACAGATCAAATATCAGGTAGTGATGTGCCTCCTCTGAGATGCTATCATGCAGCCTCACTGCAAAGACAAAAGGGATTAGGTTACCAGTTGGAATAAACTCCTCACCAAGAAACAAATCTTTCACCTTTGTCACTAGACCTAAGGGTTGCTCCCTTGTGCCAGACAGGATACAAGGGAATACATCTACACCTCTGTCTTTCTTCTTCCCAGGGAAGCCAACTTTTTAATGCTGCACCTGTTGAAAAGGATGTAGATTTGTGCTCCATACAGCATGCACAGCTGTGTGTGCCACTCACATACACACTTGCAACCATGTCTCTACATGTCTTGGAGAAAGGTACCAAATTTCCCCAGAAAACTATGTATGTCTTTGTTATGTATGTTAACTGTGTTTAACTGTCATGGCGATTCAAACCGCCATGTTCCCGCACTTTCCTAGCTGTCAAAACAGTGTCCTATATGACAGCTAAGAAATCTCACCAGACAGCGTAGTCTCGTGAGATTTCGATATGGGCGCACAAATTAGAATCTGACAGGAACGGAATGTATCTTTTCTCATGTATGTTCTTATGCAAATAAGTGGATCGAAAAATGTGCACACTCTGTTAGCCAATGGGCTTTTGTTGTTGTTGTTACTTACTGTTTATAGTGTATATAAGTCCGAGTTTTGCCCCATCCAAACTATGTTCAAACCCCACTAATAAAGAGCTAGATTTCACTACTTCATTCATCTGCTTCTTCATTCCTTGAACACTAAAGTCTTCACACTAGCAAAAGTAACAGTTTGAATGTCATACAGAAGAGAGAGCAGAAGCAGCTGTGGAATTAACTGCAAGGAAACTAGACTCAGGACCCATTTTCAAGATCTGTTATTTTTATACCCAAATTAGAAATGGAACAGATTTACATCTGAGCTGAGAGTGTGGTGACCTACTCATTAGTTTGTTTGAGGCCCTCAATGCCAACACCACTTGTTAGTCTAATACAGATAAGCAAAATACTCCCCCTGCACCCCACTCCCCTCACAGTGGCTGTGAGTATGTAACGAAATAATCAGGCAGCTATAGCAGGTGAAACATGAATCCCTCACTCCCCATATTCCCACCCAAACCATACTTCTGGGTACTAGATAGTGCAGATTAATACTGTGGGATTTGAAACTTATCTAAAAACTTCCCTGAGGTGATAGGCCAGTCATTTTAGCAGACCTGGTGGTGCAGTGGTTAAACTGCTGTACTGCAACCAAAAAGTTGTAAGTTCGATCCTGACCAGGACCAAGGTTGACTCAGCCTTCCATCCTTCCGAGATCAATCAAATGTGTACCCAGCATGTTGGGTGCAAAGTGCTAATTAACTTGTGAACTGCCCAGAGAGTGCACTAAATGCTATGGGGCAGTATATTTAATTAAATTTAATAGATTTATATTTTAATTTTTAATTTGATCGGGTCGGCGGGGAGTAAGGACAGCTGAGGGAGCAATCACCGCCGCCCCAATGACCATTGCCACAGCTGTGGGCCGTCACATCATGCTGAAGCCCATCGCCGCTCCGGCCAGCTGGACTTGCCATCATCGTCGTTCATGGTCTTGGCCTCGGTGGAGGTAAGGAGGCCGGTCGACTAGGAGCTCCAGGACTGGTGCACGTTTTTGTCCCATTCCCCTCTGGAAGGACCAGAAGGACTGTGCGGGGTACATTTTTGATATTGTTACTCTGTGATGATTTGTATTTGATGTTTGGAATTTTTTATATTGTGTACTTTTTAATGTAATTAATTGACTATTTTATAATTGTGATTTTGTATTTTGTCTGAATCTGATTTGTATACTGTTTCTGTATTTTGGATTGTATTTCTTATTTATTTTACATGCTGTAAACCGCTCTGAGTTCTCTTAAGGGAAGTGAAGCGGTATAGAAATGTAAATATAATAATAATAATAATAATAATAATTTAATTGTTAGATTTCTACACCGCCCACTCAGCCCAGGCCAACTCAGGGCGGTTCACAATCACAATTAAAAACATGTTTAAAAATAATTAAAACTACCCACCTCCTAAAAAAGAGTGTAGGGACCAAAGGAATCATGGGAGAGGAACTATCTTCTATACCAGCCACCCAATGGAGGTTACCCTTCCACGTGCACTCCACTCTTGACCTGCCAGCCAGGTTTTGAGTTCTTTTCTGAAAGGCAGCAATTCCGTCCGGAGACGTAACTCTGTTGGCAGGAGGTTCCAGAGGGCCGGTGTGGACACGGAGAAGGGTCTCCTCCTTGTGCCAGAGAGGCGAGCCTCTCTGACTGATGGAACAATTAGAGAGCCCCTCTGGTCCACTCTGGTTGGACAGGCAGATGTCCTTAGGGTGATGTGGTCTCTTAGGTATCCTGGCCCACTACCATATAGGGCTTTAAAGGTCAAATATACTGCCCTATCCAATGGACTCTGGGTGGTGTACACAAGTTAAAACCAATATACAGTAAAACAATTAAAAACCCTTAAAAACATAGATATATTGCAAGCGCGGCGCCAAAATGGCCACCGCGCTCTTTGCGGGGGGGGCCCCACAGGACGAAGGCATCCGGGTAGTTAGGGGCGTGGCCAGCTCCCTTATAAAAGGGGTGGCCACGAGGCAGCCGAGCTGCCATTTTGCGAAGCGACGGAGCGGAGAAGTTTTCCCCTCTTACCTCCGTCGCTTTTGGCTTTTACCGGGAAGCCTTTTGGCTGCTGAATTCTCTCGTTTCGGCTTCCCATCAATTGGCTGAGAGGCCCGCGAAGAAGAAGGCGGCTGCGAGCGCGGCTCGTGCGGTTCGGAGGCGCAATCTGGGTTGGAAGACCGCGGCTGCGCCTCCCCAGCAGCCGCATTTGCTTGCACCCACCGGGACCGGTGGAATGGGGTCTATTCCCCCTGGCTGGAGGATGGTGGCCCACCCACGGGGCCAGTAGGGGCTGCGGCCCTCGGCCCGCAAGCGGTGGACACCTCTCATGGTGTTGCCCATTCCGCTGGGCCTCTCTTTATAGGAGCGTAGCTCGCTCCGAGGCCTTCCAGCCTTGGGGGGTGGTCCGGTCCCCTTTCCTGGCAGGTTGCTACATCGGCCCTAACGGGCCCGGGTGTGGGGTTGTTGCCCTATTCGGGCCCCGGGGTGCAGGGACCTGTACCCATGCCTGTAGTGGGCGGGCCGCCTGGTCCTTTGCCCCATGTCAGCGTGGAAGCCTTATTGGCCCGCGTTGCGGCCCTCGAGACATCCCTGGCCCGGGTTAGCCACTCTTGGTCTCCCTTTGGGGTTCGTTTCGACGCGTCGTCTGCTGGGCACTGGCAGGCGACGGGACGGGTCGAGCTGCTTGAGGCGCGTGGCACGACCTGGGCCACTGCCTCGCAGCTCCCCATTCAACAGACCGGTGCGGGTCAGGCCCCATCGACGAGCTCGACGGCGGTTGCGAGCTCCGACGCCCCCAGTGGGCCGGAACCCCCGGTGGGGGTGGCCTACGGGGGTGCAGCACGTGAGTATGCGGTCCAAGCTAGTGCACCTACACACGTGGCCACGTTGGGGGGGTTTCCAATGGCCTGGCCTCACGCGGGTGGGGCGGCGGTCCAGCCGCTGACGCCCCACCTGGCGACGACAACTACCACTCAGGGCCCCGTGGTGGGGGGTGTTTTCTACCCTGTGGGGAATGTTTTGGGGGTGGCTGGGTTAGTACAGGCCCCCTTTCAGATGCCAGCAGTTCCTGTTGTGCCCGTGTCGGCCTTGCTGACGGCGGGGTATTCCTTACCGCTGGATGTCCATTTGGCACAGACCACCAAAGAGAAGATCTGGCGGGGGATTACGTGGATACCTTCTCACTCCTCAACAGAGGGCCCACCAAGGAGTAGGGGGGGCAGGATGAGAGGGATAAGGAGCAGGCACGTCGTAGCGAGCCACCACGTATGTGGGCCGACTGGTTGCCGACCTACCTCATATACATGGCGGTGTACCTTAGGGCCCGGCCGGATTTGGCAATTTCGATGGTCCAGTATTTGGACAACATCTACCGGGCGATGGTTGACTTTCCGGGCCCATCGTGGTTGGCTTATGACGTGTAATTCCATATGCGGATTCCCCGGCACCCCGACATTGGGTGGGTTGAGCCATGCCAGAGGCTGTGGCTTTTGTACATGACGCCCACGCGCCCCGCGCCCGGGGAGAGATACCATTGTGGACATGCGGTCCAGCGGGCGGCCCCAGCACAGGTCCACTGCCAGGGGGCGGGGCGGGGGGTTTCAGCCCGCCTGCTGTGCTGGACTTTCTCGTCCAATGGTTCCTGCAATAGGAAGAATGGCAAATACAGACATTAGTGTCCCCCCTGTGCTGGCCCCCATGCGGCCTCTGGCTGTCCCAGGCCTGGAGGGATGCGGGGCAGAGGGAGGGGTGGACAGGGGGCTGGCAAGACTGCCGCAGATGGATCTAGTTCACTAAAGGGCTCCCTCCCCAATTAATGTGGACATGTGGGAGCGCTAGCTCACATTGTTCCCGGAGGGAGAGGTTGCGGAGATCTCCTTCAGGATTTTAGGCAGGGGTCACGTATCCCTTTCATGGGTGATAGGTCCCCTCAGGATGCCCCCTATCTTTATCCCTTAGGGGGAGGGAGGAGGTGGCTCCTGCCAGCAATGATAAGGAGGTCTATGCGGGCAGGGTCGTTGGCCCTGTCCCTGCGCCCCCGTTCCGGGGAGCACATTATTGCACTGATGCCATGCCTTTTGGCTGTTCCAATTCGGGCTCGGCATTTGAGCGTTCCTCCATCTTCCTAGAGTGGGCTTTTGTTCGCAGATCAGGGTCCCGGTCTGTAGCCCATTCCCTGGATGATTTTATTCGGGGCTGAACGGGGCTGGGACACGTCCACACGTCTCCTCAACACATTTCAGACGCTAATGGAGGAACTTGGTGTCCCTTTAGCACCCGAAAAGACCGAGGGCCCGCCTACACAGCTAGTATTCCTGGGGGTGGAGATTGACACGGTAGCACAGGCTTTTAGGTCGCAGCGGGATAAGGTGTCAAAGCTAGTGGCCCCTATATCGGACTTGCTGGCCAAGCGCATGGCATTACCGAGGGACCTGCTGGTGCTACATGGTCACCTCAATTTCGCTGGCAGGGTCGTCGCACCGGGCAGGGCATTTGCGCGGCGCTTGTGTGACGCCATGGCAGGACTATCCAGGCCCCACCATAGGGTTAGACTTACCCGGGGTGTCAGGGCAGACGTGCTTGTCTGGCTACAGATCCTGAGGGATTTCAATGGGGTGTCATTTTGGAGGTCTGAGCTCCTGGCTTCCCCTTGCTTTAAGATACAGCCCGATGCCCGGGATCCCTGAGTTATGGGATGTACTTCAATTGGAAGTGGGCCTATGGTGGGTGGCCACCATCCTGGGCAGGCACGGGTCGCCTGCGTGGTCTCACGTATCTGGAATTTTCCCTGTACTGGGTGCTTTGATGCTATGGGGCAAGGAGGAGGCCAACTCGGTTGTCCACTTTGGTGTGACAATGCGGCTGTTGTCCACTTTGTCAATGCACAGAGCTCTAAATCGCCCAGGGTTATGGACCCAGTGCGCCAGTTTGCGTTGCGCAGCCTGTGCCTCAACGTTCTTTTCAGGGCCAGGCATGTCCCAGGGGTTACTAATGATATTGCTGATGCTTTGTCCCGCCTGCAGATCTCCCGGTTACGTGCCTTGGCCCCGGATGCGGAGGAATTTCCCTCGCCACTCCCGGTCGGGATATGGAACATCGGCAAGGAGAGGCGAACCGGGCGATTGGCCTGTCACTAGCGCCACACACGCGTAAGGTGTATCACCACGCATTTAATTCTTTCAGAGCATTCTGTACCCAATTCCAAATGCCAGGAACCTGGCCGATCCCGGTAACCCATGTTCTGCGGTTCATGGTTTACCTGCATGCCCAGGGCTTTGCACCTCGCACCATAGCATCTAAGCTGTCAGCGTTGGCTTTTATGGCCAAAGTGGGAGGTCATGTGGACAGCACCACTGACTTCCATGTGAGACATGTTTTGGAGGGGTGGGTGCGCGCGCGTGGGCGTTGCCCGGACGACCGCCACCCGATTTCCCCAGGGTTTTTTACCCAATTGGCCCGGGGCTGGCCTGGCCTCTGTTTTGATAAGATGAGGCAGCCCATTTTATGCGGCTACAATGGTCGCCTTTTTTGGAGCGCTCCGCATCGGCGAGCTTGAGATGCTGTATAAGGCGGATGCAAGTCGTGGACAGCACCACTCACTTCCGTGTGAGACATGTTTTGGAGGGGTGGGTGCGCGCGCGTGGGCGTTGCCCGGACGACCGCCACCCGATTTCCCCAGGGGTTTTTACCCAATTGGCCCGGGGCTGGCCTTGCCTCTGTTTTGATAAGATGAGGCAGCCCATTTCATGCGGCTACAATGGTAGCCTTTTTTTGGAGTGCTCCGCATCGGCGAGCTTGAGATGCTGTATAAGGCGGATGCAAGTCGTAGGGCACTGGAACTCGAAGATGTCTGAGTGAACAATATTCGGCTCAGTTGGGGATACGCTCCTCTAAAACGTATCAGCACGGCGTAGGCAGTGGAGTAGACTGCTACGATGTTCCTCGGCAGACATCTGTCCGGTTGGTGCCCTACAGGATTTCCTTGCACTGTATGGCACACACCATGGCCCGTTTTCTGTCACCAAGATGGGTCTCCCCTTACTAAATTTCAATTTTGGAAGGTGACGGGCAAAGCGCTGGCCAGTGTGGGCCTCCCAGGCGCCCGCTATGGCACTCATTCATTCCGTATAGGGGCGGCCTCAACCGCAGCTGCTTTTGGGTACTCAGGGGCTGACATACGTAGCATGGGATGGTGGGGTTCGCAATGTTTTCAGTTTTATGTGCGCCCACTCCCGCCGTGAGTACCAACCCAGTCACCATACCTACTTTCCCTCATTTTTCCTTACAGACCCGGGGTGTCGTATTACACCGGTGACAGTATGGCTGGTGGGCCATAGCTACGTGCACAGGGCAGCGCGTTATGCTGCGGCGACAGAGTGGGGACCCCGACTGGGACTTGGTGCATACGCAAGTCTCACATGGCATGGTAAGCCCGGGATGTTATGGCGGGAGCTGCTGCCTTTCCTTTTTTCAGGCCAGAATGCTGACCCGCCTGACATTCTGATCATACACCTGGGGGGCAATGATTTGGGCCAGGTCACCGGCTTGTCGCTGAAACATGCGATTTGCGAGGACCTCGCCTACCTGCATGACGTCTGGCCCGCCACAACCCTTGTTTGGTCGGACATGGTCCCGCGCCATTCCTACAGAGGGGGTGTTGACCTCCTGGCCCTTGACCGTGCTAGACGCATGGTGAATAGGGCAGTGGCGTGTTTCCTTGTCTACAGGGCTTGGGGGAGGGTCAGTCGTCACCCCGCTATTAGCCTCCAAAGTTATGACTTGTATGCAGGGGATGGGGCCCATCTGTCGCGAGGAGGTGTGGACCTCCTGTTGGGTGATTGGCGAGCAGGCCTGTCGACCGAGCTGACGGTCTGGGGGGGGCGTCGAGCCTTCTTTGAAGCCCCTCCGTGTGGCGGGTAGCACTGGTAAGGTAAACATTATGACCCACAGGTATCCGGCAAGTTCGCAATTGACTGGACAACACTAGACAGGCATAAGTTGGTTAAACGTTGTCCGGTCAACGACGAACTAGGCGATGGGGTGATGACTATAGCTAGACAGCATGCATCACCCCGTGATTTTACGGATACGCGTCAGAGGGTGGGGTCATTAGTTAGATATTGACTACGGTCAACAATTTGTTTGTGGTCAACAAACAAATTGATACAAATGGATACATTGTAGCAATTGCCGTTGGCAATTTGGGGTGGTACCTTACCAGTGTTACTTCGGCCTGCTTGCCTTAAGAATTATGATTGGTCAATTACCAATAGAAATTTATAATTCGGACTAGGGCATGAATCAATAAATGTGGCCCAATGCCGTTATCCACTTTCATTGGTGTCTGAGTCCTTTATTGGGGGGTGCGCCTGCAATGCAAGCGCGGCGCCAAAATGGCCGCCACGCTCTTTGCGGGGGGCCCCCCACAGGACGAAGGCATCCGGGTAGTTAGGGGCGTGGCCAGCTCCCTTATAAAAGGGGTGGCCACGAGGCAGCCGAGCTGCCATTTTGCGAAGCGACGGAGCGGAGAAGTTTTTCCCCTCCACCCCCTCCCTAGTTAACAGTGTGATATTTTGGTCGCTTCGGGGCCGGGTGGGAATTTTTGGCTGGGACCCATATTGGCTTCCGGGTCCTGGTTTTTTCGCCCATCCCACACTGTTGCTATGGTTTGACATAGGGGTTTTTCTGCTGCTGCTGTTGACTTTGGTCACATGGGCGGGTAGCACTGGTAAGGTAAACATTATGACCCACAGGTATCCGGCAAGTTCGCAATTGACTGGACAACACTAGACAGGCATAAGTTGGTTAAACGTTGTCCGGTCAACGACGAACTAGGCGATGGGGTGATGGCTATAGCTAGACAGCATGCATCACCCCGTGATTTTACGGATACGCGTCAGAGGGTGGGGTCATTAGTTAGATATTGACTACGGTCAACAATTTGTTTGTGGTCAACAAACAAATTGATACAAATGGATACATTGTAGCAATTGCCGTTGGCAATTTGGGGTGGTACCTTACCAGTGTTACTTCGGCCTGCTTGCCTTAAGAATTATGATTGGTCAATTACCAATAGAAATTTATAATTCGGACTAGGGCATGAATCAATAAATGTGGCCCAATGCCGTTATCCACTTTCATTGGTGTCTGAGTCCTTTATTGGGGGCTGCGCCTGCAATACCCACCGCTATGCCATTTACTATCTAAAAACAAGTATAAAATCTGCATACTACAACATTAAAAATTAATTACAGGAGGGGGGAGCCTCAGACAAGCCAGAAAGGGAAGCTTGTGTGATTGCTTTGCTTCATACAAAAGCAAAACCAGGTGGGCCTTGAGTCAGCTTCACCTCAGAGATGTAGTCTTAAATTTTTAAGGGATTAGGAGCTCGGCAAGATTATCCAGCTAGGTTCCTTCCAACTCAGTGGTGTTTTTTTTTTCATTCTAAGCTTTCTTTCACTTGATTTCTTTTTATCAATGTTGACTGCCTGAAGCTTATTTGGTCAGAGATTTGAACTAGTGAGAGTAGCCCTATCAAAATCTCCTGAAGAGGTAGCTGTGTCAACAAGAACTAGAAGGAACCTTGTGGCATCTTAAAGACTAATAACATTTATTTGTTGTAACCTTTCTTGGATTATAGCCAACTTCTTGTAATGAAACCTTAAACACTAACTTTTTTTCATAAACTGGACTGAAGCCCACCTAATCAAATATGACATGGATCTGAATGGCCTTGTCTCAAGAGCACCTTTGTTAAAGAGATTATCTGAGGGCTGTCAATAACTGGCTGAGACAATTGTTGAGGTCAAATCTGAATAGATAAGCTCCCTGTGAAACATTGTAGACCAAATTCCAGTGCACACAGGGCAGTCTGTAGTTCACATGAAAACTGAGATATCAAATATTGTCACAGAGCTTGGGCATGAAGTTCATAAAAATAGCTTAAAGCATTGGCAGTCTTCTTGGAGATCTAATGAGGTAGTAGGGAAATTTAGGTGTCCACTGGAGTGTTTAACATTGTACCTCATCTGAGCTCAGCCTCAGTCTGTATACTGTACGGTATTCACAATAATAATGTCCTTAGGAAAATAAGGCTATAATTCCAAACAACCATCCATACAAACTATTGTAATCCACCAGATTTATTTCTGCTGATTCTGCATCTTGAATCAGGATGAAGGCTGATTAATATCCTGTTCCCCCCACCTCAAAACAGAAGCATAAAATAAAAAGAAAATAAATTGTGCCCATCAGAGAGACTTAAACACCTGAGACACAAATTTGGAATAGATGGTTGGGATTTATTTTTCCCTTTCCCAACCAGCAGTGCTGCCAAGGTTCGCGGAAGCCCTGCCATGATGCCTTCTGGGAGATGCACAGCAGCTGCTTTGATCGCATCTTGTTTTGTCTCCCCTGTGCTTTTCATCTGCTACTGTTATGCTCCCTCCCTCTTTCCAGCTCTTTGCTCTTTCTCATGGAAGCCCCATGTGAATACTTTCAGCTTTTTGTCTTCTCTCAATGTTCTTCTTCCTCTGTGCTCTCTCTTTCTCTCTGTCCACATTGTCCCTTCTCTCAACTCCCTCGCCCCTGGACTGGTGCACCTTTTATCTCTCTCTCTCATTCTCTTTCTCTCCTTTCAGCAAAATACAGTTACAGCTGCATTGGCTGTCTTAACACCTCTTGCACACCTCTCAGCCCACTTGGGGTGGATCCACTAGGTAAAAGAAGATGCCAGCCACAACTTCAGCCTCCTACACAGTCAACATGTCCACCCAGAGGCACTGAAGTATCTTTTCAGCATCTTTAAAATATCTTTCTAAAAATACCTGTACAGTACTTGAACACTCTATTTGAAGTTCAGCAGCCCCAGACCTCCACCCAGTGGCATGGCTCCAATTCTAACATTCACATTTTGCACTTAGAATCCACTAACCATTACCTGCCCCCATCTAGGGTAGTCATAATTCTCGCCTGCCAAACCAGGACAGCCACATGATGTCATTGCATTCTTCAAACTACACATACATCAGACAGGGCTGTCAGGGAGACCGTGGCTCTAAGACCCCATGAAATCCCCATCCAGGGTGGACAGCCTTCATTAGTTTAAAATAAACTGTAGTCAAGAGGTTTTTCCATGTGTGATTCTTCTTGCAAAAGACTATTCTTGATGGTTCTATTTTTATTTTTATTGTTTAAATAAAATTTATTGGGTCACTCATGAAACCACCCTTCCTCCCCCTGAGGTTACCCCACTCTCCCCTTCACACACACACCACTGAAGTAGATTCGCCTTTAAACCCCACATGAAGGATTCCTTGGAAGAAAATTCTAAAGAGAGGCCCAGAATGGTAATGCAGTCCATGGCGCCTCCGTTTCCCTCCAGAAGGAGAAAAGCAGGAGACAAGAAGGGACTTATTTTGGAGGAGGACCTTTGCGATGGAGGACCCTTCACTTTCTGTCCACCCTGTTCCCTTCCTCTCCAGGAATACCGACCCTATGCAATTAACCCTTTGCAGTCACGTGAAGAAGGAATCCTCCGCCCCAGTGTATGGCGGAGGTTTGGCTTCTTAGATATGGGTATTTCTTGCTCCCTCCCAACTTTTGAGGGAAAGGGCTGAGGACAACTCCTTGTACCACAAACTTCAAGGTGAGCCAAGTGATTTTTGCAAAGAGTTATTTCACTGCCTCCATGCCTTTCTTTCAATTATCTTGCTTGCAAGTGTCTCCCCTCCCCGGTGGGCTTCTCAGAGTGCTGTTTTGCCTTTGCCACTTTCAAGCAGGATAATCGAAAGAAAAGCAGGAAGGCAGTGAATTAACTTTGCAAAAATCCCTTGGTGAGGGGTGATCTTGCCTCCTTTCTTCAAATTTAAAAATCCAGGACTTTTACATGTTTTTTCTTGAACCGGCTGGGGCAGCTTGAATCCAGGAAAATCCTGGAAAACCAGGGCATATGGCAACCCTACCCCCATCCCAAGCAACAGCAACCTCTACATAACCTTTTCCACTGAACACTGGTGCTTAATTTCCTTTCCACTATCACCAAGTTAGCCTTAGTTTGCTCAAAAGGATAATACAGGCTTCATAGGCAATCCTTCCGAGACTGCGTTCAAGCAGGCAAGATTTCTTTAGCTGCTTGACTGAATATTATGTTCCCCATGGCCCTTCTCTTCTTTGTGTCTGCCAGATACCAAAATACTGTAACCGGGTACCTTTCAAGGAGAGCTTCCATGTCTGGAGGAACCAGCTACAACTCAAGGCAAAAGGCCAAGAGTAGAATGAGAAACACTGGTAAAAGCTTTGACATGATGTTCCTGAGATTATATTCATATAGCCTTGTGTGTCCCACTTTCCAGGAAATCCATTCCATATTTTTCACAATAAATGAGTGATGCTAAAACTTGACAACAATTATATTGCCTAAACCTTGAAAGCTATGCTATGTCTTTTAAGAGTTGCCTCTTCTCATCATTTAAAAAAAGTCCATAAAGATGAATTTGCCAGAATTACCACAGATTTCTGCAACAGTAGATTTCTGTACATGTGAACTATGGAGGATTGATATAAAAATGTGATTTGCACAGGTGGTTTCCCCTCTCTAAGTCATTTAATTCATTCTGAATATCATAGGTCCTTATATAAATAAACATTAGACTATCCTTCCATCCTTGCATATTTAAATACTACTGTTAAACTATTTTGTGTGCTCCAGAATGACTTGATAATTCTAAATACAGTACTATCTCATGTGTACATATCACATACTGGCTGAAATCCAGGATTACATTGCAGATAGAGTAGACCCACTGGAACAATCAAATGTACATAGGTGTTGGCATAGCAAATTTTTACTGCTTCAATACATCTACTCTAACTGTGTTTTATTAATGAATTTTAGCTGCTAACAGTGGCAGCTTACAAATGAAAAAAAACTTTGTTTTATATGTCTTTGTAAGACATCTAAGTGCTGCACTTTTAACTCCTCAATTTTAATTACATTGTCTGCATAACCTTTGAGAAACATTCAGTTTTTATCTGAACTCTGTTACCACAAAAAGAATAGGCTGTGCTTTTTAAAAAAAACTTTCCAAATGTAACAGGAGCCTTACCATTGTGTGAGAAAGAAGGCTGAAAAGACAATGAAACCATCCAGAATAATGAGAAAATAATTGTCTAATTACAGTATTGAGGAGTACGTTAACAGAAATGCTTATTGTAAAGAGTCAGAGTTCCAAGGGCAATGCATTCATATAAGTTAGATACAGGTCACCATTGATTCTCATACAAAATTTGGTATAGTGTTCATTTTGAATACAGTATTTGATTCATTTATTGTTGCTTTAAATTTTATACCAAACCATCACCATCTCTCTTGTTAAGAAAAAATAAAAGTATAAAGAAACATTAATGTAAAAGTTTGGAAAATCTCATGTCACATTTTTATTCCTCTCCCCTAATGTTCATCTTACAATTTCCTGTGCACTAAAAATCTTACAATTAAATTTAGCATTAAATAAAGCACACAGTGGAAAGTATTCCTTTAATATCTTCCATTGCGCAAAACCCCTGTTAGGGTTGTCATAAGTTGGAAGCAACACCACAACAAGAACAGGTTTGTAAGAATCACCAGTTAGAGTCACATACAAAAGATGATGGGCCATTCAGTGTATAGGTGTAGAGGCCAGAGTGACAGAGTAGGACTCAGGAGGCTTGAGTTCAAATCCCTGTGCAGCCAAGGAAAGCCCTATTACAGTCACTATAAATCAGCTCCAACTTGAAAACATAACAACAAAGGATGTATACTTAGAATCAAAATTTTATATGCCCAGGATTTTGTTTTGAATAATAAAATTCAACTAAATCACTTCCATTCCATAGATATACAGTATCTGCCTACCGCTTATCTCACCAGCTAGAACTCTGTGAATATAATAAAAAAAAAGGATTATTATCTGAAAAGAAAATTGCTTTCTATTCCAGCTCAAAATGTCAATTTGTACATTTCCATCATCTCATCACAGAGGGGAAATTACCAAGCCTTATCCCTGTAATTACTTAGTTAGGATGAAAGTGGGAACAAACCTCCCAGATACATGACAAAATTGCTTGAATTCCCACAGGCTACTTTGCACATATCGCATACATACAAAATGTTTCTATGACTGAGGCACATTCCAGGAAACACTGTTGAAAAGATGCCACGGGCTGTAATGGTACACACCGAAGCCTGGCTTTCTGTTTGCTGCACCTCACAAAATAGTTGATGTGAGAACAGGAAGCACCAAGAAGAAAGCAAAGTTGCTTCTTTGTGGAGAGTAGTTTCTATTCCATAGCAGCTAAGAACGTGAATTAACATGTAGAAGCTTGCCCAGTAATAAGCTTCATAAGTGGTCTTAGGTAAGCTAGGATCCCTTTATGTACATTTTAATATATACAGTATGTATATATAGGAATGGATCCAATGGCTTTAGTCTGCTAACAACCACCTCTCTCCCTACTGCTCCTCCCAGTCAAATGTTTGTGGTCCCCTCTGTTTTGAAGACTTGGTTTAGGAGACTCTTCAGAGTGAGAGGGATAGAAAGCAAAATGGCAGCACATGGAACACTACAAGGTACAACAGAAATTAGGAGGAACGAAAGAAGAAAATACAGCCTTTAGATGTTTAGTCAAGAGATGTTCATATATTCATATGTCTGTTATGTTTCTCCTTGCTGCATCTCAACTTTGAGTTCCTGAAGGTTTGTCATTAAATGTAGCTGTCATGTTACCATAAAGTCCAGTATCCTTTATTATTAGATTAGTCATCTGGCCATATCAAGTTAAAATGTGGTAAAATAAATTAGAAAAAATATGATTGCATAGAACAGAGTAAAAACAGGTTAACAGTAGAATGGTTCTATACTTACTGTTGCAATGAGACGCGGGAGGCGGCTGTGTGGCAAAGTCCAGCCCCGACCGTAGTCAGGAGCAAGTATTTATTCCCTGCCTAGGGGCGAAGATGCGTATCTAAGATAATCGCGCCATCCCCTGTACAGAAGGCTTGCGTGCATGGTACTCTCATGAACCCCATGATCAGAAGGCTACTCTTGAGGTTAATTGAAAACCCGCACTTAATTGCCTTGGGCTGGCGAAACCCATTGTTCCTGCCCTAATCTCGGGGTCTATGTGGATTGACCCCGGGCACCTAATCTTGTCCCCTGTTTGCCACTGTCTGCTTGCCTAATTCTATTTGCCCCCAGCCTGAGCCAATGTTTATTCCTAGCCTGCCCGCTTATCTCCCAATTTCCTCTCCAGCCGAGTATGGCTCCAACTAGGTTGGGGACTGGCATGTAGGTCTGTGGACACTGGGCGCACCCCTTGGGAGAGGTTTAATATCCAATTAATGCGAGCAACCCACAACTTACTATAAAATCATTTGAACCACTATTTTGAATGCTATCATTTTGTTCAGGTTTGCATTAGATGTTCTCTTTGTTACTGTATTTTCATGCAAAATTAATAGAAAGAGTGGTAAGTTTTGCTATGCCTGAATGACTTTGCTCCTCCTTTTTCCCTTTGCAGATTTGAATATTTGAGAGACTGTTTAATCCTTTCAATTGACTCTCCCCCCAAAATAAATAAATAAATAAATCACTGACCTCTGAATTTTGCTGCTTACACTCAGGGGGATGTGTTTGTCCTGTTTTTCTCTTGTGTATCCAGATTTTTGCTTCCTTTGTCACTGTGCTTAATAGAAAATTTTAATATAAACTGGCTATGTCCAGTCATGCTTTGCATTTTGGGTCAAAGTTATTATTCATATTAACCCTGTGCTGAAAGAATTTCTGAACTTTGCAGATGTATGCAATTTGCAAAAATGTCTGCCTGCTTCTCAGAAATTAACTGACGAACAGTGAAAATGGATTCTCTGTACTTTTAGGATGGCTAGATAGTTCAGTGGTTTAGAGAGCAGGATGCAGAGCCAGAATTTGGTATTTCAATTCCTCACTGTGCTTCCTAAGAGAAGAGCTAGTTTGTGTAGTCATGTGTAAGCTGCACAGTCCCAGGGTGGCCCCAGAAGAAGAGAATTGTAAACTACATCTGTGTATTCTCTAACTAGAAAACTCTAGAAAGGGTAGCCATGAATTGGAATCAATATAACACAATGCACTTTAACTAATGGTTAGTGGAAATGGATTCTGTGTATCCCCGTCAAGCGCGGCTCCTGGAAATACGGGAACTGCTCCGGCCCAGGTGTGCATGCACCACAACAACTAATCTGCGCATGCGCAGAACCCCTCTGTGCATACAACAACTAATCTGTGCATGCACAGAGCCCATTTGCGATGGGTGCGCATGCGCAGTAACCCCTTTCCCCGCTGTTCAAATATGGGACGGTGGCGGGAAAGGGGAGGAACAAGTGGAGAAATACGGGAAATCCCAGCCAATCCAGGATACTTGACAGGTATGATTCTGTGTGCTCTTCTGATGCCTAAAATACTGATTCTGTAGCAGTGGAAGAATAAGGATCTACCTTATCTTTGCTAATGGGTTGAGGACTGTACAGTTCTTTCAGATGGGCGGAATATAGATAATAACTGCACATACACATATTTTATGCTGGCTGGATAGCTCAGTTTATGTAGCAGACTATGGAGTCAGAAGGTGCGAGTTTGATTCTGCACTGTGCCTCCTGAGTTAGGAGCAGACGGTGTAGTCATGGGTAAATTGCACAGTCCCAGGGTGACCCCAGAAGAAGGCAATGGGAAACCACTTCTGAGTACCCTCTACCTAGAAAACCCAGAAAAGGGTTGCCTGAAGTCAACCTCAACTTGCCAGCACACAATTACTGTATCATTTTATATTAATTTAATATCTGATCATTGTTACTGAATATGCTTAGATACTTTTATATATTCAATTTAAATATTTTAAACTTGTTTTGTTTTGAGGTGTCACACACAGAGAGAGTCAGAAACAAACATCACTCAAGATAGCAGAACCAGCAGGGCAGAACTGTTCTGATATTCCTCATCTTCCATAAATGTCCCTCACTGTACATAGCAGCACTACAATATTACTTCATGGTTCTTCTATCAGAACCAGAGAGATATCCATAAAACAAACAGGGAGCCTGTTTCGAGTGCCCCCACCCCAGTTTGGGATTGCCAGTAGTTTCTCTAGCTGACTAAGGCGATAAGCCTTCTGGTTGATGCCAGTACTGAAAGCATATTCTGCACATTGCAGCTCATTCATCGAGCAATGCCAAAGCCCTTCCGCCTATGTCCTGAGTCACCAGAAGAATGAGTGAAGAAGGAGTGTTTGTAGATGGCACAGAAGGAGTGACCGGGGGGGGGGGGGGAGCAGTAGAAGCTGTACTTACATGAATTCAGTTTGTTATGGTCTTCTGAAGAACTAAGTGACTCCATAATTAGATTTCACACCTCAAACAATTAACACAAGCTATTCTGTTCTAATGGGGCTGGTTGGTTTATACAGTTAATTGAACAGGGAAGGAAGAAAAGCAATGTTTATGCGCACGCACATACACAGAGAGAGAACCCTATGGGACAGGAACTTCAAGTAGGTGTGGCTAATCCCCCTTTGTTGCACAATTGTCAAAATGGCAGGGACCCTCTTGTATCTCTGGCACATCTAGCTGTAAAAGGTCACATTAGGCCATATTTAATCAGCACACATGACATACACTAAGTGGGAAAACCTTGGGAACCATATTTTATGGAACATGGGTTGCATGCAGATACGCACTGGTGGACTGCTGCCCACTTTCAGTAGGAGCAGCTAAACAAGCCACATGGTCCATTTATCACAGGGGTGCCCACACTTTTTGGTCCGCATGTTGGTCATGTGGTTCAGGGGCCAGTCACTATGGCCAGTGGGCCAGATCTGGGCCCTGATGCCAATTCATCTGGCCCATGAAGCCCTCATCACTCCCAGAAGCAGAAGTAAAATGCACCCAGTCAGGCGCATTTTACTTTTGCTTCTGGGATTGACGAGGGTTTCGCGGGCTGGATGAATTGCCATTGGGGGCCGGACCCGGCTTGTGGGCCATAGTTTGGGCACCCCTGGTTTATCATGTCATCCAGAAACATCAGCCAGTGGTACACTGTGAGTGTTTCTCACTCTCCCCAACAACCCAGAGAAAGAAGCTATCACACCAATCCCAGCTTCTTCTTTTTCTGCCCAGTCACTGCCTGCCTTCCATTTTTTTTCCTCCTTTGCTCATCCCACCTCAAATTTTACAGATGTGAGCAGTGACTTTTTATAGCTGAGCAGTAATGTGATGATACTCTGGGTTACAAATCTACAGACTACTCCTGTTCAGTGATGGATGGCTCCATAGCATGCCATAAGGTTCATTTCTATAAAAGTAACTTTCCAGACACCTCTCTAGAGCCCTTTCTTTTGCAATCACTCATTTCATTCAATGCTTTCTTCGGTTGTTCTCAAAGGCCTCCTTTCTTTTGTTTTCATTTCTGCCTGGTTTTATTTTCCTAATGGCATCCATGGCTGAATCAAATATTATTCCACAGGGTGACTTAGTTTTCTGGACTCGTTCCCATTTTGGCTTGATATTCTGCTCATTCAACCAGGCAGAGTTTTCCTCTCATGTTCTCATTTCATCCAGAATAGAACAGCATGCCATAGAGTAGACCAGGGATTCTCAACCTGTGGCCCACAGGCCTGATGCAGCCCATGGCACCATCTCATGTGGTCCCACCACAACCTCCACCACACCCAGAAGTGCCATGTGGTGGAGGAAGGGCAAAATGGCCATCCGGCCCAAAGCTGTTTGAGGGAGCATGACCCAGGCCCTGGCTTTAAAAGGTAGAGAACTCCTGGAGTAGACTATATACAATGAGGACACTGTAGCATTCCCACCTTCTCTATATTTTACAATCAGGGGAATGAAATCAGTAGGGCACTAATCCCAAAACTCCAATGGAAGCTCAAGGTTAGCAGTAATGTAAAAGGCCAGTGAGAATGGTAGTATCAAAAGTCACAGAGAGAATCAATAAAATCTGCAGATCTACACTGACCTTCTCAATCTACAGATGCAGGAGAGATGCCAGTACAAAGCTATCTCTGACCCATAAATAGACCATAAACAAGTGTATGATAAATTAAGTTTAGAGCTGGACAAAGTCTTTTAACATAATTTAAAGTTTGGCCATTGAGGTTTAAGAATGGGGTAAAAACAAGACCTATAAAATGTGTGATGGTGATGTGAATTTTGTTAGAAGAATGGGAAGTTGATCTACCACATTTAAGTGGCTTCTGCTACATTCACCCTTGTTCTTCTTCCTTTCCCCCACCTTGGAGGGGAAAAAATAGTTCCGTTCCATTCATAGATAGTATTGAGCTTTACTGCATGTATCAATATGTTTCCTGTCTTAGGCACTGGTCTGGAAGAAAACCTGGGAAAGAATATAGTATTTGGTCCTGTTCCTAAGAAACACAAAATGCTGTCTTGCACAGAAAGTCTCAAGAGTCACCAGAAGCAGATGGAACAGAGTATTTCATTGTCTCTTTCAGAGAGCAGATGAAAAGAATGGATCCCATGGGTTCCCAACCTTTTTACGCCACGGGCCTGACCATACAACTGAGTGGGCTGGACCATGCCCCCTGGAAGTGGAATTAAATGGACCTGCTTCCGTGTTTACGACAGCCATGGGCGCATTTATGGCTGACGTAACCGCATTTACACATGCGCAGACACATTTCATGGCTGTTGTAAACATGACTGCTTCCACTTCTGGGTGTGATGGTAGACCACATGAAATGGTGTCGACGGCTAGGTTCAGCCCACAGGCCATAGGTTGCGAACCCCTGCCTTAGCCACTTAGTAGTACACTAAGAAAAACCAGCCCTCCATCCACTCCTGAAATTTTAAGAAACTGCCATCTGGAATTCATTCTTAAAACTATTTTATTTATATTTGTCTAAATAAAGGGACTCAAGGTGACTTAACAAAATGTTTAAATACAAACAAGCTAAAAATACAATAAATTACAAATTTTAAACAGCAATTAAGCAACAGAATGCAATTGGTCCCCTTTGTATATGTAAGTAACATCAAAGTGCTTCTTATCCTAGACATGTGGGTTGCATTCCTGGGCATACACCTGAGCACATGATCAGACACATGTCCAGGAATGAAATAAGCACTTCATTAATTAGTGACAATTTGCTACCACAAAGGTCAGCAATCTCACTTATGCAACCAGTAAATTGTTGACTTGGATCCTGGCCATTACCACATTAAAAAAACCCCACTGAATTAAAAATCACTTAAGAACCCATTAGGAAAAGGTAAACAAATACAATAGCCTCCATTAAAGCTCTTCCCTTAGCATGCAGCAAATTGCCCAAAGGCTGCCTGAACAGGAAGACCTTTGCCTGCAGCTGGAGAGCAACAAGAAGGTGGTCAGTCCTGCCTCCAGTGGGAGGGAGTTCCTCAGCCTAGGAAAAGCCACAAGATGATGGATGTTAAAATGGCCCCATGAAAGATCTTAAAAGCTGGGAAATGTCAGCTGTTTCTTCACTACCTGATAGTCTACCACCTTTTAAATTTATTTATTTTAATTTATTTATTATTGAATTTCTATACTGCCCACTCGACCAAAGCCGACTCAGGGCCATAGCTGTCAAGTATCCCATATTGGCAGGGAAAACCCCTTATTTTACCCTCTTTCCCACCGTCATCCCATATTAATTAGACTGCAATGCCCTATTGCCACCTTTGGAGAGCAGCACAGGATAAGCATAGCTGTCAAGTATCCCATATTTGCCAGGAAATTTTCCTTATTTCCAAATCCAAAACTTGACAGGTATGCTCAGGGTAGTTCACAATCATGGATAAAAACAGAGTTAAGAACCCCCCCTAAAAAAAGGGGAGGACACTGAGGAAGCTGTATACAATGTAGGTTCCTTAGGAAGAGTCATCACTAAGACACTTCGTAAGGAAGGGAAACTTCCCTCTCCTGGGAAGACATTTATTATGACCAGCAGTACTTATCTCAAATTGAGTTTGACAGCCTTTCCCCAACTATAAAGAGTCCCAATGCCATATGGCAGCATTCATAATACCAAGCAGCCAGCCAACATTCCCTAGGCGGGAATCTGAGCTCCAGTTAGTTGCCTTTTCTTTGCATTACAACACTCAAAATGCTGCAGCCAGGCCAAGAGTAGAGCCCATAATTAAAACAGTAATTGTGCACCCTCAAGCAAATCTTGACTTGTGCTGACTCTTTTCAGGGCTTCCTAGGGAGTGAATAACTCAGAAATGATTTACCAATCCCTTCTTCTAGGGGCAGCTGTAGGATTTTGCAGCTTGCCCAGGGCCATACAGGCTGGCTTTCATGGGATGCCAGTGGGCAAGTTGGCTCCCATCCTCTTGCTCCTCAGCTTTATACCTAATTCACTGAGTTCTCTGGCCAGCAACCAACAACCCATAAGTATCATTAATAAACTTCTGCCCTTGTCAGATAATTTCCACAAATGCCTGAGGTTTCAGAATGTGTCCAGGCCTTGGTAGCTAAGGAAGCTAATCAGGATTTGCTCTGAATAAAGCAACAAGACCTTGGCAGGTTTTTCAGGTGCTCAGTCCAAACCTCCCACTCACTCCACCAGGAAGGGTTAGAGGCACTTGTGTCCTTTCAGCTGTCTGTTTCTCTAGGAGCCACAGTGCAAAGGCTGCTGCACACTAGGGCATTTCCCTCTCTCAGAAAGCCCAAGCAACTGAATTATTCAATAAGGATAGAAAGGTTGGATGAGGCATATTAAAAAGCCACACTAGACTTCACCTCTTATAATATGTATGAGATCGGCAGAGCCTCCGCTCCAAGATGTTCTACTGCCTGAGACGATGCTCAAGACACCACCTCTTTTCAACTCCCATACAAATAAATCCTGACTAGGCCGGCAGTTGAACCGGATGATGGGGTGGTTTTGCCTTCCCCTTCTAACACCGTCCGCACCTCTATGTCACTTAGCATTTGCCATCCGAGACAGCAACCTCATATTGGCCCATAGCTTAGCTTGCCCTATAAAGCATTTTGTTGCCCTTAATATGGAACATAATTAAAGCATAAAGCAGACCACATCTGTTTCAAAGCCATGCCTTCTGACTCCAAAGTCAACTAAACAGGTCAAAGCAGTTGCTGTTAAAAAGGATTTTTACGTACACAAGGCAGACACAACATGTTAAGGAAGTAATTCATCACAAACAGTGGGGGTTCTACCATAAATTCAGAATTTACCCTATATGCAAAAATGAAGAGTTGTTGCTGCTCCAGTATAACCCATGCAATGTCCCTCCATGTGTTTTAGTTCCAACACCAGTGCAGTGGTGTTTATTTCCTTTGCATGTTGACAACAACTGCCGAAGGTGGATCAGTTACTTAAATAGTGTGGCAAAGAATCCATAGGCAAAGAGGGAATAGGGCCTTGATGGTGAATCTTGGCACTCCAGCTGTTCTTGAACTTCAATTCCCAGAAGCCCTGATCAGCACTCCTGCTGATCAGGGCTTTTAGAGATTGAAGTTCAAGAACAGCTGGAGTGCCAAGGTTCACCATCAGTGGAATAGGGCATAGTGGGAAATCATTTGTAATAAATTGCCCCCTTATTAATCCATAATAACTATGTGGTATCAGGTCAATTCTGACTTGTGGCTACTGTTTCAAGGATATCTAGGTAGAGAGTACTCAGAAGCACTTTATCATTTCTTCCTTTTGGGGGAGTCCTGGGAATATGCAGTTTGCACAAGGCAATATAGGCTGGTTCTTCTGGGATGCACAGTGGGGAATTGAACTCCCAGCTTCTGACTTTGCAGCCAGAGCTATCCTGCCAGCTCCTTATTCGGGTGGGGGTAGGGAAAGCCTCATTCAAAAATCAAAACAAAAACTATGAAATTGCTTATGCTAATTGATATATAAAGGCCTCCCTTGCTCGAAAGCCAATCATATCCGACTCTAGGGTGTGGTGCTCATCTCCATTTACAGCCAAAAAAACCCAGTGTTGTCTGCATCTGCAGACATTTCCATGGTCATGTGGCAGGCATGACTAGATGCCAGGGCACACGTAACATTGTTACCTTTTCTGCCAAAGCAGTACCTATTAAAGGTAAAGGTTTCCCTTGCTCGAAAGCCAGTCATATCCGACTCTAGGGTTCAGTGCTCATCTCTGTTTCAAAGCCAAAAAGCCAGTGCTGTCTACTTTTGCAGACATTTCTGTGGTCATGTGGCAGGCATGACTAGACACCGGAGTACACAGAATACTGATTATCTTCCCACCAAAGTGGTCCCTATTTATCTACTTGCAATTTCTTGCTTTCAAACTGCTAGGTTGGCAGGAGCTGGGACAGATGAAGGGAGCTCGCTCTGTCATGCAGTGCTCAGGTCTCAAACTGCTGACCTGCTGACCTTCTGGACATCAAGTTCAGGGTCTTAACCATTAAGCCACTGCAATCCTTTTTTATTGATATATATATACTGATGCAAATTAAAAATTATTTCTATAGATGCTAACTGTGGAGGCAAATTCAGGGGCAATTTGGGATGACCTCCTAATCACACTTTCTTTGAAAATCAGATTTGGACTGGGCAACCTTTCAATGGAGGACACTGTTGAAAAATATTGTTGAGTAGCAGTCCTTCAGGTAGAGTATTTTTTTTAAACATCCTCTGCCCTTCCAAATGGCTTATTGGACACCTAGCTGATCCCTTATTTAGCCCATGCCAGTTGACTCCAAAAGAGCCTCGTGGAAAACCCCTAATTAACCTTCAATATATGTAGTAAAGGTAAAGGTTTCCCTTGCTCAAAAGCCAGTCGTATCTGACTCTAGGGTTCAGTGCTCATCTCTGTCTCAAAGTCAAAGAGCCAGCACTGTCTGCTTTTGCAGACATTTCCATGGTCATGTGGCAGGCATGACTAGACACCGGAGTGCACGGAACGCTCTTTACCTTCCCACCAAAGTGGCCCCTATTTATCTACTTGCAATTTCTTGCTTTCAACCTGCTAGGTTGGCAGAAGCTGGGATAGAGACAGGAGCTCATTCTGTCATGCAGTGCCCAGGAATTGAACTCCAACCTTTCAGTCAGAGAGTTCAGCATCTTAACCACTTGAGCCACCGCAATCCCTGTCTTTTATTTATTTCACTCACTTCAAACTGTGTCAAGACACTTTTGGGGAGGGGGGGCTTCCGCTCATCATGCTTAACAGGGCCCCTGAATTCTGCTCCAAAAAATGCCTTGGCTGTACTGTTCTGGGATCAAGGCTCTCCCCCCACCCACCCACCCACCCAAAAAACCCCTGGTGATCTGACTCTTTGCTCCTATCATAGTAACATCTTAGACATCATTTGTTCCTAATGGCCAGCTGCTCTAATACTCTCTTTTCTGTTTTAATTCTAGCATGCAACATTTTGGATAATTTCAGAGTGTCAGGAGATAATCGCTGTGTTTGTATGGCTTTCATAAGGAACTGTACTCCAGAGTTTCCAGGCAGCAGTGAACAGCAAGGGTGTGAGTGGAGGAGAGAATGGCTTCCTGGGTGTAAATAGCAACCAGGTTGGCCCTGTTCAGTTATCTTGGTTTGCAAACACAATTCTGTCCTTCCCAATAAAGACTCACTGCCATTCTCTGCAGCTCATATTTGTATTTTTTAGAGGAGACAGTAAAAAGGAGCATGCTTGGTATAGACCAGAAATCAGCAAGTGAAACTGTTTTGGCATGTAAGTAAGATGATAGAGATCATGTTTAGGTTTCTGAAGTAATTAATTTCAGTCTGGTGAGGTTATCCTGCTATGGTAATAGAGCAGATCATACTGTCAGCAACTCAAAACTGAGCATCAGGTGGCGGTTAACTAACCTGACAACCCTGAGGACTAACAACCTTGGGTGCAGAAGTCCACAAGGAAGAGTGATGGTCCCCAAATGGATTAAATTCCACTTGAATCCATCTTGATTAAGGGCAGCAGCTTCATCAATACTGGCCTGAGGCTGAGGAGGACTTTGCATGCCAAAAGGGCTCAGAAACAAAAAGATAAGAATGAGATTAATGATCGGTACAAAATTACTATAAAAAAAGTTTAAAATATTTAGGAATCCATATAGCAGAAGACATTAAAGAACTCCAAAAAATAAGTTTAGATAAATTAAAGCAGGATCTAAAAGTAAGTATTGCAAAATTAAATAAACTAAAGGTCTCCGGTTTGCGAGGGTGAGTTTGGGACGTATGAAAATTTTACCTAAATTGAATTTTGTTATAGGTACTCTCCCCCTAAAAATTTGTAATAAACAATTAAAGGGATGGCAAAAGATGATAAACAAGTTTAGCAACAATGGAAGAAGGCCCAGGATTATGAAATCTTTGTGGTACCAAAATAAAAAGGATGGTGGCCTGGGCATCCCCAATATAGTAAATTACTATAAAAGCATTCCAACTGAATAGAATTGTAAATCTATTAACTCAGGATAGTGATAAATATGAAGATATTAGCCAGATTGAATACAAAAAACTTGGGGGGAGTCTATTCCTGTGTAATCAAAATAAGAAAGTGTATATTGAGACTAGGTCAGTAAGGGAATCCTACATTTTTTTGGAAGGGAATGAAGGAGGAACTAGTCAAAGGGGATTCTCCAATTTTGGAAGTTTCGGATTTTGCATACTGCCCGTTGAATGGGATTAGAGGTATGAGACAGAAATTAAGAGTAAAAAATCTAATACAGCTCAATGATTGGATAATAAAGGGGTCTACGTACCAAAAGCAATCCGAAATTTTTCAAAGTTTAGACTTAAATTGGCTTCAAAAAATCCAGGTAGAAAAGTGGGATAGCAATATAAGAAGGAAAGATCAGATTGGTAGGAAGTAATCGAAATTTGAAGAGCTGATCTATAGTATAAGGAAGGGGATTATGGTCAAGAGAGGGGTGGTAAGTAGAATATATAAAATGATAAATAAAAAGGAGGAACCGCAAAGGATATTGAGGAATATATGGGAAGAAGAACTAAATACAAAGATATGTGAGCAAACCTGGGAAAAAATGGAATCAACGTATAACAAATCAATTATCTATTAAGGAAAGAGAACATAATTTTAAATTAATCTGGATGTGGTATTTGACCCCAATAACAGTACACAATATGGATAAAAAAAGCTCAAACAAATGTTGGAGATACAATAAAATGTTGGGTACCTACCTTCATATGTGGTGGTATTGTTAATATACCCAGAAATGTTGGAAAATTGTGGAACAGGAGATCGGTAATATTTTTAAAAAAACTATAGCATTGAACCCCAAAGTTGCTATTTTAGGACAATTTGAGGATATAGATGTTGGTGATGAAAAGAAAGAGTTAATGGCTATGCTATTCTCCACTACTAGACAGATTATAGCTATGGAGTGGAAGAATAAAATGAATATAAGCAAAGAAAGATGGTACAGTCAGATATGGTGGTTGGCTTTAAATGATAAATTAACATTAGAAATAAAAATGGCAAGAGAAGAAATCAAGTATAATCCCTTCTGGCAAATTTGGAGACCATGGGTAGAATATGGCCTACTAGCCAAAGACGGAATAAAACCTGTGCAGGATGAATGCAATTTTTCGGTGATAAATTTGGTGTAAGAGGAAGACAAATTCAATGTGTCTGGTACATGGTGTGGGTGGTGGGAGGGTGGTGAGAGGGTGAGGCTATGTGGTATGTTGTAATGTATGTTATGTTGTTTTTTATGGTGAATGAATTTGTGCAATGAATGTATTTTAATAAATAAATAAAAAAGAACCAGAAAGTGACTTGCGCAACAGGAACAGTGGTATGGGTGTAACGCTTCAATGCAGAAGGCAGATGAAAGGCCACGGCATTATATTCGCAGGACTGTCTTCAAGGCAGATTGCCATGATGATCGCCAATATTCGGATTTGGATACAGCAGCAGCAGAAGAAGTAATTTAAAATCCAAATGGCATATAGACTTTGAGCAATTCAGTTTGGTTTGGCTCCTTTCACTGGGAATTCCTCATAATTTCCTACACTGTAAAGTGTCTTCAGATGACAATCACTTCAAGAAGATGACAAATTAAACACTTCCTCTGCTCCATGGAGGGGCAAAGGAAGAGAACTTTTAAAAGTCTGTATTAGGGCAATGCTTATGTGCTGCCTCTCTTATAGTAACTTATAATCCATTTGAGATAGATTTGGCTGTGGGCAGGTTTTCATCCTCTCATTTAAGAGAAGTCAAAGAAATGTCCCCTTGTTGCTCCCTCCTGTCATCTCCAGGAGGAAGTTTTCTATTTTTAAAATAAGCGATACAGTGCTTCAACATTGCCTGAAGATAGTCTTGAAAAATCACTTCCTCTGCCCCTTTTGCGGAGCATAGGAAGTGTTTCATTTCCCAATATTTTGACATTGCTATCATCTTAACCCACTTCCAGATATGGGAAATTCGCAGTGGAAGGACCCTTGCCAGAACCCTGCTTAAGCCTTTGATTCATTTCCAGCAACTGCACATACTGGAAACAAACAAAAACAAAACAAACCTGCTCATACCAAAAGAGTAGAAGCTATGAATGATGTGTATAGGAATACTCTGGTGATGGGCTAGTTTGCTGCAACAATTATATTGCATGATTGCTTTAAAAAGGAGCAAACTACTCAATCCTCAAAGCAGACCAAATAGCTATCTCAATATTCATCTAATTATACCCTTGTTCCTAAAAAATCGACCTGTTATAATAAGACACAGGAACAGTGGCAAAAGAGAATTGCATTTGTGTACCTCTAATGAATGTAAAGATAGGATCACTATATGTAAAGGTAAAGGTTTCCCTTGCTCGAAAGCTGGTCGTATCTGACTCTAGGATTCAGTGCTCATCTCCATTTATATCCAAAGATCCAGTGCTGTCTGTGTCTGTAGATATTTCCATGGACATGTGGCAGGCATGACTAGACACTGGAACACATGGAATGCTGTTACCTTCACACTGAAATAGAACCTCTTTATCTACTTGCAATTTCTTGCTTTCAAACTGCTAGGTTCACAGGAGGGATCACTATAGGTAAGGTCTTTTTCATCCTTGCATCTGCAGACGTTTCGATGGACATGTGGCAGGCATGACTATAAACCGGAGTACATGAATGCTGTTTACCTTCCCACCAAAGTGGTCCCTATTTATCTACTTGCAATTTCTTGCCTTCGAACTGCTAGGTTGGCAGGAGCTGTGACAGAGATGGGAGCTCACTCTGTCATGCAGTAATTGGGTCTCAAACTGCTGACCTGCCGACCATCCAGTCATCAAGTTCAACGTCTTCACCACTAAGCCGCTGCAGTCCCCCTATTTCATTTAGCCATGCTAAAATCAGCATATGAATGTAAAGATCACTACAGGTCAGTGATGGCGAACCTTTTAGAGACTGAGTGCCTAAAAAGGCAGAGGCAGCACATGGTCAACAAAATCAGGGGTACACAGAAAGAGTCTCCTCAAAGATTGTGGTATTTTGAACTGTAATTGGGGATACCCTGGTAACAGCAACCTTGTGTTGCCGGCTAATCTTTTTCACACTAGGGCAGGCAAAAGGAACTGCAGAATGAACTTACCAAAAGGTGCCTTCATTTTGGCAGCTTCACGTCTGGCCTAGACATGGAAGAAAAAGAAAATCAGCATATTTGTACCTGGGGATAACAGAACGCTTTCACTCATTGCTCTTGTCTTCTTTACCTATAAGAATGGGATGGGCCATGCATGTGCGGAATTTGTGTCCGCACCCACCCAGCCTATCTCGTAATACGCTGGCCACACTTACCTTACCTCACGGACATGGTCACTGCGAGGGTCTGGAAACCGAGAGTGGGGCCAACACCCCACAGACAGGGGACAAAAAACCTATGGCCCCCAGCGTCCTCTGCGCCGCGGCATGCCTCAGCCAATCAGGCATGAGGATGCGAGCGCAGAGGAGGCGGGACAGCCCGCACACACAACAAAAAATGGCTGTCGCATGTGCCTTTCCACCCTCATCAGCTGCGGCCTCACAGGGCCGAGAGCTGCTTTCGAAACAGTGAAGGAGAAAAGGAAAGCTGACAGTCAGGCCGTACTTCATCAGGGGATGCATGCCCCCAGACAAAGAGCGGCCTGACTGTTGACTCCCCTTTTCTCCATCGCTGTTTTGAAAGCAGCTTTCGACACAACAATGGGGAAAAAGGGAGACAACAGTCAGGCCGCACTTCATCCGGGGTTGCACATCAGCTTGACTGTCAGCTTTCCCTTTTACCATCGCTGTTTCGAGAGCTTCTCTCGACACAGCAATGGTAGGAGGGGGTAATACAAAGGCACAAGCCAGCGGTCCAGCAAGGAGAGCGCCCCCCCTGATGGATCGCTGGCTGGTGCCTTTGCATTTCCCCCTCAACTGTTTCGAAGGTAGACACACAAAAAACAACAACATCCAAACAGTTGAGGGGGAACAAAGGCCTCCCACCCCCAGGGCAGGGAAACAGGGAAACAGAAATCTTCTGCCTCCCACCCTTCCCTGTCTTCCCCAACACCACCGGCAGGGAAAGGGGGGACAAAATGCTAACGCCTCCCCCTTCCCTCCCTACTCACGTGGGCATCGCCTCCTCACCTGCAGCCTTCCCCCCTCTCTCACACACACACTCACACCTGCTGGGCTGCTTCTCTCTCACACACATACTCTCTCTCTTTCTCTCTCTCTCTCTCTCTCTCACACACACACACACACACCTCTGCTGGGCTGCTTCTCTCTCTCTCTCTCTCTCACACACACACACACACACACACACACACACACACACACACACACACACACACACACACACACACACACACACACACACACACACACACACACACACACCTACCTAATGGGCTGCACATTCCAAACCTGCCCAGCAAGGCCGGGCACAATAGCTAGTTTATTTATAAAAGGGAGGCAATTTGCACAGCTACAGAGAAAAATGTTCCAAATGGCAGCCAGGTGAGGGAAACGGCTGACTAAGGCTGCACAATGCTTCTCTCAATGGTCCTCAGAAGTGTTAAGTCCTCCTCAGTGGGGGATTAACTCAAATGGCAGCAACGTGAATTCAGATGCCAAGGGTGTTAACAATCTCATTCCTTGGGGAGGATAGAAAAAACATGGTTGCAGTGCGTAACAATTTAGTGCAGGCTAGGTCTTCTGCTAATGATTCATTCAGTTTGAGCACATACAAAACCCCGCAAAGATGGAAAAAAACTTACCACAATATTTTCTCTTTTCGGCTCAATCATCTTCTACCATAAGCTTATGATACTACAATCATGACACCAATGCATACACCACATCACCCCTCACACATAGTGTTAAATGAATGCAGGTAGTGTTTAATGAATGAGATAGAGGCAGGGTGATCAAACCCAGGCAACAATGTTCACTAGTCCTCATGCACCAGGAAGATCCATTGTACTCACTGCTCTGTGAATAGCCTTGGGCTGCTTGCAGTTTTACTGTGAAACCCCAAAAGCACAAGCCTTCTGAGGAAAATCCAATTTCACTGCTACTATATAGCATTGAGTTCTATATAGCATTGGGTTCTATCCATCCACTCAGAGAAATCTGGGAAACCTATACCTTCAAAGCTTAGAAACTAAAATGATTGAAAAATTATCATAGTTTATTATCTTGAGAAAATATTACATCCATCCCATGACTTTCTCTTAGCATCTTTTTTACCCATGCTCCTGTGCTTCAACAGCAATCTTACCCACATAAATGTTTCATTTTGCTAGATTAATTTGTATCAAACTGCAACATGTATTCAGCAAAACATAATAACTTGGCAGAGGTGTGAAATCAGTGCCAAATGGAACCAGGGAGATATTGTTGTTCATGTCATTTACTTTTTAAAAATATTATGATATTACTAATATTGTTAACAATCATTTTTCATACGTCCTAGCTACCCACAGATATTTAAAAGTATATAGTGGAAGGTAATTTTTTTTTTAAAAAAAAACCTTTTAGCCTACTGTTTTTGATGTTGTGTTGTTTTTGGTGTCATGTGCAATGGTGGGCATCAGCAGGTTTGCACCTGTCTGCCAGAACCAGTAGCAGAAATTCTGGCTGGCCCTGCCCATCCATGTTTTGAAATAAAGTAGTCCTAATTCGGGTGCAACCAATGTTGCCAGCCTGTACGGTAATTTCATCCGTACGGCTGAAGCCTAATTTTCGTATTTATCCATACAGGCGGGCTGGGTGGGGTTGTGGGTGGAGTCTGGGTGGAGTTGTGGGTGGAGTCTGGCCAGAGTTGTGGGCGGAGTCTGGCCAGAGTTGTGGGCGGAGTCTGGGCAGAGACTTTTAAAAATATTTTTCAGTATTTTTCTAAATTTCCGGGAGAAAGTTCATGTCCGTATGGTCAGACACCGTCCGTAAGGTAAAGGTTTCCCTTGCTTGAAAGCCAGTCATATCCAACTCTAGGTTGCAGTGATCATCTCTGTTTCAAAGCCGAAGAGCCAGCGTTGTCTGCTACTGCAGACATTTCCGTGGTCAGTTGTTGCCCTTTAGGAAGGAACTAAAGACCTGGCTGGCGGGCCAAGTTTGGGGGTACCGTTGGGTGGTTGGTATAGAGAAGTGTGCCTTCCCCCAAGGTCCCTTCGGTTCTTGCGCACCTTTTAGGGGTGGGTTTTTTTTAAACTTTTAACTTTTTTATTATGTGTCTTTTATGTATTTACTGTCCGCTATGTAAACCGCCCTGAGTTGGGTTGTACCTGAGTGGGCGGTATATAAGCGTGAAAAATAAATAAATAAATAAATAAATGACTAGACACTGAAGCACCAGGAGCACTGTTTACCTTCCCACCGAAGTGGTCCCTATTTATCTACTTGCAATTTCTTGCTTTCGAACTGCTAGGTTGGCAGGAGCAGGGACAGATAACAGGCGCTCATTCCATCTTGCAGTATTCGGGTCTTGAACTGCTGACCTCCCGCCTTCCAGTCAGCGTCTTAGGCACTTGAGCCACTGCAGTCTGTACAGAGGGCCAAATTATGTTTCGGGGATCAAGGCCGGCACCTGATTTTCCGTATTTTTTCCATACGGAGGGCTAAATTTCTGTATGAAATGGAAATTTCCGCACACGCTGGCAACCCTGGGTGCAACGCATGGTTTTGCCCCTGACCATGCCCACCATACCACACCATTGGAGCCCACCACTGGTCATGTGGCTTATGGTGACGCTATGAATGATTGACTTTCAGAAGTTTCCATTGGCTCTCCCTCTGGCCACAAAAGAAGCTAACACTTCAAAGGAGGGTCATGTGGGGGAGTATACAGAACCTGGTTTCCTGTGTTTGTCGCATGGGGGAGAATATCAGATACAATCTGTTGTTTACAACACAACTCTTAGAAACAGAGCCCGGCACAATATCTTGTCATGAGGTTTTAGAATTTTCATTGATAATGAAACAGATAATGAAACGGAGCGCTCTGTGTGCTCCGGTGTCTAGTCATGCCTGCCACATGACCACAGAAATGTCTGCAGAAGCAGACAGTGCTGGCTCTTTGGCTTTGAAACAGAGATGAGCACTGAACCCTAGAGTCGGATACAACTGGCTTTCGAGCAAGGGAAACCTTTACCTTTTACTATCTACAAGAAAATAATGCATGCCTGAAGAAGTGATCTTAAATCATGAAAGCTCATGCAATTTTTGATATTTTTTTAGTGATCCAATAAAGGTATCACCTTTTCTCTGCATTTGTTTTGTGCATGGCTCACACGGCTGCTTTTGTTTTCAGGAGGTAAAGGTTTTATTATTAACAGCTACAGGGCCGCCATCGGGGGGGGCATCAAGATTCCTGTCCTGGGCCCGGAGATGACGGGGGCCCGATGCCACCGGGAAACCTCTGATGTATGCATGCACAAACAAACCACGCATGCACAGAAAACCACAGGGACGTGGCCAAAATGTGGGGGTGGGGGCTTACTGGGCCCGAAAATTTCTGATGCCAACCCTGAACAGCTATGACTAGCTCTTGCAAATTTAAGGCTATGGGTTCTTCTATTGAGTCAGCCCATCTCATATTTGATCATTCCTACTGCCTTTCACTTTGCCAAACATTATTGTCTTTTCCAGCGAGTTAGTCTTCTCATGATGTATTCAAAGTAAAATAGATTGGTTATTTGAAGGATCATTCCATCCCATATGAGCCTCCTAGGCTTTTAAGATCTTCGGGGGAGGCCCTTTTCTCTGCTCCATCACCTTCCCAAGGTCATTTGGTGAGGCCGTGAGACAAGGCCTTCTCAGGGGCTGCCCCCAGGATCTGGAATCCACTGCCTCCAGAGGCCATATTGGCCCCCTCCCTCTTATCTTTTTCTCTTCAGGCAAACACTTTGCTTTTCAGGCAGGCCTTCTAAGCATTAAGTAGGGATATAGGGAGTGCCCTATTTGTAACATTTAGATTTTAAAAAACGGCCTAACCCCCACCTTATAGGTGTGTGTGTAGTAGTAGTAGTCTTAGTAGTAGTAGTAGTAGTAGTAGTAGTAGTAGTAGTAGTAGTAGTAGTAGTAGTAGTAGTAGTAGTAGTAGTAGTTGCTGTGGCTGCTGCTTCTGCTACTACTACTGCTTCTGCTGCTGTCATCATCATCATCATCCTCAGGCTACATATGAAGGCAATACTATAAATATAGCATTGCCTTCATATGTAGCCTGAGGATCTTGATGATGATGACAGCAGCAGAAGCAGAAGCAGCAGCAACTACTACTACTACTACAACAACTACATTTTATTTGCTGAGGGAAGCATTCTCATAGTTAAGACAAGGGGTAGAAAGAGAGGAGAAAGGAGAAAGAACTCTGTTGCCATAGCAACAGTTTGGTCCAGCACATTCCATGGTTTGGCCTGATGCAAAGGAAGCCTGGCACTTCTGTGTAGGCATTTGCCCAAGACAGATTGAAGCTGACAGGTTCTTTATGATCTGAAACATTTATAAAGCAGAGGCCATGTGGGCGTGCATGTGTGCATGCCTGTTTGAAGAGAAGGAGGGGTGAGTGGCGATGGCATTATGCTTTTGCCAAATGAGGATCAGAGGGCCAGTAGAGATTCTACAGTATGAGCTTCCTTGATGTATAACAAAACTAGTCCTACCATGGCCGCTGCTGTTATTAGTTGCCATCTCCAACGTGGTGACTCTATGAATGAGAGATCTTCAAAATATCATGTTCTTGACAGCTCTGTTCAATGCCTGCAATTTATAGTCTGTGGGTTCCTTTAGGGAACCAATCCATCTTCCTTTTGACTTTTCTTACTTCCTGCTGCCTTCCACCTTTCCCAGCACTATTATCTTTTTCCAGAGAATCATGCCTTCCCATGATGTGCCCAAAGTAGGACAGTTTCAGTTTCATCATTTTTGCCAAAAAGACAATTCATGCTTTACTTGCTCTAGAACCCACTTGTTTGTTTTTTGTTTGTTTTTTGGTAGTCCAAGATATTCCCAAAGCTCTTTTCTAGCACCATATTTCAAATGAATCAATTTTCCCCCTCTCACCTTCTTTACTGTCCAGCTTTAACACCCATATATAACTACAGTAAAACCTCACATAAAGAGCACCTCACTTAGAGACTAACTCACTTAAAGAGCAGAATTTTCTCTGAATGATCACCTCACTTAACAACTAAAACCAACCAAAAACTGGCTTAACAACTAAATCAGGGTTCACAATCCCCCCCCCCACCAGAAATCACAATTGGTCACTTACAATGGTGTTTTGCTTAAGAGCAAAGTCACTTAAAGAGCAATCCCATGGAACGCATTATGCTCTTTATGCGAGGTACCAATGTATTGGGAATACAATAGCGTGGATGACCTTGGTCTCAAGTGATAGATCCTTACATTTGATATTTTCTAATTGCTGCCCTTCTGAGTCTCAGTCTTCTTCTGATCTCTTGGTTTCATTCCCCATTCGGATTGATGATTTGAGTCTGGGATACAAAATCTTTCACTATCTCTATTTCTTTCATTGTCAGCCTTAAAGTTGAAATGTTGCTTTGGAACATTCTCCTTCCACTTTTATTAAAACTGACTTCAAGTCATTGCTGCTTTCTGCCACTCATTTGCATATATTAAATTAATGGTGTGTCTTTCACCAATTTTCACAACTCTTTCATCTGAATCTAGTCCAGCTTTCTGTATATGTTCTGTATATTGATTGAACAGATCTCACCATCTTATTTCACCAAGGAATGGCTTTCTTCTGATATTTTTCCACAAAGCCAGGAAAACAGGCATGTCTGCCTCTCTCTACAACATTTGGGGGAGCCCAGGATGTAGTTTGCCATTTTTTTCCTACTGACACCCCTCTTGTGCCATTAACAGCAGCTTAGTATGAAAGCACAGTAAGGTAAAGGTCTCCCTTTCTTGAAAGCCAGTTGTATCTGACTCTAGGGTGCAGCGCGCATCTCCATTTACAATCAGAGCCAGCACAGTCTGCGTCTGCAGACATTTCCATGGTCATGTGGCAGGCATGACTAGACACTGGAGTGCATGGAATGCTGTTACCTTTCCTGCCAAAGTGGTACCTATTTGTCTACTTGCAATTTCTTGCTTTCACACTGCTAGGTTATCAGGAGCTGGGACAAAGACGGGATCTCACTCTGTTGTAGAAGTCTTGGGTCTTGAACTGCTGACCTGCCCGTCATCAAGTTCAGCATCTTAACCACTAAGCACAGCAGCCAGGGGCAAAAGAGGTGTTATGTATGTATGTGTGCATGTTCATTATACTGTAAAGGCAAGAATGTAACCACTCCAAATACCAACGATCTCAGCTGTAAAGGAACGCGAGCAGACAGCCCATAGAGGGCAGCTGCGAGCGTTCAGTCTCACATGGTTCACATTGCTCAATCACGGACAGCCGCGGGAAAACCTTCCCCGCATTCAGCAGCAGAAGAAAGAGGCGTGCCTGGGCGAGGCCACGCCGGTAGCAGCCAATGAGCTACCGTGCTACAAGATTCAAATGTAGAGGGCTACTGTATATATTGAGATGCATCACCGCCATTACCTCATGCTTCACCGGAACACTATGCAATAAACCTGCGTTAAACCAACCCTTCGGTTGTCCTGTTGTCTTTGGTCCCATACACTAAATTGGCGACGAAGGTGGGATATGGCTGCCCACGGGACCAAGACATGCGCCGGCTACGAGATCAGGAAGCCGGGAGACTTGGAGCTGTTTGAGATAGACTTCAACGCAGCGCTGGTGGAGCTCGAAGTCTCAGATGAGGCCAAGAAGAGGGCCATTTTCGTCCGCATGCTCGGACACGAGACCAAGAGGACCTTGGTGGACCTGATCGCGCCGAGGAAGGTGGGCGACCTCAAAGCCACAGAGCTCCTGGCGGCGCTGCGCGCCCATCTCCGGCCAGCAATAGCGATGTTCCCCGCTCGGAGCGCGTTCTGGAGGCGAGTCCAGGCACCCGGGGAATCGGTCGCTGAGTTCGCCGCGGCCCTGCGGCTGGCCGCCGGCCCATGCAAGTGGGAGACCCCAGAAGTCACCCTCCGGGACTGCCTGCTCTGCGGTCTGAGGGACACAGAGACTCAGCGCGCGCTGATGAAAAGGGAGCCGCCTCCCACATGGCAACAAGTCCTCGACACGGCGCAGGCTGCGGAGGCCACGACTGCCGGGGTGCAAGAGCTCCAGGACTGGCGCCCAAAGCCCGCCAAGGCAGAGAGCTCGGTGCGCGCGGCCCGGCGAGCTTCGGACTCGTCTGCGGAGAGCGGCGACGACGAGGACGTCCGGAGGGTCCAGAGAGAGGGCGGGCGCTGCGACGGCTGCGGCGCCGCCCACGCCCGCGCCAAATGCCCATTCCGCAAGGCCGAGTGCCACAACTGCGGCTGGCGCGGGCACATCGCCAAGGTCTGCCGGAAGCGGCGCGAGGCCACAAGGAGTTCTCCAGACCGCTCAGCGAGGCAGGACCGCACCACGAGGCCAAAGGACGGCACCCGGACCACGAGGACGCGGGACGGCGTAGGGCGCATCTCCGACGACAGCGAGGTCGACGCTCCGGTTTGCAGCGTTTCCACGGAGCACCCCCGTTACTTCGTTGAGGTAGTAATACAAGGGGCCCCTGTTAGAATGGAGGTGGACTCGGGTTCGTCATACTCTATTATTTCCCAGGGAGAGTTCATGAAAATCGCCCCCCGAGTGCGGCCCAAGCTCAAAGCGTTGAGGGCCACACTGAAGGACGTGCAAGGGAACCGCATCCCAGTGTTGGGGGTTGGGAAGTTCCAGGTCCAGTTTAAAAAGCACACCGCAACGCTTCCCCTAGTCGTCCTCAAGGGAGGAAAATGCAGCCTCCTCGGGACTCAATGGTTCCAGCCCCTGGGGTTGTTCATTGGGGGGGTGCACGCCGTGGGAGCACACGCCACCGGGACTGATCCAATACAGAGCGTGTGCGACACGCACCCCGAGGTTTTCAAAAAGGGGCTCGGAAAATTCAAGGGCCCCCCAGTGACTTTCGACCTGGACCCTGGAGTACGTCCAATCAGACTTAAACCGCGCAGAGTGCCTTTCGCACTAAAGGACAAAATAGAGGCGGAGTTGGACAAATTGGTGGGCCAGGGGATTCTTGTTCCTGTCGATTCTGCGGAGTGGGAAACTCCAATTGTAACAGCGCTCAAGGTCAACGGGGAGGTCCGCATATGCGCTGATTACAAGTGCACCATCAATAAGGCGATCCGCCCTAATGCGTATCCGGTGCCGGTAGTCAGCCACTTGTTGGCCAGGTTACACGGGGGGAGGTGTTTCGCTAAACTCGACCTGGCCCAAGCCTACCAGCAACTCCCGGTGACCCCCGCTGCAGCTGCTGCACAGACCATAGTCACCCACAAAGGGGCGTTCCAGGTATCGCGCCTCCAATTCGGCGTGAATTCGGCGCCCGGGATTTTCCAGTCACTCGTGGAACGCCTCCTGAAGGGGTTAGAGGGGGTGTTACCCTACTTTGATGACGTATTGATTACAGGGGGGAGCCAGGCCAAATTAGCAACAAGGTTGGGAAAGGTCCTGGCAATATTCGAAAAGGCGGGGTTGCGGTTGCGAAAAGACAAATGCGTTTTCTTTGCAACTGAGGTTGAGTTCCTAGGGTTCCGTGTTACTCCCAAGGGAATCAGGCCATCCCAATCCAAGGTGGCCGCCATCAAGAAGGCCCCTCGCCCCACCTCCAAGCCCGAGTTGCAGTCGTTCCTGGGACTGCTCAATTTTTACCACTCCTTCCTTCCGCGGAAGGCAGCAGTGGCGGAACCGCTACACAAATTGTTAAAAAAGGACGAGGCATGGAAGTGGGGCGATGTCCAGGAGAAGGCTTTCAATGACCTGAAGCGACTCCTGGCATCAGATGCTGTACTGACCCACTTCAATCCCAAACGCCCAGTGGTCCTAATATGTGATGCATCCCCGGTGGGGGTGGGGGCGGTGTTATGCCACGTACTGGAGAACGGGAGGGAGGCCCCGATAGCGTTCTACTCTAGGTCCTTGTCCCAAGCGGAGAGAAACTATGCCCAGACAGACAGGGAAGCACTAGCGATAATTGCGGGGACCAAGAAATTTCATGATTTTGTGTACGGCCGCCCCTTCACCATAGTGACTGACCACAAGCCCCTGCTAGGCATTTTCACCGCAGATAAGCCCACACCCCAAATCCTGTCCCCGAGAATGCTCAGGTGGGCCATTTTTCTCAACGCGTATCAGCACGCGTTGGTATACCGGCCCGGGAAGGAGATCAGCCATGCGGATGCCCTGTCGAGGTCCCCCATTCCCCGGGATTGCTGCCACGTGGGCGAGGTAGAGAGGGACCACCAGGTCTTAATGATAGAGGTCCTAGACTCCCCTCCAGTAGTACCGGCCGACATCGCTAAAGCGACAGGCAAGGACAAAACGCTGGCCACAGTTTGCTCCTGGGTACAGAAAGGATGGCCCGTGTCTTCCCCAGCAGCGGAATTCGACACATTTTTCAAAAAGAAACTAGAGTTGTCCCTAGAGAGGGGTTGCCTTTTGTGGGGACAGCGGGTAGTGATCCCCACGTCTCTCCGGCCGAGGGTGCTTAAACTGCTGCACGTCAGCCACCCGGGGATCGTCCGCTCTAAGGCGCTGGCCCGCAGTTACTTTTGGTGGCCCCAGCTAGACGCCGACATCGAACACATGGTCGGCACTTGCGAAGCGTGCCAAAGCTCCAGGCCAGAAGAGGCCCGCTCGCCACATAGGGAGTGGGACGCAGCAAGGGGGCCCTGGTCCCGGGTACACGTAGATTTTGCTGGCCCGTTCAGGGGAACGCTCTTCCTCCTTGTAGTGGACGCGTTCTCCAAGTGGTTGGAGGTCATTCCAGTCTCGAGCACCTCCTCGGCCACAACAATTAAACAGTTACGGAGGGTCTTTTCCACGTTCGGTTTACCCGACACCCTCGTCAGCGATAACGCTAGCTGTTTCACGTCCGCCGAGTTCGGGGCATTCATGGAGCGCAACGCCATTCGGCACATCACCTCCGCCCCCTTTCACCCGGCCACCAACGGCCAAGTAGAGCGCCTCGTGCGCACCACGAAAGACGCGCTGCTGCGCATGGGCCACGGAGACCTCGACCTGAAATTGTGCCAATTCCTGCTAAGGTACAGGGTCACCCCATTGGCGTCAGGGTACTCCCCCGCAGAGCTGTTGATGCGCAGGAAGCTGGCCACGGGAATCTCCAAGCTAGACCCCATGAGAGTAGAGGACAAAGGGTGGAACATAGGGGTGGAACCCACAAAGAGTTTCAGCGTAGGCGCCCCGGTGCACTGCAGGAACTACGCCAACGCGGGGCCAGCCTGGGTGCCGGGCACCGTAATAGCACAAACCGGCCCCGTCTCATACCGCGTGGAGACCAGTACAGGCTTCCTGTGGAGGCGACACGTGGACCAGCTCAGGCGCAGGGTCCCCGGAGAGCAGGACGGAGACAAAAATAGCATCGAATCAGCGTTAGGGTACTCCCCCACCCGTTTAGCCCAAGGGAGAGGAGAAGGGGAGCATGGGTCCCCACCAAGGGGGGAGGAAAGGGAATCGATCCACAGAGATCTTTTGCGGGAGTCCGCGGCAGAAAGGAAGAGCCCCGACCACACACATACCCCTCGGAAGTTCCCCCGAAACACAGATGCCCATAGAAGTTTAGACGTTGATTTACAGTACCAGGGGGAGTTAGCGGAGTGGTCCCCCACCCGTCCTAGCGAAAAGAGGGGTTTCAGTTCAGCTCCTGGTACTTCCAGTCCCAGTAGCCCCTGTGAGTTAGAATGCAATATAGCGCCAATTTCCCGGAGACCGACACCCCCAAGACGGGAGGCAACGGCGAGTCCGCCCACCACAGTCTCAAGATCCCCCGAGCGGGGATCAGAAGGTAGCAGAACCACAAGGGCGACCTCATCGGTTCCGCGGTTCACAATGGGAGGGTCCCCGGGGTCCGAGAGCAACAGGCAGGGATTCACCTCCCAACTGTTCATTCCATTCCCATCCCCGGGCGCAGGGCAGGCACGGACGCCCCACAGAGCCACTAACGAATCCCCATTTCCCGTTGCAGGACAAGCACCCGCGGAGTCAGGGATCACAGGCTCTCCAGTACTAGGTCAGACGCAGGCACGCCCCAAGCGCACGTGCGGCAAGCCACAATGGTTGCGGGACTTCGTCCCATCCTAGGGGGGAGGGATGTTATGTATGTATGTGTGCATGTTCATTATACTGTAAAGGCAAGAATGTAACCACTCCAAATACCAACGATCTCAGCTGTAAAGGAACGCGAGCAGACAGCCCATAGAGGGCAGCTGCGAGCGTTCAGTCTCACATGGTTCACATTGCTCAATCACGGACAGCCGCGGGAAAACCTTCCCCGCATTCAGCAGCAGAAGAAAGAGGCGTGCCTGGGCGAGGCCACGCCGGTAGCAGCCAATGAGCTACCGTGCTACAAGATTCAAATGTAGAGGGCTACTGTATATATTGAGATGCATCACCGCCATTACCTCATGCTTCACCGGAACACTATGCAATAAACCTGCGTTAAACCAACCCTTCGGTTGTCCTGTTGTCTTTGGTCCCATACACTAAAAGAGGATAGGGCTTTTTCCCCCCATATAATTTGAACAATTGAACGGAAGCAAGAATTTCAGTCATCAAGTTTTGTCCACTGTGGAATCTGTGACTGTCAAGAGGCTGGCCAATGAGTGAGAGCAGCACCTGGGCAAGTCCCTTTCTGGAACAAAACACATGAACTTCCCTGCTTTTTATTGTGCTTTTGTACACTGGTCCTGAATCCATGGCTTGATCACAGGGGTGTCCCATGGCCCAAGCAAAGAACAACCTCATCACTGACTGCTGGAGGGAGCATTTACCTCTGCTCAAAATTATGTTCTATCTTTGGTTCAGCAGCAGCCTGATAAACAGAACTGCAGAAGATGAAGCTTTTCCTGAGAGAGACAGAAGTATGCAGCAGGGGAATATTTGTGCAATGTCTCAGGCTGCTGGCAACACAGATAATGTTTTTTTAAAAAAAAAATTGTCACCCACTACCAGTAGCTAAGATGTAATCACTGAGAAGTACAGCCAGATATTACTATGGTGATCATCTGATTCCCTTGACTATAGTTTGTCCCTCTTAGTCTCTGGAATTCAGTGCAAATTTGACAAGTGAGGCATCCCACTCCAGAGTATGTTAGCAAAACTTGGTTTCAAAGAAAACACCAAGACGCACCCACAACTTGTAGCATATGCAACAACCACAGCCTTCTAACTCCAGCAGCATCCTTCAGGTGAAGCCCAGCAGTTGTGCCACATTTGCTTTAAGACATCCAGCTCCTAACTGCCAGTAGCTGGGCAATATTTTAAGAACAGACAAACATTACTCACAACAAAGGATCCAGGAAAAATTATGCTAAATAAGATCATAAAATTATCAAGTGAAGCAAACAACGAAGCAAGCAAGCAAGCAAACAAACAAACAAACAAACCAGTACAAGAAAGGAGGTATCCCGCCCTTTGACTACCCCCAAGTCTTATTGTGCTAATATCCATTTTGTAAGGTAGATTATGCACTCAGCCATTCCGCAGCACTAAGGCATGCTGCTAATGGTGTTTAGCTTTTGTTCAGCATAACAAAAGCCCAGCAGGTTTTCCCCATCTGATACTGCTGCTCAGACTAATAGCCACCAGGAAAGGCAAAGATCTCTTAGCTTAGTTGGAATATGACATTGTTTCACACTTGGGAAAGCTCCTCCCGATAGATAGGCAGCTGCTGTGATGTACAGCTCATGCTCAAAAGAAGTGGGGGAATATGACAGAGGGAATCAGAATCACAGTGACAGCAGTAGCTGTTTGGGGTTTACTGCTCTTGCTTTTGATCCACATATTTCATATGCCTTGTACATTAGATTTTTCTTTTGTGCCCCAATCAAACCCTGGACTGCCCAAATTAAGCCACTTTCTTGGCTTTGTCATTGCCCAAACCTAAGTCCTCATTGATGCATACCTCTGGCAGTGATCAGCAGACCAGTAAATTAGCTGGATTCTGCGTCTCTCCACATTCACACTGTATGTTGTTGTTCACCAAGAGCCTCCACTTGAACTTGTTGGTCTTGCATTTAGGGACTCCAACCCTTAGCCTATTCAGGGTCCTCCAAGTGATGTAGGGAAGGCTGAGATCCTCAGCTATACTGTATCAGATAACTTGGCAGTATTCTGAATCAGCCTTCCATATCCTGGTGACCTTTAAATATATGACTCTATTGTGCCCATCATTCCCAACTAGCATGGCCACTGAAGTGGTGGTGGGGTCATAGCCACATACTGTATATCTGGACAAGTCTAGCTTCATAAAAGTTGGTACTATCACTAAAAGAGTGGGTATCCCATGTCCACTGGGAACTCTTGACCTTGAAAGGTAGTGACTGTCATTGAGTGCTTGTTTGTTCATTTTTTTATTTATCCAATCAGCCTTTCATTTTAGCCTATTTTAGACTATGGCAAGAGGTAGCATCACCATCACTTTAGGCTGGTGGTGGTTGTGTGAAGCATTCTCAATACTCATCCAGGTTCCAAAATGTTAGGCAGTGCCTTAATTAAATGTGTTATAGTTCAACAATTTGTATAGATGGCAAATGGTTTCAGCACAGAGAGCTCCTCAGTCTCAAATTTTGAGGCACCCCTCAGATCACAAGCTGTCCCTGACACTCAGTATAGGATATGGTATGCCATGTTGTGCTGAATCCCTGCTTCCCTGCTGCCTTGGAACAGGATGACTTTCAGTAATACAATGGTCAATTCAAGTACAGTACCAGCTTCCTGAATTTATTTCAGCAGGCAAAGGAAATCTAGACAGCTGAAGTTACCATTCCAAACTACAAATAATCAGCTGAAAACCATGTTATCCACATAAAGCAAAAATTTGGGAAGGGACCATGATGGCCATCTTGTCCACGATATTTTATCCTAATTGGGAAGTGCAGCCCTGCTTCCAAAAAGCTATTACTTCATGTGCAACACATGTCTAATTTGCTGAGTATGGTTACACAACTGAACACTGCTGGATAGCTTTTCTATCTACTCAGTACTTTGGTAACTTATTATTATTTCCCTCCAGAAACAATATTCTGTTTGCTGTGTACTTCCCAATGTGCAACTGCAGTATTCAGAGTATTCATCTACCATTAATTTAAAAGCAACTGAACTGCACTCTTTTGCCACACACTTTCAGATTTTTTCCTCAATGCTTTTGGTTTTCCCCTTCTTCCCCAGCTCTACCACTGTGCAAATGAGCATCACACTGTTTATCTAAACTAATTATTATTGTTAGTATTATGTTTAATGAACAGCAACATGGTCATTCTACCGCAGAATGACTTTTTCCTTCACTGCTTCATTCCTTTACACGAAGCATATAATGGCATAACATTGGCACTCGATCATGGCCAGCCCAATCATAACACAATAGGAGAATTCTGAGTTAATGCTTTCTTGTTTGAAAAAGAGCCTCTCCAAAAGAAAATTTAAAAAAAACTATAAATGGGCAGCAAACAGCATAGGCATCTAGCATCTAGGTAGTTGACAGCATTAGCATCAGGATTTATAGGACCAGTGTTGGGATTCAAAAAAAATTTACTACCTACTCTGTGGGCGTGGTATGGTGGGCATGGCTAGGAGGAAAGCCCTGTGTTACACCCGAAATAGGACTACTTTATTTCAAAACTTGGATGGGCAGGGCCTGTCAGGATTTCTGCTACCTGTTCTGGTGAACTGGGGTGAACCTGCTGAATCCCACCACTGGATAGGACCCAAGCCACTTTTTGTTGTTGTTGTTGCTGTTGTTGTTGTTGTTGTTGTCGTTGTCGTCGTCATCGTTGTCGTCATTGTCATTGTCGTCATTGTCATTGTCATCATCTACTTCTTTTTCTTCTTCTTCTCTTCTTCATCATGATCATGATCATGATCATGATCATCATCATCATGATCATCATCATCATCATCATTGTGACTTTGCATTTGAATCAGCAATGCAGATGTAGCTACATTTTACATTTTCCACAATGCCTCTCATCTTACTTACGGTGGGGTCACTGCAGGAAACTGGAGGTGTGGCTAAGCCCAGCTGATCAAAGCTTTCAGGACACATTCCACTGAGAAGAAGGAGGTTTACTAGAATCCAGGAAAATAACAGGAAGCCCGCTAGAAAAATTGTTGCAACCAGTGTCACGTATTCACTGATGGGACCCAGAAATAGTCAAGGTGGGACAAAAAAATTTCATAGCAAATACTAAGAATATGCCCTCTTTCCATGCCATGTAATTTGCCATCTTCTGTCAGTCCTACCTGCCATCTGTGATTTATTGATATCCTAGTAATAGTTTGGAGCATTAATCATTAAACTGAATTTCCTGTCCCCTCTATTGGCCAGCTTACTGTAAATGATAACTATCAGCCAAAGTTCTTCATTGATGGATGGGGTTCTAAAAAGAGTGGCTAAAATCCTGCTCCTTAATACAGTAAGCTGCACCAGAGTGTGCTTTCTGAATCCCTGGAGATTTTGAGGATCAACTCTTCCATAGGTTTTATTGATTCAAATGGGGTTACTCTAGTGTCACTTACTATACTAAGCAACAAGATTTAAGACTGTGCTTCTAATGTTAGGGCAGTACTGATAGGCACAAGAAATGTGTTTGTTTGCTTTTTTTAGTATGAAAGAATGAAACAGAATAGGATTGGGACAATAGAAAAGTAAAGAACACTCTAGTTTGTGAAGAACTAATCATTTCAGTGCAACAGCTTTTAGGATATTCCGGTAGACTACAATGAAGATATTAACCATTATTTTAGAATATTCTTCTCCATAAAATATATTCAGTTATTTACATTATAGAGAGTGATATAAAATTTGTTTAGTAAGGACAGTAATTTCACCTGATGTTCTTGATCTTTAACATATATAGTTTGATTAGACTGATGATCCATCATTAATCATATCTAAGGGTGGCCACTAACTTGTCACTCAAAAGATGACTGAAAAGGACATCAATTTGCATGGAACTGAATATGTCAACTTAAATGTGAGTGTGAGTGTGCGCGTACATATTGTTAACAATATAAATTGAGTTAAAATGTGTCTCTCACAGTTTTTGGGGGTGGGCAGTGACCAAGGGACTTTCTGGCCTGCTAAATCTGCTACCCAGGAGTTGCTAACTCTGAGTGGGCAACGTCAGGACATCCCTTTTAAACAGGGGGAACCTTCAAATATAGGACTGTCCTCTGGAAGTCTTTCAAAGGGAAGACTGTCTTTTATTTAAAAAGAGAGAGAAATACAGGTCCACCCTAGTATACTTTGTACCTAACAGTGAGCTGAAGGGAAGAAAAATAAGGTCAGAAAAATATTGTAGCTTTCAAATGTGCATAACCACCACACAGAGAAGAAAGAAGGCATTTCCTACCTATATTAGGATGCTTCAGGAGACGGCAGATCCGAGCTTCTCTTTCAAGCTTCTGGTGATCTGTAGGGAAAGATATCTACAAATCAGTGCATGAGGCAGAGCAACAGGCTTAAATTCCTCTATTGAAGCGATACCGACAGTATCAATATACACTTTCTCTTCTTGAAAGCACAGTGGGAAATCAAACTTCCAGTTTTTGGTTCTGCAGCCAGATACTTCAACCACTAAAATATCCAACCAACTCCTATTATTCTATACAAAAATATAATTGCTTGTCTGATCTCTAAAAACGTCTGGTATATTTGTTATGTCTTTAAAATATCTACCTGTACCATCGTTGTTGGCTGCTACTCATATCCAAGAATGTTATTGGCATGAATTTGTTTAACGTGAATCTCAGCTTGCCATGAAATGACCCACACACTATGAACACGGAGCAATCTCCTGTGGCACGTATGAAATGAGACATGCAGGATTTAACACCAGGACTGCAATGGACTGCTGCAGCCTCGAGAATATTATCAAGGTGTGCCTTCACAGCCAGTCCATCTGGCATGGCCTCTTCCACCTCCATGACCGTTGGGAATCAGAATAGTGAAGTGGTTCCTCCTCCATTCATTTTGCCATTGGGCGAAATATGATGGTTACCAGTGGCATTTCCTCCACTGAGGGGGCCATCACCCCACATAAAGGAGCTCATCTGCCCATAGCCATTGACCTCTTTAGGGTGTCAGGTTATTTACCACCACCCAACACTCGGCATTGGGTTGCTGGCTGTACAGTCTACTCTACTACTGTAGTGGGTTGTCTGGCCAGACATGACCTGTACCGTGCCACTAGGCTAAAGAAAGCAATAAGCATACTGTAGATTTTCCATATACTGTAGTTCACTGTGCCTTGGTTGTCTAGATAATTAACTGAGTCAGCTATCTGTCTGCAGGATCAGAAGACTTGAGATACAGCCAAGTGTGTCAGATCTTTCATTAGACCTGCCCTTCATCTGCATACTTCTCATTTACGTGTGTTTTCTTTCAAAAATAATTATATTTTACCCTGTTTCTTCCAGTATTTGTTTACAGAGGTTTGTGCTAGAGTTAGACATTCTGAGTCCAGTAGTGTGACCTCTCCCCACAGTGTGTCCAAGAAGAAGCTTGTGTAGTTTTGGCCAAGCTCTGCAGTCCTAGGTAGCCCAAAAAGGAAGGAATGGTAAACCACTTTGGGATACTCTCTAGCTCTGGAAACAGTTGCTATAAGTCAGAACTGGCCTGTCTGCATGGAATTTATTATTATTCAATATGCCCCTTTATTCCACATCTTCAAGACTCGGTCAGGCAATAAACCATTTTTAAAATTTAGTGTACCTATGTTAGCAGCAACATATTTTTATAAAGCTAATGAGCACTGATTGCCCATTGAAGATGAAGCTTCACCAAAACTGATAGATATCTGCCATTAAATAAGCATGTCTTTATAGAATAGATAAAAGAATAGCAGCAATAGTTCAGACAGAGATGTGTGGGTGGCGGAGAAAAGCAATTATACCTCAGGTCTACCAGAAGCTAGCGAACCTTTTCTTTTGACAACTGAAATCTCAAAACAAGGATATCTGTTAGCAAAGGATAATTTTATCAATAGGATTTCTTTTGTAGGAAACTTAATTTCTACAAATAGTATGAGTGCAATTCACTCACACTCCCCAAAACATACAAAAGCTGGAGAACCACCAAACAAAGTTATAATGGGGCATAGTGATCTGAGGTAAAAGTAAAGGTCGCCCTTGCTTGAAAGCCATTCGTATCTGACTCTAGGGTGCAAAGCACATCTCCATTTACAGCCAAAGAGCCAGCACTGTCTGCATCTGCAGATGTTTCCATTGACATGTGGCAGGCTGTTACCTTCCCACCTATGTATCTACTTGCAATTTCTTACTTTCAAAATGCTAAGTTGGCAGAAGCTCACTCCGTCGTACTCGGGTCCTGAACTGCTGACCTGCCGACCTTCCAGTCATCAAGTTCAGCATCTCAACCACTAAGCCACCGCAGTCCCATGCAGGTCTGAAGCATTCTATAATTCTGGATTGGGACCTGAAAAGGCATTTGAAAGCTTGAAGGCCACCAGAATCTGAGATATAGCCAAGTGTGTCGGATCTTTCATTATACCTGCCATTTATCTTCATAACACTCCTCTTTCTGTGTTTAATAATAACTGTGTCCATCAGGTCAATTCTGACATGGTGACCCTTTCCTGTGTTTCGTAGGTAGAGAATACACAGAAGTGATTTACTGTTCCCTTCATCTAGGGAACCCGGCACCTGTCCAGCTTGCCCAAGGCCACATGAGCTGGCTTTTCTGGGATGGTGTTCTGGGATGTACAGTGGTGAGTTGGACCTCTGACTCCAACCTGAAGTCAAATGTCTAACTCACTGAACTATTGTTGTGCATGTACAATGTTGCTTGATATGTATGTACAATGTCGCTTTAAGAAATGTATGAATGTAACCTGGCCACAATCACAATGTAACCCAGCTGTTAAAGGAACGCGAGCAAGCTGCCGATAGAGGGCAGCTGCGAGTGTTCAACTCACATGGTTACCATTCCTCAAATCACCTGCAGCCGCGGGAACTCCCCGCAACAACAAACTACTACCGATCCACCACCGAAGATGGGCGTGACCCGGATGACGTCACGCCGGTAGTGGCCAATGAGCTACCATGCAGCCAGATTCAAATGTATTGTACTACTGTATATAATGTGAGGTATCTCCGCCATTACCACATGTTCGTTCTGATCATCAACCAATAAACCTGTGTTAGTCCTTACTGCGACTCCTTCTATGTCTCCTGGAACACTAAAACTATCCAGCCAGCATTTGTGTTCATATTCCAAGAAAATTATTTTTCACCCCATTTCTCACTGATGGCACACAATTAATTTCCAAATAAATACACACAGAGAGGTTTCTGCTTGAGTAAGATATGTGGGATCCAGCAGTGTGGATTTTCATCCGTCTATTCTCCTTTTGTGTTGTAAATATGCCTTAACAATTGAAGGCAACAGCAGAGATAGCCAAACATCAAAGGCTTAATGATCTCCAGGAGACCATTAATGCCCATGCATGTGTGAGCACACCACTCATCTTTCCTTGTTGCTCTGCTCTTTTCTTCTGTCTCATTGTTCCAAAGGGATTTGAGGAAATTAAGAGATCAAGCCTCATTCTCCTCTGGTATTCTTTTACCATGAAAAACAGTGGTACTCTTGGGGAATCAGGAATCACAGCATTTGCACAATGACACTTCAAACAGTATGTCTGCCATCACCCATAATATTGCCAGGACAAGGTTTATGAGCACCACGTCAATAGTAAAAGAGGTCAATATCTTTTCTGCTGTTGTTTGATGTTCCAGAGGAGATATGCCTTGAGCTTTATGACATTCATATTTATCACAGTTGAGTATTTTGCCTATTGTTCATAAAAGTTATGCAACAGGTGACTGTGTCTTCTTCCAAAACATAAGGAGTCTATTTACATATATGAAGCTGCTTCTTAAAGAGATAAGTAGTCGGTCTGTCAAAGCCTGTGCAGTTTATTCTGATTAGCAGAAGGGCCTCAAGCAAAAAACTATTTTTTAATTCATTATACAGCCCCATGCAGTGATTATCATTGTACAGTGTTGTTATTCTCAGCTCTACTCTACGGGATTGAAATACAGACAATAATACAGGCTTCCATTTAGAGTGGAAGAATGTAATGGCAGAAAATCCTTAGAGACCAGTGTGGATGCCAAACAGCATTACTATCTAAAGCTGCACTGGATTTTTCATCCATCAGTTCTCCCCTGGGTTGTAAAAATGTCTTGCCTTAGTTCTAAAGGAAAAGAAAACAATGACATTAAGCTCAAGGTTTCGTGGCAAAGAAATTTGGGGGTAATATTCTAGCCATAGAGAAGAATCAAGCAACTGCTGATGCCAGAACACCTCTAATTATGGGGCAGGTAAAATGCTGGTCCCCAGGCCCAGGAATGGGTTGAATGTAACTCTTGTCAATGCATTGGCTTGCGTTATGAGACTTAGCAACAGAAACAGGAGTAGAAGTAAGGAGTTAGGAAAATTAAAACCAAAGGCACTTAATTAATGTGGACAATCTCCACAGAAATTGTCAGTGGCCTTTCACTACTACCTTTAAGGTGAATAAGGGCAGCATGCATTTTCCTGGATTATATGTAACCTTGACAGAAAAATTAGAACAGAGGGCACATGCTATAAATCAGGAGTTCTCAACCTTTTTAAGCTGGGGACTGGGTCACGCTTCCTCAGACAGCTTTGGGGACTGGATGGCCATTTTGCCCTTCCTCCACCACATGGCACTTCCTGTTGTGGTGAAGGCAGTAGGGGGCTACATGAAATGGTACCACAGGCTGCATCAGGCCCACAGCCGCAGGTTGAGAAGCCCTGCTATAGATGGTCTCTAAAACATATTTTTCTTATATTTCCAGCAAAGAGGAGTCTTTCTGAGTTCTGTGTCTTGAAAACAATCCCTTGTTAGCTGAGTTGACAACTGCTGGGGTATTTTTGTTTTTGTTTTTTAGAATTTTAAATGTGGAATTGGTCATGTATTTCTTTCTATGTACATTTAAGACCAGGACTTTCAATTTGTCTCTTTCCCCCCGTTTTATTGGATTCTTGCTACACAAAATGAATGTCCTGGGATCAGAATGCTCCCCCAATGCAAACACTTATTTTAGTGTAAGGGACCAAAGACAATGAAACAGCCGAAGGGTTGGCTTAACACAGGTTTATTGCATGATGATCCGGAGGAACATGTGGTAATGGCGGATGGGTAGCTCAATATATACAGCTGGCTATACATTTGAATGTGGCTCGTTGACAGACTATTGGTTGCTGCCTGCGTGACGTCGTAGGAGGTCACGCCCTTCTTGACCAGGTGAGGAAGTCGCGGGGAATCTTCCCGCGCTGCTGAACCAGGTGGCTATGATCCATTAGAGCTGGACGCTCACTACTGCCCTCTGGTGGTCACTAGCTCGCGTCCCCTTATTAGGCTTTACATTGATACAGGTGATGGTTATAATGTTGCACACAGAAAGGTTACATTGATAACACATGGTAAAGGTACATTGTTAAAGGCACTGCTTTACAAAACACAACATCCCTCCCCCCTAGGATGAGACGAAGTCTCTCAGCCAAGATGGCTTGTTGCATGTGCGTTTGGGCCGTGAAGAGGGCTGCCCCCCCCGGGGGCATTATTGCTTCTTTGTTCCCTGGTCCCTTGTTCTGAAATGGGAGAGGGAGACTTGTTAGTGGCTTGCCGCTGTCTGGCGGTCTTAGGGGAAGGGAAAAACTCCATTGTGGGCAGACCGGGGGCCGTCGGGACTAACGAAAAACCCCTCTTCTCGCTTGGACGGGTGGGGGACCACTCCGAAAAACCCCCCCGGTTCTGAAAATCAAAATCTAAGTTGGTAGGGGTACCCGCATTTGTGGGGACTTTCCGCGAGATATGTATGGGGTCGGGTTCCTCCTCCTCGGAAAGATCCCCTAGGATATCTACGAGAACATCCTCCTCCCCCCTTGGTGGGGGCCCGCGGTCCCCTTTCCCTCCCCCTTGGGCTAAACAGGTGGGGGAGAACCCTAACGCTGACTTATTTCCTGCGTGAACCGTGTCCTGCTCATCGGAGACCCTGCGTCGGAGCTGGTCTGCGTGCCGCCTCCATAGGAGCCCTGTGCTGGTTTCCACGCGGTACGACACGGGGCCGGTTTGTTCCACGACTACGCCCGGCACCCAGGCTGGGCCTGTGCTGGCGTAATTCCTGCAATGCACGGGGGCGCCTATGCTGAAACTCTTTGTAACTTCCAGCCCGATGTTCCTTCCTTTGTCCTCTACCCTCGTGGGGTCTAGCCTAGTAAGGATGGTGGTCAGCTTCCTGCGCATTAAGAGCTCTGCGGGGGAGTATCCTGACGCCAACGGGGTCACCCTGTACCCTAGCAGAAACTGACACACTTGTAGGTTCAAATCCCCTGGGCCCATGCGCCGCAACGCGTCCTTCGTGGTGCGGACGAGGCGCTCCACTTGGCTGTTGGTGGCCGGGTGAAACGGGGCGGAGGTAATATGCCGAACGGCGTTAATCTCCATGAATGCCTTAAACTCGGAGGACGTAAAACAACTAGCGTTGTCGCTAATTAACGTGTCGGGTATGCCGAACGTGGAAAAGAGCCTCCGCAAATGCCTAATGGTCTGGGCCGAGGAGGTGCTCGTGACTGGGATAACCTCCAACCATTTGGAGAAAGCGTCCACTACAAGGAGGAACAGAGTGCCTCTGAATGGGCCCGCGAAATCAACGTGCACCCGGGACCACGGCCCCTTAGCCGCGTCCCATTTACTGTGGGGAAGGCGGGCATCCTCCGGTCTGGAGCATTGGCAACTTTCACAAGTGCCGACCATGTGCTCGATGTCGGCGTCTAGCTGGGGCCACCAGAAGTAACTCCGGGCCAGCGCCTTGGATCGCACGATGCCGGGGTGGCTGACGTGAAGCAGTTTGAGCACCCGCGGCCGAAGGGAAGTGGGAATCACCACCCGCTGCCCCCACAAGAGACACCCCCTCTCTAGGGACAGTTCTAGCTTTTTTCTGAAAAATGGAGCGAACTCCTCCGCTGGGGAGGATGCGGGCCACCCTTTCTGCAGCCAGGAGCTTACTGTCGCTAATGTTTTGTCTTTCTCTGTCGCTTTGGCAATGTCGGCGGGCACTACGGGGGGCGAATCCAGCACCTCTATCATGAGAACCTGATGGTCCCGCTCCCCCATGCTCACCTGGCTGGGCGTTAGGGGAAGGGGAGACCTAGATAGGGCGTCCGCATGGCTGATCTCTTTCCCGGGCCGGTAGACCAACGCGTGCTGATACGCGTTGAGAAAAATGGCCCACCTGAGCATCCTTGGGGACAGGATTTGAGGGGTGGGCTTATCCGCGGTAAAAATACCTAGCAGGGGTTTGTGGTCCGTCACAATGGTGAAGGGGCGGCCATACAGAAAATTGTGAAATTTTTTCGTCCCCGAGACTATCGCTAAGGCCTCCATGTCCGTCTGTGCGTAGTTTCTCTCTGTTTGGGACAGGGACCTGGAGTAAAATGCTATCGGGGCCTCCCTTCCGTTCTCCAGCACGTGGCACAGCACCGCCCCCACCCCCACTGGAGATGCATCACAGATCAGAACTACTGGGCGTTTGGGGTCGAAGTGGGTCAGTATGGCGTCGGACGCCAGGAGGCTTTTCAGCTCACTAAATGCCCTCTCTTGGGCATCGCCCCACTTCCATGCCTGTTCTTTCTTTAGCAGCTTGTGTAGCGGTTCAGCCACCGCTGCCTTCCGGGGAAGGAAGGAGTGGTAAAAGTTGAGCAGCCCTAGGAACGACTGCAACTCGGGCTTGGAGGTGGGGCAGGGGGCTTTCTTGATGGCTGCCACCTTAGACTTGGATGGTTTTATCCCCTCAGGAGTCACACAAAACCCTAGGAATTCAACCTCGGTTGCGAAGAAGACGCATTTGTCCTTTCACAACCTCAGCCCCACCTTTTCGAATATCGTCAGGACCTTCCCCAACCTCCTGGCCAATTGAGCCCGACTCCCCCCTGTTATTAACATGCCATCAAAATAAGGCAACACCCCCTCCAGACCCTTCAGGAGGCGTTCCACGAGTGACTGGAAAATTCCTGGCGCCGAATTCACGCCGAATTGGAGGCGCGTCACCTGGAACGCCCCCTTATGGGTGACTATGGTCTGCGCAGCAGCTGCGGCAGGAGACACCGTGAGCTGCTGGTAGGCCTGTGCTAAGTCGAGCTTAGCGAAACATTTCCCCCCGTGTAACCTGGCCAGCAGATGGCTGACTACCGGCACCGGATATGCATTCGGGCGGATCGCCTTGTTGATGGTGCACTTGTAGTCGGCGCATATGCGGACCTCCCCATTGGACTTTAGAGCAGTTACAATTGGAGTTTCCCAAACCGCAGAATCTACAGGCACAAGAATCCCCTGACCCACCAATTTGTCCAGGTCTGCCTCTATCTTGTCCTTGAGTGCGAACGGCACCCGGCGTGGTTTTAGGCGAACCAGGCGGACCTACGGGTCCAGGTCGAAAGTCACTGGGGGCCCCTTGAATTTCCCCAGTCCCATTTTGAAGACTTCGGGGTGCGCCTCGCACACCTCCTGAATTGGGTCAGTCCCAACAGCGTGTATCCCCACGGCATGCACCCCCCCCCCAATGAACAAACCCAGGGGCTGGAACCATTGAGTCCCGAGGAGGCTGCAATTTCCTCCCTTGAGCACGACCAGGGGAAGGGACGCGGCGTGCTCCTTGAATTTGACCTGAAATTCTCCAACCCCCAACACTGGAATACTGTTCCCTTGCACGTCCCGTAACGTGGCCCTCAATGCTTTGAGCTTGGGCCGCTTTTGGGGGGCAATTCCGAAAAACTCCCTCTGGGAAATGATTGAATACGAGGACCCCGAGTCAATTTCCATCCTAATGGGCACCCCTTGGACTAGTACCTCAACAAAGTAGCGGGGGTGTCCCGTAGACACGCTGAACACTGGGGCGTCGTCCTCGCTGCCGTCGGCGATGCGGCCCACGCCGTCCTGCTTCCGCGTGGCCTGGGCGCCGTCTTTGGGTCTCGCTGGGCGGTCTCATCCCGCGGAACGGTCTGGGGAGCTTCTCCGGGACTCGCGCTTCTTCCTGCACACCTTGGCGATGTGCCTGCGGCGGCCGCAGTTGTGGCACTCGGCCTTCCGGAAGGGGCATTTCACGCGGTCGTGGGCCGCGCCACAGCCGTCGCATCGTCGGCTCTCCTTCCGGACCCTCTGTACGTCCTCGTCGTCGCTGCTCTCTGTAGACGACCTCGAAGTTCGCCAGGCCGCCTGCACCGGAGCCTCTACTTTGCTCGACTTTGGCCGCCAGTCCTGGAGTTCTTGGACCCCGGCCTTCGTAGCTTCTGCGGCCTGGGCCGCTCTGACGACCTCCTGCAGCGTGGGAGGCGGCTCTTGGTTCATTAATGTGTGCTGGGTTTCGGCGTCGTTTAGGCCGCACAGCACACAGTCTCGGAGGGTGATTTCGACGTTTTCCCATTTGCACGGGCCGGCCGCCAGCCGCAGGGCCGCCACGAACGCGGCGACCGTCTCCCCGGGCGCTTGGACTCGCCTCCAAAACGCACTCCGAGCGGGAAACATCGCCGTGGCGGGCCGGACATGCTCACGCAGCAACTGCATGAGTTCCTTGGCTTTGAATTCGCTCACCCTCCTCGGTGCAATCAGGTCCACCAAGGTCCTTTTTGTTTCTTGTCCGAGCATTCTGGTGAAGATGGCCCTTTTCTTCGCCTCTTCCGTGACTTCGGACTCGATCAGTGCGGCCTGGAAGTCCATCTCGAAGATCTCCCAGTCGCCCGGTTTCCTGATTTCGAAACCGGCGCATGTCTTGGTCCCGTGGGCTGCCCTCCCACCTTCGTCGCCAATTTAGTGTAAGGGACCAAAGACAATGAAACAGCCGAAGGGTTGGCTTAACACAGGTTTATTGCATGATGATCCGGAGGAACATGTGGTAATGGCGGATGGGTAGCTCAATATATACAGCTGGCTATACATTTGAATGTGGCTCGTTGACAGACTATTGGTTGCTGCCTGCGTGACGTCGTAGGAGGTCACGCCCTTCTTGACCAGGTGAGGAAGTCGCGGGGAATCTTCCCGCGCTGCTGAACCAGGTGGCTATGATCCATTAGAGCTGGACGCTCGCTACTGCCCTCTGGTGGTCACTAGCTCGTGTCCCCTTATTAGGCTTTACATTGATACAGGTGATGGTTATAATGTTGCACACAGAAAGGTTACATTGATAACACATGGTAAAGGTACATTGTTAAAGGCACTGCTTTACAGAACACAACATCGGTTGAATGTAACTCTTGTCAATGCATTGGCTTGCGTTATGAGACTTAGCAACAGAAACAGGAGTAGAAGTAAGGAGTTAGGAAAATTAAAACCAAAGGCACTTAATTAATGTGGACAATCTCCACAGAAATTGTCAGTGGCCTTTCACTACTACCTTTAAGGTGAATAAGCGCAGCATGCATTCTCCTGGATTATATGTAACCTTGACAGAAAAATTAGAACAGAGGGCACATGCTATAAATCAGGAGTTCTCAACCTTTTTAAGCTGGGGACTGGGTCACGCTTCCTCAGACAGCTTTGGGGACTGGATGGCCATTTTGCCCTTCCTCCACCACATGGCACTTCCTGGTGTGGTGAAGGCAGTAGGGGGCTACATGAAATGGTACCACAGGCTGCATCAGGCCCACAGCCGCAGGTTGAGAAGCCCTGCTATAGATGGTCTCTAAAACATATTTTTCTTATATTTCCAGCAAAGAGGAGTCTTTCTGAGTTCTGTGTCTTGAAAACAATCCCTTGTTAGCTGAGTTGACAACTGCTGGGGTATTTTTGTTTTTGTTTTTTAGAATTTTAAATGTGGAATCGGTCATGTATTTCTTTCTATGTACATTTAAGACCAGGACTTTCAATTTGTCTCTTTCCCCCCGTTTTATTGGATTCTTGCTACACAAAATGAATGTCCTGGGATCAGAATGCTCCCCCAATGCAAACACTTATCAAAGCACTTTATGTTTGAGGCAAGCATTTTTATTATTATTACAGGAACAGAGCATGACAGTTCTGTCTCCTTTACAGCTGCTACAAATGAAGAAGACCTTCTATCCTGGTCCAGGATTCTGGCTTGACATTCTTTCTAATACTTTAAATACATGAACTATTCCACAGTCTAATGTCACTGAAACTGACAGGGAGCTTTCCCTAGTACAAAGCTAACACGTTCCATATTTCAATTCCACTGCATTTCTACTCATGTACCTGCCATGTAAAGCCCTAAATAATCCTCCCAAATAATCGCATTGGCATTTACATAATTTCTGGAAAATTGTCACAATGGCATTTTCTTACTAAACTAGATGTACAGACAGCTCTTAATCATTCCCATCTAATCCATTTCATTGTTTTTGTTTTATTTTATTCCCCCCACCCCTGAACATTTCCCACTAACTGGTTGATGTTTTGTTTCTGCAGTTGGCAATCTGTGCATTTGCATGTGTGTGCATGGAGGCTAAAGAAAACACAGTGTTCAGACTGAACCGGTGCTGAATGACAGAATCCCTATTATCTTGGGCCTACACCTCTTGAGTTGTTTTCCTGGCAAGGAAATCCTCCAGCTCCTTCCCCTGAACTTCAAATAATAGCTTCAGAGTTTCCTGATATCTAAAAAAAAATCTGTAGTAAATCTTAACAGATTCTAGGTCAACATCTACATGAAGCCGCTGGGTGAGATCATCCGTTCCCATGCGGTACGGTACCATCAGTATGCGGATGACACTTAGTTGTACATCTTGGCCCATGGTGATCCCAGTGATGCTATCGAAGTGCTGTCTGTGTGTCTGAAAGCTGTGGAGGTCTGGATGGGGGCCAACTAGCTACAACTGAATCCCAGCAAGGCTGAGTGCCTATGGATTGGGGGCCCTGTGTTGGCCAGGGAATTACCATCTTTGGTTTGTCTGGGGCTGTTTTGCCCCAGACAAACCCGGTGTGCAACTTGGGGGTCCTCCTGGACTCGTGGCTGCTGCTAGGAGAACAGGTGGCAGCCGTGGCCAGGAGGGCTTTCTCACAGCTTCGATTAATTCACCAGTTGCGCCCATTCCTGGACAGGGACTCCCTAGTCATGGTCACTCATGCTCTGGTCACCTCAAGACTAGATTACTGTAATGCGCTCTACATGGGGCTTCCCTTGACGACCATTTGGAGGTTACATCTGGTCCAGAATGCGGCAGCCCGGGTGGTGATGGGGTGTGGACGTTATGCCCATGCCTTGCCACTGCTTTGGGAGCTACACTGGTTACCAGTTTGCCTCCTGGTGCAATTCAAGGTGCTGATTTTGATCTTTAATGCCCTACATGGCAGTGGGCCAGGCTACCTAAGAGACCGCATCGCCCTAAGGACGTCTGTCCATCCAACCAGGGCGGACCGGAGGGGCTCTCTTATTGTACCCTCCGCTAGAGGGGCTCGCCTCTCTAGTACAAGAAGGAGGGCCTTCTTCATGTCTGCACCGGCACTCTGGAACCTCTTACCAATAGAGCTATGTCTCCAGACGGAATTGCTGCCTTTCAGAAAAGAACTTAAAACCTAGCTGGCAGGCCAAGTATGGGGTGCAGGTGGAGGGGTGGCTTCCGTTGGGTGGCTGGTATAGTGAAATTCTGGCCCCCTCGGTCCCTGTACCCTTTTTTAGGGGGAGGGTAGTTTTTAAGCAGTTTTTAATCATGATTTCATTATGATTGTGAACCGCCCTGAGTTGGCCTTGGCCAAGTGGGTGGTATAGAAATCGAAATAATAATAATAAATAAATAATTACAGATATTTCCCAACCTTTGGTTTTTTTTTACTTCAATTCCCAGAAGCCTAAGTCAATTCCCCAAAACACTGATCAGCCAATGTACTGACTTAGGCTTCCGGGGCGTGGGCGCCACATGGAGAACCACTGCTCTAGGTTCATTAGGTACATTCATTTTGTGTCACCACAGATAGCAAAGGAAGATACACATTTGTGTATTTAAGCCATGCAATATGCTCTTATTGTTAGAACATGAAAATAAAAAAGGCCACACATACAAAGCAGAAGTAAAGCCAGGTAATTAGCAGGGAATTTCAGGGGTAGAGTTAGAAAGGGGTAGAGTTAGAAAGGTAAAAGCCAAGAATGAACTGAAGTTAGCAAGAGATGCTAAAAGCAACAAAAAAACATAATGCAGGTAAATGTGTAGCAAAAGACAGAGAAAAGAAAAAGTAGCTCAACTACATAATGGAAATTGTTATGTATGTACAATGTTACTTTAAGAAATGTATGAATGTAACCTGACCACAATTACAATGTAGCCCAGCTGTAAAGGAACGCGAGCAAGCTGCCCATAGAGGGCAGCTGCGAGCGTTCAACTCACATGGTTCTCATTCCTCAAATCACCGGCAGCCGCCTGGAATTCTCCCGCACCAGCAAACTACTACGGACGAGGGGCGTGACTCACACGACGTCATGACGGTAGCGGCCAATAAGCTACCGTGCAACCAGATTCAAATGTATTGTGCTACTGTATATAATGTGATGTACCTCCACCATTACCACATGTTCATCCTGATCATCAACCAATAAACCTGTGTTAGTCCTCACTGCGACTCCTTCTTTGTCTTCCGTGCAAGACACCAAATTGGCGACGAAGGTGGGATTATGGTGAATCCCAAGGTCAAGCCTTACCAGTTCGATGTCAGCGAGCCCGAACAATGGGAGCTCTACGAGAGCCAGTTCCGGCACGCAATGGAAGCTGCGGGCGTCGACGACGATGCGAGGATGCGCTCCTATTTCCTGGCCCAGGTGGGGCCGGCCACGCTGCGCATCCTGATGAACCTGGTGGCCCCCAAGAAGGTGGAAGAGGTGTCCATCGACTGCATGCTGGGGCTGCTGGGCGAGCATTTCCAGCCCCCCGTGTCGATCTTCCCGGCCCGGGTCGCGTTCCACAGGCAAGACCAGCGACCGGGCGAATCCGTGTCCGCCTACGCGGCGGCCCTCAGGCTGGCAGCGGTGCACTGCCAGTGGGATGACCTGGACCAGGCCCTCCGAGACCGCATGCTGCGTGGCCTGAGGAACGAGGAGCTTCAGCGAAAGCTCATGACCCGCGACTACCGCCTCACGTTCAACGAGGTACTGCGGGAGGCCCAAGCGGCCGAAGCAGCCAGAAGCGGGGTCAGAGTATTCAAGTCCCGAGGGGCCACGTCCGAAAGGGCCAAGTCACCAGTACAGGCGGCCCGGCAGACACCAGTGAAAACAGCCTGGCGGGCCCCCAAGCCGCCCGCCGGCACACCAACGGCGTCCGAGGAGTCGTCCACTACGGCAGACCCCTGCTCCAGCGAGGACGACGACGTCCAGCGGGTCAAGAAGTGAGGAGAGAAGCGACAGACCCGCGAGCGGCAAGACCGCCGCTGCGACGGTTGTGGGGCGACCCACGACCGCACGAGGTGTCCGTTCCGAAAGGCCGAGTGTCACAACTGCGGCCGAAAGGGGCACATCGCCCGAGTGTGCAGGCGCGGGCGAGGCGAGGACAAGGGAAATTCGAACCATCCCCAGACGCACCAACGGAAGGCAGCCGGCACCAGGAAGGTCTCAGACGACCACAGCATGGCAGGCGTGAACCGCGTGGGCCTGGAGCAGCGGCGTTTTTTCGTTGAGGTACAGTTACAGAGGGTCCCAGTGAGGATGGAGATAGACTCGGGGTCGTCCTATTCCATCCTGTCCCAAAAAGAGTTTATGCGCATTCCCCCAGATGCGCGGCCCAAGTTGCGTGCAAGGGACGTGCAAGGGAACGGGATCCCAGTGTTGGGGGTGGGGAATTTCAAAGTGAAGTTCAAGAATTACTCCGAGAAACTGCCACTAGTGGTCCTCAAGGGGGGAGGTGCTGCCTTTTGGGAACGCAGTGGTTCGCTCCCCTAGGAATCGAACTGTCCGGCATTAACGCCATAGAGACTGACCCAATGCAGGACGTGTGCAACGCACACCCGGACGTTTTCAAGAAGGGGCTCGGGACTTACAAAGGGCCCCCAGTTTCCTTTGATCTGGATCCAGAAATCCGACCCATACGCCTCAAGCCAAGAAGAGTGCCTTTCGCCCTCAAGGACAAGATCGAGGCGGAACTGGACAAATTGGTGGGGCAGGGGATTTTGGTTCCAGCTGATTCGGCGGAGTGGGAAACGCCGATTGTGACTGCCCTTAAATCAAACGGGGAGGTTAGGATTTGTGCGGACTATAAATGTACGATTAATAAGGCCATTCGGCCAAATGCATATCCGGTGCCCGTGGTCAGCCATTTACTGGCCACGCTTCATGGGGGAGGTGTTTTGCCAAGCTAGATCTGGCGCAGGCATATCAGCAGCTCTCTGTAACCCCGGCTGCTGCCGCTGCGCAAACGATCGTAACGCACAAGGGGGCATTTAAGGTGACGCGCCTTCAGTTTGGCGTGAATTCGGCTCCCGGAATTTTCCAGTCCCTCGTGGAACGCCTTTTAAAGGGGCTTCCAGGCGTCCTCCCATACTCCGACGACGTGTTGATAACAGCGGGGGGCGAGTCAGAATTAGCGCAAAGGCTAGACAGGGTCCTTTCAATATTCGAGAAAGCGGGCCTCCGACTGAGAAGGGACAAATGTGTTTTCTTTGCGAGGGAGGTCGAGTTCCTTGGGTTCAAGGTAACCCCAGAAGGCATCAAGCCCTCCGAGTCCAAGGTTGCGGCTGTGCAAAACGCCCCTCGCCCCACCGTGAAACCGGAGCTGCAGTCGTTCCTAGGGCTCTTAAATTTTTACCATTCCTTCCTGCCGCGGAAGGCATCCGTTGCTGAGCCACTGCACGCACTATTAAAGAAAGAGGCGGTTTGGCGGTGGGGAGATAGGCAAGAGAAAGCGTTTAGGGAACTGAAGGTACTCCTATCCTCAAGTGCTGTCCTGACCCACTTTGACCCTAGGAAGCCAGTAGTCCTAGTCTGTGATGCGTCCCCGGTGGGAGTGGGGGCGGTTCTATGCCACGTGTTGGAGAGCGGGCGGGAAGCCCCGGTAGCGTACTACTCAAGGTCCCTCTCGAAGGCCGAGCGCAATTACGCGCAAACTGATAGGGAGGCCCTGGCCATCATCGCGGGAACGAAAAAGTTCCATGACTTTTTATACGGCCGCGAGTTTACGGTAGTGACGGATCACAAGCCACTTCTGGGGGTCTTCACTACTGGCAAACCCACACCGCAAATTCTCTCCCCCAGGATGCTGCGTTGGGCCATTTTCCTCAACGCCTACCAGTACGAGCTGGTCTATCGCCCAGGGAAGGAGATCTCCCATGCGGACGCACTGTCCCGATCTCCCCTCCCTAGCGTAGGGGACCCCACATGCGAGGTAGAGCAGGACCACCAAGTCCTACTGATCAAGTCTCTCGACTCACCCCCCATTCTCCCGGCCGACCTCGCCAAAGCCACGGCGGCCGACAAGATGCTGGCCCAAGTTAGCTCCTGGGTGAGGAAAGGGTGGCCCACTACTCCCCCCGAGGAAAAGTTCAAGCCATTTGTCAGGCGGAGAGTAGAGCTTTCCCTGGAAAGGGGCTGTTTACTCTGGGGCCAGCGGGTAGTTATCCCAGAGAAACTGAGGGCCAAGGTACTGAAGCTACTGCATACCAGTCACCCGGGGATCGTGCGCTCCAAGGCTCTGGCCAGGAGTTTCTTCTGGTGGCCCCAGATAGACACGGATATAGAACGTTTAGTGGGCACGTGTGAGAGCTGCCAGAGCTCTCGGCCCGAGGAGTCCCGGTTACCCCATAGGGAATGGGACACGGCCCGCAAGCCATGGTCCCGGATTCATGTTGATTTCGCAGGCCCTTTCCGCGGGGCCATGTTTTTGCTGGTAGTCGACTCCTACTCCAAGTGGTTGGAGGTAATCCCCATGAGCAGCACCTCCTCTGCGGCAACCATTAAACAGTTGTGCAAACTTTTTGCCTGTTTCGGCCTGCCAGACGTGCTTGTTAGCGATAACGCTAGTACCTTCACGTCTGCAGAGTTCAAGACGTTTATTGAGCGGAACGCCATCAGGCACATTACCGCTGCCCCGTTTCACCCCGCCACAAACGGTCAGGTAGAGCGCCAAGTGCGCACTACGAAAGACGCACTGCGGCGCATGGGTCCCGGTGAGTTGAACCTTCATCTGTGTCAGTTCCTCATCTGTTACAGGACAACCCCCCTAGCCTCAGGATTTTCCCCAGCCGAACTCCTCATGAGGAGGCGTCCGGTAACGCTTTTTGACCGGATGGATCCGTCCAGGGTGGAGGATGAGGGAAGGAATACAAACATAGGGGGAGAGAGCTCCAAAAGTTTTTCAGTAGGGGACCCGGTTCACTGCAGGAACTACGCGGCCTCAGGGCCAGCATGGGTTCCAGGGACAATCATTGAACAGACGGGGCCAGTATCCTACAGGGTTGAGACTAGCTCGGGTATTTATTTATTTATTTATTTATTTATTTATAGTCATATTTGTATATGCCGCCCACTCAGGCAGAACCCGACTCAGGGCGGCATTACAACAATTCTAAAAATACATAAAAACATTATAAAACCCACATCCCACCCCATTTAAAAACCCATATCCCACCCAACCCCATCCACCTACTATACAAAAGGAAAGAAGAGAGAGTTCTTATAAAAGCCAGCAGGCGGGCACCATAGTCCCATTCGGGCCCCACACCTGCCCTGCCAGCCAGGTCTTCACTCCTTTCCTGAAGGGCAGCAGTTCACTTTGGAGTCTTAGGTCTATTGGCAGGAGGTTCCAGAGAGTTGGTGCGGACACGGAGAAGGCCCTCCTTCGGGTGCTAGACAGATGTGCACCCCTAGTTGATGGCACTATTAGAGAGCCCCTCCGGTCTGCTCTGGTTGGACGGGCAGACACTCTTTGGACGATGCGGTCTCTAAGGTATCCTGACCCCCTGCCATATAGGGCTTTAAAGGTCAAAACCAGCACCTTAAATTGCACCCGGAGACAAACTGGTAACCAGTGCAGCTCCCGAAGTAGCGGTGAGGCATGGGCATATCGCCCACACCCCATCACCACCCGGGCCGCCGCATTCTGGACCAGCTGCAGCCTCCGAATGGTCGTCAAGGGCAGCCCCATGTAGAGCGCATTACAGTAATCTAGTCGGGAAGTAACCAGAGCATGGGTGACCATAAGCAAGGAGCCCCGGTCAAGGAGCGTGCGCAATTGGCGAATCACCCGAAGTTGGGCAAAAGCCCTCCTGGCCACAGCCGCTACTTGTTCTTCTAGCAGCAGCCGTGAGTCCAGAAGGACCCCCAAGTTGCGCACTGGGTCTGTCTGGGGCAAAACAGCCCCATCCAGTACCAAAGGTGGTAGCTCCCTGGATAACACGGGGCCCCCTATCCACAGCCACTCTGTCTTGCCGGGATTCAGCCGAAGCCCATTGACCCCCATCCAGACCCCAATGGCCTCCAGGCATCCGGATAGGATTTCAACAGCATCACTGGGGTCCCCACGGGCCGAGATGTACAGCTGAGTATCATCCGCGTACTGATGGTACCGCACCCCGTGGGAACGAATGATCTCACCCAGTGGCTTCATGTAGATGTTAAATAAGAGAGGAGAGAGCACAGAGCCCTGAGGCACCCCATACTTGAGGGGCCTAGGGCTGGACCTCTCACTCTCTAACCACACCGACTGGGTACGGCCCTCCAGAAAAGAGGAAAACCAGGACAACACAGTGCCCTGGATCCCCAATCCTTCGAGCCGTTCCAGAAGGATACCGTGGTCGATGGTATCGAAGGCCGCTGAGAGGTCAAGAAGAGCAAGGACGGATGGACAACCCCCGTCCCGCTCCCGCCAGAGATCATCCATCAGTGCGACCAATGCCGTCTCCGTTCCATACCCGGGCCTGAACCCTGATTGAAAGGGGTCTAGATAATCCGCTTCCTCCAGGACACTCTGCAGCTGGCGCGCCACCGCCTTCTCCAAAACCTTACCCAGAAAGGGCAGGTTGGAAACCGGCCTGTAGTTGTTAAGGACAGCTGGGTCGAGGGACATTTTCTTCAGGAGGGGTCGCACCAAAGCATGTTTTAGCTGTGCAGGAAATACCCCCTCCCGTAAAGAAGCATTTATTATCCCCCCAACCCAGCCACCTGTTACCTCCTTGGAGGCTTTCACCAACCAAGTGGGACAGGGGTCCAAAGGACATGTAGTGGCACGAACAGCTGCAAGGAGCCTGTCCACTTCATCAGGGACAACAGGATCAAACTGATCCCAGATCGTACTGCAAGACTGTGCCCCAGCACCTCCCCGACTCTCCCCATCCACGCCAGGGTTCAATCCTGAACGAATCCGATCGATTTTCTCCACCAGATGGTCAGCAAAGTCCTCAGCCGAACCCTGCCAACCGGGCACCGATCTCCCCCTACCGAGGAGGGACCTGGTTACCCGGAACAGGGCGGCTGAGCGATTATCAGCGGAGGCAATAAGGGCGGTGAAGTATTGCCGCCTCACCACCCCCATCGCCACTAGGTAGGCCCTAATAGCAGCTCTAGCTAGTGACCAATCGGAGTCATCCTGGGTCTTCACCCAGCGGTGCTCTAGGCGTCTCTTTGCCCGTTTGAGTTCGCGCAGTTCATCTGTGAACCACGGAGATGACCTAATCCCCCGGGCGCGGAGAGGCCGCAGTGGCGCGATTTCATCCAAGGCTACTATTGTCGTCCTATTCCACAGGTCGACGAGTGCCTCGGGTGAATCGTGTAGTCGATCCAGAGGAACATCCCCCAGTTCCCTCTGGAATCCGTCTGGATCCATTAGTCGCCGAGGGCGGACCATTTTAATAGGCCCTGCCTCCCTACGATGAAGTGTCGCCCCCAGAAAGTCAAGAGTCACCAGATAGTGATCTGACCATGGCACAGGTGAGATGACTAAATCCTGTAGTCTCAGATCACTCTGCCACTGCTCCGACAAGAAAACTAGGTCTGGCATGTGACCACTGCCCCTGGTCGGACCCCGAACTACCTGAGTCAGGCCCATGGCTGCCATGGAAGCCATGAACTCCCTTGCCACCTCAGAAGCCATCCCCAGCGATGGCAAATTGAAGTCCCCCAGAACCATAAGCCTCGGGAACTCCAACGCCAGCATCGAGGCGGCCTCGAGGAGCTCAGGCAGGGCATCCCTTACCCTGCAAGGGGGCAGGTACAGGAGTAAGATCCCCAACTGACCCTTGGGGCCCAGCCGTAGAAGCAGGGCCTCACAACCAGCCACTTGTGGAGCAGTGGCCCTAGCAACTCCCAAAGACTCCCTGGCAACAATGGCAACACCACCGCCCCTCCCCTCACCTCTAGGCTGGTGCCAGATACCGAACCCAGCTGGACACATGTCCGCAAGAGTTACTCCATCTTCAGGAGTCAGCCAGGTTTCGGTGATGCATGCCAGGTCGGCCAGCCCTTCCTGGATGGCATCCTGAATCAGGGGGGCCTTATTACAAACCGATCTGGCATTCACCAGCAGCAGCCTAAGGGCGGGGTCACTCCGGATCTGCTGCTCAGGGCCCAGAGATGTACCTGCTGGCTGGACTGAGGGACCGCATTTAAACATCGGACCCGCATTCCCCGAGTGCGGCCCGCCCCACGGTACCCGCCATACCGCCCCATGCCCGTCACAACACCTATATGATTTTCCGGAACCTCCCTAGATAGAATGCTGCCCCTCCTTCCTGGCTGGCAAGACCAACATTCTCTCTTCCCTCCCCATCCGCCATCCCCCCCCAATTCCAGCAACAAGCATGGGCTCCCAAAACGCACAGGGAGCGCTAGCGAGTCCTGTCGTCGACATCTCCTTTTTCTTCCCCCCAGGTAGGGAGGACGGAGGCAGGGAGCTGGGGGGGACATCCGTGCGCTGAAGCAGCCTCCACGGCGGCATCTTCGGCTCCCCAATGCCACGGGGAGCCCTCCTAAACTCCCGGCCTGATGGCAGGGGGCGGGGAGGGGCGGCCTTGCGCGTCGTCGTCGTCATCGTCGTCTTCGGGTCCCTTGACCCGTGAGCCCTTTAAACCTCCCCACCTGGTGGCAGGGGGCGGGGAGGGACAACTTCGCACAATGACTGCGGCGTCTTCGGCTCCCTCGGTCCGGGAGTCCTTTCAACCTCCCCGCCCGGTGGTAGGGGGCGGGGAGGGACAACTTCGCGCAATGGCTATGGCGTCTCTGGCTCCCTTGGCCCGAGGGCCCCTCCAACCTCCCCACCTGGTGGCAGGGGGCGGGGAGGGACAGCCCAGCGTGGCAGCTGCGATGGCGGCGACGTCGTCTTCAGTTCCAGCGTTGTCTGCTTCTGCCTCCCATTCCCGGGCCGAATGGCGTGGGCCCTGGGAAGAGGCAGCGCGGCGGCCTCAGCGGGGCTCCAGCGACACCTCCTCTTTGAGCTCTCCCGGCAGGCAGGGCTCGGAGGGCGGGGAGACGCACCTGCCTCCCATTCCCGGGCCGAATGGCATGGGCCCCGGGAAGAGGCAGCGCGGCGGCTTCGGCGGGGCTCCAGCGACGCCTCCTCTTGAGCTCTCCCGGCAGGCAGGGCTCGGAGGGCGGGTATACTCTGGAGAAGGCACGCCGACCAACTCAGAAGGCGAGTCACCAGTGAAGGGGAATCAGCGTTAGGGTCCTCCCCCACCCGCATTACCCAAGGGGGAGACACGGCGGAACCCGCGGATCCAAATGCATATCCTGGGTTCTCGACCACAGAGGAGGATACTTTGAAAGAGAGGGATCAGTTTGATTGTGATTATGATTTGCAGTACCAGGGGGTGTAGCGGAGTGGTCCCCCACCCGTCCTAGCGAGAAGAGGGGTTTCAGTTCAGCCCCTGGTACCTCCAGTCCCCCCAGTCCTTTTGTTTTGGAATATCCCATAGCGCCAGCTCCCCGGAGACAAACACCCCCAAGACAGGCAACGGGGGGGAGTCCGCCCACCACAGTCTCTAGAACTCCCGGGCAGGTAACCGGGAGTGGCGTGGCCATGAGGGCCTCTTCATGGTCCCGAGATTCGTACTGGGGGGGGACCCCAAGCTCCTCAAACGGTAGGCAGGGTTTCACTTCCCAACTGTTCATTCCATTCCCGTCCCCCAATGCAAGGTTACCACAGAGTCCACACCGAGCCATTAATGAGTCCCCCCTTTCCGTTGCAGGGCAGGACTCCGCAGAACCAGGCTCCCCGGTTTTAAGTCAAGCGGCCGCTCGCCCCAGGCGCACGTGCGGCAAGCCACAATGGCTGAGGGACTTCGTCCCATCCTAGGGGGGAGGGATGTTATGTATGTACAATGTTGCTTTAAGAAATGTATGAATGTAACCTGACCACAATTACAATGTAGCCCAGCTGTAAAGGAACGCGAGCAAGCTGCCCGTAGAGGGCAGCTGCGAGCGTTCTACTCACATGGTTCTCATTCCTCAAATCACCGGCAGCCGCGGGAATTCTCCCGCACCAGCAAACTACTACAGACGAGTGGCGTGACTCACACGACGTCACGACGGTAGCGGCCAATAAGCTACCGTGCAACCAGATTCAAATGTATTGTGCTACTGTATATAATGTGATGTACCTCCGCCATTACCACATGTTCATCCTGATCATCAACCAATAAACCTGTGTTAGTCCTCACTGCGACTCCTTCTTTGTCTTCCATGCAAGACACCAAAGAGATGTAAAAATTATAACAGATGACAAAAAAAAAGGAGGAAGTGCTCAATTCAGTGCCAGATGACTGGAGGAGGGCTAGTGTTGTCCCTATCTTTAAAATGGGCAAAAAAGAGGTACTTGGGAACTGCAAACTAGTTGGCCTGACTTCAATCCCAGGAAAAATTCTAGAGAAGATTATAAGCACCTTGAAAAGAGTGCAGTGATATCTAGAAGCCAACACAGATTTGTAAAGAACAAATCCAGCCAGGCTCATCTCTTACTTTTTGATCTGACAACCCCCCTGGTAGATGGCGGGAATGCTGTAGACATAATATATCTTGACTTTAATAAAGCTCATGTTAAAGTACCCCATTATATTTTGATCACAGTTTGTTATAGAATTATACTCAGAGACTGTTTATCAATGGCTCCTTCTGAAACATTTTTATTAATGATTTGGATGAGGGGATGGGGGGGATGTTTATCAGATTTGCATATAACACAAAATGGAATAGCTAATACCCAGGAAGACAGAAATAAAATTCAAAAAGAACCTAATAGGCTCGATCACTGTGTTAAAAACAATAGAATGAAGTTTAATAGGGATACGGGCAAAGTTCTACACTATGGGGGTGAGGAATAAACACAGGTTACAAGATGGAGAATGCTCAGTTTAGTAATATGAGTAAGAAGGATCTTGGAACTCTTATAGACCACAGCTGATTATGTGCAAACAATGCAATGTGGCTGCAAAAAAAGGCCAATGCTATTTTAGGCTACATTAACGCAAGTAAACAGCATTCTCTGCACTCTCAGTGTTAAGGCATGCCTGCCATGTGTCCATGGAAACGTCTGGAGATGCAGATAGCACTGGCTCTTTGGCTATAAACAGAGATGTGCACTGAACCCTTGAGTTGGATATGACTGGCTTTCGAGCAAGGGAGACCTTTACCTTTAACACAAGTATAGCCTCTAAATTCTATGAAGTACTAGCATATTTTGCCCGGTGGTGCTGGGCTTTTTAAAATTGAGTTGGATAGTAAAGGGTTTCATTTTTTTTTTCTTGAACCAATGGTGCTGGACTGTTTTAAGTGGTGTTGTAAGGTTTTGTGATTTTGTGGCTTTGAGGCGCTGTGTCCGCCTGCGGCAGACTTGCGTTCCCAGTGTTTTTTGTTTTTGTTTTTGTTTTGCATGCTGTGCTCTTTATATTGGTTTTTGAAGGTTTTTGTTTTATGCTTATGCAAATTTTATTTTAATTTTATTTTATTTTATTTAGTTGATAATTTAATTTTGGTTTTTTAAATCTTTATTTTTACGCATTTTCTATTTTTTGTTTTGGTTTTTTTGAGTGAAAAGTGACTTCTGTGTTTTTTTGGGTATTTTTTGAGATAAGTGTGATTATTTTTGAATGTTTTTATAACTTATTTGATTAATTTTGGAATTAATCTTATTAGTTTCAATATTTTTGAATGTTTTTTCCCTTTTGACCTCTGGGTGGGGGTGGTGAGCTTTTCTTCCTCTCTATAATTGTTCTCTTCTGTCCTCTGGGTGTCGCTTCCAGTAAGTTTTTTCTTTATTTTCTCATTTGAGTTCTGGTCTTCATGGATAGAAGACGTCTTTTGGTAAGCTCTCTGGTTTTTTGGGGGGGTGGTTTAGATTTGGGGGGGGTCTGTGTGTTTTTTCTTGTTTGATTTTGGCTGTTTTTGTGTTTCCTTTTTGGATTTTTGAGTGTTTTTGATTGTTTTGGGGTTTTTTGTGTTTACTTTTTCAGGGGTGGGGGCATTCTTTCCCGTGGGCCATGCTGGCTGGCCCGTGGGAAGGAAGGGCATTGGCAGGGGGGGCTTTCTTTGCTTTCTTCTCCACGGGCCATGCTGGCTGGCCCGCGGGGAAGAAAGGCAGCGGCGGCAGGGGGTTCCTTTTTTTCCCCATGGGGCATGTTGGCTGGCCCGTGGGAAAGAAGGGCAGCAGTGGTGGGGGGTTCCTTTTTTTCCCCACAGGCCATGCTGGCTGGCCCGTGGGGAAGAAGGGCAGCAGCGGCGGGGGGTTCCTTTTTTTTCCCCACAGGCCATGCTGGCTGGCCCGTGGGGAAGGGCAGCAGCGGCGGGTGTTTTTTTCTTTTATTTTTCTTGCGCCGGCTGGCCCATCGAAAGGAAAGGCAGCGGTGGCGGGGGGTTTTCTTTTTTTCCCCACGGGCTATGCTGGCTGGCTCGTGGGGAAGAAGGGCAGCGGCGGCGGGTGTTTTTTTTACTTTTATTTTTTGCGCGCTGGCTGCCTCAGCGTTCTGTGTGCTAATGGCGCGCAGGACGCTGGGGCTTGTAGTTTTGCCTGCACGCGTTTGTAGCGGTTTTTTTCCTGCGGCTTTTTTTTTAATTGGCTCTGGCGTGGCGCGGTGCAAGGAACATTGGGAATTGAAGTTCCCTTTTTTTGTTTGCGACTGGGGGGCTCCTGCCCCCGGGTCGAAAATTTCAACCCAACATTTACCTGCGAACCGGGTTCGGGCGAGTGAACGGAGGCCCATTACGGGCTAGTGGGGCCTGGTGCAACATCTTTTGTCACATTCCAATGGTTAACGCACCATTTTATAGGTATAGATTAATACCTCTCTATCTGGCACTTTTTTAGGTTTCATCTTGAGAAATTCTGGACACCACACTTCAAGAAATATGCTTACAAACAGAAACATGTTCAGGTGTGGGCTACAAAGTTGATCAGAGGAATGGAAACCAAGATTTATGAGAAAAGACTCAAAGATCTGGGTATTTTTAGCCTTGAGAAAGGAAGACAAAGGGGAGATTTGAAACCACTTTTTAAATACTTGAAAGACTGTCATACAGAGGAATGGCAGGATATGTTCCTAATTATCCCAAAGTACAGGACAAGTTATAATCAGTTCAAATTACTGGAAACCAGATTTCAATTGAACATCAGGAAAAACCTCCGAACTATTATGGCAAAATGACAATGGAACTAATTACCTCAGGAAGTGGTGAATGCTCCAACACTAGAGATATTTAAGAGAAAAATAAGCAACAATTTGTCAGATAAACTTTGATTTCAATTTGTGTATTGAGCATGGGGTTGGATTAGAAGATCTTTATTTGGGTTTTAAGAGTTGAAGAAGGAAAATGTAAGACAGCCTGCCATTTGCTGCTACAGGTTTTGTATAAGGAAGATTTAAGGAGGCAAATTTTGGTGGCCATCCTTTACACTTTTACAGCATACATGCTTTCTTGAGAAGCCACCTGAACCAAGAAATATGTCTATTCTGCACGTACACAATTGTAGCTTTGAGCTACAAGAGTAATAACCCATTCATTTTGCTTCAACTGACCTCCAACAAAACCTTACTGAATAAGTGCAGCATCCTTTTCCTTTTCACCACAGTATGCATCAGCTAGTGGGACTGATTCAGAACTGAATGCAAATTTTCCCAGTGTGTCAGTTGGCCCAGTCAAATAAAATCTGCCCTTCATTTTTGCCCCATCTGACAGAATTTGCTAGTACACTGTGTGGAATTATATTTGAGTCTGCTTCTCATATTACATGCAGCATTAGATGTAAAGTATTTTTATAATCTTCTAAAAATTATTATTTATGTGGTGGTAAAAAACATTAGTTTCTAATATCCTGAAAACAACTGTGCCAGCTAGCACTAAAGGCAATACAGTGATACCTCATACAACGTCCAAACTTGGTTCCACAAGTTTGGACTTTATATGGATTTGGACTTTGTATGAGGCATGCAAAATCCTAGCCGTGATGCCTCATACTACGTCCAAATCCTTGCCGTGATGCCTCATACAACGTCATTTCCATAGAGATACATTGTACTGTAACAACACAGACTTCAGGGCAAAGTCAAGGAAACAGACAGGAAACTGGCAGAACTTTAAGAAATCATTGTCTAAAGGCTAAAAACATTACAAAAACTTGTCAAACAACCCTGATTGTCCAAGAACCTGAAGAATGCTGCAAAAATCCCAGGAATGCTTCTAAAAATTCTGATGAAAAAATTCAAAAAAATCCAAAATCGCGCTCAAAACCACTCCTAAACACTCTTTGCCTCATGCAAAACCCACAAGAACAATGCACGCATGTGTCCTGCCTTTTATACTGCCCAGGCACAATGCAACCTGGGAAAACCCCAATGCCTCATATAACGGCACACGACTTTGTATGAGGCAACTTTTTTCAAGGAATTAGGCGATGTTGTATGAATCCGATGTTGTATGAAGCAGACTTTGTATGAGGTATTACTGTACTGTGTTTACATGGCTCACTGTGTACTTTGTCTAGTGAAGCAGTTCCCTTGCCTAGTATAAGGTAAAATGTCCATCTTAAATTTGCCCAAACATTGTGGAGAAGGGGTACACAGTACAGGAAAAAGCATTTGTCTGGTGACACTTGTGGCAACTTTGAAAAAAGTTCACAGTTGTGTCAGAATAGTTGCCCCACCCACACCCCTTTTTGTAAATTGGATGCTGTAGTGCCTATAGTGTAGATCAGAACAGGGCTCAAGTCTGTACATCATGAGGTGCAGAGCTTAGAAAAGTCACTGGCTTGGATTGCAACTCCTACTAAGTGGCAAATGAGTGCTGCAGCAGATAAAACAAGAATTAAAGAAAGCATGATACTAGTACAAGTAGACTTTCTCACAGAGTTTGCATTTGATCTTGCACAGTACTATGCTTTCTATTTTATTTTATTTTTATAAAAAATACTGCAGGAGCCTTGCGGGATACAAATAAAACATGAAATGAAATGAAAATCATGATTTAATGATGCCTCTGTGAAACCCAAAGCCCATTTTGGTTTGTTGGCAGTCTCGCTTGCCAGGTCATTGGCATTATGTCCAGCCTAAATATCCAACTATCTCCTACGATCCTATATTTTACACCATCATTCTTTGGCAAAGAAATCTGGAGACCTTGAAAGCTTCTCTTATTCTAATTTATTTGTGATTCAATAAAGGCATTTCCTAACCTTGGGCTTTGCTTCTAATCTTTCTTTGAAGCCCTCTAAGGACTAAATGTGATGTTCTCTTGACATACAGCCTGTTGCTATGTATCAGGCTTCCTTCAATTAAATACAAAGATGGGGATCTTAGGGTCTAATTACATTGACAAATAAAATGGGAAATGCTCCGGGATAGAAGCATTTGGATTCTCATTATTTTCCATTTACTACATGAAAAAAAGAATCAATGCAATGCAGCTCGGAGTCCCCCCCTCCCAAATCTGCAGTATTTTCCTCTACTTCTGGGGCTTGTACTTTTTTTCTAATCAAATGTTTCTATATTGGTTCAGCTCATACTGGACCTGTCAAGTGCGGCTCCGGAAAATACAGGACCTGCACAGAACCCTTCTGCACAGAACCCTTCTGTGCATGCGCAGAACCTTTATGTGCATGTGCAGAACCCTTCTGCACATGTACAGAAGCCTTCTGCACAGAAGCCTTCTGTGCATGCATAGAACCCTTCTACACATGCACAGAAAACCTCTGCACAGAAGGCTTCTGTTCATGCGTAGAACGGTTCTACGCATGTGCAGAAGGCTTCTGCACAGAAGGGCATGCACAGTACTACTTTCCCCCGTCAGTCAAATTACAGGATGGCGGCGGAAAAGTGGAGGAAGCAGCGCAGAAATATGGGAAATCCTGGCCAATCCAGGATACTTGACATGTATGGTTCAGATGATGCAACTACTTAAGATGATGTGAAATGATTTGTAACTATTTTATTTAAATGTATTCCATCTAGCTACAGCAGCAAAAAAATAGAGATGGGACAGTGGGTAAACTGGCTGTTCATTTGAATCCTCTCTTCACCACACCTGGGGCCTCCACTTTATGTTCTCTTCCCTTCCTTTCCCTTCTCATTTCTTTTTCTCTCTTTTACTTTAAAAGGCTTGCCAATCTAGCACTGAGATATGCAGATGACACTACCCTAATGGCAGAAAGTGAAGAAGATCTAAAGAACCTCTTGATGAGGGTGAAAGAGGAGAGTGCAAGAGCTGGCTTGAAACTCAACATAAAAAACCCCAAGACCATGGCATCCGGTCCCACCACTCCCTGGCAAATAGAAGGGGAAGAAATGGTAGCAGTGACAGACTTTACCTTCTTGGGATCTAAGATCACTGCAGACAGTGATGCTTGCTCCTTGGGAGGCAAGCTATGGCAAACCTAGGCAGCATAATAAAAAGTAGAGACATCACCCTGCCAACAAAAGTCTGCATAATTAAAGCGATGGTCTACCCAGTAGTAATGTATGGCTACAAGTGCTGGACCATAAGGAAGTCTGAGCGCAGAAGAATAGACATCGTTGAACTGTCTACTGGAGAAGACTTTTGAGTCACCTGGACTGCAAGGAGATTAAATCAACCCATCCTAAAGGAAATCAACTCTGCCTGTACTTTGCCCAACAAATGAGAAAAGAGGTACTCACTGGAGAAGACCCTGATGCGAGGAAAGATTGAAGGCAAAGGGAGAAGGGGGCGGCAGAGGATGAGATGGTTAGACAGCACCACTGACACATTGGATGCAGATCTGGGCAGATTCCAGAGGATGGCAGATGACAGAGGACCCTGGTGTGCTGTGGTTCATAGGGTCACAAAGGGTCAGACTCAATTGAATAAAAACAATCTAGCACTAGGGTAGCTAGTTGATCAAAGAAGAAGGGGGGGGCGGGGAGAATGAGGCCTGGAAAGAGAGAGAATGGTGGAAATTTAAGGTAGGTTTGGTCTAACTATGCCTCATGCATAGTCAACTTAAGCAGAGCTACCTTAACAAGCTGGAAATAAGGCTGAATTGAAAACTTTCTCCTCTCTCTCTGCCGATTCCTAACTTTTCTTCTCTTTGATCACCTAACTGGGCAGCAAAGTTAAGGAAGGAAGGAAAACAGACTCGGGCACTACCTGTAGGGAGGAGATGATTCAAATGATGTTGTGTTCTGTAAAGCAGTGCCTTTAACAATGTACCTTTACCATGTGTTATCAATGTAACCTTTCTGTGTGCAACATTATAACCATCACCTGTATCAATGTAAGCCTAATAAGGGGACGCGAGCTAGTGACCACCAGAGGGTCCAGCTCTAATGGATCATAGCCACCTGGTTCAGCAGCGCGGGAAGATTCCCCGCGACTTCCTCACCTGATCAAGAAGGGCGTGACCTCCCACGACGTCACGCAGGCAGCAACCAATAGTCTGTCAACGAGCCACATTCAAATGTATAGCCAGCTGTATATATTGAGCTACCCATCCGCCATTACCACATGTTCCTCCGGATCATCATGCAATAAACTTGTGTTAAGCCAACCCTTCGGCTGTTTCATTGTCTTTGGTCCCTTACACCAAATTGGCGACGAAGGTGGGATGGCAGCCCACGGGACCAAGACATGCGCCGCTTTCGAAATCAGGAAACCGGGCGACTGGGAGATCTTCGAGATGGACTTCCAGGCCGCACTGATCGAGTCCGAAGTCACGGAAGAGGCGAAGAAAAGGGCCATCTTCACCAGAATGCTCGGACAAGAAACAAAAAGGACCTTGGTGGACCTGATTGCACCGAGGAGGGTGAGCGAATTCAAAGCCAAGGAACTCATGCAGTTGCTGCGTGAGCACGTCCGGCCCGCCACGGCGATGTTTCCCACTCGGAGTGCGTTTTGGAGGCGAGTCCAAGCGCCCGGGGAGACGGTCGCCGCGTTCGTGGCGGCCCTGCGGCTGGCGGCCGGCCCGTGCAAATGGGAAAACGTCGAAATCACCCTCCGAGACTGTGTGCTGTGCGGCCTGAACGACGCCGAAACCCAGCGCACATTAATGAACCAGGAGCCGCCTCCCACGCTGCAGGAGGTCGTCAGAGCGGCCCAGGCCGCAGAAGCTACGAAGGCCGGGGTCCAAGAACTCCAGGACTGGCGGCCAAAGTCGAGCAAAGTAGAGGCTCCGGTGCAGGTGGCCCGGCAAACTTCGAGGTCGTCTACGGAGAGCAGCAACGACGAGGACGTACAGAGGGTCTGGAAGGAGAGCCGACGATGCGACGGCTGTGGCGCGGCCCACGACCGCGTGAAATGCCCCTTCCGGAAGGCCGAGTGCCACAACTGTGGCCGCCGCGGGCACATCGCCAAGGTGTGCAGGAAGAAGTGCGAGTCCCGGAGAAGCTCCCCAGACCGTTCCGCGGGACGAGACCGCCCAGCGAGACCCAAAGACGGCGCCCAGGCCACGCGGAAGCAGGACGGCGTGGGCCGCGTCGCCGACGGCAGCGAGGACGACGCCCCAGTGTTCAGCGTGTCTACGGGACACCCCCGCTACTTTGTTGAGGTACTAGTCCAAGGGGTGCCCATTAGGATGGAAATTGACTCGGGGTCCTCGTATTCAATCATTTCCCAGAGGGAGTTTTTCGGAATTGCCCCCCAAAAGCAGCCCAAGCTCAAAGCATTGAGGGCCACATTACGGGACGTGCAAGGGAACAGTATTCCAGTGTTGGGGGTTGGAGAATTTCAGGTCAAATTCAAGGAGCACGCCGCGTCCCTTCCCCTGGTCGTGCTCAAGGGAGGAAATTGCAGCCTCCTCGGGACTCAATGGTTCCAGCCCCTGGGTTTGTTCATTGGGGGGGTGCATGCCGTGGGGATACACGCTGTTGGGGCTGACCCAATTCAGGAGGTGTGCGAGGCGCACCCCGAAGTCTTCAAAACGGGACTGGGGAAATTCAAGGGGCCCCCAGTGACTTTCGACCTGGACCCGGAGGTCCGCCCGGTTCGCCTAAAACCACGCCGGGTGCCGTTCGCACTCAAGAACAAGATAGAAGCGGAACTGGACAAATTGGTGGGTCAGGGGATTCTTGTGCCTGTAGATTCTGCGGAGTGGGAAACTCCAATTGTAACTGCTCTAAAGTCCAATGGGGAGGTCCGCATATGCGCCGACTACAAGTGCACCATCAACAAGGCGATCCGCCCGAATGCATATCCGGTGCCGGTAGTCAGCCATCTGCTGGCCAGGTTACACGGGGGGAAATGTTTCGCTAAGCTCGACTTAGCACAGGCCTACCAGCAGCTCACAGTGTCTCCTGCCGCAGCTGCTGCGCAGACCATAGTCACCCATAAGGGGGCGTTCCAGGTGACGCGCCTCCAATTCGGCGTGAATTCGGCGCCAGGAATTTTCCAGTCACTCGTGGAACGCCTCCTGAAGGGTCTGGAGGGGGTGTTGCCTTATTTTGATGACGTGTTAATAACAGGGGGAGTCGGGCTGAATTGGCCAAGAGGTTGGGGAAGGTCCTGACGATATTCGAAAAGGCGGGGCTGAGGTTGCGAAAGGACAAATGCGTCTTCTTCGCAACCGAGGTTGAATTCCTAGGGTTTTGTGTGACTCCTGAGGGGATAAAACCATCCAAGTCTAAGGTGGCAGCCATCAAGAGAGCCCCCCGCCCCACCTCCAAGCCCGAGTTGCAGTCGTTCCTAGGGCTGCTCAACTTTTACCACTCCTTCCTTCCCCGGAAGGCAGCGGTGGCTGAACCGCTACACAAGCTGCTAAAGAAAGAACAGGCATGGGAGTGGGGCGATGCCCAAGAGAGGGCATTTAGTGAGCTGAAAAGCCTCCTGGCGTCCGACGCCATACTGACCCACTTCGACCCCAAACACCCAGTAGTTCTGATCTGTGATGCATCTCCAGTGGGGGTGGGGGCGGTGCTGTGCCACGTGCTGGAGAACAGAAGGGAGGCCCCGATAGCATTTTACTCCAGGTCCCTGTCCCAAACAGAGAGAAACTACGCACAGACGGACAGGGAGGCCTTAGCGATAGTCTCGGGGACGAAAAAATTTCACGATTTTCTGTATGGCCGCCCCTTCACCATTGTGACGGACCACAAACCACTGCTAGGCATTTTTACCGCGGATAAGCCCACCCCTCAAATCCTGTCCCCAAGGATGCTCAGGTGGGCCATTTTTCTCAACGCGTATCAGCACACGTTGGTCTACCGGCCCGGGAAAGAGATCAGCCATGCGGACGCCCTATCTAGGTCTCCCCTTCCCCTAACGCCCAGCCAGGTGAGCATGGGGGAGCGGGACCATCAGGTTCTCATGATAGAGGTGCTGGATTCGCCTCCCGTAGTGCCCGCCGACATTGCCAAAGCGACAGAGAAAGACAAAACGTTAGCGACGGTAAGCTCCTGGCTGCAGAAAGGGTGGCCCGCATCCTCCCCAGCGGAGGAGTTCGCTCCATTTTTCAGAAAAAAGCTAGAACTGTCCCTAGAGAGGGGGTGTCTTGTGGGGGCAGCGGGGGGTGATTCCCACTTCCCTTCGGCCGCGGGTGCTCAAACTGCTTCACGTCAGCCACCCCGGCATCGTGCGATCCAAGGCGCTGGCCCGGAGTTACTTCTGGTGGCCCCAGCTAGACGCCGACATCGAGCACATGGTCGGCACTTGTGAAAGCTGCCAATGCTCCAGACCAGAGGAGGCCCGCCTTCCCCACAGGGAATGGGACGCGGCTAAGGGGCCGTGGTCCCGGGTGCACGTAGATTTCGCGGGCCCAGTCAGAGGCACCCTGTTCCTCCTTGTAGTGGACGCTTTCTCTAAATGGTTGGAGGTTATCTCAGTCACGAGCACCTCCTCGGCCCAGACCATTAGGCATTTGCGGAGGCTCTTTTCCACGTTCGGCATACCCGACACGTTAATTAGCGACAACGCTAGTTGTTTTACGTCCTCCGAGTTTAGGGCTTTCATGGAGATTAACGCCGTTCGGCATATCACCTCCGCCCCTTTTCACCCGGCCACCAACGGCCAAGTAGAGCGCCTCGTCCGCACCACGAAGGACGCGTTGCGGCGCATGGGCCCAGGGGATCTGAACCTGCAAGTGTGTCAGTTTCTGCTAGGGTACAGGGTAACCCCATTGGCGTCAGGATACTCCCCCGCAGAGCTCTTAATGCGCAGGAAGCTGACCACCATCCTCACTAGGCTAGATCCCACGAGGGTAGAGGACAAAGGAAGGAACATCGGGCTGGAAGTCACAAAGAGTTTCAGCATAGGCACCCCCGTGCATTGCAGGAATTACGCCAGCACGGGCCCAGCCTGGGTGCTGGGCGTAGTCGTGGAACAAACCGGCCCCGTGTCGTACCGCGTGGAAACCAGCACAGGGCTCCTATGGAGGCGGCATGCAGACCAGCTCCGACGCAGGGTCTCCGATGAGCAGGACACGGGTCACGCAGGAAATAAGTCAGCGTTAGGGTTCTCCCCCACCCGTTTAGCCCAAGGGGGAGGAGAAGGGGACCGTGGGCCCCCACCAAGGGGGGAGGAGGATATCCTCATAGATACCCTGGGGGATCTTTCCGAGGAGGAGGAACCCGACCCCATACATATCTCGCGGAAAGTCCCCACAAACGCGGGTACCCCTACCAACTTAGATTTTGATTTTCAGAACCGGGGGGTTTTTTCGGAGTGGTCCCCCACCCGTCCAAGCGAGAAGAGGGGTTTTTCGTTAGTCCCGACGGCCCCCGGTCTGCCCACAATGGAGTTTTTCCCTTCCCCTAAGGCCGCCAGACAGCGGCAAGCCACTAACAAGTCTCCCTCTCCCTTTTCAGGACAAGGGACCAGGGAACAAAGAAGCAGTAACGCCCCCGGGGGGGCAGCCCTCTTCACGGCCCAAACGCACATGCAACAAGCCATCTTGGCTGAGAGACTTCGTCTCATCCTAGGGGGGAGGGATGTTGTGTTCTGTAAAGCAGTGCCTTTAACAATGTACCTTTACCATGTGTTATCAATGTAACCTTTCTGTGTGCAACATTATAACCATCACCTGTATCAATGTAAGCCTAATAAGAGGACGCGAGCTAGTGACCACCAGAGGGCAGTAGCGAGCGTCCAGCTCTAATGGATCATAGCCACCTGGTTCAGCAGCGCGGGAAGATTCCCCGCGACTTCCTCACCTGGTCAAGAAGGGCGTGACCTCCCACGACGTCACGCAGGCAGCAACCAATAGTCTGTCAACGAGCCACATTCAAATGTATAGCCAGCTGTATATATTGAGCTACCCATCCGCCATTACCACATGTTCCTCCGGATCATCATGCAATAAACTTGTGTTAAGCCAACCCTTCGGCTGTTTCATTGTCTTTGGTCCCTTACTCCAAAAATGGTTAACAAGCTGCAAACAATGCTTGTATCCTTCTTTCTCTCTGCTGATACCTGTGAAGTTATGTTGAAGGATTTTAACCCTGGAAAATCCAACTTCCTAGATGCAAATTCATAGTTGCTCCATTTGCATTTTTCTACCGTGAAGTCACACCCTTATTTAGAACACATTAGATAGTAAAGGAAAGCTTATTGCTAGGTGTGTATAATTCAGAAGCAACTTCATGGCACAGACAAAACAATGGGGAGGAGAGGCAACTGAATCAATGTCTTATCTTTCCCTAAACCAGAATAATTAGATTAAAAAGTTCCCATTGCCAACACACATGTAGCATTATGCATTAAGCAAATGTTTCCTTTGGCCCTAAACTGGGAGCCATCACCATGTCTTGTGATTGTGACTGGTAGACTTGAGTTATGTGCTGTGTTCTGAATCTGCAATCTTTCAGCTTTATTGGATGATTCTGGGTTTTATTTTATCATTTTATTGTCTTAGTTTTATTGCATTATTTTGTAGTTAATGAGCATATGTTGTTTATCTGACTAGATAGCAAGGTGATTCAAAAATGCTATTAATTAATGTGATTCTATTCAAGCAGGGGGCCAGGTCACAATCTCTCAGTTAGTTTCAAGGGCCGGACAGCCATTTTGCCCTGCCTATATGATGGGGGTGGCTATTTTGTCCCAACAGCTTCAAAGGGGTGGTCATTTTGTTTCTTGAGGGGTGGGGGCACATGAAATGGTGCTGCAGGCTGGATCCGGCCCACAGGCCTTAGGTTGGGAACCCCTGCCATAGAGCAATGCCTTTTATTGTGAAGTAAAATGTTATGGTTCAGTGTACATAGCAAAATAATCTAGACCACAGATCAGCCTTCTCTCAGTACTTGAGTATGTTGGTGCATGATTTTTGTACTTTGACTTCTGTCACAAACAAATGCTACAGTATAATTTCACTTGCCACCACAGAGGACCACAAATGGTGCAAAAGAGTGGAAATGAATGACAGGTTTTGCTAGGATTAACAATGACACACAATAGAGTTGCAGCACAGTCCTATTCACAGTTATTTAATATTTAATAATCCAGCCCAATTTATCCATACTTGGAGGAAAGAAGTTTTGTTGTATAATGGTCGGGCGAGCAAACTGCCATTGCTTACTCGGCATGACTGATAAAGGGTTTGCGTTTTCGACCCTGGAACGTGACCGTATCCTCAATAGCACCAACTCTATCTTTTCTCCCGGGGATTCCTGTGACGATGATGCTTTCAACAATTTGGAGGCTCTCGAGAAGAAATGTATTAGAATGAACCTCCACTCATCTTTCTTACTAGAATACTATAAGTCTTCCATTATACCCCGTGGTTTACGCATGCCCAAAGGTCCCACTCTTTTCTCACATAACAAACAGTTTTTAGACAAGTGGACCCTTATTTTGGACAGATGCTCGTTCGATCTTATTCTTCTAATTATTGACCAATGCAACCAAGAAGCAGAAAATTTAAATACAGAGATAGAAAAGATCAAAGATTCTATTACTTCTTCCAACGTCTCCTCTTCTGCCAGTAAAATGAGCACTTTGGAGAACAAGATCAAGGAATTTAAAGATGGGTTACTGGCTTTTAAAAACAAAAAGCTCAATCGTGACCGCAATGATTATAAGAATTCTCGGATTTACAAATGGCAGTTTGCTCGCCCGACCACTTACAAGCAGGTTACTTGGCGTCGACCCTTGGAAGATACCGATTTCGAAACTACAGATTCGGACATTGCAGATTCATCAGCAGATGAAAGGACTCGCGATCCATACAATACCAGATTCCATCGCAACAAACAGCTCACCAATAAGCACAACTCTAGTAATGATTTTTTAGGACAGCGCAATGTTCGCAAGAACAAAAAGAAGTAAGACCTTCTTTGGTCTTCAATCTATCCCGAAGGGTCCTTACGGTAAGGGAAAACCAACTTTTAGACCTTGGTTTAGGTTTTGTCCCCACTCCTAAGTATTCCTCTTTTAAGACACGTATTGACATCTTTAAGTTAATCCGCTTACTCAAATTACGAACCTTCTTTAAAGATTCCCCTAGCAGTTCCAACCCTTTTTCTCCCCGCTCCACCTTCACCCCAGCTGTTGACAATCCTGCCATTGAAGTGTTTCGTAGAGTTGTTCTACGGGACATTTCCATTTTAGAAGATCGCTATCACTCTTCTCATAATCTATCTTGAGATGACATGCACCTCCTTGAAGACTTAGGTAACGATCCAGATATCATCATTAAGGCGGCTGACAAAGGGGGTGGGGTAGTTGTTATGGACAGGATTAACTATATTGAGGAAGCTCACAAACAACTTTCCAACCCTCATTTCTACAGCACACTTGACAGGGACCCCACAGCACATGTGTCTAATATCATTAAAATAGTATTACAGGAAGGACTTGCTTTGGGATTCATTTCAGAATCCACTTTTCGTTTTCTCTTCAATACACACCCGCGAGTACCCATCTTTCATCTATTGCCGAAAATTCACAAACTTCAGTCTGGTTCTATCCATGTACCTTGCAGACCCATTATAGCTGCTAATGATGCCCTTTTGGAACCTATTGCTATCTTTATTGATCACTTTATATGCCCTTTTGCTTCTGACACTCCTTGTTACGTTAAGGATTCCTCCCATTTTATTCAACTTTTAGAACACACTTCCGTTCCTGATGATTGTATTCTTGTTACCATGGACGTGGCTTCCCTCTACACCAATATACCTCTTCAAGAAGCTCGGATTCTCGTCGAACATCTTCTATTATCTCGTACTAATCCCGATCCTCCTACACATTTTCTTTTAGACCTTCTTGATATAGCATTTGAGCACAATTTTTTCCGGTTCATGGACACATTTTATTTGCAGATACAAGGTGTGGCTATGGGTTCAAATTTTGCCCCTTCAGTTGCTAATATTTTTATGAATAATTTTGATCAAACATTCATTCTCAACCCCTCTGTCAATCCTTTTTTTTGCGGATATTTTAATTTATAAACGTTACATTGATTATTTGTTTTTTGTTCTTTCCAATCCGGCTTCTCTTTCTGGTTTTCTTACCTGGATTAATTCTTTACATACTCATTTAACTTTTACTCACACTTCTAGCTCCGTTTCTGTATCTTTTCTGGACTTAGAATTTTTTGTTGTGGCCAATCAACTCAACATGCGCCTCTTTAACAAACCCACAGATAGGCACGCCTATTTACAGTTTCATTCATACCATCCTTCATCTTTGAAAAACAACATACCCTACAGTCTATTTCTTCGGGCTAAAAGGAATTCAGCATTTTCAATCATCTGCTACTAATATCCGACAATCACTACTAATTAGAGGGTACCCCATCCATGTGATTAACAACGCTTACAAGAAGGTGACCAATAGATCTAGGTGTTCCATGTTTCAGCGCAAGGCTAAGAATACACAGAACAATATTTTTTGGTCTATAGACTTCACTCCCCTTGCGCAACAAATTAAGAAGACCATGCATTGGCACTGGCACATATTAGATTCTGTCTCTGGGTGCAAAGAAAAACCCATGATCAGGTTTCGCAAAACTAGAACCATTGCCGGTATTCTATCCAAAACCGATTGCCTACTCTCTTCAACAACCCCTTCTGCATTTCCTGTTGGGCACTATCCTTGCGGACACTGTAAGTTTTGTCGTTATATGTGGAAAACGGATGTAATTCTTACTCCTAGTAGTACTTTTAGACTGCAACTTTCCCAGTTCTCTAACCGCAATTCATGTGACATCGTGTATATTATAATCTGTCCTTGTGGGTTGCCTTATGTGGGACAATCTTCTAGACGCCTTAAAACTAGACTTGGGGAACACATTTCGCCTATTCGAAATAACGTTGTTACAGCACCTCTCGTTTCTCATTATGTTGACAAGAAGCACGCTCCCACTGATCTTAAAGTTGCTGTACTAGAATCCTTTTCCCCTCGTCAATTTCATTCTATTAATAAGGAACGCTTTTTGTTACAACGTGAAGCATTTTATATCCACCGTTTTTCCACTCTTCATCCCACAGGTTTGAACACAGAACAAGATTATTCTGCTTTCCTTTAAGTTTGTATGTCAGTCTCTCCTACCCCTTTAACAGATTTTTCCTTCTTACTTATGATTTCATTGCTTATTACAGTCATCAATCTCACATGACTCTACCTGGGAACTATATGTAGCTGCTATTTTCTCAGCTTTTTTAACGCTCCCACCCTTTATGAGTATTCTTTCTGAGGTGATTTCCAGCGTGTTGTTACAGGTACTACTGTTATGCTTTAAATTTGTCAGATTTGGTGCTTTTTGGCTTGTTACTGCTTTTTGGCTTGTTACTGTTTCTGTATGTATATGTCCTACGTATGTAACTGATTTTGTATGCATTTTTTCGTATATTATTGTTGCCTGTTTATAACTGTTGTCACCTGAGGTCTTGGTTTCCTTTGCAGATCTTGACAAAGAGTACGAAATATTCTGTACTGGAACAATATCGACCTGTTTCTGCCTCTACCACGTTCCTCTTTGGTGACGTCTGCATAGCCCTCCCGGCTGCCTGTATTGCATATCGTACTTCTTCTTGTACATTACAAGATTGTCCACACAGACTCCTTATGGACTTTTGATACTGACTTTAGCCCTGTTCCCGTTGTTACCACGTTCCTTTTTTTGATGTTCACATAGCCCTCCTGGCTGTCCTTATTGCATATCGTACCTTTTTGCGAATTTGACATGATTGTCTACACGGATTGCAAATGGATTTATGATACGAACTTTTTACATGTCACTTCGGAACTTGCCCTCCAGACATTCTCAACTTTGTTATGACTTTTTCATGGACTCCATGACTAGGCTTCACTATTGCGATATATTGTATACTTAGGACATACTGTTTTCTCGACAGTTGTCTATGTACCTTTCGGACTTTCTCTTGGTGAATGCCTAGTTTCTATAGTGTCTGCGTTTTACTAGCTTTTGTCTGGTTGGCTTGTTCGTGCTTTATTATTATTATCCTTGTTTACCAAACATTAAATCTATTCATTTTCTTAGTTTTTGTTTCTATTTTTGGGGTGTACCTTTCTCCCTCTCTTGTTTACATCTTACACCCTTGCCGCTTTTCCTCCCTCTTCACTCTTTATAAAGCATATAAGCTTTGCAAGCGCACCCCCCAAAGAAAGACTCAGACACCGGTATATGGATAAAGGCATCGGGCCACTTTTATTGAATAATGCCCTAGTCCGAATTATAACTTTCAATTGGTGTAATCATCCAATTGTAATTCTTTAAGGCAAGCAGGCTGCAGTAACACTGGTAAGGTTCCTCCCAAAATGCCAATGGCAATTGGCTACATGTAACTATTTGTATCAGTTTGTTTGTTGACACAAACAAATTGTTGACCGGAGTCAATATCTAACTAATGACCCCACTCTCTGACGCGTATCCGTAAAATCACGGGGTGATGCATGCTGTCTAGCTGTAGCCATCACCCCGTCGCCTGGTTCGTCGTTGACCGGACAACGTTTAACCAACTTATACCTGTCTAGTGTTGTCCAGTCAATTGTGAACCTGCCGGATACTTATGGGTCATAAATCTTTACCTTACCAGTGCTACCCGCCACACGGGGAGGCGTCCATGATGACTCACCGCCCCCCCCCAGACCGTCAGCTCGGTCACCAGGCCTGCTTGCACCTCATCCAGAAAGAGGTACATACCTCTAGATGACAGGTGGACCCCATATCCTGCCTACAGGTCAAAATTTCTGTAAGCCTATCCTCAGATATCTAATGGCTGTCCCCAAGCCATTCTCAGCAAGGAACTGGGCAACAGCCCTCTCCACTGACTGCCAGGATGGTCCGAACCACGGAGATCCATGTCTCCTCTAAATTGGTGTCTCGGCACGATGTTAGACCATAGCGACTGTGTGTAAGCCATAAATGATATAAAACGCCAGGTCACTGCACCTCGACAGTTTAAGGAAAGGTCAGTGATCCGTGTGAGATCATTGCCGCCGAGGTGCAGAATAAGAACATCAGGCGGTCCAGCATCCCTGATGGACATCAGGAATGGCAACAGTTCCCGCCCTCTCATGCCGCGCATACCATACCACCGCATACGTGCGGATGCACGCAGCCCGAGCTGGGGTCCACACTCTGTCGCCGCAGCATATACTGCTGCCCAGTGTACATAGCTGCGGCCCACCAGCCCCACTGCCACCAGTGTGCAGAGACACACAGGATCTGTAAAAGAGGAGAAGGGGTTAAGGATATAACTAGGTACTCATACAGTGAGGGGACGTACATATAGGAAAAATACGCGCACACCCCCACGTGCCCACATATATCCGCCTCCGAGTACCCCAAACGCAGCCGCGGTCAATGCGATGCCTATCCTAAATAAATGGGTGCCATAACGGGTCCCACACTGTGAAGCGCGGTACCGGTCACCCTCCGGAACTTAAATTTGGTAAGGGTAGACCCATCCTGGTGGCAGAAAAACAGGCTAGGGCGCGCAGCAGGCACTGCCAATCGCATGTAGGGCACCAACCGGAGCGATGTCAGCAAATGTACATCATAGCAGTATACACCACTGCCCACTCGATGCTGATCGGCCTTCGAGGGACGAATCCCCAACTGAGCCCACTCTTGTTTGATATAGACAGGTCACCGCCTCCGAGGTGCAGCATTAAAACATGTGGCAGCCCAGCATCCCCAATGGACATCAGGAATGTCAACAGTTTCCGCCACCTCTATGCCATGCACACCATACCACTGCATACGTGCGGTTACGAGTCGTCCGAGATGGGGTCCCCATTCTAATGAAGCGGCATACTGCGCCGCCCCAGTGCACAGAGTTGTGGCCCACCAGCCACACTACCACCAGTGTGCGGGAACACATAGTGTCTGTAAAATAAGGAGGGAGAATAGAGGGCAGACAAGGCACTCATTCAGTGCAGGGACGAATAGACAGAGGAAAGTGGGCAAATCCACACCTGCCCATGCAACATATGTCGGGCTCTGGGCACCCAAACGCAGCCGCAGCTGATGCGGCGCCCAACCAGGAGGAATGGGTACCAATTCTAGTTCAGTCAGGGTAGACCCGGCTTGGTAGCAGACGACAGGCCAGGGCGTGAACCAAGTGCTGCCACAAACACCTGTGGGGGAGCGACCAGACATATGGCAGCGCCAGGCTAGTAGCGTCTCCCGGCTGATCGGCCCTTGAGGAGTGAATCCTCACCAGAGCCCACTCCTGATCGAGCAACCCATAATCTAGCGCCAGTGCCCTGCAAAACATGTCCCCCGTTGAAGGTAGTAGCAGCTAACTCAATCTGGGAGCTCCAGATCAAGGTACAGGTGGTTGCCTGAAAGTGTACTCGCCGCACGCAGCATAAGCGTTGCCGCGTAAGAGTCACATACAGTAACCACACTTGCTAACAGGGGTCGTCGCTGGCCTCATAAGGGGAAGGCGCCGCCCGAAGCCTAAGGTCTTGACGTATGCTAACCATGACGGGCCAGGGAAAACAACCACGGCCCTGCCATCATTGTCCAAGCACTGTACCATTGGAATGGCCAAATGAGGACGGGCCCTCATACATCCTGCCATGGATGCCCAATAGGCCGGCAACCAATCGGCCCCATGGGGGGGGGCAGGGTGCGGCGACGGGGCAACTCCTTGACCCTGTCGTCCTGCTCCTAATGCCCTAATCAGTGTGTTCACAATGCAGGAGGGGGAAAACGTGAATATATTCCCCAAACCACAGTGCCTAGCTAATAGCCCAGTACGAGTGGGCACCCAGGGGCATAGAGCAACCGGCCGACAGCAGAACCACCGTTGGCACTGATTGTAGTGGATAAACACATAACCGGCCCTACGGGCCCAGAGGAAGTAAATAAAAGCATAGGGGCGGTCACCCCAGTAAGAACCAGAGTGTAATTGGCCTGCTGCGACTATGGCCACTACACACACACCCCAGCGTGACAAGCTAGCATCAGAGGTGTGCTCATTTGACCAGGGTACTCACTCGGTGCACCCCACGAGCCGCCCCCACTGGGGTTCCAGCCCGTGGTGGGCGTCGGAGGTCGCGATGTCCCTCTCACTCCGTGTTCCCGTGCGTCCCGGCTGGATGGGGAGCTGCAAGGCACCAGCCTATGCTGGCCTGATGGCATCCGGCAGCTCAACCCTGTTGGCAGCCCACTGCGCAGCCATGGCCGGCACGTGGGCCGGAACCGCCGAGTTGGCGCGCCCACCATCCGAGGTGGCGGAGCAATGACCATTGATGCCTCCATTGCCGAATTGCAGGCAAGGGAGCATCCGCAACATCTAACCCACCAGGACAAGGTGGGCCGGATGGGCCGGATGGGCCCACCGGGTAATTGATACGGGATAACCCATGGATAACACATGACCACGGAACTGCAGTGGCTCAAGTCGCTAAGACGCTGACTGGGAAGCGGAAGGTCAGCAGTTCGATTCCCGAGTACTGCAGGACGGAAATGATCTCCCGTCTTCGTCCCAGCTCCTGCCAACCTAGCAGTTCGAAAGCAAGAAATTGCAAGTAGATAAATAGGGACCACTGCGGTGGGAAGGTAACAGTGTTCCGTGCGCTCCGGTGTCTAGTCATGCCTGCCACATGACCACGGAAACGTCTGCAGAAGCAGACAGCGCTGGCTCTTCGGCTTAGAAACAGAGATGAGCACTGCACCCTAGAGTCAGATACGACTGGCTTTCGAGCAAGGGAAACCTTTACCTTTACCTAACCCATGGTAATCCCCGGCCATAATAGGGGCATGCCTAGCAATATGGCCCGTGAGGGGCCGGAATGATGGTGGGGCGGAAACCCACACCGTGCCCAAGTGGGCCGCTATGCCCAAGCCGGGCAAATAAGCAGCGGGGGTAAGAACCCCAGCAGGGCAGGCCTGTGCCACCCCCCGCCCGAGCCCCCAGCTCGGGCTCATGGGACCTGCGGCGTTGCCATCCGAGCCCTCTGGCCCGGTGGAACTCCCGAAAAATAGAGGGGGTGGGCTGAGGACCCCCCCCCCCGGCACAGAAGAACAGTGAAGCATTCCGTTCTGCAGTGCTCGGAATCGAACCGCTGACTTTCAGCCTCTCAGTCAGCCTCTTAGCCACCTGAGCCACTGCAGTCCGGAGTGAAATCAAGTCTCTTGCAAAGAGGCAAGCAAAGGTAAAAAGAAGCCTCGAACAGAGGCTAACAGGGGAGGAAGCAACGGAGCAAATTGCGCTTCTAAAAGCCAATCGAGCCTCTAGCAAAGAGGCGAGAAGAAAACGAGGCCTCGAACAGAGGCTAGCAAAATCAAGCCTCTTGGAAAGAGGCGAAAAGGGGAGGGAGCAACGGAGCAAACTTCTCCGCTCCGTCGCATTCTAAAATGGCAGCTCGGCTGCCTCGTGGCCACCCCTTTTATAGAGGAGTGGCCACGCCCCCTAACTACCCAGATATCTGAGTCCGGGTGGGTGGGGGCCCCGCAAAGAGCGGGGGCCCCTACATTTAAAGCATAGTTTTCCAAATGTGCAACACTGTTTAGCACCATGCTTCAATCCACAATTTCTGCATACTTGACTCTTTAGTATCTCCTTTCCATTGCTTTTGAATTAGACATTTCCTCTTTTGAATCTGGCTTGCTTACTTTCTGTTCCTCCCTATTCAAAGCATGTTAAGTGACTTCTGAATGCAGCTCTTTGCACGATGTCAGTTGTATCCTTTAATAGAAGCTATGTCAAGATTGTGAAAACCATGCCTTCTTAATTCAGTTACCGGTACTTATTGATGCATAGTTTGAACTGCCTTTGGTTTGCATACAAAAACATATTTCTTTCAAAAATTCCATCAGTTTTTGATGTGCAATATTCTTCAGACTCACCAAGTATCTCGTCCAGTTTCATATTCTATCCTACACCAAGCCTGAAGCAATTACTCATTTCCAGTAGTTTTTCCAATATCATAGGAAGACAAAAATAATAATGAAGATTTGGTTTTAATCAGTGCTTTCTTTTATTTGTTGCCAGGAGCAATTCAAAACCTTTGGCTACACTTTTTCTTATTTTCTAAAATGGCCCCTGACAACTGACATTTTGGTGGCGGGTTTAAAATATTTGTCTGCAAAAATCCAGCTACCTTAACAGAATATTAAACAGACCTTATGGTCTTCTACAGGATTGGTTCCAACAGCTACCTATTTTTTTAAAGCTTTACAACCAGTTAACTGTTGCCTCTTAACCCACTACACTCCTAATTTTCCTGTTCTGACACCATGTAATATTTCAAGATTTATAAACATGGCTACACAAATGAGGAGCAGACCAAGGAAAACATCATTCTATAGACCCTCCAAAATCTTCTTGCTTAACCATAATCATAGCTCTCTTTCTTACAAAAGCCCACAAGATGTTCAGGGCCATCTCCTAAATGATAAACTGTTTTACATTGTGCAAGTACTGTATCAGAAAACTGCAAACTCTTTTTAAAAACCTCAGTAGTTGGCAACATTGTTTTAAAATTGGAATTTCTCACTTAAATGTGCTGGAATGCATGCTCCCTTGTGTTCACAAGTTCTGTGAGATTTTTGTTCTCTATAGCCTGGAAAATCAATACAAAAAGTCTATCCTCCTCCCCACCCTCAAAGCTTGGCAGAATGGAAGAGTGAAAGCCATAAGGCTTAGAAACTCCCCAAGCAATTGGACTGTCTAAAGCAGTGGAATGAATAGCTTTTTTAGCCATCTGGCTACATATACAGTACCTGTATTGTATTTTACCTCACACCAGCATATGTGCATGCTGGAACATAATAAAATAGAGTGAGGCCACTCTCCAGCTGATGGGGGATCAGCCGGTAAGCAGCTTTTACCCTCATGCCCACCACTGATCTGGCTTCAGTAGTCTGATTAGTGGTAGGAGCACAGGTAAAAGCAGATTTACAGGTGATAGGGAATCAGTCCCCCCCCCCCGCATCAGCTGGAAAAAAGCTGCTACGGGTGTAGCTGAGGGGCAGCTGCAACCTCATCCCTGTCCAGAGCTTGGAGGAGTGCCTGGAGGCAGTCATGATGTGGATGGAGGATAACAGGCTGAGACTGAACCCAGACAAGAAGGAGGTGCTGCTGGTAGGGGATAACTGATTGCAGGTAAAGTAAAGGGAGGGGGGCTCATTCTCACTTTGAAGAAGAGCGTATGTAATTTGGGTATGCAATTTGACCAGTCTTTGACCCTGGAAAAAGAACTGCAGTGGCTCAAGTCACTAAGACGCTGACTGGGAAGCGGAAGGTCAGCAGTTCGATTCCCGAGTACTGCAGGACGGAAATGAGCTCCCATCTTCGTCCCAGCTCCTGCCAACCTAGCAGTTCGAAAGCAAGAAATTGCAAGTAGATAAATAGGGACCACTTCGGTGGGAAGGTAACAGCGTTCCGTGCGCTCCGGTGTCTAGTCATGCCTGCCACATGACCACGGAAATGTCTGCAGAAGCAGACAGCGCTGGCTCTTCGGCTTAGAAACAGAGATGAGCACTGCACCCTAGAGTCGGATACGACTGGCTTTCGAGCAAGGGAAACCTTTACTGACCCTGGAAAATCAGGTGAAATTGGTCGTCAGGTCCACATCTTTCCGTCTGAGGCACATACCCCAGTTCTGTTCTTTCCTGGATATGACACCCCCAATAGCCTCAACCTATGCACTGGTAATCTCCAGAATTGACTATTGTAATGCCCTCTATATAGGGCTACCCTTGAGGCTAGTACAGAGACTTCAGTGAGTGCACAATGTGATGGTCAGACTGGTTGTGGGCATTGGTTGGTTTGACCATACCACACCAGTCCCAGCTAGACTGCATTGGTTGCCTGTGGTGCTCTGTATCAGATTCAGGATGTTGGTGTTGACCTATAAAGCTGTGAACAGTTTGGGACCAAGCTATATGAGGGAACATCTCTTTCTCAGGAGTTATATCCAAAGCACCCAGGTATGTAAGCTCTAGAGACCTAAAGAGGCAAAAACAAAAAACCCACCATCATAACCACATTGAGAGCTTTCTCCACCATAGCCCCCTATGTCAGTAAGCCTATCAAGGCCTATAAGATCATTAGAACTGCATAGTATTGGCCCTAAATACGCATGCACTTTTATTACTTTCTCTTGCTGCTGATAGTGTTTACTTTGAATATGACTGTAAGATTATCTGATGTGATCTGGTTTTTTGTCTCTTTGGGTTATAGTTTTGTTTTTTCTGGGTGATTGCATTATATGTTTTATATATTGTAAGCCACCTGAGTGGTGCTTGCATCAAAGGTTTGGGGTATAAATGTAAATAAATTACAGGAGCAAAATGCTATTTGGATGTGGGGATCTCATCCTCAAGTGGCTTTTAAGAGCTGCCCTATACTGGCCCAAGAATGACCTAAAGAAAGACCTAAATTGTAGAAGAATCTCTGTACAAGGCCCTCCATCCTGTCTTCAGCAATTTCTTCTCCCCTGATCCTAGCAGCACCAGGAAAGGAATGCTCTGTATGCAATCAATAGGAAATGGGAGCAGGGATTTGGCAGGGGATGTCATGGTATCCATGGTTGGGAGTAGGTGACATATGTAAGGCCTTAGAGAAAGTTCGGTTTCACTTACCAGTGATAACTTTCGTTCTTCGAGTATATAGTTTGTGAATACACACTCATGGGTTATGCGCCTGCGCAGAACGGCCGATCGGAGGCTTGAAAAGCTATTGGTCAAAAGTTTTGGTGGTAAGACCGCCCACCGTACCGCCCACCCTGAGGCGCCCGCGCACCATTTTACCTCAGTTCCATAAGCCAAGCACAGGATAAACCAATTGATCTCATCCGTGCAGCTCAAGAGGGGAGGCAGGGTGGGTAGTGTGTATTCACAAACTATATACTCGAAGAACGAAAGTTATCACTGGTAAGTGAAACCGAACTTTCTCCTTCGTATAGTTTGTGAATCCACACTCATGGGAGATTAGCAAGCTCACACTTACTTGGTCGGTGGGCAGTCGGATGAGATGATCCCACGATGAAGATGATGACGGTCAGGCAGGGTGAACTGTCAAGGGCGATGGGCCCGGAGCCCCCGAGTGAGGACGACACGGCCAAGCCTGGCGTCTGCAGTGGCTCTGGTGTCCACCCTGTAGTGCTGGACAAATGTAGAAGGTCTGGACCAGGTGGCAGCCTTACAGATGTCCTCAAGCGGTGTGCCCTCCAGAAAGGCCGTGGATGTTGCAACCGCTCTGGTAGAGTGCGCCCTGACATGCGGTGGAGGGGGCAGCGATGCCGACTCGTAGGCCAAGTAGATGGTAGAGGTGATCCATTTGGAGAACCGCTGCGCAGAGATGGGTTCACCTTTGGACTTGCCCCCATACGCCACGAAAAGGCGTTGCGACTTCCTGAACTCCCTTGTCCTGCTGGTGTAAAACAATAAAGCCCGTTTGACATCAAGCGTGTGCCAAGTCCTTTCTTGGGCGTTAGTGGGGTTCTGGAAGAATGTTGGCAAGGAGATAGTCTGTGCCATATGAAACTGGGAGACCACCTTGGGGAGGAAGGTGATGTCCGGTTGGAGCACCACACGGTCATTGAAGAACTGGAGAAAGGGTGCGTCCGCCCGCAGGGCGACCAGTTCACCAGCTCGTCGAGCAGACGTGATGGCCACCAGAAAAGCCGTCTTCCATGTGAGGAGACGCTCATCCGCGATAGCCATGGGCTCGAAAGGAGTCCTGGTGAGCGCGTTAAGGACGGTGGAGAGTGACCATTGGGCCGTCGGAGTCCTGACCGGAGGGAAGGCGTTCCGCAATCCCTTGAGGAAACGTTTCACCGTTTGGTCGCGGAAGGCGCTAGAAGCGGGCGAGCCAGCTGGAGAGTGAGCCACCACCGCTGCGAGGTGTACTCGGATGGAGGCGATGCTGAGGCCCGACTCCGCCAGATGGAGGAGGTAGGTCAAGACGTCCTGCAGTTCCACCTGCGAGAGGGGGGTCTGCTGAGATGCCAGGAAAGCACAAAAGCGTCTGTATTTGGAAGTGTAGGACTTCCTTGTGGAAGGGCGCCTGGCTAGTTCCAGGATCCTGGACAGTCTGGGGTTATCCTCCACGCGGTGAGGTGGAGGCTGGGTAGGTCCGAGTGGTGGAGCTGGCCCTGCTCCATTTGGAGGAGCGTCGGTGACTCCGGTAGCGTGCGATACTGAGACGACATGCGCAACAGCAGCGGAAACCATGGTTGGCGAGGCCATGCTGGGGCCACTAGGATGGCTCTGGTCCTGTGCTGAAGCATTCTGGTGAGGACCTTCTGGACCAGGGGAAACGGAGGAAAAGCGTAGAAATAGTCCTGATCCCACCGTTTCATGAAGGCATCGCCCTCGGAGTTGACACCGATGCCCGCCCTGGAACAGTACCTGTGGCATTTCGTGTTGGACTCCGATGCGAAGAGGTCGATGTTCGGAGTCCCCCAGGCCTTGCAAAGCGACTGGAACACCTCGTCGTTCAGTTCCCATTCGTGGGTCGTCGAGGTGAGGCGGCTGAGATGGTCGGCCAGGACATTCAGCTTGCCCTGAATGTGCACTCCAATCGGGAAAATGTGCCTCTCCAGGCACCACTCCCAGAGTTGCACAGCAAGGTAAAGAAGGGTGGTGGATCGCGTTCCTCCCTGCTTGTTCAGGTACGCTACAGCCGTGGTGTTGTCCGAGGCTACTTGGACCGCCTTGCCCGTGAGCAAGCTCTCGAAGGAACGGAGGGCCTTCCAAATGGCCAGTAGCTCCAAGTAGTTGATATGGTGCACCATCTCCTGAGGCGACCAAGGGTTGTTGACCGTGAGAGTCCCGCAGGCAGCCCCCCAGCCGAGGTTGCTTGCGTCGGTCAATATTTGCAATGAGGGTTGCGGGGGGTAAAAACTCTTCCCCGTTGTCACGTTGAGTGGTGTCGTCCACCACACCAGCTGGCCCCTCAGCTCCGGGGACGGGGTTAGCCGCTTGGACTGACTCTCCCGGAGCGCATCGAATTCGTGCAGAAGCCACGACTGTAGGGACCGGAACTTTAACTTGGCGTGAGGGACCACAGCCGTCGTTGAGGCCATAAGGCCTAGCAGTCTTTGAGCCTTTTTCGCCCGGATGCACGGTTTGGTGCGTAGGTCGTTCACTCCCTGCGCGATGTCCTGCAGGTGCTTCTGGGGTGCAAAGGCTCTGGTGGCAAGCGAGTCGAGTACCGCTCCGATGTACTCGACGCGTTGAGAGGGGATCAACTTCAATTTGGTGAAGTTGATCCTGAGGCCGAGACTCTCCATGAGGTGGACCGTGAACTGCGTGTCCCGAATGGCCGACGAGCTGGTGGGGGATACAATCAGCCAGTCATCGATGTATGGGAAGACCCTGATTCCCCGCTGGCGAAGGAAGGCGGCCACCGGAGCCATGCATTTGGTGAAGACTCGCGGTGCCGTGGCCAGACCGAACGGTAGACATCGGTACTGGTAAACCGAATCGCCGATGCGGAATTGAAGGAACCTTCGGTGCTCCTCGAGGATGGAGACATGGAAGTAAGCGTCCTTGAGGTCTATGACTGTGAACCAGTCCCCTTTGTTAATGAGGGGAAGGACGGTCTGCAGGGTCACCATCCGGAACTTCCTGGTGTGGATGCATTTGTTGAGGCGGCGCAGGTCCAGGATCGGGCGAAGTCCTCCGTCCTTCTTCTGGACCACGAAGTACCTCGAGTAGAAGCCGTTGTCCCAATCGGGCGGGGCCACCCGCTCGATGGCTCCCTTGGACAGAAGAGTTGATATTTCTTCCTCCAAATGGGGGGACGAGGTGGTGAAACGATGTCTTCCTACCCGAGGCGCCCGCACGAACTCGATGGCGTAGCCAGAGGACAAGATCCTTAAGACCCACCGGTCGTCCGTGATGCCCGACCATACCTGAAGGAAGTTCCGGAGGGGGAGGTACGGGAGATGGAGCGCGAGAGACTCGGCCGTCGCAGCTTCAAACGCACGACTTGGACTTAGCGTCCGAGCGCTTGCCGTGTCCGTAGGGCTGGTAGCGCGGCTTGTGCTGGCGTCGTTGCTTGTAAGAGCCAGACTTGGGCTGCTCCACGGGGCCACCCTGTTGTTGCGGGTTCCCCTGGTAGCGCCGCGTGAAGGGCTGGAACCTCGGCCTGGCCGGCGGAGCCGGCGTGGTGAGCCCCAGAAACTTGGCGGTGGAGTTGGTCTGCCGCATTTCATTGAGGACCTTGTCCGTGTCCTGCCCAAAAAGGCCTTGCCCGTCAAAGGGAAACTCCTCGATGAGCTTCTTCATAGCGTCATCGAGGGAGGTGCCCCTAAGCCAGGCGTGGTGACGGAGCAGGATCGCAGACGACATGTCCTTCGCCGCATAGTCATTTATATGCCTGGCGGTTCGCATCTGTTGCTCTGCCAGGATATCGCCCTCGGACGCCAGCACGTCGATCCGTTTCTGGGCGTCGGCAGGTAACGTCGCCGTCTCGGCCTTCACCCGCTCCCAGAGGTGAGACTGGTACAGGCCCATGGCAGCCGAGTAGTTGGCTGCGCGAAGGAAGAGGGAACCGGTGGCGTAGAATTTGCGGCCCACCGCGTCCAGCTTCTTCCCCTCCGGGGTCGACGGCACCGGGAACCCGCTGGTGGCCGTCCTGTGTTGGAAGGCCTTGACCACCAGGGAATTCGGCAGGGGATGCGCCTGCAGGAACTCGACGTTCTCGTCCAGGACTCTATACATGCCGTCGAGCCTGGACGAAACGGAGTGCATGGACACCGGCTTCCTCCACGTCGCCTTCGCCGACGTCAGCATGGACGGAAGCATGGTGATATGGACCGGCCTATCCAGTTTTGCGGTCATTTGGTCCTCACCTTCCAGTGGCGGCTGGTCCACCTTCAGGTTCAACGCGGTCCCCAGTCGCGTCAGCATGGCCGTGAGCGAGCGTTGATCCTCACCACACGGTGGGTCAACCGCGCTGATGGCCTGGTCCGGCGTCCGTTCGGCGTCGACGTCTCCCTTGTCCTCCTCCGAAGAGGCGCTGGAGTCATCGGAGGACGAGAGAGGAACTCTTGCATCCACGTCGGGACCACGCCAGTACGGCCTGGGCGGGCCGGCGGGATGGGAGTCCACCGCTTCAACGTCTGGACCAACCCGCGACGATGTGGGTGGGCCAGCGGAGCGGACACTCGACCCTCGGGAGGTCGGAAGGGCCACAGCAGGGCCAGCATCCCTGGGCCTTGCGGTGGTCGGTACCGGAGCCGCAGAGGCCGCAGGCATGGAGGTCTTGAACCGGTTGGCAAAAGTCTGAGCCATGACCTCAAACATCCCCTTCAGGAACTCCATCTGGGATGGGTCCCCCACCGTCGGGAGTGACGAAACGGTGGCCGACGAAACGGTGGCTGGCAGAGTCGGCGACGAAACGGTGGCCGGTAGGATCGGTGACGAGATGGTGGCCGGCATGGCGATCGCCGCGTCGTCGAGCGTCAGAGTCCTGGGCCTTGGGGAGACAGAAGCCTGCCTCATAGGCGAGTGGGCCCTCCCACGAGGCGGTGACGGGAGTACCTGAAGTGGGCGAGCTGGAGCCCCAGCCCTGCGTCCTTTTTCAGGCGAACCCGAGGAGGACCGTCCTCCCCAGATGGAAGACCCAGGAGACGGACATCTCGCGACCGAGTATGGAGGCGAGGGTCCCGGAGACACAGGGGTGTGCGGAGTAGGCGGGAGCGATCGCCTCTTCTCCAACCCGCGCTTCTTTTTCTTGTCTCCGTTCTTGTCCCTCTTCTTCTTCTTCTTGATGGTAGCGGAAGAAGAGGTCGAAGGCGGCAGAGGCTGAGAGACGCTAGCCGAGGTAGAAGCGGCCGCAACGGGAGCCAGAGAGAGTTCCATCAGGTGCGCTTTGAGCCGGTAGCTCCGGTTTTGCATGGCCAGACGGGTGAATTTCTTGCAGTGGGGGCAAGACTGGCTCTGATGAGACTCTCCGAGGCAGAAAAGGCAGAGGCTATGTCCGTCGGAAGCCGGAAACTTTTTCAGGCAAGCCGAGCACTGTTTGAAGGCCGCGGCCATCAAAGAAAAAATTCTTCCAACGGAGGTTTCTGGAACGCGGTCACCCCGAAGGGCTGGCCAGCCGCCATCCCCTTGAGGGGGGAAACGGTGACCGAAGCGAGTAGGTAACTGAGTCCACCAGAAGGAAGAAACAGCACCGGGGTGGCGATCCTGCCCGAAGGACAAGATCACCGAGAAAAATTGTAAAGTTTGCCAAAAGACTTTCCCTCAGAAGGGCGAAAAAATTGAGGAAGCTCTCAACGATCGTCCTGCTGCTACGGCGGAAAGAAGAGAACTGAGGTAAAATGGCGCGCGGGCGCCTCAGGGTGGGCGGTACGGTGGGCGGTCTTACCACCAAAACTTTTGACCAATAGCTTTTCAAGCCTCCGATCGGCCGTTCTGCACAGGCGCATAACCCATGAGTGTGGATTCACAAACTATACGAAGGAGAACTACAGGTCATCCTTGGGCCATAGAATGTGTACCCTTAAAGTGATGATTTGTCTTCCTGTAGTGGCAAGCTATTAATAATTTTGATGGCATCAGCCCTTGCAAAGAAAAAGAGTACTGTGGTAAATGGACCCCTCTCCAACCTGTTTCAGTAACACCCTTCACAGTGTGATGTAATACCAAACACTGCCTCCACTTTGGACCTAACTCCTCTTGTTTAGGCTGATGCTGCTTGGAAGTTGATTTTGTTTACTGAATCCATAGATGATGCCACTTGTTATCATTGTGCATGTGCAACTCTCCTCTGGTTCCCTGGTGTTCTTTTGTTGCTATTCTCTTTCCCAGAAAAAACACTGTTAAGGAAGAAAGGATGGAATGCCTGTACACTGTCTTTTTGCCTGTAATAGGAGGAGTGTTCCACTTGGGAGCTTTAAACTGCAGTGAACAGCTTGCCTTCCCAATAGATGGTATGAGGTATTTTGTCATAAAGAGCTGCTGCTGCTGCAGTAAATCATGTTTCATAGTCTCAAGCTAGCACATGTGCCCAGCTTCACCTGAGTTAGAAACACATTGCTAAATCTTTTAGAAGCAGCCTACCCAGGAGCTCTTACCTTAGTTGACCTGATATATGTGGAGTACCTATACTGTATTTCAATGGCCTTCTTGCTCGTGCAATGGTCACATTTGCCAATGGGAGCCTGGTGAAAATGATCCATTGATTTAAACATTCTCTGACTAGGTTTGGTATATCTGTGGCTAGAATCTTTGACAACTATGCACCACCCTTTCTGTTGAGACTTTGAAGATCTGATTATGCTAGAAGTCCTCAGGTGCCTGAAAACCACAGTGCTGATTTAATCAAGCCGAGCACTACTGATATCACTAGAGGAAATCCTCCAGTCAACAAGAACCAGGGTGTTGTAGTGCTGGAAGAGGACCAATATGATGATAAATACAACCTACAGCAACCAATAGAGAAGGAAGTGGGATCTCTGGAACCACATTATTTTAACCCCCTGTCTTGGTGTTCTAGCTCTCTTTTCCCCACTACCCAACTTTCTCTTCCATCCTGGTCTTTTTTCTTCTTACACTCCAGCACACATTCAACCCAGTAGTCACTTCCAGTCACACAGATAGGGGAATACTGATTTCACAATTAAATCCATTCAAGCACTGCAGTTCAAGGACCAGTATTTTCATTGAACACAGTGTGGAATATTTGTTTGAATCATAGTTTATCACCACCCCAGTCCATTTGTTTGTTAGAAAATATGCATTGTGTGTCAAAGGACAAGAGAGTTAAAGGAAGCATGGTGGACAACAGATGAACTACTTAGTTCAGAGTCAGAGGAAAGGAGTCTCAATACAGTATTTCAGTTTAGATGGCATGCCTAGAAGAGGAATCCACCAAATTCCCTTGATCAAGTATGACTAAAGGTTACTTATCAACACAAGGCAAAGGGGTCAAACGGTGGGAGAATTAAGCAACAAAGAAAAAACCATTTACGGCTTTTGAAGTTTGGAATAAACTCTTTTTGGTTTCTACAATTAAGATTTATAAAGGATCATTTATTCTGAGTATGTATAACAGAGAAGATGTATAACAGAGAAGATTGGAACAACTTTTTTGATTTCAACAATAAATGATTTGAACTACTTTCAAGAGATTTATGAAACAGTGTTGACTGCTTATTTGGATTGTGCCGCAAATGGTTTTTTCTTTGTTGCTTAAAGGTTACTTATCGGCATGTTCAGTTGGGTCTCTAAAGGAACAGATTTTGGCATATAAGTATACTAGCAAGGGTTGCCCGGCATTGCCAGGCTTCCCCCCCCCGTGTTTTTTTAATTAAAAATGAGCCATTTTTTTTAAATAGTGTTACATTGTGTTGGAAGGTTAAATTGTGTTGTTGTTTTTTAAAAATTGCTTAGTCTGTAATTTTAATTTTTTAAATGTTTATTTATGTTAAATTTGTTTGGCTTGGCTGTTATTAACTGTGATCTGCTTTTTTGGGTGTTTTTGAGGATTAATAAAAGAAGAAAGTATGATATAATAACTCAGCACAGGATTTTTTAAAGTTTCTATTGTATTTTATTGACATATATTTGTGATTTGTGTGAAAGTGTGTTTAGTGTAATTTTTTTTACTTGTTTTTTTTGGTGTGACCTTTTGTGTAGAATTGTGAATTTGTGTTTTGTTTGGGGCTGTTGTGTGTTTTTGAATTGTTTTTACTATTGTGGCCAGCAGGTGGTGCTGGTAGGGGTTATTGTATTTTGACTTTTGTTTCTCTCCTGGCCTCTGGGTGGAGCTTCTGCTGGTAAGTAGGGTCTTTCTGTATTCATTTCTTTTCCAGTCCTGGTGGAGGTAGCACGTGTTTTGGCAAGTTTGCTTGTTTTCTTTCTTTTGTGTGTGTGTGTGGGCGGGGGGGAGGCGGGTTGGAGTTTGTATTTTTTGTCTGTTTGTTTTGTTTTTGATTGTGTCTTTGTTTACTTCGTATTGTTTTTTGTGTTTTTGTGTATTTTTGGCTGTGTTTGAGTGTTTTTAGTAATTTTTTTAAAAAATTTTATTTGGTGGTGGGGAAGGTACGTGGTCATTGGGGGTTTGGAAGGGTGGGCTAGGTGGTGGGGAGGGGGCATGGTCGTTGGGGGTTAGGAAGGGTGGGCTAGGTGGTGGGGAGGGGGGCATGGTCGTTGGGGGTTAGGAAGGGTGGGCTAGATGGTGGGGAGGGGGGCATGGTCATTGGGGGTTAGTAAGGGTGGGTTAGGTGGTGGGGAGGGGGGCATGGTCATTGGGGGTTAGGAAGGGTGGGCTAGGTGGTGGGGAGGGGGCATGGTCGTTGGGGGTTAGGAAGGGTGGGCTAGGTGGTGGGGAGGGGGGCATGGTCGTTGGGGGTTAGGAAGGGTGGACTAGGTGGTGGGGAGGGGGGCATGGTCGTTGGGGGTTAGGAAGGGTGGGCTAGGTGGTGGGGAGGGGGGCATGGTCGTTGGGGGTTAGGAAGGGTGGGCTAGGTGGTGGGGAGGGGGGCATGGTCATTGGGGGTTAGGAAGGGTGGGTTAGGTGGTGGGGAGGGGGGCATGGTCGTTGGGGGTTAGGAAGGGTGGGCTAGGTGGTGGGGAGGGGGGCATGGTCGTTGGGGGTTAGGAAGGGTGGGCTAGGTGGTGGGGAGGGGGCATGGTCGTTGGGGGTTAGGAAGGGTGGGCTAGGTGGTGGGGAGGGGGGCATGGTCATTGGGGGTTAGGAAGGGTGGGCTAGGTGGTGGGGAGGGGGCATGGTCGTTGGGGGTTAGGAAGGGTGAGCTAGGTGGTGAGGAGGGGGCATGGTTGTTGGGGGTTAGGAAGGGTGGGTTAGGTGGTGGGGAGGGGGCTTTATTGTTTTATGGTGCTTTTTTGTGTGTAGTTGTGAAAGTAGATCGGGGTTTCCCCTTTAATATCAGTGGGTGGGGCTTGCGACCCCCCTCTCCGCTTGCTCCCTTGGGGTTGGGAGGTTTGTGGGGACAAAAGAGGTATGTCCCCCCAACTCTTCTGGACCCAGTAGACCAGGCACAGTGGATCGATTCCCTCCCCCCCTCCTTAAAACAACTCCATTTTTAAAGAGTAGAAAAGATGGAGATTTTTAAGGAGGGGGGTGGGAATCGATCCCCTCTCCCTGGTGTCCTGAGTCCAGAAGGGTTTGGGAAACATTCCCCTTTTGTTCCCACAAACCTCCCAACCCTAGGGTAGGCAGCGGAGAGGGGGATCGCAACCCCCACCCACTGATATTAAAGGGGAAACTCCAGTCGGGTCCTTCAGGCACCGTGGGTGAGGGATAGAAAGCCGGCTGGTGTGTGTTTGGCTGTGACGCGGTGAGTTGTTTTTCTTTTTAATTTTTTGGGCGCCGTTTTCCTCAGCGTTCTGCATGCTCATGGCGCGCAGGACGCTGGGGCTTGTAGTAATGGGTTGGTGCTTTGCAGGCGCACCCCCCAATAAAGGACTCAGACACCAATGAAAGTGGATAACGGCATTGGGCCACATTTATTGATTCATGCCCTAGTCCGAATTATAAATTTCCATTGGTAATAACCAATCATAATTCTTAAGGCAAGCAGGCCGAAGTAACACTGGTAAGGTACCACCCAAAATTGCCAACGGCAATTGCTACAATGTATCCATTTGTATCAATTTGTTTGTTGACAACAAACAAATTGTTGACCGTAGTCAATATCTAACTAATGACCCCACCCTCTGACGCGTATCCGTAAAATCACGGGGCGATGCATGCTGTCTAGCTATAGCCATCACCCCGTCGCCTAGTTCGTCGTTGACCGGACAACGTTTAACCAACTTATGCCTGTCTAGTGTTGTCCAGTCAATTGCGAACTTGCCGGATACCTGTGGGTCATAATGTTTACCTTACGAGTGCTACCCGCCCATGTGACCAAAGTCAACAGCAGCAACAGAAAAACCCCTATGTCAAAACATAGCAACAGTGTGGGATGGGCGAAAAAACCAGGACCCGGAAGCCAATATGGGTCCCAGCCAAAAATTCCCACCCGGCCCCGAAGCGACCAAAATATCACACTGTTAACTAGGGATGGGGTGGAGGGAAAAACTTCTCCGCTCCGTCGCTTCGCAAAATGGCAGCTCGGCTGCCTCGTGGCCACCCCTTTTATAAGGGAGCTGGCCACGCCCCTAACTACCCGGATACCTTCGTCCTGTGGGGGGGGCTCCCGCAAAGAGCACGGCGGCCATTTTGGCGCCGCGCTTGCATTGCAGGCGCACCCCCCAATAAAGGACTCAGACACCAATGAAAGTGGATAACGGCATTGGGCCACATTTATTGATTCATGCCCTAGTCCGAATTATAAATTTCCATTGGTAATAACCAATCATAATTCTTAAGGCAAGCAGGCCGAAGTAACACTGGCAAGGTACCACCCAAAATTGCCAACGGCAATTGCTACAATGTATCCATTTGTATCAATTTGTTTGTTGACAACAAACAAATTGTTGACCGTAGTCAATATCTAACTAATGACCCCACCCTCTGACGCGTATCTGTAAAATCACGGGGTGATGCATGCTGTCTAGCTATAGCCATCACCCCGTCGCCTAGTTCGTCGTTGACCGGACAACGTTTAAACAACTTATGCCTGTCTAGTGTTGTCCAGTCAATTGCGAACTTGCCGGATACCTGTGGGTCATAATGTTTACCTTACCAGTGCTACCCGCCACACGGAGGGGCTTCAAAGAAGGCTCGACGCCCCCCCCAGACCGTCAGCTCGGTCAACAGGCCTGCTCGCCAATCACCCAACAGGAGGTCCATACCTCCTCGCGACAGATGGACCCCATCCCCTGCATACAAGTCATAACTTTGGAGGCTAATAGCGGGGTGACGACTGACCCTCCCCCAAGCCCTGTCGACAAGGAAACGCGCCACTGCCCTATTCACCATGCGTCTAGCGCGGTCAAGGGCCAGGAGGTCAACGCCCCCTCTGTAGGAATGGCGCGGGACCATGTCCGACCAAACAAGGGTTGTGGCGGGCCAGACGTAATGCAGGTAGGCGAGGTCCTCGCAAATCGCATGCTTCAGCGACAAGCCGGTGACCTGGCCCAAATCATTGCCCCCCAGGTGTATGATCAGAATGTCAGGCGGGTCAACATTCAGGCCTGAAAAAAGGAAAGGCAGCAGCTCCCGCCATAACATCCCAGGCTTACCATGCCATGTGAGACTTGCGTATGCACCCAGTCCCAGTTGGGGTCCCCACTCTGTCGCCGCAGCATAACGCGCTGCCCTGTGCACATAGCTATGGCCCACCAGCCATACTGTCACCGGTGTAATACGACACCCCGGGTCTGTAAAGGTAAAAATGAGGGAAATAGGTAAGGTGACCGGGTCGGTACTCACGGGGGGAGTGGGCGCACATAAAATTGAAAACATTGCGATCCCCACCGTCCCATGCTACGTATGTCAGCCCCTGAGTACCCAAAAGCCGCAGCGGTCGAGGCCGCCCATATACGGAATGAATGAGTGCCATAGCGGGCGCCTGGGAGGCCCGCACTGGCCAGCGCTTTGCCCGTCACCTTCCAAAATTGAAATGTAGTAAGGGGAGACCCATCTTGGTGACAGAAAAACGGGCCATGGTGCGTGCCACGCAGTGCCAGGAATTCCTGTAGGGCACCAACCGGACAGATGTCTGCCAAAGAACACCGTAGCAGTCGCACACCACTGCCGACGCCATGCTGATCGGTCTTAGAGGAACGTATCCTCAACTGAGCCCAGTCTTTGGCTACACAGACATCCTCGAGTTCCAGTGCCCTACGACTTGCATCCACCTTAGACAGCATCACAAGCTCGCTGATGCGGAGCGCTCCAAAAAATGCCACCGTTGTGGCTGCATGGAACAGGGCTGCCTCATATGCATCAAAACAGAGGCAAGGCCAGCCCCGAGCCAACTGGGTAAGGACCCCTGGGGAAATCGGGTGGCGGTCGTCCGGGCAACGCCCGCGCTCGCGCACCCACCCCTCCAAAACATGTCTCACACGGAAGTCAGAGGTGCTGTCCACATGACCCCCCACCTTGGCCATAAAAGCCAACGCTGAAAGCTTGGATGCTATGGTGCGAGGTGCCAGGCCCTGAGAATGCAGGTAAACCATGAACCGCAGAACATGGGTTACCGGGATTGGCCAGGTTACTGGCAATTGAAATTGAGTACAAAATGCCCTGAAAGAATTAATCGCATGGTGATACGCCTTACGGGTGCATGGGGCTAGTGACAGGCCAACCGCCCGGTTCACCTCTCCTTGCCAATGGTCCATATCTCCTCCGGGAGTGGCCAGGGAAATTCCTCCGCATCCGGGGCCAAGGCACGGAACCGGGAGATCTGTAGGCGGGACAAAGCGTCAGCAATATCATTATTAACCCCTGGGACGTGCCTGGCCCTGAACAGTACGTTGAGGCGCAGGCTGCGCAACACAAATTGGCGCACTAGATCCATAACCCTGGGCGATTTAGAAGTCTGTGCATTTACAATGTGGACCACGGCCGCATTGTCACACCAGAAATACACGACCGAGTTGGACCACTCCTGGCCCGATAGCATCAAAGCACCCAGGATAGGGAAAAATTCCAGATACATGAGATCACGCAGGCGACCCGTGCCTGCCCAGGCCGGTGGCCACCCACCATAGGCCCACTTCCCATTGAAGTACATCCCATAACCCAGGGATCCCGAGGCATCAGACTGAATCTGAAATTGAGGGGAAGCCAGGAGGTCATGCCTCCAAAATGAGACCCCATTGAAGTCCTTCAGGAACTGTAACCAGACAAGCATGTCCGCCCTGATACCCCGGGTAAGCCTAACCCTATGGTGAGGCCTGTATAATCCTGCCATAGCGTCGCACAAGTGCCGGGCAAAAGCCCTGCCCGGTGCCACCACTCTGCAGGCAAAATTAAGGTGACCATGCAGCACCTGCAGTTCCCTCAGTGATGCCTTGCGCTTGGCCAACAAGTCCGAGATAAGGGCCACTATCCTCGACACCTTATCCCGCGGTAACCTAGATGCCTGCGCTATCGTGTCAATCTCCACCCCCAGGAAGACTAGCTGTGTAGATGGGCCCTCGGTCTTTTCGGGCGCTAAAGGGACACCGAGTTCCTCCATTAGCGTCTGAAATGTGTTGAGGAGACGTGTACACGTGTCCCAGCCCCGTTCACCCCCGAATAAAAAGTCATCCAGGTAATGGGCTACAGACCGGGACCCTGACCTGCGGACGAAAGCCCACTCTAGGAAGGTACTGAAACGCTCGAAAGCCGAGCATGATATGGAACAGCCAAAAGGCATGGCCTTATCAAAATAATATTCGCCCCGAAATTTGAAACCCAGCAATTCAAAGTCGCCCGGGTGCACTGGCAAGAGGCGAAAAGCCGACTTAATGTCGCACTTGGCCAGCAGCGCACCCGGGCCACAGGAGCGCACCATGCGCAGCGCGTGGTCAAAAGATGTATACCTGACTGAGCAAAGGTCATCAGGGATAGCATCATTGACCGATCGGCCGGCTGGGTAGGACAAGTGATGGATTAGGCGAAACTCGCCTGGTAACTTCTTGGGAACCAAGCCCAGGGGCGATACCTTGAGGTTAGTGAACGGGGGTGCAGGGAAAGGGCCGGCGACCCTGCCCGCATTGACCTCCTTATTAATGCTGGCGGCAGCCACTTCCTCCCTCCCCCTAAGGGACAAAAGGTTGGGGGCATCCTGAGGGGACCTATCACCCATGAAAGGAATACGGAACCCCTGTCTAAAGCCCTGAAGCAGATAGTCTGCATCCTCCCCCTTCGGGTACAATGCGAGCCAACGCTCCAGCATGTCCACATTAATTGGGGAGGGAGCCTTTCGGTGAACCAGCTCCATCAGCGGCAGTCTTGCCAGCCCACTGTCCGCCCCTCCCTCTGCCCCGCGTCCCTCCAGGCCTGGGACAGGCAGAGGCTGCATGGGGGCCCACACAGGTGGGACACTCATGTCTGTACTTGCAATTCTTCTTACTGCATGAACCATTAGACGAGAAAGCCCAGCACAGCAGTCGGGCTGGAACCCCCTGCCCCGCCACTTGGCGGGGAACCTGTGCTGGAGCCACTCGCTGGACCGCATGTCCACAATGGTATCTTTCCCCTGGTGCGGGGCGCGTGGGCGTCATGTACAGCAGCCAAAGTCTCTGACATGGCTCATCCCACCTCATCTCAGGGTGCAGGGGAATTCTCATACGGAATTCCTCGTCATAAGCCAACCACGATGGGCCCGGAAAATCAACCATCGCCCGGTAGATATTGTCCAAATACTGGACCATCGGGATTGCCAGATCCGGCCGGGCCCTCAGGTACACCGCCATGTAGATGAGGTAAGCCGGCAGGGCCGGCGTGGGCATCTGCCAAGGGAGGGGACCGCACCACCCCCCAAGGCTAGAAGGTCCCGGAGTGAGCTGGGCCCCGATGGAGGAAGGCCCAGAATGAGCACCAGGAGCGGCGTCCGCCGCTTGCGGGCCGCGGGCCTCAGCCCATACTGGACCCCTGCTCGGGTCCCCGGCCTCCGGCCAGGGGGTAATAGACCCCATCCCACCGGTCCCGGTGGGAGCCAGCAAAGGCGGCGGGAGGGAAGGCGCAGCCGCGGTCCTCCGACCCGGATTGCGCCGCCGCACCGCCCGAGCCGCGCTCGCGGCCGCCTTCTTCTTCGAAGGCATCTCAGTCCAACCTATGGGAAGCCGAAGGAAGAAAATCAGCAGCCAAAAGGCTTCCCAGGTAAGGCAAAAGCGACGGAGGTAAGAGGGAAAAACTTCTCCGCTCCGTCGCTTCGCAAAATGGCAGCTCGGCTGCCTCGTGGCCACCCCTTTTATAAGGGAGCTGGCCACGCCCCTAACTACCCGGATACCTTCGTCCTGTGGGGGGGCTCCCGCAAAGAGCGTGGCGGCCATTTTGGCGCCGCGCTTGCATTCTGTTTGTGCTGCGTTTTTTTAAAATGGGTTTCTTTTGATTGGCTGTGGCGCGTTTCCGAACGCTGCCCCGTGCGAGAGCCTCTCAGCCTGATTGGCTCTGGCGCGGCGCGGCGCATGGAATGTTGGGAAGTGAAGTTGTTTCCCTTTCTTCGCGTTTGTGGGGCTGTTGCCCCACTGCCGTTTTTTTCATTCCTTCGTTGACCTGCGTACCCAGATCGGCCATGTGCACGAAGGGTGAGTGCAGGCAAGTAGGGCGAGGCATAGCAACCTATAGCCAGTTCCAACGGTTAACCCTTGGATTTATAGGTTAAGATGATCAGCAGCATCTGTGCAAAATGTATCATTCCTAACTTTTATTTGGAGATCTTTCAAGTTGGCCAAAATTTCAAAACATCAGAACATTTAAAATCATGTAGTCCTAATGAAAATGGCATTCTGTTTAAGTTGTGATTTTTTGTTTCCTTTTTTAAAAAAATGGTAGCAAACCCAAGTAGAACATTTAAGACCTGATTAACAACCTGTTGACCTTTTAACTTAAAAGCATTCATGGCAAATGTATAGGGTTGTGATGGAACCTCACAATTTATGTTTATCCATAAAATGCCTTGGGATTTTCAGATCCATGTAACTATTAGGACAAAGAATGGGGAATGAGGATACAAGTGATAAAACATCCTTTGCTGCTTCCCACCTTCTGTCACTTAGACTGAAATTCTAAATGAATGTCTCCTCCCCTAATGCCACCTATCCTTCTGTCTGTGCCATTGCAATCTATCATTATGCAGTGAGAGCAAAGTAGTAATTGCAGTTAAAATGGATGAGGAGACTAGCAGAGGCTTTTAGATCTTAGAGTTCTTTGAAAAGACACAGAAGAATTAGGAGAAGCTTGAAGTGGGGAAGATGAATGTATGAGAGGCAAAAGAGAAGGAGACACAGCTGTAACTTTCAAGTCTAAAACTACTACCCTTTCCCCACTCTCATGAAATAAATTATATTGGTTTATTGGTTTATGAATAAATGCTACTTCAGGATTTTCATTTTTGGTATTGTAGCTTTGGTGTTTCTGTCTGGAAATGTCAGATACAGTAAGAAATATATTGGTCCCAACACACTCATATTAAGCTGACACTGAAATGAAACACTAGAGCAGGGGTTCCCAACCTACGGCCCGCAGGCTGGACTTGGGCCATGATGCCATTCCATCCGGCCCATCGCAACCTCCGCTGCACCTGGAAGTATAAGAGGGTTGAGTTTACATCATCACAAATGCACCCTTGGCTGTCATAAACACGGAAATGGGCCCATTTATGACAGCCATAAATGGGCCCATTTCTGCTTCCAGGGGGCATGGTTCAGCTTGCTCAGCTATCTGGGGGCGTGGTCAGGGCCACGGCATAAACAGGTTGGCCACCCCTGCATTAGAGATTTGGTAGGATTTGTGTGCTTATATATTTCCTCAATTTTTTGGGACCATTTTCACACATTCTGTTGTTAGGTATTTTAAGCGTACAAATAAAAAATAAATAAAGTGTGAATGCCGCAATGTGATGTATCATACAAGTATGATAACCAAAGGAACTGAGTTTGGCTGCTGCTTCCCTGTAGGCTGTTAAATTCAATTCCTTGTTTCTGTTAACAAACACCAGCAGCCTGCAACATTACCAAACCAACATAATATAATACATAAATGGAAAATTAGAACCCCATATTAATACACCGACTCCAAATAGTAGTAAGATTCAGTGTTTCCAGTAAAATTAACAGTCTAAGTCAAACCTGCCTTTAAAATTGGATGTGCAGTTAATAGCAAAATGACACTTGAACAGTCATCTCCATATACCATGCAGGAGGAAAAATAATATCCATATACAGTATACATAAACTGCATTGGGAGGAGATACTAGCTACTGTTTCCTGTGATCGCCACTTATAAATTCATAGCAAGCTACAGAAAGCCCAGTTTTATAGCATCTGTCAACTTAATGAATGCAGTTTTACTGTATACAGTGGACCCCCGCTTTAAGGAAGGTCCGCCTACAGGAAAACTTGCTTCAAGGAAAGAAATCCATAGGAAATGATGGTCCACTTCAAGAAAAAAATCACAATAAAATCGCTTTACAGAATAGGTTTACCCCATGGTTTTCAATGCATTCATATGGGAAACCGCTTTAAGGAAAAAATCGCTATAAGGAAAACCCTACGGAATGGATTAATTCCTTAAAGTGGGGGTCCACTGTATCACACATTTCTAAATGGGTGTTAAGACCTGCAATACAGAGTACTGTATTGTACTTACCTGTACAAGAAAAGAAATCTTGAGAGAAACCTTTTTCAGCATCCCATGACTCTGACATTCATATCCAGACACAGTAATATGAACTGGCATGAGTGGGGGGAAAGAGTTGGATGTGGTAGTTTCACTTATGACCTATTCATACACATTTGTTTGTTGTTGTTCAGTCGCACAGTCGATTCCGACCCTTTGCGACCCCATGGACTATTTTCCTCCAGGCACCTCTATCCTCCACCATTCTCCTCAGCCCACCAAGCTCTGTGCCCATTGTGTCCACAATACCATCTAGCCATCTCATCTTTGGACGCCCCCTTCTTCTCTTGCCCTCCACCTTTCCCAACATCAAGACCTTCTCAAGTGAGTCCTCCCTTCTCATTTGATGTCCAAAGTACTTTAGCTTCATCTTCACTATTTGTCCCTCCAATGAACAGTCAGGATTGATTTCTTCCAGTATTGACCTATTTGTTCTCTTTGCTGTCCAAGGGACTCTCAGGACTCTCCTCCAACACCACATCTCAAAGGCATCTATTCTTCTGCACTCAGCCTTCCTAATGGTCCAGCTCTCACACCCATACATTACCACTGGGAATACCATTGCTTTGACTATGCGAATTTTTGTTTTCAAGGTGATTTCTCTGCTTTTCACTATATTCCCCAGGTTTCTCATAGCTTGTCTCCCCATAATCAGTCGTCTTTTTATTTCATGGCTACAGTCACCATCTGCAGTGATCTTAGATCCCAGGAAAGTAAAATCTGTCACTGCTTCTACTTCTTCCCCATCTATTTCACATGTAGTGGTGTCAATTTACCCTACTTAGTTTACAAATAACATTGCTACCTACAAGTCAGTTTTTACAGAAAGATCTGAAGAGGAAGCTGCAATTTCATCTCCTTAAAGTGGATTATGGATTAAGGAAAACCCTATGGAATGCTGGCTCTTCGGCTTTGAAACACAGATGAGTACTGAACCCTAGAGTTGGATACAACTGGCTTTCAAGCAAGTGAAACCTTTACCTTTACCTAACGTGGATTATGGCAAAGTCTGAATGATTTTGGTGGTGTAATTTACACATGACTCCTAATTAGCCCTCTCCAGATTTTCAGGTTTAATGCCTAGAGTGCTTCTTAATCCAGATGTTGGGAATATGAGGGGGAAGGGTGATATCTAATTGTGGGCTTCCCATAGACTTCTGGTTGTAGAGTGGAAAAGACGAATACTCAACTTGACAGGACTCCTTTTATCTACTAACAGTTCTTCAGACTCAAGTAAAAAAAAGTGAGGAAGAGAGGAGAACTTCTTCCATGAAATATCATGGCATTGAGTCCAGGGGCACATGTTCTTGAAAGCAGAGGTTGGTTAGGATCAGTCAAAGACAGCAATTAAGAACAGCCAGGGAATTCCTCACTCATCTTCCAGCCAGAGTTTATGCCTTCTGTGAGGGAGATACCTCATATATCTTGGCAGAATAGGTACTCTTCAAAGATATTTGGGACTACAATTTTTAATTTCTTATGCTCAATGGAATAACGGTCAAAAGACACCCTGAGAGCATTTGGTATCTATGCTTGCTGCAGAGCATAATCTTATATCCCTGAGCATTTTTTGTAAAAAGATTTAAGAAGCACTACTTTCTGTACATTTTATAAAATGATTGTACCTGGCAAACATTTTATTTCCCTTCTTTGAAAATTATTCCAGTTTGTATCATCTGTCCCAAATACAGCAACATTCTAAATCAGGCCAGTGGTTTTGTACTGTCCTATTGGTACTTTCTCATTTCCTGTTAAAACTGCCATGCTTTGCACACTTTTAGAATAATAAAGTGGATTATTTTGCTTCACAGTCTATAAAATAATTGATACCCCCAGAATGTTCTCCGATACCTCACTCACATGCTGCATCCATAATGTGCAGTGTTTTAATTTTAACTATTTTCTAGTGCTAGAGTCATACACAGAGTCATGCATAAGACAGTGAGAAGAAAGGCCACTCTAGATGGTGTCCATATGATCCAGGCAGAAGCTCCCCTTGTAGTATTGATAGGTACAGCATGAAGCTATGGAGAAGTGATTTTGTGCCAAGGCATTACTGAGCCTAAGCCGCCCACCACTGCATATTTCCATGGGTTTCTCTCTCTGTTGTTATTGAGGTCATGTTGGGTCTTACTTCAAACTGATTTCTACTTAAAGTACTGTAACTTTATTAAAACCAGGAGCAAAATCTGTGTGTTTCAGTAATCCAAACACAGTGAAAGAAAACAGGAGTTTAAAGTAATAAGTACATATCATGTGTGGGTCCCCCTGCCCCCAAGGATCTGCCCTCTGCTTATTTGAGGATGGGATGTGGGAAGAGTAGAAGAAATCCCTACTTGAACAAAAGCTCATGTCAGGCTTCACAGCTAGCAATTTCTACATACTTCGTATATAATTTGAAACAACAGTTTCAGAATTTGATGGCAAATGAATAGTGGAACAAGGGAACAATGTGGGGGAGTTTAGTTTTTAAACTACTCTGCTAATTTAAAAATCTTGTTCTGTTCTTCAGTGCCACTCCTTTGACATGGAAGAAAAAATGACTTCCTTCTTAACTATCCTGTTAGGGGTTTTCCTCTCTCAGACTTATTTACACACTACCTCCACAGTGTCTGCCTACTTAACATAGACAATCCATGGTCTGAGTGTCATTGAGGAGCTTGCTCTGAAAGTTAGGGATAGCTATATCCTCCCTCACAGACGAGAGACCCCAGCTGTCTGCCAGCACTTTGTGAGGTTCTGTACTCACTAGTTAAGTTGAAAGATAAAGTTATCATTAAACTATGGTTCTAACAAATGCCATGTCCCATAGAACTATGGCTAGAAAAGCAAGATTTAACCTAAATAATCTGGGGCCATGCTTTATGTACAAGGTTAGAATTGTTCTATGTATTGCTCATGTTTATGTATCCCTGGGCAGACTGATGTCATGAAAACCAGAAATTTTACTGCATAGTTCGGTAGGGAAAAGACATTCTTACAACCATATGCTATCATTTATCTGCAAGGATCCCTGAATGACTGAATGCTCTACTTAGTCAAATACTATGTTACCATGCAAAATCAATCTTGCTTTTGCCATGCTGAGGTATGAGAGATCATGCTTTTTGCTTGAGTTATACGCCTACAAGAATTAAGTGATTTAAAAAGTATTGCAATTAATTAGTTACACCTGGGGCATGTAATGTAGTGGTTGACTGCTGGTATACATTTACTGGGAGTATCAAACAGAAGAGCCTGGCATACCTTCTACCAAGCCACCAACTTTCTTGACAGCTAACTCTGTCTCCTAGAGCAGTGATGGCGAACCTTGGCACTCCAGCTGTTATTGAACTTCAATTCCCAGAAACCCTGATCAGCAGGAGGGCTGGCTTGGGCTTCTGGGAATTGAAGTCCAAGAACAGCTGGAGTGTCAAGGTTCACCATCACTGCCCTAGAGCAACACTTAAATAACAAACCCAACTGGCAATTCAAAATCTGCCTAAAAATCTCCAGTAGAACAGAGTCCACAATTTGGCAAGTTGAACAACATGAACTGCAACGGGGACAATTCACTCCAACATTTTAGAAGGCATTTGTGTTTGTAGTTGTATACCGCTTTTCTTGTCCTAAGACAACTCATCCCCACCCTGGTCACGAGCTGTCACTGCTTCCAAAGTAATCGCTTCCTTTGGTGAACAACTCATTCTGCCAAGAGGTTAGCTCTAATAATTAGTCAAAATCTCCTTTCTTTTAATTTGATTACTGCAAATCCTAATATCTTGGAGCCACAGAAAAGCTTATTGCATCTTAATTGTAACAACCCTTTATGTATTTTAAGATGGCTATTGTAGCACCTCTCAGTTTTCTCACTATAATCATACACAAATCCTACAAACAATCTTTAAAGGGGACTTGTTTCCAGGCCTTTTACCATCTTGGTCACTTTCCTTGGACATGTTCCAGCTTGTTGATATACAGAACTAGATGCAGGTTTCAAGGTAAAGTGAAGCAGAATAGGTAAAGGTAAAGGTCGCCCTTGCTCAAAGGCCAGTTGTATGCAACACTAGGGTTTGGTGCTCATCTCCATTTATAACCAGTGCTGTTTGCATCTGCAGACGTTTCTGTGGTCATGTGGCAGGCATGGCTAGAAACTGGAGTGCATGGAATGCTGTTTTCCTTCCCACTGATGTGGTGCCTATTTAACTACGGTACTTGCAATTTATTGCTTTCAAATGGCTAGGTCGGCAAGAGCTGGGACATAGATGGGAGTTCACTCCGTCTTGCAGCACTCAGGTGTCGAACTGCTAAACTGCTGATCTTCCAGTTGTTTGGTTCAGCATCTTAAACACGTGGGTGTACTATTACTTCTCTTCTCCTAGATCAGCGGTCCCTAACATGGGGTTCATAACCCACAGGGGATTATAATCCATGCCCCAGAAGCATAAATCAGTACATTGGCTGATCAGTGCTTTGGGGAATTGACTTAGGCTCTTGGGAATTGAAGTCCCAAAACCAAAGGTTGTGAAACAGAGATTGGGTGGTTTCATGATAGGATACCACACCATACTTGAGAGCAACCCCATTTAGCCCATTCCTCCTTCTCATCCTCAGAACTAATGCCTCCCATACCCTCTCCTGGAAAATCTAGATTCTTTTAAAGTGAAATGGTTAGGAATTGGTTGACCATTTGTATATACAGTAGAACCTCATACAACAATCGCCCGTATAGCAACAAAATCACATAACAATTAGGTTTTGGGTGGAAACAGTGTCCCACATAACAATTTTCCCCATGGAAAAAAATTGTACAACAATTTTTCAATGGGAAAACCACTTAGTGAAAAAAAAGGTTGTACAATGCATTCCATAGGGAAAATCGCTATGTGATGCATGTATCACATAACAATTGTTTCATACAACAACAAGCCCCATGGAATGGATTAAAATTGTTGTATGAGGTACCACTGTATATTATACAGTGTTGGAGACAATACACTTGGGGCAGTCCATTCTTCTGTAACCTCCATCTGCTGTTCTTTCCACTCATCATCATATAGAATCTCTGGTTCTGGAGGAAGCTGCCAATGACCCTAGTAAGCTTGTTATCTTTGCTAAGCTTATTTATTTTATGGAGGAGAATACTATGATTGACAGTATCATATGCTGCAGTTAGTTCAATGAAAACGACTCACATAATTTACTTTCTTTCAATAAAGCAACAACTCTAGCCTGTCTCCACAATTTAGGAACCTTAAGTTCATCTATGCAGTTGTTCGTTAATTGCAGGAGCCATTCCAAAGTGCAGGAACCAAACTGCTTTATCTGCTCTGTTCTTACATCATCAATTCCTGCTGCTTTATTCATTTTCATGCTGTTTATAGCTTCCTCCAATTCAGATGCCACAAAGGAGCTATTAATTAAACCCGTTTCGTGTTCAGGGAATGAAGAAGCAGACAAGTGAAGTCGTAAAATTCAGCTCTTTATTAGTGGGGTTTGAACACAGTTTGGATGGGGCAAACCTCGGACTTATATACACTATAAACAGTGACAGTAACAATAATACAACAAGCCCATTGGCTAACAGAGTGTGCACATTTTCGATCCACTTATTTGCATAAGAATAGATACATGAGAAAAGATACATTCCACTCCTGTCAGAAAACACAGTTAACATACATAACAACCACCCCCCCCCTTGTTCCTCTGGTCAGATAGCTTCCCCTCACCCCCACCACACCTTTTTGCCTTGTTTTTCCATTCTTTAGTAACTGGCTAGCTATTTGGTCTGCTGTTACTCCAGGATAGTTTTTCTGTGGCTGTGTTAAATCTCCACCTAAATTTATAAGGAGTTTCGAAGCTTGTCTACTGTTCTGCTTCATTTCCTGGTTCTCTACTAATGTGCACCATCGTGATTTCCAATTTTCAGCTAATGCCTGCATCAGTTCTTCCCCAGCTTCAACAGTATCTTCCTGAAAAGGATCCTGGTTGCAGAGTGCCTGATACCTATCTAGCAGAGGTTTGATGTCATCAGTCAGGTCCAGGATGTACTGGGTGCGGCATCCTCTTGGAATATTTTTCCTTGATATTATTTTCACAACATGGACAAATTCATGATATTTATCTGGATGTGGTGGGATCTTCTCCATGCTTTTGTCCAGCTGTTCTCAAAAAATTCACCCATTTAGCCATCTTAAAATTAAACCGTCTGCAGAAAGGCACTTCTTGGGTTTCACTGCAGCATTTACTATGCACACAATGGGCCTGTGTTGAGTGTGTGGGATTGGATCATCAACAACAACTTTCATGCACTGTGCTGCTATCTTCTTGCTAATGAAGATTATACCCCCTCCACCATCTACCACTGTTAAAGGATGCAGGCAATTTCGGATTATGGACAAGTTGGAGGTCATTGGTGTCTGCCCAAGATATAAGTTTTGCACCAGCCTCATTGGTTTGGTTAAAATCTCCAATAACAAAATTGATTCGGCCACAAGTAAAATTGTCCGGTTCATTAAAACTAAATTGCTTCTAGCATCTTATAGACAGAGGTAACGGAGAATTGAGGAGTTTGGATGGTGAGAATTTCAGTGTTGTTTGTTGCTGTCAATGCAGCTGATATTATGCTGAGGCCAGGTCTAACAAAAATCGTACTCCCATACTGGTCATGAGGTCTCTCAATCACTAGTTCCATTCCAGCCACTTTGAGTCTGTACTTTGCAGTTCACTGATGTGTTTCCTGGAACAGAAGTATGTTACATTTGTATTTTCTGCACATGTCTGCAAGGAAGACACTCTCATTACTGTAAGGTCCCTCAATATTGATTGAGATCATTGTTATAGTTGGTCTTGACAAAGACCTTTCTGATGGATTCTTTCTTCAGTTCCTTTGGTCTGATCCGGTGTTAGATGGATTAGCCAACAAGATTGCTGCCCAGGGTACATTTGACTGTATTCACAATCTTTGTGGAGGCTCCTTCTGTGTACCACGAAGCAACACATTCTGGAAACTGAACTAAAAGGGAGTGAGTCAAGCCTTGCTGAGAAAACAGTAGCCCCTGCTAGAGATCCAAAAAGGTGTGGGTAGCCATGGATAAGGGTTGGACTGGATTGTGATTACCAAAATGTTGCAAAGTCACTGCAAAATAGATTGAGACTCCTCATGCCAAAAGTAGCCATTCCAAAGCATGGGATAAAAAATAGCCAATCCAAAGCATGGGATAAATTGCTTCCTGAACACACACACATGTTGTGGAATTAAAACGAGACAAACCACATTCCAAGCTAAAACAGATTAGGAGTTTTATTATTATTATTATTTGGCCAAACAGGTCCAAAGTCACTCTATTGAGTGTAAAAATAACTCTGAACAGCAAATACATTTTCAGAGCTCTTTTTTATACTATATGATCACAGGGAATTTCCACACATGACATCATTATTGGCACAAGCCTATTAGTTATTAATCTTATGACATTGTCATTCATATCAGGTCAAATTAAGAACTGTCATTTAGGTTAGAACATTCAGAAATTGTTCATGTGTCATTTTTATTTTTATTTTTTTATTTTATTTTTAAATTTATATACCGCTTTCCTCATCATTTGATAACTCGAAGCGGTCATGTCACACCATATTACTTCACAGAAATATCACTCAGCGTTATGTGTAAATCTATACTGCTATTTTCTACAGATAGAAATCCTACATTTATATTGCATGTTTATTCAGCGTTGTTTTTTTGGCTTGTGGACACAAGGCCTTTTATTTACTTTAGCCTTGTCATTATGGTGTATATTGAGCAGGTCAATCTGATCTGGTTTTTTTATTTCAGAATAGCTTGAGGAATGATTTCTGCTTTTAAGCAGAATTAATATTAGAATTAATATCTTAATTCTTTCACTCCTATTTCACACACACACACTTTTTATAAGAGTTCACTCTGCTAATGCAAGGGATCACATTCTCTCTTTCAGTCCACCCCTTCTCTTTTTTGGTGACATTTAATTTCTGCTTTTAATCATACTACCTACATTTAAACAAGACTCAGGACACAGCTACTAAGCAACCCTTCAAAAGAGAGAGAAAATGGTAAGGTAAAAAGGAAACAACCATACTTTAGTGTAAGGGACCAAAGACAACGAAACAGCCGAAGGGTTGGCTTAACACAGGTTTATTGCATGATGATCCGGAGGAACATGTGGTAATGGCGGATGGGTAGCTCAATATATACAGCTGGCTATACATTTGAATGTGGCTCGTCGACAGACTATTGGTTGCTGCCTGCGTGACGTCGTAGAAGGTCACGCCCTTCTTGACCAGGTGAAGAGGTGGCGGGGAATCTTCCCGCGCTGCTGATCCAGGTGAATCTGAGCCATGAGAGCTGGACGCTCGCTATTGCCATCTGGTGGTCACTAGCTCGCGTCCCCTTATCAGGTTTACATTGATACAGCTGAAGGTTATAATGTTGCACACAGAAAGGTTACATTGTTACCATATGGCTAAGGTACATTGTTAAAGGCACAGCTTTACAGAACACAACATCCCTCCCCCCTAGGATGAGACGAAGTCTCTCAGCCAAGATGGCTTATTGCATGTGCGTTTGGGCCGTGATGAGGGCTGACCCCCCCCGGGGGCGCTACTGCTTCTTTGTTCCCTGGTCCCTTGTCCTGTAATGGGAGAGGGAGACTCGTTAGTGGCTTGCCGCGGTTTGGCGGCCTTAGGGGAAGGGAAGAACTCCATTGTGGGCAGACCGGGGGCAATCGGGGCTAACGAAAAACCCCTCTTCTCGCTTGGACGGGTGGGGGACCACTCCGAAAAACTCCCCCGGTTCTGAAAATCAAATTCTAACTCAGTTGGGGTATCCGCGTTTGTGGGGGAATTCCGCGAGATATGTATGGGGTCGGGTTCCTCCTCCTCAGAAAGATCCCCTAGGATATCTACGAGAACATCCTCCTCCCCCCTTGGTGGGGACCCGCGGCCCCCTTTCCCTCCACCTTGGGCTGAACGGGTGGGGGAGAACCCTAACGCTGATTTTTGCTCTGTTTGGTCTGTGCCCTGCTCATCGGAGACCCTGCGTCGGAGTTGGTCCGCATGCCGCCTCCACAGTAGCCCTGTGCTGGTTTCCACGCGGTACGACACGGGGCCGGTTTGCTCCACAATTACGCCCGGTACCCAGGCTGGGCCCGTGCTGGCGTAATTCCTGCAATGCACAGGGGCGCCTACACTGAAACTCTTTGTGGCCTCTAGCCCAATGTTCCTTCCTTTGTCCTCTACCCTCGTGGGGTCTAGCCTAGTAAGGATGGTGGTCAGTTTCCTCCACATTAGGAGCTCTGCGGGGGAGTATCCTGACGCCAACGGGGTCACCCTGTAGCCTAGCAGAAACTGACACACTTGTAGGTTCAGATCCCCGGGGCCCATGCTCCGCAACGCGTCCTTCGTGGTGCGGACGAGGCGCTCTACTTGGCCATTGGTGGCTGGGTGAAACGGGGCGGAGGTGATATGCCGAACGGCGTTAATCTCCATGAATGCCCTAAACTCGGAGGACGTGAAACAACTAGCGTTGTCGCTAATTAATGTGTCGGGTATGCCGAACGTGGAAAAGAGCCTCCGCAAATGCTTAATGGTCTGGGCCGAGGAGGTGCTCGTGACTGGGATAACCTCCAACCACTTGGAGAAGGCGTCCACTACAAGAAGGAACAGGGTGCCTCTGAACGGGCCCGCGAAATCAACGTGCACCCAGGACCACGGCCCCTTAGCCGTGTCCCATTCCCTGTGGGGAAGGCGGGCCTCCTCTGGTCTGGAGCATTGGCAACTTTCACAAGTGCCGACCATGTGCTCGATGTCGGCGTCCAGCTGGGGCCACCAGAAGTAACTCTGGGCCAGCGCCTTGGATCGCACGATGCCGGGGTGGCTGACGTGCAGCAGTTTAAGCACCCGCGGCCGAAGGGAAGTGGGAATCACCACCCGCTGCCCCCACAAGAGGCACCCCCTCTCTAGGGACAGCTCTAACTTTTTCCTGAAAAATGGGGCGAACTCCTCCGCTGGGGAGGACGCCGGCCACCCTTTCTGCACCCAGGAGCTAACTGCCGCTAACGTCTTGTCCTTCTCTGTCGCTTTGGCAATGTCGGCGGGCACTACGGGGGGCGAATCCAGCACCTCTATCATAAGAACCTGATGGTCTCGCTCCGCCTTGCTCACCTGGCTGGGCGTCAGGGGGAGGGGAGACCTTGATAGAGCGTCCACATGGCTGATCTCTTTCCCGGGCCGGTAGACCAACGCGTGCTGGTACGCGTTGAGACAAATGGCCCACCTGAGCATCCTCGGGGACAGGATCTGTGGGGTGGGCTTATCTGCTGTAAAAATGCCTAGCAGGGGCTTGTGGTCCATTACAATGGTGAAGGGGCGGCCATACAGAAAATCGTGAAATTTTTTCGTCCCCGCAACTATTGCTAGTGCCTCCCTGTCTGTCTGTGCGTAGTTTCTCTCCGCTTGGGACAGGGACCTGGAGTAAAATGCTATCGGGGCCTCCCTTCCGTCTTCCAGCACGTGGCACAGCACCGCCCCCACCCCCACCGGGGATGCATCACAGATCAGGACTACCGGGCGTTTGGGGTTGAAATGGGTCAGTATGGCATCAGACGCTAGGAGACTCTTTAGTTCGCTAAATGCCCTTTCTTGGTCCTCGCCCCACTTCCATGTCTGATCTTTTTTTAGCAGTTTGTGTAGCGGTTCAGCTACTGCTGCCTTCCGGGGGAGGAAGGAGTGGTAAAAGTTGAGCAGCCCTAGGAACGACTGCAGCTCGGGCTTGGAGGTAGGGCGGGGGGCTTTCTTAATGGTGGCCACCTTGGATTTGGATGGTTTTATCCCCTCAGGAGTCACACAAAACCCCAGGAACTCAACCTCGGTCGCGAAGAAGACGCATTTGTCCTTTCGCAGTCTCAACCCCGCTTTTTCGAATATTGTCAGGACCTTCCCCAACCTCTTGGCCAATTCGACCCGACTCCCCCCCCCCCGTTATTAACACGTCATCAAAATAAGGCAACACCCCCTCTAGCCCCTTCAGGAGGCGTTCCACGAGTGACTGGAAAATTCCAGGCACCGAATTCACGCCGAACTGAAGGCGCGTCACCTGGAACGCCCCCTTATGGGTGACTATGGTCTGCGCAGCAGCTGCGGCAGGGGACACCGTGAGCTGCTGGTAGGCCTGTGCTAAGTTGAGCTTAGCGAAACACTTTCCCCCGTGTAACCTGGCCAGCAGATGGCTGACTACCGGCACCGGATACGCATGCGGGCGGATCGCCTTGTTGATGGTGCACTTGTAATCGGCACATATGCGGACCTCCCCATTGGCCTTTAGTGCGGTTACAATTGGAGTTTCCCACTCCGCAGAATCAACAGGCACAAGGATTCCCTGGCCCACCAATTTGTCCAGTTCCGCCTCTATCTTGTCCTTGAGTGCGAACGGCACCCGGCGTGGTTTGAGTCGAATTGGGCGGACCTCCGGGTCCAGGTCGAAAGTCACTGGGGGCCCCTTGAATTTCCCCAGTCCCTTTTGAAAACTTCGGGGTGCGCCTCGCACACCTCCTGAATCGGGTCAGACCCAACGGCGTGAATCCCAACGGCATGCACCCCCCCAATAAACAACCCCAGGGGCTGGAACCATTGAGTCCCGAGGAGGCTGCAATCTCCCCCTTTAAGCACGACTAGAGGGAGGGACACGGCATGCTTCTTGAATTTAACCTGAAATTCTCCAACCCCCAACACTGGAATGCTGTTCCCTTGCACGTCCCGTAGTGTGGACCTCAACGCTTTGAGCTTGGGCCGCCTGTGGGGGGCAATTCTCAAAAACTCCCTCTGGGAAATGATTGAATATGAGGACCCCGAGTCAATTTCCATGCTAATGGGAACCCCTTGAACTAGTACCTCAACAAAGTAGCGGGGGTGTCCTACGGACATGCTGAATACTGGGGCGTCGTCCTCGCTGCCGTCGGAGATGCGGCCCACGCCGTCCTGCTTCCGCGTGGCCTGAGTGCCATCCTTGGGTCTCGTTGAGCGGTCTTGTCCCGCGGAACGGTCTGCTGAGCTTCTCTGGGTCTCGCGCCTCTTCCTGCACACCTTGCCAATGTGCCCGCGGCGGCCGCAGTTGTGGCACTCGGCCTTCTGAAACGGGCATTTTACGCGGTCGTGGGCCGCTCCACAGCCGTCGCACCGCCGGCTCTCTTTCCGGACCCTCCGGACGTCCTCGTCGTCGCTGCTCTCTGCGGACGACCTCGAAGCTCGCCGGGCCGCATGCACTGGAGTCTCTGTCTTGCTCGACTTCGGCTGCCAGTCCTGGAGTTCTTGGACCCCAGCCTTTGTAGCTTCCGCGGCCTGTGCCGCTCTGATGACCTCCTGCAACGTGGGAGGCGGCTCTTGGTTCATTAATGTGCGCTGGGTTTCGGCGTCGTTCAGGCCGCACAGCACACAGTCCCGGAGGGTGATTTCGGCATTCTCCCATTTGCATGGGCCGGCCGCCAGCCGCAGGGCCGCCACGAATGCGGCGACCATCTCCCCGGGCGCTTGGACTCGCCTCCAGAACGCACTCCGAGCGGGAAACATCGCCGTGGCGGGCCGGACGTGCTCACGCAGCATCTGCATGAGTTCCTTGGCCTTGAATTCGCTCACCCTCCTCGGTGCGATCAGGTCCACCAAGGTCCTTTTGGTTTCTTGTCCGAGCATCCTGGTGAAGATGGCCCTTTTCTTTGCCTCTTCCGTGACTTCGGACTCAATCAGTGCTGCCTGGAAGTCCATTTCGAAGATCTCCCAGTCGCCCGGTTTCTTGATTTCGAAACCGGCGCATGTCTTGGTCCCGTGGGCTGCCATAATCCCACCTTCGTCGCCAATTTAGTGTAAGGGACCAAAGACAACGAAACAGCCGAAGGGTTGGCTTAACACAGGTTTATTGCATGATGATCCGGAGGAACATGTGGTAATGGCGGATGGGTAGCTCAATATATACAGCTGGCTATACATTTGAATGTGGCTCGTTGACAGACTATTGGTTGCTGCCTGCGTGACGTCGTAGAAGGTCACGCCCTTCTTGACCAGGTGAAGAGGTGGCGGGGAATCTTCCCGCGCTGCTGATCCAGGTGAATCTGAGCCATGAGAGCTGGACGCTCGCTATTGCCATCTGGTGGTCACTAGCTCGCGTCCCCTTATCAGGTTTACATTGATACAGCTGAAGGTTATAATGTTGCACACAGAAAGGTTACATTGTTACCACATGGCTAAGGTACATTGTTAAAGGCACAGCTTTACAGAACACAACACATACCCAGTCACCAGGTGTTGGATGGAAAGGATCAAAATAGTCAACAAGCTGTAAGCTAGGCTGAATGCAATGTCCACCACTTTCTCTGCTGTCTGTTCAGCCAAAGTGAATTTACCTGGGGAAAGCATACTTTTCATGTGCAACTTCACAACATATATGTTTGCATTGTTCCCACTGTGTAATTGGCACCCTGATTTTTTTAAAAGCCCAGACTATAGCAACAACTAGCATTTTAAGCCTAGGTGAGAAGTAACTAGAGCCTTATGGTAAATTGTTGTCCTTGCGTTTAGTTCTTGTTAATGCTTTAGGAGCTCAGGATACTGGACACAGTATTACCTTTGATTTATCCATAACACAGTCCTGTAAAGAGGATGAGTCTGAAAGGAGAGTAGCTGGGTCACCCAATGCACTCTCTATGGTAAAGGTAAAGGTCGCCCTTGCTCAAAAACCAGTCATATCCAACTCTAGGGTCCAGTGCTCTTCTCCATTTATAGCCAAATAGCCAGTGCTGGCTGCAGACGTTTCCATGGACATGTGGCAGGCATGACTAGACACCAGATTGCATGGAATGCTGTTTACCTTCCCACTGAAGTGGTGTCTATTTATCTATTTGAAATTTCTTGCTTTCAAACTGCTAGGCTGGCAGGAGCTGGGACAAAGCTGGGAGCTCATTCTGTCCTGCAGTAACCAGAATTTGAACTGTTGACCTGCTGACCTTCCAGTTGTCATGTTCTTTGTCTTAACCACTTAAGCCACCGCTGTCTCTCTATGGACTGGGCTATAAAACCAGACTCCCTGGATGGTGTACAATAGGCTTGTCCACTCTGTCACATGGCCCTTTAGATAAGTGCCCAGGGGAGCCTCTCATTTACCTTTTCTTTTTAGAAGAAGAGAGCTCTCAACCAGGCTGAAGCACAGCCTCAGATCAGATCAAGAGAGGAAGATCTGCAATGCTGTAGTTTCTTAGAGCAGTGTGTGGGAAGCTTTCAGAACGCTGTTCTATTTTGGGGTGGTTTGGTGTATGCAAACCAAGACACAGGACACAGCCTCGGGCTGGGTTAACTCAGGTTTATTGCATCGTGGACAGAGGGAACATGAGGTAATGGCGGATCGATAGCTCTTTATATACAGTGGTAATACATTTGAACGTGGTGCCATGGTAGCCCATTGGCTACTGTCTGCGTGACGTCATAGCGGGTCACGCCCTTCTTGTCCAGGTGTAGGTGGTGGCGGGAAAACTTCCCGCGCTGTTGCCTTTGATGAGTTCGGACCAAGAGAGCTTGGACGCTCGCTGCTGCCAGCTGGTGGTCATTAGCTCGCATCCTATTACAGGGTTTATATGATACAGCTGAAGGTTACATTGTTGCTATAGGCAAGGTTACATTGGCTCAGATACATTGTAATCCATGTGTAAGGTAAAACCATCAGAACACAACAGGTGGGGGAGTGAGGGGTGTGTGAAAGTAGCTCCTTTATTTAATTCTTTTCTACTTTTTGGAGAGATGAATAATGGTGTCATGGAGAAACAAAGCGAGAGCTTTGCCCATTTCCAGGCTTCACATTCAAACTAATTAAGTACTAGCAGCTTTGCCGAAAGTAACACCCCCTGCTTGGGATGTTCAGAAAACACAAGTCAAAATGAATCCTGGGAACAGCAGCAGCAACCACAGCAAAGACACCAGGCATTCCTCTCCCATTAATGCTGCCTCTGAAGTGCCACATGCTACACTTAGCACAGTGCTTTAGCTAAGAGCAGCCGCAGTGTCCAAATCAACCGTTGAGCAAATGAGGATTCCTGCATGTGGCACCACACAGGTGCCCAGTGAAGGCCTTCTTTGTTCCACAAGGTAGCTATTAGCACCTGGTGAGCCTTACACTGCTTGATCACATGCACCAAGGAATTTTGTGGAGAAAAGAATCGGGCACTACAAACAGCTGCCTATCCCACTGGGTCTGGCATCTGACTGTGAACTATCAGACATGGGTGTTTCCCTCTGTAGTGATGTACTTTTCAAGGAAGAGATTTAACATGGCTCCTAGAAGATATTTGTAAGATGTAAATTAGCTTTCAAAGAACCCTGGTGGCACAGTGGTTAAACTGCTGTACTGCATCCAAAATGTTGTGAATTCAATCCTGACCAGGGCACAAGGTTGACTCAGACTTCCATCCTTCCAAGGTCAGTAAAATGAGCACCCAGCATGTTGGGGGTAAAATGCAAATTAACTTGTGAACCACCCAGGGAGTGTGCTAAGCACTATGGAGCGGTATATAAGTGTAATTGCTATTGCTATTATTTTGTCCTTTTTTGCTTATTTCATTCTCATTGGTGTGAAGTCCACCCCACTCCCACCCCCCAAGTTTGATTCAAAGAATTTTTATGAATCCTTCATGCATTAGGACAGCCATTCTCAACCTCCAGCCCATGGGTCAGACCTGGCCCCCAAAGCCATTTCAGTCAGGCCTGCAACACCCTCGCCAAACCAGGAAGTGGGAAAAACTGTTTGCCACGTGTGCATAGAACATCACTAAATGTGTTCTGCACATACCTGTCAACCATCCCGATTTGGCTGGGATTACCCCGTAATTTGATGCCCATTGACGTCATAACCCGCCCTGCTCTGCCAAAACCCCGTAATTTGGCAGCGGGGAAAAATGCTTTCCACGCATGCGTGGAAGTGCTACGCCGCTTGCGCAGCCCCTATGCAAGCGGCGTAGCGCTTCCACGCATACGTGGAAGGGTTCTACACAAGTGTAAAACCCTTCCACACATGTGTGGAAGCGCTACGCCACTTGCGTAGGGGCTGTGCAAGCGGCGTAGCGCTTCCACACATGCGTGGAAAGCAACCTGCGCACAAGCGATCTGCGCAGGTCCCATTTTTTCCGGAGCCGCGGGTTGACAGGTATGGTTCTGCACATGCATGGCACACATTTTACTTCCAATTCCATATAGGAGGAACCATGTGACCGGCCCAATCCGCTGCCCAGGAGGCATGGTCAGGCCCGCAGCCTGAAAACTTTGAGAAAAACTGCTTTAGGGGGATTAGTTTCAGCAAAAAAATTTGCAGAAGTCATTTTTGCATGAAAACTCCCCTCTCCCCATTATTATTTTTTTGCTAATATGGTTGGTGACCACAAATAAAGGAAACCCAACAGGAACACTTTTTGCTCTCACACCAGAACAAAAAACATCTCAGAGGTTAACATATTTTTTAAGCAGGGTGTCTTGATGTGCCAAAGCATCATTTGCAAATATGCATTATATCCTTAACCCTTATGCAGGGAGGAAGAGAAAGACAACATTTCCTCAAATCATAACTGCAGGATCCATTTGTGATAAAAATGGATGGGTGGGCCATTTGAGGAGATGCAAATCCTTAAGTCTGTGAGATGTGATTGTCTTGCCTAGCTGTAACAGCAGTATTCTGAGCAGTGTTCAGAAGCTGTGAGTGGCCATTTAAATTTCCCACAATTCCCCAGAGGAACACCATGACAACACAATGCTATGGCAACTAGACTCAGCTGCCAAAGATGCTCAGTGCCTCAAGGGGGGAGAGATAATAAAGAGGGCAGTGGAGGAAATGTGTTAGCAGAGACCCTGAAGACTCAGCAGCTGCCTAAAGATGACAGGTAGCACTGGAAGAGGCTCTCCTTTGAGTTGTTAGGCCTTGCCATCATCCTTTATTTAGTGGGAGGACAGGTCTTGCTATGGTGACGGCGGGCTTCCCAGTATGGAACTGCTGCTCTTTCCATTATGACATCCTTTCCACTTCTCAGCCACCTTTGAGGGTCTTCAGAGGCTTCCTTGGGGTACACAGAAAGAGCCTCCTCAAGGATTGTGGTATATTTGCACCACAATTGGGCATACCCTGGGCAACAGCAACTTTGTTGTGCCAGCCAATCTTTCTCACACTAGGTCAGGCGATGGGAACCATGGAATGAATTCGCCAAGAGGTGGCTTCATTTTGGCAGTTTAATGTCTGACCTAGACATGAAAGAAGCTGTTTCCTTCTTCAGTGTACATTTCCCTACTTCTTCTCTTTGACTGTTGAGAGCATGTGTTACAGCAGAAGTATGCACCATTTCACTTAGCTCTACTGTATTTTATCTAACTGACCTTGCTGCATGTTGCTAGATTGTTTTATGTGGAACACGGCAAATGCCTCAGCAACAGCTGATGAGCATGAGACAAATACAGTCTATTTAAATGCACAGATTTCCTATGGTGAACAAATCCTGATCTATTTGCTGAACTTCCCCATATCACAGTAACATTTTCCTTGATCACAATGCTAAATTAACATCCTACATTCAGACTCCCATGCCTCCCACTGTCCCTTTGCCACATTCCATTGTGGTGTCTAGGCATCTGCAACCTGGGGTCATTATGGACCCATTATTCTCATTTCAACAACAAATAGTGGCAGTGTCCAAAGTTGCTTTTTTTCTAGCTCCAGCAGATTGCGCAGTCATGCTCCTACTTGGACAGATGTTTTTTTCATAACCATGACCCACTCATTGGTAATCCCACCGAGTGACTACAGTAATATTGTCTACGTGGGGATGCCCTTGTGCCTGATACGGAGATTACAACAGTCCACAATGTAGCAGCCAAGCTGGTGACAGGCATAAAGAAATTCAATCATATTTCCCCAACGGTTACCTACCGTATCAGATACAAAGTGTTAGTGTTATCATATAAGGCCCTATACCTGTGATGGTGAATTTTGGCACTCCAGCTATTCTTGAATTTCTTTCCAGAAGCCCTGATCAGCAGATGTACTGACTTGGGCTTTTGGTAATTGAAGTCCAAGAACAGCTGGAGAGCCAAGGTTCATCACCACTTCCCTAGCATCTCTCCATCAGAACAACTCCCTGCATCACCCATTCGTCACAGTCTATGCAGCTCCAGGTGCTGACCCTGAGGATGGCTATAAAGTTTATAACTAGAAATAGAGCCTTTTCAGTGGCAGCACCAACACTGTGGAACACTCTACCAGTGGAGTTATGCCAGGCACCATCCCTGGATATCTTCAAAAAACAACTAAAAACATTCCTATTCAAGGAAGCTTTTCAAAATATTACCCCTTAACAGTAAATTAGTTAGTCAGGTGACCCTCTGTGCCAACAGACACCAGTTATTTTATTTTAGGATGTACTTATTTGGTTGTTTAATTTTTATTTTATTGTGTGTTTTATTATGTTATTTTGTTAATTGTATGTGCACCGCCCAGAGTAGGAAATATCCCAAATATCCCAAATGGGCAGTATAAAAATGCAATAAGAGCTACATGTTACAGATGTTAATCAGCCATGCCATCCTATGAATCTGCAATATAAAGAGTATTCAAAATTATATAAATCACAAGAGTTTTTTGTACTGGGAACTATATAAAGGCAAATACAAAAGAAATAACAACCCACCTCAGTATCTCTCCAATTGTGGGGGTTGAGAAGCTTGTGAAAATTACTGGGAGGAAAATAATTGTAGGAACTCTGGGCCAAGCCTTCCTTCTGCAGTAAGGAAAGTTCCAAAGCTGTAGTTGAATAACAGCTGCATACATATAGGCTACTCTGTTTACTTGCACACTTCCTCCTCCTACTCATTACTTTATAAAGTGCCTTGGCACCCAAGGTACAGAAAGCATTACATAAAGCTCACTTCAATTTTGTATGCTCTACATTGAATGGCGCTCAGTTACGAAACACAATATTAGTTGTTCCCAGCTTAGACCTCCCTCTAACCAATAAATCTTCCATCGCCAGGAGTCTTTTGTCCTCTGACTTTCCTACTCCCCCAAAGATTAATTGAGGAGCTGTTGTGTATGTAACTGTATCACTTGAGAATGTCTGAATGTAACCTGACAATGATCACAATGTAACTCAGCTGTTAAAGGAACGCGAGCTAGCTACCCATAGAGGGCAGCTGCGAGCGTTCAGCTCACATGGTTCAAATTCCCCAATCACCGGCAGCCGCGGGAACCTTCCCACGCAAGGAACACCTGGAGAAGAAGGGCATGACTCAGAATGATGTCACACTGGTAGCAGCCAATACGCTACCGTGTAATCCTTTTCAAATGTATTGTTGCAGTATAAAAGGAGCTATACCTCCGCCATTACCACATGTTCATCCTGGCCATCATGCAATAAAGCTGTGTTTTAGCCTTCACTGCGGCTCCTTCTTTGTCTTCCGTCAAAGACACTAAATTGGCGACGAGGATGGGATACATGGTGTATCCCAAGATCAAGCCTCACCAATTCAACATCAGCGATCCTGAGCAATGGGAGCTGTACGAGTGCCAGTTTCGGCACGCGATGGATGCTGCAGGCATTAACGACGAAGGGAAGGTGCGGTCGTATTTCCTAGCCCAGGTGGGGCCAGCCACGCTGCGCATCCTGATGAACCTGCTGGCTCCCTGGAAGGTCGATGCAGTACCCATTGACCGCATCCTCACAACGCTGAGGGAACACTTCCAGCCGCCCGTCTCCGGCCCGGGTCACGTTCCACAGGCGGGACCAGTGCCCGGGAGAATCTATGTCCACCTACGCGGTGGCCCTCAGGCTGGCGGCCGTCCACTGCCAATGGGAGGACCTGGACATAGCCCTTCAAGACCGCATGCTGTGCAGCCTAAGGGACGAGGAGGTCCAAAGGAAGTTGATGACCCACAACCATCGCCTCACATTCAACGAGGTACTGTGAGAGGCCCAAGCAGCCAAGGCGGCGAGGAGCGGGGTCAAAGTCTTCAAGTCCCAGGGGGCCGCACCTGAGAGGGCCAAGGCATCCGTGCAAGCGGCCCGGCGGACCTCAGCACAAGTGGCCTGGTGGGCCCCCCAGTTACCCACCAGCACCCCATCAACTTCCGAGGAGTCATCCGCGGCTGCGGGCTCCTGTTCCAACAAGGACGATGATGTGCAGAGAGTCAAGAGGCACGGGGGAAAGCGCCGAGCCAGCGAGAAGGGAAACCACCATTGCGATGGCTGCGGGGCATCTCATGACCAAACGAGGTGCCCATTCCGGAAGGCCGAGTGCCACAACTGTGGGCAGAAAGGCCACATCAACAGGGTCTGCAGGCGCGGGTGAACGGAGGACAAGGGCTCATCGAGACACCCTCAAACACCCCAACGCAAGGCGGCTGGCATTGGAAAGGTCCTGGCCAACGACGACACGGCGGCCGTGAACCGTGTGGGCCTGGAGCACTGGCGTTTCTTCGTAGAGGTACTGTTACAAGGGGTCCCGGTTAGGATGGAAATAGACTCAGGGTCATCCTACTCCATCCTGTCCCAGAAGGAGTTCCTGCGCATTCCCCCAAATGTGCGCCCCAGGTTGCGGGCTATGAAGTCGAACTTACGGGATGTGCAGGGTTGTGGGATCCCGGTGTTGGGGGTGGGAAACTTCATGGTGAAGTTAACTGCCTCTAGTAGTTCTCAAGGAGGGGACCTGTTGCCTTTTGGGATCCCAGTGGTTTGCTCCCCTGGGAATTGAACTGTCCGGCATAAACGCCATAGAGACTGACCCAATTCGGGACGTGTGTGATGCGCACCCTGCAGTTTTCAAGAAGGGGCTCGGGACTTATAGGGGCCCCCCGGTCTCTTTTGAGTTGGACCCAGAAATCCAGCCCATACGTCTCAAGCCAAGAAGAGTCCCCTTCGCCCTCAAGGACAAGATTGAGGTGGAATTGGACAAATTGGTGGGGCAGGGGATTTTAGTTCCAGTTGACTCTGCGGAGTGGGAAACTCTGATTGTTACAGCTTTAAAATCCAATGGGGAGGTCAGGATTTGCGGTGACTACAAATGTACAATCAACAAGGCCATTCAGCCAAATGCATATCCGGTGCCGGTAGTTAGCCACTTACTGGCCACTTTACACGGGGGGAAGTGTTTCGCAAAGCTAGACCTGGCGCAGGCGTACCAGCAGCTCATGGTAACCCCAGCTGCTGCCACTGCACAAACCATTGTCAGGCATAAGGGGGCATTCAAGGTAACGCGCCTACAGTTCGGCGTAAATTTGGCCCCCAGGATCTTCCAGTCCCTCGTGGAACACCTTTTAAAAGGGCTTCCAGGCGTGCTCCCATATTTTGACAATGTTTTGATAACAGCAGTGAGTGAATCGGAACTAGCGAAAAGACTAGACAAGGTCCTAACTGTATTCGAGAAAGCGGGACTGAGGATGAGAAGGGACAAATGTGTGTTTTTCACGAGGGAGGTTGAGTTTCTCGGGTTCAAAATAGCACTGGAGGGCATCAAGCCATCCGAGTCCAAGGTTACAGCTGTGCAAAACGCCCCTCACCCCAGCGAGAAACCGGAGCTGCAGTCATTTCTAGGGCTCCTGAATTTTCACCATTCCTTCTTGCCAAGGAAGGCATCTGTTGCAGAGCCACTGCATGGGCTACTTAAGAAAGACGCGGTTTGGCGGTGGGGAGATAGGCAGGAGAAAGCGTTCAAAGAGCTCAAGGCGCTCTTGTCCTCAGACGCCGTCCTGACCCATTTCGACCCGAGGAAACCGGTAGTTTTGGTCTGTGATGCTTCACCAGTGGAGGTGGGGGCGGTGCTGTGCCACGTGTTAGAGAACAGGCGAGAAGCCCCGGTTGCCTCCTATTCCAGGTCACTTTCAAAGGCGGAGCGCAACTACGCGCAAACAGATAGAGAGGCCCTGGCCATAATCGCGGGAACAAAGAAGTTCCACGATTTCCTGTACGGCCGCGAGTTCACAATTGTGACGGATCATAAGCCCCTTTTGGGAATCTTTACTACAGGCAAGCCTACCCCACAAATACTGTCCCCCAGAATGCTGCGTTCGGCGATTTTCCTCAACGCCTACCAGTACGAACTGGTCCATCACCCAGGGAAGGAGATCTCCCATGCAGATGTGCTGTCCCGATCTCCCCTCCCTAGTTTAGGGGACCCCAAACGCGAGGTAGAGCAGGATCACCAGGTCCTGCTGATCGAGTCTCTCGACTCACCCCCCATAGTTCCCGCAGACCTCGCCAAAGCCACAGCGGCCGACAAAATCCTGTCCCAAGTTAGTTCCTGCATGAGAAAAGGGTGGCCCACAACTCCCCCCGAGGAGGAATTCAAATCATTTTTCCGGTGCGTTCCAAAGCACTAGCCAGGAGCTACTTCTGGTGGCCCTAGATAGATGCGGATATAGAGCATTTGGTGGGCACGTGCGAGAGCTGCCAGAGCTCTTAGCCCGAGGAGTCCCGGCTGCCCCACAGGGAATGGGACACGGCCCACGGGCCATGGTCCCGGGTACACGTCGACTTCGCTGGCCCTTTTCGGGGGTCCATTTTTCTGCTGATAGTAGATTCGTATTCCAAATGGCTGGAAGTCATTCCCATGTCCAACACCTCATCTGCCGCAGCCATTAAACAATTGTGCAGGATGTTCAGTTTCTTCGGCCTGCCTGACGTCCTTGTGAGCAATAATGCCAGTACTTTCACGTCTGCGGAATTCAAGGCATTCATCAATAGGAATGCCATCCAGCACATTACCTCTGCCCCATTTCACCAGCCACAAACGGTCAGGTAGAGCGCCAAGTGCACACTACGAAAGACGCACTGCGGCGCATGGGTCCCGGTGAATTGAACCTCCAGCTGTGTCAATTCCTCATTTGCTTTAGGGCAACTCCCCTAGCTTCAGGACTTTCGCTGGCTGAGCTCCTCATGCGGAGGAAGCCAGTAACACTTTTTGATTGGTTGGATCCGACCAGGGTGGAGGATGAGGGGAGAAATATAGAGATAGAGAGCTCCAAAAGTTTTGCGGTAGGGGACTCGGTTCACTGCAGGAATTACACAACCTCAGGACTAACGTGGGTTCCAGGAATGGTCATTGAGCAAACGGGGCCGGTGTCTTACAGGGTTGAAACAAGCATAGGTCTGCTGTGGAGAAGGCACGCTGATCAGCTCAGAAGGCGAGTTACCAGTGAAAGAGAGTCAGCGTTAGGGTTCTTCCCCACCCGTTTAGCCCAAGGGGGAGACACAGGGACATCCCCAGGTACAGATGCATACCCTAGATTCTCACACGAGGAGGAGGATACTTTGAAAGAATGGGATGAGGAGTCCCCTGATGAGTTCAATTTTATGTTACCATACCAGGGGGTGTTGCGGAGTGGTCCCCCACCCGTCCGAGCGAGAAGAGGGGTTTTAGTTCAGCCCCTGGTATTTCCAGTCCTCCCAGTCCTTTTGTTTTAGAGTTTACCCCATCACCAAGACCCCCAACCCAGGGGGAAGTATGTTCACCCCATCCCCAAGACCACTGAATCAGGCAGAAGGGGGTAGCACAAGTATGCCAGTTGCAGGCGCAAGAAACCAGGGCGAGACAACAAGGGTCTCCTGATCGGTCCCGAGATTCGTGCTGGGGGGGTCGCCAGGTGCCACGAGCGATAGGCAGGGATTCACATCCCAGTTACATGTTCCGTTCCCCTCTCCAAACGCAAGGTCACCACAGAGTCCCCGCCTGACGACTAATGAGTTCTCCCTTTCCGTTACAGGACGAGAGTCTGCGGAACTCGGAGCCCCTAGTTCCCCTGAGCTCAGCCAAGCAGTCGTAAGCCCCAAGCGCACATGCGGGAAGCCACAATGGTTGAGGGACTTCGTCCCATCCTAGGGGGAAGGAGTGTTGTGTATGTAACTGTATCACTTTAAGAATGTCTGAATGTAACCTGACAATGATCACAATGTAACTCAGCTGTTAAAGGAACGCAAGCTAGCTACCCATAGAGGGCAGCTGCGAGCGTTCAGCTCACATGGTTCAAATTCCCCCAATCACCGGCAGCCGCGGGAACCTTCCTGCACAAGGAACACCTGGAGAAAAAGGGCGTGACTCAGAATGATGTCACGCAGGTAGCAGCCAATACACTACTGTGTAATCCTTTTCAAATGTATTGTTGCAGTATAAAAGGAGCTGTACATCCGCCATTACCACATGTTCATCCTGACCATCATGCAATAAAGCTGTGTTTTAGCCCTCACTGCGGCTCCTTCTTTGTCTTCCGTGAAAGACACTAAAGGGGCATTTTACGTTAGGCATGCAGCCTGCCTTATATCAAGAGAAAACATCAAATGAAGCTGTACAAAAAACAGGTATTAATGGTTTACTGCTGAGATAACTCCAAAGAAAATTGACTAGCAGCTGAACTACATTTCTCAAGTATACAGAGGTGGAAATAACTAATCTAGCCTCCTGAGACTGATAAAGGAAAAAGCATGTTAGTGGATGCTCTTCTGTAATATTTCTATAGAGGGATCCATGGAACCCTATCTGGATATTTTATTTATTTATTAGATTTGTATCGCCACCGCAAACAGTATTCTTCCCCTCCTGAACCACAAGGAATATGCTGGAATGGTGTGAGAACAAACTCTTATTTTAGCTATCAGGGGATCAAGAGTTTCTCAGTGTGCCAATGGTTGTTATGATAGGAAAGACAAATGGATTCTGTACCATTCTTGACAGTTTGGGGTTTCAAATTTTTCTTGCCATTCCCAAAGGCAGCCAATAGCATCAAGAAGAAGGCAAATGAATTATGCAGCTTTGCAGACACTACCTAAATCTAAGTATGTGTATCTCTCAGGTGGGCCTCTTTCAAATTTAGGGACCACCTGAGTATGCACAAAAGTATGGCACAAGAGCTGGGACCTAACTTGGTGTGGCACAATTTTTTAAAAAGGTTTTAGCTAAACACATGGACCTGGCCTCGCATTGGTGAGAAACAGCTCTGAATATCTACAATTTTCTTGATTGAGAATAGCATATTTTGATGGTGAAAAATTTATATAAATATGTCAATGACTGCATTATAGGCACTTACATAACAGACTCTCACAGCTTTGTTATTACAAGATGATGGGATTTTAAGATAAGAAAAGACCAGTGTAAGGTTGTTGATAATCTTCCTACAGTAATCATCACTTTGGTAAACCCTCTCATTTTACCACTTGTGCAAATTAAAGAGTAGTACACACAAATTAAAAGATGTGACTGAGCAAAGGTGATGTTTATCAGAGTTTCTATTTTTATTTTGCCCCACAGATATAACATATACATCAAAGGAAAATAAAAAGTGTTTTTTGAAATCGTGTAAAATTTTAAAAGCATTATTATTTTCATTGTTGCCTAGTCTTACTGTGTAATTCTGTCTTGAACAATTATTGTAAAGAATACTGCAGATAATCCTTCTAAGAACTATCAAACACCACTAATTGGTTCCTTATACCTCAGCTTGCCTCTGATGGTTAACTGGTTGCCTAGAGACAGAAGAATTATACATATATTATAATATCCTGTCAAATAAACAAGCAATAACTCAATTATCAAATGAAAATTATGACACCCCAAGAAAATCCATTGCTGACTTACTTAACAGCAAATGGAAGGTGCATTTTAGAAGGGATGAGCAATTTTGATGGATCTCAGAATTCAGATCTCCATTCTAGATTGGAGAATCCATATAATAGATTCCATGATCAGATGTTGTTTATTTACAAATAGGCCCACCTACATATAAATAAACATATTTCAGCTCTGGACTAGGCAGTTTTGTCCAGTGCAGCACCTTTTAGATATGTATAAACATAATTTTAATATCCTTAATGCCTGGGTTGGCAGTTGTAATCAATACATCTTAATAGCACCCGACAAGGGAAGATGAAGTAAGAACCTTCCTAACCACCTTTAGGTTTTAGTGCAGTACCTTTAAAGGACAGATTAGATGCCATTTCGTTCAATAAAGTGGAGACCTCAAAGCACGCACTGGGTTGCTTCATTGCCTTGGTAAGGCCAGTCCTATCATTGAGCTATGCAATCAAGTCAGATGACAGAGGAGCGAATCCATTACTGTCTTTCTCTTCTGTACAACTTGTCCTGGATGCTCCTATATTTATTCTGAAACCTCAGGTGTACTGGCACATACTTCCTACTGCCAATGCCATAGTATGATTGAACAAGAGCTTGGATGGATTATTCTTTTAGACCACACCATCCACAGTAATAGCCACGGCTTTGCAGTAAGTCAGCCCAATCAGATTCTTTCCACCGGGGATGTCGTACTTGTAAATGGAAACTGTGACTTTCTGTGTGCAAAACATCTCCTCTAACCGCTGATTTATGAGACCTGGCAGATGGGGGCAAGTGGGAAAAACATATGCTGGTCTTTGTTATCTTCATATATGCAAGATAAACATAATAATAATCAACAACAAAACCAGCTACATTTCTCTGAACCTCTGTGAAGCATAATAACAATAATATTTGTGTGCCATTAAGTCAATTCTGATTTATCAAGACTTTTTCCATGGATTTCTAGATAGAGAATACTTACAGTAGAAGTGGGTTACTATTCCTTCCTTCTGGGTGTGGTATGAGATTGTGCAGACTACACAGTCTGGCTCTTCTCTCTGGGTCTGCAGTTAGGTGTCTAACCACAAGGCATTATTTATATCACTGTTAATATAGCCTGCAGTTGTTTTCCTCTCCTACCTGGGAGCAAGATCCAATGAACTCAATGAGGGTTTGTTTGTTTGTCTGTCTGTCTGTCTGTCTGTCTGTCTGTCTGTTTGTTTGTTTGTTTGTTTGTTTGTTTGTTTGTATGGATTTGTATTGCCGCCCACTTGCCGAGGCGACTCCGGGCGGCTCACAAATATAAATCATACACAGCATAGAATTACAAAAACCTTAAAACTTTAAGAACCATAAAACTCACTAAAAATACCCTCCCAACCCCCAGACATTCAAATTATAACTAAGAGCATGGATGGCCCTTATTCTATAAGCCAGCAAGGGGGGAGGGCTACCTCATGACCAATGACCCACACCTGCTTTGTTAGCCAGGTTTTAGGATCTTTTCTGAAGGGCAATAGCTCTGCCTGGAGATGCAGCTCGGTTGGCAGGAGGTTCCACAGGCCCAGAGCAGATACTGAAAAGGCCTTCTCATGCTAGAGAGGCGAGCCTCTCTAGCTGATGGCACCTTTAGGGAGCCCCTCCGGTCTGCTCTTGTGGGACAGGCAGATGTTCTTGGAGTAACACAGTCTCTTAAGTAACCTGGTCCACTACCATGTACGGCTTTAAAGGTCATTACCAGCACCTTAAATTGCACCAAGAGGTACACCGGCAGCCAATGCAGTTCCTGCAGCAGGGGTTAGGCATGAGCATAATGCCCACACTTCATCACCACACAGGCAGCCACATTTTGGACCAGTTGCAGCCTCCGAATGGTCATCAAGGGCAGCCCCATGTAGAGTGCATTACAGTAATCTAGTCTAGAGGTAACCAGAGCATGTGTGACCATAAGCAAGGAGACCCTGTCCAGGAGCACAATTGACGGATAACACAAAGTAGTGCAAAAGTCCTCCTGGCCACAGCTGCAACCTGATCATTGAGCAGGAGTCGTGAGTCCAGGAGGACCCCTAAATTGTGCACCCAGTCTGTCTGAGTCAAAAGAACCTCATCTAGAACCAAAGGTGGTAACTCCCGGATAAAGCGGGGGCCCTGACCCACAGCCACTCAGTCTTGCCAGGATTCAGTTGTAGCCCATTGTCCCCCATCCAGACCCCAATAACCCCCAGACACTTAGATAGGACTTCCACTGCATTGCTTGGATTACCACAGGCTGAGATGTACAATTGTGTATCATCTGCATATTGATGATACTTCACCACGTAGGAACGGATGATCTCACAGGTACAGATCCCCCTGCCTGCCTCCTCTCTGAAGCAAAGATTATGTTGCTTTTTCAATTGTAGTTGGCCTCCCCCCTACCCCGCCACTTTCATCTGGGTGACCTCTATCACTTATACCTCAGAGACTTGGCCTCAGACGTTTTTGCCACCCTGCTTTCTCTGCAATTTTTCACAGCTCATTGCATACAATCTGGCTCCCTCTCTTTCCTTCCACTGTCACCTAACTGGCTGGCTGCTGTCTTCAGACACACCTGGTAACCCAGCTTCAGCCCAGGGAGAGACATTTTCAGCTGTGAAATATCTTATGAAGGGATGTTTAGTTATGTGTCTCTCTCTACGTCTTTTGCTACAGTCTAAGAAAATCTGTTTCACATTTGTCTGCATTAAAAATTATAGTATCCACCACTTTAATTAATCTGTGGCATGACCTTTTTGAAAGAGATGAAGTTAATACAGGGTTGATGGTAATTTCATACAATTAGCACAAACTGAATGGCAATTCTCTGCCTTATGTATAATCTGAAGAGGGTATTTTGAATGACCTTTGGGAGCAACCATATTTAGTAAAATAAACTTCGTGTCATAAGTTACTCTGGGTTGAAAGGATTTTTTTCTGGAGAAACTCACTCAGGAGATACCCGAATGAGGCTCCTTTCATGTCCCTAAGATCCGTCATGCAGCACTCGGGTATCGAACCCTGACCTTCCAGTCTCCAAGCTCAGCATCTTAACCACTAAGCCACCACAGTGCTGCACCATGCTTAGTTATGTATATGTATTCATTAGTAAAACAAATAAACTACACTAGATCCCAACTCTCTGCATTATGAGTACAGAGAACCTCTGAAGACAGACACTCTCACCTCTCCAGGAGAGAACCTCAGAGAAAATTGGGAAGACTTGCAAGTTCTTGCAGTCTACAACAGACTAGTGGGCACTCTTCCAAGCAACTGTATCTGCCCTGTTGCTGCCGTTCTCCCCAGCCAACATAGCTGGTGGTTACAGTGGTTGTGCTATAATACAAACACAGATATTTCCCACAACCTTGGGGTAGTCTAATCCACAGGTGCATATATTGCACTTCTCCATATTTAATTTAATTTAATTCTTAATTTAATTTAATTATTAGATTTCTACCCCACCCACTTGGCCAAGGCCAACTCAGGGTGGTTCACACACATGAATAAAAATATAGATAAAAACTGATTAAAAACTACCCACCCCCTAAAAAGGGTGCAGGAACCAAAGGGACCAAGGGGGGGGAGAATTATACTACACCAACCACCCAACAGAGGTCACCCTATCATCTGCACCCCATACTTGGCCTGCCAGCAAGGTTTTGAGTTCTTTCCTGAAGGGCAACAATTCCATCCGGAGACGTAATTCTGTTGGCAGAAGGTTCCAAAGGGCCAGTACAGACACAGAGAAGGCCCTCCTCCTTGTGCCAGAGAGGTGAGCCTCTCTGGCTGATGGAACAATTAGAGAGCCCCTCCAGTCCGCTCTGGTTAGATGGGCAGATGTCCTCAGGGTGATGCGGTCTCTTAGGTATCCTGGCCCACTACCATATAGGGCTTTAAAGGTCAAAAACAGTACCTTGAATTGTACCCGGAGGCAAACTGGTAACCAGTGCAGCTCCTGAAGCAGTGGTGAGGCATGGGCATAACGTCCACACCCCATCAACACTCGAGCCGCCGCATTCTGGACCAGCTGCAGCCTCAAAATGGTCAGGCTCCTCTCATGGCCCAGCCAGTCAGAGGGAAGGCAAAACACTTGGCTCTGAAGCTCCAGGGCTACAAAAGGCAACTACCATCTTTCCCGCGAAGCCCCCACGCTCCTCTCATGGCCCGGCCAGTCAGAAGGGAGGTGAAACACCTGGCTCTGCAGCTCCAGGGCTACAAAAGGCAACCACCATCTCCACCGCGAAGCCCGCATGCTCCTCTCATGGCCCAGCTGGTCAGAGGGGAGGCAAAACGTTTGGTCACATGGCTTTCCATATGGTCCAGTCGGCCATTTGAGGTGAAGGCCCTTTTGCTGGTTGATTCTGCAGTTAGGACTATAGAAGATGTTACCAATGCTGATCCTCAGTGTCCCGACCTTCGCCACCCTGTCAGGATGTAGAAGGTGGGCGGTTACAGCTGGACTCCTATCGCCGTCCAACTGCCTTTATCTTTAGTGCCCCCCCTCTTTCCCCGGTTGGACTTAAGGACTGTACTGGTGGTGGGTGGGTGGTTTTTCTGCACCATCCCCCTTGTAGCCCCAGACTCCCAGTGGTCGGGCAGGCGGGTTTGGGTAGCATAGTAACATAGTGACTTGTTATTGAAGCTGAGTGATATGATTGATATTTTTTGAATTTTATTAGTGTTTATTATTATTACTGTATTGCTATTTCCTTTGTTTATATCTATGATTATTGTATTTTTGCCATTGTATTTTTTGATGTTTATTGCTTGCCTATATTTTTATGTACTCTGTTGTAAACTGCTTTGAGTTATTGTATGATAAGGAAAGCGGTATATAAATGCAAAACTAAAGTAAAGTAAAGAGCGCATTACAGTAGTCTAGTCTGGAGGTCACCAGAACGTGAGTGACCATGAGCAAGGAGTCCCAGTCCAGGAGCAGGCGCAACTGGTGAATCACCCAAAGTTGGGCAAATGCCCTCCTGGCCACAGCCACTACCTGTTCTTCTAGCAGCAACTGCGAGTCCAGGAGGACCCCCAAAGTTGCACACCGAGTCTGTCTAGGGCAAAATAGCCCCATCCAGGACCAAAGATGGTAGCTCCAGGGAAAGCGCAGGATCCCTTATCCATATCCACTCAGTCTTGCTGGGATTCAGCTGTAGCCTGTTGGCCCCCATCCAGACCCCAACAGCCTCCAGGCACCTGGAAAGGACTTTGACAGCATCACTGGGGTCCCCATGGGCCGAGATGTACAACTGAGTGCCATCCGCATACTGATGGTACCACACCCTGTGGGAACAAATGATCTCACCCAGAGGCTTCATGTGGATGTTAAATAGTTGAACCCCTATATCTTTAATTGGAGTTATTAAAACTGATCTGTGCATCTTCTGCATGCAATACATAATTAACCTGTTTGGAAATCTGTCCCTTTAGGGAGAAAGAGAGAAGACACTATTCTGGGAGCAAGCCAAGACTTTTGTCCTGAGAAATATCATGAAATATTAGAGAATTGTTATCTCAAAAAAGTATCTTTTGAGAAGAAGACTGATGACTGGCCCTTCTCTATTTCAACTAGATTGTAAGGCAGTTTCCTACATATCAGCTGCTACTAAAGCCATCATGCTAACGTATTTTACATTCTTCAATACACCCTTGTTGGGACATGTCCAGTTGAACTCACATTTTAAACCTGACTCTTCAGGGCTTCATTTGCTGTTTTATTAAGCCAATTTACTCCTCTATGTTGCCTGGAGAAGCAGTGAATCCTTCCCTGCCCTTAAGTTGTTGGTTTTTTGTTCCTGACACTTAAATAACTTTCAAAATAGATTTTGCAATGTGAACATAAAGCTTACACTAGCAAGGATGCCTGTTCATATTGCAGATTTTCCCCTCTGCTTTTTCGCCACATTTACAATATCATAACAGAATCTCAAGGATGAGGTGTGAGAGTATCCTTCAGTTTGCCCTCTTTAAAATCAGGAGAAAAGAAAAGCAATAAAAGTTCACTTTGAGCTACAAGAAGCAATAAAGCCTGATAATTTATATCTAAGAGGTACTCTACTAATGTATTACTCTGCAAAAATAGGCTGAAAATAGTTCCCATGATACAGAATTACTTGATTATAATTAAAGGAAGAACAATTTTGAGGACATTGAGAAACTAGACAGTTGGCTACTGTTTTTGAATTGCCTGACCACACAAAACCTTCCTGTCTCCAAAGACCTTCCACAGAGTACTGTGGTGTCTGTTATTATTTACTATGTCTGTACCTAAGAGTTTAATTTCACATTTTACCTTAGCCATGGACCCTTTCCCCAAAATTGTTTAAATCAACATTGTAGCCTTAGTTTGTAGGAAAGGAATACTAATAGCCTTGTAGAGGGGAGGTGGAGGTGAGTTGCATAGGATTTTCCCCACTGTTAATAAGCTATTTCAAAAATGGGAAGACTGTGACTCTACAATGATATATAATTCTGTGTCTATTCAAGATAAAAAGACTCCCCTTATCCTGCTTTGTTACCATTTCTGAGCTTCATTTGTATAGCTATAGAGCAGGGGTTCTCAACCAATGGCCCATGGGCTGAATCTGGCCCACAGCACCAAATAATCTGGCCTACAGCAACAAATAATTCGCCCCCACCCTTGCTACAGCTGCCGCCACTGGATCAGCTGTGGACTCATTTATGGCCACCGTAAACGGGGGGGGTAGAGCGTGACTCGAAAAGGTTGAGAATCCCTGCTATAGAGAGGCTGTGGTCAGCTTACCGAGGCCCTAAAAGTCCATACAAGTGTTTTTGTTTTGTTTTGTTCTGGTTTTGATACTTATTACGGGCCTTGGGAAGAGAAAGAAGATGTAAAACAATGTTAGGGAACTAGGATGAAGCAGAAGATGGAGTAGGGGCTGGATTATAAACAACTTGCTGAAAGTAGTTGTAAATAAGGTGGTTTGCAGATTATAAAGTAGAATTAGCATTGCACACTAGGAGAGCAAGGGAGTTTTTAGAAATGGACTAGCAATGTTGCTGAGATGTGACTTTCTCAGCTTCGCATTTTTAGACAATTGGGACTGTTGCTCTCTCACCCTATTATTATAAAAATGAGTATACAGTATTTATTTAGTTATTTATTTTTAGGATTTGTATTGCTGCCCAATTCCTAAGACTCTGGGCGGTGTTCAGATATTAAAACCATCGTAATTTTTAAATCACAATTAGAACCCCATTTAAAACTACCACAAAACACTCCCTACCCTCCCACCAGTTTAAAAAGAGGAAGAGAGCATTCTTAAATCAGCCAGCAGCCTGGGGCCACAGCACTGCAGGTGCCCCACACCTGCTCTGCCAGCCAGGTTTTAAAACCTTTCCTGAAGGGCAGCAACTCCGTCTGGAGATGCAACTCGGTTGGCAGGAGGTTCTTTAGAGCCGGAGTGGACACTGAGTAGGCCCTCCTTCTAGTGCTAGAGAGACGTGCCTCTCTAGAAGATGGTACAATTAGAGAGCTTCTCTGGTCCGCACTGGTGGGATGGACAGATATTCTTGGGGTGATGTGGTCTCTTAAGTACCCTGGCCCACTACCATGTAGGGCTTTAAAGGTAATAACCAGAACCTTGAATTGCACCCGGAGGCATACCGGCAACCAGTTCATATACATATCTATGAAAACATGCTTAAGCAACTTTCTTTAACCATTTACCTGTCAATGGTCACCAAAGCACTATCCAGAAGAGAGAAGACTTTACATAAGGTCCTAAAAATGCTGGTCGCAGTAACAAAGAGGTTGAGGCTGAATGATCTTCTTCCTAGCATATAGTAAGACAAGATGATACCTACCACGAGCTGAGAGTTTCTTGGTGTTTATGATCTTGGCAGCATACTCTTGTCCTGATAACACCTTCACACACCTCCTGACAATTGAGAAAGCACCTCTGTAGAAAAGAAGAAGGGGAAGGAGGAAACCCACACAGGGGTGAGATGTTAGGTTAAATGACATCAAGTACCACATTCTATCATCTTTAAGTAGCAGAAACTTAAAATAAAAAGACAAAGCATAACGAGAATCCTGTTAGATCAAAGCAAAGTTCTAAGCAATCTAACAAAGTCCAAGCAGATAATTCAAGGAAATCAGGAGATGAGAGCAACAGTCCTCTCCTACTGCTTTTCTCTAATCAATATAGTATCTTTAGTGTCTTGCACGGAAGACAAAGAAGGAGCCGCAGTGGGGGCTAAAACACAGGTTTATTTCATGGTGGTCAAGATGAACATGTGGTAATGGCGGAGGTACAGCTCATTATATACTGCGGTACATACATTTGAATATCGTTGCACGGTAGCTCATTGGCTGCTACCGGCGTGACATCATTCTGAGTCACGCCCATCTTCTCCAGGTGATCCTCGTGCGGGAAAGGTTCCCGCGGCTGCCGGTGATTTGGGGAATGTGAACCATGTGAGCTGAACGCTCGCAGCTGCCCTCTATAGGCAGCTTACTCGCGTTCCTTAACAGCTGGGTTTCATTGTCAGGTTACATTCATACATTCTTAAAGTAATACTGTTACATACACAACAGTATCACAGTATGTTGCCTTCAGTCCTAGAGGCAGCATATATCAGCATGTCTATACTGAGCATTAATACTCTTTTGATTTTACCCTGGAGCAAGAGAGGTTGGGGTTCTCCAGAAGGACAGCTCACTTCATCCTCTTATTGTTGAAGCTACTCTAAACTATTCTTGCTTCTTCTCCCTTACTGCAGCTCATCCATTCTTACCTCCAAGACCTCACTCCCTCTTTATTACAACCGTCTAATCTGAGTTCATAGATCAAATTCCCCAACTTTATGGGGTTTATATGCACAACTGGAACAGATAAGCTGACACAGGAACCAGCAACAAGAGTGGCCTGGTCTGGGGGAGGAGCATTCCAAAGAACAAACAGTTTGTTAAAGAAGCTAAACTTAAGGAAGAGGCTTAGGATAGATTTCAGCTTCAACAGCAAATCAGACATTTGATCGCCATATACAGAGACAACAAATAAAGAGATTTGCCCATTTGGAGAGAATGTCTTGGAATTCCATACCATAAAAGGCATATATGAAAAGAGAAGAAGGACAAAAGGCCACAAGACATGCTTGACTCCACACAGCACAATAAAATATTAGTTTCTCTCTCTCAAAATTATTCCCCAAGCTTGTTTCTCTTTCTCCCAAAATTCTCCATCTATCCATTCACTCACATATAAATATAAACTTTATTCATCCATGGTAAACAAATATTATCTTCCTCAGTTCCATCCACCCCAAAATATTTTTCTTTAGAAAAGTCCTTTGCGGGGGTGTAGAAGAAACTGGAAAAGTACCCTCATACTTTCAATGATTATTTTTAGCAATATAAATATTGCCCCATAGTGTACTCACTGGGTGGTTCACAAGTTAATTGGCATTTTGCCCCCAACATGCTAGATACTCATTTTTTCCTACCTTGGAAGGATAGAAGGCTAATTCAACTTTAATCCCTGCCAGGATGGAATTCACAATGTTTTGGCTGTAGTACAGCAGTTTAACCACTGTGCCACCAGACGAGGGCTCTTGCTCTGTTTTATTTTAATACAGTTGGAAAGATAGTGAGCCCAAAGGTGGTGGAAGCCCTCAAAAGATAGGGTAATTGCTTTCCATACAATTTAGAGTTCACAAAGGGACTTATTGAGTCTCTTAAAAGTAATGTTGGGTGTGGGTGAGTAATGGTGGCTGCATTTGGGCCTTTTGGGCTACATGTGATGCATAAGAGGCAATTTGCTCAACCTGGTTTTAGACCAACAATATAAAGAAGAAAGAGGAAACTATCATGATGGGAGACAAATGGATTTCCATATGGAGATGGTGAACATGTAGTCAACCCAGTATAATAATAATTTTGTGTCAGAGAATACTCTGGGTTGAAAGGATTTTTGCTGGAGAAATTCAATTCAGGGGATGCCCAAATGAGGCTCCTTTCATGTCCCCAGGTGCAGTCCTCGGGTATCAAAACCCAACCTTCCAGTCTCTAAGCTCAGCATCTTAACCACCAAGCCACTGGGGAGAGGCAACCCAGTAAGAGAAGTATTCAGATAAAACAGCAGTGTCAGATGGGGGGGATGTACTTCCATGTTAGAGAAAGTGGCATTTTCCCCTTCAGTCACATATCTGACATGTTTTCTTTTTCAGTTTTTCACATTGTCTTTATTTCACACACACCCTCCTCCACCAAGTGATGCTTTTTCCATTGGTGAAAAGCATTAAGCACCTTCTGTCTTATAAAATGTCTTCCAGCACAAACGAGAAGTGTGTGCCAATGCTAATGTGTTTTGCTGAAGAAGAAATGGCACCAGCTTAGTTTTCTGTGCTATGGTTCCAACTGAAACCGATACTGCCTGAAAAGGTTATAGCACTACCAGTAACTATCTGAAATCTACATACTCTGTGCGAAAATGAAAATAAAATGAGAGAAAGGCAAGTTGTCTGCTCAAGGACTTTCCAACCTCTTACTGTGATTACCAGTATCCATAGCTACTTCCAGCACTAGTTTGCTGCTGAACTAACTAATCCTGCTAAATAGGATAAATCAGAACTGTAATCCTGCTCTGAGCTACAAAGGAAAATAAACTCATTAGGAGGAAGATAAGGAAAAAAGGGAGTAAAGATGTACAGTGGTACCTTGGATAAAGTCCGATTCGGATAAAGTCCAATTTGGATAAAGTCGCGGTTTTCATGCACACGTGATGCATCGCATAAAGTCCAAAACCGCTAAAAATGGACGTTATCCAAGGTATTTGGTATAGGAACCTCAGATAACGCCCATTTGATTTGGATAAAGTCCAAAATCAGATAAAGTTCAAACTTGTGGAACGGAGTTTGGACGTTATCCGAGGTTCTACTGTACCTTGAAATAAATTGAGACTTTGCCTATCAGTAACCCCATGAGAAAGGAGGCCATATCACCTGGTCTGTTTGGGTTTTGTCTGGGGTTTTTTATAGTCCACTCAGCACCTGGTTAGCCCATCAGCAGACCTGTTTTGGTCTTGTTTAAAAAGTAAGTAGCTAGCCTTGTAGATCCAAAATAAAGCCCAAAATGTGCAGTCACTTTTTTGGTCAAATGTTTTACAAGAAATAAGCTTTCCCTTGAGATCTGCCCATTAATGAACCTGTCCACAGTTTGAGATCAGAGATGTAGAAACCAAAGATTCTAAGTAAATTTTATAATTGAGGAAATTCCTGACCTTGCAGAGCTGCCTGCAAATGATATCTAGGAAGCTGGTAACCTGTAGAAGTAAAGGTTGATTGGGAGAATAGTTTTGACCATATCTCTCTGGTCTTGGCGGGCCTGCACTGGCTGCCTCTTGTGTTCCATGCCAGGTTCAAGGTGTTGGTTCTAATCTAAAGGTAAAAAGCTCACCCTTGCTCAAAAGCCAGTTGTTTCCGACTCTAGGGTTCAGTGCTCATCTCTGGGACTGCAGTGGCTCAAATGGCTAAGATGCTGACTGGAAGGCGGCAGGTCAGCAATTCGATACCTGATTACTGCAGGACGGAATGAGCTCCCGCCTTTGTCCCAGCTCCTGACAACCTAGCAGTCCAAAAGCAAGAAAATGCAGTAGATAAATAGGGACCACTTCGGTGGAAAGGTAAACAGCGTTCAGTGCCTGCCACATGACCACGGAAACATCTGCAGCAGACAGCGCTGGCTCTTCAGTTCTAATCTATAAAGCACTAAATTATTTGAGGCCATGTTATCTACGGGAGCACATCATCCTCAAGAAGAACACCAAGAGCACTCGTTTGGATAAGCTAAAGGTGGTCACACCTAGAGAAGCAAAAAAAAAAAAAGGTGGTAACCCCATCTAGAGCTTTCTCTGCCATAGAGAAATGCATGGAATACCCAATTGTTCCAACAAGCCTTCTCCTAAAAAGGGTGTTGACTGCCACATTGGCATATATATTAATACCCTGTTATTGAATATTTTCCTGACACACGAGATCGGTTGAGGTGGGGTACTTTGGTTCCTCGTTGTTGCAACATTTTCGACTGTTTATTTATTATTTATGTTCTATCTTGTTTTCAAGAGTTATAAGCCACTCAGAGTAGCCCTGCTACTAGACAGGCAATATATAAATGTGAAGAAAGAAAGAAATAAGCTTTTGCAAGCCCCACCAACATGGCTGAAATTCACTTGTCCAGCTTTGCATGTGTAATAGAAATTACATTATTATTCCGGCAAATCACAGCTTGCTTTGGCCTTTTAGGGTGGACATTACTCATACACAAAAGCAGCAAAGTTGTGTGCAGTCCAAAATTGCCAAATAAACCCTTCAATCAGTGGAGATTTGACATCACCCCTGTTGTCCCACCCCACAAGTCTAACAGAAACTAGGAAAGGTTGTGTCTCACAAGTCAGCAGGGATGCAATGCCACATGTGTAGGAGGGTTTACTGCCTAGTATAGGACAGTTGGAGGGAGGCATGACTTTGGGGATAAAAGGGGGGATCACAATAGAGGAAAAGTGTAATCTCTTCCCCTACACCCAATCCTTTTGGCCACAGAAGGTATTGGGAACTGAAGCTCTGGCATTGCAGCTACAGACAATTCAGTGCTGTCCCAACCTTGGCATCTGCCTTGTACAACAGGAGCCCAGCACTGACTCCGCAGCCATCTTTGTTTGGTGCAGCAAGAATGGCAAAATGAGGCTCCAAGGGGAGCAGCACGGGAGGGCCTGAGCCCCATCACCCACCTTTACCAGTAAATTTTCAGAACTGCTCATAGCAGGGAAACAAAACAGTGGCTAATGGGGTTTAGGATTGACACTTGCCTTTATATGTCTGTGCACATCAAAAGTAAAATACAGTATGGCAAAGAAATGTAAGCTAATAAAAGTGAATTATAATTAAAATATTTGATATGGATCCCTGAAGGAAATGACACCATGTGTTATTCCCCCTTATTTCTGCAATTAGCCCTCACTTCCCTGCACATGGTTTCCTGAAAATCAGATTACAGTGTGTCACTTATTGGGAATTCCTACTGCAATTTCGTTGCCTCTTCTAAAACAAACAATCATACATATGTCCAAACTCATTTCTATGCAGCCATACCACTCATTCTAACAGCCCCTTCTCTTCTTCCTCTTGCTTTTCCAGGAAGGGTTTCACTGTGACCCATTTAACTGCAATTTGTTATATTTGTTCTCAATAGAATCTTCTTTTGAGAAAAATACAGATTCCACCATCACTGTGTCCTTTTTGGGGTAATCTACATGAGGACTGCACTAGGCAGTGTAAACAGTCAAACAAGGACCTTGGAAAACTACAGCTAATTAGCTATAACTATACTGCCGAGGCCCCTGGGGAAAAAGTTGGTTAGTGTTAACAGATAAAATATATTTTACATCTCTTTACTTTCTCATTAGTTAAAATTTACTAAAGGAAGTTATTTATAACAAGTTACTTTGAAGATCTCATCAAAATACTTAGCTCTGTTGCACTTCAGTACAGTTTCTCAACCTTGGGCCCCCAGGTAATCTTGGACTTCAGTTCCCAGAAGCACAAGTCAATACACCTGCAGATTGAGACATCTAGGAATTGAAGTCCAAAAACATCTAGGCTCTGCTAATAGACAGCAGTTTGTCCTCTGGCTGAGTCCAATCTGGGTTGCTGAGTGGAGCCGTTCATCTTACAATATACATGGGCTAAATCCTCCCTTCACATTCATTCATGCTCCAGATGGGCTTGTCCCCTGATAATAAGAGAGGAATCCAATCCATAGCCATGTTTTATTTAATGCTGGCAGTTGAGGCTGTGTAGAAAACTGACCTTCTGTATCATTTCTTCCCCTTCTCCATAAGCACCTCTTTTTCAATCTGAAAAGCCAAAACAGCATCTCCTTCTAGTGTGACTTGAACAGAACCATCTGCAGAAAGAACTGTCCTGTTCATCTCTAAAACAGCTTGAGCACTTATTGAACTGAACCAAGCCTCCTCAGCAACTATTCTGGCAGTCGTGAGGCAGGGAATGAGCATCAAGTACTGTGCAGTCACCACTCGTGCTGGCATTTAGCAGAGGCAGAGTAAGAAATGGGGCATCTTGTGAGGTAATATTCCTTAGCTGACTGTGATACTGCACAATAATAATTTTGCTACTGGGAATAACACATGTGATTTACATGCTATCGAGTGTGCTGATTCCAAATCTGAACTCAGAATTTGCCTATTATGTACATTAAGGCATGCTATAGCTGTTCAAATGGTCGGTAACTGGGAAATGTATTTTTACATGGGAACATTACAACAGTTGCAGCTACCACTATGCCTGCTGCCGCCTCAGCTGAATCATGTCCCCTGGTGGCATGTATGTTCCAGCAGTGGCTTGACATGTCTGGGCAAGCTAGTGAGCTGACGTCAGAAATAGGTATATATGGCAAGATGGACCAAGGGCTTGTCTCTAGTGCAAAACCTTCTTATTGGACAGTACAGCTAGGCCATAATGAGTCTGTATTGAGCTAAAGATGAGTAGGTGCAGCTATGTTGATAAACTAGACAATTTTTGCTACATTTGTGGCAAATATACCCCACATGATCAATGCAAGACCCTAACCAAGAGGGTGAAATTTGCTAATTTAAGATCCTGACGTCCTAGGCAGAATCGGACTTCTAATTTGGATTCAGCGTACTTGATTTAGTATAGGACACATGGATTAGCCCAAGTAGCAGACAATATTTATATTTATTTATTGTGATGCAGTGTAATGGATAGGCTGTGGCTATGGTTTGAGCACCCAATTAATTCCCTCCTTTCCAGCAAAATTGGTAGGGATGTAAAAGCAAGGCTGTTTGGCACACCTCTGCTGTCGAGCCTACTTTTCAGTCTGCTCCACTGCAGGGTAAGAGGGGATTTGCATGGTGTACATTATACATCTGAGGAACTGTGGAGGATCTTTCTTCTGACAGAATTCTACACTCATGGATTTCTTTTGTTTCCTGCATTTGTATAAACTCCTTGTTCTTTCTAATTGCAAATCTATTTTTGTAATCTGCTTTTTCTATTGCAATAATCTTCCATTAGATAGAGGTATGGCTGACTCATGCAGAATATTTGGAAATTTTAGGAACATATTAGTTCTGTTTAATTTGTGTGTAGTCCTTTAAGGTGTTAAAAACAAAGAAACATTATTATGGATTTTGTGTATCATATGGCTTTGGGTACAGTGCACTTGAGGAGAAACTGGCTGCTATAACATAAGTGGCAAAACATCATGACCTGAACTTCATATTTAGAGATATTTCTTCCCAATCTATTTGAGGGAGTGGAGGGGACAATTATCAAAAGTAATTTTTCCCAAACAAATATGTATATAGCAAATGTATGTTCACAGGAAACAGCTTTATGAGCTCTGAGCAAAAGGGTGAGTAATCAATTTTCCTGGTAGGTTGAAGGATGAGGGCAATTTTTAGCCTGAATATGAGGCATTAGTCAAATAAGAAAGCAACAGGGTGTGAAGAACAGAAGCAAAATGTTCCTTGAAATCCCACATAGTGAAGCAAACCCTCACACAAAAGGCCTCTACTGGAAGCCATCGTTCTGGTTCACATAAGAAGCAGGCCTGGCAGTGTGTGGGATTTTTAAAACAGATAGTTTTCTGGAGGAATGAGAGGAACTCATTTCTGAGCTGTGGGAGCGGAGGATTCTTCCTTGCTAATTTATCACTGAAGGTTAAATGTGCTGCAGTACAGGAGCAATGTTATCTGATGGATTCAGCCCTCTCAAACCTGTGATGATTACTTGAACACATCTCCTTTTATTAAGGAATCATGTCCACAAAATTCCTTGTGCTTATTAGAGAAATACATTTGTGATAGGAAAAGTGAGAGAAGCTCCAATTCAAATTAAATAATTTGAAAATGTCAGCTGGCCTCTTCCATCTCTAGGAAATGAAGACAAGATGTCTCCTTCTTGGAAATACAAATGGGAAGTGTGAGGAGAAAGAAAGTAACCTGGCTGGTGGGCCAAGTATGGGGTACTGGTGGGAGGGTGACCACCTTGGGTTGGCTGATATAGATCAGATTGCCACCCGCCTTCGGTTCCAGCACCCTTTTTAAAGGGGGGGGGGGGTTAGTTTTAATTGTTTTATTTGCTGTTTTATCCTGTGTTTGTTAGCCACCCTGAGTCGGCCTTGGCTGATTGGGCGGGGTAGAAATTGAACAAATAAATAAATAAATAAAGTAACATCAGCAATCCCAAGAGCAGCAGTCTAAGTTTGGAGAAAGATCAGTGTGGTCAGAGCAGGTGAAGGACAATCTAGAAAACATGAGGAGGTCTTCCATCTCCCTTTCCCTGTGCAAAGTGTAAGCCAAGTTGCACTCAGTCACTCCTAACATATATGATGTGAGCATATCCTACGCAGACAGAGGGCCAAAGGCTTAAGTTGGGTAAAGGGAAATACATATATCATTTCTTCTTCACAGATGGGTCACCAATCCATTTTCTAGCCTGACTATATTTCTCTCCCTCTTCCCAGTACTCTTGTGCTCTTAACCACATCTACATTGCCAGGAGCAGAAGAGGTGTGCATTCTGGATCATGTCTTCACAACTGGCTCCAACATTTGGCTAAGATAAGAGGGGAGAATGGGTGAATGGAGAGACGACAGCCTTTTAAAATTTGGGGAGCTCAAATTTAATCTGTGAACACTGTAGGTCTGTATCTGTATTTCTTTCATGGTTGCTTTGGTGCAGGACTTGAATTTATTTCCAAACAACAGAGATTACAAGTCCTTTTATATGTGTGTTTGTGTGCATGTGTATACATACGCAGGTATTACACAAAGATGTTTGCAATCAGGTTTTATTTGATCTACAACTCATATATTCATCTTTCTGGAAGTCCATGGTATCTACAAAGCTCTCCTTAAAATTCAAGTGTCAAGTAAATTAATTTTCTTTTTGTCAGCTTTTGTCATTGTTGAGCTTTCGCATCCATAGTAAGCTATACCCCATGTTGTTGTTGTTCAGTCGCACAGTCGATTCCGACCCTTTGCGACCCTATGGACCATCGCTCTCCAGGCGCCTCTGTCCTCCACCATCCCCCTCAGTCCTCCCAGTTCTGTGCCCGTTGTGTCTACAATACCATCTATCCATCTCATCCTTGGCCTCCCCCTTCTTCTTTTGCCCTCCACCTTTCCCAACATCACGGCCTTCTCAAGTGAATCCTCCCTTCTCATTTGATGCCCAAAGTATTTTAGCCTCATCTTTACTATTTGACCTTCCAATGAGCAGTCAGTGTTGATTTCTTCTAAGATTGACCTATTTGTTCTCCTCGCTGTCCAGGGTACCCTCAAAACTCTCCTCCAACACCACATTTCAAAGGCATCTATTCTTCTGCATTCAGCTTTCCTAATTGTCCAGCTCTCACATCCGTACATTAGCACTGGGAATACCATTGCTTTGACTATTCTAATTTTTGTTTTCAAGGTGATGTCTCTGCTTTTCACTATGTTCCCCAGGTTTCTCATAGCTTGTCTCCCAAGAATCAGTCGCCTTTTTATTTCATGGCTGCAATCCCCATCTGCAGTGATCTTAGATCCTAAGAATGTAAAATCTGTCACTGCTTCTACTTCTTCCCCATCTATTTTCCAGGAACTGATTGGGCCTGTTGCCATTATCTTGGTTTTCTTGATGTTGAGTCTCAAGCCAGCTTTTGCACTCTCTTCCTTCAAACCGATCAAGAGATTCTTTAGGTCTTCCTCACTTTCTGCCAATAGGGTGGTGTCGTCTGCATATCTCAGATTGTTGATGTTTCTCCCAGCAATTTTGATCCCATATTGTGATTCTTCCATCCCTGCATTGCGCATTATGTGCTCTGTGTATAAGTTGAATAAGCAGGGTGACAAAATGCAGCCTTGTCTTACTCCTTTTCCTATTCCAAACCACTCTGTCATTCCGTGTTCTGTCCTAACTGTTGCTTCTTGGTTCATGTACAGATTTCTCAGGAGGCATATGAGGTGCTCTGGTATTCCCATCTCTTTAATCACTTGCCACATCTTGTTGTGATCCACACAATCAAATGCCTTAGTGTAATCAATAAAGCAAAAGTAAACTTGTTTCTGGTATTCCTTTGTTTTTTCCATGATCCAACGTATGTTGGCAATGTGGTCTCTAGTCCCCCTGCCTCTTCTGAAACCAGCCTGCACCTCTGGTAATTCTCTTTCCACATGCTGCTGAAGTCTATCCTGTATTATCTTGAGCATCACCTTGCTGGCGTGTGGTATGAGCGCGATTGTTCGATAATTTGAGCATTCTTTGGCATTGCCCTTTTTTGGGATTGGAACATATACTGATCTTTTCCAGTCCTGTGGCCACTGTTTTGTTTTCCAAATCTGCTGGCATATTGAATGCAGTAATTTGATGCCATCATCTTTTAGAGCTTTGAACAATTCAACTGGGATACCATCATCTCCACTAGCTTTGTTGTTTGCAGTGCTCTTTAGGGCCTTTCTGACTTCACTCTCCAGGATGTCTGGCTCATGTTCAAATTCTTCATCATTATGACTATCAGGAGTGTTGAGTTCCTTTTTGTAGAGTTCCTCTGTGTACTCTTTCCATCTTTTCTTAATCTCTTCTGCATCAGCTAGCTCCTTTCCGTCTTTGTCCCTTATCATGTTCATTTTTGCTTTAAATGTTCCCTTGATTTCCCGGATTTTTTTTGAAAAGGTCTCTGGTTCTGCCTCTTTTGTTGTTTTCCTCCATTTCTTTGCACTGTTCTTTTAGGTAGTTTTCCTTATCTCTCCTTGCTTTTCTTTGAAATTCTGTGTTCAAAAGATTGTATTTTTTCCTTTCTCCTTTGACTTTTGTGTTCCTTCTTTCCTCTGCTATTTTAAGAGCCTCATCAGACAGCCACTTTGCTTTCTTACTCTTCTTTTCTTTTGGTATGGTTTTCTTTGCTGCTTCCTGCATGATGTCCCTCATCTCTGTCCATAATTCTTCTGGCACTCTATCTATTGAGTCTAAGCCATTGAATCTGTTCATCACCTCCACCGTGTATTCTTTAGGGATGCTGTCTAGGTGATATCTGTCTGGTCTCTTTGTTTTCCCTATTTTCTTTAGTCTAAGCCTGAATATCACAATTATAAACGAAATAAGGCTTGACATATCTCATTTTGCATGCAATGGGTCTATCTCATATATTTGTTTCACCTTTAAAGATGCATTACTGACATGAATGAACATTTGCACGATATTCTAATTTTTCGAGTTTCACCTGTATAACCCTTTCCCCCAAACTTATAGAACCCCATTCCTCTTTCAAAATGGGATTGACTCTTGTGAAGGTGCACATGCTGGGACTGCAATAGCTCAAGTGGTTAAGATGCTGAACTCGCTGACTGGAAGTTTGATTCCTGGGTACTGCAGGATGGAATGAGTTCCCATCTCTGTACCAGCTCCTGCCAACCTAGCAGTTAGAAAGCAAGAAATTGCAAGCAGATAAATAGGGATGGTGGGAAAGTAAACAGTGTTCCATGCCTGCCACATGTCTATGGAAATGTCTGCAGATGCAGACAGCACTGGCTCTTTGGTGATAAATAGATGAGCACTGAACCCAAGAGTCAGATACGACTGGCTTTCAGGCAAGGGCAACCTTTACTAAAATCCCTTTTTAATGTTGATATTATGTGTTATTTTATCATTGACTGGTGTATTCAAAACCTTCTCATACCATGTGTTTTTCTGAACATCATGCTTTATTTTCCATTTCCTAGCTACCATTCACCTCGCTGCAGTCAATACATTTGAAATTAATTCTTTGGTTCGAACAGTTACATTGCACCTTATCAAATATTGGCAGAAGCTTTACTCAGTGAGTTAGGTGTCTCATCCATCCTACTAGTGCTTGGAAGAGGAATAGAAAGGGAAAGAGAAATACTCTGGTTGAATGACTGGCTACGAAGGTGGTGCAGATGTGAAGGGTTTGGTTTTGGGGACCATGGGCTATGCTTACTGGAAGATGGATTGCTAGCAAGGGACAGGTTGCATATCACAATAACTGGGAAGAATGTGTTTCCACACAGCATGAAAAAATCAATCAAGAGGGCTTTAAACTGAATTAGAAGGGGGAGAGTCATAAAATTGGAGGTAAAGATAAAGGCTTATGTATAACAAGAGGAACAGACTGAGTAGCTCTAATGGAGACTAATAATAAGCTTAGTAAAATAAAAGGGAGAAAGGAAAGCAAGCAGCAAATCATACAGTCTTCAATGTCTATATAGTATATGAATGCAAGGAGTATGGAAAACAAGCAAGATTATTCCCATGCCTGGAACACAACAATTAAAGGATACAAACTGCTCAAAAACAGCTGAAAATTGGGGGGGGGGGAGAATGATAACAAAAAGTGTGGATAAGAAGGTGGTGACATTCACAGAGAAGAGTGATGCAGAAAGGGGATTGTGGGATATGTGGGCGCGTGAAATGTGCCTTCCCAAGAACCTTAAACATTTCTGTGTGAGGTACAACAGCAATTTAAATGCTATTATGCAGTATATAGAAGTTCACAAGTTCGTAAGATGCAGTATACAGAAGTCTGCAAGTTCACCAAGGTGTGTTTTTTGGTTTTGGTTTTGTTTTAAGTATGGCCCTCAAGCTTGTGACCATGTTCAAATTTGGCTCTTGGTCCAGTTGAGATTGCCCATCCTTGATCTACATGCTTTTAGAAGTCAAAGTAGCTCAAATCACTGTTATAGTCCCTAGATTCCAGGGTTTAGCACAGATAATCCTGTTGTTCATATTTCATTCCTAAATTCCTGGTTCTGGGCAAGGACGTTTATATGCCTACCCCCTCCTGAGATTTCTGTTCAATATTTTCCTTTTCTTTTCATTGTTCCAAAGGACATATTTCCCAGCATCAAGAATGTGACAAAACCAAGGAGAGCTAATTTCTTTCACTAGTAAATCTACCTTCAGGAGTATTTTGTTCATATTGTTGGCTTCTCCATCTGTCCATTCTTCTCTCATTCTCTCTCTCTCTCTCTCTCTCTCTCTCTCTCTCTCTCTCTCTCTGTGTGTTTTAGGTTATCTTTTCTGTCTTTGCCCCTTCTCACCTTTGTTTCAGCTCCTGAACCCTAAACTCAGGGCCGCCGTCAGGGGGGAACAACCAGGACTCCCATCCCGGGCCTGGGGCTGTCATGGGGCCCAGCGGTGGGCAGCCCATTTAAAAAAACTTTAAAAAAAACATTTTAAAACATTTTTTTTACTTTTTTAAATACGGTGCACTGCGCCACTTCGCATGCCCCGCCAGAGGGCTCCCTGCCTTGACCCAGATATCTGGGGTCAAGGCTTGCCTTCAGCCCATGAGGAGGGTCGGACCCCGGGGCCGAGCCCCGGAGTCGAACACAGCAGTGGGAAGCTGCGGGGCACATGCCTTCAAAGGCACCATGCACTCCGGGGCCTCCAGCTGCCACCGCCAAGCAGCAGCAAGCCGTGGGAAGCACGACTTTCCTGGCCGGCACCGGCACCGACACCGGATGTCCGCTTCCCACGCCACCGCCAACAAAGCCATGGGGAGCGCCAGCCCCGACAAATGCTGCTCGATACTTTGGCGGAGGCACTGCAAACTTCGGCAGGCATGCCACCAACTATGGACCCATTGGCCGCCGCTGCTGCCCCCACCTGGACCAGTCACCAATGCCGGTCAAAACCTGCCTCATGACTGCCAGGTAAGCCTGCCATCATTGGGATGACTGCTTGCCCGCAGGGGGTGCAGGGCAGGAAACAGAACCGGGGTGGGTGGTCGGACCCCACTCCCCCCCCCAGCAGTTCAGGTGGGCCACTGCTGTACTTTGGCCTGCCCCCTCCCCTCCCAGGCGGGTCCGTCTGTCTGTCTGTCTGTCTGGATATCTATCTATCTATCTATCTATCTATCTATCTATCTATCTATCTATCTATCTATCTATCTATCTATCTATCTATCTATCTATCTATCTATCTATCTATCTATCTATCTATCTATCTATCTATCTTTCTTCACTAATCCACTCTTCCTTCCTTCCTTCCTTCCTTCCATCCTTCCTTTCTTTCTGAGCCCTGGTGGTGCAAAACTGTGGTCATAAGGACTGCAATGGCCTAAGTGGCTAAGACACTGACTGAGAGGTGGATGGTCAGCAGTTCAGCTCCTGCCAACCTAGCAGTTTGAAAGCAAGAAATTGCAAGTAGATAAGTAGGTACCACTTCAGTGGGAAGGTAACAGCATTCCGTGCGCTCCAGTGTCTAGTCATGCCCGCCACATGACCACGGAAACGTCTGCAGAAGAAGACAGCACTGGCTCTTCGGCTTTGAAACAGAGATGAGCACTGAACTCTAAAGTTGGATACAACTGGTTTTCAAGCAAGGCTTAAAGACTAACTGCTGTATTTTAATGCGAGCTTTTTGTGGATCAAGGCCACTGGCTCTTTGGCTGTAATCAGAGATGAGCAGTGAACTCTAAAATTGGATACAACTGCCCATCAATTTCTTTTGGGAAATTGTGTATTCCACCACCACCCCTGCCACCACCCCAATGCGAGGAGAGAGAAAAGTGTGTGTGTGGGGTGGGGGGGCAATAGGATTGCTCAGTATGGGGCCCAGAAATTTCTGATGGTGGCCCTGCCTAAACTACTTGGCTCCAAACCTTGGTTAGCTTATCCAAGTCTTCCAATGTGTTAAGATGCATTATTGCCATGCTTCAATGATCCCTTACAGCTCTATCAATTCATACATGTGCTCTGATAGCATACTGGCTAATAACTTATACAGTACAGTAAAACCTTGCATAAAAACCGCCTCGCTTAGAGACTAACTCACTTAAAGAGCAGAATTTTCTCTGAATGGTCGCTTCGCTTAACAACTAAAACCAATCAAAAACTCGCTTAACAACTAAATCAGGGGTTCGCAATCCCCCCCACCAGAAATCACAATTGGTAACTTACAATGGTGTTTCACTTAAAGAACAAAATCGTTTAAAGAGCAATCCCATGGAGCGCATTATGCTCTTTAAGCGAGGTACCACTGTACAAGTACATGGAAAATCCAGGTTTAAATATTTATACAGCCAAAAGGCTCACTGTAGTCAAATGCAGTCAAATGCAGTTATGAAGCCCTTTACAGTCCTTTGTACTAAACATATTAAGGGATGAAATGCTTCTAGCAGATGGCATCTTTCACTGACAGATCTTATGTGGGCATATCAGAATAGGGCTAGATCCTCTTGTCTAAAAAAGTATGCATAATGTATTCATTACAATGTGCATATTCAATATGCTGTTGTATGTAGGCTATATCACAGTTCCTAAACTGATCTACCCTCACCGACATATTGTGCACATTGTAATGAATACATTGCAATGAATACGGTGAGAGTTAAAGAACACACTTATAAAATGTTGTGGAGGTGGTACCTGACCCCAGTAGGCTAAATCAAATGGATAGTACTAAAACAAAATCATGTTGGAGATGTAAAACTGAAATGGGAACTTATGAACACATGTGGTGGAGTTGTGGGTTGGTTAAAGATTTTTGGATAAAAATTGAAAGAGAACTATCGGCAATTATGGGTATGAGCCTTAGGCTGGAGTCTGGTACCGCCGTACTGATGGAATTCAATAAGATTAATATTGAAGAAAATAAAAAAGAATTGTTAACAATAGTATTGACAATGGCGAGACAATGTATTGCTAGAAATTGGAAGAATGAGTCCACAGGGGAGATAGAGAATTGGTCCAGAGAAATGTGGCAAATTGCATTAAATGAGAAGCTAACATGGGAAATGAAAATCAAAAGATGTATAATTGATAAAAACAAATTTGGAACTATTTGGAAACCCTTTTTAGACTACACATTGATAGAAGGTAAAGGTGGCAGTCCAGCACCAAATCAAATGAGTTTTTGGTTATAACATGAGATGCTAAATAGCTCCGTAATAACCAAGGTATTGTATATAGCATAGGGGTTATATATTTTATCTGGTTTTAGTTTTAAGATAGTATATATTCCACATTTAAATAATAAAGGTTTAAATAACTGTTTGAAATGAGATATGTGCTATCCTTTTATTATACATTTATCATTAATTTGTTTTCTTATTGTATTTCTATATTTATTTATTTTTATTGGTGGAAAGTAATTTTGTATTGTAGTGTTATTTTGTATTGTACTTTTTATGTATAAGTATTTTCTGTTTATTTCTTTTGGCAAAATTTAATAAAAATATTATTTTTTTAAAAAAACTGATCTACCCTCCTGGATTCTGTGATGCTGTAAACTTCTCGCAGGACTTGCAGGATACGGAAAGAGTACGCAACCAACAGCATAGTTTGGGTTAGAGCTGAATATAGTCTTAGAGTTACATGTCTCCGTGATCAAATTCGCAACTCTACATTATCACTAATTTGTGAGTGAGCTCAACACAGCCACTCCATGTCCCCTCCCTTCAAAATATTTAGCCTTTCGAATAGTGAGCTGTAACTTTATCTCCTTACAGTTTTCTTATACCATCCTGCTTCACTGGAGAAGCTTCACATCGTTCCATTGTTCTTTACCAATCCCAGCATTTTGCCCAGGCACCTTGGACATGACCCTTAGCATACACACACACACAAAAAAAAACTTCCTAAACAAACAAGAACACATAATTTTTTCAACAATACACTCCTTTAAAACTTGAGGGAAGAGGCCTTCCAGTCTCTTAGATTTGTAAAAAGTCCTCTTTATTGCTCGATACTAGTTGCTATGGTGATAAGAGCCTTTTGATAGATAAGGTAGAGTTTATCACTTGATAGAAAAGGTTGGGTTTCATCAGTGTGGAAGGACTATGAGTAAAAACCAAAATTGTATATTTCAGAAGTTTGGAAAGCGGAAGTACTTTTTATTTATGGTTAGAAAGGCACTGAATTACATTGGGATAAAATGAAGATCTAGGTTTTCAGGATAATTGATACTTTGATTTTTCTATGACATATTTGGCTTTTTAATGAAGGAGAAGGAGGAGAATTTTGGGCTTATGAAATCATTAGGTAAAGCCAGTCATATCCGACTCTAGGGTTTGGTACTCATCTTCATTTATAGCCAAAGAGCAGACATTTCCGTTTACATGTGGCAGACATTACTAGACACTGGAGTGCATAGAAAGCTGCTTACTTTCCCACCAATGTGGTACCTATTTATCTACTTGCAATTTCTTGCTTTCAAACTGGTAGGTTGGCAGGAGCTAGGACAAAGATAGGAGCTCATTCCTTCATGCAGCACTTGAGTCTAACCTGCTGAACTTCCAGTCATCAAGTTCAATGTCTTAACCACTAAGCCACAGAGGAAATCATTAAAGTACTATTAAAACAGAAGGAAATCTGAAATTTGATGCACACCTACTCCAGTACATCCAGTTTACCTCTCTCCCTCAAAATGGCAGACATAACCCTGCCTCAAAGACATGCCCCAAACCCTAGTTCCAAAAAACAAAGACACAGTTGAGACAAAGTAGACCAGTGATGGTGAATCTTTTAGAGACCAAGTGCCCAAACAGAGGGGTAGGGCAAATTCTGTGCTAGGAGAAGGGAGGAAATATTCCCGTTGGGCTGCTGGGCAGAGGGGCAGGGCAAACTCTATCCTGGGGCGATGGCATGCATGCCCACAGAGAGGACTGTGAGTGCCACCTCTGGCACACATGACATAGGTTCACCACCACTGAAATAGACTGTGTGAATCTATATTTACCAAAATGAAAGAAACTTCAGTTTCATTTAATTTTAATTTTTAATTTTTATTTTTATTTCCAATGTGTATAGCCGCCCAACTTAAAATTTACTCAGGGCAGCTCACAGCATTAAAACAATACAAAAATACAAAAAACATTAAAACAACACCCATAAAAACCCAATTTAAAATACTACAAAAATTAAAAGACCGAAGATTAAAGAAAGAGGATTAAAAGGGGGGGCGATGTTGCTATTACTTAATCAGCCAGCAGGTGGGGGTCACCACATCACCGGTGCCCCACACCTGCTTCGCCAGCCAGGTTTTTAGTTCTTTCCTGAAGGGCAACAACTCTGTCTGGAGTTGTAACTCGATTGGCAGGAGGTTCCATAGGGCCGGAGCAGACACAGAGAAGGCCCTCCTTCTGGTGCTAGTCAGGAGAGCAGATGGCACAGTAAGAGAGCCTCTCCGGTCTGCTCTGATGGGATGGACAGATGTTCTCGGGGTGACGCAGTCTCTTAAGTATCCTGGCCCACTACCATGTAGACCTTTAAAGGTCATTATCAGCATCTTGGATTGCACCCGGAAGCACACTGGTAACCAATGCAGCTCCCAAAGCAGTGGCGAGGCACGGCATAATGCCCACACCTCATCACCACTCGGACAGCTGCATTCTGGACCAGTTGCAGCCTCTGAATGGTCATCAAGGGCAGCCGCATGTAGAGCACATTACAATAGTCCAGTCTGGAGGTGACCAGAGCATGTGTGACCATGAGCAAAGATCCTTATCTAGGAGTTCCTTTGAGATTCTGAAAAGGGAAGTAACCTCAGCTTCTGGAAAGGACTGCATCTGCTGAGCAACCAATAGTGCATCTGTTATAGCTCAAGACTGAGACACACATGTATCAAGGAAGGATTACAAGACAGGGAAAGCACTAATGCTGATGCAGCCCCTCTTCCTGGACCATCTCCGGAAGCAGCAGAGGATACCAGTCTTGCTGGGACTGCTGTAGGAACCCCATTAATTCAAGATGTTATTCCACTCCTGCACAGACTATAAATTGCCCCTCCCCAAAAAAGTATTAATCAGTAATAGTTATTTAACCATAGCCATGAACGATCAGTAGTTGGTAACACACAGCTCCTGTACAGATGAACTAATGAGCAAAGCTATGCTGCATGATGAAATAGCATTTCTTCCTATTCAAGCCACAGGACTGTGAACATTGTTGCAATGTCTGTTCCAGAGAAAGACAGAGGCCCAGCACCTCAGAAGACCACCTACCACTTTAACAGACGGCTGGTTTTTTTTGGTGAAGCAGAACCTGTTTTGTTTTGTTTTTAAAACCAAGAACATACTACTGGTTTTTAAAAGATGTGCCTCCATCCGTACCATGTAATGTTACTTCCACTGATCACCTGTGGGCCCATGCCTTAATGTTTAGCCCTCATTTTTGTTTCTAGCTCCCACCATGTGCTGTCCCAGGTGCTGACTTTGGATCATTACACTTTGAGCTTCTCTGTAATGTGCCAATAAAGCTCTGTCATGCATTCACAGGTAGGATTTAAGGTGTTCCACAGCCCGTGTTGTATGTCTGTGTGTGTTTGAAAGAGAGAGAGAGAACATATATGCTGTTATACTTGAGAATTATTAATGAGTGGCTAAGACGCTGACTAGGAGGCGGAAGGTCAGCAGTTCGATTCCCAAGTACTGCAGGACAGAATGACCTCCCGTCTTTGTCCCAGCTCCTGCCAACCTAGCAGTTCGAAAGCAAGAAATTGCAAGTAGATAAATAGGGACCACTTCAGTGGAAAGGTAAACAGCGCCACATGACCACAGAAACATCTGCAGAAGCAGACAGCACTGGCTCTTCAGCTTTGAAACAGAGATGAGTACTGAACCCTAAAGTCGGATATGACTGGCTTTCAAGCAAGGGAAACTTTTACCTTTACCTAAAGGAGAGAGATATTTATAATACCAGAAAGCATAACTCTGCTTTGTTAAAACTAGGAAACTACCAGCAATAACACTTCAGGTCAGATAAAGTAAAGAAAACCTGTAACTTGCCCTTTATGTTCTGTGTTCAAGTTTCCTTTTACTATATATCTCAAGACTTCATCCATGCTACCTGAGTAGTGCATTTCAGGCACAAAGCTGTAAAAAGGCATTGCATAGAGCTAATATAATATCTCATTATATAGTTGTACAGTATTAATAATGTTCAGATTACTTTCTTGTATATAGCTGGCTGGATAGCTAAGTGGTTTAGACATCTGTTTGCAGAGTCAGAGGTTGAGAGTTTGATTCCTCACTGAGCCTCTTGTGAATAGAGTCAGTTTGTGTGGCCTTGGGCAAGCTGCACAGTCTGAGGAACTCTAGGATGCTCCTGAAAGAACATACTGCTGAACCATTTCTATATATTCTTTACTTAGAAAACCAGTAGTAGTAGTAGTAGTAGTAGTAGTAGCAGCAGCTGCTGCTGCTGGTGGTGGTGGTGGTGGTGGTGGTGGTGAGATATTAAAAGGCATTTTTACCAGTACAATACCACATTACAGTCAGTTTCCATGGCTGAGAAAGAACTTGAACTGTTCAAGTCCAATATTCCAAGGGATCTCTCAAAAGAAAAATACCCAAGCGTAATCACTTGGGAATTATTTTAGAGGCACCAAGAACACAGCATGTGATTTGCTGGTGTCCCTATAGAGCACGGGTTGGCAACCTACGGCCCATGGGCTGAATCCAGCCTGCAGCACCAAATCAACCAGCTCCCACCCTTCCTTTAACTTCCAGCGGAAGAAGCAGCCGAGGATGCATTTACGGCAGCTGCAGACACATTTATGGCAGCCATAAATGCATTTACAGTGACCGCAGACACGTTTACAGCAACATTTAAGGCAGGGAACCACCAGTCCAGCCCCCTCAACTGTCTGAGGGAGCATGACCCAGTCCCTGACTAAAAAATGGTTGCTGACCCCTGCTATAGAGTATTGATTTGGGCTAGAGCTTGGAACATTAATATTGGGGTGTACAGTTCCTAGAATCCCCTAGCCAACATGGCCAATGGGAATTTTTTTTGTGTGTGAAATTCCACAGGATGCATTTCAAGAAAAAGAAGAGCAGTAAAAACTTGGCTATGCCAGCGGGTGTGGGGCGTGGATGTCCCTGGCCTGCTGGTGCTGACTTGTTTAGTCTGTGTGGGGGTAATCTGCCCTGGTAGTCTTTTTAAAGGTAGGGGGAGGGTAGTTTTATTTTTTTATTAGATAGTTTTTATGGGGTTTTAATCTGGTTTTAGTTAGGGGGTGGTGTATCTGATGTTTTTACCTTATGTTTTTACCTAATGTTTTAAAATTGTAAACCACCTTGGGTCATCCACTGGATGAGAAAGGCGGTATAGAAATGGTGTATAAATAAACAAATAAATAAATAAAGCCTAGTGGCTTGTCCACGCTGATGTGGCAGCAAAAGTAGTTTAAGGATCTGCCTCAATTAGTTTGCAATTTGCAGCATATCTCAGCATATTGCATGGCACATGAAAAACATTCACTCATCATAAGTGGCATGCCTTAACTGGGACTGACTTCCCAATAAAATGCTAGGTTAAGAGGCCATTTAAATCTCACTTCAGCTCTTCACAGATCTGTTTTTCTGCAATCATTCCTTAGTAGCCTCAGAAAATTGTAATCAAATTAGATAGCCATGTTTAAACTCAATCACATCTGGTGCAAACAGTGACAGCTGGCAGCAAGGTGCTGCGGATTTGTTGATGAGAAAATATTTCTGAGACTTCATAAGGCAAAACATTTGCAAATTTTATGTTTAAAGGTGTGAGAATTGTCTCTCCTTTTCTCTGTGCATGAGTACGCATGTGCGTGCACTTACAGAGAAAGTAGGCAGAAGGATGAGTTTGCACAAGCATATTGTATGGAGTGTTATGTACTGTGGCTGATATTCACTGTCTCCATATTTCAGGTTATGTGTAGGTGGTTGCGTGGGTGAAGTGTCCCTGCTGGCATTCAGACAAGCCTGCAAGCTTGAGAACAAGTGTGCTTCTTTACTTGCTTGTGCTTTTCCTCTCAAATCTTTCTCTCTCCATCTAGCCTTCCCAGTAATTATGCATAAAAGAGAAGCCACAGAAAGAGGCAGAGATCAAGGGCCAAAGGAGAACAAATGCACTATGTCTCTGCACTCAACACATGTATTTTAAAAATGGAAATATAATCCACTAGGGGAGGGAAAGACGGATAAGAATTAAAATTATAGCCAGCAAGAACCTTCCCCTGTTGCACCCCTAAGGGGAAAGCTTCTCCCTGCTGCAATTCAAAAGGTAAATCCTCCCAACATTGTTTGTTCTCCTGAGGCTGACTGTTTGAATTACCCATATCTTCAAAAGGAAGATGTGGGAATCAAAAGGAAAACAAGAGCATTCCACACACAAAAATCTCCTCCTCCTTCTCCTTATCCTCCTTCTCTTCTTCTTCTTCCTCCTTCTCCTCCTCCTCCTCCTCCTCCTCCTCCTTCTCCGGGATGGTCAATGAGGCTGAAGAAAAGCCTTAGTGGATGGTGGGCAAAATGTTTTCAAATATTTGGTAGAGGATAGAGAAAAAACAAAGAAATACATCTGATCAGCATGACAAGTATGGGAGTGCAATTTTTGTTAGACCTGGCCTCAGCTGCACTGACAGAAACAAACAACGCTAAAATTCTCACCATCCGAACATCACAATTCTCAGTTACCTCTGTCAGTAAGTTGCAAGATGCAAATTTTAGTTTTAATGAACTGGATAATTTTACTTACTACTTATCTAAGGAGCAGCAGATCTTTATTAAAATAAAATAATTGCACATTCAGACCAAATGACCCTCAAATACTTTCATTAAAACAAGGATCACTGTTGTCCCACTTCTGGTTATTGCAAGGATTGCAATTAAATTTTGATGGAGCAAGATAGCCTGAGGATACAGTAGCAGATGATGTCCTAATCCCTGCAACTCAGAAACTACTGGGGCTCAGACCCTGTAAGCCCTACCTCCATTGCACCATTGGTATGTAACTAGTGAAGATATCAGATAAGGGTACATTTTCTCTTCTAAGTCTGTTCATTGTATGTGCAGAACATATCATACAGAAAGGGAGATTGCATTCAGGGGAGTGCAAACAGATGGAAGAGGCACCAACAATTTAAGATAAGCACATGACACAGTATCCTTACAACATCCGCCTGCTATGGAGCGCCATTAGGGACACGCCAAGCCAAACAGAGGAGACAAGAATTGAGGTGGTGGCAGCAGAAGTGGCAGCTGGAATGAGGTCATGGGCCGGATGAGTTTGTGCCACGGGCTGGATCCAGGCCACAGTCATAGATTGAGAACCCATGCTGTAGACCATAGCTAAGATTGTCCCTGTTATGGTATTTCTGATGACTAAAAGTAGATGGATGACTAAGAGAGTAGATGTGAAAGCTGGACAATTAAGAAAGATGACAGGAGGAAATTGATCCATCTAAAATGACTAAACTAAAATGACAAATCTGAGACTGTTGCACTTTGAACATATCGTAAGAAGACAACAGTCACTGGAAATGCCAATGGTAGGTATCCTATTAGGTAAAAGGTAAAGGTTTCCCTTGCTCAAAAGCCAGTCGTATCCGACTCTAGGGTGCAGTGCTCATCTCTGTTTCTAAGCCGAAGAGCCAGCATTGTTTGCTTCTGCTATCCTATTATTGTTCTCATAATGTTTCCATATTGATTGTATCCCTGTTCACGCAGCTGAATGCACATCTGAGATGCACAGAAGCACTTTCATCTGTTAGCTTCTATTAGACATAGCAAATTACAAAAATCTTATGCGAAAAACAGTAGGATTTCATCCAGTAATGTTAGGAAAGGCAGCAGGAAAAGAGGAAACATTAAATGAGATGGCTTGATTCAACAATGGAAACCACAGCCTTAAGTGTGCAAGATGGATGTAGGGCTGTTAATGATGGAATCATTTGGACATCATTAATTATAGGATAGAGAGATGTATGCACTTAGACATGCTGTTTGTAGTCAAAATTGGAATAGGTATCTTTTAAATGAACTGATTCTACTGTCAAGCTGAAGTCATTCATAATTGAGCACTGACTGGTCTTTTGCATGTTTTTTCTTTTGCATCTTTTGCTTCAGTATGTTATTCTATTCATCGCTCCTAAACATAACTTTCCCATTTTTGCTCTGTGGTCAGAAGAAACATGTTGCTTTTGCATGAGCCCATCAAACTGTTCATCCTAGCCAGGGATCTGAAATGACCATGCAGTCTCGCACAACCAACTTCTCATTTCCCAAGGTCAGGAGAAGCTTAGTGATCTTGTCTTACATCACTAGATACAGCACTCAGAAAGCTGCAGTGAGGATGTTGAATACCACTGCTAAAGTACTATAGTACTATTGCAACTCCTATTCTTCTTATGATTATGTCTCATAAACGCTGGTGCTTAGTGGCAGACCAAAGGGTCAAGCTTAAAAATTAAGAATCAAGTCCTATAAATGAGATAACATGTTTGCAAAATTACAGATTTTGGGATTTCAGAACAACAACCATCGTTGAAATTAAAATGGGAGGAGAGGGATATATCCAGTGGTGGGAATCAGCAGGTTCGCACCAGTTCGCCAGAACTGGTAGCAGAAATTCTGTCTGGCCCCGCCGATCCAAGTTTTGAAATAAAGTACTGTAGTCCTAATTTGGGTGCAATGCAGGGTTTCCCTCTGGCCATGCCCATCATACCATCATGGTAGTAAAAAAAATGGAGCCCAACACTGGGTATATCCTGAGCTTGTTCCATATTTTATATATGGCCCTTCCATATTTTGTTCCATATTGATTGCCTAAAACTTTGGTACTTTCAGGTTTCTGTACTTTATGTACCTTTGAGGTTGCTTATGGATGGAAGTTCAACTTCTGTAAGTAATGTTTTTCTTTATTATTTATCCAGAAGTATAATACTGTATTCAGTTTACTAAAATCAATTTGCTTGTCCCAATAGAGGACTCAAGATTCATTTTCTAAAACTGGAGGGGTCTGAAATTTCTAATATGGAGCGGGAAATAGGAGTAATCCATAAAATCCAACTGCTGAACAATGATGCTTGCAGCTTGATAGTGGTGCTTATGTTTTTATACAGCATTCTTCTGTATAATCCCAGTGTGGCTTGTATAAGGAGTAAACTATTGAAATATCAGTAGGAAGAAGAGCAGCAGGACTGTGGTGGAAGCACTGTCTATTTGCAGCTATGATATGTTTCCTCTTCCTTTTCTAGGTAACCAGTAGCCAAAACTTCCCGTTTTAATCGGCCAATTGCTGGGAGGGGCATATGAGAAAATCCTATAATTCATGATTTTTAGGAGGAAGATTTTGACTTTTTGTTGCAGAATTTAACTCCTCTGTGCCAGCCTTTGAACAGCCTGTTTTTTAGGATTTCTGGCAAAAACAACAGTCTGTCAATTTCTAACAAACCTCTGTCTTTGTGGTCATTCCCTGGACTTGGGATCCCATCACATATACATCCATGCCCTAGCCATGGGGCTGCAATATTGATGGGATTTGGCATGTAAAAAAATCCTGTAGATTGTGTGCATGTGTGCATCTGATGGGTACTCTGCCTAAGACACTCATAACCCTTTACATGCAGATCAGCTGTTATTTCTGTGCTGAGTTGCCTTGGTCCTATGTGGATATGTAAAGCAAGAGAAAGATGAAAAAGAGATATGACTCATTTATGAAAGGGGTATACTCTTCCTTTTAAAGAAAGAAATAACTGACAGAAGTGAAGTAATCTGTCAGTCAGTCTGACCCTGTCATTTGCTAGATATGACCGACATCACATGAAGCAAACAATGGTTAGCACTTTCTTTTTGAGAAACAGGATTTTAAAATGTTGGATTAAGAGAAATGTTCTTCATTCCTTTCTGACACACAGTCCTTGAGTATTTGGGAACAGTATTTATGAGACAGCTGAAAATTCAGGAAATGAAAGTCCTAGGTCTTGAGTCCAGGAAGGAGAAGTAAGTCTAGAACAGCTTTACTCCTCTTGTTCATCATCCCACCTTTTTCCTTGGGCACTCAAGGGGGAGCTCTTCCAGAAGTAACAATAGTCTAATACAGAGGTTCTCAACGTTTTTCAACCACAGGCCAGACCACACCTTTAGTGTATGAGAACCAAGACAATAGAACAGCCGAAAGGTTGGCTTAACACATCTTTATTGCATGATGGTCCGGGGGAACATGTGGTAATGGCGGATGAGCAGCTCAATATATACTGTGGCTATACATTTGAATGTGGCTCCTCGATAGCCTATTGGCTACTGTCTGCGTGACGTCATTCCCCGTCACGCCCTTCTTGTCCAGGTGAGGTGATGGCGGGAATCTTCCCGCACTGTAGGTATTTGGGGAATTGGAACCATGTGAGCTGGGTGCTCGCTATTGCCCCTAGTGGTCACTAGCTCGCGTCCTGATACAGAAGGTTACAGTATTACAGCTGGTGATTATTATATCCACTTATCCGAGTGTTACATTCTTAAAGGCACAATATTGCAAACACAACAACACCCCCCTAGGATGAGACGAAGTCTCTCATGCAATATGGTTTATTGCAAGCGTGTTTTGGGCGCAAGGCTGGCTGGCTTGTCCCGGGGGCGCTATCACTTCTGTGTTCCCTGGGCTCTTGTCCTGCAATGGGAGAGGGAGACTCGTTAGTGACTTGCCGCGGCTCTGTGGCTTTCGGGGTAGGGGTAAACTCCATTGTGGGAAAACCGGGGGCACTGGGGGCTAACGAAAAACCCCGCTTCTCGCTTGGATGGGTGGGGGACCACTCCGAAAAAAAACCCCAGTTTTGTAACTCAAAATTATCTTCTGGGGTATCTGTGGGGGTATCCCTCAGGATATCTGCGGGGACAAACTTATTCCCTTCCCCCCTTGGTGGGGACCACTGACCCCCCTCTCCTCCCCCTTGGGCTAAACGGGTGGGGGAGAACCCTAACGTTGAATCCTGTTCCGTGCTGTCCGCGCTCTGGTTCCCGGAAACCCGACGCCGGAGTTGGTCCGCGTGCCGCCTCCAGAGTAGACCTGTGCTGGTCTCGACGCAGTACGACACGGGACCCGTTTGCCCAATGACTACGCCCGGCACCTAGGCTGGCCCTGCACTAGCGTAGTTTCTGCAATGGACCGGGGCGCCTATTTCGCAACTCTTTGTGCCCGCTAACCCAATGTTCCTCCCAGTGTCTTCCACCCTCGAAGGGTCTAACCTGGTCAGTACCGTGCTCAGTTTTCTACGCATTAGGAGCTCTGCGGGCGAGTATCCTGATGCTAGGGGGGTCACCCTATATCCCAGCAAAAACTGGCACAACTGCAGGTTTAAATCCCCGGGACCCATGCGCCTCAGCGCGTCTTTGGTGGTACGCACGAGGCATTCTACTTGGCCATTCGTCGCCGGGTGGAAAGGCGCGGAGGTGATGTGCCAGATGGCGTTGATTTCGGTGAATGCCCTGAATTCGGCGGACATGAAGCAACTAGTGTTATCGCTAATGAGCGTGTCGGGTATGCCGAACGAGCTGAACACCCTGCGCAACTGTTTAATTGTTGCGGCTGAGGAGGTGCTCACAACCGGGATGACCTCCAACCACTTGGAGTAAGCATCCACTATGAGGAGAAAAAGCGATCCTCTGAAAGGGCCCGCGGAATCAATGTGCACGTGGGACCACGGCCCCTTTGCCGCATCCCACTCCCTGTGCGGAAGTCGAGCCTCTTCGGGCCGGGAGCTCTGGCAACTCTCGCAAGTGCCCACCATGTGCTCGATATCGGCGTCCAACTGGGGCCACCAGAAGTAGCTCCTGGCCAGAGCCTTGGAGCGGACAATTCCAGGGTGGCTGACGTGCAGCAGCTTGAGCACTCTTGCTCTCAGGGACTCAGGGACGACCACCCGCTGGCCCCACAGGAGGCAACCCCTCTCCATGGACAGTTCTAACTTTTTCCTGAAAAACGGGGCAAATTCCGCCGCCGGGGAGGACGTTGGCCACCCTTTCTGCACCCATGAACTAACCAGGGCCAACGTCTTGTCCCTGCCCGTCGCCTTGGCGATCTCTGCGGGCACTACGGGGGGTGAATCTAGGACCTCTATCATGAGCACTTGGTGGTCTTGTTCCACCTCGCACACGTGGCTGCCTGTGTGGGGGAGGGGAGACCTCGACAGGGCGTCCGCATGGCTTATGTCCTTTCCAGGGCGATACACCAGCACGTTCTGGTACGCGTTTAAAAAAATGGCCCACCTGAGCATCCTAGGGGACAGAATCTGTGGCGTGGGCTTGTCTGTGGTAAAAATGCCTAGCAGGGGCTTGTGGTCAGTCACGATGGTAAAGGGGCGGCCATAGAGGAAATCGTGGAACTTCTTCATCCCAGCAATTATTGCTAATACCTCCCTGTCTGTCTGTGCGTAGTTACGCTCTGCCTTAGACAGGGACCTGGAGTAGAACGCCACTGGGGCCTCCCGCCCGTTCTCCAACACGTGGCACAGGACCGCCCCCACCCCCACTGGAGATGCATCACATATCAGAACCACTGGTTTCTTGGGGTCAAAATGGGTTAATATGGCGTCTGAGGATAATAGTTGTTTCAGCTCATTGAATGCCCTCTCCTGGTTCTCGCCCCATTTCCACGCCTCGTCCTTTTTTAGCAACTTATGAAGCGGCTCTGCTACCGACGCCTTCCTAGGCAGGAAGGAATGGTAGAAGTTTAAGAGCCCTAGGAACGACTGCAGTTCGGGCTTGGAGGTGGGGCGAGGAGCATTTTGAACGGCGGCCACCTTTGATTCGGAGGGTTTAATGCCTGCAGGGGTTACCCGAAAACCCAGGAACTCAACGTCTTTTGCGAAGAAGACGCATTTGTCTTTCCACAACCTTAACCCCGCCTTTTCAAATACCGTCAGTACTTTGTCTAGTCTCTCAGCCAGTTCTGACTCACTCCCCCCCCCCCGTTATCAATACATCATCAAAGTATGGCAAGACTCCCTCCAGACCCTTTAAGAGGCGTTCCACGAGCGATTGGAAGATACCTGGCGCCGAGTTCACGCCAAATTGCAGGCGCGTCACCTGAAACGCCCCCTTATGAGTGACTATCGTCTGTGCAGCAGCTGCAGCTGGGGTTACCGAGAGCTACTGATAAGCCTGCGCCAGGTCAAGCTTTGCGAAACACTTTCCCCCATGTAACCTGGCCAACAGGTGGCTGACTACCGGCACTGGATACGCATTTGGGCGTATCGCCTTATTAATGGTACATTTGTAATCAGCGCATATTCGAACCTCCCCGTTGGCCTTAAGCGCTGTTACAATCGGAATTTCCCACTCCACGGAATCAACAGGAACAAGGATCCCCTGGCCCACCAATTTGTCCAGTTCCGCCTCTATTTTGTCCTTAAGTGCAAAAGGCACCCTTTGCGGTTTGAGTCTTATTGGGCGGACCTCCGGATCCAGGTCGAACGCGACTGGGGGCCCCTTGAATTTTCTGAGTCCCTTCTTGAACACTTCGGGATGCGCGTTGCACACCTCCTGAATTGGGTCAGTCCCAACGGCATGCACCCCCCCAATGAACAAACCCAGGGGCTTAAACCATTGAGTCCCGAGGAGGCAACAACTCCCCCCTTTGAGAACAACCAGGGGAAGTTCCGCGGCATGCTGCTTGTATTGGACCTTGAATTTTCCAACCCCCAACACCGGAATGCTATTCCCCTGCACGTCCCGCAGCGTAGACCTCAGTGCTTTGAGCTTGGGCCGCACGTTGGGGGAAATTCCCAAAAACTCCCTCTGGGAAATGATGGAATATGAGGAACCCGAGTCTATCTCCATCTTAACAGGGACCCCTTGCACCAGTACCTCAACAAAATATCGTGGGTGTCCTAAGGACACACTGTGGACTGCCGTATCGTTGTCGCTGTCATCGGAGATGCGGCCCACGCCGTCCTGCTTCCTCGAGGGCCGGACGCCTTCCTGGCCTTTCGGTGGGCGGTCTGTTGAGCCTCTCTGGTCCCTGCGCCGCCGTCTGCAGACTTTGGCTATGTGGTCTCGGCGCCCGCAGTTGTGGCACTCGGCCTTCCTGAACGGGCACTTGATGCGGTCATGGAGCGCCCCGCAGCCATCGCAACGCCGGCCATCCTTCCGCACCTTCCGGATGTCCTCGTCCTCGCTGCTCTCTGTGGAGGAGTGTGGCGCCCGCCTGGCCGCTTGCACCGAGCCCGCTGCCTTGTCGGGTTGTGGGGGCCTTGCTCTGAACCCCTTAACCCCGGCCCTCATGGCTTCCGCCGCCTGCGCCTCCTTCACGACCTCGTGCAGCGTCGGGGGCGGCTCCTGGTTCATCAGCTTTCGCTGAACCTCCTCGTCCCACAGGCCGCACAGCATGCGGTCCCTGAGGGCGATTTCCAGGTTCTCCCACTTGCATGGGCCGGCGGCCAAACAGAGGGCCACTGCGAAGGCAGCCACGGACTCACCAGGCGCTTGGACTCTCTTCCAGAACTCGTCCCGAGCCGAAAAAATTGAAACCGAGGGCTGGAAGTGGTCGGGCATCGCTTTCAGGAGCTGCTTGACCGGCACTTCGTTCACCTTCTTCGGAGACACCAGGTCCACCAATACCTTCATGGCGGGAAATCCGAGCATCCTGATGAGAATGGCCCTCTTCTTCCCCTCGTTTGAGATGTCGGACACCATCAGTGCGCTTTGGAAGTCCATCTCGAACAGCTCCCATTCTTCCGGTTTGTTGATGTTGAAACCGGCCTGCGTTGTCTTGATTCTGTGGGGATCCATTATCCCACCTTCGTCGCCAATTTAGTGTATGAGAACCAAGACAATAGAACAGCCAAAAGGTTGGCTTAACACATCTTTATTGCATGATGGTCCGGGGGAACATGTGGTAATGGCGGATGAGCAGCTCAATATATACTGTGGCTATACATTTGAATGTGGCTCCTCGATAGCCTATTGGCTACTGTCTGCGTGACGTCATTCCCCGTCACGCCCTTCTTGTCCAGGTGAGGTGATGGCGGGAATCTTCCCGCGCTGTAGGTATTTGGGGAATTGGAACCATGTGAGCTGGGCGCTCGCTATTGCCCCTAGTGGTCACTAGCTCGCGTCCTGATACAGAAGGTTACAGTATTACAGCTGGTGATTATTATATCCACTCATCCGAGTGTTACATTCTTAAAGGCACAATATTCCAAACACAACAACACCCCACCAGACAGCTGAGTGGGATAGTGCCGTAAAACACATCCGCAGCTGTCGTAAACGCATTTTTGATGGCCACGGACTCATTTATGGCTACAGTAAATGCATCTATGATGGCCACGGACTCATGTACTGCTGTAGTAAACGCATTTATGCGGCCATAAATGAGTCCACAACTGATTCCAGTGATGACAGCAGCAGGGGTGACTGGAACAAGGTCTGGGGATGGATTATTTGGCGCCACAGACCATAGGTTGCAAACCACTGATCTAATATAAAATGCAGTGTGATATAGCTGTCAGTTTACTAAATCAGAATGAAAGAGACCCAGAATCCAAACTCCACGTGACATGAAGTTCAGTGAGAGCCATTCTCTCAACATTGTCTGCCTTAAAGCAGTGTTTATTGAAATGGCAGCCTGACTACTCCCCTTCCCCTGGCTAGTGTACCAGGAACCAGTATAGGGTTAGCAACTTTTGGGGAGTACTGGAAAAAATATTCTACCCATTTGGTAAAATTATAGTTCAGATTTATCACAGTGGTTCTTATTTATGTTGTATCTAAAAGTGAAATAGCATTTTCAAAGAAGGAAGAATATGGAGACCCCACATCAGACCTAAGGCTGGTTTTAAAATTGTGAGCAAGCAAGAAATACTTTATGTAGCACAGGATCAACTAGTAGAAGCAACTAGGTGTATATCTACCACATGGAGACTCTGTTTTTGAGATCTGCTGGCTGAGCCTGTGGTCACATGTTGCTTCCATTCAATTATTTTGTTGTCCTATGCAGTGTGATGGCACCCGGAATGCTGTAAAGTACCAAGTGTGGCATTATGGCCTATTACTGTTAGGTTTGTTTGTTTGTTTGTTTTCTTTCTTTCTTTTTCTTAGCAGCTCTCTGAAGAACAGCCACTGATGTCTTTGTGAACCACCACTTTGATTCTTTTCTTATACTGCATACTAAGACACATTGTCTTAGATATTGTGGGTGGGGAAGGAGATAGGGCAAAGTACCATTCTTACTTCATTTGAAGAGTGAGAAGGAGATTTTACCAGACTATGTTAATGCAGAAACATAAATATTAAAAGAGAATTTGGAAAAGTATGGGATGCGGGGGAGATCAACCCATCTTTTTCTTTTTGGGAACATTATTCCATTTGCAATCTTTTATTGGAACAAAATTAAACTTGAAAATGTATTATTTAATCTATAAAGACAACCTTACTTTTCATACATTTTTCTTTTAATTGCTTGTCTTTGTCCTCCCTTGGAATTTTAACAAAATTTATTATTCTGTGTCTTCCACTTCAACAATGGGAGGGAAAATGCTTCTATTTTAATTTTAAATTCTTAGAGTACCTGTTAGAGGAACAACACCTCTGGCACAAAGACAATTTCCCCATTCCCACCCCACCCTCCAGTTCACACTTTCTTGCTAGCAACAGCCTGTGTGAAGCTGCATGCCTGCTCTCCCTTTTTCTTCCATCAAATCATTTTGAGGGTTTTATCTTTTTTCAAGAAATGTGAGTTGGGACTTTCAATCTCTTCTCATTTTGTAACTCAGTATCTCTTTTTTATACAACTCTGGGGATGAGTTGCCTGATTATATATTATGTGATGACAACAATTTTTTTAAAAAATGCAAAACTTTCTTTCCCTTCCTCTCAAGATCATTAAGAGGCTTCAGCAAAGGAACAGCTAGAAAACTACTTTGGTTCATCCCAGTGATCATACGCACTAGAATTAAACCAAAATGGTGTGGCAATGCTCGGGGTGGGCTGGTTCATTATGGCACATATATCATGTGGTCACTGGGAAAGGAGCAAACCAGCACAGCCTCTAGTCTACATGGACCAAAATGTGGGACAAATGCCTATCTGATCACACCCCGAGTTTCTTAGTATTACATGTCAGCTAGTGGAGAAAATATTCCTCTCTAGATTATTAGCTCATCTGAGTCAATATTCTTAGCAGCCAGTCTTCTAAGAGAAGCTGGCTTTCCCATTACGCTAATGAAAAGAGGCTCCTGGGAATTCATTCATCCTGCAAAATCTGAAGAATGCAAGAACATTTAATTCTGGGAATGTTGCCTTTTCATACTGGGATCAAAAATGGAACCTTTAATGATAGTAGTGAAAGCAAGACTGAAAAAGATAGCTTTCTCAATTCTCTGCATTTCTGTTCTCATCTCCAAGCTCACCAAGCTCCGCCCAAAATATTGTGCAGCCTGAGTCAGAGAAGCAAATTAAACTCTTTCAAAGTACATTGATCCAAAATCTGACTATGATATTTTGGTACACATACTCCTGGCCATTAAAATACAATGATATCCAACTGTCTTCTGTCCCTTTCTGACCTCAAAAATCCACTGCCTGGTTTGATTCCTAATGGTCCTAGTTGTAAAACTGGCCCTGAGCCTCCTCATCAGAGAAAAACTAGTCACTGCTATAGGCATAAATCCAACACAAGAGTTAGGTGCACATATGCACACTGAAATACATAGGCTCAAGCATGCATCTGTAATGGATTTGCCAGTTTTATTCTAAGGAATGAAATACATTACTTTGAGCCATCAAAGGCTAAGTGTTTTTGCGATGTGTCACCATGTCACTCTGACTTGAGGCAACCTATAAGTTATGACCTTCAAAAGATTCTCTATAATTCTTGCTCCACCTGTCCATGATTAGTATTTACAACCAGTTCAACTTTAATTCATTATATATCGCCATTCTTATTCCATTGTCTTCACAAACCCATAGGCAGTCCTTTAATAAAACTATACTGTATTTTTCCAAAAAATCTTTTAACCCCTTTTGACTAAATAGCTCACCAATTATAGAATTACAGGAATGAAAAACGTTCCCAATTTTTTTAAAAAAGACCTTCAAAAGATTCTAGCATTGGTTGGATCCTCAAAATAAAGGTTGTGGCTTCCTGAATGGCAAGAAACTTTATGAAAAATAATTGATGTAAAAAGTTAAAATAAAACATATAGTGAAATATATGTTTCAAATGGTTGCAGCAAAATCCATTAACCAGTGATTCAAATTAATGAAATGAAAACAGCCTTGCTGAACACTATGAATTATGATCTTCTTTCTGTCATAAGATGATTTATACAAAAACAAAAATTATAGATTATATTACATCTTCTAAGATTTTAAATTCAGAATGAATAACCATATCCCCTCCCTCCATTTTTTGTATTGCACGCCTTGAAGTTGACTCCAACTTATTACAGACTCAGCCTTTTCCAGGGTTTTCAAGGTAGAGAGTACACAAAAATTGTTTAATATTCTGTACTTCTGGGGGTATCCTGGGACTGTGAAGTTTGTCTGTGACTATCCAGGCTGGTTTTTCTTCTGGGAGGAACACAACCTCTCGCCCAACAGTGAGCTACCTAAACTACTGAGCTATCCAAACAGCTTTCCCCCAAATAGGAGCTGTAAATTACTGGAATCCCATTATGAACAGTGATATATATGCTACTGTTTTATTTTAATTGCTGTTTGAGATTTTTTTAGTGATTTTTACATTAATTCATTTGATATGAAGTTGTGCTTTAACATTTATAATGTGTTTTTTAAAACTGTGGTGTTTATGTCTTCTACTCTAAGTTGTCTCTTTGTTTCCACATTGAAAGAAAGGCAGGGCATCCATCCATCCATCCATCTATCGAATAAGTAAATAAATAAATGTGTTTGCAAAAAAATGCAGGTCTAAAAAGATCAAGTATTTCTCAAAAGCCATGAAGTAAACTTGGCAAGGTGGAGCAAACCATGATAGCAAATTACAGGCAGGTTCACCAAGTTAATATCTTAGTAAAGGTAAAGGTTTCCCTTGCTCGAAAGCCAGTCGTGTCCGACTCTAGGGTGCAGTGCTCATCTCTGTTTCTAAGCCGAAGAGCCAGCGCTGCCTGCTTCTGCAGACGTTTCCGTGGTCATGTGGCAGGCATGACTAGACACCGGAGCGCACGGAACGCTGTTACCTTCCCACCGAAGTGGTCCCTATTTATCTACTTGCAATTTCTTGCTTTCGAACTGCTAGGTTGGCAGGAGCTGGGATGAAGACGGGAGCTCATTTCCGTCCTGCAGTACTCGGGAATCGAACTGCTGACCTTACATATTCTTTAATTCCTGGGGAAGTATGGACTTTGTTAGCTTATTGCTGTAGAAATGACAAAATCTAATGCACCTTAAGAATATATTTTTTTAATTGGCCTGAGTTTTCATGGATTGTAGTTCATTTGTAGCCCATGTCATCAGATGCTTGTGGACTGAAGTCCACAGTTATGTCAAATTAAACTTGTTAGTCTTTAAGTGGCCACAAGACTCTTTTTTCTAATTCTTTTTTAAAACTCTAATTCTTGCCTGGGTTGTGAGTAAAGGAAAACATGGCAACGGTAAGTCTTGTCTCACCAATCTTCTAATAATTGATTGAGCATATTAAAAACAAGTGCTAGGACACTGATGGTGAACCTTGGCACTCCAGGTGTTCTTGGACTTCAATTACCAGAAGCCCAAGTCAGCAATCCTGCTGATCAGGGCTTCTGGGAATTATAGTTCCAGAACAGCCAAGGTTTGCCATCGTTGCACAATGAAATCATTTAGTATACATTGGAAACTTGGAATTTGGGATAATGTGTAGTTAAAATCTCTTGCTCAAGAAATTTTAGTGATCTGGGATAAGAGGACGGGCCGTCCCTTGAACTGGTAACACTAGAAGCCTGTGCTGCTCTCATATGGGTGAAATGTAAATAGTGGGTTGAGCAATGAAATAATAATATAATTGAAGGGACTTGCTGGAAAGGGGTGTCACCTAGCAGAAACATCTGTCAGAGCTCTTTGAAAGTCAACTTCCAGTTTCCACTACTAGGCAAACTGAACAAAAGATCTGACCTCTGTGAGCAGAGAAAGGAGAATTTTTCCCTTCAGCAGCTGAGTTGGGGAGGGATGTTGTTTCTAAGCCTTGTGATTGTGAAGCTCCTGAGAGAGGCAGTCAGTTAACTACGGACAGGGTCTCATAGAGCAGGTTAAAGAAGCTTACATTTATTATCTCAAATTTCTGGTAACAACTCCGTCCCACCCCCAAAGTAACATCTAAAGAACAAACAGGGGACTGTGGCCTTGATGGTGCAGGGAGAGCACGTGCAAGAGAGCTGTATCAAGAGAAGCAGCCAGTTGTGTAAGAGCAGGTCTACTTTGGAAGCCACATTTTGAAATATTCTTCTTCTCCTTTGCACGCTTCAGATGGGTTAAGATATTAAGGATGGCCTGTTGATGTGAGTCTTCATGCATAGCATTCCAGCATACCTCTGCACCTTGCTATGACTCACTGTTGTCTTCCCAAAGTTACTCTGATTTATTTTAACATAACCCCCATCCAAATAACTTGAGTTTATTTTAGACTCCTTTTTCCCCTTCCTGCTGCATCATGATTTGATCACATGTTACTCCAGTGTGCAAATAGCTAATTAAATGGCAAATATGATTCATTTAAATAGGTGTAAAATCATAACACATTGAGAGAGTCCATACATACACAAATAGGGCTCGAGGCTGCAGTGACACCAGGATGGATCTTGGGGGTGACAATCGATTTCAATGAGAATGTGATTTCAGAATGTGACCTCTATGAAGAGGGCAAATTCCATGCTAGAAATAATTAGATCAGGACTGAAAATAAAACTGCCAGTAGTATAATGTTGTGATTATTGTGCCTCTACATTATGGATACCATTGTTGTCATTACGGCTTTAATACAGCAGCATAACTAACACCATGTAAGGCTGATTATATCAGCCATGGTGGCTTTTCAGAAAGTAAAGTTCCCTCCCCAGTTCCCTCGGAATCTCTTTCATCATGAAAAAACCATTGGGGACAGGAGGATGGGGGGGGGGAGTATTTACTTTCCCAAAATACAGCAACTGCTGTTGTGATGACATTACCTGCAGAAGCATTTTTGAAAATTATTTATTTCTCATTTATTTCTGCTTTCATCTCCCATAGTGCAAACACTCTCTGGGTGGTTCACAACCTATCCAGGCATAGATAGAGAACATACAATACAAAACTGCAACATGTGTTAAATACAATAAAAACAATGAAATCTTGTCAGTTGCTGAAACAATAAAGTCTGCCCTTAGATAGAGTAGTTTAAGATCTGATGTGGTAGAATTTAAGGGACTTGTAAGTAAATTGTATGAGTTACTTAATTCAGATGACAATTCACAAGAAGCTTTAAGGGTAGTTTGGGAGCAAGATCTAGATATAAAAATAAGTAAAGAAAATTGGAAAAGAATATGGGGTAGAAGGATCATGAAGACATTATCAGTGAGGGTTAAGGAGCATAATTTCAGAATGCTATGGAAATGGTATTTAACACCTATTCACCTGCATCAAATGGATAAATCAAAATTGTCAAAATGCTGCAGTTATAAAAACGAGAGAAGTACCTACTCACATATGTGGTGGGACTGTAATGAGTTAAAACCATTCTGGTCAGCAGTTGAAAACGAAATAAAGGGTATGGTTGATATTAAATTCAATTTAAAGGTGTGCATAGCATTGTTAACTGATGTAGAAGATTTAAATTTTGATATATATATAGGAAAGATCTTGTTTCAATCATAATATCTACTGCAAGGCAGTATGTAGCTCGGAAATGGAAAGGTGAAAATGCTCCTGTAATTAAGGAATGGTATAAAGAGATGTGGGCAATGGCCTTAAATGATAAATTAACTTGGGAAATTAATTTAAAAAGAGGAATTGTTAAAGAGAATAATTTTTTTGCAATTTGGAAAGCCTTTATAGAATATGCAACAGAGAAAGGAAATGAATGTGCGCCAGCAACCGACCAATTAACTTTCTAGAAATCAAATGTATAATTACAAATATTTTCAGCTTCCTTGACAAATGTAAATATCACCTGGGTATTATTTGTTGCTACAAAATGTAATAACTTTTATAATATCAGTAGAGTTATTGAGTGATTGATTATAGATGGATAAGATTGCAACAATTAAAAAGTATTATATATGAATATTACACAACTATAAAAGTGTTAAAGACGAACTAATATATTTCAATTGTATAGCTAGTTTTAAAGATTTACAGGTATCTCTACCAATATTTTTGTACTTTCTAATTTTGTTGATGTTTGTTATGTATTATTATTATTATTATTAGTTTTCCCATGTGTTTTCTTTGTGTGTATGTATTGTTGTATATTAATTTTGAATAAAAACTTTTTTAAAAAGATAGAATTCAAAACAAATTTAAACATCTAATTTAATAGTTATGGCACTAATAAAAGGCAGCTTTATATAATTCAATTTCAATTAGCTTCTTAAAAACTGAGAGGGATGGTGCCTGGCAGTCCTCGGTAGGAGACTTGTTCTAGAGTTAAGGGGCCATGACCAAGAAATCATGGTACCTGGTGGTAGCGCTGTTGACCTCCTTGGGTATAATGATTTTTAATATCAAAGATGGGGAAGAGTGTGTGGGATGGTTAGCTGTTTTGTGGGGCTGTTTATTGACCAACACCTTGAATTAGGCATGGAATTAAAGACTTTCCCTCTGACATGCAGCCCTCAATGATTTCCCCACAATAAAGAGAGCCTCAGGACATTTGGAGGGGGGCATGACTATATACTTCTTCCAGTGGCAAAGACAGTACTGTATGCCTGGGAATACCAGCTGCTGGCAAACAACAGCTGGAGGGTGTAATTATCCCACTGTCCCATTTCTGATCTTCCTAGATACTGAGCTAGAGAGCATGTCAGTCTGTTCCAGGCAAAGTTCTTCTTGCATACTTATGACAAATTTAATTTTGAGTGGAAGAGCTGCTATTTTGGTGAGGTGTGCATTGCTGCCCATGGCAACAGCTGGGAGCTAATGACAGGTTATTCACTACTCTCTGATTAGCATGTGCTTTTTGCACACTGCACCTACAAGTAGTCCTTATATAAGTCTAGACATGATGTAGATTTTTTTTATCATGTACTGATCTCATAATTATCTGTGGGAACTGTACAGCTTGAAAGTCCCCTATGAGTCTCCCATGACTCAAAGGTGCCTACCCCATTGCTAGTATTACCTGTGAGAAAGTGGTTGGGAAAGGAAGGAAACCATTTTGGTGTTGGGGGGACATAATTTCTAGTCTGAAGCTTCTGGTCCATTTCTGACATCAGTTGGTATACTACCTGTGCAAGTCCTGCTTGTCTGTTTGGACTGACAGTGTTCAGCAGTAGGATGGGTGCAGACCTCTTAAGGCAGGGGTTCCCAACCTACAGCCCGCAGGCTGGCCCTGGCCTGTTGCATCACTTCATATGGCCCACCGCCAATTCAAATATGCTAAGTCAAGATTCTGGACACTTGAGATCCCTTCTGCATTCAAAAATGGGCCATTCTTTAGCTCCTAAAGCATTCCTCAGTCCTCAAAATCATCTACTTTGCATTGGTTTTGCCAAGCTCAAAACTAGTTTTGGGAGAAAAACAAGGAATACATGGTGTACAGTTGAGGCATGCATAAACCCACCAAAATGGAGATTATTTTACACCCACCCATTAGGATCCTTTGTTTTGCACTGATTCCTGAACCTCCATATTCCTCTGTCTGTATACATGTGTCAGCACATATAGTGCCTCTTGGTTTGCCCTGTAAAGTTTGCATGAATCCCTGCAGATCGAAAATGCTTTTTCCCCCTGAGCTGCAGGGATTCATGCAAACTTTCCTGCAACCCTACAGTTATAAAACTACAACAGTTTGTTTGCTGTCATGCAAAAGAACCACTGTAGCAGATGTTATGTATGTATGTATGCATGTTCATTATACTGTAAAGGCAAGAATGTAACCACTCCAGATACATACGATACCAGCTGTAAAACAACGCGAGCAGACAGCCCATAGAGGGCAGCTGCGAGCGTTCAGCCTCACATGGTTCACATTGCTCAATCACGGACAGCCGCGGGAAAACCTTCCCCGCATTCAGCAGCATAAGAAAGAGGCGTGCCTGGGCGAGGCCACGCCGGTAGCAGCCAATCAGCTACCGTGCTACAAGATTCAAATGTAGAGAGCTACTGTATATATTGAGATGTATCACCGCCATTACCTCATGCCTCACTGGAACCTCATGCAATAAACCTGAGTTAAACCAACCCTTCGGTTGTCCGGTTGTCTTTGGTCCCATACACTAAATTGGCGACGAAGGTGGGATCATGGCTGCCCACGGGACCAAGACATGCGCCGGCTACGTGATCAAGAAGCCGGGAGACTTGGAGCTGTTTGAAATAGACTTCAACGCAGCGCTGGTGGAGCTCGAAGTCTCAGATGAGGCCAAAAAGAGGGCCATTTTCGTCCGCATGCTCGGACACGAGACCAAGAGGACCTTGGTGGACCTGATTGCGCCAAGGAAGGTGAGCGACCTCAAAGCCACAGAGCTCCTGGCGGCGTTGCGCGCCCATCTCCGGCCAGCAATAGCGATGTTCCCCGCTCGGAGCGCGTTCTGGAGGCGAGTCCAGGCACCCGGGGAATCGGTCGATGAGTTCGCCGCGGCCCTGCGGTTGGCCGCCGGCCCATGCAAGTGGGAGCTCCCCGAAATCACCCTCCGGGACTGCCTGCTCTGCGGTCTGAGGGACACAGAGACTCAGCGCGTGCTGATGAAAAGGGAGCCGCCTCCCTCGTGGCAACAAGTCCTCGACACGGCACAGGCCGCGGAGGCCACTTCTGCCGGGGTGCACGAGCTCCAGGACTGGCGCCCGAAGACCACCAAGGCGGAGAGCTTGGTGCGCGCGGCCCGGCGAGTTTCGAACTCGTCTGCGGAGAGCGGCGACGACGAGGACGTCCGGAGGGTCCAGAGGGAGGGCCGGCGCTGCGACGGCTGCGGCGCCGCCCACGGCCGGGCCAAATGCCCATTCCGCAAGGCCGAGTGCCACAACTGCGGCCGGCGCGGGCACATCGCCAAGGTCTGCCGGAAACGGCGCGAGGCCACCAGGAGTTCTCCAGACCGCTCGGCGAGGCAGGACCGCACCACGAGGCAGGACCGCACCACGAGGCCAAAGGACGGCACCCGGACCACGAGGACGCGGGACGAAGTAGGGCGCATCTCCGACGACAGCGAGGACGACGCGCCGGTTTGCAGCGTTTCCACGGAGCACCCCCGTTACTTCGTTGAGGTAGTAATCCAAGGGGCCCCTGTTAGAATGGAGGTGGACTCGGGTTCTTCATACTCCATTATTTCCCAGGGGGAGTGTTTGAAAATCCCCCCCCGCATGCGGCCCAAGCTCAAGGCGTTGAGGGCCACACTGAAGGACGTGCAAGGGAACCGCATCCCAGTGTTGGGGGTTGGGAAGTTCCGGGTTCAGTTTAAAAAGCACACCGCAACGCTTCCCCTAGTCGTCCTCAAGGGAGGTAAATGCAGCCTCCTCGGGACTCAATGGTTTCAGCCCCTGGGATTGTTCATTGGGGGGGTTCACGCCGTGAAAGCACACGCCGCCGGGACTGATCCAATACAGAGCGTGTGCGATGCGCACCCCGAGGTTTTTAAAAAGGGGCTCGGGAAATTCAAGGGCCCCCCAGTGACTTTCGACCTGGACCCTGCAGTACGCCCAATCAGACTTAAACCGCGCAGAGTGCCTTTCGCACTAAAGGACAAAATAGAGGCGGAGTTGGACAAGTTGGTGGGCCAGGGGATTCTTGTTCCTGTTGATTCTGCGGAGTGGGAAACTCCGATTGTAACAGCGCTCAAGGCCAACGGGGAGGTCCGCATATGCGCTGATTACAAGTGCACCATCAATAAGGCGATCCGCCCTAATGCGTATCCGGTGCCGGTAGTCAGCCACTTGTTGGCCAGGTTACACGGCGGGAGGTGTTTCGCTAAACTCGACCTGGCCCAAGCCTACCAGCAACTCCCAGTGACCCCCGCCGCAGCTGCTGCGCAGACCATAGTCACCCACAAAGGGGCGTTCCAGGTATCGCGCCTCCAATTCGGCGTGAATTCGGCGCCCGGGATCTTCCAGTCACTTGTGGAACGCCTCCTGAAGGGGTTAGAGGGGGTGTTGCCCTATTTTGATGACGTATTGATTACAGGGGGGAGCCGGGCCGAGTTAGCAACAAGGTTGGGAAAGGTCCTGACTATATTCGAAAAGGCGGGGTTGCGGTTGCGAAAAGACAAATGCGTCTTCTTCGCTACAGAAGTTGAGTTCCTAGGGTTCCGTGTCACGCCCGAGGGAATAAGGCCAGCACAATCCAAGGTAGCCGCCATCAAGAAGGCCCCTCGCCCCACCTCCAAGCCCGAGCTGCAGTCGTTCCTCGGACTGCTCAATTTCTACCACTCCTTCCTCCCGCGGAAGGCAGCCGTGGCAGAACCGCTGCACAAATTGTTAAAAAAGGACGAGGCATGGAAGTGGGGCGACGACCAGGAGAAGGCTTTCAATGACCTGAAGCGACTCCTGGCATCAGATGCCGTACTGACCCACTTCAATCCCAAACGCCCAGTGGTCCTGATTTGCGATGCATCCCCGGTGGGGGTGGGGGCGGTGTTATGCCATGTGCTGGAGAACGGTAGGGAGGCCCCGATAGCGTTCTACTCTAGGTCTTTGTCCCAAGCGGAGAGAAACTATGCCCAGACAGACAGGGAAGCACTAGCAATAATTGCGGGGACCAAGAAATTTCATGATTTTGTGTACGGCCGCCCCTTCACCATAGTGACTGACCATAAGCCTTTGTTAGGCATCTTCACCGCGGATAAGCCCACACCCCAGATCCTGTCCCCGAGAATGCTCAGGTGGGCCATCTTTCTCAACGCGTATCAGCACGCGTTGGTATACTGGCCCGGGAAGGAGATCAGCCATGCTGACGCCCTGTCGAGGTCCCCCATTCCCCGGGATGGCTGCCACGTGGGCGGAGTAGAGAGGGACCATCAGGTCTTAATGATAGAGGTTCTAGACTCCCCTCCAGTAGTACCGGCCGACATCGCCCAAGCGACAGGCAAGGACAAGACGCTGGCCACAGTTTGCTCCTGGGTACAGAAAGGGTGGCCCGTGTCTTCCCCAGCAGCGGAATTCGACACATTTTTCAAAAGAAACTAGAGTTGTCCCTAGAGAGGGGTTGCCTTTTGTGGGGACAGCGGGTAGTGATCCCCACGCCTCTCCGGCCGAGGGTGCTTAAACTGCTGCACGTCAGCCACCCGGGAATCGTCCGCTCAAAGGCGCTGGCCCGCAGTTACTTTTGCTGGCCCCAGCTAGACGCCGACATTGAACACATGGTCGGCACTTGCGAAGCATGCCAAAGCTCAAGGCCAGAAGAGGCTCGCTCGCCACCCAGGGAGTGGGACACGGCTCGGGGGCCCTGGTCCCGGATACATGTAGACTTTGCTGGCCCGTTCAGGGGAACGCTTTTCCTCCTCGTGGTGGACGCGTTCTCCAAGTGGTTGGAGGTCATTCCAGTCTCGAGCACCTCCTCGGCCACAACAATTAAACAGTTAAGGAGGGTCTTTTCCACGTTCGGTTTACCCGACACCCTCGTCAGCGATAACGCTAGCTGTTTCACGTCCGCCGAGTTCGGGGCATTCATGGAGCGAAACGCCATTCGGCACGTCACCTCTGCCCCTTTTCACCCGGCCACCAACGGCCAAGTAGAGCGCCTCGTGCGCACCACGAAAGACGCCCTGCTGCGCATGGGCCCCGGAGACCTCGACCTGAAAGTGTGCCAATTCCTGCTTAGATACAGGGTCACCCCATTAGCATCAGGGTACTCCCCCGCGGAGCTGTTGATGCGCAGGAAGCTGGCCACGGGAATCTCCAAGCTAGACCCCACGAGAGTAGAGGACAAAGGGCGGAACATAGGGGTGGTACCCACAAAGAGTTTCAGCGTAGGCGCCCCGGTGCATTGCAGGAACTACGCCAGCGCGGGGCCAGCCTGGGTGCCGGGCACCGTAGTAGAACAAACCGGCCCCGTCTCATACCGCGTAGAGACCAGTACAGGCTTCCTGTGGAGGCGGCACGTGGACCAACTCAGGCGCAGGGTCCCCGGAGAGCAGGACGAAGACGAGAATAGTATCGAGTCAGCGTTAGGGTACTCCCCCACCCGTTTAACCCAAGGGGGAGGAAAAGGGGAGCATGGGTCCCCACCAAGGGGGGAGGAAAGGGAATCGATCCACAGAAATCTTTTGCGGGAGTCCCCGAAAAAATGGAAGAGCCCCGACCACACACATACCCCGCGGGAGTTTCCCCGAAACACAGATGCCCATAGAAGCTTAGACGTTGATTTACAGTACCAGGGGGAGTTAGCGGAGTGGTCCCCCACCCGTCCTAGCGAAAAGAGGGGTTTCAGTTCAGCCCCTGGTACCTACAGTCCCAGTAGCCCCTGTGAGTCAGAATGCGATATAGCGCCATTTCCCCGGAGACCGACACCCCCAAGACGGGAGGCGTCAGCGAGTCCGCCCACCACAGTCTCAAGGTCCCCCGAGCAGGAATCAGAAGGTAGCCGAACCACAAGGGCGACCTCATCGGTTCCGCGGTTCACAATAGGAGGGTCCCCGGGGTCAGAGAGCAACAGGCAGGGGTTCACCTCCCAACTATTCATTCCCTTCCCATCCCCGGGCGCGAGGCAGGCACGGACGCCCCACAGAGCCACTAACGAATCCCCGTTTCCTGTTGCAGGACAAGCACCCGCGGAGTCGGGGATCACAGGCTCTCCAGTACTAGGTCAGACGCAAGCGCGTCCCAAGCGCACGTGCGGCAAGCCACAATGGTTGCGGGACTTCATCCCATCCTAGGGGGGAGGGATGTTATGTATGTATGTATGCATGTTCATTATACTGTAAAGGCAAGAATGTAACCACTCCAGATACAAACGATACCAGCTGTAAAAGAACGCGAGCAGACAGCCCATAGAGGGCAGCTGCGAGCGTTCAGCCTCACATGGTTCACATTGCTCAATCACGGACAGCCGCGGGAAAACCTTCCCCGCATTCAGCAGCAGAAGAAAGAGGCGTGCCTGGGCGAGGCCACGCCGGTAGCAGCCAATCAGCTACCGTGCTACAAGATTCAAATGTAGAGAGCTACTGTATATATTGAGATGTATCACCGCCATTACCTCATGCCTCACTGGAACCTCATGCAATAAACCTGAGTTAAACCAACCCTTCGGTTGTCCGGTTGTCTTTGGTCCCATACACTAAAGCATTATAATAGTTTAAATATAATTTTAAAATAACAGTAATTGGTACCAACTGGCAGGCATGGAGCAGCAGCAACAGGGGCTGTGCCCAAGGGTGGTGCAGCTATGAATGCAGCAGAGGTGGAGAAAGAGGTGGCAACTGCAGTGACAGCAGAGTCTCCTCCCCTTTGGGATGGAAGCAAAGCCACCAAACAGATGAATGGCAGTGGCATGGATAAGTAAAAAAGAAGAAAAGCCTACGGGGGGGGGGGGGGCAAAGGAGAATGGGGGAAATCAGGAAGCTACTTAGCTTGGACCAGGGTCCTTTAAGGAACACGCAAACCATGAGAACATAACATAGTTTCAAAAAGCAAAAGAAGAAAAAATCTGGTTGGAAACCCAATGACAATCAAGGCACAACCTTAGTCGGGATACTCTATGTCTAAACAGATTGTGTGTTTTTCTAGAGGGTTACGGTAACTTAAAACAGCTTTAAACACTATGTGTTATATACACTATACTTTATACCTACACACAGCTTCTCCAGTGGGTGTTATAAACTTATTTTTCGATTATGACACAAAGTAACTGGTATGGATCAGGATCATACTAGGAATTTTTTCAGCTATTTTAGCTGCCACACAGGAAATTCAAATCGGGACATTTCTTACTGAATTAAATATGCACATTTAAGCACCTATTCCTGAAACTGTTTATTATGCTTCTGTGCCCATTCTGTAAGCGTATTCTGGAAACTGTCTAGCATAAAACATTCCCCAATTGATAAACAATCTAAGCGGAATCCTTAGAAAATCATGTTAGTAGATCAAACATTAAATTTTCTATTTTGTTTTTATTTTGAATCAACATTTAATACTCAAAATTGGATGTTCTTTCCAATTTGATCTAAACATAAACAGCTCTATTATTATATGATAAATATAATTTATTCCTCAAAGTTTATCAGGAGCCTGAAAAGAAAGACATCCAAGGTGCATTGTCCCATTTCCTTTAGGGGTAGTAAGCTTTCTTTTCATTCATTCCAGTTCTTCTAGTCCGCCACAAAATACTCAAAACACTGCTTTGCTTTCTTAACCTCAAGCATCTTTGTCTTATATAACATGAACAGCAGAACTCTCGACTTGATTTGCCACCTACACACGCAACATTTTCCAACTAACTCACTGCTCAAAATCCAATGATGGGTTGGCACTTGCAAATAATGATGTACAGTACTAAGAAGTCAGTGGAAAGAATGGCAGAAGTCAAGTCTGTTTACCTGAGTAGAAAGAAGATGACCTCACTTTTATTCTTGGTGGAATTCAAGAGCCTGTGGTTTATGTGAACCCATTATTGTTAGAATACAGTATGTTTCCCCCCTGCAATGACTATTTTCTTGTGACATTTCACACAAAGTAAAAGACATTCACACAAAATTGTAATACATGTCAATAATATCAACCATAGTCTAGTCAAGACCTACTCTAGTCCTCATTATAATCTTGGTATAAATGATTATCAAAACAGTAGCTCCTCTGCTAATGGACCAGTCTGATGACTAGGATATGAGTTGCTGGTATAAAAGTATGGATAAGCTCTGAAGAGGCAACTATGGCTGTCTTTGTTTCTTCTTTCTATTTGGAAGAAGGAAGAAAGTCTTTGATAGTGTCCTGCCGATGAACAAACCTTAAAATATTTTAAAATGTAGATAAATGTAACTCCATTATCTTCTCCACATGCTTTCCTGAAGTTGATTAAAACTTCTTCAGCAAATTCTATTTGTTTAGCCCTTCTGCAGGAAGTGGTCATTTTGCCTAGTGTTGAGTGATGTTTGAAGCAAGACAACATCATAACAGTGTGTTCAAGTGTTCACAATACTATGAAAATGTCTGGATCTTGGCAAAATATATTTAGCGGCGGATATGCAAAGGCAGAGCCAAATTCCATGCAACATTTACCCTTTCTTTCCTGCATCACAGCTGATAGCATTTCACAGCTGGAGGCACATGCAGCTATCCATGGGATCCTCTATGATAAAAGGCTTCTATTCATGCATCAACCTGAACTAGAACAGAGGAGGAGGAAAATGGAGGTTTCACCACACCCTTCCATCCTCAAGAATTCTTGTGTGAAGTACAGAAACAATGGAAAGGCGGTCACAAGTGTTGACTATGAGGTGTTGACTATGAGGCACCAAAGAAAGGTGGTTTTGGAAATCTCTGACACATAATTCCCCACCAGTGGAACACTGCCCCATGTCATTATAACTATCTTTCAGACCCATTGACTCTTATCATATCTGCATCCAAGCCAAGAGATTTGGTGAAGGCTCCACAGAATCGCAGGCTGAACTGCCTCTCAAAAATAAGCTAAATGGAAGGTGGGGAATCTTACAAACCATCAAATAAAATTGGGTTTAACTTTTTCTAAGGCATCTATTGTGGAAAAGTAGTGTTCACCTCCCAGATTGAAATTAAGGTTTGTCTCCGCTTATAGCAGAAATCTGCCCACTGACTCATTACCATCTATGAATGAGTCACTCACACAATTGTTTGTGAAAATAAATGCAAGCTTAATCACAGTCAAGTATGTTTTATAAGTATATATCCAGCACAGATAGAGGGGAAAATGTATGCTACTACTATAAATCAATCCAACTCTACCTACTTGTGTAGATTTCATTCTCATTCTCATTCAGTTTAGCTTGTTTTGTACTGTCCTCTGCTTTACATTGTACATACTAGCCATGGTTAATACTGGAATCTGATTCCTCCTCTCTTCTTGATTCCTCTTTGCCCTACATATTTCTCTGATTATACGTACTTGCACAACTACATGCTACCTAAATCCAGCTGCTCGCGTGCAAAAACAGATGTTCATGCAAAGCATCCAAGTGTGCATTTGAACAAAGACTAATGCAAGTAAACAGGCACACATCGTAGTCAAATCCAAAGCACATAATCTCAATGTGTTGCAAATACAGAAGAATACAGTAAGAATGTAAACAAAGGAAAATGCATTACAGATGTTTAACGAGAAAAGCAAATTACACAGAGAGAGTTTGCACATTCTATGGTTCCAAAAAGTACATAACTATATACAAAACCTACTCATGAGTATATTCAAGGATCTTTACAGGTGATATCCCATCTTCAGTAAACCATGCAAACATATTCTGATATGTGCATATCACATTGAAGTTACATGAATCTTCCTGTGCATCTAAGAGATTTGATCAAGTAACATGAAGTTGCACATAATATTGAAATGCATGGACAAACTCATAGATGCCCAAATACAAACATATTCTCGGACAAACAGATGTACAACCCGGCAGTAAAAGAGAGAAGGATGGCCTATTGTGTGTTGTGCAATAAGCAAAACTAAACACAGCAAACTCAGCTGGTTACACTAACACAGAACCGAACAGACACACACTCTCTTATACTGTCCCAATCCTATTCTTTTGGGGTCTCCCCCCACCTACCCACCCCAGATTTTAAAGGGTTTGTTGATGCATATCATAGGAAATCAGGGTTGGTGAACCCCACCGTGGTTGCTATCCTGACCTCTCTATGAATTGCTAATCCATCTGTTCTCTGGGAAGACAGTAACTTCTCAGGGAAGTTGCTAGCCATGAACTTCTCAGTGCATGCCCTTACACCCTCTGGCCAGGTCATCTTGGATGCAGCAACATACAAAAACAGTAGTGTCAAAATGTATGCAAATTATTTTATTAACCATTCACACCCTGATCTTCATCACAGATCTAATTTAAGAGCAGGCCAAGAACATTTGCAAGCTCTCCAGACTAGGTCTTCTCTACCAGCCTCCCTCTTTCCAGCCTGCATTTCTCCACTCTGAGTTTGTTGCATTGTTCAGTCTGCTGCCTTTTCTTTCCCCACAGGATGCCAGCTGTTCCTGTTTCTGTTTGAGGGCTTCCACCCCACCCACCCCTGCTCCACATCCTGATCTCCCCATTGAAAACCAACACAATGCATCCCCCATTCTGACCCCCAGCACCACATCTCTCCCAAACTTACTTTCCCAGCTCTTCAAAGAGCTGGTATTCTTCTGTGAATCGGGTGCAGGTGATGGTTGCCATGCTGGACAGTGACTGCCTCCCTTTGGCGTGAAGTTTCACACAGACACCTCTCTCTCCTCTCCGGAGTGCACACTTGGGTGGGTTTTTCCCCCTGATCCTTCAGTACCTAGTGCTCTCTCCGGCTCAGAGGTAAATAAGCGAATATGGATGATTGACAAGCCGGGAGATAATGATGAGGGCAATTTGTCTTCACAGCCTCACAAGCCTTCGTCAGCATCCAAATCACCATAGCAACCACCTCTGGAACGCCCTGGTTCTGTTGCCCGGGGAACTGCCTCCCAAACACCTGCTTGGCCGGCAACTTCTGTAGCTCTCTAACGCCCTGATGCTGTCACTGTGGAAACTGCATCTTGATCCAGAAAACACAAGATGACTTGAAGGAGAAGGCTCTCCCCATTGGGGGGGCGGGGGGGGGGGATCCAAAATATAAATAATAAAACAAATTAAAGTTGTGTGAGGGAGAATTAATTGGGGCAAAAAGGTTACTATGGAAACTGCCATTTTCATACAGATAGGGGAGTCTTTGGAAAGACAGGATGCTGTTGCCCTGGTAACTGCATCTGCTTCTTCAGAAAGACAGGTATTGCTGTGTTGCCTGGGCAACCACAAGAGTTCCAGGGTTTTAAAGAAATGTGATGCTTCCTTCAGCTAGAGCTACTTTTGGGGGAACTGGAGCAGATGGGAAGAACTCAATCTGCCACTCTCTTCGATCTTACTGAGGAGCTTCAGAATTGAATACCTTTAGAAAGAACTTAACCTACAATATAAGCAGTCAGAATTTCTCCAATTCCTCTCTAGAGGGAGCAGCAAAAACCAATACAGAAAACTTGGGGTGGGGGGGGAGCCCTTCTGAAAAGCTTTATTCCCAGTGGGGTGCCTGGCCCAGATTTCGTCCACTTTCTGTTTTTGTCGTTGGAGCTTTAAAATCACTAAGAGGAGAAGAAGAGAGAGGCAGAGGGAGGGCGGGGAAAAGACTGCATAAATGTGTTTGTTATATGCAGCTGCTGTTGAGGAAAAGGATCCAGATGGAAAGCCATGTTGCCTAGCAGGCATCATTCCCTGTGTGGGAGTGATAATCAAGTGTGGGATGAGTTAAGGCTCCCAAAAAGCACATAATATATTGAGATCTGTATCTTCTGTCTGTTACCCTGAAATCCTGCCTCTTTAACCAGCTGGGAATAAAATGAGACAACCTTCTTGCAGATTAAAGGTTTCCCACTTTGCAACAAACATATTAAATATGTTTAGACTTTTCTGTATCCTTCTAAGGTTTGTGAGAACTACTCCTGTATACTATTTCTCCTACATTAAGTGGCAATTGATTGTGTACTTCTAGTTTTATTTTTCAGTTCCTCCACTCATGCAGAATGAGGAGCTTTTTTATTTAATTTTTTTGATTCTAACTACAGCCCACCTCTCTCTCAAAAAACTGGAACATAATGCCTTTTAAATACAAGCAAGACAGATCAAAAGATAACTGAGACAGGGAAAGTGTGCTCGCATTCCCTCAGGGTTCAATCCTGAAGTGGAGATGGGATGCCTGGAGATGGCTAGGTCACAGTCTAGCCTTTTTATCTGGGATCAGTTTGATCTGGTTGGCCCTGATGAAGTGGACAGGCTTCTCGGGGATGTGCATGATACCACTTGCTTATTATATCACTGCCCAGCCTAGCTGATCAAATTGGCCAAGGCAACAGCTAGCAGTTGGGTCGGTGCGATGATGAATGCTTCCTTATGGGAGGGGGTGTTCCCAGCATCATTTAAACATGCGCTGGTGTACCCCCTATTGAAGAAACCATTGCTTGACCCTACGGTATTGACTAATTTTAGACCCGTCTCCAACCTCCCTTTCTTGGGGAAGGTGTTAGAGAAAGCAGTGGCACGGCAGCTCCAGGGGTTCCTGGATGATACGGATTGTCTAGACCCATTTCAGTCAGGATTCTGGCTCGGTTATGGCATTGGTCGCGCTCATGGATGATCTCTGATGGGAGTGAGACAGGGGAAACCCCTCTGTTCTTGCTCTTCTTGTCCTCTCAGTGGCTTTCAATACCGTCAGCCATGGTATCCTTCTGGGATGGCTCTGAGGATTGGGAGCCCAGGGCACTGTGTTGTCCTGGTTTTCCTCATTTCTGAGGGTCCAGACCCAGTCTGTATCCTTGGAGGACAAGTTGTCCAGCCCCAGGCTCCTCCAGTGTGGGGTGCCACAGGGCTTGTACTCTCGCCTCTCTAATTTAACATTTACATGAAACTGTTGGGTGAAATCGTTCCTATGGAGTGAGGTATCATCAGTACGCTGATGACACCCAACTGTATATCTCAGCCTGTGGGAACTCAAGTGATGCAGTCGGAGTCCTAACCAGGTGTCTGGAGGCTGTTAGGGTCCGGCTGGGGGACAATGGGCTTCTGCTGAACCCTGGCAAGATTGAGTGGCTGTGGGTACGGGCCCCGCATTATCCTGGGAGCTACCAGCTGTGGTTCTGGAAGGGGCATCATTGCCTCAGACAGATCCTGTGCATAATTTGGGGGGTCCTCCTGGACTCACGACTGCTGCTCGAAGAGCAGGTGGCAATCATGGCCAGGAGGGCCTTTGCGTAACTTTGTAACATCCACCAATTACGCCCGCTCCTGGATTGGGAATCCCTTCTCACAGTAACTCATGCTCTGGTCACCTCCAGGCTGGATTATTGCAATGTGCTCTATATGGAGCTGCCCTTGATGACCATTCAGAGGCTACAGCTGGTCCAGAATGCAGCTGCCCGGGTGGTGATGGGTTGTGAGTGTTATGCCCATGCCTTGCCGTTGCTCCGGGAGCTGCACTGGTTGCTGGTGTGCCTCCAGGTGCAATTGAAGGTGCTGGTGATTACCTTTAAAGCCCTTCATGGCAGTGGACCAGGATACCTAAGAGACCGCACCACCCCAAGGTTTTCTACCCGTCCTACGAGAGCAGACTGGAGGGGCTCTGTAGTGGTCCCACCAACCGAAGGGGTACATCTGACTGGGACTATGAGAAGAGCCTTCTCGGTATCTGCTCCAGCCCTGTGGAACTTCCTGCCACCTGAACTGTGCCTCCAGACAGAGCTGCTCACCTTCAGAAAGGTGCTGAAAACATGGTTAGGCCAGCTGGTGTGGGGCATAACTGGTGTCACAACCCAATCACGCTGGCTCTTGTAGCCCATCTGGGGGTTTGTTAACTGTCTCTGCTTGGCTGTCCTTCCTTTTTAATAGATCGGGGATGATTTAGGGTGATTTTTAGAGGGTTTCGATGTATGTTTTTAATTGGGTTTGGATAGGGATTTAGCTGATGTTTTAGTTGATGCTTTAGTTTAGCTGACGTTTTAGTTTACTTAATTATACAGGGTAGTGAAAACTGTGAGTGATTGTGAGGAGCTCCAGAGGGATCTCTTGACACTGGGGGAGTGGGCAAAACAGTGGCAAATGAGCTTCAACATTAGTAAGTGCAAAGTGATGCATGTTGGGGTAAAAAACCCCAATTACATTTGTAAACTGATGGGGTCTGAACTCTCTGCGACAAACCAGGAAAGGGACCTTGGTGTCCTGGTGGACAACTCAATGAAGGTGTCAACCCAGTGTGCCTCAGCAGTGAAAAAAGCAAACTCAGTGCTAGGGATCATTAGGAAGGGAATAGAAAATAAGTCAGTGTTGTGTTCTGTTGGTTTTATTGTACACACGGATTACAATGTATCTGAGTCAATGTAACCTTGCCTATAGCAACAATGTAACCTTCAGCTGTATCATATAAACCCTGTAATAGGACGGGAGCTAATGACCACCAGCTGGCAGCAGCGAGCGTCCAAGCTCTCTTGGTCCAAACTCATCAAAGGCAACAGCGCGGGAAGTTTTCCCGCCACCACCTACACCTGGACAAGAAGGGCGTGACCTGCAATGACGTCACGCAGACAGTAGCCAATGGGCTACCATGGCACCACGTTCAAATGTGTTACTGCTGTATATAAAGAGCTATCGATCCGCCATTACCTCATGTTCCCTCTGTCCACGATGCAATAAACCTGAGTTAACCCAGCCCGAGGCTGTGTCCTGTGTCTTGGTTTGCATACACTAAATTGGCGACGAAGGTGGGATAATGGATCCCCACGGAACAGCCAGGGCACAGAGCGGTTTCAACATCACCAAACCGCAAGACTGGGAGCTGCTTGAGATGGATTTCCAGGCGGCCCTGGTAGAACTCAGAGTCAAAGGAGAAGACGAGGAGAGGAAGAGGGCCATCCTCACCAGAATGCTCGGGATGGAAACCAAGCGGACGCTGGTGGGCATAATCGCTCCGAAGAAGGTGAGCGACTTTAAGGCGAGCGACATCATGAAACTGCTGCGAGAGCGGTTCTGCCCCTCGAGGGCAATGTTTCCCGCTCGGAGCGCGTTTTGGAGGCGAGTCCAAGCGCCGGATGAGTCGGTTGAGGCATTCGTGGCCGCCATGAGGATAGCCGCCGCCCCCTGTAAATGGGGCGATATCCTGGAGTTGGTCCTCAGGGACGGCGTGTTGTGTGGCCTGAAAGACAAGGAGGTACAGCGCAGCTTGATGAATAAGGAGCCGCCACCCACGCTGGCAGAGGTCATTGAGGCCGCGGAAGCCGCAGAGTCCACGAATGCCGGAGTGGACGAGATGCACCAGTGGCGTGAGTGGCGTCCTAGAGCCGGCAAGGCGGAAAATTCGGTGCACGGGAAGACCGGACAGTCGGTGCACGCGACTCGACGGGCCTCAAAGTCGTCTACGGAAGGCAGCAACGGCGAGGAGGTCCAGAAGGTCCGGAAGGGCGGTCGACGCTGCGAGGGTTGCGGAGCGGCCCACGAGCGCGCGAGATGCCCGTTCAGGAAGGCCGAGTGTTACACCTGCGGCCGTCGGGGGCACATCGCCAAGGCGTGCAGAAAGCGGAAAGAGGGCCGGAGGCAGTCACAAGACCGCGCGGCCAGACCGGACCGTCCAGCGAGGCCCAAAGATGGCGCCCAGACCACGAGGAAGCAGGACGGCGTGGGCCGCGTCTCGGACGGCAGCGAGGACGACGCCTCAGTGTTCAGCGTGTCCGCGGGACAGTCCCATTACTTCGTTGAGGTATTAGTACAAGGGGCCCCTATTAAGATGGAAATTGACTCGGGGTCCTCCTATTCCATAATTCCCCAGAAAGAGTTCCTGAGAATCGACCCCCACGTGCGGCCCAAGCTTAAAGCGTTGAGGTCCACACTACGGGACGTACAGGGAAACAGCATTCCGGTGTTGGGGGTCGGGAAATTTCGGGTCAATTTTAAGAGACATTCTGCGGAACTGCCCCTAGTTGTCCTCAAAGGGGGAAGCTGTAGCCTCCTAGGGACACAGTGGTTTCAGCCCTTAGGTTTGTTCATAGGGGGGGTGCATACCGTGGGGGGGGACCCAATACAAGCGGTTTGCGATGCGCATCCCGCCGTTTTTGAGAAAGGACTCGGAAAGTTCAAGGGACCCCCTGTAGCTTTCGACATAGACCCGGAGGTCCGCCCGATAAGACTCAAACCACGCAGGGTGCCGTTCGCACTCAAGGACAAGATAGAGGCGGAACTGGACAAACTGGTGGGCCAGGGGATTCTTATTCCTGTTGATTCCGCGGAGTGGGAAACTCCAATTGTAACGGCTCTAAAGGCTAACGGGGAGGTGCGCATTTGCGCTGATTATAAGTGTACAATTAACAAGGCGATCCGCCCTAATGCATACCCGGTGCCAGTGATCAGCCACCTTTTGGCCAGGCTAAATGGGGGAAAGTGTTTCGCGAAACTCGATTTGGCACAAGCCTATCAGCAACTTCCTGTGACCCCCGCCACGGCCGCGGCACAAACAATAGTTACACATAAGGGAGCGTTCCAGGTGTCGCGGTTACAGTTCGGCGTGAACTCGGCACCCGGCCTTTTTCAGTCGCTCGTGGAACGCCTCCTAAAGGGCCTGGAGGGGGTGTTGCCTTATTTTGATGACGTGTTGATAACAGGGGGGAGTGAGGCTGAACTGGCAAAACGGTTGGACAAGGTACTGACCGTGTTCGAGAAAGCGGGGCTGAGATTGAGGAAGGATAAATGTGTTTTTTTCGAAACCGAGGTCGAGTTTTTAGGGTTCCGGGTCACACCCGAGGGGATTAAGCCGTCTAAATCCAAGGTAGCAGCCATTAAAAAGGCCCCTCGCCCCACATCCAAAACCGAGCTGCAGTCTTTCCTGGGGCTCCTCAACTTTTACCATACATTCCTCCCGCGGAAGGCGTCCGTGGCCGAACCGCTCCATCGGTTGCTTAAAAAAGAGGAGCCATGGATGTGGGGTGACGAGCACGAGAGGGCGTTCAAAGAGCTGAAGCAACTCCTAACATCTGAGGCAATCCTGACGCACTTCGACCCCAAACGGCCTGTGGTCCTAGTTTGTGATGCATCCCCGGTGGGGGTGGGGGCGGTGCTTTGCCACGTGTTGGAGGACGGAAGGGAGGCCCCGGTAGCGTTTTACTCAAGGTCCCTGTCCCAAGCGGAGCGAAATTACGCGCAAACCGACAGGGAAGCGTTAGCAATAGTAGCGGGGACCAAAAAATTTCACGATTTTTTGTATGGCCGCCCGTTCAAAATCGTGACCGATCACAAACCGCTGTTAGGGATTTTCACGGCAAACAAGCCCACGCCGCAGATCCTGTCCCCGAGAATGCTGCGATGGGCTATTTTCCTCAACGCATACCAACATGAGTTGGAGTACAGGCCCGGAAAGGAGATCAGCCATGCTGATGCGCTTTCGCGATCCCCTCTGCCATTGTCGGACGACCAAAAGGCGAGAGCAGAAAGAGACCGCCAGGTGCTGCTGATTGAGGTTTTAGACGCACCCCCAATAGTACCAGCCGACATTGCTAGGGCGACAGGCAAGGACAGGACGCTGGAAAAAGTTAGTTCATGGGTGCAGAAGGGGTGGCCGGCTTCGTCCCCGAGTACAGAGTTCGACCCATTCTTTCGGAAAAGGCTAGAGTTGTCCCTAGAGAGGGGGTGCCTTCTGTGGGGCCAACGGGTGGTGGTCCCTGCGCCCCTGCGGACGAGGGTGCTCGAACTGCTGCACGTCAGCCACCCGGGCATTGTTCGTTCAAAGGCGCTAGCCCGGAGTTACTTCTGGTGGCCACAGCTGGACGCGGACATTGAGCACATGGTCGGCACTTGCGAGGCTTGCCAGGAATCCCGACCTGAGGCGGCCCGTCTCCCGCATAGGGAGTGGGACACAGCAAGGGGGCCGTGGTCCAGAGTGCACGTGGATTTCGCTGGCCCGTTCCGGGGAACCATGTTTCTCCTGGTGGTAGATGCGTTCTCCAAGTGGCTGGAGGTTATCCCAGTAAAGAGCACGTCCTCCGCCGCGACGATTAGCCGGCTAAGGAGAGTCTTTTCCACGTTCGGTTTACCCGACACTTTAGTCAGCGATAACGCTAGTTGTTTCACCTCCGCGGAGTTCGGAGCCTTCATGGAGGCAAACGCCATTCGGCATGTCACATCCGCACCGTTTCACCCGGCCACGAATGGCCAAGTGGAACGACTAGTGCGTACAACAAAGGACGCACTGCGGCGCATGGGCCCGGGGGACCTGAATCACCAGGTATGCCAGTTCCTTTTAGCGTATAGGGTAACCCCTTTAGCGTCAGGCTACTCGCCGGCGGAGCTCTTGATGCGGCGAAAACTGACCACGATCCTGTCCAGGCTAGACCCGACGAGGGTCGAGGATAAAGGGAAAAACATAGGGTTGGCAGTCTCGAAAGGTTTCGCCGCCGGGGACCCTGTTCACTGCAGGAACTATTCCAGCGCAGGGCCGGCCTGGGTACCAGGGAAGGTTGTAGAACAGACGGGGCCAGTATCGTACCGGGTCGAGACTAACACCGGCCTCCTCTGGAGGAGGCACGCAGACCAACTGAGGCACCGAGTGAGTGGGCCAGTCGGTGGAGCTCAGCAACAGGATTCAGCGTTAGGGTTCTCCCCCACCCGCTTAACCCAAGGGGGAGACAGCAATGGACAACAGTCCCAAGCAAGGGGGGAAGGAAGCAGAAGCAGCGGCCCCGACTCATATCCTTTTGATACGCCAGTCCTATCAGGGGCCGGGGAAGGGGGAGAGGAGTTCGCGCCCGCTGCCCCCGATAGTAATTTTGAGTTTGATTTTGCGAGCCGGGGGGGTTTTCAGGAGTGTTCCCCCACCCGTCCAAGCGAGAAGAGGGGTTTTTCGTTAGCCCCCAGTGCCCCCGGTTCCTCCCTAAGAAAGAACACACCTCCCAACAACGCCGCGGAGCCGCGGAAAGTCACTAACGAGTCTCCCTCTCATATTACAGGACAGGAAACCAGGGGACAAAGAGAAGGTAGCAAACCCGGGGAGAGGCAGCCCGCATCGAGACCCCAGCGTGTTCGAAATAAGCCATCTTGGCTGAGAGACTTTGTCTCCTAAGGGGGGGGGAGTGTGTTTAAGTGTGGGCTCGAGACTTTGTCTCGTCCTAGGGGGGAGGGGTGTTGTGTTCTGTTGGTTTTATTGTACACACGGATTACAATGTATCTGAGTCAATGTAACCTTGCCTATAGCAACAATGTAACCTTCAGCTGTATCATATAAACCCTGTAATAGGACGCGAGCTAATGACCACCAGCTGGCAGCAGCGAGCGTCCAAGCTCTCTTGGTCCAAACTCATCAAAGGCAACAGCGCGGGAAGTTTTCCCGCCACCACCTACACCTGGACAAGAAGGGCGTGACCTGCAATGACGTCACGCAGACAGTAGCCAATGGGCTACCATGGCACCACGTTCAAATGTGTTACTGCTGTATATAAAGAGCTATCGATCCGCCATTACCTCATGTTCCCTCTGTCCACGATGCAATAAACCTGAGTTAACCCAGCCCGAGGCTGTGTCCTGTGTCTTGGTTTGCATACACTAAAGTCAGCAAGTGTCATTTTGCCTCTTTATAAATCTATGGTGAGGCCCCATCTGAAATACTATGTACAGTTCTGGTTGCCATACCTCCAGAAGGATACTATAGAGTTGGGAAAAGTGCAGAGGAGGGCAACCAGAATGATTAGGGGACTGGAACACCTTCCTTACCATCTGAGGCTGCAACGGTTGGGCTTCTTCACTCTTGAATGGCGGTGTCTAAGAGGTGACCTGATTGAAGTTTATAAAATCATGCACAGTGTGGACAAAGTAGATAAGGAAAAACTGTTTCCCCTATCGCATAACACTAGAACTAGGGGGCACTCGATGAAACATTTGGGTGCTAGTCCTCAAACAAATAAGAGAAAGTACTTTCTCACTCAGAGGATCACTGGTCTATGGAACTCCCTGCCAGAAGAAGTGGTAAAGAGATAAAGTTCCTAGATATGCTAAATGATTGTTCCCTGGAACAGATGGTTGAAGACCCAACTAGAGGTACAAGAATCCTTGACTTGATCCTGAGTAATACTCAGGATATGGTGCAAGATGTTAATGTGACTGATCCAGTAGGGAACAGTGACCACAACTCAATTATGTTTAACTTGATCATAGACCACAAGTCACTGATAAAATCTAACACAGAGACCTTAAATTTTCAAAAAGGAAATTTCCCAAAGATGAGGAAACTAGTAAAAAAAAAGCTGAAAGGGAAAATTTAGAGAGTCCAAACACTCCAAGAGGCATGGAGGCTGTATACAAAAACAATAACAGAGGCCCAATTGGAATGCATACCCAAAAGGAAAAAGGGCACTGCCAGGTCTAAGAGGACTCCAATGTGGCTTACAGGAGCTGTTTGGGAAGTGATCAAAAGCAAGAAAAGCTCATTTATAAGATGGAAGGCTTGTCCCAATGAGGACAGCAGGCAGAAACATAAATTCTGGCAGAACAAGTGCAAGGCAACAATCAGGAAAGCAAAGCAAGACTTTGAGGAGCGTATAGCTAAAAATACTCAGAGAAATAACAAAGACTTCTTTAAGTACATTAGAAATAAGAACCCAACTAGGAAGGCCATTGGACCATTAGACGACAATGGATGGCAAGAGGAAACAGAGATTGCAGAGGAAACAGAGATTGCAGAGACTCAATGAATTCTTTGCTTCAGTATTCACTGAAGAAGACAGAGACCACATGCCCAAAACAGAGCCTATTTTCGTAGGGAGGGAAAGCGAAGAATTAAGCCAGATAGAAATAACCAGGGAGGAGGTCCTTGCATGTCTTGTTAAACTAAACACTAACAAATCACCAGGACCAGATGGCATCCATCCACGAGTTCTCAGGGAACTTAAAGATGAAATTGCTGATCTCCTAGCCAAAATATATAATCTTTCCCTCAAATCAGGCTTTGTGCCTGATAACTGGAAGGTAGCAAATGTAACACCAATTTTCAAAAAAGGATCCAGGGGTGATCCAGGATATTACCGACCTGTCAGTTTGACATGTGTCCCAGGTAAAGTGATGGAAACCATCCTAAAAGATAGAATTAATAGGCACATAGAAGAGAAGGCGCTGCTAAAGGAGAGCCAACATGGCTTTTGCAAGGGCAAATCATGCCCAGTAATCTGATGGAATTTTTGAGAGTGTCAACAAGCATGTGGATAAGGGGGATCCAGTTGACATTGTTTATCTGGACTTTCAGAAGGCTTTTGACAAGGTCCCACACCAAAGGCTCTTGAATAAACTTACCAGTCATGGAATAAAGGGACAGGTCTTGTCCTGGATCAGCAACTGGCTAAGGGACAGGAAACAGAGGGTAGCACTAAATGGACACTTCTCCAAGTGGAGGGAAGTAAAGACTGGGGTCCCCCAAGGTTCGGTACTGGGACCCCTGCTTTTCAACCTCTTCATAAATGATATAGAAGTAGGAGTAAATAGCAAGGTAGCCAAATTTGCTGACGACACTAAATTATACAGGGTAGTGAAAACTGTGAGAGATTGTGAGGAGCTCCAGAGGGATCTCTTGACACTGGGGGAGTGGGCAAAACAGTGGCAAATGAGCTTCAACATTAGTAAGTGCAGAGTGATGCATGTTGGGGCAAAGAACCCCAATTACATTTATAAACTGATGGGGTCTGAACTCTCTGCGACAAACCAGGAAAGAGACCTTGGTGTCCTGGTGGACAATTCAATGAAGGTGTCAACCCAGTGTGCCTCAGCAGTGAAAAAAGCAAACTCAATGCTAGGGATCATTAGGAAGAGTATAGAAAATAAGTCAGCAAGTGTCATTTTGCCTCTTTATAAATCTATGTTGAGGCCCCATCTGGAATACTGTGTACAGTTCTGGTCACCATACCTCCAGAAGGATATTATGGAGTTGGAAAAAGTGCAGAGGAGGGCAACCAGAATTATTAGGGGACTGGAACACCTTCCTTACCATCTGAGGCTGTGACGGTTGGGCCTCTTCACTCTTGAACAACAGCATCTAAGAGTTGACCTGATTGAAGTTTATAAAATCATGCACGGTGTGGACAAAGTAGATAAGGAAAAACTGTTTTCCCTATCGCATAACACTAGAACTAGGGGGCACTCCATGAAACTTTTGGGTGCTAGTTCTCAAACAAATAAGAGAAAGTACTTGGTGCCACTGCACCAAGCCCCGGGCAATCGCCAGGCCAAGAGAGGAAGAGGCAGGGCAACGGTCGCATGCACAGCAAACCAATTGCCTGCACAGGCACAGAAGGTGGCCAGGGGGGACTCGAATGCCCCTGGGCAGACAGCACGAGGCCGCTGTGGCAAAGCCACCACAGGTGGCCACCATGCCCAGCATAGCAGAGGCAGCCCACAACGAGAGCACGACAGAGGAGGAGAAAACTACTTGGGAATACAGGATTCACCAACTGTGAGTGAAAAAGTGAGAGAGGGTGAGAAAGAGAGTGACAGAGGGGGAAGGTACCTCTGTGTGTGCGAGAGAGGCTGCCATGCAGGGACTCCAGGAGAACACCGCCCTGAGCCAGACAAGCCAGAGGCAGCATGCTCGGTTAAGGCAGACGACGGGCAGCGAATACGGCGGCCAGGGGGAACGAGGGACATCCAACAGGGATTGCGTCAGGTACACCATGCCCTGGAGCCTTCTCAGACCCAATTGGTTCCTCCCAGGCAAGCCGGGAAGCCCATGCTAGTATCCAATAAAGTTGACCACACCTGGTTTCAACTTAAAAATCCAAAGCATTGTATTGTTTCTGCATGAGGAAATCTTAAAATCATAAGAAATAGAATTCTAAAAGAACAGCTGAAAAGGACACATGATAGAATATAGATATAACAACACCAACTATAAATAAGTTTCTCTACAAGGCTTCCAACTGTGTAAAAACATACCCATATGTTGTCATCTATATGCTGTGCATTCACATGCTACTAGAGTTTAAAGGTCTTCTATCTACTGAATGGTAGGAGGTGAGACATCTCACCTCTCTCTGCAGGTGAGACGTCTCACTTATGTTTTTCCCCACACCTCCACCCTGAAGGAGACCTGGCTGCCCTGTGGCCGAGTATGGTTCTCGGCTTGGAAAAAGAGGGAAAGTTAGAACCAGGGCAGCAAACCTGCCCAGGTCTTTGAGTGTGGGCTCAACATGTACTTGGGATGAGATCAGAGGATGAGGAGAAGGATGGAGGCCGTCCTTGCCTTGCTGCTAGGCTCCTACCACCACAGCTACCGCTCTGTCTCCAGTGAGGAAGAGGAGCGGCAGTCAAGGAGGAGGCAGAGGAAGGCGCCAGGGGATGGGAGGGAGGCTTCCCTTGTGGGCACGAGCTGAGCTCCACAGTAAGCGTGCAGGAAGCTTCCCATGGGATGGGAAGTGAATCCACAGCTGTCCAGAGCAGGTAGCGCAGGTCACCAGGCTTGGCATTGGCCAAGCTTAAGCAATAGCAATGACACTTCTATACCACCCCACAACACTCAGTGCACTCTCTGGGCAGTTCACACGTTAATTAACATTTTGCCTCCAACATGCTGGGTACTCAGTTTACCCACCTCGAAAGGCTGGAAGGCTGAGTCATCCTTGATCTCTGGTCAGGATCGAACTCACAACATTTCATTTGCAGAATGGCAGTTTAACCACTGCACCACCGGGCTTCTTAAGCAGCCCCTTCTTTTCCTTGGGTTGGGTGCCTGCTGACACTTCCCATTGAAATACATTCTATTCAAAAATAGTCGGGCCCCTCAACAGTCTCAGGGACCATGAACTGGTCCCTGGCATAAAAAGTTTGAGGACCCCTGCTCTAAAAGCTCACTCATTGAAGAGTCCTGCAGGAGTCAAAAGCTTCTCTGTTTATGAGATTTTAGTAATCTCATAAAGGTATTGCTCACCCTTGTTTTTTGAAAAACATAAGGAAAAGAGGAACCAAGGGGAGTGGCATAATCAGAAAGTCAATAAGGATGAGTGGGAGCAGGTGGATTCCAATTTTTTATATTAAAAAATTATGCTGTTACTGTTCTTATGAATGGTTTCTTTGTGTCTTCCCATGGTAAAAAACATCTATGCTGTAGTCACCAACAAATTAGTTTCTCTCTGATCTTATGAGGAAGACATAAAATGATAGCATTCTTCCCATTCTCCCTGAAAGAAACAGGCTTTCCTCACTCCTTTCCTCACTCCTTTGACAGAAAGATATTTGACTCAAAACTATTTGTTTCTTTCTTAATCTTTTATTTTTCTAGCAGAAGGGGGAATTGAGAGCTGGAGGATAACTGCATTGCGCAGCATTTGAACTACATAACTACAGACAGGAGTGAATTTCATTTCTTTCTATTCCTTACATTCAGTGATGCACTGCAGCTGGTTCTGTCAGGTTCTGCAGAACCGGTAGGGGAAATTTCCCCAGGTCACGCCCACTTGGTTGGCCACGCCCACCTCCATAGCTCATTATGCAGTATGTTTGGCCATGCCCACAGATTTGGCCAGCCCACAGAGTAGGTAGTAAAAAAAATTGCAGTGCATCACATTGTTACCTCAGCAATGACTAAGAAATGTTGTTTGTTTAAATAACCCTGAGCAATACTGGGAACAATTTCTCAGCAAACGGCAGAAGGACCATCTTGGAACACAGGTCTTGGAATTTCTAGGAATGATTGAATATGAGCCTTACTGCACTGGTTCAGAACAATGGCTCACCAAGGACAGCCATTTATCCTAGTGGCAATCGTACATACTACTGACTAACTACTGACCTAGGATTTTATCCTAATCTGGGCAGTTTACATCTTTAAAAACAAGGGCAAACTGAAAATTGAAGAATGGTACAAACAAATGTGGATGATTGCACTTAATGATAAGCTCACATGTGAAATAAATATTAAAAAGGCATAACAAAGAAGAATAACTTTTATAAGATACGGAAACCTTTTATTGAGTATACTATAGAGAAAGAAAAGGGAAACAAGCCACCACCTGAACAATTGGCATTCTGGATAGAGAATTATTAAAGTATGTATTTGTATTAATTAAACAAAGAATATGTAAGAACAACATATTACTGTAAATACCCAATCAATGCGTAAATAATGAGATTCTTGTTTTATGTTCTATGTAACGTGTTGTATTGATGTCCACTATAATGTTGTAATTAGTTGCACCTTTTATCTTCTTTCATCCTCTTTTATTTTTATTCTTTCTTCCTCTGTGTTTTGTAATTTTCAATAAAAACTTTAAAAAAAACAAGGACAAACAAAGAGCAAAAATTGCACAATCCCAGGAGTAATATCCTCATGCAGCCATTTAAATAAAAAGAGTACCATAGAAATTAAGCAAGCATAATAGGCGAAATAACAAAACATGCAAATTTAAATTCTAATAAATGAAACTAAACAATTGTCTTATTTGGCTGGGTGGAGAATTTTCTTGAAGGCCTCTCTAAAAAAAAGCACTGTTTTAAGATATTTCTTAAATACAGTCAAGGATGGGATCTGGCAGAGCTCCACTGGCAAGGGATTCCACAGTCCGGGTGCCACCACTGTGAAGGCCCAGCTTCTCATCAGAGTCTTCCTAGCAATCCTTGGTGTCGAGCTGCATTTTTGGAGAGGATCAGGTGATGTGGGCAGATGGTCTTTGGGAGAGATGTTCCAAGACATAACAAGTAAGGCATAATGATGATATCTATTTCTCCTTCTTTTCCTTTGAGTAAAGGCCTTTCCATTCATACTATGTTCCCTTTAATGACAGCAGGACCAGCAGAATCATAGTTAGATGGAACCATAAAGATCATGTACTCCAATGTAGTGTTTGGGGTGCAAGATCTCTAACCCAGCCTTCCAGATTCCCTCCATGAGGCAGTCTATTCCACTGTCAAAGAGCTCTCCCTGTTAGGAGGTTCCTTCTAATGTTTAGTAATTATCTGCTTCCCTGTTTATAGATCTGCCCTTTAAAACAGCAGAAAACTATTCTTCACCCCCTCTGCCTGCCAGGCTTTTTAAAACTAAAGAATGCTGTCATGTCATGTCTTCACATCAGATCTCCAGGAAAGTGGCCAGCATCCTAAAATCTAGATCATACCTTATCATAAGTGCGTATGTTTTTTACTTTTATGACAGTATGCTTAGGGGCATGCAAATCTTTTAGTGCTATGAGCTTGAGATCAGATATGCTGCCAAGGCTGTGTTATCTCCCAACTGACCAAGTATAAAGCAAGAGCAAGACTGTTTATCAAACACAGATTGAGCCAAGCTCCTATTATAACCAGTGTCATAGCCGGGGGGGGGGGGGCAAAAACCCTCCTGAGCTAGCAGCTCACCCCGCCCCCACCCCAATGTTATATAGGTGAGTGTGACATTGTTGCCCCTCCTGAAAAAGTTTTGTCCCTCCTGAAAAGTCCCCCCATCTAGAATCTTGGCTATGGTCCTGATTATAACAAACAGAGAATCTTTTTCTCTTGGTGCACTTCTAAATACAGAATCAGCATCTTAGTGAGATGTGCAATTTTTGCTCTTTGGCTGTCCTTAGTGAGACCCTTGAGCTATTCACTAATTCATAGTGTAGTCTGCCCTTTTGTTTATTTCCCCAGCACCTAAAGTAAAATGTCCCACCTAGAAGTGAGGCATGAGTATTCCCATGTTGAGCATTTCCTTGGCTAAAATCAATCAATTGGCTAATAAATCTATTTTGCTATGAAAAGAATGTTGGCAATTTTGCCTGGCAACTTTGCCTATTTGCCAGTGTGTCAGACCAAAGGCAGAGTTGGCCAAAGACCTTTTGCTGCCTAGAACATCTCCGCTCTCTGATGCACCTTAGGTCAGCCTTATTTGTCCTTTGGAGCAGAAGATTATACAAGTACCTCTTCTCCTTCTAGGCAATGAAAATAGAATGATGAATTAAAAACTAACAGTGTTTTTATGGCATCCCAAATGTGCTGCTTGAAGCAGCTGCTTTTACCTGTTCAGCAAGAGAGCTGCGCCTGAAACATTTAAATAAAGCTATTTCAGTCACCTTCATAAAGGACTCACTGAACTGGCTGGAGAGGCCACCATTGAAAGGGAATTCTATACACCGGGCACCACCACAGAGAAGGCCATGAACATGAAAAGGCTCCTTCTCTGTGCTGTTGATTAACCTCACAGTTGATGGTAGGACCCAAAATTAAGCTTCCCTGGTGATCTTTTAGTTGAAGAGGAGGGATTCCTTGTACAATATGGCACTCGTGCTTTAGTTGCAAAGACTGTATGATATTCAAGACAGCCTTCCTACATCTGACCCTGACTTTCCAGCAGAGGTTTGTTTTTTAATGCATCTAGATAACACCAGCCTGGGAAATGTTGCTGTCAAGGTCAACATTGACACTCTGAATCTGCCCTAGAAAACCTAGCTACAAACAAAAAGTATTTGGGGAAAATAGTTTGTAAACAGAACACTTACACAGAGAAGGTTCTTTTCTTTTATTATCATGTAATATGTGGAAAGGAGTTGGAAAAATTATTCTCTAGCAGATCTTAAGGCAGAGACAGACTGCCATCAGGAGAAACACCAGTTTAAAGATAGTATTTTTCTTTTTGCCTCTGAGCATACCTGTCAAGCATGGCTCCAGACAATACGGGACCTGCGCAGAACCATTCTGTGCAGGTCACTTCTATGCATGTGTAGAAGCCTTCTACGCATCTCCTGCACAGAACCCTTCTACACATGTGTAGAAAGGTTCTACGCATGCGTAGAAAGGACCTGCGCAGAAGGGATGTGCAGTAACTACTTTTCTCCCGCTGCCAAATTACAGGGTAGCGGCGGCTCTGGGCGGGAAATGAAGAAAAGCAGCGCAAAATTACAGGAAATCCCAGCCATTACGGGATACTTGATAGGTATGCCTCTGAGTGTTTCACTTTAGATTTGCTTAGACTGAACTGTACTTGCTGTTCATTCAGCTTTCCATTCAGCAGGCCTGATCTGAAAGGGCTCTTCTTATGCACTTTGCACTGTGCCTACTGGTAAAGGGGGTGGGGGTGGGGATCCCAGATTGGATTAGGAATGTTTACTGCACCTCCGGCTTCTATCACAACAATGCTGTAATGTTAACACAAACTCTCTATGATCTTTTTAAAAATAACTCTGGCTGTATGGTTTCCCCATGCCCATCTGGCATGGAACAGCCCTGCGGAGGCTGCTTGGGTGAGAAGGCTCCTGGCGGTGGCTTCCGCGGGCAGCTAAATTAAGGGGGGTGAATAAAATATAGGGTTTTGATTCACCTAATTACATGACCTGACCGACGATTCTGCAAGGTAGGCAGATAGCTAACTCCAGTGACTGATTAGGTAAACACTCATCTCCTGGCCAAGGAAAATCCCCGGCGCAAACAGTGCAGATGTTTGCCCCTGTCTAAGCCCTAAGACAATGGTCTTCCTCATCCCGTGTTTGTCCGAAATAATTAACTTCCCCTTTGAGAGGTTCCCCAATTAACCTGAGTAAGCAAGGTGACGTGATTGACTTTCGGGTGATGGTTTTTTCTACCTGCCTTCTGATCTATATAAGGTGTATGTATTTTCCCAACAAACCACTGATCTGATCTCGCTCCTGTTGCCTCGTGTTGTCATTGATCAGTCTCCTCCGGGACCTAACGCCGCCCTAGCGGCCAGACATCGCTACAGCTGGTGACCCCGACGTGATTTACTCGTGAGTAAGAGACCCTGGAGAGGTCTACTCGTGAGTAGCGATCCCCGCGGTCCGGTTCCACGCTTGAACCGCGACCCGCCAGCCCGGAGGATAGCGCGGCGCTCTGGTCGGCAGCCAGCCGGACAGAGAACGGCCCGCCGCGAGGCATTCCAGAGAGACATTCCTACCGCTTCCTCCCCGCTTTCGAGAGGTTTGCCATAGAGGGAAACGCGTTCCGCTCAGGGCAGGCTGTGAGCCCCTGACATCGCAGAGGCCGATAGAAGGGCCCGTGGCAGAAGGTCCACGCTCCGAGGTCTACCCCAGACACCCGACGCCCGAACCTGTTGCCTGCAAAGACGCGTCGACTCGTCCCGAGGAGGATTCTTCCGGAGACCCAATCGCAGGTAATATGGGGACTTGTTCTCATAGACCAAGTCCGTCCGCTAGCCAAAGAACTCGGGAAGAGGAGTTCAAAATCCTGGCCAGGGTTTTTAAGTTACGATTTCACAGCAGGGAACTAGCGAGACTTTTGGCGTACCTCAGGGAACACTGCCTACTTTACCCAGAAGTAGGTACGTTAACCCTGAAGCTCTGGGATCAGATAGGAGACTGCATTCAGCAAACCCCGAAAGCTCCAGGAGGGATAGTCCGCACATGGAGGAAGTGTAGGAGACTCTTAGAGCAGATCGAGCCAGTCCGGGTAGAGGCCAAAGAACCCCCGTTAGTTGAGCCATCAGGCAAGCCAGTCGAGCCGACTGCGCCCACAGCACTCTATCCGTCAATTAGCTATCGGCAGAGTAGCGCAGGGAGCCTTCCCGCGGTGACAGCTGCAGACGTCCCCGAGGGAACGCAAGGAATGAGAGGCGCTGGCGCTTCTCTGACAGCCCCAGGTTCCCTAGTCGTGAAGAGTGCCCTTCAACGCACAGCTGAGATAGAACTTAAGAAGGGGGAATTGTCAGTTGAACAGCTAGCTGAACTTCGACAGGTTTGTCCCATCCGCTTGGAGATGGACGCGCTCACGGGCGCACAGCAGATAGTACACTCCCCAGTCCCGTACAAGCTTCTCATGGCTTTGCGGAAAGCAATTTCAGAGACAGGGCTCCAAAGCCGTTTTACGAGGGGCACGCTTCAGCAAGTGTGCGAGACCACCATGTGGATTCCTCATGATTGGAAAGCCGTCATGAGGATGATGCTTACCCCCAGCCAGTACATGATTTGGGACAGTGAGTTCCGCCTAGAGGCGCAAGCTCGGGCTGCCAGGCTAGGAGGCGCGGTAATCCCTGACCAGTTGTATGGTTCAGGTGCCTTTGAGTCCATCAATGCTCAAATCAACTTGCCTCTCGCCACCCTAGAGATGTCAGCCGAGGCTGCCTATAGGGCATACTTCAAGGTCCCAGCGTCTGGCAAAACGGCCAAAAATTACACCGCTATCAAGCAGGGAGCCCAGGAGCCCTACATGGACTTCATCAATCGCCTGGAAGAAGCAATCAGCAGGCAGATTGACAATGAGCAGGCCCAACAAGAGCTCATGATTAAGTTAGCCAAAGACAACGCCAACTTGGACTGCTGCAAAATCTTGCAGTCCCTGGGCAATCGCCCGGACATAACCTTAACGGACATGATCCGAGCATGCTCCGACGTTGGCACAGACTCCTACAAGATGGGTCTGCTAGCGGCAGTGGTGCAGGGGGGAAGAAGACCTAATGGCAAGAGCAAAGGGGCATGTCACACCTGTGGCAAGGTCGGACACTTCGCTAGGGAGTGCCGATCCAAGGGAGGCGGACAAAGGTCCGGCCGTCCCAAGGCTCCGAACACCCTCTGCCCGAAGTGCAAGAAAGGCTACCATTGGGCCAGGTATTGTCCGAGTTCGGGAAACCAGAATCCGGGCACGTCTCTGGCCCCAGTCCAAACAGAGGCTTCCTTCACCCAGATCCAGAACTCCCCAGATTTAGACTAGATTCCAGGCACATTCCAGGCACTGCGAGGGCACAGGCCAGCCCCAAGGGCAGCACAGGGCAAGAATTGACTTGCCAGGTGGACGCTACATGCGACCTGCCAGGCACAGTCTATCTAGTCGACACCCAATACATGGGACCCCTGCCCAAAGGCTTTATAGGTTTAGTTTTGCCCCGTAGTGTAGCTGGAGCACGCGGAATTTTTATAATTCCAGGAGTCATTGACTCGAATTTTCAGGCATTCTCCAGGTCCAGCTTTGGACACACCTGCCCCAAACAATCCACAAGGGAGACACGTTAGCGCAACTGATCATGGTTCCTTGTCACTCGCCAGCAGGCAGCCAGGGAAGGCTCAGGGACAGCTCAGAGTCCGGTTCAGCAGACCGCTCGAGCGCGAGTGAGGCAGTGCAAGGATACCAGGTCTTAGCGACAGTGGAGACCAACATTGAGTGGAAGCAGCACCCCGTTATCGAGGTATTTTTGAACAAAAGGGTGTTCTCAGGGTTACTCGATACCGGAGCGGATGTGACAGTGATCAGCAGGAGCCAGTGGCCAAAAGAGTGGGCCATTGAGCCGGTCTCCGATGTGTGGGGGGTAGGAGGCGTTCGCTAAGCGTTTAGAAGCCGAGAGTGGGTAGAAGTCACAATCCCAAGGGCTGACGGCATGGCGGTAATTCGGCCGCACATTCTTGACGTGCACGTCAATCTTTGGGGGCGAGACATTCTGCAGCAGTACGGTGCTACGCTTACCTTCGGGTAATGGCATTGCCACTTAAATGGCTCACCGACACTCCGGTCTGGGTAGAACAATGGCCGGTAGTGGGAGAGAAATTAGTTGCCCTCAAGCAGCTAGTCAAGGAACAGCTAGACGCAGGACACATAGAACGGTCCACAAGCCCCTGGAATTCGCCAATTTTTGTGATTAAGAAGAAGTCGGGGAAGTGGCGACTCCTCCACGATCTCAGAGAGATCAATAAATGCATTCAGCCGATGGGTCCGCTTCAAAGCGGCATCCCAAATCCGAACATGATTCCCGAGGGGTGGGAGATCCTAGTCGTAGATCTCAAGGATTGCTTTTATACAATCCCCTTAGACCCCAGGGACCAGGAAAGGTTCGCCTTTACAGTGCCGGTCGTGAACCACGGCGAGCCCACGCAGCGTTACGCGTGGAAATCTTTGCCACAGGGCATGCTCAATTCGCCCACCCTGTGCCAAATTTATGTTCACAACGCACTGGCAAAGTTCCGAAGCCTTTACCCTAAAGCTATTGTGTGTCACTTCATGGATGATATTCTGGTAGCGTTGCCGCAGCTTGGCAGCGAAATGTTTTCTGACCTCCAGGCCAGCCTGGGGGACAAAGGCTTACTCATTGCCCCGGAAAAGGTGCAGAGAACCGAGCCCTTCTCATACTTGGGCCACCGGCTTCTCCGCTCTTTTGCAGCGCCAGTTCTGCCTCAGATAAATTTACAAGACTCAGTCACCCTTGTAGAGTTGCAGCAAGTTTTGGGGAACATCAATTGGTCCAGACCGTATTTTCGTTTAGATACGGACCTTCTAAAACCGCTCTTCTCGCTGCTAACCTTAGGTAAGCAGCCGGCAGACCGGATAAAAATCTCTCGAGACACGCGCTTGGCGCTCGAGAAGGTGAACCAAGTTCTCAGCCAGAGGTGGGTGGATAGGATCGCCCAGGGGCCATATGCCCCGATCCTGAATTTGTACATCGTACGGTCAGGATCCATGTTCACTGGGGCACTAGGAGTAGACTCAGAAAAGGGAGCGAAAATTGTGGAGTGGGTATACTTGCCCAACACCTCTTCTCGGAACATTGTTCCGCCCCAAGAACTGGTCTCCGCGGTGATCTACCGCGGCAGGCTGAGAGCAAGGGACATTTCTGGGCACGATTTAGCTAAGATCATAGTCCCGTTCACCAAGGAACAAATTCATCAGTTGATGCAGCTAGGTGACTCTCTTCCGATAGCTTTGGAAGGATTCACTGGAAGCTTGGCATACCATTTGCCCAAAGACCCCAGACTCGTCTCACTCCAGACAGGAACAGTCAGTTTGTTCGAATTGCTTTCGCTGGTCCCGCTTCAGGGGGCCAAGACAGTTTTTACCGATGGGGGACGCACATATGGTGTCCTGACTTGGCAGGAGGGCGAAGCTTGGCACACGCTGCTGACTCTTCCACAGAAGTCCGCGCAGCGGGCGGAGTTAGCGGCCGTGAACCTCGCCTTGCGCACCTTCGCCAAGGAACGTTTAAACATCATTACTGACAGTCTATACGTTAGGAATTTACTCCACAGTCTACCGGGAGCTTACATCACTCCCGCGATAGACAAAAACTTGCTTAGTCTGTTTCTCACTGCTCAATTTCATTTGCGGAACCGCACGGAGCCGCTCTATATTGCCCACATCCGAAGTCACCAAGACCTACCGGGTCCGATTTCCGCGGGCAATAGCAGAGTGGATGCGGCGGCAAGGGAAATTCAGCAACGTTCGGTTTTGGGAGTTTTTACTACTCCAATTCAAAGTCATGCTTTTTTTCATCAAAATGCCAAGGCACTCGCCAGACAGTTCAATCTGCCGCTTTCTCAAGCCCAGGGCATAGTCCGCTCTTGTCAGCATTGTGCAGGAGCACCGGGGGGGCCCTTGTGGGGGGTCAACCCACGAGGGACAGAGGCTAATCAGGTATGGCAGATGGACGTCACGCATGTGCCGCAGTTCGGCAGATGGCAATACATGCATGTCTGCATTGACACTTTTTCTCAATTCGTTTGGGCGACGGCGCAGAAAGGGGAGGCTGCTTCCCACGTGGAGCAGCACCTCCTTTCCTGCATTGCGGCGATGGGCAAGCCGCGGCACGTGAAGACGGACAACGCGCCGGCCTACAGTTCCAGGCAGTTGGCCGCCTTCATGGCTACTTGGGACATCAAACACACATTTGGAATTCCCTACAATCCGCAAGGGCAAGTGATTGTAGAGCGGGTCAATCGGACGCTAAAGTCCTATATTGAAAAACAAACAGAAAGGGGGGAGCCACCAGCCCTCCCCAAATCACAGGGAGAAGCACAGTTCTGCCTGAATAAGGTACTGTTCACATACAATCACCTCAATGTTTTTTCGGATTGTACGCCGCAGGAGAAGCATTTCCGTCGTTCGGAAGCTCTCCCGCGACCCATGGTCCGGTACCGAGTGCCACCAGACCCTTCTTGGAGGGGCCCGGTGCCGCTCATAACCTGGGGGAGAGGGTATGCCGCAGTTATGTCTCCTACAGGTGTCGTTTGGATCCCAGCTCGGTGCGTCAAGCCTCATTTGGAACCACATGGCGTGGACCCAGGCCGACCCGAGTCCGATCCCGGAGATGCAGGATCTCGCCCTGACCGAGGGGACCCGCCGGGAGAGACAGCGGTCGCAGACGACAGCACCGAAGATCACCTGGGGGATGGTCAAGGCCCTCTGCCATGATGCCCAGGACGCCATCCAGCGCGAGGGAGAGGAGCTGACACCGGAGAGCTTCGCGGTTGCGATCTTCGCTCGGATTCACGCCAACTCCATGGCGGTCACCGTCATCCTGGCCCTCACCCTGCTTTTGGGGGGAGGCGTCCAGGCCGCCTCACTGGAGGCCAGCGATCTCATGCCAGGCGGAGACCTCTCTGCCCGGATGCAGTACAACATTTGGGAAAGGTTGGCTACCCTTGTCAACCAGTCCGATTTTTGCCTCAGGCAGGACGTTGGCTCTGCCTCAATCCTCAGCACCTGCCTTGTCCCGGTGTGCCATTCTCCAGGCGCACACCCCCGGGACGGGGACTGGCTGGTGAGGAGACTCTTCAGCCCATACATCCCATCAGCTTCCTCGGAATATGCTCGTTGGGAGATGCGGCTAACCATGACCTTGCCGGCTGATGCAGCCACTCTCCACACTCCTCGAGTGGCGGTCAGCCCGAACTCTACCTGCGGCCGGATACACGGTTGCTCCGGACCCGGCCGAGCCCGGCGCCGTTGCCTCGATGTAGGCAGCGGCAATTGGACTTGCAACGACCCAGTGTCACTTGGTTCAAAGTATGCACACATCACCCTACCATCCGGATGGTTCTTCACTTGTAACCAGTACACGTTTAACTATATTCCTGCCAATATTACAGACTCTATATGTTGTATCAGTCGTTTAACACTGTTGCTTCCTACTAAGGACATGATTGCCCCTAGCACTGACGTTCCCAATGTCTCTAATGTATCCCATGTTCCCTCACTCATAAGGCGCACTCGCACCACCATGTTAGACAGCTCTTGTGAGAGCAGCTTTAGAGTAATGAGACCTGCCGAATACCTCTCCTTGGCAGTCAGCATCTTTGGCGTGCCCGGCTTAGCCGTCGGCAACGCAAAGAGGATCGGTCGCTTGGCTTGCGGTTTAGCAAAGGCCATCAACCATACCTCCTCAGCGATAGCGCTCCTCAATCAGGAGCAGGCGGAACTTCGCCATGCCATTCTCGATAATCGGGCGGCTATCGACTACCTCTTATTGTTGCACCACTTGGGCTGCGAGTCTTTTCATGGTATGTGCTGCTTTAATCTTACGGACAACTCTCGTAAGATTCAAAGCCAGATCACAGATCTCCACACCATAGTAGCAGGCATCACAGAGGGCTCTGCATGGGGGGCTTGGTGGAGCTCTCTGTGGAAATGGATGTGGTCATGGATTCCATGGGGGTGGCTTCAGACGGTGATCAAGGTGGTGGTGGGGGTAGTTATACTAGGCATTGCGGTTTGCTGTTTTGCTCAATGTATTCCCCTGCTGATCTCGAGGTGTCACCGCAGAAGGAAACCCCGTGACGTCATTCCCGACCAACAGCTGATGCCGCTCCTGCGCAAGATCGCCGGTCAGGTTCTTAAATAAAAAAGAAAGGGGAAATATGGTTTCCCCATGCCCGTCTGGCATGGAACAGCCCTGCGGAGGCTGCTTGGGTGAGAAGGCTCCTGGCGGTGGCTTCCGCGGGCAGCTAAATTAAGGGGGGTGAATAAAATATAGGGTTTTGATTCACCTAATTACATGACCTGACCGACGATTCTGCAAGGTAGGCAGATAGCTAACTCCAGTGACTGATTAGGTAAACACTCATCTCCTGGCCAAGGAAAATCCCCGGTGCAAACAGTGCAGATGTTTGCCCCTGTCTAAGCCCTAAGACAATGGTCTTCCTCATCCCGTGTTTGTCCGAAATAATTAACTTCCCCTTTGAGAGGTTCCCCAATTAACCTGAGTAAGCAAGGTGACGTGATTGACTTTCGGGTGATGGTTTTTTCTACCTGCCTTCTGATCTATATAAGGTGTATGTATTTTCCCAATAAACCACTGATCTGATCTCGCTCCTGTTGCCTCGTGTTGTCATTGATCAGTCTCCTCCGGGACCTAACGCCGCCCTAGCGGCCAGACATCGCTACAGGCTGTCTGAGTAGAAGAAATTGTATAACTCCAAGAAAATCCTTTGTGAGCATAAAAGCAAACAATTGTGGTCCAGGTCTGATTCTATCTGCCAAAGCACTGTCCTCTTCCACCCAATGGCAGTGTAACACTTGTAAAGGAAGGCCTGCTGACCTGAGTGGTGGAGACTTGAAGAAGTAATGTTAATCATCTTGTGAGAAAATTTGCCATGCTATACACTTTTCTGCTCATACTTTGCCAGGTAATTGCAACCTCTTACCGAGACACATTATGTCTAATGCCATCAGTGCTAAATCTGAACTTAGAAAAGGATGCTGGTGCTAGCAGCAAAAGGCTGGTGGCTGAATACCAACTCCTGTAGTTTGGTGTATGCAAACCAAGACACAGGACACAGCCTCGGGCTGGGTTAACTCAGGTTTATTGCATCGTGGACAGAGGGAACATGAGGTAATGGCGGATCGATAGCTCTTTATATACAGCAGTAATACATTTGAACGTGGTGCCATGGTAGCCCATTGGCTACTGTCTGCGTGACGTCATTGCAGGTCACGCCCTTCTTGTCCAGGTGTAGGTGGCGGCGGGAAAACTTCCCGCGCTGTTGCCTTTGATGAGTTCGGACCAAGAGAGCTTGGACGCTCGCTGCTGCCAGCTGGTGGTCATTAGCTCGCGTCCTATTACAGGGTTTATATGATACAGCTGAAGGTTACATTGTTGCTATAGGCAAGGTTACATTGGCTCAGATACATTGTAATCCATGTGTACAATAAAACCATCAGAACACAACACCCCTCCCCCCTAGGACGAGACAACGTCTCGAGCCCACACTTAAACACACTCCCCCCCCCCTTAGGAGACAAAGTCTCTCAGCCAAGATGGCTTATTTCGAACACGCTGGGGTCTCGATGCGGGCTGCCTCTCCCCGGGTTTGCTACCTTCTCTTTGTCCCCTGGTTTCCTGTCCTGTAATTGGAGAGGGAGACTCGTTAGGGACTTGCCGCGGCTCCGCGGCGTTGTTGGGAGGTGTGCTCTTTCTTAGGGAGGAACCGGGGGCACTGGGGGCTAACGAAAAACCCCTCTTCTCGCTTGGATGGGTGGGGGAACACTCCTGAAAACCCCCCCGACTCGCAAAATCAAAATCAAAATCACAATCGGGGGCAGCGGTCGCGCACTCCTCTCCCCCTTCCCCGGCCCCTGATAGGACTGGCGTATCAAAAGGGTATGAGTCGGGGCCGCTGCTTCTGCCTTCCCCCCTTGCTTGGGACTGTTGTCCACTGCTGTCTCCCCCTTGGGTTAAGCGGGTGGGGGAGAACCCTAACGCTGAATCCTGTTGCTGAGCCCCACTGACTGGCCCACTCACTCGGTGCCTCAGTTGATCAGCGTGCCTCCTCCAGAGGAGGCCGGTGGTAGTCTCGACCCGGTACGACACTGGCCCCGTCTGTTCTACAACCGTCCCTGGCACCCAGGCTGGCCCTGCGCTGGAATAGTTGCTGCAGTGAACAGGGTCACCGGCGGCGAAACCTTTCGAGACTGCCAACCCTATGTTTTTCCCTTTATCCTCGACTCTCGTCGGGTCTAGCCTGGACAGGATCGTGGTCAGTTTTCGCCGCATCAAGAGCTCTGCCGGCGAGTAGCCTGACGCTAAGGGGGTTACCCTATACGCTAAGAGGAACTGGCATACTTGGTGATTCAGGTCCCCCGGGCCCATGCGCCGCAGCGCGTCCTTTGTTGTACGCCTAGCCGTTCCACTTGGCCATTCGTGGCCGGGTGAAACGGTGCGGATGTGACATGCCGAATGGCGTTTGCCTCCATGAATGCTCCGAACTCAGCGGAGGTGAAACAACTAGCGTTATCGCTGACTAAAGTGTCGGGTAAACCGAACGTGGAAAAGACTCTCCTTAGCCGGCTAATTGTCGTGGCGGAGGACGTGCTCTTTACTGGGATAACCTCCAGCCACTTGGAGAACGCATCCACCACCAGGAGAAACATGGTTCCTCGGAATGGGCCAGCGAAATCTACGTGCACTCTGGACCATGGCCCCCGTGCTGTGTCCCATTCCCTATGCGGAAGACGGGCCGCCTCAGGTCGGGATCCCTGGCATGCCTCGCAAGTGCCGACCATGTGCTCAATGTCCGCGTCCAGCTGTGGCCACCAGAAGTAACTCCGGGCCAGCGCCTTCGAACGCACAATGCCCGGGTGGCTGACGTGCAGCAGTTCGAGCACCCTCGTCCGCAGGGGCGTAGGGACCACCACCCGTTGGCCCCACAAAAGGCACCCCCTTTCTAGGGACAACTCTAGCTTTTTCCGAAAGAATGGGTCGAACTCTGTACTCGGGGACGATGCCGGCCACCCCTTCTGTACCCATGCACTAACTTTCTCCAGCGTTCTGTCCTTGCCTGTCGCCCTAGCAATGTCGGCTGGTACTATTGGGGGTGCGTCTAAAACCTCAATTAGCAACACCTGGCGGTCTCTTTCAACTCTCGCCTTCTGGTCATCCGACAAGGGCAAAGGGGATCTCGAAAGTGCATCAGCATGGCTGATCTCCTTTCCGGGCCGGTACTCCAACTCATGTTGGTATGCGTTGAGGAAAATAGCCCATCGCAGCATTCTCGGGGACAGGATCTGCGGCGTGGGCTTGCTCGCCGTGAAAATCCCTAACAGTGGCTTGTGATCGGTCACGATTTTGAACGGGCGGCCATACAAAAAATCGTGAAATTTTTTGGTTCCCGCTACTATCGCTAACGCCTCCCTGTCGGTTTGTGCATAATTTCGCTCCGCTTGGGACAGGGACCTTGAGTAAAAAGCTACCGGGGCCTCCCTTCCGTCCTCCAACACGTGGCAAAGCACCGCCCCCACCCCCACCGGGGATGCATCACAGACTAGGACCACTGGCCGTTTGGGGTCGAAGTGCGTCAGGATTGCCTCAGATGTTAGGAGTTGCTTTAGCTCTTTGAACGCCCTCTCGTGCTCGTCACCCCACATCCATGGCTCCTCCTTTTTAAGTAACCGATGGAGCGGTTCGGCCACGGACGCCTTCCGCGGGAGGAATGTATGGTAAAAATTGAGGAGCCCCAGGAAAGACTGTAGCTCGGTTTTGGATGTGGGGCGAGGGGCCTTTTTAATGGCTGCTACTTTGGATTTAGACGGCTTAATCCCCTCGGGTGTGATCCGGAACCCTAAAAACTCGACCTCGGTTTCGAAAAAAACACATTTGTCCTTCCTCAATCTCAGCCCCGCTTTCTCGAACACGGTCAGTACTTTGTCCAACCTTTTTGCCAGTTCAGCCTCACTCCCCCCTGTTATCAACACGTCATCAAAATAAGGCAACACCCCCTCCAGGCCCTTTAGGAGGCGTTCCACAAGCGATTGAAAAAGGCCGGGTGCCGAGTTCACGCCGAACTGTAACCGCGACACCTGGAACGCTCCCTTATGTGTAACTATCGTTTGTGCCGCGGCCGTGGCGGGGGTCACAGGAAGTTGCTGATAGGCTTGTGCCAAATCGAGTTTAGCGAAACACTTTCCCCCATTTAGCCTGGCCAAAAGGTGGCGGATCACTGGCACCGGGTATGCATTAGGGCGGATCGCCTTGTTAATTGTACACTTATAATCAGCGCAAATGCGCACCTCCCCGTTAGCCTTTAGAGCCGTTACAATTGGAGTTTCCCACTCCGCGGAATCAACAGGAATAAGAATCCCCTGGCCCACCAGTTTGTCCAGTTCCGCCTCTATCTTGTCCTTGAGTGCGAACGGCACCCTGCGCGGTTTGAGTCTTATCGGGCGGACCTCCGGGTCTTTGTCGAAGGCTACAGGGGGTCCCTTGAACTTTCCGAGTCCTTTCTTAAAAACGGCGGGATGCGCATCGCAAACCGCTTGTATTGGGTCCCCCCCCACGGTATGCACCCCCCCTATGAACAACCCTAAAGGCTGAAACCACTGTGTCCCTAGGAGGCTACAGCTTCCCCCCTTGAGGACAACTAGGGGCAGTTCCGCAGAATGTCTCTTAAAATGGACCCGAAATTTCCCGACCCCCAACACCGGAATGCTGTTTCCCTGTACGTCCCGTAGCGTGGACCTCAACGCTTTAAGCTTGGGCCGCACGTGGGGGTCGATTTTCAGGAACTCTTTCTGGGGAATTATGGAATAGGAGGACCCCGAGTCAATTTCCATCTTAATAGGGGCCCCTTGTACTAATACCTCAACGAAGTAATGGGACTGTCCCGCGGACACGCTGAACACTGGGGCGTCGTCCTCGCTGTCGTCCGAGACGCGGCCCACGCCGTCCTGCTTCCTCGTGGTCTGGGCGCCATCTTTGGGCCTCGCTGGACGGTCCGGTCTGGCCGCGCGGTCTTGTGACTGCCTCCGGCCCTCTTTCCGTTTTCTGCATGCCTTGGCGATGTGCCCCCGACGGCCGCAGGTGTAACACTCGGCCTTCCTGAACGGGCATCTCGCGCGCTCGTGGGCCGCTCCGCAACCCTCGCAGCGTCGACCACCCTTCCGGACCTTCTGGACCTCCTCGCCGTCGCTGCCCTCCGTAGACGACTTTGAGGCCCGTCGAGTCGCGTGCACCGACTGTCCGGTCTTCCCGTGCACCGAATTTTCCGCCTTGCCGGCTCTAGGACGCCACTCACGCCACTGGTGCATCTCGTCCACTCCAGCATTCGTGGACTCTGCGGCTTCCGCGGCCTCTATGACCTCTGCCAGCGTGGGTGGCGGCTCCTTATTCATCAAGCTGCGCTGTACCTCCTTGTCTTTCAGGCCACACAACACGCCGTCCCTGAGGACCATCTCCAGGATATCGCCCCATTTACAGGGGGCGGCGGCTATCCTCATGGCGGCCACGAATGCCTCAACCGACTCATCCGGCGCTTGGACTCGCCTCCAAAACGCGCTCCGAGCGGGAAACATTGCCCTCGAGGGGCAGAACCGCTCTCGCAGCAGTTTCATGATGTCGCTCGCCTTAAAGTCGCTCACCTTCTTCGGAGCGATTATGCCCACCAGCGTCCGCTTGGTTTCCATCCCGAGCATTCTGGTGAGGATGGCCCTCTTCCTCTCCTCGTCTTCTCCTTTGACTCTGAGTTCCACCAGGGCCGCCTGGAAATCCATCTCAAGCAGCTCCCAGTCTTGCGGTTTGGTGATGTTGAAACCGCTCTGTGCCCTGGCTGTTCCGTGGGGATCCATCATCCCATCCTCGTCGCCAATTTGGTGTATGCAAACCAAGACACAGGACACAGCCTCGGGCTGGGTTAACTCAGGTTTATTGCATCGTGGACAGAGGGAACATGAGGTAATGGCGGATCGATAGCTCTTTATATACAGCAGTAATACATTTGAACGTGGTGCCATGGTAGCCCATTGGCTACTGTCTGCGTGACGTCATTGCAGGTCACGCCCTTCTTGTCCAGGTGTAGGTGGCGGCGGGAAAACTTCCCGCGCTGTTGCCTTTGATGAGTTCGGACCAAGAGAGCTTGGACGCTCGCTGCTGCCAGCTGGTGGTCATTAGCTCGCGTCCTATTACAGGGTTTATATGATACAGCTGAAGGTTACATTGTTGCTATAGGCAAGGTTACATTGGCTCAGATACATTGTAATCCATGTGTACAATAAAACCATCAGAACACAACATGTAGCACCATGGGAAGCTAATTGAATCCAGAAGATTGTCCCTTAGGAAATTATATGCTTAGGTACACCCACATTTGCACTGGCACACACAAAAACTCTGCATTGCATGGAGTCATGTACAGAAAAGGTAATATGCAGAAAGAACCTTTTCCTTGTCTCTTCCTGGTTGATGAAACATATACAAAGCACCAGTGCTTTAATTTTTAGCCACTCTGAATGTACATGCAAACTGCAGACCAAAGCTTGGAACCTACTTTTCAGACTACAAATTCCAGGATCCACATATTCTAAGTAGGAACTATAGTCCTAAAAGGCTGGAGAAAAATCCTTTTCAAGTTCTGATGCAGGCACATGTCTGTCTTATTGTCGTGACTGGCCCTTGTAAAGAACAGTCCAGCAAACGATGAACAGAACAACTGTAAAGTCCTTCAGGCCACAATTACAAGGATATCCGGACAACAGATGGCTACAAAAGTCCAAAATAATTGGTCTCTCCGAAGTCTACCCTTGTGGTACATGCTGAGCTACACTTGCTTGTGAGCATATGGAGAAGGACCCAAGGCTAACCTGTCGAGGTCTAACCTGCAGAGATATTGGGAAGCATAGATCCGGCCCAGCCCCACCGTTGTTTACCTGTGGCGCTTATATAGTGTCTCAGAGGAGGTCACTCTGTGATACATTGTAGTAACCCACCGGATAACCTTAACTAACCAATCATAACCATTATACATCCGTTTTAACCAATCAGGAACAGGATCCTAAACTGTACCCAATCATAGTGCTCTAATTAACATAAGCAGCACGCCAAGAAGGGAAGAATACGTGCCAATTCTTGCTCTTGATTCTGATGGTGGGAAATCGCCATTTTGTCTTTTGCAAAGCGTTGCTGTCGCAACATGCAATTTACTTGAATACACAACATTCCTCCCCCCTTAGTTTTTCTTGTACGGACTACCTGATTTCAAAACTATGGAATTTTATCTTTATTTGATGAACTATGTAACTCTGAAACACTTATGTCCCACAGCCTCTGAATGCCAGCCAGGTATGCCTCTAGCGCACTGTTTGCACTGCTAGAAATCTGTCGTGGTTCTCCTAAAGAGAACTAGTCTACTTCTGAGGGCAACTTCTCACGTCTGCGTGATGATTCACTTGCCCCAGCGCCAAGCTGTTGTGATTTAAACAAAGCACTATTCCCCCATTTTCTGGCTAACTCATTAATGTGTGAACCCGCAACTTCCTCAGTGGGACCCGACTGAATAACAGTCTCAGCGAAAGTACATAATATGCTGGACACCCATCTCAAAGGTTTGAATATTAGTCAAGGATTCCTGGGACATTATCAAATTTTATACACCACAACAGACAGGTTGTTATATGCTGCTCTATATGTTGTATGCTGTATGTTTCTATATTACCTTTGCAGAAACTACTTCAGTAGAATTCTCATCCACAGCCTCAGGCTACCTTTCAGAACAAAGGAAGTACTTGGTGTTTTGCCTGGGCCACTCACACAATATATGCTAGTCTGAAGAGTAAACTCATTAGCAAATGTGCAATACCACAATGTCTGCCTTGCATCCATTTACTGTATTTTCTGGCGTATAAGACTACTTTTTAACCCCGAAAAATCTGTGCTAAAGTCGGGGGTCGTCTTTTAGGACAGGTACTTAACTGCAGCTTGTTTCCCCTTGCTTCATATGTCCGGCGCATATGGTGGGGGGTGCCGCGGCCGAGTCCCTGCTCTGTGCGGGGAGTATGAAGCAAGGGGAAGCAAGCTGCACACATCTTCCTGTACCTCAAGGAGGAGAACGTGAGCGTGGATTGGCTCTCCACCAGAACCTGCCCATTCGACTCGGAGGGCTGCGCATCTTCGGCCTGAGTGTGGGTTAATTTTTATTTGTTGTGCATTGGAAGAGAGGTAGTCTTATATGGCAAGTATATTCCAAACTCTATATTTTAACTGGAAAAGTTGGGGGTCGTCTTATACGCCCAGTCGTCTTATACGCTGGAAAATACGGTACTTACAATTTTCAATTCAAAAAAGTGAAGCTCCACAACTAATCCAAATAACAGGTGTTAAGGTAAAGGTCAAGGGACTGCAGTGGCTCAAGTGGCTGAGATGCTGACTGGGAGGCGGAAGGTCAGCAGTTTGATTCCCAAGTACTGCAGGATGGAATGAACTCCCGTCTTTGTCCCAGCTCCTGCCAACCTAGCAATTTGAAAGCAAGAAATTGCAAGTAGATAAATAGGGACCACTTCGGTGGGAATGTAGCAGTGTTCCGTGCACTCTGGTGTCTAGTCATGCCTGCCACATGACCACGGAAATGTCTGCAGAAGCAGACAGCACTGGCTCTTCAGCTTTGAAACAGAGACGAGCACTGAAGCCTAGAGTCGGATATGACTGGCTTTCGAGCAAGGGAAACCTTTACCTTTATTAGCAAGGAAAACCTTTACCTTTACCTTAAGGTAAAGGCCACCCTTTCTCCAAAGCCAGTAACAGGTGTTACCAGTTGTAAAGAACAGATTGATTTGTATACTTCTCTGTTATGCTAATCATTCTGTACCTCTGTAAGGTAAAGGTACATGTAAAGGTCTCTCTTGCTCAAAAGCCAGTCATATCCGACTCTAGGGTTCAGTATTCATCTCTGTGTATAGCTAAAGAGCCAGCATTGTCTGTGTTTGCAGGAGTCTCCGTGGACATGTGGCAGGCATGCCTAGACACTGGAGTGCATGGAACACTGTTTACCTTCCCACACAAGTGGTCCCTATTTATCTACAGTACTTGCAATTTCTTGCTTTCGGACTGCTAGGTTGGTAGGAGCTGGGACATAGACAGAGCTCACTCCATCGTGCAGTACTTGGGTCTCAAACCCCAACCTTCCAGTCTTAAAGCTCAGTGTCTTAACCACCGCAGTCCCTTGTACCTCTGTATCTGATGTGTATAAATGGATGCCATGAAGCCTCACTCTTCTGTCTGATGAAGTGGACTGGATCCACGAAAGCTAACAATAAAATACAGCAGTTAGTCTTTAAAGTGCCACAACATTTTTTTTGTCTTGTCTTGTTTTGTTTACTCTCTGAAATGCTGGGTGTTGTTGTCTAAAACATCTGTAGGGCACCAAGATGGGGAAGGCTGGGTTCAGATAATTCTGCAAAACAGGGTCAGCTTGTAGTGTCTCATTCAAAAATGTCAGTAGAGGCAGTCTCTCCATCCCAGTTGCAAATCACCCTTCTCACAAGACCAACCCAAGACAAGAGCTTTTTGTTTCCTTCTGCCTTTTACAAGGTGGGTTGGGTGTTTCCATGCTTTGAATCAGTAAAAAATAGGTCAATAAATGACCCCTATTTCTATTAAATGATCAGGAGCAACTATGATTCTCGCCTGATTACTCCCTTGTCTTTGTGGTTTTTGGTTTGTTTGGGTTTTTTTAAAGCTTTTGCAAATCCAAGCCAAGACCCTTTATTTCCTGGTCTAATTTCAGGAGATATGAATGAACACTTAATTAGAGAGCTTATTTGGAGTTCCGGCCCTTGTTTTTCATTGTATAAAAGTGAATCTGTGTTATATAAGCAGCCAGTTGGCATTGCATTCAGTTTCAAATCTTCAGTAAAATTGGTTATAGAGAAACAGTAAGGTGAGCGAATGACAGTATGCCTATTTCTGACTGACTGAATGGTGGCATGTCTCATGAGAATTCAAGAGAGAAAGATTTCTTCCTTTGGGATGGAAGAAAGGAAAAGGCATTTCTTACAGTCTGCTCCAAAATGTTATTCAGTTTCTTCAGCCATTGAAAAAAGTGAATGAAGAAATAACGATGAGGATGACAATTTGATTAATCACATTCGGTATTGTGAAAGCACCATTAAATTTGAGATTAGATGAATGATCATTTGTACATAATGAAGATTAAAGACATTAGGTTTTGCTCTGATTTGTGGAAGATGCTGATGGTGAGGTATTGCCCACATGCCTTTTAGAATACACATAGATATAGATCAATTGAACTCATGTGAAAGAGTTCTTTCTAGAGCAGCACATGATACAAAAAACATTTCCAGAGTAGAGGAAGCTATTTATTTAAGAACACCAGCACAATACAGCCTTTGTAGCTTACTATCCATTCACACTGAGCATCTTTACCCCCATGATACAGGTGCTGCAACTGGTTTCTAAACAATGCAGGCTGAAACAAAAATCAAGGTGATCTGTTCAAACCTGCAACTACTACTACTACTACTACTACTACTACTACTACTACTACTACTACTACTACTACTACTACTACTACTAATACTAATACTAATACTAATACTAATACTAATACTAATACTAATACTAATACTAATACTAATACTAAAAGCATGACCCAGAACAACAACAGAATCACTATTGAAACACCACACTTTGGCAAACCTTTCGATAGGGCCTATCTTTACCTATAAGATGGTGGTTGTGTCATGTGTGTCTGGCATACATGGCCACACCCAGCCCAACCATCCCGTACTGAGCCGTCCACACTTACCTTTAGACCCTGTGAGCATCGCTGCAAGGGTCTGGTTATCGAAAGTGGGGCAACCACCCCACAAAGACGAACAAAAAAACTACAAGGCCCAGCTTCCTCCATGCCACGCCACCCCTCAGCCAATCAGGTTGGGTGACGTGAGCACAGAGGAGGCTGGGAAAGTGCCATGCGTGAAAAAAACTGCCCTCTTCTTTCCACAGCCCTGGCGCCGGCGCAACTTCAGCAGGGTTGCGGAGAGAAGAGGGAGGTCCTCTTCTCCCCATGGCCCCAGCACCGAACCCGCCGCGACTTCACTGGAGTTTCAGAGAGACGAGGGAGGCCCTCTTTTCTCCACGGCCCTGGTGCCGGACCCGCCGTGACTTTGCTGGGGTTGCGCAGAGAAGAGGGAGGCCCTCTTCTCTCCATGGCCCCAGTGCCAGACCCACCACGACTTCACCGGAGTTGCGCAGAGAAGAGGGAGGCCCTCTTCTCTCCATGGCCCCAGCGCCAGACCCACCGCGACTTTGCCAGGGTTGCACAGAGAAGAGGGAGGCCCACTTCTCTCCCCAGACCCGGTGCCGGACCCGCCGTGACTTTGCCGGGGTTGCGCAGAGAAGAGGGAGGCCCTCTTCTCTCCACGGCCCTAGCAAAAAGCTTCCCTCCGGGACATGGAGCCCGAGAACGGCTCCCCGTTCTCAGCCTCCATCTCTCAGAAAGAAGACAATGCCTTACATGGAGGACAAGGGCCGAAAGCTTCAGCCCTGATCACTGAGGAAAATGAACAGCTTCCCTCCGGGAGACGGAGGCCGAGAACGGAGCACCATTGTCAGCCTCCATCTCCCGGAGGGAAAGCCATCCAGAGCTCCCCTCCCCCCCCTTTGTGTGTGTGTGTGCGTGCACCCCAAAACCACCCCTACCACTAACACCCCAAATAAACATTGCCAGGCAAAAAATGCTATTTTTAATATAATTCCTTAGCTTCATTTCTCTATCATGTATTATATTTACATGGGACTAATTCTAACATTTCCAAAGGAGAACATTTAAGGAATCAGTTTGATTATTTGTGGTTGGAAATGGAATCACAACAGTCAAACATGGCTAGCCTGACTCTTAGGTAGGTTGTGGTGGCAGCGATGGCAATGATGGCAGGTTTGGGGGGGGGTGGAGGGTATGATTGTTTTATTTTTACCAGCAAGCAATATGTTTGTGGGATGCTCTGGCTCATGTGCCAGAAGGATCTGTTTCAGATTGGGTTCTGTGCAGCTTCACTTACATGGGCACAAGAAGCAAAATGTCCTTTTGGCGACTCTGGAGTAGGAAACAATTACATTCCTGCCCCACCCCTATTTTCTTTTCTTCTGGAACATAAATGGCTGCTATTAGGCAAGTTTATATCAAAGTGGAAGGTGGTTGACAGTGTCCATGGGGTGAGCCATGGACAGCTAAGTGGCGCGCAGTGGGCTGAGCAGAAGATTCGCACCTGGGGAGATGTCTCCCTTCCTTGTGGGAACGGAAGAGGCAGACAGGTCTTGGTTTTGGAGCACAACTCAAAAAGGTTTACTCTGAAGTAGGTGGTGCAGAAGTATATACAGTGCAGTAACAGAAAGCAAACACAGTTTCTTGGGTTTTTCAGTTAGCTCCACTGAGAAACTACACTTGTTCAAAAGATATGTACAAGTGTCTACACAGCTTAGAAGCAGTCCAAAAGTAAGCTGTGGCTTCAAGTAGAGTCAGAAAGCTTTACAGCTTACCCCCGAGTAGTCTTTCCTTGCAGTAAGCAGGCAAGTCAGGCAAATGCCTTTCCGCAGAGCAGAGATTCACTCCTTGTAGTATGCTCTTGGACTCACAGAATTCCTAGTCCAGGCTGTTGGCAGAAAGTGAAGCATTGAAGCAGAGGTTTGGCATCAGAGCTCCCGTATGTTGAGCCTGGTAGCTCAGGTTAAGCATTGAAGCAAGAGTGAGCATTAGAGCTGAGAGCTGTGGCTTTGTTGAGGCATAAATACACTGACCACAGATCTCTCTAGAAACACCACAACACCTGTGTGCTTCTGCAGCAAAACCTTAAAGCACCACAGGCACAATATGCCATGTAACCCAGTTGGGATACAAGGCGAAAACCTACATCCCCAACAAACTTCCCCTTGCAAGGCATATATCATGACAAATACATGGGATATACAGCATACATCCAGATACACATTTTTACGTTTTGTTCTCATATTTTGACAGCATATTGTTCACAGCAAAATTTGTGTTTGACTGCACCCTGGGACTTGGTGAAGTTGTCTGTGACATTTTCATCCATTGGGCAATAGACTAGCTTAATTAACATCTCACGGACGCTGTGCCTTACATTCAGGTATTGTATATCCGTGTGCTTAGACCTGGTTTTTACTCCTATGCTATTCACAGTAGAGATAGCTGCTTGATTGTCCTCAAGCATTTCAACTGGATTTTTAGGTGTTAAGCCTAAATCCCTTAATAATTGTTGGAGGCAGATGACCTTGATGCATATGAGGGAGAGACAGGAAAACTCTGCCTCCATTGTTTACAGGCTTATATGTTTCTGCCTCAATGACTTCCAATCAATCAGGCATCTAGCTAAAAACACTGCCATACCAAATGTGGATTTCCTGGTTTCAGAGTCCTGCGCGAAACTAGCATCTGTGTAAACTCATAAATGTAGCTCCCCCTTTGGCTCCAAGCGTAAAGAGTGACATAGTGTGTTTTTCAGATATCGTAGTACCTGCCAATGCCTCTGAGTCATCTGCTCAGAGTGCCTAGCTAGCTGATTAATGGTGTAAGCAATGTCTGGCCTGGTCTAGTTCACAATGTATGTTAAGCTACCTATTAGGGAGCGATAGATTTCATTATCAAATAATGGGCTATCAACCACGTCGTGCTTAAAATCAAGTGCCATGGGCGTTTTACGTTGCTTAGTCAGCTCCATGTGATATCTCTTTAAGAGTTGGCTGATTTTGTCGGCTTGTGATATCTTGTACCCTGAGTCTGTCTCAGTTATATCTACTCCCAAATAGTGCTTGATCAGCCTAGATCTCTGAGCTTAAATCTATCCTTAACCTGGGCGATCACTTTATTAGCATCATCAGGCGTGGGTGCTATTATTGCAATGTCATCTGTGAAAACTAAAAGTAGGTACATCACTCGGTTTTGTTCTTTTCTGAAGGCAGGGATCTGCAATCCCTGGCACGAAGACTTACATCCCCAACAGGGGTCATGCCAGAATTATAGTGGCCTTTCTCTCTGGTTGTGAGCTGTCTTCTTTTGCATTTTCTTCCAATGGGATGAGTCATGTGGGCAGGGGGGAGGGGAGATGAAGAGAACAGTAAATAAACAGAAACTTATTAGTAGAATAATGACAGAGAAAGAGGGTGACAGAACTTTAGAAGAGGCTCCTAGCTATTGACTAAGGTGGGGGAAAGAGAGAAAGACATGGGTAAAATTTCCAGGTAAGGAGGAGCATAGAAAAGTTGGGACAAGTAATGGCCAGAAAGGTAAAAATGAAAATTGATAAATCAGGAGGCTGAAACCTCAAATCCTTCTCCCATGAGGCAAAGGATTTTCACCTTACCATTCTCCATCTATCCAGGCATTTCACACGCCTTTCTGTAGTACAGTAAATATTAGCACCCTTGAGAAATCTACATGCACCAACTGAGAGCCAAAATTCCACTCTGTAAATATTATACTTCTGAGCCCTGACCACTTGGCATTTTCCCAAATGGGCAAGGTATAACGAATGAATGAATGAATGAATGAACAAATGAATGAATATCCAGCACAACACACCTCATGCTGCTCTGCTGAAGAATCAAAAGGTTTCTTCTCACAATCACACCTGGTAGCAAAATCTTCTGCCTGATTCCATGCAGTAGCAGCTTTTTTCTTCAAATATATTGCAATACAATGTTGTGACTATACAATCAATTTACTATGAACAGATCACAAACCGTGTTGGTCCAGTCCTAACCACCATGTATTGATTTGGTTTTTCGCACAGGTCACAAAATGGCATCCTGGTGCCCTCTATATATTTTTGGTGACAGTTCTTACCATTCCCAGCCATGAAACATGCTGCTTGGATTTATGAGAGTTATGGTCCAGAGAACACAAAGCTGCATATCCCTTCATAGAACCAAAGTTTGTACAAATGTACCATCTGCAGCTGCTTCTCCATACATATTCATTAGACTTTAGGCTTGACTCATGGAGGCTAAAAGTGGGATACCGATCCTCCCACCGCTCACAGAAATACATACACATTTCACTGCATGTCTCCCCCCAGCCTGGGGGGAGGAGCAGCGAGGAGGAGCAGATGTTGCCCTGTCTCTCCCAAGGCCCATACCATTGGTCCCAGGATGGAAGACATCTGCGACTATCGGCACCACTCCCCCCGGGGGGGCTGGCTAGAGGGTAAAAGAGCCACCGGACGTCGCCCTGTCTCTCCCGAGGCCCACGCCATCGGACCCAGGATGGGAGACAGCTGCGACTCCCACTGGCCCCGTCCAGCCAGAGGGTAAAAGAGACGCCGGAGCCATTGGACAGAGGACTTCACCCTGTCTCTCCCGGGGCACACACCATCGGTTGGTTTCCTTGTGACATGTATGTTTCCCCATTTTCCCAATGAGTTCACAACAGTGTCCATTCTTTCCACTCACAACAACACTGTGGAACGAGTCAGGCCCAAGGTCACCAATGAGCTTCCATATACAAGAGAGGATTTGGACTCAGATTTCCTGAGAGAGACTCAACCACTGCTCCATGCTGTCTATCAATTTAACAGAGCAAACCCTCACTGCAGAATCATCTCATAGAAGTTTTGCAAGATTAAACCAGAGAATTGACTGCCTTGTGGGCTGTATGCTGGCTTTCACTCACTGGAAGAGAGAGTGAATATGAATATAAATAATGATTTAAAAATTATTTCAAGAATGACAGTAATGTATCTGGACTGACAGACTCTTTCTTTTGAGTACGAGCACCTTTGCTAATAGTAAACATTGTGCTTAACTTCTTCCCCAGGAGAAAAAAAAACCACATAATCTTCAGTTGATTGGTGAGAACTAAGGCAACTATGCACCAAGTCACTTTTCACTAGAAAATGACCAACTTGTTGAGGGGCCACTGGATTCCATAGTATTATCATTTCTATGAGGCTTTTCACACATTCATGTGAATGAATTTACTTGCATATGCCTCCAAGAACCTTTCATGTTTGCCCACAAATATGCAAAAATTTAGGGCTGCTAAGTGTGGCACAAAGAACATGATAGCACTTCCATTCATGACCAGTCCACCTGAAGGAACACGAAGGAAGCCATCATAAGCTGCTCGGCCACAGCTGGGGTTTGTGGCTTCTTGCTTCTGCTCAAGTGTACCTTTAGGTCCACTGAGGGGTGTTTTGCGTGGGCAGTCTATAATTATAGCAGTCTATAATTTCCTTCTTTAAAGATTTGTTCCTTTTGCTGCCACTTAGTGGCCAAAGGTAACATCATTTGTTTAGGCAAGAGGAAGACCCAACATGTCGTGGAGTTTCTACAGTGGTCCAAGATGTACAGCCAAACTGCTGTAAATATATTTTAAAAGTGTGAGAACGTGGGTTACAGTTCCACAGAGCAGTCCAGGAGGAGATATAGGAGCTGTCAAAAAACACAACAAAATAGTCAGTCTGACATACAAGTTTCCTGGAAATATGTACATTTCTCTGCCAGCCAGCTCAGATGCAGTATGTTCTCTGACCTATTTACTCTTTCATAGACCTCTGTCATGAAGGGCAAACAGCAATTTTTTACTGGGTAGGCATGCTTCTAAAAGGTGTTATTCTGTGTTTATTCCTGAGTAAGCCTGTGTAGAATTGACTGTGCTTTGTATATGCTTGGTAGGAAGAATTGATAACATCAATTTTGCAATGGACTCACACCATGTCCACGGCTTTAGCACTATTCATGGAATATAGATCCTGGGAGATTTTCCAAATTAGAAATGTGGTCTCCAGGATGAAAAAGATTCAGCACCCCTGCTTTAGTAGCTGCAGATATCATTTTGAAAATGAAGCTGTGCAGAGAAGAAGTTCTAGTCTAGTAATTGACATCATGTTCTTCTCATCGATATAGGAAAGCTACCAAGCAGCCTGTTGTTTGAAAGAGACAAGAGCATTAAACCACATACATAGAAATTCTGGGATGTTAAGCACAAAGAGCTGCAACATAGCAGTTATTTTAGAACAGGAGTTCTCGACCTTTTAAAGCTGGGGACCGGGTCATGCTCCCTCAGACAGCTTCGGGGGCTGGACAGCCATTTTGCCCTTCCTCCACCACATGGCACTTCCTGGTGTGGTGGAAGTGGGGGGGCACATGAAATGGCACCACAAGCTGCATCTGGCCCATGGGCCACAGTTTGAGAATCCCTGTTTTAGAAGCTCAGGTATAAGTAATAGCACAGGAAGCCACTGTGAGTGGTAATGAAAACTTCACTCAGAGGATCTGATTAGTAAGAAACTGTTATGTATCTTAACTGTGTTTTCTGATAGGAGCGGAATGTATCTTTTCTCATGTATCTATTCTTATGCAAATAAGTGGATCAAAAATGTGCACACTCTGTTAGCCAATGGGCTTGTTGTATTATTGTTACTGTTACTGTTTATAGTGTATATAAGTCCGAGTTTTGCCCCATCCAAACTGTGTTCAAACCCCACTAATAAAGGGCTGAATTTCACTACTTCACTCATCTGCTTCTTCATTCCCTGAACATTAAACTGGCGGCAAAGGTGGGATAGCATCCCCACACGGCAGCAACATCAGCCCATTTGACCCAGCGGGTCCAGAGAAATGGGCAACATACGAACGCCGATTCCACCATGCAATGGCCTCACAGAAGATCACCGACAAAGACCAGAAGCGTTCCTGTTTCCTCACTCAGTGCAGTTCTGAGATGCTTGAGCTGGCAACCCACCTCATTCTCCCAAGGGACGTGGATGTGGTGCCGCTTGCAGAAATCATGTCCACACTGAGGAAACACCTGCAGCCAGAGGTCTTGATCTTCCCAGCCAGAGTGGCCTTCCACAGAAGGGAGCAGCAACCTGGGGAGTCCATTGCAGACTACGCCGCCGTGTTGCGCATTGCTGCCGTCCCGTGCAAGTGGGACAACATCGAAGAAGCACTCCGGGACCATCTGCTGGCTGGCATGAGGGATGAAGATGCTCAATGTTGCCTCATGATCAGGAAGACGCTAACTTTCAAGGCTGTCCTAGAAGAGGCGGTAGTGTCTGAGGCCGCACGGTCTGGCATCAAGCTTTTCCGGCATCACCATTCCACCGCCAGTGCCACCGACTCAGCTGTGCAAGCTCAGCAAAATTCATCTTCATCCTCCTCAGCATCGCCTGGTTCCACCTCTTCATCGGAGTCCAGCGACGCAGAGGGAGAAGTCCGAGTGGTCCAACGAAAGCACTGAGAGCACCATGACGATTGGGAGAAGAAATTCCTTTTCAAGTGTGATGGCTGCGGAGTCTGGCATGACCGCAGGAAGTGCCCCTTCCTCACCGCAGAATGCCACAACTGCAGGCGATGAGGGCACATTGTTAAAGTATGCCGACAGCGAAAGCAAAGAACTCCAGCACCTGAGTCCAAGAAGAGTCATCACCACAAAACGTCCACTGCCAAAGTGTCACCAGAGCCTGAACCGTGCCAAGTGGGCATCATCAGCGAGCATTTTTTCGCAGACCTGAGTCTGCAGGACGTCCCCTTCAAGATGGAGGTGGATTCAGGTACTACCTTTTCCATAATCCCACAGCGGGAGTTTTTGAGAATTCCCCCTGCCTCTCGGCCCAAGCTCAAATCCTTTAAAACTTCCCTCCGGAATGTGCAAAGTTGCCAGATTCCGGTCCTGGGGGTGGGTAATTTCTTGGTCAAATTCAAAAACATTCGCACCTCCTTGCCATTGGTTGTAGTTAAGCAGGGCACTAACTGTCTTATTGGGACGCAATGTTTAGGCCCCTGGGAATCCGGCTTTCTGGCATTCATACAATAGATGCTGACCCAATCCGGGACGTTTGTGCTGCATATCCTGAGGTGTTCAAAAAGGGTTTAGGATTATACAAAGGACCCCCTGTGGACTTTGAGCTTGACCCAACCATCCGGCCCATCCGGAAGAAGCCATGCTGGGTACCCTTTGCTTTAAAGGAGAAGATAGAAGCCGAGCTGGACAAACTGGTGGGGCAGGACATCCTAGTGCCGGTGGACTCCGCAGAGTGGCAGACACCAATAGTGACTGCTTTGAAAAGTAACGGGGAGGTCAGGATATGCGCTGACTACAAGTGTACCATCAATAAAGCTATTCGCCCAAACGCATATCCTGTGCCCGTGGTAAGCCACCTTCTTGCCTCCTTGCATGGGGGAAATTGCTTCACAAAACTTGACCTTGCCCAGCTTACCAACAATTGACTGTGTCTCCTGCTGCTGCCATAGCCCAGACCATAGTAATCCATAAGGGGGCATTTGAGGTAACTAGACTACAATTCGGGGTGAATGCAGCCCCCGGAATATTTCAATCTCTTGTAGAACATATTTTAAAAGGTTTGCCCGGTGTCCTGCCATATTTTGACGATGTCCTGATCACCGCTAAGGACACCGTCGAACTAGCGGCCAGGCTCGATCCAGTCCTCTCACATTTTGAGAGGGCCAGTCTACATCTCAGAAGAGACAAATGTGTGTTTTTGGCACAGGAAGTGGAGTTCCTGGGTTACCGAATTACACCCCAAGGTATCATGCCCTCTGACTCCAAGGTGGCAGCCATGTGAAATGCACCCAGGCCAAAATGTTAAGCTGAATTGCAATCATTTCTAGGATTGTTAAACTTCTATCACACTTTTCTCCATCGCAAAGCCTCAGTTGCCGAACCATTACATCGGCTTCTTAAGAAAGATACTGTTCGGCACTGGGGCCATTGCCAGGAGAAAGCGTTCCTAGAACTTAAAAGGCTGCTATCTTTGGATGCTGTATTAGCTCATGTTGATCCTAACAAGGAAGTTGTACTTGTGTGTGATGCATCCCCTGTGGGGGTGGGAGATGTGTTATGCCATGTACTAAGTGACGGGAGGGAAGCCCCCCTAGCATTCTATTCCCGTTAGCTCTCAAAGCCTGAGGAAAATTACGCTCAGACAGACAGGGAGGCATTGGCAATCATGGCAGGCACTTAGAAATTCCACGATTACCTTTACGGAAGACCTTTTACCATCGTAACTGACCACAAGCCCCTCCTTGGAATCTTTGTGAACGGGAAGCCCACGCCTCAAATTCTGTCCCCAAGGATGTTGCTTTGGGCAATTTTCCGAAATGCATATGATTTTATTTTGGTGCACAGACCCGGCAAGAACATCAGCCACGCTGATGCCCTGTCACGTTCTCCACTGCCAGGGGTTGGGGAAGCCGATTGCAAGATCGAAAGTGACCACCAGGTCCTTATGATTGAGGCTTTCAACTCGCCTCCAGTCATCCCCTCAGATATAGCCAAGGCTACGGCCAAGGATGTAACATTGACTAAAGTAATGTCTTGGGTACAAAAAGGCTGGCCTGTCTCTCCTGTAGCTGAGGAATTCAGAACATTCCACTGCAAGTGTTTGGAACTGCTAGTGGAATGAGGTTGCCTTCTATGGGGCCAGCGGGTGGTCATTCCTGTCACTCACAGGAAAAAGGTTTTACATTTACTTCACAAAAGTCACCCAGGAATTGTCCGTTCCAAAGCCCTTGCCTGTAGCTAATTTTGGTGGCCTCAACTGGACCAAAACATAGAACAAATGGTTGGCACTTGTACCAGTTGTCAATCCTCTTGCCCAGAACAATCCCACCTTCCCTCTCAGGAATGGGATTCAGCTCAGGGCCTGTGGTCCAGGTTGTACATAGATTTTGCAGGTCCATTTAGGGGTGCCCTATTTTTGTTGGTTGTGGATTCATTCTCTAAGTGGCTGGAAGTGATTAGAGTGTCTAATACCACTTCAGCCACCACGATAATGCACCTGAGAAGGCTGTTCACAGCATTTGGACTTCCAGATGTGCTGGTGTCTGACAACGCGTCCACATTCACATCTGCAGAGTTCCAATCCTTCATGGAAAGAAATACAATTAGGCACATCACTGCTGCCCCATTCCACCCAGCCACCAATGGCCAGGTAGAGTGGCAGGTGCACACAGCTAAAGATGCACTTCGGTGTATGGGTGAAGGGGATTTGGAGCTCCAGCTATGCCAATTTCTTTTCACATATAGGCTCAACCCCCCCCCCCTTGCCTCAGGGCTGTCCCCTGCTGAATTGCTCCAGCAAAGGAAACTGTCATCCTTGCTGGACTGATTGGATCTCTCTAGGGTGGAGGACAAAGGCACAAATATAGCAATCCAACACCAGAAGAGTTTCTCGTCTGGAGACCCTGTACATTGCCGCAATTATGCAGCTGGTGGCCCTACGTGGGTGCCTGGGTTTGTGATCGATCAAACTGGTCCTGTTTCTTACAGAATCGAATCAGCCACTGATCTGATCTGGAGGAGGCACGCGGATCAATTGAGACCCAGAGTACTGGACCCACAAGACGAATACAGACACTCAACATTAGGGTTGGCCCCCAACCGGTTAAACCCAAGGGGCAGAGTTAATAGTCAGCAGCAAGCCAACATTGACCCAGATGTGTCTTCTAGGAACCGATTTGAAGGGGAATTTGTGGAATGCTCCCCTATTCCAGCCAGGTGTACCCCTACACTGTCCCAGCCTAGCACTCTGGATTCCTTTATTGATGATGACCAATTCTGTTCAGAGTCGCCCTCCACTCTTAGTACACACAGGAGGGACCCTGAGTTGTCTTATTCATCCACAGAATTAGATTTTGGTTTTGAGTGATCCCCTGTTCCTCCACCTGACAAACGGGGCTTTAATTTGGGTTTACAATCCTCCCCTTCTAGTCAATCCCTCACTCCAGTTGGGTTGCCCATCCTACAAGCCCCTGAGCTGGCTCAGCCAAGCGTCCGACCCAGAAGAGAAACTAGACCGCCATCCTGGTTAAAGGATTTTGTTTTTATCTAGGGGGGGGGGAGAATGTTATGTATATTAACTGTGTTTTCTGACAGGAGCAGAATGTATCTTTTCTCATGTATCTATTCTTATGCAAATAAGTGGATCGAAAATGTGCACACTCTGTTAGCCAATGGGCTTGTTGTATTATTGTTACTGTTACTGTTTATAGTGTATATAAGTCCGAGTTTTGCCCCATCCAAACTGTGTTCAAACCCCACTAATAAAGAGCTGAATTTCACTATTTCACTCGTCTGCTTCTTCACTCCCTGAACACTAAAGAAACCCAAGTAAAAGTCTGCCTACCCTGCCCAGTTTTACAGCAGTACAGTATAGGATGAAGGAGGCAAAGAAAGAGCAAAATGCCATTTGGCATGGTTATCCGACCCTCAACGACATTTTGTCCTTTAAAAATATATTTCTGCAATTGCCCCAATCCATGCCTCTGTGGAAAGTTGCTGGACATAACAAACGAAGGAATGGTACAGAAGAGGGAGGAAACAAGCCAAGGTCTGGCTGAAGGGCTGTGCTGATGGACATTCAGGCAGTGAACTAGGGCCAAGTATGTAAGGCTGACAGGGACAAAGTGCCCAGCAGAGATGACCTATGCATTTCACAGGGAAGGAGAGATTGCTCTCCATCACCCCTTGTATAAACATGTTACTGCATTTGCCTTTAGTAACAGGAAGACAACCACTGACAAAGCAGAGGTGAAGAGACAGCTGATTTTTTTTCTACCTTTGCTAGATGATCACTGTTCCATTGCAGTGATCATCTCCTGAATTTAGATTTAATTTAATTTAATTTTCACATTTGTATGCCACCCAATCAGGAAGCCTGACTCAGGTTGGCTCACACAATAATCATACATATACATATACATATACATATACATATACATATACATATACATATACATATACATATACATATACATATACATATACATATACATATACATATACATATACATATACATATACATATACATATACATATACATATACATATACATATACATATACATATACATATACATGATATATTATATCAAAGACCAGATACTTCCTTTTATTAAAAGATCAAGCTTTTTCTCCATATCCCTGTGGACTCGGGGACTCACCCGTAAAAATCTGAACTTGTGGGGAGGGGTTTTACACTTCCTCTGACCATCCACAGATTGTCTGGGGACATGTTTAATTTTCCAGCATCAAATACCAACTCAGCAGTCAATGAATTATACTGATGTTTAAATTTCATATGCTGGGAATGGGATAAAAGAGGGTGCTACAAAATACTAGAACCCTCTAATGGGAGCTTCAAATGGGATTTTTTTATGGCAAGTTGCTCCTTTCAGGCATTCAACAGGTATAGACACCATAAGAAAAAGGAGGCCAACCTGTTGGAAAAATACTCAGAAGAGCAAGATATGGGCCAGTGTAGACAGTCCCTAAGAGCCTATGGACTCTAGGGATCCCACAAGGAACTGTGATTGGTGCTTTTAACTTGTTCACAAGTGATCAGGAGTTTCCAGTGAGCAGTGAATTGACTAGATTTTTTTCTTCCTGACAACATATTTAGGATGGTTAGAATGAAAACAGGTCCTTTAAACATGCTTGCCCAGTGTGGGGATATGGACATTTCAGTATAAGCAACTGGAAAGTGATGTGCATTGGCAAGGGGAAATCCCAAATTTACATATACACAAGCGAGACTCGAGGTGGTGGTTGCTGACCCCAGAAGAGATTGTGAGATAGACAGGCTAATGAAAGGGATCCAGCATTTGGTGGCTGTGAAAGAGGCCAATTCCCCATCGTTCCCTCTTTAGACTTGGGCATGCTGCCAGCAGGTTGCTCATCTAAGGTGAACAGATTTCGGCAAAAGGAAGAGACGCCCTTCTCCATAATCATTGATGGGAGAGAACAGAAGGTATAAACTAGAACAAAGACAGTCTCTCCACAAAAATTACCAGCAGGGCTGTGATGGGGAGGAAGGATCAGGTTTCCTATTAGCATAATGATCTGTTGTTCCATATGAGCAGGCAATGCTGTGGGCACCAATTAATTGTCTAGGCACAAGACAATGTGGCATTAAATGAAATATAATGTGCTTAAGAGCTGAGGATGGTCTGCTGCAGGAATGGGAGCTAAACAGGAAACCTTTTGTCTTGTTGATGGAGTGCATTAATACGCCAGGTTATAGTTTAATAAAGTGCACGTATTTTCTCAAGGCTTTTCTATAGCAATGGGAAATAAGCTCTAGAGCAGGGGTTCCCAACCTAAGGCCCATGGGCAGGATCTGACCCATGGTGCAATTTCATGTGGGCCCCCACCTCTCCAAGGGCATTCGGGAAACAAAATGGCCACCCCTTTGAAGCTGTTGGGACAAAATGGCCACCCCATCATGAAGGCACGGCAAAATGGCCATCTGGTCCACGAAGCTGACTGAGAGAGTGTGACCCGGGCCCCAGCTTGAAAAGGTTGGGAAACCCTGCCTTAGAATTCCAATGGCTCCCAACATGGCCGCCCCTTTCTATGTTATAACTTCCAATACCCCAAGACAGTGTGATATATGTTTAGACCAAGTGATGGGAGTGCTAGTTTAATAACATTTAGGGGCCTGGGGTTGGGAACTACTGAAGTATAAGATGGCTGCTGATACATTAATAACATTTGCCTGATGAAGTGTCTGATGAAGTGGACTTGGTCCATGAAAGCTCACAGATAAATACAGAAGTTAGACTTTAAGGTGCCACAATATTTTTGTCTTTCTTTCTTTTTTTTTTTTTTTTTTTGCTGTTTGTTTTATTTACTCTCAGATATGCTTGCACAGACTAACACAGCTACCGCTTCAAACATTTGCCTGATGGTGGTGGTTACCAGCCAAACGAGTAAAGTGCACTTAACTGGAGAGTGTCGGAGAGGATCAATTTGCAAAGAGACAGACAAAGCATAAGAACATTTGGTTTTTGGAAATGGCTGTCAAGAAGAAGCATAAGAGAAGGCTTAAAGAGACTGCTATTTGCTTTTGAGGATCTAATGCTTCTATATGGGCTATCACAGTCTATGTGGGTGCTTGCCTGCATTCCCATTTTAAATAAACAGGTAACACACACAAACATGATAAATCTCCAATGGTGCATTCCCTGCAAGAAAGAGCCTTAGAGGCATCCATGTTTTGAAATTCAAATCCACAGAAGTGAGGCTCTGCAAGCTAAGCCAATGTATTTCTTAATGTGTATGTTCTAAATATTATTGCACCTGACTGCACAATCTAAAAATGGGTGAATTCAATTTATTTTATTTTTATTTTTTCACTGCATGATGCAAAGGCTGAATCAAATCCATCTGGTTCTTTTTGCTTTCAAATTGGCTTTTTTCTCTTTCATGAGAGGGCTGCTACTTTTTCATGCTGGAATTATTCAATCAGGCTTCCCCTGCATGCAGTTGGTTGTGATCCTTGTTGAAAAGATTTGGGGGAGGGGGGGATTTACCAATAGGTCAGTGATGGTGAACCGTGGCACTCCAGCTGTTCTTGAACTTCAATTCCCAGAAGCCCTGATCAGCAGGAGTGCTGACTTGGGCTTTTGGTAATTGAAGTCCAAGGACACCTGGAATGCCAAGGTTTGCCATCATAGCACTAGGTGGTGCCTCAGTGAGGTAGGCAGTTGGGGTGTGATGTTCATCAATGGGAGAATACACCCCAAAGTTCTTTCCTCTCCCCCAGTGTCCTCTGTTTTTTTAAAAATGTATTGGAATGTAAATGATGCTGGGAAAGGTAGAGGGCAAAAGAAGAAGGGGGTGGCCAAAAATGAGATGGCTAGATGGTATTGTAGACACAATGGGTACATAGCTGGGTGGGTTGAGGAGGATGGTGGAGGACAGAAGTGCCTGGTGGCCAATGGTCCATAGGGTCGCAAAGGGTCGGAATCGACTGTGTGACTGAAAACAACAATTTGAGATTAGCACTAGAATAGCCTTTCACCTTATTGCTGGGTCCATAACTCAACAGACAATTGGAAAAAGTTTTTGCAGGAACTTCTCTGTTTATTGATAGAAAAGGTGCCACCAATGGAGAAAAAAATCCAAGATGGGGTGGAAATTCCAATTGTGTACCTGTGCATTTCAAAGCCCTGATTGTTTTCTCTCTGGCAATGCCCAGAGACCCCAAAGGGAGGAAGGGGAGAGGGTGTTACCCCCATTTTCAGGAACACGCACCCCAATTTTATTACTTTTTATTTTCCCCGTGCTTACTCTTTTTATTCCTTCAATAAAGTTATCTCATTCACTGTATTTTAGTTGCCACCCACTGCTAGGTTTCTGTCTTGCACCAAGCATTACTCTAACACACCTCCATTCACATACTTGCAGGCACATAACTGCAAGCCCCCCCTCCCCCTTTTGCTGGTCTTCTCAGTCATCTTTTAGATATGTCAATTTCCTCCAGCTAGAAAGGAAATCTGACAGATGTAATGTTTTATGCAACCACTAGGGGCAGACAACCGGCTCAGCTGTGCCCTCACATAACCCTTATTTTCATGAATGGAACTCTGTATATGGTCAGCAACCTCACACAATTATCGCAAGGCTGTCAAAGTAAAGCAGTGCTTGCTCCATGGTGCAGCAAATATGATTATTTGGTGTAATTAATAATGCGGAATTTGATTAACGAGGCCAGGGCCTTATTAAATGATATAAATTTGATATCTAACATTCTCTCTTCTATGCCTCAAAGCAGGAGTCAAAACTAACACCCAAAGCCCTCCAACTACACAGGAAAACCTCAATTATCCTACCTATTGTTACCTCTCACCCTTGGAAATTCAGAAATTCCATTGCAATCTCCTGCTTTCCTGTCACTTATTGTGCTTGCTATCACCTACATACTTTGAGATAATGGAGGAAGGCAGTCCTGAGGTCAATCAGAATTGGGACATGGGAGAAGTCTGCATATCCATTGATACTGAAATTTCTTTTGTAATTATCCTAGACAGTGCTTGGGTAGAGACAGGATAAAGTAATTGCTGGGTGGGAATGAAATGTGCCTAGCCCTGCCATCCTTCCACACACCTATTGGTCCATTCTCAACCTGGATTCAAAATCTGGACTTCTGATTTGTGTCAAATTACAATCCTGGCGCCCATTGGGTGTCACCTGAATGATGTCACAACCTGCATTTGCTGAACTATGAACCTTGTCACTTCCATGTGACCCCTCGAGCAATTGCTCTACCCATCACCTTTTGTTCTATGTAATTGACCTGTTTTGTCTCTGTATGATTGACCTTTTAATGTAACTAAAGAGTCTGGTGCCTGGTTTTTGTTCACCATTGTAAATCTTTTATTTTGTAAAATTGTTAGCTAGTAGTAGAACTAGTTGAGTTCCCTTGGGTGGAGGGTATAAAAATCTCCTGATAGAAAATGTCATCAGCGCTCTCTGCACTTTTGCAAGCAAAACATCGGCACCAAAAACAGCTGCTCACTTGAGGGACTTTGAATAGGCAAAAGGTTGAGAATAGGGCTCTACCCGGCACCTGGCCAGTGACACTTTAACCCCTTTTCAATAAACCAATTTTAATTTTGCCTAAATTAAACGCCTCCTCCTTCTTGGGAGAAGGGCTCCACCAGTGACTCAAACCAAAGTTGTAACTGTATCCAGTAGCCATTTTTCTGGTAACAAGGGGATGGGACCCTGTGTGTGTGTGTGTGTGTGTGTGTGTGTGTGTGTGTGTGTGTGTGTGTGTGTGTGTGTGTGTGTGTGTGTGTGTGTGTGTGTGTGAAGAAAGGACAGGTAGAAGTGGGACCAGAGGAAAAAAGGAATGAAGGCGCTATGGGCTGAAATGTGACTCACAATTCATCCAGTGTGAACATTGCACTCCTGAAACATTCTGCAACCCCTGTACTAGCACTGATTTTAATTAAAAATATAATACAATACAGGCTTTGAATAAAATTGAAGCCAAGCTGAATCGTTCTGATTTGGCGTTCCGTTGTTCCTGCACTCTATGTAGTCATTATTGCAGAGTGTTATTCACAAGAGAGGTAAGACTGCTTGTATAATGTTCTGCAATGCTGTGCTACTAGCCTGCATACTATCTCAACAAATTCTTGCACATGTATATACTGTTAAAGTCCTGTTTTCTTTTGGTCTCTAAGGTCTAAATTCCTTTCACATAAAATATATAGCTTTTCCACAGCAGTATAATCCCATGGCTATTTCACTGAAATGTTAAATCACTGTTACACTAACAGAATTATGTGCTTATTTGCCAAAGAGTTTATGTATACAGACTTGCCATCAACATTGCATAAATCATGGTTTATCTAAACAGATAGGTTAGTCAAAGATTCAGTGACACTCCCTTGGCTTTTCCCTATAACTGTTTCACAGCTGTCCCTTTTCTTCTGATTTCTTCAGTTTGAAATGATCCCAATCTCTCTTGAGACTAGTTCAGTCTTTCCCATTAGGTCTCCTCTAGAAGTATCTGTCAAGATCTCTCATTTTCTCAAGTTGGCATTGAACTAATTTGAGTAGGCAAGATTGCAAAATTGGATCTCCTTTTATTCCAAATCTGTCTTGAAAAATTACCATTAGCCTACAATTTCCAGAATCCCTATGGCTATGGTGGTAGGGAGATTCTGGCAGATATAATCTAGAAAATCAATTTCTTTGCTTCTTTTCCTTATTGTGTGTCTTTTATGTATGGTCACATCAGACCTGACTCAGAGTGACCTTAACAAGGTTTTCAACTCTCTGTTCCCTGGGGCAGAGGGTTGAAGACCAAACTAGAGGTACAAGAATCCTTGACTTTATCCTGAGTAATACTCAGGATCTGGTGCAAGATGTTAATGTGACTGATCCAATAGGGAACAGTGACCACAACTCAATTATGTTTAACTTGATCATAGATCGCAAGTCACTGATAAAATCTAACACAAAGACCTTAAATTTTCAAAAAGGAAACTTCCCAAAGATGAGGAAACTAGTAAAAAAGAAGCTGAAAGGGAAAATTGAGAGAGTCCAAACACTCCAAGAGGCATAGAGGCTGTTTACAAAAACAATAACAGAGGCCCAATTGGAATGCATACCCAAAAGGAAAAAGCGCACTGCCAGGTCCAAGAGGACTCCAATGTGGCCTACAGGAGCTGTTCGGGAAGTGATCAAGAGCAAGAAAAGCTCATTTAGAAGATGGAAGGCTTGTCCGAATGAGGACAGGAGGCAGAAACATAAATTCTAGCAGAACAAATGCAAGGCAACAATCAGGAAAGCAAAGCAAGACTTTGAGGAGCGTATAGCTAAAAATACTCAGAGAAATAACAAAGACTTCTTTAAGTACATTAGAAGTAAGAACCCAACTAGGAAGGCCATTGGACCATTAGATGACAATGGAAGGCAAGGGGTTATTAAAGAGGAAACAGAGATTGCAGAGAGACTCAATGAATTCTTTGCTTCAGTATTCACTGAAGAAGACAGAGACCACATGCCCAAAACAGAGCCTATCTTCGTAGGGAGGGAAAGCGAAGAATTAAGCCAGATAGAAATAACCAGGGAGGAGGTCCTTGCATGTCTTGTTAAACTAAACACTAACAAATCACCAGGACCAGATGGCATCCATCTACGAGTTCTCAGGGAACTTAAAGATGAAATTGCTGATCTCCTAGCCAAAATATATAATCTTTCCCTCAAATCAGGCTTTGTGCCTGATGACTGGAAGGTAGCGAATGTAACACCAATTTTCAAAAAAAAATCCAGGGGTGATCCAGGAAATTACCGAGCTGTCAGTTTGACATGTGTCCCAGGTAAAATGATGGAAACCATCCTAAAAGATATAATTAATAGGCACATAGAAGAGAAGGCGCTGCTAAAGGAGAGCCAACATGGCTTTTACAAGGGCAAATCATGCCTCACTAATCTGTTGGATTTTTTTGAGAGTGTCAACAAGCATGTGGATAAGGGGGATCCAGTTGACATTGTTTATCTGGACTTTCAGAAGGCTTTTGACAAGGTCCCGCACCAAAGGCTCTTGAATAAACTTACCAGTCATGGAATAAAGGGACAGGTCTTGTCCTGGATCAGCAACTGGCTAAGCGACAGGAAACAGAGGGTAGCACTAAATGGACACTTCTCCAAGTGGAGGGAAGTAAAGAGTGGGGTCCCCCAAGGTTCAGTACTGGGACCCCTGCTTTTCAACCTCTTCATAAATGATCTACAGGTAGGAGTAAAAAGCAAGGTAGCCAAATTTGCTGATGACACTAAATAATACAGAGTAGTGAAAACTGTGAGAGATTGTGAGGAGCTCCAGAGGGATCTCTTGACACTGGGGGAGTGGGCAAAACAGTGGCAAATGAGTTTCAACATTAGTAAGTGCAGAGTGATGCATGTTGGGGCAAAGAACCCCAATTACATTTATAAACTGATGGGGTCTGAACTCTCTGCGACAAACCAGGAAAGGGACCTTGGTGTCCTGGTGGACAACTCAATGAAAGAGTCAACCCAGTGTGCCTCAGTAGTGAAAAAAGCAAACTCAATGCTAGGGATCATTAGGAAGGGTATAGAAAATAAGTCAGCAAGTGTCATTTTGCCTCTTTATAAATCTATGGTGATGCCCCATCTGGAATACTGTGTACAGTTCTGGTCGCCATACCTCCAGAAGGATATGATGGAGCTGGAAAAAGTGCAGAGGAGGGCAACCAGAATGATTAGGGGACTGGAACACCTTCCTTACCATCTGAGGCTGCAATGGTCGGGCCTCTTCACTCTTGAGCGTCTAAGAGGTGACCTGATTGAAGTTTATAAAATCATGCACGGTCTGGACAAAGTAGATAAGGAAAAACTGTTTTCCCTATCGCATAACACTAGAACTAGGGGACACTCCATGAAACTTTTGGGTACTAGTTCTCAAACAAATAAGAGAAAGTACTTTTTCACCCAGAGGATTACTGGTCTATGGAACTCCCTGCCAGAAGAAGTTGTGACAGCTGTCAGTCTTGACAGCTTTAAGAAAGGATTAGACAAGTTCATGGAGGACAAGAGTATCAATGGCTATAATTATGGATACTTAAGGACAACCTCCGGGTTGGAGAGATAGGCAGGATATCTCTCAATGCCCTTTCCAGGGAATCCTAAGCAGGTGAAGGCATCTGCTTGGGAATACCCTGAAGGAAATGGTGAGCCACTGTGTGAGACAGAATGCTGGACTGGATGGGCTGTGGCTTGTTCCAGCAAGGCTGTTCTTATGTTCTTATGTTCTTAAGGTAAGTAGGATATTTAAGGAGTGGCATTACCACTTCCACCAGTCCTGCCCCCTTGGTTTTCCAGAGCTGAGCTGAGATTTGAACCCAAGTCTCCTTATTCCTGTTTTATCACTTTACCCACTGTACCATACTTTTCTTTGTCACTCCTATTTTAATAAAGGGACTGTGGTGGCTCAGTGGTTAAGAAGCTCGTTTTGTTAGCTGGAAGGCTGGCAAGTTGGCAATTTGAGACCCAGGTACTGTATGATGGATTGTGTGTCTGTCTCTGTCCCAGCTCTTGGGGACATGAAAGGAGCCTCATTTGGGTGTTCCCTGTGTGGAGTTTCCCCCACAAAAATCTTTTCAACCCAGAATAATTTCTGACACAAAATTGTTGCTGCTGCTGCTGCTGTTGTTGCTGTTAACAGAATTGTTCTTGAGATTTTTGCAGCAGAAACTCTGCTCAGGGAATGTCCAAATGAGGCTCCTTTCATGTCCCCAAGAGCTGGTAAAGATATGGGCACTCAATCTGTCATGCAGTACCCTGGGCTTGACCTGCCGACTTGCCAGCCTTCCAGCTAACAAGGTAAGCTTCTTAACCACTGAGTTTATTGATAGCCTAGTTCTTCTTCTTTCGTGTCCAGGATAGCCTGGTTTCCAGAGCAACAAATAATTCAGAGGGGATCAAGTCTGGGGAAAAGGGAATAAATGATTGTTTTCTTCTTTGGTTTTCATAGCTGCCTTCCTGCAGCACAGTACTGTCTGGCTGGTGGTTCCCAAACTTGGAGCCACAAGTGGTTTTGGACCATGCCCCCCTGAAGCCCTTGGCAGCACAACCATTGACTGGGGCTGCTGATTATAGTCCAAAAACATCCCAGATACCAACTTGGGAAATCTACACCATCCTTTCCCAATTTGATCCCCTTAGTTATTTGGTTTACAGCTCCCAAAATCTGGAGCAGGAATGGCCACTGGCCATGCCGGGTAATAGGACTTGTCATATAATACAACTGAAGAGCATCAGCTTGGAAAAGGGATGTCTGCACCAGGAATGGGCAACTTTAGACCCTCTAAATCAGGGATTCTGAATCTGTGAGCCGGATGTGGCCCATGGCGCCATTTCATGTGGCCCCTGGCTGCCTCCACCACACCAGGAAGTGCCATGTGGTGGAGGAAGGGCAAAAGGGCTGTCCAGCCACTGAAGCTGTCTGAGGGAGCATGACCTGGCTCCCGGCTTAAAAAGGTTGAGAACTCCTGCTCTAAATGTTATTATTAGATCATGGTCTCTGTCTCTTTTCATCACCAGCTTTGCAGCCTAGAGCTGATGGGCATTCCAGTCTAAACCAATCTAGAGTGCCACAAATTGCACACTCCAGATTAACACACACTGGCAGCAGCATTCCAAATTTACAATGGTCATATTTCCTGCCCTGCCTGGAAATATCAGGCACTGCATCCAGAACCTTTTGCGTGAAAAGCACCTGCTCTACCATTAAACTTCATTCACTGCTGAAATGAGAAGAGAAATCAGGTGTCCTGCGCATGAGAAGCAGGGATAGGGGTGCAAGGTTAGGGAGTTTCTGTACAATAAAGGAGCACAACAACTGGGAAAGAAATTTCAAAGGCTTCGGGGATTTTTCATATGGAGATCCTAGAATCAGTTGGTTGGTTATACATTTTGCACAAATCCCACCAGTGTGCCAGCAACAAGGGGGCCATTGATCATAGCAGAAGGCACAGGGGGGCACTGCAGCCTTCATTAAAGGGAGGCAGAGAGATAAATTTGTTGTGAATTGAAATCTCAATCCTCATTTCTATAACAGCTTTTATAAGAGGCAGGACACAGTGTATCAGCCACCAGTGTATTTAATATGGATCGATAGATCTGTCAGCAATGGAGACTGTCATGCTGATGTACATTTTATTTTTACACTTCAAGCTGATGCCTCCATCCTACTCCCAGGCCAGTTAGAGGAGGAGTACAGAAGAGTATGTCGAGATAGCAGAGTTAAAGGAAAGTGGACTTGTTAGCAGACAATGTATGCCAAACCACGCATGGCAACACCAGCACAGAGAGAGCACTAAATGGCAAGCAGCATCCAAAGGCACACATACTGCACAACATTAAGGCAGCCCCACAACACTGTTATACACAGAATGTGAGTTGCTAAAATAGTGAACGTACTGTACTTCTCCCGTTTGTGATTTTTTATTAACCCAGATTTAAAATTTGTTGTTGTTGTTCAGTCGCACAGTCAAGTCCAACCCTTTGCAACCCCATGGACCATTGTCCTCCAGGCAACTCTGTTCTCCACCATCCTTCTCAACCCACCCAGCTCTGTGCCCATTACATCTACGATACCATCTAGCCATCTAATCTTTGGTCGCCCCCTTCTTCTTCTGCCCTCCTCTCCCTGCAGAGCTACGGTGTGTGTGTGTGTGTGTTGTTGTTGTGTTGTATGTGCTATGTATGTGTATTGTGTATTGTAGCGATGTTGGGCCGCTAGGGCGGCGCTAGGTCCCGGAGGAGACTGATCAATGACAACACGAGGCAACAGGAGCGAGATCAGATCAGTGGTTTATTGGAAAAGTGCATACGCCTTTTATAGATCAGAAGGCAGGTAGAAAAAACCATCACCCGGGAGTCAATCACATCACCTGTTTACTCAGGTTAATTGGGAAACCTCTCGAAGGGAAGTTAATTATTTCAGACAAACACGGGATGAGGGAAGCCATTGTTTAGGGCTTAGACAGGGGTAAACATATTCACTATTTGCACCGGGGATTTCCTTGGCCAGGAGATGAGTGTTTACCTAATCAGTCACTGGGGTTAGCGATCTGCCTACCTTGCAGAATCGTCGGTCAGGTCATGTAATTGGGTGAATCAAACCCTATCATTTATTCACCCCCCTTAATTTAGCTGCCCACAGAAGCCACCGCCAGGAGCCTTCTCACCTAAGCAGCCTCCGCCGGGGCTGTTCCATGCCAGATGGGCATGGGGAATCCGCATCTCCCCTTACTTTTTAATATTAAGAGCCTGACCAGCGATTTTGCGCAGGAGCGGCACCAGCTGTTGGTCGGGAGTGACGTCACGGGGTTTCCTTCTGAGGCGGCACCTCGAGATCAGTGAGGGAATGCATTGAGCGAGACAGCAAATTGCTATGCCCAGTATGACTACCCCCACCACTACCTTAAGCACCGTCTGAAGCCACCCCCATGGGATCCATGACCACATCCACTTCCACAGAGAACTCCACCAAGCCCCCCACGCAGAGCCCTCTGTGATGCCTGCGACTATGGTGTGGAGATCTGTGATCTGGCTTTGAATTTTCCGGGAGTTGTCAGTAAGGTTGAAGCAGCACATTCCGTGAAAGGACTCGCAGCCCAAGTGGTGCAATAGTAGGAGGTAGTCGATAGCCGCTCGATTATCGAGAATGGCATGGCGAAGCTCTGCCTGCTCTTGATTAAGGAGCGCTATCGCTGAGGAGGTATGGTTAATGGCCTTTGCTAAACCGCAGGCCAAGCGACCAATCCTCTTTGCGTTGCCGACGGCTAAGCCTGGCACGCCAAAGATGCTGACTGCCAAAGAGAGGTATTCGGCAGGTCTAAAGCTACTTTCACATGAGCTGTCTAACAGGGTGGTGCGAGTGTGCCGTATGAGTGAGGGAACATTGGAGCCATTGGAAGCATTGGGGATATTAGTGCGTGGGGCAATCATATCCTTAGTGGGGAGCAACAGTGTCAAACGACTGATACAACATATAGAGTCTGTAATATTAGCCGGAATGTAGTTAAACGTGTACTGGTTACACGTAAAGAACCATCCAGATGGCAGGGTGATATGTGCATACTTCGAGCCAAGTGACACTGGGTTATTGCAAGTCCAATTGCCGCTGCCTACATCGAGGCAACGGCGCCGGGCTCGGCCGGGTCCGGAGCAACCGTGTATCCGGCCGCAGGTAGAGTTCGGGCTGACCGCCACTCGGGGAGTGTGGAGAGTGGCCGCATCAGCCGGTAAAGTCATGGTCAGCCGCATCTCCCAACGGGCGTATTCCAAGGAAGCTGAGGGGATGTATGGGCTGAAGAGTCGCCTCACCAGCCAGTCCCCGTCCCGGGGGTGTGCGCCTGGAGAATGGCACACCGGGACAAGGCAGGTGCTGAGGATCGAGGCATAGCCGACGTCCTGCCTGAGGCAAAAATCGGACTGGTTGACAAGGGTAGCCAACCTTTCCCAAATGTTGTACTGCATCCGGGCAGAGAGGTCTCCGCCTGGCATTAAGTCGCTGGCCTCCAGTGAGGCGGCCTGAGCACCTCCCCCCAAAAGCAGGGAGAGGGCCAGGATGATGGTGACTGCCATGGAGTTGGCGTGAATTCGGGCGAAAATCGCAACCGCAAAGCTCTCTGGTGTCAGTTCCTCCCCCTCGCACTGGATGGCGTCCTGGGCATCATGGCAGAGGGCCTTGACCATTCCCCAGGTGATCTTCGGTGCTGTCGTCTGCGACCGCTGTCTCTCCTGGCGGGTCCCCTCGGTCAGGGCGAGATCCTGCATCTCCGGGATCGGACTCGGGTCGGCCTGGGTCCACGCCATGTGGTTCCAAATGCGGCTTGACGCACCGAGCTGGAATCCAAACGACACCTGTGGGAGACATAACTGCAGCATACCCTCTTCCCCAGGTTATGAGTGGCACCGGGCCCCTCCAAGAAGGGTCTGGTGGCACTCGGTACCGGACCATAGGTCGCGGGAGGGCTTCCGAACGGCGGAAGTGCTTCTCCTGCGGCGTACAGTCCGAAAAAACATTGAGGTGATTGTATGTGAACAATACCTTATTCAGACAAAACTGTGCTTCTCCCTGTGATTTGGGGAGGGCTGGTGGCTCCCCCCTTTCTGTTTGTTTGTCAATATAGGACTTTAGCATCTGATTGACCCGCTCTACAATCGCCTGCCCTTGCGGATTGTAGGGAATGCCAAATGTGTGCTTGATGTCCCAGGTGGCCATGAAGGCGGCCAACTGCCTAGAGCTGTAGGACGGGGCGTTATCCGTTTTCACGTGCCGCGGCTTGCCCATCGCCGCAATGCAGGAAAGGAGGTGCTGCTCCACGTGGGAGGCAGCCTCCCCCTTCTGCGCCGTCGCCCAAACGAACTGAGAGAAGGTGTCAATGCAGACATGCATGTACTGCCATCTGCCAAATTGCGGCACATGCGTGACGTCCATCTGCCACACCTGATTGGCCTCTGTCCCTCGTGGGTTGACCCCCCACGAGGGCCCCCCCCGGCGCCCCTGCGCAATGCTGGCAAGAGCGTACTATACCTTGGGCTTGAGAAAGTGGCAGATTGAACTGTCTGGCGAGTGCCTTGGCGTTTTGGTGAAAAAATGCATGACTTTGAATTGGAGTAGTGAAAACTCCCAAAACTGAACGTTGCTGAATTTCTTTTGCCGCCGCATCCACTCTGCTATTGCCCGCGGAAATCGGACCCGGTAGGTCTTGATGACTTCGGATGTGGGCAATATAGAGCGGCTCTGTGCGGTTCCGCAAGTGAAATTGAGCAGTGAGAAACAGACTAAGCAGATTCTTGTCTATCGCGGGGGTAATGTAAGCTCCCGGTAGACTGTGGAGCAAATTCCTAACGTACAGACTGTCAGTTATGATGTTTAAACGTTCCTTGGCGAAGGTGCGCAAAGCAAGGTTCACGGCTGCCAACTCCGCCCGCTGCGCGGACTTCTGTGGGAGAGTCAACAGCGTGTGCCAAGCTTCACCCTCCTGCCAGGTCAAGACACCATATGTGCGTCCACCATCGGTAAAGACTGTCTTGGCCCCCTGAAGTGGGACCAGTGAAAGCAATTCGAACAAGCTGACTGTTCCTGTTTGAAGCGAGACAAGTCTGGGGTCTTTAGGCAAGTGGTATGCCAAGCTTCCAGTGAATCCTTCCAAAGCTATCAGAAGCAAGTCACCTAGCTGCATCAACTGATGAATTTGTTCCTTAGTGAACGGGACTGTGATCTTAGCTAGATCGTGCCCAGAAATGTCCCTAGCTCTCAGCCTGCCGTGGTAGATCACCGCGGAGACCAGTTCTTGGGGCGGAACAATGTTCCGAGATGAGGTGTTAGGCAAGTACACCCACTCCACAATTTTCGCTCCCTTCTCTGAGTCTACTCCTAGCACCCCAGTGAACATGGATCCTGACCGTACGATGTACAAATTCAGGATATTGGTATGAATTGTATTGTATTCTGCTTATGTACATGGTTTACTAATTTTGTATTGATTTGTAATTGTATACTATTGTGTTTTGTGTGTTTATATTGTTTTCTCTTGTTATATTGTATTTAATTTACTTGTTGTAAGCCGCCCTGAGTTGGCCCCGGCCAAGTAGGGCGGGATATAAATCGAATAAATGAATGAATGAATGAATGAATGAATATGGCCCCTGGGCGATCCTATCCACCCACCTCTGGCTGAGAACTTGGTTCACTTTCTCGAGCGCCAAGCGCGCGTCTCGAGAGATTTTTATCCGGTCTGCCGGCTGCTTGCCTAAGGTTAGCAGCGAGAAGAGCGGCTTTAGAAGATCCGTATCCAAGCGAAAATACGGTCTGGCCCAATTGATATTCCCCAAAACTTGCTGCAATTCTACGAGGGTGACTGAGTCTTGTAGGTTTATCTGAGGTAAAACCGGTGCGGCGAAAGAGCGGAGAAGCCGATGGCCCAAGTATGAGAAGGGCTCGGTTCTCTGCACTTTCGCCGGGGCAATGAGTAAACCTTTGTCCCCCAGGCTGGCCTGGAGGTCTGAAAACATTTCGCTGCCAAGCTGTGGCAACGCTACCAAAATGTCGTCCATATGGCTTGTGGGTAGAGGTTTCGAAACTTTGCCAGCGCGTCGTGAACGTAAATTTGGCACAAGGTGGGCGAATTGAGCATGCCCTGTGGCAAAAATTTCCACGCGTAACGCTGCGTGGGCTCACTGTGGTTCACGACCGGCACCGTAAAGGCAAACCTCTCCCGGTCCCTGGGGTCTAAGGGGATTGTATAAAAGCAATCCTTGAGATCTACGACTAAAATCTCCCACCCCTCGGGAATCATGTTCGGATTCGGGATGCCGCATTGGAGCGGACCCATTGGCTGTATGCATTTATTGATCTCTCTGAGATCGTGGAGGAGTCGCCACTTCCCCGACTTCTTCTTAATAACAAAAATTGGCGAATTCCAAGGACTTGTGGACTGTTCTATATGTCCTGCGTCTAGCTGTTCCTTAACTAGCTGCTTGAGGGCAACTAATTTCTCCCCCACTACCGGCCATTGTTCTACCCAGACCGGAGTATCGGTGAGCCATTTAAGTGGCAACGCCATTACCCAAAGGTAAGCGTGGCACCGTACTGCTGCAGAATGTCCCGTCCCCAAAGATTGACGTGCACGTCAAGAATGTGCGGCCGTATCACCGCCGTGCCGTCAGCCCTTGGGATTGTGACTTCTACCCACTCTCGGCTTCTAAACGCTTCCTGAACGCCGCCTACCCCCCACACATCGGAGACCGGCTCAATGGCCCACTCCCTCGGCCACTGGCTTCTGCTTATCACGGTCACATCCGCTCCGGTATCGAGTAACCCTGAGAACACTCTTTTGTTCAAAAATACCTCGATAACGGGGCGCTGCTTCCACTCAATGTTGGTCTCCACTGTCGCCAAGACCTGGTATCCCTGCACTGCCTCACTCGCGCTCGAGCGGTCTGCTGAACCGGACTCTGAGCTGGCACTGAGCCTTCTCTGGCTGCCTGCTGGCGAGTGACAAGGAACCAAGATCAGTTGTGCTAAGGTGTCTCCCTTGTGGATAGTTTGGGGTAGGTGTGTCCAAAGCTGGACTTGGAGGACGCCTGAAAAATTCGAGTCAATGACTCCTGGAATTATGAGAATTCCGCGTGCTCCAGCTACACTACGGGGCAAAACTAAACCTATAAAGCCTCTGGGTAGGGGTCCCATGTACTGGGAATCGACTAGATAGACTGTGCCCGGCAGATCGCATGTGACATCCGCCTGGCAAGCCAATTCTAGTCCTGTGCTACCCTTGGGGCTGGCCTGCGCCCTCGCAGTGCCTGGAATGTGCCTGGAACCTAGTCCAGTTCTGGGGAGTTCTGGATCTGGGTGAAGGAAGCCTCTGTTTGGACCGGGGCCAGAGACGTGCCCGGATTCCGGTTTCCCGAACTCGGACAATACCTGGCCCAATGATAGCCTTTCTTGCACTTCGGGCAGGGGGTGTTCGGAGCCTTGGGACGGCCGGATTTTTGTCCGCCTCCCTTGGATCGGCACTCCCTGGCGAAGTGTCCGACCTTGCCACAAGTGTGGCATGCCCCTTTGATCTTGCCATTGCCCTGAGGTCTTCTTCCCCCCTGCACCGCGGCCGCTAGCAGCCCCATCTTGTAGGAGTCGGTGCCAACGTCGGAGCATGCTCGGATCATGTCCGTTAAGGTCAAGTCAGGGCGATTGCCCAGGGACTGCAAGATTTTACAGCAGTCCAGGTTGGCGTTGTCCTTAGCTAGCTTAATCATAAGCTCTTGTTGGGCCTGCTCATTATCAATCTGCCTGCTAATTGCTTCCTCCAGGCGATTGATGAAGTCCATGTAGGGCTCCTGGGCTCCCTGCTTGATAGCAGTGTAATTTTTAGCCGTTTTGCCAGACGCTGGGACCTTGAAGTATGCCCTGTAGGCAGCTTCGGCTGACATTTCCAGAGTGGCGAGAGGCAAGTTAATTTGAGCGTTGATGGGCTCAAAGGCACCTGAACCATACAACTGGTCAGGAAGTACTGCGCCTCCCATCCTGGCAGCTCGAGCTTGGGCCTCTAGGCGAAACTCGCTGTCCCAAATCATGTACTGGCTGGGGGTTAGCATCATCCTCATGACGGCTTTCCAATCATGAGGAATCCACATGGTGGTTTCGCACACTTGCTGAAGCGTGCCTCTCGTAAAACGACTCTGGAGCCCTGTCTCTGAAATTGCTTTCCGCAAAGCCATGAGAAGCTTGTACGGGACTGGGGAGTGTACTATCTGCTGTGCGCCCGTGAGCGCGTCCATCTCCAAGCGGATTGGACAAATCTGTCTAAGTTCAGCTAGTTGTTCAACTGACAATTCCCCCTTTTTAAGTTCTATCTCAGCTGTGCGCTGAAGGGCACTCTTCACGACTAGGGAGCCTGGAGCTGTCAGAGGAGCGCCTGCGCTCCTCATTCCTTGCGTTCCTTCGGTGACGTCTGCAGCTGTCACCGCTGGAACGCTCCCTACGCTACTCTGCCGATAGCTAATTGACGGATAGAGTGCCGTGGGCGCAGTCGGTTCGACTGGCTTGCCTGAAGGTTCGACTAACGGGGGTTCTTTGGCCTCTACCCGGACTGGCTCGATCTCTGCTAGGAGTTTCCTACACTTTCTCCAAGTACGAACTATCCCTCCTGGAGCTTTCGGGGGTTGCTGAATACAGTCTCCTATCTGGTCCCAGAGCTGCAGGGTTAACGTACCTACTTCTGGGTAAAGTAGGCAGTGTTCCCTGAGGTACGCCAAAAGTCTCGCTAATTCCCTGCTGTGAAAGCGTAACTTAAATACCCTGGCCAGGATTTTAAACTCTTCCTCACGAGTTCTTTGGCTAGCGGACGGACCTGGTCTATGAGAGCAAGTCCCCATATTACCTGCGATTGGGTCTCCAGAAGATTCCTCCTCGGGACGGGTCAACGCGTCTTTGCAGGCAACAGGTTCGGGCGTCGGGTGTCTGGGGTAGACCTCGGAGCGTGGACCTTCTGCCACGGGCCCTTCAACGGCCTCTGCGATGTCAGGGGCTCACAGCTGCCCTGAGCGGAACGCGTTTCCCTCTATGGCAACCCTCCTCGAAAGCGGGGAGTAAGCGGTAGGAATGTCTCTCTGGGATGCCTCGCCGCAGGCTACTCCTCCGATCGGCTGGCTGCCGGCCGGAGCGCCGCGCTGTCCTCCGGGATGACGGGTTGCGGTTCAAGCGTAGAACCGGACCGCGTGAATCGCTACTCACGAGTAGACCTCTCCGGGGTCTCTTACTCACGAGTAAATCACGTCGGGGTCACCAGCTGTAGCGATGTTGGGCCGCTAGGGCGGCGCTAGGTCCCGGAGGAGACTGATCAATGACAACATAAGAACATAAGAACATAAGAACAGCCTTGCTGGAACAGGCCACAGCCCATCCAGTCCAGCATTCTGTCTCACACAGTGGCTCACCATTTCCTTCAGGGTATTCCTAAGGAGATGCCTTCACCTACTTAGGATTCCCTGGAAATGGCATTGAGAGATATCCTGCCTATCTCTCCAACCCGGAGGTTATCCTTAGGTAGCCATAATTATAGCCATTGATAGCCTTGTCCTCCATGAACTTGTCTAATCCTTTCTTAAAGCTGTCAAGACTGACAGCTGTCACCACTTCTTCTGGCAGGGAGTTCCATAGACCAGTAATCCTCTGGGTGAAAAAGTACTTTCTCTTATTTGTTTGAGAACTAGTACCCAAAAGTTTCATGGAGTGTCCCCTAGTTCTAGTGTTGTGCGATAGGGAAAACAGTTTTTCCTTATTCACTTTGTCCACACCGTGCATGATTTTATAAACTTCAATCAGGTCACCTCTTAGACGCCGTCGTTCAAGAGTGAAAAGGCCCAACCGTTGCAGCCTCAGATGGTAAGGAAGGTGTTCCAGTCCCCTAATCATTCTGGTTGCCCTCCTCTGTACTTTCTCCAACTCCATAATATCCTTCTGGAGGTATGGCGACCAGAACTGTACACAGTATTCCAGATGGGGCCTCACCATAGATTTATAAAGAGGCAAAATGACACTCGCTGACTTATTTTCTATACCCTTCCTAATGATCCCTAACATTGAGTTTGCTTTTTTCACTGCTGAGGCACACTGGGTTGACACCTTCATTGAGCTGTCCACCAGGACACCAAGGTCCCTTTCCTGGTTTGTCGCAGAGAGTTCAGACCCCATCAGTTTATAAATGTAATTGGGGTTTTTTGCCCCAACATGCATCACTCTGCACTTACTGATGTTGAAGCTCATTTGCCACTGTTTTGCCCACTCCCCCAGTGTCAAGAGATCCCTCTGGAGCTCTTCACAATCTCTCACAGTTTTCACTACCCTGTATAATTTAGTGTCATCAGCAAATTTGGCTACCTTGCTTTTTACTCCTACCTCTAGATCATTTATGAAGAGGTTGAAAAGCAGGGGTCCCAGTACTGAACCTTGGGGGACCCCACTCTTTACTTCCCTCCACTTGGAGAAGTGTCCATTTAGTGCTACCCTCTGTTTCCGGTCCCTTAGCCAGTTGCTGATCCAGGACAAGACCTGTCCCTTTATTCCATGACTGGTAAGTTTATTCAAGAGCCTTTGGTGTGGGACCTTGTCAAAAGCCTTCTGAAAGTCCAGATAAACAATGTCAACTGGATCCCCCTTATCCACATGCTTGTTGACACTCTCAAAAAATTCCAACAGATTAGTGAGGCATGATTTGCCCTTGCAAAAGCCATGTTGGCTCTCCTTTAGCAGCGCCTCCTCTTCTATGTACCTATTAATTCTATCTTTTAGGATGGTTTCCATCACTTTACCTGGGACACATGTCAAACTGACAGGCCGGTAATTTCCTGGATCACCCCTGGATCCTTTTTTGAAAATTGGTGTTACATTCGCTACCTTCCAGTCATCAGGCACAAAGCCTGATTTGAGGGAAAGATTATATATTTTGGCTAGGATATGTTGAGGCAACTCCTGTTGCCTCAACACGAGGCAACAGGAGTGAGATCAGATCAGTGGTTTATTGGAAAAGTGCATACGCCTTTTATAGATCAGAAGGCAGGTAGAAAAAACCATCACCCGGGAGTCAATCACATCACCTGTTTACTCAGGTTAATTGGGAAACCTCTCGAAGGGAAGTTAATTATTTCAGACAAACACGGGATGAGGGAAGCCATTGTTTAGGGCTTAGACAGGGGTAAACATATTCACTATTTGCACCGGGGATTTCCTTGGCCAGGAGATGAGTGTTTACCTAATCAGTCACTGGGGTTAGCGATCTGCCTACCTTGCAGAATCGTCGGTCAGGTCATGTAATTGGGTGAATCAAACCCTATCATTTATTCACCCCCCTTAATTTAGCTGCCCGCAGAAGCCACCGCCAGGAGCCTTCTCACCTAAGCAGCCTCCGCCGGGGCTGTTCCATGCCAGATGGGCATGGGGAATCCGCAGTGTATGTTGTTGTTGTGTTGTGTGTGTATTGAGTGATTGAGTGTGTGTGCTGTGTGTGCTGTATGTGTTGTGGGTGTGTGTTGTATGTGTGGTTGTGTTGTAGGTGTGTATTGAATGAGTGTGGTTGTGCTGTGTGTGCTGTGTGTGTGTGTGTATTGTGCATGTGTGGTTGTGTTGCATGTATGGTTATGTTGTGTGTGTTTGTACCACCACCACCACCAAAAAAAAAAACAACAACCAGCACACATGTTAAACCTGCCCGGGCAAAAAATGCTAGTATACTATAATCAGAAATTGGTCACTAGCCAGTATACAGACAGTAAGGTCAGCCTGAGCAATATTCATACATGCTAGTGTGCATGTGGGAGATTCATTCATTCATTCATTCATTCATTCTTTTTCTTTCTTTCTTTCTTTTTTGAAAAGCAGCCTGTGTGTAGTGGATGAATCCTGTCCAGTGCTTATCAATAACAAACCATTATTGCTCAAGGCTTTTTCAAGTGAATCCTCTCTTCTCATTTGATGACCAAAGTACTTCATCTTCATCTTTACTATTTGACCTTCCAAAGAGCAGTCTGGTTTGATTTCTTTTAAGATTGACTTGTTTGTTCTCCTTGCTGTCCAGGATACTCTCAAAACTCTCCTCCAACACCACATTTCAAAGGCATCTATTCTTCTGCGCTCAGCTTTCCTTATGGTCCAGATCTCACAACCATACATTACCACTGGGAATACCATTGCTTTGGCTATGCAGACCTTTGTTTGTAGGGTGATGTCTCTACTTTTCACTCTACTTTATAGCTCATATAAACTGAAAAGATAAATCTTTCTGGTCTTGAACAAGAACAATTGGTTCCACCCACATTTTTAAATTTAGAAATCCCATCTGTAGAAGCTGAAATGGTGATCCTTTTAAAATGACACAAAAGGGTAAAACAGTAACTGTTATAAACCAGTGGAACAGGTTTACAGCACCAATGTTCCAAACTATTGATACATTGTTGCAGATTCAATAAGCTCTTCAGCAATCTGAATACTGTATTTTACCCTGCCAGTGAAGACCTAATCAGCAGGCACTCATGGAAGAACTTTTAAGCTCCTTCCTAGCCAAACAAGCATTAAAAGAGGATTCTGTTTCTGATTGTAAAACTATTTTAAAACATTTGACGTGGTAGCCGTATTAGTTTATGCAAATATATCAGAGAGTAAACAAAGCAAGACAGAAAAAAAACATTTGTTTAATTTCCAATTGTTTGTTAATTAAGAAAAAAATCTCCAAATATGCTATGTAACATCAAGTCACATTTGATGTACGATGACTATATGAGTTAGTGGCCTCCAGAATGTCTTATCGTTAATAGCTCTGCTCAGATCTTGCAAACCAATAGAATTCATGTTCGGTTACTCTGCCTTCTTAGTCCCACCCCCTTTCATATCAATATTGTCTTTTCCAATAAGTTCTGCTGCTCAGGTCTTACAAAGTAATAGCTATGGCTTTCTTTATTGAGTCAACCCATTTCGTATTAGGGCTCACTTCCAACACTACATTTCTAATGCATTGATACCAACCCCCATTCTTTCTTCCCTGACTTTCTATTGCATATTATGGATGATTTTGAGCTTGGTTTCCAGTGACAATCTTTGATAACTCAAACAGCGAGGGTCTGTCTTTTTGAAAACACGCACAAAGCATGTTTGTAGAGATTTTTAGTCTGATACAGCTTTTCTTCCTCAGGTGACCTAACACAAGAAAGGGTTTGGAAATTGAAACATAGCTTTCTTGTCTCACTGTGGAGTGAGCATGACAACATGACTTTACCTGAGAGATTTAAGGTGCATCTGTTTCTCTGTTTAATGTGTTTTACTTACTCACATCTTTCATTCCATTAAGTCCAAAATATTTTGATACAGAATGGTGCAAGCCTCCTGGCTTGTCTTGGTCTTCCTTAACTAGCACTCTGCCTCAAGTGAACTAGGGGACACTAGCCTATGGCTAATCTTTTAAGTGAGATTTTAGCTGTATTTTGATTTTGTACACAGGTTTTGTCTGTCCCCTTAAGCAGCAAAATGCCTTGGGAAGGCCTGGCCTCACAGCAAAAAGAGACCTCTTGAAGGACAGAACTGTCAGTCAGCTACTATACAATTTCTGTTGTGGTGAAATTATAGCCAGAGCACTGACACATGCCTGCCTGCCCTCCAACTATCCAGTCCCATGTATCCAAAGATATTTATCAGAAGTGTGTAGTGCAGATTCCGCATGCCCAATTGGCATAGAACCTTGGCAGAGGTTAAACCAGTCGAGCAAACTCCTGGCCATTGGCCCTTGCCAGTATGGAAAACGGGGGGGGGGTGGATTAATAATCAGGGGATTGATTCACCCACATATGACCTGACCAGCGATTCTGCTGAGAGAAGCAGATCACTAACCTCCGTTATGTATTAAGCAATTACTGACTCACTCACAGTTAAGCCTAAACTCTAGTGCAAATAGTGGCCATGTATGCTCTTGAGCAAGCCAGGAACAATGGTTTTCCCCTGTCAGTGTTGCCTTAGTTAATTAACTTCCCCAAGAGAGGTTCTCAATTAACCCGGGTAAATGGGTGATGTGATTCTCTGTCAGATGACGATTCTACGACACGCAGCCTTGAACATAATATATACTGATGGTTTTCCCTCAATAAATCACTGGTCTTCGCTCCATCTTGCCTCGTGTCGTTCCTTTGACCAGTCTCCTCCGGGATCCTAAGGGCCTCCTCACGGCCCCAATCCAACATCTGGTGACCCGCGACGTGATCTTACCCGAGAGGAAGCGATCACATGGTCCGGTTCTGCACTCGAACCGTGTCCACTCACCCCGGAGGACAGCACGGCAGCCCCAGTCGGAAAGCCATCCGATTGGGAAGACAGCTACGCGGTGAGGCATTTCAGAGAGGCAGCTTGCTCCGACTTTCGCGGCAGCTTGCAGCAACGGAAAAACGCGTTCCGCTCAGGGTCGGCTGTGAACCCCTGACAGCGCAGAGGCCACCGAGGGCCCGTGGCAGGAGGCCACGCTCCGAGCTCTACCCAGAGAATCGTCGCCAAAACCTATTGCCTGGCCCACAGACGCGTCGACTCGTCCCGAGGAGGAATCTTCGGAGAACCCTGCAGGTAATATGGGGACTTGTCCTCAGCGACAACATCCGCCCGCTAGCCAAAGAACTCATGAGGAAGAGTTCAAAATCCTGGCCAGGGTATTCCAGTTACGTTTTCACAGCGGAGAGCTAGCGAGACTTTTGGTGTACCTAAGGGAACACTGCCTGCTTTACCCAGAAGCAGGTACGCTAACCCTTCAGCTCTGGGATCAGATAGGAGTCTGCATTCAGCAACCCCCGAAAGCTCCAGAGGGCATAATTCGCACATGGAGCAAATGTAGGAAACTCTCAGTAGAGGATGACCCAGTCTGGATAGAGACCCAGAAACCCCCAGCGCAGTCAGAAACATCAGCCCCAAGGAGTCTCTATCCGTCATTTCAGCTTAAGCAGGGCAGTGTAGGGAGCATTCCCTCAGTGACAGCTGCAGACGTCACTGAAGGAATTCATGGCATGAGAGGCCTTGGCGCTTCTCTGACAGTTAAAAGTTCCCTGCCAATTAAGAACTCCATTCAGCGCATGGGTGAGGAAGATCCATTCACGGGGAAATGGCCAGTGGCACAATTAGCTAGCGCCCAACTGCTGTGTTCAGCCTATCTGAAGGCAGACACACGTTCAGGCAGGGCTGCTCAGCGCCCACTGCTCACGGAAATCTGCACGGCCCCTGGCCACGCAGGGCTCCAGAGCAGACCCGTTGCCACACTCAGGCACAGAGCAGTGCCAAAACCCCAAGGCGCCTGCTTCCAGTGTGGAAAAATGAGACACCTTAGAAGAGAATGCCAATCTAGACCAGGCAGATCTTCAAAAGGTTGCCACGCTGGCACTGGAAAGGAGGCAGCGCCAAGATCCGCGAGTCTGGCCCTCTGGCATGCATCTGGCCCAGGCTAGAAAGGAGGCAGCCATCGCCCTGGCTATGCCAGAAGAACCATCCCAGCAATAGTACCCCGAGTTCCCCCAGGGCACAGGCAGAACCTACTTGTCTCACCTTGGGAGTAGCCCAGAGAAACTCACCCCTAAGTAGAAGCACCCAGATGGTTGTACAGGGCCAGCTGTGTATAAGTCATCTCCTCATGTGTGGGATAGAACACTGCAGATCAGGGGAGGAATGTGCGAATGCGTAAATAAATGTGTGTATGCGTGGTGCACCACTGAATGTATGACTGCAAGAACTGTGTATGATTGCAAAAGCCTTGTCTCTATGACCACAGTATGATTGAAAAAGTGTTCCTTGTGTGTAACTGCGCGGTAATGTCACTGTGAAATATGTGTTAAACAGTTTGCACTCTGCTCATGGGCAGGAACTATTTAAGGTTTGAGAAAGCATGGTGAACAAAATCCCTTTGCCTTGCCTGCTTAGCAGCTTAAGGGCAGCGAAGGCAGGAGGGTGGAAGAGGGAGGGGGATTCTAACCTGCAATAGGGCAAAGTGACCCCCCTTCTTCCCTTGAGACTTTTTTCTTTGTCAAGGGATTAAGTCACTCTTGGAAACCGGTTTTGCAATCCTTGCCACTCAGGAAAACAGATTTTTCTTTTCAGAAGCGCGATCTGAAAACAAAAATCACTTCTATGAGTTTTCCTCACTAAATCATAAACTATGGGGCCCCTCCCTACGTCTGTGTTCCTCAAACCCCCATCTCTGTGTTTTAAGGTGTCTGAATGTCGCTTAGCGTCTTGGAGTCACGTATCTCACTAGGAATGAGAGAATTGCATTGTCTTCATGTGTGTACTGTGTTATCATCTTGTAACCTCGGTTCTCAACCCTTTAAAGTCAGGGGCCAAGTTCCGGGGCCTCAGGTAGCTCTGGGGGTCCGGACAGTCATCCTGCCCTTCCTTCGCCGCACAGCCCTTCTTGGCTTGGTGGAGGTAGTGGCAGAGCAACGTGGGCCACATCTGGCCCACTTGCCCACATCTGGCCGCAGGTTGAGAATCGTTCTAACTCTCCTTCATTCTCTTAAGAAAGATACTGTTCTGGTATTTTGACTTTAATCTGTGTAAAGTAACTCACTCATTGTACCCCTTTCACAGGAAAAAGCACGCAAACATTCTTGCACTCTGTATATTCAGAAAATGCTTAATCGTTACCTTTTTACAGGAACAAAAATCCTCTCCAGGCCTTAAAAATAACCAATTTGTTTCTTTTTAAGTCTTAAGTTGCTTCCTTTCACAGGCTCCAGAGTTAATTACTGGTAGGGATTTCTTTACAGGAAGACCCGGTTGTCTTAATTACCTGACCTAATCTGATTGATAAGGGTTGTTGCATTCTCATTGTGCTAACTTCTGACTTGTCTTTCCTCCTTTCGCCAGTGGAACTCCCTGCTGGAAATGTTTAACTTGTGTGTCTTTTCATTTTTGTGTATTATTTCCTTACAGCTGGCACGTCATAGTTGGCTTGTCTTTAATAAGTCTTAGTCGGTCATTTTAAGTATGGCACCTGGCCCACTGCACCCTCTCTAATGAGCAGACACATTTTGCAAACTCCAGAGCACAGAGGAAGGATTAGTCCCTGAGCTCCTGAGAATGTGCAGAGTGCCACTCATTAGCCAGGAAGGCCTAGGACCATTTTAAGAATGCAGTCAGGTCACACTTTCAATCAGATACAGGCATTTTCAGGCCACCCCTTCCTTTTTTTGCTGCTAGTCTAAGCACAGGCCAAAGGCTAAGCCAGCATCTGGCACCCTTCTAAACGTGTGCATGTACGCCATGGGCGGATGTGCGCAGGGGGGCCTTCATGAGAAATTTACCCAAGGGAAGCCGGGCACGTCATGCGCCAAGGTTTGCCATAAGACCCCAGACTCGTCTCGCTTCAAAAGCAGACAGTCACCTTGTGTGAATTAATGTCACTGGTTCCCCTTCGGGGGGCTAGGACAATTTTCACTTATGGGGGTCGCACATATTAGGTTCTTACTTGGCGGGAGGACCAAGCTTGGCGCACGCTCCTGACTCTTCCGCAAGCGGGCAGAGTTGGCAGCCGTGAACCTCGCTCACAGAGCCAGCTCACAGATCTCCACACCCTAGTCAAGAACATCAAGGAGGATTCTTCATGGGATTGCTGGAATTCCTTGTGGTCATGGCTCCCACGGGGGTGGCTCCAGACGATGCTTCAAGTGATTGTGGGGGTGGTAATACTAGGCATAGCAGGATGCTGTTTCATGCAATGTATTCCCTCACTATTGTCGAGGTGCCCCCCGTGGGGGGAACCCCGAAGTGTCGTTCCCGTACACCAGCTGATGCCCATCTTGTGCAGAGTCGCCTGTCAGGTCCCTAAAACAACAGAAAAAGGGTAGATGCGGATTCCGCATGCCCAATTGGCATAGAACCTTGGCAGAGGTTAAACCAGTCGAGCAAACTCCTGGCCACTGGCCCTTGCCAGTATGGAAAACGGGGGGGGGGGTGGATTAATAATCAGGGGATTGATTCACCCACATATGACCTGACCAGCGATTCTGCTGAGAGAAGCAGATCACTAACCTCCGTTACGTATTAAGCAATTACTGACTCACTCACAGTTAAGCCTAAACTCTAGTGCAAATAGTGGCCATGTTTGCTCTTGAGCAAGCCAGGAACAATGGTTTTCCTCTGTCAGTGTTTGCCTTAGTTAATTAACTTCCCCAAGAGAGGTTCTCAATTAACCCGGGTAAATGGGTGATGTGATTCTCTGTCAGATGACGATTCTACGACACGCAGCCTTGAACATAATATATACTGATGGTTTTCCCTCAATAAATCACTGGTCTTCGCTCCATCTTGCCTCGTGTCGTTCCTTTGACCAGTCTCCTCCGGGATCCTAAGGGCCTCCTCATGGCCCCAATCCAACAGTGTAGAATTTACTCTCGCCATTTAGTATGGAAAAGATGGCAAAATGAGCCATTTCCACTCCTCACTTAAAACATTGTTCTTCTAGGACAGGGGTGCCCAAACTACAGCCCATGGGCCAGATCCAGTCCCTGACACCCATTCATGCGGCCCGTAAAGCCCTCATCACTCCCGGAAGTGAAAGTAAAATGTACCCATAAGGGCCAGATGAATTGCCATTGGGGGCGGATCCAGCCCATGGGCCAAAGTGACTGGCCCCCGGAGTCGGCTTTGGCTGAGTGGGCGGTATAGAAATGTAACAATAAATAAATAAATAAAAAACCACGTGACTGGCCCATGGCCCACAGCCTGAAAAGTTTGGGCACCCCTGTTCTAGGAAATTTCATCCCTACTACAGAAGTGGTAACTAGACTTTTGGGAGACGAATGAGAAATGATCAGAAGGAAGAGTTAGGGGCAGATACATGCAGTACCTGACAAAAAATAGAAGCCATTATCTTGTGGCAGTGATCACTACTTTTATGATTTCTAACACATCATGCAGATGTGAGTGCTTGTGGCCAGGAAGAATTATTCTGCTGAGGCTGAACACTGTAGTAGTGCGGATTCCGCATGCCCAATTGGCATAGAACCTTGGCAGAGGTTAAACCAGTCGAGCAGACTCCTGGCCACTGGCCCTTGCCAGTACGGAAATTAGGGGAGCGGATTAATAGTATAAATCATAAGGGTTTATTCACCCACACCTGACCTGACCGGCGGTTCTGCTGAGAGAGCAGAACGCTAACCTCCGTTACCCATTAAGCAATTACTGACTCACAGATCAGCCCAATCTTTGGTGCAAATAGAAGCCATATTTACTCTGGCGTAAGCCTCGAACAATGGTTTTCCCCTGTCAGTGTTTGCCCGAGTTAATTAACCTCCCCAAGAGAGATTCCCCATTAACCCGAGTAAATGGGTGATGTGATCTTCTGTCAGATGACGATTCTTTCCTGCATTGCCTTCTGATCTATATATGATGATGCTTTTTCCTCAATAAACCACTGATCTGATCTCGCTCCATACTGCCTCGTATCGTTACTTGATCAGTCTCCTCCGGGACCCAACGGCCGTCCTAGCGGCCCCAATTCCTACATAGTAGTAGAAAGACAACAAGGTGGAATGGCTCAGGACACAAAGGGATGGCAACTGTTTCAGTACATCCTGGTAATGACTCTGCAGAGACAGGAAGGGCCATTTTACTTTTTAAATACTCTGTATTTTCATAAAACACTTGTGAATTTAATTGCTTTTTCTCACTTGCGGTGCCCTTTATGGATTGATAGTAGGCAGGAGGGAAATTAAGACTTTGCAGGACAGCTCCCCCAGGTAAGTTCATATTCTCCTCAAGTAATCACAGCCTTCTGAGCTCCTACAGCGTCAGCCAAAAGTGTGTGTCCAAGTTGTAGAGTCTACTGGATGTAACAGCTCAGCCAAGGCTAGACAGCTGTGGTAACACCTATCCTTCGGCATGCCTGCTTTTGTGCCAGAGTTGAGTTGCCCAACTGGATGCTGGTCAGATCATGGGCCCTTGTACAGCTGAGCTTTCTTGCTAAATAAATCTGTTAATGTTTCCAAGACTCCCATTCAGTGGCGTACTGCTCCAGGTTTCCACCGATCCCTGGAACCAGTAGCGGAAATTCCCCCAGGCCACGCCCACTTGGCCAGCCACGCCCACCTCCCTACCCCAGGCCATGGTGTGGCTGGCCGTGGGCATGGCCCACAGTTAGCCATGCCCACAGAGTTTGCCACACCCAGGGTGGGGTAGTATTTTTTTTTTGGCAGTCTATCACTGCTCCCATTGTCTCTGCAAGTGTGTGACTTGTAGGTCAGGCTGTTTCCTCGGAGGCTTCCACACAGATATTAGCAGATCACAATCTGCTGGATGAGGAGTCAATCATTGCTTTTTCAAATTAAATGTACACTGCGCTGGTGTACAATCCCTAGATTCATAACTTATTTGCCTTTGTGTTCTTTTTAATATCCCCAACCCACCTGCACCAGAAACAATATTTTATCATTTCACATTGAGGAACCTTTCTATTTTGGTTGATTCAAACTGGTAGGATAAAAGAAGAAATCAGTTGTTTTGCCACACACGCAAACATAACTATCCCTATGGAAACACAAAAATACATTTGACATACACATACAATGTTGGAGGGTTTGCATTATTGCTGCAGTGGTGTGTATTTTCTTTTTCCTAGTGGTAAGAAAATGTAAGTTTAATAAGCCAAAGAAAAGCAAACATTATTACATGCCAAATGTGTTTGTTTATACTTTTTATCATGTCAGAAGCACACAAAGGTGCTTTCTGGGTTGAAAGGATCTTTGCTGGAGGAATTCCGCTCAGGGGATGCCCGAATGAAGCTCCTTTTATGTCCCCAAGATCTTTTCCTACCAAAGTGGTCCCTATTTATCTACTTGCAATTTCTTACTTTCAGTCTGCTAGGTTGGCAGGAGCTAGGAGAGAGACAGGTGCTCATTCCATCATGCAGTACTCAGGTCTTGAACTACCAACTTGCTGACCTTCCAGCTAACAAGGTAAGCTTCTTAACCACTGAGCCACCACAGTCTCTTGTTTATACATAATAACAATTGAATGCCATGAGGCATTTTCAGGGTTTTCTATGGAGAGAATTCACAGAAATGGTTTTACCATTCCCTTCTTCTGGGTACATCCTGGAAGCCATGGCTACAAAGGCGGACTCTTTCTCCCAGGAGGCACAGTGAGGAATTTAACTCTCAACTTCTGGCTCCACAGCTAGATACTTAAAACCACTGAGCTATGTAGCCAGTTACTGCTTATACATACTTAATACAAGTAAGGAAAAAAATTTCAAATTTTTAACTGGCTAATTTGGGGGCTTAATTTTGTTTTGAGCTGCCTTAAGTCTCAGGGTGGGAAAAAGTAATTTAGATAACAATCTCGACAAGAAGATTATGAGACCTGTAATACCAACAAATCTAGACAGCCTCAGGTTTGTGAAGCCTGGCTTTGGTGCACAATCACTGAGTGCCTAGTTATTAAAAGGGTACTTTACTGATGTGCTGATGTACTCAAAACACCTGGTACACTTTGCCACTTATGATTCCCATTTCCTTGTGTTTCTGATTGGCTGCATGTTTCAGATAGACCTCTCATTGTACAGCAGAACTTTCCAGGTGTCTAGTTCATTGCACAGCTACTGCGTATGAGAGTAGTATGTCCCTAGTAGCCAGTCGTATCCAGTCTTGACTCATCTGAACATTTCCTCATCGCTATTTACCACCACACATTTATATACCACTTTTCATCTGGTGAGCTCAAGGCAGCATACATGGCTCTCCAAGTTCACCCAGTACACTTCATGGCTCCCAGTCCAACACTTTAACCCAGGGGTTCTCAACCTAAGACCTGTGAGCTGACTCTGGCCTGTGGCACCATTTCATGTGACCACCCACCTGTCCAAGGACATTCGAGAAACAAAATGGCCACCCCTTTGAAGCTATTGAGACAAAATGGCCAGCCCCATCATGCAGGCTGGGCAAAATGGCTGTCTCAAATCTGACTGAGCGAGCATGACCCGGCCACTGGCTTGAAAAGTTTGGGAGCCCCTGTTTTGACCAATAATACACCACACTAATTTTCTTGCTGAGCAAATATGTTTATTAAAAAAACCTCTTAAAAAGGAAGTTTGGCCATTATCTTTGTTGGTTTTACAACAGAACAGCCACCTATTAGCACCTATTTTTAAAGTACCTCTTCTTTGGACTGCATTTTCCCAGCAGACCCAGGAAATCATAGGCTGTTGTCATAAAACTAAAAGCAATGCTGTGAATCTACACTTTGTTGATCTAGTTCTCAAAAGCACCACCAACGGATGTATGGTATAAATGCTGGCAACTATCGTATCGTGTAGTGGCAAATTTTAAATGACTGTTGTTCCATTTTAAAAAGAAGGTAGGAAAAATATCCTCACACAATGCCTTCAAGAGCTGACAAGTCCTGACAGAGCTCATTAAATGTTTTTCCCAAAGAAATTCATAACCAGGCTTCCACCGGTGAACCAAGCAAAATCTATGGAGAGAAAATATGCATTGTATGCAAGAAAATATAACGCATTGGAAACTGCTTTAAAAACTATTTGTTTCTTTTCTTCATGGCCTGACTTCCCTCATAAAAAGGGGCCTAAAATTTAAAGTAAGTAAGTTTGTGAAAGAACAACCATTTTTGCGTTGTCTGAAGATTCCAGTCACTTACTTTTAGATAAAAAATATCTTGCTTTTAAGGCTGAGAAACAACAGGAAGAATAAAGGTTCATTCAACCCCATGAAGATAACACTGGCGCCCTCCAAAGAAGTTAAAACGCTTGTAATTCACAGTCTATCAGTCAAAGTAATGTCTTAGGCTAAGGCTCCAAAATACAGGTTTTTGTGTGCCCCAGGAGACTGTAGCCAAGTAATACTTCATTGGCTACCACTTCAAGATGGTGCAACAGAAATCAGTCCTCAAAAAAGAAGAAACTGGACCACCGTTAAAGCTTCGAGCAACCTTGTGCCACCTAATCTTTCTCACACTAGGTTAGGTGTATTGAACTACGGAACAAATTCACCAAAGGGTGGCTTCATTTGGGCAGGTTCACATCTGGCTAGACACAGAAGCAGCAGCACCAGGCTTACCAGGCTTTTAGAGAGCCATTTCTTATGATACGTTAGCTGTCAATGATCTAAGAGACTACAGTAGTACCTCGCTTAAGGAGCATAATGCATTCCATTGGATTACTCTTTAAGTGGAACACCATTATAAGTTACTAATGGGGGGGGTGTGAACCACGATTTAGTTGTTATGCGAGTTTTTGGTTGGTTTTAGTTGTTAAGCGAAGTGATCATTCAGAGAAAAATCTGCTCTTTAAGCGAGTTCGTCTCTAAGCGAGGCGCTCTTTATGCAAGGTTTTACTATACATTAAAAGACTCTGTTTTGAAAGTATAATGTAGGAAGGAGGGGTACATACTATTAGTAAAAGTAAAGGTTACCCTTGCTCAAAAGCCAGTCATATCCGACTCTAGGGTTCAGTGCTCATCTCTGTTTATAGCCAAAGAGCCAGTGCTATCTGCATCTGCAGATGTTTCCATGGACATGCGGCAAGCATGATTAGACACCAAAGTGCATAGAACACTGTTTATCTTCCCACCAAAGTGGTACCTATTTATCCACTTGCAATTTCTTGCTTTTGAACTGCTAGGTTGGCATGAGCTGGGACAGACAGGTGCTCACTCCAGCAGTACTGGGATTTCAAACTGCTGACCTTCCAGTCATCAAGTTCAGCATTTTAACCATTAAGCCACTGTTAGGCAACGACTAAATAAAGGCCAGGATTGCTCTAGCATGACAACCCTAAGGAAAAGCCCATGTTAGCGTGAACAAAGAACTATATGGGCACACTTCCTTCCTTAGTTTTTATATGGAATGGAGCATTTTAGCTACCATAGCTCAGGTGCCTAGTTCCCAGGCAGCATCTTACATGTAAAAATTCCAGAAATTGAATACTCCTGCCTGAAACTCTGAAAAACCACTAACAGTTGGAATAAACAAGAGATAGTACTAAGCTAGATGGATGAATGGACATACAGTAAAACCCCTACTTACGAAAATAGTCTGTTCCATAGGCTTTTGCTTAAATTGATTTTTTACATAACTCAATGCAAACCCATAGGAAAAATGAAATTTTTATGTAAATCAAAGCAAACCCATAGGGAAATGAATTTTTACATAACTCGAAGCAAACCCATAGGAAATCGTGTAAATCGGGACATGGTTTTAGCACAAAATCATTATGTAAGTCGAATTTTATATAACTCGAGGCATTTGTAAATTGGGGTTTTGCTATACTCAGGGTTAAGCTAGTAGATCATAAGTTTAGCTTGTACTTAGAAGCAGCTTCTATCGTAGTGAAAGCTATCTATTCAAGGACATGCTTTTCCTCACTTCCTTATTTAGCACTACAGTATGTGTTATTCTATGATTGGTCCTCAGAAGGTAAAAACAGGTTTAATTTGCAAGTATGACTGCCAAAGCATATATTTATAAAGGTAGGTGTTTGTCTGAGGAAAGACAGATTAAAGAGAGTATATAAAATCTCCTTCAGATTTAGTTGGATACTTTCTATAAAGTAACAAAGTACTTTTTTTTTACTCCTGGTTTTCATATGTTTACTCACTTGTTAAAGGAAAGGGATAGATCAAGAGTTCCTGATGTTTCTAAGGGCAGTTGAATACTTTTTAAATGACTAGGGACTCGTAATGGGTAACTACTGTTAGTTCTGAAATGCCTGCTGTTAACCTATCAGTCTACCAGTCCATCTAACACATCTTCCAAGTTCAAGGTGGCTTTGTAGGTCCTGGCTGCCAGCAAGGGCCATTTCCTATTTGCCTGCAAAAATCTAGCTCTCCATTTTTCCCCAGTATGAAAGTTTTGGTTTGCTATCATGATTAATAGACGTGAATAGCTTAAGCCACCCTAAATGTGCCTTGCCTGTTTATGAAGCTCATACTACCGAATTAGTAGTTATCAGCACCTTTGTAGCAATTTTTTCTACAATTATGTATTGCATGAACAAATGCATGAAGCATCTGCTTCCACTGTTGTAACCACAGTGAGGTTTTGTTTAACTGTTTCTGGCCTAATCATATACAGGTGACACTCAGAAAATTAGAATATCATGCAAACGTTCATTCATTTCACTTAAAAGGTGGGACAAATATATGAGATAGACTCACTACATGCAAAGTGAGATATGTCATGCCTTAATTCATTATAATTGTGATGATAATGGCATACAGCGTACATGAGATTATGGGATGATTATGGGGTATATTAGATTGGGGGGTTGGGGTTTTCATAAACTGTAAGCCATGAGCATCAATATTATAACAAACTAAGGCTTGAACTATCTTGCTTTGCATGCAATGAGTCTATCTCATATATTTGCTTCACCTTTTAAGTTGCATTACTGAACTGAATGAATATTTGCACGATATTCTAATTTTCCAAGTTTCGCCTGTATATACATTGTTCCTGTGTTCAGCTTTTAAGCATAAACTGATACATGGAAACAACTTAAGAATAACTCCCCTTTGTCTTTGAACTTAAATCTGAGCTACTGTATGCATGAGACTGCAATGAAAGAGATCTGTAAGAGCGGCAGGTACTTTTCAGTCCATTGTGAGCTGGGAACTGTGTATGTGTCAAGGACTAAGAAGACAGATACACTGTTTAGAGCAGTATGTCAATGCTGCCCATATATCAGCTTCTTTCAGCATACTCAAACCAATATACATTAAATCCCTGCAGGTAAGGGCTTGCCTGCCCTTTATTCTTGTCACTGCCAAAATTTATGAGCTGTTTAGCATTTATGTATATTTGAGCTAAACATTCACACTGTCTTGAAACCATTAATTCTAAAACTAACTGTCTCAAAGGCTTTTGTACTACCTCCCACAGGCACTGAACATGTCTGGGAGTGGGAAGGTACAGCTTGGGGGGGGGCATGGAGAACCTGCACTCTTTTCCACACAGTACAATCACAACCTAACTGATTTATTTAGGGTCAGTCTTTCATGAGGGAACAGCAAAAAAAGCAAAAGCAGCTTTCATTCCAAAGTAGACATTTTGAACAGCTTTAGCTTTTTGAGAAAAAAATGCTTTGGTCTTTGGTTTGTAGCTGACTTTTTGACACAGGAGGAAGCTCCCCACCCCCAAGCTCAGTTCTTAGCTGGCCTGCAACAAGAGACCACTTCATAGCACTGAGTCTCACTGTAAGGCTTGCCTGCTGATCAATCACCACCCCAGTTGATAAACCCTGCTCTAAAAGAAGCAATGTCTAGGACCGTAATGGTGAACCTTGGCACTCCAGATGTTCTTGGACTTCAATTCCCAGAAGCCCAAGCCACTGTGAATCCACATGAATGGGTTTACTGCGATTCATCCAGCCCATGCCATCCTCGTCGCTCCCAGAAGCAGAAGTAAAACGGGCCTGTATGGAGGAAGGGTTAAACCAGAAGAGCCTTAACCATACGGACGCATTTTACTTCCACTTCCGGGAGCAACAAGGGCAATGTGGGTCAGATGATTCCCAGTAAACCCATTCATGTGGATTCACGGGGGCTTGGGCTTCTGGGAATTGAAGTCCAAGAACATCTGGAGTGCCAAGGTTCGCCATCATGGGTCTCTCTCAGTGTTGGAAATCGCAGGCACCGCAAGGTTTTCCTCTCATGAACATGTGAGTCCCTATGTTTGGGGCTATGGAATGAGCATATGCCACTGATTCTACATCTATTCCCCACACCATCTCCAGGTCCAGCTAACAAAGCCTCAAACCCTGGAGAGGCTGCTGCCCATCACAGGCTTTGCTATAAAGCTGGGCTGAAGATGGAATAAGAGGTCACACTCAGAGTGAGGTAGTAGCATCCTACATTCTCATAGGGAAAAGGTGGCTCTAATCCTCTCAGGGCTGTGCTTGGCAACAGTCCACTCCATTCAGATGCGGTTTGACATCAGCCTGGTGTTCAGCTTCCGGAAAAAAGAGCGCAGCTTGCAGATCTTGCACTTCTTCTTCCGCTTTTTGTTTTTCAGCTTCCCATGACCCCCTGCCTCCCACACATCTTCCTCACCCGTTGCCCAAGGTCCCCAGGCACCCCCATTGAAGTCCGGGTGAGCACGTGGGTTTTCCGCTGGGTACCTGACTGGAATGGCAGTCTGGTTGTAGCGGACAAGTCTGAGAAGCAATGCCCTGACTATGTCGGGCCGCAGTTCTGACAGGTCATAGCGCTCATATGGGTCAGCAGTGATGTTGAAGAGCCAGACCGATTTGCGAACACCATCTGTCAGGCGCTCTAAATTCCACCAGCTCCCTGGGAAGGTGGCCAGAGTTTGTGGTGGGATCCAGTCACTGTAACCAGGGTCTCCAGTCAGTAGTTTCCAGTCTCCTACTCGCACAGAGGCCTGAACTGCTGTGTTCCATAGACCAAAGCCATGCTTCAATGAGCCGTGTTTGGCATGATTATAAAGAGGATCAATGTTGTGCAGGATTTCCGTCCGTGGGGATTCTTTGCCTTCACTGATGGCTGGCCACACATTATAGCCATCCAAACCATCTGCTTCAGACAAGTTGCCTCGGGCCAGAGTCACCAGAGTTGGGTACCAGTCAGTGATATGAATTAGTGCCCTACTGATTCTCCGTTTGCGTTTAATCAGAGGGCTGTGGACAAACCCAATCCCACGTACTCCTCCTTCCCAGTAAGTTCCTTTGCGGCCTCGCAGAGGCCAGTTGCTTCCCCCAGAGAAGGTCTGCCCCCCATTGTCTGTGGAAAAAACAATCACACTGTTGTCATAGTAACCATACTTCTTGAGTGCCCAGGTAATGTTCTTCACAGCTTCATCCATGCAAGTAACCATGGCAGCGTATTTGCGCCGTGCCACATTGCCCATGGAGCGATAGCGGTAGATGTACTCCTTAGGGGACTGCAATGGCGTGTGCACTGCTTGGAAGGCTACATAGATAAACAGGGGTTCTTTAGGGTTGTGAGCAGCCAAGATTTTGCTGACTCGCTGAGTGTAGAGGAAGGTGGAGTACTTGCCACTCTGTTCCCAAGCAACGTTTTCCCCGTCATGAAGGTCATATCCACATACACCAGGTCCATCACAGTTGTCATAGGTATAATAGTCCACGTTTCCAGTCAGCGAGCCCAAAAAGGTGTCAAAGCCCCTGTGGGTGGGCAGACATTCTTTGCGGTAGAACCCTAGATGCCATTTGCCTACCATGTGGGTGGAGTAGCCAGCTTCCTGAAGCTTCTGGGGAAGTGTGACTTGGTTCAAGGGCAGGCAGTTGGGCTGCCGTGGACGGATAATGGAGTGCTGAAGGCCTGTGTGGATTTGGTACCTAGGAAGAAAGGAAAGAGAGAACATCATGAACTGCAACATCTTGGTTCATCACCAGAACTATCACTCACTTATTTGATGAATATATCTGCCTGATTGAACACTAGACAATGTTAGAAATTGTTCTTAAGGATTACACAGCTGCAAATTCAGGATTTTCACACTGAAGACAAATATAAAATATACACATATAATGGATGTGTACACACAGAATGTGCACCCATAACAATATTAGGTACGAAAAGACCATAGCACCCACATAGTGTATGCAACCCAATCCTGTTTTTTTCAGATGCTAAGAAGGGTCAGACCTGCTTAGCATTTGGGTAGGTGATGACACAGGAACACAAGAGATCTCCAGGCAGGACTGAGGGGAAATTCTGCTTGAAACCCAAGCTAGCCATTGCCAGTGAGAGCTGACAGTTTTAGGCAAGAAGTACCCAACAGTCTGACTTGATATAGGACAACTTCTGATTCTATGGTGCATTTTCCAGATTCAACAGGACAGTCAGATGGGCCTGCTAACTTGCCAAGTCTTGTCTCTTTCTCACTGGGTCATTCATCCTTCAAAACTGTTGCTGCTGCTGCCTCTAAACTTCCTCTGCCTTCAACACTTGCTGGGGAAAGTTCACTATGTGCTGTGCAGCCTTAGATGCAGGCCACTGTTACTATCCCCAAGCCAGAGACAGCAAAAGCAGTAGCAGCAAATAATGGAAGAAGCAGGAAGGGGATGAGACTTCACAACCTGGATATGCTTTCTGGACAGTTTTTGCGTAAAGTCAGACTCACAGAAAGCCAGGAGTCTTTATATGCCATCTGTCAACCCAGTGAATTTCTAGTTCTAATTGTGGAGATTCCAGTTCCTAGTCTCATAACTCACAGATGATGATAGGAACTGGGCAGAGGTTATCTTAAAATGTTACAGAATCGTTTAAGAGGTATGAAGCAATTAATTTTATATTGTATATTGTCTTCCCTTCAGAGTAGAATAATTCGATATGTTTTCAGGATTGTATAGAGAAGAAAAACAGATACTGTATGAGATTATGAGAAGTTCAGTTGAGGAAGCAGGCCAGGCAAAGCCACAGTCTGACAGCCTCAATGCTTCTGCTGGGCACCTGTCATACAGTAAAATTTGATTTGGGCTCCCACATTGAAATGGACTCAATAGCCTCATAGGCTCCTTCCAACTCAACTATTCTATCCTTCTGTTAAAACAAGCTAAGGCACCGAATGGTGATGATTCCACTCACTTACCTGGAGAGCCAGAACTGGGCACATTGGCACCTTCTTATCTGAACCCAGATGTTTTTAATTTCTATAGTAGGACCATGTAAGAGATAGTTTTATATTAATTATTTAGTATGCAAATTTATAACTGTCTTTTCAACTATAGCCTTCAGAATGATATAGAACATTTCTAAAATGGGACAGGCAGGGCAAAAACTGTTTGCTAAAAGACAGTTAACTGAGCAACACAACTAGGCAGACAGGAGCAATGGCCTGTATCTGAACTTTCTTTCTGTAAGGCAGAAAGTTCCCACTAGAGATAGGGAGGGTGAGAGCTTAATGGAACATCCTGCATCTTCTTCCACCCCATCTTTCGTTCTTCCAACAAGCCATCTCTCAGGGCTAGACCTGTCATAAAGTTTCAGCTTTTAGGCATAAGGGACATTTTCTGAATTTTTTTCAGTGATAAGTTTTCTTTATTCTCTTTCCAATGATAACATGGCCCTTTTAACAGTGTGAAAAAGAAAAGACCCAAGACAAAATCCAGAAATTGCCTTACACTAGGAGGACTGCATATTACTGAGAGTGGCTAGGTCAGGCAGCTCATAAAGCAGAATCCTGTACACATCCATCCAGCATTAGGTCCCAAAGAGTTAAATGGTATTTGTTAAGTTCTCAAATATGGTGACCGTAAAAGGAGTTATGAGACATGGGAGATGTTCAAGGAGTGGTTTATCATGACACCACATGCACTATGGATGAATTTCCATAACCAACTGGAGATATGAGCTCTAGTCTCCCACATCCAAGATCTGACATGCCAGATTGGCTCTCAAATAGGGTTTACGCACACCCACAGACATAAATGGATTCAAACTGTTATCCTAAGTAGGCTCTTCAACACAGGTCTCTTTTGGTATATACAGGTGAAACTCAGAAAATTAGAATATCATGCAAATGTTCATTCATTTCACCTAAAAGGTGAAACAAATACTGTATATGAGATAGACTCACTACATGCAAAGCGAGAGATGTCATGCCTTAATTCGTTAAAATTGTGATGATCATGGTGTACAGCGTACATGAGATTATGGGATGATTATGGGGTACATGAGATTAGGGGGTTGGGGTTTTCATAAACTGTTAGCCATAATCATCAATATTATAACAAAGTAAGGCTTGAACTATCTTGCTTTGCATGTAATGAGTCTATCTCATATATTTGTTTCACCTTTCAAGTTGCACTACTGAACTGAATTAACATTTGCACGATATTTTGATTTTCCGAGTTTCACCTGTACATATTTTCATGAACTACAGCACCTATCATTAGATACTTAATATGGACTTTACCACATGTGCTGACATTATTCCTCCAATATTTATGGTATCACAGTGCTTTCTCTCAGTAGTGGCTGGTGCACATCTCCTCTACCACCACTCCTCCAAAGGGATGCAGGCAAGCAAGTATTTACATGCATAGTGAAGGAAATGAAGCAGGCAGGTGTGGGCTGGACAGGGCTAGCCTAACAATATGGAAGTACAGCAACCTTTTGCTCTGAAGGGTCAGCCTCCACTGTTTTGTACATGATTGACTACTCCAGCACTAATTACTTGTGTCTATGGAAGAAAGGCTGAGTGCAGAAGAACAGATGCTTTTGAACTATGGTGCTGGAGAAGACTTTTGACAGTCCCCTAGACTGCAAGGAGATCAAATCAGTCCAGCTTGAAAGAAATCAACCCTGACTGCTCCTTGGAAGGACAAATACTGATGCTCAAGTACTTTGGCCACCAAATGAGAAGAGAAGACTCACTGGAGAAAACCCTGATGCTAGGAAAGATCGAAGGCAAAAGGAGAAGGGGGCAACAGAGGATGAAATGGCTAGATGGCACAGTTGATGCAGTAGGCATAGATCTGGGTGGACTACGGAGGATGGCAGGTGACAGAGGAGTCTGGAGTGCTGTGGTCCATGGAGTCGCAAATGGTTGAACTCAACTTTGTGACTGAACAACAACAAAAATGGAATATCCACATAACAATGTGTGTGAGGTGGATCCATGTCACTTTTGCATTGGCACCAAATGAATTAGAATGTACAATCCAGCTCCAGGGGTAACACACCAGAGGAGGAGGATACAACCTTATTTCTATGGTGCAAAACTATACATAACTGGTCAGAAACCTATTTCATGACAGCAAGAATAGTAATCTAAGAAACGAGCTTGTACTTCTTCCAGACTGGTTGCCTGAGGAAGCACAGTGCAGATCACTGTCAACATGCTGATTATCAATCCAAGTGGTATGAAGTATATTTCTATATTCAATCTGAACTGTCATCCAGACTCTCACATCAGTTGCATGTTTTGATATTGCTGACTGTCTGATTCCCTAAAAACAGAATAACTTGTTAGCTCACTTGCTAGGATAGAATGACTAAGAGCCATACACTGAATCTGTTCTCCCCACTCTGCACTAGGTGTGGAAGATCATCTATCCTTCATCCTAAAAATCGTTTCCTTTTTAAGGAACAACCAGTTGTTTGCTTTCCTCTTCCTTTTTTGCACATCTGCCAAGTACTGGCCACATAACCTTGGGTGATCATGTTTATTACTTTCTTTTCGGGACTGAAAAGTTCTTGAATGAATCAGTGAGTTCCTTTGCTTTTTGGTTCTTGGGTAATGCCACTGCAGATCTGTCCTATTATGATGACTTGAAGAACTGGATCAGTACAGATTAGGGGCCATATGGGTGTATTTGGAAGCATAATTCCATTGGCTAATTTACAATGGAGTGACATGGAGAATTCAAGAGGATATGCAGTACTTTGTCTTTATGTACTGCTTTGTCCACCAATGAAAAATAGTTACTCCACAGAAGGCAAAACCCAACTTAAGTTCTGACATATCCCTTATGTCAGGAGTGCCCAAACTACAGCCCGGGGCCCGGATCTAGCCCACAATGCCCTCATCACTCCTGGAAGTGGAGCTTTGCACTACCCACACAAACTTTTCCTTTAGGGATCAGCCATCTCTTTTTGCCTTTGTGTTTTAAGATAAGTGGGTCTTTTCTTTTGCAGACAGTCTTTTGGGTGGTCTACTACCCCAGTATCTTCTACTTTAAAGGTAGCAAGATCTTGACCAAAAACAGCCTATAAAATGTGTAGATTTACTCTCTCTGCCAGTAAAGCAAATACAGATGACGTGGGCAGAACTAAAAGAAGAAGGATTCTATGGCACGATCTTTGATGAAATGCTACAGATCACCCAAAATGCTATTATTTCCACCCCATCATCATTTACCATTCACTTAATGGAAAGCATAAGATGTACAGTCCATCCAGACAGTCCCATGTTACATCAGTGGTAGGGTCCAAAAAAAATTACTACCACACGGTGGGTGTGGTATGGTGGGCTTGGCCAGGGGAAAAGCCCTACGTTGCACCTGAATTAGGACTACAGTACAGTACTTTATTTCAAAACTTGGGTGAGCGGAGACAGCCAGAATTTCTGCTACCAGTTCTGGTGAACTAGTGCAAACCTGCTGATGCTCACCACTGTGTTGGATACTTTACTATCAGAAAGTGGGGGACACACCCAAAAGCTGCAATTTGTTGAAGGCCATCCAAGAAATCCACACCTATAATGGAGAATGAAAGATAAAACCACATCCTGGTAGCACAGTGGTTAAACTGCTGTATTGCAGCCAAAACGTTGTGAGTTTGATCCCAATGGGACACAAAGTTGACTCAGGCTTCCATCCTTCTGAGGTTGGTAAAATGAGTACCCAGCGTGTTGGGGGCAAAAAATGCTAATTAACTAGTTAACTGGCCAGAGTGCACTAGGTGCTATGGGGCAGGATATAAATGTACTGTGATTGCTAACATGGTCACACTGATTAGATCAGCTTCAAAGGAGGCATGTTGGCCTGGGCAGCTGCTGCTGTTTCATCTAGGCGGGTGATGGGGAACCTTGGCACTCCAGGTGTTCTTGGACTTCAATTCTCAGAAACCCAACTCTCTGTGAATCCACATGAATAGGTTTACTGTGCATACAGTGAACCCATTCGTGTGGATTCACAGAGACTTGGGCTTCTGGGAAATGAAGTCCAAGAACACCAGGAGTGCCAAGGTTCGCTATCACTGATCTAGGCCAAGTAGTTTCGCAGTTCCTCGTTACTTCACTGCTACCTTTCAGGCAAAGTTGAGACGAAGAGACCTCGAAGTTGCGCGTAGCCGAGAGAGAGGATGCGAACTCGGGTCTCCCTGCACTCCGAGCCCAACTTGGTCCTCGGCCATTGCCCCCCCCACACACACACACACACACACACACACACACACGCCGCCGCCGCCGCCTCTTACCTCCCGGTGATGAGCTGGCTCCTGGACGGGGTGCAGATGGGCTGGATGTAGTAGTTCTCCAGCTTCACCCCGTCGGCCGCCAGCCGGTCCAGGGTGGGCGTCTGGATCTCGGAGCCGTGGTAGCCCACGTCGTGGTAGCCCTGGTCGTCGGTCAGGATGAAGATGAGGTGAGGCGGCCGGGAGGGGCCGGGGCGAGCCGCAGCCGCCGCCGCCGCCAGGGGCGCGTCGTTGGCCACCGAGCCGGGCGGCTTCACCCAGTCCCAAGACAGGTAGCCGAAACTCAGCAGGCTCGCCAGGGAAAAGCCCGTGAGGGCGTAGACGGCCATGCTGGAGCCTGCGGGACAGCAGGCTGGCCTGGCAGGCAAGCGGGCAAGGAGCGCGGCCGGCGGCGGCGGCGGCGGCGGCGGCGGCTGCCTATTGTCCCAGCATCTTCTGCCTGAGGAACTCGCTCTCGCTCGCCCCCACCCCCACCCCACCCCCTTCTTCTCCTTCCCGCCCTTTTCCCCTCCCTCCCTCCCTCCCACTCAGAAAGAGTTGGGTCTTGGGTGGCTTCGGGACGGGACGGGACGGGAAGGAAGCAACTTCCAGGCAAAGGGAAGCGCCTCAGACTCCACCGTCTAATTAAAACGACGCAAGGCGGGAAACCTCCCCTACTAAGCCCTGCTTGAGAGATATTAGAAAGTGTCCCGCTGAGCTGAGGGAAGGAGAGGGGGGGAGGCGGGCTTTCCCTGGAAAGTCACGCACCCACCCACACCAAGTTGGGATTTTCACGGACAACCCCCCCCCCCCTTCCTCCTCCTCGCAGGTTGAGCACCACAGCTCGCTCTCACACAGGGGGGGTAAAGGGAGCTCAGCTCCAGCTCTCTCTCTCGGAACTGAGGCCGAAGCTTGTCTCCCCCCCCCCCCCCCAGCAAAGGGTCGGTCTCCACACTGCCCATTCCCCCCTTCCGGGCGCGGCTGAACTAAGTTTCCTTTCCTTGGCACTTGCTCGGAGGTGGAAATTCTTGGCAAGCGCAACTCCTGGTTATTAGTTATTCGTCCTCACATCCTCTTTTTCTTTTCTTTTTTAAGCACCCACCATTTCGCTCCCTAAAGGGAAGCCCCTGGAAAATAAATTATTTCCCACTTTTTTAATGTGTCTTCTTGCTTGGTTTTCTTTTTGTCCTCTACTACTACTACTACAACCACCACCACCCTGAAGCTTTCTTTCAAAACTTGTTGTGTCCTAAAGCCTGTGCCTTTAAACAATGTACCTATCCATGTGTATCCAATGTAACCTTTTCTATGTGTAACATTGTAACCTTCAGCTGCATCACTGTAACCTTAATAGGACGCGAGCTAGTGGCCACTAGATGGCAATAGCGAGCGTCCAAGCTCATTAGTCCAAGACTCACCTAGAACAACAGCGCGGGAAGATTCCCGCCACTACCTTCACCTGGACAAGAAGGGCGTGACCTACAATGACGTCACGTGGACAGTAGCCAATGGACTGTCAAGGAGCCACATTCAAATGTATAGCCACTGTATATATTGAGCTGTTCATCCGCCATTACCACATGTTCCCACTGACCAGCATGTAATAAAGTTGTGTTAAGCCAGCTCTTCGGCTGTCCTGGTGTCTTTGGTCCCATACACTAAATTGGCGACGAGGATGGGATCATGGCTGCCCACGGGACCAAGACATACGCCGGTTTCGACATCAAGAAACCGCAAGATTGGGAACTCTTCGAAATGGACTTCCAAGGCGCGCTGGTGGAGTTCGAGGTTAAGGACGAGGTGAAGAAAAGAGCCATCCTCACCAGAATGCTCGGGCACGACGGCAAGAGGGTATTGATTGACCTCATCGCACCCAAAAAGGCGGCTGAATTCAAGGCAGAAGAGCTCCTGATGGTGTTGCGAGACCATTTTCGGCCCTCGGTGGCAATGTTTCCCGCTCGGAGCGCGTTTTGGAGGCGAGTCCAAGCGCCTGGTGAGTCGGTCGCCGCTTTCATAGCGGCCCTGCGTCTGGCTGCCGGCCCATGCAAATGGGAGAATGTGGAAGTCACCCTCAGGGACTGGGTGCTATGCGGCCTGAAGGACGCCGAGATTCAGCGCACGCTAATGAATCAGGAGCCGCCCCCCACGTTGCAGGAGGTCCTGAAAGCGGCACAGGCCGCGGAAGCCACGAAGGCCGGGGTGCAAGAGCTCCAGGACTGGCGGCCAAAGGCCGACAAAGCAGAGAGTTCGATGCACGCAGCCCGGCGAGTTTCGAAATCGTCCGCTGAAAGCAGCGACGACGAGGACGTCCGGAGGGTCCGAAAGGAGGGCCGGCGTTGCGACGGCTGCGGGGCGGCTCACGACCGTGCCAGGTGCCCGTTCAGAAAGGCCGAGTGCCACAACTGTGGGCGACGCGGGCACATAGCCAAAGTCTGCAGACAACGGCGCAAGGACCGGGGGAGCTCGCCCGACCGCCCAGCGAGGGACCGGAGTAGCTCGCCTGACCGCCCAGCGAGGCCAGACCGCTCGACGAGACTAAAGGATGGCGCCCGGCCCACGAGGAAGCAGGACGGCGTGGGCCGCACCTCCGACGACAGCGACGACGACGCCCCGGTTTTCAGCGTGTCCATGGGACACCCCCGTTACTTTGTTGAGGTACTGGTGCAAGGGGCCCCTGTTAGGATGGAGATTGACTCTGGCTCCTCTTACTCAATCATTTCCCAGAGGGAGTTTTTGAGAATTGCCCCCCGCGTACGGCCCAAGCTCAAAGCGTTGAGGTCCACGCTTCGGGACGTGCAAGGGAACAGTATCCCGGTGTTGGGGGTTGGGAATTTCCAGGTTCAGTACAAGCGGCACGCCGCGGAACTCCCCCTAGTCGTTCTTAAGGGGGGTAATTGCAGCCTCCTCGGGACTCAATGGTTTCAGCCCCTGGGTCTGTTCATTGGGGGGGTGCACGCCGTTGGGTCTGACCCGATACAGGAGGTGTGCGACGTGCACCCCGAAGTCTTCAAGAAGGGACTTGGGAAATTCAATGGACCCCCAGTAGCGTTCGACCTGGACCCGGAGGTCCGCCCAATCAGACTCAAACCGCGCCGGGTGCCTTTTGCACTCAAGGACAAAATAGAGGCGGAACTGGACAAATTAGTGGGCCAGGGGATTCTTGTTCCTGTTGATTCCGCGGAGTGGGAAACTCCAATTGTCACAGCATTGAAGGCCAATAGGGAGGTTCGCATTTGCGCCGATTATAAGTGCACCATTAATAAGGCAATCCGCCCTAATGCGTACCTGGTGCCGGTGGTCAGCCATTTGCTAGCCAAGTTACATGGGGGAAAGTGTTTCGCTAAGCTCGACCTGGCACAGGCCTATCAGCAACTCATGGTAACCCCTGCCGCAGCTGCTGCACAGACCATAATCACGCATAAGGGGGTGTTCCAGGTGACGCACCTCCAATTCGGCGTGAACTCGGCGCCTGGAATTTTCCAGTCGCTCGTGGAACGCCTCCTCAAAGGGCTGGACGGCGTTTTACCATATTTTGATGACGTATTGATAACGGGGGGGAGTGAGGTTGAGTTGGCTGAAAGGCTAAACAAGGTCCTGGCGGCGTTCGAACGGGCGGGGTTGAGGTTGCGAAAAGACAAATGCGTCTTCTTCGCGAAGGAGGTTGAGTTCTTAGGGTTCCGAGTAACACCCGAGGGGATCAAACCATCCAAATCCAAGGTGGCCGCCATCAAGAAAGCTCCTCGCCCCACATCCAAGCCCGAGTTGCAGTCGTTCCTAGGGCTCTTAAATTTCTACCACTCCTTCCTTCCACGGAAGGCTGCGGGGGCTGAGCCGCTTCACAAGTTGCTCAAGAAAGATGCAGCATGGAAGTGGGGCGATGACCAGGAGAGGGCATTCACGGAACTGAAACAACTCCTGGCGTCTGACGCCATTCTGACCCATTTCGACCCCAAACAGCCGGTGGTACTGGTCTGTGATGCATCCCCGGTGGGGGTGGGGGCAGTGTTATGCCACGTGTTGGAAAACGGGAGGGAGGCCCCAATAGCGTTTTACTCCAGGTCCCTGTCCCAAGCGGAGAGAAACTATGCCCAGACAGACAGGGAGGCGCTGGCGATAGTTGCGGGGACCAAAAAATTTCACGATTTTCTGTATGGCCGCCCTTTCACCATCGTGACTGACCACAAGCCCCTACTAGGCATTTTTACCGCAGATAAGCCCATGCCACAGATCCTGTCCCCGAGAATGCTTCGGTGGGCCATTTTTCTCAACGCCTACCAGCACGCGTTGGTGTACCGGCCTGGGAAAGAGATCAGCCATGCGGACGCCCTATCAAGGTCCCCCCTTCCCCTAACGCAGAGCCAGATGGGCGGAGAGGGGCGTGACCGCCAGGTGCTCATGATAGAGGTTTTGGATTCCCCCCCCCATAGTGCCCGCCGACATTGCCACAGCGACAAGGAAGGACAAGACGTTGGCGGCGGTTTGCTCCTGGGTACAGAAAGGGTGGCCGGCGTCTTCCCCAGCAGAGGAATTCGCCCCATTTTTTAGGAAGAAGCTGGAACTGTCCCTAGAGAGGGGGTGCCTCTTGTGGGGGCAGCGGGTGGTCATCCCTACGTCCCTTCGACCGCGGGTGCTTAAACTGCTGCACGTCAGCCACCCCGGAATTGTGCGCTCCAAAGCGCTGGCCCGGAGTTACTTCTGGTGGCCCCAGTTAGACGCCGACATCGAGCACATGGTCGGCACTTGCGAGAGCTGCCAATGCTCCAGACCGGAGGAGGCCCGCCTTCCCCACATGGAATGGGACGCGGCTAAGGGGCCATGGTCCCGGGTGCACATAGATTTCGCGGGCCCGTTCCGAGGAACCCTGTTTCTCCTTGTTGTGGACGCTTTCTCCAAGTGGTTGGAGGTCATCCCAGTCACGAGCACCTCCTCGGCCGCGACAATTAAGCATTTGCGGAGAATTTTTTCCACGTTCGGCATACCCGACACTCTAATTAGCGATAACGCTAGTTGCTTCACGTCCGCTGAGTTCAGGGCATTCACAGAGATTAACGCCATCCGGCACATCACCTCTGCCCCTTTCCATCCGGCCACCAATGGCCAAGTGGAGCGCCTCGTACGCACCACGAAGGACGCGCTGCGGCGCATGGGCCCCGGGGACCTCAACCTGCAAGTGTGTCAGTTTCTGCTAGGGTACAGGGTGACCCCGCTAGCGTCAGGCTACTCCCCTGCGGAGCTTTTAATGCGCAGGAAGCTGACCACCATACTCACTAGACTAGATCCCACGAGAGTTGAGGACAAGGGGAGGAACATAGGGTTAGAAGCCACCAAGAGTTTCGGCGTGGGTGCCCCAGTACATTGCAGGAACTACACCAGCGCGGGGCCAGCCTGGGTGCCGGGGGTGGTCGTGGAACAAACCGGTCCCGTTTCGTACCGCGTGGAGACCAACACAGGTCTACTTTGGCGGCAGCACGCGGACCAGCTCCGGAGCCGGGTCCCAGGAAATCAGGGCGCCGAAAAAACGGATACAAATTCAGCGTTAGGGTTCTCCCCCACCCGTTTAGCCCAAGGGGGAGGGGAGGGGGGTCCAGAGTCCCCACCAAGGGGGGAGGAGAAGGAATTTGTCCTCGTAGATATCCCGCGGGATCCCCCAACAGAGTTTGATTTTGATTTTCAGAACCGGGGGGGGTTTCGGAGTGGTCCCCCACCCATCCAAGCGAGAAGAGGGGTTTTACATTAGCCCCTGGTGCCCCCGGTTCAACCACAATGGAATCTACCCTTTCCCCTAAAGCTGCAAAACCGCAGCAAGCCTCTAACAAGTCTCCCTCTCCCATTACAGGACAAGGGTCCAGGGAACAAGGAAGCGGGAGCGGCCCCCGGGTGGGCCAACCCACATCGCGGCCCAAACACGAGTGCAATAAACCATCTTGGCTAAGAGACTTCGTCTCATCCTAGGGGGGAGGGGTGTTGTGTCCTAAAGCCTGTGCCTTTAAACAATGTACCTATCCATGTGTATCCAATGTAACCTTTTCTATGTGTAACATTGTAACCTTCAGCTGCATCACTGTAGCCTTAATAGGACGCGAGCTAGTGGCCACTAGATGGCAATAGCGAGCGTCCAAGCTCATTGGTCCAAGACTCACCTAGAACAACAGCATGGGAAGATTCCCGCCACTACCTTCACCTGGACAAGAAGGGCGTGACCTACAATGACGTCACGCGGACAGTAGCCAATGGACTGTCAAGGAGCCACATTCAAATGTATCGCCACTGTATATATTGAGCTGTTCATCCGCCATTACCACATGTTCCCACTGACCAGCATGTAATAAAGTTGTGTTAAGCCAGCTCTTCGGCTGTCCTGGTGTCTTTGGTCCCATACACTAAAAAACTGCAAGGGTTTCATACAAGGGGGGGAGGGGGGAGACTCCATTCAAGCAGTTCGGTTCGGCCCAGTTCAAGGGAAGCCGCCGCGCCGGGGAAGTGCGGGATCTTCCCTGGTCCTAAAACGAGTTCGTTTCCAGGAGTTCCTAGTAGTCTCGAGACTAACTTCCTTTGCAAAGTTGTGTGGGAACGGGAACCTGAACTAGGCAAAAATAAATAAATAAATAAATAAATAATGCCATCCCGGGGGAAATGTGTGCCGTTCGTACCTTCTTTTTCTCCATTAAAAAAACAACAACCTCCTTCTTCCGTGTCTAGGCCAGACGTTGAATTGCCAAAACGAGAAGGCACCTTTTGGTGAGCTCATTCAGCAGTTCAGAAACACAGGAATAAAACCTCCAGATGGTCAACCGCTTTTACCTTTCACCGTCCATGGAGTGAAATGCGGAGGCGGAATCCACTCGCTTCGAGATAAACGCCCACACAGCCTAGCCTAGGAGGTATTGCATTTCTATGAGAAGCGCCTGTAAATGGTCCATCCAGTTCAAAGGAACTGCTTCAAAAAAGGTTTTCCCTGCCTCAAGGACTCCAATATGTCTGGCCAGGTTATCCTGCTATGGTAATAGAGTAGACCAGTGATGGTGAACCTTTTAGAGACCGAGTGCCCAAACTGCAACCCAAAACCCACTTACCGTATTTTTCGCCTTATAAGACGCACTTTTTCTTCCCCAAAACTGGGGGGGGGAAGTTGGTGCGTCTTATACGGCAAATATACGGCAGCCGCGCTCTCCCCGCCCCCACCATCGGCGGGGAGATAAAGGGAGCCGCGCCGCGCCGCGCGAAGCCGTCCCTCCCCGCCCCCTGCCACCGGGCGGGGAGGTTAAAAGGGCTCCCTGGCCAAGGGAGCCCTTTTAACCTCCCCGCCCGGTGGCAGGGGGCGGGGAGGGACGGCTTCGTGCGGCGCGGCACGGCGTGGCACGGCGCGGAGCGGCGCGGCTCCCTTTATCGGCGGGGAGCCCTTTTAACCTCCCCGCCCGGTGGCAGGGAGGGACGGCTTCGCGCGGCACGGCGCGGCTCGGCGCGGCTCGGCTCGGCTCGGCTCCCTTTATCAGCGGGGAGATAAAGGGAGCCGAGCCGCGCCGTGCCGAGCCGCGCCGCGCCGCGCGAAGCCGTCCCTCCCTGCCACCGGGCGGGGAGGTTAAAAGGGCTCCCTGGCCGAGGGAGCCCTTTTAACCTCCCCGCCCGGTGGCAGGGGGCGGGGAGGGACGGCTTCGCGCGGCGCGGCTCGGCTCGGCGCAGCTCGGCTCCCTTTATCGGCGGGGAGATAAAGGGAGCCGAGCCGCGCCGAGCCGAGCCGCGCCGCGCCGCACGAAGCCGTCCCTCCCCGCCCCCTGCCACCAGGCGGGGAGGTTAAAAGGGCTCCCTGGCCGAGGGAGCCGAAGACGCCGCCGCTGCCGTGCTCTCCCCGCCCCCACCATCGGCAGGGAGATAAAGGGAGCCTTCCGTGGCCCGGGAGGCTCCGAAGACGCCGCTGCTGCCGCGCTCTCCCCGCCCCCACCATCAGCGGGGAGATAAAGGGAGCCTTCCGTGGCCCGGGAGGCTCCGAAGACGCCGCCGCTGCCGCGCTCTCCCCGCCCCCACCATCGGCGGGGAGATAAAGGGAGCCTTCCGTGACCCGGGAGGCTCCGAAGACGCCGCCGCTGCCGCGCTCTCCCCGCCCCCACCATCGGCGGGGAGATAAAGGGAGCCTTCTGTGGCCCGGGAGGCTCCGAAGACGCCGCCGCTGCCGCGCTCTCCCCGCCCCCACCATCGGCGGGGAGATAAAGGGAGCCTTCCGTGGCCCGGGAGGCTCCGAAGACGCTGCCGCAGCCGCGCTCTCCCCACCCCCACCATCGGCGGGGAGATAAAGGGAGCCTTCCGTGGCTCTGAAGACGCCGCTGCTGCGAAGCATCGTGCCCTCCCGGTCCTTTGTTCCTCTTGGAGGTTGACTAGGGCAGGTAGATTTTGACTTTGAGTATTTTTGTGGTGGCTTTATTGTACCTGGACATGTGGGGTTTCTGAAAAGATGTGTTTTTTTTTCTTCCCTTTTAGTACAGTATTTGGTTCAGAATCTTTTTTTTCTAGATTTTCCTCCTTTAAAATTGGGTGCGTCTTATATGCCGGAGCGTCTTATAGGGCGAAAAATACGGTATTTATTTCATAGTGCCAGCATGGCAACAGGGGAGGGGGGAAACTCTCCCATTGGGCTGCTGGCCTGGGCAGAACAAACTCTATGTTTGGGGAAGGGAGAAAGCACTTCCATTGGGCTGCTGCGCAAACTGTGCTGGGGCAACCACATGGGTACCCACAGAGAGGGCTCCGAGTGCCACCTCTGGCATGCGTACCATTGGTTTACCACCATTGGCATAGACCATGCTACCAGCAACTCAACGTCAAGCGTCAACTAACCTGACCACCCTGAGGACTAATGGCCTTGGGTGCCGAAGTCCACAGGGAAAGGCGATGGTCCCCAAGTGGATTAAATCCCACTTGAATCCATCTTGATGGAGGGCAGCAGCTTCATCAATACTGGCCTGGGCCTGAGGAGGACTTTACATGCCAAAAGGGCTCAGGACCAGAAGGTGACTCGCAGAACTAGATCAGTGATGTGGGTGTCATGCTGCAAGACAGAAAGCAGATGAAAGGCCACTCTGCTTCTCAGGACAGTCTTCATGGTCGATCACCATGATGATCGCCAATATTCGGATATGGAGGAAAAAGAAGAAGACAAGAACTCTAATTTCCTTATCTTGCCCATAAGATTGCTGAAACTGGTGTTTTTTTAAAAATAAAAAAAAGATACACTGCCCACCCAGGAGAAACTGTAAATAAGAAAAGAAAAAGGGAAAAGATTATTAGATGAGAGACTTTGCTGTGAAAGTTGAATGTTGGCACTGCTTGTGTGTGTGTACATATGTGTGGAAGACATCCTTCTGGCAGTCCAAATGCAGGGGGAGACTAAGCTGCCGTAACAAGTGACGAGCATGTAATGGGTATCTCATGACTCCCATAGTGATCAATTTAATGGCATTCCCTTTGCCAGCCTTTCCTTTCCCTTGTCCCTAGAGAGGTAAACTAACTATTTTCCTGACTATGTTTTATGACTCAGACAGCCTTGCTCACCTCAGCAGCCAGAGAAGGGGAATGTATTTGCTGTTGACTATACTACATCTCTCTGTTTCATCAAGCATGGTATTCACTTGGAGTGCCTACATAGCTGAGGAGGGATGTCATTTTGCAAAAAAATAAAAATAAAAATAAAAATCTGGTCCTCTGCTGAGAGGAGACTTTGGTTTGGCCTCTTGGCTTTGGCCTTGAGGTGTATGAAAGGATTTTGTTGTGTTTCTTCCAATGCTATTTAACCTTTTAAAATTTCTGAGGATTGCCCAGTTTGTGGGATTACAGTTGTCAATACACAGATTTACTAAAAAGACCTCAAAGTCTACAAACTCTGACATAGTCTTTTCTCGAAAGCAACCTGGCAAAGCAAAATGATGACACTTTTGCAACAGTCCTGCAAACTCCATCCCACTGTCTTAGTCCGCCGCTGTGAAGAACATGACATCTTCAGTCCCCCAATATTTATAACAAGAAGAGTTAACACTGAAAATCATACAGTTGTTTTGTCATTTCCTAGTGCCAATCTAATAGAGCTCAAACCCAACCAAGACTTTATCAACAAACTAATGACACCAGACAGATGGTGTTTCTTCTTTCCGTCATATTCCAGAGAGAGTATGGGCATGCTGAGTTAATGTAAAGGTTACCCTTGCTTGAAAGCCAGTCATATCAGACCTTAGGGTTCAGTGCTCATCTCCATTTGTAGCCAAAGAGCCAGTGCTGTCTGTGTCTGCAGATGTTTCTGTGGATATGTAGCAGGTGTGACTAGACACTGAAGTGCACAGAACGCCTGTTTACCTTCCCACTGAAGTGGCACCTACTGTATTTATCTACTTGCAATTTCTTGCTTTCAAACTGCTAGATTGGCAGGAGCTGGGACAGAGATGGGAGCTCATTCCATCGTGCAGTAGACAGGTCTTGAATTGCTGACCTGCCAATGTCCCAGCTGTCAAGTTCAGTGTCTTAACCACTAAGCCACCGCAGACCCTTATTGCTAATGTAGGAGGTTCCTAACAGTCTATCACAATGATCCTCAGCTGATGGCCCTCCAGATATTTTGAGTTGCAACTCTCAGAATCTCTGACCCTTGGCCTCATGTCCTGGGGCTTCTGGGAGCTGAAGTCCAGCATATATGCAGCACTAAAGATTCAGAATCAATGGTGGGCAAAGCTTTAACCAGAGCTCTTTATTACACACGTGACATTGCTATCTACTAGTTGCTACTTCATTTCTGGTCCTGTAGTGCCAGCTAATATTTTTATGTCCCAAACTGGATGGGATCACAATTCAAGAAATTATCTTTTCCTATGTGTCAAGTGAAGTTTAACAGTCTACTCTAGACCCAAGAAATTAGATTGATCTATACAGCAGCATAATTGGAATGCTACTTTAGCTTCTCTGTTTGCTTTTTCTGTAGCCTTAAAAGTGAGACAGATTCATCAAGTCAGTCAGTCAATCTTTAGAGGATACTAGCATAGTTTGCCTGGCATTGCCGGGCTTTTAAAATATGTTTTGTATAGTTATGGGTTTTTTTCCTTTGTGGAGCAATTGTTGGTTGGCTCTTATGTTTTTTTGTTTGGTTGTGTTGTTTTTCCTTTCAAAAATGATACTGACTCATCTTTTTTTTTACAAAAATATTTTTTTTATTCTTTTCAAAATGCTGGTTTGTTTTTTAACATTTATCAAATTTAACTTTGCTCCTTTTCCTATTTACTAACAATAACTGGTTTTTTTTTTAAAAAAAGATAACTTTTTAACTTTAACTGTAGTTTGCATATTGTTGTGTTTTGTGTTCTTTGGGCCATCCGTTGTTTTTGTTGAATCTGCAATATAAGGAAATGTAATGTTAGTTACAGTTTGTTTGTTTTTTTAAAATTTGTCATTTTTGGGGGGATCTTTAAAAGGATATTTATTGTGTTAGATTGTTAGGTTTACCTTCATTCATCTTGTGTGGTCCATTTTACTTGGCCGTCATCTTGTTTGTCATCTTTTGGGTGAACTGTGGAAAGAGATTACTTGGTTAAGTTTTTCTTTTTTTTGTTTATGATTATTTGTCAATTCATTTATGTGTAAATATCTTTTCTTACCTTTTGGTCTTCTTAATGGATATTTGCTCATGGTGATGTAGTTGTCTAGTATTTCCAATGGTGTTTGTAATTGTGTCTGTTTGTTGGACTCATTAGCCACTGTAGTTGCATTTTTATTATTTTGTCTACTGTGAGAGTTGTTGGGTTGCTGTATTGTCCATAGGTGTCATTTGCGTGGTTATGTTCTTGTTAGTTGGTCTTGTATTGTCCTGTCTGGTTTTTTTGTTAATCTTATCTATTATGTTCTGCAATTTTTCATTTTCCTGGATTGTACTAATTTTGTTGTCTGATTCTGTTTGTGTAGATTTGTCTATATTCCATTTTTGGTCTGTTTGTGATGCTTTGTCTTTTTGTTGGCCATTTTCAATTCCCTGGTTTCTTGGTTGTTGATTTTTTGGTTTTGTGTTCATTGTGGTAATTGTGTTAGTTTTCCATGGCAATATTGCTTGACGTTTCTGATTTGTTCTGGGTGTCCAGGTCCATTCATTTCTGGCTGATACACTTTTGTTTTTAATGTCCTGTATTTGTGATTTCTGTTGGGGTGGCTTTTCCTTTCTACTTGCATTTCTTTTGTTTGTGCTGCTTTCTCTATTTCAATTTGTTTGGGTATTTCTGTAATTGTTGGTTCGTTTACCTCAGTTGTTGTTTCTGTCTTTGTTTGCCCATCAATTATCTTTTTAGGTGGGCCATACCATCCACCACCACCGCCACCGCGAGGAGGCTACCCGCGGCCAGGAGCAGCCGCGAGACCACCCCAGCCGGGGGTGAGGAGGACCGGGCAGGTGGTGGGAGAGGTCGCGATCCTCCACCGCCGCCACCGCGAGGAGGCTGCCCGCGGCCAGGAGCAGCCGCAGGACCACCCCAGCCGGGGGTGGGGAGGACAAGGCAGGCGGCGGGAGAGGTCGTGATCCTCCACCGCCGCCGCCGCGAGGAGGCTACCCGCGGCCAGGAGCAGCCGTGAGACCACCCCAGCCGGGGGTGAGGAGGACCGGGCAGGCGGCGGGAAAAGTCACCATCCACCACCGCCGCCACCGCAAGGAGGCTACCCGCGGCCAGGAGCAGCCGCGAGACCACCCCAGCCGGGGGTGAAGAAGACCAGGCAGGCGGCGGGAAAAGTCACCATCCACCACCACCGCCAGAGGCAGAGGAAGAGGAACAGCTGACCCACGGGGAAAACATCCACTGCTCACCACTGCGATGTCACGGGAGCAAGGGACCCAGAGACAACAACCACACCTGGGGAGTGAGGACACAAGGATAAGTAGCTGATGTGAAAAATGTAGCTGAATTAATATAGCAACTGACATAGCGACTTTACACTGACTTAATATAGCAATTAACATAGAGACTGTGTTTTAGAGTGTGATAATTATGCATGATAATATGTTGTTTAAACTGTTTTAAATTTTTAAAACTGTGATATGATGTATGATGCGAGAAAAAATGGCGTAGAAACCGGCAAACCACGCCACAAAGCTTGCCAAGAGAACCCTATTGACCAAAACAAAAGGCAAAACAAAGGGGCAAACAAAGGGGCAGGCTAGGTGATACAGGATGCTTAACACCACAGAGTGGAGGGAGGGGAGGGACAGGAAGGAGGGAGGAGGAATGCAATGTTGTAAGGAGCAATACTGCATAGGGACATGGAATGTGAGATCAATGAACCAAGGTAAACTAGAAGTGGTAAAAAATGAGATGGAAAGAATAAGCATTGACATCTTGGGAATCAGTGAGCTAAAATGGACAGGGATGGGCGAATTCAGCTCTGGAAACCATCACATCTACTACTGTGGACAAGAAAACCTTAGAAGACATGGAGTAGCCATAATTGTCAATAAAAGAGTGAGAAGAGCAGTAATGGGATACAACCTCAAAAATGACAGAATGATGTCAGTAAGATTTCAGGGCAAACCCTTCAATGTTACTGTGATCCAAATATATGCACCAACCACTGGTGCAGATGAAGCCACAATGGACACGTTCTATGAGGACTTACAACACCTCATAGAACAAACACCAAGAAATGATGTCCAAATTATTTTAGGAGACTGGAATGCCAAAGTAGGAAATCAAAAAGTGGAGGGAATAACAGGCAAGTTCGGTCTTGGAACACAGAATGAAGCAGGGCAAAGATTGATAGAGTTCTGCCAAGAGAACGCACTGGTCATAGCAAACACCCTCTTCCAGCAACACAAGAGGCGACTTTACACATGGACATCACCAGATGGCCAACACCGAAACCAGATTGACTACATACTCTGCAGCCAAAGATGGAGAACCTCCATACAGTCAGCAAAAACAAGACCCGGAGCAGACTGTGGCTCAGATCACAACCTACTGATTGCAAAATTCAGGCTTAGACTAAAGAAAATAGGGAAAACAAAGAGACCAGACAGATATCACCTAGATAGCATCCCTAAAGAATACACAGTGGAGGTGATGAACAGATTCAATGGCTTAGACTCAATAGATAGAGTGCCAGAAGAATTATGGACAGAGATGAGGGACATCATGCAGGAAGCAGCAAAGAAAACCATACCAAAAGAAAAGAAGAGTAAGAAAGCAAAGTGGTTGTCTGATGAGGCTCTTAAAATAGCAGAGGAAAGAAGGAATGCAAAAGTCAAAGGAGAAAGGAAAAAATACAATCTTTTGAACACAGAATTTCAAAGAAAAGCAAGGAGAGATAAGGAAAACTACCTAAAAGAACAGTGCAAAGAAATGGAGGAAAACAACAAAAGAGGCAGAACCAGAGACCTTTTCAAAAAAATCCAGGAAATCAAGGGAACATTTAAAGCAAAAATGAACATGATAAGGGACAAAGACGGAAAGGAGCTAGCTGATGCAGAAGAAATTAAGAAAAGATGGAAAGAGTACACAGAGGAACTCTACAAAAAGGAACTCAACACTCCTGATAGCCACAATGATGAAGAAATTGAACCTGAGCCAGACATCCTGGAGAGTGAAGTCAGAAAGGCCCTAAAGAGCACTGCAAACAACAAAGCTAGTGGAGATGATGGTATCCCAGTTGAATTTTTCAAAGCTCTAAAAGATGATGGCATCAAATTACTGCATTCAATATGCCAGCAGATTTGGAAAACAAAACAGTGGCCACAGGACTGGAAAAGATCAGTATATGTTCCAATCCCAAAAAAGGGCAATGCCAAAGAATGCTCAAATTATCGAACAATTGCGCTCATCCCACACGCCAGCAAGGTGATGCTCAAGATAATACAGGATAGACTTCAGCAGTATGTGGAAAGAGAACTACCAGAGGTGCAGGCTGGTTTCAGAAGAGGCAGGGGGACTAGAGACCACATTGCCAACATACGCTGGATCATGGAGAAAACAAAGGAATACCAGAAACAAGTTTACTTTTGCTTTATTGATTACACTAAGGCATTTGATTGTGTGGATCACAACAAGATGTGGCAAGTGATTAAAGAGATGGGAATACCAGAGCATCTCATATGCCTCCTGAGAAATCTGTACAGGAACCAAGAAGCAACAGTTAGGACAGAACACGGAATGACAGAGTGGTTTGGAATAGGAAAAGGAGTAAGACAAGGCTGCATTTTGTCACCCTGCTTATTCAACTTATACACAGAGCACATAATGCGCAACGCAGGGATGGAGGAATCACAATATGGGATCAAAATTGCTGGGAGAAACATCAACAATCTGAGATATGCAGATGACACCACCTTAATGGCAGAAAGTGAGGAAGACCTAAAGAATCTCTTGATCGGTTTGAAGGAAGAGAGTGCAAAAGCTGGCTTGAGACTCAATATCAAGAAAACCAAGATAATGGCAACAGGCCCGATCAGTTCCTGGAAAATAGATGGGGAAGAAGTAGAAGCAGTGACAGATTTTACATTCTTAGGATCTAAGATCACTGCAGATGGAGATTGCAGCCATGAAATAAAAAGGCGACTGATTCTTGGGAGACAAGCCATGAGAAACCTGGGGAACATGGTGAAAAGCAGAGACATCACCTTGAAAACAAAAATTAGAATAGTCAAAGCAATGGTATTCCCAGTGGTAATGTACGGATGTGAGAGCTGGACAATTAGGAAAGCTGAACGCAGAAGAATAGATGCCTTTGAAATGTGGTGCTAGAGGAGAGTTTTGAGGGTACCCTGGACAGCGAGGAGAACAAATAGGTCAATCTTAGAAGAAATCAACCCTGACTGCTCATTGGAAGGTCAAATAGTAAAGATGAGGCTAAAGTACTTTGGGCATCAAATGAGAAGGGAGGATTCACTTGAGAAGGCCGTGATGTTGGGAAAGGTGGAGGGCAAAAGAAGAAGGGGGAGGCCAAGGATGAGATGGATAGATGGTATTGTAGACACAATGGGCACAGAACTGGGAGGACTGAGGGGGATGGTGGAGGACAGAGGTGCCTGGAGAACGATGGTCCATAGGGTCGCAAAGGGTCGGAATCGACTGTGCGACTGAACAACAACATGTTTTTTCAATGTCTATCTTTTCCTGTTTGTTATTTTCTATAGGTTTTTCATTTTGATTTGGTTCTTTTAATTGTGTAATTGTTTCTTGCCTTTGTACTTTTTCAGTATTTTTGTTATTCCAAGTTTTGCAATTTTGGGGGGTCATTTCCTTTTGGTTAATTTTGTCTATTATTTCTTGAATTTTCTTTTTTGAGTCATCTGTTAGGTCTTTGAATTTGTCATCATTTATATCATCTTTGTTAATTTCTTTTGTTTTTTCTTGTTCCTCATCATTATTTTCCTCTTCCTCAGTGCTGCTGTATTCTTGTATTGAAACTACTGTGTACTCCTCAGTTTGCATTTCCTCTATCTGCATTATTTTCTTAACATGCCCCTCTTGGTATAGAGTTAATTTTGTGGCTTTAATGGCACCCTTATTATTATTCTCTTTGGATTCTCCATCCCCCATTTGTATTTCAGTTTCTATTTTGTTTTGAAAATTTTCCTTGCCTGTAATTCCTGTAGTTTGCTCCATTATTTTCTCCCCTCCTTCGTTGTTTAGAGATTAGTATTTTCATTTATTTTCCTGCGTTCAGGTTTGGCAATGCAGTCCCTGTTCTGTACTTTTCTGCACTTGTTCTCCTTGGCGCTTTGGCTCTTTGCACAGACGTTCTGGAATGCTCGTTCTTTGTCTTTAATATGTGTTTTTTTCTGATTTATTTATCGCGTTGTTTGGAATGGGATTTTGCGTTGCTTTCTGCTTTTGGTGTACGCGTGGTTTACTTTTTTTTTAAGATCTTGGGATTTTGGCTCGCGCCCCTTTGGATAAGTCTGTAACTTCATTGTTCGATGCCACCCTTTTTTGGCTTTCGCAACCTTGGATTATTTTGAATCCTCAGTGCTGGATGCTTTCGGTGTTTTTAGGTAAGTTCGTTCCATTTTGGCTTTTTATTTTGCTGGGGTGGCTTATCTAGATAAGTTCACGGAGGCTAGGACGGGGCGCTTGTGGCTTTGCCATTGCGGGTGGGGGGGGGGCTTTTCTAAATAAGTTCACGGAGGCTAGGACGGGGTGCTTGTGGCTTTGCAATTGCAGTTGGGGGGGGGGGTTTCAAATAAGTTCACGGAGGCTAGTATGGGGCACTTGTTGTTTTGCAATTGCAGGTGGGGGGGGGCTGGGTTACTTTTTTTTCCCCTTCGGGTCATGCTGGCTTTGCCTTTTGGAAGTTGTTTTTTTTTTTTGCTTTGTTCTCGGCAGCAGTTATGGGGAAGATGGGCACCGGCGGTGTGGGGTTTTTTGTTTCCCCCCCGCAGGCCTTGTCCGTGGGGAAGATGAGCATTTGCTGTGGGCTTTTTGTTTAAACTTTTTTTGTTCTCGCGCCGTCCGCCTCAGCATTCTGTGCGCTAATGGCACGCAGGATGCTGGGGTTTGTAGTTATGGGTTGGTGCTTTGTGTTTGTGCTGCGTTTTTTTAAAATGGTTTTCTTTTGATTGGCTGCGGCGCGTTTCCGAACGCTGCACTGTGTGAGAGCCTCTCAGCCTGATTGGCTGCGGCGCGGCGCAAGGAATGTTGGGAAGTGAAGTTGTTTCCCTTTCTTCGCGTTTGTGGGGCTGTTGCCCCACTGCCGGTTTTCTCAATCCTTCGTTGACCTGCGGACCCAGAGCGGCCATGTGCAGGAAGGGTGAGTGCAGGCAAGTAGGGCGAGGCATAGCAACCTATAGCCAGTTCCAACGGTTAACCCTTGGATTTATAGGTTAAGATTGGACACCATCATGCCTTTAGAGCAGTGGTTTCCAACCTTTTTTTTTCTCACCATGCCCACCTAAGCATCTCTAAAATCCTGATTCCACCTCCACCCCACCCCAGTGACATATAATTCTTATTATTCAAAAGGTAAACTCCTATTTATATGGAGGAAGCCTAAAAGGCCATTCACTGTTAATAATTAATTCTCAAATTGCCTCCCTGTGGGGTGTGTGCCCCACGTTGGGAACCACATCTTTAAAGATAGAAGGGGTCTAATTCAGCCATATGATACATTATGAATAATGCCTCTCTGAGACTTTTGATGTGGCTGTGCTTAATAATTGTTTCTATTACATTGGACAGCATGATTCATCATTATGTTATAGAATTTTATTTTATTGTCTTCTGCAGGCATCCATACATTGTTACATTCCAGGAATGTGGAGTATAACAGGAGGCTGTGAAAATGAGCTCTCAGGTCATAGTTACAAAGAGACTACAACCCCAAGGCTGGAAAAATAAACAGTCGGAATCTATCACTTCGTAACAGTCTAAAAATCTCTGTGCTCCATCTACATTTGAATGTACATCTTATGGCTGCATGCAGATGGACTTGATTTCTCAGGCCCAATTGCATGTGCGGAATGTCATCACAGAGATGTCTACCAAATTGCTCAGAGTCCTCACTGAATAATGACTCCAAGGTATCACTAGGTATTCACTGCTTACCTAGTGAATACCTAAAAGAATTCCTGCTGTCTTTTTTGCACATCATTTATTTGGGTTGGTTTCATCATTTATGTTTATAATTTTATATTTTTCTTATACAAATCTTTTAATTTGTTGTACACAAACAATTAAACCAGAGATTGGTATGGCTTTAGTGGTCATGTCTGTCAAGCTGAATTAACCCAACAGCTATACCGCCATCATCAGGACAAAAAAAATCTGTTTCAATTATATGCGTTCTGGATTAATGAACAAAATTAATAGAGAACATTCTGATTTTTAATAAGGTGAACTATCTTGATAGAAATATTAGAAAAAACCTGTAAGTCATAATGAGTGAATTGGGACACAAACATGTTTCTTTTCTGATACACATGTCAGGCTACTATGAACAGCATCACAGTGAAGTAGCTCTTCATTGGGCATGTTCTGAGTGTAGAAAGAGTGTATCCACTGCAGTCAGAAATGATACCAGAAAAAAACTGGTTTGGCAGATTGAAGGAATGGTAAAGACCATTACTACAGAGGTAAGGATTTTGTAAAATACACGTTACATACAAATATAATATACTGTAGTATGAATGGAAATTACGAGGGAATGTATAGGACATCTGAAAATGTTTGAGGAAAACATTTCCCACTCTTGGAATAAAGCTTTGAAATGATGAGTTCCAAGTTAATATACAGGTAGTTACCATATAATAAGTTACTCTTTTTAAAAATTTGGTTTGGTTTAATTTGGTTTTGTAAATGTGACATTTATGTCACAGTGATAAACTGTGATATTGTGCATGATAATACTTTGTTTTAAAACTGTTTAAACTGTGATAACATGTGTGATGGGAAAAGACTGGCGTAGAGACCGGCAAGGCATGCCACAAAGTCTGCCAAGAGAACCCTATGGACCAAAACAAAAGGCAAAACAAGGGGATGCTCAGCACAGCAGATCTGAAAAGGGGGAGGGATACGAAAGGGGGAGGAGAAATACAGTGTTGCAGGGAACAATACTGCATAGGGACATAGAATGTGAGGTCTATGAATCAAGGAAAACTGGAAGTGGTAAAAAATGAGATGGAAAGAATAAGCATTGACATCTTGGGCATCAGTGAGCTCAAATGGACAGGGATGGGTGAATTCAGCTCTGGAAACCATCATATCTACTACTGCGGGCAAGAAAACCTTAGAAGAAATGGAGTAGCCATAATTGTCAATAAAAGAGTGAGAAAAGCAGTAATGGGATACAATCTCAAAAATGACAGAATGATGTCAGTCAGATTTCAAGGCAAACCTTTCAATGTCACTGTGATCCAAATATACACACCAACCACTGGTGCAGATGAAGCCACAATGGACCAGTTCTATGAGGACTTACAACACCTCATAGAACAGACACCAAGAAATGATGTCCAAATTATATTAGGAGACTGGAATGCCAAAGTAGGAAATCAAAAAGTGGAGGGAATAACAGGCAAATTTGGTTTTGGAACACAAAATGAAGCAGGGCAAAGATTGATAGAGTTCTGCCAAGAGAACGCACTGGTCATAGCAAACACTCTCTTCCAGCAGCACAACAGGCGACTTTACACATGGACATCACCAGATGGCCAACACCGAAACCAGATTGACTATATACTCTGCAGCCAAAGATGGAGAACCTCCATACAGTCAGCAAAAACAAGACCTGGAGCAGACTGTGGCTCAGATCACAACCTACTGATCGCAAAATTCAGGCTTAGACTAAAGAAAATAGGGAAAACACGGAGACCAGAAAGATATCACCTAGACAGCATCCCTAAAGAATACACGGTGGAGGTGATGAACAGATTTAATGGCTTAGACTTGGTAGACAGAGTACCGGAAGAATTATGGACGGAGATGAGGGACATCATGCAGGAAGCAGCAAAGAAAACCATACCAAAAGAAAAGAAGAGTAAGAAAGCAAAGTGGTTGTCTGATGAGGCTCTTAAAATAGCAGAGGAAAGAAGGAACGCAAAAGTCAAAGGAGAAAGGAAAAACTACAACCATTTGAACACAGAATTTCAAAGAAAAGCAAGGAGAGATAAGGAAAACTACCTAAAAGAACAGTGCAGAGAAATGGAGGAAAACAACAAAAGAGGCAGAACCAGAGATCTTTTCAAAAAAATTGGGGAAATCAAGGGAACATTTAAAGCAAAAATGAACATGATAAGGGACAAAGACGGAAAGGAGCTAGCTGATGCAGAAGAAATTAAGAAAAGATGGAAAGAGTACACAGAGGAACTTTACAAAAAGGACCTCAACACTCCTGATAATCACAATGATGAAGAAATTGAACTTGAGCCAGACATCCTGGAGAGCGAAGTCATAAAGGCCCTAAAGAGCACTGCAAACAACAAAGCTAGTGGAGATGATGGTATCCCAGTTGAATTTTTCAAAGCGCTAAAAGATGATGGCGTCAAATTACTGCATTCAATATGCCAGCAGATTTGGAAAACAAAACAGTGGCCACAGGATTGGAAAAGATCAGTATACGTCCCAATTCCAAAAAAGGGCAATGCCAAAGAATGTTCAAATTATCGAACAATCGCGCTCATCCCACATGCCAGCAAGGTGATGCTCAAGATAATACAGGACAGACTTCAGCAGCATGTGGAGAGAGAATTACCAGAGGTGCAGGCTGGTTTCAGAAGAGGCAGGGGGACTAGAGACCACATCGCCAACATACGCTGGATCATGGAGAAAACAAAGGAATACCAGAAACAAGTTTACTTTTGTTTTATTGACTACACTAAGGCATTTGACTGTGTGGACCACAACAAGATGTGGCAAGTAATTAAAGAGATGGGAATACCAGAGCACCTCATATGCCTCCTGAGAAATCTGTACATGAACCAAGAAGCAACAGTTAGGACAGAACATGGAATAACAGAGTGGTTTGGAATAGGAAAAGGAGTAAGACAAGGCTGCATTTTGTCACCATGCTTATTCAACCTATACACAGAGCACATAATGCGCAGTGCAGAGATGGAGGAATCACAATATGGGATTAAAATCGCTGGGAGAAACATCAATAATCTGAGATATGCAGACGATACCACCCTAATGGCAGAAAGTGAGGAATTCCTAAAGAATCTCTTGATTGGGCTGAAGGAGGAGAGTGCAAAAGCTGGCTTGAGACTCAATATCAAGAAAACCAAGATAATGGCAACAGGCCCAATCAGTCCCTGGAAAATAGATGGGGAAGAAGTAGAAGCAGTGACAGATTTTACTTTCTTAGGATCAAAGATCACTGCAGATGGGGATTGCAGCCATGAAATAAAAAGGCGACTGATTCTTGGGAGACAAGCGATGAGAAACCTGGGGAACATAGTGAAAAGCAGAGACATTACATTGCAAACAAAAATTAGAATAGTCAAAGCAATGGTTTTCCCAGTAGTAATGTATGGATGTGAGAGCTGGACAATTAGGAAGGCTGAACGCAGAAGAATAGATGCCTTTGAAATGTGGTGTTGGAGGAGGGTTTTGAGAGTCCCCTGGACAGCGAGGAGAACAAATAGGTCAATCTTAGAAGAAATTAACCCTGACTGCTCATTGGAAGGTCAAATAGTAAAGATGAAGCTAAAATACTTTGGACATCAAATGAGAAGGGAGGATTCACTTGAGAAGGCATTGATTTTGGGAAAGGTGGAGGGCAAAAGAAGAAGGGGGAGTCCAAGGATGAGATGGCTAGATGGTATTATAGACACAATGGGCACAGAGCTGGGAGGGTTGAGGGGGATGGTAGAGGACAGAGGCGCCTGGAGGAAAATGGTCCATGGGGTCGCAAAGGGTCGGAGTCGACTGTGCGACTGAACAACAACAAAATGTGACATTTAGATGTGATATTGCAAAAGAAACATAATACAGTTTTATGCAATGAGTAATATGTCTAGACGGTTTCCAAAGTAATTACTCACGTAAGGCATTTTAGAGTCATTTTGACAGGAATTTTTCAAGTTTTCTCCTAGTCTTAAAAATCATGGGCTCCTCTCTACAAAGGAAAGGTAACAAAAAAACAAAACAATCTGCTTTCCGCACAGTATTGAGAATTAAGAATAAGGAATTGGAGAATTTTTAAAAAAATGATGAGTCACAGGAATGAGTGGTGCCCTCTAAGTGTTCTGTAGGTTTTGTTGAGGAATTACTAGTTCTGGGAGTTGTTTCTGTTTATTTTATTCAAGTGTCTTTTCTACATTACATGGTCATTTCAACATCATTGAATGTGATTGTTTTTTAAAGGAGTTGTCAAATGAATTATGAATTATGGTGACCCTTTATTCCCCAGAGGTTTTTTAGATAGGAAATCCGTTTGAGGCTTGAATACGTAGTAATATAATATAATGTTTTATTCTGGTAGTTAATATATTCAGTATCTTCCAGTAGAGCAATACAACAAGTCCAATACATTGTGAAAGTCAACCGGTATGCAGACTCTTTCAGGAGAATTTCCCTTCATCAGACAACTTGACTTGCTAACTTTCCAATATCTGAAAATATATACAATATATATATAAAAATTAATTCTGAACTGGAATATTGCTACTGAGCTAAGTATAAAAGAGAAACCCACCTGGATATATAACATTTAGTTTTCAAAGGGTATCTTGTTTTCATGTTGCATCCAAACCTCTTTTCGTTTATTCATTTTGGGCTGTGGATGTTACTGTCTCAAAATATTACTCCCCTTATAAATCCTGCTGATAGGAAACCAGGTGTGCATAATCTAGCATTCCCCTCCCATGCCTCCTAATTGACTAAATATATTTATACATTTTTATATTTTTATACATTTTATATTCCAGGGCTACAAATTGACATAATTGTGTAAAGGGGGACAAAAATATATATCTACAGAAGTACATTACACCACAATGCTTGAACTCTTAACAATCTCAGAATTGTATTAGCCAGGATAACTGCAGATGTTACTAATTACTTACATGGCCAGCGTTATCCTGGCTAATACAATTCTGAGATTGTTAAGAGTTCAAGCATTGTGGTGTAATGTACTTCTGTAGATATATATTTTTGTCCCCCTTTACACAATTATGTCAATTTGTAGCCCTGGAATATAAAATGTATAAAAATATAAAAATGTATAAATATATTTAGTCAATTAGGAGGCATGGGAGGGGAATGCTAGATTATGCACACCTGGTTTCCTATCAGCAGGATTTATAAGGGGAGTAATATTTTGAGACAGTAACATCCACAGCCCAAAATGAATAAACGAAAAGAGGTTTGGATGCAACATGAAAACAAGATACCCTTTGAAAACTAAATGTTATATATCCAGGTGGGTTTCTCTTTTATACTTTGCTCAGTAGCAATATTCCAGTTCAGAATTAATTTTTATATATATATTGTATATATTTTCAGATATTGGAAAGTTAGCAAGTCAAGTTGTCTGATGAAGGGAAATTCTCCTGAAAGAGTCTGCATACCGGTTGACTTTCACAATGTATTGGACTTGTTGTATTGCTCTACTGGAAGATACTGAATATATTAACTACCAGAATAAAACATTATATTATATTACTACGTATTCAAGCCTCAAACGGATTTCCTATCTTTGAACATTGCCACACCGTTTGGCCACTTCTGTGTACCTGTGCTTTTGCATTTCTTGGCTTTATGGCATTTGAGAATGGGCAGATCCTCCAATGGCACCTCTATTTTGATGTTTCAAACTGTTTACTCAGGGCTTTTACAAAGACTATAAAACAGTGGGGATTCCACAAGCATGAGACCTCTTCCCACAGCTGTTACTAATTACTTACATGGCCAGCATTATCCTGGCTAATACAATTCTGAGATTGTTAAGAGTTCAAGCATTGTGGTGTAATGTACTTCTGTAGATATATATTTTTGTCCCCCTTTACACAATTATGTCAATTTGTAGCCCTGGAATATAAAATGTATAAAAATATAAAAATGTATAAATATATTTAGTCAATTAGGAGGCATGGGAGGGGAATGCTAGATTATGCACACCTGGTTTCCTATCAGCAGGATTTATAAGGGGAGTAATATTTTGAGACAGTAACATCCACAGCCCAAAATGAATAAACGAAAAGAGGTTTGGATGCAACATGAAAACAAGATACCCTTTGAAAACTAAATGTTATATATCCAGGTGGGTTTCTCTTTTATACTTAGCTCAGTAGCAATATTCCAGTTCAGAATTAATTTTTATATATATATTGTATATATTTTCAGATATTGGAAAGTTAGCAAGTCAAGTTGTCTGATGAAGGGAAATTCTCCTGAAAGAGTCTGCATACCGGTTGACTTTCACAATGTATTGGACTTGTTGTATTGCTCTACTGGAAGATACTGAATATATTAACTACCAGAATAAAACATTATATTATATTACTACGTATTCAAGCCTCAAACGGATTTCCTATCTTTGAACATTGCCACACCGTTTGGCCACTTCTGTGTACCAGAGGTTTTTTAGACATAGAGAACACAGTGGTTTGTGTTTCCCTTTTTCTGGAGTTGCTCTGGGACAGTTCCCAAAACTAAACAGGCTGCCTCTTTTCCTAGGAGGCACAGTTTGGAATCAAACTCCCAACCTCTGCCTCTTCAGTTGTGCACCTACATCACTGAGCTATCCAGCCAAATGTGATAGGACCTAACTTTCTTCTGCACCTATTAAATAAACAGCTGTATAAATTTTCCTGAGCAAAAGCTATTCCATCTTGAATCCCCTGCCCCTGCTATTAAATAAGGTCAAGCAACTGATATCAGGGACCATGTTCGAGCAGTACAATAATGCAACCAATTACCTGAGGAGGAGGAGGAGAGTGCTCTGTCATTGGAGGCATTCAGGAGAAAATTGGACATCTGTCACATCTTCTTTGACTTTGCACTGAGCATGGAGTTGGACATGAGAGCCTTATAAGCTCCTTCCAAGTCAATTATTCTATGAGTCAGGAGTGATTTTAGTTGTTTAATATATTGTTACATTCCTACTTGGTGGAGTGTCTACCTCTTAGAACATCATCCTGCATCACATGATCCTCCCAGGTGGGTCATCTTTGGGTACCGATGCCAAAAATAGCATCATTTGTCCGTCCTTGCTCCTCTTGACCTCTCAGCGGCTTTCGATACTGTCGACCATGGTATCCTTCTGGAACAGCTCCGAGGATTGGGGATCCAGGGCACAGTGTGGTCCTGGTTTTCCTCATTTCTGAAGGGCCGGACCCAGTTGGTTTGGTTGGAGAGTGAGAGGTCCAGCCCTAGGCCTCTCCAATATGGGGTGCCTCAGGGCTCAGGGCTCTTGCCTCTCCTATTTAATATCTACATGAAGCCGCCGGGTGAGATCATCCGTTCCCACGGAGTGAGGTATCATCAATATGCAGATAATACTCAGCTATATATCTCAGCCCGTGGTGATCCAAGTGATGTTGCTAAATTCCTATTCAGGTGTCTGGAGGCAGTCAGGGTCTGGATGGGGGACAACGGGCTACAACTGAATCCTGGTGAGACTGAGTGGCTGTGAGTCAGGGGCCCTGTGTTATCCTGGGAATTACCATTTTTGGAGCTGGATGGGGCTCTTTTGCCGCTGACAGACCTGGTGTGTAATTTGGGGGTCCTCCTGGACTCACGACTCCTGCTCGATGAGCAGGTGGCAGTTGTGGCTAGGAGGGCTTTCGCACAACTTTGTGTCATTCGCCAATTACGCCCACTCCTGGGCCGGGACTCCTTGCTTATGGTCACACATGCTCTGGTCACCTCCAGACTGGATTATTGTAATGCGCTCTACATGGGGCTGCCCTTGATGACCATTTGGAGGCTGCAGCTGGTTCAGAATGTGGCTGCCCATGTAGTGATGGGGTGTGGGCGTTATGCCCACCCCTCATCCCTGCTACGGGAGCTGCATTGGTTGCCAGTGTGCCCTACATGGTAGTGGGTCAAGATACTTAAGAGAGCACATCACCCTGAGGACATCTGCCCATCCCACTAGAGCGGACCGGAGGGGCTCTTTAAAGATGCCAACTGCTGGAAAGGCTCGCCTCTCTAGCACTAGAAGAAAAGCCTTTTCGGTATCTGCTCCGGCCCTATGGAACCTCCTGCCAGTTGAACTGCGTCTACAGACAGATTTGCTGCCCTTCAGGAAAGAATTAAAAACCTGGGTGGCGGGGCAGGTGTGCGGAGGTGGAGGGGGATGACCCCCCCCGGCTCATTTAGAGCAGGATCACTCAGGTTTTTAGCTTTTAACTAGATGTTCTTTTCTGCATTTTTTGGAATTTTGGGGGGTATTTTTGTAGTTTATTGTTGGGGGTTTTATGTATGCTGCCCAGAGTCGCATGTCGATTGGGGCGGCTATACAAACCGAATAAAATAAATAAATAAATAAATAAAATAAGAAAGGCCATGACTTGGAAAAGAGCATTTTCGGTGGCAGTGCCAACCCTATGGAACTCGCTCCTGGTGGAACTGCATCAGACCACTTACTTACTGACATTTAAGAAGCAGCTAAAATGCCTTCTGTTCAGGAAGGCATTTGAAAAGGGGTCATCATCAGCCTAGTCTGAGGCTTCTCGCCATTACCCCACCCTTGTTAATTTAGGCCCGGTTTTATTTTTTAAAAAATTGTGTGGTTGTAAGATGTCGTTTTATGATTGTGTGAACTTTAAGATGTTTTTGATATATTGTTGGTAGCTACCCAGAGTGGGGATGAATCCCCAGATTCAACTGCTGCTGCTGCTGCTGCTGTCATCCAGAAGGCGGTAAAGACAGGCACCTAAGGTTATTTTGGCCAAAATAACCCATGTGCTGCTATGACTAGCTTTTTAACTTGTGAAAGAATGCTTCATTTGCTATTCTCCCTCTGATAACAAAATATTTGGGGCCTTACATGCCGAGTCTTGCTTTATCACCCCTTTACTGAGCAAGCCAGAGCTCAGTAATGCTTCCTCTTTAAAGTCCACCAGGTTAAGTGGAGAAATAGGAAACAAAGGGAAGGCTCCAGTTGGTGGGATATTTGCTTTAAAAGATTTGGCCTCATGATCCAGGAACAATGGTGCAAAATATGGAGTCAAGAACTGATTACCAGTGCCTTTCACATTCCAGAAAAGTATTTTAATACTCTTCATGTTTAAACAAACAAATTTCTCTACTTAGTCCATAGCTGTCAAGTATCCCTTGTTGGCCAGGAAAACCCCTTATTTTACCCTCTTTCCCACTGTCATCCCTTATTAATTAGACTGCAATGCCCTATTGTCGCCATTGGAGGGCAGCACAGGATAAGCATAGCTGTCAAGTATCCCTTATTTGCTGGGAAATTTCCCTTATTTCCAAATCCAAAACTTGACAGGTATGACTTAGTCTCAACAGGGCACGTGTACTACTACAGATAATACATCCCCTTTCCCACTTATAAGACAACATAGAAAAACATAACAAAGAATACACGAAAAAACAAATTCATTACCCTCCCCACCTTTTCCATACAAAAAAAAAAAAGATTCACTGCTGAAAATCAAGGAGGGGAGGGGGGAATGGAGCAAGTGAGCATTCTTATACATTACGTGTCCTGTCTTCAGTGTCCCCTAACCATTTGTTAGTTAATTTTTCTGCCACATTCTCTACTACTTTATTCTTAAGTTTCTTTGGAGTGAGTTGTATATATTCCAGCTATTATCAAAGCTTCTTTGAGATCCTCCCACTCTTTATTATTATTCTCTATGATTTTTGCTTCAACCAAGACATCTAGAACAAACGATCCTTCTCTTATTACAAATGTTTTGCCTGAGTTGGTAAATTTCAATTTTTCGAAAACATCCAGTGATACTCAATTCCTTTTCCCCTTAATTTCTTTGTGAGTGGTTTAATTTGAGTTCTCCATACTTTTTCTTCAATTGAAATATCATTGAAGACTTCAATAGAATCCCCATGTAACTTTAAAACAGTTGCACCATTTTTCTTTATGTGCTGCATCACACTTGTCTTAATTCCTTCATTTGTAAACTTTACAAGCACATTTCTATTACCAATTATTGACTTTTTAGATCCTAATCTAAAAACACTCACTATATCTTCATTATCAAACTTCTTTAGTTTCAAATCATTCAACCAACTCAGGATTCTAAACTTCAGCCGATCCAGTACCCTCTCTGAGATATTTCTAATTATCAAATTTCGCTTTCTCACTTGCTCCTTTAGGAACTCTAATCTTTTTCCTTGATCATCCAACTTTATCTCTCTTTCTTTTGCCTTTTCTTGAACTTCCTGAACTTCCTTCATCAACATCTCAACTTCTTTAATGTTCATATTCATACCTTCTTTTAACTCTGATACTTCATTCATAATTTTTGTAGTGTCTACCTGCGTTGCTTCCAACATACCCTTGGCCATTAACAGCATTTTTGTTGAAAGTTCTCAAGACTTTCTTGCTGCATTTTGACGAAATCCTGATTATCCCGCATGCGCTGCTCCTCCATTGTCTGAAATTTTGCTTGTAAAAAATTCTCCAATTTGTCCAACCTCATTTCTATACTCCCTCTTGAATCAGTCACTTTAACACCTGAGGCACCATTCTGGCCTGTTGTCTCCTACCCCTCACAAATTTCTTGTTCGTTCTTCTCATTTGATAATCCACTAGTTATTTGTCCTTCAACCATTTTTTAACCACTTTCTTCTTTATAGCCCCTTGACTACTTTCTGGTTCATTCATATTTTGTTGCTGTAAATGTTGTTCTTCCTCTAAATGGTGTACTTAAAGGAAATGAATTATGATAAAATAGAAGTGGTATGGATTGAAAAAATACGGCAATACACAAATTTGAATTTATCTTGTTTCGGACGAATAGCACTTTGTAAGATGAAGCTGTTGCCTAGGTTGAACTTTTTGTTTGATAACTTACAAATTCAAATTAGGGAGAAAGAGTTTTAAAAAATTCAGACTCTTATCAACAATTATTGTAATGGAGGAAAGAGAGCAAGAATTCCGAAACTTCTCTGGTATACTTCGCAGAAATTAAGTGGGTTAGGAATACCAAATATTAAAAATTATTATATAGCGTTTAAATTAAGGAGTATTTGCAAATTATTAATGAGGGAAGAAATTATATGGGAAAGGATAGAAATGCGTGAATGTGGGAAAGGCAATTTTTCTAAACAGAACTAAGAGCTTAAGTAATTTGAAAAATAAACTGCTAAAGGGGTTATTACATACATAGTCAACTCTAAAGAGAAAATTGGCTCCAGGTTTATCACCAATTATCGAATTGAAAGATGTGAAATCATTCCCAATAAATGTAGATAAAAAATAGAAGAAATTTTAGTAAGAAATGATGTGCTTTTGTTAAAAAAATTGGTTAGAAAAATGTAAGGATGAGGTGAAAAAATCAGATTTATTTAGGCAATTAAATTTAAATAGGTTACAAATGATTAGGGTAAGTAATTGGAATAAAAAGTATTTAGGAGAATTTAGCCCAGAAAGAAATAGGAATCATTTGAGGACATGATATATAAGTTAAGAATGGGCCATATAGGCATAAAAGGACTGGTTAGTAAGATATATAAATTATTAAATCAGGATGATTAAGTGCAGGATGTACTGAGGATAGATTGGGAACAGGATTTAGGAATTAAAATTGATAGGACAAAATGGTCAAACATGTGGAAGAAAAGAATAATGAGAACACTATCCATCAGGGAAAAAGAGCACAATTATAAACTCCTGTGGAAATGGTATCTGACACCGGTCCGTCTAAGTCAAATGGATAATACAAAGTCACAATATTGTTGGAGATGTAAAAATGCTCTGGGCTTTTATTCTCATATGCGGTGGTACTGTGGAATTATAAGACAATTTTTGGACAAAAGTTGAAAATGAAATCAAAAAAATCTATGATATAGATATTAAACTGAATGTGTGTATTGTCCTGTTAACAGATGTTGATGAAGTTAGAATGGATAAGTATAAAAAAGAGTTATTATCTATAATGTTAACAACGGCGAGACAATGCATTGCCCGAAACTGGAAGGAAGAAAAAATGCTTAAAATTGAAGAGTGGTATAATGAAATGTGAACGATTGCACTTAACAATAAACTTACTACATTTTAAAAAGGGACTGATTAAAGAAAATAAATTTTATGAAATCTGGAAATATTTTTTTGAATATACATTAAATAAGGGCCAAGGAGGAAAACCAATGTCTGATCAACTTGTTTTTTGGAAATAAAGTAGGAAACAAAGAATATAATTAGTCTATAGGGCATTGCAAATATCACTGGGTGTTATGTGTTTGTTTATGTGTTCGTTTATGTTGATATATTGATGTATTTGATGTAATGTTTATTTTTGTTATTAGAATTGTAATAAAAAATTTTTTTTAAAAAAAGAAGAAGTTTAGAAAGAAGTAAAGTCTTTTTTTCCAGCCATGTGGCCTGGAAGATGGAGGAGCTCAAATGGTCATATTTACTCTTCCAAGACAGAAAAAGCAAGAATGCAAGCGCAGCGCCAAAATGGCCGCCGTGCTCTTTGCGGGGGGCCCCCCACTGGACGAAGGCATCCGGGTAGTTAGGGGCGTGGCCAGCTCCCTTATAAAAGGGGTGGCCACGAGGCAGCCGAGCTGCCATTTTGCGAAGCGACGGAGCGGAGAAGTTTTTCCCTCTTGCCTCCGTCGCTCTTGCCTTGACTGGGAAGCCTTTTGGCTGCTGATTTTCTTCCTTCGGCTTCCCAGAGGTTGGACTGAGATGCCTTCCAAGAAGAAGGCGGCCGCGAGCGCGGCTCGTGCGGTTCGGAGGCGCAATCCGGGTCGGAGGACCGCAGCTGCGCCCCCCCCGGCAGCCGCCTTTGCCTGCACCCACCGGGACCGGTGGGATGGGGTCTATTCCCCCCTGGCCGGAGGCTGGGGACCCAAGCATGGGTCCAGCATGGGCTGCGGCCCGCGGCCCGCAAGCGGTGGACACCGCTCCTGGTGCCCATTCTACTGGGCCTTCCTCTATAGGGGCGCAGCTCACTCCGGGGCCTTCCAGCCTTGGGGGGTGGTGTGGTCCCCTTCCTTGGCAGGTGCCTACAGCGGCCCTACCGGGCCTGGGTGTGGGGTCATGGCCCTATTCGGGCCCTGGGGTACAAGGACCTGTACCCACGCCCGTGGCAGGCGGGCCGGCTGGCCCTTGGCCCCACGTCAGTGTGGAGGCCTTACTGGCCCGCGTTGCGGCCCTCGAGGCTTCCCTGGCTCGGGCCAGCCACGCTGGGGCTCCCTTTGGGGTTCATTTTGATGCGTCGTCTGCTGGGCAGCGGCAGGCGACGGGACGGGTCGAGCAGCTTGAGGCGCGTGGCGCGACTTCGGCCACTGCCTTGCAGCTCCCCAACCAACAGGCCAGTGCGGGTCAGGCCCCAGCGACGAGCTCTACGGCGGTCGGGAGCTCCGACGCCCACAGTGGGCCGGAACACCCGGTGGGGGCGGCCCGCGGGGGTGCAGCATGTGAGTATGCGGTCCAAACTAGTGCACCTACACATGTGGCCACGTTGAGGGGGGCTTTCCAATGGCCTTGGCCTCGCGTGGGTGGTGCGGCGGTACAGCCGCTGACGCCCCACCCGGCGACGACAACTACCACCCAGGGCCCCGGGGTGGGGGGTGTTTCCTACCCTGTGGGGAATGTTTTCGGGGTGGCTGGGCTAGTCCAAGCCCCTTTCCAGATGCCCGCAGTTTCTGCGGTGCCTGTCTCGGCCTTGCCGACAGCGGGCTATTCCTTGCCACTGGGTGACCACTTGGCTCAGGCCACCAAAGAGAAAATATGGCGGGGGGAGTATGTAGATATCTTCTCACTCCTAAATAGGGAGCCCACCAAAGAAGAGAGGGAGGGGCAGGATGAGAAGGATAAGGAACAGGCACGTCATCGCAAGCCACCACGAACGTGGGCAAACTGGCTGCCGGCTTACCTCATCTACATGGCGGTGTACCTGAGGGCCCGGCCGGATCTGGCAATTCCGATGGTCCAGTATTTGGACAACATCTATCGGGCGATGGTTGACTTTCCGGACCCGTCGTGGTTGGCTTACGACGAGGAATTCCGTATGCGAATTCCCCTGCACCCTGAGATGAGGTGGGATGAGCCATGCCAGAGGCTTTGGCTTCTGTACATGACGCCCATGCGCCCCGCGCCAGGGGAAAGATACCATTGTGGACATGCAGTCCAGCGAGCGGCTCCAGCACAGGTTCCCTGCCAGGTGGCGGGGCAGGGGGTTCCAGCCCGCCTGCTGTGCTGGACTTTCTCGTCTAATGGTTCCTGCAATAAGAAGAATTGCAAGTACAGACATGAGTGTCCCACCTGTGCGGGCCCCCATGCAGCCTCTGCCTGTCCCAGGCCTGGAGGGACGCGATGCAGAGGGAGGGGCGGACAGTGGGCTGGCAAGACTGCCGCAGATGGAGCTGGTTCGCCGAAAGGCTCCCTCCCCAATTAATGTGGACATGTTGGAGCGTTGGCTCGCATTGTACCCGAAGGGGGAGGATGCGGATTATCTCCTTCGGGGCTTTAGGCAGGGGTTCCGTATTCCTTTCATGGGTGATAGGTCCCCTCAGGATGCCCCCAACCTTTTGTCCCTTAGGGGGAGGGAGGAGGTGGCTGCCGCCAGCATTAATAAGGAGGTCAATGCGGGCAGGGTCGCTGGCCCTTTCCCTGCACCCCCGTTCACTAACCTTAAGGTATCGCCCCTGGGCTTGGTTCCCAAGAAGTCCCCAGGCGAGTTTCGCCTTATCCATCACTTGTCCTACCCAGCCGGCCGATCGGTCAATGATGCTATCCCTGATGACCTTTGCTCAGTCAGGTATACATCTTTTGACCGCGCGCTGCGCATGGTGCGCTCATGTGGCCCGGGTGCGCTGCTGGCTAAGTGCGACATTAAGTCGGCTTTTCGCCTCTTGCCGGTGTACCCGGGCGACTTTGAATTGCTGGGTTTCAAATTTCGGGGCGAATATTACTTTGATAAGGCCATGCCTTTTGGCTGTTCCATATCATGCTCGGCTTTCGAGCGTTTCAGTACCTTCCTAGAGTGGGCTTTCGTCCGCAGGTCAGGGTCCCGGTCTGTAGCCCATTACCTGGATGACTTTTTATTCGGGGGTGAACGGGGCTGGGACACGTGTACACGTCTCCTCAACACATTTCAGACGCTAATGGAGGAACTCGGTGTCCCTTTAGCGCCCGAAAAGACCGAGGGCCCATCTAGCCAGCTAGTCTTCCTGGGGGTGGAGATTGACACGATAGCGCAGGCGTCTAGGTTACCGCGGGATAAGGTGTCAAGGATAGTGGCCCTTATCTCGGACTTGCTGACCAAGCGCAGGGCATCACTGAGAGAACTGCAGGTGCTACATGGTCACCTCAATTTCGCCTGCAGGGTGGTCGCACCGGGCAGGGCTTTTGCCCGGCGCCTGTGCGACGCTATGGCAGGATTATCCAGGCCTCACCATAGGGTTCGGCTTACCCGGGGTATCAGGGCAGACATGCTTGTCTGGTTACAGTTCCTGAGGGAGTTCAATGGGGTCTCATTTTGGAGGTATGACCTCCTGGCTTCCCCTCAATTTCAGATTCAGTCTGATGCCTCGGGATCCCTCGGATATGGGATGTACTTCAATGGGAAGTGGGCCTATGGTGGGTGGCCACTGGCCTGGGCAGGCACGGGTCGCCTGCGTGATCTCACATATCTGGAGTTTTTCCCTATCCTGGGTGCTTTGATGCTATGGGGCCAGGAGTGGTCCAACTCGGTCGTGCATTTCTGGTGTGACAATGCGGCTGTGGTCCACATTGTCAATGCACAGACTTCCAAATCGCCCAGGGTTATGGACCTAGTGCGCCAATTTGTGTTGCGCAGCCTGCGCCTCAACGTACTGTTTAGGGCCAGGCATGTCCCAGGGGTTAATAATGATATTGCTGACGCTTTGTCCTGCCTACAGATCTCCCGGTTCCGTGCCTTGGCCCCGGATGCGGAGGAATTTCCCTCGCCACTCCCGGAGGAGATATGGACCATTGGCAAGGAGAGGTGAACCGGGCGATTGGCCTGTCGCTAGCGCCACGCACCCGTAAGGCGTATCACCACGCAATTAATTCTTTCAGGGCATTCTGTACCCAATTTCAACTGCCAGGAACCTGGCCGATCCCGGTAACCCATGTTCTGCAGTTCATGGTTTACCTGCATTCTCAGGGCCTTGCACCTCGCACCATAGCATCTAAGCTTTCAGCGTTGGCTTTTATGGCCAAGGTGGGGGGTCATGTGGACAGCACCTCTGACTTCCGTATGAGACATGTTTTGGAGGGGTGGGTGCGCGAGCGCGGGCGTTGCCCGGACGACCGCCACCCGATTTCCCCAGGGGTCCTTACCCAGTTGGCCCGGGGCTGGCCTTGCCTCTGTTTTGATGCATATGAGGCAGCCCTGTTCCATGCAGCCACAATGGTGGCATTTTTTGGAGCGCTCCGCATCAGCGAGCTTGTGATGCTGTCCAAGGCGGATGCAAGTCGTAGGGCACTGGAACTCGAGGATGTCTGTGTTGCCAAAGACTGGGCTCAGTTGAGGATACGCTCCTCTAAGACCGATCAGCATGGCGTAGGCAGTGGTGTGCGACTGCTACGGTGTTCTTTGGCAGACATCTGTCCGGTTGGTGCCCTACAGGAATTCCTGGCACTGTGTGGCACGCACCATGGCCCGTTTTTCTGTCAACAAGATGGGTCTCCCCTTACTAAATTTCAATTTTGGAAGGTGACGGGCAAAGCGCTGGCCAGTGTGGGCCTCCCAGGCGCCCGCTATGGCACTCATTCATTCCGTATAGGGGCGGCCTCAACCGCAGCTGCTTTTGGGTACTCCGGGGCTGACATACGTAGCATGGGACGGTGGGGTTCGCAATGTTTTCAGTTTTATGTGCGCCCACTCCCGCCGTGAGTACCAACCCAGTCACCTTACCTACTTTTCCTCATTTTTCTTTACAGACCCGGGGTGTCATATTACACCGGTGACAGTATGGCTGGTGGGCCATAGCTACGTGCACAGGGCAGCGCGTTACGCTGCGGCTACAGAGTAGGGACCCCGACTGGGACTGGGTGCATACGCAAGTCTCACATGGCATGGTAAGCCTGGGATGTTATGGTGGGAGCTGCTGCCTTTCCTTTTTTCAGGCCAGAATGCTGACCCGCCTGACATTCTGATCATACACCTGGGGGGCAATGATTTGGGCCAGGTCACCGGCTTGTCGCTAAAGCATGCGATTTGCGAGGACCTCGCCTACCTGCATTACGTCTGGCCCGCCACAACCCTTGTTTGGTCGGACATGGTCCCGCGCCAATCCTACAGAGGGGGCGTTGACCTCCTGGCCCTTGACCGTGCTAGACGCATGGTGAATAGGGCAGTGGTGCGTTTCCTTGTCGACAGGGCTTGGGGGAGGGTCAGTCGTCACCCCGCTATTAGCCTACAAAGTTATGACTTGTATGCAGGGGATGGGGCCCATCTGTCGCGAGGAGGTTGGGTGATTGGCGAGCAGGCCTGTTGACCGAGCTGACGGTCTGGGGGGGGCGTCGAGCCTTCTTTGAAGCCCCTCCGTGTGGCGGGTAAAACTGGTAAGGTAAACATTATGACCCACAGGTATCCGGCAAGTTCGCAATTGACTGGACAACACTAGACAGGCATAAGTTGGTTAAACGTTGTCCGGTCAACGACGAACTAGGCGATGGGGTGATGGCTATAGCTAGACAGCATGCATCACCACGTGATTTTACGGATACGCATCAGAGGGTGGGGTCATTAGTTAGATATTGACTACGGTCAACAATTTGTTTGTGGTCAACAAACAAATTGATACAAATGGATACATTGTAGCAATTGCCGTTGGCAATTTTGGGTGGTACCTTACCAGTGTTACTTCGGCCTGCTTGCCTTAAGAATTATGATTGGTCAATTACCAATAGAAATTTATAATTCGGACTAGGGCATGAATCAATAAATGTGGCCCAATGCCGTTATCCACTTTTATCAGTGTCTGAGTCCTTTATTGGGGGGTGCGCCTGCAATGCAAGCGCGGCGCCAAAATGGCCGCCGCGCTCTTTGCAGGGGCCCCCCCACTGGACGAAGGCATCTGGGTAGTTAGGGGCGTGGCCAGCTCCCTTATAAAAGGGGTGGCCACGAGGCAGCCGAGCTGCCATTTTGCGAAGCGACTGAGCGGAGAAGTTTTTCCCCTCCACCCCCTCCCTAGTTAACAGTGTGATGTTTTGGTCGCTTCGGGGCCGGGTGGGAATTTTTGGCTGGGACCCATATTGGCTTCCGGGTCCTGGTTTTTTCGCCCATCCCACACTGTTGCTATGGTTTGACATAGGGGTTTTGTCTGTTGCTGCTGTTGACTTTGGTCACATGGGCTGGTAGCACTGGTAAGGTAAACATTATGACCCACAGGTATCCGGCAAGTTCGCAATTGACTGGACAACACTAGACAGGCATAAGTTGGTTAAACGTTGTCCGGTCAACGACGAACTAGGCGACGGGGTGATGGCTATAGCTAGACAGCATGCATCACCACGTGATTTTACGGATACGCGTCAGAGGGTGGGGTCATTAGTTAGATATTGACTACGGTCAACAATTTGTTTGTGGTCAACAAACAAATTGATACAAATGGATACATTGTAGCAATTGCCGTTGGCAATTTTGGGTGGTACCTTACCAGTGTTACTTCGGCCTGCTTGCCTTAAGAATTATGATTGGTCAATTACCAATAGAAATTTATAATTCGGACTAGGGCATGAATCAATAAATGTGGCCCAATGCCGTTATCCACTTTTATCAGTGTCTGAGTCCTTTATTGGGGGGTGCGCCTGCAAAGAAGGCCACAGCAAAACAAATGTCTTAACACATGCAAATAGGGTCAAGTTCTTCTTCCATGTCTAGGCCAGATGTGAAACTGCTAAAATGAAAGAATATAGTCAGGTGATCTCTGAGGCAGGAAAGAACCTTTCTAATTTTAATTGCAGACAAACAATGCAAAACAACTTCTTGTCTTTCCTGACTCTCTAGTTACTGCATGCTGGGGTTGCACCAGAATACTCAACAGAATCCTGGTCTGACATACTGTTCATTGTGCCACACTGGCTCATAATTACTTTATAATCTGTTCCTTATCCAGGTATTTAGAAAGGAGAAGGGGAGAAAAGCACTCCCCACCCAACCCCCAAGTACAGATCTTTCCTGTAATTAGAATAAATGTTTGTTTTAGTTTCAATTGAAGTTTTGCAGTCAGTTTTTTCTTGTCACATATTGTATTTTATAACTAAAGTATTCAGCTGACAGTCCTGTGAGGTAGGCAGCATCTTAATACATCTGAAGCAATTAGCAAATTAGTTTGCTTTTGTTTTGCAATTGGTCATTTGGAGGATAATATTGTTTTGTTTGCATACTTGATGTCTCAGGCAGTTGACATTGACATATTTATACACCAAGATGGATAAGCAAAGAGGAAGAAAAATGCATTTGTCTTAAGGTGTGATTTGACCCACAATGAGCTTTATTTAGGCAGTTGAACCTAAGAGGAATGTGCAAATGGGTTATTCTTATCACTATGAAACAAATAAAATTGTACAGTTAGTATGCCTTTTCCTTCTTAGCAGATTTTTCATGGTGAGAATAAAATGGAAGAAGTGATCTTTACAACTGGAAAATATTGCAGTCTGAACTCTACCTGATAAAATTCCATGAAAATTCACAACAGAAGTCTTGTCTGGAAGCAATCTAGTTTTCTCATATGGCAAGGCCACACTGGCTCTTCTCAGCTGGAAATAGGTTGACTGAACATGCAAATACATTAGAAAATACTTTGTGGTCTGCTCTGGAATTGTCATGGATGAATTAAAAGCATTTTTCAGTGAGCATACAATGTTAGGATAAATAAATTACCCTTTGTGGATCTGTTGGATTGGGGCTGCGGGGCGGCCGCGAGGTCCCGGAGGAGACTGGTCAAGGAACGACACGAGACAAGATGGAGCGAAGACCAGTGGTTTATTGAGGGAAAATCATCATCATATATAGGAATTCAAGGCAGCGTGTGATAGAATCGTCATCTGACAGAAAATCATATCACCTGTTTACCCGGGTTAATTGGGAATCTCTCTTGGGGAAGTTAATTAACTAAGGCAAATACTGACAGGGGAAACCCATTGTTCATGGCTTACACAAGAGTACACATGGCCACTATTTGCACTCGGGCTTGGGCTAATCTGCAAGTGTGTAATTGCCTAATGTCTAACTTGGGTTAGATATTCAACTTCCTCCTGCAGAACCACCGGCCAGGTTAGATATGGGTGAATCAATCTTATGACTATTAATCCACTCCCCAATTTCTGTTCCCGCAAAGGCCAGTGACCAGGAGCCTCCCTCAACTGGTGTAACCTTTGTCAGGGGCAGTTAATGCCAAGTGTGCTCACGGATACCACACTCCCCCTTTTCTTGTTATTTTTGGACCTGACAGATGGCCCTGCGCAGGAGGGGCATCAGCTGGTGTGGGGGGATGACGTTTCAGGGTTCCCTCCATGGGGGACATCTCGATAGCAGTGAGGGAATACATTGCACGAAACAACACACTGTTGTGCCCAGTATTACCACCCCCACAATCACCTTGAGTGTCGTCTGGAGCCAACCCCATGGGAATCATGACCACAACGAATCCCACCACCCCCACGAAGCATCCTCCTTGATGTTCTTGACTAGGGTGTGGAGGTCCGTGAGCTGGCTCTGTATTTTGCGTGTGTTGTCTGTAAGATAAAAGCAACACATGCCGTGGACCGACGCGCAGCCCAAATGATGTAACAACAGAAGGTAGTCTATAGCTGCTAGATTGTCTAGTATGGCATGGCGAAGTTCCGCCTGCTCCTGGTTGAGCAGCGCTATCGCTGAGGAGGTATGGTTAATGGCTTTTGCTAGCCCGCAAGCCAATTGACCAATTCTCCGAGCGTTGCCGACGGCTAAGCCTGGTACGCCAAGTATGCTGACTGCCAACGAGACGTACTCGGCCTGACTCAGAACCCTAATGTTGCTGTCACATGAGCTGTCTAACTGGGTGGCGCGAGTGCGCCGTATGGGTGAGGAAACATTTGTGCTTGGAACAATCATATCCCTACTGGGGAGTAACAATGTCAAGCGACTGATACAGCATATGGAATCTGATACATTTGCGGGAATGTAATTCCAAGTGTACTGATTGCATGTGAAGAACCAACCTGAAGGCAGGGTAACATGAGCATACATTGAACCAAGTGTCTCTGGGTTATCACAAGTCCAGTTGCTGCTGCCAGTGTCGAGGCAGCGACGCTGAGTCCGGCCGACTGCGGAGCAGCCGGTCATTCGAGCACAAGTAGAGTTCGGGCTGACCGCCACTCGAGGGGTATGGAGAGTGGCTGCATCAGCCGGCAAGGTCATGGTTAGTTGCATTCCCCAGCGAGCATATGCTGAGAAGCTCGTTGAGAGAAACGGACCGAAAATCTGCTTCACCAGCCAGTCGCCGTTCCTGGTGTGCGCGTCTGGAGTGTGGCACACCGGGATGAGGCATGTGCTCAAGATTGAGGCAGAACCGGCGTCCTGCTTCAGGCAAAAATCGGACTGGTTGACAAGGCTCGCCAACCTTTCCCATAGGTAGTAGTGCATCCGGGCAGAGAGATCTCCGCCTGGCATCAGATCGCTGGCCTTTAGGGAAGCTGCCTAAAAGCCTCCCACCATAAGTAGGGAGAGGGTCAGGATGATGGTGACTGCCATGGTGTTGGCGGTAATCAGGGCAAAGACTGCAGACACGATGTTCTCCGGCATTGGTTCCCAGTCCTCGCGTCGGACGACGTCCTCGGCCTCACGGCAAAGGGTCTTGACCATCCCCCCAGGTGACCTTTCGCTCCGTCCGCTGTCGCCGCTTCTTCCGCCGGGTCCCCTCGGTCAGGGTGAGGTCCTCCATCACCGGGATCGGACTCGGGTCGGTCTGGGTTCACGCCATGTGGCTCCAAGTGGGGCTTGACGCACCGGGCTGGAATCCAGATGACACCTGTAGGAGACATAACTGCAGCATACCCTCTTCCCCAGGTTACGAGTGGCGCCGGGCCCCTCCAAGAAGGATCCGGTGGCACTCGGTAACGAACCAGCAGCCGCGGGAGAGCTTCTGAGTGGCGGAAGTGTTTCTCCTGCGGCGTGCAATCCAAAAAAACATTAAGGTGATTGTACGTGAACAACACCTTGTTCAGACAATGCTGTGCCTGACCCTGAGACTTGGGGAGGGTTGGTGGCTCCCCCCTTTCTGTTTGTTTGTCAATGTAGGACTTGAGTGTCCGATTGACTCGTTCCACAATCGCTTGCCCCTGCGGATTGTAAGGAACGCCAAAGGTATGCTTGATATCCCAGGTGGCCATGAAGTCGGCCAGCTGCCTAGAGCTGTAGGCCGGGGCGTTATCAGTTTTCACATGCCCTGGTTTGCCCATCGCCGCGAAGCAGGAAAGGAGATGCTGCTCCACGTTGGAAGCTGTCTCCCCTTTTTGTGCCGTTGCCCAAACGAATTGTGAAAAAGTATCAATGCAAACGTGCATGTACTGCCATCTGCCAAACTGCGGGACATGTGTGACGTCCATTTGCCACACCTGGTTAGCCTCTGTCCCTCGTGGGTTGACCCCCCACGAGGCCCCCCCCCGGCGCCCCTGCGCAGTGCTGGCAAGAGCGAACTATGCCTTGGGCTTGAGAAAGTGGCAGGTTAAACTGTCTGGCGAGCGCTTTGGCATTCTGATGGAAGAATGCATGGCTCTGAATTGGAGTAGTGAAAACACCTAACACTGACCGTTGCTGAATTTCCTTTGTGGCCGCGGCCGCTCTGCTATTGCCCGTGGAGATTGGACCAGGTAGGTCCTGGTGACTTCGGATGTGGGCAATATAGAGCGCTTCTGTGCGGTTCCGCAAGTGAAATTGAGCTGTGAGGAACAGACTCAGCAAATTTTTGTCTATCGCGGGAGTGATGTACGCTCCCGGTAGACTGTGAAGCAAATTCCTAACGTACTGACTGTCAGTAATAATATTGAGGCGCTCTTTGGCGAAGGTGCGCAAGGCAAGGTTCACCGCTGCCAACTCTGCCCGCTGCGCGGACTTCTGTGGAAGAGTTAGCAGCGTGCGCCAAGCCTGGCCCTCCTGCCAAGTTAAGACACCATATGTGCGACCCCCATCAGTGAAGACTGTTCTGGCCCCCTGAAGTGGAACCAGCGATATCAATTCATATAGGGTGACTGTCTGCGTTTGAAGCGAGACGAGTCTGGGGTCCTTTGGCAAGTGGTATGCCAAGCATCCGGTGAATCCCTCCAAGGCAATTGGAAGCGAGTCACCGAACTGCATCAGCTGCTGAACTTGCTCCTTAGTGAATGGGATCACGATTTTTGCTAAGTCGTGCCCTGAAATGTCCCTTGCTCTCAGCCTTCCGTGGTAGACCACTGCGGAGACCAACTCTTGGGGGGGGGAACGATGTTTCGGGAAGAGGTGTTCGGTAAAAACACCCATTCCACGATACTCGCTCCTCTCTCGGAGTCCACTCCTAGGGCTCCGGTGAACATGGATCCGGCCCGAACGATGTACAAGTTCAGGATCGGGGCATATGGCCCCTGAGTAATCCTGTCCACCCACCTTTGGCTAAGAATTTGGTTGACTTCCTCGAGGGCCAAGCGTGCCTCTCGAGGAATTCGTATCCAGTCTGCCGGCTGCTTACCTAATGTTAGCAGCGAGAAGAGCGGCTTCAAAAGATCCGTATCCAATCTGAAATACGGTCTGGCCCAATTAATGTTTCCTAAAACCTGCTGCAATTCTACCAAGGTGACTGAGTCTTTTAAGTTGATCTAGGGCAGAACTGGTGCTGCGAAAGAACGGAGAAGCCGATGACCCAAGTATGAGAAGGGCTCGGTTTTCTGTACTTTCTCTGGGGCAATGAGTAACCCTTTTCCCCCAGGCTGACCTGGAGGTCTTTAAACATTTCGCTGCCGAATTGCGGCACTGCGACCAAGATATCATCCATGAAGTGGCATACTAAAGCTGCGGGGTGAAGGTTTCGAAACTTTCCCAGTGCGTTGTGAACATAAATTTGGCACAGGGTGGGCGAATTGAGCATCCCCTGTGGCAAATACTTCCACGCGTAATGCTGCGTGGGCTCACTGTGGTTCACAACCGGCACCGTAAAGGCGAACCTTTCCCGATCCCTCGGATCCAGGGGAATGGTATAAAAACAATCCTTAAGGTCTATGACCAGGATCTCCCAACCCTCGGGAATCATATTTGGATTCGGAATGCCGCATTGAAGCGGACCCATTGGCTGTATACATTTATTGATCTCTCTGAGATCGTGGAGGAGTCGCCACTTCCCCGACTTTTTCTTAATGACAAAAATGGGTGAATTCCAAGGACTAGTGGACTGCTCTATATGCCCTGCGTCTAGCTGTTCTTTAACCAGTTGTTTTAGGGCGACTAATTTCTCCCCCACTACTGGCCATTGCTCTACCCAGACTGGCGTGTTGGTAAGCCATTTAAGTGGCAGAGCCATTACCCGAAGGTAAGAGTAGCACGGTATTGCTGCAAAATGTCTCGCCCCCAAAGGTTGATGTGCACATCCAGAATGTGCGGCCGAATGACCGCCGTGCCGTCAGCCTTAGGGATCGTGACTTCCACCCACTCCCGGCTTCTAAACGCTTCTTGGATGCCGCCTACCCCCCACACATCGGAGACCGGCTCAATAGCCCATTCCTTCGGCCACTGACTTCGGCTGATAACGCTGACATCAGCTCCGGTATCCAGCAACCCTGAGAATGATTTTTTATTCAAAAATACCTCAATAACTGGCCGCTGTTTCCATTCTATGTTGGTCTCCACTGTCGCTAAGACCTGGTATCCTTGCACTGCCTCACTTGCGCTCGAGCGGTCTGCCGACCTGGGCTCTGAGCTGTCCCTGAGCCTTCCCTGGCTATCTGCTGGCGAGTTACAAGAAACCATAATCAGTTGCGCTAGCGTGTCTCCCTTGTGAATGGTCTGGGGTAGGTGCATCCAGAGTTGAACTTGGAGAACACCCGAAAAATTGGAGTCAATGACTCACGGAATTACAAGAATTCCGCGTGCTCCTGCTACACTGCAAGGCAAAACTAAGCCTATGAAGCCTTTGGGTAGGGGTCCCATGTACTGGGAATCCACCAGATAGACTGTGCCTGGCAAGTCGCATGTGACGTCTGCCTGGCAAGTCAATTCTAGCCCTGTACTACCCTTGGGGCTGTCCTGCGCCTTCGCAATGCCTGGAATGTGATTGGAATCTAATCCAGCTCTGGCTCGCCCAACACGAGGGAAGCCTCTGTTTGGACCGGGGCCAGAGACGTGCCCGTGTTCCGGTTTCCCGAATTCGGACAATTCCTGGCCCAGTGAAGGCCCTTGTTGCATTTTGGACATGGGGTGGTTGGAGCCTTGGAACGGCCGGTGCGCAGGCCGCCGCTTCTGGATCGGCATTCTTTAGCGAAGTGACCGATCTTGCCACAATTGTGGCATGCTCCTTTGGTCCGGGGTCTCCTGCCTCCTTGCACCGCCGCTGCCAACAGACCCATTTTGTAGGAATCTGTGCCAACATCGGCGCATGCCCTAATCATATCTGTGAGTGTCAGGTCGGGACGATTCCCCAGGGACTGCAAGATCTTACGGCAGTCGAGATTGCCGTTGTCCTTGGCCAATTTCATCGTGAGCTCTTGTTGGGCCTGCTCATTATCGATCTGTCTACTGATCGCTTCCTCCAATCGATTGATAAAGTCCATGTAGGACTCCTGGGATCCCTGTTTGACCGCTATGTAATTTTTGGCTGCTTTGCCAGCTGCCGGGACTTTGAGATAAGCCTTAAAGGCTGTCTCCGCTGCGATGTGGAGCGTGGCGAGTGGCAGGGCGACTTGCGCGTCAACGGATTCGAATGGACCTGAACCATATAGCTGGTCAGGAATTACTGCTCCGCCCATCCTGGCGGCCCTTGCCTGCGCTTCGAGACGATACTCGCTGTCCCATAGCAGATACTGGCTGGGGTTGAGCATCATTCACATGACGGCTTTCCAGTCGTACGGAATGAGCATAATGGTTTTGCACACTTGCTGAAGCGTGCCCCTAGTAAATCGGCTCTGGAGTCCTGTCTCTGTAATGGCTTTCCGTATGGCCATGAGTAGCTTATACGGAACTGGCGAGTGAACTGCTTGCTGCTGGCCCGTGAGGGCATCTACCTCTATGCGAACTGGGCATAGCTGCCTAAGCTCAGCTAGATCTTCTGCTGGCAATTCCCCCTTGCTGATTTCTGCCTCAGCCATGCGCTGAACCGCGCTCTTGGTAACTAGGGAACCCGAAACTGTCAGTGAAGCGCCAGCGCTTCCCATCTCACGCATTCCGTCGGTGACGTCTGCAGCTGACACCGAGGGAAAGCTCCCTACACTACCCTGCTTGAGCTGGAGTGACGGATAGAGAGCCGTTGGGGCTGATGGCTCTGCCTGCACTGGGGGTTCCTGGGTCTCTATCCGGACTGGGTCGTCCTCTGCTAAGAGCTTCCTACATTTGCTCCATGTGCCAATTATGCTGTCTGGAGCTTTTGGTGCTTGCCGAATGCAGGCTCCTATCCGATCCCAAAGTGTGAAGTCAAGCACGCCCGCTTTTGGATAAAGCGGACAATTGGCCTCCAGGTACGCTAAGAGTTCCGCTAACTTCTCGCTGTGAAGGCATAATTTATATACCCTGGCCAGGGCCTTGAATTCCATTATATGAATTCTCTGGTTAGCAGATGGACATTGCCGCTGAGGACAAGTCCCCATATTACCTGCCGGGTCCTTCGAAGGGCTTCTTCTTGGGACGATTTTGACGCGTCCTTTTAGGCAATAGGTCTCAGCGTGATGAATCTCTGGGATGGAGCTCGGAGCGTGGTCTCCTGCCACGGGCCCTCGGCGGCCTCTGCACTGGAATCAGGGTTTCACAGCCTGCCCCTGAGTGGAACGCATTTCCGCGATGCAAGCCGTAGGATGCCTCTCTGGAATGCCTCGCCGCTGAGCTGTCACCCCGGCCGGATGGCTTTCCGACCGGAGCTGCTGCGCCTCCGGGATGAATCGGACACGGTTCTAGCGTAGAACCGGACCGCGTAGATCGCTTACTCTCGAGTAGAATCACGTCGCGGGTCACCAGATGTTGGATTGGGGCCGCGGGGCGGCCACGAGGTCCCGGAGGAGACTGGTCAAGGAATGACACGAGACAAGATGGAGCGAAGACCAGTGGTTTATTGAGGGAAAATCATCATCATATATAGGAATTCAAGGCAGCGTGTGATAGAATCGTCATCTAACAGAAAATCATATCACCTGTTTACCCGGGTTAATTGGGAATCTCTCTTGGGGAAGTTAATTAACTAAGGCAAATACTGACAGGGGAAACCCATTGTTCATGGCTTACACAAGAGTACACATGGCCACTATTTGCACTCGGGCTTGGGCTAATCTGCAAGTGTGTAATTGCCTAATGTCTAACTTGGGTTAGATATTCAACTTCCTCCTGCAGAACCGCCGGCCAGGTTAGATATGGGTGAATCAATCTTATGACTATTAATCCGCTCCCCAATTTCTGTACCCGCAAAGGCCAGTGACCAGGAGCCTCCCTCAACCGGTGTAACCTTTGTCAGGGGCAGTTAATGCCAATTGTGCTCGCGGATACCACAGTGGATCAAAAGGGCTCAGTACCAGAAAGTGACTCGTGGAACTGAGTCAGTGGTTAGAGGGTCATGCTGGGATGCAGAAGGCAAATAGAAGGCCACTGCATTATATTCTCAGGACAGTCTTCATAGTTGATCACCATGAGGATCATCAATATTCAGATTCAGATACGGCAGAAGAAGAAGAAAAAGAATTTTACCTTTTAACGAACAGAAATAATAGTTGCAACTGTGGAAGAAGATGCTAGATACCAGAAAAATTAAACTACAGTACTAGCCTTCCTAGACAGAGTGATTGATCATTATGAAACTAGACCAAAAAAGTAGAAGAAACTCAGTGACAATCTCATGCCTCATCTTGCTGAGCCATCTTCAAAGTGGGAAGGTGATATCCCACAGCTAGAGAAACCTTCTACAAGGGGAACTCAGTGACTCAGCTGACAGCACCCTCTCAGAAATTTTGGGAAGGAGTATAGATGATATTCTATCAGAGAGCTAAAAAGGACCTTGTACTTGTGATGATTGTTTGTTGGGGAAAATGTTAGTCTCTTCAAAACTTAAAATAGAATCATATGTAGTGCCTTGTTGCTGATAAATAATTAAGGTTGCTGGTAAATAATTGCAAAGATCTAGATACCTGAAAATGCACTGAGAGGTATAAATCCTGTTTACTCAGTCAGCTACATGAGAAAAACAACTACCGTATATACTCGAGTACAAACCGAGTTTTTTAACCCCAAAAATGAGCTCCAAAAAGGGGACTCAGCTTATACATGGGTCAACAACAATGAGGGTCTAAAAATATGGTTTTTTGGGTGATTCGGGCATTTTAAGTTTCAGGACTTCCGCGGCAAAAGAAGTTGAGGCACAATTATACAACTGGCCACAAGGGGGCGTAAATCACAATTTTCCATTAGAATACATTGAAAATCAAGTTCTCTTATTCTGAAGTTTGTTTTCAATTAATTCCTATGGAAACCGCAGATGAAGAAAGAAGCTCTACAATACAATTGTGTCTCCCTTCCAAACTGGTGTGGAAAAAGAAAGGATTTCACTTACCTTCATGCCTGCTCCATGTGGCCAAGATGGAGGGAGGAAACCATTCTCCTTACTGGCAGGGGGAGCAAGAGACTAGGCTAGAGCAACACTTCCTGCCTCAGTGCAATTGACCTGCCCACCCACTTTACCTGCAGCACCACCACTGGTGGGTGGTATCATGATTACTCCTTGGGGTCGCACATGCTGCCCAAATGTAGTGCTTCCCCCTTCACTCTGTTGCTTCGTAGCCCAGGCTGAGGTGTTCTGTTCTCTGTGCGTTTTACCACCGGCATGGATCTCAAGCCTAGTTAAGCTAGTGTCTTAATGAGAAGTTGGCATACCCACTTTTTAGCAAAAATGGTTGTAGCAGTTAATGTAGCAAAGCAAGAGTCCTGTTTATATTGCCAACTCCCAAACAACCACGCAAACACACAAAGAGGACCCAGCCCTGGGGAAATGATGTGGCATAAAAAGTAACTTTTTACCCTCAAAAGTGTAATGTCCCAGCTGATAAAATTTCCCAGGCTGATAAAAGTGAAAGCAACCTCCCTTAGGATCACAGTAGAAATCCCTTATCTTAAAATAAAATGTCCCCTTTGAGCGACGTAGCTCTCAAGGTTATTTTGGTGTGCATGTACAGCCTTATTCCCAGCTTGCAAACCTGTTATCAGTTCTCTGGCGCAAACTCCCTTCTTCAGAGCAAAGACTCGACACTGTATCTTGACTTTTTGGAGTTTTTATTGAAGCATAATATTCATCCACAATATGCAGGATAAATATGTGAAGAACTAATCTCTTCTACTTTGATTTAGAAACTAAGAAAATAATAAAATGCAAAAAATGTTTAGCCTCATTAGCTTGTAAATTACGGGCTTTAATAGCCCTGATCCGAGATGTGGATTTTTCATGGTTCTGATTGAGAAATGATGGGTTCTGCAGTCAGGGTTGTTTTCTTCTAAGATTGACCTATTTGTTCTCCTTGTTGTCCAGGGGACTCTCAAAACTCTCCTCCAACATCACATCTCAAAGGCATCTATTGTTCTACACTTGGCCTTCCTTATGGTCCAGCTCTCACAACCATACATTACTACTGGGAATACCATTGCTTTGACTATGCAGACTTTTGTTGGCAGGGTGATGTCTCTATTTTTTATTATGTTGACCAGGTTTCTCATAGCTTGCCTCCCAAAAAGTAAGTGTATTTTTATTTAATGGCTGCAGTCACCATCTGCAGTGATCTTGGAACCCAAGAAGGAAAAGTCTGTCACTGCTTCCAATTCTTCCCCTTACGTTTGCCAGTAATGCTCTTGTCTTGGTTTTTTTTATGTTGAGTTGGCACTCTCTTCTTTCACCCTAATCAAGAGGTTCTTTAGGTCTTCTTCACTTTCTGCCATTAGAGTAGTATCATCTGCATATCTCAGGTTGTTGATGTTTCTCACAGTAATCTTAGTTCCAGTTTGTGGAATTAAGTAAACTCTGCCAAACATTTCTGTTCAATGCACCCAACATGCTATAGATCAGTGATAGTGAATCATTTAGAGACCAAGTGCCCAGAGGGGTGAGGCAAACTCTGTGCTGGTGGGAGGGAGGAAGCACTCCCATTGGGCTGCTGGGCAGAGGGCTGGGATGAAGTCTGTGCTAGGTAAGGAGGAAGCACTCCCATTGGACAGAGGGGTGGGGCAAACTCTGTGCTGGGGTGATGGTACATGTGCCATCAGAGAGGGCTGGGAGTGCCATGTCTGGCACACATGCCATAGGTTTGCCACCATTGCTATAGATGGTTTACAAGCTGGATAATGCTGGAGATATTTTTTACCTCACCAAGAGGTGGTGCAGTGGTTAAACTGCTGTATTGCAGTCAAAACTGCTGGCATTGCTAAAGTAAAAAATAAATAGGCTGTGCATGCTAGTTAATTGGATGTACAAGAAATTGGATGTACAAGAAGGAAGACACTGGAGATACTTAAGCAGGAGACCATTTTGTTTTAAATTCTCAAATAGATGTAGTCTGAAAGAGTAACTTTCTCCCATCTCAGGATGTACCTATCCGTTGAGCACAGTGGGAGAGACACTGTGAGAAAGTATACATAGCATTGCATAAATCTAATCTATGCATCTGGTTACACATCTGTAACTGTAAGACATTGTTACATGTGCACCAACTTCCCTGAAGGTAGTGGTGCAGCTTCTGTTAGTTCAAACTATTCTTAAAACCACATTTTTTATGGGAGGAACTCAAGCTGTCTCAAACATTTCCCTAAATGCCTTGAAAAATCTGTACTTCATTCTTTCAGTGTGTTTTTTCCCTTTTTGGGAAATTTCTATATCGTGATTTATCTCCACTGTTTCTAAATTGCCTTCTTGGTATAGCCTCTTAAGGAATATAAAGACTCTCCCTTTCAGATTGTATTCAGCATTACTCTTTCCTGCCTATTCTAGTTCAGGTTCCTGCTCATTCTTTTTTATACTTTTTATACAGATTACCATCAAACTGTGAGGATTACAATGCCATGTTATAAACCTAACTTAATTTTCTCTCTCTCTCTCAGCATTTTGTTATTTTTGTTTAACTAAGCCATTTACTTATTACAGCTGTTTTAATTTCACCCAACTTCAACTGGATGTAGCCATCCTCAGGTATCCGTAGTGCACGTGAAATCCTCCTGTTGTACATACAGGGCAATTAGTTTACAGCTTACTTCATTTCACTTTTTTGGCTCAACTGTGAAAGAATAAGCATTTTGCAAGGGCAAATCATGCCTCACTAATCTGTTGGAATTTTTTGAGAGTGTCAACAAGCATGTGGATAAGGGGGATCCAGTTGACATTGTTTATCTGGACTTTCAGAAGGCTTTTGACAAGGTCCCACACCAAAGGCTCTTGAATAAACTTACCAGTCATGGAATAAAGGGACAGGTCTTGTCCTGGATCAGCAACTGGCTAAGGGACAGGAAACAGAGGGTAGCACTAAATGGACACTTCTCCAAGTGGAGGGAAGTAAAGAGTGGGGTCCCCCAAGGTTCAGTATTGGGACCCCTGCTTTTCAACCTCTTCATAAATGATCTAGAAGTAGGAGTAAAAAGCAAGGTAGCCAAATTTGCTGACGACACTAAATTATACAGGGTAGTGAAAACTGTGAGAGATTGTGAGGAGCTCCAGAGGGATCTCTCGACACTGGGGGAGTGGGCAAAACAGTGGCAAATGAGTTTCAACATTAGTAAGTGCAGAGTGATGCATGTTGGGGCAAAGAACCCCAATTACACTTATAAACTGATGGGGTCTGAACTCTCTGCGACAAACCAGGAAAGGGACCTTGGTGTCCTGGTGGACAACTCAATGAAGGTGTCAACCCAGTGTGCCTCAGCAGTGAAAAAAGCAAACTCAATGCTAGGGATGTTGTGTTCTGATGGTTTTATTGTACACACGGATTACAATGTATCTGAGCCAATGTAACCTTGCCTATAGCAACAATGTAACCTTCAGCTGTATCATATAAACCCTGTAATAGGACGCGAGCTAATGACCACCAGCTGGCAGCAGCGAGCGTCCAAGCTCTCTTGGTCCAAACTCATCAAAGGCAACAGCGCGGGAAGTTTTCCCGCCACCACCTACACCTGGACAAGAAGGGCGTGACCTGCAATGACGTCACGCAGACAGTAGCCAATGGGCTACCATGGCACCACGTTCAAATGTATTACTGCTGTATATAAAGAGCTATCGATCCGCCATTACCTCATGTTCCCTCTGTCCACGATGCAATAAACCTGAGTTAACCCAGCCCGAGGCTGTGTCCTGTGTCTTGGTTTGCATACACCAAATTGGCGACAAGGATGGGATGATGGATCCCCACGGAACAGCCAGGGCACAGAGCGGTTTCAACATCACCAAACCGCAAGACTGGGAGCTGCTTGAGATGGATTTCCAGGCGGCCCTGGTGGAACTCAGAGTCAAAGGAGAAGACGAGGAGAGGAAGAGGGCCATCCTCACCAGAATGCTCGGGATGGAAACCAAGCGGACGCTGGTGGGCATAATCGCTCCGAAGAAGGTGAGCGACTTTAAGGCGAGCGACATCATGAAACTGCTGCGAGAGCGGTTCTGCCCCTCGAGGGCAATGTTTCCCGCTCGGAGCGCGTTTTGGAGGCGAGTCCAAGCGCCGGATGAGTCGGTTGAGGCATTCGTGGCCGCCATGAGGATAGCCGCCGCCCCCTGTAAATGGGGTGACATCCTGGAGTTGGTCCTCAGGGACGGCGTGTTGTGTGGCCTGAAAGACAAGGAGGTGCAGCGCAGCTTGATGAATAAGGAGCCGCCACCCACGCTGGCAGAGGTCATAGAGGCCGCGGAAGCCGCAGAGTCCACGAATGCCGGAGTGGACGAGATGCACCAGTGGCGTGAGTGGCGTCCTAGAGCCGGCAAGGCGGAAAATTCGGTGCACGGGAAGACCGGACAGTCGGTGCACGCGACTCGACGGGCCTCAAAGTCGTCTACGGAAGGCAGCGACGGCGAGGAGGTCCAGAAGGTCCGGAAGGGCGGTCGACGCTGCGAGGGTTGCGGAGCGGCCCACGAGCGCGCGAGATGCCCGTTCAGGAAGGCCGAGTGTTACACCTGCGGCCGTCGGGGGCACATCGCCAAGGCGTGCAGAAAGCGGAAAGAGGGCCGGAGGCAGTCACAAGACCGCGCGGCCAGACCGGACCGTCCAGCGAGGCCCAAAGATGGCGCCCAGACCACGAGGAAGCAGGACGGCGTGGGCCGCGTCTCGGACGGCAGCGAGGACGACGCCTCAGTGTTCAGCGTGTCCGCGGGACAGTCCCATTACTTCGTTGAGGTATTAGTACAAGGGGCCCCTATTAAGATGGAAATTGACTCGGGGTCCTCCTATTCCATAATTCCCCAGAAAGAGTTCCTGAAAATCGACCCCCACGTGCGGCCCAAGCTTAAAGCGTTGAGGTCCACACTACGGGACGTACAGGGAAACAGCATTCCGGTGCTGGGGGTCGGGAAATTTCGGGTCAATTTTAAGAGACATTCTGCGGAACTGCCCCTAGTTGTCCTAAAAGGGGGAAGCTGTAGCCTCCTAGGGACACAGTGGTTTCAGCCCTTAGGTTTGTTCATAGGGGGGGTGCATACCGTGGGGGGGGACCCAATACAGGCGGTTTGCGATGCGCATCCCGCCGTTTTTAAGAAAGGACTCGGAAAGTTCAAGGGACCCCCTGTAGCTTTCGACATAGACCCGGAGGTCCGCCCGATAAGACTCAAACCACGCAGGGTGCCGTTCGCACTCAAGGACAAGATAGAGGCGGAACTGGACAAACTGGTGGGCCAGGGGATTCTTATTCCTGTTGATTCCGCGGAGTGGGAAACTCCAATTGTAACGGCTCTAAAGGCTAACGGGGAGGTGCGCATTTGCGCTGATTATAAGTGTACAATTAACAAGGCGATCCGCCCTAATGCATACCCGGTGCCAGTGATCAGCCACCTCTTGGCCAGGCTAAATGGGGGAAAGTGTTTCGCTAAACTCGATTTGGCACAAGCCTATCAGCAACTTCCTGTGACCCCCGCCACGGCCGCGGCACAAACAATAGTTACACATAAGGGAGCGTTCCAGGTGTCGCGGTTACAGTTCGGCGTGAACTCGGCACCCGGCCTTTTTCAATCGCTCGTGGAACGCCTCCTAAAGGGCCTGGAGGGGGTGTTGCCTTATTTTGATGACGTGTTGATAACAGGGGGGAGTGAGGCTGAACTGGCAAAACGTTTGGACAAGGTATTGACCGTGTTCGAGAAAGCGGGGCTGAGGTTGAGGAAGGATAAATGTGTCTTTTTCGAAACCGAGGTCGAGTTTTTAGGGTTCCGGATCACACCCGAGGGGATTAAGCCGTCTAAATCCAAGGTAGCAGCCATTAAAAAGGCCCCTCGCCCCACATCCAAAACCGAGCTACAGTCTTTCCTGGGGCTCCTCAACTTTTACCATACATTCCTCCCGCGGAAGGCGTCCGTGGCCGAACCGCTCCATCGGTTACTTAAGAAGGAGGAGCCATGGATGTGGGGTGACGAGCACGAGAGGGCGTTCAAAGAGCTAAAGCAACTCCTAACATCTGAGGCAATCCTGACGCACTTCGACCCCAAGCGGCCTGTGGTCCTAGTTTGTGATGCATCCCCGGTGGGGGTGGGGGCGGTGCTTTGCCACGTGTTGGAGGACGGAAGGGAGGCCCCGGTAGCGTTTTACTCAAGGTCCCTGTCCCAAGCGGAGCGAAATTACGCGCAAACCGACAGGGAAGCGTTAGCAATAGTAGCGGGGACCAAAAAATTTCACGATTTTTTGTATGGCCGCCCGTTCAAAATCGTGACCGATCACAAGCCATTGTTAGGGATTTTCACGGCACACAAGCCCACGCCGCAGATCCTGTCCCCGAGGATGCTGCGATGGGCTATTTTCCTCAACGCGTACCAACATGAGTTGGAGTACAGGCCCGGAAAGGAGATCAGCCATGCTGATGCGCTTTCGAGATCCCCTTTGCCCTTGTCGGACGACCAAAAGGCGAGAGCAGAAAAGGACCGCCAGGTGTTGCTAATTGAGGTTTTAGACGCACCCCCAATAGTACCAGCCGACATTGCTAGGGCGACAGGCAAGGACAGGACGCTGGGAAAAGTTAGTTCATGGGTGCAGAAGGGGTGGCCGGCTTCGTCCCCGAGTACAGAGTTCGACCCATTCTTTAGGAAAAAGCTAGAGTTGTCCCTAGAGAGGGGGTGCCTTCTGTGGGGCCAACGGGTGGTGGTCCCTGCGCCCCTGCGGACGAGGGTGCTCGAACTGCTGCACGTCAGCCACCCGGGCATAGTTCGTTCAAAGGCGCTGGCCCGGAGTTACTTCTGGTGGCCACAGCTGGACGCGGACATTGAGCACATGGTCGGCACTTGCGAGGCTTGCCAGGGATCCCGACCTGAGGCGGCCCGTCTTCCGCATAGGGAATGGGACACAGCACGGGGGCCATGGTCCAGAGTGCACGTAGATTTCGCTGGCCCATTCCGAGGAACCATGTTTCTCCTAGTCGTGGATGCGTTCTCCAAGTGGCTGGAGGTTATCCCGGTAAAAAGCACGTCCTCCGCCACGACAATTAGCCGGCTACGGAGAGTCTTTTCCACGTTCGGTTTACCCGACACTTTAGTCAGCGATAACGCTAGTTGTTTCACCTCCGCTGAGTTCGGGGCATTCATGGAGGCAAACGCCATTCGGCATGTCACATCCGCACCGTTTCACCCGGCCACGAATGGCCAAGTGGAACGGCTGGTGCGTACAACGAAGGAGGCGCTGCGGCGCATGGGCCCGGGGGACCTGAATCACCAAGTGTGCCAATTCCTCTTAGCGTATAGGGTGACCCCCTTAGCGTCAGGCTACTCGCCGGCAGAGCTCTTGATGCGGCGAAAACTGACCACGATCCTGTCCAGGCTAGACCCGACGAGAGTCGAGGATACAGGGAGAAACATAGGGTTGGCAGTCTCGAAAGGTTTCGCTGCCGGTGACCCTGTTCACTGCAGGAACTATTCCAGCGCAGGGCCGGCCTGGGTACCAGGGAAGGTTGTAGAACAGACGGGGCCAGTGTCGTACCGGGTCGAGACTAACACCGGCCTCCTCTGGAGGAGGCACGCAGACCAACTGAGACACCGTGTGAGTGGGCCAGTCAGTGGAGCTCAGCAACAGGATTCAGCGTTAGGGTTCTCCCCCACCCGCTTAGCCCAAGGGGGAGACAGCAGTGGACAACAGTCCCAAGCAAGGGGGGAAGGAAGCAGAAGCAGCGGCCCCGACTCATATCCTTTTGATACGCCAGTCCTATCAGGGGCCGGGGAAGGGGGAGAGGAGTTCGCGACCGCTGCCCCCGATGGTAATTTTGATTTTGATTTTGCGAGCCGGGGGGGTTTTCAGGAGTGTTCCCCCACCCATCCAAGCGAGAAGAGGGGTTTTTCGTTAGCCCCCAGTGCCCCCGGTTCCTCCCTAAGAAAGAGCACACCTCACAACAACGCCGCGGAGCCGCGGAAGGTCACTAACGAGTCTCCCTCTCATATTACAGGACAGGAGACCAGGGGACAAAGAGAAGGTAGCAAACCCGGGGAGAGGCAGCCCGCATCGAGACCCCAGCGTGTTCGAAATAAGCCATCTTGGCTGAGAGACTTTGTCTCCTAAGGGGGGGAGTGTGTTTAAGTGTGGGCTCGAGACGTTGTCTCGTCCTAGGGGGGAGGGGTGTTGTGTTCTGATGGTTTTATTGTACACACGGATTACAATGTATCTGAGCCAATGTAACCTTGCCTATAGCAACAATGTAACCTTCAGCTGTATCATATAAACCCTGTAATAGGACGCGAGCTAATGACCACCAGCTGGCAGCAGCGAGCGTCCAAGCTCTCTTGGTCCAAACTCATCAAAGGCAACAGCGCGGGAAGTTTTCCCGCCACCACCTACACCTGGACAAGAAGGGCGTGACCTGCAATGACGTCACGCAGACAGTAGCCAATGGGCTACCATGGCACCACGTTCAAATGTATTACTGCTGTATATAAAGAGCTATCGATCCGCCATTACCTCATGTTCCCTCTGTCCACGATGCAATAAACCTGAGTTAACCCAGCCCGAGGCTGCAAAAGGGATCATTAGGAAGGGTATAGAAAATAAGTCAGCAAGTGTCATTTTGCCTCTTTATAAATCTATGGTGAGGCCCCATCTGGAATACTGTGTACAGTTCTGGTCGCCATACCTCCAGAAGGATATTATGGAGCTGGAAAAAGTGCAGAGGAGGGCAACCAGAATGATTAGGGGACTGGAACACCTTCCTTACCATCTGAGGCTGCAACGGTTGGGCCTCTTCACTCTTGAACGACGACGTCTAAGAGGTGACCTGATTGAAGTTTATAAAATCATGCACGGTGTGGACAAAGTAGATAAGGAAAAACTGTTTTCCCTATCGCATAACACTAGAACTAGGGGACACTCCATGAAACTTTTGGGTACTAGTTCTCAAACAAATAAGAGAAAGTACCTTTTCACCCAGAGGATTACTGGTCTATGGAACTCCCGGCCAGAAGAAGTGGTGACAGCTGTCAGTCTTGACAGCTTTAAGAAAGGATTAGACAAGTTCATGGAGGAGAAGAGTATCACTGGCTATAATTATGGATACTTAAGGACAACCTCCGGGTTGGAGAGATAGGCAGGATATCTCTCAATATCATTTCCAGGGAATCCTAAGCAGGTGAAGGCATCTGCTTGGGAATACCCTGAAGGAAATGGTGAGCCACTGTGTGAGACAGAATGCTGGACTGGATGGGCTGTGGCCTGTTCCAGCAAGGCTGTTCTTATGTTCTTATGTTCTTATGTAACTAAGGGTAAATAAAGGAAGGCAGGAAACTGTAGACTCAATACGGCTTTCTTTAATTTCTTTGTCTCTCTTTCCCATCCTTTCTTCCAATGTCATTATGCTTCTTGTCTTGTTCCATCATCACTATTTTCAAAAGAAATTCCAGATAATTGAACCATTTTATTTTGAACCAAAGTGGGTTCATGTCACAGCAACTGAGAATTTCCCTACCAACTCATAGAAGAAAAAAGAGAGTGGAGCTAAGGTCAGAGAAACCTTACTCCATAGGTCAGGAGTTCTCAACCTTTTTAAGCCGGGGGCCGGGTCACGCTTCCTCAGACAGCTTCAGGGCCGGACGGCCATTTTGCCCTTCCTCCACCACATGGCACTTCCTGGTGTGGTGGAGGCAGTGGGGTCCACATGAAATGGTGCTGCAGGCTGCATCTGGCCCACAGGCCACAGGTTGAGAATCCCTGCCATAGGTGCTTTGGATGTGCTATTATCTTCATCATAATCAACAACAGCACCCTTCATTGCATTTCATTTATTATTTATACACCGCTTTCCTCAACCCAAAGGGCAACCCAAAGTGGCATTTACAACATAGAGAAAGTATACAAAATACAGTATATCAAAAATGCAATTACAACAAATACAAAAAAAGAATACAGTTACAAATGCAAATTACAGCTACAAGTCAGAAAATACAATATCACTAAATGCAAATTACAAGATACAAATTAAACAAGTACAATATACAATACAATAACAAGCAAATATACAGTTTGTCACATTACCAAAGTTACACAGTTGCAATGTCCTCCACTGGCGACGAAGGTGGGATAACTCTAACCACTTGGAATAAGCATCTGGCCTGGACACAGAAGAAGAAGAACTGGTTACTTTTCCCAGTTGAGGTTTGGATGGAAATATGAAATAGTGAGCACTGAATTTAGTCAGATAGGGAATGGACTGAATTAAGAAATACAGTTACAGAGGAGAATGGCTTTAGATTTTATGGAATCAGGAATCCAACAAAGATAGAGATGAAGCAGCAATAAGTTGAGTGATGGACAAAGAGTCACAAAACAGGCTCAAATCTTCACTGGGAGAAGAGGTGGATCTGACAAAAACACTCCTTAAACATTTCACTTGTCTTCAAAGACAAATTTAGGTTCACTATAAACTGGTTCTGATTTGATGGCAGGGGGACAGCAAACATGGCTCTCCAGGTGCTCTTGGATGTCAATTTCCAGAAGCCCAAATCAACACACCTGCTGATCAGGGCTTCTGTAAATTGAATTTCAAGAACATCTGGAGTGCCAAATTTGGCCAGCATTGTACTATACTTACCTATAAAGAGGGGTGTTAACCGTTGGACTCTGGTATACATGCCCACACCCGACTATCGTATCCCGTACCAACCCGCCTGCACTCGCCCGAACCCGGACTGCAGAGCGCCGCATGGTTGCCGAAGCCAGCAATGGGGCAACAGCCCCATGAACTGGAACAAAGGGAAACAACTTCAATTCCCAATGTCCTCTGCACCGCGCCACACCTCAGCCAATCAGGCTGAGAGGCGCGAGAAAAAGAACATTGGAAATGCGATGCGCCCAATGGAAACCGAGCCGCAGGAAGAAAAACGCCACACAAACGCAAACAAACGAACAAAACTCCAAGTCCCAGCGTCCTACGCGCCATGAGCACTTCATCCAATCAGGCTGAAGGGCGCGAGCGTGCAGAATGCTGAAAAAGCCAGCACACAAAAAATAAAATAAAAACACGCCAGCCTCCCACAATGGGAGCACAAGGCCACCACAGGCGGATGCAGCGCCTCATGGCCTCGCAAACAAACACCCACAAAAAACCACTGTGAGACCACCGCCAGCCTTCTTTCCCAGAGCAATGGGGAGAAGAGGGACTACCTCTCCTCCCCACTACCCCGCCGAAGACACGGCGAGACCATCGCCAGCCTCAAGGTAAGTTGAGCTGGGGTGGAAAAAAGACCACCAGCAACGAGCAATCTGCAAGGAAGAGCACCACCCCTTACAGATCGCTGCCTGCCGATCTCCGGTTAGGTAAGCCAGGAGAAAAAGGAGACAGAGAGGAGAGAACCATTGTCAGGCAGATAGCTCTTCTCTGCCTCCTTTTCACCCAACCTATCTAACGAACCTTACCGAGGGAAGAGCAGGCTGACTGCCGGCTCTTCTTTTTCCCCATTGCTGCATCGAAACCAAATTTCAAAGCAGCAATGGGGAAAAGAGGAACCGACAGACAGGCCGCTCTTCACACAAAACAACAACAACAACAACAAAACCAAACAGTTACCTAAAATGCCAACCACCAAAATTAATAAAACACAAATAAATAATTAAAACACACATTAACCAACAAAACAATAAACAACAAAATCCACAAACAAAAACACCCAAAATACCATGAAAGCACATAAAAAACACCTTACAACACAAAAATACCTAACTCAAACAACAAAAATACCACAAATTAAACAAATAAACACACAAGAAATCTGAAACATAAAAAGCAACCAAAAATAAACAAAACAATTAAACACATCTAAAACCAAAAGAAACCACAAAAAAGTAACAGAAACAGCTACCAATTCAAAAAACAAACAAAAACAAACCCAGATTTTAAAAAAAACAGAGAACTCACCAGCACGTGCTCCCTCCACGACTCCGGAACAGAAATGAAGAAACAAAAGACTACTTACTGGAAGAAGCCCCACCTAGAGGCCGGGAGAGAAAAAACAAGTAAAAAAAATCCAACACTATTACTAACAGCCCCACCTGCAGGCCGGAAGATTAAAAACAAGTCAAAAAATGCAAAGCAGCCCTCTTGCTGACAGCCCCACCTAGAGGCCACAAGAGTAAAAACAAGTCAAAAAGTAAGAATAAATCAAAATCACAAATAAATCTAATAAAATAGATCAAAAAAGTCACAAACCACAAATGCAAAACACCCCCACCCAAACCACCCTTAACCAAAAAACAAAAAACAAACAAAAACTGCCTGGCTGGCAGGGCACAAATATGCTAGTACCATAATATTAGGATCTCTATATAGCCAGGACTGTAAATTTTTGATAGTTGTTAGGATTGTAAATTGCAGATACATCAGGCTTAGGAATGAATACATGTATAGAAAAGCCATGTGATATTCCTGTGCCTAGCTGTATTATTGTTCTTACTTTGTTGTAGAATAAAAACACCTTTTTGTACAACTCTCTTTATTTCTCAGTGGCAGTTTACCACATAACAAACACCCAGGATGGCTGTTCAGCCATAGCTCAACTAACAGGAAAGTTAAAAGAAAATTTCAATCATTAAAATCATCTATTACCAAATAGAGCTGTAGGTGGTGTTCCCAATGAGGACACTCCTGTGACCCATGCAGTAGATTGTGACATTAAAAGGACATCTAAGAAACCCCTTTGTCAAAATTCAGGGTATGAGTGGCTGGCAAAGTAACACAAGCACTAGGGCTCATGGCAATCAGATAACAGGTCAAACAGTAACCATATCTCTGTCCAAAGTCCAAGTCCAAGATAAGCAGAGATACCAGGCTCAGTCCAGACTAAAAAACATAGTTCAAGCAAGACAAAAATCAGGTGTCCGAGAGGAAAGACAAGGCAGAGTATCTTCAGGGGCTGCAGCAAAGTGATGAGCAAGCAAAGGTCTAGACAAGGTGCAAGGTCTTCTGAGACAGGCGGAAGAAACAAGGTCCAGAAGCCAAGCAACAAAAAAATCTACCCTTCATTTCTGAATCAGCTTCTGGGAGGAAAAACTGGTTCTTGTATAGCTAAGCCACCTAGAGACTCTAAGTAGATCTTATGATGGTGCAGTACTTTCCCTAGGGCTGCCAGGAGGGGCTTAGCAGCTGCAGCAAGAAAAGTGTCCAACCTTGCAAGCACTAGAGCTACCCTCCAGGTTGGGGGTCCAATCCTGTGAGCATCAAGGTACCTCTGGGGAACTGATCCTGTGAATACTGGAGCTGCCTTACATCCTGACACCTTTGCTCTATATTGGCCTTCTCTAGTTTTTTGAAATATTTTCCTAACAGATGGAGCACAATTCTAGATACATTGGAGGTGACCTTTGGTACTTGTATTGCATGTAATGCAGCATTCACTCATCGGGAGAATTTTTAAGGGGGTGGGGTGAGCCACCATAACCAGTGAGTGACAAAAGTGAAATCATTCCTGAGACACAACAGCAGGAGAGAGCTGTTGTACTCCTGTCCTGTTTTTTGGCCTTTTCAGAGGTAGCTGGCAGGTCATGTTAAGAAATGAGCAGAGACTAAGAATAATAATTCAGGAGGGCTCTGCTACAGTTCTTAATTTCAAACAGAAATTGGGAAACAAGGAATGTAACCTCTAAACAGTAACAGAGTTTCAAGGGAAAGATGACGAGTGTCTAATCCATCTGTTGCAAAAAATGAGAAACTAAGTGGAAAGATGGCTCAATGCCAAGCCCATGTTGGAATCCCCTTTGTCTGAATTTGAGCATTGCTTTTACTGAATACTGTGGATTCCCCATGCCCCAATGGCATGGAACGGCCCGCGCAGAGGCCACTTCAGTGAGAACGCTCCTGGCCCGTGGGCTCTGCGGGCAGAGAAATTAAGGGGGGTGGATTAATAATAGGGTTTGATTCACCCAATTATGACCTGACCGACGGTTCTGCTGAGGAGGCATTCCTCTAGACTCTGTTACCCATTAAGGTAATCACTCATCTCCGAGTTTAGCCTAATCCCAGGTGCAAATAGTGACCATATTTACCCCGGTCTAAGCCCTAGACAATGGTGTTTCCCCTGTCAATGTTTGCCCACGCTAATTAACTTCCCCAAGAGAGATTCCCCATTAACCTGAGTCAATAGGTGATGTGATTTTCTGTCAGATGACGTTTTTTCCCTGTATTGCCTTCTGATCTATATATGATGATGCTTTTCCCTCAATAAACCACTGATCTGATCTCGCTCCATACTGCCTCGTATCGTTTCTTGATCAGTCTCCTCCGGGACCCAACGGCCGTCCTAGCGGCCCCGATTCCTACATCTGGTGACCCCGAGACGTGATCTTACCCGTGAGTAAGCAATCACACGGTCCGGTTCTGCGCTTGAACCGCGTCCGATCGTCCCGGAGGACAGCGCGGCAGCCCGGTCGGTAAGCCAGCCGATCGGGAAGACGGCCCAAGTGGCGGGGCAGTACCAAAGAGGCATCCTACAGCTTGCTCCCGACTTTCACGGAGGCGTTGCGGTTACGGAAAAACGCGTTCCCCTCAGGGTCAGCTGTGAACCCCTGACAGCGCAGAGGCCGCCGAGGGCCCGTGGCATGGGGCCATGCTCTGAGCTCTACCCAAAGAATCGTCGCCAAAACCTATTGCTTGCCCGAGACGCGTTGACTCGTCCCGAGGAGGAAACTTCGGAGGACCCCTTCGCAGATAATATGGGGACTTGCCCTCAGCGGCAAAGTCCGTCCGCTAGCCAAAGAACTCATGAAGAGGAGTTCAGAATCCTGGCCAGGGTGTTTCAGTTAAGGTTTCACAGCCGAGAGCTACCGAGACTTTTGGCGTACCTAAGGGAACACTGCCTACTTTACCCAGAAGGAGGTACGTTAACCCTTCAGCTTTGGGATCAGATAGGAGACTGCATTCAGCAACCCCCGAAAGCTCCAGAGCGCGTAATTCGGACATGAGGCAAATGTAGGAAGCTCTTAGCGGAGATAGATCCAGTCCGGATAGAAGCCAAAGAACCCCCAGCGCCAGCCGAACCATCGGCGCCCACAGCGCTCTATCCGTCCCTCCAGTTTAGGCAGAGTAGTGTAGGGAGCTTTCCCTCAGTGACAGCTGCAGACGTCACCGACGGAATGCGTGGAATGAGGAGCGCAGGCGCTTCTCTGACAGTTACAGGCTCCCAGACCAAGAGTGCCCTTCAGCGCACAGTGGAGGAGGAAATTAAGAAGGGGGAATTGCCAGCAGAAGAACTAGCTGAGCTTAGACAGATTTGTCCAATTCGCTTGGAAATGGATGCCCTCACAGGGGCCCAGCAGGTAGTTCACTCACCAGTCCCGTATAAGCTCCTCATGGCTATACGGAAGGCCATCACAGAGACAGGACTCCAGAGTCGCTTTACTAGGGGCACGCTTCAGCAAGTGTGCAAGAACACCATGTTCATCCCGCACGACTGAAAATCTGTCATGCGGATGATGCTCAACCCCAGCCAGTATTTGCTATGGGACAGCGAGTATCACCTCGAGGCTCAGACAAGGGCTGCCAGGATGGGAGGCGCAGTACTTCCTGACCAGTTATATGGGTCAGGGGCCTTCGAATCCATCGATGTGCAGACCAACTTGCCACTAGCCACCCTCCAAATGTCAGCCGAGGCTGCCTTCAAGGCATTTCTCAAGGTTCCCGCAACTGGCAAAGCAGCTAAAAATTACACCGCAGTCAAGCAGGGAGCCCAGGAGCCCTACATGGACTTCATCAATCGCTTAGAAGAAGCAATCAGTAGGCAGATCGATAATGAGGAAACCCAACAAGAGCTCATGATAAAGTTGGCCAAAGATAATGCCAATCTAGACTGCCGTAAAATCTTGCAGTCACTGGGCAACCGTCCCGACTTGACTCTCACAGACATGATCAGGGCTTGCCCCGACGTTGGCACAGAATCCTACAAAATGGGTCTGTTGGCAACGGCAGTGCAGGGAGGCAGGAAACCCAGACCCAAAGGAACATGTCACAATTGTGGCAAGGTCGGTCACTTCGCTAGGGAATGCCGATCCAAGGGAAGCGGACAAAATTCTGGCCGTTCCAAGGCTCCAAACACCCTGTGTCCAAAGTGTAAGAGAGGCTACCATTGGGCCAGGAATTGTCCAAGTTCGGGAAACCGGAACACGGGCACGTCTCTGGCCCCGGTCCAAACAGAGACATCCCTTGCTCTGGGTGCGCCAGAGCTAGACTAGATTCCATTCACATTCCAGGCATTGCGAAGGCACAGGCCAGCCCCAAGAGTAACACAGGGCTAGAATTGACTTGTCAGGCAGACGTCACATGCGACTTGCCAGGCACAGTCTATCTGGTGGACTCCCAGTACATGGGACCCCTGCCCAAAGGCTTTATAGGTTTAGTTTTGCCTCACAGTGTAGCAGGAGCACGCAGAATTCTTGTAATTCCGGGAGTCATTGACTCCAATTTTTCAGGCATTCTCCAAGTTCAGCTTTGGACGCACTTACCCCAGACAATTCACAAAGGAGACACATTAGCGCAACTGATCATGGTCCCTTGTCACTCGCCAGCAGATAGCCAGGGAAGGCTCAGGAACAGCTCAGAGTCCCGGTCCGAGGACCGCTCGAGCGCCAGTGAGGCAGTACAAGGATACCAGGTCTTAGCGACAGTGGAGACCAACATTGAGTGGAAACAGTGCCCAGTTACTGAGGTATTTCTGAATAAAAGATCATTTTCAGGGTTGTTAGATACCGGAGCTGATGTGAGTGTGATAAGCAGGAGCCAGTGGCCACGGGAGTGGGCCATTGAGCCGGTCTCTGATGTGTGGGGGGTAGGCGGCATCCAAGAAGCGTTTAGAAGCCGGGAGTGGGTGGAAGTCACGATCCCAAAGGCTGACGGCACAGCGGTCATTCGGCCGCATATTCTGGACGTGCACATCAACCTTTGGGGGTGAGACATTTTACAGCAGTACGGTGCTACGCTTACCTTCGGGTAATGGCGTTGCCACTTAAATGGCTCACCGATACGCCGGTCTGGGTGGAACAATGGCCGGTAGTGGGGGAGAAATTAGTCGCCCTAAAGCAACTGGTTAAAGAGCAGCTAGACGCAGGACATATAGAGCAGTCCACTAGTCCTTGGAATTCGCCAATTTTTGTCATAAAGAAGAAGTCGGGGAAGTGGCGACTCCTCCACGATCTCAGGGAGATCAATAAATGTATATAGCCAATGGGTCCGCTCCAATGCGGCATCCTAAATCCAAATATGATTCCCGAGGGGTGGGAGATCCTAGTTGTAGATCTCAAGGATTGCTTTTACACGATTCCCTTAGACCCCAGGGACAGGGAAAGGTTCGCCTTTACGGTGCCGGTTGTGAACCACAGTGAGCCCACACAGCGTTACGCGTGGAGATATTTGCCACAGGGCATGCTCAATTCGCCCACCCTGTGCCAAGTTTATGTTCACAATGCACTGGCAAAGTTTCGAAACGTTCACCCCAAAGCCTTAGTTTGCCATTTCATGGATGACATCTTGGTCACAGTGCCGCAACTCGGCAGCGAAATGTTTTCTGACCTCCAGGCCAGCCTGGGGGAGAAAGGTTTACTCATTGCCCCGGAGAAAGTGCAGAGAACCGAGCCCTTCTCATACTTGGGTCATCGGCTTCTCCGCTCTTTCGCAGCACCAGTCTTGCCCCAAATCAATTTGAAGGATTCGGTCACCTTGGTGGAACTGCAGCAGGTTTTAGGGAACATTAATTGGGCCAGACCGTATTTCCGATTGGATACGGATCTTTTGAAACCGCTCTTCTCGCTGCTAACATTAGGCAAGCAGCCGGCAGACCGGATACAGATTTCTCGAGAGGCGCACTTGGCCCTCGAGAAAGTCAACCAAATTCTCAGCCAAAGGTGGGTGGACAGGATTGCTCAGGGGCCATATGCCCCGATCTTGAACTTGTACATAGTTCGGGCAGGATCCATGTTCACCGGAGCCCTAGGAGTAGATTCCGAGAAAGGAGCGAGTATCGTGGAATGGGTGTACTTGCCGAACACCTCTTCCCGAAACATCGTTCCTCCCCAAGAATTGGTCTCTGCGGTGATTTACCGCGGAAGGCTGAGAGCCAGGGACATTTCAGGGCACGACTTAGCAAAGATCGTGGTCCAGTTCACCAAAGAGCAGGTTCAGCAATTGATGCAGCTCGGTGACTCGCTTCCAATTGCTTTGGAGGGATTCACCGGATGCTTGGCATACCATTTGCCGAAAGACCCCAGACTTGTCTCACTTCAAACGCAGACAGTCAGCTTGTTCGAATTGCTTTCGCTGGTTCCACTTCAGGGGGCCAGGACAGTTTTTACTGATGGGGGTCGCACATATGGTGTCTTGACTTGGCAGGAGGACCAGGCTTGGCGCACGCTGTTAACTCTTCCACAGAAGTCCGCACAGCGGGCAGAGTTGGCAGCGGTGAACCTCGCCTTGCGCACCTTCGCCAAAGAGCGCCTAAACATCATTACGGACAGTCAGTATGTCAGGAATTTGCTTCACAGTCTACCGGGAGCATACATCACTCCCGCGATAGACAAGAATTTGCTGAGTTTGTTCCTCACTGCTCAATTTCATTTGCGAAACCGCACGGAAGCGCTCTATATTGCCCACATCCGAAGTCACCAAGACCTACCGGGTCCGATTTCTGCAGGCAATATCAGAGCGGACGCGGCGGCAAAGGAAATTCAGCAACGTTCAGTGTTAGGTGTTTTCACCACGCCAATTCAGAGTCATGCATTCTTTCATCAGAATGCCAAAGCGCTCACCAGACAATTCAATCTGCCACTCTCTCAAGCCCAAGGCATAGTTCGCTCTTGCCAGCACTGCGCAGGGGCACCGGGGGGGCCCTCGTGGGGGGTCAACCCACGGGGGACAGAAGCTAACCAGGTGTGGCAAATGGACGTCACACATGTTCCGCAGTTTGGCAGATGGCAGTACATGCACGTTTGCATTGATACCTTTTCTCAATTCGTTTGGGCAACGGCGCAGAAAGGGGAGACTGCTTCCCACGTGGAGCAGCATCTCCTTTCCTGCATCGCGGCAATGGGTAAGCCGCGGCACGTGAAAACCGATAACGCACCGTCCTACAGCTCCAGGCAGCTGGCGGCCTTCATGGCCACCTGTGACATTAAGCATACTTTTGGTGTTCCTTACAATCCGCAAGGGCAAGCGATTGTGGAACGGGTCAATCGGACACTCAAGTCCTATATTGACAAACAAACAGAAAGGGGGGAGCCACCAGCCCTCCCGAAGTAACAGGATCAGGCACAGCATTGTCTGAATAAGGTATTGTTTACGTACAATCACCTTAATGTTTTTTCCGATTGCACGCCGCAGGAGAAACACTTCCGCCGTTCGGAAGCTCTCCCGCGACCGATGGTCCGATACCGGGTGCCACCGGACCCTTCCTGGAGTGGCCCGGCGCCACTCGTAACCTGGGGGAGAGGGTATGCTGCAATTATGTCTCCTACATGTGTCGTTTGGATTCCAGCTCGGTGTGTCAAGCCTCACTTGGAACCACATGGCGTGGACCCAGACCGACCCGAGTCCGATCCCGGAGATGGAGGACCTCACTCTGACCGAGAAAACCCGTTGAAGGAGGCGGCCACAGACGACAGCACCGAAGATCACCTGGGGGATGGTCAAGGTCCTTTGCAGTGAGGCCGAGGACGCCATCCGGCGCGAGGAGAAGGAGCCAACGCCGGAGAACCTCACGGCTGCAATCTTCGCCCGAATTCATGCCAACACCATGGCAGTCACCATCATCCTGACTCTTTCCCTACTTGCGGGGGGAGGCACTCAGGCGGCCTCATTGAAGGCCAGCGATTTGATGCCAGGCGGAGACCTTTCTGCCAGGATGCATTACAACATATGGGAAAGGTTGGAGGGTCTCGTCAACCAGTCCGATTTTTGCCTGAGACAGGACATTGGTTCTGCCTCAATCTTGAGCACCTGCCTCATCCCAGTGTGCCACTCTCCAGGCGCGCACCCCAGGGATGGGGACTGGCTAGTGAAACGGATTTTCAGCCCGTACGACCCAGCAAGTTCCTCGGAATACGCCCGCTGGGAGATGCGGCTGACAATGACTTTGCCGGCTGACGCAGCCACTCTCCACACTCCTCGAGTGGCGGTCAGCCTGAACTCTACTTGTGCTCGGATGACCGGCTGCTCCGCAGTCGGCCGAAGGCGCCGTTGTCTTGAAGTTGGCAGTGGCAACTGGACTTGTAACAACCCACAGACACTCGGTTCAATGTATGCCCATGTTACCCTACCATCTGGTTGGTTCTTTACGTGTAATCAGTACACTGGGAACTACATTCCCGCAAATGTATCAGATGCTATATGTTGTATCAGTCGTTTGACACTGTTACTCCCTACTAAGGATATGGTCACCCCAAGCACAAATGTTACAAATGTTTCAGCACCCATACGACACACTCGCACCACCCAGTTAGACAGCTCATGTGAGAGCAGCTTTAGAGTAATGAGTTCAGCCGAATATCTCTCGTTGGCAGTCAGCATTCTTGGCGTGCCAGGCTTGGCCGTCGGCAACGCTCGGAGGATTGGTCGACTGGCTTGCGGACTAGCTAAAGCCATTAACCATACCTCCTCGGCGATAGCGCTGCTCAACCAAGAGCAGGCAGAGCTTCGCCATGCCATACTTGACAATCGAGCAGCTATAGACTATCTCTTATTGCTACATCATCTGGGTTGCGAATCTTTTCATGGTATGTGTTGTTTTAATCTCACTGATAACTCCCGTAAGGTTCAGAGTCAGCTCACAGACCTCCACACCATAGTCGAGGGCATCAGGGAGGGTTCGGCATGGGGGACTTGGCTGAGTTCATTGTGGGACTGGATGTGGTCATGGATTCCGTGGGGATGGCTTCAGACGGTACTCAAGGTGGTGGTGGGGGTGATTGTGCTGGGCATAGCAGTATGCTGTTTCGCACAATGCATTCCCTCACTAATATCAAGGCGCCGGTGCCTCTCCCGGAGGAAACCCCGAAGCGTCATTCCCGCTCATCAGCTGGCACCTCTCTTACGCAGAGTCGCCGGTCAGGCTCTTAAGTAAAACGAAAAGGGGAGATGTGGATTCCCCATGCCCCAATGGCATGGAACGGCTCGCACAGAGGCCACTTCAGTGAGCACATTCCTGGCCCGTGGGCTCTGCGGGCAGAGAAATTAAGGGGGGTGGATTAATAATAGGGTTTGATTCACCCAATTATGACCTGACCGACAGTTCCGCTGAGGAGGCATTCCTCTAGACTCTGTTACCCATTAAGGTAATCACTCATCTCCGAGTTTAGCCTAATCCCAGGTGCAAATAGTGACCATATTTACCCTGGTCTAAGCCCTAGACAATGGTGTTTCCCCTGTCAATGTTTGCCCACGCTAATTAACTTCCCCAAGAGAGATTCCCCATTAACCTGAGTCAATAGGTGATGTGATTTTCTGTCAGATGACGGTTTTTCCCTGTATTGCCTTCTGATCTATATATGATGATGCTTTTCCCTCAATAAACCACTGATCTGATCTTGCTCCATACTGCCTCGTATCGTTTCTTGATCAGTCTCCTCCGGGACCCAACGGCCGTCCTAGCGGCCCCGATTCCTACAGAATACTGCAGAGAAGTAAACAAAATTAGGAAAGAGAGTGGATCTAGATTCAAAGTACTGTACATACAGGTCCTGATTTCTTGTCCCAAAAGAACTGCTGTCAGAAGTATCATTTTGCAACATTCCCTCCTTTGCATCCCTTAATGATGATGCTCCCTTGCCCATGAGTATCTGAAGGATGTTTAAAGCAGCAGCATACATTACTTATGGGGACTGTAGTGGCTCAAGTGGTTAAGATGCTGACTGGAAGGCAGCAGTTTAGCAGTTTGTACCCGAGTACTGCACGACACAATGAGCTCCCGTCTGTCCCAGCTCCTGCCAACCTACTAGTTCGAAAGCAAGAAATTGCAAGTAGATAAATCGGGACCACTTTGGTTGAAAGGTAAACAGCGTTCAGTGATCCAGTGTCTAGGCATGCCTGCCACGTATCCACAGAAATGTCTGCAGACGCAGACAGCACTGGCTTTTCGGCTATAAACAGAGATGAGCGCTGAACCCTAGAGTTGGATACAACTGGCTTTTGAGCAAGGGTGGCCTTTACCTTTACTTTTATAATTGGTCTAAGATGTTTTGCAGACTGACGCAGAATCAGAGATGGTGCCATTCCTTCCAACCCTCCTACTATGTGGCGCACCTAAAGGCAGAACGGTAGTTTGGCAGTTGCAAAACCAGGCTGTGTAGCTTAAAGACAGCTGGATGCTACTACTTTCTCCTCATCCAGTATCTGCCACTTATGAAGTGGCTAACTCACCCTGTCTAATGACATGGCTGGTGAATAATCCCCAGCTAATTCAGAGCCCTACATAATCAGGGCTTTAATTTGCTCAGGGATCTGTACTGTATCAGTTAGGAAGATATTTTGTAAAAGGCAGAGAGGATAACCATGTAGGAAGATAAAGGAAGGGGTTTCTCTGTCATTTATTTTAATGCCCCAACCCGCTACATAAATCAGAGGGTTGTCACCTCATATAACACTACGCACAGCTGTATTACAGCATAAGTAAACCACCCACACCAGTTACAAAGCAGGATACTCAAGAATGCTCCAAGAAGCATAAAGCTCTAGTGTTGTGTCAATAAGCAGAAAGGGGTGGGGCTTTAAAAGAGATGGGGTAGATCACTCTGCATCAAAACAATTGTGGATGTCTTAATTTAATTCAAACTGACCAGCACTAAGAGCAATCCTAATAGCAAGTTATAATGTCTGTGTAGATAGGCTTTCTGTCCTATCTAAATTATAGATTCTAAAATGCTTTGGACATGTCAGAAAATCATTACACAGAACTGCTCTCTCTCTCTCTCTCATGTGTTTATGTGGAGGATAGAAGGAAAGAGGGAGGCAGAGAGAGAGAGGGAGAGAAAGGGAGGCTGAGCAACAAGACATTCAACAAAAAGGAGACCCTTATGGTGTGCACACCGGGTAGGTTTGAATTCAGGTTTCTCTCAAGCATAAAGTCTAAGTAAAATCCTGCCATTTCTGAACCCAGCATAGGGTGATGAGATGGTCACATGGGGACAGTTTGATCTCTTCTAGAGGAAAAGATGGATGCAAATACTGTTTTATCTACTTAGTGGTATCCAAACCTTTTTTTGCCATGCACCACCTAAGCATCTTTAAAATCCCGATGCCCCCATTCCCTGTGAAATATAATTCTTCTTATTCGAAAAGTGAACTATTCATCTGGAGGAAGTCTATAAGGTCATTAACTTGGTCTAAACAAATTTCCAATTGTCCCCCTTAAAAGTCAGATTGCCCTCCACGTTGAGAACCATGGATCTACATGATTTAGTCACTTTATATGAGTTTAGTTGTTGTTGTTGTTTTTAAATCTGAGAATGGAAGTCTGTGCAAGAAAATGAGATGTTGAGCTCATCACATCAAATGGCAGTGACAGGCTTGGTAATACAATAATTGCACTAGATGTCAGCACTTTCCTGTTTTCTCCAGACACTGTCAGAACAAGGCTATGTATGGAATGCAGCCTTAAGGTTATATCCACTTGAATTACTCATAATTGTTCTGACAATCAATAAAATGGCCTGAGCTCTTTTAGCTGAACATTTGGAGAGTTTAATTCTGACTCCATGTTGTCCTTTTGCCAGCCGTTGCTAGACAACAAGAGATGTTGCAGTATTCAATCCAGTTTATTATTAGACAAGAATGTGATTCTTGGTACATCATTTCAAGGAAATTGAGTATAGATTTTTGGATGGACCAAAATCTTTCACTACTTGAATCTGATGTTCTAACATTTTATTAGGAATAATGCTCATGCCTTTATTATGAACAATAACATTTTTACATATTTTCATCTAAGGCGTTTTCATTCTATCTTGCAGAAAGGATAACACAGTACTGTACTCAAAATTGTATAGATAGTTCATCTACCTTGTCATCCTACTCCATATTTTGTAGAAGGATACTTCCAATAATGTCTACAAAATGAACATCTCAGTACCACACTGTACCGCAAGCCCATTGATCAACAATTCCTACCAGCATGCTTCCAGTTCCATCCAGAACACATGACAAAATCCATTGTCTTCAGCTAGGCTCTCAGGTACAACCGCATCTGCTCTGACTTACAAGACAGTGATGCCAAACTCAAGGATCTACAAAATGCATTTCTCAGACTACAATACCTACCAGTATAGTTGAAGAACAGGTCAACCAGACAAGACAAATACACAGAAGCAACCTACTGCAAAATAGGCCCAGAAGGAAAAACAATAGAACCCCCTCAACCATAAGCAACTATTGGCACACAACAAACTACACAACAGTGAAACAGAGATGGGAACTGCACCCTGCTACAAACCCAAATGTCAGCTATGTCCCCACATTTACTCCAGGAATATAATTACTGGACCCAACCATGTCACACACAATATTAAGGGCAGTCTTACTTGTTCCTCTGCTAATGTGATTTATATCATCTTTTGCACACACAAAATACCCTTCTGCATTCTACATAGGCCAAACAGACAATCTCTTCACAAAAGGACTAATGGACACAAATCAGACATCAGACATGGCAAAACACAGAATATTTCATATCATCTTAATCTACTTGGACACTGTACACCAACCTGTCAAGCGCAGCTCCGGAGATTACAGGACCTGCGCAGAACGTTTCTGTGCAGGTCCATTCTATTCATGCATAAAAGCCTTCTACGCATGCATAGAAGTGACCTGCGCTGAAACGTTCTGCGCAGGTTGCTTCTATGCATGTGTAGAAAGCTTTTATGCATGCGTAGAAGGCTTTTACGCATGCGTAGAATGGACCTGCGCAGAAGGGTTCTGCACAGGTCACTTCTACGCATGCGTAGAAGGCTTCTATGTATCCCCTTCTGCACAGAAGCCTTCTATGCATGCGTAGAAGGGTTCTACACATGCGTAGAAGGGTTCTACGCATGAGTAGAAAGGACCTGTGCAGGAGGGATGTGCAGTAACTCCTTTTCCCCCGCTGCCAAATTACGGGGTAGCGACAGCTCCGGGTGGGAAATGGAGAAAATCAGCGCTGAATTACGGGGTAATCCCGGCCAATACGGGGAACTTGACAGGTATGCTGTACACAGGACTTGAAAGTTGCCATTATGGAACAGAGAAATTACAAAACTAGGATCCAGAGGGAGATAGCAGAGATAAGATATATACATATGCTGGACACACATCACAAAGGTTTGAATATTAGCCAAGGGTTTGGGGACATTATCAAATTTAAAATCTCACAACTAAGAGGTTGTAATTTACTTTGCAGAACAGACTTCAAAAAAATGGAGAGGGGTAGGATAGTTCTCAGGACAGTTGACAGAGGAGGATGGGTATTTGACCTCTAGCTGGGTCTCTCACACACATCTTCCTCAATTAACTCATTAGCAGATGGGTAATGTCAGAATGTTTATTTTGCACCCACAAAAAACATTTACAACTTAACAGAACCAAACTTCATGATAAACTGAGCCCAATCAAGGATTTTCTGTTATTACTGTTGCAAATAGCCACACCGATTGTATGTTATTACTGGTTGTAAATAGCACACTGATTTGCAAATCTATCTCTGTTAAGCCAACCAACCTTTGTGTGCCTCTGTACTGATATATATAAATGGATACCATGAAAACTCACTATTATGTCTGACGAAGTTGGCTTGATCCACAAATGCTAACATTAAAATACAAGAGTTAGTCTTTAAGGTGCCACAACATTTTTGTCTTTTGTTTTGTTTTGTTTTCTCTCTGATATGCTTGCACAGACTAACACAGCTACCACTTCAAAAATTTCTACAATATACAAAGCACCCAAAAAGAGAATGTGTAAACAGAAGACTGCTATCTTTTTTATCCATACTAGGGTCATTCTGACCAAAACTCATCTCTTAATGGTCATTACCATGAAATTTGTCTACATATGCGAAGTAATAAATTCCTAGCATAGGATCAAGGAGAACAGATTGATCTTCAAGCCACAGCATGGAATATTTGTTGGTATGTTTACAAATTTAACATATAAAGAGGTAAAGCATGTGTCTAAGCCTACAGAGATATGGCAGAAACATTTTGATGGGGGCGGGGGGGGACAGTCTACATCTGACAATAAAAAACTCTTTGTTTTGGAAAAAGATTGTGAAGAAACTACCCCTCAAGGGTTAATAACTAAATTGAAGGACTGAAGGAGCTAAACCAGACTGCCCCAAAGGTGTAAAAATTATGGACAGATGGGAGTCAGAGCAATTCCTTATCTCTTCCATCCCAAGGCCAGCCTTGGGGACTTATAACAGTTGTAGGGTGATGGGAGACACCTGGGCCAGGATTAGCCAGCCACTAAGAGGGCTGTGTCCAGGGAGAAATTGCCCCACAGCTTTAGTACCCCAAATGCCTATTGGTGGAAGCAAGATCGAGCCAGGAGTAGGCTTGGAACAGCATGGTGATGGTTAGGGTTTGACTGTCCTGAGCAAATTGCTGAGCAGGTTGGCCAACTGATCCAAGGCACTGGAGCATACCTGTCAAGTTTCGGGAAATTTCTGTCAACCCCCTGTATTTTACACTCTTTCCTTCCATCATCCCGTATTAGTTAATATAATATATATAATATAATATAATAGTCATATTTATATATGCCGCCCACTCAGGCAGAACCCGACTCAGGGCGGCATTACAACAAGTTCTAAAAACACATGAAAACACTTTAAAAGACCCATATCCCACCCACTTTAAAAGACCCATATCTCACCCACTTTAAAAGACCCATATCCCACCCACCCATCCCACCCACTATCAAAAGAAGAAGAGAGAGTTCTTAATTGTTTACATAAGCCAGCAGGCGGGGACCGTGTTCCCATTCGGGCCCCACACCTGCCCTGCCAGCCAGGTCTTCAATCCCTTTCTGAAGGGCAGCAACTCTCTTTGAAGTCTTAGATCTGTTGGCAGGAGGTTCCAGAGGGTTGGTGCGGACACGGAGAAGGCCCTCCTTCGGGTGCTGGATAGATGAGCACCCCTAGTTGATGGCACTATTAGAGAGCCCCTCCGGTCCACTCTGGTTGGACGGGCAGACACTCTTGGGACAATGCGGTCTCTAAGGTATCCTGGCCCACTGCCATATAGGGCTTTAAAGGTCAAAACCAACACCTTGAATTGCACCCGGAGACAAACTGGTAACCAGTGCAGCTCCCGAAGTAGCGGTGAGGCATGGGCATATCGCCCACATCCCATCACCACCCGGGCTGCCGCATTCTGGACCAGCTGCAGCCTCCGAATGGTCGTCAAGGGCAGCCCCATGTAGAGCGCATTACAATAATCTAGTCGGGAAGTGACCAGAGCGTGGGTGACCATAAGCAAGGAGCCCCGGTCCAGGAGCGTGCGCAACTGGCGAATCACCCGAAGTTGGGCAAAAGCCCTCCTGGCCACAGCCGCTACCTGTTCTTCTAGCAGCAGCCGCGAGTCCAGAAGGACCCTCAAGTTGCGCACTGGGTCTGTCTGGGGCAAAACAGCCCCATCCAGTACCAAAGATGGTAACTCCCTGGATAACACGGGGCCCTTTATCCACAGCCACTCTGTCTTGCTGGGATTCAGCCGAAGCCCACTGGCCCCCATCCAGACCCCAATGGCCTCCAGGCATCCGGATAGGATTTCAACAGCATCACTGGGGTCCCCACGAGCCGAGATATACAACTGAGTGTCATCCACGTACTGATTGTACCGCACCCCGTGGGAACGAATGATCTCACCCAGTGGCTTCATGTAGATGTTAAATAGGAGAGGAGAGAGCACCGAGCCCTGAGGCACCCCATACTTGAGGAGCCTAGGGCTGGACCTCTCACTCTCTAACCACACTGACTGGGTACGGCCCTCCAGAAAAGAGGAAAACCAGGACAACACGGTGCCCTGGATCCCCAGTCCTTTGAGCCGTTCCAGAAGGATACCGTGGTCGACGGTATCGAAGGCCGCTGAGAGGTCAAGAAGAGCAAGGACGGATGGATAACCCCCGTCCCGCTCCCGCCAGAGATCATCCATCAGTGCGACCAATGCCGTCTCCGTACCATACCCGGGCCTGAATCCTGATTGAAAGGGGTCTAGATAATCCGCTTCCTCCAGGATACTCTGCAGCTGGCGCACCACCGCCTTCTCCAAAACCTTACCCAGAAAGGGCAGGTTGGAAACCGGCCTGTAGTTGTTAAGGACAGCTGGGTCAAGGGATATTTTCTTCAAGAGGGGGCGCACCAAAGCATGTTTTAGCGGTGCAGGAAATACCCCCTCCCATAATGATGCATTTATTATCGCCCCGACCCAGCCACCTGTCACCACCTTGGAGGCTTTCACCAACCAGGTGGGACAGGGGTCCAAAGGACATGTAGTGGCACGCACAGCTGCAAGGAGCCTGTCCACTTCATCAGGAACAACAGGATCAAACTGATCCCAGATCGTACAGCAAGACTGTGCTCCGGTGCCCCCCCCCCGACCCTCCCCATCCATGCCGGGATTCAGCCCTGAACGAATCCGATCGATTTTCTCCACCAGATGGTCAGCAAAGTCCTCAGCCGAGCCCTGCCAACCGGGCACCGATCTCCTCCTACCGAGGAGGAACCTGGTTACCCGGAACAGGGCGACTGGGCGATTATCAGTGGAGGCAATAAGGGTGGTGAAGTATTGCCGCCTCACCACCCCCATCGCCACTAGGTAGGCCCTAATAGCAGCTCTAGCTAGTGTCCAATCGGAGTCATCCTGGGTCTTCACCCAGCGGTGCTCTAGGCGTCTCTTTGCCCGTTTGAGTTCCCGCAGTTCATCAGTGAACCACGGGGATGACCTAACCCCACGGGCGCGGAGAGGCCGCAGTGGCACGATTTCATCCAAGGTTGCTGTTGCCATCCTGTTCCACAGGTCGACAAGTGCCTCGGGTGAATCGTGTAGCCGATCCAGAGGAACATCCCCCAGTTCCCTCTGGAATCCATCTGGATCCATTAGTTGCCGAGGGCGGGCCATTTTAATAGGCCCTGCCTCCCTACGATGAAGCGTCGTCCCCAGAAAGTCAAGAGTCACCAGATAGTGATCTGACCATGGCACAGGTGAGATGACTAAGTCCTGTAATCTCAGATCACTCTGCCACTGCTCTGACAAGAAAACTAAGTCTGGCATGTGACCACTGCCCCTGGTTGGACCCCGAACTACCTGAGTCAGGCCCATGGCTGCCATGGAAGCCATGAACTCCCTTGCCACCTCAGAAGCCATCCCCAATGATGGCAAATTGAAGTTCCCCAGAACCATAAGCCTCGAGAACTCCAATGCCAGCATCGAGGCGGCTTCGAGGAGCTCAGGCAGGGCATCCCTTATCTCTTCCATCCCAAGGCCATGGGATGGGGCGGGGAGTCGGTGAACTCCTCCCCGTGTGGCAGATAGCACTAGTAAGGAATAGAAAAGGCATGACCCATTTAATTTGGTATACACAGTTGGTTGGCCATAGGGAGGACAAGGTACAAACAAGATGTGTGAATGGCCAACCAGCTTTAAATAAAACTGTTGCTATGCTTAACCAGCAGGCAACTCCTCCAATATTTACAGGAGGCATTACAATATCAGGTGCTAAATAGTAGCAGCCTGACTAGGGTCCACAACGTGTTTCAGTGGAAACAGGTTGTAGACAGGGTCACACAGTTTGTTGCAGTGGTAGCAAATTGTGATGGGCATTTAAGTTGGGTTCATAATTAGAGTACTCCTTACCAGTGCTATTACGGCCCGTTTGGTTACTGGCAGTAGCTAAGCAAAGTTAAATAAAGTTAATAAAGTGGCCCAATTTTTTATCCAAATGAAGTGTCCGTGTCATCATTCGGGGAGTGGGTCCAGCAAAGCTTTGTTCTGTACTTTAAGCTTTTGGCTTCATTGATTTGTTTTACTTTCCATCCCAGAATCCGTATGTGGGTGAAGGTCTTTTGGGTGTCCCAAGTCATCCTGCCTTTTTGGGTCCCCGCCCCCCCCCTACAACAAAGTTATTCTTTTAAAACCAATTTGAGAACCGTGAAGTTTGTTGAGTGTTCTGGGGCACAAAGTCCAGTTCCTGGCTCAGAGGTCTGAGAGAACAGATGAATTGCAGTTGGTGCTCATGTCAGCTACCAAAAGAAAGAGACAGCTGTGCACGCAAGACCTGGCTGGCATGCATGTCCTTCTCTTTTGGAGGATGTTTCTCCTTGCAAAGAAGCGGAAAGGAGAAGGAGGGGCAAAGAACTTTCTCCTCACCGGAGAGTTGGGGGGAGGGGGCAGCCTGAGAGCCAACTTGGGTGCCTGGAGCAGATTTGCCAAGGGCAGGAATATTATCCTACTTGTTGCCCCTGGGTTTTCAACTTTCACAGAGGTCTTCAGAGTTCTCCAAATGTGTTTATGGACTATAAATGCCATCTCTAACTTTGATTCCTTTTTCTGTTTCCTCCATCTCTAGCTATTTCGTTCTGCATTGACAATTCATATGTTTACCTGGGATCAGAGGTATATAATAAATTAGCACTGGGATGTATAATGTATGAAATAGCTACAGTATGGATTTCAACTCCCCTTGTTTATTAGTTCATAATAGACCATGCTCAGTGGGTATCTTGTTTTTTAAAAATAGTAATCATGGGGAAGGGAAGCTGTTTTCTCTTGTTGATTAAAAAAAATCCACCTCCCCAGAAACTGCACGAACCAATTGGTACCTTCAGCTCCCTGTGCCAGAAGAAGAAAACCATGCCATACACATACCATTTCCCAAATGGGAGGCAAATAAATGAATGAGTGAATGAATGAATGAATGTTCCCATCTGTGATCCTTGGCCTACACCAGGGATTCTTGACCTGCAGCCCATGGGCCGGATGCAGCCTGTGGCTCCATTTCATGTGGGCCACCACAATCTCCACCATGTGGAGTGCCATGTGGTGGAGGAAGGGCAAAATGGCTGTCCAACTCCAAAGCTGCCTGAGGGAGCATGACCTGGCCCCCGGCTTTAAAAGGTTGAGAACTCCTGGTCTACACAGCAAACAGCAAAGGGCAAGGTAGACATATACAGAGGGTGGGGAGGGTGTGAAAGGGGAAAACAGATGTGAGCACATGAGCTTTGGTACCATGCTTGACTCCCCTCCCTCTCCTCCTCCCTGTTGCTGGCATCTCCTGTTGAAGGTGCAAGGAAGTCTCTGTATCCACTCTTGAACAGAGATGGTGCTGGAGAATGAGTCTGGGGGACAGGGTGGCAATAGATTTACTCAGGGAAAAAGAGTGCTACTGATCCCAGTTAGGTCAAAGCTTACCTCACTTACACCTAGTCTTGTTTTCAAGGATGCTCACATGCGCCTCAGAAAGACAAGCTTCGTGTGCAGGTCATGGTCAAATTTTGGTAGGCAAAATTAAAATTCCTTCACTACCCGCTCTCCCCCCTTCTCTGCAGTGGTGGTGTTGTGTATGTACAATGTTGCTTGATATGTATGTACATTGTCGCTTTAAGAAATGTATGAATGTAACCTGGCCACAATCACAATGTAACCCAGCTGTTAAAGGAACGCGAGCAAGCTGCCTATAGAGGGCAGCTGCGAGTGTTCAACTCACATGGTTATCATTCCTCAAATCACCTGCAGCCGCGGGAACTCCCCGCAACAGCAAACTACTACCGATCCACCACCGAAGATGGGCGTGACCCGGATGACGTCACGCCGGTAGCAGCCAATGAGCTACCATGCAGCCAGATTCAAATGTATTGTACTACTGTATATAATGTGAGGTATCTCCGCCATTACCACATGTTCGTTCTGATCATCAACCAATAAACCTGTGTTAGTCCTTACTGCGACTCCTTCTATGTCTCCTGGAAAAGACACTAAATTGGCGACGAAGGTGGGATCGATGGCGAATCCCAAGGTCAAGGTGTACCAGTTCGATGTGAGCGAGCCCGAACAATGGGAGCTCTACGAGTGCCAGTTTCGGCACGTGATGGAAGCCGCGGGCGTCGACGACGACGCGAAAATGCGCTCCCACTTCCTGGCCCAAGTGGGGCCGGCCACGCTGCAGATCCTGATGACCCTGGTGGCCCCCCGGAAGGTAGACGAGGTCCCCATCGACCGTATCCTGGAGAGACTGGGTGAGCATTTCCAGCCGCACATCTCGATCTTCCCAGCACGGGTCGCGTTTCACAGGCGAGACCAGCGACCGGGCGAATCCGTGTCCGCCTATGCGGCGGCCCTCAGGCTTGCGGCGGTCCACTGCCAGTGGGATGACCTGGACCAGGCCCTCCGTGACCGCATGTTGTGTGGTCTGAGGGACGAGGAGCTGCAGAGGAGGCTGATGACCCGCGACCAACGCCTCACGTTCAACGAGGTACTGCGGGAGGCCCAAGCAGCCAAGGAGGCCAGGAGCGGGGTGAGACTGTTCAAGTCCCGAGGGGCCGCGTCCGAGAGTGCCAAGTCACCAGTACAGGTGGCCCGGCGGACACCAGCGAAGGCGGCCTGGCGGGCCCCCAAGCCGCCCGCCGGCACACCAACGTCGTCCGAGGAGTCGTCCACCACAGCGGACCCCTACTCCAGCAAGGACGACGACGTCCAGAGGATCAAAAAGCGTGGTGAGAAGCGGCAGCCCCAAGAACGGCAGGACCGCCATTGCGACGGTTGTGGGGCGTCCCACGACCGCACGAGGTGCCCGTTTCGAAAGGCCGAGTGTCACAACTGCGGCCGAAAGGGGCACATCGCCCGAGTATGCAGGCACGGGCGAGTCGAGGACAAGGGGAGTTCCAGCCATCCCCAGACGCACCAACGGAAGGCGGCCGGCACCAGGAAGGTCGCAGCCGGCTACAGCGAGGAAGGCGTGAACCGCGTGGGCCTGGAGCACCGGCGGTTTTTCGTAGAGGTACTGTTGCAAGGGTTCCCAGTGAGGATGGAGATAGACTCGGGGTCATCTTATTCCATCCTGTCCCAAAAGGAGTTTATGCGTATTCCCCCAGATAAGCGGCCCAAGCAAACGATAGTGACACACAAGGGGGCGTTTAAGGTAACGTGCCTTCAGTTTGGCGTGAATTCGGCCCCCGGAATTTTCCAGTCCCTTGTGGAACGCCTTTTAAAGGGGCTTCCAGGCGTCCTCCCATACTTCGACGACGTGTTGATAACGGCGGGGAGCGAATTAGAGTTAGCAAAGAGGCTAGATGGGGTCCTTTCAGTGTTCGAGAGGGCAGGCCTTCGACTGAGGAGGGACAAATGCGTATTCTTTGCGAGGGAGGTCGAGTTTCTAGGTTTTAAGGTAACCCTGGACGGGATCAAGCCCTCTGAGTCAAAGGTGGCGGCCATAAAAAACGCCCCTCGCCCCACCGCAAAACCGGAGCTACAATCATTTCTAGGGCTCCTAAATTTTTATCATACCTTCCTGCCCCGGAAGGCATCGGTCGCGGAGCCACTGCACGCACTGCTCAAAAAGGACGCGGCTTGGCGGTGGGGGGACAGGCAGGAGAGAGCATTCAAGGAGCTTAAGTCACTCCTGTCTTCGGACACTGTCCTGACCCATTTCGACCCGAAAAAACCAATGGTTTTAGTCTGTGATGCATCCCCAGTGGGGGTGGGGGCGGTCCTGTGCCACGTGTTGGAGAGCGGGAGGGAAGCCCCGGTAGCGTACTATCTAGGTCCCTCTCAAAGGCCGAGCGCAATTACGCGCAAACTGATAGGGAGGCCCTAGCCATCATTGCCGGAACGAAAAAGTTCCATGACTTTTTATACGGCCGCGAGTTTACGGTAGTGACCGATCACAAACCACTTTATGGGAATCTTCACTACCGGCAAACCTACACCGCAAATTCTATCCCCCAGAATGCTGCGTTGGGCCATCTTCCTCAATGCCTACCAGTATGAGCTGGTCTATCGCCCAGGGAAGGAGATCTCCCATGCGGACGCACTGTCCCGATCTCCCCTCCCAAGTGTAGGGGACCCCACATGCAAGGTAGAGCAGGATCACCAAGTCCTACTGATCGAGTCCCTCGACTCACCCCCCATTGTCCCGGCCGACCTCGCCAAGGCCACGGCGGCCGACAAGATGCTGGCCCAAGTTAGTTCCTGGGTTAGGAAGGGCTGGCCCACGACTCCCCCCAATGAGGAGTTCAGGCCATTTTTTAGGCACAGAGTAGAGCTGTCGCTGGAAAGGGGCTGCTTACTCTGGGGCCAGCGGGTAGTTATCCCAGAGAAGCTGAGGGCCAAGGTACTGAGACTACTGCACACCAGTCACCCCGGGATCGTGCGCTCCAAGGCTCTGGCCAGGAGTTTCTTTTGGTGGCCCCAGATAGACAGGGACATAGAGCGTTTAGTGGGCACGTGTGAGAGCTGCCAGAGCTCTCGGCCCGAGGAGTCCCGGTTACCCCATAGGGAATGGGATACGGCCCGCGGGCCATGGTCCCGGATCCATGTCGACTTCACTGGCCCTTTTCGCGGGTCCATGTTTCTACTGGTAGTCGACTCCTATTCCAAGTGGTTGGAGGTAATCCCTATGAACAGCACCTCCTCCGCCGCAACCATCAAGAAGTTGCGCAAGCTTTTTGCCTGTTTCGGCCTGCCAGATGTCCTTGTTAGCGATAACGCTAGTACCTTCACGTCTGCAGAGTTCAAGACGTTTATTGAGTGGAACGCCATCAGGCACATCACTGCTGCCCCGTTTCACCCCGCCACAAAGGGTCAGGTAGAGCGCCAAGTGCGCACTACGAAAGACGCACTGCGGCGCATGAGTCCCGGTGAGTTGAACCTGCATTTGTGCCAGTTCCTCATCTGCTACAGGACAACCCCCTTAGCCTCAGGATTTTCCCCAGCCGAACTCCTCATGAGGAGGCGTCCGGTAACACTTTTTGACCGGATGGATCCGTCCAGGGTTGAGGATGAAGGGAGAAACATAAATATAGGGGGAGGGAGCTCCAAAAGTTTTTCGGCAGGGGACCCGGTTCACTGCAGGAACTACGCGGCGTCAGGGCCAGCATGGGTCCCAGGGAAAGTCATCGAGCAGATGGGGCCAGTGTCCTACAGGGTCGAGACTAGCTCGGGTCTACTCTGGAGGAGGCACGCCGACCAACTCAGAAGGCGGGTCACTAGTGAAGGGAATTCAGCGTTAGGGTCCCCCCCCCGCATTACCCAAGGGGGAGACACGGCGGAACCCGGGGATACAAATGCATATCCTCGGTTCTCAGCCACAGAGGAGGATACTTTGGAAGAGAGGGATCAGTTTGATGATGATTATGAGTTGCGGTACCGGGGGTGTAGCGGAGTGGTCCCCCACCCGTCCTAGCAAGAAGAGGGGTTTCAGTTCAGTCCCTGGTACCTCCAGTCCCCCCAGTCCTTTTGTGTTAGAATATACCATAGCTCCAGCTCCCCGGAAACCAACACCCCCAAGGCAGGCATCGGGAGGGAGTCCAACCACCACAGTCCCCGGAACTCCCAGGCAGGGAACGGGGGGCGGCGAGACCACGAGGGTCTCTTCGTCGGTCCCGAGATTCGTGCTGGGGGGACCCCTAGCTCCTCAAACGGTAGACAGGAGTTCACCTCCCAACTGTTCATTCCATTCCCATCCCCCAATGCAAGGTTACCACAGAGCCCACACCGAGTCACTAACGAGTCCCCCATTTCCGTTGCAGGGCAGGACTCCGCAGAGCCAGGCTCCCCTGTGTTAAGCCCAGCGGCCGCTCGCCCCAGGCGCACGTGCGGCAAGCCACAATGGTTGAGGGACTTCGTCCCATCCTAGGGGGGAGGGATGTTGTGTATGTACAATGTTGCTTGATATGTATGTACATTGTCGCTTTAAGAAATGTATGAATGTAACCTGGCCACAATCACAATGTAACCCAGCTGTTAAAGGAACGCGAGCAAGCTGCCTATAGAGGGCAGCTGCGAGTGTTCAACTCACATGGTTATCATTCCTCAAATCACCTGCAGCCGCGGGAACTCCCCGCAACAGCAAACTACTACCGATCCACCACCGAAGATGGGCGTGACCCGGATGACGTCACGCCGGTAGCAGCCAATGAGCTACCATGCAGCCAGATTCAAATGTATTGTACTACTGTATATAATGTGAGGTATCTCCGCCATTACCACATGTTCGTTCTGATCATCAACCAATAAACCTGTGTTAGTCCTTACTGCGACTCCTTCTATGTCTCCTGGAAAAGACACTAAAGGTGGGATTCAATTTTTTTTTACTACCTACTCTGGGGGCATGTCATAGTGGGCGTAGCCAGGGGGAAAGCCCTGTGTTGCACCCGAATTAGGACTACTTTGTTTCAAAACTTGGATGCGCGGGGCCAGCCAGAATTTCTGCTACCGGTTTTGCCATACTGGAGCCCACCACTGCTTCTCTGTGTATAGCTGGAAGGGATGGTTTTTGTTGTTTTAACTTCAATGCATAAGATTTGCTGAAAGTAGTAGGGTAAGGTTTTAGTTCTAACTTCCTTTTAGAAGTCTGTTAAAAGCCTTACATTGCATTTAATAGTTTGTTCTTGATTTGTCCTGAAGGAAATCACATTCTTCCAAATGTTTGATGGTTTAAAGAAAGGGGGAATGGGGGTTATATTTTGACACATGATTATTTCTATGTGAATTCTTGGCGGAATTAGTAATCATTGTATATAAATGTTAATTATATTACATATTAGATTCAGGTTGCGGTGGATTGTAGGTGAACTGGTCCAGCTGTCAGAGGAAGGAGTATTTTCCCCACTATGTTATTTCCCTCACAGTCATTTTTCTGATGCTTAAAACAGCCATCTGTGGGCATGCTTCTGGCTGATTAACTGCAGTAGACGGGGGAGGAATCTGCAGGGATTAATAACTACATTAGCAGAAGAGAACTGAAAGTTCCATTGGAGATGAGGGTGGGGATGTTCTTGAAGGGCAGGTATGCAAAGATGCTGTGTAATATTTTATATTTTGAAAACCCTACATTGAGATAATCTGAAAGTTAACAAAAAATAGTGCTGGAAGAAGAGACTCCCAGGTCATGAGGTGTTCTTTCAGACACTGGGGAAGAACAGAGGATATCTACAAATATTGCTGCTCCTAATGAAGTATCTGGATGAAAGGTAAAAGAATGTCTAGCTGTTGATATGCACAGAGACAGTGCTGCACGATGCATATAAATGGAACATACAAATTCATAAAACAAATGGAACATAAAAACAAAGTACACACTTTTTTGTGGGGGTATTAACCTGGACCAGACCAGAACATTTTCAATTAGTTCATTGTACTGTACTAAGGAAATGACCAACTCAGAAAGGAAGATGTGGCATTAGTAGTGAAATGAGATGTAGCAGAAGCAGTGAGGGACTTGTAGAAAGTCTGGTCAAACAATATCACCCTGACTTTATGGAAAGACATCAACATAATCATCACTCAAATCTGTGAGTGGCCAAAATGAAGAAATCAAATAGAAATCAAATAGACTATATACAACAAGATGTGGCAAGTAATTAAAGAGATGGGAATACCAGAGCACCTCATATGCCTCCTGAGAAATCTGTATATGAACCAAGAAGCAACAGTTAGGACAGAACACGGAATGACAGAGTGGTTTGGAATAGGGAAAGGAGTAAGACAAGGCTGCATTTTATCACCATGCCTATTCAACCTATACACAGAGTACATAATGCGCAGTGCAGGGATGGAGGAATCACAATATGGGATTAAAATCGCTGGGAGAAACATCAACAATCTGAGATATGCAGACGATACCACCCTAATGGCAGAAAGTGAGGAAGACCTAAAGAATCTCTTGATTGGGCTGAAGGAGGAAAGTGCAAAAGCTGGCTTGAGACTAAATATCAAGAAAACCAAGATAATGGCAACAGGCCCAATCAGTTCCTGGAAAATAGATGGGGAAGAAGTAGAAGCAGTGACAGATTTTACTTTCTTAGGATCAAAGATCACTGCAGATGGGGATTGTAGCCATGAAATAAAAAGGCGACTGATTCTTGGGAGACAAGCAATGAGAAACCTGGGGAACATAGTGAAAAGCAGAGACATCACATTGCAAACAAAAATTAGAATAGTCAAAACAATGGTATTCCCAGTGGTAATGTACGGATGTGAGAGCTGGACAATTAGGAAGGCTGAACGCAGAAGAATAGATGCCTTTGAAATGTGGTGTTGGAGAAGGGTTTTGAGAGTCCCCTGGACAGCGAGGAGAACAAATAGGTCAATCTTAGAAGAAATCAACACTGACTGCTCATTGGAAGGTCAAATAGTAAAGATGAAGCTAAAATACTTTGGACATCAAATGAGAAGGGAGGATTCACTTGAGAAGGCATTGATGTTGGGAAAAGTGGAGGGCAAAAGAAGAAGGGGGAGGCCAAGGATGAGATGGCTAGATGGCATTGTAGACACAATGGGCACAGAGCTGGGAGGGCTGAGGGGGATGGTGGAGGACAGAGGCGCCTGGAGAACAATGGTCCATAGGATCGCAAAGGGTCGGAATCGACTGTGCGACTGAACAACAACAACAACATATAAATGGAAGCAGAAAGTGGAGACATTCTGTTCTTTCTTCAGAAATAAGATCAGGAGCATTATGTGGTTCAAACAATAAAAACTTTAATATGAAATATTAGAGTACAAAGCTAAAGAAGAATGCTAAAATAATTATAGCATCAAGCACAATATAAGAAAGGATTTTTGAAAAAATCAGTAATGCTAGGCGTAGCACCTGATAGTTAGTTAACTAGTTAGTTTATTAATTCAATCGGTTTAGCCATTTGCATCCTCTACTCCTGCTGAAGGTATAGGGAAGGATCTATAGCCACAGTTGAATAGAGATGGTCGAGCAGTGTTTCTCAACGTTTTCAAGTCGTGGACCTGACCAAACCTCCTGAACAGCTGATCAAGCCGGTCACATGGTTCCTTCCACCTGGAAGTGGAAGTAAAACATGTCCTGTGCATTCGCAGAATGCATTTAGCAGGGTTCTGCGCATGCATGAGGTGCATTTTACTTCTGCTTCCAGGAACGGTGAAGGTATTGGGGGCTGGATGAATTGGCATGAGTGGCCGGGTCTGGCCCACTGCCCATAGGTTGAGAATGTCTGGTCTAGAGAGGTTTAAGGAACATTAGTGAAGTACATTACCACAGCAGTATAAAGATTTAACTTATATAATTAGCAATCTTTACCTATAAATCCGAGCATTAACCATTGTAATTTGACAAAGGATCCTGCACCCAGCCATACTATCCCATACCTAGCATTCGTGCACTTGCCCAAATTGGGTTCGCAGGTAACTGTCGGGTTGAGAAATGTGGCAGTGGGGCAGGAGACCCACAAACTCAAACAAAGAAAAAGAACTTCAATTCCCAACGTTCCTTGCACCGCACCACAGCCAATCAGGCTGAGAGGCGCGAGCAAAAAGAACATTGGGAAACTCATCGTGGCCAATCAAAATTAAGCCGCATAAAAAAAACTGCCGCACAAACGCAAACCACAAACTCAAAACTACAAGTCCCAGTGTCCTGTGCGCCATGAGCGCACAGAATGCTGAGAAAGCCAGCGTGCGAAAAATAAACTTACAAAAAGCAATGGGAGCGCAAGTCCCCAGCAAGCAGACTCAGCGCTTCCCAGCCATGCAAAATAAAAGGCACAAAACACCACCATGAGACACCAACCGTCCTTCTTTCCCAGAGCAATGGGGGGAAGAGGGACTCCCTCTCCTCCACGCTACCCCGCTGAAGACACGGTGAGACCACGACCGGCCTCAAGGAAAGTTGAGCCGGGGTGGGGAAAAACCAGAAAAACCAGAGGGGGGGTCAAGAGGGGGGGAAAGGTACTGGAGCATCCCCCCCCCTCCTTGAAAGCGAACCAATTCCCCGGGAAGCAAAGGCAGCGAACAAGGGTCCAGTCGCTGCCTTTACTTCCCGAGGAAGTGTTTCACTTTCAGGGGGTGATGCACCAGTACCTTCCCCATCCCCATTGAAAGCGAACCAATTCCCTGGGAAGCAAAGGCAGCGAACAAGGGTCCAGTCGCTGCCTTTACTTCCCGAGGAAGTGTTTCACTTTCAGGGGGTGATGCACCAGTACCTTCCCCATCCCCATTGAAAGCGAACCAATTCCCTGGGAAGCAAAGGCAGCGAACGGGGCTCCGGTCATTGCCTTCGCCTCCCGGAGGTACTCACCCGGGCACAGCACACACATACTGGGCTGCACATTTAAAACCTGCCCAGTGTGTGTTGCGCACACACCAAAACAACCCCTAAACACCAACATCACTGAAAAGAAAACAACAAAAACAAACACCACAACTATTTCAAAATAATAAAACAAAAATAAATAAACCACAAAATACACAAACAAAAACTTCCACAACACCACAAAACCACAAACAAAACACCTAACTACAACACAAAAAACACAAACAAACAACAACAAAATAAAACAAATTAAACACAGCCAGAAATAATCAAACCAATTAAACCAAACTAAAAATAAACCAACACACAAAAGTCCAAACAGAAACACCTCCCAGCCCACCAAGACAAAACCAAAACAAAGAAAAACCCCAGAAGAAATAAAACCAGACAACTTACCAGCGTGTCCTCCCTCCACAACGACCAGAACAGAAATGAAGAAACATAGATGACTTACCGGAAGAAGCACCACCCAGAGGCCAGAAGAGAAAAAACACCTGAAATGAAACCACAACCCCTAGAAGCCCCACCTGCAGGGCAAAATAGTAAAAACAACTCAAAAAGACTCAACAGCCCCACCTAGAGGCCACAAGAGTAAAAATAAGTCAAAAACATAACACAAAATCACAATTTTACACAAATCACAAATATATCTTTAAAAAATAATAACATAAAAAGATTTCTAAAATCCTGTGTTTAGTTTTAACTCAAATAAAAACCCAAAACATCTAAACATAGTTTAAAAACATTGAATGTAAAAAATGTGTACTTTCACATTTTTAAAATTATTACCTATGATACAACCATTAAAAAGGTCACATACTAAAATATTATTTGGTTAAATAGAAAATATAGAAAAAATTGTATAATCCTTTGTTCTTTTTTTAATCCCAAAAAAAACCCCAAACAAACTGATTGCAGTTTATAACAGCCGGCATCGTAACAAAAATTAACGTATATGTTAAAGCAAATATTCAAAAACACATTAGAAAAATTACAAAATACAAGTTGTTATTACTGTAAAGTATCACAACAATACAATCTATTCAACAAATGAAAACATAAAGGAATTGTGCATAAATAAATAAAAAATTTCAGTTATACACTAACCTCTTTTTTACAAACATTAACAAAAAAAACCCCTTCCAACACAATTTAAAACAGTCCGGCACCGCCGGGCAAACTATGCTAGTTGATTATAAATGGAACTTCCTTAAACAACTTGTTTAGCTTAAGGAACTTTTTTTCCTGCTTGGCAACGGTCAAACTACTTGTGATTGTTTCTTGGGAACTAAGTAAGGTAATAATTTTAAAAATGTGAAAGTACACGTTTTTGTGATTTTGTGACACGTGTGATTTTCATCACAAGTGTGCCTTGGGTCATTAAAAAGGAAATGTTTTATCACCAAGGTGAAGTCTCATGCATTTGTATCCTAGATGGCATTTCTAACTATTCTGTTTCCCATGGAATTGATTTGTATCACAGATGAATTTCTTATATTATATAACTATGGATGGGTGTTTGGCTTGAAACATATTTTCATCCCCCACACTCTTTGGTGTTTCCTCCTTTGTTTTGGATGAAGTGTTGGGTCAAATAAGAGTCACTTCACACCTAATTACTCTTTTCTAGAGGTAAGAACATATGCAGGACAATTGCTGATTTTCAGTATAGCAATGGCAAATCTATTAAGTTTTTCCATATCCATTTTGTAGTTGGTAATGTTGTTCTTTATGGGCATGGAGGACTGTGCTGTTGGTATTGATTTCACAACCAGTGGAGCACTTTTGGCATAGAAGCAGGCACAACATTTTCCAGCATCACAGGGTAATTGACTTTCTTTTCTTGCTCCAGAACAACAAAGGAATCATAATTGTGTTTGTGTCCCACACACACATGCTTCCCTATCACACTGTTGACCAATCTCACTATAAAAAAGTAATCATTGTATGGAATAAACAGCCCATGATTACCACCATCAGGACGGGAATAAAAACTGCTGACATAGCAGGACATATTGTAAACCAGGTGTTGTGTATGTACAATGCTGCTTCATATGAATGTACAATGTTGCTTTAAGAAATGTATTAATGTAACCCAGCCACAATCACAATGTAACCCAGCTGTTAAAGGAACGCGAGCAAGCTGCCTATAGAGGGCAGCTGCGAGTGTTCAACTCACATGGTCATCATTCCTCAAATCACCTGCAGCCGCGGGAACTTCCCGCAGCAAACAACTACTTCTGATCCACCACTGAAGATGGGCGTGACCCGGATGACGTCACGCCGGTAGCGGCCAATGAGCTACCGTGCAGCCAATTTCAAATGTGTTGTACCACTGTATATAATGTGAGATACCTCCGCCATTACCACATGTTCGTTCTGATCATCAACCAATAAACCTGGGTTAGTCCATACTGCGACTCTTTCTATGTCTCCTGGAACAGACACTAAATTGGCGACGAAGGTGGGATCGATGGCGAATCCCAAGGTCAAGGCGTACCAGTTCGACGTGAGCAAGCCCGAACAATGGGAGCTCTACGAGTGCCAGTTTCGGCACGCGATGGAAGCCGCGGGCGTTGACGACGATGCGAAGATGCGCTCCCACTTCCTGGCCCAAGTGGGGCCGGCCACGCTGCGGATCCTGATGACCCTGGTGGCCCCCCGGAAGGTAGACGAGGTCCCCATCGACCGTATCCTGGAGAGACTGGGTGAGCATTTCCAGCCGCCCGTCTCGATCTTCCCAGCACGGGTCGCGTTTCACAGGCGAGACCAGTGACCGGGCGAATCCGTATCCGCCTACGCGGCGGCCCTCAGGCTTGCAGCGGTCCACTGCCAGTGGGATGACCTGGACCAGGCCCTCCGTGACCGCATGTTGTGTGGTCTGAGAGACGAGGAGCTGCAGAGGAGGCTGATGACCCGCGACCAACGCCTCACGTTCAATGAGGTGCTGCGGGAGGCCCAAGCAGCCGAGGAGGCCAGGAGCGGGGTGAGGCTGTTCAAGTCCCGAGGGGGCGCGTCCGAGCGGGCCAAGTCACCAGTACAGGCGGCCCGGCGGACACCAGCGAAGACGGCCTGGCGGGCCCCCAAGCCGCCCGCCGGCACACCAACGTCGTCCGAGGAGTCGTCCACAACAGCGGACCCCTACTCCAGCGAGGATGACGACGTCCAGAGGATCAAGAAGCGTGGTGAGAAGCGGCAGTCCCGAGAACGGCAGGACCGCCGTTGCGACGGTTGTGGGGCATCCCACGACCGCACGAGGTGCCCGTTTCGAAAGGCCGAGTGTCATAACTGCGGCCGAAAGGGGCACATCGCCCGAGTATGCAGGCGCGGGCGAGTCGAGGATAAGAGGAGTTCCAGCCATCCCCAGACGCACCAGCTGAAGGCGACCGGCACCAGGAAGGTCGCAGCCAGCTATGATGAGGAAGGCGTGAACCGCGTGGGTCTGGAGCACCGGCGGTTTTTCGTAGAGGTACTGTTGCAAGGGTTCCCAGTGAGGATGGAGATAGACTCGGGGTCATCTTATTCCATCCTGTCCCAAAAAGAGTTCATGCGTATTCCCCCAGACAAGCGGCCCAAACTGCAGGCCATGAGGTCACACCTCCGGTACCTGCAGGGAAACGGGATCCCAGTGTTGGGGGTGGGGAATTTCAAGGTGAAGTTCAAGGGCTACTCTGAGAAACTGCCCTTAGTGGTCCTCAAAGGGGGGAGGTGCTGCCTTCTGGGAACGCAGTGGTTTGCTCCCCTGGGAATCGAACTGTCCGGCATTAATGCCATTGAGACTGACCCAATGCGGGACGTGTGCAACGCGCACCCGGACGTTTTCAAGAAGGGGCTCGGGAAATACAAGGGACCCCCGGTTTCCTTCGAGCTGGACCCAGAAATCCGGCCCATCCGCCTCAAACCAAGGAGGGTGCCTTTCGCCCTAAAGGACAAGATCGAGGCGGAACTGGACAAATTGGTGGGGCAGGGGATTTTGGTTCCAGTTGACTCGGCGGAGTGGGAAACGCCGATTGTTACAGCCCTTAAGTCGAACGGGGAAGTCAGGATTTGTGCAGACTATAAATGTACCATTAACAAGGCCATTCGGCCAAACGCATATCCAGTGCCCATGGTCAGCCACTTGCTGGCCACGTTACATGGGGGGAAGTGTTTCGCCAAGTTAGATCTGGCTCAGGCGTATCAGCAGCTCTCTGTAACCCCGGCTGCTGCCGCCGCGCAAACGATAGTGACGCACAAGGGGGCGTTTAAGGTAACGCGCCTTCAGTTTGGCGTGAATTCGGCCCCCGGAATTTTCTAATCCCTTGTGGAATGCCTCTTAAAGGGGCTCCCAGGCGTGCTCCCATACTTCGACGACGTGTTGATAACAGCGGGGAGCGAATTAGATGTGGCAAAGAGGCTAGATGGGGTCCTTTCAGTGTTCGAGTGGGCGGGCCTTTGACTGAGGAGGGACAAATGCGTATTCTTCACGAGGGAGGTTGAGTTCCTAGGTTTTAAGGTAACCCCGGACGGGATCAAACCCTCTGAGTCAAAGGTTGCAGCCGTGAAGAACGCCCCTTGCCCCACCGCAAAACCGGAGCTACAGTCATTTCTAGGGCTCCTAAATTTTTATCATACCTTCCTGCCTCGGAAGGCATCCGTCGCGGAGCCACTGCACGCGCTGCTCAAAAAGGACGCGGCTTGGCGGTGGGGGGACAGGCAGGAGAGAGCATTCAAGGAGCTTAAGTCACTCCTGTCCTCGAACGCTGTCCTGACCCATTTCGACCCGAAAAATCCAGTGGTTTTAGTCTGCGATGCGTCCCCAGTGGGGGTGGGGGCAGTCCTGTGCCACGTGTTGGAAAGCGGGAGGGAAGCCCCAGTAGCGTACTACTCTAGGTCCCTCTCAAAGGCCGAGCGCAATTACGCGCAAACTGATAGGGAGGCCCTAGCCATCATCGCCGGAACGAAAAAGTTCCATGACTTTTTATACGGCCGCGAGTTTACGGTAGTGACCGATCACAAACCACTTTTGGGAATCTTCACTACCGGTAAACCCACACCGCAAATACTATCACCCAGAATGCTGCGTTGGGCCATTTTCCTCAACGCCTACCAGTATGAGCTGGTCTATCGCCCAGGGAAGGAGATCTCCCATGCGGACGCACTGTCCCGATCTCCCCTCCCAAGTGTAGGGGACCCCACATGCGAGGTAGAGCAGGATCACCAAGTCCTACTGATCGAGTCTCTCGACTCACCCCCCATTGTCCCGGCCGACGTCGCCAAAGCCACGACGGCCGACAAGATACTGGCCCAAGTTAGTTCCTGGGTTAGGAAGGGCTGGCCCATGACCCCCCCCCCCCGATGAAGAGTTCAAACCATTCTGTAGGCACAGAGTAGAGCTGTCGCTGGAAAGGGGCTGCTTACTCTGGGGCCAGCGAGTAGTTATCCCAGAGAAGCTGAGGGCCAAGGTACTGAGACTATTGCACACCAGTCACCCTGGGATCGTGCGCTCCAAGGCTCTGGCCAGGAGTTTCTTTTGGTGGCCCCAGATAGACGGGGACATAGAGCGTTTAGTGGGCACGTGCGAGAGCTGCCAGGGCTCTCGGCCCGAGGAGTCCCGGTTGCCCCATAGGGAATGGGATACGGCCCGCGGGCCATGGTCCCGGATCCATGTCGACATTGCTGGCCCCTTTCGCGGGTCCTTGTTTCTATTGGTAGTCGACTCCTATTCCAAGTGGTTGGAGGTAATCCCTATGAACAGCACCTCCTCCGCTGCAACCATCAAGCAGTTGTGCAAGTTTTTTGCCTGTTTCGGCCTGCCAGACGTCCTGGTTAGCGATAACGCTAGTACCTTCACGTCTGCAGAGTTCAAGACGTTTATGGAGCGGAACGCCATCAGGCACATCACCGCTGCCCCGTTCCACCCCGCCACAAACGGTCAGGTAGAGCGCCAAGTGCGCACTACGAAAGACGCACTGCGGCGCATGGGTCCCGGCGAGTTGAACCTGCATTTGTGCCAGTTCCTCATCTGCTACAGGACAACCCCCTTAGCTTCAGGATTTTCCCCAGCCGAACTCCTCATGAGGAGGCGTCCGGTAACACTTTTTGACCGGATGGATCCGTCCAGGGTGGAGGATGAAGAGAGAAACATAAATATAGGGGGAGGGAGCTCCAAAAGTTTTTTGGCAGGGGACCCGGTTCACTGCAGGAACTACGCGGCGTCAGGGCCAGCGTGGGTCCCAGGGACAGTCATCGAGCAGACGGGGCCAGGGTCCTACTAGCTCGGGTCTACTCTGGAGGAGGCACGCCGACCAACTCAGGAGGCGGGTCACTAGTGAAGGGGATTCAGCGTTAGGGTCCTCCCCCACCCGCATTACCCAAGGGGGAGACACGGCGGAACCCGGGGATACAAATGCATACCCTCGGTTCTCAGCCACAGAGGAGGATACTTTGGAAGAGAGGGATCAGTTTGATGATTATGAGTTACGGTACCAGGGGGGTGTAGCGGAGTGGTCCCCCACCCGTCCTAGCGAGAAGAGGGGTTTCAGTTCAGCCCCTGGTACCTCCAGTCCCCCCAGTCCTTTTGTGTTAGAATACACCATAGCTCCAGCTCCCCGGAGGCCAACACCCCCAAGACAGGCATCGGGGGGGAGCCCAACCACCACAGCCCCCGGCACTCCTAGGCAGGGTACGGGGGGAGGCGAGACCACGAGGGTCTCTTCGTCGGCCCCGAGATTCGTGCTGGGGGGGACCCCTAGCTCCTCAAGCGGTAGGCAGGAGTTCACTTCCCAACTGTTCATTCCATTCCCTTCACCTAATGCAAGGTTACCACGGAGCCCACACCGAGCCACTAACGAGTCCCCCCTTTCCATTGCAGGACAGGACTCCGCAGAGCCAGGCTCCCCTGTATTAAGTCAAGCGGCCGCTCGTCCCAAGCGCACGTGCGGCAAGCCACAATGGTTGAGGGACTTCGTCCCATCCTAGGGGGGAGGGATGTTGTGTATGTACAATGCTGCTTCATATGAATGTACAATGTTGCTTTAAGAAATGTATTAATGTAACCCAGCCACAATCACAATGTAACCCAGCTGTTAAAGGAACGCGAGCAAGCTGCCTATAGAGGGCAGCTGCGAGTGTTCAACTCACATGGTCATCATTCCTCAAATCACCTGCAGCCGCGGGAACTTCCCGCAGCAAACAACTACTTCTGATCCACCACCGAAGATGGGCGTGACCCGGATGACGTCACGCCGGTAGCGGCCAATGAGCTACCGTGCAGCCAATTTCAAATGTGTTGTACCACTGTATATAATGTGAGATACCTCCGCCATTACCACATGTTCGTTCTGATCATCAACCAATAAACCTGTGTTAGTCCATACTGCGACTCTTTCTATGTCTCCTGGAACAGACACTAAACCAGGTCAGTTGAATCAGGTCATATTGTCTTACAGGACAGTTTTAGATTTCACATAATCTGTTGTGGACATTGAAGAAAACTATTTTGGGGGATACATACTGTCACTTGGGGGGGGAGAAGGGGGTGAAACCAAGCTTAGACCAAGGGACAAGAAAATTTAGAAGGGCTTACAAGTTGGAAAAACTGCAAAAGGCCAAACCGCAAGAAAGTATAATTTTAGAGGTATATGTTTTGCTTAGCAGATGTAAAAGATGCAACTGGTAAAGCTAACTGTCAGATCACAAATTCTGCTGTTTTGCTAATGGAACTCTGTACATGTTTGTTTCCTTGTGTGTGTGTGTGTGTGTGTGTGTGTGTGTGTGTGTGTGCGTGCGTGCGTGCGTGCGTGCGTGCGTGCGTGCGTGCGTGCGTGCGTGCGTGTGTGTGTTATAAATTCATGCTCTTTGAACCTGAAAAATGAAACTGTACATCTTCACATTTTCAACAAACCCCTAGATTTGTGACAGTTGGCATGGTTTGTCTCTCTCTGGAGCATGGACCCCGGGGGTACTCCATATCCCATCACACTGGAGTAACAATACCTTCCATTTCCTGCAGCCAAGCAGTCTAGGAGAGTTCAAATAGTGCAAATGAAAGAGCAGCGCCAAAATGGCCGCCGCGCTCTTTGCGGGCCCCCCACCCACCCGGACTCAGACATCCGGGTGAGTTAGGGGGCGTGGCCACCCCTCTATAAAAGGGGTGGCCATGAGGCAGCCGAGCTGCCATTTTGGAAAAGCGACGGAGAGGAGAAGTTTTCTCCGTCGCTCTTCGTCTCTTTCTGAGAGCCACGGTTTTGCTGCAGAGCCTTAGCGGGTATCTTTGCTTCGCAATCTTCGGCTTTCCAGCCATCTGGTTTCTGATCCCTTGAAAGGGATCGTGCTTTATTATGCCTCCCAAGAAGAAGGCTATGGCGACTTAGGCTCGCCCAAAAGGGAGGCAGCAGTCGGGTCGGAGGACTGCGACTGCGCCCCCGCAACAGGACCACTTATCGGAGGCACACACCGGGACCGGTGGGATGGCGCAGCTTAGGCCATGGCCCGCGGCTCTCCAGCCTCAGACTGGCCCCGCAGGGGCTTCGGCCCCCGGCCCGCAATTGCCGGCCATGGGCCTTGAGCACGGGGGAGGCCCTGGTGCGGTTGCACAGCAGGGCTTACCCCCGGCCCCTCATGGGCCGGAGTTTTGGGCATGGCCCTACTTGGGACCTGGCTCTCAAGTCAGGGGCCCTGGACCATTGCCCAGTGGACCGTCCGGCTCGCCTGGCCCCCTTTATGCAGGGGGATCTGCGACAGTGGATGCATTACTGGCCCGCGTAGTGGCGCTAGAGGCATCCCTTGGGATCACCAATAACCCCGTTGGGGGGGGGCTTCGCTGCCATCTGGGGGCGCCTTTTGCCAGCCTGCTACCACGGCAGCCGCCACTCTTCAGCAGGCGGCCAGTCGGGTCGAGTTGCTTGAGGTGCGCAGGCCCGTGCCCGCCGCGGTCTCGCAGCTCCCCGTACTTCATGAACAGCAGACAGGTAGTGGTCGGATGTGCCCTCAGAGCTCGATTTCGGTCGCGAGCTCTGACGCCCTCCGTGGGCCGGAACCCCCAGTGGGGGCGGCTCACGGGGGTGCACCCAGTGAGTATCAGGTTCAAGCTAATGTCCCCACATCACACTCCACTTCTGGGGATAGGTTTCAGTGGCCATGGCCTCGTAATGTCGGGGCGGGTGGGCATCAGTTCCCAGCTTACCCGGGTGCAGCTTGGTCCCATACTGGCATAACATTGGGCGGGGGGGGTTCCGCCCCCGGGGCTGCACCGGGTGTTGCAGGGACGGTTCAGGCTCCTCTCCTGATACCCCGTGTTAGTACTGTGCCGGTGTCGGCATTGCCGACGGCCGGGTATTCCTTGCCCCTTGGGGATCATTTGGCCCAGGCCACAAGGGAAAAGATTTGGCGGGGGCAATATGTCGATATTTTCTCCCTATTGAACCGGGAACCCACCAAGGAGGAAAAAGAGGGGCAGGATGAGAAGGACAAAGAGCTGTCTCGCTGTCGCAAGCCACCACGCACCTGGGCCAACTGGTTACCCGCATATCTCATTTATATGGCGGTGTACCTTAGGGCTTGGCCTGACCTGGCCATTCCTATGGTCCAATATTTGGACAATATTTACAGGGCAATGGTGGATTTTCCTGGCCCATCGTGGTTGGCTTACGATGAGGAATTTAGAATGAGAGTGCCCTTACACCCGGAGATGAGGTGGGATGAGCCATGTCAGAAACTGTGGCTTTTATACATGACCCCCACGCGCCCGGCACCTGGGGAGAGGTACCATTGTGGACATGCGGTCCAGCGAGCTGCTCCAACACAGGCTCCCCGCCAGCTGGCGGGGCAGGGGGTTCCAGCCCGCTTGCTGTGTTGGAGCTTCTCGGCCAATGGTGTATGTAATAGAAAACAGGCCGATACAAACATGAGTGTCCCTCTTGCGCTGGCCCCCACGCCGCCACTGCGTGTCCGCGAGCCGGTGGGTCACGGGGCAGAGGTAGAGGTGGACAAGGAGTGGGCAGACCTGCCGCTGATGAAGCTGGTCACTCAAAAGGCCCCCTCCCCGGTTAACGTAGCTATGTTGGAGCGGTGGCTCTCAACTTACCCGAGGAGAGAGGATGCTAGGTACCTCCTCGAGGGTTTCCAGCGGGGCTTTCGCATCCCATTCAAAGGGGAGCGGTGCCCCCAAGATGCCCCTAATTTATTTTCCCTGAAGGGTAGGGAGGAGGTAGCTGCCCTAAGTATCGCTAAGGAGGTTAATGCAGGTAGGGTTGCTGGCCCCTTTCCTATGCCACCCTTTCCCAATCTGAAGGTTTCCCCTTTGGGGTTGGTGCCCAAAAAGACCCCTGGGGAGTTTCGTTGAATTCACCATCTGTCATACCCGGTGGGCCATTCGGTCAATGATGCCATTCCTGATGACCTTTGTTCTGTCAGGTATACATCATTTGACCAGGCCCTGCACATGGTGCGCTCTTGTGGCCCGGGTGCACTTCTGGCAAAATGTGACATTAAGTCGGCATTCCGTTTGTTGCCGGTGCACCCGGGTGACTTTGAGTTATTGGGTTTTAAATTCCAAGGAAAATTTTATGTTGATAAAGCCATGCCTTTTGGCTGCTCTATTTCCTGTTCAGCATTTGAACGTTTTAGCACTTTCCTTCAGTGGGCCTTTGTTCGCAGGTCTGGGTCCCGGTCTGTAGCCCATTACCTCGATGATTTCTTGTTCAGGGGTGAACGGGGCTGGGACACGTGTATGCGTCTCCTCAACACATTTCAGACGCTAATGCAGGAACTCGGTGTCCCTTTAGCGCCCGAAAAGACCGAGGGCCCATCAACTAAGCTCACATTTCTGGGTATCGAAATTGACATGGTCTCGCAGGCATCCAGGTTACCCATGGATAAGGTTACCCGTATCACTGCGTTGATTTTGGCCTTACTGGCCAAACGCAAGGTGTCACTTCGTGAGCTCCAGGTTCTCCATGGTCACCTTAACTTCGCCTGCAGGGTGGTCACGCCTGGCAGAGCTTTTGCTCGACGCTTATGCGACGCCATGACTGGCCTATCCAGGCGCTATCATAGGGTCCGACTGAACAAGGGCTTGAGGGCTGACATGTTGGTTTGGCTTAAGTTCCTGAGGGACTTCAACGGGGTGTCATTTTGGCGATCTGACCTTTTGGTTTCCCCTAGGTTCCAGGTTCAGTTGGATGCCTCGGGGTCCCTGGGATATGGGATTTACTTTGAGGGGAAGTGGGCCTACGGCCGATGGCCTCCAGCATGGTGGGGCATGGATCGTCTACGCAATCTTACATTCCTTGAGTTCTTCCCGATACTGGGAGCTTTGATGCTATTGGGCGAGGAGTGGGCCAATTCAGTGGTTCATTTCTGGTGCGACAATGCTGCGGTGGTGCACATTGTCAATTCCCAGACATCTAAATCTCCCAAGGTCATGGAGTTAGTTCGCCAGTTTGTGTTGCGCAGCCTACGCCTCAATGTGCTCTTCAGGGCCAGACATGTACCAGGCATTAATAACGATATTGCTGATGCTTTATCCCACCTGCAGATCCCCCGGTTCCGCGCCTTGGCTCCGGACGCAGAGGAATTCCCCTCGCCGCTCCCGGACGAGATTTGGACGTTTGGCAAGGAGAGGTGAACCGGGCGATCGGCATGTCGCTGGCGCCCCGCACACGTAAGGCGTATCACCTTGCATTCAGTCAATTTAAAAAAATTTGTGCGCAACTCCAGTTGCCCGAGGTGTGGCCCATTCCAGTTGCACACCTTCTACAATTTATGGTCTACCTACACAGCCTGGGCCTAGCTCCCCGCACCATAGCATCCAGGCTGTCAGCACTGGCATTCATGGCCAAAGTAAGGGGCTCTGCTGACAGCACGAATGATTTCTGTATACGACATGTTGTGGAGGGGTGGACACGGGAACGTGGACGCCACCCGGATAATCGCCACCCTATTTCTCCAGGGGTTCTTACCCACCTTGCACAAGGCTGGCATGACCTGTGTTTTGACAGGTATGAGGCAGCGCTGTTTCATGCGGCTACCACGGTGGCCTTTTTTGGAGCGCTCCGCATCAGTGAGTTGGTGCTACTGTCTAAGGCGGATGTGGCTCGTAGGGCACTGGAACTCGAAGATGTCTATGTCTCCAATGAGTGGGCTCAGTTGAGGATACGGTCCTCAAAAGTTGATCAGCACGGTGTAGGCAGTGGTGTTAGACTGCTACGATGTTCAATTGCAGACATCTGTCCGGTTGGTGCCCTACAAGAGTTCCTTGCAGTGCGTGGCACGCACCCTGGCCCGTTTTTCTGCCACCAAGATGGGTCTCCCCTGACTAAATTTCAATTTTGGAAGGTGACCGGTAAGGCACTGTCCAGTGTTGGCCTCCCCGGGGCTCGTTACGGCACCCATTCTTTTAGGATAGGAGCTGCTTCTACTGCGGCTGCATTTGGGTACTCTGAGGCTGATATACGCCATATGGGGAGGTGGGGATCGAAGTGTTTTGAATTATATGTTCGCCCTCTTCAAGTATGAGTACCAGTTAGGTTACTGTTCTGTCCTTTTTTATCTTACAGACCCTGTGTGTCCCCGCACACCGGTGGCAGTATGGCTGGTGGGCCATAGCTATGTGCACTGGGCAGCGCAGTACGCTGCGGCGACAGAGTGGGGACCCCAGCTTGGACTACGTGCCTCCGCATGTATCAGGTGGTATGGTAAGCGTGGAATGTTATGGCGGGAACTGTTGCCATTCCTTTTCTCCATCAGGGATGCTGAACCGCCTGATGTCTTGGTGCTGCACCTCGGGGGCAATGACCTGGGCCAGGTCACTGGCCTTTCCTTAAAACATACGATCTGCAGCGACCTAGCTTATTTGCATTATGTGTGGCCTGCCACAACTCTGCTATGGTCGGACATCATACCGCATCACGCTTACAGGGGGGGTATCAACCTCCAGGCCCTTGACCGCGCTCGTCGCTCGGTGAACAGGGCAGTGGCCCGGTTCTTTGCTGACAAGGGTTTGGGGCGGGTCATCCAACACCCCAACATTAGTCTCCAAAATTATGATCTTTACACAGGGGATGGGGTCCATCTGTCGCCTAGAGGTTTGAACCTCTTTTTGGAAGATTTGCAAGCAGGCCTGTTGACCGAGCTGACGGTCTGGGGGGGGGGCGGTGAGTCTTTATTAAGCCTCCCCGTGTGGCGGGTAGCACTGGTAAGGTAAATATTTATGACCCACAGGTATCCGGCAGGTTCGCAATTGACTGCCCAACACTAGATAGGTACAAGTTTGTTAACGTTGACCGGTCAACGACGAACCACGCAATGGGGTGATGGCAGGAGCTCTTCAGCATGCATCACCCCGTGATTTGACGGATACACGTCAGAGGGTGGGGTCAGTAGATAGTTTATTGACTACGGTCAACAATTTGTTTGTTGTAAACAAACAAATTGATACAAATGGATACATTGTAGCCAATTGCCATTGGCAATTTTGGGAGGAACCTTACCAGTGTTACTGCGGCCTGCTTGCCTTAAGAATTATAATTGGCTGAGTACCAATTGAAATTTATAATTCGGACTAGGGCATGAATCAATAAATGTGGCCCAATGCCGTTATCCATATATACCGGTGTCTGAGTCTTTTTTGGGGGGTGCGCCTGCAATGAAAGCGTGGCACCAAAATGGCCGCCGCGCTCTTTGCGGGCCCCCCCCCACCCGGACTCAGACATCCGGGTGAGTTAGGGGGCGTGGCCACCCCTCTATAAAAGGGGTGGCCATGAGGCAGCCGAGCTGCCATTTTGGAAAAGCGACGGAGAGGAGAAGTTTTTCCCTCCACCCCCTCCCTAGTGAACAGTGTGATATTTTGGTCGCTTCGGGGCTGGGTGGGAATTTTTGGCTGGAACCTACAATTGGCCTCCTGGTTCTGGCTTTTTTGCCCATCCCACACTGTTGCTACGGTTTGATACAGGGGCTTTGCTATTGACTTTGGTCACATGGGCGGGTAGCACTGGTAAGGTAAATATTTATGACCCACAGGTATCCGGCAGGTTCGCAATTGACTGGCCAACACTAGATAGGTACAAGTTTGTTAACGTTGACCGGTCAACGACGAACCAGGCAATGGGGTGATGGCAGGAGCTCTTCAGCATGCATCACCCCGTGATTTGACGGATACACGTCAGAGGGTGGGGTCAGTAGATAGTTTATTGACTACGGTCAACAATTTGTTTGTTGTAAACAAGCAAATGGATACAAATGGATACATTGTAGCCAATTGCCATTGGCAATTTTGGGAGGAACCTTACCAGTGTTACTGCGGCCTGCTTGCCTTAAGAATTATAATTGGCTGAGTACCAATTGAAATTTATAATTTGGACTAGGGCATGAATCAATTAATGTGGCCCAATGCCGTTATCCATATATACCGGGGTCTGAGTCTTTTTTGGGGGGTGCGCCTGCAAACAACAACTGCAATAATATGTCCAGGCTCTGATCAGGATTTACCAAAATGTCTTCAAGTCTATCTGACCCCTCTTAATCAAGACTCGAGGCAAAGTGATGCTGATTACACCCATGCAGTTAACTGTAGAACTGGAATTCCATAAACATTTCAAAGTCAGCTCCCCGTTCTTCTTTCAGTCGCTCAGGTATTAGATGTTATGACCAAAAGTTTGAGTTAACATTAGATTAAATCTTTTCATTTCTTTGCACTTGGCAACATAACCCCTCATTAACACACATATTCACCCACATGTTTAAGACTAAGTCTTTGAAAAATAATTCATAATAATAACGGGGTCTAAGGCAAGAATGAATCCCAAACCACGTTCTCTATGAATGTGGTCTCACCAGCTTTGACATTTCTGGGTATTTGTATCTTGCCTTGGAAAATTAGGAGTGCTGCTGATAGGTTCCATGGATTAGTTCTGCATATTTCTTAGATGCCCTGATATGCCATACAGTCCACATAGTAGCATTCTAAGCCAATGTTTTACAAAATTAACCTTTCATGTGAGCATACGGTCCTATAGCACATCAATGCTGTCTTTCTCTCTGGATTCAATGGGGCATTATTAGCAGAAGGATTATTGAAAGCAGAACTCCCAGCCTTTACAATGAAAGCTCTGTGCAAGGCATAACGTTGCATGAAGAAGTTTGCAAGGGCTCTTGGTTCCTTTCCTCTGCCCCCCCCCCCACCCAACCACCCTTTAAACTCCCATCCCACCTAACAAGAAATCAAAACGAATGTATGAAAGAAGTTTAATAAGTCCCATATCGCCTTCCTATTGGCAAGAGTGGCCTAACAGGGAATGGGTTCCAGACGATAAATTGCAGAGGTCATTGATCTCTTAGCCTTAGATCTTTAAGGGCTTCCGTTCAACCCAGCCAACATCTAGCGTCCCTCCATTTATTGGGTTTTTGATTAAAGAGTCTAGGCAAGTAAGAAACACACATTAAAAGAGAGCAAAACTCCTTTGAAAACAGTAAAATGTAGCCAAAGATTTCAGAGCCACATGGGTGTGCAGTTTACTCTGGCTTACACATTATGGACTGTTGATTTTTTTAAAAAAAACTAGACTTCTTTTCTTACCACTTTTCTTAACTGTGACTTGGAATCAGTAATGCAACATCCTTGTATAATAGCTGTCTTTCATAGTTATTGGGTGAGTTTTCTGGCGGGGGGGGGGGATAGAACAAAACAAAACTGTGTATGTAGATCAGTGACAGCGAACCTTTTAGAGACTGAGTGCCCAAACTGCAACCCCAAACCCATTTATTTGTCACATTTGTATCTTGCCTTGGCCTTGTACCAACACGGCAACAGGGAAGGGAGGAAAGACTCCCATTGAGCTGCTAGGCAGAGGGGAGGGCAAATTCTGTGATGGGAAGAGAGTAAGCGCTCCCATTGGGCTGCTGGGCAGAGGGATGGAGCAAACCTTGTGCTGGGGTAAGCACTTGGATGCCCACAAAGAGGGTTCCAAGTGCCACCTCTGGCAAGCGTGCCATAGGTTTGCCACCACTGGTGTAGATGCTTCTGCAGAATGGTTGTGACTTACAGGGCTATTTTTCTATATGTTTCTTCAAAAGTTATTATTTTCAGGAAACTGGCTGTAGGTCTGCAGCCATAATTGTGGTGAAATGACAGGTTTTCTTCTCATATGTATCCCTTAATAAAACATCATGAAGTTCTTCAAATGCTTTGGGCTTTATGCCCTTTCTGAAGAACGTGGGGGGCGGTAGGTGGGGGTAGGGGGTAGATAGTTTGGTTCGTAGGATGGTATACAAGGGGGTAAAAACTGAACTATTCAATAATACAGTACAGTATAAGCAAACCAATTCATAAAACAATGTCATAATATTAATTATGACTTTATTTGTTAATATTTGCCAACTGGATTGAGGGCTGATTTAACTTTGCCATGTATTTTATTAAATTTTAGATACAAACCCTTGAGCAGTCTTATGAATTTCAGAAGATCCTTTTATCTTTGACTGATCTGTTTGTTTGTGGTTCTGTCAGCAAAATTGACCTCCTTCAAAGAGGATGATTGCTTTGCACATGACATTGTTCCCACATTCTTGTCTCCCTGCCAAATTAATCGAAACAAATAAAAATGGCCTCTTACTGCTCACAGTTCCTAAATTATCATGGTTTTCTTTCCCAAGCGAGCACTTGGAAAAGGAGCATTGTGGCTGATCAGATACTGATTTGTAGGAAATGGTTTTAAAAGTTGACACTTGTATGGCAACAATCAGAGTATGAAATTGCAAGAACTAGCGGATCTATGGTTTAGGTCAGATGTTTCCTTCCCAGCCCAAGTGACTCATTGTTATGAAGCCAAAGTCAAATAGTTCTTGCAATTAGGAGATATAAAAGTGTGTCTTAGTCTGTGCAAAACTTCAAACTCCTAGAAAGACCAGATGGACTGTTAGTTCCCCCTGATTGTGTGCTGATTAGATTAGTATGTTTCTCACAATCCTGATGATACAAGTTAAAGTAGGTAACAACAGTTGCAAAAACCCTTGTTTTGTTAGTTTCTAAAACCACCTCCTACAGGTGATCTGTCTGTTTCATTTTTGTGGTGAGGGTGAAATTCCAGTGGCAAGAGCATCTTGAGTAAGATGTTTTCATTTAGTGCTAATCTACTAAAAACAACAGCATTAGCAGCAACAAACTGAGCATTTTATAAGGAGTCCCGCAACATTTTTGAAGCATTATTGTGAAAGACAATTGACTTCCAAAGTGGATTAGTAACAAGGTGACCTTTTCCAAAGCACCTAGATAGCAGGTTTTAAACTACAATCTTAATCCACAAAAGCAAACACACAAAATATACTATAAAACATTATTTTAAAGAGTTTCTGCAACATTTTTGAAATGGTTCTTTTGGGGAAGATAATTGATTTCTAATGAGGTTAGCAGTGGATCACAGCTGGCAAGGCCTCGGATCAGAAGCTTTAAATGTAGTAACAATGATAAAAACTGAACTATATAAAGAGACATTTAAGAACTTGTTGCCCTAAATTGATTTTGCTCTCCATGGAAATTGTTCCGTTTCTTGCTGCCATCATCGTGTTTGATTCACAGTCAATGTTCACTTCTTAGTCCATACTTATATGATTTATGATATTTTGTATGTTTTAAATTAAAAACAATACAGAATTTTAAAAAGGATTTCTACACACTTTTTCAAATATTTTGATCCATTTCTACAAGAAATGCACATTGCATAAAAAGAAGATTTAGAAATCTGTGAGACAGAAACTCCTGCAATATCCTTGCTCGTTGACACCAGAATAATGAATTGGTATTCAAGAGATTACAAAAAAACCAGGGGAAGACCACCTCTCAGATGGGAAGATTTTCTCAAGAAAAATGTGTTGGATCTGGGCCACGAAGCGGGTTGCGCAAGCTGGATCGGAACAGCGAAGCGGCTGTTGGGTCCCGGAGGAGTAACGACACATGAGGCAAGATGGAGCGAAGACCAGTGATTTAATGAAGACCAATCATCAGGATTTATCATGTTTTAGGCTGCATGTAAAAGCATTGCGATACTGCAGGTTTCACACATAATGTTTACACAAGTTAATTGGGGAAGTCTACAGGGGAAGTTAATTAACCAACTTAATTAACGGCAGAGGAAATACCTTGTTCCGTGTTATCCAGGGTAAACAAGTGGCTAGTATTGGCGCTAGGGCTTAAGGTAATCCGCAGGTGTGAGATTGCCTATTACGCGCCTAGTGCGTTAGTCATTAGCTCTCTATTGTCCGAGCAGTTTGTCAGATCAGCTATTGATGAATTAAACTCTATCTAATATTCTGCTCCCCCAATTTCTGTCCCCTCAGGAACCCCTGGTAACAATGTGATCACCCATTACCGGGGTTCTGTCAGGGCCAGTTATGCCAATTGTGTGCGTGGATCCCACACTCCCCCTTTATTTGTTTAATTGGACCTGACAGACAGCTCGACGTAGGAGCGGCATCAGCTGACGTGGGGTGAGGACATTCCAGGGTTCTCTCCATGGGGGACACCTTGACATCAGTGAGGGAATACATTGCATGAAACAACATATGGCTGTTCCCAGTATTATCACCCCCACAACCACCTAGAGTGTCATTTGTAGCCAACCCCATGGGAACCAGGACCATAACGAATCCCACCACGCCCACGTGGCATCTTCCTTGATATTTTTAACCAAGGTATGGAGGTCTGTGAGTTGATTCTGTACCTTGCGCAAGTTGTCCGTGAGGTTAAAGCAACACATGCCATGGACAGACTCGCAACCCAAATGATGTAACAACAGGAGGTAATCGATAGCTGCTCGATTATCCAGTATGGCATGGCGAAGCTCCATCTGCTCTTGATTAAGCAGCGCTATTGCCGAGGAGGTGTGGTTAATGGCTTTTGCCAAAGCGCAAGCCAATTGACCAATTCTCCGAGCATTGCCTACGGCTAAGCATGCCAAACAAGCTGACTACTAATGAAACATACTCGGCTTTACTCAGAATACTGATGTTGCTATCACATGAACTGTCTAACTGGGTGGCACGAGCATGCCGCATGTGTAAAGGTACATTAATGCTTGGGGCAATCATGTCTCTAGTGGGAAGCAACAATGTCAAACAACTGATACAACAAAGGGAATCAGATACATTTGCAGGAATGTAGTTCCAAGTATACTGGTTACATGTAAAAAAAACATCCTGAAGGCAAGGTAACATGAGCAAACATTGAATTAATAGTCTCTATTAATTAACAGCCAAGTGCTGTTGCCGGGGTTGAGGCAATGGTGCTGTGGCCCCTCAACCACGGAACAGCCGGTCATGCGAGCACAAGTTGAGTTCAGGCTGACCGCCACTCGGGGTGTGTACAGAGTGGCCGCATCAGCTGGAAAGACTTTCATGACTTGAGTTCCCCAATGCGCGTACATTGAAAAGGCAGTCTTGTAAAACGGACCAAATATCCGCTTCACCAACCAGTTACCGTTCCTGATCCGTGCATCTGGGGAGTGACACACCGGGATGAGACAAGTACTCAGAATAGAGGCAGAAGCGGTGGTCTGCCTCTGGCAAAAATCGGACTGATTGACGAGGTTCGCCAATCTTTCCCAAACGTTGTAATGCATCCAGGCAGAGAGATCTCTGCCTGGCATCAGGTTGTTGGCTTCCAGGGAAGCTGCTTGAACCCCTCTCCCTGCAAGCAAGGAAAGGATCAAGATGATGGTGGTCACCATGGAATTAGCAGTAATCAGGGGAAAGGCTGCAATCAAGATGTTCTCCGGTGTCGGCTCCTTGTCCTCCCGCCGAACGGCATCCGCCGCCTCCTGGCACAGGGACTTGGTAATCCCCCAGGTGATCTTCGGCGCTGTCATCTGCTGTCACCGCCTCCTCCGCTTGGCTCTCCCCGTCAGGGTTAATTCCTCCATCTCCGGGATTGCGTCCGGAACTACCTGGGTCCACGCCATTGGACTCGAAGTGAGGCTTGACACACCGGGCTGGAATCCAGATAATGCCTGTAGGAGACATAATTGCAGCATACCCTCTTCCCCATGTTATGAGTGGCACTGGGCCCTTCCAAGAAGGATCCGGTGGCACTCGGTAACGCACCATCGGCCGCGGGAGAGCTTCCGTGCGACAGAAGTGCTTCTTCTGCGGAGTGTAATCCAAAAAAACATTAAGGTGATTGTACGTAAACAATACCTTGTTCAGACAATGTTGTGCCTGACCCTGATTTTTGGGGAGGGCTAGTGGTTCCCCCCTTTCTGTTTGTTTGTCAATGTAGGACTTAAGCGTCCGATTGACCCGTTCCACAATCGCTTGCCCTTGCGGATTGTATGGAACGCCAAAGGTATGCTTAATGTCCCAGGTGGCCATGAAGGTGGCCAGCTGCCTGGAGCTATAAGCCGGACCGTTATCGGTTTTCACATGCCGTGGTTTGCCCATGGCCGCGAAGCAGGAAAGGAGATGCTGCTCCACATGGGAAGCCGTTTCTCCCTTCTGTGCCATAGCCCAAACGAACTGTGAAAAAGTGTCAATGCAAACGTGCATGTACTGCCATCTGCCAAACTGCGGAACATGTGTGACATCCATCTGCCACACCTGGTTGGCCTCTGTCCCTCGTGGGTTGACCCCCCACAAGGGCCTCCCTACTGCCCCTGCACAATGTGGACAGGAACATACTATGCCCTGGGCTTGGGAAAGTGGCAGGTTGAACTGCCGTGCGAGTGCTTTGGCATTTTGATGGGAAAATGCATGACTCTGAATTGGAGTCGTGAAGACTCCCAAGACTGACCGTTGCTGAATTTCCTTTGCGGCCGCATCCGCTCTGCTATTGCCTGCGGAAATCGGGCCAGGCAAGTCCTGGTGGCTTCTGATGTGGGCGATATAGAGCGCTTTGGTGCGGTTCCACAAATGAAATTGAGTCATGAGGAAAAGACTTAACAAATTCTTATCTATCGCGGGAGTGATGTACGCTCCCGGAAGACTGTGAAGCAAATTCTTAACATACTGGCTGTCAATAATTATGTTCAAGCATTCTTTGGCAAAGGTGCGCAAGGCAAGGTTCACCGCTGCTAATTCCGCCTGCTGCGTGGATTTCTGCGGAAGACTTAGAAGTGTGTGCCAAGCCTGGCTCTCTTGCCAAGTAAGAACACCATATGTATGACCCCCATCAGTGAAGACTGTCCTAGCCCCCTGAAGTGGAACCAAGGACATTAACTCACACAAACTGACTGTCTGCGTTTGAAGCGAGATGAGTCTGGGGTCTTTTGGCAAATGGTATGCCAAACATCCAGTGAATCCTTCCAATGCAATCGGAAGTGAGTCACCGAGCCGCATAAGTTGCTGGATTTGCTCTTTCGTGAATGGGACCACAATTTTTGCTAAATCGTGCCCTGAGATATCCCTTGCTCTCAGCCTTCCTCGGTAAATCACCGTGGAGACCAGTTCCTGTGGAGAAACGATGTTTCAGGAAGAGGTGTGTGGTAAATACACCCATTCCACAATACTCGCCCCCCGCTCGGAGTCCACCCCTAGGGCTCCGGTGAACATGAATCCTGTCTGAACAACGTACAGGTTTAGAACAGGAGCATATGGCCCCTGACTAATCCTGTCCACCAATCTCTGGCTGAGAACTTGGTTGACCTTTTTGAGAGTCAAGCGCGCCTCTCGAGGAATGTGTATCCAGTCTGCCGGCTGCTTACCTAGCGTTAGCAGTGAGAAGAGTGGCTTTAGAAGGTCTGCGTATAATCTGAAATACGGTCTGGCCCAATTAATATTCCCCAGAATCTGTTGCAATTCTACAAGGGTGACTGAATCCTTTAAGTTGATCTGTGGCAAAACTGGTGCTGCGAAAGAATGGAGAAGCCGATGGCCCAAGTATGAGAATGGCTCGGTTCTCTGAACCTTCTCCGGGGCAATGAGTAACCCTTTCCCCCCCCCCCCAGAGTGGTCTGGATGTTTTTAAACATTTCGGTGCCGAGTTGTGGCGCTGCGACCAGGATGTCATCCATGAAATGACACACTAAGACTGTGGGGTGAAGGTTTCGAAACTTTTCCAGTGCGTTGTGAATGTAAATTTGGCACAGGGTGGGAGAGTTGAGCATCTCCTGTGACAAATATTTCCACACGTAACGTTGTGTAGGCTCCCTGTGGTTCACAACTGGCACTGTGAAAGCGAACCTTTCCCGATCCCTAGCATCTAAGGGAATGGTATAAAAACAGTCTTTTAAGTATACGACCAAGATCTCCCAACCCTCGGGGATCATGTTCGGATTCAGGATGCCGCATTGAAGCGGACCCATTGGCTGGATACATTTATTGATCTCTCTGAGATCGTGAAGGAGTCGCCACTTCCCCGACTTTTTCTTGATAACGAATATGGGCAAATTCCAAGGACTGGTGGACTGTTCTATATGTCCTGCATCTAGCTGTTCTTTTACCAGCTGTTTCAGGGTGACTAATTTCTCCCCTACTACCGCCATTGTTCTACCCAGACTGGCGTGTTGGTCACCCATTTAAGCGGTAGAGCCATTACCCAAAGGTGAGATTGGCATGGTACTGCTGCAGAATGTCTCGCCCCCAAAGGTTGATGAGCACGTCCAGAATGTGCGCCGGATGACCGCTGTGCCGTCAGCTTCAGGGATCATGACTTCTACCCAGTCTTGGCTTCTAAACGCTTCTTGAACACCGCCTACCCCACACACATCGGAGACCGGCTCGAGAGCCCACTCATGCGGCCACTGACTTTGGCTGACCACGCTGACGTCAGCTCTGGTATCTAATAATTCGTCAAAAGGTTTTTTATTTAAAAATACCTTTATGACTGGCCGCCGCTTCCACTCTATGTTGGTTTTCACTGCCACTAAGACCTGGTATCCTTGCACTGCCCCTTCTGTGCTCGAGCGGTCTTCCGACCCGGACTCTGAGCTGTCCCTGAGCCTTTCCTGGCTTCCTGCTGGCGAGTGACAAGGAACCATGATCAGTTGCGCTAATGTGTCTCCCTTGTGAATGGTTTGGGGTAGGTATGTCCAGAGTTGAACCTGAAGTACAGCTGAAAAATTGGAGTCAATGACTCCCAGAATTGCTAGAATTCCTCATGTTCCTGCAATACTACGGGGCAAAACTAAACCTACATAGCCTTTAGGCAGGGGTCCCATGTACTGGGAATTGACTAGATAGACTGTGCCTGGCAAGTCACATGTGACTTCTGACTAGCAAGTCAAATCTAGTCCCGTGCTGCCCTTAGGGCTGGCCTGTGCCTCCGGAATGCAGGTAATGTGACCAGAATTTAATCCAGCTCCGGCTCTCCCAGAGCGATTGAGGACTCTGTTTGGACTGGGGCCAGAGACAAGCCCGCGCTCCAGTTTCCCGAATTCGGGCAGTTCCTGGCCCAGTGGAAGCCTTTATTGCATCACGGACATGGTGTGGTCGGAGCCTTAGGACAGCCGGCATTTTGGCCGCTGCCCTTGGTGTGTCGGCATTCCCTAGCGAAATGACCGATCTTGCCACAATTGTGACATGCTCCTTTGGTCCTGCCTTTGGGTTTCCTACCGCCTTGTACCGCCGCTGCCAACAGACCCATTTTGTAGGAATCTGTACCAACGTTGGCACAAGCCCTAATCATGTCGGTAAGAGTCAGATCAGGATGATTGCCCAGTGACTGCAAGATCTTACGGCAGTCAAGGTTGGTGTTGTCTTTCGCCAGTTTCATCATGAGCTCCTGTTGATCTTGCTCATTGTCAATCTGTCTACCGACTGCTTCCTCCAGCCTATTGATAAAGTCCATGTAGGACTCCTGGGCACCCTGTTTGACTGCTGTGTAATTTTTGGCTGCTTTGCCAGCTGCCGGGACCTTGAGATAAGCCCTGAAGGCTTATGAAGGGTGGTGATTGGCAAGGCGGTCTGTGCATCAACGGATTCAAATGGACCTGAACCGTATAGCTGGTCAGGGATTACTGCTCCGCCCATCCTGGCAGCCCTTGCCTGCGCTTCGAGATGATACTCGCTGTCCCATAGCAAATACTGGCTGGGGTTCAGCATTATTCGCATGACAGCTTTCCAGTCGTACGGAATGAGCATCATGGTTTCGCATACTTGCTGAAGCGTGCCCCTGGTGAAGCGACTCTGAAGTCCTGTCTCTGTGATTGCCTTCCGTATAGCCATAAGCAGCTTATACGGAACTGGTGAATGGATCGTTTGCTGCTGACCTGTGAGGGCATCTACCTCTATGCGAACTGGGCATATCTGGCTAAGCTCAGCTAGTTCTTCTGCTGGCAACTCCCCCTTACTGGTTTCTTCCTCAACCATGCGCTGGATGGAACTCTTGGTATTCTGGGAACTTTTAACTGTCATGCATTCCTTCAGTGACATCTGCAGCTGTCACTGAGGGAAAGCTCCCTATACTACCCTGCTTGAGCTGAAATGACGGATAGAGAGTCATTGGGGCTGATGGCTCTGACTGCACTGGGGGTTCCTGGGACTCTATCTGGACTGGGTCTACCTCTGCTAAGAGCTTCCTACACTTGCTCCACGTGCTGATTATGCTGTCTGGAGCTCTAGGTGCTTGCTGAATGCAGGCTCCTATCCTGTCCCAAAGTTGGAGGTTAAGCATGCCTGTTTCTGGATAAAGCAGACAATTTCCCCCCAAGTACACCAAAAGATCCGCTAACTGGGTGCTGTGAATGCGTGTATGGTATACCCTGGCCAGGGCCTTGAACTCCATTAAGTGAGTTCTCTGGTTAGCAGTCGGACATTGTCGCTGAGGACAAGTCCATCCTTTGAAGTTTTCCTCCTCTGGACGAAGCGACACATCTGAGGTTAGGTAATAGGTCTGGTGTGATGAACCTCTGGGAATGAACTCGGAATGTGGGCTGCTGCCACAGGCCCTCGGCGGCCTCTGCGACGAAGTCAGGGTTTCCCAGCCGACCCTGAGTGGAACGTGTTTCCACTGAGCAAGCTGCCTCAGAGCTTTGGAGCGTGCTCTGCCTCTCTGGAATGCCTTGCAGCGTAGCTGTCACTCGGATGGCTTTGCGACCAGAGCTGCCGCGCTGTCCTCCAGGACAATTCGGAAACGGTTCTGGCATAGAACCGGACCGCAAAGATCACTTACTCATGAGGAGATCACGTCGGGGTCACCATATGTTGGATCTGGGCCGCGAAGCAGGTTGCGCAAGCTGGATCGGAACTGCGAAGTGACTGTTGGGTCCCGGAGGAGACTGGTCAAGTAACGACACACGAGGCAAGATGGAGTGAAGACCAGTGATTTAATGAAGACCAATCATCAGTATTTATCATGTTTTAGGCTGCATGTAAAAGCATTGCGATACGCCAGTTTCACACATAATGTTTACACAAGTTAATTGGGGAAGTCTACAGGGGAAGTTAATTAACCAACTTAATTAACAGCAGAGGAAATACATTGTTCCGTGTTATCCGGGGTAAACAAGTGGCTAGTATTGGCTCTAGGGCTTAAGGTAATCTGCAGGTGCGAGATTGCCTATTACGTACCTAGCGCGTTAGTCATTAGCTCTCTATTGTCCAAGCAGTTTGTCAGATCAGCTATTGATGAATTAAACTCTATCTAATATTCCGCTCCCCCAATTTCTGTCCCCTCAGGAACCCCTGGTAACAATGTGATCACCCATTACCGGGGTTCTGTCAGAGCCAGTTATGCCAATTGTGTGTGCGGATCCCACAAAAATGTTGGACCAACATGGAGAAGAACTGTCAGGGACAGATATGGACAGAGGTTGTGCGGAATGTTGTTGTGGAGACAGACATCTACTCGTACAAGGACTCCTCACTGAATAACAATTCCAAGGTATCCAAGGCATCAAGGAATCAACCAGCACAAAGGAGAGTAGAAAAAAATGCTTTGTCCCAATTTGATGATCGAAGATTGATATGCGGTAGGCAGCATTCAGGGGGCCAAACACATCTTTATTGCAAGGTATGCAATCTGAACATGAGGTAATGGCGGAGACGCAGCTCCTTATATATGCTTATAGTACATTTGAATTTCATCCCATGGGCGCCCATTGGTTGCGGGATCAGTGACGTCATTGTGACATACTGGATACCTTACAAGGTTTACCTATGGCGGGAATGTTTCCCGCATTACTCTGTGATTGGGTGATTTGAACCATGTGGGCTGAGCTCTGCAGATGCCTCTAGCAGCAGCTGAATCGCTAGCCAGAACAGCTGAGTTACATTGTAATCATTCACAGTTTATCTGGATACAAGGTTGCTTAGAAGACAAGGTTACATTTCTTAAAGGCACAAGTTCCATGTACAACATCCCTCCCCCCTAGGATGGGACGAAGTCCCTCAACCATCTTGGTGGCCCACAAGTGCATTTTGGGTGCACCGCTGCTTGGTTGGGCTTGGAGGAACAGGGCATTCCGGGTTCCGCAGACTCTCGTCCTACAGAAGGGAAACGAGGAGTGTTAGCGGCATCTTGGGAGCACTGGCCCGAATCAGAGGATGAACCCGGGAGGGAATACTGCATATCAAAACCTGGGAGGGGAGGAGGCTGACTTGAGGGAAGTTCCCACCTGCTACTCTGAGAAGGCGGCGACCCGACTGTATGTTGTCTGGTCTGCAAGGAAGTAGAAGTGGACTCAAAAACTAGAGGACGGGGGGTTGCTGGGGAGAAAACAAAACCCCGCTGCTTGCTTGGATGAGTGGGGGAACACTCGAAAAACTCCCCCTGGTCCTGTAACTCAAAATCTAAACTGTCGGGGTCTGGGCTCTCTAATTCTTCCCAGTCCCTCTGCGAAGGATGGACAAAACTGAAATCAGGAGCATTTGGTTGGCTCGCTGCCATGTCTCCCCCTTGGGATAAATGGGTGGGAGAGAACCCTAAAGTTGAAACACCCTGGCCCTTGGCCCCTTGGGTGTCCGTGACCGGACGCCTAAACTGATCAGCGTGTCGCCACCACAGTAGCCCCGTGCTAGTTTCTACCTGGTAGGAAACTGGCCCTGTCTGATTATCACGACCCCTGGGACCCATGTTGGGCAGGTGGCCACATAATTGCTACAATAAACTGGGTCCCCAACTGAGAAAACTTAACTGTGTGCAATTTCGATGTTCCTTCCCCTATCCTCCACCCTGGTCGGATCCAACTGGTCAAAAAGTGAGATCGGTTTCCTGCGCATTAGGAGCTCGGCAGGTGAGAGCCAAGATGCCAGGGGAGTTATTCTGTAGCACAGGAGAAATTGGCACAATTGTAGCTCTAGGTCTCCATGGCCCATTCACTGAAGTGCCTCTTTAGTATTTCGCACTTGGCGCTCAACCTGGCCGTTCATTGCGGGGTGAAAAGGGGCTGATGTAATGTGTCAAATCCCATTCCTCTCCAGGAATGCCTGGAATTTGGCAGAGGTAAAGGTACTGGCATTATCGGAGACAAGCACATCGGGTAGCCCGAAACAACTAAATAGCCTCCGCAGTTGTTTGATGATTGCAGCGGAGGAGGTATTGGGCATTGGAATGACCTCCAACCACTTAGAAAAGGAGTCAACCACTAACAGAAATAGCAAGCCCCGGAAGGGACCGGTGAAATCGATGTGCAATCGAGACCACGGTCCGCGGGCTGTGTCCCATTCTCTGTGAGCAAGTCGGGACTCTTCTGGTCAAGAACTCTGGCAACTCTCGCAAGTGCCTACCATGTGCTCAATGTCCGCATCTATCTGGGGCCACCAGAAGTAGCTCCTAGCCAAAGCCTTTGAGCGCACGATTCCCGGGTGGCTAACATGTAGCAGTCTAAGCACCTTTGAGCGCAATGCTTTGGGAATTACCACCCGCTGGCCTCAGAGGAGGCAACCCCTCTCTATGGAAAGCTTGACCTGCTTCCTGAAATAAGCTTTGAACTCCTCCGCTGGGGGAGTTGCGGGCCACCCCTTCTTTACCCAGGAAAGAACTAGGGACAGAACCTTGTCCTTCGCTGTGAACTTGGAGAGGTCTGTGGGTATTATTGGGGGCGACTCGAGGGACTCAATCAGCAGCACCTGATGGTCCCGTTCTACCTTGCACTCAGTTTCTCCTAGCTCTGGGAGAGGAGACCAGGAAAGTGCATCAGCGTGGCTGATGTCTTTCCCCGGGCAGTGAACCAGTGTGTACTGGTACGCCTTGAGGAATATGGCCCTCCTAAACATTCTATGGGACAGAATCTGGGGTGTGGGCTTGAACGTGGTGAAAATACCCAGCAGCAGTATGTGAACCCCTGATCGTAGAGTAAGTCGTGGAATTTCTTGGTTCCAGCAACTATTGCAAGGGCCTCTCTGTCTGTTTGTGCGTAATTGTGCTCTGCCTTTGAAAAGGAACTTGAGTAAAAGGCAACTGGGGCTTCCCGCCTGTTTTCTAACACATGGCACAGCACCGCCCCCACCCGCACTGGTGAAGCATTGCAAACTAGCACCACGGGCTTCCTGGGGTTGAAATGGGTCAGGATTGCCTCAGAGGACAACAGCTGTTTGAGTTCCTTGAAAGCCTTTTCCTGGCTGTCCCCCCACCGCCAAACCATGTCTTTTTTCAAAAGACGATGCTGAGGCTCCGCTACGGAAGCTTTCCTCAGCAGGAATGAATGCTAAAAGTTTAGGAGCCCTAAGAAGGACTGCAGTTCCGGTTTTGCGGTGGGGCGAGGGGCGTTCCGAACAGCCGCAACCTTTGAATCGGAGAGCTTAACTCCTTCGGGGGTTATCTTGAACCCTAGGAACTCTACCTCCCTTGCTAGGAACACACATTTGTCCCTTCTCAACCTTAACCCCGCTTTCTCGAATACCGTTAGGACTTTGTCCAACCTCTTTGCTAGTTCTGACTCACTCCCTGCAGTGATCAAAACGTTGTCAAAATAAGGAAGCACCCCGGGGAGACCCCTTAGAAGGCATTCCACGAGAGATTGGAAAATTCCTGGGGCTGAATTTATGCCGAACTAGTGGCGCATCAACTTAAAAGCCCCTTTGTGTGTTACAATTGTCTGTGCAGCTGCTGTAGCGGGAGTTATGGTGAGCTGCTGATATGCTTGGGCCAAATCTAATTTTGCAAAACATTTACCCCCATGTAAAGTGGCTAGTAAATGGCTAACTACCGACACCGGATACGCATTAGGGTGAATAGCCTTGTTAATTGTGCATTTGTAGTCCGCACAAATCCAGACTTCCCCATTTGATTTTAAGGCTGTAACAGTCGGTGTCTCCCACTCTGCGGAGTCCACTGGAGCCAAGATCCCCTGACCCACCAGTTTGTCCAGTTCTGCCTCAATCTTGTCTTTGAGGGCAAAAGGCACTCTCCGTGGCTTGAGCCGAATGGGATGAATTTCTGGATCCAGGTCAAACGAGACTGGGGGCCCCCTATACCTCCCGAGCCCCTTCTCGAAGACTGCTGGGTGTGCATTGCACACATCCTGCACTGGGTCAGTCTCTATGGCATTGATGCAGGACAGTTCAATACCCAAGGGAGCAAACCACTGGCTCCCCAGAATGCAGCTGGAACCCCATTTCAGTACCACAAGGGGCAGCTTCTCCATGAACTTCTTGAACTTGACTTTGAAATCCCCCACCCCCAAAACAGGAATCAGGTTGCCCTGCACGTCTCGCAAGGACATCTTGAGGGTCTTGAGCTTGGGGCGAGATTTGGGGGGAATGCTAAGGAAAACCCTCTGGGACACTATGGAGTAGGATGAACCTGAATCCACCTCCATTCTAACAGGGACCCCCCTGTAAAAGTACCTCTACAAAAAAACGCTGGTGTGCTACGGATACGCGGCTCACAGTTGCCTCGTCCGTAGACACCTTCCCGATGGCGCCTCCTCTCTGCCGGGGCCACTCGGTTGGCTCCTGGTCCTCTCTCCGCCATTGTCTGCAGACCTTGGCATTGTCTGCAGACCTTCGGCATCCGCAGTGGTGGCACTTGGCCTTTCGGAAGGGGCACTTCTTCCGGTCGTGGGACGCTCCGCAGCCGTCACATCGGCGGTGGGCCTTGTCACTTGCTTGCTTCTTGGGCACCTTTCTCAGGACCTTTTGGACGTCACCGTCATCACTGGAGCTGGCCCCGGAGGATGCGGAGGCCTCCAGGGAGGAAGATGAGCTGGATGCGTGATGGGGTGAGCACCGCATGGCCTGCACAGCGGACCTGGACCCCCCAGGTGTGGCTGGCTTTGTCCTAAATGCTCTGACCCCAGACCTTGCTACTTCAGCCGTCTGAGCCTCTCTCAGGACGGAGTTGAATGAGAGGTGCTCGTGGGCCATCAGCTTCCTCTGGACCTCCTCTTGTCACAAACTGCACAGCAGGTGGTCCTTCGGGGCTTCCTCCAAATTCTCCCACCAGCAAGGGGCAGTGGCTAGCCTGAGGGTGGCAGCATGGTCAGCCATGGACTCACCCGGATACTGGTCCCGCCTGTGGAAGGCGACTCGGGCCGGGAAGCTGGACACTTTTCGCTGAAAGTGGTTCTGCAGTGCCAACAGGATCTCATTGAGTGGGACAGAGTCAACTGGCCATGGCATCATCATGTGCATCACCAGTTCTAGTGTGGGGAGGCCAATCTGAGCTAAGAGACAGGATTGCATCTGGTTGTCATCCTCAACGCACTGGGCAGCCATCGCATGCTTGAATTGGCACTTGTACAAAGCCCATTGCTCTGGTTTCTTGATGTCGAATGGAGTAGCTTGATGCCGCAGGGAGCCATTATCCCACCTTCATCACCAATTTGATGTTCGAAGATTGATACACGGTAGGCAGCATTCAGGGGGCCAAACACATCTTTATTGCAAGGTATGCAATCTGAACATGAGGTAATGGCGGAGACGCAGCTCCTTATATATGCTTACAGTACATTTTAATTTCGCCCCATGGGCGCCCATTGGTTGCAGTATCAGTGATGTCATTGTGACGTACTGGATACCTTACAAGTTTTACCTGTGGTGGGAATGTTTCCTGTGTTACTCTGTGATTGGGTGATCTAAACCACATGGGCTGAGCTCTGCAGATGCCTCTAGTGGCAGCTGAATCGCTAGCCAGAACAGCTGAGTTACATTGTAATCATCCACAGTTTATCTGGATACAAGGTTGCTTAGAAGACAAGGTTACATTTCTTAAAGGCACAAGTTCCATATGCAACACCCAAGGAGCTTGATGCTAGTATATAATCAGGGAATACATTTAAATAAATTTGAATCAATTACAAAGCAGTTTCATTTTGGTAGTCCAGGGTTTGATCAGGACACAAAAGAAGAAGATATTGAGTCAATGAAGTAAAAGCTCAGAAACAAATTGTGGTCAGCGTTGGAAATCATGAGAAGAACGACACCCTCTATTGTTACTGAACTGAAAGAAATACCAACATGATCTTTTGATGCAGATACCTTCCATTTACAGCTGATATTGGATTTCTAATTTCAAATAACATATATGGTCCTGTTCAAAAAGATTATTTCCATGCCAGAAGAAAATCCACATACAAGAGCATTTTTCCTCATCAAGAGCATTCTGATATACTGTATAATTCATTTCATCCCCTTTAAATATCAGTGAAGCAAAGCAGCTCAATAGGCACCCTTTTAGGTGAGACACAATGTAAAATTGTGTTGCTTAATAAGCTTACATCCCAAGTATTCTAACAATCTTGTATAATGTTAACTGCAATAATGTTGTAATTAGTCAAACAATTAAAAACACAAAGAACATAGAGATTTAGTTACTGGCACTAAAGCTCTACATTCAATCACATGAGAATTTATTAACCCATTATTTTGCTATCGGCCCAATATACAGCCTTCAAGAGCTTATGGGAAATTAAATTCAGCTCTCAATGTTAGTTGCCATTATAATAGGAATTGCTATCATGGCTCTCCTCTTTTAGAGAAGCAGGGGATTAGTCTGGCCAAAAAAATCCTATACTGTACAGTAAAGGGTGACAATAGACATAAGAGAAGGACTAAAAGTGGCATCTTACCAGCTCCACAATTAAACTGACAGAAACACAAACTAGCAAATCAAATGCTCTTCTTGAATGCCTTCTCCATTCTTCAGGAAAATTGCCTTTCCTAATCTACTGGGAAATCATCCAGCCACTCCCTAGCACAAATCGAAAGTAAATGACTATTTCTTTGGCTTTTCAATGCTTCATTATTAAACCAAAAGGACCATCCACTTAAGATGGTAGCTAAGCTGGTGTCAGCTGTCAAAGGTTCTTTCCAGGGAGACACATTTAGCTGGCATTTACCTCTCAAGGACCAACCACATAACAAAGCAAACTAAAGAATAAGAATCTGAAATGACAGCTTCTACTTCTAGGTCAGACTTTTAAACTGCCAAAATTAAGTCACCTTTTGGTTAAATAATTCCTTAGCTCCTTTTGCCTGACCTAGTGTGAGAAAGATTAGCAGGCACAACAAGGTTGTCATTGCCCAGGGTACGCCCAATTGTGGTTCAAAAATGCCACAATACTAAGGAAAATAGTCATCTTTGACAACTTAAGGATGTTCCATATCTAAATGCAAATGGAGTATTTTGTATAATTTAACACTCAATCATAATGCCTCTATCTCTTAAAAAAAAGCCAGTAATATATTGAATTGCTTTGAATGAAAAATCCATTATTATTATTATTATTATTATTATTATTATTATTATTATTATTATTATTATTATTATTATTATTATTATTATTATACTCACCAAATATATTGATCCATCTTTTTCTGTCCCTCCCAGAAGCCCTCAAACCCAGGCATTCTGGATTTTTGCTAATGTTATTATTTGGCCATTCTTTTCTCTCAATTGATTGATCATTACTCATGTGTCCACTACTACTCATCACTTAATTTTTCTAATTATCACTTATGGTGCTATTTCTGGTATCCATTTGAAATGTTCTCCTGCTTTTTTCAAAACCAGGCTTTATTTTTTCAGATTAAAATCTTGTCCTATCATCTTCTAAACCAACCTTTTATAATTTGATGGTCAAGAACTCTTGAACTTCAAATTGAACTGTTCTTTGCACTATTGTCTTCCTAGAGCTGAGAAGCTTTAACAACAATAACACGCGCACACACTGTATGCCTCAAGTAGCAATGAGAATGCATTTAAAATCTGTGGAGTAATATATAAGTTTCCTTTAATCTAAAACAACAGTTGTTGGCTTTTGTATTTTATTTTACATTCTGAAAACCTCTGTTCTCATCCCATCTGTAGAATTATTTTGTTTCCTGGTAGCATGTACTCAGCATTCTACTTCTGTATTTTTAATTAATAGAATAATGTTATTTATTTATAAGATATTTTAATGCACATGGCACTTATATCAATAAATTCCTGTCTGCAGAGAATAAACAGTTGAGAAGTGGAGAGAGAGAGAAGGAGGGAAGAATATGACCAAGTGCTGTTGCAAAACCTTAAAGCTTGGTTACGTATGAAATAAGGTCTAAATTGCTAAAACAAACACCCATTCAAAAACTAACATTGGTAGCGCTTCTTTCCCTTTTAGTCATTAATAGCTGGCATTCATTAAGCAAGTTTTTACAGACCCAAATCAAGCCTTTGCAACCTAATCTTTGGCCCATATGGTCTGAATTGATGGAAGGAAAGTAATCCTTGTCAGACACCAAGATGGCACCTTGAGGTGGGGCTATATAAAGTTAAGAATTAATACCTGAGGCCAAACTTTATTACAGACAATATATCATTAGAAGAGGGAATTTGTGAAGTGCTAATTGTGTATGATTGTTGTCTTGCCACACAGGCTTGCACAAGTCTGATGGGCTCCGGTTCTTTTAGGGTTTCTGTGCTGGCCCACCCCTGAGGGCAGGTTAGCCACACTGTGGTGCTACACAGGGAGCATTGGTATCTTGCAACAGTCTTTCTAGGGAAAATCCAAACAGCGAGGTCTAAAAAGAAAGCCAGGGTCCATTTACCAGTTCAGTTCAGAGAGAGTGCGTAGTCCATTGGATATCCGAGGGCATAGTCAGGGTCAGAAAAGAAGTCTAGGGTCCCGTCACAGCAGTCAGTCACAAAGGATATCAGGAACACAGGAAAGTCAGGCAGGTTGTCAGCTTTTGCACAGAAAATTGCACCAACATCTGGCAACTGCAGCAGACGTGCTTAAGAGCTCCCTCAGTTAAGGACTATTAGCTGGGAACCTCTGTTGGGAGTTGGCCCCTGCAGATTTAAGGTGCAGCTGTAAATCCTTCCATAGGAGTTGGTAGCAATGTTCTGAGGCTGGGGGAGAATCGCTGTCAGAATTGGGCTCCTGATTTGACAGGTCATGATTCTGGAGAGGCAAAATTGGGCTAGGAACAGGCTGGGGTGCCTGATCCTGATCATCCTTGTATTCAGATGAGGGCTGAATCATGACAGTTTCAGAAACAATAAGTACTCAGTGGGTAAAGAACCAAAGCTTTATTAGACAGTTCTCTAAGCAAAGCATAAGTAAGTCAAAACAAGAACACAAGCAAGTAACGCATACTTAATATTAATTCCTTCTGTCCCTTCTTCAGCTACCTGGGAGCTCAGGATAGGTAGCAGGGACATTCCTGGCACTTTCTGATGTATAAAAAGCTCGTGACAGCAGCTGCCAGGCTGATTACAGGACTGAGAAAATTTGATCATATTTCTCCAGCATTGGCAGGTCTACACTGGTTACCCATCTCTTTCCATATCAGGTACAAGATGCTGGTGCTAACTTTTAAAGCACTGTATGGGTTGGGACCTTGTCTTTCCCTCAGGTCTGTGTCCCACATTACTCGCTTCTCTTTGTCGGCGCAGCTTCAAGTGCCGACCCCAATACTATACCTGTCAAGTATCCCGGATTGGCCAGGATTTCCCGTATTTCCGCTCCGCTTCAGCCACTCACCAGCCGCCGGCCACCGCCATCCTGTAATTTGACCAGTGTGGGGAAGTAGTTACTGTGCATGCCCTTCTGCGCAGAACCCTTCTGCACATGTGTAGAACCCTTCTGTGCATGTGCAGAAGGCTTCTGCACAGGTCACGTATTTTCCAGAGCCACACTTGACAGGTATCCCCGATACTGGCTAGGAATTGTGGGATGAGGAGAAGGGCCTTCTTGGTGGTGGTACCAATACCATGGAATGTCATTCCACTTGAGCTGCGCCAGGCTTTGCAGGCGTACCCCCCAAAGAAAGACTCAGACACCGGTATTGGATTAAAGGCATCGGGCCACTTTTCTTAAATAATGCCCTAGTCCGAATTATCACTTTCAATTAGTGTATCATCCAATTGTAATTCTTTAAGGCAAGCAGGCCGCAGTAACACTGGTAAGGTTCCTCCCAAAATGCCAATGGAAATTGGCTACATGTATCTATTTGTATCAATCTGTTTGTTGACACAAACAAATTGTTGACCGGAGTCAATATACTATCTACTGACCCCACCCTATGACGTGTATCCGTTCAATATCAGGGTGATGCAGGCTGTGCAGCTCCTGCCATCAGCCCTTGCATGGTTCGCCCTTGACTGGCCAATCTTATTCCCCTGTACCTATCTACGTGTTGGCCAGTCAATTGCGAACCTGCCGGATACCTATGGGTCATAAATCTTTACCTTACCAGTGCTACCCGCCACACGGGAAGGCGTCCGTGATGACTCACCGCCCCCCCCCCCAGACCTTCAGCTCGGTCACCAGGCCTGCTTACACATCCTCCAGAAAGAGGTCCAAACCTCTGGCCGACAGATGGACCCCATCTCTTGCATATAGACCATAATCCTGCAAGCCTATCCTAGGATGTTGAATGGCTGTTCCAAAGCCATTGTCAAAAAGGAACCGGGCGACAGCCCTGTTCAGTGACCGTCGAGCACGGTCCAAGCCACGGAGGTCAATGCCTCCCCTGTAACGGTGTCTTGGCACGATGTCAGATCATAGCAGCCACGTGTACGGCCATAAGTGATGTAAAAAGGCCAGGTCACTGCACACTGACATTTTTAAAGAGAGGCCAGTGATCTGTCCGAGATCATTGCCGCCGAGGTGCAGAATCAAGACATCAGGTGGTCCAGCATCCCTGATGGACATCAGGAACGGCAACAGTTCCCGCCATCTCATGCCGCGCTTACTGTACCATCGCATACGTGCGACTGCACGTAGCCCGAGATGGGGTCCCCAGTCTGTCGCCGCAGCATACTGCGCTGCCCAGTGCACAAAACTGTGGCCCACCAGCCATACTGTCACCGGTGTGCGTAAACACACATGGTCTGTAAAAGAAGGGGGGAGGGGGAATTAATGACATAACTGGCACTCATGCAGTAAGGGGGCGTACATATAAAGAAAAACACGTGGACCCCCATCTGCCCATGCGATGTATATCAGCATCAGAGTACCCAAACGCAGCCGCAGTTGAAGCGGTGCCTATCCTAAATGAATGGGTGCCGTAACGAGCCCCAGGGAGGCCGACACTGTGAAGTGCCATACCGGTCACCTTCCAAAACTGGAATTTGGTAAGGGGAGACCCATCCTGGTGGCAGAAAAATGGGCCAGGGTGCGTGTCACGCACTGCGAAAAACTCATGTAGGGTACCAACCGGACAGATGTCAGCAATCGTACACCGTAGCAGTCTGACACCACTGCCTACTCCGTGCTGATCGGCCTTTGAGGAACGAATCCTCAACTGGGCCCACTCCTGGGTAAGAAAGACATCGTCGAGTTCCAGTGCCCTACGAGACATGTTCCCCTTTGACAATGGGACCAGCTCACTGATACGGAGCGCTCCAAAAAAGGCTACGGTGGTAGCAGCATGAAAGAGAGCCTCCTCATACCTATCGTAACACAAGCTATGCCAACCTTGTGCAAGGTGCGTCAGAACCTCTGGTGAAACAGGGTGACGTGTGTCCGGGCGGCGGCTGCGCTCACATGTCCACCCTTCTAATACATGACGTATGCGGAAGTCATTCACGCAGTCAATGAAACCCCTTGCCTTAGCCATAAATGCCAAAGCTGAAAGCCTAGTGGCGATGGTGCGAGGGGCTAACCCTAGATCATGAAGGTAAACCATGAACTGCAGAATCTGGTCGACCGGGATCGGCCACACTTCGGGCAACTGTCTTTGCCCGCAAAAGTTCCTAAACTGTAGGGGTGCATGTAGATACGCCTTACACGTGCGAGGTGCCAAAGACATGCCGATCGCCCGGTTCACCTCTCCTCGCCAAATGTCCAGATCTCAGTCGGGAGTGGAGAGGGCAGTTCCTCTGCTTCTGGTGCCAAGGTACGGAACCGGGGGATCTGCAGGCGGGATAAAGCGTCAGCAATATTATTATCAATGCCTGGTACATGTCTGGCCCTGAAAAGCACATTAAGGCGTAAGGACCTCAAAACAAATTGGCGAACTAAGGCCATAACTCTGGGGGATTTGGATGTCTGGGCGTTGAAAATGTGCACCACTGCAGCATTGTCACACCAAAAGTGAACTACTGAATTAGCCCACTTATCCCCCCCAGAGCATCAGGGCACCCAAGATGGGGAAAAACTCCAGGAAAGTAAGATCGCGTAAACAATCCGTACCTTGCTATGTCTGAGGCCATTGACCATAGGGCCACCTTCCTTCAAAGTAAATCACATAACCCAGGGAGCCGGAGGCATCCGACTGTATTTGGAAATGCGGGCTGAGCATAAGCTCCGATCTCCAGAAGGAGATGCCATTAAAATCCTGAAGGAATGTGAGCCAGACCGTAAGATCCGTCCGTAGACCTCTGGTCAGCCGAACCCTGTGGTGGCATTTTAAAAGGCCTGCCACGGCGTCACACAGATGCCTGGCAAAGGCCCTGCCAGGTGTTACTACCCTACAGGCAAAGTTGAGGTGGCCATGAAGCACCTGCAACTCTCGGAGAGACACCTTACGCCTGGCAAGCATTGCCAGAATCGCATCAGAGATCCGCGTCACCTTTTCCATGGGCAACCTGGATGTCTGGGCAAAAGTGTCAATCTCGATACCTAAAAAGGTGAGAGTGGTGGCTGGTCCCTCAGTCTTTTCAGGCGCCAGGGGAACGCCCAGTTCCCGCATAAGCACCTGAAAAGTGGCGAGGAGATGAGCGCACATGTCCGTGCCCTGTTCCCCTCTGAACAAAAAGTCATCAAGGTAGTGGGCTACAGACCGGGACCCTGATCTACTAACAAAAGCCCAGTGAAGGAAGGTGCTAAACCGTTCGAAAGCAGAACATGAGATAGAACAGCCAAAAGGCATGGCCTTATCTACATAAAAACTGCCCCGAAAACGGAAACCTAACAGCTCAAAGTCGTCCGGGTGCACTGGCAACAATCGGAATGCCGATTTGATATCACACTTTGCCAGTAGCACCCCTGGGCCACACGAGCATACCATCTGCAAGGCCTGGTCAAAGGACGTATACCTGACCGAGCAAAGGTCGTCAGGTATTGCATCATTGACTGAAGAACCCGCAGGGTAAGAAAGGTGGTGAATTAACCGAAATTCACCCGGGGACTTCTTAGGGACTAAACCCAAAGGTGACACCTTCAAGTTCGGGAATGGTGGGTCAGCAAATGGCCCAGCAACCCTCAGTGCAGTGACCTCCTTAGCTATAGATTGGGCGGCGATATCCTCATTACCCCTGAGGGAAATTAAGTTCGGGGCATCTTGAGGCCCGCATACCCCCTGAAATGGTATGCGGAAGCCAAATTGAAAACCCTCAAGTAGGTACTTCGCATCATCCCGTCTAGGATAAGCGGCAAGCCAATGCTTCAGCACCTGGACATTAATTGGGGAAGGGGCCTTTCTGATTGGTTGCACCATCAGAGGGAGATCTGAGCAAGAGGGGCACTCGTGCCGGAACCGACACTGACGCTTGTTGCACACTCCGCTGGCGGAGAAGCTCCAACACAGCAGGCGGGCTGGAACTCCCTGCCCCGCCATCTGGCAGGGAACCTGTGTAGCAGCCGCCCGCTGCACGGCATGGCCACAATGGTACCGGTCACCAGGCGCCGGCTGCATGGGGGTCATGTACAAGAGCCACAATTACTGGCAGGGCTCATCCCACCTCATCTCAGGATGGAGGGCCACTCTCATCCTAAACTCCTCGTCATAGGCCAACCATGACAGTCCAGGGAAATCCACCACCACCCGATAAATATTATCCAGGTATTGCACCATTGGAATGGCCAAGTCAGGGCGGGCCCTCAGGTATACCGCCATATAAATGAGATAGGCCGGTAACCAATTGGCCCAGATGCGTGGTGGCTTACGATGACGGAACAACTCCTTGTCCCTATCGTCCTGCCCTTCCCTCTCTTCCTTGGTGGGCTCACGGTTTAGGAGGGAGAAAATGTCCACATATTCCCCCCTCCAAATCTTCTCCTTCGTGGCCTGGGAAAGATGGTCACCCAGGGGCAAGGAATAACCGGCTGTCGGTAGGGCCGCAGTTGGCACAGATTGAATCGAAGGTGTGCACAGTGGGCCCTGAACAACCCCTGAAACATTAGGCATACCCATAGGGGCAGTCACCCCTGTCATAACCGGGGAGTAATTGGGGAACCAGGAGTTAACGGGACAGTGCAGATACAACTGTCCACCCATGGTAACCTGTCGTGGGCATGGCCACTGTACCCCCCCCCCCCAGTGTTGCTAGGTAGTGTCACTGGTGTACTCAATTGAACAGGATACTCACCCGGTGCACCCCCGTGGGCTGCCCCCACTGGGGGTTCTGGCCCATGGCAGGCATCGGAGCTCGCGTTGGGGATCGAGCTCTGCGTGCCGCTGCACCCTTGCCACGCAGGACCGGTCCCCTTTGGCAAGCCCCGTTGCGATGATCTGGTGGGGAGCTGCGAGGAGCCAGCTTGGGCTGGCCTGATGGCCTCAAGCAGCTCGACCCTGGTAGCGGCCCACTGGACAGCGGTGGTTGACGTGTGGGCCGGAAATGCAGGATGTGCAAACCCACCTTCGGAAGGTGGCGGGGCAATGCCCATTGATGCCTCCAGCACCGAAATGCGTGCAAGGAGGGCATCAACAGCCTCAGACCCACCTGGATAAGGTGGGCCGGGCAGGCCGGATGGCCCACCAGGTAATTGTGGAGGGACAAACCTGAGTGAGGATCCTGGGCCCGAATAGGGCCATGACCAATAATCCGGCCCATGTGGGGCCGGGGAATGGTGGGGCGGAAACCCACACCAGGCCCAAGTGGGCCGCCCTGCCCAGAACCGGGCAAAGACCCCACAGGGGTAGTGATCCCAGAGGGGCCGGCCTGTGCCGCCCTTGCCTGAACCCCGACATCGGGCGGGTAGGCAGAAGCCTGTCCGCCCGCATTGGTGGTAGTGGCTAAACCGGCCCTACCACCCGGTTGCAGGGGTGCCGCCCAAGCCCTCCGGCCCAGGGGCGGCCCCCTAGATGGGGGGGTGGGCAGAGCCCTCCCCCTCGGCCGCAGCTTAGGAGCCGTTGCCTTTCTCTTGGGAGCCATGTCCCCAAGCAGAAGAATAAAGAAGAAAGGGGGAAAATTCCCTTTTAAAAGAGCAAGGTGAAAGTCGGGGAGAAAGCGGCAGAGCAAACTTCTCCGCTCCGTCGCTTCCAAAAAATGGCAGCCAAGCTGCCTCGTGGCCACCCCTTTTAAAGAGGGTGGCCACGCCCCCTAACTCACCCAGATGTCTGAGTCCGGGGGGGTCCCCCGCAAAGAGCGCAGCGGCCATTTTGGCACCGCGCTTGCATTTTCATTCCAGTCTTTTAAAAAGCAACTGAAGACTCTGCTTTTCGAGGAGGCCTTTGCAAATGTCCTGCTTATGCCTGGCCATTAGACTAAGGCCTGGTTTATATTCCTCCTAATTAGGTGTGTGGTCAGGATGCTGGTCTGCAGTACTGTATTTTGGTCCATTATAATGGTCAGCTTTACCACAATTTTTTATTGTATGTTTTATGGGGTGTAATTTTTAATAAGTTTGTTTGTTGTATGAGGGATTTTATGATGTTAGCCGCCTCATGTAGGGATGTACTTTTCCCTAGAGGGGTGGGATATAAGTGTAACTAATATAAATAAATACCTAGCATGAATTCCCTCTGTCCCTTCTTCAGCTACCTGGGAGCTCAGGATAGGTAGCAGGGAAATTCCTGGCGTTATCTGATGTATAAAAAGCTATGAAGTTTAAGGGCTAAGCCACTCCTTATATACCCTCATCCCTTTTGGCTCTATGCTTTTTATTAAGAGGTGTAGAGATATCTACTAATTGGACTAATTAGCTAGTTGTCCTTGCAAGTGTGAGTTTAGCAGGTCATTATCTCCAAAAGGGGCATTGTGACCTGTCTTATCGCCTTTTCCTTTGTCAGGGAGTTTCCCCTACTAATTAGACATCCCAGGTAAGATCATGTATCAGCCAACAACAGGGATGAGTTCAGAGCCATCCTATCTCCTCATTTTCTGCCCAAACTATCCATACACTCTTTACATAAATCTTTCTAGTAGTCATACTTAATTGTGAAGCATTCTTCCCCTGGCCAACAAGCTAACAAGCAAAATCTACTTCTCAACACAGGCACTTATGATTCTACTCACTTCAGAGCTTGGAGGGGGCAATAGGAATGCCACACTAATCTCAAAGTTCTTCTGCAAAAGCCCATCATCCCCTGGGCAATACACGTCACGGTTTCTTTTTTCGCCTATCAGAACATGAAAATTAGCTTGCTTTGTTTTGTCATAGCTTTATTATTCCTTTGAAGGTCTGAATTCTTGGAACTGCTACCTGAATTATATCTTTGGAACCCTACATGATGGCATGTACTGCTTAGACCTTGATGGTTCAGCAAGATATGTTGTGGGGCATAACTAGGTATGTTCCTAACTGAGAGTAGTGGATAAGCTGTTTGCTTTTAAGAACAATTAGCAACCCGAGACTGGCCCTAGAGAAGTAACCAAATTGCTACTGGTTTAATTTTGCATCCTCCTCAGGGGATGGCCATACAAACAGCCCTGGTTGTTGTTGTTGTTGTTGTTGTTGTTGTTCAGTCACACAGTCGATTCTGACTCTTTGCGACCCCATGGACCATTTTCCTCCAGGCACCTCTGTCCTCCACCATTCTCCTCAGCCCGCCAAGTTCTGTACCCATTGTGTCCACAATACCATCTATCCATCTCATCTTTGGATGCCCCCTTCTTCTCTTGCCCTCCATCTTTCCCAGCATCAAGGCCTTCTCAAGTGAGTCCTCCCTTCTCATTTGATGTCCAAAGTACTTTAGCTTCATCTTCACTATTTGTCCCTCCAATGAACAGTCAGGATTGATTTCCTCCAGTATTGACCTATTTGTTCTCTTTGCTGTCCAAGGGACTCTGAGGACTCTCCTCCAACACCACATCTCAAAGGCATCTATTCTTCTGCACTCAGCCTTCCTAATGGTCCTGCTCTCACACCCATACATTACCACTGGGAATACCATTGCTTTGACTATGCGAATTTTTGTTTTCAAGGTGATGTCTCTGCTTTTCACTATATTCCCCAGGTTTCTCATTGCTTGTCTCCCCATAATCAGTCGTCTTTTTATTTCATAGCTACAGTCACCATCTGCAGTGATCTTAGATCCCAGGAAAGTAAAATCTGTCACTGCTTCTACTTCTTCCCCATCTATTTTCCAGGGACTGATATGGCCTGTTGCCATTATCTTGGTTTTCTTGATATTAAGTCTCAAGCCAGTTTTTGCACTCTCCTCCTTCAATCCAATCAAGAGGTTCTTTAGGTCTTCCTCACTTTCTGCCATTAGGGTGGTATCATCTGCATATCTCAAATTGTTGATGTTTCTCCCAGCAATTTTGATCCCATATTGTGATTCCTCCATCCCTACATTGTGCATTATGTGCTCTGTGTATAGATTGAATAAGCAGGGTGATAAAATGCAGCCTTGTCTTACTCCTTTTCCTATTCCAAACCACTCTGTCATTCCGTGTACTGTCCTAACTGTTGCTTCTTGGTTCGTGTACAGATTTCTCATGAGGCATATGAGGTGTTCTGGTATTCCCATCTCTTTAATTACTTGCCACATTTTGTTGTGGTCCACACAGTCAAAAGCCTTGGTGTAGTCGATAAAACAAAAGTAGACTTCTTTCTGGTATTGTTTTGTTTTCTCCATGATCCAACGTATGTTGGCAATGTGGTCTCTAGTCCCCATGCCCAAAACAGAACCTATCTTCGTAGGGAGGGAAACCGAAGAATTAAGCAAGATAGAAATAACCAGGGAGGAGGTCCTTGCATGTCTTGTTAAGCTAAACACTAACAAATCCCCAGGACCAGATGGCATCCATCCACGAGTTCTCAGGGAACTTAAAGATGAAATTGCTGATATCCTAGCCAAAATATATAATCTTTCCCTCAAATCAGGCTTTGTGCCTGATGACTGGAAGGTAGCGAATGTAACACCAATTTTCAAAAAAGGATCCAGGGGTGATCCAGGGAATTACCGACCTGTCAGTTTGACATGTGTCCCAGGTAAAGTGATGGAAACCATCCTAAAAGATAGAATTAATAGGCACATAGAAGAGAAGGCGCTGCTAAAGGAGAGCCAACATGGCTTTTGCAAGGGCAAATCATGCCTCACTAATCTGTTGGAATTTTTTGAGAGTGTCAACAAGCATGTGGATAAGGGGGATCCAGTTGACATTGTTTATCTGGACTTTCAGAAGGCTTTTGACAAGGTCCCACACCAAAGGCTCTTGAATAAACTTACCAGTAATGGAATAAAGGGACAGGTCTTGTCCTGGATCAGCAACTGGCTAAGGGACAGGAAACAGAGGGTAGCACTAAATGGACACTTCTCCAAGTGGAGGGAAGTAAAGAGTGGGGTCCCCCAAGGTTCAGTACTGGAACCCCTGCTTTTCAACCTCTTCATAAATGATCTAGAGGTAGGAGTAAAAAGCAAGGTAGCCAAATTTGCTGACGACACTAAATTATACAGGGTAGTGAAAACTGTGAGAGATTGTGAGGAGCTCCAGAGGGATCTCTTGACACTGGGGGAGTGGGCAAAACAGTGGCAAATGAGCTTCAACATTAGTAAGTGCAGAGTGATGCATGTTGGGGCAAAGAACCCCAATTACATTTATAAACTGATGGGGTCTGAACTCTCTGCGACAAACCAGGAAAGGGACCTTGGTGTTCTGGTGGACAGCTCAATGAAGGTGTCAACCCAGTGTGCCTCAGCAGTGAAAAAAGCAAACTCAATGTTAGGGATCATTAGGAAGGGTATAGAAAATAAGTCAGCAAGTGTTATTTTGCCTCTTTATAAATCTATGGTGAGGCCCCATCTGGAATACTGTGTACAGTTCTGGTCGCCATACCTCCAGAAGGATATTATGGAGTTGGAGAAAGTACAGAGGAGGGCAACCAGAATGATTAGGGGACTGGAACACCTTCCTTACCATCTGAGGCTGCAACGGTTGGGCCTTTTCACTCTTGAACGACGGCGTCTAAGAGGTGACCTGATTGAAGTTTATAAAATCATGCACGGTGTGGACAAAGTGGATAAGGAAAAACTGTTTTCCCTATCGCACAACACTAGAACTAGGGGACACTCCATGAAACTTTTGGGTACTAGTTCTCAAACAAATAAGAGAAAGTACTTTTTCACCCAGAGGATTACTGGTCTATGGAACTCCCTGCCAGAAGAAGTGGTGACAGCTGTCAGTCTTGACAGCTTTAAGAAAGGATTAGACAAGTTCATGGAGGACAAGGCTATCAATGGCTATAATTATGGCTACCTAAGGACAACCTCCGGGTTGGAGAGATAGGCAGGATATCTCTCAATGCCATTTCCAGGGAATCCTAAGCAGGTGAAGGCATCTCCTCGGGAATACCCTGAAGGAAATGGTGAGCCACTGTGTGAGACAGAATGCTGGACTGGATGGGCTGTGGCCTGTTCCAGCAAGGCTGTTCTTATGTTCTTATGTTCTTATGCCTCTTCTGAAACCGGCCTGCACCTCTGGTAGTTCTCTCTCCACATGTTGCTGAAGTCTATCCTTTATTATCTTAAGCATCACCTTGCTGCACTGTTGCTGCAGTGGTTAAACTGCTGCACTACAACCAAAAGGTTGTGAGTTCAATCCTGGCCAGGGCTCAAGGCTGATTCATCCTTCCATCCTTCCGAGGTCATTAAAAGGAGCACCTAGCATGTTGGGGGCAAAATGCTAATTAACTTGTGAACTGCCCAGAGAGTGCAGTAAGCGTTATGGGGCGGTATATAAGTATGATTGCTTTGCTTTGCTTCCTGTACTCCTCATTGAGTGTTTTAATACCAACATCAAATCCAGGAAAGAGTGTGAACCTTACAGCATATGGGAAAGGATAAGAATGGACCCCCCACAGTGCTTCTTCCCCTGTGCAAACGGTACTACCCACACCTTGGCAGTGATTTCTCCCTGCATCTGCTGTGCGGGCCAGTGGGATGTGAATGTGGATTGCATATGGGTGCCGTTTATTATATTTGCAGAGCTGAATAACTAAGATGTTCCTTTTTAAAAAAAACTTTCATAATCATGCATACCCTAAATTGACATCCCTCCTGAAATTGACATCCCTCCTGAAATTTCCACCCAATTTTGATCCTGGACTCCATCTCCTAAATAATGAGCATATTTTCTTTGAAGAGATGACAACCTGGAGAATTGCCTGTGGTGTTGGCTGAGCTCCCTTCTGCACTCGCTTGATGCTTTCCACGTGCTTCAATATGATCTGTTCTCACTTGAATTTGTGCCCATACCTCTACATCTGAATTGTATCCTCTCCGGTGTTCCATTTGGCTTCAATAGAGTTTCCCTTCTTTTTCCACTCACAGTACAGAGACTTGGAATGTAGAGGGGAAATGGCTGAGGGTGGAGGCTAAAGCCTCTCCAGCCTTTGCACTCTCATTTTGATCTAGGTGGCAGTTCTGAAAGCTTGCCAGGGAGGTATAAAGGAACAAAGAATCCCTGGCATGCTACAGATATAACCTAACACAGTGATGGCAAACTTTGGCACTCCAGGTGTTCTTGGACTTCAACTACCAGAAGCCCAAGTCAGCACTCCAGCTGATCAGGGCTTCTAGGAATTGAAGTTCAAGAACATTTGGAATGCCAAAGTTTATCATCACTGACCTAACACCTCGGTCTGTCCTCCAAAAGTGTCTAAAGAGCACCCATTTTTGTTCTGGAAACCATAAGGAAAATCCATGATCTTGCTGACGTTCTCAGCCACTGCCACGTGACTGCAAATTTTTAGTTAATAATTCTCAGAAATCTTCTGAGGGCATGTGATTTGGTCATACAAAGAGTCAGAAAAACAACTACAGTAGGTCTAGATCACACTTCACAGCAGTTAGTGCCAGAGATCATTTCATCGCAGTCTCTCACAATTTCCAACACAGTGTAACTTTTCTAAAGCTGGAATGTATTATCTTTGAGAAATGTTCCATATACAGTTTCATTGTGTTGACTTCTGTTCTCCAAATGCTTCTTTTGGCTCTCCAAATGCTGCAAATGTGTTGGGAAAGTGCTTGATGCAAAGAAGAACAAATCCTTGTTATGTGGGATCCTCCTGGACCCTGAGGTGCAAGCAATGGTGAAAGGAAGAATTTGAGACATTAAAGTGTGGCTGTTAATTCCTGGCAGTGAATTCCTTTACCAAAGACTCTGGGACTTGGGTTGCAAGTTCATGTTGACTTTGGACTCTTCTGCACTCATTCCTGACAGGATTAATCACAAGGCACACCAACTATAAACAAATATGTACTTGCTCCTAAAAGTATGCCGGACCTCCTGTCTCATTCTTGCTGAGCAAAAAAAAAGAGAGAGAGAGCCCATAAGATTCCCTTCCGGGCAAGGATCACTATCTTTGCTGCAGCCTAGCAAACCTCAAGCATTGCCCCTCTTTAGCTTCAGTGACATAAATAGAAGCCTTGTTTGCAGCTAAGATTACTCCTTAGTTTCAGTCAACCATGCTCTGGTCATCTCCAGACTGGATTATTGCAATGCGCTCTACATGGGGCTGCCCTTGATGACCATTCGGAGGCTACAGCTGGTCCAAAATGCAACTGCCCAGGTGGTGATGGGGTGCGGGCATTATGCCCATGCATCACCACCGCTACGGGAGCTGCATTAGTTGCCAGTGTGCCTCTGGGTGCCATTCAAGGTGCTGGTTTTGACCTTTAAAGCCCTTCATGGTAGTGGGCCAGGATACTTAAGAGACCGCGTCACTCCAAGGTTTTCGACCCGTCCTACAAGAGCAAATCATAGGGGCTCCCTAGTGGTCCCATCAGCCAGGGAGGCACATCTTACTGGGACCAGGAGAAGAGCCTTCTCAGTATCTGCTCTGGCCCTATGGAACCTCCTGCCACTTGAATTGCACCTCCAGGTAGAGTTGCTTCCCTTCAGGAATGCCTGGAAAACATGGCTGTGCCAGCAGGTATGGGGTGCAACTGGTGTCACAACCCAGCCATGCTGGCTTATTTAGCCAGCCGGGGTGTCCTTATTTAGTCCCACCCGGGTGTCCTTCTTTTTAAGGGGATTGGGGAGGTTTTATAAATGTTTTTAGATAGTTTTCCAGTCTTTAGTTTTAATTAGTACTGGGTATAGGTTTTAGCTGACGTTGTGAGCCACCCTGTGTCGCTTAGGCGAAAAGTGTGGTTGTATGAATCTAACAAATAAATAAATAAATAAAATTCTGGTGACCAGTCTGCTTTCTTGCCATAAAAATATTCTCCCATATCACAAGACAAGCCCTAGCTAGATATATTGCATAGGCTTCATTCTGCAAACACTTAAGTTACTACTCTTTGTCACCATCGACAGTGGGAAGTATAGCAATCTATACTAGTTAAATAGCACACCCACACTCTGAAAGGCGAAAAATGAACTAAAATCCTTAATATTAAGCTGCCCACTCTATGAGATATCTTTAATTCTTGCCAACATAAAGGATCTGAATTTTGGTTGTTTTGCATATAATGGAAATGTTTCTCCTTTTTTTGGAGGGATTTGAGCTTATTCACACTCTATGCCAGTGGTTCCCAATGTGGGGCCCATATCCCACAGGGGTGCTTCAATTCCCAGAAGCCTAAGTCAGTACATTGGCTGATCAGTGCTTCTGGAAATTGACTTAGGCTTCTGGAAATTGAAATCTGAAAGTGGGAAACACTGCTCTATGCAAAAGCTGTAGAAAAAAATGGGTATACATTTTTTGCCTCCTATAAGACGAGCCAACCTATGTGGCCATGAACAAGCTGCACAGTCCCAGGGCACCCCCAGGAGAAGGGAATGGTAAACCACTTTGGCATATTATCTACCTAGAAAACCCTGGAAAGGTTTACCTAAAAATGATTGCCATAAATCAGAATTGACTTGATGACATATAATGATTATACAGTTCTTGTACACATGAAAACATTTGCAAGGGTGTTTCAAAATCTGAAAGGACTTGACAAGGTACATTGGAAAGAGGTCTGTATAAAGTGGCTTCAGGCATTCCAGTTGTAACACTATACACATTTATTTGGAGTAATTTGTGTTGAATGCCCTTGGACTTAATTTAAGAAATCATGTTTCTTGGCCATTCACAGAAGCTGTCAGCTTTTGAATTTCTCATCAGTCTTCTTTAAGAAGAACAGGAACTCAAAGTACAAAAATCGGAACATACTATTAATATCCATGTTAATCTCAGTTTTGAGTGCTTTCTGCTGATGAGTGACAGTAGGCTTAATTGCTAATTAGAATTCTTTCTGGGTACAGGTGACCTGTTCTTGCTGAGTCTCAGATTACAGAACTTACTAAACAAACGCAATGTGCCTTATTTCCCCCCATAAAGTCATCTTACCATACACTTAATATAACAGATAGTTTCCATCCAACAACAGCATCATCAAGAGCATTTGATGTAGCTAGCATCAAATTATTCACAGTATACTTGTATGTTGGAGAGGCTCTTAGAGAACACTTACATACCTGTATGTATGAATATGTCAGTTCTTCTCTGTACACACAATGCAAGCGCGGCGCCAAAATGGCCGCCGCGCCCTTTGCGGGCCCCCCCCCCACAGGACAGAGAATCCGGGTAGTTAGGGGCGTGGCCAGCTCCCTTATAAAAGGGGTGGCCACGAGGCAGCCGCGCTGCCATTTTGCCTCAGCGACGGAGCGGAGAAGTTTTTCCCCTGCGCCTCCGTCGCTCGTTGGTATTGCCGGGAAGCCTTTTGGGTCGATTTTGCTTAGCTAGCTTCCCTTTTTTGCTCGAGATGCCTTCCAAAAAGAAGGCTGCTGCGAATTCAGCTAGGGCTGTTAGGAGGCGCAACCCAGGTCGGAGGACCGTGGTGCCGCCTCCTCAACAGCCACCTTTGCCATCCCCGGCCGGGGCTAGTGGCTTGGGGTCTATCGCACCTTGGCCCGTTCAGAGTGCGGGCGCGGAGGGCGCTCCGGCCCGCGGCCCGCGAGCGGTGGACACCGCTCCTCCTTCCGCCCAACCCGTTGGGCCGACTACTTCTGGGCCGCAGCCTCTCCCGGGGCCCTCTAGCCTTGGGGGGTGGCCCGGTGCCCCGCCTTGGCAGGTTTCCTCACCAGCCCTACCGGGCTTCGGCCCTGGCCAATGGCCATATCTGGGCCATGGGGTGCAGGGAACTGTCCCCATGCAAGGGTCAGGTGGGCCGGCCGGCTCTTTACCCATGGTTACTGTAGACACCTTACTGGCCCGTATTGCGGCCTTAGAGGAGTCTTTGGCCCGGGCCAGTCAGGCAGGTGCCCCTTTCGGGGTACCTTTGGAGGCGCTATCGGCAGCAGGACAACGGCCGGCGGGGAGGGTTGAGCTGCTGCAGGCGGGTGGCGCGGCTCCGGCCACTGCCTCGCAGCTCCCCAGCCAGCAACCTGGCGCGGGTCAAGCCCCGGTGATGAGCTCTACATCGGTCGTGAGCTCCGACGCCCCCAGTGGGCCGGAACCCCCGTTGGGGGCGGCCCGCGGGGGTGCAGCATGTGAGTATATGGTGCAAACGAGTACATCCACACACATTCCCAATATAGGGGGGACCTTTCAGTGGCCTTGGCCTCGCGCGGGTGGTGCAGGGGCTACGCCTCTGGCGACCCACCCGGCGACAACTACTGCCACCATGCCCGCTGGGGTGGGCATTGGTTCTTACACTGCTGGGAACGTACTTGGGGTGGCAGGTTTAACTCAGGCCCCTTTCGGTAGGCCAGCTACCCCCTTTTCGGCTTTGCCGACGGCAGGGTATTCCCTGCCATTGGGTGATCACTTGGCTCAGGCTACCAGAGAAAAGATATGGCGAGGGGAGTACGTGGATATCTTCTCACTCCTGAACAGGGAGCCCACTAAGGAAGAAAGGGAGGGTCAGGATGAGAAGGACAAGGAGCAGGCGCGCCGCCGTAAGCCGCCGCGTACCTGGGCTAACTGGCTCCCCGCTTATTTGATATACATGGCGGTGTATTTGAGGGCGCGGCCGGACCTAGCTATTCCCATGGTCCAATATTTGGACAACATATACAGGGCGATGGTAGATTTCCCGGGCCCCTCATGGCTAGCATATGATGAGGAATTCCGTATGAGGATTCCCCTGCACCCCGAGATGAGATGGGATGAGCCGTGCCAGAGACTGTGGCTCTTGTATATGACACCCACACGTCCTGCCCCGGGGGATAGATACCATTGTGGACATGCGGTCCAGCGAGCAGCTCCAGCGCAGGTTACCCGCCAAATGGCGGGGCAGGGGGTTCCAGCCCGCCTGCTGTGCTGGACTTTCTCGTCCAATGGTTCCTGCAGTCGGAAGAACTGCAGGTATAAGCACGAGTGTCCCACATGTTCTGGTCCCCATGCAGCCTCTGCTTGTCCCAAGCCTGGGGGGGTGCGAGGCAGAGGGAGGGGTGGACAGTGGGCTGGCAAGCCTGCCACGGATGGAGCTAGTTCTCCGAAAGGCTCCCTCCCCAATTAAGGTGGACATGCTGGAGCGCTGGCTCGCATCGTACCCGAGGGGAGAGGATAGGGAGTACCTCATCCAAGGTTTTAAGCAGGGATTTCGTATCCCTTTTATGGGTGATAGATCTCCTCAGGATGCTCCCAACCTTTTATCCCTCAGAGGCAGGGAGGAGGTAGCCGAGGCCAGCATTAAAAAGGAGTTAGACGCGGGCAGGGTCGCCGGACCTTTTCCCGCACCCCCTTTTCCCAACCTTAAGGTTTCACCATTGGGTTTGGTTCCTAAAAAGTCCCCAGGTGAGTTTCGCCTTATTCATCATTTGTCCTACCCAGCCGGTCGATCGGTCAACGATGCGATACCTGATGACCTTTGTTCGGTCAGGTATACATCGTTCGACCATGAGCTGCGCATGGTGCGCTCGTGTGGCCCGGGTGCCTTGCTGGCCAAGTGCGACATTAAGTCAGCTTTTCGCCTCTTGCCGGTGCACCCGGGCGACTTTGAACTGCTGGGTTTTAAATTTAAAGGGGAGTATTATTTTGATAAGGCCATGCCTTTTGGCTGCTCCATATCATGCTCGGCTTTCGAGCGTTTTAGTACCTTCCTAGAGTGGGCTTTCGTCCGCAGGTCAGGGTCCCGGTCTGTAGCCCATTACCTGGATGACTTTTTATTCGGGGGTGAACGGGGCTGGGACACGTGTGCACGTCTCCTCAATACATTTCAGATGCTAATGCAGGAACTGGGTGTCCCTTTAGCGCCCGAAAAGACCGAGGGCCCGTCGACCAAACTAGTATTCCTGGGGGTTGAGATTGATACAGTAGTACAGGCTTCTAGGTTACCGGGTGATAAGGTGTCCAGGATAGTGACCCTTATCTCGGAATTGCTGGCTAAGCGTAAGGCATCCCTGAGGGAACTGCAGGTGCTACATGGGCACCTCAATTTTGCCTGCAGGGTGGTCGCACCGGGCAGGGCTTTCGCCCGGCGCTTATGCGACGCCATGGCAGGGTTATACAGGCCCCACCACAGAGTCAGGCTTACCCGGGGTATCAGGGCAGACATGTTTGTCTGGTTGCAATTCCTGAGGGAGTTTAATGGGGTCTCATTTTGGAGGTCTGACCTCCTGGCATCCCCCAATTTCCAGATCCAGTCTGATGCCTCAGGATCCCTGGGTTATGGGATGTACTTCAATGGGAAGTGGGCCTATGGTGGGTGGCCACCGGCATGGGCAGGCACAGGTCGCCTGCGGGATCTCACATACCTGGAATTTTTTCCCATTCTGGGGGCTTTGATGCTATGGGGCGAACAGTGGGCTAATTCGGTGGTGCATTTCTGGTGCGACAATGCTGCCGTGGTGCACATTGTCAATGCACAGACTTCTAAATCGCCCAGGGTCATGGATCTAGTGCGCCATTTTGTGCTGCGCTGCCTGCGCCTCAACGTCTTGTTCAGGGCCAGGCATGTCCCAGGGGTTAATAACGATATTGCTGACGCTTTGTCCCGCCTGCAGATCTCCCGGTTCCGCGCCTTGGCCCCGGATGCGGAGGAATTTCCCTCGCCACTCCCGGACGAGATGTGGACCATTGGCAAGGAGAGGTGAACCGGGCGATTGGCCTGTCACTAGCGCCATGCACGCGTAAGGCGTATCAACAAGCATTCAATTTGTATAGGGCTTTTGCTACTCAATTTCAATTGCCAGAGACCTGGCCTCTCCCGGTGGACCATGTTCTGCGGCTCATGGTTCACCTGTATGCACAGGGCCTTGCACCTCGCACCATAGCATCCAAGCTCTAGGCGTTGGCTTTTATGGCCAAAGTAGGGGGTCATGTGGATACCACCTCTGACTTCCGTGTGAGACACGTTTTGGAGGGGTGGGTGCACGAGCGCGGGCGTTACCCGGACGACCGGCACCCTATTTCCCCTGGGGTTCTTACCCAGTTGGCCCGGGGCTGGCCAGGCCTCTGTTTTGATCATTATGAGGCAGCCCAATTGCATGCAGCCACAACGGTGGCATTTTTTGGAGCGCTCCGCATCAGCGAACTCGTGATGCTGTCTAAGGCGGATGCAAGTGGTAGGGCACTGGAACGCGGAGATGTATATGTTGCCAAAGACTGGGCCCAGTTGAGGATTCGCTCCTCTAAAATAGATCAGCATGGCGTAGGCAGTGGAGTAAGACTGCTACGGTGTTCTTTGGCAGACATCTGTCCGGTTGGTGCCCTACAGGAATAACTGGCACTGCGTGGCATGCACCACGGCCCGTTTTTCTGTCACCAAGATGGGTCTCCCCTTACTAAATTTCAGTTTTGGAAGGTGACTGCCAGAGCCCTCACCAGGGTGGGACTACCGGGTGCCCGTTCTGGCACACATTCGTTCCGTATTGGCGCAGCCTCTACAGCGGCTGCTTTTGGGTACTCTGGGGCTGACATACGTAGCAGGGGGAGGTGGGGCTCACAATGTTTTCAGTTTTATGTGCGCCCACTCCCGCCATGAGTACCAATCCAGTCACCTTACCTTCCTTTTTCTCAATTTTCTACAGACCCTGGGTGTCGTATTACACCGGTGACAGTATGGCTGGTGGGCCACAGCTATGTGCTCAGGGCAGCGCGTTACGCTGCGGCGACAGAGTGGGGACCCCGACTGGGACTGGGTGACCACGCCAGTCTCTCATGGCACGGTAAGCCTGGGATGTTATGGCGGGAGCTGCGGCCTTTACTTTTTTCTGGCCTGGGGGCTGACCCGCCTGACATTCTAATCATCCACTTGGGGGGCAATGATTTGGGCCAGGTCACCGGCTTATCGCTCAAGCATGCGATTTGCGAGGACCTCGCCTACTTGCATTATGTCTGGCCTGCCACAGCCCTGGTTTGGTCGGACATTGTTCCGCGCCACTCTTACAGAGGGGGCGTTAACCTCCTGGCCCTTGACCGAGCTAGGCGCGCGGTCAATAAGGCAGTGGCGCGGTTTCTCACCACCAGGGCTTGGGGACGGGTTAGTCATCACCCCGATATTAGTCTACAAAATTGTGACTTGTATGCAGGGGATGGGGTCCATCTGTCGCGAGGAGGTATGGACCTCCTGTTGGGTGACTGGCGAGCAGGCCTGTTGACCGAGCTGACGGTCTGGGGGGGGGGCGTCAGGTCTTCTGTGAAGCCCCTCCGTGTGGCGGGTAGCACTGGTAAGGTAAACAGTATGACCCACAAGTATCCGGCAGGTTCGCAATTGACTGGACAACACTAGACAGGAATAAAGTAGTTAAACGTTGTCCGGTCAACGACGAATCAGGCGATGGGGTGATGATGATTGCTAACCAGCATGCATCACCCCTGTGATTTCACGGATACGCGTCAGAGGGTGGGGTCATGAGTTAGTTATTGACTACGGTCAACAATTTGTTTGTTGTTAACAAACAAATTGATACAATTTGATACATTGTAACCAATTGCCGTTGGCAATTTTGGGGTGGTACCTTACCAGTGTTACTTCGGCCTGCTTGCCTTAGGAATTATGATTGGTCGTTTTACCAATACAAATTTATAATTCGGACTAGGGCATTGAATCAATAAATGTGGCCCTTTGCTGTTATCCACTTTCAATGTTGTCTGTGTCCGTTATTGGGGGGGTGCGCCTGCAATGCAAGCGCGGCGCCAAAATGGCCGCCGCACCCTTTGCGGGCCCCCCCCACAGGACAGAGAATCCGGGTAGTTAGGGGCGTGGCCAGCTCCCTTATAAAAGGGGTGGCCACGAGGCAGCCGCGCTGCCATTTTGCCTCAGCGACGGAGCGGAGAAGTTTTTCCCCTCCACCCCCTCCCTAGTTAACAGTGTGATTATGGTCGCTTCGGGGCCGGGTGGGAATTTTTGGTTGGGACCCACATTGGCTTCGGGTCCTGGCTTTTTTGCCCATCCCACACTGTTGCTATGGTTTGATATAGGGGTCTTTCTTCGTTCCTACTGTTGACTTTGGTCACATGGGCGGGTAGCACTGGTAAGGTAAACAGTATGACCCACAAGTATCCGGCAGGTTCGCAATTGACTGGACAACACTAGACAGGAATAAAGTAGTTAAACGTTGTCCGGTCAACGACGAATCAGGCGATGGGGTGATGATGATTGCTAACCAGCATGCATCACCCCTGTGATTTCACGGATACGCGTCAGAGGGTGGGGTCATGAGTTAGTTATTGACTACGGTCAACAATTTGTTTGTTGTTAACAAACAAATTGATACAATTTGATACATTGTAACCAATTGCCGTTGGCAATTTTGGGGTGGTACCTTACCAGTGTTACTTCGGCCTGCTTGCCTTAGGAATTATGATTGGTCGTTTTACCAATACAAATTTATAATTCGGACTAGGGCATTGAATCAATAAATGTGGCCCTTTGCTGTTATCCACTTTCAATGTTGTCTGTGTCCGTTATTGGGGGGGTGCGCCTGCAAAGGACTGTGTTGGTACAAGCCTCCCATTTCCTTAGGCTCATTTTGGTTCTACCAAATAACCCAGTTCTTCAGTAGACCAGGACTTGCATTTTCCTATGGATCTATCCATTTTCGTTCTTTCCATGAGACAGAAAGTCTGTGACTCAGAGAAGAGCCTTCTCGGCTGCACCAACTTTGTGGAACTCTCTACTGGTTGAGCTGTGACAGGTTCCATCTCCATCTATTTTTTAAAAGCAACTAAAATCTCTCCTCTTTAAAGAGGCTTTCAAGTACATGCTGTTAGGTTTTGACTAACTTTTACCATCCCCAATATGTGTTGTTGTTGTTGTTTTTAATTAGGGGGCATTGTTTTTTCTTTTTGTTGTTACTTATAAATGTATTCAGTTTATTTATTCTTTATGTTCAATTTCTGATTGTAATTATTTTTTAAATATGTTATAAGCCACCCAGAGTGGGAAAATATCCCAGATGGGCCAGATTTAAATGCAAGATAGATAGATAGATAGATAGATAGATAGATAGATAGATAGATAGATAGATAGATAGATAGATAGATAGTTAGTTAGTTAGTTAGTTAGTTAGTTAGTTAGTTAGTTAGTTAGTTAGTTAGTTAGTTAGTTAGTTAGTTAGTTAGTTAGTTCTGGTCTTTTCTGCTGTTCATGATTCTCAAATGTTCTGAAAAAACTATACTTTTAATTTGTGATTGGTGAGATACTAACTGAATAGAGGACATTTGACATAGATGCTTTTCAGTCTTGTGCTATTAGCTGCTACCTCTCTTCGAATGTCAGCAGGTGCAGTGCCTGCTAGCTAATTGATTTTATCAGCAGAGGTTGGCTTCAAGCATCAAGTAATGATTCTATACTTTTCATTTAGTACACTGGTTCTCAACGGGGGCGGTACCGCCCCCGGGGGGCAGTGGGAGGATGCTGAGCGGCAGTGAACTTGTTTTGGGCAGTAGGGGGGCAGTGGGCATGTTTTGGGCAGTAGGGGGGCGATGAGCATACTAAATTTTAGTATTATATCTATCTGTTTGCAGGTTGGTGTATTTGTCCTATGACTAGAAAATACTCTTAGTATTTGTAGTAATGTAACCCAATTGCTTTCAAGGAATATTGTGCTTGCAGAGGTCTTTTGTTTTATAATTTGGCAGTGTAATTTGTAGGTTAGCTATGATCCAAAGTAACACCTGAATATTTGGATGAAAAACAATGATTTAATTGGATGCCCTTCCAGATAATCTTCTCCTTCCAAGATGACCGATTGTTTCTCAGATGAAGAGCACATATTTGAATCTTATTAGGATTGGATTTAACTTAATTTCTATCATAATATGCACCAGGTTTTTCTAATGCATCTGTGAGAAAATGTTACAGTAACTGAAGGCTGTCTGGCTGATCAGCAAATATGGAATCATCAGCTCTAAATAAAATTCTGGTACTTTGAAGAAGTGGTTGATCATTTTTCTCAAGGGCATGGAAAATACTTGGAATGATGTGACTTTCTTATCTGTTTTATGATCTGCACTGCCATTTACCTAGGGGGTATTTTTAAAATGATGGTCAGAGTACTGGAAACCAAACTCTACCAGGAAGAGTGAAATAACTAGGCATATTTAGCCTTGAGAAAAAGAGACTGAAAAGGAATATGATAGCATTTTTCAAAAACTTGAACCATAGTCATAACTAGGAGGGGTGGGATCTGTTTTTGATTATCCCAGAATGAAGGACACATGATAATAGGCTCAAGTTACAGGAAGCTGGATATAGGCTGAATATCAGGGGAAACGTCTTGGCTGTTAGAGCAGTACAACAATGGAACCAGTTACTTTTGGAGGTGGTATTCAATTAAAAAATGATCAGCCATCTGTTAAATCTGCTTTGATTTAGATTCTTGACCTGAGCAGCAGGTTGGGCTTGATTGCCCCATAGGCCCCTTTCATCTCAATTATTTTATGATTCTATGATTGGTATAGATCAGTAATGGTGAACATTGACACTCCAAGTGCTCTTGGACTTCAATTACCAGAAGCCCAAATCAGCACTCCTGCTGATCAGGGCTTCTGGGAATTAAAGTTCAAGAACTGCTGGAGTGCCAAGGTTCACCATCACTGGTATAGATGATATACACAAGATAAGACTTTATATACTTTCCTGGGTTAGACCATTCTTTTGAATCCTCCTTCATTTTTATTGTCATTCATATAATCATATTCTTTATAATCTTAGCTACATTTTTGTCTCCTTTTGTTTGTCTCTTACTGCCCCTTTCCTTGTACTGCCTGCCTTAGATGCTGCTGGGAAAGTCCACTCTCTGCCTTGGTCTCCCCCTTTACTCTCTCTCTCTCTCTCTCTCTCTCTCTCTGTTGTGTATTCAAATAAAAAGGCAAGTTTCTTCAACAACGCTTTGCAAAAGACAAAATGGTGATTTCCCGCCATCAGGATTAAGGGTATGATTTGGCGAGTATTCTCCCCTCCTGGGCATGCTCATTATGTTAATTAGAGTTCCATGATTGGGTACAACTTTGGATCCTGTTCCTGATTGGTTAATACTGTTAACTTGGTTAATAACTGATTGGTTAATACTGTTAATATGATTGGTTAGTTAAGGGCGTCCGGCGGGTTGTTATATTGTATATGGGATAACCCTCGCCGAGACAGTATATAAGTTGTTGTTGTTCACTCGCACAGTCGATTCCGACCCTTTGTGACCCTATGGACCATCGTTCTCCAGGTGCCTCTGTCCTCCACCATCCCCCTCAGTCCTCCCAGTTCTGTGCCCATTGTGTCTACAATACCATCTATCCATCTCATCCTTGGCCTCCCCCTTCTTCTTTTGCCCTCCACCTTTCCCAACATCACGGCCTTCTCAAGTGAATCCTCCCTTCTCATTTGATGCCCAAAGTACTTTAGCCTCATCTTTACTATTTGACCTTCCAATGAGCAGTCAGTGTTGATTTCTTCTAAGATTGACCTATTTGTTCTCCTCGCTGTCCAGGGTACCCTCAAAACTCTCCTCCAACACCACATTTCAAAGGCATCTATTCTTCTGCGTTCAGTTTTCCTAATTGTCCAGCTCTCACATCCGTACATTACCACTGGGAATACCATTGCTTTGACTATTCTAATTTTTGTTTGCAATGTGATGTCTCTGCTTTTCACTATGTTCCCCAGGTTTCTCATGGCTTGTCTCCCAAGAATCAGTCGCCTTTTTATTTCATGGCTGCAATCCCCATCTGCCGTGATCTTTGATCCCAGGAAAGTAAAATCTGTCACTGCTTCTACTTCTTCCCCATCTATTTTCCAGGAACTGATCGGGCCTGTTGCCATTATCTTGCTTTTCTTGATATTGAGTCTCAAGCCAGCTTTTGCACTCTCTTCCTTCAATCCAATCAAGAGATTCTTTAGGTCTTCCTCACTTTCTGCCATTAGGGTGGTATCATCTGCATATTCAGATTGTTGATGTTTCTCCCAGCAATTTTTATCCCATATTGTGATTCCTCCATCCCTGCATTGCGCATTATGTGCTCTGTGTATAAGTTGAATAAGCAGGGTGATAGAATGCAGTCTTGTCTTACTCCTTTTCCTATTCCAAACCACTCTGTCATTCCGTGTTCTGTCCTAACTGTTGCTTCTTGGTTCATGTACAGATTTCTCAGGAGGCATATGAGGTGCTCTGGCATTCCCATCTCTTTAATCACTTGCCACATTTTGTTGTGATCCACACAATCAAATGCCTTAGTGTAGTCAATAAAGCAAAAGTAAACTTGTTTCTGGTATTTCTTTGTTTTCTCCATGATCCAACGTATGTTGGCAATGTGGTCTCTAGTCCCCCTGCCTCTTCTGAAACCAGCACCTCTGGTAATTCTCTCTCCACATGCTGCTGAAGTCTATCCTTTATTATCTTGAGCATCACCTTGCTGGCGTGTGGGATGAGCGCAATTGTTCGATAATTTGAACATTCTTTGGCATTGCCCTTTTTTGGGATTGGAACATATACTGATCTTTTCCAGTCCTGTGGCCACTGTTTTGTTTTCCAAATCTGCTGGCATATTGAATGCAGTAATTTGATGCCATCATCTTTTAGAGCTTTGAAAAATTCAACTGGGATACCATTCAAAAATTCAACTGGGATACTAGCTTTGTTGTTTGCAGTGCTCTTTAGGGCCTTTCTGACTTCACTTTTGTTATGTATGTATGCATGTTCATTATACTGTAAGGCAAGATTGTAACCACTCCAGATACAAACGATATCAGCTGTAAAGGAACGCGAGCAGACAGCCTATAGAGGGCAGCTGCGAGCGTTCACTCTCACATGGTTCACATTGCTCAATCACGGACAGCCGCGGGAAAACCTTCCCCGCATTCAGCAGCTGAAGAAAGACCTGCATTCAGCAGCTGAAGAAAGACCTGCATTCAGCAGCAGGAATGGAGGCGTGCCTGGGCGAGGCCACGCCGGTAGCAACCAATCAGCTACCGTGCTACAAGATTCAAATTTAGAGAGCTACTGTATATATTGAGATGTATCACCGCCATTACCTCATGCTTAACTGGAACCTCATGCAATAAACCTGTGTTAAACCAACCCTTCGGTTGTCCGGTCGTCTTTGGTCCCATACACTAAATTGGCGACGAAGGTGGGATATGGCTGCCCACGGGACCAAGACATGCGCCGGCTACGAGATCAGGAAGCCGGGAGACTTGGAGCTGTTTGAGATAGACTTCAACGCTGCGCTGGTGGAGCTCGAAGTCTCCGACGAGGCCAAAAAGAGGGCCATCTTCGTCCGCATGCTCGGACAAGAAACCAAGAGGACCTTGGTGGACCTGATCGCGCCGAGGAAGGTGGGCGACCTCAAGGCCACAGAGCTCCTGGCGGCGCTGCGCGCCCATCTCCGGCCGGCAATAGCGATGTTCCCCGCTCGGAGCGCGTTCTGGAGGCGAGTCCAGGCACCCGGAGAGTCGGTCGATGAGTTCGCCGCGGCCCTGCGGTTGGCCGCCGGCCCATGCAAGTGGGAACTCCCCGACGTCACCCTCCGGGACTGCCTGCTCTGCGGTCTGAGGGACACAGAGACTCAGCGCGCGCTGATGAAAAGGGAGCCGCCTCCCACGTGGCAACAAGTCCTCGACGCGGCACAGGCCGCAGAGGCCACGTCGGCCGGGGTGCACGAACTTCAGGACTGGCGCCCGAAGACCGCCAAGGCAGAGAGTTCGGTGCGCGCGGCCCAGCGGACTTCGAACTCGTCTGCAGAGAGCAGCGACGACGAGGACGTCCGGAGGGTCCAGAGAGAGGGCCGGCGCTGCGATGGCTGCGGCGCCGCCCACGCCCGCACCAAATGCCCATTCCGCAAGGCCGAGTGCCACAACTGCGGCCGGCGCGGGCACATCGCCAAGGTCTGCCGGAAACGACGCGAGGCCACCCGGAGTTCTCCAGACCGCTCGGCGAGGCAGGACCGCACCACGAGGCAGGACCGCACCACGAGGCCGAAGGACGGCACCCGGACCACGAGGACGCGGGACGGAGTAGGGCGAGTCTCCGACGACAGCGAGGACGACGCGCCGGTTTGCAGCGTTTCCACGGAGCACCCCCGTTACTTCGTTGAGGTAGTAATACAAGGGGCCCCTGTTAGAATGGAGGTGGACTCGGGTTCTTCATACTCCATTATTTCCCAGGGGGAGTTCATGAAAATCGCCCCCCGCGTGCGGCCCAAGCTCAAGGCGTTGAGGGCCACGCTGAAGGACGTGCAAGGGAACCGCATCCCAGTGTTGGGGGTTGGGAAGTTCCAGGTCCAGTTCAAAAAGTACACCGCAACGCTTCCCTTAGTCGTCCTCAAGGGGGGTAAATGCAGCCTCCTCGGGACTCAATGGTTCCAGCCCCTGGGGTTGTTCATTGGGGGGGTGCACGCCGTGGGAGCACACGCCGCCGGGACTGATCCAATACAGAGCGTGTGCGACGCGCACCCCGAGGTTTTTAAAAAGGGGCTAGGAAAATTCAAGGGCCCCCCAGTGACTTTCGACCTGGACCCTGGAGTGCGTCCAATCAGACTTAAACCGCGCAGAGTGCCTTTCGCACTAAAGGACAAAATAGAGGCGGAATTGGACAAATTAGTGGGCCAGGGGATTCTTGTTCCTGTTGATTCTGCGGAGTGGGAAACTCCAATTGTAACAGCGCTCAAGGCCAACGGGGAAGTCCGAATATGCGCTGATTACAAGTGCACCATCAATAAGGCGATTCGCCCTAATGCGTATCCGGTGCCGGTAGTCAGCCACTTGTTGGCCAGGTTACACGGGGGGAGGTGTTTCGCCAAACTCGACCTGGCCCAAGCCTACCAGCAACTCCCGGTGACCCCTGCCGCAGCTGCTGCACAAACAATAGTCACCCACAAAGGGGCGTTCCAGGTTTCGCGCCTCCAATTCGGCGTGAATTCGGCGCCCGGGATTTTCCAGTCATTGGTGGAACGCCTCCTGAAGGGGTTGGAGGGGGTGTTACCCTATTTTGATGACGTATTAATTACAGGGGGGAGCCGGGCCGAATTAGCAACAAGGTTGGGAAAGGTCCTGACAATATTCGAAAAGGCGGGGTTGAGGTTGCGGAAAGACAAATGCGTCTTCTTCGCTACAGAGGTTGAGTTCCTAGGGTTCCGTGTTACTCCCGAGGGAATTAGGCCGGCCCAATCCAAGGTAGCCGCCATCAAAAAGGCCCCTCGCCCCACCTCCAAGCCCGAGTTGCAGTCGTTCCTCGGACTGCTCAACTTCTACCACTCCTTCCTCCCGCGGAAGGCAGCCGTGGCAGAACCGCTACACAAATTGTTAAAAAAGGACGAGGCATGGAAGTGGGGCGACGACCAGGAAAAGGCTTTCAATGACCTGAAGCGACTCCTGGCATCAGATGCTGTACTGACCCACTTCAATCCCAAACGCCCGGTGGTCCTGATATGCGATGCATCCCCGGTGGGGGTAGGGGCGGTGCTTTGCCATGTGCTGGAGAACAGTAGGGAGGCCCCGATAGCGTTCTACTCTAGATCCCTGTCCCAAGCGGAGAGGAATTATGCTCAGACAGACAGGGAGGCGCTAGCGATAATTGCGGGGACCAAGAAATTTCATGATTTCGTGTACGGCCGCCCCTTCACCATAGTGACTGACCACAAGCCGTTGCTGGGCATCTTCACCGCAGACAAGCCCACACCCCAGATCCTGTCCCCGAGAATGCTCAGATGGGCCATTTTTCTCAACGCGTATCAGCACGCGTTGGTATACCGGCCCGGGAGGGAAATAAGCCATGCCGACGCTCTGTCGAGGTCCCCCATTCCCCGGGATTGCTGCCACGTGGGCGGAGTAGAGAGGGACCACCAGGTCTTAATGATAGAGGTCCTAGACTCCCCTCCAGTAGTACCGGCCGAAATCGCCAAAGCGACAGGCAAGGACAAAGCGCTGGCCACAGTTTGCTCCTGGGTGCAGAAAGGGTGGCCCGTGTCTTCCCCAGCAGCGGAATTCGACACATTTTTCAAAAAGAGATTGGAGTTGTCCCTGGAGAGGGGTTGCCTCTTGTGGGGACAGCGGGTAGTGATCCCCACGTCTCTCAGGCCGAGGGTGCTTAAACTGCTGCACGTCAGCCACCCGGGGATCGTACGCTCTAAGGCACTAGCCCGCAGTTATTTTTGGTGGCCCCAGTTAGACGCCGACATCGAACACATGGTCGGCACTTGCGAGGCGTGCCAAAGCTCTAGGCCAGAAGAGGCTCGCTCGCCACCTAGGGAATGGGACGCTGCGAGGGGACCCTGGTCCCGAGTTCACGTAGACTTTGCTGGCCCATTCAGGGGAACGCTTTTCCTCCTCGTGGTGGACGCGTTCTCTAAGTGGTTGGAGGTCATTCCAGTCTCGAGCACCTCCTCGACCACAACCATTAAACAGTTAAGGAGGGTCTTTTCCACGTTCGGTTTACCCGACACCCTCGTCAGCGATAACGCTAGCTGTTTCACGTCCGCCGAGTTCAGGGCATTCATGGAACGCAACGCCATTCGGCACGTCACCTCCGCCCCCTTTCACCCGGCCACCAATGGCCAAGTAGAGCGCCTCGTGCGCACCACGAAAGACGCGCTACTGCGCATGGGTCCCGGAGACCTCGACCTGAAATTGTGCCAATTCCTGCTGAGATACAGGGTCACCCCCTTAGCGTCAGGGTACTCCCCCGCAGAGCTGTTGATGCGCAGGAAGCTGGCCACGGGGATATCCAAGCTAGACCCCACGAGAGTAGAGGACAAGGGGCGGAACATAGGGGTGGAACCCACAAAGAGTTTCAGCATAGGCGCCCCAGTACACTGCAGGAATTACGCCAGCGCGGGGGCAGCCTGGGTGCCGGGCACCGTAGTAGATCAAACCGGCCCCGTCTCATACCGCGTAGAGACCAGTACAGGTTTCCTGTGGAGGCGACACGTGGACCAACTCAGGCGTAGGGTCCCCGGAGAGCAAGACGAGGATGAGGCCAGCATTGATTCAGCGTTAGGGTACTCCCCCACCCGTTTAGCCCAAGGGGGAGGAAAAGGGGAGCATGGGTCCCCACCAAGGGGGGAGGAAAGGAAATCGATCCACGGAAATCTTTTGCGGGAGTCCCCGCCAGAGAGGAGGAGCCCCGGGTTGCGGGAGTCCCCGTCAGAAAGGAGGAGCCCCAACCACACTCATACCCCGCGGAAGCCGCGGAAGTCCCCCCGAGGCTCAGAGGCCCATAGAGGTTTAGACGTTGATTTACAGTACCAGGGGGAGTTAGCGGAGTGGTCCCCCACCCGTCCTAGCGAAAAGAGGGGTTTCAGTTCAGCCCCTGGTACCTCCAGTCCCAGTAGCCCCTGTGAGTTAGAATGCAATATAGCGCCCATGTTCCGGAGACCGACACCTCCAAGACCGGAGGCATCAGCGAGTCCGCCCACCACCACAGTCTTAAGGTCCCCCGAGCAGGGATCAGAAGGTAGCCATTCCCCAAGGGCGACCTCATCGGTGCCGCGGTTCACACTAGGAGGGTCCCCGGGGTCCGAGGGCAATAGGCAGGGATTTACCTCCCAACTGTTCATCCCATTCCCTTCCCCAAGCGCAAGGCAGGCACGGACGCCCCACAGAGCCACTAACGAATCCCCGTTTCCCGTTGCAGGACAAGCTCCCGCGGAGTCAGGGATCACAGGCTCTCCAGAATTAGGGCAGGCGCAAGCACGCCCCAAGCGAACGTGCGGCAAGCCACAATGGTTGCGGGACTTCGTCCCATCCTAGGGGGGAGGGATGTTATGTATGTATGCATGTTCATTATACTGTAAGGCAAGATTGTAACCACTCCAGATACAAACGATATCAGCTGTAAAGGAACGCGAGCAGACAGCCTATAGAGGGCAGCTGCGAGCGTTCACTCTCACATGGTTCACATTGCTCAATCACGGACAGCCGCGGGAAAACCTTCCCCGCATTCAGCAGCTGAAGAAAGACCTGCATTCAGCAGCTGAAGAAAGACCTGCATTCAGCAGCAGGAATGGAGGCGTGCCTGGGCGAGGCCACGCCGGTAGCAACCAATCAGCTACCGTGCTACAAGATTCAAATGTAGAGAGCTACTGTATATATTGAGATGTATCACCGCCATTACCTCATGCTTAACTGGAACCTCATGCAATAAACCTGTGTTAAACCAACCCTTCGGTTGTCCGGTCGTCTTTGGTCCCATACACTAAAACTTTCCAGGATGTCTGGCTCAAGTTCAATTTCTTCATCATTGTGACTATCAGGAGTGTTGAGGTCATTTTTGTAGAGTTCCTCTGTGTACTCTTTCCATCTTTTCTTAATCTCTTCTGCATCAGCTAGCTCCTTTCCGTCTTTGTCCCTTATCATGGTCATTTTTGCTTTAAATGTTCCCTTGATTTCCCGGATTTTTTTGAAAAGGTCTCTGGTTCTGCCTCTTTTGTTGTTTTCCTCATTTCTTTGCACTGTTCTTTTAGGTAGTTTTCCTTATCTCTCCTTGCTTTTCTTTGAAATTCTGTGTTCAAATGATTGTATTTTTTCCTTTCTCCTTTGACTTTTGCGTTCCTTCTTTCCTCTGCTATTTTAAGAGCCTCATCAGACAACCACTTTGCTTTCATACTCTTCTTTTCTTTTGGTATGGTTTTCTTTGCTGCTTCCTGCATGATGTCCCTCATCTCTGTCCATAATTCTTCTGGCACTCTATCTATTGAGTCTAAGCCATTGAATCTGTTCATCACCTCCACCGTGTATTCTTTAGGGGTGCTGTCTCGGTGATATCTGTCTGGTCTCTTTGTTTTCCCTATTTTCTTTAGTCTAAGCCTGAATTTTGCAATCAGTAGGTTGTGATCTGAGCCACAGTCTGCTCCAGGTCTTGTTTTTGCTGACTGTATGGAGGTTCTACATCTTTGGCTGCAGAGTATGTAGTCAATCTGGTTTCGGTGTTGGCCATCTGGTGATGTCCATGTGTAAAGTCGCCTCTTGTGTTGCTGGAAGAGAGTGTTTGCTATGACTAGTGCATTCTCTTGGCAGAACTCTATCAATCTTTGCCCTGCTTTATTCTGTGTTCCAAGACCGAACTTGCCTGTTATTCCCTCCACTTTTTGATTGCCTACTTTGGCATTCCAGTCTCCTAAAATAATTTGGACATCATTTCTTGGTATCTGTTCTATGAGGTGTTGTAAGTCCTCATAGAACTGGTCCACTGTGGCTTCATCTGCACCCGTGGTTGGTGCGTATATTTGGATCACAGTAACATTGAAAGGTTTGCCCTGAATTCTTACTGACATCATTCTGTCATTTTTGAGGTTGTATCCCATTACTGCTCTTCTCACTCTTTTATTGACAATTATGGCTACTCCATGTCTTCTAAGGTTTTCTTGTCCACAGTAGTAGATATGATGGTTTCCAGAGCTGAATTCGCCCCTCCCTGTCCATTTTAGCTCACTGATTCCCAAGATGTCTGCTTATATTTTCCATCTCATTTTTTACCACTTCCAGTTTACCTTGGTTCATTGATCTCACATTCCATGTCCCTATGCAGTATTGCTCCTTACAACATTGCATTTCTCCTCCCCCTTTCCTGTCCCTCCCCTTCCTCCACTCTGTGGTGTTAAGCATCCTGTATCATCTAAACTGCTCCTTTGTTTTGCCTTTTGTTTTGGTCAATAGGGTTCTCTTGACAAGCTTTGTGGCGTGGTTTGCCGGTTTCTACGCCATTTTTTTTCTCGCATCATACATCATATCACAGTTTTAAAAGTTTAAAACAGTTTAAACAACATATTATCATGCATATTATCACACTCTAAAACACAGTCTCTATGTTAATTGCTATATTAAGTCAGTGTAAAGTGTCTATGTCAGTTGCTATATTAAGTCAGCTACATTTTTTGCACATCAGCTACTTATCCTTGCGTCCTCACCCCCCAGGTGGGGTTGTGGTCTCTGGGCGGCCCCTTGCTCCAGGGACATCACAGCGGCGGGCAGTGGATGTTTTTCTCCGTGGCTCAGCTGGTCCTCTTCCTCTGCCTCTGGCGGTGGCAGTGGATGACGACCTTTCCCGCCGCCTGCCTGGTCGTCCCCACCCCTGGCTGGGGTGATCTCGCGGCTGCTCCTGGCCGCGGGCAGCCTCTTCGCGGCGGCGGTGGTGGATGGAAATTGAATATATTTAGTGTATGAGAGTCAAGACACAAGGCACAGCCAAAGGCTGGGTTAACTCAGGTTTATTGCATGGTGGACAGAGGGAACATGAGGTAATGGCGGACGAACAGCTCTATATACTCTATATATAAGGCAGTAACGTATTTGAATGTGGCTCCACGGTAGCCCGTTGGCTACTGGTCCGCGTGACGTCATGGCTGGTCACGCCCTTCTTGTCCAGGTGTAGGTAGCGGCGGGAAACTTCCCGCGCTGCGGTCTTTGATGGGTTTGAACCAAGAGAGCTTGGACGCTCGCTGCTGCCAGCTGGTGGTCATTAGCTCGCGTCCTATTACAGGGTTTATGTGATACAGCTGAAGGTTACATTGTTACTCATTGGCAAGGTTACATTGGTTCAGATACATTGATATCACATGTAGAAGGTTACACTATTAGGACACAACACTCCTCCCCCCTAGGATGAGACGAAGTCTCTCAGCCAAGATGGCTTATTTCGAACACGCTGGGGTCTCGGCGCGGGCTGCCCTGCCCCGGCTTCGCTCCCTCCTCCTTGCTCCCTGGCTTCCTGCCCTGCAATCGGAGAGGATGACTTGTTAGTGGTTTGCCGCGGCTCTGCGGCTTTGTTGGGAGGTGTGTGCTTTGTTTGGGAAGAACCGGGGGCACTGGGGACTAACGAAAAACCCCTCTTCTCGCTTGGATGGGTGGGGGAACACTCCGAAAAACCCCCCGGCTCGCAAAATCAAAATCAAAATCGGATTCGGGGGAAGCGGCAGCGGCGGCCGCATACTCCTTTTCCCTCCCCCCGGGCTCGGATAGAACTGGGGTATCAAAAGGATATGAGTCGGGCTCGCTGCTTTCCCCCCTGTCTCCCCCTTGGGCTAAACGGGTGGGGGAGAACCCTATCGCTGAATCATGTCGCTGTGCTCCACTGGTCGGCCCCTCGCTTACTCGGTGCCTCAGTTGGTCAGCGTGCCTCCTCCAGAGGAGGCCGGTGCTAGTTTCCACCCGATAGGACACTGGCCCCGTCTGTTCTATTATCGTCCCTGGCACCCAGGCTGGGCCTGCGTTGGCATAGTTCCTGCAATGTACAGGATCGCCTATGCCGAAACCTTTCGAGACCGCTAACCCTATGTTCTTCCCTTTGTCCTCGACCCTCGACGGGTCTAGCCTGGACAAAAGCGTGGTCAGTTTCCTCCGCATCAGCAGCTCGGCCGGCGAGTAACCAGACGCTAAGGGGGTCACTCTGTACGCTAATAGAAATTGACAAACCTGGTGATGTAGATCTCCCGAGCCCATGCGCCGCAGTGCATCCTTTGTGGTGCGCACCAACCGTTCCACTTGGCCATTCGTGGCCGGGTGAAACGGCGCGGATGTGACATGCCGAATTGCATTTGCCTCCATGAATGCCGCGAACTCAGCGGACGTGAAACAACTGGCGTTATCGCTGACCAAAGTGTCAGGTAAACCGAACGTGGAAAAGACCCTCCTTAGCTGGCGAATGGTAGTGGCGGAGGATGTGCTCTTTACCGGAATGACCTCCAGCCACTTTGAGTATGCATCCACCACCAGGAGAAACATGGTTCCCCGGAATGGGCCAGCAAAATCTACGTGCACCCTGGACCACGGTCCCCTCGCTGCGTCCCATTCCCTATGTGGTAGGCGGGCCACCTCCGGTCGAGAGCATTGACATGCCTCACAAGTGCCAACCATCTGCTCTATGTCGGCGTCCAGCTGGGGCCACCAGAAGTAACTCCGGGCCAACGCCTTGGAACGGACGATCCCCGGGTGGCTGACGTGCAACAGCTTTAGCACCTTCGGCCGCAGGGACGTAGGAACCACCACCCGTTGGCCCCACAAAAGGCACCCCCTCTCTAAAGACAACTCCACTCGCTTTCGGAAGAATGGGTCGAATTCCGTGCCTGGGGATGACGCCGGCCACCCCTTCTGCACCCACGAGCATACCTTCTCTAGTGTTCTATCCTTTCCGGTCGCCCTGGCAATGTCGGCCGGTACTATCGGGGGTGACTCTAAGACCTCTATTAGCAATACCTGGCGGTCTCTTCTTACCCCTGCCTTCTGGTCGTCCGACAATGGTAACGGCGACCGTGAGAGCGTGTCTGCATGGCTGATTTCCTTCCCTGGCCGGTATTCTAACTCATGTTGATATGCGTTAAGAAAAATAGCCCACCGCAGCATCCTCGGGGACAGGATCTGTGGCGTGGGCTTATTTGCAGTGAAGATCCCTAACAGGGGCTTGTGATCAGTAACGATCTTGAACGGCCGACCATACAGAAAATCGTGAAATTTCTTGGTTCCCGCTACTATCGCTAGTGCCTCCCTATCGGTCTGTGCGTAATTCCGCTCTGCTTGGGACAGGGACCTTGAATAAAACGCTATCGGGGCCTCCCTTCCGTCGTCTAACACGTGGCAAAGCACCGCCCCCACCCCCACCGGGGATGCATCGCAGACCAAAACTATGGGCCGTTTGGGGTCGAAATGAGTCAGGATTGCCTCGGATGTGAGGAGTTGCTTTAACTCTGAGAACGCTCTTTCTTGCTCGTCACCCCACAGCCATTTTTCCTCTTTTTTAAGCAGCCGATGAAGCGGCTCGGCAACAGACGCCTTCCGTGGAAGGAAGGTATGGTAGAAATTGAGAAGCCCCAGAAATGACTGAAGCTCGGTTTTGGAAGTGGGGCGAGGGGCTTTCTTAATGGCGGCTACCTTAGATTTGGACGGCCTAATTCCCTCGGGTGTGACACGGAACCCTAAAAACTCAACCTCTGTTTCGAAAAATACACATTTGTCTTTTCTCAGTCGCAGCCCCGCTTTCTCGAACACGGCCAGGACCTTATCCAATCTGTGGGCCAGCTCGGCCTTACTCCCCCCCGTTATCAACACGTCATCAAAATATGGCAACACCCCCTCCAGCCCCTTCAGGAGGCGTTCCACTAGCGACTGAAAAATGCCAGGTGCCGAGTTCACGCCGAACTGTAACCTCGACACCTGGAACGCCCCCTTATGTGTGACTATTGTTTGTGCCGCCGCTGTGGCGGGGGTTACCGGGAGTTGCTGGTAGGCCTGTGCTAAATCGAGTTTAGCGAAACACTTTCCCCCATTCAGCCTGGCCAGAAGGTGGCTGACCACTGGCACCGGGTATGCATTAGGGCGGATTGCCTTATTAATGGTACACTTATAATCAGCGCAAATGCGCACCTCCCCGTTAGCCTTCAGTGCTGTTACAATTGGAGTCTCCCACTCCGCGGAATCCACAGGAACGAGAATTCCTTGACCCACCAGTTTGTCCAGTTCCGCCTCTATTTTGTCCTTAAGCGCGAACGGTACCCTGCGCGGTTTAAGTCTTATCGGGCGGACCTCCGGGTCTAAGTCGAAGGCTACAGGGGGTCCCTTGAACTTTCCCAGTCCACTTTTAAAAACGGCGGGGTGTGCGTCACACACTGCTTGTATTGGGTCCTCGCCTACGGCATGCACCCCCCCTATGAACAGGCCTAAGGGCTGAAACCACTGTGTTCCGAGGAGGCTACAACTCCCCCCTTTTAGCACCACTAGGGGAAGTTCCGCAGAATGTCTCTTAAAGCGAACCCGGAACGTTCCGACCCCCAACACTGGAATGCTGTTCCCCTGAACGTCCCGTAGTGTGGCCCTCAACGCTTTAAGTTTGGGCCGCACGTGGGGGTCGATTTTCAAGAACTCTCTCTGGGGAATTATAGAATAGGAGGACCCCGAGTCAACTTCCATCCTAATAGGGGTCCCTTGTACTAGTACCTCAACAAAGTAATGGGGCTGTCCCGCAGACACGTTGAACACAGGAGCGTCGCCCTCGCTGTCGTCCGAGATGCGGCCCACGCCGTCCTGCTTCCTCGTGGCCCGGGCGCCATCTTTGGGCCTCGCTGGACGGTCCGGTCTGGCTGAACGGTCTTGCGAATGTCTCCGGCCCTCTTTCCATTTCCTGCACGCCTTGGCGATGTGCCCCCGACGTCCGCAGTGGAAGCACTCGGCTTTCCTGAATGGGCACTTCACGCGCTCATGGGCCGCTCCGCAACCATCGCAGCGGCGCCCGCCTCTCCGGACCTTCTGGACCTCCTCGCCATCGCTACTTTCTGACGACGATTTCGAGGTCGGTCGGGTTGCATGCACCGACTGACCGGACTTCCCGTGCGACGGGTTTTCCGCCTTGCCGGCCCTCGGACGCCACTCACGCCACTTGTGCATCTCGTCTACTCCAGCATTCGTGGATTCCGCGGCTTCCGCGGCCTCTACAACCTCTTCCAGTGTGGGTGGTGGCTCCCTGTTCATCAAGCTGCGCTGTACTTCCTTGTCCTTCAGGCCACACAGCACTCCGTCCCTGAGGGCCATTTCTAGGATGTGGTCCCATTTGCAGGGGGCGGCGGCTACCCTCATAGCCGTTACGAAGGCTTCTACCGACTCGTCCGGCGCTTGAACTCGCCTCCAAAACGCACTCCGAGCGGGAAACATTGCCCTCGAGGGTCGGAAACGCTCATGCAGCATTTTCATGATGTCACCGGCCTTGAAATCGCTCATCTTCTTCGGTGCAAGGATGCCCACCAGCGTCCGCTTGGTTTCCATCCCAAGCATGCGAGTGAGGATGGCCCTCTTCCTTTCCTCGTCGTCTTCTTTGACTTTGAGCTCCACCAGTGCCGCCTGGAAGTCCATCTCAAAAAAGCTCCCAGTCTTGCGGTTTGGTGATGTTGAACCCGCTCTGTGTCCTGGCTCCGTGGGGATCCATAATCCCACCTTCGTCGCCAATTTAGTGTATGAGAGTCAAGACACAAGGCACAGCCAAAGGCTGGGTTAACTCAGGTTTATTGCATGGTGGACAGAGGGAACATGAGGTAATGGCGGACGAACAGCTCTATATATAAGGCAGTAACGTATTTGAATGTGGCTCCACGGTAGCCCGTTGGCTACTGGTCCGCGTGACGTCATGGCTGGTCACGCCCTTCTTGTCCAGGTGTAGGTAGCGGCGGGAAACTTCCCGCGCTGCGGTCTTTGATGGGTTTGAACCAAGAGAGCTTGGACGCTCGCTGCTGCCAGCTGGTGGTCATTAGCTCGCGTCCTATTACAGGGTTTATGTGATACAGCTGAAGGTTACATTGTTACTCATTGGCAAGGTTACATTGGTTCAGATACATTGATATCACATGTAGAAGGTTACACTATTAGGACACAACAATATATAAGAGCCACGGGTAAACAAGGTTGTGGCCGGCCCGGATCTATACTTCTCTATTCTACTACAAGTAGTCAACGCAAGGCTGGCCTGGGTCCTCTCCAACATGCACACACATGAGGTGTAGCCTAGGAGCCAAAGACGGCTGAGTTCGGGAGAGACTGATTACTGGGAACTTGTGTAGTCATCTGTTGTCTGGATACCCTTTGTAAGATTGGCTGCAAGTCTTTACAATAAACCGCTGTTCATTGGACTATTCTTTGCTAAAAGGGCCGGACACAACACTCTCTCTCTCACTCTCTCTCTCTCTCTCTCCAATAGACTCTTTCCTTATTGCCTCTTCTTCATCAAACTCCCAGTTTGCTCTCTCCCTGGGGTCTGTGTCAGCTTTATTCTGCTGCTGCACTCTGTTAGGAGTCAGTAAATAGAAAGGATTGACCAGTCCTCCCAGGTGCTACTTATCCCTCTTATCAGTCATCTGGCCTTTCTTCTTTCCCATAAGGCTCTTTAAGGTAAAGGTAAAGGTCTCCCTTGCTCGAAAGCCAGTCGTATCTAACTCTAGGGTTCAGTGCTCATCTCTGTTTCAAAGCTGAAGAGCCAGCACTGTCTGTTTCTGCAGACATTTCCATGGTCATGTGGCAGGCATGACTGGACACCGGAGCGCACGGAACACACTTCTTATAATCCTTGGTTAGATAATAGTTTGTTTGTTTTTAATATAGGGTTTTTTTTTTGCAGCAGCAGCAGCAGCACTTGATGAACAGTGTCATAGAGTGACCAAGAGGAGAGCAAAGGCTATCTTGTGATCTTCCGAATTTCAAAGCCATCCCCAATATTCTGTGTTAAATGCAAGCTTTCTGCTTTACAATTTTTCCCAGATCTAAAGCTAGCCTTTTGTGGCATTAGGAGCAGTTCCATTACTTCCATTAGACCAGGAATTCTCACCCTGTGGCCTGTGGGCCAGATGTGGCCCACAGCACCATTTCATGTGGCCTCCCACCGCCTCCACCACACCAGGAAGTGCCATATGGTGGAGGAAGGGCAAAATGGGCGTCCAGCCCCCGAAACTGTCTGAGGGAGCATGACCTGGGCCCCGGATTAAAAGGTTGATAACTCCTGCATTAGACAGTTAAGAATCATTTTTCCAGCGCTACAAAGATGACAGTGAGATTGGCTTGAATGTTGAGGGGCCTGTGGATTCTTTCAAGCTTAAATTCTCCCTTGCCCAAAACCCAGTCAAGTCCACTCTAGATGGCTCGTCTCCCTTTACCCTTTACCAGATTGCAAAACACCCATCATTTGTTACTTCCTTTGAATACAATGGTACCCCGAGTTACAAATTTAATGCTTTCCCAGGCACTTGTCATTTTATGAAAAATTTGTAACTCGAATTTCCCATAGGAATGCATTGAAAACCAAAATTCATAACTTGAAACATGGTTTCCCATAGGAATGCATTAAAACCAATTAATCTGTTCCGAAAAAATTTGTAACTCGAGCCATTATTTTCAATTGATTTTCATTCATATCATGAAAATTTTGTAACTCGAACCATTTGTAACTCGAGGTACCACTGTATTCAAAATAATGAGAGAGGCAAGATAATTATTAGACAAATTAAGGAGCCGTTTTTCTGTTACCAGGCCGCAATATTTTATCTGCATATCATTTAGACCTGCTGCCTTGCCATGTTTTCAGCTACAAATAGTTTTTTTCCAAGTCGCTTAAACTGAATGGTCAGGTAAGGTAATTGCTCTCCAACTCTCTCCCCGCCCCCCCAAGTTTGAGTTCTAACTTTCTGTGGCAAAGTTTGGATCTGCCAGGGATGAGGAGTTGATAGACTATACTTGGTTTGCTGAAATGTTTTCATAAATGTGCCCATTAGTTGGGATGCTGTTAAGCTAGTCTTTGATGCTGCTTAGCAGGAGTTATCAACCTTTTAAAGCCAGGGGCCGGGTCACACTCCCTCAGACAGCTTCGGGGGTCAGACAGCCTTTTTGCCCTGCCTCTACCACATGGCACTTCCTGGTGTGGTGGAGGTGGTGATGGGGGCACACAAAATGTTGCCATGGGCCGCATCTAACCCACAGGCCATAGGTTGAGAATCCCTGCTGTTCAGGAATGTTCTGAAAAGAACTAGTGGGATAGTAGCCAAAGAAAAGATGCACATTTGACATGTAGATGCTTTTCCGTCTTGCAGCATTATTTTTAGCCTCTTGGGTCTTTAAAATTCCTCTTAGAGGTATCTATCAAGTCAAGACAGTCTAAGTCAGAAGGAAGTAGGGCTTTACTGATTTTTTTCCTTCCTATCTCTAGGAGGATATGCCTGATGTTCATTACAGAAAAAGCTTCAGTAAATTCCATTACCTTCCAACTTAGCTTTAAGTTGTGCCAGACCTATTGACTTCACAACAGTCTGATTGTGAACTGGCACCAATAACGCAGCAATTAATATCCTTCAAATGAGAAGAAACAACATAGTTTCTTTCCTTTTCTTCTTTCAATTTCTCAGTTGAACAGATTGTTTTCACACTGTGTCATTCTAAACTATTTTTTTTTATTTATTTCAAGATAGATTTTCTCAAAGGCGGGAAACTACCGTACTTAGAATGAGGTGACTTCATGATCTGCTCTGCCATATACCTAGGGAGTATTTTTAAAATCTCAGGCTTATGTGCTGGAAACAGAAGACTTTGTCCCGTTTCCAACAGCTGAGTGTGGCAAGAATTGCACAGGATTGTTAGAAAGCCTGGTAAGTATTTCTCCAGATGCTGCAGGACTTGAAAATTTCCATTTGCAGAATGAGTTGGAGGTAGTGTTGGCAATTTCTAATGGCAAAGGATATTTCTGATTTTCCAAGCTCTGGTTCAGAGGTATAAGCAGTCAAGATCATTACTTAAATTTGTTTACTTGTGTGTCCACATGCTAAAGGTTTTATTCACTACCATTCACATTCTTTATGCGTGTGTTGTCAGCATATACCTAAGGGTGAAGTAACTGCCTATGCTATACTTCATTCAGCCTATCTCTCAGCAGGATCAAATGGCATAGTGAAAAAAGAATGGCTATATGAGTTTTAGGCAAACACTAATGGTAGTATAAGTCACTGACTGAAGAGAGATGGTGACATTGAGAACAAGATTTTAGTGCACACCCCACTGTCTACAAGTATTTAGCCAGCCTAAGTCTATATGAAAGCCATTGGGATAAAAGTGGAAGAATTAGAATGTGTGTAGAACTTCTGTTTTCTGTGTCTGAGGTATTGTATCTCCAGCTGTGACTTCACTCACTCCTTGCCAGGCTACCAGATCTTTCTGGACATGGAGAAAAAAAGAACAAGTTTCTCCTTCCTTGTGCAGCATGTTCTTCCTAACCTCTGATGTACATGCTCTTGTTCTGACTCTTATCCATTTTGTAGATATCTGTAGTAATTCTGTTAGCAGATCTGCATTAGAAGTAATCAAGGAATGTGTTATGTTTATTTTTCCAAATTATCAGACCAAGATGAAATGGGGTGAAACCTCAACTAGAGTACAGAAGTTCCTACAACTGCCTTCTGCATGAGCAAAAATCCTGAAGGCCAACACAGGTGCACCCTTACTGCCATCCACCTGTTGCAGACTAAGATGAAGGGAGAGATCTAAGGAAGAAATGAGATAAGGGCAGGAACCCACAAGTGATCACTTACAGAAAACCAGGAGGCCTACTGGATTCTCTCTCTAATGCTACCGTCACCAATCAATACTCATTCTGTACCCATTCCAACCCCCTTCTTTGCTCTTTAGTCTTAAATATTTGCTTCTCCTGTGGCTTTTGTTTCTTAACTTCTGGTGCACTTCATACTCTAGACCAGTGATGGTGAACCTATGCATGTGTGCCAGATGTGGCACTCAGACCCCTCTCTGTGGACATCCATGCAGTCACCCCAGAACAGAGTTCACCCGCCCCTCTGCCCAGTAGCCCAATGGGAGCACTTCCTCCCTCCCCCAGCACAGAGTTCACCCCACCCCTCTGCCTAGCAGCCCAATGGGAGCACTTCCTCCCTCCCCCCAGCACAGAGTTCACCCTGACCCTCTCTGCCCAGCAGCCCAATGGGAGTGTTTCAGTGTTGCACTGCAGCAGGTTCTATCAGGTTCTATAGAACCGGTAGCAGAACTGGCTGGCCACACTCACCTCCCTCCCTCCCACACTACGCCCACCTCCACCTCTCCCCACACTCTGGGTGTGGCCACGGGCCAGGAGGAGGAGGAAGCGCACACCCACCCACTGCCGCCGGTTTCTGTTCTGGGGGGGGATCCTGATTTTAGTAATTTTAGTAATTTTTTTCATGTAGTTAGTATTCACTAAGTTTTTTTGTTGGTATTTTATTTTATTATATTAGCTGTTTGGTGTGTTTAATACTGTTATATTTTAATTTTTTGATTTATATATTTTGGTGAGTTTTTTGTTAGCCACGTCCACAGAGTAGGTAGAAAAAAATTGCAGTGCATCACTGAAGTGTTTCCTTCCTCTCCTGTTGCTTTTATTGATAAATAAGTGGGTTTTTGGTTGCAGTTTGGGCACGCAGTCTCTAAAAAGTTTGCCATCACTACTCTAGACATGGGGAAATGGCTGCTGATGACAGGCACCAATAGCCAGTGGATATTCCTCCCAATGCTTCAGAAACAAACTTCTGGGTGAGGTAATATCTTTGCCTAATAACTTGAAAGTTATAAATAAGACAAATTTTCAAAGCTTTCTAAACTCTTCATGAGGCTAAAATGCCACATTTGGGGTTAAGGTAAATATTCCCAAAACTGGACCAGATCAGAAACCAGTCCATCAGCCAGGTCAGACAGAGTTTTGTAGATCCCACAAGAGACAGAGGGGTCAAACACATCAATTTACAGTCCCTCCTCATTTTATAAAAGCCTGACTTAAGTTCTGTCAGTTGACTTAAGGTGAGGCTCACAGGTGTTTTTATATGCCTAGACCAGCATTTCAGTGCCTTGATTCTGTCATAGAAACTCACCAAAAGGTGGAACTGGGAAAACCACTCTTTGAATACCTTGTTAAGGTTGCTAATATCAGTTTTCACTTGATGGCACATAACAACAAAGGCCAACTCTTCAGTGAGGCTGCTGTTGAATAAAGATTCCATCTCCTTCATTCCCTAAGCCCATCTATCAGTTTGGCTGTAATTGCCAGTCTGTGCCATTTTTCTTCTAAAATGGATGCATTTTTATTTTATTTTTTGTAAAACGACAAAGTAGCCATGAAAACAGGCAGATGCTCACAAAGAACAAACAATAAAGTTCCAGGTTTGAGGTGGGAGAACATAAAAGAAAAAACAAGAAATAAAAGACCAAAAAAGAAAATATTTTAGAAAGTACTCAGCAATATTTCTATGATGTTGCTCTGGTGATGGAGGAAAAGTAATTGAGGGGACTGAACCGAGGTGTGTAGGATCCTGCACAGTAAGGTGAGGTGGGGCTCCTGCAAAAAGTGCTCAGTTCTGCAATATTGTCAATGGCTACCCATTGTTTTTGTACTCTTTCCTTTAATCCCAAATTTTATATCATTCTGAACAGAAAAAGTAATCCTAATATTTGCAACTTCTTAATGTTTGGATCAAATGGCTTTCCCATCTAGAACTTTCTTAGCATGGATTGCATGGGATACATCCACTAGGCTCTATAACTTTTTGCTGTGTCCAGTAGACATCCTGCCACTGCTCCTACCTGTCATGTTGCCTGCAGCCTAGCAAGCTGACTAGGTACCAGTGACATGTAAAAACAGAAAAAAGAACAGCCAAGTAACTAAGGTGACGCAAATGGAAAAGGATGGCTGGATGGCCCTTTCTGGAATGGTCCTTCCGGAGGGATGGCTTCTAAAACTGTGAGCCAAAAAGACATTGAGCAGATATTCTGCCTTTTCTTGCCAAATTCTTGCCTTTGACTTCCCCAAGAAAGCCTCTTCTTCACCCATTCATTTCCCCAGTCCTGGCTGGGCCTTTGTGTCCTCCTTTGGCCAAGTTCAATTTGATGGAAATGTCCAATTGCTGGGAGGGGAAAGAAAAGAAAATATTTTAGAAAGTTCTCAGCAATATTTCTATGATGTTGCTCTGGGAGGGGAAGGAAAAGAGAGAAAGCCCAGGCATTTCTTCCATAGCAGGGTCTCAGGATGGAGGGTATAGGAGGTGATCTCAGCAAAGAGTCACTGGGCATCATCTACACACAACAATGACAGCCATCTATGCTCTTGGGGTACACAGAGCCCGATTGAACCACAATCGGGCTTACCCTGGTAATGGCAACATTGTGTTGCCAAATAATCTCTCTCACACTAGGTCAGGTAAAAGGAACTGCAGGATGAACTCATCAAAAGATGCCTTCATTTTGCAAGTTTCATGTCTGGCCTAGACATGGAAGAAGAACTTATGTTCTTGTCCAGCTCGATCTTCACCTTTTTCTGTGGGATGATCTTCTGGATCTGCTTGCTGAAGCTGGCATTGTGAAAGTTGTGAGGGGGTAAAATATAACAAAATATATTTACAACATATATAGCAGCATATAACAATCTGTGTATCAAATTCAAAATTTCACAACTTTCCTGTAAAATTCTCTTTCACAACGTGTCTCACAGAACAAAGGATGTGCTCACACAGTAATACAAAGGTTAAGCTCGTTAGCAAATGTTCAACGCCAGGTATTTGTTTTGTATCTTCCCACTATTTACAATTGAAAAGGGGATATTTACAGCTAATCAGAATAACAACCAGAGATCATCTGCTACTGCCAGCTGCAGGAAGCTGTATTGATTTGCATACTTATCTGTCATGCTGATTAATCACTCTATGCCTCTGTATCTGGTGTATATAAATTCATGCCTTGAAGTCTCACTCCGATGTCTGATGAAGTGGACTTGATCCACAAAAGCTCACATTAAAAATATAGCAGTTAGCAAGGAAAACATTTACCTTTAGTCTTTAAAGTGCTGCAGCATTTTTGTTTTATTTTGTTTTTGTTTTCTGATATACCTGAAACACAGACTAACACGGCTACTATTCCAAAAAATACAATTACTGTACCATATTGCTTTAGCCAACATTTAGTCCACTTCTCCAAATGTAATCTATTGAACCACAACAGGTTAGTTTTCTTAAATATCATTTCCCTATCCTCTCTATTAGACATCTTATCCAACCAATCCCTAACTCTAACCACAACATGTATTTTAAGGACCCCTGCCTTAGGTTCTCCTCAAAGCTGAAAGCTATTCTGTAGAATAGAGGGCAGGATATTTGCTCCTTCTTCTAGCAAGCTACTACCACCATGGCACAGAACGGCTGCATTTTTCCTCCTCTAGAGGTTCCATTTTAAGACCTTGCATAAGAAGATTAATTAGATGCCATCAGTTTTCCAGATCAGTGGTGTGACCTTGTGGAGTAGGTATCACTAGTATAGCTACACTGAAAAACTGATTTGATTCTGCTACAGCTATTATTATTATTTGCAGCTTTAATAATGGCTGAAATCAATTGGGATTGTAAAGATTGCTCACATTGTGGTTACAGGTTTGATCAGATTGGCCTGTCAATCCAACCACATCCCCTTCCTCCTTCCTGTGGTCCTGCCTCTGCCGTCTTTTTGTTTTCTTTATATGATCTGCCTTTGTGAATCCTTTTATGGTCCCCTTTGTTGCCTTTTAATTTTTTAAATAAATAAAATAAATTTTATATATTTATTTACTTATCTATATAACTAAAATCAAGGTCCGGCATTGTATGTTCCTACACCCCTGCACCGATTACGTTGAAACTCGGCACACATGTACCTTGGGCCAAAGAGACAGTCACTGCGGGGGTGAAAAGCCCCATGGGAAGGGGTATTCCCCCTAAATCAATCCGCAAAAGGGATGTCCCCACCAACAGGAGAAAAAGCAAGGGGGAAAAGCCAACCAGGGGGGATTGTGATGTCATCGCCATAGCTCAACCAATTCCCAGTTGACCAGATATGGGGCTCTGTGACATCACAGGGCTCCCTAATACAAAGTGACACCCCCTGCACCAATTGCACTGGAAACTGCGTTCACGCTTACCTTCAACGTCTGGGGTGGCCGGTGTGCGTAACTGGCAGCCTGCCTTGGGGTCCTTGCCCCAGAAAAGGGGCTGCAACACACGCATGCCCAGCTGGCATAAACGACCAGGAGAGGTGACTGCACATGCGCGAGAATCCATGCATGCGCCTAACCCTGCCTGGCGTTTCAGGCTGTGGCGCATGTGTGAAATTCCACGGATGTGCCAAAGTCTGCCTGGCATCCCAGGTGGTGCATGGCCTAGCCGCCAGTATAGATGGCAGCAATTATGGCCATTACAGCCGCCTCCACCCCAGTGACTACTGTTGATGGGCGGGCACCATGGCATGGCTCCTCTGCACTCCTGAGGCATGTCATGGGGGGAGGAAGAACCCACAGCCAGGGAGCGAGTGGAGGACAGGACCAGGTCGCTGCCTTCCACAGGCCTCTGCGCCCCCCCCCCATGGGTCCTCTGTCCACCCACCCAAATGGAGCCTCCCCTTTGTCTGACACAACCCACAGGAAGACAGAGGGGCTGGGCTGCGATGGCTACCCACTGACTGTAGTCGCTGGGCGGCCATCGTTGGTGGCGGCCAGAGTACAGGCTGAGACGGTGCCTCGCGGCAGAGCTGAGAGAGCAGCTGTGATGACAGCAGACAAAAAGGTAAGGCAGCTGGGGCGGGGGCGGGGGCAGGGGCAGGCCCGGATCTCTCCTTGGCCCAGGTAGGGTACCCCCAGGCAACGCCAGGTCCTCTGCTAGTTATTTATAAATTTCCCACTCTGGGTGGTGTACACCCAATATCAGATACAGTGGTACCTCGCTTAAAGAGCATAATGTGTTCCATGGGATTGCTCTTTAAGTAAATTTGCTCTTTAAGTGAAACACCATTGTAAGTGACCAATTGTGACTTCTGGTGGGGGGGAGGGATTGCAAACCCCAATTTAGTTGTTAAGCGAGGTTTTGGTTGGTTTTAGTTGTTAAGTAAGGCGACCATTCAGAAAAAAATTAGTCAGTGTTTTGGGGAATTGACTTAGGCTTCTGGGAATTGAAGTCCAAAAACCAAAGTTTAGGAAATGTTGCATTAGAAAATCTATCTAAAGTCCCAAACAAATAAACACCTTTCATTCAGAAAAGGGAAAGAAAAGCACTTTAGAACTTGGATTACAATTTTGGCTTCTTCTGGAACCCTATTTTCTTCCTTGGCAAATCTTACAACAGCCAAATTAATAAAAAAAAATGTGTGTTTCACAACATCAAGTCTGTCCTGATAGCTTTTTCCCAATGAAGAACACCAGGAACTAATATTTGACTAAGGCATTTTTCTTTGACTTTTCCAAATGGCTTTTTCCCCATATTATATCCCATATATTCCCTATGGTTTCTTGAAGGTACAAAATGAATTCTGCCCTTTGGTTTTAGATTATTGCTTCTAAGATAAATAAAGTGCAGTGTCAGCAAACGTTTTCAAATATTTTCCATTTATAATACAAATGAGAGCCTTACTCTTTCTTTGGAGGAGACAAACAAAACATGTTAGAACTAAAAGAAATTTGGAAAGATTATGTGGCATTAGCATGAATTGCTGTAACCCCCAAGACTCAGAGCAAAACACTGTCAGCATTTTTATAAATTGCTCTCAAAAGGAGAGGTTCACAGCTCAATGACTCACATTTGCTTCTGACAGGCAAGGTTACAGCTCAGGCACTTCAAAAAAAGTGATTGCTTGGAAAGTGCAGTTTTCATTATAAAGAGAAGTTCAGTAAACCCCTCTGTTAACTCTCTAGCTAAGCAGCAAACATAGAATCCCTCTGTTTTTAACCTCAGTCAGCTAAATTTTGGGATGTGCTCTGCTGTAATGTAGTACTTTGTAGGAATCGGGGCCACTGGGGTGGCCTTAAGGTCCCGGAGGAGACTGATCAAGTGACGACACGAGGCAAATGGAGCGAGATCAGATCAGTACTTTATTGGGAAAAGGCAACATCATTTATGGGGGGAAAAGCGCAACGGTGGTGAAACCGTCATCGGACAGGAAAATTACCTAAATCACATACCCGGGTTAATGGGGAACCTCTCAAAGGGAAGTTGATTAACTTGGACAAACACGGGGCAAGGAAGACCATTGTTTAGGGCTTAGGCAAGGGTAAATATGGCCGATATTTACACCGGGGATTACCTTGGCCAGGGGATGAGTGATTACTCTAATGGATAACTGAGGTCTGCGAGATGCTTGCTCGGCAGAATCATCGGTCAGGCTACAAGCGGCCGAATTAATCCCTATCATTAATTCACCCCCCTTACGCCCTGACAAGGGCCAGAGGCCAGGAGTTTGCTCACTGGTTTAACCTCTGCCAGAGGCCACCGATGCCCAACCGGGCACGGGGAATCTTCAGTACTTCCTGTCAAAATCTCCCTTGGACCCAACTTTATAGTCACCTTATGGCAGATAGGTATTTGCAAGCATGTTGTGACAATATTCAACTGACTATACCATTACTAAGTGTTCCTTCAGTATAAGTCGTAGATGGTGTTTACACACTATAAATATGTCTCCTTCTCTCCATCTCCTTCCTCCTACTATTTCTTCCCCCCATGTTCTCTCCATTCTCTTCTCTGTCTTCACATTTTGTATTTTCTCATCCTTTAATGTTGCCTGATTTGGAAACAGAAGGTTCCATTTTGTGAACCCCAATTACATTTATAAACTGATGGGGTCTGAACTCTCTGCGACAAACCAGGAAAGGGACCTTGGTGTCCTGGTGGACAGCTCAATGAAGGTGTCAACCCAGTGTGCCTCAGCAGTGAAAAAAGCAAACTCAATGTTAGGGATCATTAGGAAGGGTATAGAAAATAAGTCAGCAAGTGTCATTTTGCCTCTTTATAAATCTATGGTGAGGCCCCATCTGGAATACTGTGTACAGTTCTGGTCGCCATACCTCCAGAAGGATATTATGGAGTTGGAGAAAGTACAGAGGAGGGCAACCAGAATGATTAGGGGACTGGAACACCTTCCTTACCATCTGAGGCTGCAACGGTTGGGCCTTTTCACTCTTGAACGACGGCGTCTAAGAGGTGACCTGATTGAAGTTTATAAAATCATGCACGGTGTGGACAAAGTGGATAAGGAAAAACTGTTTTCCCTATCGCACAACACTAGAACTAGGGGACACTCCATGAAACTTTTGGGTACTAGTTCTCAAACAAATAAGAGAAAGTACTTTTTCACCCAGAGGATTACTGGTCTATGGAACTCCCTGCCAGAAGAAGTGGTGACAGCTGTCAGTCTTGACAGCTTTAAGAAAGGATTAGACAAGTTCATGGAGGACAAGGCTATCAATGGCTATAATTATGGCTACCTAAGGACAACCTCCGGGTTGGAGAGATAGGCAGGATATCTCTCAATGCCATTTCCAGGGAATCCTAAGCAGGTGAAGGCATCTCCTTGGGAATACCCTGAAGGAAATGGTGAGCCACTGTGTGAGACAGAATGCTGGACTGAATGGGCTGTGGCCTGTTCCAGCAAGGCTGTTCTTATGTTCTTATGTGAAAAAGCAACTGTTGGTGTCTTCCTAACATGGAGAAAAGTCTACTGAAGTTGAAAGGCTTAACAACCATATTATCTCGCTTGCTCGCTCGCTTGCTCTTTCTTTCACACAACATGTAACATTGATCCTGCTAGCCATGAAGCAGAAGGTGAGATGCAGTTGTGCTGGGGAGAACACACACACACACACACACACACTCTTAGACAGACAGCTCCATGCTGAGGAAAATGTTCCCACAGCTAGTATCACAGCTGATATCAGGAGGAGTCTAATTGTCACACCCCCATAGAACATACACTTGTTCCAGACAAAGGAACAGATGGGAATAATAAATCTGTAAGTACTCAGGTTAAAAAAAATACACCACCCTCAATTCCCAAGTGAAGAAAATAGTTCTGAAATTATGGAGTGGCTGTAACTTAGGACTCTTGGCTTGTTGCTCCCAAACAAGCCAGGAACTGTAAACCTAGAAAAAATGGTAGCTGTGCTGTGCCATTAATCTGTGCAAGCATATCAGAAAATAAACAAGACAAAAAGACAAAAAACTTGGTCCACGAAAGCTAACATTAAAATAGAGGAGTTAGTTTTTAAGGTGCCACAATGTTTTTTGACATTGCCTCAGCATAATAGACTTCACACAGGCACAAATTGCTCCATATACTGTACAAATTCTCATAGTGAAGGCAATTTTTTTCTTGGGATTTCCAGCTCTCACTTCAACATATACAATGTGTCTTTTTTCCCCCACATAGCCCATAAATCTTAACTTTCTTTCCATAAAATACTAAAGAAAAATAAACTCAAATAATCTTCAATCAGACACTGATTTTAGTTGGGGTGGGGGAATATTTTTGGCACTGGATGCAATCAGTAATCCACACCAAGCTTTGACTCTGACACAAAAAGTTGTTAACAAAGTTGTCTGGAATTCCTTGCAGTAAAGACAATCAAGGGTCAACACCCATTCTTTCTGGGAAAGGAAATTGAGATGTGAAAATTAAACCTGGAGATCTCTTAATCTGTTTTTCAAAATCATAGAGCTCCTAATTATTATTCAGAAACATATTTCTTGTTATTAGGTCCACATTCTGGGGGGGGGGGGATAAAGTGTTCAATTCCCTGCCTTTTTAGCAAAACTAGGCATTGAGTGACTTTGACCTCATACACTGTCAAAGACATAGAAATTGGGGTTCTTGCTCATGTGGAGTGCCTACATGTGAACATGTCTTTCCATGTTAAGAAACTGATATACACAACCTAGACTCTCTCTACTTACCATATTTCACTATAACAAGGTTAGTACTGTACAGTAATGCCAAATTAGAGCTATTGAATCAGTTCAGGCTGTAGGACATCTGATAAATGAGAATGATCATCCACATAAGCATTTGTTAGAAAGCATATCAACCAACACATGGACTTTCATCTAATGTCTGAAATAGTATCACCTAAACACAGGTCTACTAACCACAATGAAAATCAAACAAAGAGAGATAGGAGAGCAGCAGATTCATGCTATGATCATACCCAGTCATTGCCCCCTTTTAGAAGGAAAGAGTTGTTGTGTATGCAACTGTATCACTTTAAGAATGTATGAATGTAACCTGACAATGATTACAATGTAACCCAGCTGTTAAAGGAACGCGAGCCAGCTACCCATAGAGGGCAGCTGCGAGCGTTCAGCTCACATGATTCAAATTCTCCCAATCACCGGCAGCCGCAGGAACCTTCCCGCGCAAGGAACACCTGGAGAAGATGGGCGTGACTCAGAATGACGTCACGCAGGTAGCGGCCAATGAGCTACAGTGCAACCTTTTTCAAATGTATTGTTGCAGTATAAAATGAGCTGTACCTTCGCCATTACCACATGTTCATCCTGACCATCATGCAATAAAGCTGTGTTTTAGCCCTCACTGCGGCTCCTTCTTTGTCTTCCGTGCAAGACACTAAATTGGCGACGAAGGTGGGATACATGGTGTATCCCAAGATCAAGCCTCACCAGTTCGACATCAGCGATCCCGAGCAATGGGAGCTGTACGAGTGCCAGTTTCGGCACGCAATGGATGCTGCAGGCATCGATGACGAAGGGAAGGTGCGCTCGCACTTCCTAGACCAGGTGGGGCCGGCCATGCTGATGAATTCTGGGGCCGGCCATTCTGATGAACCTGCTGGCTCCCCGGAAGGTCGATGCGGTGCCCATTGACCGCATCCTCACAACGCTGAGGGATCACTTCCAGCCGCCCGTCTCCATTTTTCCGGCCCGGGTCACTTTCCACAGGCGGGACCAGCGCCCGGGAGAATCCATGTCTGCCTACGCGGCGGTCCTCAGGCTGGCGGCCATTCAGTGCCAATGGGAGGACCTGGACATAGCCTTTCAAGACCGCATGCTGTGTGGCCTGAGGGACGAGGAGGTCCAGAGAAAGTTGATGACCCGCAACCATCGCCTCACGTTCAACGAGGTACTGCGAGAGGCCCAGGCGGCCCAGGCAGCGAGGAGCGGGGTCAGAGTCTTCAAATCCCGGGGGGCCGCACCTGAGAGGGCCAAGTCACCCATGCAAGCGGCCCGGCAGACTTCGGCACAAGCAGCCTGGCGGGCCCCCCGACAGCCCACAGGCACCCCAGCAACCTCCGAGGAGTCATCCACGACTGCGGACTCCTGCTCCAGCGAGGATGACGATGTGCAAAGAGTCAAGAGGCACGGAGAAAAGCACCGAGCCAGCAAGAGAGGAAACTGCCGTTGCGACGGTTGTGGGGCATCTCACGATCGAATGAGGTGCCCATTCTGGAAGGCCGAGTACCACATCGCCAGGGACTGCAGGCGCGGGCGAATGGAGGACAAGGGTTCATCGAAACACCCTCAAGCGCACCAACGCACGGTGGCCAGCATCAGAAAGGTCTCAGCCAACGACGATGCGGTGGCCGTGAACCGCATGGGCCTGGAGCACCACCGTTTCTTTGTAGAGGTACTGTTACAAGGGGTCCTGGCTAGGATGGAAATAGACTCGGGGTCGTCCTACTCCGTCCTGTCCCAGAAGGAGTTCCTGCGCATTCCCTCAAATGCGCGCCCCAAGTTGCGGGCCATGAAGTCGAACTTACGGGACGTGCAGGGTTATGGGATCCCAGTATTGGGGGGTGGGAAACTTCACGGTGAAGTTCAAAAGGTTCACAGAGAAACTGCCCTTAGTAGACCTGTTGCCTTTTGGGAACCCAGTGGTTTGCTCCCCTGTGAATTGAACTGTCCGGCATAAACGCCATAGAGACTGACCCAATTCGGGACGTGTGTGATGTGCACCCGGACGTCTTCAAAAAGGGGCTCGGGACTTACGAGGGGGCCCCGGTTTCTTTTGAGTTGGACCCAGAAATCTGGCCCATACGTCTCAAGCCAAGAAGAGTCCCCTTCGCCCTCAAGGACAAGATTGAGGCGGAACTGGACAAATTGGTGGGGCAGGGGATTTTAGTTCCAGTTGATTCTGCGGAGTGGGAAACTCCGATTGTTACAGCTCTACAATCCAATGGGGAGGTCAGGATTTGCGCTGACTACAAATGTACAATCAACAAGGCCATTCGGCCAAATGCATATCCGGTGTCAGTAGTTAGCCACTTACTGGCCACTTTGCCCGGGGGGAGGTGTTTTGCCAAGCTAGACCTGGCGCAGGCGTACCAGCAGCTCACGGTAACCCCAGCTGCTGCCGCTGCGCAAACCATCGTCAGGCATAAGGGAGCATTCAAGGTAACGCGCCTACAGTTCGGCGTAAATTCGGCCCCCGGGATCTTCCAGTCCCTTGTGGAACACCTTTTAAAGGGCCTTCCAGGCGTGCTCCCATATTTTGATGATGTTTTGATAACAGCGGGGAGCGAATCGGAACTAGCGAGAAGACTAGACAAGGTCCTCTCTGTATTCGAGAGAGCGGGACTGAGGTTGAGAAGGGACAAATGCGTGTTTTTCGCAAGGGAGGTTGAGTTTCTCGGGTTCAAGATAACCCCGGAGGGCATCAAGCCATCCTAGTCCAAGGTTGCGGCTGTGCAAAACGCCCCTCACCCCACTGCGAAACCGGAGCTGCAGTCATTCCTAGGGCTCCTGAATTTTTACTATTCCTTCTTGCCAAGGAAGGCATCTGTTGCAGAGCCACTGCATGGGCTACTTAAGAAAGATGCGGTTTGGCTGTGGGGAGATCGGCAGGAGAAAGCGTTCAAAGAGCTCAAAGCGCTCTTGTCCTCGGATGCCGTCCTGACCCATTTCGACCCGAGGAAACCGGTAGTTTTGGTCTGTGATGCATCACCAGTGGGGGTGGGGGCAGTGCTGTGCCACATGTTAGAGAACGGGTGGGAAGCCCGGTTGCCTTCTATTCCAGGTCACTTTCAAAGGCGGAGCGCCATTATGCGCAAACAGATAGAGAGGCCCTGGCCATAATCGCGGGAACAAAGAAGTTCCACGATTTCCTATACAGCCGCGAGTTCACAGTTGTGACTGATCATAAGCCCCTTTTGGGAATTTTTACTACAGGCAAATCCTGTCCCCCAGAATGCTGCATTGGGCGATTTTCCTCAACGCCTACCAGTACAAGCTGGTCCATCGCCCAGGGAAGGAGATCTCCCATGCAGATGCGCTGTCCTGATCTCCCCTCCCTAGTTTAGGAGACCCCGAATGCGAGGTAGAGCAGGACCACCAAGTTCTGCTAATCGAGTCTCTTGACTCACCCCCATAGTTCCCACAGACCTTGCCAAAACCACGGCGGCCGACAAAATCCTGTCCCAAGTCAGTTCATGGGTGAGGAAAGGGTGGCCCGCAACTCCCCCCAAGGAGGGATTCAAATCGTTTTTCAGGTGCAGAGTAGAGCTTTCCCTTGAAAGGGGCTGCCTTATCTGGGGCCAGCGGGTGGTCATTCCAGAGAAGTTACAAGCAAAGGTGCTGAGGTTAATGCATACCAGCCACCCGGGAATAGTGTGTTCCAAAGCACTGGCCAGGAGCTATTTCTGGTGGCCCCAGATAGACGCAGATATAGAGCACTTGGTGGGCACATGCGAGAGCTGCCAGAGCTCTTGGCTCGAGGAGTCCCGGCTGCCCCATAGGGAATGGGACTCGGCCCGCGGGCCATGGTCCCGAGTACACGTCAACTTCGCTGGCCCCTTTCATGGGTCCATGTTTCTGCTGATAGTCGACTCATATTCCAAATGGCTAGAAGTCATTCCAATGTCTAACACCTCATCTGCCGCAACCATTAAACAATTGCTCAAGGTGTTCAGTTGTTTCGGCCTGCCGGACATCCTTGTGAGCGATAACGCCAGTACTTTTACGTCTGTGGAATTCAAGGCATTCATCGAGAGGAATGCCATCCGGTACATTACCTCTGCCCCATTTCACCCCGCCACAAACGGTCAGGTAGAGCGCCAAGTGTGCACTACGAAAGACACACTGTGGCGCATGGGTCCCGGTGAATTGAACCTCCAACTGTGTCAGTTCCTCATTTGTTATAGGGCAACTCCCCTAGCTTCAGGACTTTCGCCGGCTGAACTCCTCATGCGGAGGAGGCCGGTAACACTTTTTGATTGGTTGGATCCGACCAGGGTGGAGGATGAGGGGAGAAATATAGAGATAGAAAGCTCCAAAAGCTTTGCGGTAGGGGACCCGGTTCACTGCAGAAATTACACAACCTCGGGACCAACGTGGGTTCCAGGAACGGTCATTGAGCAAACGGGGCCAGAGTCTTACAGGGTTGAAACTAGCACAGGTCTACTGTGGAGAAGGCACGCTGACCAGCTCAGAAGGTGAGTCACCAGGGAAAGAGAATCAGCGTTAGGGTTCTCCCCCACCCATTTAACCCAAGGGGGAGACACGGGGACGTCCTCGGGTTCAAATACATACCCTGGATTCTCAAACGAGGAGGAGGATACTTTGAAAGAGTGGGATGAGTTTGATTTTATGTTGCAATACCAGGGGGATGTCGCGGAGTGGTCCCCCACCTGTCTGAGTGAGAAGAGGGTATTTAGTTCAGCCCCTGGTACCTCCAGCCCTCCCAGTCATTTTGTTCTAGAGTTTACCACATCACCGAGACCCCCAAACCAGGCAGCAGGGGGAAGTTCGTTCTCTCCATCCCCAAGAACACCGAGTCAGGCAGCAGGGGGTAGCACAAGTACGCCAGTTGCAGGCGCAAGAAACCGGGGCGGGACAACAAGGGTCTCCTCGTCGGTTCTGAGGTTCGTGCTGGGGGGGTCGCCAGGCACCACGCGTGACAGGCAGGGGTTCACATCCCAGTTACATGTTCCGTTCCCCTCTCCAAATGCAAGGGTGTCACAGAGTCCCCGCCAGACGGCTAATGAGTCCCCCCTTTCTGTGGCAGGACGAGAGTCTGCGGAACTCAGAGCCTCTAGTTCCCCTGAGCTCAGCCAAGCAGTCGTACGCCCCAAGCGCACATGCGGGAAGCCACAATGGTTGAGGGACTTCATCCCATCCTAGGGGGGAGGAGTGTTGTGTATGTAACTGTATCACTTTAAGAATGTATGAATGTAACCTGACAATGATTACAATGTAACCCAGCTGTTAAAGGAACGTGAGCCAGCTATCCATAGAAAGCAGCTGCGAGCATTCAGCTCACATGGTTCAAATTCCCCCAATCACCGGCAGCCGCGGGAACCTTCCCGCGCAAGGAACACCTGGAGAAGATGGGCGTGACTCAGAATGATGTCACGCAGGTAGCAGCCAATGAGCTACCGTGTAACCCTTTTCAAATGTATTGTTGCAGTATAAAATGAGCTGTACCTCCGCCATTACCACATGTTCATCCTGACCATCATGCAATAAAGCTGTGTTTTAGCCCTCACTGCAGCTCCTTCTTTGTCTTCCGTGCAAGACACTAAAAGAGTGGAACACTTTAACTTTGTATTTGAAAGAACTCTGAACTTGTCAGCAGATCAGGTATTGCTGAGATACCTGGCAGCAGACTGGAACACCAGAAATGAGCAGGACTTGTTGATATTAAGGGCAGAAGGTATCCATCGTAGAGCAATTTTCAGGTGTTGGTCTTTGGGCATATGTAGGATGTGGCCAACAAATTGCATCCAATGTTCATTCACAGTTCTTGGCAAGTGTTCTGAATCTGATCTTTGTAGTACCTCTTCATTAGTAATATGATCATATTAAAATACAACATACCGTAGAAGAGAGGGGGGACACCCAAGTATATGGGTGACTTTGCTAAATTGTTCAGTGTTTTACACAGACCACAGACAGTGGAACCTATTAGAATGATATCATTTTCTTCGCTCCCTCTCTGCCTTTTCCCTATCCTTGTCTGTTATGTGATCTGTTCTGTCATCTTTGTATAGCTGTATACATTAATGATTTATATCAAACAGTAGCAGTTGTAGTTGTAGATACGGGGGGGGCAAAAATGCTCTTAGAAATGCTCTTGGGAAGCAATGGGTATCTGGAGCTAAAGCACTAGAACACTTCCCCACACCCTATAGTATTTTTCCATTTTACTGGTTATACCAGAACCCCCAACAGTCAAAAGCTATATTTCCTTCCATCGCTATCTATCTGCTGCATGGCTGCTCTTTAATTTAACTCTCTTGTTTATTTCCTTTATCCTATATATTTTTTCATTTCCTTTCAATAGTGGAGACATTACAGATCGATCCTTATTTTTTCTAGTGTTAGCTTCTCTCATTTCCTGGCTATGTCTGCTGAGCCAGCTATAGGAGAGTAAAAGAACCTTAGAGCTGGAGGAAAACAGATTTTTGAGCTAAACAGAAATACCCCAGTAAAATCATAAAATATGCCCCAATCTCAATGGCGAAAGTAAGAACTCCTTTGCAAAAAAAATTCCAGCAAGGTGGCAGAAAAGGAAGCAGAGTAGGAGAGAAGAAAACAAACAGACCAGAAGAAAAAGAGAGAAACAGTAATATGGAAGGGTGTGTTTTCCTAGTTTGGAGCTGGGAGGGATGTTCTGCATCCGATGAGGAGAAGCAGGGGGAGGCTAAGAAGGAGTGGGTAATAGGACAGGAAAAGGAAGATGAAGTGGAATCATTTATATTGTGAGAAGAGGATGCATGGGAAGAGGTTGGAGAGAACTGGCCACCTGTCTTCTGCATGGCTGGATCGGATGACTATGGTGGGAATCAGGAACCTGAGGCTACAGCATTGTGCCTGCTCACAGCAGCACCCATCTCGACTAAGTTCTTGCTCTGGAGGGGCAAGCAGTGGCAAGCATGCTGACGGAGGAGAAGAGGAGATCAGAGTCACTAAGCCTAGTTAACATCTCTTGCCTTTAGTGGCCATCTCTTAAAGGACACACCCTGGATTGGGACTCATTTGCCTTGCCCGCTTCCTGGGGCCTGGACTCTGGAGGACTCTAGTGAAAGCTAAGCAAAGCAATCCCACTTATGTACTGCCCCATAGCATTTAGTTCACTCTCTGGGCGGTTCACAAGTTAATTAACATTTTCCCCCCAACATGCTGGGTAATCATTTTACCGACCATGGAAGGATGGAAGGCTAAGTCAACCTTGATTCCTGGTCAGGACCGAACTCACAACCTTTTGGTTGCAGGACAGCAGTTTAACCACTGCGCCACCAGTGAAGGCCACTATGCCCCCCAAATGTGCTAAGCTCAAGGGTCTAATGAAGGGAACACCCGCTCAGAGGAAACAGGCGAGAGGCAGTCTGGGGTGATACTGTACCTTTAATAAGCAGCACTTGGACCCATGACACAAAGTTGGAGCCCAAGGAATCGTGGTTGTGTGACTCTCCTGTTGCAAGCCCAACAGGGAAGCGGGCAGCAGGCACCCACAGACACAAACATTTGTAGACTCTCTGCTTGCATTTGACAAAGTGGACTATGGGTCAGAAAAGTTTCATATCATATCAAATAAAACTTGCCAGTCTTTAAACCAGGGTTGCCCAAACTAAGACCCATTGGCTGGATCCGGCCCCCAAACCAATTCATCCAGCTGGTGGCGCCCTCATCGCTCCCGAAAATGGAAGTAAAACACACCCATACAGGCACGTTTTACTTGTTTCTGGAAGCGACAGATGAATTGGTGTTGGGGGGCGGATCTGGCCCATGGGCCATAGTTTGGGCACCCCTGGTTTAAGCAGAGAACATGGCAGCCTAAAATCTATCTCATCCTGTTGCAAAACAGATTGCAAGGCACTTTTTACTTCTGCTTCTGGTGGGAGGAAACACGTGGCCGGCCCGCGGCTTGAAAGGTTTGGGTACCCCTGCTTTAAAGTGCCACATGACTCTTTATGGCTTATGTTCCATGGCCACCATCCCTCAAAAATCAGTTTTGTGTGTTATTTTCAATACGATTCCAAAACTCTCATTTTCCTTAGTCTCCAATGCAATTTCTTTTCTCACCCTCCTCCTCCCTCGTGTCATATGGTGTTTGACACAGTTTAACTCCCCGAACTAAGCACTAGAAAAATTCACTTCTCAAACATAAACACAGTACCCTTATGTCAAACTTTTAAACTTAATAACTGTGGAATGGCAGAAATCTGTACAAACACACAAGTGCTGTTGTAGCTATTGCTGTTGGCCTGCAGGACTGAGCATGGCTGCCAAGTCTTTTAATGAGGAAATACTTACAAACCTAGCCCCGAGGTAAAGCTTTGGTGAAATGGGTGTTTTTTTAAAAGGGTAATTAATAATAATAATCCTGTATTCACAGCAGCAGAGAAGCAGCCTATGTTTATTTTTAAAATAATGAAAAATTAAAAGAAATTCGCAGCAAATCCTGCAATGCTGGCATCAAATAACCAAAAGGGCGTGACAAGCTGCCACACAGATACATATGGAGATACCCTTTTAATACAGACAGAAGTAGAGCAGTGTTTTAGTATAATATTATGGAGTCTATCTGGCTTTTCCAGAAACCATCCTTCTAACCACTCAATTAAAAGCATGTTTTATGGCTAAAAAGGGCACTAGAGGAAGATGCTGGTCCCTTCTTGCAGAGGGTTCATTAATGGGGAACAGAATAACTGGTTTATGTGTCTACTGCTGCTTCTAAGGCAGCAACAAATTGGCCATGATCAAGGGTAGACTGAGTAACTAATGTTCATTATTTTAATGAATCAAACGGATAGTGTCAGGTGCACCCTTGATTCTGAAGTGGTTTTTCCTAAGCCACAAAATTCTGAATTGTGACTCTTGCTAAGTCACAAAAGCTGTTTTGAATTTGGCACAGGAAAGCAGTTGCTCACAAAACGACCTGCCCACCCCTGCACATATAACTCCCACCCACCCCCAAGCCAAATGAAGCAGCATAGCAACAGAACTCCACAGGTTTTATACTGAACTAGGATTTGGGGGGGAAATCCAGCAGTGTGAAAAACAAGCCATCAAGAGCTCTTTGACTGGAATCTGATGGCTTGTCAGAGTCAAATTCCTTTACCTAATGAGGAAACCACAAAAATATAACAGTGGAATTTTATATATACAATTCACATATGTGAATATATACAGACAGAATCATTATGGACCAGATGTTTAGGAACAGCTGTGTCTTTTTATGCCAGCATATTGAGGCAGGCACAGTGCTGAGTCCTGATCTATACTTGACACCATAAAAGAATTACCTGCCGTCTCCCTGACATTTTGATTCCCCTCCAGTTACATAGGAGGAGATGGTATCAAAATCCAGTCTCTATGTGCTGTAGCAACCTAAAGTTACACCAGTAACAAGCTGTTGTGTCCTAAAGCCTGTGCCTTTAAACAATGTACCTATCCATGTGTATCCAATGTAACCTCTTCTATGTGTAACATTGTAACCTCCAGCTGCATCACTGTAACCTTAATAGGACGCGAGCTAGTGACCACTAGATGGCAATAGCGAGCGTCCAAGCTCATTGGTCCAAGACTCACCTAGAACAACAGCGCGGGAAGATTCCCGCCACTACCTTCACCTGGACAAGAAGGGCGTGACCTGCAATGACGTCACGCAGCCTGTAGCCAATAGGCTATCAAGGAGCCACATTCAAATGTATAGCCACTGTATATATTGAGCTGTTCGTCCGCCATTACCTCATGTTCCCACTGACCAGCATGTAATAAAGTTGTGTTAAGCCAGCTCTTCGGCTGTCCTGGTGTCTTTGGTCCCATACACTAAATTGGCGACGAGGATAGGATAATGGCTGCCCACGGGACCAAGACATACGCCGGTTTCGACATCAAGAAACTGCAAGATTGGGAACTCTTCGAAATGGACTTCCAAGGCGCGCTGGTGGAGTTCGAGGTTAAGGACGAGGCGAAGAAAAGAGCCATCCTCACCAGAATGCTCGGGCACGACGGCAAGAGGGTATTGATTGACCTCATCGCACCCAAAAAGGCGGCTGAATTCAAGGCAGAAGAGCTCCTGATGGTGTTGCGAGACCATTTTCGGCCCTCGGTGGCAATGTTTCCCGCTCGGAGCGCGTTTTGGAGGCGAGTCCAAGCGCCTGGTGAGTCGGTCGCCGCTTTCGTAGCCCATGCAAATGGGAGAATTTGGAAGTCACCCTCAGGGACTGCGTGCTATGCGGCCTGAAGGACGCTGAGATTCAGCGCACGCTAATGAATCAGGAGCCGCCCCCCACATTGCAGGAGGTCCTGAAAGCGGCACAGGCCGCGGAAGCCACGAAGGCCGGGGTGCAAGAGCTCCAGGACTGGCGGCCGAAGGCCGACAAAGCAGAGAGTTCGGTGCACGCAGCCCGGCGAATTTCGAAATCGTCCGCCGAAAGCAGCGACGACGAGGACGTCCGGAGGGTCCGGAAGGAGGGCCGGCATTGCGACGGCTGCGGGGCGGCTCACGACCGTGCCAGGTGCCCGTTCAGAAAGGCCGAGTGCCACAACTGCGGGCGACACGGGCACATAGCCAAAGTCTGCAGACAACGGCGCAAGGACCGGAGGAGCTCGCCCGACCGCCCAGCGAGGGACCGGAGGAGCTCGCCCGACCGCCCAGCGAGGCCAGACTGCTCGACGAGACTAAAGGATGGCGCCCGGCCCACGAGGAAGCAGGACGGCGTGGGCCGCATCTCCGACGACAGCGACGACAACGCCCCGGTTTTCAGCGTGTCCATGGGACACCCCCGTTACTTTGTTGAGGTACTGGTGCAAGGGGCCCCTGTTAGGATGGAGATTGACTCTGGCTCCTCTTACTCAATCATTTCCCAGAGGGAGTTTTTGAGAATTGCCCCCCGCGTACGGCCCAAGCTCAAAGCATTGAGGTCCACGCTTCGGGACGTGCAAGGGAACAGTATCCCGGTGTTGGGGGTTGGGAATTTCCAGGTTCAGTACAAGTGGCATGCCGCGGAACTCCCCCTAGTCGTTCTTAAGGGGGGTAATTGCAGCCTCCTCGGGACTCAATGGTTTCAGCCCCTGGGTCTGTTCATTGGGGGGGTGCACGCCGTTGGGTCTGACCCGATACAGGAGGTGTGCGACGCGCACCCCAAAGTCTTCAAGAAGGGACTTGGGAAATTCAATGGACCCCCAGTAGCATTCGACCTGGACCCGGAGGTCCGCCCAATCAGACTCAAACCGCGCCGGGTGCCTTTTGCACTCAAGGACAAAATAGAAGCGGAACTGGACAAATTAGTGGGCCAGGGGATTCTTGTTCCTGTTGATTCCGCGGAGTGGGAAACTCCAATTGTCACAGCATTGAAGGCCAATGGGGAGGTTCGCATTTGCGCCGATTATAAGTGCACCATTAATAAGGCAATCCGCCCTAATGCGTACCCGGTGCCGGTGGTCAGCCATTTGCTAGCCAGGTTACATGGGGGAAAGTGTTTCGCTAAGCTCGACCTGGCGCAGGCCTATCAGCAACTCATGGTAACCCCTGCCGCAGCTGCTGCACAGACCATAATCACGCATAAGGGGGCGTTCCAGGTGACGCGCCTCCAATTCGGCGTGAACTCGGCGCCTGGGATTTTCCAGTCGCTCGTGGAACGCCTCCTCAAAGGGCTGGATGGCGTTTTACCATATTTTGATGACGTATTGATAACGGGGGGGAGTGAGGTTGAGTTGGCTGAAAGGCTAAACAGGCGGGGTTGAGGTTGCGAAAAGACAAATGCGTCTTCTTCGCGAAGGAGGTTGAGTTCTTAGGGTTCCGAGTAACACCTGAGGGGATCAAACCGTCCAAATCCAAGGTGGCCGCCATCAAGAAAGCTCCTCGCCCCACATCCAAGCCCGAGTTGCAGTCGTTCCTAGGGCTCTTAAATTTCTACCACTCCTTCCTTCCACGGAAGGCTGCGGTGGCTGAGCCGCTTCACAAGTTGCTCAAGAAAGATGCGGCATGGAAGTGGGGCGATGACCAGGAGAGGGCATTCACGGAACTGAAACAACTCCTGGCGTCTGACGCCATTCTGACCCATTTCGACCCCAAACGGCCGGTGGTACTGATCTGTGATGCATCCCCGGTGGGGGTGGGGGCAGTGTTATGCCACGTGTTGGAAAACGGGAGGGAGGCCCCAATAGCGTTTTACTCCAGGTCCCTGTCCCAAGCGGAGAGAAACTACGCCCAGACAGACAGGGAGGCGCTGGCGATAGTTGCGGGGACCAAAAAATTTCACGATTTTCTGTATGGCCGCCCTTTCACCATCGTGACTGACCACAAGCCCCTACTAGGCATTTTTACCGCAGATAAGCCCACGCCACAGATCCTGTCCCCGAGAATGCTTAGGTGGGCCATTTTTCTCAACGCCTACCAGCACGCGTTGGTGTACCGGCCCGGGAAAGAGATCAGCCATGCGGACGCCCTATCAAGGTCCCCCCTTTCCCTAACGCAGAGCCAGATGGGCGGAGAGGGGTGTGACTGCCAGGTGCTCATGATAGAGGTTTTGGATTCACCCCCCATAGTGCCCGCCGACATTGCCACAGCGACAAGGAAGGACAAGACGTTGGCAGCGGTTTGCTCCTGGGTGCAGAAAGGGTGGCCGGCGTCTTCCCCAGCAGAGGAATTTGCCCCATTTTTTTAGGAAGAAGCTGGAACTGTCCCTAGAGAGGGGGTGCCTCTTGTGGGGGCAGAGGGTGGTGATCCCTACATCTCTTCGACCACGGGTGCTTAAACTGCTGCACGTCAGCCACCCCGGAATTGTGCGCTCCAAAGCGCTGGCCCGGAGTTACTTCTGGTGGCCCCAGTTAGACGCTGACATCGAGCACATGGTCGGCACTTGCGAGAGCTGCCAATGCTCCAGACCGGAGGAGGCCCGCCTTCCCCACAGGGAATGGGACGCGGCTAAGGGGCCGTGGTCCCGGGTGCACATAGATTTCGCGGGCCCGTTCCGAGGAACCCTGTTTCTCCTTGTTGTGGACGCTTTCTCCAAGTGGTTGGAGGTCATCCCAGTCACGAGCACCTCCTCAGCTGCGACAATCAAGCATTTGCGGAGGATTTTTTCCACGTTCGGCATACCCAACACTCTAATTAGCGATAACGCTAGTTGCTTCACGTCCGCTGAGTTCAGGGCATTCACAGAGATCAACGCCATCCGGCATATCACCTCCGCCCCTTTCCATCCGGCCACCAATGGCCAAGTGGAGCGCCTCATACGCACCACGAAGGACGCGCTGTGGCGCATGGGCCCCGGGGACCTCAACCTGCAAGTGTGTCAGTTTCTGCTAGGGTACAGGGTGACCCCGCCAGCGTCAGGCTACTCCCCTGCGGAGCTTTTAATGCGCAGGAAGCTGACCACCATACTCACTAGACTAGATCCCATGAGAGTTGAGGACAAGGGGAGGAACATAGGGTTAGAAGCCACCAAGAGTTTCAGCGTGGGTGCCCCGGTACATTGCAGGAACTACGCCAGCGCGGGGCCAGCCTGGGTGCCGGGGGTGGTCGTGGAACAGACCGGTCCCGTATCGTACCACGTGGAGACCAACACAGGTCTACTGTGGCGGCGGCACGCAGACCAGCTCCGGAGCCGGGTCCCAGGGAATCAGGGCGCCGGAAACACGGATACAAATTCAGCGTTAGGGTTCTCCCCCACCCGTTTAGCCCAAGGGGGAGGAGAGGGGGGTCGAGAGTCCCCACCAAGGGGGGAGGAGAAGGAATTTGTCCTCGTAGATATCCCGCGGGATCCCCCAACAGAGTTTGATTTTGATTTTCAGAACCGGGGGGGGGTTCGGAGTGGTCCCCCACCCATCCAAGTGAGAAGAGGGGTTTTACGTTAGCCCCTGGTGCCCCCGGTTCAACCACAACGGAATCTACCCGTTCCCCTAAAGCTGCAAAACCGCAGCAAGCCTCTAACAAGTCTCCCTCTCCCATTACAGGACAAGGGTCCAGGGAACAAGGAAGCGGGAGCGGCCCCCGGGTGGGCCAACCCACATCGCGGCCCAAACGCGAGTGCAATAAACCATCTTGGCTAAGAGACTTCGTCTCATCCTAGGGGGGAGGGGTGTTGTGTCCTAAAGCCTGTGCCTTTAAACAATGTACCTATCCATGTGTATCCAATGTAACCTTTTCTATGTGTAACATTGTAACCTCCAGCTGCATCACTGTAACCTTAATAGGACGCGAGCTAGTGACCACTAGATGGCAATAGCGAGCGTCCAAGCTCATTGGTCCAAGACTCACCTAGAACAACAGCGCGGGAAGATTCCCGCCACTACCTTCACCTGGACAAGAAGGGCGTGACCTGCAATGACGTCACGCAGCCTGTAGCCAATAGGCTATCAAGGAGCCACATTCAAATGTATAGCCACTGTATATATTGAGCTGTTCGTCCGCCATTACCTCATGTTCCCTCTGACCAGTATGTAATAAAGTTGTGTTAAGCCAGCTCTTCGGCTGTCCTGGTGTCTTTGGTCCCATACACTAAACAAGCACAATACCAGCACAAGGAGAAAAGGTAGGACAAGGAAGATGGTGGAGGAACAGGGCCATAGCGAATAGCAATAGCAATAGCGATAGCGACTTTGCCCACCCTGAGTTAGCAGTTTGCTCACCCTCAAATTCCCGGCTGCATGACATATGGCCCTGTGGAGGAAGCATGCTCAGTATAGCAGAGATCCTATGCACCTTGGCACAAAGCTATGGAAACAGAACAGGCACTGTGACCCTAGAACATAAGAACAGCCTTGCTGGAACAGGCCACAGCCCATCCAGTCCAGCATTCTGTCTCACACAGTGGCTCACCATTTCCTTCAGGGTATTATTCCCAAGCAGATTCCTTCACCTGCTTAGGATTCCCTGGAAATGGCATTGAGAGAAATCCTGCCTATCTCTCCAACCCGGAGGTTGTCCTTTGGTATCCATACCTAAGCAGTGGTTAAACTGCTGTCCTGCAACCAAAAGTTTGTTTCAATCCTGACCAGAGATCAAGGTTGACTCAGCCTTCCATCCTGCCGAGGTCAGTAAAATGAGTACCCAGCACTAAAGGCTATGGGGTGGTATATCAGTATGATTGCTTTGCTTAAAGAGACTGAATGCTAAATTCACTGGAAAGCCCTGAATATTTGCTAGAGCAGTTCCACCAATTGCTGTCTTGCAGAGATCACAGAAGAATTGATTTTAGGATCTTCAATTGCCATTGTGAATTTTTGTGTGTGTGCAAAACCAAAAAGGGAGGGGGGACACAAAGTAAAACTAAGTTGAAAATTTGAACCTCCATGTACTGAAGAAATGACTCAGTGTATTTTATCAATATCCTAGTTTCTTTCCATCATGGTGCTCTGACATTTTAAAATGGCATTTCCTCCCATCTGTTGCACATTCACAGACAAAAGAGTGGGGGAGAATTCCCTAGCAATATTGCAGTCAAAATTAATGCATTTTTACAATTATAGTCACCCTTGACCTAGAAAGATAGCACTCCTGATTGCTCATCGAACAGTTGCCACCCATAGCAACACATACCTAGGTGAGTTGTTTAAATATATATAGCCTCTGCAGCTATATTAAAGACCAGAAAGATTCAAATCCCCACAGCAACAACAGTGCAATGTTCTGTTTTCCCTCAAGCACACCAGTCTGGAGAACATCTGCTACAGCAATGTTAGCAAAATATGAGTTAAAAATATATTTAAATTATGTGGCTGATAAGGGGACCTTTCCTCTTTCTTTTTTACACAGCCATGTAGTTTCACTCTTCTTCCTCTGCAGTTTTAAAAAATATCTCACACTGCTTGTTACATCTGGCCCTTATAAGCACCAGTCCAGACAACGATGAACAGAACAGCAACAGTCTTTATTCAACAGTCTGTTCGAGATGAGCTTACAAGGCATTCCAGATACAGAGTTGGCTATACAATCCCAGTGGAGTCAGCCTTGTAGGAGGCAATAACTAGCTACCATAGAAGTGTAGCATAATGGAGGAGACCCAGGCTTAGCGCTAGCAGGCTACCTGTACAGAGTGGGAAGTATAGGTCTGGTCCGGCCCCACCCGTGTTTACCCGTGGGGCTTATATAGTGTCTCCCCGGTGGTAGCTTCTTGATACAAAGTAGCGACCCGCCAGACAAATGTAACTAACCAGTCATAACAGGTAATATATATACGGTATTTAACTAATGGAGAACAGGATCCAAAACAGTAACCAATCACAGGGCTTGGATTAGCATAATGAGCGTGTCCTGTAAAGAGGCTTTCGCGCCACTTTAGGTTCCTAATTTGGTTGGCGGGAAACCACCATTTTCCTCTTGCAAGAGCGTTGCCCACGCTACTTGCAAGGGTGCCTCAATACACAACACTGCTGCTGTCACTTACATAAATTGTTAGTCTTTCTTCTTCTCAAGGTTCTGCATCTTAAAGCTTTTTCTCCAAAATTGGACTGCTTCCTTTTCAGCATCATGAAGGGTTGGTTGGTTGGTTGGTTGGTTGGATGGTTGCTTGCTTGCTTGCTTGCTTGGTTTCTTTCTTTCACCATTTTTCCTTCTCTGTGTCTGTTCTGTCTCCAGAATGAAATGCAGATTTTCTGTCATGCAAAGAAAATGGATTTAGTTTTACTTTTGGGGGGAGGGAATCCCAAAATGCACAGCAGCTACAAGATGGGGATTGTTGATTCAGTAATACCATGAGCAAGAAGGATCTTGGAACTGTTGTAAATCATAAGCTGAATATGAGTCAACAGTGCAGTGTGGTGGCAAAAATGGCAAATGTTATTTTAAGCTACATTAACAGAAGTACAGTATAGTCTACAAAACCAATGAGATGCTAGTCCCCCTCTAGTCAGCACCAATTAGGTCTCATCTAGAGTCCTGTATCCAGTTCTGAACACCATACTTTAAGAAGTATGATAACAAACTGGAACAAGTTCAGAGGAGGGCAACAAGGATGATCTGGGGATTGGAAACCAAGCCCTATAAGGAAAGACTGGAAGAACTGTACATATTTAATCTTAAGAAAAGAAGACTAAGTGGGAGGGGGGAGGGATATGATAGCATTTTTCAAATACTCGATAGTCATAAAGAGGAAGGGCAGGATCTTTTCTCAATCATTCCAGGGTGCAGGTCACATAATAACTGGCTGAAACTAGCCATTTATAGGTTGAATCAGGATTGAACTCAGAATATTTTGGCTGCAGTATAGCAGTTTAACCACGGTGCCACCAGGCACTTTTGAGCAGGGGTTTGGAATTCATTACCTAATTGGCTCTATCCAACTCAGTTATTTTACAGTTCTATAGCATTTCTTTTAAAGGATCATTCATACTGGCCAGATGGGTACAGTTGTAATAACATTACTGCTTTGTGTTTTTTTGAGGCCTGTTCTTTTTGGACCCTGAATGTGGACTTTGTTGTACCTTGGGTTTTTCTTCACATCTCTAATCAGTGAACACCATGTTCCCTAAAGACCATTTGTTTGCATTTGTTTTTATTATTCTCAGTTATTTGGATGATGTGTCACAGTGATGGCTAACCTTGGCACTCCAGGTATTCTTGTACTTCAAATACCAGAAGCCCAAGTCAGCACTCCCTGCTGATCAGGGTTCCTGGGAATTGAAGTTCAAGAAATTCTGGAATGCCAAGGTTAGTCATCAGGGCCCTATCAGCTTGGCTTCTTCCTCCCCTTGTTGCTATGGCCTTCAATTTATGGAAAGCACAACTAAAAAAGGCTTCTACCATGTTGTCATTTTATCACCCTGCTTATTCAACTTATACACAGTGCACATAATGCACAATGCAGGGATGGAGGAATCACAATATGGGATCAAAACTGCTGGGAGAAACATCAACAATTTGAGATATGCAGACGATACCACCCTAATGGCAGAAAGTGAGGAAGAACTAAAGAAGCTCCTGATTTGGTTGAAAGAAGAGAGTACAAAAGCTGGCTTGAAACTCAATATCAAGAAAACCAAGATAATGACAACAAGCCCTATCAGTTCCTGGAAAATAGATGGGGAAGAAGTAGAAGCAGTGACAGATTTTACTTTCTTAGGATCCAAGATCACTGGAGATGGTGATTGCAGCCATGAAATAAAAAGGCGACTGATTCTTGGGAGACAAGTGATGAGAAACCTGGGGAACATAGTGAAAAGTAGAGACATCACCTTGCAAACAAAAATTCACATAGTCAAAGCAATGGTATTCCCGATGGTAATGTATGGTTGTGAGAGCTGGACCATAAAGAAAGCTGAGCACAGAAGAATCGGGGCCTTTGAAATGTGGTGTTGGAGGAGAATTTTAAGAGTACCCTGGACAGCGAGGGGAAGAAACTTGTCGATCTTAGAAGAAATCAACCCCGACTGCTCCTTGGAAGGTCAAATAGTGAAGATGAAGCTAAAGTACTGTACTTTGGACATCAAATGAGAATTCACTTGAGAAGGCCTTGATGCTGGGAAAGGTTGAGGGCAAAGGAAGAAAGGGGCAGCAGAAAATGAGATGGCTCGATGGTATTGTTGATGCAATGGGCACAGAGTTGGGTGGGTTGAGGAGGATGGTGGAGGATAGGGGTGCCTGATGTGCAATGGCCCATGGGGTTGCAGGGGGTCAGAACCAACTGTGCAACTGAACTACAACAACAAAAATGTGGTCATGTAATCATTTTTCTTTCCAGACTTCTGCTTGGTGTCCAGATCCTATTGTTTTCCACTCCTGTGTTTTCTCTCTGCTTCTCCTGTCTTTTTTCTTTTTAACTTCAACATAATTTCTGTTATGAGGAGAAAAGACAGAGTATATGTCTGCAAGCATTATGTTTTTATTTCCATGTCCTTCAGTATTCAAGTGCAATAACATACTATGATTCAGGAGCAATAGAGTGAAATGTGGGTCAATGGGTCAAGCAGGCTTTTTGAAGTGATGTAGGTAAGAGCAAAAATAGGAAACAATGCATATGTTGGCAAAATCCCCCCCCCCCAACTTACTTATTAGTCTTGGCAGATAAACAACCACTGATACGAGGGGAGTGGAACTCATTATATACAAGATAGTACAGTATTGCCATGCAACCCAGATCTTTTTTAAAAGAGGTTTACATGGATATTTAAACTGCAACTTTAAAGGTGCCCTTACAAAGAAGGCTGTTGCCTATGAAGGTTTCATGCCATAACACAGATTTATTTGTCCCAAAGCAAAGGATAATTTCTCCCAAGAGTCTGTGAGAAAAGCTGACCATTTAAGGAGAAGGAAAGGAGTGTGTAATACTACAGAAATTTTGGTGTATGCAAACCAAGACACAGGACACAGCCTCGGGCTGGGTTAACTCAGGTTTATTGCATCGTGGACAGAGGGAACATGAGGTAATGGCGGATCGATAGCTCTTTATATACAGCAGTAATACATTTGAACGTGGTGCCATGGTAGCCCATTGGCTACTGTCTGCGTGACGTCATTTCAGGTCACGCCCTTCTTGTCCAGGTGTAGGTGGTGGCGGGAAAACTTCCCGCGCTGTTGCCTTTGATGAGTTCGGACCAAGAGAGCTTGGACGCTCGCTGCTGCCAGCTGGTGGTCATTAGCTCGCGTCCTATTACAGGGTTTATATGATACAGCTGAAGGTTACATTGTTGCTATAGGCAATGTTACATTGGCTCAGATACATTGTAATCCATGTGTACAATAAAACCATCAGAACACAACACCCCTCCCCCCTAGGACGAGACAAAGTCTCGAGCCCACACTTAAACACACTCCCCCCCCTTAGGAGACAAAGTCTCTCAGCCAAGATGGCTTATTTCGAACACGCTGGGGTCTCGATGCGGGCTGCCTCTCCCCGGGTTTGCTACCTTCTCTTTGTCCCCTGGTTTCCTGTCCTGTAATTGGAGAGGGAGACTCGTTAGTGACTTGCCGCGGCTCCGCGGCGTTGTTGGGAGGTGTGCTCTTTCTTAGGGAAAAACCGGGGGCACTGGGGGCTAACGAAAAACCCCTCTTCTCGCTTGGATGGGTGGGGGAACACTCCTGACAACCCCCCCGGCTCGCAAAATCAAAATCACAATCGGGGGCAGCGGTCGCGCACTCCTCTCCCCCTTCCCCGGCCCCTGATAGGACTGGCGTATCAAAAGGGTATGAGTCGGGGCCACTGCTTCTGCCTTCCCCCCTTGCTTCGGACTGTTGTCCACTGCTGTCTCCCCCTTGGGTTAAGCGGGTGGGGGAGAACCCTAACGCTGAATCCTGTTGCTGAGCCCCACTGACTGGCCCACTCACTCGGTGCCTCAGTTGATCAGCGTGCCTCCTCCAGAGGAGGCCGGTGGTAGTCTCGACCCGGTACGACACTGGCCCCGTCTGTTCTACAACCGTCCCTGGCACCCAGGCTGGCCCTGCGCTGGAATAGTTCCTGCAGTGAACAGGGTCACCGGCGGCGAAACCTTTCGAGCCTGCCAACCCTATGTTTTTCCCTTTATCCTCGACTCTCGTCGGGTCTAGCCTGGACAGGATCGTGGTCAGTTTTCGCCGCATCAAGAGCTCTGCCGGCGAGTAGCCTGACGCTAAGGGGGTTACCCTATACGCTAAGAGGAACTGGCATACTTGGTGATTCAGGTCCCCCGGGCCCATGCGCCGCAGCGCGTCCTTCGTTGTACGCACTAGCCGTTCCACTTGGCCATTCGTGGCCGGGTGAAACGGTGCGGATGTGACATGCCGAATGGCGTTTGCCTCCATGAATGCTCCGAACTCAGCGGAGGTGAAACAACTAGCGTTATCGCTGACTAAAGTGTCGGGTAAACCGAACGTGGAAAAGACTCTCCTTAGCCGGCTAATTGTCGTGGCGGAGGACGTGCTCTTTACTGGGATAACCTCCAGCCACTTGGAGAACGCATCCACCACCAGGAGAAACATGGTTCCTCGGAATGGGCCAGCGAAATCTACGTGCACTCTGGACCATGGCCCCCGTGCTGTGTCCCATTCCCTATGCGGAAGACGGGCCGCCTCAGGTCGGGATCCCTGGCATGCCTCGCAAGTGCCGACCATGTGCTCAATGTCCGCGTCCAGCTGTGGCCACCAGAAGTAACTCCGGGCCAGCGCCTTCGAACGCACAATGCCCGGGTGGCTGACGTGCAGCAGTTCGAGCACCCTCGTCCGCAGGGGCGTAGGGACCACCACCCGTTGGCCCCACAAGAGGCACCCCCTTTCTAGGGACAACTCTAGCTTTTTCCGAAAGAATGGGTCGAACTCTGTACTCGGGGACGATGCCGGCCACCCCTTCTGTACCCATGAACTAACTTTCTCCAGCGTTCTGTCCTTGCCTGTCGCCCTAGCAATGTCGGCTGGTACTATTGGGGGTGCGTCTAAAACCTCAATTAGCAACACCTGGCGGTCTCTTTCAACTCTCGCCTTCTGGTCATCCGACAAGGGCAAAGGGGACCTCGAAAGTGCATCAGCATGGCTGATCTCCTTTCCGGGCCGGTACTCCAACTCATGTTGGTATGCGTTGAGGAAAATAGCCCATCGCAGCATTCTCGGGGACAGGATCTGCGGCGTGGGCTTGCTCGCCGTGAAAATCCCTAACAGTGGCTTGTGATCGGTCACGATTTTGAACGGGCGGCCATACAAAAAATCGTGAAATTTTTTGGTTCCCGCTACTATCGCTAACGCCTCCCTGTCGGTTTGTGCGTAATTTCGCTCCGCTTGGGACAGGGACCTTGAGTAAAAAGCTACCGGGGCCTCCCTTCCGTCCTCCAACACGTGGCAAAGCACCGCCCCCACCCCCACCGGGGATGCATCACAGACTAGGACCACTGGCCGTTTGGGGTCGAAGTGCGTCAGGATTGCCTCAGATGTTAGGAGTTGCTTTAGCTCTTTGAACGCCCTCTCGTGCTCGTCACCCCACATCCATGGCTCCTCCTTTTTAAGTAACCGATGGAGCGGTTCGGCCACGGACGCCTTCCGCGGGAGGAATGTATGGTAAAAATTGAGGAGCCCCAGGAAAGACTGTAGCTCGGTTTTGGATGTGGGGCGAGGGGCCTTTTTAATGGCTGCTACTTTGGATTTAGACGGCTTAATCCCCTCGGGTGTGATCCGGAACCCTAAAAACTCGACCTCAGTTTCGAAAAAAACACATTTGTCCTTCCTCAATCTCAGCCCCGCTTTCTCGAACACGGTCAGTACTTTGTCCAACCTTTTTGCCAGTTCAGCCTCACTCCCCCCTGTTATCAACACGTCATCAAAATAAGGCAACACCCCCTCCAGGCCCTTTAGGAGGCGTTCCACAAGCGATTGAAAAAGGCCGGGTGCCGAGTTCACGCCGAACTGTAACCGCGACACCTGGAACGCTCCCTTATGTGTAACTATCGTTTGTGCCGCGGCCGTGGCGGGGGTCACAGGAAGTTGCTGATAGGCTTGTGCCAAATCGAGTTTAGCGAAACACTTTCCCCCATTTAGCCTGGCCAAAAGGTGGCTGATCACTGGCACCGGGTATGCATTAGGGCGGATCGCCTTGTTAATTGTACACTTATAATCAGCGCAAATGCGCACCTCCCCGTTAGCCTTTAGAGCCGTTACAATTGGAGTTTCCCACTCCGCGGAATCAACAGGAATAAGAATCCCCTGGCCCACCAGTTTGTCCAGTTCCGCCTCTATCTTGTCCTTGAGTGCGAACGGCACCCTGCGCGGTTTGAGTCTTATCGGGCGGACCTCCGGGTCTATGTCGAAAGCTACAGGGGGTCCCTTGAACTTTCCGAGTCCTTTCTTAAAAACGGCGGGATGCGCATCGCAAACCGCTTGTATTGGGTCCCCCCCCACGGTATGCACCCCCCTATGAACAAACCTAAAGGCTGAAACCACTGTGTCCCTAGGAGGCTACAGCTTCCCCCCTTGAGGACAACTAGGGGCAGTTCCGCAGAATGTCTCTTAAAATTGACCCGAAATTTCCCGACCCCCAACACCGGAATGCTGTTTCCCTGTACGTCCCGTAGCGTGGACCTCAACGCTTTAAGCTTGGGCCGCACGTGGGGGTCGATTTTCAGGAACTCTTTCTGGGGAATTATGGAATAGGAGGACCCCGAGTCAATTTCCATCTTAATAGGGGCCCCTTGTACTAATACCTCAACGAAGTAATGGGACTGTCCCGCGGACACGCTGAACACTGGGGCGTCGTCCTCGCTGTCGTCCGAGACGCGGCCCACGCCGTCCTGCTTCCTCGTGGTCTGGGCGCCATCTTTGGGCCTCGCTGGACGGTCCGGTCTGGCCGCGCGGTCTTGTGACTGCCTCCGGCCCTCTTTCCGTTTTCTGCATGCCTTGGCGATGTGCCCCCGACGGCCGCAGGTGTAACACTCGGCCTTCCTGAACGGGCATCTCGCGCGCTCGTGGGCCGCTCCGCAACCCTCGCAGCGTCGACCACCCTTCCGGACCTTCTGGACCTCCTCGCCGTCGCTGCCTTCCGTAGACGACTTTGAGGCCCGTCGAGTCACGTGCACCGACTGTCCGGTCTTCCCGTGCACCGAATTTTTCGCCTTGCCGGCTCTAGGGCGCCACTCACGCCACTGGTGCATCTCGTCCACTCCAGCATTCGTGGACTCTGCGGCTTCCGCGGCCTCTATGACCTCTGCCAGCGTGGGTGGCGGCTCCTTATTCATCAAGCTGCGCTGTACCTCCTTGTCTTTCAGGCCACACAACACGCCGTCCCTGAGGACCAACTCCATTTACAGGGGGCGGCGGCTATCCTCATGGCGGCCACGAATGCCTCAACCGACTCATCCGGCGCTTGGACTCGCCTCCAAAACGCGCTCCGAGCGGGAAACATTGCCCTCGAGGGGCAGAACCGCTCTCGCAGCAGTTTCATGATGTCGCTCGCCTTAAAGTCGCTCACCTTCTTCGGAGCGATTATGCCCACCAGCGTCCGCTTGGTTTCCATCCCGAGCATTCTGGTGAGGATGGCCCTCTTCCTCTCCTCGTCTTCTCCTTTGACTCTGAGTTCCACCAGGGCCGCCTGGAAATCCATCTCAAGCAGCTCCCAGTCTTGCGGTTTGGTGATGTTGAAACCGCTCTGTGCCCTGGCTGTTCCGTGGGGATCCATTAATCCCATCCTCGTCGCCAATTTGGTGTATGCAAACCAAGACACAGGACACAGCCTCGGGCTGGGTTAACTCAGGTTTATTGCATCGTGGACAGAGGGAACATGAGGTAATGGCGGATCGATAGCTCTTTATATACAGCAGTAATACATTTGAACGTGGTGCCATGGTAGCCCATTGGCTACTGTCTGCGTGACGTCATTTCAGGTCACGCCCTTCTTGTCCAGGTGTAGGTGGTGGCGGGAAAACTTCCCGCGCTGTTGCCTTTGATGAGTTCGGACCAAGAGAGCTTGGACGCTCGCTGCTGCCAGCTGGTGGTCATTAGCTCGCGTCCTATTACAGGGTTTATATGATACAGCTGAAGGTTACATTGTTGCTATAGGCAATGTTACATTGGCTCAGATACATTGTAATCCATGTGTACAATAAAACCATCAGAACACAACAGAAATCTACCTGGCTGGAGTTACTTACTCAAGGTTTCTATGTTGTACAGAAAGAAATTTGCCTAGAGTTGATGACCAGATCTGAAACCCATCCCAACTACACAATAAGAATGCAGATTTGAAAGTCACCACACAACAATTGCCACACTAATATTTTACTAATGATTACTAATGTTTTGTTGCTGGAACTGAAGCAGTAGGTGTGCAGTACTGAATAGTGTTCCTCTTGGCATATGAAAAGTAACATGTCTACCTTTCATCATCCCACAACGGAAACATTTCTATAGTGCTACTGTTGTCTGTTTCTGAGAGCTTGCGTTACAGTTTAAGGTATGGACAAAAACATGCAATAACAGTTAGGCTCCAATTAAAGTTGATTCAGTATTTTAATATGATGACTACTGCACTAATGGAATCATCTTAGTTATCTTTACCTATAAGGAAGGACGTTAACCATTGGACTCTGGCATACACGCCCACCCCCGTCCATACTACCCTAAGCCAGGTTCGCCTGATTGGGCGGCATAGAAATTTGAGCTATAAATAAATAAATAAATACTATTCCGTACCGAGCCGCCCGCACTTGCCTTTACCCAGCCCGACCATCGCCGCAAGGGTCCGGCAGTTGCCAGTGGGGCAACCACCCCATGAAAGCAAACAAAACAAAACAACTTCAAGTCCCAGTGTCCTCCGTGCTGTGCCATCCCTCAGCCAATCAGGCTGATAGGCGAGAGCAAGGAGAATGTTGGGAAAGCTGGCATGCCCAATACAAAATGAGCTGCAGAAAAAAAGCCGCTGCACGAATGCAAACAAAAGAAACAAAACTTCAAGTCCCAGCATCCTCCGCGCCGTGACCACTTCAGCCAATCAGGCTGAAGGGCATGAGCACGCAGAATGCTGAAAAAGCAGGTGCATGAAAAATAAAATAACGCCTCACACAACAGGAGCACAAGGCCGCCGCAGGCGGACGCAGTGCCTCACGGCCTCGCTAACCCAAACACACAAAAAACCACGACGAAACAACCGCTGGCCTTCTTTCCTGGAGCAACAGGGAGAAGAGGGGCACCCTCTCCTCCCTGCTACCCCACCGAAGACATGGCGAGACCACCGCCGGCCTCAAGGTAAGGTGAGCCAGGGTGGGGAAAAAACAGCAGGCAGCAATTCGTCAGGGGAAGCACCCTCCCTGGTGGATGACTGGATTCTGCCTTCCTACTACCCACACTGCTATTTCGAGAACTAGCATGAAACAGCGGTGGAGGTAATAGAAAAGCAGCAGCCAGAAATCCACAAGGAAGAGCACCACCCCTTATGGATCATTGCCTGCCGATCTCCCGTTAGGTAAGCCTGGGGAAAAGGAGGCCGAGAGGAGAGAACCATCATGAAGCAGATAGCTCTTCTCTACCTCCTTCTCCCCCAACTAATCTAATGAACCTTACCAGACGAAGAGCGAGCTAACTGCCGGTTCTTCCTTTTCCACATCGCTGCATCGAAACCTAATTTCAAAACAGCAATGGGGAAAAGAGGAAATGATAAACAGGCCATTCTTCACCCCACAAAACACAACAACAACAAAACAAGTTAACCAGAATGCCAAGCATCAAAAATTATAAAACACAAATAAATAAACAAATAATTCAAATAAACCCAGTAGACAAAAAACAATAAACAACAAACTCAACAGAAAACACCCAAAATACCAAAGGCTACTGATAAACAATGAAAAATCACTAAAAACACCTATCTACAACATGAAAATACCTTACTCAAAAAATAATAATATCACAAATTAAAAAAATAAATACCAAAAAAATAAAAAATAAAAATAACAACCAGAAATATCCAAAACAATAAAGCAAATCTAAAATCCAGAAAAAATACGAAATAACAAGCAAAAACACTTTGGGGGGTTTAAGTAGAAACTCTCTACTTAAACCCCCCAGCCCAGCACCCCAAAATCAAAACAAAATAAAAATAAAATAATAAATCAAGAGCACTTACGAAAGATTCCTCCCTCCATGCCTCCCGAACATAACTGAAGACAATCACAGTACTCTGAATCACAGCCCCCCCTACAGGCTGGAAGAGTATAAAACAGTCAAAAAAATATTTTAAAAATCCAAATAAAAATTACTAAAATAAACAAATTTAAATAAATTTAAAAACCACAAATTCAAAAAACCACCACCCAACACCACCACCACCACCCAAAAAAAATCCACAAAAAACTGCCCGGCAAGGCCGGGCAAAAATATGCTAGTTTCTTATAATGAAACAAAATGCTCATATAGTTATGCCATTTTACCAATCAATGAAAGCAAACAGTGACTGAAATTGGGTAGTACAGTAATTAGAATAGGTACTGAATGACGGAGTGACCTCCCGTCATCTGTCCCACTTCCTGTCAACCTAGCAGTTTGAAAACAAAAAATTGCAAATAGATAAATAGGTACCGTTTTAGTGGGAAGGTAAACAGTGTTCTGTGCACTCCGGTGTCTAGTCATGCCACATGTCCATGGAAAGGTCTGCGGATGCAGACAGCGCTGGCTCTTTGGCTATTAATAGAGATGAGCCCTGAACCCTAGAGTCAGATATAATTGTCTTTCGAGCAAGGGTGACCTTTACCTTTACCTTACGAAATCAATGAAAGTTTTTTAGGTGTTGACTCACTAGACTTCCACTGATTCAATGGACATATTCTACTTACAATTTATTACTTGAGCATATATTGCCCATCTTAAGAAGATTTCTTTGTCTCCTGCTCTTTTTCCCTTTCATGCTGTACCTTTGGGCTACTGTCTGCATTATCATTGTATACTAATTGCTGAAACTGTACTCTCCAATTAAGTCAGGAGATAGAACTGAAATGGATACAGAAAGCCTGCCTAGCTTGCTAAATGGAACATATATTGCAAGCATTAACTGTGCTTCAATTCCCCTTTTTAATTTACTCATTCATCATAACAAGGAAAGTTATTTAAATAGAACCAGTTCATCTTCACAACAGTCCAGTGTATACAATGGTCAAAAATCTATTGCATAAGTAATACCTATGGAATTGAAGTGTTCCTACTTCTAGCAAAAGCTTATCCGACTTGTGCGTAATAAACTGTATTGTGTGGGAAGTGAGAGAGCCGCAAACTACAAAGAAAAAGTCTTTACTTTTAAAAAAATCCAAATTTTCATGACTTTATCACCTTTTCTAAGAGGTAAATATAAAACAGGATTTTTTTGTAGGAGGGTGTTGAAATAAAATGTGGATAATACAGCATAAATAGCACTTAGTGTACTCTCTGGCCGGTTCACAAGGTAATTAGCATTTTGCTGGGTACTCATTTTACTGACCTCGGAAGGCTGGAAAGCTGAATATACCTAAATATATGTACAGTAATAGTCTGGCCAGGTTGGGGCATGGCCAAGATGGTGCCAGAGTAAGATGTGTTTTGATCAGCTGGCGCTACTTAATGAGTTTTTAAAAGTGGAAAATATAAAAATAGAAGTTCAAACTATTGAAAAAGCAATATTCCAAAGTCTTGGGATTTATTTATTTATTTGCATTGACGGTGGCTGAGATTGGGGTCGGAGATCAGGCAGTAAGTGAGGCGCGGCGCAGGCCGAGCCGAACGAGCCATTTCGAGGCCGGACGGGACCCTTATAATTGGAACCAGGCTTTGGAGCTTTATTCTTTAAATTGGAAATACATAAGTGTGGTGGTGGCGAACGAGGTGGTTGTGGTGGAAAAGCAGAGCCCAGGAGGATAAGTAAGTTGGGAGGATGGAGGACGTGTAAGTTGGGAAGAGGAAGGAGGGAGGATGAGAAAGAGTAATGGCAGCGAGCAAAGGGAAGATCGAAACTTTAAAAAGCACAGAAAGACTATTGGGATGTCAAAAGGAAAAGAACGGAGCATTGGAGTTGGATTTGGAAGAGGGGAAAGTGAAGTGGAAAAAAGAAAGAAAGGGAGAAGAAAGAAATAAGAAAGAGAAAGAAAGGAAATAAAACGTGGAGATTTGGTGTTGTATGGGCTTGGAGAAGGGAGGAGGGATCATGCTCGGAAATGGCCACAGTGGTTTGGATTACAATTGTGGAATATATTTTATATATATATTATATCTGGATCGAATAGTTTGACTTCTTTTGTTTAAAGGGTTTCTTTTTTCTTTTTGTTTGACTTCTTTGGCCTTTTCTCCCTTGGATTACTTTTGGAATATTGATTTGAAGTACTGATTCGTCATCTCAAGCTGCTTTTATTTTGTCTCCCCTTGGAAATATTATCGTGTCACTACAGTTGTGGAGTTACTGTTTTCCTTCTTTTTCTGACTCATTCTTAATCCAAATGGGATATAAAGCCTGGTGATTTGGAGTTTGGATTAAATATTGAAAGAATATTTTCCTTTTTTTCTCTCTCTCTCTCTTTCTCTTTTCTTTTTGAAAGGGAAAATTTTTCCTCCTGAGATTTTGGTTTTTCTCTTTCCTTTTTTTATGGATTATAAATTTGATTGATTGACTTCATCAGAACAATTTGGATTGGACTGTGGCGAAGAACAGTTGAAACAAGAAAATAAGTTGGATAATTTGTGTACTAAAAAATATAATAATGACAATAGAGAGGGAGAGAGAGGGAGAGAATCATGGAGAAGAAGGAGGAGGATCAGGGAAAGAGGGATGAGGGAAAGAAAGGAGATGATGATACTGTGGTAAAACCAAAAAAAGAGGAAAGGAAAGAGAAAGAAAAGAAGGAAATTAGAGAAAGACCAAATAGTTCACCAATACAATTTGACGAGGTGGTCCTCATGACAGAAATTGGAAAGTTGGGTCAAAGAATGGAGAGATTGGATGCACACATGCAAGAAAAGAAGAAGCAAGAATGGAGAGCCATAAGAAACTTATTGGGGCATTTAATGAGTTTGTTTTGAAAGTAAATGCTAATTTTGATAGAATGGAAAAAGTAATTGTTTCTAATCAAGATAATGTGAAAACCATTCAAACTGATGTAAAAGAAATTCAAAAACAGCAATATGAGGTTAAGACTAAGGTGGAGATACAAGAAAGAAGAGTTGATATGATTGAAGAATAAATGAGAAAACAAAATTTGGTGATCAGAAAATTATCGGGGGGAAATCCAGATCAGTTGAAATTGAGAATTCTTGATTGGTTAAATAGTCTTAACATGAGTAAAATGTTTGTGGCTGAATATATTGTCAGTATATATCTACTTGGGTCAAAAAGAATGGGGAAAATCCGAAGAAATGTCCTGATTAAATTTGCATATGTTGGGGATAAATTGGGGGTGATAGCTCAAATAAAATAAATGGGAACTAGTGCTTTAAAATTGATGGTGATGAGGTTGAAGTCTACAATGATATTTCTCCAGATGAACATGTGTAGAGGTATAAAATGAAACCAGTAACAAAAGTTTTACGAGATCAAAAGATTAAATATTATTGGAGGTTTCCCTTACAAGTGAGATACTTTTATTCAAAGAAAAAGCACACAATTGATTCAACTATGAACCCACTAGAATTATAGAATTATAATTAGAATTATAGGGTTAGTCAGAGGCATACCTGTCAACCTTCCCGATTTGGCCAGGACAACCCCGTAAATTGACGTCAATTGACGTCATAACCTGCCCTGCGCTGCCAAAACCCCATAATTTGGCAGCGGGGGAAAAACACTTTCCGCGCATGCACTATGCCGCTTTGCAGCCCCTACGCAAGCGGCGTAGCGCTTTCCACGCATGCGTGGAAGGGTTTTACCCCTCTCTCTCTCTGCCTGGGCCTTTCGGAGCCGGCGGGGCTGACTGTCGGCGGAGGGCACCAACCGACCCTCCCTCTCTCTGCCCACCATGCCCACCCCCCATCTCAAACACACACACACCCTTTGCGGGCACCTGGCAGCCGTAGAGTTGCCCCAGCTGCTCCACACCGCCGCAGGGGGGAGAGCGCCTTCACCTGGGAGAGGAAGGGGGAGGAGATGCGGCTTCTCAGGCAGCCCTACTAGTGGCCAAGCCCCCCATCCAGCCTGCCACGCCAGGACCATGTCGGTGGTGGCCGGGAGCAGCGAGCCTGGCCCCGCTGCCGGGGGTATGGTGGCTCCCGTGGGTGGCGGCGGCGGAGGAAACCACCAGGTTTTCTTCCAGAGGCTGAGCCCTTGCAGGGGTGGAGGCGCATCCCGGGAGGAGGAGGACCACTCGGTGGCCCTGCCGGTGCCGGCGCAGGTGCCGCAGCCGCCAAGGTGCCACCCGCAGGGCAAAGTGACCGTCAAGTACGACCGCAAGGAGCTGTGGAAGAGGCTGGTGCTGGAAGAGTGGATCGTGGAGCAGCTAGGGCAACTCTACGGCTGCCAGGTGCCTGCAACGCGTGTGTGTGTGTGTTTGAGACGGGAGGGGCGGGGATGGCAGGCCGAAAGAGGGAAGGTCGGTCGGTGCCTTCCACCAACAGTCAGCCCACCAGCTCTGAAAAGCCCGGGCAGAGAGAGAGAGATGCCACCACCACCCTGTAGTGGCGGTGCCAGGTCGTCGTCTGCTCGGACGTTCCTCGGGATGAGGGTGGAGCAGAGCAGAGCAGAGCGGGAGCTGCGCAAGCGGCATAGCACTTCTGCACACGCATGGAAGGGGTAAAACCCTTCCACACATGCATGGAAAGCGACCTGCGCACAAGCAATGTGCGCAGGTCCCATTTTTCCAGAGCCGCGGTTTGACAGGTATGGTCAGAGGAGGAACACAGGAATGGACATTGTTGAGACAGGAACTGAAGGGGACAGGGATCATTGAGAGAGAGGAGGAAGAGAAGGAAGAAAGAGGTCCTGCAGGAGGCTTGAAGCCTGTAGATGAGAGTGTGGTGGAGGTGACAGAATCTGATGAGGGTTGAAAAGTCAAATTGAATTAGTGAAGTGATCTAAGGGGAGGAGGTCAGAGTGGATTGATTATATGAAGATGCGCTTAGAGCTTATAGATTGATTATTAGACACATCTTGCATGCTCCCCCCCTCCTTCTTTGGTAATGCAGAGGTGGCTTTTTTGGATTGAAAAGTTGGGGGTTAGAAAAGAAAAACAATGTTTTATTTGTTGGTATGTTTTTTGGGTTAATGGGGGTATTTTCTTTAGTTATACTCACTGCCTTGGAGGATTACAATAAATGTAAAGAAGGTTTCAAAATTAGATATGAAGACTATTAAGATATTATCATGGAATGTGAAAGGTACTGGATCGCAAATTAAATGCAAAAGGTTGGAATTAGCTCTTTAAAAAGACCGTCCAGATGTAATCTTTTTAAAGGAAACACATCAGAAATCAGAGGATACAAATAAATTATTCTTGGGTTGGACTCAGATTTATGAAAAGGCATATGGCAATTCAAAAGCAAGGGGGGTTACTACTCTAATATCAACCAGACTGGGTTTTATTATGACAAAAAGTATTAGTGATCCGGAAGGTAGGTTTCTAATTGTAAAAGGAGTAGTTGATGATGAAGAAATAACTTTTGTGAACATTTATGCCCCAAATCAGAATCAAGATAAAATTTTAGACAAAGTATATCAAATATTGATAAAAGAAAAAATGGTAAAAATGATAATTGCAGGTGATTTCAATTTAATAAGGTCTAGTATGGACTGTACAAATGTAACAAGAGATAGAACTGGATCAAAAATGAAAATAATAGATAATTGGATTAAATTATTGGGTCTGAGAGATGCTTGCAGGGAATTTAAAGGCACAGAAAGAGTTTATACTTATTTTTCACAAATTTATAATTCTTACCCCAGAATAGACTACATTTTTCTTACAGACAATTTACTTAAAAATATAGAGGAAATGGAAGTTGGAATTTTTAAAGAATCAGACCATGCAAAAATTCTATTAGAATTAAAAGTGGGAATGACGGGTGGAAAAAAGAATAACTGGAGGTATGATTCTAAATTGTTTAGTGACCCTAAAAACAAAGAAGAATGGGAAAAAATTGGAATCGATATTGGCAATGGAATGATACAGGTGATATAGTTTGGGATACTATGAAGTTGGTATTTAGAGGTGAATGTATTAAATTAATGAGTATTAGAAATAAACAGTTAAAAAGTAAACAAGAAGAAATTGAGAAAGAAATTAAACAACTTCAAGAAGAGCATATTAAAACGCGAGGGAAGAAAACATTAGATAATATATAAAGATTAAAGAAAGAATTGATAGCTAAAGATATAGAAAAAAGTTAAAAATAATTTGATATATTTAAAAATAGTATTTTGAATACAGTAATAAAAATTCAAAACTGTTAGCAAGGGTGGCAAAAGAAAAAAGAAATAAAAGGGAAATAGGTATCTTGATAAATAATAATAATTATTATTATTATTAGGTTTATTTCTATACCGCCTTTCTTCCACAACAGGCAACTCAAGGCTCTTCACAACAGTAAAATAAACACTAAAACAAAATACAGCATTACAATATCAGAACAAATGGCAATAACAATACAATAATCATCAAAATAAAAGATAAATACATACAAAATAATACAGTCAAATCCATATAATCAATGACAAAGTAACAATAAATAAGATCCCCAGAGATACAATGTACAACAGATCATAAGCCCATACAGTGTGATACAAAGCATCTTGCCTCATAGACCACAGCCCTAACACAGCACAAGGTATACTTTCCCAGCTGATGGAGTGGCTCCGGGAGGAGGCGAAGAAGTCTGGCTTTTTCGTATCGGCCTGAGGCGGGACCCAGGAGTGCGAAGAAAAGAAAAGGCGCCCCCCCCCCCAGCAGCAGTCCTCGGGCGGGCTTTTTGAAAGGTAGATATATGACAGATCTTACAAGGAGAGTTGTGGATTTGTTGGATATTGCCAGTCAGAAGAAGGAAAAAACATGGAACGAGATGTAATAAGATTAAAGAAAAGGTTGAAATAATAAAGGAATTTTATCAAGATTTATATTCAGAGAAAGAAAGAAATTTAGAAAAGTTAAATGAATATTTGGAAAAGAAAAAAGGGGTTAAACTAACTCAAGAACATAGGGATATGATGGAAAAATTAATAACAGAAAAGAAAATCAAGGTAGTTATAAAGAAATTGAAAATGAATAAAACGCCAGGAGAGGATGGTTTTTCTGCAGAATTTTATAAGGAATTTATGGAACTGGTGATTCCAAGACTTTTGAAGTTGTTTAATTATATATTAGAAGGTGGTTCAAAATCGACTTCATGGTATAGATCAGTAATTGTTTTAATTCCTAAACCTGGGAAGGATCCAGAGAAAGTCGCCCCTAAAGATCAATTTCATTAATTAACCAAGATGCATTTTTTTTTACTGCGATTCTTGCAAATAGATTAAATGAATTTATGGAAAATTATATAGATAATGATCAAGCGGGCTTTTTGAAAGGTAGATATATGACAGATCTTACAAGGAGAGTTGTGGATTTGTTGGATATTGCCAGTCAGAAGGAGGAAAAATTGGACTTTTATCTTTGGATATTTTTAAAGCTTTTGACTCGCTTCAATGGAGTACAATTAATGAAATTATAAGAAATTATGGATTTGGTATAAAATTTATTAAACTAATAGATCAGTTATATTATAAAGGTTCAACCAGGGTTAGAGTAAATGATGTATTTACAAACGAGATAGGGCTTGAAGCAGGAGCTAGACAAGGATGTCCATTATCTCCAATATTATTTGTAATGGCAATGGAATTACAGTAATACCTCATACAAAGTCCGCTTCATACAACATTGGATTCATACAACATCGCCTCATTCCTTGAAAAAAGTTGCCTCATACAAAGTCGCTGTGACTTTGTATGAGGCATTGGGGTTTTTCCCAGGTTGCATTGTGCCTGGGCAGTAAAAAAAGGCAGGACACATGTGTGCATTGCTCTTGTGGGTTTTTCATGAGGCAGAGTGTTTAGGAGTGGTTTTGAGCGCGATTTTGGATTTTTTTGAATTTTTTCATCAGAATTATTAGAAGCATTCCTGGGATTTTTGCAGCATTCTTCAGGTTCTTGGACAATCAGGGTTGTTTGACTTGTTTTTGTAATGTTTTTAGCCTTTAGACAATGATTTCTTAAAGTTCTGTCAGTTTCCTGTCTGTTTCCTTGACTTTGCCCTGAAGTCTGTGCTGTTACAGTACAATGTATCTCTATGAAAACGACGTTGTATGAGGCATCGCAGCAAGGATTTGGATGTTGTATGAGGCATCACGGCTAGGATTTTGCATGTCTCATACAAAGTCCAAATACGTATAAACTCCAAACTTGTGGAACCAAGTTTGGACGTTGTATGAGGTATCACTGTATTAGCTATGTCTATAAGGGATGACAAAAAAATTGAAGGGATAGAAAATATAAAAATAAGCCTATATGCAGATGATACGATGATTATAATGAAAAATCCAGTAAAAGCAATGGAACAGATTCATATAAATCTCGGAGAATTTGAAAAAATGACTGGATTAAAAGTAAACTGGGATAAGACAGAAGCAATATTTAGTAATGTTGATGAAGAAGAACAAAAGAAGATAAAGAAAAAATATAAATTACAGATTTTAAAAAAGTGTTAAATATTTGGGAATAAATATTTCAAATAAATTAGAGGACCTTAAGAAATTGAATTATAATAAGCAAAAAATAGAAATAAAGGAGAAAATAAAGCAATATAGTAAATTAAAACTATCATGGTTTGGCAGGATTGCTTTATGCAAGAAGAAATTATTACCAAAAATAAATTTTCTATTTGATGCTTTACCAATTCAAATAAGAGAAAAAAGAAATAAGAATAATTCAGAATATCTTAAATACTTATTGTAACGGGGAGAAAAGACCCAGAATTTCAAAGAGTTTATGGTATTTACCGCAAAAAGATGGTGGATTGGGTCTTCCAAATATCAAAAATTATTATAGGGCATTTCAATTAAAAAATATTGTTAAAATTTTAACTAAGAAAAATACAATTTGGGTAGAACTTGAGATAAAAGAGTTACAAAAAATTGGTAACGCATTTTTTTTTATAAGAATATGAGAATAAAGACAAAAAACAAGATGACTAAAGCAATTTTAGACGTATGGAAGAATGTGAAAGGAAAACTGGCACCAGATGTATCTCCGGTTATAGAAATGGAAGATCTTAAGATGTTCCCCGTAAATATTGACAAAAGAATAAGAGATATATTCATTAGAAATGATGTGTTTCTGTTAAAGGATTGGCTAAGGATTTGTGATAAAATTGAACAAAGAACTGAAATGTATAAACAAATGAAATTAAATTGGTTACAAATAATTTTGATAAATAAATGGAATGAAAAATATAGAGAAGAGCTTAATTTAGAGAGAGCTAAAACTGAATTTGAGGAAATAATTTGTAGGGTAAGGAAAGGTGAAATGTTGTTAAAGAGATTAGTAAGCATAATATATAAAATTTTAAACAATGAGAAAAATTCACAAAATATAATTAGAACAAAATGGGAACAGGATTTGAAGATAAAGATTTCAGAAAGGAACTGGAATAATAAATGGAAGAGAAGAATTATGAAAAGTTTATCAATTAGTGTAAAGAAACATAATTATAAAATGTTATGGAGGTGGTACTTGACTCCGATTAGACTTTATCAAATGAATAATACTAAAACAAGGAATTGTTGGAGGAGTAAAAGCGATATTGGGACATATGAACAGAAATAGATGATATAAATATATGTAGAAACAAAAAAGAATTGCTTTCTATAATGTTGACTGCTGCAAGACAATGTATAGCTAGAAATTGGAAAAATGATGTAATTTTAAAAATGGAAGAATGGTATAAAGAAATGTGGGATATTGCATTGAATGATAAATTGACATGGGAACTGAATATAAAAAAGGGATAGTAAAGGAAAATAAGTTTTGAGAAATATGGAGACCTTTTGTAGAATATGTATTAGTAGATGATAGAGGAAATAAATCAGTATCTTCTCATATGAGTTTTTGGAGACATTAGAAATATAAAAAATTGTGATCCTCAAGGCTTGTAAATATCACTGGGTATTATTATTATTATTATTATTATTATTATTATTATTATTATTATTATTATTATTATTATTATTATTATTATTATTATTATTATTATTATTATTATTATTATTATTATTATTATTATTATTATTATTATTATTATTATTATTATTATTATTATTATTAAAAATGATACATGCTTCTTTATGTAATATTAAAGTAATAGATAAATTTATGGAATTGATAAAATACGGATTTGAAGGTATAAGAGATAAATAACAAAAGGATTGTTTAAAAAGAGATGTATAATTGATATGATGAAAAAGTGAAAAAAGAAGACGGATAGAAATTGAGGAGCATGTTAAATGTAATACATGTAAGGATTTAATATGTTAACATATGATATTTCTTTTTGTTTTTCTTAAGTTCATTTATATTTTTGTTATCATTATTATTAAGTTTTTTTATTGTATGATGTTGATTTTACATATGTTTATACATTTGAAAATTAATTTAATTTTTTTTAAAAAAATAGTCTGGCCAGATTATCCTGCTATGGTAATAGAGTAGTCCTTACTATCAACAACTCAACACCAATTGTCAGCTGGTGGTTAACTAACCTGACAATCCTGAGGACTAACAGACTTGGGTGGCGATGCCCACAGAAAAGTGTGATGGTCCCATGTCTGGGGCTGATGAGAACTTTGTGTGCCAAAAGATTTCAGGACCAGAAAGTGACTTGTGGAACTGGAACAGTGGTACAGGTGTCACAGTGCAATGCAGATAAAGGCCACTGCACTATATTCTCAGGTCAACTTCATGGCTGATTGCCTTGATTATTGCCAATATTTGGAATTGGCACAAAATTTGGATTTGGTACAAAAAGAAGAATACTAATAGGTACAGTAGGAAGTAACACCAGCGCTAGTTGTTAAAATCACTGTGAAGAGATAATACTGCAATCCAATTTGTATGAGGATGCAAAGCAGGCGACAATGTCATATGAAGATAGATATAGTAGGAGAGCTCTTCTCACAATGATCATTTCCATTGTTATAAATATGGTACCATGCCAAATTATCAGATTTCTACCCTTCTAGTCAAAATTTTAATGCCTTGTGCAGGTGGACTGTTTCAACTGTATGCATTTCCAGCAAGAGAAAATTAAGCAGGAGAAACATAAGAACAGCCTTGCTGGAACAGGCCACAGCCCATCCAGTCCAGCATTCTGTCTCACACAGTGGCTCACCATTTTCTTCAGGGTATTCCCAAGGAGATGCCTTCACCTGCTTAGGATTCCCTGGAAATGGCATTGAGAGATATCCTGCCTATCTCTCCAACCCGGAGGTTGTCCTTAAGTATCCATAATTATAGCCATTGATACCCTTGTCCTCCATGAACTTGTCTAATCCTTTCTTAAAGCTGTCAAGACTGACAGCTGTCACCACTTCTTCTGGCAGGGAGTTCCATAGACCAGTAATCCTCTGGGTGAAAAAGTACTTTCTCTTATTTGTTTGAGAACTAGTACCCCAAAGTTTCATCGAGTGTCCCCTAGTTCTAGTGTTGTGCGATAGGGAAAACAGTTTTTCCTTATCTACTTTATCCACACCGTGCATGATTTTATAAACTTCAATCAGGTCACCTCTTAGACGCCGTCGTTCAAGAGTGAAAAGGCCCAACCGTTGCAGCCTCAGATGGTAAGGAAGGTGTTCCAGTCCCCTAATCATTCTGGTTGCCCTCCTCTGCACTTTCTCCAACTCCATAATATCCTTCTGGAGGTATGGCGACCAGAACTGCACACAGTATTCCAGATGGGGCCTCACCATAGATTTATAAAGAGGCAAAATGACACTTGCTGACTTATTTTCTATGCCCTTCCTAATGATCCCTAACATTGAGTTTGCTTTTTTCACTGCTGAGGCACACTGGGTTGACACCTTCATTGAGTTGTCCACCAGGACACCAAGGTCCCTTTCCTGGTTTGTCGCAGAGAGTTCAGACCCCATCAGTTTATAAATGTAATTGGGGATTTTTCCCCCAACATGCATCACTCTGCACTTACTAATGTTGAAGCTCATTTGCCACTGTTTTGCCCACTCCCCCAGTGTCAAGAGATCCCTCTGGAGCTCCTCACAATCTCTCATAGTTTTCACTACCCTGTATAATTTAGTGTCATCAGCAAATTTGGCTACCTTGCTTTTTACTCCTACCTCTAGATCATTTATGAAGAGGTTGAAAAGCAGGGGTCCCAGTACTGAACCTTGGGGGACACCACTCTTTACTTCCCTCCACTTGGAGAAGTGTCCATTTAGTGCTACCCTCTGTTTCCTGTCCCTTAGCCAGTTGCTGATCCAGGACAAGACCTGTCCCTTTATTCCATGACTGGTAAGTTTATTCAAGAGCCTTTGGTGTGGGACCTTGTCAAAAGCCTTCTGAAAGTCCAGATAAACAATGTCAACTGGATCCCCCTTATCCACATGCTTGTTGACACTCTCAAAAAATTCCAACAGATTAGTGAGGCATGATTTGCCCTTGTAAAAGCCATGTTGGCTCTCCTTTAGCAGCGCCTTCTCTTCTATGTGTCTATTAATTCTATCTTTTAGGATGGTTTCCATCACTTTACCTGGGACACATGTCAAACTGACAGGTCGGTAATTTCCTGGAACCTTCCCCTTCCACCTATGTGGAAACTGGGGAATATCACACAAATAACAAGAGAAGTGTGATCCTTGTGTGTTACAGAAACTTTTCCACAGAAAAGGAAAGAGGTACAGTATTCTAAAAACCTACAGTTTATGAGAACTCTTCCATCTGGATGAATCTTGGCATACCGTATATACTCAATTGTAAGTCGTCCCGAATATAAGTTGAGGTACCTAATTTGGACTTCTAAAACTAGGAAAATAGATTGACCCAAGTATAAGTCAGAGTGGAAAAAGCAGCAGCTGCTAGTAAGTTTCATAATTAAAATACATGAAAATACAGTAAAATTAATTAATATAGACATTTGTGTGGGTATGTTTTTGAGTGTTTATGTTGACCTGAGTATAAGTTGAGTCCCATTTTGGACCTCATTTGGGGGGCTAAAAAACCCGACTTATACTCAAGTATATACAGTATCTCCTTTTTTATAATGTGTGTGGCTATACACTATACAGCAAAGAGAAGCATAAGCTCTGCATTCTATATCTTGGGTTGAAGTGTGAATTCCAGGACTGGTTCACACAGGAATATCCATAATCTGATGAAGACATTGAAGATCTAGGTTTTTGTGCTTTTTTTAAAAAAAAATCTTTGTGTGTGGCCAAACCATGACAGATCAAACACCATATTCATATCTGTGCTTGTCATCTTGTATTTTTCACAGATTCTTCTCTGAGTCATAAAGTTATCTCTGAATAAGCAAGTTATGAGGAAGCAAGCAATGGGTATGCATGTGCTAGCCAGGCCATAATACAGCACTTTAAGTCAACTGTTTTTCATTTATGTGTCTACAATCACATCACGTCCTTTAGCATCAGCAGCTGAATGAAATAAACATTCCAGAAATCCTGTGCTTAGGAAGTAGTACCAATCATTAATTTTACTGCAATACTTCCCTTCTGAGACACTCTGGGAGTCATCCCTGTGGAAGATGAAGATCCCAGTAAGAATGTGCATCAGATGAAAGGTAGTATTGATGCCTCAAAATATTTTGGTCATACAAGATCACACATCAAGCTTTTGCAAACAGTTGAATGGGGTCCAGTTACATCCTGTTAGGAATTCTGAATTCATGCCAGTTACCTGGAATGGCCTTTTTATAGCTATTTAACTATGATGCTTATTCACATTTCACTTACACTGTTGAACTCTGCAGAGTTTTTGGCTATTTCATGGATGCCCCTTGAAGACATGATATGCAGTCTTTTTATTCTCAGCCCATGACAGTGTGTCAAAAGAGGAAGCTACCGCATGCTTTCTGGTCCTGACTGATCTTAGACAGGCTGGAACAGGAAATGGAGCTTACATGAGCTTGGAAATGTGTTGTTGTTGTTGTTGGTGGTGGTGGTGGTGGTGGTGTGTGTGTGTGGGGGGGGGGGGGGCAGGGATGCAGCTCGCAGAATCCCTATTCAGATATTGTCTGAGATGTTCCTGAAGTCATAGTCCCAAAAGGAAACTTGTCTGAGCGTTCTAAAAATGAACCCTGGATTATGTTGCTAAAGATGAAGCTGCAAACTACGATAGCGATACTACTTGAAATTCTATGAATATAATTTACAGGCTCTCCTTCCTAGCCTCTCCTGCTACAACAGAGCTGATGGGTGGAGGTGTGAGTTGGAAGTTAACCCTGTCCTGCCACACAATGATCTTGATTAAAATCCCTCATTTAAGCTAAGTGGCTCCCACTGAAATGAGCGGTGACTTCTGCATTATTCTAAACACCAGCTTTGGAGAAGGGTTGTTTTTAGTCACGGCCAATGATGCTGGTGGGAAAAGAGTAAATAGCAATTGATCAGCTGCATTTTTTAAAGTTTTTTTTTAAAGGTCCACACAATCTCATCGATAGTGGTAATGTAAAATGTACTGTGTGTCTCAAACTATGCTGGCCGGCTGCTTGCTTACCTGCTCAAGGCTTGCTGAGATGTCAGCCCCTTCCAACAAGAGTCCCCAACAATTAATTCCTGGAGGGTGGATGTGATATATTTTTTTAAAGTATATAGATAGCTTCACAAAATGACTAGCATCTGTGTTTAGTCATAAAATGGCTGATCTGGCAAGTCAGTGGAGAGATTCCACCTTGTCCACCAAACATTCCTGTTATGCCACCCAGACAGAAACTAGGGAACTTCAAACACCTTGAACTGAGAAGACCCCTGTTTGCCAATGCCCAAACCCCATTACCTTCCCAACCTCTCTGTGGAATTTTGCTGGCTTGAAACAAAAATATTTGTGTGCAATCTCCTTCAACCGAGTTAATGGTTTCCTGTTTCTACCCAAGGATGAATGCTGGATTTCTATCTCCAATTTAGAGGCAGAAGCTTGGCTTTTGCTTCTCACCACAAATGTTTAATCCGTGCTCTTTTGCAAGCTGAACAGATAAGATTTGAATCTCTTTTGATCAGATGAATCAGGACATAGCCTGGAGGGAAGCATTGACTCACATCCATAAATGGTCATAATGCCAGCTATAGCTGTTGGTGCTTTTTAAAAGACCACTCATCCCGTTCTCAGTGGTAAAACAACAGCAGCCTTCTTAGTTGCTCATAAAACAACCTAATGCTACACGCTCCTGGGCCACAGTACAAAAGACGTTTTCATCTCATCTATCATGTTGTCACCTCAACAAAAACAGACCTTGAGGCAATTGCTGTTCTCCTTTCGCAGTTTAGTGAGGCCATTATGAAGGTAGCTAAACCAATTATACTACAAAAAGCATAACAATCTATTTTGGCAAGCTGCAATCATCCTGCCTGATTTATTATCAAAATCAGTTAATTACAAGTCCCAATTAGTTTCCAACACCTGGAAAGAGTCCCTCCATTTTTACATGCTCTGATTAAAAGACAGAGTTGGCATTTAATTCAAAGTGGAACCTAAAAGGTAAAATATGCCTCTTTATCCTAGCAAATGCTGCCTCAATGCTACATTTTGAACATGATTTTACTTTTCTTTTGTAACTGATCATGGGGAGACAAAAATAAGTATCACTGGGAGATAAGAGGCTACAGTGGCTCAGTGGCTAAGAAGCTCGCCTTGTTAACTGGAAGGCTGGCAAGTCGGCAGTTTGAAACTTGGGTACTGCATGACGGATTGAGCACCTGTCTCTGTCCCAGCTCTTGGGAACATGAAAGGAGCCTCATTTGGGCATTCCCTGAGTGGAGTTTCTCCCACAAAAATCCTTTCAACCCAGAATAATTTCTGACACAAAATTATTATTATTACTGGGAGATAAATGCTTCATTTGAAAGTCTGATGACTTCGGCACAGAATTTTGAAGGAATTCCATGTCTGGAGCAAAAACATTATAGTAATAAGAAATATGCATCTCAATTAATGTGTGGTTCAACTCTCAGAAGACACAGAAGCCTACAAAAGGAAGCTGATTAATTACTCAAAACCTACCATATGTGTTCTACTATCCACCCACAATTGGTGCTGTTGGAGGAAAACGAGCCATAGCAAGTGCTAACTTAAAGTCTGTCCATATGGGCATTTGTCCTGTTATTTAGTATGCTCTTTTTTCTGAAGTCCACATTTACAAACTGCTGAACAGATCAATTTGCCACAACCCAGATGTATCAGGGGAGTTCTACTATTTTGATATGGGTGGGTGGTCTCTGTTTTAGTCCATTCCAGAGCATGTGGTTGCTTGGAATGACTCAACTATAGCTTTGCAACTTTCTTTTTGTTTTTATAATAAATTTTTTATTTATTTTCAAAAGAAAAAAAACAAACATACAAAAAGCAATACATCATGACAATAATACATAAAACTCATAAAAAATAGCACATACATGATAGTTGAACTGATTATTTGTCATGGTACACACACAATTAGATATCCACATTGTAGGTTAGTACTGTAACCATAAGGTTCATAAAAGCTATCAATATTACAATTATTTGTTAACAACCATCAAACTCCTTCTTTTCAAATTACAAGTCACCCAGTGAATATTTACATTGCCCCGGAGAGTTTAGTCTCTGTATTATCTCCAAAAACCACTTTGAGATGGTACAGGTCTAAAACTATCCCTACCCATAAGAGAGTGATCAACAAACAGCTTCCAAATACTCCAAAATCTGTTTTCCTTCAATTTATCCCTTTTTACTTTTATCTCCCATGTCAATTTGTCATTCAATGCTAAATTCCACATTTCCTTATACCACTCTCCCATCTGTATAGTTACATCATTTTTCCAATTTCTAGCGATACATTGTCTACCAGTAGTTAACATTATTTCTAATAGCTCTTTTTCCGCCTTCTTCAAACACATACCTTCCACATCTGTTAGCAAAATGGTACCTGACGCCAGCTTAATTTTGTTACCCATTATTTCCCCTATCTCTCCTTCTATTCTTCTCCAAAATTCATTTATCATTTTACAACTCCACCACATATGCTCATAAGTTCCAACAGTTTCTTTACATCTCCAACATAAATTATCCCTTTTATTATCAATCTGATGCAACCTCAGTGGTGTCAAGTACTATTGCCACAACATTTTATAGTTATGTTCCTTAATTCTTACTGACATTGGTCTCATTATCCTCTTTTTCCACTTATTTCTCCATTCATCATTTCCTAGCTTTATATTCAAGTCCTGTTCAAATTCAATTTCAAATCTTCCTGTGGATCACTATCCTTGTTTATTAAAATATAAAGTTTACTTACTAGACCCTTGATACTTTTCTCACCTTTTCTAATCTTTAACACCAATTCTTCAAATTCGGTCTTTTCTCTGTCTATACCTAGTTCTCTTCTATATTTTTATTGCAATTATCAACCTTCAATATCTGAAACCAATCCAATTTTAACTGTTCAAATAATTTTTTCTTCTTAATTTCATCTTCGCAAACCCTTAGCCATTCCTTCACCAGGAAAACTTCATTTTTATCCAATATTTCCTTTTTTTGTCTATTTTTATCGGAAAACACGCCATATCTGCCAATTCCAAAATTGGAGAGAGATCTGGGATCAAATCTTTCTTTAATCTTTTCCACACCCTCATGAGTCCCCTCATCATAGTGTTACTTGTATTTATCATTTTAACCTTAGTTCCCAAAAAAAATCATTTTACCAATATTCTTATAATCTTTCATCTCCATTTCCTCCCAAATTACTTTTTCTCTTGCCAAGATCTTCACAACATTCTTAATTTGAAATCCTCGATAATACGCTAACAAATTTGGCATTCCCAAACCCCCTTCTTTCTGAGGCAGATACCAGAGTTTCTTTGAAAGTCTATATTTTTTACCTCCGTTACAAAAATTATTGAACATCTTTTGGAACTCATTAATCTCCTTTTCCTTCAATTGGATTGCAAGTGCATCAAATAGAAAATGGATCCTCGGCAACAACATCATTTTGCAAATTGCAATCCTCCCAAACCATGATAACTTCAACTTCTGAAAACTTTGTATTTTATTCTTAAATTCTGCTTTCAAGTTGTCATAGTTCAGTCTTTTAAGTTCTTCCAATCTGTTTGAAATAATTATCCCCAAATATTTCAACTTTCCTTTAATTTGTATATTAGATAACCCAACCATCTTTTCCCTCTCCTCTTCCACCATATTGCACAACATCATTTCTGATTTATCCCAATTTATCATCAATCCAGTTATAGCCTCAAATTCCTCTATTTGTTCTTTAATCCTATCCATTACCGCCTCTGGGTGTTTCACCATTAGCAACGTATCATCTGCATACATACTCACTTTATTACCCAATATCCCTTCTATACTTGAATCCTCCCTTATATTTTTAGCTAAAATTTCCATTGCCATAATAAACAAGATAGGAGATAGTGGACAACCCTGCCTAGTGCCTGCCTCAAGCTTTACCTCATCCATAACCTCTTCATTTACTCTGATCCTAGCGCTCCCTTTTTGATATAATAGGTCAATTACCCTTCTAAATCTATCCCCAAATCCATAATTTCTAACTATTTCCTTGATCGAAGACCATTGTAATGAATCACATGCCTTAAAAATATTTAAAGAAATAGTCCCACCTTTTCCTTCGTCTGATTATTTCTTTATTTATTTATTTATTTATTCAATTTATATCCCGCCCACTCCACACAAGGCAGACTCCGGGCGGCTAACAACATAAACGTAACCCCAGGGCAACCCAAGGAGTTTACAAATGTAAATACAATATTCACAAATACAATAATAAATACAACATTTCAAATATATAACCACAATCCTAAAAACAGTTAAAACAGTAAAAACAAATTAAGACTACCCACCCCCTAAAAAGCAGGGGCTGCAGGATCGAAAGGCACCATGGGGAAGAGTTCCTCTACACCAACCACCCCATGGTGGTTACCCTTCCACCTGCACCCCACACTTGACCCGCCAGCCAGGTTTTAAGATCCCTTCTGAAAGGCAGCAACTCCGTCCGAAGACGTAATTCTGTTGGCAGGAGGTTCCAGAGGGCCGGTGCAGACACGGAGAAGGCTCTCCTCCTTGTGCCAGAGAGGCGAGCCCCTCTGGCTGATGGAACAATTAGAGAGCCCCTCCGGTCCGCTCTGGTTGGACGGACAGACGTCCTCAGGGCGATGCGGTCTCTAAGGTAACCTGGCCCACTACCATATAGGGCTTTAAAGGTGAAAACCAGCACCTTGAATTGCACCCGGAGACATACTGGCAACCAGTGCAGCTCCCGGAGCAGTGGCAAAGCATGAGCATAACGCCCACACCCCATCACCACCCGAGCAGCCGCATTCTGGACCAGCTGTAGCCTCCGAATGGTCGTCAAGGGCAGCCCCATGTAGAGCGCATTGCAATAGTCTAGTCTGGAGGTAACCAGAGCATGGGTGACCGTGAGCAAGGAGTCCCGGTCCAGGAGTGGGCGCAACTGGCGGATCACCCGAAGTTGGGCGAAGGCCCTCCTGGTCACAGCTGCCACCTGTTCTTCTAGCAGTAGCCGCGAATCCAGGAGGACCCCCAAGTTGCGCACCGGGTCTGTCTGGGGCAAAATAGCCCCATCCAGAACCAACGATGGTAGCTCCCGGATTAACGCAGGACCCCCTATCCATAGCCACTCAGTCTTGCTGGGATTCAGTTGTAGCCCGTTAGCCCCCATCCAGACCCCCACAGCTACCAGGCATTTGGAAAGGACTTTGACAGCATCACTGGGGTCCCCATGGGCCGAGATGTACAACTGAGTGTCATCCGCGTACTGATGGTACCGCACCCCATGGGAACGAATGATCTCACCCAGCGCCTTCATGTAGATGTTAAATAGGAGAGGAGAGAGCACCGAGCCCTGAGGAACCCTCCATTTGAGGGGCCTAGGGCTGGACCTCTCATCCTCCAACCACACCGACTGGGACCGACCCCTCAGAAATGAGGAAAACCAGGACCACACAGTACCCTGGATTCCCAAACCTCAGAGCCGTTCCAGAAGGATACCGTGGTCAACGGTATCGAAAGCCGCTGAGAGGTCAAGAAGAGCTAGGACCGATGGATGACCACCGTCCCGCTCCCGCCAGAGATCATCCATCAGTGCGACCAATGCCGTCTCGGTACCATATCCCGGCCTGAATCCTGACTGAAAAGGGTCCAGATAATCCGCTTCATCCAGTACCCCCTGCAGCCGACACGCCACTGCCTTCTCCAACACCTTCCCTAAAAAGGGGAGGTTTGAGACAGGCCTATAGTTAGTTAGGACAGCTGGGTCGAGGGAAGGTTTCTTCAGGAGGGGGCGCACCAAAGCATGTTTTAAAGGTGCAGGAAACACCCCCTCCCGCAATGATGCATTGATCACAGCCCCAACCCAGCCACCTGTCACTGCCTTGGAGGTTTTCACCAACCAGGTGGGACAGGGGTCCAAGGGGCAGGTAGTGGCGCGCACAGCTGCAAGGAGCCTGTCCACTTCATCAGGGGCAACTGGATCAAACCGGTCCCAGATGGCATGGCAAGACTGTGCTCCGACTCCCTCCGGACCCTCCCCATCCACACCAGGATTAAACCCAGAGCGAATCCGATTAACATTATCAATTAAGTCTAACACCCTCCTGGTCAAATCAGCCATATGCCTTCCTTTTAAAAAAACCAACTTGGTCAACATTTATATAAACCCCCATAAATCTATTTAACCGATTAGCCAGTATTGCTGTGAAGATCTTGGCATCCTCATTTATAAGAGAAATTGGTCTATATGATTCCAACTTTTCCAAATTCTTTCCCGATTTTGGCAGCAGAACGATTATAGTCCTATACCATGAAGTTGGAATTTGTCCACTGTCTAAAATATAATTATACAACTTCACTAACTTTGGAACCACAACATCTTTAAATTCCTTATAAAACTCTGTCGATAATCCGTCATCTCCCGGGGCTTTCCCCAACTTCAGACCACTAATTACCTCTTTTACCTCTTTATCAGTAACCTGTTCCTCCATTTTTCCCGGTGTTCCTGTTTTATTCCATTCCCTAACTGCCTCTCCAATATCCCTTTAAGCTTCCCAACGTCTTTTTTGCGTATAATGCTTGATAGAATTCCTTCACAATTTTACATTTTGTCGCTAATCTTATTACACCTTATCCCTTGTTTGTTAACCAACACCCCAATTTCCCTTTTTTCCTTTTTAACTTTAGCCGATCTTGCTAATAATCTTGAATTTCTATTGCTAAATTCAAAATACTCTCTATTTAGATATATGAAATCTCTTTTAACTTTATTTATATCCTTACCCATTAATTCTGCCTTAAGTGTTTGTAATTTAGCGAATTTTTTTAACCTTTTTTGAGTGATCTTCCTGTAATTGTTTTATTTCTTTTTCTTTTTCCACCTGATCTGCCTTATATCTTCTGTACTTTATACTCGCCAACTTTATACTTTCCCCTCTAAAAAATGACTTCATGGCATCCCAAACCACATTAAAGTTTACCTCTTCGTTATCGTTCCATTGCCAGCTTTCCATCCAACTTTCCATAATTTGTTCTTTACATTTTTGGTCTTTGAATAAATTGGGATCATACCTCCAACTTCTTCCTCTCCGATTATCCTTTTGTAATCTCAATTCCAAAAGTACTTTAGCATGGTCTGATTCCTTGAAAATCCCTATTTCCATTCCCTCAATATTTTTAATCATATTTTCCGTTAACAAAACATAGTCTATTCTAGAATAGGACCCATGAACATGTGAAAAATAAGAGTATGCCCTTTCCGAACCCTTGATCTCTCTCCAAGAATCCTTCAATCCCATCGCAACCATCCATTTATCTAAAACCTTCCCTTTCAATGCAGTTCCACACCTTGCTAAATTCGTACAGTCTAAATTTGACCTTATCAAATTAAAATCTCCGGCCACAACAATTTTTACCACTTTTTCTAACTCCACAACTTTTTGGACTTTTTCTAAAAATTCCACTTGGTGTTCGTTTGGAGCATAAATATTCACCAACATTATTTCCTCATCGTCTATTTTTCCTCTTACGATCAAGTATCTACCTTCCTGGTCGGCAACACTTTTTATTATCTCAAATCCTAATCTTTTAGAAATCATAATTGCCACTCCTCTTGCTTTTGAAGTACCATAAACGCCATCTCATAATGTTGTATCCATCCCAAGAAAATTTTGTTTGTATCTTTTGACTTTTGATGCATTTCCTGTAAAAACACTATATCAGGTCTATCTTTCTTCAAAGCCAATTCCAACCTCCTCCTCTTAAGAACAGAGCCTGTACCCTTTACATTCCAGGTTAATACTTTAATATTTCCCATAATCTATTACGATTTCTTCCTTTCTAACTTCTAAACTCTCCATTGGGCGTGCCACCACAAACCCCTTACCACTAAAACACAAGATTATACACAAAACACACAATATCTCTCTCCCCACTTTCTCTGGAAAAAAGATGCCTTCGATGACCAAAGAGGGGAGAGGGGGGACATGGAAGATGTACGTACAGATTAGTGCTTCGCGCCACCCACCTTTATATAGTACTCAATTGATATAAAAAAAATTTTCATCTTAATCTATTGCTCAATGCTCCTTACTTGCCTCCTCCTCCACCATGATCAATGACAACTCCTCTTCTTCTCTTCCCTGCGGGGTTCCACCTGTAGCACCACCGGCATCTGCCCCCTCATACTCCCTTCTTATAGCCCCCAATTCCAACAAATCTTTCCTAAGAGTTAACCACTCTTCCGAACCCACTTTAACAAGCTCCAGCAGACTCAAATATTCCAATAGGTCGGTCCCCTCATCAATAATCTGCATTCTTTTCTCATAAAAGAAACGCAATTGCTGTGGGAATCTCCAATTGTACCTTACGCCTTTACTCATCAACAGTTTAGTTACCGGTCTCATCTTATATCTCCAAATTCTTTCCTTCATTGAAATATCATTATATACTTCCACATCAGAACCATCAATTTTCAGGGCGCCAGAACCAGCTTGTTTCAAGAAAGCCATTACTCTAAGTTTGTCTCCCCAATTTGCAAATTTTACCAAAACATTTCTTTGAGCCGCCTTCCCTCTTCTTGGACCCACCCTATATACACTTACAATGTCCTCCTGTACAAATTCCTTTCCCATGCTCAAATTATTTAACCACTGAACCACTCTTTCTCTTAGCTGGTCTGGTGTCCTTTCAACCACCTGACGGATCACAATATTCTGCTTTCTCATCATATCTTCCACAGCATCAATCCTTTTCTCATGTTCATCCATTTTCAGCTTATTCTCCCTCACCGCCTCCTGAGTCCCTTTTATTTCCTTTTTCATGGCATTCACCTCATTTTGAACCAATTTCACATTTCCTTCTATTTTTTGCAAACTTAATTCCACTTTTTTTGTAAAGTCCATAACAGATGTTACCACCTTATCCTGTTTTTTCATCATTTCATTTCTATCTTTCACCCTTGAATCCTCATTTTTCTCCATCTTCTGAAACAATTTACCAATTTCTACCATAATTTGAGTATGATCATAGGGTTCGGGTGGTGGTGATGATGACGGAGGGACCTCTTCCGTTGGTGCTTTTTCTTTCCTCTTAGATTTCACCACTGGCTCCTCCTCCTTTGCTTTTCCTCTTGTGCCCTTATCCATGGTAGCGACCCCTAAAAAGTTTTAATGCTGCAGCGTATTGTAAGTTCGTTACACACTCCACTTAAACCTGTTCCGATGCAGCCAAAACTGACAACAGTCCCATTAATTCTGTTAAAGCTTGAAGAAAAGAAGAGGTCCAGCGAAGAATGTAATTATTGTAATCCATAAAGGAGCAGGAACCAAAAACAACCCAAACAAAAAATATTGTAATCCACAGGAAGCCCGTCCCCAGAAATAGTCAGCCCAGGTATCAACACTCCTAACCGCAAAGACAGGAATTCCAAGGAGACAGACGCCCAAATATATCCACTTTTGTAAGGACCGCAGGGAAGGAAAGCCAAAAATTCCAAACTCCAACTTGTAATAATAATAAAAAGAAGAAGAGGAGAAGTGTATATAAAAAAATTTTGAAAGTTGTAATCCACACAGCGAAGGAGTAAAAAAAGTTGATGATCCTTCTCTTGGAACGAACGAAACAAAGCACCCTTTTCCCAGCAGCTGCGGCGGCTTCAGGGGGAAACCCCCCCTTCTTCCTCTCCAAATCAGCAAACTTCCCCCCCCCCTTTTTTTTTTTAAGGACCGCTCTCCCTTATTTTAACCTCGAAAAGCACTGGGGTAACCAAAAACTTAAGCCCAGTCAGTTTCTTCTTTATCCGCTTCTCACTGCCTCCAAACCATGCCGCGGCTCTCCTGGGACGCAAGAAAGCCATTGTCCAAAAAGCAACCACTTTCGTTTTCCAGGACCGCCGCCATTATCGTTTCAACTACCACCCTTTTATCCGCTTCTGCACACATTGCCAAGTCCAGGCTCTTCAAAGCCAAATCCCCTATTGCCTTTAGCTCCCGTCAACATAAACTTTCATTAACTCACTTTCTTGCCGATTTTGTTACTTCCTCGGATCTCCGCCGTCTCGCTGGTCCCGTTCTCGGCTCTTCGGCAGGGGAAGCTGCGGCTTCCGTCGCGCGCCTCTCCCGCCGGGAATACCTCCCGAACTTCGACTGCCCAACTGCAAACTTTCCAAGCAGGCAAGCAGGAGTCTTATCACCACAAAATATCTCTTTAAAATTGTCCCATTTTACTCATTCTCATTGATTACCACTTTGATAAGCGTGAGCGCCCAAATCAAGATGTTACTCGTCGGCCATCTTAGCCATGTGAAGTCCACATTTACAAACTGCTGAACAGATCAATTTGCCACAACCCAGACGTATCAGGGGAGTTCTACTATTTTGATATGGGTGGGTGGTCTCTGTTTTAGTCCATTCCAGAGCATGTGGTTGCTTGGAACGACTCAACTAGAGCTTTGCAACTTTCAAAGTCTCCTTCCAGTTATACTGGAATGAGTTATCTGCTATACAGTTATCTGCCTGATTGTTGCTGATGCACAGATTCAGGGTGTGACTACACTGAAAAGCTGATTGGCAGCAATTCAATTCTGCTGCAGTTTGTTTTGCAGTTTTAATAAAAGTTGAAATCAATTGGGATCACAATGATTATTCAGATTGGGTTTGTGGGGTTTGATTGGCATTTCACTGTCTGTACTGGTGATGCAATGTGACCGGCATTCTCATACAACCCACAGCCCCTCTCCTTCCGTCTCTGTCATCTTTTTTTTCTCCTTCATGCAATCCTCCTTTGCAAATCCTTTCATGGTCCACTGTGTTATTTAATTTAATTTAATTTAATTTAATTTAATTTAATTTAATTTAATTTAATTTAATTATCACATTTATATACCGCCCACTCGGCCAAAGCCAACTCAGGGCGGTTCACAACAAGAATTAAAAGCACATGTTAAAAACAATTAAAACAGTTAAGACTACCCACCCCCGAAAACAAGGGCTGCAGGATCCAAAGGCACCATAGGGAAGAGTTCTTCTACACCAACCACCCCATGGTGGTTACCCTTCCACCTGTGCCCCAGATTTGACCCGCCAGCCAGGTTTTAAGATCCTTTCTGAAAGGCAGCAACTCCGTCCGGAGGCGTAATTCTGTTGGCAGGAGGTTCCAGAGAGCCGGTGCATACACGGAGAAGGCTCTCCTCCTTGTGCCAGAGAGGCGAGCCCCTCTGTCTGATGGAACAATTAGAGAGCCCCTCTGGTCCGCTCTGGTTGGACGGACAGACATCCTCAGGGCGATGTGGTCTCTTAGGTAACCCGGCCCACTACCATATAGGGCTTTAAAGGTCAAAACCAGCACCTTGAATTGCACCCGGAGACAGACTGGCAGCCAGTGCAGCTCCCGCAGCAGTGGCGAAGCACGGGCATAACGCCCACACCCCATCACCACCCGGGCAGCCACATTTTGGACCAGCTGTAGCCTCCGAATGGTCGTCAAGGGCAGCCCCATGTAGAGCGCATTGCAATAATCCAGTCTTGAGGTAACCAGAGCGTGGGTGACCATGAGCAAGGAGTCCCGGTCCAGGAGTGGGCGCAACTGGCGAATCACCCGAAGTTGGGCGAAAGCCCTCCTGGTCACAGCCGCCACCTGTTCTTCTAGCAGTAGCCGTGAATCCAGGAGGACCCCCAAGTTGCGCACCGGGTCTGTCTGTGGCAGAATAGCCCCATCCAGAACCAACGATGGTAGCTCCCGGGTTAACGCAGGACCCCCTATCCATAGCCACTCAGTCTTTCTGGGATTCAGTTGTAGCCCGTTAGCCCCCATCCAGACCCCCACAGCTTCCAGGCATCTGGAAAGGACTTTGACGGCATCACTGGGGTCCCCATGGGCCACCGCTCCGACAAAAAGATTAAATCTGGTGTGTGGCCACTGCCCCTGGTTGGGCCCTGAATTACCTGAATCAGGTCCATAGCTGTCATGGAAGCCATGAACTCCTGAGCCACCTCGGAGCCAATCCCCAGCGAAGGCAAATTGAAGTCCCCCAGAACCATCAGTCTAGGGAACTCCAACGCCAACGCTGAGATGGCCTCGAGGAGCTCAGGCAGGGAGTCCCTTACCCTGCAAGGGGGCAGGTACAGGAGTAAGACTCCCAACTGACCCTTAGAGCCCAGACGCAGAAGCAGGGCCTCACAACCCAGAATTTGTGGAGCGGTAGCCCTGGCGACTCCCAGTGACTCCCTGGCTATGATGGCAACGCCACCGCCCTTACCCTCATCCCTAGGCTGGTGCCAAATACTGAACCCAGCTGGACACATTTCTGACAGAGGAACCCCATCCTCTGGTCTCAGCCAGGTCTCAGTGATACATGCCAGGTCGGCCCGCTCCCCCGTAATAGAATCTTGTATCAGGGGGGCCTTATTACATACCGACCTGGCATTCATCAGCAGCAGCCTAAGGACAGGGTCACCCTGGGTCAGCTGCTCAGGACCTAGAGGTGTAACCGAGGGGCTGGAACGAGGGACAGATACTAAGCATCTCCCCCGCATTCCCCGAGTGCGGCCCGCCCCTCGGTACCCGCGATATCGCCCCATGCCCATCACAACCTCTATCCTGGCCTCCGGAGCCTCCCTGATTGCCCCGGACAGAGTGCTGCCCCCCCTTCCTGGCTGGCTGAGCAGTCTCTCCCTCCCTCCCTTCCACCCCCATATAAAACCACTCCCCTCAGAGGGGGAGGGCGGGGCCCTGGAAACAGCGGCAGGTGTTGTGGCCGAAGGGCCTCTTCGCCCCCACCGGGGCCAGGGATGTGGCGGCAACGCGGCGGCGGCGACTCGCCCGGCACCCTCTCGCCTGTTGAATCCCTTGGCTTTGATGTCTGGCACAAAATTCTGAAAAAGCAACCAGCATTTTGAACACATTGGAAGCACAGTTTTCATTCCATTCCATCTCAATTTTAACTTTACATTATCATCCCCCCCCCCCCACGTCTTTCAATTTCTTTTTTTCTTGCAGAAATACTTTGGTGCGAAAGCAGAGGATTGAATCAGTGCTCCTATGGAAAGGGTTAAACTTTGTGTAACTTCTATTTTGGTCTATATTTCATCTTAGACCATTGTTCTTCATTTTGCAAATTTCTCCAATACTTTTTGCCACTTCCTTTTACTTATTTATTTATTTAGATTTCTAGCACCGCCCCACTCACCAAAGCGACTCTGGGCAGCTCACAGCGAAATAGCAAAAACATCAGCATCTAAAAACAATTACAATATAAAAGTCATTAAAAGTTCTTTAAAATTCTTTACAATTCTTTAAAACCCCAAAACCACCTTCCAACCACCACAGACATTGACTCAGCTATTCAAACTAGACAACCTACTGTAGATATTTCCCCAACCGCCCCCCACACCTGCTGTGCCAGCCAGGTCTTCGCATCCCTACGGAAGGGCAAAAGCTCCGTCTGGAGACAAAGTTCTGTAGGGAGGAGGATGGATGTTGTTTGGATGTTGTTTGGGGAATGGGCAGGAGATAAATATGATAGTATGAAGACTTAGCAATAAGGTAACAGGGTGATATACTAGTAATCTAAGCTATGTAAAAATAAATTTTGAAGAGACAACCATGGAGAGTGAAAATCATTGGGAGGGGGGGTTAACCTCACCCTGAACATCATCCCACCTGCCCACGCTACTGAAGCACCACCTACGGACATGCTCCACTCACATATTTACAAAAAATATCCTTTCAAATCCTCCCAATAGGAAAAAAAATAGAATCTCTCCAGTGTCATGGAATAATGCCACTTTGGAAGAGAAAATCCACAGATGATTCTGCAGGCAGAAAAAGTTTGAATTCACTCATTTTTAATAAGAGCATCAAATCCTGACATCTTTGATAGCATACTCAGCCTTTCACTTGTACAAAAAAAATTTGTTTGCTTTTATGTGCATTGTCAATCGATAAACTGCCTACTGCTGAGTTTTGGATCAGTAGTTCACCAAAAGGTATAGAAAAACATGTTCTTTTAATTTAACCTAAGTGAATCAGCATATCATCAATGATGCAAAAAAGAGATAATTTCACTTCCTTTGCCCCTCTGCAGACAAGACAGAGAAGTGTTCACTTCATAGAGGGATGTACCAAAGGGTCACTTGAGGTCAAGATGGATGCTACAATTGTACCAAATGGCATATCCCTCCTTCCCACCACCATGGTGACCCTATTTATACCACACCAGTCTGTACTGAAAGGGTTCATCTGAACCAGTCCTTAGGTTATAGCCCAACAGACCTGGAAAAGTACTCGGTTGGGGTTGGGGAAAGCTACATTATGCTATTATAAACTACGAAAACCATGACACACACAAAGCATTACAATATAACTCCTCCCAGACAAGAAAGTCTACTGTTGAAAGGAACGTTTACCTTGACACTCAAGACCTACAGTTTCTTCCAGGCATAATTAGAAGACACTAATTTCCATCTCTTATTCTCTCTCACTCTCGCTCACTCACACTCACACACATACACAGAAAATTACTTTAGCTTTCTAGTCTGTTAACATGTTCCTAACCAAATCCTTGCTCAGGTGAATGTAACACTGAGTAATTTAAAACTGAAAAAGAGCCCCCAAGAGCCATTTAAACATGTACCTAGCAAAAGAAGTTACCCTGGAGAGAAGGCGGAGGAGAAGGAAATTAGAGTCTTCAGTATCTGGTATTGTGCTGGCTGCAGAATAACAAACTCCCTACCTGCCTGACCTCCTCCTCCTGTGGTTAAAGTGCTTCTTGCAATTCCTTTCATGAGTCAGGGTCCTCCTGGCAGTGAAATCACATTCCTACACAGGGTTTGATTTTAGAAGCTCAGCAGGGGCTTTCAGCTTCCTAAAAATACAGACTGGGCAAAACAGCATGGATTTTTTTTAAAGCTCACCTTTTAATAATTGCTTGATGCTGTTTCTTCCATGCTAGAGTTTGGTTACAGCAGGTTTTTCCTATTTATAATGATGCAAATGTTTGCTTAGCTGAAAGGCTCTATTTATTATTTGCCATGTTTACAAAAGCACTCAAATGCCTTCTGCGTCTGTGACTATGGGACAAGAAAATGGTCAGATTCCTCCTTTTAAGCATGTTGCATTGCTGTATTATTCTCCCCTTACTAAGTCATATGATGTCTGCTTATTAATATTTGTGAGCCATTAGATTTATTCAAGCTCACGCAAAACTGTAATTCCTTAAAAATGAGGATTATCAGAAAACAACGTTTTAATCTGGTAGCTTTCTGCAAGAAGACAGTCAAAAACCTGAAATTCTGTGGCCAGTTTTAACATCAGCTGGTGTTAAACAGATAAGCTGCAGCAAACTTCCAATTTTTGTATCTCCGCTTTTTTGTTCCAGCAGACTTCACAATACTATTTTTTCCTTCCACATTTGGTTAAATTGAACTGGAAAGTTTAACTTTCATTTTAAATTAATCATGGTTTACCTCTAGTGCTGTAAAATAAAGTGAATCTTAATTATAATTTATTCAAACAAGCTAGTTTCCTAAACTAGGGTCTGGAGTTGGCTTGTTTCAAACAACCAGGGTTAAGATTACTCATATGTTGTACAGTTCTGATGGCATAGCAACATGTGGTTTGTTTAAATCAGGGATAGAAATCTCATGCCTCATGGAATGCATTTGGCACCTTGAAGTATTCTATCCCCTCACTTTTAAAAGGATGGAAAGCTCACCTCTCCAGAAATCTCCAGAGACATATTTTACCTCTAAAACAGGGGTTTTAATGTTTTTTAGCCAGGGGCCAGACCATGCCCCCTCAGACAGCTGAGCAGGCCGGACTGGTGCCGTAAAATGCATCCACAGCTGTCGTAAACAAGTGTACAACGGCCGCAACTCATTTACAGCTGCATAAATACATTTACATGTCCGTAAATGAGTCCATGGATGATTACGCTGGGGGCTGCTGGACCAAGGTCGGGGCTGGATTATTTGGCACCGTGAGCCATAAATTGCAAACCCCTGCTCTAAAACAAGCCCCTTTTCTTTCAAAACATTTCTTTAAAAAATAAAAGTAATTATCTTATCACTTTCAGATGGAAACAGTGGGTATCCATGGGAAGGGGCCTTTACAACCTAAGGTGCTAATCTTTTGCCTACAAACTGTCAGTAAAATACTTTTTCCCACCTCTGGCATTTGAAACAAGTCCCCGCCGTTTGCTCTTTTTGTTTGTTTGTTTGCAAATTTCCTTTTCCTCTTTTATTCTTCTGACTATAATCACAAATCATAACTGTAAGTAAAGGTACCTTTTTTCCTTTAAATGCTTTGATAGTGATTGTTATTCAAAGGTCTAGTCACTTTGAGAAAAGACTTAGGTCTGAAATTTGGGCTATTCTTGCATCCTTTTTCTCTGTGTTGCTCTTTTTTTTAATCCCACATTCTGCTAACCTATAAAGGAATAATCAAACTATATACCATTTCTCAATATGTCTGAACCTGAGGTTTGCTGTAGTTTGTTCTTGTACTGTTAAAAGATCATTTAGTGCTAGTTACCTTGGCATTATGTACCCAGTGTGGTGTAGACTGAGGATTGAGTGATGGGCTAGGACAGGATTTCTCAACCTTGGATCCCAGATGTTCTTGGATTTCAGTTCCTAGATACCGTAATCAGCAGGTGTGCTGACTTGGGTTTCTAGTAATTGAAGTCCAAGAACACCTGGATGCCCAAGTTTGAGAAACCCTGGCCTAGGAGACTGGCGATCACGGTTCAAATCCTCACTTAGCCATGGAAGTACACTGAGGGAATGGGCCTAGTAAAATCACTCCTTAAATATCTCACATACCTTGAAAGGTCACTATAATGCAGTTATGACCCAATGGCACATAATTAACTAACCTTGGCAGCAGCTTTCTCTAAATTTTCTTAGCTATGCATGTGTTTTATGTGTTCATCATCCACTGTTCCTTATGGATCTGTAGCCTACCATGTCTTTTGCCTACAAACTGTGTGTCTTTCCTTGCCTTTGCTTGAAAGCACTATATCACCATCTAGTGACATGTAGCAAACATTACACCATAGCATTTTAAGTAACAGAAACATGTAACCAAGTGCAGAAACACACCATCCTATGTATCCTAGATTATCAAAATACATGCCAGACAGAGGGCAAGTGTCATTCCTTTCTTTGCTTTATTCTCCCGCTGCTGGCAACCAGCCTTCTCTAATCCAGTGCTCTCCTAGGACTCCCTTCATTTTCATCCAGAATAGGAAACTGGAAATGACACTGTAACTTCCTTTTGATCTTTACTCTTTAAACCCCCCCCCCCCCCAAAGAATAAGATTGCTGCATCATCATACACATGTAACACTCCAGATGATAAGACAGCCTGCCTGGATCACACATTTCCTCACGGGGGATGTCTTGCATAGACACCAACAAATGTCTCAATTCTCTTTTAAAATCTCCTCTAAGAGTTCAAGGCAGTTTCTTTTTTCATCCTACATCCTCATAACAAGCCTTTAAGATTCACCCACTCATCGGAAGTTTGAGCCCTTTCCTGACACTCTAACTTTCTACATCACTCTGGTCTTATGTTCTGCGAATTCTCCAAGAAGTATAGACAGGCAGCATTAGCCTGGAGCAAGACAAGTATCAGCAGCATACCCGTCAAGCATGGCTCCGGAAAATACAGGAACTGCTCCGGCCTGGGCGCACATGCACAGCAACAACTCCTTTGTGCATGTGTAGAATCCCTTTGCGCATGCGCAGAACCCCTTTACGCATACTCAGAACTGCCTCTGATAGGCACGCATGTGCAGTAACCCCTTTCCCCTCTGTTCAAAATATGGGACGGTGGCGGGAAAGGTGAGGAATGAGCACTGAAATGCGGGAAACCCCGGCCAATACGGGATACTTGACAGGTATGTTTCAGCAGCCTTATCACATACTATCAGATTTCAGTAAGTATTATGGCAACTGCTACAGTGGACGAGCTCAAGATTGTTTTCTAGAACTCTGTGGATTATTAACCACTTGGGAGTTAGGAATCCCTAACAGTTGGTATGGTATAATGGTTACAGAGTACCTTTAAATCTAGTTCCCAGTCTACCATGAAACACACTCACTAACTTTAAGCCTAATCTACTTTAAAGGGGTTTCTGACCATAAAAGAGGGGGCTGGGGAAAGAGCCTTCTAGACGAACTTGTACTCCTCACAGATATGACAGGTTAAGAAAAAAAAGTTGTGAAAAGAATACCAAATGACAGTCAGTAGTCTAATTTAACAGCACTACAGGGAGAGGAGTAGGTAGTGTGTGGGGGTAGTTTTAGCAATTTCTTTTAAAATATAGTGCAGAATCCTGACTCTATAGCCAAAGAGCTAGATTCCTTATGGCTGTTAGCAGTTCCTTTCCCAGACCTTTAAATTCAGTTCTTCCTAAACAGTTTTCTACAAAGAGGTTTCTGCAGTTACTAAATTCACACTGAAATCTCTAACTTCTATATGAACATTTTGATTCTAATAATTAAAAAAAATCAAGGTTAAACAAAATTGATCAAAATTTATACCTAAAATAACATGTTACTGAGTGTAATAAATCTACCACTAATGGTGCCATTTTACAGAGCTTTCTGGTTATATATCTTAACACTCAAAGGAGTCCTATTATTGCAGTGTTTCTAAAATCACCCAGAGAGTACTCTAAGTGCTATGAGGTGGTATATATGCATAATTGCTATTGCCTCTTAACTAGGTACCAGTGAATGACAGTGTAAACTGTCTCCTTAGTCTGCTAGTTAAACAGTTACAGTACAGTATTAGAATGATGAGGAGGGTGTTTTTTTTCTTGTTTTTTACCAAAACTTGCAGCTGTGTCTTGGTTATTTTGTATTTGGACATTTAAAAATAGCAACAAACCTTTATTGAGAAGAAATGAGAGTTGTGACTTGAACATTGGTTGTCATGTGGAAGCAGAAATCTGAATAGCTAATTCTGCTTCCTATATCTTTATTTCCTGTAACTCTTAAGAGGCAAAGCTATTTGGGTAAGCAACCAGAGAAGATATTTTTCTAAAATAAAATCACTGTTCCCTTTCTCCAGACTTCCCAAGTGTACCTCTGCATATGGCATGTAAAGCCATTCTCGTTTAAACACCCAAATGGTTTAGGACCAAACTATCTGATGGTGTTCTTGCATCCATATCTGCACCTAGCTGGGCTTCAAGATCTTCTCGTTGGGTTGGTCAGCATGAAAAACAAAGGTTTATTTTTGTCCCCATCTTTATATAATGTTCCAGCTCAGCATGGGGCCAACTTTGCATGGCTTTCTCCCTGATTTTTTTAGATCAGATCTTATAGTCCTGGTTATTCCAGACTATTTTATCGTATTGTTATTATTATGTGCCAACAAGTCAGAACCAACTTATAGTTACCCTAATAGGGCTTTCAAGATAAACGAAATGGTTAAGGAGTGGGTTTACAGTTCCACCTTCCCAGTGAAAAGCCAGGACTTGAATCCAGGTTTCCTTAAACTTAATCCTTCACTCTCTCCACTGTACCACAATGAGTAACCACTTTATTGTATACTGTTGTGGTTATTTTAAATATTGCTTCAATTTACTGTATTTTTAGGAACCTTTGACTTGAGGAGCCTTTGACTTAAAAAGAGGCATAAATATTTTAAATAAACATAAATATTATATTCCAGAGAAGATTATCATATTCATTTGAGAAATTTATCAAGCTATATTGCTCTGGTCCACACAGTCCTGAATTATTTATTTTAAGAATGTATTCTATTATCTTTCAGGGCCTCAGGTACAGGTCCTTCTCAGAAAGCAGAATTTGTAATCTATTTACAGGAAATACTTTGAGCTGAGGGCACTAACCTTATTGGTTTTACACATGAAATGTTTCCCATGGCCCTTCTATGTTCAACACATCATGTATCAGCAACAAGAAACACACTTTTTTGAACTACAACTTTGCTGCTTGTAGGACCTGAGAGCGGTAGTCTAAACAAAGCAATGTTTCTCACCTCTGATATGGAAAGCTCAACAATAACTTTACATTCAGCATATTGTTATTTTAATCTCTGTAACCTCCTGAAAGTAATTTTGTTCTGAATTTGTTCCAATAACACAAATGTTTGTTGTATAAAAGGCCTTCAAAAAAGTCTTCCCCTGAATATTATTAACTTGTCTAAAATAGACAGATCTTTCTTTGCCAAAGTTGGGCAGAGCCAACTTAGCTCTTCTAAAATATCAGTGCAGAGAACTGTGGTGATGGCTCACCTCAGCTGACTGCTCTGCCTCTATGTATAACTTTGCATATTTAATGGAACAACACAAAATAAATGATAGCAACTGCCCACAGCACTAGAGTATAAAGTTTTCTTAAAGACTCTAAAACTACCTGCCAGCAAAAACAACATAATTTATCCAAATGGTCTGGTAGGTGTTCAGAATTTTCAGATATAATCAAGTATTTAGATGGGTGAAAGTGCCATTTACATAAAGCAATATTTACATAAAAGCTAAACATGGAATGCAATCTGGACTTGGTTAAAGTGTATTTTCAAATAACAGAAATTAGAAAACCTTGAATTATACTGCAATTCCTGCAAGCCAATGAGGCTACATGCAGATGAGTGCCTTGAGATGTTGGAGCTATTTTAGACTCAGATCAGCATTTCCCAATGAAGATTCTGAATCAGAGGTTTTGGCTTTTAATACAGCTTAGTTTATTTGATCAAACAAGATAAGCCTGGCAATCATCCAGTAGGTGGTATTCTGGAATGCCGCACTGGCAATAAGATCCAAACACCTTTTATAGACATTCAACCCAGGTTCAATAACTTTCCAGCTAAGATTCTCACACAGAGATGTTCTCACACAAAAAACATTTACAACCATAAATCCCTTTTGTGATAACACAATACAATACAATGGAATCTCAGTTAACAAATGGCTCAGTTAACATAAAAATTGCATAACAAAAGGAAATCCATAGAAAATAGTGGCTCAGTTTACAGAATTTTTTTCAGAATGGATTAATTGGTTTTCAGTGCATTCCTATGGGAAACCACATTTTGGTTAAAGTACAGTGGTACCTCGCTTAAAGAGCATAATGCATTCCATGGGATTGCTCTTTAAGCAAGTTTGCTCTTTAAGTGAAACACCATTGTAAGTGACCAAATGTGACTTCAGGCGGGGAGGGATTGCGAACCCCAATTTAGTTGTTAAGCAAGTTTTTGGTTGGTTTTAGTTGTTAAGCGAGGCAACCATTCAGAGAAATTTCTGCTCTTTAAGTGAGTTTGTCTCTAAGCGAGATACTCTTTATGCGAGGTTTTACTGTATTTTAGTTTTCAGTGCATTCCTATGGGAAATTGCATTCAATGTTTTCCTATGGGAAATTCAGTTAAAGTAATTTTTGCTTTAAGAAACGTCCCAGAGAACACATTAATTACGTTAACCGAGGTTCCACTGTACATGCTTTTGTTTACATCGTTCCCTGTTTTCCTCCACACATGAGTTAATGGGATTGATAATGGGATATCTGCTGCTATAGATAACACATGTTTCCCAGGGCATAAGGAAACACATCATCTGGTTCACATGAGACAAAGCTATATTATTCTATATCACATCTCTTTAAATATTATTCTAATATTGTCACAATACCTGTAGCCAGTGGTAGTCGGGCAGAGAAAATTTAAAATGATCTGTGCATTAGAGGGCACCTGTCACAGCTAAGCTGTAAACATAAAAAATCAAGTCTACTCCTAAGTAATCAGCTACAAATATCAATTTTTACTTCACAGAGTCTTGGTCCCCGAATAATATTTCTAACATACTGCAGTTGCTAATAGATATCCCCCTTTAGCGATTCACAATGAAACGGGGTCCCCCAAGTGAAGAATTTGATCAGTGTTCCAACTGAATTTTAAAAAAGAATCCTATTACTGACTCCACTTACACATTACATCTATGGAGACTTTTATTGATCAGTGGAAAGCTCATTTAGAAACGTTTACAGTATTTTTCATTAGGCCGAGAATTTCCATGCTGTGCCAGTCAATTAGTGGAAAGAAAAGAAACTGAAAGGAAAAGATACATATCAAAGAAGAAGAGGAAAAGATGTATTTACCTATTTATGTGTGTTTAGTGTATGGGACCAAAGACAACAGAACAACCGAAGGGTTGGTTTAACACAGGTTTATTGCATGGTGTTCCGGTGAAGCATGAGGTAATGGCGGTGATACATCTCAATATATACAGTAGCCCTCTACATTTGAATCTTGTAGCACGGTAGCTCATTGGCTGCTACCGGCGTGGCCTCGCCCAGGCACGCCTCTTTCTTCTGCTGCTGAATGCGGGGAAGGTTTTCCCGCGGCTGTCCGTGATTGAGCAATGTGAACCATGTGAGACTGAACGCTCGCAGCTGCCCTCTATGGGCTGTCTGCTCGCGTTCCTTTACAGCTGAGATCGTTTGTATTTGGAGTGGTTCCATTCTTGCCTTTACAGTACAATGAACATGCACGCATACATACACAACATCCCTCCCCCCTAGGATGGGACGAAGTCCCGCAACCATTGTGGCTTGCCGCACGTGCGCTTGGGGCGTGCCTGCGTCTGACCTAGTACTGGAGAGCCTGTGATCCCTGATTCCGCGGGTGCTTGTCCTGCAACGGGAAACGGGGATTCGTTAGTGGCTCTGTGGGGCGTCCGTGCCTGCCTTGCGCCCGGGGATGGGAACGGAATGAATAGTTGGGAGGTGAACCCCTGCCTGTTGCTCTCGGACCCCGGGGACCCGCCTATTGTGAACCGCGGAACCGATGAGGTCGCCCTTGTGGTCCTGCTACCTTCTGATCCTTGCTCGGGGGACCTTGAGACTGTGGTGGGCGGACTTGCTGTTGCCTCCCGTCTTGGGGGTGTCGGTCTCCGGGAAATTGGCGCTATATTGCACTCTAACTCACAGGGACTACTTGGACTGGAAGTACCAGGGGCTGAACTGAAACCCCTCTTTTCGCTAGGACAGGTGGGGGACCACTCCGCTAACTCCCCCTGGTACTGTAAATCAACGTCTAAACTTCTATGGGCATCTGTGTTTCGGGGAAAATTCCGGGGGGTATGTGTGTGGTCGGGGCTCTTCCTTTCTGCCGCGAACTCCCGCAAAAGATCTCTGTGGATCGATTCCCTTTCCTCCCCCCTTGGTGGGGCCCATGTTCCCCTTTCCCTCCCCCTTGGGCTCAACGGGTGGGGGAGTACCCTAACACTGATTCACTGCTTGTTTCGTCTCCGTCCTGCTCTCCGGGGACCCTGCGCCTGAGTTGGTCCACGTGTCGCCTCCACAGGAAACCTGTACTGGTATCCACGCGGTATGAGACGGGGCCGGTTCGTTCTATTACGGTGCCCGGCACCCAGGCTGGCCCCGCGCTGGCGTAGTTCCTGCAGTGCACCGGGGCGCCTACGCTGAAACTCTTTGAAGGTTCCACCCCTATGTTCCACCCTTTGTCCTCTACTCTCGTGGGGTCTAGCTTGGAGATTCCCGTGGCCAGCTTCCTGCGCATCAACAGCTCTGCGGGGGAGTGCCCTGACGCCAATGGGGTGACCCTGTACCTTAGCAGGAATTGGCACAATTTCAGGTCGAGGTCTCCGGGGCCCATGCGCAGCAGCGCGTCTTTCGTGGTGTGCACGAGGCGCTCTACTTGGCCGTTGGTGGCCGGGTGATAGGGGGCGGAGGTGATGTGCCGAATGGCGTTGCGCTCCATGAACGTCCCGAACTCGGCGGACGTGAAACAGCTAGCGTTATCGCTGACGAGGGTGTCGGGTAAACCGAACGTGGAAAAGACCCTCCGTAGCTGTTTAATTGTTGTGGCCGAGGAGGTGCTCGAGACTGGGATGACCTCCAACCACTTGGAGAACGCGTCCACCACGAGGACGAAAAGCGTTCCCCTGAACGGGCCAGCAAAGTCTACGTGTACCCGGGACCAGGGCCCCCTTGCTGCGTCCCACTCCCTATGTGGCGAGCGGGCCTCTTCTGGCCTGGAGCTTTGGCACGCTTCGCAAGTGCCGACCATGTGTTCGATGTCGGCGTCTAGCTGGGGCCACCAAAAATAACTGCGGGCCAGCGCCTTAGAGCGGACGATCCCCGGGTGGCTGACGTGCAGCAGTTTAAGCACCCTCGGCCGGAGAGACGTGGGGATCACTACCCGCTGTCCCCACAAAAGGCACCCCCTCTCTAGGGACAACTCTAGTTTCTTTTTGAAAAATGTGTCGAATTCCGCTGCTGGGGAAGACACGGGCCACCCTTTCTGTACCCAGGAGCAAACTGTGGCCAGCGTTTTGTCCTTGCCGGTCGCTTTAGCGATGTCGGCCGGTACTACTGGAGGGGAGTCTAGGACCTCTATCATTAAGACCTGGTGGTCCCTCTCTACTTCGCCCACGTGGCAGCAATCCCGGGGAATGGGGGACCTCGACAGGGCATCCGCATGGCTGATCTCCTTCCCGGGCCGGTATACCAACGCGTGCTGATACGCGTTGAGAAAAATGGCCCACCTGAGCATTCTCGGGGACAGGATTTGGGGTGTGGGCTTATCTGCGGTGAAGATGCCTAGCAAGGGCTTATGGTCAGTCACTATGGTGAAGGGGCGGCCGTACACAAAATCATGAAATTTCTTAGTCCCCGCAATTATCGCTAGTGCTTCCCTGTCTGTCTGGGCATAGTTCCTCTCCGCTTGGGACAAGGACCTAGAGTAGAACGCTATCGGGGCCTCCCTCCCGTTCTCCAGTACGTGGCATAACACCGCCCCCACCCCCACTGGGGATGCATCGCATATCAGGACCACTGGGCGTTTGGGATTGAAATGGGTCAGTACCGCATCTGATGCCAGGAGTCGCTTCAGGTCATTGAAAACCCTCTCCTGGTCGTCGCCCCACTTCCATGCCTCGTCCTTTTTTAACAATTTGTGTAGCGGTTCCGCTACTGCTGCCTTCCGCGGAAGGAAGGAGTGGTAAAAGTTGAGCAGTCCAAGGAACGACTGCAACTCGGGCTTGGAGGTGGGGCGAGGGGCCTTCTTGATGGCGGCCACCTTGGATTGGGATGGCCTGATTCCCTCGGGAGTAACACGGAACCCTAGGAACTCAACCTCAGTTGCGAAGAAAACGCATTTGTCCTTCCGCAACCGCAACCCCGCTTTCTCGAATATTGTCAGGACCCTTCCCAACCTGTTTGCTAATTCGGCCCGGCTCCCCCCTGTAATCAATACGTCATCAAAGTAGGGTAACACCCCCTCTAACCCCTTCAGGAGGCGTTCCACGAGTGACTGGAAAATCCCGGGCGCCGAATTCACGCCGAATTGGAGGCGCGATACCTGGAACGCCCCTTTGTGGGTGACTATGGTCTGTGCAGCAGCTGCGGCGGGGGTCACCGGGAGTTGCTGGTAGGCTTGGGCCAGGTCGAGTTTAGCGAAACACCTCCCCCCGTGTAACCTGGCCAACAAGTGGCTGACTACCGGCACCGGATAAGCATTAGGGCGGATCGCCTTATTGATGGTGCACTTGTAATCAGCGCATATGCGGACCTCCCCATTGGCCTTGAGCGCTGTTACAATTGGAGTTTCCCACTCCGCAGAATCAACAGGAACAAGAATCCCCTGGCCCACCAACTTGTCCAACTCCGCCTCTATTTTGTCCTTTAGTGCGAAAGGCACTCTGCGCGGTTTAAGTCTGATTGGACGTACTCCAGGGTCCAGGTCGAAAGTCACTGGGGGGCCCTTGAATTTTCCGAGCCCCTTTTTGAAAACCTCGGGGTGCGCGTCGCACACGCTCTGTATTGGATCAGTCCCGGTGGCGTGTGCTCCCACGGCGTGCACCCCCCCAATGAACAACCCCAGGGGCTGGAACCATTGAGTCCCGAGGAGGCTGCATTTTCCTCCCTTGAGGACGACTAGGGGAAGCGTTGCTGTGTGCTTTTTAAACTGGACCTGGAACTTCCCAACCCCCAACACTGGGATGCGGTTCCCTTGCACGTCCTTCAGTGTGGCCCTCAACGCTTTGAGCTTGGGCCGCACGCGGGGGGCGATTTTCATGAACTCTCCCTGGGAAATAATAGAGTATGACGAATCCGAGTCCACCTCCATTCTAACAGGGGCCCCTTGTATTACTACCTCAACGAAGTAACGGGGGTGCTCCGTGGAAACGCTGCAAACCGGAGCGTCGTCCTCGCTGTCGTCGGAGATGCGCCCTACGCCGTCCCGCGTCCTTGTGGTCCGGGTGCCGTCCTTGGGCCTCGTGGTGCGGTCCTGCCTCGCCGAGCGGTCTGGAGAACTCCTTGTGGCCTCGCGCCGTTTCCGGCAGACCTTGGCGATGTGCCCGCGCCGGCCGCAGTTGTGGCACTCGGCCATGCGGAATGGGCATTTGGCGCGGGCGTGGGCGGCGCCACAGCCGTCGCAGCGCCGGCCCTCTCTCTGGACCCTCCGGACGTCCTCGTCGTCGCTGCTCTCCGCAGACGAGTTCGAAACTCGCCGGGCCGCGCGCACCGAGCTCTCTGCCTTGGCGGGCTTCGGGCGCCAGTCCTGAAGCTCTTGCACCCCGGCAGTCGTGGCCTCCGCGGCCTGCGCCGTGTCGAGGACTTGTTGCCACGTGGGAGGCGGCTCCTTTTTCATCAGCGCGCGCTGAGTCTCGGTATCCCTCAGACCGCAGAGCCGGCAGTCCCGGAGGGTGACTTCTGGGGTCTCCCACTTGCATGGGCCGGCGGCCAGCCGCAGGGCCGCGGCGAACTCGGCGACCGATTCCCCGGGCGCCTGGACTCGCCTCCAGAACGCGCTCCGAGCGGGGAACATCGCTATCGCTGGCCGGAGATGGGCGCGCAATGCCGCCAGGAGCTCTGTGGCTTTGAGGTCGCCCACCTTCCTCGGCGCGATCAGGTCCACCAAGGTCCTCTTGGTCTCGTGTCCGAGCATGCGGACGAAAATGGCCCTCTTCTTGGCCTCATCTGAGACTTCGAGCTCCACCAGCGCTGCGTTGAAGTCTATCTCAAACAGCTCCAAGTCTCCCGGCTTCCTGATCTCGTAGCTGGCGCATGTCTTGGTCCCGAGGGCAGCCATATCCCACCTTCGTCGCCAATTTAGTGTATGGGACCAAAGACAACAGAACAACCGAAGGGTTGGTTTAACACAGGTTTATTGCATGGTGTTCCGGTGAAGCATGAGGTAATGGCGGTGATACATCTCAATATATACAGTAGCCCTCTACATTTGAATCTTGTAGCACGGTAGCTCATTGGCTGCTACCGGCGTGGCCTCGCCCAGGCACACCTCTTTCTTCTGCTGCTGAATGCGGGGAAGGTTTTCCCGCGGCTGTCCGTGATTGAGCAATGTGAACCATGTGAGACTGAACGCTCGCAGCTGCCCTCTATGGGCTGTCTGCTCGCGTTCCTTTACAGCTGAGATCGTTTGTATTTGGAGTGGTTCCATTCTTGCCTTTACAGTACAATGAACATGCACGCATACATACACAACAGTATGAGAAAAGATAGTTAAGCATTATATAGTAAATAATGAGATTCATTTAACCTATTATTATTTATAATGAATTGCTATGAATGTTTTAATTCATTTAGCTCCAGTCTTCACCCTTCTCTGCAGGTTTTTCTTATTGATACAGCCCAGTGGTGGGCACCAAAAAATTTTTACTACCACTCCGTGGGCGGGTCTAACTCTGTGGGCAGGTCTAACTCTGTGAGCGGAGCCAAACGTGTGGGCAGAGCCAAATATGTTGGTGGTGCATAATCTGGGCATGTGATTTGCTGGGATGGCCATGTGATCTAGTCATGCCTGCCACATGTCCATGAAAACCTCTGCAAAACACAGACACTGGCTCTTTGGCTGTAAATGGAGATGAGCACTGCACCCTAGAGTCAGATACGACTGGCTTTTGAGCAAGGGAGACCTTTACCTTCACTAACCACAGCAAATCTGAATGCCAAACAGGGATCTTCTGTTATCTGGTAAAGGTTGCCCTTGCTCGAAAGCCAGTCGTATCCAACTCTAGAGTTCAGTACTCATCCCTGTTTACAGCCAAAGAGCCAGTGGAATTGATCCAGAAAAGCTCACATTAAAATACACCAGTTAGTACATTGTCTTTTTTTTTTGTTTACTCTCTGATATGCTTGCACAGAATAAAACTTTTTAAATAATAGCATATGTTTCAAGCATATCAGAGTAAACAAAACAATAAAAAATAACCCTTAGCCTGCACCAGACCCTCTCCCCCCACACACATACACAGAGTGCAAAATAAACAAAACAAAAAGACATACCAAGAAGGGGCAAGCGGCGCGTTAGGCTCAGGCGGCATGACTCAGTCTTCCTCCTCATCGTGGGACCATGGGGGGGGGAGCGGAGGCAGCAATGCCCAAGCGGTGGAAGCATCGTCGGGCGGAAGCAGCCAGGTCGGGCAGCTGAGCTCAGTCTTCCTCCTTGCCCTGGGACCATTGGAAGGGGGAGCTCTGCCCGATAGCTCTGCCCGATGCCGCCCTGTCTCTGATGAGGGGCTGCAAAGGGCCTCTGGTGCAAGGCCACCGCCACACTGCCACCAGCGGCCTCAGCCACGAGGCCTCCTCCTCCACCTCTCCGCCACCATGCAGTCAGCAGCAGAGCTGAGGGCCAGGCCTACTGAAGTGTGGTGGTGGCAGAGAGGCAGAGGAGGAGGCCTCGTGGCTGAGGCCCTCAGCAGTCTCGCCGGCGGCCTTGCGCCAGAGGCCCTTTGCAGCCCCTCCTCATCAGATACAGGGCATCGTCGGGTAGAGCCGTGGCCAGAGCAGTGGAGGAGGCGAGCGGCAGAGGAGCTTCGCATCGGACAGGCAGACAAAGAAGCGGCAGTGGTGGGTTTGAGTCCGGGCCATGCTACAGCCATGCTTGCCTTGCCTCCGACCCAGGGGGCAGGGGGAAGAAGAGGCTCCTGGTCCTGCCGCCTCTCCCCCCCCCTCACCCCTGACCAAGCGAAAAATACGACCGCCTGACAGCTGGCCTGGGGCGGGGGGGCCTCGGCTCCTGGTCCTGCCACCTCTCCCACCCCCCACCCCCCACCCCTGACCAAGGGAGGAGAGGAAGAGGGAACCGCGACCACCCAACACGGCCTCCCTGCCTGATACCTCCACTCTACTGCAGCCTCCAAGCTCAAAGCAGGAAATGCCAGCTTGGCTTGGCGGCGCAGCGCGCATGCATAAGTGGGGAAGTTGGCGTGGCCACTAGAAATTTTTAGTACCCCCCCCCCTTCCGGACCAGTGCAGACCGGTAGCTGCCCACCATTGGTACAGCCTGACAATTACATGAATGTATATGTAAAGAAAGCTTCACAGGAAAAAAAACCTGATACGTTTGAAATATGGTACTGGAGGAGAACCTAGCAGGTACCATGAACTGCAAGAAAGATGAACAAGTGGACAAGTGAACAAATAAAACCTAAACTGTCTCTGGAGGCAAAAAATGATGAAACTGAGGCTGTACTATTTCAGGCACATCATGAGAAGGGAAGATTCTCTGGAAAAGATAATAACGCAGGGAAAGGTTGAAGTGATCTGGAAAAGAGGAAGACTAAATATGAGATGGATTGACTCCCTAGCCACAGGGTTGCCATAAGTCAAGAGCAACTTGAAGGCACACAACAACAACAACAAGGTCGCTCCCAAATTAAAGAAGTGTGTGAATAAGCTTGTTTTTACTAACTATTGGGTCCTGAGGTCTTCCTTCACTAGGTTTGACACCATTTTTGCAAGAGCATCCTTGACAATAATCAAATACTGAGGAATGTTGATGTGTTTCATTGAAAATATTAATGAACTGTCCAGTGCTATGTCACTTAATCAACAACCACACAAAAGGCAAAATGTAGTGCTACTGAGTTCATACAGTCACATGGTCTCCTCCTGTTATGTATGTTAACTGTGTTTTCTGACATTCAGGAGCAGAATGTATCTTTTCTTATGTATCTATTCTTATGCAAATAAGTGGATCGAAAATGTGCACACTCTGTTAGCCAATGGGCTTGTTGCATTATTGTTACTGTTACTGTTTATAGTGTATATAAGTCCGAGTTTTGCCCCATCCAAACTGTGTTCAAACCCCACTATTAAAGAGCTGAATTTCACTACTTCACTCGTCTGCTTCTTCATTCCCTGAAACCTCCCAAATAGCACTCTTTCCCCTAACCAAACGTTTTGCTAGCAGGGATTACTCAGTAGTGAGAAAACTGTACCTTTTCAGAGCAGTAGAGCCAATTTTATGAGCATTCTTTCTATATAAGTCTTGGCTGCAACAACACAGAACTGGAATAAACAATTAGTGGATTGGTCGTGAGCCTTCAGCAAGCTCCAGAAGATTAGAGCTTTGAGAAAATGCCTACATCTCAGGTGTATTTTAGATAAGGAAATATAGGTTGCCTCCCCACACCCCAATATCAACAGGTTCACTATCCAGTTTCAGTTATCCACAAGACTAAAAAATATTCAATAAAAATCCTGAAATATGTATATAATTCTATGGTGCATTATCAAAGAAGTGAATAGAGGCCACTGTCTGCAATGTGAAATCTAGGGTTTGCTGTTATCCATAGTTTCAGGTATCTGCAGTAATAATAATAATAATAATAATAATAATAATAATAATAATAATAATAATAATAATAATAATAATAATAATAATAATAATAATAATAATAATAATAATAATAATAATAATAATAATAATAATAATAATAATAATAATAATAATAATAATAATAATAATAATAATAATAATAATAATAATAATAATTGTTTAATTTGTATACCGCTTTTCTCAACCCTGCAGGTGACTCAAAGTGGTTCACAACAAACCAAATACATAATGGTATACAAACATGCAAAAACAGTAGAATACAGCACAAAATAATAAGCCACTAATTACAATTCCATAATATCAAACAATACAATAGTACAAAATATACAGTTAATATTAAAAGCTAAGGCTTATCCAAACAGGGCTCCCAAAGCCTGGCTGCAGCGGTGGCGGCAGCAACGGTGGCTCTGGCATCCTTTTAAATCCCCCGTCTGGATGAGCCAAGGGGGAGGGACACCAGGCGCAGGTGCCTCCCATCCCAGGGCCGGTGGCGTGGGCCCTGGGAGAGGTTTGAGAGTCCAGCTGCGGCAGCTGCGGCAGCTGCAGTAGCTGTGGCTGCTGCGGCAGTGGTGGCAACGGTGGCTCTGGCATCCTTTTAAATCCCCTGCCCAGACAGGCCAAGGGGGAGGGACACCGGGCGAAGGTGCCTCCCATCCCAGGGCCGGTGACGTGGGCCTCGGGAGAGGCTTAAGAGTCCAGCTGCGGAGGCGGCACCAATGGCAGCTCTGGCGTCCTTTTAAATCCCCCTTCTGGATGGGCCAAGGGGGAGGGATACCAGGCGCAGGTGCCTCCCATCCCAGGGCCAGTAGCGTGGGCCACCGGGAGAGGCTTAAGAGTTCAGCTGCGGCGGCGGCACCAACGGTGGCTCTGACGTCCTTTTAAATCCCCCGTCCGGATGGGCCAAGTGGGAGGGACGCTGGGCACAGGTGCCTCCCATCCCAGGGCCAGTGACATGGGCCCTGGGAGAGGCTCAAGAGTCTTGAGACGGAGGCGGCCTTTTAAATCCCCCGCCCAGATGGGCCAAGGGGGAAGGATGCCGGGCGCAGGTGCCTCCCATCCTGGGGCCGGTGGCATGGGCCCCAGGAGAGGCTTTAGAGTTCAGCGGCAGTAGTGGCGGTTGTACGGTTTTTTCCATAGGGAAAATTGTTATGCCGGACACCATTTCCCAAAAAAAACCTAATTGTTATACGATTTCGTTGCTATACGGGGCGATTGTTGTATAAGATTCCACTGTACTTTATTTCAAAACTTGGATGGGTGGGGCCAGCCAGAATTTCTGCTACTGATTCTGGAGAACTGGTGCGAACCTGCTGAATCCCACCACTAGGCATGGCCTACCCTGAGTTAACAGTTTGCCGACCCTGGCAAAGTGTGGTTTCCCATAGGAATCCATTGAAAAGAGGCTTTGTTGCCCATCCTGAAAAAATATTCACCCACCCACATCTAGAATCCTGGCTATGGCCCTGCGAAAGCTAGCCTGCGCTTATCAGCCAGGTGCAAGCTAACCAAAACAAACTGCTCGGAGAGACTCAGAGACCTGTTAGCATGTTCCCCTAACAACTTGGGTAAATCTCATGCCTGGGAAAGGGGGTGTGCTCAAACCAGCCTGGAAAGAAACCCCTAATTTCCATAATGAGTTCTTGATTGGTTCTGCTGTATGTGACTACGTTTCAGCAGCCTGATGGGACACCGAGTTGGAACATATAATGGCATAGAATTTTGCTAGCTGTTCCATTCTGTCTAATCATGGGTTAGGAGCTTTGCCTAGAGAAGCCTATTTTCTTTGGAAGACTTAATACTGTTCTATTTTGCCCAATTGCTTTTGAACCTTTTTGAATTAATTTCTGGAAAGCTGTTCTAGATTGCTTTTTTAACTTTTACATAAAACTACAAAAATACCACATGAACGTGTATGGTTTTTCACTACCAAGAGAATTTTGAAAGTCAGGTTTCATTTCCTACCCTGGCTTGGGTGAACTGAACAGGGACATACAGGCAAATCCTAAGGGCAGGTAAGCGTCCCTTAGGTGAATTGCCCCACCCATCTTCTCAGGAAGCTCTGGGAGGTGATCAATTTTACAACTAGAATCCAATGCCTTGATTACAGGAGCAGAAGCTGTTCCCACAAGAGGGTGAGGGTGATTGCTTCTTCCCCCTGGAGACTCCTCTATCTTTTCACATCTATCTGCTGTGGGTTGCTCACAGGAATAATTGGCAATTAAACCTCTCCCCAGGGATTCACTCGGCGGCAACAGACCCGGGGACCAACTGGGCTCGGCTGGAGAGGAAATTGGGAAGATAAGCAGGCTAGTTAAAGATAAACCATAGCCCAGGCTGAGGGCAAATAGAGCTGGGCAAGCAAGCAGGGGCAAATAGGGGACAAAGATTAGGTGCCCGGGTCAATACACATAAACTCCGAGTGTAGGGCAGGAACAATGGGTTTCGCCAACCCAAGCCAATTTAGTGCTAGTTGTCCATTAACCACCAAGCAGCCACAGAGTAGCCCCCAGTCATGGGAATCATAGGACTCATGGAGAAATGCCACATATGCAAGCCTTCTATACAGGGGTGGCACGAGTGCCCTAGGCACGTGTCCCAACCCCTAGGCAGGGTAATAAATACATACCCCCGACTCTGGTCGGGGCTGGACTTCACCACACAGCTGCCTCCACGCATCTTCCTTCCAGCCCGCCATTAGAACATATGGTGACCCCAACGTGATTCTGAAGCCAGAACCCGACATGATTCTGAAGCAAGAGCCCAACATGATCTGAAGCAAGAGAAACCAGACGTGATCTGAAGGAAGAGAAGCAAGACGCGATTGTAAGCCCTGGCAGACCCCACACATTGGAACGGACGCGTTCCAAAGCAGGGGGAGAGCCCTGCCTTAGGAGCAAAGGCAGACCCAATGACCCACAGCAGAGAACCACCACCACGATCCTAACCAGACCTGATACCCACGGGACATCGTCCTATGCACCATCCGCGCTGCACTTACTACCTCCAAGGCGCGCCGACTCATCCTTTGGAAGCAACTCCGGGGACCCCCACAGATAGTATGGGGCATGCATGGGGGAGCATAATTCATCTGTTAGGCAGTGAGCTCAGGTGAGAGAGCTCAAAGACCTGGCCAGGCAGCATCAGATAGGGTTGAGGAAGAAAGCCCTGACGGAATTGTATATGGGAGAGCATTGTCTGTTCTACCCAGAAGCAGGCACGATGGATCCAGAGGTATGGGAGAGAGTAGGAAGATGTCTGAAGGAGGAACCCCAAGCCCCACCTAAAATCATAGGGGCTTGGAGCAAGTGTCAGCAGGTAATTGCAGCTGTGAGTCCAGCTCAGGTAGAGACCAAGAAACCCCCAGAACCATCTGCCCCAGTGCGTCTCTACCTGACCATCAAATTCCAGCATGGGGACTTGGAGGACTTAGGAAGCGCAAGCGCTTCCAGGGCTGTCAGAAGTCCTTTCCAGCAAATAATAGAGGCAGAACCATGCCAGGGGGAATTGTCGGCAGCAGAACTGGCCGAAATTCAGTCGTTGTGTCCAGTCTGCCTAGAGGCAGACGCACTTTTGGGCAAACAGACCACCGTGTACATACCCATCCCATACAAGCTGCTCGTGGAGACCCGCAAAGCCATTACGGACACAGGGCTTCAGAGCAGATTCACTAGGGAACTCTGGAAGAGAGCAGAAACAGGAGTGGCAGCAGGAGTTGGGTAGGGACCCCCAGAAGCCAAGTCTAAAAGTTTAGATCAGATAGGAAGGTAACTGAACTGGAAAGGAAACTAACTCCAAGCAAAAAGCCCAGAGCCCAAAATCTGGCATGGAGAAACCATTTCCTCATGAGTAGAGCAAAGCATTGCAAACCGGGGGAGGGGGAATATCCCCAGGAAGGAATGTGGATGTCTAAGGTTTGAATGTTTGAATGTGTCATGAATGAAAGGTGGTGCACCAGTATGAATGTTGAAAGTGACAGAGTTGTTATGTGTTTGCATAGTTGTGCTATAATGTTGCAACATTAAAAGTGGAATGTCAAGAATTGTGTTCTAGAAGTAATAAGAAAGATGACAGTTAACTCTGTTCACGGGTTGGATACATTGTTTTCAATGGGAGGAAGAAAGTAGCCCAGCCCTGATTCATTCAAGCAGCGGGCTAAAGAAAGTATGAGAAAGAGTGGTGGACAAAAAGTCCTTTGTTTCCTGCCTGCCTGCCTAGCAGCTTAAGTGCCAGGGACTAAGGAGGAAGAAGGAGGGGGGAATTCTAGCCCACAAAGACAAAAAGATTGGCAAACTTCTTTAGGATGTCAACAAAGAGGGAAAGGTGGAAGGCGTTTGTTTCTTTATAGGCTGTATATTTGTGTTAGCTGAACAAAGTGGCTAAAATGTTCCATGTTAGTCTCAATGGAAAATGCTGCACCGAAATGGTAAAAAGGGGTAAAAGTGACCCCCCCCCCTTCCTCTCAACCAAGCCTGCTTTTAAGTGTGCAAAGGAGGATTTTCCTGGTTGCTGATCTCTTCACAAGAATCAAGTCACAGTTTCCACATTCTTAAACTGGCTTAGCAATTAGTGCTGTTACAAAGCAGACAGCTAATTGGGGAGAGAAAAATAGGGAAGAAATTTATTCATTTACATTAAAGAAATGTTCGCTGGGAGAAACATTTTTTACGGCCTCGCGAACCTGAAAAATTGTCTCTGAGTTTCTCACCCGGCAAGAGTGCTCTAAAAAAGGGGGGGTGCAAACAACGCTCCAGACCATAGCTATCATCATAGTGGTGGGGATTATGCTCTGCTGCTTTGCGCAATGCATTCCATCGCTCTTGTCAATGTGCACCCCATGGCAAAGACCCCGAGAAACATTTACACCTAAACAAATCATGCCCCACATCTATCGTGCCCTCAGCCAGGCTGGCTTAAATAATAAAAGAAGGGGAAATGTGGGTTGCCCACAGGAATAATTGGCAATTAAACCTCTCTCCAGGGGTTCACTCGGCGGCAACAGACCCAGGGACCAACTGGGCTCGGCTGGAGAGGAAATTGGGAAGATAAGCGGGCTAGTTAAAGATGAACCATAGCCCAGGCTGAGGGCAAATAGAGCTGGGCAAGCAAGCAGGGGCAAACAGGGGACAAAAATTAGGTGCCCGGGTCAATACACATAGACTCCGAGTGTAGGGCAGGAACAATGGGTTTTCACCAACCCAAGGCAATTTAGTGCGAGTTGTCCATTAACCACCAGGCAGCCACAGAGTGGCCCCCAGTCATGGGAATCACGGGACTCATGGAGAAATGCCATGTATGCAAGCCTTCTGTGCAGGGGTGGCACGAGTGCCCTAGGCACGTGTCCCAACCCCTAGGCAGGGTAATAAATATGTACCCCCGACTCTGGTCGGGGCTGGACTTCGCCACACGGCAGCCTCCATGCATCTTCCTTCCGGCCCGCCATTACAACAATCTGCAGTCCCATCCTTTTCAGCATGAGGGCTTTTCAAAAAAGGGCCCCAGGAAAGGCACCTTTACTATCCAAATGGGCTGTGGAATCATGAGTGCCATAAATATCTAGTGTTTACATGCAGTACGTTGAAAAACAATCTGATTTTTTTGCCAGATATTTGGACTTTAGCATGTGGATGACGGAGGTCGCAGTGGCTTAATGGTTAAGATGCTGAGCTTGACGATCAGGTCAGCAGTTCAAGACCTGAGTGCTATGCAGTGATTGCCCATCATGTGTCCCAGCTCCTGCCAACCTAGCAGTTCAAAACCAAGAAGTTACTAGTAGATAAACAGATACCGCTTCGGCAGGGGAAGTAATAGCATTTTGTGCATTTAGTCATGCCTGCCACACAACCACAGAAACATCTGCAAATGGCACTGGTACTTTGGCTGTAAAGAGAGATGAGCACTGCCCCCTAGAGTCAGACACGACTAACTTTCGAGTAAGGGAGACCTTTACCTTTACCTAAAGTTACTTTAGAGTCATGGTTCCCAATGTGGGACACATGCCCCACAGGTGGGCAATTTGATTATTATTATTATTTGGTGGAGGGGGGCAATTCGAGAATGAGTTACTGTATTAACAATGAATGGCCTTTTAGGCTTCCTCCACGTCAGGCGCATGCTGGCACATCGGGCAATTGGGCTTTGTCCAGTGGTGGGCATCAGCAGGTTCGCCCCAGATCGCCAGAACCGGTAGCAGAAATTCTGGCTGGCCCCGTCCATCCAAATTTTGAAATAAAGTAGTCCTAATTTGGGTGCATTTAGTATTTGGGAATCAGGACAATGGAAGCAGCTGTAGACGAGCCTAACACATCTTTATTGCATGGGGTACAGCACGAACATGAGGTAATGGCGGACAAACAGCTCCTTTTATTGCAGTGACTATACATTTGAATGTGGCTCCTCGATAGCGCATTGGCTACTGTCCATGTGACATCATCCTTAGTCACGTCCTTCTTGTCCAGGTGAGGTGAGGGCGGGAATCTTTCTCGCGCAGCTGAAGGTATTTGAGGAATGTGTACCATGTGAGCTGAACACTCGCTATTTCCCCCTAGTGGTCACTAGCTCGCGTTCTATTGTGGTTTGTTACATTGTTTCTATTGCAAGATACAGCTTGTTACATTCGCTCATTCATGTGGTTACAATTACATTCAATACACAACATCCCTCCCCTCTAAGATGGGACAAAGTCCCTTAACCACAATGGTTTTCCGCATGTGCGTTTTGAGCATGTGGCCGTTATGCTTGACTTGGCCATGCCCCCTCGTCTGTGTCCTCCTGGCTCTTGTCCTGCAATTGGAGAGGATGGCTCATTAGCGACTCACTGCGGACTTGCAGCTAAGGGCTGGGCAGGAGGAGAGGGGTTGGATTCTGATGCGGATGTGGGCAAACCGGGGGCACTAGGGGCTAAAGAAAAACCCCGCTCCTCGCTTGGATGGGTGGGGAACACTCCTAAAACACACACATACCCCGGTTTGGTAACTCAAAATCTAACTCAGGGGCAACAGGGACAAACTCATTCCTCTCTTTCATAGTGCTGGGGAGAACTGGTGTATCAAAAGGATACGGATTTGAGTCTGCTCTTCCCCCCCCCCCTTGTTTGGGACTGTTGCCCCTCGTTTATAAAATCATGCACGGTGTGGACAAAGTAGATAAGGAAAAACTGTTTTCCCTATCGCACAACACTAGAACTAGGGAACACTCGATGAAACTTTTGGGTACTAGTTCTCAAACAAATAAGAGAAAGTACTTTTTCACCCAGAGGATTACTGGTCTATGGAACTCCCTGCCAGAAGAAGTGGTGACAGCTGGCAGTCTTGACAGCTTTAAGAAAGGATTAGACAAGTTCATGGAGGACAAGGGTATCAATGGCTATAATTATGGATACTTAAGGACAACCTCGGGGTTGGAGAGATAGGCAGGATATCTCTCAATGCCATTTCCAGGGAATCCTAAGCAGGTGAAGGCATCTCCTTGGGAATACCCTGAAGGAAATGGTGAGCCACTGTGTGAGACAGAATGCTGGACTGGATGGGCTGTGGCCTGTTCCAGCAAGGCTGTTCTTATGTTCTTATGTTTTCTCCCCCTTGGGATAAGCAGGTGGGGGAGGACCCTAACGTTGAGTTCTGCTGCTGGGCACCCCTGTCCTGCCCCCCAATCACTCGGTGCCTTAGTTGGTCGGCGTGCCTTCTCCAGAGGAGACCCGTGTTGGTCTTGACACAGTATGAAACTGGTCCCGTTTGGTTAATGACTACTCCCGGCACCCAGGCTGGCCCTGTAGCCACGTAGTTCCTACAGTGTACAGGTTCACCTATCTCAAAGTTTTTTGTGGACCTGAGCTCAATGTTTCTTCCCCTATCCTCCACCCCTGTGGGGTCCAACCTGGTTAACAGCGAATGCAATTTCCTTTTCATGAGGAGTTCAGCGGGGGAAACCCCCGACACCAATGGCGTCACCCTGTATGCCAACAAAAACTGGCAGAGCTGTAGGTCCAGATCCCCCCGCCCCATGTGCCACAACCTCTCTTTCATGGTTCGCATGAAAGAGAGGCCGTTTGTTGCGGGGTGGAAAGGGGCTGAGGTTATGTGCCAAATGGCGTTTGATTCCAAGAATGCTTGGAATTCTGCAGATGTGAAAGTACTAGCGTTATCGCTCACAATGATGTCAGGTATCCCGAAGGTACTTATCAGCTTGCGCAGTTGTTTCATAGTTGCGGCTGATGAGGTGCTGTGCATCGGAATCACTTCCAACCACTTGGAGTATGCGTCTACTACCAGTAGAAAAAGGGAACCCCTGAATGGACTTGCAAAGTCTATGTGAAGGCGAGACCACGGTCCCCTGGCTGTGTCCCATTCTCTGTGTGGAAGTCGGGACTCCTCAGGGCGAGAGCTCTGGCAACTTTCGCAGGTGTTCACCATGTGCTCAATGTCTGTATCTAACTATGGCCACCAGAAATAGCTTCGGGCCAGCGCCTTAGAGCGCACGATTCCCGGGTGGCTGACATGTCGAAGCCGTAGCACCCTTGCTCTTAAGGATTCTGGGACGACCACCCTCTCCCCCCACAGGAGGCACCCCCTTTCTGTGGACAACTCAACCCTCTTCCTGAAAAATGCGGCAAACTCCTCTGCAGGGGGAGCCGTGAGCCACCCCTTCTGTACCCAAGATCTGACAAGGGCTAGTGTTTTATCCTTTGCTGTGGCTGCAGCGATTTCCACGGGAAGTATGGGGGGTGCATCTAGGGCTTCTATAAGGAGGACTTGGCAGTCCTGCTCTATCTTGCATTTCGGGTCTCCCAGCTGGGGCAGAGGAGACCTTGAGAGTGTGTCAGCATGGCTTATGTCTTTCCCGGGGTGGTACACTAATGAACCCCTGTACGCATTGAGGAAGATGGCCCACCGAAGCATCCTTGGGGAGAGGATCTGCAGAGTGGGCTTGTCTGAAGTGAAAATACCCAATAGTGGCTTGTGGTCAGTTACAATGGTGAATGGACGACCATACAAAAAATCATGGAACTTCTTTGTGCCCGCCACAATAGCAGGGGCCTCCCTATCTGTTTGGGCGTAGTTGCATTCTGCCTTGGACAATTATCTCGAATAGAAGGCAACTGGGGCTTCTCGCCCGCTCTCTAACACGTGGCAAAGGACTGCCCCCACCCCCACTGGTGAGGCGTCGCAGACCAAGACTACCAGCTTCTTTGGGTCAAAATGGGTCAGGATGGCCTCTGAGGATAGGAGCTGCTTGAGTTCCCTGAAAGCCCACTCTTGGGTCTCCCCCCACCGCCAAACTGCATCCTTCTTCAGCAGCCTATGCAGGGGCTCTGCAATCGATGCTTTCCTGGGCAGGAAAGAATGGTAAAAATTCAGCAGCCCCAGGAAGGATTGCAGCTCCGGTTTCGCGGTGGGGTGAGGGGCATTTTAGATGGCCAAGATTTTGGACTCAGCGGGTTTTACTCCCTCAGGGGTTATGCGAAACCCCAGGAACTCCACTTCTTTTGCAAGGAACACACATTTGTCTCTCCACAGCCTCAACCCCGCGGATTTGAACACTGTAAGGACCTTATCTAATCTCTGGGCCAGTTCTGCTTCGCTCTCCCCAGATATCAAAATATCGTCAAAATATGGCAAAACACCCGGTAGCCCCTTTAACAGACGTTCCACAAGGGACTGAAATATCCCCGGTGCCGAGTTCACGCCGAACTGTAGGCACATCACCTTAAATGCCCCCTTGTGAGTTACAATGGTTTGCGCAGCAGCTGTAGCTGGGGTTACTGATAGCTGCTGGTATGCCTGCACCAGATCCAATTTGGCGAAACACTTTCCCCCATGTAAAGTAGCTAGCAGATGGCTAACTACTGGCACCGGATAAGCATTAGGGCGGATTGCCTTGTTGATTGTAGTCAGCGCAAATCCGCACCTTCCCATTTGCTTTTAGCGCTATAACAATAGGAGTCTCCCACTCTGCAGAGTCCACAGGCACTAAAACCCCTGACCCACCAGTTTGTCAAGTTCCGCCTCTATTTTGTCCTTCAGGGTGAACGGAACCCGTCGTGGCTTGAGCCTAATTGGGGGGACCTCTGGGTTTAGGTTGAATATAAACTGGGAGCCCCTTGTACTTCCCAAGTCCCTTCTTGAAGACCTCGGGGTGTGCGTTGCACACTGCCTGAATTTCATCCCACCCGATGGCATGGACGCCTCCTATGAAAATCTCCAGGGGTTTGAATCACTGTGTTCCCAGAAGGTTGCACCCCCCCTCCTTTAAAACCACTAGGGGAAGTTTCCTTCTGAGTCCCTTGTACTGTATCTCAAACTCCCCCACCCCCAACACTGGGATTCCATTTCCCTGCACATCCCTTAAATTCGACCTCAGTTCCTTGAGTTTGGGCCGCACCTTGGGGGAATGCGCAAAAACTCTCTATGGGAAATAATGGAGTAGGCAGACCCCGAGTCTATTTCCATCCTAACTGGGATCCCCTGCAACAGTACCTCAACATAAAAACGTGGGTGCCCTAAGGGCACGCTGTGAACGGCCAGGTTGTCTCCCCCATATGCTCTTCGGTACACGTGGTACCCCTTTGTGCCGTCGTCACTGTCGTAGACTCTGCTGACACCATCCCGTCTCCACGTGGAGTGCTCTGCTGGGCCCTTGTTCTCGTCTCGCCGTTGTCTGCACGCCCTGGCGATGTGGCCCTTTTGTCCGCAGTTGTGGCATTCAGCCTTCCAGAATGGGCACTTGCTCTGATCATGGGATGCTCTGCAGCCATCGCAACGCCGGCCTCCCTTTCCTTTTTTCTCACCCTGCCCCTTTCTGATTTTCCGGACCCCCTCACCTTCACTGGAGCCTGTGTTGGCGGAGGCCTCTGAAGATGTGGGCGAGCGTGGGGCGGGGGACACCCTCCAGGTCGCCTGGACTGCTGATGCAGCCACCTCAATTGGCGGTGGCTTCGCTTTGAGGAGCTTGAACCCGGCCCTTGTGGACTCAGCCGTCTGCGCCTCTTGCAGAACCTCTTTGAAGGTGAGGTCGTGGCCACGGGTCATGAGCTTCCTTTGGGTGTCCCCATCTCGCATCCCGCAAAGCAGCCGGTCTCTAAGGGCCATATCTAAGAACTCCCGCCGTTCGCACGGGGTTGCCGCCAAACGGAGGGCCGTTGCATATTCGGTCACGGACTCACCCGGCTTTTGGTCCCTCCTCATGAACGCTGCCCTGGCCAAGAAGAAGACACCTTGGGCTTGAAATGGTTTCTCAGTGCAACCAACAGGTCGGCTATGGCAACCTGCTCCACCTCTCTTAGTGCCACCAGGTCCATCAGCGTTTGCACTGCGTGATAACCGAGCATCGTGATGAGAAGGCCCCTCTTCTTCCCAGCGTCCGTGATGCCGGCAACTGCTACTGTACTCCTGAAATGCATCTCGAACCAGTCCCATCGTTCGGGCTGGTTTACGTCGAAAACCAGTTGCTGTGGAAGTGTCTTGTCCCCGTGGGAAGCCATAGCCCATCCTCGTCACCAATTTAGTATTTGGGAATCAAGACAATGGAAGCAGCTGTAGACTAGCCTAACACATCTTTATTGCATGAGGTACAGCACGAACATGAGGTAATGGCGGAAAAACAGCTCATTTTATTGCAGTGACTATACATTTGAATGTGGCTCCTCGATAGCGCATTGGCTACTGTCCATGTGACGTAATCCTTAGTCACACCCTTCTTGTCCAGGTGAGGTAAGGGCGGGAATCTTTCTCGCGCAGCTGAAGGTATTTGAGGAATGTGTACCATGTGAGCTGAACGCTCGCTATTTCCCCCTAGTGGTCACTAGCCCGCGTTCTATTGTGGTTTGTTACATTGTTCCTATTGCAAGATACAGCTTGTTACATTCACTCATTCATGTGGTTACAATTACATTCAATACACAACAGTGCAATGCAGGGCTTTCGCCCTGGCCACACCCACCATACCACGCCCACAGTGTGATAGTAAAAAAAATTTGAGCCCACAACTGGCTTTGTCCCACCCTGCCCTCGCCTTTGGCGCCCTGGGGGCCAATAGCAATGTATGGGATTCCCCCTCCCCCCAAACCCCTCCAAGTAGGTGCCCCCCCTCCTTGTCCAGCGCCTTCCCATGGTGCCCTGCACACCCGTGCTCCATATGAATACAATACTAAGGATATGACAGGGGGGGGGCATCAGGATTTTAGAGATGCTTAGGTGGGGCATGGCTATAAAAAGGTTGGGAAGCCTTGGTTTAGAGCAGGGGTGCCCAAACTACGGCCCAGGGGCCAGATCTGGCCTCAGGCCATGGTGACCAGCCCCCTGAACCACATGACCAGCCCACAGCCCAAAAAGTTTGGGCACCCCTGATTTAGAGCAACCCTCTTGACCTAACGAGGAACAACGAAGCGAGGCAAAACTGCAAACTGGCTGGGCCTTTACAGTTGGGTGCGCCGGTGCAGGGCTGCAGCAGCGCCAGCCGTAAGACACGACGACACCCACCAAGATGTTTTTGTATTGTGAACCTTGTAATTCTAACTGTATATTTTGTGTCTTTGTGAGCCGCCCAGAGTCGCTCTGCGAGTGGGACGGCATGCAAGTCTAATCATCATCATCATCATCATCATCATCATCATCATCATCATCATCATCATCATCATCATCATCATCATCATCATCATCATTGTTACCTGAAAACTGGCAACCTTTTATAGGACCATACACAGGCAGGGTTGAATCAGGAACAAACTCACAGACAAAGTGTTTTGATACAATTTTAAAGATGTTTACTTATGAATCAAATAAGGAAATAAAGTACCAAATAAGAAAAATAAGAAATCCAGTTAGATGGAGTTCACTTTAGAAATACAGAAGATTGCTTAAAAATACTTAAACATATGGAATTACTCAGGAATAAAAATAAATGAAGAAGTTACGATAAATGAAAAGCTTACATAAAGATAGAAATTACTTGAAGGTAAAAAAGTTACTTTGAAATAAACAACGTAGTTACTTAAAGGCCTACTTAGAAATGAATGAACCTTAAAAGGAAAGAATAAAGAAAAGCAAAGAAAATTAGAAGCAGGGGAAAGGAAGAGAAGATTGCTTAGAAATCACATGCTTAAGATTTGCCTAAGGAAAAGAAAGAGATAGGGAGGAAAAGCTTGCTGGAGGTAGAGAAAGAGTGAGAGAGAGAGAGGGGGGGGTAGAGAAAGCCATCTTGACCACGCTGGATCAGGGAGCGAGAAGGTGAAGGTGCAGAAGAAGAAGGCCAGGGTGCAGAAGGCCGAGAATCTCAAGAAACCCTTCCTTTATAGATGAAACAAGTCAAAAATCCAGACAATTTCAATTGGTCCAAACAGGATCACATGGTAAATTACTGATGGACATGTCACCTCCTCCATGAAGTGATGCCCAAAATATCAGAGACAAATGGCTAAACCCCCAAATTGCATAACTTTGGTGTATGCAAACCAAGACACGGGACACAGCCTCGGGCTGGGTTAACTCAGGTTTATTGCATCGTGGGCAGAGGGAACATGAGGTAATGGCGGATCGATAGCTCTTTATATACAGCAGTAATACATTTGAACGTGGTGCCATGGTAGCCCATTGGCTACTGTCTGCGTGACGTCATTGCAGGTCACGCCCTTCTTGTCCAGGTGTAGGTAGTGGCGGGAAAACTTCCCGCGCTGTTGCCTTTGATGAGTTCGGACCAAGAGAGCTTGGACGCTCGCTGCTGCCAGCTGGTGGTCATTAGCTCGCGTCCTATTACAGGGCTTATATGATACAGCTGAAGGTTACATTGTTGCTATAGGCAAGGTTACATTGACTCAGATACATTGCAATCCATGTGTACAGTAAAACCATCAGAACACAACATCCCTCCCCCCTAGGACGAGACAAAGTCTCGAGCCCACCTTAACACACTCCCCCCCCCTTATGAGACAAAGTCTCTCAGCCAAGATGGCTTATTTCGAACACGCTGGGGTCTCGGTGCGGGCTGCCTCTCCCTGGGATTGCTACCTTCTCTTTGTCCCCTGGTCTCCTGTCCTGCAATATGAGAGGGAGACTCGTTAGTGACTTTCCGCGGCTCCGCGGCGCTGTTGGGAGGTGTGCTCTTTCTTAGGGAGGAACCGGGGGCACTGGGGGCTAACGAAAAACCCCTCTTCTCGCTTGGATGGGTGGGGGAACACTCCTGAAAACCCCCCCGGCTCGCCAAATCAAAATCAAAATCACTATCGGGGGCAGCGGTCGCGAACTCCTCTCCCCCTTCCCCGGCCCCTGCTAGAGCTGGCGTATCAAAGGGATACGAGTCGGGGCCGCTGCTTCTGCTTCCTTCCCCCCATGCTTGGGACTGTTGTCCACTGCTGTCTCCCCCTTGGGTTAAGCGGGTGGGGGAGAACCCTAACGCTGAATCCTGTTGCTGAGCTCCACTGACTGGCCCAATCACTCGGTGCCTCAGTTGATCTGCGTGCCTCCTCCAGAGGAGGCCGGTGTTCGTCTCGACCCGGTACGACACTGGCCCCGTCTGTTCTACAACCGTCCCTGGTACCCAGGCTGGCCCTGCGCTGGAATAGTTCCTGCAGTGAACAGGGTCACCGGCAGCGAAACCTTTCGAGACTGCCAACCCCACGTTTTTCCCCTTATCCTCGACTCTCGTTGGGTCTAGCCTGGACAGGAGCGTGGTCAGTTTTCGCCGCATCAAGAGCTCTGCCGGCGAGTAGCCGGATGCCAAAGGGGTCACCCTATACGCTAAGAGGAATTGGCACACTTGGTGATTCAGGTCCCCCGGGCCCATGCGCCGCAGCGCCTCCTTTGTTGTACGCACCAACCGTTCCACTTGGCCATTCGTGGCCGGGTGAAACGGTGCGGACGTGATATGCCGAATGGCGTTTGTCTCCATGAATGCCCCGAACTCAGCGGAGGTGAAACAACTAGCGTTATCGCTGACTAAAGTGTCGGGTAAACCGAACGTGGAAAAGACTCTCCGTAGCCGGCTAATTGTCGTGGCGGAGGACGTGCTTTTTACCGGGATAACCTCCAGCCACTTGGAGAACGCATCCACGACTAGGAGAAACATGGTTCCTCGGAATGGGCCAGCGAAATCTACGTGCACCCTGGACCATGGTCCCCGTGCTGTGTCCCATTCCCTATGTGGAAGACGGGCCGCCTCAGGGCGGGACCCCTGGCAAGCCTCGCAAGTGCCAACCATGTGCTCAATATCCGTGTCCAGCTGCGGCCACCAGAAATAACTCCGGGCCAGCGCCTTTGAACGAACTATGCCCGGGTGGCTGACGTGCAGCAGTTCGAGCACCCTCGACCGCAGGGGCGCAGGGACCACCACCCGTTGGCCCCACAGAAGGCACCCCCTCTCTAGGGACAACTCTAGCTTTTTCCTAAAGAACGGGTCGAACTCCGTACTCGGGGACGAACCCGGCCACCCCTTTTGCACCCATGAGCAAACCTTCGCCAGTGTCCTGTCCTTGCCTGTCGCCCTAGCAATGTCGGCTGGCACTATCGGGGGAGCGTCTAAAACCTCAATTAGCAACACCTGGCGGTCCTTTTCTGCTCTCGCCTTTTGGGCGTCCGACAATGGCAAAGGGGATCTCGAAAGCGCATCAGCATGGCTGATCTCCTTTCCGGGCCTGTACTCCAACTCATGTTGGTACGCGTTGAGGAAAATAGCCCATCGCAGCATTCTCGGGGACAGGATCTGCGGCGTTGGTTTGTGTGCCGTGAAAATCCCTAACAGCGGCTTGTGATCGGTCACGATTTTGAACGGGCGGCCATACAAAAAATCGTGAAATTTTTTGGTCCCCGATACGATTGCTAATGCTTCCCTGTCGGTTTGTGCGTAATTCCGCTCCGCTTGGGACAGGGACCTTGAGTAAAACGCTACCGGGGCCTCCCTTCCGTCCTCCAACACGTGGCAAAGCACCGCCCCCACCCCCACCGGGGATGCATCACAAACTAGGACCACAGGCCGTTTGGGGTCGAAATGCGTCAGGATTGCCTCAGATGTTAGGAGTTGCTTTAGCTCCTTGAACGCCCTCTCGTGCTCGTCACCCCACATCCACGGCTCCTCCTTTTTCAGCAACCGATGGAGCGGTTCGGCCACGGACGCCTTCCGCGGGAGGAATGTATGGTAAAAATTTAGGAGCCCCAGGAAAGATTGCAGCTCGGTCTTGGATGTGGGGCGAGGGGCCTTTTTAATGGCTGCTACCTTGGATTTAGACGGCTTAATCCCCTCGGGTGTGATTCGGAACCCTAAAAACTCGACCTCTGTTTCGAAAAAAACACATTTATCCTTCCTCAATCTCAGCCCCGCTTTCTCGAACACGGTCAGTACCTTGTCCAACCTTTTCGCTAGTTCAGCCTCACTCCCCCCTGTTATCAACACGTCATCAAAATAAGGCAACACCCCCTCCAGGCCCTTTAGGAGGCGTTCCACGAGCGATTGAAAAAGACCGGGTGCCGAGTTCACGCCGAACTGTAACCGCGACACCTGGAACGCTCCCTTATGTGTAACTATCGTTTGTGCCGCGGCCGTGGCGGGGGTCACAGGAAGTTGCTGATAGGCTTGTGCCAAATCGAGCTTAGCGAAACACTTTCCCCCATTTAGCCTGGCCAAAAGGTGGCTTATCACTGGCACCGGGTATGCATTAGGGCGGATCGCCTTGTTAATTGTACACTTATAATCTGCGCAAATGCGCACCTCCCCGTTAGCCTTTAGAGCCGTTACAATTGGAGTTTCCCACTCCGCGGAGTCAACAGGAATAAGAATCCCCTGGCCCACCAGTTTGTCCAATTCCGCCTCTATCTTGTCCTTGAGTGCAAACGGCACCCTGCGTGGTTTGAGTCTTATCGGGCGGACCTCCGGGTCTATGTCGAAAGCTACAGGGGGTCCCTTGAACTTTCCGAGTCCTTTCTCAAAAACGGCGGGATGCGCATCGCAAACCGCTTGTATTGGGTCTCCCCCCACGGTATGGACCCCCCCTATGAACAACCCTAAGGGCTGAAACCACTGTGTTCCCAGGAGGCTACAGCTTCCCCCTTTCAGGACAACTAGGGGCAGTTCCGCAGAATGTCTCTTAAAATTGACCCGAAACTTCCCAACCCCCAATACCGGAATGTTGTTTCCCTGTACGTCCCGTAGTGTGGACCTCAACGCTTTAAGCTTTGGCCGCACGTGGGGGTCGATTTTCAGGAACTCTTTTTGGGGAATTATGGAAAAGGAGGACCCCGAGTCAATTTCCATCTTAATAGGGGCCCCTTGTACTAATACCTCAACGAAGTAATGGGACTGTCCCGCGGACACGCTGAACACTGAGGCGTCGTCCTCGCTGCTGTCCGAGACGCGGCCCACGCCGTCCTGCTTCCTCGTGGTCTGGGCGCCATCTTTGGGCCTTGCTGGACGGTCCGGCCTGGCCGCGCGGTCTTGTGATTGCCTCCGGCCCTCTTTCCGCTTTCTGCACGCCTTGGCGATGTGCCCCCGACGGCCGCAGGTGTAACACTCGGCCTTCCTGAACGGGCATCTCGCGCGCTCGTGGGCCGCTCCGCAACCCTCGCAGCGTCGACCGCCCTTCCGGACCTTCTGGACCTCCTCGCCGTCGCTGCCTTCCGTAGACGACTTTGAGGCCCGCCGAGTCGCGTGCACCGACTGTCCGGCCTTCCCGTGCACCGAATTTTCCGCCTTGCCGGCTTTAGGACGCCACTCACGCCACTGATGCATCTCGTCCACTCCGGCATTCGTGGACTCTGCGGCTTCCGCGGCCTCTATGACTTCGGCCAGCGTGGGTGGCGGCTCCTTATTCATCAAGCTGCGCTGCACCTCCTTGTCTTTCAGGCCACATAACACGCCGTCCCTGAGGATCATCTCCAGGATGTCGCCCCATTTACAGGGGGCGGCGGCTATCCTCATGGCGGCCACGAATGCCTCAACCGACTCGTCTGGCGCTTGGACTCGCCTCCAAAACGCGCTCCGAGCGGGAAACATTGCCCTCGAGGGGCAGAACCGCTCTCGCAGCAGCTTCATGATTTCGCTCGCCTTAAAGTCGCTCACCTTCTTCGGAGCGATTATGCCCACCAGCGTCCGCTTGGTTTCCCTCCCGAGCATTCTGGTGAGGATGGCCCTCTTCCTCTCCTCGTCGTCTTGTTTGACTCTGAGTTCCACCAGTGCCGCCTGGAAGTCCATCTCAAGCAGCTCCCAGTCCTGCGGTTTGGTGATGTTGAAACCGCTCTGAGCCCTGGCTGTTCCGTGGGGATCCATCATCCCACCTTCGTCGCCAATTTGGTGTATGCAAACCAAGACACGGGACACAGCCTCGGGCTGGGTTAACTCAGGTTTATTGCATCGTGGGCAGAGGGAACATGAGGTAATGGCGGATCGATAGCTCTTTATATACAGCAGTAATACATTTGAACGTGGTGCCATGGTAGCCCATTGGCTACTGTCTGCGTGACGTCATTGCAGGTCACGCCCTTCTTGTCCAGGTGTAGGTAGTGGCGGGAAAACTTCCCGCGCTGTTGCCTTTGATGAGTTCGGACCAAGAGAGCTTGGACGCTCGCTGCTGCCAGCTGGTGGTCATTAGCTCGCGTCCTATTACAGGGCTTATATGATACAGCTGAAGGTTACATTGTTGCTATAGGCAAGGTTACATTGACTCAGATACATTGTAATCCATGTGTACAATAAAACCATCAGAACACAACAATAACCATAAATCTTAATACAGAAATCTACATCGCCCCCTCCCAAACAGCCCATTTCCTGAGATAGTGGTCTTTGATCTGTGGATGAAAGCAGTGTCACCTCCTTGTGAAATCCTCCATCCTGTCCCATGCATAAACAACAATCCTGATGTACTTCTAGTTTTAAAGAAAAAGAAACATTTTGGGAGTTCAGAAAATACAGAGTCATTTTACAATATTCTTCATGTGGCAGAAACAGCATTTTACAATTATTTTTCATGTAGCAGAAACCAAATAGCTATTGCAAGTGTTACAATTAGAGATTTGAGTAAAACAAAAGGCTAGATAAGAAGCAACCATGGCAACAAATTGTCCATATCTGGATGATGGTAGTTGACTCCTTCTTTCACACAATTCCTTGAGAGCACAGGGTATGGTCATTGATTGATATATATGCTTTTATCAGAATTTACCAGCACTGTTCCTTGAAATGATAAGATATAACATTCAGGGTTAGTAATCGTGCACGCAGAGAGGCAGGTTTTCATAAAAGTTACCTATATTTAAAAGAAATCACTCTAATGCCACTCTGAGCTTCAAGTTTAACAATAGTTCTTGGGCAACCAGGACAGACAAATTAACATCCCAAAAGGTAGCTTCCAAGAAATCAGGCGCCTGGCTTATTGCCCATTAACTTTCCAGCTCCACCTGAGTCAAGGGAAATTAGAAGTTTTAAGTAACTTTATTTAAGAATATAGAAATCAGACTAAGGGTGATATTATAATATTTCAAAATATTTTGCATTCAAAATATCATGTTACACCATCATCATCTCGAGGCGGCTTCCCAGTACTGGGCGGTGAAACTACAGTTCCCATCAGCCCCCAGTGGTTGACAGCCAAGGGAAGAGGAAGCTAGGAGGCTTCCCAGGACTGGGCGGTGAAACTACATTTCCCATCGGCCCGCTGAGGTTGCCGGCCAAGGGAAGAGGAAGTGACGGATCGGGGTCAAAAGACCAGAGGCTCCCTGAGTGGGCAGGGCCAGGGCGAGAGAGGGGCATGCATGTGGCTTATGCCGTGATGGGTTCTCCTATGGTGGGTGCGTGATAAAGCCGGGGAAGGGCATGGCGGCCCCCGACGGCGGCCAGGTGGAGCTGCTGGCTCTCCTGCACCAGCACTTGGTCCAGGCGGGCTACGCGAAGGCAGCGAAGGAGGTGCTGCGGCAGAGCGGCCAGGTAACGAGCGTCCCGTCTCCCAAGGGGGTGGGAGGAGGGCTGCTCAGGACGGCCTCATACGCCCCCCCCCACCCCTTGCTCGAAAGCTAGTCGTATCTGACTCTAGGGTTCAGTGCTCGTCTCTGTTTCAAAGCCGAAGTGCCAGCGCTGTCTGCTTCTGCAGACGTTTCCGTGGTCATGTGGCAGGCATGCCTAGACATGCTGTTTGCCTTCCCACCGAAGTGGTCCCTATTTATCTACTTGCAATGTCTTGCTTTCGAACTGCTAGGAGCCGGGACAGAGACGGGAGCTCACTCCCTGGCGCGGTCCTCAAGAATCGAACTCCGACCTTCCAGTCTTCAAGCTCAGCGTCTTAACCACGTGAACCACCGCAGTCCCTTACACCCAAATCTACCCCCAAGCTAGGCGACGAGGCCGCCAACCACCTTTCCGCCTGGCCATGGGGAGCTGTTAGTAGCCACACATCTACCCTGATTGGAAGCTGAGCGCCTCGCCACCTCACGGTGGGCTTGAAGTGGGGCTGAAGATGTGCATGCCATGGGTCTGACTATTCTCTGGTGAACTGCATCCCAACTTTGTAGTAACAGTGCAGGCTTGCCTTCTAAAACTGTGGCTCTCTCATTTCCTTACTAAACTAGCCATTACACTTCTATGCCGCCCCATATGGCTTAGCGCACTATCTGGGCGGTTCACAAGTTAAATAGCATTTTCCCTCCCTTAACATGGTAGGGATTCATTTTACCCACTTTGGAAGGATGGAAGGCTTTGAGTCAACCTTGAGCTTTGATCAGGATCAAACTCACAATGTTTTGGTTGCATTGCAGCAGTTTTAACCACTGCCACCAGGGCTCCAATACAACCTTCTGGTGCTCTTTTGGTGGTTTCTCACTGTCTGACCTACCTGACAAGGTTGTGAGAATGAGGGGGGGGGGGAGATAGAACTCTTAACAAATAACTTCAGGCTACTCAGAAAAGTTATTCAGCCAAGTAGTAGAAGTAATTGAAATGTGACATACTAATGCCTGGTAGGCTACCGTGATTAAGCTGTCCCTGAGAGGTGGAGATTGTGCTGAAGCATGAGGTGCTCATCTTGCCCTGGGGTCTATGGAATAAGAGGATGTTTCTTTCAGGAGAGACACTTGGCAAACTTTTGTTTACTTTAAAGGTGCTTGGATTTGGCCTATGTGAAATGCAGCCTTCCCTCACCTTCCTTTGGGACCACCCCCACTATCAGTTCCTCAGCCACTCACCTGGTCTGACAGTTCTTCCAGGTGGAAAGTTTCTCAACTGTAGGCGAATAAACCTGTACAGGCTTCTTTATTACTTCCTTAGAACTGGAAAACACACACACACACACACACACACCCTGAAATTCAAGCTTGTTCTCTGCACCCAGGATTGCAGTGGCTTGGTGGTTAAGAAGCTCGCCTTGTTAACTGGAAGGTCGGCAAGTTGGCAGTTCAAGACCCAAGTACTGCATGACAGAATGAGCACACATCTCTGTCAACCTGGCAGTTTGAAAGCAAGAAAATGCAAGTAGATAAATGGGGATCACATCGGTGGGGGGAAAGTCTTGGGGATATGAAAGGAACCTCATTCATGTGTCTCCTGAGCAGAGTTCCTCCAGCAAAAACCCCTTTCAATCCAGGAAGCACCTTTGTATGCTTCTGACATGATTTTTAAAAATCACAGTGTCATAGAATATTGTTGACAATAGTATGGACTTTACGTTGCACAAGATATTGTGGAAACAAAATGCTAAATAGTTGTCCATGTGGTTACTTTTGGTGACAATTCAAGCGTAAAAAACAAACATCTGGCAAGAAAGAGCAACACAATGTTTGTTGTTTTTTTGTATAGGACTTTGTGACAATGTTAACACCTTGTGCTTGATATAGAAAGGAATGAGGAGCCAGTGTAGCTGGGCCAAAACTAGGGTGATGTGATTGTAGCTCTTGAGAGGTGGACCTTAAGGAAAGCTGAGCGCAGAAGAATAGATGCCTTTGAAATGTGGTTTTGGAGGAGAATTTTGAGAGTACCCTGGATAGCAAAGAGAACAAACAGGTCAGTCTTAATAGAAATCAACCCGGATTGCTCCCTGGAAGGTCAAATATTGAAGATGAAACTAAAGTATTTTGGACATCAAATGAGAAGAGAGGATGTACTTGAAAAAGCCTTGATGTTGGGAAAGGTTGAGGGCAAAAGAAGAAGAGGTAGCAGAGAATGAGATGGCTAGATGGTATTGTTGAAGCAATGGGCATAGAGCTGTGCGGGGTGAGGAGGATGGTGGAGGATAAGGGTGCCTGGCGTGCGATGGTCCATGGGGTCGCAAAGGGTCGGACTTGATTATGCAATGACAACAACCCTAGAGAATAATAGTATTCTGGACTCTTTGTAGTCTCCATATCAGGGTCAAGGGCAGCCCCATGTAGACAACATTACAGTAGTCAATCCTTGAGACTACCAATGCATGGACCAAGGTTGTCAGGGATTGCTGATTCTAGTAGGAGATGCAGTAAGGAGATCTGGGAAAGATTGAAAAATGCCATCAGTCTGTTGATCTGAGTTAGATGATGGATCTAAGATGATTACCAAGCAGCAGACTTGGTCCTTCAAAGGAAAGACAACTCAGTCCTCTAGTTGAGAGGATGCCCCTTCCCCCAACAACAGGAGCTCTGTGTTGTCAAGATTTACTTTCAACTTGTCAATTTTTTTAGTGAGGCTGGGCAGCCATCAAAGCATGAGTCCTCTTCATAAGGATCCTGTGGCAATGATATCAAAAGCAAATTGGATTCACCCAAAAACACCTGTAGCTGATCAACCACCACTCCCTCAATCACTGCATCAGTGTTGCAGTCACTTCTAATGTTAAGAGAAATGTTCGCCTTTGAGAAAATGTTGGACAATCTTTGCCTCCCTTGGAGAATTTTATAAAATTTGACTCCAAATTTCCCTTCCCCAAAAATAGAGCGAAGAATGTTGAAAGTTCATTTGCACACAGTTCTCGTCAATATTGTGAACTGCCCAGAGAGTGCACAAAGACCATAGAGGAGTACTGTATATACAGTAAGTGCAGTTGCTATTGCCAAATCTCTGAACCTGCTGGGTTATTTAATGCTGGAGCTAAGGACTGCAGTGGCTCAAGTGGCTAAAACGTTCACTGGAAGACGGCAGGTCAGCAGTTCGATTCCCGAGTACTGCAGGATGGAATGAGCTCCCATCTTTGTCCCAGCTCCTGCCAGACTAGCAGTTTGAAAGCAAGAAATTGGAAGTAGATAAATAGGGACCACTTCATTGGGAAGGTAAACAGCGTTCCATGTGCTCCGGTGTCTAGTCATGGCTGCCACATGACCACAGAAAACCTCTGCAGAAGCAGACAGCTATGAAACAGATGAGCACTGAACCCTAGAGTCGGATACGACTGGCTTTCAAGCAAGGGTGACCTTTACTATAAGGCCTGCATGCTTTCCCCCTGAGACCCTTTTTGCACCTTTTTGTCTATTCTGGACCCCACTATCCCCCCCCAAAAAAAAAACCTAAGAAAAAATTGTATTGCCACTTGTGATATGCCATGTAAAGATACCACAACCTCCCCACCTTTTAACATAAATAGCGTGGTGACCTGAAGCAATCTGAAAGCAATGTCTGCTGTCTATGGCTGTTTCATAAATATGGGTTGGCACACCTTTCAATGAACTCGTCTTTAAGTTCAGGAGTTCCAAATAAAATAGCCTTGTGGGTTTTAGCCTCTTTACGGAAATGACGCGAGCTGCGTTCTGTGAAATATGTGAATCCTATTTTAGCAATAAACCTGTTGGGTGTATCGTCATGGTTAAATATTGAATGTATTAAAAATATAAGCAATTGAGGAAGCAAGAGGTTAGTGTGGTCTTTGAGTGTAACCTCAAGAAATAAGGATTTTCCATAAACATTGACCATTAAGCATACACTTGAGTAATAACAGACTTTTCTTCTTCTGCAGAAGACCTTCCCATCACCACCTGTCTCTCTCCAGGATATCTTTGCTCATTGGAAAAAGTAGGTTTTTACTTTTTACCTTTCGTTGGATGGAATTAAGAAAGCAGTTGTCTACTGCTGCCTAATAGACACATTTTTGTATGATCCTTAAACATTTAACTGTCTCATTCTGTTGTGGAAATATCATTACAGGGCCAATTTATACATTTAGCCTTTATATAGTGTTGACTGGTGTCCCAGTTTCAAATTGCAGTGTAAGGGAGAAATGTGCTGAGTTAGCTTTTACAGTGTTTTTAGTAGAATATTCCATCTCTTTTTGGGAGGATAAGGTTAACAGTTCAGTTTGCAGATCTTTTAGACTTGCAATGAGATCATTAATCATGTGCACTTGGGTGAGTTTGAAAATTACTGCCACTGTTATTCTCTGAAACAGATTGTGTTAAACTCTTAGAAGATATCTGTGCTCAGAATATCCTTTTTGATTTAAAGAGATGTCTGGGTGGTAATGTTTCTGCATGGATAAAAGTGCAGTCATTGTGTTCTGGAGCCCTTTAGATGTGCTAGCCTTTAATTTCCATCATTGCCACTCAACATGGTCAGTGGCTTAATCTTGAACAATTGTCTCTTATCAAACACTCAAGGGATGTTTGCTTGGGAGTTTTATTCTAGAAAAAGATCTGTGATTGGTAAATTGGGTGTCTTTGGTACTTATTATTAGCACGTAACTCGAAGTCAGTCCTGCTTAGTTTGAGATAAGGCTTGAAAATAAGACATTTTTCAAGAAATACAACTCCCAGAACCTGCCATTCATCCTGACCATGTTGGCTTGGGGATTTGGAGAGTTGTGGTAAAGAAAAACAAATTTTTCCACACATGCCTTTCATTTTCTTCTTTTTCTCTCCTTATTTTGTGTGTGCACATGTTTTAGTTAGGCTAAACATTCTTAATTATCTGATAGAAGATCAGGTTCAAATTATTCACACAAATAGAAAGATGTTAGCGATGGTTTTGATTAAGTTTAATTTCACAGTCTTGAGTATGGTAAGCATGTAGCTTCATTCTAATCTATAATATCTTAACTTTGCAATCTGTTATTCATTGCATCTTGTAATGGGTATTTTCCTAAACAATGACTTGTATCCTCATTTTTGTGTACAAGACAAAAGAATTACCAACCATTGTTCTTTGCTGTGGCAGTGAAGGTGTATTTGATGTGCAATGGTGATTCTTGTCCCAAAAAGTCTTGGTACTCAATATTACAGGCTTTCTCAACCCTTTCGGGTTCCAGGCCTGACCACACCTTCTGGGCAGCGGATTGGGCCGGTCATGTGGTTCTGCCCACCCAGAGGTAGAAGTAAAGTGTGCACTGCGCATGCACAGAATGCATTTAGCGGTGTTCTGTGCATGTGTGGTATGCAGTTTTTTCCATTTACAGGTTTGGTGAGGGCGTCGCAGGCCTGATGAAATGGCTTCAAGGGCTAGGTTTGGCCCGTGGGCCAGAGGTTGAGAATGCCTGCAATATGATGTCGAACACCTGTTGTTGAATGCTTTAAAAGCCAGCCTGGCTTTATTAAGTCATTTTCAATGTATTTGTGAAATCTGTCCAACAGAACTTGCCCTCAAGTTGAGAAACGGAAGGCAGATGATACCAAGAAAAGCATTCCAGCAAAGATCAGAGTTCCTGATCCCAAGAGCAGCTCAGAGAGTTCAGATGAAGAAGAAGCAGCAAATGCTGCAAAAATCAAGAGTAAGTATTGGCTTTACAATTGAATAAATAATGTTGGTGATAAGCTGTGAGAGGAAAGATGCTTCTGTGACCCAGTAATAGCCAGTACACCATTATTGCTGCGTGAAATTTCTTCTTTGTTGTAAAAATCTGCTGAGAACAGTTTTCATAGGGAAGTGGTATAATAGATGGCCTGGGTTTACCCTCAGATGGCCTGGGTTTACACAGGTCTCAGTGATGGCCAGGAGTACATTTGCATAGTTAAAACCAGCTGCTCCTGTTCCTAGAGATGTCTCCTCTAGTTATAGTGGCACATATTTTAAGTACCTCCTGGTCTATACTTATGGCAACACACATTGCATGGGGCTGCCTTTGAAGAATGTTCAACACTGGTTGAGAATGTTGCAGCTACCCTGCTGACCAGCCATGGTTACAAGGAGCCTGTAACTCCCCTTATTATAGCAGCTTGGGATCAGTTCAGCGTGTTGGCTACCTATACAACCTTGTACAGTTTGGGTGCAGGATGTCTGTACAACTGTGCCACACACACACCCCCAACCCTTTGAGCTTCCTCAATTTTTAAGATCTTCTGAGGAGACTCTTCTGTCAGTCTCACCACCTTTACAGACCTGATGAGTAAGGAGGCAAGAGAGGGCCCTTTTCAGTGGCTGCTCTCATACTTTGGGATTATCTGCTGCGAGAAGCTAAGTTGTTCCCATTCCCTGCCCTTCCCTTGTCAGGCAAGCTTGTAATCACCTATTATACCCCACAAGGTATGTAACACAGGTGTTATATTTTTAATATATGAGGAGAGACCTATGTGCTGTTGGGAAAGAGTATGTAAGTCAAGGAAGAGTTTTTGATGAGAGTTTGCTACAGAGGACTTTATGAGATTCTCCCTTGTTGGTTGTCAGATTTCGCTCTTGAGCGAGAAGAGTGCCATGCAATTTAAATGTTTCCATGTAGAAGGAAAGAAATGCCCTGCAGATTTCTGTACATTATGCTCTTCCTTCTGTTTCAGCGAACCTTTCTGCAAATAATATTTCTGTGGCTAAAGCAGAAACTAGCAGTGAGGATGAGGATTCATCTTCTGAAGAGGAAGCAGTTGCTGGGAAGGTGGTAAGCAAGAATATCTGCTGCTAGAAATGGGGTAGAGCACATGCTTTGCACAAAGGTCGAAAGTTTGATCCTGATGAGGGACTAACACTAGTGGTAGAGCCACATCTGTTCCATGAGGAATGGTACTGGGATCAATTTTGAAAAAGAGCTGCATGCCAATGGTGGACATACTTTCCATGCAGAAAACCCCCAGCATTTCCAGAGAGGCCTAGTAATAAGCAAGACTGAGCCTATAGGACAGTGATGGCGAATCTTTTAGAGACTGAGGGGTGGGGTGAACTCTGTGCTGGGTGGGTGGGTGGAAGCACTCCCATTGGACTGCTGGGCAGAGAGGTGGGGCGAACTGCTGGGGGCAGGGAGGAAGCACTTCCATTGGGCTGCTGGGCAGAGGGGCAGGGCGAACTCTGCTGGGGGAGGGAAGAAGTACTCCCATTGGGCTGCTGGGCAGAGGGCGAGGCAAACTGTGCTGGGGCTACGGCATGTGTGCCCACAGAGAAGGCTCTGAGTGCCCCCTCTGCCACGCATGTCATAGGTTCGCCACCACTGCTATAGGACATATCTTTTCAATTACAAGTTCAAGTTTCTGCATCCACGTAGCCACACAAACTATGGGCTGTTTCTGCGTTAAACAAGATGCTTTGTGTGCATATCATGCATATGATTCATCCGGCATTGTCATAAAGAAGTCAGGCTCAGTGGGATTCTTCTGTTTCCTCATTTCTGCGTTTTCTTAGCTGAAAACTCCTGGAACAGGGAACAAAACAACTGATTGCCTACAGCTTGCTGCACAAAAGACCAATTCCTTTCCTGGCAAAGGAGTGGCTGTAGCAGCAGTCAGGGCAAAAGAACAGCGAAAGAAAGCAACTGTAAGTAAGGCACTTCCTCCAGCAGTATCAAAACCAAGACAGAAAAAAGCCCCATCGGGTAAACAAGGGACCCCTTTGCAGTCTCCTGTTGTACAAGGGCAGATCAGAGCACAGGCAGCTGATGGGAAGAAGAAGACGAGCTCTGAAAGCAGCAGCAGCAGCAGCTCTTCTGAGAGTGAGAAAGAAAAGACCTTGCCAGGTAAGAAGCTGCTGAGCTTGAGATGTGTGATGCATATGTATGGCCTTGTACAGACTGTGCTTTGGTTCTCCTCTTTCCAATAAGGTTGACCTGCTGGTCCCAGCTCCTTTTTTTTTTTTTTTTTGATAAATGCAAAGGAAACTTTGTTTATTTATTTTTTGATTTATATGGCTGCCTTTCTTGCCTAGGCGACCCAAGGCGGCTCACATTATTGGTTAAAACAAACCCGACCACCATACAGTTAAACTCGACTATTAAAACTATCTAAAACATTTAAAAACATCCCTAAAACAGCCCTAATCCCATTAAAAAGAGGGGCATCTGGCAGGGAAAGAAACCCCGGGCAGGGCTAAATAAGCCAGCAGGGCTAGGTTGTGGTGCTAGGTGCACCCCACACCTGCTGGCAATGCCATGTTTTTAACGCCTTCCTGAAAGGGGGCAACTCTGCTTGGAGGCGCAGTTCTGGTGGCAGGAGGTTCCATAGAGCTGGGGCGGATACCGAGACTAGCTGATGGGACCACCAGAGAGCCCCTACGGTCCGCCCTCGTAGGATGGGTTGACAACCTTGGGGTAACGTGGTCTCTTAGGTATCCTGGTCCACTACCATGAAGGGCTTTAAAGGTCAAAACCAGCACCTTGAATTGCACCTGGAAGCAAACTGACAACCAGTGCAGCTCCCTTAGCAGCGGCGAGGCACAGGCATAACGCCCGCACCCCTTCACCACCCGGGAAGCCGCATTCTGGACCAGCTGTAGCTTCTGGATGGTTGTCAAGGGCAGCCCCATGTAGAGCGCATTTCAAACTGTTGTCAACAGGTGGAAAAAAATAAAAGGATCAGTAGATGCAAACTATTGCTATAATAACTGTAACCCCAGGCCTCTGCCTCCTCGTTCAGACAAACACTGTTGCACAGTCTCCTTCCAAGTGTGTACTGATGGGGGCAGGATTATGGGTGCATTTATGTGCTCAAGGCTTGTGCACATAGGCAGACATATGCTTTGGGTTTGGAACAGGCTGGAACCCACTACTCTGTGTTTAGCTGAATATTTACACCAGGGGTGCCCAAACTTTTCAGGCTGCGGGCCGGTCACTTGGTTCAGGTGGGCTGTCACTTTCGCCCATGGGCTGGATCCAGCCCATGGGCTGTAGTTTGGGACCCCTGATTTACACCCTGTTTGTGTTGTCTTCTCTGAAGCTGGACCCTCTCCTCTTGCTAATGTTGTTCTTGACAAGTAGCTCCTGAGCTGTAGCTTCCAAGTCTGTTTTTATCACTTTGTGACACATATAAATGTCTCCATTTCATATTTCAGCTCTGAAGAAGGCAGAGAGTAGCAGCGAGGATTCAAGTGATGATTCTGACTCTGAAGAAGAAACAAAGGCGGAAGTGGTCCAGGTAGTTTGATCTAAAGCTGGGGTTGAGGAATCTTATCCGGCGTAGGATTCTTGTGTTTTCATCAGGAAGCCTGTGTGGAGAATGAGAAGAGTGCTTTAAAACAGGAGTGGGATAAATGTAGCCCTTTTATAACCAGGATAGATGATAGCAAACTGAAAGTCTTGTTCGGTGGTAGAAGAGCAGATGGATGGCACAGATTCTTCCAGCCAACCGTCACTTTCTCTTTTGGAGGGGAGCTCTGCCCTGCATAGGGACTGCAGTGGCTTAGCAGTTAAGATGCTGAACTCGACAACTGGAAGGTTAGCAGTTCGAGACCCGAGTACTACACGATGGTGCCAGCTCCCGTCTGTCCTAGCTCCTGCCAACCTAGCAATTTGAAAGCAAGAAATTGCAAGTAGATAAATAGGGACCACTTCGGTGGGAAGGTAAACAGCATTCCATGCACTCCTGTGTCTAGCCATGCCTGCCACATGTCTATGGAAACATCTGCAAACCCGGCCAGCACTGGTTGTTTGGCTATAAACAAATGAGCACCGAACCCTAGAGTCGGATATGACTGGCTTTCGAGCAAGGACGACCTTTACCTTTGCCCTGCATCTGTTTGGTTTTTTTTGTTTCTGAAACTGCGCATCTATTTTCTATTTTTATTACTTATTTCTATCCCAGTCCACGATATTTTTGCTTTCCACAAGTGGCTTGCTTCCTTGGTTTCTTAGCCACCTTTGCTTACTTACTTCCCTTGGTGAAGGAGCTGGACTATTCTTGCCACCCAGAGATTTTGAAAAAAGTGCAGATATGATTGTGCAGGAATTCCATTCCTGTCTTCCTCTGGTTCAATTGCACACTCCTGCTTTCCAGAACTACTACTACTACTTCCATGTCTAGGCCAGACGTCAAACTGCCAAAATGAAAGCATCGTTTGGTGAGTCCATTCTGCTGTTCCTTTCACCTGATGTAGTGTGAGACTTGAGAAACACTAGAGAGCAGCATTTCTATGTGGTGATACACCAGCAAGGATTTTCTGGTTCGTGGTCAGTATTGCTTTATCAGATACTAGCTGAGTGCCCGGCTGCGCCTAGTGTGTATGTGGGGGTGTTGGCTTAACCCCCGGGGATGTGTTGGTGTGCGAGTCGGCTGCGGTGGTGTTTTTTTGTTTTTTGCCGCTGGTGGCTGGGTGGCCAGTCTCTGGGCCTGCGCCTGGGCCCCTTCCAGGAGGAGCCCTATCTCTGCATGCGGAGACACTCTGCCCCGGTGCACGTGGCTGCTGAGGCGGCTGGGAGGTGTAGTTCTGGCAGTTTTTACACCCGCCTTCCAACCTCCTTTTCCCTTTTGCCTGTTCTCTAGGCAACTACACCTCCCAGCAGGACCTCTCTTTTGCACTTTTACTGCTGGTATGTGTACTCTGCTGGATGACAGGCAAAAGGGGAATGGAGGTTTGGTTTTGGGGCTGGGCCGGCTCCCCCAACAGTCTGCTCAGTTTTGCATTGTCGGGTCAGGTGAGGAGGGCCACTGCTGATGCTGGAGATACCCTTTGATGCGGTTCACCCCGTGTCCCGCACCTCCACCTCCTCACCCATGGCAGGCTGTGGCAGCCCAGGGGAGGAGGCACCAATCCAACGGCCGGCGCAAGAATCAGCCCAGGCCCTGGTCTGTTGGCCGGAGGGCTCAGCAGGAGTTCGGATTGCGGTGGTGGCAGATGAGGGATTCCCTCCCTGGTCAGGTAAGGTGGGCACATTTTTTCTCTGTGCTCCCTGCCATGGGGGGTCCGGCTCCCTCATTGCCCCTGCCCCCCCCCCGTTCTGCCACGTTGTTCTGTGGCCGGCGCGGTGCCTTCCGCACAGTGCCGCCGTCCCCATCGTCCCGTCCTCCAGGGCCCACAACGCGTTGTCTCATGGCCGCCATGGTGCCTTCTGCACCACTGCCATGTTTACCTTTGGTTAGCCTGGCTGGCGTGGTGCGACTCCTCCGTTGTGCCGGCCTCCATTGCTCCTGGTGTGAAGGCCCATGGGTGGCGCAGGGCCCTGTCTTCTGCTGCTGCCTCATGCTGCCTTCTCCAGCTTTTTTCCAGCTGGGGTTTGGTGGGCATTGTGGCTCTCCCATCATGAGGCGCCTCTTCAGGTGGCTGTGACCGGCCGCGGTTTGTTTGTTTTTTGTGACTGACATCCACAGCAGTGAGGCTGGCTGGCAGGCAGGCCGGGATCCCCGGACCTCCCCAGCTTCCCTCTGTCTTTGTCCCTGTTTCCCAAGGCCGCTGTTTGTTTTTGTGGGATGGCGGCTGTTGCGGCCGTTGGTGTGCCAGCCGCATGGCGGTTGCTCCTCCCCTCGCGCTGGCGCTGGCTGCTCCTATTAGCTGAGGCGTGCCACAGGAGCCACTGGAACTTGCAGGTTTTTTTTTCTTTATGTGGGGCGCAGGACCCCTAAAAGAAGATTCTGCAGGTTGGGTTGGATCCACCCAAGGAGGTAGAACTCTAGTAGAACACTCTCTCCTCCCCGTTATTCTTCCACTGAATGAATAGTCTGGATAGTATGTTTGCCCTGTCTGTCAGTTAGCAGGAAAGCTGGCAGAGACATTGAGGTGTATTTCCTGTACTGTGAACCCAAATGGAAGGGATGTTCATAATAAGTCCAATTATTTTTTTAAAAATATCTAAAACCTCCATTTTCATCAAAGGGATCACTCTGTTTCTAAGGAACTTGAAGCCAACGTTAAAGTCACATCCTTAGAGGACCTATGCTATTTATTGCTGCTTTTTAAATATAAGACAACTGCCTTGAGAATTTTCCAGCTCTCCTAACTACTGCATGTCAACGGCACCTATTCTTTTGACCCTTCATCTAGGTAAAGCCAGGTGTGCCAAGAACACAAGTCAGTTTAACACTAGTGAAAAGCTCATCAGGCACTGTTGCACCTTCTAAACGAAGTGCAGTAAAGGTATCTCTAGCCAAGACGAAAGCAAGCCAGGCCAGCACCCCAGCCGGAAGTGCAGCTAGAAGCAGTAGTTCAGAAACAAGTGACTCCTCGGACAGTGAAGAGGAGAAACCCTCCTCAGCAGCACAGGTGAGACACACTGAGAGCAGCTGGCCTTTGTTTCTGTTTCTATGGTCTGGAATTTGTAGGCTCAAAAGTTGGGGAAGGGACATTACTTTGAAAGTGGTCTTTGTTCATATACCAGTTCTGTCATCTTCTGTACCATTCGTTGACTGAAGGATCAACAATGTGACACATACTCATAATGTCCATTCCCTGCAAAGCAAATATTTACCAGCCAAAGCCCAGAATTCCCAGCTGTTTTGTAAGTGGTTAATTAAAATTTATGTACTGTTTGTATGGGTCTTCTCTATAACTGCATTTTGGCATATCATCATCTTCTAATGGGCTCCTTCCAATGTTTTCTCCCAACTAGGACAGACCCAATGAACGAAGCCTAATTGGTTCAGTGAGTGTAATTTAGAAGGGACAATTAGAAGGGATTTAGCACAGTATTGCAAACTGCTTTCAAATACTGGAAAGCAGGTTGTCAAGGTTTCAATGCAGTTGGTTATTACCACATACTTAAATAAATCATATACTAAAAATACTAACTCAGCAAGCATCCGTGAGCAAATAAATTAGTGTAAACTTCCTGTGGCTTCTAAATCCTGAAAACTGATTCATTGAGCTTCATCTTGATCTTCTTGTGCTTAAGTGGCTTAAAAATTCAGCATACGAGCTACTTGAATTCATAAATTAAATTTGGTATCTCCCATTTTTAATATTTCTTAACAACAGACCAAATCACCTGGGAAAGCCTCTCAGGCTTCCACACCCTTGGCGAAAAATACACCTTCTAAGGGAGTCTCTGCTTCAGCTCTGTTGAAACAGACCCTGATGCCATCCATCACAAGCTCAACAAAACTCTTATCTCCTGGAAAAAAGGTTCAGAGTTCAGAGAGCAGTGAATCCTCGTCTGAGAATGAGAACGAAGCTGTTTCAGTTCCAGCGACCCAGAAGGTTAGGAGTTAATTGAAGTAAAGGGTTTTGCTGTCTGGCTTTCCGATGTTTGCAAAATGATGTCTGTCTTATGAGAGTGAAATCTCAGCTTCAGAGAATATGGGCTGGGTGGCTGGTCATTTTACCAGGTCTTCCTCCTCTAGCACATATATGTAGAACTCCTCTATCTCCATTTTCCTGTCTCTGCTTCCTTATTAGTATTGATCTTGGTTAGCTCCCCTAACTACTGTATATCAAATGGCACCAGTTCTTTTAATCCTTCATCTAGGTAAAGCCAGGTGTGCCAAGAGCACAGGTCAGTTTAACACCAGTGAAAAGCTCACCAGCCACCGTTGCACCTTCTAAAGGAAGTGCAGTGAAGGTATCTCTAGCCAAGACGAAAGCAAAGCAGGCCAGCACCCCAGCCAGAAGTGCAGCTAGAAGCAGTAGTTCAGAAACAAGTGACTCCTCTGACAGTGAGGGGGAGAAACCCTCCTCCTCAGCAGCACAGGTGAGACACACTGAGGGCAGCTGGCCTTTGTTTCTGTTTCTATGGTCTGGAATTCGTACGCTCAAAAGTTGGGAAAGGGACAGTACTTTGAAAGTGGTCTTTGCTCATACACCAGCTTTGTCATTTTCTATACCAGTAATGGCAAACCTTGGCACTCCAGGTGTTCTTGAACTTCAATTCCCAGAAGCCCTGATCAGCACGAGTGCTGGCTTGGGCTTCTGGGAATTGAAGCCCAAGAACACCTGGAGTGCCGAGGTTGGCCATCACTGGAATACCATTCATTGACTGAAGAATCAACTCATGCTGGTCAATGACCAAAATAAACTTTAAATTGACAATTGACTGAAGAATCAACAATGTGATGTACTGTATATCCATAATGTCCTTTCCTTGCAATGCAAATATTTACTAGCAAAAGACCAAAATACACCGCTGTTCTTTACGTGCTTAATTCGAAGTTAAAATGACTGTGCTTCTTTTCTTTATAACTACATGTTAATTTATCGTCACTTTCTAAATGCTCAGTAAAATTCTTCATTCCAGCTATGACAGACCCAATGAATGAAGCCTCGTTGATTCAGTTACTTTTATTTAGATCATATCAGAGAGTAAACAAAAAAAACACTGTGGCACTTTAAAGACTAAAATCCATGAATTAATCTTTGTCTTTCCCATTTTAAATATTTTAACAATAGACCAAATCACCCAGAAAAGCTGCTCAGGCTTCCACACCCTTGGCAAAAAATGCACCTTCTAATCAAGCAGGAAACAAGGGAGTCTCTGCCTCAGCTCTTTTGAAACAGACCCCGAAGCCATCCGTCACAAGCTTTAAAAAACTCTCGTCTCCTGCAAAAAAGGTTCAGAGCTCAGAGAGCAGCGGATCCTCGTGTGAGAGTGAAGCTCTTCCAGTTCCAGTGAGCCAGAAGGTTAGGAGATTTTTCAAGTAATGATGCATTTCTTCTAAGAGTGAAATCTCAGTTTCAGAGAATATGGGCTGAGTGGTTGGTTGTCTTGCCAGGTCTTCTTCCTTTTCTATAATTTTGGCAGACAGAATAAGGAGGTAGATTTGGGGTCCATGGTTGACTCTGTTGCCAAACATCTCTTGGGTATTTGTGCAAACAGCACAAGTTTTTGAGGCAAATTGCCCCAAATTAAGATATACCCGTACAGGTGAAACTCGGAAAATTAGAATATCATGCAAATGTTCATACATTTCACTTAAAAGGTTAAACAAATATACGAGATAGACTCACTACATGCAAAGCGAGAGATGTCATGCCTTAATTCATTATAATTGTGATGTACAGCGTACATGAGATTATGGGATGATTATGGGGTACATGGGATTGGGGGGTTGGGGTTTTCATAAGTTGTAAGACATAAGCATCAATATTATAACAAAGTAAGGCTTGGACTATCTCGCTTTGCATGTAATGAGTCTCTCTCATATATTTGTTTCACCTTTTAAGTTGCATTACTGGACTGAATGAACATTTGCACGCTATTCTAATTTCCCAAGTTTCACCTGTAGTTATTATCAATTGCAAGCTGAGAAACACCACTCAGTATAGAATGGATAATGTCCATGTCAGCTTTTTAAGTTGAGGCAGTTCATCTTCAGGAGGTAGGCTGTTTGTGTTATACCAGCAGAACTTGGCAAGCAGATTTTTACCTTTACTGTGTAAGCAGAAAACACAAACAACTGGAACTATTAATCAAGACAAGGGATAGCTAATAGTGTTAGAAACCAAGAAAGTGATCAGGATGATGCCTGAGCAAGCTGGGAAACGCCTGACCTTAGGAGTGAAAGGTTTTGCTTGGGGGGGGGAGGCGGGGGGGCTCTGCTTCACAGGCCTGCGTAGCTTCACTGTGGCAGAAAGAATCAACACGAGGCAAACCTTCATAGTTCCGACATTTAATGTAGCAAAAAGGCATAGTAAAAAGGAAGCACATTCAGTAATGGAGTGTATCAAAAATAAGAAAACTGCCTAACTCGAGGCCTAGGGGCCTCGTCCCCAAACACACAGTCAATTCACATGTCCAGCCTCTAAGAGTGGGGACCCCAAGAAAAGAAAAACCAAATTATCAAGTAGTAAGCAAGCATCTCTCTTAGCGCAGCATATATATAATGTATTTGTCACTCCAGAACCCATTCTCCAGTCCAGGGATGTCACTCACAGTTGTAACCCAATCACCTTTACAGGGAGCTCACCTAATATCAGTAAGACCCTTTAAAATGGTAGGCCCCACAGCACACGCACGCACATGCACACACACACACACACATCTCCAGAGCCATTGCTTGCTACAAAGACTAAAGCAGTTGGTACCAGAGAAGGTAGTCTTTCTATCAGAAGCAGAAGAGAAAATAAACAAAACATGCAACAGTGCAAGATAGAATCAAATACAGAAAAATCAATCCAGTTCTAACAAGGTGTTCTTGGTATGTGAGTTATACACAGATACTGTAGAATGAGCTCACCAAGATGTGCCTTCATTTGGGCAGTTTCTCATCTAGCCTAGACATGGAAGAAGACAAAGCCCTCATAAAAGTGCCTGCTAGGAAAGGCACGTGATGTAATTGTTCATATATTTTAGCATGAATAATTTTAGGGAGGGAGAGAAGGGAGTTCATATATGTAATCCTTTCTTCTCCCCACCCCCTTTCCTCCACAATACCTTTTCAGTGAAATAATTATGACTACAGACCAGACCTCTTTGGCAGCCAGCTGTCAGAGATGTCTTGCACAGAAGTGCACTCTTGCCACACAGTGGGAAGAAATGTTAAGAAAGAACTCTTGCTGTGAACAGGCCCACCAGCCCAAGCATTGACCTGTTCGGTAGATGAAAGCTACTGAGAAAACTGCTGTCTTTTAATGTCCAAGACCTTGTTTTCTTCCCTAGGGTTTTTAAAAATGCAGCAGGGTTTTCTGAAAAGATGTCTTTCATTCTGTGTCCAGTGGTGCCCTTTGAATTTTGGTGTAATTCTGCCAACTACAACTTAGATTCTTGATGCTTGGCTTCTTTCTGAGGCGATTGAATGGCGGGCTGTATTTTGTGAAAACATTGCTGCGTGTGCTTTTCTTCAGCATTCCCTTTCTAAAATGAGCTTTTCTGTTCCACACGCTTGAGTTTTATGTAGTTTGTGGGCAGCCCATCGTCCTTAATGCCAATGAGCTGAAAAGATTTCAGATCAACAGACGCTCTGGTCTTTCAGGAAATCAGTTGATTTAGGCTGATAGATCAACAGGTTTAAACCTTATGGAAGACTTGACTTTCATGCGGCACAGAACCAGGTGCTCCTTAAGATCTAATTGAAACGTTGTCTTTGTTTCAGCTCGTGTTTCAGTTTGCCAAGCAAGGGCCTCCTTTTGAACTTCTTAAGTTAGAGTTCAGGGTGCTCTCGGGGGGCTTCTGTGGTGTGGCCTTTGAGCCTGCAGGAATGGGCAACTCCCAGAGACCAAGCAGGAGCACATGCCAACTCTTGAAAGCTTGAAAGGCTGCAACTGTTCTGGCAGCCTCCAATTGCCTCCTTTTTTAAAAAGCCTTTGCACACTTTTTAGCCACTATAGCAGTGATGGCAAACCTCTTAGAAACTGACTGCCCAAACAGAGGGGTGGGGCGAATGCTGTGCTGGGAGCAGGAAGGAAGCACTCCCATTGGGCTGCTGGGCGAAGGGGTGGGGCAAACTGTGCTAGGGGGAGGGAGGATACGCTCCCATTGGACTGCGGGGCAGGGTGAACTTTGTGCTGGGGCAACGGAGCGCATGCCCACAGAGAGGGCTTTGAGTGTCCCCTCTGGCATGTGTGTTTGCCACCTAGGGAGAAATTTCACCATTTGGGGGTGGCTCAAGTGGCTAAGATGCTGACTAGAAGGCGGGAGGTCAGCAGTTCGATTCCCGAGTACTGCAGGACGGAATAAGCTCCCGTCTTTGTACCAGCCCCTGCCAACCTAGCAGTTCAAAAGCAAGAAATTGCATGTAGATAAATAGGGACCACTTCGGTGGGAATGTAAACAGCGTTCCGTGCGCTTCGGTGTCTAGTCATGCCTGCCACATGACCACGGAAACGTCTGCAGAAGCAGACAGCGCTGGCTCTTCAGCTTTGAAACACAAATGAGCACTGAACCCTAGAGTAGGATATGACTGTCTTTTGAGCAAGGGAAACCTTTACCTTTACCAGAGCAGTGGCAAATTATTAGTGGCTTTGAAGCCCAGGTCACCACTCCTGCTGATCAGGGCTACTGGGAATTGAAGTTCAAGAACAACTGGAGTGCCAAGTTTCACCGTCACTGTTCTAGGGCAGTTGTTCTGCTCTGTAAGATTCATCCCCTCCACTAAATCACCATATAAAGCAGTTGTTGTGGACCTATGGCATGTCTGCCAGAGAAGGCACTCAGAGCCCTCTCTGTGGGCATGTCTGCAGTTGCCCCAGCAGAGTTTGACCACTTCCTCCTTCCCCTCAGCACAGAGTTCACCCCACTCCTCTTCGGCAGCCTGTTGAGTTTGAGCACTTGATCTCTAAAAGGTTCGTCATCACTGCTATAAAGTGCCAACTTTAAGGACTGTTTCTTCATGACTGGTACTAAACTTGTGTCTTCGTTCTGGGAAATAAAAACATAACCACCTCACACCACCACTTCCACTCAGCAACACCCACTATCCGCCTTGGCGTTCTTTGTCGTGTTGCATCTGGAGCATGAAATCAAATCTTTTACCATTGGTGGGTTGTCTCCCTTGTTTTTCCCTGTGGTGCAGAGATTGCAGACTCCTCAGCCACCCACTGGCACCAAACAAAGTCAGAATAATAAACCAGGCAGCAGCCTTGTGAAAGCCGCGTCGAGTGCTTTGAGAGGGAAGGAAACGGTGAGCGAGAGTAGCAGCACTTCTGGCAGTGAGGATGACGTAGCCCCGGCAGCTTCCAAACTACCACCTCTGTCAGGTAAGCAGGCTCTAGTTTTGCTTGGGACCTTTTGTTTCCAGTTTCTCAGTAAATGTCTTTGCTCGGACAACGTGCAGTTCGCATCCCAAGGAGCAGGTGCTAGTTATCTGAAGACATTTTTATCCAAGATTAAAACTGGCTTGAAAAAGCCTCTGCTGTAGAAATCTGATTCATGTCTCAATCAGTCTCATGAAGCAGCAGTTTATATCATCAGATCTTTTAAGATAGGGAGTTAAGAGTCCACGAAGTCCAGCTTCATTAGACGGAGTAAGAAGGGAAACAGAGATAGAGAAAAGCAAACACACACGCTGGTCTTTTGGCTGAACAAAGGATACTAATGGCTTCTCTTTATTCCAAGCAGAGTATCTCAGAAACGAAACTTAACAGAAACAAAACTTAAGGCACAGACAACCAATCAGAAAGTCAGAACCCAAATAAGGAGAAGAAGGGAGAATTCTTTTTCACTATTCTACGCATGCCCAAAATCCAGTGTTATCTCTCATGCAGACAAAGAGGACTTTTGTTTACACAATGTGTCTAGGAAGACAGGCAAGACAGAAACCAGATGCATTCCTACATGTCCTCCTTTTTCATTTAAATTTGAGAGAGGGACGGCTAATCATACCCCTGCATGTCATCATACTCCATAACTACTCCTCCATATACATCATCACTGTCCTCCTGGACATCGTACCCCTCTTGACTCCTGGTACCTTGTTCTGGAGGATGATACCTCATTGAGTACAATTGCCGTCGTGCAAAACTCGATGTCTCCCTTCTACGCAGTGGACATGCGTTACACATAGAAATAAGGTTAGGAATACTATTAATGCAAAAACACAAAGGTATAAGGCAGATAATAATAATGAACCCATAAAAGAAAACTAGTCTAAGGACAGATAAATCAGGCAGCCAAGAAGTCACCCAATCAAAGAGATTAACATCAGTGCGTACATTGTTAGTAATATTCTCCTGTAAATTCTGAAGTTCTGTCTCAATAGTATTATTCAGATCCTGGAATTTTACCTGACATCCCTGGTTCCCGACCAGTTTACAAAATCCTCCGGATTTTGCTAACAGGTAATCTATGGCCAGTCTGTCCTGCATTTGGTCTTGATGAAGCTCAGTGATTTCCATTTGAAGATCCCGTATGACCCTCCCTGTGGCATTGATTGATTTCTCCAGCCTACAGGTGAGTCCCAAAATGGACCTTCTATTCTCCTGGGAAATGACACCTGGGTATGATCCCAAGGTGAGTGCTCCAGTGATAGCACTCCCTATAGCTCTCCCCCAGGAGCTACCATCAGAAAGCTGAACATCGATTATCACTTCATCATTGCAACCAGAACCCATCGGGCCGGCAGCAGCTCTCCGGCGCCGTGCATGTGCCTGAGGCGGCATTTGCACTTGTACGGGTAAGGTAAAATAACCCAATGCTGCACATTGATATTGTCCTGGATGGAAATTCGTGGCAACTCCATTAAAAAAGAACCACATGTTGGGATCCTTGATTTGCCATCCATTGCAAATTGAACCACTATCTATAGCAGAATAATCAGGAGTAAACATAGGAAACACATCATATATATCTTCAATAGTAGTGTTAAACAAGGTATAATTAAGCTTATAAGAACTGTTATAACTACCCCATAACCACAAATAATCATCACAACCCGAATAATTGCCTACATTCCACAAAACCCCTTTTGCTTGAGTCTAGTACTTCCATTTACTATTCCAGACTCCAGAACTATGACAGCAGAAACAAAGTCCTTTAGTGTATTTCTTGAATGTCATGCTTCGCCAGCGGGTGTTGTTAAATTGTTCTGGAGGATTAGAGAAGAGTGTAGATCTATCAAGATGTTGCAAATGTCCAATAACCAACTCTGGCGTGTTGAACAATGCCGGAAGAAAGGCCATTTGAGACACGGCCAGTGGATGCTCATAGTATAACGTTGCATTCTTACCATGAACCTCAAACATATAGTTAGCATGACGAAGCCAAAAGTTGGGGTTGCCCCCATGAGGTATTGTTCTTACAGCTGGAAGCACAGTAAGAAAGAAAACAAATGTCAGCACATTTAGTCTACTGGTGAACCACCATCCTGGAGCTGAGTAACCTTCTTCTCTCTCCATGGGCGGATCGCTCGAGCAGGAATCCTTCCACTCAGGATTCCCTTGTTGCCAATAAATGACCAATGGCTTAGGAAGACACTCCCCTAAGAAACAGGAGCATGCCCTGTTATAACTAGTACCATGTAACTAAACATGAAACATGAGTGACATATAACACAAATGCAATATCACAAACCCATATACATGTGTAGGGTACTGAAACTCTGCCATGTACTTCTGAAGGTACCTTGAGATATGCAGTTTCATAAGACAAAATATAACATAAGCAAAGACAGGTCTTTCTCCTGCAAGAGAATAAGCAAACATTTAAGCATAAACAAAACATGAACATTTCTTTTCTTCCTTACATGAAGGAGGTCCGGTTGCATTTTAGAAAGCATTTCTCACTTCCCCAATTACATGAGTAAGGCATTAAATTTCTTCTTCTCCCACTGGTGTGAGTGAAAGAAGCATTCAATAACTTATAATCAGCATAGCATGGTAACTCAAATACAGTACAAATCTCATTAAAGCATTTCACACTCATAGCCTGAGCAGGTAGACAATTTCTTTAAAAAGGCTGTCAGGTTTTATAATGCAAACAAAGCCAATTCTTTTTTAAAGTCCACACAAATTTTTTTCTTTTTAGTCCAATTAAAATGTCCAAATTAAAAGTCCAACTCTTGATTGAAGCTTCCTTAAACACTCTCTTCTCTCCAGCACAGTTCTTAGCATGGCAAAGGTTGAAATTAAGCCATAAATTAAGTCTCACTGACTTCACAAGACAATCCCACACAACCCCCCTTTTCAGCTTTTCTGGCACACACACATTCCTTTATGCTCCAGCCACCCCCATCTGCATTAAGGCAGGCGAAGAGGTGTGAAGGCACAAAGAACTTCTCCAGAAGTTGCAAGTAATTTTCACACAGAAGAAAATCACAGGGAATTCCAAGTTGCTTTCCCTGCAATCCTGATGCCTGAAACTTGGAACAGCTCACTCTGGATCTCTTTGTTTGAGGGTTGGGCAGTTCAAAATCAGCCAAAAACTGTATGTCTTCTTCCTCCTTGTATTTTTGCAACAGCCTGCTGTCCATACAGGACGGATCCACGCCCCTTTTCCTCTGCATTTCTTTCATCTGCAGCTTCTGAATCTCAACTTTATGACAAACTGCATCTGTTAGTTTGTACTTGCACCCCTTTCTGGTCTTGGGTTTTGTGCATTCCTCCTTTGGGCCATCCTTCCACTTCTGTAGGATCTTCCTGCCCAAACGTGAGGTATCAAATTTACTGCTCAGCTTCTCCTGCTTTTGTGATGAGGGTTGCTTCACGGGGGGGGGGGGGGGGGGGCTGAGATCCCCTATGCTCTTTGAAACACACTTCTTGCTTCCTGCCACTCTGCATGCATTAATAGCTTCAATCTGTGATGAGGTCCCCACCATTTGTTCCCCACCAGCTGGCACTAGCTGTTTTTTAGACTCGGCAGGCAGTATTGCAGCAGAGAACAGGTCTTTTGTAGGGCTAAAAGTGCTTGATTGCTGCAAGGCAGGATATAATGTCCCATCTCCATTTCCACCTCCACCCCCATCAGGGGGCTGTTGTTTCTCATATGATGGAGGAGCAGTTGCCATAGCCCCTCCCTTGTCTGGTGGCAAAAGCTTTGGGAGGGGGCCATCAAGCCTCTGAGAGAATAACATATTCTTTGGAGTGAGTCTCTGAAGGCAGTCTCTGACTTCCTCCCATGTAAATAATATTGATATAGGAATTCCATTATGCTTCTGCATTTCTCTCCCAATCTGTTTCCACTGTTTTAAGTCCAGACATTGATCATATTTAACCCAAGGACTGGTTTTTTCTATAGCTTTAACCAGCTGCTGTATCTTCTTCTCATCAGCCTTTCGCCCATTGTTAATCAAAAGATCTGAGATATCTTTACAAAGTTCATGCATTTGCGAAGACAATATGCACCCCATTATAAAAAAAATAATATTTTTCTTCACTCACCTAATGTGGGACCCAATGTAAAATTGGATGAATTTTGAGCGCTCAATTTATGACCTTCCTCCGGTCTGACCTTTTGCCTGGTCGTAGGTGAATGAGACCTTCCCCGGTCGCCAATTATGAGGTGTTAATTGCTGTTCGCTGAAGCAGATCTCTTCAAAGCATTCCTTTGAATTTCATTCAATGGCCTCGCGACGGGGCACCACTTGTAGAAATCTGATTCATGTCTCAATCAGTCTCATGAAGCAGCAGTTTATATCATCAGATCTTTTAAGATAGGGAGTTAAGAGTCCACGAAGTCCAGCTTCATTAGACGGAGTAAGAAGGGAAACAGAGATAGAGAAAAGCAAACACACACGCTGGTCTTTTGGCTGAACAAAGGATACTAATGGCTTCTCTTTATTCCAAGCAGAGTATCTCAGAAATGAAACTTAACAGAAACAAAACTTAAGGCACAGACAACCAATCAGAAAGTCAGAACCCAAATAAGGAGAAGAAGGGAGAATTCTTTTTCACTATTCTACGCATGCCCAAAATCCAGTGTTATCTCTCATGCAGACAAAGAGGACTTTTGTTTACACAATGTGTCTAGGAAGACAGGCAAGACAGAAACCAGATGCATTCCTACACTCTGCTCTGTTGCTTCCAGTGTAGAAGGTCTTGATATTTGGAACTTACGATTCTTGAGTGCAAACCAGTGCAAACTATTCTAGACCGGGGGTTGGCAAACTTTTTGCACCACGGGCCGGACCATGCTCCCTCTGATGTATGGACCGGAGGCGTGCTTCCTCCCACCACTTCTGGTGGCAGTGGTAGGTGCAAGCATGGCACATTTTCTGCTGTTTTCGCTGCTTCCACCGCTTCCTGTGGTAGCAAGAGCGAGGGTGTTGTGTTTTCACTACATCTTCAGCTGTTTTCAACACGTTTTGGGCAGCTTTGCCATTTTTTTTGCCTCTTCTGGTGCCTTTTCACTGCATTTTTGCTGCTTCCAGTGCGTTTTTGGTGCTTCTGGTGGCAGCGGCAGGGTCCTCACCGTGGGCCAGATTAATTGGCGCTACGGGCCTGGTCCGGCCCATGGACCATACGTTGGGAACCCCTGCTCTAGACAATGCAGGGGAGAAGCATTTGTTATGTGAGCAACACTCTGTTGTTAAAATTTTTGAAAATAATAGAGTATTGCCTTTTTAAAAAAGACAAACCAAAGACTAAAAAGCTTCTTAACTGAGAATATTTGTACAATCATTGCTGTACCCTTCTTCATTACAGATTAGAAAAAAGAAGTAAACTGTCTTAACCTCTTCAGAATGGCTACACATATCAGGATTGAAGAGTGTATAATGAATGCTTCTAAAAGAGCTTGTGGCAAGGGAGGATTGGGACTTTCCTTGTAAACTTTAAATTGGGTGATCAATATTTGTTTGGCTGAAATGCATTCTTTGTCGAACCAGGGCTTAGACCGGGGGTTATTTTGCTGTGACCTTCCATCAGGTTTGAAAGTAAGATGTTTGTTCAGGTCTGCAACAAGTTCACGGTAATGAGCTAAAAGCCCTTTTGGGTCTGCCTCTGAGATAATAGCAGTGGCCCTTTGCCAGTACTGTACAGAGTCCAGAAGTGTCTTCATCCTGCCGTCTAGAGCTTGAGACCATTTCACACCACAGCCCTGTGCCCTCTGAGTTAGTTGCAGATTATGCCTCTCTTAAGCGCAGAAAATAGCCAAATGATCTCAGAAGTAGACAGAGTGGAAAATAATTGCTGTCCACGCACGGAATAACCTCAAGCCAACCTATCCACTTGAGCAAATTATTAGACACTATCATATAGTCAATGGTACTCTTTCCGGCTCTGTCCCAGTATGTGAACTCTGCTGGGGAGTTGCCTGGACCTGGAGATTTAATGCATGTGCCATCTGAGCCAGGCAGAAACCTGCATGGTTTGACTTTTAAATAGTTTTGATACAGACCATTTAAAAGAGATCCCTGGCATTGTGTCATCTGACACAGTCTTAGCCAGCCTGACCTGGACTTTGCCCAGTGTAAGATACTTGGAAGTAAGGGAAATACTCTTTTCCCCCCTAGTTGGTCATGTCTCAAACACCTTCCTGTGACTTAAATATGTTTCAAATGGTTGAGGTGGATGGAAGAAGTTGTGGTATGCACTTATTCCAGAACCTCTGATCCAGATGGAAGAAGATGTACTTTATTAAGGGTTATAAAAAGAGAACAAGGAAACATAAGCTGGATACTTGGGGGAAAATAAGACAATAAACATTTTAAGATCATTAGACTAGAGGAAGATGTTCACAACGAAGATACGTAGTGGGCTTTTAAAAATCCAAAACTCAGGGTCTCAACATGTCCATCTGGGGTTTCCCACATTTTCTTCCCCATCTCTCAGCTATTTTATAGGATTTCCCCGTTAAACCTTTTCCATCCTAAAAAAGGTAAAGTGCTTCTGGGGTGGGACTTAGTTATTGGAAGTAAGAATTTCAAACTAAAATCACTGCTTTTTGTTTTTTGCTCTAGTCTTCTCTTCCTATCTTTACCTATAAGGAGGGACATTAACCGTTGGACTGCGGCATACACGCCTGCACCCGTCCATAGTATCCTGTACTGAGCCGCCAGCACTCGCCTTAACCCAGCCTGCAGAGCACCGCAATGGCCCCGCAGTCGGCAGTGGGGCGACAGCCCCACGAACGCAAACAAAGCAAAACAACTTCAATTCCAAACGTCCGCTGTGCCACCCCTCAGCCAATCAGGCTGACAAGCGAGAGCAAAGAGAACATTGGGAAATGCGGCGTGCCCAATAGAAACCGAGCCACAGAAAAAAAGCCGCTGCATGAATGCAAACAAAATAAACTAAACTCCAAGCCCCAGTGTCCTCTGTGCCGTGACCACTTCAGCCAATCAGGTTGAAGGGCGTGAGCGCGTAGAACGCTAAAAAAGCCAGTGCGCAAAAAAATGAAATAAAAAAACACCTCACGCAATGGGAGTGGAAGGCCGCCGCAGGCGGATGCAGCGCCTCACGGCCTCGCAAACAAAAAAAAACCACAAGAAACCACGATGAGACAACCGCTGCCCTTCCCGGAGCAATGGGGAGAAGAGGGACTCCCTCTCCTCCCTGCTACCCCGCCGAAGACACGGCGAGATCACCGCCGGCAGCAATTCGGCAGGGGAAGCACCCTCCCTGGCAGATGACTGGATTCTGCCTTTCTGCTACCCACACTGCTATTTCGAGAACTAGCACGAAACAGCGGTGGAGGTAATAGAAAAGCAGCAGCCAGCAATCCGCAAGGAAGAGCACAACCCCTTACGGATTGTTGCCTGCCGTTCTCCCCGTTAGGTAAGCCATGGGGAAAAGGAAACCCAGAGAAGAGAACTATCGTCAAGCAGATAGCTCTTCTCTGCCTCCTTTTCACCCGACCTACCTAACGAACATTACCGGTCGAAGAGTGAGCTGACTGCCGGCTCTTCCTTTTCCCCATCGCTGTATCAAAACCTAATTTTGAAATAGCAATGGGGAAAAGAGGAAATGACAGACAGGCCGTTCTTCATACAACAAAACACAACAACAACAAAACCAAACAGTTAACCAAAACGCCAAGCACCAAAATTAATAAAACACAAGTAAATAAACAAATAATTAAAATAAACCCATTAAACAACAAAACAATAAACAACAAAAAAACACCCAAAATACCAAAGGCTAATGCAAAACCATAAAAACACACTAAAAACACCTATCTACAACACGAAAATACCTAACTCAACAAACAAGAATCTCACAAATTAAAGAAATAAATACGGAATTTTTAAAAAAAATAACAACCATAAATCCCAGAAACAAACAAACACTTCTAAAATCCTAAATAAAAACCAACAAACAAGCAAAACACTGGGTGGTTTATGTAGAAACTCTCTACTTAAACCACCCAACCCAACACCACAAAATCAAAACAAACAAACAAAAACAATCAAGAGAACTTACCAGACACTCCCTCCATGGGGCCTGGAACTAAACTGAACAAAGAGAAAGAAAAGTCGCAAAAAAACTTAATAACAGCCCCACCTAGAGGCCGGAAAAGTAAAAACAGTCAAAAAATGGAAATTATCAAAATTAAAATGACAAATATTAAAATAATAAATAAAGTCACAAACCACAAATGCAAAACACCCCCACCCAAACCACCCCTAACCAAAAAAACACAAATAAAAACTTCTTTTAAGGGAAAGCCATTGAGAATAAAGCATTGTGGAGGAAATAACTAAAATGTTTTTTTTAAAAAAATAACCATGTCTCTGTAAGCTCTGAACTCCCAATTTTAACCTTTTAACTGCTCATTTTGAATCTCCTTCCTTCAGCAACCAAGACGAACACTGCAGGTCAATCAACAAGTGTCACAAAGCCTCCACCCGTGTTGGCGTCACTTCAGAAGGCCCAGCAAAGCGAAGATAGCAGCCTGGATTCCAGCGACGAGCCTGACTCTGAAGAAGACTCACTGTACACCCAGGTAAACGTAGGGTCATTAAGGGAGAATCGTTCCAGACGTCCCCTCAATGTGTGTACAGCAAGGGCCACGCTTCCAAGAGAGAGGGCCATCCATTTTGCTCATCTTGTTTCCATGGCAACATGTCACTGCTCTTCCTTTCTCCGTCATTATTCAGCATGTGCTAGCAGTAACATCTTTTACAGTAATACCTCATACAAAGTCCACTTCATACAACATCAGATTCATACAACATTGCCTAATTCCTTGAAAAAAAGTTGCCTCATACAAAGTTGTGCGACGACGTATGAGGCATTGGGGTTTTCCCAGGTTGCATTGTGCCTGGGCAGTATAAAAGGTTGGGTGCAGCGGCTGGGGTGTAGCAAAAGCAATAAGGAAGGCGAAACACTCCCGGAGCGAGAAGTAAATAAGGATGTATATGTAACTTTAATGCAGGACAACTTTCGTATATAAGTGCAATGTTTAGGTCTCATAAGATAAATAAAAATAGCAGTATTTTCACTTGAAATCAGTGTAACTCATGTGTCTCTGAGCAAAGTCATTAATCACTAAGCAGCCAAATTAAGTGCATGCTCAAGGCAGTGTCCAAAACTATACGATGAACTTCTTATAGTGAAGAGTGCCCGGACGAGAATCTATATGAATGCGGCTGGACTATTATATAGAAATCCCACAGTCGCTAAATGGCTCAAGGCACCAAAGTTCGTCTGTTTGTAATGCCACGTCAACGTTTTAGCTATACTGCAAGGAACGGAGAATAGTAGGATGCACTGTGGAGTGACGCTGTACGAAGCCCAGGTGGTAAGTCTTGATAGGTTCTCACGCGTCCAGTGGCCTCAGAGAGAAGTAGACGTCTACGCGATGCCTTCCGGTAATGGGACATTTCGGGTTGCTTTTTCAAGCGTCTGAACACGAATTTCTCGCGCGTTTCGCACCTCTTAGATAATTTTATATTGTGTGCACATGCTTGAAAAAGCAACCCGAAATGTCCCATTACCGGAAGGGCATCGCGTAGACGTCTACTTCTCTCTGAGACCACTGGACGCGTGAGAACCTATCAAGACTTACCACCTGGGCTTCGTACAGCGTCACTCCACAGCGCATCCTACTATTCTCCGTTCCTTGCAGTACAGCTAGAACGTTGACGTGGCATTACAAACAGACGAACTTTGGTGCCTTGAGCCATTTAGCGACTGGGATTTCTATATAATAGTCCAGTCGCATTCATATAGATTCTCGTCCGGGCACTCTTCACTATAAGAAGTTCATTGTATAGTTTTGGACACTGCCTTGAGCATGCACTTAATTTGGCTGCTTAGTGATTAATGACTTTGCTCAGAGACACATGAGTTACACTGATTTCAAGTGAAAATACTGCTATTTTTATTTATCTTATGAGACCTAAACATTGCACTTATATACGAAAGTTGTCCTGCATTAAAGTTACATATACATCCTTATTTACTTCTCGCTCCGGGAGTGTTTCGCCTTCCTTATTGCTTGGGCAGTATAAAAGGCAGGACACATGCATGCATTGCTCTTGTGGGTTTTGTATGAGGCAAAGAGTGTTTAGGAGTGGTTTTGAGCACGATTTTGGATATTTTTTCGTCAGAATTTTTAGAAGCATTCCTGGGATTTTTGCAGCATTCTTCAGGTTCTTGGACAATCAGGGTTGTTTGACATGTTTTTGTAATGTTTTTAGCATTTAGACAATGATTTCCTAAAGTTCTGTCAGTTTCCTGTCTGTTTCCTTGACTTTGCCCTGAAGTCTGTGCTGTTACAGTACAATGCATCTATGGAAACGACGTTGTATGAGGCATTGCGACTAGGATTTTGCATGCCTCATACAAAGTCCAAATCCGTATAAAGTCCAAACTTGTGGAACCAAGTTTGGACGTTGTATGAGGTATCACTGTACCTGACTTAATAGGGGTGTTCTTCAGTGCTACCAGCTCCATTCATTCAACCCACTGCAACATGGCAGTTGGATTCAGTAGTCCCCTTCAGCCAATTTCCACTTGGTCACCAAGCCTCCCTTGGTGGCTATCCCTAGCCAATCTGGAAAGTAGCATAAATGCTCCAACTAGCAACTGGCAACTCAGTCATAATGCATTATATAAACAAGCAGGAGAGGATGCATTTTTCGATTCTACTCAGCCTCTTTCTTCCCCTCTGGAGCTAATGATGTCAGCAAAACATACATCCCATAGTGGTCCACCTGGCCAGCTCTGAGAATTCTCTTGTTGATGCTTTCAGCAGGATATCCCACATAGTCCATGAATGAGAAAGCTTCACCTCTTAATCTTTTAACATCCTGCTTTCACTACTTTTTGGGGCTGGGGGGGCTGGGGTGAGTCATTGTGCTTATAGCATCTTTTCTGTATTTGTTGCATTACTGTATTTAGCTTATTGTGTGATTCTTGATGCTTTTGATTTTGTATATTGTTATTGTTATTATTGTTTCTTGCACTTTCCTTGATGTAAACCGCTTAGAGTCACTTCTGGTTGAGTTAAGCGGTATACAAAAATAAAGTGAAATGAAATGAAACTACACACCAAAACAGAAAATGCCATAGCTTCAGCAGCAGAACACAAATCCCAATTCCTTCTCAATGCCATGGGCAGTGATGTTTCTCTATATCGTTTCTCTGTTGCCAGTATGCTGCGGGTAAGTCAGCTTGCAGTCTCCTAAAGTTATGATTCACTAAGATCACAAAGAATAACAGGTTACTTATCTCTTGGTGTACAACTTTTGCCATACATCCCATCCTACTTCCCCACAGCATCTTTCTTTCCGGTGAGTTAGATCTGAAGCCTCCTGGGCACACCTTCCCAGGAGTGCAAAGGGTGTGCAAGACTTATGCCGAAACAATAGAGCCGTGATAGTGAACCTTTGGCACTCCAGGTGTTCTTAGACTTCAATTACCAGAAGCCCAAGTCAGCATTCTTGCTGATCAGGGCTTCTGGGAATTGAAGTCCAAGAACACCTGAAATGTCAAGGTTCACCATCAGTGAATTAGAGGGAGATTTCTTAGTTCTAAAAGGATCCAAAGTCTGATTCTGTATAAGTGCAAACTCAGTGGTGTGGCTCCACTGGTGACCACTTGAAGAACCACAGTTACACCAAAAGGTAAGCAACCTGTGATTCACCCTCCCTCTCTTCCCATCTACTCCAGTCCTTAATTTACATATTAGAGTCTAAAATTATCAGGTCTTCTGAATGAGGTACATAGGTACTATTCTTGCTTGGAAGAAAAAGTGATCCAGCATAGATCCATAGAAGTAGGGCAGGAATTTTTCTAACAGTATCTGGCTGTAGATTTTTTTTAAAGTACATTTTAGTTTTCATAGCTGTCAAATCTGGCACCCAGATTTTTTTTTATTAAAAAAAAAGTTTGGATGCAGAACTTAAACATCACTGTTTTGTTTTTAAATATATTCTGGCTGCATAGGAACATTGTTTACATTATTGTACCAGATGTCATATATCAAAAACAGATGTGATCTCTAAAAAGCTACAGACTGTAGCATGGCCTGGGAGAGAGGCAGGTAATCAATGTTCTCTGAAGCATTTTGGCTGAAAATGTTTGTAAGAATTTGGGTGAAGGTTTGTAGTACATCCACGCACATACACAAACCCATCCATGTTTAGTTCCAGATATGCTTCAACAGTGCAATCATATGTGTGTCTACTTGGAAGTCAGAGGCCACAGTTGCATAGTGGTTATGACATTGAACTTGACAACTGGAAATTCGGCAAGTCAGCAGTTTGAGACCCAACTGCTGCATGAGAGTGAGCTCCCATCACCTATCCTGCCAACCTAGCAGTTGGAGAAGCAAGAAATTGCAAGTCGATAAATAGGTACCACCTCGGCAGGAAAGGTAACAGCATTCCATGCATTCCGGCATCTAATCATGCCTGACACATGACCATGGAAATGTCTGTAAATGTTTGGCTCTTTCATAACGGCTCTTTGACTGTAAAAAGATGAGTACCACCCCCTAGGAGTCAGATATGACCAGCTTTTGAGCAAGGGAGCTCTTACTTAGAAGTCATTCCCATTGAGTTCAGTGGAATTTATTTCTAAGTAATTGTATCTCTGATGCAGCCTTAAGACACACACAAAGACGCTGCACAGGACTGCACCCTCCCGCCCCTTCCACTGGTGGAGAGGCTAAAAGGAGCTCCCGGACCACGGAGAGCTCAAAGACGTTGCTGCCGCAGGACTGCGCCCTCCCGCCCCTTCCACCGGCAGAGAGGCTAAAAGGAGCCCCCAGGACCACAGGGAGCTCAAGGACGCTGTCGACGCTGCAGGATGGCGCCCTCCCACCCACTCCACTGGCGGAGAGGCTATAAGGAGCTCCCGGGGTGGATGCTCCCACCGCCCCTCGCCATGGCCCCGTCAACGCCAGAGGGTGAGGAGGACGGCGTCAGCTGTGGCTGCTTGGGCGGTGGAGTCCTGCTTCTGCCCCCTCTCTGGGTCTCGCCCGCCCGGAAGGGATAGGTACTTGTGTATCTATTTTATTGCTGTGCTATTGTTGTTTTGCTGCTTCAAGTCGCCTTTGGGCTGAAGGAAGTGGGGTACAAATTAAACCTATTATTATTATTATTATTATTATTATTATTATTATTATTATTATTATTATTATTATTATTATTATTATTATTATTATTAACCATCTCCCCTTTCTAAGAGCTTTATAGACTTCTAAGAAAAACCAAGTCTAGGTTCATCACAGCTGCCATTTATCCCATTTAGGTTTAATTCCAGAGTGAAGCCAGGTAACCAGTTTCCAGTCATATCAAAATTCATCTGAGTATCAAGATAAAATCAGTTTCTTTGTTGTGATGATTCCACGTCAGCTAGTTTATCTCTAAGCTTTATTCGCCTTCATTGCTTTTGTGTACCTTAAGGATAAGAAGCAGTGACAGACTTTACCGTCTTAGGATCCAAGATTACTGCAGATAGCGACTGCAGCCATGAGAAACCTAGGGAACATAATAAAAAGTAGAGACATCACTCTGCCAACAAATGTCCACATAGTCAAAGCAATGGTGTTCCCAGTAGTAATGTATGGTTGCGAGAACTGGATTATAAGGAAAGCTGAGCGCAGAAGAAGAGACACATTTGAAATGTGGTGCTGGAGGAGAATTCTGAGAGTCCCCTGGACAGCAAAGAGAACAAATAAGTTGATCCTGAAGGAAATCAACCCTGACTGCTCCTTGGAAGGACAAATATTGAAGATGAAGCTAAAGTACTTTGGACACCAAATGAGAAGAGAGAACTCACTCAGGAAGTCCTTGATGCTGGGGAAGATCGAGGGCAAAAGGAGAAGGGGGTAGCAGAGGATGAAATGGTTAGATGGCATTGTTGATGCAATGGACGTAGAGCTGAGCGGGCTGCAGAGGATGGTGAAAGATAGGGGTGCCTGGCATGCAGTGGTCCATGGGGTCGCAAAGGGTCAGATTCGACTGTGGGACTTAACAACAACAAAAGGATAAGAAAGCTGTGAAAGACATCCAAAAAAATCTTACAACTGTGACAATACTATGGACCCCAGATGCTCACCCTCCCCTCCTTTGGCCAGTTTCGTGGGAGGGTGGAGAGGTGAGACTGGCTCCAGCTGAGGGTGGGCAGCGCCGCGTTTATAAGAAGAACTCACCACCGTGCTATGGACCCCGGACGCTCGCCCTCCCCTCCTTTGGCCAGTTTGGCGGGAGGGTGGAGAGGCGAGACTGGCTCCAGCTGAGGGTGGCCGGCGCCGCGTTTATAAGAAGAACTCACCACCGTGCTATGGACCCCGGACGCTCGCCCTCCTCTTCTTTGGCCAGTTTGGCGGGAGGGTGGAGAGGCGAGATTAGCTCCAGCTGAGGGCAGCTAGCGCGGCATCTATAAGAACTCGCCGCTGCCGCGCTACGGACCCCGGACATTCACCCTCCCCTCCTCCTCTGGCCGGTTCGGTTCAGCCATGGACTTTGCCACCAGGACTTTGCCACCTCCCCCCCAGTGACTTTTTTCACTGGCCGGGGAGGAGAGAGACACAGCTGTTGAGGCCGTTGTGTTCCTCTACCCTAGTTGGGCTGGAGGCTTGGAAGTCGTCTGCATCCATATATTTGGTATTAATAACGTTTTATTCAAGTGTCCGGGAAGCGGAAAGGTGGCGGGAGAGAAATTCCCGCTGTATGATTGTGGAAGATCTGCTACAGTATCACGAAATATTTGAGCTATACGAAGAAACTGAGTTGCTCTGCGGATTTTATAGCTTGTAGAAGAAATATCCCTAGATCATCCCTTCAGGTGTTTTTCTCTTTGGGAAATGGAAGCATTGGCTGCAGTGCCAAAGGAGTCTCAGGTAGGAGACCTGGATTGAGCAGGGAAGCTTCTGGGTAGATGCAGAAATGGAGCACGGGACACTGATTTCTCTCTTCAGCGGCAAACCGGTTGTTAAGTCAAATATGTGAGGAACAAATTTACTAGGTGGAAGACAACCGATTTTGGATCTTGGCAAAATTAACTTTTGGGGACTTTTAGTGTATGAGAACCAAGACAATAGAACAGCCGAAAGGTTGGCTTAACACATCTTTATTGCATGATGGTCCGGGGGAACATGTGGTAATGGCGGATGAACAGCTCAATATATACTGTGGCTATACATTTGAAGTATAGGTGAGTAAAGGATCCAGCCCCTCCCTCCCCATCCAAAGACCTGGGCCTGGAGAGGAAGAAAAAAAGGAATCAGCAAGGCCCAGCTCTACTGCTCATTCCATGCAGAGAGGCCCACAGGGGAGGTGAGTAAAGGATCCAGCCCCTCCCTCCCCATCCAAAGACCTGGGCCTAGAGAGGAAGGAAAGGAATTAGAAAGGCCCAGCTCTACTGCTCATTCCATGCAGAGAGGCCCACAGGGGAGGGGAGTAAAGGATCCTGCCCCTCCCTCCCCATCCAAAGACCTGGGCCTGGAGAGGAAGAAAAAAAGGAATCAGCAAGGCCCAGCTCTACTGCTCATTCCATGCAGAGAGGCCCACAGGGGAGGTGAGTAAAGGATCCAGCCCCTCCCTCCCCATCCAAAGACCTGGGCCTGGAGAGGAAGAAAAAAGGAATCAGCAAGGCCCAGCTCTACTGCCCATTTGCCATCCAGAGAGGCCCAAGGGGGAGGTGAGTAAAGGATCTTGCCCCTCCCTCCCCATCCAAAGACCTGGGGCCAGAGAGAAGGACACTTCCGGAGACCCCCGACCATCCGCAGGAGATACCATCCACAACCACCATCACAGCGAGGCCCGAGCCGGCGCCTTTGACCGACTCCATGCGGCCGAAGAGAGGCAAGAGCTGCTGTGTGCATGCAAAGGATAAGTAATCGAACTGAAATAATATAGTTGACTAAACATAGATGGCTTATGGCAACTGACATAGTGACTGTACAAGAAACTGACTTACATAGAGACTTGATATAGTGGACTTTTTCTTTCTTTCTCTTTCATTAATTAGTTCAACTTTTACTTTGATACTATGTGATAAACTGTGATATTGTGCATGATAATACTTTGTTTTAAAACTGTTTAAACTGTGATAAAATGTGTGATGGGAAAATACTGGCGTAGAGACCGGCAAGGCACGCCACAAAGTTTGCCAAGAGAATCCTATGGACCAAAACAAAAGGCAAAACAAGGGGATGCTCAGCACAGCAGATCTGAAAAGGGGGAGGGATACGAAACGGGGAGGAGAAATACAGTGTTGCAGGGAACAATACTGCATAGGGACATGGAATGTGAGGTCTATGAATCAAGGAAAACTGGAAGTGGTAAAAAATGAGATGGAAAGAATAAGCATTGACATCTTGGGCATCAGTGAGCTCAAATGGACAGGGATGGGTGAATTCAGCTCTGGAAACCATCATATCTACTACTGCGGGCAAGAAAACCTTAGAAGAAATGGAGTAGCCATAATTGTCAATAAAAGAGTGAGAAAAGCAGTAATGGGATACAATCTCAAAAATGACAGAATGATGTCAGTCAGATTTCAAGGCAAACCTTTCAATGTCACTGTGATCCAAATATACGCACCAACCACTGGTGCAGATGAAGCCACAATGGACCAGTTCTATGAGGACTTACAACACCTCATAGAACAGACACCAAGAAATGATGTCCAAATTATATTAGGAGACTGGAATGCCAAAGTAGGAAATCAAAAAGTGGAGGGAATAACAGGCAAATTTGGTCTTGGAACACAAAATGAAGCAGGGCAAAGATTGATAGAGTTCTGCCAAGAGAACGCACTGGTCATAGCAAACACTCTCTTCCAGCAACACAAGAGGAGACTTTACACATGGACATCACCAGATGGCCAACACCGAAACCAGATTGACTACATGCTCTGCAGCCAAAGATGGAGAACCTCCATACAGTCAGCAAAAACAAGACCTGGAGCAGACTGTGGCTCAGATCACAACCTACTGATCGCAAAATTCAGGCTTAGACTAAAGAAAATAGGGAAAACACGGAGACCAGAAAGATATCACCTAGACAGCATCCCTAAAGAATACACGGTGGAGGTGATGAAGATTTAATGGCTTAGACTCGGTAGACAGAGTACCGGAAGAATTATGGACGGAGATGAGGGACATCATGCAGGAAGCAGCAAAGAAAACCATACCAAAAGAAAAGAAGAGTAAGAAAGCAAAGTGGTTGTCTGATGAGGCTCTTAAAATAGCAGAGGAAAGAAGGAACGCAAAAGTCAAAGGAGAAAGGAAAAACTACAACCATTTGAACACAGAATTTCAAAGAAAAGCAAGGAGAGATAAGGAAAGCTACCTAAAAGAACAGTGCAGAGAAATGGAGGAAAACAACAAAAGAGGCAGAACCAGAGATCTTTTCAAAAAAATTGGGGAAATCAAGGGAACATTTAAAGCAAAAATGACCATGATAAGGGATAAAGACGGAAAGGAGCTAGCTGATGCAGAAGAAATTAAGAAAAGATGGAAAGAGTACACAGAGGAACTTTACAAAAAGGACCTCAACACTCCTGATAATCACAATGATGAAGAAATTGAACTTGAGCCAGACATCCTGGAGAGCGAAGTCATAAAGGCCCTAAAGAGCACTGCAAACAACAAAGCTAGTGGAGATGATGGTATCCCAGTTGAATTTTTCAAAGCGCTAAAAGATGATGGCATCAAATTACTGCATTCAATATGCCAGCAGATTTGGAAAACAAAACAGTGGCCACAGGATTGGAAAAGATCAGTATACGTCCCAATCCCAAAAAAGGGCAATGCCAAAGAATGTTCAAATTATAGAACAATCGCGCTCATCCCACATGCCAGCAAGGTGATGCTCAAGATAATACAGGACAGACTTCAGCAGCATGTGGAGAGAGAATTACCAGAGGTGCAGGCTGGTTTCAGAAGAGGCAGGGGGACTAGAGACCACATCGCCAACATACGCTGGATCATGGAGAAAACAAAAGAATACCAGAAACAAGTTTACTTTTGTTTTATTGACTACACTAAGGCATTTGACTGTGTGGACCACAACAAGATGTGGCAAGTAATTAAAGAGATGGGAATACCAGAGCACCTCATATGCCTCCTGAGAAATCTGTACATGAACCAAGAAGCAACAGTTAGGACAGAACATGGAATAACAGAGTGGTTTGGAATAGGAAAAGGAGTAAGACAAGGCTGCATTTTGTCACCATGCTTATTCAACCTATACACAGAGCACATAATGCGCAGTGCAGGGATGGAGGAATCACAATATGGGATTAAAATTGCTGGGAGAAACATCAATAATCTGAGATATGCAGACGATACCACCCTAATGGCAGAAAGTGAGGAAGACCTAAAGAATCTCTTGATTGGACTGAAGGAGGAGAGTGCAAAAGCTGGCTTGAGACTCAATATCAAGAAAACCAAGATAATGGCAACAGGCCCCATCAGTTCCTGGAAAATAGATGGGGAAGAAGTAGAAGCAGTGACAGATTTTACTTTCTTAGGATCAAAGATCACTGCAGATGGGGATTGCAGCCATGAAATAAAAAGGCGACTGATTCTTGGGAGACAAGCGATGAGAAACCTGGGGAACATAGTGAAAAGCAGAGACATTACATTGCAAACAAAAATTAGAATAGTCAAAGCAATGGTTTTCCCAGTAGTAATGTATGGATGTGAGAGCTGGACAATTAGGAAGGCTGAATGCAGAAGAATAGATGCCTTTGAAATGTGGTGTTGGAGGAGGGTTTTGAGAGTCCCCTGGACAGCGAGGAGAACAAATAGGTCAATCTTAGAAGAAATTAACCCTGACTGCTCATTGGAAGGTCAAATAGTAAAGATGAAGCTAAAATACTTTGGACATCAAATGAGAAGGGAGGATTCACTTGAGAAGGCATTGATGTTGGGAAAGGTGGAGGGCAAAAGAAGAAGGGGAAGGCCAAGGATGAGATGGCTAGATGGTATTATAGACACAATGGGCACAGAGCTGGGAGGGCTGAGGGGGATGGTAGAGGACAGAGGCGCCTGGAGGAAAATGGTCCATAGGGTCGCAAAGGGTCGGAGTCGACTGTGCGACTGAACAACAACAACAACGTTTTTTGTGCTCTATTTTTCTATGTCCCTTTGGGATTAAATTGTGAAATGTATTATTGAATTGTTTATGTATGAAATGTACTATTAAATTGTGCTTGAGTTGTTATTATATTATTGTGTAAATTTGTATCTTATTTTTTTGCCTATTCATATCTTGTATATTATATTTTGTATCTGGTAAACCGCTTTGAGTTCCTTTAGGGGAAGTAAAGCGGTATAGAAATATAAGTATTATAATTATAATAGGCACAGATGGTTAAAATATGAGAACTAAACTTAAGTTGCAGGCTAATACTTCAGTCAGATTTCAATCCAAAATACAGGAGCATAAAATGCACAATAAAAATACCGAAAATAATGCTTTAAATAATTTTTTAACATGCAGGAGCTTGTTGCCTAAAAGGACACAGTTCAACAAGTGGAGAACACCTCTCTTAATACACAGATACAGCAAGGCTCTACGTAGTGTCTTGATGCTGCTATATTTCTACAACGCTTTGGTTCTGTGCAGGTGCTAGAAAGTGAACAACCAGTGGCACATCTTTGAAATAGTAATAAACATTTTGATTTGTGTAACTGATGTAATTCCCTGCAGTCTGGAACATTACAGATCCCCTTGCATATGTTTGTGCTTTTACAGCTTCTGCTCTTGTCGGAGTCTGAGTATGTAATCATTTTTTCCTAGAAAGCAGCTCAGGAGTCACAGAAACCTGCCCCTGCGAAAGTGCAGGATGCAAAGGGCACAGGAGCCCCACCAGCCAATGCTCAGTCGACAGGAAAAGGGACGGCAAGTTCAGCAAAGCCAGCAGCTGCCTCCCTTCAGAAAACCGCAGCGAGCTCAGAGACAGACGGCTCTGATTCTTCAGAAAAGGAGGCAGCTGGGAAGCCAGCAAAGCAGGTAAAAAAATGGGGGAAGCCGTCAGGAGCTCAGAAGCAGGGCCCAGTATTGCAAGAAGATCAATGTCTATTCTGCACTAGTTAGACCACATCTAGAGTACAGTAAAACTTTGGGTTATGACGGAGGTCTGTTCCAACAGCCTCTGTCGTAACCCAAAGCAAACATAACCTGAAGCACGTTTTCCTATAGGAATGCATCGCAAATTTTAAAAAAGTCCCAACTGGAACAAAATATTTTTAAAATACAAAAAGCACAATGTGACTGGGTTGCTGTGGCCTGTTGGCCATGTGACTGCTCTTCGCTATAGAGCTATGAAAATAGAAGCCTCTTCTATTTTTATCACTCTATAGTGAAACTCTGAAGCCATTTCCCCTTTGTCCAAAACTTTTCCAGAGCTCCGTTTAACCCCAAAGCGCCTCCCCAGCCACTCCGGAGTGGCTGGGGGAGTGTTTTGGGGTGAAATGGAGCCCAGGAAAAGATTTGAAGAAGGGGGTAATGGCTGCAGAGGTTTGCTATAGAGCAATGAAAATAGGCTTCTATTTTCATAGCTCTATAGTGAAGAGCCCCCTCCAAAGCCATTTCCCCTTCACCCAAGGCTTTTCCAATGCTGTGTTTCACCCTGAAGTGCCTCCCCAACAACTCCAGAGTGGCTGGGGATGCACTTTCGGGTGAAACACAGCCCTGGAAAAGCCTTTGATGAAGGGGGAAATGGAGCCAGCCCCCTCCGAAGCCTCTTCTAGGAGGAGGAGGAGGTGGCCAGGGTTGGGAGGTGGGCGGGGCCAGCCATTTTTACTACCGGTACATGCATACTGGTGCGGACCTGCTGATGCCCACCACTGTTATTAATAATAATTGCATGCACCACGAAATTAATTCTGACTTATTGTGACCCTTTAAAGGGCTTACTAGTTAGTGGATACACAGAAGTGGTTTACTATTCCATCCCAGCGGCACCCTGGGACTGTGCAGCTAGCCCATGACTTGCTTTTCACTCAGAAGCCACAGTGGGGAATTGAACCACCAACTTCTGGCTCCACAATCAGATACCTAAACACCTCAAACCTAATAATTATTGTAGTTATATAAACTAGCTGAGCTCCCTTTCGCAACTCTTGTAAAGCAATTGGGGGTGGGATCATTGAGTTTCCCTAAATATTTACAATGTGTAAATTGTGTAAACTAGCATAAGGAAGGCAGTATACATGACTACAGTAAAACCCTGGGTTATGGGCACCTCGTGTAACGAAAAACTCAACTTACAAAAGGAAATTCTGAGGAAATGGCATCACGGTTTATAGAAAAAAACTCATGATACAGAAAGGGGTTTTTGGGTGTTCCGACGCCTCCCAGGGCGGTGGGAGGGTGTTTTGAGCATTTCCACTTCATTTTTGAACCTTTTTGTCTCTGACAGAAGCTCTCCCATAACCAGGAAGTGCTGGATATGCCGCCAGCCCCAATCAGCTGTTAGGTGGGGACTTTTACTGCAATTACCAGTGCTGGCCACTAGATGATGCTGATGGAAATGTGACAAATATACCTTGAAAATTAAAAAAATCAGCTCCGAAGCGCACTAGAATGCCAAAAAAAATTGATTTTCTGTTCCAAATTCTTTCTAAAGTGCACTTTGGAATTTTTCGCTGTGTTTTCGCCACTTTAGAAAGAGTTTTGAACAGAAACATTACGTTGTTTTTTGTTTTTTTCTCTTTTTAACCTCTGGAAAGTTTATTTTTTAATTTTCAGTGCATTCCTATGGGGAATTGTGCTTTGCGTTACAGAAAAATTGCTTTACAGAAAACATCCTGGAATGGATTAATTCCGTAATCCGGGGCTCCACTGTATAGTATTTGGATACTGTTTTCCCTGTCTTAAGCACACTTGATATTTCTGAGAATAATGTGTTGTGGAATTTCTTCCTACTTGTTATCACCTGTGATGAGGAAGATGTCTTGCCTTTCTGATGTCTTATTCTTCCCATCTCCAGCTCCCTATTCACCCCTTTTTTAAACAGATGCTGCGTAAAGGAGCCATAGATGCGCAGGCCAACTCCAGTCCCACCTCTGGTAAGGGTCAGGGCCCTGGAAGAGTGGACACAGGGAGAGTGGAACAGAGCCACTCCAAAAAGACCAGGCGAAGCCAAAACCATCATCTCCTTCCTCAGCCTATTGTGCTCCTCAAGCACATAGATAGTCTGAGCAGCAGAGGTGCCTCAGACAGTCAGAAGGAAGAGGAGGAAGAAACAGCAGCAATGACAACCAAACAGATTCTACAACCTGGTATGATACAGCTGAGCTCTGTGGGGAAGTGTCTGGTGCTATTGAAAACCTGGCTGCCTGTGCAAACATCAGGTAGCCAGACACTTCTTCCTGCCTTGGGACGGTGTTTGTTGTCCTTGTTACTCACTTGTTGCTCACCTTGTCCAAAAACAAGTGTCAGCCTTTTAGAGCCCTCTACATGGGGCTGGTTTTGATGACCATTCAGAAGCTACAGCTGGTCCAGAATGCGGCTCCCCGGGTGGTGATGGGGTGCGGGTGTTATGCCTGTGCCTCGCCACTGCTACAGGAGCTGCATTGGCTGCTAGTATGCTTCCAGGTGCAATTCAAGGTGCTGGTTTTGACCTTTAAAGCCCTTTATGGCAGTGGGCCAGGATACCTAAAGGACCGCATCGCCCCAAGGTTTTCGACCCATCCTGTGAGGGCGGACCGTAGAGGCTCCCTAGTGGTCCCATCAGCCAGGGACGCACACCTTACTGGGACCAGGAGGAGAGCCTTCTTGGTGTCTACCCTGTCCCTCTGGAACCTCCTGCCACCAGTACTGCGCCTCCAGGTAGAGCTGTACGCCTTCAGGAAGGCCCTAAAAACATGGCTCTGCCAGCAGGTATGTAGTGCGTCTGGCAGCACAAGCTAGCCGTGCTGGCTCATCTAGCCCTGTTGAGGTTTTAATTCAGGGGTTTGATGTTTTTATGTATATTTTAATCAGTTTTAATAGTTGGTTTTTATGTGTGAGATGGTTTGAACTATTGTGAGCCGCCTTGGGTCACCGAGACGAGAAAGGTGGCCTATAAGTCTAGTAAATAAATAATTAAATAGCACAACGGAGGCAACCTTTATGGTTTCTGTCATGTGGACCTTGGTGGAGGGTATTTCAATGAAAAGTTTGTGGCCCTTGGTTTGACTTAATCTCCCCAGCTAGTATATATCCTTTTTGTACACTGTAAAAAGTCTGAGTTTGGTAAAAGCTCTTCTCTTTCATCAGTCACACCACAGAAACAAGGACCGACAAAAGATGCTGAGAGCTCATCGGAAGATTCCAGTGAAAGTGACCAAGAGCCTTCACAGGTATGGGCTTTCTTGTTTACATAGACATGTTAAAAAGACAGCTGCGCCAACAGGCATGAACCAACTCTTTGAAGCTGCGTTGGATGGCAGCCAAACTTAAACTGTGTGTCTTTGCATTCATTTTTTTAAAGTAGTGGTACCACAAGATTGATATAATGCTCATTACTTATAGGCTGGCTTAACCATGCACTGATATACTTATTCAGCTCTTTACACAAAAAACAAAGTATGAAAGTTTTGCTCTGCTGAGAACAGGCCTTTAAAATTAGGGTGAGGGCCATGGGTCATCTGCTCACCTAGGCAGAACCTGGATTTTCTGTCTGATTTTGCTCCATTAACATGTGGCTGAGAATTTATGCTGAGGTTATTTCACAGGTCAGTGTTGCATTCTTACTTAGAATTAAATAGCTTCCATCTTAGGTGCCCACAGAAAAGTTTCATATGAACATGAATAAAGCAATGCAAAACAGTTACATTTATATGCCGCCCCATAGCAAGTCTGGCTAGGTTATCCTGCTATGGTAATATATTAGACCATACTGCCAGCGAAGATACAGACCTGAACATCTCCTTAGGGCTGCAATATGAAATAATTACTGCTGTGGTTAAATCAGAGTTTTATTTATGTTGAGGACACATGGACGACCCAGCATGGAACCACTGCAGGGCTCCCCTCCCTCCCTTGATTTACTCTGAACAGGTAGTACACCATCTGGCCACATGAGCCAGTGAAGGTCACAAGAAGTTGCTTGTTAATGCTGCCGTTTCACATTCAGACATCTTGGTTTCTCATTTACTGTGAATGTAGCCAATGCCCTTAAAGAAGCTGAATTTCACAAATGACTCCTTCAGTGTAAGAGAATACAGTATGTGAAATGCGAAGTAGCAAGGACTGAGTAAAGTATGCTCCATAATGTGAAGGTTGGATAAAATGAACCGGATTTCTCTTTAATATTTAACCTGCGTTTAGACCAGGGGTGCCCAAACTATGGCACCCCAATGCCAATTCATCTGGCTCATGCGGCCCTCAATACTCCTGGAAGCAGAAGTAAAATGCGCCTGTACAGGTGCGTTTTACTTCCGCTTCCGGGAACGGCAAGGGCAGCGCAGGCTGGATGAATTGCCATTGGGGCGAGATCTGGCCCGTGGGCTGTAGTTTGGCCACCCCTGGTTTAAGCAGAGAAAATGGCAGCTTAAAATCTATCTCATCCTGTTGCAAAACAGATTGCAAGGTGCATTTTATCTCTGCTTTCAGTGGGAGGAACCACATGACTAGCCCACAGCCCGAAAAGTTTGGGCACCCCAGTCTAGACAATAATAAGGCTGTGTAGATGTATTTATCATTGTCACTAGGAACTATAGATACAGGATATGGTCAACTTAAAGTGTACCTGCTGAATTCAATGAGAGAAGCTCCCTGGAAGTAGCACACTGGTTGCCTTGATTTGACCGCCTGTTAACCTGTTCAGTCTTCAATAAAGGGCAGGCCCAGTAGAGCAATGAAACAGTTAAACAAGCGAAGCTGTGTTATGCATATAGCAGCAGTTTTTTAACATGCAATTTAAGCCCCTGACTAAACGATAAAACTTCCTTTTATGAGCAATGTACAATCTGTGTTGTACATCTGCAGTACATTAGGCTTGCATGAAAGCCTAGTGGGCGTCAGCCTCCCCTCTGCATCCTTAACAGGGAGAGAACAGAGAAGTAAATTTAGTGTATATGTCATAGATCCATAAAACACTCACATAACTTCTCCTGCCTTCTCCCCAAGGGAGAATAGAAATATTTGCATTTTTTTTTTCATTCCCCGCACCTTTCCATATATATTTCTCCAGCTGAGCTACTCCCAGCCTACAAGCTGCTGCCATGTTCATTCCCACATAATAGAAAACCATATGGTTAGCTTTACAAAGCATAAAATTAGACTGTGGAGGAGCATACCTGGGCTTACTTGTGGAATTGTGTAACTTAGTCATAAAGCTTTTCAAAACTTACACACTCCTCAAATCTGTAGCCAGAATGTAGGAAGTAAGATTATGGTTCTAAGAGGGTTGGGGAGTCATTTTTGGAGGTACATTCAGCAGTAATGGTAGTGAAAGGATGTCTAAGTCATTAATGCAATGAAGGATGGTTTTGATTCTAGATACTTTATTTCCTACCTCCTTGTACATTTTCCCTTCATGGCAGCCCACTTTCCTTATCCAGCTCAGTTCAGCAAATTCTACCAATTCCTTGCTCATGTCCCTCTCACATTCCTTCAAGACTCATCCCTTCATGAAATATGAGCATAGTCCTTTGGGGAAAAAACATATCCTGGATGTTCTTCAGTCATTACTAATGAGAAGCTGTAAAAAGATGTTGAATCATGGCCACCTGATGATTCTTAACCAATCTGGCCAGGTTATCCTGCTATAGTAATAGAGTAGACTATACTGCCTGTGACTCATTGCCGATCATCAGGCAATTGTTAACTAACCTGACCACCCTGAGGACTAACAGCCTTGAGTGGCAAAGTCCACAGGGAAGGGTGATGGTCCCCAAATGGATTAAATCCCACTTGAATCCATCTTGATGGGGGCAGCAGCTTCACCAATCCTGGCCTGGGGCTGAGGAGGACTTTGTGTGCCAAAAGGGCTCAGGACCAGAAAGTGGTGCACGGAACTGGATCAGTGATATGGAGGTCATGCTGCGATGCAGAAGGCAGATGAAAAGCCACTGCATTATATTCACAGGACAGTCGTCATGGCTGATTACCATGAGGATTGCCTATATTCAGATTTGGATATGGCAGAAGAAAAAGAAATTTCTTAGAAGTTTCTTTGCAGTTTTATTGAAGAGAGATCTTCCTCTTTGTGATCGATGCATATGTGTTCCCTCTGTCTCTAGTCCCTCTTGGCAGGTTTATCGGGTCCTGTGAAGACACCAGCATCCACTGCACTGAAGAATGCTTCTCCAGCACTATTGAAACAAAGTTCTGGAAAAAATAGCATCCTTGCCATGAGTGCTCTTGCAAAGACTCCTGGGAAACCTGCCCCTGTCAACGTTTCATCCAGCGACAGCAGTGACTCTGACATAGATGCTGAGGGAACGGTTGGAACCAAGGCAGGTTAGTCTTGGAAGAGGGATCCCTGGGTAAGGCTGGAAGAGGGGGAGAAAGTGACTTCTCTGCTCTCTCCCTCTTAATCATGCGTAGGGGAGGCTGCTGCCCATTAGGCTTGCATGTAGTTCTAATGTCCTGCAGATGTGCAACATGTACCAGTAGCAGTACACAAACTTTCACGCCGCCACCCCGCCCCTTTGCCCCCCCCCAGTCTCTGTACCCTACCCCACTTACCTTCACTCCCTGTTGGAAGCAAACCAATTCCCAGGGAAGCAAAGGCAGCGAACGGGGCTCCGGTCGCTGCCTCCACCTCCCGGAGGTACTCACCCGGGCGCAGCCTCCGACCTCAACTGCAGCCTCTCTCGCTCTCTCTCGCTCTCTCACTCACTCACACACACCTGGGCTGCACATTTCAAACCTGCCCAGTGTGTGTGTGTATGTGTGTCCACACACCAAAACCACCCCAACCACCAATACACACAATAAACATGTCCGGCTTGCTGGGCAAAAAAAATGCTAGTCTATCTATATAGATGGATTTGCTTGGACTCAGTAGCTGCTGTAGCTCTTCTGTATAGTGAGTGATGCTTAATGTTGCTGAGGCGACACACTTGCTGCCTTGGTGTTCTGTACAGCAAGCTAGCTTGAGCAGCCATGATTTCCTGTGGGCTAATGAGGCTGATTTGAACCAGATGTGTTGGTCTTGGGTATTTTCTATCCAGGTTCTTGGCAAGAGCTGAGACAGATACGGGAGCTCACCCTTGTCATGCAGCACTAGGCTCTGAAACTACTGGCTTGCCAACCTTCCAGCCGTCAAGTTCAGCATCTTAACTACTTGAGGCACTGCAGTCCCGCAACAGCAACTAGAAGGCCACAAATTCCCCAGTGCCCCAATTTAATAGATCTTCCCTATTTTGGAACAAGAAGCTAGTTTTAAAAGTAGATACTTCCTGTGTTTTATTCATTCAGTACCTGTATGTCTGTCTGTCTATACAGTACAGTACTTAGAACTGCCAGAATAAACATTTTTTTTCTGGGGGTGGGAGAATGTGATAGGGCAATACTTGGGAGATCTGAAATGTAAAGCTTCCCCTTTGCTTTCATTACTGGCCAGGCACAAGCGTTCTGGAAGGCGAGGGTATGTTTCTCTGGCAGAAGAGTAAGGCTTCAATAAGGGCGAGCCAGCAGCCCTTCTGAGAAGTCTTTTGCTGCCACCTGCTGGACATCCCACAGAAACACATCTATCTGTTAGTCTTTGGCATGTTTTTGTGTGTCCCTAAATGGGCACAGAACTGGGAGGACAGAGGCGCCTGGAGAACGATGGTCCATAGGGTCGCAAAGGGTCGGAATCGACTGTGCGACTGAACAACAACAACAAGAATTGGGAACAGAATTCCATGCACTCCATTGCCTGCCAGATGTCCAAGGAAACGTCTGCAGACGCAGACAGTCCTGGCTCTTTGGCTATAAACAGATGAGCACTGAACCCTACAGTCAGATACGACTAGCTCCAGCAAGGGTGGCCTTTACCTAAGAATGGGCCTGCAGTGGCTTTGTGATTAAGACGCTGAACTTGACGGCTGGAAGGTCGGCACCTGAGTGCTGGCCAATGGCGTGAGCTCCCATCTCTGTCCCAGCTCCTGCCAATCTAGCACTTGGAAAGCAAGAGGTTGCAAGTAGATAAATACCACTTCAGCAGGAAAGGTAGCAGGGTTCAGTGCGCTTCAGCATCCAGTCATTCCTGCCACATGTCCACGGGAACATAAGCAAACAGACTGCCCTGGCTCTTTGGGTATAAATAAAGATGAGCACTGAACCCTAGAGTTGGATACAACTGGCTTTCGAGGAAGGGTGGCCTTTACCTTACGTAATGTATATAGCACCTCATGTACCTTGGGGTTCCCAGATGGTTTCCCATCCAGGCACTGACTGCTTCACGTGCCTTCAGAATAACGGCTCACAACAAAGTATAAAGAGCCACGTCCATTTCCAGATGCCTGCCAGGCTGGTATTTTTTATGAAAATAAAAGAGCACAGTGTATAATTTTAGTCGTGTGAAGCTACATATTTTGCTACATTTTATACCTCCACTCCCAATTGATTGTGGAATCTTTTTGCTAAAAACGTCAAATCTGTTTTGGATTTGCCTTTTTCCATTTCATTTCATTTCATTTCAATACCTGTCATGCTCTCCACCCACACATACAGAAATGTTCACACAATAAAGGTAAAGGTCAACCTTGCTTGAAAGCCAGTTGTATCCATCTCTACTGTTCAGTGCTCATCTTTGTTTATAGCCAAAGAGCCAGCGTTGTCTGCATGTGCAGACATTTCCGTGGACACATGGCGGGCATGACTAGGCACCGGAGTGCGCGGAACGCTGTTTTACATTCCCACCGAAGTGGTCTCTATTTATCTACTTGCAATTTCTTGCTTTCAAGCTGCTATGTAGGCTGGAGTTCATACAGTAGAAATGCCCAATTTATATGGGTCATGCTTTGAAAGGTGGGATTAAAATGTAATAAAGAAAAGTTGTGATGCCACCTCAGAGTAGTCCGCTAAGAGCTAATAAATGGTCATGCTCATGAGCAGGTGGGTGGGAAGGAATGTTTCAGCAATGTTATTTTACACCCAGAATTGCATTCTTTGCCCAAGAGAGTTCCCTCTCTGCATACATGTGTCCTTCTCTTGCCCCATCTGCATATGATTAGGTATTGCTTCTGGGCATGGGATAGTTCACCTGTGAGGAACACTGTTCCTGTCAACAAACATAAGGACTCACTCAATGTTTGTTTGTTTGTTTGTTTCTATAGAAACCAGCCTGTTGTCCTCTTCTGGAAAGGAGCCAGTTGTGGCCAAAATGGCGAAAGGGGCCAAGATGGCCGAGAAAAAAGAACCAGGCAGCAGTGGCCCAAAAGCTTCCAGAGCAAAGAAGGCGTCAGCAAAGGCTCAGAGCAATGGCAAACCCTCAGGCACTCCCGCCACACTGTTGCCACTCACATGCTTGTCCAAAGCTCAGCCTGCAGAGGTTGGCGCAGAGGAGGCCATAGCCCTGACTCTAGGTGCAGCAGGACAGGAAGGGGCAACGGCCACCCCTGGTGGGGCTGGCAAGAGTCTGGATGCAGCCAAGGCAACCAAGAAAGGGGAGAGAAAGAAGTCGCCCAAGAAGCGAAAACTGGCCACAGGGGATGCTGGCCTGGGAGAGGCCACCGGGAAGAAGCTGAAAGTGCAGGACAACCCAGAAGCCCTGGCCAAGAAGAAGAAGAAGGAGAAGAAGAAGAAGAAGGCCAAGTCTTCAGATGACACCAAGTCACCAAAGAAGAAAGACGGGAAAGAAAAGAAAGCAGATAAAAGTAAGAAGACTCTCACTCCTTCACAGGCCACCATATAAATCCAGGGCAATCGATATTTCCTGCTCTGCTTTTCTTTCTCTGCAGAGCATATTTGGCTTCCCCTTTGGGTGCCAGTCAAGAGCTCTGTGGCTGGGAGCATGGCCCTTGGCTGGCTCCCTGAGTGGCAGGAAGGAGAACATGGGACAGTGTCCATCCCTCTTTATATCCACCCACAGGAGAAAGAATCCATTTCCTATTGTTTCAGCTCTTCTTTCCACCCTAAAAGAGACGTACTGAGGGAAGGAGCCAGCAGATGGAGTCAGTTGTGTGTTCTCAACTCAGACCTTCTCCTCTGCTTCTTCTACCATCCTTTATCCTCTCCACACCCACTACCCTCAGTGCATATGTAGGCTGTATCCTCAACCCCACCTTCTTTTCTGTTGCCTTTGCTTGCCACACTGCATCTGGCCTTACTCATCTTTCACCTCCACCTTTGTGCTGCTCCAAGGCCGCCTACATTCTCACACCATTTTCGCAAAGCAATCACACTTATATACTACCTCATAGCACTTAGTGCATTCTCTTTGCCCCCAACATGCAGGATACTCATTTAACTGACCTCTGAAGGATGGAAGGCTGAGTCAAACTTGTTCCCTGGTCAGGATTGAACTGACAATTTTTTTGTTGCAGTACAGCAGCTTAACTACTGTGCCACTGGGACTCCCTTCCTTGGATCCGAGTCTCAGGCAGGGCTGCCACTATTCTCACTATTAATCACTGTTTGCAATGGTCCCTCACTATCCTCACTATTTCGTGAAATTACTCACTACTAGATTTTATAATTCCTGTTTACTTGATAGATACTACAAACTGTCTTATTGTTAGACAGGGGCATACCTGTCAAGTTTCGGGAAATTTCTGTCAAATAAGGGAAATTTCCCGGCCAAAACAGGAAACTGGACAGCTATGCTTATCTTGTGCTGGTCTCCAGTCTAATTGCAGTCTAACTAATACGGGATGATAGCGGGAAAGAGTGTAAAATACGGGGTTTTTACAGAAATTTCCCAAAACTTGACAGGTATGGACAGGGGCATATTAATGGCTCCTCATTGCCTCATAGCAATGATACTGCAAACTGTCTTATTGCTAGACAAGGAGCATATTAATGGCTCCTCAATGCTTTCAGGCCTTGCAACCAGGCATTTCTATTGTGCCTTTTCTTCCTAAGGCCTAGAAAATGGAGGACCCTGCTACAGCCTAGGCTCTTTCGGGCCTTGCAACCAGCCATGTTCCTACATGCCTTCTCAAAATGGAGGACTCTGATACAGCCCAGACTCTTCGGGCCTTTCAACCAGCCATTTCCTAACGTGTCTGCTCATCCTAAGGCCTAGAAAATGGAGGACCTGCTACAGCCTAGAAGTCTACCAGTTCTTAATTCTTATGTGCCAGTATGTCAGTATTATTTGTTTTAGGCTTCTTTTTTCTAGTCAAGAAGTCCATAATGACATAAGCCTTGTTTTGTTTTTCGCAAATTTATAAAGAAATGAAGTTTCTTAAATATTGTATTGATTTCATGTTTATTATTTCTGAGTGTCCAATCCAAAATCATACACTGATAACAATACTATTGGAAAATGTATTTGTTTGCTTCATTTCTGCTGATTGACAAAGCCGATATACGGCTTTTTAGTGTTTCCTGGCAAGAGAGCTTCTAAGAAGAAGACAACCATTTAATGTGAAAACAGACTCAGTGGCTAGAACAGGGGTGCCCAAACCTTTTGAGCCATGGGTCAGCCACATGGTTCAGTGAGCCAGTCACATGGTTCCTCCCACTGGAAGCGGACGTAAAATGTGCTTTGCAATCTGTTTTGCAACAGGATGAGATAGATTTTAAGATGCCATTTTCCCTGCTTAAACCAGGGGTGCCCAAACTATGGCTTGGGGGCCAGATCCAGCCCACAGGCCATAGTTTGGGCATCCCTGGGCTAGAAAGTTTGTCCTCCCCCCCCCCTTCCCCTTTCATCAAGGACTGACTGGTATGGTGGCCATCTCTGGATTTGAAGCTGAGTGTTCCTGAAGGCACAGCTAACTACGCACTCTTTTCTTTGTCCTTTGTTTCTGGGGGTGGGGGGACCCTCCGTGCAGGTCCACCACCAAACTAGACTGGCTGTTTATCATTGCATGTTGTTAGAAGAATCCCTTTCTGTTGTTCCAGAATCCTGTTTTCTGACCTTTTTTTTTAAAGTCCTCGGCAGTTTGGTGTAAATGTTGCTTCATATGAAATCTTTAAAGGGTGGGAATGGGTTTTATGTGTGTGTGTGTGTGAGAGAGTGACTGTAAGCAGTGCTTTTACAAGAAACCACAATCTGTCTTTTCCATTACAAATGTTTTATAGAGAAAAAGAAGAGCAAAAACTTGGAGTCCCTTAGTAAAGATGAAATCCAGAAGAAGAAAAAGAAGAAGAAGGTAAGAGACTCTTACAAAAGTTTGATTGATGGATGAGTGAGCCCCTTTTTCTTTTATTGTTGTTTAATGCTACTTTTTTAAGGTGCCTAATGAGTGGGATAAATTCCTTTCTTTCTGTATGAAGGCATTAGGATTTCCATGCATGGTCCCTTCTTCAGCCCAATATAGCATATAGTGAGATTCGAGAAGGCAGGTATGAAAACAGACACAGACAAACACATACTTATGCTCAATAATTTGATTTTACACTAGAGGACTAAGAAGTTTAAGAATGGCTTTTTTACACTAATGCCTTGTGTTCCTTAAACAGAATTTAGTAGTTTGGCCTGTGCGTGAGAAGAAGGCAGGAGAAGTGGTTACATGGGTGGCTGAGCTTGAGAAGAACTGAAAGTGCAAATCTCACTGTGTAAAATTTAGTCTGCCTTCTCTGTACTGTAAGATGAGCCAAGAGCCTCTGAACCAGCACCATTTCTTGCTCTGCTATATGTGCATTTTATTTATGTGTGTGTGTGTGTGTGTAGAGTGCGCGCACGCACACACACACACACACACACACACACATACAGTGGTACCTCATACAACGATTTTTATCCGTTCCATGGGGCTCGTTGTTGTATGCTATATGATACATGCATTATATGGCGATGTTCCCTATGGGACTGCATTGTACAACAATTTTTTTTTTTTTGCTAAGTGGTTTTTCCCATTGAAAAATTGTTGTACAATTTTTTCCATAGGGAAAATTGTTATGTTGGGCGCCATCCCCACCACCACCACCACCACCACCACCTAATTGTTATGCGATTTTATTGCTATACGGGGTGATATATGTATGTATAACTAAATAATTTATTTTGCATTTCTTCTAGAAATCTGGTGACCTTAAGGAAACAACATGAGCAAGTAAGTATCTTTAAACACTTTACCAGTTACTTGGTATTAATGGCAAAAGTTAAATCTATAACTTCCTCTACATGACTGCTGGATCCAGATTCCCGTTGGAACAAAAAGTGTGCAGAACATCAATGGTTTCCCCCTTCATGTGGGTGTCCATTGGATGTCTGGTCACACACCAGTTTGTGAAACCAGTTGTGTGATGAAGACTTGCCAAAGGGTAGAATTGGCTTGCCTGAGTATTTTTCTTTACTTGGTTTTTACCAGCAGGATTCCAGCTTATTAATTTAAAGCAGCCATGATTCTTCCAGGTTTCTCTACTGTAGTTTCCACCATCCTGATAACTAGCCAAGCCATTGGAACAGGTGATAGTTGTAGTCTAATGATACGTAGAGGTGCCTAAGTGGGGCATGGCTGGTTTAGAGCAGCATTCATCCAAGTTTGTTCAAATCTTTTGGAGTACAAATGCCATGCTTCTTGACCATTGATTATGCTATCTAATCTTTACAGTCCAAAAGGGCCACATTCATTGTTTGTTGGGAACCCTGGTGTGCCAGAAAATCATATCCATGTGTGTGCATGTTTGTGTTCAATTGGAGACACTTGTAGCAATAAGCAACTTTTCTGGGCCAGTTCTACCTAGGACATCGAAGAAAATATAAATACAAGAATAAGAAAATGTGATAATTTAATTAAGATGTGTGTGTTCTACAGTAGAAGTTTCCACAGTTCTCATTTCTACATTTAAAAATAAGTATCTTCTAGATCTACATTAAGGATGTGGAGAGGCATTGAGTTTAAGTCAGGAGGTAGAAAGCAATTTATTAGAAACGTGTTTGCTTATCAGTTTCCTCTTCTTGGAAAAGGATGGGCAGACATCTGTATCTTTCATAATGAATTGTTCAGAATTGCAGGAATGACTACCTAGGTGATGTATTGGTATAGTTTGGGGAGGGAGTCCATCTGGAGAATATCTGTTAATAATTTTAATGTTTACTTATCTGCAATTTTAAGCTACCTCCATACTTCTTCATACACCAAGACAGCAATACATTATGTAAATATAGTACAGCAACTTTTGTTATATAGACATTTTTCCTAAATGAGATCATTCCCTGAAGCTCAATTCTACTTCCTCTTACTTGCTTTGTTCCTAAAGCCACCCCATAACAAAGAAGAGAAAATGTCATTCCCTTTTAAGTTCTGCCCACAACTAAAGGTGGTGAGACTCAGCTGGGTTTTGCCCATTCTTTCCCGTTCTGCACAATTCATTCCTAATTCATTAGAAAAATCCTGTTCCGTATTCAAATAACCACAACTCCAAACTTTGGAATATACTGATTTTAACATGTATTGTTCCCCCTACCTCCTACTTTTGTTACGCAGAGGGAAAGTTCCTTATTGTAGATAACATCTACCCCTGTAGCATTGTGGGCCTTCTATAGATGAATTGGAAATCTAGGTCCCTTCTAAGCCCTTCATTAATCGATCTACGTCAAGCGTGAAGAATGGTTTACTTTCTCAAATATTCTGGGTTTACAAGTTCAGTGGTCCCTCCCTGTTTATTCTGCTGGGGTGTGGGGGGCTGAGCAGAGCTGCTGACAAATGTTTAGAGCAGTGATGGTGAACCTTTTGGAGACCAAGTGCCCAAACAGAGGAGTGGGGCAAAATCTGTGCTGGGGGAGGGAGGAAGTGTCCTGCTTGGCAGAGGGGCTGGGTGAACTCGGAGGGAGGAAGCGCTCCCATTGGGCTGCTGGGCAGAGGAGCCGGGTGAACTCTGTGCTGGGGTGATGGTGTGCATACCCACAGAGAGTGCTCCCTCTGGCACGCATGCCATAGGTTCACCACCACTGGTCTAGAGAGTCCAAGGTTCAGTAGCCCTCTTTTAAGGGCATTTTCAAAACATGCAACGTAACAATCTAGAATTGATCAGTCAAAGAATTTTAAGGCTGGCAAAAGTCCTACCCAAATGGCCAAGAGTTCAGTCAATTTGAAATCTGTTTGTAAGGGAAAATCCAAAGGGAGAAGAGAAGGCTGACTTTTTTGGGCATTTTCTTTTTTTTTTAGTATCAGAAGAATGAGATGAGCTAGCATTTGCTCATAATGCCTGTAGTTCCCTCGCAATCTCTCTTCTTGCAAGGAAAACTGTTCATAACGGCTCTTTTTCTCTTCTCTCTTTTAGGGGTTTTATAGTACAAAGTGAAGTCTGGAAGTCTACTGGGAGAACTACTCAGCAAACGGGAACTGCTTGTTTATATTTTTTAAAACAAAGAAAACAGAAGTGTGTGAAAACTTTGGATTTAAATGTTAATTTATACATATTTTTAACTGTGACTTTTAGAGTTCAACCTTGTTTGCAGTCAGCCTGAGGAAGGGGTGCACCTGCTGGTTTGTAAGAGAAGGCACACAGCCAGCGTGGGCTGTTCTATCTTTCACTGCCGCTCTCTCCACATCCTCTTTTTACGTTCACACATCCCTTAAAGAGTTATTTTTTTAAATTTAAAAGGTTACAGAGGTGGTCTTCGGGACCAGCTCTGTACATTTCTTCCACTATTGAATATGTACAAAGCTGTGTTTCCCCCAATTGGTTTTGTTTTGATTTTTTGACTCATCCGTCCTTCCTCTTTTTATAAATGGAACAAAATTAAAGATTTTGACTGAAAGGAGAGCGTTCATGTCTTTGGTGTCTTGAAGTGAGCAAAATCCTCCAGCCACAGCTTAAATGCTATATCAGAAAAGATGTACCCAACCAACATTTTGTGTAGAATATTCAAGTTAGTCTCATAATTTCTCAATAGAAACCAGGTTCAAGGTAGAGTTTTATCATGCGGACACCTGCCACTGGTTTAATAATCAGTCAAATCCTTTTGGTGGATCAGGACTGGGAACAATATGTTGCTTTTGTCTTTGTTCTGTACTAAAATCCTCACAATCCCTGCTGATTAGCCACGTTCCTAAGGCTAGTGAGTCCTTGCCATCAATATTCAGAATGTCTGTTAATACCCAAATGTGACAAGTGAAAGGTGTTATTCAGTACTAAAAACATTAGCCTTGTAGCCAGGTAATTATGCAGTGATGGCCAACCTTGGCACTCCAGATGTTCTTGAGCTTCAATTCCCAGAAGCCCTGAGGGGCCATTCAACAATTACCTGACCCATTTTTTTGGGAAATTGACCCCCCCTCCCTCCATGTAATCCGATCATAATTTTCGCTTCAGAACACCCCCCACCCTTTAAAATTACGTAATCCAGAGCTTTTGTATCGAAACTCTAATTTTTAGAGCTTTTCACGATTGATGCATAACACAGACTGTACAAGCAATTCAATAACCTCAAATCAGATCAAAATTCCCAGAGATGATTTTTAAACCTATAAAAGCGCCATGTTTCGAAACCACAACAGCTCCAAATGGATTATGTAATCTTTGACCTGACCCCCGACCCCACGTATTTTCCCCTAATTCAGATGGCAGACCCTTTCCCCTCTTGAGGATTACATAATTGTTGAATGGCCCCTGATCAGCAGGTGTTCTGGCTTGGGTTTCTGATAAAGTCCAAGAATACCTGGTTCTCCACCACTGTACTAGACTGTTGGGTTCTGCTGTAAGTTGTGGTAGCTATCAAGTCAGACCTGCATTATATGGCTTTCAAGATAAATTAAATATTTTGAGGCATAGTTGTACCCGTCCCACACCCTTTAGTGATTTTCCATGGCTGAGCAAGGATTTAAACACAGGCCTCCTGAGTCCTTGTCTGTCACTCTCTCTGCCACACCACACTGGGTTTCTCTGTAAGCATGACTAGCACCTCCTGATTTACATGCAGTTTTTCACCATGACTTAAGGCTTCTTTTACTCCACAGTAGGAGTACAGCCAACCTGTGCTTCACAGTCAAAGCATGAACCCTGTTAAACTATCAACGGATATCCTCTTGGAATGAATAAAAAAGTAAAGGTAAAGGTTTCCCTTGCTCGAAGGCCAGTCGTATCCGACTCTAGGGTGCAGTGGTCATCTCTGTTTCTAAGCCGAAGAGCCAGCGCTGTCTGCTTCTGCAGACGTTTCCGTGGTCATGTGGCAGGCATGACTAGACACCGGAGCGCACGGAACGCTGTTACCTTCCCACCGAAGTGGTTCCTATTTATCTCCTTGCAATTTCTTGCTTTCAAACTGCTAGGTTGGCAGGACCTGGGATGAAGACGGGAGCTCATTTCCGTCCTGCACCAGTAATCCACTGGGCAGGTCTCAGGAAAGCTCTGAACACTAACCTATTTCCTTTGGCTTTGTTAGGCTATGTTGTTAATAACCCTTTCCAGATTTTCTAGGTAGAGAATGCACAGAAGTGGCTTTTCATTCTCTCCTTCTGGAAGCTGCCTGGGACTGGGCAGCTTGCTCAAGGCCACACAAGCTGCCTCTTCTGGAAGGAACAAATAGGGAACTGAACTCTCTGAGTCAGATGCTCAACTCACAGAGGTATCTAGCCAGTTGTTAGCTGTAGTTATTTTCATGTTTATTGAGTTGGGTATAGTGGTTTGTTGTTACTGATGTTTGTTTCTTGATTTTATTTTATTTTTACAAACTTCATTTGGAACAATATGTTGTGTAAATATCATAGTACCTCTGCTAGCAATTCGTTAGTTGTACCACTGCTTTATGAAGCTGCGATGGCTTAAGTGGTTAAGACGCTGAACTTGATGACTGGAAGGTCGGCAGGTCAGCAGTTTGAGACCTGAGTGCTGCATGACAGAGTGAGCTTCCATCTCTGTCCCAGCTTCTGCCAACCTAGCAGTTCGAAAGCAAGAAATTAAAGGTTTCCCTTGCTCGAATGCCAGTCGTATCCGATTCTAGGGTTCAGTGCTCATCTCTGTTTCAAAGCCAAAGAGCCAGCATTGTCTGCTTCTGCAGATGTTTCCGTGGTCATGTGGCAGGCATGATTAGACACCGGAGCGTACGGAACGCTGTTACCTTCCCACCGGAGTGGTCCCTATTTATCTACTTGCAATTTCTTGCTTTCGAACTGCTAGGTTGGCAGGAGCTGGGACAAAGACGGGAGCTCATTCTGTCCTGCAGTACTCGGGAATTGAACTGCTGACCTTCCTCCTCCCAGTCAGCGTCTTAGCCACTTGAGCCACTGCAGTCCCTGAGCCACTGCAGTCCCACTAAATAGGTACCACTTTGGTTGGAAGGTAAACAGTGTTCCATGCAATCCGGTGTCTAGTCCTGCTTGCCACATGACCATGAAAACATATGCAAATGCAGACAGCGCTGGCTCTTTGGCTATAAACAGAGATGAGCACTTAACCCTAGAATCGAATACGGCTGGCTTTCAAGCAAATGTAACCTTTACCACTGCTTTGGGGCCATTCAACAATTATGTGATCCTCGGAGGGGGGAGGGGGTCTGCCATCTGAATTACAGAAAATTATGTGGGGGCGGGAGGGTCAGGTCAAATATTACGTAATCCATTTGGAGTTGTTGTGGTTTCGAAACATGGCACTTTTTTAGGTTTAAAAATGATCTCTAGGAATTTTGATCTGACTTGAGATTATTGAATTGCTTGTTCAGTCTAAATATTTCTATTTCACCAGTAGTGAAAAGCTCCAAAAATTAGAGTTTCGATACAAAAACTCTGGATTACGTAATTTTAAGGGGGGGGAAGCGAAAATTACGGTTGGGTTACATGGGGAAGGGGGTCAATTTCCCCCAAAAGATGGATCACATAATTGTTGAATGGCCCCTTTACTGCCTAGTGATAAAGAAAGAGCCACAAGGCTCTGAACTGCAGTAACATTTTAAGTACATAAAGGGAGAATTTTAGGAATAGTTATTACAGAAATAGTTATTACAGAAACATTTTGTGTTATGGTAGGTCTCGCTTCTCCTTCAGTTTAGTTAGGACAGTGCCTTCGGTGGTCCCAAGCACCACTTACCTGGGAATAAAATCATTAAATACGATGAAAATTTCCACAGCATGCATGCCTAGGGCTTTGCTTTAAAATTTGCTTTTTACTCGAATCTTGTAGCTAGAATGGGAGATGTTTTATCCGTGCAACTGTCCACATGCTCCATCCCTTTGAAGTTCATAGCCAAGCAGGACCAAACAGACACCATTAAAGAATATGGGGTATAAAGAGACACCAAGTAGATGAGTGGATTTGTGAGAACATTCCTCTCAAGCAACTGGTGATGCTCACAAAGGGTGTTCTGGTGTACCACGGGAGCAATAAAAAGTCAATCATCCATGTCAAGAGAAAAAAAGTGCTTCATTAGTGGGTTATTTTTATTTTCCCAAAAGTTATAATTAAAATCATCAGCATGGTGAGTTTATTATCAGTGATCATGCATTCAAAACATATAATTAGCAACTCATATATTGAAATTTTATAGATGAGCTACTTTAAAAAACTGCTCACTTATATGACTGAGAGGGAAAGCCTACTGCTTAGGATGAGAAAGAGAAGAAGCCTCTTTGCACTGATTAATGTCTAAAGATTTACCCACAAGTACTCTATTACTATGTAAGAAATGTCACTAAGCAGGTTCCATGCCAAGCTGGTACTTAGTGCAGAACTGAGGGTACACAACATCACAAAATACATGGACTCCCATTCTATGCGTTCATCTAAGCATTCTAACATTCTTTAGTACAGTAAAACTATATATGAATATTTTCCATTCCACAAGGTTATTTGTATGTTGAAAAATGTGTACTGTATGTCGAAAACATTGGATTACCAGAGGAGGCCACTAGATGTCACCATATATATTTTTGTATGTCAAATTTTTCCTATTAAAAATTTGTACAGTATGTCAAAAAAAAATTAGCCAGGATTTCTATTTGTATGTCAATTTTTTTTGTTGCATGTCAGGGTTCCAATGAATTTGAATCTTCCTATAGAAACCATTTCCATTATCTCCTTCCCTCTAGTGCAGAGGGAGGCAAAATGAGGTCTCCCAGATGTTTTGGGGCAACAACTCCCAGAATCCATCACCATCAGCTATGCTAAGGTTGATAGGAACTAGTCCAGAAAGCAGCTGGTCAGCAACAGAAAACATTTGTCTATTCCAAACGTTAATCAATGATCAGCAAAAATCTGAAGCAAATTCAGAGATTGTCCAGTGGCCAAAGAGTAAAAGTACAATTCGGTATCTAGTAATATATTGTTGTTTTTTTAATCTTTTGAGAAATGAGTGCTGCTCCTTTCCAAAATTTCTTCGCTGTAGTAATGTTGTACTATGTTAGTACAAAAGTCACAAGCCAAATATCAAGGTCAACATCTTTTTTCCACCAGAGTTATTTTCCTATGGATATCTTAGGGAGATAAGAATTACTTTCCTAAGAAACCCAAAAATGAAGGTGGGTAAAAGCTATGACACCAATAAAACATTAGAACACCATTCAATGCAACCCATCTGTGTTTAATATTTTAGTGGTCAAACCAAGATCCTCCCCACCCTTCTTTTTGATGGATTTTTTTATAAAGACCCTATGGTTCCTACTTTTTCATTTTCTGAACAGGCAATTCTGGGCTGAGTGCAGCAAGCAGTGGATGCTCAAGCAAAGGAATTTAGAAATACAGTAGTTGCTGCTAACCTAATCCTAGAAATCAATAGAGAAGCATTGCAGAAGCTAGAGCGGACTGGCAAAGAAAAGCTAGCCGGCTTGAGCTCATTCGGTTGCTTCTGTCTTCCTTGTTGGTCTGCTGTTTTCTAAAGAAAGAAAGGGGAGAAAAATAAAGGTGAATGACCACAAGAAGAGCCTCAATTGTTTCCTGTTGATAGTGGGGAAGCCTCAATAATTCTCAAAATGATTAGTGTCTCTTAAAAAAAGGTGGGGAGATCTCTGCTGTGGTAACAGCCTATGGATTATTCCTGTAAGGTTTACCCAGCTGTATACTGAAACATATCTCCCATAGCTAGACTTTTCTCCCCGACAGCTTATAGCACTTTACTAGCAAAACACTGTTGACGATAACGATGATGGGAAAAAAACATTCAAAATTTTAAATGCAATTTAATCAGGTTTTGTTAATTGAGCATTATTATGTTAACAAGGAAGCGGTTTGACTTGTATGCTCATAGTCTTTACATGCCCTTTACATTTAGCCTTCGATTCCTGGACAACTACTTGCATGCTAATTTTGAGTGTTGGTGTAGGCAGCCCCTGCATAGCTGCAGTACCTCTATATTTCATCCTGGGTCAGTCCAGGATACTAGCCTGTGTGCATCAGGGGATAGGTAATTACAAGATCAATGCAGCCTATGTCCTCTAAGTAGATAAATCTTGGCTTTCAGGCTTTGAGAAAGTGAGCTTCCATCTTACATAGTATTTTGTAACCTAGCGGTTCGAAAGCAAGAAATTGCAAGTAGATAAATAGGGACCACTTTGGTGGGAAGGTAACAGTGTTCTGTGCACTCTGGTGTCTAGTCATGCTTGCCACATGACCATAGAAACGTCTGCAGAAGCAGACAGCGCTGGTTCTTCCGCTTTCAAACAGATGAGCACTGAACCCTAGAGTTGGATACAACTGGCTTTTGAGCACGGAAAACCTTTACCTTTACCTAGCTGAGAGTAGCAGCACCAAATGGAAAGGATGTTCAATGCACATTCCAACAAACTGATGTTAAGGTCATTCTTTCCATTTCCTAGTTTTTATGTTGATTATATTACAGAATTGTTATAAAGCGATTGTTTTAAAAATAATTGAATTGTTCTGGGTGATTCTGAAGTGGTTTTACTGATGATACTCTGCCCCAGGTTTTGTTAACTACAGCTGGGTTAAAAGACACTTAAACAGATAAAATAAATTTTCTTTGCCCTCCTTTTTTCCAGATGAAAATCAAAACAATCAACAGTTATTGGTCACGCTGATTGTATACAGCAATAACAATTACATTTAATGACACTTAGAGCGGTTTAATGACACTCTGAGCGGTTCACAAGGCGATTAGCATTTTGTCACTAACATGCTGTGTACTCATTTTCCCGATCTTGGTAGGATGGAAGGCTGAGTCAACCTTGAGTCCCATCAGGATTGAATTTACAATGTCAGCACTTTGGGGCTGCATTACAGCAGTTTAACCACTGCACCATGAGAGTATATCACCTTGTTTACTTAAGATAGTTCATCTCTCGCTAGCAGGAGCTCCGCTAACTGGACATTTCCCTCATGTTTTTGGGCTATCCAGAAGCATTTTGTTGGTCACAGTAGATGTTGAACTCAATAGGTCTTTAAGACAGACCTAGCAGTGTTCTTCTGAGGTTACCTTGAAATTTCCACTAGTCCATTTCCAGCCCTGAATAGGCCACATTCCCAGCATCCAAGATGTCCACTTTTCCTGGGGGGCACGGGGGGGGGGGAGACAGACATCAGTGCTTTCTAGTGATCTAGTAGATGCTTATTTTCAGATCTCTTTATTTAAAAAAATCTACTCTTGTACTTCTTGAATCTAGTCAACACCCTTTTTTGCATTTGGGCATAATAGTCTCCACAAGTAGCAGATGGGAAATTATCATTTCAAATCTGGCAGATGGGCAACACATTTGGCCTTCTCATCTAAAACGCATGCATTTATCCACAGATAAGGGCAACTGATGGAATTGTGCAAGGTTGTTCTTCCCTAGGCTGTGGCTAATTGTACCACACACACACAAAAGGGCGGGGGGTAGGGTGTCTGCCAGATTGTCATAAAAATCATGATGCATAGTGGGAAATACTGGGTAAAATCTTACTGGGATTTTACTCCAGGGTAAATGAAGTTGCATAAGTTAAAGAAGCAAACTGCATTTTTAACCAGGCACCAATTGCATGTCAGTCATGCAGCTGGCTGCACAAGCAAATCCATGGCTAGGATCTTTCAATTAAGTGCAGTTCACTGCCATTATTAATGCAATTTCACTTACACTGGAGTAATATGATTCTGGCCACTGAGTTTCATGGCATATTTATGCTCTGAAATGTGGATGTCATCAAATTGATCATCAAATTGATCTCAAGAATAAAATTCTAATTGAATTATTTACAAATGCAGTATTTTAAGGCATCTGTGGGTGGGTGGTGTTTTTTCCATTTGGCTATTTGGAATAATTCATGAAATGGGAACACCATAAAGTTCAAACTACCAAAGGTTCTTTAATTTCCTCAGAGCAGTTTTCCTGCTTCCATTTTTGTAGAAGGAGACTAGCCAACGTTCAGTCTCCAAGCAAATCTGACCACCATCGCTGTTGCTGCATGTACCAAGTGGAATCGACCAGCATATCTTTAGGATGGAGGCACAACAGCTTAAAAAGCATTTGGGTGGGAAATGGAGTGGATTTATTTCCCATTGGGAATGAGGTTTTTTATGCTTTGTGCATAAAGGCTTTAGCTTCTTACTATAAGAAACAAATTTTCCCCACCAGCACAGTTTAACACAAAAGTCGAAAAAGAAACAGAATTGATGTTGGGGTTCACAAATGGCTCCCAGGTATTCTGACCTGCAAAAATCCTTTCAACCCAGAATAATTTCTGACATAAAATTATTATTACCAGGCAGAAAGCTTATTAATGTTCCTCTCCAGAGCATGGGAAAGTTTGTGTGGTTTTTTTTTGGGGGGGGGGGGGGGGGCTACGTCTCTTAGACATCCGAAGCACGTATGGCCAATGGGTGGTAGATTCTTAGCTGAAAAGCAGTTTTCTCCAGCTCTTTAAATCCTACTGTACCAACTCTTAACCTTACTATGGGTGCTCATTCGTTCCGAGGCATGAGCCACAAGTGTGACATTGCTTTCTAATCACTGATGCAACAGCTTACTTATAGAGTCTTAATAGAAAGGACCCGACACCCTTGTTAAAGTCATTGCCCATGGATATGATAGCACAAGCAGTCTTTACCAGTGCAGTCCAGTGGTCCACGGACTTTAGTATTCTCAATCGTTGTGCCATTTTTGTAGACACACCAGCAATACCCAGTGCTGTGATGGCACTGCTTAGGCAGATAGTCCCCCTTTTCATCGCATTGGGAACAGAATCTTCCTGGGTGGATACCCTTATCACACTCTTCCTGCTGACACTTGGTTTTCACTTTAAAAACAAAACAAAACCCAAGGACATTTAAGCATGTGAGGTTGGTTGCCTGCCACTACCACGCATAAATCGTGGCAGTGAACAGCTTCCTTATTACTGTTTTAAAATTGCAACTCCAAGAATCCTCTCATCAGCATTCCTGTGCTGGGTAGACCAATTCAGTGAGTAGTAGCCCAACATTAATGTCTGTCCCTTAGTCAAATGCTGTCTAGGAAGAGGCTGCACATAGACGCAGAGGTAGGGAACCTGTGGGCTTCCAGATGTTGTTGGCCTCCAACTCCTATCAGTCTTAACCAACATGGCTGATTATCCAAGATGATTAGTGTTGCCTTCCAATAACATTGGACCACAAGTTCTCAAAAACCTGATGGGCAGCATGTAATGAAATTTTAAAAGAGATATGGGGAATATGGTTTTCCAGATGTTCTGGACTCTCATCTTCACATCCCTCATCCTTTCACCAGTTTGGCTGGGACTTCTGGAAGTTGGAAGTCAAGCCATTTTGAGAGACATATTCCTCGTCCTGGCTCTTTTCAACTATATCAGGGGTTCCCAACCTAAGGCCCGAGGGCTGGATATGGCCCCGGTGCCATTTCATGCAGCCCTCCACCTCTCCAAGGGCATTCAAAAAATAAAATGGCTGCAACTTTGAAGCTGTTGGGACAAAATGCCCCCACACACACACACACACTCCATCGTGCAGGCCGGGCAAAATGGCTGTCCGGCCCTCGAACCTGACAGAGAGTGTGAGCTGGCCCCCGGCTTGAAAAGGTTGGGAACCCCTAATCTATATACAGAGGTAAACATTTTCCCTTGAATCTTGCACTCTGTGTGGCAAGGATGTGTGTGTCAAACACTAGAAAGCTTCCACATCTAAGTACAATGAGGTTCAACAGAAACTTTCTCCTATGTTTTTAGTGTAGGGGAGTACATTCAAACTTCCAAACTCCATCCATCTACCTTGCAAATAAGCTGTTTAAGAACCAGTTTTGCCTCACGGTTTGCCTGGATCTATATACTGTCCTTAGAATAAAAATGGGTTATTCCATCATGACTACACCGTGGGGAAGGAAGGAGAAGGAAAGAATATTTTTGTAGCAATATGCCAGTTTAATTAGGACAGCTATTTCATTACGATGGCTCCCAGGGAACCCATTTAGCTTAACAAGAGCAAATGCTAATGAGTACTGCTTAATGGCAGTAGTATGAATATAAATTCTACTAATGGGGTTGTGTCCAACCACTGCTGAGTAGCTAATTGGTATAAAAATTCCACTTTCGGGCTTTTAGTTTTGAAACCACTGATAACACAGAAGAATCTTAAAATATTACTACTTATCATCCTCATCAGCAGTTCAGAGGGCAGCTCTTAAGATTTTTAATTTTCAAAAGGTCTGTCTTGGGAGGGGACTTTCATTCACACAAGTCTCCTGTCTTTCCCTAGAGAAGCCTTTTGTGAATGGCTGCTTTAAGCAAACCTGCTGTCCTGCCAGTGGCTTTACGTGCACTGCTCAGATCTGCTAGTACCTTCGCCATATTTTTCTTCTGCTGTGCTGTGAGTAGTACTCCCTTCCTGAAAGGGGAAATCGAAACCAGCTGGTTCCTTTGGACACAAGCTATTTCCTACATCAAGCACAGTGCAAGAGCAAAATTATTGCTCTCACCAAGCAAATAGTCCGGTATTATATGTTCCAAGAAGATCCTTTCTTTTGAATCCAGTAATTGCTCTGATCTGCCACTGGTACCAATTTCCTCCACCACGACCATTTTAAGCCCCCAAAACACAGTCAAAAACTTCTGTGATTTGTATGGGCCTGCAAACCAAGCCAAGGATAATTGAGGGCTTCTTAAATTACCCTATAGCTAATCCAGAATCAAATAAATATCCTACTCTGTCCCACTTAGACACTTTTCTGAGAAGGAAGTGCATCTCCCTAATACAAATACATGTGGAGAGTCACATGTTCCCCAGATCTGAGCTGGGGAGAGGAGTAAGGAGAACATTGCCTGGCTTTGAGTGACTGCCTGACAATTCTTAGCCTGCTTAAGAAGAGAGCCAAACGTATGATCTACATTCAGCAAACTGTTGGCAGAGCTCCACTCTTACACAATTAGGTTTTCCCATCACTTCTGTCTTCAACAGTCCCCTTGGCCACCAAATGTAGCTTACTAGAGTAGTACAGGATATGGGGTGGATAATCCTCCTGGAGGAAAAGAATGCACAGAAATACAGTAGAACCTCAGATAAAGTCCAAACTCCGTCCCACAAGTTTGGACTTTATCCGAATCAAATGGATGATGCATCAAATATCTAAAAAATGGGCTTTATCCGAGGTTCCTATACCAAATACTTCAGATAACATCCATTTTTAGCAGTTTTGGACTTTATGCGATGCATCACATGTGCATGAAAACCGCAACTTTATCCAAATTGGACTTTATCCGAGGTACCACTGTAACTCCTTATCCAAGAGGAACTTTTTCCATTCATGTGAGTGTTCATTTGGGCTGCAAATGGTGGGCTCAAAAAATATATATTACTACCACACTTTGGGCGTGGTATGGTGGGCAGGAAAGCCCTGCATTGCACCTGAATTAGGACTACAGTACTTTATTTCAAAACTTGGTTGGGTGAGGCCAGCCAGAATTTCTGCTACTGGTTCTGGAGAAGTAGTGCAAACCTGCTGATGCCCACCACTGACTGCATCCTTTGTAAGAACAGAAAATGGCATGTTGAGCACCACTTCTTCTATACTGAGGGGGAAATCTGTAGCTCTCCAACTGTTGTGGGGCTCCAATTCCCATCAGTCCTGGTGACACAGTAGTTAAAGTGCTGTACTGCAGCCAAAATGTCATGAGTTCAATCCTGGTGGGGATCAAGGTTGACTCAGCCTTCCAAGGTCAGTAAAATGAGTACCCAGCATGTTGGGGGCAAAATGCCAATTACCCATAAATCACCCAGAGAGTTCACTAAGTGCTAAGGGGCAGTATACAAGTATAATTGCTATTGCTAACAGCCTCAGTCAGAAAGGGATTGTGGGGTTTATAGCCCAAAATACCTGGAGGCCACAAGTTACTTGCTCCCACTGTATATCATAATTTCTTCACTTTCTGCATCTGCATCTGTTCCACAGTATGGGCTACTGATGGCTAGTAGCATGGAAAAAATATGGATCATCACACTGGGTGGTTTTGGTGTCTTGCACGGAAGACAATAGAAGGAGCCGCAGTAGGACTAAACACAACTTTATTGCATGATGGTCAGGGTGAACATGAGGTAATGGCGGACAAAACAGCTCTATTTATAGTACACTGTACATTTGAATATCCCGGGTGGTAGCTCATTGGCTACTGTCCGTGTGACGTCATAGATCGTCACGCCCATCTTCTCCAGGTGTGGTGTGGCGGGAAGGTTTCCCGCTCTTCAGGTATTCGGGGAATCTGTACCATGTGAGCCGGATGCTCGCTACTGCCACCTGTGGCCACTTAGCTCGCATCCTTATACAGCTTGCTACAATGTGTCTCTGATTAGATACAATTGGATAGATTGACTGGTTACATTCTGTTAAAGGGAACCTTGCAACATTCATTCAATACATAACACCCCTCCCCCCCCCTAGGTGAGGACCAAGTCCTTCAGCCATTAAGGCTTCCCGCATGTTCGCTTTGGCCGAGTGGTGGCCGCACTTGGGGCCAGAGTCCCTGCACGCTCCTGGTTACTCTGCCCTTGTCCTGCAGTGGGAGAGTGTAACTCTTTAGCGATTGGCTGCGAGTTCTGAGCCGGGGATTGGGGAGGTCTAGGTGAGGGAGTAAACTCCAGGGATGTGAAACCGGGGGCTCCGCTCTTCGCTTGGATGGGTGGGGGACCACTCTGAAAAATTCCCCCGGTTTCCTAACTCAAAGTCTAACAGCTCCTCGAAATCCGCCTCTTCCAAATTGTTCCTGTTACCCGGGGGGGGGGGTCAAAAGGATGCGGATTTGTGTCAATTCCCTCCCCCCTGTGGTCTGCGTCTCCCCCTTGGGATAAGCGGGTGGGGGAGAACCCTAACGCTGAATGCTCTGCTTGGTCACTCAAGTCTTGCCTTCCTACTATCCTACCCCTGAGCTGGTCGGCATGCCTCCTCCAGGAGGATATGGAGAATATGGAACCCATGAAGATGTAGCTGGCCTGCAGCTCATTTTAGCTCTAGGTAGCATAACCAATGGTGAGGAGTGATGGATGTTGTAGTGTGACACTACTTACTTTTGATTAGATCTACCCCTAAAGTTCTTTCAGGCCAGCAGTTCAAGAACCACAGCAGCACATTTCTTGACACTTCCATCTGTAGACATTAGACACACAGTTGCCCTATCCTCTGCTAGCACTCCAGGGAAATGTAGACCTGCTTCTGACTATCCTTCTTCAGACTAACTGATCTCATTGTTCTTCTTTATTTAGTCACTGGAGTATGAAGCCAAACTGACCAACAGCACTGAAGATCAGGTTAAACGCATTCTCTTGGTAAGAGCCTCACATCAATCCCTGTGTGACAGTCTGTAGGAGACTGGCCCCGTTATCGCTCACAAGTACGTCAGGTAAACCAAAGCAGCTGAATACCTTGCGTAATTGCTTAATCGTCGCAGCTGACGATGTACTGGCCATCGGGATTACCTCCAACCATTTGGAGTAGGAATCCACTATTATAAGGAAAAGGGTGCCCCTGAAGGGACCCGCAAAATCCACGCGCAGACCCGACCACGGTCCCTGGGCTGTGTCCCATTCTCTGTGCGGAAGTCGGGACTCCTCAGGCCGGGTGCTCTGGCAGCTCTCGCAGGTGCCAATCATGTGTTCTATGTCTGCGTCCAGCTTGGGCCACCAAACGTAACCTCTAGCTAGCGCTTTGGAGCGCACGATCCCTGGGTGGCTGATATGCAGCATCTTGAGCACCCGAGACCTCAGAACTTCGGGGATTATTACCCGCTGCCCCCAGAGTAGGCAGCCCCTTTCTAAGGAGAGTTCGTCTCTTCGCCTACCATAAACCTTGAATTCCTCCATAGGGGAGGTTGCCGGCCACCCTTTTTGTACCCATGAACTGACTAGGGCCAATGACTTGTCTTTCGCCGTAGCCTTGGCGATCTCCGCTGGGAGTATCGGGGGTGACTCTAGGGCCTCGATCAGAAGCACCTGGTGGTCCTGCTCTACCTCGCACTCTGGGTCCCCTGCCTGTGGGAGGGGTGACCTGGAAAGGGCGTCAGCATGGCTGATCTCCTTGCCGGGACGGTAGGTCAATGCATACTGGTAAGCATTGAGGAAAATGGCCCATCGCAGCTTCCTTGGGGACAAGATCTGCAGGGTTGGCTTGTCTGTGGTAAAAATCCCTAGCAGGGGCTTATGGTCGGTCACGACTGTGAACGGTCTGCCATAATGGAAGTCATGAAACTTTTTGGTTCCTGCAACAATCGCCAGGGCTTCCCTATCTGTTTGTGCGTAGTTGCGCTTTGCCTTGGACAGGGATCTTGAATAGAACGCCACCGGGGCTTCTCACCTGCTCTCTAGCACATGGCAGAGGACTGCCCCCACCCCCACCGGTGAGGCATCACAGACTAACACAATGGGTTTCTTTGGATCGAAGTGGGTCAAGACAGCCTCGGAGGATAGAAGCTGCTGGAGCCCTCAGAATGCCCGTTCCTGGCTATCACCCCACCGCCAAGCTGCATCTTTCTTGAGTAGTTTGTGCAGCGGCTCTGCTACTGACGCCTTTCCCGGCAGGAAAGAGTGGTAAAAATTTAGGAGTCCTAGGAAGGACTGTAGTTCAGCCTTGGTGGTGGGGCGAGGGGCATCCTGCACTGCCGACACCTTTGACTCTGCTGGTTTGATTCCCTCAGCGGTTATCCGGAAACCCAGAAACTCTACCTCTTCAGCGAAAAACACACACTTATCCTTTCTCAACCTGAGCCCCGCTTTCTCGAACACGGTTAGTACCCGGTCTAACCTCTTGGCCAATTCCTGTTCCCCTCCCGCCGTTATCAAAATGTTGTCAAAGTAAGGGAAAACACCTGGGAGCCCTTTCAACAATCTTTCCACGAGGGACTGAAAGATTCCTGGAGCCGAATTGGAGGCGCGTCACTTTAAAGGCTCCCTTATGAGTAACAATGGTTTGAGCGGTGGCTGCAGCTGGGGTCACCATTAATTGTTGATATGCCTGCACTAAATCTAGCTTGGCGAAACACCTCCCCCCGTGCAAAGTTGCTAACAGGTGACTTACTACCGGCACCGGGTACGCATTTGGGCGAATTGCCTTGTTAATCATGCACTTGTAGTCAGCACAGATTCTGACCTCCCCGTTAGCCTTAAGCGCCGTAACAATGGGGGTTTCTCACTCGGTGGAATCCACCGGTACCAAAATCCCCTAACCCACCAGTTTGTCCAGTTCAGTCTCAATTTTGTCCTTTAGTGCGAAAGGCACTCTCCTTGGATTCAGTCTGATGGGTAGGATGTCGGGATCCATGTCGAATGAAACTGGGAGCCCCTTGAACTTCCCTATCCCCTTCTCAAAGACGGCAGGGTGTGCGTTACACACCTCGGTGATCGGGTCAGCCTGCACGGCATGTATGCCTCCAATGAAAACCCCCAGAGGGCCAAACCACTGTGTACCCAGAAGGCAGCAGGACCCTTCCTTTAAGACTACTAGGGACGACTGCGCGGAGCGCCTCTTGAACTGTACCTTGAACTCTCCCATCCCCAACACTGGGATACTTTTGCCCTGAACCTCCCGCAAGTTAGTCTTTAGGGCCTTCAATTTGGGGCGTGACTTGGGAGGAATGCGCAAAAATTCCCGGTGTGAGATGATGGAGTACGACGACCCCGAGTCGATCTCCATCCTTACTGGAGATCCATCCCCTTGTATCAGTACCTCAACAAAGAAACAGGAGTGCCTAAAAGGCACGCTGTGAACTGCCTGGTCGTGGTTGTCAGGAACTCGTCGAGACATGTGGTGCTCCTGAGGCTCGTCGTCGAAGATTCTGCCGACCCCGTCTGCTTTCCGTTGGGACCGTTCCGCCTGGCCCTTGCCGTCATCTCGACGATGCCTGCAGACCTTTGCAATGTGCCCGCGCCGCCCGCAGTTGTGGCACTCCACCTTCCGGAATGGGCACCGGCTCCGGTCGTGGGATGCCCTGCATCTGTCGCAGTGGCGGTCCTCTCTGGCGCGGTCTCGAACCTTGGGCCTCCTCTGCACCCGCTGCACGTCGTCATCCTCACTGAAGTCGGAGCCGGACGTGGTGGACTCGGAGGGCCCCTGCTCTCTGTGGCAGGAACAGCTGTGGACTGGGACCGCCGGCAGGGGGCCTCCCAACTGTGGCGGTCCTGGCCTGGCATACCCGTTCGCCTTGTTGCACTGACTCAGAGGCTTGGGCGATGCGCAGGACATGCTCGAAGGAGATGCTCTCGTCCTTGGCCAGTAGTTTTTTCCTGGCCCCCTCATCTCACAGGCCCAGAAGGAGCCTGTCTCGCAGCGCCTCACTCAGGGACGCTCCCCACCGGCAAGGCACGGCAGCCACCCTCAGGGCTGCCACGAAGTCGGCCACGGACTCATCGGCCCGCTGGCACCGCTGCTGAAAGGCCAGCCATGCCGGAAACACCAACACTTGCGGGCGAAAGTGCTTTCTCAGCTCAGCGAGGATCTCGTCTAGGGGTACCTCCCTGAGCGGCCTCGGCGTCAGGAGGTTCGTTGCCAGTTCTAGCGTTTCCAGGCCGCACTGGGCCAGCAGGAATGCCTGGCACTGGGCTTCCTCCTCGATGCCCTCGAGGTCCATTGCATATAGGAACTGCTGTTCGTAGAGTTCCCATTTCTCTGGCTTCATGGTGTCGAAGGGCACGATGTTCACTTTTCGGGATGCCATCCCACCTTCGTCACCAATTTGGTGTCTTGCATGGAAGACAATAGAAGGAGCCGCAGTAGGACTAAACACAACTTTATTGCATGATGGTCAGGGTGAACATGAGGTAATGGCGGACAAAACACTCTATTTATAGTACACTGTACATTTGAATATCCCGGGTGGAAGCTCATTGGCTACTGTCCGTGTGACGTCATAGATCGTCACGCCCATCTTCTCCAGGTGTGGTGTGGCGGGAAGGTTTCCCGCTCTTCAGGTATTCGGGGAATCTGTACCATGTGAGCCGGATGCTCGCTACTGCCACCTGTGGCCACTTAGCTCGCATCCTTATACAGCTTGCCACAATGTGTCTCTGATTAGATACAATTGGATACATTGACTGGTTACATTCTGTTAAAGGGAAACTTGCAACATTCATTCAATACATAACACCGGTTGATGTTAGACAGGGCTATTTTACAGAGGCCTACCATTTCAGTAGCAGCCCCAAATTCTCTAACTGCCCCAGAAAGCCATAGCACATCAATTGTTCCTGTGTTACTACTATTTGTTTAATTCCATTTCTTGCATCTCATTAGAATGCCATAAAACTAAAGCGAACAATTGGGTGTGTGTGTGACATTGGTTTGAATGCACCAGAACAAGACTCAGAAGGTTAGAGGACTGCCCCCCCCCCCCGAACCCGAATCCCTTTCTATCGCCTTACCTTTTTCTTCTGGCACCTGTTTCTGGGCCAACTGGAAGAGCAGCCACTTGTGCAGCCAAGTTTCAAAAGCCTGCGAGAGAGAGCCGATATTGAGAAGAGTGTCTTTCTCTGAAAGCGCTAATTCTGATGTCAGTGGGAACTCTGCAGCAAACTAGGTCTCTGGGAATAGCATACTGTCTGCTTTGGATGTGGTTTAGAGAAGGTGTGCTGACGACTCTTCTAGACATCTGATGAGGAATATCACTCTTGTGGAAGTGTTAATTTTGTTTTTATTAAACTTCCCCCTCACCCTTGCATTGGTTTGCCTCCCATTCAACATGGAATCCTCACCTCCAAGAGTCTACACCAGGGATTCTCAACCTGCAGCCCACGGGCCGGATGCAGCCTGTGGCTCCATTTCATGTGGGCCCCCCACTGCCTCCACCACACCAGGAAATGCCATGTGTGGTGGAAGGGCAAAATGGCCGTTCTGCCCCCAAAGCTGTCTGAGGGAGCATGACCTGGCCCCCTGCTTAAAAATGTTAAGAACTCCTGGTCTACACTTAGTGATCCCGGAGACAAGAGAAAATGTGCTGAAGCCTCTTGGAAAGGCTTTAATTCTCAAAATACTGTTTCGCTGGGTGGGCAGCAGTGGCTCTCCAGATGGTGTTTGTTGAAGAGGTGGGTGACTGCAGTTCCCATCACCCCAAGGTATGCTGGATGCACCTAATGGGCATTGTAAGCTAGAACCACATGGAGGATTCCCAAGTATTCACCACTGGGCTATCCATAAGGAAATGGTAGAGCTGACATCTCAGCTAAAAGGAAGCATCACTTTGAAATGGAGAGTGCATCTATTCGACAAAATCCCTCTTTTGCATTGCCAATCCACTGTAACACTCAAGGTTGTTGCAAACAAAGCATTTGTTCCACCTTAGCGTCCAGGTTCTGTACTGATCTTGTAAGTAATCTCCCCACCATCCAAACAATATTCTCCTTGGAAGAAGGGGGAAAAGGAAGTTAAACAACATGCAATACATGCAGTAAGACTGCCATCTGAAAGGAATCTTCCTTTTTGAGAGAGAGAAGGTCATGCAATCCATTCATAGTGACACGTTCCAAGGTTTGGTAATACCTTTCTCAGATTGCCAAAACGCTGTACATAAGATTATCTTCAACATACCCTTTTATTTCCAGGACCAAATGCAGCCCTTACCTTCCAGTCCTCATAAGTCATGTGCCTCCTCAGGTAGCCGATGTTTCCTGTGAAGCTGTTGTTCAGTTCTGGGAACTTTTTCATGGGGTTTCCCCGCTGTAGGTGGGAATGCATTGACAAAGGATGCGTAAGAAGAGAAAGGCATCAAGAGTGCCAGAAAGAGATCTCACTAGCTTGGAATGATGTTGCTTAAAGAAGGCTAATCCTACCATCAGTTGGAAGGCAGGACAAGTCGGGACTGTCAATAGGTAAAAACACAGAGCTTAGAAAATTGACTGTTAGGAAAGACAGGTCCCAGAATCCCCCAGACACTGTGATGGCTGAAGGATTCTGGGACTTGTATTAATATTCCCAAGCTCTTTAAAAGAAGAACTTAGTGATTCAACCAGGTGAGAGTGAGACCTCAAACTCCATTTTCACCAAGCTGAGCCAAAGGCATTTCAGGGAAAAGCACAAATGACAGGAAAACATTCCTTTTCCATGCTTCCTTCTATCCTCTAGGGCAGGTTTTCCCTCAAACTTCACAGAAATTTGGTACAACCCACATAGCCTGACATAGGAAGCAGGAAATGTTGCCTTTCATTATGTATGCAATTAAGTGTTCACAAGCTTTGCACCATAGCTCCCATTGCCTCCACCTTTGCTGTCAAAAATTCTTTGTTATTGCAATTCACCTCCAGCAGTGTAACTCTGCCCCACCATGAAGAGCAGACCAAATTATCCCCACACTTTTCAAACCATCCAACCCCTCACTCCAAGCTCATTTAGAAGAATTAATGTGTGCTGTACTTATTGTTTTTTTTCTTTTTAGGTGGGGGAGGACTTCTAATGTAGTTACTTGGATGCCTATCCACTTTTCACAGTTATGTCTGGCTAGGATCCAAAACATATTTTATGGATACATGTGGAAGCAGCAATTGTCCTTTGTGGTTTCTGATACAGTAGGTTCCTGGGGGGAAACAGTGAGATGAAATGGATCGAGTATTGCCCTAGGATTTAGGAGATCAAATCTCCCCTTAGCTATGGACACTCATTGGGGGTAGGAAACATTAAAACCATTCCTTGAAAATCTCATGCACTTCAAAAACCCAATTAAGATCACATTGAGTCACAAGTGACCCAATGGCACATAAAATATACACATTGCCATTTTTGAAGAAATGAACTGTTGTTCGGTTTAGCCCTGCTAGCTGGTACCTGAAAAGTAAGCCAACACAAGCAACTCCAATTCACAAACACACCTTCATCTCACTTGGTTGGATCCCTGCCTATATGCTGTGTCCAAATTGACAGATTACCCCTGTTTCTAATTTCTAAGAACACCCATATGTTGTCAGATAGGGTGGCTAGAAGGCAGGGGCAGGACAGCAGTTCTTTTAACTTAAAGCTCTGCCATTGTTTATGAGAACTCAGATCCATTCATTCTGATGTTTCTGGCTCTGACAACATATCGACAGCTTCAAATGACAATCCCAGACTGTCACACAGGGATTGATGTGAGGCTCTTACCAAGAGAATGCGTTTAACCTGATCTTCAGTGCTGTTGGTCAGTTTGGCTTCATACTCCAGTGACTAAATAAAGAAGAACAATGAGATCAGTTAGTCTGAAGAAGGATAGTCAGAAGCAGGTCTACATTTCCCTGGAGTGCTAGCAGAGGATAGGGCAACTGTGTGTCTAATGTCTACAGATGGAAGTGTCAAGAAATGTGCTGCTGTGGTTCTTGAACTGCTGGCCTGAAAGAACTTTAGGGGTAGATCTAATCAAAAGTAAGTAGTGTCACACTACAACATCCATCACTCCTCACCATTGGTTATGCTACCTAGAGCTAAAATGAGCTGCAGGCCAGCTACATCTTCATGGGTTCCATATTCTCCATTCAGAGGCTGTTGACTTCATCCTCTCCCTCAGTAAACCCTGGAAAATGACCCTTTGAGAAGTGCCTTATATACTGTACAGGCTTAATTCCTCAAATACCTGGCCTAGTCTTACACACTATACACCACAAGTGTGTGATCTCAGCAAGGCCAAGGACCATTTCTCCAGATGCAATTCAAAGTGCTGGTTTTGACCTTTAAAGCCCTATATGGCAGTGGGTCAGGATACCTTAGAGACCACATCATCCCAAGAGTGTCTGCCCGTCCAACCAGAGCGGACCGGAGGGGCTCTCTAATAGTGCCATCAACTAAGGGTGCACATCTATCCAGCACTTCTCCGTGTCCGCACCAACCCTCTGGAACCTCCTGCCAACAGATCTAAGACTTCAAAGAGAATTGCTGCCCTTCAGGAGAGGATTGAAGACCTGGCTGGCAGGGCAGGTGTGGAGCCCGAATGGGAACACGGTCCCCGCCTGCTGGCTTATGTAAACAATTGAGAACTCTCTCTCTCTTCTTTTTTATAGTGGGTGGGTGGGATATGTTTTTTTTTAAAGTGGGTGGGATATGGGTCTTTTAAAGTGTTTTTATGTGTTTTTAGAACTTGTTGTAATGCCGCCCTGAGTCGGGTTCTACCTGAGTGGGCGGCATACATAAATATGACTGTTAAATTTAATTAAATTAAATTAAATTTCTGATTTACCAGCAACCTAAGGATGTACTCCCAAGGGGTAGGTAAGACTAAAGGGACACGTTTGTATATTAATTTTTCCTTTTTTGTAACCCTTCAAAACAGTGGTTGTGTACTGTAAAGTTGCTATCATGGAGTTTCATTAGCTGAAAAGAGATTTAACTAAAATGTGTGTGTGTGTGTGTGTGTGTGTGTGTGTGTGTGTGTAACTGAAAATTACCTCGGTCAAAAAATGTTTGAAAAATTATAAAAAGATGTGGTTATGCTAGGAGCTCCTCTCAACATGGCAAGAAGCAGAGCACAATGGGACTTCCAAATTATTATTATTATTATTTTCGAAATTAAACTTGGAGAGAGTATGAGCTAAAGAGGCCCCTGGAAACTCCAGAATGCAAACAAAAAAAAGCCCTGAGAGGCTGCAGGTTGGTGAGCTATGAGGGTCATCCTTTGAGCCAAGCCCCCAATTAACATTGGTAAGAAAGGTTACCAGAGGTGGGCAACCTTTTGCCTCAAGGCCATGTGTGGCCTTCTAGGTCCTTAAGTACGGCCGTTTGCCTGAATCCTCGTTTTACTGAGCAAATCCTTTTATTTTTATTAATACATTTTTGTTAGTCTTTTATAGTTTTGTTTTATTTTAGTAGCAGGCTGCGGTGGCTCAGTGGTTATGAAGCTTGCCTTGTTAGCTGGAAGGCTGGCATGTTGGCAGTTTGAGACCCAGGTACTGCATGACGGATTGAGTGCCCGTCTCTGTCCCAGTTCTTAGGGACATGAAAGGAGGCTCATTTGGGCATTCCCTGAGTGGAGTTTCTCCCGCATAAATCCTTTCAACCCAGAATGATTTCTGACACAAAATTATTATTATTATTTTAGTAACTTTAAAATTAAGTTGTTTTTTGTTTTTGTTTTTGAAATTATTAAGTACATGCAGCCTTCCAACAGGAAAAGGCTCCCCACCCCTGGGTTAACCCTGTCTTGCACCACTCATCCGTGTGACCAAATGAATGTTGACAACAAGTTTGTCTCAAAGGGCTGTCCTACTTCGTTCATATCAAATTGGTCTACTATAGATGAAACAATTTACCCTGTGCACTGACAATGCCACATCAAGAAGAATTTGCCAGCAGTGTTGAATCTGAGGCAGAATGAATCTGTCTTAAGAGCTTCACATTTGTTTCCAAGAAACCATGTGAAGTCTGAAAGGCACACCACACATTAGCTACTGAAGTTCCCAGAAACTACCATCTGACCGCATCATGCACAAAAGTGCTTTGCCTAAAGCATGCTTTTGATGGAAGCACTTTGTTGTCTACAAGGAGCAAGGCAATGTCCCAATCACAAGGATTGTCAGAAGGATAGCTGTGTTCCTCTATTATAGTAAGAGCATGAGGCAGTCTTATGGTATCCTTAAAGTCTAATGTTTTCTCTCTGGTATAGGTTTTTGACAACTGAAGATCACTTTATCAGGTAAAGTGGAACACTGTTTGCAAAAAGTCATGGCCAGTAAAACTAGTCACTTTTTAAAAGGCTGTAAGAGCTGGTGGTGGTTTTTGTCATCATCAGCATTGCTGGCATTGCCACCGCCGTAGTCGCAGGCGGTGGTGGCTGGGGCAGCTTCTTCTTCTTCGTTTTTGGCCCCAAGCTTTGATTAGGAAGAAGGGCACACATATTTTAAATTCCTATTTAGTTCTAGCCAAGCTCTTTCAAGGCCTCACACAAGGAAGGAACTAGAAACTATTGTCACCATCTGTTGTTGTTGTCACCAGCTGACTAGTTGGAAAGAAGAGCCTCAGGAGATGATGCCCTTTCCTCACTCGCACGACTCCACTGCAAAATTAGGGTTGTAGCCAGTGGTGGGCTCCACAAAAAATTACTACCACACTGTGGGCATGGTATGGTGGGGCATGGCCAAGGGGAAAGCCCTGCATTGCACCCGAATTAGGATGACTTTATTTCAAAACTTGGATGGGTGGGGCCAGCCAGAATTTCTGCTACCAGTTCTGGCGAACTGGTGCAAACCTGCTGATGCTCACCACTGGTTGTAGCAGTTACACTGTTATGTATGTATGCATGTTCATTATACTGTAAGGCAAGATTGTAACCACTCCAGATACAAACGATATCAGCTATGAAGGAACGCGAGCAGACAGCCTATAGAGGGCAGCTGCGAGCGTTCACTCTCACATGGTTCACATTGCTCAATCACGGACAGCCGCGGGAAAACCTTCCCCGCATTCAGCTGCTGAGTTTAGTGTATGGGACCAAAGACAACCGGACAACCGAAAGGTTGGTTTAACACAGGTTTATTGCATTGCATGAGGTTCCAGTGAAGCATGAGGAATGGCGGTGATACATCTCAATATATACAGTAGCTCTCTACATTTGAATCTTGTAGCACGGTAGCTGATTGGTTGCTACCGGCGTGGCCTCGCCCAGGCACGCCTCTTTCTTCAGCTGCTGAATGCAGGTCTTGCTTCAGCTGCTGAATGCAGGTCTTTCTTCAGCTGCTGAATGCGGGGAAGGTTTTCCCGCGGCTGTCCGTGATTGAGCAATGTGAACCATGTGAGAGTGAACGCTCGCAGCTGCCCTCTATAGGCTGTCTGCTCGCGTTCCTTCATAGCTGATATCGTTTGTATCTGGAGTGGTTACAATCTTGCCTTACAGTATAATGAACATGCATACATACATAACATCCCTCCCCCCTAGGATGGGACGAAGTCCCGCAACCATTGTGGCTTGCCGCACGTTCGCTTGGGGCGTGCTTGCGCCTGCCCTAATTCTGGAGAGCCTGTGATCCCTGACTCCGCGGGCGCTTGTCCTGCAACGGGAAACGGGGATTCGTTAGTGGCTCTGTGGGGCGTCCGTGCCTGCCTTGCGCTTGGGGAAGGGAATGGGATGAACAGTTGGGAGGTAAATCCCTGCCTATTGCCCTCGGACCCCGGGGACCCTCCTAGTGTGAACCGCGGCACCGATGAGGTCGCCCTTGGGGAATGGCTACCTTCTGATCCCTGCTCGGGGGACCTTAAGACTGTGGTGGTGGGCGGACTCGCTGATGCCTCTGGTCTTGGAGGTGTCGGTCTCCGGAACATGGGCGCTATATTGCATTCTAACTCACAGGGGCTACTGGGACTGGAGGTACCAGGGGCTGAACTGAAACCCCTCTTTTCGCTAGGACGGGTGGGGGACCACTCCGCTAACTCCCCCTGGTACTGTAAATCAACGTCTAAACCTCTATGGGCCTCTGAGCCTCGGGGGGACTTCCGCGGCTTCCGCGGGGTATGAGTGTGGTTGGGGCTCCTCCTTTCTGACGGGGACTCCCGCAACCCGGGGCTCCTCCTCTCTGGCAGGGACTCCCGCAAAAGATTTCCGTGGATCGATTCCCTTTCCTCCCCCCTTGGTGGGGACCCATGCTCCCCTTTTCCTCCCCCTTGGGCTAAACGGGTGGGGGAGTACCCTAACGCTGAATCAATGCTGGCCTCATCCTCGTCTTGCTCTCCGGGGACCCTACGCCTGAGTTGGTCCACGTGTCGCCTCCACAGGAAACCTGTACTGGTCTCTACGCGGTATGAGACGGGGCCGGTTTGGTCTACTACGGTGCCCGGCACCCAGGCTGGCCCCGCGCTGGCGTAATTCCTGCAGTATACTGGGGCGCCTATGCCGAAACTCTTGGTGGGTTCCACCCCTATGTTCCGCCCCTTGTCCTCTACTCTCGTGGGGTCTAGCTTGGATATCCCCGTGGCCAGCTTCCTGCGCATCAACAGCTCTGCGGGGGAGTACCCTGACGCTAAGGGGGTGACCCTGTATCTCAGCAGGAATTGGCACAATTTCAGGTCGAGGTCTCCGGGACCCATGCGCAGTAGCGCGTCTTTCGTGGTGCGCACGAGGCGCTCTACTTGGCCATTGGTGGCCGGGTGAAAGGGGGCGGAGGTGACGTGCCGAATGGCGTTGCGTTCCATGAATGCCCTGAACTCGGCGGACGTGAAACAGCTAGCGTTATCGCTGACGAGGGTGTCGGGTAAACCGAACGTGGAAAAGACCCTCCTTAACTGTTTAATGGTTGTGGTCGAGGAGGTGCTCGAGACTGGAATGACCTCCAACCACTTAGAGAACGCGTCCACCACGAGGAGGAAAGGCGTTCCCCTGAATGGGCCAGCAAAGTCTACGTGAACTCGGGACCAGGGTCCCCTCGCAGCGTCCCATTCCCTAGGTGGCGAGCGAGCCTCTTCTGGCCTTGAGCTTTGGCACGCCTCACAAGTGCCGACCATGTGTTCGATGTCGGCGTCTAACTGGGGCCACCAAAAGTAACTGCGGGCTAGTGCCTTAGAGCGTACGATCCCCGGGTGGCTGACGTGCAGCAGTTTAAGCACCCTCGGCCGGAGAGACGTGGGGATCACTACCCGCTGTCCCCACAAGAGGCAACCCCTCTCCAGGGACAACTCTAATCTCTTTTTGAAGAATGTGTCGAATTCCGCTGCTGGGGAAGACACGGGCCACCCTTTCTGCACCCAGGAGCAAACTGTGGCCAGCGCTTTGTCCTTGCCTGTCGCTTTGGCGATTTCGGCCGGTACTACTGGAGGGGAGTCTAGGACCTCTATCATTAAGACCTGGTGGTCCCTCTCTACTCCGCCCACGTGGCAGCAATCCCGGGGAATGGGGGACCTCGACAGAGCATCGGCATGGCTTATCTCCCTCCCGGGCCGGTATACCAACGCGTGCTGATACGCGTTGAGAAAAATGGCCCATCTGAGCATTCTCGGGGACAGGATCTGGGGTGTGGGCTTGTCTGCGGTGAAGATGCCCAGCAAAGGCTTGTGGTCAGTCACTATGGTGAAGGGGCGGCCGTACACGAAATCATGAAATTTCTTGGTCCCCGCGATTATTGCTAGCGCCTCTCTGTCTGTCTGAGCATAATTCCTCTCCGCTTGGGACAGGGATCTAGAGTAGAAAGCTATCGGGGCCTCCCTACCGTTCTCCAGCACGTGGCAAAGCACCGCCCCCACCCCCACCGGGGATGCATCGCATATCAGGACCACCGGGCGTTTGGGATTGAAGTGGGTCAGTACAGCATCTGATGCCAGGAGTCGCTTCAGGTCATTGAAAGCCTTTTCCTGGACGTCGCCCCACTTCCATGCCTCGTCCTTTTTTAACAATTTGTGTAGCGGTTCTGCCACGGCTGCCTTCCGCGGGAGGAAGGAGTGGTAGAAGTTGAGCAGTCCGAGGAACGACTGCAACTCGGGCTTGGAGGTGGGGCGAGGGGCCTTTTTGATGGCGGCTACCTTGGATTGGGCTGGCCTAATTCCCTCGGGAGTAACACGGAACCCTAGGAACTCAACCTCTGTAGCGAAGAAGACGCATTTGTCTTTCCGCAACCTCAACCCCGCCTTTTCGAATATTGTCAGGACCTTTCCCAACCTTGTTGCTAATTCGGCCCGGCTCCCCCCTGTAATTAATACGTCATCAAAATAGGGTAACACCCCCTCCAACCCCTTCAGGAGGCGTTCCACCAATGACTGGAAAATCCCGGGCGCCGAATTCACGCCGAATTGGAGGCGCGAAACCTGGAACGCCCCTTTGTGGGTGACTATGGTTTGTGCAGCAGCTGCGGCGGGGGTCACCGGGAGTTGCTGGTAGGCTTGGGCCAGGTCGAGTTTGGCGAAACACCTCCCCCCGTGTAACCTGGCCAATAAGTGGCTGACTACCGGCACCGGATACGCATTAGGGCGGATCGCCTTATTGATGGTGCACTTGTAATCAGCGCATATTCGGACTTCCCCGTTGGCCTTGAGCGCTGTTACAATTGGAGTTTCCCACTCCGCAGAATCAACAGGAACAAGAATCCCCTGGCCCACTAATTTGTCCAATTCCGCCTCAATTTTGTCCTTTAGTGCGAAAGGCACTCTGCGCGGTTTAAGTCTGATTGGACGCACTCCAGGGTCCAGGTCGAAAGTCACTGGGGGGCCCTTGAATTTTCCTAGCCCCTTTTTAAAAACCTCGGGGTGCGCGTCGCACACGCTCTGTATTGGATCAGTCCCGGCGGCGTGTGCTCCCACGGCGTGCACCCCCCCAATGAACAACCCCAGGGGCTGGAACCATTGAGTCCCGAGGAGGCTGCATTTACCCCCCTTGAGGACGACTAAGGGAAGCGTTGCGGTGTACTTTTTGAACTGGACCTGGAACTTCCCAACCCCCAACACTGGGATGCGGTTCCCCTGCACGTCCTTCAGCGTGGCCCTCAACGCCTTGAGCTTGGGCCGCACGCGGGGGGCGATTTTCATGAACTCCCCCTGGGAAATAATGGAGTATGAGGAACCCGAATCCACCTCCATCCTAACAGGGGCCCCTTGTATTACTACCTCAACGAAGTAACGGGGGTGCTCCGTGGAAACGCTGCAAACCGGCGCGTCGTCCTCGCTGTCGTCGGAGACTCGTCCTACTCCGTCCCGCGTCCTCGTGGTCCGTGTGCCGTTCTTCGGCCTCGTGGTGCGGTCCTGCCTCGTGGTGCGGTCCTGCCTCGCCGAGCGGTCTGGAGAACTCCGGGTGGCCTCGCGTCGTTTCCGGCAGACCTTGGCGATGTGCCCGCGCCGGCCGCAGTTGTGGCACTCGGCCTTGCGGAATGGGCATTTGGTGCGGGCGTGGGCGGCGCCGCAGCCATCGCAGCGCCGGCCCTCTCTCTGGACCCTCCGGACGTCCTCGTCGTCGCTGCTCTCTGCAGAAGACGAGTTCGAAGTCCGCCGGGCCGCGCGCACCGAACTCTCTGCCTTGGCGGTCTTCGGGCGCCAGTCCTGAAGTTCGTGCACCCCGGCCGACGTGGCCTCTGCGGCCTGTGCCGCGTCGAGGACTTGTTGCCACGTGGGAGGCGGCTCCCTTTTCATCAGCGCGCGCTGAGTCTCTGTGTCCCTCAGACCGCAGAGCAGGCAGTCCCGGAGGGTGACGTCGGGGAGTTCCCACTTGCAAGGGCCGGCGGCCAACCGCAGGGCCGCGGCGAACTCATCGACCGATTCTCCGGGTGCCTGGACTCGCCTCCAGAACGCGCTCCGAGCGGGGAACATCGCTATTGCCGGCCGGAGATGGGCGCGCAGCGCCGCCAGGAGCTCTGTGGCCTTGAGGTCGCCCACCTTCCTCGGCGCGATCAGGTCCACCAAGGTCCTCTTGGTTTCTTGTCCGAGCATGCGGACGAAGATGGCCCTCTTTTTGGCCTCGTCTGAGACTTCGAGCTCCACCAGCGCAGCGTTGAAGTCTATCTCAAACAGCTCCAAGTCTCCCGGCTTCCTGATCTCGTAGCCGGCGCATGTCTTGGTCCCGTGGGCAGCCATTATCCCACCTTCGTCGCCAGTTTAGTGTATGGGACCAAAGACAACCGGACAACCGAAAGGTTGGTTTAACACAGGTTTATTGCATTGCATGAGGTTCCAGTGAAGCATGAGGAATGGCGGTGATACATCTCAATATATACAGTAGCTCTCTACATTTGAATCTTGTAGCACGGTAGCTGATTGGTTGCTACCGGCGTGGCCTCGCCCAGGCACGCCTCTTTCTTCAGCTGCTGAATGCAGGTCTTGCTTCAGCTGCTGAATGCAGGTCTTTCTTCAGCTGCTGAATGCGGGGAAGGTTTTCCCGCGGCTGTCCGTGATTGAGCAATGTGAACCATGTGAGAGTGAACGCTCGCAGCTGCCCTCTATAGGCTGTCTGCTCGCGTTCCTTCATAGCTGATATCGTTTGTATCTGGAGTGGTTACAATCTTGCCTTACAGTATAATGAACATGCATACATACATAACATACACAGCAATAATTTTTAAAAAGCTAGGTATCATACAGTGTTCAACCCTGTGACTTCCTTCCTCTCTACCACCATTGCTTCCGCTCACTGGTTTACCTCGGGATCTGCCATGGCCAGGGGCATGATATTAACCATTGGCATCTTCATCTTGTTTCCTGAATTGGAATCTGTAGGAGTAAAGAAACAGGATAAAACACACAGGATACATTTTAAACCATTTTCCAGCAGACAAAGGGCTCATCCACACAAGGTGATGGATGTGGTTTGGAAGAGCGGTCTTTTTCCCCACAGATCTGGAATCACTCTCTCCAACTTCCCTCCAAATCCAATATCACAAGACCTCCCGCTCTTCTCCTTCCATCCTCCTCATTTTCTACTTTGTCTCCATCCTTTGTCTCTTTCTCTTCCTTGATATTGCCTCTCACACGTTTTACACAGCTCCACCACTAGGTGGCTCTTCTGCCTACTAAAAACTTACACATCCCAGAACGAACAATCCTGAAAACACAAGGACAACAAAGTGAAACCTAGTTCCTAAACCAGAATGAATAATCCTGAAGTGACATGCGGGGAAAGCCTATATGAACTGCCAGAGAATACCATAATAACTTGCACCCAGGATAGCTAAAATAGACCTCCATCTATATTACAGGAGCAGTGATTAGACACTGGACTTGCAGATCTTGCGGTCAAACAAGAGGCTTTGGCTCTCAGCTGCCTGTCCTGTCTGCCTGTCCTGTGTCAAAAGAAAGCAAAGCTACCCACTCTGGGCACGTTTGTTGGTCAGCGATTCCAGTTTCAGCGCCTTGGTGTCTGTGCTGAGCTTGGCAATCTGGTCATGGTGATTATAAACAAAAAAGACGGTCGCTGCCTGGCCAGCAATGAGCAACGCTGCCAGGATGGAAAGGGCCGTGTAGACAGTCTTGCGACTGGAAGAGCTCCTGCAAGATACAAGAAAGCCATTTTCAGCTGTTAGCTGTCTCTCCAGTTTCCTCTCATCTGGAGCAGCAGAAAAGCCCCCGCCCATTCCCTATTGCCGCCTTTGAACAGCAGAACAGGTTCAAAGTAGTCGCACGAAATGTAGCCTATCTCCTGTTCTTATTAACAACAAGGGAGTGCTTTGTCAAGTGGTGAAACTAGATTATGATGTCAGGAGATCTGTGGTTGGAGCTCATTACAATTTAGCCATACCTGTCAACCGCGGCTCCAGACAATCCGGGATCTGCGCACGATGGTTCTGCGCAAGTCGTGTTCTATGCATGCGTAGAAGGCTTTTACGCTTGCGGAGAACCCTTTTATGGTTCTACGCAAGCATAAAAGCCTTCTATGCATGCGTAGAATGCGACTTGCGCAGAAGGGATGCGCAGTACCTCTTTTCCCCCGCTGCCAATTCCAGGGTTTTGGCAGCTGCGGGCGGGAAATGGCGCAAATCGGCGCCGCAAATCGGGAAATCCCGGCCAATCCGGGAAGATTGACAGGTATGAATTTAGCTTCCAATAATTTTTAACAGTCGTAGAGGAAGGGTGAAACTGGATCATAGCTGTATCATTTTGCCTCTTTATAAATCTATGGTGAGGCCCCATCTGGAATACTGTGTACAGTTCTGGTCGCCATACCTCCAGAAGGATATTATGGAGTTGGAGAAAGTACAGAGGAGGGCAACCAGAATTATTAGGGGACTGGAACACCTTCCTTACCATCTGAGGCTGCAACGGTTGGGCCTCTTCACTCTTGAACGACGGCGTCTAAGAGGTGACCTGATTGAAGTTTATAAAATCATGCATGGTGTGGACAAAGTAGATAAGGAAAAACTGTTTTCCCTATTGCACAACACTAGAACTAGGGGGCACTCTATGAAACTTTTGGGTACTAGTTCTCAAACAAATAAGAGAAAGTACTTTTTCACCCAGAGGATTACTGGTCTATGGAACTCCCTGCCAGAAGAAGTGGTGACAGCTGTCAGTCTTGACAGCTTTAAGAAAGGATTAGACAAGTTCATGGAGGACAAGGGTATCAATGGCTATAATTATGGATACCTAAGGAAAACCTCCGGGTTGGAGAGAGAGGCAGGATATCTCTCAATGCCATTTCCAGGGAATCCTAAGCAGGTGAAGGCATCTGCTTAGGAATAATACCCTGAAGCAAATGGTGAGCCACTGTGTGAGACAGAATGCTCGACTGGATGGGCTGTGGCCTGTTCCAGCAAGGCTGTTCTTATGTTCTTAACTGGGATGTTGCCCTGTGGTGCCAAAATTTAGAGAAAATATCACACTTAAAGGTGAGTTGGCTGAGAATGTAAGGAAAATACAGTACCTGGCAACAACTCCCAGTGCAACTTGCTTTCCATATTTTTAAAGAGTAACTGCTGAGCAAGATGGAGAACAAAAATGAAAAAAAAAACCAGTTCATTTGTTAGGATTTTCTCCCTTTTTTTAGCACCTCCATTATTTAATTAATTTTGGTAATAGAGAGAATATAATACTTAACCAGCTCCAAAGGAAAAAAAGCTTGGGGAAACACCTAAATTCTAGCCAACCATTATCTACTTCACTTATGACATCATTTGTTGCTGGGTAGGCAGAACAGAAGAATAGAAGAGAACAACTGTTTGTTTCACTGGTTTAAAGCCAATGCCGAAATTATGGGCTTCTTTCCTCATAATTGAACCAACATTTAAACATGAGTTCAAGGAAGCTTTTATAAAAAGCATGTTACTCAGAATGAATTACATGTATTTTGACCCCAAGAAGATCAACCTGAGATACAAGGACGTCCTGTATTTTTTTTAATTTTGACAAACATCAGCCACAGAGGTGAAGGCAGAGAGAGAAAACAATCGTAGAATGACTGAGTTGGAAGGGGCCTTTTAGGCCATCGAGTCCAACCCCCTGCTCAATGCAGGAATCCAAATCAAAGCAGATCTGACAGGTGGCTGTTCAATTCTCCCTTGAGCTAGCTAATCCAGCTGGTTTTAATTGTTTACAAATTATATCCGAACACATATGCTCAAGCATAATGCAGCACATTTTGAAGATGACATTGATCCTTTTGAATTGTGCCTGTAGGTATTACTCAGAAGCACCTAGCTTCCAGCTTCCAGCCCCTTCTGTCTTCTTTTATCCCTTTGGGTGCCAAGGGAGATACAAGGTTCTTGTTCTGGCACTTCTAGCAGCCTACACCAGCATTATTTGGTGCTCTTGTAATGTGTCTTTGATGTTGTTTCTCCACCTTCCTCTGAGTCTGCCTCGTGGTCTTTGTCCTTCTCCTCTTTTCACAAATGCCTTGTATGGTATGGAAATCCCTTCTTGTGCCAGTGCTTAAATGAGGTAGAAAGACCTTTCACTTTATCACTGTCCTCAGTTGAGTTGGCCATTGACTGAGGGCTCAAAGCAACTTTGCTAAACATCCTGTATGATTGCTAGTGGTGCTCAGAGCAGTTATACCGTAGTTCATGGTGTTTTTGTCAGCGCAATTGCCCAAACAGTGACTGAAAAAGGTACTTCAAACAATATATGATGCATTACTTCTTTTTATGTGAAAAAAATCCTTTCTTTGATATAGTCACCATGAATTTTGTTTTATAGGCATTGTTAGAAATAATTAACAACATTACATAAGAACAGCCTTGCTGGAACAGGCCACAGAAGCCCATCCAGTCCAGCATTCTGTCGCACACAGTGGCTCACCATTTGCTTCAGGGTATTCCCAAGCAGATGCCTTAACCTGTTTGGGATTCCCTGGAAATGGCATTGAGAGATATCCTGCCTATCTCTCCAACCCGGAGGTTGTCCTTAGTTGTCCAATGTTAAAATTGTTTTTAGGGTTGCATTTATTTCTGCTCACTCCCTTATTCTGCTCTTGTTATATGTTAACAAGTTTGCATGCTAAACTTATCTTTACCTATAAGAAGTGGTGTGGACCATTGGTGTCCAGCATGCACGCCTGCACCCGTCCCTACTATCCTTAACTGAGCAGCCTGCACTTACCTGAAGACCCTTGGAGCATCGGCACAAAAGTCCGATCGCCGAGAGTGGGGCAATCGCCCCACAAATGCGAACAGCAAAAAAATTACAACTCCCAGCATCCTCCGTGCCATGACCCCTCAGACAATCAGGCTGAGGGATGCGAGTGTGAAGGAAAAGCACCATGCGCGGGAAAGCACCATGCGCGAAGTAAGAAAAACCCGCTGCTGCATCCAGGCCCCGGCTGCCGGCAATGAAGGCCGGCACTAGCCCCCACGCGACTTCGCTGGAGCTGTGGAGGGAAGACGGAGGCCCTCTTCTATCCACAGTCCCAGCGCGCCTTCTTTTATGTAGCAACGGGGAGAAGAGGGACTCCCCCTCCTCCCGGCTACCACACCGAAAACACGGCGAGGCCACCGGCAGCCTCAAGGTAAGTTGAGGCGGGGGAGGAACAACAGGCAGCACTTCATCAGGGGAGGCACATTCCCTGGCGAATGGCTGCCTGCCCCCTTTGTATTACCCACACCGCTGTTTTGAGAACTAACTCAAAACAGCGATGGGAGTAATTGAAAGGTGGCAGCCAGCCATCCGCAAGGGAGAGCACCTCCCCTGACGGATTGCTGTCTGCTGCCTTTCTTTTTTTCCCCATTAACTGTTTCAAAGGTTTTTCGAAACAGTTAATGGGGGGAAAAGAAAGGCAGCAGACAGTAATTCATTATGGGAGTCGATGTCCCTTTCAGATGACTGGCTGCCGCCTTTCTATTACCCCCACCGCTGTTTCGAGAACTAACATGAAACAGTGATGGGGGTAAAAGAAAGGCGGCAGCCAGCCATCTGCAAGGGAGAGCGACTCCCATAACGAATCACTGTCTACTGCCTTTCTCTCCCCCCCCATTAACTGTTTTGAAGAACGGGGTGGGGGAATCCACCCACCCCATGGGAGGGAAAGAGGGGGAACCTTACACCTCCCCCCCTCCCTCCCTACTCATCCGGACACAGCTTCCTGAATGGCAGCTTCCTCTCTCTCTCTCTCTCACACACACACTCACACACACACACACAACACCCCTGCCTTGCCAGGCAATTAATATCTATGTGTTGGTGGTTGGGGGGATTTGGAGGGGGGGTGCGCACACACACCAAAACCACCCCAACCAACCACTCACAGATAATAACTACCCAGCAGGGCCGGGCAAAAAAATACTAGTTCCTTTTAAAATGTATTCAGTCTGGTTCATAAGCAGAACATAATGCTTGTTGATAAAAGAAAACTCCAGTAGAATGAGGGTCTTCCACAGATAATAATTTTGTGTCAGAGATTACTCAAGGTTGAAAGGAAAGCAGCATTATTGGACACAAAATGGGCCAGAAAAATCTGTACATCATGTTGAAGTACAGATAGGAGCTTCCCAAGCAATCTCTGCCCTAGTAACTTCTGACATCATGAGCTATTTGCAATCTGATTGGCTTTGACTGTGCAATACAGCAAACATTAAAAAGTTTGTAGCATTTCAACTGTGTCATTATCTGAAATGGCTGTTGCAAAGAAATGATTATTTGTCCCAGGAAAAATAAGAAGCCATAAAGTCTGGTAACAAGAAGCAAAATTCAGGGGTACTAAGAACATGAGTCTAGAGACTACTTTGGAAACCCTACCTTCAAACCCATGTTCAACTATGAAGGAAATTAGGCATTCTTGATTAAGTTGACTATAACATGAACATCTTACAGAGTTGTTGTGAGAATAATATGTTCATAGACTGTAGTGGCTCAAGTAGTTAAGATGCTGACTGGGAAGCGGAAGGTCAGAATTTTGATTCCCGAGTACTGCAGGACGGAATGAGCTCCCATCTTTGTCCCAGCTCCTGCAAACCTAGCAGTTCAAAAGCAAGAAATTGCAAGTAGATAAATAGGGACTACTTTGGTGGGAAGGTAACAGCGCTCCATGCGCTCCGGTGTCATCATGCCTGCCACATGACCATAGAAACGTCTGCAGAAGCAGACAGCGCTGGCTCTTAGGCTTTGAAACAGAGATGAGCACTGAACCCTAGAGTCAGATATGACTGGCTTTCGAGCAAGGGGAACCTTTACCTTTACCTCTAGTTTGGAGCTTCTTTAATGAAAATTGATATGAAGATGAAATAAAGAAGTTCTATGCAGTGAAAGAGAAGGTGGTTATATTTTACTTTCCTCTCCCTCCGAAGTACACCATATTTAGGGGCAAGATGTTAAAGGTTAACAGAAAAATAGGCAACACATCTACCCCCCCATGCTAATGAATAGTTAACTAAATATAAAAATATTTTTGTTGTTTTAAATTGAAAAGGAATTAAATCTGGAATCTTCTGCTTACTATCAGCATTTTGCAATAAAGATACTGTACAGATATATTTTTTAGTATTTAGATTTCTCCTTACCTGAGAGTAACATTTCTGGAGGGGATAAGGGACATTAAGCTGCATTTCCAAAGAAGTGTTATAAATCACAATGTTCAATTTATAGGAAACAAATGAAATATCTCATGAAGTAGACAAAAAAGAGAGAGAAAGGAAGCTATCCATTGCATTTCAATGATGGAAATCAGTCCAAATAATCAACTGGTTTGAGCGTGTAACTAAATGTGGTGAAAGATCTCATGGACAGACTACAACAACCAAAATTCAGCACTTAGGTTTTTTAAAGCACTTTTCTTCCAAACTTACCTTGTGAAATGCTATAGTGATTCTCACCACCAGTTAGGTTGATCAAAGACACCATGTAAAAACCACACAACCAAACTAAATCTGATGAAGACTAATTATTGGATCATGAAAAGTCAAGATTAATGGTAAAAAAATGAGACAAAGCATTCATTTTCAGTGATATGAAAACCTAGGGCAGGAAGCATTCCTACTTCACAATCCTACCTATGTTCACTTAAAAGCAAGTTCTGCTATGCACAAAACTTGTAATTGCGCATAGAACTTATTCATTCCCCACTTTATCTTACCAAATCTTTAACATACAAAATCCCTTCAATTTTCAAAGGCCAAAGTACCCTATACATCTTCTCTTCTGTAGAGAGACTAGAAGCCAAGAATGAACACCCTAGAATGGCTTTTGCACTCAAATCCATTGGTGCTGCCTCTCTGCCTGCCACATTCCTGGAAGTTTCAAGCTTGAGTTACGCAGAAGGAAAGCCACACACTTACAAGTCTTTCAGCCTTTCATGTGCCTTCCTAACAAAGCATAGAGAAATTACATGTTGGAACTACAACTTCCAAAATCTCAATTTCTTTGGGAAAATCTGATGGTAGCCCCATGTGAATAACTAGAAGAGCAAGAGAAATAGAAGAAATCCCCACACAATATAAATACCGTGCTGGTTGTCCTATAGGACCAGCAGTTGGACTAGAGAGAAGGCTGTTCCCGTCATCTTCCATGGTGCAGATCTTCGGTGGCTGCGGCCAGTGGATGGAAGTAGCAGTGCTTTGCCTTGCACCAGCTCAGGGTCTGTCTGTGAAGGCTATCCTGTTCTTCAGAAGCTTCTTGAAGCACAGGGAAGTAGGAAGTGAAAGTTGCAGGACTGACAAAATTGGAAATACCCCTGGCCCTCTCTCCTCCGAGTCCTCCCACACCAGTCTCCTGTACAGGTCTACATATCATGTGGCTTTTATGATTGAAAAAAGCTCATTGGTCACTGAAAGCTCATCACCAGTTGGCAGGCAGAGTTCCTCATTTTATCGCTTCACCACATAGATGAAGTTGAGAGCACACCAACCAGCCTCCCGTTTCCCTGTCCTTCTGTCACATAAACACTGTCCCAGCTTATAGGGGTGGGGTGGAGGGATATTTTCATATACGATGGGAAGCAATACTAAATTCCATTCTTTGTGTTAAATATGTGTATATGGATACATATGATAATAGTGTGCTATCAAGTCTATTCTGATTTGGTGACCCTTTCCAGTTTTCTAGGTGAGCAATGCACAGAAGTGGCTTAGCCTTCCCTTCTTCTGGGGTTGCCCTGGGACTGTGCAGCTTGCCCAAGGGCTACACAGGCTGGCTTTACTCACAGGAGGCATAGTGGGGAATCAAACTCCCAATATCTCCACTGAACTATCCAGACAGGAAGCATACAGTATATACATGTACAATATGTGTAGTGTACAATATACCTGTACATTCATGACACATATATTCACAAAAACTAGTGGAATATATTTCAATACATTATTACAGGGACCTTGAATTCAAGAAACAATACAGAATTCATACAGATCTTTCCATGACATTAACTCTTCTGATCTCTCCCTATTTGTCTTTGCTATTGTCCATCACTGTGTCCTTTTCTGTGAGTGGATGGCTCTGTGAATGTTTCCACCACTCAAAAGGCTCATGATCCATCACTTGAGCCAAACAATTTCTATAAAGAAAATCATTTTCGAAGCCCAGCATCTTTTAAGGAGTAACAATTATGAAGCACATGTTATGAGCCATTTTTTCACTCTTTTGCCAGTGCTAAAAATAAATAAATAAAAGAACAACCTGCATCTCTTTAAAATGTTTTTAAAATCATGCTATCTGTGTAGAGAATATATAGAAATATTTTCTCTGATCAGATAAGGCTGTGTTTGGTAAATCACTAAAATATCTGTGTATGAGACTACACCCCGTCCCACTTTTAAAATGTCCCAGGATCTGGTATATTATATTTATGAGTGACTATAAAAGTTAGACCAGAGCCATGGTTTCAATTTATTATGTAAACATTAACTAGAAATCAACCTCCAAAAGAGTGGGAAGGGATTGTTGTTGTTCAGTCGTACAGTCGATTCCGACCCTTTGCGACCCTATGGACCATTGTCCTCCCGGCGCCTCTGTCCTACACCATCCCCCTCAGCCTTCCCAGTTCTGTGCCCATTGTGTCTACAATACCATCTAGCCATCTCATCTTTGGCCTCCCCCTTCTTCTTTTGCCCTCCACCTTTCCCAACATCAAGGCCTTCTCAAGAGAATCCTCCCTTCTCATTTGATGTCCAAAGTACTTTAGCTTCGCCTTTACTATTAGACCTTCCAAGGAGCAGTCAGGGTTGATTTCTTCTAAGATTGACCTATTTGTTCTCCTCGTTGTCCAGGGGACTCTCAAAACTCTCCTCCAACACCACATCTCAAAGGCGTCTATTCTTCTGCATTCAGCTTTCCTAATTGTCCAGCTCTCGCATCCATACATTGCCACCGGGAATACCATTGCTTTGACTATTCTAAATTTTGTTTGCAATGTGATGTCTCTGCTTTTCACTATGTTCCCCAGGTTTCTCATGGCTTGTCTCCCTAGAATCAGTCGCCTTTTTATTTCATGGCTGCAGTCCCCATCTGCAGTGATCTTTGCTCCTAAGAATGTAAAATCTGTTACTGCTTCTACTTCTTCCCCATCTATTTTCCAGGAACTGATAGGGCCTGTTGCCATTATCTTGGTTTTCTTGATATTGAGTCTCAAGCCAGCTTTTGCACTCTCCTCGTTCAGTCCAATCAAGAGGTTCCTTAGGTCTTCCTCACTTTCCGCCATTAGGGTGGTATCGTCTGCATATCTCAGATTTAAATGAAACAGGTTAGGAAAGAAAATTGTGCCCTGTCAAACATTTATTAACAATCCTGTAGCCAAAAATGATTAACCACAACATTTTAAAAAACTAAACATGAGTGGAATACAGAGTTTCAAAATTCATTAATATTGTTTCTGTCATTATTTCAGGAGAAACAGAGTAAATGCTGATTCATGGATGCCTTAATCATGCGTACAGTGACAGGACCATGATGATATATATGGTTGCCCCTGCCAATACAATTGTCACATTAAAGCAAACATTCATCGCAGACTACTGTGGGGTGTAGGCAATGGAAATGCTGGGGATAGGCATGTTCCTTGCTAAGGCAACATATACAGATATGAAAAGCATAAGAAAGACCACAGTAGGATAGCCCCATTAGCTTGTTGCAAAAACAAGAAAATCCTCTAGTGGCTTAATCAGCCAAAGCCATTCAACTAAAGTCCAGTGAAAACATGTACACTCTTTGTCTTATGTTCCTCAATTTGCTGCCAGATGGACTGAGTTTCTTTTCCTTTTCATCAAATCTTGCTTAATTTAGATTGTTCATTGGTATCAGGACCCACCCTCTCTTCCGCATTATGGTGCTTAGTTACAGTGATGCAATGAAGCACGTCCTGTCCTGTTCGGGAGAACCGGTAGCGAAAATTCCCCCAGGCCATGCCCACCTGGTCCATACCTGTCAACCCGCGGCTCCAGAAAAACAGGACCTGCGCACATCGCTTGTGCGCAGGTCGCATTCCACGCATGCGTGGAAAGGTTTTACCCCTTCCACGCATGCGCGGAAGCGCTACACCGCTTGCGCAGCCCTCACACAAGCGACGTAGCGCTTCCGCGCATGGGTGGAAGGAGTAAAGCATTTCCCCCGCTGCCAAATTACGGGGTTTTGGCAGCGGGGGCCGGGTTATGACGTCAATCGACGTCAATTTATGGGGTAATCCCGGCCAAATCGGGAAGGTTGACAGGTATGACCTGGTCAGCTATGCCCACCTCTATATCCCATTGTGTTGGCCATGCCCACAGATTTGGCCTCACCCACAGAGGTGGCAGTAAAAAATTTTTTGAGTGCATCACTGCTTAGTTATCTGCTAATTGTCAGGTCGACAGAGCTGTATTTTATTTATTTATTTATTTATTGAACTTGTATTGCCGCCTTTCTTGCCTCGGCAACCCAAGGTGGCTCACATCAGTATAAAAACAACATCAAACCACCAAATAATAAAACTATAAACTACTAGCAAAGCTTGCCCAGTGTTGCCGGGCTGTTTTAAATGGTGTTGGAAAGTTTTTGTTGTTGTTGTTGTTAATGTTTGTAAAGAAGAGGTGAGTCTATAATTGAAATTTTTAAAAATTTTATTTATACAAAAAAAGTTTGATGGCCTGTTATAAACTGTGATGAGTTTTGTTTGGTGTTTTGGTTTTGTGGATGAAAAAAAAGAATAAAGGATGATATACTTTTTTGAAAAACTCTTGGGGCCTTTTGTGTGGGGCTATTGTGTCTTTTTGAATTTTTTTTATTATTGTGGGCAGCAAGTGCTGCTGGTAGGGGTTATCATGTATTTTGACTGTTTTTTCTCTCGTGGCCTCTGGGTGGAGCTTCTTCCAGCAAGTAGTCTCTTTCTTTATTCATTTCTTTCCAGTCATTGTGGTATGAGGTCGTGTGGTGGTGAGTTGGCTGTTTTTCTTTATTTGGGGTGGTGGTGGTGGTTGGATTTTGTGGTGTTTGGCTGGGTGCTGGGTGTGTTTGGAAATGTTTGTTGTTGTTTACTTTTTGGTGTTATTTTTGTTTGTTTTTGTGTATTTTTGAATGTTTTTGATTGTTTGTTTTTGTGTTTTTTGGTGTCCTATGGGGGGGATCCCCTCTCTGCCATCTCCCCTGGCTCTGGAAGGCTTGGGGGGACAGGCTCCTTCTGTCCCCCCAAACCTTCCAGACTCATGGGACCCAGGAGAGGGGATCGAATTCATGCCACCTTCTGATATTAAAATGGAAATCTCAATTGTGGTTTCCCCTTTAATATCAATGGGGGGGTTGTGATCCCCCTCTCCGCTGGCTTCCTTGGGTTTGGGAGGGTTGGGTTGAGAAAAGGAGTCTGTCTCCCCAACCCTTCTGGACCCAGGAGAGCCATCGAGAGGGGGATTCCCCCCACCTCCGTTTTTAAAGAGAAGTAACCGCTTGGTCTCTTTAATATGGGGCGTGAGTGGGGGGGGAGAGAGGGGAATCTCCTCTCTGCCAGGTCCCCTGGGGTCAGGAGGGTTGGGGAAACAGGCTCCTTTTGTCCCCCCAAACCTTCCAGACTCATGGGACCCAGGAGAGGAGATCGAATCCAGGCTACCCTCTGATATTAAAAGGGAAATATCAATTGGGGATTCCCCTTTAATATCGGGGGGGGGTGATCCCCCTCTCCGCTGGCTTCCTTGGGTTTGGGAGGGTTGGGTTGAGAAAAAGGGTTTGTCTCCCCAACCCTTCCGGTCCCAGGAGAGCCATCGGAGAGGGGGATTCCCCCCCAACTCTGTTTTTAAAGAGAAGTAACCGCTTGGTTTCTTCTCTTTAATATGGGGTGTGTGTGTGGGGGGGAGGGGAATCCCCTCTCTGCCAGGTCCCCTGGGGTCAGGAGGGTTGGGGAGACAGACTCCTTTGGTCCCCCAACCCTCTCAACCCCAGGGGAGCCAGTAGAGAGGGGGAGCACAACACCCCCCCCCAGTGATATTAAAGGGGAAACTCCGATTAGGAGCTTCAGGCGCGTTGGGGAGGGGGGCTTTGGTTCCCGCAGCTTGGGGGACTTGCTCTCCTGGTGTTTTTGTTTTTGTTTTATTTTTTGGGCTCCGGCTTCCTCAGCGTTCTGTGCGCTCATGGCGCGCAGGACACTGGGGCTTGTAGTTATGGGTTGGTGCTTTGTGTTTGTGCTGCGTTTTTTTAAAATGGTTTTCTTTTTATTGGCTGTGGCGCGTTTTCGAACGCTGCGCCGTGCAAGAGCCTCTCAGCCTGATTGGCTCTGGCACGGCGCGGCGCAAGGAATGTTGGGAAGTGAAGTTGTTTCCCTTTCTTCGCGTTTGTGGGGCTGTTGCCCCATTGCCGGTTTTCTCAATCCTTCGTTGACCTGCGGACCCAGATCGGCTGTGTGCAGGAAGGGTGAGTGCAGGCAAGTAGGGTGAGGCATAGCAACCTATAGCCAGTTCCAACGGTTAACCCTTGGTTTTATAGGTTAAGATTAAGACATCCATTAAAAAAAACCACTCCTCATTAAAAAAAAACCAGGCAGGGCTAAATAAGCCAGCAGGGCAGGGTTGTGGTGCCTGGTGCACCTCCAGACCTGATGGCAAAGCCAGGTTTTTAGTGCATTTCTGAATGGGGGGGCAACTCCGCCTGGAGGCACAGTTCTGTTGGCAGAAGGTTCCAAAGGGCCGGGGTGGTTGCCGAGAATGCTCTCCTCCTGGTCCCAGCAAGGCGAGCTTCCCTCGCTGATGGGCCCATCAGAGAGCTCTTACGGTCCGCCCTCATAGAACGGGTTGACAACCTTGGGATGATGCGGTCTATTATGGAAGTGCTTCTGGAAAGTCTCGTATGGTGAGACTCTCCAGAAGCACTACATTCAACTTTAGAAAAAGTCACATGGCTCATCGTAGAGTGCATCAGATTTTTATAGCATGACAATACTCTGGAATGTTACAATTGTCATGGCTGTTATGGGTACTTGTCACATCTATAGTAGCAGGGGAGGCCATATCAGTTCAGATACACCCACATGTGTCAAAAACTGTGATGCTTTTACTGAGTTATACTATTGACCCATCCAGCCAAATGTGGCTTACTTTGACAATGGGCACTTTGAGATATTAGGTAAATGTGTTTCCTCATGAAACAAACATTCCTTTGCTGATGACACCCAACTGAAACAACTGTAGCCACACAAACCGATCCTCCTGAGCCATATGCCCTTCTAACATTTTTGCTCTAGACAATAAGATATCTCATAATCAAAAAACAAAACAAAAAAAACACCCTCCTGTTCAAACACTTACCCTCTTTAATTATGGCAACATTCTCCAAGCTGCTGCTCTTGAGAATTTTACCTTATTCTTATTACAGCTTACATCTCTCCTGACCAACATGGCCATTGGCTAGGGGCAGGGGTGGCCACTGAAGTTCAACTCATCTGGAGACAAGCTGCTTGGAGTAGGCTGCTTTATGGCACGGCCACCATCAGAAATTTCTGGGCCCCATACTGAACAATCCTATTGGGACACACACACACACACACACACACACACACACACACACACACACACGCACGCACGCACGCACGCACGCACGCACACACGCACGCACGCACGCACGCACGCACAGAGTAATGTCACAGTTATGGCCACCGGCGGCAGGCCCCCTGTTAGCTTCGGGCCCTATATGGCAGAACATCATTGCCCTGTTCCTAGGAAAATTGTATAATCTACTGCTGCTTTTTGAAAAATGGAAAAAATGTGAGGAAGCAACACTTTATTTTCCACCAAATGAGTCACAAAACAGAACTCAGAAGAGGATCCTGAAAACTAAAAACTTACCAGGAACAAACTAATTGATATTTCCTCTAAAAGATCCACTTATGAGCAATTGTTCCCTCTGACGTATTCCTACCAAACACAGACACAAAAGCAGATCTATGGTGCAGAATAGATTCTGTCAAATTTTGTACCCAGTTTCTTTAAATGTCAGGGATTTTCTATTCATAAGGACAATTTGAAGTAGCCTAGTACCACCCAAACCACATGAAACAACTCCTTCTTTTACAAGGAAACATTTCTAGCATTCAGAATAACAGAATTTATAACACTAAACAAAAGTCCCCATGGACTAAAAAGGGCAAGCCAAAATACCCAGTCTCTTTTTCAGACTAAGCAGTTCAGGCAGTACTCAACTGTTGAGCAAAATATATGAAAAGAACAAAAAATGAATTTCAGTCAGATGATAGTTTTGCGCCATTTCTTCAAGCGCTTTGAAAGAAGCAAGAAAAGGACAGTGCTATGATAATCCTATTGCCTCCATTGAGCAGATTTTTAAAGCAAATTCAATAGCAACCATTTCCAACATATCTTACAGGTATTAATGAAATATCAGTGCCTGCAAAAATCTTAGATCTTGTTTTCAGGTTTCAGTAGATATTAGGTGGGGTACACAGAAAGAGCCTCCTCAAAGATTGTGGTATTTTTGAACCGCAATTGGGCATATCGTGGTAACAGCAACTTTGTGTTGCCGGTTACTCTTTCTTATACTGTGTCAGGCGAAATAAACTGCAGAATGAATTCAGCAAAAGGTGTCTTCATTTTGGCAGTTTCACATCTGGCCTAGACACAGAAGTAAATGTTAGTTATGATGTTCTATGGGGAAAGCATGGATTCTGCATGCCTGATTTCTTTTCGTTTTGCATTGGGATTAGTAGGTGTCTTTAATCATGTGGCTAATGGTATGGAGCCAAGGATAAAAGTCAGATCTCTCTCTCTCTCTCTGTGTTTTTTCTCTCTCTCACACACACAGCCACCAGACTTTTAAGGAAGGAGAGAGGATGTCTGGGGGTAGCCTCCTTCAGAGGGGAGGGACTCCACTTGCCCAAGTGGGCAAGCCATAGTAAGAACTCTAGAGACCAAGAACTATAAAGTTTCCATTTACATCTCAGGGAGCCAGCATTTCCCATCTTAATACCTGCTTCCATTTGCCTTTTCAGTACAATGTTACCAATGTGGCCAACCTTTTTATGTCACGAACCCGACCACTCCCATGGATAACTGAGCAGGCCTGACCATGCCCCTGGAAGCAGGAACATTTATGACCATTGTAAATGCGCCCACTTCCGCATTTACGACAGTCAAAGGTGTGTTTGTGCATGCACGGGCATGTTTTACAGCTGATATAAATGCGCCTGCTTCCACTTCCGGGTGTGGCAGAGGCGGCAATGGGCCAGGTGGGATGCATACCTATCAACCATCCCGTTTTACCCAGGGAAACCCCTTATTTTTACCCCTTTTCCCGCCCACTCCCATTTTATCAATTTCCCCGTATTTTCCCTTATTTTTTAAAAAGAAATATCCTGAGCAGAGCCCTCACAGGCAAAGCTGCAGTATTTTTTTCTGGCCACCAGAGGTTGCTGTGTGGCTTTTCGCTTGTGGAAGGGGAGAGAGAGAGGGTGTGTGTGTGTGTGTGGGCATTCTGTAGTTAGTTTCTCTTTCATTTTCCTGCCAGCCACATGACCAATATGGCGGCTTCGTTTCATTCTGGGAGGGACGGGAGTCTACTCTAGAGGTGAGCAATATTTCATATATGCAGGGGCAAATCAGCTCTTGGTCTGGGGGCAGAGACTTCTCTCTCACTCTCATGCTTTATTGAGCTGTTTCTTCTGTCCTGGCTGGAGGATTCCGTTTCTAGAGTTCTAGAGTTAACTTGGGAGGATGTGTGTGTGGGGGATGGTGCTTGCTCACTATATGCTAAAGGTAAAGGTTTCCCTTGCTCGAAAGCCAGAGGTATCTAGAGTGCCAAGGTTCGCCATCACAGTCATAAATTCCTACATTATATGAGAGGGGAGGGTTCCATTTCTGTTCTAGAGTTAACTTGGGGGGTGGGGGCATGGGGGATGGGGGATGGTGCTTGCTCACTATATGCTAAAGGTAAAGGTTTCCCTTGCTCAAAAGCCAGTAGTATCTAGAGTGCCTAGGTTCGCCATCACAGTCATAGATTCCTACATTATATGAGAGAGGGGAGGGTTCCAGTCGTATCCGACTCTAGGGATCAGTGTTCTTCTGTTTCAAAGCCGAAGAGCCAGCATTGTCTGCGTCTGCACATTTCCATGGTCATGTGGCAGGCATGACTAGACACCAGAGCACACAGAATGCTGTTACCTTCCCACCAAAGTGGTCCCTATTTATCTACTTGCAATTTCTTGCTTTCGAACTGCTAGGATGGCAGGAGCTAGGACAAAGACGGGAGCTCAATCCGTCCTGCAGTACTCGGGAATCGAACTGCTGACCTTCTGCCTCCCAGTCAGCATCTTAGTCACTTAAGCCACTGAGTAAACAAGAAAGAAAACAAAAGTCCCCCAAGAAAATGGGGAAAGGGTTCTTTGGCCCACACAGCTTTGTGCCCATTACATCTACAATACCATCTAGCCATCTTATTTTTGGCCACCCCCTTCTTTTGTCCTCCCCCTTTCCCAGCATCAAGGCCTTCTCAAGTGAGTCCTCCCTTCTCATTTGATGTCCAAAGTACTTTAGTGTCATCTTTACTATTTGACCTTTAATGAGCAGTCATGGTTGATTTCTTCTAGGATTGATCTATTACTAACACCACATTTCAAAGGCATCTATTTTTCTGCGCTCAGCTTTCCTAATGGTCCAGCTCTCACACCCATACATTACCACCGGGAATACCATTGCTTTGACTATGCAATTTTTTGTTTGCAAGGTGATGCCTCTACTTTTAACTATGTTCCCCAGGTTTCTCATAGCTTGTTTCCCAAGTGTCAGTCGCCTTTTTATTTCACGGCTGCAATCACCATCTGCAGAGATCTTTGATCCTAAGAAAGTAAAATCTGCCAGTTGTATCCAACTCTAGGGTGCAGTGCTCATCTCCATTTACAGCCAAAGAGCCAGTGCTGTCTGTGTTTGCAGACATTTTCATGGCCATGTGGCAGGCATGACTAGAGCCCAGCAAGTCACATGGCTATATTTGGCCACACCCACAGAATGGTGTGGCCAAAATTTCCCTTATTTTCAAATCCAAAAGTTGACAGGTATGGTGGGATGGCATCAGGGGCTGGCCTGCAGGCCATAGGTTGGGAACCCCTCCCATATATTGCCTGAATCACAGCCCAAAAACCTTTTTCAAGGAGCGATGGTAGTTTCTAGAATAGCTGTCAAAGCATGCACCAGTCTTTTATTCCTGAAATGTTTGAAGTGGTAGCTGTGTTAGTTTCTGAGAGTAAATAAAACGGAACAGTAAAAAAAGACAAAAAATGTTGTGACACCTTAAAGACTAACTCCTTAGTCTTTAAGGCAGGGGTGCCCAAACTACGGTCCATGGGCCAGATATAGTCCCTGACATCAATTCATCCGGCCCCCGAAGCCCTCGTCGCTCCCTGAAGTGGAAGTAAAACATGCTCATACAGGCGCATTTTACTTCCAGGAGCGATGAGGACTTTGTGGGCTGGATGAATTGGTGTCAGGGGCCAGATCTGCCACCTGCAGGCCAAAATATGTCGGCACCCCTGCCTTAAGGTGCCACAACTTTTGTCTTTTTGCTGTTCCATTTTATTTACTCTCAGATATCCTTTATTCCTGATACTGTCAGTATGTTCTCCTTTGCTAGTTTAAGTCCTTTGGATGTTTCTTGCTATGTAAAGCTTGTTACATGAGCCTCTGCAAAAGCGTTACAGGTAGTCAAATGTCTCAGTTTGAACTTCTGCCAAGCATTGTAGTCAACATATCAAATGACAAGCATATTAACATTGACTGCGACAGTGCTACCTTTGAGGCAATATGCTCTCAATGAAATGCTGTTTTTCTCTAGGCTCTTTCAACAAACACGAACGCATGTCTCCAACACTTTATTCCTTTGAGGGAGATCAGGTTTGTTTCTGCATCTCAGTTATCCAGGATGAGAGCTGTGAAGCATGAGATAAGACAGTCTGAAGGTTTTGTATAAATGGAAATATACAACGTGGACAGATAGTCTGGCTCCTGATATCCACGTCCACAACAAGATGCATGAAGGCACAACACACACCAGTAACTTATCTGCCTTTCAATCATCTCAGAAAATTCAAACAACGTAAAATACAAAACTAAGGTACTGGCAAATGGACTATATTGTAAGAATCATGTCCAACTAATGATGACAGAGTGGGCCTACCCAATGTACCTGGTTAACCCTGTCCTGTCCATCAGGAAAACCAGAAGCCTGTACTTGCGGGACTTTTATTAACTTTTAACCATTTAGTTCTCAACCTTTTAAAGCTGTGGGCTGGGTCACACTCCCTCAGACAGCTTTGGGGGCCAGATGGCCATTTTGCCCTTCCTCCACCACATTGCACTTCATGGTGTGGGGGAGGCAGTGGGGGCCACATGAAATGGTGTCACGGGCCTCAGGTTGAGAATTCCTGATTTACAGTAAAACGTCACTGATCATCCAGTAGCACAATCTCTTCCCCCTTCTTGTTCTACATCACAAGGAAGGTTGTCTTTGAGCTCCTAGAATAAGTCTTAGGACTGTGCCAGGAATTCAGGGGCAACTGCGAAGTCTTTATAAACTGGTCCAGGTTTCTTATGCTAGGGTTGCCATAATTCTTTCCCACCAAATTAGGACAGCCACATGACATTATTGCATTCTTCAAACTGTGCATGCATCAGATGGGGATGTCGAGGCGGCCAGGGCTCCAAGACCTCACAGAATCCCCGCTTGGAGTGGGCGGCTTCCATCTCCCCCCTTTTTCCCAGTGGCTCCGTGAGCTGGAGCTCTTTAGGCTGGTGCTCCATCATGCCTCTTGCCTGCGCCATTGCTCAAAGTGAGCCAAGGGATTTTTGCAGTTAATTTACTGCCTCCCTGCCTTTCTTTCAATTATTCTGCTTGCAAGCATCTCGCCCTCCCCAGCGGGCTTCTCAGGGTGCTGTTTTGCCTTCACTGCTTGCAAGCAGGATAACTGAAAGGCAGGGAGGCAATGAATTAACTCTTTGCAAAATTCCCTTGGTGTGTGTGATCTTGCTTCCTTTTTTTGAATTTAAAAATCCAGGACTTTTACGTTTTTTTCTTGAACTGGCTGGGACAATTAGCTTGATTCCGGGAAAATCCCAGAAAAACAGGACATATGGCAACCCTATCTTATGTATTACTCCAACTCCTGTTCCGGGTTCCACATATCCTGTGACAAATTTTTTCTGTGCCTTCACCCCAGTAAATCTTGGGCACTTTTGAACTGCTCTTGACCAGGGGTATCACTTTTACTGGCATACCAAGCCTAATGGGAGCACCAGTTAAAGGGGGCCCTTTGTTTCTACCTTATTTTCCTCACAGAATCTATCTACACCAGCTTCAGCACTTTTATCCCCCACTTCTTCTACCTCCCAATCATCTCAGGGAAAGTCACTCACACCAACTCTCACCTCTCGCAGCATATTTTCTCAACTCAAACCCCCACAATCTCCTCACCTTCCTCTTTCATACTGCCTTCTTCTCAGCCACCAAATCTTCTCCCATGCCTATGGGACACAGCTGCATGCAAAATATCCCCTGGATCTGGAGGCTTTCGGGGTCCTCAGACTTTCCTTCTTACAATGACTTCACTGCTCCCCTCCTCTGGAGGCATTTTGGCATTGTACCACTTTTATTCAAGGTTACAAAGGCTGTTATTGTACTCTGAAAAGTACCAACTTCTAGTGTCAGCACTGTGGCCAGTAAAAATGTCAGTCTACAGGGACAGATTAGGAGAGGTAACAACTATTACTTCGTGTGCGGACTCCTTTTGTAAAAGATTAAATATTTTGCTAACTTGATTTATGCATGTATTTTAAAAATATATACCATCCCTTCATCCACAAAGGACCCCTGTGTGCAGTATACATCATTAAACAAATCATAAAATTATAAAGAACACATTATTCTTCACTTTGAGAACATGAAGACACTATCCTCAGTTTATAACAATATATCTTCACCCTGTGCCAAGTAGCACAGAATAAAGCTCACCCTTGCTCGAAGGCCAGCTGTATCTGACTCCAGGGTTCAGTGCTCATCTCTGTTTATAGCCAAAGAGCCAGTGCTCTCTGCAGATATTCCTGTGGACACGTGGTAGGCATGACTAGACACTGGTGCACATAGAACAGTTTATCCCACTGAAGTTGTACCTATTTATCTACTTGCAATTTCTTGCTTTCAAACTGCGAGGTAGGCAGGAGCTGGGACAGAGATGGGAGCTCAATCCGTCGTGCAGCACTCAAGTCTCAAACTGACCTTCCAGTCGTCAGGTTCAGCGTCTTAATGACTAAACCACCACATTCTCAGTACATAATAGCATCACAATATAAACCTGGGGCGCTCAAACTACAGCCCACAGGGCAGATACGGCCCACGGCACCCAATCATCTGGCTCACGCTGCTCTTGTGACTCCCGGAATCAGAAGTAAAACAAACATGCGCATAATGCTGCTGTAAATGACATGTAGCTGTTGTAAACGCGTTTTACTTCCGCTTCCGGTGATAGGAACCACATGACCGGCACGCGGCCTGAAAAGTTTGGGCACCCCTGATATAAACTAATAAGAAAAGGGATACAACAGAAATTCCTGAAAGAGTTATTAACATGTTTTTAAAAATTCCCAGAGTGACTGCTTCTCAAGTAAGTATTTACTGGGGGGGGGGGGGGGAGCCCAAAGGCAACTCAAAGATACTCAAGAACCAACAGACAGTTTATTGGAAAACTTTAATGTTATAGGATAACAGTCACTGTTTAGAGACGACGACCACGGCGACCGCCCTTTCTGCGGGTGCTGTCTGATGGAATGGGGGTGACATCCTCTGTGGAGAAATAAGCATTCAGAAATAAGTTTCTAGGGTTAATCATTTTACAGTGTATAATTCGCAACCACTCTTCTTTTTCTAAACATGCAACACACACACACACACTTCCAATACAGATTGCATTTTCGGCTTCTAAAATTCAGGATGTGAAAGTCCAGGATGCAGAAGCTTAGGTACTTTCCCTCTGCATCAGTGTAAACCAAAGACACAGCTACTATGCAATACATAAACAACATGTAATGCAATGAGATCTTTCAATATCAAAAGTACTATTAATGTGATGCCCAATGCTTTTCCTGACTATTTTCTCCCTGAATCTCTTAATTACCTGAGCTGTTGGGTTGCCTCTTTATCTAATCTGTAATATCTCAACACTTAAAAGTCTTATTCCAGAAGTGAGCACTTTTGGCCATCTGGAAGTTTAGGCTTCATTTTTAGAGGTCCTAAACGGCATGGTCCATGGGATAAGAAATTATGGGAGAGGCCATTGAAAACATGGAGAGGTAAAGGTTCCCTACTTTGCCTTATACATTGCATCCTTTAAGATATAGCTACATCACACACATCCTGTAAGAGAAGTCTTGCAAAGCTGAAAGAGCTGGTTTGTCAAGGCAGAAAAGACAAGACATAGTTGAAGATGCATTTCTTCAAGTGCATCTGTTTGGGAGACCTTTCAAAGGCAAAAGCCAACTTTCTATTCCTCAAGGCAACTCACCAATGCGTCCAATCTTCATGCCAGATCGAGCCAAAGCCCTGAGGGCTGACTGGGCTCCGGGTCCAGGAGTCTTTGTCCTGCAAAGAAAAAACCAGCTGGTCTGACCTTATGGCACTTTATTTATTTACTTAATCACATTTTTACTGCCACCCTCTCACCGAGGTGACTCAGAGCGGCTTACACATATAAAAACACCACAAATAAAAACTACAGAATAGGATAAAAGACGTTAAAATATTAAATTGTTAAAATTTAAAAAGGAAAAAGTGACTCTATAATAGATTGAACCAAAGATCAGGGTGGGAAGAGATGGAACAGCAGCTAACTAGCCAATGTTGCCACTGAGATGGTCTAATTCATTAGGATTCTTTCTTAAGGAAAACCATGTGATTTGCAGGTAGTGTCACAGGCTCATCTTTGCTGAGTTTATGTTAAAGGACAGGAAGCATTATGTGATAATAGTTTATAGATTTTTCACTCAACTTGATCTTATTGTCCAGGATCCTATTGGTATTTCTGTAAAATTTGCAGTTTTCTGCAACCTACTGATGAGATGGGGATGGGTGTCCGCTTTAGCTACATGCCTGGCATGCACCTAATTTCACAACATAATTGCTCCCTGGCTTATCTACTAGTGGCAATTAGCTCTGGCAAGTTACAGAAGCCTTACATGAGCACCTGCAGGAATCTAGCTACTGTCTGTAAAAGGTGTCTCATATTTATGTAACTATGCTGGCCTGTCTTGCTTAGGATACTTACTACTCAAAGTACACCGTCCATTTCATATACCAGGCACTACCCCAGTGAATTCATATGACCTGTCTTTGTTTTCACTTTCTACAGACCTATTCAGCAGCAACGCTTTTTTGTGCAGACTACAGAATGACAATACAGAAAAAATAGTAGTAATCATACTGGCTTCTTGTCAATGCCACTACTGTACAGCATGGGCAAAAACTTTAATCAAATCACATCCAGGCCTATTTTAACATTACAATTCAGAAGGTTAAAAGAAAAGGCAACCACATATCCACCCATATTAACATCTTATCTGCATTCAATGACACCAGGGATGTTCTCTTTATCCCTTCATATACACTTTCATTTAGTTACCAAACAGCTGGCTCCAGGTGTGCTGAACTACAGCAGCCCACATGGCCAATTGACAGCTTACCAGTAGAATAATGAGAGTGACAGTCAACACATTGGGAGAGAACCAGATTCTGCAAAGCTGTGCTATACAATAATATTATGGAACATTCACCATGTCAAGTCTCTCAACAGGATATTACACTCTGAGTGAGAGTAGTACAGTATATAATTGCACATACCTGTTTCCACCTGTAGCCCTCAGCTTGATGTGCAGGGCTGTTATGCCCAGTTCCTTACATCTCTGAGCGACATCCTGGGCAGCCAGCATAGCCGCGTAAGGAGAAGACTCATCCCTGTCAGCTTTTACTTTCATGCCACCAGTTACTCGGCAGATTGTTTCTCTGAAAAGGAAGTTTATTAGTGGAGGAACCCATGACCAGTATCGTTTTTATACAAGACACAAAGCATGAAATTCCTAATCAAACAAACACATCTACTTCGTTTCGTTGCTGAAATACCTCTAAAATATGCACTAAGCAAAAGCAAAATCTTAACACCCACTTAACTGTAGCTGCCATTTCAAGTTGTAGCAGAATGGAGAGGGGTACCTATAATGTCCAACATTCCCAACTACCGGAAGGCAGATATAGGCTGAATATTAGGAAACCCTCTTAACGGTCAGAGCAGGGGTTCCCCAACCTACAACCCACAGGCTGGACCTGGCCCGCGACGCCATTCCATCCAACCCATCAACGCCTCCACTGCACCCAGACGTGGAAGCGGGCGTTTACGTTAACCATAAAATTGGCCTGCACATATGCAAATGCACCCGTGGCTGTAGTAAACATGAAAGTGGGTGCATTTACAGAAGCCGTAAATGTGCCCGCTTCCACTGGTTGTGGTCTGGCCTGCTCAGCTGTCCAGGGGCATGGTCATGCCCGCAGCGTGAAAAGGTTGGCCACTCCTGGGTTAGAGCAGTATGATAGTGGAACTAACTGCCTCGAGAGGTGTTGAGCGTTGCAATACTGGCAGCAATCAAGAGAGAATTGGGCAACCACCTGTCATATCTGCTTTGATTTCGGTTCCCGCACTGAGCAGGGGGTTGGATTCCATACCCTAAAAGGTCCCTTCCAACTCAAGTTATTCTATGAATGTTCTGTTGTGCCACACATTCTCATTTCACTCCAATCTTCTTGGACAATCTTTGATTCTAATCAAGGAAGGGCTTCTATTCCATTGCCCCCATATTCAATCCATGCTCTGTATGCAGTACCAGTGATAAGTCACATACTGCTGCAACTACAAGGCTAATATAGAGCTGGAAAGAAAAATGTGTGACCCATCAAGCCAAATATCAGCTTCTAATCATAAACTGTGACAGTCCAGGTAGTTGTTAGGGATGTGCCATTCATATTTTTTGAACTTAAACCCACAGATTTCTTCTTTGTGGGAATTCCACTGGACAGGTCCACCTCTACAGACATCTAAGTGTGGCACATCTAGAGAAATGGGTAGCTGGAAGACTTCATACCCTAAGCTTCCTGCTCAAAAAGAAAGCTACCCAGTGCTTGCTGGGAGACAAAACTTCTGATGCCCATTCTCCTGAAGTATATTTGACTTCATTAGTCCAGAACTAACAGGTGAATTATACACTGGGTAGTTAAGGAAACATACACTGATAATCTTTATATGCTCATACTGAAAATGCGGTGCAAAAGATATTCAGCAAAAAGTCTCAAACATGTGCTTACTCACTTGCCAGACAGGTCAGTTACATGGACAAAAGTGTCATTGAAGGAAGCGAAGATGTGGCAGACTCCAAACACATTTTCTCCTTCGGCAACTTGAGGTCCCAAACTAATAACCTGTTCTTCCTTCTTTTCTTTACCCTTACGAGGTGCCATTTCTGTGCAGGAATGCAAAAAGTCATGAAGGAGACAAAAGACCACAAAATACTTACTTTTGAAGCAGAACTTTTTGTAACAATAATTACATGCTGTCAAGTTTATTTCCGCTGATGGCTATCATCTCCTGGTTTTTAAAAATTTAGACTACTCATAAGTGGATTAATACTCCCTTCTTCTTGGGGGACACCCTGGGACTGTGCAACTTGCACACCACAAGTCCAACTCATGCATGCAGGCCACTAAAAAGGGAGACACATGGCTGAATGACATTTATTCCACTTTGGGGATAATTTTCACTTCTAAAAATCAGTGAAGGCGGCCGGAGACTACTTTTTAAAGTTGCATCAAACTGTTAACAATTTTTCACCCCACAAGAAATCTTGCAGGAGGAAGAAGGCTGTCAACCTTTAATGGACTGTTTATACTTCCTTCCTGAGACCTGCTTGTACCTGCATATGGGACATACAGGTACAGTAATACCTCATACAAAGTCCGCTTCATACAACATCGAATTCATTAATTGCCTAATTCCTTGAAAAAAGTTGCCTCATACAAAGTCGCTGCAACTTTGTATGAGGCATTGGGGTTTTTCCCAGGTTGCATTGTGCCTGGGCAGTATAAAAGGCAGGACACGTGCGCATTGCTCTTGTGGGTTTTGCACAAGGCAAAAAGTGTTTAGGAGTGGTTTTGAGCGCGGTTTTGGTTTTTTTTTTGAATTTTTTCATCAGAAATTTTAGAAGCATTCCTATGATTTTTTCAGCATTCTTCAGGTTCTTGGACAATTAGGGTTGTTTGACGTGTTTTTATAAAGTATTTAGCCTTTAGACAATGATTTCTTAAAGTTCTGTCAGTTTCCTATCTATTTCCTGGACTTTGCCCTGAATTCTGTGCTGTTACAGTACAATGTATCTCTATGGAAACGACGTTGTATGAAGCATCGCAGCAAGGATTTGGACGTTGTATGAGGCATCGCGGCTAGGATTTTGCATGCCTCATACAAAGTCCAAATCCATATAAAGTCCAAACTTGTGGAACCAAGTTTGGATGTTGTATGAGGTATCACTGTATGTGTAAAATGAAACAACTCCTGCAATTACTTCCTTGCTCCTCTGGCGAAGAAAGGGTAGCCTGAAAAGCCAACAACTACTGGTGGATTCTCCTGCCAACCTAGCAGTTCAAAAGCAAGAAATTGCAAGTAGATAAATAGGGACCACTTCGGTGGGAAGGTAAACAGTGTTCCATGCGCTCCGGTGTCTAGTCATGCCTGCCGCATGACCACAGAAACGTCTGCAGAAGCAGATAGCACTGGCTCTTCAGCTATGAAACAGAGATAAGCACTGAACCCTAGAGTCGGATACGACTGGCTTTTGAGTAAGGGTGACCTTTGCCTTTACTGGTGGATTGAGTGGAATAATGGAATTTATTTGCCAAAAATTTAAACATAGCACATATATACAACCCCGTGCTATGCAATTAAAAAATAATCCCTATTTCGTAAGGATATTTAGACTACAATCTATCTTAAATAGAAAACTATAGTTTATAGCCATATGGTTTCAGAGGCAACCTTAAATACTGTACCGTCTCCTCTAGTTGGTAAGAATTCTCTTATCTAAGCACTATGGTTACATCTGTTCCTTTCCAACATTGGAGTCCTACAACTAGCTGGAACTTTTCCATGACATTTTCTTTCTCAGTCTTACATTTTTTAAACAGCATTTTTTAAAAAAAATTCCTGCCAATCTTAAGTGAAACATCCCAAATTGGGCAGGTTTTGATCTTTACAGAACAATGCATTTCCAAATGTATATACCTACAACCCCAGAGTTATATGTTTGAGTGTAGAGAGAAAGTCTGGGGTCCTGCACACTCTCTCTCAACCCTCCCTGCCTGAGAGAGTTCTAAGCCCCAAGTCTAACTTACAGGACTTCAGTACCAGAAATACAGAATAACGAAATTTTAAACACGTGGTTGATTTCCAGAGATACAGGTAAATATTGTACCAGCTTATATTAGAACATTAGGGAGTTCTAAACCCATAGTCTGACTTACAAGACTTCAGCCCCAGAAACGTAGCATAACAAGATTTTTAAAATGTGGTTGAATTCCACAGATACGAGTAAATATTGTAAAGGTTTTAAAAGGTAAGGAGACTGCAGTGGCTCAAGTGGCTAAGACGCTGACTGGGAGGCGGAAGGTCAGAGGTTCGATTCCCGAGTACTGCAGGACGGAATGAGCTCCCGTCTTTGTCCCAGCTCCTGCCAACCTAGCAGTTTGAAAGCAAGAAATTACAAGTAGATAAATAGGGAAGGTAAGCAGTGTTCCGTGTGCTTTGGTGTCTAGTCATGCCTGCCACATGACCACGGAAACGTCTTCAGCAGCAGACAGTGCTGGCTCTTCGGCTTTGAAACAGAGATGAGCATTAAGCCCTAGTCAGATAAGACTGGCTTTCGAGCAAGGGAAACCTTTACCTTTAAAAGGTTTCCCTTGCTCGAAAGCCAGTCGTATCTGACTCTAGGGTTCAGTGCTCATCTCTGTTTCAAAACTGAAGAGCCAGCACTGTCTGCTTTATATTCCAGTATTATTATAGCATTAGGGATTATCACCCAAACCGTGGCAGGGGAGGAGAGAGAGAGAGAAAGCGGGACAAGGCAGCATTAATTAAACTCATTTATATGAATGGAAGCTGAATCCAGCATTTCAGGTCCACAAAAATATGTCAAGCCTAGGAAATAAACTGAATTGATCTGGGCTTCGGAAGGGTTCCTCTCTTCCACAATCTAGTGGACCGGCTAACACAAGAAATTCGGTTCCAGACCCATAAGGTAAAGGTTTCCCTTGCTCAAAAGCCATTCGTATCCGACTCTAGGGTGCAGTGCTCATCTCTGTTTCCAAGCCGAAGAGCCAGTGCTGCCACCTTCTGCAGATGTTTCCGTGGTCATGTGACTATAGACACCGGAGGGCACAGAACGCTGTTACCTTCCCACCGAAGTGGTCCCTATTTATCTACTGGCAATTTCTTGCTTTCCAACTGCTAGGTTGGCAGGAGCCTGGGGAAAAGACGGGAGCTCATTCCGTCCTGCAGTCCCCGGGAATCGAACTGCTGACCTTCCGCCTCCCAGCCAGCGTCTTATCCACTTGAGCCACTGCGATGACCTTACTTAAAGGAGGCTTCGGCGCTGCCCCATACAAAGCATGTCCCTCATAGCATAAACCCGCCGTCAAGGCACCCCCTAAGGCCTACCCAGCTAACCCGACCAGTCCCTACTGCGAGTCTTTGGCCAGGCAGGCCTAGTCCCAGGCCCCACCGGGGAAGGCTCGAGCCCCGGGGAAACCGTGGCGCCTCCTCCCCCGCCGGACTCCTTAGCCCTCCGCCTGCCTCTGGCGCCGGGGAGCCCAACGAAGGAGCCAGGAGGGCCAAGGAAGGCCCGGATGGCGACGATGGCGATGGATAGAGGACAACCCCACTTACTCGAGCACCGTTGCAAACAGCAGCCCCAACCGGAAAGGAAGAGGCCAACGTCAGACGGAAGGAGGTCAACTTGTCTCACCCGGAAGCAATATTGGCGGAGGAAAGGAAGCCGGCCCGGCTTAGTTAGTCGGCTGCAGGGGGCGGGGTCTGGGCACGGAGGTATAAAAACCATGACATGACGTCACAAACTTGAAGCCGACTAATCTGACAGTCCGCCATGTTAGTTGGCCCAAAACATTGCCTTATAGTGCTTTGTGTGGAGTCGTGAAAGTAGATCGGGGTTTCCCCTTTAATATCAGTGGGTGGGGGGTTGCGATCCCCCTCTCCGCTGGCTCCCCTGGGGTTGGGAGGTTTGGGGGGACAAAAGGGGTCTGTCCCCCACAACCCTTCTGGACCCAACAGAGGGGATCCCCCCCCCCCCGCAGGACACCCGTTATTAAAGAGAAGAAACTAAGCGGTTTCTTCTCTTTAAAAATGTGAGTGTTGGGGTGTGTGTGGAATCGATCCCCACTCTCTGGTCCCCTGGGGTTGGGAGGATTTTGGGGGGGACAAAAGGGGTCTGTCCCCCAACCCTTCCAGAGCCAGGGGACCTGGCAGAGGTGGGATCCCACCACAGAACACCCCATTATTAAAGAGAAGAAAGCAAACAAGCGGTTTCTTCTCTTTAACAACGGAGTGTTGGGGGCTGGGGGTGGAGGTTGCGATCCCCCTCTCCGCTGGCTCCCATGGGTTTGGAAGGGTTGGGGGGGACAAAACGGGTCTGTCCCCCCAACCCTTCTGGACCCAGGAGAGGTGATCGATTCCACACACACCCCAAACACTCCGTTTTTAAAAGAGAAGAAATCGCTTAGTTTCTTCTCTTTAATAACGGGTGTCCTGCGGGGGGATCCCCTCTCTGCCGGGTCCAGAAGGGTTGTGGGGACAGACCCCTTTTGTCCCCCCAAACCTCCTATACCCAGGGGACCCAGGAGAGGGGATCAATCCACCACCACCACCACCCAACACAAGAGGCAATCGTAAACGGTAGTCTGTCTGCTAATGTTTTGGTCCACCTAATATGGCGGCAGGCCACGCCCACTGGCTTCAAAAAACTCACAGCATGAAGCCTGTAGTGCCATCTCCTGGTTTTTTTTAACCTCCATGGGTGGGAGCCCGTGTTGGCGCTGTTGGCCTGTTTTAAAGCGTTTTAAGTTTTATTTGGGGCCGGTGGGTGTGTATGAGAAAAATATGGAAATAGGAAAAAAAAGACAGGGTCGAACAAATGATTCAAAACTAAGAAGAAAGCTGTCCCAAAACAATGATGGCTAGCTAGGGAACACCCGCACTAAAGATGGGGAGCACCTAAACTGGCGCTAAGCGTCCATCCCACTCCCGGGAACTCTCCGAGGGATTTCCTGCTAGAGGGAAGGCAAGGCCGAGAACTAAGGAAGTGTACTTCCTTGCCCGGCACAAAGATGGCGGCTTCGTTTAACGCGCTCAAGAGTCCTGGTGGCGCAGTGGCTAAACTGCTGCACTGCAACGGGAAGGTTGTGAGTTCGATCCTGACCAGGACCGACCATTGACTCGGCCTCTTCCATTCTTCCGAGGTCGGTAAAATGAGCATGTTGGGATGGGAGCAAAAAATGCTAATTAATTTTTGGACCGCCCAGAGAGTGCACTAAATGCTATGGGGCGGTGTATAAGTGTATTTGCTAACGTGGATTTCGAGAGGAGGATTGGTGGGCCACTGTTTTGGAAGGAGGGAGAGAGAGAGAGAGAGTGTAGCAAGTTCTCCCCAAAGCGCAGCAAGTGGTGAAAGTTTCACCCCCTGACTGCAGTTGCAAACGGAACCGTTCCAACTAGGAGACTGAAGAAATACACAGGTGAAACTCGGAAAATTAGAATATCGTGCACATGTCCATTCATTTCACTTAAAAGGTGAAACAAATATATGAGATAGACTCACTACATATAAAGTGAGATATGTCATGCCTTAATTCGTTATAATTCTGATGATCACGGCATACAGCGTACATGAGATTATGTGATGATTATGGGGTACATGAGATTGGGGGGTTGGGGTTTCCATAAACTGTAAGCCATAAGCATCCATATTATAACAAAGGAAGGCTTGAACTATCTCGTTTTGCATGCAATGAGTCTATCTCATATATTTGTTTCACCTTTTAAGTTGCATTACTGAACTGAATGAACACTTGCATGATATTCTTAATTTTCCGAGTTTCACCTGTATATCATGCATAGGTTTGATTTGTGCAAAGCACGGTTAACGCGTTTCCTGGGATAAAGGCAAGGAAGATGCGCCAGAGCGTGCATTTCTCACTCTTGAGAAGGACATGGCTGGGACTCTTTATTTCAAAGGAAGCATGCCCTGCTTTTAAAATATTTGGGCTTGGTAGTTTTATTTTCTGAGTTATGAAATTTCCTGTGTTCCGTTTCCTGTGCCAAGAACAAATGCTGAGCTTCTAGGTTTCTAGAAGATGTAAGTTTGGCAAATGAAATTCGTTAACTCAACAGTCATATAACTGGACTCTGCTGGCCAGAGTTTCAAAATGTTAAATTTTAGGGTCACATATGGGTCGCATCCCCCGGCCAATGAAAATAAACATCACTATTAGTGTAGAAAAACGTTGGGTATTCCTTGATGTACACAAAATGGCCTGCTTGAAGGATAAATGCAGACTGCTGGAAATTAAAACATAAATTATTAGATAAAGGTATGTAACTGGGTGTGCATTGACTTCTACATTGTGCAGTGTCTTGAGATGCTACTACAAAAACTGGCCAGTAACTGTCTTTTCCCACCTTGTTGTGTGCCTAGCACCTTGTTAATTAGTCTTAGGCTATGACTGCACTAACATGCTGAATCATTCTAATTTGTAAATTGAATTTGCAACTTGTACATTTGAATTTGCAGTCAGTGATCATACAGGTGCTGCAGCATGCTTTGAGGGTAACTGGCCTTTCCTTATCACCAATAAATAATAAAAATCTCTCGCTCTAGTACAGTATACACTTTATATTGCAGACAGTGGCCTCTAGTGGTCAACTGCAGTAATGTGCCTTAGAAACATATACAGAAGGTGCCCAAAATTTATAAACATTTTAAGAAAAGGAAAAACCGTACGTATTGATATTCAATATATACCAATAACAAGTGATGAATAGAAGTCATGTTTGACTTCTGCACTTACAAGAGGTGTTCAAAGTGGTTATGATCATACCTGTGAAGTATCCCGTATTGGCTGAGATTTCCTGTAATTTTGCGCCGCTTTTGCTCCTTTCCTGCCCGGAGATGCCACCATCCAGTAATTTGGCAGCAGGGGGAAAGTACTTACTGCATGTCCCCTTCTGCACAGGTCCCTTCTATGCATGCGTAGAAGGGGATGCGCAGAAGGGGATGCGCAGAAGGCTTCTACGCATGCGTAGAAGGGACCTGCACAGAACGGTTCTGCGCAGGTCTCGTATTGTCCGGAGCCGTGCTTGACAGGTATGGTTATGATCAGTGCCCAGACACATCTGATGGCGGTAAACTACTAATTATAATGTAATATTGTGATGAAAACGTTCCATGTTGCTGTTTTAAGAATGCATCATATGCTTGTTTTGCTAGCTTTAAGCTCAGTGATGGCGAACCTTTTAGGGACCGAGTGTCCAAACTGCAACCCCAAACCCACTTATTTATTGCAAAGTGCCAACATGGCAACAGGGGAGGGAGGAAACGCTCCCATTGGGCTGCTGGGCAGAGAAGCGGAGCAAACTCTGTGCTGGGGCGACCACCGTATGGGTGCCCACCTTTGCTAGCTCCCATCTTGTGTGCAGATTGTTTGGTAGACTTCTGTGGCAATCATGTAAACTGTTCCAACACCATAGCAGAAGAAGCAGGACTTGTTGCTCCCGGAACTTCCCTTGTGAACATCATACTTCTCAAACTTATCATGAATGCATGCAGTTGTTAGGCATGTTGGAGGTTCTGTTGCATACTCAGACCTCCATTATCATCCCACAACATTATCAAATGTCAAATACCACTTCCGAATGGTCTTGCTCTCCTCAGACGACCACCCTGCTTACGCCATTTTCTTTGATTGCCTTGCCTGTCAGATGTAGACGCTAGCATTGATTCTTTTGTCATAATTCAATTCAACTTCAAAAAGTAAGAGATAGATAACGTCTCTTAAAATTTTGGCAACTTCTGTATAGAGTTCACTGTTTTGCGGTTTCAGGTATCTGCTGTAGGTGTCAGAACATTTGGGGAGAGTGAGGTACCTGCAATTGCTATATCTCAAACTTCATTATACCACTTGGTCAGTTGAAATTCATATTTTACTTTCCACTGCAGTAAATTCTGTAGTCTTGAGCTGTCCCATCACAGTCTGAATTCATGCCATGTTCCATGAATTTTGACTGCCTTCCTTGCAAAAAACAAAACAAAAACTTACTGGCTGAAATATTGTTTTTCCAGCTATGTCATTGACAACCCAGCATGCTGGGGACAAAATACTAATTACCTTGTGAACCATCGAGAAAGCGCATTAAGTGCTATGGGATGATATACAGGTGTAATTGCTATGTAAGGCTGCTGATGTCATCAGTGCAAAAGTTTTTCAAAAATAAAACATTTCTGATCCTTCCCCTTCAATGAATGTCTGAGGCTCCAGTAGGATCTTGTTTGTCACAGGGAAGCCATTGAGAAATGTAGGAGGCGGAAATATTAATTTTTGAAGAATGCCAGAACTGATAAAACCATCCTGACAGCAGTAATTTTAGGGAATTGAAAACTTTCTCCCTTGTCTTTCAGTTCCAAACAGCTCTCCCACAGTGAAAGGGATTCCATGAGAACCTTAGGAGCTGGATGTGTGTGGAAGGGAATTGGATGTTTTCCATTAAAAAAAATTAGTGATGTCATCAGCTTTCTTTTGCTTGACTTATGAAACAGAACTCCAACTATTGAATTATGTTGCCTTTGCCTTGCATGTCCACTAGACTTGTGAATAACACATTACCTGTGTGCAGATAAAATGCACCTTGCAGAAAGTATTGGTCTCCAATCATCAAGTTAATGGACAGGTTGTTAAGCACTTCAGTAGCACAATGATGACAGACAGGGTGATCTAGCCATCACACTTACTCTTCAAAATCATATATCTTTTAGATTAGGCAGCTCACAGAATCTGTGAGTGTTTTGATTTCCCTCAAGTGCAAGAAATAGAATAACCCAGACTTCTTCGCCAAAAACTAAATGTGTTGCAGCGGAAATTAGCAATCACTTCCAGTCCTATTGTTGCCCTTTTCCATTTAATGTAATTCAGGCAACATTTTACATTTCATTTTCCTTTCAATGTGGTTTACTAGATAATTTTACAACAGAATGGCTCTGCCATCTTTCATTCATCTGGAAAAAAATCTTCATTTGCTTGCATCTATAGTAAGAGAGAATTTTGCCAAATATTTCAAAAGAGCCTTTCAAATATCACAGTGGTGTTCATTCCGGTTGTTGCACTTAAGTCTAGCAGCAAGTATCATTTGGTACGCAGTGAATCAGTTGTGCATTTAAAATTAAATCCTAGCAAAACATACACTCTTCTGATCACTGTTAGAAGTCTTCTAGACAGCTGTCTTTGCTGTTAACCTTTCCCAGTGGTTCATGTCTCTTTGTATTAAAGAGGTTTCTATTAAAAACAAGATAGGAATGTAATGCAATTAACATTAAATGAAGTCCCCGTGTGGCAACCAACCCCCCATAATGTAGCTACGGCTGTCTTATGAAAATTGATCTATATTGGAGTATAAGGAGGTCTTATATGGTGTGTAGGGATTTTAATGTGTGCAATAATTCTCTGGAACATTTTCTTTTAAGGATCTAATTGGTGGCGATTTTAATCCAGATCACTCTCTGTAGGCAGATAAGGTTATTGCTTTGAACAGCTCAGCTCTGTGGAGGAAACTACAGAACCAATGGCCATTTTATTCCTTCTTTAAGCAAGCTATCACAAGGAAATGTCTTCACCCGTAAAGCAAAAGAGAGCGCACTTGCCAGGTTTCATAATTAAGACGATTCAAGGACTATTTCCTGCTTAGAGAAACCTTCAGATAAAGGAAATATGATAAAATCAATTCAGCCTTTGAACAGGCCGTGGATATGAATGACTCCAAACTGCTGATATTAATTAAGGAAGAACATTAGAAGAACTGGGCAAATTGGGCTTCCCTAGGAGCTGCAGGATTAGAACTTGCTGGAGTTATGGACAACTAAAGCTGAATACACTATATGCATTTTGTTCTAACCTTTAGTTTCATGGGCATTAGTAGCCTGAAGGTGAGTTTAAAAAAGGTGATAAGGAGGATCTCTTGAGTTGTCTTCACTCTGTCAGGTTATGTGATTAATGAGAAACCCGGTACAGTAAAACCTCGCATAAAGAGCACCTCGCTTAAAGAGCAGAATTTTCTCTGCATGGTCGCCTGGCTTAATAACCGAAACCAACCAAAAACTCACTTAACAACTAAATCAGGGTTCGCAATTCCCCCCCCCCCTCGCCAGAAGCCACAATTGGTCACTTACAATAGTGTTTCGCTTAAAGAGCAAACTCACTTAAAGAGAAATCCCATGGAACGCATTATGCTCTTTAAGTGAGGTACTATACCACTGTATCTGAAACCCTGGATGGTCATTGGTATTCCCATAACTCCCACTAGACGGTGCAGGAGATAGTGTTGTGTGAGAACAAGATCAGGATGATAACAATAAAATAACTTCACTGTTGCAGTGAACAAAAACAACAATATAATCCAGGGACAGCTGCAATAAGCCACTGCAGAAATGGAATTTATTAAGAAATGTGACCTTGCATCCAAAAGCATAAGTAAAGTTCTGGATACTTTCCTAACTATAAAATAGAATAGAATCCCATTTAGCATTGTAGCAACAGTTTCATTTTCATGTTTTGTACTACTGCCACGTTTCACAACTCCTCTGGATTAGATTATCGTTTTTAGTTCTCACTATACTGTCTTGGTTTATCTTTAACTGTTCATCTTGCTGATAACCATGCATAAAAATTAAAGAGAAAGGATAAAGCACAGCCATACTAGGGCTGAAGAATATTTGGAAGTCTCAAAGGAAATGTAGGGCTTTAAAACGTGAAATGTCAGGAATTTAATGTACTGTACAGCTTTATGCATGTTAAAAATGCTTTACTATGGAACTGTGAATACTCTCTCCAAATTGGCTGCTTTTCTGTCATTTAAATTAAAATCACTGGTTTTAAAATGGAATGAACAGTTCCCCTATTTGTTCAATCCACTCTGTTGCTTGATAGTAGGATGAAAAGTAAGCAAAAGAAACACCTTATGCAGTGAGAATTACAGCTGCTAGTGAAGCAGCAAGGAAGAAGGTCTGGTCTTGCAACTAACATCTGTGTAGAATCTGAAAAATCTTTCTGGACTACAATCTCCAGAATCCCCAGGCAGCATTTTACTTTGCTAGTACTTTGTTAGGCTGCTGGAACTTGGCCTAGGACAAGCAGATTAAAATGCCATAACAACAGAAGGATCTCATGAGATAGCCTAGGGCAGATTGCTCTCTCTCCATTTTAACTCTCTACCAGCTAGTCGGAGAACAGAAGGTATCTGTAAATGACAAGAATCACAGAGGAAATGAGAATCATAAAGTACTTAGTTTCTTGAAATGTATATAGAAGAAAAAGGGTTAAAACAAATGCTTTTAGGGCTTTTTAAAAAAAATTGTGTCAGAAGCATGCAAAGTTGCTTTCAGGGTTGAAAGGATTTTTGCTGGAGGAACTCCGCTCAGGGGACATCCAAATGAGGCTCCTTTCATGTCCCCAGGATCTTTCCCCACAAAAGTGGTCCCTGTTTATCTACTTGCAATTTCTTGCTTTTGAACTGCTAGGTTGGCAGGAGTTGGGACAGAGACGGGTGCTCAGTCCGTTATGCAGTACTTGGGTATTGAACTGCAGCCTTGCCGACCTTCCAGCTAACAAGGCGAGCTTCTTAACTACCGAAGTCTGACACAAGATGTTTCGTGCTGTCTTCCTTCTTCCATGAAGTCAAGATTACTGTTCTGATCGACAATTTATGAGGAAAAGAAATACACAGAACGTATACAAAAAAGGTATACATATTTTAAGAGATGTTATCTATGCCTTGCTTTTCAAAGTTGAATTTATTTATGGTAGCAATTCATATACTTTTAGGAATGATCGAAATTACTTCCACCAAGCTGGCACCCCACCACACTTCCACCAAGATGTGAGAGCTTTACATTTTATGGCTGACGTAAAACATGCCCGCGCATGCATAAACCTGTCCACTTCCAGATGCTGCATGTAACAACAAAGATGGCCTTCTCTGCAATATACATGAAAAAGCACCTATGCATTTTTAGTTCAACCTCAATGGTGAGCAGCTGGCAGCGTCTAGGAGCTGGAGTCTATTTTGTGCGTTCTGGCCATCTGCAGGGTCCCAGAGAACCACCAGAAGAAGAGAATAGTGAACACGTCTGGGTATTTTAAACCCAAGAAGTCATTGCAAAGGCCACTATGAATCAAAAATGTTTCAACAGCACAAAGTTATTGTTGTAAGCAGTGAGCAAACCTTCTGAATAGTGGAACCTTCTTAATGTGGAACTCTTTCAGATTTCAGTCTTTCTGCTGCTTCCTTTACCTCTAAACAAACTTGAAGAATTCCATTAAACAAATTATCTTAGGTGATTGAAGAATTCCATTAAACACTGTCTATCCTCCTATTACTTTCTTTTCCTGTAAAATGCCCCTCCTTCATTTCAACACTTCACAAGTACAGTAAAACCCCACATAACCAATGCTTCATATAACAAAAATTTCGTATAACAAAGCGTTTGTTAGGCAACCGCAATACCCTGCATAATGATTTTTTTGTTTTACAGGGTTTTCGCTGAGTGGGGTATACCCCGGTTAACGTAAGCCCTGTATAACGAACATTTTCTTTTTGTTATGTGGGGTATCACCCATTTGATCTGCATAACGGCAAAACCTGCATAACGAAGAGCTCCGTGGAACGGAGCTTTTTTTGTTATGCGGAGTATTACTGTATAAAAGATGCTTTTACTGTATTTTAAGAATTATTTTTGATCTAATGAGTCAAATCACTTTTGAGTGCTAGTGTAGCATATCATGAAGAACAACTGATTGTTCATAGCTATGAGCCCATGATTGTGAAATCTGGTGTTAAAGTTCCACAAACTCAAGAGGATATGATCTTATTTCACACAAAAGAGTTTGTACACTGTTAGGGGATGTAAGTCTTCCCCTCACACCCTAACTTGTTGCAAGGCATATTGTGTCTGTGATGCCTTTAAGACCCTACTGTAGGGGCACATAAGTGCTGGGACTTTTCCCTGATGTGTCCAGTGTATTTAGGTCAGAGCAAGATTGCAGACTTCCAGCTACAATGCTCAACTTCCTCTGCTGACAGTCTGGATGAAGATTTCTGCGCCTTCCAGAACCTGTTACGAGGACTGAATCTTTGCACTGATCCTGATGATGGCTTTTGCCTGATATGCCATCTGTGCTTGCTGGACAAAGAAGGACTACTTGGGGTAAGCTACTTTGGAGGATAGAAGCTGTAGAACTCTTTGGCTTTGTCTGTAATGACAGCTTGCATTTACCCTGCTGGACTGGACTGCTACTGAACAGTATGGACTTGTATATAGCACAACTGAACTGTCTCAGTGAGGTCAACTGAGCAGCCCAAGAGAATATATCTGTTTTGTGTTACAGTTGTTGCACTGTATATACTACCGGTAGCACCTTTTTACTTCCTGAGAAAACCTACTTTGAGTTTTATTCTGCACCAAGATCTGTCTGCCTGTTTTTTTCACAAGGGACCACCTTGCCTGGTGTGAACCTCTTGCTGGCCATGGCCACTGCATACCACTCTGCTAACCGTTTACATCAACATACACAATGTGGCACTATGTTGAGAGAATCTGAACATTTAGCACTCAAAAGGGAAAAAGATGCCTCGCTCCATACAAGAAACTACTGTTAGGACAGAGTATTTATTTATTTCGATTTCTATACCGACCACTCGGCCAAGGCCAACTCAGGGCGGTTCACAGTCATAATAAAAACATGATTACAAACTGCTTATAAACTACCCTCCCCCTAAAAAAGGGTGCAGGGACCAAGGGGGCCAGAATTTCACTATACCAGTCACCCAACAGAAGTTACCCTTCCACCTGCATCCCATACTTGGCCTGCCAGCCAGGTTTTAAGTTATTTTCTGAAGGGCAGCAATTCCGTCTGGAGATGTAGCTGTTGGTAAGAGGTTCCAGAGAACTGGTGCGGACACGGAGAAGGCCCTCCTCCTTGTGCTAGAGAGGCGAGCCCTTCTAGTGGATGGTACAATAAGAGAGCCTCTCCGGTCTGCCCTGGTTGGTTGGACGGACAGACATCCTTAGGGCGATGCGGTCTTTTGAGTATCCTGGCCCACTGTCATGTAGGGCTTTAAAGGTCAAAACCAGCACCTTGAATTGCACCCGGAGGGAAACTGGTAACCAGTGCACACCCCATCACCACCCGGGCCGCCGCATTCTAGACCAGCTTTATCCTCCGAATGGTCATCAAGGGCAGCCTCATGTAGAGTGCATTGCAGTAATCTAGTGTGGAGGTAACCAGAGCACGAGTGACCATGACCAGGGAGTCCCTGTCCACGAACGGGCGCAACTGATGAATTAATCGAAGCTGTGCGAAAGCCTTCCTGGCCACGGCTGCCACCTGTTCTTGTAGCAGCAGCCGCGAGTCCAGGAGGACCCCCAAGTTGTACACCGGTTTGTCTGGGGCAAGACAGCCCCATCCAAAATCAAAGATTGTAATTCCCTGGGCAGCACAGGGCCCCCAATCCATAGACACTCAGTCTTGCTGGGATTCAGTTGTAGCCCGTTGGTCCCCATCCAGACCCCCACAGCTTTCAGACCCCCACAGCTTTCAGTATGGAGATACAGGATGGTTTCCCATAGGCAAAGGTGTCAGACAAGGGTTCATTTTATCTCCTAATCTCTACACAGAACATATCGTATGGAAATCCAGATTAAATTCACATGAAGGAGAAGTGAATATTGCTGAAGTGAATATTGGTGGAAGAAACATCAATAATCTAAGAAATGCATCTGACTAGCAGAAAGCTACAATTTCCTGAAATTTTACTTTTAGTCAAATTGGATGAAGAAAGTTTCAAAGCAAGATGAGCATTAAGAAAACAAAATCACAACTACAGAAAAACAGAGCAACTTTAAATGTTGGCAATCCAGAGATAGTGAAAGATTTTGTATACATTGGTCCAGTTATCAGTTCAAATTGCAGCCAACAAATTGGAAGAGACTGAGAACATTTCTTAAAAAGTGCTTAGGGTGTTCTCTCAACCTGGAGGACTTCCTGGGTGTGGATCATCTGTGTTTCACTGATGCTGGAACTCCCTAATTTCCTCCTCAGTGATCCCTTTAGAACCCTAAATTGAGCATTGTAGCTGGAAATCTCCAATCTTGCTCTGACCTAAATACACTGGACACATCAGGGAAAAGACCCAGCACCTGTGTGCCCCTACAGTAGGGTCTTAAAGGCATCACAACAGACACAATATGCCTTGCAACAATGAGACTGCCAGCATACTGGAGATTTTCAATTTACACTTTCTCTTCTTTTTTTACAGAGGTAGGGAAAGCATAAATGTTTTCCCCCTTCTGAATCAGTAAAAGGGGGAAAATATTTATTTCCCTTTCCTCTTTGATCACCCATTGAAGCTGCAGCTGTTTGTTACATGTACTGTATTTGGATGCGGTGAACTAGTAACTTGTAATGTAGCCTCCCCCCTGCCCCATCCTCTAGCAACCCAACAATGAGTGGCCACAGACCGCCCCTAAAGGGCAGTGTGAACATGCTTGTGACTCAGAAGGGCAGCAATGAAGGAATTAGAGAAGACCATCAAGTGTAAGGGTGTGTTACTAAAGGTCATCTACGTTTTTGTCACACTATGTATAGGTGTGAAAGCTGGATAGTGATGAAAATTTGATTTGTTTGAAATATAATGTTCCAGGCAAGCTTTGCAGATGCTCTGGACTACCAAAAAGTCAAACAAATCAGCCCCAGAGCAAATCAAGCCTGAACTCTTTCTGGAAGCAAAAAACATGATTCTGAAGTTGTCCTACTTTGGGCACTGTTGTGTATGTATGCGTGCATGTTCATTGTACTGTAAAGGCAAGAATGTAACCACTCCAAATACAAACGATCTCAGCTGTAAAGGAACGCGAGCAGACAGCCCATAGAGGGCAGATGCGAGCGTTCAGTCTCACATGGTTCACATTGCTCAATCACGGACAGCCGCGGGAAAACCTTCCCCGCATTCAGCAGCAGAAGAAAGAGGCGTGCCTGGGCGAGGCCACGCCGGTAGCAGCCAATGAGCTACCGTGCTACAAGATTCAAATGTAGAGGGCTACTGTATATATTGAGATGTATCACCGCCATTACCTCATGCTTCACCGGAACACCATGCAATAAACCTGTGTTAAACAAACCCTTCGGTTGTTCTGTTGTCTTTGGTCCCATACACTAAATTGGCGACGAAGGTGGGATATGGCTGCCCACGGGACCAAGACATGCGCCGGCTACGAGATCAGGAAGCCGGGAGACTTGGAGCTGTTTGAGATAGACTTCAACGCAGCGCTGGTGGAGCTCGAAGTCTCAGATGAGGCCAAGAAGAGGGCCATTTTCGTCCGCATGCTCGGACACGAGACCAAGAGGACCTTGGTGGACCTGATCGCGCCGAGGAAGGTGGGCGACCTCAAAGCCACAGAGCTCCTGGCGGCACTGCGCGCCCATCTCCGGCCAGCGATAGCGATGTTCCCCGCTCGGAGCGCGTTCTGGAGGCGAGTCCAGGCGCCCGGGGAATCGGTCGCCGAGTTCGCCGCGGCCCTGCGGCTGGCCGCCGGCCCATGCAAGTGGGAGATCCCAGAAGTCACCCTCCGGGACTGCCTGCTCTGCGGTCTGAAGGATACCGAGACTCAGCGCGCGCTGATGAAGAGGGAGCCGCCTCCCACGTGGCAACAAGTCCTCGACACGGCGCAGGCCGCGGAGGCCATGACTGCCGGGGTGCAAGAGCTTCAGGACTGGCGCCCGAAGCCCGCCAAGGCAGAGAGCTCGGTGCGCGCGGCCCGGCGAGTTTCGAACTCGTCTGCGGAGAGCAGCGACGACGAGGACGTCCGGAGGGTCCAGAGAGAGGGCCGGCGCTGCGACGGCTGCGGCGCCGCCCGCGCCAAATGCCCATTCCGCAAGGCCGAGTGCCACAACTGCGGCCGGCGCGGGCACATCGCCAAGGTCTGCCGGAAACGGCGCGAGGCCACAAGGAGTTCTCCAGACCGCTCGGCGAGGCAGGACCGCACCACGAGGCCCAAGGACGGCACCCGGACCACGAGGACGCGGGACGGCGTAGGGCGCATCTCCGACGGCAGCGAGGACGACGCTCCGGTTTGCAGCGTTTCCACGGAGCACCCCCGTTACTTCGTTGAGGTAGTAATACAAGGGGCCCCTGTTAGAATGGAGGTGGACTCGGGTTCGTCATACTCTATTATTTCCCAGGGAGAGTTCATGAAAATCGCCCCCCGCGTGCGGCCCAAGCTCAAAGCGTTGAGGGCCACACTGAAGGACGTGCAAGGGAACCGCATCCCAGTGTTGGGGGTTGGGAAGTTCCAGGTCCAGTTTAAAAAGCACACCGCAACGCTTCCCCTAGTCTTCCTCAAGGGAGGAAAGTGCAGCCTCCTCGGGACTCAATGGTTCCAGCCCCTGGGGTTGTTCATTGGGGGGGGGTGCACGCCGTGGGAGCACACGCCACCGGGACTGATCCAATACAGAGCGTGTGCGACGCGCACCCCGAGGTTTTCAAAAAGGGGCTCGGAAAATTCAAGGGCCCCCCAGTGACTTTCGACCTGGACCCTGAAGTACGTCCAATCAGACTTAAACCGCGCAGAGTGCCTTTCGCACTAAAGGACAAAATAGAGGCGGAGTTGGACAAGTTGGTGGGCCAGGGGATTCTTGTTCCTGTTGATTCTGCGGAGTGGGAAACTCCAATTGTAACAGCGCTCAAGGCAAACGGGGAGGTCCGCATATGCGCTGATTACAAGTGCACCATCAATAAGGCGATCCGCCCTAATGCTTATCCGGTGCCGGTAGTCAGCCACTTGTTGGCCAGGTTACATGGGGGGAGGTGTTTCGCTAAACTCGACCTGGCCCAAGCCTACCAGCAACTCCCGGTGACCCCCGCCGCAGCTGCTGCACAGACCATAGTCACCCACAAAGGGGCGTTCCAGGTATCGCACCTCCAATTCGGCGTGAATTCGGCGCCCGGGATTTTCCAGTCACTCGTGGAACGCCTCCTGAAGGGGTTGGAGGGGGTGTTACCCTACTTTGATGACGTATTGATTACAGGGGGGAGCCGGGCCGAATTAGCAAGCAGGTTGGGAAGGGTCCTGACAATATTCGAGAAAGCGGGGTTGCGGTTGCGGAAGGACAAATGCGTTTTCTTCGCAACTGAGGTTGAGTTCCTAGGGTTCCGTGTTACTCCCGAGGGAATCAGGCCATCCCAATCCAAGGTGGCCGCCATCAAGAAGGCCCCTCGCCCCACCTCCAAGCCCGAGTTGCAGTTGTTCCTTGGACTGCTCAACTTTTACCACTCCTTCCTTCCGCGGAAGGCAGCAGTAGCGGAACCGCTACACAAATTGTTAAAAAAGGACGAGGCATGGAAGTGGGGCGACGACCAGGAGAGGGCTTTCAATGACCTGAAGCGACTCCTGGCATCAGATGCGGTACTGACCCATTTCAATCCCAAACGCCCAGTGGTCCTGATATGCGATGCATCCCCGGTGGGGGTGGGGGCGGTGTTATGCCACGTACTGGAGAACGGGAGGGAGGCCCCGATAGCGTTCTACTCTAGGTCCTTGTCCCAAGCGGAGAGGAACTATGCCCAGACAGACAGAGAAGCACTAGCGATAATTGCGGGGACTAAGAAATTTCATGATTTTGTGTACGGCCGCCCCTTCACCATAGTGACTGACCATAAGCCCTTGCTAGGCATCTTCACCGCAGATAAGTCCACACCCCAAATCCTGTCCCCGAGAATGCTCAGGTGGGCCATTTTTCTCAACGCGTATCAGCACGCTTTGGTATACCGGCCCGGGAAGGAGATCAGCCATGCGGATGCCCTGTCGAGGTCCCCCATTCCCCGGGATTGCTGCCACGTGGGCGAAGTAGAGAGGGACCACCAGGTCTTAATGATAGAGGTCCTAGACTCCCCTCCAGTAGTACCGGCCGACATCGCTAAAGCGACCCCACGTCTCTCCGGCCGAGGGTGCTTAAACTGCTGCACGTCAGCCACCCGGGGATCGTCCGCTCTAAGGCGCTGGCCCGCAGTTATTTTTGGTGGCCCCAGCTAGACGCCGACATCGAACACATGGTCGGCACTTGCGAAGCGTGCCAAAGCTCCAGGCCAGAAGAGGCCCGCTCGCCACATAGGGAGTGGGACGCAGCAAGGGGGCCCTGGTCCTGGGTACACGTAGACTTTGCTGGCCCGTTCAGGGGAACGCTTTTCCTCCTTGTGGTGGACGCGTTCTCCAAGTGGTTGGAGGTCATCCCAGTCTCGAGCACCTCCTCGGCCACAACAATTAAACAGCTACGGAGGGTCTTTTCCACGTTCGGTTTACCCGACACCCTCGTCAGCGATAACGCTAGCTGTTTCACGTCCGCCGAGTTCGGGGCGTTCATGGAGCGCAACGCCATTCGGCACATCACCTCCGCCCCCTTTCACCCGGCCACCAACGGCCAAGTAGAGCGCCTCGTGCGCACCACGAAAGACGCGCTGCTGCGCATGGGCCCCGGAGACCTCGACCTGAAATTGTGCCAATTCCTGCTAAGGTACAGGGTCACCCCATTGGCGTCAGGGCACTCCCCTGCAGAGCTATTGATGCGCAGGAAGCTGGCCACGGGAATCTCCAAGCTAGACCCCACGAGAGTAGAGGACAAAGGGTGGAACATAGGGGTGGAACCTTCAAAGAGTTTCAGCGTAGGCGCCCCGGTGCACTGCAGGAACTACGCCAGCGCGGGGCCAGCATGGGTGCCGGGCACCGTAATAGAACGAACCGGCCCCGTCTCATACCGCGTGGAGACCAGTACAGGTTTCCTGTGGAGGCGACACGTGGACCAACTCAGGCGCAGGGTCCCCGGAGAGCAGGACGGAGACGAAACAAGCAGTGAATCAGCGTTAGGGTACTCCCCCACCCGTTTAGCCCAAGGGGAGGGAAAGGGGAACATGGGCCCCCACCAAGGGGGGAGGAAAGGGAATCGATCCACAGAGATCTTTTGCGGGAGTTCGCGGCAGAAAGGAAGAGCCCCGACCACACACATACCCCCCGGAATTTTCCCCGAAAGACAGATGCCCATAGAAGTTTAGACGTTGATTTACAGTACCAGGGGGAGTTAGCGGAGTGGTCCCCCACCCGTCCTAGCGAAAAGAGGGGTTTCAGTTCAGCCCCTGGTACTTCCAGTCCAAGTAGTCCCTGTGAGTTAGAATGCAATATAGCGCCAATTTCCCGGAGACCGACACCCCCAAGACGGGAGGCAACAGCAAGTCCGCCCACCACAGTCTCAAGGTCCCCCGAGCAAGGATCAGAAGGTAGCAGGACCACAAGGGCGACCTCATCGGTTCCGCGGTTCACAATAGGCGGGTCCCCGGGGTCCGAGAGCAACAGGCAGGGGTTCACCTCCCAACTATTCATTCCGTTCCCATCCCCGGGCGCAAGGCAGGCACGGACGCCCCACAGAGCCACTAACGAATCCCCGTTTCCCGTTGCAGGACAAGCACCCGCGGAATCAGGGATCACAGGCTCTCCAGTACTAGGTCAGACGCAGGCACGCCCCAAGCGCACGTGCGGCAAGCCACAATGGTTGCGGGACTTCGTCCCATCCTAGGGGGGAGGGATGTTGTGTATGTATGCGTGCATGTTCATTGTACTGTAAAGGCAAGAATGTAACCACTCCAAATACAAACGATCTCAGCTGTAAAGGAACGCGAGCAGACAGCCCATAGAGGGCAGCTGCGAGCGTTCAGTCTCACATGGTTCACATTGCTCAATCACGGACAGCCGCGGGAAAACCTTCCCCGCATTCAGCAGCAGAAGAAAGAGGCGTGCCTGGGCGAGGCCACGCCGGTAGCAGCCAATGAGCTACCGTGCTACAAGATTCAAATGTAGAGGGCTACTGTATATATTGAGATGTATCACCGCCATTACCTCATGCTTCACCGGAACACCATGCAATAAACCTGTGTTAAACCAACCCTTCGGTTGTTCTGTTGTCTTTGGTCCCATACACTAAAGGCACATTCTGAGAAGGCAAGATCCTTTGGAAAAGACAATAATGCTGGGACAAGTTGAAGGCAACGACAACAACAAAAAGAGATGGATTGACTCCCTAAAAGAAGCCACAACTTTGAGTTTACAAGAACTGAGTAGGGCTGTTAAAAACAGAACATTTTGAAATTTCTCATCCATTCTTTCATGATAACCTGGGACGATGTGATGGCACGTAACAACAACTGGAGAAAAATACTTCAAAACTCTTGGTACTTGCTAAAGTAACACAGGCAAGGAATGGGGGAAATGAATGGAAGTCTCCCTGTAGAAGCCAGTGACAATTGGTGGCTAGATCTGCAACCAGGGAAGTGCAAACAATGCCTAAGAGAGGCAAAGGTAAGGCAGAGCAAACACAAAATAGCTGTGCAACATGAGTGGAAGCAAACCATTTCACATCTGGCACAAGAGCCCTGTTTGTGAAGGAGAACATGCTATCATGTTTGCAAGGTTTTGTGTCTGATTCCAGCAAGAATTATGTTGCCCTTTGACTGTTGGAGTCTATATGGAATCTAAAATGGGCAGTTCAACCTTTGTGCAGGTCCTTAGGCTGGATACACGCAGGCCATTAGCACTTTGGGCCTTGCCTGTTACATGCAGTTTTCAGTACAGTATGTTTCTGCATTCTGCAAACTTCAGCAAAGAATCTTGTGAGCCTTAAAGCACAACAGATTTATTATAGCACGCAATGTTGTCCATTATAGCCCACTTCATCAGATGCCGTAGTAAATGTGTTAATCTTTAAAGTACCACAAAGCTTTTTACTGTTGGTAGTGGTATTTTGGCCCTGCTTCCCCATAGCTATAGAAAACACATCATGAAAGTGGCAGACTTCCCGATTGCTTATCTTTTTCAAGAAGTGCTTTGCATACTGCTTTTATTGGACTCGGTCCTCCTTCAACTCATTAACGCCAATGTGAGTGATCTATAAATCACACTTCCTGTGAGTTTTCCTCCCACCCCATCATATATCTGTTGTCTCTGAAGCTTCCAGGGGAAGTAGAGGGGCTTTCTGCCCCTCCAGAGATATTACCCCCTTTGTGTGACTTGCCATGGTTAGGGCTAGATCTCACTATGGGTGGCCCATCTCGGCCAAGACTACACAGGAAAGCTGAATGAAGTGGGATATGAATTCATCTCCAGAGGAATGGGGGTGGGGGTGGGGGCATATGTGACTTGATCATTGGGCTGGGCAACTTACAAACAATTAGTATCCAAGAGGATATATCCATTCTTAAAAGTGTATTTGGAAACAGATAGGAGAAGTATGGAGACTATATGCTGCTGCTTTTGCTGTAAGGTAAAGGTAAAGGTTTCCCTTGCTCGAAAGCTAGTCGTTTCAAAGCCGAAGAGCCAGCGCTGCCTGCTTCTGCAGACGTTTCCGTGGTCATGTGGCAGGCATGACTAGACACCGGAGCGCAACGAACGCTGTTTACCTTCCCACCGAAGTGGTCCCTATTTATCTACTTGCAATTTCTTGCTTTTGAACTGCTAGGTTGGCAGGAGCTGGGACAAAGACGGGAGCTTTTGCTGTATCAAAACTAAAATAACCCAAACTGATAAAAGGTCTTCAAAAAAAGCATAAAGCTGATTCCCTATGTCAGCTCTTAGGTTTCAGGAAACCCCTTTAACACTTGGAAACCTACTGGGGTAGGGTTGCCATACATCATGGAAAACTGGGAATTTCACGGGTTGAACCTGTCCTGCCTGGTTCCAAAAAAACCATTGAAACTTCCCACTTTTAAAACCAATGGGCATGCTTGGTTTGTAGGCAAAAATGTGCGGTGCAATAGAGCGGTGCTTCTATTGAAACACCAGCAGGTGGTACAGCAGTAGCAGCTTGGTGGTAAGGAAGACAGAGAAAAAAATTGCGCCATTCTATTGCTGCCTTCGAGTGGTGCCTCTATTGAAGGTGGTGTTTGTTCTTATTGAAAGGAGGGAAACCCAGAAATTGCTTGCTTTGGAGAAAAGGTTTGGAAAGGTTTTGTTGGGTGGCTTTTGCACAAAACCGGGGGGCCATTTCCGGGTGGATGGCGGGTGGGGCTTCAATTAGCTCTATTTGGAGCCCCCCTCCATGGGGAGAATGGAAAGCCCTTCTTCATGACCCCACCCTGGGGAAGCTGCCCTGAAATGATTGCACCGGCATCTTTAGCTCCACATGCACTTCCAGAGAACAGAGGTAAAGGGGGGATAAAATTCCCAGCCAGTTTGCAGGCAGTGGCACTCCATTTCTCTGCTTCCTGTGGGCCAGAACAGTCTTCCGCATTTCAAATCCCTGTCTGGAAATTTTCCCCGTGCTCTTCATCTTTCCCGGGATCAGTTTTGTGGCCAATGTTTTGGAAAGGGGCTTCCAGACACTGACTGGAAGGTGGGAGGGCAGCAGTTCAATACCCGAATACTACAGGATGGAATGAGCTCCCATCTTTGTCCCAGCTCCTGCAAACCTAGCTGTTCGAAGGCAAGAAATTGCAAGTAGATAAATAGGGACCACTTCAGGGGGAAGGTAAACAGTCTAGTCATGCCTGCTACATGACCACGGAAACGTCTGCAGAAGCAGACAACGCTGGCTCTTTGGCTTTGAAACAGAGATGAGCACTGAAACCTAGAGTCGGATATGACTGGCTTTTGAGCAAGGGAAACCTTTACTTCTGTCTCGTTTTGTGGAAGGGAATTATGGCATCCCTATACTGTGGGAGTGGAAACAGTAAAACCACTCCTTAACCATCTCGCCTTGAAAATCCCATCAGGGTTGCTATAAGTTGATTCTGACTTGGCAGTAGCAACAATAACATCCAATACAATACCTGATAGATTTCTTCCCCTGTCTCTTGTTTTCTCCCAAACTCATGAAACAAAAACCCAAGGGAAAGGGTGAGAGAATAAGCAGAAGGCTCAAGGCATGTGATCCTTGTGCTTCTCTAGCTTTCCCTCCCTAAAGAACTGGAGTCCTCCGTAATGGCTTGCCATTTAACTACCTAATGTGTTCATTGTTCTGCTCACTGGGGACACAAAGCCTTGGCACTATGTTGGTGCAGTAGTGAGGAGAAAGAAAGAAAGAAAAATGAAGATGAGGTGGAGAAGGGTATCATTATTGACAAAACAGTAAATACAGTAATGCCTCAGATAACGTTTGCACCACACAACGTTAAAACGTTAAAACCCTATGGGATGTATTGCATAAAGTTTGCTGAAGTCTGTGCTGGTTACAATGTATCTCTATGAAGTTTAACATTATGCGATTCATCCCATAGGATTTTAACCTTGCAATGCATGTATCGCACAACATTAAAAATCGCATAACGTTAAGACTCGTGGAAGCAAGTTTTAACGTTATCCGGGGTATTACTGTACCTAGCTTAAGCTATACCATAGGGCTCAAAAAGTCATGGGTGTCACTGTAATAGAAAGCACATTCAGCATAAGATGCTTCTTTTGTGCCAGTCCTAGCTATCATGTGAAATTTTTACATGTGCTCATGGAAAACCAGCCATGCTGTCTTCAGCTCTGAGCCTGTAGATTAGACTGAATCTCCCAAGACAACAGGAAGATATCTTAATATCTTTTAAGTATAGTTTATTGCTTGCTTTGGGTGTCCTTTCTACGTGGTCTAGGATTGCCAGATCTCAGGTATTAGAGCGAATCTCAGAGTTTGGTGGCCATTCTTTAGGTCTGAGAAGCTTCGTACTGACATCTCAGCCAACTTCATATTTGGGGATTCATTCTTGTGGCTTCAGGACATGCTGTTTAGACACATTTTGAAGCCTCCATGCTTTTTTCATTAGCTCATGTTCTCTAGAGTTGCATACTCATGTGTTAGCCTTTACATTCATCATTGGGCAACTTTTGGTGCATGACATTTTCATCGTTCATCATTGAGTATATTATGAGATTGTCACATGCAATTGTTGGTAAAGTGTGCATCTGGAGTGACAGCATATTGGTTTTTCCTAGGTTTCGGGCTTTGGCCCTCAAATCTCAGGCGATAGGGATTGGCTGCTGACCTGCCAACTGCAACAGCACTATAATAATAATTTCATGTCAGAAATTATTTATGGGTTGAAAGGATTTTTGTGGAAGAAACTCTGCTCAGGGAATGCCCAAATGAGGCTGCTTTCATGTTCCCAAGAGTTGGGACAGAGACGGGTGCTCATGCAGTACCTGGGTCTCGAACTTCTGACTTGCCAGCCTTCCAGCTAACAAGGCGAGCTTCTTAACCACTGAGCCACTGCAGCCCCTTAACAGCACTGTGGACAACTGCAGCATATCAACAGCAAAAAGGGACACTCAGATCACTTCCAGGGAGATTGCAAATGCAGTTAACAAGTGAAAGAGCCTTCAAGAATTGTTATGAAAGGTTCTGGCACTGGCTACGAAAGTAAATAATCCTTAATATCTCTTTCCAGAAAGTGGCCATAAACTTAACACTTCATCTGCTTTTCCACTGACATTGATGGGGAAACATATTTCAGTTTTATCTCCTTAAAGAATTATTCAAACTTGGCTTTTCTTTGGATATAATCTCTTCCTCACAATTCTGCATAAGATTCTTGCTTCATCCTATAGAAAAAGAGTTGCTACTGTCTCAATGCTTTGGAGTATAATGTATATATTCATTTTTGATATTCATATACAGTAATACCCCGGTTAACTTGTGCACTGCACAGCGTTAAAACCGGATAATGTTTGGGAATTTGAGGAAAACCTTTGCACTGCACAACGTTAAGATAATGTTGTGCGATGCAAAAGTTTTCCTCAAATTCCCCAACGTTGATCTCTGCCCCAAAGCCCGCAGGGCTGGAGACCAGCCCTGGGGGCTTTGGGGCAGAGATCTCCAGATGCCCCCTTGCTAGGGCCCCCCCAAGGGGGCCTCTGTAGACCCAAATGTTGCCAGGCCAGCCAGGAAGGAGAGGCAGCATTCTGTCCAGGGCAAGCAGGGAGGCTCCGGAGACCAATATAGAGGTTGTGATGGGCATGGGGCGATATAGCGGGTACCGAGGGGCGGGCCGCACCCGGGGAACGCGGGGCAGATGCTTAGTAGCTGTCCCTCGTTCCAGCCCCACGGTTACACCTCTAGGTCCTGAGCAGCTGACCCAGGGTGACCCTGCCCTTAGGCTGCTGCTGATGAATGCCAGGTCGGTATGTAATAAGGCCCCCCTGATACAAGACTCCATTATGGGGGAGCGGGCCGACCTGGCATGTATCACTGAGACCTGGCTGAGACCAGAGGATGGGGTTCCTCTGTCAGAAATGTGTCCAGCTGGGTTCAGTATTTGGCACCAGCCTAGGGATGAGGGTAAGGGCGGTGGCGTTGCCATCATAGCCAGGGAGTCACTGGGAGTCACCAGGGCCACCGCTCCACAAATTCTGGGTTGTGAGGCCCTGCTTCTGCGTCTGGGCTTTAAGGGTCAGTTGGGAGTCTTACTCCTGTACCTGCCCCCTTGCAGGGTAAGGGACTCCCTGCCTGAGCTCCTCGAGGCCATCTCAGCGTTGGCATTGGAGTTCCCTAGATTGATGGTTCTGGGGGACTTCAATTTGCCTTCGCTGGGGACTGGCTCCGGGGTGGCTCAGGAGTTCATGGCTTCCATGGCAGATATGGACCTGATTCAGGTAATTCAGGGCCCGACCAGGGGCAGTGGCCACACACCAGATTTAATCTTTTTGTCGGAGCGGTGGCAGAGTGATCTGAGACTACGGAAACTAGACATAACACCTGTGCCATGGTCAGATCATTATTTGGTGGCTCTAGACTTCCTGGGTGCGACGCTTCACCGTAGGGAGGCAGGGCCTATTAGAATGGCCCGCCCCCGGCAACTGATGGATCCTGATGGATTCCAGAGGGAACTGGGGGATTTCCCTCTGGATCGGCAACACGATTCGCCCGAGGCGCTGGTTGACCTGTGGAACAGGATGACAACAGCGGCCTTGGATGAAATCGCACCACTACGGCCTCTCAGAGCTCATCGAGCTAGGTCATCTCCGTGGTTCACAGATGAACTGCGGGAGCTCAAACGGGCAAAGAGACGCCTAGAGCGCCGCTGGGTGAAGACCCAGAGAGACTCCGATTGGACACTAGCTAGAGCCGCTATTAGGGCCTATCTAGTGGCGATGGAGGTGGTGAGGCGGCAATACTTCACCACCCTTATTGCCTCCGCTGACAATCGCCCGGCCACCCTGTTCCGGGTTACCAGGTCTCTCCTTGGTAGGGGGACCCCGGTGCCTGGTTGGCAGGGGTCGGCTGAGGACTTTGCTGACCATCTAGTGGAGAAAATCGATCGGATTCGCTCTGGGTTTAATTCCGGCGTGGTTGGGGAGAGTCCGGAGGGAGCTGGAGCACAGTCTTGCCATACCATCTGGGACCGGTTTGATCCAGTTGCCCCTGATGAAGTGGACAGGCTCCTTGCAGCTGTGCGCGCCACTACCTGCCCATTGGACCCCTGTCCCACCTGGTTGGTGAAAGCCTCCAAGGCGGTGACAGGTGACTGGGTTGGGGCTGTGATCAATGCATCATTGCGGGAGGGGGTGTTTCCTGCACCTTTAAAACATGCTTTGGTGCGCCCCCTCCTGAAGAAACCTTCCCTCGACCCAGCTGTCCTAACCAACTATAGGCCTGTCTCTAACCTCCCCTTTTTAGGGAAGGTGTTGGAGAAGGCAGTGGCGTGTCGGCTGCAGGGGGTGCTGGATGAAGCGGATTATCTGGACCCCTTTCAGTCAGGATTCAGGCCGGGATATGGTACCGAGACGGCATTGGTCGCACTGATGGATGATCTCTGGCGGGAGCGGGACGGTGGTCACCCATCCGTCCTTGCTCTTCTTGACCTCTCAGCGGCTTTCGATACCGTTGACCACGGTATCCTTCTGGGACGGCTCCGAGGATTGGGAATCCAGGGTAATGTGTGGTCCTGGTTTTCCTCATTTCTGAGGGGTCGTACCCAGTCGGTGTGGTTGGAGAGTGAGAGGTCCAGTCCTAGGCCCCTCAAATGGGGGGTGCCTCAGGGCTCGGTGCTCTCTCCTCTCCTATTTAACATCTACATGAAGCCGCTGGGTGAGATCATTCGTTCCCATGGGGTGCGGTACCATCAGTACGCGGATGACACTCAGTTGTACATCTCGGCCCATGGGGACCCCAGTGATGCCGTCAAAGTCCTTTCCAGATGCCTGGAAGCTGTGGGGGTCTGGATGGGGGCTAACGGGCTACAACTGAATCCCAGCAAGACTGAGTGGCTATGGATAGGGGGTTCTGCATTAACCCGGGAGCTACCATCGTTGGTTCTGGATGGGGCTATTTTGCCCCAGACAGACCCAGTGCGCAACTTGGGGGTCCTCCTGGATTCACGGCTACTGCTAGAGGAACAGGTGGCGGCTGTGACCAGGAGGGCTTTCGCCCAACTGCGGGTGATCCGCCAGTTGCGCCCACTCCTGGACCGGGACTCCTTGCTCATGGTCACTCACGCTCTGGTTACCTCCAGACTAGATTATTGCAATGCGCTCTACATGGGGCTGCCCTTGACGACCATTCGGAGGCTACAGCTGGTCCAAAATGCGGCAGCCCGGGTGGTGATGGGGTGTGGGCGTTATGCCCGTGCTTTGCCACTGCTCCGGGAGCTGCACTGGTTGCCAGTTTGTCTCCGGGTGCAATTCAAGGTGCTGGTTTTGACCTTTAAAGCCCTATATGGTAGTGGGCCAGGTTACCTAAGAGACCGCATCGCCCTGAGGACGTCTGTCCGTCCAACCAGAGCGGACCGGAGGGGCTCTCTAATCGTTCCATCAGCCAGAGGGGCTCGCCTCTCTGGCACAAGGAGGAGAGCCTTCTCCGTGTCTGCACCGGCCCTCTGGAACCTCCTGCCAACAGAGCTACGTCTCCGGACGGAATTGCTGCCTTTCAGAAAAGATCTTAAAACCTGGCTGGCGGGTCAAGTGTGGGGTGCAGGTGGAAGGGTAACCGCCATTGGGTGGTTGGTGTAGAAGAACTCTTCCCCATGGTGCCTTTGGATCCTGCAGCCCTTGTTTTTAGGGGGTGGGTAGTTTTAACTGTTTTAACTGTTTTAACTTGTGTTTTTAATTTTTATTGTGAACCGCCCTGAGTTGGCTTTGGCCGAGTGAGCGGTATATAAATGTGATAATTAAATTAAATTAAATTAAAAAATCGCCGGTTTCCTCGGGGTGATAGTGTGTGTGCAAGCGCTCTTACCCCAAGGAAACCGGCACTCATATGCTCAGACCGCTGGCTTCCTTGGTGGAAGACCGGACGCGGTTGCCCTCACCCCAAGGAAACCAGTGCTCAGATGCTCAGACCGCTGGAGAGCCAAGCCCCAAAGTCTGAGACCAGTCCTGCCGACTTTGGGGCTTGACTTGATCCGCCTGCCTCTTTGGAAAGGGCAGCGGGGATTCCACGAGTTTTTTCCCTCCTTTCAAAATTCCCGGGAATTTTACATCTCTAGCGGGGAAGCTTGAGAAGATCTTGAACTATGGGTAGAATTCCTATAGGAGAGTCACACTGACAAGATAACACGATCCCATACTGTGTAGGGCTTTGTTATGTAGGTGAAACTCGGAAAATTAGAATATTGTGCAAATGTTCATTCATTTCACTTAAAAGGTGAAACAAATATATGAGATAGACTCACTACATGCAAAGCGAGATAGGTCATGCCTTTATTCGTTATAATTGTGATGATCATGGCGTACAGCGTACATGAGATTATGTGATGATTATGGGGTACATGAGATTGGGGGGTTGGGGTTTCCATAAACTGTAAGCCATAAGCATCAATATTATAACAAAGTAAGGCTTGAACTATCGCTTTGTATGTAACGAGTCTATCTCATATATTTGTTTCACCTTTTAAGTTGCATTACTGGACTGAATGAACATTTGCACAATATTCTAATTTTCCGAGTTTCACCTGTATGTATTATGACTCTGAACCTGATATGGAACACAACAGGTAACCAATGGAGGTGGGCCAGTACTGGAGATATATGGTTGTACTTACAAGTTCCAGTACTAAGTCTGGTTGCTGCATTTTGGATACATTGAAATCTCCATACCAACGTCAAGGGCTGTCCCATGGGTCATTTCCAAATTACTCGGGTCAAAGTATAGCTGCCATCTTGAATCTTACTTTGCTACACTGTGGCTGTAAATCAATATTATGATGCTAGCTGCCCTTTAAAACTTTCTGTCTCTGTCTTTGTTTCTCTCTCTCTCTCAATCAAGACATTCTTTGGCTCACTGTTGATCTCTTCTTCCTGTGTGGTCTACCAGTTCTCACCAACAGAAGTTCATGAAGTTGCATAATTTGTTTTGAGATCTGATCTGTTTGTCTCTCCTCCTATCCCGACAGATCCTTGACAAGCCAGCAGGCCATTAATTGAAAGATGCAAATGGGAAAATGCTTCTCTGAAGCCTTTTAAACAGGGACATTGTTATTGTGTGACCAGAAGGGGGTTCACAAATGCCAGGCTGAATACGTAGCAAATTCCTTTCTTCACAGGAATAATTAATCAGTGGGATTTTTTTTCCGCCACTGGACATTGTGAACTTTAGCTTGGTGACTTATTATTACTCATTTTCTCTCCCTGCCTTCTTTTCTGGTATAATAATTTCTGTGTGAATTACCCTTTGAAAAATCACAAGGGTTCAAGTGTATGAAAATGCATGGGTTTTCTTGGAACTGGTTCAGCTAAGTTTGCAAGTCATCTCTGTTCTCAACAAAATCTTTCATTTGACAACATCCCAAGTAAACAATTGTCCTTTTCCCCAGACATTGAAAATATTTCTAGATATAAGTTTTGGGAAATCAACTCATTCGAAACAATATACAGTACAGAGGAAACACATAAGGGCAATAAATTGCCTTATGTTCATAGAAAGATTTTTGTTTCAGAATGTGTGCCTTAAGGCTTGTTTAGTAAATTTGTTGCTGGCTGTGGTTTTTCTACTTTTGTCTGTTATCGCTCTCTCCTTCCTTTTTTCTCCTTTTTTTAAAAAAGAAGGAAGGCGTCTGGTAGGTTTTGTATAAATTATTTCTTTTCCTGTTCGTTAATGGGAAATTATTTCAAATAACTGTGCCAGAGGCCAAATTCTAGAGATCAGACAGTCTACTTCATCCCTATCAGATGTGGTACACCAAATATCAAAGTATCTGCTTTTCTCTCCAGTATTAAATATTCCCACTTGAGTGCATGTGATAGCCACAGCCTTTGGCTAATGAAACACAGATGTGAGGAGGGTGTGAACCACAGAATGGGGAGCTGGGATGATGTTGGATAACTGAAACATGCATCCTGACAGACTTTCTGGAGTGGGATGATACTGGCTTCATGCAGCTTCCCAAGCTTTTTTTTTTTATGTCTCAGGCACTGCCACCGGTACTGAAAGCCCTGGAAATTTGTTCCTTCTCCCCTCCCCAACAGGGTTGAGAACCCTTGCAGCAATACATAACCAGATGCCAGAGACTTAGAGCCTTTGCTTCAAACATAAAGAGGGGGAAATGAAAACTCCATTCAATGTGTGCAACAAATCACATCCATTGGGCACCACAATGCTGAACGTCTTCTGTGTCTAGGCCACACGTGAAACTACCAAAATGAAGGCACCTTTTTGATTAGTTCATTCTGCAGTTCCTTTCACCTGACCTAGTATGAGAAAGATTAGCTGGCAATACAAGGTTGCCGTTACTAGGGTACGCCCAATTGTGGTTCACAAATACCACAGTCTTTGAGGAGGTGCTTTCTGTGTATCCCAAGGCTGAACTCAGGTATGTGCTGGGCACCTTGGGAGAGCAGTGGACAGGAAGTGATGGGGACGCTATTGGGGAGGTGGAAAAAAAAAGAGAGAAATCCCATACATTCACATTACCTCTGCCTGCCTCTGGAGGGGCTCCAGTCGCTGGGGCGCACCAGGATGAGTCCCTGTGTCCTTGTGGGCCAGCACACCACTGGCTGAACTGAAAAGTAGGAATGTATTTTCTTGTGAAGATTCCTCCTGTGGCTTTAACAGCAGCTCGGGGTGTGGATGTCCAGCAGGTAAAGCTTTTCTTATCATCATGTAGAAAAAAGCTTCTCTTGCTAAAACTATGGATTGCAGGCTGTTGTTGAATGAACAGGAGTGGGAGCAAGTAACAAAGAAAGAAAAGTTTCTCTTTTTAAAATAAAAACAAAGATTAAGGTCTATAAATGGAAGTTGTTTAGCCAACTTGCCCGCAAGGAAAGCTGGAAATGGTATGAATGAGACAAAGTATGGATTAGCTCTGATGGTACATCCAGACAGATTGCTCCTAGTATTCTCAGTCAAAAACATGGTGCAGTTATTTTGTTTTTCCATTGTTACCACGGACATATTTTCTTTTTCTCTTAAGAAAAAGGATGGAAGCACCCATGATCTAGAATTCCATTCCCATTATGTGGATAAATCAGTGTGATTACACATGAACAATTAATCTGGAATCACCCTTAGATTGAAGACAACATATATCTGGCCACATAGGATTGGAGACCACATTTAAATAAGCAAGGCTTACTAAATGGCACTTCCAAGTTTTGATACAGACTCTATTTTGAAGTATATACATCTGATGTCAAAATGCTTTTGATTTGGCTTGATGGAAAAATTCTATTTCCATTTTTTGTCTGAAATAACAAGAAAACTTAATTGCTAAAATACAACGTACAAGACATACATTTTCTGCTTTTTTGTACCATTGTATTTTTGTCGTCCCCCCCACCCCCTATTCTTTGAAGGGGAAACATCTTCAGTTAAAAGGGACACGTAGCAAGTGACTGAAAAAATAACTTTCTCAGACATGCAAGTAAAATCACACACATTTATGCTGGTGACTCATAGTTGCTGGAGGGATTTGGCTGGTTACAGTTCAAAAAAGTAACTTTTCTAAGTATAACAAACTACTGTATACTTTTTAAATATAAAAAGAACAATATTTTAAATGCAATAGTATACAGTAAAACCTTGCATAAAGAGCGCTTCATTTAGAGACTAACTTGCTTAAAGAGTAGAATTTTCTCTGAATGGTCGCCTCGCTTAACAACTAAAACCAACCAAAAACTCACTTAACAACTAAATCGGAGTTTGCAATCCCCCCACCGGAAGTCACAATTGGTCACTTACAATGGTGTTTAGCTTAAAGAGCAAACTCGCTTAAAGAGCAATCCTGTGGAACGCATTATGCTCCTTAAGCAAGGTACCACTGTACTTATAAAGACCCAACGGCAAAATGAGAGGAGGAGGAATTACTTCACTATTCTGATTCCCAACGGTAATGGAGGTGGAAGAGGCCATACCAGATGGTCTGGCTGTGAAGGTGCACCTTGTCCAAATCCTCAAAGCTGCGGCAGTCCATTGCAGTCCTGGTGTTAAATCCTCCATGTCTCATTTCATATGTGCCGCAGGAGATGGCTCAGTGATCACAGTGTGTGGGTCACTTTGTGGCAAGTTGGGATGGGATCCACCTTAAACAAATTCACACCAATGGAATTTTTCCTGTTTGTTATTCTTCTATGAAAATGATTTCCAGGGAAAAAATGTATACAGTAATGCTTCATACAAAGTCCGCTTCATACAACATTGGATTCATACAACATCACCTAATTCCTTGAAAAAAGTTGCCTCATACAAAGTCGTGCGACTTTGTATGAGGCATTGGGGTTTTCCCAGGTTGCATTGTGCCTGGGCAGTATAAAAGGCAGGGCACATGCATGCATTGCTCTTGTGGGTTTTGCATGAGGTGAGGAGTGTTTAGGAGTGGTTTAAGCACGATTTTGGATTTTTAAAAAACTTTTTTGTCAGAATTTTTCGAAGCATTCCTGGGATTTTTGCAGCATTCTTCAGGTTCTTGGACAATCATGGTTGTTTGACATGTTTTTGTAATGTTTTTAGCCTTTAGACAATGATTTCTTAAAGTTCTGTCAGTTTCCTGTCTATTTCCTTGACTTTGCCCTGAAGTCTGTGCTGTTACAGTACAATGTATCTCTATGGAAATGATGTTGTATGAGGCATCGCGGCAAGGATTTGGACGTTGTATGAGGCATCGCAGTTAGGATTTTGCATGCCTCATACAAAGTCCAAATCCGTATAAAGTCCAAACTTGTGGAACCAAGTTTGGACGTTGTATGAGGTATCACTGTACTTGGATACGAGTAGCAGCCAACGATGACTTATAAATGATAAATATTGGACTGGCTTTTGTGCAAGGGTGGCCTTTACTATTGGTTAGGCTGTAATCATATACACATTTAGCTGGGAGTAACTAAACTCTTTGGCCAGAATCCTGTGGCACAGCTTTATGTCAGAAATGGAACTGGACCTAGGGGTGGTAATTTTGGAGCATTAAAGAGTTCCCTAATATGTTCTGTTGCTTCCAAAGGCTCCTCCAGGATGAATGGAAACCGAAAGTGGGTGATGGTGGTGCAGGAATAGGAAACTTTAAAGTTTAAAAATTGTATGGCAAAAACTTGTGCAATAGGATTCCAGCTATTGGGACTTGCTTCTAAGTAAAAATGTGTATGGATATCCAGTGAGGTGATGTCTAGGACCCAGGAGGTGTAGATGCAAGTCCCTGCTTGACCATGGTAACTCAGTGGTGGTGGGAGAGTGGGACTGGTAAATCCACTCTTTAAATACCTCACTTACCTTGAAACTCCTTCAATGCTTCTATAAGTTGGCTCCGATTTTGCAGCACATAACACATGGTCATGTGTAGAATCTCACTCATTTGTGGGAAATCAGTAACCTACAAATGAAGTGAGGGGAGAAGAAGGAATACTGACCAATTCCCTAGAAGAGATTTTCACTTGCCACAGGCTGGTAGGTTATTCGTAAGTCAACATCTGCCAAATACTGTCTATTAGATGGGAAGAGAAATTAGTTATTTTCTGAAAGAAATGAATGATATAAAAAAACTTTGGTTAAAGAGTGTATGAATTTTATATCTGGGATAAGAACCTGTTCTGTCAAAAATGGAATATACTATTTGCCACTGATTGCGTCATGGGTATAATTTTTCATTTAGGATTTAGAGATAGGTATAACGCGGAGTTTGCTTAGCTCACCAGGTCAGAAGAGGGGGGAGGAGAAATACGGTGTTGTAAGGAACAATACTGCATAGTGACATGGAATGTGAGATCTATGAATCAAGGAAAGCTGGAAGTGGTAAAAAAGGAAATAGAAAGAATAAACATTGACATCTTGGGAATCAGTGAGTTAAAATGAACAGGGATGGGCGAATTCAGCTCTGGAAACCATCATATCTACTACTGTGGACAAGAATACCTCAGAAGCAACAGAGTAGCCATAATTGTCAATAAAAGAGTGAGAAAAGCAGTAATGGGATATAATCTTAAAAATGACAGAATTTCAGTCAGAATCCAAGGCAAACCTTTCAATATCACTGTAATCCAAATATATGCACCAATCACTAGTGCAGATGAAGCCATAGTTGATCAGTTCTATCAGGACCTACAACACCTCATAGAATAGATACCAAGAAATGATATTCACATTATCATAGGAGATTGGAATGGCAAAGTAGGAAATCAAAAAGTAAATAGAATAACAGGCAAGTTTGGTCTTGGAACACAGAATGAAGCAGGGCAAAGGCTAATAGAGTTCTGCCAAGAGCATGCACTGGTCATAGCAAAGACCCTCTTCCAGCAACACAAGACGAGACTTTACACATGGACATCACCAGATTGGCAACATTGAAACCAGATTGATTACATACTCTGCAGTCAAAGATGGAGAACCTCCATTCAGTCAGCAAAAACAAGACCTGGAGCAGACTGTGGCTCAGATCATAATCTACTGATTGCAAAATTTAGGCTTAGACTAAAGAAAATAGGGGAAACAATTAGGCCAGACAGGTATGACCTAGACAGCATCCCTAAGGAATACACAGTGGAGGTGTGGAATAGATTTAATGGCTTAGACTTGATAGACAGAGTACCAGAAGAATTATGGACAGAGGCACGGGACATCATACAGGAGGCAGCAAGGAAAACCATACCAAAAGAAAAGAAGTGTAAGAAAGCAAAGTGGTTGTCTGATGAGGCTCTTAAAATAGCAGAGGAAAGAAAGAATGCAAAAGACAAAGGAGAAAGGAAAAAGTTCAACCAATTGAATACACAATTTCAAAGAAAAGCAAGGAGAGATAAGGAAACCTACCTAAATGAACAATGCAAAGAAAGAGAGGAAAACAACATGAGGAGTAGGACTAGAGATCTTTTTTTTTAAAAAAAAATGGGGAAATCAAGGGAACATTTAAAGCAAAAATGACCATGATAAGGGACAAAAACGGTAAGGATTTAGCTGATGCAGAAGAGATTAAGAAAAGTTCACAAGAGTACACAGAGGAACTTTACAAAAAGGACCTCAACACCTCTGATAATCACAATGATGAGAACATTGAACTTGAGTCAGACATCCTAGAGAGTCAGAAAGGCCCTAAAAAGCACTGCAAACAACAAAGCCAGTGGAGATGATGGTAACCCAGCTGAATTTTTTAAAGCCCTAAAAGATGACAGAATCAAATTATTGTATTCTGTATGCCAGCAGATTTGGAAAACACAACAATGGCCACAGGATTGGAAAAGATTAGTATACGTCCCAATCCCAAAAAAGGGTAATGCCAAAGAATGTTCAAATTATCGAACAATTGTGCTCATCCCACATGCTAGCAAGGTTATGCTCAAGATAATACAGGATAGACTTCAGCAGCACATGGAGAGAGAATTACCAGAAGTGCAGGCTGGGCTCCGAAGAGGCAGAGGAACTAGAGACCACATTGCCAACATACATTGGATCATGGAGAAAACAAAGGATTATCAGAAACAAGTCTACTTCTGTTTCATTGACTACACCAAAGCCTTTGACTATGTGGACTACAACAAAATGTGGCAAGTAATTAAAGAGATGGGAATACCAGAACGCCTTATATGCCTCATGAGAAATCTGTACAAGAGTCAAGAAGCAACAGTTAGCACAGAATATGGAATGACAGAGTGGTTTAGAATAGGAAAAGGAGTAAGACAAGTCTGCATTTTGTCACCCTGCTTATTCAATTTATACACAGAGCACATAATGCACAATGCAGGGTTGGACGAATCACAATTTGGGATCAAAATTGCTGGGAAAACCATCTACAACTTGAGATACACATATGATACCCTAATGGCAGAAAGTGAGGAAGACCTAAAGAAGCTGCTGCTTAGGTTGAAAGAAGAGAGTACAAAAGTTGGCTTGAGACTCAACATCAAGAAAACCAAGATAATGGCAACAGGCTCTATCAGTCCCTGGAAAATAGATGGGGAAGAAGTAGAAGCAGTGACAGATTTTACTTTCTTAGGATCAAAGGTGACTGCTGATGGGGATTGCAGTCATGAAATAAAAAAGCAACTGATTCTTGGGAGACAAGCTATGAGAAACAAGGGGAACATAGTTAAAAGTAGAGACACCACCTTGCAAACAAAAATTTGCATAGTCAAAGCAATGGTATTCCTGGTGGTAATGTAAGGTTGTGAGAGCTGGACCATTAGGAAAGCTGAGTGCAGAAGAATAGATGCCTTTGAAATGTGGTGTTGGAGGAGAGTTTTGAGAGTACCCTGGACAGCAAGGAGAACAAATAAGTCGATCCTAAAAGAAATCAACCCTGACTGCTCATTAGAAGGTCAAATAGTAAAGATGAAGCTAAAGAACTGTGGACATCAAATGAGAAGAGGGGATATAAAGAGTTTTTATTGTAGTTTTTAATGGGGTTTTATATTGTAATGTTTTTATATGTTGTACGCCGCCCCGAGTTACCCTGGAGCAAGAGGGCGGGATATGAATCTAAATAAATAAATAAATAAATAATTCACTTGAGAAAGCCTTGAAAGGTGGAGGGCAAAAGAAGAAGGGGGCGGCCAAAAATGAGATGGCTAGATGGTATTGTAGATGCAACAAGCACAGAGCTAGGCGGCCTGAGGAAGATGGTGGACAGAGGTGCCTGGAGGACAATGGTCCATAGGGTCGCAAAGGGTCGGAATCGACTGACTGAACAACAACAATAACTCGGAGTTTGACAGTACATGACTTAAGAGTCCTCAATGAGCCTCCAGGCAGGAGGAAAATGGTAAACTAGGAAAAATCTAGGCCTCTCTTTTTCTCTCTCTCTTTCTCTCTCCCTCTGTCCCCCACCCCCAACTCTCCTCCTACCCAAAGAATGAAGGGAATTCTTTGCAGGCTACAGCAGAGATTGTAGTGAGACAAAATCCAACATGCAGCTGGCTGTTAAAGCTGATCTGCACCTCATTTCTGAACTGGAGCGTGAAAAGGGGAAATTATTTGATGAGTTAGCAGCTTCTTCTCAGTCCCTGTTTAGGATGTCAGAGAAACCTCAAAGTTAATTAGCTTTTTTTTATTAAAAAAATCTGGCATGCATGAGGACACACAAGGGCACCAACTGGAAAATAAAAGGATTGTTCTTAGAAGAAGACATCAGCCAGACATACCAATTACTCCCTAAAGCCTGTCGCCTTATCGGGCCTTCCAGGGTGTCCCACCATGTTTATCTCTGCATCTCCTTAGCTGGGGAAATGGACTTTACAGAAATAGGTGGCTGAAAAGAGCATCAGAGATGTTATTCTCTTTGGCTAATCACTGTGCTAGGCAATTCTTTCCGAGAGAGGTTATCACACAATTTAGTATAATCCACCCAAGACCAGTTTCACGCAGAATGAAAACAGCCACTGTTACTGTCAATTGTTGGGAGGAATCACTGTTGAGAAGTGTAGTAAATTCTGTATAGAACTGAAAAGGCCAGGGTGTTTTGGCCAGAGGATTCTTCTATTCTTGTCCCCAGGTAAACCACATAGTGCCATTGTTGTGTTCTAATGGTTTTACCTTCCACATGAATCACAATGTATCTGAACCAATGTAACCTTGCCTATAGCAACAATGTAACCTTCAGCTGTATCATATAAACCCTGTAATAGGACGCGAGCTAATGACCACCAGCTGGCAGCAGCGAGCGTCCAAGCTCTCTTGGTCCAAACTCATCAAAGGCAACAGCGCGGGAAGCTTTCCCGCCACCACCTACACCTGGACAAGAAGGGCGTGACCCACAATGACGTCACGCAGACAGTAGCCAATGGGCTACCATGGCACCTCGTTGAAATGTATCCCTACTGTATATAAAGAGCTATCGATCCGCCATTACCTCATGTTCCCTCTGTCCACGATGCAATAAACCTGCGTTAACCCAGCCCGAGGCTGTGTCCTGTGTCTTAGTTTCATACACTAAATTGGCGACGAAGGTGGGATAATGGATCCCCAAGGAGCAGCCAGGGCACAGAGCGGGTTCAACATCACCAAACCGCAAGACTGGGAGTTGTTTGAGATGGACTTCCATGCGGCGCTGGTGGAACTCAAAGTCAAGGAAGACGATGAGGAGAGGAAGAGGGCCATCCTCACCCGCATGCTTGGGATGGAGACCAAGCGGACGCTGGTGGGCATCATCGCTCCGAAGAAGGTGAGCGAATTTAAAGCGGACGACATCATGAAGCTGCTTCGGGAGCGCTTCCAACCCTCGAGGGCGATGTTTCCCGCTCGGAGCGCGTTTTGGAGGCGAGTCCAAGCGCCGGACGAGTCGGTCGAGACATTCGTGGCCGCCATGAGGGTAGCCGCCGCCCCCTGCAAATGGGGCAACATCCTAGAAATGGCCCTCAGGGACGGCGTGCTGTGTGGCCTGAAAGACAAGGAGGTGCAGCGCAGCTTGATGAATAAGGAGCCGCCACCAACGCTGGCAGAGGTCGTCGAGGCCGCGGAGGCCGCAGAGTCCACGAATGCTGGAGTGGACGAGATGCACCAGTGGCGTGAGTGGCGTCCCAGAGCCGGTAAGGCGGAAAAATCGGTGCACGCAACTCAACGGGCCTCAAAGTCGTCTTCGGAAGGCAGCGACGGCGAGGAGATCCAGAAGGTCCAAAAGGGGGGGCGCCGCTGTGATGGTTGCGGAGCGGCCCATGAGCGTGCGAGGTGCCCATTTAGAAAGGCCGAATGCTACACCTGCGGCCGTCGGGGGCACATCGCCAAGGCATGCAGAAAACGGAAGGAGGGCCGGAGGCAGTCACCGGACCGTTCGACCAGACCGGACCGTTCAGCGAGGCCCAAAGATGGCGTCCAGACCACGAGGAAGCAGGACGGCGTGGGCCGCGTCTCGGACAGCAGCGAGGACGACGTCCCAGTGCTCAGTGTGTCCGCGGAACAGTCCCATTATTTCGTTGAGGTACTAGTACAAGGGGCCCCTATCAGGATGGAGATTGACTCGGGGTCCTCCTATTCCATAATTCCCCAGAAAGAGTTCTTGAAAATCGACCCCCACGTGCGGCCCAAACTTAAAACATTGAGGTCCACGCTACGAGATGTGCAGGGGAACAGCATTCCGGTGTTGGGGGTCGGGAAATTTCGGGTTGAGTTTAAGAGACACTCTGCGGAGCTGCCCCTAGTTGTCCTCAAGGGGGGGAGTTGTAGCCTCCTAGGGACACAGTGGTTCCAGCCTTTAGGCCTGTTTATAGGGGGAGTACATGCAGTGGGGGTGGACCCAATACAAGCGGTGTGCGATGCGCATCCCGCCGTTTTTGAAAAAGGTCTTGGAAAATTCAAGGGACCCCCTGTAGCTTTCGACCTAGACCCGGAGGTCCGCCCGATAAGACTCAAACCGCGCAGGGTGCCCTTCGCACTAAAGGACAAAATAGAGGCGGAACTGGACAAATTGGTGGGCCAGGGGATTCTTATTCCTGTTGATTCCGCGGAGTGGGAAACTCCAATTGTAACAGCTCTGAAGGCTAACGGGGAGGTGCGCATTTGCGCTGATTATAAGTGTACAATTAACAAGGCGATCCGCCCTAACGCATACCCGGTGCCGGTGGTCAGCCACCTTTTGGCCAGGCTAAATGGGGGAAAGTGTTTCGCTAAGCTCGACCTGGCGCAAGCCTATCAGCAGCTTCCCGTAACACCCGCCACGGCCGCGGCACAAACGATAGTCACTCATAAAGGAGCGTTCCAGGTGTCGCGTTTACAGTTCGGCGTGAACTCGGCACCCGGCCTTTTCCAGGCGCTTGTGGAACGCCTCCTGAAGGGGCTGGAGGGGGTGTTGCCTTATTTTGATGACGTATTAATAACTGGGGGGAGTGAGGCCGAACTGGCAAAGAGATTGGACAAAGTACTAACGGTGTTCGAGAAAGCGGGGCTGAGACTGAGGAAGGACAAATGTGTTTTTTTCGAAACCGAGGTCGAGTTCTTAGGGTTCAGGATTACACCCGAGGGTATCAAGCCATCCAAATCCAAAGTAGTAGCCATCAAAAAGGCCCCTCGCCCCACATCCAAAACCGAGCTACAGTCATTCCTGGGGCTCCTCAATTTTTACCATACATTCCTTCCGCGGAAGGCGTCCGTGGCCGAACCGCTCCATCGGTTGCTTAAGAAAGAGGAGACTTGGATGTGGGGTGACGAGCACGAGAGGGCCTTCAAAGAATTAAAGCAACTCTTGACCTCTGACGCAATTCTAACGCATTTCGACCCCAAACGGCCGGTGGTCCTAGTCTGTGATGCATCACCGGTGGGGGTGGGGGCAGTACTTTGCCACGTGTTGGATGACGGAAGAGAGGCCCCGGTTGCATTTTATTCAAGGTCCCTGTCCCAGGCAGAGCGAAATTACGCACAAACCGACAGGGAGGCATTGGCAATTGTAGCGGGGACCAAAAAGTTTCACGATTTTTTGTATGGCCGCCCGTTCAAAATCGTGACGGATCACAAGCCCCTGTTAGGGATTTTCACGGCAAGCAAGCCCACCCCGCAGATCCTATCACCGAGAATGCTGCGATGGGCCATTTTTCTCAACGCTTACCAACACGAGTTGGTGTACCGGCCCGGAAAAGAGATCAGCCATGCTGATGCACTTTCGAGATCCCCTTTGCCCTTGTCGGACGACCAGAAGGCTAGAGTAGGAAGAGACCGCCAGGTGTTACTAATTGAGGTTTTAGATGCACCCCCAATTGTACCAGCCGATATTGCGAGGGCGACAGGCAAGGACAGGACACTCGAAAAAGTCAGCTCATGGGTACAAAAGGGGTGGCCGGCATCGTCCCCAAGCACGGAATTCGACCCATTCTTTCGGAAAAAGCTAGAGTTGTCCCTAGAAAGGGGGTGCCTATTGTGGGGCCAACGGGTGGTGGTTCCTGCAGCCATGCGGCCGAGGGTGCTCAAACTGCTGCACGTCAGCCACCCGGGCATCGTTCGTTCGAAAGCGCTGGCCCGCAGTTACTTCTGGTGGCCACAGCTGGACGCGGACATCGAGCACATGGTCGGCACTTGTGAGGCATGCCAGGGATCCCGACCAGAGGCGGCCCGCCTCCCGCATAGGGAATGGGACACAGCGAGGGGGCCGTGGTCCAGAGTACATGTAGATTTCGCTGGCCCATTCCGAGGAACCATGTTTCTCCTGGTGGTGGATGCGTTTTCCAAGTGGCTGGAGGTTATCCCAGTAAAGAGCACGTCCTCCGCCACAACAATTAGCCAGCTACGGAGGGTCTTTTCCACGTTCGGTTTACCCGACACTTTAGTCAGTGATAACGCGAGTTGCTTCACCTCCTCGGAGTTCGAGGCATTCATGGGAGCAAACGCCATTCGGCATGTCACATCCGCGCCGTTTCACCCGGCCACGAACGGCCAAGTGGAACGGTTGGTGCGTACAACAAAGGATGCGTTGCGGCGCATGGGCCCGGGGGACCTAAATCACCAAGTATGTCAGTTCTTGTTAGCGTATAGGGTGACCCCCTTAGCGTCGGGTTACTCGCCGGCAGAACTCTTGATGCGGCGAAAACTGACCACACTTCTGACCAGGCTGGACCCGACGAGGGTCGAGGATAAAGGAAAAAACATAGGATTGGCAGTCTCGAAAGGGTTCGCCGCCGGCGACCTTGTTTACTGCAGGAACTATGCAAGCGCAGGGCCAGCCTGGGTGCCAGGAACGATAGTAGAACAAACAGGGCCAGTGTCATATCGGGTGGAAACGAGCACCGGTCTCCTCTGGAGGAGACACGCCGACCAACTGAGGCGCCGAGTGAGTGAAGGGCCGGTCAGTGGGGCACAGCAACAGGATTCAGCGATAGGGTTCTCCCCCACCCGTTTAGCCCAAGGGGGAGAAAATGAGGGACATCAGTCCGAATCCGGGGGGGAAAGCAGTGATCCCGACTCATATCCTTTTGATACCCCAGTCCTATCGGAGCCCGGGGGGAGGGAAAAGGAATGTGCGGCCGCCGCCGCGTCCCCCGAATGTAATTTTGATTTTGATTCGAGCCGGGGGGGTTTTCAGGAGTGTTCCCCCACCCTTCCAAGCGAGAAGAGGGGTTTTTCGTTAGCCCCCAGTGCCCCCGGTTCTTCCCCGAGAAAGAGCATACCCCCCAACAACGCCGTGGAGCCGCGGCAAGTCACTAACAAGTCTCCCTCTCAAATTACAGGGCAGGAAACCAGGGGACAAAGAGGAGGTAGCAAACCCGGGGAAAGGCAGCCCGCATCGAGACCCCAGCGTGTTCGAAATAAACCATCTTGGCTGAGAGACTTTGTCTCCTAAGGGGGGGGAGTGTGTTGAAGTGTGGGCTCGAGACATTGTCTCGTCCTAGGGGGGAGGGGTGTTGTGTTCTAATGGTTTTACCTTCCACATGAATCACAATGTATCTGAACCAATGTAACCTTGCCTATAGCAACAATGTAACCTTCAGCTGTATCATATAAACCCTGTAATAGGACGCGAGCTAATGACCACCAGCTGGCAGCAGCGAGCGTCCAAGCTCTCTTGGTCCGAACTCATCAAAGGCAACAGCGCGGGAAGCTTTCCCGCCACCACCTACACCTGGACAAGAAGGGCGTGACCCACAATGACGTCACGCAGACAGTAGCCAATGGGCTACCATGGCACCTCGTTGAAATGTATCCCTACTGTATATAAAGAGCTATCGATCCGCCATTACCTCATGTTCCCTCTGTCCACGATGCAATAAACCTGCGTTAACCCAGCCCGAGGCTGTGTCCTGTGTCTTAGTTTCATACACTAAAGCCATGTTTTCCCAGAATCCCTCAAATGCAGCCATTTACAGCGTCTGAACCAGGGATACAAGAAAGATGCAGGAACACATTCCTCCAGTTTAGCTAGCATCATATCTCTTTGTCTCCAGCTAAGACTATAGAATACAATGCCAGGAAATCTTATTCCTTGGCTGTTTTTATTATGAATATCCATGTTTACTTTGTTGTAGAAGAGACAATCAGGTGTCTTATCATACAGGAAGGCTCAGTGAAGTCTGTAAATGGGTCTGCTATGTATGGGAGAAAATTGGGGAGCTGGTTGGTGCCATCTTGTTTCGATTCCAAGAAGAGAATTTGGAGCTATCAGGTGTTAGATTATTTGTAAACCAGCATTGTAAATAATGTTGCTGCCTCCTTTAGTTTGCCATAGCAAAAGGATATAATGGCACCGCAAAAGACCCTTAAATTGCATTTAGTATCAGCTTTTATGCAGCCCACTTCATCAGAGGCCTCTGATAGAGGATAGCTGTGGACAACAAACACTCAGCATTCATTCAAGATGCCACAACACTCTTTGTCCTGTACCCAAGTAGCCCTGTTCTACCTGGTTATTCTTTGATCTTTCTACATTGATTTGAAGTCTGTTACATAATGTCCAGATGGTCCAGCCAGAATCTTGTCCTCTTCGGAAGTTATCCATTTGGCAATTGTTTTTGTTCTCCGTAGGTTTAGGTTTAATATTTGTAGCTTCAGAGGTGTGCAGAAAATTTGTCCTTGATTTTAGCCACTGCTTAGATGAGGCTTGATGTCCATGAAATGGATGTATCTGAGGCTCCATTGCCTTATTTCATTCCTTATTTGATAACACCCTTTGGCACACTTCCATTGCCCTGACACACAACTGGCTACCCCTCCCAGTGCAGAAGTATTGTACCATAAAATTGCGGATGAGCAAAATGACCCAATGGTCCTTTTTAGGACCATAAATGACAATAATTTCTATTCATACAGAGGGCAACTCTTCATCCAAAGAAGAACTCTTGGAGATGTCAGGGCATATTCATACCCCCACTCTTTGGGGAGGCTCTTTCTTTGCCCCCTGCAACTATGTTCTACTCAGCATTCCTTTTCATTGGTTTTCTGCTAGTTGGGATGTATGAGAGTACATTAAAGGTAGGGAGGAAAGGTGATGAGCAAGAGAGAATATTTGCCAAAGAATTAGATGGGCCTAATGTTTAAATGTTGCACCTGGGGTATAATTTCTTTTTTTAAAAAATTCAGACGCTAATCCAAACTGGCAATTATGTTTAACTCCATGCTGTGAAAAGTGTAGCTCATCAATATCTTCATATCACATTTCAGCTAACATCAAGGGAGCAGGTTTCTCTTCCTATACAGTTGGTGGTCCTGCTGTCAGGAAATATTCTTTCAGTCCTCTGAAAAAATATGATAAGTGTGCGGCAAGTTATTTGGGGACTACACCTACTCAATGATGGGTTAATACCCACCTATTTATTCCACTATCAAAATACAACCTGCTGGCAAGGTCTTCTGAAAGTTAAGTGACCAGCTCCTTTAAACAGGTCTGTTTGCACACTTTCAGCCACAGTAATGAGGCAAACAAATCCACTACCTTCCTTCTTTTGATCTTGCCTGTCAAAGAGGTGAGCAAAAAGAAAGGCTTGGGAGCTGACTATACAAGAAGCTTGTCATCCAACCTGCTCTGATAATCTTTGTTTATTTACTGAGAGTCAAAAATTGTGGTGAGGACCTGCCTGCGTCTGGAAGGAGGGAGTTAGAATGCATCACTTTGTAGTTGTCAGCTATGAGTTAATTTATTGCCAAATGGGGAGTGAGTCACCTTAAAGCTATCATTTCCAAACCTCTTCAGGAAATGAATTGAGCTGATACAGGCAGGTCTGCCAAAAAGCCATGGCGCATTTTCTGCAGAGCACCAGAATAGGATGGAACAAACCACTCTAAAGAACATGGTCTCTGACTGATTAATCTTGCAGTTTGCCTGAGTCACTTGACTTGTGTTGTTGCCTTCTTTTTGCCACTGTTGTTGGTTCAAGAGGTGTGTACTATAATGTAACTTGTGGGCTCATAGTTAACATTTAAAAATCCCCATCCCTGTGAAGTGTGTTTAAGCAAATGCTAACAATTTATGTTAGACATGAGCTGTTAGGTAAAGGTCGCACCCTTGCTCAAAAGCCATATCCGACTCTAGGGTTCAGTGCTCATCTCTGTTTATAGCCAAAGAACCAGCACTGCCTGTATCTGCAGACATTTCTGTGGACATGTGGCAGGCATGCCTAGATATGGAATGCTGTTTACCTTCCCACCGAAGTACCTATTTATCTACTGTACTTATAATTTCTTGCTTTTGAACTGCTAGGTTGGCAAGAGTTGGGACAGAGAGTTGGCTCACTCCGTTGTGCAGCACTTGGGTCTCAAACCGCTGACCTGCTGACCTTTCAGTCATCAAGTTCAGAATCTTAAACACTTGAGCCAACACAGTCTTAACCACTTGAGTGTCTTAACCACTTGAGCATCTTAACCACTTGAGCCACCACAGTAACAGCATGGACTGTTACATGACACAAAATCCCTTGGTTTGGCCCTCAACCCAAATATTATACTGGCATACTCAGAGAGGAGAGGGTTCTCATGCATGGCAAAAATTCTGAACACCATGTTATGGTTGGCCTAATTCACATATAATCTACACTTGACAACAGTAGTTCTAAACAACATAAAACTGACACAATGTGGTGACACAGATTTGTAGGAAGTTCAAGGCGGCTTGTTAGTCACTCATACCGCTTTTGGTCTGAAAAATTGGGGTAAATTCTGCAGCAGGGGACCTTACAGGCTTCCTTGCCTTTGCTTAAGAGAGTTTTACATTTTTCTCCTTTGCTTAATATAGTAATTTTATGCTTTAGTCAGTTTTTTTAAATATTTCATTTATTTGATCATTAGCTTCATGATAGTCACATTGTCATTGATTTAGCTGGTATATGGCATGCGTGATTATGATACTGATTTTATCAATATTGAATGGAACATGACAGATTTATATATTACCTTGTTAAATAAGCAAGTATAAAATGTACAAGCAAATAATAGAAAGATTTCTAGCATCCTTGCCCCCAAGTACATAAAGTTACAGTTGTGTCCTCTCTCCAACCATGTAAGAATTTACATTTAATGCTACTCAGGGCAGCAATCTCTAATTTTTAAAAAAAGCAAAATATTATAAATTAAAGCAAGAGACTGCTATGTAACAAATCAGTCAGAAATTTGAGGCCTGAATTAGGATACTTCCTTAGCATACTGCATGTGTTAATTGGCTTACCTAAGACTATAATGTTTGTGTTATCAGCAAGAGTTTGGTGAATATCCTAGTCTGGCAGTGCAGTTAACCACTGTCAGTACTGTCTGCATTTTATTTTTTCTGGCTTCACTGTCCCAATCATGTAGTTAATGTACACACTCAAATACTCTGGAAACCACCCCCTGAACTGATAAAGTAGGCTACAACCTGTTGGAGATCATTGCATTACAGTACTGTATATTGATTTAATTAATGTATATAATACAATACATATATGATGCAAACAAAAGTTGTGTGGGACCTGTGTGACTAAAAATGTGTGCAGAATAAGCTTGCAGAAATAGATTGTAGAAATGGGTTTTTGTTTTTTGTTATACATATTTAAAGTAAACTAACACACTTACTTCTTTGAAAATTGCTAAAGTTAAGGGTGTTACAATTTAAAGGTATCGTAGGATCCCCCACCCCATTTTTATTAACAAAGTAATACAGCATTCCTTTAAAAAATTGGGTACCTAAATTGTTCATTCCACTAGCAATATTTGTTGCTAAGAAGACAGCTTAATACTATAAGGAGGTGGAATTGTACCCCAATATATACTGACCCACACTCTGAGCTGATTTTGAGTTGGCCTGAACCAGTTAGCTTTTGGGCTTGTACTGTATAGATATTTGTGTGATTCCACATGTTTCCAGTTTGTTGTATTGGGCAGTGTTCCTCAAACTTTGGCTTTTGGACGTCAATTCCTAGAAGCCTAAGTCAATTCCCCAAAGTACTGATTAGCCAATGTACTGACTTAGGTTTCTGGGAATTGAAGTCCAAAAGTCAGAGGTTCGGGAACACTGGTATAGGGCATTTGTATGTTGTATGGGTGTGTGTGTGAATGGGAAAACCAAGGGGCTATGATCAGTGATAAGGAAGTGCTGTACAACAACATCAGTTTTCAAAATGTGTAGGCAAAGCTTTCTTTAGCTTCTTCCCTTCAAAAAATTCCTTTTTTCTGTTTTCCATTTGGAATGGAGTGCTTTGGTTCTTGTCCTATTCTGTCCTACTCTTGCTATTGAATCCATTCTGTGTAGGCTAGCAGTAGATATTAAAAGAAAGTGGAAAACAAGGGATGGAGAGATGGCCCCTAGTGCAGCTTTGACTTTCCCCATCGAAGCCTGCACAAGAAAGTCAGTCATTCACCCCACATTCATGCACACACTCAATCCTACATATTTAGAAAGCTCACTTGAATGCAGGCAGTCTAGTGAGCAATGTGCCACTTTCCCTTTTCCCTGTCTGGATGTGAAATGGCTGCTTAATCAAATGTAAGGCAATATACACACTTCTGTGAGGTTGTTCTAAATCCTCCCTAGGATTCTGTAACTAAAATCTCTAGGTTTTGGCTTTCCTTTTTTTAAAAAAAAATCACATTTTTATTAATGTGAAAATAATAGAAAACAAGAATTAAACAACACTACATTACAATACAAAAACAAAATACAACACATTACATTACATACAGTGGTGGGCTCCCAATTTTTTTTTACTACAACACTGTGGCCGTGGTATGGTGGCCGTGGCCAGGGAGAAAGCCCTGTGTTGCACCCGAATTAGGACTACTTTACAGTATTTCAAAACTTGGATGGATGGGGCCAGCCAGAATTTCTGCTACCGGTTCTGGCAAACTGGTGCGAACCTGCTGATGCCCACCACTGATTACATATAAAATAACATCCAAGTTTTGAAATAAAGTACAGTAGTTCTAATTCGGGTGCAATGCAGGCAGTGATGCACTGCAGCAGGTTCTGTCAGGTTCTGCAGAACAGGTAGCGTAAATTCCCCCAGGCCACGGCCACTTGGTTGGCCATGCCCACCTCCATAGCCCATAATGCAAGATGTTTGGCCATGCCCACAGATTTGGCCCCACCCACAGATTTGGCCAGTCCACAGAGTAGGTAGTAAATTTTTTTGCAGTGCATCACTGAACGCAGGGTTTTTCCCCTGGCCATGCCCACCATACCACACCCACAGTGTAGTAGTAATTTTTTTTGGAGCCCATCACTGATCAGTACATATATATCTTCCCACCCTGTGTTATCATCAGCTCCTGCTTCTCAGGTAAAGAGTGTATGCAACTTTATCATCAAGTAGTATCAGGCTAGGGTGCATTTGTTCAGTCTCTGTGCAAAATATATTAAATGGAAAACTGGACTAAGTTCAAATTGGGGGGGGGTGAAAATTGATGGAAGAAACATCAATAATTTAAGATATGCATACAACACTATCTTACTGGCAGAAAACAGCAATGAGGTGAAACAACGTTTTACAGCAAGTGAAAGAAAAAAGTATCAAAGCAGAACTGTAGCTGAACATCAAGAGAAAAATCATGACTGCGGAAGAACTACACAGCTTTAATGATGGCCATGAAGTAACTGAAACAGTGAAAGAATTTGTGGACTTTGGTTCAATTGTCAATCCAAATGGAGATTGCAGCCAGGAAATAAAAAAAGATTTATACTTAGAAGGGTGGCAATGAATGAATTAGAAAAGATCATCAAGTGCAAGGATGTTTTAGTAGAGCTGAAGACCAAGATCATCCTTACTCTTGTATTTTCAATAACTATGTATGGATGTGAAAACTGGACAGTAAAGAAAGGTGATGAAATATCAACTAGTTTGAGATATAATGCTGGAGGAGATTTTTTTGGATACCCTGGACTACCAGAGAGTCAAACAAATGTGTCCTAAAGCAAATCAAACCTGAACTGTCTCACGGCAAAAAAACGATGAAGCTGAGGTTGTCCTACTTTGGGCACATTGTGAGAAATCAAGATTCTCTGGGAAAGACAATAATTGCCGGGAAAGGTAGAAAGAAAAGAAGAAGACCAAATGTGAGATAGATTGACTTCCTAAAGGAACCCACAGTCTTGAGTTTACAAGAGCAGAATAGGGCTGTTGAGGACAGAACATTTTTGAGACTTTTTCATGGGTTTTTTATAAGTGGGAGATAACTTGATGACACATAACAACAACCTATATGTGATGAAGAGGAGGAATAGTTGTTGCTCAACTGCAACCTACACATGCAACAAAGAGGTTGGAACAACAAAGTCAAGGCAAGATAGTGTTTGGCGCAAGTGTACTGAAGAAATAAAAGGAGGAAAAGTGGGAAGGCGAATGGAGGATGGACTGTGGGTTGGAACACTGTCATCTCTGTGCGTGTGTGTGCGCGCACACACATACACAACACTGAAAGAAAGTATGTGTTCATCATATGCATAATTTGATCACATGGTGCAGACATCTGACCTTTCTTAGATGGTTAATCTAAGTCTAAGCATTTCCTGTTTGCAAAATGAATCAACATTTAATTTACACTTGTGTGTATGGCTCATTCATTTCCACCCCTGCCCCATACATGCCATGTTAGTCTGTGCTTCAAGCGTATCAGAGTAAACAAAACAAAACACATTGTGGCACTTTAAAAACTAACTGCTGTATTTTAATGTTAGCTTTCATGGATCAAGTCCACTTTGTCAGACATTAAGGTAACATTTATTGTTACCTAAAACATGGAAAGTGTGGAACCACTGCTGGTTTCTTCTTGAACAAGTCAAGAGAATCTATGGTTTTTCAGATTTTGTTGGATTTCCATTCTTATTGGTTTCTGGCTCCAGAGTTGGATTCCCAGGATTTTTTGTGACATTATCTACTAAACCTGCTTGCATTCCTTTACTGCCTCTGAGATAAGCAGACATTCTTCTCATTAGTTTCATTGTTACAAACTCTCCCTGTTGTAATAGAAAGTACAGTACAGTACAGTGATACCTCATACAACGTCCAAATCATACTTTGTATGAGGCATGCAAAATCCTAGCCGTGATGCCTCATACAATGTCCAAATCCTTGCTGCGATGCCTTGTACAACATCATTTCCATAGAGATACATTGTACTGTAACAGCACAGACTTCAGGGCAAAGTCAAGGAAACTGACAGAACTTTAAGAAATCATTATCTAAAGGCTAAATACATTACAAAAACATGTCAAACAACCCTGATTTTAGGGGACAAACCATACAAGTTTTTAAATTTTGAAAACTTTATGAAGTGCAGGTTTAAAAGTTAACATATCCCATTATGCAGCACAGTGTTAATCTGCAGCCACGAAGCTGATCATCCATTTTGTACAAGTTACTGTAAACAATTACTGGATGGAAGCAAGGACAAAATAGATGCCAACATGTCCCATCATGCAGCACAGTGTTAATCATCCAAACAGCAACAATTGCCCACCCCACCAAACAGTGCCCTCCCCAATCCACCTCCCCACCCCAAGCCAATCGGAAACAGAAAACCTCATTTAACCTTGGACCAAAGAATGATCCAAGAACCTGAAGAATGCTGTGAAAATCCCAGGAATGCTTCCAAAAAATGTGATGAAAAAAAAAATCAAAATCGTGCTCACAACCACTCCTAAACACTCTTTGCCTCATGCAAAACCCACAAGAGCAATGCACGCATGCGTCCCTGCCTTTTATACTGCCCAGGCACAATGTAACCTGGGAATTAGGCAATGTTGTATGAATTCGATGTAGTATGAAGCGGATTTTGTATGAGGTATTACTGTACTGTATGTGAAAGTGGCTTGGGTCTTGAATAGGCAGTTTATAGCCTTTACGATATCTGCTCCTCATTGGTTGATACAGACCAGTTCAGTAACCTGTATGTTTGCGACTTTCCTCACAGGATGAGGTGCAGTGGTGGGCATCAACAGGTTCGCACCAGTTTGCCAGAACCGGTAGCAGAAATTCTGGCTGGCCCCGCCCCGCAGGGCTTTCCCCCCGGCCACGCCCACCATACTACATCCACAGTGTGATAGTAAATTTTTTGGGAGCCCACCACCCACCAGTGGTGGCTGTTTGAGGCTGGTGATAATAGGTGATAATGGTTCATTTAAAAAGTGGGGAGGGGGGAGCTTTTCCATCTACAGAGCTTGGGGGGATGGAAGTTATTCAGGCACCTGACACTTCCAGACTCTTTGAGCATATCAGAGAGTAAATAAAACAAAACAACAACAAAAAGTTGTGGCACCTTAAAGACTTAACTCCTTTATTTAAATGTGAGCTTTCGTGGATCAAGTCCACTTCATCAGAGTTCAAAAAATTCAACCATGAAAGATGTTTTGAGGACTCTGCCAGCATAATTTTGGACAACAGCGTCAGCATGGTCTAAAGTCATGGATAATAACCTTTATTAGACCACTGAAACTTGATAAACAGAAACCAGCTTTTGATCCATGTGGATCTTTGTCCATTCAGATCTTCGTTTGGGATAGAAAGTCACCTTCTGTTTGTAATGTTTATAGGTCCACACCATCGCCTTTGGATTGTGTACAAGGACCATGCAGCTATTTTTTTCCTTTATTGTTCTAACTCAGCATGGATGGCACAACCAAAAGATTTTACACACAAGCTCCCCAACAGCTTTCCCATTATTATTATTTTTCATAGGCACAAATTTGACTTGCATTGAGCTGATAGATTTCTACCAACTCAGTTATTCTATATTATGACCTGTGCAGAAAGAAGCCACCTGGACCACCATTTCCCTCCATGACAGAACTGAATGCTTGCACAATCTTGCTTCAGCGCGGGCACAGTAAAACCCAGACTTACAAATGCCTCAAGTTACATAAAATTCGACTTACATAATGATTTTATGCTAAAACCATGCCCTGATTTACACAATTTCCTATGGGTTTGCTTCGAGTTACATAAAGATTATTTTTCCTATGGGTTTGTTTCAATTTACATAAAAATTTCATTTTTCCTATGGGTTTGCTTCGAGTTACGTTCAAAAATAATGTTTCATATAGGTTTGCTTTGGTTTAAGCAGAAGCCTACAGAACGGACTCCCCCCCCCACTAAGTAAGTAAGTAAGTAGGGGGTTTACTGTACAGTACTTATTATTTCTGAGTACAGAAATAATTATTTCTGAGTTTACTGTACAGTACTTATTATTTCTGAGTTGTGCATAAATCTCATGGAAGCCTCCAGCCCAGGTCTTAAGAAAATAACCAGTGGAATACAGTAGCTTAAGCATGAGTGTGTTGATGTACTGACGATCCCCAGGGCTTTTCGTACAGTAGACCTGGTACATAAGCAAGATTAAGGCTGCAAATCAGTCTCACTCCAATCCACGAGGTGTGAAGCTGCAGTCTGCTCCAGGCTGGTGCATGTCCACTAGCCCTGTTGTGGATAGGGCTTCCTCCACCAGGAGGGCAAGTAAGTGTTCAGAGTGGCAGCTCTGTTGCCCACAGAGGTCATTGGGGGGGGGGGCAGAAGGCACCAGCCCCCCCCCCCAGTGGCGGATGGAACCAGGGGTGACGGGCAGAAGTGAGGGCCCTTGCACACGCACACACGTGGGCACAAGCATTCACGGTCACACGCAGACGCACACAAAAGACACGCAGGCGCTCGCATGGAGAAAATGAGATAGGCAGGACGGGGGGGGGGAGAGGGGGCAAGTCTTCGGCCCCCCTCCCTTTACCGTCACGGTTTAGCCCGGCAACGGGGTTCCCTCTGGAGCAGGAAAGCCCGCCGTTTATGCTAAAGCAGCTCCAGCGGGGTGGGGGTGGGGAGGAGAGATGAATTTCGGCCGAGGGCGGGCTTTGCTCACGGCAGCCCCAACAAGGCACCTCAGCCAAAGGGGAAACCACCCCGAGCCCCGAGTGGCGGCAGCCGCCAGAACAACAAGGACGAGAAGAAGAAGGACGCGGTAACCGTGAGGAGCCCCGGGGCGACCGCTTGGCCCCCGGTGGGTGGCGACTGGGCGCCGGGGGTGGGGGTAAGGGGGCGGACCCCGTGGGATGGGACCGGGTGGGAGCAGAGAGGGAACAGGGAGCTGGCCAGGCTGGGCGGCCGCGCCGAGGCTCCGTTTAGCTTTCGGGGAAAGGAAAGGGTTAACCACGGCGACGGCGGCGGCGGCGGCAGCAGCAACCAGCCCCTCCCTCCCTCCCTCCCTCCCTCCCCGCAGAGGCTGTTGTGGCCTTTGAGGAGACGCTGCTGCAAACGCATCCAGCCCCCGGCCGGCCTGCCTGCCTCCTTCCTCCCCGCTCCCCTTTCTCCCTCTCTTGTTGTTTGCTGGCGGCGGTGCGGCAAGGGCTGCCTGCCTGCCTGCCTGCCTGCCTAGTCTCCTCGCGAGCCGCCGAGGAAGGAGGGAGGGAGGGAGCAGCAGGGGAACCCAACGCGGAGGGACTCGCCTCGGCCAAGCCTGCCTGCCTGCCTCTCCGTTGCTGTCCCCGCCTCCTCCCTCTCCTGCGGCTCCTCAGGTGCTCGCCCGGGTGCTTTGCAGACAACAGGTACGGGGGGGGGGGGGCAAGGCGAGGGGGCTGACCGTTCCGGCGAGCGGGAGGAGGAGGAGGAGGAGCGCAGCAGCAGCAGCTGCTCCTGCCGGCCGCTTAATGAATGGGCTGCTGCTGCTGCTGCGTGCGCTCCGGCCGGCCTCGCAGCAGCAGCAGCAGCAGCAGCAGGCCCTGCTTGGGACCCGAGCGCCAGGCTAGCCCCGGGGTCTGGGACGGGGCGGGCGCAGGCCTCCGAAGGCTGCGGGGAGAGGAGAGCGAGCGCGAGTGAGGGAGTGAGTAAGTGGCTGGACAAAGGAGGAGTGGGGGAAGACTGGCCGGGTGGCTCTTCTTCGGAAGAGCTACCCCGAAACCAGGAGGGGGGAAAGGCCTGGAGAGGAGCCCACAGTGTGTGTGTGTGTGTGTTGTGTGTTGTGTATGTGTTGTGTGCGTGTGTCGGGGCGGGGATGGAGGAACGCGGACCTGCCGTCGGTGCAAGGGCGCTGAGCAAGGTTTCTCTCTCTCTTTCTCTTTCCTCTCTCGCTTGCTCCGCCGTCTCCGCACATTCCTGGGGAAACTTTCCTCTCCCTCCGTGGGTTGTTGGGGCCCATGGGGTTGTTGGGGTGGTGATGGAGGAGGAGAAAAAAAAAAAGGGGGGGGAGGAGAGCAGCCTCTCTGGTGGCCCTTGAGGAGTGGAGAACTTTGTTGGCTTTCTTTCCCAATCATCCTTTTCTGTTTTTGTATTACAGTATTATTATTATTATTTTTGGTCATTGACTTTTTTGTGTGTATGTAAACAAACACATATTCCAGTTGCTTAGGATCTTGGCTGTCCTCTCCATGTTGAGGACATCCATCTCAGAACCCCCGTCCCCGTCCCCCAACAGTGTCAAGTGTGTTCCTTCCCTCATCCTCTATCTATCTATCCTATTCTATTTTCACTCATTTGCTCTGGAGACATCCCTAATAAAAGGAGCCCTTATAGCTTGCCAAGGCACATCTTAAAAAGTACGAAAGCACACCGTGTGTAAATATCAATTTGAAATTATGCTTGGTGCTTAAGATTCCTTTTCATCTTCAAAGTGCTTTTGCGCTCATTAACTGATCCTTTCAGCATCTCTTGGATGGCAGCTTAACCTGCAATGATTTATACAGAATATCAAAAGAAGGGGGTGGTGGTGGTAGTGTCAGGTCCTCTTCCTAATACTGTCTTGCATTCATCAGTGTTGCTTTGTTCTTCCGTAGTAAGCTCATGCCTGAAGCTGCAATTTCTTCTAAGCAGAGGCTGCATCCCAGTCCTGAAGATTAGGAGAGAGTTGGCAAAGAGTTGGCGTAGAGGTGGTGGAAGGTAGCCAGACATTCTCTATTAAATCTGTGGATCAAGGATGGTGTCATATGGCAGAAGGTTTACCCAGAGTGGGTTTAAACTAATTTCCTTGCACTTTAAGTTGAAAAGGGCAGTTATGATATCCTCTTGCTGCTTCTAACCACCACTTTTAAAGCCTTCTAGATGGATTGTTGTGTTGCTGTCTATGATATTTAGTGCTATATGACATTAACTTTTTTTAAAAAATAAACCAACAGTTATATTTAACTATGACATGTAAGCTAATGTGAAAGCATGGGTGTTTCCTGTAGCATTTTTTACCATGCTGTCTTGCATACAAACGCCTGACATACTAGCACCAGTGGCATATGTCATGGAAGTGCCAATATCAGCTGTTTTTCGCTGACTGCAATGCAAGACGTCAACCGAAATGAATGCCAAGAATAATGGATGTGTTGGCCAAAAAAAGGCTAATATGGATGAGGTCATTGTTGAAGAAGCCCCTTAATTAAAAGTGGAATTGATTATATGAGACAGAGGCATTGACAATGTTTCCTGGAGAATATAATGAAGAAATATATAAAACGTGTGAAAGCAATGGACATTTCAAGTAAAGAAATGCTGACTGTTAACTATTTTTTTGGAGGATATAAGGGATTTAGGCCCTAAAATGCTAAATTAATGGGCGAATAATTAGAATTAAAATCTCCTGTTCTACTACAGATTAATAAGGAGGGAAGTGAAATCTGGGAATTTCAGTATTGGAAATAATATTTAGCAACAGAGTTTCAGTAAAAAAAAATCTTTCACAGGAGCTGGTTGTCTAATCAACATAGGTATTTACTTTAAAAACTAAAATGCTTATGTAATAAATGCATGTGTAAGATTTATTTATTTAATTGGATTTATATCCCGCCCTCTTGTCCTAGGGCAACTCAAGGTGGTGCAAATAAACATAAAAACTGTAAAATCCCCTTTAAAAACTTCCATAAAAACAATCCATGACCCTCTCACAGTTAAAAGACCCTCCCTTCCCACCCAACAATAAAAAGGGGCCACTGCTTCTAGCGGGAGTCATCGCCCCATCGGCCCCCCATACTTGCCCCGCCAGCCAGGTTTTCAGCCCTTTCCTAAAGGGCAGCAACCATAGGTCTGCCGGCAGGAGGTTCCACAAGGTTGGGGCGGACACGGAGAAGGCCCTCCTCCTTGTGCTAGAGAGGCGGGCCCTTCTAGCTGATGAGACACTGAGAGAGCCCCTCCGATCTGCCCCAATGTATGTAATAAATGCATGTAAGAGGCCTCGACACCCAATGGGGTAAAAGAGGAGGCAAAGTAGAAGTAAGATGGGCATTATGTTTGTATAGCATTTTTGAATGTGAGCTCCTGGTTAGTTCTCATATGCTTTTCTATAATTTTAAAGAAACATGCTTTGAAAGAATTGGGGCAGCTAAATAGCCGTTATACATTTCAGCCTTCTTTTCAGATGTCAATCAGTGCAAGTAAGGATTTATTTGAAAGGTGGCCTCTGTTTCCCTTTCCTCTGTGTTGGCATTTGAGCCAGGGAGTAAGAGCTGTGCCAAATCATCTCCTCTTCTTGCTGCTCTTGGATTACTCTGGGTGCCCCAGAGATTCTTGGCTGAGGGAAGAAGTTGATGGCAATTTATGATTCCTTTCTCCAAGAAAGAGATGCTAGTCATTTTTGCTTCCTAGGTAAAGGACTGCTCGAAAGCCAGTCATATCCAAGGTTTGATGCTCATCTCTGTTTACAAAGAGCCAGCACTGTCTGCATCTGCAGATGTCTTTGTGGTCATGTGGCAGGCATGATTAGACACCGAAGTGCATGGAATGCTGTTTCCTTCCCACTGACGCAGTACCTATTTTATCTACTTGCAATATCATGCTTTTGAACTTCTAGGTTGGCAGGAACTGGGACAGATGATGGGAGCTCACTCTGTCATGCAGCACTCGGGTCTCAAACTGCTGGCCTGTCGACCTTCCAGTCGTCAAGTTCAGCATCACAATCACTAAGCCACCACAGTCTTTTTTGTTTGTTTGCTACATTGTAGAAATATGATGATTAGGAAGTGGCTTTATTGTGTACTGCCCTGTGTTTTGGCTGTTTGAAGTCTAATTCCTACCAGGATCTATATAAGACCTCAAAATCCCAGAGGCCTTCCCTTCCCTTCCTCTCTCTTTTTCTCTCTGCCTGCACAGTTTAGCAAGATGAAAAGCACTCTCCTTCCTCAGAGATATGTGTTAGCCTAATCCCCTAGTGCTTTTCAACTCTTCCTCATTCAAAAGGTGCTTCCCTAGGATTTATGGGAAGGGAAAAAACATCCAGCATTAATGTAGTAGTGCAGCCATAAATATGAAATGATTTTAACAATGGCAACTGCTGCATCACTACAACTGATTTTCTACTGTCCTCCATTGTTCAGAGCTTTTGAATAACTGCCAAAAAACAAATACCGTATATACTCCACTATAAGTCATCCCGAATATAAGTCGAGATACCTAATTTAGTCATCTAAAACTAGGAAAATAGATTGACCCGAGTATAAGTCGGGTGAAAATGCAGCAGCTGTTAGTGAGTTTCAATAATTAAAATACATGAAAATATGGTAAAATTAATTAATTTAGACATTTGTGGGTATGTGTTTGAGTGTTTACATTGACCCAAGTATAAGTCAAGTCCCATTTTTGGACCTCATTTTGGGGGCTAAAACCCCGACTTATACTCAAGAATGTACGGTAAGCTACCTTTCAAGAAACCCAGGATGAGTGTTCCAGTACTACTTAGGTGAAAAGAGCAATGGATAAGCGTTGGCTAAAGTGTCTTTGCCTAAAAGAGGAAAACACATACATGCATAGTAATGTTGCAATTATTTTTAAAAAAATCTAAGTTCACCAATGAATTGGCTTAACATTCCACATCTTCTTTAACTGCAAGTCTTTGTGTTGCTTTGTCTTAAGTCTTAAAGAAAACACTTTATAATCTCAGCTGGAAGGCCCTTCCTCCGTTTTGAATTACAACGAAGCTCTAGCATTAGACAAAAACACATTGTTATTTGAAGTATACAATTTAATTCTTTTTAAAAAAGAATCTGTGCTTATTTTCCATTTTGACAAAGCTGTAAGTTAGTATCATTTTATTAGATAGATATTGAGGAAGGCTGAGAGCCATCCTTGCCTAATTCCACAAATATATTTCAGTGATTTAACATGTAGGGAAAAACGTGTGTGTGCATACTGGAAAGCCTAAATTTGGAAACAGCAGTACTGTACTATAGTACATTTAAAAAAAATAATGTAGTCTGTTTATTAGTAAAGATCACCTTTGCTTGAAAGCAGGTCATATCCAACTCTAGAGTTCAGTGCTCATCTCTGTTTCAAAGCTGAAGAGCCAGCGCTGTTTGCTTCTGTAGACATTTCCATGGTCATGTGGCAGGCATGACTAGACACCGGAGCGCATGGAACACTGTTTACCTTCCCACAAAGCAATTGGATTGTTGAGGTCATAACGTCAGGTTCAGAGGAAGACAAAGCAATTGGATTGTTGAGGTGGTTGGAAAGGGCAGATAAAAGCTCATTGGTAGAGTGGATATTGTCTCTTCACATTTTTAAAAATATTTTGTATTAACTTTTGCAAAAAGAAATAAACAACAAATATTTATACAAAAAGGTACAATACAAAATAACATTACAATACAAAATAAGTTTCCACCAATCAAGAAATAAAAATAAAAATATAGAAATACAATAAGAAAAAATAATAGTAATAAATCCATATTAAAAAGATAGCACATAATCATTTATATCTCATTTCGAACAGTTATTTAAACCTTTATTATTTAAATGTGGAATATATACTATCTTAAAACTAAAACCAGATATAATATATAACCCCTGTGCTATATACAATACCTTGGTTATTACGGAGCTATTTAGCATCTCATGTTATAACCAAAAACTCATTTGATTTTGTGCTTGACTGCCACCTTTACCTTCTATCAACGTGTAGTCTAAAAAGGGTTTCCAAATAATTCCAAATTTATTTTTATCAATCATACCTCTTTTGATTTTCATTTCCCATGTTAACTTCTCATTTAATGCAATTTGCCACATTTCTCTGTTCCACTCCTCTATTTCCACTGTGGAATCATTCTTCCAATTTCTAGAAATACATTGTCTCGCCGTTGTCAATACTATTGTTAACAATTCTTTTTTATTTTCTTCAACATTAATCTTATCAAATTCCATCAGTAGGGCAGTACCGGACTCCAGCTTAAGGCTCATACCCATAATTGCTGATAGCTCTCTTTCAATTTTTATCCAAAATTCTTTAACCACCCCACAACTCCACCACATGTGTTCATAAGTCCCCATTTCAGTTTTACATCTCCAACATAATTTTGTTTTAATACTATCAATTTGATTTTGGGTCAGGTACCACCTCCACAACATTTTATAATTGTGTTCTTTAACTCTCACCGACATAGATCTCATAACCCTTCTTTTCCATTTGTTCCTCCAATTTACTTCCAAATTTTTTATATTCAAATCTTTTCCCCATATTTCCCTTAAAATCTCCTGTGGCCCATCATCATGATTTAAGATCTTGTATAGCTTACTAACCAGGCCCTTAATTCCTCCTCTCCTTTTCTTATTCTAAATACTAATTTTTCAAACTCCGTCCTATCTCTCATTAAACTGGGTTCCGTAGCATATTTTTTATTCCATTTGTTCAGTAACATAACCTGAAACCAATTCAAATTCATTTGTCCATATACAGTATTTTCCGGCGTATAAGACGACTGGGCGTATAAGACGACCCCCAACTGTTCCAGTTAAAATATAGAGTTTGGAATATACTTGCCGTATAAGACTACCTCTCTTCCAATGCACACCAAATAAAAATTAATCCACACTCAACCCGAAGACGCGCAGCCCTCCGAGTCGAATGGGCAGGTTCTGGTGGAGAGTCAATCCACGTTCAAGTTCTCCTCGAGCTACAGGAAGATGTGTGCAGCTTGCTTCCCCTTGCTTCATACTCCCCGCACAGAGCAGGGACTCGGCCGCGGCACCCCCCACCATAAGTGCCAGACATATGAAGCAAGGGGAAACAAGCTGCAGTTAAGTACCTGTCCTATAAGATGACCCCCGACTTTGGCACAGATTTTTCGGGGTTAAAAGTAGTCTTATACGCCAGAAAATACAGTAACTCCAATCTTTTTTTATTATTATTACATATCTGAATCCAATCCCTCAACAGGAGCACACCATTTCTGGAAAACACATCTTTCACCTTCCTGTCTATATTCACAGGGAAATTCCTCAAATCTTCTATTTCCATAATAGGAGATACATCCGGTGCCAAATATTTTTTCAACTTCTTCCACTTCACATTTTATATCCTACATAGATTTCATTTATGCTCTGATCCATTTAATAGCATTGCTTGTACCTTTTTGAGTTGTTTTTTTTTTTAAATCAACCTTCAATGGTGTAATCAGAATGAAAGCTAGGGGCTTGGTAATCTCTTCAGGTTGTTAGTTAGAAACTTAAATGCTTATTCTTGACAGTGATCTTATGCCCTCCTTTAAGCCTGTCATTCCTCCATTTTGTACAGCAGTATCCAGAATGACAGTGTGGACAGGGGGCTGACCCCAAAGACTTGACTTATGGTTTTAACTTCTTCAGTGGGCAACAAAATAGAAATAATAACCTCTGAGGGTAGTAAAATGGAGGTAAGTTGTATTGAAGACCTGAGCAAATAATTTGCATTGTGAAATTCTGAATGCATACCTATTCCTATTGATCTTTCACTAGGCTCTGTTGAATTCTGAGATTTACAGCACTTTTGCAGTGAAATTCTATACATGTCCACTGAGATTTACATCTCAGTAGTCATGTATGAAATTTCACTGCAAAAGTGCTATAAAACACCAAATTTTGCCGTGAGATACATCTTTATTTTTATTAAAGAAAGTAAAACTGCTCCCATGTAACCATGTTATAGCCTTAGAGATAGTCTGGGAAGTGTTACACAGATGAAAGCTAAAGAAAGAAAGAGATACTAAAGTTGCAGTAATTATTCACCTGGAGTTGTAATATTGTTGTACTTTGAATGCAAATGTGTTAAAATTAATGCTGCTAGAGTAAATCTTGTGTCCATTTATATAGCGTGTATTGGGTGGGAGCTGTTGTAGTTATGCATGCAGTGAGGTGGAGCTGAGAAATGACACTCCAGGCTCTATTTATGATGCAGCAATTTGGTCATGGATTCCTATAGTTTAATGGCTGTGGATGTGTTTGCACAGAAGCTATTACATATTGGGCATGCATTGTCTTGAGCAGAGATAGGTGCTAGGTGGACTCACTGCCTGTTTATGATTTTCATTTCTTGAGCCTGCTTGCAGGTCAGATAGTAACTGAAATTCAGGAAGGGTCTGCATAATGTAGACAATACAGAACTTCCTTTCCAGATTGATAGAAATTACTTTTTTTGGACTGCAGCTTCTAAAATCTCCAAGACAGCAGACTGGAGAAATCTACAAAATGTGTTTTTTTTAACAAAAACAAAACACACAATGCTGTGTCTATGATACCAAAGGATTTGTAATACTCTGTGCTGATATAATCCAGTTCTCTTTTCAAAATTAACTTTCATTTGAGTCTATGTATATCTGTATGATCCTCCTACATTCCTTCTGGGAGAATTTGCAGTGAAATACAATTTTTAATGTCTCAGTGAAACAAATAATTGTGATGTCAACAACAATAGCAAGAACAACAACAAAGAGAGTCAAGATATAGGAGAATAAAAAACCTTAACGCCCTTGGAAGAACTATTTCCCTCTAAAAAGTGACTGGCTGGTGTCAAAAATGCAATTTCTGCTTAGGGAGGGATTTGTCCTCCTAGCCACCACAACAGAAAATGCTGTTTCTTGTTCAGTTGCCAAATACATGGCCTTAGGTGGTGAGTGATTTCTGGGAGAATCTCCAACGATGACTTGGTATACCAGCTAGATGAAGTAGCAGGCAGGACTTTTAGTCGTCTGATCCCAAGCAATGTAGTGCTTTACCAGTAAGCCTAGAAAAATGCCTTTAGGCATCAGTATGATAAGATTGCAGTATCTGGTCCCAGCTGGTAGCATGTTCAACAAATCGCTAGTCTTCAGAAGCAGACCTATGTGTAATGCTTTTTAGCTGTTGGTTGTAGAAGTTATTAGATTTCCAGATGGTTGTGTTGCCACTCCATGGTTGATCAGTGGCAGGCTAATACTTCTGATAGCAAAGCGGTTACACTAGCCACTGCCATTGAAAGGCACTCAGTGCCCCAGAAGCAACCATTGATAAAGTTGGGTCAAGGAGAACCCCCTAGAGGACTTTTAAGGTTGATCCTGTAAGGCAATTATTATCAACTTTTGGCCCTATAGATGTTTGGAACTTCAGCTCCTAGAAGGTCCGGCCTGTGTGGCCATTGGTCAGGGGTTCAGGGAGATGAAATCAAAAGGGACAAAATCTGAGAACCAGACTTTTAGATGAAAACACAACTTCTAAATAAGGCCAATCATTCTTGTCTTGAGCAGAGAAATCATTTATTTGCAAAATCTTCAAGACTCAGTTGTATTTTATTAACCTCATTGAGCTTTCCATCAGTTTCAGGCACTGCACTGCCATTGGTTTGCTTAATACAAGATATAAAGGAAAAGTGGAATGCAGTACTGTATTCATATATTTATATACTTCTTCTGGAAGTTTTATTGTTGATATATTTGTATCCCCCCCCCTCCCAGTTTAAAATAACTTGGCCAGATCACATATAAGAACTATGAGGACCTTTGTGGTCCCTTAAAGATGGATAATGTGTTAATTATCCGCCGCGCGTTCTGGCCCCAGTGGGGGCGAAGAGGCCCTCCGGCCACTCCATCGCCGGCCTGCTGGGCCCCGTCCTCCCCTCTCTGACTAAAAAGGCGGGGGTGCCAGGCGAACTGCTGCTGCGCATTCTGGCCCCGGTGGGAGCGAAGAGGCCCTCCGGCCACTCCACCGCCGGCCTGCTGGGCCCTGCCCTCCCCCCTCGGACTTAAAAGGCGGGGGTTGAGATGTCATTAATCCCCGTCGCCAGTGGTGGGCTCCAAAAAAATTTACTACCACACTGTGGGCGTAGTATGGTGGGCGTGGCCAGGGGGAAAGCCCTGCGCTGCACCCAAATTAGGACTACTTTATTTCAAAACTTGAATGGGCGGGGCTAGCCAGAATTTCTGCTACCGGTCCTGGCGAACTGGTGCGAACCTGCTGATGCCCACCACTGCCCGTCACCCTCACCACCGGCGCAGGGAAGAAAGCCGTTATCACCCGAGCTCCTTCCCCAACCTGGCATTGGTCACAGGGAAATGGGAGTACTTGGGTGGCACCTCTTGAAGGGTTTCTTAATGGGGCTTGATTTTGTATTTAATATTGTGATTTTTTCCTGACTTGTAATCTTGTAATTTGATGACATTATTGCTTTATTATTGTATTATTGATTTATTGTGTTATATTTACTTGTGTTATTGTACTATCTTATTGTTACTATGTACACCGCTTTGAGTTGCCCGCTGGGTGAGTAAAGCGGTATAGAAATTAAACTTGAAATGAAAAATGAAAATGAAAATAATTTTTACTTGCCCTAATTTTTTTGGACTCTAATCTAGTTGTCTGGAGGAGTCTGATGAAGTGGGGTACTATTGACAACTTGGTAATCTTTAAAGCGTTTTACTTCTACTTCCGGGAGCGACGAGGGCAGTGCAGGCCGGATGAATCACATTCATATGGATTCACAGGGTGCTTGGGCTTCTGGGAATTGAGGTCCAAGAACATCTGGAGTGCCAAGGTTCACCATCATGGACTTAGCTACTGATGGTGAGTTTCCTGACCTTTTCTCCTTACCAGTCAGTTTTCCTTGTGTCTCATTCCTTCTGGATTGTCAGCAGAGGCTCACCATAAGCAGGAACGGGCTTATGAGGTAGGAAGGCGAATATGTACTGAAGAATCTTAGTGAGCAGGCAGTAAAATATATGAGAGGGAAGGTAGCCTAGGCACAGAAAACACTTTTTACCCTGGTTAACCCAGTTGTCAGTTTCCGAGCCTTCTTGTCATCCGGCTTTGCAGTTGAAAACACTAAAGATTGAAATCCAGTTACAAGTCTTTTTTTCTGACAGAAATGTTTCTGTCAGCGGAACAGTGAGGGGGCGATGCCTTTCCTTCAGGCGTCTTTTATTTCTATCCACATTTCCTCCGGCTCTGCTTCGGAAGGTCAGGTGTTCTTCCACAGTAGAAGGTGGAAGGGTGTGAAGTCTGCAGGTGGGAGGATTCCTTGAGTACACATCTGCTTACAACATGTTACATTCTGTTCAGAAAAATGAATACAAACCTCTCCTCAGTGTCTTCTTTCTCTCCTCACCAAAGACACCTAAATAGAAAATTAAAAGTTCTGAGGAATCCTGTGTCCTTTTGTGGCCAGTTATGGGATATACTGCTTGAATAAACCAGTGCTAGCTCAGAGATTGTTTGGATACCAATTTCTTAACTAAAAATGGAAACTGCAGTGGGTCCAGAAAACATTAAATGAGTTTATCTTGGCAATGGGTAGATATTTGGAAATAGAAGTCTTTGTGTGCTTATGTATGTATGTGTGAAGGAAAGAGGGAAAGAACTGCTCCCTTTTATAACAACCATGTTCTGGTGTAGCATATGGCCAGGGTATATGTGGTAAAAGTTCAGTCATGTTCTTCTGTGTTGAATTGTGTGCTGGGATACTATGGTGTTGACATCTGCCGATAATTATTTTCTTTATGCCTCCAAAATTATTCGCATCAGGCTCTAAATGTTATGGGTAAATCTTCATGGACCATGAAAAAGTGGATCTTTGAGTGTCCGAAACAAAGCTGGTGACACAATTATCTGGAATATAATTCCAGAAGTTTTTCCATGAGCTGTGCTCGTTTCACTGAGACTCGAATACAAACAAGGGAATTAGCAATCATATTCTTGTGTATTTCAGCAGCTTGGAAAACAAACTATTGTTTTCTAGATGATTTGATCTTTTCTTTAAAAAATAAAAAGAGGGGGTATTCAGCCGCTACCAGAAGCTTGTGGTTTTTGAATGAACATTGGAGAGTCTGTACAAAAAGAGAATTAAACCCAGGGGAGTTATGTCCTTTTGTTCTGCAGAAGAAATTCATGGTACAGTACAGTACATTTGTTAGAACTCCCCTAGATACATAGGGATTCAGGCATGTTCTGGCTTCTCAATAACTACCTTAAATTCTTTGTAAAACATAAGGCAAAGGATGCCATTTGTTACTTGTTTGTACCATTGTTACGTTAAGAATGTTTTACCATTGTTACTGTAAAATGTTTTGAGGAAGCTCAGCCAACAAACGCTTGCGCTTTCTGTTTTCTCTCAGGGACATTTTCATTACTGCTTGCAGCATCTAGCCATCTTTATTGTAATAAATGTTATTGATGAGAGAATCTAATTTTAAGTATTGTTATTATCTTTGCACAGGTTTTAAATAAAAGTAAACATCTAAAGCAGGAGTTTCCAACCTTTTCACACCGTGGGCCAGACCACGTCCCCAGACGGCTGAGCAGGCCGGTCACGTAGTTCCTTCCACCATAAACGCTATTGTCATAAACGCGTTTACAACAGCCGTGGGTGCATTTATGGCAGGCATGGTAGGTTTATGCAAGCATGAGCACGTTTTACGGTTGTCATAAATGCATCTGCATCTGCTTCTGGTAGCAGGGAGGGCAGTGGTGGACCACATTAAATGGTGCCATGAGCCGGGGTCGGCCCATGAGTCATAGGTTGGCCACCCCTGATCTAAAGCAACTAATGGCAAAATATTCTTCTTCTACCTACTATGGTAATTGTAGGTAATTGTAGTCATCAGTCTAGCTTTGAAGTCTTCTCCTTTTCTTTCTTTGGTTAAGATTATAAAATATAGTTAGGAGAAGGGAAAAAGAAAGAGGCATTCATATTCTCTTGCATTTCTCAGCAAGTAAAGATAGGAATATTTACACCTTTGCCAACTGAAAAACCAGTTGAACAGGTGTTCTTGGATCTAAGCCGATCTAGCAATCTTGACTAAAGAAGCAGCGATAGCTTTAAATCCATGCAAGGCTCTCCATCCATTGACTTCAGAAAGAATAAGGATGCCTACTATGACTAGCTTGGTTACTAATCTTCCAAAATGTTTATCTAAAGTATGTATAGAAGAAGCACCTTTTTTCCTTGGCTTGTCTGGGATAAAAGTAGTAAGAATCTTCACCATTTTTTTTGTTTACTGCTTAATCTGTCAGCCAGATCTTGTGTGGTGTGTGGATTTTCATTTTTATTTGTTTACTAGATTCCTTGTAGTTCACTTACATGCTTACTGCTATGGTATATTCTTGGGATCACTTTATGCTTAAAGCATAACTGTCCTGTGATAAGTCATATTGAGCATAAGAATTGCCTTGTTAGGTCATACCAATGTAGTTTTGCATTTTGTTTCTGACAGTCACATGCTTCAGGAAGTGTCAGTCAGGATATTATGCTAGTGGCCACTCCTTTTTTAATTGTCCTTTGTATCTGTTAGTGGGAGTTGACTGCCTTTGGCCATGGAAGTTTAATTTTAGGCTTTTCTGTGAAACAGCCATCGAATCAGATAACATGTTAAGAGAAAGGATGATTTCTTCTTTTTCCAGGATGTGTCTGAAATATCAGACATGGAAAAAACTAGCACGTTTATCTCCCAACGGCCTGTCACAAAACAAAAGCATTCTAATTTACCAAATAGGGACTGAAGCAAGCTTGTGTTAGAATCACCTGACTCAAGATGGCTCTGTTTCTAATAATGTGTTAGCCATATCATCTAGTGTGCCCCACAGTAGCAAAGGCTCTTCTTCAGTTTGTCTAATCCAGTGTTTCCCAACCTTTGGTTCTTGGACTTCAATTCCCAGAAGCCTAAATCAATTCCCCAAAAGTACTGTCTTAGGCTTCTGGGAACTGAAGTCCCCCTGTGGGGTGTGGGCCCCAGGTTGGGAACCACTGGCTATATTTTTTTAAAAAAGTATCTGTATATACAATAGGAAACTGGCTGAATGAATGAGTGGTGAGTTAGACTTCTGGCTATTGAGCCAGAGGTAAGAAGTTTGATTTCTCGTTGTCCCTCCCATGACTAGAGTCAGCCTGTGTAGCTTTGGGCAAGCTGCACAATCCTGGGACACCTCTGGATGAATGAAATGGCAAACAATTTCTAGTATTTTATACCTAGAAGATGATGGAAAGAATTGCCATTGGCACCTAATTGTTATTGCCTATCATAGAGCCAAAGTGTATAATATTTCTGCATATTATATTCATTTGTTATGGATCTTTTTACTTCCTGTGACTAACTTAAAAATGGGGTGGCAGTGGGTCTGTCTACTCAAACATTTGTTTGTCCAGCTACTTTGCTTAACAACAGACTTCTAGAAAAAAGAGTGAAATGAGTTGACCTGTATAAACTGGGATGATAGTAGTCATGGTTAATGTAGCAGAGGAACAACTTTTGAGGGTGAGCATAGTGTAGTTGTGAAGATCTTGGATTGGGGCTTGGCAAAATCTGGTTCTAGTTGTACTTGGGGATAAAATTGATTAGGTGGCCTGGACTTATATCTCTTTTCCTGAGGTGCCTCACAAACCTATGGTGGGGGCAAAGTGGTGTGAAGAGGAGAGCCATGGATGCTTCCTTAGGAGATCCATAGGAAAAAGATGGGATAGAAATGTTAAAATTAAATGACAAAAAACTTCTCTTCCAAGCATCCCAGCAAGCAACATGTGCAATGGGGATCCATCAAAGGTTTTTCAGGGGTCCATTGAGTATTTGTCCGTCTTCACCAGTCTTGTTGTGTTGAGGATTTACTGTTCTCTGTGAGGGGTTTTCATGTTCTTAATCCAGTGAATAATTACTCTGCCACAAGTTCTGTCTAACAGTGCCAATAAGGTTGATACCATCATCCTGTTGCTAGAATAGGTGGCTGACACACTATGCTTTTCCTGCAACCTAACTGAAGGCACATTAAGGCTGAATAAGAAGTGTTTTGATGAATGTATTGACTGCTATTTAGCTAGCTAAGAACTGTTGACTGGATTCTAGTGTGTACCTTGTGTTTTCTTTGTTCTATTATTGTCTCTCTTGGGTTTCTTTTGCACTTCTGATTTGTTCTTATTGGGTGCCAGTGCTTTGCAACTACTGTACCTTATTCCACAGCCTTACTGGATTTCCTTCCATGTGTCTTGACAACTGTTTGTGCTGGCATGAATTTCCAACCCCAGCTAGTATGTCCTTTAAATGTATTTGATGTCCTGTCCTCCATAGAGGCCAGTTTCCTGGCTACAACTTTGTTTGTCCTTCAGCTTTTCACAGTGATTTCTTGGCTCACAAGGCACCTCCAAATTGGATACGATTGTGTTTTGGATAGCCACCAACTACAAAACTAAATCTTTATTTCAGACCATAGAAACTAGCATTCTTGTGGATTCTCAAATTTAGTTTTGGTTCCTAATGTGCCACATGCAATGCCTTCCAATGATGTACGGCTTTTAGTTTACACTATGTGTTAAAACTTCTCATGGGATCTCTAGTTTGACAGTGTATAATTTAATTCAATCTGTGTTGGTAGTTTCTTTCCCCATTTGTTATCTTTCTTTATACCAGTGGTGCCCAAACTTTTCTGCTGTGGGCCCGTCCCGCCCCTGACACACAGCTGTGGGGGCCAGAGACTGGCTGCTCCCGCTGTTGACCATTTCATTGTCAGCAGTAGTGGTGACGGCAATCATGCTTTGTCTCTGCTGCTCCGAGTAGCTTCTGGCTCAGTCTCCTTGCTTCAGCAGCCTTTGGGGACATAGATTGCTGCCTTGGAGAAATTTCGGAGCCTTCCTCACTTCAAAATCCACGGCGCTAGGAGAGCCCCTTGACGTGCCACACACCGGATTTAGTTTTTCAGTCGGAGCAGTGGCAGAGTGATCTGAGATTACAGAATTTAGTCATAACACCTGTGCCATGGTCAGATCACTATCTGGTGACTGGACTTTCTGGGGGCGATGCTTCACCGTAGGGAGGCAGGGTCTATTAAATTGGCCCGCCCTCGGAAACTAATCGATCCGGTTGGATTCCAGCGGGAACTGGGGGATTTTCCTCTGGAGCAGGCACACGATTCATCTGTGGTGCTTGTTGACCTGTGGAATAGGATGACGACGGCAGCCTTGGATGAAATCGCGCCACTGCGGCCTCTCCAAGCCCGTAAGGTCATCCCTGTGGTTCACGGATAAACTACGGGAGCTCAAATGGGCCAAGAGACACCTAGAGCGTCGCTGGGTGAAGACCCGGAGCAGTTCCGATTGGACACTAGCTAGAGCCGCTATTAGGGCCTACCTAGTGGCGATGGGGGTGGTGAGGCGGCAATACTTCACCACCCTTATTGCCTCTGCTGATAATCACCCAGCCACCCTGTTTCAGGTGACCAAGTTCCATCTTGGAAAAGGGGGACCGGTACCCAGTTGGCAGGGTTCAGCTGAGGACTTTGCGGACCATCTGGTGGAGAAAATTGATCAGATTCGCTCGGGGCTTAACCACGGTGTGGGTAGTAAAGGGCCAGGGATGGCTGGAGCACAGTTTTGCCATGTGATCTGGGATCGGTTTGATCCGGTTGCCCCTGATGAAGTGGACAGGCTCCTTGTAGCGGTGCGGGCCACTACATGTCCCTTGGAACCCTGTCCCACCTGGTTAGTGAAAGCTTCGAAGGTGGTGACAGGAGGCTGGGTTGGGGCGATAATAAATGCATCCTTGTGGGAGGGGTTGTTTCCTGCACCGCTAAAACATGCTTTGGTGCACCCCCTCCTGAAGAAACTGTCCCTTGATCCAGCTGTCCTAACTAACTACAGGCCTGTCTCCAACCTCCCCTTCTTGGGGAAGGTATTGGAAAAGGTGGTGGTGCGCCAGCTGCGGGGGGCACTGGAGGAAGCGGATTATCTAGACCCATTTCAATCAGGATTCAGGCCCGGACATGGTACGGAGACGGCATTGGTCGCACTGATGCTTTGGCGTGAGCAGGATGGCGGGCATCTGACTGTCCTTGCTCTCCTTGACCTATCAGTGGCCTTCAATACCGTCGACCAAGGTATCCTTCTGGAACGGCTCAAAGGATTGGGGATCCAGGGCACGCTGTTGTCTTGGTTTTCCTCATTCCTGGAGGGTCGTACCCAGTCGGTGTGGTTGGAGAGTGAGAGGTCCAGCCCTAGGCCCCTCAAATATGGGGTGCCGCAAGGCTCGGTGCTCTCTCCTATTCTATTTAACATCTACATGAAGCCGCTGGGCGAGATCATCCGTTCCCACAGGGCGCGGTACCATCAGTACGCGGATGACACTCAGGTGTACATCTCGGCCTGTGGTGATCTCAGTGATGCGGTCAAAGTCCTGTCCGGATGCCTGGAGGCGATTGGGGTCTGGATGGGGGACAACAGGCTTCAGCTGAACCCTAGCAAGACCGAGTGGCTATGGGTTGGGGGTCCGGGGTTATCCATTGAGTTACCTTCTTTGGTCTTGGATGGGGCAGTTTTGCCCCATACAGACTCGGTGTGCAACTTGGGGGTCCTCCTGGACTCGCAGCTGCTGCTGGAAGATCAGGTGGTGGCCGTGGCCAGGAGGGCTTTTGCTCAACTTCGAGTGATTCACCAGTTGCGCTCACTCCTGGATCGGGACTCCTTGCTCATGGTCAATCATGCTCTGGTCACCTCCAGGCTAGATTACTGTAATGCGCTTTACATGGGGCTGCCCTTGACGACCATTCGGAGGCTACAGCTGGTTCAGAATGCGGCTGCCCGGGTGGTAATGGGGTGTGGATGTTATGCGCATGCCTCCCCACTACTCCGAGAGTTGCACTGGTTACCACTTTGCCTCCGGGTGCAATTCAAGGTGCTGGTTTTGACCTTTAAAGTCTATATGGCAGTGGGCCAGGATACCTGAGAGACTGCATTCCCATTAGGGCCCCACACCTGCCCTGCTAGCCAGGCTTTCACTCCTTTCCTGAAAGGCCTCAATTCTGTTGGTAGGAGGTTCCATAGGGCTGGAGCAGACACAGAGAAGGCCCTCCACCACGTGCCAGAGAGGCGAGCCTCTCTAGCTGAAGGCACCACTAAGGATCCCCTCCGGTCTGTTCTGGTTGGATGGGCAGACGTCCTGCCCATCCAACCAGAACAGACCGGAGGGGATCCTTAGTGGTGCCTTCAGCTAGAGAGGCTCGCCTCTCTGGCACGTGGTGGAGGGCCTTCTCTGTGTCCGCTCCAGCCCTATGGAACCTCCTGCCAACAGAATTGAGGCTACAGACAGAATTGTTGCCTTTCAGGAAAGGAGTGAAAACCTGGCTGGCAGGGCAGGTGTGGGGCCCTAATGGGAATACGGCCCCAGCCTGTTGGCTTATTTCCAACTAGAGCTCAACTGTCCCTCCTTTTTGTGTTGTGTACTGCGGTATTCCTCCATTCCCTATTCCCTTTTTAGTTTTTTATGTGGAGTGGGAGTGGGAGGGTGGGTTGGTGGGTGGTCGAGTGAGGGTTTTAATCTGTTTTGTTATATTTTACTTTATTTTATCTGTTTTTACTGTTGTGTGCCGCCTTGAGTCGGGTTTCCCCAAGTGGGCAGCATAAAAATCTAAGAATAAATAAAAATAAAAATAAATGATGTCAGGCGGTGGGGGCAGGTAGTGGGGGGGGGGCGGTCCAGAGAGGGCCCAGGTTCTCAGCCCGGGCCAGATTAAGGAGATGAATGGGCCTAAATGGGCCTGTGGGTTGTAGTTTGGGCACAGCTGCGTTATATCTTACTGGATGCTTTTGTGCATGTGTGTATGTATTTTCCCATTTTTTAGCTAATGCAGAAATGCTATCTGTCTTGAAGACACACCAAAAACAAACAAAACAAAAACCTGGCAGCTTTCTTCAAACTAGACCTGTTGCACTTGGTTACAGTTCTGGAGGCAACCTGAGTAGCTTGTGGGTTTTATTCTTTATTTTTTTAGTTAAAGTTCAGAGTATAATCTGTTAAATAGATGCACTAAGAGAGTGCACTAAGCACTATGGGGTGGTATATAAGTATAATTGCTATTGATTTTTAAAAGGCATTTGACTTGCCCTTTCAGTGAATTGTGAAAGTGGGTAGGCTGTTACTTATAAAAGTTTTTTAAAATATGGTTGGGATCATCTTACCTTACTACTACAAATAAAGCTCATGAAGTACTATAAAGTAAGTATCTGGCCCTAAGTCATTGGAGTGAGTTTAGCTATACAGTAAAACCCTGACCTACAAATGCCTCGAGTTACATAAAATTCGACTTGCATAATGATTTTATGCTAAAACCATGTCCTGATTTACACGATTTCCTATGGGTTTGCTTTGAGTTACATAAAGATTCTTTTTCCTATGCGTTTGTTTTGAGTTACGTAAAAAATCATTTCCCTATGGGTTTGCTTCGATTTACATAAAAAATTCATTTTCCTATGGGTTTGCTTTGAGTTACGTAAAAAAATAATTTTTCCTATGGGTTTGTTTCAAGCTACAAAAAAATTTGATTTAAGCAAAAGTCTATGGAATGGACTTTTTTTTTGTAAGTAGGGGTTTTACTGTACAGTACAGTAGAACTCTGTATAGTGAATGCCCCATACAGTGATGAAATCGCATAGTGATGAGGTTTGGAGGGGGAAAAGGCGTTCCGCATAGTGATCGTTCCTATGTGAAAATCCATACAACGATTTTCCAATGGGAAAAACCACTTAGCACCAAACATTGAGTCGCATTGTCGAGTGGGCGGCATACAAGTCCAAATACAACAACAACAACATCGTACAGATTTTCCCATAGGAAAGATCATACAACAGCGAGAACCGCATAGCAATGAGCTCTGTGGAACATTTTAAAATCGCTATACGGAGTTCTACTGTATATGCCTAGCTAAAGTCACTCCAAAAAGCCATGGTGGCTTAGTGGTTAAGACACTGAGATTGACGACTGGAAGATCGGCAGGTCAGCGCTACGCCTTTGGGAATTCTGTAATGTAGGGTTATGCTTTATGACAGTAGATCCTGTTGTTGCTGACTGTAGGGTAATGTAGCGGTTAGGGTAATGGGTAGATAAGAGGTATTCTGACTGTCAGACCAGGATAATGTCTGTAATCCTGTACCCTGTTCTGTGATACTTCTACAGTCTGTTTCTCCTTGCTCTGCTACAATTGCTAACGTTTCCTTTTGAGTCAGTAGCTTGCCATATCAGTCATAGCCTTTTGTGATAAGTAAGTGTATATTTGCTCATAAGGGTTTATCTAGTCCAGTCATAAAGGTTTGTATTATTTGTGCAAGGTTAGGTAGATTTTTAAAAAGAAAGGAAAGCTCAACTTTATTTTCCAGTGCACACAATAACATTTTTTTAATCCAGTTGAACTCTCAAGTAATAAAGTCTTTGGTGCAAACCTGTCTTTTTCAGAACATATGGAAGTGGACAGAAAGGGTAAGCCCCCACTCCTGCAGTTTAGCGGAGCATACAGGCTGATATACAGTACCTAACGTGTGGCTTCCTGTTATAGCATATTAGAGAATAAACAAAACAAAAAGACAATGTTGTGGCATTTTAAATAGTACCTGCTGTATTTTAATGTTAGCTTTCGTGGATGAAGTCCACTTCGTCAGACAAGAGTGAGACTTCATGGCATCAATTTATACACATCAGGTACAGAATGGTTAGCATAACAGATAAGTATACAAGTCAATGTGTTTTTTTTTACAACTGGTAATACCTGTTCTTCAGATTAGTTGTGAAGCTTCGCCCTTTATAATTCCTGTTATAGCTGTCTACTTACAGCTGCAGAATGAGGACTAACATCTTCATAAATGATCTAGAAGTAGGAGTAAAAAGCAAGGTAGCCAAATTTGCTGACGACACTAAATTATACAGGGTAGTGAAAACTGTGAGAGATTGTGAGGAGCTCCAGAGGGATCTCTCGACCCTGGGGGAGTGGGCAAAACAGTGGCAAATGAGTTTCAACATTAGTAAGTGCAGAGTGATGCATGTTGGGGCAAAGAACCCCAATTACACTTATAAACTGATGGGGTCTGAACTCTCTGCGACAAACCAGGAAAGGGACCTTGGTGTCCTGGTGGACAACTCAATGAAGGTGTCAACCCAGTGTGCCTCAGCAGTGAAAAAAGCAAACTCAATGCTAGGGATCATTAGGAAGGGTATAGAAAATAAGTCAGCAAGTGTCATTTTGCCTCTTTATAAATCTATGGTGAGGCCCCATCTGGAATACTGTGTACAGTTCTGGTCGCCATACCTCCAGAAGGATATTATGGAGCTGGAAAAAGTGCAGAGGAGGGCAACCAGAATGATTAGGGGACTGGAACACCTTCCTTACCATCTGAGGCTGCAACGGTTGGGCCTTTTCACTCTTGAACGACGGCGTCTAAGAGGTGACCTGATTGAAGTTTATAAAATCATGCACGGTGTGGACAAAGTAGATAAGGAAAAACTGTTTTCCCTATCGCATAACACTAGAACTAGGGGACACTCCATGAAACTTTTGGGTACTAGTTCTCAAACAAATAAGAGCAAGTACTTTTTCACCCAGAGGATTACTGGTCTATGGAACTCCCTGCCAGAAGAAGTGGTGACAGCTGTCAGTCTTGACAGCTTTAAGAAAGGATTAGACAAGTTCATGGAGGACAAGAGTATCAATGGCTATAATTATGGATACTTAAGGACAACCTCCGGGTTGGAGAGATAGGCAGGATATCTCTCAATATCATTTCCAGGGAATCCTAAGCAGGTGAAGGCATCTGCTTGGGAATACCCTGAAGGAAATGGTGAGCCACTGTGTGAGACAGAATGCTGGACTGGATGGGCTGTGGCCTGTTCCAGCAAGGCTATTCTTATGTTCTTATGTTCTTAAAATGGTGGAATCCTTGAATGTGGGATTACAGGGAATTTGTATGTTCTGTTCTACGGCAGTGTCTCTGGAATTCATTGTCTTTTCTTCTTTTTTTGCAAGATGCCATTCCTTTTCTGTTCTGCAAATATTTCTTATCTCTTTTTGTTCATGTCAGAAGCACCATAATACAATTTATAACAGGTTCTTCTTTCATGTCCCGATCAAACCCTGGACTGACAAAGCAAAGACACTTTTTTGCCTTTGTTGTTGCCTAAACTTAAGTCCTCTTTGGTGCATGTTTCTGGCAGCAATCGGCAGACTAGTAAATGAGCCGGATTCTGTATCTCCACATTCACACAGCGTTTTGTCCACCAACAGCCCCCACTTGAGCATGTTGGTCTTACATTTAGGGACTCTGATCCTCAGCCTATTCAGGATCCTCCAAGTGACTTAGGGGAGGTTGGGTTCCTCAGCTATATCCTCCTTTAATAAGGTTCCTTGACCCGTGAGCTCCGTACTCCATCTTCTAAATTGGTTTTGCTCTTATGTACCCTCAAGAATGTTTGTTCTTGACATAAAGCTCTTCCTGGATGTGAGCCCGTGAACTTGAGGCATCTATCCATTCAGAGGATGTTAAGGGTCATTTTCTTGTACAGTTCTCACAGCATCCACTGCTACTTCTCTCCTTATCTTAGGTGGAGCGATAACAACAAGAGGATATATTTTCTCAACTGGTGTTCAAGCTCGATTTAATCTAGGACCTAGGATTCACTTGTCTGTCTTTCTGGCAGTCCCAGTATCATCAAAGCTCTCCTCCAGCACCATATTTCAAACAAACCATTTTTTCCTTTCAGCTTTCTTTATTTTTCAGCATTCACACTCATACATAGTGATCAGGAATATGATAGTGTGGATGATTTTGGTTTCAGTCTCCAGTGACATGCCCTTAACACTTGATGCTATTTTCAAATTCTTTCATTGCTACCCATTTGAATCTCTGTTTCCTTCTGATTCAGTTTATTAATTTTAAAATGAGACGTTTGTTCTGTTAAGTTCAACGCCTCCTATCTTTATGTGGCTCTTGTTTTTATCCACTGATTGCTATTAATAGACAGGATTCTTCTACATTCTGTTTTAAATTATAACCATTATATGGTATGTTGTTCTTATATAACTCCAATTTTTTCCAGCTTAAAGAATTTCCACTTTGACTTCTTGTCATTCTGTTTTCTTTTTCAAGGCTGTTTTGGCTTTTTGCAGCCTACTACACTGTGATTACTTACAAGTAATGTTTCATTCAGGACAGTAAACCTTTCTGTCACATATAAGTCTGCATTGTCCTGGAATCCTAGTGTAACAAGTTTAACAGTGTATTATGGCCATTGCAAAAAAGCCAAGTCTGGTTATGCTCTGGGGCAGGTGTTGCATTCTCTACTGTTTTATGAAAATAAGTATGCCAGGTCTTGCTGTCTATTACAGTCTATAGACAGAATTAATTAATTTGGAAAAGTCTTACATTCTTTGGTAAACTACTTATTGCTTTCAAATCCATTGTTTGCTATGTTCTTAAGATTTTTCCTTTTTTCCTACTTTCCAGTGTTAACATAAAGCACCTTAGTAATGGGGATGATGCCAGGGCTATTATATTGGGGAAAGATGGCTAGATAGGGAGGTTTTTTTTGCTGGATACTAAGAAAGGGCATCCATAATCAATGCTTCATTCAAAGTTACACTCCGCTGTAGTCTGGCTCTATATATGAGCATAATGTTGGTCCTCAGTGATATCTTAAACTATAGGATTAGTGACAGGTTTCCCATATCATAGGTGCTTTGTTATTATCTATTATTATTATTGGACTTATTGCTTTGCGCAATAAGTATTGCATTTCTTAATGGGGCAATGCATATTCTGAGAAAAAGTTGCTATAAAATACAAGACCACTACCAGTTTTTGCATATCAATAAAGTCAAGGAAAAGGGGGCTGGTTGAAGGAGAAATGTGTCTTGTTTGTCAGGATCTTTCCATGTGACCTCTGATCCCAAAGGAGTTAAGACACTGTTGTTGAGAGTGTAATGAGGCTGGTGCCAATGTGAGGCAGCCATGTGAAGAAAAGAGAGGGAGAGAATTGAAAAGCTGTGGAGGTAATTACAGCTTGCTTTCTCCCATGCCCTCAATGTTTCTCTTGAGTCTCTCTTGTTGCCTTATCTGAACAGTGGGAGCAGATCAAGCTAGTTCAATGTTCAGAGCAGTTGGGGAGCATCTGTGAGTTGCTTAGAGCATGAATGCATGGAGTGCTTATGAGACGAAGGCACAGCAGTTCTTTTGTATTGTATTGTTCTTCTGTAAAAGCCACAGACGGTCACAACAAGGTCTGCAGGGGATGAATCAATACCAATGATGCATCTAGCGCATGGCTGCTGGCTAGCTAGCTAGCTTTGCAGGGGGGTGACTTGCTATCTGTTGCAGAACTTAGCTGTTGCTTGTTTTTCTCTTTGGGCAAATGGGGATCATTGGAAAAAGGTATATAGGGCAGTTTGATTAATACCAACCCAGTCAAGCTGTGGGTGGATAGATTTCGTTTTATGCTTTGCTGTCTGGGAAGCTGTAGCAGCTTGAAATCTTTGCAGATTATCCTACCCGGCGTTTTAGATGCCCTCCTTTGAACATCTTAGTGCTGCAACCTTTGACCCCTGTTTTGTACATGCACATATCACATCTACACCAAAGCAGACTGTGTGCAGTAAGTGAATTCCAGTTGAGATGACCTCTGCATTTCCTTCATTATTTGATTTCTCTCCCTCCCAGATCTTCTTGAGGTTCATACTGTAGGTAGTTTCTCTGTATAATTAAATGACTTGGAATGTTTTGAACTGCAATCCAATAATTGGGGGGGATGTAGTCTGGTGGAAAATATCCCCATGCAGATGTTCATTTAATACTAAAGGGTGGTAAAATAATCTTCACGTTCCACGCTTCTCTTACTCCTAACATTGGGAATTGACTTTGGGGCATAGTGGGGGCTTCATGTGAACCTCATCTTTTTATGTTCTTCTTTTCTGTGGTGGTTCCTGAAGAAGAAAAAAGTTTGAAACTGAAATTGTTATGCCCTGCACGTTTAGTTGTCTAGCCCTTCTTACTCAACATGTTGACAAAATAAAATTTAAAAACCAAGAGTAATTTGTTGATGTTCAGTTGCACAGTTGATTCCGACCCTTTGTGACCCTATGGACCATTGTCCTCCAGGCGCCTCTGTCCTCCACCATCCCCCTCGGCCTTCCCAGTTCTGTGCCCATTGTGTCTACGATACCATCTAGCCATCTCATCTTTGGCCTCCCCCTTCTTCTTTTGCCCTCCACTTTTCCCAGCATCAAGGCCTTCTCAAGTGAGTCCTCCCTTCTCATTTGATGCCCAAAGTACTTTAGCTTCATTTTTACTATTTGACCTTCCAATGAGCAGTCAGGGTTGATTTCTTCTAAGATTGACCTATTTGTTCTCCTCGTTGTCCAGGGGACTCTCAAAACTCTCCTCCAACACCACATTTCAAAGGCATCTATTCTTCTGCATTCAGCTTTCCTAATTGTCCAGCTCTCGCATCCGTACATTACCACTGGGAATACCATTGCTTTGACTATTCTAATTTTTGTTTCCAATGTGATGTCTCTGCTTTTCACTATGTTCCCCAGGTTTCTCATGGCTTGTCTCCCAAGAATCAGTCGCCTTTTTATTTCATGGCTGCAATCTCCATCTGCAGTGATCTTTGCTCCTAAGAATGTAAAATCTGTTACTGCTTCTACTTCTTACATAAGAACATAAGAACAGCCTTGCTGGAACAGGCCACAGAAGCCCATCCAGTCCAGCATTCTTTCTCACACAGTGGCTCACCATTTCCTTCAGGGTATTCCCAAGGAGATGCCTTCACCTGCTTAGGATTCCCTGGAAATGGCATTGAGAGATATCCTGCCTATCTCTCCAACCCTGAGGTTGTCCTTAAGTATCCATAATTATAGCCATTGATACCCTTGTCCTCCATGAACTTGTCTAATCCTTTCTTAAAGCTGTCAAGACTGACAGCTGTCACCACTTCTTCTGGCAGGGAGTTCCATAGACCAGGGATCCTCTGGGTGAAAAAGTACTTTCTCTTATTTGTTTGAGAACTAGTACCCAAAAGTTTCATCAAGTGTCCCCTAGTTCTAGTGTTGTGCGATAGGGAAAACAGTTTTTCCTTATCTACTTTGTCCACACCGTGCATGATTTTATAAACTTCAATCAGGTCACCTCTTAGATGCCGTCGTTCAAGAGTGAAAAGGCTCAACCGTTGCAGCCTCAGATGGTAAGGAAGGTGTTCCAGTCCCCTAATCACTTTGGTTGCCTTCCTCTGAACTTTTTCCAACTCCATAATATCCTTCTGGAGGTATGGCGACCAGAACTGTGCACAGTATTCCAGATGGGGCCTCACCATAGATTTATAAAGAGGCAAAATGACACTTGCTGACTTATTTTCTATACCCTTCCTAATGATCCCTAGCATTGAGTTTGCTTTTTTCACTGCTGAGGCATACTGGGTTGACACCTTCATTGAGTTGTCCACCAGGACACCAAGGTCCCTTTCCTGGTTTGTCGCAGAGAGTTCAGACCCCATCAGTTTATAAATGTAATTGGGTTTTTTTGCCCCAACATGCATCACTCTACACTTACTAGTGTTGAAGCTCATTTGCCACTGTTTTGCCCACTCCCCCAGTGTCAAGAGATCCCTCTGGAGCTCCTCACAATCTCTCACAGTTTTCACTACCCTGTATAATTTAGTGTCGTCAGCAAATTTGGCTACCTTGCTTTTTACTCCTACCTCTAGATCATTTATGAAGAGGTTGAAAAGCAGGGGTCCCAGTACTGAACCTTGGGGGACCCCACTCTTTACTTCCCTCCACTTGGAGAAGTGTCCATTTAGTGCTACCCTCTGTTTCCTGTCCCTTAGCCAGTTGCTGATCCAGAACAAGACCTGTCCCTTTATTCCATGACTGGTAAGTTTATTCAAGAGCCTTTGGTGTGGGACCTTGTCAAAAGCCTTCTGAAAGTCCAGATAAACAATGTCAACTGGATCCCCCTTATCCACATGCTTGTTGACACTCTCAAAAAATTCCAACAGATTAGTGAGGCATGATTTGCCCTTGTAAAAGCCATGTTGGCTCTCCTTGAGCAGCGCCTTCTCTTCTATGTGCCTATTAATCCTATCTTTTAGGATGGTTTCCATCACTTTACCTGGGACACATGTCAAACTGATAGGTCGGTAATTTCCTGGATCACCCCTGGATCCTTTTTTGAAAATTGGTGTTACATTCGCTACCTTCCAGTCATCAGGCACAAAGCCTGATTTGAGGGAAAGATGATATATTTTGGCTAGGAGATCAGCAATTTCATCTTTAAGTTCCCTGAGAACTCGTGGATGGATGCCATCTGGTCCTGGTGATTTGTTAGTGTTTAGCTTAACAAGACATGCAAGGACCTCCTCCCTGGTTATTTCTATCTGGCTTAATTCTTCGGTTTCCCTCCCTACGAAGATAGGCTCTGTTTTGGGCATGTGGTCTCTGTCTTCTTCTCCATCTATTTTCCATGAACTGATTGGGCCTGTTGCCATTATCTTGGTTTTCTTGATATTGAGTCTCAAACCAGTTTTTGCACTCTCCTCCTTCAGACCAATCAAGAGGTTCTTTAGGTCTTCCTCACTTTCCACCATTAGGGTAGTATTGTCTGCATATCTCAGATTGTTGATGTTTCTCCCAGCAATTTTAATCCCATATTGTGATTCCTCCATCCCTGCATTGCGCATTATGTGCTCTGTGTATAAGTTGAATAAGCAGGGTGACAAAATGCAGCCTTGTCTTATTCCTTTTCCTATTCCAAACCACTCTGTCATTCCATGTTCTGTCCTTACTGTTGCTTCTTGACTCGTGTACAGATTTCTCAGGAGGCATACGAGGTGTTCTGGTATTCCCATCTCTTTAATTACTTGCCACATCTTGTTATGGTGCACACAATCAAATGCCTTAGTGTAGTCAATAAAACAAAAGTAAACTTGTTTCTGGTATTCCTTTGTTTTCTCCATGATCCAACGTATGTTGGCAATGTGGTCTCTGGTCCCCCTGCCTCTTCTGAAACCAGCCTGCACCTCTGGTAATTCTCTCTCCACATGCTGCTGAAGTCTATCCTGTATTATCTTGAGCATCACCTTGCTGGCGTGTGGGATGAGCACAATTGTTCGATAATTTGAACATTCTTTGGCATTGCCCTTTTTTGGGATTGGAACGTATACTGATCTTTTCCAATCCTGTGGCCACTGTTTTGTTTTCCAGATCTGCTGGCATATTACATGCAGTAATTTGACGCCATCATCTTTTAGCGCTTTGAAAAATTCAACTGGGATACCATCATCTCCACTAGCTTTGTTGTTTGCAGTGCTCTTTAGGGCCTTTATGACTTCGCTCTCCAGAATGTCTGGCTCAAGTTCAATTTTTTCATCATTGTGACTATCAGGAGTGTTGAGGTCCTTTTTGTAGAGTTCCTCTGTGTACTCTTTCCAACTTTTCTTAATCTCTTCTGCATCAGCTAGCTCCTTTCCGTCTTTGTCCCTTATCATGGTCATTTTTGCTTTAAATGTTCCCTTGATTTCCCCAATTTTTCTGAAGAGATCTCTAGTCCTGCCTCTTTTGTTGTTTTCCTCCATTTCTTTGCACTGTTCTTTTAGGTAGTTTTCCTTATCTCTCCTTGCTTTTCTTTGAAATTCTGTGTTCAAATGATTGTATTTTTCCTTTCTCCTTTGACTTTTGCACTCCTTCTTTCCTCTGCTATTTTAAGAGCCTCGTCAGACAACCACTTTGCTTTCTTACGCTTCTTTTCTTTTGGTATGGTTTTCTTTGCTGCTTCTTGCATAATGTCCCTCATCTCCGTCCATAATTCTTCTGGCACTCTGTCTATCGAGTCTAATCCATTAAATCTGTTCATCAACTCCACCGTGTATTCTTTAGGGATGCTGTCTAGGTGATATCTGTCAGGTCTCCTTGTTTTCCTTATTTTCTTTAGTCTAAGCCTGAATTTTCAATCAGTAGGTTGTGATCTGAGCCACAGTCTGCTTCAGGTCTTGTTTTTGCTGACTGTATGGAGGTTCTCCATCTTTGGCTGCAGAGTATGTAGTCAATCTGGTTTGGGTGTTGGCCATCTGGTGATGTCCATGTGTAAAGTCGCCTCTTGTGTTGCTGGAAAAGAGTGTTTGCTATGACTAGTGCATGCTCTTGACAGAACTCTATCAATCTTTGCCCTGCTTCATTCTGTGTCCCAAGATCGAACTTGCCTGTTATTCCATCTACTTTTTGATTTCCTACTTTGGCATTCCAATCTCCTAAGATAATGTGGACATCATTTCTTGGTGTCTGTTCTATGACGTCTTGTAGGTCCTCATAGAACGTGTCCATTGTGGCTTCATCTGCACCAGTGGTTGGTGTGTATATTTGGATCACAGTGACATTGAAAGGTTTGCCTTGGATTCTGACTGACATCATTCTGTCATTTTTAGGTTGTATCCCATTACTGCTTTTCTTACTCTTTTATTGACAATTATGGCTACTCCATTTCTTCTAAGGTTTTCTTGTCCACAGTAGTAGATGTGATAGTTTCCCGAGATGAATTCGCCCCTGTCCATTTTAGCTCACTGATTCCCAGAATGTCAATGCTTATTCTTTCCATCTAATTTTTTTCCACTTCCAGTTTACCTTGATTCATTGATCTCACATTCCATGTCCCTATGCAGTATTGTTCCTTGCAACACTGTATTTCTCCTCCCCCTTTCCTGTCCCTCCCCTTCCTCCACTCTGTGGTGCTAAGCATCCTGTATCATCTAACCTGCTCCTTTGTTTTGCCTTTTGTTCTCCCATCATACATATTTAAAAACAAAGTTTAAAACATTTTAAACAACATATTATCAAGCATATTATCACCATTTACAACACACTATGCCAGTTTCTATAATTAAGTAGGTGTAAAGTCTCTATGTCAGTTGCTATATTAAGTCAGTCTCTATGTAAGTTGCTATATTACATCAGCTACATTATTGTCTATCAGTTACTTATCCTCTGCATGGGCCTCCCGCCCCTTGGCGTTCCTCTTCTGTTTTCTTCCCTTCTGCTGCGTGGTCTTCTTCTCCAGCGCTCGGCTCGCAGCAGGAGGTGGTGGATGGCTGCTTTTATTGCCGGCCGCCTGGTCCTCCTCACCCCAGGCTGGGGTGGTCTCGCGGCTGCCTCTGGCCACGAGCAGCCTCTCTGCAGCGGCGGTAGATGGAGGCTTTTCCCACCAGCCGCCTGGTCCTCCTCACTCCCGGCTGGGGTGGTCTCGCAGCTGCCTCTGGCCCCGGGCAGCCTCTCTGCGGCGGCGGTAGATGGAGGCTTTTCCCGACAGCTGCCTGGTCCTCCTCACCCCCGGCTGGGGTGATCTCGTGGCTGCCTCTAGCCCCGGGCAGCCTCTCTGCGGTGGCGGCGGTGGATGGTGGCTTTTCCCGCCGGCCGCCTGGTCCTCCTCACCCTCAGCTGGGGTGGTCTCGCGGCTGCCTCTGGCGCCGGGCAGCCTCTCTGCAGTGGCGGCGGTGGATGGTGGCTTTTCCCGCTAGCCGCCTGGTCCTCCTCACCCCCGGCTGGGGTGGTCTCACTAGCTAGAAGAGACTTTTCTTCTCGTTGGAGCCGCCTGTGGTAATATGAACATGTAATTTTGATACGGGAATTTCAGCCTGTTTTTCTTATATCGTTCCTGTTAGGTAGTTGCTTTCTTTAGGCAAGTGTGGACTGATTGTCTGATATGGTTTGCATTGTCAGCTATGAAAAATAAACAGAGCTTGACTGGAATTGTTCTGTAGGGTCACAAATTAATTTTAATTGTCTAAACCAGTGGTTCCCAGTTTTGGGGTCCTAGATATTATTGGACTTAAACTCCCAGAAGTCTTCACCATTGGCTGTGGTAGCCAAGATTTCTGGGAGTTGTAGTCTAAGAACATCTGGGGACCCAAATTTGGGGGACCCCTGGTCTAGGCCAAAGTTTGTGGAGGAAGCAGCTGTTTCTATTGGTTCATTCCTTTTGGAGCTTTGTGGTTGCTGTTTTTCTAAACCAGTTTCATCTGTTTTGGAAATATTAAGTACAGTATTTGCTCAGACTAGCCATATGTCAGAAACCCTGATTCTTCCCCCTTATGTCCAAGTCACCCTTTGCCTTTAGCACAGCTTTATATGGAACTGTGCTCATAACACTCAGATTTTCTAGTTCCCTTCTGTCCAATAAAGCCTATTAAGCAAGGCTGAGGAAACAAGAAGATTAAGTTAATTAGAAATCTTAGCACTTGTGCTGCTTTTATTTTCTGTGAAGGAAGGATGTGGCTCATGTAGAGGACATCAGTGACCAGAATCCTATTGGCAATTTACACCTGTATAAAGGAAATTATGCAAGTCTTAGTGGCAAATTGCCACTAATGAGCAAGATGCTGATTGTATTCCTTGCCATGTGCCCAGGAATGCAGTTAAAGACTTGTATGATTTCCCTTTACAGTCTCAAATGAGCAGTAGGATTTTGGCCAACTTCTCTAAATATACAGGTGAAACTCAGAAAATTAGAATATCGTGCAAATGTCCATTCATTTCACTTAAAAGGTGAAACAAATATATGAGATAGACTCACTACGTGTAAAGCGAGATATGTCATGCCTTAATTCGTTATAATTATGATGTTCATGGTGTACATCGTACATGAGATTATGTGATGATTATGGGGTACATGAGATTGGGGGGTTGGGGTTTTCATAAACTGTAAGCCATAAGCATCAATATAACAAAGTAAGGCTTGAACTATCTCGCTTTGCATGTAATGAGTCTATCTCATATATTTGTTTCACCTTTTAAGTTGCATTACTGAACTGAATGAACATTTGCACAATATTTTAATTTTCCAAGTTTCACCTGTATATCTCCTGTCTTTTTGGTATTGGATATTTTGGCTTACATGTCCCATTATCTTTGGCCATTGATACCAATGAGAGCTATGTCAAAACAGTTGTATGTTACATGAAGGGGGTGAAATCAATCGATCGATCAATCAAGTGTTATAATGAAGGCTTTACTTCATTTTCAACATTTATTTATTAAAACATTTAAATGTGCAATACCGTAGTATGTAAATCAGAAGTGAATGCCTTAACTACCGAAATTGGTCGGGCGCGGGGAGGTCTGAATCTGCAATTTAAGTAAACTGATCCTTGTCGAAACCTGAAAGAGATGGAGGTTTCTTGCTTGGGAAATCAAACCAGCTTCAGCACCACATATTACTTTGAATTGTCAGCAGTGGACTTCCATGCAGGACTGCAAATAACTTAGCATACAGCAAAACCCCGTCTTACGTAAAAAAAAAGTCCATTCCGTAGGCTTTTATGTAAATTGGTTTTTTTACGTAACTCGAAGCAAACCCATAGGGAAAATGAATTTTCACGTAACTTGAAGCAAACCCATAGGGAGCATGAATTTTTTACGTAAATCGAAGCAAGCCCATAGGAAAAATGAATTTTTTACGTAACTCAAAGCAAACCCATAGGAAATTGTGTTACGTAAATTTGGACATTTACATAAATCAGGATATGGTTTAGCACAAGATCATTATGTAAGTTGAATTTTACGTAACTTGAGGTGTACGTAAGTCAGGGTTTTACTGTATTTCTACAGAGCTGCCTATAACCTATCTTATTGATGGCTAACCTTTTAGAGACCAAGTGCCCAAACAGGAGTGGGGCAAACTCTGCTGGGGAGGAGGGAGGAAGCACTCCCATTGGGCTGCTGGGCAGAGGGGCAGGGTGAACTCTGTGCTGGGGTAACAGCATGCATGCCCACAGAGAGGGTTCTGAGTGCCCCCTCTGGCACGAGTGCCATAGGTTTGCCACCACTACCCCAGCTGCTGTAAGTATGATTGTAAAGTCACACTTCTCACGTGAGGAGTTGTTATAAGTCACAGTTTTCATTTCAGCCCTACTCCAAAACTACAATGGTGACTAGATCTGCTGGTTTTGGACATCTCTGCAGGGATGTTGTAAACCCCTTCGAGTTTGTGCTGCAGTATCAATGTGAATTATGTGACAAAGCTGTCACAGGCTACTGCCTGCCAGCCCTAGTTGCTTCCGTCTTGCGCTAGAAAGACAATGAACTGTATTTGCTTTGGAATTGACTTTGATAGCTGTGTTGGCAATGGCTTCATGCCAAATAAGAATTGAATTAGAAAAACCAGAAACTCTTTTCATTGCTGGGGGAACGGTATGTATGTATACAGTGCTGTCCAGGGTCCACTATATAAACATCTTGACCTTCTCTCTTCATTTCTCCAGTGACAGCTTGCACTCATGACTTATGTGGGCAACAGGGTAGTTTCCTCTGCCTTTTTCTGAAACTACGTATCCTTTCCTCTGTTGTCCCCTCTTGGAAAATGGAGCAAAGGAAGATTGAGGAAGAGACAGAAAAGGCTACTTTCTTGTCTTTCCCATCCCTTATCTCCTTTTTCAATTCCGTCTGCTGAGCCTGCTTCACAAGCCAGTCAGTGGTATTTGGAGGCTTTGGGGGTTATCACATCAACGGGCACTATGTTGGGGTTTCAAAAAGGAGCATTCAGAGGGAGGTTGGGGGCACTCCAGAATCCATGATATCTGGATGCTTGAAGCAGGAGTGACCTTTGGGCTATGTGCTCTTTCTGAACATGCTTTTAGTTACACACTGTAAACTTGTAAGCAGTTTGCGTTTGTTTGGTAAATATTGTGCATGTGTGTTATTATTGTTCTTCGCCAAAAAGGAACTTTCTCAGTCCTACTGCTGCAATCAGTATGTCACAGCAGGTGACAATTTTAAATGAGTCACAAACCCTCTTGAGGCATATCTGTCCCACCATTATTGGCTGTGTCAAATGGGAGAGATGGAACTGCGACTGTTCCTTAAGATCAAGGCCTTCCTCCAAGAGCTACACTTTGCAGTAGACATCTGAAGAAGGTACTCTGCCGTCTGTGATTGTCTCTCATCAGATATGTTCCTTCAGATCTGCTCCCCAGCCACATGTTAGTGGGGTAGTAGGTGACACAAGAGAGAATGACCAGGTAAATGCCAGGTCTCTCCCTGGCACACCTTTGGAATGCCCTGGATTTTGCACCTCCATGCGTTGTGCTGGTGGATTGCAGCCTAGCACTGTAGAAGTCTTCTCTTTGACATTTTACTTAAAATGCTTGAAAAAGCCAGGTTTGGAAACACTGGAATAACTGTCATTTGTTACCATTATTATCCCTCCTCGGTCTAATTGGGTTTCCAGGGAAAAGGGAGGGAGGATTCTTTCTTATTGTCTTTCTGATGTCACATTTTCTCCCCTTCCCTACCTTGTCTGAGTAGGGTTTCTTGTAAAACAGGGGTTCCCAACCTACGGCCCACGAGTCAGATGCTTCCCAGGACACCATTCCATCCGGCCCATCACCATCGCACCCAGAAGTGGAAGTGGACACGTTTACATCAGCCATGAAACGTGCCCACACATGCGCAAATGTGCCTGCGGCTGATGTAAATGCGGAAGTGGGTGCATTTACGTCAGCTGTAAATGCACCCTCTTCCGCTTCTGGAAGCGTGGTCAGGCCCGCGGCACAAAAAGTTTGGCCACCCCTGTTGTAAAAACAGTTCTTTTCTGGATACAGTATATTGGTCAAATATAGAAATAGAGTCGTGGATGTGCTTGTGTGTGAGCATGGGCTCATCCTTAATTTTCTTTTGCTTAACACCTTCTTCTGCTGTGTTTCAAAGCTCCTCTGGAGAGCCCCATAAGTGTAGAGAATGGTTTTTCTGACTGCACAGGGCATCCTTTAATGAGAAAGACTCTCCAAAGCTGACCTGCTTAGTAGCACTATATAGGTCCTCAGATGCCAGCTTTTGTGTGGATTTTCCCCTCCCTAAGGCCTGATCTTGTGAGTCAAATGACACAGTGTTTAAAAGAGCTCACATGCATAGGGTGGCAGTTTCAGTTATGTTTGTTTTCTTTGTCAAACCTATTTTTTGTAGCCTCAGGGAATCTGAAGCTGTTTCTGCCGCATCCAGATAAAACTTTATTTCTTCTGTTAGGCTGTCTGCTTCTTCTGAACGTAATAAATAATAATGCCGCCTCTCCCCCTGAGCCCCCATTAACATACAGTGGTACCTCATACAACGATTTTAACCCGTTCCACGGGGATCGTTGTTGTACGAAACAATTGCTATATGATACATGCACCGTATAGCGATTTTCCCTATGGGACTGAATCGTACAACAATTTTTTTTGCTAAGTGGGTTTTCTCATTGAAAAATTGTTGTACAGTTTTTTTCCATAGGGAAAATTGTTATGCGGGACCCCCCCAAAACAAAACAAAAAAACCCCTAATTGTTATGTGATTTCGTTGCTATACGGGGTAATTGTTGCATGATGTTCCACTGTATTTTATTGTAATGTAATGTATTGTTTGTAAGTGCCCTGAGTCGCTACGGCGAGTGGGTGACAATATAAATTTGAACTAATAAATAATAATAATAAATAATAATAACTCTGAACATGCTTCAAGACAGTGCTCCCAGTGCTACCCCAGTCAAATGGCACTGTACATTTATTCTGTATTTTCTACCTCAACGGTTTCTTTTCATGGTAGAAAAAAAGGAGGAAGGAGTGGTAGGAAGATGCTAAAGGTAAAGGTCGCCTTTGCTCAAAAGCCAGTTGTATCCGACTCTAGGGTTCGGTGCTCATCTCTGTTTCAGAGCCAAAGAGCCAGCGCTGTCTGTGTCTGAAGACGTTTCCATGGACATGTGGCAGGCATGACTAGGAATCCAATTGCACAGAGCACTGTTTACCTTCCCACCAAAGTGGTGCCTATTTATCTACTTGCAATTTCTTGCTTTTGAACCAGTGATGCGCTGCTCCCCGTGCCCACAGGTACGTGGGCACCGGTACTGGAAATTCCCCCAGGGCACACCCACTTGGTTGGCCACGCCCACCTCACTACCCCAGGCCACATAGTTAGCCACACCCACAGAGCTAGCCACGCCCAGGGTGGGGGTAGTAATTTTTTTTGCAGCACATCACTGTTTTGAACTGCTAGGTTGCAGATGCTGGGGCAGAGACGGGAGCTCACTCTGTCATGCATTACTGGAGAGCTGCAAATTGGAGAGAACCTCACTTGAACACCCCCTCCACCACCCCTCAGGCCTCCATTAATTTCCATGTATGAGACAGGGGGTTTCCAGCATAAATGCTTGATTGCAAACACCCTGGAGAGAAGAAATGGCTGAGCTTGGAAACAGACTTTCCTTTGAACTACACCTCTCAGAATGCTGGCTTGTAGATCCTGGGACTTGCCATTCTGGTTTACACTCAGAGAAAAGATAGTGAGTAACACTAGCAAATGAGAGAAAGCGCTTCACTTCTCTCTTTCTCCTCTAAAAGAGCTACAAACGGCTGGAGGAACCACCTACCTATTAATTTGAGTGCTTTTTGAGAGGAGCTGATGCTGTCTGGTCCCTCCATTCCCTTCCATTTTCAGATTTCTGTCAGTTTCTGGATTATACAGCAGATCAGAAAGATTGGCCAGAACGAGTCAAGGGAAGTGAAGAGGGAAACAGTGATTCATGCAGTAGGGTGGGGGTTGGGGGGGGTTTGGATGAGGAACAACAACAGTAAATAACAGGCTTGGAAACAAATGTTCAGCAGCCAGGATATTACAGTCTGTTGTTTGAGGTTTAAATGGCTTTTAGTTGTTGTAAAAAATAATTTGTTTTATGTAGAGTTTTAAATATGGTTTGATGGCCCCACTACCTTGCGGCTGGGAAGCAGATATAAAGGAACATATCTGACGTGAGACAACCAAGAGCAATAGCAATTACACATATATACTGCCCCATGGTGCTTAGTGCACTCTGTGTGGTTCACAAGTTAATTAGCATTTTGACACACACATGCTGTGTACTCATTTTACCAACCTCGGAAGGATGAGTCAACCTTGATCCCTGTCAGAATCAAACTTACTATGTTTTGGCTGCAGTACAGCAGTTTAACTACTGTCACCAGGGCTCTAGTCTAAACCAACCACAGACAGCAGAGCCTCTTCTTTAGATGTTTACTATATCTGGTTGGGTTTCTGGTTAGGAAGGATTAGCCAGTGGCAGGCCCAAGGGATGCCCAAGGGTACTCAGAGTGCTCTGTACTCTCTGGGGAGCCTTGTTTATTCTCATGTAACTCTTAATGAATCATGCAGGATTATTACTGGCTGCCTGAAACCTATCCTCACTTAAAATGTCCATTAGTTGGCCAGCATTGTCTCTCCAGAAGTATGTTGAGAGGTGCTAGCAAATAATGGATGGAATAAGGTAATGAAGCATCAAGCCTATCCCCATCGTGGACATTAATCAAGGGATGTCTGAAATGGAGGAAAAGCTTTCTGCATACGGTACCTCTCAAGCTCATCCATTCAGTAAGGTTTGTGGTTTTTGCTCTCCATAGGTTTAGTCTGCCTTCTTCAGGTTTAATATTTAGAACTTTTTCTTGATTTTGGCTGTCATTTTGGTGGTGATGTCCATAAAGTGCATGGGTTTGGTGTTGCATTATTTTGCTCAATTCATTATTTCCTAGTACATCTCAGTGTATTTCTGGGACAATGCCAGCTAATTAATAGACTTTTTCAGGGGTGGAGGTAGCTATCAGGCAGTCAGTGATAATCCTGCATGAATTATTAAGAGCTAAATCCATTTCTTTGATATGTGCTCATTTTTACCATATGGCATTCTATATTCTGCTGTGGAGAAGCATGGTGCTAATGTTTTTGTGGGTGTGCATCCCAGTCTAAACAGACAGTTTCCTAAGTATGTTATTTCTGGTGACAACTTTCTGTTTTGTGTTTAGCCAGTGGCTTTTGTAAGTCAAGGTTTGAGCCACAGTAATGCCCAAATACTTAGAGATAGGGCAATATTCCATAATTTTGACTTTTCAACTATCAGTTTCCTCCCTGCTTCTCTGTTCTCTAAACAGAAGGCACGGACCTGTGTTTTTAAAGGGTTTGTTTGTTGGTTTATTTATTTCATACTCCAACAGCTCTTAGTGTTAAACACTACTCTGGATGGTTTGATTTCAGCTGATTGTATTTGTAATATAAGGAAAGATTTTCTAATGAAGAGTTGTTGGCTGGTATGTGGTTCCTGTTGGACTGTATCATCAGCATAGATGAAATTCCTAAAGTTGATCAGTTCTTTAGATGCTAAAAAGTAACATGCCAGAATGCTATCCTGTGGAAGACTGTTCCTTTGATTCCTCCAGCAGCGGTGCCTTTCTTGAGAATGTTGAATTAGAACGGTGACCATTTCTGTTAGTCCACGATCTTTAGTAAGGGGGTAGAGTTTCTTGAGCAGCACTTGAGGGTGGACAATGTCTCAGAATAACTGAGAATATGTGCTGCTGTAAGGGCAACAAATGCTGCTCCAGTTATTTTATGTCTTCCAAAACCATCTTCTATTTTTTAAAAAAATTAAGTTTATATGCTGCCCAATCAGGTTTAGATATAAAATTTGAGTTGTACAGTTCTTGTCAGGTCTAAAGCCTACTGGTTCTGAAATTGGAAGAGGTTCAGTATTAGAAGCTTGATGATTATATGTCATTCATAGAAGGAGCCTCCCTAAAGAGTGGAAAGCGTTGTGGTGGCTCAGGGGTTACGAAGCTCACCTTGTTAGCTGGAAGGCTAACAAGTCGGCAGTTCGAGACCCAGGTACTGCATGACAGATACAGCGCCCGTTTCTGTCCCAGCTCTTGGGGGACATGAAAGGAGCCTCATTTGGGCGTTCCCTGCGCTGAGTTTCTTCCGCAAAAATCCTTTCAACCAGAATAATTTCTGAAACGGAATTATTACTATTATTGTGAGGACACTCAGGCATCCTCTGAGCAACAGTTTAGAGCTGACTAGTCCTTCCAGTCCAGAAGCATTGCACTGTAAACTGCCATACTGAAAGCAATGCATACTCTTCCTGGTTTCAGGTTAATTTTATTTTAAAAAAGAGATATAAATAATGAATTAGTAGTCAAGAGGCACTTGCAATAAAAAGAAATACAGTATATAATATATTAAAACAATGCTTTGTTAGAAAGAGATGACAATATATAATTCATCAATAAAATTATGCTGAAACATCAAAACAGTAATAATAAAATATCGTAAGGCCAGCAGTACTGTGTGCCAAAACATCATAAAACAGCAAGTTACGGATAAAAGAAATGACCCTAGATAAAATTTTATCATCCGTTGAAAGATGGAGGAGAGTTTATTGGTCAAGCATTCATTTGTTAAAGACACTTGCTTCATAGACAAAGGTTTTATTTCTAAGTCTGAAATACATATGGCTTGTTCTTTTCAAGTTGTGGTGCCCTTCAACTTTTGTCGCCCCTACTGACTTTTTCTTTCTTTTTCGGACACCCAGTGAACTGCAACAAAACCTGAAATATAAGATTATAGGATAGTATTTCTATTTATACTTCATGTTATGTGTTATGTTATGTTATGTTTATTGGATTTATACCCCGCTCCACTCAAAAGGCCAACTCTGAGCGGCTTACAACACAATGATTTAAGTACAATTACAACAAAAAAATAATATACATACAATTAATAAACATACAATTATAACAGTATAATAATACAAAAAAATACAAAAATGCAATATATTCATAACAAATCAAATATAGACAAAATATAACAGCATGAAAATACAATAGGAAAACAATAATAATACAATACAGTAAGTTACACAATGAATTGTACAATAGACATTTAATTACACAGTCCCTCGGCTACTAATGTCCCCCCCCCCAAAAAAAAAAATGTCCCCTCTTGCAGCCTTGTGCAAAATACTAATAAAAGTTAGATCATGTGTCGCTATAATTGTCTGTGAGCAATATCTCCCAGTGTCACCTTCTACTGGGAATAATGACCACTAGCTGCCTTCCAGGTATTACCCGTCCTATTCATTCTCTTCTGCCAATTCAACTCTTACTGCTTAAGGGGGATGCATTTTAGTCTGCTGAAGTCCTACTGGTGTCTACCCTTCTAAGGTAAACATTGCCCTTGCTGGAAAGTCGTATCCGACTCTAAGGTTCAGTGCTCAACTCTGCCCACAGCCAAAGATCCAGCGCTGTCTACATCCGCAGACGCCTCCGTGGTCATGTGGCAGGCACGACTAGACACCAGAGTGCACAGAACGCTGTTTACCTTCCCACCAAAGAGGTACCTATTTACAGTAAAACCTTGCATAAAGAGCACCTCGCTTAGAGACTAAGTTCCTTTTTGCTATCAGATTTTGCTTTATCCCTGATCCTCCCCCACACCCACTATGCATGCTTATTTCTCATGGATCTGTTTGTGATTTTACCCCTCATCATGAGATGTCTGACTCTGGAGTTTCCTGAAGTGTTCCTCTTGTGAAGGGGTTCTCAACCTTTTCAAGTCGAGGGCTGGGTCATGCTCCCTCAAACAGTTGAGGGGGCAGGGCATGTTGCCCCCCACTGTTTACAGTTGCTGTAAATGAGTCCACGGCTGATTCTGGCAGCGGTAGCTGGAGCAAGGGTGGGGGCTGGATTATTTGGCACTGTGGGGCGCAGGTTGAGAACCCCTGCATCTTGTGTATAGAATGTAGATGATGCTGTTTGGTTGCTAAATAATCAGATTCAAACACAGCTCACTGCCACTATATAGGATTCACAGTCTTGTTTACATGTTTCCCTAGTCAATTTCAAGTTCCCTAACCTTATTCCTATTGAAGGTCTCAGAGTATCCTAAAATTTAGAGGTACTGTACAGTATCATCATATGATTTACACATGGTCTTGTGAGGTGCCAAAAGACTTGGGATATGTTTGGCAGTTTCCTGTGCCAAAGTTTTGTTCAGTTGTCATGTTGTAAACTCTTTCCCACCAAAACACTCAGTGCGGCTTGCCTAGTTTTGGTAATTCAGCCCCAATTCCTCTTATCTCCAATAGATAATTTGTATGAGAGAACATGCCTTTCTCAAGTTAACTCGGTGAGCTTTATGGCAAAGTAACGATTTGAACCTCAGTTTCCTCCTGTTTCTACAGCATAGTGGCTCATTTATACACATGGTAAAATCAGGGTGTATGAACTCTGAAAATCAATAGGAAGGCTTAATTCGCTTTGCTGAGACTAATTTAGCTATGTAAATCCATACTGTTTGGGGGAAGTGATAGGTATGTTTATTGGGGAAATGAGTACAGAATTGTGAGAAATGTAGTTTGTTAGAAGGATCTGCAGTTCTTTTTTTTGTTGCACTGTGTGCGCCTGACAGCACTTAAAATTGTTCTGATAATAGCAGCAGTTCAAATGGGGCAACGGAAGAAATCTTTCTCATTAAATTGATCTTCACTTGTCTCTTGCAGGAAATCAAGAATGAGGATTATAGTGGAAGTGAGAATAATTCCTTCAAATTCTTGTTCTCTTCTTTTAAAGAAAGCCCCAGTTCTGTTGGGAGTTGACTAGTGTACTTCCGAGTTGTTCTGTCCAGTTTTTGAACATTTTTTGTAGACATTTGGTTTGGGAAGATCAAATTAGCTCTCTGCCTGCCCCCTTGCCCCGGGCCGCTTCTTGCAGAAGCGTGTACATTGCTTAAGGGGGAATTATACATTGCTAGTGCAGTTCCTTTGTGGATCTGATATTATTCAAATGTGTAAGACTGTATGGCAAGAGGTGGGGGAGACAGTCTTGGTTATTCTTTGATGTGATTAACTTTGACTTCATGTGGCTCTCTTGCCAACTTTTTAAAGTCCCCTTTAATGAGAAACTGTCAAGGACAATGAAATACAGAAAAAATGGTTAGTGAATCCCCTGTGTCTTCTGCCTCTTGTCATGGTGTTTACCAGTCAACTAGTACAAATGGGATTCCGCCTTGTTGTAATAGCCTCTCTGCTGCTTTTGTTACCAATAATGTTCTGCCAAATTCAAGGATGTCAAAGAGATACACAAAATCTTGATAAATGAATCTCTTTATTGAACAGGTCCTTATTTATTACCTACCCATTATTGATGTGTTGTCCCTATCTATGAGATGAGAATTTGCTTTCCATTTAGCAACTAAAGAAAGTTCAGGTTATTTATTTATTTATTTATTTATCTATCAATATGATGAATGTTGTCTACATTAATGTTGATATATACAGTAAGCACAAATTGTCCATCTCAAGTTCCTAGCTAGAGTTCCACGTCCAAGCTTGACAGCCATTGAAGGGCTTAATCTGTGACACCATGCAAGTCCTCCAATGTGCCTCCAGATGCACATAAAGGACATGTGAATGCAATGTGGTCCACGGTTTGGTCTTCTTTCTCACAGTCACATTGGGGAGAGGACTTTCATCCCCAGTTCAGGTTATTTTATACTACATGTTAGGAGATATTTGTGTATTAAATACTTTAATACACTTTAAAAAGCTATTTTTGTTTGCTTTCTGTACACGCTGTGTACTTTCTATGAGCCTTAATTTAAAAGGCAAAAAAACCCCTTACTTACTAGGAAAGATATGTCTATTATTCTACCACTGCCTAGTTCTAGAACAGGGGTTCCCAACCTAGCGCTGAATACGGCCACCAGCGCCATTTCATGTGCCCCCCCTTCAAGGGCATTCTAGAAACAAAATGCCCCATCCCCAGAAGCTGTTGGGACAAAATGGCCATCCCCATCATGCAGGCAGGGCAAAATGGCTGTCTAGCTCTTGAAGCTGACAGAGAGCATGACCTGACCCCCAGCTTGAAAAGTTGGGAACCCCTGCTCTAGAAGGTGAAAAGTAACTATACGGTGGAACCTCATACAACAATTGCCCCGTATAACAATGAAACCGCATAACAATTAGTGTTGTTTTTTTTTTTTTTGGGAGGGATGGCATCCCACATAACAATTTTCCCTATGGAAAAAAAACGAACAACAAATTTTCAATGGGAAAACCCACTTAGCAAAAAAATAATAATTGTACGATGCATCCCATAGGGAAAATCGCTCTACAATGCATGTATCATATAGCAATTGTTTCGTACAACAACGAGCCCCATGGAATGGATTAAAATCGTTGTATGAGGTGCCACTGTATTTGATGGAATTACAGTATGTAGCACATGCTTCGGTTACTCATCAGACTTTTATCTCTGCTGTGAATAAATAAGGAAACATGGATCTTATCCTTTCCAGATGGTTTGTCCTGCGTGCATTGCTGAGAGAAGAGCCGATTCACATGTCTGTGTGCCGTTTTGTGTTAACTCAGATCGTTCTAAAGCAAAGGTGGGTTTCTGAAGTGTCCAAGAAACTGTTCAAGGAGAAGAAAGAAGCCACGTTGCCCTTGATGCTTTAAAGAGAGGAGAAAATAGGCAAAAAGCTTTTAAGCTTTGATTTAAGTAGAAACAGGGCAGAAATGAGGAAATGTTGTGTGTTTTAAAGTGTCAAGCTGAGTGATTCAGAGGGTGTATTGTATGAGGCACAGAAATGATTTGATCCTCTTGTGTACTTTATAAAGGAGAATATGGCTGAGTCCTTTCTCTGGAATGAAATAATTCAGTCTATATTTCTTTGTGTGAGATAGACTGTTTTGCTTGTTTTATGAACCAGCTGTTCATAATACTGTTTGTGGGTGTTTTTTGTTTGTAGTCTTATGTGCCTACTTTCCCATGTAGCTGCATGTGCTGATATTGGGCTCCTGTTTACAGTTCTTGAATTTTTGTTTAAATGCTGTTGCTGATCTGTTGTTCTGTATCAGGGAACCTGTTGCCTTATTCTAGGAGTGCGTGGTACAACTCAGACTTCAGGGCTTCCTATTGAATGTATCTGGTCTCTCTCTCTCTTTTTTTTTTTGGGCTAGCTGCATTTGGGATTTCATTTATAATTTGGTCATTGTTCCCTTCTGCCTTTTGAACTCATTTTTATATCAACTCTTTACACTCTATGGCGTGTTTTTGTATCCATCCTATTAGAGATCTCTCTAAATTTGTTCTTTTGATCCCATCTACACTTTCTATCTGCACCCTACAATAAATACAGTAAAACCCAGCATAAAGAGTGCCTCGCTTAAAGAGCAGAATTTTCTCTGAATGGTCACCACGCTTAACAACAAAAACCAACAAAAAACTCGCCAGAAGCCACAATTGGTCACTTAAAATGGTGTCACACTTAAAGAGCAAACTCGCTTAAAGAGCAATCCTGTGGAACACATTTAAGTGAGGTACCACTGTACTCATCTTTGTCAATCTTACCACAGTCCTGTAGACCCATTTTCATCTTACAGTTTTCTCATTGTGCACCTTGCATTGCCATGCCTGTTTTCCACATTATCTTCCTCCTCCCATGCCCCTCTGGGCCACACTACTTCCTTTTCTTTTTATGTTCCATAGTATTTCTCTCATTACTGCTGCTGCTGCTACTACCATGACTACTACGACTACTACCAAATAATAAATTTTGTGTCAGAAATTACTCTGGGCTGAAAGGATTTTTTGCTGGAGAAACTGCTCAGGGGACGCCTGAATGAAGCTCCTTTCATGTTCCCAAGATCCATCATGCAGCACTCGGGTTTCGAAACCCGACCTTCCAGTCTCCAAGCTCAGCATCTTAACCACTAAGCCACCGCAGTGCTCCACCATCACCACAGCTATTCCTTTTCCACCCTGTTTTACTTTCACCTTCTACTTCCCTTCGTTTTTTTTGTTTTTTGTTTTGTTTTTTTGTTTGTTTCTCCCTCTGGTATTCCTCTGTGACTTTGGTGGCACGAGCGCACAAGACTTTCAGTTCCCCAGCAATTAACATAAGACATCAAAATGGACCATGAGAGGTGGCCAGCTGACTAAGGCACTGTGAGGTTGGGGCGAATAAGAGCAAGGCCACCCACCATGAATCTTTGAATCCAGAAAGAGAAACAATGGAGATGGGATGCTCTGGTAACAATTGATTCCCTCTCCACTTCTGATGGGCTTAGGTGAGCCTTAGATATTCCCACAGTTATTGCAAATAATGAAATGACCTAGAAGGCTCCAACTAGACCGGGAGAGGGCCACAGGTGGCCTGTAGGGCTTAAGAGTTGTGTGGGTCTCTTCTGCTTGTTCAAACCATGCTGGGTTTCTTTTGTAGTCATATGGATTGCCAGATATGTGGGGAAAAGCTGAAGCTGACCATGTTTTTACAGCTAGCAAAAAGAATTTGTCTCAGGGCCGCAAACAGGTTAAGGGAGCAGTGGAGGGGAAAGCCTGGAGAATGAGAAAAATCAAAGATTTTGATATAAATGCCAGCCTGCTCGAATTGTATAATTTTGTACGGAAGCTTAAGTTGGCTCTATTTGGCATCTTGTCTTGTTCTCTTTTTTAAAATGTGGGATATCTTAAGATGGGAGATAAGATAAATGAGTTGCTGTAATAATGCAAGAGGCAAGGAGTAGACAGCATACAACATGTCATAGCAGTTTGGAGTATGCTTTTTTTGTTTGGAGTGAAGTGGTACAAATCTAAAATTCTCTAGTCAGATTAGGCAGGGTGGGCTCCCACTGCAACATTTCAGTTTTTCCACCTCACGTTCTTTTGTGCAAGTACTTTGTCATGGAATTGGGCAAATCTGTCTTGTGACTGGGAGGAAAAAATTACCAAAGGTAAAAATGCAAACTGCATCTGGTTTGTCAAGTTTGAATCCTTGTTTTGGCCATGATGTTCACTTGGATCTGCTACTCAACTGTCTACTCTGTCTCACAGAAGTATTGTGAGAGCATAATGGGGAAAGAAGAATAGGGTATTCTGCCTTGAGTTCCTTGTGCAATAAAAGAAAAGTTTAGTTGAAAATATCAAAATTGCTAGAATAGAATTTCATGTACTGTTTACTGCTGAAATAAAATAATTCATTGAATTACGATGCTTTTTATTTGGTAAAGGGAAAAAATTGATATGTTTTTTTGCAGTCAATTTCAGGGGAAGCTTTTTTCCTTTCTCCAGTAAAAACAAAAGTTGTTTGGAAGGTTTGAGGCTAGCTCTGTTATGGAAATAATTAAGCTAAAAATGCAGCATACAAAGCAAGCCAAAGCAGCCATCTGCTGCAGAAATGCTTTTATACAGTTGTGCAGACTATGGCATTTTGATAAGATTTGATGCAGCAGCAATATCAAGTCACATGAATAATCTTATTACAGTAGTAATAAATACTTCCTGGATGTGGTTTTTAACAAATGAGATCTGGCATTACAGTGGAGAGATAAAGTTCAATTGAAGATTTAAAGAAGTCCCTTGTGGATGGCACTGAAGATTTGAAAATACATTATCAAAGGAGCACATGAAAATTCCACATTCTAAAAGGCTGGGATTTATAACTGACTTACAGAACCTGTGTGTGTGTGTGTGTGTGTGTGTGTGTGTGTGTGTGTGCGTGCGTGCGTGCGTGCGTGCGTGCGTGCGTGCGTGCGTGCGCGAAAACAGTTTACTTTTTGAAGCACTTTACATGCATTATCCTGACAATCTTGTAAGGTAAGCCAGTGTTACTTCTTTGGTGTACCAGGAATCAGAAGGTAGCTTGTCTGAAATGATTTTGTAATTGAGAGACAATTCAAATGCTGAGTAAATTGGTGGTAGGGACTAACCATTGTTTATTATTATTATTATTATTATTATTATTATTATTATTATTATTATTATTATTATTATTATTATTATTAAACTTATATGCCGCCCCACTCGCAAAATGTGACTCTGGGGCCGGTGGCTTACAATATATCCATACATCAATACAGTAAAATACCATAAAATACATAAAATACAATTTACACAATAACATGCCATTTAAACATTAAAATAGCAAATAACAAATCAATAACACAATGTCCTCTGCCGCTCAACGTTCACGATGGAGATTTTAGAGCCAGCAGCTGGTACTGAATTTACATTGGTGACCAGAAGGGTAAAACCATGAGTGCAGATAATTTGGGAGAGTTTCTTCTTGTTTGCCAACACAAAACAAGATTAGCCTTAATATTTAAGTACTTTCTTAGTGCTTATGTAGCTGTCTTGTCAACTTCTAAACGTGCCCTGCAAATCCTAATCCTCAAATAGATAGTAATAATAAGGAATTCTTAGGTTTCTCAGTAAGGTAACTTGAAAAGCCAGCATTTTTCTGAACAGATTCTAAATTGTTTTTCCAAATTGTTTTTATACCAGGGGAATTGGGATGCTAGGGAAGTGGGGAGAGAAAAGACATCTCTAAGATGTCTTTGTTAAAACACATTCATTTCTACCCTGTTTCTTCTCCTAGCAAGATGTTGTTTGCTTTATCCCCTGAACCCTGTAACTACTGTTTGCTAAGCACTTAAGCGGGCTGTATAATCTATAGCTAAGATGTTCCTTATCTGCCTTTGAAACTCCTGTGGCAGCTTGCTGGAAGCATTTCTTATTGCTGTGAGGGAAAGACCAAAGGCACGCTGGTAAAGATTTATGGCATTATTTGTTTGCCACCTATATTTTTAGGAGGGAAAGTTTGAGGGACATAGCTCCTGCCTTTAGAAAAGTCACAGCTATGCATGTGATTAGGAAGTCTGCAAATATTGCCCACCTCTTACAGCCCGAGTTCTCAACTTTTTTAAGACAAGGGCTGGGTCACGATCCCTCAGACAGCTTTGGGGGCTGGATGGACATTTTGCCCTTCCTCCACCACATGGTACTTCCAGGTGTGGTGGAGGTGGTGGTGGGCCACTTGAAATGGTGCTGTGGGCCACATCTGGCCCATGGGCCGCAGGTTGAGAATCTCTGTCTTACAGCATTTATGATGAGAGCATAGAATGAATATTTTATGGGCAGAGTTGAGAATTACACGTGACGGCCCATACTTTATTTCTCAAAACATGACACTGATGGGATTTAGTGCAATGGCACCATGACTGAGTACCTTTCTTCCTTGCCCAGCAGAATCTGTCCCTGAGATGAAATATGTTCCTGCAAATAGCTGACTGGAATGCTCTTGAATTTCTTCTATCTTTATGGCAGAAGTATCCTTCCAAAGAACAGCAGAAAAGTCATGGGAGCTGTTTAACAGCATGTTAGATGTGTACATGGCTATCCAGGGAAGTGAAATCTATAAGCAGCTGGGTCAGAGGGACTGTGAACTCTACTTTGCGGGAGGGGGTCTTCCCAGCAGCATTGAAACATGCCTTGATGCGCCCCCTCCTGAAAAAGTCATCACTTGACCCTACAGTACTCGCCAACTATCAGCCTGTATCCAACTGCCCTTCTTGTGGAAGGTTTTGGAGAAGGCAGTGGTACAGCAGTTACAGAAGGTCCTGGATGAAGTAGATTATCTGGACCCTTTTCAGTCAGGATTCAGGCCCGGATATGGTACTGAGACTGCATTGGTCGCGCTGCTGGATGATCTCTGGTGAGAGCGGGACGGAGGTCATCCGTCTGTCCTTGCTCTTCTTGATCTCTCAGCGGCCTTCGATACCGTCGATCACAGTTCCTTCTGGAACGGCTCCGGGGATTGGGGATCCAGGGCACAGTGTGGTCCTGGTTTTCCTCATTTCTGAAGGGCCGGACTCAGTCGGTGTGTTTGGAGAGCGAGAGGTCCAGCCCTAGGTCCCTCCAATATGGGGTGCCTCAGGGCTCTCACCTTTCCTATTTAATATCTACATGAAGCCTCTGGGGGGAGATCATCTGTTCCCACGGGATGAAATATCATCAATATGCAGATGATACTCAGATATACATCTCGGCCCGTGGTGATCCAAGCTATGCAGTTGAAGTCCTATCCAGGTGTCTGGTGGCTGTTAGGGTCTGGATGGGGGACAACGGGCTACAACTGAATCCTGGCAAGACTGAGTGGCTCTGGGTCAGGCCCCCGCAGTATCCTGGGATCTACCATCTATGGTTCTGGATGGGGCTTTTTTGCCTCAGTCAGACCTGGTGCGTAATTTGTGGGTCCTCTTGGACTCATGACTCCTGCTCGATGACTAGGAGGCCTTTTGCACAACTTTGTGTCATTTACCAATTACGCCTGCTCCTGGACCGGAATTCCTTGCTTATGGTTACACATGCTCTGGTCACCTCCAGACTGGATTATTGTAATGTCCTCTACGTGGGGCTGCCCTTGATAACCATTCGGAGGCTGCAGCTGGTTCAGAATGCAGCTTCCCATGTAGTGATGGGGTGCAGGTGTTATGCCCGTGCCTCACCCCTGCTACGGGAGCTGCATTGGTTGCCAGTGTGCCTCCGGGTGCAATTCAAGGTGCTGGTAATTACCTTTAAAGCCCTACATGGTAGTGGACCAGGATACTTAAGAGACCGCATCACCCCAAGGACAATTTGCCTGTCCCACTAGAACGGACCGGAGGGGCTCTTTAAAAATACCAACTGCTGGAGAGGCTCACATCTCTAGCACTAGAAGAAGAGCCTTATCGGTATCCGCTCCGGCCCTATGGAACCTCCTGCCAGTTGAACTGTGTCTCCAGACAGAGCTGCTGCCCTTCAGGAAAGAACTAAAAACCTGGCTGGCAGGGTAGATGTGGGGAGATGGAGAGGGAGCAAACCCTCCACCTACCCCCACTGGCTCATTTAGAGCAGGATCACTCATGCTTTTAAATGTTTTTAACTAGATTTTTAATTGGTGCGGGTGGGAGGTGGTTTTTCAGTGTTTTTAGGAATTTTAAGGGTTTCTAGAGTTTAAACATTGGGAATTTTATGCATGCCGCCCAGAGTCAAACATAGATTGGGGCGGCTATACAAATTGAATGAAGGAAAGGAAGGAAGGAAAGAAAGAAAGAAAGCTGCTGCTGCTGCTTCCCACCAAGCCCCATTTACCAAGTTCAGCAATAGTTTATTGGTCAAATAAATATATTTCATCAATCAAAGAGGGCAAATTTTACATTTCAAACTGACTGAAGGGACAGGTTCCTAGTGAACATCACCCCCAGCAAATATTGCATTTTGCATGAAGCTTTCATGCCACCTGGTTTTCTTCTAGGGTGCCTTCTTGTAATAGGAGTACATCAGTCTGATTCTAGGATGTTTGATTCCTCAAGTAATTAAAGAGCTCTCTTAACACACACACACCCCTTCTTTTCCTGCAGTGTGCAACTGTGATTTGTACAAGGAACCATGACATCTGTGGATTGTATCCCTGGTTCTTTTATTTCTCTGAGAAAGGGGAATAGCTCAAGAATTCTGAAGGCAAACTGCTTTTATATATTTATGATAGTTTAATGGGATAGCAATGGCTACACATGATCTGTCCAGTCCACAGGAAGGAAGGAAGGAAGGAAGTACAGTACTCTGAAATCTCTAATCATGTTTTATCTTTATACTACTAAGAAATCCGCAGGATTTTGTTATCTGCCGGAGAGGGGGTAATGCTTTCTTCTTCTTCTTCTTCTTGGCTTCCCTGGTTGTCTTGAGGCTGTGTAATTTGGCTTTATATTGATGCTGGGCTGTTGGGTTTCAGCTACAACCAGGAATGTCAAATAGAGTCAGCAGCTGGAGGGGGGGAGGGAAAGAGTTGAATTATTTATTAAGAACAACTTAGCAGGCTTGTGGCCTGGCTGTTAACAATCAGGGGAAGTGGGGGAAGAGAAAGAGAGAGTGCTCCAAGCACCGGATGGGTTGAAGGGGGTCTCTATCTCTTACTCTGCCTGAAAGGATGTTCTTGTCCTGATTGGATAGGAGTCAGTTAGAGGTATTGTAAAGAGAGAACATGTACAAAACTGTACCATGGGAAGGCCAAATCTGTCTTTATGCTCAGGGATGCACTGCTTGTGCTTGCACCCTCTTCTCTGCCTCCCCTGCCCCACCCCCTATCCCTATTTCAACTGTGTTTTCCCTCCTAGTGGCTTGGAACATGACTCTCAGCTTTTGCATTATTGAAATGAGAGTTAATCCAACATATACAGTGCATTCAGTGGGACTGAGTTTGACAGTAGGCTGGGAAATAGTCTGTAGAGAACAGCTATACAGTAAAACCCCTACTTATGAAAAAAAGTCCATTCCATAGGCTTTTGCTTAAATTGAATTTTTTTGTAACTCGAAACAAACCCATAGGAAAAATTATTATTTTTTTTACATAACTCGGAGCAAACCCATAGGAAAAATGAAATTTTAATGTAAATCGAAGCAAACCCATAGGAAAAATGAAATTTTTATGTAACTCGAAGCAAACCCATAGGAAATCGTGTAAATTGGGACATGGTTTTAGCACAAAATCATTATGTAAGTCGAATTTTATGTAACTCAAGGCATTTGTAAGTCGGGGTTTTACTGTACTGACGGCAGGGTTTGCAGCTACATAAGGGGTTTCTTCTGTTTTAAAGCTGAAGTCTTTTTGAGGAGAGAATTCAATCTAATAAAGATCCAACTACCCCTTGTGTGCATTTAGACTTTGGGGGCAGAAGCTTTCAGTGGCATCAGTCGGTACTTGGGATACACAGAAAGAGCCTCCTCGAAGATTGTGGTGTTTTTGCACCACAATCGGGTGTACCCTTTTAGCAGCAACCTTGTTGTGCTGGCCAATCTTTCTCACACTATATCAGGCAGAAGGAACTGTGGCTTCATGAAAGGAGCCTAATTCGGGCATCCCCTAGAAATCCTTCCAACCCAGAGTAATCTCTGACACAAAACAAAACAAAGTTTGGCAGTTTAAAGTCTGACCTAGACAAGGGAAAAGAGGAAGTGAGAGCTTTATTTTCTAGCTGGCGGATTGTAGCTGTGACAGGAAAGATTAAATGCCCCACTTCTCTGGTGCGCTGTAACCTCCATGGAAATAACCAGTTCTAAGAGCACTTCAGGTTACTTATTTTTAAAAACTTTTGCATGGTTGCCAGCCATACTGTTAATGTAACATGTGAGAGCTTCTTGCAACTGAATGACAGATGCTACCCCCTCCCCCTCGACCACTTTGGGAACATTTAAGGAGCTTGGAAGCAATTGATTTTCAGGAAATCGGTAGTTTATTTCCTGAGGCCAATTTAAAAAGGCTTGCAGACCCCACTCTAAAATATATTTTACACAGATGCCATGCTGATTTCATTGGAGTCATGACTGGAATCAGAATAATTAACCAGCATTTGGTTTAATGTGTGGTTTGACATCTTGCCTGTAATCCAGTGTGGTGATTTACACAAAACCACACGTGAAGAGCATATGGAATAGTAGTGCTTGGACTTTAGGTGATGTTGTCTTCAGCAGTTTGTATGTCATGATGGGAAAGAATAAACCTAGAAATCCTGATTTTTCTGCTTTGGAAACATGCACAGACATTTAGCTTTTAACTTTATCCTTTAATAAAACCTACCCAAACTGGTTAAGCTCAGCTTATTAATCTATCTCAGTATGTTGATCAAATTAAAAAAGGAAAACAAGAAAAAAGGATAGAATATTGTAATACTTTAAAGCAGGGATTCTCAACCTGTGGCCTGTATGTGGTATAGGAAGGGCAAAATGGCCATCTAGCCCCCAAAGCTGTCTGAGGGAGCTTGACCTGGCCCCCGACTTAAAAAGGTTAAGATCTCCTGCTTTAAAGACTAACAGGTTTTTGTGTGTGTGTGTGTGTGAAGTTTTGTGGATCAAAGTCTACTTAAGAACATAAGAACAGCCTTGCTGGAAGAGGCCACAGCCCATCCAGTCCAGCATTCTGTCTCACACAGTGGCTCACCATTTGCTTCAGGGTATTATTCCCAAGCAGATGCCTTCACCTGCTTAGGATTCCCTGGAAATGGCATTGAGAGATATTCTGCCTATCTCTCCAACCCGGAGGTTGACCTTAGGTATCCATAATTATAGCCATTGATACCCTTATCCTCCATGAACTTATCTAATTTTTTCTTAAAGCTGTCAAAACTGGCAGCTGTCACCACTTCTTCTGGCAGGGAGTTCCATAGACCAGTGATCCTCTGGGTGAAAAAGTACTTTCTCTTATTTGTTTGAGAACTAGCATCTCAAAATTTCATGGAGTGCTCCCTAGTTCTAGTGTTGTGCGATAGGAAAAACAGTTTTTCCTTCTCTACTTTGTCCACACCGTGCATGATTTTATAAACTTCAATCAGGTCACCTCTTAGACACCGTCGTTCAAGCCTCAGATGGTAAGGAAGGTGTTCCAGTCCCCTAATCATTCTGGTTGCCCTCCTCTGCACTTTTTCCAGCTCCATAATATCCTTCTGGAGGTATGGCGACCAGAACTGTACTCAGTATTCCAGATGGGGCCTCACCATAGATTTATAAAGAGGCAAAATGACACCTGCTGACTTATTTCTGTACCCTTCTTAATGATCCCTAGCATTGAGTTTGCTTTTTTCACTGCTGAGGCACACTGGGTTGACACCTTCATTGAGTTGTCCACCAGGACACCAAGGTCCCTTTCCTGGTTTGTCACAGAAAGTTCATACCCCATCAGTTTATAAATGTAATTGGGGTTTTTCGCCCCAACATGCATCACTCTGCACTTACTAATGTTGAAGCTCATTTGCCACTGTTTTGCCCACTCCCCCAGTGTCAAGAGATCCCTCTGGAGCTCCTCACAATCTCTCACAATCCGAATACTTCAGATTCATTGAATATTGTTCAATTTAAATCCTTATAGGAAACCATACTCTTGAATTTACAAAAGCTGAGCAGAGCAGAGCAGTTGAGATCATTACATTTTGGAGATCTCTCATTCATAGGGTTGCCATAAATTGGAGACAATTTGATGGCATGTGACAAAAACAAATTTTGCCAGCATGGTTGTGCTCAGGTTACCTTAAACTCTGATTGTGCATTTTTAATGAGGGCTAGCTGTTGCCCTGTAACCCTGGTGGCCAACCTTGGCACTCCAGGTGTTCTTGGACTTCAATTACCAGAAGCCCAATTCAGCACTCCTGCTGATCAGGAGTTCTGGGAATTGTAGTCCAGGAACAGCTGGAGTGCCAAGGTTCACCACCATTGCCCTATAAGAACTTCTTTTTGCTCAATATTGTGCTATCTAATCTTTCTTGGTGTCGTCTTCTAAATGACGTTGTTAGGAAGGTCTAGATATTTTGTATTTGCATCTGCAAATGAAACTGTCCTGTTAATGTTAATGTTACAATTATCTAGTTACTTTGCATGATGCCTCCAAACTCCTGTGTTTATATTTTCATAATAACACTTCAGCAATTGTGCAACACTTTAAGACTTTTGGTGAAGTGTAAGTTACACTGCATGAATTCTCCCTATTGTATATGTGCCAAAGGGACTCCTGTAACCTAGGAACATGTCATGCATTTCCTCCACAAATCACACTTTCACGTTGTAACAGGTTTTCCTCTTCAAACATTTGTATTTTCCAGGTTTCTAAAAATGTGTTTCTGGTTGCAGCTTTAACAGCCTCTCGCCAGATGCTTTTTTCTTTTATTTGGTTCCAGAGATCAATTTCAACAGGTCTTTTGCAAAGCAGAAACTTCAAGTACTTTTAAGGTTTCCCTTGCTCAAAAGCCAGTCATATCTGACTCTAGGGTGCAGTGCTCATCTCTGTTTCAAAGCCGAAGAGCCAGCGCTGTCTGCTTCTGCAGGCGTTGCCATGGTCATGTGGCAGGCATGACTAGACACTGAAGCGCACGGAACACTGTTACCTTCCCACCGAAGTGGTCCCTTTTTATCTACTTGCAATTTCTTGCTTTCGTACTGCTAGGTTGGCAGGAGCTGGGACAAAGACGGGAGTTCATTCCGTCCTGCATTACTCAGGAATCAAACTGCTGACCTTCCGCCTCCCAGTCAGCATCTTAGCCACTTGAACCATTGCCTTAATTTTAACTGAAACTTTGTTTGAGGGAGGGCAGTATGAGGCCATAGTTCCACACAGAGGAGTTCTTCTTCTTCAGCATCCTAAGGATGATGTATGCTCTGTTCCTAAGTCCCCTATAACCATGTTAGGAGTTGCTTGTTCCCTTCTTGTGTGAGTGCATCTCTTGAGACACCCAATCCTTTCCCTCTTGTTTACTTTATTGTTGGATGCTGCTTTTCAGTCTTGTTTGAAATGCACCATGGAAAACCTTTGAAATCCCTGACAAGGAGGTGATAGGTTTCTTCCCACTTGTTTTAAAAAAGTTAGGAATTTGTTTTCTTATTCTTTTGTGTCCCAGACTCTTCCCCCTCCTCTCAAAAACGTGTGTCTAAAATCATGAAGAATTTGGTTCTCCCTCACGTTGGTGTCAGGAGGCTTGAATATCTTGCTTCCTCCTCTCGGAGACATTACTGAGTGGAAGAGTGAGATTTTGGAGGACTTATGCCAGCAGAAGTGTTTTTTTTCTCTCCCCATAGTGTTCTCAAAGAAACGGTGTACCTGTCCTTATGCCCTTGTAGCACAAGGGACAGCCCACTGGAGAGGAGAAAATACTTGTGTGGTTGTCCTTGCACTCTTCCAACAAGGGCTTCCCCAACAGGATTCTGGCCAATCTCTGTGCAGCTTATAGTCTGATTTTTTTTTTTAAACATTTGTAGTTGACCAGTCTAGAGGTTTTAGTGATGCCAGACGTGTCAATTGCAACTTTCAGAGTAACTCTGAAATATTTGTATTCTGCTGTTCAGAGAGAGGAATGTATATGAGCAATAAAAACAAGATAGTAGCTGCCTGCAGATTTATAGTCAAAACGATGTGGTCCAAAGGGGAAAAGCGAGGGGAAGGGGGAAGAAAAAGAACAGAAGGCAAAAGAAAACAAACAGGGGCATCAGTATTTAAATTTGACAGCAATGATAAAGAAGATACAGTAGCAGCATGTTTCAAAAAGAGCAGGATAAAATGTTTTTGGCAAGTAGAAATGCAGAATGAGAAATATCTGTTTGTGATGAGTAGGTATGATAAAATCATATGGAATCTCTATAGAGGCTGATTTAAAGAGATACTGTATACTGAAAAGTAACTCAGGGTTTGGGGAGAAAAGTGAGGTATAAATCCAACCAGTCAATATCCTACTGTAGAGCTTGCAGCTTGCCAATGGTTGACTCCCAAAGCATGAAGGCAGTGTAAACCTGTCATCACATGCTCTTTCTTGGCTTGCCAAGTTTGGAAAACCACATGTTCTTTTGTCCAGTAAGATTCACTGATCTCTCTTCAACATTATCCTTTTATTATTATTTATTTATTAGTTCAAATTTATATTGCCACCCACTCGCCATAGCGACTCAGGGCAGCTTACAATGGTTGTTACAAATGGTTGTTAAATCTTTTGAAGAGGAAGACTTGTTTAATAAATATCTGTAGAAAGTAGAAACATATGCAAGGATGTTCTTTACTTAGGTTGGGGAAAAGATTGGGGCTACATCTCCCCCCCCCCTCTTTTTTTGCTCTTTGTCTGCAGCCAGCTCAATAACACTCTTATTCTCTTCTTGGTTAAAAAAGAAAGATCCACCTAGGTATATAGCATATTTTCTAGTTTGCTGCCGAGCCTCTTCCTCATGAACGTGAGATAAATCAATCCCTGGTGTCCAATTATTGGAGCTGAGCCTTCTCTTCTGGCACAGCTACTTGGTGCAAACTACCTGGACATATGAAAGGAAATCCAAGCTACCTGCCTGCTGCTCTCCTTTAGGAATTAGATGAAGTGAAGCAAGCTCTCACTAGGTAAAAATGGTCTTACTCCTGGTGGCTTCCCTTGACAGATGGTGACTAATGTGTTGGAGCAAAGGGGTTATTTGGCTGTTGGAAACAGATGTGCTATTAGGCTATTTTTAGTGCAACAATTTCCCCTCCTTTTTTGTGGCAGTGACAACTTCAGTTGCATTTCAACAAAAATGATAGCACTAGGGAGTTCTAGGACAAAACTGGCTTCTTGCTTCAGCTTGTTTCACTGCCAAGCATAAAGCCTGGAGGTGACTGCTTTAGTAGGAGCAGATGACTTATTCTTTCTTTGCAGAACTTCAATCAAGTTGATATACCTGCCAAATATGGAAAATTATTTTTATTTTCTTGAATTCTATTAATTCCATCCAGTTCACCTGCGGGGGATCGAACAGGTACTTGTGAGTGACCATGGAAATGGGGACCATAAATATAGTCTTCTATGTTGATGGCAGAGTGAGCCTTGCAGATTGTTCTTTGTTGCAATTCACTTGTCCCCACACTTTTCCTGTTGGCTATCCTGAAAAAGGAGATCCCCAATATTGCTTCACAGATGGGCGTATGTGTAGTTGCCTACACCCGAGAAATGCAAGACAGAGTCTGTGACATCAGTTGGTGAAAACAAGAAGAATTGACATAAGAGAGTAAAGGATCATCAATGTTCATTGGTAGGGTTATGAACATATTTTGGAGCTGTAAGGGTTGGAGGTCATAGAAATATGATAAAATAAGATCTGCTATAGATGCTGCTCATGAGATGTAGGAAAACAAAATTCAGGGTTCCCCAACCTGGCACCCTCCTGATGGATTAGACCTCAGTTCCTATCATCCTCCAGCTAGCCTTCCCATTGGCCCATCTGAAAAATGGTTGGTCAAGTATATCCCTATAACTGTAATGACGTGCTGATTTCTGAGTCCAGAAATTATGACTATAATAATCGACTTACTGTGTCTCTGTCCTTTATCTGATGCCTAACATTACACTCTTCCAGCTTTTCTTTTATACAAAAACCCCATTGTTAATTCATTGAATATGGTAGAGGCCAAGGTTTCTCAACTGCGCCCCCTCCCCCAGATGATCTTGGACTTCAATTACCAGAAGCATTGATCGGCAGGTGTACTGACTCTGGCTGCTGGGAATTGAAGTCCAATAATACCTGGAGGCCCAAGGTTGAGAAACCCTGGTAGAGGCTCTTAATGTTCATGACTCCATTTTGATAAAATAGTGGTCTTTACTTTGACATGTCTTATTAAATTCTACATTTCCTTTTAAACCTGGTTGGATTAAGATATACAATATTTGAAACTTACTTTAATTTATTGTTATTGAAACAACAATTACTGAATAAACAAGCAAAGATCAGTGATCCTTTAAATGCACATACAATTAGCAGAGGGCATAATACAGTGAATATGTTTGTATGCTTTAAAAAAAAACTTTATCCTTGGAAAGTTTACTGTTTGTGTTGCAGAATCCTCTCCCCACTGGCTGTTCTTAGTCCTCTTCACCTTAATACAGAACATTAGGCCCTGCTTTCCTTCCCCATGAAACCAGAAACTTCCACAGGTATGCTTCTTCCATCCCTCTGAGGAGCCAGTGGCCTAGATTGTAAGGAAAGAGTACAACAGTGGAGCAAATGTTTCATGAGGCTTGGTGAGCAGAGTTGATCTGCCTGTGTTTGTGTAGAGCCAGGGTGGTAGAGTTTCTGTGGAAAGCCCAAGTTGATTGTAATGCTGTTTGTCAGGGATCTCAGATTAGGAGACACTGCAGTTAAGTACAGAGGAGAGCTTGCCCTCAGGGAACTAAACTGAGACATTGTTAGAAGGTGAGCCACTTTCCTCTGCCTGCCAAGTGTGGAAGATAAGTCCTTACTTCTAGCACACTAGTACATGGCTCCAGAATTTGAGAGCAAAGTTCACCTAAATTATTTCTGCTGTTTTTGAAATGACAAATATGCGGTTTCCTGCACTCTCAGGTTGTAACGAAGTGGCACAAAAGGAGAAGCCCTGCATGGAGCGATGGATAAAGGAAGAGGATACAAAAGGAAGATAAGGCCAGGGGTGGCCAACCTTTTTCTGCTGCGGGCCTGACCATGCCCCCAGTCAGCTGAGTGGGCCAGACCATACCCCCAGAAGCGGAAGCGGGTGCATTTACAGCTGTCATAAATGCACCCACTTCTGTGTTTATGACAGCCGTGGGTGCGTTTGCGCAGACGTCATGGGCCGGGACCAGTCCGTGGGCCATAGGTTGGGAACCCCTGGATTAGACTCTTTTGCTGGATAATGAGAGCCAGGACAGAGACAAAAGGCAAATAGCAGTACAGTATTGGGTATTTCTACAGTAGCCCACAAATCTGTATTACGATAGAAGATCTTTGCCAGTTATCTGCAGAACCTGGGTGCTTTTTGAGCGGAAGTGTTTGTACAGACATGGAAAGTTGGATTCTTAAGGCTACGGTTTTGAGATTGCTAGTTATTTGAACAATAGTCTCTTCTTGATAAAAGTTTAAAGTAGCCTTGTCCAACAATTTGCTGTCTAAATCTGCTGCTTGTATTGTACCCCATTTGTACCTCAACAGTAAATCTCTAAGTGGTATAGATTTGTTAACAAAGTAAGGCTTTTACTATAAATCTCTTATTACCTATCATCTAAGTAAATGCATCTTCCAAGCAAAATGGCTATGTATTATTAAGCGTAAGATAGCCAAGACCATGAGGAAACTGAATGAAATGAACTCACCCCACACTAGACACAGCAGAATGGCCGACAAGTTCTGGCAGCTACTCTAATAATGAACAAAGAAGCATTATTTGATTGTGTACAAAACAGGATTTCTGGCTTCCATGAAAATTCCTCTTCTTCAATTGTGCCTGCAGTTTTAGGAATTACATTGTCTTTTCTGTTGTGATTCAGAGTAATATGAAGTAGAGCTTTGTCTTTATGCTGGTGTACATTAAGTGTCTGGGGGAAATATGAAACCAGGAATGGTGATGGGGGAGCAGGGAGTAATATCATGAATAACAGAATCTTCTCCATGTGTTTGTGCTTTTTCTTTCTGTCTTTCTTATCCTAGTTGTTTATTCATTTACTGTATTTGCCAGTTTATAAGACGCATTTCCCCCCTTTAAATATGCCCGAAAAACAGAGTGTGTTTTATAAGCCGGTATCAGCCTCCCCCTCCCATCACGCTGGTGCGGTTCAGCAGCCATGGGCGCTGCCACAAAGCCCAATCCCTGACTTTGCCATTGCGTGATCGTGACCGGTTGTGGGTTGGGTTGTGTGAGAGAGCTTCTCTCATAGCCTGATCCCTGCTGCGTCTGCATGCACTGGTTGGGAGTCAGGGCGTGTGAGAGAGTTTCTCTTATAGCCTGATCCCTGCTGTGTGTGCACCTACCTGTTGGAGGTCAAGGCGTGTGAGAATCTCTCATGCCCCGCACCTCACCTGGTGTGCATATGCATGGCAGGGATCGGGGTATGTGAGAGAGCCTGGCCCGTGCTGGTGCGCCAATATACCGGAACAGGCTGCCACACGCCTCTACTTAGAACTCATAAGTTACTGGTAAAGGGCCACACCACCTCTGCAGTTTCCACTTCGGCTCCTCTTGCTGGGCTCCACTCCACCCAGGCCTGTGCTGGTGCATCAATTTACAGGGACGGGCGGCCGCACTCCTCTCCTTGGAATTCATAACTTAAAGAGTCACACCACCTTGACAGTTTCCGCTTCGGCTCCTCTCACCGGGTTCCACTCTGCACTGCTGCTAAAGTGCTTTGGACTTTCTCAAACAGGGCGGAGGTGGAGTGGAGCCCGGCGAGAGGAGCTGAAGTGGAAACTGCCGAGGTGGCCTCTTCCTCCCACGAATTCAGACCTGGAGCTTGCCTACCCCTTTGTGCATGTCTGTTCTCTCTGCCTCATTTGACCAATTTCTAATGAGGCACTGAGAACCTGTTTCCTCCTCCTCACTTTAGTCAATGCAGCTTCTTTCAGTGAAGTTTTCAGAGATACCTTGTCAGTCTCTCCCCAATGGGGACAAGAAAGCAAACACTTCCTCCTCTCATTCCATAGCTCCCACAGTTTCCACATACTAAAAGGGATTACACTGGCATTATAGGAGCCATGGAACAAAAGTAAGGAGGTGTTTTTCAAAATTACAGCCTGCTAATGATATTAACCTTTCACAGGTGAAGTTATGGCAGCAGGATTTTGGCCAATATGTCCTTCCGGGGGACCCTAGTGCAGCTCTTTCCTGAGAGACTTCCAACTCAGATGGTATGTAGATAGATGTTGCTTATTTGAAACTTAACAGATGGCAAAAAAAGGTTCATATGGAAGGTTTAAAAGGTAAAGGTCACCCTTGCTCGAAAGTCAGTCATATCCAACTCTAGGGTTTGGTGCTCATCTCCATTGGAAAGTTACTTTATATACTGGGAAATATGGTGTCCTCCAGAAACGCATAGTGAGGATGAACAGTTTTCCATCTATTGCACATGTGAAGCATCTCCCTTTTTATTTTAAGCAGGACTATGAGAAGGGGTTGAGGGCATGGTTATACTTTGGATAAATAATAAATGAGGGTGTAATCAAGTAGGTTGAATTGGGAAGGTATATGGGTGAAGGAAGGTTGAGCACAAATGCTAAAGGCAATTAGTTGGTCATTAATAATGATGGGTACGTATCTTTTTACCTTGCCATGGAGCCCTAGAGGACTCTAGCAAAGGTCATGAGGGATAAGTAGACTTGCATTATGTTAGCCTTTTGACTTTTTTGTGTGTGTGTGTTTTAGTGGTCTAATCAAGGTATCATCTACCATTACTTTTGTGTTATGTAAGTACCACACACCTTAATTTTTTCTTTCCCAGATTTTATGGAGCATGTTTATTCTGTTGTCTCAGAGATGGTCCTTAGAGTTTAAAACTAGTTAAAGAACAAGAGGGAATCAGTTTAAAGAGTAAACATTTTACCTGGCAAGCATTTGTGGCCTGCAGCCCAGGTCACTAGTATTTTGTAGGCCACTTCAAGTCTTTGTTGATTTTTCTGCAACATGTTGTTATAGTTATCCCCATCAGTGCATGGAGAAGACATACGTTTTTCTAGTAATCTGTTTACTGAGCTGGACAAGGCTGTATCTAGCTCAGTATGACTTCCACCTACTATTGGTGGCTCAGATTTGCCAGCAATTGGGTCTGGGACTTTAAGTGTGGAAAACATAACCACTACCACTAATGTATGACTGTTTGCCAGTGAAGGATGGGATGGACTTTAAATGTATTAATTTCATTCCATGGTGGCTAGAGGATTATGAATGTTGTAGATTAAAAAAGAGAGTAAAATTTGCAATCTTAGGCCTTCCATTTTGTTAATTGTAATAAGAATTTGTCTGCTTCTCTATGTCTGGGCAGACCACTCAGGACAGGTGGGGTTTCTTTTGTGTTAATGGTTCACCTGCTGGAGTTGCCTGGAGCTATCTATTATACCAAGATAGTGGGAGGCTTTATTATTCCTTAGTGACATTTCGTTCTATGATCTAGGCCGGGTGAATTGCATCAAGCCTTTTAGACTCATTAATGAGTGTAACTGGCCTGGTTATTAGTGCTCACCCTGTGGTTTGGAATGTAGACTATAATCAACTATCACAAGGGTATTTGCAGCTTGTGCTGAGGTGGTGATGTTCTAGTCTGTTACATCTTGTGCAGTTTGCATGCTGTTGGATGTATTTTATAGAATTTCACGGGGTGGGATTGGCTTACTTGAGGAAATGGAGCATAACACAATGGTTTTTCTGCAAATGAAGAACTATTGCCACTAATTCCTGTTTTGCATGCTGATCTGAATTCCATTCAGTGCTGTGCTCCTGAACTAGAGCACACATGTTTGGGAAGGTTACAAGTCAGCCAAAAGCTAAATATGAGTCTCTGCTTTAGCACAAGGATCTACAATCTAAAAGCTATGATTACAGTTAATTTTTAGCAGCTTTTTGGCAAAGGAAAAAGGCCCATGCGTGGAGTTAACTTTTGGGTGGAAATTTAAAGAGGAAGGGAGATAATTGTTCCATTGTTAATAGTTATTGGAATCAGGTCTGGCAGTTTCTCTTTAATGTTAATCTTGTCCATGTGAATACTTCTACGTCTGAGACATTAGAAGTATTTCATTGCTAGACTTTAAGGAAAGTTTGGACATTCTAGTCACAATGACATGGTGACTGATATGGACCCAGCCAGATTTCTGCAAGACTTTAATTAGTGAATTTTGCATTTACAATCTAATTAGATAGCATATCATTCTACTGATTTGTTTGGAATGCATGGCACACTTGATATAAAATCTTATTTAAAGGGTTGGGGTACACAGAAAAGTCCTCCTCAAAGATTGTGATATTTTTGAACCACAATCGGGCATGCCCTGGTAACAACAACGTTGTGTTGCCGGCCAATCTTTTTCACACTGGGTCAGGCAAAAGGAACTTCAGAATGAATTCACCAAAAGGTGTCTTCATTTTTGCAGTTTCACGTCTGACCTAGACACGGAAGAAGAATTATTTAAAAGGTTTGGAAACCAGAGGAGAATTGTACTTTCATGACTGTGTTCTGCTCCGACCCTTATAATCTGGGACAGAGCAAAAAAAAGAATCACCCTGTAATCTTGATTATCTAGATTAGACTAAGAATAAATGGTTGAGTTGACTGGTTAATTTATTCCTATGTAGCAGACAGTTTTTCATTTCTGAATATAAAGAGGGGGCACCATTTATTCTTAGACTGAATGAGATTTAATTTTAGAATATGGAAGGATATGGATTGACCTCCTGTTATGTCTGCAACACCTGTGGATCAGAACATTTAAGTACATGCTAGAAGGACTGTATAGTTTGTGCATGTGAAATAATGTTGACAATGAAGAAATATTTTTTATTCTTCAGAAGTTTGTTTGCCTGTTTTCAGTTCCAATACAATAATACCTCATACAAAGTCCGCTTCGTACAACATCGAATTCATACATGCCATGGTCAGATCACTATCTGGTGGCTCTAGACTTCCTGGGGGCGACACTTCATCGTAGGGAGGCAGGGTCTATTAAAGTGGCCTGCCCCCGGCAACTGATGGATCCGGATGGATTCCAGAGGGAACTGGGGGATTTTCCCCTGGATCGGCAACACGATTCGCCTGAGGCACTTGTTGACCTGTGGTGTGGGTCGACGACAGCTGCCTTGGATGTAATCGCTCCACTACGGCCTCTCAGAGCCCACGGAGCTAGGTCATCCCCGTGGTTCACAGAAGAACTACGGGAACTCAAATGGGCAAAGAGACGCCTTGAGCGCCGCTGGGTGAAGACCAGGAACGATTCCGATTGGACACTAGCTAGAGCCGCTATTAGGGCCTACCTAGTGGCGATGGGGGTGGTAAGGAGGCTATACTTCACTTCCCTTATTGCCTCCGCTGATAATCGCCCAGCCACCCTGTTTCGGGTGACCAGGTCCCTCCTTGGTAGGGGGAGGGGGGGCTGTGCCTGGTTGGCAGGGATCGGCTGAGGACTTTGCTGACCATCTGGTGGAGAAAATCGATCGGATTCGCTCAGGGTTTAATCTTGGCCTCCCCTTTTGGGGGAAAGTATTGGAAAAGGCAATGGCGCGTCAGTTGCAGGGGGTACTGGATGAAGCTGAATATCTGGACCCCTTCCAGTCAGGATTCAGACCTGGATATGGTACTGAGACTGCATTGGTCGCGCTGATGGATGATCTCTGGCGAGAGCGGGATGCCAGTCATCCCTCCGTCCTTGCTCTTCTTGACCTCTCAGCGGCTTTTGATACCGTCGACCACGGTATCCTTCTGGAACGGCTCCGAGGATTGGGGATCCAGGGCACTGTGTGGTCCTGGTTTTCTTCATTTCTGAGGGGCCGGACCAAGTCGGTGTGGTTGGAGAGCGAGAAGTCCTAAAATATGGGGTGCCTCAGGGCTCGGTACTCTCTCCTCTCCTATTTAACATCTACATGAAGCCACTGGGTGAGATCATCCATTCCCACGGGGTGCGGTACCATCAGTATGCGGATGATACACAGTTGTACATCTCGGCCCGTGGGGACCCCAGTGATGCAGTCAAAGTCCTTTCCAGTTGTCTGGAGGCGGTTGGGGTCTGGATGGGGGCAAATGGGTTACAGCTGAATCCTAGTAAGACTGAGTGGCTGTGGATGGGGGCTCCTGTGTTATCCTGGGAGCTACCATTTTTGGTTTTGGATGGGGCTATTTTGCTCCAGACCAACCCGGTGTGCAACTTGGGGGTCCTCCTGGATTTGCGGCTGCTGCTAGAAGAACAGGTGGCGGCTGTGGCCAGGAGGGCCTTCACCCAACTTCGGGTGATTTGCCAGTTGCGCCCGCTCCTGGACCAGGACTCCTTGCTCATGGTCACTCATGCTCTGGTGACCTCCAGACTAGATTATTGTAATGCGCTCTACATGGGGCTGCCCTTGATGACCATTCGGAGGCTGCAGCTGGTCCAGAATGCAGCGGCCCGGGTGGTGATGGGGTGTGGACGTTATGCCCAGGCCTCATCACTGCTGCGGGAGCTGCACTGGTTACCCTTTTGCCTCCGGGTGCAATTCAAGGTGCTGGTTTTGACCTTTAAAGCCCTATATGGTAGTGGGCCAGGTTACTTTAGAGACCGCATCGCCCTAAGGACGTCTGTCCGTCCAACCAGAGCAGACCGGAGGGGCTTTCTAATTGTGCCATCAGCCAGGGGGGCTCGCCTCTCTGGCACAAGGAGGAGAGCCTTCTCTGTGTCCGCACCAGCCCTTTGGAACCTCCTGCCTGTGGAACTGCGTCTCCAGACGGAGCTGTTGCCCTTTAGAAAAGAACTAAAAACCTGGCTGGGGGGTCAAGTTTGGGGTGCAGGTGGAGGGGTGGCTTCCGTTGGGTGGTTAATATAGGGGAGGATGCCTGCCCCACGGTTTCTTCAGTTCCTGCACCCCTCTCTTTTTAGGGGTGGGTTCTTATTGCTGGTTTTTATCTGTTTTATTTGGTTTTATATGTTTTTACCCACTGTTGTGAACCGCCCGGAGTCGGCTTTGGCTGAGTGGGCGGTATAAAAATTTAACAATAAATAAATAAATAAATAAATAAATAAATAAATAAATAAATAAATAAATAAATGAATAAATCAATAAAATACAACATCACCTAATTCCTTGAAAAAAGTTCCCTCATACAAAGTCGCTGCAACTTTGTATGAGGCATTGGGGTTTTCCCCAGGTTGCATTGTGCCTGGGCAGTATAAAAGGCAGGACACATGCGTGCATTGCTCTTGTGGATTTTGCACGAGGCAAAGAGTGTTTAGGGGTGGTTTTGAGCGCATTATTGGATTTGTTTGAATTTTTTCGTCAGAGTTTTTAGAAGCATTCCTGGGATTTTTGCAGGGTTGTTTGACAAGTTTTTGTAATATATTTAGCCTTTAGACAATGATTTCTTAAAGTTCTGTTTGTTTCCTGTCTGTTTCCTTGACTTTGGCCTGAAGTCTGTGCTGTTACAGTACAATGTATCTCTATGGAAACGACGTTGTACGAGGCATCGCAGCAAGGATTTGGACGTTGTACGAGGCATCGCAGCAAGGATTTGGACGTTGTATGAGGCATCGCAGCTAGGATTTTGCATGCCTCATACAAAGTCCAAATCTGTATAAAGTCCAAACTTGTGGAACCAAGTTTTGACGTTGTATGAGGTATCACTGTACTTTACACTTAGCGAAGTGTAGCTTTCTTGACATAACTCTGGTGATTCAAGCTATGCTCACAATGTGAAATCTTTAGAACTTTTTCTTGCTACCTGGCTGTATTTATTGACTGTACACCCTCCCATGTGAAAAAAAATACAATAAGGATTTTCAAAAACCTATTTTTTATCACTGCTTTGCATCAATGCTACTTCATTCAGGCGACTTTTAACAGAATAAATTTCAGGCTTATCCAGTGATGGGCACCAATTTTTTTTACTACCACATGGTGGGCGTGGCCTAACTGGTGGGTGTGGCGTAATCGGTGGGCATGTGGCCAATCTAGTCATGCCTGCCACATAGCCCATGAAAACATCTACAAACACAGACAGCACTGGCTCTTTGGCTGTAAATGGAGATGAGCACTGCACCCTAGAGTCAGATACAACTGGCTTTTGAGCAAGGGCAACCTTTACCTTTACCTATTGTTAGATCCAAAGCTGCCAGTCGTATCTGACTCTAGGGATCAGTGCTCATCTATTTATAGCCAAAGAGTTAGCACTGTCTGTTTGTAGATGTTTCTGTGTACATGTGGCAGGCATGACTAGACACCAGAATGTTGTTACCTTTCCCACCGAAGTAGTTTCTATTTATCAACTTGCGGTTGCCAGGAGCTGGGACAGAGACGGGAGCTCAAACGGTCATGTTGGCCTTCCAGCTAACAAGGCAAGCTTCTTAACCACTGAGCTAATGTGGCTAAGGCTCTGACTGGAAGGTGGCAGGTCAGCAGTTGGAGACCCAAGTGCTGGATGTTGGAGTGAACTCCTGTCTCTGTCCCAGTTCCTGCCAACCTAGCAGTTTGAAAGCAAGAAATTGCAAGTGGATAAATAGGGACCACTTTGGTGGGAAGGTAAACAGCGTTCCGTGCACTCCGGTGTCTAGCCATGCCTGCCACATGACCATGGAAACGTCTGCAGAAGCAGACAGCACTGGTTCTTCGGTTTTGAAACAGAGATGAGCAACCTGAACCCTAGCGTGGGATACAACTGGCTTTTGAGCAAGGTAAAGGTATCCCTTGCTTGAAAGCCAGTCATATCCAACTCTAGGGTTCAGTGGTCATCTCTGTTTTACCGTGGAGCGCCCTGGGCCAGCTGCAGTCTACCTCGAAGCAACAGTGAGTCTTTAAGGTGCCACAACATTTTTTTGTTTACTCTCTGATATGCTTGCACAGAATAAAATGGCTACCAATTTTAAAGTTTTATTCTGTGCAAGCAGATCAGGAGGTAAACAAAACAAAAACACAAAAATGTTGTAGCACCTTAAAGACTCACTGCTGTTTAGGGATCTTCATGGCCCTCATTCCCCCTTCTCCCCCTGGGAAATCCCTTTAGCCTCTGCTCCCCTACACACACACACACACACACACACAAAAACACACACACACGGGGGGAGTAAACAAAACAAAAAGAAACACTTACCCAGAAGGCGCCATATCAGGCTGTTCCTTCGTCACACGGGGGGGGGGGGGGGAGGGAGGAGTTCTCACGTTACGGCTTTGGCTTTGTTTTCCTCCTTTAGTCCTCCAGGACCAGCGAGTCCAGCGCAGCGCCTGCGCCCTGCTGCTGCTTCCCGATCCCGTCCACCTCCTCCCAGGAGAGCGACGACAGCTCTTCCTTTCCTTCTCTTCCTCCAGAGCGGCTGCTGCTGCCTCCTTAATAGGCTTCAGGTGCCGCTCGGGTGGTGGTGGAGGTGGAGGCGTGTGCGCGCCTGGCCCTGGGGGAAGGGGAGGGGGAGCTGATGTCATGCGCGGCGCCACCCAGAGGAGCTCGCCTACCTGCCCCGTGTCCCCGGCGCCGCCACTCCTTGCCTCCTTCTAGCAGCAGCACAACTTTTGCGATGCCTGGACCTAGTCCTGCAGGAAGAGAACTTCCTGCAGGATGTCTGTCTGACTCTGGGCATTGCGAGAGTTGCCCTGCTTGTGCCATAGTGCCTGGACACCTCTCACAATGTCCAGAACTTCCTGCAGGATGTTCTCTTCCTGCAGGACTAGGTCCAGGCATCGCAAAAGTTGTTGCTGCTGCTAGAAGGAGGCAAGGAGTGGCGGCGCCGGGGCACGGGGCAGACAGGCGAGCTCCTCTGGGTGGCGCATGACATCAGCTCCCCCTCTCCTTCCCCCAGGGCCAGGCGCGCACACGCTGCCACCTCCACCACCACCCGAGCGGCACCCACAGCCTATTAAGGAGGCGGCAGCAGCCGCTCTGGAAGAGAAGGAAGAGCCGAAGCTGATGCTGCCGGGTCGCCTGCTCTCCCGGGAAGAGGGGGCAGGGTGGGGTGAGGAGGGGGCATGGCCAGCCAGGTCTACTACCGGTCTGCTCGGACCGGGGCAGACCGGCTGATGCCCAGCACTGGGCATCGGTCTCTTGGCTGTTGGTAGAAACCTGAGTAGTGTCTCGTAAGTGTAAAAAGAAATTACACCATAGTGCTGTGGAACAAATAAAGGACAAGGAGTTCTTTGGTACCTAAACACTATCTAATATTATTTGACTTAAGTTTTCAAGGAGTGTACTGTAGTCTGCTTCTGCTAGTTCCAGCAAAGCTGGCTAGATAGCTCAGTGGATATCCCGCTGCAGAATTTGAGGTTGGGAGTTTTATTGTCCTCTGTGTTTAAAGGGAGAGGAGCCAGCCTGTTTGGCCTTGGGCAAGCTGCATAGTCCCAGGGTGACCCCAGAAGAAGGGTATGGTGAACCAGATTTGTGCATTTTCTGCCTGAAAACCATGGAAAGGGTCTCCATAAATCCAAATTAACTTGATGGCATGCAATTATTATTATTATTAGTCTACTTCAGGTACAAACAGCTTGCTTATTCAGACCTCTGAAGACTAATGCAAACACACACAAAACAACAAATGACTTGTATAAGCTTTTTAGGTGCCAGAAGACTCCTTGTATTTGCTTAAATGGATAGAGACAACTATCCCCCAGAAACAAAACTCATAATACTTTTATATTGGCTGTGGCATATCAGTTTCAGTTGCATATATTTGTAAGAGAGCCTGAATCTAGTGTATTTCCTGTAACATTATTCCACGGTTCTTAATACAGTACTGCAGATGCAAACGTATATTACCTTGGGGGGAACATCTTAGAGGGGGGCAGCTTTCAAGAAAGTGTGGGAGTTAATCAAACTCAATCTTACTGCCTCTGGTAGTTTTCTTTTAATGTTACTTCTGCATCTGAGACGTTAAAAATATTTCAATGCTGTTGCTGCAGGCACTGTTTTGTCCATGAAATTTTCTTTTCTGTAAATCAGGGGTTGGTTACCTGCAAACCCCCCCCCCCAAAACTCTTGGGCTGCAGGTGCTAGTCAGCATAGCTGGGGACAAGGAGAGATGAGAGATACATTTCATTACTATTTGGATGGTCATAAATTGTCAGCCCAGATACCTAAATTTGCAAATGGCTGTCCTATATACTGTATTTTAATACAAGTTTTTAGTTGCAGGGATTTCAAGGAATATGCAGCAGTACAATAATCTCTCCTTGTTCCCCTTTTAATAGTAATTAAAGACAAATGCATGATCCTTTTCCTGTCTTTATCCATAGCCCATCCTGCCTTTCTGTGTATTGGCTTGAAATCTGTTTGGCTGTCATTTCTGGGTGTGCAGCCATGGGAACTTTGATGTCACTCGTGAATGCTTGTGACTTTCCTCCCATGCAGGAAGGATGAGTAGCGAAGGCAGGAGGCGGCGGGTTGGCAGGATGTTAATTATTGTAAATGCTAGCAAAAGAGTAAAAGAAAGCCATCGTGGTGGTTCCAAGGTAAGTTCCTTGGTTGAATAGTTTGTCATTCCCACCCAGCATGTTATAAATGTACATCTTCCCTGGGAGAGAAATGTTGGCGTGTGCACAGTATGTGGAGAGGGAAGGGGAAGCTTAAGGGTAATGTATAGTAAGCACTTCAGGAGATTAAAAGGGCTGTTTATTCTTGCAGTTCCAGCAAAGGAACTTTTTGAAACGTAGCAATGCTCCTGTCACTCAAAGCGGTTGCTTTTTGGTAAAGTTCTTGATTGACAAGGAGGTGTTGAGCTTGGTTAAGAAGAAGATAGTACTATTTTGGGGGAAGTTCCAAAGATGCCTTTAACAGAAACAACCTGAAGTTGAAACCCAAATCTAACCCTTTGCATAATTATTCTTTCTTTCTGCAAGTCTTCTAAGAAACCCTTCTTCTTCTTTTTTTAACATTACCTTTTGAGTTCCCTTTGGCACAGGATAGATCAGGGATTCTCAACCTGTGGCCCATGGGCTGGATGAGGCCTGCGGCACCAATTCATGTGGCCCCCACCGCTTCCATCACACCAGGAAGTGCCATGTGGAGGAAGGGCAAAATGGCCATCCGGCCCCCGAAGCTGTCTGAGGGAGTGTGACTCGGCCCCTGTATAAATGCTCACAGTGCTTTGTTGTGCAAAAAAAAAAAAAAAAGCAAAAACAAACCAGGCTTGTTAAATGGTTATGTTTCACTGTTATTAAATTTAGTCAGTATGAAGTAGAAATGATCCCACCTGTTTCTCAGAGATGTCATACATCCAGGGAGGGTGGGTGTGGTGAAAATAAATGTGCCATACCCTCCATGGTGGAATTCCATCTCTTTCTGTGGGGCTTACTGAGATTCATTTATTGGGGGGAACCCTGAGCTGAAATTTCAAAGCACCCTTCAGAACCAATGAAATTAGTTTAGAATCTGCCGTCTCTTCTAGGTTGCCGATCACAACATTTTAAACAGTAATGAATTTCATTTGTTTGACTGTAAGAGCACAAGAGAAAATCCAAGCCTGTCAGACTGCTTTACTGTTTTAGTTCTTTCATAAATTCAAGCATTCAGTCTATGATAAAATGTGAATGCAATCTGCATATATTTGAATATATATTGTGTAGACTTCTATAGATAAGCCTTGTGCTAATCTTAGCATAGTCAGATGAAACACATTCAGAAGTTTATTATGTGCTTCCTGAATGTTAATATCCATATTCATTAGGGAAAAAACATTATAACTAAATAATGTATAGCCTTTTCTAAACACATCCTCTCTATACTTATTCCTACTATCTCCCTGTACTCAAAATGTAAAAGGTGTGGGTGTAGCTATTCCAGGGGAAAAGCTTTACTGCCTCATTGCCACATTCAAAATACCTATGATTTTTTTTTACTAGAGTTGATCTTGAGAACCTTGCAGGAAATGTACCTATTCCTTTTAGCTTCTAAAAGGTAAAGGTTTCCCTTGCTCGAAAGCCTGTCGTATCCTGAAGAACCAGCGCTGTCTGTGTTTGCAGACATTTCCGTGGTCATGTGGCAGGCATTACTAGGCACCGGAGCGCATGGAATCCTTTTAGTATCTCTTCCCAATCCTCTTCCTAAGTGTTGGCTATTTTTACTCAGAGTTTGCAGTACTGCTAGAGGTTACCAAGGGAATGCAGTGGCTAAGACACTGACTGGAAGGCGGGAGGTCAGCAGTTCGATTCCTGAGTACTGCAGGACGGAATGAGCTCCTGTCTTGGCAGGTCCCAGCTCCTGCCAACCTAGTAGTTCGAAAGCAAGAAATTGCAAGTAGATAAATAGGGACCAATTTGGTGGGAAGGTAAACAGCATTCTGTGTGCTCCGGTGTCTAGTCGTGCCTGCCACATGACCACGGAAACGTCTGCAAACACAGTCAGTGCTGGCTCTTCTGCTGTGAAACAGAGATGAGCACTGAACCCTAGAGTTGGATACGACTGGCTTCTGAGGGAGGGGAACCTTTACCTTTACCTAGAGGTTACCAAGGCTATAACAATGTATTGCAGCTGATGGGTGTGGACACCCATGTGGCTCTGTGTCAGGCAGGTTTTAGGAGCTGTTAAATGCATTTTACATTCTTCATTGGCCATTGTCAATTGCATATTACTGTTGTGTTTGTTTTCCAAAATTAGCTATTACTGGACTTTCCTTTTTAAATCAAACCAGAAAGCACAAATTAATCCTGCTTTCAAACCAAAGAATTAGTTGCACTGAACAGCTAGAAACCTTATAAACAGGGCTTAGGAATTAACATTCCCCCGACTATTGCATCACTTCTGAACCTGGAGGCTACATGAGTGCTTAGAAAAGTTAATTATTTGGTGTACAATTGCTGGAATCTTCAACTGGCTGTTTTAGTTAAAGGATTTTGAGATACGGTTGCTCAAGTGGTTAAGACACTGAACTAGCCGACTGGAATGTTGGAGTTCAATTCCTGGGTACTGCATGCCAGAGTGAGCTCCCGTCTCTGTGTGCCAGCTCCTGCCAACCTAGCAGTTCGAAAGCAAGAAATTACAAGTAGATAAATAGGGACCACTTCGGTGGGAAAGTAAACAGTGTTCCATGCACTCCATTTTTGAGGCATGCCTGCCACATGTCCACGGAAATGTCTGCAGATGCAGATAGCGCTGACTGGCTTTTGAGCAAGGTCAACCTTTATCTTGAGATATTTGTTCAAAAGAACGTCTCCCAAGTTTAAGTTGTATATAACCATTATGATATGTTTGCATTGGCAGGGAATTGGACTAGATGGTCATTGAGGTCTCTTCTGACTTTACAGTCTTGTGGTTTTATGACCACTAGTCAGCTTTATCCATTAAAAATGTGACTGGTAGACTTTGCAGGTCATCTAAGCTGATGGCCATCACCACATCTGTGCTAATTATTAATGTATTTTATGAAGAAGCATATTTGGTTCAAGGCAACTTCACTTATCTGCAAGTGATAGTTTATCATAAGAAAACCTTCTAGCTTCCTTTCCCATATGATGGAAATTCTGTGTAACAGGATGAGAGGAAGGGTAAGTCTGTGATAGATTCGGGTATGCAGAATGGTTAATAGGATTGTGTTGCAGTTGAGTTTCCTTGCAGCAGGTACTGTATCCTACAAGCTATCGTGTTGTTGTTTGTCATCCAAAAACAAATAGGAAGTAACCCCAACCAAAATCCATGCAGACAGAAAACTGGAGTACATGAAATAGGGCAAAAATAAAATTAATGCAAGAATTATTGTAATATAAAGAGTACAAACCTAACATAAGAAAATGAAACATCAGACCAGAATCTCAGTAAAATTACATAGCATCAGCACTGCCAAAAGTATTATCATACACTACAATAGTCAATTTGCTGCTGTCAAGTCAATTTCAACTTGCATTGACCTTTTTTCAGGATGGGAGCGTACAAAACCCAAATGCATTTAGAGAAGCAATTTTTCAGTGTGTAAACAATAAAAAGACATTATATCTTGGCAAACAAAACGTAGTAAATGGATAAACACTAAGTCCTCCAGGATACATTAAGGAACACCAAGAAAAACAACTGTTGCGCATATAAACTGTTGAACCCCGATTGTGTGGAAAACCCTTCCCCACCTTTGATGAGCTTGTTGCATCACAGATGAGGATAATTGTTAATGCTTTAAATGGAATGGCAGCTATCCACAGTCATCATAGTTGATCCTGAGAGATGGAAGCTAGAGACCAAGACAAATGAAAAAGAATCTGAATAGCTTTAATGCAGAGATAGGAGTGAAATTAAGAGTTTGTCCAGAGACTCTAGTAACAGTAATGGTTCCTTGACAGTATTTTAATCCATGATGATGATGGTGGTGGTGGTGGTGATTTAAAAAAACACCTATCATTAGACTCACAGTTGAAGACCAGCATAAAACTAACAGTTCAAGACCTAACCAAGGACTTAGGAACTGTTAAGGTAACATCTAAGTATATAGGCAGTTCCTAGTAAAGTTGTTTTTTGTAAAGTTAGAATACTCAAATCCAATAAATCCAAAATTTCCAAATATCTAGGACAAGGGTGGGGAACCTGTGGACTTGAGGGGAGCCTGGAAAGTTCCAGAACACCTGGAGGACTAGCCTGTTTCCTCTAGGCCAGGGTTTCTCAACCTTGGGGTGCCAGGTGTACTTAGCTCTGGCCCTAAGTGTCACTGAGGTATCACCTGACTATGTAGCTGGTAGCTAGTAGGGCTACTCTCTGCAACTACTCTATTATGATCTTATCCACACCAATCACTCGGATGCACAATACATTGTATAGTGAGCTTATGCATAATAGAAAGTCTCTGCCTGAGTATAAGCAGGACTTGAGGGGTATACAGAAAGAGCCTCCTCGAAGATTGTAGTATTTTGAACTACAATCGGGCATACCCTGGGCAACGGCAACCTTGTGGTGCTGCCTGATCTTTCTCACACTAGATCAGGCAAAAGGAATTACAGAATGAATTTACCAAAAGGTGGCTTCATTTTGACAGTTTAAATTCTGACCTAGATATATAATAACAATAATAATAAGCAGGAGGAGGAGGAGGACTGGAAGCTGGCCTTCTGTACCTTAATGGAAATGTGAATTCTGCTACATTCCTCGGTAGGTTCATGGAAAGAGAAAAGGTGTTGCTTCGGCAGGTGTGCATTAAGTAGGGCTGAGCTTTCAGTGTAAGAATATTCAACTACTTGAGCAAAACGAAAAGTTTTTATACTGAATTCTGATGGTGCTTAGTTGACTAACAATATTCAGGATGTAAAATAAACAAAGAGCTTATGAGAATGACAGTATATCAGTGTCATAAAATCTTTTTTAAATCCTACATTTGCATCTCTTAATTTGTTTTCTTTCCTTTTGATTTCTGTAGTTCTGTCTCTCAGTTCCAGTGATGTGACTGATATGCTTTGAGATCAGAGAGAGCCTGCAATGGCAGGGAAGTCAGGATGCCACAATACGGTTAGCTGTTCTTATGTCACAGTTGCTGGTCTATCAAGGATAAGTTACCTAAAGAAAGGATAGAATTATTTGTAATGTCAGTCTGGATTCTGAGGATCCAAGCCTCCTTCACCAAAATGAAATCCACTCACATTTGAGAGCATTTCCAATGGAGTTTGTGTGAGCCCCTGTGGTTTAAATGCTAATTGCTATTTCCCTAATAGTGCAAAGAAGAATTAGACCTGTGGTATGTACGCCTTGCTTCAGGTGGGGCAAAAATTACTACATTAAGATAAATATAATCTCGGCTTCTTCTAATCCTACTACTTTATCACTGCTATAATTGTTTTTTTAAAGGTAATGGTGTTACTTTAGGGATTGCTTGCATTTGATGATTCTACTATATAGAAGGATGAGGAAGTAGCAAACTGTCTGTCTTCATAACATGTGTTAAAATGCTGAAAGTGGGCAAAGGATTCAAACTTTCCTGTCATTTAGTAGGCACCAAAAGGCTTGTTTGCAACTGGGAGAGTCACTGTTGTGGCCTTTAGAAAAGCTAATGATTCATGTCGTAGTCTATTAATATCTTTGCTCCACCTGCTAAGGTGGTAAAGTCAAAAGCAAGCCATTGGCTGCCAACTCTGTTTCGGTCCAGAGGGTACTGCTGGTGACCTAGATGTTTGTCCTTCCAGCTGTCACTGAGCAACTCTCTGAGCGCAACAGAGCCACCTTTGGAGGCAAAAGGACATTTTGAAGCAGAGATTTGCAACCAGTAAGAATCTTTTTGCAGTTCACATGAAATTCAGCTGTAGAGGGCAAATTCTGTGTTTACAGATTTTGCAACTGTTGAGCGTACATAGTAGGTAGTGCTTGTACATGGGCTTAACAACAGCTGACATGTGTCAAGTAGAAGACTGGTAGGCAGGATGTGCCCTGTTATAAAAGCTTGCCTGGAATATTAAGAGCTACTATCTGGTTTACTTATCTAGAGTTCACTGAATTCCAGCCCCCGCTGTCTTCCAAACAAATGATCTTTCCTCTTCCTGCCACTTCATCGTTGTTTACAGTCATATTCCCACGATGAGGATGGATGGCTAGAAACGCTTACCCTCATGATCTTTAGTCAGAATTTCCTCTTAGCTGTTGTGCCGGGTACTCCTCTGGGCTTGACAACAAACAACCATTCCTACCCACACCTGTTCAAAAGTGGCAAAGAAGACACACACACACACACACACACACACACACACACACACACACACACACACACACACACACACACACACACACTTTTTTTAACCCTGCTGCTTGGAGAGGAATCATCAATATAACATTCCATATAAAGAAAAAGAAATAAATCTTTAGGTTAAAGCAAAATGTTATAGTAGAAGTTGTACACTAAAAATAAGGAAACTGGCACCAGAGAGGAGCACTCACACCCTCACTTAGAATCATAGAAGGATTGAGTTGAAAGTGGCCTTGCAGGAATCCAGATCAAAGCAGGTCTGTCAAATGGCTGTCCAACTTGCTCTTGAATGTCTCCAGCATTGGAGCAGTCACCATCTCTCGAGGCAGTCGGTTCCATTGTTCTACTGCTCTAACAGTTAAGATGTTTTTCCTGATGTTCAGCCTACATCTGGCTTCAGCCCATTATTACATATCCTGCACACTGGGATGATTGAGAACAGATCCTGCCCCTCCTCTTTATATTTTTCAAGTACAGTGGTACCTCATACAACGATTTTAATCCGTTCCACGGGGCTCGTCGTTGTACGAAACAATTGCTATACGATGCATTGTACAACGATTTTTTTCACTAAGTGGTTTTTCCCATTGAAAAATTGTCGTACGGTTTTTTCTATAGGGAAAATTGTTATGCAGGATGCCATATTTTAATGTGAGCTTTTGTGGATCGAGTTGACTTTATCAGACCATTAGTTAGCAATTATACTTTGATGCTCTAATTTTCCTTTAAAGAGTAACTGCAGCAGAGTAACTGCTGGCTCAGCCTCACCCCACTCCGGACGCCAGGACCCAGGAGCAAGGATGTTGGAGTTGCATCCAGAGTGGGGTGAGAGGAGGAGGAAGAGGAGGGCAGGGCAGTGGGCGGGGCCAGCCAATTTTACTACCGGTTCTCCCGAATCTGTCCAGACCTGCTGGTGCCCACCACTGCCCCTCAGTCTCCTTTTCTGAACATTGAGAGTTCAGCTGCAGATGTTTTAATTTCCAGGTGTTTTGTGTAAACAATTTTGAAAAGATGAGTAAGAAGAAAATTGTGTAGCTTTTGAACTAGTACCTTATGGCCTGAAATGAAAGATGACAGTTGAATGCATCTTTTCATTTAATGTGCAAGCTTGGGTTAAATAATAATAATAAAAGTAACATTAGTGGTGGTGGTGACTGATCTAAATTATTAGGTTCACAGCAGGTGTGAAGGTGGAATTTACCCTTTCAGCTCTTGGAAAAAATATTCCTCTGATGTTATTCCTCTGATGTTGCTGTTTGCATTGGATCACATTGCTTTCTTCATTCCTAATAGGAATCAGTGAGGACTTCTGTGTAAATTCCAGCTGCAGAGGAACAATTATCCTCAGGCCTGAAGCACAGGAAGAACAGATTAATTCTCCTTTCATGTTCATTCCAAACCCTGATGATTAAGACAGTGGGAAGTGTTCTGAAACTGTACCAGATTCTTAATCCGTCTAGCTCAATATTACCCACATTGACTGCCAGCAGTTGCCCATGGTTTCTGCCAGGAGTGTTTCCTCACTTTCCCTGGAGGAGCCAGGAATTGAACCAGGGACCTTCTGTGTTTAAATGCTAGTATCATATTATGGTTTCACCTCTGATACCATGGGCATTTACACGCATCTTCTGTAATCAGCAGTTGTTAGATCTTCATACAGCATAGGATATGGCATGAAATTACCCCTCTGAACCAAAGACCTCCAAAAACCAGTGGCAAGTTTTGAGTTGTATATCATATTATTTCCTTTTGTTGCATCTCTAAAAGAAGGATTGCAAAAAGATTATGTCACCAGGGGGAAGAATAAGAAAGATGAGCCGATCTCCATAGTGGTTGTGATCTTCCTTTGACTAGGCTGTGTGCAAACCCCTTGTGTGATCCTGTGAGCACTTCTGTATGTGTGTTAGAAGGGATACACACATAGGCCAAAGAGGGGTATAACACGGCATATGTCCAGGTTTTATGCCTGGGATTGAATGTTTCTCCTGAGGTGTCCACTGGGCTTTTGGCATCCCTTAGAATGATCTAGTAAGCAACAGAATACGGTGCCCGTCCGCACCCTCCAACACTGTAAACTAGATACATGGAAACAGGTGGCCCAGGGTGGTTTTGTCCCCTCTTTTGAAAGAGAGAGCAAATGTGGGAACAGCTTGAGACTGTCAGGTTGCTTTGCCTGTGTATGCTTCACTGAGGCTATCATACACTGTGGGTGTTCATAGGTTATGGGCGAGAGGTGTCGGCCCAGGGCCAGCAGTGACTCTTTCCATATTTTCTCCCTCAGAGCTTTCCATTTATTTTCCTGAACTTTAGCCCTTAGAAAAAGGCTGTTTCAGTGCCTCTGAGTGTGAGCAAGGTCAGAATTGTTTCAAGTTTTTTTGTTTTGGGGGTTAAAGCTGGGGAACAGGCCTTTTCTGGCCTTTCCTAAACATATAAAGAGGCAGCAGTCTTCTTGCAGCCAGTCTTCTGCACTGTCAAACTATTAAGAATTAAAGGCTTCTTGTTGTGTGTTGGCAAGTGATTGACGCTAAGCTGAAGCAGGTGCAGAGACCGTGGCGGCTTCTTTGGAATTGTGCCTGTGTTTGTGTGTGTTGTGGGGGTGAACAACTAGACTGGAAAAACAAACTGCAGCCCTTGCCTGTGCCCATTTGGTTCTTTTGGTTTCTGGACTGGGTGGCAACTGGTTCCCTTGACTGGTATGAAAAGACTGAGTCTGTGAGTGGGTGGACAGGGCAGCTACAAACCTGAATCTCTAGTTTCCCCTCAAATGCAAGCTGAGATTTGAGTTGACTTTAGTCCCAGGGATGGGACACTGCAGCTTGAGGGGGCCCTGAGCTTCTGGGAAATGAAGTCCAAGTACAGCTGGGGGCCCAAGATTGAGGGACCCTGGCCTAGAGGAAACAGGCTAGTCCTCCAGGTGTTCTGGAACTTCAATTCTCAGAAGCCCAGGCTCCCCTCAAAGCCGCAGGTCCCACCCACCCACCTTAGATAGACTAAGGGTTGTGGGACAGTCTAGTCCAGTGGTTCCCAAACTTTGGTTTTTGGACTTCCAATTCCCAGAAGCCTAAGTCAGTACATTGGATGATCATTGCTTTGGAGAATTGACTTAAGCTTCTGGGAATTGAAGTCCAAAAACCAAAGGAGGAGGGCCCTGCCCACTTATTGCCTTTTCACCCCGTCCAGCTTGTGCTGTGCTCCAAGGCAAAACAAGCACTTTGCATTGGCGCACGCGAAGCAGTAATAAAAGCAGGAAGAGCTTGAGAGCATGCACAAAGTTATCTGTCCTAATACTTCAAATGTTGTTGTATTCATAGGTTTATTAGAGATATGCCCTGCACAAGAATCTCTCTGTGGGAATAAACACTATGTTTAGGAGGGTAGATCTCACTTAGTGATCCTGCAGACCAGCACACTTTCCTAACAAAATGTCCCTTTTGCTTTGCAGAACAGTGCTTTGGCTTTGGGAACCCAAGGAGTCGCCATGCATCCGTACGTGCTGAGAGGTGATTGGGAAACCCACAACTGCCGAATGTTGATCCCGATAAACCAGTGATGACGGGAAGCTGTTGGTGTTTTTTGCCTTGGAAAGGAACTCTGAATGGATTTGCCATGGTGACATGAAGAAAGGGCCAGGATGGATGATGGACTCTCACAGAGGCGCTCCCACACACATGCTGCCTCTTGGTGAAATCATCCTTAGCTTCCCTTGAGTCGTGATCTGGAGAGTGGGCGGGAGGGGTGGGGTGGGGTGGGGTGGGGGAAGCAAACTGAACACTCTCTTCCAAAGCAAGGATGACTTTGGTTAGGCTCCGGAGAGGTTTCCGGCAGGTATCTCCTCAGGTGGTGCTTTTTTTGCTCTTTGCCTTCTGCCTGCTCAGTGTTTTTGTCTCAGCCTATTATTTATATGGGTGGAAGAAAGGACTGGAGCCATCTGGGGACATCCCCAGCCCGGACTGTGATGACCCGAAGGTTGCCCCATCACGCCTTCTTCCATTAAAGCCTGTCAAAGTAGTGGATTCTTCTCGCACAGATCCATTGGTTCTTGTATTTGTAGAAAGCCTTTACTCTCAGCTGGGCCAGGAGATTGTGGCCATCTTGGAATCGAGCCGTTTCAAATACTTGACTGAGATTGCTCCGGGGAAAGGGGACATGCCCACGCTAACGGACAAGGACCGAGGGCGCTTTGCACTTATCATCTATGAGAACATCCTGAAGTACGTGAACTTGGATGCCTGGAACCGTGAACTCCTGGACAAGTACTGCGTAGAGTATGGCGTAGGAATCATTGGCTTTTTCAAGGTATTGATTTTGATTTGGAGGGAGCCTCTATGGGAAGAGAAAGAGGGAAGGTGGAGCTTACTTCATGAGGACAAGGTTTGTGGCAGCTGTGTGATGTGGCCTGTCTCCTCTGTGGTACTTCATTGATCTATGCACTTGTAGGTGGAGAAAGCTGCTGTCAGATACGCATAATGCTCACTCAGTTCTAGGTCACAAAATGGTGACTTGGCCTATCCAGTAGATCCTTAACTTTGTATACCTTGGAAAAGTAACCTGTCTTCAGCACCCGCTTTCTTTCCTGTACCTAAACATCTCTCAGAGCCAGAACCTCAGCACTTTTCTCTGGCAAAATTTTAAATGAGCGGTTGAAGATTTCACCTGTTAGACATGAATTGCAACCCAAGCATATAGTGATCAGGTAAAGGGACAGGTTGCCTTTGCTCAAAAGCCAGTCATATCTGACTCTAGAGTTCAGTGCTTATCCCTGTTTACAGCCAAAGAGACAGCGCTGAAGCAGAAGCAGGGACAGATGGGAGCTCAATCCGTCGTGCAGTACTCTGGAATTGAACTCAGACCTTCAGGTTGTGAAGTTCAGCGTCTTAAACACTTGAGCCACCACAGACCCTATATAGTGAATACAAATACAGTTAGTCACGTGAAAGGAATAGTTCCCATCTTGGGAAAACTAACTTGTTTATTTGTATATAACCAGCTAATTAGAAAAGTCCCTGTTTTCCTACCAGTGGGTTACTTGACCCTAATTTGCATGGCAAGTAATTTTTCTTTGTTCTGGTCAATTGTTTATTTGTATTCTAAGAGGACAGACACTTGGCCACATGGCAAGAGGAAGGAGATCACATCTCCCCCTTTTAAACTAGCTTACCTGGATTTCCCTCCCTCTAGTAATAACTCTATGTCGCCCTATCAAGATTTCTGAGCATGTGTAGTGAGTAAACATTTTTCTTTTTAGCTTTTGTCTGAATAATCATTAACTTTGCTATCTAGCTGGGAGAAATACCCAATGGAACTTGCTTAATACTTGACCTATTCTCTGTCCCGCTTTTGTTGTGCAAATTATATATATATATATATATATAAAAATAAAACCAGCATTATCATAAACCTCCAAAAGAACTCCCAGAATCTGACCATGATTGCTGTGAGTGTTCTGGGAGTTATAATATGAAAACATAACTGTTCTCACTCTGGATTTCCCTTTTTCTTTATGCATCTAAATACTGCAAATGTGCTGAAAGTCAGTGCAGCGGTAAAAGCCCAGCTGACTACATGTTTCTCCTGAGATTCATCATGTTCCCTTGAATGGCCTCTGTCTACTTTGATCACACACACCATTCAGCAGGAGCGTGTTACTGCGAGATAGGTACTGAATGAAGGTGCCTTTAGCCATCTTATATTTGAATCAGGAGTGCAAGGAAGAGCTACAGCCTGAAAAATATCAACCTTTCTTGGACACCTTCTCATAGTTGCTACTTGCTACTGAATGGCTTGATGTCTTGCCAGTGTCACGCCTGATAAAAGTGCTGTGTTTTCTTTTAACCGATGCCAGGAGTGGATTTACAATTCCACATCATTTGAGGAGGATGTATGCTGTTATAACTGTGCTGATGACAGGACAAAGATAGTAATAATGGCTGCTTGGCGGCCTGGCTAATATATGAGGAAAAAAAGATTACAACAAGTGTTTGGGAGGCATCAGAGCCACACTGCTGTTAAAGCACTGACTTGACATGGCTAACCTGCTGTAGATTCTTGCTTTTCATTGGCGGATCCTGGCAGTTAAGCTTTAGAAGAAGCAGATAGGAAGGGAGTAGTGTGAATGTCTTTTATCTTCTCCTTTGCGCATGGTGAGCAGTCAGCCTAATATTTGCCACAGGTCTCTTGCATTTCTGTGTTTAAAAGAGTAAACCAAAAAGTTTAAAAGCCTAGGCTAGAAAGGAAATACAGTAATATCTCATACAAAGTCCGGTTCATACAACATTGGATTCATACAACATCGCCTAATTCCTTGAAAAAAGTTGCCTCATACAAAGTCGTGCGGCGTTGTATGAGGCATTGGGGTTTTCCCAGGTTGCATTGTGCCTGGGCAGTATAAAAGGCAGGACACATGCGTGCATTGCTCTTGTGGGTTTTGCATGAGGCAAAGAGTGTTTAGGAGTGGTTTTGAGCGCGATTCTGGATTTTTTTTATTTTTTTTGTCAGAGTTTTTAGAAGCATTCCTGGGATTTCTGCAGCATTCTTCAGGTTCTTGGACAATCTGGGTTGTTTGACAAGTTTTTGTAATGTTTTTAGCCTTTAGACAATGATTTCTTAAAGTTCTGTCAGTTTCCTGTCTGTTTCCTTGACTTTGCCCTGAAGTCTGTGCTGTTACAGTACAGTGTATCTCTATGGAAATGACGTTGTATGAGGCATCACAGCAAGGATTTGGACGTTGTATGAGGCATCGCGGGTAGGATTTTGCATCCCTCATACAAAGTCCAAATTGGTATAAAGTCAAAACTTGTGGAACCAAGTTTGGACATTGTATGAGGTATCACTGTATGTTAACTGGGACTTTATCCTGGAATCTAGAGCTGTCCTGCTTCTGATGAATACTTCAGCACAAATCTTCCATTCTGAATTCTCTTTCTTTCTTGGTTTGTGCCTTATGAATAGTGTAATAATTAGGCTAAGATTTCAGAATGCTGATAAGTATATTTCTTGCTTTCTATTAGTCTGGTTTTCAGTCCATAAGAAACAGTGGCTAGATGTGAACTTCTCAGTTCATTGATCTCTCCTGTTAGGAAGTTCATGGACTGCACATAATATAGGTCTAAAATTTTTACCATATGTGATTTCCTTCCTTGAAGTAAAAGGTGGTGGTGGTGGTGGTGGTGGTGGTGGGGAGGCAGAATATACACTACCAGAAACCAGGATTCAGAATTTATGATGAGGAGAGTCTAGCACCTGTGTCAATGAACTCAGCCACAAAAGCTGCTGATCTGAACATTTCTGGGTAATGGTTTTTGAAAAGCAATCCCACTGAGGAATGCTTCTAGGTTATAGAATTCAGCCTGGCTAGGCATGTGAATGTGAAGGCTTTAATAGAACAGTTCCTCCCAGTGTGAAGAGTGGTTTCTTTTCTCTTGTCAAAATGCCTTCACTCCCACACTACAGTTCTCCTTCGTATAGTTTGTGAATCCACACTCATGGGTTATGCGCCTGCGCAGAACGGCCGATCGGAGGCTTGAAGAGCTATTGGTCAAAAGTTTTGGCGGTAAGACCGCCCACCGTACCGCCCACCCTGAGGCGCCCGCGCGCCATTTTACCTCAGTTCTCTTCTTTCCGCTGTAGCAGCAGGACGATCGTTGAGAGCTTCCTCAATTTTTTCGCCCTTCTGAGGGAAAGTCTTTTTGGCAAATCTTAACAAATTTTTCTCGGTGATCTTGTCCTCCGGGCAGGATCGCCACCCCGGCTCTGTCTCTTCTCTTGAGTGGATTCAGTAGCCAATTTTTCGCATCGATCACCGTCTCCCCCCTCAAGGGGGTGGCGGCTGGTCGGCCCTTCGGGGTACTTGTCTCCAGAAACTTCCACTGGAAGAATTTTTTCCGCGGTTGATGGCTGCAGCGTTTAAACAGTGCACGGCTTGCCTTAAGAAGTTTCCGGCTTCCGACGGACACAGCCTGTGCCTTTTTTGTTTGGGAGAGTCGCATCAGAGCCAGTCTTGCCCGCATTGCAAAAAGTTTACGCGCCTCGCGGTGCAGAACCGAAGCAATCGCCTCAAGGCTCACCTGATGGAGCTCGCTCTGGCTCCCGCCGCGTCCGCCTCCACGGCCGCCGCTGCCGCTCAACCACTGCCGGCCTCTTCCTCCGTGCTTCCGATGAGGAAGAAGAAGAAGAAGGACAAGAACGGTGAGAAGAAGCGCAAGCGTGGGTCGGAGAAGAGACGGTCGCTTCCCCCCACTCCGCGCACACCCGCCTCTCCCGGGCCTTCGCCGCCGTTCTCGACTGCCCGATGTCCTTCTCCGGGATCCTCCATCTGGGGAGGACGGTCGTCTTCCGGGTCACCTGAGAAAGGACGCAGGGCTGGGGCTCCAGCTCGCCCACCTCAGGTGCTCTCCTCTCCTCCTCGGGGCAGAAATTCCTCGCCGAGGCAGGCCTCCGTCTCTCCACGGCCCAGAACGCCGACGGACGAGGCGGTCGTCACCGTTCCGACGACCGTTTCGCCGACACCGACGCCGGCCACCGTTTCGGCTCCCACCGTTTCGTGGGCCACCATCCCGCCGGCCACCGGAGCTCCACCGCCAGCGGACTCGGACGCGTCTCAGATGGCCCTCGTCCGAGAGATGTTCCAGGTCATGGCGTCGTTTGCGACCAGGTTCCAGACCTCCACGCCTGCGGCCTCTGCGGCTCCGGTTCCGACCACCGCAAGCCCCGGGCATCCCGGCTCTGCCGCGGCCCCACCGACCTCCCGTGGGTCGAGTGCCCGCTCCGCCGGCCCACCCAACCCGTCATGGTGTGGTCCGGACGTTGATGCGGTGGACGCCCATCCCGCCGGCCCGCCCAGGCCGTACTGGCGCGGTCCGGACGTGGACGAAAGACTGCCTCCCTCGTCCTCCGATGAGTCCAGCTCGTCGTCGGAGGAGGACGAGGGAGACGTCGACGCCGAGCGCACGCCGGAACAGGCCATCGGCTCAGTGGACCCACCGCGTGGTGAGGACCAGCGCTCACTGACCGCCATGCTCACGAGGCTCGGCACCGCCCTCAACCTGAAGGTCGACCAACCGCCGTTGGAGGGTGAGGATCAGATGACCGCGAAGCTCGACAGGCGTGCTGTGCGGCCGGTCCACATAACCATGCTCCCCTCCATGATGACCACGGCGAGGGCGACGTGGAAGAAACCTTTGGCGGCACACTCCGTTTCGTCCAGGCTCGACAGCATGTACCGGGTCCTGGACGAGAACGTCGAGTTCTTGCAGGCGCACCCCCTGCCGAATTCCCTGGTGGTCAAGGCCTTCCAGCATAGGACGGCCACCAGCGGATTCCCGGTTCCGTCGACGCCGGAGGGAAAGAAACTGGACGCGGTGGGGCGTAAGTTTTACGCCACCGGCTCCCTATTCTTTCGGGCCGCAAACTATTCGGCCGCCATGGGCCTGTACCAATCTCACCTCTGGGAGCAGGTGAAGGTTGAGACGGCTAAACTGCCCGCCGATGCCCAGAAGAGGATTGACGCGCTGGCCACCGAGGGGGACTTCGTCGCCGAACAGCTGATGCGCACTGCCCGGCATATCAACGATTATGCGGCAAAAGACATGGCCTCCGCAATCTACCTCCGTCGCCATGCTTGGCTCAGGGACACCTCCCTCGATGACGCTATGAAAAAGCTCATCGAGGAGTTTCCCTTCGACGGGCAGGGCCTCTTCGGTCAGGACACCGATAAGGTCCTGAATGAGATGCGCCAGACCAGTTCCACGGCGAAGTTCCTGGGGCTCACCACGCCGGCAACTTCCACCAGGCCGAGGTTCCAGCCCTTCACACGGCGGTTCCAGGGCAATCCACAGCAGCAGGGACCGACGGAGCAGCCTAGATCCAGCTCCTATAAACAGCGGCGACAACACAAACCCCGCTACCGGCCCTATGGACAGGACAAGCGTTCGACCGCGAGGCCCAAGCCCCGCGTTTGAAGCTGCGACGGCCGAGTCTCTCTCGCTCCACATCCCGTACCTCCCCCTCCGGAACTTCCTCCAGGCATGGTCGGGCATCACGGACGACCAGTGGGTCTTAAAGATCTTGTCCTCTGGCTACGCCATCGAGTTCGTGCGGGTGCCTCGAGTAGGAAAACATCGTCTCACCACCTCGTCCCCCCATTTGGAGGAAGAAATAGCAACCCTTCTCTCCAAGGGAGCCATCGAGCGGGTAGCACCGTCCGACTGGGACAACGGCTTCTACTCGAGGTACTTCGTGGTCCAGAAGAAGGACGGAGGCCTTCGCCCTATCCTGGACCTACGCCGCCTGAACAAATGCATCCACACCAGGAAGTTCCGGATGGTGACCCTACAGACCGTCCTCCCCCTCATCAACAAAGGGGACTGGTTCACAGTCATAGACCTCAAGGATGCCTACTTCCACGTCTCCATCCTCGAGGAACACAGACGTTTTCTCCGCTTCCGTATCGACCATTCCGTGTACCAGTACCGATGCCTACCGTTCGGTCTGGCCACGGCACCGCGGGTCTTCACCAAATGCATGGCTCCGGTGGCTGCATTCCTCCGCCAACGGGGCATCAGGGTCTTCCCGTACATCGACGATTGGTTGATCGTCTCCCCCACCAAACCGTCGGCCGTTCGGGACACACAATACACGGTTCACCTCATGGAGAGTCTCGGCCTCAGGATCAACTTCACCAAGTCGAAGTTGACGCCTTCCCAGCGCGTCGAGTACATTGGAGCGGTACTCGACTCGCTTACTACGAGAGCCTACGCCCCCCAGAAACGCTTACGGGACATTGCGCAGGGGGTGAGCGAACTGCGCACGAAACCGTGCATCCGGGCGAAGAAGGCTCAGAGACTTCTAGGCCTGATGGCCTCAACGACGGCAGTGATCCCCCATGCCAAGTTGAAATTCAGGTCCCTGCAATCGTGGCTCCTTCACGAGTTCGACGCACTTCGGGAGAGCCAATCCAAACGGTTGACCCCATCTCCAGAACTGAGGGACCAACTGCTGTGGTGGTCTACACCACTCAACGTGGCCACGGGGAAGAGTTTCTACCCCCCGCAACCCTCGTTGCAGATACTGACCGACGCGAGCAACCTCGGCTGGGGCGCTGCTTGCGGGACTCTCACGGTCAACGACACCTGGACACCGCACGAAACGGTGTACCACATAAATTACTTGGAGCTGCTGGCCATTTGGGAGGCCCTGCGTTCCTTCGAGACTCTGCTCACCGGCAAGGCGGTTCAAGTGGCCTCGGACAATACCACGGCGGTGGCGTACCTCAACAAGCAGGGAGGAACACGGTCCACCACCCTCCTGTACCTGGCAGTGCAGTTGTGGGAATGGTGTCTGGAGAGGCACATTTTCCCAATTGGAGTGCACATCCAGGGCACGCTAAATGTCTTGGCAGATCACCTGAGCCGTCTCACCTCCACGACCCACGAATGGGAGCTGGACGACGGAGTGTTCCAGTCCCTGTGCGAGGTCTGGGGGACGCCGAGCATCGACCTCTTTGCATCGGAGTCCAACAGGAAACTCAGCAGGTACTGCTCCAGAGCAGGCATCGGACTGAACTCCGAGGGCGATGCCTTCATGAAACGGTGGGATCAGGACTATCTCTATGCCTTTCCTCCGTTTCCTCTGGTCCAGAAGGTACTCACCAGGATGCACCAACACAGAGCCAATGCAATTCTGGTGGCACCGGCGTGGCCGCGCCAACCCTGGTTTCCGCTACTGTTGCGCATGTCGTCGCAGTATCGCACACTGCCGGAATCACCGACACTCCTCCAAATGGAGCAGGGCCAGCTGCACCATTCGGACCTGCCCAGCCTCCACCTCACCGCGTGGAGGATAACCCCAGACTGGCCAGGATCCTTGAACTAGCGCGGCGCCCTTCCACAAGGAAGTCTTACGCTTCCAAATACAGGCGTTTTTGTGCTTTCCTGGCCGCCCGGCAAACACCCCCCACGCAGGTGGGACTGCAGGACATTTTAACCTACCTCCTCCAGCTGGCGGAGTCTGGCCTCAGCATCACCTCCATCCGAGTGCATCTCGCAGCAGTGGTAGCGCACTCTCCTGCTGGCTCGCCCGCTTCCGGGGCCTTCCGCGACCAAACGGTAAAGCGCTTCCTCAAGGGACTAAAGAACGCTTTTCCGCCGGCCCGGACACCGACGGCTCAATGGTCACTGTCCACCGTTCTTAACGCGCTCACCAGGACCCCCTTCGAGCCCATGGCTACCGCCGATGTTCGTCTCCTCACATGGAAGACAGCATTCCTGGTGGCCATCACGTCTGCACGACGAGCTGGTGAGCTGGTTGCCCTGCGAGCAGACGCACCTTTTCTCCAGTTCTTCAACGACCGCGTCGTCCTCCAAGCGGACATCACCTTCCTACCCAAGGTGGTCTCCAAGTTTCACATGGCACAAACTATCTCCTTGCCAACCTTCTTCCAGAACCCCACTAACGCCCAAGAAAGGACTTGGCACACGCTGGATGTGAAACGAGCTTTATTGTTTTACACCAGCAGGACTAGAGAGTTCAGGAAGTCGCAACGCCTCTTTGTGGCTTATGGGGGAAAGTCCAAGGGTGAACCCATCTCTGCTCAAAGGTTCTCCAAATGGATCACCTCTACCATCTACCTGGCCTATGAGTCAGCTTCACTGCCACCTCCACCGCATGTCAGGGCGCATTCCACCAGGGCGGTTGCCACATCCACTGCCTTTCTGGAGGGCACACCGCTTGAGGACATATGTAAGGCTGCCACCTGGTCCAGACCTTCCACATTTGTCCAGCACTACAGGGTGGACACCAGAGCCACTGCGGACGCCAGGCTTGGCCGTGTCGTCCTCACCAGAGGGCTCCGGACTCAACGCCCCTGACGGGTCCACCTACGGGTTCTTCAGCTCATCGTGGGATCATCTCATCCGACTGCCCACCGACCAAGTAAGTGTGAGCTTGCTAATCTCCCATGAGTGTGGATTCACAAACTATACGAAGGAGAAAGTTCGGTTTCACTTACCAGTGATAACTTTCGTTCTTCGAGTATATAGTTTGTGAATACACACTACCCACCCTGCCTCCCCTCTTGAGCTGCACGGATGAGATCAGTTGGTTTATCCTGTGCTTGGCTTAAGTATGGAACTGAGGTAAAATGGCGCGCGGGCGCCTCAGGGTGGGCGGTACGGTGGGCGGTCTTACCGCCAAAACTTTTGACCAATAGCTCTTCAAGCCTCCGATCGGCCGTTCTGCGCAGGCGCATAACCCATGAGTGTGTATTCACAAACTATATACTCGAAGAACGAAAGTTATCACTGGTAAGTGAAACCGAACTTTCTGTAGTATCTTCCTTAAGAACCATCTGTATTCATCTAATTAAAGCAAACCTGTTTGACACCCAATGTGAGCCCACGAGACTCCTGGGTGTTTTTGCAGCTGTATATGCCAATTCCCAGTTCTACGACTTGGGTCTTTTTGCAGGTGGTGGTTGAAAGTGAGGAGCAAGCATATGGAACGAAGGGAAGAAAATTGGTATTTGACTTTGAGTCACAGAAACTCAAGTCTGTTTTAAGCAACTTCATTTAGTCTCTCATCTAACTGGAAGGACTGGATTGGAACTCCCATCATTTTTTAACTTTGGCTGTGATGGCTGCAGCTAATAGGAGCAGAAGTCCAAGAGCATTTAAGTTGCCCATCCTGACACATGGTTAGCAGCTTTTCTTCACAGTAATCTGAGACTTTCATGTTCAGCTGCACAAATTCTAAAAAAGTGTTCCTTAAAGGTGGACAAACAGAGAACAGAGTTATGGTAAATCCACTACGAAACTATCCACAGAGTGCCTTGGGTATTGATTACAATGGACTCTCAAGTGACTTACATATCCTCCTCAAGGACCAGAATAGAAGGGGCCTTTGACCTTTGAAAGGAACTCAGCTGGACAACCGGGGCAGAATGTACATTGGCTGGGGATCTCCGGACAGAGAAAGAGGAACAGTACGCAATTCCTAGTTCAATGCCAAGGTGTTCATCTTGAGATGGGAGAGCAACCCGTCAAGTACTAGCTTACTTTTAGGTGTAGATACTGTGCTCTTTGGCTTTTACACCTGAGATTGGCCATGCTTCAGTGACTGAGACTGTTGTAGGCACATTCCATTCTTCTGTGATGCTTAACTACTGGGGTGCCTTTTGAACACAAGAGCATTACGGACTGTATCTACCTGCTAGTTCCATGGAAAGTAGAACCATTTATCAAATAGGATCTACTGAGGTGTTTGCTCTCTATTCAACAATTGATTGAATAGTTATACTCTTGTTGAGACAAGCATTCTATTTAGGCTCTTGTTTCTCCCTTAGTGAGTGAGTGAGTATACAATAAAACCTCGTCTTACATATATATGCCTCGACTTACATAAAATCAGACTTACATAATGTTTTTTGCACCAAACCATGTCCCAATTTACATAAATGCCCTGGTTTACATAACACAATTTCCTATGGGTTTGCTTCGAGTTACGTAAAAAGTTTCATTTTCCCTATGGAGTTGCTTCGATTTACATAAATATTATTTTCCTATGGGTTTGCTTCGAGTTAAGTAAAAATTCATTTTTCCTGTGGGTTTGCTTCCAGTTAAGTAAAACACCGAAGCACATAAAAGCCCACAGAACAGACTTTTTACATAAGTAGGGGTTTTACTATAATTTGTAAGCCACCTTTCTCCCAGTGAGGGACCCAAGGCAGTTCACAATGTTACAATATGTACTGTAATACTAAAAGCATAATAAAAGCAAATGAATGTGTAATAACTATTAAAAGTCCATTAAGTAATTAAAAGCTGTTAAAAGTTAAAAAACTGACTTAGAGAAATAAGAAGGAAAAAGCAAAAATAACCCCCAGCATCAGGGGGCTCAGTCGTAGTTACTAAAAGTTATTAAAAGTCTGTCTGAAGAGGTGGGTCTTTAGTTGTTGACAGAATGATCAAAGGGTGGGGTGTGACCTTAACCTCCCAAGGGAGACTTGTTCAATACCAGTTACAAAATGGGCAGAGGTCCAGAAGTTTTTTACTTTGGTTATAGGCTAAACAAAACATATTTGGATAAGGCTGCAGGAATTGGGAGCTCTCCACTCAGTCACTAGACTCGCTCTGGATCAGACATTCAAAGAGGTACCCGCCAAGGCCATTATCCACATGCCTTTGGCTGGTCATGTGGTCTCCCAGTTTCTTACTTCTCCTAAGTTAGAGCACTCCACAACCTAGAGCTGTGATGGCGAACCTTGGCACACCAGATGTTCTTGGACTTCAATTCCCAGAAGCCCAAGCCCCCTGTGAATCCACACGAATGGGTTTACTGCGATTCATCCGGCCCATGCTGCCCTCGTCGCTCCCGGAAGCGGAAGTAAAATGCGCCCTGGGCTGAAAGAAAGACCTCTTTTGGAGATTTTAAAGACTAGAAATGCTCTTATAGGTAGTGGCAGGCTTTGTCCCCCCTCCCTTTTCCTTGCCATCTATTGAATTTCTGTCTGAAGCTGTCACATAGTTTGTGTGATCTCTCTCTCTCTCTCCACAGGCCAATGAGAACAGCTTGCTGAGTGCTCAGCTGAAGGGCTTCCCACTTTTTCTCCACTCTAACCTTGCGCTGAAGGACTGCAGCATCAATCCCAAATCACCACTTCTTTACATTACACGGCCCAGTGAGGTAGAAAAGGGACTGCTTCCTGGAGAGGACTGGACAGTCTTTCAGTCAAACCATTCCACCTATGAACCAGTCCTCCTGGCCAAAACCAAGTCGGCAGAATCCATCCCACATATGAGCATCGATGCGGCTCTCCATACTACCGTGGTACAAGACTTGGGTCTTCATGATGGCATCCAGAGGGTCCTTTTTGGCAACAACCTCAACTTTTGGCTGCACAAACTGGTCTTTGTGGATGCTGTTTCTTTCCTCACTGGCAAAAGACTTTCTCTGCCCCTTGATCGTTACATTTTGGTAGACATTGATGATATCTTTGTTGGCAAAGAAGGCACACGGATGAAGGTGGATGACGTCAAGGTAACTATACTCACACCCAGTATTGTGCATTTGGTTTGTGAAATATATAAATAAGGCCTATGTGCTAAAGCAGAGGTGGGGAATCATTGACTCTTTAGATGTTTAGACATTGACTGCTAGGAATCCCAACCAGCAAGGCCAGTACCAAGGGATTGTGAGAGCTGTAGTCAAATTCTTCTGAAGGATCAATGGCTCCTGACCCCTGGATTACAACCTATTACAGGGGCGGAGTTGTACACATATGTACGAGACGTGGGCATATAGTTAGTCAACAATCAAATTTTAATTGCTCAGAAACAAGATGAGCTTTGGACTACACAGGAATGAGTTGTTGGATGCAAATGGTGAAATCCTAAGCTTAACTTAAGGGGTGGCTGCTTTTCAAACAAAGTCTAGGTTTTCCCAAGATAGCAATTGTTTAGGTTGTGGATGTGCCTGATGAATATTTGAAAATGTGCTCCATATACACCAAACTAACTTTTGGCACTTATCTGCCAAAAGCTGATCTAGTTAAAGAGATATTTTCCCCTCATGAGAACCCTCTGAACTGTCTTCAGAGGCATGCTTGCATCAGCAGAGGTGATATATAAGTCCTAAGACTCCATCCATGAACATAGCAGTCTAGTTAACAATGATTTGTAATTGGAACGCTGGCAAGATATAGCTCAGAAAATGCTAATTGCAGCTACTCAGTGAGCATAACTTCCTAGTGAACACTGGTAAGGACTGCATTGTGGATATGCAAAAGTGTTCACACTAGACCCAGCTTCTAGGAAGTGGCACTAACGCCCCCTAGCTTGTGTAGTGGTTAAGTTGTGCTTGTGTATCTTTCATCATGGGTAGGATGAAAGGTCATGATTTGATTGAGGGGAAAAAGCCACTGCTTAAGATCCTCCTCTTTGAAAACTGGCCCTTGGAGTGATCGGAGGGAGCTGTAACCTAGACAGCTGCTGTGCAGGTTAGGGGCCCATGACTAACTTTGCTGGCATTGGAATGAGCTCTGCCCTTGTAGCTCAGGTGTTATCAGCATAACATCCAAAGAGGGCCTAAGGTGTGTGCCTAGTTTGGGTTTTGTTCCTAAATAGAATCCAGGGGATGATGTTGCTCAGTTTTGTGCCCAGAGCATGGAATGGCCATGTTGGTAGAGACAGTTGTTGGATGCAACAGTATTTTTCTTCAAGTTTTGGGCCCAAATGATGGTTTTGGGAGCCATCGCCCAAAATCCACCCTTATGCCCCAATGAACCTGCTGTTGGAGAGACCCTGGGAGTCATCATCCCAGGAAAGGTTTGGAAAAATTACCCCAGAAAAGATAATTTTTCCAAACTCTGTTTGGGCCAGATCCAGATTTGTGGATTGTCCTACTTTTTGGGTAAAAGGACCTCATGGTATAAACACTGAAATAAGCAGAATAAACAAGAGACCTGGCAACATTGTTCTAAGTGTGGCCGAAAGTTGATTCTAAAAAACAAGCCTTTGTGGCCAAATAGACCAGTGCTGAACAATCTGAATCTTGTAGATTTCTAAATTGGAGCCTAAATGGTCAACTTTGCCTCATTGAATCCATTCCTGCCTAATGGAATGAAGATTTGTTCTCAGTGCACACTAAAACCTAGGAAGGACATTGGGGCAAATGGTATTCCTTTCTGGTGATACAAAGCCTTGGTAGGCTAGAACAGAGTTGCAGTTATTTGAAAAAGGGACCTAGTCAGCATGTGATGGTCAACATCCATTTAGTATGGGCTCTGTGTCTTGTCTACATTGGGCTGTGGACCATGAGAGCAGTGTAGTTCAAAGAGCAATTTTGCAGGCAATGGACCACTACGTTTTTTTTCCTTGTAGACATGCTACTATTTAAAATGTTCTTTTTCTTCCCAACTTGTAGGCTCTGTTTGAAACCCAGAATGAACTCCGTACCCATATCCCAAATTTCACTTTCAATCTGGGTTATTCAGGGAAGTTCTTCCACACAGGTAAGAACAGGGAGTTGTAATGTTAGTTTCCGTTACCTTATTGAGCCCTTGGGAGTCTTTTCATTTTATGTCAGTGCCTGATTTGATATAATTTTAAACATGCAGGAGCCAGTAGATGCTAAGCCATCATTTTAGTGATAACAAGGCTGCAGACCTGCTTCTAGTCAGACTGAGGCAGTAGCTTCAGATGGCAGATACTGGGAGGCTTTCCTAAGAGCCATACATCTTGAGTCTCTTGGAGGACAGAACTGTGAATTTTTATTTATTTATTTATTTATATCCTGCCCTCTTGCTCCAGGGCAACTCAGGGTGGCGTACAACATATAAAAACATTACAATATAAAACGCCATACAAACTACAATAGAAAACTCTTTATAAAAACCACACAGTTTGCCCTGTACCCCCCCTACACTAAAACTAATGCCTTCAATTGTGGTGGAGATTGCACTTCAGCTGGCACTGTAGGAGTACGTTTCAGCTCCCAGTTTGCTCATCTTGGTTGTCTTAGGGAGCACATTTTCTTGGCCAACCTTGAATGATTTGGGTATGATTTATCAAAGAAGCAGTTTGTTTACCCTCATGCATTTCTGCGCTTGCAGATTGGGGCTTCTGGTCCGATCATTCGGTCTCTTATGCCACAGGGAGGTAACGCTGTTTAGTCTTATTTTGGTGATACAAACCTGTGAGGAACAGTTTATTTAATCATATCTTCAGCTTTTATGAGTGATAATAGTGGTTTGGGCCTGGCAGGTACCGATGCGGAAGATGAGGGAGATGACCTGCTACTGTCATATGTCAAGGAGTTTTGGTGGTTTCCTCACATGTGGAGTCACATGCAGCCTCACCTCTTCCACAACCAGTCTGTGCTGGCTGACCAAATGATTATGAACAAGAAATTCGCTATTGTGAGTATGATGCTGCTTTGATGCAGGGCAGAATGAGGTGCAAAAAGAACAAACATGTGTGTGTGTGTGTGTGTGTGTGTGTGTGTGTGTGTGTGTGTGTGTGTGTGTGTGTGTGTGTGTGTGTGTGTGTGTGTGTGTGTGTGTGTGTGTGTGTGTGTGTGAGGGGGGATAGGAAAGACTGTGTCTCACAGGAGAGGAAAGTGTTGATTGATTATTTGTTTGCTCTCCAAAATGCAAGGCAGCTTCTGCTACTACCAAATGGAAAAGAAAGAATGCAAAATAATAATAATAATAATCATTAGAACTCTGTCACAGTAAATTCAGTCATTGTAGCAAGAAACATTATCTTTGTGAAATCTTGTGTATTTCAGTGATTGCTACAACAGATTGGGTAATCTTTTATGTAATACATTTCTAGCTGCTGTTTACAGAAAGCATGATATACTAGTGCAGGGGTGGCCAAACGTTTTGCGCCATAGGCCTGTCGTGTGGATCCAAAACCTTTCTTTTGCTGCTATTGTCCATTTAAGTTGTATTGTATACTGGAGAACTTTGGGGGCAAATGTTAGAGTGGGGCCACTGGCCCCATTAAAATAATTGAGGCCAGTTCTCCTAGAAAAGTTTGCTGGAGAAGTTCAGACGATATCAGTATGATAGCAGGGGGAAATCGGTAATGCCTATTAGACTTCACTCCCTGCTTGGCCTGCTTTCTTCTCAACTTCACAGAGAAGGAGAGGTATACTTTGAAGACTGATAGCAGCTGATGCTCTTTTTTTGTTAGTGGGACAGTGATGGATGGGACTGAGAGGACAGTCTGTTGCTACCTGTTGCTGCTTTCCTCTTTCCCCTTGTTTCTACGGGAAAACTGACACAGATTGTGAGGCTAGGAGCTCCATCAGAGAGAAAGACAAGCACAGCCTTGACTTTCTACACCAGGGGTTCCCAACCTTTTCAAGCTGGGGGCCAGGCCATGCTCTCTCATTCATCTTTGAGGGCCAGATGGCCATTTTGCTCTGCTTGCACAATGAGGTAGCCATTTTGTCCCAACAACTTCAAAGGGGTGTCCATTTTATTTCTCAAATACACTTGGAGAGGGGCACATGAAATGGCACTGTGGGCCAGAACCGGTCCACAGGCTGTAGGTTGGGAACCCCTGCTCTACACTCTGGTAGAGAGGCAGGCAAGAGTTGTTTAGTTACTCCTACCCAGAGGCTTAGGTTGGGCAGTGCCTCTTTCTTATGAATGGATTGGCTGCCTATGTTGTCTTCCATAGTTTCCTGAAGCTGGACCTTGTTTCTGCTAATTTTGGTTTGTATTAGCTACGCTCAGTGGGATGGAGTGCAGAGATACAAACCATGTAAAGAGCTGCACCTTGTATGCTTGGGATAGGAACCTCCTGTTAGAACTCCACGGGTTAAATCTGAAGCGCTACAGTTAGGAATGGTTTTCTTTACTCTTAGGAACATGGCATCCCCACTGACATGGGATATGCAGTGGCACCCCATCATTCAGGGGTGTACCCAGTCCACGTGCAGCTGTATGAAGCCTGGAAACAAGTGTGGGGCATAAAAATCACAAGCACCGAAGAGTATCCTCACCTCAAACCAGCCCGCTACAGGCGAGGCTTTATCCACAATGGGATCATGGTAAGGAAGAAGGGCAATCAGCCCTTTATATTTTGAAGCCCTTTATGTTGTATATTTATGCTTCTGGTGTTAGACTGTTCAAACTCAAATGGGGTAATTGTTGTAGGGAATCCACTGATAGTGTTTATAGGGCAGACTAGATAAAAAAGGCTCAATGTTCTGTCCTTATCTTTTCCTTTTTAAAAAAACCTGTCGATAAAAGGCTTTGTTTCTCTGACTGCTGAAACAAAATTGGTGTATGCTGGTCTAATGCTACTTAGTGGGTTTTACTCATGGATAGGTAATTACACCTGCTTAGTAAAATACAGCAGGGGCTACGGTGGCTTAGTGTTTAAGACACTGAACTTGACCACTGGAAGGTTGGCAGGTCAGCAGTTCGAGACCTGAGTGCTGGATAACGGGATGAGCTCCTGTCTCTGTCCGAGCTCCTGCTAACCTAGCAACTCAAAAGCAAGAAACTGCAAGTAGATAAATAGGTATCATTTTGGCAGGAAGATAAACAGCTTTTTGTGCACTCTGGTGTCTAGTCATGCTTGCCACATGTCCACAGAAACCTCTGCAGACACAGACATCACTGGCTCTTTGGCTGTACACGAAGACGACCACTGAAGCCTAGAGTCGGATACGACTGGCTTTTGACAACCTTTACCTTTAGTAAAGAACTGCATTATTTAGGCTAATTTACATTGGCAAGGGCATTGCTCCAGAAGTACAAATTAAAAGTGTCCTCAAATTGCCAACACAATTATAAGGAACGATGTAAAATGCCCAGTTTTTAAAAAGAATTTGGAGGCTTCTTGCTGTTGCTGTGTATATCTGACAGCCAGACAAAGCAGTCTGCTAACTGGAGTTTGGTTGCCTTTTCCACTCCTAATGATAAGACAGTTCTCAGGATATATGTATCTCAAGCCAGACCATAGCTTCATAGGTTAAAACTGTTATTTGGAGCTAATTGGCATCAAATGTTAGTGATGCGGAATTTATTGAATCTACAGGTGCTTCCCAGGAGCTTCAGCAAGGTGTGCAGAATTGTTCAGCAGCAGCAGCAGCTAAAGTTTCTAATTCATCTTCATGTAGACTTCCTGTTGGTTGTGTGATGGAATCTTGTGACATTGTAGATCATCCCTGTAGAACAGACTAGAAAAGCAGCAGTGTTCCTGTGTAAGAGGGAGAAAAGGCAGCTCATTGTTTATATAGGAAATAAGGCGTTACTAATAACAGTGCTGACTTCTTTCTCAAGAAGCATGTCTGGACCTATAATACCATCTTATAGGGAGAGCCACAGAAGTTCTAACCAGTCACAGGAAGACATCTACAGTACAGTACTTTCCAGCCCATGCTGTTTGCCATAGTAGCACCTCCTCCGTGTTACCTTGCTTCGATTTCAGACCACTGTCCCCTATCCCCTTTCCCACAGCTTTCAGGCACTCTGTACTAGAACAAACAGGAATACTTGTCCTGAAAGTGATTAAGGACAGAGCTGGGTAGTGCCAGCATGTTTGTGACACTAAACTCCAAAGCCATGGATGAAACTTGTCAGTGGCATGTTACAGGTAGTGAATGCTATTGGTGCTTCTTGCATAGTTAAATGAACCATTTATCCAGGATCGTCATGTGAATCAGCTAGATTCTGTTGATGAATGCTCTTGTATCAGAGCAATGTTGGCTGATATTTCAAACTGGCATAAGCTCCACCTTTTTGCAAATAGATGAGTTATGCCAAGGAGATAGGGTGGCACTCCTTTTGCCGGGCGGGGGGAAATAACGATAGATAATGGGGAGGGAAAAGCCTGTATTGTTTAAGTTCATTCAAGTAAGGAGTGCATTGATTCAGAAAATACCAGAGTGTTCAGAAGACTCCAAAAGTGAGGATTTGTTATCCTTATTGAATGTAAGATGAATGATTTAGAAAAATGTGTAAGCTGCTTTAAACCAAGAAGGAGGCAAGCTTGACTTTTAAGTGAAGGCAGGGGGGGAAATGCAGGAGTTTCTTTTTTTTCTGGGGGGAAATGGCTTTGCAAATATATAATTTAAAAATAAAGGTTGGCATGGCAGCGTGGGAGATTTACTACTGCAGTTTTGACGACATTTCCTTATCCTATTGAGGTTAAGAAAGATGTGCACTAAGCCTTGACAAATGCTGGAATTGTTAAAAGTTGAGGCCAGATAACCTTTGTTTTCATTTTTTCCCCTGACAGTGTCAAGCTGTTACTAGTTATTGCAAAAGGATTTTATAAAAAAATAACTAAAAAGGGTTTAGTTCTCTTGTATAATTCCAAAATTTTGGGGTTAAAATGTACATTCTTGTTAGGTTCAGTCAAAATGGTGTAGCTGCAGTTTGGAAATCAGCCAAAGCTTTATCATTATTAGATTAGTATAAAGAATAGATAAATTTTCATTTATTAGCTTGCATTATTATAGAATACTAGCCGACTACTTGGATTCACCCAGGGTGCTTATTTGGAGGGCTCGGTGCATCTGAATGCGATGTTCACGGGCTGGAGATGCCTTGCCCGAAGACGCCGTGCTGGCCTCCTCCTCACATAGGTGGAAGTGGGTGGTCCACTCACCTATGTCGGGCGTGGTGCCGCCTCTCGCATCCTCGCCTTTTCCTGGGCCGTGCCTTGCGTTCTCCCCTGTCTCTTCCTCCTCCATTTTACCCTCATCGTCCTCCGCCCTTTCCTCCTCCTCCCTGCCTGGTGCTGTCGGCTTCCCCAACGGCTTCTATAGGCCACAGGCCCTTCCCCCTCCACACACTGTGGCCCCGTTGTCTCCGCCGTGTCTCTGCCATGCCTCCGCCGCCTCCAATGGTCCTGTTGCTTTCCCCTTCCCCTCATGGACTGACTGTGCACGTGCCTACAGGGCATTCTGGGAGATGTATTTCCCTGTCTCCCCCATGCGTGTGCAGTTCTTTTGTCCCATTTTGTGGGGCGCATGCCCCACCTTTGCCCGCAGGACCCCGACAGTGACCGTCTCCCACCACCTATATAATAAAAGATAGATAATAGATAGATAGTCAGAATGGACTTGGATAGCTCACTATTGTGGGAATAATGGAATGGGATTTCTTAGTCTGCATCCTGTCCCAGGGAAAGCATAATGGTGTAGGGACTATGGGATAGGTTATGCAGTCAGTAGTGTAGAACAGCCATAGACGAGGTAATCCACCAAAAGTTAGCACCAGGCAGGTGGCCACCTAGGATTCATTAAAATGTGGAGACATACTGGACCACCTATTCAGAATTTAGAAAGAAAACTGGAATGAATTATTCTCTTAGGCCTTTTCTTAATTTGTTGTTTGTTTTCTTTCCATCTCTTACTAGGTTCTCCCACGACAAACATGTGGCTTGTTCACACATACCATATTCTATAATGAGTACCCTGGTGGTTCAAGTGAATTGGATAAGATCATCAACGGAGGCGAGCTTTTTCTAACAGTGCTTCTTAACCCTGTAAGTGCCAGCTCAAGGAGAAATGGGGTGGCCCTTATTAAAGCACACAGCACCTTTCTGTTGTTGTTGCTTTTCCACATGGAATTTTTAATTGGGTAAATGGACAGACAAAATAAAAAGAGGAACACATTAATGGTACAGCAAGATCACTAAGACGAAATCCACTGGTTGACAGTCTTTAGTATTTTCATGGGTAAGGCTGTGGCCAATTATAGTATACTGTTTAATAACTTAGAGTTTGGATTTGCAGCATATGTAGCCAAACCATAATGAAATAAAATATGCATTTGTATTTGATGGGAAAGTGATTGGAATCTTGAAGAGTTTTCACTTTTAAAAAAGTTGAACAGAAACGAAGTGCTGTGAAATCTTTTTAAACATGGGCTTTCCAGTGTGTTGCACTTGCATAGGAGGTTAGTTCAGGATCCTGGTCTCCCAGTATTATCAGCTAACCACTGCTTAAGAAACTGGCTTGGGAGATTTCCTGCTAGATGCTGCACATAATATACCAAGCACAGCAAAAAATGGCCAAACGGAGAAAAGGATACAAACACAATGTACCGTTTGTGTATGCCCAAAAATGATGAAGATAATAATAAACGAATCTTCTTATAAGGTCTTTGTATTCTTAATGTTATTTTTATTTTGCAAACTCTTGTATATTAACTTGTAATGTCATCAAACAGAAACCAAACTCAGATACTTCTCTGCACAAAAAGTCTTCAAGTTCCTTTTGTAATCTTGACAATAGTAACCAAATTCAAATATGTTTTCTTCAACTTCTTCACTATGTCCTTTATAACAATATGAAACAATGATTCATTCCTCTATTGCACTTTCTATCTCTCATCCAAAACAGCTCATAAACTCGTATTCAGTTGGGAAGTCAAACTCCCATATATATTGGCCCCAAACTCCCGACGTCTATCCGGTTAATTAGACATTTCATTCAATAAATTTCATCAGGGGAGTTTTTGCAATATCTGAAAGGTTACAAAATACATGTCTGTTACAATATTATATATTCAAACCAGCTGCAAGCCCCCATGCTCATTATCCAGTCCAAGCTTACCCAAACTTACCACTCTTGTGTTTCGCGTCCTCTCTGTCTCTTCTGTAAAGAATGTGAGCTTGCAGATTCAGTCGGGAGCAGGCAGCAAGTTGTATCTAAGAGATAGGAAAGTAGTCAAACTATATCCATATTCATAGACTAGGAACCATGCATCCTAAGGGTTTAAACTATGAAACTAGGAATCAGAACCATGGTGCTCCTTGTAAGTAAAACAGCCAGTATACAGGTGGCAATGTGAGCTTGCAGATTCAGTCAGGAGCAGGCAGCAAGTTGTATCTAAGAGATAGGAAAGTAGTCAAACTATATTCATATTCATAGACTAGGAACCATGCATCCTTAGGGTTTAAACTATGAAACTAGGAATCAGAACCATGGTGCTCCTTGTAAGTGAAACAGTAGTACACAGGTGGCAATGTGAGCTTGCAGATTCAGTCAGGAGCAGGCAGCAAGTTGTATTTAAGAGATAGGAAAGGAGGCATACTATATTCATATTCATAGACTAGGAACCATGCATCCTAAGGGTTTAAACTATGAAACTGATTTAACCTGCTTTTTGTAAGTACACAGGAATTAGAACCATGGTGCTCCTTGTAAGTAAAACAGCCAGTACACAGGTGGTAATGTGAGCTTGCAGATTCAGTCAGGAGCAGGCAGCAAGTTGTATTTAAGAGACAGGACTCTAATGGTATGCAACGTCCTTAGCAACCATAGAGAAATTACAGAAGAGACAGAGAGGACGCGAAACACAAGAGTGGTAAGTTTGGGTAAGCTTGGACTGGATAATGAGCATGGGGGCTTGCAGCTGGTTTGAATATATAATATTGTAACAGACATGTATTTTGTAACCTTTCAGATATTGCAAAAACTCCCCTGATGAAATTTATTGAATGAAATGTCTAATTAACCGGATAGACGTCGGGAGTTTGGGGCCAATATATATGGGAGTTTGACTTCCCAACTGAATACGAGTTTATGAGCTGTTTTGGATGAGAGATAGAAAGTGCAATAGAGGAATGAATCATTGTTTCATATTGTTATAAAGGACATAGTGAAGAAGTTGAAGAAAACATATTTGAATTTGGTTACTATTGTCAAGATTACAAAAGGAACTTGAAGACTTTTTGTGCAGAGAAGTATCTGAGTTTGGTTTCTGTTTGATGACATTACAAGTTAATATACAAGAGTTTGCAAAATAAAAATAACATTAAGAATACAAAGACCTTATAAGAAGATTCGTTTATTATTATCTTCATCATTTTTGGGCATACACAAACGGTACATTGTGTTTGTATCCTTTTCTCCGTTTGGCCATTTTTTGCTGTGCTTGGAATTTGATATGGCTACTGCCAAGAGAGGTTTTTCATATACAAATGAAGATGTGGAAAAAGTGCTAAGCAACATAGCTTCAGTTAGAACCACTCAGAACAAACATACAGGAGACTTTTTGAAATTAGAAACCTTATACAAGAGAAGTGTCAGGTACAAACTACATGCGGCTTTCATTGCTGATTACCACAGAGACTGTTGCATACCCAGAGGATTAAGGATCCAAAAAGGACCCACATTATTTTCACAAGACAAGGAGTTTACCAACAAATGGGCGGCCATTTTGGACAAATGCGCATTCGACTTAATGATATTGATTATTGAAAGGAGCAATCAGGAGGTTTTAGAAGTGGACAAACAAATAGAGGAACTTAAAACAACGTTATAAGGGGCGCATAGTCGAGCCAGTTTTGAAGAATCGATGAACAACTTAGATCACAAGATCAAGGACTTTCATGAATCCATAGTAGCTTTTAAAATGAAAAAATTTGATAGAGACCAGAACGATTATTCCAATGACAAAATATACAAATGGAGAATGGAACCCAATCCAAGACCCATGAAGCGGGTGTCATGGAACGACAAGGTTACTTATTCGGACACTACAAACAGCGATATCAGCTCATCAGGTGATGAGGGATCAACCAGAAGTTACAATTTCAGGAATACAGAATTCCGACAACGACCACAATATACCCAATCTTTTTTAGGAAGAAGAAGACAACAGAGGAAAGCAAAGCCCTAGTATTCAACTTATCCTCTAGGCACTTGACTGAACATGAACTGGCATTACTGGGACTTGGTTTCAATTTCGTTCCAACCCCCTATTATCAATCTTTTAGTACACGGGTGGATGTATTTCGGTTGATCAGGTTATTAAAATTAAGACTTTATTTTGGGGACTTTGAGAATAATTTTAGGAACCAATTTGCTCCCAAGTCAAAATTCTATCCCAACATCAATCACCCGTCTATAGAGGTGTTTAAAAGGATTGTTTTAAATGATATTGAAAAACTAGAACAAAGTAAACTTAAGGTAAGACGGAATTTAACAACGCAGGAGGTTAACACCTTGCAGGATTTGGGACGGGATGAATCCATAGTGATTAAACCGGCAGACAAAGGGGGTGGAGTCGTGGTTTTGGACAAGACGGACTATTTAAAAGAAGTCTATAAACAATTAGCTGACCCAACCTTTTATAAAAAATTAATCAAGGATCCAACCAAGGAAATTGAAAACATTATTAAGGTGGTGGTCACGGAGGGTCTTTCCCTTAATTATATTACTGAAAGAACATACAAATTTTTGTTGAAAGAACACCCACGGGTTCCAATTTTTTATATCTTGCCAAAAGTACATAAATCATTGATGCCCAGATTAGGATACCTGGACGCCCTATTATCTCCGGGGTGGGGTCCATTTTGGAGCCTTTAAGCCAATTTATAGATCATCACATTCGGCATTACACCTGTGACACTACTTCCTTTATCAGGGATTCTACCGATTTTATAAATAAGATCGAGGGCTTCCAGCTTCCAGCAACGGGTGGTTTGGTAACCATGGATGTTGCAGCTTTGTACACAAATGTCCCATTTGAAGATGCGAGATTAGTGGTCCAGGATGCATTAAATACCAGAGTAGTTCAACAACCGCCCACTCATTTTCTAATCGATCTCTTAGAAATCTGCTTGGAAAAGAACTATTTCAGGTTCAACCAAGACATCTTTTTGCAAGTAAAAGGAGTGGCAATGGGGTCCCCAATGGCACCAAGTTTGGCCAATCTCTATATGATTTCCTTTGAGAGAAATATTGTTTTAAATGCACAAATTAATCCATTTTTTCACCACATTTTATTATTTAAAAGATTTATAGATGATCTGTTTTTTGTGTTAGATGACTTTAATCTAATTCCAGACTTTGTTTCCTGGTTGAATATACAGAATGTGAACCTAAAATTTACCCATTGCATGAACAGGACTGAAATATCATTTCTGGACCTCTTGGTTTTCGTAGGAAGGGACAATAAACTGCAGGTCAGGCTATTTAAGAAGAGCACAGATAGGAATGCCTATCTTCCATATGAGTCATACCATCCACCCCATTTACGCAATAGCATTCCATACGGAATATTTGCTAGAGCTAAACGTAATTCTTCACATCAAGAAGATTTTGAAACAGCAGCCAGGGGGATTAAGGAGAATCTTCTGGACAGAGGGTATCCTGAGCAGGTATTGGAAAAATCATTAAATAAGGTTAGAAGTGTGGCAAGGAGCACACTATTGAAAAGACAGGAGAGACAACCCAAACAGGGGATTTTTTGGTCCATAGACTATTCTCCCAGAGCCAGAGACATACAAAATATTGTACGCAAACATTGGCATATATTATCTGACATTCCGGGGTGTCTAGAAAAACCCATGATAGGTTTAAGGAGGACTAGAACAGTTGGCAACTTGATTACTAGAGCTGATGCTGCACCGCGACAAGAATCACGGAGCAGTCTGGTCAAGGGCCATCACAGGTGCGGCCAATGCGTTGTTTGCAGGTTCGCTTGGGAGACTCAGCACATCAATTTTCCAGAATTGAACTTTAAAAAAACACTCAATTTTTTTAGTAATTGTAATAGCCAATTTTGTGTATATCTATGGATTTGCCCTTGTGGTCTCAAGTATGTGGGGAAATGCTCACGCAAATTAAAAGTCAGGCTAGCAGAACATCGATCCAGGATAAGGGGACAGGTGGAAAATGCACCACTGGTAAATCATTACATGGAAAAAAACCATCTTGACACAGATTTCAAATTTGTAGTGTTAGAAAAACTCACAGTTACAACAGGTAGAGGTATCAACATTGAACAATTGCTATTACAAAAGGAGGCATATTATATTCATAGACTAGGAACCATGCATCCTAAGGGTTTAAACTATGAAACTGATTTAACCTGCTTTTTGTAAGTACACAGGAATCAGAACCATGGTGCTCCTTGTAAGTAAAACAATCAGTACACAGGTGGCAATGTGAGCTTGCAGATTCAGTCGGGAGCAGGCAGCAAGTTGTATCTAAGAGATAGGAAAGTAGTCAAACTATATCCATATTCATAGACTAGGAACCATGCATCCTAAGGGTTTAAACTATGAAACTAGGAATCAGAACCATGGTGCTCCTTGTAAGTAAAACAGCCAGTATACAGGTGGCAATGTGAGCTTGCAGATTCAGTCAGGAGCAGGCAGCAAGTTGTATCTAAGAGATAGGAAAGTAGTCAAACTATATTCATATTCATAGACTAGGAACCATGCATCCTTAGGGTTTAAACTATGAAACTAGGAATCAGAACCATGGTGCTCCTTGTAAGTGAAACAGTAGTACACAGGTGGCAATGTGAGCTTGCAGATTCAGTCAGGAGCAGGCAGCAAGTTGTATTTAAGAGATAGGAAAGGAGGCATACTATATTCATATTCATAGACTAGGAACCATGCATCCTAAGGGTTTAAACTATGAAACTGATTTAACCTGCTTTTTGTAAGTACACAGGAATTAGAACCATGGTGCTCCTTGTAAGTAAAACAGCCAGTACACAGGTGGTAATGTGAGCTTGCAGATTCAGTCAGGAGCAGGCAGCAAGTTGTATTTAAGAGACAGGACTCTAATGGTATGCAACGTCCTTAGCAACCATAGAGAAATTACAGAAGAGACAGAGAGGACGCGAAACACAAGAGTGGTAAGTTTGGGTAAGCTTGGACTGGATAATGAGCATGGGGGCTTGCAGCTGGTTTGAATATATAATATTGTAACAGACATGTATTTTGTAACCTTTCAGATATTGCAAAAACTCCCCTGATGAAATTTATTGAATGAAATGTCTAATTAACCGGATAGACGTCGGGAGTTTGGGGCCAATATATATGGGAGTTTGACTTCCCAACTGAATACGAGTTTATGAGCTGTTTTGGATGAGAGATAGAAAGTGCAATAGAGGAATGAATCATTGTTTCATATTGTTATAAAGGACATAGTGAAGAAGTTGAAGAAAACATATTTGAATTTGGTTACTATTGTCAAGATTACAAAAGGAACTTGAAGACTTTTTGTGCAGAGAAGTATCTGAGTTTGGTTTCTGTTTGATGACATTACAAGTTAATATACAAGAGTTTGCAAAATAAAAATAACATTAAGAATACAAAGACCTTATAAGAAGATTCGTTTATTATTATCTTCATCATTTTTGGGCATACACAAACGGTACATTGTGCACATAATATACCTGCTGTATACAATTGCATAAGAAGATATAATGTAGAGCCATTACATTTAAGCGTAATTAATACTGACTCTTATGATTTTAGGGAGAGTGTGTGCTTGATCTCTAAAGTTCATATCTATTTCAGACCACCCATTTAGAAAGAATAAATGTTTTGGTTTCCTCATTATCTTCCTGAGACTTTTTTGTTGAACATAACCAGTTCTTGGTTCCTTTGATTCAGTTCTTTTCCACCCACCCTTTTTTAAAAAAATTGTCATGAGATGGAGGTAGGTTTATGCATTAGTCAGAATTATATGCCCCTGCTTTTTGGCCAAGGCCACTGAATATGTTCTCTTATGCTGGGAATTCTGTGTTTATTTTATTTCTTTGAAAATACATATATATTGGCTGAAATCCAGTGCTTAGTGTAGTAAGACAACTAGAGTTAGGCCTGTCAAATCAGTATAACTTACAGAAGAGGTGACTTACCAAATTCTCATTAATTTGGTAAGCTTCCTCAAGCTGTTTCCTACTATACTAAGCAATAGTGTTTCACCTATTTTCTGTCACATTACTATTTCCTGATGGTGCACAAAACAAGGCAATGAAAGATACAAAAATTCTAAATATATAACATACCAATATGATAAAATCCAAAATTTTCTAACCTAGTAATTAGGAGCAACTTAAAACCCTAATAATTGGTTTTCTTTAGGAAAAAAAACATGTCCACCTTTGTGGAAATTGTGACCATGGCAACTTGTATCCGTAGAAATAGTATTTAAGAACATAGGTTGCCACTACAGAGCAAACTCTCCTTCTGCTTGTCTGTAGGAAGATGAATGTTTCCTAGGTGTAGTTTGGTCATAAAAGTCTGAATATTGCTGTGATTTTTGGGCAAGTGATTTTTGGGCAAGTGCAGACATGGAACTGAATTGTTTAAAAATTTTTTTTAAATCAATTCCAGAATCTTAAACCCGATATGGTGGCAAATTGACAGTCATTGCAGATCTTTCAAAAAAAAAAAGTCTCAAATATTCATGTCCTATGTTAATAGCCTAGCTGCCACATATAATGTTAAAAAGGAAATTTGTTGCTAGTTTGAACTAGCAATCAACCAATACCTTTTTAAAAAATTAAATGTTTTTAATAATAAAAGGACAAAGAAGAATTGTTTGGCAGGACCCTAACAGTTAATCTAGACTGCATTGCATTGCTTCAAATTTGTGAATGTGTCTTGGAGTACAATACAACCTGCCCACTTCTTCTGTTGCTTTCAGCACATTATTGTTTGGATAATAATAGTTTATTGGGCAGAATGTATTTACTTTGGGATATTTTAGTATAAAGGTTTTGTTATTTTAAGAAAAAAAGGCATGTTACTGTTAAGTGAGCTATTTTTTCTTCAAACTGATAATAAATTGGGAAAGGTAGGCATCATCCACTGTTATGTTTCGAGTTGGCTGTTAGTTCAGAAAAGATGAAATGGGATGCATTAACCAACACATTACTAATAGTTAAGATGACATATTAGTGCCCTGGTGTCGCAGTGGTTAAACTGTTGTACTGCAGCCAAAAGGTTGTGAGTTCGATCCTGCCTAGGACTCAAAATTAACTCAGCCTTCCATCTTTCTGAGATCAGTAAAATGAGTACTCAGTATGTTGGGGGCAAAATACTAATTAACTTGTGAACTGCACAGAGAGTGCACTAAGCACTATGGGGTGGTATATAAGTATAATTGCTAATTTCTGCAAGAGGAACTAACCACAAGCTTGGAGGGATTGAAGAAGGGATAGCTGCCTTGCATTTTGCTGTTGAGGACATGGATGTAGAAAATAGATTTGGGGGCGGGGGTGGCTAAGCAGAATTTGTAGCAGATGAGAGGTAAAAATGAAACACCCATTTTGAGATGTAGGTTGTTGCTTATCAGATCTTGGATATAAATAGGATGGCCTTTCTCCATCAAGGTCGACTTGATAGTTTCCCTTGGGTCAGCTAGTTGCTCATGGATGACAGTAATCATTTTACAACTCTTGCCATTTCTCCTTTCTCTGCTCCCTCCCATGATAAAATTCACATTTGAGCAAGGATGGTAGCCATTTCAGCCCGCAAGCCAAACTCTTAATTTGGGAAGGTTCTCAGGAATCACATTCTTAATAGTCATGGATGGGGAGAAGGGTAGAGTATAAGAACCAAATAACAAGGTATATATGTAATTTTGAAGTTTTTCCACCAAGCCTACAATGCAGAGCTTATATCTATGCATAGGCAGAAATAAGACCAGCTGCATCATCTATCTGGTATTTTAGTCCCATCTCCAATTAGGGAAAGTGGGGAAAACAGCAAAAGAACCCAGAGCCAGATGGGACCCTCTGCAGGCTGACTGTAGGATGACAATTTCCCATCTCTACCCTAGGAGAAGTGGATTAGAGCTCAACTTTTTTACCCTCAGGGCTTTCTTGTAAAGCAGATTCATTTTGGCTAACAATGTTGATTGCCCTTCTTCTGCCCTTTCCCCCTCAACTTCCCTCACTGGCCTTCAGATCAGTATCTTCATGACTCACCTCTCCAATTATGGGAATGACCGCCTGGGTTTGTACACCTTTAGACACCTGATCCGCTTCCTCAACTCCTGGACTAACTTGAAGTTGCAGACACTGCCACCTGTGCTGCTAGCACAGAAGTATTTCCACATATTCTCAGAAGAGAAAGACCCTCTCTGGCAGGTATGTATTGAATACTTCCCTGGGGTCTGAACGGCCAAACGCTTAATCCAGACCAAGTAACTGGTGTGGCATGCAGCCCTCCTTATTCTCAGCACAAAAGTGAATAAAGGGAACAGTCAGTGTTTACAATGGGCATAGAAGTGGTATATGCACGCAGCGATACATAAATTGCTCATCTCTTCTGCTGCTTTCTCTACATATCAAATCCACCCACTGGAGGCACATAAAGACATGAAGACCAGTTGAGATGATCTGTTTCTGAGAGATCATCCTTGTATATCATTTTGCCTGCTAGAGAAGGTATAACTTTATGTTCACTTTTGACAACTGTATTTTAATTCCCATTTTGAGATCAGGATACTAGTATATTTCAAAAGCAGTTGCAGAACTCAAAGTATGGAGCAGTCCTAGCATATTAGCTTAGAAAATGTGTCCTATTCCTGTTAGCTGTAATGGATGCAGCTCATTGCTGGTCTTCAAGGGAACTACTCAGCAGAAAAAAACATTTCCCATGAGTGTCATCCATGATCCCCAACACCTTCTTGTTTTTCAGGATCCTTGTGAAGACAAACGCCACAAAGATATATGGTCCAAGGAGAAGACCTGTGACCGGTTTCCCAAGCTGCTAATCATTGGTCCCCAGAAGACAGGTCAGCAAGTCTAGCCAGCCTGCAGGTCTATGTAACATGCTTGAAACCACCTATCACTCAGTGTTGTTATGACAGCTAGAGAAGACTCTGGTTTGAGGAACAGCTCCTTCCAACGCAGGAAGAATAGATTTTCCCCATCAATAGAAAGACAGTGGTTTGATTAATGCCTTGATCTTGACTAGTTAGTTGCTTGCCATCACTAAATAACCAGTTAACTATCATTATTGATATATGTCATCCTTGTTCTTACAATTTCCAGCTTTCATTCATTCATTCATTTCTATAATGCCCAACTGACTAAATTGTTGTCCCTGTTATTCCTTGTCTTTTCTGCATAGTTTTTTAAAGTAACACATCTGGCTCAGAATTAGACAGTTATAGCCAAAACATGAATACAAATCAATGTAGCTAGTCAAAGCTTCCAGTTCAGTTAGAAATAAGAGATTCAAGTTGAAGATAAGACTTGGTGAACAAATTTTTCTGTCACTGAGATGTTCATATGAATAAATTCATTCACTGGTGCATAGAATGGATTAAATTACCGTCATAATGCTGGCAAGTGAGGAATAAAGAATGGAGGGAGGCCTTGGGAATGTAATGCAGGGAGGATGTAAGAAAAACAGGGTAATATTAGCCAGCACTTTTTTTTGGGAGAACTGAATGTACTAAATCTGCTTACCCTTTTGAAGTCCACTATGGTCACAGAGTCAGGAGTACAAAATGAGGAGTAAGCTTTGCAAATATATATGAAAAGTAAATGTTCAGCTCTTGTTTCTTTTCTCCTCCTCTTCCCCTTCCCCCCCTTATAAAGGTACCACTGCCCTCTATCTGTTCTTGGGGATGCACCCTGACCTGAGTAGTAACTACCCCAGCTCAGAGACATTTGAAGAGATCCAGTTCTTCAATGGACATAATTATCACAAAGGGATTGACTGGTAGGCTTCAGTTTGCATCAGGAGCTGGGGTGTACTCCGTGGCTGTAATGATGTTGGATTGGGATAAGTCAGGTTTGCTTCTTTGCCTTTGTACTTTTAATGGAAGCCTAGCAAGCAAGGAAGAGTTTTTTTTAAAAAAAAACTGTGACTGCAATAGTGTGCTAAGCTAGCAAAGCTGCCTGTGCTGCTTTGCCCTGACAAGCATGAAATGCAGAACTAGATATACATGTTTTATCTGCTTGCAGTGGTTACAGGTTTCCAGGATAAGCATTTTGAAAAACTGGGTTACACCATGAGCTAGAAAAGAAAAAGTATATTGTATCTATTACCTCCAACTGCTTGTCTAATCTCCTGTGTCTATTGCATTGCAAGACCAAGGGTGCTTAACAGTAGATCACCCTCTTATCTCTGATGATTATGCATCAAATTGAGGGTTAGTTTTTCTTAATGTAAACTGCAGTCTCATTAGCCTTTGATTCACAAGCATTATATTTTAGCTGTGCAGGAATGTTGTTTGTAGACCCAGTATGAGGCTGCCATCTTGAAATGGAACCTCTTTATACACGTGTTATTTAGGTTTTCTTCTTAAGCCAAATTGTTGTTGTTGGGTGCCATCAAGTCATTTTTGATTTATGGTGACACTATGAATTAACGGCCTCCAAAAGGTTCTCATAAGTAGCTACTTTAGCTTTGGCCTGGAGCATTTCTGAAATGGGGGACCTTTTATATAGCTGATTCCTTGATCTAACAAAAACTGGTTCTTATCTATAGGGCAGTTGGCATTAGAGAGGAAGCTAAAACCATTTCTCTGTTGTCTTACCTTCCTGCTACTGGCATTTCTTAAGGTATATGGAGTATTTCCCCATCCCTTCCAACACCACTTCTGACTTCTATTTTGAGAAGAGTGCCAACTACTTTGATTCGGAAGTAGCACCCAGGCGGGCAGCAGCTCTGCTTTCCAAGGCTAAAGTAATCACCATCCTCATTAACCCGGCTGATCGGGCCTACTCTTGGTACCAAGTAAGTTGCTCTGGAGCTTTGGTTGCCTCTTGTCCTAAAGTGTGGTGGGATTTTTCCTAGGACAATGAACTGAGTTTAGTTTCCTGTTATTTGATAGATAGAAAAATATATGCAGTCAACCCTCACATAACAACACGTTCGGATAACATAATTTTCGCTTAACACTGCGTCATTATGCACCATGTGTTCCCCCGCATACAACATGTTTAGTGTTGTTGTCTGGACAACAACGCTAAAATAACTGGACAACGACGCTAAAAACGTCGTTATGTGGGAAACTCCATAGAAACCCGCATAACAACAAAAATCGCTTAGCAACACTACTTGGGGAACCAAGTAACGTCGTTATGCGAGGGTCTACTGTATTTGCTTCATCTTATTCTGCCCAGGAGTGGACTTTGTAGTTCTCCTTCGTATAGTTTGTGAATCCACACTCATGGGTTATGCGCCTGCGCAGAACGGCCGATCGGAGGCTTGAAGAGCTATTGGTCAAAAGTTTTGGCGGTAAGACCGCCCACCGTACCGCCCACCCTGAGGCGCCCGCGCGCCATTTTACCTCAGTTCTCTTCTTTCCGCTGTAGCAGCAGGACGATCGTTGAGAGCTTCCTCAATTTTTTCGCCCTTCTGAGGGAAAGTCTTTTTGGCAAATCTTAACAAATTTTTCTCGGTGATCTTGTCCTCCGGGCAGGATCGCCACCCCGGCTCTGTCTCTTCTCTTGAGTGGATTCAGTAGCCAATTTTTCGCATCGATCACCGTCTCCCCCCTCAAGGGGGTGGCGGCTGGTCGGCCCTTCGGGGTACTTGTCTCCAGAAACTTCCACTGGAAGAATTTTTTCCGCGGTTGATGGCTGCAGCGTTTAAACAGTGCACGGCTTGCCTTAAGAAGTTTCCGGCTTCCGACGGACACAGCCTGTGCCTTTTTTGTTTGGGAGAGTCGCATCAGAGCCAGTCTTGCCCGCATTGCAAAAAGTTTACGCGCCTCGCGGTGCAGAACCGAAGCAATCGCCTCAAGGCTCACCTGATGGAGCTCGCTCTGGCTCCCGCCGCGTCCGCCTCCACGGCCGCCGCTGCCGCTCAACCACTGCCGGCCTCTTCCTCCGTGCTTCCGATGAGGAAGAAGAAGAAGAAGGACAAGAACGGTGAGAAGAAGCGCAAGCGTGGGTCGGAGAAGAGACGGTCGCTTCCCCCCACTCCGCGCACACCCGCCTCTCCCGGGCCTTCGCCGCCGTTCTCGACTGCCCGATGTCCTTCTCCGGGATCCTCCATCTGGGGAGGACGGTCGTCTTCCGGGTCACCTGAGAAAGGACGCAGGGCTGGGGCTCCAGCTCGCCCACCTCAGGTGCTCTCCTCTCCTCCTCGGGGCAGAAATTCCTCGCCGAGGCAGGCCTCCGTCTCTCCACGGCCCAGAACGCCGACGGACGAGGCGGTCGTCACCGTTCCGACGACCGTTTCGCCGACACCGACGCCGGCCACCGTTTCGGCTCCCACCGTTTCGTGGGCCACCATCCCGCCGGCCACCGGAGCTCCACCGCCAGCGGACTCGGACGCGTCTCAGATGGCCCTCGTCCGAGAGATGTTCCAGGTCATGGCGTCGTTTGCGACCAGGTTCCAGACCTCCACGCCTGCGGCCTCTGCGGCTCCGGTTCCGACCACCGCAAGCCCCGGGCATCCCGGCTCTGCCGCGGCCCCACCGACCTCCCGTGGGTCGAGTGCCCGCTCCGCCGGCCCACCCAACCCGTCATGGTGTGGTCCGGACGTTGATGCGGTGGACGCCCATCCCGCCGGCCCGCCCAGGCCGTACTGGCGCGGTCCGGACGTGGACGAAAGACTGCCTCCCTCGTCCTCCGATGAGTCCAGCTCGTCGTCGGAGGAGGACGAGGGAGACGTCGACGCCGAGCGCACGCCGGAACAGGCCATCGGCTCAGTGGACCCACCGCGTGGTGAGGACCAGCGCTCACTGACCGCCATGCTCACGAGGCTCGGCACCGCCCTCAACCTGAAGGTCGACCAACCGCCGTTGGAGGGTGAGGATCAGATGACCGCGAAGCTCGACAGGCGTGCTGTGCGGCCGGTCCACATAACCATGCTCCCCTCCATGATGACCACGGCGAGGGCGACGTGGAAGAAACCTTTGGCGGCACACTCCGTTTCGTCCAGGCTCGACAGCATGTACCGGGTCCTGGACGAGAACGTCGAGTTCTTGCAGGCGCACCCCCTGCCGAATTCCCTGGTGGTCAAGGCCTTCCAGCATAGGACGGCCACCAGCGGATTCCCGGTTCCGTCGACGCCGGAGGGAAAGAAACTGGACGCGGTGGGGCGTAAGTTTTACGCCACCGGCTCCCTATTCTTTCGGGCCGCAAACTATTCGGCCGCCATGGGCCTGTACCAATCTCACCTCTGGGAGCAGGTGAAGGTTGAGACGGCTAAACTGCCCGCCGATGCCCAGAAGAGGATTGACGCGCTGGCCACCGAGGGGGACTTCGTCGCCGAACAGCTGATGCGCACTGCCCGGCATATCAACGATTATGCGGCAAAAGACATGGCCTCCGCAATCTACCTCCGTCGCCATGCTTGGCTCAGGGACACCTCCCTCGATGACGCTATGAAAAAGCTCATCGAGGAGTTTCCCTTCGACGGGCAGGGCCTCTTCGGTCAGGACACCGATAAGGTCCTGAATGAGATGCGCCAGACCAGTTCCACGGCGAAGTTCCTGGGGCTCACCACGCCGGCAACTTCCACCAGGCCGAGGTTCCAGCCCTTCACACGGCGGTTCCAGGGCAATCCACAGCAGCAGGGACCGACGGAGCAGCCTAGATCCAGCTCCTATAAACAGCGGCGACAACACAAACCCCGCTACCGGCCCTATGGACAGGACAAGCGTTCGACCGCGAGGCCCAAGCCCCGCGTTTGAAGCTGCGACGGCCGAGTCTCTCTCGCTCCACATCCCGTACCTCCCCCTCCGGAACTTCCTCCAGGCATGGTCGGGCATCACGGACGACCAGTGGGTCTTAAAGATCTTGTCCTCTGGCTACGCCATCGAGTTCGTGCGGGTGCCTCGAGTAGGAAAACATCGTCTCACCACCTCGTCCCCCCATTTGGAGGAAGAAATAGCAACCCTTCTCTCCAAGGGAGCCATCGAGCGGGTAGCACCGTCCGACTGGGACAACGGCTTCTACTCGAGGTACTTCGTGGTCCAGAAGAAGGACGGAGGCCTTCGCCCTATCCTGGACCTACGCCGCCTGAACAAATGCATCCACACCAGGAAGTTCCGGATGGTGACCCTACAGACCGTCCTCCCCCTCATCAACAAAGGGGACTGGTTCACAGTCATAGACCTCAAGGATGCCTACTTCCACGTCTCCATCCTCGAGGAACACAGACGTTTTCTCCGCTTCCGTATCGACCATTCCGTGTACCAGTACCGATGCCTACCGTTCGGTCTGGCCACGGCACCGCGGGTCTTCACCAAATGCATGGCTCCGGTGGCTGCATTCCTCCGCCAACGGGGCATCAGGGTCTTCCCGTACATCGACGATTGGTTGATCGTCTCCCCCACCAAACCGTCGGCCGTTCGGGACACACAATACACGGTTCACCTCATGGAGAGTCTCGGCCTCAGGATCAACTTCACCAAGTCGAAGTTGACGCCTTCCCAGCGCGTCGAGTACATTGGAGCGGTACTCGACTCGCTTACTACGAGAGCCTACGCCCCCCAGAAACGCTTACGGGACATTGCGCAGGGGGTGAGCGAACTGCGCACGAAACCGTGCATCCGGGCGAAGAAGGCTCAGAGACTTCTAGGCCTGATGGCCTCAACGACGGCAGTGATCCCCCATGCCAAGTTGAAATTCAGGTCCCTGCAATCGTGGCTCCTTCACGAGTTCGACGCACTTCGGGAGAGCCAATCCAAACGGTTGACCCCATCTCCAGAACTGAGGGACCAACTGCTGTGGTGGTCTACACCACTCAACGTGGCCACGGGGAAGAGTTTCTACCCCCCGCAACCCTCGTTGCAGATACTGACCGACGCGAGCAACCTCGGCTGGGGCGCTGCTTGCGGGACTCTCACGGTCAACGACACCTGGACACCGCACGAAACGGTGTACCACATAAATTACTTGGAGCTGCTGGCCATTTGGGAGGCCCTGCGTTCCTTCGAGACTCTGCTCACCGGCAAGGCGGTTCAAGTGGCCTCGGACAATACCACGGCGGTGGCGTACCTCAACAAGCAGGGAGGAACACGGTCCACCACCCTCCTGTACCTGGCAGTGCAGTTGTGGGAATGGTGTCTGGAGAGGCACATTTTCCCAATTGGAGTGCACATCCAGGGCACGCTAAATGTCTTGGCAGATCACCTGAGCCGTCTCACCTCCACGACCCACGAATGGGAGCTGGACGACGGAGTGTTCCAGTCCCTGTGCGAGGTCTGGGGGACGCCGAGCATCGACCTCTTTGCATCGGAGTCCAACAGGAAACTCAGCAGGTACTGCTCCAGAGCAGGCATCGGACTGAACTCCGAGGGCGATGCCTTCATGAAACGGTGGGATCAGGACTATCTCTATGCCTTTCCTCCGTTTCCTCTGGTCCAGAAGGTACTCACCAGGATGCACCAACACAGAGCCAATGCAATTCTGGTGGCACCGGCGTGGCCGCGCCAACCCTGGTTTCCGCTACTGTTGCGCATGTCGTCGCAGTATCGCACACTGCCGGAATCACCGACACTCCTCCAAATGGAGCAGGGCCAGCTGCACCATTCGGACCTGCCCAGCCTCCACCTCACCGCGTGGAGGATAACCCCAGACTGGCCAGGATCCTTGAACTAGCGCGGCGCCCTTCCACAAGGAAGTCTTACGCTTCCAAATACAGGCGTTTTTGTGCTTTCCTGGCCGCCCGGCAAACACCCCCCACGCAGGTGGGACTGCAGGACATTTTAACCTACCTCCTCCAGCTGGCGGAGTCTGGCCTCAGCATCACCTCCATCCGAGTGCATCTCGCAGCAGTGGTAGCGCACTCTCCTGCTGGCTCGCCCGCTTCCGGGGCCTTCCGCGACCAAACGGTAAAGCGCTTCCTCAAGGGACTAAAGAACGCTTTTCCGCCGGCCCGGACACCGACGGCTCAATGGTCACTGTCCACCGTTCTTAACGCGCTCACCAGGACCCCCTTCGAGCCCATGGCTACCGCCGATGTTCGTCTCCTCACATGGAAGACAGCATTCCTGGTGGCCATCACGTCTGCACGACGAGCTGGTGAGCTGGTTGCCCTGCGAGCAGACGCACCTTTTCTCCAGTTCTTCAACGACCGCGTCGTCCTCCAAGCGGACATCACCTTCCTACCCAAGGTGGTCTCCAAGTTTCACATGGCACAAACTATCTCCTTGCCAACCTTCTTCCAGAACCCCACTAACGCCCAAGAAAGGACTTGGCACACGCTGGATGTGAAACGAGCTTTATTGTTTTACACCAGCAGGACTAGAGAGTTCAGGAAGTCGCAACGCCTCTTTGTGGCTTATGGGGGAAAGTCCAAGGGTGAACCCATCTCTGCTCAAAGGTTCTCCAAATGGATCACCTCTACCATCTACCTGGCCTATGAGTCAGCTTCACTGCCACCTCCACCGCATGTCAGGGCGCATTCCACCAGGGCGGTTGCCACATCCACTGCCTTTCTGGAGGGCACACCGCTTGAGGACATATGTAAGGCTGCCACCTGGTCCAGACCTTCCACATTTGTCCAGCACTACAGGGTGGACACCAGAGCCACTGCGGACGCCAGGCTTGGCCGTGTCGTCCTCACCAGAGGGCTCCGGACTCAACGCCCCTGACGGGTCCACCTACGGGTTCTTCAGCTCATCGTGGGATCATCTCATCCGACTGCCCACCGACCAAGTAAGTGTGAGCTTGCTAATCTCCCATGAGTGTGGATTCACAAACTATACGAAGGAGAAAGTTCGGTTTCACTTACCAGTGATAACTTTCGTTCTTCGAGTATATAGTTTGTGAATACACACTACCCACCCTGCCTCCCCTCTTGAGCTGCACGGATGAGATCAGTTGGTTTATCCTGTGCTTGGCTTAAGTATGGAACTGAGGTAAAATGGCGCGCGGGCGCCTCAGGGTGGGCGGTACGGTGGGCGGTCTTACCGCCAAAACTTTTGACCAATAGCTCTTCAAGCCTCCGATCGGCCGTTCTGCGCAGGCGCATAACCCATGAGTGTGTATTCACAAACTATATACTCGAAGAACGAAAGTTATCACTGGTAAGTGAAACCGAACTTTCCTTGCATTGCTGTGTTGTTAATCTGCTGTTTTTTAAAGGCTTGTGTTCAATTGAGAGAGAGAAAAATCTGTGAACTCAGTTTGCCTTTGGTTTTCTGCACTCTAGCAAGTGCATGTTTGGTCGGAATATTTCTATTAACATTTTAGAAACACCTGTGATGAATTTGTATTGAAAATTTGGCATCTTATTTACTTTGTATTTGTGGCATTTTAAGAGGTAGTTGAACAAGAAACAAGCTATCCTCTTTGAAATTTTACATTCAGAAAGACACAGTGTCGGATTATGAGTACTCAGTTTCAGGTTACAGAATCCCACGGTAGAGAGACAAGCAAACCTCTACATTACAAAGATGCATACTTCTTATTTTGGAAACAGAATAAGAAGGTGATTTTACCTAGTACTGTACCCACATTTCCTGGCTGCATGTCAGAATGCAGAATGCTACAATGTGGATATTTTCTGGCATCCCCAGTGAAATTGTAATTTTTTCTTTTGTAGAATAGTTTCCTTCACATTGGGAAAAAAGCAAACTGTGAAAGATAGCCACAGTGTGTGGGATGGGGTAATGAAGAGTGTCTGACAGGAGATAATTTGATCAGAATTTGTGGGTTCTAAAGAATACCAGACTACAGTACTTCCTCCCACTTCATTTCCAATTGCTTTTTAATCTGTAAATTTTGAATTGTGATTTTTTTTGGCACTGTTCATTCTGAGCCTAGTTAAACAGTAAAACCCCTACTTACAAAAAAAGTCCATTCCGTAGGCTTTTGCTTTAATCGTTTTTTTATGTAACTCGAAGCAAACCCAGAGGAAAAATTATTTTTAATGTAACTTGAAGTAAACCCATAGGAAAATGAATTTTTATGTAACTCAAATCAAACCCATAGGAAAAAGATCTTTATGTAACTCGAAGCAAACCCATAGGAAATAGTGTAAATCGGGACATGGTTTTAGCACAAAATCATTATGTAAGTTGAATTTTATGTAACTCGAGGTATATGTAAGTCTGGAGTTTTACTGTACATTAAAAACGGTGTCCATCACATCATCTTATCTGGATAAGTCCTTTGCATACAGTGTACAACCATTACATGTATTTATTTATTGTATTTTATTTATTTAATTAGCTTTTCTCATGGCAAGGGGGCTCACATGGTTAAATCAAGCAATACTGAAAACACAATAAGTTAAAGATTTAAAAGTAATTAAACTGCAGTCTTCTTTAATACCACTCATATGTGAATTCCTACCTCATAGATTAACAAAATTCAAGTGAGATTATAACCACAGTGTAGTCAGAAAGCAGCAAATCACATCCTTGTCTTTGTAATTCATGCTGTTTTATTTTGCAAGAGAAGCAACATCAATACAGTGTTATGCAAGTACTTGGAAAAGCTAATTAGAATTCCTGCATGTGCCATTTTCAGTCAAATATTATTTCATAAGGTGTTTGTGAGGATAAACCTAGGAAGAGAGTCACCTTTGCCTATTTTGAGGGAAAGGCAGGATATAAATGCATAAATAAAACTAATTGAAAAGTAGCTCCTGAAGCAGAATCATATTTTCTCCTCACAAGCTCGGACAGGCTTCAATAAACATAATTTCTTAGGTATGTGCTTAACTAATAACATCAGTCAGAATCTTCCCTAGGAGCTCACACTTGACCTGTGATTCACCAAATCAGCAGAGGCATAAACACTTAGAAATCAAAATTCTTACTGAGCCCTAAGGAAGCTCCAGTTTTTTTAAAAAGCTTAGGCAGCTCTCTGGAGACCATTTTCAGTCTCTGCTGCTACTTAGAATGAAAAAGAAGGGAGAGAATGTAAGAACTCTGTCTTCTATCTACACTGGAGCTTGAGCTCCATTCTCCCTTCTATAACCACTCAAAATCCAACTTTTCCCCATCACCCACCCATGCCAGATACGCATGAATCTCACTCAGCAATTACTGTAATCCAGGTGGCTAGAATGTGGTTGGATAGATAAGGGAAAGGGGAAATTAGACTTTTCAAGGGAAGGCAAACCAGAGTATGTAGAAAGTGGAAAGATGCACATATGTGCATAGGAGATGGAAAACAAAGGGAGGTTACTAGGGCCAGAAGCGTTTTGTATACAGACAGTAGAATCAGATTGTGTCTGGGCCCAATTTGTATCTCTGTCTATCTAAGCATGGAAAAGTTGCTTTTTAAACTACATGTTCCAGAATCTCCAGGACAGCTTGGGAAATTCTGGCAATTTTAGTCTTAGTGACTGCCCTCCCTTTGCCTATCTGATTGTTGGCAGTGATGTGTGTCTTACTGGCCCATTAAGAAATCAAGTAAATTAAATGAGGCCCACTAGGCTTTGTGCTTTGTCTTACTTTTTCTTTGACTAGCATGCTTTAAAGAACTGTCTCTCTAACAGCACCAGCGAGCCCATGATGACCCTGTTGCCCTAAAGTATACATTTCATGAAGTGGTTACAGCTGGGCCTGAGGCCTCTCAGAAGCTCCGGACGTTACAGAACCGTTGCCTAGTACCTGGCTGGTACGCTACTCACATAGAACGTTGGTTGAGTAATTTCCATGTCAACCAGGTAGGGAAGACTATCAAGCTCTGTCTTGCCTTCTCAGGAGTTGAAAGGCTGTGGATTTGCTTTTACTAAATGAGAAGAACGCTATTTATTGGGATAGAACCACATGAGCAATTCTACTTGGTTCTTAAGTTGATTCATATGTTTGCTGAAATATTGGCAGAAGCTACTTTATGATGGATAGATTCTGCAAAGAAATGAGTGCATGAATGGGATGGAATTCGTGACTCAGTCAACTGACAGTGGGAGAAGGAAGAATTCTTTAAACCCCCTGGTTCTTTCTTGTAATGTTAAAATAGCAGGCAGTGCAGCCTTCCAGGCTGATCTGCTGCATTGTACTTAGAGTAAATGCTAATAAAACATTTATTGACATTTAAATATTGGAAATTCATCATGAGCCATAAAAGGAACATCAGTGGATTCTTTAAAAAACCCTACTTTGGACTCCAAAATTAGAAGAGCTCTCTGGCTTGGTTCAAGCACCTAAAAGCCAGGTTGTTGATTGCTTCTGTATATATGTACTTTGGATTGGACTGTAAGCACTAAAGTGTTAACCACTAGGTCAGGGGTGGCCATCCTTGGTGCCCCAGGTGTTCTTGAACTTCAATTCCCAGAAGCCCTGGTCAGCAGGTGTACTTACTTGGGCTTCTGGTAATTGAAGTCCAAAAGCACTTGGAGCGCCAGGGTTGGCCATCACCGCACTAGGTGTTTCTTCTTTCATGTTCTCCAGGGCTTCATGTTGGATACCACAAGTTGCCTTCTCAATTGCATTGTATTTTGTGGGATTTATGCATGGAGGGATTTATGCAGTCTTTTTTCATCTGGAGGGATTACTTCTGGCAATTTTAAGAAAATCAACGTGTTTTAAATTACACTAATATTATCTTGTTAGATTATCTAACATTTAGCAGGTAACACTAAGCAGAAATATGTTTTTAATGTTGTTTACCTGCCTTGCCTTGTGCCTTGGTCTCAATAGAACAAAATCAGACTAAACATGGAGAGTTTGGGCATGTTGTTCCCATTTTCTTTCAGTAAGTGAAGAGAATCTAGGTCAGTGATGGCAAACCTGGGCACTCCAGGTGTTCTTGGACTTCACTTCCCAGAAGCCCAAGTCTCTGTGAATCCACAGAAATGGGTTTACTGTGCGTACTTGGGCTACTGGTAATTGAAGTCCAAGAACAGCTGGAGTACGGGCGCGTTTTACTTCCACTTCCAGGAGTGACACAGGCGGCGTGGGTCAGATGAATTGCAGCAAACCCATTCGTGTGGATTCACAGGGGCTTGAGCTTCTGGGAATTGAAGTCTAAGCAATTCTGGTATGCCAAGGTTCGCCATCACGGATCTAGGTCGTTGATTGTTTTTGTTCTGCTCCTTCACCTGTGCTGGGAAGAGAAGATGAGTCATGCATGCTTCTGCTTGTCCCACCCAAAGCCTCTGTAGTGAATATGGGGTATGATTGTGATTTGAACTGGAGTTGAATCTAAGATACATTTGTAGTACATTTCATTTTTATTTCTCACTTTTAGATTCTTGTTCTGGATGGCAAGCTGCTACGCACAGAACCAGCCAAAGTGATGGAAACAGTCCAGAAGTTCCTTGGAGTGACAAACATCTTAGATTACCACAAAACTCTAGCGTGAGTCCTTCCTGCTACACCTGACTTGTTGGCATCCACCTTGTGGTATAGATGAGAACTAACCTTAGAACTGCTGGGATGTCGTCCACCTTCCTTGGTATTGGTTTAGGATAGTCAGTAGGGAAACTTTGAGACCTCTTTGTCCAGAAATAGAGTGCCTTGTGGTAATTATGGGTGGAACAGAAATAAACACATTCTGCTTTTGTTTCAGTAACAATAGAGTATTCAAAAATGTCACTTATTTATTGTTATCAACCTCCTGTGCATCTCGATCTCTCTCATCATTTTCCCATTCCTAATCTGCCTTCTCTCTGAAAGAGGGAAGAATGCTTAGCTACTGTTGGAAGTCTTCACAAGTATTCAAAGTTTATAAACCTATAAAATCCACTGATTCTTTCTTCTATCTAGCACTGTAGGTGTGTGGTCTTGGCAGGGCACTTTCTGTGGTTAATAGAGTTTTGTCCAACATATATCGTTGTCACTTTTTAAAACTAGTTGGAAGCTGGGCTAGAAAAGAAAAAGTAAAGAGATTTTGTAAATGAAGTGGTACTGAATGTTCTTACGGGAAAAGTATTTAAAATAAAAGGGCATAAATGGCACTGGGGTATTTTTTTTTATAAAAGATAGATTGTGTGTCAAATTTGTCTAGGGGGTGAGAGAAACTCCAAAATTGGGAACAAGCAACTTGAGCAAATTCTTCAGTCACTACTTAAAAGTGGTGGTGGTGGTGGTGAAGCTAAAATTAGCAGACTACTCAAAGTGTAGATCTTAAATCTCTTTCTTTCTCTCTTTCCACAACTCTCTCTTCTACGATTTTGGCCTAATTAGAGTTTTTCTCTGTGGCTGTGCTTGAAACTGTAAAGAACATAGAAAATATTATGATAATGGGATAAATTAATATCTGTTAAAATATAGCTTGCAATGATGTTTGATTTCTGTACCTTTCAGTATGTAACAGTGTCATGCTTTTATAAAACTATAGCAAACAAAAGGGCAAGCGCAGCCTTGGCATCATTGTGTTTGCTCATCTGTCCCCCTCCATCTTTGTTGCAGGTTTGATCCTAAAAAAGGATTCTGGTGCCAACTACTGGAGGGAGGGAAGATCAAGTGCTTGGGAAAAAGCAAGGGAAGGAAATACCCAGAGATGGATTTAGATGTGAGTATTTTAGGCATGAGATATGAACTCCTCTCTCTTTTTGAAGTTACTGTTGTGATTATTGATGCAGCTGCTGAGCTGGCTGATCTTCTGAGTTGTACAGAACATAGGCCTGTTGGCAGGAAGCATCTCAATATTCTCTGGAAAAGATAATAATGCTGGAAAAGAAGAAGATGAAATATGAGAGGGATTGACTTGCTAAAGGAAGCCACAGCCTTGAGTTTACAAGAGCTGAGCGGGACTATTGAGGACAAGACGTTGACATTTTGGAGATCACTTATTCACATGGACATGATATGTTGGAGGCAACTTGACAGCTTTTCATGCTGATCCTCCATTGAATTAGAAGAAAAGTTCCCCAGTGCAGTGTAGGAATTGTGAGGATTCTCCAACCTGGAAAAGTTGCATGGGAGGGCTAGTTCTGTTGGAGTCTGTCTCCACCCACTTTTGCACAGAAGCCATATTTGCCAAAACTGTCCTTCCCATGCAGCTTGGGACTCCCATGCTGTAGCACAGGGGTGACCAAACTTTTTTGTGCCGGTCATGTGGTTAAGCAGGCCTGTCACATGGTTCCTGCTACCATAAAATGCAAACACGTTTATGACAGCCATGGGTGCATTTACGGCAGCATTATGTTCGTGCGCAGGCATGTTATACGCATGTACATTTTACTTCCACTTCTGGTAGCAGCAAGGGTGGCACAGGCCAGGTCCAGCCACCCCTGCTGTAGCAGGTTTCTCTTCTTCTTGCTCAATGGACAAGCAACAAGGAAACGGCAGGAAAGTGAGAAGGTTGTCATTACCTCCTGGTCGTTTGAAGGCCATGGAGGGTCTTTGCTAAATTATGGGAACAGAAGTCCTTTAGATATGAAAGTCCTGTCCCTTATGATTGGCCCTTCCCACACATCTCTTTCCTTTACGTTACTTTGAAAACTCTAGGTAAAGGTAAAGGTTTCCCTTGCTCGAAAGCCAGTCGTATCCGACTCTAGGGTGCAGTGCTCATCTCTGTTTCTAAGCCGAAGAGCCAGCGCTGTCTGCTTCTGCAGACGTTTCCGGAGCGCACGGAACGCTGTTACCTTCCCACCGAAGTGGTCCCTATTTATCTACTTGCAATTTCTTGCTTTCGAACTGCTAGGTTGGCAGGAGCTGGGATGAAGACGGGAGCTCATTTCCGTCCTGCAGTACTCGGGAATCAAACTGCTGACCTTCCGCTTCCCAGTCAGCGTCTTAGCGACTTGAGCCACTGTCTCTAGAAGACTAGAAACTCTAGTGCCATTCCATCAGCTCTTTACACACCCGATCATTGTTGTGGGCTACAATTCTCATCATTATTCCTACATCACTGATATGTTTTCTGCTATGTGTGTTATTAGTCCATCCCTGTGGTCATAGGGACTGCAGTGGCTTAAGTGGTTAAGACGCTGAACTTGATGACTAGAAGGTTGGCAGGTCAGCAGTTTGAGACATGAGTACTGCATGATAGAATGAGCTCCCAGCTCTGTCCCAGCTCCTGCCAACCTAGCAGTGCGAAAGCAAGAAATTGCAAGTAGATAAATAGGGAGCACTTCGGTGGGAAGGTAAACAGCTTTCCGTGCACTCTGGTGTCTAGTCATGCCTGCCATGTGTCCATGGAAACATCTGCAGACACAGACAGCACTAGCTCTTTGGCCATAAATAGAGATGAGGACTGAACCCTAGAGTCGGATAAGACTGTCTTTCGAGTAAGGGTGACCTTTACCTATGGTCATAGGAAAAGGAAATCACTGCAATGCGAAGATATTGTGGAAGTTTCAAAGATATGTGAGGCTCCTACTCAAGAAGTTGCATTTGCCAGCTTGTTCTGCTCTGTTGTGGCTCCTTTGAGGCACTGGGTGGGTTAGTAGGAGGTGGTGGAGGAGGAGGAAGAGAGACTTAGCTTCCTTGAGTAGCCTGGTAGAAAATTGACACACACCTCTTTTACAAGGTTTCTCTGGTCTGGGGGTGTTTCTGCTTAGTCTTCCCTACCGTGATCCTTGATTTATGTTAGATACAAAATGTTCATTGTACGTTGTAGTTGTCAGAGGGATTTTTCACTGTCTTTTCCTTCTTCTTTCTCCTTATTGCAGTCAAGAGCATTCTTAAGAGACTATTATAGGGACTACAATATAGAGCTATCCAAGCTACTGTACAAAATGGGCCAGACACTGCCAACGTGGTTGCGAGAGGAACTCCAGAACACCAGATAGCCACTTCTGATTTCTCTCCTGTATTGAGCAATAGTAGAAAGCGGTCCATGGGGAGGATCCCAGAACCTGTACGCCAAGCCAAGATGACGTGATACGGTGTGGGATGCACAACCAGGGAAGAAGCCTTTTCAGCAATATCTATTCAAAAACCATCAAGGGGGAAACAGAAAAACGACCCACAGCAATTAACACTGGAGCCTGGAAGAAGTCACCTATCAGAGGCCTCCTGGAGCTTGTGACAAGCTACACTCCCAGGCCAAACAAGCATAGCAGACCTCTTCCCATTTGCCCAGGAGTTGTGCTTGTCTGCAAGTGTTGAGATTGCCTCCTAGTCGTCTATAATGCCACTTTCTGGTGAAGAGGATTCATGAAGGACCTGTTCTTTCACACCTCAATCCTAACATCTGTATTATGGGTGGGAGTGAGGAAGGAACAAAGGTATTGATGTACCACCTGAGCTTGGAGAAGGACAACACGGGTGGGTGGCTTGAACTTGGAGCCATTAGCCCCCTGCAGCAAGCGTGGACGTACATATGCAGCTTGGACTCCGAAAGAGATGATACTAATTGAGTAGAGTTCTTAGGCAGAAAGAGATGTTTGGGTGTTGTTTTTTAAATACAAGGTGACTGAAAGACTTTGGTGCTGGCAATATTTAGATTATCCTGGATGGAATGTTTGTTTCCATCATATTTGGGGGAGGGGGTATAACGGGGAGGGGAGGAAAAGGGGTGGGAATACATGGCTATCTGACAAAGCGCTTGGCCAGGGAGCTTGTTCTAGAGAAGGTTATCTTAATATGCCCTAGTCACATAGCCTGCCTGCATTTTTAACATGAGGCGGTTCCTGTGGGACAAGAGGAAGTAGCCCATTCAGTATTCTAATTGTTCCCAGTGCATATGCCTTGCCAGCTTGGAGCAGGTATTCTAGCTGTCGACTAATGTCTGCCAAAAAAAAAAAAAAACTTATGTGCACCAGAGCTCCTGACAACAGTAGTTAAGCATTTTTGTTGTTGTTTGACACCAGAGTTTGCGTTGTGGGCTTTTATTTTCCCCACTTTTATCATTAACAGAGAAGGATGTCCCAAGGATTTAGGTGGTCTGCTGCCATGACAGCCAGGGGTTCTCAACCTGCGGCCCATGGGTCAAATGCGGCCCATGACACCATTTCATGTGGCTCCCCACCGCCTCCACAACACCAGGAAGTGCCATGTGTTGGAGGAAGGACAAAATGGCCATCTGCCCCAAAAGCTGTCTGAGAGAGCGTGACCCGGCCCCCAGCTTAAAAAGATTGATCACTCCTGCTTTAGAAGAACTTTTAAAGGAGGACTGCTACAGCCCTTGAATCGGAAACTCATAGCTTTTTACATTATGAAACAAGCAGAGTTTGGAACAGTTACTTTTGTGGACTACAATTCCCAGAATTCTGAAGCCTGCCTGGTCCGATTCAGGGTCTGACTAAAGCAGTGAGATTTCTGAGCTTTGGCGATAAAGCACCAGACAACCAAGTGCTACTCCTTCCAGTTGAGTTCTTGTGGTTTGCACGATGAGAAGGGCTAGAATCAAGGAAGGCTTGGCTGCTGGAAATGGGATAAGGAGAAGGATGTCACCACACTACTTAGGATCTAAGTAAAAAGATGGCATGAGTGATACTGTGGTCATGCTTCAGTATGAAGAGGTGGAGAAGGGTCTTTCCAACAAATGATATATTGCTGTTAGTAAAAGTTACTAGGAGGAAGTGGCACCTGCATTTTGCAGCTCTTTTAGACATAGTGCTGTATTGACGTTGCTGTAGATTTTGCTCTGAAACAGTTTTAAAATCCTATTCTGATAAGTTGTGACTTTAGTTTCATGATGGCAAACCTTGGCACTCCAGATGTTCTTGGACTTCAATTCCTAGAAGCCCAAGCCCCCATGAATCCACATGAATGGGTTTACTGCGATTCATCCAACCCACATCGCCCTCATCACTCCCGGAAGCGGAAGTAAAACGCGCACATATGTGTGGATTCACAGGGGCTTGTGCTGCTGGGAATTGAAGTCCAAGAACATCTGGAGTGCCAAGGTTCGCCATCATGGCTTTAGTGTAAGGCAAGAGACAGGCCTGGTGGAAAAGCCTCATCAGAACAGTGTCCTTCCCTTTACTGATGAAATGTTCTTTATACCTGAAGAACATAGGGTGCCTTAATACACCAGTCCCTATTACTGATCCCCCCCCCCCTGTTTCTTACTTTGTCTACTGTCACAGAGATCAAGCCACAGGTTTAGGTGATAACCCGTATGAAAAATGCATGTGACGACCCTTAGCAGAGAATTCTGGAAATGGCTTTCAGAAATAATCTGCAGAGGGTATTTCAGCAGTTGCCCCAAAGTATATCCTCATCATGTCTTTTGTGATTATCAGGCTGCACTATTGTCTGTATCTTTCTCAGCATCAAAATAGTTCATGGACCTTTTATGAATAACTCCTGAACTGAGTTCCTAGAGAGTAGCATTTTATAATGTGGCACCATCACATTGCCAAAGGAACAAATATATGAAAAAGCTAACTAGATATGGTCTCCTCCTTTGAAAGTATTAAGGTGGAGTGCTCCCAAATGTCGGTGTGTTTTAACCTGCTGTGTCTCGGGAAACAGCAGCTTTCTACCTGGTCAGTAATCAAAACAAGGCACCTTTTCCCCAAGCTGAGCAAATGCCACAAAGAACATATCAAGCTCTGGGTGTCAAGAAGGACAAATTTTGATTTCTTTGAATGGGGTCCCCCCCTTGTTATGTTTGCATGAGATTCTGTATGATTTCCCATTGGAAAAGGGCAATATTTTCATGGTGGGAGGGAGGAAAAGGGAAGGAGTACTTTTGAGAATCTTGTCTCCAGTATTTTTAATCTGTATTTGAACTCATTTTGGATTCAGAAAACTGTCACTAATGTAAGGTCCACTTGAACTAACTGCTAATAAAACTGGGTTGTCTGGTTTTTTTAAAAAAAAATGGGGCCCACATATTGAATTGAGTATATTTTTTTCATCCCTTTCATTGAATCTGAAAAGACGAAACGGAACTATAACTTTTAAAGCCTCAGCAAGCCAGTTTTCATGCAACATGTTAGGCCTGCGATTGTATATAAAACATCTCTGACCTTGAATAAGGATTTGGCCTTTAAACAGAAACTTGGGGAAATCGCAGCTGGTGGGTACTGTCAGCTGAAGTAAATTAACAAAAACACAGCAGTTAATGAATGCACTGGTTAACACTAAAACCAGATAATGTCGGGGAATTTGAGAAACACTTGCACTGCACAACGTTAACGTTGTGCAAAGCAAAGGTTTTCCTCAAATTTCCCAATATTGATCTCTGCCCCAAAGCCCACACTTGGGGACCAGCCCTGCAGGCTTTGGGGCAGAGATCTCCGGAGGCCCCCTTGCTGAGGGGCGCAAGGGTGTCTCGGTAGACCCAAGCATCCAATCCCCAGTTAAGGGAACTGGGCATTGGACGCTCTCCTCCCTTCCCCGAAAGGAATCCGGCGTTCGGACGCTCCAGTCACTGGGTTCCTTTGGGAGAAGGGAGTCCGCCTTCCCCCAAAGGAAACTGGGGATGGGATGCTCTGATCGCTGGTTTCCTTTGGAGGGAAGTGGGTGCACGTGCACTTTCCCCCAAAGGAAACCAGCGATCGGAGCTCCGGTTTCCTTTGGGAGGATGCGCATGCAGACACACCTGCAGCTCATCCTGGAAGGGAACGGGCCAGGTGCTTGGCTCCTTCCTTGCCAGGACAGGCTGCGGGTGAGTGCAGACACACCCACAGCTCACCCTGGTGGGTAACGGGCTAGGCACTTGGCTTTCCCTTCCAGGAGGGCTGCATGTGTGTGCAAACACACCCGCACCACACCCTGGAGGGGAATGGGCCAGACGCTTGGCCCCTTCCCTGCCAAGATGGGGTGCGTGTGTGTGCAGACACACACCCACAGCTTGCCCTGGGAGGGAACACCTTTCTCCGAAAGGAATCTGGCATTCGGAGCGTCTCAACGCCAGCTTCCTTTCGGGGAAGCCAACGCTCACCGGAGAACCAAGTCCCAAAGTCAGCAGGGCTGGTCTCCACCTGGGAAGGCACTTCCCAGGCAGAGACCAGTCCTGCCGACTTTGGGGCTTGGCTCGATCCGCCTGCCTCTTTGGAAAGGGTGAGGAAAGACAGCTAGGGTGTAATTCGAAGGAGGAAAGGAAGGCGAGAGCCAACACCCAAAATATATAAAAATATAAGCGAAAAAGTATAATCACAAAAATAAAGTCTATTTAATAGATGGCGTTCTGGATTACCGCGGCAAGTAAGAAACAGCGGTAAGAAAAAGGCAAATATGAGCTTTAAATAACCAAATAGTTACATCTAGAAAACAATAGGTGGATCATGTCGATAAAAAGGACAATCATATAACCAGCAAATATGGTACAGAATAACGATCACAAATAACAGCTTATGCTCAGGACTATCAATCTAAACACATAAAAATCCAACGACTGTACTTATATTAATAATAATAACAAGTACTTATATTTTGATAACAAGCCCATCATACAAAAAGAGTCATTGGCATAAGAAAAAGTCCATCATGTGTGAAAATGTAGAACTGTAGGTATAAAGTGCCAAATAATCCTGGAGAACGCGAATCCTCAGAATAACGTGTGAGACGGAGCAGAATGTAGGGATATCCTTCTGGACAACTGATATTTCGTATCTTTGTCAAGAATCTGTACAATATGTAAGATAGATGCGCTCTAAAGCAACCTCTCGCAGTTAATTCCTATTGGGTCAAAGAGGCAGATGGATCGATCCCCCTGGGCTTTTTTTAAACATTGTGCAATAAACGTATCGCATAACATTAAAAACCGAATAACACTAAGACTTGTGGAACCAAGTTTTAGCATTATCCAGGGTATTACTGTATGTGATAGTGTGTCCATTCAGAATTGGAAGGTGGGTGGGGGGAGAGCAAGCGAACATCCAATGCTGAAGTCCTGAAATATGGTATTCAGAAGTTAAGTCATGGTATGAATTCACTGGAAAGTTATGCAGAGTTCCACAGTGTCTTGCTGATAAATTATTCCAGTCCAGCAGATGAACAATCCTGTTCTTTCACTGGCTTTTGGGCACAATACTGGATGCACAGAAAGCAAAGCATCTGAGTGTCTGGCATTAAGTTGGATGATTAGGTTGGAAGGTCACCAAAGTCAGACAGGCTTTAATAGGACCTAGGGGGGAATGTTCTACAATTGTTAATGTAAGTCCTGCTGAAGCTAGTGATATTGTAGTGGTATAATGATCACTAGAGTAGTTGAATGATTAGCAAGAGAATAGTTTCATTTTTAATCCAAATACACCAGTAGGATGGACGGTCTAGTAGTCTAAGGGCCTGAACATTGGTGGTTCACATGCACCTTTGAACACATCAAATACTATTCCTTTCCAACAGGAAGTGATTACCTGGTCTTCAAAACAGGCCTTTTCTGGCCTAAAACAGCACTAGAAGCAAAGTTGCTGGAGCAGGAGGGAATAGGTTGTGCCTCTCCCCCACCTCCCAAACTTCCGATTCAAGAGCGAATTGAACAACCACCTGTCAGATCTGCTCTGATTTGGATTCCTGCATTGAACAGGGAGTAGTTGGGCCACATGGCCTAAAAGGCCCCTCCCAACTCAGTGATTGTACGTTTTGGGGTCAATTTTCATCAGGGTGTCAGGCCTAGAGAGGCCCTCATATGACTTGTGGGCTACACTTTACCATCTTTGAAGTACATACACTAACGATTAAGCATGATTGTTTTGTGTTTTATTCCAAGCCTGGAATCATGATTTACTTTTCACTCCGGAGGTCGCAGTGCTGAGAATGGTTATGAAAATGGATTTATATACTGTACTGTAATGGGTAGCAAATGAGAAAAGATGTGTTAATGAAAACATAATCCCAGTAGGTGGCAGCATCTTCTTGGGAAATGAATGCAGCTGGCAGGCAAGAAACAGCTTGTAGTGTAATTGTTCTTGCAGCGGATTAGCGATAAGGGACTGTGCGTGGGTGCGCCCACATACAGCTGCCGTTTTGTGTGAAATGGTGCCCTAAATATTGAAGCAGCTTTGATGATTCACTCTTTAAAGACTAGAAATTGTGCTAAAGGTGGACATTTCTACAACAGGCCTTGTTACTCTTTGATTCCACGCTGAGTTCCGTGCAGTTGCATTTTAACCAGCAAATGGTGTTACACAGCAGCTAAAATCTTGTTCCTTAGCAAAGTAGGTGGCAACTAAAGTAGCCCAAGGGAATCCGTGGCGTTGATTTGCCAAGTCGCGATCAATGCAGTGGGTCTACTCTAGGTGTGACTTACTGTGCTGAGCAACTGGATTCCAGCCATTTTTTATCAGTTGCACCCTGTTCTGAAATGATGCCCTCCCATGGATTAGTTGCCAGCCACATTTCTAAATGGTGAACAACTGTGCCTACTTATTGTGTTGTCAGAAAAAGATCTCAAATTTTGGGCTGTCCATGCGAGTTGTTTCAGGATCACCCATAGAAATTGTGCCTTGTTAAACTTGGGAAAGGAACTGCGGTGGCTTAGTGGTTAAGATGCTGAACTTGACGATTGGAAGGTCGGCAGGTCACCAGTTCAAGACCCAAGTGCTGCATGATGGAGTGAGTTCCCACATCTGTCCCAACTGCCAACCTAGCAGTTCAAAAGCAAGAAATTGCAAGTACTGTAGATTAATAGGTACAACTTCAGTGGGAAGGGATACAGCATTCTGTGTCTAGTCATGCCTGCCACATGACCATGGATATGTCTGCAGACTGGCTGTAAACAGAGATGAGCAATGATCCCTATTACGACTAGGGTTCAATGGACAATAACTGAAGGTTCATTCTTGTTTTTAACAAGTTTCTAGTCCCCAAGGTGGAATTATTTTTGTGACACATGGGAAAGACCCACAGAGGTAATGGGATCCACAAAGCCATCAAGAATTTCCCCAAAAAGTACTGCTTTGTTGCACATACAGCTCAGAAAAAAGGAAGGAAGTTCTTGCCTTTGTGGGATGCTAATTACTGTTTTAAAGGTTGAATGGTCTCCTGGTTATTGCTGTGGAAGAACAAGGTCCCCTGGTCCCATCAAGCCACAGGGCTCCAAGAAATAATCCCATATGGGAGAGATTGTTTCCTTTTAACATTTATTGAACAAACACAATGCTCCTGAGGAGTCACAGTGGAGGGTGGGACTGAAAGGACAGAAATGCCTTTTCAAATCAAACTGTATGTCACTACCAACCATCCTTTCTTTCAGAATGGTCTTGGCATGAAGATGGAGACAGGACAATGAATTTTCAAAGGAGGTGTCTTGAATGCAGCTCTAGAGAAAGAGCCATTCTTTCTTTTCAAAATAAGAGATATTAGGACTTCCAACTGCTTGGCAATTGGTCCTGTGCTTGTGGGGTGAAAAAGGCATGTGTAGCACAGGATGGTCATTAATAGACTTGGGTTGTTTTTGGGGTTTTTTTGTCTTGGTTCTGGTTATTGTAGATTATGATAGTTTGGAATGAAGGCATTTTCAAAAGCTATTTGTAAAACTAATTAGTTGCAATTAAACTTCCAGGCTCCCCTCTCTAAGAAAGGATCAACCCTTAACTGCAGGGGTTCCCAACCTAAGGCCCGCGGGCCAGCTCCAGCCAACAGTGCCATTTCATGTGGTCCCCCACCCCTCCAAGGGCATTCAAAAAACAAAATGGCCATCCATTTGAAGCTGTTGGGACAAAATGGCCACTTATCATGCAGGCAGGGCAAAATGGCCATCCAGCCCTTGAAGCTGGTTATCGTTGGCGTTGGGAGTGGTGGGTCGCTCAGGGTGGTCCCGCCGCCACTGTCTGTGGGACCATCCTGAGCCCGCACCACTCCCCACTACCAGCAGCAATGGGACCAGTGATGAGATTCATCAGGTTCACCCCAGTTTGCCAGAACAGGTAGCAGAAATTCCTGCTGGCCCTGCCCATCTAAGTTTTGAAATAAAGTAGTCCTAATTCGGGTGCAACACAGGGCTTTTCCCCTGGCCACGCCCACCATACCACTCTCACAGAGTAGGTAGTAAAAAAACTTGGTTCCCACCACTGAGCAGGACCACCATTATGGCCCCTCAATAGTCTTAGAGGGCATGAACCACCCCCAGGTTTAAAAGGTTGAGGACTCCTGCTGTAGCTGAACAGTGCATTTAAGACTGTAGGTAGCCAATCCATTCCACCAAACTTAGCACAGCCTCATTGTATGTTAGATCTACTCAGCCATCCAACCTCCATTTATACTATTCTGTAAGACGGGCCGGCAGCCTACAGCTCGTGAGCCAGATCCAGCCCATGGCACCACGTCATCTGGCCCACACCCTCATTCCAGCTGCTGCTGCCACTGCCGACAATTGGCCACGGACTCATTTACGGCAGCCGTAAACGCATTTATGACAGCCATGGACACATTTATGGCAGCCGTAAACAGCGGGCAGACCACCAGTCCAGCCTTTTCAACTATCTGAAGGAGCGTGACCTGGCCCTCAACTTAAAAAGACCGAGAGCCCCTGCTGTAAGAGGTATAATTTTTTTAAGGAGTCAACTGGGAAAAGTAACAAAAATGTTAGATGCAGCTGTGCTTCAGGTTATCCCTCCACCAGAGAACAATGATCAGTGTGTAACTTCCATTTTCATTCTCATGCCAACCACATCAAACTGTGCCTCCCACTTAATGAACAGAGAAGCAGAAAACTTAGTTAGCAGGGAAGGCAAGGTTTTGGAACATCACCCTACCCCAATGTATTTGGGAATCACTCTGGATTGAACCATGACCTACAAAAGACAGTCTAAATGCCAAACAGAAAGTTAGCATTGGCATTTTATTAGCATGACAGTCCAAGATGGAGTGCCATGCTAATAAATGCATGGCATGTTGAGCATTTCTGATGATCGGTGCTCTCTTCCATTCAGTGCTACAGACAGAGATGAGATGTTTGCACTAACACTAATGCCTCCAACTTTCCTAGCCATTATGGTTTTCCTTACTTTTCCTTATATCTTATGCAGCACAATCACTAGGACAGCAGTTTACTCTGAAGCACTTTGGGACTTGTGGATTTGCCACAGGAATGTGCTCTCAAGGTCAGATGACAAAGAGACAAATATGTTTCCCAGACCATGTGAAGGGGATGTGGTTTCAGTTAATGTGTTTTGGGGTTGTCTGGCCTTTGTTGTATAATGTATAGGCTTCTAATAAATCCCTTGAATTCTGTCAACAAACACTGGTGTAAATTAACAACACACTTCCTTAGGCTGGACATCTTCAAAATTTTATCTAGAATGGGACTGTCTACATATTTGCTCCAGTCGTTTAAAAAATTAGTGTTAAACTACAGGAAACGGAGAATAGACGCTTTTGAACTGTGGTGCTGGAGGAGACTCTTGAGAATCCCCTGGACTTCAAAGAGATTGAATCAGTCAATCTTGAAGGAAATCAACCCTGACTGCTCCTTGGAAGGACAAATACTGAAGCTTAAGTACTTTGGCCACCAAATGAGAAGAGAGGACTCATTGGAGAATGCCCTGATGCTAGGAAAGATTAAAGGCAAAAGGAGAAGGAGGCAACAGGATGAAGAATAAAGGCAACACTCCCTTTATTGGGGAGTGCAATTTATGTCAATTGTTGCCTGTCTGTAGGTCATTGTTTTGTTTTCCATATTTTATTGGCCGATGTTTGTTAAAAGTTTGAAAGATTTCATCTCTGTGGCTTAAATTAGTTCTACTGGTATCCCATCTACCCCTTGTGATTTATTTCCTCTCAATGCTTTCAGAGCAGCTTTCACTTCCTTTTCTAGAGCTGTAGGTTCTTCTTAGGATTCCTCTTCAAAGGAATCTGTCATTCTTTTATCTCTTCTGTATAGTTCTTCAGCATATTGAAGGAGGCGGGGAGGAACATCGGCTGCACCTGAGGCTTGCCTTGTGGCAACCTCAAAAGCTGCTCTCCTGCCCCCCTCCACCACCGATGCCAGGGGAGGGAGGCCCACGGAGCTCGCCCGGCAACCGGCCGGGAACCAACCACCACCACCACTGCACTTCGGTCTTGGCCTTCCGCCTCCGGCCAGGACTTTGGAGAGCCATTGAGGCTGCAGGCATTTTGCCCTCTCTCCAGCTGTCCTGATTGGTGGGTCGGTCTGCAGACTGCAGCGATGAAGCCAACCACCACCACCGCTGCACTTCGGGCCTTGCCCTCCATCTCCTGTCTCCAGCCAGGACTTCGAAAGGCCGTTGAGGGTGGGAGTGGGTGCACGTGAGAGCTGGTGTTGTCAGTTTGGCCGTGTTGTAGTTTTGCTTTATATTGCATTATATTTCTTATATTGTGTTTTGTACTTATTGTACCCTGTATTAGAGAATTTGCCATATTGTGGAGATTTCTATTGTAATTGTAATTTATTTGTATTTTGTTATTTACATTGTATTTTTGCTTTTGTTACTTTGAATGCTACCTTGAGTTGCACTTGTGCGAGTAAGGCGGGGTACAAATTTAATAATAATAATAATAATAATAATAATAATAATAATGATGATGATGATGATGATGTTTCCACCTTTCTTCTTGATCAGATAGTGTGCTTCCCTGTTAGCCATTCAGCTTTCCTAGACTTACATTTCACTTTGATTTTTGATCTTCTAGACGAGACCTCTTGGTTCTTCTTCGTATAGTTTGTGAATCCACACTCATGGGGGTTATGCGCCTGCGCAGAACGGCCGATCGGAGGCTTGAAAAGCTATTGGTCAAAAGTTTTGGTGGTAAGACTGCCCACCGTACCGCCCACCCTGAGGCGCCTGCGCGCCATTTTACCTCAGTTCTCTTCTTTCCGCCATAGCAGCAGGACGATCGTTGAGAGCTTCCTCAATGTTTTCGCCCTTCTGAGGGAAAGTCTTTTGGCAAACTTTACAAATTTTTTTCGGTGATCTTGTCCTTCGGGCAGGATCGCCACCCCGGTGCTGTTTCTTCCTTCTGGTGGACTCAGTTACCTACTCGCTTCGGTCACCGTTTCCCCCCTCAAGGGGGTGGCGGCTGGCCAGCCCTTCGGGGTAACCGTGTTCCAGAAACTTCCGTTGGAAGAATTTTTCTTTGATGGCCGCGGCCTTCAAACAGTGTTCGGCTTGCCTGAAAAAGTTTCCGGCCTCCGACGGGCATAGCCTCTGCCTTTTCTGCCTGGGGGAGTCTCATCAGAGCCAGTCTTGCCCTCACTGCAAGAAATTCACCCGTCTGGCAGTGCCGAACCGGAGCTACCGGCTCAAAGCCCACCTGATGGAACTCTCTCTGGCTCCCGTTGCGGCCACTTCTACTTTGGCTAGTGTCTCCCAGCCTCCTCCGCCTTCGGCTTCTTCTTCCGCTCTCCCCATCAAGAAGAAGAAGAAGAGGGACAAGAACGGAGAGAAGAAAAAGAAACACGGATCGGAGAAGAGGCGATCGCTCCCGCCTACTCCGCGCACTCCTGTTTCTCCGGGACCTTCGCCGCCATACTCGGTCGCACGATGTCCGTCTCCTGGGTCTTCCATCTGGGGAGGACGGTCCTCCTCGGGATCGCCTGAAAAAGGACGCAGGGCTGGGGCTCCAGCTCGCCCACTTCAGGTACTCCCGTCACCGCCTCGTGGGAGGGCCCGCTCGCCTATGAGACAGGCCTCCGTCTCCCCAAGGCCCAGGACTCCGACGCTCGACGACGCGGCAATCACCATGCCGGCCACCATTTCATCGCCGATTCTACCGGCCACCGTTTCGTCGCCGACCCTACCAGCCACCGTTTCGTCAGCCACCATTTCGTCGCTCCCGACGGTGGGGGATCCATCCCAGATGGAGTTCCTCAAGGGGATGTTTGAGGTCATGGCTCAGACTTTTGCCAACCAGTTTAAGACCTCCATTCCTGCGGCCTCTGCGGCTCCGGTACCGACCACCGCAAGCCCCAGGGATGCTGGCCCTGCTGTGGCCCCTCCGACCTCCCGAGGGTCGAGTGTCCGCTCCGCTGGCCCACCCACATCGTCGCGGGTTGGTCCAGACGTTGATGCGGTGGACTCCCATCCCGCCGGCCCGCCCAGGCCGTACTGGCGCGGTCCCGACGTGGATGTAAGAGTTCCTCCCTCGTCCTCCGATGACTCCAGCGCCTCTTCGGAGGAGGACGAGGGAGACGTCGACGCCGAAAGGACGGCGGACCAAGCCATCGGCGCGGTTGACCCACCGCGTGGTGAGGATCAACGCTCGCTTACGGCCATGCTGACGCGCCTGGGGACCGCTCTGAACCTAAAGGTGGACCAGCCGCCACTGGAAGGTGAGGACCAAATGACCGCCAAGCTGGACAGATGGGCGGTACGGCCGGTCCATATCACCATGCTTCCGTCTATGTTGACGTTGGCGAAGGCGACATGGAGGAAGCCGGTGCCAGCGCACTCCGTTTCGTCCAGGCTCGATGGCATGTATAGAGTCCTGGACGAGAACGTCGAGTTCCTGCAGGCGCACCCCCTGCCAAATTCCCTGGTGGTCAAGGCTTTTCAACACAGGACGGCCACCAGCGGGTTCCCGGTGCCTTCGACCCCGGAAGGGAAGAAGCTGGACGCGGCGGGCCATAAATTCTACGCCACCGGTTCCCTCTTCCTCCGCGCCGCCAACTACTCGGCTGCCATGGGCCTGTACCAGTCTCACCTCTGGGAGCGAGTGAAGGCCGAAACGGCGACGTTGCCCGCCGACGCCCAGAAACGGATCGACGCGCTGGAGTCCGAAGGCGATTTCCTGGCGGAGCAACAAATGAGAACAGCCAGGCATATCAATGACTATGCGGCGAAGGACATGGCGTCTGCTATCCTGCTCCGTCGTCATGCCTGGCTTAGGGGCACCTCCCTCGATGATGCTATGAAGAAGCTCATCGAGGAGTTTCCCTTCGACGGGCAAGGCCTCTTTGGACAGGACACGGACAAGGTCCTCAATGAGATGCAGCAGACCAACTCCACCGCCAAGTTTTTGGGGCTCACCACGCCGGCTCCGGCTGCCAGGCCGAGGTTCCAGCCCTTCACGTGGCGATACCAGGGGAACCCGCAACAACAGGTTGGCCCCGTGGAACAGCCAAGGTCTGGCTCCTTCAAGCAATGGCGCCAGCACAAGCCCCGCTACCAGCCCTACGGGCACAGGAAGCGTTCGGACGCTAAGTCCAAGTCGCGCGTTTGAAGCTGCGATGGCCGAGTCTCTCTCGCTCCACATCCCGTACCTCCCCCTCCGGAACTTCCTCCGGGTATGGTCAGGCATCACGGACGACTGGTGGGTCTTACAGATCTTGTCCTCTGGCTACGCCATCGAGTTCGTGCGGGCACCTCGGGTAGGACGACATCGTCTCACCACCTCGTCCCCCCATTTGTAGGAAGAAATATCAACTCTTCTGTCCAAGGGAGCCATCGAGCGGGTGGCGCCGCCCGACTGGGACAACGGCTTCTACTCGAGGTACTTCGTGGTTCAGAAGAAGGACGGAGGACTTCGCCCGATTCTGGACCTGCGCCGCCTCAACAAGTGCATCCACACCAGGAGGTTCCGGATGGTGACCCTGCAGACCGTCCTTCCCCTCATCAACAAAGGGGACTGGTTCACAGTCATAGACCTCAAGGACGCTTACTTCCATGTCTCCATCCTCGAGGAGCACCGACGGTTCCTCCGATTCTGCATCGGCGATTCGGTGTACCAGTACCGATGTCTACCATTCGGTCTGGCCACGGCACCACGAGTCTTCACCAAATGCATGGCTCCAGTGGCTGCCTTCCTTCGCCAGCGGGGAATCAGGGTCTTCCCATACATCGACGACTGGCTGATTGTATCCCCACCAGCTCGTCGGCCATTCGGGACACGCAGTTCACGGTCCACCTCATGGAGAGTCTCGGCCTCAGGATCAACTTCACCAAATCGAAGTTGATTCCCTCTCAACGCGTCGAGTACATCGGAGCGGTACTCGACTCGCTTGCCACCAGAGCCTTTGCACCCCAGAAGCGCTTGCAGGACATCGCGCAGGGAGTGAACGACCTTCGCACCAAACCATGCATCAGGGCAAAAAAGGCTCAAAGACTGCTAGGCCTTATGGCCTCAACGACGGCTGTGGTCCCTCACGCCAAGTTAAAGTTCCGGTCCCTACAGTCGTGGCTTCTGCACGAATTCGACGCGCTCCGGGAGAGTCAGTCCAAACGGCTAACTCCGTCTCCGGAGCTGAGGGACCAGCTGCTGTGGTGGACGACGCCACTCAACGTGACAACGGGGAAGAGCTTTTACCCCCCGCAACCCTCGTTGCAAATATTGACCGACGCAAGCAACCTCGGCTGGGGGGCTGCCTGCGGGACTCTCACGGTCAACAACCCTTGGTCGCCTCAGGAGATGGCGCACCATATCAACTACTTGGAGCTACTGGCCATTTGGAAGGCCCTCCGTTCCTTCGAGACCTTGCTCATGGGCAAGGCGGTCCAAGTGGCCTCGGACAACACCACGGCTGTGGCGTATCTGAACAAGCAGGGAGGAACACGATACACCACCCTTCTTTACCTCGCCGTGCAACTCTGGGAGTGGTGCCTAGAGAGGCACATTTTCCCGATTGGAGTGCACATTCAGGGCAAGCTGAATGTCCTGGCCGACCATCTCAGCCGCCTCACCTCGACGACCCACGAATGGGAACTGAACGACGAGGTGTTCCAGTCGCTTTGCAAGGACTGGGGGACTCCGAACATCGACCTCTTCGCATCGGAGTCCAACATGAAATGCCACAGGTACTGTTCCAGGGCGGGCATCGGTGTGAACTCTGAGGGCGATGCCTTCATGAAACGGTGGGATCAGGACTATTTCTATGCTTTTCCTCCGTTTCCTCTGATCCAGAATGTCCTCACCAGAATGCTTCAGCACAGGACCAGGGCCATCCTAGTGGCCCCAGCATGGCCTCGCCAACCATGGTTTCCGCTGCTGTTGCGCATGTCATATCAGTATCGCACGCTACCGGAGTCACCAACGCTTATCCAAATGGAGCAGGGCCAGCTCCACCACTTGGACCTGCCCAGCCTCCACCTCACCGCATGGAGGATAACCCCAGACTGTCCAGGATCCTGGAACTAGCCAGGCGCCCTTCCACAAGGAAGTCCTACGCTTCCAAATACAGACGCTTTTGTGCTTTCCTGGCATCTCAGCAGACCCCCCTCTCGCAGGTGGAACTGCAGGACGTCTTGACCTACCTCCTCCATCTGGCGAAGTCTGGCCTCAGCATCGCCTCCATCCGAGTACACCTCGCAGCGGTGGTGGCTCACTCTCCAGCTGGCTCACCCGCTTCTGGCGCTTTCCGCGACCAAACGGTGAAACGTTTCCTCAAGGGATTGCGGAACGCCTTCCCTCCGGTCAGGACTCCGACGGCCCAATGGTCACTCTCTACCGTCCTTAACGCGCTCACCAGGACTCCTTTCGAGCCCATGGCTACCGCGGATGCTCGTCTCCTCACGTGGAAGACGGCTTTTCTTGTGGCCATCACGTCTGCTCGGCGAGCTGGTGAGCTGGTCGCCCTGCGGGCAGACGCACCCTTTCTCCAATTCTTCAATGACCTGTGGTACTCCAAGCGGACATCACCTTCCTCCCCAAGGTGGTCTCCCAGTTTCATATGGCACAGACTATCTCCTTGCCAACATTCTTCCAGAACCCCACTAATGCCCAAGAAAGGACTTGGCACACGCTGGATGTCAAACGGGCTTTATTGTTTTACACCAGCAGGACAAGGGAGTTCAGGAAGTCGCAACGACTTTTTGTGGTGTATGGGGGCAAGTCCAAGGGTGAACCCATCTCTGCGCAGCGGTTCTCCAAATGGATCACCTCTACCATCTACTTGGCCTACGAGTCGGCATCGCTGCCCCCTCCACCACATGTCAGGGCGCACTCTACCAGAGCGGTTGCAACATCCACGGCCTTTCTGGAGGGCACACCACTTGAGGACATCTGTTTCTTGTCTGTCCTTTACAATTTCAAGTGATTTTTCCATCATCCATCTAGGTTCTTCTTTTCATACTACAGGAATTGTCTTTTTTGCATTCTTCCCTAATAATATCTCTAGTTTCAATCCACAGTTCTTTTGGTTCACAGTCAGCCAATTTTTGATAATGCTATTTATTCTGGGGAGCAGCAATGTTAAAACTACTTACATGACTCACACATCTTCAAAACACTGTTAGGGTTGCTATAAGTCAGATGTGACTTGATGGTACATAACACCAACGGTGCAAATATACTCTTGGTGGTTACAGACATATCAAGTCATTAGGTAAGGATTATCCTTTCCATGTTCATTCCATGCTTTAGTGTATTCACGGTAATGTCTTTGTAACTAGATCAAGTGTATGACTATACCATTAAAAACAGTGGGATTTGCTCCACTTCTAACACACATGAATCCAAATTATTTTTGCTGTCCACATGATACACAGGCTGAATTGAATCCATCCGTGGCTTCTTTCTCCATAGGCAGCTTTTTCTCTCTGTCTCTGGAGGGCTTCTACTTTTTTCATGACTGAGTTATCCAGGTTTTGGAGTAGGGGCATTGATAAAGTAATAGGGTGATATAGTGCTATTCTCATCTATTTAATTAAAAACAACATAAAAGAGCCAGGATCGCATAAAGTAAAGATGAGCAGAAGCAGGATCACAGGAAGGAAGGAAGGAAGGAAGGAAAGGAGGAGGCTGCAGGTTGAATTAGAATCTCAATCACATCACCAGTGTAGACACTGAACTTCCAATTCAATCCACATGCCCAATGTGAGCACTCATTGCAATTTCAATCAAACCACAACAGAGCTGAATCGCTCTAGTTTAGCTTTCTAATGTAGTCATAGCCCATTTTTTTTCATCCTACTGTGTCTCTCTATCTGAAGCAAAACTCAAAGGCCATTATTCTAAATGCACAGATGCAGACTTACCAGACTGTCTTCTGCTATAGATTTAATCAGGGATGTATAGAAAACTATCTCTATAGATGTCTGTATGGCATGGGGAGAGATAGACAGAAAAAAGAGAACTGACCCTTTTAATTTTTCATCCACTGCTGCAGATTCTAAGAGTGGATGGCTGGAGATTAGAAATATCTCCCATTAATTGAGAACAAAGCTGTCTCCTTTTTAGCAACGGATGTCTGGGATTCCAGACTAAAGTTCCTGATTAGAAAGAATGCTGCCAAGAGCCTCCTCATCACTGTAGAAATCATATTCCCTATTATTTTTTTGCTTATGAATACATGAGAAGCAGGAAGAACCTAACATCTGGTTTCTTAACAGGCTTTCTTCTACCGGAGAGAATGAATTAACTTGTTAATTACAGTTACAGGTAATAAAAGCAATTGATGGGTAATTAGATTCTTTTAAGGAAATACATGGCTGCTATATCGCACTGATTTTTAAACCAGGGCTAATAGAAGCTAGACTGCAATTTAGACCTGGGAGAAGAAGAAAAGAAAATACATGGCTGCTATAAATCACTTATCTTTAAACCAGGGGTAATGGAAGCGCTCCGTGCACTCCGGTGTCTAGTCATGCCTGCCACATGACCGTGGAAAGGTCTGCAGAAGCAGACAATGCTGGCTCTTCAGCTTTGAAACAGAGATGAGCACTGAACCCTAGAGTCGGCTACGACTGGCTTTTGAGCAAGGGAAACCTTTATCTTTACCTAATGGAAGCTAAGCTACAATCTACTTGTACGGTATATCAATTTAGCCAGGAATGGATAATTTTTAAAAATTGGACTGTGAATTCTAGTCAGTTTTGGTGACAAAAGAACTGTGAACCTAGGTTTTTATTTTAATTATTAAATATATGTTTCCCACACCAGGCTTGAGTTGTTGGCTCTCAGGTAAGGATAGGAGAATCTCTCATCTCTATTCATATTCTTCCAGATTTATCTGCATTTTCTTGTTATCCTTTTTCATGCTGGGTTGTCAGATTTCCTATTTCTTCCCACGTTGGAATTAATGGACAATTTTGTGCTCCCCCCACCTGCTCATTTATTTACATGATTTTTTTGTAATGCATACATTTATGTGTACATTTTCTATCACTATTCCTTTTAATTTTAATTTCCCCTTAAACATTGTCTCCACATTTATGCATATTTCTATGTGAGAATCACAATTGTTTGCACTGTAAAATGCTCACAGAGTTTTGTGTACGCTCTATTTTTCTGAAACATTCCTTAAGCCTTGCACATGTGCAGGTGCTCCAAACTGGACCATTTCCACCCACAACCATTCTCTGGAGGTGTGGAAATACTATATGCATCAAGAGTGAGAGCTCTCTACACAGAGTACTAAGTTCCTATCAAGCACTGATCACCACAGAGATGAACCCAACATTTCTCTTAGCTTACTTTGAGCCACTTCTCTTTTCACAGATTCCTGGGATTTTTATCCCCCGTTTCCCCAAAAACCTTCGTAGTAGTAGTAGTAGTAGTAGTAGTAGTAGTAGTAGTAGTAGTAGTAGTAGTAGTAGTAGTAGTAGTAGTAGTAGTAGTATAGCTGGATAGCTCAGTGGTTTGGGTATCTGGCTACAGAGCCAGAGGCTGGGAGTTCAGATCCCAAATGTTTATCCTCAGAGAGCAAGTCTGTGTGCCCTTGGGCAAGCTGCACGATCCTAAGGTGCCCCCAGAAGAAGGGAATGTTCTGTACTTGGAAAACCACAAGAAGAATCACCATAAGTCAAAACTGACTTTTTGGTATATCCTCTTCCTCCTCCTCACCATCATCAGACTATGCACAAGTGTGGGGATGGGGGAGGTACCTCCAATCTTCAGTCCTAAGGTATCAGCTGGCAAACAACTCCCCTGCAACATACATGCCCTTTACCTGCAAGATGGCATGATCCATCCCTCCTAATTTGGCTACAAGACAACAATAACAATTACAACAACAAGGAGGTTAAAAGTGCAGCTCTCAATTGTGCTTCACCCTCGATCTTCTCCGTGTCCATCATGTACAGAAAACTGTTCCTCGTAGAGGTCCCATGACTCCGGCTGGGAGGTATCGAACGGAGAGAGGGTGACCCTGTGGAATGCCATTATCCCACCTTCGTCGCCAATTTGATGTAGGCAGATTGATTGCACACGACGCCGGCAGATGGGCTAAACACTACTTTATTGTAACATAGTCAATCTGTACATGAGGCAATGGCAGAGCCTTGCCTCCTTATATATGGCACATAATACATTTGAATCTCGCCCGAAGGCGCCTATTGGTTACAGTATTGCGACGTCCTTCTGACATAATGCATACCTGACATAGTTTCACCTGTGGCGGGAAGGTTTCCCGCATTAGTTACTCATTGGGTGAATTGGAGCTACATGAGCTCCATCAGCTGCGCTAATGGCGAGCAGCTGAACTGCATGTATACACAAAAAATGAATTTATTAATGTTGCACATAAGAGAAACATGCATCTCCTTTGTAAACATATTAGGAGTTGTCCTTAGCTGTTATGCCATTGGCTGCACATATGGCAGTAAAGTTACCATCATCATTATCATCTTTTTCTTCTTCTCCTTGTGCAATATTCATTCCGGATATTAGCTGTCTTCATGGTGATAATCTTCCTGTTCTTCATTCCTTGGAACAGTTCTTCCGAGGACATGCCACACCAATCTCTCAGGTTCTTTAGCCACGAAGTCCATCTACAACGTCCAGGGCCTCTCTTCCCAGGGATCTTTCCTTGCATAACAAGTTGGAGTATTCTATTTATTTTTTTTATATTTCTAATTCAAATTTCTATGCCGCCCAATCAGGCGAACCCGACTCAGGGTGGCTCAGAACAGGATTAAAACATACATATTAAAAACAATTAAAACCCCAACATACCCACCCACCTATTAAAAACTAACCACATTAAAACTGCCTGCATTAAAAAAAGATGGGGAGGCTTCATTTTATAAGTCAACAGGCGGGGGCCACTCTTCCATCTGGGCCCCACACCTGCCCTACCAACCAGGTTTTTAATTCTTTTCTGAAAGGCAGCAGCTCCGTCTGCTCCCGTAACTCTACTGGCAGGATGTTCCACAAGGCCGGTGTGGACATGGAAAAGGCCCTCCTTCGTGTGCCAGAGACGCGAGCCCCTCTGGCAGATGGAACAATTAGAGAGCCCCTCTGGTCTGCTCTGGTTGGACAGACAGACACTCTTGGGATGATGTGGTCTCTTAGACATCCTGGCCCACTATCATGTAGGGCTTTAAAGGTCAAAACCAGCACCTTGAATTGCACCTGGAGACAAACTGGTAACCAGTGCAGCTCCTGAAGCAATGGTGAGGTGTGAGCATAACGCCCGCACCCCATCACCACCTGGGCTGCCGCATTCTGCACCAGCTGTAGCCTCCGAATGGTCATCAAGGGCAGCCCCATGTAGAGTGCATTGCAATAATCTAGCCTAGAGGTCACCAGAGCATGTGTGACCATGAGCAGGGAGTCCCAGTCCAGGAGCAAACCAACTGATGGATGACGCGAAGCTGTGCGAAAGCCCTCCTGGCCACAGCTGCCACCTGATCTACAAGTAGCAGTCCCGAATCCAGGAGGATCCCTAAGTTGCGTACCGGGTCTGTCTGGGGCAAAGCAGCCCCATCCAAGACCAAAGTTGGCAGCTCCCTGGATAACGCGGGGGCCCCTATCCATAGCCACTCAGTCTTGGAGGGATTCAATTTTAGCCCGTTGTCCCCCATCCAGACCCGAACAGCTTCCAGACATCTGGATAGGAAATTGACCACATCACTGGGGTCCCCACGGGCCGAGATGTACAGCTGGGTATCATCAGCATACTGATGATACCTCACCCCATTGGAACGGATAATCTCGCCCAGCGGCTTCATGTAAATGTTGAATAGGAGAGGAGAGAGCACCGAGCCCTGAGACACCCCATAATGTAGGGGCCTAGGAGGGCTGGACCTCTCACTCTCCAACCACACCGACTGGGTCTGGCTGTCCAGAAATGAGGAAAACCAGGATAACACAGTACCCTGGATCCCCAATCCTTTGAGCCGTTCCAGAAGGATACCATGGTTGACAGTATCGAAGGCCGCTGAGAGGTCAAGAAGGGCAAGGATGGACAGATGACCACCATCCTGCTCCCGCCAGAGATCATCTACCAGTGCAACCAATGCCGTCTCTGTACCATTTCCAGGTCTGAAACCTGAATGAAAGGGATCCAGATAATCCGCTTCATCCAGTACTCGCTGCAGCTGTCGCACCACCACCTTCTCCAATACCTTCCCCAAAAAGGGGAGGTTGGAGACCGGCCTATATTTAGCTGGAACTGCTGGGTTGAGGGATTATTTCTTCAGGAGGGGACGCACCAAAGCATGTTTTAAAGGTGCAGGATGTCATGGTTTCCACATGCAACCTTGTCTTGATTTTAAGGTGACATTTTATTCATGTAATGTTAAGACACGTATTGTAGTTTTCTTAGGTTTAGAAAGGCAGCTCTCATTTTAAAGCACATTGGAATGCCAGGCTGTTAGTCTGACATAACAATGATGTATAGTTAGAATAGTTGCCTCCCCAAAGGGAGGCGGGAAAAATGAGTGTCCAGGACTGGGCACATTCCAAGAACTGCACCTGCAGTCCCCACGAGGGAACAGAGTGACAGCTAGACCACTGACCACACCACGAGGGAGATGACATCTCCACTCATGTCAATCAAACTAATTGCCACAACACCTGCAAAACAGAACTTTCCCAGAGAAAGCAAAGGTGGGGGCCACATGGCAAACAGATGGCACTTGCACCTGCAAACTGTCCCGTTCTCATGAGAACATAGGTGCTTTCCCATTAGATCACCACATTCCAAAGCTCTTTTTCTCTATAAAAAGATCTCAGTTTGAGCACTCAGAAGCCTTGTGGGGGACAAGGGTGGAACCCTTGTCTCTCAACACATTGAACTTGATTGCAGTGGGAGCCCTTGTCCGACAGCTCCCCAACATGACTCTTCGGGGCTAAAACTCAGCCATGAGGGGCAGAACCACCCCAAACTGAAGAAGTTTGAACCTGCTAGGGAGCTAGCAAGATTTTATTTCATTTATTTGTTTTATTAGTTTGTGTTTTATGTAGTGTAGATTATTTTAAGATCTGTATGCAGTATTGTGTTTCCTTCAATAAATCTTCAAAAGCCAGTCGTGTGTTGCCTGCCTTTGCAAAGAAGGAGAAGGAAACTCAGCAGAGCAGAAGTGACTCCAATTGTCCTCATCGCTTCAACAGATGGAGGAGGTGAGAGGGATTGCTCTGTCTGTTAAGGGGAGGGGGAGTAGCAAGTCAGCTGTGTGTCATAAACCTCAGCACTAAGAAGCCTAGCTTCTGCCAAGTGATCAATATTACCTGCCATATACAGAAGACTACTCTGTCCCTGAACCCCAGTGAATTGGGCTAGGGAGAGGAGTGCTCATTAAGGCAGCAGGTCACTGGACCGAAGGTCCACCCTGCCGGTGTTCCCAGGAGAAATATTCTGGGTACCCAACGGAGCCTTTGTGAGGCATATTCCTCCCCCTACGTCCCTGATACAGGAAACACCCCCTCCCGTAGTGATGCATTGATTATAGCCCTGACCCAGCCTCCTGACACCACCTTAGAGGCTTTCACCAACCAGGTGGGACAGGGATCTAAAGGGCAGGAGGTGGTGCGAACAGCTGCAAGAAGCCTGTCCACTTCCTCTGGGACAACTGGATCAAATTGAACCCAGATAACACAGCCAGACTGAGCTCTGATCCCCTCCCGACTCTCTCCATCGATGACAGGATTGAAGCCCGAGTGAATCCGAGTGATTTTCTCCACCAGATAGTCTGCAAAAACCTCAGCCGAACCCTGTCAACCGGGCACTGGCCCCTCCCGGCCAAGGAGAGACCTGGTAACCCGGAACAGGGCAGCTGGGCAATTATCCGCGGAGGCAATGAGGGTGGTGAAGTATTGCTGCTTCACCACCCTCATCGCCACCAGGTAGGTCTTAATAGCAGCCCTAGCCAGTGTCCAGTCGGAATCGCTCTGGGTCTTCCCCCAGCAGCGTTCTCGGCATCTCTTTGCCCATTTAAGCTCCTGCAGTTCTTCTGTAAACCACAGGGAAGATCTATCCCTGCGGGCTCAGAGAGGCCGTAGTGGTGCGATTTCATCCAAGGCAGCGGTAGTCATCCTGTACCACAGGTCAATGAGTGCCTTGGATGAATCGTGTAGCCGATCCAGAGGAAAATCCCCCAGTTCCCTCTGGAATTCGTCAGAATCCATCAGTCGCCGGGGGCGGGTCAATTTAATAGGCCCTGCCTCCCTGTGATGAACCGCCTCCCCCAGGAAGTCCAGAGTCACCAGATAGTGATCTGACCATGGCACAGGTATAGTTTCTAATTTCTGTAGTCTCAGATCACTCTGCCACCGCTCCGACAAAAAAACTAGGTCCCGTGTGTGACCACTTCCCCTGGTCGGGCCATGAATTACCTGAGTCAGGTCCATGGAAGCCATGAACTCCTATGCAACCTCTGAAGCAGTCCCCAGTGAAGACAAATTGAAGTCCCCCAGAACCATCAGCCTAGGGAACTCCAATGCCAATGCTGACATGGCCTCGAGGAGCTCAGGCAGGGAGTCTCTTACCCTGCAAGGAGGCAGGTAAAGGAGTAAGACTCCCAGCTGATCCTTAGGGCCCAACCGCAGGAGCAGGGCCTCACAACCCGGGACTTGTGGAGCAGCGGCCCTGGTGACTCTCAAGGACTCCCTGGCTACAATGGCGACGCCACCACCCCTTCCCTCATCCCTTGGCTGGTGCCAGATACTGAAACCGGCAGGACACATTTCTGGTCTCAGCCAAGTTTTGGTGATGCATGCCAGGTCGGCCCACCCCTCCTGAATAGAATCTTGAATCAGGGGGACCTTGTTGCAGACTGACCTGGCATTCATCAGCAGCAGCCTAAGGGCGGGGTCATCCTGGATCAGCTGCTCAGGACCCAGAGATGTACGGGGGGGGGGCTGGAATAAGGGACAGATACCAACCATCGGTCATGTGTTCCCCGAGTGTGGCCAGCCCCTCGGTACCCACCATATCGTCCCATGCCTGTCACAACCCCAATTTGAGCCCTAGGAACCTCCCCGCCCATCTCAGATGGAGTGCTACCCCTCCTACCCAGCTGACAAGGCCATATACTTAATGTCGTTCCTCATAATATGCCCAAGGTATCAGAGCTTTCTTTATTTAATGGACTTGAACAGTTCTTAAGCAGCTCCCCCAGTGGCTTAGTGGTTAAGGCTGGAAACTGGAAGGACGAGTTTCAATACTCGAGAGATGCACTTGGGGACATGAAAGGAGCCTCATTCGGGCATCTTCTAAAAATCCTTTCAACCCAGAGTAATCTCTGACACACACACACACACACACAAACCACAGTTCTTAAAAGACCCATAGAGATATGAACATTCTGGGTGGAATTTTAAGTGCAAAGCTGATTAAAAGGGAAGTTCTGTTTGTCATTGGCTGCTGAGATTTTTATCAGATTTCAAAGGTTGCCCCAATTCCCTTGTGATATGGTCCATAGCCCATGCATGTGTAAACTGAACCCAAGAGCTGCAGAATGTTGTGCGGTTGCCTTCAAACCTGAGTTCCCCTTAGATGAAAAGATTGAAACTTGCCTGCCTTTCCTGTCCACTTCATCCCTGCCAGACTTTGGCTGATGGAAAATGCTTGAGGAAATTAAGAGTCAGCCTAATGAATACCAGACTGAATACTAGAGAGCTTTGTTTTAACCTGTCTGCATGAAAAATGAAGTGTAGTGTTAGCTAGGCCTCCAATCTCAGCATTTGAATGGGGTCGAAGAGGAGGGGGTCAGTGTGAAAACAAAATTTTCATATCCTGTGGCACATGCAAGAGAGGAAAGAAGAGAATTTGTATTCCCCAAGAGACGTACTTAATGTTCTACATCTATACACACTTATTAAGAAACCATGTTGCAATGATGACAATGGTATTTGCTTTTGTGTAAACAAATACAGAACTGCAGGGCGCTCTTATCATTGGGATCAGATGGATGAGTTTGAGTAAGGTTCAGTACCATGGACTTTCCTCTGTAGATACTCAGTGGTATCAAGTGCCAAGTATGTGATGTTTGGGTTTCTCAGAAGCCTTGCAGAGGGGTAGTGGAAGGTGGATGATGAAGGACTAAGTAATCCATTCTGAGGACAAAAAATTACATTGACATTGCAATTTCCTTCTTCAATAACAAGGGACAGTAGGTGGGAAAATTTGAATTTTGAATGCAGTGTAGGGAAATTAACACTTAGAAACTGGGAGGCAGAAGGGAAAGTGAAGAAATCAGCATGGGGCAAAGGGTTAAACCTTCTCCCCTTTCGCCATAACACGCAATGCAAATTGGCCCCTTTTGGCCATTCTTTTTTCTTAGGAATTTATGCTGGGAGATGGGGAACTTCAATGTACTGTAATGTGAAATTCAGTCTTCAATTTCCCGTCTTGTGTTACTTGTCTTTTTTTTAAAAAAAAGTTGCTAGAGAGCTTTTATATGCATGTTGATGACCAGAAGGTCAGCAGTTCGAGACCCAACTATTGTGTGACAGACTGAGCAACCGATGTCTGTCTCAGCTCCTGCCCACCTAGCAGTTCGAAAACAAGAAATTGCAAGTAGATAAATAGGTACTGCTTCGGTGAAAAAGTTAAATAATGTTACTTGTTGTTGTGTATAGGACAATATGGAATGTAACTGCTACACTGTGCCTTTAAGTCAAATGTAACTGGTTCCACAGGAAATGTATACAATGTAAAGATACATTGTATTCAGCTGCTATTGGAATGCGAGCCTACTACCAGAGATGGGAGTAGCGAGCATTCAACTCACATGGTACAAATTCCCCAAATGCATACAGCCGCGGGAAACCTTCCCGCCACGGATGATGGGACAAGAAGGGCAGGACTCCGGATGACGTCACGCCTACAGTAGCCAATAGGCTACCTTATAACCAGATTCAAATGTATAGTGACTGTATAAAAAGAGTTGTATTGCCACCATTACCTCGTGTTCGTGCTGTACTCCATGCAATATAGATGTGTTAAGCCAGACTACGGCTGCTTCCATTGACTTGGTCACTGAACACCAAATTGGCGACGAAGGTGGGATTATGGCTTCCCACAGCCTAAACATCCCTCAGTTCGACTTCAAGAAGCCAGAGAGATGGGGCCTGTACGAGTGCCAGTTCTGGCATGCCATGGCGGTTGACGACATCCAGGATGAGGACAAGATGCGCTCGCGTCTCCTCGCACAGATTGGGCTTCCCACGATGGAGTTGCCCATGCACATCCTGATGCCCCGAGACCTTGATACAGTGCCACTCAAAGAAATCCTGGCTGCGCTCAGAAACCATTTCCAGCCGCAGATGTCCATTTTCCCGGCGAGAGTTGCATTCCACCGGAGGGACCAGTACCTGCGTGAGTCAGTGGCTGAGTATGCCGCGGTCCTCCGAGCAGCTGCAGTCCCTTGCAAGTGGGCGGACCTGGATGAGGCTCTGCGGGACCGGCTGCTGTGTGGTCTCAGGGACGAGGAGGTCCAGAGAAGGCTGATGGACCGGGACCACCTGACGTTCAACACCATCCTGAGGGCAGCGCAAGCAGCGGAGGCATTGAGGGCCGGAGTCAAGCTGTTCAAGGCAAGGGCCCCACAAACTGACAGAGTATCAACTCCAGTGCAGGCGGCCTGGCGGGACCGTCGATCCCCAGCGTCACCCTCCTCCTCCTCCTCGGAGGCCAGCAAGGATGAGGACATCCAAAAAGTACGGAAGGCGGCAACAGAGAAGCGTGGCAAGGAAAGTCGCCGTTGCGATGCCTGTGGGGCGTCCCACAACCGAAGCAAGTGCCCGTTCCGGAAGGCCGAGTGCCACAACTGCGGATGGAGAGGCCACATCACCAAAGTATGTAGATGACGGCGAGGAGAGTACAAGGGCCCAGCGGAACGTCCCCCGAGGAAACTGGATGGCGTCGGCAGAGTCTCCGACGACAGCGACCCAGAAGTGCATTGCATGTATCAGTGGGTCTGCGGCGACAGCAGCACGGCTGTCCACAGCATGTCCTTGGGACACCCCCATTATTTTGTTGAGGTACAGTTGCAGGGGGTCCCAGTTAGGATGGAAATAGACTCGGGGTCTTCCTACTCCAAAATATCCCAGCGGGAATTCCTGCACATTCCCCCCAATGAGCGACCCAAGCTCAAGGCCCTAAAAACTCAGTTGTGGGATGTTCAAGGGGTTGGGATCCCAGTGTTGGGAGTGGGGGAATTCAAGGTGAAATTCAAACATCACAGGGAGAAGCTGCCCTTAGTAGTCCTGAAAGAGGGGGGTTGCTGTCTCCTGGGAACGCAGTGGTTCCAGCCCCTGGGAATTTTAATAGAGGGTATCCATGGGGTCCTACCCCATCCTGGACATTTGCAATGCACACCCAACGGTTTTCGAGAAGGGGCTTGGGAAATTCAAGGGGCCCACAGTTTCATTTGACCTGGACCCAGAAATCCGGCCCATTTGGCTCAAGCCAAGGAGGGTCCCATTCGCCCTCAAGGACAAAATAGAAGCTGAACTGGACAAACTGGTGGGCCAGGGGATTTTGGTTCCAGTGGACTCTGCGGAGTGGGAAACTCCTATTGTAACTGCTTTGAAACATAATGGGAAGGTTAGGATTTGCGCAGATTATAAATGTACAATAAATAAAGCAATCCGCCCAAATGCATATCCGGTGCCGGTTGTTAGCCACCTCTTAGCCACGTTGCACAGGGGAAAAGTCTTTGCTAAATTGGATTTGGCGCAGGCGTACCAACAGCTGACTGTAACCCCAGCTGCCGCCGATGTGCATACAATTGTAACCCACAAAGGGGCTTTTAAGGTCACGCGCCTGCAGTTCGGCATAAATTCGGCCCCCAGGATTTTTTAGTCCCTTGTGGAACATTTGTTAAAGGGGCTCCCTGGGGTCCTCCCATATTTTGAGGACGTACTGATCACAGGGGGGAGTGTGCCAGAGGTTAGACAAGGTTCTGTCAATTTTCGAAAAAGCGGGGTTGAGGTTGAAAAAGAGCAAGTGTGTGTTCCAAGCGAGGGAGGTTGAGTTCCTTGGGTTTAAGATAACCCCCGATGGAGTAAAGCCAAATCCAAGGTTGCGGCTATCCAAAATGCCCCTCGCTCCACCACGAAACCGGAGTTGCAGCCATTTCTTGGGCTCCTGAATTTCTATCATTCCTTCCTAGCAAGGAAGGCGTTAGTTGCGGAGCCACTGCATAAGTTACTTAAGAAGGATGCGGTTTGGTGGTGGGGAGACAGTCAGGAGAAGGCGTTTAAAGAATTAAGAACATAAGAACAGCCTTGCTGGAACAGGCCACAGCCCATCCAGTCCAGCATTCTGTCTCATACAGTGGCTCACCATTTGCTTCAGGGTATTCCCAAGGTGATGCCTTCACCTGCTTAGGATTCCCTGGAAATGGCATTGAGAGATATGCTGCCTATCTCTCCAACCCGGAGGTTGTCCTTAAGTATCCATAATTATAGCCATTGATACCCTTGTCCTCCATGAACTTGTCTAATCCTTTCTTAAAGCTGTCAAGACTGACAGCTGTCACCACTTCTTCTGGCAGGGAGTTCCATAGACCAGGGATCCTCTGGGTGAAAAAGTACTTTCTCTTATTTGTTTGAGAACTAGTACCCAAAAGTTTCATGGAGTGCCCCCTAGTTCTAGTGTTATGCGATAGGGAAAACAGTTTTTCCTTATCTACTTTGTCCACACCATGCATGATTTTATAAACTTCAATCAGGTCACCTCTTAGACGTCGTCGTTCAAGAGTGAAGAGGCCCAACCGTTGCAGCCTCAGATAGTAAGGAAGGTGTTCCAGTCCCCTAATCATTCTGGTTGCCCTCCTCTGCACTTTTTCCAGCTCCATAATATCCTTCTGGAGGTATGGCGACCAGAACTGTACACAGTATTCCAGATGGGGCCTCACCATAGATTTATAAAGAGGCAAAATGACACTTGCTGACTTATTTTCTATACCCTTCCTAATGATCCCTAGCATTGAGTTTGCTTTTTTCACTGCTGAGGCACACTGGGTTGACACCTTCATTGAGTTGTCCACCAGGACACCAAGGTCCCTTTCCTGGTTTGTCGCAGAGAGTTCAGACCCCATCAGTTTATAAATGTAATTGGGGTTCTTTGCCCCAACATGCATCACTCTGCACTTACTAATGTTGAAACTAATTTGCCACTGTTTTGCCCACTCCCCCAGTGTCAAGATATCCCTCTGGAGCTCCTCACAATCTCTCACAGTTTTCACTACCCTGTATAATTTAGTGTCATCAGCAAATTTGGCTACCTTGCTTTTTACTCCTACCTCTAGATCATTTATGAAGAGGTTGAAAAGCAGGGGTCCCAGTACTGAACCTTGGGGGACCCAACTCTTTACTTCCCTCCACTTGGAGAAGTGTCCATTTAGTGCTACCCTCTGTTTCCTGTCCCTTAGCCAGTTGCTGATCCAGGACAAGACCTGTCCATTTATTCCATGACTGGTAAGTTTCTCCTTCGTATAGTTTGTGAATCCACACTCATGGGTTATGCGCCTGCGCAGAACGGCCGATCGGAGGCTTGAAAAGCTATTGGTCAAAAGTTTTGGCGGTAAGACCGCCCACCGTACCGCCCACCCTGAGGCGCCCGCGCGCCATTTTACCTCATTTCTCTTCTTTCCGCCGTAGCAGCAGGACGATCGTTGAGAGCTTCCTCAATTTTTTCGCCCTTCTGAGGGAAAGTCTTTTGGCAAATTTCAACAATTTTTCTCGGTGATCTTGTCCTTCGGGCAGGATCGCCACCCCGGTGCTGTTTCTTCCTTCTGGTGGACTCAGTTACCTACTCGCTTCGGTCACCGTTTCCCCGCTCAAGGGGGTGGCGGCTGGCCAGCCCTTCGGGGTAACCGTGTTCCAGAAACTTCCGTTGGAAGAATTTTTTCTTTGATGGCCGTGGCCTTCAAACAGTGCTCAGCTTGCCTGAAAAAGTTTCCGGCTTCCGACGGGCATAGCCTCTGCCTTTTCTGCCTCGGAGAGTCTCATCAGAGCCAGTCTTGCCCCCACTGCAAGAAGTTCACCCGTCTGGCCGTGCAAAACCGGAGCTACCGGCTCAAAGTGCACCTGATGGAACTCTCTCTGGCTCCCGTTGTGGCCACTTCTACCTCGGCTAGCATCTCTCAGCCTCAGCCGCCTTCGACCTCTTCTTCCGCCACCATCAAGAAGAAGAAGAAGAAGAGGGACAAGAACGGAGACAAGAAAAAGAAGCGCGGGTCGGAGAAGAGGCAATCGCTCCTGCCTACTCCGCACACCCCTGTGTCTCCGGGACCTTCGCCACCATATTCGGTCGCGAGATGTCCGTCTCCTGGGTCCTCCATCTGGGGAGGACGGTCCTCCTCGGGTTCGCCTGAAAAAGGACGCAGGGCTGGGGCTCCAGCTCACCCACTTCAGGTACTCCCGTCACCGCCTCGTGGGAGGGCCCGCTCGCCTATGAGGCAGGCCTCCGTCTCCCCAAGGCCCAGGACTCCCATTTCGTCGCCGATTTTACCGGCAGCCACCGTTTTGTCATCCACCATTTCGTCGCTCCCGACGGTGGGGGACCCTTCCCACAGGGAGTTCCTGAAGGAGATGTTTGAGGTCATGGCTCAGACTTTTGCCAACCGGTTTAAGACCTCCATGCCTGTGGCCTCTGCGGCTCCGGTACCGACCACCGCAAGCCCCAGGGATGCTGGCCCTGCTGTGGCCCCACTGACCTCCCGAGGGTCGCGTGTCCGCTCCGCTGGCCCACCCACATCGTCGCGGGTTGGTCCAGATGTTGAAGCGGTGGACTCCCATCCCGTCGGCCCGCCCAGGCCGTACTGGCGCGGTCCTGACGTGGATGTAAGAGTTCCTCCCTCGTCCTCCGATGACTCCAGTGCCTCTTCGGAGGAGGACGAGGGAGACGTCGACGCCGAGCGGACGCCGGACCAGGCCATCGGCGCGGTTGACCCACCGCGTGGTGAGGATCAACGCTCGCTCACGGCCATGCTGACGCGCCTGGGGACCGCGTTGAACCTGAAGGTGGACCAGCCGCCACTGGAAGGTGAGGACCAAATGACCGCAAAACTGGACATATCACCATGCTTCCTTCCATGCTGACGTCAGCGAAGGCAACATGGAGGAAGCCGGTGTCGGTGCACTCCGTTTCGTCCAGGCTCGACGGCATGTATAGAGTCCTGGACGAGAACGTCGAGTTCCTGCAGGCACATCCCCTGCCGAATTCCCTGGTGGTCAAGGCCTTCCAACACAGGACGGCCACCAGCGGGTTCCCAGTTCCGTCGACCCCGGAGGGGAAGAAGTTGGACGCGGTGGGCCGCAAATTCTACGCCACCGGTTCCCTCTTCCTCCGCGCCGCCAACTACTCGGCTGCCATGGGCCTGTACCAGTCTCACCTCTGGGAGCGGGTGAAGGCCGAAACGGCGATGTTACCTGCCGACGCCCGGAAACGGATCGACGCGCTGGCATCCGAGGGCGATTTCCTAGCGGAGCAACAGATGCGAACCGCCAGGCATATAAATGACTATGCGGCGAAGGACATGTCGTCTGCGATCCTGCTCTGCCGCCACGCCTGGCTTAGGGGCACCTCCCTCGATGACGCTATGAAGAAGCTCATCGAGGAGTTTCCCTTTGACGGGCAAGGCCTTTTTGGGCAAGACACGGACAAGGTCCTCAATGAAATGCGGCAGACCAACTCCACCGCCAAGTTTCTGGGGCTCACCACGCCGGCTCCGCTGCCAGGCCGAGGTTCCAGCCCTTCACGCGGCGCTACCAGGGGAACCCGCAACAACAGGGGGCCCTGTAGAGCAGCCCAGGTCTGGCTCTTACAAACAACGACGCCAGCACAAGCCGCGCTACCAACCCTACGGACACGGCAAGCGTTCGGATGCTAAGTCCAAGTCGCGCGTTTGAAGCTGCGATGGCCGAGTCTCTCACGCTCCATCTCCCGTACCTCCCCCTCCGGAACTTCCTTCAGGTATGGTCGGGCATCACGGACGACTGGTGGGTCTTAAGGATCTTGTCCTCTGGCTACGCCATCGAGTTCGTGCGGGCGCCTCGGGTAGGAAGACATCGTTTCACCACCTCGTCCCCCCATTTGGAGGAAGAAATATCAACTCTTCTGTCCAAGGGAGCCATCGAGCGGGTGGCCCCGCCCGATTGGGACAACGGCTTCTACTCGAGGTACTTCGTGGTCCAGAAGAAGGACAGAGGACTTCGCCCGATCCTGGACCTGCGCCGCCTCAACAAATGCATCCACACCAGGAAGTTCTGGATGGTGACCCTGCAGACCGTCCTTCCCCTCATCAACAAGGGGGACTGGTTCACAGTCATAGACCTCAAGGATGCTTACTTCCATGTCTCCATCCTCGAGGAGCACCGGAGGTTCCTTCGATTCCGCATCGGCGATTCGGTTTACCAGTACCGATGTCTACCGTTCGGTCTGGCCACGGCACCGCGAGTCTTCACCAAATGCATGGCTCCGGTGGCCGCCTTCCTTCGCCAGCGGGGAATCAGGGTCTTCCCATACATCGACGACTGGTTGATCGTATCCCCCACCAGCTCGTCGGCCATTCGGGACACGCAGTTCACGGTCCACCTCATGGAGAGTCTCGGCCTCAGGATCAACTTCACCAAATCGAAGCTGATCCCCTCTCGACGCGTCGAGTACATTGGAGCGGTACTCGACTCGCTTGCCACCAGAGCCTTGGCACCCCAGAAGCGCCTGCAGGACATCACGCTGGGAGTGAACGACCTACGCACCAAACCGTGCATCCGGGCGAAAAAGGCTCAAAGACTGCTAGGCCTTATGGCCTCAACAACGGCTGTGGTCCCTCACGCCAAGTTAAAGTTCCGGTCCCTACAGTCGTGGCTTCTGCACGAATTCGATGCGCTCCGGGAGAGTCAGTCCAAACGGCTCACTCCGTTCCCGGAGCTGAGGGACCAGCTGGTGTGGTGGACGACACCACTCAACGTGGCAACGGGGAAGAGTTTTTACCCCCTGCAACCTTCGCTGCAAATATTGACCGATGCAAACAACCTCGGCTGGGGGGCTGCCTGCGGGACTCTCACGGTCAACAACCCTTGGTCGCCTCAGGAGATGGTGCACCATATCAACTACTTGGAGCTGCTGGCCATTTGGAAGGCCCTCCGTTCCTTCGAGACCTTGCTCATGGGCAAGGCGGTCCAAGTGGCCTCGGACAACACCACGGCTGTGGCGTACCTAAACAAGCAGGGAGGAACACGATCCACCACCCTTCTTTACCTCGCTGTGCAACTCTGGGAGTGGTGCCTGGAGAGACACATCTTCCCGATTGGAGTGCACATTCAGGGCAAGCTGAATGTCCTGGCCGACCATCTCAGCCGCCTCACCTCGAAGACCCACGAATGGGAACTGAACGACGAGGTGTTCCAGTCGCTCTGCGAGGCCTGGGGGACACCGAACATCGACCTCTTCGCATCGGAGTCCAACATGAAATGCCACAGGTACTGCTCCAGGGCAGGCATCGGTGCCAACTCCGAGGGCGATGCCTTCATGATGGGATCAGGACTATTTCTACGCTTTTCCTCCGTTTCCCCTGGTCCAGAAGGTCCTCACCAGAATGCTCCAGCACAGGACCAGAGCCATCCTAGTGGCCCCAGCATGGCCTCGCCAACCATGGTTTCCGCTGCTGTTGCGCATGTCATCTCAGTATCGCACGCTACCGGAGTCACCGACGCTCCTCCGGATGGAGCAGGGCCAGCTCCACCACTCGGACCTGCCCAGCCTCCACCTCACCGCGTGGAGGATAACCCCAGACTGTCCAGGATCCTGGAACTAGCCAGGCGCCCGTCCACAAGGAAGTCCTACGCTTCCAAATACAGACGCTTTTGTGCTTTCCTGGCATCCCAGCAGACCCCCCTCTCGCAGGTGGAACTGCAGGACATCTTGACCTACCTCCTCCATCTGGCGGAGTCTGGCCTCAGCATCGCCTCCATCCGAGTACACCTCGCAGCGGTGGTGGCTCACTCTCCAGCTGGCTCGCCCGCTTCTAGCGCCTTCCGCGACCAAACGGTGAAACGCTTCCTCAAGGGATTGCGGAACGCCTTCCCGCCGGTCAGGACTCCGACGGCCCAATGGTCACTCTCCACCGTCCTTAACGCGCTCACCAGGACTCCTTTTGAGCCCATGGCTACCGCGGATGCTCGTCTCCTCACATGGAAGACGGCTTTTCTGGTGGCCATCACGTCTGCTCGACGAGCTGGTGAACTGGTCGCCCTGCGGGCGGACACACCCTTTCTCCAGTTCCTCAATGACCGTGTGGTGCTCCAACCGGACATCACCTTCCTCCCCAAGGTGGTCTCCCAGTTTCATATGGCACAGACTATCTCCTTGCCAACATTCTTCCAGAACCCCACTAACGCCCAAGAAAGGACTTGGCACACGCTTGATGTCAAACGGGCGTTATTGTTTTACACCAGCAGGACAAGGGAGTTCAGGAAGTCGCAACGCCTTTTCGTGGCGTATGGGGGCAAGTCCAAAGGTGAACCCATCTCTGCGCAGCGGTTCTCCAAATGGATCACCTCTACCATCTACCTGGCCTACGAGTCGGCATCGCTGCCCCCTCCACCGCATGTCAGGGCGCACTCTACCAGAGCGGTTGCAACATCCACGGCCTTTCTGGAGGGCACACCGCTTGAGGACATCTGTAGGGCTGCCACCTGGTCCAGACCTTCTACATTTGTCCAGCACTACAGGGTAGACACCAGAGCCACTGCGGACGCCAGGCTTGGCCGTGTCGTCCTCACTCGGGGGCTCCGGGCCCATCGCCCTTGACAGTTCACCCTGCCTGACCGTCATCATCTTCATCGTGGGATCATCTCATCCGACTGCCCACCGATCAAGTAAGTGTGAGCTTGCTAATCTCCCATGAGTGTGGATTCACAAACTATACGAAGGAGAAAGTTCGGTTTCACTTAACAGTGATAACTTTCGTTCTTCGAGTATATAGTTTGTGAATACACACTACCCACCCTGCCTCCCCTCTTGAGCTGCACGGATGAGATCAATTGGTTTATCCTGTGCTTGGCTTAAGTATGGAACTGAGGTAAAATGGCGCGCGGGCGCCTCAGGGTGGGCGGTACGGTGGGCGGTCTTACCGCCAAAACTTTTGACCAATAGCTTTTCAAGCCTCCGATCGGCCGTTCTGTGCAGGCGCATAACCCATGAGTGTGTATTCACAAACTATATACTCGAAGAACGAAAGTTATCACTGGTAAGTGAAACCGAACTTTATTCAAGAGCCTTTGGTGTGGGACCTTGTCAAAAGCCTTCTGAAAGTCCAGATAAACAATGTCAACTGGATCCCCCTTATCCACATGCTTGTTGACACTCTCAAAAAATTCCAACAGATTAGTGAGGCATGATTTGCCCTTGTAAAAGCCATGTTGGCTTCTCCTTTAGCAGCGCCTTCTCTTCTATGTGCCTATTAATTCTATCTTTTAGGATGGTTTCCATCACTTTACCTGGGACACATGTCAAACTGACAGGTGGGTAATTTCCTGGATCACCCCTGGATCCTTTTTTGAAAATTGGTGTTACATTCGCTACCTTCCAGTCATCAGGCACAAAGCCTGATTTGAGGGAAAGATTATATATTTTGGCTAGGAGATCAGCAATTTCATCTTTAAGTTCCCTGAGAACTCGTGGATGGATGCCATCTGGTCCTGGTGATTTGTTAGTGTTTAGTTTAACAAGACATGCAAGGACCTCCTCCCTGGTTATTTCTATCTGGCTTAATTCTTCGGTTTCCCTCCCTACGAAGATAGGCTCTGTTTTGGGCATGTGGTCTCTGTCTTCTTCAGTGAATACTGAAGCAAAGAATTCATTGAGTCTCTCTGCAATCTCTGTTTCCTCTTTAATAACCCCTTGCCTTCCATTGTCATCTAATGATCCAATGGCCTTCCTAGTTGGGTACTTACTTCTAATGTACTTAAAGAAGTCTTTGTTATTTCTCTGAGTATTTTTAGCTATATGCTCCTCAAAGTCTTGCTTTGCTTTCCTGATTGTTGCCTTGCATTTGTTCTGCCAGAATTTATGTTTCTGCCTGCTGTCCTCATTCGGACAAGCCTTCCATCTTCTAAATGAGCTTTTCTTGCTCTTGATCACTTCCAGAACAGCTCCTGTAAGCCACATTGGAGTCCTCTTGGACCTGGCAGTGCCCTTTTTCCTTTTGGGTATGCATTCCAATTGGGCCTCTGTTATTGTTTTTGTAAACAGCCTCCATGCCTCTTGGAGTGTTTGGACTCTCTCAATTTTCCCTTTCAGCTTCTTTTTTTACTAGTTTCCTCATCTTTGGGAAATTTCCTTTTTGAAAATGTAAGGTCTCTGTGTTAGATTTTATAAAGCAGCTTCTGTCCTCAGAAACAGTCCTGACCCATTTCGATCCCAGAAAGCCCATAGTTCTAATCTGCGATGCCTCACTGATAGGAGGTGGGGGTGGTGCTGTGCCACGTGTTAGACAATGGGCGAGAAGCCCCAGTTGCATTCTACTCCAGATCCCTTTCACAGGCGGAGCACAACTACGCGCAAACGGACAGGGAAGCTCTCGCCATAGTTGCTGGAAAAAAGAAATTCCACGACTTCCTGTATGGTCGACTGTTCACCTTTGTGACCGACCACAAACCCCTACTAGGCATTTTCACCACAGGCAAGCCCACCCCACAGATTCTGTCCCCCAGAATGCTCTGATGGGCTATCTTCCTCAATGCATACCAGCACATGCTGGTCCACCACCTGGGGAAAGATATTAGCCATGCAGATGCTCTTTCCAGGTCACCCCTGCCACAGTTAGGAGACCCTAAGTGCGAGGTGGAGCGAGATCATCAAGTGCTTCTGATCGAAGCCCTCGACTCACCCTTGATAGTTCCCGCACACCTTGCCAAAGCCACAGCGAAGGACAAGACCTTTTCCCTAGGGAGCTCCTGGGTTCAGAAAGGGTGGCCAACGACTTCCCCCGGGGAGGAATTCATGGCTTATGTGAGAAAAAGGGATGAGCATTCCACAGAAAGGGGCTGCCTCCTATGGGGCCAGCAGGTGGTCATTCCTGAGTCACTGAGATCGAGAGTGCTAAAGCTACTGCACGTCAGCCACCCCAGGATCGTATGCTCTTAAGCATTGGCCAGAAGCTACTTCTGCTGGCCCCAAATGGATGCTGACATAGAGCACATGGTCGGCACTTGCGAGAGTTGCCAGAGTTCTCGACCCGAGGAGTCCCGACTTCCCCACAGAGAATGGGACACAGCCAGAGGACTGTGGTCCCGGATACACATAGATTTCGTGGGTCCTTTCAGGGGCACCCTTTTCCTGCTAATAGTAGATGCGTACTCCAAGTGGTTGGAGGTAATTCCAATGTCCAACACCTCGTCACCTGCAACCGTAAAACAATTGTGCAAGGTGTTTAGTTGTTTTGGGATTCCAGACGTGCTTGTGAGCGACAATGCCAGTACCTTCACGTCTGCGGAATTCCAGACATTTATTGAGAAAAACGCCATTTGGCACATCACCTCTGCCCCTTTCCACCCCGCAACAAATGGCCAGATAGAACGCCAGGTGTGGACTACAAAAGAGGCGCTGCGGCGAATGGGCCCCAGGGACCTAAATCTACAGCTGTGCCAGTTCCTGCTGTGCTATAGGGTGATGCCACTCGCGTTGGGGCTCTTACCTGCAGAGCTCCTCATGCGCAGGAAGCCAGCATCGCTTCTAAATAGGTTGGATCCCACAAGGGTGGAGGATAAAGGGAGGAACATAGAGATAGGTGATACCAAAAGTTTTGGAATTGGAGAGCCTGTATATTGCAGGAATTACACCGCCACAGGACCAGCCTGGGTCCCGGAAGTAGTCATTGAGCAAACTGGGCCAGTTTCGTACTGTGTAGAGACCAGCACTGGTCTACTCTAGAGAAGGCACACCGATCAACTCCGGTGTAGGGTTACCAATAGGCAGGACACGGACATCCAGCCACAGGATTCAGCGTTAGGGTCCTCCCCCACCCGTTCAGCCCAAGGGGGAGACACGGGGTACCCTTCGGGTACAAGTGCAGATCGTCAATCCCAACCTAGGGGGGAGGGGATTAATACAAACCCATACCCTGAGGACACCAGGAATACTTTGGGAAAGAGGTATGAGTTTGATGGGGAGGAAGAGTTTAATTTTGATTTTCGGAACTGTTTTTTTTCCCAGAGTGGTCCCCCACCCGTCCAAGCAAAGAGCAGGGTTTTTCGTTAGTCCCAGGAGCCCCCGGTTTCTCGACATTAGAATTCACCCCTACCCCACATTTCCAGCCAGGGCGCCCCCCCCAGTCAGGGCCGGTGCAAATGCAAAACCATAGTTCCCCACGTTCTCAGTCAGGGACGGCACAACCACAGCAAACCACTAACGAGTCCATCCCTCCTATTGCAGGGCAAGAACCAAGAGAGCAGAGAAGTGCAATGGCCCCTGAGCCAAGCTTAGCAGCCGCACGCCCCAAACGCACATGCGGGGAACCACATTGGTTGAGGGACTTCGTCCCATCCTAGGGGGGAGGGATGTTGTGTATAGGACAATATGGAATGTAACTGCTACACTGTGCCTTTAAATCAAGTGTAACCGGTTCCACAGGAAATGTATACTTAAGCCATTTGTAAAGATACATTGTATTCAGCTGCTATTGGAATGTGAGCCTACTAACAGAGATGGGAGTAGCGAGCATTCCACTCACATGGTACAAATTCCCCAATTGCGTACAGCTGCGGGAAACCTTCCCGCCATGGTTTACCTGGACAAGAAGGGCGGGACTCCGGATGACATCACACCTACAGTAGCCAATAGGCTACCGTGTAACCAGATTCAAATGTATAGTGACTGTATAAAAAGAGTTGTATTGCCACCATTACCTCGTGTTCGTGCTGTACTCCATGCAATAAAGATGTGTTAAGCCAGACTACGGCTGCTTCCATTGTCTTGGTCACTGAACACCAAACTTGTGCTCTGGCATCTAGTAATTTTTGTTGCTGTTCAGTCACACAGTCAATTCCGATCCTTTGCGACCCCATGGACCATTGCCCGCCAGGCACCCCTGTCCTCCAGCATCCTCCTCAACCCACCCAGCTCTGTGCCCACTGCATCTACAATACCATCTAGCCATCTCATTTTGGCTGCCTCCTTCTTCTTTTTGCTCTCCACCCTTCCCAGCATCAAGGCCTTCTCAAGTGAACCCTCTCTTCTCATTTGATATCCAAAGTACTTTAGCTTCATCTTTACTATTTCACCTTCCAGGGAGCAGTCAGGGTTGATTTCTTCTAAGATTGACCTATTTGTTTTTCTCGCTGTCCAGGGTACTCTCAAACCTCTCCTCCAACACCACATCTCAAAGGCATCTATTCTTCTGCGCTCAGCTTTCCTAATGGTCCAACTCTCATACATTACCACCGGGAAAACCATTGCTTTGACTAATCAAATTTTTGTTTTTAATATACAGTAAACCCTCTGAAAGTTGACCACCTAAGGGACCACTAAAGGAAAGTGGTCAACATATGAAGGTAGTCAATATATGCAACAACTGTACTGATATGTACATGTGCCTCATTTTATTGTACAGCTTTTATTAGAGTGTCATAGAGAAACACACATACTGAAAACACACAACTATACATTGACACCTGCCACATTGCCATAGAAACATCTGCAGACACAAACAGTGCTGCCTCTTTGGCTTTAAAAAGAGATGATCACTGCCCCCTAGAGTCAGACACAACTGGCTTTTGAGCAAATGAGACCTACCTGTATACATTTCCACCACAATGTACAGAAATTTAATTTTCTTCGTCCCTTCAAAAGATTTTTCTTATTTACACATTCTGCTTCATAATCGGGTAGATTTTTTCTATATGTCTTAAAACAGTCCTTGTGTTTTTAACCAACAATTCCCATCACTTTAGAGTGTTTAAATATTTTAATATTTCTATTGCTACCAACACTATGGGGGAAATTATTTTTATTTTAGCTGTGTATAATATTTCTAAGCTACTTCTAAGAGAAAGAGCCTACCCAAAAAGCAATATAAAATCAGCTTGTTGAAAGAATCCAGTTCTGACAGTCCTAAGCTCCAAATCAGAGTAACATTTAAATACAGTGGTACCTTGCTTTACGAATGCTCCATTTAATGCAATTTTTGCTTTATGAATGAAAATCCATTGAAAATAATGCCTTGCTTGATGATTTTTATTTATTTATTTGCAATATGAAACATTTTCTCTATAAATTACGTGATATACAGTGGCCACTTTAGGTAATACAGTACTGTGTGTTCTACGTTGTGTTTCCCTGTACAAATTTTTCATAATACAAAACGTTCTGGGGAATGCATTAAATTTGTAAAGCAAGGTACCACTGTACTAATAAAAGCCCAGTAAGAAGTTATGTTAATGGCAAAATGTTTCAGATTTTTTTAATTTCAAACTCTTTTAGGGATGCATTTTTCATATTTTTGTGCCTTGCCCCTTAAATTTTACTTGAAAAGAATAGCCCTTTTCTGGTCATTTGTTTCATGTTTCCCTATTTATGTTTCTTTGCAGCCAGAAATCCTCAAAAACTACTTCAAAAAAGGAAAGACAACAGAGAATCAATTTACTCCAAAGGCATGAGAAAGGAAAATTGTCATCAGACCTATGTAGGTACTAGATTATATTATCAAAAATATCAGTTCAATGACACTCATTAAGCCCAAGGGAGATTCTCTGGGCTTTGGCAGCACAAAAGAAGCAAAAAGGGAAGGAAATAAGCAAGCCAGGCTTTGTGGCACATAGAGGCACCCATTTGCCAAAGTAACCTATAAAAACACAATACTGTACCAAGAACATCAAGGCAGAAAGGCCCCAAGCTGTGCCCAACCACCACCACCACCACCACCACCACCACCACCACCCACTCATACAGCCCAGTGGAACACCATCATTTCATTGTCATAAAATTCACCATCCTGGTCCATAGACACCCACAAAAGCAAACAAAACAGTCCTAATCTTCTTTCAAAATATATACTTTTAATAGAATAAATACACAGTGGCTGGACTCCTGCTGCACACGTCTGCAGGCACAGAAGCTGATGACATATTCAACAATGGATGTTAAGCTTTAATTGAGATCTTCCAATTCCCCATCTCCCCAAGTTCAAAGGCTCCTTAGGGAGCCCGTTGACCCAGGGAAGCCTTGGGAAGCCTCAGAATTTGGGTGGGGTGGGAATCTTTGTTTTCCCAAAGTCACCAATGCAGTTCCTGGTCCTAGTAGTGGAACTGGCACTGGCTATTTTCAGATATTAAAGGGCCCCTTCTACTATTCTAGTGACTGCAGTGGCTTAGTGGTTGAGATACTGTTGAGTCTGTGCTGTATATGCAAGCCGAAGCAGGAACTTTATTGAAGCTCAGTTCGGAGTGTTAACAGACTCAAACATAACATAACTACATTGTACTAATGCAGTTATAGTGATATATTTGCATGGACTTAAGGTGGGAAACCTGTACAACCCACTTAGGATCATTGCAAACACATGAATCAGGCACCTTGCAAAAAGGGTGCGAATATCGCAAAGACTTAAGGGCGAACGTAAACTTAAGTAAATGGCGTAATTAACCTTTGGGCACAGCAGATACTGAACTTGACAACTGGAAAGTCAGCAGGTCAGCAGTTTGAGACCAGAGTGCTGCATGATGGAGTGAGCTTCCATCTCTGTCCCAGCTCCTGCCAATCTAGTAGTTCGAAAGCAAGAAATTGCAAGTAGATAAATAGGTACCACTTCAGTAAGAAGGTAAACAGCATTCCGTGCACTCTGATGTCTAGTCATGCCTGCCACATGTCCATGGAAACATCTGCAGATGCAGACAGCGCTGGCTCTTTGGCTATAAACGGAGATGAGCCCTGAACCCTAGAGTCGGGTATGACTGGCATTCGAGCAAGGGAAACCTTTACCTTCTCCCATTCTGAGGCTTCCAAAGGATTCCCTGGGTCGAAGGGGATCCCTAGGGAGCCTATGAACCTCAAGGAGAAAATCAGAAAGTTTCCATTGAAGATTAACGTCTGTAGCTGATGATGCTATCAGCCTTTATGCAACAGGATTCTATCCAATAAATTAACCAAAAATGAATCAAAAAGGGGGAAGCATCACACACAGAGGAGGGGGGGGAATGTGCTCCATATCCACACAAACACATGTGCATTCTTTCTCACACACACAAATAAAGGTAAAAAAGTATCAACCTCACTCCCCCAAACTAAAACACATGAGAAATTTTATTTCTTTCTTCCCATTTGATCCTTTCACTTCTCTTAGAGTGCGGCAGGCAGTGACAATACTAATCCAAGAAACAAAAGAACCAATCAAGCAACCAACCCCCCTAATAAAATTCCCAAAGAAATCAGAAGGAAAACCTCAAGAAAGAATCTAAAGGCGGCATATTGACATAGGCAGGATAATTCTTAAAAATAATCCTTAAAATATGCAAATGGGTAGAAGTTATGCAAAAGATGTATAATACAACAAGAAAAAACAGTTAGCTCTTTTTAAAAAAGCTATCTTGTAACTGATTCCACCCAGTAATATACCTGTATTAGGGTTGGTGTCAAGATTTGAATACTAGTTCTTGATATGACACACCACAGCTGGAAACTCTTTTTGGAGTTGTGTGGCCACTGTGGAAAAGGCCCCCTCCCAAGCAAAACTGCCCTCACTGGTGGACAAATACGGATGCTCTGTTTCTAACGTATCGATAGAGGACAAGGTGATTGTCTTTCAAGCAACTGGATCCCCAACCTGGGCAAGAAAAGGAAAACACAGATGATTCCAGTCTTTGGAACAAAAGTTGCAGTAGAAGCCTATATATTGATGGTAGTTCTCTCATGACTGTAGGAATCGGGGCCGCTGAGGGCCGGAGGTCCCGGAGGAGACTGATCAAGAGACGATACGAGGCATATGGAGCGTGATCAGATCAGTGGTTTATTGGGAAAAAGGCATCATCATATATAGGAGTAAAAGCGCAACGGTGGCAAAAACAGTCATCTGACAGAAATCACATCACCTGTTTACTCGGGTTAATTGGGAATCTCTCAGAGGGAAGTTAATTAACTTGGCCAAACACAGACTGGGGAAAACACCATTGTTTGGGGATTAAGCTGGGGTAAACATGGCCTCTGTTTACACCCGGGGTAAAGTTGAGCTTGGAGATGAGTGATTACTCTAATGGGTAACTGGGTTAGCTATTCGCTCTCTCAGCAGATCCGCTGGTCAGGTCAGGAAATTGGGTGAATCAAACCCTATCATTTATCCACCCCCCTAAATTTCTCTGCCCGCAGAGCCCACGGCTCAAGGAGAGTTCCCCCGAAGTGGCCTCTGCGCGGGCCGTTCCATGCCACTGGGGCATGGGGAAACCACATCTCCCCTTTTAATTTCATTTAAGGACCTGACCGGCGACTTTGCGTAGGAGAGGCATCAGCTGCTGAGCGGGAATGACGCTTTGGGGTTCCTTCTTGGGGCGGCACTTCAATATCAGTGAGGGGATACATTGCGCCAAGCAGCAGACTGCTATGCCTAGCAGGACCTCCCCCACGACCACCTTAAGTACCGTCTGTAGCCACCCCCATGGAATCCATGACCACATCCAGCTCCACAATGAGCTCCACCAGGCTCCCCATGCAGAGCCCTCTCTGATGCCCTGGACTATGGTGTGGAGGTTTGTGAGCTGATTCTGCACCCTGTGGGAATTGTCAGTAAGATTGAAACAACACATACCATGGAAAGATTCGCAACCCAAATGATGTAGCATTAAGAGGTAGTCTATAGCCGCTCTATTGTCAAGTATGGCATGGCGAAGCTCCGCCTGCTCCTGGTTGAGCAGCGCGATCGCCGAGGAGGTGTGGTTGATGGCTTTGGCTAATCCGCAAGCCAATCGACTAATCCTCCGAGCGTTGCCGACGGCTAAGGCCGGCATGCCAACTATGCTGACTGCCAGCGAGACATACTCGGCTGGACTCAAAACTCTAAAGCTGCTATCACATGAGCTGTCTAACTGGGTGGTACGAGTGTGCCTTATGGGTGCTGAAACATTTGAAACAATTGTGCTTGGGGTGATAATATCCTTAGTAGGGAGTAACAGTGTCAAACGACTTATGCAACATGTGGAATCTGATACATTTGCGGGAATGTAGTTAAAAGTATACTGATTACATGTAAAGAACCAACCCGAAGGCAGGGTAACATGAGCATACATTGAACCAAGTGTCTCTGGTTTATCACAAGTCCAGTTGCTGCTGCCGGTATCGAGGCAGCAGTGCTGAGTTCGGCCGACTGCAGCGCAGCCGACCATTCGAGCACAAGTAGAGTTCGGGCTGGCCGCCACTCGCGGAGTGTGAAGAGTGGCTGCGTCAGCCAGCAAAGTCATGGTGAGCCGCAATCCCCCCCAGCGAGCGTAGGCTGCAAAACTCGCAGGGAGATGCGGTCCGAAAATCCTCTTCAGCAGCCAGTCGCCATCCCTGGCGTGCGCGTCCAAAGTGTGGCACAATGGGATGAGACAGGTGCTCAGAATTGAGGCAGAACCAATGTCCTGCTTCAGGCAAAAATCGGACTGGTTGACGAGACCCGCCAACCTTTCCCATAAGTTATAATGCATCCGGGCGGAAAGGTCTCCGTCTGGTATCAAGCCGCTGGCCCCAAGTGGGGCGGCCTGAACGCCTCCCCCCACAAGTAGGGAGAGGGTCAGGATGATGATGGCTGCCATGGTGTTGGCGTGAATTCGGGCGAAGATTGCAGCCGTGAGGTTCTCCGGTGTCGGCTCCTTCTCCTCGCGTTGGAGGGCATCCTCGGCCTCACTGCAAAGGACCTTGATCATCCCCCAGGTGATCTTCAGCGCTGTCGGTGGCCGTCTCCTCCGACGGGTCTTGTCGGTCAGGGTGAGGTCCTCCATCTCCAGGATCGGACTCGGGTCGGTCTGGGTCCACGCCATGTGGTTCCAAGTGAGGCTTGACACACTGAGCTGGAATCCAAACGACACCTGTAGGAGACATAACTGCAGCATACCCTCTCCCCCAGGTTATGAGCGGCACCGGGCCCCTCCATGAAGGGTCCGGTGGCACCCGGTATCGGACCATCGGTCGCGGGAGAGCTTCCGAACGGCGGAGGTGCTTCTCCTGCGGCATGCAATCCGAAAAAACATTAAGGTGATTGTATGTGAACAATACCTTATTCAGACAATGCTGTGCCTGAGCCTGTGACTTGGGGAGGGCTGGTGGCTCCCCCCTTTCTGTTTGTTTGTCAATATAGGACTTGAGCGTCCGATTGACCCGTTCCACAATCGCTTGCCCCTGCGGATTGTAAGGAACGCCAAATGTATGCTTGATGTTCCAAGTGGCCATGAAGGCTGCCAGCTGCCTGGAGCTGTAGGACGGGGCGTTATCGGTTTTCACGTGCCGCGGCTTGCCCATCGCCACGATGCAGGAAAGGAGGTGCTGCTCCACGTGGGAAGCAGTCTCCCCTTTCTGCGCCGTTGCCCAAACGAATTGTGAAAAGGTATCTATGCAAACGTGCATGTACTGCCATCTGCCAAACTGCGGGTTATGCGTGACATCCATTTGCCACACCTGATTAGCCTCTGTCCCTCGTGGGTTGACCCCCCACGAGGGCCCCCCCGGTGCCCCTGCACAATGCTGGCAAGAGCGAACTATGCCTTGGGCTTGAGAAAGTGGCAAATTGAACTGTCTGGCAAGCGCTTTGGCATTCTGGTGAAAGAATGCATGACTCTGGATTGGCGTAGTAAAAACACCTAACACTGAACGTTGCTGAATTTCCTTTGCCGCCGCATCCGCTCTGCTATTGCCCACGGAAAACGGACCCGGTAGGTCTTGGTGACTTCGGATGTGGGCAATATAGAGCGGCTCCGTGCGGTTTCGCAAATGAAATTGAGCAGTGAGAAACAAACTAAGCAAATTCTTGTCTATCGCGGGAGTGATGTATGCTCCCGGTAGACTGTGAAGCAAGTTCCTAACGTACTGACTATCAGTAATGATGTTTAGGCGCTCTTTGGCGAAGGTGCGCAAGGCGAGGTTCACCGCTGCCAACTCCGCCCGCTGTGCGGACTTTTGTGGAAGAGTTAACAGCGTGCGCCAAGCCTGGCCCTCCTGCCAAGTTAAGACGCCGTATGTGCGACCACCATCAGAAAAAACTGTCCTGGCTCCCTGAAGCGGAACCAGCGAGAGCAATTCGAACAAGCTGACTGTCTGCGTCTGAAGTGAGACAAGTCTGGGGTCTTTTGGCAAGTGGTATGCCAAGCTTCCAGTGAATCCTTCCAGAGCTATTGGAAGCGAGTCACCGAGCTGCATCAATTGCTGGATCTGTTCCTTGGTGAACGGGACTACAATTTTGGCTAAGTCGTGCCCTGAAATGTCCCTAGCTCTCAGCCTCCCGCGGTAGACCACCGCGGAAACCAACTCTTGGGGAGGAACGATGTTCCGGGAAGAGGTGTTCGGTAAATACACCCATTCCACGATACTCGCCCCTTTCTCGGAGTCTACTCCTAGAGCTCAGGTGAACATGGATCCTGCCTGTACAATGTACAAATTCAGGATCGGAGCATATGGCCCTGGGGTGATTCTATCTACCCACCTCTGGCTGAGAACTTGGTTGACTTTCTCGAGAGCCAAGCGCGCTTCTCGAGAAATTTGTGTCCGGTCTGGTGGCTGCTTACCTAATGTTAGCAGCGAGAAGAGCGGTTTCAAAAGATCCGTATCCAATCTGAAATACGGTCTGGCCCAATTAATGTTCCCTAAAACCTGCTGCAGTTCTACCAAGGTGACCGAATCCTGTAAATTGATCTGAGGCAAAACTGGTGCTGCGAAAGAGCGGAGAAGCCGATGACCCAAGTATGAGAAGGGCTCGGTTCTCTGCACTTTCTCTGGAGCAATGAGTAAACCTTTCTCCCCCAGGCTGGCCTGGAGGTCAGAAAACATTTCGCTGCCGAGTTGCGGCACCGCGACCAAGATGTCGTCCATGAAGTGACAAACTAACGCTTTTGGGTAAAGGTTTCAAAACTTTGCCAGTGCGTTGTGAACATAAATTTGGCACAGGGTAGGTGAATTGAGCATGCCCTGTGGCAAAAATCTCCACGCGTAACGCTGCGTAGGCTCACTGTGGTTCACAACCGGCACCGTAAAGGCGAACCTTTCCCGGTCCCTGGGGTCTAAGGGAATCGTGTAAAAACAATCCTTGAGATCTACAACTAGGATCTCCCACCCCTCGGGAATCATATTAGGATTTGGGATGCCGCGTTGAAGCGGACCCATTGGCTGTATGCACTTATTGATCTCTCTGAGATCGTGGAGGAGTTGCCACTTCCCCGACTTCTTCTTAATCACAAAAATTGGCGAGTTCCATGGACTCGTGGACTGCTCTATGTGACCTGCGTCTAGCTGTTCTTTAACCAGTTGCTTAAGGGCGACTAATTTCTCTCCCACTACCGGCCATTGTTCTACCCAGACCGGCGTGTCGGTGGGCCACTTAAGTGGCAACGCCATTACCCAAAGGTAAGCGTAGCACCATACTGCTGTAAAATGTCTCGCCCCCAAAGGTTGATATGGACGTCAAGAATGTGCGGCCGAATTACCGCTGTGCCGTCAGCCCTTGGAATCGTGACTGTCACCCACTCCCTGCTCCTAAATGCTTCCTGAATGCCGCCTACCCCCCACACATCGGAGACCGGCTCAATGGCCCACTCCCTTGGCCACTGGCTTCTGCTTATCACGCTCACATCAGCTCCGGTATCTAACAAGCCTGAGAATGATCTATTATTCAGAAATACCTCAATAACCGGGCACTGTTTCCACTCAATGTTGGTCTCCACTGTCGCTAAGACCTGGTATCCTTGTACTGCCTCACTGGCGCTCGAGCGGTCCTCTGACCGGGACTCTGAGCTGTCTCTGAGCCTTCCCTGGCTATCTGTTGGCGAGTGACAAGGAACCATGATCAGTTGCGCTAACGTGTCTCCTTTGTGAATTGTCTGGGGCAGGTGCATCCACAACTGAACTTGGAGAACGCCTGAAAAATTGGAGTCAACGACTCCTGGAATTATAAGAATTCCGCGTGCTCCTGCTATACTGCGGGGCAAAACTAAACCTATAAAGCCCTTGGGCAGTGGACCCATGTACTGGGAGTCCACCAGATAGACCGTGCCTGGCAGGTCGCATGTAACGTCCGCCTGACAAGTCAAGTCTAACCCTGTACTACCCTTGGGGCTGGCCTGGGCCCTCGCAGTGCCTGGAATGTGACCGGAATCTAGTCTAGCTCTGGCGAGCCCTGAATCTGGGAAGTCTCTGCTTGGACCGGGGCCAGAGACGTGCCCGCGTGCCAATTTCCCGAACTCAGACAATTCCTGGCCCAATGGTAGCCTTTCTTGCATTTCGGACACAGGGTGTTTGGAGCCTTGGAATGGCCGGAACTTTGTCCGCCTCCCTTGGATCGGCACTCCCTAGCGAAGTGACCGATCTTGCACAATTGTGACATGCTCCTTGGGTCTTTCCTTTAGGTCTTCTACCCCCTTGCACCGCTGCCGCTAGCAATCCCATCTTGTAGGATTCTGTGCCAACGTCGGCGCAAGCTCTAATCATGTCCGTGAGTGTCAAGTCGGGACGATTGCCTAGTGACTGCAAGATTTTACGGCAGTCTAGATTGGCATTGTCCTTGGCTAACTTCATCATGAGCTCTTGCTGGGCTTCCTCATTATCGATCTGCCTGCTAATCGCCTCCTCCAAGCGATTGATGAAGTCCATGTAGGGCTCCTGGGCCCCCTGTTTGACCGCGGTATAATTCTTAGCCGCCTTGCCGGTCGCGGGGACCTTGAAGAAAGCCCTAAAGGCAGCCTCTGCCGACATCTGGAGAGTGGCGAGTGGCAAGTTGATCTGCGCATCGATGGATTCGAAGGCCCCTGAACCATATAACTGGTCAGGAATTACTGCGCCTCCCATCCTGGCAGCCCTAGTTTGAGCTTCAAGGCGAAACTGGCTGTCCCAAATCAGGTACTGGCTAGGGTTGAGCATCATCCTCATGACGGCTTTCCAGTCATGTGGAATGAACATGGTGTTCTCGCACACTTGCTGAAGCGTGCCCCTAGTAAATCGGCTTTGGAGCCCTGTCTCCTGAATGGCCTTCCGTATAGCCATGAGCAGCTTATACGGGACTGGTGAATGAACTATCTTCTGGGCCCCTGTGAGGGCATCCATTTCTAGGCGAATTGGACATATCTGACTAAGCTCAGCTAGGTCTTCCGCTGGCAACTCCCCCTTCCTGATCTCCTCTTCTACTGTGCGCTGAAGGGCACTCTTGGTAACCAGGGAACCTGGAACTGTCAGGGAAGTGCCTGCGCTCCCCAGACCTTGCATTCCGTTGGTGACGTCTGCAGCTGTCACCGAGGGAAAGTTCCCTACGCTATTCTGCCTAAATTGGAGTGACGGATAGAGCGCCGTAGGCGCCGTTGGCTCAGCTGGCGTGACTGGCAGCTGCGGGGGTTCTTTGGCCTCTACCCGGACTGGTTCTATCTCCGCTAAGAGTTTCCTACATTTGTCCCATGTGCGAATTACGCCTCCTGGAGCTTTCGGGGGTTGCTGAATGCAGTCTCCTATCTGATCCCAGAGCTCAAGGGTTAACGTACCTACTTCTGGGTAAAGCAGGCAGTGTTCCCTTAGGTACGCCAAAAGTCTCGGTAGCTCTCTGCTGTGAAACTTTAACTGATATATCCTGGCCAGGAATCTGAACTCTTCCTCACGAGTTCTTTGGCTAGCGGACGGACGCTGTCGCTGAGGACAGGTCCCCATATTACCTGCGATGGGTCCTCCGAAGTTTCCTCCTCGGGACGGGTCGACGCGTCTTGGGCAAGTAATAGGTTCTGGCGACGATTCTCTGGGTAGAGCTCGGAGCGTGGTCCCCTACCACGGGCCCTCGGTGGCCTCTGCGCTGTCAGGGATTCACAGCTGTCCCTGCGGAATGCGTTTTTCCGTAACCTGCAAGCCGCCGTGAAAGCCGGGAGCAAACTGTAGGAAGCCTCTCGGTAATGCCTCGCCATGTAGGCCTTTCTCCCGACCGGCTGGTTTACCGGCCGGGCTGCCGGGCTGTCCTCCGGGATGAACGGACGCGGTTCAAGCGCAGAACCGGACCGTGCTGCTCGTTTACTCTGAGGTAGACCGCTCGGGGGTCGCTTACTCATGAGTAAATCACGTCGGGGTCACCAGGTGTAGGAATTGGGGCCGCTGAGGGCCGGAGGTCCCGGAGGAGACTGATCAAGAGACGATACGAGGCAATATGGAGCGTGATCAGATCAGTGGTTTATTGGGAAAAAGGCATCATCATATATATATATAATGTTTTGAAATTTTTTTTTATATTGTGTACTCTTTGATGTGATTAACTGATGTTTAGGATTTTATTGTATTGTACCTTATTTGATGTATTGTTAGAAACTGTATTATAGTGCACATGTAGTGCATATTGTAGTATGTAGTATGTAGTATGTAGTATGTAGTATGTAGTATATATATATATATATATATATATATATATATATATATATATATATATATATATATATATATATATATATATATATATATATATATATATATATATATATATATATATATATATATATATATATATATATATATATATATATATATATATATATATATATATATCCTGTAATTTTTGCAGACAGAGATTTGTAATTGTACTTTTGGTGATTGATTTTTTGCTGTATTTATTGTATGTTATGTTACTATATTTTGTATTATTGTCCGCTATGTATACCGCACTGAGTCGGGTTCGCCTGAGTGAGCGGTATATAAGCGTGAAAATTAAATTTAAATTTAAATAGGAGTAAAAGCGCAACGGTGGCAAAAACAGTCATCTGACAGAAATCACATCACCTGTTTACTCGGGTTAATTGGGAATCTCTCAGAGGGAAGTTAATTAACTTGGCCAAACACAGACTGGGGAAAACACCATTGTTTGGGGATTAAGCTGGGGTAAACATGGCCTCTGTTTACACCTGGGGTAAAGTTGAGCTTGGAGATGAGTGATTACTCTAATGGGTAACTGGGTTAGCTATTCGCTCTCTCAGCAGATCCGCTGGTCAGGTCAGGAAATTGGGTGAATCAAACCCTATCATTTATCCACCCCCCTAAATTTCTCTGCCCGCAGAGCCCACGGCTCAAGGAGCATTCCCCCGAAGTGGCTCTGCGCGGGCCGTTCTATGCCACTGGGGCATGGGGAAACCACACAAGACCTTTCCTTCTTTGAGGCCAACAAATGTGGGCACCAAAAATCTTTAATTGGAGTGAGCAAATGTGAGGTAATAGTGTTGTGTCAAGAGTGAGGAGTGTCCGTTTGTTCCATGCCTGTATACGAGGTATGTGGGAGAGAACTTCTCTTTTGGAGAGGCATCTCATACCAGCTTTCCTCAACCTTCAGATGTTACTGAACTGTAGCTACCAGCACTCCCAGTCAGTATGGATAGTGGTCAGAGATTATGGAAATTTCAGTCCATTTGCAGGAAAGCTATTTTGAGAAAGCTAACTTATAACCTAGCACTAGAAAGATCATAGAAATATAAGAAGTTTCCTTATTCCAGGCAGAGGCTCTTCTTGATAGGTGGTAGCCTTTTAGTGTTTTAGGAATTTTAAGGGTGTTATAGGGAATTGTGGGGATTTTATTTTTTTGTATTGAATTGTTGTACATCGCCCAGAGTCGCCCGTCGATTGGGCGGCTATACATACCATACCAAATAAATAAATAAAATTGAGGGGGGGGGATACACTTCCTTTTCTCCAATATAGTTATACTTGGTAATGAAGAATTGGAGACCTTGCCAGTATTTAAACTGGTTTTAAAAGCAATTTCTTTTCAAACAGCTTCTGGAAATTCTTTAAATTTAGCAAAATAAGAGAGAGCTCCAGCTTTCCTGCAAGAGTTTGTTTTCTGAACTTTTTAAAAATAAAAATCAACAGCTTAATTCAGAGCTTCAAATTATAGGCTGCAAACATGGAAATGAATGTCCTCTGGGAAGTACTAAACTTTGCCCCACTAATGAACCGAAATGAAAAAATAAACCACAGTTCAGAGTGGGACAGAAAAACCAAAGAGAGTCACAGCTTTTATCTGTATTCTAACTAAGACAAGTCTTATGCCATCCTTTTGGAGGCAAAAATACCAATAAAATCAGTATCAGATAAGTTATTGTACATTATGGAGCACAAGCATTCCATTTGTGAGAGGCCTCCAACTACTAGTTTGTTTAGTTAAGTACTCTAAGTTACTGTAGAAATGTTTGAACTCAAATGCATGTTCTATGTTTGCAGCATTTTTGAAATATTTCGGAGGTATTTTTTATTCAAAAACAAAGTGCTGTAGTTAATAAAGTTTTTAGAATAGCACAAGCTGAATTGTTAGGCATTATTGCAACACTGACACCCAGATGAAGAAAAATGATACTAAACTGAGATGGCACAAGTCCTTTCCAGATATGAACATCATTGGTGATGTTCCTTGTCAGCTGGGAATAGAACGTAGACTTGTGAGTGTTCAAAGTGGCCTGTTACACAGGAAACCTGTTGAATTAAATGTAGAGCAGCTTAAAAAAAGACCTGGCAAGTGGCAATCTTTGGATGTTTAGTTGATTATGAAATGACAAGTGGCAGGCCAACCCTAGGGGTGTGCCCACATGCTAAGGACCTGGAATCAAAATCTTCAGAACGGAGACCACACTTCTGGAAACCCTTTCACAGGATTTTTTTCTTGCATACCTGTTTTTCTTCAGAGCTACATGGCCTGCTATTGCTAATTTTCTAATTAACAATCAGCCGGTAAGCTTATGAGGAAGAGTGTTATGTCCAGTCCTTGCAAGCAATAGTCCAGACAATGATGAACAAAACAGCAACAAGTCTTTATTTAACAGTTTATTCAAGATGAGCTTACAAGGCGTTCCAGACACGGAGATGGCTATACAGTCCCATGGAATCAGTCCCTCTGGAGTGTGCCAAGGAAGGAGGCAATACCTAGCTACTTTAGGATTGTAGCATAATGGAGGAGACCCAGGCTAGCACGTTGCTGGCTACCTGTATGGAGAGGGAAGTATAGATCTGGTCTGGGCCCCACCTTGTTTACCCATGGGGTTTATATAGTGTCTTCCCGGCAGTGGCTTCTTGATACAAAGTAGCGACCAACCTGACAACCGTAACTAACCAATCATAATGGAATATATGTATTTAAGCAATGGAGAACAGGATGCAAAACTGTAGCCAATCACAGGACTTTGATTAGCATAATGAGGGGTTTCGTGCCACTTTCTGTTCCTAACTTGGATGGTGGGAAACTGCCATTTTCCTCTTGCAAGGGCGCTGACGGCACTACTTGCAAATGTACCTGAATACACAACAAAGAGGCACTTCAAGATCCCCTAGAATGCAGTCTATAAGATTTAATGACTGTTATTTATATTTATATGTTGTCTTGTCTTCCAGTGAGCTCAAGATGGCATACGTAGTTTTCCTGATCTTCACTACCACCTCACATCAAACCCACACCATAGGTGGAATTCTAGGCCAACACCATAACTGTTATGATGCCTTGGCTCTCCTGTGACGATTTTATGACATGTACATCACCTAAGCACAGACTTTAGGCTGGGTGAGGACTTAGGAATCACCTTATTGCAACCATACAATTGTAGGCACACTGTTCAACTATATAGAGTTATAATAAATTATATGCTTTAATGTTTTTGTTATGCCTTCTATATAACAAATAAAGAACTCTCCATTCATCCTACAAAATGGGTGTGGCCTGCCAAATGTATGACCCTGCTTCAGCTGGAATGGCTGCCCACAGATCTTTTCCACCAGCTATTTTTAAAGTTTGATTGCATGAGAAATAAGATATTAAGACAGCAAGCAGAGGCTTGGTACTTGAAAAGCTGGCAACCCGTATATTACACAAGGTCAAGTTTCATGACATCTCTAACCCTCCCCTACACAATTGTTGAGTCACAAAGTATGTAATACGGTGTTGTGTTCTGTAAAGCTGTGCCTTTAACAATGTACCTTTGCCATGTGTTATCAATGTAACCTTTCTGTGTGCAACATTATAACCATCAGCTGTATCAATGTAAACCCAATAAGGGGACGCGAGCTAGTGACCACCAGAGGGCAGTAGCGAGCGTCCAGCTCTCATGGATCATATTCACCTGGTTCAGCAGCACGGGAAGATTCCCCGCCACCTCTTCACCTGGTCAAGAAGGGCGTGACCTCCTACGACGTCACGCAGGCAGCAACCAATAGTCTGTCGACGAGCCACATTCAAATGTATAGCCAGCTGTATATATTGAGCCACTCATCCGCCATTACCACATGTTCCTCTGGATCATCATGCAATAAACCTGTGTTAAGCCAACCCTTCGGCTGTTTCATTGTCTTTGGTCCCTTACACTAAATTGGCGACGAAGGTGGGATATGGCAGCCCACGGGACCAAGACATGCGCCGGTTTCGAAATCAGGAAACCGGGCGACTGGGAGATCTTCGAGATGGACTTCCAGGCCGCACTGATCGAGTCCGAAGTCACGGAAGAGGCGAAGGAAAGAGCCATCTTCACCAGGATGCTCGGACAAGAAACAAAAAGAACCTTGGTGGACCTGATTGCACCGAGGAGGGTGAGCGAATTCAAGGCCAAGGAACTCATGCAGATGCTGCGTGAGCAGGTCCGGCCCGCCACGGCGATGTTTCCCGCTCGGAGTGCGTTTTGGAGGCGAGTCCAAGCGCCCGGGGAGACGGTCGCCGCATTCGTGGCGGCCCTGCGGCTGGCGGCCGGCCCGTGCAAATGGGAGAATGCCGAAATCACCCTCCGGGACTGTGTGCTGTGCGGCCTGAACGACGCCGAAACCCAGCGCACATTAATGAACCAAGAGCCGCCTCCCACGTTGCAGGAGGTCGTCAGAGCGGCCCAGGCCGCAGAAGCTACGAAGGCCGGGGTCCAAGAACTTCAGGACTGGCGGCCAAAGTCGAGCAAAGCAGAGGCTCCGGTACAGGCGGCCCGGCGAACTTCGAGGTCGTCCACAGAGAGCAGCGACGACGAGGACGTCCGGAGGGTCCGGAAGGAGAGCCGGCGATGCGACGGCTGTGGAGCGGCCCACGACCGCGTGAAATACCCCTTCCGGAAGGCCGAGTGCCACAACTGCGGCCGCCGCGGGCACATCGCCAAGGTGTGCAGGAAGAAGCGCGAGACCCGGAGGAGCTCCGCAGACCGCTCCGCGGGACAAGACCACCCAACGAGACCCAAGGACGGCGCCCAGGCCACGCGGAAGCAGGACGGCGTGGGCCGCATCTCCGACGGCAGCGAGGACGACGCCCCAGTGTTCAGCGTGTCTACAGGACACCCCCGCTACTTTGTTGAGGTACTAGTCCAAGCGGTTCCCATTAGGATGGAAATTGACTCGGGGTCCTCATATTCAATCATTTCCCGAGGGAGTTCTTGGGAATTGCCCCCCACAAGCGACCCAAGCTCAAAGCATTGAGGTCCACACTACGGGACGTGCAAGGGAACAGTATTCCAGTGTTGGGGGTTGGAGAATTTCAGGTCAAATTCAAGGAGCACGCCGCGTCCCTTCCCCTAGTCGTGCTCAAAGGAGGAGATTGCAGCCTCCTCGGGACTCAATGGTTCCAGCCCCTGGGGTTGTTTATTGGGGGGGTGCACGCCGTTGGGATGCACGCCGTTGGGACTGATCCAATTCAGGAGGTGTGCGAGGCACACCCCGAAGTCTTCAAAAAGGGACTGGGGAAATTCAAGGGGCCCCCAGTGACTTTCGACCTGGACCCGGAGGTCCGACCAATTCGCCTAAAACCACGCCGGGTGCCGTTCGCACTCAAGGACAAGATAGAGGCGGAACTGGACAAATTGGTGGGTCAGGGAATCCTTGTGCCTGTTGATTCTGCGGAGTGGGAAACTCCAATTGTAACCGCACTAAAAGCCAACGGGGAGGTCCGCATATGCGCCGACTACAAGTGCACCATCAACAAGGCGATCCGCCCGAATGCATATCCGGTGCCGGTAGTCAGCCATCTGCTGGCCAGGTTACACGGGGGAAAGTGTTTCGCTAAGCTCGACTTAGCACAGGCCTACCAGCAGCTCATGGTGTCCCCTGCCGCAGCTGCTGCGCAGACCATAGTCACCCATAAGGGGGCGTTCCAGGTGATGCGCCTCCAGTTCGGCGTGAATTCGGCGCCTGGAATTTTCCAGTCACTCGTGGAACGCCTCCTGAAGGGACTGGAGGGGGTGTTGCCTTATTTTGATGACGTGTTAATAACCGGGGGGAGTCGGGCTGAATTGGCCAAGAGGTTGGGGAAGGTCCTGACGATATTCGAAAAGGCGGGGCTGAGGTTGCGAAAGGACAAATGCGTCTTCTTCGCAACCGAGGTTGAGTTCCTAGGGTTTTGTGTGACTCCTGAGGGAATAAAACCATCCAAGTCCAAAGTGGCAGCCATTAAGAAAGCCCCCCGCCCCACCTCCAAGCCCGAGTTGCAGTCGTTCCTAGGGCTGCTCAACTTTTACCACTCCTTCCTCCCCCGAAAGGCAGCGGTGGCTGAGCCGCTACACAAACTGCTAAAGAAAGACCAGGCATGGAAGTGGGGCGATGACCAAGAAAGGGCATTTAGCGAGCTAAAAAGCCTCCTGGCGTCCGACGCCATACTGACCCATTTCAACCCCAAACGCCCAGTAGTTCTGATCTGTGATGCATCTCCAGTGGGGGTGGGGGCAGTGCTGTGCCACGTGTTGGAAAACGGAAGGGAGGCCCCGATGGCATTTTACTCCAGGTCCCTGTCCCAAGCGGAGAGAAACTACGCACAGACAGACAGGGAGGCACTAGCAATAGTCGCGGGGACGAAAAAATTTCACGATTTTCTGTATGGCCGCCCCTTCACCATTGTGACGGACCACAAGCCCCTGCTAGGCATCTTTACCGCAGATAAGCCCACCCCTCAGATCCTGTCCCCGAGGATGCTCAGGTGGGCCATTTTTCTCAACGCGTATCAGCACGCGTTGGTCTACCGGCCCGGGAAAGAGATCAGCCATGCGGACGCTCTATCTAGGTCTCCCCTTCCCCTAACGCCCAGCCAGGTGAGCAAGGGGGAGCGGGACCATCAGGTTCTCATGATAGAGGTGCTGGATTCGCCCCCCGTAGTGCCCGCCGACATTGCCAAAGCGACAGAGAAGGACAAAATGTTAGCGGCAGTAAGCTCCTGGCTGCAGAAAGGGTGGCCCGCGTCCTCCCCAGCGGAGGAGTTCGCTCCATTTTTCAGAAAAAAGCTAGAACTGTCCCTAGAGAGGGGGTGTCTCTTGTGGGGGCAGCGGGTGGTGATTCCCACTTCCCTTCGGCCGCGGGTGCTCAAACTGCTTCACGTCAGCCACCCCGGCATCGTGCGATCCAAGGCGCTGGCCCGGAGTTACTTCTGGTGGCCTCAGCTGGACGCCGACATCGAGCACATGGTCGGCACTTGTGAAAGTTGCCAATGCTCCAGACCAGAGGAGGCCCACCTTCCCCACAGGGAATGGGACGCGGCTAAGGGGCCGTGGTCCCGGGTGCACGTTGATTTCGCGGGCCCGTTCAGAGGCACCCTGTTCCTTATTGTAGTGGACGCCTTCTCCAAATGGTTGGAGGTTATTCCAGTCACGAGCACCTCCTCGGCCCAGACCATTAGGCATTTGCGGAGGCTCTTTTCCACGTTCGGCATACCCGACAAGTTAATTAGCGACAACGCTAGTTGTTTCACGTCCTCCGAGTTTAGGGCGTTCATGGAGATCAACGCCGTTCAGCATATCACCTCCGCCCCATTTCACCCAGCCACCAATGGCCAAGTAGAGCGCCTCGTCCGCACCACGAAGGACGCGTTGCGGCGCATGGGCCCCGGGGATCTGAACCTACAAGTCTGCCAGTTTCTGCTAGGGTACAGGGTGACCCCTTTGGCGTCAGGATACTCCCCCGCAGAGCTCTTAATGCGTAGGAAACTGACCACCATCCTTACTAGGCTAGACCCCACGAGGGTAGAGGACAAAGGAAGGAACATCGGGCTAGAGGCCACAAAGAGTTTCAGTATAGGCGGCCCCGTGCACTGCAGGAATTACGCCAGCACGGGCCCAGCCTGGGTGCCGGGCGTAGTCGTGGAACAAACCGGCCCCGTGTCGTACCGCGTGGAAACCAATACGGGACTCTTATGGAGGCGGCACGCGGACCAGCTCCGACGCAGGGTCCCCGACGAGCAGGGCGCAGACCGAGCAGGGACAAAGTCAGCGTTAGGGTTCTCCCCCACCCGTTTAGCCCAAGGGGGAGGGAAGGGGGACCGCGGGCCCCCACCAAGGGGGGAGGAGGATGTCCTCATAGATATCCTGGGGGATCTTTCCGAGGAGGAGGAACCCGACCCCATACATATCTCGCGGAAGGTTCCCACAAATGCGGGTACCCCCACCAAGTTAGATTTTGATTTTCAGAACCGGGGGGGTTTTTCAGAGTGGTCCCCCACCCGTCCAAGCGAGAAGAGGGGTTTTTCGTTAGCCCCGACTGCCCCCGGTCTGCCCACAATGGAGTTTTTCCCTTCCCCTAAGGCCGCCAGACAGCGGCAAGCCACTAACAAGTCTCCCTCTCCCATTTCAGGACAAGGGACCAGGGAACAAAGAAGCAATAACGCCCCCGGGGGGGGCAGCCCTCTTCACGGCCCAAACGCACATGCAACAAGCCATCTTGGCTGAGAGACTTCGTCTCATCCTAGGGGGGAGGGATGTTGTGTTCTGTAAAGCTGTGCCTTTAACAATGTACCTTTGCCATGTGTTATCAATGTAACCTTTCTGTGTGCAACATTATAACCAGCAGCTGTATCAATGTAAACCCAATAAGGGGACGCGAGCTAGTGACCACCAGAGGGCAGTAGCGAGCGTCCAGCTCTCATGGATCATATTCACCTGGTTCAGCAGCGCGGGAAGATTCCCCGCCACCTCTTCACCTGGTCAAGAAGGGCGTGACCTCCTACGACGTCACGCAGGCAGCAACCAATAGTCTGTCGATGAGCCACATTCAAATGTATAGCCAGCTGTATATATTGAGCCACTCATCCGCCATTACCACATGTTCCTCCGGATCATCATGCAATAAACCTGTGTTAAGCCAACCCTTCGGCTGTTTCATTGTCTTTGGTCCCTTACACTAAATACGGGGGAAATGGTTTTGCAGATACCTTAACTTGATTTACTAGCCTTAATTCTGGAATTATTAATTTTGCCCTTTCAAAAGCCATGTGGTTTACAATCCCTGTATTGGAAGACATGATAGATTTTTTTTGCAAAGAAAAAAGGAAGAGTCACAATTAAAGATCACAGTTTTTAATTAAGTTGTGCTCGTTTATGAAACGAGCCTTCAAAGAATGATTAAAGCTCCAATGATGGGTTATCTGTAGCATATAGTTTGTGCAGGTATAACCCTTATGGCAGTGATGGTGAACCTTGGCACTCCAGATGCTTTTGGGTTTCAATTCCCAGAAACCCAAGCCCCGTGAATCCACACGAATGGGTTTACTGCAATTCATCCAGCCCTCGTCGCTCCCGGAATCAGAAGTAAAACACAAATGCATATCCTATGTCTGTGATGGCAAACCATACAGGCGCATTTTACTTCCGCTTCCGGGAGTGACAAGGGTGGCACAGGCCGGATTAATTGTAGTAAATCCCTTCTGCAAAACAGGATTTCTGTAAAATGAGGCTTCTGTAAAACAGGGTTTTACTGTATTTGTATCTGAATCTGTATTTTACTTTTGGACCTTAATGATTGTATACCCAGGGTTGCTTACTTTGGGCTACAGACCTCTTGCCTTGAATGATAATGATATTTGGAACTTTGCTTCTCACCCATTTTGCTTTAAAGAAACATTTGCACTACGTGCGTCAGGGATTTTTCCCTGCAAAGAACTCTGAGCCAGCTGTGTGCATACGCAGAAACATCTGTGCATGTGCGCATAAACCTCTGTGTGCATGTGCAGAAACCCCTTTGGCCAGGAAATGGGTTACTGGGCATGCGTGGCCATCAGAGGCAGCAGCGCGCATGCGCAGTAGCTACTTTCTCCACCATTGAAAATATGGGATGGCGGCAGGAAAGGGGCTGAATAAGCATGGAAATTCAGGAAATCCCGGCCATACTTGACAGGTATGCTAGTAAATCAACACCTCTCATTTGCTGTAGTCTAGTGGTACCTTTATCTGTGGTTGGCAGTGGTGGGAAGAGAAAGTGGGGGAGTTAAAGAAACATTTCCTAGTCCTGGAAAGGAAATGGATATTCAACACTGCCCTTGGGAGGCTCGTGGGAGGTGAAAGGCAGATTTGTGCTCTGTTTGGCTGCTCTCTCGCTCACCTGCCTGCAACAGAAAGCCCTTGTACTGTGCGGAGAGTAGGACATGAGGCAGGAGACATCTGGCGGGAACAGAGTCAAAGAGATGGCTATTCTCTGGCACAGGATGCCACAGGGAAAGGGGTGCAAGAAAAGTAAACACTGGGCTCAGACCAGCCTTTCATCTTCTGCAAGAACGGCATATAGGGGCCCGTATGTTCTTTGGAAGGCTGTCTGTGTAAACACGGTCCTTGTAGGGGGTGCAGCTTGAAAAAGGTTCTGCCAGGAGAAGGAGCTGGAGCAGGGACTGTATTAATTAATTCAAAAATAATTAGATATGACTCTATATACATTGCCAAACCGAAAGCAGCTGAGAGAATTTAAAGGCCTCTGAGCAAACAGGCCTCACAACCTTCCTCCCAACTTTGAAACTTACCAGTGTTATTCTCGGCATCCGTCCCAGTTCCGGCCTCCTCCTTTTAAACCACCATCGGTCACAATTCCCACTTGGGGCAATGTCTGGAATCTGTCTGCAAAAGTTGCAAGCGCTTTGGTTTCTCTGTTTGGATTTCTCAAGCTGCCCGAATCTACTCCCTAGGCTTCATAACTTCACACTCCCAGCTCTGAGGAGATTCGATCTGGCCTTTCTCTAGGCCCCTGTCATAGAAGACCCAGGGGATGACCTACTAGTGCCTACTAGCTCTCACAGCTGAGACCAAACCTTTTAAATGCCTCTGCATTTAAGGCTAGAGTCCCATAGGTAATTGGTGGGCAAAATATCTTACTGCAGAGGTTTTGGCTTCACAATTCCCAGCAGCTGCTGCAGAAGAATGGTGGAAGTTGCAGTACAACTTAGCTTTGCTTTGCATCTCAGGAGTAAGGACTGATGAACTAAGGGGAACTTAGCTTCAGAATAGGTACATAAAGGCCTATGTTGTTAGTGAATGAAATTTCATATTAATGATATAACCCAAGTTGCTGGTAACTGCTCTGCCAAATGTTTAGTTAAGCACTAAATTGGTAAACCCAGCATGAACAGTACCTGATGTGAAATCCATAGGCCTATGACTTATTTTAAACTAGCTGATTGCCTGGCCCTGGCCGGGGTGTGTTTGTTGTATGTTCCGGCCCCTGATTTACCCCAACACACAAACCCGCTCTCTCTCTCTGTCTCTCTCTCATTCAGGCACACACATCCACACACACACCAGTGACTGACCCGGAACCCACTGTCTTGTGCATTTTCTTGCATGCACGCACACACACGCACACACACGAGCACGCACGCATGCACACACACACATACACACACACTGTCTCTGTCTCTCACTCACACAGCAGCGACGTACATTGAAAGTGTCTCGTTCCTGGGCTATAGAGGCTTTCATGGAATGGGTTGTTCCATCTGCATCTGTTTTATAGATGTAGGTTTTCACAGGAATTCCAGGGCCTTTCCCTCTGTCATTCACTCTCAACCAATCACAGTCCAACATGCAAATCAGCTCTCTCCAACATTCTATTTCCAGGCCTTGCTGTTAAACCAATCACAGTCCAACATGCAAATTATTTCTTTCCAACATACTATTTCCAGGCCTTGTTATTAAACTGCCATTTTTCTCCCAAGGCACCTTGGGAGTTGTAGTTCCAATTCCTTTTCCCATTTTGTGGGGCGCAGGGCCCACCACGGGCCCCAGGACTCACATCTTGACCATCTCTCCTGCGCCAGGTAAGTGTGTGCACAGTTTGAACGGGGACAGTTAAGGGGTGTGGAAGCCTTTCCAGGACTCACACGGGGACATTTCTCTTTTATAGGTATAGATCAGGAAGGTGTATTGCTTCTATGGCTTTTGAAATTCAGTTTGCTTTACTGCAGCTCCCCTGATGGACTGACCCCACCTCTTCCATTTAAACATAACTTCTGCATTTGCAAATGTTCCTTAGTTTTCCAGTAAGGCTGCTGTTATGCTTTAGGCCATAAAGTAACTCACAAGAAACCAGTGGCCATATAAGTCTGCATTATAGTGACCCGAAAAACCAAATCAGATGGGAAGTAGCAGAGTTGTCCATGACCCCTTGACAAGGATGTATGTTTTATGGCATCAGTGTGAAGAGGGCCACTTCTGTGCACAAAGGGTATCCAACATGGGAATGGTAATTCTATTCCATCAGGTTTCCTACTTCAATTTGGAATCACTGTGTACATGCAAGCAACCCCCTTCTGCCAATAAACAAGTCACACTGGTTTCTGAAGCTGATGCTGGTTTCTGAAACTGACCTGCATATCATGAGCAGACAGGATAGCTAGTTCCACTCATTGCCTCTGTTGCCTTCTTGTACTGGGACTCAAACTCCAGGACAGCATCAGAGTGACATAGAAAAAAGAAACTGCAGTGTAAGGTAAGAGTTGAGGGATGCACCCATGGCCAACAGCCTGATTTCATCTAGCCCTCCAGTCAGATTTCAAAAGCCCATGGCAAGTGGTCAGTTCAGTATTCTATAAGAACAATGTCTTCCTATTGTTGAAGTTTTCATGATTTTCTTAGTCCTTCATGCTTCCTTATTCTCACTTCCTTATGCCCTCATCTGGGGGGGAAATATGACAATCATTCACTGAGATAATAAAGGATGGCCCTGAAAATAAAATTAGGTTTATAATGATCCCTTATTGCATATCATCATCACTTCCACCTCTACTACTATGATCATGCCCTGTTAAGTCAATTTTGATTTATGGCGACCTTTCCAGGTAGAGAATTCCCTTCTTTTGGAGGCATCCTGAGACTGTTCAGGTTATCTAGGAACACACAGGCTGCCTCTTCTTCCAGGAGGCACAGTGAGAAATTGAGCTTTCAGTCTCTGGCTTTGCAACCAGATACCTAAATCACTGAGCTATCCAGCCAGCTAAGACTGAGGTTAGGGAAAGGAAATTGGTAAACAGTTATGCAGGCTGGGCACTTATTTATTTATTTATTGAATTTCTGTACTGCCCATCTGGGTGTTATCCCAGTCTGGGCAGTGAACAAAAAGAAAATAAATAACAACAATACCCACAACAAATCAAAACCCACCACCAACAAATACATCATAAACTAAACTAAATTAAACTAAACTAATTGGCATCAGAGGACATCAAAACTGAACCTAAATGGCTAATCTGTTGACATGGGAATAAAGCCTTGAAAGGCCTCCTTGAAGAAGAGTGTTTTTAATTGTTTTTTAAAGGTAGCCAGTGATGGGGCCTGGCGCAGCTCCACCGGTAGTGTATTCCACAGTGTTGGTGCAACCACCGAGAAGGCTCTATTTTTGGTTAAAGACTTTTGAGCCATCCTCGGGGTTGGCACCTGAAGCTGTGCCGACTGTGATGGCCAGGTGATGCGGGGGAACATACCTGTCAACCTTCCCGATTTGGCCAGGATTACCGCGTAAATTGACGTCGATTGACATCATAACCCGGCCCCCGCTGCCAAAACCCCGTAATTTGGCAGCGGCGAAAACGCTTTCTGCGCATGCGCGGAAGGGTTTTACCCCTCCCACGCATGCGCGGAAGTGCTACGTCACTTGCGTAAGGGCTGCGCAAGCGGCATAGCGCTTCCACGCATGCATGGAAGGGGTAAAACCTTTCCACGCATGTGTGGAACACGACCTGCACACAAGCGATGTGAGCAGGTCCTGTTTTTCCGGAGCCGCGGGTTGGCAGGTATGCGGGGGAGTTGCTCTGAGGGAGAGACGCTCTGGTCCCAAACCATATAGGGCCTTATATGACAACATTAACACCTTGTATCCGACACGGTAGGCAACAGGTAACCTGTGCAGGCCTGCTAATGCTGGGGAAATATGATTAAATTTCTTTAAACCTGTCACCAACCTGGCTGCTACATTCTGGACCTGTTGTAATCTCCGTATCAGACACAAGGGCAGCCCCATGCAGAGAGCATTACAGTAGTCAATCCGCGAGATTACCAATGAATGGGTTAGTATTATGGGAGACCACCTGTCCAAGTAGGGGAGTAACTGCACAATCTGCCGAAGCTGGGGGAAAACAGCTTTGGACACCACCGCCATCTGTTGTTCCTTTGAGAGCAGTGGATCCATAATGACCCCAAGATTGCAGACCTAGTTCCTAGGGGTAAGAGTAGTACCATCCAGAGTAGGGACCAGGCATCACAGTCAGGCAGAAGGCCTCTCAAACACCAAAACCTCTGTCTTTTCAGGGTTCACTTTCAGCCTGTTAGATTTTGTCCATACCATTATTGACTCCAGGCACTCGTCAAAATGTCGGATCGCATCCACTGCAGAAGATGAAACGGAGAGATAGAGTTGGGTGTCATCCGCATATTGGAGACACCGAACCCTGAACCTCCTAATGACCCCTCCCAACGGCTTCATTAAACAGCAACTGGGAGATGATCGACCTCTGTGGAACACCCCATTGGAGGGTCCATGGGGTCTAAATAAACTCCCTGAGTTGAACTCTCTGGGTCCGCTCATCAAGGAAAAAGCGGAACCACTGTAATACATTGCCCCATATTCCCAGCCTCGATAAGCATCCCAGGAGGATACCGTGGTTGATGGTATCAAAAGCATCATTTACAAAAATCAAATAGGCAAAATTTGGCAATGCACTATTCCCCCCCCCCAAAAAAAAGATTTATGTTGGTTGTAGTAATTTAAACTTGTAAACAAGAAAAAATATTTTTGTATTATCTGAAAACCTGATACATTATGTGAATATAAACTCCAGAACTGTTAATTGTACTCTTTGTCTAGAACCATGATGACGAACCTTGGCACTCCAGGTGTTCTTGAACTTTAATTCCCAGAAGCCCAAGTTAGCACTCCTGCTGATCAAAGCTTCTGGGAATTGAAGTTTAAGAACAGCTGGAGTGCCAAGGTTCACCATCACTGGTCTAGAACCATAAAGCATCAACTGGACCCCCACTGTTTCAGGAATATGCTAGGTTCTCTTTTTCCCTAAGGAAAATTTTATTTATTTATTTATTTATTTATTTATTTATTTATTTATTTATTTATTTATTTATTTATAGTCATATTTGTATATGCCGCCCACTCAGGCAGAACCCGACTCAGGGCGGCATTACAACAATTCTAAAAATACATAAAAACATTATAAAAACCTTATAAAAACCCACATCCACCCCATTTAAAAACCCATATCCCCCCCACCCATCCCACCTACTATACAAAGGGAAGAAGAGAGAGCTCTTATTTTATAAAAGCCAGCCGGGGGGAACCATAGTCCCGTTCGGGCCCCACACCTGCCCTGCCAGCCAGGTCTTTGTGAGAATTACCAGTGGGCTTCTGTAATATCCACATTCTCCCAGTAGCTATTTTTATTCCAGCTCAGCCTACTCCTTCACATCCTATTTTCTTTGCTGCTCAGTTTCAGTACTGTACTGTGGTCTATAGAATGCAGTATTTCACAGCTTGAAGCTGTGAAAGAACAAAATGATTAATCCACATCCAACCAACTTGCCGTAAGAACTGAGAAAATGGGGATATAAAGAGGTATTCTTCAGGTCAAGTATCCTAAGGCATTTGCAGATGGATAAGATTTTGATCCCTTTGTATGATAAAATAATGAGGCAGCGCAGAGGCAAGGCAACTAATGCTTTCCCCCAGTTTGACAAAATTTAGAAGGCTCTAAAACCTATAGGTGAGTTAGGAGAATAAGTGACACTTCCCAGTCCTACTTTTTCTTGATCCCCACTTTTAAAGTATACACTTTCTCTTTCTTCTGGAAAGTTATCTCAATCACATCCTTTTTCTTCATGGTGATGATTCATGTCCCTATCTTAGGACAGAATGGAAGGAGATATTACCACTGGCCACGGGTGTCAGAATTGTTACTTATGACTAATTGAGGGTCACTCTGCACTAGAACTTTTTCTCAGTATAGGAAGTCTAGCTCACTTGTGTGACACACCACACACATTGACCTGAGGCCATTTCTTCCTCAGTGTTCAGTTTATTCTATGACTAATTTGGATAACTGCAGTTTTTGTGCACTACTTAATAATACGTGCTCCAATCTAGTAGCATAATCATCCGTAGCAGAGGTGGTGGCTTCATAGCAGCATTTGATCTTGGATTAGGAGAAAATGGATCGCGCGTGTGTGTGTACATACTTGCACAATGGTAAATTACCAACAGTGGTGGGATTCATCACTCTAGGGTTTGATACTCATCCCCGTTTACAGCTGAGGAGTGGTGGGATTCAGCAGGTTCGCCCAGTGGTGGGCACCAGCAGGTTCGCACCAGTTCACCAGAACCGGTAGCAGAAATTCTGGCTGGCCGTGCCCATCCAAGTTTTGAAATAAAGTAGTCCTAATTTGGATGCAACACAGGGTTTTCCCCCTGGCTACAGCCACCATACCACGCCCACAGTATGGTAGTAAATTTTTTTGGAGCCCACCACTGGGTTCGCCCCAGTTCACCAGAACCGTTAGCAGAAATTCTGGCTGGCCCTGCCCATCCAAGTTTTGAAATAAAGTACAGTAATACCTCATACAAAGTCCGCTTCATACAACATCGGATTCATACAAAACCGCCTAATTCCTTGAAAAAAGTTGTCTCATACAAAGTCGTGCGACGTTGTATGAGGCATTGGGGTTTTCCCAGGTTGCATTGTGCCTGGGCAGTATAAAAGGCAGGACACATGCGTGCATTGCTTTTGTGGGTTTTGTATGAGGCAAAGAGTGTTTAGGAGTGGTTTTGAGTGCGATTTTGGATTTTTTTTTGAATTTTTCCGTCAGAATTTTTAGAAGCATTCCTGGGATTTTTGCAGCATTCTTCAGGTTCTTGGACAATCAGGGTTGTGTGACAAGTTTTTTGGAATGTTTTTAGCCTTTAGACAATGATTTCTTAAAGTTCTGTCAGTTTCCTGTCTGTTTCCTTGACTTTGCCCTGAAGTCTATGCTGTTACAGTACAACGTATCTCTATGGAAATGACGTTGTATGAGGCATCGCGGCTAGGATTTTGCATGCCTCATACAAAGTCCAAATCAGTATAAAGTCCAAACTTGTGGAACCAAGTTTGGATGTTGTATGAGGCATCACTGTACTGTAAATTAGTTCTTTCTTACATGGAAAATTTATTATCTCCAACTATAGAGAAATATTTCCCTGCAATGAAGAGAATGAAAAATAAAATTGGACAGATGAAGGATGGATCATAGAGTTATAGAACAGTGGAGCTGAAAGGAGAGTTACATAAAGCTGTAGAATCCTCTGTGTAGGAATCCAAGTTAAAGTATATGCAAAAGATGATCATCTACCTTGTTCTTGCAAGCTGCCAGTGCTGGATTGCTTACCACTTCCCAAATATTTGGTTCCATTATCATACTGCTCTAACAGTTGGGAGGCGTGTTTTTTTTAAAATATTCAGTGGAGATCTGGCTTTCTGTAACTTAAAATTATTAGGGTGATTGAGAACAGATCTGTTTGAAAATCTTTCAGTTATTTGAAAAGTGCAATCATATCTTCCCTCACTTTCCTTTCCTCAAGGCTAAACATGCCCAGAGTTTTCAGTCTTTCTTCGTAGGGCTTGGTTTACAGTCCTTTGGTTATCCTTGTTACCTTCCTCTAAACTTCTTGTGTGTCTACGTGCTTCTTCATATGCAGTATCCAGAACTGGACATGGTACTCAAACAAACCTGTGGCAAATAGAAGGGAACTATTACTTTACAAGATTTGGAGACTATACTTCTATTTACAGCCCAAAATAGCATTTACCTTTTTTGCAGTTGCATCAGATTGTTCACTTATATTCATTTTGTGTACTGCAACAATCCCAAGAACATCCTTGCATGTAGTATTTGCTGAGCCAAGTATCCCTTGCTTTGTTCATTTGGTTGGAACACTTTTCTTCATACTATCTATGAAAAAAGGAGAAAAATACTACATTACTGCCGTACAGATCTTGTTTTTAAAAAGCCACTCATTCAACCTTTGTTTGGTTTATTCTTCTACACAGAGGGTTTCCTCCATTGTGTGTATCTATACAGAAGAAATGTCACTGTTGGAAAGTAATATCTTGAGAGCCAAGAGAGTATGTAGGCACATGGTCCTTAAGGCTTTGTTTGTGTCAGCATTGTGTACTACTATCCATTTTCAATGGCAGGATTCAGTCCTAGAGCATATGAGGGAAGAACAGATAAAGGAGCGCCAGTGGAAGTGAACAGAAACTCTCCCTCTCATGAAGAGAGTCCGCCACCCCCCCCCCACCCCACAGCAGGGCTTGTAGAATGGACTTATAGATCAAATGGTGCCATTTCCAGACAGATATGCGCCTTGGCACCTGTTTTTTGAAGGACGGGGATAAGCACTGACAAGCAGGTGGAAGGATGCTGTAAAATAGGAAAGGAATGTAGAAGGGCATAGAAGGCATGAACAATATTCGTGTGTATGTCCTACTGGAACTGGATACAGTTCAAAGAATAGGAGATGATCCATTCAAATATTTCTTTTTAGCTATACACCTGCTGGAGGAAGAACACAACATGATATTCCTGGTGTCCCTGAACAGTTAGGGAAGTGAAGAGGCAAAACTTGCTAGAGAATGTGGGCAACACATGCTCTAAGCCAGTTTTCTCCCACTTCTTGCTCTCCAATGTCTATGTGCACAACTCTAAGAACCTTTGGTTAGCTGCATTTTGGGGGAGGCCTCTCTGAGATGAAGTCCATGAAACAGGAGAAATCTGCTGGGACAAACACACTTTGAGGAACTCATTAGCCCGGTTAAGTTAGGAGTGTTCCCTCATGTGGTGAAGCATGTGTCACTGTGGAAGGATGTTAAGAAGAAAAGTGTGTGTGTCAGCAGGATTAGCTGTAGAATGTAAACAGAGGTTTGCTTTACGTGACTAAGTTCAGAGTTATGTATAACAAAGGAGATCATCTTGCAAGAGAGAAAACATTGGAAAAGCAGAAACACTGTACAGTACTTCTCATCTTTGACCATGAACATGTCTTCAGCCCTGAGACTAATGATCTGGCATGCTGTGGTCACATATAATCTTGCAGCTGATTAAACTCGGCAAATATTTACAGATATAGATATGGATTCTCAAGCATTCTTCAGTTGTCTCAGTTCCATTATTCCTGGGTTTTCCCCCTTGGTTTCACTGAATCATGTAGCTAAACCTGCCAGCTTTCCATTATCCTGCCTACTGGGCCCCTTTAAGCTGTGCCAAAAACAAAAGCTCTCAGCTTTGCCAACAACAATACAGAATATGTGTTGTGTTCCAAGCAGCATCCTCCAGCTGAGCTTCCCAGAGTCCTTTGCAAACCGCACCCTATCCAAAGGTTGTGCCCATCTGTAAGCAGCAGGCTTTGAAGCATAAAGATCTTTGTATTTGAAACCACATGACCAGCAGTTGGGAGTCTGGCACAGATCTTGAACATTTTTTGTTGAGATCACCTAGTGACTCTTCCTCATTCTTAAGTATCTACATGCTTAACTTTCAGTGTTCTTCCAGGCAAAATAAATTTAAATAAAAAGGGCATGGTACAGTTGTCAAGCAAACATATTTAAGCTGCTGCCTTAAACAAACTAACAAGAGATTCAGTCCCACTAAACACAGTAGGACCCATGTCGACTTTGCACTGTTAATTCACACTAATTTCAGTGGAGAGACTTACTAAAGTCCATAATTATTGCACTGAACTAAGAGGGAATAAGTAGTACTAAGCCTATTTTATTAGTTACTGCAATCTATAATTGATCACATGACCTTTAATTTCTTTTTATGACTACTTAATATTTGATTATTTTAACAAGCAATCTTTAAATATATGGCTTAGAAATGACTGTTTATCATGAATTTGATGCCTGGCTATTGTGGTTTAATTATATAAACAAAACTATAGATGATGCATTTCATTATTTCTTGCAGCTGTTTAATTTATCTGCTTTGATCGTACATTTGCTTCACAGTTTGATCATTTGAAACTCTCATTTGATAACACAAAATCCCCGTTAAATACTCATGTGGCAATCTTTTCTGATTGAGGGCTGGAACTTGGGATGCATCTGGCAGCACATCTCAGCTTTGCTGGCACATTTAGCCCTGTGGGGTTTTAATTAAGGGGTTTTTTTTTACAGATTTAAATTTTTTATCAGTTTTATCAGTGGGTTTTTAACTGTATTTGTTTTATTTGATGTAAGCCACCTTGGGTCGCTGAGGCGAGAAAGGCGGCCTATAAATTGAATAAATAAATATATAAACTGCACTTTTGCAGTAATCCAGAGAAAATGTGCTTACTGCAGGGCAACTGCAAATAGGTGTGACATTCCTTGTAACTCATGCCCAACTTTGTTTTAAAACACTGTTGACATTGGCATGATGGTGGCTGGATATGACATCACATGATGGAAATGCCCTGCTCCAATTCATCTACGTCTACCCCCCTCTCCCCATCCCCCAATTTTTATAAAAGGTTTTTATGCACATCTTCAGATATGCAATTTTAATTACAGGTTTTAAAAATGAATTGCGCACCTGCATGTATGCACAGAAGAGCGAAGGAGGGGAATCAAAGCTATAACAGCTGTCAAGGGAGAAGCAAGATTGGGAAGCATGGAGGAGGTGGATAAAGGGTGATCAGATGCATGGGGGTGGGGGGGGGGGAATGCAGTCCTGCATTTGCGCCACTTGAAATTTCAGTATATGCAAAATCTGGAGCAGAAAAGAACTGGACTGGACACTATTTGGAACTACAGTAGGTTTTGTATAATATTCCATGAGTTGATCTGTCTTTTCCAGTCAGTGTTGTTTCCACCTTGGTGAGAAAGCCTATGAAAAGTTCAACAGCCAAAGTGTTGGCTTGAGGCTTACACAACGAAGTGTATTTCAAAATACCCAAATACAGTACTCAAAAACAGAAAAATAAAGGTCCAATAAAATAAAATTTTAAGAAAAAAATTATGAGAAAAAAGCAATGACCTATGCAGATATGAAGCTGAATTGGTTCCAAATTGTAAGAGTAAATAACTGGAATAATAAGTATCCCCCCTGCCAGGAACAAAATAGAGTCCGACAGGGATTGGTCAGAACTAGAAAGATACTTGAATATTCTTTTAACTGACCATCCCACAGCTCTTGTAATATTGTGTGGAGACTTTAATGCTAGACTGGGACCTAACGACAAATACTTAGGTTTAAATTATATCATCCCTTACTTGAGTAGTGATCAATCACCACTCCCCTTTGATAGACACTCAAAGGATCTAAAATCAAATTATGCAGGTAGCCTCCTGGCTAGGATGTTGTTCAACCTGGGTCTTTGGGCACTGAATGGCTCAGTCCAAGAGGATCATCCAGCCGAATTTACTTTCTGGTCTGGGAAAAGGAAAAGTGTGATCGACTATTTCATAGTCTCGAAGGAGACAGTCAGGTTCGTGGACCAATTTAAGGTTTCCTCATACCACGACAGCGATCACTTGCCATTAAATCTCTTGCTCAAGTTACCGTCAAGTAATCTGATACTCAGGGACAAACATAGGGGGCCTTCTGAATTAGAGTCAAAACTAAATCCAGTTAGGTGGAAAACGGATATGTCCCAGATTTTATCTGATCTGTTTAAGACTCAAGACTTTAACAAGATCTTGGATAAATATATGAACAACGTAAACATGGGAGTGGGAATAGAACTTTTTGAGGTTTTACTGAAGGAAATTCTTTTAGCCCTTGAGAGTTTTAACTCACGCTACGGAGGTGCCAAGGGCACTCAAAGTAAATCATGGTTTGATAAGGAGTGCCTCCAGGCAAAAGGTGCCCTGAGACTTAAATATAGAGAATATTGTTTAAACCCTACGGATAGCCTGTGGACTGAACTATCTATAGCCAAGGTACAATACAAAAAGATAATTAAACACAAAAAGATTGACGAATGTAATAGAGCTTGGGATCAGCTAAGTCAAGCAATTGAGCAAAAAAACCATTCCAAATTTTGGAACTTAGTGTCCAGTTGCTCTAAAAGTCCCCATATGCCATCTGTCATACTCCCAGAAATTTGGGAGAAACATTTTTGTGAATTATATCTGGCTTTGGATACAAGTGATACATCCAGTGGGTATACAGCCAGTAGCAATAACCTCCCCCCATGGAATGCAGTATCGATCTGTGAGGTAAAATAATTAATAAGTAGATTAAGATCTGGGAAAGCTGCCAGCCTTGATCAAATACCCCCAGACCTGATTAAATCAAATTCTGAGTGGTGGGCCCCAGTCCTGGCAAGACTGTTTACAATAATTGACAACACAGGACACTTCCCTAAGAGCTGGGAGGTATCAGTCATCTGCCCAATTCACAAAAAGGGAAGTTGTGGTGACCCTGCCAACTATAGGCCGATCAGCCTCCTGAGCATCCTTAGTAAACTTTATGCAAGCCATCTTCTAGGGAAGCTCCAAGATTGGGTTGAGGATACTAAGTTATTAGCCGATGAACAAGGTGGGTTTAGAGGAGGCCGCTCTGTGCTTGATCATTGTGTAGTCCTTGATTACTTTATCAACAAATATTCTTCTAATTCTTCTGTATCTTTATACGCAGCATTTGTTGATTTGAAATATGCTTTTGATACTGTCTCAAGGGTTCTACTATGGGAGAAACTGGAGAAAGCATCCATTGAACAACGACTACTGTTTCTTATAAAGGCGATTCATGGCAACACAAGTATAAGGGTGAAGTGCAGTGAGCAGGGACATCTGTCAAACTCTATAAAAACAAGTCGAGGAGTTAGACAGGGCTGTGTCTTAGCACCAACCTTATTCAATATATACATCAATGATATCATCGAGTACTTACAATGCAGGGATCATCATCCACCCAAATTAGACAGCAAACATGTCCCAATCCTACTTTATGCAGATGATGCAGTTCTGCTTTCAAGAACACAGGTGGGGTTACGCAGGGCCCTGCGTTCGCTTGCTAAGTATTGCTCTCAAAACCAACTTGTGGTTAATTATTCGAAAATGAAAATAATGGCTTTTGCCAGAAAGCCCAAAATACATCGATGGCATTTAAACCACCAGGTACTAGAGCAAGTCCTTCATTACAGCTACTTAGGAGTGATATTTCAGGCTAATGGGTGCAGGAAGTTACATACAATGTATTTTGCTTCTAAAGCAAAAAAAAAGTGCGGCCGCTATACAAAACTTCCTTCGGAGGAAAGGTGGGTATAATGTAGTTGCGGCCCTTAGACTCTTTTCAGCAAAGTCACTTGCCCAAATGTTGTATGGATCCCCTCTGTATTTTGACTCAAACATAAATCCGCTTGAGGTCACGCAATCAAAGTTTCTGAGGACAATTTTACAGTCCCCTTGCAGTATTTCCAACACGGCTTTGAGATTAGAAACTGGAATGTATACAGTGCGAGCGAGACTGTTAGTAAACGTGGCTAATTATTGGATAAGAATTCTGTTTGCCCCATCTGGCTTACTCAAACTAGTGATGTCAGACCCTTGGATGCCACCATGGATTAGCTCTCTTGAAAGGACACTAACCACTTATGGCATTTCAAAACCTTATGTTCTTTCCTTAGGATCTATTCATGCTAGAGAGTTAATAAAACAAAGAATTCTCGATATACATCGCCAAAATGATTTAAGTAAACTAGTCTCCCCATTGTTTGATAAATCAACTTTCAATGTTGCTAAGCCCTTAGCATACTTGTCTTTAATAAGAAATCCCGATCATAGACGTTCCTTCACACTTATTCGGTATAACATGCTTCCCTCCTCCTACAGGGAGGATTTCTTTAAGAAAGGCCTAGCACTCGAGCGTTTATGCCCATGTCAGCTAAATACGATAGAAACCTCTGAGCATATTCTGCTAGAGTGTCCCCTATATAATAAACACAGGAGAGACCTTTTTAGTGTTTTCCCAACTTGAAGTCTAACAATAAAGTCAGGACATTGAATATTCTTTTATCGGGTGAAGGGCAAGATACGACGATAGCGGTCGCTAGATTCGCATGGTATGTAACTTGCATTCGTAAAGGCAAGATAAAATCAAAGGAATAAGGAAAATGCTTCCAGATTACAACTTGACTGTCATAGAATATGACTGCAGGACATAGAAATAACATCCCTTGTAATTCTAGTTGTATGTTGCTATTGTATATATAATCTGGTGTTCATGATTTGTGATAGTTTTATTAGGTAGCCTCACTTGTGTCAAGCAGCTTGATTTTGTGATATTGTAACACTGGCCTTGGGCTGTAATAAAGAATTTGTTTGTTTGTTTGAATAATAAGTACCTAAAAGGATCTAGTTTGAAAGGGCCAGGACTGAATTTGAAGAGTTGTTTAAAATAAGGAAAGGGGAGATTGGGTTAAAGGGTTTTGTGGCTAAAATCTATAAGATTTTAAATAAAGAAGGTAATCCACAAGAGACCTTGAAAAAAATGTGGGAAGATGATTTAAACATAAAAATATCTGAGGCAAAATGGGGATCCTTATGGAAATGGAGGATAATGAGGACATTGTCGTCTAAAGTCAACGAACATAATCATAAAAATGATATGGAGGAGGTACCTAACCCTGGTGAGACTGAACCAGATTGATAGGACTAAAAACAATATGCGTTGGAGATGTAATAAAAGTGTTGGAACTTACAAACATATGTGGTGGAACTACAATGATGTTAAAGGCTTTTGGAAAGAGATTGAGAAAGAGATAGTAGGAATGTTGGGAGAAAGGGTTAAAATTGGACCAGGTACCGCCATGCTCACAGATCTTGATGGCTTAAAATTAGATAAAGATGAACAAGAATTGACTGAGATTTTTATGTCCACGGGAAGACAATGCATAGCAAGAAATTGGAACATAAGAACATAAGAACAGCCTTGCTGTAACAGGTCACAGAAGCTCATCCAGTCCAGCATTCTGTCTCACACAATAGCTCACCATTTCCTTCAGGGTATTCCCAAGGAGATGCCTTCACCTGCTTAGGATTCCCTGGAAATGGCATTGAGAGATATCCTGCCTATCTCTCCAACCCCGAGGTTGTCCAAAAGTATCCATAATTATAGCCATTGATACCCTTGTCCTCCATGAACTTGTCTAATCCTTTCTTAAAGCTGTCAAGACTGACAGCTGTCACCACTTCTTCTGGCAGGGAGTTCCATAGACCAGTGATCCTCTGCGTGAAAAAGTACTTTCTCATATTTGTTTGAGAACTAGTACCCAAAAGTTTCATCGAGTGTCCCCTAGTTCTAGTGTTGTGTGATAGGGAAAACAGTTTTTCCTTATCTACTTTGTCCACACCGTGCATGATTTTATAAACTTCAATCACGTCACCTCTTAGACGCCGTTGCTCAAGAGTGAAAAGGCCCAACCATTGCAGCCTCAGATGGCAAGGAAGGTGTTCCAGTCCCCTAATCATTTTGGTTGCCCTCCTCTGCACTTTTTCCAACTCCATAATATCCTTCTGGAGGTATGGCGACCAGAACTGTACACAGTATTCCAGATGGGGCCTCACCGTAGATTTATAAAGAGGCAAAATGACACTTGCTGACTTATTTTCTATACCCTTCCTAATGATCCCTAGCATTGAGTTTGCTTTTTTCACTGCTGAGAAGGAAGGACCCGATAAAAAAAATATTGGAAGACTGGTATAAGGAAACATGGCAGCTGGCTTTGAATGATAACCTGACATGGGGATTAAATGAAAAGAAAGGGATAATTAAAGAAAATAGATTCTGGAAGATTTGGAAACCATATGTTGAATATACTTTAAGGAAAAGCAGAGGTTATAAGCCGGTACCAGATCAACTGAATTATTGGAAATATTGAATATTGATGAGACAGGCCGCAATGTAATATATCACTGGGTGAGATAGAATTAATATTAAAACAAACTGCTAGATACAGATAAAAGAGGTTTTTTTCTCTTTTCAGTTACTCTTTGAAAACAAGAATTAACTAGTAGTTAGGTGTGATAAGTTGTCAAGCTCTTACTATAGTTTATGAGTGTGGTTATTTTTAGAAGCAATATTTTTATCCTGATGTTTTTTGTTTTGTTTGTTAAGGAATTAATTTGTTTTATGTTTCCTTTTTTGCTTATTTAGTTAATGTATATATTATTATTTTTTTATTTCTTTATGTATATCTGAAAACTTTCAATAAATTTTTTTTTAAAAAAGAATTAAACTATATTGTAGATTCATAGCAGAACATTTTCAAATCCCACTGTAGGTTCAGTTATAACGAAACTTATCATTATCTACACCAGCCTACTGATAAGCATAGCTCTTAAGCACAGCTTTTCTGAATCATATTTTGTCTGGAAAAGGCACAGGACCACCACCTCCCTCCCCATGTTTTCTTTGCTGTGACAAGAAGTAAGGGGGTGGGGAGAGAAGCAAAGTTGATCTACTTTGTATTTCTCTTCTCCAAATGTTTTGTTTCTGAAATGAAAAGTTGAAAACAACAGGTGGCTGAAACTGGGGACTTTGAAAAATGCAGCACAGATGACAATATCCTAAAAGGACTAGGTTGTAGATTTATTTCTTTGTAAATTATGCCACAAAAAGAGCATCGGGGTGGGTGGGTGTAGGGGAACTGAAATGTTCCACCATATTGTACTGGGGGTGGGAAATTATTTGCTCCATAGCAATTAGATCACTGTCTGGACAGATGACAAGGTAATTAGCATCTTGCACCCGACAAGCTGGGTACTTTTTTTTTTAACCGACCATGGAAGGTTGAGTAAACCTTGAACGTGTTGGGATTGAACTCAGATCATGAGCAGAGTTCAGGATGCAGTACTATAGTTTAACCACTGTACCATGAGAATATGACAAATTGATGGAAAGAAATGACAAATGTGTAATTGCTGGTGCAAGGAAACCACATTTAAACATTTCTGCTTGTAGAATAGGATGCTGTGTGCCTTCATTTATTGGATGATTCTTCATTATTTCTGAATAGTTTATATCAAGCTTCTGGCAGGCATTAGAAAGGAGCCAAAAAAGGCCTGGAAACATAAAGCTAGGGAAATACTACCTGAGAATCTAAGGACAGGGAAACAGAGCCAAGAACCATACAGAAATCCACCAGACTCAGAAAGACCTTGTAGCTTAAGTACTCAGCTCAAACAGGAAGCATTTTATAACTGTTTTTGTCTAGGCCAGGCCAGTAGAGAACCTGGGAATCGCTTCATTGACGGGAAGTCCTGTCTGCCAGTCATTCTTCTCTATTCAACCATTTACACAGAGAACAGAGAGTTCCTTATCTTAACCTATAAAACCAAGGGTTAACAGTTGGAACTTGCTATAGGTTGCTATGCCTCGCCCTACTTGCCTGCACTCACCCTTTGTGCACACGGCCGATATGGGTCCGCAGGTCAACAAAGGATTGAGAAAACAGGCAGTGGGGCAACAGCCCCACAAACACGAAAAAGGAAAACAACTTCATTTCCCAACATTCCTTGTGCCGTGCCGTGCCAGAGCCAATCAGGCTGAGAGGCTCTCGCACGGCGCGGTGCAAGGAACGTTCGGAAACGCGCCGCAGACAATCAAAAGAAAACCGTTTTAAAAAACACAGCAAAAACACAAAGCACAAACCCATAAATACAAGCCCCAGCGTCCTGTGCGCCATGAGCGCGCAGAACGCTGAGGAAGCTGGCGCCCAAAAATTAAAGCAACAACAACAAAAAAAACACCAGGAGAGCTAGTCCGCCAAGCCGCGGGAACCAAAGCCCCCCTCCCTGACGGCCCCTGAAGCTCCTAATCGGAGTTTCCCTTTAATATCACTGGGTGGGGGGTTGTGCTCCCCCTCTCTACTGGCTCCCCTGGGGTTGGGACAAAAGGAGTCTGTCTCCCCAACCTTCCTGACCCCAGGGGACCTGGCAGAGAGGGGATTCCCCTCCACAAACACACACACACACGCCCCATATTAAACAGAGGAAAAAACAAGCAGTTACTTCTCTTTAAAAACGGAGGGTTTTTTTGGGGGGGGGAATCCCCCTCTCCGATGGCTCTCCTGGGTCCGGACAAACCCCTTTTGTCCACCCAACCCTCCCAAACCCAAGGAAGCCAGCGGAGAGGGGGATCACAACCCCCCCTGATATTAAAGGGGAAACCACAATTGAGATTTCCCTTTTAATATCAGAAGGTGGCCTGGATTCGATCCCCTCTCCTGGGTCCCATGAGTCTGGAAGGTTTGGGGGGCAAAAGGGGTCTGTCCCCCCAAGCCTTCCAGAGCCAGGGGAGACGGCAGAGAGGGTATCCCCCCATAGGACACCAAAAAACACAAAAACAAACAATCAAAAACATTCAAAAATACACAAAAACAAACAAAAATAACACCAAACAACAATACAAAGTAAACAAAAACAAACATTTCCAAACACACCCAGCCCCCAGCCAAACACCACAAAATCCAACCCCCATCCCCACCCCAAATAAAGAAAAACAGCCAACTCACCACCACACGACCTCACACCACAATGACTGGAAAAGAAATGAATAAAGAAAGAGACTACTTACTGGAAGAAGCTCCACCCAGAGGCCACGAGAGAAAAAACAGTCAAAATACAAGATAACCCCTACCAGCACCACTTGCTGCCCACAATAGTAAAAAAAATTCAAAAAGACACAACAGCCCCACACAAAAGGCCCCAAGAGTAAAAACAAGTAACACAAAATCACAATTTTACACAAATCAAAAACAGATGTCAATAAAATAAAATAAAAACTATTTAAAATCCTGTGCTGAATTTTTACTCAAATAAAAAACAAAAACATCAATACAGAGTTTAAAAACATTTATTGTGAAAAACATGTACTTTCACATTTTTTAAATTATTACCTACAGTACAACAATTTTAAAAAATGCATACTAAAATATATTGGGTTAAATAAATTTTTTGGAAAAAGTATATCATCCTTTGTTCTTTTTTTCATCCACAAAACCAAAACACCAAACAAAACTCATCACAGTTTATAACAGGCCGCCAAATTCTTTTTGTAGAAATAAAAATTTATTTTTTTTAAATTATAGACTAACCTCTTCTTTACAAACATTAACAACAACAACAAAAACTTACCAACACCATGTAAAGCAGCCCGGCAACGCCGGGCAACCTCTGCTAGTTTTATCTGTAGACATTCCTGATAATTTGGGGGAGAGGGACAGTATGAGTTTATCTCATCTTTCATAATATAGTTTCTTGTTTCAGCAGAGGACTAGAAATGGCTGACCATACTAAAGAGTGTATCACGAAGGACTACTATAGAGGAACAGAACAACAGTCTTAGCAAGCATACCATCAGATATACTGGTCTTTAACATTCATCGTCCCCAGTAACCATTAATGATACTTGGGGTGGATAATTAAAGTTGTAGTACAACTTTTGTGTTTAGGGAATGAAGAAGCAGACGAGTGAAGTAGTGAAATTCAGCTCTTTATTAGTGGGGTTTGAACACACTTTGGATGGGGCAAAACTCTGACTTATATACACTATAAACAGTAACAGTAACAATAATACAAAAAGCCCATTGGCTAACAGAGTGTGCACATTTTCGAGCCACTTATTTGCATAAGAATAGATACATTAGAAAAGATACATTCTGCTCCTGTCAGAAAACACAGTTAACATACATAACATTCTTCCCCCCTAGGTAAAAACAAAATCATTTAACCAGGATGGCGGTCTAGGTTCCCTTCTGGGTCAGACGCTTGGCTGAGCCGGCTCAGGGGCTCGTAGGATGGGCAACTGGAATGAGGGATTGACTAGAGGGTGAGGATTGTAAACCCAAATCAAAGCCCCGTTTGTCAGATGGAGGAGCAGGGGATCGCTCAAAACCAAAATCTAATTCTGTGGATGAATAAGACAACTCAGGGTCCCTCCTGTGTGTACTAAGAGTGGAGGGCAATTCCAAACAAAATTGGTCATCATCAATAAAGGAATCCTGAGTGCTAGGCTGGGACAGTGTAGGGGTACACCTGGCTGGAGTAGGGGAGCATTCCACAAATCCCCCTTGAAATTGGTTCCTAGAAGACACTTCTGGGTCAATGTTGGCTTGCTGCTGACTATTACCTCTGCCCCCTGGGTTTAAACGGGTGGCGGGCCAATCCTAGCATTGAGTGTCTGTATTCATCTTGTGGGTCCAGTACTCTGGGTCTCAATTCATCCGCGTGCCTCCTCCAGATCAGACCAGTGGCTGTTTCAATTCTGTAAGAAACAGGACCAGTTTGATCAATCACAAACTCAGGCACCCATGTAGGGCCACCACCATGTGCGTCAATGTACAGGGTCTCCGGACGAGAAACCCTTCGGGTGTTGGATTGATATATTTGTGCCTTTGTCCTCTACCCAAGAGGGGTCCAATCTGTCCAGCAAGGATGGCAGTTTCCTTCACTGGAGCAATTCAGCAGGGGACAGCCCTGAGGCAAAGGGGGGGTGAGCCTATATGTGAAAAGAAACTGGCATAACTGGAGCTCCAATTCCCCTTCAACCATACGCCGAAGCGCGTCTTTAGTTGTGCGCACCTGCCGCTCTACCTGGCCATTGGTGGTTGGGTGGAATGGGGTGGCAGTAATGTGCCTAATTGCATTCCTTTCCATGAAGGATTGGAATTCTGCAGATGGGAACGTGGATGCATTGTCGGACACCAGCACATCTGGAAGTCTAAATGCTGTAAACAGCCTTCTTAGGTGCATTATCGTGGTGGCTGAAGTGGTATTAGGCACCCTAATCACTTACAGCCACTTAGAGAATGAATCCACAACCAACAAAAATAGGGCACCCCTAAATGGACCTGCAAAATCTATGTGCAACCTGGACCACGAGCCCCGAGCAGAATCCCATTCCCGAGAGGGAAGGTGGGATTGCTCTGGGCAAGAGGATTGACAACTGGCACAAGTGCCAACCATTTGTTCTGTGTCTTGGTCCAGTTGAGGCCACCAAAGATAGCTACGGGCAAGGGCTTTGGAACGGACAATTCCCGGGTGACTTGTGTGAAGTAGATGTAAAACCTTTTTCCTTAGAGTGACAGGAATGACCACCCACTGGCCCCATAGAAGGCAACCTTGTTCCACTGACAGTTCCAAACGCTTGCAGTGGAATGTTCTGAATTCCTCGGCTAGAGGAGAAACAGGCCAGCCTTTTTGTACCCAAGACATTACTTTACGTTACATCCTTGGCCGTAGCCTTGGCTATATCTGAGGGGACTACTGGGGGCGAGTTGAAAGCCTCAATCATAAGGACCTGGTGGTCGCTTTCGATCTCACAATCGGCCTCCCCCGATCCCTGGCAGTGGAGAATGTGACAGGGCATCAGCGTGGCTGATGTTCTTGCCGGGTCTGTTCACCAAAGTAAAATTGTATGCATTTAGGAAAATTGCCCAATGCAACATCCTTGGGGACAGAATTTGAGGCATGGGCTTCCCGTTCACAAAGATTCCAAGGAGGGGCTTGTGGTCAGTTATGATAGTAAAAGGTCTTCCGTAAAGGTAATTGTGGAATTTCTTAGTGCCAGCCACGACTGCCAACGCCTCCCTGTCTGTCTGAGTGTAATTTTTCTCAGGCTTTGAGAGGGAATGGGAATAGAATGCTACGGGGGCTTCCCTCCCATCATTTAGTACATGGCATAACACAGCTTCCACCCCCACAGGGGATGCATCACACACAAGTACAACTTCCTTGTTAGGATCAAAATGAGTTAATACAGCATCCGAAGATAGCAACCTTTTGAGTTCTAGGAATGCTTTCTCCTGGCAATGGCCCCAGTGCCAAACAGTATCTTTCTTAAGAAGCCTATGTAATGGTTCAGCAACTGAGGCTTTGCGATGGAGAAAAGTGTGATAGAAGTTTAACAATCCTAGAAATGATTGCAATTCGGCTTTACATTTTGGCCTGGGTGCATTTCGCACGGCCGCCACCTTGGAGTCAGAGGGCATGATACCTTGGGGTGAAATTCGGTACCCCAGGAACTCCACTTCCTGTGACAAAAACACACATTTGTCTCTTCTGAGACGTAGACCGGCCCTCTCGAAACATGAGAGGACTCGATCGAGCCTGGCCGCTATTTCAACAGTGTCCTTAGTGGTGATCAGGACATTGTCAAAATATGGCAGGACACCGGGCAAACCTTTTAAAATACGTTCTACAAGAGACTGAAATATTCCGGGGGCCGCATTCACCCCAAATTGTAGTCGAGTTACCTTAAATGCCCCCCTATGCATTACTATGGTCTGGGCTATGGCGGCAGCAGTAGACACAGTCAATTGTTGGTAAGCCTGGGCAAGGTCAAGTTCTTATGCTGGAGGAGCAATTTCCTCCATGCAAGGAGGCAAGAAGGTGGCTTACCGTGGACACAGGATATGCATTCGGGCGAATAGCTTTATTGATGGTACACTTGTAGTCAGCGCATATCCTGACCTCCCCGTTACTTTTCAAAGCAGTCACTATTGGTGTCTCCCACTCTGCAGAGCCCACTGGCACTAGGATGCCCTGCCCCACCTGTTTGTCCAGCTCAGCTTCTATCTTCTCCTTTAAAGCAAAGGGTACCCAGTGTGGCTTCATCCGGATGGGCCGGATGGTTGGTTCAAGCTCAAAGTCCACAGGGGGTCCTTTGTATAACCCTAAACCCTTTTTGAACACCTCAGGATGTGCAGCACAAACATCCCGGATTGGGTCAGCGTCTATTGCGTGAATGCCAGAAAGCCGGATTCCCAGGGGCCTAAACCATTGGGTCCCAATAAGACAGTTAGTGTCCTGCTTAACTACAACCAGTGGCAAGGAGGTGCAAGTGTTTTTTGAATTTGACCAAGAAATTTCCCACCCCCAGGACCGGAATCTGGCAACCTTGCAAATCCTGGAGGGAAGTTTTAAAAGATTTGAGCTTGGGCTGAGTCGGTGGCACTGGTGGTGGAGTGGCGATGACCATGCGGCCTCAGACGCTACCGGCTCTTCTAGGACAGCCTTGAAAGTTAGCGTCTTCCTGATCATGAGGCGACATTGAGCATCTTCATCCCTCATGCCGGCCAGCATACGGTCCCGGAGTGCTTCTTCGATGTTGTCCCACTTGCACAGAGTGGCAGCAATGTGCAGTGCAGCGGCGTAGTCTGTAATAGATTCACCAGGTCACTGCTCTCTTCTGTGGAAGGCCTCCCTGGCCAGGAAGATCGAGACCTCTGGCTGCAGGTGCCTCCTCAGTGTGGACATGATCTCCACAAGTGGCACCACATCCACGTCACATGGAAGAACGAGGTGGGTTGCCAGCTCAAGCATCTCAGCAGCGCACTGAGAGAGAAAGCAGGAGTGCTTCTGGTCTTTGTCAGAGATCTGCGCAGTCACTGCGTGGCGGAATTGGTGTTCGTATGTTGCCCATTTCTCTGGACGTGCAGGGTCGAATGGGCCGATGTTGCTGCCGTGTGGGGACGCCATCCCACATTCATCGCCAGTTTCGTGTTCAAGGAATGAAGAAGCAGATGAATGAAGTAGTGAAATTCAGCTCTTTATTAGTGGGGTTTGAACACAGTTTGGATAGGGCAAAATGCTGACTTATATACACTATAAACAGTAACAGTAACAGTAATACAACAAGCCCATTGGCTAACAGAGTGTGCACATTTTTGATCCACTTATTTGCATAAGAATAGATACATGAGAAAAGATACATTCTGCTCCTGTCAGAAAACACAGTTAACATACATAACAGCAACACAATTGAAAGTCTAAGTTAAGGAAGGCTGAAATGGAGTCCCTCTGTGTGAATATTTGCATTTTAAGTATGAACATCTTAAATATCAGAAGAAGAAATATCTCTCTCTCACACACACATCCCTCTCTATTGTCAAAAGTCCAGCTTGCATCAAAAAAGTGGTTTCATAGGAAGAATCAGATGAAAGATATTACTTGGTTTCTGAAAGGTATATCAATCTCACTTGGCCTGGTAATTGCTATACCAAAAATTCAATACACCTACATTCTGAAATGGATCTGACTGTTCTCCGTTCTGTGTGCCATGCCTGGGTGACCAGGCTTCAACATAAAGTCTTATGTTTTCCTTAATATCATGGGAGGCTATGGCAGAATTTCCTTCCCTTACTCCTCATGTTTCTGTTGTCTTCCCTACACCTATACCAGAACCTATCAAGCAGGGCAATAGGTCTATCATGTGTAACTTGTGAGAGACAGAAAGGAAAACAACAAGATATAAGAACATAAGAACAGCCTTGCTGGAACAGGCCACAGCCCATCCAGTCCAACATTCTGTCTCACACAGTGGCTCACCATTTCCTTCAGGGTATTCCCAAGCAGATGCCTTCACCTGTTTAGGATTCCCTGGAAATGGAAGGGATATGGAAAGGATATGGTGCTTCTTGGGAAGCCATGAACACACACCCCCAGTTATTTTCAAGAGGAAATTTATGGACATACAGTGATGCACTGCGAAAATTTTTACTAGCTACTCGGTGGGCGTGGCTATCTGTGGGCGTGGCCTCAAACCTCACCCACCCACCCCCAAAAGAAAGAAACCTACCTTGTTCTCTTTCTTTGCTTGTGGAGAAGAGGAGGACAGAGGAGTGCCAGAGTAGCAGCGCTGCTGGAAGGTGAGTGGGGCAAGTTGGTGGGCTGGTGCTGGCTGTGCTCCCCTTCCCAGCACTGCCGGAAACGTGTCCCATTTGCCTCGCCCAGGGCCGAAGGCGCAAGGGAAGTGCGGAGATGAAAGCGTGCCTTCTGTCCTGGGCGAGGCAAATGGGACGTGTTTCTGGTGACACTGGGAGGGGGAGGCCGAGAGGTGTGTGTGGCTGGCCAAGTGGGTGTGGCCTGGAATTTTTACTAATGGTTCGATAGAACCGGTCAGAACCGGCCACAGTACCACACTGTGGACATAGTGTGCTTCTGAGTTGCACTTTACAACTCTGCTCCGTTCCAAGCCTGATCTACAGCATTCTGGCACCAGATTCATATTTTGAGTGTGAATTTTATGCACCAAAAAGAGCACCATCCATGAACTTTTAAATTTGTGCAGCTAGCCCCAAACATCAACATAAAAAAATCCAAGGGGTGTTTAAATCTCTCTCACATAGCTCAGTGACTTTTTTAAGAGGTCAACACAGTGCAGCTGTTGAGGAAGGGAGTAGGAGAGATAGAGAGGAGATGGAATAAAACATCCCGGAAAAGGGTATGGTTTGCTAAATCCTACAAAGCCGCACCACTTAGAAGTGCTTTGCCTAAATTCTCACTTGTCGACTTCATAACCTACATTCCCAGTACTGTATTGGAATAGTAGAAATCAAGCAAGCCAGGCTGATTCAGTTTTTGGAAGGTCATCATTGCTGTGGTGGTTTTAGGCAAATATTATTTCCCAGTTCTGGTAGTCATGTGCTACTTGATATAATTTTTGATGTTGGTGAATCTAAATAGGGACTACTTCGGTGGGAAGGTAACAGCGTTCCATGCACTCCGGTGTCTAGTCATGCCTGCCACATGACCACGGAAATGTCTGCAGAAGCAGAAAGCGCTGGCTCTTTGGCTTTGAAACAGAGATGAGCACTGAACCCTAGAGTCGGATACGACTGGCTTTCGAGCGAGGGAAACCTTTACCTTTACCTTTACCATGATTTTTGAGTACTGCTTGGTTGTTTTGGTTTGACTGGTGTTTCTGTATTAGGAAAGGCTGGCCATTTTCTGAGCTCCTCTTTCTGTCCTTTACTGTTGCTTGCTACCTTATGCATGTCTGCCGGGATTAAGCAATCACTGGGCAGGGTTTTCTGGAGGAGATAGGGTACTCCAAGAAATCCAAGTCCATGTCTTAGTTTAGTGTATGGGACCAAGGACACCAGGACAGCCGAAGAGCTGGCTTAACACAACTTTATTACATGCTGGTCAGAGGGAACATGTGGTAATGGCGGATGAACAGCTCAATATATACAGTGGCTATACATTTGAATGTGGTTCCTTGACAGTCCATTGGCTACTGTCCGCGTGACGTCATTGTAGGTCACGCCCTTCTTGTCCAGGTGAAGGTAGTGGCGGGAATCTTCCCGCGCTGTTGTTCTAGGTGAGTCTTGGACCAATGAGCTTGGACGCTCGCTATTGCCATCTAGTGGTCACTAGCTCGCGTCCTATTAAGGTTACAGTGATGCAGCTGAAGGTTACAATGTTACACATAGAAAAGGTTACATCGGATACACATGGATAGGTACATTGTTTAAAGGCACAGGCTTTAGGACACAACACCCCTCCCCCCTAGGATGAGATGAAGTCTCTTAGCCAAGATGGTTTATTGCACTCGCGTTTGGGCCGCGATGTGGGCTGGCCCACCTGGGGGCCGCTCCCGCTTCCTTGTTCCCTGGACCCTTGTCCTGTAATGGGAGAGGGAAACTTGTTAGAGGCTTGCTGCGGTTTTGCAGCTTTAGGGGAAAGGGTAGATTCCGTTGTGGTTGAACCGGGGGCACCAGGGGCTAACGTAAAACCCCTCTTCTCGCTTGGATGGGTGGGGGACCACTCCGAAAACCCCCCCGGCTCTGAAAATCAAAATCAAACTCTGTTGGGGGATCCCGCGGGATATCTACGAGGACAAATTCCTTCTCCTCCCCCCTTGGTGGGGACTCTGGACCCCCCTCCCCTCCCCCTTGGGCTAAACAGGTGGGGGAGAACCCTAACGCTGAATTTGTGTTCGCGCCGTCGGCGCCCTGACTTCCTGGGACCCGGCTCCGGAGCTGGTCCGTGTGGCGCCGCCAAAGTAGACCTGTGTTGGTCTCCACGTGGTACGATACGGGACCGGTCTGTTCCACGACCACCCCCGGTACCCAGGTTGGCCCCGCGCTGGCGTAGTTCCTGCAATGCACCGGGGCACCCACGCTGAAACTCTTGGTGGCATCTACCCCTATGTTCCTCCCCTTGTCCTCAACTCTCGTGGGGTCTAGCCTAGTGAGTATGGTGGTTAGTTTCCTGCGCATGAAAAGCTCCGCAGGGGAGTAGCTGGACGCTAACGGGGTCACCCTGTACCCAAGCAGAAACTGACACACTTGCAGGTTTAGGTCTCCGGGGCCCATGCGCCGTAGCGCATCCTTTGTGGTGCGCACGAGGCGCTCCATTTGGCCATTGGTGGCCGGGTGAAAAGGGGCAGAGGTGACATGCCGGACGGCGTTAATTTCCATGAATGCCCTGAACTCGGAGGACGTGAAGCAACTAGCGTTGTCGCTAATTAAGGTGTCGGGAATGCCGAACGTGCAAAAGAGCCTCCGCAAATGCTTAATGGTCTGGGCCGAGGAGGTGCTTGTGACTGGGATAACCTCCAACCACTTGGAGAAAGCGTCCACAACAAGGAGAAACAGGGTTCCCCGGAACGGGCCCGCGAAATCTATGTGTATCCGGGACCACGGCCCCTTAGCCGCGTCCCACTCCCTGTGGGGAAGGCGGGTCTCCTCTGGTCTGGAGCATTGGCAGCTCTCACAAGTGCCGACCATGTGCTCGATGTCGGCGTCCAACTGGGGCCACCAGAAGTAGCTCCGGGCCAGCGCTTTGGAGCGCACGATGCCGGGGTGGCTGACGTGCAGCAGTTTAAGCACCCGCGGCCGAAGGGATGTGGGGATCATCACCCGCTGCCCCCACAAGAGGCACCCCCTCTCTAGGGACAGTTCCAACTTTTTCCTAAAAAATGGGGCGAACTCCTCCGCTGGGGAGGATGCCGGCCACCCTTTCTGTACCCAGGAGCTAACTGCCGCTAATGTCCTGTCCTTCCCTGTCGCTTTGGCGATGTCGGCGGGCACTACGGGGGGCGAATCCAGCACCTCTATCATGAGAACCTGATGGTCTCGCTCCCCCTTGCTCACCTGGCTGGGCGTCAGGGGGAGGGGGGACCTCGATAGAGCGTCCGCATGGCTGATCTCTTTCCCGGGCCGGTAGACCAACGCGTACTGGTACGCATTGAGAAAAATAGCCCACCGGAGCATCCTCGGGGACAGGATCTGTGGCGTGGGCTTATCTGCGGTGAAAATGCCTAGTAGGGGCTTGTGGTCAGTCACGATGGTGAAGGGGCGGCCATACAGAAAATCGTGAAATTTTTTGGTCCCTGCAACTATCGCCAGTGCTTCCCTATCTGTCTGGGCGTAATTCCTCTCCGCTTGGGACAGGGACCTTGAGTAAAACGCTACCGGGGCCTCCCTCCCGTCATCCAACACGTGGCATAACACTGCCCCCACCCCCACCGGGGATGCATCGCAGACCAGTACCACCGGCCGTTTGGGATCGAAATGGGTGAGGACGGCGTCGGACGCCAGGAGCTGCTTCAGTGTGGTGAATGCCCTCTCTTGCTCATCGCCCCACCTCCATGCCTCATCTTTCTTGAGCAATTTATGAAGCGGCTCAGCCACCGCCGCCTTCCGAGGAAGGAAGGAGTGGTAAAAATTTAAGAGCCCTAGGAATGACTGTAACTCGGACTTGGAGGCGGGGCGAGGGGCTTTCTTGATGGCGGCCACCTTGGATGTGGACGGTTTGATTCCCTCAGGTGTTACTCGGAACCCTAAAAACTCCACCTCATTTGCGAGGAAAACGCATTTGTCCTTTCGCAATCTCAACCCCGCCCGCTCGAATGCCGCCAGAACCTTGTCCAGCCTTTCGGCCAGCTCGACCTCGCTCCCCCCGTTATCAATACGTCATCAAAATATGGCAAGACCCCGTCCAGCCCCTTTAGTAGGCGTTCCACGAGCGACTGGAAAATTCCAGGCGCCGAGTTCACGCCGAATTTTAGGCGCGTTACCTGGAACGCCCCCTTATGCGTGACTATGGTCTGTGCAGCAGCTGCAGCAGGGGTCACTACGAGTTGCTGGTAGGCTTGTGCCAGGTCGAGCTTAGCGAAACACTTTCCCCCATGTAACCTGGCCAGCAAGTGGCTGACCACCGGCACCGGATACGCATTAGGGCGAATTGCCTTATTAATGGTGCACTTATAGTCGGCGCAAATGCGAACCTCCCCATTGGCCTTTAGTGCCGTGACAATCGGAGTTTCTCATTCCGCAGAATCAACAGGAACAAGAATCCCCTGGCCCACCAATTTGTCCAGTTCCGCCTCTATCTTGTCCTTTAGTGCAAAGGGCACTCTGCGCGGTTTGAGTCTTATTGGGCGGACCTCCGGGTCCAGGTTGAACGTTACTGGGGGTCCCTTGAACTTCCCAAGTCCCTTTTTGAAAACTTCTGGGTGCGCGTCGCACACCCTCTGTATCGGGTCAGTCCCAACGGCGTGCACCCCCCAATGAACAAACCCAGGGGTTGGAACCATTGAGTCCCGAGGAGGCTGCAATTTCCTCCCTTGAGGACAACTAGGGAGAGTTCCGCAACGTGCTGCTTATATTGAACCCGAAATTTTCCCACCCCCAGTACCGGGATACTGTTTCCTTGCACGTCTCGAAGCGTGGACCTCAACGCTTTGAGTTTGGGCCGTACGTGGGGGTCAATTCTCAAAAACTCCCTCTGGGAAATGATAGAACAGGAGGAGCCAGAATCAATCTCCATCCTAACAGGGGCCCCTTGCACCAGTACCTCAACAAAGTAACGGGGGTGTCCCATGGACACGCTGAAAACTGGGGCGTCGGCGTCGCTGTCGTCGGAGATGCGGCCCACGCCGTCCTGCTTCCTCGTGGGCTGGACACCATCCTTTGGTCTCGTTGAGCGGTCTGGCCTCGCTGGGCGGTCGGGCGAGCTCCTCCGGTCCTTGCGCCATTGTCTGCAGACTTTGGCAATGTGCCCGCGTCGCCCGCAGTTGTGGCACTCGGCCTTTCTGAACGGGCACCTGGCACGGTCGTGAGCCGCTCCGCAGCCGTCGCAATGCCGGCCCTCCTTCCGGACCCTCCGGACGTCCTCGTCGTCGCTGCTTTCGGCGGACGATTTCGAAATTCGCCGGGCTGTGTGCACCGAACTCTGTTTTGTCGGCCTTCGGCCGCCACTCCTGGAGCTCTTGCACCCCGGCCTTCGTGGCTTCCGCGGCCTGTGCTGCCTTCAGGACCTCCTGCAACGTGGGGGGCGGCTCCTGATTCATTAGCGTGCGCTGAATCTCGGCGTCCTTCAGGCCGCATAGCACGCAGTCCCTGAGGGTGACTTCCAAATTCTCCCATTTGCATGGGCCGGCAGCCAGACGCAGGGCCGCTATGAAAGCGGCGACCGACTCGCCAGGCGCTTGGACTCGCCTCCAAAACGCGCTCCGAGCGGGAAACATCGCTACCGAGGGCCGGAAATGGTCTCTCAGCACCGTCAGGAGCTCTTTTGCCTTGAATTCAGCTGCCTTTTTGGGTGCGATGAGGTCAATCAGTACCCTCTTGCCGTCGTGCCCGAGCATTCTGGTGAGGATGGCTCTTTTCTTCGCCTCGTCCGTCACCTCGAACTCCACCAGTGCGCCTTGGAAGTCCATTTCGAAGAGTTCCCAATCTTGCGGTTTCTTGATGTCAAAACCGGCGTACGTCTTGGTCCCGTGGGCAGCCATATCCCACCTTCGTCGCCAATTTAGTGTATGGGACCAAGGACACCAGGACAGCCGAAGAGCTGGCTTAACACAACTTTATTACATGCTGGTCAGAGGGAACATGTGGTAATGGCGGATGAACAGCTCAATATATACAGTGGCTATACATTTGAATGTGGCTCCTTGACAGTCCATTGGCTACTGTCCGCGTGACATCATTGTAGGTCACGCCCTTCTTGTCCAGGTGAAGGTAGTGGCGGGAATCTTCCCGCGCTGTTGTTCTAGGTGAGTCTTGGACCAATGAGCTTGGACGCTCGCTATTGCCATCTAGTGGTCACTAGCTCGCGTCCTATTAAGGTTACAGTGATGCAGCTGAAGGTTACAATGTTACACATAGAAAAGGTTACATTGGATACACATGGATAGGTACATTGTTTAAAGGCACAGGCTTTAGGACAGAACACTTAGAAAGTCTGGATTTAAAGCAAGGGTCCTCAACCTTTTAAAGCACCCTCTGACTGTTGGCAGGCCAGCTAAGTGGTGGTGGTGGTGGAGGTGTGTGTGTGTGTGTGTGTGTGTGTGTGTGTGTGTGTGAGAGAGAGAGAGAGAGGGGTGGTCTTGGTGGTGGCAGCGTAGGTTGAGAACCCCTGATTTAAAGGAAGGATATGGTGGAAAGGGGAAGACAAAGGATTCCAACATTCTTATTCAAGTTCCTTCTAAGGAAATTCCTTTTCCTTTGTCCTTCGTTGAGACCAGAGATTTATGGACAATGATTACTAGGATCTAATGCATGTTTTATCTGCTACTAGGCGGTTGTGTTCACTTGCACTTTGAGTATTCAAGAGACATTACACATTTCACAATGATTTCGAAAAAGGGAAAGAAATAGGACCGAATGTGTGGTTTTAAAAACTTGTAACTTTTGTGGTTTTTTTTATAAAAATGTTTTTTTTTAAAAAATTACAACAGCCTTCCATAGCCCACTGTTTCTGATCTGTCAGCTAGGGATGAAATAATGGTGTACTGTACATCTATATTTTCCTCCCTGGCCTCATTTCAGGAGCTTATGGTGGTGCATATAGCTCTCTTCTTTTTGATTTCATAAAATATGTGGAAAAATAAAATAAAAAGAAGAAAAGTTATTGTGGTTCTTGTATAAAATCCGAACATGAGACTAGATAATGCTGTTTTTGTATGTTATGTCTCATCAAGTCATTTCTTGTTTATGGTGACACTCACACTGGATTTGCGGATTGAATCAAGCCTTAGTGTCCACACAATCTGCAAAATCCCAGTGTGAGCAATTATAGCAAATCTGAATCACCTGGCATGCAGGCTGCTTGGCTGGTGCAACGTAAACCGCAGGCAAGTCCCCTCCCACTGGAAGCAGCATTGGTGCCAGCTTCTGTACCCACTCTGCCTGCCTCCTGCCAGGCAAGGGCCAAAAATATGGTGAAGTGCCTGAAAAGGGGGGGCGGACAGCCAACCCATTTGGTGGTTTAAGGTGAATGAGAACCCCACATTCCTTTCCACCTTGGGCAGATTATTATTATTTGCCATCCTGTGGGTTGGCACAGGATTCTGTCCTTTACCCAGTGCAAAATCTGTATGAGAAACATGGAAGAGAGTATATAGGGAATGTTTATCAGATTTGCAGGTGATACCAAACTGGGCAGGGTAGCTAATATTTTAGAGTACAAAATCAAGAGTCAAGGTCACATCAATACTTCAGAGAACTGGATCAAAACATACAAAATTATTTTCAACAGGGAAATATATAGAATTCTACATTTAGGTAGGAGAAGTTAGATACAGTATATGAATATAAGATGGATGATAACTAGCTTGGCAGCAGTACATGTGTCAACAGTCTATGGGTCTTCGTAGACCACAAGCTAAACATGAGTCAACTGTGTAATGTGGCAGTAAAAAATATGAATGCCACGCATCAACAAAAATACAGTGTCTAGATCGGTGGTTCCCAACTTTGATTCTCCAGATGTTCAGATTACAGAGCCCAGAAATCTTGGTCAGCACTACCAATTGTGAAGGCTTCTGGGGTTTTTATCCCAAGAAAGAACATTATTTATTTATTTGTTTATCATATTTATACCTCACTCATCTAGGGGATTTTCCTTGGGGTTCCAAGATTGAACCTCTGATCTAGATGAAGGGAAGTACAGTAAATGTTTTGTGCTATCATGCTTTGGATAGATTTCACCTGGAATACTAAATTCATTTTTAGATACTACGGTTTTTCAAAGATGTCAACAAGCTAGGATATATCCAGAGGAGAGCAACCAAAATGGTAAAATTTTTGAAATGGTAGCTATGTTAGTCTGTGTTTCAAGCATATCAGAGAGTACCAAAATGGTAAAAGATCTGGAAACCAAGGTCCAAGGCTTTTTTCTGGTATAATTAATCAGAACTGAATTCCAGCACACTTTTTGTATTTTAAATAAAATATGTTTGTTATTATTCTGCCTGCTCTACAATCTTGCTTTAAGGTCTGGATTTTGTTAGTCTTCACAGACCAATTTTAATCCATTTCACGGGCTCGTTGTTGTACAAAACAATTGCTATATGATGCATGCATTGTATAGCGATTTTCCCTATGGGATGCATTGTACAACAATTTTTTTTCAAAGAACGTCTGTCAGTCCAACAAGAGCGGACCGGAGGGGCTCTCTAATTGTGCCATCAGCTAGAGGAGCTCGCCTCTCTAGCACAAGAAGGAGGGCCTTCTCCATGTCCGCACAAGCCCTCTGGAACCTCCTGCCAACAGAGTTGTGGTAGAGAAGAGGAGAGATGGCTGGGTGCATAGACAAGGAGGAAGAAGAACTACCCAAGGAACAATGTAGACAACGCTGGCGTATAATAAAAGTGAATTATAATTTTATAAATCCAAATTGTATGTGAACAACAATGACTGAATTGTGTGCGAGGAATTGCGAAGCAAAAAGATCCTCAAAACATCTATGACTGACTATAAAGCCAACTAGCTAAATATATATATACCACAGTCTGTATATATAAACAATGTAACCCGTAGTGGAAATACTAAATGTCAAAATATATAATATACAATTCCGATATGCAAAATCAATGAACACAACTTTACATATGTAATATATTAACAATATACACGACTGATCATGAAACGTTGCAATCTGTTGTTGAATAATGGCAAACACAGTTCGTAAACTTGGACCGTAGAAGGGCGGGAGGTTAAGCGAAAATACTGTTGCAATCTGTATCATACAAGGTATTCGATCACAGTAAGGAGGGACCAAAGAATACTGTGTAATACACAATTAAAGTCCAAATAGTACAACAAATTTGATGATATCCATCCGGTAGTCTGGATATTTTGAAATTAGCATCTTCAAAGATCTGTATCAAACCATAAATGCACTCTAATGCCTCTCTAGGGACTTCATATTGGGCAAAAGCTTACTCTGATCGAATACCTTGTATGATACGGATTGCAACAGTATTTTCACTTAACCTCCCGCCCATCTGCGGTCCAAGTTTACAAACTGTGTTTGCCATTATTCAAAACAGGTTGCAACGTTTTCATGATCAGTCGTGTATATTGTTAATATATTGCACTAGCCTATTTTGCCCGGCGGTGCCGGGCTTTTTAAAATTGTGTTAGATAGTAAAGGGTTTCGTTTTTTTCCCCTTGAACCAATGGTGTTGGGCTGTTTTAAATGGTGTTGTAAGGTTTTGTGATTTTGTGGCTTCAAGGCGCTGTGTCCGCCTGTGGCGGACTTGCGATCCCAGTGTTTGTTTGTTTTTTGCGTGCCGGCTTCCTCAGTGCTGGGCTCTTTAAATTGGTTTTTGAAGGTTTTTGTTTTATGTTTATGCAAATTTTAATTTAATTTAATTTATTTAATGTAAATTAATTTTATTTAGTTTAAAATTTAATTTTGTTTTTTTAAATCTTTATTTTTACGCATTTTTTTGAGTGGAAAGTGATTTCTGGTTTTTTTTGGTATTTTTTGAGATTAGTGTGATTATTTTTGAATGTTTTTATAACTTATTTGATTAATTTTGGAATTAATCTTATTAGTTTAAATATTTTTGAATGTTTTTTCTCTTGTGGCCTCTGGGTGGGGGTGGTGAGCTTTTCTTCCTCTCTACAATTTTTCTCTTCTGTCCTCTGGGTGTCGCTTCTGGTAAGTTTTTTCTTTATTTTCTCATTTGAGTTCCAGTCCTCATGGATAGAAGACATCTTATGGTAAGCTCTCTGGGTTGTTTTTTTTTTTTGGGGGGGGGTTGGTATTTTTGGGGGAGGGGGTCTGTGTGTTTTTTCTTGTTTGTTTTTGGCTATTTTGTGTTTCCTTTTTGGATTTTGGATTTTTGAGTGTTTTTGATTGGTTTTGGTTTGTGTTTTTGTGTTTACTTTTTCAGGGGGAGTGGCTTTTTTTCCCGCAGGCCATGCTGGCTGGCCTGTGGGAAGGAAGGGCAATGGCGGGGGGCCTTTCTTTTCCACGGGCCATGCTGGCTGGCCCGTGGGAAGGAAGGGCAGCGGCGGTGGGGGGTTTCTTTTCTCCCCCACAGGCCATGCTGGCTGGCCCGTGGGAAAGAAGGGCAGCGGCAGCGGGTTTTTTTACTTTTATTTTTCGCGTGCCGGCTGGCCCATCAAAAGGAAGGGCAGCGGTGGCAGGGGGTTTCTTTTTTCCCCCTGCGGGCCATGCTGGCTGGCCCATGGGGAAGAAGGGCAGCGGCGGTGGGCATTTTTTTTACTTTTATTTTTCGCGTGCCGGCTGCCTCAGTGTTCTGTGCGCTAATGGCGTGCAGGATGCTGGGGCTTGTAGTTTTGCCTGCGCGTGTTTGCATACTGCAGCGGGTTTTTTCCTGCGGCTTTTTTTTTGATTGGCCGCGGAGCGTTTCCGAACGTTCCTTTTGCCATGCTGCTCAGCCTGATTGGCTCTGGCGCGGCGCAAGGAACGTTGGGAATTGAAGTTCCCTTTTTTTGTTTGCGTCTGGGGGGCTCCTGCCCCCTGTCGAAAATTTCAACCTGACAGTTACCTGCGAACCGGGTTCGGGCGAGTGATCGGAGGCCCATTACGGGCTAGTGGGGCCTGGTGCAACATCCTTTGTCACATTCCAACGGTTAATGCACCATTTTATAGGTATAGATATGTAAAGTTGTGCTCATTAATTTTGCATATCGGAATTGTATATTATGTATTTTGACATTTAGTATTTCCACTACGGGTTATATTGTTTATACATACAGACTGTGGTATATATATTTTTAGCTAGTTGGCTTTGTAGTCGGTCATAGATGTTTTGAGGATCTTTTTGCTTCGCAACAGAGTTGTGGTTGCAGATGGAATTGCTGCTCTTTAGGAAAGCACTTAAAACCTGGCTGGCGGAGCAGGTGTGGGGCCCTGATGGAAATGTGGCCCCCGCCTGCTGGCTTGTACAATAATTAAGACCCTCCCTCTTTTTATGAATGGGGTGGGTGGGTTTTAATGGGGAAGGTATTTTTATCTGTTTTTATATTTTTTACGTTTTATTTGTGTATTAATCGTATATTTTGCTTAATCTGCTTTGTGAGCCACCCTGAGTTGGGTTTCCTGAGTGGGTGGCACATAAGCATGAAAATTAAATTAAATTATAATGAAATTTCCATTGAAAAATTGTTGTACAATTTTTCCATAGGGAAAATTGTTATGCCATTTTTTCAAACCCTAATTGTTATGCGATTTTGTTGCTATACGGGGCAATTATTATATGAGGATCCACTGTATATTATATTATATTATATTATATTATATTATATTATATTATATTATATTATATTATATTATATTATATTATATTATATTATATTATATTATATTATATTATATTATATTATATTATATTATATTATATTATATTATATTATATTATATTATATTATATTATATTATATTATATTATATTATATTATATGTACAGTATTGTGGACACAATGGGCACAGAGCTTGGTGGGCTGAGGAGAATGGTGGAGGACAGAGGTGCCTGGAGGAAAATGGTCCATGGGGTCGCAAAGGGTCGGAATCGACTGTGCAACTGAACAACAAATTATATTATATTATATTATATTATATTATATTATATTATATTATATTATATTATATTATATTATATTATATTATATTATATTATATTATATTATATTATATTATATTATATTATATTATATTATATTATATTATATTATATTACTAGCATTTTTTTGCCCGGCAAGGCAGGGGTGCCCAGTGTGTGTGTGTGTGTGTGTGTGTGTGTGTGTGTGTGTGTGTGTGAGAGAGAGAGAGAGAGAGAGAGGAGGGGTTGGAGTGGTGCTCCACATTTGGCCCTTGTCTGTCAGAGCTCAGAGAAAGCAAGCCCCTTCTCCAACAGGCAAGGGCCGAATGTGGAAGAGGCTCGCTTCCCTCCGGGAGGCGAAGGCAGGGAACGGAGCGCCGTTCTCGGCCTTTGCTTCCCAGGGAAGTGGCTCGCTTCTCTTGGTGGGTGGGGGATGAAGGCACCAGTGCCTTCGGCCCCTGCCCCCTGTAGAAGGGGCTCGCATCCCTCCAGGAGGCAAAGGCAGAGAACGGAGTGCTGTTCTCGGCCTTTGCTTCCCGGGGAAGTGGCTCATTTCCCTCTGTGGGTAGGAGATGAAGGCACCAGTGCCTTCGGCCCCCACCCCCCGTGGAAAGGGCTCGCTTCCCTCCGGGAGATGAAGGCAGAGAACGGAGCGCCGTTCTCGGCCTTTGCTTCCCAGGGAAGTGCCTTGCTTTCTTTGGTGGGTGGGAGACGAAGGAGCAGTGCCTTCAGCCGCCACCCCCCATGGAAGGGGCTCGCTTCCATCCGGGAGGCGAAGGCAGGGAACGGAGCACCGTTCTTAGCCTTTGCTTCCAAGGGAAGTGGCTCACTTCCCTCGGTGGGAGGGGGATGAAGGCAGCAGTGCCTCCGGCCCCCATCTCCCATGGAAGGGGCTCACTTCCCTCCAGGAGGCAAAGGCAGAGAACGGAGCGCTGTTCTCATCCTTTGTTTCCCTGAGGGAAGCGGCAGGCGTGCGGGGATAAGATGGGCTCCCCCTCTTCTTCCTGCTATCTCGCCGAAGCCTTCATTGCCGGGGTACCAGGGAGAAGAGGGGCTCCCCCTCCTCCCTGGAATCCCGCCGAAGCTGCGGTGAGGCCAGTGCCGGCCTTCATCGCCCGGGGGGTAAGGATAGCTTCCCTCAGTGGTTTTTTTACCTGTGCGGCCCTTTATCCATTCCCGGCAAGGGGAGGAAGGGGGGGTCCCCCTCAGCTGGTCAGCGGCATTATTGAAACTCACTAGCAGCTGCTGCATTTCCCACCCTTGGCTTATACTCAGGTCAATCTATTTTCCTGAGCTTGGTAGGGTTGCTTTAGCTGCTGGTTTTCTGCTTCAGCAGAGAGTTGGACTTGATGGTCCTTGAAGTCCCTTTGTGCTGTACAGATATATGATTCTAGAAAAAATATTAATGCTTCAAAACCCTTGTAATAAAAACACATCTTTCATGCTTTGGTAAGAAGACCAGCTGTGTCATGTGAGCGCTGAATTAGCACTTTATGTAGCCATTGGCTTTCTGAAGTTTGATGATATACATACAGAGAAGCATATCTATTTTCTTACTATGCCACAACCACTGTTACTGTATTTTGGACTGCACAGTTGTCTTTGCCTTATCTCTTTATTGCATCTCTGTTGCGGGAAGACAAAAGCTGGACCATCTGAAGGAAACAATGTCTAGACAATGTGGTGAAGCAATTAAATGTCAAAAAAAGAGGAAGAAGAATGTTGACATTACTGAGAGTCTTAGGAGCCATGCAAAACCATTCTGTAGGATTTATTATTCCAGTTTTCTGGGAAGACCCCACATGAAGCCTTGAATTACATCCTGATGACCCTATGGAATGGGACGTGTAATAAATGGAATGCTCTCTGCTACTATGAACTATATCTAGGAAAGGTTATCTTTTCTCCAGATTTTATTGCATAAGTTTTGTTTGCTTTTTTTCCCTAGTCACACACCTCCTTATGATAATGCACACAAGGATAGGTGTTCTACATGGATGAGAAGGGAACATTTAGAAAAGAAGCACTACAGGAGGGGTATTATATGTTTTTTTCGATAACTGCCCAAGGAAAAACTTTAATAGAATCCCAGAGTTGACTGTACCCTTTAATAACAACAATTGTTTTAAATAGATCCTTCAGATTCTCAGCATGGATTATGAAATAATTCATCTTGTTCCATTGGTACAGTTTTAGGTCTACAGAATATCAGATCAGGACTGCACATACACAATATGAACAGCACTTGACCTTGCAAGGCTCTTGGAATTTCAAACAGGAAGATTCTTTTTGGCAATCCCAGCTTTCTTTTGATATAACGAGGCCTGTGCCCTGTTAGCTTGAAAACTATTTGAAAATAATTGAGCAAATGCTGAAGGAATGAAAACCAAAGTGTGACTTCTGCTGGCTAATATGTAATCAAAACTGGATAAATTTGGGCACAGCAATAACTTTCCCCAGAAATGCACAAAATAATAGCCAAGGTACTTAGTGTATAAGATTTCACTTGAGTAGGTCCATAGAATCAATGGGGATTTTGTAAGTCAATTCCTCAATAAATTTCATTAATTCAAATGGGCCTATTCTAAATGCTACTTACTATTCTAATGTAGATCAGGTCAACATATGGGGACGTTTACTCACAGAGAAGTCTATGGGTCTACTCTAGTGCAATTTGCTAGGTTAAACAACAGGGTTTGAACCACAGAGTTGGAGGCCCTCTTGCAGGAACCTCATAGAATATGATTAGTGGAGAAATTGCAGCACAGGAAGCTAAAAAGATGTCAGTATCAAATCAGGGAACACAATTCATTGTACAGTGGATATTCTACCTCAAATACTGTTTTGATCATTTGGTGACTTCTGTCTTTATAAGGGTGGATATCTTTGTGTTGGAGTGAAGGACAAAAGGACTTCCAAAGAGATTATTGGTTATAAAGTCCTTTATGAAAACCACTATTTGTTTCCAGTGGTGGGCTTCAAAAGATTTTACTACCACACTTTGGGTGTGGCCAACTCTGTGGGCATGGCCAGGTGACTGGGTGGGTGCGGTTAAACTGCTGTATTTTAATGCGAGTTTTTGTGGTCCAGGATCGAGTCCAATTCGTCAGACCATTAGTTAGCAATTACACTTCAATGCTCTAATTTTCCTTTAAAGAGCAACTGCAGCAGAGTAACTGCTGGCTCAGCCTCACCCCACTCAAGGCGCCCGGACCCAGCAGCAAGGATGTTGGAGTCGTGTTATGTATGTTAACTGTGTTTCCTGACAGGAACAGAATGTATCTTTTCTCATGTATCTATTCTTATGCAAATAAGTGGATCAAAAAATGTGCACACTCTGTTAGCCAATGGGCTTGTTGTATTATTGTTACTGTTTATAGGAGAGGAATGTATCTTTTCTCATGTATCTATTCTCATGTATCTATTCTTATGCAAATAAGTGGATCGAAAAATGTGCACACTCTGTTAGCCAATGGGCTTGTTGTATTATTGTTACTGTTATTGTTTATAGTGTATATAAGTCCAAGTTTTGCCCCATCCAAACTGTGTTCAAACCCCACTAATAAAGAGCTGAATTTCACTACTTCACTTGTCTGCTTCTTCATTCCTTGAACACTAAAAGTCGCATCCGGAGTGGGGTGAGAGGAGGAGGTGAGTGGGGCAAAGCAAGGCAGGGCAGTGGGCAGGGCCAGACAGTTTTACTACCGGTTGTCCCGAACCTGTCCGAACCTGCTGGAGCCCACCACTGCTTGTGTCTATAGCAAAAGGGAAACAAAGGTTTATGTAATTCTTCCTAATCCTTCTGCCCACTTCCTGCTGGATTGAATATGTTCTCAGAATCAGCACCACTGCAGTCAAGCAAAACCAAAAAGACAGTGTCCCCTTCATTAAACAAGGCCTACCTAATGATGAATTAAATTAGAAACCCAGTACAAATGGGGGTTTGGGGCAAAATGTAGGTATGGTAGGCTGTTCCCAAAGCATGCCTGCCCTTGATTTGAACCTCGCAGTCTTGCCTCCTTGCAAACAAAACCTTGCATGTTTTCTATTATTTTATTCTTGCTCTAAAAAACACCAAGACTTTATCATGAAGTCTCACAGGGCTGAATTCGTTTTGTCCTGGAGTTTCACTTCTGAGAAGTGTTCTTCTCTTAAGATTCCTTCAGTCTCACATGTTTGATTCTATTGATAAAAATAGTTCAGCTACCAAGAATCAAAGTTTTAAAATTCAATAGCAATTAAAACATGTATCTTTCAATAGCTCTGTTAATATGGGCAAAAAAAGAAAAGAAAAAAATTCTTCTCTGCCCCTCGTCTGCAAAGTTCAGCATTTCACTTCTCACCTGCCATTTTCCTGTGGCTAAAGTGAACCATATGCTCTCCTCACAAGCCACTATTGTCCCTCACAGGGCTGTTTATTGAAACCATGTGTTGAAATGGGCTCTGGGCCTGGAGACATGCATGTACATTAACCATGAGAAGCCTGCAGAGATTGAGAAAACAATTTCCTTCTTAGCGTCTCCCTTCACTTGTGAAAACACATCCAGTGCAAAAGGCCCAAGACGGCCCCAAGGTTTCCCCTGGTGAAGGAAGAAGGCTTCTTTTTTCTTTGATAATCATGGGCCCTGATCCCAAAATTTTCATCTATTTGGCTACTCTCAAGCATCTCATAAACAAGGTCATTTGCAAATTAATGTGGCATAACCACTTTCTTTCTAGTTTATACTGTCATTAATACATTTTTCCTGTTTACCCCTGTCTCGGAGAATGAGAAGAGAATGTAAGAATGAGGTTATAAGGGAAAGAATTGGAACAGAACCAATCTTGCACTACATACAGAGACAACAAATAAAGTGGTTTTCCCATTTGGAGAGAATGTTTTGGAATTCCATCCCTTACAAGGCATATGTGGAAAGAGGAGAAGGACAAAGACCATGAGGCAGACCCAGAGGAAAGTCGAGAGATAACATCAAAAAAATATTACAAGAACACCAGATAACACCTGTGGAGGCCACTAAAAATGCCAGAGCAAGGACTGTGCATCTCCCTCGACACCTGATGGGGTAAAAGAGGAAGCAAAGAAAAGAAGGGGTAGTAAATTCTTGCTAAATGAGAATGTTTGTGTAGGTTGGTGTGGGCAAACAGTGTTTCTGCAGGTCCTGTTGAACTTCAGCCCCACCATCCCTTACCATCAGATACACTGGTATAGCGAATATCAGCACCCTCGACCCCTGCACCCTTTTTTAGTGAGTGGGTGGGTAGTTTTTAAAGCAGTTTTAACTATGTTTTTAATTGTGTTTTTATTATGCTATGAACTGCCCTGAGTTGGCCTTGGCCAAGTGGACGATATAGAAACTGAAATAAAATAAATAAATAAATAAAATACACTGTAAAGCATAGTTCTGCCTGCAGGCTGACACTTCATAATTGTCACATGTTTGATTACGTGACATCTGCTGTACTCAAATGAGTTTAATCAGAAACACTATAACACTGTGTACCTGATGTGTGTATAAACTGATGCCATGAGGCCTCACTCTTATGTCTGATGAAGTGGACTTGGTCCACGGAAGCTCACATTTAAATACAGGAGTTAGTCTTTAAGGTGCCACAACATTTTTTTTTTGCTGTTCTGTTTTGTTTAATCTCAGATATGCTTGCACAGACTACAGTGGCTACCACTTCAAACATCAGAAACACTATCACCTTAATCTCTTTTGACAATCTGTGCCACATTCAGGATCTTAGTTTTCTTCTTTTTGAAATTTGTCTCAATTTTCAAACAGTATATTGCTCAGAAACAAACTGGAAACCTATAAGAAAACCATCACACTATGTCAGAAACACATTTCAAGAAACTAGAAGGTGAGCTCTTATGCTGTTAATGTGTCAAAGGAAGCTTTCCTCAATATTACTTCTTCCCCTACATCTAGTATAGATACCCTCTAGTCGTGTTTCATACTGGTTAAATACCTCCAAAGATATTACTCTAGCTTATTATCAGTATATTCTTGTAAATGTGATATTGGACACTTTTGATGTTGTTTGAAGTGTTAAAAGCTGTCAAAAGCACAAAGCTTTAAATATTGTACCATTGAGATTACAAAAATGTCAACTGTTCATTTGAAGATCATTTGCTGCCTCCTCACAATTTTATTGAAGTAAGCTGATAAAATAGGGAGACAGCCGGTCTCAGAAATCACAAGGTATTTAAGCAGAACAAATATAAATAAAGATAGTTGTGTTGGCCCATAAGAACAAAACAAAATATAATCCACAGGAATACAATGTTTTCAGTAGGACCTCAGTTTCTGTGGAATTTTAGGGGAACTGATTTTTAAAAAGCATATTATCTGCCTGTGGATTTCTTTTTGTTTTAAGCAAAACATCCTGATAAATTTGGGTTTTCTTTTCCTTCTCTCTGCAATTCAAATGGCTCTTTCAGTTTATCAAGAAAAGCAAATGTGCCTTTTGTAACCTGTATGGCCTTTTGTAACCAAGGAAACAAGAGGTATATTTACACGCTGAAAAGCTGAAAATATTTCTATTTCTGAAAATGTTTAACAAAGTTGTTTACATAAATACATTGGGTGACTTGAAACTGATCTAAACTTGTGTGACCTAAACCACCCAGGAAATAATATCAGTAACAAAACCCTTGTAATATAGTAACATAGCAATAAAGAGAGAGGCAGAAAACATACTCGGATGTCTTCTCCATTAGAGGAACTGCCTTGGCCAGAATGTTTTAAATTTGAATCACCAGTACCATCACTTTTAATTTTGCCAGATGCACAATTAAGGAGTAGTATCTTTTTATGATTTTGCAAAAATAGCCATATTAGTCCATTTCAATAAAAACAAAACAAAATATACTCTGGTGCCCTTTAAGATGGTTATTTTTTATTTCCTCATGAGCTTATGTGCATCACAATCTACTTCTTTCAGATACATGGAACACAATATTTGGGCCATAGGTTTGTGGGAACAGGAACTGTATGCTCTGTATGGTGCGTGACACTGAGAATCTTCACAGAGGCATTCCAGAAGAGTTGAGCTTTCTGAATCTATGCAGAACACTTTCTGGAAATTGCCAGTCTACAGCTGGCAGGGCTACATTCCCCCTGTACTAAAGAAAACCTCAACATTGTACCATTCCCAACAGGAGAAGCAAAACACTTGTAGTTTACACCAGGAGATCATCTCTGAAACTTGCCACACAAAATCTTACAGAAGAATCACCTGGCATGATTTTTTTAAACTTCTAAAAGCCAACATGCTATTGAATGTGATCAAAAGCTGCAAGTAGCTATACAGTACTTTGCAGCTGCTTGGGACAGTTTGCTAGATGAGGACCTGCAAGGACTGATGCACACCACTCTATGTGAGTGACTGAGCTCCTCCCTTTGTCCTGTTGTGCTTGGAGACACACTTTTGCCACACATCCCATCTCAGGCAGTTGGCCCATGTTCTGGCTTGAAACCTGCTTGTGTGCATAGTTTACAGTCACTGTACTGCCAAACCACTGCACAGATCCAATACCGCTCATTTACAAGAAAAGTGATTGTGAAATATTCCATATGGCAGGTGCCCTGTTGCTATAATTCACTGTATTTGTTTTGGCAAAAAGCATGGATTTCAAGCTATCCTCTTCTTTTTTTAAAACCAGCTTTCTGTTGTTTCTTTCCACTTTCCTTTCCTTCTAAACCAGGGGAAGCACTTATTCACTGAAGGGAAGGGGGTTGGGGGAAGGAATCTATTCTACAAATTCTTCTTTGGAAAACATTATAGAAATGTGTTTTTTTCCCTTGCCTTTTAGGTAACTTTTAGCCTCAAAGGGAGGAGTTTTTAAAAGCACTAAAAACAGCAAGAACCCAAAAAAGACAACTTCCGTGCCTTTGATGTAACAGGGCACCTATCGCGGTGCATACCTGAGAACATTCCTCAGTCTCAGACTCAGTCTAGCAGCCCATCTTTTAAATGCCGCCTTTTTGTTCTTTTTCTTTTTACATGTAATTGCAGACAGGTCACAATTTGCTTGGCATAAGATGTTTGATGGGAGCTGACAGCAAAAACAGCTCTCCCCCAATCCCCCCTGCCCTTGCTTAGTTAATTTTCACATGGCAAAGAAACGAAGCTGTAGATCCAAACAGAAATGCAACTCCAGGGAAGCTCTGATCTGTCAACAAGGCTTGCAGCTGTCTTCTGATTCTGTAATGGGAAATGGGATGACCTCTGCTCTGTGTTATTTCAAACTACTCTCCATTGTACAAGCCAAAACAAGCTTATTTCAATGTTCTGAACACCTTTGACGTGAGGAGGATGCGTAGGAAGAAGCAGGTAGAATATAAGATGGCAAGAAGGAGAAATAGGAAGGTAACAGAGTTCCGTGCGCTCTGGTGTTTTGGTGTATGCAAACCAAGACACGGGACACAGCCTCGGGCTGGGTTAACTCAGGTTTATTGCATCGTGGACAGAGGGAACATGAGGTAATGGCGGATCAATAGCTCTTTATATACAGCAGTAATACATTTGAACGTGGTGCCATGGTAGCCCATTGGCTACTGTCTGCGTGACGTCATTGCAGGTCACGCCCTTCTTGTCCAGGTGTAGGTAGTGGCGGGAAACTTCCCGCGCTGTTGCCTTTGATGAGTTCGGACCAAGAGAGCTTGGACGCTCGCTGCTGCCAGCTGGTGGTCATTAGCTCGCGTCCTATTACAGGGCTTATATGATACAGCTGAAGGTTACATTGTTGCTATAGGCAAGGTTACATTGACTCAGATACATTGCAATCCATGTGTACAGTAAAACCATCAGAACACAACATCCCTCCCCCCTAGGACGAGACAAAGTCTCGAGCCCACCTTAACACACTCCCCCCCCCTTAGGAGACAAAGTCTCTCAGCCAAGATGGCTTATTTCGAACACGCTGGGGTCTCGGTGCGGGCTGCCTCTCCCCGGGTTTGCTACCTTCTCTTTGTCCCCTGGTCTCCTGTCCTGCAATATGAGAGGGAGACTCGTTAGTGACTTTCCGCGGCTCCGCGGCGCTGTTGGGAGGTGTGCTCTTCCTTAGGGAGGAACCGGGGGCACTGGGGGCTAACGAAAAACCCCTCTTCTCGCTTGGATGGGTGGGGGAACACTCCTGAAAACCCCCCCGGCTCGCCAAATCAAAATCAAAATCACTATCGGGGGCAGCGGTCGCGAACTCCTCTCCCCCTTCCCCGGCCCCTGCTAGAGCTGGCGTATCAAAAGGATATGAGTCGGGGCCGCTGCTTCTGCTTCCTTCCCCCCATGCTTGGGACTGTTGTCCACTGCTGTCTCCCCCTTGGGTTAAGCGGGTGGGGGAGAACCCTAACGCTGAATCCTGTTTCTGAGCTCCACTGACTGGCCCAATCACTCGGTGCCTCAGTTGATCTGCGTGCCTCCTCCAGAGGAGGCCGGTGTTCGTCTCGACCCGGTACGACACTGGTCCCGTCTGTTCTACAACCGTCCCTGGTACCCAGGCTGGCCCTGCGCTGGAATAGTTCCTGCAGTGAACAGGGTCACCGGCAGCGAAACCTTTCGAGACTGCCAACCCCACGTTTTTCCCTTTATCCTCGACTCTCGTTGGGTCTAGCCTGGACAGGAGCGTGGTCAGTTTTCGCCGCATCAAGAGCTCTGCCGGCGAGTAGCCGGACGCCAAAGGGGTCACCCTATACGCTAAGAGGAATTGGCACACTTGGTGATTCAGGTCCCCCGGGCCCATGCGCCGCAGCGCCTCCTTCGTTGTACGCACCAACCGTTCCACTTGGCCATTCGTGGCCGGGTGAAACGGTGCGGACGTGATATGCCGAATGGCGTTTGTCTCCATGAACGCCCCGAACTCAGCGGAGGTGAAACAACTAGCGTTATCGCTGACTAAAGTGTCGGGTAAACCGAACGTGGAAAAGACTCTCCGTAGCCGGCTAATTGTCGTGGCGGAGGACGTGCTTTTTACCGGGATAACCTCCAGCCACTTGGAGAACGCATCCACGACTAGGAGAAACATGGTTCCTCGGAATGGGCCAGCGAAATCTACGTGCACCCTGGACCATGGTCCCCGTGCTGTGTCCCATTCCCTATGTGGAAGACGGGCCGCCTCAGGGCGGGACCCCTGGCAAGCCTCGCAAGTGCCAACCATGTGCTCAATATCCGTGTCCAGCTGCGGCCACCAGAAGTAACTCCGGGCCAGCGCCTTTGAACGAACTATGCCCGGGTGGCTGACGTGCAGCAGTTCGAGCACCCTCGTCCGCAGGGGCGCAGGGACCACCACCCGTTGGCCCCACAGAAGGCACCCCCTCTCTAGGGACAACTCTAGCTTTTTCCTAAAGAATGGGTCGAACTCCGTACTCGGGGACGAACCCGGCCACCCCTTCTGCACCCACGAGCAAACCTTCGCCAGTGTCCTGTCCTTGCCTGTCGCCCTAGCAATGTCGGCTGGTACTATTGGGGGAGCGTCTAAAACCTCAATTAGCAACACCTGGCGGTCCTTTTCTGCTCTCGCCTGTTGGGCGTCCGACAATGGCAAAGGGGATCTCGAAAGCGCATCAGCATGGCTGATTTCCTTTCCTCGTCGTCTTGTTTGACTCTGAGTTCCACCAGTGCCGCCTGGAAGTCCATCTCAAGCAGCTCCCAGTCTTGCGGTTTGGTGATGTTGAACCCGCTCTGTGCCCTGGCTGTTCCGTGGGGATCCATCATCCCACCTTCGTCGCCAATTTGGTGTATGCAAACCAAGACACGGGACACAGCCTCGGGCTGGGTTAACTCAGGTTTATTGCATCGTGGACAGAGGGAACATGAGGTAATGGCGGATCAATAGCTCTTTATATACAGCAGTAATACATTTGAACGTGGTGCCATGGTAGCCCATTGGCTACTGTCTGCGTGACGTCATTGCAGGTCACGCCCTTCTTGTCCAGGTGTAGGTAGTGGCGGGAAACTTCCCGCGCTGTTGCCTTTGATGAGTTCGGACCAAGAGAGCTTGGACGCTCGCTGCTGCCAGCTGGTGGTCATTAGCTCGCGTCCTATTACAGGGCTTATATGATACAGCTGAAGGTTACATTGTTGCTATAGGCAAGGTTACATTGACTCAGATACATTGCAATCCATGTGTACAGTAAAACCATCAGAACACAACAGGTGTCTAGTCATGCCTGCAACATGACCACGGAAATGTCTGCAGAAGCAGACAACGCTGGCTCTTTGGTTTTGAAACAGAGATGAGCACTGAACCCTAGAGTTGGATATGACTGGCTTTCGAGTAAGGGAAACCTTTACCTTTACTACCCTGCTCTTCCTGGTTCAAGAGCCTGCTTGCTAAGCTGTTATTTCTAAGTTTACTAGCTACAGCTGAGGTATGTGTGCAAATACATAAACATATACAGTACAGACATATTTGAGTGGCGCTAGAGTTTGGGAATTTAACTGGGGCTACTGGAACTGCAGTGGCTCAAGTGGCTGAGATGCTGACTGGAAAGTGGCAGGTCAGGAGTTCGATTTCCGATTACTGCAGGACGGAGTGAGCTCCCGCCTTTGTCCCAGCTCCTGCCAACCTAGCAGTTCGAAAGCAAGAAATTGCAAGTAGATAAATAGAGACCACTTCAGTGGGAAGGTAAACAGTGTTCCGTGTGCTCTGGTGTCTAGTCATGCCTGCCACATGACCACAGAAACGTCTGCAGAAGCAGATAGTGCTGGCCCTTTGGCTATGAAAGAGAGATGAGCATTGAACCCTGGAGTCAGATACAACTGGCTTCAAGCAAGGATGACCTTTACCTTACTGGGAGAAAAGCCAGCTTGAGTGGCTTTGGGAAAGCTAAATAGGTCTATGATGATCCCTAGATGAAGGACCTGGAAAACCACTTCTGTGTATTCTCTACCTAGAGAACCCTGAAAAGGATTCCTATAAACTAGACTTGACTTGGTTTATTATAAGAAGAATGTTTCATTATACCAGCGCTTGAACACATGCCAGAATACTTCAGAAAATGATGCCTCACTGCCTGGTCTTCCTTCTCCTAGCAGCAACCTCTTCTTCTAGTTTGATGCCTACATATGATAGCTAAAGTAGCAAGAGAATGACCCTTGGCATCCTCTGAATGGATATGAGGCTCAGAGCCAAGACGAGCTTTATGCCAAGAACAAACATTTGTGAAGGTACACAAAACCAAAACCAAATTAGAAGATGTAGGAAGGAGCTCACTGGACAAGGAACAACATTAAAGGAGGATATAGCTGAGGAACTCAACCTCCCCTACATCACCTGGAGGACCCTGAATAGGCTGAGGGTTGAAGTCCCAAATGCAAGACTAACATGCTCATGTGGGGGCTGCTGGCAGACAACAACAGGCAGTGTGAATGTGGAGAGATACGGAATCTGGCTCATTTACTGGCCTGCCAATTACTGACAGAATCATGCACCGAAGTTCAGCCAACAACAAAGCCAAGAATGTTGTTTCATTTTGGCAGTCCAGGGTTTGATCAGGACACGAAAGAAGAATAGCTAAAGTTAGGGATGGCATGGATGGGCTCCCAAACATTACTAGGAAAAGAGATCTAACCCACCTCTCTAAGCATTACATTTAACAAAGGCAACCACATTGCTAAGGAGAAAACCTGCAAGAAAGAAACTGTCAGCATCTTGTCCACTAAAGCCTTCTGTCAAACATGGACCACAGGAATGAAGATCTCTACTCAGACCACACATTCAGACTAAGAATAACAGAGTGACTTTGTTTACCCAGTGTAACATCATCACCTTGCTGAATCTTGGTTGGCTATGGCAACACAATACAATACAGTAATATCATGATGTTCCCTGTGCAATCTTTGCCTAGGATGGGATTCTTCACACAGTGGAGAAGACAGTCCTGCCACAAAAGCAATAGGCATCAAAGCATAGTAGATCTGGAACACAATGGCAGTGAATAGGTGCAGACTAAATGCATGAGAAAAACTGGAATGCCAGTTTGTTTTTGTTGTGTTCTGATGGTTTTACTGTACACATGGATTGAAATGTATCTGAGTCAATGTAACCTTGCCTATAGCAACAATGTAACCTTCAGCTGTATCATATAAGCCCTGTAATAGGACGCGAGCTAATGACCACCAGCTGGCAGCAGCGAGCGTCCAAGCTCTCTTGGTCCGAACTCATCAAAGGCAACAGCGCGGGAAGTTTTCCCGCCACTACCTACACCTGGACAAGAAGGGCGTGACCTGTAATGACGTCACGCAGACAGTAGCCAATGGGCTACCATGGCACCACGTTCAAATGTATTACTGCTGTATATAAAGAGCTATTGATCCGCCATTACCTCATGTTCCCTCTGTCCACGATGCAATAAACCTGAGTTAACCCAGCCCGAGGCTGTGTCCCGTGTCTTGGTTTGCATACACCAAATTGGCGACGAAGGTGGGATGATGGATCCCCACGGAACAGCCAGGGCACAAAGCGGGTTCAATATCACCAAACCGCAAGACTGGGAGCTGCTTGAGATGGACTTCCAGGCGGCACTGGTGGAACTCAGAGTCAAACAAGACGACGAGGAGAGGAAGAGGGCCATCCTCACCAGAATGCTCGGGATGGAAACCAAGCGGACGCTGGTGGGCATAATCGCTCCGAAGAAGGTGAGCGACTTTAAGGCGAGCGACATCATGAAGCTGCTGCGAGAGCGGTTCTGCCCCTCGAGGGCAATGTTTCCCGCTCGGAGCGCGTTTTGGAGGCGAGTCCAAGCGCCAGACGAGTCGGTTGAGGCATTCGTGGCCGCCATGAGGATAGCCGCCGCCCCCTGTAAATGGGGCGACATCCTGGAGATGATCCTCAGGGACGGCGTGTTATGTGGCCTGAAAGACAAGGAGGTGCAGCGCAGCTTGATGAATAAGGAGCCGCCACCCACGCTGGCCGAAGTCGTAGAGGCCGCGGAAGCCGCAGAGTCCACGAATGCCGGAGTGGACGAGATGCATCAGTGGCGTGAGTGGCGTCCTAAGGCCGGCAAGGCGGAAAATTCGGTGCACGGGAAGGCTGGACAGTCGGTGCACGCGACTCGGCGGGCCTCAAAGTCGTCTACGGAAGGCAGCGACGGCGAGGAGGTCCAGAAGGTCCGGAAGGGCGGTCGACGCTGCGAGGGTTGCGGAGCGGCCCACGAGCGCGCGAGATGCCCGTTCAGGAAGGCCGAGTGTTACACCTGCGGCCGTCGGGGGCACATCGCCAAGGCGTGCAGAAAGCGGAAAGAGGGCCGGAGGCAATCACAAGACCGCGCGGCCAGGCCGGACCGTCCAGCAAGGCCCAAAGATGGCGCCCAGACCACGAGGAAGCAGGACGGCGTGGGCCGCGTCTCGGACAGCAGCGAGGACGACGCCTCAGTGTTCAGCGTGTCCGCGGGACAGTCCCATTACTTCGTTGAGGTATTAGTACAAGGGGCCCCTATTAAGATGGAAATTGACTCGGGGTCCTCCTTTTCCATAATTCCCCAGAAAGAGTTCCTGAAAATCGACCCCCACGTGCGGCCAAAGCTTAAAGCGTTGAGGTCCACACTACGGGACGTACAGGGAAACAACATTCCGGTATTGGGGGTTGGGAAGTTTCGGGTCAATTTTAAGAGACATTCTGCGGAACTGCCCCTAGTTGTCCTGAAAGGGGGAAGCTGTAGCCTCCTGGGAACACAGTGGTTTCAGCCCTTAGGGTTGTTCATAGGGGGGGTGCATACCGTGGGGGGGGACCCAATACAAGCGGTTTGCGATGCGCATCCCGCCGTTTTTGAGAAAGGACTCGGAAAGTTCAAGGGACCCCCTGTAGCTTTCGACATAGACCCGGAGGTCCGCCCAATAAGACTCAAACCACGCAGGGTGCCGTTTGCACTCAAGGACAAGATAGAGGCGGAATTGGACAAACTGGTGGGCCAGGGGATTCTTATTCCTGTTGATTCCGCGGAGTGGGAAACTCCAATTGTAACGGCTCTAAAGGCTAACGGGGAGGTGCGCATTTGCGCAGATTATAAGTGTACAATTAACAAGGCGATCCGCCCTAATGCATACCCGGTGCCAGTGATAAGCCACCTTTTGGCCAGGCTAAATGGGGGAAAGTGTTTCGCCAAGCTCGATTTGGCACAAGCCTATCAGCAACTTCCTGTGACCCCCGCCACGGCCGCGGCACAAACGATAGTTACACATAAGGGAGCGTTCCAGGTGTCGCGGTTACAGTTCGGCGTGAACTCGGCACCCGGTCTTTTTCAATCGCTCGTGGAACGCCTCCTAAAGGGCCTGGAGGGGGTGTTGCCTTATTTTGATGACGTGTTGATAACAGGGGGGAGTGAGGCTGAACTAGCGAAAAGGTTGGACAAGGTACTGACCGTGTTCGAGAAAGCGGGGCTGAGATTGAGGAAGGATAAATGTGTTTTTTTCGAAACAGAGGTCGAGTTTTTAGGGTTCCGAATCACACCCGAGGGGATTAAGCCGTCTAAATCCAAGGTAGCAGCCATTAAAAAGGCCCCTCGCCCCACATCCAAGACCGAGCTGCAATCTTTCCTGGGGCTCCTAAATTTTTACCATACATTCCTCCCGCGGAAGGCGTCCGTGGCCGAACCGCTCCATCGGTTGCTGAAAAAGGAGGAGCCGTGGATGTGGGGTGATGAGCACGAGAGGGCGTTCAAGGAGCTAAAGCAACTCCTAACATCTGAGGCAATCCTGACGCATTTCGACCCCAAACGGCCTGTGGTCCTAGTTTGTGATGCATCCCCGGTGGGGGTGGGGGCGGTGCTTTGCCACGTGTTGGAGGACGGCAGGGAGGCCCCGGTAGCATTTTACTCAAGGTCCCTGTCCCAAGCGGAGCGGAATTACGCGCAAACCGACAGGGAAGCATTAGCAATCGTATCGGGGACCAAAAAATTTCACGATTTTTTGTATGGCCGCCCGTTCAAAATCGTGACCGATCACAAACCGCTGTTAGGGATTTTCACGGCGCACAAGCCCACGCCGCAGATCCTGTCCCCGAGAATGCTGCGATGGGCTATTTTCCTCAACGCGTACCAACATGAGTTGGAGTACAGGCCCGGAAAGGAGATCAGCCATGCTGATGCGCTTTCGAGATCCCCCTTGCCATTGTCGGACGCCCAGAAGGCGAGAGCAGAAAAGGACCGCCAGGTGTTGCTAATTGAGGTTTTAGACGCTCCCCCAATAGTGCCAGCCGACATTGCTAGGGCGACAGGAAAGGACAGGACACTGGCGAAGGTTTGCTCATGGGTGCAGAAGGGGTGGCCGGGTTCGTCCCCGAGTACGGAGTTCGACCCATTCTTTAGGAAGAAGCTAGAGTTGTCCCTAGAGAGGGGGTGCCTTCTGTGGGGCCAACGGGTGGTGGTCCCTGCGCCCCTGCGGACAAGGGTGCTCGAACTGCTGCACGTCAGCCACCCGGGCATAGTTCGTTCCAAGGCGCTGGCCCGGAGTTACTTCTGGTGGCCGCAGCTGGACACGGATATTGAGCACATGGTTGGCACTTGCGAGGCTTGCCAGGGGTCCCGCCCTGAGGCGGCCCGTCTCCCACATAGGGAATGGGACACAGCACGGGGACCATGGTCCAGGGTGCACGTAGATTTCGCTGGCCCATTCCGAGGAACCATGTTTCTCCTAGTCGTGGATGCGTTCTCCAAGTGGCTGGAGGTTATCCCGGTAAAAAGCACGTCCTCCGCCACGACAATTAGCCGGCTACGGAGAGTCTTTTCCACGTTCGGTTTACCCGACACTTTAGTCAGCGATAACGCTAGTTGTTTCACCTCCGCTGAGTTCGGGGCATTCATGGGGACAAACGCCATTCGGCATATTACGTCCGCACCGTTTCACCCGGCCACGAATGGCCAAGTGGAACGGTTGGTGCGTACAACGAAGGAGGCGCTGCGGCGCATGGGCCCGGGGGACCTGAATCACCAAGTGTGCCAATTCCTCTTAGCGTATAGGGTGACCCCTTTGGCATCCGGCTACTCGCCGGCGGAGCTCTTGATGCGGCGAAAACTGACCACGCTCCTGTCCAGGCTAGACCCAACGAGAGTCGAGGATAAAGGAAAAAACGTGGGGTTGGCAGTCTCGAAAGGTTTCGCTGCCGGTGACCCTGTTCACTGCAGGAACTATTCCAGCGCAGGGCCAGCCTGGGTGCCAGGGACGGTTGTAGAACAGACGGGGCCAGTGTCGTACCGGGTCGAGACGAACACCGGCCTCCTCTGGAGGAGGCACGCAGATCAACTGAGGCACAGAGTGATTGGGCCAGTCAGTGGAGCTCAGCAACAGGATTCAGCGTTAGGGTTCTCCCCCACCCGCTTAACCCAAGGGGGAGACAGCAGTGGACAACAGTCCCAAGCATGGGGGGAAGGAAGCAGAAGCAGCGGCCCCGACTCATATCCCTTTGATACGCCAGCTCTAGCAGGGGCCGGGGAAGGGGGAGAGGAGTTCGCGACCGCTGCCCCCGATAGTGATTTTGATTTTGATTTGGCGAGCCGGGGGGGTTTTCAGGAGTGTTCCCCCACCCATCCAAGCGAGAAGAGGGGTTTTTCGTTAGCCCCCAGTGCCCCCGGTTCCTCCCTAAGAAAGAGCACACCTCCCAACAGCGCCGCGGAGCCGCGGAAAGTCACTAACGAGTCTCCCTCTCATATTGCGGAACAGGAGACCAGGGGACAAAGAGAAGGTAGCAATCCCAGGGAGAGGCAGCCCGCACCGAGACCCCAGCGTGTTCGAAATAAGCCATCTTGGCTGAGAGACTTTGTCTCATAAGGGGGGGGGAGTGTGTTAAGGTGGGCTCGAGACTTTGTCTCGTCCTAGGGGGGAGGGATGTTGTGTTCTGATGGTTTTACTGTACACATGGATTGAAATGTATCTGAGTCAATGTAACCTTGCCTATAGCAACAATGTAACCTTCAGCTGTATCATATAAGCCCTGTAATAGGACGCGAGCTAATGACCACCAGCTGGCAGCAGCGAGCGTCCAAGCTCTCTTGGTCCGAACTCATCAAAGGCAACAGCGCGGGAAGTTTTCCCGCCACTACCTACACCTGGACAAGAAGGGCGTGACCTGTAATGACGTCACGCAGACAGTAGCCAATGGGCTACCATGGCACCACGTTCAAATGTATTACTGCTGTATATAAAGAGCTATTGATCCGCCATTACCTCATGTTCCCTCTGTCCACGATGCAATAAACCTGAGTTAACCCAGCCCGAGGCTGTGTCCCGTGTCTTGGTTTGCATACACCAAAGTTTTGGCCAGTCTCATGACTCTTGTCAGCAACGCTGAAATTAAGAAACTGAAATGTGCATGAGTTCAGTGCAGCATGATTAAAAATAGTTTTCCATCACTCCCCCTTTGGCATACCAACTTGGCCTGTTTTCTTCCAGATGGGAACGGCTGCTCAAAGTGACTACTCTGCACAAAGTGAGGCCATGCTCTACATTCTAATACTATCTGTAATAACAGTGAGAGTCTAGACGCAGAGACCCAAACACTGCCTGGTATTGTTCAACTTAGGGACCGCAGATCTTGACCTGGCAGAGATTCTTCTGTCAGTCACCTGGCTCTGCTGTTCCAGACAGAGAAGGTGCTGCTGCAAGAAATTAAGAGACCAAAAAAGGGTCCCCCCTCTTTTTTAAAAAACAATTTCCAGACAGCACTGCTAGTCAATCCCCCAAATACTGGGGAAAATATGAGGAAAAATTAGAAAGAAAGGTTGCTGCTGCTAGTAGAAGTAGGACCAACAGAGTGAGGCACAGTATTCTGAAGGCTTTCAGCATGCGTTCAGACACTAATATAATAAAAGATACATCCTAATTTAAGCTAGCCCTTCGATACCATCAGAAAAGGTTGCCAGCTGTTCCATTAAAACATGCGCTTCAAGGCAGTATGAGAACAAGTGTGAAACCTACAAAAAGTCAAGACTTACTCCTCAATCTAACTGGTGTATCAATTACTGTACTTGTATTTTTCTACCTCTTTTGAGAAATGTTTTGATTTAAAAAAAAACCCAAATGCTCTATATTCATGCAATTAATAATAGCTAAAATGGTTCCATTATTTTTATTCTCAATCTAAAATCCATGTGTATACTGTAAATACAATTTTTGGAAAGTTTCAAGTACAACACACTCTCTTGCTTTCTTTTAGCACAACTCTGCCATTTTGGTAGTAAAACATTAATTAATGTTATTAATTAATAATACTTATTTGCAGGACACTGTGTTTATGTAGTAACATTCCATTTCACTTACTCCATTACACTACAATAGCAATACCATGATTACTGATACTATTATAGTCTGCTTGATGGCTTGTACTATTCAAACATATAATTAACATTACATGTTCTAATTTAATTTTTATTTTGTAAAGTACCCTAAAATATGTTGAAGAGTAGGGTAAACATTTGTTAAATAAAATATAATAAAAATGAAATACCAAAAATATATTGGTTACATTATCCTTTATATATGGCCTTACATCACCAGCTACAAGACAGAAGGATCGGCTCCTCCACCAAATATCTTAAAAATCAAATTGTACATAACTTAGTGATCCTCACTAGAAGCAGGAATAGCTTCTTTCTTCTTTAAGTGTCATATCTGATTACGAATATTGGCGATCCTCATGGCGATCAGCCATGAAGATTGTCTTGGGAGCAATATAATGCAGTGGCCTTCCATCTGCCTTCTTCATTACAGCATGACACTCTTACCACTGAGTCACTTTCTGGTCCTGAGCCCTTTTGGCACGCAAAGTCCTCCTCAGCCCCAGGCCAGTATTGATGAACTTGCTGCCCACTCTCAAGATGGATTTTTAGTGGGATTTAATCCATTTAGAGACCATCATTGTTCCCTGTGGACTTTGCCACCTCATTGGGAAATCACTGCAAGTTTCAGTTATAAGCATGATTGCTTAGACATGCTGCTCATCTAGAATCACAACTCTTGAAAATGAACATGATTTCAGCTTACAAGCTAACTGTAATATGTAGTTTGACTGACAACCTTATATCCTACAAGTAAACAAAAGTAACTAGAAGTCCAGTTGTCCATGCAATATGTTACAAAGAGAACTCAAGGCATCTGTTTGAATTCTAAAGAAACAAGACAGGCTAGAATCCATCTGGACACTACTGGAACATACCATTCAAACAACACAGCAACACAGGACCTCATATTTCTGCAAGCATTGTTCTTATGCAAGCAGAAACCTTCTTTAAGATTACCAGACTTTTGCAAGGAAATCTTTATCCTCCTTATGCAAATGATTAAAAAAATCAACCTGTTCACACTACAGTTGTTGCAATAAAACAGTTCCAGCATTACGATTAAGCTAGCATTCTGAAATGTCTAAAAAAATTTTTTAAAGGGTGATGGCAATGACCAGAATCTTATTGATGTCTGTTGAAGGTTTGCATAGGTCACTGCATCTCATGGTAGACTTCAGAGGCATGGCTTGGTCTCATATGACATCACACATCCAACTGTGAAACCAAAATACACTCTAGTACCTTATCACTAAAAACTATTAGCCATAGGAGTTATGCAAATTTTGCATGAACACCAGTAGGATTCCGACTAGTATTTGTTAAATTTTAAAAGATGTCTAGGATCTTGAGTAACAGGACTAAGGAATTCCTAACATTTGATGGTTCTGGCCACTTTCTGTAGAGTTAGTTTAAAGTCTCCTTTCTTTGTGTATTACCCATATTCTTTGAGTTCCATGTTTCTGAAAACGTACCATCTGAATTATCACTTTGTTAAGATTGAGTCAAAAATAACCCAACTCTTTTGCTTTAAATACTGCAAGCATATCTTGTGATTTGCATAAAGGGAGTGATGATTTCCTGCCTTATTTCTTAACAGTTTTGCAGTAGTCATGTAAATTCAAAAAATAAAAAATAAAAATCTGTGAGAAATGAGGAATGAGCCAAAATCCAAGCTATTTGTCCAGCCTTATCATCCAACACATGGTAAATGTCTACAGCGGTTCAGAAGCTATTAATGTGGCCCCGAGCCACATCTGGTTTTCCAAGACAGAATCCAAAATGCTGTGGGTTTGGATGTGCAAAATAGCTCCTGACTTTTTCTTTTTTTTTTTTTTTTTGCCTGACTATGTGATCCAAAGAAAATGCAAACCCAGGCTTATTTATCTAGACTCTGTAACTCCCAGCAAGTAAAATCATACAGAATTTTGTTCCATAAACCTTTGTGACATACAGTATTGCTCATTTAGAAGTAAGACACTTGTACTTTTTCATGCAGAACTCTTCAAGTTAGTATTCTTTTGCTATGCAGTAACATCAAAACTATATAAAGCCTTATAGGTAGGCATGAGATTTGAAAATGATCTAGGGCAGAATGATAATTGTAAACAAAAATAAAAAGTTATTAAGGGAAAAACAACAGATCATTCATTTTGCTACAAAGATAGAGAGATAGAGAGATAGAGATAGATAGATAGATAGATAGATAGATAGATAGATAGATAGATAGATAGAGAGAGAGAGAGAGAGAGAGAGAGAGATTATTTTCCACTCTTAACCAATGCAACACTATAACAATTAGCTGAGAAGGGGAAAATAATTACACTTTCCTTGTTCTGCTGCAATATTCAATACAGTATGCTGAAGCAAAGGAGCTCATTGATGGTGGCATGATTCACATGTACACCATTCTCAGAGCATCTACAGGGATCAATGCGGGGTGGAGGGAGAGGTTTTGAACCCTGAAGAGTGTTCAAAAAGAAATGCTCAGGGGGAGCTTGGGGTGATTCTGTGTCCATATCATTGAGACACTGGAGGCAGGAGTGACCTGATGAGAGCTGCAACAAGTGGGCAAAATGCTGTGTGTGGACATGCTCATAGTTATAACTCTACTGCAGGGGTTCCCAAACTTTTTGTGCCACGGGCCGGTCACGTGGTTGAGCGGGTCAGTCACATGGTTTCTCCCACTGTAAAACACATCTGCAGCTGTTGTAAACGTATTTACGACAGCTACAGGTTCATTTATGGCAGCGTCTGTGCATGCATGAGTACATTTTACTTCTGCTTCCGGTAACGTGCACATGTGTGGGCACGTTTTACTTCTGCTTGTGTTAGCAGTGAGGGTGGTGCAGGCTGGATGATTTGGCATCATGGGCCAGGCCTGGCCCACGGGCCTTTGTTTGGCCACCCCTGCTCTACTGTATAGGGAGATGAATCAGTATCAGAAAACTGATACAACACATTTTGCAGTCTTTCGCATTTGGATTTGAAAGAACAAATCATCTTTGCTTGTCCAATAAAATAACAAATTACTAATCTAAATTGCATCATATCTTTTTTAAAAAGTCACAGCCTTTTTATGAGAAAATGATGCTAATTCAAGATCACACACTTATTGTTTAACCCTATCAAACTCTTTGCAATGTAAATAATGTAGAATGAAAGAGTAAGATGTCAGGATGAGAGGACCTGAAGGAGGTGGCTATCAGGAGTATCTATAAAAGATTTTGGCACAGAAACAGATTTATAGTTAGGGGAAAGGAATGAAATCATTAGCTTACACCGTTAGTATCCCTCGCCCCCTTCACTGCTAATGGAGTAATCTTAACCACAATGAAATTCATCCAAGAGAGCAGTGGTGGGCAGCTACCGGTCCGCCCAAGTCCGCACGGGGGGGGGGGGGGGGGTAAAAATTTATAGTGGCCATGCCCACTTCCCCACTTGTGCTTGCGCGCCAAGCAAGCCAAGCCGGCATTTCCTGCTTTGAGCATGGAGGCAGCAGCAGAGTGGAGGCATCGGGCAGGCCTCCAGTCGCGTTGGGCATTAGCGGTTCCCTCTTCCTCTCCTCCGGGGGGGGGGGAGGTGGCAGGAGTGTCTTCCTCTTCCTCCCCCCGACCAGTGGGGCAAGGCAGGCAGAGTGGAGGCATCGGGCAGGCCTCCAGCCGCGTTGGGCATTCGCATGGTTTCTTCTTCCTCTCCTCTGCTGCTCCGGCCATGGCTCTGCCCGACGCTGGCCCGTCTCTGATGAGGGGCTGCTGAGGGCCTCTGGCGCAATGCCGCCGCACTGCTGCCGCTGAGACCACCGAGGGCCTTAGCCATGAGGCCTCCTCCTCTAGGCCTCTGCTCTACTGCCAACTGCATGGTGGCGGAGAGGCAGAGGAGGAGGCCTCGTGGCTGAGGCCCTTGGTGGCAACGTGGCAGCAGTTTTCCTTCTAATTTATTCTGCCAGCTATGCATCCAGGCAAACAGCAGTTTCACTGCACACGTTGGGACGTAAATTATCTCCATTAAAACCACAGATGTCATCCCATGAATTTTAGCCTAATCCCTAAATCTCACTTGCTCTGATGCACATTTCTTTGGGTAAATTTGATAGTAGGAGAGGGCAGAGGAAAAATGCCGTGACAATATCAACACTATCATAGATTATTATTCTTTAAATATATATATATATATATATATATATATATATATATATATATATATATATATATATATATATATATATATATATATATATATATATATATATATATATATATATATATATATATATATATATATATATATATATATATATATATATATATATATATATATATATATATATATATATATATATATATATATATATATCTTTGGTGTACTGGAACCAAGACAATAGAAGCAGCCGAAGTCTGGCTTAACACATCTTTATTGGCACACCGGTAGACTGAACATGTGGTAATGGCGGAGGTACAGCTCCTTTTATATTGCAACAATACATTTGAACAGGGTTACATGGTGGCGTATTGGCTGCTACCTGCGTGACGTCATTCTGAGTCATGCCCTTCTTCTCCAGATGTTCCTTGCGCGGGAAGGTTCCCACGGCTGACGGAAATTGGGGAATTTGTACCATGTGAGCTGAACGCTCGCAGCTGCCCTCTATGGGTAGCTAGCTCGCATTCCATTAACAGCTGAGATACATTGTGATCATTGTTAGGTTACATTCAGACATTGCAGTGGCTACATTCATTCTTAAAGTGATACAGTTTCATACACAACACTCTTCCCCCCTAGGATGGGACGAAGTCCCTCAACCATTGTGACTTCCCGCATGTGCGCTTGGGGCATATGGCTGCTTGGCTGAGCTCAGGGGAACTAGGGTTTCTGAGTTCCGCAGACTCTCGTCCTGCAACAGAAAGTCATTAGTCGTCTGGCGGGAACTCTGTGGCAACCTTGCGTTTGGAGAGGGAAACGGGAGGTATAACTGGGATGTGAATCCCTGCCTGTCGCTCGTGGCACCTGGCAACCCCCCAGCATGAATCTAGGAACCAATGAGGAGACCCTTGCTGTGTCGCCCTGGTTTCTTGCGCCTGCAACTGGCGAACCTGTACTTCCCCCTGCTGCCTGAGTCGGGGGTCTTGGTGATGGGGTGAATTCTAGAACAAAAGGACTGGGAGGACTAGAAATACCTGGGGCTGAACTAAAACCCCTCTTCTTGCTCGGATGGGTGGGGGACCACTCCGCAACACCCCCCTGGTATGGCAACATAAAATTAAACTCGTCAGAGGACTCATCATTCCTCTCTTCCAAAGTATCCTCCTCCTCGTGTGAGAATCTAGGATATGCATTTGTATTTGGGGGGATCCCCGTGTCTCCCCCTTGGGCTAAACGGGTGGGGGAGAACCCTAACGTTGACTCTTTTTCACTGGTAACTCGCCGTCTGAGTTGGTCAGCGTGCCTTCTCCACAGCAGACCTATACTGGTTTCAACCCTGTACGACACTGGCTCCGTTTGTTCAATCACTACTCCTGGAACCCACGTTGGTCCCGAGGTTGCGTAATTCCTACAATGAACCGGGTCCCCTACCACAAAACTTTTGGAGCTCTCTATCTCTATATTTCTTCCCTCATCCTCCACCCTGGTCAGATCCAACCGATCAAAAAGCGTTACCGGCTTCCTCCGCATGAGGAGCTCAGCCGGCAAAAGTCCTGAAGCCAGGGGAGTTGCCCTATAACAAATGAGGAATTGGCACAGCTGGAGGTTCAATTCACCGGGACCCATGCACCGCAGTGCGTCTTTCATAGTTCGCACTTGGCGCTCTACCTGACCATTTGTGGCGGGGTGAAACGGGGCAGAGGTAATGTGCCGAATGGTATTCCTCTCGATGAACGCCTTGAATTCCGCAGACGTGAATGTACTGGCGTTATCGCTCACAAGCATGTCCGGCAGGCCAAAACAGCTGAACACCTTGAGCAATTGTTTAATGGTTGCGGCCGATGAGGTGTTGGACATAGAAATGACCTCTAGCCATTTGGAATACGAGTCTACTATCAGCAGAAAAAGGGAACCCCAGAAAGGGCCAGCGAAGTCGATGTGCACCCGGGACCATGGCCCGCGGGCCGTGTCCCATGCCCTGTGGGGTACCCGGGACTCTTCAGGCTGAGAGCTCTGGCAACCAAATGCTCCCACCAAATGCTCTATATCCGCATCTATCTGGGGCCACCAGAAATAGCTCCTGGCCAAGGCTTTGGAGCACACTATTCCCAGGTGGCTGGTGTGCCTGAGTAGCCTGAGCCTGAGCGCCTTTGCCCATAACTTCTCTGGGATGACTACCCGTTGGTCCCAGAGTAGGCAGCCCCTTTCAATGGAAAACTCTATCCTGCGTCTAAAAAACGGTTTGAATTCCTCCTCGGGGGGAGTTGTGGGCCACCCTTTTCTAACCCACGAACTGACTTGGGACAGGGCTTTGTCAGCTGCTGTGGCTTTGGCGAGGTCTGCCGGAATGATGGGGGGTGAGTCGAGAGACTCAATCAGCAGGACCTGGTGATCCTGTTCCACCTCGCATTTGGGGTCTCCTAATTGAGGGAGGAGAGATCAAGACAGTGCATCTGCATGGGAGATCTCCTTCCCTGGGTGGTGAACCAGTTCATACTGGTAGGCGTTGAGGATAATCGCCCAACGCAGCATTCTGGGGGACAGCATTTGTGGGGTGGGCTTGCCTGTGGTAAAAATTCCCAAAAGGGGTTTGTGATTGGTCACAATTGTGAACTGGCGGCCGTACAGGAAATCGTTGAACTTCTTTGTTCCCACGATTATGGCAACAGCCTCTCTATCTGTTTGCGCGTAATTGCGCTCCGCCTTTGAGAGTGACCTGGAATAGAAGGCAACCGGGGCTTCACGCCCGTTCTCTAACACGTGGCACAGTACAGCCCCCACCCCCACTGGTGATACATCACAGACCAAGATTACAGGTTTCCTTGGATCAAAATGGGTCAGAACGGCGTCTGAGGACAAGAGCCCCTTGAGCTGCTTGAACGCTTTCTCCTGTCTATCTCCCCACCGCCAAACCGCGTCTTTCTTTAGTAACCCGTACAGTGGCTCCGCAACAGATGCCTTCCTTGGCAAGAAGGAATGGTAAAGGTTCAGGAGCCCTAAAAATGACTGCAGCTCTGGTTTCGCGGTGGGGCGAGGTGCGTTTTGCACAGCTTCAACCTTGGACTCGGATGGCTTGATACCCTCTGGGGTTATTTTGAACCTGAGAAACTCAACCTCCCTCACAAAGAACACACATTTATCACTTCTCAACCTCAGTCCCACTTTCTCGAATACAGTTAGGACCTTGTCCAGCCTTTTCGCTAGTTCCGATTCGCTCCCCGCTGTTATCAAAACATTGTCAAAATATGGGAGCACGGCTGGAAACCCCTTTAAAAGGTGTTCCACGAGGGCCTGAAAGAGTCCGGGGGCTGAGTTCACGCCAAACTGTAGGCACGTTACATTGAATGCCCCCTTGTGCGTGATGACGGTTTGCGCAGCGGCAGCAGCTGGGGTTACAGTGAGCTGCTGGTACGCATGCGTCAAGTCTAACTTTGCGAAACACTTACCCCCGTGTAAAGTGGCTAGTAAGTGGCTAACTACCGGCACTGGATATGCATTTGGCCGAATGGCCTTGTTAATTGTACATTTGTAGTCAGCGCAAATCCTAACCTCCCCATTGGATTTTAAAGCTGTAACAATCGGAGTTTCCCACTCCACAGAATCCACTGGAACCAAAATCCCCTGCCCCACCAATTTGTCCAATTCCACCTCAATCTTGTCCTTGAGGGCAAAGGGGACTCTTCTTGGCTTGAGTCGTATGGGCTGGATTTCTGGGTCCAAGTCAAACGACAGCGGGGGCCCTCTGTATGTCCTGAGCCCCTTTTTAAAAACCGCCGGGTGCGTATTGCACACATCCCATATTGGGTTAGTCTCGATGGCGTTTATGCCAGACAGTTTGATTCCCAGGGGAGCAAACCATTGGGTTCCCAAAAGGCAACAGGCCCCCTCCTTGAGAACTACTAGGGGCAGTTTTTCCATGAACCTTTTAAACTTCACCGTGAAGTTTCCCATCCCCATAACCCTGCACATCCCATAAGTTCGATTACTTGGGCCGCGCATTTGGGGGAATGCGCAGGAACTCCTTCTGGGAAAGGATGGAGTAGGACGACCCTGAGTCTATTTCCATCCTAACCGGGACCCCTTGTATCAGTACCTCTACAAAGAAACGCCAGTGCTCCAGGGCCACGCGATTCACGGCCACCGCGTTGTCGTCAGCCGAGACCTTTCCAATTCTGGCCGCCTTGCGTTGGGGTGTTTGAGGATGTCTCGACGAGCCCTTGTCCTTTGCAGACCCTGGCGATGTGGCCTCTCCGCCCATAGTTGTGGCACTCAGCTTTTCGGAATGGGCACCTCTTTCGGTCGTGAGATGCCCTGCAGCCATCGCAATGGTGGTTCCTTTTCTCGCTGGTTCGGCTCTTTTCTCCTTGCTTCTTGACTCTCTGCACATTGTCGTCCTTGCTGGAACAGGAGCCCGCAGCCACGGACGACTCCTCAGAAGTTGATGGGGTGCTGGTGGGTGACCGGGGCCCCCGCCAGGCCGCTTGTGCTGAGGTCCGCCGGGCCGCTTGTACTGGTGACTTGGCCCCCTCAGGGGTGGCCCCTTGAGGCTTGAAACCTTTGACCCTGCTCCTCGCCGCCTGGGCCACCTGGGCCTCGCAGTACTTTGTTGAGTGAGGCGATGGTCGCGGGTCATCAATTTCCTCTGAACCTCTTCATCCCTTAGGCTGCACAGCATGCGGTCTTGAAGGAAAATGTTCAGGTCCTCCCATTGGCAGTGGACGGCCGCCAGCCTGAGGGCTGCCGCGTAGGCAGACACGGATTCTCCCAGGCGCTGGTCTCGCCTGTGGAATGCGACCCGGGCCGGAAAAATGGAGACAGGTGGCTGGAAGTATTCCCTCAGCATTGTGAGGATGCAGTCAATGGGCACCGCGTCGACCCTTCTGGGAGCTAGCAGATTCATCAGGATGTGCAGAGTGGCTGGCCCGACCTGGGCTAGGAAATGCAACCACAACTTCCCTTCATCATCGATGCCTGCAGCATCCATCGTGTGCCAGAACTGGCACTCGTACAGCTCCCATTGCTCAGGATCGCTGATGTCGAATTGGTGTGGCTTGATCTTGGGATACGCCATATCCCACCTTCGTTGCCAATTTGGTGTACTGGAACCAAGACAATAGAAGCAGCTGAAGTCTGACTTAACACATCTTTATTGGCACACCGGTAGACTGAACATGTGGTAATGGTGGAGGTACAGCTCCTTTTATATTGCAACAATACATTTGAACATGGTTACACGGTGGCGTATTGGCTGCTACCTGCGTGACGTCATTCTGAGTCACGCCCTTCTTCTCCAGATGTGGTTCCCGTGGCTGACGGTAATTGGGGAATTTGTACCATGTGAGCTGAACGCTCGCAGCTGCCCTCTATGGGTAGCTGGCTCGCGTTCCATTAACAGCTGAGATACATTGTGATCATTGTTAGGTTCCATTCGGACATTGCAGTGGCTACATTCATTCTTAAAGTGACACAGTTTCATACACAACTCTGTGTGTGTGTGTGTGTGTGCGTGCGTGCGTGCGTGCGTGCGTGTGTGTGTGTGTGTGGTCCGGTGCAGGCTAAGGGGTTTATTTTTGTTTCGTTTACTCTGATATGCTTGAAACACATGCTACCATTTAAAAAGTTTTATTCTCTGCAAGCATATCAGAGAGTAAACAAAACAAAAAGACAACGTACTAACTGCTGTATTTTAATGTGAGCTTTTGTGGATCAATTCCACTGGCTCTTTGGCTGTAAACTGGGATGAGTACTGAACTCTAGAGTTGGATACGACTGGCTTTTGAGCAAGGGCAACCTTTACCTAATAACAGAAGATCCCTGTTTGGTATTCAGATTTGCTGTGGTTAGTAAAGGTAAAGGTCTCACTTGCTCAAAAGCCAGTCATATCCGACTCTAGGGTGCAGTGCTCATCTCCATTTACAGCCAAAGAGCCAGTGTCTGTGTTTGCAGAGGTTTTCATGGACATGTGGCAGGCATGACTAGATCACAAGGCCATCCCAGCAAGTCACATGCCCAGATTATGCACCGCCCACATATTTGGCTCTGCCCACATATTTGGCTCTGCCCACAGTGTGGTAGTAAAAAAAATTGGTGCCCACCACTGCAAGAGAGGTTAGAATGGGGCAGAAAAATCCCTCTGCTGTTAGGCTGGAGCTCAACAGCATGGCACATCCAACTTAAATATCCTGCTATATCAACAGAAAGAAAGATCCAATTTTTGAAATAGTGAATAATTCATAACCACAAAATCTCTACTTCTCTTAGGATTGCTCTATTACATGCTGAATGATGATCTGATTTGCCCATTTGTGATTTACTATATTTTTATTTGGAATTCATTATTCAGGAAAAGGTGCACAGTTCAAAATCTCCACCTGTTATCTGCTGAATCTTAACCTATACATCCAAGGGTTAACCGTTGGAACTGGCTAGGTTGCTATGCCTCGCCCTACTTGCCTGCACTCACCCTTCCTGCACACGGCCGATCTGGGTCCGCAGGTCAACGAAGGATTGAGAAAACCGGCAGTGGGGCAACAGCCCCACAAACACGAAGAAAGGGAAACAACTTCACTTCCCAACATTCCTTGTGCCGCGCCGCGCCAGAGCCAATCAGGCTGAGAGGCTCCCGCATGGTGCAGCGTTCGGAAACGCGCCGCAGCCAATCAAAAGAAAACCGTTTTTTAAAAACGCAGCACAAACACAAAGCACCAACCCATAACTACAAGCCCCAGCGTCCTGCGCGCCATGAGCGCGCAGAACACTGAGGAAGCCGGCACCCAAAAAATAAAACAAAAACAAAAACACCGGGAGAGCAAGTCCACCAAGCCGCGGGAACCAAAGCCCCCCTCCCCAATGGCGCCTGAAGCTCCTAATCGGAGTTTCCCCTTTAATATCACTGGGTGGGGGGGTGTTGTGCTCCCCCTCTCTACTGGCTCCCGTGGGGTTGAGAGGGTGGGGGGGGGGACAAAAGGAGTCTGTCTCCACCACCCTCCTGACCCCAGGGGACCCGGCAGAGAGGGGATTCCCTCCCCCCCACACACGCCCCATATTAAAGAGAAGAAACCAAGTGGTTACTTCTCTTTAAAAACGGAGTTGGAGGGGGGAATCCCCCTCTCTACTGGCTCCCCTGGGGTTGAGAAGGTGGGGGGACAAAAGGAGTCTGTCTCCCCAACCCTCCTGACCCCAGGGGACCCGGCAGAGAGGGGATTCCCTCCCCCCCCACACACGCCCCATATTAAAGAGAAGAAACCAAGTGGTTACTTCTCTTTAAAAACGGAGTTGGGGGGGAATCCCCCTCTCTACTGGCTCCCCTGGGGTTGAGAGGGTGGGGGGGACAAAAGGAGTCTGTCTCCCCCACCCTCCTGACCCCAGGGGACCTGGCAGAGAGGGGATTCCCTCCCCCCCCCACACTCCCCATATTAAAAAGAAGAAACCAAGCGGTTACTTCTCTTTAAAAACGGAGTGGGGGAGAAATCCCCCTCTCTACTGGCTCCCCTGGGGTTGAGAGGGTTGGGGGGACCAAAGGAGTCTGTCTGAGAGGGGATCCCCCCCCAGGACACCAAAAAACACAAAAACAAACAATCAAAAACATTCAAAAATACACAAAAACAAACAAAAATAACACCAAAAAAGTAAACGACAACAAACATTTCCAAACACACCCAGCACCCAGCCAAACACCACAAAATCCAACCACTACCACCACCACCCCCAAATAAAGAAAAACAGCTAACTCACCACCACACGACCTCATACAACAATGACTGGAAAAGAAATGAATAAAGAAACAGACTACTTACTGGAAGAAGCTCCACCCAGAGGCCACGAGAGAAATAACAGTCAAAATACAAGATAACCACTACCAGCAGCACTTGCTGCCCACAATAATAAAAAAATTCAAAAAGACACAATAGCCCCACACAAAAGGCCCCAAGAGTTTTTCGAAAAAGTATATCATCCTTTATTCTTTTTTTCATCCACAAAACCAAAACACCAAACAAAACTCATCACAGTTTAAAACAGGCCATCAATTTTTTTTGTATAAATAAAAAAATTTAAAATTTCAAATATAGATTAACCTCTTCTTTACAAACATTAACAACAACAACAACAAAAACTTTCCAACACCATTTAAAACAGCCCGGCAACGCCGGGCAACCTTTGCTAGTTGTATATACAGTGCATGTATCTGTGCAGCAAAATCAACTTTGCCCGTGAACCCCCCAAGGAAGAGACGTACGCAAGTAATGGATTTTAAAACAGGGCCACTTTATTAATAACCAAATAAATGCATGGGGGGGGGGGCAGAATAGTGCGGATGCTATGCAATTGATGTAACAACATTAGCCAAGGGAGAAACATGGACTACAGGCTGAAGAACCAGAGCATCATGGTGCCGACACCAAGTGCCGGAAATGGTAAGGCTTACCGATAAGCTGAAACAGTTAGAAGGTTAATCCTGAAGCCATAGGGCACACCCCTAAGTAATGCCCTTCCGGGCCCTGGAGAAATCCCGGCCCATACCCGTTAGCAATACCGAATTAGGGAAAACCTGCACTAACCGCCACATGGAGAGAAGAAAATACCTCCGACCCACCCAGCTCAAACAAGCGGACTGAGACCCCTGTGCATGGTAAAAGTGGAAACAGCCCCCCGAAGGGCAAAAAACCCTTGCAAACGCAACGCAGTCAGGGGCAACCGGACGTCAAACACAGTTGTAGCCTGCAAAGAGAACAGAAGAAAGAAACATGTGAGCAAGAGTAAATAACGGGAGAAATCAAGCAGTAGGCAGGGGTGCCCCAGCGGGAGCAGAACAAACAGGAGGTGGAGCAGGTGGAGGCACACAAGCCAGCGGTAAGGGGGAAGTGGACCCGGGAGGCCTGCGGCGGCTCTGTGGCGAGGCGCAAACGGCAGTTCGGGGGCCCGAGCCCAAAGGGCTGGGGCAAAACGGGTTGCATCAAGCCGAATGGCGCCCAGACTGGGAAGGGTGGGCTGCGGGGGCCATGAGGAGGCTCTAGCCAAGGCCCGCGATGCACCGGCAAAAAGGAGAAGCAGAAGCTTCTCCAAGAAGATAAAAGAGGGCTGGGCAGAGATGAGCCACTCCTTAAATAGGGGTAGGAGGCTCTTCCCTGCCCGACTGGGGTGGGGAGCAGCGCACTCCCATCTTCCGGGGAGATCCCAGGCAAAGCGCGCACCACCCGCAAGCATGGGCGGCGTGCATCCAGTTAACACAAAAGTTCTAAGCCCAATGTTACTGAAGCAGTATTTGAAGGTAAAGGTTTCCCTTGCTCGAAAGCCAGTCATATCGGACTCTAGGGTTCAGTGCTCATCAAAAGCCGAAGAGCCAGCGCTGTCTGCTTCTGCAGACATTTCCGTGGTCATGTGGCAGGCATGACTAGACACCGGAGCACACAGAACGCTGTTACCTTCCCACCGAAGTGGTCCCTATTTATCTACTTGCAATTTCTTGCTTTTGAACTGCTAGGTTGGCAGGAGTATTTATGTCTAGTTTATGAATAAGACCTCTAGCCTGCAGTATGCTATACATGCCTATTGGTAAAGTTGATTGCCTAAGGACTGGAAAAGTAAAGTGCTGGATCTCATATATCTGATGAAGTGGAAAAATGTAAGTTGTAGTAAAATTGTTAATTTTCAAAGTCCCACATGACTGTTTGTTGTTCTTGGTACAATAGACCACTATAGCAACCCCTTTGGAAGGTGAAACACTACAGTAGTGTTTCCCAACCTTTGGTTTTTGGACTTCAATTCCTAGAAGCCTAAGTCAATTCCCCAAAACACTGAACAGCTAATGTACTGACTTAGGCTTCTGGAAATTGAAGTCATCCTGTGGGGCGTGTGCCCCACATTGGGAACCACTGATCTACAGTGATAATTACTTTCACAAAAGGTAGTCCCAACAATAAGATATAGAGCATTACACCAAGGGGAATTTCAGGGTTACTAACATCTGCCCATGTTCTCATTGTTTTCTTTCAGTCACCACTCACCAAGTAGAACTGAATGAATAAAAACAAACAAAAAATAAATAGAGAGTTTTCACAGAGTGGCTTCATTTGGCCTTGTCACCAGGTTAGACGTTTGTTCTTTCTGATTTTGAAATGCTATCATCAGTTACTCTGGTGGCATGTTGTTTCCTTCCAACACTTTTTGCACCCCAGAAATAATTATTTTGAAATTCACTGTGATTTGTTTTCATATTTTTCTCTTGTGGGAAAAGTGCACATCTGCAAGTATTGGCATTATCACAAATGCTAGAGGGGTGTTTACCAGGGTTTGTACTCTTGCACAATGAGGGTTCTTCTCGTCCCCTCCCTCACCCCATTGTGAGTGAATTCGCAGGTCAGCCAGAGGAACAAGGGGGAACGGCAAGTGACAGTGGGTGGAGTAGGACTGTAACATTTGACATGAGACCAGAGGAAAAAAAGGTTCTTTCTTAAAATGTGAAGAGCCTGTAAGACTGAAATGCCTGGAGCTTTGCTCAGGGGCACATGGAAGCTAACTTGTACTGTAAATTAGATTCTTCTTACTGGATCTTAGAGAAATTCCATAGAAAATAAACAGAAATGGTGGAAAACATATGGCAAGTATTTAAAATGGCAATGAACTGCGACTACTACTACACCATCATCATCAACAACCATAAAATCACAAGGTGAATTAGGGATTGCAATCCATACTTACTTGGGGAGATTTGAAAAAGAGTTTTCTTTGGATCAGTCTAAACTCTTCTTCTTCAGATGCCTTATCCGTTACGGATATTGGCTATCATCATGGCGATAGTCTTCCTGTTCTTAACTCCTCGGAACAGTTCTTCCAAGGACATGCAACACCAGTCTCTCAGGTTCTTCAGCCATGAAGTCTGTCTATGTTTCATTTCATTTTATTTATTAGATTTGTATGCTGCCCTACTCAACAAATGTGAATTAGGGCGGCTTGCAGAACCACAATGTCAGATACTACAGTACAGCAAAATACAAAGGTATATAATAAAATACAGTAACATACAAAAAATATAGTAAAATAACCTAACAACAATATAATATTGCAAAACAATGAAAAGAAACAGTATGCTTTTCTGACGAAAAATTATAATGTCACAAACCACACAAAAAGTTCACAAACAAGTGGCAGGCGTCCTCAGTCTCAGCGGTGGGCCGTCATCTGCCACATGAGCTGGCACAGCTTTTTCATCCCCTAGCCAGGTGGAAGTCTGGGGGTGAGGTGGCAGGCATCTTCAGCTTCAACAGTGGGCAGTCTCAACAGCCAGGGAAGGGAAGGGCCTGGGACAGCTGTGGTGGCAACTGCAGTCTTTGGACGGCCACAGGGCCCGACGAGTCTTTATCCCTTCCCGGCCAGGGAAAGGCAGGGCCTCGGACAGCCGCGGTGGCAACGGTGTTGTGGCGGCAATGGTGTAAATGTAAATTCTAAAAATGAAAAATTGATTTGGGAAGTACAGTAGCTTCTTCTTCCTTTCCTATTTAGCTGTAGAAAGTGTTCACATACATATACTATTGTATGTTTCTGGAGGGAAGGTGCTGCCGGCACTGCTGCCACTTGTAAGCAAGGAGTCAAGGATGGGAGCACCAATTGTACACTTTGGATGAACGGCGGGGGGGGGGGGGGCTTAAAGGAGAATGAAGGAAACAAACAACTGAGAAACTAAAGAAAAAATAAAAGTGCTGACACCACACAATTGCGAATCCAGCAGTCTCCAAGAGTTCTAAAACCATGTTACAAAGATACTGAAAATAAACTGGCTGTGTCCACAGTTTCTAAAGGCTTGTGAAAAGTCCTATTATATTGAATTAGAGAGCAGAATCCTCAGTTTTCTTAGTGAAAGCCACAAGCACAGAAATCTTTGCCTTTTTAAACCATTGCCACTAGTTAATTTCTGCCTTTGATTTCAATAAGGGCTGGATGATTTCCTAAGCGCATGCTCTGCCTTTGCTTCATTACTTTTCTTATACAGATGTATCTTTTTATGAGGATTTTCGTTATATGAGCACATATTTGCTTCCCACAGAACTTCAAAACAAATTGTCCTAGAAAACATCTTGAAAACATTTCCGAGTAAGCATTTTGTTCCTAATTTGACTGCAATGTGAGAGATAGCTTTTGTTTATTTTAATCAAGCAGACCACTTCCCTATTTCCAAAGTACCACTGATACTGGTAGAAGATAAAGGATCCATTTGTGTGCCCATTGTGGAATTGCTAAATAGGCCCACTGTTGCCCCAGTGATTTCGAAGGGGTTTACCTCCTGCTAAACAAAGCAAAATGTGACGAGCAAGCTAAAGCTGAGATTCTCTAGACCAGCAATTCCAAACCTGCTGTGCTCCAGATATACTGCAGCACAGCCCTATCATCCAGAGTTTGATGGATTTGTTGTCCAACATGTCCAAAGGGGAATTGTGCAAGCCTCCCTGTAATTATACCCAAACAGATATATCTATGGTTGATCCTTACATTTTAAAATTCTTTTTTTCAGAATCATCCTGTTCATTATCAACGACCAAAGGCGACTCTACTTCTCTTCTGGCATAGCTGAGGATCAACACAAATGGTAAAGATAATGCAATCCTTTCAGGAGACCGCCTGTGATGAATTTGTCGCACAGCCAACAGCATAATGCCCACTCTGCACAAGATGATATAGTGGGTATTTCTAAGTCTGCAGATACTAGTTAACATGTGCTTTGGATGCATGCAGATTCTGAGCCCTCTTTACATAATATTGTATGACAAGCGCAGAGACTGATTTTACTCCTCCAAACAAAGCCTGACTACAATTACCACAGATGTATTCAAAATCCTTCCAAATCAGGGCAGGACTGGATGTGTTATGGCTTACAGCTGAATAAGCCCGGGTCAGTGACAAGGGAGAAGTCTGAGAAGCAACATGGAGCAGCTCTACTACTAGTTGTAGAATCTTGTTATTTTAATGGTAATGCTTCCCAGTGACAAAGCGAGGAATTCCATTGGCATGATTGTTTCTATCCACTAAAATTAAGAAAACGCCCCTTGGTACTGCCTTGGAGCATAGGAAAGGAGTGTGGGTGTTTAATTTACTGCCATTACAATGTATTCCTTCTGGGCATGCAGTTCCTTCAAAGTCCCACACCTGAACAATCAAACAGCCATGTTTACATTCCAATAGTCTCAGAAATAAAGCTGCTCATTTCCAGCATGTGGAGTAAGGCAAGCTCATGCTAAAATAAATGGTCATCATTCCCTTCTAAAGGAAACTCTGCTTCTAATGACATGCTAACTGTGTCATCTAGCTCTGCCTTCAGTTTTCCCCTTATAGGACTAAGACATAATCTTAAAATTGAAAACAATGCATGAGTTAGACCACACAAACTCCAGTGCAGCTATTCTCATGTGCTACACAGCAGTAGAAGCTGTGCTGTACACAATTAATTAAGTCATCGGCGGTGGCAGCTGCTTGTATCTGTAATTTTCCCAGTTGATGGACGTGTCTCTGGTGACTCAATAAATTGATCCTGGCATGAAACATGCGACCACACACATTACATTGAATGGATGGTGGAGGACATTGTTGAGTTTGATGAAGCTTCCATGCTTGTTGCTTAGCCTCTTCATGTCTGTGACGTTCTCTTTCAAAGTGATCGGTAGCAGCAGAGATGGTTTGGCATCAAAGTGGGCGAGTTATAGCCGCTGCCTCCCAGGTGGGTTTATACCTGACACCTTAGTGGTATGTTTCCACTGGTCTTTATAATGCTTCAAAGAGCTCCAAGAGCTCTTGTACTAGAGCTAAGTTCCCCAAAAGAATTTGACAAGGGAACCTGGAACCGTCCATATGGCAGACAAGCCCTATCCATCTAAAATGATGCCCTATGATGGAAGCTTCAATGCTATTTACATGTACCTTCTTGAGAACTGTGATATTGGTGACATAGTGATCCCACTTGATGTTCAAGATGGACCCTAGCTTCTGTTGGTGAAAGCGCTCAAACTTTTTGATGTCTGTTAAATCTTTGTTCGTGAAGACCTGACGTGATACACAATCAAAGGCAGAATGGGCAGCACCAATTCTCTTCACCACATCCTGTTCACAGGTACAGTTTTTAGACAGGATGCTACCAAGGTAAGAAAAATGGTCTACCTGTTCCAGTGTCGAATCTGAGATGGTAATACAGTAATACCTCGGATAACGCTAAAACTTGCGTTTTAGCATTATCTGGTTTTTAACGCTGTGCGATACTGTGATACATTGATTGCACAACATTAAAAAAAGCTGGTTCCCTTTCCGAAGAGGAAAGGGAACAGGGGGGCGACCCGCCTGACTCTTTGGCATGCATGGAATCCCCACTGCCCTTTCCAAAGAGGCAAGCGGATCGAGCCAAGCCCCAAAGGCGGAGACCAGTCCTGCCGACTTTGGGGATTGGCTCTCTGGCGGTCTGAGTGCCAGTTTCTTTGGAGTGAGGGCGCGCAAGCCTGGTCTGAGTGTCCGATCACCGGTTTCCTTGGGGTGAGAGTGTGCGCACATTTACTCTCATCCAGAGGAAACCGGCGATCTGACGCTTGCGTCTATGGAGGCCCCCTTGCCTCCCCCCAGCAAGGGGGCCTCCGGAGATTTCTGCCCCAAAACCCAGAGGGCTGGTCTCCAGCCCTGCAGGCTTTGGGGTAGAGATCAGCTTTAGGGAATTTGAGGAAAACTTTTGCATCGCACGTTATCTTAATGTTCTCAAATTCTCCAACGTTATCCAGTTTTAACGCTGTGCGGTCCACACATTAACTGGGGTATTACTGTACTGAACTCTGGAAGGGCTGTCCTTGAGGCAGGTTGTGCAAGTAACTTGGTTTTCTGAGCATTTATGGTGAGGCCAAAACAATCACATGCATTGCTGAGTTAAGTGTCTTATGGCATAAAGTGAATGAATTAAGTGTCATACAGCATAAAGTGACTTCCATTCTATCTGAACAGAATTAATGGCTTGTTTTCTTACCTTCTGCATTCTGAATGCTCTTTGGCAGAATATTTTTTCCAGAGTTTTAGAGGTTCCAATGAGCTTGCCTCATATATTGCATCATTTGCTCTTAAATCAGTGTTATACTTTTGGCTGAAGCAACTCTCACGGTCCCCAGCAGTATAAAAATATATCTAATGCTAAAACAAATCCCAAGCTGCTGTGTGCAGTTACGTGTGTCATTAGAACTGACACCCAAAGCTAGCTCACCAGTAAATACGGTCCTCTATCTAGTTTCAAACTGGTCAGCAAGAGGACAGATATTCATAAGTGGAGATTTTAAGATGATTACAGTGTCATTTTGTATTTAAAGCAAATGAAGTACGCCCATCACTTAGGAATCAGAAATCCACACTGGGCAGAAATCTCATTTCACTAACATAAGATGCAGTACCTCTACTTCACCTTCACACACAAAAATTCTCTTGGAAACATACATTTTTGGACTCCCAGGAGCCTTGAGGCAAAATAGCTGCAGTTTATGGACTAATTGGACTAATAAACATTATCTAATATCTGCTGTTTAAAGATATTGACATTGTCTTGATTCATTTACACTACAACATCCCTAACGCAGAGTGGGAAATTTCCCAATTGGGCAGTATAAACAAACAAACAAACAAACAAACAAACAAACAAACAAACAAACAAACAAACAAACAAACAAACAAACAAACAAACAAACAAACAAACAAACAAACAAACAAACAAACAAACAAACAAACAAACAAACAAACAAACAAACAAACAAACAAACAAACAAACAAACAAACAAACAAACAAACAAACAAACAAACAAACAAACAAACAAACAAACAAACAAACAAACAAACAAACAAACAAACAAACAAACAAACAAACAAACAAACAAACAAACAAACAAACAAACAAACAAACAAACAAACAAACAAACAAACAAACAAACAAACAAACAAACAAACAAACAAACAAACAAACAAACAAACAAACAAACAATATGGACTTTTGAAATGAGAGTGAGGCTTTTATTTGAACAGCAACATAAGAAACCTGTGCTACAAAAAGAAATAATAATAATAATAATAATAATAATAATAATAATAATAATAATAATAATAATAATAATAATAATAATAATAATAATAATAATAATTTCCTGTCAGAAATTATTCTGGGCTGAAAGGATTTTTGCAGAAGAAACTCCACTCAGAGAATGCTCAAATGAAGCTCTTTTCATGTCCCTAAGAGCTGGCACAGAGACAGGTGCTCAATCCGTTATGCAGTACTCGGGTCTCAAATTGCTGATGCCAGCCTTCCAGCTACCAAGGTGAGCTTCTTAACCACTGAGCCACTGCAGCTCTAGAAATGATTCTGGGAAGTGTTTCAAAACATTTTCCTGATGCCCTTTGACACAATCTTAACCTATAAAACCAAGGTTTAACCGTTGGAACTTGCTATAGGTTCCTAACCTTCGCCCTAATTACCTGCAACCACCATTCATGCACACAGCCGAACTGGGTCCGCAGGTCAACGAAGGATTGAGAAAACCGGCAGTGGGCCCCACAAATGCGAAAAAAGGGAAACAACTTCATTTCCCAAAGTTCTTTGCGTCGCGCCGCGCCACAGCCAATCAGGCTGAGAGGCGCAACCACAAAGAACATTGAGGAATGCGCCGTGGCCAATCAAAATCAAGCCGCAGGAAAAAAACACACCACAACCACAAATCACAAACCCATAACTACAAGCCCCAGAGTCCTGCGTGACATGAGCGCGCAGAACACTGAGGAAGCCGGCGCCCGAAAAATTAAAAAGAAAACTCACTGCCTCACAGCCACGCAAATACCAACCACCCTTCTTTCCCTCACCAATGGCACCTGAAGGTCCCGATTGGAGTTTCCCCTTTAATATCAGTAAGTGGGGGGTGGCGATCCCCATCTACGCTGGCTCACCTGGGTTTGGGAGGTTTGTGGTGACAAAAGGGATCTGTCCCCCCAACCCTTCTGGATCTGTCCCCCCAACCCCCCAACCCAAGCGGTTTCTTCTCTTTAAAAATGGAGGTTTTTTTAGGAGGGGGGAATCGATCCACTCTCCCTGCTCTCCTGGGTCCAGAAGGGTTGGGGGGACATACCCCTTTTGTCCCCACAAACCTCCCAACCCCAGGTGAGCCAGCGGAGAGGGGGATCGCAACCCCCCACCCACTCATATTAAAGGGGAAACCCCAATCTACTTTCATGACTCCACACAATCAAAGCACCATAACACAATAAAGCCCCCCTCCCCAATGCCCGCGGTCTGGCCAGCAAAGCTGGCCTGCGGAAATAAACACCCCCATGCCGCATAAAGCATCATTGGAATTCCCACAGTCCGGACAGCCAGGCCGGACAGCCAGGCCGGCCCATGGAAATAAACCAACCCCCCCAAGCCACAACAACAACAAAAAATAATTTACCAAAAATACCTTAAAACACAATCAAAACATCCAAAAATACACAAAAACAACACCAAAAAACAATACAAAGTAAACAAAAACACAATCAAAAACAAAACAGTCGGAAAAAATACAAAACCCAACCCCCCCACACAAAAAAAAAGAAAACAAGCCAATTCACCAACACATGTCCTACCTGCACAATGACCGGAAACGAAATGAATAAAAAAAGAGACTACTTACTGGAAGAAGCTCCACCCAGAGGCCAGGAGAGAAAAAACAGTCAAAATACAAGAAAACCCCTACCAGCACCACCTGCTGGTCACAATAGTAAAAACAATTCAAAAACACACAACAGCTCCAAACAAAAGGCCACAACAGTAAAAACAAATCAAAACAATAACACAAAATCACAATTTTACACAAAAGGTCACAATAATAACAAGTCAAAAAAGTTACACGAAAACACAATTTAACACAAATCACAAACATATGTCAATAAAATAAAATAAAAACTTTATTAAAATCCTGTGCTGAGTTCTAACTCAAATAAAAACCCAAAACAACTAAACACATTTAAAAAACATTGAATGTAAAAAACCTTTACTTTCACATTATTAAAATTATTACCTATGGTGCAACTATTTTTTAAAAAACCAAAAACTAAAACATTATTCAGTTACATAAAACAGCCAGCCAAGCCCAAATTTTTTTTGTATAAATAAACATTTTAAAAATTACAGACTAAGCAATTTTTAACAAGCATTAACACAATTTAACCTTCCAACACAATTTAAAACAGCCCAGCAACACCGGGCAACCTCTGCTAGTAATAAATAAAGAAAAGTGGGAAATCTTAAAAAAATGACTTGGCAGGCTAGCTACTTTATGATGGAAAAGACCTGCATACTTGGACCTTCTGTTATTACAATATTCTACCATGTTTTTTCTTTAAAACAGAAAGGAGGTAGGTTTACTTTCAAATGCAAACTGGGAGAAATTATCCCTCCATCTCCATTTCCAAGTAAACAAGTGTTGGATTGCATTGTTCAGCCGAAATGTTATACATGTATTCTTACGATGATTAACTCACATTGAACTCAATATGATTTATTTTTGGGCTGGAATGCATAGGGCAGTGATGGCAAACCTTTTAAAGACCGAGTGCCCAAACTGCAATCCCAACCCCCCTTATTTATCGCAAAGTGCCAACATAGCAACAGGGGAGGAAGGAAATGCTCTCATTTGGCTGCTGGGCAGAGGGGTGTGGAGAACTCTGTGTTGGGGGGGAGGGAGGAAACGCTTCCATTGGGCTCTTGAGCAGAGGGGCGGGTGAACTCTGTGTTGGGGAAGGGAGGAAGTACTCCCATTGGGCTGCTGGGCAGAGGGGCAGGGTGAACTCTGTGATGGGGTGACTGCACTGGTGCCCACAGAGAGGGCTCCGAGTGCCACCTCTGGCGCACGTGCCATAGGTTCATCACCACTGGCATAGGGTTATCGTTAATATTATTTTAGATGAGAGGGAGCAATTAAAAAGTTGCATTTTAATGGCACCTTTCCCATGTTGTATGCATTTCTCGTAATTCTCACAATCCTTTTTATACTGTGGCTAATATTGTCCCTACGCTATAGATGTAAGTGTAAAGCTGAAAGAGATGAAATATATACAGCTGAATTAATAGGAAACATTTTTAATAATGAAATCATAGGAAACCTATGACAGAGATCTTGAGAAGCAGTCTGCATTTCTCAGTTATTTTATTAGTGTACAGCACATTCCCTCCCTTGCAGACCTCACACATAGATGCTATAATCCAAAATGGTGGTGGCAGCAGTGATGGGTAAGAAGGATTACTCTTGGCAAGGGGTTTTAAAAGAATTGTGATCTCCCACATTGAGACTCCAAGAGAGGAATACCAAAGGGTCAATTGTGCTGCCAAAATTTTCTGGCAAGACTCATGCTAGTTTTCCTTCCCAAAAGATAAGAAGAAATAGGTTAGGAGCAGGAATTAAGAGATTATCGTGATAGCAGAGAGGGTGAATAGTTTAATAACCTTCCTTGTATATACATGCATAGAACCCATAGACCAGTAGGTGAGAATGAGAATTATTCTCCTCTGTCTCAGGAGAAAAGCCAATGCCATTCATGGAATCTTGCTTAACAGAGCACAGCTTGGTCCCTCCCAGAAATGGGAAGTTTGAACACAGATATCTTCTGTGATGGTCCTCCACCAATTGAAACTACTTCGTAGAGTAGCACAATCTACGGTATGGCAATCAATGGAGAGGAAAAGATGTTTGGGTGCCCTGGAATGTCTACATCTGATCATGCAGCATGGGCATGCTTGCTTGCTCCAGAAAGGCTTTGGATCATGATGGATGGCAATGCTTCTTGCAATAGAGGGTCAGAGGACTTGAAGCTAGCCATAATAGAGAGATCTGGAAATATTCCAACATCCAGATGTTCCATTTCACAGAGAGCTGGCAGGATTAGGGGACCTAAATAGGTAGCCTGTTCACAGCTGTCTTGGCTTTCTATTGGACATTTTCAAAAACTGAAGGCTGAAGGAGCAGCTGCAGCTCATAGCTGAAATAAATACCCATATTTTCACTTGAATCACTGGGATAAAAAGTAAGAAAGCAACAATTCTTGCAGTCTCCAGAGACCGGTTGCCCTATGTCTAGGCTCATGGCTGGTAAGACATCACCCAAATGGTTGTTTGGAATACCAAGACCAGCTAATTATTTATTATTTCCTTATTAAATATCTATTTCACACTCTGTGGCAGATGATCCTAAGGTAGGGCACAAATGACAAAAAAGATTAAAACAGTGCAACAATTTTAAAGTGATTTTAAAATATCTTTGGGTAATTTAAAACCATTGCAAGACAATTTAGAACAATTTTATTTATTTATTTTATATTCATATTTATATAGCCGCCCAACTCACAAAGACTCTGGGTGGCAATTCAGAATCATTTCTGCACAATGGGGAATCGAACTCCCAAGCTCTGGCTCCGTAGCCAGATACTTAAACCACCAGCTAGCTCTTTAAAATAATGTATCACAGAAGTTCCAAGAAGTGTGAAGAAGAGGCTGGAGACCTGCAATTTGGCTTTAGAGAGTCTTCTGGCATCAGGGAAACATTAATCTACCTACATATTTTAGGGGAGAGAAGCTTTGACATGTGAAGCAAGCAAACTGGGCTGAAGAAGAATTGCTCTTCCCTATACACACATAAATGTAGACATATATGCTTGGCTTACTGACTGTAACACACCTACTTACCGGGGCAGGAACTGGTTGCACTAACTAGGTTGCAATTAAATCTCTATTCAGTAATTAGGAGTCTGGGTCAAACATCTAAGCAGGGACATTGGGCTAGACCTACCCCTATTGTCATATTCTTCAAATGTCCTTAAAGTGTGGAGAGTGACCTTCTGAAGAACAAAGTTTTCTTCACCCATGGGCACTCTCCATGCAGTTGCAATATAAGGAGCAAGACCAGCTCAGTGTCCCTGGTCATGCAATTATACACTCAGATTCTTGATGGCTGAATAGATCTTTTCACTGTAGAATCATGTCAGGTCCATTGGGAAGAGATGGATTATTACTTTATTTGAATGTGCTACTGTATTTTATTTCTCAGTCATTGTTCAGTACATTGGCTTCTTTATTTCCACAGTCCCATTTCCTAAGTAAGAAAAAGATAAAGAATCCAGAATGGTTACTGGATTCTGAAATATAAATTCCCAACAATAACATAAATAACTGAGAATGCACAATATATCCCACTTCCATTATTCAATTCCTACGTATGAAATTTTCTTGCTACCTCAGAAGTACTGTTACTAAACATGGAGACCTCCCTGAACTGAATTTCTAAGAGCAAGCCAGAATAAACACTGTATGCTAAATTACCCTATCTCTAACAATTATGGCAATCTACACTTATGACCCAAAGTGATGGAAAGATTTCCAAGAAGCTGATGAACACATTAACTATTGTGTCTATAAAATCAAAATTGGTGTGCCTGCCCCCACAGTGCTCCACTGGGAGAATTATGTCCCAATACTATGAACAACTCTTTATACACAAGTCTTGCAGAGGAAAGTTCAGGACCTTGCTCCAGTAACTGCTTTCAGAAGTTATGTGAAGAATGTAGAAAGCAGCCATTTGAACTTAGAAGTCTGTTTCCAAATAAAACCAACTGTAAACAAGATATTTCATTGACGATCTTCTGATGGTATCCTTTGTGTCTGAAGAAAACAAAATGGATATAGCGAGTCGGTCTTTTCAGTAGCTGGTTCCAGCTACAGAAAGCTTTCCCCCAGAAAAGAGGTAAAATGCTTTATAAGACAGGATTCACAATGACTGTAAGAAACTGGGCAATGGGGAAAACATAATTTGGCCCAAACGTCTTGCTTGCCATAGTAAATCACACTTGAGTCAAAGGGGGCTTGGTGAGCCAACTCCTCAAGAGGGTCTATTGATTCAAATAGGCCTACTCTGATAGTATTTGCAATGCTGAAGTAAGTAACAAATGAGTATACCCATTTGAATCAGCTGAATTTTCAGAGGAATTCTCTCACCAAATTCCCATTGATTCAATGAGTCTACTTTAATGTGATTTAGCAACAGAATTTAGATCTTAGTTTCAACAGTGATAAAAGTAAAGTTTTGTGGTTAAGCAGAAAAGTCAAATGTACAAATATAAGATGGGTGACATCTGTCTTGCCAATACTATGCGATTAAAGGATCTAGGGATCTTAGTAGACTACAAGCAACATTGAGCTGCAGCACCAGAAAGGCTAATTTGATACTAGGCTGCATCAACAGAAGTATATTGTCCAGATAAAGGAAGTAATAGTACCATTCTGATTTGCTTTGGTCAGACTTCACCCCAGAGTACTGTGTCATTTCTGGGCACTACAGTTTAAGAAGGATATACAGTAAAAATACATACCCGTCAACCGTGGCTCCGGAAAATATGGGACCTGCACAAACGGTTCTACGCAGGTCGTCTTCTACGCGACCTGAACAGAATGTTTCTGCGCAGATCGCCTTCTACGCATGCGTAGAAGGCAATCTGCGCAGAAGGGATGCGCAGTACCTCTTTTCCCCCACTGCCAATTCCAGGGTTTTGGCAGCTGCGGGCGGGAAATGGCGCAAATCGGCACCAAAAATTGGGAAATCCCGGCCAATCCAGGAAGGTTGACAGGTATGAAAATAGTATGTATCTAGATTTGAATTTTTATTATGAACTCACATGTTGTCTGTAGTTGGAATCACTAGGAGAGACTTCTTGGCTGGGGAATCTGTCTGTCTGTTTCTGTCTAAAATTGATCAATTGTTCCTTCCTGTCTCTGAATTCAAAGAGAACCCTGCCTCTCTCTGATTTATGTTCTTTTCCTCTCTGTTGTTGGTTGGTGTCAGTTTTTTGTTGTTGTTGATCTGTTTGGCTGGTTGCTATCATTCATGTAAAAAAGAAAGCAAGTAAAGAAGTGGTTTTTATTCTTTCTCCTACAAATGTCTCAGAGTGAGTTATTGAGTTTATGAGTGCCAGTTAATGAGAAAGGGGAGGACTCTGGGAGACATGTAGCCATACCTGTCAAGTATCCCAGATAGGCCAGGATTTCCCTCAATGCCATTTTCAGGGATATCTCTCAATGCCATTTCCAGGGAATCCTAAGCAGGTGAAGGCATCTGCTTGGGAATACCCTGAAGCAAATGGTGAGCCACTGTGTGAGACAGAATGCTGGACTGGATGGGCTGTGGTCTGTTCCAGCAAGGCTGTTCTTATGTCCTTATGTTCCTGTATTTATGTGTCACTTCTTCCACTTTCCGACCGCCATGCCGTAATTTGACCGGCAGGGAATATAGTTACTGTGTATGCGCAGAACCCTTCTGCGCATGCGCAGAACCCTTCTGCACATGCGCAGAAACCTTCTGCACATGCGCAGAAACCTTCTGTACATGGGCAGAAGGGTTCTGCGCAGAAGGGCTCTGCGCAGGTCCCGTATTTTCCAGACGGGTATGCATGTAGCTATTTTCTTCTGTGGGTATCTGAACTTCTACTGTGTAATTAAAGGGAATTTTACCAGAAATTCAAATCAGTGCAACATCCAGAGGACTGTGACCAAGATGATAAAGAATCTGGAGACTGGTAAAGAATGGTTGAGAGAACTGGCTATGTTTAGCCTGAAGAACAGAATATTGAGAAGTGATATGGCAGCCATGTTCAAAAATCTGAAAGATGAGACAAGATTGTTTCCTACATCTTCAGAGGATAAACCCTGAGCCAATGGCTTCTAATTACAAGGAAGGAGATTCTGACTTAACATTAGCAAGAAATTCCTGAAGGTAAGAGCTTTTCAGATGTGCCAAAGAATGGCTAGGCAGTGAGGCTTGTTCACTGGAGAATTTTAAATAGAGACTGTAGGGTCATCTGTCAGGGCTGCTTTAACTGTAGATCTCTTGCATTAATAGAAGCAAGATAAAACTTGGGGTCTTTCCCAACTCTCTAATTGTATCATTCTAAAGCAGGGGTGCTCAACCTTTTCAAGCCGAGGGCCAGGTCACACTCCCTCAGACAGCTTTGGAGGCCAGATGGCCATTTTGCCCTGCCTGCCACACATGGCACTTCTGGGTGTGGCGGAGGCAGTGGGGGCCAAATGTTGTGTTGTGTGCCATATCCGGCCCCCAGGCTGTAAATTGAGAACCTCTGTTCTAAACCAAGTTCTTAATCTCTTCCATAATAACCTTTTCTCCATTCTACACTGACATTTCCAAAGAGGATTTCCAAATGAGTTATTCTAAGGTAAGAACAGCTAACAATGGGAGCTACAGTCTTGTGGACTATAACTCCCATAATCCCTCACCACTGGCTAAACTGACTAGGACTGATTTTTTTATTTATAAACACATGTATTTATATGGAAGTCTACAATTCCTCATTATTGTTGAAGGGGGGAAGTAGGAACAAAACCATAGAAGGGAAAGGGATAAATTAAATCCTCAATGCTGATTTTATTGTATTTTATTGAGCATTAGGTCTGTATAATCATGCTCACTAGCTGACACCTTGACTTATGCCACATACTCCAACACTTCTCTGGTGGCATTGCTGTAGCTCTTGACTTTATCAGCCACTTGGTTTCCTACAGACTTAACAATAGTGGATGGGGGTGTGGCCAAGATGGAGACAGAGTAACATCCATTGTAATTCTCCGCACACATAATGTGGGAATAAAAGTGGTTTTTTTTCTTTAAAACGGAAGGAGTTTTACTCCAAAAAGTGGGTTCGTGCCGGTCTCGCTGTGGAGTTTTCAAATCGGTTTTTCTTCCCTTTCCGAGGAGTTGGAGTCTGCGGAGCGGCGACGGGTGGCGAGGTAGGCGGCCGAAGCTGGGCCAAGCCAGCGGTGCCGCGGGCGGGCAAGACGACGGAGAAGGGGGGTCGGAGAAAGTGGTAATATCGAATAACAAATACTAAAGAGGCATAAGTTGACCGGACGAACGGAACTGGGTTGGAAGGAGAGTCCTCCGGCAGCTGAAGCTCGGAGAGACGAGTGAGAGGAATGTAAGTTAATGAGAGAAAGAGACTTTGGAAGTTTGAGGGATAATGGCAGCGTTCGCAGAAAGTGAAAGTTAAGAGAGTGTGTGGAGGAAGAAGGAGGAAGAAGGAGGTACAGAGAAGGAGCTGATTGTTTGCGAGACCGAGGTTCGAGGGTACGTGGAGATAGTGTGTGGATGAAAGGAAAGAACGGGAAAAGGAAAGTTTTTGACAAAGTGCTGTTTTGAGGATGGAAGAACCCGTGGATTTGGGAGGAGGAGGAGGCTTTGGCTCCAGGGGCTCTCAGATTTTGCAAGCTTTTGAGTTTTTCTCTTTCCAGGAGCATTTAATGGGATATACTCTTTGGTTTTTTTAATACACATTTTGGTGCCTTCCTTCACCATTGACTGCAGGGGTCCTCTGACTTTGTACGTACTGTATATGCCTCTGCTCCTGTAATAGGCCAATTCCCTCCCTCTTCCTGATCTTTTGGGATATATTGTTTCAATGAAGAGGTCGCTGGTTACTAACTTGCATCTCAGCAACTGAAGATCTTTGGATATATTGAATTGTGGTTTTATAAAGTGAATATTGAGGATCATTGGCTTCAATCAAATTTATGGATTATTTGGTTATTTCAATATGATATAAGGTGGCCTCAATCAAGAGGAGGGGATATAACGTCTGGCTGGTAAAGGCCCTCAAGAGTTTATTAGCTGTTTGCGACCTGGAGTATTTGACATTGGAACTGGAAGGGTTTTTTTTATTTTTTATAGTAGTGCTGGATCAACATCAGGAACAGAGGCCCAGAAGAGCCAAAACTGCTGTGGTATTGAAGCTTTTGGGTGACGCCACCATGGATAAGTTTTTAAAGGGGAAGGATAAAGAGGAGGAACCGGTGGTAAAAGCTAAGAAGAGAGATAAACCCGCAGCAGTGGAAGTACTATCAGCAACATCATCAGCAGCATCATCCCCTGAACCATCAGCATTCGATCAATCACAGATTATGGCGGAATTTAGTAAAATGTTTCAGAAGATGGATAGTGTAGAGCAGGCAAGAGTGAAGGATAGAGGGGAAATCTTGGGAAGACAGGATAAATTAGCTGCAATGTTTTTTGATTTTTCAAAAAAAGTGGAAACAAGCCTGCAGAAATTGGAGGAAAATGTTACTTACAATGAAAAGTGATATAAAGGGTATGGAAGGAAAAATAAAAGAGGTTAAGAAAGAGGGGAGGGAGATAAAGAAGAAATTGGATTTGCAGGAAATAAGAATCGATATGATGGAGGAGGTGATGAGGAAACAAAATATTGTGATACGTCAAATGCTGGAAAGAACGCCAGACAATTTAAGGGATAGAATAGTTGATTGGCTAAATGGTCTGAAAATGGGGAAAGATTTTGTTAATGAAGATATTGTAAGCATTTATAGAGTGGGACCAAGGAAGAGGAAAGCAACTCAAAGAAATGTTTTGGTTAAATTTGCAAACTGGGGGGATAAATTAAAGGTAATGGCTTTTTTTGAAGCAAGCAGGGTCTGGTGTTCTAAAAATTGATGGGTCTGATGTAGAGGTTTACAATGATATTTCGATCACCGAACGCAGCTGGAGATATAAGATGAAACCTGTCACAAAACATTTGATCAGAAAAGGGATAAAATATAACTGGCGATTCCCGCAACAATTAAGATTTTTTTACGATAAAAAGATGCAAGTTATTGACGTTGAGACTGATGCTCTGGAACTTTTGAGCTTGATTGATCTAGTTAAAGTGAGCTCAAATGAATGGTTGGCTTTGAGAAAAGAGTTGTTGACCTCGGGTGCAATAAGAAGAGAATTTAATGGCACAGAGGAGGGTGATGCTGCGGGAGGAGAACAACCTGGTACAGCTGAGGAGGCGCCGATAGCAGTGGCGGGGGAGGATGATGGAAATGGTTAAAAGAGTTAAGTAGCTAATTTAGAATTATATAAGGTGCACTAGTGGGAATGACGTACATCTGGCATGTTCCCCCCTCTCTTTGGAGGACGAAGGTGATTTTTCTGAGAGGAAAGTGAGGAGGTTAAAGATGAATGTTCTTTGTTTTCCCTTTTTTAGTAGTATTTTTTGTGGTGGTGTGGTGTATTGTAACTTATTAGGTAGCATGCCCAGTGGAGGACCTGGATGTGATAGAAATGGTGGTGATATGACCAACAATGAGGGCAGTTAAAGTGTTAACATGGAATGTAAAAGGTACAGGATCTGTTATTAAGAGGAAGAGATTAGAATCAGCTCTGAGGAAAGATAGACCAGACATACTTTTTTTACAGGAAACCCATCAAAAATCTCAAAATTTGAATACAATTTTTTTAGGATGGATGCAGCATTACGGGAAATCATTTGGTACATCTAAAGCTAGAGGAGTCACAATCTTAATTTCCTCAAGATTGGGGTTTGAGATAACAAAATCCATTGCAGATCCAGAAGGTAGATATTTGATACTAAAAGGGAAATTGGATGATGAAGAGCTAATTTTGGTTAATATATATGCCCCAAATGAATATCAATATGAAGTTTTAGAAAAAATGCGAAAAATTCTGGAAAAAGAATTACCAATGGGGCGTGGCTAGGATGATGCCTGGTTAACACATACATTGCTTTGCTCGTGCCGAGAATGGGACTTTAAAGTGGCTAAATAATAAAAAATTGGAACTGACTTGCCAGAGAGTTTAATTCTGGAGCCTGGGAGTCTTTTGAAGTGAGTTTATTTTCGCCGGAGACGGAGTTCGAGGAGCGGGCAGCGAGGGAAGCGCAGCGTCGGCTGTGCTGAGCTCGCAGCTCGGGTCGGACGGGCTTCTGGCGATTTTTAAAAGTGAAATGGGCTTCGGAGCTTTGGAACTTTAAGAGAGAGAAAAGGAAAAATAAAGTTAAAGAGGACGCTGATGGCGGTGAACAGGGTCTTGGAGCCGGACAATTGAGAGGGCACAGTAAGTGTGGAGGGAAGGAGGAGGGATAAGCCTGGTAATGGAGGGCAAAGCCGGGAAGGAGTAATGGCGGTGAAGAAGAACAGAAACGAAAGTTAAAGGTTTTGAGGACAGCTGAGAAGAGAGGAGTGGAGAGTGGGAAGCGGTGGTGGAATGGCTGGAATGCTGAAATTGAGGCGGGAAACGGAGGTCGGAGAGGGGGAAGGTGAAGATTTCAGCAGAGCTGAGATGGAATAAGGAAGAGACCGTTTGGAAGGCGCGAAACACGGCTGGTGTGCCTGGGAGATTGGAGGAGAGACCGGGTTCGGGAGCCGCCAATGTGGCTGGATGTATAAATATCCCTTCTTTTATCTGTGTGGGGATGCAGTCGGGTTCTTTGGAGTGAAGGAAATATAGCTGCTTCTCATCTTTTTTTCCCCTGCCCATTAACGCTTGGAGTTTGGATAAGTTACCCTGTGGCTCTGCTTTTTTTTTTTGCTTTTTTTCACTTCCTTTGGACATCGTGGATATAAAGTAGTTGGTCTTCCTCTTTGGATATAACAGTACAGCTCTGAGTGATTTGAAGAGCTTTTTTTTTCCTTCTTCAGTTGGAGTGGGGTTTGGTTGCTGGGGGGGGGAATACTAAAGCAAGCTGGAAAAAAATCGGGGTGAAGTGCTTGTTGGGTATAAAAGTGTTTTGGCTCTGGGTGCTTTGTTTGAAGACTTTATAACCAAAATGGAGAAGAGAAAAGAAGATGAGATTGTAAGACCAAAAAAGACTGATGCAAGAAAAGAGGAGAAGAAAGCGCCATGTGCTGAAGCATCTTTATCATCTGCAACAGCAGCAGTAGAGCAGACGGGAGTAATGGACCAAACCCAAATTTTGGTAGAGCTGGGGAAGTTGTTTAAAAAAAATTGATAAGATGGATGAAATGACTATGAAAGGATTCAGAGAAATGAGGGATGTGAGAGTGAAAGATAAGGAGGAGTTAATGGGTAGCCATAAGAAACTTGTTGGTATGTTTACTGATTTTTCTATAAAAGTGGAAGCTAATAGTCAGAAAGTGGATAAAGTTCTGAATCTGGTGCAAAAGGATATGAAATTAATGCAGAATGATATGAAAGGGCTTCATGAGGAACATAAAGAGGTTAAACTGAAAGTGGAGGGTTTTGGGAAGAAATTGGATCTGATGGAAGAGGTGATGAGAAAACAGAATGTGGTCATGAGAAATTTGTCGGAGAAAACACCAGATAAGCTAAAAGAAAGAATAGTGGATTGGTTGAATAATTTGAACATGGGGAAATTTTTTGTAAATGAAGATATTGAAAGTGTTTTTAGATTGGGCCCAAGGAAGGGGAGAAAAGTCCAAAGGAATGTGTTGATTAAATTTGCAAATTGGGCAGATAAGTTGAAGGTGATGGCATTTATAAAACAAGCTGGGTCTGGCATTTTAAAAATTGATGGTTGTGATGTTGAGGTTTATAACGACATATCTGTTGAGCAATGGGTATGGCGCTATAAGATGAAACCTGTGACACAATTATTAAGAGAACATGAAATTGTTTATCATTGGAAGTTTCCTCAACAGCTCAGATTCTTTTATGGAGAAAAAAAATGCATACAATAGATATTGAAATGGACTCATTAGATTATCTGTGCCAGGATTGGTTAAAACAGCATCTCGAGAGTGGCGAGCCTTGAGGAAGGCCTTGTTTGAAGCGGGGGGTACACAAAGAGAGTCAGGGATCGAACAAGAGAAGGGGGCCACAGGAGGAGCAGAGGATGAGGATGAGGGACAGGTGGCGGAGGTGCCAGGGTGGGGCAGGGTACTAGAGAGGGGGATTAGACGGGTAAAGGAAAGATGAGGAGCTTTAATTAGGTTAGATTTTGAAGAGGAGAGTCGGCGCTAGAGCTTTAATTAGAATCCACATCTTACATGTCTCCCCCCTCCCCCCTTTGAAGAATAAGGACCACTTTTTGGTAAGAAGAGTGGGGAGGGCGATTTTGAATGTTAAATGTTTTTTGATTGTTTTTTTAAAAAGAAAAATGTAGTTATATGTATGGTGAAGGTAATTACACAAAAAAGAGTCTGTGGTGGTCAAAACGCAAGGATGTTACATAAATTATGAGGACTTTTAAAGTATTGACGTGGAATGTGAAAGGTACGGGCAGCCAAATGAAGAGGAGGAGGTTGGAATTTGCTTTGAGGAAAGATAGGCCAAACATAGTCTTTCTCCAGGAAACACATCAAAAAACAGAGGACACAAATAAGATTTATTTGGGTTGGATGCAGATTTATGAAAAGTCCTATGGAACTTCTAAAGCAAGGGGGGTGGCAGTCTTGATTTCGAAGAGACTTGGCTTTGAGATGTTAAAGAGTATTTCCGATCCAGATGGCAGATACTTAATAGTTATAGGGAAAATAAAGGATGAAGAGATAACATTGGTAAATATATATGCCCCGAATGATCATCAAGAAAAATTTTTAAATAAAGTATTGGGTATATTGGAAAAAGAGAGATTAGTTAATATGATGTATATTATATTATCACCATATTATCACCTCCACCTCCACTCGACCGGTGGCCGGCCGGGAAGGAAGACGAGCGGCACCTGAGGGCAGTTTCGACGCCCTCAAAAGCCGCTCACCATGCCACTGAGACCACCACTGCCACACAACTGACGGCCAGCTAGGAGGGAAGACGAGTGGGCGGTGGGAGCGCAGCTGAGCCCAGCTGATGACCATCACAGCGGGGCCTCGAAAAGCCGCTCCCGCCGCTCCCAATGCTAGCATCAGCACCTTTGGTTCCCTTCCGTGGCCTGGCTGGTCACGGTGGGGTGGGAGCACTGCTGGGGCTTGTCCTGTCACTGCTTAAGTTGATGGGAGCACTCCCGGGGGCAGAAGACCGCTGCCGCTAACCAGCTGAGGTGAGTCCTCCCCTTCCTCCCATTGCCGGGAGAGGTAAAAACCTGCCTCCACCCCGAGGACCATTGCCGCTTGCTAGGAGCACTAGGACTTGTGCACGCTCTCACCCCCCCCCGGAAGGACTTGAAAGTGACTGTGTTGGGGTATATCTTTATATTGCTGTGATTATTTGCATTTGGACATTTTGAATTTTATATATTTTGTATTTTTTGATGATATTGATGTTTTACATATAATTTTATAATTGTGATTTTGTATATTGTTTGAATTGAGAAATGTATGTTGCTTTTGTACTTTGGATATTGTATTTATATGCTGTAAACCGCTTTGAGTTCCCCTAGGGGAAGTAAAGCGGTATAGAAATGTAAATATAATAATAATAATAATAATAATAATAATGATTGTGGCAGGAGATTTTAATTTGATAAGGGCCCCGGAGGACTGTACTAATGTAGCTAGAGCTGGAAGACCAGTCAAAATGAAGATACTAGATAAATGGATGAAGTGTTTGGGATTAAAAGATGTTTGGAGGGAAATTAAGGGACAAGAGAGGGCTTATACTTATTTTTCACAAGTGCATAATACATACTCCAGAATTGACTATATCCTGGCCACAGAAAATTTGATTAAAAATGTAGATGATGTAGAAATCGGGATTTTTAAGGAATCTGGTCATGCAAAACTCTGAATGGAATTGAGACTTGATGGGGGAAAAAAGGATAGGAGGAATTGGAGATATGATGAAAAATTATTTTATGATCAAAAGAGTAAATAAAAGATAATTGAAAATTGGAATGAAAGTTGGGCCTGGAATGATAATGGAGAGGTTAGCTATAATGTGGTTTGGGATACCATGAAGTCGGTATTTAGAGGGGAATGCATTAGGTTGGCTAGTATTAAAAATAAACAACGTAGAGACAAACAGTCTGAGACAGAGAACGAGATTAAGCATTAGCAAGAGGAACATATAAAGACCAATAGTAAAAAAGCATTTGATAAAATTCAAAGGTTAAAGTCAGAGTTGATCGGAAAAGATATGCAGAAGGTAAAAAAAGATCTATTATATTTGAAGAGAGAGTATTTTGAATATAGTAATAGGAATTCTAAATTATTGGCCAGAGCTGCTAAAGAAAAGAGGATGAAAAGAGAGATTGGAATGTTGATAAATAAATTAGGGGTGAGATTTAATAAGGCTAATGATAAGATTGAGATTGTAAAAGATTTCTACCAGAGTTTGTATACTAAAAGAGATATCAATATAGAAAAGTTGAGAGAACAGTTAGAAAAACAGGTGCAAATAAAAATAGAATTGGAACATAAAAATAAAATGGAGGAGCGAATAACGGAAAAAGAGGTAAAAGATACAATAGCCAACCTGAAGCTAGGTAAATCCCCGGGTGAGGATGGACTGACAGCAGATTTTTATAAGGAATTTAAAGATAGTGTAGTTCCAAGATTAGTGAAATTGTTTAACTATATATTGGATGGGGGAAAGATGCCGACATCATGGAACAGAACTATAATTGTTTTGCTGCCAAAGCCTGGAAAGGATGTTGAAAAAGTGGAATCTTATAGGCCTATTTCTCTGATAAATCAAGACGCTAAGATATTTACAGCAATAATAGCAAAAAGATTAAATGGGTTCATGGGCAATTATATAAAGGAGGATCAAGCGGGATTTTTGAAAGGATGTCATATGTCTGATTTAATTAGGAGGGTTCTGGACTTGATTGACATAGCAGGGCATACAAAAGAGAAAGTTGGATTATTGTCATTAGATATATTTAAGGCTTTTGATTATCTGCAATGGGTTACAATTAAAGAGATAATTCGATGTTATGGATTTGGAGATAGATTTTGTAACATGATAGATCAGTTATATCAATTTGGATTTGCAAAAGTCAAGGTCAATGATGAAAATACAGGAGAGATAAGATTAGAAGTAGGTACAAGACAGGGTTGCCCATTATCCCCAGTATTGTTTATAATGGCAATGGAGTTGTTAGCGAATATTATAAGAGGGGATAAAGGCATTGAAGGGATGGCTGGAAATAAAATAAGTTTGTATGCAGATGATACTTTGATAATAATGAAACATCCTAGAAAGGCATTGGAAAAATACAAGGACATCTAAAAGATTTTGAAGAGATAACAGGTCTGAGAATCAATTGGGATAAATCAGAAATGATAGCTTGTAATGTTGAGAAGGAGGAACAAGAGAGAATTAAATTTAAAATTCAAGTTAAAGAATGTTTGAGATATTTAGGAATAAGTATCTCAAATAAAATTGAGGACCTTAAGCGATTAAATTATGATAAACAGAAAAAAGAAATTAAAGAGAAAATAGAATTGTATAAAAAAATCAAATTGTCATGGTTTGGTAGGATAGCTTTAACTAAAATGATGTTGTTGCCAAAAATAAATTTTTTATTTGATACGTTGTCGATTAGGTTGTTTGATAAGGAAATTAAAGATTTTCAAAACATAATAAATAATTATTGTAATGCAGGAAAAAAAGCCTAGAATTGCTAAGATTTTTTGGTACTTATCTCAGAAAGGAGGATTGGGAATACCTAATTTAAGGAATTATTATAGAGCTTTCCAAATTAAGAATATTATAAAACTTTTAGCAAGGGAGAAGGTTGTCTGGGAAGAAATAGAGATGAAGGAGTTAAAAATGGGTAAAGGGGTATTTCTAGGCGACAAGAAAGGGAAAATTAGTGTTAAAAATAGAATGATGAAAACAATGTTGGATGTTTGGAACAAGGTCAAAAAGAAATTGAGTCCAGAACTATCTCCTATAATAGAATTAGATTATATCAAAAGTTTTCCGATACAATTAGATAATAGTTTAAAGATGGTACTGGAAAGGAAAAATGTTTCTTTGTTGAAGGACTGGGTTCGTGCCTGTAAAGATAGCGAGAATAAAGCAGTAATTTATTCACAGTTGAATCTGAACTGGCTTCAGAAGGTAATGTTGGATAGATGGACTGATAAATACAAGGAAGAAAGTAGTTTAGAGAGGGATAAAACAGAATTTGAGCAACTGTTGTTAAAAATACGAAAAGGAGATATGGGATTAAAGGGTATAGTAAGCAGGACTTATAAAATTTTAAATAATGAAGGTAATCCACAAGAAACTTTAAAGTCATGCTGGGAACAGGATTTGAACATAAAAATTCAGGAAAAAGTGTGGAAAGATAAGTGGGGAAAAAGATATATGAGAACTATGTCGGTAAGAATGAAAGAGCATAATTACAAAATGTTATGGAAGTAGTATTTGACTCCTGAGAGATTATTTCAAATGGACAATGCTAAAAGTAAAATGTGTTGGAGATGTAAAAACTCTTTAGGAACATATGAACATATGTGGTGGAATTGTAAAGTGGTAAAAGAGTATTGGGGAAAAATTGAGAAGGAAATATGTGATATTATGGGGGTAGAATGTGAATTGAATTTAAATATGGTGCTGTTAACAGATGTGGAGAATTTGAAAGTAAATGAAGACAATAAGGAACTAATAGCTATTATGCTGATATCAGATAGAATATGTATAGCAAGGAGCTGGAAACTTGATAGAGTTCTAAAAGTAGAGGAATGGTATAAAGAGATGTGACAAACTGACATGGGAAATAAACAAATATAAGGGAAAAATTAAAGAAAATAGATTTTGGAAAATTTGGCAACCTTTTGTGGAATACTCATTGAATGGAGATCAGAGCAATAGTCTTGTACCAGATTATATATATTTTTGGAAATGGTAAAAAAGGCAATATCCCGCAGGCTCTTATAACTTGTAAATACACAGGGTGATTATTAGTGTTTATGTTATGTTTAATGCAATTGGATCCGATAAAAATTGAATATGTTTTTTTCTTTTAAATTACGTGTTCTCTTTTCTGTATTTTCTTCTTTTTTGTAATGTTTATCTTTTTATATTCAATAAAAATTTATCAAAAAAAAAAAGAATTACCAACGAGGATGATTGTAGCTGGGGACTTTAATTTAGTAAGATCGAACTTAGACTGTACTAATATTTCGAGGTGTGGAAAAGGAATTAAAAGACAGATTTTGGACAATTGGATGTCGGCTTTGGGTCTGAAAGACTCATGGAGAGAACATAAGGGGCCAGAAAGGGCCTATTCATATTTTTCACATGTTTACAAGTCATACTCCCGAATAGACTATGTATTTGTAACTGAAAAGATGGTCAAAAATTTGGAAGAGATGGAATCTGACCATGCTAAAGTTGTTTTGGAGCTGAGTTTACAAAGTGAAAGTAGAGGGAGAAGGAGCTGGAGATATGATGCTAATTTATTTAAAGATCAAAAGGTTAAGGCTCAAATTAGGGAAAATTGGAAGGAAATTTGGCAACTGACTGACAATGATGAAGTAAGTTTTAACATGGTCTGGGATGCCATGAAGTCGGTTTTTAGAGGGGAATGTATTAAAGTGGCAAGTAATAGATATAAAGTGTATAAATTAATACAGGTTAAAATTGAAGAGGAGATAAAGCAGTTACAGGAGGAATATTCAAGGACAAAGGACAATAAAGTATTTGCAAACTTACAAAGATTAAAAGCTGAAGTGGTAGGTAAAGATATAGAAAAGGTTAAAAGAAATTTAGTGTACTTGAAAAGAGAATATTTTGAATTTAGTAATAAAAATTCGAGACTATTAGCAAAAGCAGCAAAAGAAAAGCGTGAAAAAAGGGAAATTGGAATTTTGGTTGATAAACAAGGGGTAAGATGTAATAAGAATAAGGATAAATGTAAGATAGTGAAGGATTTTTATCAAGCTTTGTATGCAAAAAAAGAAATAGATGTAGAAAAGCTTAAACAACAATTAGAGAAACAAATAGTTACTGGAATAAAACATGAGCATAAAGATAGAATGGAGGATCAAGTGTCGGAAAAGGAGGTAAGGGAGGTCATTGGGGGTTTGAAGCTGGGAAAGGCTCCAGGAGAAGATGGGTTGTCGGCTGACTTTTACAAGGAATTTAAAGATATAGTGGTACCAATGTTAGTAAAATTATACAATTATATATTAGATGGAGGTCAAATTCCGACTTCATGGCATAGGACCATAATTGTGTTATTGCCAAAGCCTGGTAAAAATTTAGAAAAAGTGGAATCGTATAGACCTATCTCATTGATAAACCAAGATGCCAAGATTTTCACAGCAATACTGGCTAACCGCTTAAACAATTTTATGGGTAATTATGTAAATGCAGACCAAGTTGGCTTTTTGAAGGGGCGTCATATGGCTGACCTGACCAGAAGAGTTGTGGATTTAATAGATGTTGTGAGTCAAACAAAAGAAAAAGTGGGATTAATATCATTGGATATATTTAAAGCATTTGATTCATTGCAATGGATTTCAATTAAGGAAATAATTAAATATTATGGATTTGGCAACAAATTTAGAAGAGTAATAGACCAATTATACTATCAAGGATCAGCAAAGGTCAGAGTTAATGATGATTTCACAGATGAGATAAAACTGGAGGCAGGTATGAGACAGGGTTGTCCCTTATCACCAATTCTGTTTATTATGGCAATGGAGATTTTAGCAAAATCTATAAGAGATGATAGAAATATAGAGGGGATTATGGAAAATAAAATAAGTATGTATGCAGATGATACAATGATAATTATAAGACATCCGGAGAGGGCAATGGAGAAAATTAGATTACAATTACAGGATTTTGAGGATATTACCGGCCTCAAGATAAATTGGGATAAATCGGATATGTTATTGTGTAATGCAGAAGAAGAAGATAAGAACAAGATAATTAGGAGGAGCAACATCCAAATTAAAGATGAATTGAAATACTTAGGTATAGTGGTATCCAATAGATTGGAGGACCTTAAAAGATTGAACTATGATACTTTTAGGGATGGAGATTAAAAATAAAATACAATCATTTCAAAAATTAAAATTGTCATGGTTCGGGAGAATAGTGCTTATTAAAATGATGGTCCTACCTAAAATTAATTTTTTATTTGATGCATTAGCAATTCAATTGAAGGATAAAGAAATTAATGATTTTCAAAAAATGATTAACAATTTTTGTAATGGTGGAAAGAGGCCGAGGATTTCTAAAAAATTATGGTATCTGCCCCAGAAGGAAGGTGGTTTGGGAATACCAAATTTGAGAGGATATTATCGAGCGTTCCAAATTAAGAATGTGGTGAAGATCTTGGCAAAGGAAAAAGTAATATGGGAGGAAATTGAGATGAAGGACTATAGACATATTGGTAAAATGGTCTTCTTTGGGGAGAATTTGGGAAAATTAGAAACCAAAAGTACTATGATGAAGGGATTAATGAGGGTCTGGAAGAAGGCTAAAAAGGTTCTGGCCCCGAATTTCTCTTCAATTATGGAACTTACAGATATGATGGGCTTCCCGATTAAGATAGACAATGTAGTAAAAGAAATATTAGATAAGAATGAAATCTTTTTATTGAAAGATTGGCTACGGGTTTGTAGTAAAGTTAATAGTAGAACTACCCTCTTCGAACAATTAAAATTGAATTGGTTTCAAATAATGAAAATCAACAAGTGGAATGATAAGTATATGAGGGAATACGACAAGACGGAATTTGAGGATTTGGTTTTGAGAATCAGGAAGGGTGAAAGAAATATTAAGGGCCTAGTTAGCAAATTATACACCTTATTAAATAAAGAGGGAGACCTGCAGGAGGATCTGATTTCAATTTGGGAGGAGGAGTTGAAAATAAAGATAGACAAGGTCGCCTGGAAAAATAAATGGAAGAAACGAATAATGAGAACTATGTCAGTAAGGATAAAAGAGCATAATTATAAAATGTTGTGGAGGTGGTATCTGACCCCAGTGAGATTACACCAGATTGATAACAAAAAAAATAAGATGTGCTGGAGATGTAAAGATACAGTGGGATCTTATGAACATATGTGGTGGAGTTGTAAAGTGGTAAATGATTTTTGGAAAAGAATCGAAAAAGAAATGAGTGAAATAACGAGTACGACAATTAAGCTGGGGTCAGGTACCACCATGTTAACAAATGTGGAATGTATTTGTCAAGATAAAGATGTGAGAGGATTATTAGAAATAATGCTTACAACGGGTAGACAATGTATCGCTAGAAATTGGAAAAATAATATAACTATACAGACTGAAGACTGGTATAAAGAAATGTGGAATCTAGCACTGAATGACAAATTGACATGGGAAATAAAAGTAAAAAGAGACAATTTGAAAGAGAATAGATTTTGGAATACTTGGAGACCTTTTGTGGATTATGCAGTCAAGGGGAATAAAAGTAACAGGCCAGTACCGGATCAAAGTAATTTTTGGATGTAATACACTGTGACTTCTGAAGTCCTCCAGGGCATTGTACTTTCACAGGGTGTTTTATAAATTTGTCTTTCTCTTTTTCTTTCTTTCTTTTTTGCTCGGCTCACTACCTAAAAAACTTACCAGGATAGGTGCTATTTTTATTTTTTTCTTCTTTCTTAAGATTGTATATGTTAATATAGTTTTTTATTTTATGTATTGTGTTTGCTTTGTATGTGTGATTAAAATCAATAAAAATATTATAAAAACAAACAAACAATAGTGGATGTGATATAGTGCACCAGGAAATTTTATTTGGTCTCACTTTTTCAAAGCAAAACATGTAAGTACAATAAAACCTTGACTTACGTAAAAAGTTCATTCCGTAGCCTTTTGCGTAAATCAGTTCTATACATAAATCGAAGCAAACCCATAGGAAAAATGAATATTTACATAAATCGAAGCAAACCCATAGAGAAAAAATGAAATTTTTACGTAAATCGAAGCAAATCCATAGGAAATTGTGTTACATAAATGGGGACATTTACATAAATCGGAACATCATTTTAGTGAAAAATCCTTATGTAAGTCAAATTTTACGTAACTTGAGGAATATGTAAGTTGGGGTTTTACTGTACAATCTACAAGACAAAAGGAATCTTGGATGAGAAGTCATAACTGCTAGGCAGATGGTTCATCCTGTTGTGTCATATATAATTTTTGGCAGGGGAAAGCATAGTGAGTGAAAGAAATGACATATTCCATCCTATCTTCACTCCTTGAATCTGGGGGAAATAAGGTAGTTTCCAGCATTCTCTCATTGCATTGATGCCTTCCATTTATGGCAGATGATGACTCAGGCAGAAAACAGCAGCTCCCTCCAACACTGTTCATAGCATTGCTGGCTCAGTGCCACACCTCAGGAGCAACAATCTGGTTCATTCCTGAGTGGGACTGAATGCAGGAAACTTACAGGCTTTGCTAAAGCTTAGCTCAAGCTGCATTGGCCATTTCATTTGAAGATCATTTGGAAGGATTTTGTCAGAGCTCTCGATACCCTTCTTTGCTTTAACCACACTAATGTTCTTGTTGTCATCAAACAAACCTATCCAAAATTATTGACCCTAACAAGTTTAAAAAGTGTGGTGGGCTCCCTGTTTCCACCTCTCCTTAATTTGAGGACAGAAACAAACCCAACAATATTATTCTTGATTTGGGTGTCTGTTGTGTTCTGAGTTCTATGCATTAAAATAACCACCAACTGTATCAATGTATTCCGTGTAATTAGGTCGCGAGCTAATGTCCACCTGGTGGCAATAGCGAGCGCCCAAGCTCACAAGGTTCCAATCCCCAAAGAACTACAGCGCGGGAAGATTCCCGCCACTACCTCACCTGGACAAGAAGGGCGTGACCTGGAATGACGTCACGCCAGCAGTAGCCAATGGGCTATCGTGGAGCCACATTCAAATGTATAACCACCGTATATATTGAGCTGTTCGTCCGCCATTACCTCATGTTCCCCTAGACCACCATGCAATAAAGATGTGTTAAGCCAGTGCTACGGCTGTTCCTGTGTCTTGTTTCTCATACACTAAATTGGCGACGAAGGTGGGATAATGGATTCCCATGAGATCAAGACACACGCTAGTCATGCCGGTTTCGACATTAACAAGCCGGAAGATTGGGAGCTCTTTGAAATGGACTTCCAAGATGCGCTGGTGGTGTCCGACATCATGGACGAGGGAAAGAAGAGGGCCATCCTCACCCGGATGCTAGGAAATGCCGCCAAGAGAGTATTGGTGGACCTGGTATCACCGAAGAAGGTGAGCGAACTGACGGTCAAGCAGCTCCTGAAGGCGATGCGGGACCATTTCCAGCCCTCGGTTTCGATGTTCTCGGCTCGAGACGCGTTCTGGAAGAGAGTCCAAGCGCCCGGTGAGTCCATCGCCGCCTTTGCAGCGGCCCTGCGGTTGGCCGCCGGCCCATGCAAGTGGGAAAACCTGGAAATCGCTCTCAGGGACCGCATGCTGTGCGGCCTGTGGGACGAGGGGGTTCAGCGAAAGATAATGAACCAGGAGCCACCACCGACGCTGCGCGAGGTTGTGAAGGCGGCGCAGGCCGCGGAAGCCACGAGGGCCGGAGTCAAGGGTTTCAGAGAAAGGCCCCCACAGGCCGACAAGGCGGCGGGGTCGGTGCAGGCAGCCAGGCGGACGCCGGAATCTTCTACGGAGAGCAGCGGCGACGAGGATGTCCGGAAGGTGCGGAAGGAAGGCCGCTGTTGCGATGGATGTGGAGCGGCCCACGACCGCGTCAAGTGCCCGTTCCGGAAGGCCGAGTGCCACAACTGCGGCCGCCGGGGGCACATCGCCAAGGTCTGCAGACGATGGCGCAGGGATCGGAAAAGCTCGCCAGACCGCTCGCCGAGGACCAAGGAGGGCGCCCGGCCCGCAAGGAAGCAGGACGGCATAGGCCGCATCTCCGACGACAGCGCCGACGACGCCCCAGTGTACAGCGTGTCCTTGGGACACCCCCGTTATTTTGTTGAGGTACTGGTGCAAGGGGCCCCTGTTAGGATGGAGATAGACTCGGGTTCCTCCTACTCAATCATGTCCCAGCGGGAGTTCTTGGGAATTTCCCCCCACGTGCGCCCTAAGCTCAAAGCGTTGAGGTCCACGCTGCGGGACGTACAGGGTAATAGCATTCCGGTGTTGGGGGTTGGAAAATTCAAGGTCCAGTATAAGCAGCACGCCGCAGAACTGCCCCTGGTTGTTCTCAAGGGGGGAAGTTGCAGCCTCCTCGGGACTCAATGGTTTAAGCCCCTGGGTTTGTTCATTGGGGGGGTGCATGCCGTTGGGACTGACCCAATACAGGAGGTGTGCGACGCGCACCCCGAAGTGTTCAAGAAAGGACTTGGAAAATTCAAGGGACCCCCAGTAGCATTCGACCTGGATCCGGAGGTCCGCCCAATAAGACTCAAACCGCGCAGAGTGCCTTTCGCACTAAAGGACAAAATAGAGGCGGAACTGGACAAACTGGTGGGCCAGGGGATTCTTGTTCCTGTTGATTCCGCGGAGTGGGAGACTCCAATTGTAACTGCACTGAAGGCCAACGGGGAGGTCCGCATATGTGCTGACTATAAGTGCACCATTAATAAGGCGATCCGCCCTAATGCGTATCCGGTGCCGGTAGTCAGCCACCTGTTGGCCAGATTACATGGGGGAAAGTGTTTTGCAAAACTTGACCTGGCGCAGGCCTATCAGCAACTCTCAGTAACCCCTGCAGCAGCTGCTGCGCAAACAATAGTCACGCATAAGGGGGCGTTCCAGGTGACGCACTTACAGTTCGGCGTGAACTCGGTGCCCGGTATTTTCCAGTCGCTTGTGGAACGCCTTTTGAAAGGACTGGATGGGGTCTTGCCATACTTTGATGACGTATTGATAATGGGGGGAGCGAGGAGGAGTTGGCTGAAAGGCTAGACAAGGTACTGGCGGTGTTTGAAAAAGCGGGGTTGAGGTTGCGGAAAGACAAATGCGTCTTCTTCGCGAAAGAGGTTGAGTTCTTGGGTTTCCGGGTTACCCCTGCGGGAATTAAGCCCTCCAAATCAAAGGTAGCCGCAATTCAAGGTGCCCCTCGCCCCACCTCCAAGCCCGAATTGCAGTCGTTCCTAGGGCTCTTAAATTTCTACCACTCCTTCCTACCTCGGAAGGCTTCGGTAGCGGAGCCGCTGCACAAGCTACTCAAGAAGGACGAGGCGTGGAAGTGGGGCGAGAGCCAAGAGAGGGCGTTCATTGAACTGAAGCAACTCTTAGCGTCTGATGCCATCCTCACCCATTTTGACCCCAAGAAGCCGGTGGTCCTGATATGTGATGCGTCCCCAGTAGGGGTGGGGGCGGTGCTGTGCCACGTGCTGGAAAACGGGAGGGAGGCCCCGGTAGCATTTTACTCTAGATCCCTGTCCCAGGCTGAGCGAAACTACGCCCAAACAGACAGGGAGGCGCTAGCGATAATAGCGGGGACTAAGAAGTTCCACGATTTCCTCTACGGCCGCCCCTTCACCATAGTTACCGACCACAAGCCCCTGCTAGGCATTTTCACTGCGGACAAGCCCACACCCCAGATCCTGTCCCCTAGGATGTTACGGTGGGCCATCTTCTTAAACACGTATCAGCACGTGTTGGTGTACCGCCCTGGGAAGGAAATAAGCCACGCGGACGCCCTGTCGAGGTCTCCCCTTCCCCTCACGAGTAGCACAGTGGGCGAGGAAGAAAAAGACCGCCAGGTACTCCTGATAGAGGTCTTAGATTCGCCTCCCATTGTACCCGCAGACATCGCCAAGGCGACCGGGAAGGACAAAACGCTGGCTCTAGTCTGCTCCTGGGTGCAAAAAGGGTGGCCAGCGTCCTCCCCGGCGGCTGAGTTCGCCCCGTTTTTCAGGAAGAGGCTAGAGTTGTCCATAGAAAGAGGGTGCTTTCTGTGGGGTCAGCGGGTGGTGGTCCCCGAATCCCTGAGGCCGAGGGTGCTCAAACTGCTGCACGTCAGCCACCCTGGAATTGTCCGCTCTAAGGCTCTGGCCAGGAGCTATTTCTGGTGGCCCCAGTTAGACGCCGACATCGAGCACATGGTAGGCACTTGCGAGAGCTGCCAATGCTCCCGGCCAGAGGAGGCGCGCCTGCCGCACAGGGAATGGGACGCGGCGAAGGGGCCGTGGTCCCGGGTGCACATTGATTTTGCGGGCCCATTTAGAGGGACACTTTTCCTCCTCATTGTAGACGCCTACTCCAAGTGGTTGGAGGTCATCCCAGTCACGAGCACCTCCTCGGCAACGACCGTGAAGCATTTGCGCAGGGTTTTTAGCACGTTCGGCATACCCGACACCCTAATTAGCGATAACGCTAGTTGTTTCACGTCCGCAGAGTTCAGGGCATTCACCGAGATCAACACCATTAGGCACATCACCTCCGCCCCCTTCCACCCGGCAACAAACGGCCAGGTCGAGCGCCTCGTGTGCACAACCAAAGACGCGCTGAGGCGCATGGGTCCTGGGGATCTCAACCTACAAGTGTGCCAATTCCTGCTAGGTTACAGGGTCACCCCCCTAGCTTCTGGGTACTCGCCCGCAGAACTCTTAATGCGTAGGAAGCTGACCACGATCCTGACCAGGCTAGACCCCACTAGGGTGGAGGACACAGGGAGGAATATCGGGTTAGCGGACACAAAAAGTTTCGAAGTTGGTGCCCCGGTGCATTGCAGAAATTACGCCAGCGCGGGGGCGGCCTGGGTCCCGGGCGTCGTCATTGGAAGGACGGGTCCCGTGTCCTATTGCATAGAGACCGTCATGGGTCTGCTATGGAGACGACACGCAGACCAACTCCGTCGCAGGGTTCAAGAGCACCAGGGCGCGGCCGGCGAGGAAATGGACTCAGCGTTAGGGTTCTCCCCCACCCGTTCAGCCCAAGGGGGAGGTGAGGGGGGCCAATGGTCCCCACCTAGGGGGGAGGAGAGGGATTCTGTCCCCATAGATATCCTGCGGAATCCTTCTAATGGTACCCAGGGCATAGATATCCTGCGGAATCTTTCGAATGGCACCCCAGGTGATAATTCTGATTTTCATTTACAAAACCGGGGGGGTTTTCAGGAGTGGTCCCCCACCCATCCAAGCGAGAAGCGGGGTTTTTCGTTAGTCCCCAGTGCCCCCGGTTTTCCCGTCCCTTCCCCAAGAGCCGCGGAGCCGCGGCCAGTCACTAACGAGTCTCCCTCTCCCGTTGCAGGACAAGGAACCAGGGGACAGAGAAGCAGTAGCACTCCCGGGACAAGCCAGTCAGCGTCTCGCCCAAGGCGCGTTTGCAATAAGCCATCTTGGTTGAGAGACTTCGTCTCATTCTAGGGGGGAGGGATGTTGTGTTCTGAGTTCTATGCATTAAAACAACCACCAACTGTATCAATGTATTCCGTGTAATTAGGTCGCGAGCTAATGTCCACCTGGTGGCAATAGCGAGCGCCCAAGCTCACAAGGTTCCAATCCCCAAAGAACTACAGCGTGGGAAGATTCCCGCCACTACCTCACCTGGACAAGAAGGGCGTGACCTGGAATGACGTCACGCCAGCAGTAGCCAATGGGCTATCGTGGAGCCACATTCAAATGTATAACCACCGTATATATTGAGCTGTTCGTCCGCCATTACCTCATGTTCCCCTAGACCACCATGCAATAAAGATGTGTTAAGCCAGTGCTACGGCTGTTCCTGTGTCTTGTTTCTCATACACTGAAGTGTCGCTGCCAGGCAGTAACCCCGATCTGCAGCTCACATTTTCTTACCACCACTCCCTTCTAATGCCATTTTGTGTATTACTTGAGGTTGCTTTCAATTTGAGGTCTTCATGGTCACTGAGGTTGTGGGCAATCAGCCAAGAGGCCAATCATTTAATAGGGGGTTCTAGCAACTCTATTACTTTCAGATTGGCTCAAGGATAGAAAGAGGGGGATAGGAATAACATTGAGAAGGGCATTAAGTTTACCATCTTGCATACATTGGAATGGAGTAAGCTTGGAATAAGATGAAAGAAACAATAAGATCAGGGTACCACCACCACCCCAGTTAGGGACAGGTTTGTTTTGCATGTACATTATCTTGATAACCCGTGTTGTTGCAGTAGGTTATTGAACACCTACTGTTGCGAAGGTAATTCAAGCAGTTCACTGATCTGACACCATAAGAAATTACAGTAGTTTACAGAAACAAGAATTTAAACTGTGTTTGAATTTGGAGGAGGGAGCCAACTCATTCAGGAAACAACCATCCCTTCCCTTTTCTCCTTTCCAAGTACCGATGATTGGCCTTCAAGATTTATGGTGGCACAAGCTGATCCCCCCCCTATTTTTATTAAATAAAAATTAGGAGACTCATTTGTTTGATTTATATAGACATTATGTCCATCTGTCTGTGTTTAACATTTGGCTTTGTCCAGTGGACAGGAAATGGGAGTTGTATTTCTGGGTAAACTTAAGGTTTTTTTTGTAAACAGTCTGAACAGCCTGCCTGCTAGACCCAGACTAAGATTAATAGCAAGGAGCAACAGCCTGGGCGTTTTACATCTGCACAGAATATTTTTGCTTATTCACATTTCCTTTTGCTACCACCCTGACTGGGATTGTCCTTAGCCAGAAGTCACTAAGGGCAGTAATAGCTACTGAAATAACTCAGAATTTAGAAGAGGAAGACCCTTAAGTGTTGACTGTGTTTAGTTGTCACTGCAGGAGCATTTCTTACTTCATAAGTTTCACTATGTGATGTAAACAAGGGATTCCTTTGAAATCTGATTTCTTAAGCATAAAAGGCTACCTCCATCATGGTTTTTCTGATGCTAACATGCCAGCTTAGGGCATATCCAGACTGCGCCACATTTAGTCTGTCCCCCCACCTGAACAATGCAAGCAACCTTTGCCCTAATGGTGAAGTGGTTAATGAACTGCTGCACCACATGTGCAAGTGAAATATTTCCCCTGAGCACAGTAAGCATAATTATGTGGGGGTTTTTTTAACCCATGCCCTGTAATGCTTGCTTCCTCTGTCAAACAAGGAGGGGGAGGATCTGTACTCCATCATCCCTGAATGCAGGACATGTAACAATGAGCTCAGCTTCCAGGAAGCCAAATTTTGACTGAATATTATCGAAATTTTCCTTATTGTTAAAGCAGTACAACAATAGAATAAGGAACCAGTTACCCTGGAAGGTGATGAGTGCTCCAATCTGGAGGCATTCAGGAGAACATAAGATAACCATCTGTCAGATATACAGTATTGTACTTTGATTTTGGATTTCTGCATTAAGCAAGCTGTTGGACTCAATGGCCATATAGATCTATTCCAACCATTTTCTGTTATGTCAGGATTCTAAGAGATGCCTTTGTTCACAGATCCACCCTGAGCAACCCACACATGCCCTCAGTTCACCTCATATTTTGACCCTCAGTATTCTGCCTGGGACTACAGTGGCTCAAGTGGTTAAGATGCTGAATTCACTGACTAGAAGGTCGAAGTTTGATTCCCGGGTAGTGCATGACAGAGTAAGCTCCCATCTCTGTCTCAGCTCCTGCCAACCTAGCAGTTCGAAAGCAAGAAATTGCAAGTAGATAAATAAGGACCACTTTGGTGGGAAGGTAAACAGCATTCTGTGCACTCCAGTGTCTAGTCATGCCTGCCACATGCCCACGGAAACATCTTCAAATGCAGACCTCTCTGGCTCTTTGGCTATGAAACAGATGAACACTGAACCCTTGGATACGATTGGCTTTCGAGCAAGGGTGACCTTTACCTAATCTGCCAAAATCTGTGGACTACATACAGCAAGACTGTACAATGTGCTGCTTATGGTTGCTCCAGAGTTGGGAAAGTTACTTTTCAAAACTAATTTGTTCTGATTACTCATAACCATGTTTGAACAGTAAACATTGTTATCAACTACGTGATGACAAAAATGCACTCCTAGTTACTTTTTTGCTGGTTTTATTTACTTTAAAAAAGAAAAAAAAGCTAGGATTGATAAGAGAATGGCATAAGACCTGGGAAAAAAAACTTGTAAAATACCTCTAAAAATGATGAAAGTAAATAACAGTTTGAAGGTTAGAACAGTTAGAAGACATTGCTTATTACATCAATTAAAAACTTTGATCTTATTTGTGTTATCTTTATCATATAACTCATTAACTTAACCTAACAAAACAAAACTGAACAGAACCTTCTATATATTGCTTGTTTGTTTGATTTACATACCACCGCCTAAGGTGGCTCACAAAATAAGATGAACAATTATATTATTAAAAATTAGGTATAAACAGTCACATTAAAAAATTACTAAAGTAAAACAATTTAAAACTGTTCAAAAGTTTGAGAGATCTAAGTCATTTACCAAGCTTTCCGTTGCTTATTAAGAGACTCCTAACAAAATCAAAGAAACATACGTATAAAGCACCATCCCTATTTTAATGCAAACTGTGGGCCTGTCTACACTGGTTGTGTAGAGTGGCTTTTAAAAAGCCAGTTGAGACTTGGGTGGAGGAAGGAATAAAATGGAGAATACTCCTGTTGCCTTTCTGATGCCAAGCACATTTATTTATGAATAAGCACATTTTTAAAGAGAAAAGGGTAATTATTAAAAGTAATAATAATAAAATGAAATAATCTGTAACTATGTATGTTCCTGACTCTAAAACACTTCTTTTAAATGAAAAGAGAACAAAAGAATACAGCATCAGTCAAACCCTTGTTGGTGTGGGCACCAACAACAGGACTGTTGTGCTCTTGGAGACTTTGGCCTTCTGCCATGAGGTCAAGGCCCAGCTGCAGTACTAAATGCACACACACAGAGAGATGAAGATGGAGCCCAGCATTGCAGAGTCCTTCTCAAACTGTTTAGGCAGATGTTGTCCTGGAACCACCTTAGCCAATCTCTAAATTTTGAGTGTTCGCAGCCTCTAATCATCTGTGTCACTACAAAATTTGTGTATCTGCTTGTACCCCACTGCATAATCATATGTTTCGCATACCATGAATATTTTGTGCCAACTTTGTCATCCTGCAGCATGAATGCTAGACAGTTTAACACCAAAGTCACTTCTTTGTTCTCTCCCAAATCCCAGGGCACAAATCATGACTGCTATAATGCTTGCAAAGATAAAGCTGCTGACAACAGTTAGATAATTGTGTTCTGTACTTATCTTGCTGACCAAAGTCATTCCCTTGTTGTCTCCTGGTCAGCCCTCTGTGAACCCTTTTGTCTATTCAATTGTATATAGCATGCCCAGCCTAGTTATTGAGGGTTGGCTTTCTCTTCTGGGTGAAACACTTAGAGCTGTTTCTTTTCATACTTTTTCTGTCTGCCTTCTAATATGTGCTTAACATCTTGTATTCATCAACTGTGATGAATGTGTATTATTTGTGGTTGCCCAAAATGCATAGATGGTAAAACAATCTCTTCTTGAGCTTCTTTTCCCAATACGTTGACAGAAATAGTGTGGAGACAGATGTGCACTTTGTAAATGATTTCATGATCAGGATTCCAGCATAACAACTCTTATAAGAAGCAACCTGCACAATAGACACTTCACAAGGCTAGGAATGCAAAGGGCAACTCATTTAATAGTGGCAACTCACTCTTAATGCTATCATCCTTAATAATGATGACTGTGGATCACCCACATCATTTGGACTTCCAGGTTTCCAGGTTTCCACTTCCAGGGTTTTCTAGACAGAAAATACACATTCCCTTCTTCTGGGGGTGCCCTGGGACTGTGCAACTTGCCTAAGGCCCTATAGCAGTGGTTCCCGTGAGGTCCACACCCCACAGGGGGACTTCAATTCCCAGAAGCCTAAGTCAGTACATTGGCTGATCAGTGCTTTGGGGAATTGACTTAGCCTTCTGGGAATTGAAGTCCAAAAAAACCCAAATATTGGGAAACACGACCCTATAGGCTGGCTCTTCTCTCAGGAGGCATGGAGAGGAATCAGACTCCCAAACTCTGGCTCCGCAGGCAGATATCTAAATTACTGAGGTACTGTATCTAGACAGCTTTTGATTTCTTAAGTAAATGAAAAACATCATTTTAAAAGTTTTTTAAAAAAAAAACCTATATGTATAATAGTAAGATAACTAAATATGTTCTTTAACTACTTTTCTAAAGTAACTTTTCAAGCTGTAGGTCAGAGTGGCTGTTTTTTTCTGGAAATTCCAAGCCTTTCCTTTTCACAGATTAGTTTCAATAAATGGATTGTTTCTTATAATTATGTATCTAAGCATTAAATGGCACAGATATAGCATAAAGACAAAAATAATCCTGTGTCGTTTGTTGAACTCTAGCTTGTTGTAATAGGAAGCTCACTTTCACTGACAAGCCACAATCTATTAAACAACTATCAACCACAGCCTGTACTCATCATTTGTTGTTGGTCTACAAACTTTGGCTTGTTGTTACACATGGATAGACCAGCAAGAGAGATAATAAGCCATAGTTTGTTTGTTTGGTTACCATGTGTAATGTGTGCTTAGAAGAGAGGGAGAGAAAATGTGAGGCAGGGACTGGGTGTTATGTATGTATGATTGCATGTTCATTGTACTGTAAAGGCAAGAATGTAACCACTCCAAATACAAGGTATCTCAGCTGTAAAGGAACGCGAGCAGGCAGCCCATAGAGGGCAGCTGCGAGCGTTCAGTCTCACATGGTTCACATTGCTCAATCACGGACAGCCGCGGGAAAACCTTCCCCGCATTCAGCAGCAGGAGAAAGATCTGCATTCAGCAGCAGAAGAAAGATCTGCATTCAGCAGCAGGAAAAGAGGCGTGCCTGGGCGAGGCCACGCCGGTAGCAGCCAATGAGCTACCGTGCTACAAGATTCAAATGTAGAGGGCTACTGTATATATTGAGATGTATCACCGCTATTACCTCATGCTCCACCGGATCATCATGCAATAAACCTGTGTTAAGCCAACCCTTCGGCTGTTCTGTTGTCTTTGGTCCCATACACTAAATTGGCGACGAAGGTGGGATCATGGCTGCCCATGGGACCAAGACATGCGCCGGCTACGAGATCAGGAAGCCGGGAGACTTGGAGCTGTTTGAGATAGTCTTCAATGGAGCGCTAGTGGAGCTCGAAGTCTCAGATGAGGCCAAGAAGAGGGCCATCTTCGTCCGCATGCTTGGACACGAGACCAAGAGGACCTTGGTGGACCTGATCGCGCCGAGGAGGGTGAGCGACTTCAAGGCCACAGAGCTCCTGGCGGCGCTGCGCACCCACCTCCGGCCCGCGATAGCCATGTTTCCCGCTCGGAGCGCGTTCTGGAGGCGAGTCCAGGCGCCCGGGGAATCGGTCGCTGAGTTCGCCGCGGCCCTGCGGCTGGCCGCCGGCCCATGTAAGTGGGAGACCTCAGAAGTCACCCTCCGGGACTGCCTGCTCTGCAGTCTGAGGGATACCGAGACTCAGCGCGCGCTGATGAAAAAGGAGCCGCCTCCCACATGGCAACAAGTCCTCGACACGGCACAGGCCGCGGAGGCCACGACTGCCAGGGTGCAAGAGCTTCAGGACTGGCGCCCGAAACCCGCCAAGGCAGAGAGCTCGGTGCGCACGGCCCGGCGAGTTTCGAACTCGTCCACGGAGAGCGGCGACGACGAGGACGTCCGGAGGGTCCACAGAGAGGGCCGGCGCTGTGACGGCTGCGGCGCCGCCCACGCCCGCGCCAAATGCCCATTCCGCAAGGCCGAGTGCCACAACTGCGGCCGGCGCGGGCACATCGCCAAGGTCTGCCGGAAACGGCGCGAGGCCAAGAGGAGTTCCCCAGACCGCTCGGCGAGGCAGGACCGCACCACGAGGCCAAAGGATGGCACCCGGACCACGAGGACGCGGGACGGAGTAGGGCGCATCTCCGACGACAGCGAGGACGACGCTCCGGTTTGCAGCGTTTCCACGGAGCACCCCCGTTACTTCGTTGAGGTAGTAATCCAAGGGGCCCCTGTTAGGATGGAGGTGGACTCGGGTTCCTCATACTCTATCATTTCCCAGGGAGAGTTCATGAAAATCGCCCCCCGCGTGCGGCCCAAGCTCAAAGCGTTGAGGGCCACACTGAAGGACGTGCAAGGGAACCGCATCCCAGTGTTGGGGGTTGGGAAGTTCCAGGTCCAGTTTAAAAAGCACACCGCAACGCTTCCCCTAGTCGTCCTCAAGGGAGGTAAATGCAGCCTCCTCGGGACTCAATGGTTCCAGCCCCAGGGGTTGTTCATTGGGGGGGTGCACGCCGTGGGAGCACACGCCGCCGGGACCGATCCAATACAGAGCGTGTGCGACGCGCACCCCGAGGTTTTCAAAAAGGGGCTCGGAAAATTCAAGGGCCCCCCAGTGACTTTCGACCTGGACCCTGGAGTACGTCCAATCAGACTTAAACCGCGCAGAGTGCCCTTCGCACTAAAGGACAAAATAGAGGCGGAGTTGGACAAATTGGTGGGCCAGGGGATTCTTGTCCCTGTTGATTCTGCGGAGTGGGAAACTCCAATTGTAACAGCGCTCAAGGCCAACGGGGAGGTCCGTATATGCGCTGATTACAAGTGCACCATCAATAAGGCGATCCGCCCTAATGCGTATCCGGTGCCGGTAGTCAGCCACTTGTTACACGGGGGGGGGGGGTGTTTCGCTAAACTCGACCTGGCCCAAGCCTACCAGCAACTCCCGGTGACCCCCGCCGCAGCTGCTGCACAGACCATAGTCACCCACAAAGGGGCGTTCCAGGTATCGCGCCTCCAATTCGGCGTGAATTCGGCGCCCGGGATCTTCCAGTCACTCGTGGAACGCCTCCTGAAGGGGTTAGAGGGGGTGTTACCCTACTTTGATGACGTATTGATTACAGGGGGGAGCCGGGCTGAATTAGCAATAAGGTTGGGAAAGGTCCTGGCAATATTCAAAAAAGCGGGGTTGCGGTTGCGGAAAGACAAATGCGTTTTCTTCGCAACTGAGGTTGAGTTCCTAGGGTTCCGTGTTACTCCCGAGGGAATAAGGCCATCCCAATCCAAGGTGGCCGCCATCAAGAAGGCCCCTCGCCCCACCTCCAAGCCCGAGTTGCAGTCGTTCCTTGGACTGCTCAACTTTTACCACTCCTTCCTCCCGCGGAAGGCAGCAGTGGCGGAACCGCTACACAAATTGTTAAAAAAGGACGGGGCATGGAAGTGGGGCGACGACCAGGAGACGGCTTTCAATGACCTGAAGCGACTCCTGGCATCAGATGCGGTACTGACCCACTTCAATCCCAAACGCCCAGTGGTCCTGATATGCGATGCATCCCCGGTGGGGGTGGGGGCGGTGTTATGCCACGTACTGGAGAACGGGAGGGAGGCCCCGATAGCGTTCTACTCTAGGTCCTTGTCCCAAGCGGAGAGAAACTATGCCCAGACAGACAGGGAAGCACTAGCGATAATTGCGGGGACCAAGAAATTTCACGATTTTGTGTACGGCCGCCCCTTCACCATAGTGACTGACCACAAGCCCTTGCTAGGCATTTTCACCGCAGATAAGCCCACACCCCAAATCCTGTCTCCGAGGATGCTCAGGTGGGCCATTTTTCTCAACGCGTATCAGCACGCGTTGGTATACCGGCCCGGAAAGGAGATCAGCCATGCGGACGCCCTGTCGAGGTCCCCCATTCCCCGGGATTGCTGCCACGTGGGCGAGGAAGAGGGGGACCACCAGGTCTTAATGATAGAGGTCCTAGACTCCCCTCCAGTAGTACCGGCCGACATCGCCAAAGCGACTGGCAAGGACAAAACGCTAGCTACAGTTTGCTCCTGGGTACAGAAAGGGTGGCCCGTGTCTTCCCCAGCAGCGGAATTCGACACATTTTTCAAAAAGAAACTAGAGTTGTCCCTAGAGAGGGGTTGCCTTTTGTGGGGACAGCGGGTAGTGATCCCCACGTCGCTCCGGCCGAGGGTGCTTAAACTGCTGCACGTCAGCCACCCGGGGATCGTCCGCTCTAAGGCACTAGCCCGTAGTTACTTTTGGTGGCCCCAGCTAGACGCCGACATCGAACACATGGTCGGCACTTGCGAAGCGTGCCAAAGCTCCAGGCCAGAAGAGGCTCGCTTGCCACATAGGGAGTGGGACGCAGCAAGGGGGCCCTGGTCCCGGGTACACGTAGACTTTGCTGGCCCGTTCAGGGGAACACTTTTCCTCCTTGTGGTGGACGCGTTCTCCAAGTGGTTGGAGGTCATTCCAGTCTCGAGCACCTCCTCGGCCACTACAATTAAACAGTTACGGAGGGTCTTTTCCACGTTCGGTTTACCCGACACCCTCGTCAGCGATAACGCTAGCTGTTTCACGTCCGCCGAGTTCGGGGCATTCATGGATCGCAACGCCATTCGGCACGTCACCTCCGCCCCCTTTCACCCGGCCACCAACGGCCAAGTAGAGCGCCTCGTGCGCACCACAAAAGACGCGCTGCGGCGCATGGGCCCCGGAGACCTCGACCTGAAATTGTGCCAATTCCTGCTAAGGTACAGGGTCACCCCATTGGCGTCAGGGTACTCCCCCGCGGAGCTGTTAATGCGCAGGAAGCTGGCCATGGTAATCTCCAAGCTAGACCCCACGAGAGTAGAGGACATGGGGCAGAACATAGGGGTGGAACCCGCAAAGAGTTTCAGCGTAGGCGCCCCGGTGCATTGCAGGAACTACGCCAACGCGGGGCCAGCCTGGGTGCCGGGCACCGTAATAGAACAAACCGGCCCCGTCTCATACCGCGTGGAGACCAGTACAGGCCTCCTGTGGAGGTGACACGTGGACCAACTCAGGCGCAGGGTCCCCGGAGAACAGGACGAAGACGAAAATAGCCACGAATCAGCGTTAGGGTACTCCCCCACCCGTTTAGCCCAAGGGGGAGGGAAAGGGGGACATGGGTCCCCACCAAGGGGGGAGGAAAGGGAATCGATCCTCAGAGATCTTTTGCGGGACTTCGCGGCAGAAAGGAAGAGCCCCGACCTCACACATACCCCTCGGAAGTTTCCCCGAAACACAGATGCCCCTAGAAGTTTAGACGTTGATTTACAGTACCAGGGGGAGTTAGCGGAGTGGTCCCCCACCCGTCCTGGCGAAAAGAGGGGTTTCAGTTCAGCCCCTGGTACTTCCAGTCCCAGTAGCCCCTGTGAGTTAGAATGCAACATAGCGCCAATTTCCCGGAGACCGACACCCCCAAGACAGGAGGCAACAGCGAGTCCGCCCACCACAGTCTCAAGGTCCCCCGAGCGGGGAACAGAAGGTAGCAGAACCACAAGGGCGACCTCATCGGTTCCGCGGTTCACAATAGGAGGGTCCCCCGGGTCCGAGAGCAACAGGCAGGGGTTCACCTCCCAACTGTTCATTCCATTCCCATCCCCGGGCACAAGGCAGGCACGGACCCCCCACAGAGCCACTAATGAATCCCCGTTTCCCGTTGCAGGACAAGTACCCGCGGAGTCAGAGATCACAGGCTCTCCAGCACTAGGTCAGGCGCAAGCACGCCCCAAGCGCACGTGCGGCAAGCCACAATGGTTGCGGGACTTCGTCCCGTCCTAGGGGGGAGGGATGTTATGTATGTATGATTGCATGTTCATTGTACTGTAAAGGCAAGAATGTAACCACTCCAAATACAAGGTATCTCAGCTGTAAAGGAACGCGAGCAGGCAGCCCATAGAGGGCAGCTGCGAGCGTTCAGTCTCACATGGTTCACATTGCTCAATCACGGACAGCCGTGGGAAAACCTTCCCCGCATTCAGCAGCAGGAGAAAGATCTGCATTCAGCAGCAGAAGAAAGATCTGCATTCAGCAGCAGGAAAAGAGGCGTGCCTGGGCGAGGCCACGCCGGTAGCAGCCAATGAGCTACCGTGCTACAAGATTCAAATGTAGAGGGCTACTGTATATATTGAGATGTATCACCGCTATTACCTCATGCTCCACCGGATCATCATGCAATAAACCTGTGTTAAGCCAACCCTTCGGCTGTTCTGTTGTCTTTGGTCCCATACACTAAACTGGGGCAATAACATTCCTGTCATAACCAGCCCTGGCACCGCTGAAATTTCATACTGTAAGCACCCCCAGGGACTTCAGGGACTAATGGATGCCTTGCCCAGGGAACTTGAGCCGTAAGATCCCAGACACTTGACAAGGGGAACAGAGGTAGGCTCTTGAGAAAGAGACACCTACCCAGGAAGACAAAGCCCAGCATGAGACCCCTAGTGAGGAAGGATGCTAATGCTATTTGAAACCTCTACTATTTCAGGGAAGAGCTGAGAGAGGAAAAGGCAGGGTGTAGACAGGAGGTGGTGAAGCAGAGCATCCAGACAGGTGGCTCACCTCCCAAGCTGTGGGAGAAAGAGGAGGAGGGAGAGAAAAGTGCCTGGGGAGACACTTGGGAAGAGCTGAGAGAGGGGTGACATGGAGCTTCCAGAAGAACCATCTATAGAGGACTCCTGAAATGGGGTCCTTGTGCAGTTCAGTTCCCCAAGGAGGAGGAGGCAGAGAAGCACTCGAGGCCCCAGGTCCACCTAAAACCCTCCTACTGGGGGAGGTGAGAATGCTGAGAGAGGTGCCACCACCAAGAGTAAGAGTGGAGTTTGGGCCTGCCAGAGGTCCCCCCACAGGCCTACCAAGGCAGGAGACTTTTGCCGCCAGTGCCCACGCTGTGAACCTATCATCCACCACCCATGAAACAATGAAAGGACTCTCACACACCCCCTTCCCCAGTGAAACTAATTTGAGGGGAGTGTATTACTGTGGGCTGAAACATTACTACTCCTCAGACAGTGAAGGGAACTGTTCCGGCTGTTGTTGTATTTGTTAAATCCGAGAGGAAGTTAATAAACCTCAGCTATAGAGCAGAGGCTGGAAGAGAGATTGACCTCAACCCCACCCTGGGTGGAAGGCCTCACTGAAGGAATGTTGAGAGTTCAAGATCTAGTTAAAAACAGTGAGGTTACATACTTATGAATCTTGCAGTTGTCCTTGGAAAACTCTCCTTCTGCTTATATATTTTTGTCTCAGCAAAGGAAAAAGTACTATTAGCCATCTTCTTTCCTACTAATTTTTGCATTTTAAACAAGTCTTGAACACATAAGTAAGTGCCAAGTGTTAAGATAAGTTAGGAACCAAATTCCATTTTTAGGTGTGACACAGACCTCACAATCAGTGATGCACTGAAACAGGTTCTGTCCTGTTCAGGAGAACCGGTAGCGGAAATTCCCCCAGGCCATGCCCACCTGGCCAGCCACGCCCACCTGGCCAGCCATGCCTACCTCCATACCCCATTGCGTTGGCCATGCCCACAGATTTGGCCTTGCCCACAGAAGTGGTAGTAAAAAAAAAAATGGAGTGCATCACTGACCTCACTGATATCACAACCAAGTGAGTAAATTAGAATATGAAAGCTGGGACAGAATGCCCAACTGAGGGTGCAACTTGACAAGACCAAAACATCAATATAAAATTGGGGTCTTTAACCCCAGTCTCAGGTCACATAGTGTCTAATCCAGGGTGGGTGTACATACCAGTCTCCCCAGATCAATTGGAATCCATCCCCATGGTTTGTAGGCTGCAATCTACCCTGACAACAGTGATAGGCTCCGGCTGATTTGGAAAGACTGTCTCCAGCGGATCCATGGCATCTCCACTGCCTTTACGAATCCCAGCTGACCAGCCATGGGGAGGTACCACGGATCAGCTAATTTGTGGGGGAGATTGGTGGCGATGGTAGCAGAGATTCTGTGATCACAGCCAGAGATCATCTGGCTGTGTCCTCCCCTATCAGCTGGAGCCTGTATCTGCTGCCAGGGAAGATTGCAGCTGCCAATCAATGGCACCGGATTCCAGCTGTTCAGGAGAGACTGATGATCTGCAACTGCAGGGAAATGCCATGGATCAGCTGGGTCTATCTCCTTCAATCAGCTGGAGCCTGTGACAGCTCCTGCTCCAGGTTTACTTGGGTAACCTCAGGTAAACATTAACACAAATAGATGCAAAGCCCAAATCAATTTATTTTACACCGATGTATCAATGTAAAAAAAAAAAATGACTTGCAGCCAGCAATTTCAGATAAACCACTTGGCAACCAAAATCAATCAATTTTGGCTGTGCAAAGTTTAATTCCTGGTTTTTAAATCAATTGGGAACCTATGCATTTGTGGTTTTTTAAAAAATAATAATAATCAAGATGCACTCTCAGTGTATAAGAAAGCCGGCTGTGGTGGCTCAGTGGTTAAGAATCCCGCCTTGTTAGCTGGAAGGCTGGCAAGCCGACAGTTCAAGACCCAGGTACCGCATGACGTTTTAAGTATCTGTCACTGTCCCAGATCCTGCCAACCTAGCAGTTCGAATGCAAGAAATTGCAAGTAGATAAATAGGGATCACTTTGGTGGGAAAAGATCTTGGGGACGTGAAAGGAGCCTCATTTGGGCATCCTCTGAGTGCAGCTCCTCCAGCAAAAATCCTTTCAACCCTGAATAATTTCTGACATGAAATTATTATTATTAGAAGGGGTACACAGAAAGACCCTCCTCGAAGATTGTTGTATTTATGAACCACAATTGAGCGTATCCTGGCAACGGCAACCTTGTGTTGCCAGCTAATCTTTCTCACACTAGGTCAGGCAAAGGGAACTGCAGAATGAACTCACCAGAAGGTGCCTTCATTTTGGCCTAGACATGGAAAAAGAAGAAGTGTATTAGAAATGCAGACACATTTATGATATGAAAGAAGAGTTAGGGTTAACAAAACTATTTTAATTAAGTTCTTTCTCCTGACAGAATTTTTCCTCAGTGAGGCCTAAGTTCAGCAAGCATTCCTCTGCCATTACCCTTCAATTTCACAGAACAACAACTGTTCCAAAGGTTTTCTGACTTTATCCTTCTGACTTTGCGGAGGAGGGAAAAACTGAGGTAATAATTGTTATTTCAGAGACCAAATCTCTTTGGAAACATTCCTGTTGCTTTTTCACAGATGGTGCTGGCTGGTATATTTGTGGTGGCTCTGGAGAGGCTTTGCTTGCTGATAGACACACTCCTTCATTTTGGACAACAAGCAGAAATTCAGCAGGTGAAGCTTTCCTTGGTATGGGAGGTATAGTGAGAGCAGACCATAGTTTACTCCTGCTTTGCTTGCAACCCCCACAAATCTTTAGTTATGTGAAAACTTCCCATGTTACATTTCCCCCTGAGGACCAGAGAAAGCAGTAAGGGCCTCATGCATATAGATGTCTGATTTTGCCAAACAATACAGGAATGAGAGATGAATTTTCTAAAGGATGTTTATTTAAGCAACCTTTTGCCTTGCTTCCTAGATTGTTTCTCTCTCCCTCCCTACCGGGTACCATTCTTTTGGTTCTATGACATTATTTCCTAAACAAGCATTGCAAACGCAGTAAATTTTGTAAAGATTTTAAACTTTAAATAAAAGAAACAATAAAATAAACTCAGCTCAAATCAAGAGAGTCGCTGTTGGTAGCCCTTCTCCTGGAAAGACCAAAATCATAGGCTGCTGGATCGGTCCATATCAACAAACAGGGAACATCTGCAAAGCTAAATTGACCATTTTATTCTTCACAGAGACTTGGGATTCTGGGAACTGAAGTTCAAGAACACCTGGAGTGCCAAGGTTCCCCATCATGGGTATATACCATTCCTTGGAAATCCCACTTCTTTCCTAACTGCTATGAGAATGGCAGTTAATTCAGAAGAACAGGAAATGTAATGATGTGTGGCAGATAATGTCATAGCTGCTGTTACTCAGAAAGTCCCAGGGTGTCAATTGTGAGCACCCTTGCTCTGCTACGCCACTGATCTGAAGTCAAGTTGGCAAAAGGGTAACATCTGCTCTAGGAGAGAAGACACAGTTCTCGGCCATCTCTCTTCCTTTTCAAACTGAAACTTTATTGTCATTGCCCCTAAGGATTTCTGAGTTTACTGACTTGAACCAAATTACTCAAAGGGATTACAAAAGCTCTCAAGGATATAGAAGCACTACTATAGGAAAAAAATCAGCATACTAAAAAACAACAACAACAACAACAAAAACACCAGAATCATTATATATTTCCTTTTTCTTTTGACATAACAATTCTGGTGGCTCCTCTCAAATATCTAAAAAAGACATAATTTGTGGCACCGCTGAAGCCTCATTTTACTTGGACCATGAAGCTAATGAGTTGTTTTGGCTTTTAAAATGTGATGGATGCTCATGTAAAGGATTACTTGGGTCCAATGGCGAAACAACAGAAGGCCTGAAGGGTAGTAACAGGAATAACTTGTGCTCTCACCCATCAGGCCAAGCTGTGCTTCTAGCAAACAGTGATTTTTTAAATATTTTATCTGATCAGAATAGAAACAACAGTATGTCAAACTTGAGGCAGATACCACATATATTATACTTTCTTACTCTGCAGCCAAAGGTGTGTGTGTGTTTATGGCTAGGGTCTTAGATGGGCAAATTTCTCAGAAGCAGCTGATTCAGAACAAGACATCTTCTCATGATCACTAGTGTGGACCAATACACCCCCAGGGAGCCCCTACCCGCATCTTCTTGAGCCGCTGTCAGGGGCTTATACTTTTTTGTTGTAGGCAGGTGCACTCTAGTTTAGTCTGTTTCCAGCACATGTAATCACTGAGAATGGACCGAAAATGAGCCCTGAAGCTATCAAAGCTGCCAAGACTCCTTCCAGTATCAATTTCCAGTGTCATTAAAAGGCCCAATAAGTGGGCCATTAAAGGACATTTTCTTTGCTTTTGTGTGAAGTGTCAGTTTAAACTGCAGCTGTGGACAGTTACTCAATTGGAACAAATAAAAGAAAATGGATTTTTTAAAAAAAAACATCTAAGTGATTCAGCACAACAGCAATAGTACAGCACATGCAAAAACAAAAAAATCACAGAGAAGCAGGGGAATTATTCAACTAGCTGATATCCTGAAGTGGCTCGTTTATTAAGGCACTTCACAATACCAGAAATAGGATATTTTGAAGTCAGTGTGCAATTTCGTTGCAAGGATCCCATCAAATGGCATATCGCTCCTCCCCCTGACCACAAGAGATCACATTTAGCCCACACTAGCCCACACCAAAAGGGGATGTGCAGTCCTATCCTCTGTTTCATTCTCCTCCTCAAGCCATTTTAATTATCTTCACCTCATCAGAACAGAATATGCAAGGCATTGTTTATGTATTTATTTATTTGCATCACATACTTTGCTACTTTCCCCTTTTAAGCAACCCACAGTTAATGAGCTACCCCTATTTCTCAGGATAACTCTATTGTTAGGAGAAAATAAACTCTTCCCATATCTGCCTGTCTGTCCTGCTTACTTTACTTCTTATTTTTAAATCAAGGAAGCAGTATAACTGTTATGTCTGTCCCTTATAAGCGATAGTCCAGACAGCGATGAACAGAACAGCAACGTCTTTATTCAACAGTCTTTCAAGCAGAGCCTACAAGGTGCTCCGGACACAGAGATGGCTATACAATCCCAATGGAATCAGTCCCTCTGGAATCTTGCCATGTAAGAGGCAAAGGCTAGCTACTGTAGAAGCGTTAGCATAATGGATGAGACCCAGACTTAGCACTTCGCTGGCTACCTGTATGGAGTGGGAAGTGTAGATCCGGTCTGGCCCACCCTTGTTTACTCATGGGGCTTATATAGTCTCTCCTCGGCGGTTGCTCCTTGATACAAATTAGCGACCCGCCTTATAACCGTAGCTAACCAATCATAACTGGGTATACATGTAATTAACCAATGGAGCATACCTGTCAACCTTCCCGATTTGGCCGGGATTACCCTGTAAATTGATGTCGATTGACGTCATAACCCGGCCCCCGCTGCCAAAACACCGTAATTTGGCAGCGGGAGAAACGCTTTCCGCACATGCGCGGAAGGGTTTTACCCCTTCCACGCATGCACGGAAGCGCTACGTCGCTTGCGTAAGGGCTGCGCAAGCGGCGTAGTGCTTCTGCGCATGCATGGAAGGGGTAAAACCTTTCCACGCATGCGTGAAACGCGACCTGCGCACAAGCAATGTGCGCAGGTCCCGTTTTTCCGGAGCCGCGGGTTGACAGGTATGCAATGGAGAACAGGATCCAAAACTGTAACCAATCACAGGGCTTGGATTAGCATAATGAGTGCGCCCTGTGCAGGGGTTTTTTGCGCCACTTTAGGCTCCTAATTTAGATGGTGGGAAACCACCATTTTCCTCTTGCAAGGCACTGCCCGCACTATTGCAAATGTGCTTCAATACACAACAATAACATACAGATGTTTTTGCTCAGTTATCTACTACAATCTTTCAGAGTACAGAACAACATATGACTTTAAAGAATCATAAACTTTAACTGACTAGGTCTACGAATGCCTTGACCCTTGAGGAGGGAAAGCAGGCCACAATGGTTCCACTTGGCTTCTGTCCGCAGACTGAAAGTGTTGACTTGAGTTCTCCCACAACACCTGCTTGCAGTGAGGCCTTTAAAAGGCTAGGTGTCCTGTTCTTTCCATTTGAACTGATGGAGCACAGAGAGCAGAAGTAGACTGTATAAACAGCCATAATTAGAGCTGAAAGTACATTAATGTAGGAGAGAAGTAACTGAGTCAATTGTTTGGACTTCAAAATCAGATTTCCCTTTTAATTGTGGGCTTTAGTTTCTGCTTTTGTCCAGAGTCACCTAATTTCAACCTATTGAGCCACAATACTCATAAACAAGGGGAACTACCAATTGTGGCTTTTAGTCCAATTAAAATGTTTGTGAATGGTATAAAGAAAATTCAGACTATAGCTTGATGTTTCAAAATCAACTACCTTTCTTTCATGGACCAAAGCTGACTGCAACCACCACAGTATTTTTGTTGTTTTGGGTGAGAGACAAACATCTTCTGTTTTTCAGGTGACACTTTAGGCTTGTGTTCCCTTTATTTTCACCCCAGTGTTCGTTGTTTTTCATTTTGTTCTTACAGCAACACAACCTGCACATGTCTCAGTAACCCCAATTAAGTTTAATGAAGTGTAAGGTAAAGGTAAAGGTCACCTTTGCTTGAAGGCCAGTCGTATCTGACTCTAGGGTTTGGTGCTCATCTCTTATAGCCAGCGATGTCTGCATCTGCAGATGTTTCCGTGGATATGTGGCAGGCATAACTAGACATGAGGGGCCACAGAATGCTGTTACCTTCCCACCAATGCGGTACCTATTTATTTACTTGCAAGTTCTTGCTTTTGAATGGCTAGATTGACAGGAACTGGGACAGAGATGGGAGCTCACTCCGTCATGCACCTAGAGGTAAATAAGGGCAGGGCAGTAAGTTGTGCTGTTATTCCCATGGTTAGACCCTTCACAAACAGGTGGTTGGGTGGGAAAATAATAGTTGTGTAGAAAAATAAATTCTAGCAGAAAAAAACTTCTCATGCAACGTAATCCTACTGAAATCCTTCTTATTCTGAATATGAGTGCCAGAAAAGTTTTATTTTTATTTATTTGCTATTTATAATTTATTTGATGTGCTTATTATTTATGTCTAATTTTCTATTGTAAAGATTTTTCAAATATCTTGTAAGTTGCCCAGAGTGGGAAAATATACCAGATAGGTGGGATATAAATGTAAAATAAATAAATTTATATCCTCTTCTGCATTTGATGACCCTACTAAAAGTAGGTGTATTGACCATCGGATTATTACAAGGCCTGTATGTTTTGTTGAATTTATAGATGCAAAGCATTTTGTGTTAGTTATGGGATAAAAAATACTGTTAGGTTGAGATGTTATTTTTATTGCCTCCCAGGAGAGTTGAGATTTAAAACATGCACAGTAAACAGACTGACAGAAGTACGGAAGACATATCACAGAGTGCTTTGCTGAATTCCCTCCTAAAATAAAAGGTCCAAAGAATTACGTTCAAGGATAAATTCTTACATGCCATGCCATTCAACATTAATGTTCAAAGAAATTTCTGTATTTTGTATTCTTTGAAACAGGTCACCTATGAGACAGATTTGAGACAAACTGCATTCATTTAAGACACATAAAATCCATGCATGAAATGTAGCCTCCACATGGGAAACACATGTGTTTAAATCGCCATATGGTTTCTCAGTAAGGAGAAACCAGAGGTTTCCCTGAGGTTTTGCCTTGCAGCTGTTCAGCTATTCTATATGGTCACAGAAAGGTTCTTTCTCCCCCTCCATCACCAATCTTTGAATCTTTGTTGGAACTCTTAGACCAGGCATTTGTAATACAGTTCCTCATATTTCAGGCCTCAGGCCTCCCATTAACAAGTGAGACCCTGAGTGGAACACAAGCCTCCAATTTCTCAGCAATCAGGATCCAAAAAAATGCAGACTGACCCTAAGGGCAAATGAGATGGAGGGGGTCTGGGGAAGATCTTCAGCTGTTTCTTGTTACTGATCATCAATTCTTCTAGGCATGAGTCTTTACATCTTCTCCTGTTAACTATTGTCTCCAGGTTATTGCATTAAAAATCCAATTACCTTCTTTCCAAATGTTTGAGTTGATTTAAACTATTACAGTTATATTTAGAGAGAGAGAAATAATTTCAGTTGATTTTTGGTACATTTTATTGTACATCTGGCATTTCTGGCTTTTTCTGCTATTCTCTTCAAAAGAAAACTAAAACGATCTAAAGAAAAGTTCCAAAATACACTTCTTTGCTGCCCAGAAAACTTCACTGCTGACATTCAGCTCCCAGTTAATGAATGGATAGTCATCTAGGACTAGTCGACTGGGGCCATGGTTGTTGCTGAGCTGTGTGTGTCCGTGGATTCGTGTAAGAAGGGTTAGGACTGCATGGCTATTCAGATGTTGTTGAACAATATCTTAGCCTTCCCCTAACGTTGGTCATGTTGGCTGTGGTTGGCAGCTGTTGCTGTTCAACTATCCTCTTGTAAGTTGGCCTTGTAGGTTGCCCCAGAAACGTGTCTAAATACATGCTTTCTCATATATATAGCCACACATACAGATGTGTATTTTGGCGTACATAGCTATCTGCTTTCCTTCTCAGAAATATGCACAGCACACATTTTAACAAAGGCTTATGCAGTGGCTCAAGTAGCTAAGACGCTGACTGGAAGGTGTGAGGTCAGCAGTTTGATTCCCGAGCATACCTGTCAACCCGCGGCTCCGGAAAAACGGGACCTGTGCAGATCGCTTGTGTGCAGGTTGCTTTCCACGCATGTGTGGAAGCGCTACGCCACTTGCGCAGCCCCTACGCAAGCGGCGTAGCACTTCCACGCATGCGTGGAAGGGTTTTACCCCTTCCATGTATGCGTGGAAGCGCTACGCCGCTTGCGTAGGGGCTGCGCAGGTGGCGTAGCACTTCCACGCATGTGTGGAAAGCGTTTCCCCCGGCTGCCAAATTACGGGGTTTTGGCAGTGCGGGCGGGTTATGATGTCAATCGACGTCAAATTACGGGGCAATCCCGGCCAAATCGGGATGGTTGACAGGTATGTTCCCGAGTACTGCAGGACAGAATGAGCTCCTATCTTTGTCCTAGCTCCTGCCAACCTAGCAGTTTGAAAGCAAGAAATTGCAAGTAGATAAATAGGGACCACTTTGGTGGGAAGGTAAACAGTGTTCCGTGTGCTCCGGTGTCTAGTCATGCCTGCCACATGACCACGGAAACGTCTGCAGATGCAGACAGCGCTGGCTCTTCGGCTCTGAAACAGAGATGAGCACTGAACCCTAGAGTCAGACATGACTGGCTTTCGAGCAAGGAAAACTTTTACCTTTACCTTTAAGACATAACCAAACACCTTCACTCTCTTTCTCAAAGACAGGCTTGCACCTACAAGCATTTTAAGCCCACCTTCAGCAGATACTAACAAGGTGGAACAAAGAAGCCTATATTCCTCTCTACCACATAAATTAAATCAAGATATGAAACAAAGAGAAGATTTTTGTCTTCTCTTTCCATCCAGCCACTTCCTTCCTAGAGGTTTGTTGCCTTAGGAAATTACCAGTTCAATTTCTGAGGCAATTGTGTCCTCTCTAGACCAAGAGAAGCGTGTGAACACATTCAGACACAGAGAGAGGGCTCCTGGGCCTGCCAATCAAAAGACTTCACACAGATACTCTGTCTTTTCCTTTTTAGTGCAATATCTGTGGAAACAAGAAAGAGAGGAGGAGGAGGAGGAGGAGGAGGAGGAAGTTTCCTTTGGCAAACGATGATGTCTGTACAGTGCCCTTCCCTAAGAATAATTTGATGAATGAAAATAATTGTGTGGTGGCTGCTTTGTTTGGGGGGTGGGGTAGGCAGAGACTCCGTCCTCGTGAGCTAGCTGTGAGCTGACCACAAACCACAAGAATAACATACAGCCTGGGAAAATGTCTCACATATGATGTGTGCTATAGTTGAGGCTACACTGGATATGAGCCAGAACAGGAACTGTGATAATCACTTCATCTATTGGATTCATTTTGCTGCCTGACCAAATACTAAAAAATATTTTCTTTCCCCTCTTTACTGAGCAGGCAGAACTTTCTGTATTACCTGCTTGGCCAGTTTTTACCTGTATTCTGGGCCTGCTGACCCAGATTCTGTTTGTTCCCATTTCCACACTCATCTGCCCTGACTGCAGTTTCATTTCCCACCCCCCCTCCTAACCCTTGCACGACTTGCTTACCGGTGTGCCTCTGGGTGCATTTCAAGGTGCTGGGTATTACCTTTAAGGTAGTGGACCAGGTTACTTAAGAGACTGCGTCACCCCAAGGATATCTGCCCGTCTCACCAGAGTGGACCGGAGGGGCTCCCTAATAGTACCAATGGCTAGAGAGGCTCAACCCCCCTTGCACTAGAAGGAGGGCCCTTTCGGTACCCGCTCCAGCCCTGTGGAACCTCCTGCTGAGTGAACTATGCCTCCAAGCCAGAGTTATTAGCCTTTAGAAAAGGCCTCAAAACTTGGCTGGCCCAGCTGGTGTGGGGTGCTGCCTGTGGAGCAGCCCCCCCCCACCCCACACCCCCGCAGCTGGTTCATATGAATGGCCATCTGGGTTGGTGTTGTGTATGGATTGTAACTATATACTTGTGCCTTTAAAGATGAATGTAACCGGTTCTACAGGAAATGCATACTTATCATAGCTTCCACTGAGACATTGTATCCAGCTGCTTAATAATGCGAACTGCTACCAGTGGTGGTAGCAGTGAGCATCCAGCTCACATGGTTCATATTCCCCAATCACCCCGGCCGCGGGAAACTTTCCCGCCACAGATACACCTGGACAAGAGGGGTGTGTCTCAGGATGACATCTCTCTGACAGTAGCCAATGGACTACCATGTAACCACATTCAAATGTATAGTGACTGTATAAAAAGAGCTGTACCTCTGCCATTACCACATGTTTGTACTGTACTCCATGCAATAAAGATGTGTTAAGCCAGACTACGGTTGCTTCCATTGTCTTGGTTTCAGAACACCAAAGTTTTAGTTTTTAACTGTTGTGAATGTGGAGGGATATTTTAACGTTTTTAAATGTTTTTGTGATTTTAATTGTTATTGTGGGGATGCTTTTATATTTTAGTATTCTTATTGGTTAGACTGTAAGCCACCCGGTGTCGCCTTGGTGAGGGGTGGTGATAAACGTTGAACAAAATTAATAAATAAATAATATCACAAGGGTCCATCCCTTGATACCAAGTTCTAGCCCTGAAACCTTAGACATGTTCCTGTATGCTTTCAATGGCCCTAGGGCACTGTCCATAGCAAAGACTTGAGGATTAGAGTTGAAACCAAGTTTGTCAACTTTACCTAAGCCATGGTCAAAAATATTACAAGGGCCTGGTAGGAAACAAAGAGAGCTTGCTTTGGCCAACATCTCAGCAGTATTCAATTCTTCATAGGAGTAGAATGAGTGCTAAAAACAACCAGCAGTCCTTTTGATTCACTTATTCCCCCACAACCATGTCCATTCATTCTGCTTCTGTCCATCCATTCTGCTTCTGAATCAGTGCAGGGTCTGTTTTTCTAGTACAGTAATACCCCAGATAACATTAAAACTTGGATCCACAAGTCTTAACGTTATGCGGTTTTTAACATTTATCACACAACGTTAAAAAAAAATCCACTTCCCTTTCTGAAGAGGAATTTCTTCAGAACACTCCCGCCTGGATCGCTAAGGGGCTTAGTGATCCAGCTGGCATACGCGTGGGGTGTGTGTGTGTTTCTGAAGAGAGGCTGGGGACCCTTTTCCCAGCCTCTCTTCTGAACCCCCCCTCCCGGGCCGGAATCGCTAAGCCCGTTAGAAATCCGGAGATCAACATCAGGAAATTTGAGGAAAACTTTTGCATTGCACAACATTAACTTAATGTTGTGCGGTGCAAAAATTTCTCTCAAATTTCCTGATGTTATCCGGTTTTAACGTTGTGCAGCGCTCACGTTAACTGGGGTATTACTGTATATGAATAGTCCACAAGTGATTTCCAACCATGACTTAAATTACGCTCATGGCACATTATACTGGTTTTATGTTTTAATTGGTAGCCACATATGTACTTACACATGGTTTGGCTTAGCATTTGTGCATTTTAAATCTGCAGGTAGGACAATTGGCAGACTTTAGATTTTCAGGCTTTGACGTAAGGGTTGTTACTCTGTCATAGGGAAATGGAGCTATGGGAATTATACATATAAGTAGCATATTTTGCCCGGCAGTGCCGGGCTGTTTTAAATTGTGTTGGATAGTAAAGAGTTTGTGGTTCTTTTTCTTGAACAAATGGTGCCGGGCTTTTTTAAATGGTGTTGAAAGGTTTTGTGACTTTGTGGCTTTGAGGCGCTGCGTCCGCCTGTGGCGGACTTGCGCTCCCAGTGTGTTTTTTATTTTTATTTATTCCGCGCCGGCTTCCTCAGTGCCAGGCTGTTTTAAATTGTTTTGGAAGTTTTTTTTCTTAATGTTGGATAAGAAGAGGTTAGTCTCTTTTTGAAATTTTTAAAATGTTTATTTATATACATTTTTTTGCTGGGCTGTTATAAACTGTGATCATTTTTTGTTTGGTGGTTTTTTTGTGGATTTATTTTTGTTAATGTTTGTAAAGGAGAGTCTAGTCTATATTTGAAATTTTTAATATGTTTATTTATTTGTTTATTTTGCTGGGCTGTTATAAACTGTAATTAGTTGTGTTTAGATGTTTTGGGTTTTTATTTTAGTTAAAATTCAGCACAGGATTTTTGTAAAGTTTTTATTTTATTTTATTGTCCAATGTTTGTGATTTGTGTTAAATTGTGATTTTGTGTTATTTTGTTGACTTGTTTTTACTGTTGGGGCCTTTTGTTTGGGGCTGTTGTGTGTTTGTGAATATTTTTTACTTTTGTGGCCAGCAGGTGCTGCTGGTAAGGTGTTTTCTTGTATTTTGACTGTTTTTTCTCTTGTGGCCTCTGGGTGGAGCTTCTTCTGGTAAGTATTCTGTTTCTTTATTCATTTTGTTTCTGGCCGTCGTGGAGTGAGGACATCTGATGGTGAGTTCCCTTGTTTTATTTATTTTGTGTATGTGTGTGTGGAGGGGGGGTTGGTTTTGGGTTTTTGGTTGTTTTTTGGTTGTTTTATGGTGTTTGGCTGGGTGTTGTTTGTTTTTTGTTTTTGGTGGTGTATGTTATTCGTGTTGTTTTTGGTTGTTTTGGTTGGTTTTTTGATGTTTGTGATTCTTGTTTTTTTTTTTGGGTAAGGTTGTCTTTTCTTTCCGTGGGCCGGGCTCGATGCCTGGCCCATGGAAAGGAAAGGCAGTGGCTGGTGGGGCTGGTTTCGCTTGCCGGGCCGCAGGAAGGCTAGCGCCGTGTGTGTGTGTGTGGTATTTCCTTCCTGCAGCTTGGCCTCGCTGGCCGGGCCGCGAGAAGGCCAGCACTGCTTCTGGCATCGTTGGTTTTTTTCCTGCGGCCTGGCCTCGCTGGCCAGGCCACGGGAACCGCAGCGGCAGTTTTTATTTTTATTTTTCGCACGCCGGCTGCCTCACCATTCTGCGCGCTCATGGCACGCAGGATGCTGAGGCTTGTAGTTTGGCATGTGCGATTTTGGTTAGTGCAGCGGTTTTTTCCTGCGGCTTATTTTTGATTGGCCGCTGCGCATTTCTGAATGTTCCTTTTGCTCAGCCTGGTTGGCTCTGGTGCGGCGCGGCGCAAGGAACATTGGGAATTGAAGTTCCCTTTTTTTGTTTGCGTCCGGGGGGCTCCAGCCACACTGGCGCCAATTTCAACCCGACAGTTACCTGTGAACCGGGTTAGGGTGAGTGAACGGAAGCCCATTATGGGCTAGTAGGGCCTGGCTAAACATCCTTTGTCACATTCCAACGGTTAACGCACCATTTTATAGGTATAGATGTGACAGAGGTCCTCTCAGTTTATCTGTATCTTTTAATTGCAGAAGCTTCAGCTTCAGGAACGGACCAATTTAGATTGGGGGAATTGCCAGGGATGGGAAATCATCAGTCCCGTTCATCCCCACCACCGTGGCTGTTTTTGTCATTTTTAAATACAGTACTGTAAAAAGATGCAGTCACAGAAACCTATCACTGTCTCACTGCCTCCAACCCTCCTCTAAGTGTACCTTGTTTCAAGGCCTATTTCATGAATACCGCCCCCCCCCACACCCTCACCTCACCACAAAACACCACTGAAGACTGAGAGACATGTGGCCACATCTATATGCAGACTGCAGAGTACAAATTCATCCCCACACCCCTGACACAGAGATTGTTATGTATGTTAACTGTGTTTTCTGACAGGAGCGGAATGTATCTTTTCTCATGTATCTATTCTTATGCAAATAAGTGGATCGAAAAATGTGCACACTCTGTTAGCCAATGGGCTTGTTGTATTATTGTTACTGTTACTATTTATAGAGTATATAAGTCTGAGTTTTGCCCCATCCAAACTGTGTTCAAACCCCACTAATAAAGAGCTGAATTTCACTACTTCATTTGTCTGCTTCTTCATTCCTTGAACACGAAACTGGCGATGAAGGTGGGATGGCGTCCCCACATGGCAGCAACATTGGCCCATTCGACCCAGTGCATCCAGAGAAATGGGCAACATACGAGTTCCTGGGGTACCGAATTTCACCCCAAGGTATCATGCCCTCTGACTCCAAGGTGACGGTCATGCGGAATGCACCCAAGCCGAAATGTAAAGCCGAATTGCAATTGTTTCTAGGATTGTTAAACTTCTATCACGCTTTTCTCCATCGCAAAGCCTCAGTTGCTGAACCATTACATTGGCTTCTTAAGAAAGATACTGTTTGGCACTGGGGCCATTGCCAGGAGAAAGCATTCCTAGAACTCAAAAGGCTGCTATCTTCGGATGCTGTATTAACTCATTTTGATCCTAACAAAGAAGTTGTACTTGTGTGTGATGCATCCCCTGTGGGGTTGGGAGCTGTGTTATGCCATGTATTAAGTAACAGGAGGGAAGCCCCTGTAGCATTCTATTCCCGTTCGCTCTCAAAGCCTGAGAAAAATTACGATCAGACAGACAGGGAGGCATTAACAATTGTGGCTGGCACTAAGAAATTCCACGATTACCTTTACGGAAGGCCTTTTACCATTGTAACTGATCACAAGCCCCTCCTTGGAATCTTTGTGAATGGGAAGCCCATGCCTCAAATTATGTCCCCGAGGATGTTGCGTTGGGCAATTTTCCTAAATGCATACGATTTTACTTTGGTGCACAGGCCCGGCAAGGACATCAGCCACGCTGATGCCCTGTCACGTTCTCCACTGCCAGGGATCAGGGAAGCCGATTGCGAGATCAAAAGCGACCACCAGGTCCTCATGATTGAGGCATTCGACTCGCCCCCGGTCATCCCCTCAGATATAGCCAAAGCTACGGCCAAGGATGTAACATTGACTAAAGTAATGTCTTGGGTACAAAAAGGCTGGCCTGTCTCTCCTCTAGCTGAGGAATTCAGAACATTCCACCGCAAGCGTTTGGAATTGTCAGTGGAATGAGGTTGCCTTCTATGGGGCCAGCAGGTGGTCATTCCTGTCACTCTAAGAAAAAAGGTTTTACATTTACTTCACACAAGTCACCCGGGAATTGTACATTCCAACGCCTTTGCTCGTAGCTACTTTTGGTGGCCTCAACTGGACCAAGACATAGAACAGATGGTCGGCACTTGTGCCAGATGCCAATCCTCTCACCCAGAGCAGTCCCACCTTCCCTCTCGGGAATGGGATTCTGCTAGGGGCCCATGGTCCAGGTTGCACATTGACTTTGCAGGTCCATTTAGGGGTGCCCTATTTTTGTTAGTTGTGGATTCATTCTCTAAATGGTTGGAAGTGATTAGGGTGCCTAATACCACCAGCCACAATGATAATGCACCTGAGAAGGCTGTTTGCAGCATTTGGACTTCCAGATGTGCTGGTGTCCGACAACGCATCCACGTTCACATCTGCAGAATTCCAATCCTTCATGGAAAGGAATGCAATCAGGCACATCACTGCTGCCCCATTCCACCCAGCCACCAATAGCCAGGTAGAGCGGTAGGTGTGCACAACTAAAGACGCGCTTCGGCGTATGGGTGAAGGGGATTTGGAGCTCCAGTTATGCCAGTTTCTTTTCACATATAGGCTCACCCCCCTTTCCTCAGGGCTGTCCCCTGCTGAATTGCTCCAGTGAAGGAAACTGTCATCCTTGCTGGACAGATTGGATCCCTCTAGGGTAGAGGACAAAGGCACAAATATAGCAATCCAACACCAGAAGGGTTTCTCATCCGGAGACCCTATACATTGCCGCAATTATGCAGCTGGTGGTCCTACGTGGGTGCTCGGGTTTGTGATCGATCAGACTGGTCCTGTTTCTTACAGAATCGAAACAGCCACTGGTCTGATCTGGAGGAGGCACGCGGATCAATTGAGACCCAGAGTACTGGACCCACAAGACGAATACAGACACTCAACGCTAAGGTTGGCCCCCACCCATTTGAACCCAGGGGGCAGAGGTAATAGTCAGCAGCCAGCCAACATTGACCCAGAAGTGTCTTCTAGGAACTGATTTCAAGGGGAATTTGTGGAATGCTCCCCTATTCCGGCCAGGTGTACCCCTACGCTGTCCCAGCCTAGCACTCTGGATTCCTTTATTGATGATGACCAATTCTGTTCAGAGTCGCCCTCCACTCTTAGTACACACAGGAGGAACCCTGACTTGTCTTATTCATCCACAGAATTAGATTTTGGTTTTGAGTGATCCACTGCTCCTCCATCTGACAAATGGGGCTTTAATTTGGGTTTACAATCCTCCCCCTCTAGTCAATCCCTCATTCTAGTTGGGTCGCCCATCCTATAAGCCCCTGAGCTGGCTCGGCCAAGCATCTGACCCAGAAGGGAAACTAGACCGCCATCCTGGTTAAAGGATTTTGTTTTTATCTAGGGGGGGGGGGAGAATGTTATGTATGTTAACTGTGTTTTCTGACAGGAGCGAAATGTATCTTTTCTCATGTATCTATTCTTATGCAAATAAGTGGATCAAAAATGTGCACACTCTGTTAGCCAATGGGCTTGTTGTATTATTGTTACTGTTACTATTTATAGTGTATATAAGTCTGAGTTTTGCCCCATCCAAACTGTGTTCAAACCCCACTAATAAAGAGCTGAATTTCGCTACTTCATTCGTGTGCTTCTTCATTTCTTGAACACGAAAGAGATTGACGTACTTCCTTCCAGCCAAAGCACATTGCTATCTTGCTGAATTAAGAATTTCTATCATTTATGAGGTTAATGTCAGGGCAGTATGTGACGGCAAGGGTAAACCCAGATGGCACATAGGAAAGGAGCACTTATTAAAGAAAAATGGGGGTGGGGAATGCAGGGCCATAGGCTAGTGGGATGAACTGAACAAAAAGAGCTTTCTTTTTGTGCTGGCCAGGGGAGAACCAGGCTTGTCCAGCAAGAGATTTTTAAAAAGGCATGATATGCATCAGTGAGGCAAGTTTCATAGAAGAACAAGAAAGGACATTATTCCAGAACCAAATAGACCCCTACTTGGAGACAGCTTATTCTTCTGTCACCTAGTGTGAGAAATGTACGTGGTATTTGGAGCTAGTGTGCTGTTGGCAAGTCACAGTTGTGTGTTATAAATGTATTCCTCATTTATTCCTAGTGGGACTGTGGTGTCTTAGTGGTTAAGACAATGAACTTGATGACTGGAAGGTCGGCAGGTCAGCATTTCGAGACCGAAGGGCTGCATGATGGAGTGAGCTTCCGTCTCTGTCCCAGCTCCTGCCAACCTAGCAGTTAGAAAGCAAGAAATTGCAAGTGGATAAATAGGTACCACTTCGGTGGGAAGGTAACAGCGTTCCATGAACTCCAGCTTCTAGTCATGCCTGCCACATGTCCATGGAAACATCTGCAAATGCAGACAGTGCTGGCTCTTTGGCTGTAAACAGAGATGAGCACTGAACCCTAGAGTCGGATATGACTGGCTTTCGAGCAAGAGTGACCTTTACATTTATCTTTACCATTGATTCCTCTTAAGCAGAGGTTCTCAGAATGTGGACTACTCACCCTCAGACAGCGGAGCAGGCCGGACACAACTGCAGCAAGCACATTTGCACATGCATGTTTGCGCATGCACGGGCATGTCCATGTCCACTTCCACTTCCTGAGTTGTCACCGTGGGCCAGATGGCATGGCATTGGGGGCTGGGTCAGGCCCATAGGTTGCGAACTCACTTGGTTGGATTGCATGTGGTTGTGATGGGATTTTTGAAGAGAAACATAGGCTTAGATCCAGACAAAGGTTAGAAACCTTTGAAATTATAGGAATCATGTTAGTCAGGCTATTGACTTCATCTGCTCTGAGTAAATGTGATTTCCACCAGAGTTTAGCTAGCTATAAAAGTGCTTCTTATTTGGCTTAAAAATACAATGCCAATGATATTCAAAATAAGCAGCATCTTTCAGGAAGGCTGTAGTCTTTTCCATGTTCCCAACTAAAGTCCCATTATTGTTAAATATTAACAGTTACGTATTGGTGGCATTGCATTTATTTATTACCCAGTAGTAATTTTAAATTTAACTGGCTAGATAGCTCAGTAATCGTACAGTCGGAAAACAAACTGTGACTTTTTCCAAAGAAGCTAAGAAATACCTTTGAAAAATCACCTTGCAGTATCTTCTTGAAAACTAAGCAACAGGGGTTAAAACTGGTGTAAATGTTCAGAAAACACTATCCTATATTGAAAGTATGAATTCTAGAGTTCAACCACTTCTCTAGTTTCCAAAGATTAATACATGTAATGTAACTCCTGAAGCAAGACCTATAAAATATCATGCTACACTAGTAAGAATGATCATAATTCATTGTGCACCATAACATCTTAGATCATTATCTAATATATTCATAACAATTTGAATAAACAGAATGCTATAACCTTTCCAGACATCATCATCTGTCCAGACATCATAACCTGCCCTCAAGAATCCAAACCATATTCTAAAATGCACAGAGGTCTACACATCCTTCTATATGGTATAAGATGACAGAGGAGAAAGTCAGTGGCTCCACAGATGATTTACATTTCAAAAACATAGGGAATATTTTTGTGCTTGGCAATGGATGTGATTGTCTAGGAAAGCTCTCCACAGGATTTCCTTTTTTGTAGATCTCAAAGGTGGCTGCTGACAGACATGGGCTTAATTGCAGCCAAGGGTGCCTCACTACACCAAGGGTGGGACTTGAGGGCTTGCAATGCTGCTTCCAATTTGTCTTCACCTTATCTTTACCTCAGCTACACAGCCCTTGGCATTGGCTGCATTAGGGGAAGTCAGACTAACTGGCAGGAAAAATCTGAGGCGGCCAAGCTTATGAGGGGAATTGTGAGAATATAGACAGAATGTGAGGAAATGGTGGGGTGTAGGCTTGTTAGATCACCTGACTGGGGAGACCAGGGGGACAAGAGGAGGATTTCCACCTCCACCCACCCCTTGGCAGTGTTTTGGCTGCTGCAGTGAGAATTTGTATTAATTGTGCTTCTTATCTCCCAGACCATTTTATGCCTACATGCTAGAAAAACAGTCTGTGAGGGGTGTGTGTGTGTGTGTGTGTGGAGAAGTCTTGATAAAATATTCTTCTGGCATTGTGGAGAATGTTAAACGCCTCTAATCAGCCAGCTGCCTCGTCACATCAGGCCTTGCATATTTCTCATGTGAACCACTTCTGTCTGACACAGAAATATAACACAGTAGCATATTATGTTGGAGCTGGGCTATAAGCAGAGTGACTCACAGCAAAAGGAGCTCAGTCCATTCTCATTCACATAGAAGAGACTTCCCAGCCCAGCAACCCTGGGGTGTTTGGAGCAGCAATGCCTATAATCTTGTATTGGCACCCACATCATGTTACGCAATCTAGCTGTGGTTACAGTATATAGAGGATTGCCAGGTCAGTGGCTTTGCATTCTCTTAGATTTCAGAGCCCAAACCTGACTTCAGAGAGCAAGGCTTTGTGTTGCCACAGGAAGTGGGCTCTTGCATAACAGTTGCAAAGTATTAGATCTTCTATAGGTACAAGGTTGTGTGTGAATGAGAGAAACACAGGCAGAGACAGGAACAGTCAGTACAAATTTCCTCCACTACCTCTTAAACAAATATTATGTTCACAACAGCTACGGGCGGATGAGCCCCTTTAGATGGGGTGATGGTCACCCTCAGTGGAGGAAATACCACTGGAAACCATTATATTTTGCCCAACAGCAAAATGAGCAGAGGACGAACTCTGATTCCTAATGGTCATGGAGGCAGAAGAGGCCATGCCAGATGGATTGGCTGTGAAGGCGCACCTTGTCCATATCCTCAAGGATGTGGCAGTCCATTGCAGTCCCGGTGTTAAATCCTGCATGTCGTGCTTCATGTGTGCCATGGGTGATGGCTCCGAGATCATAGTGTGTGGTCACTTCATGGCAAGATGGGATCCACCTTAAACAAATTCATGCCAGTGACATTTTTCCTGCTTCAGGGGAAAAATGCATTCTCGGGTACGAGTTGCAGTTGACGAATGTTCAGAAGAGAACATGTTGTTGTTCAGTCTCACAGTCGGTTCCGACCCTTTGTGACCCATAGACCACTGCACACCAGGCACCCCTACAGGTTAAATTCAACCCATGAAGGATTGGAATTCAACACTGATCTGATTCAGATTTCCTTTTGCATAATATGTTCAATGGGGTTGTGGTGGTGGTGGTGGTGAACCAGGCTGCCCCAAACCAGTAGTATTTCCTATATTTTTTCCAACCCACCCCCTTTCCCCTCAACCTGTTTGATGTTTGGAGCAAATCACAATGGAGCAGTTGTAGCTTTCACTTCTGCATGATGAAGCAGTGATAATTTGGACATACATACATTGGGCACATGACTGGAGATGAAATCAAAAGCAAAAAGTACCAATAGTAATAGCAGTTTAACGCAATCTGTATATAGCACAGTAACATACAAGCTGTACTGCAAAGGTACATTTGCCTAATCTACATGCCAGCTTCTGAAATTTATCAGATTGAAAACTCTCACCTGAATGGGTTTCACATTATCAGAAGGTCTCTTGTCTAGTAGTACAATTGAGTAGTTAGAATAAATTTCTTAAAATGCTTGATCGCGTAAGGCTTCTGCCATGAGCAGTCAAGGAGAGGCCTAATCACGTGTTGTTGTTGGCATGATATAAACATTTGGAAGCAATAGCACTCAGTTTTTGTGTAATATGTTGGTAGCCAAAGAGACTTGCTGTGGACCGAGAGCATCCATTTGGGAAAATGAGTCTTTCCTAAATTGATTCATCTTCTGTACCCGTGCCATTTAAAGCTGGAACATTTCTTTAAAAACACTGACCATCTACACCCCCAACACCCAACAATTTACTGATGGTATTTGTGTGCTATCAAGATAATTCTGATTTATGGCAATTTTGTCCAGGGTTTTCTAGATATAGAGTTTGCAGAAGTGGTTTGCCAATCTTTTCTTTTGGGGGATTTTTCATTTCATTTCATTTATTATTTATATCCCGCTTTCCTCGACCCAATGGGCGACCAAAAGCGGCATTTACAACATAGAAAAACTATACAAAATACAGTATATCAAAATGCAATACAACAAATGCAAAAAAGAATACAGTTACAAATGCAAATTACAGCTACAAGTCAGAAAATGCAATATCACTAAATGCAAATTGCAGGATACAAATTAGACAAGTACAATATACTGTACAATACAGTAACAAGCCCAATGCTTAGTACAATAACAAACCCTTAGATGAGTGGATTCTGTAGCCACATGGCTTCCCCAAGGGTACATAGCCTCTGTTTTCTCTGGTGGCACATGGTTGCAATTTGTTACAAAAGGAGTCAATAAATGACACACATTTTCTGGAAATGACTGGATTTCGCTTCAGTATGCATCTTGGTCTGTTGTTATGTGATTCCGTCAGGCTATGATTCTCCTTTTTAAAAATATGTATCCTGTAGCATAAAATTAAAACAGTTTATGAGAGAAAGAATATTAAAAATCAATAAGCTCTGTGTGAGTGGGCATAATAGGAAAAAACCTTTAACCTAGGAATTTAAGATAGATTATCATTTCTGGAGGATATTGTCTTATTTATTTTTTTAAACCACTGCTCCTTTTCCACGCACAGAGAGACAAATTTTTGCTCAGTTCTATCCTATTCCCTCCTTCTGTTCCTCCCTCCTATTTTCCTTTTTAGTTCCCCAAATGTTCCTAGCTTGTTTGGTGCCTGGTGGAATTACTATTATTGCTCTTTTATTATTCTTGCTTCAGCCACATATCATATTTGTGCATGCCCAATTAATTTAAAAACAACAACACTGAATGGAGGCATTGCATTTATTTCCCATCCAAAGGCAGATATGGGACAAAAAAGTTGATAAAAATAGTGATGTCCAACCCATACAATGTGCTTTATGTAACCCACCTAATGCAAATTTTCCCTTTTTGGTAAGTTTAGTTTACAGCAGAAATCAGGGTTAAACAAACAGAAATCTTGAGCTTTCTAGTTATGTGTGAGAAGGAAGTTGTCAATATGGAAGAAACTCTGCAGCTTTAATCAGAAACAAAGCAAAGTGTAGGCCTGGCCCAGAATGGAGCTCAAGTATGATATAAAATATCTTCCATCCAAGCATTTATCAAACCTATACAGTACTTAGTTGGCTTAGGAAGCTTGCTATGCCAAGTACAGTACCTCCAAGTGCCTTCAGGCCTGCGTGTAACTCAATGGTAAAATGCTCTCTCCATCAAATGTGATCAGATGTAACATGGTACTTTTGGAAATTCTAAAATTGCTGTCTCTTTCAACTCCCACCATGTGTGTGTGTTTTTTTTTAAAGAAAACACTTATCTGCAGTTGTTGTCTCTTAGTGCTGCCTTGCAAGGCATTCAGTGATTACAGTACTAAGATTTCCCACCTCCATCTTGTCTATCTACTTCATTGCAGGCCTGCAGCCATGCTTAAGATTAAAGTTCAAAGCTGTCAGTCATGATCAAAGGCAACCATTCCTCCCAAATTACATGATCACAGTCCAATATGTATCATGACTATGACTGGAATGGGAGACCACCCAGCTCTTTCTCATTTGTGAACTACATTGGAACCAGAAGCCAAGTGTCTGAGCACAGATCATTAGTACTCAAAAACATTTGGAGAATAGCTGAAGTGCCGCCTTTGTGTCAGTTAGAGTGCTTATTAACATTCATCAGAAGATTCAGACTAACAGAGACAAAATAAACATTTATGTTGAGGAATAATGATTCTATAGGCATCGACTACTTTAAACATCAAGCTGCCTCCTCAGCCAAACATGGTTTAGGTAGTTCTGTGTATGATTACTGTGCATGTAGTTTCTTTCTATGTATATGATTATTCTTGACAGCTGTCCCCCCCCTTAAAACTAGAATGAATTTACTCTCTGTTTGATCTGCAAGTAATTTCTTTCTCTGAACACAAAACAATTGCTAGCCAGTGTGGTATGATGTTAAAAGTGTTTAAACTTGTAGTGCAACTGTTGCAATGGCTGCCAGATGTTGAAGTGGCTGGCCACAAGGAAGACACGCGAGACAATCGTGCGGTGAAGTCCAGCCCTGATCTGGGTCGGGTGGCACGTATTTATTACCCTGCCTTGGGGTGATGCGTGTGTAGGATGTGTGTGACCCCCTAATACAAAAGGCTTGCATATGTGGCATTTTCCGGTGGTCCAGCTACAATGCCAGCTCTTGGAAGTTACCCTGGGGTTAATGGACAACTCGCACTTAATTACCTTGGGTTGGCGAAACCCATTGTTCCTGCCCTAATCTCGGAGTCTATGTGTATTGACTCCGGGTACCTCCTTGTTCTGCTCTCTGGCGCGGCTTATTTGCCCAACTTAATCTTTAGCCAGAAGCGAAGGATTGTGTATTTCCTTTAGAGTTATCATCTTTGGTTTTTGCCCTGTTTCTATCGTAGCCATCAGCCAAGGCTTTATGATTTGCCCCCCAAACTAACAAACTAGCCCGTACCCCAATTACCTTTCCTGCAAAGTCCGGGTGGTCCCCGGATCTGTTGAAGGCCGGGCGAACCCCCGGGGAAAGGTTTGGCCAATTATTCACGCGGGCAACCCACAGTACTGGTAAGATATCTGGATTCAACCCCCCAATTAGCCATGAAAGTCACGATGTGGCCTCGACTCATGCATTCTAATTCAAGCAAACTTACCACACAGGTCATGTTGGAGGAGAAGAGCTACATATGCCATCTTGAGTTCTGTGGAGGAAAAAAACAATATAAATGGAATAACCAAATAAATAATAAATGGCCACCAAAGGATAGTAGTGATGGACAAACTCCCCATAGCAAATTTCAAAATTGATTTTATCAGATTATTAGAGGTTTATCATTTCCCAAACATCTTCTCTCACCTTACAATGGTGATGTGTGCATGGATGCTTATTGTACTACAAGCTATGAATTTTAGTTCCAAGTACCAACCACAGTAGTAAGTGGACTATATAACAATAGCAATTACAAGGCATCCCATATACTTAGAGCATTCTATGGGTGGTTCACAAAGCAATTACAATTTTGCACCCAACATTCTGGCTACTCATTTTACCAACCTCAGATGGATGGAAATCTGAGTCAGTCTTGAGCCCATCATAAGTGAACTTAGATCATGAGCAGAGTATTTGTTGCATTATTGCACCTTAACCACTGCACCATGAAATACCTATTTTTTTCCTTCCTTACACATCCAGGAATGAAATGAATAACAATCACACATAATATTTGCAAGAAAGAACATAAAGAAATCATCCTTAAACAAAGCACTAACCTGTGTGATTAACTTAACTTTGGTCTTAACCTTTCCACAAGGCTGGGTGAAAATTTCATTCCGAATGTTTTTTGCATTCAGAATGGAAAGAATGTTTGATTTGAAAATTTGGGATGTTGGCAAAAAGGAACTGGAAAATTTGTTTATCTAGCCTTGGGGGTTTGACTGCTTAACTCTGAAAAGTCTGGTTTTGGGTCACTAGTAAATATTCAACCATGTAAGTGCTGAATTAAGCCCTCCTGCACATGACTTTCTATTGTTAACACCTAGAGAGCAGGTGTAGCATGTACCACTGGGAATAGCTGCTCCTATTGAATCTTAATGTCAGTACCTATAGTTTTTACTAAAAATCAATAAAATTCACCCATGTTTTAAAGTTTGGGAAACTGCTACTAGTTTTAAAAGTTCAAATGCTAGAAAACCTAAATTGACATGTTTCCTTTCTTGGTTAATTATTCAGTTTTATAATATTGGGGTCGCTAACATTGACTAAGGAAATGTAAGGCTGTGTGACAACTCCCAGCTCCTTCTGGAAGCTCTCCTGCATGACCTTGGAATGCATGGGATGCTCCCTGAAGTTTAACTTGCCTGAGGTTATTCTGCTCACCAGAGGTCACCATTGCCTTCACATACGTTATATTAAACTTTTTGAGAAAAGTGCACAAACTTGGTTAATGAAAACCTGTGAAGCCATTTGACTAGGAGTTTGTTAAAAGGAAACAAATGGAAGTTTGCACAGCAGACAGCAATGGCTCTATCTTATAGCATGCAAGAGTTTGGAAAAAAACAAAAACTCTTTGTGAGCACCAGAAGGCTAGCAGGAAATATTTGAAAGAATAGCTATCAAGGTTATCTGCTTTATCATCTAAGGAAAGTGGATGACTGGACAGAAGAAACTCTGTCCAATGGATTATACTGCTCAGGAACAGATAAACTCCTTTTCATTGATTAAAAAAATTACTATCTGATGCAATGGTTGAAGCTAATAATGAATGTTACCATAAAAAGATTGATAGTTCAGGCATGTTAATCTTGCTCTAGTATGGTACATAGAAAGATTGTGGCCTTTTTGAACCACTATCAGATGTACCTTGGTAACAGTAACTGTGGATTTCCCACGCCCGATGGGCACGGAACGGCCCGGCAGAGGCCACTTCGGTGAGAAAGGCTCCCTGGCCCGTGGGCTCTGCGAGCACCCAAATTAAGGGGGGTGGATAAATTATAGGGTTTGATTCACCCAATTCCTTGACCTGAACAACGGCTCTGCTGAGAGAGCAAATCTCTAACCTCTGTTACGTATTAGGCAATTACTCACTCTGAGTTAAGCTTAATCTCTGGTGCAAATAGAAGCCATATTTACCCTAGCCTAAGCCTCAGACAATGGTCAGTGTTTGTCTTAGTTAATTAACTTCCCCAAGAGAGGTTCTCAATTAACCCGGGTAAATGGGTGATGTAATTTTCTGTCATATGACCATTCTACCATGCGCAGCCTTGGACATAATATATACTGATGATTTTCCCTCAATAAATCACTGGTCTTCGCCCCATCTTGCCTTGTGTCGTTCCTTTGACCAGTCTCTTCCGGGACCTCAAGGGCCGCTTTACGGCCCCAATTCCTACATCTGGTGACCCCGACGTGATCTACTCGAGAGTAAGCGACCCCCGAGCGGTCTACTCGTGAGTAAGCGATCAGCACAGCCAGGTTCTGCGCTTGAACCTTGTCCAATCATCCCGGAGGACAGAGCAGCAGCCCCAGTCGGAAAGCCATCCGATTGGGAAGACAGCTACGTGGTGAGGCATTACAGAGAGGCATCCTACAGCTTGCTCCCGACTTTCGCGGCGGCTTGTGCCAAAGGGAAAAACGCGTTCTGCTCAGGACAGCTGTGAGCCCCTGACAGCGCAGTGGCCACCAAGGGCCCGTGGCTGCAGTCCACGCTCTGAGCTCTACCCAGAAGCGTCGTCGCCAGAACCTATTGCCTGCCAAAGACGCGTCGACTCGTCCCGAGGAGGAATCTTCCGAGGACCCAATCGCAGGTAATATGGGGACCTGTCCTCAGCGACAGCGTCCATCCGCTAGCCAAAGAACTCGTGAGGGAGAGTTCAAGATCCTGGCCAGGATATTTAATTTGCATTTTCACAGCAGGGAGCTAGCGAGACTTTTGGTGTACCTAGGGGAACACTGCCTGCTTTACCCATCAGTGCCCCTTCAAGAATGCCGACTGCCACCACATAATATATACTGATGATTTTCCCTCAATAAATCACTGGTCTTCGCCCCATCTTGCCTCGTGTCGTTCCTTTGACCAGTCTCCTCCGGGACCTCAAGGGCCGCTTTACGGCCCCAATTCCTACATCTGGTGACCCCGACGTGATCTACTCGAGAGTAACCAAATCGCAGGTAATATGGGGACCTGTCCTCAGCGACAGCGTCCATCCGCTAGCCAAAGAACTCGTGAGGGAGAGTTCAAGATCCTGGCCAGGATATTTAATTTGCATTTTCACAGCAGGGAGCTAGCGAGACTTTTGGTGTACCTAGGGGAACACTGCCTGCTTTACCCAGAAGTAGGTACGTTAGCCCTTGAGCTCTGGGATCAGATAGGAGACTGCATTCAGCAACCCCCGAAAGCTCCAGAGGGCATAATTCGCACATGGAGCAAATGTAGGAAGCTCTCAGCAGAGGTAGACCCAGTCCGGATAGAGACCCAGAAAACCCCAGCGCAGTCAGAACCTTCAGCCCCAAGGAGTCTCTATTCGTCATTTCAGCTTAAGCAGGGCAGTGTAGGGAGCATTCCCTCAGTGGCAGCTGCAGACGTCACTGAAGGAATTCATGGCAAAAAGGGCCACATCGCCAAGGTCTGCAGGCAATGGAAGAAGCAAGTCCTGGAGCAGCACAACCGACCGAACCGGAAGGAAGTGTGCGCGTCGAAGATCACCGCCGAGGAGCCGTCCATCCGCCGTGTCTCCAACCGCTGCACACCATTCCGATACAGATGAAGGTGGATTCTGGTATGTCCTACTCCATCCTGCTCCAGGGAATTCTTGAGGATCCCCCCCCAAACTTCACCCAAAACTACGGGCTCTGAAGACATCTCTCTGAGACATGCAGGGTTCCCTGATTCCGGTCCTGGGGGTGGGGGATTTTTCCGTTGTGTTGAAAAACACAAACTGCTTACTTGGTGTGCAGTGGTTTGAGCCACTAGGGATTAGACTGTCCGGCATCAATGCCGTCCACGCTGACCCGGTGCAGGATGTTTGTAACACGCACCCAGCAGTTTTTGGAAAAGGACTAGGCAATTACAGGGGGCCCCCAGTGTCTTTCGACCTTGACCCAGCCATGTGGCCAATCCGCCTCAAGCCTTGCAGGGTGCCATTTGCCTTGAAAGACAAGATCGAGGCCGAGCTGGACAAACTGGTGGGCCAGGGGATTTTGGTTCCGGTGGACTCCGCAGAGTGGGAGACCCCTATAGGGTGGTTGGGGGTGGTGGGGAACATGAAGGATTCACCACTGCCCTCCCCATCACCTGGATAGCACCTCAGGCAGGAGGAGGTGGAGGCCGCAGCACCAGCTCCAGCATAATGGAGGGAACCAGGAACACCAACCTTGGACGAGCAGGTGTGCCGGCAAGGGGAAGCAGCATCCCATTTTTGGGGGTTGGTGGCCACCATTTCACCTGGAGGACCCATCCACCAAGCCAGCGGGAGGCAGCAGCACCCTCCAGTCACATGGGGGGCTGCCAGAGGCCTCCACATTCCCCACCCCACGGAGCCTTAGAGCAGCCAGCACCCTCCGGCCTCCTGGGCAGGCGTACAGGGGGCTCCTTTGGGGGGCCATGGCAATGAGGCCTGTGGACCATGCAGTGGTGACAAGGCCAGGTAACCGGTGGTGTGTGTGTGTTGTGCAAGTGTGTTGTGTCGTGTGTGATGTGCGTGGCTGCGGTGGGTTGCTGTGGGTTGCGTTGACTCACAACACCTGGTCCCGGTGGATGGGAGGCCAGGCGCCGCCGCTGCATCACTGCCTTCTGAGCCCCGGAAGGGCTCAAAGGACGCTGCCCCGCACTGCCTGAGGACTTAGCCCTCTTTCCTGGCCTGGCATTTGTCACAGGGAAGAGTGAAAGTGAACCCCTGGGCTCATATCGGCACGGTAGAGACTTTGTACAGTCTAGCGCCGTTGCCACCTTGTTTTGACTCACTTCCCTTGCTTGGTCTTGGCTGCAGGAATCCCTCTTCTTTTATTTTCTTTCGTGCTTTTTATGTTGTATGTTTACTGACATTGTAGCTTTTTTTTCTGCTGCTGCCTGCTGCAGGCAGCATGACCCAATGTGAACTGCTTGGAGTCTCCTTTGGGAAGAGACAAGTGGTATATAAATAAAACTTTATTATTATTATTATTATTATTATTATTATTATTATTATTATTATTATTATTATTATTATTATTATTATTATTATTATTATTGTTGTTGTTGTTGTTGTTGTTGTTGTTGTTGTTGTTGTTGTTGTTGTTGTTGTTGTTGTTGTTGTTGTGTGTCAGGTGCATGTGTTTTGTGACATGTGTGTTGTTTGTGTGTGTATTGTGTGGGTGTGTTGTGTGTGGGTATTTATTGTGTGGGTGTGTGATGTATTGTGTGGGGGGTAGTGTGTGTGTGTGTTGTGGCGGGTCTGTTTTCTGTGGGTGTGTTGTGTCATGTGTGATGTTTCTGGGTATGGTGGGTGGGTGTTGTGTGTCGGGTGTGTCTGTTTTGTGTTGGGGTGTAGGGGGGTTGTGCGAGTGTGTTGTGTCATGTGTGATGTATGTGGCTCAGGTGAGTGTGGGTTGTGTGTTGGGCGCATTTGTTTTGTGTCATGTGTGTGTTGTGTGTGTGTGTGTTCTCTGGGTGTGTTGTGTGGGAATGTGATGCGTCTCAGTGAAAATTTGGCCCAGGGCAACGCCGGGCACCCCTGCTAGTATTCAATTAATGTTCTTCTCACAGTAGGAGAGGTGAATGATAGAAATGTTAGAGGAAGAGGAGAGGGTGCACCAATGACAGCTATTCCATCTCCTTGCTTATAAAACCTCTTTTGTCTAATTTTTCCTGGTAGAGGCTGCCCAGTGACCCAAGCCTCAGGGGTAGCAGTGGTGTAATGCTGACTTACCAACATCTGCAATAAATTTAAGCGACTTCCACTTTGTAATCACCACAACCCCTCCTCCGGGCACATGTGCATGAATGTGTGTGTGTGTGTGTGTGTGTGTGTGTGTGTGTGTGTGTGTGTGTGTGTGTGTGTGTGTGTGTGTGTGCGTGTGTGCGCGCGCGCGTGCACACATACACAATCCCTTTACAAGCACTATAGCAGAACTACAAAGACCCCACTCATAGTCTTTACCATTTTTGACCAGAGCGCAAGACTGGATAAACATTGGACAAAGCACCCAGTTTGCTGTGCAACCTGCTTGGCACGTGCATTTTGTGTATGTCAGCTGGTTGACGGATTTATGGGGCCTCTTAATTAGCTACCATTTCTAGCCCAGAGGTGAACAACACACTCCTTCACCTAATTTTGTACATATACTCAGACAACCAGGGTATTCATTCTTTGTCTCCGTTATTGCTATGCCTGCACCTACAAATCAAAAGGACAGAGAGGGAAAGTCCAGCTAGTCACACTTGGGGAGAAGTAGGGTCAGTGGTGGACTTAGGGATGAGATTAGTGCAGGATGTTTTGCCAAAGGTGAATAGCTTCATGGGTCAGAATGGAAGGGGAAACAATGAAAGTTAGAAGCTTTAGAAGCCATATAGCCATCTTCAGTGATTCAAAACAACTTGATGCCACTCTTGCCATTGGTGGTGCTGCTGCTGCTGCCATCTTCTCTATCGTTGCCCTCCCTCCCTTCATTTCTGTGCAGTGGTGAGAGTTATGGGTGTTAAAGGGCCAGGTGGCAGCGAGTAGAAGGCAGGGACTCTCCCACCACCTCAGGCTCTCCCTCACCTGAGGTGATCCCCTCACTTTAGTTACTCGCCAGCTAGCCCCTACATTTCTACTGTTACAGAGGGGAGGCAGGCATGGGTGGGGGCATGGATTGTGGAACGGGGCATGACAGAAATATGGATTAATTGGGTAAAGCCAGGCTAACCATGTAATAGCTGTTGTATGCTGAACTCTCTGACTAGAAGGTCGGAGTTCGATTCCCAGGTACTGCATGATGGAGTGAGCTCCTATCTCTGTCCCAGCTCCTGCCAACCTAGCAGTTCGAAAGCAAGACATTGCAAGTAGATAAATAGGGACCACTTCGGTGGCAAGGTAAACAGTGTTCCGTGCACTACGGTGTTGAGGAATGCCTACCACACGTCCACGGAAAACGTCTGCTGACGCAGACAGCACGGGATCTTTGGCTATAAACAGAGACGAGCACTGAACCCTAGAGTCAGATGCAACTGGCTTTTGAGCAAGGGCGAACTTTACCTTTGTCCAGTGGTTGGAGTTGAGTTCCCTGCTGTGCTTCCTAAGAGATGAGCCAGCCTATGCCCAAATAGCAAAATGCACCCGACAGCTGCAAGTAGTCATTGAGTGTTGATATGCCAGTGAGGGCTCACATCCCATGTGGCTTTATCTCCTAGAGTGTACCATGCATAGGTGTAGCCCCTTGTCTTCCCACCCCAGCAACAAAGACATACTATTGGACAACAAAGGCAATGAGAAACTGCACTGTGTGTGTGTGTGTGTGTGTGTGTGTGTGTGTGTGTATAATTGCTGTTATTATCGACACAGGTTCTTGTCCAGTGGTGGCTTACCCATTAAAACATTTGCCTTAGGCTGCTGCTGGCCATCCCGCTGTTGCCTCTTTCCTTACAGGAACAGAGACCCTATACATATATGTATTGTAAATGCTCACATGCCCCCCATATCTCTCTCGTAAAAATATTCTCTTGTAAACGTATAGAATAACCTTCCACCTCAGAGAAACAGTGTTTTCTGTGTCACCAGTATTTTTTACCATTGTGCTCTGTCCTTTCATGTAGGAAGACGTCCTCTCTTGGTATCAGAATTCTGTGTTTCAAGGGCTATACCTCACACCCATCGATAAATAACCAAGTGAGCAAATGTGTCTCACATCAGAATTACTTGTGCGGAGTAACTAAGAAAACTCCCAGGGTGGGTTTTTTTTGTGTGTGGGTTGACTATTTTTTGAATAGAACTATGTGAGAAATTCTCATTTGTGGCTATAGCCTAGACTCCTTCAAATTGTTTTTTTGGCCAGAAAAAGAGACAGGGTAGGCTTTCGCAAGACTTTGGGACTTAAGATAAATATTTAGATATTTCTAAACCATTGCCAGATGTGTGAGTCTCTTATCTTTGCCACTGCCTCAGGTCCCATGTGGTTCAGAGCTTGTGGGTGCCAAAATTCATTTGACACCTCCTCCCCCCCCCAGGCAACTTCCCCCCAGTTTATTATTAGTGGTACAGCTGACTGGAGGAGGGCCAATTCCATTAAGTGGAGTGTGGCAAATATGGGGCACGCTGCTGTCCCTCATCAACATAAAGCCATGTCCAAAACCTGTAGTGAATGCCTTGCCTTTTGTGTGTGAAAGAGTTAGGAACTACAGCTGCGGCCAAATGTACAATAAATAAACTTGGTTATAACATCCACAAAAGTTTGTCTATATAGCTACACACATGCAGCCCTACTGGAATTTTTTTAAAAAGAAAGAAAAGAAACATTTTTGTTGGCTTTCAAACATCTTTGACCTGATTTTCCTCCTCCCCACATTGGGATTTTTCAGCACTCCCAACCCTTCTCAGGCCATGTTTTCCCAAAGCTGGGCATAGAGTTGCGTTTATACTTTTGAAGTCAGCTCTTTAAAAAAATATAGGTGGTTAATGTCTTCAGTATGTATGAAATATACCATATGCTGTGAAACAAAAGGGTCTCTGTGCTATTAAAGTTTCAGCCCCACACTCTCCCCTCCCTTTCCTTCTCTCCCCGCTTTCACCCTTCCTTCCTCTGTTTCTGCTCAGGCAACTAGGAGGGGAGGGGAAAGGAGGGAGAAGGAAAGAAAAACCCAGTTGCTCTCTGAGATGCAGACTGAGGTGGATGGAGAAGGACGCATGGGCTGGACAGCCTGTCAGCATTGTCAGCTGTGGGGCATCATTTGACTGCAACAGGTAAGGCAGAGTGGAGTGGGGGCACTAGCAAGAGCCAGAAGAGAAATCTTTCTCAGGATACTAAGTGGGAAATAAAGTAGCAAAGTTAGATATGTTTCACAAAGGTGAGTGGATGGGAACCAAAAGGCTTAACATGTCTCATGATCAGAACCTGATTATTGGAGAAGTCTAGGAGGTTCTTTCTTCACAAGCACTGCTTTGTCATGATGCTGAGGCAAAGGATTTCCCCCCCTGCCATCCCAGGCTGAAGGGGGCATTGCTCTCTGCGGGGAAGCTGAATGAGGATGTCATCACCTCGTTCTTCAAGCTGTGGGGACTGTCCTCTTGATCATGCTTAGAGTCATAGTGGACTGTCTGTCCTTGGCTATCTGAAAGCTGAAGGACTCCACTTAAAAGATACACACTTCTAAGTTATCTATTCATCTTCTTCTGACTCTTTATTGAACAATGTGCCTTGTGCTGTATGTTGGGCAGTGATATAAAGTCCAGGAGCAACACGTGATTTCATGGGAAACCAATCAACATGGCTTGTTGGATTTCATTACTTAATGGAACATCATGGAAGAGTTTGTGTGTGCGCTCTTTTTAAAAGCATCAATAGTGCAAGCCAACTCAAGTTCATTTACCTTCTCACAACTATGCATAAAATCTCTTTTGGAGCTGCTGGATTGGAATAAAATGCTTGAGGAGGTACAACATGTGTATTTGTATTTTAATTACCATTATTAGCTCTAGTTTGGGCTATTTTGTAAACCCATACACCAGCCAATGGTGTTATCATACATTTGTCTACTCAGCCCAGGTAAGTCCAATGAGGTTTACTGGAGGTAAATGAGTAAAATTTTACAATGAGTAAAATTTCAGCCTGAGCTTCACATTTGTCTTGTCAGAGATGTGCAGAATACCTCCCTAGCCACATACCCCAAATATGATTGGGGAAAATAAAAATAAATAAATACCATGCCAGAGAAATGATAATACAACACACACTGGAAGTTTTGTTGTTCTCATTTGGTCTACCTTCTACCATCTCCATCTATCTCACAAAAAATTGCACAAATAATTTTAGAAGGAGATCCCAGGAGTCACCCCCTTGAACACCTCTCGATTTTGTAGCAAAACTGATGCAGAGTAAAACAAAAAACCCTGCTAGCATCAGCTTTTAGAATAGATGGACCCTCCAGGGGAGCGAAGCCATCAGACTGTGGTGCCCTGCAGCTCTAGCATGAGGCAGATGGTTCAAAGGACACCATGACGGAGGATATCAAAAACTGCCAAGAGGCGAGGGAGAATCAATAAGGCTGCAGACCTCTTCCCTTCCTTCTCTTGCCATAGATCACCTATGAGAGCAAATAAGGCAGGTTCTGTTCCAACCAAAATCTGGCAGGCGTTTAAGACTGTGGTGGGTAGAAATAATCTGTATTTATTCAGGAATGGCTGGGGTTACACAGGCTTTGGCCATTCTGTACATGACCTGAACACTGGATCGTGATTGGGAAAATGAGAAGTGCAAAATCTACATCTCTCCTGACAGTGAACATCTGCAGAGCGCTGTCCACTGGCTTCTCCTAAAACATTTCCAAATGCTGGATTCTCTGAGCAAATTACAGTGAGGTTCCTCCTCTCCCACAGGAAGAACAAGCAAGCTTGGGCATTTCCCAGGCTTTCTTTGTGGAGACACTAAGTATTTCATATCAGTCATCAGCTACGGCACAACCCTTACAACTATTTCTCAGTTAATACAATGCATAATTATTTTAAAGCTCTTGCTTTGAAAGGCAGTCTCACTGGGTGAGATCTTCTGTTTAAGCTTGATGGCGTTGATGGGAAGTCTGGATTACTGCCACAGAAACTGCATGGTCATGCTGCCCTGTGGCAATGCTAGGGCTGGGCCATGCTAACACTTATGCCACTGTGGTAAAGCTTGTGCCTAGAACTATATGGTTTCACCTTAAATTCAGCTGCCAGGCTGGTGCTTGGTGGTGTCCACCTATATTACTTGAAAATTGGGGGAGGGCAGGAGAAGGTGAGTGGAATCCCTGTCTGTCTGTGTCCCTGTTTAGCTATAGCTCAGAGTAGGAAGTTACCTTTTGAACTACAACTACCAGAGTTCTACAGCATGACTAATGAATTCAGGAAACTGTGGTCCAAGTCTACAGCTTCTTCAAGATCAGTAGTGATAAGGTCTGGATGTGGTTGTACTGGGCAAATTCCTACTAATAATAATAATTTTGTATCAGAAATTATTCTGGGTAGAAAGGATTTTTGCTGGAGAAACTCCACTCATGGGACACCTGAATGAGGCTCCTATCATATCGCCAAGATCTTTTCCTACCAAAATAGTGTCTATTTATCTATTTGCAATTTCTTGCTTTCAAACTGCTAGGTTGGCAGGAGCTGGGACAGAGATGGGCGCTCAAATCATCATGCAGTACCCGGGTCTTGGACTGTCAACTTGATGGCCTTCCAGCTAACAAGACAAGTTTCTTAACCACTGAGGATGTGACTAAATGGCCAAATTATAATGGGCTGGATAAACAGGGTCATTTAAGGTCCTATAGAGGTGTGGTACATCCTGTGGTGCATTGACATGAAAGGATTGGGTAGTTCCAGATCAGTAAACCATATCACACCTAAGGTGATCTTATTTGGTCCTCCCTCCATTTAAAGGGAAAGAGGGGAAAGGGGAAAACAACGATTTTCCATGGGGGGAATAGGAGGAAGCATCAAATTTAAGGGAAAAAAATTCTAAAAAGCATAACGCATCACTGCTACATTTCTAGGGGTCGTAGGAGGGGGGGTGGCTTGGGTTTTTTAAATCTGTTTTTATATGTTTTTAATCTGTTGTAGTCACCCTGAGTCGGGTTCGCCTGAGTGGGCGGCATATAAATAAAAAAATAAATTAAATTAAAATTAAGAAACAACCTTTGCTCCCCCACCCCCGAACCAGGACGAAGCGTTCAATTTCCCAAGATCATAAAGTGGCTCAAGCAGGCATGTCAGACAGTAAATAAAACAAACAAAATAAAGACAAAAACTTAGTGGCACTTTAAAGACTAACTACTGTATAATACAGTAATGGCGAACCTATGGCACACGTGCCAGAGGTGGCACTCAGAGCCCTCTCTGTGGGCACCCATGTAGTCACCCCAGCACAGAGTTTGCCCTGCCCTCTGCCCAGCAGCCCAATGGGAGCGCTTCATCCCTCCCCAGCACGGAGTTCACTCTGCCCAGCAGCCCAATGGGAGCACTTCCACCCCACAGCACAGAGTTCACCCCGCCTCTCTGCCCAGCAGCCCAGTAAGAGTGTTTCCTTCTTCCCTTGTTGCTGTGTTGGCACTTTGCAATAAATAAGTGGGTTTTGGGTTGCAGTTTGGGCACTCGGTCTCTAAAAGGTTCACCATCACTGGTATAACATGTTAAGAAGTTCCATTGGCACTTTGCTGTTGTGATCCATGTTGCTAATTTCGTAACTTGCAGGAACTTGTGAACAAGATTTATGCAGATTTTGTTACACTGATAATTATAACTAACAGGATTTTGGCCATTCCACGCTGCCTTGTTGTGCTCCTGCTCCAATATTAAGGTCTTCATAGAGCTATCTTGTGGTGACATTTGAAAGCTACCAAACTATTAATTGTCATAACTTTTCTTTTGAAAAGACATAATGGGGTAGATGATGAATCCCTCAATTACAGTTGAGGAATCTATTAATTATTTTATTATCTGTTTTCAGAAGAATTTTTATGACAAACAATATTTAATTATTATTTATTTACTCAAAAAAATTGTATCCTATCCAGCCTCTGATTCCAGGATCATGTCTGCATCAATATAAATCTAATAAAGCAATTGGCTAAAACTTTGAAGCAGGTGTTAATACTGTACCTTACAACAAATCCTTTCACAGATCTTTTCGCATTCTGGAATGTTCACTCCCACTTAAAGGAAGCTTCTTTTATGACTTATAGAGCTCTAACTTGCTTCAGTCCTGCATTGCTGAACAGCTTATTTCTCCAAAAAAATTTCTCGTGGTCCTTGAAAACCACTGTGGATACTGCCCTGGAGGTATATCGTCTGCCTGCCAAAGTAGAACATCAAGGACATGGGAGGGGCCACCACCAGTCATAGCTCCCCTAAGCCTAGGCCTATTGTTTGGGAGGTGATGCAAAACTGCTTTGTTCAGACTTGTCTAAGTGACCACAGACAAAAGAAGATCAAATTTTAACACATCAGATTTTGGACTGTTAACCATTTCCATTGTGATGACAATAATACTATTTGATTTTGTTCATTTGTACATTGTGTTTTTTCTTTCCACATCATCCTTACTACCTGAGTTGGCCATAGCCATTTAAGATATAGATATTTCAGAGTTTAGGGGGGAAATACAGACAACAAGGCCCAGAACCTCCCAAACAATCTAACCTCTAGTTATGTTTGCTGTGGAATTCTGACAGTTACAATCTGGAAAAGGAACTTTCTCAAAGTTCTGAAATGTGTTGAAGCCCATTCCAAACAGTTGTTTACACTCTCCTAGGTTACCTGCTGTTTGGTTTAGGTAGGGCTGAACTTATGATTCACTGAGGAGGAATCGTATCTGGTAAGTGAAGGAAGATGTCAATGCACTCAGAACCAGCATGTGGATTTCCCACAGCCACTATGTGAACCGAATACTAGACTTCAGGCTCATCCAGATGGGGAAGAATTGCACACCAACCGGCTGTAGTTGGTTGCTGCTTGGGGTCCAAACTAAACTTTGAAAGTTCTCTCTGGGAAATCACCAACACCCTTGCAAAAAGGGTTCTAGACATCTACATCTGTGCTGTAGCTTTGGTTATGATACTGGAACCGTAATTGAAAGCTTCTGGCTGACCAGGAGCATGACTATCTCCTCCTGAAACTACCTCCATCTTTGTTTATAAGCAGGAGTCAGAAAGCTCTTCCCCTAGATATCCTGGATCACAGCACTATAGCACCTATGATACACAGGAATATTGACTGGATCTACTTTGGCCATGGGGAGGAAATAGAAAACAGTATGGTTCAAGACTCTGCCCCACTCCCCCAGACAAATGATGACCAAATAAGTTATGCCTTGCAGGGAGAAAAAGCAATGAAAGTCTGCTAACCTTTGCTGTTGAAGGTAGATTATTTCTAAGGACTAGAGCAGGGGTGCCCAAACTTTTCGGGCTGTGGGCCATTCACGTGGTTGAGCATGCTGGTCACATGGTTCCTCCCACCCAGAAGCAGAAGTAAAACACACATGCACAGTCACATTATGCACATGCTCATTTTACTTCCACTTCCAAGAGCAGCGAGGGCAGCACAGGCCAGATTAATTGGCACCACAGGCCATAGTTTGGGCACCCCTTGGCTAGAGCAAGGTGAGGACCAAGTTCAAGGAGCAAGAATTCAAGCAAGGCACAACAACAGTCCATAGCAATCAGGAACTGGACAGCAGTTTTCAGAAGTGGAAATCAGGAAGAAGGCAGGAATTCTAGAAACGAGGAACAAGGCAAGAGGTCCAGGAGCCAAGCAACTACAAGTATGCTGACCTCCATTGCTGAGACAGAATATCTTCAAGGGCTGGAACAAAGCAAGGACAGAGTTAAAGGAGCAAGGATTCAGGCAAGGCACAACACCAGTCAACAGGAGTGAGAATCAGGAATAAAGCAAAAGAGCCAAATAACTGCAAGCCCGCTGACATCCATTGTTGAAGCAGCTTTTGGGAGGAAGGGCTGGTTCTTATACAGCTAAGCCACCCAGCATCTCCAGGTGGAGTATTTTGTTGTTCAGTCGCACAGTCAAGTCTGACCCTTTGCAATCCCAAGGACCATCGCATGTCAGGCTCCTCTGTCCACTATCATCCTCAACCCACTCAGATCTCCATCCATTGCATCAACAATGCCATCTATCCGCCTCATCCTCTGGTGTCCCCTTTTTCTTTTTCCTTCTATTTTTCCCAGCATCTCCACTGAGTCCTCACTTCTCATTTGGTGGCCAAAATACTTGAGCTTCATCTTCAGTATTTATCCTTCAAATGAGCAGTCAGGGTTGATTTCCTTCAGGATCAACTGATTTGTTCTCGCAGTCCAGGGGACTCTCAATAGTCTCCTCCAGCACCACAATTCAAAATCATCTATTCTTCTGTGTTCAGCCTTCCTTATGGTCCAGTTTTCACAGCTATGAAGGACCATAACCTTCCCCAGGGCTCTCAGGTGTGGCTTTGCAGTTGCAGCAGGGTGAGGGTCCAGTCCTGCGGGACTTAGAGCAGCTGCTTCCAGGCTGGAGAATCCAGTCCTGCAGAACTGCAGCTGTAAATCCTGACAGGTAACAGGTGAGTGGAATCATATTTAGATAAATAGCCATAGCTACCATTCCTTTCTCCTGAGTCCCCCAGCCCTGCCATTACTACCATAGTCTTAGTAACAAATATGAATTCTCCATTTGCAGTTCTTTATTGTCCCACTTTTTCCTGAAGCAGTTGTCATTGGTATAAAAGATTGGAGGTCAGAAAAAAGGCCTTTTCATTTAAGGAGGGGGAATTATTGTGGTAAGAACTAGAGAAAGGTCTGTCTCCACTTCTTTCCCAATGTACTTTGTCTTGTAGGATTGGACATCGAAAACAGGACTGGGTCACTGAGTGAGATTCTCAGTTCATAGATACACTCCTGGTAGGAAATAAGCAAAAAAAGGAGACACTGTGGATGAGAAGGGAAAAAAATGAGAATTCAATTTAAAATAATCTCCCACATCTAGTCTGTCTTTGTCCAAGTTTTAAAAGCAGCTCTGAGTGCTTCCTCAGATCACATTACTGGATAAGCACATGGACTTAATGAAATCCAGTGCATCTCAAGACAAATGCAACACAAGCCAGACAACATCCCTGAAACCTACTAGTTTCCTTTTATGAGGCACCTTTTGCCCCCATCCCACAGTGCCTCTAGCCTAAAAATTCAACTAACTCTGTTGCCCAGCTAGTACTAGGTTAAAAAAAGCAGGAGCAATAAACAATTTGAGGACAGAGAGAAATTGGTGGTTTAAAAAAGCAATTAAAGTTTGGACAGACATTTGGAATACTTGTGTGTGCACTTGTTTTTGAAAGGGAGTAAAATAATTGGATGGAGCATAAAAATAAACAATGGAAGTATGAAGGAAAATAACAGTCCTGTTATCCTATTTTTCCTCCAACATATCTAGCCAAGATGAACAACTGAACCTCTAACCAAGCTCCAATAGTTCACCTAGCCAGCAAGAACCATTTTAGGCCCAAGCTAGTTGAGGCTATTTTGAAGGACTCATTGTTTCCTTCTCCATTAAAAGAAAATAATATTTAACAAATATTCAGTGAAGACTGAAATAACTGGGCACATGATGGCACTTTTCAAATACATACAGTGGAACCTCAGTTAACAAATTTAATGCATTATCCAGGACCTTTTGTACTACGAAAAATTTGTAAAGTGAATTTCCCTAGGAATGCATTGAAAACCAATTAATCGGTCCCGGGGAAAAAATTGTTAACCGAGCCACTATTTTCTATGGATTTCCTTTTGTTATGCAATTTTTGTGTTAACCAAGCCATTTGTTAAGCGAGGTTCCACTGTACTTGAAAGATAATAATAAAGAGGAGGGGCATGACCTGTACTCAATTATTCTAGAATGCAGGGTAAATAATAATGGGCTCAAACTACAGGAAACTAGATATAGGCTGATTATCAGGAAAATCTCCTTGACTGTTCGACCAGTAAGATAATGGAACCAATGACCTTGGGAGTATGGTAAGCGCACCAACACTGGAAGCATTCAAGAGAGAATTGGGCAACATCTGCCATATCTGCCATGAGTTGGATTCCTGCGTTGAGCAAGAGAGTTGGGCTCAATGAACTCAGGCCCCTTCCAACTCAGTGATTCTATGAACAAATAATTACTGTAATATACGGTCCAAATTCTTACTACTGTACTAGCAAATATGGTTAGAGACAAACAAATGCATATGTTTACATATATTTCTGAGTATTTACATAAGAACATAAGAACAGCCTTGCTGGAACAGGCCACAGCCCATCCAGTCCAGCATTCTGTCTCACACAGTGGCTCACCATTTCCTTCAGGGTATTTCCAAGGAGATGCCTTCACCTGCTTAGGATTCCCGGGAAATGGCATTGAGAGATATCCTGCCTATCTCTCCAACCCGGAGGTTGTCCTTAAGTATCCATAATTATAGCCATTGATACCCTTGTCCTCCATGAACTTGTCTAATTTATATCAGGATAGTTAGCTACCAGTGTCCTGATGTTCATATCCTGCTGCTTCAGCCCCCCAATAGCCGCACTCACCAGATCCAGGCGTGCCATTTGGAAACCAAGGCTATGATCACATTAATTGTCCTTATTTGTGCCTCAGCAGCCCATTATGAGTCCAGCTTTTGCAATATTCAGAATGATGCTACTAGAGAGAAAACAAGACAAACCTAGTAGATGCAGGGTGTTACTGGACAGCGAGTCTATCCTGGGTTGCTTTGGAGTTTCCTTTAGCAGTTAAATTGCTGTTGTTATTTACATCGAATGCTTAATCATCCCAGGCAATTTGGGAGGCAAGAGTCCATGTCCAACCTCAAATCACTATAGTTCTCACCAGGATCAGAGGTGGCCCACCCTCTTCTGTCATTAACATCACTCTCTTCCCAGTCTACTATTTTTAAAAATTGGCAAATGACATAGTGCTGAATTTCTATAACAACTTCTGAAGCTGTGGTACTCATCTGACATAATGCTGAACTAGGAACACATAATATTAAAAATTGTTTGGAGGACAGACAAGAGGTACTTAATCCTCCAGTGTAACATTGTATGGCAGTACAGGTGGAATACCCTCCTCAATTGAGCACCTCATCTCTCTCCTTCGAACACTTTTTTCGTTGTGCTTTTCCACCCTGATTCTATCTCAGACAACCGCTAAAATTTCAGAAGTTGTTACATCAATTCAACACTATGTTGCTTGCAAAACCTACTGTCAACTGCACACTGAGACAAACCTGCCATTGCCCCTTTGAACCAATATATGTGATCACACAAGCCAGAAAGCAAAAAAATGATACGAGTGGAATCTCTACAAAATAACACTAGTTCCTGTCAGCTTTACAAAAAGCATTAAAGGCCTATGAAAAATGACCAGGCTTATTTGTATTCAGCTGTAATTAATGGAAAAATACATTGATTTTAATGGTGCCAACTTTGACACAAACCATGGGCAAATTGTAATCTCTAATATTTGCTTACAAATATTTGGACTAAGCTACATTTATTTCATAATGTAGAAAATGTGATAAAAAGTATAATTGACCTCCATTCTTGATTAGGTAGAGATGATCCTAAATCAGTCTGGGATCAACCACATTTTAAGATGACGCTTTGCACTTCATAGATTCACAGCTTATAGGGAAAAGGATATCTTGGCATATGACCAACCTTCATTCAGTGACAATATTTCATTCAGGCATGAGCCCACAAGCCTGCAGAAAGCTGACCACTTATCTTCCCACATTGTCAAAATGGATGTCACTAAAAATATTTTTCTTTTGAAAGGAACAGCAGAAGTCTATGTTCCTATTTTTCAGCCATGGTAATCTTAAACCTCATTAAATGGTGTTAAACCACCCTGATCTGAAGCTGTGTGTACAGTTCTATGGGCAAAAGGTATTTATCACCTCATATTTATAACACTGATCAGCTTTTACATTAGAGGCAGTTCTGTTTTTAGCAATATTTTGCTTCTTGCAGTGTTTATGAGACACAAGTGAAGGAAAGAAATACAACCTGGGTGGTGTGGGTTCTTCAGAGGGAAGGAATCACAATAATCTGCGCACTAATGAGGGCAAGAGTTCATAAAGATTAAAAAGTCATAAAAAGTTTAGATGAATTGATGTCATCTTCATCTGGCAGGAAGATTGCTATCTAATACTAAGTGCTCAGTAATTGCTAAAAGCTAGTGGACATGTCTTGTTTTAAGAGTACCATTTGTCTATATTTTATGAATACAATATGGGTGTCTATAGTGAAGACTTTCTTCATGTTATTCAAGTTATATAATCTTTAGCAGTTCAGAACCAAGACACACAACAGTTAGAAAGAACTTAGATATTCCCTTTCTGCTGTTGCTACTCTACATTATATTTATTATTAGTTCCAAAGTAAAGGTGAATGGAACCAGAATGTATTCTAACTAGTTCTTTGTATTACCTCATTGATAGCCAGTCTCATAATTAGTTATTGTACATTAAGCTATGTTGTAATGGGCTTGCAATGAGACACGTGAGGCAGCCATGTGGCGAAGTCCAGCCCTGACCTGAGTCAGGGGTACGTATTTATTCCCTGCCTGAGGGTGAAGACATGTGCCTAGGGCAATCGTGCCACCCCCTTACAGAAGGGCATTTCCCCATGGCCCAGCTACAACGGTGGCTCTGGAGACTGCCTTGAGGTTAATGGACAGCCCGCAGTTAATTGCCTTGGGCTGGTGAAGCCCATTGTTCCTGCCCTAATCTCGGAGCCTATGTGGATTGACCCCAGGCATCTAACTTTGTCCCTTGTTTGCCCCTGTCTGCTTGCCTAGCTCTATTTGCCCTCAGCCTGGGCCATTGCTTTCCCGCGGGCTGGGCTTGAAGCCTGGCCCATGGAAAGGAAGGGCAGCGGCGGTGGGGGGGTTTCCTTACCGTGGCCTGTGTTGCTATGATGCGCTGCGTTTTTTACTTTTATTTTTCGTGCGCCGGCTTCCTCAGCGTTTTGCGTGCTCATGGCGCGCAGGATGCTGGGGCTTGTAGTTTGCCGTGTGCGATTTCAGTTTGTGCAGCGGTTTTTTCCTGCGGCTTCTTTTTGATTGGCCACGGCGCAGTTCCAAACATTCCTTTTGATTGGCTCTGGTGCGGCGCGGCACAAGGAACATTGGGAATTGAAGTTCCCTTTTTTTGTTTGCGTCCGGGGGGCTCCTGCCCCACTGGCACAAAATTCAACCTGACAGTTACCTGCGAACCCTGGTCGGGCAAGTGCACGGAGGCTCAGACGGGGCTAGTGAGGCCTGGCTAAACATCCTTTGTCACATTCCAACGGTTAACGCACAGATTTATAGGTATAGATCTAAATGAATTAGATAGATGTCATTGCTATCCAATGGGTTTTGCTTGATGTCATTGCTATCCAACGGGCTTGCTTGATGGTTAAGGCACCCAGCTATGCTCCTGGAAAAAGGATATAAAAAGCCAAAGCAGAATGTGGTCTTTACTCAGTTCTTTTTAGAAACCATTTCCAGACTGAGCTCTGCTGGCTATGCATGCAAGCAGTAAATTAAACTCTTTGCTGTTTTTCACCTATCGTTTGGTATCTGTCATTCTTTGGCCTGATATAGCCACTACACTACAGTTATTAGGATATTCATATCTGCTATGTTAGAAGAACAGTCCCTTGTCTGAAGGATTGTGTTGTCTGTTTCAAGGGCTGTGACATCCAAATTTGATTGAAAGACTAAAAATCACAGCCGTTAAAACAGTGGTGGGATCCAGCAGGTTCGCACCAGTTCACCAGAACCGGTAGCAGACATTCTGGCTGGCTCCGCCCATCCAATTTTTGAAATAAAGTAGTCCTAATTTGGGTGCAATGTAGGGCTTTCCCCATGGCCACGCCCACCATACCATGCCCACAGAGTAGGTAGTAAAATATTTGAATCCCACCACTGGATTAAAAGCAGGGGACTTAAAGTTGCCATTCCACAGTTATCACCTTGAATTCACAAGTATGTGAGTCACAAGTTCACAGTCTACTACAATATGGTGAAATATATTGGATTTTGACTTTTAAAAATTGTGTTTATAATAATCATTTCTAATTTTTTATCTTTTAATATGTGCAAATCTATATTGTATTGCTTTCTTTTGAAGCTAATTTTTGTTTGTAATGATGATGATGTCTTATTGGGCATCCTGAACTATATACTGGCCAAAAGTAAGTAGAAAAAAGGAATGGCCAAGAGGGAGCGAATCATAGGTTCAATAATATAGACATAAGAACTTTGAGCCTGTATTCTTGAAAGTAAGGCATGGGTATTCAAATTGCAACATCTATCATGATATTGGGAATGCATGTGGCAACTCATTAATTATGGGCAATTCACTAGTTATGCTACTAGCCTTACACTAGTTTTATGCTAGTGTTAGCCACAGTGGCTTTGTGGTTAAGACACTGAGCTTGACAACTGGAAGGTCAGCAATTCAGCAATTCATGACCCAAGTGTTGCATGACAGAGTGAGCTTCCATCATCTGTCCCAGCTCCTGCCAACCTAGCAGTTCAAAAGCAAGAAATTGCAAGTAGATCAATAGGTACCACTTTGGTGGGAAAAGGTAACCGTATTCCATGGGCTTCAGCATCTAGTCATGCCTGCCACATAACTACAGAAATGTTTGCAGACTCACTACCCCCTGGAGTCTGATACAACTGGCTTTTGAGCAAGGGAGACCTTTACTTTTAAGGCTAATAGCATAAATAGTGAATTGCCTTTAATTAAAACTGCAGCACATTTCTGGCCAGTAATTTCTTTTAAAAGTCTATATAGAAGTTTTATTGATGTATGTGATAATGATATTTTTGTGTGTTTACATGTTAAGTTTCAAGATATTTTTTTTAAAAAAAAGTCCATATAGAAGTATAAACTGGCATTTGCAAATTTCATACATTTCTATACACTCTTTAGTCCTCCTTTCGGGGTATACAGAAAGAGCCTCTTCAGAGATTATGGTATTTTTGAACCACAATCGTGCATATCCTAGTAATGGCAACCTTGTGTTGCCATCTAATCTTTTTCACAGTAGAGCAAGTGAAAGGAACTGCAGAATGAAATCATCCAAAGGTGCCTTCGTTTTGGCAGTTTCACATCTGGCCTAGACATGGAAGAAGAAGAACTCTTCCTTTTTATGTTGCATTTCTTCTCTCTCTCCTTCTCTTCCTAATATAGAAGTACCCACCCTTTCAAGTTCTGGTGGAGTAGGGAAAGAGCTGTTAAATAGAATTGCTCTCAAGATGTTCATTGAGCTCAGAAGACTATCTCTCTACTAGACACAACTGATACTTCATGTCTCTACCTATTACTTGCCATTTGTCATCAATACTTGTTCTTGGGGATGGGTAAAAGACTACGTGGGTGGTCCAACAAGGGAGCTAGGACCTTTTGGCTTACAGTACTTGGAGAGTTATTATATTAGGCTGCAACAGATGGGACGTCGCAGGTGCAGGGCTCTTCTCTCAGCTTTGGCTGTGCTCCACATCTTGTTCATAGCTCCACCTGCAATGGCATCTTAGATATCAACTCTTGCATCATTAGGCATAGGCTGCATTTCATTCTCCTGACCTCTGGATTGACTGTTTGCCCTGCTGAAGTGATTTATAATCCAGATTGAGGTTGTAATATGTCCTCCGATGCATAAACATTCAACAACAAACAGTTTTGCCTTATTTTTATCTGCCTTTCAAAGTGGACTAGACTACTACTTTTTTCTAACCAGATTGCTAGGCTTGTACATAGGAAAAGTGAGTAATGTGAAGCCAAGGAACACATTTGAGAAGATAAGGTGACAGTTTTTTGTTTTTGGCAAAGAGCAGGCCTAGGTGAGTGTCGTTTAGGATCATACTGTCAAGGAAAGGGCTTTGAATCAGAAATGTAAAGGACATTCACTAGCTTCTTCATTTCCTCCCGTTTGGGCTGTCTTGGACAAGATGTCGCAAAGAGGAATTCTCTTCGTTATTAAATGACAGCAAGACAAACGGTGCCATTTTCTCTTGTTCAGGTCTCCATAATTAGTGAAAACCATTACTACATGAAGCCAGGATCTTTCCTCTTTGAGAAGCAAAGCATAGATGTACAACAAGCAAAGCCATACTGGTTGATTGTTTAAAAATATGCAAACAATCCATCCAATGTTTCTATTCCTTAAAAGCCCATGCAACAGTGCCACAGCCACTGTAATTTCACATAATTTGAGTTCATTGTACTGGAGCATTATTTCCACAAGTTTCCATTTATCAAAGTTTTGCTTTTATATTTGCATAGCCATTTGATGCTCTTCATTACACTGTATTGGAACAAGGATCTTGATTACAAGACCAAACTACTGTGTTTATTGACCACCTAACTCTCTAATATTTAGCTCTTGTGCTCCTTTGTGTTCACTGTCTCTTCCCTTTAACACCCTCTTTCCCAGGAGAGAAAAGAGATAATGAGCCAATCAGCTTCAAGTATATTTGCATACAACATAAAGAGGATATTTCTGTGGTTTTCTCTTAAACACACAGTTTTAAAAAATGAAATTGAGGCACACAAGGCTAAGACAGTAGACAATTAACTGATATACAGTAGACCCTCACATAACGATGTTACTTGGTTCCCCAAGTTGTGTTGTTATGCAGAAAAGTCATTATTTGAATAATGACAAAAACGTCATTATTCGAATAACGACAGTAAAAATAACGTCGTTATTTGAATAATGACATTTTTGTCATTCGAATGATCACGTGGGGTGCATCAGTAGCATCATTAATAAAAAATGACGCTATTCAAATGGGTCGTTAGGCGGGGGTTCACTGTAAGTGTAAAAAACAGTTCCATGAAAAATCACCATAATATGAAATGTTGTTACAGCATAGAATGGGAAAGAGATTTAAAATAGAATTATCACAGTAAGGCTGACTTGCTGCCTTCTTCCCCATGAGGGGCAGTAGTGCTAATGGCAGTGCCTAGGGGGTGCTTCCTCCTCCACCAGGGTGAGCCCAACACTCCTCTTTGGCTCTGGTATGAGGAACATATCTCATAAATAAAGATATAGTAATACAATAATATACAGGAGATCTACATGCCCTCTGGATTTTTTAAAAAATACAGATTATTAAAAAAATACGTGATGGCGGGAAAGAGGGCTAAATTATGGGGTTTTTCCAGGCAAAACAGGATACTTGATACCTATGGTCTTGTTTTCTGTAGACTGGTCTTGGGCCAATCTATTAAACTGTGCTAGAGGTTAGGACATTCCAATGGAAATGTTACGGAGGACCATTTTTATTATCATCACTCACATATTGAATAACTTCACGTCTAACATGATTAGAAGGTACAGTTTAAATTTCCAACAATAGGGCCAGCCTTAGAATTCTTTGGAGTTGCACTCTCAGTGAGTTCCATACCATTGTTCACATTCAGCAATGGATACTCAATTTTTTTGTTGCCATCCAGAGCTTTATGGTGTAGGAAGGTGTTCCAGCCTTCTTCTACACCAGAGAATCCTTGAAGACTGCAGAGAAGATAGTCTCTTTCTTTTCTTGAAGGAACAAAATAGACAAAAAACTTGGTTAGGGTGAGTTTGGGCAGTGAAATAACAAGACGGAGGTGTGGGACATGCCTGCAGCCCACTGGTCTATGTTTCCCGACCTTGGCCCAAGCTAAAACGCAGAAACCACAATGTGTTTGTAATATTCTCCATTTTGGAGTGAGATTAGGAGAAAGGATGTGTAGTCCTTTGTGTTAAGAGGCAAAACAGGAATTTTTTTTTTAAAAAAAAGCTTTTTTCATCTTCCAAAGCTGCTTTCTTCTATTGTGGTTAACATTTGAAAAATCTGGATAACACTTGAAAAAACAAACATGTATTAATGATGGTTATAGAACATGCTGTATTTCCATTAACTTTACATCAGGGCTTGGTATATTCTTCAGTTTAAAAAAAACTTCAGATTTCTACATCAATACAGAATTTGCATTTACATGATTACTATTTTTGGCCATCTTGAGGAATCTATGCAGGGCGATGAGGCTCCAGCCTTGACTATTAAATAGCTTAACTGTCCCAAACATCCATAGCTCTTTGCAGGTTTCAAGCATTTCCCCAGACATTACATACACTCTGTGTAACCATGATGCACGAACCTGGATTGCATGACTGTTCAGTTTCATTTCATTTCATTCATTTCATTTGATTTATATCCCGCCCTACTCAACAAAAATGTGACTCAGGGCGGTTTACAACAGAGAATGTACATTACAATTACAAGTTACAAAGTTACAAAATTACATATCAGTATAACAATACAATCAATTACAAGTTACATATTGGTATAACAAGTGCTGAACAAATGTAGGAATCTTCTTCTTCCATGTCTAGGGCAGACATGAAAGTGACAAAATGAAGGCACCCTTTGATGAGTTCTTTCTGAAGTTCCTTTTGCCTGACCTAGTTGCTGTTACCAGGGTACACCTGATTGTGGTTCAAAAATACCAAAATCTTTGAGGAGGCTCTTTCTGTGTACCTCAACATAGTAACGGTGTCCTAAAACATATTATGGGATTATATCCAGCCATTTGCAAGCTGAAGTATTTACAAGGCATTAGGCTGCTGAAACATTCACCTTCCCCACCAGATGGGGATAGTTCAATAAGAAGCTTATTAATAGATCTTTTTCTCTTGAGTTTGATGGTGTGGAAAAATCTGTGCCTGCCAAAACATATCTGTGTACGTAGGAGGTGGAAAGTTAAGTTTAGTATTCATTTTGGAAAGGGGGAGTATTCATGCTTTGTATCACATAAAACACAAAGCAAGTATGCAGTGATAACATATATTATGGGGAGAGGTAGATAGTTCTCTGACTGAAAGGAAATGCCTCCAGACTACTTATTATGTTCCTGAAGAATTATTAGCACAGTGCTAGAGTTCGTTTTAAAAATCATGTTATTTGATATCATGTACAGATAAAATACAGAACCTTGCAGGATAGAGTCTTTATTTTGGAGGGCAGCATGCAGATAAACCCCACATATGCTAGAACATTTGGCTCTAGAGCAATTGGTAGAAATTGTTGTTTCTTCTTTACCTATTTAAATGTAAGCCATATTGGGAATTGTAATGCAGAGTATGTGGGGTAAGCTGGTGATACCTGAAAAGATTGTGGCTAGATATAGAATCGCCATTACATGGTAAAAGAGAAAGACTCAGAAGATAAAACAATCAAACATGTTTGTGGAAGAGAAGCAGCTCTTCAAACAGGCTACTGCAGCCTTCAGTTGTAGCTAATGTTGAGAGTGGAGGATAGTTAGAATCCAGAAGCATCCGGATGGGACCCTTCTTCAGACAATAGGGTGAGTTTAAACAAAGTGAAGGGCCTGTTTTCCTATATTGTACTTTTTTGCTCCCACAACATTTTCCTGGTTTATTTTGGTTCTTGCAAGTAATGGTATGACAGTATACACCTGATCACACTGGAAAGGGTCTCTTTAACAGCAGTGACCTCCCTTAACACAACCCTTTCATCTGCTTGGGAGTTGCTCCAACCTGGACCCCAAAATTAGAAGCCCTACATCTGGACTTAAAAGGTCCACTTTGGCCATGGATTGGGGTCAGGCTGGAGTGAATTTCCACCCTACTTTGTGTGATTGTTGGGAAATAAATCACACCAGTCCAAATCCATTTCCCTACAGTCCATACCTGTCAAGTTTCGGGAAATTTCTGTCAAATAAGGGAAATTTCCCAGCCAAAACGGGAAACTGGACAGCTATGCTTATCCTGTGCTGGCCTCCAGACTAACTCCAGTCCAATGGCAGTCTAACTAATATGGGATGATGGCAGGAAAGAGTGTAAAATATGGCGGTTTGACAGAAATTTCCCGAAACTTGACAGGTATGCTAAAGTCAGGTCCAGAAACATTGGAACAAGAATAACGGGGTTTTTTTTTGGCACGTAGTCATTCTCTATCAAAGAGTCCCTACACAGATATTGTTTTAAGTATTTTACTATTCATGATTGCTGAGTTTTAATAATTCTACAGGAGACTTTTATCTTCTAGTAAGAACAACACCTAATACCCATATAGGTTATATTTTACAATAACTAGGCCCTGACATTCAGGTTGTTTCCATATGTTTGACTTGGAGAAAGCATATCTGAACCTCATGCTATCTGAATGTTAATTTGAAACAGATCAAAATGCAAAGAAGGAATGTGTGTTTGCATTAGGCTTTGTATTTGCATTTGCGTCATGCAGGTTTAAGAAATTTAAGTGCAATGTTACCTGAAAGAATTCATGGGCCTGTATATTCAGGAAAACTGTACAAGGAACAAAGCTGTTGTCCAAGTCTAACAAACAGGCTGCAGTGGAAGTGATGAGAAACAGAGCCATTCAACCAGCGAGTTCCTTCTCTCCCTCAGCTACTTACTTTCCTGGAAGACCTGGTGGCACAGTGGTTAAACTGCTGTATTGCATTCAAAAGGTTGTGAGTTTGATCCCATCCAGGACTCAAAATTAGCTCAGCCTTCCATCCTTACAAGATTGGTAAAATGAATACCCAGCATGTTGGGGGCAAAATGCTAGTTAATGTGTGAACCGCCCAGAGAGTGCAGTAAAGCCCTATGGGGCAGTATATAAGTGTGATTGCTTTGCTTTCCAACTGGTCATTGTTAGGAGTTCCTACAAAACATTTAAGGATTGGGTGTTTGACTTTATTTGTGTTTCTCTTTCTCGTCGTCCCTTTTTCCTTTCCTTTCCTTTCATGTCATGTCAGTTATATTGTACATCAACAAGGAGGGGGTTATCCTGTTTTACAGATTGCAAATCATTCTGGGCGCCTTTTTTTAGGTGCAGAGCCGTATGAAAGCTGCTTTAAATAAAACAAACACATGCATTCATTCATCTCTCTCCAAGATATTATCCAGTCTGGAGACCAAAGTCTACAATTAAATGGAATGGAATCCATGCATTTAGTCATAGAGAGGAAGAGAGGGTTTATATCCCTTTGCACAGCTAGGCTTCAGCTGCTCTCCTGCTGCAGTTTGTCACTGAAGATGTCTTTCTGCATTTTGTGGTTGTCCAGCTCACTGACCTTAATGAACACATACTCATTACATATGCAGCAAAGGCTTCAATGGCATCTGCTCTATCCATTACTTTTCACAGGTTTGTTAGAATTAGCTTATGTGATGGTGACATTTCTAATCAACTAACATTTCTGTGCTATAAGCCTCAAGGGCACTTGGGAGGAATGTTGGAAATTTGCGAATAGAAAGGCTGATCAGGAGTCACATGAGTGAAAAAATGCTAATTCAAGATGATGGTGGCCCCATTTACTTTGCAGTCCAGCAATTTTTGCACCTCAAACAGCTCAAGCCTACTTGTATCCAATAAACTAGTTCTGAACATCTGAACTTGCAGATATTCTCCAAGCTACATTGGTTCAATTCATGCACTCTTTTGTGACTGCTTTCTGTTCAGGTGACCACATGAAGCCCCCAGAGTGTTTTCTGCCTGTGTCCACACTGACTTCTCAATCCATTGTGGTTCAATTTGTGCCTACAGCCCTGCTTCCTTTAATAGCACCCTCCTTCCAATCCTAACTCTCTTCTTATGGTCTACCATCAAGCCTCTGGGACTGTTTAAAGGATTGCATGGCAATAGGGTGAAAGGGACAGTTTCAAAAAGTTATCGATACATGTATAAACATATACACATGCCATGGAAACACTGTAGTCTGCATGGAGTTGATTAGGGTTATTTTACTTTTACTGTACAGTATATTGATTTTAACTCTCTTTTGTCTGTGCTGAGGTGATCTAGAGCTCTTTTAAAAAAATCGCTTGGGATGAAAGTCACCAGGGTGGGTGTTCCTGCTGTCCCAAAATGCCACAACCCAACTTACTTTATCACCAGAAAGCCACACAAAGTCATGCCCTTTTGGTTGTTCTGTAGAATAAAACAACCACACAGGCAAAATTCCTTTCAAATAATTGGGGTTAAAAAAAGAAGAAGCCCCCAGCGATGGAGGGGAAAGTCTGGAGGGTAAATAGGAGCAGCTGGTACACATTGACTTTTACCTCATGTGATGGTTGAAATGTTCTTTGAATTCATCCATGCCAATTCAAGAGCAAATGACTTACACCTGGATTTCAGCCAACATGTTATTATTAATGCATTGTTTATGATAACACTTTGAGGGAGTAGCTAAGATCTCACCCAGGTGAGAAAAGTGGCCTATAAATTGAGCAAATAAATAAATAAATAAATAAATAAATAAATAAATAAATAAATAAATAAAATCTTGAAAGAAAGAATTACAGGTGTGTTACCTGACCTCTCTTAAACACATAAGCTAGCCTGCCATCCTTCAATCTGGTGGAGCATGTTTTTCTATTGCCAGTGCCAAAATAAGATTCAACTGTGGATCAGGTTGGCGTTGATACATGGGAAGTGCAATTCCTTGTCCTTTCTGTCAGGCATGTGCAAAAATGCATTGGTGCAACCTTGTAGCACCACCAAATCAGCTGCAGTTGTCACTTTCATACCATGCATTGGGATCAAGTGCTAGTGCTTCCTTTTAACCTGTTATTCCAATGTTTTGTGTTTGAATATAGTTTGAATATAGATGTCATTCAATCTATTACTTATTTCATTTCTATCTTATAACAGAAATATAATAATATGGGACTGCAGGAAACAAGTACAGTGGAACCTCATACAACAATTGCCCTGTATAGCAACGAAATCACATAACAATTACGGATTTGTGGTTGTTGTTTGTTTGTTTGTTTTTTGGGGGGGGAAATGGCATCCCGCATAACAATTTTCCCTATGGAAAAAATTGTACAATTTTTCAATGGGAAAAACCACTTAGCAAAAAGAAATTTGTTGTACAATGCATCCCATAGGGAAAATCACTATACGATGCATGCATCTTATAGCAATTGTTTCATACAACAACGAGCCCCATGGAACAGATTAAAATCGTTGTAGGAGGTACCACTGTAATGCTACGAGCCCCAGCTAGACAGAATTTGCACCCATTCTGCTGCCTTTCTTCTCTTGGGCCTGAAAGATTTCTTTCCCTCAACCTTTTTTGGGGTATTAGATTGATAATGTGGTTTGATGAAATAACAGCAAGAGCTTCCAGACCAGAGGGAAATCTCTCCCGGAATGTATGGAATTTACCACTGAACATGACTCATCAGTAGAGTTCCTTGGAGTGCTTTATTATTTATTTTTATGGGGGAAAAGGTGCATCTTTGAGTAGAATTAAACTTGACCATTCCTTAGGTGGACTTTAACAGAAAATAGTTCTCTTAGTACTACAGGATTGAGACAGTGTCAAGGAAAGGCCCTTGTATTCACGTTTTAACTTTGTTTATTTTCTGATTTAAAGTAACTGGAGAGCCATCACTTCATAAGATTTATTTTTAATCCATTTCCTCAATGACATGTCCTTGAATCATCCTTGTACAAATTCTAGCATGCAGACAACAGACAATGGAGGTGCTTGCTAGCAGATGATAAGCTTCAGCAAAAGTACGCAAATGCCTTTCTGAGAAATTAATCTTTGGGGTGTTACAATGGGCCCCTAAATGCAACCAATAAAATAATTAACCTTCCATTAGAACTCATACTTCCTTAAGCATTTGCTTTCAAATCCAACCTGTACTTTTCATTCCAGAAAGCTTTGTTTTATGATTGGTTATTGAAAAAGTTTGTGTACATGTTTGGTTGTCCTGGCAATTATTTCTGGGGGAGTCCCCTTTTTGGAAAAAGAATGTGCTTATCATAGGTAACAGGGAGTTTCCGTCACTGCTTATTTGTCCCTAAGTTATTCATGCTTTAGCATAAATGAAATCAAAAGGACAAGTTAGATGTGGTTAACATACTGTACCTTCCTTTGACATCTGTATGAATTAATTTAGCTTAGGTTTGATCCAATGGGTTAAATCCAACAGCAGCAGAAATTACTCCCTTTCATGCATGGTGTTTATCTTCAGGAACAACTATTGAAGAAATTTTGGGATACCGGTGGTTGACAAAAATATACTGTCCTGCACTGCACAGGCAAAGTGGTCTTCTGCCAAAGCAGGGGTTCCCAACCTAAGGCCTATGGGCCGGATGTAGCCTATGGTGGCATTTCATGTGGCTTCTCACCCCTCCAAGGGCATTTGAGAAACAAATGCCCATCCCTTTGAAGCTTTTGGGACAAAATGGCCATCCCTCATCATGCAAGCAGGGCAAAATGGCCATCTGGCCCTCAAAGCTGACTGAGGGAGCATGACCTGGCCCCCAGCTTGAAAAGGTTTGTTGTTTATGTTTATTTGATTTATACCCCGCCCGACTCGGCACAGGCTGACTCAGGGCAGCTTACAACATGTCAATACAAGTACAAATGGCAATACAGTAGTACAAAAATAAATAAAAGGGGTTGGGAACCCCTGTGCTAAAGTAAAGATTGTTTAATACAATCTTTAGCTATTTAAAAAAATATTTAAATTATATTAATATTCTTATGCTCTTCTTTTTTTCCTGTTAGACTTGGTCGCTTTGAAGGTCCTTCATCCATACAGAAGACAAGGAGAATTCCAAAAGAAACTATTAAACTTCTTCATATTGAACAGCTAGATTGAAAAGAAACGTAAGAAAATAATAAATATATTTGCTGAAGAATAATTCACCACTTAGAATTTGCATTTTCTATTTGGATACCACTTGATACCACTTCTATGCATGTGCTAAACATCTTGCTGGTCAAGCTGGAGAAACAATTGGTGTTCTAAAGTACTCATCCTCCTTATTGGTCTGTTCAAAATCATATAGGCATTTATTTTCCTGAACTGGATTCCAATGCTGAACCCAACATAAAATCAATGAATCACTGAACCTTGATCTGGAAGAGTGAAGAAAGTAACAAAATGCTGCAGGCAACCTTACTGCAAACATGTCTCCAGTCTCAAGCCAATGGATCTGGATCTCCTAGGGCAAAGGAAAATTTGCACAGCTTTCTGAAAACCAAATCTAACTCCATTGAAAGCTATGGCTGCTCAGGAACGCTGCAAGGAAAGGAAAAAGAAAGCAGCCCAAGATATCTGCAAGATGGGAAGCGTTCCCCTATAAGTCAAAAAGAACAAGAAACAAAAGAGTCACTGAACAAGAATGTTCTAAGAGCATCCTGGAGAGCCAATGAAGAAGAGCTGCCATTTAGCAGAGACAGCAATGGGTTGGCCGGGGCTGAGTGCCCTGTGATGAAAGACTCTCCAAAACCAGCTTCTGAAATGCTGTCTTCTGGGTTGAGCAACAGGGATGAACAGAGTCAAGAATGGAAAGTTGTGAAAGTGAAAAGAGTCCTAATTTCTCCTGTTGGTGAGCCTAGGAAAGCAAGTAAGAAATATTCCATTTTATTCTTCCAACCTCATGCTCTTGTTGTTAAAATACTGCTAAGGAAAATGTTAGATGATCAATTAGTGTCTGGGGCAGCTATTTTCTCCAATGGCCAGTAAGTTTGTGTGCCTCCATGAAGAGTGAATCTTGGCCTCATCGAGTGTGTTGTAAAATTGGAAGGGAAAAAACCCACAGCAAATTGTGGAAGTTTGGCAATGTTTTAAATCTACAGTAATAAAATCAAACACAAAGAGCCCAGACCATATTATCAATGTAATTGCTTTGGTTAGATCAGACTTATGTTTCATCAAATCCAGCTCACCGACTTAAGTAGCTTTAAGGATGCCATTATTATGCTAGTCTGTAAGCTTTCTGCGATTGCTTCCCATAAGGCTCAAGAAGCAACTCTAATCATGCAACCCGAAAACAATTAACAGCAATTAACAATTTTCATTATCACCTCAGTTTTCACACACTGCATGAAACATGCAGAAATATATAATGATATCCAGAGTTACTGATATACACAACTGACAAGTGGAGGAGATTGCAAGCAATGAGGTCAGTGATAAATACCATGCATAAACTACAGACAATAATAGCTATACTACAAATGGTGATCATTCACAAAAACAAATGGTAGTGAACCCAAGACCTTAATCTGTTTGAATTCTGTGGCATCCAGCTGAACTACATAAAACCTGTAACATGGAGATGCCACCCAAGATGCATGGGAAAATAGTGATATATTGATATGCCAAAGCCATCTATAAAAGGGAGTGGTAGGAAGATGCTCTGTGCCCACTGTTTCACTATAGGTGGCTTAAGCATGTTCTTCGATTCACTTGCCTTAAAAACCTCTGCAGACCACCACATCTCTGAGGTGTTCTTGTGTTCACCACCACTCCCCCTTACCATGCAGGAATACAGTACTTATCTTCACGTTGACCATCATCCTGTTCTATGTCATGCACCCTGGTGGTTTAAGACACTGAGACAGGGTGCAGGGAGGGAGGCGGGGCATGTATTGTAACATCACAGCATGGAGTGAGAGTTTCTATGAATTAAGGAGAAAGAGCGTCCTGGGAATGCAGTTTTCAGTGGTTTCCATACAGCAAGTGTCAAGTGTAGCACCTTGGTTATGCAGATTAGAAATGAAGGAAATGTAATGCTTCCTGGAGTGCTTCCTTCCTCAAAGTTCTTTTGTTTGCTAGGGAACAGTACCCTAATATTCATTCTTTCCCTGGGCCATTACTAAGACCTCTAGATAGATATTCTCTATCTCTCCCAGGACCATAACTGAGGTGGAGCGACTAGGATTTTTACTACAAGGGCATCAAACTTTATAGAGTGGGGAAATCAAGAGGTGAATCTATTTTGGGAATGTTAGGAGAGTAACCGGCAATGCTACCTGGCCTAATTCACTTTTTAAAAGAGTAAACTTCCTCTTTCTTTTTCAGGATACCAAATTCTCCTTTTATTTTTTCATGGAGTGGGGTGGTAACCTCAAGCCCATGCTTCAGGAAAGAGAGGGGGAGGATGCCCCAGGTGCCAAAATGCCTAGTTAAGGCTCTGTTCTCTCCTGTCTAGCTAAAGGTAAAGGTCTCCCTTGCATGAAAGCCAATCGTATCCGGCTCTAGGGTTTGATACTCATCCCCGTTTACAGCTAAAGACAGTGGTGGCATTCAGCAGGTTCACCCCAGTGCGCCAGAACCGGTAGCAGAAAATCTGGCTGGCCCCGCCCATCCAAGTTTTGAAATAAATTAGTCCTAATTTGGGTGCAACACAGGGCTTTTCCCCCTGGCCACGGCCACCATACCACACCCACAGAGTAGGTAGTAAAAAATTTTTGAATCCCACCACTGGCTAAAGAGCAGGTGTTTCCGTGGTCATGTGGCAGGCATGACTAGACACCGAAATGTATGGAACATTGTTACCTTTCCCACCAAAGCAGCATCTATTTATCTATTTGCAATTTCTTGCTTTCAAACTGCTAGGTTGGTAAGAGATGGGGCAGACAACAGGAGTTAACTCCATTGCGTAGTACTTGGGTCTTGGACTGCTGATCTGCCAACCTTCTGGTCATCAAACTCAGCATGTTAACCACTAAACCACCATGGTTCTCTTGTTCAACTACAAATGGCAATTCTGTCTGTCCAGAGACCTACCCTGTCTTGGTCACCAGAATGCTTAAACTTAGAAACAGATCTATGCTTGCAAACAGATTCAGTTTATATGAGGAGGTATCTGATTCTGTGACAGTTTGCGATAATTCACCAAAATACTCAAAAGTGGACCTTGGAAAAGGCTCTTCTCAGGACTACAATTCTCAGAGTCACCAATCCCAGAGTCTGGAAACTATTCCAAAAAAGTAACACGCCCCCCCCCCCCCCCAAAAAAAAAGAAGTTGCAGAAAAGTGATCTGCTTGCCCAACTATAGAGAAAAACACCAGGAGAACAGTCTCGTGACTTCAAGAAAGAACAGCCCAGCCATAAATCTATCTTCAATGCCACAGAAATCCAAACGCACTCTTTACTCCCAAAGATATTTTGGTGGTAATCTAAGCAGAATACCATTATTTTCTTGCTGGATGTATGAGTAACAGAAGCAGACCAACCCTTTCCAAAATAGTCCGGTTAGTTTTAAGAGTCCAGGCTGGCAGACATGCTGGAATTGTGGTCTGGTTTTTGCAAGTTAAATAAATACCCGCCCTGGATCTTTTAAAAATGAAACTCAAGCAGCAGAACATTCTGCTGCTCCAAATGAATGACAGATGTAGAAATTAGATGTATCTAGTGCAATGTCCTAACCAAAATATAAGGATAGGACTGCTACAGTTGTTCATGATAAACCTTGTTCACATTTTCGTGTTCACGGAATGAAGAAGCAGACGAGTGAAGTAGTGAAATTCAGCTCTTTAATAGTGGGGTTTGAACACACTTTGGATGGGGCAAAACTCTGATTTATATACACTATAAACAGTAACAGTAACAATAATACAAAAAGCTCATTGGCTAACAGTGTGTGCACATTTTTCGATCCACATATTTGCATAAGAGTAGATACATGAGAAAAGATACATTCCGCTCCTGTCAGAAAACACAGTTAACATACATAACACACGTGGAACTGGGCTAGAAATTAGAAAGGCTTGCATTTGAAAACAGGTTAGTTTTGAAATGTTTTAGAAGGATGGCGAAAATGAAATTTAACATACTGTATTAGCACTAGTTTATTTTACAGTAGCGTCCTTCCACATTTGACATCCATTGTAAAGCTAAGCAATATTATAATGAAAAGTATGAAAGAACACTTGCATGCCAATTGTATGATAAGGATGGTTTTATGAATAATATCAGTCTCACCAGATTGTAGAACAGGAACTGTTTGGACATCAGCTGCGTGAATGTTTGTTGGCTGTCTGAAATCCTTGCATTGATCAGGTCCCTCTTCCTGCCTCCCTTGGCTTATACCAGAGCTGTTGTTTGCTTTTTGCATGGTAAACCTCATTACTGCCACGTAGGAATGGCATTGGCATTATTTGGCATTGGTGACTTTTTTTGGTAAAATAGCTCAGAGGCTGTTTCAATACCCATCTCATTCTACAGGCATTACTGGATCATCGTGTGCTGATGTTACACAGAAACACTACAAATAATAGTATTTCAACATAGGGTTGTTGCTGTTTCAACTAAAGAGCAAAATGATTCCTCCTTCCCATTCCAGGTACAGAAGCTAACTTTGTCTTGTGCATCTGATAGGCCTGTGATGTCTACAATAAAGGAAGGAAGCTGGGTAATTTGGGAGGCCTTCACAGTGGTCACCATATTAGTCTATGCAGGTATATCAGACAAGAAACAAAACAAATCAAAAGTAAAAAGAGAAAGAAAAACATTGAGGCACCTTAAAGACTGTCTGCTGTGTTTTAATGTGAACATTGGTGGATCAAGTCTACTTCCTCAGAGACCTTAGGAGTCCTTGCGGCTCTAGCCTCTAACATCTTGCTGCTAATCATGATGCAGTAACATCTGCCACCATAGGCAGCTGTCTCCAGTGGTGGGCATCAGCAGATTTGCACCAGCACACACGTACCTGTAGTAAATATGGCTAACCTTGCCCACCTCCCCGTCCCACCCTCTCCTCCTAGAAGAGGCTTTGGAGGGGGCTGGCTCCATTTCCCCCTTTATCAAAGGCCTTTCCTGGGCTCTATTTCACCCCAAAGTGCATCCTCAGCCACTCCGGAGTGGCTGGTGATGTGCTTTGGGGTGAAATGGAGCCCATGAAAAGCCTTGGACAAGGGGGAAATAGCTTCAGAGTTTCGCTAAAGAGTGATGAAAATAGAAGAGGCTTCTATTTTCATAGCTCTATAACGAAGAGCAGTCACATGGCCAACAGGCCACACACACCCAGTCACATGGCCACGCCAACAGTGTGGCAGGCAATTTTTTATACCACCACTGGCTGTCTCCCTCTGTCTAATGGTAAGGCTGGAGCAGGAATCCATCCCTCTGTAAACACCTGCATGAATCTACAGTATCTGTAATATATGGTCGAAAATCTATTCATACACCCTATCTCCCATCCAAGACTGATTCAAACTTTGAGTAAATTTATTAAAAGAAAAAATAATTAAGAAAAAGGAAAAAATATTTTTAAAGAGTGAAAATTTCCAAATGAATACAAGAGCAGTTTCTCAAAGCAAAGGGTTTTAAATGTGGACAAAATTTTAAGGAAAGCAAAAGGCTCACACTAAAGCCCAATCTAATTCCTTATCTGGACGTTTAACTCTAACAGAATAATTGCACACAGACTGGTCCTGGTCTACCTGCAATTAAGATCCAGCCATGAGAGCTAGCATCTTCTTCCTCTTATGGGGTCACTAGGATGCTGAGGTTATTGACTCTAACCGATTGCATTTATACAGACAAAAATGCAAGTGATGAGTCACTGACCTTTGGTCTACAGATAGACAAATAACTCTGCCTGGCAGGTTACTAGATATCAGCAGATTGGCATAACACTCATTTCTAAGAGTCCTTTGCAATGACAAAAGTCTTTAAATGTATCTTCAGCTGAGTACTAGCCTATTGGTCAAAGAGAAGAGATAATACAGCAAAGGTGTGCAAGTTCTTTTCCTTCTTGTCCTTTTGGGCAACTTCTCATGGTTAGAGGAAGGACAGGAGTACAGTAAAGGTAAAGTAAAGGTAAAGGTTTCCCTTGCTCGAAAGCCAGTCGTATCCGACTCTAGGGTGCAGTGCTCATCTGTTTCAAAGCCGAAGAGCCAGCGCTGTCTGCTTCTGCAGACGTTTCCGTGGTCATGTGGCACGCATGACTAGACACTGGAGCACACGGAACGCTGTTACCTTCCCACCGAAGTGGTCCCTATTTATCTACTTGCAATTTCTTGCTTTTGAACTGCTAGGTTGGCAGGAGCTGGGACAAAGACGGGAGCTCATTCCATCCTGCAGTACTAAGGAATCAAACTGCTGACCTTCCGTCTCCCAGTCAGCATCTTAGCCACTTGAGCCACTGCAGTATTCCACAATTCGATAGATCCCATTCTTTGATTTCTTGGCAATGAGGAATCATGACATTGTACCTATAGAAGGGATCAAAGGGTCATCTACTCAAACCCTTCCCAATGCAGGCTTTCCTGAGGGACTCTACGCAAAGCAAACAGACTTATATACCACCCCATAGCATTTAGTGCACACTCTGGTCAGTTCACAAGTAATAGTAGTAGTAGTAAATAATAATAATAATAATAATAATAATAATAATAATAATAATAATAATAATAATAATAATAATAATAATAATAATAATAATAATAAGAAGAAGAATAATAATAATAATAAGAATAAGAATAAGAATAAGAATAAGAATAAGAATAAGAATAAGAATAAGAATAATAATAATAATAATAATAATAATTTCATGACAGAAATTATTCTTGGTTGAAAGGGTTTTTGCTGGAGAAACTCCACTCAGGGGACACCCGAATGAGGCTTCTTTCATGTCAAGTTAATTAGCATTAGTTAATTACCAAGGATAGCACAGTAAATGGCAATGACTGTCTGCTGTATTTATAGAGAGAAAAAGAGAGAGTATCCGGATTCTCTACTTGGTGATTTTCTGTCACCAACCGGTGGAAGGGGAAATGCTCCAAAGCAGGGGTGCCCAAACTTTGGCCCGAGGGGCCAGATCCAAGCCCCGACGCCAATTCATCCGGCCTGTGACACCCTCGTCGCTTCTGAAAGCGGAAGTAAGATGCGCCTATATGGGTGTGTTTTACTTCCACATCCGGGAGCGACGAGGGCATCGTGGGCTGGATGAATTGGCATCAGGGGCCACATCCGGCCCCTCGGGCTATAGTGACCAACCCGTGAACCACGTGACCGGCCCGCGGCGCGGCCCAAAAAGTTTGGGCACCCCTGATCCAAAGGGACGCAAAAGTGCGAGATCCGAGGGGAAAGTCGCCAGTAGCGAGGAGTGTGGCGAGTCAGAGGAGGAAAGCGATCTTTCAGATAAATAATTTTTAAAAAGTGGGGCGGGAGGAGGGGGGGGCATCTGGTGGCGGTGGGGCTTTGAGTGAGTCAGCCGCGCACCGACCGAGCCAAGCGCGGGTGAGGTGTGCCAAGTCCAGTCCCCCGCTGGGAAGGAGGGAGGGAGGGAGGGAGGCGTGTGTGTGTGTGTGTGTGTGTCCTCCCCCCCCTCCCGCCCCAATCCTTCCTCTTGACAGACGCGGCCAGTTGCTGCGAAAAGCCGGGACACCCGAGCTTCCTGGCAGACCCCAGCAAGAGAGGCAGGCGGCGCTGGGGGTGGGGTGGGGGGTGGGCGGCGGGGGGCGATGATGAGGGGCCACGGAGGCAGTGGCGTCCCAGAAGAAGAAGAATAGCAATAAGGTGTCAAGGTAAGAGGAGGCGGGGCAGCCCCTCCCGGCCCCGCCCCGCGTGGGAGAGAGGGAGGGAGGGAGGGAGGGAGAGGGTGCCCGTCAGGAGGAGGCAGCTCGTGTGCCCACGGCTGGGCTCTGCTGCCACTGCTGCCGCTTGGGAGCGGATGAGGGGCAAGAGGCGCAGGCGGGAGGTCCCGTCCGCCGCGTGGCCAGCCAGGGGCTGCCCCGGGACGAGCGAGCCTGAGTGAGCTACCTGTCACCGCCGAGGTCCCCAGGTAAAGCCTCGCCCCGCCCCCGGGCACACCCACCCACCCACTCCCTTCCCCTCTTCTCCTGCCACGCCAGGGCAGAACCGACCGTGGGCTGAACCCGTCCTTCAGCCAGCTGGAACTGAGAGGGGCTGGGGAGGGAGGGAGGGGGGTCTCTTTGGGGTGGGGGGTCTCTTGGGGGAGGGGGGGTCTGCCTCCTGACGCCCCCCTGGCAGAGGGAAAGCCACTGGCTCCGGCGGTGTGTGTGTGTGTGTGTGGCAAGAAACTTTTCCTTGTGGCTTCCGCGATCATCATCCTCATCTGTTTGTTTCTCCCCCCCCCCCCTTCTTGCTGTTGGAAAATAACCTTGTGCCTGCTTGCAAACTCCTCCTGGGGTTTCTTTCCCACGTTGCCCTCCGATCTCTTGCGTTGTTCGCGAGTGGGATTGAGGGATTGGATTTTTATAACAACCCCCCCCCCCCGGGATGTTTCCCACTCTTGGCGGTGCACATACAAATAACAAGACACCATAAGAAAACAAACAACACATAAAATAAAACTGCGGGAAATCTTTACTAGGTAGTCACGCTGGGGTTGGGGGGTGGGGGACTCTCCCTCTTACCCACCCCGCCAACTTGCCCAAGAGCACCTGCATCCCTCTCAGCCCCACTTGCGCCTCTGCTCTGATGTGATCCTTCGGGGCAACTTAATTGCTGCTCACAGGTGGAAACTTGGGTTGTGAGAGGCCTGAGATGTTGTCCTCCTCCCTTTCCTTTGCTTTTGCCCCCATCTGGATGGACGTAGATGCTGTAAGGTGTGGTTTGGGGTGGGAGTGAGGGGTCTCTTCTACTCCCCCAATCCCTATACATTCTGGTTGGAGAGTCTGATCCCACGAGTCTTGGTAGTGGATGGTGGATGCCCTCTTGGTGATATTCTGGACATTCTGTGTGGCAGAGGAGAGACACTGCTGTGGTCAGCTTGCCCTAGGAATGCCACCTGCAGAGGGGAAAGGGCAGCTCCTGCACCTGTTTTGGGGACCCACCTTCCCTGCTGCCTTCAAAACTACTTCTCACACTTGGAGATCTGTAGCAGTGCCACTCACGGGGTGGGTCATGCAGAGAGCTGGCTGCCCTGTAGGCACATGCCTACTTCCAAGCCCTTTATTAGTAAACCTGGTCTCTTGCCATGGCAGATTTACCACGAGGCAGGAGCAACCCTACCATTAGGCAGTGTGATCCAGGATGTTGGCTGTGGCCAGGTCTGCTTCCCCCCCACCCCCGCTGCACTTCAGCTCATAGCTCTCCTTCTCCCCTGTTGGAGTGCATGCTGTATGTGAGTGAACAGCCTTTCCCAAGACCCTCTATGAGCCTCCTGTCCTCAGTTGTAGGGAAGGATTCTGTCCTCTGCTGTAGGAAGGACACAGGCTGAGAGCCAGGCACAGATGAGCGACTGTGGAGATGTGGGTTCTGATCTTCATAGAGCTGTGCAACTCGCTGCGTGGCCTTGAGTATTCGTTGGGTAGGAATGAAATATGAAACTCAGCCTGGCTACCTCACACCACTGTTGTGAAATAATTTGGCAAGGAAGACCATCAAATGCAACAAGTTGGTGGAAAAGCAGGATGTCAGTGTAACTCATGAATAGTAATACTGTACAGACTCAGTACTAAAATAGCTGACCATTGGGCTTCTATGCATGGAGTGGATGGGAATGGTCTCCTCTTGTTCACCTGCTCAGGCAGCATGGCAAATGTTTTGGGGTGGCCCTGCAGTGTTTTAGAGTCTTTTAAAATATACAGGGTTGGATTCAAATGTCCAAGTCCTAGCTTATGTCAGCGAAGGGACAAGCGAAGGAATCTTTTGAAATTGATGGGAATGGACGTCTTCAGCTCTTAGTATTTGGCCTTTTCTTTCTTCATAACTGCATTCTCTTTTTGACCAGTAATTTTGGACTAATTTCTTCTTTCCATTTCTGATCACTTTGAAATCTGATGGACTGGAAGTCAGGATATAAATAGAAATTAGGTAAAGGTAAATGTTGCCCTTGCTTAAAAGCCAGCCATATCCGACTCGAGGGTTCAGTGCTCATCTCTGTTTATAGCCAAAGAGCCAGCGCTGTTTGCATCTGCAGACGTTTCTGTGGACATATGGCAGGCATGGCTAGAAGCCAACAAAACAATCTATCCAGTAGGGAACACCTCTAAGATGAATCCACATAGCCGTACCACCCTCACTTCCAGCCTGTCTATTCCGTTACATTCTATTTATCAGTTATACAGATTCATTATATACAATTCAGACCAATAACATGTTTAGTTTTTGATCTGTGACTTAGTTAGGAAAGAAGAATTTCTGTCCCATCTCTACAGTGTTCTTTCATCCTAAACTCAGCCACCCATTCTAGCCTAGCTAGAGGGAGGGAAAGGATAACTTGAAATCTCTTGGATGCTTTAGGGATTACTGAGCTTTCAAAAGATTATGCCTGCCAGGGGGTTTCAGAAACTGTATTCAGAAAGGTAATTTTCCCCCCAGAGGCTCTGGGAATTAACAGAGAGCTGTGCCTTTGCAAAGGCTCTAGAACCGGGGTGGCCAAACTTTTTACACCACAGGCCTGACCACCACCCCAGACAGCTGAGCGGACCGGAGCATGTCACGCGGAAGTGGAAGCAGGCACATTTATGGCTGCCATAAATGTGCCCATTTTTGTATTTATGACAGCTATGGATGTGTATGCACAGGCGCGAGCGCATTGTATGGCTGACATAAATGTGCCTGCTTCCACTTCCAGGTGTGGCGAAGGTGGCGACGGGCCAGATGGAATGGCATTGCAGGCCGGGGTGGCCCACAGGCCATAGGTTAGAAACCCCTGTTCTAGAAAACGTAGCTGTGCTACCGTGTCCTGTCACCAGGCTGCTGCACTACACAGGACAAATGGTTTCTGCCAGTGGTTTTCAAACTACTGTACATACATTTAGGAGCCGCTTTTAAATCAAGGAGCTGCTGAAACCTGCCCTCCTGGACATATCTGCTAGGAAACCCCTTTGGGTCACATCCAGTAGAAATCCCAAAATGTTCTGGTATGAGACTCCCCCTCCACCCAATAAGTGTGCATGCAAAACCACCATAGAGAGTGTGTGTGATTTTACAACATTGTCCTGTATGTGAGAGAAGGGATTGTGTATTCTATGAGCACATGCAAACTCCCATAGATCCTGGTCAGTGATGCACTCAAAAACTTTTTTTTACTATCTACACTTGGGCATGGCTAACTGTGGGCATGGCTATCTGTGGGCGTGGCCTCAACACCCATCCACCCACCCCCCAAAAAAGAAACCTACCTTGCTTTCTTGCTTCGCCCGTTGTCCCAGAGATGAGGAGGAGGAGTCCCAGAGCAGCCAGGCGCTGCTGGCAGGTCAGCCCCTCATCGTCCAGGCGTGCTTTCACCGGTGGCATTGCTGGGAGGTGAACGGTGTGGGTTGGTGGAATGGTGGCCTCCCCCTGCCAGTGCCGCCGGAAACACTTCCCATTCGCCTCGCCCAGGACCAAAGGTACGCGAGAAGTGCGGAGGTGAAAGCACGCCTTCAGCCCTGGGCTAGGCACATGGGAAGTGTTGCCTGCGGCGCTGCTGGAAGGTGGGTGGGGCGGGGTGGTGGGCTGGCGGCCTCCCCCTCCCAGTAGCACCAGCAACGCTTCCCATTCACCTCACCCAGCCAGGGCCTTCTGCCTTGGGCGAGGCGAATGGAAAGTGTTTCCGGTGGCGCTGGTAGGGAGAGGCCGCCAGCCCACCACCCTGCCCTGCCCACCTTCCAGCAGCGCTGGTGGCGGCTGCTCTTCCTCTTCCTTTTCTTCCTGGCTCCTGGTCGCGTCCGGAGTGCGGGAAGAGGGGGAGGAGGAGGTGGGTGTGGTGTGGTGTGGCAGGGAGCTGGGTGTGGCTGGAGACAGGACAGGACCGGCTTCAGTGCAACAGTGATCCTGAACTATAGATCCCCCCACTTTTTTTTTGGTGCCAAAAGAAAAAGCCATTCCTGGCGGCTACTTTCTTTATTCATACCAGAGCATTGCACAATTTAAAACTACAGGGGTATATGATTAATAGATAGAATTTAAGCAAACCAAACCAAAATGTTGTGGCCCGTGCAAACTAATGTGAAATAAAATACAGTAGTCTTTATAGTTGGTAGTCTTTAAGGTGCCACAAGTTTCCACCCCCACCCCACCCCAACAGACTACTAACATGGCTACTACTTTGAAAATTGCTACTAAAAATTTATGACACAACAAGTGTGTTCACTTTGAGAAGTACACCCAGGAAGAAGTTCTAAGGAACCAGAAGAGTCTATGGGTTAAGGAAGTGCTTTGCTATAGCAGATTAAAAGGGCTGGGCTCCTGGAGTGTGAACACAGCTGCTGAGAGCCGGTTGACCTTAGGAATCTGACTAAAGTCAAAAATGCTGCAGACAAGCAGACGTAGGGCACAGTGGCGAGCCTGCTTCTTAGGGAAGAACCTGTTTAAATAACACTGGCCTAGAATGGAGGAAGATATTATCCCAGGTAAGTGACAGGTGGAAGGCATGCATTATAAAGGTAGGACTGTTGAAAACTAGACTGAACTTGATGGGGAGAATTTGGAGAATTAAGAAGATTCCTGGTGGTGCATATTTCTGCTCCTCAACACTCTCTAATTTTGATGCTTCCTCTTGTCTTTCTTCCAATTCTTCAGTGTGTAGGACCTGACATTCCTTTATACACAATTTCAGGCATGATAGAATTAGCCCAAGGCTCATCGCTCAGATCTACTTTTGCATCAGAAAAATGTTGCATTAATCCTTGGGGTGAGATGTATGTTACCTGAGTAGGAGGCACTACCTCACAAATTTTGGAGGTGAGGTCCTGTGCCTTTCTGGTCCATGACCTGCTCCTGCCTTGGGCTAAATGCAGCTACTCAGAAGGGCTGTATGTTATCTGAACAGCGATTCGCTCAGGGTATTGTTTTTGGTGTGAGTTCACGTGGAAAGAAGAAGCCACAAAGAGGCTGGAGTGAATCTGCTTTGGGAAGTATGTGGTCATCCATATACAGGTGAAACTCGGAAAATTAGAATATCATGCAAATGTCTATTCATTTCACTTAAAAGGTGAAACAAATATATGAGATAGACTCACTACATGCAAAGCGAGAGGTGTCATGTCTTAATTCATTATAATTGTGATGATCATGGCATACAACGTACATGAGATTATGTGATGATTATGGGGTACATGAGTTTGGGGGGGGGAGTTGGGGTTTTCATAAGTTGTAAGCCATAAGAATCAATATTATAACAAAGTAAGGCTTGAACTATCTCGCTTTGCATGCAATGAGTCTATCTCATATATTTGTTTCACCTTTTAAGTTGCATTACTGAACTAAACAAACATTTGCACAATATTCTAATTTTCCGAGTTTCACCTGTAGTGCCTAGTAGGTTGGTGTTTGGCTGTCAGCCAATAGCTCTAGATTTTCAGATCCTTTGTGTATCATCATTCACAATAAGATCTGGCACATGCCCTAGACATCAGTCCACAAGCAGCTCACTGACACATTTTGTTTCATCTTAAATTAATGACGGCTCTTCTCTGAAGTGTACATTTCAATCACCGTATTCCAGCAAAGAGAATCCTAGATGTTACAGCTCTTTGACTGCAGAGATGTGGGAAATGGCATTTTTTTTTGTGGTACAACTTCCAGAACATCATACCTTTTATAGTCGTTGGCAAGGCCATAGGATTCTGGGAGTTCTAGTCCAATTTTTTCTGTTTCTTTTCCAATATTAGAGAGACAAACTGTTTTATCCATAAGCCGGGGCTGCGGTGGCTCAGCAGTTAAAAAGCTTGCCTTGTTAGCTGGAAGGCAAGCAAGTCGGCAGCTTGAGACCTGGGTGCTGCATGATGGTTTGAGCATCTGTCTCTGTGCCAGCTTCTGCCAACCTAACAGTTTGAAAGCAAGAAATTGCAAGTAGATAAATAGGGACCACTTCGGTGGGAAAAGATCTTGGGGACATGAAAGGAGCCTCATGCAGGCGTCCCCTGAGCACAGTTCCTCTAACAAAAATCCTTTCAACCCAGAATAATTTCTGACATGAAGTTATTATTATCCATAACCTCTGTTAGCAGATGTGGAGGTGTATGTGAAAAATGTCACATCTTGCCCCCTACACTGTATGTTTTGAAGAATGTGCTGCCTTATTCAATACACGAGATGGACAGCTGCCTTTTTAACAACTTCCAGAGAACTGACATACCCAGTGGGTGGGTGTCGATGGACAGAGAGGCCTTTGGATCACCAACTGATCAGGCATGGGCTGGGCTGGGCTGGGGGATTCATCCTGGTGCGCCCTCACCTCTGGTGCCCTGGGGTGCAAATAATAATTTTATTATTATTTTATCTGCCCGGCACACTGCACTTTAAATTAAGCCATTGCTCCAAGCTCCCCCCTTCAGCTTGGATCAATGGTTTATCTTAAAGCACCGCATGCTAGGCGGAGCAAGCAAGAGGCAGAAACCAAGCAGTTTCTAGGGGCAGCTTTCTCCCCTGTTCCTTGGTCACTGCCTCTGTCTAGCACCCCCCATGGTGCCCAGCACACCCCTGCAAATGATGATATCTCTAGTGCCTTGATGTCGGCATCTCTTCTACTCCTTTAAGAATGAATGGTATTGTAATTCATAACTACATCTGGGAAACTTAATTTATTTTTGATGTGATGCCATTAGCAAGTGATAAAAATGCAAATCAGTTTTTTTTATTTGAAAAGAATTCAAATCAAGGCTGCAACTGGTTTTCTACACACTTGAGACCAAATCCTATTCACTCAGCTTAATTATATGGTGGTACAAAGAGCAGCAGGTGCAGTTTAATACCTTGAAAGCAAAAAACAGTGGTGGGTCATTCAATGGATGATGGTGATGGTGGTGACAGTGATGATGATGATTTCAGTAGACAGCAGTGTGTGGTAAGGGTAAATACCAGGAGGTAACTCCATCATCATCATCATCATCATCATCATCATCATCATCATCATCATCATCATCATCATCGGTGTGGGATATATTTCCCAGCAGAGATACTGATCTGGAGGGATACTGTGCAGCTAACATGCTATCTGCTCTGGAGAGTGAAATGAAACACCACTGATTTGAGCAGATGATTTGAGCGTGGAGTTGTAAGTGATGCTGCCAAGAAGTAAAAAGGAGGGAGAGGCAGTGTGATAATAATTGCTTTCACTCCATTTGCATGGGTATCAATGTGGTAAAAGTAGGCTATCCAGGTTGCTATTAGCAACCCTAATTAAATCAGTTACACACAGGTCTTGTAAACATATGCATATGCACTTACTTAGAATGCGTGTTTTTTCTTCCTGAGTGATATTGGATATTCTGTTTTATTTTGTTACTATTTTTGTCATACTTTGTCATGTATAAATTCTTTTCCACACACATATCTATGTAAATCTTTTCATTGCTGAGCTGCCTAGAAGAGATCTAACCATGCTCAGGAAGCTAAAGCATTGCCTGTCACATAAAATCAGTAGTTTGTTATCCTTCTTCCCCCTGTTTCCTAACCCTCAACTCCTTGCAAATCACCCCCAGGCATTGCAAGAGCTATCTTTTTTGGAGCTGTATAGGGATGTAAGTTTACCAAACACCACCTCCATCACAAATAAGCCCCCATCCCAGAAGGACATACACAGTCACATGCGCATTATCCTCAGGAGCACCACATTTCATGTTTCATTTAGAATAGGAGGATCTTCAAATGCTGCACTATGCAGAGCTTTGATGTGTGGGAGTAAAAGAGAGCTTCAAGATCAGAAGTGTTTGAAGTGGTAGCTATGTTAGTCTGTGTAAGCATATCTGAGAACAAATACAACAGAACAGCAAAAAAAGACAAAAATGTTTTGGCACCTTAAGGTCTGATGAAGTGGACTTGGTCCACAAAAGCTCTAGATCAGAAGTGAGCCTGAAGTTTTCATAGGAGAACAGTTAAATATGTATATATTGCCTTATACACTGAGAACAAAAAATAATCCCACACAGCTACTGTATAGCTGTACAGCCCTGGTGATGCAGTGGCTAAACTGCTGTGGTTCAACCAAAAGATTGTGAGTTCAATCCTGACCAGGGATCAAGGTTGACTCAGCCTCCCATCCTTCCAAGGTCGGTGAAATGAGTACCCAGCATCCTGGAGCAAAATTCTAATTAACTTGTGAGCCGCTCACTAATCGCTATGGGGTGGTATAGAAGTGTGATTGCTTTGCTTTGCTTTAGGTAAGGCCATTCAGTTGTCTTGCTAGAAACTTTTAAACCAACAAAAGCTCAAAACATTATAATTAAAATATAGTATTTGCTTTTCCTGGTTATACATCCATTCATCTATTCATTCTCAACTGAGGATGTGAAACTTCTTTAAAATACCAGTGCTGAATTTGGGTCACTGCAGAGTTCTTGTATCCATGTCAATGCCCAAAACAAGCTCACCTGCAAAAGTTTTGTGCAGCTGGCTCAAACTACCCATTTCCCTCTACTGCTGAAAATTTACGGATTCTCCCATAAGCTCAGCCAGCCCTACTGGATAACATTCCTAACATAATAGGACCTAGCCCAAACAAAGCTGTAATTCACACCAGATACTAAAATCATGTCGTTACCGGAATGGAATCCAGACAATAATCTTGCCTAGCATTGTCTGGTAAGTACCTTACCTGACCAAATGCTTGTTATAAAACATTATTAGAAGGGTGGTGGTGGTGGTGGTATCCTAACTCTTCCAGCTCCCCCACCCCCATTTTTCACAATATCAAGTAATGAAAACAAGGAGGTTGGAATCAACCAAGTTAAGTAGACTTAAGCTCTTTGATACCAACTCTTTGTTTGATTACAGGCCTGATGCATGAACTGTGGATCTGTGGCTTTCCTTTTTCAGAACATGTGGATACATCTGGATCCACCTAAAATTCCTTGTAAATACCAGATGATACCTTTATGTCCTTTTCACTTCAGTCATCTGGAAGTTGCTAAGATATTTAAAGGGGGTGGCGATACCTTTTTCAAAAAAAAGTTTTTTAAAATGGTAAATCATTTTAATTCCATGATGTCAGGGATCCTGGGAGTCCTCATAGAAAAAGTAGGATTAAAAAGTAATAAATATACAAAAATACAAATTGTATCTGAGTATCTCTTAGTGATAAATGGGGATCTTTTTTCCAAGAATTAGAGTCCCAACCCTTTTCTGTCTTTAGAACTTGATCTAAGTTATGTTATCATTATAGTCTGTGCTCTAAACTGCATGGTGAACACTGATAGACAGAGAATAAGAAATGAATCATTGAAACAAAAAACATGAACACATGAAGGTACAGATTTGCACATCTTAACCTGTGCAAATCATATGCAAACACAATTACTGTATTTGCTGCATTTCTAAAACCTGCATGTATTAATATACTAGCAGAGGTTGCCCGGTGTTGCCGGGCTGTTTTAAATGGTGTTGGTAAGTTTTTGTTGTTGTTGTTAATGTTTGTAAAGAAGAGGTTAGTCTATAATTGAAATTTTTAATTTATACAAATTTTTTTTTGGCGGCCTGTTATAAACTGTGATGAGTTTTGTTTGGTGTTTTGGTTTTGTGGATGAAAAAAAGAACAAAGGATGATATACTTTTTCCAAAAAATTTATTTAACCCAATAATTTTTAGTATGTATTTTTTTAAATTGTTGTACCATAGGTAATAATTTAAAAATGTGAAAGTACATGTTTTTCACAATAAATGTTTTTAAACTGTGTATTGATGTTTTTGTTTTTTTATTTGAGTAAAAATTCAGCACAGGATTTTTGAATAGTTTTTATTTTATACATCTGACATCTGTTTTTGATTTGTGTAAAATTGTGATTTTGTGTTATTTGTTTTTACTTGTTTTTACTCTTGGGGCCTTTTGTGTGGGGCTGTTGTGTCTTTTTGAATTTTTTTTACTATTGTGGGCAGCAAGTGGTGCTGGTAGGGGTTATCTTGTATTTTGACTGTTTTTTCTCTCATGGCCTCTGGGTGGAGCTTCTTCCAGTAAGTAGTCTCTTTCTTTATTCATTTCTTTTCCAGTCGTTGTGGTGTGAGGTCATGTGGTGGTGAGTTGGCTGTTTTTCTTTATTTGGGGTGGTGGTGATGGTTGGATTTTGTGGTGTTTGGCTGGGTGCTGGGTGTGTTGGGAAATGTTTGTTTTTGTTTACTTTGACCCTCTGGCCCGACATCGCCAGAGGACGAACAGGCATCAGCTGTGGCGGTCGGGCGGTGGAGTTCGGCTCCCGCCCTCCCTTCTCCGGGCCCTGCTTCCCCCGGAGAGGGATAAAAGACCGGCCGCAGCCCCGAAGACGCCGGGACGCGCTGCCTGACCCTCTGGCCCGACATCGCCAGAGGACGAACAGGCATCAGCTGTGGCGGTCGGGCGGTGGAGTTCGGCTCCCGCCCTCCCTTCTCCGGGTCCTGCTTCCCCCGGAGAGGGATAAAAGACCGGCCGCAGCCCCGAAGACGCCGGGACGCGCTGCCTGACCCTCTGGCCCGACATCGCCAGAGGATGAACAGGCATCAGCTGTGGCGGTCGGGCGGTGGAGTTCAGCTCCCGCCCTCCCTTCTCCGGGTCCTGCTTCCCCGGAGAGGGATAAAAGACCGGCCGCAGCCCTGAAGACGCCGGGATGCGCTGCCTGACCCTCTGGTCTGACATCGCCAGAGGACGAACAGGCATCAGCTGTGGCGGTCGGGCGGTGGAGTTCGGCTCCCGCCCTCCCTTCTCCGGGTCCTGCTTCCCCCGGAGAGGGATAAAAGACCGGCCGCAGCCCCGAAGACGCCGGGACGCGCTGCCTGACCCTCTGGCCCGACATCGCCAGAGGACGAACAGGCATCAGCTGTGGCGGTCGGGCGGTGGAGTTCGGCTCCCGCCCTCCCTTCTCCGGGTCCTGCTTCCCCTGGAGAGGGATAAAAGACCGGCCGCAGCCCCGAAGACGCCGGGACGCGCTGCCTGACCCTCTGGCCCGACATCGCCAGAGGACGAACAGGCATCAGCTGTGGCGGTCGGGCGGTGGAGTTCGGCTCCCGCCCTCCCTTCTCCGGGTCCTGCTTCCCCCGGAGAGGGATAAAAGACTGGCCGCAGCCCCGAAGACGCCGGGACGTGTTGCCTCAACCCTCTGGCCCACAACATTGCCAGAGGATGTACTTTGAGTGTTGGTTCATTGGACTGTTTCGTTTAATTGTGTCAGCTTATTGTCCTAAGTGTTATGTATCTATTTTTATTGTATCTTTCACTTTCCTGCTGCTGGCTGCATTACAGTCAGCATGCACCAATGTTAACCGCTTAGAGTTTGCTTTGGTAAAGTGAAGCGGTATACAAGAATAAAGTGAAATGAAATGAAATGAAAATGAAATTGTTTTTTGGTGTTATTTTTGTTTGTTTTTGTGTATTTTTGAATGTTTTTGATTGTTTGTTTTTGTGTTTTTTGGTGTCCTACGGGGGGATCCCCTCTCTGCCGTCTCCCCTGGCTCTGGAAGGCTTGGGGGGGACAGACCCCTTTTGTCCCACCAAACCTTCCAGACTCATGGGACCCAGGAGAGGGGATCGAATACAGGCCACCCTCTGATATTAAAAGGGAAATCTCAATTGTGGTTTCCCCTTTATTATCAGTGGGGGGGGTTGTGATCCCCCTCTCCGCTGGCTTCCTTGGGTTTGGGAGGGTTGGGTGGACAAAAGGGGTCTGTCTCCCCAACCCTTCCAGACCCAGGAGAGCCATCGGAGAGGGGGATTCCCCCCCAAAAAAAACCTCCATTTTTAAAGAGAAGTAACTGCTTGGTTTCTTCTCTTTAATATGGGGTGTGTGTGTGTGTGTGTGTGGAGGGGAATCCCCTCTCTGCCAGGTCCCCTGGGGTCAGGAAGGTTGGGGAGACAGACTCCTTTTGTCCCCCCAACCCTCCCAACCCCAGGGGAGCCAGTAGAGAGGGGCAGCACAACACCCCCCCACCCAGTGATATTAAAGGGGAAACTCCGATTAGGAGCTTCAGGCGCCGTCGGGGAGGGGGGCTTTGGTTCCCACGGCTTGGCGGACTTGCTCTCCCGGTGATTTTTTTAATTTTTGTGCGCCGGCTTCCTCAGCGTTCTGCACGCTCATGGCGCGCAGGACGCTGGGGCTTGTAGCTATGGGTTTGTGCTTTGTGTTTGTGCTGCGTTTTTTTAAACGGTTTTCTTTTGATTGGCTGTGGTGCGTTTCCAAACGTTCCTTGTGCCGTGCCGTGCGAGAGCCTCTCAGCCTGATTGGCTCTGGCGCGGCACAGCACAAGGAATGTTGGGAAATGAAGTTGTTTCCCTTTTTTTGCATTTGTGGGGCTGTTGCCCCACTGCCTGTTTTTTCAATCCTTTGTTGACCTGCGGACCCAGATTGGCCGTGTGCACGAAGGGTGAGTGCAGGCAAGTAAGGCGAGGCATAGCAACCTATAGCAAGTTCCAACGGTTAAACCTTGGTTTTATAGGTTAAGATTTACCCTCCCCTCCTAGATAAGTATCTTAACATGGTGATGGGATTTGAGTGTGTCAGGGAGGATGAGAGTGATATCATCAGAAGGCTGGAATCTGCGATGAGTCTAGACTCCTAACAAGGTCACCCAAGGTGAAGTGATCAAGCTGAAATGGCAGACTAAGGTCTACCAACCTTTAGGATTAATGGTCACACCGGCAGAAAGGAAAATCCAGTTCTTTTTTTAAAAAAACTTCCAGTTTATGCGGGTGGGATATTGTGCTTCTCTGTCCATGATTCAAAAGGCCAGGAAATGGCTCAATATGGCTGCACAATCTTGTGTCCGTATTGCCAAGCTTTACATAGTAAAAGGCCAGCCAGAATTTTAACAACACCAGTGGCAGCTGTCCCAGTGGCAGCAGATTGAGAAACCTTGGTCAGCATGTATTTTTTTAGCATCTAGAGTGGACCTTCCATCGTACAGAAGAAGAGAACATTTTTTTTTTTGGCTTGGCATATAAAGCTTTTAATGAGTTTGTTTCAGTGATCTTCTGATGTCAGAAAGTGGTGTATTCAGAATCCTAGTACTGTATGTCAGGAAGATGGTTTCACCTTCCTTTCTTTCTGAAGCCCTAGGTTTCTGACTTTTTCATTGCAAAGGTTTGAGGTACACAATTTCCACACCTCTAGTCCAAAATGAAACAATTCAAGGAAGCCTCTTCCATCAGATATTTGTGAAAACAGAGTTTGGCACATAACAATGAAGGGGGCGGGGGGGAAATCAACTTCTTGGAAATCACGTCTCAAATATAGTTTAGGAGTTTTCATTTCCTAGTGTGATACATTGTCATAGTCTGTTAAATTTCAGACATTAATATGATTTAGTTCTGATTGTTTTCTGATGTTTTGAAAGGTTCTCTCTAAGTGACAGTGACTTCTGTTTGACAACCAGTGACTAAATCTCCTCTTCTGGCTCTGAGCATTTATTTTCTAAGGCATAGAGTAGCTTCCAGTTCAAGGCAAACAAGCCATCTTCCTAATCAAGCTTTCTTCAGAAATGGCACATTCTTTACAAGAGATACTTTCATGCACATGACTGAAACGACAATTCATATATGTGCTAAGAAATGGAATACAAGATGGGAGCTTTCCTGGTTTATCGCAAACAAGCTGAGCCATTGGACCATTTGTTCTTTGTGGGGGATTGTAGAATGGCTATCAGGTACAAAGGAGTTGCTGATTACTCTAGTCCAGAAATATGGGATTGGGTATCCTTTTAGAAACTCTTTGCCTTCAATTCCCAGTACAGTGGAACCATGCATAATGAATGGTTCGCGTAACGATTTTTTTTGTTATACAGGGAAACCCTGTATAATGAACTTTTTTTCGTTATGCGGTGGATCTCCCATTGTATCTGCATAGCAAAAAAAAACCGCATAGCAAAGAGCTCCGTGGAACGGAGCTTTGTTGCTATGCAGGGTTCTACTATGCCTCCCACCATTATTGTCTATATTGGTGAGATCTGAAGGGAGTTGGATTCTGACATGATCTGGTGGGCCACATACTCTACACTGCTGCCTTCGCCTTAGGTGGCCTTCAGCAGCTGACTCTTTGGAGGTATCTCTACTCAGTGGAATCCACATGCACCAGAATTGTTTGGAATTTTGCCATTGACGTCAAGGGGATGTTGACTCCTGTCAATATTTTGTTTCAGAGTCAGCTGATAAAGCTGAGGAACTTCTTAAAATTTCCCCTTCACTGTTGATAGTTTGGAATTATCTTTTGGACAGGAGGCAGTGCAACAATGTATAAAATAATGGCTTGAAATCCTAGATCCGGTAAAGCAATGGGAGACAGACTGAGTAAGGGACCATCATGGAAACATGATTTTTCCATAATGCAAATATTTGACTTCGCTTTAAATTTTATCAAGTAGAGCAGCAGTTCCCAACATGAGGCACAGGCCCCACAGAAGCCTAAGTCAGTACATTGACTGATCAGTGCTTTGTGGAATTGACTTAGCCTTTTGGGAATTGAAGTAAAAAAACAACAACAAAGGTTAGGAAACACTGAACTAGAGATATAATTCAGTAAATAACAAATTTCCACCAATTGTCAGGTTCCTGTGGATTCTCGCATTTCTATATATGCATGTTTGGGAGTAAATAGCAATTCCAGGATGAGACTGTAAAGATCTAATTCTGTTTTATCCCTACATTTAACAATAAAAAAGTGTCACATGTAGGATTCTGCAACAAAAAGAATTTAATTTTCTCTTTGGATAAGAAGGGGGAAATGGCTTTGTGTAATATGTGTTTGTGTTTCAGTTGCATTTCTGTCAGTAGAAAGCCCGTTTTATGAGTGTTCCTTGTGTCTTAGGAGGTGTCTGCTAAAATGGAGTGGGAGTGGGATGATAGACTACTTGCCAGACCAATACACTGATACAGATGTGGGCGTTCTTTGTCTCTCAGGGACACAGAAATCAAGGTTGCCAGGTTTCAGGATTTATCCTTGACATCTCAAGGAACAGAATGCTTCCCCCCAGCAATACAGGATATGCTCCGAAGCAACCTTGGAACTACTCCTACCCCACCCCATTTTATTGCATGTTCTAGAACTGCTGTTATTATAATTAATATGTTGATCTTTAAATTCATCACAGAGTTTATGCATTATCTGTTTCTCACCCTTTCCACAGACGTACTTTACAATTACCCTAGACCAGTGGTTCCCAACATGGGGGACACGCCCCACAGGGGGATGTCAATTCCCAGAAGCCTAAGTCAGTACATTGGCTGATCAGTGCTTTGGGGAATTGAAGTCCAAAAACCAAAGGTTGGGAAACATAGAAGGATTCACCCACTATGCCAGAAAGAGCTCCCCTCAGGTTTCAAGCCCTGGCCCTGAAATCAGGGAATTTAATATCGTTGACCTAGCACAGAGGGCATCCATGATGTTTGTTGAGGCTTTACTGTCGCTGTTTTTACACTTCAAATGTATGCAATGGGATCCACAAAATCAATCCAACATGCTTTTGTTCCTAGGCGGGTGTGTATGTGTTTCAATTTATTTTCCCTCAGTTCCTGCCCTTAGTCACTTCCTTGCAAACAGTCTTATAAAGGGCCATTTTTTTCTTAGAGGAAGGCATCTATATATAAATATTTCAGAAATTGGGGGGGGGCATTTAAAACCACCCAATTTATTTGGTTTATGTACCTTTGGCTTTTCATTTGGGTTCAGAACTATCTAGCATTGGCACTCAAACCATTTTAGTGTGGCTGTGACTGGTTAAGTGTTTTGGTTTTTGCTTTTCTTGTGTGTAAGGTAAAGGTCACCCTTGCTTGAAAGCCAGTCGTATCTGACTCTAGGGTTCAGTGTTCATCTCTGTTTATAGCCAAAGAGCCAGTGCTCTCTGTGTCTGCAGACATTTCTGTGGACATGTGGCAGGCATGCCTCAACACTGGAGTGCATGGAACGCTGTTTACCTTCCCACCAAAGTGGTCCCTATTTATCTACTTGCAATTTCTTGCTTTCGAACGACTAGGTTGGAAGGAGCTGGGGCAGAGCAGTACTCGGGAATCAAACTCTGATCTTCCATTCATTGAGTTCAGCATTTTTATTGTGTGTACTGTAATCTAAAGGACATGGGACAATCAACCTGGCACTGAGTTTGGAAAACCTTACTGTATGACAGGAGGCAGAATCTAAAACCTTTCAGCTTTTGCAATTTACACAAATGTTATGTCTTATCTTTGCCATCCTTCTGTGGGGAGAAGTGGGAATCCTTGCCATTTAAAAAAACCCACTTGGCTTTGACAGCTTTTAAATAAGTGTTAAGCTCTGAGTTTTAGTAATGTTCCTAAAGTCATGTCCATGACATTTAGAAATCCAGAGAGCCTGTCAAGTGACAAGTGCATGTAAATAATTCCAGCAGCTCTCAAGAGCTCTACAAACTTTGTGGCGCTGTCATCATTTTTACAGAAAGTTCTCAGGATATGTGCTGGATTTAGAATTTGTTTGGAAATCAAAACAAAGGGGGTGGGGAAGGGTATCCAGAACAGTCACTTTGGATTCACAGGGTCAAGAGGTGACTGACAACAGGATAACAGTGCCCAGCTAATGCATGATGGAAGGGTAGAAGTTGGACATAGGGGGAAGAAGGAGGAAAAGAAACTAATGGGACCTTTACCTGCACATTGGAGGTTAAGCAGTAGTTTATGGCACTGAGTTTGAGCCCGCCCAGCCTCATGTCATTCAGAACCTTTACTTTCACGTGTTTTTCTCCACTGTTTAGACAAAGGCAAACATATATAAATAACTTTAAAACATTTGAATACGAATAAAAATCAGACGGGATCCAAATTGGCTCAAAGTGAATCAGTTGAAATTTAGTAAGAGACATAATTCAGAATGAATCTAAGCAGATGGCATTCATACACATGCACTCTCTATAGTTTGAGAGTCTGTACACACAAATAGTTTTCTGCTTTTTTCCAAATCACATGGAGATACAGTATATATATTTTAAAATCACACTGTGTTGTAGCACTAGCATATATATCATCCTTTGTCAGTTTGCAGGGATGTCATGATGGTTTAAAATACCCTTAGATTGTGATCAGTCCATATTGTGCAGAGTGGATGGTTTCAAGTATTGGAAGGGCAGAAAGGACTATATGTTTACAGGTGGAAGTAGTTGTAGAGAAAGATTAGGATGACCTAAAATGTTCCCTTCTTTGCTTCACCTAATCTGACTCTCTCTTCCCTAGACTGACTCCCTTATTCTTAGGTAAAGTTAAAGGTCACCCTAGCTCAAAAGCCAGTTGTATCTTACTCTAGGGGTCAGTGCTCATCTCTGTTTCAAAACCGAAGAGCCAGCACTCTCTGCTTCTGCAGACATTTCCATGGTCATGTGGCAGGCATGACTAGGCACCGGAGTACACAGAATGCTGTTGACCTTCCCACCTGAGTGGTCCCTATTTATCTACTTGCAATTTCTTGCTTTCAAACTGCTTGGTTGGCAGGAGCTAGGGCAAAGACAGGAGCTCATTCCGTCCTGCAGTATTCAGGTATCAAACTGCTGACCTTCCACCTTCCAGACAGCATCTTAGCCACTTGAGCCACTGCATCCCCCCCCCCCTATTCTTAGGCTGACTTTCTACTCTCAGTCTCTGCTCTTTCTCCAAGCCATGTAGCTGGCTAGGTACAGTACTAACTAGTTTTATTCAGCACAAGTGTTGGACAGCAGCCTACTTCAGCAGCATAAAGCACAACATCAAAGGCATAAATTGCATAAAGCACAGTATCCTCTCTTTATCTCTCCATCTATAGAGCCCAGATATGACGTTATGCCTGAAAGCATGGAAACGGCTCAGCAGGTGGGGTGCATGAATAAGCCCTGCTCATCCTACCAGCAGCCAATCTGAAAGCCTGGGAGTGTTGTCTTATCACAAGATCACAAGCTCCTGTTCAGACATCTGCACAACAACCAGGACTCTTAACAGATTTCCAGATGGGCAGGGCTGTGGTGCATCCCTCTGTCCTTGCAATGTATTTCATGCTTTCAGGCATAATGCCTGAATAGGACTTTAAAGATGTTCTTATAATAAACTTCTATTTCCCTCCTACTCAAGTGATCTTTTCCTGCTTATTCCGAGCACCTGTTTCATGCACATCTAACATCATGTTCCCTCACAAATGACTACATGAAATAATAGCAGAAATCCAACATATTTTGTCAGAAGTAGGGACTCAACATCAAGAAAACCAAGATAATGGCAACAGGCCCTATCAGTCTCTGGTAAATAGATGGGGAAGAAGTAGAGGCAGTGACAGACTTTACATTCTTAGGATCCAAGATCATTGCAGATGTTGATTACAGCCAGGGCTGCCATCAGGGGGGACCATCAGGACTCCCTCCTGGGTCCGGAGATGATGGGGACCTGGCGGTGCCAGGAAACCACTGATGTGTGCATGCACAAACAAACCATGCATGCACAGAAAACCAAAGGGGTGTGGCGCCACCAGGAAACCACTGATGTACGCATGCACAAACAAACCATGCATGCGCAGAAAACCACAGGGGCGTGGCCAAAATGTGGTGGTGGGGGGCACGTACCAGGCCTAGAAATTTCTGATGCCGGCCCTGATTGCAGCCATGAAATAAAAAGGTGAATGATTCTTGGGAGACAAGCAATGAGAAACTTGGGGAACATTGTTAAAAGTAGAGACATCACCTTGCAAACAAAAATCTGCATAGTCAAGGCAATGGTATTCCTGGTGGTAATGTATGGTTGTGAGAGCTGGACGATAAGGAAAGCTGAGTGCAGAAGAATAGATGCCTTTGAAATGTGGTGTTGAAGGAGAGTTTTGAGAGTGCCCTGGACAGCAAGGAGAGCAAACAGGTCGATATTAGAAGAAATCAACCCTGACTGCTTCTTAGAAGGACAAATAGTAAAGATGAAGCTAAAGTACTTTGGAAATCAAATGAGAAGAGAGGATTCACTTGAGAAAGCCTTGATGGTGGAGGACAAAAGAAGAAGTGAGTGGCCAAAAATGATATGGCTAGATCTGTGGTGGGCTCAATTCTTTTTTACTACCACACTATGGAAATCTGAATTTAAAATAAATAAATAAATAAATGGGTGTGGAATGGTGGGCGTGGCCAGAGGAAGGCCCTGCATTGCACTTGAACTAGGACTACTTTATTTCAAAACTTGGATAGGAAGGGGCCAGCCAGAATTTCTGCTACAGGTTCGGGCGAACCTGCTGAATACCACCACTGATTGGTATTGTTGACGCAATGGGCACAGAGTTGAGTGGGTTGAGGAGAATGGTGGAAGATAGGGTTGATTGGCATGCAATGGTCTATGGGGGTCACAAAGGGTTGGACTCGACTATGCGACTGAACAACAAAAAGGTCTGGAGTGCTCAGTGGGGAATAGTCCCAATGCAACTGTGGATAGGACTATAGGCCAAAGATTTAGGCTGAGGAAAGATGGAGAAAAGTCATTTCTGGTTGGAAAACAACAGATTAAGATGTTTGTGTGGGTTGGTCACAATGTAATAAACCAAACAGCAGCAAAGGCTCATGATAGGGGAAACAAATGGCTTTTTCCTCTTAAGAGATCTCTGTTTCTAATAATGCATTAATAGCATTATCTAATTTGCCCATTATTTTCCACAGACAATCCAGTGCTTTTCTTTTGCAACAGTTTGAGAAGCATTCTTGAATTACCCTGGCTTCTAAATGATCCTATTGCGGCATGTCAAGTTATCTTCCTTGCTGTATATGTCTTTTTATATACAGTATATTAAGCCCACTCTCCTAAGAGCAGAATTTGGAAATGTTATTTTTTTGAATAACAATTAAGCTTTGTCTAAGACTAGATAATGTATACAGAGGCATGGAAAACATGAAAATGGACCAGGACAAAGGGTAACAGTAAATAAACGTGGAGGGAGCTTCTATTTTAATTTACAAGTGAATGGTATTACTCTTTCCTAAAACCTTTAAGCACAGGTCTAGAACACAAGAAACATTTAATTAGCATACATGTCTACTACATAATGTGCATCTTGTTTGTCACTGTTTACATTGATTTGGACTACTTTCAGTTACATGTGTTCCTTTTAAAACCTTTAATAAGAAAAATTCTACAATTTCCAAGTTATTCAGTTTGCCTATGCCTAGTTTTCTCTGAGATTTCCTTCCTTCTGTGATAGCACGGTTAACGATTTTCTGTCCTCCCACATGGTTGCTACTTAAAATCTGTGTCATTCCTCTTCATCTTCCTATTTCAAGAAACTTAACCGAACGTTTCCTGTGTCTTACTATTCAGTGTGTTCCCCCAGTAGGTTCCATAGCATAAATCTCTGAAAGATAAACAGAATACTAGCATTTCAAAACAGTACAAAAAATACCATAAGAAGAGTCAGTAAATTCTGCCTTGCATTTTAAATGTGTGGGTTCAGCCTAAACAAAATACAGAGCCTATGTTTTGCTTCTTCAGTTTGCAATGGGGGAATTAATGGAGGGGACCTCTTTCTTCTTTACTTCCTTTCCTCCTGTCCCATTTTCATTTAGCCATTTAAACTGTACTATTCATTACTGTGCAATAGACTTTAATCCACTTAACACAGGACTGTGCTCTTCAGAAACCTCTGATGTTATGCAGATAGAGGAGAAAGGGTTGAGATATTTGCTCAATACCTTCCTCCGAAAGCATGAATGGGGCAGAATGTGAAGCCTAGACATCTGAGCTATTGTGAGGATTACAGAAACTGGAAGTTTAAGAGGCTGTTGGATGATATAACCAAACAGTTCCATCGCTTTCAACATGTGTGTTCTGGCTCTACAACAACATTGTATGCCATTCTATGGTTCACTTTAAGATAGTGGGCTCTCCCCCTGCATGAAAAATGGCATGTTCTGTCAGATACCATTTCTTCTAAGCTTGAGCTTTTTATTTCCAGTTGCTTGGGCCTTGGCTCTGGCTTCAGACTTGGCCTTTGGTCTGTGCTCTGGGAGGAGTCTAGTAGGACTCCTGTTCACATTTCTGTGCCCTCCATTTGTTTCTCAGAGCCCTCCTCTGTAGCAACAAGGGAAACACTTATGACCCAATTGGAAATTTCCAATACCTGCCTCCAGTGGTGGGTGCCAAAAAAAAAAAAAGCTACCACACTGTGGGCGTGGTCTGGTGGGCGTGGCCAGGGGGAAAGCCCTGCATTGCACACGAATTAGGACTACTTTATTTCAAAACCTGGATGGGTGGTGCCAGCCAGAATTTCTGCTACTGGTTCTGGCGAACTGGTGTGAACCTGCTGATGCCCACCATTGCCTGCCTCAGTTGAAACCCCAACATGTGTCATGCTTATTTCAGTAAGTACTTTGAGTATATAAAAAGGAATGTACTCTTCAGAAACCTCTGATGTTATGCAGATAGAGGATAATGGGTTGAGATATTTGCTCATAGCCTTCCTCCGAAAACATGAATGGGGCAGAATGTGAAGCCTAGACAACATGCTCTTGTGGAGAGATGAATCACTCTGCCACCAAGTGGATACATTTGGTGTGTCCTTCTTCACCCAGAATGCAGGCTTAACCAAATTTCAAGATACTTCCTAGAATCTTGTTAACTGCAGTCCTCTTCAGGAATTAAAACATGTGGAGAATACTTACATGTAGAAGGAGATGTTCAACCCCCTTTCCACTCCATCACCTATGGGCCTGTGAAAGCCAATAAGATTAAAGAGGGAAAGCTACACCTATCTGTGGGGCTTTCCATGTAAATTGGGACCCCAGAAAATTAGGGTCCTGGCTCATGTGGAGAACCCTAATGAATATGTCTTCAGCCCAATGAAAGGGGTAGATATAAGAATGTGGCCGTCTTCATATGAGTATTCTCCACATTTTAAAATGCCTGAATTATGTCATATTTGAGCTGTAATAGTAATAAAGAGCCTTGTGATATATTCAAGATTAATGCCACCTACTTCATTAGATACAATTCCAATGTATGCAAATTGTATGTATACATACCTACACAGACATATACATAAAATTCACACACATTATAATTTCATCTGATGAAGTGGGCCACAGTCCACATAAGTTTATGTCAAATAATTCTTATTGATATTCAAGATAGAATACACATGCACACGTGTACATTATTGCAGTGTTCCTTTGGTTTTTTGTTCCAGCAGTGAAGAGGCTCACTTTGATATTTTAAACACACACACACACCATTCTGCTTTGCCCTTGTCCATTCCATTGCCCCAACTTGTCAACAGCACCTGGGCTTTGCATACTTCCTTGGCTTTCAGGTGTGTCTGAGAGGGGGGAAAGAAGGTAACAGGAGTACTGTAGTTCAGATCTTATAAAATGCTCCCAGCCTGCCAGAGATTGTGAGTGAGGGATTAAGTTCTCCTGTGCTGAGGTGATAAGTCAGGCAAATGGTAAGGATTTGAAAAGCCAATGGATGAATCCTGAAAGACAGATTACTGGGGCAAAAGAGATTTTAATTAAACATAGCACCAGTCAAAATTACATCAGGGTCATTTGCAGTGCTCTTGTGTAGCAGGGCAGAAGGTCAGTCAGCAAACCCTAAAAGGTGAAGAGATAAATACAGAAAATAAAGGCTTCCTCTCTTCCCTCTGTGACAGAAGCATTATGACAAGTTAAAAACCACATTCCAGGGCATTCTGAAAAAGGTGACTGATTGAACCTATAGGTGAAGCAAAGAGCTTTTGAAGCAGGTGGCTGACAGAAAACATGTTGACAAAACCACAGGTTGATGCTAGAGCAGAGATCAGTATGCAAGTGGATATACATTCTTTGCCTGCATTACTGTGTCTGTTCCAAATAAAAACAGACTTTAAACTGGAATAATGACTGAATATACAGTAAAGCGAAATTCTGTCAAGTTGTGACAGTTTTGGAATATGTACTTCAGCGATTTTGACATCTTTCTCTAATGCTGATAAAAATAACAGTGCATATGGGTATGCATATTTATATGGACGTGTATGTGCATTGGATGCACAATAAACCTATATGTAACTACACAGATGGTAGAAGCTGGCAATGGGCCAGGCTGCTCACCAATTTAATATGGAGTAGACAAACTGGAACACAGAGAAAAGCATTAGGGGTGGGGTGGGGGGATCCAGACTGTGTTTTCAATTTTCAAGCAATGACGTTCATGATCATCTGGCCCCTGTGATTTGTTTCTTAATAACCCCAGCATTCCACAGCCATATTTCTCCCACATCCTAAGGAGATAAACACCAAAAGAATGACCCACTGGAGGATACAACCCAGGCCTGGTTTGCCCCTGATCTAGCACGGTTTCTCTCTTGGTTTCTGTCTGGGGTGTCAAAATAAAGTTTGAGAGACGGGTGAAGGTGAGGTCCTATAAACAGAGGAATACCAAGAGAGATATGCAGGTCTCAAATCACTTTTCTGTGGGTGGAGGAATATGTATGTTGGTTAAAAATTATCTCTGAGAAATCTTTGTATTTTCTGGAAGGCATTCAATACCTTTCGGAAGCCAACATTCCCTTACTGAGGGCAATGTCATAAAATGTTTGAGCACCCTGGAATATTTGTCCACTTTGTTTTTCACTGCTGAAGAAGAAATACTGTATCTGATTTTTTTTAAAAAAAAATGGTTTTAAACTAAATAAATATACATAACCTGAGAACCACATTTTTCTCTCATTTCCTTCAGATGCAACTTCTCCAGCTGTGGTTATCGTGCATCTTGAGTTGGGCCAAATGAGGTTGGGACCATTGTCTGTCCCATCTCAGACCAAATGTCCTAGAGTAGCCCCAGAAGAAGAGAGGAAAAGCCCCTTCAAAAATTGTCACTCTTGCATCCATCCTCTGGGGATGGATTTAGCCTCAAACAATCCTGACAACCAATTTCTGTATCATACTATACATTGAAGTCTAACTGTGAGGGAGCAATTTACTGCCTGTAAGAGACACTTGCATGAATAGTGTAAACTGCTGTGAATTCATGTTTCTCCTGGTGCGAGTGTGTGTGTGTGGGGGGGGGCAAATTTCACAGTGTGCAGCACTAGAGGATGAAAAAGTGTTGAGGTTTTTTTTACATTGAAGGTGTCTTCACACACTTGGCACCCTTCCGCCTGCCCACCACAAAATGGTAATAGGATTTAGTAGCACAACACAAAGCTATCTGTATCTGTATGTTTGTTGTACAGATAATCTGTTTTGATGAGTTAATGCAGAGAATCCACATTATCTGTCTCTCTTGCTTACCCACATACATACATTAAATGACAGATGCTACATAACAGTCCACCTTCTGGTCTCAGGTTTTAGCTCTAAAATGTCAGGGAATGGGGAAATGCTGATAGGACAATCCTATGTGTGAAGCATGACAGTAACATTTTCAAAACTTCCAGTTCGATCAAGATAATCTTGTAATAATTTGATTTTTTGAATCAAAATGTTTAAGGTGGATTGGCTGGCTGGAAAATTCAGTTGTTTAGGTATTTGGCTGTGGAATCACAGGTTGAGAGGCTAATTCTCCACTCTGCCTCCAGGGAGAAGAGCCAGCTGGTGTAATCATTGGGCAAGCTACACAGTCCCCTCAGAAGGAGGGACTTTAAACTATTTCTGAGTATTCACTTCCTACAAGTCAGAATTGGTTTGACACATCTATGTTACTGTGGAGTCAGAGATTGAGAGCTTGATTCCCTACTGAGTCTCTAGGAAGAAAAGCCAGAGGAAATACTAGATGCCAGTCTGTTTAGCTATGGGCAAGCTGCATCATCATGATCATCATGGATAGATGGGTTGGGTTGTTTAGTGCAATGAGGATGGATAGGGGTTGAAAGACAAGCATTAAGAGATATATGAGCAGAGCTTCACCATATCATAGGAACTTACCTTTTAATCACCTATAGCCAACTAAAACACAAGAGAAGGAGATAGCCATAATTCCTGATAGCAGCTATGATGGAGTGTGAGAGAGGAGTGGAGGGCTAACTGAGCATTGAGATGGAAAGAAAAGTGAGAAAGAAAAACTACTGAAACAAGTGGTGGAGAAAATGGAGGTGGGGGCTAAGTGGTATCTAACTAGATGAAGTTCTTACTTCTTTGAGTGATCCTATATACTGCCACCCTCCAATCACAGGTTTCAAATACAAGTCAAGTGAGTTATATTCGGTGAACAGCTTGTTGACTTCCAGGTTGACTAGAACGGTACTCAAGTTACGTCACACCTATTAGAAATGTGCAAGTCAGCTGTGTCCTTCCAGCCTCATGATTTATTTCTGGTGTGACCTTTGGAGCAAGTGTATTTCATAAGAGGATAGGTCAGATGGGGAGTAGCTGAAACATTACCCAACTTCTCATTTCCAAATAACATCACTTGAAAATATCCAGTTATAAAAAGACAGCGTCCTGCTTCAAGTTCTTTGGAGGCTGCATTATGACATGGCACAAAAAAGTAGTGGCGCTTAGAGGCAGCCATGAGGTCAGTTTGAACTTTGTTTTCAGAACGTAGGATGTGGAGAAGGCCTACAGCTCAGAGTGCCCAGGGTTCAGAGAAGATTCCAGACAGAGATCTGGAAGCTGAAGAACCAACATGGTTTCAGTTAAACAATTTACCCAATGCTTGAAGGTTCTGAAGAAGCTCTTAGAGCTCTGAGGATGATTTTCAGAGAAGGGTTGGGAAGTTTTTATGGAAAGAGCTTTACATGTGCATAGCCCTTTACTCATAAGGAATTATAATCCTTTGATGTCACTGCTCCACCTGACAGCCAGCTGACCTGGCACACATCAGTGTCCCTATTCCCTAAGACCAAGTGGCCATTTGGTTTTCTCTGTTTATCAAAATGTAGGGGTGGGTGTCTGCATTTTAAGGAGGTGGGTCTGCTGATATCAAGGTTGTGGGATCAGCCTGATCACCCATAAGAGTTATATTAAATAATCTCTTTCTGTAGGAAGTTCACCTCAGAGAGTTCTGAATTATTTTTTGACAGGGATCTCTCTGGGGTGGACATAACAATTAAGACGTAGCATCATATGGTGCTAACAACAGGCTTACTAATCATTTTAAAATGTTAAATATCAGATGCAAAGGCATGGAGCAATAGTGATCAGTACCGCAGGAGAGGGGAGGTTTTAAATCTTTCCTCCCTAGCCCAGGGCCTTAGCCAGGGGGTGGCTGGGGGGGGATCAGCCCCCCTGAGCTAACAGACCCCCACACCAGGCAAAGTTCCAGAGGTGTGTGTGTGTGTGTGTGTGTGTGTGTGTGTGATTGTTGCCCCTCCTGAAAAAAATATTGCCCCCCTCCCCCAATCTAGAATCCTGCCTATGGACCTGCCCTAGCCATGTTGTCAGTGAAAATTGATCCCTGAACATAAGTTGGAGGTTCCTTCTCCCATTAATGGCAAGTGCTGCATGAAAAGGCATTTTTCATGCAATCACAGTTGAGAAAGACATACCTTTCCCTGTATACTACAGTACCAATAATTATATACCCTGCTATATGTGCTTGCAACATATATTTAATTTTGTTAAATATGATTGTTAATTTTGTTGTTAACATCACATGATGTTGTGCTCTTACATGTGGATACTGTAATCATCAAGTTAAATTATCTCATATATGCATCATATTAATGAAGAGACACTTGAATGTAGAAAGAATCCAGCATGTTTTTTTAAATGTGCAATAATGACCTCAAATGCCACCTGAATGCTACAAAGACAAATGGGGAACACTGGAACATTCACCATATATCTTGTTTTGGATCTTCTTAAATGATTGCATGATGGGGCGTGGCTAAGATGGCCGACGAGTAACATCTTGATCCGGATGCTCGCGCTTATCAAAGTGGTAACTAATGTGACTGAGCAAAATGGGGAAATTTTAAAGTGGTATTTTTGTCGATAAGATTCCTGCTTGCCTATCTGGAAAGTTTTGAAGTCGGGCGGTCGAAGTTTGGGAGGTTTCCTGGGCAGGCGAGGCTCGCGACGGAAGCCGTGGCTTTCCCTGCCGAGGAGCCGAGAACGGGACCAGTGAGACGGCGGAGATCTGAGGCGGCAGTAGAATCGGCAAGAAAACAATTTTATGTAAGTTCACGAAAGTCTATATGGAAAAGTTTAAGTTAATAGGGGATCTTGCTTAGAAGAGCCTGGACTTGGAGCAGGTGGAAGTGGATGAAATCGGGCGGTCGTCCCGTTAATGGCGGCGGTACTGGAAAAACGAAAGTGATTGTGCTTTGGTCTATGGCTTCCCTGCGCCCCAGGAGAACCGCGGCGTGTTTTGGCGATAGTAAAGTGGCTTAAGAAGTTCTCGTCTGGGCTCCAGCTTTTGAAGGCTGCAGTGTGTCTCGAGTCTAAAGTGTGTGGGGAAAGTCTGCCGATTCACAGAGGAAGAAGGGGGGTTTCCCCCTGAAGTTAATGTACCCGCTGGAAAAGGGCGCTTTGAGTCGTTCGCTTCAAGAGAAGGATTAACTTGGGTTTTTTTATTCCTTCACCGTGTGGATTACAAATAATATTTTTGGGGGGCATATTGCTCCTCCTGTTTTTCTTCCTTCCTTGCTTGGATTTTGGGCTTTTTTTCTCTTCTCACCCCCCTTCCCGGTGGCTTAGACTCAAATGAAAAAATCTGGGTGACCGTTTCCTTGGAGCCTCTATTTTCGTGGTTTGGAAGGCGAATAGTTGGACTGCTTGCTTTGGGGAAATGGGTCGGATGTGGATTATTCTTTTTTTCTTTGTTTTGTTTGGAGCATATTCCGGTTCCTGGTTTTTTTTGTGGATTATAGCAACTAACTCTCTGCTGGATTCCTTCCTCCTTATAAGCTTTGTTTACCTTGTTTGGATATGTGGTACTAGTGGTTGCAGTGGCACAGGCTTGTCTGGACTGACTAGGACTTTGCAACGTTCTGCAACACTGGATCTCCTATTGCGTGTCATTATGGATAAAGGCACAAGAGGGAAAGCAAAAGAGGAAGAACCAGTAGTGAAGTCTAAGAGGAAAGAAAAAGCACCAATGGAAGAAGCCCCTCAGCCGTCATCACCGCCACCTGAGCCCTATGATCATACTCAAATTATGGTGGAAATCGGAAAATTGTTCCAGAAATTGGAGAAGAATGAGGAATCAAGGGTGAAAGATAGAAATGAAATGATGAAAAAACAAGATAAGGTGGTATCATCTGTTGCAGATTTTTCAAAAAAAGTGGACTTAAGCTTGCAAAAAATAGAGGGAAATGTGAAATTGGTTCAAAATGAGGTAATTGTCATAAAAAAAGGAAATAAAAGGGACTCAGGAGGCGGTGCGGGAGAACAAGCTGAAATTGGAAGAGCAAGAGAGAAGGATTGATGCTGTGGAAGATATGATGAGAAAGCAGAACATTGTGATCTGTCAGGTGGTTGAACGGACACCGGATCAGCTAAGAGAAAGAGTGGTTCAGTGGTTAAATGGTTAAATGGTTTTTATATGGGAAAGGAATTTGTTCAGGAAGATATTGTAAGTGTATTCAGGGTGGGCCCAAGAAGAGGGAGGGTGGTTCAAAGAAATGTTTTGGTAAAATTTGCAAATTGGGGTGATAAGATTAGAGTAATGGCTTTTCTGAAACGAGCTGGACCTGATGCCCTGAAATTTGATGGTTCTGATGTAGAACTTTACAATGATATTTCATTGAAAGAAAGAACGTGGAGATATAAGATGAGGCCTGTAACCAAATTGTTGATGAGTAAAAATATAGGGTACAACTGGAGATTTCTACAGCAACTGCGCTGTTTCTATGATAAAAGAATGCAAGTAATTGATGAAGGGACCAATCCATTGGAGTATCTGAGTTTGCTGGAGTTGGTAAAAACAGATTCGGAAGAGTGGATAAATTTTAAGAAAGAATTGTTGGAATCGGGTGCTTTGGGGAGGGAGTATGAGAGGGCAGAGGCCGGTGGTGCCACAGGTGGAACACCGCAGGGAAAGGATGATGATGAGGAGCTGTCGTTGATCATGGTGGAGGAGGAGACAAGTAAGGAGCAATGAGAAATAGATTACTAAAAATTTAAGTATTTAAATGATATAGAAGGGTGAGTAGCGCGTAGCACTGGTAGGTAGGCACATCTTGCATGTCCCCCCTCTCCCCTCTTTGGTTGTCGAAGGCGTCTTTTTTTTGAAGAAGGTGGGGAGAGAGATAGTGTGTGTTCTATGTAGATTTGTGTGTTTTTGGGGGAAGGGGTTGGTGATGGCACGCCCAATGGAGAGTTTAGAAGTTAGAAAGGAAATAGATTATGGGAAATATTAAAATATTAACATGGAATGAGAAGGGTACAGGGTCTGTTCTTAAGAGGCGGAGGCTGGAATTGGCGTTGAAGAAAGATAGACCCGATATAGTGTTCTTACAGGAAACGCACCAGAAGTCAAAAGACACGAACAAACTTTTTTTGGGATGGATTCAACATTATGAGATGGCGTTTGGAACTTCAAAAGCGAGAGGTGTGGCAATTATGATTTCTAAAAAATTAGGATTTGAGATTACAAAAAGTGTTGCTCATCAAGAGGGTAGATATTTGATTGTAAGAGGAAAAATAGAAGATGAGGAAATTATGTTGGTAAATATATATGCTCTAAATGACCATCAAGCGGATTTCTTAGAAAAAGTTCGGAAAGTAGTGGAGCCAGAAAATGTTGCAAAAACTATTGTGGCTGGAGATTTTAATTTGATAAGGTCGGGTTTAGACTGTACGAATATAGCAAGATGTGGAATTGGCTTGAAAGGGAAGGTTTTAGACAAATGGATGGCTGCGATGGGTTTGAAGGACTCTTGGAGAGAGATTAGGGGCTCTGAAAGGGCATACTCTTTTTTCTCACAAGTCCATGGGACCTACTCGAGAATAGATTACGTCTTTCTTACGGAAAACTTGATTAAAGATATAGAGGGAATGGAAATTGGGATCATCAAGGAATCAGATCATGCCAAAGTACTTTTGGAACTGAAATTACAAAAAGATATTCGAAGAGGAAGAAGTTGGAGGTACGATCCTAACCTATTTAAAGACCGAAAATGTAAAGAGCAAATCATGGAAAGGTGGAAAGAAAGTTGGCAGTGGAACAACAATAATGAAGTTAATTTTAACGTTGTATGGGATACCATGAAGTCGGTTTTCAGAGGGGAAAGTATAAAGCTGGCGAGTATTAAATATAAAAGACATAAGGTAGAACAGATAGAAAAAGAAAAAGAAATAAAGCAGTTACAGGAGGACCATTCAAAAAGTAAAGATAAAAAAACTTTCACTAGATTGCAAAGACTCAAAGCAGAGCTAATGGGCAAGGATATTGATAAAGTTAAAAGAGACTTGATTTATCTAAATAGAGAGTATTTTGAATTTAGTAATAGAAGTTCAAAACTATTAGCAAGAGCAGCTAAGGCCAAAAGGGAAAAAAGAGAAATTGGGGTGTTGGTTAATAAACAAGGTTTAAGGTGCAACAAGAATAGGGATAAATGTAAAATTGTGAGGGAATTTTATCAAGCATTATATGCAAAAAAGGAGGTAGATGTGGAGAGGCTCAAAACGATTTTGGAGAGACAGTTAGGGAACGGAATAAAACAAGAACATAGAGAAAAAAATGGAGGAAAGGGTCACTGATAAAGAGGTAAATGAGGTAATTAGTGGGTTGAAGATGGGGAAAGCCCCGGGAGATGATGGATTATCGACAGAATTTTATAAAGAATTTAAAGACGTTGTGGTTCCAAAGTTAGTGAAGTTATATAATTATATTTTAGACGGAGGACAAATCCCGACCTCATGGTATAATACCATAATCGTTCTGCTGCCAAAACCGGGAAAGAATTTGGAAAGGGTGGAATTGTACAGACCAATTCCTCTTATAAATCAGGATGCCAAGATCTTCACAGCAATATTGGCTAATCGTTTAAACAGTTTTATGGGGGAATATATAAATGTTGACCAAGTTGGTTTTTTAAAAGGCAGGCACATGGCGGACTTGACTAGAAGGGTATTAGATCTAATTGATAATGTTAATCAAACGAAGGAAAAGGTGGGTTTATTATCATTAGACATTTTTAAGGCATTTGATTCATTACAATGGTCCTCAATCAAGGAAATAGTTAGAAATTATGGATTTGGGGATAGATTTAGAAGGGTAATTCCATTTTTTATACCAAAAAGGGAATGCTAGGATTAGAGTAAATGAAGAGGTTACAGATGTGGTAAAGCTTGAGGCAGGTACCAGGCAGGTACCAGGCAGGGATGTCCACTATCCTGTTTATCATGGCAATGGAAATATTAGCCAAAAATATAAGAGATGATCCAAGTATAGAAGGGATAATGGGTAATAAAGTGAGCATGTATGCAGATGATACGTTGTTAATGGTGAAACATCCAGAGATGGTAATGGATAGGATTAAAGATCAACTACAGGTATTTGAAGCTATAACCGGACTGATGATAAATTGGGATAAATCAGAACTGATGCTGTGCAATATGGGGGTAAACGAGATGGGAAGGATAGTGGGGACACTCAATATACAAATTAAAGAAAAGTTGAAATATTTGGGGATAACTATTTCAAATAAATTGGAAGAACTTAAACGATTGAATTATGATAGTTTGAAAGTAGAATTTAAGAGTAAATTTCAAGAGTTTCAGAAGCTGAATTTGTCATGGTTCGGGAGGATTGCAATTTGCAAAATGATATTGCTGCCAAAGATTAATTTTCTATTTGATGCACTTGCGATCCATTTGAAGGAGAAGGAAATTAATGAGTTTCAAAAGATGTTTAATACTTTTTGTAATGGAGGTAAAAAATCTAGACTTCCAAAGAAGTTTTGGTACCTATCTCAGAAAGAAGGGGGTTTGGGTATCCCAAATTTGTTAGCATACTATCGAGCATTCCAAATTAAGAATGTCGTGAAGATCTTGGCAAGAGAAAAGGCAATCTGGGAGGAATTGGAGATGAAAGAATATAGGAATATTGGCAAAATGATCTTTTTTGGGAATAAAGGATAAACCGATAAAGACAAGCAATACTATGATGAGAGGCCTCATGGAGGTGTGGAAAAAGAGTAAAGAACGATATGGTCCCAAATCTCTCTCCAATTTTGGAATTGACTGATATGGTGTGTTTTCCGATAAAAATAGATAAGGGAAAAAAGGAAATATTGGACAAAAATGAAATTTCTTTATTGAAGGACTGGTTAAAAGTATGTGATGATAAAAATAAGAGGAAAAAAATATTTGAAAAGTTAAAACTGGACTGGTTTCAGAAATTGAAGGTTAATAATTGGAATAAAAAATATAGAAGGGAAGTAGCGATAGATAGAACAAAGACCGAATTTGAAGAATTGGTATTAAAGATTAGAAGAGGGGAAAAGAATATTAAGGGTCTAGTAAGCAAACTTTACATCATATTGGATAAGGGTATAGATCCACAAGATGATTTGAAACGGAAGTGGGAACAAAATCTGAATATAAAAATAGGAGAGGTTGAATGGAGAAACAAATGGAAAAAGAGGATAATGAGAACAATGTCAGTAAGAATTAAGGAACATAATTTTAAAATGTTGTGGCAATGGTACTTGACACCACTAAGGCTTCATCAGATGGATAATAAAAGGGATAATTTATGTTGGAGATGCAAAGAAACGGTTGGAACATATGAACATATGTGGTGGAGTTGTAAAAAAATAAATGATTTTTGGAGAAAAATAGAAGGAGAGATTGGGGAAATAATGGGTAAAAGAATTAAGCTGGTGTCAGGTACCATCCTATTAACAAATGTCGAAGGCATGGGTTTGAATAAGGAGGAAAAAGAATTATTGGAAATTATATTAACTACAGGTAGACAATGTATAGCCAGAAATTGGAAAAATGATGTAGTTATACAGATTGGAGAGTGGTATAAGGAAATGTGGATCTTAGCATTGAATGACAAACTGACATGGGAGATTAAAGTAAAAAGGGATAAATTAAAAGAAAATAGGTTCTGGAGTATTTGGAAGCCGTTTGTGGATCACTCCCTTATGGCAAGGGACAGTTTTGGACCTGTACCATCTCAAAGAGGTTTTTGGAGATGATATAGATACTAAACTCTCCGGGCATTGTATATATTCACAGGGTGATGTGTAATTAGTAAAGAAATAAAAAATAGTTGTAGCACTGAAATTTTTATGATTGTTATGGTTATAGTAATAATTCATAATGTGGGTATTTAGTATTGTGGGTTATATGGCAAATAATCAGTTCAATTAGTATCATGTGCTATCTCTTACAAATTTGATGTAATATTGTATTGTATTGTTATTGTTTTTCTTTTCTGTATGTTTGTTAAAATTTAATAAAAATTTATTTTTTAAAAAAAAATGATTGCATGATGCAGGTAATATAATGACTTTTTACATGGTTGAACAGATCCACTTAATTTACATGATGTTTTAAAAATAGCAGTACAAGACATGGCATTTGCACAGTAACTCTGGGTCACATAGCTTTACCATGTTGCAAAGGGAACATAAATCACTTCAAATAGCAAATTCCACATAGGAGTCTATTCCTTTTTGCTTTCTTGTATATCACAAAGACAGAGAGAATGAGTACAAATTATTGCCTCAGGCAGGACTGACTATGATAACAGGGCTGCATGAAATGATAGATCTTTATACAGAGAGAGTAACTAGTGAAGCACACAGAAGACTTATTGTCTAAAAGGAAGAGAATAAATTGGGCATCGTTTTTTGACAAGTGGAATGTAAATCTAATTGATAGATCAATAGGTATAGTTCCATAGACCTCCATATGGATGTTGCTTCACTAGTAAAGGTGCTTACTGGTGGATGGTTCCTCCCAGTAATAATCACAAGGTAATGTGCAACTCTTTCATTTTGACTTCCTGAAAAGGGTGGGAAAACACAGGCAAACATAAGTGTGCCAGACATTATGCCCAGATAGTGCAATTTGGTTTCTTAATTGGTGAAGTTGATGCCATCTGGACCTTTCTCTTGTAGTTCAATGATTTGAGGCAGGACAATTGTGCAAGGAAGACCTTATCTAGAAGTATGCTGAGTCTCAGCATTGTTTATTATTTAATGATTAAACTTATATCCTGCCCCTCTAGGAAAAACTTTCCTACTCATCCACTGTTGGTGAGAAAAAGAACAAAGTGATCATGGATAAACAGACAAAAAGAAACCATCTCAATGGTGGGGAAGGCTGAAATAGTTACAGCAGCACAAAATAATTGATGATCAGGCTTCCATCTGAGTATTACTTCATACCTGGAAATCTGAGTTTGTGGCCAAATTCTTACCTCTAATGTTACAATATTATCATAACCACAATATTTAATTTATATACTGTGAGCTGGTATGAAGATGCTGTTCTGATATCATGCTCAATTTTTAAATTTCAAATTTATTTATTTATATATTAAAAATGTTCTGCCCTTCTAGGAAAAACTTTCCCATTTAGGGCAGCTTACAGCATAAAATTAAAAAATACAAACTAACACAAATATTAAAATTTTCATATAAACCACTCAAAACCCAAACACCATAATAAGAAAGCCTATCCACACTTTTGTGTAATGACAAAAAAGAGGAAGTCTCTGATTCTGGAATAACTGATCTAACAGGAAGGGTTTTTTGGGAAAGCAAAGCAGCCATAGAGAAAATTCTATGGGAAAGGGGCATAAGGATCAGGATCAGTTGCCGAGGAAAGCAGTACAATTTTACTAAAATACGATGAAAGGCTTTATACTCCCATAAATACAAGCAATGTGTGGATTTATTATGGCCTAGTATTCTTTTTGTCATGTATAGCTCAATAGGAAGTGTGAGAAGTGGTCTTGATCCACAAAAGCTTACATTAAAATATTAAATGGACTCTTTTAAGGTGCCACAACATTTTTGTCTCCTTTTTTTGTTTTTGTTTGTATTTTTGGTTTTCTGCTGTTTCTTGTACATGAGTTATTTCAGAACTTCACTGTGGCTTTTTGATGCATCCATCTAGGTTTGCTGTTAGATACATCATGCATTTCAGAAATGAACCAGATTCATACCTGTCAATCGCGGCTTCGGAAAATACGAGACCTGCACAAACGGTTCTGCGCAGGTCGCCTACTACGCATGCGTAGAACGGGGCTATGCAAGCGTAAAACCCATCTACGCATGCGTAGAGCGGGGCTACGCAAGCGTAAAACCCTTCTACGCATGTTTAGAAGGCTACACCGCTTGCGTACCTCCTTTCCCCTGCTGCCAAATTCTGGGGTTTCGGCAGCGCGGGGCGGGAAATGGTGCAAATCGGCGTCGAAAACCGTGAAATCCTAGCCAATCTGGGAAGGTTGACAGGTATGACCAGATTGTGTAGCTAGTTTTAAAAGATCAGAGGAGTGGTTTCCAAACTGTGATGATCCATCTCTTCAATGTGGTTTGAAGACACTTTTCTCTAACCCTCTTTTCCCTTGTATCATGTTACCCATTTTTGCTTTGATTCTCAATATTTCTCAGCAACCACATGTTCTTATACAGGTGTGAACAATGCATATGGATCCTGTTCTTGCCAATTTTTCTTAAATAGTGTAATTCTATATACATCTGTCTTTTAAAAATCTCCACTAAAGTCAGTGGGACTTGCAGAAATGTATGTCTAGATAGGTGAGAGTCTGTATTTTAAAAGATAATTTAAAGACTTTCTGAGCCTTGGAAAGTGATTAAATGGTCTTGAGATCTCAGATTTTTTTCACATTTATGGTCACACCTCAATAAATTGAGAAGAAGCAAAATGGTATCCATATTAATCTGATTTATCAAAAACTATAATGTAGGTGTTTGACTGCTTCCATTGAGCACAAATCAACACAGAATTACAATGGTATCTTGGATAAAGCCCGATTCGGATAAAGGTTTTCATGCACACATGATGCATCGCATAAAGTCCAAAACCACTAAAATGGACATTATCCAAGGTATTTGGTATAGGAATCTCAGATAAAGTCCATTTTTGGATGTTATCCGATGCACCACCCATTTGATTCAGATAAAGTCCAAAATCAGATAAAGTCCAAACTTGTGGAACAGAGTTTGGACTTTATCCAAGGTTCTACTATGCATACAATTGATTTCTTATGGAGCAGATCACCTGTTTAAGGAACTATGAGGTACATGGAAACCGCAACATTAATGAAGAAGCAAGTACTATAATATCAGAACAAATCGGGGTGGATGTGACCCACTCCCTACTAGCAGCCATCGGTGATGAAGAACTACCAGTATGTAAAGAGAGATCATTATTTTCTGTAAAGAGCAATTATTTTCCAATTCATTATAGACTCTATGTTTTAAGGTAGTAAATGTGCTGATGAATTCCAGCTCAGTAGCTTAGTGACTCTATCATAACATTTCACTCTGAAACTTCTTGTTGGCATATTGTGGCTTTGTGTTTTTGATGCAGAGAATGTCATGGTCAGGAAAGAATGCCGAGAAGTACCCTTAAAGATCAATGTAGGCTATTCCACTTTTTTTAAAAGAAACACCTCTTTCTCTCTTCTCCTTATCTCCATTTTTCTGAATGCCTTTGAATTAGTAATCCCATTTATGTTTCTGGTATTTATAGGGGACTTGTTCGTTTTCATGTCAGAGATTACTCTGGGTTGAAAGGATTTTTGCAGGGAACACCCAAATGAGGCTCCTTTCATGTCCCCCATCGTGTAGCTCTCAGGAATTGAACCCGTCTTACTGAAACACTGTTTATAATATCCTGGAAAGATTCCAAGCAGCACAGAAGGCAAGAGAATGAAAAGCATGTGAAAGGAATAAAATTTAACATTACACATGATCAGAGGGCGACAACTGCCCACAGCATACCTGGCAGCTCTGGAAAACATCCTACACCCTTTCTGTTCTCCCCTACCCACCACTCTCTTTCTGTGCACACACTGACTCTCATGCTAGCCAGAACCTCAGTGTTTTAAACTGCAACACCACATTTGGAGCTAATTTAGACAATGGCTGAAATCCTGCTTATTTGGTCATAAAGTTACAGCTGCAGAAGCATGCCAGACATTATGCCCAAGTAACCAGCATTGTGCAATTTGATTGCTTAATCAGATGTGTGGTTTGCATTGTGACCGTTGCATGATGTGGAAGTGTTTTGTGAATAGCAGTTTGTCTCTGCCACATTTTTTCTTTATGCTTCCACAGTTTCTTTTATGCATACGTAGATATATAGCAGGATTTCAGTGAACGTTAATTTAACTGAGATTGCCCTGCATTCCCAAATACAGTAGTGATGCCAGGAAATGGACCTACAAAGGATATGAGCAAGTTCCTCTAATACCTAACATCATCCTCCCAGGACAAAACAAAAATGTTCTCTTGGTCTCCTATTATCATATTCAGCAAGGTAGCTAACACAAATTCTTTTTATAGTCTTTATTTTCCTATGAAACCAAGAACACAAAACTTCCTAGGGTCTGTGTTGTTTCCTTTTCCCACAATGCCTCTGCAGTTCCCTTAAGATGACACTCTGACAGAATGTATTTGTTCAAATGTTTCTCTCCATATCTTTGTGTTCTTAAACCACAATATAAAAAGCCAAGCCTAGTTTTTTGCCAATATTTGTACTTTGCCCCTCCACTCCAAAGAAGACTCAGACATCAAAGCTGGTTGAAAACTAGGGCCACCTTTATTTAAAATATAACTCTGGAACCAAACAACTGTTCCAATCAAGCGGACCTTCGGCAGGAGTCATCGCAGTGCGGCCTGGGTTGTCCTTCCGCACATTGCACTCCTCGCTTGGGCCCAGAGGACCAAGTCCTTCTCTGGACTCCCTTCCCTTCTGCTGCCAACCATCCAGCTGATGCACTGCCTGGAAGAGGCAGCCCATGTCCCCAGGTGTAACCCCCACCCTGGGACAATTTGATCAGAAGTCCAGTGCCTAACCCTGGGCCCTTAGGGGACCCTATTGACCATGCTACCTGCCAAGGTAACTTAAAACAAACCAATCCCAGCAAAAAAAAAAAAAAAACAATCCCCTTCTGTGCATAACAGGACAAGCAGCAAAAAAAAAAAACCCACACCAAAGGCCAGTCTAGGTGTAAACCAAAATTTTATGTCCGGCCCCGAAGCAACCAGCTCAATCTCATCGTGCACTTCAGGGTAGCCGGGCGGGCTACTGTGTAGCCTGCAAACGACTCGTGAAGCTGTGGAGAAAACAACAGTCATTTATGTTAACTTTGAGCCACACCCAAACACCCCATACTTCTCTGATTGACCTCTTCTGTGGTGGTCTGATTTCCTTTTCGGGGTCGGGATTGGCAAATGGCATTCTGCTGGTGCAATTTGCACGGGTTAATGCCTTCCTTCCATTTACTCTTGGCAATATACCTTTGGAGCTTATTTTTTTAGGGGAAAGGAGTCCCTGAAATTTTGCATACTTTTATGGAAATTTAAAAAAATAGGTACTCCTGCAAAGTGTTTTCTATGTTTTGGCATTTTTAAGATTTATTTTTTGAATAATCACATTTTCTAGGTGAAAATACTGTTAAAAGTTATGAATGGAATTTGCCAGGCCTGTGGGTCCATACCTGTCAAGTTTTGGATTTGGAAATAAGGGAAATTTCCTGGCAAATACAGGATACTTGACAGAAGGGAAATTTCCAGGTGGGAACAAGAATTGAATATAAAAATGGAAAAGGATATATGGAGAAATAAATGGAAAAAGGATTATGAGAACTATGTCGGTTAGAATAAAGGAACATAATTTTAAAATGTTGTGGAGATGGTATCTGCCCCCAGTGAGGTTACACCAAATGGACAATAAAAACGATAAAATGTGTTGGAGATGCAAGGATACTATTGGAACGTATGAACACATGTGGTGGAGTTGTAAAGTGGTTAAAGATTTTTGGAATAGAATTGAAAAAGAAATTGGAAATTTTTTGGGCAAGATGGTAAAACTGGGATCAGGTATCACTCTGTTAACAAATGTGGAAGGCATTAATTTAAATAAGGATAAGAAAGAGTTATTAGAAATAATGATTATAACGGCTAGACAATGTATTGCTAGACATTGGAAAAATGATGTAAACATACAAACTGAAGAGTGGTATAAAGAAATGTGGAATTTAGCCTTGAACGATAAATTGACTTGGGAGATAAAGGGAAAATGGGATAATTTGAAGGAAAACAGATTTTGGAATATTTGGAAACCTTTTGTGGATCACTCCCTTATGGGGGATGAAAGAAATAGACCTGTACCTGATCAAAGTGGATTTTGGAATTAATAATACTGAGACACTCTGAGCTCTCCAGGGCAATGTAAATAAACACAGGGTGATTTATTATTTACATTTATATTATTGTATTCCTACCCATAATGGTACTATTTGACTTATTGGAAAATGAGATTTAGAGAGGGTAGTTAAGGTTAGAGAATAAATTTTAAGTAACAAGTCAAGAATTTTTATTTACAATGATGGTTTTTAGGAACTCGGTAGGTATATACATCTTTTTTTTCTTTTAGTTGTTTTTTTCTTCTTTTTTTACTGTGTATTTCAATAATTATTTTTTTCTTTTTCTTAAGTATTATGTTGTATACTTTTGTATTGTGTTTTGTATTTTATATGTATAAAATTTAATAAAAATTTTTTAAAAAGAAGAAGGGAAATTTCCCGGCAAATACAGGATACTTGACAGAAGGGAAATTTCCCGGCAAATACAGGATACTTGACAGCTGGACCATTAGGAAAGCTGAGCGCAGAAAAATAGATGCCTTTGAAATGTGGTTTTAGAAATAGGTCAATCCTAGAAGAAATCAACCATGACTGCTCATTAAAGGTCAAATAGTAAAGATGATGCTAAAGTACTTTGGACATCAAAGGAGAAGAGAGGATTCACTTGAGAAAGCATTGATGCTGGGAAAGGTGGAGGACAAAAGAAGGGGATGGCCAAAAATAAGATGGCTAGATGGTATTGTAGATGCAATGGCCACAAAGCTGTGCGGGCCAAATAACCCTTTCCCCATCTTCTCGGGGGACTTTTGTTTTGCTTTCTTTCTTGTTTACTCAGTGGTTTAAGTGACTAAGATGCTGACTGGGAGGCAGAAGGTCAGCAGTTCGACTCCCGAGTACTGCAGGACGGAATGAGCTCCCGTCTTTGTCCCAGTTCCTGCATTCCTAGCAGTTCGAAAGCAAGAAATTGCAAGTAGATAAATAGGGACCACTTTGGTGGGAAGGTAACAGCGTTCCGTGCACTCTGGTGTCTAGTCAAGACCACATGACCACGGAAACGTCTGCAGACTCAGACAACGCTAGCTCTTTGGCTTTGAAACAGAGATGAGCACTGAATCCTAGAGTCAGATACGACTGGCTTTCGAGCAAAGGAAACCTTTACTTTTCTCATTTTTAATTATTTTTTTCCTGGGAAGCAAAGAAAGTGCAGAATAGTAAACCAGCCCCCTAGGGTTACTCTCTCCCTCCCCCCCACTGATTTGCTCCCCTCTCTCTCCCTCACTGATTTGCCCCCCTCTCTCTTTCCCCCCCACATTGATTTGCCCCCTCTCTCCCCCCGACTGATTTGCCCCTCTCTCCCCCACTGATTTGCCCCCTTCTCCCTACCCCCCACTGATTTGCCCCCCACTCTCTCTCCCCCACTGATTTGCCCCTCTTTCTCCCTCTCCCCCCACTGATTTGCCCCCTCTCCCCCTGATTTGCCCCCTCTCTCTCCTCCCCTGATTTGCCCACCCCACTCTCTCTCCCCCACTGGTTTGCCCCCCTCTCTCCCTCTCTCTCCACTGATTTGCCCCCCTCTCTCCCCCCACACACTGATTTGCCCCTGCATATATGAAATATATTGTTTACCTAGAGTAGACTCAGCAGCAGCAAAAACGAAGCTTCCACATGACCACGTGGCTGGCAGGGAAGGGAAACAGAAACTACAAAAAGTCCCCACCACCTTCTCTCTCTCTCCCTTTCCACAAGCGAAAAGCCACAAACAGCGACCTCTGGTGGCTGGGAAAACATGCTGCAGCTCCAGTCAGGATTTTTTATAAAAAAATAAGGGAAAATAAGGGGAAATTAATAAAACGGGATGGCCGGGAAGAGGGGTAAAAATAAGGGGTTTTCCCATGAAAAACGGGATAGTTGGCAGGTATGTATGGGTCAAAGAAAAGGAGGCTAATTTTTAAAAAAATGAATTTTCAAGATCATCTCACATCATACAAATTCCAAAGGCTGTACTACAGGGTGGAATGTAAGTCCCAACCCGGCCCGAAAGTCCCTACCCGTCCTCTCTGTGGGCACACACGCTGTCTCCCCAGGATTCACCCCACCCCTCTGTCCAGCAGTCCAATGAGAGTGCTTCCTCCCTCCTTCCAGCATTGCCCTACTCTCTTAGTGTCTAAACAATGCTATAATTCTAATGATGAGTTGAAGGCAGCTGTTACTGTGGCATTTGCAACAATAAAATGAACAATGGCATCGCATAATGTTATGCAGTGAGAATGAAGGACAGCACACAGATACACTGGATGCATAAGATATATGGATGGGTATGGACTTTCGGGCTGGTTAGGGAGTTACAGGCAGTGGGACAGTTAGATGAAATGTTGAGAAGCTAGATATTGTTCTTAGGTGACACTACCAGCAGCCATTTTGAGGTGAGAAACATAAGCTGAACTCATCTCTGTGTGATAGTTGAAATAACAAGAGATCAATGTCTGGCTTTAGGAAGTGGTATAGAAGGACGTCTAAAGGATACATTGGAAGTTTACTTCTTCAGCATGTGTGATTTTGGATAGAAGTATTTGCAGTGGCATCTGTAGTCTTTCTGTCACAGCAGAGAGTGTTTGAATCTGAATAAAATAAATTTTTTTTCCATTGGAAGAATTAAAACTGCACAAAGGCAAGGGATCTATAATTTGTTATTATTTAAATCATGTTTCTACAAAAATGCTTGTGCATTTTTCTTGTGTGCATGCTTGCAAATGCTTTGTTGCTTAGATTCATAATTTCATTATCTTTAGAAGTTGACAGAATGGAAAAGTGTTCTATTCAAATTTAGTACATGAGATGGCTAAAAGTAAACTGGGAGATGGAAACAAATGTAGAAATACTGTGTAGCATGCATATGACATGCACAGTGTTTTTTATATTTGACAAATTCAGAAAGGGAGATACCTGCATTCTAGAAGGATTTCCCTTGCCTTGGAAACATTGGTGAAGACTCTGTAAACAGCAGAAGGGGCTGTGGGAAATCTTTTAGACCACAGGAGAAGACTGGATTATGCTTAATCAGATTTGAAGATTTGAGGAACCTACACTATTCAATTTACTTTCAGATACTCAACAATCACATTTTACATTAAAAATGTAATTGTTGTGTAATTCTGAGCTCTGTGCATTTTGTTTTGTGCTGCCTGTTTTTCTTTAACTTCATGTATTGTGTCTAGTTCCATCTAAAAATACAGAAAACCCATGTATTATTTTCTCTGTACTGTATAATGGTTGCTGGGTAACTAGTACCCTATACACCTGTTGTGTTCGAATACGTTTATTGCTGTAATGTTTTATGAAATAATTAGGATCAGTATACCTGTCAACCTTCCCGGATTGGCCGGGATTTCCGGCGCCGATTTGCGCCATTTCCCGCCTGCAGCTGCCAAAACCACAGAATTGGCAGCAGGGGGAAAAGAGGTACTGCACATCCCTTCTGCACAGATCGCCTTCTACGCATGCGTAGAAGGCTTTTACGCTTGCGTAGAACCCTTCTACGCATGTGTAGAAGGCGATCTGTGCAGAAGGGGATCGTAGAAGCCTTCTACGCATGTGTAGAAGGGTTCTACTCAAGCGTAGAAGGTTTCTACGCAAGCGTAAAAGCCTTCTACGCATGCGTAGAAGGCGACCTGCACAGAACCGTTCTGCGCAGGTTTAGTGTACGAGAGTCAAGACACAAAGCACAGCCAACGGCTGGGTTAACTCAGGTTTATTGCATGGTGGACAGAGGGAACATGAGGTAATGGCGGACGAACAGCTCTATATATATAGCAGTAACGTATTTGAATGTGGCTCCACGGTAGCCTGTTGGCTACTGGTCCGCGTGACGTCATGGCTGGTCACGCCCTTCTTGTCCAGGTGTAGGTAGCGGCGGGAAACCTCCCGCGCTGCGGTCTTTGATGGGTTTGGACCAAGAGAGCTTGGACGCTCGCTGCTGCCAGCTGGTGGTCATTAGCTCGCGTCCTATTACAGGGTTTATATGGTACAGCTGAAGGTTACATTGTTACTCTTGGCAAGGTTACATTGGTTCAGATACATTGACATCACATGTAGAAGGTTTACACTATTAGGACACAACACTCCTCCCCCCTAGGATGAGACGAAGTCTCTCAACCAAGATGGCTTATTTCGAACACGCTGGGGTCTCGGCGCGGGCTGCCCTGCCCCGGCTTCGCTCCCTCCTCCTTGCTCCCTGGCTTCCTGCCCTGCAATCGGAGAGGATGACTCGTTAGTGGTTTGCCGCGGCTCTGCGGCTTTGTTGGGAGGTGTGTGCTTTGTTTGGGAAGAACCGGGGGCACTGGGGACTAACGAAAAACCCCTCTTCTCGCTTGGATGGGTGGGGGAACACTCCGAAACCCCCCCCCCGGCTCGCAAAATCAAAATCAAAATCGGATTCGGGGGAAGCGGCAGCGGCGGCCGCACACTCCTTTTCCCTCCCCCCGGGCTCGGATAGAACTGGGGTATCAAAAGGATATGAGTCGGGCTCGCTGCTTTCCCCCCTGTCTCCCCCTTGGGCTAAACGGGTGGGGGAGAACCCTACCGCTGAATCATGTCGCTGTGCTCCACTGGTCGGCCCCTCGCTCACTCGGTGCCTCAGTTGATCAGCGTGCCTCCTCCAGAGGAGGCCGGTGCTAGTTTCCACCCGATAGGACACTGGCCCCGTCTGTTCTATTATCGTCCCTGGCACCCAGGCTGGGCCTGCGTTGGCATAGTTCCTGCAATGTACCGGATCGCCTATGCCGAAACCTTTCGAAACCGCTAACCCTACGTTCTTCCCTTTGTCCTCGACCCTCGACGGGTCTAGCCTGGACAAAAGCGTGGTCAGTTTCCTCCGCATCAGCAGCTCGGCCGGCGAGTAACCGGACGCTAAGGGGGTCACTCTGTACGCTAATAGAAATTGACACACCTGGTGATGTAGATCTCCCGAGCCCATGCGCCGCAGCGCATCTTTTGTGGTGCGCACCAACCGTTCCACTTGGCCATTCGTGGCCGGGTGAAACGGCGCGGATGTGACATGCCGAATTGCATTTGCCTCCATGAATGCCGCGAACTCAGCGGACGTGAAACAACTGGCGTTGTCGCTGACCAAAGTGTCGGGTAAACCGAACGTGGAAAAGACCCTCCTTAGCTGGCGAATGGTAGTGGCGGAGGATGTGCCCTTTACCGGAATGACCTCCAGCCACTTTGAGTATGCATCCACCACCAGGAGAAACATGGTTCCCCGGAATGGGCCAGCAAAATCTACGTGCACCCTGGACCACGGTCCCCTCGCTGCGTCCCATTCCCTATGTGGTAGGCGGGCCACCTCCGGTCGAGAACATTGACATGCTTCACAAGTGCCAACCATCTGCTCTATGTCGGCGTCCAGCTGGGGCCACCAGAAGTAACTCCGGGCCAACGCCTTGGAACGGACGATCCCCGGGTGGCTGACGTGCAACAGCTTTAGCACCTTCGGCCGCAGGGACGTAGGAACCACCACCCGTTGGCCCCACAACAGGCACCCCCTCTCTAAAGACAACTCCACTCGCTTTCGGAAGAATGGGTCGAATTCCGTGCCTGGGGATGACGCCGGCCACCCCTTCTGCACCCACGAGCATACCTTCTCTAGTGTTCTATCCTTTCCGGTCGCCCTGGCAATGTCGGCCGGTACTATCGGGGGTGACTCTAAAACCTCTATTAGCAATACCTGGCGGTCTCTTCTTACCCCTGCCTTCTGGTCGTCCGATAATGGTAACGGCGACCGTGAGAGCGCGTCTGCATGGCTGATTTCCTTCCCTGGCTGGTATTCTAATTCATGTTGATATGCGTTAAGAAAAATAGCCCACCGCAGCATCCTCGGGGACAGGATCTGTGGCGTGGGCTTATTTGCAGTGAAGATCCCTAACAGGGGCTTGTGATCAGTAACGATCTTGAACGGCCGACCATACAGAAAATCGTGAAATTTCTTGGTTCCCGCTACTATCGCTAGTGCCTCCCTATCGGTCTGTGCGTAATTCCGCTCTGCTTGGGACAGGGACCTTGAATAAAACGCTATCGGGGCCTCCCTTCCGTCGCCTAACACGTGGCAAAGCACCGCCCCCACCCCCACCGGGGATGCATCGCAGACCAAAACTATGGGCCGTTTGGGGTCGAAATGAGTCAGGATTGCCTCGGATGTGAGGAGTTGCTTTAACTCTGAGAACGCTCTCTCCTGCTCGTCACCCCACAGCCATTTTTCCTCTTTTTTAAGCAGCCGATGAAGCGGCTCGGCAACAGACGCCTTCCGTGGAAGGAAGGTATGGTAGAAATTGAGAAGCCCCAGAAATGACTGAAGCTCGGTTTTGGAAGTGGGGCGAGGGGCTTTCTTAATGGCGGCTACCTTAGATTTGGACGGCCTAATTCCCTCGGGTGTGACACGGAACCCTAAAAATTCAACCTCTGTTTCGTAAAATACACATTTGTCTTTTCTCAGTCGCAGCCCCGCTTTCTCGAACACGGCCAGGACCTTATCCAATCTGTGGGCCAGCTCGGCCTTACTCCCCCCCGTTATCAACACGTCATCAAAGTATGGCAACACCCCTTCCAGCCCCTTCAGGAGGCGTTCCACTAGCGACTGAAAAATGCCAGGTGCCGAGTTCACGCCGAACTGTAACCTCGACACCTGGAACGCCCCCTTATGTGTGACTATTGTTTGTGCCGCCGCTGTGGCGGGGGTTACTGGGAGTTGCTGGTAGGCCTGTGCTAAATCGAGTTTAGCGAAACACTTTCCCCCATTCAGCCTGGCCAGAAGGTGGCTGACCACTGGCACCGGGTATGCATTAGGGCGGATTGCCTTATTAATGGTACACTTATAATCAGCGCAAATGCGCACCTCCCCGTTAGCCTTCAGTGCTGTTACAATTGGAGTCTCCCACTCCGCGGAATCCACAGGAACGAGAATTCCTTGACCCACCAGTTTGTCCAGTTCCGCCTCTATTTTGTCCTTAAGCGCGAACGGTACCCTGCGCGGTTTAAATCTTATCGGGCGGACCTCCGGGTCTAAGTCGAAGGCTACAGGGGGTCCCTTGAACTTTCCAAGTCCACTTTTAAAAACGGCGGGGTGTGCGTCACATACTGCTTGTATTGGGTCCTCGCCTACGGCATGCACCCCCCCTATGAACAGGCCTAAGGGCTGAAACCACTGTGTTCCGAGGAGGCTACAACTCCCCCCTTTTAGCACCACTAGGGGAAGTTCCGCAGAATGTCTCTTAAAGCGAACCCGGAACGTTCCGACCCCCAACACTGGAATGCTGTTCCCCTGAACGTCCCGTAGTGTGGCCCTCAACGCTTTAAGTTTGGGCCGCACGTGGGGGTCGATTTTCAAGAACTCCCTCTGGGGAATTATAGAATAGGAGGACCCCGAGTCAACTTCCATCCTAATAGGGGTCCCTTGTACTAGTACCTCAACAAAGTAATGGGGCTGTCCCGCAGACACGTTGAACACAGGAGCGTCGCCCTCGCTGTCGTCCGAGATGCGGCCCACGCCGTCCTGCTTCCTCGTGGCCCGGGCGCCATCTTTGGTCCTCGCTGGACGGTCCGGTCTGGCTGAACGGTCTTGCGAATGTCTCCGGCCCTCTTTCCATTTCCTGCACGCTTTGGCGATGTGCCCCCGACGTCCGCAGTTGAAGCACTCGGCTTTCCTGAATGGGCACTTCACGCGCTCATGGGCCGCTCCGCAACCATCGCAGCGGCGCCCGCCTCTCCGGACCTTCTGGACCTCCTCGCCATCGCTACTCTCTGACGACGATTTCGAGGTCGGTCGGGTTGCATGCACCGACTGACCGGACTTCCCGTGCGATGAGTTTTCCGCCTTGCCGGCCCTCGGACGCCACTCACGCCACTTGTGCATCTCGTCTACTCCAGCATTCGTGGACTCCGCGGCTTCCGCGGCCTCTACAACCTCTTCCAGTGTGGGTGGTGGCTCCCTGTTCATCAAGCTGCGCTGTACTTCCTTGTCCTTCAGGCCACACAGCACTCCGTCCCTGAGGGCCATCTCTAGGATGTGGTCCCATTTGCAGGGGGCGGCGGCTACCCTCATAGCCGTTACGAAGGCTTCTACCGACTCGTCCGGCGCTTGAACTCGCCTCCAAAACGCACTCCGAGCGGGAAACATTGCCCTCGAGGGTCGGAAACGCTCACGCAGCATTTTCATGATGTCACCGGCTTTGAAATCGCTCATCTTCTTCGGTGCAAGGATGCCCACCAGCGTCCGCTTGGTTTCCATCCCAAGCATGCGAGTGAGGATGGCCCTCTTCCTTTCCTCGTCGTCTTCTTTGACTTTGAGCTCCACCAGTGCCGCCTGGAAGTCCATCTCAAAGAGCTCCCAGTCCTGCGGTTTGGTGATGTTGAACCCGCTCTGTGTCCTGGCTCCGTGGGGATCCATCATCCCACCTTCGTCGCCAATTTAGTGTACGAGAGTCAAGACACAAAGCACAGCCAACGGCTGGGTTAACTCAGGTTTATTGCATGGTGGACAGAGGGAACATGAGGTAATGGCGGACGAACAGCTCTATATATATAGCAGTAACGTATTTGAATGTGGCTCCACGGTAGCCTGTTGGCTACTGGTCCGCGTGACGTCATGGCTGGTCACGCCCTTCTTGTCCAGGTGTAGGTAGCGGCGGGAAACCTCCCGCGCTGCGGTCTTTGATGGGTTTGGACCAAGAGAGCTTGGACGCTCGCTGCTGCCAGCTGGTGGTCATTAGCTCGCGTCCTATTACAGGGTTTATATGGTACAGCTGAAGGTTACATTGTTACTCTTGGCAAGGTTACATTGGTTCAGATACATTGACATCACATGTAGAAGGTTTACACTATTAGGACACAACAGCAGGTCACGTAGAAGGCGACGTGCACAGAACTGTTCTGTGCAGGTCCCATTTTTTCTGGAGCTGCGGTTGACAGGTATGGATCAGTATGATCCTCCATTTTGTCTCCTTCTTCTTGGTCTTGAAAAAACGTGGGACTGCGTTCCTGCCTAAACTATGTAGCCTGTACAGTCTTCACTCCGGTCCAATAACCTCCCAGTTACCCCACTCGCCTTCCTGTTGCTTCCCGCCCAAATGTATCCATTCCCAATTGTAGATATTTAGCAGTGCTGCACCATTGCTCCCCATGTTCTGACTGCCTAATAAACTTGTTTAGCCCTGTTATGCTCGCTGCTTGGCATTTCTACCACAACATCAAAACACCCTAATATTGTTTAGTCAGTTTCTTTTCCTTTTTCCATAAAAAATACAGCCCAATTTGAAGCTCTAGAGCCGGATACAACTGGCTTTCGAGCAAGGGCAATCTTACTTTTACAATTTGAAGCTAATGCCTGTTGGCTAAAGAAGACAACCATCTGTCTTAATAAAAACAAAGCCCCTGCTGTGCTGATGATAAGCTAGTAAGAAAATAGATTTGTTTTGGCTGGAATATTCCAACCTGATTCTAATTTTTGCCACAAATTTCCTGTAAGATTTAAAGGGCAGTTGTTATTGTGTTATCATACTCCATGGGAGCAGGAGGCTGTAGTGTTGTTTTTCTTATTAAAGTCAGTTGAAATAACGAAAATTGTGATCTGAGGTAAAAGGTAGCGAGAAGCAAAGGCTCCAGATGGCAGAGGTTAACTCCCTGGCTATTCTACCTGAGCCTCTACACACACACACACACATTCCCCTGTCTTTTTGTGCCACGTGACCCTTTCTGGACCTCCTAAGGCAGTCTGATAATCTTGGATGTTGTGGAGGATTTTAATCCCATTGACAGTTGAATAAGATTCAGTTGCTCTTCCACCTGGCAACTGTGCATGCAATGGGGGAAATTGCCAACATGTCCATTGGCTCAAGGAGCAAAATATCTCAGGCAAGGCACACTAAAGACTGTATTATGTGAAGATAAAGCATTCATTATGAAAATTTCCAGATGTGGTTTGTGGTCGAAGCAGAGGGGTAAAGGTAAAGGTTTCCATTGCTCAAAAGCCATTTGTATCTGACTCTAGGGTTCAGTGCTCATCTCTGTTTCAAAGCCAAAGGGCCAGCGCTGTCTGCTTCTACAGACATTTCCGTGGACATGTGGCAGGCATGACTAGACACCAGAGTGCATGGAATGCTGCTTACCTTCCCACCAAAGTGGTACCTATTTATCTACTTGCAATGTCTTGCTTTCGAACTGCTAGGTTGGCAGGAGCTGGGACAGAGACGGGAGCTCAGTCTGTCATGCAGTACTCGGATCTCAAACTGCTGACCTGCCAACCTTCCAATCAATAAGTTCAGCTTCTTAACCACTAAGTCGCCACAGTCCCTTAAGTAGAGGGTTATGCCACCCCAAATTTCAAGGTGAGGACTTCTTAGCTAGGTCATGGGTTGCCTGTGGAAATTACACATCTGTTGGATGGAGAATGAAAGGGCCTTCTGCGATATCTGGCTCTGTCCCCTGGCTCGCCCGGTCAGGGGTGGGTGGGAGTGCAGCTGATGGCATTTGCCTGCGGCAGGGCCATGAAAAGCTGCCGCCGAGCCACCGACCACCCCTGGCTCCCTCCCCTGGCCTGCTGGTCAGGGGAGGTGAGAGCGCAGCTGGCCCGCACCTCCATAGCTGATGCCGAGTCTCCACCACCTGCCAGCATCTCCTGCCCCACTTCGCCTTTGAACTATAATACAGTAATTCGTTGACTCCGCTGAGCCTTGTGGCTGTCAATCACCCTTTTGGACTTGTCTGGGGTTGAGTGTTTACTGATTTTGATATACTGTATTTCTGGTTTTGTCATTCTGTATCTTCACATCATATTTTTGATTATATTGTTGTTATACTGTATTTTTTTAATTTTGCATCTTTAATATTGTATCTTTAAATTTTTTGTAAGCCGCTTTGAGTTGTGCATTGGATTGAGGGAAGCAGGATATAAATAAAAACATCATCATCATCATCATCATCATCATCATCATCATCATCATCATCATCATCATCAAGATCCAACTTTGCATTACAGGTCATGTATCACTAGAAGACAGCATTCCTTAAGGGCTGATTGTGTATGATTGCCCTTGCTGGAAATTTTCTTACTTCCCACAGTATGCTAAGTCCCTTTGTTTTGTGACAGGCCTTCAGGCTATAAGAATGTTTTGTAACTTTCATTTCTAAGACCAGAAAGATTACCTCAGAGCACAACTCTTGCATGCTCCTGGGATTGTCATTCTAAAGGCAGGCTGTCTGCAATGTGTAGTTTGGCCCAAAGGCAAACCCTGAAGAAGGGCAAAAAGTGAGATGAAATGAAACCATTTAGACCAAAAATATCAGTCTACACAGGTAAGAAAGTGCCAGGACAGATAAGAATGAGCAGTGTTATCAAATCAGAACCAATTTATAGTGACCCTAATAGGGGGTGAGTGAGATGTTTAAGGAATTGTTTTATGAGTTTTACTCCTCAGTGATGAAGTAGCATATCAGAGAGTATATAAAACAAAGCAGGGAGTAAAAAGACAACTACCTTGTGGCACCTTTAAGCCTAACTCCTATATTTTAATGTTAGCTTTTGGGGATCAATGGGACTGTGGTGGTTTAGTGGTTAAGATGCTGAACTTGATGTCATCAGGACAGTGCTGACTCTTTGGCTATAAGGAGATGAGCACTGAACCCTAAAGTCAGATATGACTGGGTTTTGAGCAAGTGCAACCTTTACCTTTGTGGATCAAGTCTACTCCGTGACTGAGTGGGAATTCCAACCGAGGCCTCCCAAGTTCTAGTCTATTACTCTTTTCACTACCCCATACTGGTAACCTGAGATTGAACAGTGCTGGGTGGAAATGGTGGCTGCTATCTCTAACACTACTGCCCCCTGTAGGCAAATAGTTGCCTGTGCAAGCATAATTGTACTTTCTCCTGAATGTGACATTAAAATTTCAGGCTTGGGAGTGTTCAGCCTTTCAGAACATTACCACAGTGAGATTAGACAGAAGAATACATGGAAACAATGGTCATAATTTGACATAGATCGTGTCCACAGTTTTTGCCTGACGTTATGTACTGAATAGAATGTGACAAGTACTCTTTAACGGATTGTATCCGGCAATTGTATCCATTGTAAATAATCAGAGACACATTGTAGCAAGCTGTTAAGGATGATACAGATTCCCCTGAATACCTGAAGGGTGGGAAACCTTCCCGCCGCACCGCACCTGGAGAAGATGGGCGTGACGATCCATGATGTCACGCGGACAGTAACCAATGAACTATCACCCAGGTTATTCAAAATGTACAGTGTGCTATAAATAGAGCTGTTTGGTCCACCATGACCTCATGTTCACTCTGACTACCATGCAATAAAGTTGTGTTTTAGCCCTTACTGCGGCTCCTTCTTTGTCTTCCGTGCAAGACACCAAACCTTCCATGGCCTTCAACCTTTGCTCGGTTTTTCTCCCCAACCCGAATTCTAACTGATTAATATCCACTAAATTATCTGGTCCTTTTTTCCTGAGGTGTGTAACATAGCAAGCTACCTTGCCTAACAAATCACCCTAAACAGAAGAACATGAATAAAACTCAGACAGAATAATAATGAATAATGATGTGCTGGAGTATTTGAGCACTGAGCCGTGCTTGGGCTGATATCTTCACCCTGCCATTGCTTAGTTTAGGGATGGCTTCAGCTAGTTGTTATATGCCAGTGATGGCAAACCTTGGCACTCCAGATTTTCTTGGACTTCAATTCCCAGAAGCCCAAGCCCCCGTGAATCCACACGAATGGGTTTGCTGTGATTCATACGGCCCGCGCCACACCGCCCTCGTCGCTCTTGGAAGTAGAAGTAAAACACGCCTGTATGGAGGAAGCATTAACCCAGAAGAGCCTTAACCATACAGGCGCGTTTTACTTCCACTTCCAGGAGTGACAAGGGTGGCGTGGCGTGGGCTGGATGAATCACAGCAAACCCATTCTTGTGGATTCACGGCGGCTTTGGCTTCTGAGGATTGAAGTCCAAGAACATCTGGAGTGCCAAGGTTCGCCATCATGGTTATATGTATTCTTCTAAAAATAACATTTCAGGTTTTGATCATAGAGAGATGACCATTAGGTTTTTCTCCCCTCCAGGATCATGCAAATTAGCTTGCTTGGTTTTGGGATTAATCTTCAGAAGTTTCTTTGAAGTCTGATTTTTTAAAACGGGAAATATTGCTTTGTCAACTCTCTTCAACATTAATTGCTTCAGCTCCAATTAGAAGCTATTTCTAATGTCTGTTTCTGACTTGATATTCCACTGTCAATGATAGTTATTTAAAATATTACCTTTTTGTTGTTGTTTCTTGCGCATTTATTGTTTTTGGATTTTTGGTCATTATCAGTCATTTTGGAGGCCAGAGGTGGGTAATCTGTGAACAGCTAGATGTTGCATTTACAACTCCTACCATTTTTTCCCTCTACATGCTGATAGGAACTGTCTGTCCAACAGCAAGTGGAGGCCACCAGTTCCCTGCCTGTACTGTATTTTGAATGGAATCGTGAATCATCAAAGGTTTAAATAAGCCAATGAATATAATTTTATACATTTTGACTTCCTGTTAAGACACAATTGTTTCCTGTGACCATGTGCTTCTTTCTGCTATATGAAGTTAGGACTTCCTTGCTTTTGACTTGAAACCAACAATGATTTGTACAGATTATCTCCTAGGGGACTACTGAGGAAAAGAGATCAGGGAAGAGTTTATTTCCATTTTCTTCTGAATATGCAGAGACTATGACCATAGATCCCCTTTTCCTATATACAAAATGCAGAGAAAAGGACATATTTAGAGTGGCACTAAATATGGAGGAGGATAAGTAGTTAATTATTTCAATATAGAAACTGTAGTGACTCTGAAAATACCCAATTTTTAGCGATTTGATGTAACTAACTTACAGGAGAGACTTTCTCATATAGACTTTATAAGAAACTTACATAGTGACTTGAATTAGTTAACTAACAGCAGAAAATTAACTCAATTTTTAGCCTGATATTGTGTTCTAAACTGATATTGTGCTCTAAACTGTGATAATATGCATGATGTTACCTTGTTTTAAACTGTGATAATATGTATGATGGGGGGGGGGATGGTGTAGAAACCGGCAAAGCACGCCAGGGAGTTTGCCAAGAGAACCCTATTGACCAAAGCAAAGGCAAAACAAAGGGACAAATCAGAGGAAACAGGAAGGATGCTCAGCACATTAGATGGACAGAAAGGGATGGGCAGGAAAAGAAGAGGAGAAATACAGTGTTGCAAGGAACAATACTGCATAGGGACATGGAATGTAAGATCAATGAACCAAGGAAAACTGGAAGTAGTAAAAAAGGAAATGGAAAGAATAAGCATTGATATCTTGGGAATCAGCGAGCTAAAATGGACAGGGGTGGGCAAATTCAGCTCTGGAAACCATCATATCTACTACTGTGGACAAGAAACCCTCAGAAGAAACGGAGTGGCCATAATTGTAAATAAAAGAGTGAGAAAAGAAGTAATGGGATACAATCTCAAAAATGATAGAATGATGTCAGTCAGACTACAAGGCAAACCATTTAATATCACTGTAATCCAAATATATGCACCAACCACTAGTGCAGATGAAGCCAAAGTAGACCAGTTCTATGAGGACCTACAACATCTTATAGAACAGACACCAAGAAACGATGTCCACATTATCTTAGGAGACTGGAATGCAAAAGTAGGAAATCAAAAAGTGGATGGAATAACAGGCAAGTTTGGTCTGGGAACACAAAACGAAGCAGGGCAAAGACTAATAGACTTCTGCCAAGATAACACACTAGTCATAGCAAACACCCTTTTCCAGCAACACAAGAGGAGACTACACATGGACATCATCAGATGGCCAACATCGAAACGAAATTGACTGCATACTCTGCAGCCAAAGATGGAGAACCTCCATACAGTCAGCAAAAACAAGACCTGGAGCGGACTGTGGCTCAGATCACAATCTACTGATCACAAAATTCAGGCTCAGACTGAAGAAAATAGGGAAAACTAATAGGCCAGATAGATATGATCTAGAAAACATACCCAAGGAATACACGGTGGAGGTGAGGAACAGATTCAATGGTCTGGACCAGATAGACAGAGTACCAGAAGAATTATGGACAGAGATGCGAGACATTATGCAGGAGGCAGCAAGGAAAACTATACCAAAAGAAAAGAAGCACAAAAAAGCAAAGTGGTTGTTGGACAAGGCTCTTAAAATAGCAGAGGAAAGAAGGAACACAAAAGGCAAAGAAGAAAGGAAAAAATACAATCACTTAAATAAAGAATTTCAAAGAAAAGCAAGGAGAGATAAGGAAACCTACCTAAAGGAACAGTGCAAAGAAATAGAGGAAAACAACTCAAGAGGCAGGACTAGATATCTCTTTTTAAAAATTGGGGAAGTCAAGTGAACGTTCAAAGCAAAAATGACCACGATAAAAGACAAAGATGGCAAAGAGTTAGCGGATGCAGAAGAGATAAAGAAAAGATGGAGAATACACAGAGGAACTTTACAAAAAAGACCTAAACACCCTGGATAATAACAATGAGGGGGAAATTGAACTTGAACCAGATATCCTAGAGAGTGGTCAGAAAGGCCCTAAAAAGCACGGCAAATAACAAAGCCAGTGGAGATTATGGTATCCCAGTTGAATTCTTCAAAGCCCTAAAAGATGATGGAATCAAGCTACTACATGCTATATGCCAGCAGATTTGGAAAACAACAGTGGCCACGGGATTGGAAAAGATCAGTATACGTCCCAATCCCAAAAAAAGGGCAATGCCAAAGAATGTTCAAATTATCGAACAATTGCGCTCATCCCACAAGCTAGCAAAGTGATGCTCAAGATAATACAGGATAGACTGCAGCAACATGTAGAAAGAGAACTACCAGAGGTGCAGGCTGGGTTCAGAAGAGGCAGGGGGACCAGAGACCACATTGCCAACATACGTTGGATCATGGAGAAAACAAAGGAATACCAGAAATAAGCTTACTTCTGCTTCATTGACTACACCAAGGCCTTTGATTGTGTGGACCACAACAGAATGTGGCAAGTAATTAAAGAGATGGGAATACCAGAACACCTCATATGTCTCATGAGAAATCTGTACATGAGTCAAGAAGCAACAGTTAGGACAGAACACGGAATGACAGAGTGGTTTGGAATAGGAAAAGGAGTAAGACAAGGCTGCATTTTGTCGCCCTGCTTATTCAACTTATACACAGAGAACATAATGCGCAATGCAGGGATGGAGGAATCACAATATGGGATCAAAATTGCTGGGAGAAACATCAACAATTTGAGATATGCAGATGATACCACCCTAATGGCAGAAAGTGAGGAAGACCTAAAGAAGCTCCTGATTAGGTTGAAAGAAGAGAGTGCAAAAGCTGGCCTGAGACTCAATATCAAGAAAACCAAGATAATAGCAACAGGCCATATCAGTCCCTGGAAAATAGATGGGGAAGAAGTAGAAGCAGTAACAGATTTTACTTTCTTAGGATCCAAGATCTCTGCAGATGGAAATTGCAATCATGAAATAAAAAGGCTACTGATTCTTGGGAGACAAGCTATGAAAAACCTGGGGAACATAGTGAAAAGTAGAAACATCTCACTGCAAACAAAGGTCCACATAGTCAAAGCAATGGTATTTCCGGTGGTAATGTATGGCTGTGAGAGCTGGACCATTAGAAAGGCTGAGCAAAGAAAATTAGATGCCTTTGAGATGTGGTGCTGGAGGAGAGTTTTAAGAGTCCCTTGGACAACGAGGAGAACAAATTGGTCAATATTAGAAGAGATTAGTCCTGAGTTCTCCTTAGAAGGACAAATAACAAAGATGAAGCTGAGGTATTTTGGACATCAAATGAGAAGAGAGGATTCACTTGAGAAGGCCTTGATGCTGGGGAAGGTGGAGGGCAAAAGAAAAAGGGGACAGCCAAAGATGATATGGCTAGATGGTATTGTAGATAAAATGGGCACGGGGTTGTGCAGAGTAAGGAGGATGGTGGAGGACAGGGGTGCCTGGAGAGCGATGGTCAATGGGGTCGCAAAGAGTCGGAATCGACTGTGCGACCTAACAACAAGAGTGGCACTTATAGAGAGCAATGGGAATGCTTAAATGTCTGTGCAAAAGACTGTGCTAATATTATACCCTTCATACTTCGCTGTGCTACGGAAATTCCAAGAATATTGGTTTCCTTTACAGCTGGTATGGAAACATCTAGCTCTCAGATGTTGTTAAACTGCAACTCTCATAAACCAGGGCCAGAATAGTCAATGGTGGGGATGATGGGACTTGCATTCCAATCATGATCAATATCTCTTCATTGGAAGAATGTTCAAATGATTTCTGTTAATTCATAAATATTCAGGTTGGCCATAATTGGAGGCAGAGTGCATATCACTCCAGCAAGCATGTTCAAGAAACAAGTCTGCTGGTCTCATGTCAGACATCCAAGTGCTTCTATCTTTCAACTCCCTGATTTAAGACCTCAGGATTACAGTAATCCATTGGAAGTGATAATTAGCCTGAAACTGGTTGCACTTTGTTACAGACCAGATAAACTGTTTTATAAAAGTATGCTCCTTTTCCTTTGTAAAAGTGAGGAAAGAGGGACTTAATCATTTAAATTTTTATTATGAGAATGCAATTTTTTTTAAAAAGGAAGATTTGTTAACATATGAAAATTCTACTCCTGATTTATATGTGTACATAGGGGATTTTCTAGTTCATAGTTCTGGGAGGCGGAAGATCAGCAGTTTGATTCTTGAGTACTGCAGGATGGAATGAGCTCCTGTCTTTGTCCCAGCTCCTGCCAACCTAGCAGTTTGAAAGCAAGAAATTGCAAGTAGATAAATAGGGACCACTTCAGAGGGAAGGTAACAGCATTCCGTGTGTCTAGTCATGCCTGCCACATCATGACCATGGAAATGTCTTCAGAAGCAGACAGCACTGGCTCTTCGGCTTTGAAACAGAGATGAGCACTGAACCATAGAGTTGGATACGACTGACTTTTGAGCAAGGGAAACTAGGATAGGGGCAATGAGATATTCTTCTTATAATCAAAGATCCCTTCAAATTCACAGCCTGTAAGAAACCAGGACAACAAACTGTTAAGATCTGATATTGCTCACCTCCAGTTCTGATTATTGTGGGCAGCCTGGTCTGTTAATCTGAGACACTGACACTCAAGTTCCAGAGTATTCAATGACTTTTGTTATGTGCTGTCAAATTGGAACTGACATACGGAGAACCTAATAGGGCTTTCAAAGTAAGTGAGATATTTAAGGAGTGACTTTACAGATGCCATCTTCCTCTCCATGAATTTCTAGTTTTCCATAACCAAGCAGGGATTCAAACCCAGGCCTCCTGAGTCCTAGTTCATCACTCTACCCACTACACCACACTGAGTGTCATTCGGTGACTTGGGGATATCTGGAAGAGATAACATGTCATCCTGGCTTTCATTTCAGTTCCTGCTTCCTTTCCATGATTTAAATCATTCTTTGTGATCATCTTTGCTGCTGTCATTCCAGGAATTTGCCTTTGATTAAGCAAGCTCATTAAGTCTTGAAAGAACCTCTGCCTTAACAGCAACTGCTAAAGCCATCATATAATTAACTCTAATTGTAGGAGGCAGGTCTAAACTTGGATTCCCTAATATACCTTGGTCATAACTGAACCTATCATCATTTCTTTTCAAAGAAATTGTACTACATCCCTCCTGGTAACAGCATAGCAAACACTTAGTTACAAGTCCCATAATTCTGATTTCTGAGATGAGTCGAGTCGGAGGAGGAAAATGAGTTGCCAGGGCAGGCCATCCGGCTACACTCTTTATGCCAGCGGCCTCATCAGGAATGTCAGCAGTTTGTCTGTAAACTTTTTATAACTGTTCTTTGTTTCTGATGTTTCCTCTTGCCAGATGTATTAAATCATGGGAGTTTTAGGAAAGTTGCTCATAGGAAATGGCTCACCCAGAGAAATATGCGTTTCGTGTCCTTCCACATCCTTTTGGAGCTTGGCTAATAGCAAATTTTGCCATGACCCTTAGCCAAACCTTTTAAAAGCTGGCAACTCCCCTTCTCCCTGTAACCGGTTTAGGTGGCTTTGGGAGACAGACAAGCAGACTATGTATTTCATGCTTTTGTGAGATGCTAAGTGGGTTCTATTCTTGGACTTATTTTGAAGTTTTCAATCAGTGCTCAGGAAACACACAAAGAATCCTTTGCTGATTTATTGTCAGACGCTGCCATCTTGTGTTACATTCCAAAACCATGACATTAGCTCTGTGCCTCGCTTGTGCAAGAGATGAGCTTTCCACAGAGTTGAGACAACAGTTTGTCCCCCCCCCCACCCCTAATTTTGATAACCAGGGTGCCTTATGTTTAGCCATGCTTTTGAAGAGATGGGAGACCTTTGAGACAGTTTAGAGCAGCCAACTTCCTGCTTGGAGTGTGTTTGAACAGAGGGGTTGAAACCAAATGAACTGCAACCTGAAACCTTTTGAAGTCTTCCAATAAATTCCGTTTGCATATACAGTCATTTTGTAGACACAAAGCAAAGCTAGATTGCAATGTGGCGACACAACCTCCCAGTGACTCCCCTCCAATGAACTGACATGCAAAAAACAAAACAACAAAAAAAAAACAGTCGAGAGCTGCCTATAAAAGAACAGAAGATCTGGGATTTTTCCACTCTTGAAAACAGTTAACATACAATAAAGTTTCTGGCTGTTGTGCACACCAAACCTTGCTCTCTGGGACAAGAAATTAATGTAATTTCCCAAGTAATTTAGTGGGAAATGGAGTGTGGAGGAAAGATCGCCACCAAACTCTTACACCCAACACCTCATTTCCAGTTCCTAATGATCTGAGTGTAGGGTTTCTATTATCTCAGGCTGTTGTCTGTTTGATCTAATTCTGTTAAATCAAATCAATAGGAAATGCGAGCACACATTTAATTTACTTTGGTCTGCAATTGCTTGAGTTTTTTCTTTTAAAACAACAACCTTCCTTCCTGCTGATTTTTGATCTAATTTTAGTTTATAGGAAGGATCTAGAAAATATTTGTACATGGCTTCAGTTGTCCCCTCCCCTTAAAACAGGAAGGAAAAAGGGTGTTCTGTTTTTATTGCTGTATGTTTCTTTCTTCATTATATGTCCACATCATTTTAGCCATCCACTCTCCATGGCCTCTTGTAACAATTTGCAAAGGAAATTTGTCCTGCATTTGATGGGGCCTCAGTAGCCAGTCTTCTAAATGAAGGAGATCTCTATTTCAAAGACTATCCAATCCAGTCTTGTTTAAAGCCCTATAAGAATGAAGATAGTGACCTTGAAGTGACCCTCAACAGTTAGCGATAAAGTAAGAGACTAGACTAGTACTGTACACAGGTTGGTGAAAGTCTTCATCACTGGTTAAATGCATTTCAGTTATATTTATAATTTCTAATATGCCTATGTACATAGGAAGTGAGAAGAGATGTCTCTCCCCCTCCCTCTCCCCTTAAATATGGTGCAAAGATTTCAAATCTGATGTCTGAAATGCATTGGGAAACAGACGAGCAATTTCCACCAGATGGGCACGTTTTTCTTCTGCTTCCAGGAGCGATGGGGGCTTCGTGGGCCATATGAATTGGCGTTGGGGGCCGGATCCAAGCCCTGAACCACGTGACTGGCCCATGGCTCAAAAAAGTTTGGGCACCCCTGCTTTAAAGATTAATAAACACTGTGTGTGTGCGTGTGCGTGTGCGTGCGTGCTAGTACTTGTATACTGCTTTTAACACTGTCCTCTGTATATTGTTTTCTTCCTTAGATATTTCAAGGAGTGCAAGTCTTTCTGAAAACGAGTTGAAGGAAGCAAAAGCCAGAAGCCAGAGGATTGCCGCTCAGCTGACAACTCCACCCAACACCAACTCCAAAGGGGTTCTGCTGTTTCACAGACGCAAGCAGCGAGTGAATGCATTTACTCTAGAGACCCCAGAGGCAACCCGCACAGAACGAGCAGCTAGAGAAGAAAGCCCCAAAGCTGTGCCTCAACACAACATTCGAAGCCATGGGGAAGAGGCTTGTTTGAAGCAGGCCTTCGGAGACAACCAAGAGCTGAAAGGATTATCCAGCTTCAAAGATTCTGGACTGTGGGCACAAAAGAGTGCCATGGAAAAACATGAGGAGAACCTAGCTGTGGATAAGGCACAAAGGCTTCCCACAATGAGTATGACATCATCTTCTGCAGAGAATTCAGCTGAGGAGTTTGACCAAATCCCCCTCAGTGTGTACCTAAAGGAGACTACAGGGACAGCCTCAACCAATGGAGTGCATGAACTTACCACCAATCAATTTGAAAAGGCATCTTTTAATGAACAAATACCAGTTATTGACAATATAGAAAACATGCCATCCTTTGTTGATGATATTTCTGTAACTGTCAGGGAGAATAACAGCACCGTTCTTGAAAAAGAGCCATGCATACTGGAAACAGACAAGGAAAATAATATTCTTGAAAAGGAGCCATATGTGCTAGATATTGGCAGAGAGAATAACAATATCCCTGAGAAGGAGCTGTATGTATCTCTTATTGATAGCGAGAACAATATTATTCTTGACAAGGCACTGAGTGAACCAGTTGTTGACAGGAAGGAGAATGGAGAAGTTCTCAGCAAGGGACCAGATGTTCTCCTCCTGGAAAATGAGGGCATTTCTGCCCCTTCTGACACTGAGAAACCCACTCAAGTCAAGGATGTACAACCTAATGAAACCATGACTCATACTACTAACAAGCACTGCTGTGAGGTACGCTTGACCTTGTCTAAGCCAAATCCTGTGAAAAACCGAAGTGCAAGACCCTTTGGGGCTCAGTCATTAGTGACAAGCCACACACCACCACCACCAGAGGGAAGCCCTGTGGTAGAGTTTCCTCCGCCACCCACCTATGCAGAAAGCTTTTCCAGCCCTCCTCCAGTAACGAGGGTCAGGTCACCTCCAGCCTACTCAGCCCTGTATCCCAGTGAAAAACACAAGGTTCCTGCTCCACAAGCCAGTCTTCCTCAGGCCCCTGTTGTGCAAGCCCCTGTTCCGCAACCTTCTGTCCCACATGCCCCTGTCTGGCACATCCCTGTTCCAGAAACTGCTCTTCCACAAGCACCTGTTCCACAAACCAAGATTGAAAGGAGCAGATCAGGACCTCTGCTTGGGGAGAGCACAGAGGTGCCTCAAACTAAAACAGGCCTCCTGGAGGAATCCATAGCCCGCCGGGGTGCCAAAAAGTCCATGTTCACTTTTGTGGAGAAGCCCAAAGTAGCTCCTAATCCAGACCTTTTGAATTTAGTTCAGAGAGCCGATAATTGGAAGAAGCAAAGGGAGCAAAGAGGAGCCACTCCTGAGGAGGAGCCATTTGCTTTGGGAGCAGAGGCTTCTAATTTTCTTCCCGAAAGTAGGGCAAAGGCTGGGCCAACTGAAGCCCCCACAGGTGATGTGCCTGAGTGGTCTTCATGTTTAAGGTCACCAAGGATACAACCCAGGCCTAGGATCCAGTCCAACCAAAGCTTGCCAGAAGCAAAAGGAAAAGGAGCAGAACTGTTTGCCAAAAGGCAGTCGAGGATGCAGAAGTACACCATTGAGGCCCCATCACAGCCAGATACAACCAGGTCACCTTCACCTACCATGTCCCTTCCGCCATCCTGGAAATTTGCTTCTGAAACCCATCTCTCCCCCATGGCCTTCCGGCCTCCACCTAGAAGCCCAGCCAGATCTCCCAAAACTCCTCCTTTACATGTGTACAATAGCAACATGTCAGAAAGTGAGATTTCTAGAAAGGAGTTGGAAATCTCCAAGCAGCAGCCATATCAGCTCCAGCCTTCTATGTTCATCAGTTCCCCAGTGAAATATCCAAAAGCTGCACCACCACCACTAAAGCCAGTGGTTTCTCAACCCAATTATATGAGGCAAGCTTCTTGCCCAACTTCTCCGTGGCTGCCTTCTGCTGGTTTTCATCCACCTATCCAGCCAAATCCAAACATATCTTTGCCTGGTCTTTCCCCCTCACCAGCTGGAACAATGCTTATACCGCAGAACATCAGAACAAGCATTGAAGCATCACCAGAGCCAACGTTTGAATACTCTTCTAGAATTTTGTCACCAAGAGCTAAAGGAATCTTCCAAGCTCCAAGGCCTTCATATTCCACCAGGAATGCAGGAATTGAGCCTCAGGTGTGGAAACCTTCTTTTTACTACAAGTAATTTATTTATAAATGTCTGTTCAAGGGTTTGGGCAACACCATCTTTAGCTGGGATCTTAGTTGTGTGAGGGAAGACACAGCAAAATTAAGACTGCTTGCCATTTATGAATGCAAATAGAACTTACATCCACATGTAGGCATATCTGAAACCCCAAAGCAGTTTTACACTAATGAGACTGAGCTTAAGGAAACAGAATAGGGGCTCTCACAGGCATTGCTGGGGGTAAAGATCTTTTGAAAGCCCAACCTAGCTGAATGATGAGATCTCTTGGCTGAGCTACTCCTAGCAAAACTTGTGCAAATGGATCCATATCTTTGTGCCAGTTGAGTTCCAAAGAGAGCGGAACAGTGTGTGGGTGTAACACACCATAGGAAACTATAAATAGTGTAATCATAGGTGTCCTAGAAGACTGTTAGCAGAAGCTTGACTGAAACAGAAGGAAGCGTTTGGTGCCTTCTTTCTTCTCATGCCCAGAAAATTTATGGAGCATCAAATCTCTGGCTTCATCTCCGCTTTCCCTTTTGAACTTCTTTTTCACTCTGCAGGATGTTTTTCCTCTGTCCTCTACATAAATCCAGAGCCTTCAGCATGATGTACTTGGAGCTTCTACTTTCTGCTGACTTCAAAAGGCATGTGCCTTTCTCACTTTGATTTCAAACAGCATTACCTTCACCTGGTGTCTGTTTCTGCTTCCCTGGTATTTCTTTCTCATGCAATTCTGTATCTACTTTTCTTTCATGGCCTCCTTTAGACAACAACAATGAGAATCACATCTGGGAGAGAAGAAGGATGATGACCCCAAAATGACATGTAGAACCTCACAGGCCTCTGGGCATCCTGTATTTAATGCTACACAGTGCTGGACTTACTTTTCCTACTTTGCAAATACTAAAAACCACGCAACAGACCCTCCCTTCCCATTATGAAGATTCTGTAGAGATGCGTTAGGAAAACCAGCTGTTACAAGCAGAAAGGTTTCTGCAAGTGTCTTGAGTTTGGCTTACAGAAAGACAAGGTGAGGGTTTTGGTGTGTCTTTTGCACTGGGGCTTAAGAGAATAGAGAAAATGATTGCAAAATTGCAAAAGGAGATCTCTAAGCATCCGTAATGAAGAGATACGTGAATAGCTCAATACCACAGCTTAGCCCCTGGGAAATATCACAGTGAGGTTTCATGTGGCAGACAATGAGCTGCTGTTGAAGATCAAGTATCAACATAAGTAGTGACATTACTGTGCTATTATTCTGTAACAGAGGAGACATTTTATTACAAGCTAGCATATATTAACAGAAATCAGGCATATGCAGAATATGGTGTCCTGAAATAGCATTTCTTGTCACAATTATTCATTTTTTTAAAAGCTTCCATGAACTCACTTCTGGCCTTTATCACTGTGGGGGCAGAGGATGTATACTAAAAGATAAAGAAGCTGAAGGGCAAATAAAGCAAACTACAGGTGTTAGCACTTTTATCTTTCTTAGTTTTACTGCCCCATTTTTCCCCCTCTCAGATTTGATGAAGAGAATTGAATATTTGGGGTTGAGTGCACTGTGTACATGTAGGTCAAGAAAACAATTCAGATCCAGCCAGATTCTACTTTGTTTAAGTGTAAGGCACCCCTTTCAGAAAGAGGTTCTGACTTAAAAGTGACTTCTTTCCCTGTAATCTTCTCCTGTCGTGGTAGCTGGTCCTATCTCATATCAGTTGCTGACCCCTTTCCCTTCAGACCTCCATTCTATCCTTTCTTGGAGATCTACAGTCATGTAGGCCAGTCCAGTATAATCCAGGATCAGTAATGGAGAATCAGTAATGGAATACCTGTGCCCTTCTTTTGAAAGTTACATGTATGGTTGTCATGTGGCAGTGCCAAGAAACTGCTTTGCTTCTCTAGACAGAGAGAAAAATCTCAGGGTGAACACTTTTGGAGGAAGAGAAAGATTGCTTCCATAATGTTTGGTAGCTTTCACATCTACAGTAGTGTTGTGTTCTAATGGTTTTACCTTCCACATGGATTACAATGTATCTGAGCCAATGTAACCTTGCCTATAGCAACAATGTAACCTTCAGCTGTATCATATAAACCCTGTAATAGGACGCGAGCTAATGACCACCAGCTGGCAGCAGCGAGCGTCCAAGCTCTCTTGGTCCGAACTCATCAAAGGCAACAGCGCGGGAAGTTTTCCCGCCACCACCTACACCTGGACAAGAAGGGCGTGACCCACAATGACGTCACGCAGACAGTAGCCAATGGGCTACCATGGCACCACGTTCAAATGTATCCCTACTGTATATAAAGAGCTATCGATCCGCCATTACCTCATGTTCCCTCTGTCCACGATGCAATAAACCTGAGTTAATCCAGCCCGAGGCTGTGTCCTGTGTCTTAGTTTCATACACTAAATTGGCGACGAAGGTGGGATAATGAATCCCCAAGGAGCAGCCAGGGCACAGAGCGGGTTCAACATCACCAAACCGCAAGACTGGGAGTTGTTTGAAATGGACTTCCATGCGGCGCTGGTGGAACTCAAAGTCAAGGAAGACGATGAGGAGAGGAAGAGGGCCATCCTCACCCGCATGCTTGGGATGGAGACCAAGCGGACGCTGGTGGGCATCATCGCTCCGAAGAAGGTGAGCGAATTTAAGGCGGACGACATCATGAAGCTGCTTCGGGAGCGCTTCCAACCCTCGAGGGCGATGTTTCCCGCTCGGAGCGCGTTTTGGAGGCGAGTCCAAGCGCCGGACGAGTCGGTCGAGACATTCGTGGCCGCCATGAGGGTGGCCGCCGCCCCCTGCAAATGGGGCAACATCCTAGAAATGGCCCTCAGGGACGGCGTGCTGTGTGGCCTGAAAGACAAGGAGGTGCAGCGCAGCTTGATGAATAAGGAGCCGCCACCAACGCTGGCAGAGGTCGTCGAGGCCGCGGAGGCCGCAGAGTCCACGAATGCTGGAGTGGACGAGATGCACCAGTGGCGTGAGTGGCGTCCCAGAGCCGGTAAAGCGGAAAAATCGGTGCACGCAACTCAACGGGCCTCAAAGTCGTCTTCGGAAGGCAGCGACGGCGAGGAGGTCCAGAAGGTCCGAAAGGGGGGGCGCCGCTGCGATGGTTGCGGAGCGGCCCATGAGCGTGCGAGGTGCCCATTTAGAAAGGCCGAATGCTACACCTGCGGCCGTCGGGGGCACATCGCCAAGGCATGCAGAAAACGGAAGGAGGGCCGGAGGCAGTCACCGGACCGTTCGACCAGACCGGACCGTTCAGCGAGGCCCAAAGATGGCGTCCAGACCGCGAGGAAGCAGGACGGCGTGGGCCGCGTCTCGGACAGCAGCGAGGACGACGTCCCAGTGCTCAGTGTGTCCGCGGAACAGTCCCATTATTTCGTTGAGGTACTAGTACAAGGGGCCCCTATCAGGATGGAAATTGACTCGGGGTCCTCCTATTCCATAATTCCCCAGAAAGAGTTCTTGAAAATCGACCCCCACGTGCGGCCCAAACTTAAAACATTGAGGTCCACGCTACGAGATGTACAGGGGAACAGCATTCCGGTGTTGGGGGTCGGGAAATTTCGGGTTGAGTTTAAGAGACACTCTGCGGAGCTGCCCCTAGTTGTCCTCAAGGGGGGGAGTTGTAGCCTCCTAGGGACACAGTGGTTCCAGCCCTTAGGCCTGTTTATAGGGGGAGTACATGCAGTGGGGGTGGACCCAATACAAGCGGTGTGCGATGCGCATCCCGCCGTTTTTGAAAAAGGACTTGGAAAATTCAAGGGACCCCCTGTAGCTTTCGACCTAGACCCGGAGGTCCGCCCGATAAGACTCAAACCGCGCAGGGTGCCCTTCGCACTAAAGGACAAAATAGAGGCGGAACTGGACAAATTGGTGGGCCAGGGGATTCTTATTCCTGTTGATTCCGCGGAGTGGGAAACTCCAATTGTAACAGCTCTGAAGGCTAACGGGGAGGTGCGCATTTGCGCTGATTATAAGTGTACAATTAACAAGGCGATCCGCCCTAACGCATACCCGGTGCCGGTGGTCAGCCACCTTTTGGCCAGGCTAAATGGGGGAAAGTGTTTCGCTAAGCTCGACCTGGCACAAGCCTATCAGCAGCTTCCCGTAACACCCGCCACGGCCGCGGCACAAACGATAGTCACTCATAAAGGAGCGTTCCAGGTGTCGCGTTTACAGTTCGGCGTGAACTCGGCACCCGGCCTTTTCCAGTCGCTTGTGGAACGCCTCCTGAAGGGGCTGGAGGGGGTGTTGCCTTATTTTGATGACGTATTAATAACTGGGGGGAGTGAGGCCGAACTGGCAAAGAGATTGGACAAAGTACTAACGGTGTTCGAGAAAGCGGGGCTGAGACTGAGGAAGGACAAATGTGTTTTTTTCGAAACCGAGGTCGAGTTCTTAGGGTTCAGGATCACACCCGAGGGTATCAAGCCATCCAAATCCAAAGTAGTAGCCATCAAAAAGGCCCCTCGCCCCACATCCAAAACCGAGCTACAGTCATTCCTGGGGCTCCTCAATTTTTACCATACATTCCTTCCGCGGAAGGCGTCCGTGGCCGAACCGCTCCATCGGTTGCTTAAGAAAGAGGAGACTTGGATGTGGGGTGACGAGCACGAGAGGGCGTTCAAAGAATTAAAGCAACTCTTGACCTCTGACGCAATTCTAACGCATTTCGACCCCAAACGGCCGGTGGTCCTAGTCTGTGATGCATCACCGGTGGGGGTGGGGGCAGTACTTTGCCACGTGTTGGATGACGGAAGGGAGGCCCCGGTTGCATTTTATTCAAGGTCCCTGTCCCAGGCAGAGCGAAATTACGCACAAACCGACAGGGAGGCATTGGCAATTGTAGCGGGGACCAAAAAGTTTCACGATTTTTTGTATGGCCGCCCGTTCAAAATCGTGACGGATCACAAGCCCCTGTTAGGGATTTTCACGGCAAGCAAGCCCACCCCGCAGATCCTATCACCGAGAATGCTGCGATGGGCCATTTTTCTCAACGCTTACCAACACGAGTTGGTGTACCGGCCCGGAAAAGAGATCAGCCATGCTGATGCACTTTCGAGATCCCCTTTGCCCTTGTCGGACGACCAGAAGGCTAGAGTAGGAAGAGACCGCCAGGTGTTACTAATTGAGGTTTTAGATGCACCCCCAATAGTACCAGCCGATATTGCGAGGGCGACAGGCAAGGACAGGACACTCGAAAAAGTCAGCTCATGGGTACAAAAGGGGTGGCCGGCATCGTCCCCAAGCACGGAATTCGACCCATTCTTTCGGAAAAAGCTAGAGTTGTCCCTAGAAAGGGGGTGCCTATTGTGGGGCCAACGGGTGGTGGTTCCTGCAGCCATGCGGCCGAGGGTGCTCAAACTGCTGCACGTCAGCCACCCGGGCATCGTTCGTTCGAAAGCGCTGGCCCGCAGTTACTTCTGGTGGCCACAGCTGGACGCGGACATCGAGCACATGGTCGGCACTTGTGAGGCATGCCAGGGATCCCGACCAGAGGCGGCCCGCCTCCCGCATAGGGAATGGGACACAGCAAGGGGGCCGTGGTCCAGAGTACATGTAGATTTCGCTGGCCCATTCCGAGGAACCATGTTTCTCCTGGTGGTGGATGCGTTCTCCAAGTGGCTGGAGGTTATCCCAGTAAAGAGCACGTCCTCCGCCACAACAATTAGCCAGCTACGGAGAGTCTTTTCCACGTTCGGTTTACCCGACACTTTAGTTAGCGATAACGCGAGTTGCTTCACCTCCTCGGAGTTCGAGGCATTCATGGGAGCAAACGCCATTCGGCATGTCACATCCGCGCCGTTTCACCCGGCCACGAACGGCCAAGTGGAACGGTTGGTGCGTACAACAAAGGATGCGCTGCGGCGCATGGGCCCGGGGGACCTAAATCACCAAGTATGTCAGTTCTTGTTAGCGTATAGGGTGACCCCCTTAGCGTCGGGTTACTCGCCGGCAGAACTCTTGATGCGGCGAAAACTGACCACACTTCTGACCAGGCTGGACCCGACGAGAGTCGAGGATAAAGGAAAAAACATAGGATTGGCAGTCTCGAAAGGGTTCGCCGCCGGCGACCTTGTTTACTGCAGGAACTATGCAAGCGCAGGGCCAGCCTGGGTGCCAGGAACGATAGTAGAACAAACAGGGCCAGTGTCATATCGGGTGGAAACGAGCACCGGTCTCCTCTGGAGGAGACACGCTGACCAACTGAGGCGCCGAGTGAGTGAAGGGCCGGTCAGTGGGGCACAGCAACAGGATTCAGCGATAGGGTTCTCCCCCGCCCGTTTAGCCCAAGGGGGAGAACATGAGGGACATCAGTCCGAATTCGGGGGGGAAAGCAGTGATCCCGACTCATATCCTTTTGATACCCCAGTTCTATCAGAGCCCGGGGGGAGGGAAAAGGAATGTGCGGCCGCCGCCGCGTCCCCCGAATGTAATTTTGATTTTGATTCTGGTTTTGCGAGCCGGGGGGGTTTTCAGGAGTGTTCCCCCACCCTTCCAAGCGAGAAGAGGGGTTTTTCGTTAGCCCCCAGTGCCCCCGGTTCTTCCCCGAGAAAGAGCACACCCCCCAACAACGCCGCGGAGCCGCGGCAAGTCACTAACAAGTCTCCCTCTCAAATTACAGGGCAGGAAAACAGGGGACAAAGAGAAGGTAGCAAACCCGGGGAAAGGCAGCCCGCATCGAGACCCCAGCGTGTTCGAAATAAACCATCTTGGCTGAGAGACTTTGTCTCCTAAGGGGGGGGAGTGTGTTGAAGTGTGGGCTCGAGACATTGTCTCGTCCTAGGGGGGAGGGGTGTTGTGTTCTAATGGTTTTACCTTCCACATGGATTACAATGTATCTGAGCCAATGTAACCTTGCCTATAGCAACAATGTAACCTTCAGCTGTATCATATAAACCCTGTAATAGGACGCGAGCTAATGACCACCAGCTGGCAGCAGCGAGCGTCCAAGCTCTCTTGGTCCGAACTCATCAAAGGCAACAGCGCGGGAAGTTTTCCCGCCACCACCTACACCTGGACAAGAAGGGCGTGACCCACAATGACGTCACGCAGACAGTAGCCAATGGGCTACCATGGCACCACGTTCAAATGTATCCCTACTGTATATAAAGAGCTATCGATCCGTCATTACCTCATGTTCCCTCTGTCCACGATGCAATAAACCTGAGTTAATCCAGCCCGAGGCTGTGTCCTGTGTCTTAGTTTCATACACTAAAAGTAGGTACCCATTTCTTCCCACCTCCCAACTAGCCCAGGTTGCACTGGCTCAGAATCAATGTTCTTTATGTATGTGCATGGCATGTATACTAGAAGGCATTCCAGAAAATCCAGACTGTCTGTCTCATTGTTGTGCACAGGAATTGGGTTTTCTGGTGTGTGTTTTTTTGGGGGGACAACTATAAATCCCATCAGTCTCCATTCTTGGTGTTCCACCTGACAGATTCTCACCTACAGACACTCAAATGTGGCTCACCTGTGCAAAAGGACTAGCTAGTAAGTGTCAAGGCCTAACATATGCCCTGAATCACCCTAGCTTCCTCTGTAAGACGGAGGCTACCCCACTCCTAACTGGAAGCTTCGTTTCTGGATAGCACACAGACAAGGACACATATTTTGTGTGTCCCTCCACTTATTTATTTGCATAAGGAGCCTACCTCCTCTGACATTCTGGGCGCCCACTTCACAGTCTCAAAGTTTAGCCCTGCAATCTCAGGGAACAGGAAGCTGCAACCCTTGTGAGATGCCTGGCATTCTGTCATACTTTTGATAACCTCCACACGCTTACTTAGCTGGCCTGGAATCAAACAATCAGGAGTTATCTATTAGTTGTAAAAATGCAGGGCTTGCAAAAATAAGCATACAGGAGTCCAAGGTTAGAGTACAAAGGTACTGTATGTTGGCTTCACTCATACATCACTTTTGTCATCAGAGAGTGGATCTTGAAGAAAACTGTCTGCAGGCTGACTTTCAGGAAGAGGCAGAGTCACCAGAATGGGTGTTGCTACCAGAGTGAGCAATCGCCTCTAAGCCCAGCCCTTATTTCAATTTAGTTCTTGCACCTCACTGAACCTCTGATGTTTCCGACCAGTTCTGACAAGGAACAAATTGTAAGACAAATACCCAGTTGTTGAGTCCGGTGCTAAGAAGTACTCTGACCAGCAAGATAGGGTCAAACACAAGAGGTTTATTTACAGTTCAGGAAATCGGACTAACTCAATGGGCAAGGTGTCCTGCTTTTATACAGTCAGAACGGCCTTTACACAAGAAGATACATTTGCCCGGGCTTCCAAAGAAGCGGGAACCTTTACTATAGCGAATCAGAAACCGTGGTGGCTTGTTTGAAATTTGCACCTTTGGAGAATGGTGCGCAGCTTCACCTTAGACTTACGGTGAAGCTAAAACACCAAGCTTGGACACAACACCAGTAGAGTAAATGAAGACAGCAGGTACCTTATAACAGTACTTATTTAAGCCATTGTCATAGCCACCACCACAATTTTCTTATTTCTCTGTGTGAGTCTCTGTCTCGTTTGTTCTCTTTTTCTTTGCATGTGATCCTGCTAGGACACCTGTCTGATCCTGTGAGGAGAGTTAAGAGTCTTAGTAGGAATACCAACAAAGCAATCTCGGAAACTGAGGTTATTTCCATAGATGAGGCCAGCACCAAATGTAAAAACACCATCACTTCTTATGTTCATTTTAATTCCTTTTCCCTATTCTGTGCTGCATCGACAGCATTCACACAGATAGCCCAGGGCCAAGTGTGCATTTGGAAATTCAGAGATAAAAGATAGGTCGTAGGGTACCAGTGGTTGTGCAGACTACCAGCCAACAGAGCTAAAATCTACCCAGCTGTTGTTAAACTTACAACCAGTTAGAAAACCTGTACAGACTTGGAGAAAAAGATCTGTAATACTAATGGAGTTTACAGGGCAAATGTTTGTGTTGGAGTGGTATGGGCCTGGTCTTGCCACATGAGTGGAGATGGGATAGTTGCAGATGTAGCTGAAAATTACAGGGCGAGCGCTACAGGATAGTTGGGTATTTATAGAGCAAGTGTTCTGGAGTAACATTGGTTCATCTCCATAGGAAATGCAAGTTGCGGCCTTTGGTCACAGAAATCTAAAGTTGGATCAAGATGTAGAGGTTTTTTTGCCATTTCCTTGTAATTCATTCATTCATTTATTATACAGTGAAAAAACATGTGCTGTAAAACACCATATAATATAAAATGCAGAACAAAAATAACAGTCGTTTTGGATAGATCTCTAGCTAACTGGATAAAAAGGCTCTACCTTTAAAAAAATCAATTGCAAAAAATGTAAAAGCAAGGAATTTGGGGAAGTAGTATTAGTAAAAGAGCTGTTTCAGCCCTTTCCTGTACCTTTTCCATTCAGGTAAGATAGAAAATTTGTGTTTTATTATTCCTGTCATGAAAACGTGGCTTAGCAATAGTTAAAAAGCAGCATAGTTTGGCCTCTGTTTTCCTTGGGCTCATGGCATCTCCAGAAGAAAAGACCCACCACCAAGTTTGCCACTGCCCCCTTGCCTGTCCTTCTACCTCAGAAGGTATGTGTGTCTTATATATTTTATTACCTAGAATTAAAATTCACCTTGAAGGAAATAAAATCCAGATACAGCCAAACCAATCCCTCCTTTCCCCCTGGGAATGTACAGTTTGTGACTGGAATTGGGGGCATCTCACTCCAAATTCTGGGGTTAAAGTGCCTCCTTGCATCACAGGCCATGTCTGTTTCAAGTACCAGTGGGTATTTTAATATTTTTTCTTTATATCTTGTGCCTGCAACCACAGGAAAACAGGCCAGGTGTTTACAGGGATATGGGGGTGGACTGCTGCTCATCACAACACTGCTCCCTCCCCAACTCATTGCCTCCACTGGTGTCTTACCTTTAATAGTGATGAAGCCTGGCCCTAAGGAACACAGTATCTATAGGAACTGTTTCCTCCGTGGCCTTTTTCTCTTGCATGCTACTTCCACTAAATGAGCCTAATGTCTGGGGGTTAGCAGGGAAGGAAGGTTATTTCAGCGCCACCCAGAGGGAAGTTGACTTGCACATCTTCCAGATGAGCTTGCCAGAGAAGTGACAAAAAGAAGCTGAAACATGCCTGACAATTAACCCAAGCTTTTGTGCTACCGAAGCACCTGGTTGGATTCCAGGAGCATAAATCTGGATGGGTTCATGATCTTTTCCTGAGGAAGCAGTGGGAGATTGCCAGTAGTGAACACGCAGAGGAACAAAGCAACAAGGAAACATTGATCAATTCAGCGTTTCCCTTTCACTTTAGATCACTGCATTTATTAAGGAATGGAAATACTTTTTTGGATACCATTCCAAGATGCTTGAGTTAGGCTAGAGCAGCCCATGAGGAACATGTCTCTATGCCACTATCTCTATGAGAACATGTTTACTCGGGGATGTGCTTTTACATTTAATCATTCTTCATGAGGGCCAGGGAATGTGTAGCCCTCAAAGTCCCACAAAACCTAATGGGCTGGCCTCTCCTGGTGCAGGGTGATGGGGGTTGCAGTCTTGACAGCATCTGGAGGGCCATGAATTCTCCTGCCCTCCTACATTTTGAAGAGAAATTTATTATCTGTCATCTCACAGTATTCTGTGAATCTTCTCTTCAGAAGCAGTCCAGAATTATGTTGCAGTCAGATTTCAGCCTTTGCCCCAGACTCTGGCAGCTGCAATGGCAGATGGGTCTTATTTGTTCTGGTAGAGTTTTTAAAAAGAGAGAGAAATTGACCAGGTGTGCATTTCAACACAAATAAGAGGGAGTTCATAACCCCAAAAGAAAAATTTCAGAAAAAGGATGTTGTCGTAGAGAAAGAGGAAGAGCTGGATGGCTCGTGTAAAATAGATATGCCTAGAGGAGAGCTCTGATGCTGTGAACGCAACCTCCAAGGAAATGAAAGATGACTGACAAAGTCCTCTTCAGCTCTACACAAAGTGAATGGCTGCATGACAATCCTTTCTGCCTCTACTTCTCCTTGCCTCCGTGACAAGCATTACCCATTAAAGAGGACTATCTGGGTCAGGGCTGGGGAACAAAGAGCTCTTTAGATGCTGTTGGACTGTAATTCCCACTATCCATTACTGGCTAAGCTGGCTAGGGCTGATTGGAACCATGTTCCAATGCCCAAACAACAGACTTGGGAGTGTTACATGAACTAGAAACCAGTTGTTCCCAAAGATGAATGCTCAAATGTTGAACCATGGTTAGGGATCAGTGTTACAAGTAGTTCAAGGTCATCTATAGACTCAGAGTTAAGAGTCCATGGTTTAGGGAAATGGGATAATTCAGGTAGTGTGCCTCACATTGTCTATGAAGGCAGCCTTTCAGGACCTGGTTTCCCTCCAGACACCTTTGTCAGCACCAGCCAGCGAAACCAATGGCCAGACTTTATGGTTTTACATCCACAGCTTTTGCAATCCATCAATGTCCTGTCAGTAGCTGATGTCACTATTGGAAAGAAATAGATGAAGGTAAAAAAAGGAGGTAGATATAGGTTGATAGGGGAAGGAAAGGGAGGAGCTGAAGAAGAGTGTGAGAGATCAGAATAAGGACAGCCCTGGCTAGTCGAAAGTTGAAGTCACCTGCCTCGAGTGAGGCATGAGAGAGAGAGATAGAAATGAAGGAACTAAAAGTACAGTCAACCCTCACATAATGCGTTTGGATAGCATCATTTTTGCTTAACAATGTGTTGTTATGCACCACATGTTCCCCCGCATAACAACATTTTTAGTGTCTTTGTCCAGACAACAACGCCAAAATAACCGTCATTATCCGGACAAAATGTTGTTATGCGGGAAACTCCATAAAAACCCGCATAACAACAAAAATTGCTTAGCAACGCTACTTGGGGAACCAATGAACATCGTCCAGAATCATTTGTCTCTAGTCATTATCCAACAGTCCCAGAATGAACTGTAGTGGGGAGGACAGCCCTGACATCGCCAGCAATGGTGTAACCACTGTTGGAAGAAGAAAAAGGAAAGGAAGAGGAAGCACATCCTCCTCCTATTCTCCCTAGGAACACTTCACTCTGTAAAGCAGGGATTCTCAATCTGCGGCCCATGGGCCGGATGCAGCCTGCGGCACCATTTCATGTGCCCCCACTACCACCTACATACCAGGAAGTGCTATGTGGCAAAATGGCCATCCAGCCCCTGAAACTGTCTGAGGGAGTGTGACCTGGCCCTTGGCTTAAAAAGTTTGAGAACTCCTGCTGTAGAGTACTCAAAGTGAAGCCACAACCACAGTGTCATCCAGGGAAATTGTCTGTGCCAGGGAACCAGTCAATTGTGATATTTTGTGATTCTTTGTTAGCTGCCCAGAGTCACACTGCGAGTGGGGCAGCATACAAGTTGAACAAATAAACAAACAAATAAATTTGGATGGATGGGGTATCTCTCCCATCTTGACATTACATCACCCAAAGGAATGAAGATAGAGTCCCCATGGTATTAACAGCCTCCTAGTCTAGCATCAGTGAAGGAGTGCCACATCAGTTTCCCTCTGCTTTTTGCCATCTGAGGCATCTTGCTTTCTCATGCTCAGCCAGCCAGGGCCCAGCTTAGACAAAGGGTTGTCTTGGCAGACCCTGAGAGTAGCAGTTTTTCCTCTGGTCCACGTAGAGAAGTTAAAAGAAGGGCATATTGCAGTCAGATATTGGTACTTTGCCCAATCACATCTTGTGTCTGTTCAAGCATTGGGACAAATAACAATTGGGTCAAATAGCAATTAATGCTTACAGCACTCTCTGGGTGGTTCTCAAGGTAATTAGTATTGTGCCCCCAATATGCTGGATACTCATTTTACCAACCTCGGAAGTATGCTAATCGGGATCAAACTCAGATCATGAATAGAGTTTTGCCTGCTTAACCATTGTGCCACAAGGGCTCCTGGCAAATCCAATTTCATCAAAGAGGGAGCCATGCCACTTGTTTCCCTCTTTTGGCTGAGGATCTCTGTTGTGGGAAACCCCCACAGTGGTTCTTAGGCTAAATGTGAGTCAGAGAAGACAGCAGCAAAAAGGCAGAGTGAACTTCAAATATCCTTTACTCAGAGATTAACATATAAACAGAAGAGAGAAATTAAGCAGGAGACAATAAAGAAGAAAAAGCACTTCCACACTAGAGGGTACAGCATTTTATCTTCAAGTACCTCAGGTCCAGTCATTGTACAGGTCAAACCACAGGATTGGATACAAACCAAATCTGGACCCAGTCAAAAACGGGACTGAGATACAGACACAGGTGGTTTCTGTGGGGCTATGAAAATGCGAACCTGAGCTCAGTCGGATATCTAAATTTCATTTAGCTATCTTAACCACCAGCCATTTCTTATGCAAGCCACACCTTGTTCATACCTGTCAACCGCGGCTCCAGAAAATCCAGGACCTGTGCAGAAACGTTCAGCGCAGCTCACTTCTACGCATGTGTAGAAGGCTTTTATGCATGCGTAGAAGGCTTCTACGATCCCCTTCTGCACAGAAGGTTTGGTGTATGCAAACCAAGACACAGGACACAGCCTCGGGCTGGGTTAACTCAGGTTTATTGCATCGTGGGCAGAGGGAACATGAGGTAATGGCGGATCGATAGCTCTTTATATACAGCAGTAATACATTTGAACGTGGTGCCATGGTAGCCCATTGGCTACTGTCTGCGTGACGTCATTGCAGGTCACGCCCTTCTTGTCCAGGTGTAGGTGGTGGCGGGAAAACTTCCCGCGCTGTTGCCTTTGATGAGTTCGGACCAAGAGAGCTTGGACGCTCGCTGCTGCCAGCTGGTGGTCATTAGCTCGCGTCCTATTACAGGGTTTATATGATACAGCTGAAGGTTACATTGTTGCTATAGGCAAGGTTACATTGGCTCAGATACATTGTAATCCATGTGTACACTAAAAACCATCAGAACACAACACCCCTCCCCCCTAGGACGAGACAAAGTCTCGAGCCCACACTTAAACACACTCCCCCCCCTTAGGAGACAAAGTCTCTCAGCCAAGATGGCTTATTTCGAACACGCTGGGGTCTCGATGCGGGCTGCCTCTCCCCGGGTTTGCTACCTTCTCTTTGTCCCCTGGTTTCCTGTCCTGTAATATGAGAGGGAGACTCGTTAGTGACTTGCCGCGGCTCCGCGGCGTTGTTGGGAGGTGTGCTCTTTCTTAAGGAGGAACCGGGGGCACTGGGGGCTAACGAAAAACCCCTCTTCTCGCTTGGATGGGTGGGGGAACACTCCTGAAAACCCCCCCGGCTCGCAAACTCAAAATCAAAATCACAATCGGGGGCAGCGGTCGCGAACTCCTCTCCCCCTTCCCCGGCCCCTGATAAGACTGGCGTATCAAAAGGATATGAGTCGGGGCCGCTACTACTGCTTCCTTCCCCCCTTGCTTGGGACTGTTGTCCCCTGCTGTCTCCCCCTTGGGTTAAGCGGGTGGGGGAGAACCCTAACGCTGAATCCTGTTGCTGAGCTCCACTGACTGGCCCACTCACTCGGTGCCTCAGTTGGTCCGCGTGCCTCCTCCAAAGGAGGCCGGTGTTGGTCTCGACCCGGTACGACACTGGCCCCGTCTGTTCTACCACCGTCCCTGGTACCCAGGCTGGCCCCGCGCTGGAGTAGTTCCTGCAGTGAACAGGATCCCCGGCGGTGAAACCCTTCGAGACTGCCAACCCTATGTTTTTCCCTCTATCCTCGACTCTCGTCGGGTCTAGCCTGGACAGGATCGTGGTCAGTTTTCGCCGCATCAAGAGCTCCGCCGGCGAGTAGCCTGACGCTAAGGGGGTTACCCTATACGCTAAGAGGAACTGGCATACTTGGTGATTCAGGTCCCCCGGGCCCATGCGCCGCAGCGCCTCCTTCGTTGTCCGCACCAGCCGTTCCACTTGGCCATTCGTGGCCGGGTGAAACGGTGCGGACGTGACATGCCGAATGGCGTTTGCCTCCATGAACGCCCCGAACTCGGCGGAGGTGAAACAACTAGCGTTATCGCTGACCAAAGTGTCGGGTAAACCGAATGTGGAAAAGACTCTCCTTAGTCGGCTAATTGTCGTGGCGGAGGACGTGCTCTTTACTGGGATAACCTCCAGCCACTTGGAGAACGCATCTACCACCAGGAGAAACATGGTTCCTCGGAACGGGCCAGCGAAATCCACGTGCACTCTGGACCACGGCCCCCTTGCTGTGTCCCACTCCCTATGCGGGAGACGGGCCGCCTCAGGTCGGGATCCCTGGCAAGCCTCGCAAGTGCCGACCATGTGCTCAATGTCCGCGTCCAGCTGTGGCCACCAGAAGTAACTCCGGGCTAGCGCCTTGGAACGAACAATGCCCGGGTGGCTGACGTGCAGCAGTTCGAGCACCCTCGTCCGCAGGGGCGCAGGGACCACCACCCGTTGGCCCCACAGAAGGCACCCCCTCTCTAGGGACAACTCTAGCTTTTTCCTAAAGAATGGGTCGAACTCTGTACTCGGGGACGAAGCCGGCCACCCCTTCTGCACCCATGAACTAACTTTCTCCAGCGTCCTGTCCTTGCCTGTCGCCCTAGCAATGTCGGCTGGTACTATTGGGGGTGCGTCCAAAACCTCAATTAGCAACACCTGGCGGTCTCTTGCTGCTCTCGCCTTTTGGTCATCCGACAAGGGGAGAGGGGATCTCGAAAGCGCATCAGCATGGCTGATCTCCTTTCCGGGTCTGTACTCCAACTCATGTTGGTACGCGTTGAGGAAAATAGCCCATCGCAGCATTCTCGGGGACAGGATCTGTGGCGTGGGCTTGCCTGCCGTGAAAATCCCTAACAGCGGCTTGTGATCGGTCACGATTTTGAACGGGCGGCCATACAAAAAATCGTGAAATTTTTTGGTCCCCGCTACTATTGCTAACGCTTCCCTGTCGGTTTGTGCGTAATTTCGCTCCGCTTGGGACAGGGACCTTGAGTAAAACGCTACCGGGGCCTCCCTTCCGTCCTCCAACACGTGGCAAAGCACCGCCCCCACCCCCACCGGGGATGCATCACAGACTAGGACCACTGGCCGTTTGGGATCGAAGTGCGTCAGGATTGCCTCAGATGTTAGGAGTTGCTTTAGCTCCTTGAACGCCCTCTCGTGCTCATCACCCCACATCCATGGCTCCTCCTTTTTAAGTAACCGATGGAGTGGTTCGGCCACGGACGCCTTCCGCGGGAGGAATGTATGGTAAAAATTGAGGAGCCCCAGGAAAGACTGCAGCTCGGTTTTGGATGTGGGGCGAGGGGCCTTTTTAATGGCTGCTACTTTGGATTTAGACGGCTTAATCCCCTCGGGTGTGATCCGGAACCCTAAAAACTCGACCTCGGTTTCGAAAAAAACACATTTGTCCTTCCTCAATCTCAGCCCCGCTTTCTCGAACACGGTCAGTACTTTGTCCAACCTTTTCGCCAGTTCAGCCTCACTCCCCCCTGTTATCAACACGTCATCAAAATAAGGCAACACCCCCTCCAGGCCCTTTAGGAGGCGTTCCACGAGCGATTGAAAAAGGCCGGGTGCCGAGTTCACGCCGAACTGTAACCGCGACACCTGGAACGCTCCCTTATGTGTAACTATCGTTTGTGCCGCGGCCGTGGCGGGGGTCACTGGAAGTTGCTGATAGGCTTGTGCCAAATCGAGTTTAGCGAAACACTTTCCCCCATTTAGCCTGGCCAAAAGGTGGCTGATCACTGGCACCGGGTATGCATTAGGGCGGATCGCCTTGTTAATTGTACACTTATAATCAGCGCAAATGCGCACCTCCCCGTTAGCCTTTAGAGCCGTTACAATTGGAGTTTCCCACTCCGCGGAATCAACAGGAATAAGAATCCCCTGGCCCACCAGTTTGTCCAGTTCCGCCTCTATCTTGTCCTTGAGTGCGAACGGCACCCTGCGCGGTTTGAGTCTTATCGGGCGGACCTCCGGGTCTATGTCGAAAGCTACAGGGGGTCCCTTGAACTTTCCGAGTCCTTTCTTAAAAACGGCGGGATGCGCATCGCAAACCGCTTGTATTGGGTCCCCCCCCACGGTATGCACCCCCCCTATGAACAAACCTAAGGGCTGAAACCACTGTGTCCCTAGGAGGCTACAGCTTCCCCCTTTGAGGACAACTAGGGGCAGTTCCGCAGAATGTCTCTTAAATTTGACCCGAAATTTCCCGACCCCCAACACCGGAATGCTGTTTCCCTGTACGTCCCGTAGTGTGGACCTCAACGCTTTAAGCTTGGGCCGCACGTGGGGGTCAATTTTCAGGAACTCTTTCTGGGGAATTATGGAATAGGAGGACCCCGAGTCAATTTCCATCTTAATAGGGGCCCCTTGTACTAATACCTCAACGAAGTAATGGGACTGTCCCGCGGACACGCTGAACACTGAGGCGTCGTCCTCGCTGCCGTCCGAGACGCGGCCCACGTCGTCCTGCTTCCTCGTGGTCTGGGCGCCATCTTTGGGCCTCGCTGGACGGTCCGGTCTGGCCGCGCGGTCTTGTGACTGCCTCCGGCCCTCTTTCCGCTTTCGGCACGCCTTGGCGATGTGCCCCCGACGGCCGCAGGTGTAACACTCGGCCTTCCTGAACGGGCATCTCGCGCGCTCGTGGGCCGCTCCGCAACCCTCGCAGCGTCGACCACCCTTCCGGACCTTCTGGACCTCCTCGCCGTCGCTGCCTTCCGTAGACGACTTTGAGGCCCGTCGAGTCGCGTGCACCGACTGTCCGGTCTTCCCGTGCACCGAATTTTCCGCCTTGCCGGCTCTCGGACGCCACTCACGCCACTGGTGCATCTCGTCCACTCCGGCATTCGTGGACTCTGCGGCTTCCGCGGCCTCTATGACCTCTGCCAGCGTGGGTGGCGGCTCCTTATTCATCAAGCTGCGCTGTACCTCCTTGTCTTTCAGGCCACACAACACGCCGTCCCTGAGGACCAACTCCAGGATATCGCCCCATTTGCAGGGGGCGGCGGCTATCCTCATGGCGGCCACGAATGCCTCAACCGACTCATCCGGCGCTTGGACTCGCCTCCAAAACGCGCTCCGAGCGGGAAACATTGCCCTCGAGGGGCAGAACCGCTCTCGCAGCAGTTTCATGATGTCGCTCGCCTTAAAGTCGCTCACCTTCTTCGGAGCGATTATGCCCACCAGCGTCCGCTTGGTTTCCATCCCGAGCATTCTGGTGAGGATGGCCCTCTTCCTCTCCTCATCTTCTCCTTTGACTCTGAGTTCCACCAGGGCCGCCTGGAAATCCATCTCGAGCAGCTCCCAGTCTTGCGGTTTGGTGATGTTGAAACCGCTCTGTGCCCTGGCTGTTCCGTGGGGATCCATGATCCCACCTTCGTCGCCAATTTGGTGTATGCAAACCAAGACACAGGACACAGCCTCGGGCTGGGTTAACTCAGGTTTATTGCATCGTGGGCAGAGGGAACATGAGGTAATGGCGGATCGATAGCTCTTTATATACAGCAGTAATACATTTGAACGTGGTGCCATGGTAGCCCATTGGCTACTGTCTGCGTGACGTCATTGCAGGTCACGCCCTTCTTGTCCAGGTGTAGGTGGTGGCGGGAAAACTTCCCGCGCTGTTGCCTTTGATGAGTTCGGACCAAGAGAGCTTGGACGCTCGCTGCTGCCAGCTGGTGGTCATTAGCTCGCGTCCTATTACAGGGTTTATATGATACAGCTGAAGGTTACATTGTTGCTATAGGCAAGGTTACATTGGCTCAGATACATTGTAATCCATGTGTACACTAAAAACCATCAGAACACAACAGAAGGGTAGAAGGGTTCTATGCATGCGTAAAAGCCTTCTACGCATGCGTAGAAGAGAGCTGTGTATGCATAGAAGAGAGCTGCGCAAAAGGGATGTGCAGTAACACCTTTCCCCCTGCTGCCAAATTCCAGGGTTTCGGCAGCTCCGGGCAGGAAATGGCAAAAATCGGCGCTGATAAACGGGAAATCCCGGCCAATCCGGGAAGGTTGACAGGTATGATCTTGTTCCTTTATTTTAGTTAAAGCTAAAGGCTTTAGCAGGAAATTTTATTCAAGCGTTGATATTTGGCTTTAATAAAATTGATTCCTGCCAATCCCCTAAAGGGATCTTGAGGAGAGGATTACCAACAACAACTCAATTTAAGGGTTGTCACACTCACTTCACTCCCAGATGGCAGGTAGGATCATGCCATAACTTATATCCCACAAGATTCTGTTATCTCAAGGAAGGTATCCTATTTCTTCCCTCAGCAGGCTGGGAAGGAGGTCACTTCCTACTAGGCAGATCAGCTAATACAGGGACCCTTGCCCTGCCCTGGGCCAGAGTGCCATCAACTGTTAGCAAATGAAGTTGTGGCCAATTATTTCCAACATAGTGGCTAAAAGAATCACAATTTAGGTAGGCCCTTTGAATCATTGAGGGTTTGTGGGCCCACTCTACTGGATGTCAGCCAATATGTACCTGAGTGGTTTACACTTGTACTTCGCTGCTCAGTCCCACAACAAGCTTTTCTTAAAGCTTTCTGATCTGATAGTGTCACTGATCCATCTCTCCCTTCCATCCCGCTGGCCTTCCTATAAATCAGTAATGGCAAGCCGTGGCACTCCAGGTGTTCTTGAACTACAATTCCCAGAAGCCCTGATCAGTAGGAGTGCTGACTAGTAATTGAAGTCCAAGAACACCTGGAGTGCCAAGGTTAGCTATCACTGCTATAAATATACATTGTCTATTTGTCCAATGCACTACAAGGTATCTAATGCAAAACATGTGGAAATATCTAGGGGAAATGAAAGAAAAGAGGATCTGTATTCCACCACCCCATGATGATGAGTTTCATACAGTTTGGGCTTTTAGCTTAAAATACACAAAAGGGTTAGCAAAAAGGTGACGGATGAAAGCTTTTGGTTTGGCAGATGCTTTGTGTCTGCTCTCATCTGTTTGAAAAGCCTGGATTCCTTTTGCTTTGCTGACACAACACAGTAACAGTTGAGCGTGGGTGGGGGTGGGGAATCCCATGGAGAATAAGGTCCTAGAAGCAAAGGAAATGGAAGTACTCTACTGTATTCTCTCCAGTAGTTTCTGTGCTAGTATAGTAATCTGGGTGAGATGCATAACATGAATGAAATGCCTGTATTCCTTGGCACGGAGGTGTCTGCAAGCCCCTCATTTTGCTGTATCAGCATTTCTGCTCCCAAGAGACAATGAGTTAGCCAGGAGGGGTGGGAACATATTGAGAAAAAGAAGAGGTTCACACAGCTGGATACAATTTCCTTAAGAATGATGCAGAAGAAGAAAGGAAGGAAGCTGACACGTATAAAAGAGATTCTATTTCCCTGTACAATTCCATTCCCTAACTTCTGGAGCCGTTTATACAACCTCATATTTATGCATATAGTCTAGGATGCTTTTACAAGCTACAGGGATCATGCCTCAGTGGGCAGAATATATAGTCTCTGATATCTTCAGATAGAGCTGGGAAATATACTTGTCAGGTACTGGAGAACCACTGCTGTTCTGGGTCAACAGTGTCAGGCTAGATCAGGGATCCTCAACCTATGACCTGTGGGCCAGATCTGGCCCACAGCACCATTCCATCCATCCTGTGCCCTCGCTCCAGCCACCGCTTCCGCCTCAATCCTTGTCCCCTCCACTTGGCTTGGCGTGTCCCTAACTGTGCTCTGTAGCAGGGCAGATGTTGTAATAAGGCTTACAACATCTGCCCTGCTACGTAGCGCCATTAGGAACATGCCAAGCCAAGTGAAGGGGACAAGGATTGAGGTGGCAGTGGTGGAAGAAGAAGCAGAATCAGCAGATACGCGCAGATGCCCATGTCTTTCCCGGGGGTTGCTCTGGTCGAGCATGGGCAAGAAGGACAGCCAGGGCCCCTCCTTCACCATGCCATGCAGCAACTCCAGGCCAGTAAGCAGGGAAGTGATGTGTGTGGGAGTGTTGGGGGCTCTGGGTGGTCCCACCGCCACCATTGGCAGGACCAACACTCAGGCCCGCAAATAGTCTGAGGAGGCAAGAACTGCCCCCTGGCTTTAAAAAGTTGAGGACCCCTGGGCTGGATAGACCAATAATCTGACACAATGGAAAGCAGCTTCTTCTCTTCCTTGTCCATCTTCTTACAAGGTGAAAGGAGAAAGACAACAATGTACAAGACACCCTTTCCATATCTGTGGGTTCAGTATCCATTGTTTCCGTTATCCTTGGGTATAAAATATTCAATTTTTAAAAATCCTGAAATATATATAGGTAAAGATCACCCTTGTTCAAAAGCCAGTCGTATCCAACTCTAGGGTTCAGTGCTCATCTCTGTTTATACCCAAAGAGCCAGTGCTGTCTGCATTTACAGATGTCTCCATGGTAGGCATGCTTAGAGGTAGCTAATTACTCTTTTGATGTCTTGGATGGTGCTCTGATCGTAACCCTTTTAAATTAATTTTTAAAGTAATTTTCAAATTGTAATTTAAAAGGAAGAGAGGATCAAGAATTTGGAAGATCAGTTGTCGAGATTCCATGTGGAATGACCTCATTTTATGTTAATTACCTGTTAGTTTAGTAGGATTTTACCTAAATATACTAGCACTGCTTTTCTTTTCTTTCTATGAGTTATGCAACTTAGCCTAAGTGAAGCCATTTTAGAAAAGCAGATTCCACCATTTTCCTAAGACCACCTCTTGTTCTTTTCTCAAGGCTTGGAAGCGATCCAAGAGCCACATTCTGCAGCTAGTTACACCATCAAACAAGAAACAATAAATATTGAGCTGTTGCTTCTTCCCTTGTTTCTCTTTCATGTCATTGGCAAAAGAATCCCGTGCTATTAGGAATAATATGCTTGGCTGTGAGATAGTATTAAATTAAAGCCATACTAGGGCTGAGGAGAAACTGAGATTTGATGAAAGATTAATGGAAATGGCCAAGGAATTTAAAGAGAAACAGTTCCATGAAATGTCCTTCCCTCAACTTTGTTTTGCCAAATAATTTAATTAACCATTCAAAATCCTTACTTGGAGGTACGTTCCACTGAAATCCCTGAGATCTACTTTCCAATAAAGGGTCTCTTTGTAAGTTTTGTAACACCATGATGAGGAGAGAGAGAAATCTAAATTCAAAAGAAAAGTTTTTTCCCAGTATTCTAAATTTTAAAAATCAGCTTTCATGAACTAGGACAATGTGACTTCAGATTTTAAAAAGGCTGTTTCAGTCCCTGATTTGTCCTTGGAGGGCAATTTAATACTTCATCTTTTATATAAAATAAGGTACTAATTGAGTATTCTAACACTCAAATTAGATATGCAATTGCTAAGTATTATGAGGGTGACTGTAGTAAGTAGCAAAGGAACCATCCATTTTTTTAAAAAAAATGTCAGCAGCTGTTTTGAAATCCCCAAAACTCAAACAATTGCAAAAAACAAAACTTTTGGAGAGCAAACAATACATTTCATTTTATATTTAAAAGTGTTGTTCTTTTAAAAGATGCCACAGATTTCCTTGTCCTAGCACAAGCTTTTCTCATGTTTGTTATCTCTTGCATTTCGGTAGGTTTTGCTTAGGCTTGGTCATTGGAAATATAAACTTGATTCTTAAATCTAACTGCATGGCACTTAACTATGAGGAAATTGGGCTAGACAGGGAAGAACAGGCTTGCTACACAAACACACATTTCTCTTAACTTCTAATTTGACTCCAGGATAGAGATGCCATAATTGTCTCCCACAAAATGGGGACAGAAGTATACTTGACAAAAATTGGTGGGTTATCTACCTGGGGGAAAAAAAGCAAATTAAGCTTGTTTTTAATAAAGGGAGGGGAAGCATGAAGCCTATGGAAAGACACAGAAAGATTGTTCTGCAGTCACGATCCATGCATCTTTACACTCAGCCACCTACCGACCCCTGCCATGTGTCTCAACCAGTCCCTGCATTGGTTTATTTTGCTCATGGGAGTGGGAGTGAAATAAGGTGGCGGCATTCTGAGCCCTCCTCTGAAACACCAGTTTGTCCCCCTTCAACACGAGCGTGCTCACTATTGCCGGTACTGATGCGGGCAGGTCTCCATGGGATGGCGAAGAATGGACGACTTTATGCCATTGGTGGCAGATTCCCCCCCCCCCGGCTGATCCCATCCACCCCACCAGCCTTCCTGCCCGCTTCGCACCAACAACAATGCCTGGCTGAGAGAGAGTGCGCAGGGGCGGTGATCCCATCATGGAAAGGAAATGAGGGAGGGGATATCAGAGAGAAAACAAAACAAAAAGACAACACCCCCCCCCTTTGTGGCACCTTAAAGACTAACTGCTGTATTTTAATGTGAGCATAAAAATCCAGGGATTTAACATGATTTTTATTGAACTGGACGGGACAAATTTTTCGACAATAAAATCGGGACAATCTGGTTTTCCGTGATGTATGGCAACCCTACCCCAGGAAAACCATATGGCATCTTCTCTTATTCTCTGACAAAATCATTTTGCTTCAGAAAAAGTAACAGCTGACAAAAGAAAATATCCAAGCTCAAGGTGTTCAAAATGTCTTTTCCCAGTTCAGTTAAGCCCTAAACTATACAGTAAAAATCTTTACTGGTTCCAGAAAGAGGATAGACATTAAGAGTTGGATGCAATTAGGAACAGAACTAAAGCAACTGCTGCACATCAGAGATTTTCTCTGCCCTTTTCTGCCTCCATAGTTTTCAGCTCAGTTTAATTCTCAAAGCTGAAGCCAGCACTGTTACAGTGATATCAGAATATTTTATTTGTAGAACTCAAGGAGGAAGTAAGACATAGATGTCACGTGTCTTATCCAAGGACAGCAGTGGAGAGATTGATATAGTTGGAAAAGCAATTTAGAGATCCTTTTGCCTTAAATGACAGCAGTTCTCCCTGATTGGAGTCTGCCAGATGTGTCTTTCCACTTATAAATTCTGTCTGAAGGTCTTCTAAAGCAGACGTTAGGAGTCTGTAATAACCCAGTGGCAATACACATCCTGTTTTAACACAATTTCTTGTAAAGTTCCATTAAAGCAAGACATGGAGTTCCAGTTGCCATCTGACCTGTGCTTGGAGGTTTCTTGGTTGTTGGTGGTTCTGGGGTCAGGGCTGCAGCAGCTCACCTGCTCAACATATTGGAGCTGTTAGTCAAGAACATCGTCAAGGCTGTTCTTGCCTAGAAGGTGCCCTAGAGGCTCTGCTTTCATCATATGTTGAGCAGGAAAAGACTTTGCTTCCCTAATTCCAGCATTCCTAGGAGCTGAGAAGTCTTTCCAACCATGACCCGACCAGTGACAAACACCCTAGTGTGGTTCATAAAGCAGAGGATTGACTCTGTTTTTAAACTGCAGAGGGTCTTGCAGCAGTCATTGCAAATTCCACCCTTCTCCCCCACCCAGGTTTGGGTGGGGACTATCAATTCTACATGGGCATGGACTAAATGTGCCAGCTTGTTTGCTGTAAATTGGGGCATGAAGCAGCTTTTTCTAGGCCAGTAAAGGGGCTAGTTTGGGCTTAAGTGTAAGTATCCTAACCATCTCTGTTGCCCTGACAGGAAAGAAAGACATCACTGCCTGCTTCCCCAACATGGACTCCACAGCAGCTGCGACGACAGTCCAGCAGTTTAGATGGCTGGGTGAGCCCAGCCCCTACACCAGAGCCTGAGGAAGTACTGGCAGATGTCTTTCGAGCAGCCGCTGTCTTGACCCCACCTCCCTCTATGTCTCCCTCTTGGAGCGAAAGGTCTCTGTCCCCATTTCGGCAGGAAACTGATCCCAAGTCCAACCGGCAGATGCAGGTTCTGTTGGCCAGAAACATCATCAATGCTGCAAGAAGGAAGAGCTCTTCTCCCAAAGCAACAGGGGCAGAGACTTTCAGGCCATTCACTCCCCCTGCAACTGTGGCCTCCGTGTCATCATCCTCAGGCAGCAGCCCTCAGATTGTTGGCAACCATCTCCTAAGCCCACTGCAGTCTCCCCGACCAATGAGAATGGACGGATACAGACGCGTGTCACTCCCGACGGCAATACCCCAAGTCAGCGCATCATCAAGCAACAGCCCTAGGTTGTTAGGCAGCCAGTCCCCAACGTACAAAAGCCCACTCCAGTCTCCCAAAGCGGTGCGAATGAATGGGAACAAGTATTTCACGCTGCCTGCCAACACCGGGGCTTCACTCTTCAGTCCAGAGCCAACTGCCCATTCTGTAGCCCACAACAGGGATCAAGCGCAGTCTCCAAAACACACAGCTGTGGATAGTCACAGGACCTTCACACCATCAGGAAGTACAAGCAAGAAGCCATCCTGTACCAGTCCAAAGAATATGGGTATCTTTTCTCCAACCACAAAAAGTCCCCTGCAATCTCCCACCATGAGAGTGCCTTCTCCAGTGAAGCGCTACACCTCCATGTCACCCACCAATTCAGATGTATCCCTTGACTCCGAAGACTCTGGGATCAGGTCGCCCAGCATTCGCAGCTTCAACATTTGTCCCCGAGGCTGGAATGGAAGCCTGAGACTGAAGCGAGGGAGCCTACCTGCCGAAGCCCCCTGTACTTCCTAAATGTGGGAGGACCAGAGGCAAACCAGAAACATGTAGCTAAGCCTCTTGCCACAACGTTTACGCAGGCTTGCGCACACCAGATCCTGCCAACTCAATCAATTAAACACCAGGAGAAAGGGGCGGGCTATGCCAAGAGGCAATACGTCTTCAGCAACCTGCCTCTTTCTGCAGATTTCGGAAAATGAGGTAGAAGAATTGTGAGAAAGACTTCTTGGGCCACCGAATTGGCCTCCATAGAAAGAAATACAGCTGCAGTTCTGCGTTGACCCCCAACACTCCATGTCTCCATAGGAACCCTATTAGTACCTCCCCTATCACTGCATTTGTTTAAGTAATTGGCTTTCACAAGCTTTTGATTTGTCTGCTCCTGCTGGACTGGATCTACCAGGACTTCCTTGCCTTAGGAGATGTAGGAGATTAATAAGACTTTGACTGCTTTTGTTTTCATTCTGAAATAGCCACTGCAAGGAGGACAATCTCTCTCACACACAGAGAAAGAGACAGTTTGTAACATGATCCCCACTCAGTGGAAGACCAGCCTTCTGCCTGCCTTATGTTATAGTAATTGTTTCCCTCTACTCCAGTTGGCTGGGGAATCAGCAGAAATGAGAAAACATAAGGCAAGAAGCCCACCCAGCAGTTCTGCCAATGTGATTTATTGTTTGTTTCAGATATGAGGCTTGGCTTTTATATATATATATATATATATATATATATATATATATATATATATATATATATATATATATATATATATATATATATATATATATATATATATATATATATATATATATATATATATATATATATATATATATATATATATATATATATATATATATATATATATATATATATATATATATATATATATATATATATATATATATATATATATATATATATATATGTTCTATAAACTTAAGGAAGATGCCTTCACGATATACTTCTCTCTGATTTGCTGGAGGTGAGACAAAAACAGTATGATGGAGAGTTGCCTGTTTGTATGATCCTGTACTGTAAACATGTCTGTGACAGGATGGGGTACATCACTGCTATACTAATGGAATGACTGAGGTGTTCTATTCACAGTCAGCTCAGGTTCAGGAGGGGAATGGGAAGCACACACATGCACGCACAAATGGTGTATGGACACAGCAGCTTTCCTGGAAATATTGTTAAAATCCACCCACTCGGAACTGTGCTGGCAACAACTGTTCCAGCTTATTGTCTTTATATGAAGAGAATCAGCTAATCCAGAATGACAGAGGCATCTCTGTTACTGCCACAAACTGCACACAATAGTCCCCAACAGCCCTACTGGCAGCGGTGGAAATCATGCTGTCACAAGCAGCCAAAGCCATTCAAGAGGAGCCCTACACAAACAAGCATATGGCTGTTTTGTGGCCTACCAGACCCATTCCTTCTCATCTTGATAACACGTGTCTTATATACATCCATCCAACAGACACATATGCAGCCTCGATTGCTCAGCATCCAAGACAGAAGATATTCCAAAAGGGGGAAATGCCCCGAGACTGTGAGAATCTGTATGCTTTTTCCTTTGTGTGTTTGCAGTGAAGCTCCAGGAGAAAGTTGTGGGACCAATGCATTGTAACTTGGCCACCACCTTAATTTTCTTCTTGGTAGGGGGATGCTCTGTCCTGATCCTCTCTTCCTAATTGTAGGAGTGAAGTGGGTTACTGGGGAATACTAGTCTCCAGAGGTCCGAAATGAGGTATCTGTGAAAATCCTAGGCAAAAAACCATTGTTGCCAAGTTCTAGCAGAAAGGCCATTCTGCGTCCTTAGGATCCATAATGTCCCTTATTTTGCTCCCCAAAGTCCCCCTGTGTGTGCTCCAAGTTTGCACAAAATGGGCCTGGAAAGATAATAGCCCCATACAGCAAATTGTTCTCCCAATGTGGACTGTACACAGGTGGCGGCGATCAGGGGTGTGTGGGCACCTTGGGAGGATGGTGGACAGGAAGTGATGGGGCGCCTATTGGGGGTTGGGGGGAGAAATCCCATACATTCCCATTACCTCTGCCTGCATCCAAAGGTGCCAGTCACTGGGGCGCACCGGGATGAGTCCCTCCCTGTATCCCTGTGGGCCAGCACACCACTGGCGGAGAGTTACAACTGGAGGCTGAATTTCATCGTATCCTATGCTTTGTTGTGGTGACTTGAGAGGGCAGCCCCTGAGATGAGAGAGGCTATTTTAATCTCCACCCCTTGATAAAGGAAGTGAACAGAAGGCCAATTTTGTGCAATGGGTCCACCATGGCTATTTTAAAGTTGCAACATGTAAATGTAGGCTTCCCTAACCCTAACCCTATCCCATTCACACATACCCCTCCATTTTAGGTAAAAGCATACTTGGCCATGTGAGGGATTCTGGGAGTCCAAAAAAGTAACTACTGTATTCCAAGCTCTGTGTTTAGCTTTAGTGCAATGGTAGCTGGGGGGGGGGGCAGAAGACTGGGGAATAAATACAATGACATGGAAGGGAACATTGGTATGGCCAGTGGGGGGACTCCCAAAAAAATTACTACCACACTGTGGGTGTGGTGTGGTTGGCGTGGCCAGGGGAAAGCCCTGTGTTGCACCCAAATTAGGACTACTTTATTTCAAAACTTGGATGGGCAGGGCCAGCCAGAATTTCTGCTACTGGTTCTGGTGAACTGGTGTGAACCTGCTGATGCCCACCTCTGGGTATGGCCCTCATCCTCCAGCTCCAGCAAAGAAGGCAAGAATCGGTAGGTAGCTTGAGTCTGAGGTGGAGCAATGCCCCCCTTGCCACCAATGTTTCAGCAAGCTGATCTGCCAGGAGAGTGCTTTTGCAGCTACAGCCTATCTGGGCAGTTCTGCTGGCAGAGTTTTGGTGCTGGTGGCTTATTTTGTGTTCTGCCAGTAGAGCACGGCATTTACCTTACATTGTGCCTCTGCAGTTGAGTACAATATTGTACTTAAAACCATACAGTTGCGATATTTTACACAAGAAGAATGTGAGTCCAAATGTCAGAAAGCTATCAGTGCCCTTTTTAAAAAATAATAATAATCTGGAAGTCTTCCCTCAGAGAAAAAATTATTAGCCCAACATTTGAAGAGACTATGATGAATACCATCTGCTCCTCCTGGACACGATATTTCATAACTAGCCTAGTAAACATTCTCTTCTTTCTGGAGGGCAAGGGCTCTCAAGTTCTTTCTGTAAACCTGATGTCATGGAAGAAAGACATCAGATCTGCTTGCACAGAGCTGTTCTCGAAACAGCCATGGGCAGCAAGGCTAGAAAATGACTTAATATGAGGAAGACCTTAGACAACTGGACTGTGGTTAAGGATTAGGCAGCGCTCAGCACTCTCATCAGTATACTGAGGAAAGTTGAAAAGTATGTAGGGAATCTAGTGTAAGGCTAATAAAAGGAAAAAAAGAATGATGACAATATTAGTTTAGTTCTTCCTGAACTAGTTGAAAAGGGCCTGGAAAAGTTGGCGGGGGGGGGGGAGGGATGCAACTCCCAGCCTCTTGTAATAGCCATGTAAGAAAGAGGACTGTGGGACTTGTAGTCCAAGAAAATACTGCTCCGAGCTCAGAAAGGCCTTTTTAAAATGAAAATATAACTTCCTAATTTGCTTACTATAAAGGTTGCAATATGGCCAGCTAAATACTTAGATTTCTGATGCACAACGTAAAATAGAGTGCATTTGGTACAGCGAGGAAAGTTTAGTACAAAGTAGAAGGGAAGCTGCCTAACATCAAAAGCAGTCTGCTGGAGTATTGGAAAATACACTTCATTTGCTATGCTTTTTTTTGTCTATCATTACTGACAAGAGCCCTGCTAATAATCAGAGCTTCAGAATGTTACTTTTTGGACTACAGGTTCCAGAATTCTCCATCCCCCAAGCTTTCTTAATAATCTAGTGCCTTTCATATTTACTCTGTCTGATGCCACCTGTAACTGACTCATTTTCTGCCTTGCTGGGTGCTAACAGTATCATGTAGCTGACACTGCAACCAGCAGGGCTATATCAGATGTTTCCCCAGCTTGCCTTCAATTCTGCTGTGCCGTTGTTTATATTTATCCCTGTAACCTTTGAAAACAACCATATGGGACTCCATGTTAATTCAAGGTGAGCCAGAAATGAATAAGCAGGCCCCGCTTGTCTTTGTTTTCCTTTCATCACGCATAGTGTACGTGGGAGATGCAGGTGGCATCGGTGGCGTCAGGCTGTGGGTTCTTTGGAAACAGTCCAGCACAGGCTAGGCAAGTTTATGAAGGGAGGCACTGGCATTACATTGCTTTTGCTATGCAGCTTTCGCAGCAGGGACAAGTTACAAAGATAACAAGGAGGAGACAGCCATCCAGGTGCCGCCAATGGGTGTGACTGCAACCATATGGAGATCACAGGAATTTCTGGAGAAAGAAAGTGGACAACAATTTGGACACAATAGGGCCATGCTCTGAAACTGAATAATGGGAGACTCCTAAGAGATGAAAGGAAATATTTCTTCATCGAACAGAATGCTAGGCCTGCTAGGCCTTTGATCTAATTCATCAGGGCTCGTCTGATGTTCTCTGGAGCTTGCAGAAATGAAGGGAATGATTCAGTGGTGGAAAGGTTGCAGCTTTGTGATACATCCAGTGAAGCACTGCAGCAGGTTCTGTCAGGTTCTGCTGAACCGGTAGCGGAAATTCCCCCAGGCCATGCCCACTTGGTTGGCCATGCCCATCTCCACAGCCCATAATGCAGGATGTTTGGCCATGCCCACAGATTTGGCCCCACCCACAGATTTGGCCAGCAGCAAACAGAGTAGGTAGTAAAATTATTTTGCAGTGCATCACTGGATACAGCACATGCTTCTTACGAGGAAGGACACGGGCTAAACCCCTGGCATCTCCTGGTGGGTTCATGGAAAGCTTCTGTCTGAAATCCGAACGAGTTCCTGCAATCAGGGCAGGCAATACTGAGCTGTATGAACTAGGGGTCTGGCTTGATGTAAAGCTACTTCTTATTCTAAGGCAATCTGTCAAGAGACAGCCTTGACATACTAATTTGGGGTTTGTGACATCACTGGGGAACGGCAGTGGTCCACAGCTGTAAAGGCTCATAGTTGCTGAAACCAAGATTTTGCTTCTCCAGGGGAACACAAGTTCTGCCTTGACTCAGCACTGCCAGGGAGCGAAAAGAATGGAGTAAGGATTCCCCTGTGCCAGTGAATGATTGCTGCCCTACAGCGACTGAGCTTTCTGGGGCCTGGAAGTTAAACAGATATGCTGCCACTGCTCTGGTTTCACCAGAGGAATGGCAAGGGAGAGAAGACTCTCATGTCTCAAATCCCACATCAAGGCTCTTGTTGTGACTTGAGTTATACATTTCAGTCCCACAGGCAAGGGAGCATATGATACATCAAGTGCCTTTCTCAGGTAGCTCTTGGGACAATCAATGGTGTCCTTGGAGAGGCAGCAAAGTGTGAGTGTGGTGGGAGGGAGGGAATAAAGGAAAGTGGATAGTGCCCTCTAGAGGTACATGATATCCACCCAAACAGTCTGATACAGTACTAAGAAGACCCATATGGAAATCATTGAGTGTAAAAACAACACTGATTTGCAGAGCTTTGTACAGGGAGGGCAATGTGGTGGAAGGAAAGCTCAGTTCCTAGTTGATCTAGGAAGCTCTTGTTCAGTAAGTGAAGGAAATAGTGCATGTTGTTGAGTGTATGGAAGAGAAGCGCTGTTCTGAGAAAAGGTGTCGTTGAACCACAGAGACATTCTTTCATCTTTTGTAAGCTCATTGCTGTGTGCAGCTCTGGGAAGCAAAGACAGGGAAGGGACAAAATGTAAAGCAGAGAAGTAATGACATTGTCCTGATGTTTCTCCTCACAAAACATAATGCTCCTGGCTTCTTCTAGAGAAGACGTTTTTAAAAGATTTTTTTTTAAAAAAATACTTGATGGAAGAATAATTTGCTTGTTTCCCAACATAATGTTTAAAACTTGTCTTTCTCCAGGCTTAAACCCTGTAAAAACGGGATGGTTGAAACCAAAGATAGTCGAACCTCCAGATGTGGTTAGACCGCACCTCCCATCAACCTTAGGGAGCACAAAAAGTGATGAAGTGAATCTTTTTATCTCAGAACAGCAAAAGCCTTAAAAGAGGTTATTAGAGTGGGAGGGTGTTTGTTTAAAGATGATATGTATCCACTGTTTCTATGTTATCTGATCTGCTTCATTCTCCAGTTTTCCCACGTGATGCCTCCTGTTGCAGACACACACAGAACTCATGTGCATGTTTGGCTGCTGGCTATTAGCCTTGAACTCTCACTTTGCCCCTTATTGATCTCAGTTTTGTTAAGGGCCTTTTACTATTTAATGGGATAATCCAGACCTGCTCCCAGGAAATGAAATAACATCTAGAGCACAAGCAAGCAGTGTGATTATGTTGATGATACAATGTGTCGGATGAGAAAACAAGAGTGAATATAAGATCTTTCTGTTTAATGTCTCCTAGTGAGATTGCATTAATCAGACTTAATTTGAGTGTGACAGTAAACAAATGGAGTCAAGTAATATCAAGCTCCAGGAATGCAATTCATGAGCATAGCTATCGCCTTCCTAAAACACAAACAGTCCTGGTAAATCAAACTGGTTTCTGTTGAACAGGAATATTTATTTCACCCTCTAAATAAATTAGCATGATACGCAGATGGGTTGGGAGGGGAACTTTGTAAAATGTTGAACAGGCAAAAAGTTATCTTTATGAATTCGAAGATTTTGTGTAAATAGTTAACAATTACTTATGAAGCAATGTAGGAGCTGCAACACCCATTCTGTGGCAAGAATGTAGACCGGGGTTCTCAACCTATGGCCTGTGAGCTGGATTTGGCCCACGGCACCAAATCATCTGGCCCATGACCTTACTCCAGCCGCTGCTTCCACCACCTCTGCCTCAATCCTTGTGGTTTGGCATGTCCCTAGCAGCAGGGCAGATGTTATAAGGCTTAGGGACATGCCAAGCCAATTGGATGAGACAAGAATTGAGGTGGCGGAAGCGGCGGCTGGAGTGAGGTCGCTGGCCGGATGATTTGGTGCCATGCAGCTCCTCCAGGCTGGTAAGCAGGGAAGCGGTGTGTGTGTGAGGAGTGGTGGATGGCTCAGGGTGGTCGCCGTCAGAGGTAGTGTAGGTGGAGTGGTGGGTGGCTCAGGGGTGGTCCCACTGCCACTGCTGGCAGTGGGGGAGGGGGAGTGGGAGGCTCAGGGGGTGGTACCTATCCAACCCACCAACAGTCTGAGGGGGCGAGATCTGGACCCAAGCTTTAAAAGGTTGAGGACTCTTGGTGTAGACTCACAACCATTTCTATGTTACTCACCCAAGGTTATTATTAAATCTAATTATCTGTGATTATTTATCAGCCGTATGGTATTTCAAAGAAACTTGACTAAAGGTAAAGTTACAATATTGACCGAATCAGGGACCTACTGGGTGTTTCAGTGCCCCCCACCACACATACATACAGACACTTCAAGTGATTTACACTGCAGTACTTCCTAAGTCTAATTTGGATTGAGTACTATTGCATTTATCATCAGGAAATGTGCATAGGATTGCAGTTTAAATTATTAATCATCTGCACCAACCTCTGTGCTTCTGAGTGAGAAGTCGATCCTTATAGTCATACATCTGAACTCAATTTCGCAGCTGAGAGTGGCTTGCCGAAGCTCAACTTCTCTGTTCTTGATAGATCCCAGACATACAAGGATTTATTGGAAAAATCTAATGAGCAAAATTGTTTCACCATTTACAAGAACTTTGACATGCAAAGCAGATGTGCGGTGACTGATCATATTGCTGCTTTCTCAGGAACATGTCCCAGAAAAACAGAGCAAGAGAAAGGTGGGGCCGTTGTTTATGTTGTCAGATGCTGTCATGGTGATAGCGGGCAGGTCAGTTCAACAGATTGCCTGCTCAACCAGGAAGTTGTTGTTCATTACATGTTGTTGGAATCTCATGTAGGGGCAACAGGTGACTTTTCCCCTTGAGAGAGGTCTTCATTCCGATCTTCTTTAACTAAGAACACATTGGCCTTATTTGCTGTATATCTTCACCAGACGCTGTTTGTAATTCACACTGTGCCGCACTTCTGTATAACAAGCTCCAGAATAAACAAGAAATTCACTCACACAGCAGGGCTCCTTGTGTATCATTTTGGAACTGAAATCACCAATAAAATGAAGTTATGACACTCTTGTGGGTGGGTGTATGTGTGTGTGTCTGTGTAAAAAATAGATTAAAAAAACACACTAAGTGAAGTGTAGAATCTCCCAGGAGGAGAAATCTAATCCATTGTGAAAACTGAGGCTTCTCTTAAGTGCAGTCAAAATCTGCAGAAGTAAATATTAAATGAGAAAAAGTGAACAGGAAAGCATATAAGTGTGACTCTGAGTCCCCTTTCTCCAAGCAACAATTATTTTTGTTCCCCTGATACCCCTAATTTTCTTGCCTTCCAACTAGCTTCTTCAGTTTCACTTCTAAAATTCAGCTCTGTATTGGTAGACAGCAAGTTGGGAGGAAAAATGTATTGTATCACCTTTCTTTATTGATAGAAACTAACACATCCCTTTGTTTTGCACACATGATGTGACCACAGCATCTTATCAGGGCACAATCATAGTATAGAAATGTGGTTCCCTATGTGGGGCACACATCCCACAGGGGGACAATTTGGGGTTTTTTTGGGGGGGGGAGAATTGAGAATGAGTTATTAAACAGTGAATGGCCTTTTAGGCTTCCTCTTATTAGTTTGAATAATAAGAACTATATGTTGCAGGTGGAGGAGGCAGCATCAGGATTTTAGAGATGTTTAGGTGGGGCATGGCCAAAAAAAGGTTGGGAACCTCTGATCTAGAGCAGTGGTGGCAAATCTATGGCACACGTGCCAGAGGCGGCACTCATAGCCCTCTCTGTGGGCACTCGTGTCATCACCCCAGCTAAGAGTTCACCCCACCCCTCTGCCCAGCAGCCCAATGGGAATACTTCCTCCCTCACCAGCACAGAGTTAGCAATGCCCCTTTGCCCAGCAGACTAATGGGAGTACTTCCTCCATCCCCCAGCACAGAATTTGCCCCACCCCTCTGCCCAGCAGCCCAATGGTAGTGCTGCTTCCCTCTCCCCAGCACAGAGTTCACCCCACCTGGGCACTCAGCCTCTAAAAGGTTCGCCATCACTGGTCTAGAGTCATTGAAATACAAGCTGTGGAAGCAGAAAATGAACTTGAAACGAGGAAATGAATGCACTGTAGACAAATGAAAATAATTTTAAAATAAAAATAAAAGAAACACTCATTGTTTTCCTTTTCTTACTACTAGGAGAACAATACACTCCCACTGTTTAGACATGTCAAAAGTGACATGACAAAAGGTAAAAGGTTGTCTATCCATGAGGCTCTAGATATTTTGCTATCTGAGGCAGAACAACAAGTGACACTGACAAGCCAGGTAAGCTATTTTGCCACACAACACAGAAAAATAACAAAGCAACTCTCCCCATCTCTGGAAGTGAAATTAAAACAGCAAATTAAAATTTCTGGCCAAGCACAGGGGTTCTCAACATTTTTCAGCTGCAGGCCGGACCATACTACCTCAGCTGAGCAAGCCAGACTGGTGGTCCCCCACCCCCTGCCTTAAATGCTGCCATAAAACGCATCCACAGCAGTCTTAAATGCATTCATGATGGCTGCAGACTCATTTATGGCTGTCACAAACACTTTTACAATGACTGTAAAGTAGTCCACAGCCAATTCCAGTGGCAGCGGCAGGGGAGGGGAAGGAGCAACTGGAGCAATGTTGGGGCCATATTATTTGATCCTGAGAGCCATAGGTTGCGAACCCCTGGCCTAACATAACATCCAAAAATTGCTGCCTGATAGCAGGAACAGCCTTGTCCATCTCCCTTCGTTCATATATTTTATGACAGACAATTTGCAAGTTAGTAGCTATTAGGGTACTTTTCCTTGCGTGCTTTGGCCAGAATCTTGCTGAAACAGACATGCAATATTCACTGCACAAGCAGTTTGCACCCGTTCGTAGATCATCTGATACGTGATTGGTCATACATTGGTTGTGAAAAATAACTTGCACAAGTAACATTATGCACAGTGATATTTTGTTCACATGTATTCCTTTAAAACAAATCTTGAACCTATCCAAGAGTGGGACTTCCAAGCTTTCTTGAGAATTGTCTTCCTATTTAGTTTAAGATAAATCTTTCCAGTTGGACTACCCTTAAAGGCAGGAAGATGGAATGCCTATTGTCCAATGAATTTAATATACGTACCTTTTTATTAGCCAGGCCTCAATACTAAATGAGCAAGAAATGATGAGCAAGAAATGATTGTGATATGTTGAAGTAAGATTTTAAATTAGTAAAGGAATGCCATAAACCCCATTAAAAGAGTGACTTAAAAGGTAAAGGTTTTCCCTTGCTCAAAAGCCAGTCATATCTGACTCTAGGGTGCAGTGCTCATCTCTCTTTCAAAGCCGAAGAGCCAGCGCTGTCTGCTAATGCAGACATTTCTGTGGTCATGTGGCAGGCATGACTAGACACCGGAGCGCACGGAACGCTGTTACCTTCCCACCGAAGTGGTCCCTGTATATCTGCTTGCCATTTCTTGGATGGGAACTCATTCCATCCTGCAGTACTCGGCAGATCAATTTCTAGCATCTGAACAAACAAATAGGAAGGATGACCACAAGATGGCAGCCATGGTAAAGCACTGCATTGTCGGAGTGGTTTTCCTTATTTCTAATCTAGACAATTTGTGGAGATCTGGCCTTCTTGTGGAAGTGTCAGTAGGGGCAGAGTATATATAACAATATGTTATCTATTATATGAAAACAGGTGAAGAGATCAAACTGACTTCATTACTGAAACACAGGCGTTTGCCCTGAATGTTCACATCATCTTTAATTTTAGCTTCTCAAAGGAGATGAATTAAAGGCAAAGGTAGCCCTTGCTCAAAAGCCAGTCATATCCAATTTTAGGATATGGTGCTAAATCTCTATTTACAGCTAATCATTTACTGCAGTCATTTCCATGGTCATGTGGCATGCATGATTAGACACCGGTGTGCAAGAAATGCTGTTACCTTTCCACCAAAGCAGTACCTATCTATCTACTTTCAATTTCTTGCTTTTGAACTGCTAGGTTGACGTGAACTGGGACAGAGAAAGGAGCTCACTCCATTGTGCAGCACTCAGGCCTCGAACTGCTGACCTGCTGGCCTTCCAGTCATTACGTTCAGTGTCTTAACCATACAGAACTATACTTCCATATTCCAGTTCTCCAGGTCCAGGGAACCCTAATTTGCTTCTTACAGAACTGTGTATTTTGTGCAGCTGACATATTATGACAATTATTGAATCAATTTTGTCATAACAACAAGATGTTCTGGGAAATTAAAGCAATGGTCCTATAACTACTGCACTTAACAACATAAGAACATAAGAACAGCCTTGCTGGAACAGGCCACAGCCCATCCAGTCCAGCATCCTGTCTCACACAGTGGCTCACCATTTGCTTCAGGGTATTCCCCAAGCAATGTATTCCCAAGCACTTCTTGGCATCTCCTTTCTTGAGGATTGGAATATGTATTGCACACTGCCACTTTGTGGGCCATAGTTTTGTTTCCAGATCTGTTGGCATATTCTTGTTTTTCAATAGATTCCACCTGTGTAGCTTGAAATAGTTCTGCTGGTATGCCATTGGTCCCTGGTGATTTATTTCTTTGTACTTCTTTCAGAGCAACCTTCACTTCATTTTCTAGAACTATAGCAATGGCCAATCAAATGGGGATAGACCTATCTCCAGCTACTTTCCAATATGTTGCTTGTATTTTTGTCTCAATGTATGTCCTTTGTACAACCCCTATCTTCCACTGTGTTATTCCACTGCTGTGGGCCATATTGCAACAGAATGGGATATGATTCCTAGCACAGTTTGGAGAAATTACCTTTCTGGATTACAACATCCAAACTCCTCTGCACAATGTGGTCACTTGCTGTGTTTAATAGAACTTTCTCCTAACAAACTGCTTAACAGTATGTTGGGAGGAGGAATAAAATGTGAAGGGGGGGGGGGTCTTTGTAAAGTAAGCGCTGCAGTTGTGTTCTCTACCACCATTTGTTAACCCTGGAATAAATAAATGGAATAAGCAAAATTAAACCCCACTCTTTCTTTGTACAGTGCCACATGTTTGTGAGAGAACCATTATGAAAAGGCTACTACACATAGCAGTATCCCAAACTGTCCTTCCATCATAACTAAAAATGGAATAAGATGAAATCTCACAAGCCAAATGCTGTAGTATGAATATTTGGATGCCACAACCGGTAGGTAATACCAGATGTAGCACTGGCGTTTTTCACATGAAGGGATGTAAAGGACTTTTTTGGTGGTGGGTTGAATCCAGAAGTGCCTGACATCACTGATGCTGCAGCAAAGTACTGTAAGTTCAGAAAAACAGCATTAAATGATCATTTTGGTTCTACAAATGCTATATGCAAGCACACTAATCCATGATATAGGGTTGATGGCATTATCATGTGCTGCTTTCAACTTATGGAGACCCCAGAAGGTTTTCAAGATATGTGAGGTGTTCAAGTCATGGTTAACCATGTCCACTTTCCACTGATTTTCCAATGGCTGTGCAGGGATTTGTGCCCAGGTCTCCTGAGGAGGATAATGGAGGACAGAGGTGCCTGGCGGGCAATGGTTGATGAGGTCGTAAAGGGTCAGAGTAGACTGTGCGACTGAACAAAATACAACTCCTGACTCCTAGGAAGACAGTCTACTTACTATGTCACACTCTGTCCTACTATATGCCAAATAGAAAATAGGTGTGTAAGTTGTAGTGTGCCCTGTCTTAAGACATTTAGGAATTCAGAGGTCTGGAGTAATTTTTTTTAAAAAAAGTATATTTCACTATACTTACGAGTGGTCTATATATCTCTCATTGCAATTTGATGCATTTGCGCCACCCAAGCCTGATCTTTTGGTTCTTCAAGAAGCCACACAAAAAATGTTTATCGGGACATAATACATTAAGGCAGACTTTGTGTTCAGCAACTGGAGAGTTCCTCCGCGCCTAGGACAGAAACACAGAGGGATGCCATGCTGGCCATCTCATGAAGTTAGGTGAACCTCCTGTCTTAGGAGGATGAAGCATAAAAGATGTCCCAAACTGCTTTGGGACATAGTTTACAATAGAAAAGTACTATTCCCACTGTTCTGAATCCTCCATCTTCTTGAACTTACTTTGCTCTTATTCTAAATATATATATTTTACAACGTTCTACGACATGTGTGGGCTTGGAGCAAGCAATTAGTTCCTCCTTTTTCTATTCTGTATTTTTCAACTTCAAACTTTTGTTTTAAAACCAGGTAATGCAGACAGTGGTTAAGACACTGAGCTTGACAACCGAAAGGTGGCAGGTCAGAAGAACAAGATCCGACTGTTGCATAAACTAAGTGAGCAAGTAAGTGCAAGTAGATAATAATAATTTCATGTCAGAGATTACTCTAGGCTGAAAGGATTTTTGCTGGAGAAATACTGCTCAGGGGACATCGGAATGGGGATCATTTCATGTCACCAAGTGCAGCCCTCGGGTATTGAAACCCGACCTTCCTGTCTCCAAGAGTAGCATCTTAACCACTAAGCCACCAGGGGAGTTGTGCAAGTAGATAAATAGGTACTGCTTTGACGGGAAATGAAACAGAATTCTGAGCACTCTGGTATCTAGTCATGCCTGCCACATGGCTACAGAAACATCTGCAGACACAGACAGTGCTGGCTCTTTGGCTGTAACGGAGATGAACACCGAATCCTAGAGTTAGACACAACTGGCTTTCGAGCAGGGGGGGGGGGTGTCTTTACGTTCAATGCAGACAATAGACATGGTTATATTTTTCAAAACATACAAGGAGGAAGGTATTCGTGTGAAGGAGGAGAAGGCATGTCAGAATATACATTAGCCACTTGAGACACAGACAGGGAGGCAGTTCGATTGCCAAGTACTGCAGGACGGAATGAGCTCCCGTCTTTGTCCCAGCTCCTGCCAACCTAGCAGTTCAAAAGCAAAGTAATTTTCCTATTTTTAAAATGTGGGGGTTTTAGCGGGGCAAATTTTTTTAAATGGGGTTATTCTTGTTTTAAGGGTTTTGAGATTGTATGCTGCCCAGAGTCTTTGTGAGTTGGGCGGCTATATAAATATGAATATAAATAATAAATAAATAAATAAATAAATAAATAAATAAATAAATAAATAAATAAATAAATAAAAGAAATTGCAAGTAGATAAATAGGGACCACTTCGGTGGGAAGGTAACAGCGTTCCTTGCGCTCCGGTGTCAGGTCATGCCTGCCACATGACCACGGAAACGTCTGCAGAAGCAGACAATGCTGGCTCTTCGGCTTTGAAACAGAGATGAGCACTGAACCCTAGAGTCGGATATGACTGGCTTTCGAGCAAGGGAAACCGTTACCTTTACCTTACCCCATTAACTATAGTCATATGCATAGGGGTCTCTGCAGAAAATATATACAGTATACTTTTTTACCACATGCATAATCTTCTATGGAGAATTGGCAAGCTAACAAGAAAAGATTCTGGACTGGACTAGTGTTATGCTTTCAGCAGCTGGAAAGAACAGGTGTGGCTTTTAGCAGTGTGGAAGTAAATGCAATTGTACCCTGTTATCAGCTGCAGAATAAATTGTGGTTAATGCAACTTCAGCAACAGGGTCCATGAGCTTCTCTTCTGCTGTCATCAATGCTGTCATCAATGCATCGCCCTTCAGCTCATGGAGACTCGGTTTTGGCCACGCCCATTTTCTAGGTCAGAAATAAATGTCCTAATATGCATTAGGCACCAAATTATCTCAGCTGGGGGAGATCAAAAAAGTGGACATGGTCCGGGACAGCCAGAAGGCACCAGGCTGAAGAAGACCTTGGGCAAGGAAAGGTGTTGGGGAAGGAAGCCATTGCTAGGCTCTAATCCTCACCTGGGAAGTGCTGGACATTTCAAGACTGCACCACAAGGCTTTGCAAGACCGAGGAAGGGCTCAAGCAGGTAGGGAGAAATCTTACCTCTTGCTTCAAAGGCGATAACAGAGAGGCTGCCCTGGGAAAGCTTTGGAACACTGTGCATGATGAAGCATGGCATCTTCTAAATGCTTATACATTATGCATATTTGGGAAGGGGGGTGTTAGATGGCTCAGCGGTGGCCCATGGGAGTCCAAAGAGAGATCTTAACTAGGCTAAAATTTGGAAGCTGAGGATCAGCCAGCAGTTGACAATGCATGGAGGGGGAGCAGGATTTGGCAGGAGAAAGCACATCCACAGCACTCACTAATAAATCCAGTTCCCACTCCTGGGCAGTTTCCCCCTATTTGTAAAAGGATCTGATATGGTCAGGAGGCTGAGAGTGAAAATGGTGAAACATGGCAAAGGGAAGGCAAAAGGCCAAATCCCAAAGAAGAGATTGTGCAAAATGAGATCATGAGCTCCACAATTATAAGAGGCTGTGGTCACATCATGTAGACAAGAGAATGGCCCTAAATGGTGAGGGTCAAGTAAGAAAAGGAGGAACCCAATAGTTATCTGCTACATTCTCATATGTGCAATGGCTGAAGAGATGACACGGTGTTGCCGAGGCTTCTCAATTTGATTTGCTAAATGAACATTTCATTCGCCAAAGGACAGATATTTCCCGATTCCATATTTTACTAACACTTCTCTGTTGAAAGCTGACAGGATAGCTCAATGAATTAAGCAGAGCCAGAGGTTGAGAGTTCAGTTCCCCACTGTGCATTCCAGAGAAACTAGTCTGTTTGGCCCTGGGCAAGATGAACAGTCCCAGGATGCCCCCTGAGAAACTGAGTCTCCTATCCTATGTCCAATACTCAGTAAACTATTTCTGAGTATTTTCTACTTAGAAAATTCTGAAAAGTGTTGCTATAAGTTAAAAAATAATTGACTTGAGAGCATGCAATTATTATTCTCTATTGAAAGCCAGTGGAATCTTTGAGGTTAGCCAATTGTAACAATTGTGTACATTAAAAGAACAAAGGTGGGGGGGTGGTGGTGGAAGGTGCTTCATTTACAAATATGAACGCTAGTGCACAGCCATTGCTCAGGCTCAGTTTCACTAAACTACAAGCACAAGCGCAAATTAGAGGGTCACCCAAAAGAAAATGGCCAGAGTTGTCACCAGGATGATTGGATGCCAAAGTGGAAAATGAGCTGCAGCGTGTGAAAAAATGTGATCTGCAATGCCAACTGAAAGGCAGTTGGGTGTACGATGGCACTAGCCTTGAGAATTGAGAGCTGGTTGGTATTTGCTCACACCATTCCGGAAAGGAAAAGTGTTTCTGGCATAGGAAACATTATATAAGGATGCACCATTTGTTTAGCAAATCCCCTGTCCTGCCCCACCTCATGGCCAAAGCAAGCTGGGGGAACATTTAAAATGTATAGCACTGTTGGCTCTTTAACAATTGCTCACTCAGGTTAGTTTTCCAGTTTCTAATGGTCTCTACATCTGTATCTACAGAGGAGAGTTTCCCATTGGGTTGCCTTGTGGCAGTAAGTAACATAGGCAGACTCTCAAGGCATTCTGGTTGAAGTTCTTTAGGAGGGCAGTGCCAAAGAAATCTGCCAAGAAATTCCCTAACTGTTATTGAATAATGGGCACAAATTCAAATGTCATACAGCCTAGGAAGAGACTTGTAATTTGAATAAGAAAAAGCAAGAAGGAAATTATATACTCCTTAATTTGGGAATACCAAGAAGAAACTGGATAATAATAATAATAATAATAATAATAATAATAATAATAATAATAATAATAATAATAATAATAATAATAATAATAATAATAATAATATGATGATGATGATGATGATGATGATGATGATGATGATGATGATGATGATGATGATGATGATGATGATGATGATGATGATGGTAAGACCAGCATTGCCCATCTGTTAGTTTAAATTCCTGGGTTGGATTCCATTTTTGGGAGACCATGTCATGTTTTTAAACACCGGCCATGTACAAGATTTTGGGATGGGTGAATATTTTGTTTGATCCATTATGAAATAAGACCTTGCTAGTGTTCACAAATGTCTTCAGAAATTCAGCGGAAAGAACTTGATTTTTTTTTAAAAGGTTGTGTTGCAGAAAGCACAATTGAGGATTTATTTCTGATAAGATTAAATGACTTTTGGAGGTTGTATGGCCTTCCTCTGTACAAATGGTTATTGTGCTGAAATAATAATTAGATGGCAAGTGGATGTTCCTTTTTTTGTTTAATTGGCTAGCTAGCTCAGTGGATTCCGTATCTGGCTGCAGAACCAGAGGAACGGAGTTTGATCTGTGCATCCCAAATGAGCCAGCTTGTATGACCTTGGGTAAACTGCACAGTCCCAAAGTCTAACCCATGGAAAAGAGCCTGATCTGTAGCAGCCATGGTGACTGCACATATGTTTTGAATTACATCACCTGTGGTACATATAGCATCAGAGAAACTAAGTATGGTGCTAATCTGCAGATGATCTCTTATAGTGCCACCATACTGTAGTGGCAGGCTTTGATTGGCTCGAAATATCTCATTTTGTGAAAGAAGGAATTGCTGGAAGCCAGTGTCTGGATATATGATGGACATTGCTCTGGACAGATGCAATATCACACAAAACAAAAATCAACACAATGATATTGGAGACCTGGAAGTTTTGTGCATGTAGGGGCAGGCTTTATTCCTTGCCCTTTGTGATCTCTGGATTAATTATGCTTGTGTGTCTCTAACCTCTATGAGATCATCATCTCAAAAATCCTTGCCAGCATCCTTCATGCTCCAAGGTTAAGGGTTACATGTCCTAAGGCTCCTGGGGTCAGTCACCAAGAATAGTTGCTACTGATTTAGTGATATCTCTCGTGCCACAGAGGAGGAACACAGGCAATATACTTTTAATCCAGCATTTTTGAGGTGAGTCATGGAAGAGGAAGTCTGTATAAATGAAAACAGAAGTTCCAAGGATTCTTCTGGATACACTGTCTTTATTTGCACAGATCCTAGCACTCTACTGCTTCCCCATCCTTGCACTTTCAAAGAGTCATTGGTTTATCACAAAGGATTCTGGGAGGTGGCAGTGTGTCATCATTTTGCACACTGTAGCCAGGCCTGCTTCTAACTCTTACAAAAGCTTGTGCAAATAGCTGTGGTCAACTCACTGAACACCTTGTTCTTTGTGGTTCCTATGAATCACACAAATGGAGTTTGCATCCTCCATGGTTGAGGAGCTTTCAGCAACTTCACTCTTCCACTGCATCTTCCAGATCTTTTCCAGCTTGGGAACCAACAGAAGTGGTAAACCTTTCTCCATGGGTGAATTATGAAGCTCATCCCTTCACTGTGTAGCAAATTCCCTTCTTCAGAACCAAACAGATTCCCATGAGTCCAACAGTAGACCAAGAGGACTATTCACCAATTTCATTCCAATTAGTGGTTCCTTTGATACTACTGCAGCTGGCCTCACAAATCTCATCACTGTTGACTGTAGGAATCGGGGCCGCTAGGACGGCCGTTGGGTCCCGGAGGAGACTGATCAAGTAACGATACGAGGCAGTATGGAGCGAGATCAGATCAGTGGTTTATTGAGGGAAAAGCATCATCATATATAGATCAGAAGGCAATACAGGGAAGAACCGTCATCTGACAGAAAATCACATCACCCATTTACTCGGGTTAATGGGAAATCTCTCTTGGGGAAGTTAATTAACTCGGGCAAACACTGACAGGGGAAAACCATTGTCTGAGGCTTACGCCAGGGTAAATATGGCTTCTATTTGCACCAAAGATTAGGCCGATCTGTGGGTCAGTAATTGCTTAATGGGTAACGGAGGTTAGCGATCTGCTCTCTCAGCAGAACCGCCGGTCAGGTCAGGTGTGGGTGAATCAACCCTTATTATTAATCCACCCCCCTTAATTTCTGTGCCCGCAGAGCCCACGGGCCAGGAGCGTTCTCGACTGAAATGGCCTCTGCGAGGGCCGTTCCATGCCAACTGGGCATGGGGAATACGCAGTTGACATCATTTAAAATTCCTAGGCACAACCATTCATCATGGGGTGATTGTGCTTGCCATGACATTTGTGATATCCCTCTTTGTCACTATACCTCCCCATGCCTAGATTATTTGAAATATTATGACTACTCATCTTCTTCTTCCTCCCAAAGAGATTTATGCACCCTTGCCCTTCAGTGTTATGACACTCTGTTCAAAAAGAGTTGTTCTCTGTCACTGAAGCTTTAGAAATGTTGATTTCCCTCTTGTGAAGCGTGATGCCATCAACCTTCAACAAAACTACCAGTCACTTCACTCTGTGTCCGTAACATCAACTTTGCTGTCATCAATTGTTCTGTCAGAGCAGATCTACATAGCTTTTGCTATGAATGTTATCAGCTTGTCAAATTACACTTCATTCTAAACTATTTCCCTTTCTTCCCACATTAGTTTCTATTTCTTTGACATCAATCCCTTTCGTTTAAGGCATTTATGCCCTACTCTCCATATTACAGCCAACAATAAAACAGGCTGAAACTTGTATTGACTATTGAAATGTGCATCAGCATGGATGGCCATGACTCAGCTTTTGACACTGATGACTTGTGGTCATCACTGTTGTCTCTGTTACCTCTGGTCTTCCTGATCCAGGTACTGGACATACCACTCCTTTCTCTTCTTGAGGACATTCAGTCTTTTACTGATTAAATACTAAGAATATCTAAATCACTACTGCTACATGTGAAGGTCCTGCCTTTTCCAGTTGCTAATCCAATTTCCAGCAAGGTTTGATGCATTTCTTAGATATTGGCAAACAAAGATACTTGCCTGCCTGATGAAGAAAGCTTGCAACATTTTTTAAAGTGATCCAAATAAAGGTATCGGGCCCCCTCATGCATTCTTTGAATTTTTAATGACTCTTAGATATTGGTTCATCTCCCTCCTTTACTAGTTTTTCAACCCTGTAATCAATTGAAGTTCACTCAGGCATCAACCTCTGGTTTATACAGTACTAAGTTTTATCTAGACCAGTGTTTCCCAAACTTTGGTTCTTGGACTCCATTTCCCAGAAGCCTAAGTCACTTCCTCAAAGCACTGATCAGCCAATATACTGACTTAGGCTTCTGGGAATTGAAGTCCCCTGTGGGGCATAGGGCCCACTTTGGGAACCACTGATCTAGACAATTCATCTTCCTTCTCTCATTGATAGAAAGCATACAAGATCAGAAAAATGTATATTTCTGCACTAACACCAAATTTTCTCATTATCTTTACTTTCATTTTGCCCTCAATGGCATGGTCTTTCAGTTCAAAGTACAGTGGAACCTCATACAACAATTGCCCTGTATAGCAACGAAATCGCATAACAATTAGGTTTTGGGGGGGGGGGGGAATGGCATCCTGCATAATAATTTTTCCCATGGAAAAAAATCATACAACAATTTTTCAATGGGAAAAACCACTTAGCAAAAAAAAATCATTGTGCGATGCATCCCATAGGGGAAATCGCTATATGATGCATGTATCATATAGCAATTGCTTCATACAACAATGAGCCCCGTGGAATGGATCAAAATCGTTGTATGAGGTACCACTGTACTTCCTTTTGGAATTGCATGATGTCAAATATCTTTAAGAAATGTATGTTGCTAGCTGCAGCCTACCTTGAGTAAGGTGCAATGGACATTATAATTCTTCTGTATATCAATGCTTGGTATATTTTTTGAAAAATTGAAATGCCATGCTTTTGTGCCAATTACTCCAAACCTGCTTTGTTCTACTCACCTATCTAATGTATATAAATATGATTCCCCATTCTGAGTAGTATAACATTCCTGCCACTAGAACATGTTGGTGCGACTCTGTTTCTTCAGTACTTATCAATCAGCTTATTGTCTAGCTGGATATACTGCTACTGTAATAGAGTAAACCATACAGCCAACGACTCAACGCCGAGTGTTGGATGGCGGTAAATAACCTGATTCCCTAAATGGGCCAATGGCTATGAGCACATGAAGACTCTATAGGTGAGGTGATGGTCCCCTTTGGTAGAGGAAATGCCACTGGAAACCATCATATGGGGCCCAACGGCAAAATGAGTTACTCAGATATGAGTAGCAGCCGGCAATGACAACAATGATGATAATTCAGCAACATATCAATTTTACAGCCTTGATGAAGTTGTTCACTTTGATGAAGTTATTCACTTCATCAAGGATTCTGATTCAATTTGCAGACACATCCTACTATTAGATACCAAAGCAGAAGCTTTACACAAATATGTAAGAACTAATAAATGTTTACCTTCCTTTACAGTAGGAAACATGTTTCCTGTCCCACAGATGGCAATCAGGAGAGAGCAGCACATGCCAGTCAGTGCCATAGTGAAACTGAATGGAGAGGAAATTGGTAGGTCAGACTTGGTTGTCATTTTCCTCTATGTGAATCAAATTCTGAGGAATGGGATTTTATACAAGCCAGAAAGAACCATCTGAAGAACCTTTTGATCATGCTAGAAAAGATACCAAACTCATAATTAAAAACTGGTAAAAGATTTCCTTCTAGTAAGTCAATTGCTTCAAAGCTATGTGCCTGAGCAATGAGACTTGCCAATGAAGCGATTATTTGTGTGTCAATTGGCAATCACTAAAGAAGAGTGAGTTAATTTGCAACTTGTGGAGGCACTAGGATAAACAGTTATCTTTTATCTCTTGTTGGATGTCTCCTTTTAATGGTTCCGTGAGACTTACCTCTGAATAGATGTACTGTTACTTTTTTAGCCTTGTTCTTTGGCAGATTCTTCTGTTTTACATCTTTTTATTCCTCTAGTTGTGCAGCTACATGTGGAAAAGAAGGTCAATGTCCCTCAGGATCTGATGGTAGAAGAGCTCTCCCTGCCAATAACCAAAGGTTCCAGGCTGTACCAGAAGAGGCAGAAGCGGGTGGAGAAATTTGTGCTGGAGCATCCTACACGCTACCTGGTGGTGAGTCATGGTATCATCTGAATTGGGAGGGGAGATAGAAAGTCCTAATAAGAACAATCCTTACCTGCCTCCAGATATTTTGGACTGCAGCCCCCATAAGCCCATACCACTGGCCATGCTGAGTAAGGTGCTGGTGGGAGATGTAGAACCAACTTTCACAACTGGATTAAGCTGCAAATTACCCATTTTCTAAGTCTGAAAGACTGACTTCTCCCAGGGAAGCTGCAGGGGATGATTTGTAGGCAATAAACCCTCCCAAATCACTTGGTCATCCTTTGGCTTAAAGCAAGTCCATTCCTTTCTTTCCAGTTTCCATTTCCTGCCTATCTGTTCAACCATTACAATGTGAGTCTCCCACCCATCCACCACCTCTACCCTTTATGGCCCAAGCGCCTCCTAAGGATGCCTACCTAGTTGCTAAATGTTCACTAGCATGACCAAAATCCCAGTGAAACGTAGTACATGGAGAGCATGCACCCTCTTTCACAGCAGACTCTTGTTCCAATTCTTTCTGGAGACAAAGCAGGTGTTCCCTGTGTGCTATGTTTCCCAGCAAGATGACAGAAATGGTGATGTCACTGGAAGTTTGAGAATCTGTGGCAGGGACTGGGCAATGTAAAATAATATGGGGGTAGAGTTGGGGCTGCATTTGACCTGAAAATGACACATTGTCCACCCCACAGTAACAGCCAGATTATTTACAGGCCACTGCAGAACACGTTATTTCAGTAGGTCAGATTTGCAAGTAATTGTTCAGAGCCAGCATGCTCTTGGCCTTTGTAGCCCTCACTGTCCATGTCAAGAATGAATGCTTCCCCCCCCCTCTTGTTCTCTTTGCAGATGTCAAGCGGAACAGCTGGGGAAGAAGGAAGCTCAAGCCATGGTGATGTGGGAACAGCAGAAGGACAGATGGTCTCTGAATATTGCTTGGAAGGGGTGGAATGGGGATAGCCAGAGTTGCAGAAGACAAGAGTCTTTTCACATAGATTTGATAGGGTGGGCCTTCATTGACAAGTGTCCTTTAATTGAAGGACTGTGGTAGAGAAGGACAAGTCCCCTGAAGTTATCCACTAGCACACAGGAAGAGCACAGCAGGATGTGCAGCCAGGCACACAGCTTATACAGTCACCCTCTTCTCCACTACAGGGAGATGCGGAATATTCCTATTTAACTTTTGACTTTTGATACTTAGTTTCTAAAGATTCCATTCTAGAAAAATTGATGTTTAAGTAGCAAAAGGTGGGTGGAATCTTTGCAATCAAAGAGACAATGCAAATAATGAAGAAGGAATGAGTCTTCTTTTTTATAGGGATCTTTTACTATAGATGCTGTAAGGGAGGAATGTCCCTGCATAGAGGCCATTGCTCTTGCTTCTAAAACAAATGTTGTCATTTGCCTGGTCAGCCTTCTGTAGCCACAATTTTATTATCCTGTTGTCTCCCAGAAGAAACTATCCTCACCTTTCTAACACTAGAGCTTTTCTTTTGTGATACCTATGCCTGGTTTACTTTGTCTGCTAGTGTGCCCATAATGAAGAGGAGAAGGAGAACTATCCTAATGGAACTCATTCGGAAACCTCAGGGAACGGAGCTCCCCCCAAAATATCAAAGAAAACAAACAAAGTATTGCAGAGGAGCAAAGCACTGAATCCCAATGCCATTGCTCCGGGTAAGGACTCTTCAGTGCATCTGCATGACCATCTAACACAAAAGTAAGATGTTGCATGAGATATTGTCTTTCTTAAGAAGCTTGTTAAGAAACCACTGTTAAATATGGTCTTGAGTGAAGAGGCAGCATTTATTTAAGGAAATTGTTTCTTTGAATGATAGCTTGAAATCTGCCCACAGTAGTGACTTGACTAAGAAAATTGAGTCAGACTTGAGAATGTCATTTATAGCAGAAACCTGATGTGCATCCCAAAAACTGTGGGGTGGGGGGGAGCCTGGAAAAAGTCATTCCCAAAAAGGCACATTGCATCCTGGTTTGAATATCTAGGAGCACATTTTCCCATCTAAATGTATTATGGCTCTTTCTTGTCCTGTTCTTGTCTAGAAAAGGGATTATTACACTTGTGGTTCCCAACATGGGACACACGCCCCACAGGGAGCTAATTTGATTTTTATAGGGGACAATTCAAGAATGTGTTATTAACAGTTTAGACCAAGTTAATAGCCTTTTAGGCTTCCTGCATGTGAATAGGAGTACAGTAGAACCCCGCATAACGGGAAAAAACTCTGTTCCACATAGCTCTTCATCATGCGGGGTTTTTTTTTGTTATGCGGTTCCCTATGGGAGATGCCCCACATAACGGGGAAAAAGTTCATTAACCTGGGTTTCCATTAAGCGGATATACCCCATTTACCAAAAACCCCACATAACAGATTTTTTTCCCCACTATGCGGAGTATCGCCATTGCATAACAAACACTGCGTTGTGCAAATTTTTCGCTATACGATGCGTTCATTATGCGAGGTACCACTCTACAAGTTTTGAATAATAAGACTTATATGTCACAGGGTATGGGGGGCATCAGGATTTTAGAGATGCTTTTTGGAATTTGGCCAAAAAAAGGTTGTGAACCACTGGGTTACACAGAAAGAATCTCTTTGAATATTGTGGTATTTTTGAACCACAATCAGACATACCCTGGTAACGGCAATCTTGTGTTGCTAGCTAATCTTTGTCACACTAGGTCAGGCAAAAGGAAGTGCATAATGAACTCACCAGAAGGTGCCTTCATTTTGGCAATTTAACATCTGGCCTAAGCACAGAAGAAGGAGAATTCTAGAAAAGGCTTTTTCATCAGGAACTATGAGATCACTGGCTATAAGAGAAGCTACAAAAGTGGGAAAGGTTGAGGAAATGAATAAGGTGTGTGACTTTAGTGTAAGGGACCAAAGACAATGAAACAGCCGAAGGGTTGGCTTAACACAGGTTTATTGCATGATGATCCGGAGGAACATGTGGTAATGGCGGATGAGTAGCTCAATATATACAGCTGGCTATACATTTGAATATGGCTCGTCGACAGACTATTGGTTGCTGCCTGCGTGACGTCGTAGAAGGTCACGCCCTTCTTGACCAGGTGAAGAGGTCGCGGGGAATCTTCCCGCGCTGCTGAAACCAGGTGAATCTGAGCCATGAGAGCTGGACGCTCGCTACTGCCATCTGGTGGTCACTAGCTCGCGTCCCCTTATCAGGTTTACATTGATACAGCTGATGGTTATAATGTTACACACAGAAAGGTTACATTGTTAACACATGGCAAAGGTACATTGTTAAAGGCACAGCTTTACAGAACACAACATCCCTCCCCCCTAGGATGGGACGAAGTCTCTCAGCCAAGATGGCTTGTTGCATGTGCGTTTGGGCCGTGAAGAGGGCTGACCCCCCGGGGGCGTTATTGCTTCTTTGTTCCCTGGTCCCTTGTCCTGAAATGGGAGAGGGAGACTTGTTAGTGGCTTGCCGCTGTCTGGCAGCCTTAGGGGAAGGGAAAAACTCCATTGTGGGCAGACCGGGGGCAGTCGGGGCTAACGAAAAACCCCTCTTCTCACTTGGACGGGTGGGGGACCACTCCGAAACCCCCCCCGGTTCTGAAAATAAAAATCTAACTTAGTAGGGGTGTCCGCATTTGTGGGGACCTTCCGCGAGATATGTATGGGGTCGGGTCCCTCCTCCTCGGAAAGATCCCCCAGGGTATCTACGAGGATATCCTCCTCCCCCCTTGGTGGGGGCCCGCGGTCCCCCTTCCCTCCCCCTTGGGCTGAATGGGTGGGGGAGAACCCTAACGCTGACTTATTCCCTGCGTGGTCTGTGCCCTGCTCATCGGAGACCCTGCGTCGGAGCTGGTCCGCGTGCCGCCTCCACAGGAGCCCTGTGCTGGTTTCCACGCGGTACGACACGGGGCCGGTTTGCTCCACAACTACGCCCGGTACCCAGGCTGGGCCCGTGCTGGCGTAATTCCTGCAATGCACGGGGGCGCCTACACTGAAACTCTTTGTAGCCTCTAGCCCGATGTTCCTTCCTTTGTCCTCTACCCTCGTGGGGTCTAGCCTAGTAAGGATGGTGGTCAGTTTCCTACGCATTAAGAGTTCTGCGGGGGAGTATCCAGACGCCAACGGGGTCACCCTGTACCCTAGCAGGAACTGGCACACTTGCAGGTTCAGGTCCCCGGGGCCCATGCGCCGCAACGCGTCCTTCGTGGTGCGGACGAGGCACTCTACTTGGCCATTGGTGGCCGGGTGAAACGGGGCGGAGGTGATGTGCCGAACGGCGTTGATCTCCATGAAAGCCCTGAACTCGGAGGATGTGAAACAACTAGCGTTGTCGCTAATTAAAGTGTCGGGTATGCCGAATGTGGAAAAGAGCCTCCGCAAATGCCTAATGGTCTGGGCCGAGGAGGTGCTCGTGCCTGGGATAACCTCCAACCACTTGGAGAAAGCATCCACTACAAGAAGGAATAGGGTGCCTCTGAACGGGCCCGCGAAATCAACGTGCACCCGGGACCACGGCCCCTTAGCCGCGTCCCATTCCCTGTGGGGAAGGCGGGCCTCCTCTGGTCTGGAGCATTGGCAACTTTCACAAGTGCCGACCATGTGCTCGATGTCGGCGTCTAGCTGGGGCCACCAGAAGTAACTCCGGGCCAGCACCTTGGATCGCACGATGCCGGGGTGGCTGACGTGCAGCAGTTTGAGCACCCGCGGCCGAAGGGAAGTGGGAATCACCACCCGCTGCCCCCACAAGAGGCACCCCCTCTCTAGGGACAGTTCTAGCTTTTTTTCTGAAAAATGGAGTGAACTCCTCCGCTGGGGAGGACGCCGGCCACCCTTTCTGCACCCAGGAGCTAACTGCCGCTAACGTCTTGTCCTTTTCTGTCGCTTTGGCAATGTCGGCGGGCACTACGGGGGGCGAATCCAGCACCTCTATCATAAGAACCTGATGGTCCCGCTCCCCCATGCTCACCTGGCTGGGCGTTAGGGGGAGGGGAGACCTTGATAGAGCGTCCGCATGGCTGATCTCTTTCCCGGGCCGGTAGACCAACGCGTGCTGATACGCGTTGAGAAAAATGGCCCACCTGAGCATCCTCGGGGACAGGATCTGTGGGGTGGGCTTATCTGCGGTAAAGATGCCTAGCAGGGGCTTGTGGTCCGTCACAATGGTGAAGGGGCGGCCATACAGAAAATCGTGAATTTTTTTCGTCCCCGCGACTATTGCTAGTGCCTCCCTGTCTGTTTGCGCATAGTTTCTCTCTGCTTGGGACAGGGACCTGGAGTAAAATGCTATCGGGGCCTCCCTTCCGTTTTCCAACACGTGGCACAGCACCGCCCCCACCCCCACTGGAGATGCATCACAGGTCAGAACTACTGGGCGTTTGGGGTTGAAGTGGGTCAGTATGGCATCGGACGCTAGGAGGCTTTTTAGCTCACTAAATGCCCTTTCTTGGTCATCGCCCCACTTCCATGCCTGGTCCTTCTTTAGCAGTTTGTGTAGCGGTTCAGCCACCGCTGCCTTCCGGGGGAGGAAGGAGTGGTAAAAGTTGAGCAGCCCTAGGAACGACTGCAGCTCGGGCTTGGAGGTGGGGCGGGGGGCTTTCTTAATGGCTGCCACCTTGGACTTGGACGGTTTTATTCCCTCGGGAGTCACACAAAACCCTAGGAACTCAACCTCGGTTGCGAAGAAGACGCATTTGTCCTTTCGCAGTCTCAGCCCCGCTTTTTCGAATATTGTCAGGACCTTCCCCAACCTCTTGGCCAATTCAACCCGACTCCCCCCCGTTATTAACACGTCATCAAAATAAGGCAACACCCCCTCCAGTCCCTTCAGGAGGCGTTCCACGAGTGATTGGAAAATTCCAGGCGCCGAATTCACGCCGAACTGGAGGCGCGTCACCTGGAACGCCCCCTTATGGGTGACTATGGTCTGCGCAGCAGCTGCGGCAGGGGACACCGTAAGCTGCTGGTAGGCCTGTGCTAAGTCGAGCTTAGCGAAACACTTTCCCCCGTGTAACCTGGCCAGCAGATGGCTGACTACCGGCACCGAATATGCATTCGGGCGGATCGCCTTGTTGATGTTGCACTTGTAGTCGGCGCATATGCGGACCTCCCCATTGGCCTTTAGTGCGGTTACAATTGGAGTTTCCCACTCCGCAGAATCCACAGGCACAAGGATTCCCTGGCCCACCAATTTGTCCAGTTCCGCCTTTATCTTGTCCTTGAGTGCGAACGGCACCCGGCGTGGTTTAAGGCGAATTGGGCGGACCTCCGGGTCCAGGTCGAAAGTCACTGGGGGCCCCTTGAATTTCCCCAGTCCCTTTTTGAAGACTTCGGGGTGCGCCTCGCACACCTCTTGAATCGGGTCAGACCCAACGGCGTGCATCCCAACGGCGTGCACCCCCCCAATAAACAAACCCAGGGGCTGGAACCATTGAGTCCCGAGGAGGCTGCAATCTCCCCCTTTGAGCACGACTAGGGGAAGGGACGCGGCGTGTTTCTTGAATTGGACCTGAAATTCTCCAACCCCCAACACTGGAATGCTGTTCCCTTGCACGTCCCGTAGTGTGGACCTCAACGCTTTGAGCTTGGGTCGCTTGTGGGGGGCAATTCCCAAAAACTCCCTCTGGGAAATGATAGAATATGAGGACCCCGAGTCAATTTCCATCCTAATGGGAACCCCTTGGACTAGTACCTCAACAAAGTAGCGGGGGTGTCCTGCAGACACGCTGAACACTGGGGCGTCGTCCTCGCTGCCGTCGGAGATGCGGACCACGCCGTCCAGCTTCCGCGTGGCCTGGGCGCCGTCCTTGGGTCTCGTTGAGCGGTCTTGTCCCACGGAATGGTCTGCGGAGCTCCTCCGGGTCTTGCGCTTCTTCCTGCACACCTTGGCGATGTGCCCGCGGCGGCCGCAGTTGTGGCACTCGGCCTTCCGGAACGGGCACTTTACGCGGTCGTGGGCCGCTCCACAGCCGTCGCATCGCCGGCTCTCCTTCCGGACTCTCCGGACGTCCTCGTCGTCGCTGCTCTCTGTGGACGACCTCGAAGTTCGCCGGACCGCCTGTACCGGAGCCTCTGCCTTGCTCGACTTCGGCCGCCAGTCCTGGAGTTCTTGGACCCCGGCCTTTGTAGCTTCTGCGGGCTGGGCCGCTCTGACGACCTCCTGCAATGTGGGAGGCGGTTCTTGGTTCATTAATGTGCGCTGGGTCTCGGCGTCGTTCAGGCCGCACAGCACACAATCCTGGAGGGTGATTTCGGCATTCTCCCATTTGCACGGGCCGGCCGCCAGCCGCAGGGCCGCCACGAATGCGGCGACCGTCTCCCCGGGCGCTTGGACTCGCCTCCAGAACGCACTCCGAGCGGGAAACATCGCCGTAGCAGGCCGGACGTGCTCACGCAGCATCTGCATGAGTTCCTTGGCCTTGAATTCGCTCACCCTCCTCGGTGCAATCAGGTCCACCAAGGTCCTTTTGGTTTCTTGTCTGAGCATCCTGGTGAAGATGGCCCTTTTCTTTGCCTCTTCCGTGACTTCGGACTCGATCAGTGCTGCCTGGAAGTCCATCTCGAAGATCTCCCAGTCGCCCGGTTTCCTGATTTCGAAACCGGCGCATGTCTTGGTCCCGTGGGCTGCCATGATCCCACCTTCGTCGCCAATTTAGTGTAAGGGACCAAAGACAATGAAACAGCCGAAGGGTTGGCTTAACACAGGTTTATTGCATGATGATCCGGAGGAACATGTGGTAATGGCGGATGAGTAGCTCAATATATACAGCTGGCTATACATTTGAATGTGGCTCGTCGACAGACTATTGGTTGCTGCCTGCGTGACGTCGTAGAAGGTCACGCCCTTCTTGACCAGGTGAAGAGGTCGCGGGGAATCTTCCCGCGCTGCTGAAACCAGGTGAATCTGAGCCATGAGAGCTGGACGCTCGCTACTGCCATCTGGTGGTCACTAGCTCGCGTCCCCTTATCAGGTTTACATTGATACAGCTGATGGTTATAATGTTACACACAGAAAGGTTACATTGTTAACACATGGCAAAGGTACATTGTTAAAGGCACAGCTTTACAGAACACAACAGTGACCCACAAAGTTTCCAAGAGAGAGCTAAAATGGTTCCCAGCAGCTGCTTTTCCCTAGCCTAGAAGCAAGAAAGCCTCCCAGACGTGCCATCATGAGGCATCTAGACCAGATCTACAAAACACTCAGGGCAACCAAAGTGTCTCAGCACAGGCCACATAGCATGTCTCGGGAAAGAATCAAAAGCTTTTTCCAGGTCATAAAATACTTAGTAAAAGTAAAGGTTTCCCTTGCTCAAAAGCCAGTTGTATCCGACTCTAGGGTTCAGTACTCATCTCTGTTTCAAAGCCGAAGAGCCAGTGCTGTCTGCTTCTGAAGACATTTCTGTGGTCATGTGACAGGCATGACTAGACACCGGAGTGCACGGAACGCTGTTACCTTCCCACCGAAGTGGTCCCTATTTATCTACTTGCAATTTCTTGCTTTCGAACTGCTAGGTTGGCAGGAGCTGGGACAAAGACGGGAGCTCGTTCCATCCTGCAGTCCGCGGGAATCGAACTGCTGACCTTCTGCCTCCCAGTCAGCATCTTAGCCACTTGAGCCACTGCAGCTCCCATCATAAAATACTTAGGAGAGCAAATTCTGTTGCTCTCTGCATTTTTCCTGAAGTTGTCTTGCACAGAAAATCATATCCGTTGTGAAATAGGTAAACCACATTGAGATTCTGGGAGGATCCTTTTGGAGATAATTTGCAGGCGCCTCTGCAGGATGCTTGCGAAAATCTTTCCAGTGATTGATAACAATGATATGCCACAATAGTTGTCACAAGTACTATGATCACCTTTCTTAAAGATGGTGATAATGGTGGCATTCTTAACATAATCAGGTACTTTACCAGTTCCCAAATCAAGAGAATGTTAACTCCAGAGGGATGTTAGCTGGCATGGGAGTCTTTCAGGTTTCAGTTTATTCATAGCCTCACAGAATTCTTGGTGCGTTGGTGGAGTTACCATCTTTGGCTGGTGGGGATGTTGTGACACTGCTTGAAGAAAATCCTTAGCAGCAGTAGAGTTTCTTTTTAAAAGCATTCCAAAGTATTCTTTCCATCACTTCAGGATTTTTTTGACCATCTGTAAGGATTGTGGCATTGTCAGCTGGTTTTTGGGTGCCTGATGAAGAGTGAGATGGTCCATATAGTTATTTTATGCCATCATAAAAGTTCCTTAGGTCAGTTGTATTGGACAGCCTTTGGAGTTCCTGAGCTTTTTGTTGTCACCAGATGTTCTTTATTTCTTTTATTTATGCCTGCCATTTCTGCTTTAGTTATTAGAAATGAGCTTATAAATTTATTCAAACTTAGGTCCACCTTTTTTGTATAATCTGCCAATGATGACATCGTCTTGTCTTGCCTTTTAAATATTTCATTTCTGTCTTTCACCCTTGAAGCCTCATTTTTCTCCATTTTTTGCATCAACTTGCCAATTTCCACCATAATTTGAGTCTGATCCAATGGCACTGTGGGCGGGGATGATGACTGAGCAGATTCATCCATTGGTGCTTTTTCATTCTTCTTAGGCTTTACAACTTGTTCTTCTTCCTTCGCTTTCCCTCTTGTACCTTTATCCATAATAATGCAATATATTTCAAACCCACTGCTGCAGATCGCTGTAACAGTTTGTCAATGCAATAGAGCTTACAACACTGCAGCCATTGGTTCCATTGGTTATGTCAGCAGAAGATCCAAAAATTACTGCAATCCACAACGATAAAACAGAAGGAAACAATTCTCCCAGCAGGCAGTTTGAGAAAGAGGAAAGAAAAAAAAGAGAAAAAAGGGGGGGGGAAGAGCAATAAAAAATATTAATCCACAGCGAGTCCGTTTCCCCAAAGCAAATAATCCAATCAGGCGTCTTCCAATCACAGTGAAGGAGCTTCAGGGGAACAGTCAGCCCAAGTTTCTTCTTTTAAAAAAACAAACAAAAAAAACGAGCCAACCGAGAGAGAAAAGAAAAAAAAGGGGGGGGGGAGACCAGGAGCAAGGAAAACCCGAAATCTAACCAGCTTGGGGACGAGGTGAGGGGCAGTATATTCCACAATAAGCAAACAAATATTTGCAATCCACATGGTGAAGGGAGCAAACAATCAAAACCACCTAATCCTTCCTTTGAAGTGGACAGTCAAAGCGCCATTTTCCAGCAAGTGCTTGAACTTGTGGGGAAAAGAAAAAACCCCTTTCTCCTTCTGAGGAGCGAACAAAGAAAGAAAGAAAAAAAAAACTTCCTCCAAGCAGCTTAAGCCGGGGAAACTCACAATCTTTCTCCAATAGTCTAGCCCAGACAAAAGTAATTAATCCACTTTGTTGTCAAAACATGGCACGGTCTTCTGGCGTGTAGAAAAAGAGAAAAACCACCCAAACACAGTCCCTTTCATTTTTCCAGGACCGTCGCCATTACAAAGCAAGTTCTTGCTTTCAATCGTTTCTCCCCTCTTCCATTTCAGTGTCCGAGCTCCTTTTTTTAAAAAAAAAAATCCCAGCCGGCTTTAAGATTTATAGCTCCAGTCAAGCTCCAGTCAAGCACTTACATATAAATTACTTTTACGTCCAGCAGCTCCTTGCCGATTCCAAAGCCAGTTCCAAAGCATTTCTCAGCAGTTTCACTGGTCCCGTCCACGGCTCCTGGCAGAAAAGCCGCGACTACAGTCGCAGCTTCATCCACCAGAAAACCTCCCGAACTTCGACCATCCAGCCTCAAAAGATCAACAAACTTTTCAGGAAGACAGGCAAGGATCTTATCTTTAGAATTTACCACTTTAAAATTTCTCCAATCCACTCCGTCACATTATTTACCACTTTGTTTAGCGCGAGCGTCCAAAACTAGATGTTACTCAGCGGCCATCTTGGCCAGCCCCCCTAATTTGAGGGAATGCTGAAATTGGTTCAAACCGAAGTGGATGCTGTAAAGAAGGAAGTAAAAGGGACTCAGGAGGTGGTGCGGGAGAACAAGCTAAAATTGGAGGAACAGGAAAGGAAGATAGATGCTGTGGAAGATATGATGAGAAAGCAGAACATTCTGATCCGTCAGGTGCCGGAACGCACTCCGGATTTGTTAAGAGAGAGGGTGGTTCAGTGGTTAAATGGTTTAAAAATGGGGAAGGAATTTGTTCAGGAGGATTTTGTAAGTGTATTCCGGGTGGGTCCAAGAAGAGGGAGAGTGGTTCAAAGAAATGTGCTGGTTAAATTCGCAAATTGGGCAGATAAATTAAAAGTAATGGCTCATCTGAAACGAGTTGGTCCTGACGCGTTGAAATTTGATGGTTCAGATGTTGAAGTTTACAATGATATTTCATTAAAATAAAGAACATGGAGGTATAAGATGAGGCCTGTTACTAAATTATTGATGAGTAAAAACATAAGGTATAACTGGAGATTTCCACAACAATTGCGCTTTTTCTATGATAAAAGAATGCAAGTTATTGATGAAGGCACTAATCCATTGGAATATTTGAGTTTGTTGGGATTGGTACAAGTAGACTCGGAAGAATGGAAAAATCTTAAGAAGGAAATGACGGATTCTGGAGCTTTGGGGAGGGAATATGGGAGGGAGGAGTCCGGTGGGGCAACAGGTGGAACACCACAGCGAGGGGAGGAGGAGGAGGAGCCGTCCTTGATCATGGTGGAGGAGGAGATAGGTAAGGAACAATGAGCATTAGATAGTAGTAATCTTAAGTACCTAATAGAGGTAGAATGGGTAAATAGCGCATAGCGCCGGCAGTAGGGTGCATCTTGCAGGTCCCCCCTCTCCCCTCTTTGGTTGACAGAGGCGACTTTTCGTTGGAAGGTGGGGAGAGTGAAAGTGTGTGTTTTATGTAGTTGGTATGGTGAAGGGTTGTTGGTGGCACGCCCGATGGAGAGTTTAAAGTTGGGAGAAGAATTTGGTTATGGGTAGTATTAAAATAATATCATGGAATGTGAAAGGTACAGGTTCTGTTCTTAAGAGACGGAGGTTGGAATCGGCGTTGAAAAAAGATAGACCAGATATTTTATTTTTACAGGAAACACATCAGAAATCAAAAGATACGAATAAACTTTATCTGGGTTGGATGCAACATTATGAGATGGCGTTTGGAACATCGAAAGCAAGAGGGGTGGCAACTATGATTTCTAGAAAGTTAGGATTTGAAATCACAAAAAAGATTGCTGATCAAGAGGGTAGGTATTTGTTGTTAAGAGGAAAATTGGAGGATGAGGAAATATTGTTGGTAAATATTTATGCTCCGAATGACCACCAAGCAGTGTTTCTTGAAAAAATTCGGAAAATAGTGGAGTTGGAAAACGTTGCAAAAACTATTGTGGCTGGTGATTTTAATCTGATTAGGTCAGGATTAGATTGCACAAACATAGCTAGAAGTGGAATGGGGGTGAAAGGGAAGGTGATGGACAAATGGATGAAAGTTATGGGTTTGAAGGATTCGTGGAGAGAGTTTAAAGGTTTGGAAAGGGCATACTCCTTTTTTTCGCATGTACATGGGACCCACTCGAGAATAGATTACGTTTTTCTGTCGGAAAACTTAATTGGGGACATAGAAGGTACGGAAATTGGGATTATTAAGGAATCAGATCATGCTAAAGTATATTTGGAATTGAAAGCACAAAAAATATTCAAAGAGTTAGAAATTGGAGGTACGATCCTAATTTGTTCAAAGATCAGAAAAGCAAAGAGGCAATTATGGAAAGCTGGAAAGAAAGTTGGCAATGGAACGATAATAATGAGGTTAATTTTAACATTGTATGGGATACCATGAAGTCAGTTTTTAGGGGGGGAAGCATAAAATTGGCAAGCCACAAATATAAAAAGTATAAAGCAGAACACATAGAAAAAGAAAGGGAAATAAAACAATTACAGGAAGAACACGCAAAAAGTAAAGATAAAAATATTCTCTTGAAATTACAAGGACTCAAGGCAGAAGTAATGGGTAAAGATATTGATAAAGTTAAACGAGATTTGATTTATTTAAACAGAGAATATTTTGAATTTAGTAATAAGAACTCAAAACTATTAGCAAGAGCAGCTAAGGTTAAAAGGGAAAAAAGAGAAATTGGGGTGTTAGTCGACAGGCAAGGTTCAAGGTGTAATAAGAATAGCGATAAATGTAAAATAGTTAGGGAATTTTACCAGGTGTTATATGCAAAGAAAGAAATAGATATGGAAAAGCTTAAAAGGATATTGGAGAGGCAGTTAGGGAATGGGATAAAACAAGAGCATAGGGAGAAAATGGAGGAAAAGATAACTGATAAAGAGGTTAAGGGGGTAATAAACGGATTGAAGATAGGGAAAGCCCCGGGGGATGATGGATTATCAACAGAGTTCTACAAAGAATTTAAAGAGGTGGTGGTCCCGAAATTGGTGAAGTTATATAATTATATACTAGATGGAGGATCAATCCCGACTTCATGGTATAACACTACAATTGTTCTTTTGCCAAAATCTGGTAAGAATTTGGAAAGAGTGGATTCGTACAGACCAATTTCGCTTATAAATCAAGATGCGAAGATCTTCACGGCAATATTGGCTAACCGTTTAAATAGTTTTATGGGGGAATATATAAATGTTGATCAAGTTGGGTTTCTAAAAGGACGACACATGGCGGATTTGACTAGAAGGGTATTAGATTTAATAGACAATGTTAATCAAACAAAGGAAAAAGTGGGATTACTATCATTGGATATTTTTAAGGCATTTGATTCATTGCAGTGGTCTTCAATTAAGGAAATAGTTAGAAAATATGGGTTCGGGGATAAATTTAACAGGGTTATAGATTTACTATATCAAAAAGGAAATGCCAAGGTTAGAGTAAACGAGGAGTTTACGGATGTGGTAAAGCTAGAGGCTGGTACTAGGCAGGGTTGCCCATTATCTCCTATCTTGTTTATAAGGGCAATGGAGATTTTAGCTAAAAGTATAAGGGAGGATTCAAATATAGAAGGGATTATGGGTAATAAAGTGAGTATGTATGCAGATGATACATTGCTTATGGTGAAGCACCCGGAGCAGGTGATGGATAGGATTAAAGATCATCTACAAGTATTTCAAGCTATAACTGGATTAAAGATAAACTGGGACAAATCTGAATTGATGTTGTGCAATTTGAAACCGAGCGAGATGGGTAGCACGGTGTCGACACTTAATATACAAATCAAAGATAAGCTGAAGTATTTGGGGATAATCATTTCAAATAAATTAGAAGAACTCAAACGATTGAATTATGACAGCTTGAGAATTGAATTTAAGAATAAAATACAAGAACTTCAGAAGTTAAAACTGTCATGGTTCGGAAGGATTGCCATGTGTAAAATGATATTGTTACCAAAGATTAACTTTTTATTCGATACACTAGCGATCCACTTAAAAGAGAAAGAAATTAATGAGTTTCAAAAAATGTTTAATGGTTTTTGTAATGGAGGTAAAAAATCTAGGCTTCCAAAGAAATTATGGTATTGGTCTCAGAAAAAAGGGGGTTTGGGTATGCCAAATTTGTTATTATATTATCGAGCATTTCAAGTTAAGAATGTTGTGAAGATCTTGGCAAGAGAAAAGGTAATTTGGGAACAATTGGAAATGAAAGAGTATAGAAATATTGGAAACTTGATTTTTTTGGGAATGAAGGATAAGGTGAAAAGGTCAAATAATTTTATGATGAAAGGTCTCATGGAGGTGTGGAAGAAGGTAAAAAAAGATATGGTTCCGAATCTCTCTCCAATTTTGGAATTGACTGATATGATGTGTTTCCCAATAAAATTAGACAAAGAAAAAATGGAAATATTGGATAAAAATGGGACGTTGTTATTGAAGGATTGGTTAAAAGCGTGTGATGTTGATGCCGAGCGGGAAAAAATGTTTGAGATATTAAATCTGAATTGGGTTCAGAAGTTAAAGGTGGACAATTGGAATAAAAAATATAAAAGAGACATAGGGATAGATAGAATACATACGGAATTTGAGGAATTGGTAAGGAAGATTAGAAAAGGGGAAAGCAGTATTAAAGGTTTTGTAAGCAAGCTTTATAATATACTGAATAGAGGTGCAGATCCACAGGAGGACTTGAAACGGAAGTGGGAACAAAATTTGAATATAAAGATCGGGGAGATTGAATGGAAAAATAAATGGAAAAAGAGGATTATGAGAACAATGTCTGTAAGAATTAAAGAACATAATTTTAAAATGTTGTGGCAATGGTACCTGACACCATTAAGACTTTACCAGATGGATAATAAAAGAGATAAGTTATGTTGGAGATGTAAAGAAATTGATGGAACATACGAACATATGTGGTGGAGTTGTAAAAAAATAAGGGATTTTTGGGGAAGAATAGAAAATGAGTTTGGTGAAATATTGGGTAAAAGTGTTAAGTTGGTGTCGGGTACTATTCTTTTAACGAATGTGGAAGGCTTGGGTTTAAACAAGGAGGAAAAAGAATTATTGGAAATCGCACTGACAACGGGTAGACAATGTATAGCTAGAAATTGGAAAAACGATGTAGATATACAGATTGGAGAATGGTATAAAGAAATGTGGAGTTTAGCATTGAACGATAAATTGACATGGGAGATTAAAGTCAAAAGAGATAATTTAAAAGAGAATAGATTTTGGAATATATGGAAACCGTTCGTGGATCACTCTATTATGGCAAATGATAGTTCAGGACCAGTACCATTTCAAAGAAGTTTTTGGAGTTGAGTAGAAAATAAACTCTCCGGGCATTGTACATATTCACAGGGTGATTATTATTTGTGAAAAAGATTTGTGGTAGTACAGAAAAAAAAATTTTTTTTCTATCATTTTGGACTTTGAAACAATGGCTCTTAATATTTGGTAGTTAAATAGTAATTAATGAGTATAGATATTGTTATGTGCTAACATACAGTAATGTTTGTTAGTAAGATACTATGGATTTGTTAGTGTATTGTATTGTTAACGTATTGTTAATGTTTTCTTTTCTTTTTTGTATGTTTATTAAAAACTTAATAAAAATTATTTAAAAAAAAAAGAAATGAGCTTTCTTCATGTTGGAGGATGGATCATGAAGAAGGGATAGATAGGCTTTCCGTCTGGCATTGATGAGGCATGAGATTTCATCATGGTTGTCATCTAACCAGTCTTGCCTCTTCTTTTTCGCAAAACCAATGGTTTCCGCAGTGGTTTCTATGATATTATTTTGCAGTGAGGCCCTTTCCTGTTCTATGTCATGACTGCTGACAGGGTTATTCAGCAGTGACATGACAAAAGGTAAAAGGTTGTCTATCCATAAGACTTTAGATATTTTGCTGCCTGAGGCAGAGCAACAAGTGACACTGCCAAGCCAGCTAATCTATTTTGGCACACAAGGCAGAAAAATAACAAAAAAAAAAACTCTCCCCATCTTTGGAAGTGAAATTAAAACAGCAAATTTAACTTGTTGGCCTAGCACAGAGATTCTCAACATTTTCCAGCCACGGACCGGACCATGCTTCCTCAGACAGCTGAGCAGGCTGGACTGGTGGTTCCCCCTTCTGTAAATGCTGCCATAAAACACATCCATGGCTAACGTAAATGCATTTATGAAGGTTGTAGACTCATTTATGGCTCTGGTAAATGCATTTACAATGGCCACAGACTCATTTATGGCCTTCGTAAATGACGAGTTCATGGCCAATTCCACCAGCGAGGGCAGCTAGAGTGAAAGCAGTTGCTGGATTATTTGACGCCGCAAGCCAGATCCGGCCAGCCCACCCTAGGTTGCGAACCCTGGCCAAGCATAACATCTGAAATCTGCTGCCTGATAGCAGGAACACCCTTTCCACCTCCCTTCTTTCATATATTTTATGATAGACCATTTGCAAGTTAATAGCTATTAGGATATTTTTTTCCTTGCATACTTTGGCCAGAATCTTGCTGAAATAGACATGCAATATTCACTGCACAAGCAGTTTGCACCCATTGATCGATCATCTGATGTGTGATTTGTTGTACATTGGTTGTGAAACTGGTTGTGTGAAAAATATCTTGCCAAACTGTGTAAATCACTAGCACAAGTAACATTATGCACAGTGATATTTTGTTCACATGTATTCCTTTCAAACAAATCTTGAACCTATCCAAGACTGGGACCTCCAAGCTTTTTTGAGAATTGTCTTCCTTTTTAGTTTAAGATAAATCTTTCCAGTTGGACTACCCTTAAAGGCAGGAAGATGGAATGCCTATTGTCTAATGAATTTAATATACTTTTTTAGTCGCCAATCCTCAATACTAAATGAGCAAGAAATGATTGTGATGTGTTGAAGATAAGTAAGATTTTAAATTAGTCAAAGAATGCCAAAAGAACCATTGAAAGAGTGCCTTAAGGCAGATCAATTTCTAGTATCTGAACAAACAAATAGGAAGGATGACCACAAGATGGCAGCCATGGTAAAGCACTGCATTGTCGGAGTGGTTTTCCTTATTTCTAATCTAGACCATTTGTGGAGATCTGGCCTTCTTGTGGAAGTGTCAGTAGGGGCAAAGTATATATAACAATATGTTATGTATTATATGAAAACAGGTGAGGAGATCAAACTGACTTCATTACTGAAACACAGACAGTTGCGCTGAATGTTTACACCATCTTTAATTTTAGCTTCTCAAAGGAGATGGAGATAAAGGCAAAGGTAAAAGTAGCCCTTGCTCAAAAGCCAGTCGTATCCAATTTTAGGATATGGTCAGTGGTGGGATTCAAATTTTTTTACTACCTACTCTTTGGGCCTGGTATGGTGGGCATGGCCAGGGGGAAAGCCCTGCGTTGCACCTGAATTAGAACTACCTTATTTCAAAACCTGGATGGGCAGGGCCAGCCAGAATTTCTGCTACCGGTTCTGGCGAACTGGGGTGAACCTGCTGATGCCCACCACTGGATATGGTTTTAAATCTCTGTTCACAGCCAAAAACCCGGTCTGTCTGCATCTGCAGTCATTTCCATGGTCATGTGGCATGCATAACTAGACACCGGAGTACACAAAACGCTATTACCTTCCCACAATAGCGGCACCTATTTATTGACTTTCAATTTCTTGCTTTCAAACTGCTAGGTTGACATGAGCAGGGACAGAAAAAGAAGCTCACTCCATTGTGCAGCACTTGGGCCTCAAACTGCTGACCTTCCAGTCATTAAGTTCAGTGTCTTAACCGTAGTAAAGGTAAAGGTCACCCTTGCTTGAATGCCAATCGTATCCGACTCTAGGGTTCAGTGCTCATCTCTGTTTATGGCAAAAGAGCCAGCACTATCTGTGTCTGCAGACATTTCCATGGACATGTGGCAGGCATGCTTGGACACCGAAGTGCACGGAACACTGTTTACCTTCCCACCAAGGATGTACAATGTCGCTTTAAGAAATGTATGAATGTAACCTGACCACAATTACAATGTAGCCCAGCTGTTAAAGGAGCGCGAGTTAGCTGCCCATAGAGGGCAGCTGCGAGCGTTCAACTCACATGGTTCTCATTCCTCAAATCACCAACAGCCGCGGGAACTCTCCCGCACAAGCAAACAACTACTACTGGAACCGAGGGGGGGGGGCGTGACTGGGACAACGTCACGCCGGTAGCAGCCAATGAGCTACCGTGCAACAAGATTCAAATGTATTGTACTACCGTATATAATGTGATGTATCTCCGCCATTACCACATGTTCATACTGATCATCAACCAATAAACCTGAGTTAGTCCTTACTGCGACTCCTTCTCTGTCTTCCGTGCAAGACACTAAACATAACTAGACACCGGAGTACACAAAACGCTATTACCTTCCCACCATAGCGGCACCTATTTATTGACTTTCAATTTCTTGCTTTCAAACTGCTAGGTTGACATGAGCAGGGACAGAAAAAGAAGCTCACTCCATTGTGCAGCACTTGGGCCTCAAACTGCTGACCTTCCAGTCATTAAGTTCAGTGTCTTAACCGTAGTAAAGGTAAAGGTCACCCTTGCTTGAATGCCAATTGTATCCGACTCTAGGGTTCAGTGCTCATCTCTGTTTATGGCAAAAGAGCCAGCACTATCTGTGTCTGCAGACATTTCCATGGACATGTGGCAGGCATGCTTGGACACCGAAGTGCACGGAACACTGTTTACCTTCCCACCAAAGTGGTACATATTTATCTACTTGTAATATCTTGCTTTCAAACTGCTAGGTTGGCAGGAGCTGGGACAGAGATGGGAGCTCATTCTGTCATGCAGCACTTGGGTTTTGAACTGCTGACCTTTTGCCTCCCAGTCAACATCTTAACCACTTGAGTCACTGCAGTTCCACATTTCATTTCTCCAGGTCCAGGGTAAGCTAATTTGCTTCTTACAGAAATGTGTATTTTGTGCAGCTGACATATTATGACAATTATCGGATCAATTTTGTCATAACAACAAGATGTTCTGGGAAATTAAAGTGATAGTCCTATAATTGCTGCACTTCTTGGTATCTCCTTTCTTGGGGATTGGAATATGTATTGTGGGCCATAGTTTTGTTTCCAGATTGTTGGCATATTCTTGTTTTTCAACAGATTCCGCCTGTGTAGTTTGAAATAGTTCTGCTGGCATTCCATTGATTCCCTGGTGATTTATTTCTTTGTAGTTCTTTCAGAGCAACCTTCACTTCATTTTCTAGAACTATAGCAATGGCCAATCTAATAGAGATAGACCTGTCTCCAGCTACTTTCCTATATGTTACTTGTATTTTTGTCTCAGTGTATGTCCTTTGTACATCCCCTACCACTCACTGTGTTATTCTACTGCTGTGGGCCATATTGCAACAGAATGGGATAAGATTCCTATCCCAGCTTGGAGAAATTACCGTTTTGGACTACAACATCCAAACTCCTCCACACACTGTGGTCACTGGCCATGTTTAATAGAACTTTTAAAAATGAAAACTGTGAGTCTAGGTCTGATAGTCAGATGCACTCTAGCTAGAATGCCTAGAATTCCAGCAAAACCTGCCCAACATGTTGCTAGGTGGCAACTTTTTTTAAAAAAGAATAATCCTAATTGTGTTATACATGATCCCCCCAAACTGGCATTTAGATTGGAAACATAGAATTGACCTCAGAACATATAAATATTATATAAATATTATACCAGGAGTGCCCAAACTACGGCCTGGGAGCCGGATCCAATCCCTGACGCCAATTCATCTGGCCCGCAATGCCATCATCACTCCGAGAAGTGGAAGTAAAACGCACCCATATGGGCCTGTTTTACTTCCGCTTCCAGGAACGACGAGGGTATTGTAGACTGGATGAATTGGTGCTGAGGGCTGGATCTGGCCTCTTGGGCCATACCGACCAGCCCCCTGAACCACGTGACTGGACCACGGTGCGACTGAACAACAAAAGTTACCTTATTCCATATTGTAGTACAGAGCAGTGCTCTTTTGATTGTACAGTATTTCATTGATTGATACTAGTGTTCCGTGGAATTATCCTGTTATAAATAAGGTGGTAAACAACATTGGAAAGAGAGTGCCAAATGGTGCAATTAAACTACAAGTGAGCACCAGGCAGGGATCCCCAGATGTTGTTAGACTGATGTACCCATAATTTTTAAATATTTTTCCTATGGCTGGAGGATAACATGGGCCAAAAATATCTGGAGAGTCATGGCTGCCTTGAACATTCAGCCAATATTCTTGGCTATTAATATTAGAGTGCTGTTTCACCCTTTTCTGATGTTTTACCAATAAACGCCTTCCTTGCTTGAACCAAAGCCAAGTACTGTTACTGCAGAAGCCGGCCGCATATGATCTCTGCTTATTAGCGGCCTTGAGTGCCATAGTCCTCTAGCTCTACAAATTAACCCTATGTTATAGAAGAAATGAGATATCCACTGTGGTGAAGTGGATAGAGTGACGGACTAGGACTCCGGAGGTCTGGGTTCAAATCCCTGTTTATCCATGGAAGCTCACAGTGAAACTGATAAAAACGCTCCTTAAATGCTTTACTTATCTTGAAAGCCGTGTTAGAGTCACTATATAAGTCAGTTCCAATTTGAAGCACATAACAATATAGAAAGGATGCTCAGTTTCAGCTTCCAAAGAGCAGCTTTCCCCTAACAAACTGCTTAACAGTATATTGGGAGGAGGAGTACAATGTGATGGGATCTTTTGTAAAGTAAGAGCTGTAGTTGTGTTGTATACCACCATTTGTTAACCCTGGAATAAATAAATGCAATAAGCATAATAAAATCCCACTCTTTCTTTTTACATTGCTACACATTTGTGAGAGAACCATTATGAACAGGTTACTGGGGATATACATAGCAGTATCCCAAACTGTCCTTCCATCATAACTTAAAAATGGAATAAGATGAAATCTCACAAGCCAAATGCAGGCTTGTACCAAGCATTTGCTTCCTGCCTCTGTGCAGAGAAGTAGCTTCCTGTATTCAATATGCTTTTGGTACCAGTATGAATACTTGGAGGCCACAACCGGTAATACCAGATGTAGCACTGGCATTTTTCACGTGAAGGGATGTGAAGGACTTTTCTGGTGGTGGGTTGAATACAGAAGTGCCTGGCATCACTGATACTGCAGCAAAGTACTCTGTAAATTCATAATAATAGCATTAGATGAGCATTTTGGTTCTACAAATGTTACATGCAGGCACACTAATCAATGTTATAGAGTTGATGGCATTGTAATGTGCTGCTTTCGACTTATGGAGACCCCAGAAGGTTTTCAAGATATGTGAGATGTTCAAGTCATAGTTCACCATGTCCACTTCCTGCTGATTTTCCAATGGCTGTGCAGGGATTTGTACCCAGGACTCCTTTGTCCTAGGCTGACAGTCTACTTACTATGCCACACTATAGGTAAAGGTAAAGGTCAACCTTGCTCAAAAGCCAGTCATATCCAACTCTAGGGTTCAGTGCTCATCTCTGTTTCATAGCCAAAGAGTCAGCACTGTCTGCTTCTGCAGATGTTTCCATGGTCATGTGGCAGGCATGACTAGACATTGGAGTGCACTGAATGCTGTTTACCTTCCCACCAAAGTGGTCCCTATTTATCTACTTGCAATTTCTTGCTTTCCAACTGCTAGGTTAGCAGGAGCTGGGACAAAGACGGGAGCTCATTCCATCCTGCAGTACTCGGGAATTGAACTGCTGACCTGCTACCTTCCAGTCAGCGTCTTAGCCACTTGAGCTACTGCAGTCCCTTCTATGACCTAGAAAATAAGTGTGTAAGTTGTAGTGTGCCCGGTCTTAAGACATTTAGGAATCAGAGGTCTAGGGTAATTTTTTTAAAAGTATATTTTATGATGTGGTGATTTATATTGTGATTTATTTGCTGTTATGTGATTTATTTACTGTTATGTGATTTATTTGCTGTTATGATTTGCATTTTAGTTAGCCGCCCTGAGTCACATAGTCAAGTGGGTGGCATATAAATGTGAATAATAATAATAATAATAATAATAATAATAATAATAATAATAATAATAATAATAATAATAATAATAATAATAATAATAATAATAATAATAATAATAATAATAATAATAATAATAATAATAATAATAATAATAATTCACAATACTGACAAGAGGTCAATGCATATCTCATTGTAATTTGATGCATTTGCACACACACACCCCACCTGACCTCTTCGTTCTTCAAGAAGCCACACAAAAAATGTTTATCGTGCCATAATACATTAAGGCAGACTTTGTATTCAGCAACTGGAGAGTTTCTCCGAGCCTAGGACAGAAACACAGAGGGATGCCATGCTGGCCATCTCATGAAGCTAGGTGAATCTCCTGTCTTAGGAGGATGAAGCATAAAAGATGTCCCAAACTGCTTTAGGACACAGTTTGCAATAGAAAATTACTACTCCCACTGTTCTGAATCCTCCGTCTTCTTAAACACACTGTACTTTGTTTTTATTCTTAAAAATATATTCTACAGCATGCTATGATATGAGTGGGTTTGGGACAAGCAATTAGTTCCTCCTTTTTCTATTCTGTGTTTTTCAACTTCAAACTTTTGTTTTAAAACCAGGTAATGCAGACAGTGGTTAAGACACTGAGCTTGACAACTGGAAGGTGGCAGGTCAGCAGTTTGAGATCCGGCTGTTGCATGACTAAGTGAGCAAGAAATTGCAAGTAGATAAATAGGTACCACTTTGGCAGGAAAAGTAACAGTGTTCCATGCACTCTGGCATCTAGTCATGCCACGGGAATGTCTTCAGACACAGACAGCGCTGGCTCTTTGCCTGTAAATGGAGATGCCACTGCACCCTAGAGTCGGACATGACTGGCTTTCGAGCAAGGGGTTCCTTTACCTTTACCTTCAATGCAGACAATAGACACTGTTATATTTTACAGTACTTAAAAGGAGGAAGGTATTCATGTGAAGGAGGAGAAGGCATGTCAGAATATACATGTACTTACCCGGTTAACTAAAGTTATGTGCATAGGGGTCTCTGAGGAAAATATATACAGTATACTTTTTTTACCACATGCATAATCTTCTATGGAGAGTTGTCAAGCTGACAGGAAAAGATTCTGGACTGGACTAGTGTTATGCTTTCAGCAGCTGGAAGGAACAGGTGTGACTTTGGGCAGTGTGGAAGTAAATACAATTGTGCCCTATTATCAGCTGCAAAATAAACTGTGGTTAATTCGATTTCAGCAGCAGAGTCCATGGGTTTTTCTTCTGCTGTCAGCAATGCATCACCCGTTCAGCTCATGGAGACTCAGTTTTGGCCACACCCTTTTTCTAGGACAGAAATAAATGTCCTAACATGCATTAGGCACCTAATTATCTCAGCTGGAGGAGATGAAAAAAGCCGGTGGGTGGGTGGGGAGGAAACGGACATGGTCCGGGACAGCCAGAAGGTACTAGGTTGAAGAAGATCTTGGGCAAGGAAAGGTGTTGGGGAAGGAAGTCATTGCTAGGCTCTAATCCTCACCTGAGAAGTTCTGGACATTTCAAGACTGCACCATAAGGCTTTGCAAGACCGAGGAAGGGCTTAAGCAGGTAGGGAGAAATCTTACCTTTTGCTTCAAAAGCAATAATGGAGAGGCTACTCTGGGAAAGCTTTGGAACACTGTGCATGATGAAGCATGGCATCTTCTAAATGCTTATACATTATGCATATTTGAGGGGACGGGTGTTAGATGGCTCAGTGGTGGACCTTGAGAGTCCAAAGAGAGATCTTAACCAGGCTAAAATTTGGAAACTGAGGATCAGCCAGCATTTGGCAATGCACAGATGGGGAGCAGGATTCGGCAGCAGAAAGCACATCCACAGGACTCACTAACAAATCCAGTTCCCACTCCTGGGCAGTTTCCCCCCTATCTGTGAAGGGATCTGATATGGTCAGGAGGCTGTGAGTGAACATGGTGAAACATGGCAAGGGGAAGGCAAAAGGCCAAATCCCAAAGAAGAGATTGTGCAAAATGAGATCATGAGCTCCACAATTATAAGAGGCTGTGGTCACATCATGTAGACAAGAGAATGGCCCTAAATGGTGAGGGTCAAGTAAGAAAAGGAGGAACCTAATAGTTATCTGCTACATTCTGATATGTGCAATGGCTGAAGAGATGACACGGTGTTGCCGAGGCTTCTCAATTTGATTTGCTAAATCAGGAGTTCTCAACCTTTTTAAGCCAGGGCCTTCAGACAGCTTCAGGAGCTGGATGGCCATTTTGCCTATCCTTCACCACATGGAACTTCCTGGTGTGGTGGAGGCGGTGGGGGGCCCCCACATTAAATGGTGCCGTGGGCTGCATCTGGCCCACGGGCTGCATGTTGAGAATCCCTGTGCTAAATGAACATTTCATTCACCAAAGGACATATATTTCCCGATTCCATATTTTACTAGCACTTCTCTGTTGAAAGCTGACAGGATAGCTCAATGAATTAAGCAGAGCCAGAGGCTGAGAGTTCAGTTCCCCACTGTGCATTCCAGAGAAGCTAGTCTGTGTGGCCCTGGGCAAGCTGAACAGTCCCAGGATGCCCCCTACATAACTGAGTATCCTATCCTATGTCCAACACTCAGCAAACCATTTCTGAGCATATTCTGAGTATATATTCTGAATATACTTAGAAAACTCTGAAAAGGGTTACTATAAGATACTAAACGTTAAAAAAAATTGACTTGAGAGCTTGCAAATATTATTCTCTATTGTAAGCTCTGTATATACTATGAGGCCAACCAATTGTAACTATTGTGTACATTGAAAGAACAGATGGGGGGTGGGGGAAGGAAGATACTTCATTTACAAAAATAAACACATGCACACGGCCTTTGCTCAGGTTCAGTTTCACTAAACTACAAGCACCTGTGCAAATTAGAGAGTCCTTCATAAAGAAAATGGCCAGAGGAGTCACCAGAATAATTAGATGTCAAAGTGGAAACCGAGCTGCAGAATGTGAAAAAAAAGTGATCTGCAATGCCAACTGAAGGGCAGTTGGGTGTATAATAGCAGTAGCCTTGAGAATTGAGAGTTGTTTGGTGTTTGCTCACTCCATCCAGAGAGGGAAAGTGTTTCTGGCATAGAAACGTTATACTGTATAAGGATTAGTCATTTACTTAGCGAATCTCTTGTCCTGTCTCCAACACTCCATTACTTGAAATGTTTTTGAACAAGGCTAGACGCCCCCACACAGGGGGGAAGCAAGCTGGGGGAGAATTTAAAATGTGTAGTATTGTTGGCTCTTTAACAGTAGCTCACTCGATTTAGTTTTTCAGGAGAGCTTCCCCTTGGGATCTCTTGTGGCAGTAAGTAACATAGGCAGACTCTCAAGGCATTCCGGTTGAAGTTCTTTAGGAGGGCAGTGCCAAAGAAATCTGCCAAGCAACTCCCTGACTGTTCTTGAATTATGGGCACAAATTCAAATGTCATACAGCCTAGGAAGAGACTTGTAATTTGAATAAGAAAAATCAAGAAGGCAATTATATACTCCTAAGCTTGGAAATGGCGAGAAGGAACTGGATTCTTTGATCAGACCAGCATTGCCCATCTGTTAGTTTAAATTCCTGGGTTGGTTTCTGGTTTTGGGAGACTGTGTCATGTTTTTAAACACCAGCCATGTACAAGATTTTGGAATGGGTGAATATTTTGTTTCATACAATATGAAATAAGACCTTGTTAGGGTTCACAAATGTCTTCAGAAATTCAATGGAAAGAACTTGATTTTAAAAAAGGTGTTGCAGAAAGCGCAACTGAAGATCCATTTCTGATAAGATTGGAGGTTATATGGCCTTCCTTTGTACAAATGGTTAACGTGCCTGTTGTGTTCTAATAGTGTAACCTTCTACATGTGATATCAATGTATCTGAACCAATGTAACCTTGCCAATGAGTAACAATGTAACCTTCAGCTGTATCATATAAACCCTGTAATAGGACGCGAGCTAATGACCACCAGCTGGCAGCAGCGAGCGTCCAAGCTCTCTTGGTTCAAACCCATCAAAGACCGCAGCGCGGGAAGCTTCCTGCCGCTACCTACACCTGGACAAGAAGGGCGTGACCAACCATGACGTCACGCGGACCAGTAGCCAACGGGCTACCGTGGAGCCACATTCAAACATGTTCCTACCATATATATAGAGCTGTTCGTCCGCCATTACCTCATGTTCCCTCTGTCCACCATGCAATAAACCTGAGTTAACCCAGCCTTTGGCTGTGCCTTGTGTCTTGACTCTCATACACCAAATTGGCGACGAAGGTGGGATGATGGATCCCCACGGAGCCAGGACACAGAGCGGGTTCAACATCACCAAACCGCAAGACTGGGAGCTTTTTGAGATGGACTTCCAGGCGGCACTGGTGGAGCTCAAAGTCAAAGAAGACGACGAGGAAAGGAAGAGGGCCATCCTCACCCGCATGCTTGGGATGGAAACCAAGCGGACGCTGGTGGGCATCCTTGCACCGAGGAAGATGAGCGATTTCAAAGCCGGTGACATCATGAAAATGCTGCGTGAGCGTTTCCGGCCCTCGAGGGCAATGTTTCCCGCTCGGAGTGCGTTTTGGAGGCGAGTTCAAGCGCCGGACGAGTCGGTAGAAGCCTTCGTAACGGCTATGAGGGTAGCCGCCGCCCCCTGCAAATGGGACCACATCCTAGAGATGGCCCTCAGGGACGGAGTGCTGTGTGGCCTGAAGGACAAGGAAGTACAGCGCAGCTTGATGAACAAGGAGCCACCACCCACACTGGAAGAGGTTGTAGAGGCCGCGGAAGCCGCGGAATCCACGAATGCTGGAGTAGACGAGATGCACAAGTGGCGTGAGTGGCGTCCGAGGGCCGGCAAAGCGGAAAACTCGTCGCACGGGAAGTCCGGTCAGTCGGTGCATGCAACCCGACCGACCTCGAAATCGTCTTCAGAAAGCAGCAATGGCGAGGAGGTCCAGAAGGTCCGGAGAGGCGGGCGCCGCTGCGATGGTTGCGGAGCGGCCCATGAGCGCGTGAAGTGCCCATTCAGGAAAGCCGAGTGTTTCAACTGTGGACGTCGGGGGCACATCGCCAAGGCGTGCAAGAAGCGGAAAGAGGACCGGAGACAGTCACAAGACCGCTCAGCCAGACCGGACCGTCCAGCGAGATCCAAAGATGGCGCCCGGGCCACGAGGAAGCAGGACGGCGTGGGCCGCATCTCGGACGACAGCGAGGGCGACGCTCCTGTGTTCAGCGTGTCTGCGGGACAGCCCCATTACTTTGTTGAGGTACTAGTACAAGGGACCCCCATTAGGATGGAAGTTGACTCGGGGTCCTCCTATTCTATAATTCCCCAGAGAGAGTTCTTGAAAATTGACCCCCACGTGCGGCCCAAACTTAAGGCGTTGAGAGCCACACTACGGGACGTACAGGGGAACAGCATTCCGGTGTTGGGGGTCGGAACATTCCGGGTCCGTTTTAAGAGACATTCTGCGGAACTTCCCCTAGTGGTGCTAAAGGGGGGGAGTTGTAGCCTCCTCGGAACCCAGTGGTTTCAGCCCTTAGGTCTGTTCATAGGGGGGGTGCATGCCGTAGGCGAGGACCCAATACAAGCGGCGTGTGACGCACACCCCGCTGTGTTTAAAAGTGGACTGGGAAAGTTCAAGGGACCCCCTGTAGCCTTCGACTTAGATCCGGAGGTCCGCCCGATAAGACTTAAACCGCGCAGGGTACCGTTCGCACTAAAGGACAAAATAGAGGCGGAACTGGACAAACTGGTGGGTCAAGGGATTCTTGTTCCTGTGGATTCCGCGGAGTGGGAGACTCCAATTGTAACAGCACTGAAGGCTAACGGGGAGGTGCGCATTTGCGCTGATTATAAGTGTACCATTAATAAGGCAATCCGCCCTAATGCATACCCGGTGCCAGTGGTCAGCCACCTTCTGGCCAGGCTGAATGGGGGAAAGTGTTTCGCTAAACTCGATTTAGCACAGGCCTACCAGCAACTCCCGGTAACCCCCGCCACAGCGGCGGCACAAACTATAGTCACACATAAGGGGGCGTTCCAGGTGTCGAGGTTACAGTTCGGCGTGAACTCGGCACCTGGCATTTTTCAGTCGCTTGTGGAACGCCTCCTGAAGGGGCTGGAGGGGGTGTTGCCATATTTTGATGACGTGTTGATAACGGGGGGAAGTAAGGCCGAGCTGGCCCACAGATTGGATAAGGTCCTGACCGTGTTCGAAAAAGCGGGGCTGCGACTGAGAAAAGACAAATGTGTATTTTTCGAAACAGAGGTTGAGTTTTTAGGGTTCCGTGTCACACCCGAGGGAATTAGGCCGTCCAAGTCTAAGGTAGCCGCCATTAAGAAAGCCCCTCGCCCCACTTCCAAAACCGAGCTACAGTCGTTTCTGGGGCTTCTCAATTTCTACCATACCTTCCTTCCACGGAAGGCGTCTGTTGCCGAACCGCTCCATCGGTTACTTAAAAAAGAGGTAAAGTGGCAGTGGGGTGACGAGCAAGAAAGAGCGTTCACAGAGTTAAAGCAACTCCTCACATCCGAGGCAATCCTGACACATTTCGACCCCAAACGGCCCATAGTTTTAGTCTGCGATGCATCCCCGGTGGGGGTGGGGGCGGTGCTTTGCCACGTGTTGAACGACGGAAGGGAGGCCCCGATAGCATTTTATTCAAGGTCCCTGTCCCAAGCGGAACGGAATTACGCACAGACCGATAGGGAGGCATTAGCGATAGTAGCGGGAACCAAGAAATTTCACGACTTTCTGTATGGTCGGCCGTTCAAGGTCGTTACCGATCACAAGCCCCTGTTAGGAATATTCACTGCAAATAAGCCCACGCCACAGATCCTGTCCCCGAGGATGCTGCGGTGGGCTATTTTTCTTAACGCATATCAACATGAGTTAGAATACCGGCCAGGGAAGGAAATCTGCCATGCAGACGCGCTCTCGCGGTCACCGTTACCCTTGTCGGACGACCAGAAGGCAGGGGCAAGAAGAGACCGCCAGGTATTATTAATAGAGGTTTTGGAGTCACCCCCGATAGTACCGGCCGACGTTGCCAAGGCGACCGGAAAGGATAGAACACTAGAGAAAGTATGCTCGTGGGTGCAGAAGGGGTGGCCGGCGTCATCCCCAGGCGCGGAATTCGACCCATTTTTCCGAAAGCGAGTAGAATTGTCTTTAGAGAGGGGGTGCCTTTTGTGGGGCCAACGGGTGGTGGTTCCTACGTCCCTGCGGCCGAAGGTGCTAAAGCTGTTGCACGTCAGCCACCCGGGAATCGTCCGCTCCAAGGCGTTGGCCCGGAGTTACTTCTGGTGGCCCCAGCTGGACGCCGACATAGAGCATTTGGTTGGCACTTGTGAGGCATGTCAGTGCTCCCGACCGGAGGTGGCCCGCCTCCCGCACAGGGAATGGGACGCAGCAAGGGGACCGTGGTCCAGGGTACACGTAGATTTTGCTGGCCCGTTCCGAGGAACCATGTTTCTCCTGGTGGTGGATGCATACTCAAAGTGGCTGGAGGTCATCCCGGTAAAGAGCACATCCTCCGCCGCTACCATTCGCCAGCTAAGGAGGGTCTTTTCCACGTTCGGTTTACCCGACACTTTGGTCAGCGATAATGCCAGTTGTTTCACGTCCGCTGAGTTCGCAGCATTCATGGAGGCAAATGCAATTCGGCATGTCACATCCGCACCGTTTCACCCGGCCACGAATGGCCAAGTGGAACGGTTGGTGCGCACCACAAAAGATGCGCTGCGGCGCATGGGCTCGGGAGATCTAAATCACCAAGTTTGTCAATTTCTATTAGCATACAGAGTGACCCCCTTAGCGTCTGGATACTCGCCGGCTGAGCTGCTGATGCGGAGGAAACTGACGACGCTTTTGTCCAGGTTGGACCCGTCGAGGGTCGAGGACAAAGGGAAGAACATAGGTTTAGCGGTCTCGAAAGGTTTCGGCATAGGCGATCCTGTACACTGCAGGAACTATGCCAACGCAGGCCCAGCCTGGGTGCCAGGGACGATAATAGAACAGACGGGGCCAGTGTCATATCGGGTGGAAACTAGCACCGGCCTCCTCTGGAGGAGGCACGCTGACCAACTGAGGCACCGAGTGAGTGAGGGGCCGATCAGTGGGGCTCAGCGACAGGATTCAGTGATAGGGTTCTCCCCCACCCGTTTAGCCCAAGGGGGAGACAGAGAGGGACACCAGTCCGAAGGCAGGAGGGAAAGCAGTGAGCCCGACTCATATCCTTTTGATACCCCAGTTCTATCCGAGCCCGGGGGGAGGGAAAAGGAGTGTGCGGCCGCCGCTGCCGCTTCCCCCGAATCCGATTTTGATTTTGATTTTGCTAGCCGGGGGGCTTTTTTGGAGTGTTCCCCCACCCATCCAAGCGAGAAGAGGGGTTTTTCGTTAGCCCCCAGTGCCCCCGGTTATTCCCAAGCAAAGCATACACCTCCCAACAAAGCCGCAGAGCCGCGGCAAACCACTAACAAGTCATCCTCTCCGATTGCAGGGCAGGAAGCCAGGGAGCAAGGAGGAGGGAGCGAAGCCGGGGCAGGGCAGCCCGCGCCGAGACCCCAGCGTGTTCGAAATAAGCCATCTTGGCTGAGAGACTTCGTCTCATCCTAGGGGGGAGGAGTGTTGTGTTCTAATAGTGTAACCTTCTACATGTGATATCAATGTATCTGAACCAATGTAACCTTGCCAATGAGTAACAATGTAACCTTCAGCTGTATCATATAAACCCTGTAATAGGACGCGAGCTAATGACCACCAGCTGGCAGCAGCGAGCGTCCAAGCTCTCTTGGTTCAAACCCATCAAAGACCGCAGCGCGGGAAGCTTCCCGCCGCTACCTACACCTGGACAAGAAGGGCGTGACCAACCATGACGTCACGCGGACCAGTAGCCAACGGGCTACCGTGGAGCCACATTCAAACATGTTCCTACCATATATATAGAGCTGTTCGTCCGCCATTACCTCATGTTCCCTCTGTCCACCATGCAATAAACCTGAGTTAACCCAGCCTTTGGCTGTGCCTTGTGTCTTGACTCTCATACACCAAAGTGCCCAAATAATAATTTGATAGCAGGCAGGACGTTTCCTTATTTGTTTAGCTGGCTAGCTAGCTCAGTGGATTTGGTATCTAGCTGCAGAGCCAGAGGCACGGAGTTTGATCTGTGCATCCCAAATGAGCCAGCTTGTATGGTCTTGGGTGAACTGCACCCCAAGGAAAAGAGATTCATAAACCAGTTCTGAGTTACTCTTTGCCTAGTAAAACCCTGAAAAGGGTTAACATAAGTCAGAATTTAAAAGAAGAAGAATTTGTTGTTGCCTTGCATTAACAAAAGGCTAATTTATGCTAGAGGTTACAGGAAGATTAATTAGGGTCGACAGTAAAAAAGAGACTCAAAGAGAGCTAGTGGCAGAAAGTTTTCAAGGAGCAATTGTAACTAAATAATTACAGTATGTACCATTAGATTGATTCTAACTTATAGTGACCATTGGCAGGTTTTGCAAAGTATAGCATAATTTGAAGTGGTTTACCATTTGCCTCTTCTTTGCTTGCCCTGGGACTGTGCAGCTTGCCCATGGCTACAAAGACTGTCTGTTCACCTACAAGGCCAAAGATGAGATGGCTAGATGGCATTGTAGACATAATAGGCACAGAGCTGGGCGGGCTGAGGAAGATGGTGGAGAACAGAGGTGCCTGGAGGGAATGGTCCATGGGGTCACAAAGGGTCGGAATAGACTGTGCGACTGAACAACAACAACACCCTATTATAACCAAACAAGAGCCTGGTCTGTAGCAGCCATGGTGACTGCACATCTGTTTTGAATTTTGGCACCCATGGTACATATAGCATCAGAGAAACCAGATATGGTGCTAATCTGCAGATGATCTCTTATAGTGCCACCATACTGTAGTGGCAGACTTTGATTTGCTTGAAATGTCCCATTTTGTGAAAGAAGGAATGGATGGAAGCCATTGTCTGAAATATGTGATGGACATTGCTCTGGACAGGTACAATATCACACAAAACAAAAATCAATACAATGATATTGAAGACTTGGAAGTTTTATGCATGTAGGCTTCACCCCTTGTCCTTTGCGATCTCTGGATTAATAATGCTTGTGTGCCTTCAAACTCTATGAGATCATCATCTCAAAAATTCTTGCCTGCATCCTTCACGCTCCAAGGATAAGGGTTACATGTCCCAAGACTCCTGAGGTCAGTCCCTGAAAATAGTTGCTACTGATATAGTGATATATCTCTTGTGCCACAGAGGAGGAACACAGTCAATATACTTTTAATCCAGCATTTTTGAGGTGAGATATGGAAGAGGAAGTCTGTATAAATGAAAATAGAAGTTCCAGGGATTCTTCTGGATACACTGTCTTTATTTGCACAGGTCCTAGCCCTCTACTGCTTTCCCATCCTTGCACTTCCAAAGAGTCACAAAGGATTCTGGGAGGTGGCAGTATTTAACCATTTTGCACACTGTAGCCAGGTCTGCTTCAAACTCTTACAAAAGCTTGTGCAAATAGCTGTGGTCAACTCACTGGACACCTTGTTTTTTGTGGTCCCTATGAATCACACAAATGGGGTTTGCATCCTCCATGGTTGAGGAGCTTTCAGCAACAACTTCACTCTTCCACTGCACATCCCAAAGAGCTCCTTCCAGATCTTTTCCAGCTTGTGAACCAACTGAAGTGGTAAATCTTTCTCCAAGGGTGAATTATAGTGTAGCACATTCCCTTCTTCAGAACCAAACAGATTCTGAAGAGTCCAACGGTTGGACCAAGAGGACTATTCACCAAGGTCTGAACATTCCAATTAATGGTTCTTTGGATACTACTGCAGCTGGCCTCACAAATCTCATCACTGTTGACATCATTTAAGACTCCTAGTGCACAACCACTCATCATGGGGTGATTGTGCTTGCCATGACATTTGTGATATCCCTCTTTGTCACTATACCTCCCCATACCAAAATTATTTGAAACATTATGGCTACTCATCTTCTTCTTCCTCTCAAAGAGATTTATGCACCATTGCCCTTCAGTGTTACGACACTCTGTTCAAAAAGAGTTGTTCTCTAACACCAAAGCTTTAGAAATGTTGATTTCCCTCTTGTGAAGCGTGATGCCATCATCCTTCAGCAAAACTACCAGTCACTTCACCCTGTGTCTGTAACATCAACTTTGTTGTCATCAACTGTTCTGTCAGAGCAGATCTACCACTTTGCACACTCTAGCCAGGTCTGTTATCAGCTTGTCAAATTACACTTCATTCTAAACTATTTCCCTTTCTTCCCACATTAGTTTCTATTTCTTTGACATCAATCTCTTTCGTCTAAGACATTTATGCCCTACTCTCCATATTAGAACCAACAATAAAACAGGTTGAAACTTGTATTGACCATTTAAATGTGCATCAGCATGGATGACAATGACTCAGCTTTTGACACTGATGACTTGTGGTCATCACTGTTGTCTCTGTTACCTCTGGTCTTCCTGATCCAGGTACTGGACATACCACTCCATTCTCTTCTTGATGACATTCAGTCTTTTACAATTAAATACTTAGAATATCTAAATCACTACTGCTACATGTGAAGGTCCTGCCTTTTCCAGTTGCTAATCCAATTTCCAGCAGGGTTTAATGCATCTCATAGATATTGGCAAACAAAGATACTTGCCTGCCTGATGAAGAAAGCTTGCAACCTTTTTTTAAATGATCCAAATAAAGGTATCAGCCCCCTCCTGCATTCTTTGAATTTTTTTAATGACTCTTAGATATTGGTTCATTTCCCTCCTTTGCTAGTCTTTCAACCCTGTAATCAATTGAAGTTCACTCAGGCATCAACTTCTAGTTTATACAATACTAAGTTTCATCTAGACAATTCCATCTTCCTTCTCTCATTGATAGAAAGCATACAAGATCAGAAAAATGAATATTTCTGCACTACCACTAAATTTTCTCATCATCTTTACTTTCATTTTGCCCTCAATGGCATGATCTTTCATTTCAAAGTACTTCCTTTTGGATTTGCATGATGTCAAGTATCTTTAAGAAATGTATGTTGCTAGCTGCAGCCTCCCTTGAGTAAGGTGCAAGCGACATTATAATTCTTCTGTATATCAATGCTTGTTTGCTCCTGGTAGTATTTTGGTATATTCTTTGAAAAATTGGGATGTCATGTTTTTATGCCAACATGTTTAGAACAGCCGGGGGTCATTTACGGCAGTGTTCTGTGCATGCGCAATTTACTTCTGCTTCCAAATGGGAGGAACCACAAGACTGTCACACTTGACCATATGACCGGCCCATGGGTTGACAAGTTTGGGCACCCTTGGAGTAAACCATACAGCCAACAACTCAGCCTGGCTCCCTAAAGGAGTTACCAATGGCTATGGGTGGATGAGCCCCTTTAGGTGGGGATATGGTCCTCTTTGGTGGCAATGCCACTGGAAACCATCATATTGGGCCCAACGGAAAAATGAGCCATGCCAGATGGACTGGCTCTGAAGGAACACCTTGATAATATCCTCAAGGCTGCAGTAGTCCAATGCAGTCCCAGTGTTAAAACCTGGATGTCTCATTTCATGTGTGCCACAGGAGATGGCTCCGTGATCTCAGTGTGTGGGTCACTTCATGGCAAATTCATGCCATTGACATTTTTCCTGAGACACATCCATCAACTATGGAAATCATTTAGCAACATATCAATCTTACAACCTTGATGAAGTTGTTCACTTTGATGATGTTGTTCACTTCATCAAGGATTCTGATTCAATTTGCAGACACATCCTACTATTAGATACCAAAGTAGTAACAGCAGAAGCTTTACACAAATATGTAAAGACTAAACGATGCTTACTTTCCTTTACAACATGTTTCCTGTCCCAGACCCAGAGATGGCAATCAGGAGAGAGCAGCACACGCCAGCCAGTGGCACAGAGAAACAGAATGGAGAAGAATTTGGTATGTTAGACTTGGTTGACATTTTCTTCTATGTGAATCAAATTCTGAGGAATGGGATTTTATACAAGCCAGAAAGAACCATCTGGAGAACCTTTTGATCATGCTAGAAAAGATACCAAACTCATAATTAAAAACTGGTAAAGGTTTTCCTTCTAGTAAGTCAATTGCTTCAAAGCTATGTGCCTGAGCAATCAGACTTGCCAATGAAGCCATTATTTGTGTGTCAATTGGCAATCACTAAAGAAGAGTGAGTTAAATTGCAACTGATGGAGGTATTAGGATAAACAGTTATCTTTCATCTCTTGTGGGGTGTCTCCTTTTAATGGTTCAGTGAGACTTACTTCTGAATAGTTGTACTGTCACTTATTTTAGCCTTGCTCTTCTGCAGATTCTTCTGTTTTACACCCTTTTATTCCTCCAGATGTGCAGCTAGACCTGGGAAAGAAGGTCAGTGTCCCTCAGGATCTGATGGTAGAAGAGCTCTCCCTGCCAATAACCAAGGGTTCCAGACTTTACCAGGAGAGGCAGAAGAGGATGGAGAAATTTGTGCTGAAGCATCCTACCGGTTTCCAGTTGGTGAGTCATGGTATCATCTGAATCGGGAGGGGAGATAGAAAGTCCTTCTAAAAACAATCCTTACCTGAGTCAATAGCAGCAGAAGAGGGGAAGACAGGCAACTGGTTCTCAGCTCTAGTTTCACCTGTAAGGTCATAGTCTAATCAAAAAGTGGATAAGCTTTGTCTCTCCAGATATTTTGGACAGCAGCCCCCATAAGCCCATACCACTGACCATGCTGAGTAAGGGGCTGGTGAGAGCTGTAGGACTAACTTTCACAACTGGATTAAAACACAGGTTACCCATTTTCGAAGTCTGAAAGACTGACTCCTCCCAAGAAAGATGCAGGGGTGATTTGTAGATGCTTGTGCTTTCTGCAGCATAAGCCAGAATGGGCACCAGTGGCTGACGCAACTGGGCCTTCCAAAACAGGGTGAGCTGCACTCCGTGCTGCAACTGAAAAGGATCTGCCATGTGTCTCACCAGGCCAAACCTCTGGTGGCAATAAGAGGTGTTCCTCTGATGACCACAGTGGGTGGCCAGATTCACATGGGGGAACCAATTCTTCAAAAATTCTGATTCCAAACATTTTGGGGGTTGTTCCCAAAGAGCATTAGAAATTAAAGCTCTAGCAATGACTGTGCATCCTTGGAGAACTAGAGGATAACATGGGGATCAGAAGCCAAGGGTGAGGACTGCTCTCAGTTATACCATTTGGAAGTCAAAGCCTCTGTGCCTTCAGGTCATCTTCTCAATGAGTTTTATGAGATAGCCAAGAATGGCTATGGCTAGGTGTTGCACGGGCAGACTTATACTGGAGGGGTGGCCTTCTAGGTGGACAGTCATGTGGTCTAAGCCAGAAATAAGGAACCTCCAATCCAGGAGGCTGCATTGACTCCCCCTACCTAGAACCTATGAGAGGCTGTGTCCTCCTGCTAACAGTACAACTAATGCCCAAAACCTACTGCCCCCAGCAAAACTTGCATGTCCACTAGCATGATCAAAATCCCAGTGAAACATAGCACATGGAGAGCATGCACAGCAGACTCCTGTTCCAATTCTTTCTGGAGACAAAGTGGGTGTTCCCTGTGCATCATGTTTCCCAGCAAGATGACAGAAATGGTGATGTCACTGGAAGTTTGAGAATCTGTGGCAGGGACTGGGTGATGTAAATAATATGGGGGTAGAGTTGGGGCTGCATTTGACCTGAAAATGATACATTGCCCACCCCACTGTGACAGCCAGATTATTTACAAGCCACTGCAGAACACGTTATTTCAGTAGGTCAGGTTTGTAAGTTCAGAGCCAGCATGCTCTCGGCCTTTGTCGCCCTCACTGTCCATGTCAAGAATGAATGCTTCCCCCCCCCCTCTGCCCCCTCTTGTTCTCTTTGCAGATGTCAAGAAGAACAGCTGGAGAAGAAGGAAGCTCAAGCCATGGTGATGTGGGAGCAGCAGAAGGACAGATGGTCTCTGAATATTGCTTGGAAGGGGTGGAATGGGGATAGCCAGAGTTGCAGAAGACAAGCGTCTTTTCACATAGATCTGATAGGGTGGGCCTTCATTGACAGGTGTCCTTTAATTGAAGGACTGTCTGGTAGAGGAGGACAAGTCCCCTGAAGTTATCCACTAGCACACAGGAAGAGCACAGCAGGATGTGCAGCCAGGCACACAGATTATACAGTCACCCTCTTCTCCACTACAGGGAGATGCGGAATATTCCTATTTAAATTTCAAGTTATTCTCTCTGAATTTGAGTTTATATATGAATCACATGAGGGCTGCAGTGGCTTGGTGGTTAAGAAGCTGAACTTGATGATCAGAAGGTTGACAGATCAGCAGTTCGAGACCCGAGTGCTACACAATAGAGTGAGCTTCCATCATCTGCCCCAGCTCCTGCCAACCTAGCAGTTCAAAAGCCAGAAATTGTGGGCTGTGGCGGCTTAGTGGTTAAGAAGCTGAACTTGATAACTGGAAGGTCGGCAGGTCAGCAGTTTGAGACCCAAGGGCTGCACAATGGATTGAGCTCCCGTCTCTGACCCAACTCCTGCTAACCTAGATGTTTGAAAGCAAGAAATTGCAAGTAGATAAATAGTTACCACTTTGGTGGATTACATGCCTGCACATGTCCACAGAAACGTCTGCAAACATAGACAGTGCTGGTTCGTTGGCTATAAAAGGAGATGAGCACTGAACCCTAGAGTCAGATATGACTGGCTTTCGAGCAAGGATGACCTTTACCTTGACCTTTAAATAGGTACTGCTGCGGCAGGAAAGGTAACAGCGTTCAGTGCACTCTGGTGTCTAGTCATGCATGCCACATTACCATGGAAACATCTGCAGACATAAACAGCTCTGGCTTTCGGGCAAGGGAGACCTTTACCTTTACTATAAAACACATAACCCCTAAGTATACAGAACTCTCTCCCAGCTCCCACAGCACTGCAGAGGCTTAGTGGTTAAGACGCTGCACTTGGAGAATACCTAAGTGCTGCACGATACCTAAGTGCTGCATGACGCATCTTGGGGACATGAAAGGAGCCTTGTTTGGGCATTCCCTGAGCGGAATTTCTCCAGCAAAAATCCTTTCAACCCAGAGTAATTTCTGACATGAAATTTACTTTCCCCACAGCTCCCCATTTTGATGATGCATTTCTTTTTAGGAGTGTGATATCTGAGTCTCCATCCTAGAAGTAATTAGAGTTAAATAACAGTATAAATGTACTATATTTATTATTCTGGTTGGTTGGATTGCTCAGTGGTTTAGGTACCAGGCTGCCAAACCAGAGGTTTTACAGACAGTAAAAACAACTGAAAACAGTGAATTATTTCAAATGGGTTGAAATAATCTAAAACATTCTCAAGATAGGTCCGTGATGGCGAACCTTGGCACTCTCGATGTTCTTGGACTTCAATTCCCAGAAACCCAAGCCCCCATGAATCCGCACAAATGGGTTTACTGTGATTCATCCAGCCCGCGCTACCCTCGTCGCTCCTGGAAGCGGAAGTAAAATATGCCCGTATGGTTAAGACTCTTCCGGGTTAACCCTTCCTCCGTACGAGTGTATTTTACTTCCACTTCCAGGAGCGACGAGGGCAGCGTGGGCTGGATGAATCGCAGTAAACCCATTCGTGCGGATTCATGGGGACTTGGGCTTCTGGGAATTGAAGTCCAAGAACATCTGGAGTGCCAAGGTTCACCATCTCAGAGCTAGGTATACTCTTGACTGAGCTCCCTGCCTAATCAAGCCGCAATCCTTGGTCCCCAAATGCTTTACCAGAGAGCCACATTTTGGCTTTTGATACCGTCTTAGTTTCTAAAGATCCCATTCTAGAAGAATTGATGTTTAAGTAACGAAAGGTGGGTGGAATCATTCTTGGGAATCTTTGTAATCAGAGACAATGTGAATAATGAAGGAACGAGTCTTCTTTTTGATTGGGATATTTTACTACAGATGCTGTAAGGGAGGAATGTCCCTGCATAGAGGCCATTGCTCTTGCTTCTAAAACAAATGTTGTCAATTGCCTGGCCAGCCTTCTGTAGGCACAGTTTTATTATCCTGTTGTCTCCCAGAAGAACCCGTCCTCACCTTTCTAACGCTCCCTCAGATAGCTTCAGGGGTCAAAAATGGCCAATTTGCCCTTCTTCCACCACATGGCACTTCCTGGTGTGGTGGAGGCGGTGGGGGTCCACATGAAATGGTGCCACAGGCCGCATCCGGCCCATGGGCCGCAGGTTGAGAATCCCTGCACTAGAGCATTTCTTTGGTGATACTTATGCTTGGTTTACTTTGTCTGCTAGTATGCCCACAATGCAGAGAAGGAGAACTATCCTGATGGAACTCACTTGGCAACCTCAGGGAAAGGGTCACCTCCCAAAATATCAAAGAAAACAAACAAAGCGCTGAATCCCAGTGACATTGCTCCAGGTAAGGACTCTTCAGTGCATCTTCATGAACCTGACCATCTAACACAAAAGTAAGATGTTGCATGAGATGTTGTCTTTCTTAAGAAGCTTGTTAGAATCTGCCCAAAGTGGTGACTTGACTAAGGAAATGGAGTCAGACTTGAGAATGTCATTTATAGCAGGAACCTGATGTGCATCCCAAAAACTGTCGGGTGGGGTGGAGCCTGGAACAAGTCATTCCTAAAAAGGCACATTGCATCCTGGTTTGACTATCTAGGAGCACATTTTCCCGTCTAAGTGTATTATGGCTCTTCCTTGTCCTGTTCTTGTCTAGAAAAGGGGTTATACCTGTGGTTCCCAACATGGATCGCATGCCCCACAGGAGACCAATTTGATTTTTATGGGGGACAATTCAGGAATGAGTTACCATATTTGCCGGCATTTAAGACACACCGGAGTATAAGAAGCGCCCTGTTATCACCAAATATAGTGGCCCTATATGCAGTACAAGATGCACTCCATTTTTCCAGTGTATTTTAAGGGGGAGAAATTGGGTTTTATATGCCAGTTTAGACCAGGGGTTCTCTACCTTTCCAAGCTGAGGACCGGGTCACACTCCCACAGACAGCTTCAGGGGCCGGATGGCCATTTTGCCCTGCCTGCACAATGGGGGCGACCTATACATTAAATAGGAACCACACATGAAACTTCTGGGTGTGGCAGAGGCATGGGGGGCACATGAAATGGTGCAGTGGGCTGCACCTGGCCTGTGGGCTGTAGGTTGAGAACCCCTGGTTTAGACCATGTTAATGGCCTTTTAGGCTTCCTCCATGTGAATAGGAGTTCATGTTTTGAATAATAAGAATTATATGTCACCCGGAGGGGGCGGGTGGCATCAGGATTTTAGAGATGCTTAGGTGGAGCATGGCCAAAAAAAGGTCGTGAAGGGTTACACAGAAAGAATCTCCTCAAAGATTGTGGTATTTTTGAACCACAATCGGACATACCCTGGTAATGGCAACCTTGTGTTGCCAGCTAATCTTTCTCACAGAACTGCAGAATGAACTCACCCAAAGTGACTTCATTTTGGCAGCTTCATGTCTGGCCTAGACATGGAAGAAAATGCTTTTTTTTGTCAGGAACTGTGAAGTAACTGGCTGTATGGGAGGCTACAGAAGTGGCAAGGATCAAGGAAATGAATAGGGTGTGTGACCCACAAAGTTTCCAAGAGAGAGCTGAAATGGCTCCCAGTTCCTCATAAGCTGTTTTTCCCTAGCGTAGAAGCAAGAAAGCCACCGCAGATCAAGGAAGTCCAAAGGGAACACAGCAAGAACCCAAGCTAGGGCTCTCTCTTGCCCTCGTAGGCTTGTGAAAGAACCCGTGTCTCTTTTCTCTCTTTCCAACATAGCGGGGACGGCCAAGGATGAGATGGCTGGATGGCATTGTGGATGCAGTGGGCACCGAGCTGAGCGGGCTGAGGAGGATGGTGGAGGACAGGGGTGCCTGGAGGTCAATGGTCCATAGGGTCGCAAGGGGTCGGAATCGACTGTGCAACTGAACAACAACATAGCGGAGAGGGAAATCACTGGCTGGATAATTTAATGGGTCAGACATCTAGGTTAGGAATGCAATCAGAATTGACTTGATGACATGCACTCATACACACCGGCATACAGAGGGGAGAGGGGGACGATGTGAAAATTGCTATTCATGCCTCCACAACAGTTACATTGGTTATGAGAGGGATCAGTGCTCCATCTCATCAAGCCCTTTATGCTATGTTTGTGTTATGATTTGCATCCAGAAATAGGTCCAAAGAACAGCAGGTGCCATTTGCTCTTAATCCCAGGTGGACTCACTATATAGTTTACAGCTTTCGGGTTGCTGGTGTCAAAGGCAGCTTAATTTTCAGTGCCCTTTGACATGCTGATGGGGCAGTATCAGAATAGTGTCCTTTTCGTGTCAACACAGCGCTTGATGAGGATGACAGCTGCAAGAGGCTGTGCTGCCTTCAAAACAGATACTCGGGGCTGAGCAAAGGGTGGAAAGAACAGCCTCTCTGTTTCTGAAGAAGTGTGAAAATCTGACATCAATGCAGCCACGGCCGACCCAACCATTTGCCAGCTTGAACTGATCACCTCAAGTGACAGGAACAGGAAGGCAGCAGCAGGGGAGCGGAGAACTGTGAGCCACATAACCAGCCTTGCACCCCCTAGCCTTCAGATGCAGCGGAGGGTCTTATCTTGTCCATATAACTGAATCAAACTGGAGGATGGCCATGTCACATTTTAGATGTATGTGTAGAAAAGGTGACCATTTATTCTTCACTTTTGCCAGAAAAATAGTTTAAGCTAGACCTGATTAATTGTGGAAGTTTTTGGTGTTACTTTTTCCTCCTTTTGTGACCCTTGATTAGGTGCGAGAAATATTAGCCGACAAAACCATTGTCCAGGGTATGCCTGATTGTGGTTTTAAAATGTAAAAAATAACCATGGTCTTCAAGGAGGCTCTTTCTGTGTACCCCTTTGGTGTTACTGTATAAACTCTGTACACATACAGAGTGCATATGACAGGCACATGCCATAGCAAGGACAGAACTTGGAAATATTGTTTTTCTTACTACTACTACTACTACTGAATGTTGGGTGTTGTACTCCAAAAAGGGTCACTCTGAACACTGAAAGTAATTTCCACCAAAATTTCCTAATTGCTGGCAACTTTATAGCCAAAAGTTATGTTTTCTTTGCAATTGTAACTCACCTGCCTCAACTGAGAATGAAAGCGTAGCCGAGTTCTGAGATGAGACCCATATGCCAACCCTCACTCCAGTTCATAGAAACTTGGAAGAAGCATGCGTATAAGCAGGCGCTTGGCACAGAGCTCAAATTTACATGTGCTTGCCATTCAACTCAATCTAAAACTGATTTCTTCTTCCTTTGCCTGCATCTGGACATAGAGGTGACATTTAAATGCCTTCAAAAGTTTATCTAATTGCCTCTTCATTTAGTGCATCAACATCAACATCCTTATCATGGTTGTCAGGATAATTGTTTATTAAATAATTATTAACATGGCGGTGCTGAGCATACAAGCAAAGTAGGTGAGCGACCAGATTTGCTGCCCATTTATTAATAGAGTGTATGATGTATAAGAGTTCTGTCTGGCCAGATATCCCGCTACGGTATGGAGTAGACTGTACAGTGAATGACTCAATGCTGACTGTTGGGCAGCGGTAAATAGCCTGACTCCCTAAAGGGGCCAATGGCTATGGATAGACGAGGCCCTTTAGGTGGGGTGATAGTCTTCTCAGTGGAGGAAATACCACTGGAACCCATCATATTGGGCCCAACGGCAATATGAGCAGAGGAGGAACGACTTCTCTATTCTGATTGGCAACGGTCATGGAGGCAGAAGCCATGCCAGATGGACTGGCTGTGAAGGCTCCTCAAGGCTGTGACAGTCCATTGCAGTCCTCTGTCTCTCTCTCTCTCTGTGTCTCTCTCTCTCCCTTTTGGTGGTCATTAGATTTGGCTCTTTCCTAGCGGTTGTTTCAGAAGCTGGTCGAGAGGGTGCTATCATGCTGATTAAGAGCTCTGCTTTCTGTTTGACATTTCCCAATGGCAGGTTACAATGGACCGCTAAAGGAAGTACCACCTGAGAAGTTCAACTGGACAGTCATTCCCAAAGGCTACCAGTCTCCTTGGCAGGAATTCCTTAGCAATTACCAGGCAGACAGTGCGATCCACTTCGCTGAACCTCCCAGAAAAGTCAACAGTTTTGCTGCTAGAAGCTTCAACAGGTAATGGCTCTTTTCTGTTTTAGTGTAGAATTGGTATATGTAAGGCTTAGCTCCGTGATAGTGAACCTTGGCACTCCAGATGTCCTTGGACTTCAATTCCCAGAAGCCCAAGCCCACGTAAACCCACACGAAGGGGTCTACTGCGATTACACTCCTGGAAGTGTAAAATGCGCCTGTACGGGATCTCTGCCTATTGCATAATTAAACCACTGGAACTATGGTACATGTGAAGCAAGAACAAGTCGTTACTCTTACTTCACATGTAAGAGCAAAGACATGCAGGGCCATAGATATTTGAAGCTGCTGGTTTCAATGGGTTTCTTCTCAGTATGAGCAGGGGTTTCTTCCAGACCAATGGTTTGTAGGGCTGCTGACTGAAAGCATTGTGCAACTATTCCATTTTTCCATCCTTTAGTTAGTGGGTGTTAGGAAAACAACAAATCAAGTGGTAAGGTAAAGGTTTCCCTTGCTCGAAAACCAGTCACATTCAACTCTAGGGTTCAGTGCTCATCTGTTTAGGGTCCCAAGATGACACTATCCAGCACTCCCCCCCAAAAAAAATATTCCATGAATGAAGAAGGGCAGGTGCATAACAAAAGCAGCCCTGAGCAGCCTGGAATCCCTGCTCCCTACATAATCTTGCTCGGACATTACTTGGCCATGGCTTGAGAGATGAAGGGTACTGTATATAGATGGAACAGATCACTCCATTGCCTTGGTTCAGATCCTACCTGGATCACTGAGCATTAAACAATTCATCCCACAGATGAATTGCTCCCTCAATGTATTAGTAAACCCATTGATAATAGTAGCTTCAGATATCTATGGCCCAGCATATGTTTGCTCTTACATTAGAGAAGCAGTAAGGATTCCAGGTTTATACTTCTACAAGGAGCTAAAAGTCATTATTAATATCCCTCTCCAGGCAACTAAAGACAAGCAATAATATAGCAGGGAAAGAAAACATAGGTGATGGGGAAGTATGTCACGATCACAAATTAAGGGTTGATTTCATAAGACACAAATTTATTCCATTCTTTTTATTACAATATATACAAACCTTGACAATAGCAAGTAAATGAAACTTGGAATGTAGAAAAAAAGAAATCTTGAATATGTACAACCTTTAATTTGCAAATAAAACAATGGAAAATTTGTTCATAAAATCAATTGGATTTTAAGAGCTGTGAAGCCAAAATCTTGCACATTGAAACACTAAAAACACTCTTTTCAATCCAAATGCTCTAGTCCTAAACTACAAAGAGTTATTTTTCAATCTTACAAACCCATCTAATGAATGAACTTGGTGGGAACCGGTAAATGTTAATTTGCAGAACATATCATATGAAGTTCCAAAATCTTAAAGGAAAAATTCCTGGCTTCTTTATCCTACAAAAAAGATTGCTAAAAAAATTATGCCCTGCTAGTCTGCTTATTATCTTGTAATAATTCCTTTTAAAGATATAATATTTCTGAGCTTTCTTAATTTTAACATATGTTGAACTGGCAAGCCCCCTTCCCATGGTGTGCTCTTTCAGTTTCTTTTGCTGGTCAGAATTTGTCTTTGTATTCATTTCTAGTCTTGTAACAGAAATACATTTATATATAAGTGAAGATACTGTACATTGGTGTCCAATTTCTCCCTTCTTCAGATGCTGCCCTACCTACAGCTTTAAATTAACAGCTAGTGATGCCAGTCTAATTCTAGTTTTGCTACCCATACACTTTAATACCTCAATGGTTTCAAGACTGAGAGCTCAGGGTTTCCTTTTTTTAAAAAATGCAATTTTAATTGCATTTTTAAAAAATACCAAGACCATTACAGAACCAAGGAAAGACAGGAGAAGCACATAAGGCATGTTAATCAGAAGGGCTGGGGCAAAATCTGGATGGCACTTTGATCTTCTACTGTCCCTGGGAACAATGCTATATCATAAGCCAGGAGTTCTCAACCTTTTAAACCCGGGGGCTGGGTCACGCTCTCTCTGACAGCTTCGGGGTCCGGACAGCCATTTTGCCTTTCCTCCACCACATGGCACTTCCTGGTGTGGTGGAGGCAGTGGGGGGCCCACATGAAATGGTGCCATGGTCCACATCCACCCAATGGGCTGCATCTGGCCCACAGGCCACAGGTTGAGAATGCCTGTCATAAGCCTTTGTGGGAATTTAGAACGGTAGCTTGCCACTAATGTCAGGCAATGGGTAAAGAGCCAAGATTGACATTGGAGGTATGCCAATGCGTGCTAGACCAGTGTACCCCATAAGACCACAATGAGGCAAGAGACCTCTGGGTGAAATCACAACTAAGCTTTAAAATAACTTATACTGAAAATTTACTTTATTGGTAAGACTTATTGTGAAGTCAAAATGCAGCTCCCCCCCCCTTTGTTGGCAAATTTGGAAGTAGTGAAGCCCCCCCCCCCCGTGAGTGAATTCTAAGGAATGCTGAGTGCCCCCCCTTGTCCCCAGGAACTAGTTTGAAACTACAAAATACTGCAAGGTTGAATCTGGCAGAGGGTTTACAGTGGCGTGCCTGGATTCTGTCAACAAACAGTGCTGTAGAGTCAAGTACAAACTTCTGAAATGTAATTGACTGGCCAAACATTTTTAAAGTAGATCATCATCATATTGGGGAACAGTCTTTATTTGTCACCTGCTTTTCGTAACAATCTTCCCTATTGACCTGTACAAGTCATAAGATGTGACCATACAGCATCTTTTCTTCACTCAAGCTTGAAAAGCTATGTTGCAAACCAGTTACGGTACACTGTGTCGTTGTTGTTTTACTTGCAGGACTCCAACGCCATTTGGAGGACCATTGCTGGATGGCGGGTTCCCTGGATTTGTGATAGGTGAAGATTATACAAATACCATGAGCAGTTTGGAGCTTATGTTAAACAGACGCAGCTTTAATAGAACACCTCAGGGCTGGAAATATGTTATACCAGAGTCAGAGGATTTGTAACCTGATGTAACTTTCACTGCCTCTCTCTTTCCAAAGACAATACACTGCTAGTTTCCCCATTTACTAATATATACTTGCACGAATGGAACCTCTCTAGCCTAGAATGGGCCAACATGGAACTAGAACTAATATATATTTGGCCTGCTCCTTGACTATTACCTACAGCAACCCCCCCCCCCCAAAAAAAAAAAAATAAAAAAAATTCCCTTCTAGGCTGTTATTTTACTATCTGACTGTAATCCTACTCCATACCAGCCACTTCATTTTTAAAGTTCCTTCTAGTGAAGTAAGACCAGCTATCAAGACAGAAGGGCACAATGCCAAAAATATCAGGTTGAATGACTCAACTCAAAAGGATGTAGCATACCACATGGGGAAACCATTTGAGAAGTACAAAGCTAATGCACGTCTTGTCGGAAAAAGAAGAAATTTGGACATCTAGTTTGTGTGTTAAGGATTTGTGTGTTAAGGTAGCTATATGAGCTACCAACGAAGAGAGTTCTCCTCGGTTCCCTCACTTTCATTTTATCAGCTGGGAAATATTCTAAAGCTGTCTTGCAACCCTTGTCTTCTTGTCCTGCAATCTGCTTTCAGAAATGTGACTTTAATGTTCAAGATCAGACCGAAGATCCAGCTTTTAAATGGAGATGGAGAAATGCTGTTCTTAAGGCCCAAAACATACAACTAAAGATGTGAGGAGGTGACACTAGTTTTGTGGTAGATCCTCCACACTCCATCTCTGTGGTGCTAAAGAAACTGGTAAACTATGCCAAAAAGGATCAACCCTGCCATCAATTCATGCTCCCATTATTTTTTGCAGACAGTGGTGTGCAATAATATTCTCACTAATTAACTTTTATGAGAAGGATATAGAAACTAGCAAACCCATTACTATAAAATATTAAGATTTTCTTGAAGTTAAAACTTGAGAACTAAAGAGGTTATATTGTGAAATGGATTCAGTAGAAGTGGGCACAGATAGCAAGTTATCACATGGAATTACTCTCATGTTAACAGGTTCTATAGATCTACCTTACTCAGAATTTGGAAATCAGGAGAGAAAGGTGGCCAGAAAATTGTCATGTTACTGTATATAGTTCCTCTACAAGCCCCAGGAGAGCTAGAGTGGACTGCTTGTATAACTAGTCTCTAATTTGTACTCTATTTTTAAAATCCTGTTGCTTAGTGTAGTCAGTTGCAACTACAGTAAGCCCATAAATGAGCCTACTCTAGTTGTATCTCACTAACCAACAAGACTTCAACCCACATGCGCATGTAGATATTACCTAGTGCAGATCAACAAAAGGTAGAGCTGCACATTTCCCAAAACTTGGAATAAGAGGAAGGCTCATTGAAATATCTATTTTCATATCACTCATTTTTAAAATTTTATTCTGTTTAGAAGAAATGGACTGTGTAGATTTCATCATGACCATTTAATTTATCAATATTTATATGATTAAACTACAGTGGTAAACTACAGTTCAAGTTAGAGCTTTATGATTAAGGGACTGCAATCATTGCAAAATAATGTTAACTTTAAGCACAGCATTTGGTTATCAAAGAGACTATAAAAACACATCCAAGAATCAAACTCCCACCATAAGAGCACTAAACTCAAAACATTTAAGAGCAAACTTTCCATTCCATCTCCCATATATAAAAACGGCCAATAAAATATGTAGCAATTCCAGTATATTACCTGCTACCAAATTCTTCTGAGTGCAAAGTTATCCAGTTTCAGACTAACCCACTTATGTTTACATTTGGAAATATAATTGGAGGGAATAAAAGTAAATCTATTTTAAAATATGTTGTGCTTGTTGTGTTTTTCTAAAAAAATAAACATTACAAGAGAAAAAACAGGATGTCATTTGTGAAGATCAAGCTAATGCTATAAAACTGGCTTTCCTCAGCTATGAATGTAACTTTTGTCACAGCTTTGGCATGGCTAACCTTGGGAGGGAAGCTAGTGCCCCAGTCAACAGGCTGGGGTCACAAACCCCTATTTATTGCAGAGGAAGCCACCATCTCATAAACTTGTGCTCTTACAGGATTCAAATGAACAGCCTCTAAAAAGCAGGACACCACACCTCTTGTGGGCAAGAAGGCCACCTACTGGCTTCACCTTGCATTTCTTGAGTTTCACTTTTAGAAATTCAGGACAATTCTGCAAATCATGCAAAGATGATGTATGTTCACTGTACTGGAAAGTTGTCACAGGTGGCAACATTACATGAGTGACTGGAATGTCAACAGCTTGGCCTCCACCACACAAGGCTGCAAATCCCACCAGCTTATGGCATCTTAAGACAAGGCACAGCATGTCAGAATAAAGGTTAATCTTTTTCAATATTGTTAAAGAAACGTTAACAATAGTCACAGCTTTCAAGAGAATTCACTTTCTGCTCTGCCTTCATTGGATTTGAGGTGTTTACCTCTAATGTCCCTTGACAACTTTAAAAACTCTTTGCACTATTTTAACAAAAGAGCTCCCAAAAAACATATGTTCAGTTTCATACCGTGGCACAGGTCTGAAACCCCAAAAGCATTTCTGTAGGTGTTTTTATCACTTACGTCTGCATTTCATTATTTTAGAAAATGAAGCTAACACTAAAATTTCAATCCATTCCTTCCAGCCGACAGCTAAATGCAATGTATGTTTTTGAAAACAAGAACAACAACCAAGTAAGACTTGTAATTGGTAAAAAATATGACTCTCTTTACTAGAACACGTTACAGACTATGCAGAAAACAGATAGTACAGGGGAAATACTGAGAATTTATATTTAAAACGGCCATTGGTAACAAATGCTAAATTACAAAATAAATGAGACTAGTTTTAGTAGCAAATGGACATGAAGGCCATTTAAGCCACAACTCAAGAGTCACCAACCTCTTCAACAAGAGGATGAACAAGCACATACTGCCGCCACTGCCAACAGCTTGGTAACATCTATCACAGGACCTTGAATGATGAGAAACAGCATAAACGCAACGCTGCACACCATCTTTGGACCCCAGTGCAAGGGAAAAAAATATCTAGATCTGGTTTCATGGCAATACTATAATCTGACATTAAAAAAGATTAGTGGTGAAGAACTATCCAGGCTGTTGTGACAGCAGTTTGCTAGTTCCCACTATTAAAATGACTGGGGATTACAAACGTCCTCAGCTAACTGTTGCCAAGAGGCTACTTTATTTCAGAGTGCCCCAAACGGAATACACTGATGGGATTTGTAATTCTAAATAAAAAGACTTGAGCTCAGTTCTCTGCTTTTTAAAGCAAACACTGCCCTTTCTTTATCCAGAATTAAGTATTTTGGTTATACAAGTGACCAGGTTTTCTAGGTTTGTAACAAGAGTAGTATTAAGCCTGTGTTTGTGCGCACAGCAAGGATTTTGTTTTCTTCTCATTACACCAGAATGTGATATGCTACCAAAGAAACATTTCATCTTATATAAAAAAACACAAGAGAGCAAGAAAGCAAACTAAAAGGAAACAAAGAGCTGGTGGTGTTAGGGGCTGTTGTGCTTCCCTGCATGGGCTCCCATCCTCTGTGGATCTTGTGAAGGATAGTGGATGGGACCTGCGGCTCTCATGAATGGAGGCGGAGGACCCATCGCATGGAACATGTGCGGTCCAAAACCTGCAGAATAAAAAACAGAGGATGGGCATTCATTGTCCACACTAGATCCAAAGCTCTCCAGATGTACACGAACCCTGACTGACCTTTGACCCAAGCACATCTTCTTTAAGGTTGTTTCCTTTCATTCAGTTGCCTTTAATGTTTCATTTTTGTCTTCCTCAATTTTAACTGCATTTCCTATATGCTTTCATGAGTTACTGTGAGTCAGGAGCAGGCAACCCCTAATCCTGTGGAGCCCTTTTCTGAAAGCCCTCAATTTAGATTCCAGTTGGACAAGAAAAGTAAGAGAAGATGACAAGGGGGCGGGAGAGGAGAAAAAGAAGAGGGGAAGACTCTCAGCTCCTTTGCATTTCAGCCTCACCCATTTCCAGCCCCTCTCACAATACCGATAACTCCAAGGCAATGCAGCCCTCAAAAGGAGAAAAAATGTTGACCATCCCTGCTCTAAAAGCAACATTTAAAATTGAAAATATACTATTTAAGATGCCTCATAGGTTTATAAAATATTCACAATAAATATTTATAAAGCATTTGGGATGCTTTAACAGTTAAATGGGTTTCCTGCTTTAGCAGGGAGCTGGACTTAAGAGTCTCTTCTAGCAGTATAAAAAATAAGGGCAGGAAGTAAGGCAACAATCTTATATACCAGTGATGGCGAACCTTTTAGACTGAGTGCCCAAACTCAACAAGCTGCTGTCCACGCTGCAGAGGGGTGGGCTGAACTCTGTGCTGGGGGGGGGGGGGAAGAGAACATACTCCCATTGGGCTGCTGGGCAGAGGGGTGGGGCAAACTCTGTCCTGGGACGATGGCGTGCATACCCACAGAGAGGGCTCTGAGTGCCCCCTCTGGCATGCGTGCCATAGGTTTGCCACCACTGTTATATACACTTGCTTGGTTAAGTCTCATGAACTAGGTGTGCTTTATTTCCTAATAACTATGGATAGGATTGGGTTTTAAATCTTCCAAAGGAAAAACTGTTTTGTTCTACAATATCTCCCCCCACCCCCCAGATTTGTTCTTCTTTTTGTTATACACACTGCAAAATCTCGGACACAATAAAACTGTTTGGGAGGATTAAAGAACCACAAAGGCCTATAAACTACAGAACTGAACTAGGACCTTTCTTAAAGGAATTCCAATGAAAGTTTTTACAAGACCCTGGATACTAATCAAGCAACAGAAAGCGGAGAAGCAGAACCACAGAACAAGACAGCCCTATTTCTGTTTCTCCAGAAGGAGAACTAAAGTTACCTGGAGGTGGCGGGGGAGCGATGCCAGGGGGTGGCGGCAGAGCAATGTTGACTACAGCGGGAGGACCACTTGGAGGTAGATTGAAGTAGTTTGCTGAAGCTGCCTCCTCTTCTGCTGCAGGAGGGGGAGGAAGTGCTGCAAAACACACACCAGTTCACACTGTAAATGCTCTACTTCAGCAAGCAGGATGAAAAAACCACCAAGGATCACGGAACACTTCCGCAATCTGTTCTGAACAGTATCTTTGCTATACTTCCAAAACAGATGTGTTTGAATCAAACTCAAATGCATTACAGAGTACTGTACAGGTGGGCAACCTATGACGATCCAGCACCCATGGCTGTTCTTCTCCTTGCTTTGAGTCCCCCCCCCCCCAAAGCAAAATGTACCCAAGAAGCACAAGATAGTACCATTTGTTAACAAATCACTAAATGAAACTTCTTCTGGTCAACATCTTTTTCATGGGAAGAGTACTGGAAGCCCTGAGTAGCCATACCTAACCCCACCTGTGCTACAGAAAACATTGTGATTCAATTAATACTAACAACCCAACTCTTAAGTACAAACTTTCCTTGTACGAGAGAATTTAGCTAAATCCTGATTAACTTGCTTCACAGATTTCCTCCCAGACAATGCTTCCTTCTTCAACCCCTAAATAAGAGAATTACAGACATATGAAATTCAAAATGCTATTATTATTTTTAGAGAGGTATCTATTATAGTTTTGATTCACAGAACAATTTATCCATGACTGACCTTGCCTAGAACATCACAAACCCATGTGTAGAGTATTTTTCTTACCTCCAGGTAGTCCAGGGACAGGTTCCAGCTTTATGCCAGATTCTGTGATCCCGTCTCTTTCCTTCTCTTTCCCTCGTGCTGCCTGAGACCTAAAATCCAAGGAAAGACACTAGTAGAACAACGCTCAAGGACTAAGATCAGACAAATACTTGCTCTCTAGATTAAGTCATAGTTACCAGAGATTGATAAAAATAGTCTTGGCCAGGAATTCATAGTTTACAAATAGCTCTCTCTCTCTCTCTCGTGTGTGTGTGTGTGTGTGTGTGTGTGTGTGTGTGTGTGTGTGTGTGTGTGTGTGAAAACTAATTTTCTAGAGACACTTTGTATCAGTCAGTTCACTCCCTATGCCAAGCAGAAACAAAACAGATGGGTCTTGTAACATGTTCATAGTTTTATGACAGGTTTGATGCGGAAGTGCAAACCCACAGGACTCTCAGATGAGGGCAATCTGGTCTCTCTCTCTCTGAAATCCACATTGCCTTCACTCTTTTTCCTGGGTGCTCACCTGCCCCATTTAACGTTCAGCCTCCGGCCATTGACAATCAGCTTGTTGAAGGACTTCTCTGCTGCCACTTCTGCTGCTTGTCGTGTAGCAAACTGGATAAAGGCACACTGCTGCCTCTGCACCACAGTGATTGTCCGAATCTCACCAAACTGGTAGAAGTGATTCCTAGGGAGCAAAGAATGGATTAAAGGTAAACATCACCTTTGCTCAAAAGCCAGTCGTATCTGATTCTAGGGTTCAGTACTTATCTCTGTTTCATAGCCAAAGAGCCAGTACTGTCTGCTTCTGCAGACATTTCCGTGGTCATGTGGCAGGCATGACTAGACACCAGAGCTCACAGAACACTGTTTACCTTCCCACCAAAGTGGTCCCTATTTATCTACATGCAATTTCTTCCTTTCAAACTGCTAGGTTGGCAGGAGCTGGGACAAAGATGGGAGCTCATTTCTTCCTGCAGTACTCGGCTATCGAACTGCTGACCTTCCGCCTCCCAGTCAGCGTCTTAGCCACTTAACCATTAAAGCACTGACTCTTCCCATAACAAACTTTAGGAATTGAAGAATATTTAAGGAGAGCAAGCTCCATATTACTGGCACCAACCATTTTCAGTATTATGCCCACAACTCATTCCAACATTGCTTCTTAATAAAGACTTGCACAAAGAAATGCATCCATTACTGACAAAGCATGACATCTGAAGCAGAGTAACAAGTACAGCCATACCTAAGGTCCGTCTCGGTGATCGTGTCTCCCAGGCCGCCTACATACAATGTTGTAATTGTCTTGTCATCAGGAGGATCAAGACGTGGCATTGTGGAAGCTCGTTTGAGAAGCTTGTCGGCCACAGGGTCATTAATACCATAGTAACGGTCTTTAATGTTCTGATCAGCAAGAGGATCATCTGGGTCTGTAGGTTTCTCATGCCTAAGGTGCAAAAGCAATACTTTGTTACATTTGTTGGGAAGATAAAATATGTACTATCTGCCTTGACAAACCAAATTTAATGGGAGAGCACAAAACCTCAATTTTATATAACTACATTATGAACTGTGGAAATATGGTGGCAATCTCTCAGGCACAATGTATTGGGTAAATATTTACTCTAAAATTATTTCATTTTTCACATAGGTGTTTTCCACTTTCATCAAAATATAGACTAACTGAGTTGGAAGGGGCCTGTTAGGCTATCGAGTCCAACCCCCTGCTCAACACAGGAATCCAAATCGAAGCAGATCTGATAAGTGGTTGTCCAATTCTCTCTTGAATGTTTCCAGTGTTAGAGCACTCACCACCTTCCAAGGTAGTTGGTTCCACTGTAAGATAGCTCTAAAAGGTAACATGTTCTTCTTGAGGTTTACCCTATATCTGGTTTCCTATAGTTTCAGCCCATTATTATGTGTCCTGCACTCTGGGATGTTGAAGAACAGATTCTGCCCTTCCCTTTTATGGCTAGCTTCCAAATATTTTAAAAGTGCTATCACATCCCCTCACTTATCCCTGTTAAATGTCATGCTGTTGTTTTCAGACCAGTGCTCAAGCTATCAAGATCTTTTTGAATTCTGCACATGTCTTCCAAGGTCTTAGCTATTCCACCCAATTTTGTGTCATCTGCATATTTGATAAATATTCTCTGCACTCCCTTTCCCCTCCAAATCATTCATGAAAATACTGAAGAGCACCAAGCCCAGGACTGAGCCTGCATTACCCATTGTTACTCCCTCCCAGTTTGAGAAGGAGCCATTGATAAGCAGTCTTACAATTCTATAACCAACTGTATATCCACCTGAACCTTGTGCTATCCAGCCCACAGCTAATTAGCTTACTAATCAGAATATCACAGGGCACTTTGTCAAAGGCTTTGTTGAAGACAAAATATATTACATCTATAGCATTCCTACTGTCTAACATGGGAGTTACCTAGTTGGAAAAATGAAATGAAATTATTCTGGCAGGAGTTGTTCTTGACAAATCCATGTTGACTTCTAGTTATTACTGCATTGTTTTCAAGATTGCGTTGTTCAACAAAAGTACATAAACTTAATTATCTAAACACTACCCGATTCCTTGAAAAATATACTTGAATGGTTAACTTTCTCAGGACAATTTATACCTGTAGGGACACTCTTCTCCTCTTTTGCATTCTCCTTTTACCCAGAATGAACAGATATGCGGTCGATTCCGTTTGTAGTATGGGGTGGTCCGAGCTAGCTTGAGTAGCATGTCACTGGTGGATGTTGCCTTTCCTAGAGCACCAACAGGTCGGGTGCCATCAGAATTCATGATCTAGAAAAGTACAAGATGATTAAAATTTACACAAGAAGGGAAAGTGTAAAATTTAAAACTTGTGTGTACGCCACAACTTAAACCTGCAAAATTTCTTCACCTCTCTTTCCATATTTTGGGTGTAATACTCCTTATTAACATCAGACTTTGGCATATCATCTTTAAGCGAGAGTCCAGCATCTCGAACCTGAATAGGCAAGCCTAATATTTAACACACACACACAAAAAAAACATAAATTAATATAAAGGCAAAGTGAAAGCATGTTTGTTACTGTAAACCTAACTGTATTTTAAGCAAGCAAACATGTATCTATTGAGCCTAATTTTCAGCTGTATTTGATCACATGTATCTTTAAACCAAGCACAGTAAAAAAAGTTACAACTTTTTTCAGTAAATGTGAACATTAAGCTTAAAGGTTTTCCAAATTCACTGTGGCCTTTTACATAACCTCTACAGCAATCTTTTCTCAATACACACAGATCTTCCTACAATGAAAGACACTGTAAAGCCCACCCCCCCCCCCAAATTTATGAATTAATCAAAGTGGCCATAATTTTTATGCATTGGTGGAGGTTGTACTAGATGACTGTGGAAATCTTTTGCTATTTTACATTCTATGTTTTGGTAATCACTGAAACTTAATAGGATCGAAGTGATGAGAGATCAGTCTGACTTTTAACAAACTCTGAATTAATTGAACGTATCCTTCTACTAACTTACCAAAGCTTAATTCAATGGATCCATTCTAGCTCAGTAATTCCCAACCTTTGTTTTTTTGGACTTCAATTCCCAGAAGCCTAAATCAATTCCTCAAACCACTGATCAGTCAATGTACTGACTTAGGCTTCTGGGAATTTAAGTCCCCCTGTGGATTCAGGCCCATGTGCCTATCCATCGAATTAAGCCTCTCTAAAACCATTCACCTACATATGCTATTTTTGGAATTAGACTGGTAAATGAAAGAGAAAAGCTAAGCAACAATTAGATTTCCAAAAGGAATACATAGACATATATAGAGACTTGTCAGCAGCTACTCCTTGCAATTCATGAAATACTGCTCCAGGAGTAGGAAAAAATGTGAAGTCTTAAAAGCACATCATATACAGCTCTTTGGATATGCACCAAAGGCCACATGGATGGATAGTCTGATTAAGTGGGCCCCAATCCAGTAGTCCTCCTACAAAGCAGCAGGCTGAGCACATATCCTGTCTCACCATCTCCCTTGCAAATCTCTCAGTAAATGTTGTCAACAAGTATGTTTTTCCCAAACTGACACATCTGAACCAATTTTCCTCTTAAATACTGAATGTGGAGGTCTTCTTCCTTGTATTGTTTAATATATGCGCATTCGCCCATAGACTAGTAACTCCCAATATCTGAAAATATGTTCTAGACATCCATCACTGTTGCTGTACTGGACTAACAGATGTGCTAATTTTGTGTTTCCCTGGTTATAGCAGAATCATAGCTACATACCATATTCTAGGTCAAGAAGGCAAGTTTGACAGACGTTCTTCAGCTTGCTGCATGTCTGACAGACTTCTGTCTTTTTAAAGCGCATTCGTACACCCGGGCACCAACGAAACACTGTAAATGGCCTGGCACAGATCTGAGACAAAGATTGAATCAATATGAAGCAGACAAATCCAAGTACAAAAGATAAGCATGAATTACACACACTACAAAGCACTTCCTCACTTCTTGTCAACACCACTAAGGTGGTACCTCACTTAAAGAACATAATGCGTTCCACGGGATTGCTCTTTAAGCGAGCTTGCTCTTTAAGCGAAACACCATTGTAAGTGACCAATTGTGAGTTCTGGCGGGGGGGGGGGATTGCGAACCCCGATTTAGTTGTTGAGCGAAGCGACCATTCAGAGAAAATTCCACTCTTTAAGCGAGTTAGTCTCTAAGTGAGGTGTTCTTTATGCAAGGTTTTACTGTATATATATTCAAAACAATACTGGGAAGAGCAAAATTTCCAGACAATTATATAAACCTTGTTTTTCATCATGTAACTGGAGAGATGGGTAAGACCTAGTCTAAGCAATATCCTACATACACTAAAATCAGAAAACAAAATGCAAGTAATTGCGATAACATTTCACTTCCCATACTGAACTTACTATTATTAATAATTGTGTGCAAATTCAATTCTGCCTTCTGGCAACCCTACAATTTAGATTTTCACTATTTGGGTTAGAAGCACAATAATGCAGATTAAGTTCCATTAATGTCACTAAAGTGAATCAAACTGTATCAGTAAGATTCAATGTTTACCTTTTAGGGCTATGATAATCAGAGGAGCTATGCCTCCTCTACCTTGACCCTTTAAAATTATGCTACTCCAAGTTATCTCCTTAAAACGACAAACATACCTTGCATTCTTTTCCATATTTCTCTTTGGTCTAGAATAAAGGAAATACATATTACAACAGACCAATCAATTTCCAAAATTATACAGTATATACTTTTAAAAATCAAGATTCTTTTATCACCTCCCACATAAACATCACCATATGACTTCCATCTGTTCATACAGTTCTAAGGAACAGAAAGAAAAAACAACATCCATCTCCTATCACTACTAAGGAGAAACTAATGATACTATAAGAACAAATTTAACTATGAGTATATGAAGAGTCTGAAGATCCATTCTCTAACAAAGGACAATCTTTCCGTTGAACAAAACAGTTCTCTCCTCAATCTTTTACAGAGGATGTGATTGTTATGGGGTCTTTATTCACTACAATGAAAGATGCAGCTTTGTATGCACAAATGAAATGCATGCACAGAATTACTTCCTCCATTAAAATTCAAAGGCAAAGTCCATTTGTAAAAGTGCACATGCAGTTTTCATCTAGGGCATGTGTAAAGACCATTTTCTTAAAAATAAAAAAAAATCTATTAATGCATCAAAATACAGATGAGAACAGAAGCATGTTTTTTTTTTTTTGCAAATCCACTGATTACAATGCAATCATTTTAAACTATACAATCACTACGCAAGAAGTCACTGACCAGTAAATGGTCAAAATATTTATGATGTTCATCACATGGTGGAACAATGTAAGAGACTGACAAAAAAAAACCTAGAATTGTTTGTATATATGTGAGCATACAATGTATCAATACTTAAATGTAAAGCATAGTTTCTCAGAACCAAACCTTAGACTTTTAAATAAAATGCATATTTTACAGCAATGTAGTAAGATTCAGATGATACTTAAAATCCAAATATTTCTCTGAATTTTTATTTCATCATGCTTACTTTAGTATTGGATCACAATAAACACGTACCATTCGAATATAGGGATTTTCTCCAAGACATGTCTGGCACAAAATAGGAAAGTCCTACACAAAAGAAATAAACTGTCTTTAGGACCAAGAGAAAGCCACATTTCATTAAATCCCAATAATTACCTTTTTATTTTTAAATTAGAATATCATGGAACTCATCATCCATATCATTTTGTCCAGATCAACAGAAATGGAATTCTCAAACACCTGCTTAGTTTTTTTAAACCATTTGCTCACCAAGCAGACACAACAATACTCACAGGCAAGAATAAGTATAACTCTGAAAAAGAGAAGTCTGCAAATACACACTGAGAGCTTTGAGTTATAGGGAACTTTGGTGTGGAATCACAGATTCACTGGGTTGGAAAGGGCTCAATGCAGGAATCCAACCAGGGCCATAGCCAGAGGGGGGCCCGGGAGGGGGCGGCAGCAAAAACCCTCCTGAGCTAACAGCCCACCCCACCTCGGGATGCCAATGTTATATATGTGTGTGACATTGTTTCCCCTCCTGACCCCAATCTAGAATCCTGGCTACGGCCCTCAATCCAACTCAAAGCAGATCTGACAGATGGTTCTCCAATTTTCTCTTGAATGCTTCCTTAGCATCTTTATTATTAATAACAAAATGATACACAACCAACAACAGTGACAAAAAACAAGACCACCAATAGAATAACAAATCCCCACCCCACCCTTTTGGCTACAAATCTACAGAATGAGTGTAACTTACAAAGGCTACACCACATCTCTTCATCTGCAGTTCATACTCAGATTTAAACTAAGGCCACAGCATGAAGACAAAAAGATGTCCAAGCTGCAGCCTGCCACCATATATGCCATGTTAATTTACAACAAGCACACACGCAGCTTGGCTGAATTAGATTTATATTGAATTAGCGTTTCAGGGTCAGAGCAACGTCTGAAGTAAGTTGTGGCACGCCACCCAGAGAGAGAGAATATCCCAGATATTCGGAACATTAGAATAGCGTGCAAATGTTCATTCAGTCCAGTAATGCAACTTTAAAAAGGTGAAAGAAATATATGAGAGAGACTCATTGCATGCAAAGCGAGATACTTCAAGCCTTAGTTTGTTGTACTATTGATGCTTATGGCTTACAGTTTATGAAAACCCCAACCCCTCAATCTCATGTCCCCCATAATCATCCCATAGTCTCATGTACGCTGTGAGCCATGGTCATCACAATTACAACGAAGTAAGGCATGACATCTCTCGCTTTGCATGTAGTGAGTCTATCTCATCTATTTCTTTCACCTTTTAAGTGAAATGAATGGACATTTCCACGATAGTCTAATTTCCCGAGTTTCACCTGTAGATGCAATGAATCCCTTACACACTCATACCAGGGGTGCCCAAAGTACGGCCAGGGGGGCCAGATCCGGCCCCCGGGCAGGGCCATAGTGACCAGCCCCCTGAACCACATGGCCGGCCCAAAATGTTTGGGCACCCCTGACTTATGCCCTTCCCACCTGGGATGTGAATGACTAATGTGCGTTGTTTTGTCGTGTCTGTTTTCAGTAGCCCACTAATGCTGTGGCTTCTTCTGAGGAAACCGGGAGCGGGGCTCAAAGGGGGCCAAGGGAGGAAGGACCCCAACCCTTGCAAAGGACCCCCGCCCCACCCCACCCCACCCCGCCCGGGGCCAGGGAAAGGCTCCGCCGCCCTCTCCTCCTCCTCCTCCTCCTCCTCCTCCTTCCCAGATATGCCTTCGCCGCCCTGGGCCGATCCACCCCACCCCAAAGGCGCCTCCGGCCTTCCTCTCCGCCTGGCCGTGGGGGAGCCTTACCGCGTCCTCCCAGTTTTGCCGATTGTACGTGTTCGAGCCCAGAGAGGTGGCCATCTTGGAACTCCCCCCAAAAAACTAAAACGGGAGGGGAGGGATCCCGGAAGAAGACGGCCTTTCCGCCGGAAGTGATGTCACGGAGCGACCCGCGCGGGTGCCTTCAACGCCACGACTCCCTATTTCCGGTTCGATCCCATGCGCGTTCCCAGCTATGGAGCGGGGCGGGGGCGGGGCTGGTAGAGCGGCAAGGAAATAGCTACGACGGTCGTAAAGGCGGCCGCCCATGCTCGAAAGCCAGTCGTGTCTGACTCTAGGGTTCAGTGCTCATCTCTGTTTCATAGCTGAATAATCAGCGCTGTCTGCTTCTGCAGACGTTTCCGTGGTCATGTGGCAGGCATGACTAGACACCGGAGCGCACGGAACGCTGTTTACCTTTCCCACCGAAGTGGTCCCTATTTATCTACTTGCTATGTCTTGCTTTCGAACTGCTAGGGTGGCAGGAGCTGGGACAGACGACGGGAGTTCACTCCGCCGTGCTGCAGTACTCGAGAATCGAACTCCGACCTTCCAGTCTTCGAGTTCGGCGTCTTAAGCCCTTGAGCCACAGGCTCCAATCCTATGTTGCTCTTCGGAGTCTCGTCGCCGTTCCGTTAGAGTCAGACAGTCGTGGCAGGCCCTGGGTCCTATGGAAGCGGGAAGTTGTAGCTCTATGCTCTATATGGGATTTTTTTCTCTGGGAGTAAACGTCAGTGACTCCTGTCAAGCCAACCTAGCAGTTCGAAAGCAAGAAATTGCAAGTAGATAAATAGGGACCACTTCAGTGGGAAGGTAACTGCGTTCCGTGCGCTCCGGTGTCTAGTCATACCTGCCACATGACCACAGAAACGTCTGCAGAAGCAGACAACGCTGGCTCTTTGGCTTTGAAACAGATGAGCACTGAAACCTAGAGTCAGATACGACTGGCTTTATGTTTAAACGTCAGTGAAGGGGACCGCAATAGCTCAAGTGGTTAAGACGCTGAACTTGACGACTGGAAGGTTGGAGTTCAATTCCCGAGTACTGCATGGCGGAGTGAGCACCTGTCTGTGTCCCAGCTCCTGCCAAGCTAGCAGTTCGAAAGTGAGAAATTGCAAGTAGATAATTAGGTACTACTTCGGTAGGAAGGTAAACAGCGTTCCGTGTGTTCCCGCGTCTACTCATGCCTGCCACGTGTCCACAGAAAAGTCTGCAGATGCAGACAGCGTGGGCTCTTTGGATGTAAACGGAGATGAGCACCGCAACCTAGGGTTGAATACGACAGGTTTTTGAGCAAGGGAGACCTTCACCTTTAAAAACACTAGTTTGCCTACAGCCATTTGTAAATTAGAGCTTGGACTTTTGGCTGTGATTTTGCGTGTATATTTCACGTCCAAACTGTGTCTTCAGTCCAAGCTCCGTTGGGGAAAAAGTTAACTTTTGAAGCAACACCTATTAATTACTCTAAAACTAAAGATGTGGTATTTGGGAAGAGTCTCTAAGTGTAACTTGGTCATTAGACGGACATGCCCTGGAACAGGTGCACTCGTTCGAGTAACAGGGTTTACATTTTAATGAACAGTTATCATGGAGGCAACATTTAGATGCTACCATACTAACAAGTTCAAGATCAATTGGACTGTTAACAAGATACAGTACTGTGGACAGTTAGTGAACCCTGCCCTCAAGGTGTTTTGTTTTTAACTCTGATTATCTAGTCATATTTGAATTGCATCCCAGCAGAAATACTGGTCAATTTGCTGGCTGATACAGTAATTAGGTTTTTATTACAAATGCTGTAACTCAATTTGCTTTGGCAGCTAGCAAACAGCAATCCTATTTTATTGAAAGTCCTTATACTACTGAATACAGTAGTTTTTAGTAAGATAGCAAAGGATTTAAGTTGTTTTAGTGAATAATATATCTGGCTTTATTATATATCTTTGGCAGGTGAACATCCGCTTAAGAAATCACTGTAAACATTATTTGTTGTATACCAATTGTATAACTAGGTAAGCAACAAATAACATCTATGGTGAATTCCAGAATCAGTTTGTCACAAAAAGTTACATCATATCAATTTTGCCTACCAGCATAACAAACAGGATTTTGTCCATTTACAAATTACTCTATACTTTGTATTTTACATAATTTCTTTTTGAGAAACAAGTGATAGTTACTTCCTCACTCGTAGTTTTCTCATAAAACTACCTACCATCAGCTAACACAGTGTTTCCCAACCTTTAGTTTTTGGACTTCAATTCCCAGAAGCCTAAGCCAACTCTCAAAAGCACTGAACAGTCAATGTACTGACTTAGGCTTGTGGGAATTGAAGTTGAAGAACCAAAGGTTGGGAAACACTGAACTAATATATGGTTCCTTGTGATCTCTCTTGCAGGCAGTGATGGGGTGGACACCTGTTTAGGCGCATCAATGTTAAACATATTATATGCTCCCCGACCTTTCCTTGTGCCCAGCTACTGTTGCACCCATAAATAAGTGTTTAAAAGAAACATTTGAAATTGCTTCATTAGTGAATCATGTCAGTCTCACAAACTATGACATTTTGCATTCTTCACACTGCAAAATTAGGTATCTGTGGTGGTCCAGATGTTTAAGTTTATAGGATATGCCTTCATTTCAACTAAGTGCTAGGATTGTACAGGAGAAAAGTACACAAAGTAGACAGAGCTTTGTCTGCTTCTTTATTTCAAGTCCACTACATTAAATTACACAGTAAGGCAACACAGTCATCCTTTTAATATTAAGAAGAGGCAGAGTGCTTCCAGTGTCCTCTAACAAGGAGCAAAAGAGAGATTTATGCAGAATTGTGCGGAAATACATCTTGACAGTTATTTCTATAAGCTAAAAGATTAAAAGGGGAAAATGCTTCTGGAGTATGTTCAGCTTTCCTATACATTTCAAGAAGCTTTAGTGTACACATTACTTCAGTGCAAGGTCACCTGAACTCAGTTAGCTGAACACTAAAACATTATTCAGCCAAGAAATAGCTTGGGGGAGATTAAATCAGGCATTATTTGGAGTTACTTAATAGATTGAGAACAGCAGACACTAAATACTAAACATTTAATAAACACTGGCTAGATTTCTTGAACTCATGCTTTACACTGTGTATAGTCTACTATGCAAGCCTGTGAACCTCAAACCTTTTCTTTCATTCTTCACACTCATTGCACAAACTGGAAAATAAGGCATAACCTTCATCCAGACACTGCTAAGCAAATGACAACTTTTAAGCACCCTTTAATACCTTACAATGTACAGGGAAAGCATTTTCCAGAAAATTATGAGGGCATTTCCATTTCTAGCCAAACTGAAAACAGGCTTTTCTCTTTATCCATCTGTCTTGGGCCACAAAAATAAGCAGTTACTTTGTATTGTGTATCAGTTCTCAACAGACGTGGTCTTATTATCCTGACACCCCCATTATTCTGTACTGTATCAAGACTTCATTTAAAGGATAGGGAGAAAAAGTAGGTAAAATAGGTGCATTGAGGTTCTTCTCAATAATCCAGCAAAAAAGTTCGGAAGCTTGAGTTCGAACATTTACACGCATTTATGTTTGTGTGAGTAGTTTGTACTATAATATTGAGAGTACTGGCTGAAACTTAGAGCTAAGCTATAGGAATTAGCTGTTTAAAACTATTTAGTGGCCTTTCAAAAGCCATTCACTTACACTTATAAGAGCATGGAAAGCAGTTTTTAAGTACATTTAGTGCAAAAATGCAGTGGGCTCTGGTACCTACTTTTCCCAAGAGAGCTTAAGTTCAAAGCTTCCATTGGAAAGGGGATCTCGACCTCAAAAATAATCAAATATCTTTGGTTGTTACCTTATTCTTAAGGAAATCGTTTAACTGAAACACTAACACACAATATCTCCCTTCCCAATCCTCCAGTTACTCTCGGTTTCTTTACACCAGCAATTTCATTTATAGACTACCCTGACTCCTGTTTGATTTTAAATCTACATTTTCTGACCTAACAGCAGCAATGTTATGATGCCTCAAAAAAGCTGAAAAATATTAAGATGGCACAAAAATGCCTTCCTTTGAATGACCTTTCTTAATAAATGTGCAAGACAAGTGAACATTATTTGTGAAATAGCAGAATTTGGTACAAGAATGGCTAATGAGAGCTAATTAAAACATGTTAAATCTAACAGAAGGAGGAAGCAAAAGCACATCATATTGCTGATGCCAATCATTGTTTTATTAGAAGCTGGTACAGCAACCTGGGAATAATTCTTATTGTGAACACAACCTACCACAAAGGAGAGAGCTTTAGGCATTACTTAATACTGACAAACTGAGAAAAGGGAAACCAGTAAAATTTTCTGCTAGAAATCTTGAATTATTTTATCAGGGAATAAGAGAAGCTGACCACAAAGATGCCCAGTGAACTTTGTGCGATAAAGTTGACCAAGCGTGTGGCTCAGTGGGGAAACCATCCAATTTCAGAGAGGAGAGCAGTGGAACAAATGACTCAGGAGTGCCGCTCTTCACTTTCAATTCTAGGTTTGTGTCTTTGGGCTGACATTTGCAGTGCATCTTCCCATGCAAAGGAACCCACTAGACAAAGTGCCTTCAACATTCCTTCAGGATGTACTCTTTTACAATAGTGGCATGGCACAGTGAACATCATTTAGGATCCAGTTTTGGATGCATCTCATGGAAGCAGAGGGCCCAAGCTGAGCTCCACATGGTGAGTGAGCCAGATGACCTCGCAACTTTGTTCACTTTCCTCTGTCGGTCGGATTGGAGCAGCAAGGTTTTTGAACTCGTGTCTCATCTTAAAAGTGACAGTAACTTCCCCCTCCTCTTTCTGTGGGGTGACCTTGATGAATATTCCAACCTTGTTAGCCTTCCGGAAGGCTATGATGCTGCAAAAGAGTATCAAAAACATGTTTCTTTCAAATAAATAGCACCTTTATTTTATTTTTTTAAGAATTGCAGTCAAATATTTCTCTCTCTTCAAGGAAGGTTATTTAATCCACTGACAGACTCTCTCAATTGCAGAATAAAGGTGATTTCTGATGATTTCCCATATTTCCTGAAGCCCCTGTAGTGTCACCTCTCACACAATTCTGGAGAGCTACACAACTGTCTGGAGCAGATGGGCAAATAAGAAAATAATTTCCACCTTCTTGAAAGGAGCCATTCACTAAATAAAAAAACAAACCTTTGGCAAATGGAATGCTGGATATATAGAAGATTACAGGCACTGTACTTTACTTGTATGTAAAAAGCAGCTGTTTCACACACCACTTAATTGAACAACTTCAGTAGAAATGGACTGACATCAATTTAAATATATATAAATAAGACTGTAAACTTTCTACCATGATGCAAGCATTGTCAGGATTGTTCATATAACACTGTTTTAGAAAATAAAGACCTATATCCTACTTCTACTTCTAGTTAGAATATAGTAAAGGTAAAGGTCACCCTTGCTCAAAAGCCAGCCGTATCCGACTCTAGGGTTCAGTGCTGATCTGTTTATAGCCGAAGAGCCAGCTCTGTCTGCATCTGCAGACATTTCCGTGGACATGTGGCAGGCATGACTAGACACCAGAGTGCACGGAACGCTGTTTACCTTCCCACCGAAGTGCTCCCTATTTAACTACTTGTAATTTCTTGCTTTTGAACTGTTAGGTTGGCAGGAGCTGGGACAAAGATGGGAGCTCATTCTGTCGTGCAGTACTCGGGTCTCGAACTGCTGACCTGCCGCCTTCCAGTCAGTGTCTTAACCACTTGCACCACTACAGTGAGAATATACTTATCGAATAAATGAGACTGGCACATATGTGTTCGTACCTTTCTGCAGCTGATTAATTAAAGCAGATAATATCAACAACTGGATTTAGGCTAAAATATTTATACTCCATAAATTATACTCCATAAAAGTGTAGAATTTAAATTCTACATTTTGGAAAAAGATGCTGTTATTCTGAAAGCAACAATTTGGAAAATGTGCTGTAGCTGAATCTTAAATGGATACTTGCCTTTCATAGATTTAACAGTACTTTACATTTGAGCTGCTGCATATTTGATACACGTACAGTGCTCTGTCCAAATCTGGCTCAACATTACCTAGCATTCAATCTGCAAACTGGCTTCCTACCCTTAAGCTCTGTGAAGTCTTAAAAATAGAACCCCAATATTTGGGGTTATCCCCTGCCCCTAAATTCTACAGAAAATGATATGACCCCAATGGTTGCCCTGCTAGTAACCACAGAGTTGTAACTACAATCTCATTTCCAAATCAAATACAAAATAGAAGGAAAAAATGTTATTTGGTGACAAATACAAGCCAAAACTCCATAACCAAGGATTTAAAGAAGGATCATACTTACTCAGGGTCATCCTGAAAATCTTGAGGTTCTGCTAGCTCATCATATTCCGCAGCTGCATCTTTGCCAGCTAGAATTAGCTCCTTGGAAGGAACCATCACCTGAAAATTGGGATGGAATAAAGATGTGCTACAATAGTATTCATCCACTATTTCCCTTCTTTCCTCTGCAAAATATACAGACCAAATAAACCAGGGGTTCCCAATCTTCTCAAGCCGGGGGCCGGGTCATGCTCTCTCAGTCAGCTTCAAGGGCCAGACAGCTGTTTTGCCCTGCCTGCACGATGGGGGTGGCCATTTTGTCCCAACAACTTTCAAAGGAGGTGGCTATTTTGTTTCTTGAATGCCCTTGGGGGGGGGCATGGGCCTTAGGTTGGGAACCCCTGAAATAAACAGACTGCTGCCAGAAGAATACAGTAATATCATAAAACCTCCAGTGCTGTGGCCAACTTCTTATGCATTAGGAAGTAAAAACATGTGAAGCCATCTTACGTCTCCAAGAAGAGAACATACAGGTATATACAGTCTTCTTCTTCTGCCGTATCCAAATCTGAATATTGGTGATCATCATGACAATCAGCCATGAAGACTGTCCTGATAATATAATGCACTGACTTTTCATCTGCCTTCCGCATTGCAGTATGACACTCACACCACTGATCCAGTTCCGCAAGTCATTTTCTGGTCCTTTTGGAACGCAAAGTCCTCCTCAGCTGCAGGCCAGTATTGATGAAGCTGCTGGCCACCATCAAGATGGATTCAAGTGGGATTTAATCCATTTGGGGACCATCACCCTTCTCTGTGGACTTTGGCACCCAAGACCATTAGTCCTCAGGGTTGTCAGGTTAGTTAACCGCCGCCTGATACTTGGCATTGAGTTGTTGGCAGTATGGTCTACTCTATTACCACAGCAGGATAACCTGGCCAGAATAGACAGGTATATACATATACAGGTATAAACATATTGCACATCTTCTTGCATGATATCAAGAAGAACACAAGATCTATGCTAGTAAGAAGGTGCAATACCTTAGCTGTGCTATTGAGGTCATCAGGATCACCTTCTTCACATTCTTTCAATGTCACGTGTGTAAGGTTCTCTACTGGATTGGTCAGAGTTAGAAGAACTTGACTCTCCTGCAAAAGAAATAGATATACATGATACAATATTCCTTTCAGAAACTATTATTTGCCCTTCTTCTTTCCTGTCCCGATCAAGCCCTTGACCACCAAAATAAAGCCACTTTCTTGGCTTTGTCATTGGCTAAACGTAAGTCCTCATCGGTGCATTTTTCTGGCAGTAATTGGCAGACCAGTAAATGAGCCAGATTCTGTATCTCTCCACATTCAGACAGCGTGTTGTTGTCTGCCAGCAGCCCCATTTAGCCTCCATGTCTAAAAGTTACCCATTTAATATCCCATGTTTTAGGAGGAATTATTCATCTATTATCTTCTAGTAAAAAGAATAGTGACTCCATTCATGTAACAGGGACGTTTCTCAAGTCTCTCTACTACATATTAGAAACTGAGACTCGACTCAAGTTTAACTGAATTCACATTATACCACACTTAAGGAAGTGTGACTCTGGGTTCATGGAATATCCAAATTGCTATGTTTGGCTGTATGTAAACCATGATTTGTGAAAACTTTGATATGTTGTGAGATGTCTGTCTCAGATGCCCTTTTAGACACAAAGAGAAGTGCTGTGTCTAAGAGGCTGCTCACCATACATTTTGAAGCTCAAGTCATGATACTCAATGGAGCGGCAGCCTGGTTAACTATAGAACGTCTCACCCAGTCACTAGTATCATCTGGTGGTGATAATTTTTTTTTGTAATTAAGGACTTCCTCCTCCCTTCCTGTGGCTGCCACACAATGAAAAGCTTTACACCAGAGTCAGAAAAGCAAAAAGACACATATAGGAAGTTATAATTACTTAAAATTTGCCCTACTGGTGATATCTTCACCTTCTGCAGGCATAAGGTCCACCTCAACAGAAGCTTAACCAAGTAAATAAAAACTAACCTTCATGTAGCGGAGATTGGGAATAGACATGATCCTCACTTCTGGGATATAGTTGCTACAAATACAAGGGATATGAGTAAACAGCAAATTGAAGCATAAGCACATCCCCTAGTTTTTGCTTCTTTCGTATTTTTTATTCAAGATGTCACAGAAATCCAGGTCACATTTCAACCCAAACTGACTTTTTCAAGAAGTTGATATTTTAAAATTTGGTAAGAGTATAAGACTCAGAATACAGTGAATGGCACACTTTTTTTAAAAAAGGAGATTATACATATTAAACAGGGGAAGCAACTTGGCATACTCCACAAGTTTGGACTAAACCCCCATCAGCATGATCAATGATAAAGGATTACAGGAGTTGTAGTCCAAAACATCTGGAGGCACCACATTGCCTGCCCTGTTGTAAAAGATAAATGAAACTTAAGTTATTTTCATTAAGAATAAGTGCAAACATGGGATGCACAAAAACAAAATACAAATGCACACACATACAGTCTAAAATAATGTGATTACACTATGACAATCTAACAATTATTATATGAAAGTTGTAGATCTTTAAGAACACACTCTTTCTAAGAAATACTTTGTACCTCAGATCATATTACTCTTGCATAAATATTATGTAATATTCAGTAAAACCTGGTTTACGGCTGCCCTGGATTACGTTTGCCACGGTTTATGATAGCAAATTCTACAAAAATTATGTCCTGGCTTACAAATTTTCCCCACTTTACGACCGGGAATAACACCACCAGCACCATTTTAGAGTTTAAAATGGCAGCCCCACACCAATTTTAGACTCCAAAATGGTGCCCGCCCCCACTGTCAAATGTCACAATTCATCACTTTGCACTGCGGTGGTGGCATTTTTCACAGTGTCCGTCATTTCTACCAGACTGTATCTGCTCTGTTCCGGTCTTTGCCCAAGGTCCCCCCGTGGTGCTACAACCAGGACGCACGCCTCTCTGGAACTTCCTGGTTATGCGCCGGGCACCCAGGCATGCATTCCTGGCTGTAGCACCGCAGGGGGACCTTGGATGAAGATCAGAACAGAGCAGATATGGTCCCGAGTCTGCCACTACCAGTAGAAGCAGTGGACACTGTGGAAACAGCACCAAAAATGCCGCCGCCGCATGGGCTCCCCCGGTGCCTGGACAAAGTGCTCCGGAAGAAGCAGCATGCAAAAGGTAGGGAGATTGCTTCTTCCTTTATTGTACTGTATGTGTCCTTTTTTTGATCACCACCGTTGGGGGTTGGCTGGGGGAGGGAAGGAGGGGGTAGAACACCCCCTTTTCTCCATCCCAGCCCCATACCATCTGGTGGAATTGATCAAGGGATGGGCTATGATCGTGTCTGGCAGTTTTTGGATGGGGGGGGGGGGGTTCCGGTCAGGACCGTTTTTTAAAAATTTTCAATGCATTCCTATGGGAAAACGTGCTGCAGTTTACGGGGTTTTGTTTTGGTTTTTTTTGTTTACAACGAAGGCTGTCGGAATGGACTAAGATCATAAAATGGGGTTTTACTGTATATATAATTATATGACATTAAATTCATTTGGACTTATGATGATCTTTTCCAGAATTTGCTAAGTATAGAGTACTCAGAAGTGTCCCTTCTTCTGGATCCATCCTGGTACTATACAATTAGAGTGGCTCCTTGCCTGACAGGAATACTGGGGAATCGAACTCCTTCTGGCTCCATAGCCATACACCCAAATCACCGGGTTATTTAGCTAGTACATTGCAAGACATGAAGTTGACTTTAAAAGTCACATAGGCCCCTTTATTCACCATTATAGAGGTTATTATGTCAGGTTTCCGGATAGGCTAGACCTGTCTCATCTGCTTGCTTTCTATGGGCAAGAATTTTTGTTTTGTAAGTGCTCCCTTACAGTGGCAAGCAGTAGAATCCAAGCATCTAAGAACTAGGTCCAAGTCTTAGAATTTTTTTTTGCCTTAATCCATTTTCAGATTACTTACACAGCTACCAGTTGAATTTTGAATTTGATGGATGTAGGATTGAACTCTGGCTTACTCAGATTGTGTTCACATTTCTAGGGGGGAAATAACATAAAAATATTTATGTAGCCAAAGAACAGTTTCAGACACAAATGTTCAACGTTAAGCCCCTCCTTTAATTCAATTGGAAAAATGAAAACATAGGAAGGCCCTTCAGTTTAGATTCAGATGCTGAAATATCAGGTCTGCATAGTCCTGCATTCTGTTTCCTACAGCAGCAAATTAGCATACCTATGGAAAGGCCACAAGCAAGGTATGGCAGCAACAGCTTGCTTTCTTGTTGATTCAGAGTAGCTGGTACTGTTGGCACAGGACCAGACCAGAGGCACCTGAAAGTTCAGGATTCTAAGTAACCATATTGACTAGTAGTTATTGTTGACATTTCACTCCACAAACTTCTCTAAAGTTGTTTTAAAACCATTTAACGTTAAGTACTTTGCTTTGCCTATCCTAAATCTCCTGACAATCGGTTTCATTGCATGAGCTTTCAGTGGATTTCAAGAATCAGTTAGTTATACCTTAAATCAAATAAATGCATAACTCTTTTCTCGGATTAAGATTCTTTGCATTCTATTATTGCCATATGTTAATAATATCCAGAGCTTTTACTGTCATGCATCACAATTTTCGAGACATCATTTTGAAAAACCCAATCTACTTGGGAAACACAGCTGTCTCTCTGGACTGGGGTGGCAACTGTAGCAGGTTTTTATGGGGAGGGCTAAACCTCTCCACCTTGGTATCCACAAGGAGCCACACAGCCTGCCAAAACTCCCAGAAAACCGAGAGCAAAACGAAAGTAGCTAAAAGCCCACTACCATTATTTGAGGGAGCTAAATCATTGGGGAGGGGGGGGATGACACCTTCTGACCTGAAATGCTAAAATGGCTAAAATGTGTAATACTACCAATTGAAGGACAAAATTCAACTCAGCAGCCATTTTACCAAGCTTTCCCGTCATCCTCGGATACATTTAGCAGCTACACTATTTGTAACAAGCAACATTCTGAGCGTCCACCTCCTGCCACCACTAACAATGCAATGGAGTGAAAAACACCTTCCACAGCAGCTATTTAAGACCGTTTCACTTCACCTAGAAACTTTACCATCCAAGATGTTTGCAGCAAAGCCTCACTAATGGTATGTTGTTGTTCAGTCTCACAACCGATTCCAACCCTCTATGACCCCATGGACCACCGCACGCCAGGCTCCTCTGTCATCCTCCATAGTCCGCCCAGATCTACGCCCACTGTGTCAACTCATGGTATAGCAATGTCACATTTCCAGCCACAAATAAGCCAAGCAATCTTTGCTACTGTTTCAGATGTGCTTTTGGGATTGTACTGTACCTCTCAGCACTAATTCCTCAGATGTGTTTATTGTACCAACCTGAACACTCTCAATATCAACTGATTTCAGAAACTAAGTAGAACCAGGCCTAGTTAGTACTTCACTGGAGGGCCATTATGGAACAGGTAAGCCTAAGGGTAAATCGTACAGTTACTGCCTTCCAAGTTGACAATACTAAGCCAGATAGCCCAACGATCTGACTCTATGTACTATCGGTTTTAGTGTACTAAACTATTTTGTGTATTAGCTCCACCAGAAACCAACTTGGAATGGTTCTCAAAACATTTATTTTTCTACCTGGCCTGGGTTTTAACCTCTGGAAGATAGCTGTGCCTGGAGAGACCACTAAAATCCCTATATAAACTTCAACTGTCTGAAAGTAGTTGTGTGACATAAACTTAAATTACTTCTGTAACAAACAGCCTACGTACCCGGCATCGTAGTGAACGCTTGATCAGCAGGTGCTTGTGACGAGGGTAAAGCTGAGAAGCACAGATGGGCTGGAAATCTGGTTGCAGGAGACGCTGATGCAGCGTTGTCACTGTGAGCAGCATGTTTTAGAATATATATGAGTTCTTGGTTAACAGTCATAAGCAACAACAACAAAAAAAGATTAGAATTCGACAGCCAAGACAGAGCAGCCCAGTAGGGAAGATTAAGCCAGTACCTTCTGTTAGATTGATTGGTCTCGTGTAATAGTCCTCAGGCAGAGGTTCCACTTCCTCCACAGCCTGTCCAGGCTCAATTTTTATTTCTTTCTGGTCCTCTCCTTCTTTCAACCTAGGACAGAGAAAAAACTAACTGCTTAGCAATTTTATGGAAACTGATTGTTGTTTTAATAAAGATAAGTAGTGAATGTTCAGGACTATTCTACAGGGTGTCCCAAAGGTCACCACACATAGGAACAATTGGATACCAACAGATATCTTTGAGCATGTTCACCATGAGTGGGAGAGAAGACTTTGTGATTGTATAGAAAAGAGGGGACTAATGGATAGAGATTATTTTGTAGATATTTCTAAAATTTTGCAACTCAGTGTTTTCCAACCTTTGGTTTTTGGATTTCAATTCCCCAAAGCACTGATCAGCCAATGTACTAACATAGGCTTCTGGGAATTAAAGTCCCCCTGTGAGGCGTGGGCCCCACATTGGGAACCACTGGTATAACAGCAATTTTGGCATTACATAAGAAAATAAGTAGAGGTTATATGCAGTGTGCCTACTTTCAATCATTTGCTCACTGTTTAAACTGTTTCAAACTCTATGCATATTTATCATAATAGACATCACTTAAAACATTAGGACTTACTCCTTGGGAGACATGCATTGGATGAGGAAATCAGAGGATAAACTGCATCCAGAATTAGGGTTTTTTAAAGTTTAGTTTTCTGCCTCAGAAAATAGCAAATACAAAGAATAACCACAGAATTAAGTTTCTAGATTCTAAGAGACTTAACCTAAAGGATTTCAGGAAAATCTGTACCACTGTACTGTACTAATAAATGAGGACAGACAATCAGAAGCTGTCAGGTAGGAACAAAACCCAAAGAATGACTACTATTGGTGCTGTACAGTTTGGATAACAAAGTTTAAAGGTTTTGCCCTGCACAAAGGCCCCAAAAGCTCACTCTAAAGCAACACGTCTTCCTAAAAACAAGATACAACGTTGAAACAAATTATTCTTGCACCAGGCGAAGTGTCAATTGTGAGCCTACTTTACATGACACCACGATCGCTGCACACTCATAAAGACTTGAAAATGAGCCTTTATACTCACGATAGTCCAGTGAGGGCACTGATGGGAGCCCCGTGTCTCTGGCGCTGGAGCCTGGTCCCAAGGCCATATTTATCCTATAAGGATATGCAGATAAAGATAAGACCAAGTCTTCTCAATAGAAACCAACCTGCATCTTTATTTCAACATGTGGCCAAATATTAGGAATCAATCAGGAAACAAGCGAACTGAAGAGTGTTACTTCCTGCACCACATAATTTTTGACAGCTAAGTGAAGTGAAAAAATATTTTAGAGGCAGAAAAGAAAAGCAGCATTCCTATTAAACTATTCTATTTTTTAAAAAATCCACTTCAGACAATTATGGTTTGGTGCTACAAGTTGTGACCAACTTTAAAGGCAATTTTTTTAAATTCAGAACTTTATTGTGGACATACTTGGAGGAAAGATGCTTTTGTGGATATGAAGAGACACAGTTCTGACAGCAAAAGTGAAACCAGATTTGTTTACTTCTTGTGATAATGGCCACCAGTTAAGATACTCACTGACAAGTTGCTACACATGAAACTGCAGCAAAGTTTTTATGGCAAATAACAAGAGTTAAGAAATTGTTAATGTCTAAGAAATGATAAATAATAAATTTAGCTTCTGATAATCAGAGGCTATATTTTTCAACAGAAATGCAAACAACTCAAACTAAAGCAGAGCTGTAGCTGGAAGATAACCATATTGTGGAAGGCTGATTGCTCAGTGCAGCTGTCATAAGACCAGAGATCATACAACCCAGAAGAAACAAAGAACATAAGGAATGTATCACACCCACAACATCTCGAGTGCATACTTTAGTAGCAATCAAGGTCCTCCACAAAATATTCTGATCCCACATTGTACTGACAAGCTTTGCACCAGCAAAGTTATTTCTGCATATATACAGGTGAAACTCAGAAAATTAGACTATCGTGGAAATGTTCATTCATTTCACTTAAAAGGTGAAACAAATATATAAGATAGACTCACTACACGCAAAGCGAGATATGTCATGCCTTAATTCATTATAATTGTGATGCTCATGGCATACAGCGTACATGAGATTATGTGATGATTATGGGGTACATGAGATTGGGGGGAGGGTTGGGGTTTTCATAAACTAAGCCATAAGCATCAATATTATAACAAAGTAAGGCTTGAACTATCTGGCTTTGCATGTAATGAGTCTATCTCATATATTTGTTTCACCTTTTAAGTTGCATTACTGAACTGAATGAACATTTGCACAATATTCTAATTTTCCGAGTTTCACCTGTATATATATATATTTTAAAAAGATTTTCAAAAAATAAGAATGCAGATGTGTAAAAGAAACTGTGGTTTGTTGTTTGGAAAACATGGCACTGGGTGATTGCAGGATCCGAACGGGGCTTTCAGGGCAGTCAGGCATAACCTTCACCTGACTGCCCCGAAAGCCCTGCAGTGACTCCCCAGCCCTCCGGTCTGGCTGGGAAGGCACCAGGGGGTGAAACGAGCCTTTATACAAAACCCCTTCCACTCTTTGGACTTCACTCCACTTCACCACCACCACCAGGTGCATTCTCAGCCTCCAGGCTGGCTAGGAAGGCACTGTGTGTGTGTGTGTGTGTGAAACGAGCCCAGTCCGAAGAGTGCTGGGCTCAACTTTACAAAAAACCCTTTTGTAAGCCATTTTTTTTTTTGTAAATTGGGAAGCCAATTTACAAAAAAACAAAAACCTTTTGTAACTCACATTTTTCGTAACCCGAGTCATTCGTAACTCGGGGTTTTACTGTATAAATGTATATATTGCCTAACTAAAATTTTACTCAGATCAGTTCAATAAAGCACACACCAGTCAACAAAACAATTAAAACAATAATTCTGGCCAGCATCTTGTTGTGAAAAAACAAGAGCATAAGGGCAACTATGTGAGTGGTTTTCCCTATGTCCTCACTTAGCAACACACATGGTTGAGTGGACTATCAGGAGATTATGAAGCGTGCAGTGGACAGCACAAGAAAACAGCACCCTCTCCTTGTGTTATTGCTCATTTGCAAAAAAACAAAAACACACACATACAAAACAACCCACTAATTGTCCAACTAAAATTTTACTTAGGGTCATTCCTATACGTTGCAGCCAGATTGTTAACTGGGGCTGGTTACAGGGATCACATCACCTCCCTCCCCATTACAACAGCTCCACTGGTTGCCAATCTGTTTTCAGTTCAAAGAGCTGGTTTTAATCTAGAAGGCCCTAAGAAGCTTGTGGTCCAAGCTGTCTTAAACACTGCCTCCATGAGCCTGCCCAGGGAATAAGATCTTCAGAAGTGTAAAATGAGAGAAAGCCTTCTCTGTCCCTCCTCCTAGACCAGTGAAGGCGAACCTTGGCACTCCAGCTGTTCTTGAACTGGATCAGCAGGAGTGCTGACTGGGGCTTCTGGTAACTGAAGTCCAAGCACACCTCGAATGCCAAGGTTGGCCATCACGGCCCTAGACTATGGAATGCCATCTCACATGAGGCCAGGGTTGGCCCCATCTTGGCTGTCCTTCTACAACCAGGCAAAGCCCTTTCTCTTCAGGCCGACTTTTCCTTAGGGCCCTGGCTGTCTAAAAGGAGGTTCTCAAAATGGGCTTGGGCTTGTGCCTTTACTGGTTTTAAATTTATTTCAATTCACTATTTTGATTCACTATTTTTAATATATTTAACGACAAAGCTAAGAAAGTGGCTTCATTTTGACAGCGTAGGGCTTGATCAGGACACAAAAGAAGAATATACTTAATTCTTTACATATAATTGTTTTTAGCTTTTATACTGTCTTTTTAATGATATAAATCACCTTGGGTCCTTTTATAGAAGATAAAATAATTTCAATAAACAAAATAACAAATAGAAAAAACCAGGGGTGGTCAAACTTTTCGGGCAGCAGGCAGGTCACATGGTTCGGCAGGCCGGTCATGTGGTTCCTCCCATCAGAAGTAGAAATAAAATGCGCCTGTGCATGCGCAAAATGGTGCCGTAAATGCACCTGCAAATGTCATAAACACATTTACGACAGCCATGGGTGCATTTACGACAGTGTTTTGCACATACATGGGCGTGTTATACTTCTGCTTCTGGGAGCAGCAAGGGCTGTGTGGGCTGGATGTGGCCCATGGGCCATAGTTTGGCCACCTCTGGAATAAATAAACACATTAAGTGTCTCCAAGATGAATCTTAAGTCTTAGGCCTATTATATATTATGGGAATGCCAGATGGATACCCACGAATCTTCCTAAACACACTGTCTAGTTATGGGATGGGTAAAGGGCAGTCTGCAGGCCACATGTGTTCTCATTCATAATTCAATTTACTCCATTCCCCTCCTCACAAAAACTATGTCTTTTTATGTTTCTGAAAGTCTCTAGGAGCAGCAATTGTCGCATAAAGTAGGGAGGAGAGTAATAAGTTCCCCAACTACAAAAAGAAAAGAAAACCAGAGTAAAACAAGTAATAAATATTTTTAGCAAGATTCAGTCCCCGCTAAGGACACCAGTGGTGAAAATTTAACCACCAGACCCACAAAAGTCAAATAATTATGGCTTATGTTGATTCCTAATTAGTAGCTTTTCTGAATCATCTTCCAATGTAGCCTCACATCCATCACAATCCAACAATCTAGACAGGCAACCGGCACATGGATAATTATCATATATCTCAGAAAAATACCATGGTCAATTTCAAAAGCTACCACCTGGATGGACCAACTAAGATGTACCATATTTGCCGGCATGTAAGACGCACTGTCCCCCTCTTAAAATACACTGGGAAATGGAGCGCATCTTGTGTGCCCGCAAATACGGTATTCAGTGTATGGAGTAGCCTCTAGTGGGCCATTTTGGTAATAATGGTGTGCGTCCTATACTCCAATGCATCTTATAAGCCGGCAAATATGGTACTTTCCTCATTTCCCTCCTGACCAAATTCAACCAAAGGGTGACTAATAGAGATTCCATTTTGAAAACAGGCCAAAAACTCACATTAAAAAGGATCCATATAGCCAGCATCATCTCCAAGTGCCTGAAGCTGAACATCAATTTACCAGTAGAATAGAAATTTTGGCATACCAGTAGAATGAATAAAGGTTTCAAAGGCTATAGCGCTAGCAAAACGGATGGGACTTACCACTACATGTATAGTGTGTTGCTGTGGAGAGCCCCCAAATTAGCAGCAGGTAGCAAAAATGCAGCAATAAAGACAAAAGCAAATGCACAAAGCGAGCAGGTTATATATATCCAAAAGGCAGCAAGCATATGCAAAATTCAGTCAGTTAAGTAATATTAAGCCTTTCATTTGAAAATGACAGAGACTAAACGGCTGAAAATTAAACTGAAAGAGTCAAATCTCTCAATTCCTAGATTGTACCAAGTTTGTGCTGACTGTGTGCTAAACCAGAGAATGTTTTGCTTCTGTCAGGCAGCATGATAAAACAGAAAGCACTGTCACCTAGTCAGCACCAATTCTCTGGACCCATGCTTCAATTCTCCACAGAACAAGTCCAGTTAGTTTAGAGTTCTAAATTAATAAGTGCCTATACTTCTCCAGCAGACAATTGCCCTGAACAAACTATAATCTTTCCATACACAGGTGCTTGACATGTTTGTAGAAGATTATAGCCCTGCAAAGTGTCCAATGACACTTTTTGCCTTTTAATTCATTTTTTTTACTATGAGAGGTCCAAAATGTACGGCTTTCCTAACTCACCGAGAAAGCCAGTGGCATGTAGGGTCGACGTCGAACCAGTTTTTTGCGATCCCTTTCCATCTTCTCTTTCTGAGCCAACTGTTGATAATACTCAACCATCTTGTTAATCTATATATATAAACAGAATTTCATTTAGACAATGAATGAAAAGAAAAATGAATTCTTTATAAAGTGGGCATATATCTTACAGCAGATATTCATTCTGAGGCATGGGGAAATCCTCTTTTCCACTCTTTATTCTAGTTATTATTTATTTTTATTTATTGGAATACCCTGCCCATCTGGGATGGACTCCTACTCTGGGCGGCTTACACTATTTTAAAAAAAAAAGTGAAACAAACACCATTAAGACAATAAAACAACCCCCACCCACCTAATCAAAATCAGAACCTAGGACCCCAAACTCTTGTGACAGAAAGACAATGGGAGGGTCTCCTATTTGGTCTTCAACAAACTACTAATGGTCTCCTCAAACAAAAAGGTTTTCAGTTGTTTCTTAAAGGTCCCGAAGGAGTCAATCAAAGGCAGCTCCTCCGGAAGTGCTTTCCATAGAGCTCCCACCGAGAAAGCTCTACGGCGGGTAACGGACTTTCTAGCCAACCTGGGAGTCGGAACTTGGAGTTGAGTTGTCTGGAAAGAACAGGTGAAGCAGGCCTGATTTCTGAGGGCAAGACGCTCCAACAAGTAGGAAGGTCCCAAACTGTTTAGGGTTTTGGAAGTTAAGATACCAACCTTGAAAATGACATGGAACAAAACGGGCAGCCAATGCAGTTCTGCCAGGACTGGGGAGACATGTTTGGATTTTTTCACCCTAGTAACCAGCCTGGCAGCCACATTCTGCACCCGTTGAAGTTTCCGTATCAGGAACATGGGGAGCCCCACATAGAGAGCATTACAGTAATCAATATGAGAGATTACCAGTTATTAATGTTCCTATTTTGGAATTTAAGGGAAGATTTGTCACATTTCTCTTCCAAGTCTTCCATTCTTTTTGTTTTTACAGCAATATTTTGTGCTGAATCACTGACATATCCCTATCACCAATGACTCATTTTTAATTGTCAAAAGCCAAACCTGAGAATTTCATGACTTTTTTTTTTAAACAGGATTCTCTCCATATTACGTATAGAGACAAACAAATCCATCTATTCCTAATCCACACTGTTGGTGTTTAGTTAAAGTGATCACACCAAGGCCAGAGGTGAGAGCACTTTATGAAGCATGTCTGGCCACAGCAGAGAAACCAACAGCCACAACCATCTGTGAGGAGAGGCCTGAAGAAAACGTAATAAGGAACCCAACAGTTTGTCCACAAATGCCAAGACCAACTTTTCTGGGAAACAGCTGCCAAGTGCAGCAATTTAGAAAAAACAACAATGGAAAAGATTAAGAAAAAAGGGGAGTTCATTCATGAATATTGTGCTCAGCAGTGTCCTGTATCAGTACAAGTGAAGGGACTTTTGTTTCATAATGAATGGGAGAGTGGGCAGTGAAAATGCTTTCCCACCCCGTTTGTGGTCTCTCACTAGTTTTTTTTTTAAAAAAAGAAACAAATTATTCATTTGAACCAGAGAAGGGTATACAAAATGTTTGTGTTTTTCTTATTTTGTCTATCCCTTCTTTCACTCGCTGTATGTAAAATGGCCTGATTAATTTTCCATCAACAGCACTGCAAAAGCTGCTGACAACAACCAACCAAGAATGTCTAGGTTTTATGTGGGATTTTAAGCCTTAAAAAGGGCATGGATTGGCTGGAACTCAGGAAGAATGCTTGGTTTGTTTCACTCCACTAATTCCTTGATCAGCGTGTGACCTGCCTCCTGGCACCCTCCATTTTGTGCTGCCTTTTGGCCTGCCCCTTTTCTTTTCCCCTTGATTTTGGGGACTATTTTTTCTGCCTGCCTACTCCTGTACTACTCAAAAAAAGAGAATAAAAGGAAAACATTGAGTAGCAGGGGGCTACAAATCTATTACTTTTCTTACATTTTTGCCTATACTTGCTTGCTTGATCTTTTTGATTTTTAAAAGAGGGAGCTCTGTATTTATTTATTTTACTACCCTGTGTGTGTACGTGCGAGAGCACTCTTTCTTTGTTTATTTTTAATTGTTATTTATTTACTATTATTCAGTTAAAATGAACACTGGGAAGATTCTGTTGGGAATCTTATTTTGTGGTTATTGTTACTTCTCCCATTGCCTATTTTTGGACTAGTTTGATTCTTTGTTGCCTTGCCCTTATTTGTGTTGGGGGAGAGCAGTTTAAGAGTTCTTTAATGTTTTGGGCTATAGTTGTCTCTCCCTAGTGGGAAAACTAAGTCATTTCCCTGGTTAAGGGCTCCAGGTCTTTGTGTTACCCTGTTTCCTGGCCAAACAGAAATCTGCAGTTTCAAAAGAAGGCTATATGTTGGGGGAAGACCGGACATCTGCACATTACCTGGCATTCTCTGTTTGGAGAGCTGGAGGATGATATCCAGCCAATGGATACCTGAGGTGTAGTTTGAACACCACACTTCCAATAGAGCCTGCATTTTTCTAACTCACTTTATAGGGCCTTGGCACAGACATCTAACAAGGACTTTTGGAACACTCATTTATAATTTTTCTGCACTATCCAAAAAAACCAAAACTGGTGCACATCTGAAGAAGTGGCACTGAATCATAAAAGCTTGCAAAGTGTTTGGTTTTTAGGGCTCTAAGAAAGATAATGCCTTGCTTTTGCATTTGTATGGAAACAGAAGCATCTTCTCTGGTTACCTTTTGAGTGTGAGGATTCTCTGGTTCTTGCCAACCTCCACTGGCTGCAATACAAACAAAAATTAAACGCAAAGAATGGTCAAGATTGGACAAACATGGTAAAATATATCCAAAATTAATGTTGACTTTTCTTCCACAACTTTGGCTAGTATCTGGAGTATTTTTAGCATCAAACTGCAAAACACTGTGGGCTTTATCTTCTCCTGAATGCCCTGAAGCAGGCACAAGAACTGTATTATATGCCAGCAAATATGTGCTTTCTGATTTTTTATTTTTGTTGGTAGTCTAACACAAATTGTGGCAGTGGAAGTAGTTGCAAATGACTGGAAGATAAGGATGACAGAATCCCACTCCATACTTTCTAATTCTTCTCTACAATTCTCCCTGATTTTTACTTCATTAGCCAGACTTCTTTGGGTTTTACAAGCTAGGTAGAGGAAGAATGAGCAGATACATAATTAGAGATGAAGATCTGCTCCAGGAGATCATTGGGGCAGGAGAAAAATTATCCACAGAGGCCTCTAATAGATTCTGAGTATGGAAATTTAGGGGCGTCTTCTAAGTTGGTGGGATTTTCCATCCACAGCAAAGTCCTATCCACTCCTGCAGAAAAGTAGAAACAGTTCAGAATCACTTCTCTGATTTTCCACTCCCTAATGGATGTTTCCCATTTATAATTCTCTCCCAAAAGGAGATGACAGTACTTAAGTGCTAGCCTTGGAGTCACTGGGACAAAGTACAGTAATTATGTTGGCTCATAATTCAAGCCTGCTCCTGAATTCATCACCCTGCCTATAGACTTCTAGCTAAACTCTACATTAATATACTGTACAGTTATTTAAGCTAGGTCTGATCCAGCAGGACTTCATAAACTGATGTGAATGGATTCTTTTCAGCAACACACATAGGCTAGCTCTTTATTCCCAAAAACAATATGAATGATGGGGAAACAGAACTCTGTAGGACAGCTGTGGCGGACCTTGGCACTCCAGCTGGTCCTGGACCTCAATTCCCAGAAGCCCCGATCTGTCAGGTGTACTGACTTGGGCTTTTAGTAAATGAAGTCCAAGAACATCTGGAGTGCCATGGTTCGCCATCACTGCCGTAGGAGATTAACCATCTGAATATAGTTTCAGATCCGAGTTACGACCCTTTTCTGAAAGAATCAGCCATCTTTCCAATTCAGGGCCCAATTCTGACCTTTTGGTTTGGAAATGATTAGCCTCCATTTACCAGAGCAAGCTAGACTCCATTCCATTTTCACAGGTCCCTTCTCCCACTTTCACAGATCCTGCTCTTACTTAAAATAAAGTATCATTTTAATTTTCAGTTAAAGATCTGCACACAACATGCTGCTGAAGAATTTTCAGACAACTAGAGCCACTTCCATCTCACAAACAATGTCACTCACCAACTGATTTATCTGCCATGCCAACGTCTCTGGAAGTCCAGCGGCAAAAGCCACAAGCCAGATAGTAAGCCTTCTTCATTGTCGTCTTTGCTGGATCATCAGGGAGTGGAGCAGGGATGCTTGTTGCTCTTGTAGAGAGCGTGTGCATGCAGCATGGACAATCAAAACAATTAGCACACCTGAATGAGAAAATTCCAGTGTGAAATTCTGTACTGGTGATAGGCATGGTTGGGACTTTAACTTGGAATTCAAGTGTCTTGATGCTGTACTTTCTAAATCAGACATTTTCTCCAATGATCATATAGAACAAAATGTACTAGAAGTATTCATCAGAAAATACAGGATTTCAAAAATAAATCACCCAAAAATTAGGCAGGGGGATTACCTTTAAGTAAATGGTAGAAAAACTGATACACACAAAGGCAATGAAAACAGTACTACAAACAATTTAAAATAACAATCAGCTAAAAACAACAAAGCTAAAACAACAGTCAACCCCCCCCCCACACCATTAAAAAGATTAAAACACATAAAACCAATTGGATTATCATTACAAACTGCCCTCTTGAGTGCTTCCTTTCATCTTCACTGTGATAGGGTGCTGAGGCAACATGCCAAAAGTTACCCTTGTTCCAATATTTCTCAACCTGACTGTACATAGGTTATAAAAAGTAAAGGAAAAGGAAAAATAGGGTAGTAGTAGGGGATTGCATGCCCAATAAGTAATCTTACCTATTCTTCTTCAGCTTGGCTTCAGCTGATGGCATATTTTCTAGGCAACTGGGACAATAGTGAGAATCCACCTAGAGTGGCCAAAATAAAAGAGAACAAAATGCTTCTTCACTTTTTGCTATTAGGTAAGAACTAATTCTGCATGTGTTACTATTGCCACACTAGATATATCCAAAATATATGCCGCTGGTGCACTACCAGCCACCAGAGAAACATGAGCACCCAGGTTGAGCTAATTCCAGGAATAAGCCCAGTGAATTCCATGACACTGGATCCATGGTAAATATGTACAGCTTGGCAGCCTAAAACCTGACAAAGTCTGGACATTATTATTGCCCTCCTCTCTTTTTCTAGGACAAATAACATGAGTGGCAAAAATATAACTGGGATATTAATGTCCATTCTGCATAGGATACCGCCAAAATGGTAGTCATGCTGATTCATAACCACAAAGAGGGGGCTGCGGTGGCTCAGTGATTAAGAAGCTCGCCTTGTTAGCTGGAAGGCTGGCAAGTCAGCAGTTCAAGACCTAGGTACTGCATGGCAGATTGAGTGCCCATCTCTGTTCCAGCTCTTGGGGGACATGAAAGGAGCCTCATTTGGGCGTTCCCTGAGCGGATTTGTTCCGCAAAAATCCTTTCAACCCAGAATAATTTCTGACACAAAATTATTATAACCAAAAAGGAAATCTATAAGCAAGAAATTCATTTATTAGAACTTCCACTAGTTTTTGTATGCTTTCCAGAACTTTCCATTTGCTAGATGAAAAATAGGTGGTGGTAACTACAGAAGACCAACAAAAAATACATAGCTATACATTTAAGCCACTATGTTTGTGATTGTAACTACTTGTATCCCTATGGATTTTGCTCTGTGGAAAAATGTTCCAGTAAAACACTCAATACCTACATGAATAGGAGAAGATCATATGTAACACAGGATGTGGTTTTAAGAAATACAAAATGAATCTGAGCAATGAGAAGATGAGAATGATAAGGAACCCATTTGAAACATAGTAACTTAAAGAAAGATGTGGTGCATCAGTCCAAACACCTATCTGGTCCAGTGATGTAGTTCCCCAAAGGTACTGTGTTTCCTGGTAGGGAAATACAGTATATACTTCCTATAGCCATGTCACACAAATGTCTATAGCAGTGATGGCGAACCTTGGCTGGCACTCCAGGTGTTCTTGGACTTCATTTATAATCACTCCTGCTGATCAGGGTTTCTGGGAATTGTAGTTCCAGAACAGCTGGAGTGCCAAGGTTGGCATCACTGGCCTATAGGAAGCTCCCAAACTTGTAAAGATAAAGGTCACCCTTGCTTGAAAGCCAGTCGTATCCGACTCTAGGGTTCAGTGCTGATCTCTGTTTCAAAGCCGAAGAGCCAGCGCTGTCTACTTCTGCAGATGTTTCCATGGTCATGTAGCAGGCATGACTGAGAGAACGGAATGCTGTTTACCTTCCCACCAAAGTGGGCCCTATTTATCTACTTGCAATTTCTTGTTTTCAAACTGCTAGGTTGGCAGGAACTGGGACAAAGACGGGAGCTCACTCTGTCCTGCAGTATTCGGGTATTGAACTACTGACTTGCTGCTTCCCAGTCAGCATCTTAACCACTTGAGCTATTGCAGTCCCAAACTTGAGACAAAGGCAAAAGCAATTCCTGGCTTATTGCCTATGAGCCTGGAGATAATACATAGCTAGCCATCAATAGTTTTATCCTTAATATCTAATTTCTCCATTAAAACCATCCAATGTGGCAGGCATCAACCACATGAACTCAAAGGTTTGTCTAGGTGTTGTGTGAGATAGAACATCTCCCATATTTTAAATTCATTGGGGCAATACAGAGTATACTTTTTATAAAGGAAAAAAAATCTCCTTGACCATTAGTATACAATGACAGAATTGTTGTACTGTAGCCACAGCTGCTTTTATGCCTTGGAAATGGCAAGTCATATTAAGAAATGGGGGCAAAAATATCCATCACCACACAATTACAACTGAGGTGAAGAAAATGACACTTCGTATTGCATAAACAGCAAGCAATAGTGCATAAAGCTAAACATGATGTAGCAGTTCTACTATAACAGGACCTGAAACCTAAACATGATGTAGCAGTTCTACTATAACAGGACCTGAAACCTAAACATGATGTAGCAGTTCTACTATAACAGGACCTGAAATGTCCGGGCAGCTTCTGTTTCAGCTTCTGCAACAATGTGTTACATGTTATTTACCATTAAGTCAGAACCAAATTAGAGCACCTTTAATTAGGATTTCAAGGTAAACAAGATATTTAAGTAGCAGTCCTAGGGGCTCCACCACCTCCCCTGAGTTACTACAGCCAAGTGGGGGTTTGCACTCAGATTTCGTGAGTCTTATTCTGTCACTCTATCCACTGCATTGCACTGGATAAAGGTAAAAGTCAACCTTGTCAGAAAGCCAGTCGTGACCGACTCTAGGGGCTGGTGCTCATTTACAGCCAAAGAGCCAGCACTTTCTCCATTTGCAGATGTTTCCATGGTCATGTGGAGTGCATGGAACACTGCTACCTTTCCCACCAAAGCAGTGCCTATTTATCTACTTGCAATTTCTTGCTTTCAAACTGCTAGGCTGGCAGGAGCTGGAACAGATGGAAGCTCACTCCATTGTGTAGCACACGGGTCTCAAACTGCTGACCTGCCAAGTTCAGCATCTTACCCATTTATTTATTTATTGTTAGATTTCTATACCGCCCACTTGACCATGGCTGACTCAGGGCGGTTCACATAAATAAAACAGATAAAAACAGAGTAAAAAACCCACCCCCTAAAAAAGGGGTGCAGGTACCGAGGAACCGTGGGGGAAGGCATACTCCTCTATACCAACCACCCAACGGAAGCCACCCCTCCACCTGCACCCCAAACTTGGCCCGCCAGCCAGGTTTTTAGTTTTCCTAAAGGGCAACAACTCCATCTGGAGACGCAATTCCACAGGCAGGAGGTTCCAAAGGGCCGGTGCGGACACAGAGAAGGCCCTCCTCCTTGTGCGAGCTCCCCTGGCTCATGGCACAATTAGAGAGCCCCTCTGGTCCGCTCTGGTTGGACGGACAGACGTCCTTAGGGCGATGCGGTCTCTGAGGTAACCTGGCCCACTACCATGTAGGGCTTTAAAGGTCAAAACCAGCACCTTGAATTGCACCCGGAGGTAAACAGGTAACCAGTGCAACTCCCGAAGCAATGGTGAGGCATGGGCATAACGCCCACACTCCATCACCACCTGGGCCGCAGCATTCTGGACCAGCTGCAGCCTCCGAATGGTCATCGGGGCAGCCCCATGTAGAGCGCATTACAATAATCTAGTCTGGAGGTCACCAGTGCATGAGTGACCATGAGCAAGGAGTCCTGGCCCAGGAGCGGGCGCAACTGGCAAATCACCCAAAGTTGGGCGAAGGCCCTCCTGGCCACAGCCGCCACCTCTTCTTCTAGCAGCAGCCGCGAATCCAGGAGGACCCCCAGGTTGCGCACCGGGTCGGTCTGGGGCAAGATAGCCCCATCCAAAACCAAAGATGGTAGCTCCCGGGATAGCACAGGACCCCCTATCCATAGCCACTCAGTCTTACTATGATTCTGTTGTAGCCCGTTAGCTCCCATCCAGACCCCAACCGCCTCCAGACAACTGGAAAGGACTTTGACTTCAGTTCCTTTGCTTTGATCTGCTGTTAAAAAGATTAGCCACCCAGGTTGCCGCCCAGGATATGCCCGATTGTATTCACAAACCCTGAGGAGGCTCTTTCTGGGCACCTCGTCTCAACCACTAAGCCACCGCAGCTTAGTATTGCACTGGATACTTCTCATATAAATAGCATCCCAGCTCCATCGTACCGACTACTCAAGAAATGCAACAATGGTTACAGGTTACGTGATAGACATAAGCTGAGTAACTGGCACGGTTCCAATCCCTGGGAAAAGGTCCCATGCAAACTGTGCATGTGGGCGAGAGTCCAGTTAAGCTTGACGATGGGTTTAAACATGTATTACATCACAGGTGCCCAAACCTTTTGGGCTGTGGGCTGGTCACATGATTCAGGGGGCTGGTCAATATGGCCCAGGGACCGGATCTGGCCTCGACACCAATTCATCCGGCCCATGAAGCCGTCACTCCCTGAAGCAGGAGTAAAACGCGCCCGTATAAGGGCTTTGTGGGCTGGATGAATTGACGTCAGGGGCCAGATTTGGCCCCCAGGCCGTAGTTTGGGCATCTCTGTATTAAAGGTAAAGGTTTCCCTTGCTCGAAGGCCAGTCGTATCAGACTCTAGGGTTCAGTGCTCATCTGTTTCAAAGCCGAAGAGCCAGCGCTGCCTGCTTCTGCAGATGTTTCTGTGGTCATGTGGCAGGCATGACTAGACACCAGAGCGCATGGAGCGCTGTTACCTTCCCACCGAAGTGGTCCCTATTTATCTACTTGCAATTTCTTTCTTCCGAACTGCTAGGTTGGCAGTTTTACATCTGCATTACATCCATGTAATGTTGGGAACAGAAGTTCCTTCGGCGGAAATTAGGGAAAAGGGAATTGAATACCCCTCCCTATTCAAATAAAAATCAAAAATTCACAGTTAGGTAATATTTTTTTATCAGGGCACCGAAATATTTACAAGGGTGGAGGTGGTTCGGACCTCTTCACAGTTAGGCCAGGCCTGCAAATCCATAAGGAAGGTGGAGGGAGTGAGTGAGTAAATAAATAAATAAATAGGCTTCCCCTAAAAATGCCTCATCGAGTCCCCGAAGTCCAGGCTGAGACCGTCCCATTCCACTCCAGATCGTCCAATCAAAAGAGAAATAACAATGAGAGACGCGCCCAGGCTCCAATCAAAAGGCCCGGGCCGCGAGAGCCAGGTCCAGCAGCCAATCAGAGAAACGCCTGACAGATACCCTGCTAGTCAACGGGATGGAAAGGAGCACTTGAGTGGCACCGGGAGAGGCCAATCGGCGCTCGCAAAGCGTAAGGCGCTCCGCCCTTCTTGCTGTTTCGCCCCCCGCCCATCCCCCTGGCCCAGTTTTAATTTACCTCATGAGAGACACACTCGAGGGAGCGGAGCTCGCTGCAGTAACGGCAGAAATAGAGCTGCGAGAGCGGCATCCGGAGGTCCTTTTCGCCGCGCACTAAGTACAAGACACGGTCGGACTGGAGCAGCGAAGCCATCGTGGAAAGACAAAACCGGCCCACCCCACCCTCTCCGGCTCCGCTCAGACGCCCGAGTCACACCCTGCCGTTCGTCACTTCCGGCACGTGACCCGGAAGGGGTGACCCCACCACCGCCAATCACGTGGGACTCCTCAGTTATTATGTCGCCTTTAGAGGAAGGCGGGGTCGGATTCGGTTGGATGCCTTTGCTTTTAGTTTCTTTTAAGCTGTTTGTGTGCACAGTTGAACGCTATGTTTTACTAGAAATTCAAGGCAGCATCATCATCATCATCATCATCTATTATTATTATTATTATTATTATTATTATTATTATTATTATTATTATTATTATTATTATTATTATTATTATTATTATTATTATTATTATTATTAGCTTGCCCCAGCTCCTGCCAACCTAGCAGTTCGAAAGCAAGAAATTGCAAGTAAATAAATAGGGGACCACTTCGGTGGGGAAGGTAACAGCGTTCCGTGCGCTCCGGTGTCTAGTCATGCCTGCCACATTACCACAGAAACGTCTGCAGAAGCAGACAGAGCGCTGGCTCTGTGGCTTTGAAACAGGTGAGCACTGAACCCTAGAGTCAGATACGACTGGCTTTCGAGCAAGGGAAACCTTTACCTACAAATCTACTGTTCGATTCGCAGTCGAGGACTGGTTCTTCCGTGTCTAAGCCAGATGTGAAGCTGCCAAAATAAAGCCACCTTTGGGTAGTTTGTTCTACAGTTAATTTACTTTAATTTAATAGATTTATATACTGCCCTATCCAATGGACTCTTTAACACAAGTTAAAGCCAATTTAAAATTATAAACCTTTAAAAACATACCAATATTACCCCCCCCCCCCCGCTATGCCATTTACTATCTAAAAACAAATATAAAATCTACAAAACCTTAACATTAAAAAATTAATGTTCCTTTTTCCTGACCTAGTGTGAGAAAGATTAGCCAACAACACACAGTTGTTACCAGTGTATTCCCGGTTGTGGTTCACAATCTTCAAGGAGGTTCTTTCTGTGTACAACTGTCGACGACTGGTATGAAATTAACAGTTCAATCCCTAACCAGGACCCTAAGAACTGTTAAGATACTGTCTGAGTATCCGTGCAGTTCCTAGTAGAGTTGTTTTGTGGGGTTTTTTTTTAAAGTTGGGATGTTCAAGTCCAATAGATTCAAAATTTCCAAATATCTAGAGCAGAGGTACTCAAACTATTTTGGCTGTGGGCTGAACACATGGTTCCACTGAGAGCAGAAAGTAAAACACATGTGCAAGCCACTGCCGCAAACTACCCACTGCTGTCTTAAACACATTTGACAGCTGTGGGTCATTTACACCAGTGTTCTGCGCACACGCATGCACATTTTGCTTCCGGGAGCGGTGTTCTGTGCAGGCTGAATTAATTGGTGCTGCGAGCTGTAGTTGTCGCTGTTCATCAAATTGTTCGCAAGTGATTATGGTACTTTGGCATACTTTGTGGTTCCATTAAGCCTACTGGTACCTCACTCCTCCTAGTGGATGGTTACAGTAATTATGGTTACAGTGATTATGATTCTATGGTAGTGTGAGAGATTTTGAGTTTTATGGGACTCATCAGGCTAGATTGGTAAGAAAAAAATAAGAGGACAAGAAGCAAGTAAATCTAAAAATGTGACTGGATGTTTAACTCATGAGATTTGGAATTAAACCAAGCCCAAAGATGGAGAATACAGATTTGATTAATTACTGGTAGAATTTCTCATACTGTACCTATTAAAATACACATAGAAAATTCTCCTGAGATAGATAAAAAGATGTTTTTTTATTTCTGGAAACTCAGGGGTCTACAGCTTGGGAAATAGATTTGCTGAGCAAGAATAGAATATATTGATAAATGACAACTTTCATCATCTCTCCATTGGCCATGGAAGCTAAGATTCATGGGAGCTGTAGACTAACTCGGGAGTCTTCTCCCGGTGAGCTTTGGTCCCGGGAGGATGCAGAACAGCTGCAGCGGGGCAGGCTGCCGGCTTAAAATCTCTGCTCCCACCGGACTCTTCTCCTGGTGAGCTTTGGCCCCGGGGGGGGGGGGGGATGCAGACCAGCTTGCCGGGGGAGGGAGGCGTGCAGGCTACTGTCTTAAAAGTTGCTGAGATTTTAGCGCTTCTGCTTCTCTCTTTTTCAACTTGCCTGGGGCTGGGATGTGTGGAGCTGGGAATTGTATTGTAGCTTGTAATATTGGACTTGGGACTTTGACTATGTTGTATTTTTTTAACATTGTATTTATTACTCTATTTTGAATCTTTGTATCCTGTTTGTAAACCCCCTGGGTGCCTTGAGGTCATTTATATGTTGTTAGCCGCCCTGAGTCGGCCAGTGCTGAATAGGGTGGGGTATAAATTGAATAAACATAAACATAAACAACACAACAACATCTGGCAGGCCACAGATTTTGTATCCCATATATTCATGTTTTAAAAACGGGCCTGTGGTTAAGAAGCTCGCCTTGTTAGTTGGAAGGCTGGTAAGTCTGCAGTTCAAGAACCAGGTACAGTACTGCATGATGGATTGAGCACCAGTCTCTGTCCCAGAATGGGGCCTCATTTGGGTGTTCCCTAAGTGGAGTTTCATCCGCAAAATTCCTTTCAACCCAGACTAATTTTTGAGATGAAGTTGTTGTTGTTGTTGTGTTTTAAAAATACAGTTTTATTTTGAAGGATTCGAATTGGTGAACCCAGAGACTTTCCTTAAGCTTGTAGATTCTCATTGCAACAGTCATGGCTTTTGTTCAGTTTCTTCCTTGATCATGTTATATATTCTCCCAGCTACCAAATGAACAAGTCTTCTGTGTTACACTGCAGAATAACCCATAGCTGAGTGCAGTGACGGTGAACCTTGGCACTCCAGCTGTTCTTGAACTTCATTTCCCAGAAGCCCTGATCAGCCGGAGTGCCAAGATTCACCATCACTAGCTTTAGTGGTTTAAATATCTGTCTGAGAGTCAGAGGTTGGGAGTTAGATTCCTCCACCACCCCTGTGCCTCCTGCAAGTAGAGCCAGCCTGTGTAGCCTTGAACATGCTGCACAGTCCCAGGGCCTTCCCAAAAGAAGGGGATGGTAAGCTACTTCTGTGTATTCTTTACCTGGAAAACCCTGAAAATGGTAGCCATAATTCAGAAATGACTTGACAGATCAATATTATTATTGTAGGCTTATACATGTCTGATCCCAAAGCCACAAGAAAGTGAAATTCATCAGAGCAACTTTTTCAGCTGGAAGTTTCTAAGAAAGAATAATTTCATTCTTTCAGGAAGCCAAATTTACCACATCTAGACTTATCATACTCTGGCTATAGATGTAGTACTTTGCTTACTACCACAGAGTGGATGGCCTGAAAATAAGAATAAAATAAAAATCTGAAAATGGAAGATTTTAAGTGTATAAAAACCATATATAGTAGTTAAATGGGGCTGTGATTTTACTCTATAGTTAGAATTTTACTCAGTTGACTAGACCTAATAAATTTGCAGTAATGGGGAATGTATGTCCCTCCAAATGTTATTACACTACAAATTGCATCATCCCTCACCACAGGATGGTTATGCTAAGACTTTAGGAAGGCCACATGGTCCCCATTCCTGAAGCCTTGAGCTTCAAGCTAACACAGCACAGTTAAATCTAAAAGGAAATGATTAATATTAATTGTTATCAACCTTTTACTTCACTGCTTTTTTAATGGAAACTCACCAAAACCATGTTGACTGGGGAGATTCTGGGAACTGTAGTCTGAAAAGTAATTTCCAATACTGAAATTTCCTGGTCAAAACTATTCCTTCAAAGTTGCTTCAATTGCAGGTGGAAAAGGCAAGGGCCTCCATATCCATATAAAAGAGAGATTGCTGTACAAACTCCATATTTCCCCCTCTGAATTGGAAAGAACTGACTCTGTGGAAGGGTTGGGTGGGAGTGGAATGATTGGAAAGGACAGACATATACCACATTCTCAATGAAATGAACAAGTCTCCTATGTCACACCAAGTTTCACTGAATCATTCACACTGTTGCTGTTCTCCACCACCTCTAGTAACTTTCCCCCCTCTTTGTCACATAGATTCATAAGCTACTCTCACATTGATGAAGTTGTGGACTGGCTAAGCTGTTTAAAGGGGCTGCTAAACTCTCAACCAGCTCCTATTGCTTAAAATAATTATGATAAATAGCCAAGAATAGACTGTTTTCCTTGACCTTTTAACATTTTGCAGCGATGGAATATTCCAAGACAAGTTGACTGGTTTGGTGGAATATTCCAGAGGGAAGAAATCTAATTTCCCATGGCTGAAATGTTCAAATCTCAACTAGTCATGTTCACCTTCCAGAGAAATTCCACACGTCTACAAGCTCTGCCAGAGATATCCTCTCCTGAGAGACAACTGGGAGAGATTCTAGAAAGTTTCTTCTGGTTGTTGATACAGCTGAAAAAGATTTTTTAGGCCAATCCGAAGATATATGGTGAACTTCAATCAAGATGCAGAGCATCCACAGTCAGCCAAATCACTTTGATCCAGAAGGCAGAAAACCCCTTTAGTGTATAGGACCAAAGACACCAGGACAGCCGAAGAGCTGGCTTAACACAACTTTATTACATACTGGTCAGAGGGAACATGAGGTAATGCCGGACGAACAGCTCAATATATACAGTGGCTATACATTTGAATGTGGCTCCTTGATAGCCTATTGGCTACAGGCTGCGTGACGTCATTGCAGGTCACGCCCTTGTCCAGGTGAAGGTAGTGGCGGGAATCTTCCCACGCTGTTGTTCTAGGTGAGTCTTGGACCAATGAGCTTGGACGCTCGCTATTGCCATCTAGTGGTCACTAGCTCGCGTCCTATTAAGGTTACAGTGATTCAGCTGGAGGTTACATTGTTACACATAGAAGAGGTTACATTGGATACACATAGATAGGTACATTGTTTAAAGGCACAGGCTTTAGGACACAACACCCCTCCCCCCTAGGATGAGACGAAGTCTCTTAGCCAAGATGGTTTATTACACTCGCGTTTGGGCCGCGATGTGGGTTGGCCCACCTGGGGGCCGCTCCCGCTTCCTTGTTCCCTGGACCCTTGTCCTGTAATGGGAGAGGGAGACTTGTTAGCGGCTTGGTGCGGTTTTGCAGTTTTAGGGGAAAGGGTAGATTCCGTTGTGGTTGAACCGGGGGCACCAGGGGCTAACATAAAACCCCTCTTCTCGCTTGGATGGGTGGGGGACCACTCCGAACCCCCCCCCCCGGTTCTGAAAATCAAAATCAAACTCTGTTGGGGGATCCCGCGGGATATCTACGAGGACAAATTCCTTCTCCTCCCCCCTTGGTGGGGACTCTGGACCCCCCTCTCCTCCCCCTTGGGCTAAACGGGTGGGGGAGAACCCTAACGCTGAATTTGTATCCGTTTTTTCGGCGGCCTGATTTCCTGGGACCCGGCTCCGGAGCTGGTCCGCGTGCCGCCGCCAAAGTAGACCTGTGTTGGTCTCCACGCGGTACGAAACGGGACCGGTTTGTTCCACAACCACCCCCGGCACCCAGGCTGGCCCCGCGCTGGCGTAGTTCCTGCAATGCACCGGGGCACCCACGCCGAAACTCTTGGTGGCTTCTAACCCTATGTTCCTCCCCTTGTCCTCAACTCTCGTGGGGTCTAGCCTAGTGAGTATGGTGGTCAACTTCCTGCGCATTAGAAGCTCCGCAGGGGAGTAGCCTGACGCTAGCGGGGTCACCCTGTACCCTAGCAGAAACTGACACACTTGCAGGTTGAGGTCCCCGGGGCCCATGCGCCGCAGCGTGTCCTTCGTGGTGTGTACGAGGCGCTCCACTTGGCCATTGGTGGCCGGGTGGAAAGGGGCGGAGGTGATGTGCCGGATGGCGTTAATCTCTGTGAATGCCCTGAACTCAGCGGACGTAAAACAACTAGCGTTATCGCTAATTAGGGTGTCGGGTATGCCGAACGTGGAAAAAATTCTCCGCAAATGCTTAATTGTCGCGGCCGAAGAGGTGCTCGTGACTGGGATGACCTCCAACCACTTGGAGAAGGCGTCCACAACAAGGAGAAACAGGGTTCCTCGGAACGGGCCCGCAAAGTCCTGTGTATCCGGGACCACGGCCCCTTAGCCGCGTCCCACTCCCTGTGGGGAAGACGGGCCTCCTCTGGTCTGGAGCATTGGCAACTCTCACAAGTGCCGACCATGTGCTCGATGTCGGCGTCTAACTGGGGCCACCAAAAGTAGCTACGGGCCAGCGCTTTGGAGCGCACGATTCCGGGGTGGCTGACGTGCAGCAGTTTAAGCACCCGCGGTCGAAGGGATGTAGGGACCACCACCCGCTGCCCCCACAAGAGGCACCCCCTCTCTAGGGACAGTTCCAGCTTCTTCCTAAAAAATGGGGCGAATTCCTCTGCTGGGGAGGACGCCGGCCACCCTTTCTGTACCCAGGAGCAAACCGCCGCCAACGTTTTGTCCTTTCTTGTCGCTGTGGCAATGTCAGCGGGCACTACGGGGGGCGAATCCAGTACCTCTATCATGAGAACCTGATGGTCCCGCTCCCCCTTGCTCACCTGGCTGGGCGTCAGGGGGAGGGGGGACCTCGATAGAGCGTCCGCATGGCCGATTTCTCTCCCGGGCCGGTACACCAACGCGTGCTGGTAGGCGTTGAGAAAAATGGCCCACCTAAGCATTCTCGGGGACAGGATCTGTGGCGTGGGCTTATCTGCGGTAAAAATGCCTAGTAGGGGCTTGTGGTCGGTCACGATGGTGAAGGGGCGGCCGTACAGAAAATCGTGAAATTTTTTGGTCCCCGCAACTATCGCCAGCGCCTCCCTGTCTGTTTGGGCGTAGTTTCTCTCCGCTTGGGACAGGGACCTGGAGTAGAACGCTATTGGGGCCTCCCTCCCTCCCGTTTTCCAACACGTGGCATAACACTGCCCCCACCCCCACCGGGGATGCATCACAGATCAGTACCACCGGCCGTTTGGGATCGAAATGGGTCAGAATGGCGTCGGACGCCAGGAGTTGTTTCAGTTCCGTGAATGCCCTCTCCTGGTCATCGCCCCACATCCATGCCGGGCTTGGATGTGGGGCGAGGGGCTTTCTTGATGGCGGCAACCTTGGATTTGGACGGTTTGATCCCCTCGGGAGTTACTCGGAACCCTAAGAACTCAACCTCCTTGGCAAAGAAGACGCATTTGTCTTTTCGCAACCTCAACCCCGCCCGTTCGAACGCCGCCAGGACCTTGTTTAGCCTTTTAGCCAACTCAACCTCACTCCCCCCCCCCGTTATCAATACGTCATCAAAATATGGTAAAACGCCGTCCAGCCCTTTGAGGAGGCGTTCCACGAGCGACTGGAAAATTCCAGGCGCCGAGTTCACGCCGAATTGGAGGCGCGTCACCTGGAACGCCCCCTTATGCGTGATTATGGTCTGTGCAGCAGCTGCGGCAGGGGTTACCATGAGTTGCTGATAGGCCTGAGCCAGGTCGAGCTTGGCGAAACACTTTCCCCCATGTAACCTGGCTAGAAAATGGCTGACCACCGGCACCGGGTACGCATTAGGGCGGATTGCCTTATTAATGGTGCACTTATAATCGGCGCAAATGTGAACCTCCCCATTGGCCTTCAATGCTGTGACAATTGGAGTTTCCCACTCCGCGGAATCAACAGGAACAAGAATCCCCTGGCCCACTAATTTGTCCAGTTCCGCCTCTATTTTGTCCTTGAGTGCAAAAGGCACCCTGCGCGGTTTAAGTCTGATTGGGCGGACCTCCGGGTCCAGGTCGAACGTTACTGGGGGTCCATTGAATTTCCCAAGTCCCTTCTTGGGCCGTACGCGGGGGGCAATTCTCAAAAACTCCCTCTGGGAAATAATGGAGTAAGAGGAGCCAGAGTCAATCTCCATCCTAACAGGGGCCCCTTGCACCAGTACCTCAACAAAGTAACGGGGGTGTCCCAAGGACACGCTGAAAACCGGAGCGTCGTCGTCGCTGTCGTCAGAGATGCGGCCCACTCCGTCCTGCTTCCTCGTGAGCCGGGCGCCATCCTTTAGTCTTGTCGAGCGGTCTGGCCTCGTTGGGCGGTCGGGCGAGCTCCTCCGGTCCCTCGCTGGGCGGTCGGGCGAGCTCCTCCGGTCCTTGCGTCGTTGTCTGCAGACTTTGGCTATGTGCCCACGTCGCCCGCAGTTGTGGCACTCGGCCTTTCTGAAGGGGCACCTGGCACGGTCGTGAGCCGCCCCGCAGCCGTCGCAACGCCGGCCCTCCTTTCGGACCCTCCGAACGTCCTCGTCGTCGCTGCTTTCGGCGGACGATTTCGAAATTCGCCGGGCTGCGTGCACCGAACTCTCTGCTTTGTCGGCCTTCGGCCGCCAGTCCTGGAGCTCTTGCACCCCGGCCTTCGTGGCTTCCGCGGCATGTGCCGCTTTCAGGACCTCCTGCAACGTGGGGGGCGGCTCCTGATTCATTAGCGTGCGCTGAATCTCGGCGTCCTTCAGGCCGCATAGCACGCAGTCCCTGAGGGTGACTTCCAAATTTTCCCATTTGCACGGGCCGGCAGCCAGGCGCAGGGCCGCTACGAAAGCGGCGACCGACTCATCAGGCGCTTGGACTCGCCTCCAAAACGCGCTCCGAGCGGGAAACATCGCTACCGAGGGCCGGAAATGGTCTCGCAGCACCTTCAGGAGCTCTTTTGCCTTGAATTCAGCCGCCTTTTTGGGTGCGATGAGGTCAATCAGTACTCTCTTTCCATCGTGCCCGAGCATTCTGGTGAGGATGGCTCTCTTCTTTGCCTCGTCCGTCACCTCGAACTCCACCAGCGCACCTTGGAAATCCATTTCGAAGAGTTCCCAATCTTGCGGTTTCTTGATGTCGAAACCGGCGTACGTCTTGGTCCCGTGGGCAGCCATGATCCCACCTTCGTCGCCAATTTAGTGTATGGGACCAAAGACACCAGGACAGCCGAAGAGCTGGCTTAACACAACTTTATTACATGCTGGTCAGAGGGAACATGAGGTAATGGCGGACGAACAGCTCAATATATACAGTGGCTATACATTTGAATGTGGCTCCTTGATAGCCTATTGGCTACAGGCTGCGTGACGTCATTGCAGGTCACGCCCTTCTTGTCCAGGTGAAGGTAGTGGCGGGAATCTTCCCGCGCTGTTGTTCTAGGTGAGTCTTGGACCAATGAGCTTGGACGCTCGCTATTGCCATCTAGTGGTCACTAGCTCGCGTCCTATTAAGGTTACAGTGATTCAGCTGGAGGTTACATTGTTACACATAGAAGAGGTTACATTGGATACACATGGATAGGTACATTGTTTAAAGGCACAGGCTTTAGGACACAACAACCCCACAAGTACTTTTGTTGCAATAAAATAAATAGTAATTTTCTGCTTTCTAAAGTGGATGCAACATGGCCAGGCCTGGATCTTCTTATCTACTTATAATAGAAACTATATGACCTGGTTTTAGGGAAGAAAGCAGAATGAACAGGTGGCATTGTTAGTTGAGTCTTTTTGTTCTGGCTACCAAACGAAATCACTTTATAGTGATTGGGAAGCCTGAATTGGTGATGTTGCTATTCTTTTTGCAATAGTAAACATCTATAACAGTGATGGTGAACATTGTCACTCCAAGTGTTCTGGATCTTCAATCAGCAGGAGTGCTGACTTGGGCTTCTGGTAATTGAAGTCCAAGAACAGCTGGAGAACCAAGGTTCGCCCATCACTGATCTATAAGGTATGCTCCAAAAAAAGGGTGATGATCAAGTTTACAGAGTTTACATACTGTCCTTGCATCTGTTTTATCATCACTTCGGTGTCCACAATTAGGGAGCAATCAGATAGGGGTTTTGTTGTGTTCTAAAGCCTGTGCCTTTAAACAATGTACCTATCCATGTGTATCCAATGTAACTTTTTCTATGTGTAACATTGTAACCTCCAGCTGCATCACTGTAACCTTAATAGGACGCGAGCTAGTGACCACTAGATGGCAATAGCGAGCGTCCAAGCTCATTGGTCCAAGACTCACCTAGAACAACAGCGCGGGAAGATTCCCGCCACTACCTTCACCTGGACAAGAAGGGCGTGACCTGCAATGACGTCACGCAGCCTGTAGCCAATAGGCTATCAAGGAGCCACATTCAAATGTATAGCCACTGTATATATTGAGCTGTTCGTCCGCCATTACCTCATGTTCCCACTGACCAGCATGTAATAAAGTTGTGTTAAGCCAGCTCTTCGGCTGTCCCGGTGTCTTTGGTCCCATACACTAAATTGGCGACGAAGGTGGGATATGGCTGCCCACGGGACCAAGACGTACGCCGGTTTCGACATCAAGAAACCGCAAGATTGGGAACTCTTCGAAATGGATTTCCAAGGCGCGCTGGTGGAGTTCGAGGTGACGGACGAGGCAAAGAAAAGAGCCATCCTCACCAGAATGCTCGGGCACGACGGCAAGAGGGTACTGATTGACCTCATCGCACCCAAAAAGGCGGCTGAATTCAAGGCAAAAGAGCTCATGACGGTGCTGAGAGACCATTTCTGGCCCTCGGTAGCGATGTTTCCCGCTCGGAGTGCGTTTTGGAGGCGAGTCCAAGCGCCTGGCGAGTCGGTCGCCGCTTTCGTAGCGGCCCTGCGTCTGGCTGCCAGCCCATGCAAATGGGAGAATTTGGAAGTCACCCTCAGGGACTGCGTGCTATGCGGCCTGAAGGACGCCGAGATTCAGCGCACGCTAATGAATCAGGAGCCGCCCCCCACGTTGCAGGAGGTCCTGAAGGCGGCACAGGCCGCGGAAGCCACGAAGGCCGGGGTGCAAGAGCTCCAGGACTGGCGGCCGAAGGCCGACAAAACAGAGAGTTCGGTGCACGCAGCCCGGCGAATTTCGAAATCGTCCGCCGAAAGCAGCGACGACGAGGACGTCCGGAGGGTCCGGAAGGAGGGCCGGCATTGCGACGGCTGTGGAGCGGCTCACAACCGTGCCAGGTGCCCGTTCAGAAAGGCCGAGTGCCACAACTGCGGGCGACGCGGGCACATCGCCAAAGTCTGCAGACAACGGCGCAAGGACCGGAGGAGCTCGCCCGACCGCCCAGCGAGGCCAGACCGCTCAACGAGACCAAAGGATGGCGTCCGGCCCACGAGGAAGCAGGACGGCGTGGGCCGCATCTCCGACGACAGCGACGCCGACGCCCCAGTTTTCAGCGTGTCCATGGGACACCCCCGTTACTTTGTTGAGGTACTGGTGCAAGGGGCCCCTGTTAGGATGGAGATTGATTCTGGCTCCTCCTATTCTATCATTTCCCAGAGGGAGTTTTTGAGAATTGACCCCCACGTACGGCCCAAACTCAAAGCGTTGAGGTCCACGCTTCGAGACGTGCAAGGAAACAGTATCCCGGTACTGGGGGTGGGAAAATTTCGGGTTCAATTTAAGCAGCACGTTGCGGAACTCTCCCTAGTTGTCCTCAAGGGAGGAAATTGCAGCCTCCTCGGGACTCAATGGTTCCAACCCCTGGGTTTGTTCATTGGGGGGGTGCACGCCGTTGGGACTGACCCGATACAGAGGGTGTGCGACGCGCACCCAGAGGTTTTCAAAAAGGGACTTGGGAAGTTCAAGGGACCCCCAGTAACGTTCGACCTGGACCCGGAGGTCCGCCCAATAAGACTCAAACCGCGCAGAGTGCCCTTTGCACTAAAGGACAAGATAGAGGCGGAACTGGACAAATTGGTGGGCCAGGGGATTCTTGTTCCTGTTGATTCTGCAGAATGGGAAACTCCGATTGTCACGGCACTAAAGGCCAATGGGGAGGTTCGCATTTGCGCCGACTATAAGTGCACCATTAATAAGGCAATTCGCCCTAATGCGTATCCGGTGCCGGTGGTCAGCCACTTGCTGGCCATGTTACATGGGGGAAAGTGTTTCGCTAAGCTCGACCTGGCACAAGCCTACCAGCAACTCGTAGTGACCCCTGCTGCAGCTGCTGCACAGACCATAGTCACGCATAAGGGGGCGTTCCAGGTAACGCGCCTACAATTCGGCGTGAACTCAGCGCCTGGAATTTTCCAGTCGCTTGTGGAACGCCTACTAAAGGGGCTGGACGGGGTCTTGCCATATTTTGATGACGTATTGATAACGGGGGGGAGCGAGGTCGAGCTGGCCGAAAGGCTGGACAAGGTTCTGGCGGCATTCGAGCGGGCGGGGTTGAGATTGCGAAAGGACAAATGCGTTTTCCTCGCAAATGAGGTGGAGTTTTTAGGGTTCCGAGTAACACCTGAGGGAATCAAACCGTCCACATCCAAGGTGGCCGCCATCAAGAAAGCCCCTCGCCCCGCCTCCAACTCCGAGTTACAGTCATTCCTAGGGCTCTTAAATTTTTACCACTCCTTCCTTCCTCGGAAGGCGGCGGTGGCTGAGCCGCTTCATAAATTGCTCAAGAAAGATGCGGCATGGAGGTGGGGCGATGAGCAAGAGAGGGCATTCACCGCACTGAAGCAGCTCCTGCCGTCCGACGCCGTCCTCACCCACTTCGATCCCAAACGGCCGGTGGTACTGGTCTGCGATGCATCCCCGGTGGGGGTGGGGGCAGTGTTATGCCACGTGTTGGATGACGGGAGGGTGGCCCCGGTTGCGTTTTACTCAAGGTCCCTGTCCCAAGCGGAGAGGAATTACGCCCAGACAGATAGGGAAGCGCTGGCGATAGTTGCAGGGACCAAAAAATTTCACGGTTTTCTGTATGGCCGCCCCTTCACCATCGTGACTGACCACAAGCCCCTACTAGGCATTTTCACCACAGATAAGCCCACGCCACAGATCCTGTCCCTGAGGATGCTCCGGTGGGCTATTTTTCTCAACGTGTACCAGTACGCGTTGGTCTACCGGCCCGGGAAAGAGATCAGCCATGCGGACGCTCTATCGAGGTCCCCCCTCCCCCTGACGCCCAGCCAGGCGAGCAAGGGGGAGCGAGACCATCAGGTTCTCATGATAGAGGTGCTGGATTCGCCCCCCGTAGTGCCCGCCGACATCGCCAAAGCAACAGGGAAGGACAGGACATTAGCGGCAGTTAGCTCCTGGGTACAGAAAGGGTGGCCGGCGTCCTCCCCAGCGGAGGAGTTCGCCCCATTTTTTAGGAAAAAGTTGGAACTGTCCCTAGAGAGGGGGTGCCTCTTGTGGGGGCAGCGGGTGGTGATCCCCACATCCCTTCGGCCGCGGGTGCTTAAACTGCTGCACGTCAGCCACCCCGGCATCGTGCGCTCCAAAGCGCTGGCCCGGAGCTACTTCTGGTGGCCCCAGTTGGACGCCGACATCGAGCACATGGTCGGCACTTGTGAGAGCTGCCAATGCTCCAGACCAGAGGAGACCCGCCTTCCCCACAGGGAGTGGGGCGCGGCTAAGGGGCCGTGGTCCCGGATACACATAGATTTCGTGGGCCCGTTCCGGGGAACCCTGTTTCTCCTTGTTGTGGACGCTTTCTCCAAGTGGTTGGAGGTTATCCCAGTCACAAGCACCTCCTCGGCCCAGACCATTAAGCATTTGCGGAGGCTCTTTTGCACGTTCGGCATTCCCGACACATTAATTAGCGACAACGCTAGTTGCTTTACATCCTCCGAGTTCAGGGCATTCATGGAAATTAACGCCGTCCGGCATGTCACCTCCGCCCCTTTTCACCCGGCCACCAATGGCCAAGTGGAGCGCCTCGTGCGCACCACAAAGGATGCGCTACAGCGCATGGGCCCCGGAGACCTAAACCTGCAAGTGTGTCAGTTTCTGCTAGGGTACAGGGTAACCCCGTTAGCGTCAGGCTACTCCCCCGCGGAGCTTTTCATGCGCAGGAAACTGACCACCATACTCACTCGACTAGACCCCACGAGAGTTGAGGACAAGGGGAGGAACATAGGTTTAGAAGCCACCAAGAGTTTCAGCGTGGGTGCCCCGGTGCATTGCAGGAACTACGCCAGCACGGGGCCATCCTGGGTGCCGGGGGAGGTCGTGGAACAGACCGGTCCCGTGTCGTACCGCGTGGAGACCAACACAGGTCTGCTTTGGCGGCGACACGCGGACCAGCTCCGGAACAGGGTCCCGGGAAGTCAGGGCTCCGGCAGTACAGACACAAATTCAGCGTTAGGGTTCTCCCCCACCCGTTTAGCCCAAGGGGGAGGAGAGGGGGGTCCAGAGTCCCCACCAAGGGGGGAGGAGAAGGAATTTGTCCTCGTAGATACCCCGCGGGATCCCCTAACAGAGTTTAATTTTGAGTTTCAGAACCGGGGGGGGGGGGTTTCGGAGTGGTCCCCCACCCATCCAAGCGAGAAGAGGGGTTTTTCGTTAGCCCCTGGTGCCCCCGGTTCACCCACAACAGAATCCACCTCTCCCCTCAAAGCTGCAAAGCCGCAGCAAGCCTCTAACAAGACTCCCTCTCCCATTACAGGACAAGGGTCCAGGGAACAAGGAGGCGGGAGCGGCCCTCGGGTGGGCCAACCCACATCGCGGCCCAAACGCGAGTGCAATAAACCATCTTGGCTGAAAGACTTCGTCTCATCCTAGGGGGGAGGGGTGTTGTGTTCTAAAGCCTGTGCCTTTAAACAATGTACCTATCCATGTGTATCCAATGTAACCTTTTCTACGTGTAACATTGTAACCTCCAGCTGCATCACTGTAACCTTAATAGGACGCGAGCTAGTGACCACTAGATGGCAATAGCGAGCGTCCAAGCTCATTGGTCCAAGACTCACCTAGAACAACAGCGCGGGAAGATTCCCGCCACTACCTTCACCTGGACAAGAAGGGCGTGACCTGCAATGACGTCACGCAGCCTGTAGCCAATAGGCTATCAAGGAGCCACATTCAAATGTATAGCCACTGTATATATTGAGCTGTTCGTCCGCCATTACCTCATGTTCCCACTGACCAGCATGTAATAAAGTTGTGTTAAGCCAGCTCTTCGGCTGTCCCGGTGTCTTTGGTCCCATACACTAAAGGTTTAGATCACATTTTAGAGTGCTGACAGCACAGACTTGATTGCTCTAAATGCCAGTGACCATATGACATACAGTACTGCAGATTGCAAATCAGCTCAACCGTGCACTGTGCGTTATCTGGACCATGGTCATCCAACAGAAGGGCTGCACCTTTTTTAAGAACAGGCTAGTTTGATCAGGATTGGGCAGAAGGTCACTTTAAAGAGTCCTTGTTAATATTACACCCTGGAACTGACACCTTCAGGCAAAATTCAGTGTGATCTTTATGTCCCTATTTGCAACCTTAGGCACAAGACAGCAGCATGAGCCAGTATGTGAACCATGTGATGCTCCAAAATAATCACCCCCCTCTGACTATGCAAGTTATTTAAATGTTACAGCTGATTTGCCACAAAAGGAATGAACCTATCCTTCATTAAATTGCACCTGCCATATAAAGTGATTACAGCTTTGTTGTAAAGAAAAGGTACTACTTGAAAAAATTATTTTAGCTAGTTCCAACTAATTATTTTTAACTAGTTCTAAGCTCTAGACATCTGTTTGCCCTGAACTAGACCTGAACTGTAAAACCTGACATTAACATGGAGACTATCCCTCAAGTAGTTAAGACAAAATCATGGCTGGTCATCAAACCAGAGGAAAGTCCTTCTAAAGGTGACATAGTCGGCCTTACACTAACAGATACATTAGATTCATCTACCACCTGCATCAGCTTTATGCTGAATAGGGATGATGGAGATTGTATTCCAATATACATCTGAAGAGTATAAAATGGTGGTGGTGGTGGTGGTGGGGGTTGCTGCTGTATGTAACAAAGTGCCTATATGTTTCCAAACCAAGCCTAACCAACCTTGGTCTTAGGTGGACTAGCTTTCAGATGTTTTGATGAGTATCACTGATTATCAGAGAAGTATTGGCAGATTTGATTTGTGATCCATACTATGTATATTAAAAATTTTGTCACATAATGTAGCAATTCAATAAAAAAGGTACAAAATGAAAAGAAAACCCACATTCATACCTGTCAACCTGCAGCTCCGGAAAAACGGGACCTGCGCACATCACTTGTGCGCAGGTCGCGTTCCACGCATGCGTGGAAAGGTTTTACCCCTTCCATGCATGTGCGGAAGCGCTACGCCGCTTGTGCAGCCCTTACGCAAGTGACGTAGCGCTTTCCATATGCGCGGAAAGCGTTTCCCCTGCTGCCAAATTACTGGGTTTTGGCAGCGGGGGCCGGGTTATGACATCAATCGACGTCAATTTACGGGGTAATCCCGGCCAAATCGGGAAGGTTGACAGGTATGCCCACATTTATATAAAGTAACTGCCTCACTGTGCATTTTCATGACACACAAAAGTCTAGAAATACAGATAGGTAGAAGAAACAATTGTTTTGATCCAAATTTTACTTTTACCTTTGTCGTTCGGGCGGGGTCTAAAAGTAGGATGGTACGTTGGACTTCATGCCCTCTTGGACTATCTTTACCTTCATTGTCCCATCTCCCTCCCCCTTTTTTTCCTGGTTGGACTTAAGGACTATGTGGTGGTGGGAGGTTGGTTTATCTTTATCTCTCCCCCCCCCTGTCCTAGTGGTCTGGTAGGAAGGGATGGGTAGTAGAGTTGCTTATTTTTGAAACTGATTGATATGTTGTTTTTTGATTTCATTAGTACATTATATTATTATCTTATTGCTGTTCAATTCATGATTATGTGTTCATGCCTTGATTATTGTATTTATAATGTATTTTTGCTTGATTGATCTATTTTTGTTATTGTTTTATAGGTTTTGCTGATATTCTGTTATATTTTTAATTGTAATTTGAATATTGTATCTCACTTGTAAACCCTGTGGGGTGTCCCGGGGTCATTTATATGTTGTCAGCCGCCCTGAGTCGGCCTTGTGTTGAGTAGGGCGGGGTATAAAATTGAATAATAAATAAATAAATAAATAAATAAATTGAGTCACATTTATTTACTAAAAGCAGATGCACTAAAACTCATAGGATGAGGTACTCATGGCAAAATGTCCCAGTGGTTTCAGTAGTTCCACATTGTACAAACTAAACCAGTGGTTGCTTAATGATTGCAAGAATTTACTCTTCTTGTCTCCTTAATGAAAGCTATAAAGAGGCACAGTTAGCTTGTCACTTGTTTCATAATTATACACTTTGCTTGAAAGGACTGAACATGGACTTTCTCACACTGTTCTGTTGATCATTTTGTACACACATTTTCATTCCTCTGACAATGAAAGGAGATCTTAATTAAAAAAAAAAGCTTTTGTGTATTTTCGGACAAGGAACATGAAAGTGTGTCTGACTATCTTGCATACTTTGCAGGAGAAAAGGTTGCCATTACCGGGGAGACTCTTGAGAGCATTGTGCCTGTTCCAGTTCTGGCATCACTTCACATGATTACTTACACCAGAAATGGGAAACACGGGGAGCCCACAGCACTCCACGGCTGTTTTTGTGGGCCCCCTCCCACCTTCTCTGTGGCACCACTGCAGTGGCCAGTGAAAACCCTTCCTATTAGTTTACCTAGCAGAATGGCTGGCTTTGCGAAGAAACAGCGGGATGGAATAGTTTCACCCAGTTTGTGGGGCTGTTGGGCAGCCTTCTGCCGGAAAACCGAACATGTCCCCCTGTGTATCCTGTTTTCCAACACAGTTGTAGCAGAAGAAAAGCTATTTTGAACTTTAAGTGAACTAAGTGTCAAAAGTCCCCCTTCCCTTCTTCCCATGCCTTTGTATATGTGCCAGGAAGCAAGTAAAAGAACTGAGTTGGTATGCAAAAGACAAGGTAAGACCCAGGTCTGCACTATTGTGAATTTTGTGTATTCAGCTATTTGTCTTGAGCCTGGTCTATGAAAGCCTATTGTCTGTTTATAACGTTGCCCCTCTTGCCACAAGAGGAGCCTGTATGCATATGTACAATAATAAAGCCTTTCTCTCTCCTACTTTTAGTACACATATTCCTTTTGGTAACCCACAGCCACACAAGCTGCAATTCCCCCATTTTTGGCAACAGTGGGATTTGTACAGGAGTTGTGGTGGCAGTGAAGGGAGGGCGATGACCAAAAGGATTCTGGTAGAAGAACTTCATGAGGCTTCTCTCTCTAGCCCTGTACACATATTACTTTCACATGCTCAAAATAATGTGCATTTCTACACACACCCAGTACTGGGGTAGCCTCCCCCATGCAGCATGCTGTGACACATGCTGACTGATGGGAAAAGTGATGAAACAAGCCCTTCCTTAGAAAGCTCATCCGATGGCCTTATGATCGATGCTAGGCTCTCTCTCCCCATTCAAGCGCATGAAGATACCTGTAGATTTATTAGGATGAATTACTCATCGGTGTAACTATAAGGTCTACACCTAACTTTCTTTTATATTAAATAAGCCATACAAGATTAATGAAGTTGAGAGCTGGACTTGAGGGGGGGGAGGGGGGGATTGATGACAGAAATAAACCTTCAAACTAAAAAAAAAGACTTTTAACTACACTTTTTCAAGTATTTGCAGACAAACGCCCAAACCTCCGTCTCGCCGGCAGTTCATTCTGGTGAGGGAAGAGAGGAAAGGGAGGAGGTTTGGTTTGTCGTTGTGGTAGGAAATGGTCGTGTTGCAATACGGAAGAGCGCGAGAGATTAGTTTTCCGCTATGTTTTCAAATTTGCCATTTAGTTTTTGCAGATTTGGGAATAGAGGCTTTTTTGCGTTCTCACCCCGACGCCCCCCCAGCCCCCCCGGTCCCCCCCTCCCGCCGGCTCTTCTCCCACCTCGCTTCCGAGTGCGACCACTAGGCGGCGGCGCACGCAGCGCTCGGGCAACGCGACAACACAGCTGACACGCGCTGCCCGGCCCGACCTGACCCGACCCGAGGCTGCCCACGGGAGCTGGAGGAGGAGGAGGAGGAGGAGGAGGAGGAGGAGTCGAGCGCTGTTGGGGCGGCGGCGGCCGGAGTTCCCCCTCTTCTTCCTCCTCCTTCCTGGTGGGCGGAAAGTCTGCCCTGCCGTGCGTGCGGGGCTCACCTGGCTGGCTGGCCCTTCCTGCTGCCTCTTGGATCCGCCGCCTCGGCTCAGGTAACACTCTCGGCCGCCTCTCCGCGATGGGGCTGCGCGGCGGGAGAGACTCCGTTTTTAGGGCTCCGGTTACAACCCTCGGCTGCGGGAGCTGCCGCAAGAAGCAGGGCGCCCCCTTCCCTCCTCCTCCTCCTCACCCCTACGGCCAGGATATCCCCCGCTCCCATCCAAATGCCCCGACCTTGCCTTTCCGTGGAGTTCTTCAGCCTATTATTATTATTATTATTATTATTATTATTATTATTATTATTATTATTATTATTATTATTATTATTATTATTATTATTATTATTATTATTATTATTATTATTATTATTATTATTATTATTATTATTATTATTATTATTATTATTCAAATCAACCGTTTGGTTCACAGTCGAGGACCGGGATAAAAGTAACAGTTCAAGCCCTAACCAAAGACTTGAGAACTGCTAAGGGAACGTCTGAGTATATATGCAGTTCCTAGTAGAGTTGTGGTGTGTGTTTTTTTTTCTTTGAGAGTTAGGACGTTCAAGTCCGATAAGTCCAAAATTTCCAAATGTTTTCTTCTTCTTCTTCTTCTTCTTCTTCTTCTTCTTCTTCTTCTTCTTCTTCTTCTTCTTCTTCTTCTTCTTCTTCTTCTTCTTCTTCTTCTTCTTCTTCTTCTTCTTCTTCTTCTTCTTCTTCTTCTTATTATTATTATTATTATTATTATTATTATTATTATTATTATTATTATTATTATTATTATTATTATTATTATTATTATTATTATTAAAATCTATCATTAGATTCACAGTCAAAGACTCTTATAAAATTAACAGTTCAAGATCTAACTATATCTGCAGTTCCTAGTAAAGTTTTTTTGGTTAGGATGCTCAATTCCAGTAGATCCAGATTTTCCAAATATCTAGGGAGTCCTTTAGGTATTGCTCCAAAGGCTGCGAACACTATGGGTACAACAACAAATTTCTTCCTCCATAGACGCTCCACTTGAATTTGCAAATTGGTACTGTATTTTGTGATTTTCTCCAGTTGTTTGTCCTCGATTTGTGCATTTCCTGGTACTGTATAGCAATGTCAATAAACCAGGCCTTCTTTTCCACAACAATTATATCAGGTGGTGTTATTATTGCAGGAGAGCAGTTGGGATTGTGTGTGTGTGTTTGTGCCTGTGTTTCACTCGCCTACCCTTCCTGTCTGTATTGCTGTTTTGGCTGTGGTATGTTTCCTCCTCCACCTCAACACCCCACTCCTGCTTCCTCTTGAGGGGGTCTTGAGGACTCGGAGCAGGCTACAGCCTGTCAGGGCATGCCACCTGCCCTTTCTGCTGCTCTTCCATATGAGGCTTCCCTCCTTGCCATCTTTAGCTGGCCTACTGGCTGGCATTTGGTGCCCTTCCAAGGGGCATGCATGGCAGACTTTCCACTCTCATGGAAATGGCCCTTGGGATGATTCTTCCTGGCTCCTGCTGAGAGAGGGTATACGGGTGTGTGTGGCTGGCAGAGCTGGGAAAACATTACCTTCTTTTGGACTACAGATTCCAGAATGCCCCAGCTGGCATGGCCTCCAAAAGTGACCTTTCCCAGCTTTGTGGTTTCATTGCAGTGTGTTTGTGAAAACAACTCAGGAAGCTGAAGCAGATAAGGCACAGGTAGTGGCTGGAAAGGTACTGTGGATGGCCCAGGTACTGCTTGAGAGTGTGCTTACCCTGTGTGGCTTAGTAGATAAGATTCAGGAGGCTGGAGTTTGAAATCTTGTTTGGCCATGGAAACCCAAGGGTGGGGTGAGATGGTGTTGTGCAGTTGATAAAAACCATTCCTTTAGATATCTCACTTACTTTGAAAACCCTCTTAGGGTTGTTATAAGTCAGATTCAAGTTGACAGTACATAACACAAAACAATAATTGCACTTATGTGATCCCATTGCTTTACTGCTAGACACGTTACTGGAAGATATTCCTAAATGGTGCATCATTCATATTTGATAGGCACTAATTCAGTTTTTGCTTCTCCTAGAAATCCCATGATAGTTTACAGCTGCTTCGCCTGTAGTGGTTTTTAAGATACACTGCATGTGTATGGGTGATACTTGAAGCAGAACATGTGTGTGTGAGAGGGGGCCAGCGCACATGTTTGTTTGTAAGATAACCCTTAGACTTTGTGGCCTGGGTGAGGTATTCTGGGAGCTGACATCAAAAAAAGAGAACTTTTACCATCTTTGAATGGGGTTGGTCCATGGTGTAGGGTGGATGGGTGGAAAAACTGAGCAACAACAACAAATTTTTTTTAGGTGGCTTCCCTTTGCCCCAGTTGACATGACTTTTGCTGAGGATTTGAGCAAATGGGGTCCCATCCTGGGATCAAACAACAAACCTAAGGCTTGCCATTGGATATGAAACGTCTAGAGTGAAAGAATGGCTGTCACTGTCACGGAGATATAAAATCTCTTGAAGATGGTTGCTGATACTTTAAAATATTTTACATAAAAAATTTTCATCCTACACATATTAAGTAAATCAATATCTTTAAAAGCACTCTTATTCCAAAAGAGGGGGAAAATTTCATATCCCCAAATTTCTACATGTCCCCTTTGAAATACCGGGAGGAAAATTGGGAGAGGAGAAAACACCTGGGCAAATCTTCTGACTGATTTTTCTGGTCTACCCCAACACCACCTAGGACGCTCAGTGATGGTGAACCTTGGCACTCCAGCTGTTCTTGAACTTCAATTCCCAGAAGTCCTGATCAGCAGGAGTGCTGACATAGGATTCTGGTAATTGAAGTCCAGGAACACCTGGAGTATCAAGGTTCACCATCATGGACCTAGGTTGTCACATTTGTGACATTGGCTCATGTCCCTCACTAAGCTGCCACTACAGTAGCCCAGAAGAGATGTATGGCAAATTATACCAATGTTTGGCTCATTGACTGGGTCCTGTATAAGATGGCAACACCAACTTTTTCCAACACTTGTTTGCTGGTTGAATAGATGACCCATCCTTCATCTTTCCTGCCTCTGGAGAGAGAAAATCCTGCCAGAATGGTTACCATCTCACTTTGCTTCTTTGGCTTCCTTTTCTTTTGTCTCTTTGACTAAAGCTGAGGGAAAACCCAAGAAAATAGATGCAAATGAGCAAGCCCAGAGTCATGTACTTTAGTGTGGAAATCTGGAGAGGGGGAAATTCTGAGTGGGACTGGTTTTCTGAAGAATGTTTAGTGAATATTCCCTCCTTTAAAAACCTTAGAATGAAGCCAGAATGCAGAGTTGTATATTTTTTCAGTACATACTTTACAACAGCAGCATTTTCTCTTTGTAGCGCTTCCACAAGCCGTAGCTAGATGTTTTGTGGTGATGAGGTAGACATTTGCAATTTTAAGTTATTTGCATGTTTGAAGTTATTTAACCCAAGGCATTAAAGAAAGCAAATCAAAATACTGTAAAATCTAGATAATACAATTAAAATACAGTATAGCAACAAGTCATCAAAAACTTATTGATGAGAAAGAAACTGTAGCTCATTTTGTTAAACTACAAATTCTGTTAGATGCTAAAAGGGCATGTTGGAACAAGAAAGCTTTTGCTTTCTGGTGAAAATGAAAAAGGCGCAGGGGAAAGGGAGAGATAAAGTCTTATAACTCTTAACCAAGGCCCTTCTCAGAGTGTGTCATTAAGGCAACCCTGTTTTCCCAAAACTTTGAAAATGACCTTCCTATGGAGATTTAGCTGCGGCTCTGAAATAAGTTATTGGCTCAGTTTCATTCTTTTTCAGATAACTGTTTTGATTATATCCACCCTTGTGATTTATTTCTTTTATTAAAAAAACGACAACAACCAAAAGGTTTCTGTATTAAGCTTGGCAAGCAAAGAAAACTTGGTCAGTCAAAAATTGATTGGTAGAGGAAGCCAAGACATACTGCAGGATACAGATGTCTTCATGATTCACGACTTGCAGCTTTTATTTAGGCAAGCTTCTTTTTTAGCAGGACATTTATTAAATAAACAACCAATTCAAAGCCTTAACCGCAAAGCAGGCATTTACTTTTTTTTGTCCTGGCTATAACTTGCATACAGCATTATTTCTATCAATTATGTTTTGTTTCTTGAGAATTACCATATTTGCTGGCATATAAGACCCACTTCCCCCCCTTAAAATACCTGGAAAAATGGGGTGCATCTTTTACTGTATATAGTGGCCTATAGTGGGCTATTTTGGTAATAACAGGGTGTGTCTTATACTCCGATGCATCTTATACACCGGCAAATACGGTATATTGAACATTAGTTTTAGTGGAAAAGTGGGATATATGTTTTTAAAAAACACATTAGTATAAATTGTATTACAAGGGCATCTTTTAGGAACAAGAATTCTCCCTCTCCTTCTCAGCCAACGGGTGGTTGTTTCAAGAAACACCTTTATTTTTGTTCTTGAGGAGGGCAGAAAGCCATACTGGACAGTATAGGTCCAGCTGGAAAATTGTGCTTTCCAGTAGAATAATAGAATAACTGAGTTGGAAGGGGCCTTTTAGGCCATTGAGTCCAAGCCCCTGCTCAATGCAGGAATCCAAAATCCAAGCAGATCTGACAGGTGGTTGCCCAGTTCTCTCTTGATGCTTCTATTGTTGGGACCCTCACCACCTCTTGAGGCAGTTTATTTATTTATTTGTTTGTTCCTACTTGTATGCCGGGCGACTCAGGGCAGCTGACAAAGTATCGCAAAGTGTTACAAAATATCACAAAATATCAAAAGCACAATAAATCACAATAAATAAATTCAAACAATAAAACAACAAATAAATCAAGTAAAACACATTGTCCTCTATCAGCACCGCAGCTGGATGTTCATGAGGCCCAGGGATCAACGTCCTCGACGGAGTCATGGCTCAATGACCTCGACGGGAGGGGAGACGGCAGGGGTGTCGAGAAGGACGAGGAAGAGAGAGAAATACACCCCAAAGAAGAAAATTAACTACAAAATGATGTGTTTAATTAGTGAAAATGCGGGTAGAAAGACGCTGAGGAGCCGGACAGACAAAAACTGTGGAAATACAATACTAAGACAACTAGGCACACACCACAAGAAAGCCCACAAAAACAGGAGGAGCTGTAAAAATAGTATGTCCAAATAAGCTAGTATATCAACAGGGTGGAGCCTGGTAATGAAATAAGAATGTCCGTCGAACAGTTCCAAGGTGACAGGTAACTAGTTCAAAACATGGGTCCCGTGGAAGTCCGTGTATGCAATATATAAAGTTCACAAAAAAGTAAAAAACGCTGGTCAAAGTCAATGTCCACAGTCCATGGAAAGTCTGGTAGTCCGGTCACGAACGTGCACAAAGGGAATTCAATATAGCAGCCAGTAGGGCTAAGCAAATGTCACCAAACAGGTACGAGGAAAGAGCAGATACAGGTCGATATTCTTCCGGTAGAGAATATTTCGTACTCTTTATCAAGATCTGCAAGGAAATCAGAACCCGAGGTGACAGCAGTAAACATGAAAGAATAAAGCATATATACATATATAAATAGACAGTAAAATATAATGCATCAAACAACACCAGAAATAAAGCTATTACTGAACAAACATTACTGACAAAACATTAAAAAAGAGTAGTACCTGTAACAACGCGCTAACATCACCTCTACATAGTAACTCATGTTGGGTGGAAGCGTTAGGCAAACTGCAAAAATACCAACTAGATATAGTTCCCAGGTGGAGACATGTGAGAAGGATGACAGTAATGGGCAATTAGATTATAATTACAGGAAAAAATTCTTTTAAAGAGTCAGCAACAAGGAAATGAAAACTTAAAGGAAAGCCGAATAATCTTGTTCCGTATTCAGACCTGTGGGATGCAAAGTGGAGAAACGGTGGATGTAAAAGGCTTCACGTTGTAACAAAAAGCGTTCCTTGTTGATGGAATGAAATTTACACGGTGAAAACGATTCCAATACAGCAGCCTTCAGATCAGTTGGAGCGTGCTTCTTGTCAACGTAATGAGAGACGAGAGGTGCTGTAAGAACGTTGTTGCGGATACGTGAAATATGTTCCCCGAGTCTAGTTTTAAGGGGTCTGGAAGATTGTCCCACATAAGGTAGCCCACAAGGACATATTAAAATATATACAATGTCACGAGAATTACAATTAGAAAACCGCGAGAGGTGAAGTATGAAAGTACAATTAAGAATAGAAATTACATCCGTTCTCCACATATAACAACAAAACTTACAGTGTCCGCAAGGAAAATGCCCAGCAGGAAAGACCGAAGGGCTAATGGCAGAGGATAGGCAATCAGTTTTGGAAAGGATCCCGGCAATGGTTCTAGTTTTTCGGAACCCTATTATAGGTTTATCTTTGCACCCCGAGATGGAATCTAATATATGCCAGTGGCGATGTATGGTTTTCTTTATTTGTTGCGCAAGCGGAGTGAAATCTATAGACCAAAAGATGTTGTTGTTATGTGTATTCTTCGACTTACGCTGGAACATCGAATGTCTGGATCTATTGGTTACTCTCTGGTAAGCATTGTTGATCACATGAATGAGGTACCCTCTAATGAGTAAAGATTGTCGTATGGCATACATATTCTGACACTTCCGGCCATTCACATGCGTTCCCGGCTGACCACGTTCCCTCCAAGAGAACGCAGCCCTTGATATGGGAGTGGGGAGGATGCTATCTCCTACTAGGTGTCCCCAGGCTTTCCTCGTTTTGCAAATAAGGAGTGAGCAATGACTATAAGTTTGGGAGCAGTACATGCACCTTGGAAAGCCACTCTCACTTCCCCCCAATATTTTTCTTGAAGAAATGTTTACCTCCAGTGACCATTTAAGTCCACTTGGGATGTGTGGGCACCTTGAAAATACGATAGAATTGCTCTTCTCACCTCCTAGATGGCACAAGATATCTATTAGAACATTTTTTTAAAAAGCAATAAAATTTTGGTTGTATGGGGGCAGGCATGTTAAGGAGTTAAAGGTGGGCTATTAGGAAAAGAGAGTACAGTAAAACCCTGGGTTACGGAATTAATCTGTTCCACAGGGTTTTCCTTATAGCAAAATTTCCTTATTGCGAAGCACTCATAGGAACGCATTGTGCGGTTACCCATATGAATGTATTGAAAACAAAAAAATCATAAAGTGAAGTGTGGTTTCCCATAGGAATGCATTGAAAACCAAAAAAACTGTTCCAAAAAAATTCCATAAGCTGAGGTATTGTTTTCAGTGGATTTCTTTCTGTAAGTTGAGTTTTCCATTACCCAAAGTGTCTGTAACCCAGGGTTCCACTGTATTTCTGAGGCTTTTCTCAGACAGTCCCTCCTTGGATAAGCCACCATTCCCAATGGAAAGCAGCTAGCTTATTTCTTTCCACTTGTGGAAAAAGACGTCTGCGCAGACACAGGTTTTCCTCCTTGCACCTAAGCAAGAATCTTGGTTTTTGAACAGATGAGATTCTTCAAATGATGTCATTAGTGCTAGGCATCTTAGGTTCATGTTACTGGGACTAAAATGTGCTTTTATTGTTCTTGTCTCTTGTTATTTATGTATATTTTTACAAAAACAACCACGATGAAAGTATAAAAGCCACACTTCTATATTCTTACCTCAGAGAGTCAAATGAGCTACAGTAAAAGCTCGCATAGAGTCCCTCACTTAGAGACTAACTCGCTTAAAGAGCATTATTTTCTTCAAATGGTCACCTCGTAAAACAACTAAAAACTCACTTAACAACTAAATCGGGGTTTGCAATCCCCCCTGCCAGAAGTCACAATCGGTCACTTACCATGGCAGTGGTGGTGCTTTTTCCAAGTGTTTCGCATTATGCTCTTTAAGCGAGGTACCATTGTAATCACATTTTGTTTCAAAGTTATGTTTGTGTGGAAACTGCTGAGTCTTTATTGTCCTCAACCTATGAAACTGAACAAAGGACTGATAGAACACCTTGATCCCAGCAATTCCCTGCCACACCCTTTCATTAAATGCCAAATGCAATATGACTGATATCAATGAAACACTTCAAGCTTAAGATATGGTCAAAGGAGAAAGAAGTTGTCGGTTTTTTAAAGGGAGGGGTGTTTACACTACCAGGACAGGACCTAAGGAACCTTGAAGTCTGTTGTTGTTGTTCAGTCGCACAGTCGATTCCGACCCTTTGCGACCCCACGGACCATTTTCCTCCAGGCAACTCTGTCCTCCACCATTCTCCTCAGCCCGCCAAGCTCTGTGCCCATTGTGTCCACAATACCATCTATCCCTCTCATCTTTGGATGCCCCCTTCTTCTCTTGCCCTCCACCTTTCCCAGCATCAAGGCCTTCTCAAGTGAGTCATCCCTTCTCATTTGATGTCCAAAGTACTTTAGCTTCATCTTCACTATTTGTCCCTCCAATGAACAGTCATGATTGATTTCTTCCAGTATTGACCTATTTGTTCTCTTTGCTGTCCAAGTGACTCTCAGGACTCTCCTCCAACACCACATCTCAAAGGCATCTATTCTTCTGCGCTTAGTCTTCCTAATGGTCCAGCTCTCACACCCATACATTACCACTGGGAATACCATTGCTTTGACTATGCAAATTTTTGTTTTCAAGGTGATGTCTCTGCTTTTCACTATATTCCCTAGGTTTCTCATAACTTGTCTCCCCATAATCAATCGTCTTTTTATTTCATGGCTACAGTCGCCATCTGCAGTGATCCTAGATCCCAGGATCTATTAAGAAATCTAATCTTATAGGCAACAAAATCAGACTATAGTAAATTGGTTAGTCTTTTAATGTGTCATAGGACTCTGTTGCTTCTCTGTTGATTTTTTCTTTTACAGATTAACACAACTAACTCTATAGAAATAGTTAAATTTTAGAGATATTATTTCTGAATCTTTTCTAGATACTACCAGACTGTCTTCTTACGAAACATAATTTAAGGCAAAATATCAGCTCTTAGAAAAGGGCTTTGTCCCCCCCCCCTCTATTAATATCCAGAATCCCTCAGTTGGCATGGATGGTGATTTAAACTTAGATTTCACTGCACTGCACTGACTGGATATCCAGCGTACTTACAAATCGCCTGTGTTTATAAGATAGCATAACCTGGGCTTTAAATCCACACCTTGTCTGGCTTTGTCTGTAATGTTATCTTTGCTCTGGAAAACTTGAGAGAATTGGCACCATGTCTCCAGCTTAACCAGCTCTTTCTGACGTCAAGTTACAGGGAGCTCCAGCAAACATTGCAGAGCTAAACTGCAAAATCTCTGAATCATAGAACTGTAGAACTGGAAGAGATCCCCAGGGCCATCAAGTCTAACCACCTACTAAAGCCTAGAGATAAGATGTCCCTGATAAGTGGCCACCTAACATATGTTTAAGAACCTCTGTGAAAGAGAGTCCGTCTTCCTGTAAGGAAGTCCATTCCATCGGCACAACTTGCTGTTAAATTCTTCTGCATGTTTAAATGATATCTTTTATCTAAAGCAACGCAATCAGAACATCACAGCCTTTTCCTTCAGAAGTAATTCACACAACCCCTATGTTACTTTATGCTCATTGGAAGGTCAAATAGTAAAGATGAAGATGAAGTACTTTGGAAATCAAATGAGAAGGGAGGATTCACTTGAGAAGGCCTTGATGCTGGGAAAGGTGGAGGGCAAAAGAAGAAGGGGGCGGCCAAAGATGAGATGGCTAGATGGCATTGTAGACACAATGGGCACAGAGCTGGGCGGGCTGAGGAGGATGGTGGAGGACAGAGGCGCCTGGAGGACAATGGTCCATAGGGTCGCAAAGGGTCGGAATCGACTGTGCGACTGAACAACAACAACTTCATGTCAGAATGCAACAATAATTTGAACTACTGGTCATATATTGCATTTGTCACACTGCCTCTGAAGTTCACACTATCACTAGTGCTCACCATCCCTGTTATATAGATTAGAGTGAAGTATAGGACTTGAACCTTTGGAGGTTTCCTACATCACTGTAAGAATGCTGGGAAATATGTGACCTCCAGATATTGGGCATCAAATGAGAAGGGAGGACTCACTTGAGAAAGCCATGATGTTGGGAAAGGTGGAGGGCAAAAGAAGAAGGGGGAGGCCAAAGATGAGATGGCTAGATGGTATTGTAGACACAATGGGCACAGTACTGGGAGGGCTGAGGGGGATGGTGGAGGACAGAGGCGCCTGGAGAACAATGGTCCATAGGGTCGCAAAGGGTCGGAATCGACTGTGCAACTGAACAACAACAAGATATTGGACTGCAGCTGACATCAGTACAGTCAATGGTGAAGGAGGATGGGATTGGTAGTCCCATGACTTTTGGAGGGCCACATATTACTAGTTCTGTTTCAAGCCTCTGATTCACTGGTACTCACTCAAGTATAGGATACCCATTGAATGAAAAATCTGGCAACACACTGGACCAGAAATTGACGTACAGTGGAACCCTGTATAACGAATGCCTTGTATAATGAAAAATTCATACAATGAAGAGTACACAGAGGAACTTTACAAAAAGGACCTCAACACTCCTGATAATCACAATGATGAAGAAGTTGAACTTGAGCCAGACATCCTGGAGAGCGAAGTCATAAAGGCCCTAAAGAGCACTGCAAACAACAAAGCTAGTGGAGATGATGGTATCCCAGTTGAATTTTTCAAAGCGCAAAAGATGATGCCGTCAAATTACTGCATTCAATATGCCAACAGATTTGTAAAACAAAACAGTGGCCACAGGATTGGAAAAGATCAGTATACGTCCCAATCCCAAAAAAGGGCAATGCCAAAGAATGTTCAAATTATCGAACAATCGCGCTCATCCCACATGCCAGCAAGGTGATGCTCAAGATAATACAGGATAGACTTCAGCAGCATGTGGAGAGAGAATTACCAGAGGTGCAGGCCGGTTTCAGAAGAGGCAGGGGGACTAGAGACCACATTGCCAACATACGCTGGATCATGGAGAAAACAAAGGAATACCAGAAACAAGTTTACTTTTGTTTTATTGACTACACCAAGGCATTTGACTGTGTGGACCACAACAAGATGTGGCAAGTAATTAAAGAGATGGGAATACCAGAGCACCTCATATGCCTCCTGAGAAATCTGTACATGAACCAAGACAACAGTTAGGACAGAACATGGAATAACAGAGTGGTTTGGAATAGGAAAAGGAGTAAGACAAGGCTGTATTTTGTCACCATGCCTATTCAACCTATACACAGAGCACATAATGTGCAGTGCAGGGATGGAGGAATCACAATATGGGATTAAAATCGCTGGGAGAAACATCAATAATCTGAGATATGCAGACGATACCACCCTAATGGCAGAAAGTGAGGAAGACCTAAATAATCTCTTGATTGGGCTGAAGGAGGAGAGTGCAAAAGCGGGCTTGAGACTCAACATCAAGAAAACCAAGATAATGGCAACAGGCCCAATCAGTTCCTGGAAGATAGATGGGGAAGAAGTAGAAGCAGTGACAGATTTTACTTTCTTAGGATCAAAGATCACTGCAGATGGGGATTGTAGCCATGAAATAAAAAGGCGACTGATTCTTGGGAGACAAGCAATGAGAAACCTGGGGAACATAGTGAAAAGCAGAGACATCACATTGCAAACAAAAATTAGAATAGTCAAAGCAATGGTTTTCCCAGTGGTAATGTATGGATGTGAGAGCTGGACAATTAGGAAGGCTGAACGCAGAAGAATAGATGCCTTTGAAATGTGGTGTTGGAGGAGGGTTTTGAGAGTCCCCTAGACAGCGAGGAGAACAAATAGGTCAATCTTAGAAGAAATTAACCCTGACTGCTCATTGGAAGGTCAAATAGTAAAGATGAAGCTAAAATACTTTGGACATCAAATGAGAAGGGAGGATTCACTTGAGAAGGCATTGATGTTGGGAAAGGTGGAGGCAAATGAAGAAGGGGGAGGCCAAGGATGAGATGGCTAGATGGTATTGTAGACACAATGGGCACAGAGCTGGGAGGGCTGAGGGGGATGGTGGAGGACAGAGGCGCCTGGAGAACAATGGTCCATAGGGTCGCAAAGGGTCGGAACCGACTGTGCGACTGAACAACAACAAATGGGAAAAATCGTACAACAAAAATCCCTATGGGATGCATCGTACAATGAAAAATTTTCATTGTACGATTTTTCCCATAGAGATTTTCATTGTACGATGCATCCTATAGGGATTTTCGCTATACGAGGCTTGCTTCGTATAGCGAAAACAATTGTATAGCGAAGTGCCTTGCAGAACGGACTTTTTTTCGTTATGCAGGGTTCTGCTGTATTTGAAGTTGGAGCCCAGTGTAGCAATCTGTCATTTTCACTGAAAGAAAGTGCTCACCTCAAGAACAGCTCTACATAAACAATGAAAAGTTACATTTGGAATTTGCAGTGCTGCTGAAGCTTGTTTTGAGTAGTAGTAGTAGTAGTAGTAGTAGTAGTAGTAGTAGTAGTAGTAGTAGTAGTAGTAGTAGTAGTAGTAATTTCCTGCCATTGCCTGAGATGGCAAACATTTACTTTCTGGACTACAACTCCCAGAAGGCTGGCTGTAGGATACTGAAAGTAGAGGGGTTCCCAACCTTTTCAAGCTGGGGGCTGGGTCATGCTCTCTTAGTTAGCTTCTAGGGCTGGATGGCCATTTTGCCCTGTGCACGATGGGGGTGGTAATTTGGTTCCAACAGTTTCAAAGTGGTAGCCATCTTCTCAAATGCCTTTGGAGGGGTGGGGGGCAACAGGAAATGGTACCATGGGCTGGATCCGGCCCATGGGCCTGTTTTAGACTGGTTCCCAGAATGCCTGCATGGGGAATTCTGGGAGTTGTACTCCAAAATAATAAATCTACACAGCTGTCTAAATTGCCATCCAAAAAACAAAAGTTTTCCTTCTTTTCTCATTGTATAATTGAGTTGATTTTCTAGGCCTTTATGCTTAATTTTATCCTAGTTTTCTACCTCATTTTTTCCCAACACAGCCAGTTGGAACACCTCCACATGCAGTATCTTTTCTTCCCTCTTAATGCTGCTTGTTACTTAACAAGTACAGTACTGTACAGATATTGTGATTTTTTGGGGTCTTCATTTACTACTGAAACCCTACCTCTGTAAATAAAAAAAGTCCTCCTTCAAATAATGGTCCAAATTTGAAAAAGAAACCTTGGTGACACCAAAGATTTTTTTTTGCTAGATTTTGTTGCTACTTCTGTTTGTTTAGTACTAAGTTGAAAGGTTCTGGAGGTGGTTGGGTCATTAATAGACATCCTTATACTAATCCTATCCAGGTGCCTGGAAGCCATTGGGGTCTGGATGGGGGCCAACAGGCTTCAGCTGAATCCCAGCAAGACAGAGTGGCTATGGATAAGGGGCCCCGCGCTATCCTGTGAGCTGCCATCTTTGGTTCTGGAGCGGGCTATTTTTCCCCAGACAGACCTGGTGCGCAACTTGGGGGTCCTTCTGGACTTGTGGCTGCTGCTAGAAGAACAGGTAGTGGCTATGGCCAGGAGGGCTTTCGCCCAACTTCAGGTGATTCGCCAGTTGCGCACGCTCCTGGACCAGGACTCCTTGCTCATGGTCACTCATGCTCTGGTCACCTCCCAACTAGACTGATGTAATGCGCTCTACATGGGGCTGCCCTTGACGACCATTCGGAAGCTGCAGCTGGTCCAGAATGTGGCAGCCTGGGTGGTGATGGGGTGCGGATGATATGCCTGCGCCTCGCCGCTACTTCAGGAGCTGCACTGACTACCAGTTTGCCTCCGGGTGCAATTCAAGGTGCTGGTTTTGACCTTTAAAACCCTATATGGTAGTGGGCCAGGATACCTTAGAGACTGCATCGCCTTAAGAGTGTCTGCCCACCCAACTAGAGCGGATCAGAGGGGCTCTCTAGTGCCATCAACTAGAGGGGCACATTTATCTAGTACCCGAAGGAGGGCCTTCTCCGTGTCTGCACCAGCCCTCTGAAACCTCCTGCAAACAGATCTAAGACTACAAACAGAATTGCTGCCCTTCAGGAAATGTGTGAAGACCTGGCTGGCAGGGCAGGTGTGGGGCCCTAATGGGAATATGGTCCCTGCCTGTTGGCTCACAACAAGATATCAATCAGGAGCCCTCTCTGTCTCTTTTTTACAGTGGATGGGGTGGGTGGTTGGGATAACTAGGGGTTTATGTGTTTTTATATGTTTTTAAAAGTAGTTGTAATGCTGCCCTGAGTCGGGTTCGCCTGAGTGGGCGGCGTATAAATGTGAATATTAAATTAAATTAAAAACTAAACTTTAAAAACACCTGTTCAAAACTATTGAGGAAACCCTTTCTCATCAATTTCTGCTGGATTTTATTTTTCTTTTGTTTTTAACATGTTTGGACTAAATGGAAAGTTCCGAACTGAATAACATCTTGGTATCTGAATTTTGATTGAATATAAAATGAAACAAACTTTTCATTGTTCCAGGGCTTTCTGGTTTCTTCCAAGCCCCTCCCAGCCCCCTGCTCTGTTGTTGGTTTTTAACCCCAATGTATTCATTGTCATTACACTGACTGTCACAAATTGTTCTGAATGGATTGTTTGTCCTGAATTAATTGAGCAGATTAGATTGAAAGCCAGCACTCAAGCTTTCCAGTTTAAAGTCAAACGACTTAATAACATGCAGGTTCCTGTGGTCCACTCCCGCCCCAGCAAACAGTATGTGTACAGGACCACCAAGTGGTCAAGACCACTGCACAAGAGGACAATTCAAACACACCTCAACTCTGCATGTTAGTTAAAAGGGCAGTGTATGCCTTCAATGTTTTTTCTTTTTTTTAGGTGAATGTGAGATCAATTTCAGAGTAGGCTAGTGCTTCCCAATGTGAGGCACATGCTCCACAGGGGGACTTCAATTCCCAGACGCCTAAGTCAGTACGTTGGCTGATCAGTGCTTTGGGGAATTGACTCAGGCGTCTGGGAATTGAAGTCCAAAAACCAAAGGTTGGGAAACGCTGGAGTAGGCCATTGAACTCAGTGGGACTTAACTGCTGAACTATATGTTGAGTTATACACTGAATAAAATGAATAAGCTTAGCGAGACCTCTCAGGACACAAAAAAATACCCATGACTCAAAGGCTAAAGACATGATGGAGCATTGTCATTAGAGGGTATAAATAAGGTTTTAAATTACTCCTTGCCAGGAAGTTCTTTTCCAAATAATGACAGAGCTAATGCATTTGCTCTGGAAAATCAGAACACATTTCCTGCTTACAAATTGGCTCTCTGTTTCTGTGGTGGAATGGCATTCAACTTCAGTCTGACCTTGCCAATAAATCATTTCCTTAAAACATGTCCCAATCCTGCTTGTGGCAGGTCTTATTCCACGTAATACTCTGACGCAGAAAGCCACAAAATAACATACTTTCTCTGTATAGGCATACCTTCCCACAAAACATGAATAAGAATTATATGCTCTTAACAGATCCATTTGGGTTCGCCACTCCCCACCCTACAAAGCACTGTGATTTCTTGTTAACATTTTACTGTTAAATTTCTTATCATCTCTAGTAATGTTCATAAGTGATACAATGGAATACATTACTATTTTATAGCACTGTAAAGTCCACTGGAACCGTTTGTCAGTAAATTTATTTATTGTAGCAGTCTTCTCAAGGTAACACAAAAGATCCAAAACCCTTTCGATAGAGGATTTTTCAAAAGTTTTCTTCAGGGATCTAAATGATAAGTTGATGCAATTACTAATAGTCATAAACATACACACAAATATATATACAACTATATACATGATCTTGGATACATAAAGTATACATACCAAAAGTGTTGTATCAGTGATAAAGTTTTTAAAGCAGTATATCGCGTCCCAGACCTCCCTAGTAAATTCTTTTGGTGTCGACGGACGTTATGCTATCTAACCCCAAGGACATTTTTAAAGAGAAAATCTCCCACAGCTGGTTAATCACAGAAAACAACTGAAATCAAGCTCTTGATTTAGCCCATATGGGTGCAGTGTGTTGAAACGGTGAATAAAGAAACTCTCCCTCTGTCTTAAAGCAATATCCATATTGGTGTGCTGATAAGGTTGTTGTTTAATAATTTCCAAAACTACAAATTTAAAATCTTTATCCTTATGGTTTGCTTCAATAAAATGGTTGACTAGAGGTGCAGACAGGTTCTGATTGCGGATTTTAGACCTGTGTTCCCCCACCCTAGTTTTGATTTTTCGGGAAGTAACCCCCACATAACCCAATCCACAGGGACAGGTTAGTAGATAGATACAGCCCAAACTGTTGCAATTTGAGAAATTGTTTAGATGTAACATATAATTGCTGCTATGGATCGAGACCATTTTTGTTTGCCAAGCCAAAGAACACTGTGTACATTGACCACATTTAAAATGCCCTGTTATTAATGGTTGCTTAGGTAAAGATTGAGCTAAATGGTCCGTTCTGCTAACTATCTGCTGAATAGATTTTGATTTCCTCAAGCCTATTCGAGGAGGAGAAGAGCAACCTGTTATGTGGTTATCAATGTGCCAATGTTTGTTGATAATGTTCTGGATCTGGTTTGACAATGGAGAAAAAACAAATGAACAGTGAAGCCTGTTCTCAGGTGTCCTGACAATATTGTGGAGCAATCTGTCCCTTGGAATAGCCCTAGCTCTAATTAGGTTTTCTTTAATTACCTTATCTGGATAACCTTTCTGTTGTAGAAAGGAGGTAATGCTGTTACCAGCTTTTTCAAAGTCACACTCCAAAGAGGAGTTCCTTTTTGCTCTTAAAAATAATCCATAGGGCAGATTGTATTTCAGGTGATATGGATGAAATGATTTGAAATCCAAATATGCATTTCTATCTGTCTTCTTTCTATATAGACTGACCCCCACTAGCCGCTCTGTTGAAATGTAGGTATTAACATCTAAAAATGGTATTGAAACTGTTGAAAATTAATTTTAGACTTTTTTCTTTGTTCAGAACATAGACAGATCATGAAATCCAGATTTTGATATTTTAAAAGATGGTTTAAAAAAAAACGCTTTTAAAATTTAACAACACAAGAGAACTCTTAATTCTGATAACAGAGCACACTTTCATAGGGTGACCAGCAAAGGAAAAAATAAGCAGAACTGATAAGAATAATTGACTTTGATCTTGATTAGTCCTCACTATCATCATGACTGGCTTATTGGGCTATGGTGACAACTATATGCATGATATGCATATAGTATGCATGATAGCAGTTCTAGTTTTGCTGAGTTTATAATTTAGTAGATATTCCTTCTCTCATTCAATCCCACCTCCCAGTTATCTCTTTGTTACTTCTGCTGTGATGAGAGGGAAAGGTTGCATGGCTGGACCATTTCAGTGGCCTGCTTAATTAATATTTGTTTTTTTCTTTGTCTGAAGGAGGAAGAGGAGGATGGATGGTTCAGGGGGCGTGTCACCCACACAACTGCCCATCCCAAAGCACATTTTGGATGTATGGGTCATTGTCCTGGTCATCCTCGTCACTGTTATCATCATGACGTCGCTTCTTCTATGCCCAGCCACAGCCGTGATCATTTACAGAGTCCGGACACACCCGATTCAAAGTGGAGCTGTGTGAGACGCCCTCTATTTGACTTTTCTAAACAGAAACATGAGATAAACCAAAGGATTTCTTTGACTATCCTTCTTTGTTAGGCTGAGCTCCAAGCAGGTAATGAAGGAGAGCCACCAAGGACATGGCAGCAAGACACTGACTCTGCTCTTGGAATGAAAAGGCTACAGGTTACATAAAGCATCCTAGAAACTGAATTAAGCACCCAAGCTACAACTCTAAAGCTTTGAATTCAAGACTGAATATGCATTTGTTGAATGTTGTTGTTGTTCAGTCACACAGTCGATTCTGACCCTCTGTGACCCCATGGACCATTGCCCACCAGGCACTTCTGTCCTCCACCATCCTCCTCAACTCACCCAGCTCTGTGCCCATTGCGCCAACAATACTGTCTAGCCATCTCAATTTTGGCCACCCCCTTCTTCTCTTGCCCTCCACTTTTCTCAAGTGAACCCTCTCTTCTCATTTGATGTCCAAAGTACTTTAGCTTCATCTTTACTATTTGATCTTCCATAGAGCAGTCATGGTTGATTTCTTCTAAGATTGACCTATTTGTTCTCCTCGCTGTCCAGGGTACTCTCAGAACTTCTTGCACCAGATTAACTAGGTTGTGTTTAATAGCCCTGCCAAGGCCTTTGTTGTTCTTATGTGGAAAACCATAGCCTGAAAGTGTGCCTCCTTCACACATATGTTTCCCTTGCTTGAAAGCCAGTTGTATCCGACTCTAGGGTTCAGTGCTCATCTCTGTTTCAAAACCAAAGAGCCAGCGCTGTCTGTTTCCGCAGAAGTTTCCATGGTCATGTGGTAGGCATGACTAGACACCGGAGTGCACGGAATGCTGTTTCCTTCCCACAAAAGTGGTCCCTATTTATCTACTTGCAATTTCTTGCTTTCGAACTGCTAGGTTGGCAGGAGCTGGGACAAAGACAGGAGCTCATTCTGTCCTGCAGTACTCGGGAATCGAACTACTGACCTTCTGCCTCCCAGTCAGTCCCACTCATAGAGGAGGCTTTTTTCCTCAGACTGTTGTTCTCCATTTGGGAAGAGCAGCATCAAAGTGGGTGGGGCTAGCATGCACATACAGTCGAACCTCAGGTAGCATAATTAATGCATTCTCTGGGATGTTTCTTACAGCAAAAATTACTTTCACCGAATTTCCCATAGGAATGCATTGAAAACCAAAATACATTAACCGATATGTGATTTCCCATAGGAATGCATTGAAAGCCAATTAATCCATTCCGGGGGGTGGGAATCTGTAAACCGTGCCACTATTTTTCTATGGATTTCCTTCTATGTGATTTTTATGTTAACCAAGCTGTTTGCTAACCAAGGTTCGTATTCTTAAAGAAAGTCTTATTTCAGAACAAGAGGATATGAATTCAATTAACACAGGATTCGAGACTTTTCCTGTTTTTGTTTCTTGATATGTTATGTTAATCAGAATGTTCTTCATGTTTACTGAACAAACAGTTTCAAAGGTCATGGAGATGGCAGAAGAAGATGCCAGAAAAAGAAGCATGGAATGTCTTATAACAAGGCCCTTTGAAAATCATTTCCAGATGTGCAAATCGATGCAATCATGTTTGTGCTGCACAATTATGGAATATTCATTACAAAATGTAGATACTGTACATATATATTTGGAAACCTGACAAAATATAATACAGAAACAAGAGAAGGCAAAGAGATTTGGGTAAATAAATATGTTAATGAAGATGAGTGGTAAAAGAGAAGAAAAACAGATTTTGTTTTGTTGAGTTTTTTTGTGGGGCTTTTGTTATTTTGTGAAGCTATGCATATAAGCAGAAGGGTCCTCCCTAGTTGGGTCTTGTGAAAGAGGACTAGTAGGAATATACTCAGGACTGCTTATCACCATGGTAGTCACATGCTGCTGTTTCATGGCATTGTGGCTCCGCTAGGAAGTGTTCCTGCTTATTTCTGGAAGCGCCTGACATATTTCAAGGAGCACTACTGAGTAGTGATAACTTGCATCAAGTTGAGCCTACTGCAGCCTGTGGAAAATAACCAACAGTGTTTAAGATGGGAGAAGGAGGAGTGCGGATACTCTCATGGTGCACAGAGCAGTAGAAAACTTCTCATGCTAAGTAGGCAAACCTGTGGAACAATAGTATTGTTCCTGTTGCTGGTGGCTCTGTACACATCTCTAACTGTTGCTTATGTAGGCTTTTTTGAGGCATTGTTAGCTTAATCCTGCTTTTCTCCTTTAGATTTCCCACACTTGTCTTATTACTTGCAGTGAATCATCAGCTTTCTACTCCTCTCATAACTTCCTGCAAGTGAAGCCAAGTTCATGGTGCAGCTGAAACCGGCCTGTATCAGTGGAGCATGGTGACGCCAGTTTCAGATGCACTGTGAATCTGGTCTGCGTTTTAGTTTGCACTTAACAGGAGTGCTTCAAGGTTTCTCATTCTAGTTGAGGGATAGGATTCATTGCCTTACATGACTTCTGGAAATTTCTGACTAAAAACATTGGCCTTCCCAAGCCTGTTGCAGAGCAACTTTTTAAAAGCTGCTTCAATTTGAGGCAGGTGGGGCAACTCCAGTTTGATGGATCCCTGCCTCTAGACAGCATTTGGCTTCTCTGATGGGGTTGCAGCCATTTTTATTATTTAAAACTAGCTGATTACCCGGCCTTGGCAGGGGGTTGTGCCTGTGCTTACCTGGCCAGCTGGGGCCTGGCTCCCCTGCTGTCTGCCGAGGTATCCCGGTCCTGTTTTGGGTGCTGCTCCACTGACGACGGAACATTTTCAGCCAGCCGGCTGTGACGGCGGTAAGTTAATGGGTGTGGCCGTTGCGCCGTTGCTGCCGCTTGTCGCTCCATACTCCAGGCCGGCGCTGGACTAGGACATGTAGTGGCTTCAGGGTGCCTGGCGTTGGCTGTTACTGTGGGGCGGGGCCGCCCCCCAGCAGTTGCTCATCGCCGCTCTGTACCGGCACCGCCACTGCTTCCTCGTGGCCCTTTGGCCTCCGCCATCTCTGCCACCACCATTTTGGACACTTGGATCACCAGTGAGGTCATGTATTCCCTGGTCATTTGTCCTGGCGGGTGGGGGTGCCCTCTGTGCAACCCATTTCTGGTGGTACAAACCCCAAATTGGACTGCTGACCCCCTGCAGTCGTGTTCTTGTATGCTCAAGGTAGGTGTGTGCAAAGTTTCAGAACGGTCGATACAGGGGTGCGCTAGAACAATATTAAAAGCACATTTAAAAGCAACAAGACATAGGCCATCCCATTTTAGAAATGCCCTCTCAGTCAGTCATGGAGAGAAAGTGTGCCTGAAGAGAAAGGTCTTTGCCTGCTTTGCGGAACGGCAGCAACGATCTTGTAACATTTGATACGACTCCAGTAGAAATATTTGCTGTTAAAAAGGAATCAGGACAGAGCAATCCGATTGAACAAGATAGGCAAATGGGTGTGATTATATTTCTAGAAAATCGCTACATGATTCCACATTTGTCACAACATACTTACCTTTAAGGAACCCTGATAACCTCATTGTGACTGTATGTTTTCTTACTTGTGGGATTTAGCACAAGATTAGGTTTTAATTCTGCATCTGTCTGAGCCACATCATTGTGATACAGAAATCTTGAAGCATTTTCTCACAAGGGCTTTGGCTTAAACATGACATAGGATGAGTAAACTGAAGGTAACCCACAGGGTTTCAAGATGAGTTAGACTAATCTCGGCAAGTGATAGTTGTAGCCATTGCGTGCATCCTGTTTGTTTTTTGCAGCAGAGAGTTGGGGAGGAGGGAGGGGGAGTAAATAAAACTAACAGTAGCAGTTGGTGTTCCTTGGGGCTGGTAGGACATAAGGTACAGCAAACAGTCTGGGCAGAGTTGGGGTAAAGATGGAATTCAGACACCCACACTAGCATACCTGCACACAAACACTGAAGCAGGTTGGCAGACAAGCAGTGACACGGTCATACATACAGGTGTCTTCTGGGTAGCAGAACTGGCAAGGCTGAGCTGGGGGAAGCTTGAGATGGAACAGAACCCCACTTCCCCTACTGGATATGCTATCACCAAACTCAAGGTGTAATTTGGAAGAACTTGCTGTGGGGTATTCCACAGCAGGTCATTGTCCGTTAATTTCTGAAAAACAAGATACTGAATCACAAGATTCTGCACATGCATACACAAATGCATTTCTCTTCTGACTGTGGAGCTTCTCCATCTGAGCTATTTTCTAGTATCAATGAAGAAATAGCATCATGCAGGCATTAACAATGTGCCTAGGTGAAACACATGGAGGGAGAGCAGGATAGCCCTACCTTCTGTGCCTTGTTCTTCTATTTGAATAGGGCAGTAGTTCCCAACCTTGGGTCCTCAGATGTTCTTGGACTACAGCTTCCAAAAGTCTTCACCACTGCTGTGCTGGCCAAGATTTCTGGAGTTGTAATCTAAGAACAAATGGGGACCCAATGTTGGGAGCCTGTGTTACAGATAAATGGCATAAAATGGGGAGCCTTTGATATCCCTGAAGGCTCTCCATGTGACTTGGAACCTGATTGTTTTGGAGTTCCAAATCATATAAATAACTGTCATAGGTACAGAAGGCTTTGCTTTTCTAGCTATCCTCTACATTTAAAAGGTGACAGAAATGATGAGAGAGTTGAGACAACAGTGTCTTCCCTTCAAAACACAGTTGATGTCTGAACAGGGTTCTCCTTTAGACTAGATCAAAAGCTATTCATTCACATTGTATTGTACAAGAAGACACATAACATTAAGGACAGGGTCCTGGTTCTTTTTTAAGAGGGCAAGCAGAACAATATTTTCTATCATACCTACAGCTGGAAACAAATCTCACCATGGTCCTGGTTTTGGGGGATTTAAAGAAGCAAGGCCAGAGAGCTTTGCTCTGGGAGTCAATATGTGACTAAGCATCTCATCACTCACAGAGTGTGTAAATGCAGGAGGGTGGTGGTTATTATCTAAATATTGTAGGAAGGGCACTTCAAATAGAGCCCAATGCTTACAAAGCAAAGTGACAGTACAAGTCCCAACTGCCTGCTTTCCTCCCACTGAAAGTGCTTATATGGCAGCGGTATTATAAGTGTAATTGCTATTTTGGGAGATGCACAATGTGTTAATAAATTTAACTCACTTAAAAGCAGCATACCAACAACTTTAAGTAGAGTGATGAACAACATGGTCAAAGAAGCATGTTGAAATTAGTATAGAGTTGGAATGGCCATTAATGATCATGGTCAAGATAGGGTTTCTAATGCAGGAAGCAACTTCGACATCAAGTGACTATCCATGCTCTGCATAAAGATCACTAGACAAGTAGGACTGTAGGAATCGGGGCCGCTGAGGGCCGTAGGTCCCAGAGGAGACTGATCAAGGAACGATACGAGGCAGTATGGAGGAGGATATGATCAGTACTTTATTGAGAAAAGGCTGCAACATATATAGAAGGAAAAGCGCAACGGTGGCAAGACTGTCACCTGACAGAAATTACATCGCCTGTGTACTCAAGTTAATTGGGAACCTCTTTGGGGAAGTTAATTAACTGGGGCAAACATGGACCTCGGAGTCCCCTTTGTTCAGGGATCAGGCAGGGGTAAACATGGCATCTGTTTGTGCCTGAGATTACACTGAGACACGGAGATGAGTGATTACTCTAATAGGTAACTGGGTTAGGTATTTGCTCTCTTCAGCAGAATCGCTGGTCAGGTCAGGAGTTGGGTGAATCAAACCCTATCATTTATCCACCCCCCTTAATTTCTCTGCCCGCAGAGCCCACGGCTCAAGGAGCGTTCCCCCGAAGTGGCCTCTGCGCGGGCCGTTCCATGCCATTGGGGCATGGGGAGACCACATTTCCCCTTTCTTTTTTATTTAAGGACCTGACCGACGACTTTGCGTAGGAGCGGCATCAGCTGTTGAGCGTGAATGACGCTTCGGGGTTCCTTCTCGGGGCAGCACTTCGAGATCAGTGAGGGAATACATTGCGCAAAGCAGCATAACGCTATGCCTAGTATAGTCACCCCCACTACCACCTTGAGTACCGTCTGGAGCCACCCCCATGGAATCCACGACCACATCCAGTTCCACAATGAACTCCACCAAGTTCCCCATGCAGACCCTTCTGTGATGCCCTGGACTATGGTGTGGAGATCAGTGAGCTGGCTCTGTATCTTGTGGGTGTTGTCTGTGAGGTTGAAGCAACACATGCCATGGACAGACTTGCAGCCCATATGATGTAACAACAGGGGATAATCGATAGCTGCTTGATTATCCAGTATGGCATGGCGAAGCTCTGCCTGCTCCTGGTTGAGCAGCGCTATTGCTGAGGAGGTGTGGTTGATGGCTTTTGCTAATCTGCAAGCCAATTGACCAATTCTCCGAGCGTCGCCTATGGCTAAGCCTGACACGCTGAATATACTGACCACAGCCTGGTTTTTCAGAGCTGTGGGTCTGAATTCAGACTGCTTTCTGTAGCAAGGCAAGATAATGAGATGTGTCATTGATTTACTGTGACCTGGGGTGATTCTGCAGCTTCTCTGCAACTTCTGGCGTTGTGCAAATGTCTTTGCAGGCGCACCCCCCAATAAAGGACTCAGACACTGGTAAAAGTGGATAACGGCATTGGGCCACATTTATTGATTCATGCCCTAGTCCGAATTATAAATTTCTATTGGTAATTGACCAATTATAATTCTTAAGGCAAGCAGGGCGAAGTAACACTGGTAAGGTACCACCCAAAATTGCCGACGGCAATTTTTACAATGTATCTATTTGTATCCATTTGTTTGTTGACAACAAACAAATTGTTGACCGTAGTCAATATTTAACTAATGACCCCACCCTCTGACGCGTATCCGTGAAATCACGGGGTGATGCATGCTGTCTAGCTGTAGCCATCACCCCGTCGCCTGGTTCGTCGTTGACCGGACAACGTTTAACCAACTTATGCCTGTCTAGTGTTGTCCAGTCAATTGCGAACCTGCCGGATACCTGTGGGTCATAAATGTTTACCTTACCAGTGTTACCTGCCCATGTGACCAAAGTCAACAGCAGCAACAGAAACCCCTATATCAAACCATAGCAACAGTGTGGGATGGGCGAAAAAACCAGGACCCGAGAGCCAATTGTGGGTCCCAGCCAAAAATTCCCACCCGGCCCCGAAGCGACCAAAATATCACACTGTTAACTAGGGAGGGGGTGGAGGGGAAAAACATCTCCGCTCCGTCGCTTCGCAAAATGGCAGCTCGGCTGCCTCATGGCCACCCCTTTTATAGAGGAGCTGGCCACGCCCCCTAACTACCCGGATGCCTTCGTCCGATGGGGGGGGCGCAAAGAGCACGGCGGCCATTTTGGCGCCGCGCTTGCATTGCAGGTGCACCCCCCAATAAAGGACTCAGACACTGGTAAAAGTGGATAACGGCATTGGGCCACATTTATTGATTCATGCCCTAGTCCGAATTATAAATTTCTATTGGTAATTGACCAATTATAATTCTTAAGGCAAGCAGGGCGAAGTAACACTGGTAAGGTACCACCCAAAATTGCCGACGGCAATTTTTACAATGTATCTATTTGTATCCATTTGTTTGTTGACAACAAACAAATTGTTGACCGTAGTCAATATCTAACTAATGACCCCACCCTCTGACGCGTATCCGTGAAATCACGGGGTGATGCATGCTGTCTAGCTGTAGCCATCACCCCGTCGCCTGGTTCGTCGTTGACCGGACAACGTTTAACCAACTTATGCCTGTCTAGTGTTGTCCAGTCAATTGCGAACCTGCCGGATACCTGTGGGTCATAAATGTTTACCTTACCAGTGCTACCCGCCACACGGGGAGGCTTCCCAAAAAGGCTCACCGCCCCCCCCCCCAAGACCATCAGCTCGGTCAACAGGCCTGCTCGCCAGTCCACTAACCAGAGGTCCATACCTCCCTGCGACAGATGGGCCCCATCCCCTGAGTAAAGCTCTCAATTTTGCAGACTGATGGTGGGGAGGCGAATGACGCGTCCCCCACCCTATTCAAAAAGGAACCGGGCAATAGCCCTGTTCACGGAGCGTCGGCTCAGTCAAGAGCCTTGAGGCCGAACGCTCCCCAGTAAGCGTACCGCGACATCATGTCCGACCACTTGAGGGTTGTGGCAGGCCACACATAATGTGAGTAGGGCAGGTCACTGCAAATCGCAAGCTTCCGCGATAGGCCGGTGACCCGCCCCAAGCCATCGCCCCCGAGGTACGTAACCAGGACATCAGGCGAGTCAGCATCCCTGATGTAGAAAAGAAATGGCAACAGTTCCCGCCATAACATGCCGCGCTTACCATACCACCTGAGACGTGCGGGAGCACCCAGTCCCAGTTGGGGTCCCACTCTGTCGCCGCAGCGTAACGTGCTGGCCTGTGCAGCGTAACGCGCTGCCCTATGCAGCGTAACGCGCTGCCCTGTGCAGCGTAACGCGCTGCCCTGTGCACGCTGCTATGGCCCACCAGCCATACTGTCACCGGTGTAATACGACACCCAGGGTCTGTCAAGGAAAAAAAAAGGGGGGGAGAAACAGTGCAGTGACTAAACTGGTACTCAGGTTGAAGAGGGCGAACACAAATTGAAAACATTGTGAACCCCACCCTCCCATGCGGCGTATTTCAGCCCCGGAGTACCCAAAACAGCTGCAGTAGAAGCCGCCCCCCTTCTGAACGAATGGGTGCCGCAACGAGCCCCAGAGAGGCCAACACTGTCTAGTGCCTTCGCGGCACCCTCCAAAATTGAAATTTAGTAAGGGAAGACCCACCTTGGTGACAGAAAAACTGGCCATGGTGCGTGCCACGCAGTGCAAGGAAATCCTGTAGGGCACCAACCGGACAGATGTCTGCCAAAGAACACCGTAGCAGTCTTACATCACTGCCTACGCCATGCTGATTTGTCTTAGAGGAGCGTATCCTCAACTGAGCCCAGTCTTTGGCAACACAGACATCCTCGAGTTCCAGTGCCCTACGACTTGCATCCGCCTTAGACAGCATCACAAGCTCGCTGATGCGGAGCGCTCCAAAAAAGGCCACCGTTGTGGCTGCATGAAATGGGCTGCCTCATATCTATCAAACAGAGGCCAGGCCAGCCCCGGGCCAATTGGGTAAGAACCCCTGGGGAAATTGGGTGGCGGTCGTCCGGGCAACGCCCACGCTACCGCACCCACCCCTCCAAAACATGTCTCACACGGAAGTCAGCGGTACTATCCACATGACCTCCCACCTTGGCCATAACAGCCAACGCTGACAGCCCAGATGCTATGGTGCGAGGTGCAAGGCCCTGGGCATGCAGGTAAACCATGAACCGAAGTACATGGGTCACTGGGATCGGCCAGGATTCTGGCAGCCGTAATTGGGTACAGAAGGCTCTGAAAGAATTGAATGCATGGTGATACGCCTTACGCGTGCGTGGCGCCAGTGACAAGCCAATCGCCCGGTTCACCTCTCCTTGCCAATGGTCCATATCTCGTCCGGGGGTGGCGAGGGAAATCCCTCCGCATCCGGGGCCAAGGCACGGAACCGGGACATCTGCAGGCGGGACAAAGCGTCAGCGATATCATTATTGACCCCCGGGACATGCCTGGCCCCGAAGAGGACGTAGGGGCGCAGGCTGCGCAACACAAACTGGCGCATTAGGTCCATGACCCTGGGCGATTTGGAAGTCTGTGAGTTGACAATGTGGACAACGGCCGCATTGTCACACCAGAAATGGACGACCGAGTCGGCCCACTCCTCGCCCCATAGCATCAAAGCCCCCAGGATAGGGAAAAATTCCAAATACGTGAGATCACGCAGGCGACCCGTGCCTGCCCAGGCTGGTGGCCACCCACCATAGGCCCACTTCCCATTGAAGTACATCCCATAACCCAGGGACCCCGAGGCAGCAGACTGGATCTGAAAGCGAGGGGAAGCCAGGAGGTCAGACCTCCAAAATGATACTCCATCGAACTCCCTCAGGAACTGGAGCCAGATAAGCATATCTGCCCTGATACCCCGGGTGAGTCTAACCCTATGGTGGGGCCTAGATAAGCCAGTCATGGCGTCGCACAAGCGCCGAGCAAATGCCCTGCCCGGTGCATGTGCAAAGAAATGTCTTTGGAGATGTAAGTCATAAAGGAAGACGGACAGCTGATGACATCCAGGACAGTGACTGGTGCCGCTCTTTGCAATCATCCGGGTCTGATTCTGGCCTCTGGGACCTGCATGGGGAAGAGACTTGTTTGGGAGATAAAAATTCTGAAGGAGTTAGTTAGTTTTTGCACTTATAGGATAGCAATTGCTGTGCAACTATGGGACGTTGTCCCCCCCCCTTTCTGTTTGTTTGTCAACGTAGGACTTGTGCCGAGGTTCGCCCTTGGCCGTGGGAAAGGAGATGCTGCTCCACATGGGGAGCCGTTTCTCCCTTCTGTGCTGTTACCCAAACAAACTGGGGGAGGGTATTAATGCAAACGTGCATGTACTGCCATTTGCCAAAATGTGGGGATGTGTGACGTCCATTTGCCACACCTGAATGGCCTCTGTCCCTCGTGGGTTGACCCCCCACGAGGGCCCCCCCCCGGTGTCCCTGCACGTTGCAGACAGGAACGGACTATGCCTTGGGCTTGGGAAAGTGGCAGGTTGAACTGCCTTGCGAGCGCTTTGGCATTCTGAAGAGGGAATGCATGACTCTGAATTGGAGTTGTGAGGAACAAACTTAGCAAATGTTTGTCTATCACGGGAGTGATGTGTGCTCCCGGTAGACTGTGAAGCAAATTCCTGTGAAACTGGCTGTCAGCAATTATGTTGAAGCATTCTTTGGCAAAGGTGCGCAAAGCGAGGTTCACGGCTGCCAACTCTGCCCGCTTGCGGAAGAGTCAGGAGCGTGCGCCAAGCTTGGTCCTCTTGCCAAGTAAGAACCTAATATGTGCGACCCCCATAAGTGAAAACTGTCCTAGCCCCCCCGAAGAGGAACCAGTGACATAAATTCACACAAGGTGACTGTCTGGGTTTGAGACGAGTCTGGGGTCTTATGGCAAACCTTGGTGCATGAAGCGCCAGGCTTCCCTTGGGTAAATTTCTCATGGAGGCCCCCCATGCACATCCATTCATGGTGTGCATGCACACTTTTAGAAGAGTGCCAGATGGTGGCTAGCCTTTTGCCTGTGCTTAGACTAGCAGCAAAAAGGGAAGGGGTGGCCTAAAAATGCCTGTATCTGATTGAAGGTGTGACCTGACTGCACTCTTAAAATGGTCCTAGGCAGTCCTGGCTAATGGGTGGCACTCTGCACATGCTCGGGAGCTCAGGGACTAATCCTTCCTCTGTGCTCTGGAGTTTGCAAAATGTGTCTGCACACTAGAGAGGGTGCTGTGGGTCAGGTGCCATACTTAATATGACCTACTATGACTTATTAAAAACAAGTCAACTATGACGTGCCAGCTGTAAGGAAATAACACACAAAGATGAAAAGACACACAAGTTAAACATTTCCAGCAGGGAGTTCCACTGGCGAAAGGAGGGAAGGCAAGTCAGAAGTTAGCACAATGAGAAGGCAACAACTCTTATCATAGCGAAATCAGATTAGGTCAGGTAACCAAGGCAACCGGGTTCTCCTGTTAAGAAATACCTATCAGTAATTAACCATGGAGCCTGTGAAAGGAGGGCTGTAGAAAGAAAGAAATTGGTTAAGGCCTGGAGAGGAATTTTGTTCCTGTTTGCGTGCTTTTTCCTGTGAAAGGGGTACAATGAGTGAGTTACTTTGCACAGATTAAAGTCAAAATACCAGAACAGTATCTTTCCTAAGAGAATGAAGGAGAGTTAGAACGATTCTCAACCTGCGGCCAGATGTGGGCGAGTGGGCTGGAGCCCACGTTGCTCTGCCACTACCCCCGCCAAGCCAAGAAGGGCTGTGTGGCGAAGGAAGGGCAGGATGACTATCCGGACGCCCAGAGCTGCCTGCGGCCCCGGAACTTTGGCCCCTGACTTTAAAAGGTTGAGAACCGAGTTTACAAGATGATAACACAATACACACATGAAGACAATGCAATTCTCTCACTCCTAGTGAGATACGACTTCCAGACGCTAAGAGACATTCAAAAAACCTTAAACACAGAGATGGGGGTTTGAGGAACACAGACGTAGGGAAGGGCCCCATAGCTTATGATACAGTGAGGAAAACTCATAGAAGTGATTTTTGTTTTCAGATCGCGCTTCTGAAAAGAAAAATCTGTAAGAGTTGCAGAACCGGTTTCCAAGGGTGGCTTAATCCTTTGACAAAGAAAAAGTCTCCAGGGAGGAAGGGGGAATCCCCCGCCCTATTGCAGGTTAGGATCCCCCCCTCCTCTCCTGCTTAAGCTGCCAAGCAGGCAAGGCAAGGGGCTTTGTTCATCATGCTTTCTCAAACTTTAAATAGTTCCTGCCCATGAGCAGAGTGCAAATTGTTTAACACATATTTCACAGTGACATTACCACGCAGTTACACACAAGGAACACTTTTTCAGTCATACTGTGGTCATAGAGACAAGGCTTTTGCAATCATACACAGTTCTTGCAGTCATACATTCAGTGGTGCACCATGCATACACACATTTATTTACGCATTCGCACATTCCTCCCCTGATCTGCAGCGTTCTATACTACACGTGAGGAGATGGCTAATACACAGCTGGCTGTTTGACAACCATCTGGGTGCTTCTACTTAGGGGCGAGTTTCTCTGGGCTACTCCCAAGGTGAGACCAGCAGATTCTGCCTGTGCCTTGGGGGAGCTCGGGGTACTGTTGCTGGGATGGTTCTTCTGGCATAGCCAGGGCGATGGCTGCCTCCTTTCTAGCCTGGGCCAAATGCATGCCAGGGTGGCCATTTGGCATGAAGACGATCTTTTGAAGATCTGCCTGGTCTAGATTGGCTTTCTCTTCTAAGGTGTCTCATTTTACCACACTGGAAGCAACACACTGGAAGCAACACACTGGAAGCCTTGGGGTTTTGGCACTGCTCTGCGCCTGAGTGTGGTAATGGGTCTGCTCTGGAGCCCTGCGTGGCCAGGGGCCGTGCAGATTTCCGTGAGCAGTGGGCGCTGAGCAGCCCTGCCTGAACGTGTGTCTGCCTTCAGATAGGCTGAGCACAGCAGCTGGGCGCTAGCTAATTGTGCCACTGGCAATTTCCCCGTGAATGGATCTTCCTCACCCCTGCGCTGAATGGAGTTCTTTCTTTGCAGAAAGAGGCCTCTCATGCCAAGGCCTCTCATGCCATGAATTCCCTCAGTGACGTCTGCAGCTGCCACTGAGGGAATGCTCCCTACACTGCCCTGCTTAAGCTGAAATGACGAATAGAGACTTCTTGGGGCTGATGGTTCTGACTGCGCTGGGGTTTTCTGGGTCTCTATCCGGACTGGGTCATCCTCTACTGAGAGTTTCCTACATTTGCTCCATGTGCGGGTTATGCCCTCTGGAGCTTTCGGGGGTTGCTGAATGCAGTCTCCTATCTGATCCCAGAGCTCGAGGGTTAACGTACCTACTTCTGGGTAAAGCAGGCAGTGTTCCCCTAGGTACACCAAAAGTCTCGCTAGCTCCCTGCTGTGAAAACGCAAATTAAATATCCTGGCCAGGATCTTGAACTCTTCCTCATGAGTTCTTTGGCTAGCAGATGGACGCTGTCGCTGAGGACAGGTCCCCATATTACCTGCGATTGGGTCCTCGGAAGATTCCTCCTCGGGACGAGTCGACGCGTCTTTGGCAGGCAACAGGTTCTGGCGACGTCGCTTTCTGGGTAGAGCTCGGAGCGTGGACTGCGGCCATGGGCCCTCGGTGGCCACTGCACTGTCAGGGGCTCACAGCAGGCCCTGAGAGGAACGCGCGTTTCCCTTTGGCGCAAGCCGCCGCGAAAGTCGGGAGCAAGCTGTAGGATGCCTCTCTGTAATGCCTCACCACGTAGCTGTCTTCCCAATCGGATGGCTTTCCGACTGGGGCTGCTGCTCTGTCCTCCGGGACGATTGGACAAGGTTCAAGCGCAGAACCTGGCTGTGCTGATCGCTTACTCACGAGTAGACCGCTCGGGGTCGCTTACTCTCGAGTAGATCACGTATCGGGGTCACCAGATGTAGAAATCGGGGCCGCTGAGGGCCGTAGGTCCCGGAGGAGACTGATCAAGGAACGATACGAGGCAGTATGGAGGAGGATATGATCAGTACTTTATTGAGAAAAGGCTGCAACATATATAGAAGGAAAAGTGCAACGGTGGCAAGACTGTCACCTGACAGAAATTACATCGCCTGTGTACTCAAGTTAATTGGGAACCTCTTTGGGGAAGTTAATTAACTGGGGCAAACATGGACCTCGGAGTCCCCTTTGTTCAGGGATCAGGCAGGGGTAAACATGGCATCTGTTTGTGCCTGAGATTACACTGACTTGTAATGTCATCAAACAGAAACCAAACTCAGATACTTCTCTGCACAAAAAGTCTTCAAGTTCCTTTTGTAATCTTGACAATAGTAACCAAATTCAAATATGTTTTCTTCAACTTCTTCACTATGTCCTTTATAACAATATGAAACAATGATTCATTCCTCTATTGCACTTTCTATCTCTCATCCAAAACAGCTCATAAACTCGTATTCAGTTGGGAAGTCAAACTCCCATATATATTGGCCCCAAACTCCCGACGTCTATCCGGTTAATTAGACATTTCATTCAATAAATTTCATCAGGGGAGTTTTTGCAATAACACTCTTGTGTTTCGCGTCCTCTCTGTCTCTTCTGTAATTTCTCTATGGTTGCTAAGGACGTCCTTAGCAACCATAGAGAAATTACAGAAGAGACAGAGAGGACGCGAAACACAAGAGTGTTATTGCAAAAACTCCCCTGATGAAATTTATTGAATGAAATGTCTAATTAACCGGATAGACGTCGGGAGTTTGGGGCCAATATATATGGGAGTTTGACTTCCCAACTGAATACGAGTTTATGAGCTGTTTTGGATGAGAGATAGAAAGTGCAATAGAGGAATGAATCATTGTTTCATATTGTTATAAAGGACATAGTGAAGAAGTTGAAGAAAACATATTTGAATTTGGTTACTATTGTCAAGATTACAAAAGGAACTTGAAGACTTTTTGTGCAGAGAAGTATCTGAGTTTGGTTTCTGTTTGATGACATTACAAGTTAATATACAAGAGTTTGCAAAATAAAAATAACATTAAGAATACAAAGACCTTATAAGAAGATTCGTTTATTATTATCTTCATCATTTTTGGGCATACACAAACGGTACATTGTGTTTGTATCCTTTTCTCCGTTTGGCCATTTTTTGCTGTGCTTGAGATTACACTGAGACACGGAGATGAGTGATTACTCTAATAGGTAACTGAGTTAGGTATTTGCTCTCTTCAGCAGAATCGCTGGTCAGGTCAGGAGTTGGGTGAATCAAACCCTATCATTTATCCACCCCCCTTAATTTCTCTGCCCGCAGAGCCCACGGCTCAAGGAGCGTTCCCCCGAAGTGGCCTCTGTGCGGGCCGTTCCATGCCATTGGGGCATGGGGAGACCACATAGGACCTGCTGCCTTCCAAGATGTCCTGTTCCCCTCACTGTTGGGAAGTTTCTCCTAACATTTAACTGAAATCTGAGTTCTTGCATTTCTCACTCACTGGCTCTAGTCTTGCTCTCTGGAGCAACACAACAAATTTACTTTGCATTCTGCATGACTACTATATTCAAATATTTGAGAATTACTGTGATGCCACCTGTTAATTTTATGTCTTTTCTACAAGGTTTACTGACAAGGAGACAAACGTTTATTGAGTAACTTGTATAGTCACCTAAAAAGTGGAACAGAATGATGATAGCCTGACACACAGATCAGTGCCCATGGTCCAGACAACTGTGGGTGGAGCAAAATAACTCTTTATACATTTTATCTTAATAAGTTTCACCTAAACAGCACATAATTGGTTACATTTGGATACTTACCTAGGGTCTTACTGCAATAGCACTAACAAGCTTGTTACCAACACTTGATTTGGCACAGTGGCTTCCTTGCTTTCCCAAAACATTAGCAGTAATATACCCCTTCAACACCTTTAGACCATGGGAATCACTCAACTACACAAAATGGAGACAGAAAATCAAAATGGAAGACCGACAGTTTCCCTACTTAGTTTAATATCACTTTCACAGTTAGAGCGCCACCAGGGTATCAATTCTAAGAGTTCTGCTCTTGATCACCAACACTGGTGGTTTTCTAAATCTATAAAACTTATCAACTAAACGTTGATTGACACCTTGCTTTTGTTATTACTATTTTTTTTCTTTAAAGCTACATATTTTGCAACTCTGTCTGAGCAATTAGACATGCCAATGAAGTTCTATTGTCAAATTATATTTCATGAAACCATTTTGTAATATTCAGAGGTGAGTAAAACTCCTACTAGGATAGCTCTTTACCTATATTGGGAGTCTACTTCTCATGACATGCTAAACTTCATCACCTAATTTGACCATTCTTCCATGTCTAGGCCAGACGTGCAACTGCCAAAATGAAGGCACTTTTTGGTGAGTTCATTCTGCAGTTCCTTTTGCCAGACCTAGTGTTATCAACATTAGCTGGTAGACAGCATGCTGAATCCAAGCTGGAGGTTACTGTAAGTTATAACTTCACATCTCCAGCAACCAGAATTTTCTGAATAGTTAAATTTAGTATTGTTAATAATATTTCAAAGTGCACACTGAAGTTTATTGCAATCAAAATACATTCTTGGTTACCATAATGACAGTGCCATAGTCCAGTATTATTGACTGTTTATATATGAACAGGCTGGGGATGAGAGATAGTAATTTATCTTATCTAAGACTCATTTAAGTTTATAAGTAAAATAAAGTAGGGTGACTTCATTTCCTTTTAGAGCTCAGATTACTAATTTTCAGCTGAACTACAAATTCTGGGAGACCTTGGTGGAAGGGCACAGGCTGTTCTACAGAGACTCCCAACTCCCAGTGGAAACAATGTTCAGTGCAAATACAATTAAGGGTATGCATTACACTTGGGCATACATTAGCCCTGATTGTTAGAAAAGGGTTTCTCCAAGGAATGATCAGGAATGGATACACAATTAGGAAAAAAAAAGCTGTTGCGCTATATCAGACAGTAGAATCATAGCTTGTCAACAGAGAGGCAAATTACAGAAGATAAAATACACATTTTTTTGTCTCAGCTGTAGTCAACCAGTTCTATGAAGACCTACAACATCTTCTAGAACTAACTCCAAAATGATGTCCTTATCATCATAGGAGACTGGAATGCCAAAGTAGGAAGTCAAAAGGTAACTGGAATAACAGGCAAGTGTGGCCTTGGAGTACAAAATGAAGCAGGGCAAAGGCTAATAGAGTTTTACCGAGAGAATGCACTGGTCATAGCAAACACCCTCATCGAACAACCTAAGGGGTAACTACACTGAAATCAGATTGATTACATACTCTACAGCCAACGATGGAGAAGCTCTATACAGTAAGCAAAGATGAGACCTGGAGTGGATTGTGGCTCAGATCAAGAACTACTGATTGCCAAATTCAGTCTTAGAATGAAGAAAATAGGAAAAATAATTAGGCCACTCAGCTATGATCTAGATAATATCCCTCATGAATATATGGTGAAGGTGAATAGATTTAAGGGATTAGACTTGACAGACAGAGTACCTGAATGGACTGATGTTCATAACATCATACAGGAGGCAGCAATTAGAACCATCCCAAAGAAAAAGAAATGCAAGAAAGTGAAGTGGTTGTCTGCTGAGGCTCTACAAATAGCTGAAGAAAGAAGGAAGGCAAAAAGCAAAGGTAAAAGAGAAAGATTCACTCAACTGAATTCGGAATTCTAGAGAACAGCAATGAGAGATAAGGAGGCCTTCTTAAATGAACAGTGCAAAGTAATAGAGGAAAACAACAGAAAGAAAAGGACTAGAGGTCTCTTCAAGACCATTGGGAAAATTAAGGGAACATGTCAAGCAAAAATGGTCATGATAAGGGACAAAAACAGTAGGGACCTAACAGATGCAGAAGAGATTAGGAAAAGTTGGCAAGAATATACAGAAGAACTCTACAAAAAGGACCTTAATGTCCCTGACAATCACAATGGTGTGATCATTGACCTCAAGCCAGACATTCTGGAAAGTTAAATCAAGTGGGTCCTAGAAAGTATTACTAACAACAAAGCTAATGGAGAGGATGGTGTTTCAGTTGAGCTATTTAAATCCCCAAAAGAAGATGCCATTAAAGTTTTGCACTCAGTATGCCAGCAGATTTGGAAAATGCAACAGTGTCCACAGGATTGGAAAATATCAGTCTATGTTCCAATTCCAAAGAAGGGCAGTGCCAAAGATTATTCAAATTATCATACAGTTGTGCTTATCTCACACGCTAGCAAGGTTATGCTCAAGATCTTACCAACTAGGATTCAGCAGTATGTGGATTGAGAACCTCCAGAAGTACAAGCTGTATTCCAAAGAGGCAGGCAGGGGAACTAGAGATTGAATTTCAACATTCGCTAGATCATGGAGAAAGCAAGGGAGTACCAAACAAATGTCTACTTCTGTTTCATCAGACGGCCAAAGCCTTTGATTGTGTGGGCCACAATAAACTGTGGCATGTCCTTAAAGAGATGGGAGTACTAGACGACCTCTTCTGTCTTCTGAGAAATCTGTATGTGGGTCAAGAAGTGACAGTTAGGACAGGATACAGAACAATTGACTGGATTAAAACAGGAAAAAGAGTACGATAAGTCTGTATATTGTCACCCTACTTATTTAACATATATGCAGAGTACATCATGTGTAATGCAGAGCTGGAAGGAGCACAGGCTGAGATCAAGATTGCTGGGTGAAATATCAATAACCTGAGATATGCAGATGACACTACCATAATGGTAGAAAGTGAAGAAGACCTAAAGAGCCTTTTGATGAGGGTGAAAGAGGAGAATGCAAAAGCTGGCATGATACTTAACATTAAAAAAAAACCCCAAGATCATGGCATCTGGTCCCATCACTACCTGGCAAGTAGAAGGGGAGGAAATGAAAGCAGTGTCAGACTTCACCTTCTTGGGATCTAAGATCACTGCAGATGGTGACTGCAGCCATGATAAAAAGATGCTTACTTCTTGGGTGGCAAGTCATGGCAAACCTAGGCAGCATAATAAAAAGTAGAGACATCACCCTCCCAAGGAAAGTCCGCATTGTTAAAGCAATGGTTTTCCCGGTGGTAATGTATGGCTGTGAAAGCTGGACCATAAAGAAGGCTGAGCACAGAACTGTGGTGCTGGAGGAGACTCTTCAGAGTCCCCTGGACTGCAAAGAGATCAAATCCTGACTGCTCCTTGGAATGAGAAATACTGAAGCTGAAGCTCATGTTTTTTGGCCACCAAATGAGAAGAGAGGACTCACTGGAAAAGACCGTAATGCTAGGAAAGATCAAAGACAAAACGAGAAGGGGATGGCAGAGGATGAGATGGCTAGATGACATCATTGACATGGTCGGTGTAGATCTGGGTGACTACAGAGGAGGATGGCAGATGACAGAGGAGCCTGGCATGCAGCGGTCCATGGGGTCACAAAGGGTCAGACTCAACTGTGCGACTGAACAACAACAATTGTGTACCTGAAGAAGTGAATGCATATACCTCAAAACTCTGTGGTAAATGAAAAGATGGTGTCCCAGAAAAAGATTGTCATACATCAGTTTCTTCCCTTAATTAGACTTAAGTTACATTAGCTTCTGCCAACCTAGCAGTTCAAAAGCAAGAAATTGCAAGTAGATAAATAGGGACCACTTTGGTGGGAAGGTAAACAGTGTTCCATGTGCTCTGTTGTCTAGTAATGCCTGCCACATGACCACATAAACGTCTGCAGAAACAGACAGTGCTGGATCTTCGGCTATGAAACAGAGATGAGCACTGAACCCTAGAGTCGGATACAACTGGGTTTCGAGCAAGGCTGACCTTTACCTTACCCTGTTATAGAGCAGAAAATTTAACAGATTTACATTCTGTCAGCAAATCTGCTTCTGTTACATTTCTTTCCATTGCATCTGGCTTGTCTTTATGCCCCAGAAAACCCAACTATTTCATTTTGTTGTTGTTCAGTCACACAGTCGATTCTGACCCTTTGCGACCCTATGGACCATTATCCTCCAGGCCCCTCTGTCCTCCACCATCTTCCTCAGCCCACCCAGCTCTGTGCCCACTGCGTCCATGATGCCATCTAGCCATCTCATCTTTGGTTGCCCTCTTTTTCTTTTGCCCTCCACATTTCCCAGCATCAAGGCATTCTCGAGTGAATCCTCTCTTCTCATTTGATTTCCAAAGTACTATAGCTTCATCTGTACTATTTGACCTTCTAAGGAGCAGTCAGGGTTGATTTCTTCTAAGATTGACCTATTTGTTCTCCTCACTGTCCAAGGGACTCTCAAAACTCTCATCCAACACCACATTTCAAAGGCATCTATTCTTCTGTGCTCAGCTTTCCTAATGGTCCAGCTCTCACACCCATACATTACTACCGTGAAAACCATTGCTTTGACTATGCGGATTTTTGTTTTCAAGGTGATGTCTCTACTTTTCACTATGTTCCCCAGGTTTCTAATAGCTTGTCTCCCCAGAATCAGTTGTCTTTTTATTTCATGGCTGCAGTCACCATCTGCAGCGATCTTAGATCCTAAGAAAGTAAAATTTGTCACTGCTTCTACTTCTTCCCCATCTATTTTCCAGGAACTGATGGGGCCTGTTGCCATTATCTTGGTTTTCTTGATATTGAGTCTCAACCCAGCTTTTGCACTCTCCTTCGTTCATCTAATGGAGGGGTGGCCAAACTACAGTCTTCAACACTATTGGAAGCAGACACGCCCCGCACATGTGCAAACACAAATGCTGCCATAAATGTACCCGTGACTGCCATAAACACCTTTACAACCGCCACGGACACATTTTATGGCAGCGTTTGTGCATGCGCAGGTGCATTTTACTTCCACTTCTGGTGGGAGGAACCACATGACTAGCCTGATCAGCTGTCCATGGTGCATGGTCAGGCCCATGGAACAAAAAGTTTGGCAACCCCTAATTTAATGTTTGGTTTCCAGACCTCACTTAGTGACTACCTAGAGAGGGCAATTGTATAATATACTAGCATATTTTGCCCGGCAGTACCGGGCTTTTTAAAATTGTGTTGGATAGTAAAGGGTTTCATTTTTTTTCTTGAACCAATGGTGCTGGGCTGTTTTAAATGGTGTTGTAAGGTTTTGTGATTTTTTGGCTTCGAGGCGCTGTGTCCGCCTGCGGCGGACTTGCGCTCCCAGTGGCTTTTTTTGGCTTTTTTTTTTTTTGCGTGCCGGCTTCCTCAGTGCTGGGCTCTTTAAATTGGTTTTTGAAGGTTTTTGTTTTCTGTTTATGCAAATTCTATTTTAATTTAATTTAATTTAATTTAATATTATTTAGTTTAAAATTTAATTTTGTTTTTTTAAATCTTTATTTTTACGCATTTTTATTTTTTGTTTTGTTTTTTTTGAGTGAAAAGTGATTTCTGTTATTTTTGGTATTTTTTGAGATTAGTGTGATTATTTTTGAATGTTTTTATAACTTATTTGATTAATTTTTGAATTAATCTTATTAGTTTCAATATTTTTGAATGTTCTTTCTCTTTTGGCCTCTGGGTGGGGGTGGTGAGCTTTTCTGCCTCTCTACAATTGTTCTCTTCTGTCCTCTGGGTGTCGCTTCCGGTAAGTTTGTTTTTTATTTTCTCATTTGAGTTCCGGTTCTCATGGATAGAAGACGTGTTTTGGTAAGCTCTCTTGGTTGTTTTTTTTTTGGGGGGTGGGGTGGGTTCTGTGTGTTTTTTCTTGTTTGTTTTTGGCTGTTTTTGTGTTTCATTTTCAGATTTTTGAGTGTTTTTGAGTGTTTTTGTTTTGTGTTTACTTTTTCAGGGGGGGGTGGCTTTCTTTCCCGTGGGCCATGCTGGCTGGCCCATGGGAAGGAAGGGCAATGGCGGTGGTGGTGCTTTCTTTGTTTTCTTCTCCACGGGCCATGCTGGCTGGCCCGTGGGGAAGAAGGGCAGCAGCGGCGGGCATTTTATTATTATTTTTAGCACGCAGGCCGCCTCTACATTTGGCACGCTAATGGCACGCAGGACGCTGGGGCTTGTAGTTTTGCCTGCGCGTGTTTGCTTACTGTGGCGGTTTTTTCCTGCGGTTTTTTTTGATTGGCCATGGCGCGTTTCCGAACGTTCCTTTTGCTGCGCCGCTCAGCCTGATTGGCTCTGGCGCGGCGCAAGGAACGTTGGGAATTGAAGTTCCCTTTTTTTTGTTTGCGACTGGGGGGCTCTTGCCCCCAGGTTGAAAATTTCAACCCGACAGTTACCTGCGAACAGGGTTCGCGCGAGTGAACGGAGGCCCATTACGGGCTAGTGGGGCCTGGTGCAACATCCTTTGTCACATTCCAATGGTTAACGCACCATTTTATAGGTATAGATAACAGTACAGTTCCAAAACATTGCACAGAACTGACAAATGCTACATAGCATAGCCTCATTTTTAAATACAGGTTGCCCCTCAACCCGTATCCATGGGGAATACATTCTGAGACCTACTGCAGAAACATGAAACTGTGTATAACAGCAAACCCTATACAGTCCTGTACTTTTGTCACAGAAGTAGGGGAGAGGTTTAAAATGTCTCCTTGTTCTACATGCGACCTACCAAAACATCTGCCTCCTTTCCTCATATTACACGGCAAACAGTGGCCCCTATTGGCCAACTCTAGTAATGTGCCTTGGAAATGTATATCTATTTCAGGGAATTTTAATTGAATATTTTTAGACCTGTAAATAACTGAAACTGTGGATACTGATATGGGGGGCAACCTGTATTGATGTAGCAAACCTGATCTGCTGGAGTTTGGAGGAGTAGGAAAAACAATTTTTTAAAAAAAAACAAAGGATTGCATTTATGTTTAAAAAGACCAATCAATGCTAGTAGAAATTGATCTCTTGAGGAAATGCCATGGCACAACGCTGTTTGTTTTATGCTTCTTATATAAAATCACACCATCTGTTGTTTCCTTAGCAGCCCTAGTATTTGCTGAGTCAATTAATCATAAAAAACATCCACAAAACAAATACTGTTATGCTTGGCTTGTTGCTGATCAAATAAAACACCTTCCAGTGTTTTGTGCTCCTCCTACAGTATAGACATTTGCTGCTCAGCATACTTGTTAAGGAAAGGTGAAGAAAATGAGTCAGTTTAATGAATCTGTTTTTAATTATATTTCCATATTTGCCTAAAAATAGTGTATGATCCTTAGAGCTTCATGGAAGCAAATTTGAGTTTAATTATAACCTTTGCAAAGTAGGGAATCAAATATACACAGTATTACTGATGTTGTTCCTTCATATAATTTCTCAGGCTGATTTCAGAACAAATCTGTGAAAAATGAATCTGAATGTAAAAAAATGCACTACTGTATCTGAATCTACTCACTTACTGAATAAATAGGTCCCTGAGGTAGAGAATGGATGTTGGATTCCCCACTGTGCTTTCCACAGAAGAGTCAGCCTACCTGGATTTAGCCAAACTACATAATCCCAGGGTGCCCCTAGAAACAGGAAATGGTAAACAATTTCTGTGTAGTTTTACCTAGAAAACTCTGGGTAGGGCTGCCGTAAGTAAGAATCAACTTCACAGAATCAACTTGACAGCCCACTATTATTATTACTTATCTGCCAGGGCTGTAAGTAGAGTACCTAAATTTAGGGGCACCTCAATCCATACATTAATCTAGTGACAATTAAGGTCTCCCTTACTTGAAAGCCAGTCGTGTCCGACTAGGGTGCAGTGCTCATTTCTGTTTACAGCCAAAGAGCCAGTGTTGTTTGCATCTGCAGATGTTTCCGTGGACATGTGGCAAGCATGACTAGATGCTGAAGCACATGAATGACTAGATGCCAAAACACACGGAATTCTGTTACCTTTCCCGCCAAAGTGGTACCTATTTATCTACTAGCAATTTCTTGTTTCGAGCTGCTAGGTCAGGGGTTCTCAACCTACGGCTCATGGGCCAGACCCGGCCTGCGGCACCATTTCATGTGGCCCATGTCGCTGTAGCCACTGGAAGCGGATGCATTTATGACAGCCATAAATGCTCCCTTGGCTGCCGTAAACACATTTACGACAGCCGTGGATGTGTTTTACGGCAACGTTTACGGTGGGTGGAACCACCAGTCTGGCCTGCTCAACTGTCTGAGGAGGCGTTATCCAGTCTGCAGCTTTAAAAGGTTGAGAACCCCTGTGCTAGGTTGTCAGGAGCTGGGGCAAAGATGGGGACACACTCTGTCACTCAGCACTCGGGTCTTGAACTGGTGACCTGCTGACCTTCCAGACATCAAGTTCATCATCTGAGCCGCTAAGCCACCACAGTCCCCTTCACTGACGTTTATTCCCAGGCAAACATTCCATAGATAGAGCTACACCTTTCTGCTTCAATAAGACCTCGAGTCTCCCACAAACGTCCGACTCAGTATGTTAACCACTAAGTGTTGGGAAATAATTGGCAACATTTCCCAGCCATTTTGTTTTTGAAGGTATAAACTTTTCTTACTTTTGAAGGGACACCTCCTTTTTCATCAAGGCTCACATGAATGCCTTAGGGCAGAATAAGTGATAGACAGTACTATTTGCTTCAGATGGAACACTGCTACTTATGACTCTGCTATCTTACAAGCAACCAACCTGCACTATAAACAAGCATAACCTTATACTGTCCCAAAACACTGTGTTGAAATCAGGGTTTTTTTTTAAAACCTTGACTTCACGTCATGTAGTGTTTGAATCATTGTGTGAGCCCATAATTGTATGGAGCCAGTGTTTGCTGATCAGCTGGAGCCCATCTCTTCTAATTGGTCACAGTGATCTGTGATAAAAGCAGAATCTGGCCACACCTAATTGATGGTGTCTCCACTGCCATCACCAATCACTGCTGCTGGGACTTGTCTCTGCTGCTGCCAAAGATCTTTTTTTTTTTTAAAAAAAAAAAACATATTCAAAGAGAAATAGTGCTATGCCTCTTTAAATAAAATGATCCATGGAAATTGTGGATATGGGCCATAGCTAGGGGCTGCTTCTACTACTGCCAGAGGTTTATGTGAGTTTTTCAGTTCTTGTTACTAAAGGCTGCTAGTGGGTATTATCATCTCATTTCCTTGATGTTATATTTGTTTCTCCATTCCGTATCAACCCCAACCAATGTGGCTTACATTGTTTTGATAGAACCATGGTAGCAAAATTTTGCAAGGATTATGTTGGAATTTAGAACCTACTGTGTGGATCCGCGTGCCCAGTTGGCACGCATGGCCTCTGGCAGAGGTTAAACCTAGCGAGCACGCTCCTGGCCCCTGGCCCTTGCCAGTAGAGAGGAATTAAGGGGGGTGGATAAATGATAGGGTTTCATTCACCCAATTCCCTGACCTGACCAGCGGACCTGCTGAGAGAGCGAATATGTTACTCATTAGAGTAATCCCTCATCTCCGAGTCTCAGTCTCATCCCAGAAGCAAACAGGAGTCATGATTGCCTTAGTCTAAGCCCAAAACAATGGTGTTGTCCCAGCCCCTAGAGAAATTCCCAATTAACCTGAGTAAATAGGTGATGTGATTCACTGTTGGGTGACGGTTTTTTCTACCTTGCCTTCTGATCTATAAATGGTTATGCCTTTTCCTCAATAAACCACTGATCTCATCTTCCTCCATACTGCCTCGTATCGTTCTTTGATCAGTCTCCTCCGGGACCTACGGCCCTCAGCGGCCCCGATTCCTACACCTGGTGACCCCGAGACGTGATCTACTCGTGAGTAAGCGACCCCCCAGCGGTCTTCCTCAGAGTAGCGATCACACGGTCCGGTTCTGCGCTTGAACCGTGTCCGAATCATCCCGGAGGACAGCGCGGCACTCCGTCCGGCAGCCAGCCGATCGGAGGGACGGCCTGCGGTGAGGCAGTCCAAAGAGGCATCCTACAGCTTGCTCCCGGCTTTCGCGGCGGCTTGCGCCAAAGGGAAAAACGCGTTCCGCTCAGGGCAGCTGTGAGCCCCTGACAGCGCAGTGGCCACCGAGGGCCCGTGGCCGCAGTCCACGCTCCGAGCTCTACCCAGAAGCGTCGTCGCCAGAACCTATTGCCTGCCACAGACGCGTCGACTCGTCCCGAGGAGGAACCTTCCGAGGACCCAATCGCAGGTAATATGGGGACCTGTCCTCAGCGACAGCGTCCATCCGCTAGCCAAAGAACTCGTGAGGGAGAGTTCAGAATCCTGGTCAGGGTATTTAAGGTGCATTTTCACAGCGGAGAGCTAGCGAGACTTTTGGTGTACCTAGGGGAACACTGCCTGCTTTACCCAGAAGTAGGTACGTTAACCCTTGAGCTCTGGGATCAGATAGGAGACTGCATTCAGCAACCCCCGAAAGCTCCAGGAGGCGTAATTCGCACATGGAGAAAGTGTAGGAAGCTCTTGGCGGAGATAGAGCCAGTCCGGGTAGAGGCCAAAGAACCCCCAAGTCTGCCAGATGCGCCAGCCGAACCAACGGCGCCTACGGCGCTCTATCCGTCACTCCAATTTAGGCAGAGTAGTGTAGGGAGCTTTCCCTCGGTGACAGCTGCAGACGTCACCGGCGGAATGCAAGGAATGAGGAGCGCAGGCGCTTCTCAGAGAGTAACAGGTTCCCTAGCTACCAAAAGTGCCCTTCAGCGCACAGTAGAGGAAGAACTCAGGAAGGGGGAATTGCCAGTAGAGGAGCTAGCAGAGCTCAGTCAGATATGTCCCATCCGCATGGAGATGGACGCGCATACGGGCGCCCAGCAGATAGTACATTCCCCAGTCCCGTATAAGCTTCTCATGGCTATACGGAAAGCCATTTCCGAGACAGGGCTCCAAAGTCGTTTTACGAGGGGCACGCCTCAGCAAGTGTGCGAGAACACCATGTGGATTCCCGATGACTGGAAAGCCGTCATGTGGATGATGCTCACCCCTAGCCAGTATTTAATTTGGGACAGTGAGTTTCGCCTTGAGGCTCAGACAAGGGCTGCCAGGATGGGAGGCGCTGTACTTCCTGACCAGCTGTATGGTTCAGGTGCCTTCGAATCCATCGATGCCCAAATCAACTTGCCTCTAGCCACTCTCCAGATGTCGGCCGAGGCCGCCTTTAGGGCGTTTTTCAAAGTCCCAGCAACTGGCAAAGTGTCTAAAAATTACACCGCTATCAAGCAAGGAGCCCAGGAACCCTATATGGACTTCATCAATCACCTGGAAGAAGCCATTAGCAGGCAGATTGATAATGAGCAGGCCCAACAAGAGCTCATGATGAAGTTAGCCAAGGACAATGCCAATTTAGACTGCCGTAAAATCTTGCAGTCCCTGGGCAATCGTCCTGATTTGACCCTTACGGACATGATTAGAGCTTGCGCCGACGTTGGCACAGAATCCTATAAGATGGGTTTGCTAGCGGCAGCGGTGCAAGGGGGTAAGAGACCAAAAGGAAAGACCCAAGGAGCATGTCACAGTTGTGGCAAGTTTGGTCACTTCGCTAGGGAGTGCCGATCCAAGGGAGGCGGACAAAAGTCCGGCCGTCCCAAGGCTCCGAACACCCCATGTCCGAAGTGCAAAAGAGGCTACCATTGGCCTCGAGACTGTCCGAATTCGGGAAACCGGAACGCGGGCATGTCTCTGGCCCCGGTCCAAACAGGGACTCCCCTCACCCAAAGCTCACCCGAGCTAGACTAAATCCCGGTCACACTCCAGACATTGCGAGGGCACAGGCCAGCCCCAAGGATAGTACAGGGTTAGACTTGACTTGTCAGGCAGACGTTACATGCGACCTGCCAGGCACGGTCTATCTGGTGGACTCCCAGTACATGGGTCCACTGCCCAAGGGCTTTATAGGTTTAGTTTTGCCCCGTAGTGTAGCTGGAGCACGCGGAATTCTCGTAATTCCAGGAGTCGTTGACTCGAATTTTTCAGGCGTTCTCCAAGTTCAGCTTTGGACTCATCTGCCCCAAACAATTCACAAGGGAGACACCTTAGCGCAACTGATCATGGTTCCTTGTCACTCGCCAGCAGATAGCCAGGGAAGGCTCAGTGACAGCTCCGAGTCCCGGTCAGAGGACCGCTCGAGTGCCAGTGAGGCAGTACAAGGATACCAGGTCTTAGCGACAGTGGAGACCAACATTGAGTGGAAGCAGCGCCCCGTTATCGAGGTATTTTTGAACAAAAGAGTGTTCTCAGGGTTGCTCGATACCGGAGCAGATGTGAGCGTGATAAGCAGAAGCCAGTGGGCAAGGGAGTGGGCCATTGAGCCGGTCTCAGATGTGTGGGGGGTAGGCGGCGTCCAGGAAGCGTTTAGGAGCTGAGTGTGGGTGGAAGTCACAATCCCAAAGGCTGACGGCACGGCGGTAATTCGGCCGCACATTCTTGACGTGCACATCAACCTTTGGGGGCGAGACATTTTACAGCAGTACGGTGCTACGCTTACCTTTGGGTAATGGCGTTGCCACTTAAATGGCTCACCGATACGCCGGTTTGGGTAGAACAATGGCCAGTAGTGGGAGAGAAATTAGTTGCCCTCAAGCAGCTAGTTAAAGAACAGCTAGACGCAGGACATATAGAACGGTCCACAAGTCCTTGGAATTCGCCAATTTTTGTGATTAAAAAGAAGTCGGGGAAGTGGCGACTCCTCCACGATCTCAGAGAGATCAATAAATGCATACAGCCAATGGGTCTGCTCCAATGCAGCATCCCCAATCCGAACATGATTCCCGAGGGGTGGGAGATTCTCGTCGTAGATCTCAAGGATTGCTTTTATACAATCCCCTTAGACCCCCGGGACCGGGAAAGGTTCGCCTTTACGGTGCTGGTTGTGAACCACAGTGAGCCTACGCAGCGTTACGCGTGGAAATTTTTGCCACAGGGCATGCTCAATTCGCCCACCCTGTGCCAAATTTATGTTCACAACGCACTGGCAAAGTTCCGAAGCCTTTACCCTAAAGCCATAGTTTGCCATTTCATGGATGACATCTTGGTCGCGATGCCGCAACTCGGCAGCGAAATGTTTTCTGACCTCCAGGCCAGCCTGGGGGACAAAGGTTTACTCATTGCCCCAGAGAAAGTGCAGAGAACCGAGCCCTTCTCATACTTGGGTCATCGGCTTCTCCGCTCTTTCGCAGCACCAGTTTTGCCCCAGATCAATTTACAGGACTCAGTCACCCTTGTAGAGTTGCAGCAAGTTTTGGGTAACATCAATTGGGCCAGACCGTATTTCCGATTGGATACGGATCTTCTGAAACCGCTCTTCTCGCTGCTAACTTTAGGTAAGCAGCCGGCAGACCGGATAAAAATTTCTCGAGAAGCGCGTTTAGCTCTCGAGAAAGTTAACCAAGTTCTCAGCCAGCGATGGGTAGATAGGATCACCCCAGGGCCATATGCTCCGATCCTGAATTTGTACATCGTACGGTCAGGATCCATGTTTACTGGAGCGCTCGGCGTAGATGCCGAGAAAGGGGCGAGTATCGTGGAATGGGTGTATTTACCGAACACCTCTTCCCGAAACATCGTTCCTCCCCAAGAATTGGTCTCCGCGGTGGTTTACCGCGGAAGGCTGAGAGCTAGGGACATTTCAGGGCATGATTTGGCCAAAATCGTAGTCCCGTTCACCAAGGAACAAATCCAGCAATTAATGCAGCTCGGTGACTCGCTTCCAATAGCCCTGGAAGGATTCACCGGATGCTTGGCATACCACTTGCCAAAGGACCCCAGACTTGTCTCACTCCAAACGCAGACAGTCAGCTTGTTTGAATTGCTCTCGCTGGTCCCACTTCAGGGAGCCAGGACAGTTTTTACTGATGGTGGTCGCACATATGGTGTCTTGACCTGGCAGGAGGGCCAGGCTTGGCGCACGCTGCTAACTCTTCCACAAAAGTCCGCGCAGCGGGCAGAGTTGGCAGCGGTGAACCTTGCTTTGCGCGCCTTCGCCAAAGAACGTTTAAACATCATCACGGACAGTCAGTACGTCAGGAACTTGCTTCACAGTCTACCGGGAGCATACATTACTCCCACGATAGACAAGAATTTGCTTAGTCTGTTTCTCACTGCTCAATTTCATTTGCGAAACCGCGCGGAGCCGCTCTATATTGCCCACATCCAAAGTCATCAAGACCTACCGGGTCCGATTTCCGCGGGCAATAGCAGAGCGGATGCGGCGGCAAAGGAAATTCAGCAACGTTCAGTTTTGGGTGTTTTTACTACTCCAATTCAGAGTCATGCCTTTTTTCGCCAAAACGCCAAAGCGCTCGCCAGACAGTTCAATCTGCCACTCCCTCAAGCCCAAGGCATAGTCCGCTCTTGCCAGCATTGTGCAGGGGCACCGGGGGGGGGGGCCCTCGTGGGGGGTCAACCCACGAGGGACAGAGGCCAATCAGGTGTGGCAAATGGACGTCATGCATGTTCCGCAGTTTGGCAGATGGCAGTACATGCACGTTTGCATAGACACTTTTTCTCAGTTCGTTTGGGTAACGGCGCAGAAAGGGGAGACTGCTTCCCACGTGGAGCAGCACCTCCTTTCCTGCATTGCAGCCATGGGCAAACCTCGGCACGTTAAAACAGATAACGCCCCGTCCTACAGCTCTAGGCAGTTGGCCGCCTTCATGGCCACTTGGGATATTAAGCATACTTTTGGCGTTCCTTACAATCCGCAGGGGCAAGCGATTGTGGAACGGGTCAATCGGACGCTCAAGTCCTATATTGACAAACAAACAGAAAGGGGGGAGCCACCAGCCCTCCCCAAGTCACAGGGCCAGGCACAGCATTGCCTGAATAAGGTATTGTTCACTTACAATCACCTTAATGTTTTTTCGGATTGTACGCCGCAGGAGAAGCACTTCCGCCGTTCGGAAGCTCTCCCGCGACCGATGGTCCGATACCGGGTGCCACCGGACCCTTCTTGGAGGGGCCCGGCGCCACTCGTAACCTGGGGGCGAGGGTATGCTGCAGTTATGTCTCCTACAGGTGTCGTTTAGATTCCAGCTCGGTGCGTCAAGCCTCACTTGGAACCACATGGCGTGGACCCAGACCGACCCGATCCCGATCCCGGAGATGGAGGACCTCACCCTGACCGAGGAGACCCACCGGGAGAAGCGACGGCTGCGGACGACAGCACCGAGGATCACCTGGGGGATGGTCAAGACCCTTTGTAGTGAGGCCCAGGGCACCCTCCGCCGCGAGGAGAGGGAGCCGACACTGGAGAACTTCGTAGCAGCAGTCTTCGCCCAGATTGATGTCAACACCGTGATCTTCACCATCATCCTGACCCTCTCCCTGCTTCTGGGGGGAGGTGCTCAGGCCGCCTCGTTGGAGGCCAACGATCTACTGCCCGGCGGAGACCTCTCTGTCCGGATGCAGTACAATATTTGGGAGAGGTTGGCGGGTCTCGTCAACCAGTCCGATTTTTGCCTCAGGCAGGACCTTGGTTCCGCCTCGATCCTCAGCACCTGCCTCATCCCAATGTGCCATTCTCCAGGCGCGCACCCCAGGGATGGGGATTGGCTTGTGAAGAGACTTTTCAGCCCATACATTCCAGCGGCTTCTTCAGAGTATGCCCGTTGGGAGATGCGGCTAACCATGACCTTGCCGGCTGATGCAGCCACCCTCCACACTCCTCAGGTGGCGGTCAGTCCAAACACTACCTGTGGACGAATGTACGGCTGCGCCTCAGCTGGTCGTACCCGGCGCCGCTGCCTCAACGTTGGCAGTGGCAATTGGACTTGCAATAACCCGGTACCACTTGGCACCATGTACGCTCATATCACCCTGCCATCCGGTTGGTTCTTCACATGCAACCAGTATACGTGGAACTACATTCCTGCTAATGTTTCAGACTCTATATGCTGTATCAGTCGTTTGACATTGTTACTCCCTACCAAGGATATGGTCACCCCAAGCACAAATGTCACAAATGTTTCAAATGTTCCCTCACTCGTACGGCACACTCGCACCACCCAGTTGGACAGCTCATGTGAGAGCAGCTTTAGAGTAATGAGCCCTGCCGAATATCTCTCCTTGGCAGTCAGCATCTTCGGCGTGCCAGGCTTAGCCGTCGGCAACGCAAAGAGGATTGGTCGCTTGGCTTGCGGTCTAGCAAAAGCCATCAACCATACCTCCTCCGCGATAGCGCTCCTTAATCAAGAGTAGGCAGAGCTTCGCCATGCCATTCTTGACAATCGAGCGGCTATCGACTACCTCTTATTGTTGCACCACCTGGGTTGCGAATCCTTTCATGGTATGTGCTGTTTCAACCTGACTGACAACTCCCGCAAAGTACAGAGTCAGCTCACTGATCTCCACACCATAGTCCAGGGCATCACAGAGGGTTCTGCATGGGGAGCTTGGTGGAGTTCATTGTGGAACTGGATGTGGTCATGGATCCCCTGGGGGTGGCTCCAAACGGTACTCAAGGTGGTTGTGGGGGTGATTATACTAGGCATCGCACTCTGCTGCTTTGCACAATGTATTCCCTCGCTGATCTCAGGGTGCCGCCCCAGAAGGAAACCCCGAGATGTCATTCCCACTCATCAGCTGGTCCCGCTCCTACGCAGAGTCGCCGGTCAGGCTCTTAAGAAAAATTAAAAGGGGAGATGTGGATCTGCGTGCCCAGTTGGCACGCATGGCCTCTGGCAGAGGTTAAACCTAGCGAGCACGCTCCTGGCCCCTGGCCCTTGCCAGTAGAGAGGAATTAAGGGGGGTGGATAAATGATAGGGTTTGATTCACCCAATTCCCTGACCTGACCAGCGGACCTGCTGAGAGAGCGAATATGTTACTCATTAGAGTAATCCCTCATCTCCGAGTCTCAGTCTCATCCCAGAAGCAAACAGGAGTCATGATTGCCTTAGTCTAAGCCCAAAACAATGGTGTTGTCCCAGCCAGTGTTTGCCCGCACTAATTAACTTCCCCTAGAGAAATTCCCAATTAACCTGAGTAAATAGGTGATGTGATTCACTGTTGGGTGACGGTTTTTTCTACCTTGCCTTCTGATCTATAAATGGTTATGCCTTTTCCTCAATAAACCACTGATCTCATCCTCCTTCATACTGCCTCGTATCGTTCTTTGATCAGTCTCCTCCGGGACCTACAGCCCTCAGCGGCCCCGATTCCTACACTACTGCTGAAGTAAGAAGACATCTGCATAAATCTTTTAAGCTGTGAAGTCTGATGAAATCTTTTAAGCTGTGATCTTTGGCTGGAATGTTGGACATGGAAGAACTTAATTATCTAGTTATCAGGCTGTTGAAGCTTTGGTAGATCTTCATTTCTTTTTCCTTATCTCACTCTATTCCATTAGTAACACTTTGTTGACTATGGCATATCAAGTACCAAAATTTCCATCAAAGTAGCATTAGCTTTTTTAGTTATTGTGATGATCCTTTTAAAAATTTCATTATGCAGAGCTAATGCACAGAAGCTTCAAACTCTGAATGATTTGTGTCCAGGTAGTTAAAACCTAATTAATCTTTTGTTTCCTGGTAACGGCAACCTTGTGTTGCCAGCTAATCTTTCTCACATTAGATCAGGAGAAGGCAACTGCAGAATGAACTCACCAAAGGGTGTCTTCATTTTAACGGTTTCACATGTGGTCTAGACATGGAAGAAGAAGAACTAAGGGTAGCTAAAATATTGCTGGTATTCTCAGAGGAAGTAACACATTTTTTGGCCCTTTTGCCAGTAATGTGCCGCTGCCTGTATGCTCAGTGGAGAAATGGGTGCCTAAAGCCTCATTATCTAATTTTAGGATTAGGTCAATTCTAGGATTTTTTCCTGCTCAAAAAATAATAATAATGTGCAGCTGTGCTATTCATCTCACAGCAGGTAACATATTTTCCATTTGTCTTCAAGTATAACAAAAGCTGTTGTAGAATAACTTTTGGAATATAGATGATGTGTTTTGAAAACTGAGTGCTAGCTTATATAAAATCTAGGTCATCATTCATGTGCTGTCAGCCTGAGCTACCTCATCAGACTGTTGTGAGAATAACAGAGAAGGTGGGGAGTGGAGAGCATGAGAGAGAGAGAGAACCACACATGCAAGTCACTATCTGGTCCTGAACCCTTTTGGCACGCAAAGTCTTCCTGCATGTATACTTAATAGTGTTTCATAGCCATCATAAAATGAATGAAAGACTAATTAGATTTTGATGTCTGGGACATATTCTCAGAAATCTATCTTTTTTTTCCTGAGAAATTACCATGCAATATTATAGCTCCTGATATCACCAACCCGTAGTTGGATTAATGATAGTTGGATTTTTCATACAGCTTGTCTTGTATTCAATTTGACATTTGAATCTTACACCCTACCTGCACCTCCCTTATTCTTGCAAATAGTAAGGTCTCCCTTGCTCAAAAGCCAAGTTGTGTCCAACTGTAGGGGGTGGTATTCATCTCCGTTTACAGCCAAAGAGCCAGCATTGCCTGTAGAGACAGTGACTGCAGACGTTTCTATGGTTATGTGGCAGGCATGACTAGACACATGGAATGGTGATACCTTTTCCACCCAAGTGGTACCTGTTTTCTACTTGCAACATCTTGCTTTTGAAATGCTAGGTTGGCAGGAGCTGGGACAGATGACAAGAGCTCAGTCCATTTTGTAGAACTTGGGTCTTAAACTGTGGACCTGCCACCTTTCGGTCATTAGGTTCAGCATCTTAACCACTAAGCCACTGTGGGCAATTTGCAAAGAATAGCATTGCAGGTATCCATACAGCTGGGTGAAATCTGAGGAAATCACATACTTCAGTCATTTTAGTATTGCACTCTAACTATGCCATCAAGAAAAGACAGGCTCCTGAATCTTTCTCGCTGGAGATAACAGACTGCTCAAATGTCTAACAGCTTCATTTTGCCACAGACCAGAAAAAGGAGGGCTTAATCTGTGTCATTCATGGATCTTCTGCCACACATGTTACAGATCAGACAAACACTCCTGCCAATGATAGTTTGTGGTTTCCCCGTGCCCCCGTGGGCACGGAACGGCCCGGCAGAGGCCACTTTCGGGAGAAAGGCTCCCTGGCCCGTGGGCTCTGCGAGCACCCAAATTAAGGGGGTGGATAAATGATAGGGTTTGATTCACCCAATTACCTGACCTGACCAACGAACCTGCTGAGCGAGCAAATACGTTACCTATTAGAGTAATCCCTCATCTCCGAATCTCAGTCTCATCCCAGAAGCAAACAGGAGCCATGATTGCCTTAGTCTAAGCCCAAAACAATGGTGTTGTCTCAGCCAGTGTTTGTCCGCACTAATTAACTTCCCCCCGAGAGATTCCCAATTAACCTGAGTAAATAGGTGATGTGATTGACTGTTGGGTGACGGTTTTTTCTACCTTGCCTTCTGATCTATAAATGGCTATGCCTTTTCCTCAATAAACCACTGATCATATCCTCCTCCATGCTGCCTCGTATCGTTCTTTGATCAGTCTCCTCCGGGACCTACGGCCCTCAGCGGCCCCGATTCCTACACCTGGTGACCCCGAGCGTGATCTACTCGTGAGTAAGAGCGGTCTTCCTCAGAGTAGCGATCACACGGTCCGGTTCTGCGCTTGAACCGCGTCCGAATCATCCCGGAGGACAGCGCGGCACTCCGTCCGGCAGCCAGCCGATCGGAGGGATGGCCTGCGGTGAGGCAGTCCAAAGAGGCATCCTACAGCTTGCTCCCGACTTTCGCGGCGGCTTGCACCAAAGGGAAAACGCGCGTTCCGCTCAGGGCAGCTGTGAGCCCCTGACAGCGCAGTGGCCACCGAGGGCCCGTGGCCGCAGTCCACGCTCCGAGCTCTACCCAGAAGCGTCGTCGCCAGAACCTATTGCCTGCCACAGACGCGTTGACTCGTCCCGAGGAGGAACCTTCCGAGGACCCAATCGCAGGTAATATGGGGACCTGTCCTCAGCGACAGCGTCCATCCGCTAGCCAAAGAACTCGTGAGGGAGAGTTCATCATCCTGGCCAGGGTATTTAAGGTGCGTTTTCACAGCGGAGAGCTAGCGAGACTTTTGGTGTACCTAGGGGAACACTGCCTGCTTTACCCAGAAGTAGGTACGTTAACACTTGAGCTCTGGGATCAGATAGGAGACTGCATTCAGCAACCCCCGAAAGCTCCAGGAGGCGTAATTCGCACATGGAGAAAGTGTAGGAAGCTCTTGGCGGAGATAGAGCCAGTCCGGGTAGAGGCCAAAGAACCCCCAAGTCTGCCAGATGTGCCAGCCGAACCAACGGCGCCTACGGCGCTCTATCCGTCACTCCAATTTAGGCAGAGTAGTGTAGGGAGCTTTCCCTCGGTGACAGCTGCAGACGTCACCGGCGGAATGCAAGGAATGGGGAGCGCAGGCGCTTCTCTGACAGTTCCAAGTTCCCGAGTTACCAAGAGTCCACTTCAGCGCACCATTGAAGAGGAGATTAGGAAGGGGGAATTGCCAGCAGAAGAACTAGCTGAGCTTAGCCAGATATGTCCCATCCGCATGGAAATGGACGCGCTTACAGGCGCACAGCAGATAGTACACTCCCCAGTCCCGTATAAGCTTCTCATGGCTATACGGAAAGCCATTTCAGAAACAGGGCTCCAAAGTCGTTTTACGAGGGGCACGCTTCAGCAAGTGTGCGAGAACACCATGTTCATTCCCCATGACTGGAAAGCCGTCATGCGGATGATGCTCAACCCTAGCCAGTACTTAATTTGGGACAGCGAGTATCGCCTGGAGGCGCAGACAAGGGCTGCCAGGATGGGAGGCGCAGTACTTCCTGACCAGTTATATGGTTCAGGTGCCTTCGAATCCATCGATGCCCAAATCAACTTGCCTCTAGCCATTCTCCAGATGTCGGCCGAGGCCGCCTTTAGGGCGTTTTTCAAAGTCCCAGCAACTGGCAAAGCGGCTAAAAATTACACCGCTATCAAGCAAGGAGCCCAAGAGCCCTATATGGACTTCATCAATCGCCTGGAGGAAGCAATTAGCAGGCAGATTGACAATGAGCAGGCCCAGCAAGAGCTCATGATGAAGTTAGCCAAGGACAATGCCAATTTAGACTGCCGTAAAATCTTGCAGTCCCTAGGCAATCGTCCCGATTTGACCCTTACGGACATGATTAGAGCACAGAATCCTACAAGATGGGATTGCTAGCGGCAGCGGTGCAAGGGGGTAAGAGACCAAAAGGAAAGACCCAAGGAGCATGTCACAGTTGTGGCAAGGTCGGTCACTTCGCTAGGGAGTGCCGATCCAAGGGAGGCGGACAAAAGTCCGGCCGTTCCAAGGCTCCGAAGACCCAGTGTCCGAAATGTCAAAGAGGCTACCATTGGGCCCGAGACTGTCCGAATTCGGGAAACTGGAACGCGGGCATGTCTCTGGCCCCGGTCCAAACAGGGACTCCCCTCATTCAGAGCTCACCAGAGCTAGACTAAATCCCGGTCACACCCCAGACATTGCGAGGGCACAGGCCAGCCCCAAGGGTAGTACAGGGCTAGACTTGACTTGTCAGGCGGACGTTACATGCGACCTGCCAGGCACGGTCTATCTGGTGGATTCCCAGTACATGGGTCCACTGCCCAAGGGCTTTATAGGTTTAGTTTTGCCCCGCAGCGTAGCTGGAGCACGCGGAATTTTCATAATTCCAGGAGTCGTTGACTCGAATTTTTCAGGCGTTCTCCAAGTTCAGCTTTGGACTCATCTGCCCCAAACAATTCACAAGGGAGACACCTTAGAGCAACTGATCATGGTTCCTTGTCACTCGCCAGCAGATAGCCAGGGAAGGCACAGTGACAGCTCCGAGTCCCGGTCAGAGGACCGCTCGAGCGCCAGGGAGGCAGTACAAGGATACCAGGTCTTAGCGACAGTGGAGACCAACATTGAGTGGAAGCAGCGCCCCGTTATCGAGGTATTTTTGAACAAAAGAGTGTTCTCAGGGTTACTCGATACCGGAGCGGATGTGAGCGTGATAAGCAGAAGCCAGTGGCCAAGAGAGTGGGCCATTGAGCCGGTCTCCGATGTGTGGGGGGTAGGCGGCGTCCAGGAAGCGTTTAGGAGCCGAGAGTGGGTGGAAGTCACAATCCCAAGGGCTGACGGCACGGCGGTAATTCGGCCGCACATTCTTGACGTGCACATCAACCTTTGGGGGTGAGACATCTTACAGCAGTACGGTGCTACGCTTACCTTTGGGTAATGGCGTTGCCACTTAAATGGCTCACCGACACGCCGGTTTGGGTAGAACAATGGCCGGTAGTGGGAGAGAAATTAGTTGCCCTCAAGCAGCTAGTTAAAGAACAGCTAGACGCAGGACATATAGAACGGTCCACAAGTCCTTGGAATTCGCCAATTTTTGTGATTAAAAAGAAATCGGGGAAGTGGCGACTCCTCCACGATCTCAGAGAGATCAATAAATGCATACAGCCAATGGGTCCACTCCAATGCGGCATCCCCAATCCGAACATGATTCCCGAGGGGTGGGAGATTCTAGTCGTAGATCTCAAGGATTGCTTTTATACAATCCCCCTAGACCCCCGGGACCGGGAAAGGTTCGCCTTTACGGTGCCGGTTGTGAACCACGGCGAGCCCACACAGCGTTACGCGTGGAAATTTTTGCCACAGGGCATGCTCAACTCGCCCACCCTGTGCCAAATTTATGTTCACAACGCACTGGCAAAGTTCCGAAGCCTTTACCCAAAAGCTATAGTTTGCCACTTCATGGATGACATCTTGGTCGCGATGCCGCAACTCGGCAGCGAAATGTTTTCTGACCTCCAGGCCAGCCTGGGGGACAAAGGTTTACTCATTGCCCCAGAGAAAGTGCAGAGAACCGAGCCCTTCTCATACTTGGGCCATCGGCTTCTCCGCTCTTTCGCAGCACCAGTTTTGCCTAAGATCAATTTACAGGACTCAGTCACCCTCGTAGAGTTGCAGCAAGTTTTGGGGAACATCAATTGGGCCAGACCGTATTTCCGATTGGATACGGATCTTCTAAAACCGCTCTTCTTGCTGCTAACCTTAGGTAAGCAGCCGGCAGACCGGATAAAAATTTCTCGAGACGCACGCTTGGCACACGAGAGAGTTAACCAAGTTCTCAGCCAGCGGTGGGTAGATAGGATCACCCCAGGGCCATATGCTCCGATCTTGAATTTGTACATCGTACGGTCAGGATCCATGTTTACAGGAGCGCTCGGCGTAGATGCCGAGAAAGGGGCGAGTATCGTGGAGTGGGTGTACCTTCCGAACACCTCCTCACGAAGCATCGTTCCTCCCCAAGAATTGGTCTCCGCGGTGGTTTACCGCGGAAGGCTGAGAGCTAGGGACATTTCAGGGCATGATTTGGCCAAAATCGTAGTCCCGTTCACCAAGGAACAAGTCCAGCAATTAATGCAGCTTGGTGACTCGCTTCCCATAGCCCTGGAAGGATTCACCGGGAGCTTGGCATACCATTTGCCAAAGGACCCCAGACTTGTCTCACTCCAAACGCAGACAGTCAGCTTGTTTGAACTGCTCTCACTGGTTCCGCTTCAGGGAGCCAGGACAGTTTTTACTGATGGTGGTCGCACATACGGTGTCTTGACCTGGCAGGAGGGCCAAGCTTGGCGCACGCTGCTAACTCTTCCACAAAAGTCCGCGCAGCAGGCAGAGTTGGCGGCGGTGAACCTTGCTCTGTGCACCTTCGCCAAAGAACGTTTAAACATCATCACTGACAGTATGTATGTTAGGAACTTGCTTCACAGTCTACCGGGAGCATACATCACTCCCGCGATAGAAAAGAATTTGCTTAGCTTGTTTCTCACTGCTCAATTTCACTTGCGAAACCGCGCGGAGCCGCTCTATATTGCCCACATCCGAAGTCATCAAGACCTACCGGGTCCGATTTCCGCGGGCAATAGCAGAGCGGACGCGGCGGCAAAGGAAATTCAGCAACGTTCAGTCTTGGGTGTTTTTACTACTCCAATTCAGAGCCATGCCTTTTTTCACCAAAATGCCAAAGCACTTGCCAGACAGTTCAATTTGCCACTCTCTCAAGCCCAAGGCATAGTTCGCTCTTGCCAGCATTGTGCAGGGGCACCGGGGGGGGGGCCCTCGTGGGGGGTCAACCCACGAGGGACAGAGGCCAATCAGATGTGGCAGATGGACGTCACGCATGTTCCGCAGTTTGGCAGATGGCAGTACATGCACGTTTGCATAGACACTTTTTCTCAGTTCGTTTGGCCAACGGCGCAGAAAGGGGAGACTGCTTCCCACGTGGAGCAGCACCTCCTTTCCTGCATTGCAGCCATGGGCAAACCTCGGCACGTTAAAACCGATAACGCGCCATCCTACAGCTCCAGGCAGTTGGCCGCCTTCATGGCCACTTGGGATATTAAGCATACTTTTGGCGTTCCTTACAATCCGCAGGGGCAAGCGATTGTGGAACGGGTCAATCGGACGCTCAAGTCCTACATTGACAAACAAACAGAAAGGGGGGAGCCACCAGCCCTCCCCAAGTCACAGGCTCAGGCACAGCATTGTCTGAATAAGGTATTGTTCACTTACAATCACCTTAATGTTTTTTCGGATTGTACGCCGCAGGAGAAGCACTTCCGCCGCTCGGAAGCTCTCCCGCGACCGATGGTCCGATACCGGGTGCCACCGGACCCTTCTTGGAGGGGCCCGGCGCCGCTCATAACCTGGGGAAGAGGGTATGCTGCAGTTATGTCTCCTACAGGTGTCGTTTGGATTCCAGCTCGGTGTGTCAAGCCTTACTTGGAGCCACATGGCGTGGACCCAGACCGACCAGAGTCCGATCCCGGAGATGGAGGACCTCACCCTGACCGAGAGGACCCGTCGGAGGAAACGACAACCAACGACAGCACCCAAGATCACCTGGGGGATGGTCAAGATCCTTTGTCGTGAGGCGGAGGATACCGTCCGGCGCGAAAGGAAGGAGCCGACACCGGAGAACCTCACAGCTGCAGTTTTCACCCAGATTCATGCCAACACCCTGGCGCTCACCATCATCCTGACCCTTTCCCTGCTTTTGGGGGGAGGCGCTCAGGCCGCTTCATTGGAAGCCAACGATCTGCTGCCCGGCCGAGACCTCTCTGCCCGGATGCAGTACAATATTTGGGAGAGGTTGGCGGGTCTCGTCAACCAGTCCGATTTTTGCCTCAGGCAGGACCTTGGTTCTGCTTCGATCCTCAGCACCTGCCTCATCCCTGTGTGCCATTCTCCAGGCGCGCACCCCAGGGATGGGGATTGGCTTGTAAAGAGACTTTTCAGCCCATACATTCCAGCGGCTTCTTCAGAGTATGCCCGTTGGGAGATGCGGCTAACCATGACCTTGCCGGCTGATGCAGCCACCCTCCACACTCCTCGGGTGGCGGTCAGCCCGAACACTACCTGTGGACGAGTGTACGGCTGCGCTTCGGCTGGTCGTACCCGGCGCCGCTGCCTCAACGTTGGCAGTGGCAATTGGACTTGCAGTAACCCAGTACCACTTGGCACCATGTATGCTCATATCACCCTGCCATCTGGTTGGTTCTTCACATGCAACCAGTACACGTGGAACTACATTCCTGCAAATGTTTCAGACTCTGTATGTTGTATCAGTCGTTTGACATTGTTACTCCCGACCAAGGATATGGTCACCCCAAGCACAAATGTTACTAATGCTTCAAATGTTCCCGCACTCGTACGGCACACTCACACCACCCAGTTGGACAGCTCATGTGAGAGCAGCTTTAGAGTAATGAGCCCTGCCGAATATCTCTCTTTGGCAGTCAGCATCTTTGGCGTGCCAGGCTTAGCCGTCGGCAACGCAAAGAGGATTGGTCGCTTGGCTTGCGGTCTAGCAAAAGCCATCAACCATACCTCCTCCGCGATAGCGCTCCTTAATCAAGAGCAGGCAGAGCTTCGCCATGCCATTCTTGACAATCGAGCGGCTATCGACTACCTCTTATTGTTGCACCACCTGGGTTGCGAATCCTTTCATGGTATGTGCTGTTTCAACCTTACTGACAACTCCCGCAAAGTACAGAGTCAGCTCACTGATCTCCACACCATAGTCCAGGGCATCACAGACGGTTCTGCATGGGGGGCTTGGTGGAGTTCATTGTGGAACTGGATGTGGTCATGGATCCCCTGGGGGTGGCTCCAAACGGTACTCAAGGTGGTTGTGGGGGTGATTATACTAGGCATCGCACTCTGCTGCTTTGCACAATGTATTCCCTCGCTGATCTCAAGGTGCCGCCCGAGAAGGAAACCCCGTGATGTCATTCCCGCTCATCAGCTGGTCCCGCTCCTACGCAGGGTCGCCGGTCAGGCTCTTAAAAGAAATTAAAAGGGGAGATGTGGTTTCCCCGTCCCCCCGTGGGCACGGAACGGCCCGGCAGAGGCCACTTTCGGGAGAAAGGCTCCCTGGCCCGTGGGCTCTTCGAGCACCCAAATTAAGGGGGGTGGATAAATGATAGGGTTTGATTCACCCAATTACCTGACCTGACCAACGAACCTGCTGAGCGAGCAAATACGTTACCTATTAGAGTAATCCCTCATCTCCGAATCTCAGTCTCATCCCAGAAGCAAACAGGAGCCATGATTGCCTTAGTCTAAGCCCAAAACAATGGTGTTGTCTCAGCCATTGTTTGTCCGCACTAATTAACTTCCCCCCGAGAGATTCCCAATTAACCTGAGTAAATAGGTGATGTGATTGACTGTTGGGTGACGGTTTTTTCTACCTTGCCTTCTGATCTATAAATGGCTATGCCTTTTCCTCAATAAACCACTGATCATATCCTCCTCCATGCTGCCTCGTATTGTTCTTTGATCAGTCTCCTCCGGGACCTACGGCCCTCAGCGGCCCCGATTCCTACAATAGTTAGGACCAAAATGTTGTTACAAAGCTCTAATTCTGTGGAAGAAACAGCTTTCTCTCCCCCCCCCTTTTTTTTGTGTGTGGAAAAAAGTTAGTTGATTTTCCAAATTCCATGATTTTTTTTATACAATAAAAGTCTTCCTAGGCCAAAATTCTGTTATTGTATTTTTGGGGAAAAGAGGACAGGGTGTTTTGTTTTGTTTTGACAAAACACCCAACATTTCTGTGAATTTTATTTTTAGACATTTACAGCAACTACTCTTTATCAAGCCACAGAAAATGTCTATTGAGGATGTGGGAAGAGGTCATAATTTTGGTTGTAGCAATAGGACTACACCATAATGATAGTTCAGGGACAGAACATGTGCTAGGCATGCAAATCCTTCCATCCATCCCTGGCATCTTCATAAAAGCTTGGGAAGTTTCCTGTCTGAGAAGGTTGTTGTTTGTTTTACTATGTTGCTGTTGTTTATGTGTCTGTACACCACCCAGAGTGAGAAATATCCCAGATGGGTGGTATAAAAATGTAATAAACAAACAAACAAATAAATAAATAAGCAAGCTCTGGAGGACTGTTGCCTGGCAGTTATAATAATTTTGCATCAGAAATTATTCTGGGTTGAAAGAATTTTTGGGGAGAAACTCCACTCAGGGAATGCCCAAATGAGGCTCCTTTCATGTCCCCAAGAGCTGGGGCAGAGATGGGCGCTCAATCGGTCATGCAATACCCAGGTCTCAGCCTGCCAATTTGCCAGCCTTCCAGCTAACAAGGCAAGCTTCTTAACCGACAGCCACTTCCAATCCTCTGCCCCTCATTTATTGAATTACAACTCTTGCCTTCCTTAGTAGTAGTGTTGATTGGGAATTATAACAGTTGCTGTTAACCACCTATAGGAACCAACCGTTAGGAACCACAAGTAGGTTATAATGAGCTACAGGGTGGCCTGAAATTCCCATTGAAATTTTCTCTAAATTTGTCACTTATTGTATCCAGGGTGTCACCAGTATTCTTGCACTCATGTACCCATGTACTTGTATATATATTGTATTTTTTGGGGAAAGAGGACAGGGTGTTTTGTTTTGTTTTGTTTTGACAAAACACCCAACATTTCTGTGAATTTTATTTTTAGACATTTGCAGAAACTACATCAAGCCACAGAAAATGTCTATTGAGGATGTGGGAAGAGGTCATAATTTTGGATGGATAGGAACTTACAGGCCACCCTGGACATGGGGCAAAAGCTTGATTTGGTATAAGGTCCTTTTTTTGTTTTAATTGTGTAGGGGTGGGATGAAGTGAGGGTGTGTATGTCAAAGTAAGATATGGCACTCTGAAATAGCGCAGTCCATTCTAGGTAAAGGTTACCCTTGCTCAAAAGCCAGTCGTATTCGACTCTAGGGTTGTTGTGTATGAAACAGTATCGCTTTAAGAATGAATGTAGCCACTGCAATGTCCGAATGTAACCTAACAATGAACACAATGTATCTCAGCTGTAATGGAATGCAAGCTAGCTACCCATAGAGGGCAGCTGTGAGCGTTCAGCTCACATGGTACAAATTCCCCAATTACCATCAGCCGCGGGAACCTTCCCGCCTAAGGAACATCTGGAGAAGAAGGGCGTGACTCCGGATGATGTCACGCAGGTAGCAGCCAATACGCTACCATGTAACCATGTTCAAATGTATTGTTGCAATATAAAAGGAGCTGTACCTCTGCCATTACCACATGTTCAGTCTACCGGTGTGCCAATAAAGATGTGTTAAGCCAGACTTCGGCTGCTTCTATAGTCTTGGTTCCAGTACACCAAATTGGTGACGAAGGTGGGATATCCCAAGATCAAGCCACACCAATTCGACATCAGCGATCCTGAGCAATGGGAGCTGTACGAGTGCCAGTTCCGGCATGCGATGGATGCTGCAGGCATCGACGACAAAGGGAAGATGTGGTCACATTTCCTAGCCCAGATCGGGCTGGCCACGCTGCGCATCCTGATGAATTTGCTAGCTCCCAGGAGGGTCGACGTGATGCCCATTGACCGCATCCTCACAACGCTGAGGGAACACTTTCAGCCACCCATCTCCATTTTTCCGGCCCGGGTCGCATTCCACAGGCGAGACCAGCACCCGGGAGAATCCGTGTCTGCCTACGCGGCGGCCCTCAGGCTGGCGGCTGTCCACTGCCAATGGGAGGACCTGGACATATCCCTTCAAGACCGCATGCTGTGTGGCCTAAGGGATGAAGAGGTCCAGAGGAAATTAATGACCCACGACCATCGCCTCACATTCAACGAGGTACTGCGAGAGGCCCAGGCGGCTCAGGCGGCCCAGGCGGCCCAGGCGGCGAGGAGCGGGGTCAAAGTCTTCAAGTCTCAAGGGGCTGCACTTGTCTCAAGCCAAGAAGAGTCCCCTTCGCCCTCAAGGACAAGATTGAGGTGGAATTGGACAAATTGGTGGGGCAGGGGATTTTGGTTCCAGTGGATTCTGCGGAGTGGGAAACTCCGATTGTTACAGCTTTAAAATCCAATGGGGAGGTTAGGATTTGCGCTGACTACAAATGTACAATGAACAAGGCCATTTGGCCAAATGCATATCCGGTGCTGGTAGTTAGTCACTTACTAGCCACTTTACATGGGGGTAAGTGTTTCGCAAAGTTAGACTTGGTGCAGGCGTACCAGCAGCTCACTGTAACCCCAGCTGCTGCCGCTGCGCAAACCATCATCACGCACAAGGGGGCATTTAAAGTAACGCGCCTACAGTTCGGTGTGAACTCGGCCCCCGAAATCTTCCAGTCCCTCATGGAATGCCTTTTAAAGGGGTTTACAGGCATGCTCCCATATTTTGACGATGTTTTGATAACAGCGGGGAGCGAATTGGAACTAGCGAAAAGGCTGTACAAGGTCCTAACTGTATTCAAGCAAGCGGGACTGAGGTTGCGAAGGGATAAGTGTGTGTTCTTTGCGAGGGAGGTTGAGTTTCTTGGGTTCAAAATAACCCCAGAGGGTATCAAGCCATCCGAGTCCAAGGTTCCAGCTGTGCAAAATGCCCCTCGCCCCACCGCGAAACCGGAGCTGCAGTCATTTTTAGGGCTCCTGAACTTTTATCATTCCTTCTTGCCAAGGAAGGCATCTGTTGCGGAGCCACTGCATGGGTTACTAAAGAAAGATACGGTTTGGCGGTGGGGAGATAGACAGGAGAAAGCGTTCAAGGAGCTAAAGGGGCTCTTGTCCTCAGACGCCATTCTGACCCATTTTGATCCAAGGAAACCTGTAACCTTGGTCTGTGATGCATCACCAGTGGGGGGGTGTGTGGGGTGTACTGTGCCACGTGTTAGAGAACAGGCGGGAAGCCCCGGTTGCCTTCTATTCCAGGTCACTCTCAAAGGCGAAGCGCAATTACGTGCAAACAGATAGAGAGGCTCTGGCCATAATTGCGGGAACAAAGAAGTTCCATGATTTCTTGTACGGCCATCAGTTCACAATTGTGACCGATCACAAACCCCTTTTGGGGATTTTTACCACAGGCAAGCCCACCCCACAAATCCTGTCCCCTAGAATGCTGCGTTGGGCGATTTTCCTCAGCGCCTACCAGTATGAACTGGTTCACCGCCCAGGGAAGGAGATCTCCCATGCAGATGCGCTGTCTTGATCTCCCCTCCCTCAATTAGGAGACCCCAAATGCGAGGTGGAGCAGGATCACCAGGTCCTGCTGATTGAGTCTCTCGACTCACCCCCCATCATTCCCTCAGACCTCGCCAAAGCCACAGCAGCCGACAAAGCCCTGTCCCAAGTCAGTTCCTGGGTTAGAAAAGGGTGGCCTTTAACTTCCCCCGAGGAGGAATTCAAACCATTTTTTAGACGCAGGGTAGAGCCTTCCATTGAAAGGGGCTGCCTCCTCTGGGGCCAATGGGTGGTCATCCCAGAGAAGCTACGGCCAAAGGTGCTCAGGCTACTGCACACCAGCCACCCGGGGATAGTGCGCTCCAAGGCTTTGGCCAGGATAGACGCTGATATAGAGCATTTGGTGGGCACGTGTGAGAGTTGCCAGAGCTCTTGGCCCGAAGAGGCCCGGCTACCCCACAGGGCATGGGACACGGCCCGCGGGCCATGGTCCTGGGTGCACATCGACTTCGCTGGCCCTTTCCGGGGTTCCCTGTTCCTGCTGATAGTAGACTCATATTCCAAATGGCTAGAGGTTATCCCCATGTCCAACACCTCATCTGCTGCAACCATTAAACAATTGCGCAAGGTGTTCAGCTGCTTCGACCTGCTGGACGTGCTCGTGAGCGATAACGCCAGTACTTTCATGTCTGCGGAATTCAAGGTGTTCATCGAGAGGAATGTCATTCGCACATTACCTCTGCCCCGTTCCACCACGCCACAAATGGCCAGGTAGAGCGCTAAGTGCGAACTACGAAAGATGCACTGCGGTGCATGGGTCCCGGAGAATTAAACCTCCAGCTATGCCAATTTCTCATTTGCTATAGGGCAACTCCCCTGGCTTCAGGACTTTCACCGGCTGAGCTCCTCATACAGAGGAAACCAGTAACGCTTTTTGATCGGTTGGATTCGAGCAGGGTGGAGGATGAGGGAAGAAATATAGAGATAGAGAGCTCCAAAAGTTTTGCGGTTGGGAACCCGGTTCATTATAGGAATTACGCAACCTCGGGACCAACGTGGGTTCCAGGAGTGGTTATTGAACAAACGGGGCCAGTGTCGTACAGGGTTGAAACCAGTACAGGTTTGCTGTGGAGAAGGCACGCTGACCAACTCAGACGGTGAGTTACCGGTGAAAAAGAGTCAATGTTAGGGTTGTCCCCCACCTGTTTAGCCCAAGGGGGAAACATGGGAATCCTCCCAAATACAAATGCATATCCTAGGTTCTCACACGGGGAGGAGGATACTTTGGAAGAGAGGAATGGGGAGCCTTCTGATGAGTTTAATTTTATGTTGCGATACCAGGGGGGTGTTGCGGAGTGGTCCCCCACCCATCCGAGCAAGAAGAGGGGTTTTAGTTCAGCCCCTGGTATTTCCAGTCCTCCCAGTCCTTTTGTTCTAGTGTTCACCCCATCACCAAGTCCCCCGAAGTACAGAGGGAAGTACAGGTTCACCAGTTGCAGGTGCAAGAAACCAGGGCGAGACAACAAGGGTCTCCTCATCGGTTCCTAGATTCGTGCAGGGGGGGTCACCAGGTGCCACGAGCGACAGGCAGGGATTCACATCCCGGTTATATCTCCCGTTTCCCGCTCCAAACGCAAGGTTGCCACAGAGTCCCCGCCAGGCAACTAATGAGTCCCCCCTTTCCATTGCAGGATGAGAGTCTGCGGAACTCAGAAACCCTAGTTCCCCTGAGCTCAGCCAAGCAGTCATACGCCCCAAGCGCACATGCGGAAAGCCACAATGGTTGAGGGACTTTGTCCCATCCTAGGGGGGAGGAGTGTTGTGTACGAAACAGTATCGCTTTAAGAATGAATGTAGCCACTGCAATGTCCTAATGTAACCTAACAATGAACACAATGTATCTCAGCTGTAATGAAACGCGAGCTAGCTACCCATAGAGGGCAGCTGCAAGCGTTCAGCTCACATGGTACAAATTCCCCAATTACCGTCAGCCGCGGGAACCTTCCCGCCTAAGAAACATCTGAAGAAGAAGGGCGTGACTCTGGATGATGTCACACAGGTAGCAGCCAATACGCTACCATGTAACCGTGTTCAAATGTATTGTTACAATATAAAAGGAGCTGTACCTCTGCCATTACACACATGTTCAGTCTACCGGTGTGCCAATAAAGATGTGTTAAGCCAGACTTCGGCTGCTTCTATTGTCTTGGTTCCAGTACACCAAAAGGGTTCAGTGCTCATCTCTGTTTCATAGCTGAAGAGCCAACGCTGTCTGCTTCTGCAGACGTTTCCATGGCCATGTGGCAGGCATGACTAGACACCAGAGCACACAGAATGCTGTTTACCTTCCCACCAAAGTGGTCCCTATTTATCTACTTGCAATTTCTTGCTTTTGAACTGCTAGGTTGACAGGAGCTGGGACAAAGATGGGAGCTGTTATGTACTGAATGTTCTGTGTAAGTATCCCTTTAATGGATTTGTATGTCAATTGTATCTGCTGCAAGCAATCATTGTTTCATTGTATCAAGCTGTTAAAGAACAATGCTGCACCTGCAGTAGCAGCGTGAATACAGGATATCCATTCACCTGCATACCTGGAGGGCAGGGTACTACTACCTCTACTACATCAGGGTACTACTACCTCTACTGCATCTGGAGAAGGGGCGTGGACTGTTTCCCAGGCTATCCCAAATGTACTATAAATAAGGCTGTTGTTTCACCTGTACCTCATGTTCACTTACTACGATGCAATAAACCTGGTTTTAGCCCTTGCTGCAGCTCCTGTTTGTCTTCTTTTGCAAGACTCTAAACTGGCGACGAAGGTGGGATGGCATCCCGACAAGTGAACAAAAGCCTGAGAGATGGGAACTCTATGAGGAGCAGTTCCTCTACGCTTTGGACCTCGAGGGCATCGAGGAGGAATCCCAACGGTGGGCATTCCTACTGGCCCAGTGCGGCTTAGAGTCTTTGGAACTGGCAACCAACCTCCTGATGCCGAGGCCACTCAGGGCCGTGCCCCTAGATGAGATCCTCACCGAGTTGAGGAAGCACTTTCAGCCAAAAGTGTCTGTGTTTCCGGCAAGGTTGGCGTTCCAGCAGCGGTGCCAGCGGGCCGGTGAGTCCGTGGCAGACTTTGTGGCAGCCTTGCGGGTGGCTGCCGTGCCATGCCGGTGGGGAGCATCCCTGAGTGAGGCGCTGAGGGACAGGCTCCTGCTGGGCCTGCGAGATGAGGGGGCCAGGAAAAAGCTACTGGCCAAAGATGAGAGCATCTCGTTCGAGCATGTCCTGCGCATCGCCCAAGCCGCCGAGTCAGTGCAACAGGGCGAACGGGTGTGCTGGGCCAGGACCGCCGCAGTTGGGGGCCCCCCACCGGCGGTCCCAGTCCACAGCTGCTCCTCCCACGGAGAGCGAAGGGCCTCCGAGTCCTCCACGTCCACCTCCGACTGCAGCGAGGATGAGGACGTGCAATGGGTGCAGAGGAGACCGGAGAGGCGAGACCGTGCCAGAGAGGACCGCTGATGCGATGGATGTGGGGCATCCCACGAACGGAGCCGATGCCCATTCTGGAAGGCGGAGTGCCACAACTGCGGGCGGTGCGGGCACATCGCAAGGGTCTGCAAGTGGCGTCAAGACGACGACAAGGGCCAGGCGGAACGGCCCCAATGCAAGGCAGACGGGGTCAGGCACATCTTTGACGATGAGCCCCAGGAGCGACGCGCATCTCGACGGGTTCCCGAGAACAGCGACCAGGCGGTCCACAGTGTGCAGTTGCAGCGGCCCCGATTTTTTATTGAGGTACTGGTTCAGGGGGTCCCAATACGGATGGAGATCGACTCAGGGTCGGCGTACCCCATCGTCTCCCACAGGGAATTTCTGCGTATTCCCCCGAAGTCATGCCCCAAGCTGAAGGCCTTTAAGACTATCTTGTGGGATGTTCAGGGCAAAAGTATACCAGTGTTGGGGGTGGGAGAGTTCAAGGTTCAGTTTAAGAGGCGCTCCGCGCAGTTACCCCTAGTAGTTCTAAGGGAAGGGTCCTGCTGTCTCCTGGGTACACAGTGGTTCGGGCCCCTAGGAGTTTTCATTGGAGGCATACACGCCGTGCAGGCTGACCCGATCACGGAGGTGTGTAACGCACATCCTGCCTTTTTTGAGAAGGGGCTAGGGAAGTTCAAAGGGCCCCCAGTTTCTTTTGAGTTGGACCCCGACATTCGACCCATCAGGGTGAAGCCAAGAAGAGTGCCTTTCGTGCTAAAGGACAAAATAGAGACTGAACTGGACAAATTGGTGGGTCAGGGGATTTTGGTGCCGGTGGATTCCTCCGAGTGGGAAACCCCCATTGTTACGGCGCTCAAGGCTAATGGGGAGGTTAGAATCTGCACTGACTACAAGTGCATGATTAACAAGGCAATCCACCCTAATGCGTATCCAGTACCAGTGGTAAGCCACCTGCTTGCAACCCTGCATGGGGGGAGGTGTTTCGCCAAACTAGATTTGGCCTAGGCATACCAACAATTGTCGGTAACCCCAGCTACAGCCGCCGCTCAGACAATTGTGACCCATAAGGGGGCTTTTAAAGTGATGCGTCTACAATTCGGCGTAAATTTGGCTCCAGGGATCTTTCAGTCCCTTGTAGAAAGGTTGTTAAAAGGGCTCCCAGGTGTTTTCCCTTACTTTGATGACATTCTGATTACAGCGGGGGGGGGGGGGAGAGCAGGAATTGGCCAAGAGGTTAGACCACATGCTGACAGTGTTCAAAAGAGCGGGGCTCAGGCTGAGAAAGGATAAATGCATATTTTTTGCTGAGGAAGTAGAGTTTCTGGGTTTTAGAATAACCCCTGAGGGCATTAAGCCAGCTGAATCCAAGGTAGTGGCAGTGAAAGATGCTCCTCGCCCCACCACCAAGCCCGAATTATAGTCCTTCCTAGGACTCCTTAACTTCTATCACTCGTTCCTCCCGGGAAAGGCATCCATTGCGGAGCCATTACACAGATTACTCAAGAAGGATGCGGTTTGGCAGTGGGGGGACAGTCAGGAACGGGCATTCTGGGGGCTCAAACAGCTTCTATCTTCCGAGGCTGTGTTGACCCACTTCGACCCAAAGAAACCCGTTGTGCTGGTCTGCGATGCCTCACTGGTGGGAGTGGGGGCAGTCCTCTGCCACGTGCTAGATAGTGGGTGAGAGGCCCCAGTGGCATACTATTCGAGCTCCCTGTCCAAGGCAGAGTGCAACTACGTGCAAACTGACAGGGAGGTCCTAGTGACCGTTGCAGGAACCAAGAAGTTCCACGACTTTCTCTACGGTAGGCCATTCAAAGTCGTGACCGACCACAAGCCCCTCTTAGGAATCTTCACTACAGATAAGCCAACCCCGCAGATCTTGTCCCCAAGGATGCTGTGTTGGGCGATCTTCCTCAATGCGTACCAGTACGCGCTGACCTACCGCCCCGGCAAGGAGATTAGTCATGCCGATGCTCTTTCCAGGTCACCCCTCCCACAGGCAGGGGATTCCGAGTGCGAGGTAGAACAGGACCACCAGGTGCTCCTGATTGAGGCCCTAGAGGCACCCCCAATCCTGTCAGCAGAGATCGCCAAGGCTATGGCAAAAGACAAGTCGTTAACCCTAGTCAGTTCATGGGTACAGAAAGGCTGGCCGGCAAGCTCCCCTACGGAGGAATTCAGGATTTACGGTAGGTGGAGAGACGAGCTCTCTCTAGAAAGGGGCTGTTTACTCTGGGGGCAGCGGGTAGTAATCCCCAAAGTTCTGAGGTCCCGGGTGCTAAAGATGCTGCATATCAGCCACCCGGGGATCGTGCGCACCAAGGCGCTAGCTAGGAGTTACGTCTGGTGGCCCAAACTGGACACAGATATAGAACACATGGTAGGCACTTGCGAGAGCTGCCAGAGCACCCGCCCCGAGGAGTCCCGACTTCCGCACAGAGAATGGGACACAGCCAGGGGTCCGTGGTCACGCTTACACGTGGATTTTGCAGGTCCTTTCAGAGGCACCCTGTTCCTCATAATAGTCGACTCCTACTCCAAGTGGTTGGAGGTAATCCCGATGGCTAGTACATCATCAGCTGCAATGATTAAGCAATTACGCAAGGTATTCAGCTGTTTCGGTTTACCTGACGTACTTGTGAGCGACAACGCCACAACTTTCACGTCAGCGGAGTTCCAGGGTTTCATAGAGATTAATAAGATTCGCCACATTACTGTGGCCCCTTTTCACCCCGCTACAAATGGTCAAGCGGAACGCCTGGTGCAAACAACGAAGGACGCACTGTGTAGGATGGGCCCCGGGGAGTTGAACCTTCAACTCTGCCAATTCCTGTTAAGGTACCGAGTAACCCCCTTAGCGTCAGGGCTCTCGCCCGCCGAGCTCCTCATGCGGAGGAAACCCACCACGATCCTCTCAAGGCTAGACCCAACCAGGGTGGAGGACACGGGTAGAAACATAGAATTGGGGGGCACCAAGAGTTTCGAGATCGGCCAGCCAGTACATTGCCGAAACTACGCGGCTGGTGGCCCGACTTGGGTACCGGGAATAGTGGTCGGGCAGACGGGGCCAGTATCCTACAATGTCGAGACAGGTACAGGGCTCCTCTGGAGAAGGCACGCCGACCAACTCAGAGGCAGAATAGTGGAAAGGCAAGATGTGAGCAGCCAGGGGGAACACTCAGCGTTAGGGTTCTCCCCCCACCCGCTTATCCCAAGGGGGAGACACAGGCCACAGGGGGGAGGAAAATGATACAAACCCGCATTCTTGGGACATGCCGGGTAACAGGGACAATTTAGAAGAGAGGGATTTAGAAGATTTTGTAGATTTTGAGTTAGGAGACTGGGGGATTTTTTTGGAGTGGTCCCCCCCCATCCAAGCGAGGAGCGGGGTTTTTCGTTAGTCCCTGGAGCCCCCGGTCTCTCATCCCTGGAGTTCACTCCCACACCTAGACCTCCCCAATCTCCGGCTCGCGACTCGCAGCCAACCGCTAATGAGTCACGTTCCTCCAGTGCAGGAACTCCGGCCCGGAGCACGGCCACCCCTCGCCCAAAGCGGATGTGCGGAAAGCCTCGATGGCTGGAGGACTTCGTCCTCACCTAGGGGGGAGGGATGTTATGTACTGAATGTTCTGTGTAAGTATCCCTTTAACGGATTTGTATCTGTCAATTGTATCTGCTGCAAGCAATCATTGTTTCATTGTATTAAGCTGTTAAAGAACAATGCTGCACCTGCAGTAGCAGCGTGAATACAGGATATCCATTCACCTGCATACCTGGAGGGCAGGGTACTACTACCTCTACTACATCAGGGTACTACTACCTCTACTGCATCTGGAGAAGGGGCGTGGACTGTTTCCCTGGCTATCCCAAATGTACTATAAATAAGGCTGTTGTTTCACCTGTACCTCATGTTCACTTACTACGATGCAATAAACCTGGTTTTAGCCCTTGCTGCGGCTCCTGCTTGTCTTCTTTTGCAAGACACTAAAGGAGCACATTCCATCCAGCAATACTCAGGTATCAAACTGCTGACCTGCTATCTTCCAGTCAGCCACTTGAACCACTTGAGCCACTGCAGTCTTAGCCACTTACATAAGAACATAAGAACATAAGAACAGCCTTGCTGGAACAGGCCACAGCCCATCCAGTCCAGCATTCTGTCTCACACAGTGGCTCACCATTTCCTTCAGGGTATTCCCAAGCAGATGCCTTCACCTGCTTAGGATTCCCTGGAAATGATATTGAGAGATATCCTGCCTATCTCTCCAACCCGGAGGTTGGAGCCACTACAGTCCCACGCTCCATTCTACTACTGCAGTATTAGGGATGGACATGGGCGAAGGGTTATGTTGTGGATTGTGTTGCTCCCCAGAATAGTGACATCTTGTTATATTGTACAGTAAATGGTAAGGCATTCACACAAAATGATGGCAGAGTTACAATAAGGCATCCTGGTGTATTTGGAAGATAGCAACAAAATCAGATTTTCACAATGGCTGTCAGAAAGTGAGTGGTCAGAATGCAACATCCATATAGCAGGACAGTGTTCTTAGGAAAATAGTGTATGTTTATAACAAAGTAGTCCATGGCCGCAAAAGTGAAGTACTGTATATTCCTGTTTGGAGGATGTCTAATGCCCCCACTGCCAGCTAGCCTGAGGAACTGGCCAATATACACATAGATAGATACCGTGATGCACTGGGCGTGGCTAACTCTGTGGGCATGACTAACTCTGTGGGCCACGCCCACTTGCCGGCCACACCATGGGCTGGGGTAGGGAAGTGGGTGTGGCTGGCCAAGTGGGTGTGCCCTGGGGATTTTCCGCTGCCTGTTACCGGGATCCGGTGGGAACCTGGAGCAGTACACTACTGGATGGTTAGATGGATGGATGGATGGATGGATGGATGGATAGATAGATAGATAGATAGATAGACAGATAGACAGATAGACAGATAGGTAGACAGATAGATCTAGGTTCCTTCAAATGCTGAAACTATCTGTACAGTACATTTGTCAGGCTAAAAACTGTTGCCTCACCTTATACATTGGAGATACAGAGGAACAATCAGGGGCTTTAAGTTTAAAATTATTTGTCTATTGATTTTAATTGTTAAAACATTCTCACTCACTTTTTTGTATTTAGACTAGTTTTTAAAAATTAAAATAAAAAACCCTACAAACACCTGTGATCCAGCATCTGATATATTCTTAAGGAAAGAGAAGAGGTGCCATATATTCCAACTATCTTCAATTTCCAGATTTTCTGAAAGTTGGGCCCTGATAAATCACTACTTCCAAGCTTTTTAAAAGAACCAACAATTTTAATAGGAGTGTGTTCAGACTCTACCTCAGAAGAGGAGTGGATGGTCAACCAGACACTACCAATGACCTCTGAATGAGGACCACTGGAATTCATATAAGGAAAGGCTGCCTATGTTTCTGCTGCACCCCTGGAACCAATTCTCCCTCAAACTCAAGATCCAGCTCCTTCTGTTAGTGGATCAGTGCAGGCAGCATGCCTCTTCTAGTATAAAGATATAGTCAGTTATTTGCTAGCTAATGCCTGCTACTTCTCTTTCAGCTCCACATACTTTCCACATTAAGGAAGAGCTGAATATGAAGAATTTCTAGTTCCAAGGAAAGAAGCCACATGCTTATGTAACAAAGCAGTCACTGGCCAAGGAAGTCCAGTACACTCCTTCCTGTGTAAATGACTAACATGCCTACTGGGAGCTGATCTGAAGATTAGGAAAGTTTTATTGTTACATACTTACATGTATACTACTTCTTCTTCTTCTACCACCTTTCAACAAAACCAAAGTGTGCTTGCTTGGAGGAAAAACTATTATACTGTACTAAATAGCACTGAAATATGACACTTCAAGATAGAATCATTGCCTGCTACAATCATAAACTTTGTATTTCCTTCCAAGAAGGTCATAAAATTGATGAGGGCAAGCATAATAGTACAGACAAGACCAGGAAAAAATAGAATTGATACAAATTAAACTACCAGAACTTCTTATCTACTTGTAATTAAATATTTTGTAAAGCATGGAAGGAGTTTGGGGTTCTTTGATCCTAGCTGAAATGAATAAGAGCAAGGATTTAGAAAGTGGGTGGTGGGTGGGAGTGGAATGCAGTGCACTAAGAGAGGAAAATACTTTTTCCACTCATGCCAGTGCCGGCGGTGCCCAGAAGTCCTGTTTATAATGTTAACACACTTAATGCTATCCAAGAACCTTTCCCAGTGTTTATAAGTTCTGAACCAAGCAATGGAAATGTCACACAGCTGGCAAAACATTCACTTTTCCTTGCATGTCAGGAAAATACATCCCCACCTCAAGTGTTTTAAAGAGGCCTGAGAAAGGAGAAGTCCTTCCAGCTCAGCAGAGTTAGGTATCAGGAGTTCATTTCAATTCTTGCCTCCAGAGGAGCCAGCTTGGGTGGGCTTGGGCAAACGACACAGTCCCAAGATGACCCCATAGTGACATTTATTTATTTATTTATCATATTTCTATCATTGCCCAACTTGACAACGACTCTGGCCGGCATTACATATCTAACACTAAAAACACACAAAACCCCAACAAAACATCCCAAACCCCAATTAAAAACCCACCTGCACTTATAAAAAAGAGAGAGATTTCTCAGCTGTTATTTTAAACCAAACAGCAGGTGGGGGTCACCCCTCCATCGGCACCCCACACCTGCCCTGCCAGCCAGGTTTTCAGGTCTTTCCTGAAGGGCAGCAATTCTGTCTGTACTCACAATTCCACTGGCAGGAGGTTCCATAAGGGCCGGTGAGGACACGGAAAAGGCTCTCCTACGTGTGCTAGAGAGACAAGCCCCTCTAGCTGATGGTACAAGTAGAGAGTCCCTCCAGTCCGCTCTGGTTGGACGGACTGATGATCTCAGGGCGATGCGGTCTCTTAGGTATCCTGGCCCACTACCATCCATCATGTAAGAATAGACTTCACTTATGTGGCCAGGGACCACTTTATTATAAACATACACCTTTTCCCTAAGAACACTGTCCTGATATACGCATGCTGCATCCTGACCACGCAATTTCTGATGCCCCGGATGAAAATCTGATTTTCATGCTATCTTCCAAATACACCAGGATGCCTTGTTGTAACTCTGCCATTAGTTTGTGGGAGTCCCTTGCCACCTACTGGACAAGATGAATGGCACTGGTAAAACCACTCCTTGACTATCTCACATACAGTACCTTGAAGACCATACTAGAGTTATTGTAAGTCAGATGCTACTTGACAGCCTAGATCCATAGCTCTTTCCTGAAAGCAGTGGCTACTTGGTATTGATATCTATCTTGCAACTAAAATGAGGAAGAGAAAAATCTAGATTGCATATTATATCCCCTTTATGCATACAGTAAGGATATCTGCTTTGATCAGTTCAAATTTGGTTTATAACAGAGATCTCCTGTTCTTCTTCTGTGTCTAGGCCAGACATGAAATTTCCAAAATAAAGTGATCTTTGGGGAGTTCGTTCTGTAGTTCCTTTTGCCTGACCTAGTGTGAGAAAAATTATCTGCACAAGGTGGCCATTCCCCATGGTACACCCGATTGTGGTTCAAAAATACTACAATCTTCAATGAGGCTCTTTCAGTGTACCTTTTCTCTCTTTCCCGGGAGGGGAAAGCCCGGAACTCTCTCAGAGGGGTTATCAATAAAGCTTTTTCCAACTTAATAATAGAGAAGCAGATATTTACTTAAATGTTATATTTTGTGGCCAAGAAGTAGGGTATAACGTCTTTCCTAAATATTTGGCAATTACTTTGGATCAGACACTTACTTATAAGAAACATTAGCTTTTTGCCCGGCTTCGCTCGGGGATGTGTGTGGGGGTGGGGTTTGCTAAGCCCCTGGGGTTTTTTCCCCACGAGTACCTGGCCTTGCACATCTCTCTCTCTCTCTCTCTCTCTCTCTCACTCACACACACACACACACACACAAACACACACTCTCTCTCTCACACACACATTCACACACAGAGAGGGGAATCGGGTACTCTCTCTCTCTCTCTCTCTCTCTCTCTCTCTCACACACACACACACACACACATACACACACACAGAGGGGGGATTCGGGGACTTTCTCACCTGGAAGCCTTTTTTTCCGCCTTGATCTCTGCCTTCGCTGGAGTGGAAAGGAGGAAGCGGAGGAAGAGGAAAAGAAGAGTGGTGAGGGCTTGGGCTGGCCAGGCAGGGATTAATTCAGGGAGCATTATTATTTTGGGGCCTGGAGTTGGAGCAGGTAGCGGCATCGGGGGAGACTCATCCACTGTACCCGGGGTTGCGGTGGTCGTGGTGATTTGTGCCACATTTTGGGGGGGGCGGTATCTTGTCTGTTTGCTGTAGTTGGCCCTCTTGTCCCCATGGTGGTCTGTGGCCCTTGTCGTGGCTGTCGCGGCCTCGCCCGTGGCCTCCTGGTGTGGGCTGTTGGCGGCGTCAATGGCATGGCTGCAGTGACCTTGCGTTTCCTTGTGGTGTGCCTTGGTTTTTCCTTTGGCCGTGCCCGTTTTTTGTGTGTGGCCGTGGTGTGGCCTGCTTGTCTATTGCCGCACATTTCCATTGGCGGCCGCCTTGTCTTTTTTTGTTTTCTTCCTTGCTGCCAGTGCCAGGGTGGTTTTTGTGGTCGGGACCCTGATGGGGCCCGTCTGTCAGTGGAAAGGTGAGTGTGCATGGCCTGTGATGGAGATAGTGACAGGGGTGTGGAATCCTTTCCTGGACACAGGACCCGCACCTCTGCCTTATAGGTATAGATTTGTCTAACTTGTTGCAGAAAATCAAAACAGGAACTAACATACAAAAAATTGGCAGGTACATCTTGAGGTGTGGATGCACAATAATTACATACAGCAACCTTGGTGTTAGTACACTCCACTGCTGAATATTGTGCACCTGTTTGGCTTAAGAGTACACACAACGACAAGATCGATGTACTGTACAGTTAGACAACGCTATGCACATTATTACTGAAACTCTTCATCCTACCCCAACTGGCTGACTGTATTTATTAACATCCCTCCAAACCATCTAAGAAGGAAGGAGGCACTTTAAAAAGAATAGTCCAAATACCCAGTTGACAAATCTCTTCCCCTTAAGGTGGATATAAAGCTAAAGGGCTGTGATCCCGCAAACTATCAAGAAAGTTGGTGCATAGTCCTATACAGGAAAACCTTGATATTAATAACAAATGGTGATCAGAATGGCAATCTAACTTTCCTAAAATGTACATCTTGTTGATGATCCCCCTGAGAGAGTTCCAGGCTTTCACCTCCTAAGATGAGAATGGTCCATTATAAACTGTATTCAAACTGATCAAAGCAAATATGCCTACTCTATGCATAAATGGGACTTTAATGAGTTGCATTGTTGTCACAACAAAGCAAAGAAAGTGGCTTTGTTTTGGCAGTCCAGGTTTGATTAGGAGACAAAAGAAGAAAAAGAATGTGGAACTGCAGAACAAACAATACTCATCATGTCAGATTGTGAGAGATTTAGATACTGTATCCTGGTGATCTCAGACAGCTGCATTCCTTATTAACACATGTGGAAGAAGGGCTAAGACATTAGAGGACTGGGTTGTAATGTCAGGAATAGATATTCCTTAATTGTACAGTATTTGTTTACTTGCCTTTTTTTATCTTTGATGTATTTTATACACAGCATTAATTGGATTTTATCTATGTATATTTAGTGCTGTAAAGGTAAACGTCACCTTTGCTCAAAAGCCAGTCCTATCTGACTCTAGGGATCAGTGCTCATCTCTGTTTATAGCCAAAGAGCCAGTTCTGTCTGCTTCTGCAGACATTTCTATGGTCATGTGGCAGGCTTGACTAGACACCAGAGTGTACGGAATGCTGTTACCTTCCCATTGAAACAGTACGAACTTATATATGTACTTGCAATTTCTTGCTTTTGAACTGCTAGGTTGGCAGGAGCTGGGACAGAGATGGGAGCTCACTCTGTCATGCAGCACTCAGGTCTCAAACAGTGTCATAACCACTTGATGACTGGAAGGTTGGCAGGTCAGCAGTTGTGTACCATACGACAAATTAATAACTATGCTTCATCATTTGTGTAAGGATTTAACTGGGACACAAAGGGGAGAGATCATTTGTCTAAAATAACATCTAATCCCTATGTTTGGCCAGGTTATCCTACTATGATAATAGAGTAGACCATATTGCCAGTGACTCAATGCCGAGTGTCAGGCAGTGGTTAACTAACCTGACTACCCCAAGGACTAACAGCCTTGGGTGCCAAAGTCCACAGGGAAGGGTGATGGTCCCCAAGTGGATTAAATCCCACTTGAGCCCATTTTGATGAAAAGTAGCAGCTTCATCAGTATTGGCTTGGGGCTGATGAGGATTTTGCATGCCAAAGGGGCTCAGGACCAGAAAATGACTCATGGAACTGGATCAGTGGTATGGGTGTCATGTTGCAATTCAGAAGGATAGAAGGCCACTGCATTATATTCTCAGGACAGTCTTGTTTATTTATTTATTTGATTTACAGGCTGCCTTCCTCACCTCAGCGACCCAAGGCAGCATTACATAAAAAACAAAACATTCCACACAATAAAAAAACCTATTTAAAACTCTAATGCTAAAATTCTAAAAAAAATTGATTAAAAACTGTACAAACCCATCACCCCTCAGTTAAAACCCCAGGGATGATCACCATGATGATCACCTGTACAGTATTCGGATTCGAATATGGCAGAATAATAATAATATCTAATCCAGCCACCTAATGGAAATCTTGAATAATTGTATGAATAAGTTAGAAAAAGGAAAAGTTTGAGCTTTACACAGTCAAACTCTGTAAACCCAATCCTTCGTGTCATATGTATTCCTCCAAGACCCATTCCTGAATCTATTCTATACTTTCCTATCTTTATGTAACAGATCTTATTTTTCAACAAATACAGCTATAATGAGGTTTCCTCTTCCACTTTTAAAAAAAGAGCAGAGAGATAGAAAGACTTCCCAGCATGGAAGACACCTTTAAGAGTATGTTGTTTTAGGACACTTTTAGAAGGGGGAGAGAGCTATATTTTATTTACCCTGAGTGATCCTTTGACCATATGGTAAAGTAGATGACAAGCCACTTCACCATTTGGGCAAATGAAACACTTCTCCTGCTCCTCTGCAGAGGGGCAGGGAAAGTGTAATTATTTCTCCCCCTACTAGCTGATCATCACAGCACTACATCAGTTAGAAGGGTAAAAAAAATTCCCATCCATTTCCCCCTTGTATTGTCAATTGAAAAACTGCTCACAGCCACAATTTCAATTGATGATAAAAGGGGACAATTGGGGAAAATATCCCTCCTAACCAATTGCAGTGCTATGATAACTGGGTAAAAGTGGGGGAAATAATTACACTTTCCCTGTCCCTCTTCAGAAAAGCAGGGGAAATGTTTCATTCAAACATTTGATATACTGAAGGGGCTTGTTAGTAGCTTCATAGCCTACTGGATATTTATCCCAGAAGCAGCCTTTGATGGCTGCAATATTCCTTTATATGCTGTTCCCAGCATCTGCAGGTGCTGGGAGTGACATATATATTAGTGATCCCTGAGAACTGAAAAGATAAAGTTACTCAAAATGTGTATGTGTGTGGGAATTGCCTCTTTGGAGTGTACCTTTAAAAAAAATGAACCAGAACTAAGATTGACTGAACATTCCACCAGTGACTTTGCATAGCTGCTGATTAGGGTTTTGTTTTTAAGTTTATTTATTTATTTATTTATTTATTATTTAAATTTATATGCCGCCCAATCAGGAGAACCCGACTCAGGGCGGCGTACAACAGTTAAAAATGTATAAAAACAGATTTTAAAATCCTAAATCGCCCACTCACTTCCCCACTCCACTACCCCCCCACCCCAATTAAAAGAATAAAAATAAAATAAAAGGGAATTGGGGGTGGTGGTGGAATACAACGACACAAAGGGAGGGATATTAACTAAGTACTAACTGGGGATGAGCCAACAGGCTGGAGCCGTATTTCCATTAAGGCCCCACACCTGTCCTTCTAGCCAGGTAACAAGTTTTCAGATTTTTCCTGAAGGGCAGCAGTTCTGTCTGTAGCCTCAATTCTGTTGGCAGGAGGTTCCAGAGGGCTGGTGCAGACACGGAGAAGGCCCTTCTTTGTGTGCCAGAGAGGTGGGCCCCTCTAGCTGAAGGCACAACTAGGAAGCCCCTCCGGTCCACTCTGGTTGGATGGGCAGACACTCTCAGGATGATGCAGTCTCTCAGGTATCCTGGCCCACAAAGTTTTGCAAGCAAGCAGAAGAATTGGATAAATTGTTCCATTTATCACCAATAAAATGACAGACACAATTCTGTAGATCAGGGATTCTCAACCTGCGGCTCGAGGGCCAGATGCAGCCCATGACACAATTTCATTTAGCCCCCCCCTGCCTCCACCACACCAAGAAGTGCCATGTGGTGTAGGAAGGGCAAAATACCTCAATTTCATTTTTTTAAAAAAATCTGTGTTTAAGTCAAGACCACTGAAATATCCTCTTTATGTTGTATGCAAATATACTTGAAGCCAATTGGCTCATTGTCTCTTCTCTCTCCTGGGAAAGAGGGTGTTAAAGGGAAGAGACAATGAGCCAATTGGCTTCAAGTATATTTGCATACAACATAAAGAGGATACTTCAGTGGTCTTGTTTTAAACACAGATTTTTTAAAAAATTAAACTGAGGTACACAAGGCTAAGACAGTAGACAATTAAGAGATATAAGTGCAAGGTGATGCTCAAGATAATACAGCAGCATGTGGAGAGAAAACTACCAGAGGTGCAGGCTGGGTTCAGATGAGGCAGGGGGACCAGAGACCACATTGCCAACATACGTTGGATCATGGAGAAAACAAAGGAATATTAGAAACAAGTCTACTTCTGTTTTATTGATTACACCAAGGCCTTTGACTGTGTGGAGCACAACAAAATGTGGCAAGTAATTAAAGAGATGGAAATACCAGAACACCTTATAGGCCTCATGAGAAATCTGTACATAAGTCAAGAAGCAACAGTTAGGACAGAATACAGAATGACAGAGTGGTTTGGAATAGGAAAAGGAGTAAGACAAGGCTGCATTTTATCACCCTGCTTATTCAACTTATACACAGAACACATAATGCGCAATGCAGGGATGGAGGAATCACAATATGGGATCAAAATTGCTGGGAGAAACATCAACAATTTGAGATATGCAGATGATACCACCCTAATGGCAGAAAGTGAGGAAGACCTAAAGAACCTGCTGCTTAGTTTGAAAGAAGAGAGTGCAAAAGCTGGCTTGAGACTCAATATCAAGAAAACCAAGATAATGGCAACAGGCCCTGGAAAATGGAGATGGAGAGGAAGTAGAAGCAGTGACAGATTTTACTTTCTTAGGATCTAAGATCACTACAGATGGGGATTGCAGCCATGAAATAAAAAGGTGACTGATTCTTAGGAGGCAAGCTATGAGAAACCTGGGGAAGTGAAAAGTAGAGACATCACATTGCAAACAAAAATTCACATAGTCAAAGCAATAGTATTCCCAGTGGTAATGTATGGCTGTGAGAGCTGGACCATTAGGAAAGCTGAGTGCAGAAGAATAGATGCCTTAGAAATGTGGTGTTGGAGGAGAGTTTTGAGAGTCCCCTGGACAGCAAGGAGAACAAATAAGTCAATCTTAGAAGAAATCAACCCTGACTGCTCCTCAGAAGGTCAAATAGTAAAGATGAAGCTAAAGTATTTTGGACATCTGTTGCGATGGCTCCCAGATGTAGGAGTGGCTGGCCACAAGGAAGACATGTGAGACAATTGTGCAGTGAAGTCCAGCCCTGATCAGGGTCGGGTGGTACATATTTATTACCCTGCCTTGGGGTGATACGTGTGTAAGATGCGCGTGACCCCCTAATACAGAAGGCTTGCACACGTGCCATTTTCCGGTGGTCAAGACAAGACCTGCTCTTGGACAATGCCCTGTGGTTAAAAGACAACCCACAACTAATTAAGGTCTGGGCTGGCAAAACCCATTGTTCCTGCCCTATCTCGGAGCCTTATGTGTATTGACTCCGTGCCTAGCTTGTCCTGCTGTCTGGTGCAGCTTATTTGCCCAACTTAATGTGTAGCCAGAAGCGGAGGATTGTATATTTCCATTAGAGTCATCATCTTTGGTTTTTGCCCCGTTTCTACTGTAACCATCAGCCAAGGCTTTCTGATTCACCCCCCAAGCTAACTAACTAGCCCGCACCCCAATTGCCTTTCCTGCCAAGCCCAGTTGATCCCCAGATCTGTTGAAGGCCGAGCGAACCCCTGGGGAAAGATTTAGCCAATTATTCCCGCGGGCAACCCACATTCATCAAATGAGAAGAGAGGATTCACTTGAGAAAGCCTTGATGCTGGGAAAGGTGGTGGGCAAAATAAGAGGGGGCGGTCAGAGGTGAGATGGCTAGATGGTATTGTAGACACATTGGGCACAGAGCTGGGTGGGCTGAGAGGAATGGTGGAGGACCGAGGTGTCTGGAGGTCAATGGTCCATAGGGTTGCAAAGAGTCGGAATCGACTGCATGACTGAACAACAAAAAGCAAATAAAACATTAACTCATCCCTTAGTGGTGTGCACATTGTCTCAGGTGTTACGTACTAACATGTTGGAACTTACAGTGAACTCAATATGGTTTTCAAGATAAGTGAGATATTTAATGAGTGGTTTTACCAGTTTCTCCTCCGCCAGAAAGTTTTAATGGCTTAGTGGGCATTGGAACCCCTGTCCCCTAAGTCCTAGTCTGTAGCTTTGAGGAAATGCAACCTTTTGATGGAAAACAGTCAATACTGGGTACAGAGGATAAGGGTCCTTTTTCAGAAGGAGTAACAGAGATACTGCATGTTGCAGTATCTGCATATTTATAAATAAACAAGCTGTTGACAACTGTGAATGATGAGGAGAAGTTAGGCAGGCATTAAAAGTACTAAAGCAGGGATTCTCAACCTGCGGCCCATGGGCCGGATGTGGCCTTTGGCACCATTTCATGTGGGCCCCTACCGCCTCCACCACCACACCAGGAAGTGCCATGTGATGGAGGAAGGGCAAAATAGCCATCCAGCCCCCAAAGCTGGATGAGGGAACATGACCTAGCCCCTGGCTTTAAAAGGTTGAGAACTCCTGTACTAAAGGATTCCAGCTTCAGTTGCCTCTTGATAACAAGCTGCAAAAGCCTCTTTTACTGCCACCTTCTTTGTTGAAATACGAACTGTGCTTCCCCTCCCAAGACCAGCAAAAGCTGGGATTTGCTGCAAAACAAAAAATAGTTTGTATATTTGCTTTCTTCTGTCCCATTTTCCAATCTCTATTGTGCAGCTCTAATAATAATTGTGTGTGGTGTGACTGATGGCAAACCCTTTTCAGTGTTTTCAAGGTAGAAAGTATTCAGAAGTGATTTACCATTTCCTTCTTCTGGGGTGCCTTGGGACTACACATGATGGGTCTTGTTGTAGGAAGGCAAAGTGGGAAATCGAACTCCCAATGTCTGGCTCCACAGTGAGATACCTAAACCACTGAGATTTCGAGTTAGATATTACTATCTAATCTTTCACATCATGCTCACCATCAGTGCAGGTAAGGATGTCACCCCCATGAGGAGACAGTACAGTGTTACCCCTTTTGTAGAATGACTATTTAGAAACTCCATATTCTTTTTGGTATAACGTACCGATTGTGAGGAATAATAACTCTTTCCCAAAGAGACTGCCAGCTGCTCTGGATATTTGTTCCCCTGAGGAGGCCTTCCCCACAGTTATATACTTTGTCCAGAAGCCTCAAGCTGAGGGATAACAGCCAAGTTCTATACTTGGGTCGGGGGGGGGGAGGGGTTTCCAAATGTACAGTTACAAGATGGGTGGTACTTGGCTTAGTAATACTATCAATGAGAAGGATCTTTGAATTGTTATAGATCACAAGCTGAAATTGAGCCAACAGTGCAATGCCATTGTAAAAAAGGCCAATGCTATTTTAGGCTGCATTTACAGAAGTATAATCTCCAAAACCCATGAAGTACTATTTCTTCTCTATTTGGCACTGATCAGGCCTCATCATGAGTACCATGTTCCAGTTGTAAACACCACACTTTAAGAATGATGCTGTCAAACTGGATCAATTTTACAGGAAGACAACAAAGATGATCAGGGGACTGGAAATCAAGATTTGTGAGAAATGACTGAAAGAACTGGGCATGTTTAACCTTGAGAAATGGAGACTGAGGCAGCATGTGATAGTACTTTTCAAATACTTGAAAGATAGTCATAAAAAGGAGGGACAGGATCTGTTTTTGATCATCCTTGAGTGCAGGACACATAATTTCTTCTTTACTTCCTCTTTTATCACTTCAGGACAGGGAGATAAAAGGTACTTGTAATTCTAGTGTCTCTCAAAGTCCAACCCCACATTCATGTCAGGAGAGGTGGTGACAGGTCAAAGTAAGTGATTGTTAGGATAGGGCAAAGAATGGTGTGGTCTTGTGCTACAGGACCTTTACTGCAGCCATGAAGGCCATCCTGGGTCACCCTGAAATGATCTGGAAAAGGGGGTTCTGGTGAAGTTGCAACAGGCCCAGCAAGCCAGCAATGGATAGTAAATTTCTACAGACATCCATACAAAGACACACAATAATGGACTCAAACTACAGTGGCACCTTGGTTAACATAATGAATGTGTTCTCCGGGATCTTTCTTACAGTGAAAATTACTTAAACTGAATTTCCCATAGGAATGCATTGAAAACCAAAATACTTTAACCAAAACATGCTTTCCCGTAGGAATGCATTGAAAACCAATTAGTCTGTTCCAAAAAAATCCGTAAACTGAACCACTATCTTAACCTATAAATCCAAGGGTTAACCGTTGGAACTGGCTATAGGTTGCTATGCCTCGCCCTACTTGCCTGCACTCACCCTTCGTGCACACGGCCGATCTGGGTACGCAGGTCAACGAAGGATTGAAAAAACCGGCAGTGGGGCAACAGCCCCACAAACGCGAAGAAAGGGAAACAACTTCACTTCCCAACATTCCTTGCGCCGCGCCGCGCCAGAGCCAATCAGGCTGAGAGGCTCTCGCACGGGGCAGCGTTCGGAAATGCGCCGCAGCCAATCGAAAGAAAAGCATTTTAAAAAAACGCAGCACAAACACAAAGCAGCAACCCCTAACTACAAGCCCCAGCGTCCTGCGCGCCATGAGCGGCAGAGCACTGAGGAAAACGGCGCCCAAAAAATGAAAAAGAAAAACAACTCACAGCCAAGCACACACCAGCCGGATTTCCTTCCCTCACCAACAGAGCCTGAAGCTCCCGACTGGAGTTTCCTCTTTAATATCAGTGGGTGGGGGAGTTGCGATCCCCCTCTCCGCTGGGTTCCCTACAGTTGGGAGGATTGTGGGGAGAAAATGGATATATTGCCCCCACCCTTCTGGACACAGACGAACAGGCAGAGAGGATCGATCCCCCACCCCTCCCCCTCCTTAAAACAACTCCGTCTTTTCTTCTCTTTAAAAACGGACTTCTTTTAAGGAGAAGGGGGGGTGGGGATTCCATCCAGTCTGCCTGATCTTTTGGTTCCAGAACTGTGGGGGCAATATATCCCTTTTCTCCCCACAAACCTCCCAACCCTAGGGAAGCCAGCGGAGAGGGGGATCGCAACCCCAACCCACAGATATTAAAGGGGAAACCCGATCTACTTTCACGACTCCACACAAACAAACCACCATAACACACTAAAGCCACCCTCCCCACCACCGAGCCCACCCTTCCTAACCCCAACGACCACGCCCCCTTCCTAACCCCCAACGACCATGCCCCTCTCCCCACTACCTAACCCACCCTTCCTAACCCCCAACGACCATGACCCTCTCCCCACTACCTAACCCACCGTTCCTAACCCCCAACGACCATGCCCCTCTCCCCACTACCTAACCCACCCTTCCTAACCCCCAACGACCATGCCCCCTCCCCACTACCTAACCCACCCTTCCTAACCCCCAACGACCATGCCCCCTCCCCACTACCTAACCCACCCTTCCTAACCCCCAACGACCATGCCCCCCTCCCCACTACCTAACCCACCCTTCCTAACCCCCAACGACCATGCCCCCCTCCCCACTACCTAACCCACCCTTCCTAACCCCCAACGACCATGCCCCTCTCCCCACTACCTAACCCACCCTTCCTAACCCCCAACGACCATGCCCCTCTCCCCACTACCTAACCCACCCTTCCTAACCCCCAACGACCATGCCCCTCTCCCCACTACCTAACCCACCCTTCCTAACCCCCAATGACCATGCCCCCTCCCCACTACCTAACCCACCCTTCCTAACCCCCAACGACCATGCCCCCCTCCCCACTACCTAACCCACCCTTCCTAACCCCCAACGACCATGCCCCCCTCCCCACTACCTAACCCACCCTTCCTAACCCCCAACGACCATGCCCCCTCCCCACTACCTAACCCACCCTTCCTAACCCCCAACGACCATGCCCCCCTCCCCACTACCTAACCCACCCTTCCTAACCCCCAATGACCATGCCCCCCTCCCCACTACCTAACCCACCCTTCCTAACCCCCAACGACCATGCCCCCCTCCCCACTACCTAACCCACCCTTCCTAACCCCCAACGACCATGCCCCTCTCCCCACTACCTAACCCACCCTTCCTAACCCCCAACAACCATGCCCCCTCCCCACTACCTAACCCACCCTTCCTAACCCCCAACGACCATGCCCCTCTCCCCACTACCTAACCCACCCTTCCTAACCCCCAACGACCATGCCCCCCTCCGCACTACCTAACCCACCCTTCCTAACCCCCAACGACCATGCCCCCTCCCCACTACCTAACCCACCCTTCCTAACCCCCAATGACCATGCCCCTCTCCCCACCACCTAGCCCACCCTTCCTAACCCCCAATGACCACGTCCCTTCCCCACCACCAAATAAATAAATATTTTTAAAACATAACTAAAAACAGTCAAACACATCCAAAAATACACAAAAACAAAAACACCAAAAACAATACGAGGTAAACAAGGACACAATCAAAAACACAACAAACAGACAAAAATACAAATTCCAACCCCCCCCCCCGCGCGCGCACACACACACACACACAAAACAAAGAAAACAAGCAAGCTTACCAAAACATGTGCAACCACCACCAGGACTGAAAAACAAATGAATAAAGAAAGAGACTACTTCCAAGAAGAAGCTCCACCCAGAGGCCAGGAGAGAAAAAAAAAGTCAAAATACAATAACCCCTACCAGCACCACCTGCTGGCCACAATAGTAAAAACAATTCAAAAACACACAACAGCATAACACAAATTCACAATTTTACAAAAAAGGTCACACCAATAAAAACAAGTAAAAAAAAATGACACTAAAACATATGTCAATAAAATACAATAGAAACCTTTAAAACTCCTGTGCTGAGTTATAACCCAAATTTAAACTCCAAACATCTAAACACATTTTAAAACCAAGGAATGTAAAAAACATTTACTTCTACATTATGAAAATTATGACCTACGGTATAACTAATTTAAAAAATTCAAAAAAATAAAACATTATTCACTTACATAAAACAATTTGAAAAAATTATATCATACTTTCTTCTTTTATTAATCCTAAAAAAAACCAAAAAAGCAGATCCCAGTTAATAACAGCCAAGCCAAAAAAAATAAAAATTAACATAAATAAACATTTAAAAATTTAAAATTACAGACTAAGCAATTTTTAAAAAACATTAACACAATTTAACCTTCCAACACAATTTAAAACTATTGCAAAAATATAATTGGTTCATTTTTTTATTAAAACACACGGGCAACCCTAGCTAGTTTTCTATGGATTTCCTTTTGTTATGCGATTTTTATGTTAACCAAGCCGTTTGTTAACCGAGGTTCCTCAGTACAAGAACCCATATATGCTGAATATCTGGAACATTTTCTTAACTGTTAGAGCAGCATGACAATGGAACCAATTATCTCGGGAGGTGGTGAGCGCTCCAATGCTGGAGGCATTCAAGAGAGACTTGGGCAACCATCTGTCACAACTGCTTTGCTTTGGATTCCTGCATTGAACAAGGGGTTAAATATGTTGATTTCAATGACCCCTTCCAACTCAATTACAGTGGAACCCCAACATACAAACGGTTAAACTTACAGAAAAATTGATATGCAAATAGAAATCCTGGCTAAAAAAATATTAAACATACAAATTTTTAATAGGAAAATTCTGACATACAAAAAATATATGGTGACATCTAATGGCCTCTTCTGGTAATGCAATGTGTTTTCGACATGCAAATTTTTCAACATACGGATAACCTCGTGGAACAGAAAAAATTGTATGTAGAGGTTTTTACTGTATTCTATGATTTGAAGTTGGACATAATTGCTTTTTAGTATCTATCAATCACCTCTTTGGACTGTAATTTGAACCGAGAAACTTATGAAAACAAAAAAAAAACAAAGTATTCAGGGTGCCCCCCCTCCCCAGTCATTTAGTTAAGGTCTTAATTAAAGCTGGAGTTTAAGCCAAATGCTCCTTTAGTCTTGGGGCTTTATTCTATAAATACTACTCTCTAGGATAGGCCTCCATGTTACAATCATATTGAGTCTTTATTGTGTATGCAAGCAGCCCTCCCGATTCTGCACGCTACTCAGCTGCCACAGTAGTGCAGCTGATGAAGCTCAGCCCATGCAGATCCAATTAACCAATCAGCAGCTAGCACGGGAAACCGCCCGGTTTAAGGTGTACCTTAGTAGCTACGCAGTACGCCCCCAATGACATCACTGCCACCACAGCCAATGAGTATCCGTGGCAGGGAATTCAAATACAGTATATAAGGAGCTGCGTCTCCTACATGTGCCCATGTACAGATTGACCATGCTGAAATAAAGAAGTGTTTGGCCCGCCTGCCAGCTCCGTGTGCAATCAATCTGCCTACATCAAATTGGCGACGAAGGTGGGATAATGGCTTCCCACAGAGTAACTCTCGCACCATTCAACACCTTGAAGCCTGAGTCATGGGACCTGTACGAGGTGCCCATGGACACCGAGGACATCAAAGATGAGGCTCAGAGACGAGCCTGCCTCCTGGCTCAGTGTGGGTTGCCGACCCTGGAGCTGGCGAGGAACCTCCTGATGCCGAGGGGCCTAAGGTTGGTCCCCCTCGATGAGATCCTGAATGCACTGCGGGCACACTTCCGGCCAAAGGTGTCCATGTTCCCAGCATGGTTGGCCTTCCACCGGCATGACTAGCGGCCCGGAGAGAGCGTGGTGGAGTACATTGCCGCGCTGAGGCTGGCGGCTGTCCCTTGCCGCTGGGGGACCCACCTGAGCGAGGCGCTGCGAGACCGCCTCCTCCTCGGCATGCGGGACGAGGAGGCCCAGCGGAGACTTTTGGCCCGGGACGAGGACATCACCTTTGAGCAGGTCCTCAGAGCTGGCCAGGCTGCAGAGGCGGTAAAAGATGGGTGCGGGCATGTCGGGTGAGAACAGGCGCCTCAGAGAACCCGTCGTCTGCTGTGCAGGCCCACAGATGCTCGCCTCGCAGGGAGTGAGAGCTGAGAGCCGCGGCAGCCACCGCAGCATCCTCATCCGACCTCAGCAAGAGTGAAAGTGTACCCGAGGTCCAGAAGGCGAGGAAACGACCTTCCAAGAGGAGCCAGAGAGACACCGCCGAAGCAAGCAGACGCTGCGAGGGGTGCGGGGGCACACACGACAGGAGGAAGTGCCCCTTTAGGAAAGCCGAGTGCCACAACTGTGGGCATTTGGGCCACATCGCCAAGGTGTGCAGACAACGCCGAGACCCTGATCGGACCAGCCGCCGGAAGGACCAGAGTGTGGGGAAGATGCACGTGGAGGACACAGTGGTGAGGTGTGTGTCAGACCGGCGCACCTGTTTTTTGTTAAGGTACTGTTGCAGGGGATCCAGGTGAAGATGGAGGTGGACTCTAGGACTGCCTACTCCATTATCTCGCAGACCGAGTTTCTGTGCATACCCCCTAAGGACCGCCCCAAACTTAGAGCCCTCCGAACGAACTTGAGGGATGTCCAGGAAAGCTACATCCCAGTTCTGGGGGTGGGAGATTTCACCATATGGTTTAAGAACTTCACCAGGAAGTTGCCCTTAGTAGTCCTTAAGGGGGGGGGGTTCCAGTTGCATTTTGGGGACCCAGTGGTTTGAACTGCTGGGAATTGCATTGACTGGAATCAACGCCATCCGAGGTGACCCCATCCAAGATGTGTGCAACGCACACCCGGCAGTCTTCAGGAAAGGACTTGGGGAGTACAAAGGGCCTCCTGTGGACTTTGATATGGACCTTTCCGTCCGCCCCGTGCGCCTCAATCCGCGCAGAGTGCGTTTCACACTAAAGGACAAAATAGAGGTGGAGTTGGACAAACTGGTGGGTCAGGGGATTTTGGTACCAGTGGACTCTGTGGAGTGGGAGACTCCGATTGTAACAGCCATGAAGTCTAACAGGGAGGTTAGTATTTGTGCTGATTACAAGTGTACTATCAATAAGGCAATCTGCCACAATGCCTACCCGGTTCCGGTAGTTAGCCACTTGCTGGCCAAGTTACATGGGGGGAGGTGTTTTGCGAAGCTGGACCTAGCACAGGCTCACCAGCAGTTAACAGTCACACCTGCGGCCACAGCTGCCCAGATGATAGTGGCCCTATAAAGTGACACAAGGGTGCCTTTAAAGTGACACACCTCCAGTTCGGCGTGAATTCAGCTCCTGGTATCTTTCAGGCGCTTGTGGAACACCTACTCAAGGGACTCCCCGGGGTTTTGCCATACTTTGACGATGTATTGATAACTGCTGGGGGGGGGGAGTCAGAGCTAGCACAAAGGTTAGACCGGGTTCTGTCTGTATTTGAAAGGGCTGGGTTATGCCTGAGAAGGGACAAGTGCATTTTTTACGCAAATGAGGTAGAGTTCCTGGGGTTTAGGATCACCTCCGACAGAGTAAAGCCATCCAAATCAAAGGTTGCGGCCATTCAGGACGCCCCCACACCAGGTACTAAGGCAGAGCTGCAGTCGTTCTTGGGGCTCCTGAATTTCTACCACTCCTTCCTCCCATGGAAGGCATCTGTGGTAGAGCCGCTGGACCGCCTACTGAAAAAGGACACAGTCTGGTGGTGGTGGGTGGCTCAGGAATGAGCATTCAGTTAGTTGAAGAGGCTTCTCTCTTCCTAAGCGATTCTACCTCACTTCAACCCCAAGAAACCCTTAGTGTTAGTATGTAATGCCTCACTGGTGGGGGTCGGGGCTGTCCTATGCCATGTGAGGACGGGAGGGAGGTGCCAATTGCATTCTATTTGATATCCCTCTCGAAAGCAGAGCGCAATTACGCCCAGACAGACAGGGAGGCCCTCGTGATCATCGCAGGGACAAAGAAGTTCCATGACTTCCTGTATGGGAGGGAGTTCACCATAGTCATGGATCACAAGCCCCTCCTAGGTATCTTTGTCACAACCAAGCCCACCCCACAGATCTTGTCCCCTAGGATGTTAAGGTGGGCAATCTTCCTAAATGCATACCAGCTCACCTGGTGCATCGCCCAGGGAAAGACATCACGCACATGGATGCACTTTCCAGGTCTCCGCTACCAGAGCTGGGAGAGCCTGAGTGCGAGGTTGAGCAAGAGCACCAGGTGCTGCTCATTGAATCACTCGAATCGCCCCCAATTGTGCCTGAGGATATTGCCAAGGCAACCGCCAAAGACAGGGTCTTGTCCCAAGCATTGGGGTGGGTTAAGAAGGGCTGTCCTTAACGTCTCCTTCTGAAGAAATCCTTCTTCAGGAAGTGTTTCGAGCTGTCGCTCGAGAGAGGATGCCTCCTCTGGGGGCAAAGACTAGTAATTCCTGAGGTCCTGTGAGCCAAGGTGTTCCATCTGCTCCATACAAGCCACCCGGGGATCGTGAAGTCAAAGGCCTTAGCAAGGAGCTACTTCTGGTGGCCCAAGATAGATGAGGATATAGAGAAACTGGTGGGCCGGTGCGAGAGCTGCCAGCAATCGTGGCCCGAGGAGCATAGGCTACCCCCCAGGGAGTGGGACGCAGCACGCGGTTCGTGGTCCAGACTCCACATGGACTCGCGGGGCTCTTCAGGGGCACAATGTTCCTACTCATGGTCGACACATTCTCGAAATGGCTCAGGGTCATTCCAATGCGTAACACGTCCTCCACGGCTACAATCAAACATCTACGAAGGATGTTCGTTTGTTTTGGCATTCCCGATGCGCTAATTTTGGATAACACATCCATATTCACGTCCACAGAATTCCAAGTGTTCCTCGAGCGGAACGCAGTCAGGCAATCACCTCTGCCCCTTTTCACCCGGCCACAAACGGCCAAGTGGAGCGCATGGTCCGCACCACAAAGGAGGCGTTAAGGAGAATGGGCCCGGGGGAACCTGGAGCTTCAGCTCTGCTAATTCTGCAGAAGGTACAGGGTCACCCCACTAGCCTCGGGGCAATCCCCCTCGGAACTCCTGATGCGGAGGAGAATCCCAACGTTGCTCGACCGCCTAGATCCTTCTAGGGTGGAGGATATGGGTATGAATGTGCCAGTAGAGCAGGAAAAGGTGTTTGGGATAGGTGACCCGGTTTATTGCAGGAACTATGTGAGTTCAGGACCAGTGTGGGTGCCTGGGGAGGTAGTAGAGCAAACCGGACCTGTATCATACAAAGTCATGACAGACTCAGGGTTACTGTGGCGTAGACACGCTGACCAACTTAGGAGAAGGGTCATGGGAGCCACAAGGGGATTTGATCCAGAGGAACCCACTGAAAGGAGTGATAGAGAGGGTTCAACGTTAGGGTTGCCCCCCACCCACTTAACCCAAGGTGGGGATACAGGATTGAGCATTACAGGCTGCACGGAATCACCGGAGTCAGCCTTTCAGCCCAAGGAAGCGGACCCCCAGTTTGATTTTTTGTTTCAGGATGGAGGGAGTTTTCTGAGTGTTCCCCCACTCATCCCAGAGAGCAGCGGGGCTTTCAGTTCTCCCAATGGTCCCCTCATCCTCCCCGAACTAGGGATACCCCACCCTTTCCCCTGCCAGGATTCGATGGGGCCCTTCAGTTTTCCAGAGGGAGAAGCCCGGCCACCCCAGGCACCCTGGGGAGCGTTTCTGAACCGGCGGGCCGGCCCAGCAAAATCGCCACCCCCCACAATGGTTGAAGGACTTCGTCCCATCCTAGGGAGGAGGGATATTGTGTATGCAAGCAGCCCTCCCAATTCTGCACGCTACTCAGCTGCCACAGTAGCGCAGCTGAGGAAGCTCAGCCCATGCAGATCCAATTAACCAATCAGCAGCTAGCGCGGGAAACTGCCAGGTTTAAGGTGTACCTTAGTAGCTACGCAGTACGCCCCCAATGACGTCACTGCCGCCACAGCCAATGAGTATCCGTGGCGGGGAATTCAAAAACAGTATATAAGGAGCTGCGTCTCCTACATGTGCCCATGTACAGAATGATCCTGCTGAAATAAAGAAGTGTTTGGCCCGCCTGCCAGCTCTGTGTGCAATCAATCTGCCTACATCAAAGTCTTGCTGTCTAAAAAACCCAACAGCCCTTGTGGCAGATCTTCTGCCTGTAGGCAGGCCCTATTCTATGCACCCCATAGGCTCTTCTACCTGCCTTCCAGATAAGATAAAATGGTCCATTTTATTTGCTCTTGTTTTGACAGCTGCAGGTCATCATCTGAAGTGAAAGTACATGCTGTATTTTCTCTGAGCTAAATATTTCCTAGGCAGCTGCTACTAATCCTTGTAGAATCAGGCTGTTATCTGGTTTTAAAAGTGGCTAGCTTCATAAATTTGAGCTCTTGCAGAGAAAATGTCTGAATGGAGAAAGGTCCTTCTGTGCTTTCATGTACAATGTCACTGTTTTGAATTGTGTCTCCAGTCATTTTTCTTCCCAGTTGTTCAAAACACAGAGTTCATTTCAAAGACAGAAAGTGCAGCGTTAACAGGGCAGGAATGGAGAAAAGAGTTGCAAGAGGAATTTTAGCTGAAGTGGATATTTATCAATATTTAGGTTAAAGAAAGCACTTCTTGCTCAAGATGCCACATGCTTTGCTCTGAGAAAGGCTCCCACTTATCCGATGTCACCATCAGTACTTGACTTCCTGGACTGGAAGCAATTTATGTAAGAAACCTTTGGAATTTTTCACCACACATAAAGAATGATGCATTCTCATGGTGTTTGTTTTATAGCCTGCACAAGACATCCCTTTATCAACCTCTGATATTGTTCATCTTTAATTTTTTTAGAGAGAAAACAATATAGATTTTTCCTAATCATGAAGATAGTATGCTTAGGGAGGAGGATGAGGCATTTCATGCAAACCTCAGTCACATTTTGTGTGGCACGGAACCTAATTTCAAAACTCCTCTGCCAATGATCAATTCAAGCTTTCCCTTCTTTCCTGAGCTTCCTGCTATGTTCCCCCAAGTTGGGAGGATGAAAGAGTTGAGCCTGACTACATGGAACTGTTGTAGTTCTTAGTTTCAAAAGCTTTCCTTTTCTTGGATTACGGATGAGCTAGAAGACATTCTGGCCAGAATCCTGTTGCATGCATTGGTAGAAGTGCTTCCTGGATAAGACCACCTTGGTGCTATTGTAGCATCAAAATCAATAAACCAGTAAAATTGAATTATGTCCAAGTGGACATAATTCAACTTTACTGATTCTGATGCTACAATAGCACCAATATGGTCTTATCCAGGAAGCACTTCTACCAATGCATTGTGCATTTGGTCACAACAGGAACCACACAAATAATTGTGCAAACAAACAATTATGTAAATGAAATGTGCAATCTGCTTTTTCTGAGTGTAATCCTAAACAAAGTAACTTTGCATTGTGGAGCAATGATTCACATTCTGACCACTGTATAGGGCATTCTGGGAGTTGTAGTCCAAAGAAGTAACTCTTCTAAGCTCAGTTGTAGCACTACCCATCCACTTCTGGAATATTCCACCCCTTCACAAATTCTCTATGGGATGATATGGCCTCCTCATAAGATTGTCCAGTTCTGCTTTGCAGCCTAGTCGAAGATAAATTGGAGACCAGGAATGCTTGAACAAGTTTAAAACAGGTTCTGATCAGTCAATGGCTTTTAATTGCCCTCAGACATATAAAGAATGTTCTTCTCCATTTCCCCCCTACTCCCTTAGGAAATGCATTCATGCATTTTTTTTAAGAAAGAATTTAAGAGTCCTGGTGGCACAGTGGTTAAACTGCTATACAGCAACCAAAACTTTAATTTAATTTAATTTAATTCTTAGAATTCTGTGCCACCCACTCGGGTGAACCCGACTCAGGGCGGCGTACAGCAATCGAAACAAATAACAATACAGATAAATATAAATAAAAACAGATTAAAACCCCAAATCAACCACCCAACAACCGACCCTCCAACTCCCGCCCCATTTAAAAGACTAAAAAGGGATAGGCTAAAAAGGGAATAAGAGGAGGAGGAATACAGCAATACAAAATACAAAAAGGAGGGACAGTTGAACTCTAGCTGGAAATAAGTCAACAGGCTGGGGCCACATTCCCATTTTGAGCTCAATCTTGCAAGAGATCAAGGTTGACTCATCCTTCCATCCTTCTGAGGTCAGTATATGAGGACCCAGCATGTTCTACAATACTTTGCATTTTTCTTTTCTTTTTGCTCTTTACTTTATGTCAACATGATGAAACAATCAAACTTGGTTACATCTTTGCTATCTCACACTTGGCATAGTCATATAATGACACACTGGGTACTCTCTGTACCCTGAAGTTATCACAACTTGGGGAACAACTGAATGAGAATGTCACAGTATTTTATTGCTGGAGAACACTTGAACAAGCTTATTTTTGCACTCTTCAATGTGATTCATTAGAATTCATTCTAAACCCCATCCCCAGTAATTACATTGGGATTCATATTTTCTCTTGTTACTTTATTCAGGAGATTTTGATCGTCCCACTTCAAGGACCCAAAAAACATACAACAAGTATTGAAAACCGCAAATCACATTAAAATATGGGGGATGGTATAATATAATAAAATAGAACAGAAGAAAAATCTAAAATGAGCATTATTAATGGAAAAACATTCAAATGGAAACAATAAAAAGATTTGAAATATCTCATGAATGCAATACGAGGCATTGTATCTGCTAGCCTCTGATCACGTGGTGGGAAGAGATGAAGGCACTTGACACCTATCAACAAAGAAGGCATAATAACTTTTTGGAGATCCTTTCAATGGAAGACAAAAGTTTGTCGATCAAGATGAAATAAAATATGTGCGTAATACTAGCAAATAACTTTCCTCTGGGTTAATGCTGACTCATTTTGGTTTTGGTATTGTTTGCAAGTTTGGAGTCCACAGTTTTGCAGAGAAATTACATAATGACAGTAATTTGAATTCACATCCAGTAAATAGCTCTCCAAAAATATCCTCCAGGGCAGTGCTTCAAGTCATAACCACAGGAACTAGAAGAGAACTAAGGTTCTTTCCTTTTTGAGGGACAGAGGTTTAATTTGGTCCCCTTCTTGCTGAGTTCAAAATTAATCACTAATCTAAATTCATTCCTCATCCTTCCCAGCTTTCTTGTTGTTGTATGGTTGTTTGGTCATGTATTCTGTTTTAAGTTCATTAAAACTTTTCTGGTGGTATAAAATGAACTCAGGGGACACATTTGGCTACAGAGTTTCTAGCCCAACAATACTTGCTGCCTGAATGCTAAAGCCTGATTCAATTTGTCCCAATCATTATGCATATGGACATATATTGCTGATGGGTGTAATACTAGATAGATATATTACTAAATAGATGTGGCCCCATGCATGCTCCCACTCCATTGATTTGATACCAATGGATTCAAATTACAAGTCAATTCTGACTTGTGGTTTCCCCATGCCCCAGTGGCATGGAACGGCCCGCGCAGAGGCCACTTCGGGGGAACGCTCCTTGAGCCGTGGGCTCTGCGGGCAGAGAAATTTAGGGGGATGGATAAATGATAGGGTTTGATTCACCCAATTTCCTGACCTGACCAGCGGATCTGCTGAGAGAGCGAATAGCTAACCCAGTTACCCATTAGAACAATCACTCATCTCCAAGCTCAACTGTGGTTTCCCCGTGCCCCCGTGGGCACGGAACGGCCCGGCAGAGGCCACTTTCGGGAGAAAGGCTCCCTGGCCCGTGGGCTCTGCGAGCACCCAAATTAAGGGGTGGCAAAAGCCATCAACCATACCTCCTCCGCGATAGCGCTCCTTAATCAAGAGCAGGCAGAGCTTCGCCATGCCATTCTTGACAATCGAGCGGCTATCGACTACCTCTTATTGTTGCACCACCTGGGTTGCGAATCCTTTCATGGTATGTGCTGTTTCAACCTTACTGACAACTCCCGCAAAGTGCAGAGTCAGCTCACTGATCTCCACACCATAGTCCAGGGCATCACAGAGGGTTCTGCATGGGGAGCTTGGTGGAGTTCATTGTGGAACTGGATGTGGTCATGGATCCCCTGGGGGTGGCTCCAAACGGTACTCAAGGTGGTTGTGGGGGTGATTATACTAGGCATCGCACTCTGCTGCTTTGCCCAATGTATTCCCTCGCTGATCTCAAGGTGCCGCCCCAGAAGGAAACCCCGAGACATCATTCCCGCTCATCAGCTGGTCCCGCTCCTACGCAGGGTCGCCGGTCAGGCTCTTAAAAGAAATTAAAAGGGGAGATGTGGTTTCCCCGTGCCCCCGTGGGCACGGAACGGCCCGGCAGAGGCCACTTTCGGGAGAAAGGCTCCCTGGCCCGTGGGCTCTGCGAGCACCCAAATTAAGGGGGGTGGATAAATGATAGGGTTTGATTCACCCAATTACATGACCTGACCAACGAACCTGCTGAGCGAGCAAATACGTTACCTATTAGAGTAATCTCTCATCTCCGAATCTCAGTCTCATCCCAGAAGCAAACAGGAGCCATGATTGCCTTAGTCTAAGCCCGAAACAATGGTGTTGTCTCAGCCAGTGTTTGTCCGCACTAATTAACTTCCCCCCGAGAGATTCCCAATTAACCTGAGTAAATAGGTGATGTGATTGACTGTTGGGTGACGGTTTTTTCTACCTTGCCTTCTGATCTATAAATGGTTATGCCTTTTCCTCAATAAACGACTGATCTTATCCTCCTCCATACTGCCTCGTATCGTTCTTTGATCAGTCTCCTCCGGGACCTCCGGCCCTCTGTGGCCCCGATTCCTACACCTGGTGACCCCGACATGATCTACTCGTGAGTAAGTGACCCCCGAGCGGTCTTCCTCAGAGTAGCGATCACACGGTCCGGTTCTGCGCTTGAACCGTGTCCGAATCATCCCGGAGGACAGCGCGGCACTCCGTCCGGCAGCCAGCTGATCGGAGGGATGGCCTGCGGTGAGGCAGTCCAAAGAGGCATCCTACAGCTTGCTCCTGACTTTCGCGGCGGCTTGCACCAAAGGGAAAAACGCGTTCCGCTCAGGGCAGCTGTGAGCCCCTGACAGCGCAGTGGCCACCGAGGGCCCGTGGCCGAAGTCCACGCTCCGAGCTCTACCCAGAAGCGACGTCGCCAGAACCTATTGCCTGCCAAAGACGCGTCGACTCGTCCCGAGGAGGAATCTTCCGAGGACCCAATCGCAGGTAATATGGGGACCTGTCCTCAGCGACAGCGTCCATCCGCTAGCCAAAGAACTCGTGTAGAGGAGTTCAACATCCTGGCCAGGGTATTTAATTTGCGTTTTCACAGCGGAGAGCTAGTGAGACTTTTGGTGTACCTAGGGGAACACTGCCTGCTTTACCCAGAAGTAGGTACGTTAACCCTTGAGCTCTGGGATCAGATAGGAGACTGCATTCAGCAACCCCCGAAAGCTCCAGGAGGCGTAATTCGCACATGGAGAAAGTGTAGGAAGCTCTTGGCGGAGATAGAACCAGTCCGGGTAGAGGCCAAAGAACCCCCAAGTCTGCCAGATGCGCCAGCCGAACCAACGGCGCCTACAGCGCTCTATCCGTCACTCCAATTTAGGCAGAGTAGTGTAGGGAGCTTTCCCTCGGTGACAGCTGCAGACGTCACCGGCGGAATGCAAGGAATGAGGAGCGCAGGCGCTTCTCAGAAAGCAACAGGTTCCCTAGCTACCAAAAGTGCCCTTCAGCGCACAGTAGAGGAAGAACTCATGAAGGAGGAATTGCCAGTAGAGGAGCTAGCAGAGCTCAGTCAGATATGTCCCATCCGCATAGAGATGGACGCGCTTACGGGCGCCGAGCAGATAGTACACTCCCCAGTCCTGTATAAGCTTCTCATGGCTATATGGAAAGCCATTTCCGAGACAGGGCTCCAAAGTCGTTTTACAAGGGGCACGCTTCAGCAAGTGTGCGAGAACACCATGTGGATTCCCCATGACTGGAAAGCCGTCATGCGGATGATGCTCACCCCTAGCCAGTATTTAATTTGGGACAGCGAGTATCGCCTAGAGGCGCAGACAAGGGCTGCCAGGATGGGAAGCGCAGTACTTCCTGACCAGTTATATGGTTCAGGTGCCTTCGAGCCCATCGATGCCCAAATCAACTTGCCTCTAGCCACTCTCCAGATGTCGGCCAAGGCCGCCTTTAGGGCGTTTTTCAAAGTCCCAGCAACTGGCAAAGCGGCTAAAAATTACACCGCTATCAAGCAAGGAGCCCAGGAACCCTATATGAACTTCATCAATCGCCTGGAAGAAGCCATTAGCAGGCAGATTGATAATGAGCAGGCCCAACAAGAGCTCATGATGAAGTTAGCCAAGGACAACGCCAATTTAGACTGCCGTAAAATCTTGCAGTCACTAGGCAATCGTCCTGATTTGACCCTTACGGACATGATTAGAGCTTGCGCCGACGTTGGCACAGAATCCTACAAGATGGGATTGCTAGCGGCAGCGGTGCAAGGGGGTAAGAGACCAAAAGGAAAGACCCAAGGAGCATGTCACAGTTGTGGCAAGGTCGGTCACTTCGCTAGGGAGTGCCGATCCAAGGGAGGCGGACAAAAGTCCGGCCGTTCCAAGGCTCCGAAAACCCCATGTCCGAAGTGTAGAAGAGGCTACCATTGGGCTCGAGACTGTCCGGATTTGGGAAACCGGAACGCGGGCATGTCTCTGGCCCCGGTCCAAACAGGGACTCCCCTCACCCAAAGCTCACCAGAGCTAGACTAAATCCCGGTCACACTCCAGACATTGCGAGGGCACAGGCCAGCCCCAAGGGTAGTACAGGGTTAGACTTGACTTGTCAGGCGGACGTTACATGCGACCTGCCAGGCACGGTCTATCTGGTGGACTCCCAGTACATGGGTCCACTGCCCAAGGGCTTTATACGTTTAGTTTTGCCCCGCAGCGTAGCTGGAGCACGCGGAATTTTCATAATTCCAGGAGTCGTTGACTCGAATTTTTCAGGCGTTCTCCAAGTTCAGCTTTGGACTCATCTGCCCCAAACAATTCACAAGGGAGACACCTTAGCGCAACTGATCATGGTTCCTTGTCACTCGCCAGCAGATAGCCAGGGAAGGCTCAGTGACAGCTCCGAGTCCCGGTCAGAGGACGGCTCGAGCACCAGTGAGGCAGTACAAGGATACCAGGTCTTAGCGACAGTGGAGACCAACATTGAGTGGAAGCAGCGCCCCGTTATCGAGGTATTTTTGAACAAAAGAGTGTTCTCAGGGTTGCTCGATGTGAGCATGATAAGCAGAAGCCAGTGGCCAAGAGATTGGGCCATTGAGCCGGTCTCCGATGTGTGGGGGGTAGGCGGCGTCCAGGAAGCGTTTAGGAGCCGAGAGTGGGTGGAAGTCACAATCCCAAGGGCTGACGGCACGGCGGTAATTCAGCCGCACATTCTTGACGTGCACATCAACCTTTGGGGGCGAGACATGTTGCAGCAGTATGGTGCTACGCTTACCTTTGGGTAATGGCGTTGCCACTTAAATGGCTCACCAACACGCCGGTTTGGGTAGAACAATGGCCGGTAGTGGGAGAGAAATTGGTTGCCCTCAAGCAGCTAGTTAAGGAACAGCTAGACGCAGGACATATAGAACGGTCCACTAGTCCTTGGAATTCGCCAATTTTTGTGATTAAGAAGAAGTCGGGGAAGTGGCGACTCCTCCACGATCTCAGAGAGATCAATAAATGCATACAGCCAATGGGCCCGCTTCAATGCGGCATCCCAAATCCGAACATGATTCCCGAGGGGTGGGAGATTCTAGTCGCAGATCTCAAGGATTGCTTTTATACAATCCCCTTAGACCCCCGGGACAAGGAAAGGTTCGCCTTTACGGTGCCGGTTGTGAACCACAGTGAGCCCACGCAGCGTTACGTGTGGAAATTTTTGCCACAGGGCATGCTCAATTCGCCCACCCTGTGGATAAAAGTCTCTCGAGACGCACGCTTGGCTCTCGAGAAAGTTAACCAAGTTCTCAGCCAGCGATGGGTAGATAGGATCACCCCAGGGCCATACGCTCCGATCCTGAATTTGTACATCGTATGGTCAGGATCCATGTTCACAGGAGCGCTCGGCGTAGATGCCGAGAAAGGGGCGAGTATCGTGGAGTGGGTGTACCTTCCGAACACCTCTTCACGAAACATCGTTCCTCCCCAAGAACTGGTCTCCGCGGTGGTTTACCGCGGAAGGCTGAGAGCTAGGGACATTTCAGGGCAGGATTTGGCCAAAATCGTAGTTCCGTTCACCAAGGAACAAGTCCAGCAATTAATGCAGCTCGGTGACTCGCTTCCCATAGCCCTGGAAGGATTCACCGGGAGCTTGGCATACCACTTGCCAAAGGACCCCAGACTTGTCTCACTCCAAACGCAGACAGTCAGCTTGTTTGAATTGCTCTCGCTGGTTCCGCTTCAGGGAGCCAGGACGGTTTTTACTGATGGTGGTCGCACATATGGTGTCTTGACCTGGCAGGAGGGCCAAGCTTGGCGCACGCTGCTAACTCTTCCACAAAAGTCCACGCAGCGGGCAGAGTTGGCAGCGGTGAACCTTGCTTTGCGCACCTTCGCCAAAGAACGTTTAAACATCATCACGGACAGTCAGTATGTTAGGAATTTGCTTCACAGTCTACCGGGAGCATACATTACTCCCGCGATAGACAAGAATTTGCTTAGTCTGTTTCTCACTTCTCAATTTCATTTGCGAAACCGCGCGGAGCCGCTCTATATTGCCCACATCCGAAGTCATCAAGACCTACCGGGTCCGATTTCCGCGGGCAATAGCAGAGCGGATGCGGCGGCAAAGGAAATTCAGCAACGTTCAGTTTTGGGTGTTTTTACTACTCCAATTCAGAGTCATGCATTCTTTCACCAAAATGCCAAAGCACTTGCCAGACAGTTCAATTTGCCACTCTCTCAGGCCCAAGGCATAGTTCGCTCTTGCCAGCATTGTGCAGGGGCACCGGGGGGGCCCTCGTGGGGGGTCAACCCATGAGGGACGGAGGCCAATCAGGTGTGGCAAATGGACGTCACGCATGTTCCGCAGTTTGGCAGATGGCAGTACATGCACGTTTGCATAGACACCTTTTCTCAGTTCGTTTGGGCAACGGCGCAGAAAGGGGAAGCTGCTTCCCACGTGGAGCAGCACCTCCTTTCCTGCATTGCAGCCATGGGCAAACCTCGGCACGTTAAAACCGATAACGCGCCATCCTACAGCTCTAGGCAGCTGGCCGCCTTCATGGCCACTTGGGATATTAAGCATACTTTTGGCGTTCCTTACAATCCGCAGAGGCAAGCGATTGTGGAATGGGTCAATCGGACGCTCAAGTCCTATATTGACAAACAAACAGAAAGGGGGGAGCCACCGGCCCCCCCCAAGTCACAGGGCCAGGCACAGCATTGTCTGAATAAGGTATTGTTCACTTACAATCACCTTAATGTTTTTTCGGATTGTACGCCACAGGAGAAGCACTTCCGCCGTTCGGAAGCTCTCCCGCGACCGATGGTCCGATACCGGGTGCCACTGGACCCTTCTTGGAGGGGCCCGGCGCCGCTCATAACCTGGGGAAGAGGGTATGCTGCAGTTATGTCCCCTACAGGTGTCGTTTGGATTCCAGCTCGGTGTGTCAAGCCTTACTTGGAACCACATGGCGTGGACCCAGACCGACCAGAGTCCGATCCCGGAAATGGAGGACCTCACTCAGACCGAGAGGACCCGTCGGAGGAAACGGCAACCGACAACAGCACCCAAGATCACCTGGGGGATGGTCAAGATCCTTTGTCGTGAGGCCGAGGACACCGTCCGGCGCGAAAGGAAGGAGCCGACGCCGGAGAACCTCACAGCTGCAGTTTTCACCCAGATTCATGCCAACACCCTGGCGCTCACCATCATCCTGACCCTTTCCCTGCTTTTGGGGGGAGGCGCTCAGGCCGCCTCGTTGGAGGCCAACGATCTGCTGCCCGGCGGAGACCTCTCTGCCCGGATGCAGTACAACATTTGGGAGAGGTTGGCGGGTCTCGTCAACCAGTCCGATTTTTGCCTCAGGCAGGACCTTGGTTCTGCTTCGATCCTCAGCACCTGCCTCATCCCAGTGTGCCATTCTCCAGGCACGCACCCCACGGATGGGGATTGGCTTGTGAAAAGACTTTTCAGCCCGTACAACCCAGCGGCTTCTTCAGAGTATGCCCGTTGGGAGATGCGGCTAACCATGACCTTGCCGGCTGATGCAGCCACCCTCCACACTCCTCGGGTGGCGGTCAGCCCGAACTCTACCTGTGGGCGAATGTACGGCTGCGCTTCAGCTGGTCATACCCGGCGCCGCTGCCTCAACGTTGGCAGTGGCAATTGGACTTGCAACAACCCAGTACCGCTTGGTACCATGTACGCTCATATAACCCTGCCATCGGGCTGGTTCTTCACATGCAACCAGTACACGTGGAACTACATTCCTGCTAATGTTTCAGACTCTATATGTTGTATCAGTCGTTTGACATTGTTACTCCCTACCAAGGATATGGTCACCCCAAGCACAAATGTTACTAATGTTTCAAGTGTTTCCTCACTCATACGGCACACTCGCACCACCCAGTTAGACAGCTCATGTGAGAGCAGCTTTATAGTAATGAGCCCTGCCGAATATCTCTCTTTGGCAGTCAGCATCTTTGGCGTGCCAGGCTTAGCCGTCGGCAACGCAAAGAGGATTGGTCGCTTGGCTTGCGGTCTAGCAAAAGCCATCAACCATACCTCCTCCGCGATAGCGCTCCTTAATCAAGAGCAGGCAGAGCTTCGCCATGCCATTCTTGACAATCGAGCGGCTATCGACTACCTCTTATTGTTGCACCACCTGGGTTGCGAATCCTTTCATGGTATGTGCTGTTTCAACCTTACTGACAACTCCCGCAAAGTGCAGAGTCAGCTCACTGATCTCCACACCATAGTCCAGGGCATCACAGAGGGTTCTGCATGGGGAGCTTGGTGGAGTTCATTGTGGAACTGGATGTGGTCATGGATCCCCTGGGGGTGGCTCCAAACGGTACTCAAGGTGGTTGTGGGGGTGATTATACTAGGCATCGCACTCTGCTGCTTTGCCCAATGTATTCCCTCCCTGATCTCAAGGTGCCGCCCCAGAAGGAAACCCCGAGACGTCATTCCCGCTCATCAGCTGGTCCCGCTCCTACGCAGGGTCGCCGGTCAGGCTCTTAAAAGAAATTAAAAGGGGAGATGTGGTTTCCCCATGCCCCCGTGGGCACGGAACGGCCCGGCAGAGGCCACTTTCGGGAGAAAGGCTCCCTGGCCCGTGGGCTCTGCGAGCACCCAAATTAAGGGGGGGTGGATAAATGATAGGGTTTGATTCACCCAATTACCTGACCTGACCAATGAACCTGCTGAGCGAGCAAATACATTACCTATTAGAGTAATCTCTCATCTCCGAATCTCAGTCTCATCCCAGAAGCAAACAGGAGCCATGATTGCCTTAGTCTAAGCCCGAAACAATGGTGTTGTCTCAGCCAGTGTTTGTCCGCACTAATTAACTCCCCCCCTGAGAGATTCCCAATTAACCTGAGTAAATAGGTGATGTGATTGACTGTTGGGTGACGGTTTTTTCTACCTTGCCTTCTGATCTATAAATGGTTATGCCTTTTCCTCAATAAACGACTGATCTTATCCTCCTCCATACTGCCTCGTATCGTTCTTTGATCAGTCTCCTCCGGGACCTCCGGCCCTCTGTGGCCCCGATTCCTACACTCAACTTTACCCTGGGTGTAAACAGATGCCATGCTTACCCCTGCCTAATCCCCAAACAATGGTGTTTTCCCCAGTCTGTGTTTGGCCAAGTTAACTAACTTCCCTCCGAGAGATTCCCAATTAACCCGAGTAAACAGGTGATGTGATTTCTGTCAGATGACTGTTTTTGCCACCGTTGCGCTTTTACTCCTATATATGATGATGCCTTTTTCCCAATAAACCACTGATCTTATCCTCCTCCATACTGCCTCGTATCGTTTCTTGATCAGTCTCCTCCGGGACCTCTGGCCCTCTGCGGTCCTGATTCCTACATCTGGTGACCCCGAGATGTGATCTACTCGTGAGTAAGAGCGGTCTTCCTCAGAGTAGCGATCACACGGTCCGGTTCTGCGCTTGAACCGTGTCCGAATCATCCCGGAGGACAGCGCGGCACTCCGTCCGGCAGCCAGCCGAGCGGAGGGACGGCCTGCGGTGAGGCAGTCCAAAGAGGCATCCTACAGCGTGCTCCCGGCTTTCGCGGCGGCTTGCAGGTTACGGAAAAACGCGTTCCGCAGGGACAGCTGTGAATCCCTGACAGCGCAGTGGCCACCGAGGGCCCGTGGCCGCAGCCCACGTTCCGAGCTCTACCCAGAAAGCGACGTCGCCAGAACCTGTTGCCTGCCAAAGACGCGTCGACTCGTCCCGAGGAGGAAACTTCGGAGGACCCAATCGCAGGTAATATGGGGACCTGTCCTCAGCGACAGCGTCCATCCACTAGCCAAAGAACTCGTGAGGGAGAGTTCAAGATCCTGGCCAGGATATTTAATTTACGTTTTCACAGTGGGGAGTTAGCGAGACTTTTGGTGTACCTAGGGGAACACTGCCTGCTTTACCCAGAAGTAGGTACGTTAACCCTCGAGCTCTGGGATCAGATAGGAGACTGCATTCAGCAACCCCCGAAAGCTCCAAGAGGCATAATTCGCACATGGAGAAAGTGTAGGAAGCTCTTAGCGGAGATAGAGCCAGTCCGGGTAGAGGCCAAAGAACCCCCAAATCTGCCAGAAGCGCCAGCCGAGCCAACGGCGCCTACGGCGCTCTATCCGTCACTCCAATTTAGGCAGGGTAGCGTAGGGAGCTTTCCCCCGGTGACAGCTGCAGACGTCACCGGTGGAATGCAAGGAATGAGGAGCGCAGGCGCTTCTCTGAGAGCAACGGGTTCCCGAGTTACCAAAAGTCCCTTCAGCGTACAATTGAAGAGGAGATTAGGAAGGGGGAGTTGCCAGCAGAAGAACTAGCTGAGCTTAGTCAGATATGTCCCATCCGCATGGAAATAGACGCGCTCACAGGCGCCCAACAGATAATTCATTCCCCAGTTCCGTATAAGCCTCTCATGGCCATACGGAAAGCCATCTCAGAAACAGGGCTCCAAAGTCGTTTTACAAGGGGCACGCTTCAGCAAGTGTGCGAGAACACCATGTGGATTCCCCATGACTGGAAAGCCGTCATGCGGATGATGCTCAACCCTAGCCAGTATTTAATTTGGGACAGCGAGTTTCGCCTAGAGGCGCAGACGAGGGCTGCCAGGATGGGAGGCGCAGTACTTCCTGACCAGTTATATGGTTCAGGTGCCTTCGAGCCCATCGATGCCCAAATCAACTTGCCTCTTGCCACTCTCCAGATGTCGGCTGAGGCCGCCTTCAGGGCGTTTTTCAAAGTCCCAGCAACTGGCAAGGCGGCTAAAAATTACACCGCTATCAAGCAGGGAGCCCAAGAGCCCTATATGGACTTCATCAATCGCCTGGAGGAAGCAATTAGCAGGCAGATTGATAATGAGCAAGCCCAGCAAGAGCTCATGATGAAGCTAGCCAAGGACAATGCCAATCTAGACTGCCGTAAAATCCTGCAGTCGCTAGGCAATCGTCCCGACTTGACACTCACGGACATGATTAGAGCTTGCGCCGATGTTGGCACAGAATCCTACAAGATGGGATTGCTAGCGGCAGTGGTGCAAGGGGGTAAGAGACCAAAAGGAAAGACCCAAGGAGCGTGTCACAATTGTGGCAAGGTCAGTCACTTCGCTAGGGAGTGCCGATCCAAGGGAGGCGGACAAAAGTCCGGCCGTTCCAAGGCTCCGAAAACCCAGTGTCCGAAGTGTAAAAGAGGCTACCATTGAGCCCGAGACTGTCCGGATTCGGGAAACCGGAACACGGGCATGTCTCTGGCCCCGGTCCAAACAGAGGCTTCCCTCAGCTCACCAGAGCTAGACTAGATCCCAGTCCCACTCCAGGCACCGCGAGGGCACAGGCCAGCCCCAAGGGTAGTACAGGGTTAGACTTGACTTGTCAGGCAGACGTTACATGCGACCTGCCAGGCACGGTCTATCTGGTGGACTCCCAGTACATGGGTCCACTGTCCAAGGGCTTTATAGGTTTAGTTTTGCCCCGTAGTGTAGCTGGAGCACGCGGAATTCTCGTAATTCCAGGAGTCGTTGACTCGAATTTTTCAGGCGTTCTCCAGGTTCAGTTGTGGACGCACCTGCCCCAGACAATTCACAAAGGAGACACCTTAGCGCAACTGATCATGGTTCCTTGTCACTCGCCAGCAGATAGCCAGGGAAGGCTCAGTGACAGCTCCGAGCCCCAGTCAGAGGACCGCTCGAGCGCCAGTGAGGCAGTACAAGGATACCAGGTCTTAGCGACAGTGGAGACCAACATTGAGTGGAAACAGCGCCCGGTTATCGAGGTATCTCTGAATAATAGAATGTTCTCAGGCTTATTAGATACCGGAGCAGATGTGAGCGTGATAAGCAGGGGCCAGTGGCCAAGGGAGTGGGCCATTGAGCCGGTCTCCGATGTGTGGGGGGTAGGCGGCATTCAGGAAGCGTTCAGAAGCCGAGAGTGGGTGACAGTCACGATTCCAAAGGCTGACGGCACGGCGGTAATTCGGCCTCACATTCTTGACATGCACATCAACCTTTGGGGGCGAGACATTTTACAGCAGTACGGTGCTACGCTTACCTTTGGGTAATGGCGTTGCCACTTAAGTGGCTCACCGACACACCGGTCTGGGTAGAACAATGGCCGGTAGTGGGGGAGAAATTAGTCGCCCTTAAGCAGCTGGTTAAAGAACAGCTAGACGCAGGACACATAGAGCAGTCCACGAGTCCATGGAATTCGCTAATTTTTGTGATTAAGAAGAAGTCGGGGAAGTGGCGACTCCTCCACGATCTCAGAGTGATCAATAAATGCATTCAGCCAATGGGTCCGCTCCAATGCGGCATCCCGAATCCGAACATGATTCCCGAGGGGTGGGAGATCCTAGTCGTAGATCTCAAGGATTGTTTTTATACGATTCCCTTAGACCCCCGGGACCGGGAAAGGTTCGCCTTTACGGTGCCGGTTGTGAACCACAGTGAGCCTACGCAGCGTTACGCGTGGAAATTTTTGCCACAGGGCATGCTCAATTCGCCAACCCTGTGCCAAATTTATGTTCACAACGCACTGGCAAAGTTTCGAAACCTTTACCCTAAAGCCATAGTTTGCCATTTCATGGATGACATCTTGGTCGCGATGCCGCAACTCGGCAGCGAAATATTTTCTGACCTCCAGGCCAGCCTGGGGGACAAAGGTTTACTCATTGCCCCAGAGAAAGTGCAGAGAACCGAGCCCTTCTCATACTTGGGTCATCGGCTTCTCCGCTCTTTCGCCGCACCAGTTTTGCCTCAGATCAATTTACAGGACTCAGTCACCCTGGTAGAATTGCAGCAGGTTTTGGGTAACATCAATTGGGCCAGACCGTATTTTCGTTTGGATACGGATCTTTTGAAGCCGCTCTTCTCGCTGCTAACTTTAGGTAAGCAGCCAGCAGACCGGATAAAAGTCTCTCGAGACGCACGCTTGGCTCTCGAGAAGGTCAACCAAGCTCTCAGCCAGCGATGGGTAGATAGGATCTCCCCAGGGCCATATGCTCCGATCTTGAATTTGTACATCGTACGGTCAGGATCCATGTTCACTGGAGCGCTCGGCACAGATGCCGAGAAAGGGGCGAGTATCGTGGAGTGGGTGTACCTTCCGAACACCTCTTCACGAAACATCGTTCCTCCCCAAGAACTGGTCTCCGCGGTGGTTTACCGCGGACGGTTGAGAGCTAGGGACGTTTCAGGGCATGATTTGGCCAAAATCGTAGTCCTGTTCACCAAGGAACAAGTTCAGCAATTAATGCAGCTCGGTGACTCACTTCCGATAGCTTTGGAAGGATTCACTGGATGCTTGGCATACCATTTGCCAAAGGACCCCAGACTTGTCTCACTTCAGACGCAGACAGTTAGCTTATTTGAGTTGCTTTCGCTGGTTCCACTTCAGGGGGCCAGGACAGTTTTTACTGATGGTGGTCGCACATATGGTGTCTTGACCTGGCAGGAGGGCCAAGCTTGGCGCACGCTGTTAACTCTTCCACAAAAGTCCGCGCAGCGGGCAGAGTTGGCAGCGGTGAACCTTGCCTTGCGCACCTTCGCCAAAGAACGTTTAAACATCATTACGGACAGCATGTATGTTAGGAATTTGCTTCACAGTCTACTGGGAGCATACATTACTCCCGCGATAGACAAGAATCTGCTTAGTTTGTTTCTCACTGCTCAATTTCATTTGCGAAACCGCACGGAGCCGCTCTATATTGCCCACATTCGCAGTCATCAGGACCTCCCGGGTCCGATTTCCGCGGGCAATAGCAGAGCGGACGCGGCGGCAAAGGAAATTCAGCAACGCTCAGTGTTAGGTGTTTTTACTATGCCAATCCAGAGTCATGCTTTCTTTCACCAAAATGCCAAAGCACTTGCCAGACAGTTTAATTTGCCACTTTCTCAAGCCCAAGGCATAGTTCGCTCTTGCCAGCATTGTGCAGGGGTGCCGGGGGGGCCCTCGTGGGGGGTCAACCCACAAGGGACGGAGGCCAATCAGGTGTGGCAGATGGACGTCACGCATTTTCCGCAGTTCGGCAGATGGCAGTACATGCATGTTTGCATGGACACTTTTTCACAATTTGTTTGGGCAACGGCGCAGAAAGGGGAGACTGCTTCCCACATGGAGCAGCACCTCCTTTCCTGCATTGCAGCCATGGGCAAACCTCGGCACGTGAAAACCGATAACGCCCCGTCCTACAGCTCTAGGCAGCTGGCCACCTTCATGGCCACTTGGGATATTCAGCATACTTTTGGCGTTCCTTACAATCCGCAGGGGCAAGCGATTGTGGAACGGGTCAATCGGACGCTCAAGTCCTATATTGACAAACAAACAGAAAGGGGGGAGCCACCAGCCCTCCCCAAGTCACAGGCTCAGGCACAGCATTGTCTGAATAAGGTATTGTTCACCTACAATCACCTTAATGTTTTTTCGGATTGCATGCCGCAGGAGAAGCACTTCCGCCATTCGGAAGCTCTCCCGCGACCGATGGTCCGATACCGAGTGCCACCGGACCCTTCCTGGAGGGGCCCGGCGCCGCTCATAACCTGGGGGAGAGGGTATGCTGCGGTTATGTCTCCTACAGGTGTCGTTTGGATTCCAGCTCGGTGTGTCAAGCCTCACTTGGAACCACATGGCGTGGACCCAGGCCGACCCGAGTCCGGTCCCGTAGATGGAGGACCTCACCCTGACCGACAAGACCCGTCGGAGGAGACGGCCACCGACAGCGCCGAAGATCACCTGGGGGATGATCAAGGCCCTTTGCAGTGAGGCCGAGGACGCCCTCCAACGTGAGGAGAAGGAGCCGACACCGGAGAACCTCACGGCTGCCATCTTCACCCGAATTCACACCAACACCATGGCAGCCATCATCATCCTGATCCTCTCCCTACTCGTGGGGGGAGGCGTTCAGGCTGCCCCACTTGGGGCCAGCGGCTTGATGCCAGACGGAGACCTTTCCGCCCGCATGCATTATAACCTATGGGAAAGGTTGGCGGGTCTCGTCAACCAGTCCGATTTTTGCCTGAAGCAGGACATTGGTTCTGCCTCAATTCTGAGCACCTGTCTCATCCCAGTGTGCCACACTCTAGATGCGCACACCAGGGATGCTGAAGAGGATTTTCGGACCGCACCTCCCTCCGAGTTTTGCAACCTACGCTCGTTGGGGGGGATTGCGATTCACCATGACTTTGCCGGCTGACGCAGCCACTCTTCACACTCCGCGAGTGGCGGCCAGCCCGAACTCCACTTGTGCTCGAATGGTCGGCTGCGCTGCAGTCGGCCGAACTCAGCGCCGCTGCTTCGATACCGGCAGCAGCAACTGGACTTGTGATAAACCAGAGACACTTGGTTCAATGTATGCCCATGTTACGTTACCATCTGGTTGGTTCTTCACATGTAATCAGTATACTTTTAACTACATTCCCGCAAATGTATCAGACTCCACATATTGCCTAAGTCGGTTGACACTGTTACTCCCTACTAAGGATATGATCACCCCAAGCACAATTGTTTCAAATGTTTCCGCACCCATAAGGCACACTCGTACCACCCAGTTAGACAGCTCATGTGATAGCAGCTTTAGAGTTTTGAGTCCAGCCGAATATGTCTCGCTGGCAGTCAGCATAGTCGGCGTGCCAGCCTTAGCCGTCGGCAATGCTCGGAGGATTAGTCGATTGGCTTGCGGGTTAGCCAAAGCCATCAACCACACCTCCTCGGCGATCGCGCTGCTCAACCAGGAGCAGGCGGAGCTTCGCCATGCCATACTTGACAATAGAGCAGCTATAGACTACCTCTTAATGCTACATCATTTGGGTTGCGGGTCTTTCCATGGTATGTGTTGTTTCAACCTTACTGATAATTCCCGCAGAGTGCAGAATCAGCTCACAAACCTCCACACCATAGTCCAGGGCATCAGAGAGGGCTCTGCATGGGGAGACTGGTGGAGCTCGTTGTGGAGCTGGATGTGGTCATGGATTCCATGGGGGTGGCTTCAGACGGTACTTAAGGTGGTCGTGGGGGTGGTCCTGCTAGGCATAGCAGTCTGCCGCTTGGCGCAATGTATCCCCTCACTGATACTGAAGTGCCGCCCCAAGAAGGAACCCCGAAGCGTCATTCCCGCTCAGCAGCTGATGCCCCTCCTACGCAGAGTCGCCAGTCAGGTCCTTAAATGAAATTAAAAGGGGAGATGTGGTTTCCCCATGCCCCAGTGGCATGGAAGGGCCCACGCAGAGGCCACTTCGGGGGAACGCTCCTTGAGCCGTGGGCTCTGCGGGCAGAGAAATTTAGGGGGGTGGATAAATGATAGGGTATGATTCACCCAATTTCCTGACCTGACCAGCGGATCTGCTGAGAGAGCGAATAGCTAACCCAGTTACCCATTAGAACAATCACTCATCTCCAAGCTCAACTTTACCCCGGGTGTAAACAGATGCCATGTTTACCCCTGCCTAATCCCCAAACAATGGTGTTTTCCCCAGTCTGTGTTTGGCCAAGTTAACTAACTTCCCTCCGAGAGATTCCCAATTAACCCGAGTAAACAGGTGATGTGATTTCTGTCAGATGACTGTTTTTGCCACCGTTGCGCTTTTACTCCTATATATGATGATGCCTTTTTCCCAATAAACCACTGATCTTATCCTCCTCCATACTGCCTCGTATCGTTTCTTGATCAGTCTCCTCCGGGACCTCCGGCCCTCTGCGGCCCCGATTCCTACACAGACTAAACATTATGAAGAATGTATTAATGGAAAACATTTTGACAATGGTACAGACCACTTTGGAAGCTGGTAAGCTCAATCCGACATTTTCAGAGGGTGGGAGGGCCAGCTATCAAAAATAACCCAGCTGTTGATGTCTTGCCCTTTCAGAGGGAACAAGCCTAGAGATCCTTTCAAACTCCACAATTTTACATTTCTCTAGACTCAATTGCTAGGATTATGAGCATGGAAATCTTTCAAAAATGGTAAAGTCCTGGTGATTATCTATTTAAAAGGGGGAATAGAGTTTGCTGGGTTCATTCCCTGCCAAACTGATGAGCTGGATTTCATCTGGGCTCTGTTCACACAACTCTGATCTTTCGATGAGCTTTGTTGGGTTGAGCCATTGCACTGGAGATACACAGTAGTTCGTTTAGGACTGAAATACAATTTGGAGATAACCCATGATGAGAAGAGGGAATTCCTTAATTGCTGAAAGCATCTGCACAGCAAGAGCTTTTCTTGTTGGTTAGAAATTTGCAAATTAGCTTGCCTTGCTTTGTGACTGGTTTCCAGGACCTAAGCAGAGGATTCATTTGAAATCAGATGCCTAAAAACTATTTCGACCATGTTTTCAGCTGCAGACATATGCTATTTAAATTATAGCCAAGTGTATCTGCAGTTAATTTTCTGAAAAAAGAGCACAAAATTACATATGGGGATGTAAGTATAACTTGGATGCTTCATGTGTGCTACAACAACACATTGGGTCTTTCTGTATATATGAAAATAACTAACTGATTACCTGGCTTTGCTCGGGTTTTTCATTTCTTTAACATAGGCCAGCCTTTCCCTCTTGGAAACCTCATGGGGTGTATGTGGGTCACTCCTGCCTCCATTTCTCTCTTCCATCACCCATCTCACTTCTCTGTCGAGGTTTACTTACCACCTTTATCCTTCCCATACATGTGTCTGGCCACCTGGTGAGAGAATGGCAGGCAGCCCTCAGACCTTCCCTCCCTCCTCGGCTTTGCCCACCATGGCCTGCGCCTCTGCCGTGGAAGCTGGGTGGCCATTTCCAGAGGGGGGCCGGCCTTCTCCGCGGTTCCCACACCCTCCCGGCCCTCTCAAGGGCCTTCGTCGCCACCGCAGTGCTGGCCCGACCAGGTCCCCCATTTGCCTTCCACCTACTGTGAAAACTGCAGCTGAGCTCAGAGGGCTACAGCTGTGCTAGTCAGATGGTCACAATTTCAACCTACCTGGGACTATGACATCCGCTCAATTACATCACTGGGAAACACACACATTGTATAGAATAATTGCTTCCCAATTTGGGGGGCGTATGCCCCCCATGGGGCTTGTGACCCCTGCAGTGCTGATCTCTCCAGCCCAAGGTAGTATGTGCCAAATTTCAGTAGCATTGGTCCAGGGGTGTGGGAGCCTTAGGAGCACAAGACCACACCTCTGTTTTATAGATATAGATAATAATGTACTCCCATAGTGGACACCCTGTTTGGAAATTGTCTAGGTCTATCCTCAGAAAGCTGAATGTGTTACAGAAAAGTGGGCAATTTCTGGCAGTGGGAGGTCCCCCATTCATGCCCTCCAGATACACAGATGGCTGCCCATCACTTCTGATCCCATTTGCTGTCAAGCTTTTGAATTTGCCACAACGTTCTTTATTTACCAGCTGCTTTTCTGTAAAAGCCATTTCAGCCATGCCTAACAAAGTCAGTTGTGGAAGAATCTTTCAATTTTGTTAAGTGTAGGATGAAATATTCTAGAACTGTGTCACCAAATCCCTTCTCCTCAAAACCCTTCTCCTCAAAGTAATGATTGCAAGCATGTGACAATAGTTAGGATGGGGTCTCTCTTGCCTTTGTGTGTACCAAGTGATATAACTACTGTATATTTATTTAAGTATCTTAGGGGAAAACCTGATAGTTGTCCTGCTGTTTCTGCTATGGGGGTGACTATTCCTTATGATATTTATCCTGTTGTCTATACAGAGGTAGTACTAATTATGAGTAGGCCCCATCTTTTGGCATCAGCATGCTGAATATTTTGTTTGACCAGCATTTCCATTTGCATCATTTTGTCTTGCTGTTGACATGTATGATCACCCATATCAGTTTTTATTTATTTATTTATTTATTAGTCATATTTATATATGCCGCCCACTCAGGCCGAACCCGACTCAGGGCGGCATTACAACAAGTTTTAAAAACACATAAAAACACTTTAAAAGACCCATATCCCACCCACCCATCCCACCCACTATAAAAAGAAGAAGAGAGAGTTCTTAATTGTTTACATAAGCCAGCAGGCGGGGACCGTGTTCCCATTCGGGCCCCACACCTGCCCTGCCAGCCAGGTCTTCAATTCTTTCCTGAAGGGCAGCAATTCTCTTTGAAGTCTTAGATCTGTTGGCAGGAGGTTCCAGAGAGTTGGTGCGGACACGGAGAAGGCCCTCCTTCAGGTGCTGGACAGATGTGCACCCCTAACTGATGGCACCATTAGAGAGCCCCTCCAGTCCGCTCTGGTTGGACGGGCATACACTCTTGGGACAATGCGGTCTCTAAGGTATCCTGGCCCACTGCCATATAGGGCTTTAAAGGTCAAAACCAGCACCTTGAATTGCACCCGGAGACAAACTGGTAACCAGTGCAGCTCCCGAAGTAGCGGTGAGGCATGGGCATATCGCCCACATCCCATCACTACCTGGGCTGCTGCATTCTGGACCAGCTGCAGCCTCCGAATGGTTGTCAAGGGCAGCCCCATGTAGAGCGCATTACAATCATCTAGTCGGGAAGTGACCAGAGCATGGGTGACCATAAGCAAGGAGCCCCGGTCCAGGAGCGTGCGCAACTGGCGAATCACCTGAAGTTGGGCAAAAGCCCTCCTGGCCACAGCCACTACCTGTTCTTCTAGCAGCAGCCGCGAGTCCAGAAGGAGCCCCAAGTTGCGCACTGGTTCTGTCTGGGGCAAAACAGCCCCATCCAGTACCAAAGATGGTAACTCCCTGTCTTGCTGGGATTCAGCCGAAGCCCATTGGCCCCCATCCAGACCCCAATGGCCTCCAGGCATCCGGATAGGATTTCAACAGCATCACTGGGGTCCCCATGGGCCGAGATGTACAACTGAGTGTCATCCGCGTACTGATGGTACCGCACCCCGTGGGAACGAATGATCTCACCCAGTGGCTTCATGTAGATGTTAAATAGGAGAGGAGAGAGCACCGAACCCTGAGGCACCCCATACTTGAGAAGCCTAGGGCTGGACCTCTCACTCTCTAACCACACCGACTGGGTACGGCCCTCCAGAAAAGAGGAAAACCAGGACAGCACGGTGCCCTGGATCCCCAGTCCTTTGAGCCGTTCCAGAAGGATACCGTGGTCGATGGTATCGAAGGCCGCTGAGAGGTCAAGATGGATGGTCAAGGACGGATGGATAACCCCTGTCCCGCTCCCGCCAGAGATCATCCATCAGTGCGACCAATGCCGTCTCCATACCATACCCGGGCCTGAATCCTGATTGAAAAGGGTTTAGATAATCCGCTTCCTCCAGGACACTCTGCAGCTGGCGCGCCACCGCCTTCTCCAAAACCTTGCCCAGAAAGGGCAGGTTGGAAACCGGCCTGTAGTTGTTAAGGACAGCTGGGTCAAGGGATATTTTCTTCAGGAGGGGGCGCACCAAAGCATGTTTTAGCGGTGCAGGAAATACCCCCTCCCGTAATAATGCATTTATTATCACCCCGACCCAGCCACCTGTCACCACCTTGGAGGCTTTCACCAATCAGGTGGGACAGGGGTCCAAAGGACATGTAGTGGCACCCACAGCTGCAAGGAGCCTATCCACTTCATCAGGGACAACAGGATCAAACCGATCCCAGATCGTACAGCAAGACTGCGCTCCGGTGCCCCCCCCGACCCTCCCCATCCACACCGGGATTCAGCCCTGAACGAATCCGATCAATTTTCTCCACCAGATGGTCAGCAAAGTCCTCAGCCGAACCCTGCCAACCAGGCACCGATCTCCCCCTACCAAGAAGGGACCTGGTTACCCAGAACAGGGCGGCTGGGCGGTTATCAGCGGAGGCAATAAGGGTGGTGAAGTATTACCGCCTCACCACCCCCATCGCCACTAGGTAGGCCCTAATAGCAGCTCTAGCTAGTGTCCACTTGGAGTCATCCTGGGTCTTCACCCAGCGGCGCTCTAGGCGTCTCTTTGCCCGTTTGAGTTCCTGCAGTTCATCCGTGAACCACGGGGATGACCTAACCCCACGGGCGCGGAGAGGCCGCAGTGGCGCGATTTCATCCAAGGCTGCTGTTGCCGTCCTGTTCCACAGGTCGACAAGTGCCTCGGGTGAATCGTGTAGCCGATCCAGAGGAACATCCCCCAGTTCCCTCTGGAATCCATCTGGATCTATTAGTTCCTTAGGGCAATTGCTGGGTGTCAATGCACAGGGTGGGGGATTGATATTGGTGAGAACTGTGCTCCTTTTGTAGCCTTCTGCTCACATTGGCAAGGGCTACAATCTCCATTCAATTGCCAAATGGTTTTTTTTTAACAAAAGCTTTTCTCCTAATTTAGTACTACTGTATAGCTAAACTTACTTGATAAAGCACTAATTCAAACACTTACCGTGCCTTGTCCATTTGGTGCTATTTCACTTGATAAATATATTTTTAAAAGGGATTTGAATGCTGCTGAAAGACATACCTGTCAACCTTCCTGGATTGGCTGGGATTTCCCGGTTTTCGGCATCAGTTTTTGCCCTTTCCCGCTCCGCGCTGCCGAAACCCCGGATTTCGGCAGTGGGGGAAAGGAGGCACTGCACAGCCCATCTGCGCAGGTTGTGTTGCATGCATGCGTGGAAGGGCTCTACACTTCCGTAGCTCCCTTCCACGCATGCGCAGAAGGCTACGCCATGTGCGTAGAAGGCTACGCAAGCGGCATATCCCTCCACGCGCATGCGTACAACGCAACCTGCACAAACCTGGTCCGCGCAGGTCCCGGATTCCCCGGAGCCGCGGTTGACAGGTATGCTGAAAGGTGTGGGTTAGGCAGTGTTTCTCAACCTTTGGGTTTTTGGACTTCAATTCTCAGAAGCCTAAATTGATTCCCTAAAGCACTGATCAACCAATGTACTAACTTAGGTTTAGTGTAAGGAACCAAAGACAACGAAACAGCCGAAGGGTTGGCTTAACACAGGTTTATTGCATGATGATCCGGAGGAACATGTGGTAATGGCGGATGGGTAGCTCAATATATACAGCTGGCTATACATTTGAATGTGGCTCGTCGACAGACTATTGGTTGCTGCCTGCGTGACGTCGTAGGAGGTCACGCCCTTCTTGACCAGGTGAAGAGGTGGCGGGGAATCTTCCCGCGCTGCTGATCCAGGTGAATCTGAGCCATAAGAGCTGGACGCTCGCTATTGCCATCTAGTGGTCACTAGCTCGCGTCCCCTTATCAGGTTTACATTGATACAGCTGAAGGTTATAATGTTGCACACAGAAAGGTTACATTGTTAACACATGGCTAAGGTACATTGTTAAAGGCACAGCTTTACAAAACACAACATCCCTCCCCCCTAGGATGAGACGAAGTCTCTCAGCCAAGATGGCTTGTTGCATGTGCGTTTGGGCCGTGAAGAGGGCTGACCCCCCCCGGGGGCGCTACTGCTTCTTTGTTCCCTGGTCCCTTGTCCTGAAATGGGAGAGGGAGACTCGTTAGTGGCTTGCCGCGGTCTGGCGGCCTTAGGGGAAGGGAAGAACTCCATTGTGGGCAGACCGGGGGCAATCGGGGCTAACGAAAAAACCCTCTTCTCGCTTGGCAATCGGGACCACTCCGAAAAAACCCCCCGGTTCTGAAGATCAAATTCTAACTCAGTTGGGGTACCCGCATTTGTGGGGACATTCCGGGAGATATGTATGGGGTCGGGTTCCTCCTCCTCCTCAGAAAGATCCCCTAGGATATCTACGAGAACATCCTCCTCCCCCCTTGGTGGGGACCCGCAGCCCCCCTTCCCTCCCCCTTGGGCTGAACGGGTGGGGGAGAACCCTAACGCTGATTTTTCCTCTGTTTGGTCTGTGCCCTGCTCATCGGAGACCCTGCGTCGGAGCTGGTCCGCGTGCCGCCTCCACAGGAGCCCTGTGCTGGTTTCCACACGGTACGACACGGGGCCGGTTCGCTCCACAACTACGCCCGGTACCCAGGCTGGGCCCGTGCTGGCGTAATTCCTGCAATGCACGGGGGCGCCTACACTGAAACTCTTTGTGGCCTCTAGCCCAATGTTCCTTCCTTTGTCCTCTACCCTCGTGGGGTCTAGCCTAGTAAGGATGGTGGTCAGTTTCCTACGCATTAAGAGCTCTGCGGGGGAGTATCCTGACGCCAACGGGGTCACCCTGTACCCTAGCAGAAACTGACACACTTGTAGGTTCAGATCCCCGGGGCCCATGCGCCGCAACGCGTCCTTCGTGGTGCGGACGAGGCGCTCTACTTGGCCATTGGTGGCTGGGTGAAACGGGGCGGAGATGATATGCCGAACGGCGTTAATCTCCATGAATGCCCTAAACTCGGAGGACGTGAAACAACTAGCGTTGTCGCTAATTAATGTGTCGGGAATGCCGAACGTGGAAAAGAGCCTCCGCAAATGCCTAATGGTCTGGGCCGAGGAGGTGCTCGTGACTGGGATAACCTCCAACCACTTGGAGAAGGCGTCCACTACAAGAAGGAACAGGGTGCCTCTGAACGGGCCCGCGAAATCAACGTGCACCCGGGACCACGGCCCCTTAGCCGTGTCCCATTCCCTGTGGGGAAGGCGGGCCTCCTCTGGTCTGGAGCATTGGCAACTTTCACAAGTGCCGACCATGTGCTCGATGTCGGCGTCCAGCTGGGGCCACCAGAAGTAACTCCGGGCCAGCACCTTGGATCGCACGATGCCGGGGTGGCTGACGTGCAGCAGTTTGAGCACCCGCGGCCGAAGGGAAATGGGAATCACCACCCGCTGCCCCCACAAGAGGCACCCCCTCTCTAGGGACAGCTCTAGCTTTTTCCTGAAAAATGGGGCAAACTCCTCTGCTGGGGAGGATGCCGGCCACCCTTTCTGCACCCAGGAGCTAACTGCCGCTAACGTCTTGTCCTTCTCTGTCGCTTTGGCAATGTCGGCGGGCATTACGGGGGGAGAATCCAGCACCTCTATCATAAGGACCTGATGGTCCCGCTCCCCCTTGCTCACCTGGCTGGGCGTCAGGGGGAGGGGAGACCTTGATAGAGCGTCCGCATGGCTGATCTCTTTCCCGGGCTGGTAGACCAACGCGTGCTGGTACGCGTTGAGAAAAATGGCCCACCTGAGCATCCTCGGGGACAGGATCTGTGGGGTGGGCTTATCTGCGGTAAAAATGCCTAGCAGGGGCTTGTGGTCCGTTACAATGGTGAAGGGGCGGCCATACAGAAAATCGTGAATTTTTTTCGTCCCCACAACTATTGCTAGTGCCTCCCTGTCTGTCTGTGCGTAGTTTCTCTCCGCTTGGGACAGGGACCTGGAGTAAAATGCTATCGGGGCCTCCCTTCCGTTTTCCAGCACGTGGCACAGCACCGCCCCCACCCCCACCGGGGATGCATCACAGGTCAGAACTACCGGGCGTTTGGGGTTGAAATGGGTCAGTATGGCATCGGACGCTAGGAGGCTTTTTAGCTCACTAAATGCCCTTTCTTGGTCATCACCCCACTTCCATGCCTGGTCTTTTTTTAGCAGTTTGTGTAGCGGTTCAGCCACCGCTGCCTTCCGGGGGAGGAAGGAGTGGTAAAAGTTGAGCAGCCCTAGGAACGACTGCAGCTCGGGCTTGGAGGTGGGGCGGGGGGCTTTTTTAATGGCTGCCACCTTGGATTTGGATGGTTTTACCCACTCAGGAGTCACACAAAACCCTAGGAACTCAACCTCGGTTGCGAAGAAGACGCATTTGTCCTTTCGCAGTCTCAGCCCCGCTTTTTCGAATATTGTCAGGACCTTCCCCAACCTCTTGGCCAATTCGACCCAACTCCCCCCCGTTATTAACACGTCATCAAAATAAGGCAACACCCCCTCCAGCCCCTTCAGGAGGCGTTCCACGAGTGACTGGAAAATTCCAGGTGCCGAATTTACGCCGAACTGGAGGCGCGTCACCTGGAACGCCCCCTTATGGGTGACTATGGTCTGCGCAGCAGCTGCGGCAGGGGACACCGTAAGCTCCTGGTAGGCCTGTGCTAAGTCGAGCTTAGCGAAACACTTTCCCCCGTGTAACCTGGCCAGCAGATGGCTGACTACCGGCACCGGATATGCATTCGGGCGGATCGCCTTATTGATGGTGCACTTGTAGTCGGCGCATATGCGGACCTCCCCATTGGCCTTTAGTGCGGTTACAATTGGAGTTTCCCACTCCGCAGAATCAACAGGCACAAGGATTCCCTGGCCCACCAATTTGTCCAGTTCCGCCTCTATCTTGTCCTTAAGTGCAAACGGCACCCGGCGTGGTTTAAGACGAATTGGGCGGACCTCCGGGTCCAGGTCGAATGTCACTGGGGGCCCCTTGAATTTCCCCAGTCCTTTTTTGAAAACTTCAGGGTGCGCCTTGCACACCTCCTGAATTGGATCAGTCCCAACGGCGTGCATCCCAACGGCGTGCACCCCCCCAATAAACAAACCCAGGGGCTGGAACCATTGCGTTCCGAGGAGGCTGCAATCTCCCCCTTTAAGCACGACTAGGGGGAGAGACGCGGCGTGCTTCTTGAATTTAACCTGAAATTCTCCAACTCCCAACACTGGAATGCTGTTCCCTTGCACGTCCCGTAGTGTGGACCTCAACGCTTTGAGCTTGGGTCGCCTGTGGGGGGCAATTCTCAAAAACTCCCTCTGGGAAATGATTGAATATGAGGACCCCGAGTCAATTTCCATCCTAATGGGAACCCCTTGGACTAGTACCTCAACAAAGTAGCGGGGGTGTCCTACGGACACGCTGAATACTGGGGCGTCGTCCTCGCTGCCGTCGGAGATGCGGCCCACGCCGTCCTGTTTCCGCGTGGCCTGGGCGCCGTCCTTGGGTCTCGTTGAGCGGTCTTGTCCCGCGGAACGGTCTGCCGAGCTTCTCCGGGTCTCGCGCTTCTTCCGGAACACCTTGGCGATGTGCCCGCGGCGGCCGCAGTTGTGGCACTCGGCCTTCCGAAATGGGCACTTTATGCGGTCGTGGGCCGCTCCACAGCCGTCGCACCGCCGGCTCTCTTTCCGGACCCTCCGGACGTCCTCGTCGTCGCTGCTCTCTGCGGACGACCTCGAAACTCGCCGGGCCGCCTGCACCGGAGTCTCTGCCTTGCTCGACTTCGGCCGCCAGTCCTGGAGTTCTTGGACCCCAGCCTTCGTAGCTTCCGCGGCCTGGGCCGCTCTGACGACCTCCTGCAACGTGGGAGGCGGCTCTTGGTTCATTAATGTGCGCTGGGTTTCGGCGTCGTTCAGGCCGCACAGCACACAGTCCCGGAGGGTGATCTCGGCATTCTCCCATTTGCACGGGCCGGCCGCCAGCCGCAGGGCCGCCGCGAATGCGGCGACCATCTCCCCGGGCGCTTGGACTCGCCTCCAGAATGCACTCCGAGCGGGAAACATCACAGTGGTGGGCCGGACGTGCTCACGCAGCATCTGCATGAGTTCCTTGGCCTTGAATTCGCTCACCCTCCTCGGTGCAATCAGGTCCACCAAGGTCCTTTTGGTTTCTTGTCCGAGCATCCTGGTGAAGATGGCCCTTTTCTTTGCCTCTTCCGTGACTTCGGACTCAATCAGTGCTGCCTGGAAGTCCATTTCGAAGATCTCCCAGTCGCCCGGTTTCCTGATTTCGAAACCGGCGCATGTCTTGGTCCCATGGGCTGCCATTATCCCACCTTCGTCGCCAATTTAGTGTAAGGGACCAAAGACAACGAAACAGCCGAAGGGTTGGCTTAACACAGGTTTATTGCATGATGATCCGGAGGAACATGTGGTAATGGCGGATGGGTAGCTCAATATATACAGCTGGCTATACATTTGAATGTGGCTCGTCGACAGACTATTGGTTGCTGCCTGCGTGACGTCGTAGGAGGTCACGCCCTTCTTGACCAGGTGAAGAGGTGGCGGGGAATCTTCCCGCGCTGCTGATCCAGGTGAATCTGAGCCATAAGAGCTGGACGCTCGCTATTGCCATCTAGTGGTCACTAGCTCGCGTCCCCTTATCAGGTTTACATTGATACAGCTGAAGGTTATAATGTTGCACACAGAAAGGTTACATTGTTAACACATGGCTAAGGTACATTGTTAAAGGCACAGCTTTACAGAACACAACATTAGGCTTCTGGGAATTGAAGTCCAAAACCCAAAGGTTGGGGAATCCTGGGTTAGAGGGTGGTAATAATGACGGAGAAGGATGGAGGAGCTTTGTGATGCATTGATACTTGAAATACCCTCTTCCAGGATAGGTATTTTTGTATGAACTGTGGCAGGAATTGAAGCAGCATTGTCCTTTCTCATTGGTTTTGTTTACAATTCTTTTGTTGTTCTTAAGTATAATATTGTCTTTGTGTTTATGCTTCTCCCTTGCTTGTTGAACATCATTATTTCTATGACACGCCCAGGGGTGGGATTCAAAATTATCTACTACCTACTCTGTGGGCGTGGTATGGTGGGTGTGGCCAGGGGAAAAGCCCTGCATTATTTCAAAACTTGGATGGGCAGAGGCAGCCAGAATTTCTCTACTGGTTCTGGTGAACTGGAGTGAACCTGTTGAATCCCACCACTGGACATGAACTTTAAGGACTGCTGGCATAAGAATGTAATAGGATTTTGGCCATTCTAAGTTCAATGAAGAGTTAATAAATTTGAAGCAGTGTTTTTGCTACAGTACAAACTGAAAGCAGGGCACCTTGATGTCTCCAAGGGCTCTCCACCTGGCTGTACCAGTGACTTACCCTGAGGAAGCACCCTGGAATAAGATGGCAATAGGAATAAGATGGCAATACCAGGAGGAGCAGATGCATTGATACAGCAGTATTTGCTGCCACACCCCACATCAGGCAGCCAGACTACCTTGACCAAGCCTGAGAGTAGCACAATCAGCTACTGTACTTTATTAAACTAGTCTACATTTCTAAACTAGTCTAGCTATTTCAGGAGATTGTGGGCTTTGAAATTGTTCCTATTCCCTCCAGTGCTGTTTGCTAAGCTATTTTTCTCCAAGATTTTAAAAAATAAGGCTCATAGAGGTAAAAAAATACAACAACAGCTGGATGTTATGTGGGTGTGAGAAATACCACAAAAATAACACTGAACAAATGGGGTATAAGTAATCGGTGAAAGGTTGGGGATGAAGTACAGTTTGCCTAGCTTCTTCCGTAATGAATAGACACACAAGTATAACTTAATACCTTGTGAAATTTTTAAGTTTATATGACCAGATACTGGAATAAAATACAGCTTCTTTGTGCTTCCAAATATAAATAGTGACTGACAAGAGCATAGCTCAGGTATAGGTCATGTTAGGCCATTCAAACATCCTTGGACTGCAGGTCCCCTCAAGTCCTTTCTATGGAGGATTCTGGCTGAGGCTCTAGTACAGTGCTAGCAAATCTAATGCACTTGTGTCAGAGGTGGCATGCAGAGGCCTTTCTCAGGGCACGCACACTGTCGTGGGCAAGCCCCGCCCCACCCGGCGTCAATGGCAGCACCACTTCCTCGCCTACCCCTCTAGTAGTTCTATAACAACTGGGGGGGGGGGAACACACACCTTCCCCACCCTGATCCACCATAATCTAGCAAGCACCAGATGAATCATAATGCACTGATGGAGGATCACCCTTTTGATCCATTTTCATGTTGTGTCCCCTGAAGCTGTGAAATTGCTATCAGATATAGGAAAATGGTGTGCAGAGGTCTTGTTAGTCTAGCAAATTGCAGAGGTTTCAACTAGTAGTAACATTAACCTTTTCTTTCTTTGTTATCAGATCCACAAAAAGTAAAATAATTAACTGCAAACTGGGGAAAAAATCTTATTTTTGTCCAGATAAGAAAACACCACTATCACAAATTAATTATGCTTGCCCCAAAACAGTTTTTCATCAGACCATAATCCTTCTTGAGATCTACTTAAATGGTGCAGAGGAGGGCAACCAAAATGATTAGGGGACTGGAATACCTTCCTTACCATCTGAGGCTGCAACGGTTGGGCCTTTTCACTCTTGAACGACGGCGTCTAAGAGGTGACCTGATTGAAGTTTATAAAATCATGCACGGTGTGGACAAAGTAGATAAGGAAAAACTGTTTTCCCTATCGCATAACACTAGAACTAGGGGGCACTCCATGAAACTTTTGGGTACTAGTTATCAAACAAATAAGAGAAAGTACTTTTTCACCCACAGGATCACTGGTCTGTGGAACTCCCTGCCAGATGAAGTGGTGACAGCTGTCAGTCTTGCCAGCTTTAAGAAAGGATTAGACAAGTTCATGGAGGACAAGGGTATCAATGGCTATAATTATGGATACCTAAGGACAACCTCCGAGTTGGAGAAATAGGCAGGATATCTCTCAATGCCATTTCCAGGGAATCCTAAGCAGGTGAAGGCATCTCCTTGGGAATATCCTGAAGGAAATGGTGAGCCACTGTGTGAGACAGAATGCTGGACTGGATGGGCTCCTGTGGCCTGTTCCAGCAAGGCTGTTCTTATGTTCTTATTTCTAAAATCTCTTTTCAGTTGACAAACTCTTTCAGAATATGTTGTTTTAATGACATAGTTGTCTGCTACATAGATGGGAATTTGTTTCACTGATGCACTTGTCTATTATGTGACATTTATAGGTATTCAAGAACCAAAGAGCTTCAAAAAATGACAGCAACGAATTACTGTATAGTTTTGAAATTTTTACCTGCTTTTCTGGCTTCAGTGTATAAGCTTCCTTATTTTATTTTTTAACATCCTGCCAGCATAGCAGACACAAGACTCATATAATCCTTATTGCTCAGCAGGAGATTTTGAGGGTTGGGGAACAATTATATGAGCTACTCATTAAACAGAACTTCATTAATGATGCCAGTACTGGTTGCCAAGAACACAGCTCCAGTCCTTTACCTGGTGCTCCTCAGAGGACTAAAATCCTTTTCAGGAAATTACAGAATCAGCCTGCTTTTGTTATCATGACAGATTTTATTACCATGACAGATTATCGGCACAAAGCTCCTTAGAGTCTGATTCAGAGGTTATTGAGCAACAGTACACTATGTCCCATTAATATCTTAGTAGGTTACAACTTATTGACATTAATACAGCAGGCATTTTCTGATTCACCTTAGAGTGTGAAATAGCTTTTGCTCTTTTCTATGAGCCAAAAGATAACTTGAAACTGCAAATTTCTCTGCATGCGTTGGCACAAAATAACATGATTCAGATGATATAATAATGTAAAATAAAAGATATTTTGTTTTTCCATGGAACAGTGTGTTTCCACTATTTCAGAGTGGGTGTATGATGCTAACTGTGGGATCCAAAACATTTAGCACATGCTGGCAGCCAGTTTTCCCATTCCCTACGCCACACCCTTGGTTCTTGTTCCTTCACAACCCCTAAAAGAAATGATTTTAAAATGGCCAATCCACACCCTCAGAGGACTGCAGGAACCATTTGGAGCCAGCCTCCCCTTTCTTTTTCTGTTCAAGGAGGCCTTTTCAAAAAAGAAAGAAATCCTGGACACTGGAGTGGGTTGCCAGTTCTTTCCCCAGCGGGTTGTGTTTAGTCTGAGTTCTCCGCTATGGCCTGTCTGTCTTGCGTGGCCCTACACAGCATAGCCCATTGCCTTCTTGAACCACACTAGCTTCCTTGCCATGGCATAGTGCTCATCCCACATGCCAGCAAGGTCATGCTCAAGCTGGATTCCAAAGAAGCAGAGGAACTAAAGACCAAATTACCAACATTCGCTGGATCATGGAGAAAGCAAGGGAGTACCAGAAAATGTCTACTTCTATTTCATTAACTAAGCCAAAGCCTTTGATTGTGTGGATCACAATAAACTGTGGTAAGTCCTAAAAGAAATAGGAGTACCAGACCACCTCACCTGTCTTCTGAGAAATCTGTATGCAGGTCAAAAAGTGACAGTTAGGACTGGATATGGAACAACTGATTGGTTTAGAATAGGAAATGGAGTACAACAAGGCTGTATATTGTTACCCTGCTTATTCAACCTACATGCAGAGTACGTCATGCGTAATGCATGGTTGGATGAAGCAGAAGCCAGAATTAAGATTGACGGGAAAAATATCAACAACTTGACACTACCCTAATGGCAGAAAGTGAAGAAGATCTAAAGATCCTCTTGATGAGGGTGAAAGAGGAAAGTGCAAAAGCTGGCTTGAAACTCAATGTCAAAAAACCAAGATCATGGCATATGGCCCGATCACTCCCTGGCAAATAGAAGGGGAAGAAATGGAAGCAGTGACTGTCTTTACCTTCTTGGGATCTAAAATTACTGCAGATGGTAACTGCAGCCATGAAATAATCCTAACAGGGTTTTCCAGGTATGTCACATATTTGAGGAGTGGTCTTACCATTGCCATCTCCGCCTCCTCCTTGAGTCTCTATGGCCAAATGGGGAATCAAACTAAAGTCTTTCAATCTATACACTACACCAGATTGTTTGTCTTGTCTGTAGTAGATTCACTGAAATCTGTGGGGTTGAGACATGGTGATAAAAAAGCCCTCTTTGTTTCAGTAGGTCTACCATATTTGGGTCTATGCCTGAATTTAGCCCATTGCCTCTGTCTGGGGCATCTGTCTCCTGGTGCAGTTATCACTCACAGGAGGTGTAGCTATTGATTCAGGGAAGCTGAAACCTACCACTGTTACAACATATCCACGGAGCTGATTATTTTTAGGGGCTTTGCTCTCCATATAATTGTATGGCAGGGACACAAAAAGTTGACAGTGAACAAGTTGTAATTAGTGCATCAGAAGGCTTGAATTGTAGGAGAATGCAAAGTTCTCTTTTTCATTCTGGAGGTTGATTCCTGGTGCCAGCTGCTGATTGTTAGTTTGCTTCCTATTCTTGGCTAGAATCTCAATGGATCTGGATGGACTCTTTCCAGCTTTGTCAGGACCTGTCCTGCAAGCTGCTTTTCTGAAGTCTCAACTACTCTGGACCAAGCGTTTCTTAGTTTGTATGCTTCTCTTGCTAATTCTCACTGTAGCTTTTACTAATCATTTTCCCAAAAGACTGTTTCTTGGAGAATTCCTTCTAGCAGCTGTTTTCTGGAATAATAACTAAAGTGACAGGAAGATACTATGGGGACATTCAAATTAATTAGTTTGTTGCCTAGCAACCAAAGTGGCACCACAGGCTACAGATCAAAATGAATTAATACATCGGAGACCTAAGTCACTCCAAGACTCATACTTCTAGGATCCTTGTAATATCAATTCCACATTTCATATGGCTGAAGGTTTCGCAGTCTTGGAACTGTGATGGAAATAGGCAGACAGTTGCATGTGCATGTAATCATACCATTTCCACCACCAATGACAGCTACCATAGCAGCAACAGAACTACTTGTGACATTTCATAGAGAAGGTGGGGGGCAGGGCAAGGCCCTACCATTCAGCTCCCTGAGGCTAAAGTCAATAGGCGAACCATCCGATGCATTACATGTACAGAAACTGAGAGCACTGTAGGTTTAGTACTAGCAATGGGGAAGCATACCGCATTACACCTGAAGGCAACAAACCAGTTTAAGGGGAAAGGTCTCACAATGTGTGATTGAAAAATATATGTATGTTTTATTTTGTTTGGGTTTTACTTTTATCCCACTTTGTGCTTTCAAGAACATACATGTGTCTCCAAACACACAAACACCATTTTGTATATGCAGATCAGACAAGAAACAAAACAAAGAAGATGAAAATGTTTGTGGCACCTGAAAGACTAACTGCTATATTTCAATGTGAAGTTTCATGAATCAAATCTAGATGCCTGATCAAGTATAATAATAATAATAATAATAATAATAATAATAATAATAATAATAATAATAATAATAATAATAATAATAATAATAATAATAATAATAATAATAATAATAATAATAATAATAATAATAATAATAATAATAATAATAATAATAATAATAATAATAATAATAATAATAATAATAATAATTTGGTGTCAGAAATTATTCTGGGTTGAAGGGACTCTTGCTGGAGAAATTCCGCTCAGTGGGACACCCGAATGAGGCTCCTTTCATGTACCCAAGAGCTGGGACAAAGACGCTCAATCCATCATGCATGATGCTCAATCCATCACGCAGTACCTGAGTCTCACACCGCCAACTTGCTGGCCTTTCAGCTAGCAAGGTGAGCTTCTTAACCACTGAGCCATGGCAGACCTTTCTGATCAAATGGTGTTTGTCAAGATAACATGAGGATTTCCAGAGGGGAGGATCAACACATATGGATGCACCAGTTGTTCTGGTGGGGGTGGGGGTTCAGTAGGACTTATTGTAGGTAAGAAGACATGGGGATTGCAGTCCAAAGGTTTGGAATAGGGTTTTCCTGATGTACAGAGACATTTCAGATTTATATCTTATTGGAAGCTGTCTATGTGATAACATGTTACATTTCATATCTTCCTTCCTGTCCAAACTCTACTCGGTCTCTGGGATGGATTTTACATGAACTTGTCCAAAGAACCCTCTAAACAGCACAGGATGAGCCAGCTTGTTGGGAAGGCTTGAGGCTTCAAAAGCCCACATACATGGTTAATCTCTTTAGGAGCAGCCTCCAGTTTCTGGTACATCACGATTGGCTGCAGTCACTCAGCTTCTGTGCTTTTATTTTCTCCCAGCTGTTGCGCTGCAAGGTGGTAGGCTGTGCGACTGGCAGAGGCAGACACACGCCAGCAACAAGCAGCAGCAGCAGCAGCTCCTCTTTGGTGAGGCAAGAAGAGTGTGATTGCACTCTTGCCCCTGGTCCTGTTCCCACCATGAGGGGCAGGCTTAAGGGGACGTGGATTTTCCCCTTACTCTTGTCCGGTTTGATTCAGCCAAACTGGGGACAGGAGCGACAGAAGGTAAGGCACTGTAGGGTTATGCAAGGGGAGCAGGAGGCAGAGCAATGGCTTACTAGGGTATCTGGAGGGACTGGTCAGCTTTTGTGTTCTGTATGGAGTAACTGGGTCACCTAAGACTGGAACAGACAATCAAGAGATGCCTGGTGCCTTAGGATAGTTACAATATGCCATAAAGGGAATGAACAATATGTCCATCAGTGCAAAGGGAATCTTTTTAAAGAGCTGTAATTTTCTGTTGATATATATGCATTGTTGTAATAGACAATAGGCTAGACACTAACTCTGTGGTATATAAATATTATATATAAATATATAAATAAATGTCCAATCCTCCCCTACTCAGGAATCTGAAGCACAGGGGTGCCCAAACTATGGCCAGTGGGCCAGATCTGGCCCCCAAAGCCATTTTTCCAGCCCTGATGCCCTCACAGCTCCCAGAAGTAGAAGCATTCATGGTTTTGTGATGCACCCATGCATGCACTGAACACTGTCATAAATGACCTGCGGCTTGGGGCTGTGAAGTTGTTTCCGATTTTTGGCACAAAATTGAACAAGAACTAGCTAAAATTTTAGATATTAATTTAAAGTTGAATGGGAAAATTGTATTATTGACAGATTTAGAGGATTTGAATTTAGATGAAAATAAACAGGATTTATTAGCTATTTTTTAACATTAGCAAGACAACAGGTTGCCAGAATTTGGAAGGGTGCTTTAAATTTAGATTTGAGCAAATGGTATACTGATGTCTGGGATATGACACTTAATGAAAAACTTACATGGGATCTAAATATAAAAAGGGGGATTTTAAAACAAAATAGATTTTGGGACATTTGGAGGCCATTTCTGCAGCACACATTGGAAAAAAATAAAGGAGACAAGCCTGTACCTGAGGTAATGAGTTTTTGGCAGAATAAATGAGTTGATAGAAGACAACTGGTAGATTCAAGGACATAAGGTTAGTGCACCAGGGTGTTTTATGTATTTGTATTATGAGAAAATCGGAATACTATATTAAAGAGAATAATTAGAATAAAGTATTAACACACACACCCCATACACACATACATGCACAACACAACCAACCACACACAACACAACCACACACACACAACACAACCACACACACAATACACAGAGAGGGGGGAGAGAGGGGGGAAGAGAGAGAGGGGGAGAGAGAGGGCAGGTATAGTCCGTGTGTGTGTGTGTCTGTGTGTCTGTGTGTGTGTATGTGTGTGTGTGAGAGAGAGAAAGAGAAAGAGAAAGAGAAAGAGAAAGAGAAAGAGAAAGAGAAAGAGAAAGAGAAAGAGAAAGAGAAAGAGAAAGAGAGAAGCAGCCCAGGTGAGTAGGGAGGGAAGGGGGAGGTAGAATTGTTTTTTTCCCCTTTCCCTGCCTGGGGTGGGGGAAAGGGGGTAAGAGATTGGATGTAGTGAAATGATTAATTTGTATTAACATTTTAAAAATATATTTTGTTACAATCATTATTTTTCTCTCTTTATTATGTTTATGTAACTTTGTACTTTATTATCATTATTTTTTATCTCTGTTAACATTTTTAATAAAATCTATTTTAAAAAAGTTACCTGTGGCTGTCGTAAACATATTTGTGACAGCTGCGGTTCATTTACTGCAGTGTTCTGCATATGTACGGGTGTGTGATGCATCCCATGCATGCGCATTTTACTTCTGCTTCTGTGGGAGGAACCACGTGGTCAGGCCCGCAGGCCAAAAGGTTTGGGTACTCCTGCTGTAGCAGGTAGCTGCCAGCCTGATTGGATGGAGTAAAGTAAAGACCATGTGTTTTGACTGAATGACCGATCCCCATCACCAATGCCTTTAGAATTATTTATCTAGGTGTGCATTTGAGCCTCTAGTCTTGTCTTGGCTCATTATAGATCCAGTTAAAGGACAAAGAAGATCTTCCTTTAAAATACACAATAGCTACTTCTCCTATTAGCTGGTGAAGAAACAATCAGGAGTTGCTTATCAGGCTGTCCCTGTTGTTCTTTCCTGACATTTTAGCTGGCAAACAGAGGCTTGGTTTTGCTAAGCTGAACCCCCTTGCAGCCTCAGCAGAATGGAGGATATGTGCATCTTTCTTACAATCCTTAAATCACTGTGCTGTTTTGAATTTGACATGGGTTTTAGACTCTTCTGTGGCTCTGCTGTTAGCTAAGTTAAGTCCAGTTTGTCTTAATGCAAAGTGTGATAAAAAGGAACCATGCCCTCACAGGAGTGTTGTGAAGGCAAATGAAATCATTATTGTACATTGAGAAATGCAACCTTAACTATTGTGGATTATGTTTAAAAGAAACCATACCAATTTCCTTCAAATGCCAATTCTTTCTCCTCATTTAAATCTGGTATGTTAAAGGTAAATATCGCCCTTGCTCGAAAGCCAGTCATATCCAATTTTTAGGGTTCAATACTCATCTCTGTTTATAGCCAAAGAGCCAGCGCTGTCTGTGTCTGGAAACTATTCCGTGGACATATGGCAGCCATGCCTCAACACCAGAGTGCACAGAACGCTGTTTCATACCTGTCAAGTTTTGGATTTGGAAATAAGGGGAATTTCCCAGGAAATACGGGATACTTGACAGGTATGCTTATCCTTTGCTGCCTTCCAATGGCGGCAATAGGGCATTGCAGTCTAATTAATACGGGATGACGGCAGGGAAGAGGGTAAAATAAGGGGTTTTCCCGGCCAATACGGGATACTTGACAGCTATGCGCTGTTTACCTTCCCACCAAAGTGGTCCCTGTTTATCTGTTTGCCATATTTTGCTTTTGAACTGCTAGGTTAGCAGAAGCTGGGACAGAGATGAAGTTCACTCTGTCATGCAGTACCCGGGAATTGAACTCCGACCTTCCAGTCAGTGAGTTCATCGTCTTAACTTGAGTCACCGCAGTCTCATTTAAATCAGGACCTAACTACAAAAGGGAAAGCAAGTACAGTAAATATAGAAGAGAGACTGAGAACAGTGATATCCCAGATCAGGTGTTTTACCTAAGAGCTCAGAACCTTAATGTTCAGCAGAAGAAACAAAACTGTATGTCTGGACTTAATACACTGGAACAAATAATGAGAGATAGAATTAACTCTTCTGTGCAGGAGCAGTCTAGGTCCAAAGGACAAACTTAAAACAAATACAGTACATTTCAGACCATTTGTTTGCTTTCAGAGATGCTTGTCTGCACAGACAGACAGTGTGATCAACTAAGATCATAGCATTTCAATGTGGTTGCGAGACCCATATATGTCTGCAAATATAAAACACCCGAAAGCCATGTTTATGCTAGCTTACTTAAGGTGTTTTGAATGGAGAAGACTGTTTATAGGGGAGCAACAGTAATACAGCCTTCTGTGGGTCAGGATAACAGGTAGGAGAAGCATTGCCCACAAAAGAACAAAAGCAAGAGTCATGAGACTATTCAGCAATTATGACTTCAATTCTATATGTTGTCGCCAGGAAATCATCCCCACTGATTTTAGCATGACTAGCTTAGGGGTAAAATTGTTGGGGTTGTTCTAAAAAAATAAATAAATGCATAGATGCAATCACTGCCTCAGTTACACACACTCACAAAACACTGACTGATTTCACAGTGATCTTAGCATCTTGTATGTACTCTTCCTTGTCATTATCTGTATTTTCATTTTCTTAAAAAAATCAAATTAAAAATGAATGCCAAAAAGAGCAAAAGAACATGGGCTCAAATCCCAATCCCAGACATTAAAGCCACTGAAAGGCAGATGGTAAAACAAGAACTCATTTTTCCAGATTTTGGGCACAGAAGGATTACTTTCATGTTTAAAAGTGCAACATGCATCACTCTGCACTTACTAGTGTTGAAGCTCATTTGCCACTGTTTTGCCCACTCCCCCAGTGTCAAGAGATCCCTCTGGAGCTCCTCACAATCTCTCACAGTCTTCACTACCCTGTATAATTTAGTGTTGTCAGCAAATTTGGCTACCTTGCTATTTACTCCTACTTCTAGATCATTTATGAAGAGGTTGAAAATCAGGGGTCCCAGTACTGAACCTTGGGGGACCCCACTCTTTACTTCCCTCCACTTGGAGAAGTGTCCATTTAGTGCTACCCTCTGTTTCCTGTCCCTTAGCTAGTTGCTGATCCAGGACAAGACCTGTCCCTTTATTCCATGACTGGTACGTTTATTCAAGAGCATTTGGTGCGGGACCTTGTCAATTGCCTTCTGAAAGTCCAGATAAACAATGTAAACTGGATCCCCCTTATCCACATGCTTGTTGACACTCTCAAAAAACTCCAACAGATTAGTGAGGCATGATTTGCCCTTGCAAAAGCCATGTTGGCTCTCCTTTAGCAGCGCCTTCTCTTCTATGTGCCTATTCTATCTTTTAGGATGGTTTCCATCACTTTACCTGGGACAAATGTCAAACTGACCAGTCGTTAATTTGCTGGATCACCCCTGGATCCTTTTTTGAAAATTGGTGTTACATTCACTACCTTCCAGTCATCAGGCACAAAGCCTGATTTGAGGGAAAGATTATATATTTTGGCTAGGAGATCAACAATTTCATCTTTAAATTCCCTGAGAACTCATGGATGGATGCCATCTGGTCCTGGTGATTTGTTAGCATTTAGTTTAACAAGACATGCAAGGACCTCCTCCCTGGTTATTTCTATCTGGCTTAATTCTTCCGTTTCCCTCCCTACGAAGATAGGCTCTGTTTTGGACATGTGGTCTCTGTCTTCTTCAGTGAAAACTGAAGCAAAGAATTCATTGAGTCTCTCTGCAATCTCTGTTTCCTCTTTAATAACCCCTTGCTTTCCATTGTCATCTAATGGTCCAATGGCCTTCCTAGTTGGGTTCTTACTTCTAATGTACTTAAAGAAATCTTTGTTATTTCTCTGAGTGTTTTTAGCTATACGCTCCTCAAAGTCTTGATTTGCTCTCCTGATTGTTGCCTTGCATTTCTTCTGCCAGAATTTATGTTTCTGCCTCCTGCCCTCATTTGGACAAGCCTTCCATCTTCTAAATGAGCTTTTCTTGCTTTTGATCACTTCCCAAACAGCTCCTGTAAGCCACATCGGAGTCCTCTTGGACCTGGCAGAGCCCTTTTTCCTTTTTGGTATGCATTCCAATTGGGCCTCTGTTATTATTTTTGTAAACAGCCTCCATGCCTCTTGGAGTGTTTGGACTCTCTCAATTTTCCCTTTCAGCTTCTTTTTTTACTAGTTTCCTCATCTTTGGGAAATTTCCTTTTTGAAAATTTAAGGTCTCTGTCTTAGATTTTATCAGTGACTTGCAGTCTATGATCAAGTTAAACATAATTGAGTTGTGGATCAGTCACACTAACATCTTGCACCAGATCCTGAGTATTACTCAGGATCAAGTCAAGGATTCTTGTACCTCTAGTTGGGTCTTCAACCATCTGTCCCAGGGACAATCATTTAGCATATCTAGCAACTTTATCTCTTTATCATGTGCTGAACAACAGTTCACCCAGTCTATGCGAGGGTAATTGAAGTCCCCCATTATAACCAGGCTTCCCTTCTTGGATGTCTCCTTTACAACATTCTCCAACTGCCAGTCTCCCTCAAGAGTTTGGGTCGGAGGCCGATAGTATATGCCTACTGTTAGACCATCCTTGTGCCCTGGTACTCTTACCCACAGAGCTTCTAATGGTGACTCCAAATTACCTAGATATTCCAATTCATACGATTTTATCATTTCTTTGACATACAAGGCTACACCACCTCCCATTTGCCCCTTCCTATCCTTCCTGTACAGTTTGTAGCCTGGGATAACTGTATCCCATTGGTTATCATCTGTCCACCAGGTTTCAGTGATGCCAATAATATCAATATTTTTATCTATTGCTAAGTATTTCAGCTCCCCTATTTTGTTCTGGAGGCTTCTGGCATTTGCATACAAGCATTTATATATGCTTTCCTGATACAGTCTTTTGAATCCAGTTGCATTGTTAGACTGCCTCTTGCATCCTTCTGCTAGAGTGCTGGTGACTAGCTCCATGCTCTGCTCAGTAATTTTTGCATTATCCTCACTACTCAAGTACACACTTTCCCGAACCGGATGCTACCCAGCTCCTGTCGGCTTTCCCCCAGTTATCGGTTTAAAAGCTGCTCTGCAGCCTTTTTGATGTTGAGTGACAGCAATCTGGTCCCATCATGGTTCAAATGCAACCCATCCCTCCTGAACAGATTTGGCTTGTCCCAAAATGTTTTCCAGCTGACTGGTTTTTCTCCTTTGAAGTCCAAATGTCACAAAACTGGAAAACAGGGTCACCTTCCAGCCTAAACCAACTGCAAGTTAGCAATAAACATTTGAGGCACTTGGTGTTCTATCCAAAAATGGATTTGGCTGCTTCCTCTAATATTAACTCCTTGCCTCTTCCTATAAGAATCCAGTCTGCATGTTGGTTATCATCTTGCATTCAATGTCAATAGTGAAAAAGAAAACAAACACACACAAACAACAATTCTTGTCTTTAGGTCAGTGGTGCCCAGACTACGGTCCATGGGCCCAATTAGGCCCATGCATCTCATTAATCCAGTCCGGGCTGAGAACCTGGGCTGAGAACCCGGGTCCTCTCTGGACCACCACCCACCCACCACCACTGCCTGATGTCAGTGGCGGCAATGATTGCGCTTTGTCCATGCTGCTCCGATCAGCCTCTGGCTCAGTCCCCTCGCTTCAGCAGTCTTTGGGACATGGATCGCTGCCTTGGGGAAATTTTTGGAGCATTCCCCACTTAAAAATCCATGGCACTAGGACAACCCCTTCGCGTGCCTGGGATGATGTCATCCTATGCGCACCAATGGGCTCTCCTAGCACCACAGATTTTGAAGTGGGGAGGGCTCTGAAAATTTCCCCAAGGCAGCAATCCATGTATCAAAGACTGCTGAAGCGAGGGGGCTGAGCCAGAAGCTGCTCAGAGCAGGGGGGACAAAGCATGAATGCCACCGTCACTGCTACTGACATCAAAGTGGTCAGCAACGGGAGCGCCCACCTCCGGCCCCTGCAGCTGTGTGTCAGGGGCGGGACCGGCCCGCACAGAAAAAGTTTGGGCATCACTGCTTTAGGTGCTCATGTGGCAAATGAAAAACAAAAACAAAAAAATCAACACAAGTAGAAGGGGGAACCTGTTGTTGATTTGCATGCTCATATTGAATTGTGTAACTTGCCACAATGGTTACCAACTAGTAAGGCTCTAGTGCATTAGACGCTCAAGCTATTGCATAATTAGGCATGCACTACAAAACACAACTGGTGCTTTATCAAGTTACTGTAGTAGCAATTTTGAATGTTGTGTCATGTGACTGGATTCTGGTCAATGACTAGCTGAATACTTCCCTATTCAAAGAACACCATGGATTTTATCCTTCCAGAGAATAATGATGGGTTGCATCCAACCAGTCTTCCATGTTACTTATCTGATAAATGCATAAATAGACATTGTTGTTCCTATTGCTTAATTTCCTATTCATTTTACCTTGATTGATCAGCTTTAGCAATATGTTCTTTTTACTTCTCATTATGTCACTGAAGTATTCCAGCTTTCTATACTTTCATTATTTTTGTTAGTTTTATTATTATTTTTCTTCATTCATTCATTCACCTTGCAACATTTTCACTGGTCATTCTGTTGATTCAAGAAATTCTTCACATTTTGCAATAAACCCCTACTTCAAATGCTTCTGCCATTTTTAAAAATATAGTAACTTAAGTAAAAGTACACAATTCTATACCATAAGGAACAGCCAAGAATACACTATTATTGATGTGTTGGCTTCATTACAGGGAGCAATTGAGTAGCAGGTAGAGTCACTGATTTAAAAAGGCTTAAAATACTTCAAATTTTCCTTGTTGGGTCCCATAGCTCTCCCATGGTGTCCATTTGCAACAAGGTTCTTGATTAGGCTGATACAACTCTTATTAATGGCTTTCTGTTCACTGCTTGCCTATTGCCGAATTATTTTATACAATCTCACTCTTCTTCATAAATTTATGGAATACCTTTCTAACAGAGTTGTGTTTGTGTGTGTGTGTGTGGGTGGGTGGTGGTGGTGGTTCTTTAATGATAGGCTGATTAGCATAATTCAATAGTGGAAACTGTTCATGGGTATGGAGATGAGCAATATATTGCCTCTCAGTAGCTGTAGACCAACATGCATTTAAAGAAAAGGGGCATTCTATTTCTTTTTTTAAAAAATGGCATCCTGGCCCTCAAACTCTTTCTGTCACTGCCACCTTTAGATGAAATGGAAAGAATCTGAAATATGTAGCTAGGCAGATAAACATTGACACTCTTTGCAAAACATCAAAATATCATGTATCCATGCTCCACCCACCCACCCACAAACATGCACTGAGAAACCCAGCTGATTCCTGGGTTTAAATTATAGTTGCTAAATTATTGTGACTAAAACAGCTCCCCTTTAAAAGAAAAAATTCTGTGGTTTAAACAGGTAGTGCTTATGTGTGTGTCTTCTGTTGCAAAAAGATCAGCAGAAACCCTTTTTAATGGGAGAAATGTTTTGCCAAGAAAAATGCATGTTCTCTTTATGAGCAGATTTATATGCTTTTAGAAAGTACAGTTGTTTACTACAGAAACTCAGGATAGTTTCAGACAAAGCTTTTACTGTGGTAGTTCCAAGCCTACTTTTCAGAATTGTATAGGGGCTTGTTGCTAATCTACGTTAAACATAGAAAGCCATTAAGGGGTTACTAAAATTTGAATTACACATTGTTATTGTCACCGTCAGCATCGGGTTGTTGTTGACGCACATTCATTCTTGGCTTTCCACCTTTTGTACCATCTTTTTTTAATCTGGAAAATACATGGGGGGGGGGGGGGAATCAGAATAGCTGCTAAGTGTCTTTTGCTTATTAGCATGACAAAAGCTTCATTTCAACTTCTTCAGTCTTTTGCAAGTCTTTTTTTGTATGCAGTGATTCAAAGGTAACAGGTCTTGTTATCTTATATCATGAAGGATTCCCTGCTCCTCCTTCATGAGGTTTGCATTTATACTCTTTGGGTTTGCTGTCACATCATTTTACCCTGAATGCTAAGAATGCTTTTATTTATCCTCCTGATTAAATATCTACCAGAAGAGAATAAATGTCAAGGATAAGAAGGGGTCAATCTCTGTCGTTCCAAAGCTGTCCTAGCAAATGGATTGATAAATGGATGCTTGCTTTGTGGACCAAGCATTTGTTTCTGACGCAAATAGGCTGAACTTCTGGCTCTCTGCAGCTGTGAGACAGAATGAATTATTAAATGTTCCAGCCAAATCCCAGTAACCATGTGTTGACTTGTGACCATCAATGGCTGAGAGATAGAAGCAGCTCCTTAGAAATCATCTCTTAGAGGTGGGGAGCTGCTTAAAGTAGGATCCTGCTTTATGAACAACCTGACTACTGGCAATGGGGGCCACCAGCTAGAGTGGCTCAAGAAGACTCAGAAGTAAACACATACCTGGTAGAGTTACTGCATGAGAAGAGTGCCTCTGAGACCAACATCCATTTTTATTATTGGAGCTGAGCTTGCAATCCTTTTATAGAAAAACTAACTCATGGCTTCCATTCCTCTGCATTTGTCATTCTGGCAGTCTAAATTAGGGTGCGGTAAGGGATATGTTTTTGTTATTCTTTAAAACCTGGCTGCCAATTTTTTTTGCAAAATTATGGCATGTTACCTCCAGAGCTCTACAAACAAACACTTGCATCTCTTATACTCAGTGTTGTTGGATTGGGGCCGTGAGGAGGCCCTTAGGATCCCGGAGGAGACTGGTCGAGGAATGACACGAGACAAGATGGAGCGAAGACCAGTGGTTTATTGAGGGAAAGACATCATCATATATAGGAATTCAAGGCAGCGTGTGGTAGAATTGTCATCTGACAGAAAATCATATCACCCATTTACCCGGGTTAATGGGAAATCTCTCTTGGGGAAGTTAATTAACTGGGGCAAACACTGACAGGGGAAATCCATTGTTCGGGGCTTACACCAAGGTAAATATGGCCTCTATTTGCACTAGAGCTTTGGCTGATCTGTGAGTCAGTAATTGCCTAATGCGTAACGGAGGTTAGCGATTTGCTTCTCTCAGCGGAATCGCTGGTCAGGTCATATGTGGGTGAATCAACCCTATGATTATTAATCCCCCCCCCCCATTTCCATGCTGGCAAGGGCCAGAGGCCAGGAGTCTGCTCGACTGGTTTGACCTCTGCCAGAGGCCGTTTGTGCCAATTGTGTATGCGGAATCCGCATCCCCCTTTTTCTGTTATTTATGGACTTGACAGGCGACCCTGCGCAAGAGGGGCATCAGCTGATGTATGGGAACGACGCTTCGGGGTTCCCCCCATGGGGGGCATCTCGATAGCAGCGAGGGAATACATTGCATGAAACAGCATCCTGCTATGCCCAGTATTATCACCCCCGCAACCACCTTGAGCGTTGTCTGGAGCCACCCCCATGGGAGCCATGACCACAAGGAATCCCACCACCCCCATGAAGAATCCTCCTTGATGTTCTTGACTAGGGTGTGGAGGTCTGTGAGCTGGCTCTGTACCTTACGGGTATTGTCTGTGAGATTAAAGCAACACATGCTGTGGACAGATTCGCAACCCAAATGATGTAACAACAGAAGGTAGTCAATAGCTGCTCGATTGTCTAGGATGGCATGGCGAAGCTCTGCCTGCTCCTGGTTGAGTAGCGCTATCACTGAGGAGGTATGGTTAATGGCCTTTGCTAATCTGCAAGCCAATTGACCAATTCTCCGAGTGTTGCCGACGGCTAAGCCTGGCACGCCAAGTATGCTGACTGCCAGCGAGACGTACTCAGCTGGACTCAGGACCCGAATGTTGCTATCACATGAGCTGTCTAACTGGGTGGCACGAGTGCGCCGTATGGGTGCAGAAACATTTGTGCTTGGAACAATCATATCCCTAGTGGGGAGTAACAATGTCAAGCGACTGATACAACATATGGAATCTGATACATTTGCGGGAATGTAGTTCCAAGTGTACTGATTGCATGTAAAGAACCAACCTGAAGGTAGGGTAACATGAGCATACATTGAACCAAGTGTCTCTGGGTTATTGCAAGTCCAGTTGCCGCGGCCAGCGTCAAGGCAGCGGCGTCGAGTCCGGCCGGCTGCGGAGCAGCCGGTCATTCGAGCACAAGTAGAGTTCGGGCTGACCGCCACTCAAGGGGTGTGGAGAGTGGCTGCATCAGCCGGCAAAGTCATAGTCAGCTGCATTCCCCAGCGAGCATATGCTGTGAAGCTCGTAGGGAGATACGGACCGAAAATCCGCCTCACCAGCCAGTCGCCATCCCGGGTGCATGCGTCCAGAGTGTGGCACACCGGGATGAGGCAGGTGCTCAACATTGAGGCAGAACCAATGTCCTGCTTCAGGCAAAAATCGGACTGGTTGACGAGACCCGCCAACCTTTCCCATAGATTGTAGTGCATCCGGGCAGAGAGATCTCCGCCTGGCATCAGATCGCTGGCCTTTAGTGATGCTGCCTGAACGCCTCCCCCCGCAAGTAGGGAGAGGGTCAGGATGATGGTGACTGCCATGGTGTTGGCATTGATCTGGGCAAAGACTGCAGCCACGAAGTTCTCCGGTGTCGGTTCCCTCTCCTCGCGTTGGAGGACGTCCCGGGCCTCACTGCAAAGGGTCTTGATCATCCCCCAGGTAATCTTCGGCGCTGTCGTCCGCAGTCGCCGCTTCTCGCACCGGGTCCCCTCGGTCAGGGTGAGGTCCTCCATCTCCGGGATCGGACTCGGGTCGGTCTGGGTCCACGCCATGTGGCTCCAAGTGAGGCTTAACGCACCGAGCTGGAATCCAAACGACACCTGTAGGAGACATAACTGCAGCATACCCTCTTCCCCAGGTTACGAGTGGCGCCGGGCCCCTCCAGGAAGGGTCCGGTGGCACCCGGTAACGGACCAGCGGTCGCGGGAAAGCTTCCGAACGGCTGAAGTGTTTCTCCTGCGGCATGCAATCGGAAAAAACATTAAGGTGATTGTACGTGAACAACACCTTGTTCAGACAATGCTGTGCCTGACCCTGTGACTTGGGGAGGGCTGGTGGCTCCCCCCTTTCTGTTTGTTTGTCAATGTAGGACTTGAGCGTCCGATTGACTCATTCCACAATCGCTTGTCCCTGCGGATTATACGGAACGCCAAAGGTGTGCTTAATATCCCAGGTGGCCCTGAAGGTGGCCAGCTGCCTGGAGCTATAAGCTGGGGCGTCATCGGACTTCATGTGCCAAGGTTCACCCTTGGCCATGGGAAAGGAGGTGCTGCTCCACATGGGGAGCTGTTTCTCCCTTCTGTGCTGTTGCCCAAACAAACTGTGGGAAGGTATTAATGCAAACATGCATGTACTGCCATTTGCCAAAATGTGGGGCATGTGTGAGTCCATTTGCCACACCTGGTTGGCCTCTGTCCCTCATGGGTTGACCCCCCCGCGAGGGCCCCCCTACTGCCCCTGCAGATGCAGACAGGAACGGACTATGCCTTGGGCTCGGGAAAGTGGCAGGTTGAACTGCCTTGCAAGTGCTTTGGCATTCTGATGAAAGAATGCATGACTCTGAATTGGAGTTGTGAGGAACAAACTCAGCAAGTTTTTGTCTGTCGCGGGAGTGATGTATGCTCCCGGTAGACTGTGAAGCAGATTCCTAACATACTGACTGTCAGTAATAATGTTGAGGTGCTCTTTGGCGAAGGTGCGCAAAGCAAGGTTCACTGCTGCCAACTCTGCCCGCTGCGCGGACTTCTGTGGAAGAGTTAGAAGCGTGCGCCAAGCCTGACCCTCCTGCCAAGTTAAGACACCGTACGTGCGACCCCCATCTTAAAAACTGTTCTGGCCCCCTGAAGTGGAACCAGCGAGATCAATTCGTACAAGGTGATTGTCTGCGTATGAAGCGAGACGGGTCTGGGGTCTTGTGGCAAACCTTGGCGCATGATGTGCCAGGCTTCCCTTGGGTAAATTTCTCATGAAGGCCCCCCTGCGCACATCCACCCATGGCGTACGTGCACACTTTTACTGGAGTTATTCTTGTGCACACTTTTACTGGAGTTATTCTTGTGCTCCTGTGAGAAGGGTGCCAGATGCTGGCTTAGCCTTTTGCCTGTGCTTAGACTAGCAGCAAAAAAAGGAAGGGGTGGCCTGAAAATGCCTGTATCTGACTGAAAGTGTGACCTGACTGCATTCTTAAAATGGTCCTAGGCCTTCCTGGCTAATGAGTGGCACTCTGCACATTCTCAGGAGCTCAGGGATTAATCCTCCCTTTGTGCTTTGGAGTTTGCGAAATGTGTCTGCTCACTAGAGAGGGTGCTGTGGGCCAGGTGCCATACTTAAAATGACCGACTAAGACTTATTAAAGACAAGCCAACTATGACGTGCCAGCTGTAAGGAAATAATACCCAAAAATGAAAAGACACACAAGTTAAACATTTCCAGCAGGGAGTTCCACTGGCGAAAGGGGGAAAGGAGGAAAGACAAGTCAGAAGTTAGCACAATGAGAATGCAACAACTCTTATCATAACAAAATCAGATTAGGTCAGATAATTAAGACCGCTGGCTGGGATATTTCTTTTAAGGGATCCCTACCAGTAATTAACTCTGGACCCTGTGAAAGGAAGCAATTTAAGACTGTAGAAATAAATAAATTGGTTACTATTAAGGCCTGGAGAGGAGTTTTGTTCCTGTAAAAAGGTAATGATTAAGCATTTTCTGAATATACAGAGCGCAAGAATGTTTGCGTGCTTTTTCCTGTGAAAGGGGTACAATGAGTGAGTTACTTTTACACAGATTAAAGTCAAAATACCAGAACAGTGTCTTTCTTAAGAGAATGAAGGAGAGTTAGAACGATTCTCAACCCGCGGCCAGATGTGGGTAAGTGGGCCAGATGCGGCCCATGTTGCTCTGCCACTACCTCCACCAAGCCAAGAAGGGCTGTGTGGCGAAGGAAGGGCAGGATGACTGTCCGGACCCCCAGAGCTGCCTGAGGCCCCGGAACTTGGCCCCTGACTTTAAAGGGTTGAGAACCGAGGTTACAAGATGATAACACAGTACACACATGAAGACAATGCAATTCTCTCACTCCTAGTGAGATACGTGACTCCAAGACGCTAAGCGACATTCAGACACCTTGAAACACAGAGATGGGGGTTTGAGGAACACAGACGTAGGGAGGGGCCCCATAGTTTATGATTTAGTGAGGAAAACTCATAGAAGTGATTTTTGTTTTCAGATCGTGCTTCTGAAAAGAAAAATCTGTTTTCCTGAGTGGCACGGATTGCAAAACCGGTTTCCAAGAGTGACTTAATCCTTTGACAAAGAAAAAAGTCTCAAGAGAAGAAGGGGGGGTCACCCTGCCCTATTGCAGGTTAGTATCCCCCCCTCCTGCTTTCGCTGCCCTTAAGCTGCTAAGCAGGCAAGGCAAAGGGGCTTTGTTCACCATGCTTTCTCAAACCTTAAATAGTTCCTGCCCATGAGCAGAGTGCAAACTGTTTAACACATATTTCACAGTGACATTACCACGCGGTTACACACAAGGAACACTTTTTCAATCATACTGTGGTCATAGAGACAAGGCTTTTGCAATCATACACAGTTCTTGCAGTCATACATTCAGTGGTGCACCATGCATACACACATTTATTTACGCATTCGCACATTCCTCCCCTGATCTGCAGTGTTCTATCCTACACATGAGGAGATGGCTTATACACAGCTGGCTATTTACAACCATCTGGGTGCTTCTACTTAGGGGTGAGTTTCTCTGGGCTACTCCAAGGCAAGACAAGTAGGTTCTGCCTGTGCCTTGGGAGAGCTCGGGGTACTATTGCTGGGATGGTTCCTCTGGCATAGCCAGGGCGATGGCTGCCTCCTTTCTAGCTGGGCCAGATTTCCGGATCTCGGTGCTGCCTCACGCTCCAGTGCCAGCGTGGCCATTTGGTATTCGGACAACCTGTTGAAGATCTGCCTGGTCTAGATTGGCATTCTCTTCTAAGGTGTCTCATTTTTCCACACTGGAAGCAGGTGCCTTGGGGTTTTGGCACTGCTCTGCGCCTGAGTGTGGTAATGGGTCTGCTCTGGAACCCTGCGTGGCCAGGGGCCGTGCAGATTTCCATGAGCAGTGGGCGCTGAGCAGCCCTGCCTGAACGTGTGTCTGCCTTCAGATAGGCTGAACACAGCAGTTGGGCGCTAGCTAATTGTGCCACTGGCAATTTCCCTGTGAATGGATCTTCCTCACCCATGCGCTGAATGGAGTTCTTAATTGGCAGGGAACTTGTAACTGTCAGAGAAGCGCCAGGGCCTCTCATGCCATGAATTCCTTCAGTGACGTCTGCAGCTGTCACTGAGGGAATGCTCCCTACACTGCCCTGCTTAAGCTGAAATGATGGATAGAGACTCCTTGGGGCTGATGGTTCTGACTGCACTGGGGGTTTCTGGGTCTCTATCCGGACTGGGTCTTCCTCTGCTGAGAGTTTCCTACATTTGCTCCATGTGCGAGTTACGCCATCTGGAGCTCTCGGGGGTTGCTGAATGCAGACTCCTATCTGATCCCAGAGCTGAAGGGATAACGTACCTACTTCTGGGTAAAGCAGGCAGTGTTCCCTCAAGAACACCAAAAGCCACGCTAGTTCTCCACTGTGAAAGCTTATCTGATATACCCTGGCCAGGATTTTGAATTCATCCTCATGAATTCTTTGGCTAGCGGACGGACGTTGCCGCTGAGGACAAGTCCCCATATTACCTGCGGGGGTCCTTTGAAGTCTCCTTCTCGGGACGATTCGACGCATCTGTAGTTCAGGCAATAGGTTTTGCGTGACGAATCTCTGGGTAGAGCTCGGAGCGTGGACTGCCGCCACGGGCCCTCGGTGGCCTCTGCTCTGTCAGGGGTTCACAGCCGACCCTGAGCGGTACGCGTTTTTCCGTGCTGTAAGCCGTCGCGATAGCCGGAGCAAGCTGTAGGATGCCTCTCTGAGATGCCTCGTCGCTGAGCTGTCTTCCCGATCGGCTGGCTTACCGACCGGGCTGCCGCGCTGTCCTCCGGGATGATCGGACACGGTTCTAGCATAGAACCGGACCGCGTTGATCGCTTACTCTCGGGTAAGATCACGTCCCTGGTCACCAGATGTTGGATTGGGGCCATGAGGAGGCCCTTAGGATCCCGGAGGAGACTGGTCGAGGAACGACACGAGACAAGATGGAGCGAAGACCAGTGGTTTATTGAGGGAAAGACATCATCATATATAGGAATTCAAGGCAGCGTGTGGTAGAATTGTCATCTGACAGAAAATCATATCACCCATTTACCCGGGTTAATGGGAAATCTCTCTTGGGGAAGTTAATTAACTGGGGCAAACACTGACAGGGGAAATCCATTGTTCGGGGCTTACACCAAGGTAAATATGGCCTCTATTTGCACTAGAGCTTGGGCTGATCTGTGAGTCAGTAATTGCCTAATGCGTAACGGAGGTTAGCGATTTGCTTCTCTCAGCGGAATCGCTGGTCAGGTCATATGTGGGTGAATCAACCCTATGATTATTAATCCGCCCCCCCCCCCAATTTCCATGCTGGCAAGGGCCAGAGGCCAGGAGTCTGCTCGACTGGTTTGACCTCTGCCAGAGGCCGTTTGTGCCAATTGTGTATGCGGAATCCGCACAGTGTTCCTCTGCACCAAGCACCTCTTCCAAATTTCAGCTTTGAATTTTTGTCATGGCAAATATGTTCTTAATCACTAAACCATTGCCTTTTTCTTCCTTCCCCCACCTGATTGTATTTTCAGCACCCGTTAGGTGAGCCTGTGTATAGCCTGCAGTATTATCTTCTGTTCATCTTATTTATCTCACCTAAATAAATGGAAAGGTTTGTCAGCACCTGAGCTTGAAGGAAGCCTCCACACTCTTTATATAGCTTCCTAACCACAAGGAGTAGTAGATGTGATTTATTCTCATCATTGTATTAGTGGTGGTCAAGCACTTCTTCAACATGGGGAGGGGAAGAAATGTTATGCCTGTTGGCAATTTGTGTGTTTAGTCATTGCTACTTTCCAGTTCTACATTTGTTGATGCAACAAAGGGCTGCATGAAGCACAGTTTCTGCACTCTGGAGAATTGCTCTGCCAGGCGCCATATTTGGCACCATTGGTTCCTAACCTCATGTCCCCAGATGTTTTACTGACTTCTTGGTTTGATTTTTTCATGCCACCCATGAGACTAAATTGTCATTCGGTGTGGTGTACATACAGTTATATAAATACAATAAAAGTACAAAATATCATCATGTAAATTAAATATTCGAAATGAAAATCTTACAGTGTATGTATACAGTACTTTTTAAAAAAATAATGGTTGTGGTAAATGTAAACCCCAAATGGTGCTAAAGCAACCAGGGCAAAATATCAGTAAACACTTTTAAAAAGTTCAACTTTAGTCAGTTTATAGGATGTAGCAAGGGTGGAGGCTTGCTGAACATGCAGTGGTAGGGAGTTCCATAATGATGGTGCCACCACCAAGAAGACCCTACTTCTATTAGAAATCTTACTAACCTCCAGAGAGGTGGGCAACTGCAGTACACACATTTGGCAACACCTGGTTATCTGGGCTGGGTTCATTGGATATATATATATAAATAAATAAAAAAACACTCCTCAAGATAACAAGGCCCAAATCTGTTCAGGGTTTTATGGGCTAGAACCAAAACCTTGAATTGGGCCCAGAAGATTATAGGTGGCAAATCTGAAGGAGGACTCCTCTCCTCCTCCAGGTCATACTCATGTTTCTGTGTTTTATACCAGGCCAGCCCTCAGCTCACCCACCAGATCATAAATCAGCTGGATTGTGTTATTGGCTAACCTGGCATAGCTATCCTGCCTGTGACAGCCACTATGTATTTAAGGCCACTATGGCTTTAATGCCTCCATCTAGCCTATGCAGACTACCAAAAGCATCCTTATTTTACAAAAATACATTCTTTTTTTTCTAGGGATGGCTCTGTGTTAAATCCAATTTGTCAGTCCTAATTAGAGTGAGCCAGTTGAACAATTGGGAATTATTTGGTCAACACTTACTTGATACATTTTACATTTTTGTTTGCACATGGATATCCTGCTTATACTTCAGTGAGGTTATGATGATGTACGTGGTTCAATTCCTTCCCACACTATCCTCATAATAACATGCTGTCAACTGCTGAGAGACAAGGACTGGTTTACCATCCTTCACTGAGTTTCATGGTCAAGTAGGGATTTGAATCCAAGGCTCTGGAGTTCAGCACAACCCTAGACATTATACCACATTGGCTGTGATATAAATCCCACCAATTCAGTGGGTCAGTTTATTTGCAGTTTATTTGTGTTTTATTCCAGGATGCTGGATATACTTAGATGAATGAAGGGGAAACCCAAATAATACATTTCTGAAGTAATTCAAAATTAAATAGGTACACCTGTTGTATGGATTAAGAGCATAAGTGGAAATGTGTATAGTGTCAAAAATACTTCAATACTGTCATATTTGTCCAGACTGTATTCTTTTTCTACCCCTCCTTCCTTCATAGAGCAAATCTATTGTTGTCTTCCAGGTGGACTGCTATGACTCAGTACAAGGAAATTTCTATAACTATGGGGCTCTCACTATTCATGGTGACGAGTATATACCCTTCCAGAAATACGCTGGGAAGTTGCTCCTCATTGTAAATGTGGCCACCTACTGAGGACTCACAATGCAATATTTTGGTAAGAACCCCCCCCCTCGCCTGGAAACACACCGCACATAGGTCCATTTCTACCATCAAAAGTGCTAGACATTCAGCAAATGAAAGGATCTTCAGGAATCTTTGCCTCTTCATTTTGGAAGTATCGGAACTGGCCAAGATTGTTTGGTCAGAGTGGAGTATTCCACAATACTTTCATCTTTTTTTATTGCATCACAGAGTCCAGGGATGAAAGAAGTTGGAATTCAGACCCTGGCATACCAATATAACTAGATTTTGCACATGTGCTGTGGTTTATCACTCCATCCATAATGACATATAGTGTTCTTTTGTGTGTGCGGGTGATTTACCCAAGCTTCCAGAAGCAGGGGGGCAGAGCCACACCAGGCTCTTCCCTGAACTGTGACTCATAGGGGCAGAGCCACACTAGCCTTTAAAAGCTCTGAGCTCATTCAGGGTCAGCCCTTTTGATTCCGCATGTGCTCTTAAGCAGAGCTGCTGCTGAGGAGAGCCAAACAAAGGAAGTGAGCACTGGTAAGTTTTGCAGTTGGAGTAGAGCTGCTTTAGAGGCCCGAGCGCCTAACGGCGCGCGGGATCTCAAACTAGGAACAAAGGAAAAATATAGTCTTACTAGGTAGAAAGGTAGTAAACGTGTACATTTTTGAGGCCCAGAATACTGCACTTGCTAAAATGGATTCTGAGGGAACAGCTGTAGTTACCTGCAATACTTGTGCCATGTTTGTGTTCTTGCCAAAGCATATGGAGAACTATGCTTGCAGCAAGTGCAAGCTGGTTGCACTACTAGAAGAGAAGGTCCAGCAGCTAGAGGCCCGCATATCTAACCATCAACAAATTAAGGAGCTTGAGCTGTTCTTGGACAGAGCGGAGCTGACTATGCTGGACAAAGAAGAGACAGGGCACAGTGCTGAGGGAGAAGTCCCTTCACTAACTCAGGAGGGAGATGGTTGGATGAATGTGACTCAAAGGAGGAGAAGAGTAGGGGATCACTCTGAGAGTCTGAAATTACAGAATAAATTTGAGGCTCTTTCCCTCATCACACCTGATGAGGAACACACAGAGGAACAACTGGTTCCACCTGATGATCTCTCCTTCATCACACTTGATGAGATCCAGGAAGATAAACAACAGGAACAAACTGAGGTTCTCTCCCTTAATATGATTGATGAGGTGCATATAGATGAACAGATTGCAGGAGAGAGGCTCCTTGTACTAGGCGATTCAATAATTAGAAATACAGAGAAATGGATTTGTGATGCACATGATAACCGTATGGTGACTTGCCTGCCAGGTGCAAAAGTTGCAGACATCACAAGAAATCTAGATAGATTGTTAGAGAGAACTGGGAACAAGCCAGTTGTCATGGTACACGTTGTTACCAATGATGTTGGGAAGGCCAAGCGATCTGTCCTGGAAGCCAAATTCAGGTAGTTAGGAAGAAGATTGAAGTCCCGGACTTCGAAGGTAGCATTTTCAGAAGTACTGCCTGTCCCTCGTGCAGGACCTACCAGGCAGGCAGAGCTCAGAAGCCTCAATGCGTGGATGAGGCGGTGGTGTCGAGAGGAGGGCTTCAGATTTGTCAGGAACTGGAGAACATTTTGGGACAAGCCAAATCTGTTCAGGAGGGATGGGTTGCATTTGAACCATGATGGGACCAGATTGCTGGCACTCAACATCAAAAAGGCCGCAGAGCAGCTTTTAAACTGATAACTGGGGGAAAGCCGACAGGAGCTGGGCAGCATCCGGTTCGGGAAAGTGTGTACTTGAGTAGTGAGGAGGATGCAAAAATTACTGAGCAGAGCAAGGAGCTAGTCACCAGCACTCTAGCAGAAGGATGCAAGAGGCAGTCTAACAATGCAACTGGACTCAAAAGACTGTATCAGGAAAGCATATATAAATGCTTGTATACAAATGCCAGAAGCCTCCGGAACAAAATAGGGGAGCTGGAATACTTAGCAATAGATAAGAATATTGATATTATTGGTATCACTGAAAACTGTACAGGAAGGATAGGAAGGGGCAAACGGGAGGTGGTGTAGCCTTGTATGTCGAAGAAGTGATAAAATCGTATGAATTGGAATATCTAGGTAATTTGGAGTCTGGGTAAGAGTACCAGGCCACAAGGGTGGTCTAACAGTAGGCATATACTATCGGCCTCTGACCCAAACTCTTGAGGGAGACAGGCAGTTGGAGAATGTTGCAAAGGAGGCATCCAAGAAGGGAAGCCTGGTTATAATGGGGGACTTCAATTACCCTCACATAGACTGGGTGAACTGTTGTTCAGCACATGATAAAGAGATAAAGTTCCTAGATATGCTAAATGATTGTTCCCTGGGACAGATGGTTGAAGACCCAACTAGAGGTACAAGAATCCTTGACTTGATCCTGAGTAATACTCAGGATCTGGTGTAAGATGTTAATGTGATTGATCCAATAGGGAACAGTGACCACAACTCAATTATGTTTAACTTGATCATAGACCGCAAGTCACTGATAAAATCTAACACAGAGACCTTAAATTTTCAAAAAGGAAATTTCCCAAAGATGAGGAAACTAGTAAAAAAGAAGCTGAAAGGGAAAATTGATAGATTTCCAAACACTCCAAGAGGCATGGAGGCTGTTTAGAAAAACAATAACAGAGGCCCAATTGGAATGCATACCCAAAAGGAAAAAGGGCACTGCCAGGACCAAGAGGACTCCGGTGTGGCTTACAGGAGCTGTTCGGGAAGTGATCAAAAGCAAGAAAAGCTCATTTAGAAGATGGAAGGCTTGTCCAAATGAGGGCAGGAGGCAGAAACATAAATTCTGGCAGAAGAAATGCAAGGCAACAATCAGGAGAGCAAAGCAAGACTTTGAGGAGCGTATTGCTAAAAATACTCAGAGAAATAACAAAGACTTCTTTAAGTACATTAGAAGTAAGAACCCAACTAGGAAGGCCATTGGACCATTAGATGACAATGGAAGGCAAGGGGTTATTAAAGAGGAAACAGAGATTGCAGAGAGACTCAATGAATTCTTTGCTTCAGTATTCACTGAAGAAGACAGAGACCACATGCCCAAAACAGAGCCTATCTTCGTAGGGAGGGAAACCGAAGAATTAAGCCAGATAGAAATAACCAGGGAGGAAGTCCTTGCATGTCTTGTTAAAATAAACACTAACAAATCACCAGGACCAGATGGCATCCACCCACGAGTTCTCAGGGAACTTAAAGATGAAATTGCTGATCTCCTAGCCAAAATATATAATATTTCCCTCAAATCAGGCTTTGTGCCTGATGACTGGAAGGTAGCCAATGTAACACCAATTTTCAAAAAAGGATCCAGGGGTGATCCAGGAAATTACTGACCTGTCAGTTTGACATGTGTCCCAGGTAAAGTGATGGAAACCATCCTAAAAGATAGAATTAATAGGCACATAGAAGAGAAGGCGCTGCTAAAGGAGAGCCAACATGGCTTTTGCAAGGGCAAATCATGCCTCTGTTGGAATTTTTTGAGAGTGTCAACAAGCATGTGGATAAGGGGGATCCAGTTGACATTGTTTATCTGGACTTTCAGAAGGCTTTTGACAAGGTCCCACACCAAAGGCTCTTGAATAAACTTACCAGTCATGGAATAAAGGGACAGGTCTTGTCCTGGATCAGCAACTGGCTAAGGGACAGGAAACAGAGGGTAGCACTAAATGGACACTTCTCCAAGTGGAGGGAAGTAATGAGTGGGGTCCCCCAAGGTTCAGTACTGGGACCACTGCTTTTCAACCTCTTCATAAATGATCTAGAGGTAGGAGTAAAAAGCAAGGTAGCCAAATTTGCTGATGACACTAAATTATACAGGGTAGTGAAAACTGTGAGAGATTGTGAGGAGCTCCAGAGGGATCTCTTGACACTGGGGGAGTGGGCAAAACAGTGGCAAATGAGCTTCAACATTAGTAAGTGCAGAGTGATGCATATTGGGGCAAAAAACCCCAATTACATTTATAAACTGATGGGGTCTGAACTCTGAACCAGGAAAGGGACCTTGGTGTCCTGGTGGACAGCTCAATGAAGGTGTCAACCCAATGTGCCTCAGCAGTGAAAAAAGCAAACTCAATGCTAGGGATCATTAGGAAGGGTATAGATAATAAGTCAGCAAGTGTCATTTTGCCTCTTTATAAATCTATGGTGAGGCCCCATCTGGAATACTGTGTACAGTTCTGGTCGCCATACCTCCAGAAGGATATTATGGAGTTGGAAAAAGTGCAGAGGAGGGCAACCAAAATGATTAGGGGACTGGAACACCTTCCTTACCATCTGAGGCTGCAACGGTTGGGCCTTTTCACTCTTGAACGACGGCGTCTAAGAGGTGACCTGATTGAAGTTTATAAAATAATTCACGGTGTGGACAAAGTTGATAAGGAAAAACTGTTTTCCCTATCGCATAACACTAGAACTAGGGGACAGTCCATGAAACTTTTGGGTACTAGTTCTCAAACAAATAAGAGAAAATACTTTTTCACCCAGAGGATTACTGGTCTATGGAACTCCCTGCCAGAAGAAGTGATGACTACTGTCAGACTTGACAGCTTTAAGAAAGGATTAGACAAGTTCATGGAGGACAAGTGTATCAATGGCTATAATTATGGATACTTAAGGACAACCTCCGGGTTGGAGAGATAGGCAGGATATCTCTCAATGTCATTTCCAGGGAATCCTAAACAGGTGAAGGCATCTCCTTGGGAATACCCTGAAGGAAATGGTGAGCCACTGTGTGAGACAGAATGCTGGACTGGATGGGCTGTGGCCTGTTCCAGCAAGGCTGTTCTTATGTTCTATTTGTCCAGGGAGTCAAGGAATGAATGAGGCAACCTACAGCCCTTTCGCCAAATTAAAATTTATGGGATATTTTTGGGGAAAGCCAGGTCAGTTGAAACTGGCATTGTTAAGCCAATATAAGCTTGCAATGCAATATATTTCATGACATCAGCAGCCCCAATATTCAAGAACTGTAAGAAAACCAGTCTTTTTAAATGAAATTTTTACTGAATGTTTGGAGGTAATTTGCTCCTTTATTCATTACTGCTTCATCTTGCCTTCTTCAGGTTGACTTTGTCCTAGGGAGCCTTGAGGCTCATGAAAATTCCTAAGGAAAACAGGAGACTCACATTTATCCTTGTATTTGTCTGCCTTGCAGAACTGAATGCACTACAAAATGAACTGGGGCGTTACGGATTAGTCATCCTTGGCTTCCCAAGCAATCAATTTGGACAACAAGAACCTGGAGACAACCAAGAAATCCTTCTGGGGCTGAGGTGAGCATCTCCTTTCAGCGGGTGGCTGGTTATTTCCCATAATGTGAATACTGTAGCTTCAGGCCATCCTAGTTCTCCTCACCAGGACTGAGTCTCCAGCAAGCCTTTGCTCCAAGTCCAACTTCTTCACCTGCTGTTCTATCATTTACTGCTAACAACCTCTTATGCGAGAAGCAGAGGGTGGGGACAGGTCAAGGGCTCTAGGATCACATCCTTTTGTTGTCCATAGATATCTACCTTTCCTCCTTCTGAAAATAAAGTAGACAAACAAATGTATACTCTCCCTCTCCCTGGATCATATTTACTTGTGCTTGGCTGTGAGAAATGCATTGCTATAAGTTGGATAGTAGAATTTGGAAGACAGAGATGGGACTGAGTAGACCAGCAGATGTTGGTAGGCTTTAGCTCCCATCATCCTCCACCCTGGCTATGTTGTCTGAGCTGATGGCAATTGAGGTCCAACATCCTGGGGTCATAAAGGTGATGTGTGATAGAACCTGATTAGAAGCTGTGGAGAACAAGAGATTCCTCCTTGCTGCCACCCCTCTGTGGGGGGAAAGCCCTCTAACTTTCCCTCTTATGTTTTAGGTATGTCAGACCTGGAGGAGGCTTTGTCCCTAATTTCCAGCTCTTTCAGAAAGGAGATGTAAATGGGGAGAAAGAACAGAGGGTTTTCACTTTCCTAAAGGTTTGTATCAGCAGCATATTTGATCAGTGGTGGGCTAAAAAAATTACTACCATACTGTGGGCGTGGTATGGTGGGCGTGGCCAGGGGAAAGCCCTGCATTGCAACTGAATTAGGGCTACTTTATTTCAAAACTTGGATGGGCGAGGTGAACCAGAATTTTTATTTATTTATTTATTTATAATTCAAATTTCTATGCCGCCCAATCAGGTGAACCCAACTCAGGGCGGCTCACAACAGGATTAAAACATACATATTAAAAACAATTAAAACCCCAACATACCAACCCACCTATCAAAAACTAACCACATTAAAACTGCCCACATTAAAAATATGGGGAGGCTTCATTTTATAAGCCAAAAGGCAGGGGCCACTCTTCAATCCGGGCCCCACACCTGCCCCACCAACCAGGTTTTTAATTCTTTTCTGAAAGGCAGCAGCTCCGTCTGCTCCTGCAACTCTATTGGCCGGAGGTTCCACAAGGCCAGTGTGGACACGGAAAAGGCCCTCCTTCGTGTGCCACAGAGGTGAGCCCCTCTGGCACATGGAACAATTAGAGAGCCCCTCCGGTCCGCTCTGGTTGGATGGACAGACACTCTTGGGATGATGCGGTCTCTTAGGTATCCTGGCCCACTACCATGTAGGGCTTTAAAGGTCAAATCCAGAACCTTGAATTATACCCGGAGACAAAATGGTAACCAGGGCAGCTCCCGAAGCAATGGTGAGGCACGAGCATAACGTCCGCACCCCATCACCACCTGGGCTGCCGGATTCTGCACCAGCTGTAGCCTCCGAATGTTTGTCAAGGGCAGCCCCATGTAGAGCGCATTGCAATAATCTAGCCTGGAGGTCACCAGAGCATGTGTGACCATGAGCAGGGAGTCCCGGTCCAGGAGTGAACGTAACTGACGGATGATGCGAAGCTGTGCAAAAGCCCTCCTGGCCACTGCCGCCACCTGATCTACAAGTAGCAGTCCCGAATCCAGGAGGACCCCTAAGTTGTGTACTGGGTCTGTCTGAGGCAAACCAGCCCCATCCAAGACCAAAGTTGGCAGCTCCCTGGATAGCACGGGACCCCCTATCCATAGCCACTCAGTCTTGGAGGAATTCAATTATAGCCCATTGTCCCCCATCCAGACCTCAACAGCTTCCAGACATCTGGATAGGACATTGACCGCATCACTGGGGTCCCCACGGGCCGAGATGTACAGCTGGGTATCATCAGCATACTGATGCTACCTCACCCCATGGGAACAGATAATCTCGCTCAGCGGCTTCATGTAGATGTTGAATAGGAGAGGAGAGAGTACCGAGCCCTGAGGCACCCCATAAAGTAGGGGCTTAGGGCTGGACCTCTCACTCTCCAACCACACCGACTGGGTCCGGCCCTCCAGAAATGAGCAAAACCAGGATAACACAGTACCCTAGATCCCCAATCCTTTGAGCCATTCCAGAAGAATACCATGGCCGCTGAGAAGTCAAGAAGGGCAAGGACCGATAGATTGCCACTGTCCCGCTCCCACCAGAGATCATCTGCTACCAGTTCTGGTGAACTGGGGCGAACCTGCTGAATCTCACCACTGTATTTGATTTTGTGACCTCACTTCCTGGCCTGTCAGATAAGAGTCCTATTCTACCCTCGGGGCAGGCTTAGGTGTCCTTTGCTTCCAGGGTGCAGAAAGCTAAATTTGAAGAAGAAAGACCTCAGTGCATGGGAACACACTTTGTTCACTCCATCATAACTTGTAAAAAACAAGGCTCCTGATGGCATGGAGAAGATGCACAGGTAGAGGTCCATGTCATATTCTGATTCTGCTTTCTATAAGTTGATGAGCTAGAACAGGAAGGGAAGGGCTATGCTGTTCTGCTCTCTTTTTCATATGTTGATATCAACCATTTTAATGAATGCCTTAGTAAGTTTAGAACAGATAACACTGCTCGAGGGATTCTACCATTGGCAGAGGTGGGAGACATAAATGAACTCTTCACTTCTGCACTGCCTGAAAAACTACTTTGGGAGTTTAGGAGATCCCCCTGTACACCATTTATATATGGTGGGCTGTGGGTGGACAAGAGCAACAATAGATTGCCACTTCTTCTTCTGGTAACTGAAGTATCCACTCCAGGGGATATCTCCTATGAATCGAAGGAATGTGGCAGATCAACTCATCATCCCAAACAAAACCTTTTATGTATGTCACCCTGAATCGGTGTATGCTGAGTGGGGGGCATACAAATTGAATAAATAAAATAAAATAAAATAAAATGCAAGCTCCGCCCGGCACAGGAAGTCGCCGCCAGAGGACTTCCTGTGCTGGGCGGAGTTTGCATCATTGGCTTGGTTCCTAGCGCGGAACCAGGAAGTTGCCTGGCCATGCGTTCAAGTGGCCCAGCGAAGTGAGGACGCATCAGAAAATCATCTGGACGGAGCAAGATGCCTCCAAACAGCCTTCCACCACACTGGTAAGTGACAGAAGCAGTTTGTTTGGGGGGAGGCGCCACGGTGGGTGCATGCAGACCCACCCTCCAGCCCTCCAGGGGGAGCTGCCACGCGCTTGGCCAGTTCTCCCCCTGGAGGGCCAGAGGGTATGTGCATTGCATACCCACCTGCCGGCCCTCCCGGGAGAGAAGCAGCCACGTGCTTGGCCAGTTCTCCCCCCGGATGGTGTGTGCAGACAGCTCCGGACAACGTCCCAACAACTCTATCCGGTCCATCAATTTTCTGAAAATTGCTGGACGTTGTCCGGATATGATGTTATCAGGACTGGACATTATCAGGAGTTCCACTGTATTCAGAGTCAGATGGAAAGATCATTCTTGATTGACTTAATTCCAGCAACAAACAGCAAGACCTATTTTTCTCTCTTGGTAGAATGCCTGTCCGCCTGTTGTGGAAAACTTTGGTGACACGAAGAAACTTTTCTGGGAACCTCTGAAGATCCATGACATCAAATGGAACTTTGAGAAATTTTTGGTTGGGCCGGACGGGAAGCCTGTGATGAGATGGTATCATAGGACAAATGTCGCCACGGTGAAGAATGACATCCTGAGATACATGAGGAAGCAGAACATGTTGTATGGGTAGAGTGCATACAGTCATGGAGAAATGAGATACAGTGGAACCCCGACATAGAAACGGTTCAACTTACAAAAAAAATCAACTTACAAATAGAAATCCTGGCTAAAAAAAATTTGACATACAAATTTCTAATAGGAAAAATTCAACGTACAAAAAATACGGTGATATCTAGTGGCTTCTTCTGGTAATGCAATGTGTTTTTACATACACATTTTTCAACATACAAATAACCTTGTGAAAAGGAAAAAATTCATATGTAGAGGTTTTACTGTAGTGAGAAGGAAGGGGGGGAGCCTGTTGCTTTATCCACAACTACACCTTTTCTCAGAAACCACACACAAGGGATTCCTCTTCCCTTCGTCAAAGCCACAATATTTTTAAGACATAGTAGGGGTAGGCATTTGTGGGTTCTTGAGATATACTTGGCCTACACTTCTAGTGAGCCTTGTCATCAAGAAAGTGACAATTGCATTCCAAGAATATCTGGGAAGGCGTGACAGTGATAAAAATTTGCTCACCTCCAATCCAGAATGCTCCTTAATGTATTTAACAGGTTTTCTGCTCACTACAAAGTCTGGGTTGTTGCACAGGGTGATGATACCAAAATATCAAGCTCACTTGAAACGTTACCTGACATGCAATGGGAAAATTTAGAGCTTTTTTCAGTCATTCAGACTTCTTCTTTAACTTCCACATTTTTCAAGTAGAAATGTGTCTGTACTCCTTCTAACTTGAGATATCCTTTAATAACCCATTGCACCCAATTGCCATGATTAACAAAGCCAATTTCAACACTTACAAAAGTCCTCCTTTTTTGGCTTCATCCTGATAGGATATTGTGACAGTAAAACTACAGGGAGGCTCTTGGTAAATATTCAGGCAACGGTGTACTAAGAAAACTTTAGCCTTCGGGTATTATAAACCAAGTCACACTCAATTTCATTTGAGTAATCAAGAATCCTATAGCATCGAAACAAAGATATGTTTATGGAAGAAGAAAAAGCTTTCTTTGACTCAACTCTGCACTAAACCCTTCTTCTCTAGCATGGCTCCTGCCGGCACACATTCTCAGTTGTGAACAATCAATTGCTAATGATCTGGGCCATACTGCGCTTATTGGGAACAGACAAATCCCTTAGGAACAGATGGAGTAATTATTTTGAATAGTTCTGGATAAAGCACAGTCTCCCTTCCCCAAAAGAACAGAACTGGCTCTCCCAAGTAGCGTGTTTACACACTGTTTTGTCTCCTCAAAGCATGATATGACAAAGGGTCCTGGGGACAAGAAAGGGGCATCAGTATGACGGTTAGGTCTGAAAGCTCCTAAAGGAGTAGACCTTGCCTGAGCCTGCAAGGCAGTGGAGTAGCCCTTTAGTGCATTCAGACTACTTCATGCCACTCTGCAGAAATATGCTCCTTTTTACCAGCCCCAAGGTCCTTTGGCTTCTGTGCCCAGGCTGTGTATGTACATTGCCTAATAAAGAAAAAAATTACCTTGCAAAATTATTATTGTGAAAGACTCTTTTTCAGTGTGCAATGCAAGTCTCACTATGAGACATGGAATGTGTTTTCCTCTGGCGTGTCACTGCTCCCAGTCTTGGGTCAAACATGAGTTGGCTTAGCACATAGTGACAAGAGAGCTGGTTGGATAACTCAGTGATTTGAGTATCTGGCTGTGGAACCTGAGTTTTGGAGTTCAGTTCCCCAAAGTGCCTTCAGGGAAAAGAGCTAGTCTGTGTTGTCATGGGCAAGCTGTGCAGTCTCAGGGTGCCCCCAGAAAAGGGAAATGGTAAACTACTTCAGAGTATTATCTATGGGGGAAATTCTGGAAAGGGTCACCATAAATCATAATTAACTTGACAGCATGGTGTTATTATTATTAGACAAAATTCTTCAGAAATGCATTCCTCAACATTCCGATTTGTAAATTAAGCCTGTGATTTTCTCTGAAATGACCAATGACAAAATGAAGCACACTAGAATGCAGTACACAGAGGTCAAGAAAAGCACGTGCAAGGGGCAGACAGATGTATTTCACCTCTTAATAGAACACAGTGTCTAAGAAACACTGGAAGCATCACATAACACCATCCATCATAGTATGAAGATTCTGTACCACTGCTACCATTACTGTTATTGTTTGGCAGCTATACTATTTGGAGGCTACAAAACCATTTGCATGCATTCAACAATGATTTGTTTACAAAGCTTGGACATTTACTTTTTAAAGAAGCTTGTGAAAGCTCTCAAAAGGAAACTCATTCTAGGTGACACAATTTTTAGAGAAACTTTTTATGATATTGGTTAAGTTACAATTTGCTTTCCATTACTATTTAATTCTTTTACTTTTAATCTTAAAGTGAGAAAATGCCTTACAATTTATAGAAACAGGCTTTAAAATACCCCCTCAAAGTAACAAGGACATGTGTAAACATTACTTATTACACTATAGAGTAACACTATTACGAGTAGCAGAATAGCATCATTGCTTGTAACATAATTCCAAGTACAGTAATACCTCGTACAAAGTCCGCTTCATACAACATCGGATTCATACAACATCGCCTAATTCCTTGAAAAAAGTTGCCTCATACAAAGTCGTGTGACTTTGTATGAGGCATTGGGGTTTTCCCAGGTTGCATTGTGCCTGGGCAGTATAAAAGGCAGGACACGCGTGCATTACTCTTGTGTGTTTTGCATGAGGCGAAGAGTGTTTAGGAGTGGTTTTGAGCGCGATTTTGGATTTTTTCGAATTTTTTCGTCAGAATTTTTAGAAGCATTCCTGGGATTTTTGCAGCATTCTTCAAGTTCTCGGACAATCAGGGTTGTTTGACATGTTTTTGCAATCCGCTTTGGCTGAGTAGGCGGTATAGAAATTTAACAATAAATTAAAAATCTATACCTATAAAATGGTGCGTTAACCGTTGGAATGTGACAAAGGATGTTGCACCAGGCCCCACTAGCCCCGTCCGGGGTTCGCAGGTAACTGTCGGGTTGAAAATTTCGACCCGTGGGCAGGAGCCCCCCAGTCGCAAACAAAAAAAGGGAACTTCAATTCCCAAAGTTCCTTTCACCGCGCCGCGCCAGAGCCAATCAGGCGCGGCAAAAGGAACGTTCGGAAACGCGCCGCGGCCAATCAAAAAAAAAGCCGCAAAAGAAAAACCGCCGCAGAAACCAAACACGTGCAGCCAAAACTACAAGCCCCAGCGTCCTGCGCGCCATTAGCGCGCAGGATGCTGAGGCAGCCGGCGTGCGAAAAATAAAAGCAAAAAAAAAATAAGCCCGCCACCGCTGCCATTCATCCCCACGGGCGAGCCAGTATGGCCCATGGGGGAAAAAAATAAAAAAAACCTGCCGCCGCTGCCCTTCTGTTCGAAGGGCCAGCCGGCGTGTGAAAAAAAACAAGTTAAAAAAAACAACACCCCGCAACTACCCTTCTTCACCACGGGCCAGCAAATATGGCCCGTGGAGAAAAAAAAATACAACCCCGGCCACCGCTGCCCTTCCGTTCGAAGGGCCAGCCGGTGCGCCAAAAATAAAAGCAACCCACCCACCCCCCGCAACTGCCCTTCTTCCCAAAGGGCCACCAAGCATGGCCCGTGGGAACGAAAGGCACCCTCCCCGCAACAACGCTCCCTTCCCAAGGGCCATCCAGCATGGCCCATGGGAACAAAAGGCACCCCTGCCGCAAGTGCCCTTCCTACCCACGGGCCACCCAGCATGGCCCGTGGGAACGAAAAGCACCCCCGCCGCCAGTGCCCTTCCTACCCACGGGCCACCCAGCATGGCCCATGGGAAGAAAAGGCACCCCCGCCACAAGTGCCCTTCCTTCCCACGGGCCACCAAGCATGGCCCGTGAGAACAAAAGGCACCCCCCCTAAAAAAAGAACACACCAAAAAACAAACCAAAACACTCAAAAAGACACACAAAGAAACCCCAACCAAAACCCAAAAACATTAAAAAAAACACACACAAACCCCGACCCAAAACCCTAAACAAAAACAGAACGCCCCAACCAAAACCCCCCTTAAAAAAACACACACACACACAAACCCCCACCCAAAACCCTAAACAAAAACAGAACGCCCCCAACCCAACCCCCCTTAAACAAACACGGAGAGAACTTACCAAAAGACGTCTTGCCCCGATGAAAACCGGAAATGAAATGAGAAGAAGAGACTCACCGGAATAAGCAAAACAAAAAAATTGCTCAACACCACCACCCAGTGGCCAAAGGAGAAAAACATCCAAAATATTCAGAAATATTCAATAAATCCCCAAAAATAGGGTAATCAATTCCAAAAACATACAAAAATATCCAAAAAAATCAAAAATAATTCACAGATAAAAAAAATTAATTTTCAATAAAAAATAAAAAAACACTGTAAAATACATTCAATTTAAAAAAACATAAATTTACACATTTTTAAAATTATTATCCAAAATAAAACAATTTACAAAAATTCACAAAGTAACACATTCTTTTTAAAAATACAAGAATTAAAAAAACCAACAACCTAACCTCTTTTTAAAATCCAAAAAACAACAACATAACAACACAGTTTAAAACAGTTTAAAAAAATAAACATTTTCACAAACACAAATAACACACTAACCTCATTTCCATAAACAAAACAAAAAAAACCTTAAAAAACCTCTTCAAACAGTCCAGCACTGAGGAAGCCAGCACAAAAAAAAAGCCAAAAAAAGCCCCCAATGGGAGCGCACGTCCGCCGCAGGCGGACGCAGCGCCTCAAAGCAAAAAACAAAAAAAACAAAAACCTTACACCACCATTTAAAAAAGCACAGCACCATTGGTTCAAGAAAAAACCGAAACCCTTTACTATCCAACACAATTTTAAAAAGCCCGGCACCGCCAGGCAAAATATGCTAGTAAATAAATAAAAATAAATGTTTTTCGCCTTTAGACAATGTTTTCTTAAAGTTCTGTCAGTTTCCTGTCTGTTTCCTTGACTTTGCTCTGAAGTCTGTGCTGTTACAGTACAATGTATTTCTATGGAAACGATGTTGTATGAGGCATCACGGCAAGGATTTGGATGTTGTATGAGGCATCTCAGCTAGGATTTTGCATGCCTCATACAAAGTCCAAATCCGTATAAAGTCCAAACTTATGGAACTAAGTTTGGACGTTGTATGAGGTATCACTGTACAGCAAAACCTTGGATAATGATAAAACTTGGTTCCACAAGTCTTAGTGTTATCCGACTTTTAATGTTATCTGATGCATGCATTGGATAATGTTAAAACTCCATAGAGATACATTGTAACTGGCACAGGCTTTAGCGAACGTTATCCGATGCATCCCATAGATGCAGTCAGGATTCAGACCTGGATATGGTACTGAGACTGCATTGGTCGCGCTGATGGATGATCTCTGGCGAGAGCGGGATGGCGGTCATCCGTCCGTCCTTGCTCTTCTTGACCTCTCAGCGGCCTTCGATACCGTCGACCACGGTATCCTTCTGGAACGGCTCCGAGGATTGGGAATCCAGGGCACTGTGTGGTCCTGGTTTTCCTCATTTCTGAGGGGCCGGACCCAGTCGGTGTGGTTGGAGAGCGAGAAGTCCAGTCCTAGGTCCCTAAAATATGGGGTGCCTCAGGGCTCGGTACTCTCTCCTCTCCTTTTTAACATCTACATGAAGCCGCTGGGTGAGATCATCCGTTCCCACGGGGTGCGGTACCATCAGTACGCGGATGATACACAGTTGTACATCTCGGCCCGTGGGGACCCCAGTGATGCAGTCAAAGTCCTTTCCAGCTGTCTGGAGGCTGTTGGGGTCTGGATGGGGGCAAATGGGCTACAGCTGAATCCTAGCAAGACTGAGTGGCTATGGATAGGGGGTCCCGCCTTATCCCGGGAGCTGCCATCTTTGGTTTTGGATGGGGCTATTCTGCCCCAGACCGACCCGGTGCGCAACTTGGGGGTCCTCCTGGATTCGCGGCTGCTGCTAGAAGAACAGGTGGCGGCTGTGGCCAGGAGGGCCTTTGCCCAACTTCGGGTGATTCGCCAGTTGCGCCCGCTCCTGGACCGGGACTCTTTGCTCATGGTCACTCATGCTCTGGTTACCTCCAGACTAGACTACTGTAATGCGCTCTACATGGGGCTGCCCTTGATGACCATTCAGAGGCTGCAGCTGGTCCAGAATGCGGCGGCCCGGGTGGTGATGGGGTGTGGACGTTATGCCCATGCCTCACCACTGCTGCGGGAGCTGCACTGGTTACCAGTTTGTCTCCGGGTGCAATTCAAGGTGCTGGTTTTGACCTTTAAAGCCCTATATGGTAGTGGGCCAGGTTACCTTAGAGACCGCATCGCCCTAAGGACGTCTGTCCGTCCAACCAGAGCGGGCCGGAGGGGCTCTCTAATTGTGCCATCGGCCAGGGGGGCTCGCCTCTCTGGCACAAGGAGGAGAGCCTTCTCTGTGTCCGCACCGGCCCTTTGGAACCTCCTGCCTGTGGAACTGCGTCTCCAGACGGAGTTGTTGCCCTTTAGAAAAGAACTAAAAACCTGGCTGGCGGACCAAGTTTGGGGTGCAGGTGGAGGGGTGGCTTCCGTTGGGTGGTTAATATAGGGGAGGATGCCTGCCCCACGGTTTCTTCAGTTCCTGCACCCCTCTCTTTTTAGGGGTGGGTTCTTATTGCTGGTTTTTATCTGTTTTATTTGTTTTTATATGTTTTTACCCATTGTTGTGAACCGCCCGGAGTCGGCTTTGGCTGAGTGGGCGGTATAGAAATTTGACAATAAAATAAAAATAAATAAAAAATAAAATAAATTTTAATGTTATGCAATGCAATTTTTTCCCAGATTGCTTAACGTTATACAGTTTTAGCGTTATCTGATGCAAACTTTACCCGAGGTATTAGGTTTCTCTTGCTCGAAAGCCAGTCATATTCGACTCTAGGGTTCAGTGCTCATCTGTTTCAAAGCTGAAGAGGCAGCGCTGTCTGCTTCTGCAGACATTTCCGTGGTCATGTGGCAGGCATGACTAGACACCGGAGCGCATGGAACGCTGTTACCTTCCCACCGTAGTGGTCCCTATTTATCTACCTGCAATGTCTTGCTTTTGAACTGCTAAGTTGGCAGGAGCTGTGACAAAGACGGGAGCTCATTCCGTCCTGCAGTACTCGGGAATCAAACTGCTGACCTTCTGCCTCCCAGTCAGTGTCTTAGCCACTTGAGCCACTACAGTACCCACTGAGGTATTACTGTACTGAAAACTTTTGTTTTCAGTACTTTGTGTTGCTGTTGTCTTTTGTATTATAAGCTGCTAACTAAGAAGAGTTAGCAAAAGTTTTCAGTACAGTCCGAGGTATTACTGTACTGAAAACGTTTGCTAACTCTTCTTAGTTAGCAGCCTATGATACAAAAGACAACAGCAACACAAAGTAATGCACAGAGATTAGCTCAGTCTTTATGGCCCCTGTGCCCGTGACTAGCACTTTGAATTATTAAAAACACCTTAGAATCATTTTAAGTAGGAAAAAAAGTATATTTACTTAGAGTTGTCATATATAGCTACAGTCAAAAGAAAAACAAAAAAAGAAAACGGGGTCTCCAGCACACACAGATACACACATGCTTTCTACTTGGACAAAGGTCAGAGGTGAGAAAAGAAATCAGTTGAGTTTGTGGGAAACAAAAAATCACATTAGACTGTAAAGCCCCCTCCCACTGATACCCAGTGTTCATGCATGCAAAATTGCAATTTTCTAAACAACTTTATAAGGTAGGTCCATATTAGTTTAGTGTATGAGAACCAAGACACAGGAAACAGCCAAGGGCTGGGTTAACTCAGGTTTATTGCATGGTGGACAGAGGGAACATGAGGTAATGGCGGACGAACAGCTCTATATATACAGTAGTAACGTATTTGAATGTGGCTCCACGGTAGCCCATTGGCTACTGCCCGCGTGACGTCATGGCTGGTCACGCCCTTCTTGTCCAGGTGTAGGTAGCCGCGGGAAACTTCCCGCGCTGCGGCCTTTGATGGGCTTGAACCAAGAGAGCTTGGACGCTCGCTGCTGCCAACTGGTGGTCATTAGCTCGCGTCCTATTACAGGGTTTATAGTGATCAGCTGAAGGTTACATTGTTACCCGTAGGCAAGGTTACATTGGTTCAGATACATTGTTATCACATGTAGAAGGTTACACTATTAGAACACAACACTCCTCCCCCCTAGGATGAGACGAAGTCTCTCAGCCAAGATGGCTTATTTCGAACACGCTGGGGTCTCGGCGCGGGCTGCCCTGCCCCGGCTTCGCTCCCTCCTCCTTGCTCCCTGGCTTCCTGCCCTGTAATCGGAGAGGATGACTCGTTAGTGGCTTGCCGCGGCTCTGCGGCTTTGTTGGGGGGTGTGTGCTTTGTTTGGGAAGAACCGGGGGCACTGGGGGCTAACGAAAAACCCCTCTTCTCGCTTGGACGGGTGGGGGAACACTCCAAAAAACCCCCCCGGCTATCAAAATGAAAATCGTAATCGAATTCGGGGGACGCGGTAGCGGCGGCTGCAAACTCCTTTTCCCCCTCCCCGGGCTCGGATAGAGCTGATAGAACTGGCGTATCAAAAGGATATGAGCCGGGCTCACTGCTTTCCCCCCTGGCTGCGGACTGGTGTCCTACTCTGTCTCCCCCTTGGGCTAAACGGGTGGGGGAGAACCCTATCGCTGAATCTGGTTGCTGAGCCCCACTGATCGGCCCCTCACGCACTCGGCGCCGCAGTTGGTCAGCGTGCCTCCTCCAGAGGAGACCGGAGTTCGTTTCCACCCGATACGACACTGGTCCCGTCTGTTCTACTATCGTCCCTGGCACCCAGGCTGGGCCTGCGTTGGCATAGTTCCTGCAGTGTACAGGATCGCCTACGTCGAAACCTTTCGAGACCGCTAACCCTATGTTCTTCCCTTTGTCCTCGACCCTCGTCGGGTCTAACCTGGACAAAATCGTGGTCAGTTTCCTCCGCATCAGCAGCTCAGCCGGCGAGTATCCGGATGCTAAGGGGGTCACTCTGTACGCTAACAGAAATTGACAAACTTGGTGATTTAGGTCCCCCGAGCCCATGCGCCGCAGCGCATCTTTTGTTGTGCGCACCAACCGTTCCACTTGGCCATTCGTGGCCGGGTGAAACGGCGCGGATGTGACGTGCCGAATTGCATTTGCCTCCATAAATGCCGCGAACTCAGCGGACGTGAAACAGCTAGCGTTATCGCTGACCAGAGTGTCGGGTAAACCGAACGTGGAAAAGACCCTCCTCAGCTGGCCAATGGTAGTGGCGGAGGATGTGCTCCTTACCGGAATGACCTCCAGCCACTTTGAGTACGCATCCACTACCAGGAGAAAAATGGTTCCTCGGAACGGGCCAGCAAAATCTACGTGCACCCTGGACCACGGTCCCCTTGCTGCGTCCCATTCCCTATGCGGGAGACGGGCTACCTCCGGCCGGGAGCCCTGACATGCCTCACAAGTGCCAATCATATGCTCTATGTCGGCGTCCAGCTGGGGCCACCAGAAATAACTCCGGGCCAGTGCCTTGGAACGGACGATCCCCGGGTGGCTGACGTGCAGCAACTTTAGTACCTTTGGTCGCAGGGACGTAGGAACCACCACCCGTTGGCCCCACAAGAGGCACCCCCTCTCTAATGACAATTCTATTCGCTTTCGAAAAAATGGGTCGAATTCCATGCTTGGGGATGACGCCGGCCACCCCTTCTGTACCCACGAGCATACTTTCTCCAGTGTTCTATCCTTTCCCGTTGCCTTGGCAATGTCGGCAAGTACTAATGGGGGTGAATCTAAGACCTCTATTAGCAATACCTGGCGGTCTCTTCCTACCCCTGCCTTCTGATCGTCCGACAAGGGCAACGGAGACCTTGAGAGTGCGTCTGCATGGCTGATCTCCTTCCCGGGCCGGTATTCCAACTCAAGTTGGTATGCGTTAAGAAAAATAGCCCACCGCAGCATTCTCGGGGACAGGATCTGCGGCGTGGGCTTATTTGCAGTGAAGATTCCTAACAGGGGCTTGTGATCAGTCACGATCTTGAACGGGCGACCATACAGAAAATCGTGAAATTTTTTGGTTCCCGCTACTATCGCTAATGCCTCCCTGTCGGTCTGTGCGTAATTCCGCTCTGCTTGGGACAGGGACCTTGAATAAAACGCTATCGGGGCCTCCCTTCCGTCGTTCAACACGTGGCAAAGCACCGCCCCCACCCCCACCGGGGATGCGTCGCAGACTAAAACTATTGGCCGTTTGGGATCGAAATGAGTTAGGATTGCCTCGGAAGTTAGGAGTTGCTTTAACTCTGTGAACGCCCTCTCTTGCTCGTCCCCCCACAGCCATTTTTCCTCTTTTTTAAGTAACTGATGGAGCGGTGCGGCAACAGACGCCTTCCGTGGAAGGAAGGTATGGTAGAAATTGAGAAGCCCCAGAAATGACTGTAGTTCGGTTTTGGATGTGGGGCGAGGAGCTTTCTTGATGGCGGCTACCTTAGATTTGGACGGCCTAATTCCCTCGGGCGTGACACGGAACCCTAAAAACTCAACCTCTGTTTCGAAAAATACACATTTGTCTTTTCTCAGTCGCAGCCCCGCCTTTTCGAACACGGTCAGAACTTTATCCAATCTATGTGCCAGCTCGGCCTTACTCTCCCCCGTTATCAACACGTCATCAAAATATGGCAACACCCCCTCCAGCCCCTTCAGGAGGCGTTCCACGAGCGACTGAAAAAGGCCAGGTGCCGAGTTCACGCCGAACTGTAAACGCGACACCTGGAACGCCCCCTTATGTGTAACTATTGTTTGTGCCGCCGCTGTGGCGGGGGTTACGGGGAGTTGCTGGTAGGCCTGTGCTAAATCGAGCTTAGCGAAACACTTTCCCCCATTCAGCCTGGCCAGGAGGTGGCTGACCACCGGCACCGGGTATGCATTAGGGCGGATCGCCTTGTTAATTGTACACTTATAATCAGCGCAAATGCGCACCTCCCCGTTAGCCTTCAGAGCTGTTACAATTGGAGTCTCCCACTCCGCGGAATCCACAGGAACAAGAATCCCCTGACCCACCAGTTTGTCCAGTTCCGCCTCTATTTTGTCCTTTAGTGCGAACGGTACCCTGCGTGGTTTGAGTCTTATCGGGCGGACCTCCGGGTCTAGGTCGAAGGCTACAGGGGGTCCCTTGAACTTTCCCAGTCCACTTTTAAAAACGGCGGGGTGTGCGTCGCACACCGCTTGTATTGGGTCCACGCCTACGGCATGCACCCCCCCTATGAACAAACCTAACGGCTGGAACCATTGTGTCCCGAGGAGGCTACAACTCCCCCCTTTTAGCACCACTAGGGGAAGCTCCGCAGAATGTCTCTTAAAACGAACCCGGAATGTCCCGACCCCCAACACTGGAATGCTGTTCCCCTGTACGTCCCGTAGTGTGGCCCTCAACGCTTTAAGTTTGGGCCGCACGTGGGGGTCGATTTTCAAGAACTCTCTCTGGGGAATTATAGAATAGGAGGACCCCGAGTCAACTTCCATCCTAATAGGGGTCCCTTGTACTAGTACCTCAACGAAGTAATGGGGCTGTCCCGCAGACACGCTGAACACAGGAGCGTCGCCTTCGCTGTCGTCCGAGATGCGGCCCACGCCGTCCTGCTTCCTCGTGGTCCGGGCGCCATCTTTGGACCTCGCTGGACGGTCCGGTCTGGCCGAACGGTCTTGTGACTGTCTCCGGCCCTCTTTCCTTTTCCTGCACGCCTTGGCGATGTGCCCCCGACGGCCGCAGTTGTAGCAGTTGTTTTTCTGAATGGGCACCTCACGCGCTCATGGGCCGCTCCGCAACCATCGCAACGGCGCCCTCCCCTTCGGACCTTCTGGACCTCCTCGCCGTCGCTGCTTTCCGAAGACGACTTCGAGGTCCGTCGGGTTGCGTGCACCGACTGTCCGGACTTTCCGTGCAACGAGTTTTCCGCCTTGCCGGCCCTCGGACGCCACTCACGCCACTTGTGCATCTCATCCACTCCAGCATTCGTGGACTCCGCGGCTTCCGCGGCCTCTACAACCTCTGCCAGTGTGGGTGGCGGCTCCTTGTTCATCAGGCTGCGCTGCACTTCCTTGTCCTTCAGGCCACACAGAACTCCGTCCCTGAGGGCCATCTCTAAAAAACGGTCCCATCTGCAGGGGGTGGCGGCTACTCTCATAGCTGTTACGAAGGCTTCTACCGACTCGTCCGGCGCTTGAACTCGCCTCCAAAACGCGCTCCGAGCGGGAAACATTGCCCTCGAGGGTCGGAAACGCTCACGCAGCAGTTTCATGATGTCATCGGTTTTGAACTCACCCATCTTCTTCGGTGCAATAATGCCCACCAGCGTTCGCTTGGTCTCCATCCCAAGCATGCGGGTGAGGATGGCCCTCTTCCTTTCCTCGTCGTCTTCCTTGACTTTGAGTTCCACCAGTGCCGCCTGGAAGTCCATCTCAAAAAGCTCCCAGTCTTGCGGTTTGGTAATGTTGAACCCGCTCTGTGCCCTGGCTCCTTGGGGATCCATAATCCCACCTTCGTCGCCAATTTAGTGTATGAGAACCAAGACACAGGAAACAGCCAAGGGCTGGGTTAACTCAGGTTTATTGCATGGTGGACAGAGGGAACAATTAGTTATTCCCATGTGTAAAGGATGAGGTTGTGGGGAAAAAGGCCTCTACCTCCCACTCTTGCACTGTAGGAGATAGTTTCACAGGGGTAAAAGGAAGCCTGTCTCACTATATCTTGCTGTTTGCTACTTTTGCTTTTCATGGCCATCAAGATGATATTTAGCAAAAGTGCAAGACATCACAAAGACACATTTATTGAGAAGTCCAGAGTTTACAGCACAAGGAAACCTATGCTTTATTAATATTGTGACAGGAGTATTTATAGTCAAGATAATTTTGTACAAACAAAAAGTCCTAAACATTTACAATAAAGGAATACTGGCTAACAAAAATATTAGAATCTCTAAACGCAGTGACAAGGCAGTCTAGAAGTCTCTAAATATTTGGAAAAGATACGGGGGACAAAATCTGATACAGTCCTTATTTTATCTCTTTCCATGTTACAAGTCATTGTATAAGACAGGGGTTCTCAACCGTTTCATGTCAGGGGTTGGGCCACCATCCTCAAACAGTTGAGGGAGCCAGACTGGTCATCCCCCACCCGCCATGTAGGCTGTCATAAACACGTTTATGATGGCCGTGGACGCATTTATGGCTGTCATAAACGTGTTTACAATGGCCGTAAATGAGTCGGCTGCCAATTCCGGCTGTGGCGGCTGGAGCAAGGGTGGGGGCTGGATTATTGGGCACTGCGGGCTGAACCCAGCCTGTGGGCCACAGGTTGAGAACCCATGGTATAAGAAGTACACATACCACTTGTACAAGTGAAGGGGAACTCAATGAACGTAAATAAACATAGTAATTTTTATAAGGAAGGGGCTTACAAGTCCTCCTTGATACACACTTTCTAGATAGTATGCATCTGTCATTGCAAGTAAATTTAGAAATTACTTTTTCCTTTTGTGACAGGATATGGAAAAAATAAGGAGAAATATGCTCTACAATTATTGTCCTGGAGAAATGTTTTCCCTAAAGATCATGAAAACTCTATCTTTGTAAATATCTAGCAGGGTTTCAAATGAGCCCAGATGTTAATTTTTGAACATTCCAACTTTTAGAGCTGCTTAGAACTAATTTGTTATGCTTCCTCGAGCATGAAGACATTGAAAGTCGCTTGTTGCAATCAGCGCAGCCCAATCAGCATTTCAAGAAGTCAATTGTTCCTTGGAGCAAACTGTGCTTGACATGTGGCAGCCTAATATGTTAGACAGAAGTGAGACAGTCAAGCGCATCAGCATATCTTCTTGTTGCTCTCATATGCCAGCAAGTCTCTTCTGACAGCATTCTTAGGAATCAGTGGCATCCCCAAAATCCTGCTGCTAAAGACTATGTTCATTATTTGCAAACTCAAGGCTATGGTTTCCTTTATTAAGTCAGTCTATCTCATGATGGGCCTTTCTCTTTTTCTGTTGCTTTTCAGTTCCCTAGCATTATTATCTTTTCCAGCAAGACCTTTCATGGTGTTCCTAAAGTGTGGTAACCTCAGTTTAGTCAATTTTGTTTTTAAGGATGGCACAGGCTTGATTTGATGTGACAACCACTTGCTTGCTCTTTCTGGTAGTTCACTGTATCCATAAAGCTTTCCTCCAATAGGTAAAGATCACCCTTACTTGAAAGCCAGTCATATCTGACTCTAGGGTTTGGTGTTCATCTCTGTTTATAGCCAAAGAGCCAACGCTGTCCGTGTCTGTAGCCATTTCCATGGACATGTAGCAGGCATGCCTAGACCCCAGAGTGCATGGAACGCTTTTATCTTCTCACCAAAGTGGTCCATATTTATCTACTTGCAATTTCTTGCTTTTGAACTGCTAGGTTGACAGGACCTGGAACAGAGGCGGAAGCTCACTCCATCATGCAGCACTTGGGTCTTTAACTGCTGACCTGCTAACCTTCCAGTCATCAAGCTCAGTGTCTTAACCACTAAACCACCACAGTCCCTCCAATACCACACTTCAAACAAATAAACTTTTCCTGTCAGCTTTCTTCACTGTCCAACTTTCCAATCTGTCCATGATAATCAAGAATACCATAGTATAGATTATCTCCACCTTATCCTCCAGTGTCACATCCTCACACCTGAAGATCTTGTCCATTTCCTCCATAGCTGCTATCCTGAGTCACAGCTTTCTTCCAATTTCTTGGCTACAGTCTCCGTTTGGACTGATTATAAAACTAATTATAGAAAAATGGCTTTGGTAGGTCAGACAGTGAGTGAGCAAATGTTCACTAAGATGGGGGGAAAAGGCATGGAGTCAAACCTGCTAGTCTATTTCCACACCCAAGATTTGGACAAGGAGGTACAACCGCCATTATAGGGATCACCTAATGGAAACAAAGTTGGAGTTAAGATATTCCAGGGGGCTGTGGTGGCTCAGTGGTTAAGAAACTTGCCTTGTTAGCTGAAAGGCCGGCAAGTTGGCAGTTCGAGACCCGGGTACTGCATGAGGGATTGAGCACTTGTCTCTGTCCTAGCTCTTGGGGACATGAAAGGAGCCTCATATGGGCGTTCCCTGAGCTGGAGTTTTCCCCGCAAAAATCCTTTCAACTCAGAATAATTTCTGACACGAAATTATTATAAGACATTCCAGAATTAGGGGGCTTCCATTCCTGTATGCTACTCAGTTATTCATAACCAATATTAGTTTTAAACCATGTTGTATAGCAATGTTCTGTGGCAAATTAGATTACCGGTACTATGTTTTTCGCTAAACCACTGAATTACAATCAAAGTTCAAAATATATACATATATTCAGAATAGTAAAAGCAAGTTTTAGTTTAACTTCTATACTTGAAAGACATTCACAAACAAAACACAAAAAATATATCAAAGGATGTGATTTACTTTTATTTAATTCTTCCCTCTTTGCAGTACTGCAGAACTTGGGCCCTGGCTGTATTAAAACAGCAGCTGCCTCCAAAAACCATTTTGCAGTCCAAATATTGTTTCAAAATGGAAAGCTGCAGGGGAATCAGAGAATGGTAGATTGTACAGACCAGGAGTTCCCAACCTTTTCAAGCTGGGGGCCAGGTCACACTCTCTGTCAGCTTTGAGGGCCGGACGGCCATTTCGCCCTGCCTGCACGATGGGGGTAGCTATTTTGTCCCAACAGCTTCAACGGGGTGGCCATTTCATTTCTCAAATGCCCTTGAAGGGGTGGGGGCCACATGGCGCTGGGGACCCGATCCGGCACACGGCTGGGAACCCCTGTAGACACAGGAACCCTGTTGGTCTTGCAGACAAAGGAGTGAAAACAAACAAACAAAAAATTGCTATTCGAGTCTGAGAGTTCCTCCCTCGCAGCTGAATCCTTGAGGCCAAGTAGAGAAGAAAGTCACTCATTCAAACTGCTAGGAGATCTAGACAGGCTTCTCCAGTGGAGATGTCCACGAACACAAAGGCATTGGACACACTTTGGTTGCATGCTGTATATCTTCGGAAAATCCAGTTAAAGCTATTGTTATCCCAAGTGTCCATTATTTCCCATATACACCAACAAATGGGAATAGTGTCCAGGAAGCACAAGAAGCTTATCTGTCTACACAATTCCATGTGCATTAAGCAGTTCTACTCTCGAAGCTTACACAACACTGACATGCGGATTAAGCAGGCCTTTGGTTTTTAGATGACCCAAGACCCATATTATCTGAAAGACAAAATAACAGATTACATAAGTAGCACTCAAAGATGTCACATCCCCAGTCAAACACCACAAGAGCCTCCCTGGTAATGGGCAACCTTGTGTTGCCAGCTAATCTTTCTCACACTAGGTCAGGCAAAAGGAACTGTTGAATGAACTCACGAAACGTTGGCTTTGTTTATGCAGTTTCACATGTGGCCTAGACATGGAAGAAGCAGCTGAACTGGAATTGGGGTCTCTTGCATCAAGTCAGAAATGATTTATGGTGATCCTTAATAGGGCTTTCAAGACACCTAAAAACTGTTTCCCCCTCAGTTCTATCCCACCAATGGGTATCCTCTATATCACTCAGAAACTAGAATTAGCTGAGATGAACTGAACCTGCCATATCCTCCCCCACCAGGACCAATGGCTACAGATTCCATGGGCAGATCCTGCCTGGATATTCAACATTTGCCAATGGGGATTAAGTGTTTGACTTGCAAAACAGTTTGAATGGGTATTTTTGATTTGCAAAAATGTTGGGTCCAGATTCTTAAAGTAAAACCTAATGCCAAAAATTTTAATATAGGTTTTTTAAACTCCAAACTTCTGCTACAGCTGTAGAATCATAAGAAAGGTGCACAATAAAAATTTTAACAGCGAAGCAAGCCAGAACTTTCCTGAGTCCAAAGGAAACTTGCCATGTCTCACAATTAAGGCAAGAAATCTGCCCTTCTCCTCCTGTCCTTTGATGGACCGAAAGATTTGGGAAGGAAGGATATAGAAGTCTGTTTCTGTCGACTCAAGTACAGATGCATAAATATGAATCCAATCTATAATGTAGAAAAACACAATTGCTGATGGGAAGATACTTGAAGATGCCTGCATCTTTCTTATTTGAATGTTCAAGTATATGAACTTGCACATTAAGCAAATCTCTGCAAATTCTGTGCACGAGACACTTCTACGACAGGGTACACATGCACCTTCAAGGATGTGCATGTTTTAGGACTCTTGTTTATTTGAATCAACTCTTTTCAAGCACCAGAAAGCTCTGTAAAATGGGGTTTGCAAGGTAGATCTGCCACAAGGCAGCCTTTCACATTCTGTAGCAAATTGTCATTACTCTCTGGAGAAGGTGGCTGAAATGATCCAGCCTGATGAACCTTCCTACATGTCACAGGGGGCCAACCCTGTTTCCACAGGAACAATACAGCACATCAGTAGATCTTTACAAAGGACAGCAAAAAACCGCAGCATTTATACCTTCATTGTAAGTTTCTATGGTTATAGTATAGGATCAGGACTTTGCAATCTAGTCATTTAACACTTTAAAATAATAACTCTATCTTACTTTGAACTTTGGCCTGACCAAATCTGTGTGCTACATTTTTACTCAACCATATTCATGTTCACTTCTGCTGTGAGGCTCTCTGCAGCACAGTGGAAAGAGAGCAATCTGCCTCCCCCTTCCTTTTATTCCACTGTCCATCTCTCACCTCTGACCCTTCATGTGCAAGACTCCAGCCAATTATATCTCACTAAATTTAAGTTTCATTTCTCTGCAAAGCATGAGGTCTAGACCTGTAATGGCGAACCTTGGCACTCCAGATGTTCTTGGACTTCAATTCCCAGAAGCCCAAGCACCCTGTGAATCCATACAAATGGGTTTACAGCGATTCATCTGGCCAGCACTGTAATTCATCCGGCCTGTACAGGCGCGTTTTACTTCCGCTTCCAGGAGCGACGAGGGCGGTGCGTGCCGGATGAACCACAGTAAACCCAATTGTATGGATTCACAGGGTGCTTGGGCTTCTGGAAATTGAAGCCCAAGAACATCTGGAGTGCCAAGGTTGGCCATCACATGTCTAGACTGTTTAGTCTAGAAGACAGCTTCTGCTCGGCAACCCTCATAATGCATCACAGCCTTTCTGTGAACAATGCACTAAAATATATAAGCCTGCATTTTATCCATGACAACTGGAAGCCCACAAGCAGGACGTGGTTGCAATGCCTTTGTGTCCTTGGACATCTCCACTGGAGAAGCCTGTCTGGATCTCCTAGCACATTTTATCTCATATTCTCAAGCAACTGCCTCTGATGCTGATATATTCCCATCTTTGCTATTAGCCACTGATGATCCCAAGGTCCATGGGAGAAAAAAACACCCTATAGGAGTGATGGCAAACCTTGGCACTCCAGGTATTCTTGGACTTCAATTTCCAGAAGCCCAAGTCTTTGGGAATGGGTTTACTGTGTGTACGTAAACCCATTCACGTGGTTTGAGAGAATTGGTCTTCTGGGAATTGAAGTCCAAGAACATGCACAGTAAACCCAAATAAACCCATTTGTGTGGATTTACAGAGACTTGGGCTTCTGGGAATTGAAGTCCAAGAACATCTGGAGTGCTAAGGTTCGCCATCACAGCCCTGTAGTAATGTAGTCCAACCAAAATCTAAGCAAAAGAATACAGTACAATATTTGGGATGCACAGAAACTAGAAAAAGTCTTTAAACCGGATAAGTTTTTAATACACTAGTAGTTTATGCATTAGGTGCATATATTTGTGACTTGTTTGTTTTACTGATTGTTTGTATTTCTTGTCATTGTGAATTATGTTTTTGGAAAGGAGAGGTTAATATATAGCAAAGACTTCTTTTGGGTCTCAGTTTTTATGTTGTTTTGCATAACCTCCACAAACCAGAATTTTTCCTTACCAGATTCCTTAGACAGCTGCTTCACACCTTCCACTGCCTGAGCATTCTGGCTTTGGGATACAGCCCATGGTGATGGAGACCAGGTATATTCTGGCTATAAGGAAGATTGGGGGGTGGGGGTGGGAAGGGAGCGGGAGAAAGAGTCAATATAGTCATGATAAAGAGTTCCTGAATGTTTTAAAATGGAAACCTCCATCAGTGTACAAGCAGGAGAGAGCACACAAAATGGTATAAGGAGGACTGCTTGTTCTGAAATCCCTTGCCTGTAAAATTCTCCACAGTGCCTGGCCCAATCCTAAAAATTCTCCATTTTACTGGAAGTGTTCAATGGATCCCTCCTTCCAGGGACTGCCTTCAATTCTCAGATGCTTTCTCAAGCCCCTAGGTCTAAGTCTTCTGATCTGATTAACTCACAGGTGGGAAACGGTGATAATTCTGAACCGGAGGATGCTCGTTGGCCGCTGTCGATGGTGGGTATCGGATCTGCTGCCAATCCTCAAAAGCGTGAAAGAGATGTGGTTGGGCTGCAGGGGTACACTGGAACTGGTACACAGGGCAGAGTGGGGTTACTGGACCTGGCTGTGGTGGCTCAACGTGGAGTCTCTCACCAGAATGCTGTAAGGGAGAGAGTAGGAGACTAAGATGGATGCAAGCAAACCTATGCTCCAGTAGACAAATAGGACAGATTCGTCCCTCCTGGCATCCCCTGGTGGAAGGAGTCAGACTGTTATTGGACCGGATGACCTGTACTTCAGGACAGAGAGAAGGAACAACCCTGCTATCTTCACCATATACTGATCTCTATGTTGCCTGGAGGAAAAGAGAAAAATGAAGTTCTTTATTGAAAAAGGGAGTGGATACGCTCTGCCTACTAAAATGTCACTATAGTTCTAGTCAGGCTAAATTTGAAAAAGACAGCAGAAGGCACACTGAAGCTACAAAGCAGCCTTCTACAGTGCAGCTCTCTCTTCAGGATATGTGTAACATCAGTGGTGGGATTCATTTTTTTTACTATCTACTCTGTGGGAGTGGTATGGTGGGTGTGGCCAGGGGGGAAAGCCCTGTGTTGCACCCGAATTAGGACTACTGTGGAACCTCATACAACAATCGCCCGTATAACAACGAAATCGTATAACAATTAGTTTTTTGGGGGGAATGGCATCCCGTATAACAATTTTCCCTATGGAAAAAATTGTACAACAATTTTTCAAAGGGAAAAACCACTTAGCGGAAAAAAAATCATTGTACGATGCGCCCCATAGGGAAATCGCTATACAATGCATGCATCATATAGCAATTGTTTCGTACAACAACGAGCCCTGTGGAATAGATTAAAATCGTTGTATGAGGTACCACTGTACTTTATTTCAAAACTTGAATGGGCAGGGCCAGCCGGAATTTCTGCTACTGGTTCTGGAGAACTGGGGTGAACCTGCTGAATCCCACCACTATGTAACATTATCCTGGACTGCACACTGTGTGTGTTGAACACAAATACTGGTTGCCTAAATCTGGATCCAATTTATGGAGCAGAAAAGAAGTAGTAATCTGGTGGGAAAACAGATGCTACAAGGTGCCATGTTTTTCCATTTGAATAATGAGACTCAAGTATATGAACTTACCCACCCAGCAAATCTCTGCAAATTTTGTTTACAAGGGGTCCAAAACATCTCCACAGTCTGGGGGAAATCACCTGCTGTAGATCTACAGTAAGAGTGATTATATCCACCATTTCCTGGGTCAATAAACAGGTCAGAACTTATCTACTGGCACTGTTTACTTCTCAAATGTTTTAGCATAGTTTTCAGTTCAAGAACCATACCAAAGTATTTTTAATAATACATAATTATATATCATCAAATCAATTTTGACTTACAGCAACCCTTTCCAGGGGTTTCTAGATAGAAAGTACCCAGAAGTGTGAGAGAGGGGGTTTCCTTGGACTGTGCAGCTTGCCAAGGACCACACAGGCTAGCTGTACTCTCAGGAGGCACAGTAGGGAATCAAACTCTCAACATGTGGCATTGCAGCCAAATACCTATGTAAGGGTGAAAGGCTATGTGGTTCCTGACCTTACCTCCCCCCTATTACATTACTCAATCCACCTTCAGTGACCTGTACCCCTCCAAGAAGCCCACACCCCCTTGGTGCCACTTCAGAGTACCTGTGGTACCACTTCAGACTAGAGAAAATCTGTGATAGGTTTCACCCACTGACTGTTTGTATTTACAAACCAGCCAGGTCAGGTAGCACATCCAGTGTGCAATGATCAAGTACAGCTGTTTGCGTGGCTTAGCCTGGCCTATTAATACAGTGACCACATTTTGCTATCTTTTACTCACAGCTCCCATCGAGGAAAGCAGTCCAAAAGCATGGTGAAAAACCCTCACTCTCCGTCCCACGTTCCCATACAAGAAAACACATTTTCCCCACTCATCCCTCCTTTTCTAGGGTTTCAACCAATTAAAGCACAGCACCCAATGTCCATCATATTAATTCAGTTCTCACAGTTTTCAGCCTGTTATGGCTACATATACAGTAAACCACCTAATAGCAGCTTTGAAGGTTGAATTCCTCAGCTCTGCCCCATGAATCAAGAACCCAAAGAACTACTTTACTCTATAAATGAAAAGCCCACCTACACACTAATCCCTTACAACCTAAACCACTGAGTTATTCAGCAACTGAATGGAGAATACTGACAGCAAGTATGTTTAGAAATGCACCCTGAAAGCACATTTTCATTCAGCTGAATAAAGAAATGGGACTGAATGGATTTGGGATGAATGTGTACAAAAATGACCTGGACTGGAAACCGACTGGTTTTACCCATCCCTAGCATGAACTGGTGCCAAGTAAGGTATTCAAGTGGATACAAGTAACTTGAGTCTGAATGATACATTCTCATTTGTACTTCAGTGCCAAGTCAAGCTGCCCATGCAAAAAGCCCATCCATGCTAAATCACACCAAATGAGTCCTCTATTTCAATAATCTCTTTGTCACGACAGAACCATCAGTACCTGTTTGTGCTGCTTCAGCAGCTTCTTATATTTGTCCTTCTCCTCCTTCTCTTTGTGGTAGTCCTCTTTCAGCGTCCGGAGCTGTTGTGGAGTCACAAGAAGGGTAAAAGAAGAGCTAAGAGTCCACTGCAAGCTAATAAGAAAGTAGGTCAAACAAATGAGTTGAGCACTAAATCTCCTCAGCTTTGCTGAAGCAATTTTGTTGTGTGTTGCTGTGCTTTGCTAACAGCAGTACATTCTTGTGTATCTTTGCTCTCTGTAGGGAGAGAGGTGTGAAAGGGGAGCATGTAAGGTGTGTGTGTGTGTGGGGGGGGGGTGGGGTCATTTCATGGGAGAAGGACAACTAAGAAGTAGTACAACTGTCAACATTGGCTGAGGAGGTGACTACAAATGTTTGTGGCTCCCACCGCTTTGTCACCAAAGTACTTGTATATACCTTCTTCTCACTTCCTGGTCTACCTCCTTCCTCACCAAAATAACTCAGCAAGAATAGTTTTTGGTGAGGAATTATTTAATTAGAACTGCCTTTTCAAAAATAGCCCAGGCACCTTAGACAACACACTCTTACATGTGTGATGGGTAAAACTGGTGGCAGAGGGGTTTCTAGATAATAATTTCATGTCAGCCATACCCACACCAATAAAGTATAAACACTCAAGAGAGTAGGTTTGCTCCAGCAGAGATATCATTTTAGGAGCAAACCAGCCCATCTCTGCAGTGGACCAAACAACAGGCTAAACACCTCTCTAGCCAGCTTCTGAGACTGGAAGGGCAAGTCAAATTTCATTCTCCTCTAAAGTACATAAGCAACCTCCTCTGACACCTGTCTGAATGTTCTGGATTCGTACCTGGTTGTTGGAAAGCACTAACTGCTTTTGAAGTCTCTCCATCTGCTTCTTGAGTTCTTCCTTCTCCTCATTCATCCTCTCCCTATCACTCCGCTCCCGCTGGAAGTCCTCCTCAAAGATTTTCACCTGGCAAAAAAGAAAGACATGTTGCATTCCTAGAAAGTGATGGTGAACCTTGGCACTCCAGGTTTTCCTGGACTTCAATTCCCAGAAGCCCAAATCAACACTCCTGCTGATCAGGGCTTCTGGGAATTGAAGTTCAAGAACACCTGGAGTGCCAAGGTTCACCATCACGGTTCTAGGATGATACCATGATGCACTCAAGTACACCATACTCCAACAATGATGTTAAGAAAAACAATGTGTACTGTGTCTTTGTACTGCCCTAGCCTCAAAATTCACAACATTGTTTGGTGAGGCATGAGATTTTCAGGCTGGTTTCTTCAAAGGTTTCTCAGTTTACAAGGGCTATGCTCTTCCCATCAAAAGTTACTTTATCTGCCATTCTTCTGAGCTATTCCAAGGCTAAAACCTTTTGACATATACACAAGCAACACAGTCCCCAGATGTTCTTGGATTTCAATTCCCAGAAGCCCTGGTTGGCAGGTGTGCTGACTTAGGCTTCTGGGAATTGAAGTCCAAGAACACCTGGAAGCACAAGATTGAGAAACCCTGACCTAAACTATTCATTCACATGTAAGTCCTCTCCTGGCTGCTTCTTTGTTTCTTCTTTCACCCCATTGGTGTTGACCTCTCCTGGCTGCTTCACCAAATCAGAATGAAATGTACACAACGGGGAGGAGGGAGAAGAAACCCTTCAAAACAACTATGAACTGTATTTAAAGTTAGTTATGCTCAGAGTAAATTAGAGCACCCAGCTTTTCTTCCCCCAGTGTTGCACACTGGCTAGCACAAATATATAAAACTCATGTTCTCCTGAGCTGGATGGGGTGCCATGGACACTCAAAGAATTTGGCACCATCTTTGCCCAGTGGCCTTCTCCCCTAAAGGCAGAGGTGGGTAAAGAAAGGGAATAAGAAGGCACCTGTCATTGGAGTCAGGGTGGACCTGGCTCAGAGGAGCAGCAATGGTGGCTATCAAAGGACAAAAAGACCACATGAATTGCTATTTTTTAAAAAAACTGAGAACACTTTTGGTTTACAAGTGGGCCCAAGCTAGGGGATCAGATGCTGGTCTACCAGAAGCCTCTCATTACCTGTTCTTTCAGGAGCTCATTCTGGGTCATCACTTCCTGCTGTCGGATGCTCATGGCAGACTCATTGGGGCTGTTGAAAGTGGAAGGGGAAGGAGGAGATGCTTGGAAGTTCAGGACCTCTTCTAAGGCCTGAGGAGAGACAGGAAAAATTATATTCATAACAAAACAACTGAGGGGAATAGGTTTGTGTATGGGTGTGGATTGCAGCAGTGGTAAGTGTCTTCTACTATTGAGGGAGTCTATAACTAATGGGGCAATAGTACGTCATTACTTAAACATAAGAGCTGGTAAGGTGTGAAGTCTTGAGAGAGTACCCTACCTTGTTGAGCCGGAGAATCTCCTTCTCCTGGTATTCCCTTTGCCTGATGATTGGAGTCAACTGATCCTGAAGGGACTTTACCCTTTGTTTTAGGCCCTTCACTTCCCCACTGAGTCTTTCCTTTTCTGCCTAAGAGAGATAAATATGTAAAAGATCATTCAGCCTTACACATGCATACAAGATGGGTTTAGTGTATGGGACCAAAGACAACCGGACAACCGAAAGGTTGGTTTAACACAGGTTTATTGCATTGCATGAGGTTCCAGTGAAGCATGAGGTAATGGCGGTGATACATCTCAATATATACAGTAGCTCTCTACATTTGAATCTTGTAGCACGGTAGCTGATTGGTTGCTACCGGCATGGCCTCGCCCAGGCACGCCTCTTTCTTCAGCTGCTGAATGCAGGTCTTGCTTCAGCTGCTGAATGCAGGTCTTTCTTCAGCTGCTGAATGCAGGTCTTGCTTCAGCTGCTGAATGCAGGTCTTTCTTCAGCTGCTGATTGCGGGGAAGGTTTTCCCGCGGCTGTCCGTGATTGAGCAATGTGAACCATGTGAGAGTGAACGCTCGCAGCTGCCCTCTATAGGCTGTCTGCTCGCGTTCCTTTATAGCTGATATCGTTTGTATCTGGAGTGGTTACAATCTTGCCTTACAGTATAATGAACATGCATACATACATAACATCCCTCCCCCCTAGGATGGGACGAAGTCCCGCAACCATTGTGGCTTGCCGCACGTTCGCTTGGGGCGTGCTTGCGCCTGCCCTAATTCTGGAGAGCCTGTGATCCCTGACTCCGCGGGCGCTTGTCCTGCAACGGGAAACGGGGATTCGTTAGTGGCTCTGTGGGGCGTCCGTGCCTGCCTTGCGCTTGGGGAAGGGAATGGGATGAACAGTTGGGAGGTAAATCCCTGCCTATTGCCCTCGGACCCCGGGGACCCTCCTAGTGTGAACCGCGGCACCGATGAGGTCGCCCTTGGGGAATGGCTACCTTCTGATCCCTGCTCGGGGGACCTTAAGACTGTGGTGGTGGGCGGACTCGCTGATGCCTCTGGTCTTGGAGGTGTCGGTCTCCGGAACATGGGCGCTATATTGCATTCTAACTCACAGGGGCTACTGGGACTGGAGGTACCAGGGGCTGAACTGAAACCCCTCTTTTCGCTAGGACGGGTGGGGGACCACTCCGCTAACTCCCCCTGGTACTGTAAATCAACGTCTAAACCTCTATGGGCCTCTGAGCCTCGGGGGGACTTCCGCGGCTTCCGCGGGGTATGAGTGTGGTTGGGGCTCCTCCTTTCTGACGGGGACTCCCGCAACCCGGGGCTCCTCCTCTCTGGCAGGGACTCCCGCAAAAGATTTCCGTGGATCGATTCCCTTTCCTCCCCCCTTGGTGGGGACCCATGCTCCCCTTTTCCTCCCCCTTGGGCTAAACGGGTGGGGGAGTACCCTAACGCTGAATCAATGCTGGCCTCATCCTCGTCTTGCTCTCCGGGGACCCTACGCCTGAGTTGGTCCACGTGTCGCCTCCACAGGAAACCTGTACTGGTCTCTACGCGGTATGAGACGGGGCCGGTTTGGTCTACTACGGTGCCCGGCACCCAGGCTGGCCCCGCGCTGGCGTAATTCCTGCAGTATACTGGGGCGCCTATGCCGAAACTCTTGGTGGGTTCCACCCCTATGTTCCGCCCCTTGTCCTCTACTCTCGTGGGGTCTAGCTTGGATATCCCCGTGGCCAGCTTCCTGCGCATCAACAGCTCTGCGGGGGAGTACCCTGACGCTAAGGGGGTGACCCTGTATCTCAGCAGGAATTGGCACAATTTCAGGTCGAGGTCTCCGGGACCCATGCGCAGTAGCGCGTCTTTCGTGGTGCGCACGAGGCGCTCTACTTGGCCATTGGTGGCCGGGTGAAAGGGGGCGGAGGTGACGTGCCGAATGGCGTTGCGTTCCATGAATGCCCTGAACTCGGCGGACGTGAAACAGCTAGCGTTATCGCTGACGAGGGTGTCGGGTAAACCGAACGTGGAAAAGACCCTCCTTAACTGTTTAATGGTTGTGGTCGAGGAGGTGCTCGAGACTGGAATGACCTCCAACCACTTAGAGAACGCGTCCACCACGAGGAGGAAAAGCGTTCCCCTGAATGGGCCAGCAAAGTCTACGTGAACTCGGGACCAGGGTCCCCTCGCAGCGTCCCATTCCCTAGGTGGCGAGCGAGCCTCTTCTGGCCTTGAGCTTTGGCACGCCTCGCAAGTGCCGACCATGTGTTCGATGTCGGCGTCTAACTGGGGCCACCAAAAGTAACTGCGGGCTAGTGCCTTAGAGCGTACGATCCCCGGGTGGCTGACGTGCAGCAGTTTAAGCACCCTCGGCCGGAGAGACGTGGGGATCACTACCCGCTGTCCCCACAAGAGGCAACCCCTCTCCAGGGACAACTCTAATCTCTTTTTGAAGAATGTGTCGAATTCCGCTGCTGGGGAAGACACGGGCCACCCTTTCTGCACCCAGGAGCAAACTGTGGCCAGCGCTTTGTCCTTGCCTGTCGCTTTGGCGATTTCGGCCGGTACTACTGGAGGGGAGTCTAGGACCTCTATCATTAAGACCTGGTGGTCCCTCTCTACTCCGCCCGCGTGGCAGCAATCCCGGGGAATGGGGGACCTCGACAGAGCGTCGGCATGGCTTATCTCCCTCCCGGGCCGGTATACCAACGCGTGCTGATACGCGTTGAGAAAAATGGCCCATCTGAGCATTCTCGGGGACAGGATCTGGGGTGTGGGCTTGTCTGCGGTGAAGATGCCCAGCAAAGGCTTGTGGTCAGTCACTATGGTGAAGGGGCGGCCGTACACGAAATCATGAAATTTCTTGGTCCCCGCAATTATTGCTAGCGCCTCTCTGTCTGTCTGAGCATAATTCCTCTCCGCTTGGGACAGGGATCTAGAGTAGAAAGCTATCGGGGCCTCCCTACCGTTCTCCAGCACGTGGCAAAGCACCGCCCCCACCCCCACCGGGGATGCATCGCATATCAGGACCACCGGGCGTTTGGGATTGAAGTGGGTCAGTACAGCATCTGATGCCAGGAGTCGCTTCAGGTCATTGAAAGCCTTTTCCTGGACGTCGCCCCACTTCCATGCCTCGTCCTTTTTTAACAATTTGTGTAGCGGTTCTGCCACGGCTGCCTTCCGCGGGAGGAAGGAGTGGTAGAAGTTGAGCAGTCCGAGGAACGACTGCAACTCGGGCTTGGAGGTGGGGCGAGGGGCCTTTTTGATGGCGGCTACCTTGGATTGGGCTGGCCTAATTCCCTCGGGAGTAACACGGAACCCTAGGAACTCAACCTCTGTAGCGAAGAAGACGCATTTGTCTTTCCGCAACCTCAACCCCGCCTTTTCGAATATTGTCAGGACCTTTCCCAACCTTGTTGCTAATTCGGCCCGGCTCCCCCCTGTAATTAATACGTCATCAAAATAGGGTAACACCCCCTCCAACCCCTTCAGGAGGCGTTCCACCAATGACTGGAAAATCCCGGGCGCCGAATTCACGCCGAATTGGAGGCGCGAAACCTGGAACGCCCCTTTGTGGGTGACTATGGTTTGTGCAGCAGCTGCGGCGGGGGTCACCGGGAGTTGCTGGTAGGCTTGGGCCAGGTCGAGTTTGGCGAAACACCTCCCCCCGTGTAACCTGGCCAATAAGTGGCTGACTACCGGCACCGGATACGCATTAGGGCGGATCGCCTTATTGATGGTGCACTTGTAATCAGCGCATATTCGGACTTCCCCGTTGGCCTTGAGCGCTGTTACAATTGGAGTTTCCCACTCCGCAGAATCAACAGGAACAAGAATCCCCTGGCCCACTAATTTGTCCAATTCCGCCTCAATTTTGTCCTTTAGTGCGAAAGGCACTCTGCGCGGTTTAAGTCTGATTGGACGCACTCCAGGGTCCAGGTCGAAAGTCACTGGGGGGCCCTTGAATTTTCCTAGCCCCTTTTTAAAAACCTCGGGGTGCGCGTCGCACACGCTCTGTATTGGATCAGTCCCGGCGGCGTGTGCTCCCACGGCGTGCACCCCCCCAATGAACAACCCCAGGGGCTGGAACCATTGAGTCCCGAGGAGGCTGCATTTACCCCCCTTGAGGACGACTAAGGGAAGCGTTGCGGTGTACTTTTTGAACTGGACCTGGAACTTCCCAACCCCCAACACTGGGATGCGGTTCCCCTGCACGTCCTTCAGCGTGGCCCTCAACGCCTTGAGCTTGGGCCGCACGCGGGGGGCGATTTTCATGAACTCCCCCTGGGAAATAATGGAGTATGAGGAACCCGAATCCACCTCCATCCTAACAGGGGCCCCTTGTATTACTACCTCAACGAAGTAACGGGGGTGCTCCGTGGAAACGCTGCAAACCGGCGCGTCGTCCTCGCTGTTGTCGGAGACTCGTCCTACTCCGTCCCGCGTCCTCGTGGTCCGTGTGCCGTCCTTCGGCCTCGTGGTGCGGTCCTGCCTCGTGGTGCGGTCCTGCCTCGCCGAGCGGTCTGGAGAACTCCGGGTGGCCTCGCGTCGTTTCCGGCAGACCTTGGCGATGTGCCCGCGCCGGCCGCAGTTGTGGCACTCGGCCTTGCGGAATGGGCATTTGGTGCGGGCGTGGGCGGCGCCGCAGCCATCGCAGCGCCGGCCCTCTCTCTGGACCCTCCGGACGTCCTCGTCGTCGCTGCTCTCTGCAGAAGACGAGTTCGAAGTCCGCCGGGCCGCGCGCACCGAACTCTCTGCCTTGGCGGTCTTCGGGCGCCAGTCCTGAAGTTCGTGCACCCCGGCCGACGTGGCCTCTGCGGCCTGTGCCGCGTCGAGGACTTGTTGCCACGTGGGAGGCGGCTCCCTTTTCATCAGCGCGCGCTGAGTCTCTGTGTCCCTCAGACCGCAGAGCAGGCAGTCCCGGAGGGTGACGTCGGGGAGTTCCCACTTGCAAGGGCCGGCGGCCAACCGCAGGGCCGCGGCGAACTCATCGACCGATTCTCCGGGTGCCTGGACTCGCCTCCAGAACGCGCTCCGAGCGGGGAACATCGCTATTGCCGGCCGGAGATGGGCGCGCAGCGCCGCCAGGAGCTCTGTGGCCTTGAGGTCGCCCACCTTCCTCGGCGCGATCAGGTCCACCAAGGTCCTCTTGGTTTCTTGTCCGAGCATGCGGACGAAGATGGCCCTCTTTTTGGCCTCGTCTGAGACTTCGAGCTCCACCAGCGCAGCGTTGAAGTCTATCTCAAACAGCTCCAAGTCTCCCGGCTTCCTGATCTCGTAGCCGGCGCATGTCTTGGTCCCGTGGGCAGCCATTATCCCACCTTCGTCGCCAGTTTAGTGTATGGGACCAAAGACAACCGGACAACCGAAAGGTTGGTTTAACACAGGTTTATTGCATTGCATGAGGTTCCAGTGAAGCATGAGGTAATGGCGGTGATACATCTCAATATATACAGTAGCTCTCTACATTTGAATCTTGTAGCACGGTAGCTGATTGGTTGCTACCGGCGTGGCCTCGCCCAGGCACGCCTCTTTCTTCAGCTGCTGAATGCAGGTCTTGCTTCAGCTGCTGAATGCAGGTCTTTCTTCAGCTGCTGAATGCAGGTCTTGCTTCAGCTGCTGAATGCAGGTCTTTCTTCAGCTGCTGATTGCGGGGAAGGTTTTCCCGCGGCTGTCCGTGATTGAGCAATGTGAACCATGTGAGAGTGAACGCTCGCAGCTGCCCTCTATAGGCTGTCTGCTCGCGTTCCTTTATAGCTGATATCGTTTGTATCTGGAGTGGTTACAATCTTGCCTTACAGTATAATGAACATGCATACATACATAACAATGGGAGGCCTGCATGCAGCCCTTAGCCTAATTTAGAAACTCATTTACAAGCATTCAAAACAAGAGCTCTAGAGATTGGTTTCTCCCTCCCCCAGAAGCCTGCCAAGTGGATGAGAATGAGAGAAAGAGAGAGGCAGAGAGGAGATAGCAGTGAATGCTGAGGGAGAGACTTAATTGAGACTCTCACCTTGCAGACTACATCGTCCAACTGACAATACATGTATAGATTAGCAGCATTCATCAGGAAGCCTTGAGACATCTCATCACTGACCAAATGTATCTGAGTGAAACATAGACTGTTGGCTTCTCAAACCATCTGCCTTTCCCTCTCTTCTATGAAAAAATCCTGTCTCCTCTTGTCAGGGATGATCTATCTGCCAGAAAAGCTCAGTGCCCCACCAACTCTTCAATCCCATCTACGGTAAATTCTAATACAGTAGTACTATAACTCAAATTTAAGAGTGACACATTTAAGAAGGTTCACCATGAAAGTCCTTCCCAGAAAACGTAAAAGGTAATTAAACAGTAAGTACAACCTAGCAGTTTGAAAGCAAGAAATTGGAAATAGATAAATAGGGACCACTTCGTTGGGAAGGTAACAGTGACCACGGAAACGTCTGCAGAAGCAGACAGCGCTGGCTCTTCGGCTTTGAAACAGAGATGAGTACTGAACCCTAGAGTCGGATATGACTGGCTTTAGAGCAAGGGAAACTTTTACCTTTACCTTACAAGGCCAAAAGAGCCTAGAGATAAATTTAATAGAGGAGAAACAATAGTGGCCATAAATGGACAAAAAGACCACATGGACCCACTGTTGCTATCCCTCTGTTTGTTATTCTGGTCACAGGCACTCCTCTGCCTTTTCTCTCTATTGCCAAAAATTAACAACTATTTTAGTTAGTTGTTAGTTGTAAAGCTAGTGGAGATGATGGTATCCCAGTTGAATTTTTCAAAGCTCTAAAAGATGATGGCATCAAATTACTGCATTCAATATGCCAGCAGATTTGGAAAACAAAACAGTGGCCACAGGACTGGAAAAGATCAGTATATGTTCCAATCCCAAAAAAGGGCAATGCCAAAGAATGTTCAAATTATCGAACAATTGCGCTCATCCCACACGCCAGCAAGGTGATGCTCAAGATAATACAGGATAGACTTCAGCAGCATGTGGAGAGAGAATTACCAGAGGTGCAGGCTGGTTTCAGAAGAGGCAGGGGGACTAGAGACCACATTGCCAACATACGTTGGATCATGGAGAAAACAAAGGAATACCAGAAACAAATTTACTTTTGCTTTATTGACTACACTAGGGCATTTGATTGTGTGGATCACAACAAGATGTGGCAAGTGATTAAAGAGATGGGAATACCAGAGCACCTCATATGCCTCCTGAGAAATCTGTACATGAACCAAGAAGCAACAGTTAGGACAGAACACGGAATGACAGAGTGGTTTGGAATAGGAAAAGGAGTAAGACAAGGCTGCATTTTGTCACCCTGCTTATTCAACTTATACACAGAGCACATAATGCGCAATGCAGGGATGGAGGAATCACAATATGGGATCAAAATTGCTGGGAGAAACATCAACAATCTCAGATATGCAGACGATACCACCCTAATGGCAGAAAGTGAGGAAGACCTAAAGAACCTCTTGATCGGATTGAAGGAAGAGAGTGCAAAAGCTGGCTTGAGACTCAATATCAAGAAAACCAAGATAATGGCAACAGGCCCCATCAGTTCCTGGAAAATAGATGGGGAAGAAGTAGAAGCAGTGACAGATTTTACATTCTTAGGATCTAAGATCACTGCAGATTGCAGCCATGAAATAAAAAGGCGACTGATTCTTGGGAGACAAGCTATGAGAAACCTGGGGAACATAGTGAAAAGCAGAGACATCACCTTGAAAACAAAAATTAGAATAGTCAAAGCAATGGTATTCCCAGTGGTAATGTACGGATGTGAGAGCTGGACAATTAGGAAAGCTGAACGCAGAAGAATAGATGCCTTTGAAATGTGGTGTTGGAGGAGAGTTTTGAGGGTACCCTGGACAGCGAGGAGAACAAATAGGTAAATCTTAGAAGAAATCAACACTGACTGCTCATTGGAAGGTCAAATAGTAAAGATGAGGCTAAAGTACTTTGGGCATCAAATGAGAAGGGAGGATTCACTTGAGAAGGCCGTGATGTTGGGAAAGGTGGAGGGCAAAAGAAGAAGGGGGAGGCCAAGGATGAGGTGGATAGATGGTATTGTAGACACTGAGGACTGAGGGGGATGGTGGAGGACAGAATCGCCTGGAGAACGATGGTCCATAGAGTCGCAAAGGGTCGGAATCGACTGTGCGACTGAACAACAACAAAACAACTATTTTGAATACCATTTAAAAAAAAAAGAGGATCCTGCTCCGGAAAGCAACCACAAAGAACAGTAACCCCAAAAACTAGCTGTGCTGCCATGCTTTACAAAACATGTCCAGTCTTTGGAACAGTAGTGGTCTAAAGCCAAACCAAACCAAACCAAACCAAAAGAAAACAAAATAAATGGGAAAAAGTGTTTTATTGAGGACGTAAACTATAGATTACAGGAGGTGAAAATGACTCCTAGACCTGCCAAACTTGCCAGACAATACTCTGTTATTACTAGTTATAGTGCTTCTGTTTTTCCTCAATGTTTTTTTAAAGATGTACAGGCGAAACTCAGAAAATTAGAACATCGTGCAAATGTCCATTCATTTCACTTAAAAGGTGAAACAAATATATGAGATAGACTCACTACATGCGAAGCAAGAGATGTCGTGCCCTAATTCATTATAATTGTGATGATCATGGCATACAGCGTACATGAGATTATGATCACATAATCTCATTTACACTGTACACCATGATCATCACAATTACAACAAATTAAGGCATGACATATCTCGCTTTGCATGTAGTGAGTCTATCTCATATATTTGTTTCACCTTTTAAGTGAAATGAATGGACATTTGCATGATGGGGTACATGAGGAGATTGGGGTTTTGGGGTTTTCATAAGCTGTAAACCATAAGCATCAATATTATAACAAAGTAAGTATTGAACTATCTCACTTTGCATGTAATGAGTCTATCTCATATATTTGTTCCACCTTTTAAATTGCATTACTGAACTGAATGAACATTTGCACAATATTCTAATTTTCCAAGTTTCACCTGTATGAACTGGATGCTTCCACTGCTTTTGTTGCTGGCCAGTATGAGACTGAATGGAACAACGGAAAGAAAGAATGCCATCAAATATTACCTTCCAGTCAAAAAAAGGGTTAGTCTCAACTCTGATGGTGAATATGGCTCCTTTACACCAGCCTTCTCCAATCTGGCATTGCCTGGATTTGTCAGAGTACAACTTCCATGATTCCAGAGCTACAGATAGCTGTTCCGAAATGGAGAAGGTGCTAAGGTAGAAATTTAGCCCTCTTCTTCAAAAGACTTACCTCCTCCTCTTCAATCTTGGATTTTGCCAAGAGAAGCTTACGGTCAAAATCCCTCTGCTTCTGTTCCCGTTCAGCCTCCATGTCAGCCAGAACCTTCTGGCAGTCAGCCAGTTTCTGACGTAGATCTGTGACCTGAAAAACAAAATTCAAGCACCTTAGAGTAAGGTGCTTGTTAAGACTATGGATGTGATCAGATGGCAATAATGGATCACATCAGATCAAGGCAGAAAGGGTCCTTTCTTGGGAGAGATCGATCTTAAAGTGAGCCTTCTGTGCACACAGGAATCGCTCTAGTCCAAATCTCAAAAGGTGCTTCCACTGATGTTCAAACTCTATGGCTTCCTTTAGTTTCAGCCTGTTATTACACATCTTGCACTCTAGGATGATGGCGAACAGATCTTTCCCTTCCTTTTTATGACTACCTTCAGGTATTTAAAGAGTGCAATCATATCCCCCCCTCAGTCTCCTTTTCTCAACGAGAGACATGCTGCGTTCCTTCACTCTTTCCTCATGTGGCCTGGTTTCCATTCCTCTGATCATCTTTGTTGCCTTTTTCTGTACCTGCTTTAATTTGTTTGCATCTTTCTTTAAGTGGGGTCTCCAGAATTGGACACAGTGATCTAGACTCTAGAACAGTGGTTCCCAACATGGGGCACTTCAATTCCCAGAAGCCTAAGTCAGGACATTCGCTGATCAGTGCTTTGGGGAATTGACTTAGGCTTCTGGGAATTGATGTCCAAAAACCAAAGGTTGGGAAACACTGCCCTAGAAAGACAAGGCAGCCTTCAGTTTAAAGCTGGTGAATTCCAGAATGAAGTTGTGAAGCAGCTTTGCCAATAGCAGTGTCCAGCAAAGACAGCTCTGGTGGGCAAGGTGATCGAGTCCTGACTAGCTGCTATTGTAGAAAGGCAAAGTGTCCATTTATTAAAAGAGAATTCCAACGAGCCAGGGGAAACCATCAAAGAAACCTGGTCTCAAATGGAGGCCAGCTAGAATTATCTTAAGAGGGGGCACTTCATAAAGATGCTATGGTAGAGTTAAGGGTACAGGAAGTACTGTAGTGGCCATTTTAAAAATAATTTTATTAAATACAACAACAACTAAAATACAAAATGAGAGTGTCTGCCTGCCCAACCAGTGGGGCTCCCTCAATGTTTCATCAGCTAGAGGGGCTCACCTCTTTAGCATGAGGAGGAGGGCCTTCTCTGTGTCTGCTCCAACCTTGTGGCACCTCCTGCCAGTAGAACTTCGGCTGCAGATGGAATTGCTGGCCTTCAGGAAGGGGCTTAAGACCTGGCTGGCAGGGCAAGTGTGTGTGTGGGCCAATGGGGATGTGGCCCCCGCCCGCTGGCTCATCTAAGAAAGTATCCCTCTTGCACCGATAAGTGGGTGGGTGGATGGGTATTTTAGTTTTAATTGGGGCTTTTTAGGACTATGTACTGGGTTGTTTTTAAGGATTTTCAGGACATTTTTAGGATGGTTTTTATGTTTTTGTTTTTTTGTATTATGTTTGCTGTGAGCTTGCCCGGAGTCACCCTAGGGCAAGGAGGCGGCATACAAATTTTAAAATAAAAATAAATAAATAAATAAATAAAATATTAAATAAACATACAACTCATAAATCTGGCAACAATTAAAAAAAAGAAAAGGATTATATAACCTAATATGTGCACCCTCCACCAATGGACTCTATGTACCTTCAACCCATTATTACTATATAACATTTATTTCATCTAATTGTCCCCTTTTCCCAAAAGGATGCATAATCTTGTCCTGGTCTTACTCCTTTTGCTTTCACGAGGACATACTCAATACATTCTCCCCAGTGTAGAGGACTTTTGTATGTTTCAAAGAAAGATTAGTTATTGATCACAAGCCACATAAAGATCATCTAACTCCGATGTTGAAATTTTTCAGAGGCTAATTTTAAAAATAGTATGAGAACATGATTGGTTATGGAACCGAACACAGTGAGAATTGGAAATCAGTCATGTAAATTGACCTCAGGTATACGGAGTAATTGTCACTAATTTAATGATAGTTGATAAACTTAATATTGCTAAAAACCAGAAAAGATCTAAAGCTTTAATGTCTAAAGAGGGGATAAATCAGGTCTAGTAAATAGCACAGTTAAGCAAATGAATTTGAATTGTTAGATTAAAAACTGGCAGACAGCAAAATAGAATTGTATGTAAGCTAGGTTGCAACTTTATCGAGTTTTGTGGTTTCTGTACCTTTGTTTTGGTTAAATTGAACTTGCCCGTTGTTTTTGGCCACCTGAATTTACCACCTTTTTGAGCCTATTAGCACACTGATTATTTGGATAATGTTCTACACCAGGAGTTCTCAACCTTTTAAAGCCAGGGGCCGGATCACGCTCCCTCAGACAGCTTTGGGGGCCGGATGGCCATTTTGCCCTTCTGCCACCACATGGCACTTGTGGGTGTGGTGGAGGTGGTGGTGGGCCACATGAAATGGTGCCATAAGATGCTTTCAGCCCACAGGCTGAGAATTCCTGTTCTACACATTTATATTGAATTTGTACCATATTGTAGACATGGAATGCATTTATTTTTTAAAAAACCTTAAACTATTTAGGTGCCATGACAAGACCACAATAACCTACAAGAGGAAGGCTAAAGCTAGGGGGGAAACCTACAAAACAACAGGGCCATAGAAATGTCCACTTTTCCCTTTAATGATATCCCTCCCACCATGATTTTCTTCTGACAGTAACAGGAAACTAACATTTTCCTTACATGACATGATATGGGATAACAGCCATGGATAAGAACATGCCCTTGTCCTTACCTTTTGCTCACACTGTTCCTTCATTGATCGGAACTGATGGTCCCACTGCTTATTTACCTCCAGAAGCTATAAAGAAATGCACAGTTACCTTGAGGTAGAGCCTTAATTTGCCACAAATATAGTCCATAAGACAAAAATAACACATTGCCAGCATCTTCTGCTTCAGGGTTAGGAGATACTCAGAGACTCTTAACTACAACTCCCATCATCCATCAATATGTGCCAGGGGAGATGAGATCAATGACTGCTAAAATCCAAAACATTTCAAGGGACTCAGGTTATTCCCTTATGGTTAAAAAACAACCAGTGACCTCTGTTGGTGGGCATGGGCTGCCCATGCATTAGCCCAAGAGGGTGCCCAAAATTTTCAGCCTGTGGGCTGGTTATGTGGTTCAGCGGGCCAGTCACGTGGTTCCTCCCACCGGAAGTGGAAGTAAAATGTGCCTTAAAATCTGTTTTGCAACAGGATGAGATAGATTTTAAACTGCCATTTTCTCTGCTTAAACCAGGGGTGCCCAAACTACAGCTTGTGGGCTGGACCCGGCCCCTGATGTCAATTCATCTGGCCTGTGTCACTCTCGTCGTTCCTAGAACCGGAAGTAAAACGCGCCTGTACAAGCCATAGTTTGGACACCCCTGCATTAGCCAAACAATGACCAAAATCATGTTGTCTAGTTAGTCCCAGCAGGACGCACTAACTGCCATCCAGAAGCTGCAAAACGTTACACCATTTGCCTTCTTCTGGTGTAACAAATTGACAGAAATTTGGCCATTATGCCTTGGGAAGATTCTACTGGGAAGTAGTTTACCCAGCTCATTTTGAGATGTTAAGCAGCATTGGGCTTTTCTAAGGAAAGCAGCCTGTGTGTCATGCAGTAGAGAAAGAATAAATTCTGAAGAAAAGGTATTCATTATGACTGTTGCTATAGCCACACCTCAATAAAGATCCAAAAAATGCAGGCAGCTGCATTGATCCACATCTATGGGTTCACATAAACCTACACAAACATAAGATTCTGAAGGGGAATAGGTCAGTTATTCCAATGCCAAGGTTTTATTGTCATACCATAGTTTTTTTGTATTTGTCTGTACCTCAGGAACCTCCCTTATTAAGGGAGCATTTGAAATAAATACAAGCATGTACTGTCTGAGAAAGACCTCTCTTCTACCCTATGAAATATAGCTTACCTCATTGCGTTGGTGCTCCAGTATCTTCACTTTCTTCTCGCTTGTCCCCAACATGCTTTTCCCTGTCGTTTTCTCCTCCGTGGGTCCCTTCTAAAAGTCACAGACACAAAGCAATTGTGACAGGCAGCCAGGAAGCTCAGGGTTGCAAGTTCTCAATCTTGTTGCTACATCTGTACCTCTTCTTCTGAGTCCTGGCACCCCAAAGGACTGTGCCAACTCTGCCCAACCTGTTGCTTCCTACATATATTGGATTACATCTATCATCACCTAGTCAGCTTGTATTAGACAGGTGTTGTCTAATGCACCTGTGCAAGAGCAGGTTAAGTAAAGTAGCGGGACATTATACTCTGTAATGAAGTTTCTCAACCATGGGGCCCCAGGTATTCTTGGACTTTAATTCCCAGAAGCCCAAGTCAGTACACCTGTTGATCAGGGCTCCTGGGAACTGATGTCCAAGAACACCCAAGATTGAGAAACCGTGGTCTACAACAAACACAAAGCCAATAGGTGTGTAACAAAAACAGCGGGGGCACATGACTGCTGTGCAAGATTAGAGCAAGGAGTGAGACAGGCTCACCCCATTAATAACAGAAAGCATCCTACCTGTTGCTGTCCTGCACATTCAGTGCTTTCTGCTTTTGTTCCTTCTCTGCTATTCATCATCACCATCTTCCTGAGCTCCATATTCTCACACCTAGGAAAGGAGATAATAAGATGGCAAATTAAGGTTGTGTAGAGTTTGCAATGTAAGAGGAGAGCTAACTGTTCTAGGATCTCAAGACATGTCTGTCTGTCTGATCACTGCAGAAAACGAGATGATGGAACAGAGGGAGACCTTTGGGCAGATCTAGCAGGGATATTTATATTAAACTAGCATAGTTTGCCCGGCCTTGCCGGGCATTTTTAATGTGTGTGTTAGTGGTTTGGGGTGGTTTTGGTTTTGCACAACCACCACTCCTAGGAAAAAAACCACTCCAACCACCAACTCACACATTAAACATTTTTATTATGGCAGGAGTGTTGTGTGTGTGTCTGTGTGTGTGTGTGTGTGTGTGTGTGTGTGTGTGTGTGTGTGTGTGTGTGTGTGTGTGTGTGTGTGTGTGTGTGTGTGTGAATGTAGTCCACCACAGGGTACTATTTTAGTTAATATTTCTAAACTAAAAATAGCACCCTCTAGTGGACTACATTCACTAACGTTCAGTGTGGAGGAGGCGTTCGTGCAGAGAGGACATCTTTTTTGGCTGTTCCCTGTAGGTGAGTTGTTGGTTTTTTTTGGGGGGGGTATGTGTGAGTGTGTGTTGGGGGGGTTGGGAGGGTTTAACGTGGCCTTGCCTTGCTGGCCAGGCCACGTTAAATCATTGCGTTGGGGTGGGGGGATTCTTTTATTTATTTATGTTTTTTTACAGGGGGCCCGGCCAGTGCCTTGCTGTAGCCTGGGTTTGGGCAGGGGGAGAGGGGGATATCCCCTCCCCCCCAAGCTATGGGCCAGCTTGGGCAGGCCTTCGAGGCTGCGGGGAAAAACATAGTTTTTCCCCGTTGCCTCGCCAAAGCATGGGTCGGGGGGGGGAGAATAGAGGGGTATCCTCTTTCCCCACCCCCATGCTACGGTGGCAGCTTGTTCCGGCCTCCGAGGCTGTAGGGGAAATTTTTCCCCCTGCTGTCTTTCCATAGCTTGGGGGGGAGAGGGGGGTATCCTCCCCCCCAAGCTATGGGGTGGTTGTGGGATATGGAGGCCGAGAACGGTGCTCCGTGCTTGGCCTTTGCCTCCTGTTTTTAAGGTGTTCGTCTTCCTTGGAAGACAGGGGTCGAATCTTTTGGCCTCCATCCTCCTAGGAAAACGAATCGGTTCCCTTTGGGAAACAATTTCCCTCCCGTCGTGGCCTTCTGCATAGGGAGAAGCACCGGACTGTCCTTTGCCACGTCGCCCGCCAAGACGAAAAACAGTCCGGTGCTTCTCCCTACGCAGAAGGCCGCGACGGGAGGGAAAGACTTTCAAAGACCCAGCCGGAGCCGGCAAAGGGTAAGTGCGGCTGGTGGATTTTAGGGAGGGGAGGCATAGTTACCGGGGCCGTGCCTCCCCTCCAACCCTCATCGACCGCACTTATCTTTTCCTGGTTCCGGCTGGGTCTTTGAAAGTTTTTCTCTTGGGCTGGTGCGGTTTGTATTTTAAAACTGCTGCACCACGCTTTCCCAGCCTCCTCTGTGCTCGCGTCCCTCAGCCTGATTGCTGAGGGGTTGCACAGCACAGAAGACTCTGGGAATCGTAGGTTTTTTTGGGTCGCGTTTGTGTGGTGGCTGCCCCACTGGCGACCACCAAAACCCCGCGGCGTTGGGAAGGCAGGGGTTATGGGGAGTGTGGAGGGCTAGGTCGGGGATGGTTGGGCCTGGTGCAGGAGCCTTTGAATGAACCCAACGGTTAAGGGGCCTTTTTTTATAGGTATAGATATAAAAAGAATAAAGCCTTTTCTTTTCCTCTCCTGGAGCTGAACCTTTGCTAAGACACCATCATATTTATTTGTTAGATTTGCCTCATCACAGCATGCTCTATGTGCCTAAGTGGGACTACATAAAAAGTTGTATCAGTTCAATGTAAAGTTGTCCAAAAAAAAAAAAAAACCCAGAAAGTACTTTCCAATGAGAACTTGGGAAGGGGGGGGGGCGAGGAAGCAAAATGTGCCCACTACCTTAGCAGCTTTTCAGGACAGACAAAAGTGAAGGATACCATGAAGGAGTTCAACTTTTAAAGGAAGGACACTTTCTTTCATCTGCCTTAACAGTAGATCTATTATCTCCAGAAAGTCAGTGAAGCATACATCCTAGGTACCTTGAAAAGTTGCTCTTTTATAGAGAGTAAATCAGAGAGGTGTCTAATGTCTTTTCCCTTAAATGATTTTTCAGTCCTGTCCTAACTTACGCTCTCGGAATGGTATTAAGATCATAAGCACATGCAGGGGGAAATATTTCCGTTTGTCAGTCAGATCTGGTACATACTTTCCCCTTAGTTTGCTTGTTTTGTACAAGTCTGCACCTTATTCACGAAGGATATGTTCTCAGACCTAGTGTGGAGGGGGAGGGGATGAACTCCCAAAATATCCAGATAACATGGCCACTGGACATGCTGCCTGAGGGATTCTGGGAATTTTCACCAATTTTTTCCAAGTCAGTTTCCCCAAGTTCTCCTTTCCTCCCCAACAGGTAGTCACCTCAGCTTCTCCGAGATCTGGTTTCTTTGCTCTAGTTCCTTTTCCAATTTGGTTCTCAACTCCTCATTCTCATTCCTTAACTGCTCACACAGTGCCTATTAAAAGGAAACAGAAAGCTTCAGGGATGGTAAATTCAGTACTGTTGGCCCAGGGCTATTTGCTTGTTCATACATCAAGAGGTCATCTATTCTTCTAACTAAACAAGCCTGTTTCAATATGAAATTTCCCAACCCCAAGTCACATGGATCACCTTCTTCAGATTCTGACATACTCCAACTAGATTTCTTGTTGATCCTCCTCAAAATGGATCACCCATCCTTTCACCAGGACTAGTTCACCCTCATAGTAATCCTAAGAGGTGGGTTAGGCTGTGAGAGAATGACTGGCTCAAGACTCCACTTTGACAACAACTACAGTATCCTATTGTATCAGCTCTCTCTAATGCAAGGGATTCTCAACCTGTGGCCCGTGGGCCGGATGCAGCCCACAGTGCCATTTCATGTGCCCCCCCCCCCCCACTGCCTCCACCACACCACGAAGTGCCATGTGGTGGAGAAAGGGCAAAATGGCTGTCCAGCCCCTGAAACTGGCTAAGGGAGTGTGACCCTTCCCTGCCTGGTGGAGGAAGATGACACAGTGGTTGGAGGGCTGGCAGCTGATAAAAACTGTGTTGCTGCTGCCACTGGACTCCCATTCCTTGCCCGCCTGGTGGAGAAAGCGGACACAGTTGTTGGAGGGCCAGTGGCCAATAAAAACAGTGTTGCCGCTGCCCTCCCGCTCCTTGCCCACCCAGCGGAGGAAGTGGACACAGCTGTTGGAGGGCCGGCGGCAGATAAGAACACCACTACGGCCTCTCAGAGCTCATCGAGCTAGGTCATCGCCATGGTTCACAGATGAACTGCGGGAGCTCAAACGGGCAAAGAGACGCCAAGAGCGCCGCTGGGTGAAGACCCAGAGAGACTCCGATTGGACACTAGCTAGGGCCGCTATTAGGGCCTATCTAGTGGCGATGGAGGTGGTGAGGCGACAATACTTCACCACCCTTATTGCCTCCGCTGATAATCGCCCAGCCACCCTGTTCCGGGTTACCAGGTCTCTCCTTGGTAGGGGGACCTCGGTGCCCGGTTGGCAGGGGTCGGCTGAGGACTTTGCTGACCATCTAGTGGAGAAAATCGATCGGATTCGCTCTGGGTTTAATCCTGGCGTGGATGGGGAGAGTCCGGAGGGAGCCGGAGCACAGTCTTGCCATGCCATCTGGGACCGGTTTGATCCAGTTGCCCCTGATGAAGTGGACAGGCTCCTTGCAGCTGTGCGCGCCACTACCTGCCCTTTGGACCCCTGTCCCACCTGGTTGGTGAAAACCTCCAAGGCAGTGACAGGTGGCTGGGTTGGGGCTGTGATCAATGCATCATTGCGGGAGGGGGTGTTTCCTGCACCTTTAAAACATGCTTTGGTGCGCCCCCTCCTGAAGAAATCTTCCCTCGACCCAGCTGTCCTAACTAACTATAGGCCTGTCTCAAACCTCCCCTTTTTAGGGAAGGTGTTGGAGAAGGCAGTGGCGTGTCGGCTGCAGGGGGTACTGGATGAAGCGGATTATCTGGACCCTTTTCAGTCAGGATTCAGGCCTGGATATGGTACCGAGACGGCATTGGTCGCACTAATGGATGATCTCTGGCGGGAGCGGGACGGTGGTCATCCATCCGTCCTTGCTCTTCTTGACCTCTCAGCGGCTTTCGATACCGTTGACCACGGTATCCTTCTGGAACGGCTCCGAGGTTTGGGAATCCAGGGTACTGTGTGGTCCTGGTTTTCCTCATTTCTGAGGGGTCGGTCCCAGTCGGTGTGGTTGGAGAGTGAGAGGTCCAGTCCTAGGCCCCTCAAATGGGGGGTCCCTCAGGGCTCGGTGCTCTCTCCTCTCCTATTTAACATCTACATGAAACCGCTGGGTGAGATCATTCGTTCCCATGGGGTGCGGTACCATCAGTACGCGGATGACACTCAGTTGTACATCTCGGCCCATGGGGACCCCAGTGATGCCATCAAAGTCCTTTCCAGATGCCTGGAAGCTGTGGGGGTCTGGATGGGGGCTAACGGGCTACAACTGAATCCCAGCAAGACTGAGTGGCTATGGATAGGGGGTCCTGCGTTAATCCGGGAGTTACCATCGTTGGTTCTGGATGGGGCTATTTTGCCCCAGACAGACCCGGTGCGCAACTTGGGGGTCCTCCTGGATTCACGGCTACTGCTAGAAGAACAGGTGGCGGCTGTGACCAGGAGGGCTTTCGCCCAACTTCGGGTGATCCGCCAGTTGCGCCCACTCCTGGACCGGGACTCCTTGCTCATGGTCACCCATGCTCTGGTTACCTCCAGACTAGACTATTGCAATGCGCTCTACATGGGGCTGCCCTTGACGACCATTCGGAGGCTACAGCTGGTCCAAAATGCGGCTGCCCGGGTGGTGATGGGGTGTGGGCGTTATGCTCATGCTTCGCCACTGCTCCGGGAGCTGCACTGGTTGCCAGTATGTCTCCGGGTGCAATTCAAGGTGCTGGTTTTGACCTTTAAAGCCCTATATGGTAGTGGGCCAGGTTACCTAAGAGACCGCATCGCCCTGAGGACGTCTGTCCGTCCAACCAGAGCGGACCGGAGGGGCTCTCTAATTGTTCCATCAGCCAGAGGGGCTCGCCTCTCTGGCACAAGGAGGAGAGCCTTCTCCGTGTCTGCACCGGCCCTCTGGAACCTCCTGCCAACAGAATTACGTCTTCGGACGGAGTTGCTGCCTTTCAGAAGGGATCTTAAAACCTGGCTGGCAGGTCAAGTGTGGGGTGCGGGTGGAAGGGTAACCACCATGGGGTGGTTGGTGTAGAGGAACTCTTCCCCATGGTGCCTTTTCGATCCTGCAGCCCCTGCTTTTTAGGGGGTGGGTAGTCTTAACTTTTTTACTGTTTTAACTGTTTTTAGGATTATTAATATTGTCTGTAAACTCCTTGGGTTGCCCTGGGGTTACTTTTTATGTTGTTAGCCGCCCAGAGTCGGCCTTGTGTTGAGTGGGCGGGATATAAATTGAATAAATAATAATAATAATAATAATAACAGCGTTGCTGCTGCCGCCAGACTCCCGCTCCTCACCTGCCCAGTGGAGGAAGAGAACATAGCTGTTGGAGGGCCGGCAGCCGATAAAAACTGTGATTAAAAACTATGTTGCCGTCGTCATATGATATTCTAGTGTATTGTTACATTTTATTGTTATATTTTACTGTATAATATTCTGTTCTATTGCATTGTTACGTTTTATTGTTATATTTTATTGTACTGTACTGTTGATGTGGTGAGATTTCTGTGAGCCACTCTGAGTCACGTATGTCGAGTGGGCGGCATACAAATCCAATCAATCAACTCTTGCTCTAATGTCATGGAGAGAAGATGTATGCTTGTCTACTAAAAACTAGAAGCAAAAGAGGGTCTAGTTAGATAAAACTTTATTCAAAAGGTCAATTTTAAACAGAAGGAGTTGGGAAGATTTGAATCAGAACCATAACGTGGAGGGAAATTTTATTTTTTTGTCCCTGCTGTGGTCCCAATCACTCCACACATCTCAGTTATTCGTAATGGAAGCAAAGCTCCCATGGGCATTAAATGGTCAACACCATCCCTCTTCCCCTGGTTCTGATAAAACTTGAAGCCACAAGGCTACTTCTGTGTGCTTTTAAAGCATGATGCAAGAACTGAGTGAGATTCATTTTGGGTGTGTGTGTGAAGAGGGGTGCACATCACTACCAGGGAATCCAGTTTCCTAACAGTAAGCAAAAATCTCCTTTGAAATGGCCAGTTACACAAGATCACCCTTGGGGAAGGATCTTCCTCATTACCCAAAGGTTCTAGTGATTAGTTTATAGCTTGAGGTGAAAGTATTTCTGAAGCTTCAGAAGCTTCCTTCCTTTAGAGTATTTGTCATAGCCTCAGAAATTTCTCATCCTTGCTGGAAACACAAGGGCTACCACAAGAATGAATACACAGAGGTATCCGGTATAGAAATATAGCTGTCAACTAACTCAGATGCATTAATATCTGCCAGAAATCAAGATAGATGAGAGTTTCATCACGGCCCATTTCGATACGACTTTACTAAAACATGCCCAGTTCTTCATTTACAAATGAAAAGAACTTGACATTTCCCCCTTATTTTTTTCATGATCATGGAAGTGAAATAATAATTGATCCGAGACCAGGACATTCAGGCCTAATTCTTAAAAGACTGGAATATATCCTAGTGCAGTGATGGTGAACCTTTTAGAGCAGGGATTCTCAACCTGTGGCCTGCGGGCCGAATGCAGCCCACAATGCCATTTTATGTGGCTCCCACTGCCTTCACCACACCCAGAAGTGCTACGAGGTGGAGGAAGGGCAAAATGGCTGTCTGGCCCCCGAAGCTGTCTGAGGGAGCGTGACCAGGCCCCTGGCTTAAAAATGTTGAGAACTCCTGTTTTAGAGAGCGAGTGCTGGGGAGGGAGGAAGTGCTCCCATTGAGCTACTGTGCAGAGGAGCGGGTGAACTCTGTGCTGGGATGATGGCGCATGTGCCCAGAGAGAGAGAGAGAGAGAGAGAGAGAGAGAGAGAGAGAGAGAGAGAGAGAGAGAGAGAGAGAGAGAGAGAGAGAGAGAGAGAGAGAGAGAGAGAGAGAGAGAGAGAGAGAGAGAGAGAGAGAGAGAGAGAGAGAGAGAGAGAGAGAGAGAGAGAGAGAGAGAGAGAGAGAGAGAGAGAGAGAGAGAGCTCTGAGTGCCCCCTCTGGCATGTGTGCCATAGGTTCGACACCACTGTCCTAGTGCATACAATTCTGCAAGGGCTGCCACCTCTTTTTTTGTTTGTTTTTGAGAGGTGGGGAGACAAGTGCGTTATCTTAAATATAATATGTTAAACAGATATTATGTGGTCTTTTCAATGCTGGGAAAAGATATACCTATTGAATTGGACTGGTGCAAATATATACAAGCATTTTGAGGTTGTTGATTGTTTTGGGGGGAAACCAATCACTTTGGCAATAATGGTCTAAAATTTATTCTTAGGTCAAATGAGAAAATAATTATGACATTCCAGTGCTTTTCCCTCTCTCCTTCCCAATGCAATCCTAAACCTATTTTTTTTACAAAAAATAATAATACAAGTTTTGTTTCACTGTTCTGATCCCCATCTGCAAATCCCAACTAGAGTGGACTCATTGAATGGTAAGTCAACACTTAGTAAAAGCATAATGATTTAGTGGATCTACTCTAGTTGGGACTAGCATTTGGAATTAGGATGATAAAACTTAAACTTTCAGGTTTTTTTTAAAAAGAAGTTTGAGGAGTTGGATTGGGAAGGAAGAAAAAGGACTACATTGTCTTAAATCTACTCTCGTTTGGTCTAACAGTTGGATTCAGATCTTCATTGCCATTATGGCAAACTCTTCTAGAGAGAAGAAGAAATTAGTTTGGAGCAGAATAGAGAAATCAAATGTGATGAAACTGAATAGATGTAATAGGGGGTCAGGTAAACTGCCCAACACACACAGGTGTAAACATATGACAGGGCGCACCTGAGATTTTTCTGTGGAAAGTTCTTTGCTCAGCTTCTAGACCACAGTTTTGGCCACTGAAGAGAATTTAGGGAGAAAGACAGAGAAAAAGAAAAGAGCCCTCAAGAAAACAGGGAAGCAAATGAATGATGTACATCTACCAGAAGCCCTCGGACCTGAAGAATGTCTATAAAAGTAAGAAATGTTATGCCAATGTAAATAACCTTTGCCACGGAACGTTAAGGGTGGGAAATCTTCTATCAAGGAATGTTTAAGTCTGAGTAATTTAGAGTGAAGGTATTGACCTAGGGTTTGAAAGTTAAAGGATTAGGATGTAATAAAGATAGGAAGTTAGAAGTGGATTGAAAGATTATAAGAATAGTGAATAAATTTGATTACTACTTAGGAAGAAACTTTAGGATAAAGAGGAAACCTTGCAAACCAATTTTTGTGATCATATTGTTTTGGAAATTGTTCCTTAATTTTTTTTAAATTTTGAATGCGTTGTGAACTTGGTTCTCATATTTCTTTTGCCCTAAGATGAGGATGAGAGGTTTAGGATAAAGAGGAAAATTTATAAATAAGATTGGCTTAGTATTTCTGTGATTTATATCTTATATGTTAAGAATACCAGAAACAAGTATACTTTTGTTTTATTGACTACACCAAGGCTTTTAACTGTGTGGACCACAACAAAATGTGGCAAGTAATTAAAGAGATGGGAATACCAGAACACCTCATATGCCTCATGAGAAATCTGTACACGAACCAAGAAGCAGCAGTTAGGACAGAACACGGAATGACAGAGTAGTTTGGAATAGGAAAAGCAGTAAGACAAGGCTGCATTTTATCATCCTGCTTATTCAATCTATACACAGAGCACATAATGCGCAATGCAGGGATGGAGGAATCACAATATGGGATCAAAATTGCTGGGAGAAACATCAACAATTTGAGATATGCAGACGATACCACCCTAATGGCAGAAAGTGAGGAAGACCTAAAGAACCTCTTGACTGGATTGAAGGAGGAGAGTGCAAAAGCTGGCTTGAGACTTAATATGAAGAAAACCAAGACAATGGCAACAGGTCCGATCAGTCCCTGGAAAATAGATGGGGAAGAAGTAGAAGCAGTGACAGATTTTACTTTCCTGGGATCTAAGATCACTGCAGATGGCGACTGTAGCCATGAAATAAAAAGACGATTGATTATGGGGAGACAAGCTATGAGAAACCTGGGGAATATAGTGAAAAGCAGAGACATCACCTTGAAAACAAAAATTCGCATAGTCAAAGCAATGGTATTCCCAGTGGTAATGTATGGGTGTGAGAGCTGGACCATTAGGAAGGCTGAGCGCAGAAGAATAGATGCCTTTGAGATGTGGTGTTGGAGGAGAGTCCTGAGAGTCCCTTGGACAGCAAAGAGAACAAATAGGTCAATACTGGAAGAAATCAATCCTGACTGTTCATTGGAGGGATAAATAGTGAAGATGAAGCTAAAGTACTTTGGACATCAAATGAGAAGGGAGGACTCACTTGAGAAGGCCTTGATGCTGGGAAAGGTTGAGGGCAAAAGAAGAAGGGGGCGTCCAAAGATGAGATGGATAGATGGTATTGTGGACACAATGGGCACAGAGCTTGGTGGGCTGAGGAAAATGGTGGAGGACAGAGGTGCCTGGAGGAAAATGGTCCATGGGGTCGCAAAGGGGTCGGAATTGACTGTGCGACTGAACAACAACAACAATATGTTATATGTTGGTTGTGAGGGTGGAGGATTATATTTTGGGTGGGTTTTGTTTAATACTGTATAGGGTTTTCTTTTCTTATTTTGTTGTTGATGTTTCTATGTTGTATTTTTGTATTGCGTGTTTATTTTTGAAATAAAAAAATATTTTTTAACAAAAGGGAAACAGGGAAGCAAATGAATGATGTACATCTACCAGAAGCCCTCGGACCTGAAGAATGGACGTTCTCTGTTCGTTCTTGTGCACCTTGGATGCCAGGCGGTTGAACTCCAGTGCCATGCGCCCCAGGTGAGCAAAGAGCTGGGTTTTGTCAGACTCCTCAGCAAAAAGGCTAAGTGTGCTCTCCAAGCGCTGGAGATGGAGCATGAGGTTGGCATCCTCTTTCGGAAGGGCTTCCATGTCCTGCTGCCAAAGACACCAAAACATTAAGGCATTTTTAGAAAGGAAGGAAAGGAGACAAAAGAGAATCTTGCTTGGGTGATTGCTTTATTCAGGTTTACTCCAGGCTAGAAAATATATTTGCCTTGCAGTCCTGTATGATGTCCTTTTATACTCTGTTGAGAAACTGTAGTCATGGGAAGAGCAATCCAGATGTGGGAGAGGCTTCCAGAAATATATTACTTTGCTCTTACTATATTAATTTCATTAATGTTTAGCTTGGCCCCAGAGAATGGTCTCTGTGTTTTTCCTATCTTGCAGTTACTTATGTTACACTTTCTTTCTTTTTAAACGTAATACAGTTTAGTTTCTCTTAGAAACAATGCAGCTTGTTAATGGCTGCATATTAGAAAACTTCCCTGTACAGTAAAACCCTGACTTACTTATGCCTCAAGTTACATAAAATTTGACTTACATAATGATTTTTTCACTAAAACTATGTCCCAATTTATATAAATGTCCCAATTTACATAACGCAATATACTATGGGTTTGCTTCGAGTTATGTAAAAAAATCATTTTTCCTATGAGGTTGGTTTGATTTACATAAATATCATTTCCCTATGGGTTTGCTTTGAGTTAAGTAAAAGTTCATTTTTCCTATGGGTTTTCTTTGAGTTAAGTAAAAAATCGATTTACATAAAAGCCTACGGAACAGACTTTTTACGTAAGTATGGGTTTTACTGTACTAATGAATTTAAGGTTGTTTGATACCATGTAAGTTCTACTTTGGTTTTCTATTGAATCAGGGGCACAGGGTGGGAAGCTTTACACTTCTTTTTTGCCCCAAATATGCAATTTGTTCCAACAAGTGGGAGTATTGAGGGGGAAATGGGAGAGAGATATGGTGCAGAACAGAAGGAACAGGCCTCGCTTCTCATGGCCTCAAGTTGGAATTGTCTTCATGTCTACCACTTCTCTATTTGCATCTTTCTTGTTTGTTTGTTTGTTTGTTTGTTTATTCATTCATTCATTCACTCACTCACATTTATACCCCACCTTCTTGATGCGACCACCCCGTTGCTTTTTAAAAAGCAACCTACTTTCCCCAATTCATACATAATTTTACAAATACAGTAAAACCTCGCATAAAGAGCACTGCACTTAGAGACTAACTCGCTCAAAGAGCAGAATTTTCTCTGGTCATCTCGCTTAACAACTAAAACCAACCAAAAATTCGCTTAACAACTAAATCGGGGTTCACAATCCCCACATCAGAAGTCACAACTGGTCACTTACAATGGTGTTTCACTTAAAGAGCAAACTTGCTTAAAGAGCAATCCTGTGGAACGCATTATGCTCTTTAAGTGAGGTACCACTGTATCTGCAACAATCCCCACACTGGCATTAGAGCCTTTCCCTCCTGAAATATAAATACTTTCATCTCCCTTAAAGGGAAAAGATATCTCTTCCATGTCTATTATGTCTCACTTTTGCTTTTTGCTTTTCAGAACTGTACAAGGCACTAATCATGCTCGTATTAAACAATGTGAATATGAAATTCTGTTTAGAATAATTCAAAATACCTCAAATATAACTTACAAGTCAGCAGAAAAACCAAGATAAGCATTTAATTCATTCTTCAAGGAAGAGTGGGTTAACTACTGCCCATAGTTTGGTGTTTCTGTTCTCACTTACAATTGACTTTTTATTCCTCTTTAAATAATTACATTTACAACATTAAAGCATATATTAAAACCAATTTCAAAAGTGTGCATGCATTTGTTGTTCATCAGTCGCACAGGCGATTCCGACTCTTCATGACCCCATGGACCACCACACACCAGGCACCCCTGTCCTCCTCCACCATCCTCCTCAACCCACCCAGCTCTGTGCCCATTGCGTCAACAATGCCATCTAGCCATCTCATTCTCTGCCGCCTCCTTCTTCTTTTGCCTTCAACCTTTCAAAGCATCAAGGCTATCTCAAGTGAATCCTCTTTTCTCATTTCATGTCCAAAGTACTTTAGCTTCATCTTCAATATTTGACTTTCCAGGGAGCAGTTAGGGTTGATTTCTTTTAAGAATGACCTATTTGTTCTCTTTTCTGTCCAGGGTACTCTCAAAATTATCCTCCAGCACCTCATCTCAAAGGCGTCTATTCTTCTGTGCTCAACTTTCTTTTTGTTCCAGCTCTCACAACCATACATTACTACTGGAAACACCATTGCTTTGATTATGCAGACTTTTGTTTGCAAGGTGTCTCTACTTTTAACTATGTTGCCCAAATTTCTCATAGCTTGCTTCCCAAGAATTAGTTGCCTTTGTATTTCATGGCTGCAAACACCATCTGCACTGATCTTGGATCCTAAGAATATAAAGTCTGTAAAGACTATAAAGTCATGTACACACACAAATCAGCACTCATTGTCTGTGAAAACGTGAGGAAAGAAGTGAGCTCTTCAATATGTATTAGAAGTGTAGGAACATTGATACCTCCTGAAATAAAATTCTAGCGAGCTGGTGCCACCACTGAGAAAGTCTGCTTCTGTCTTGCCATAATATAACATTCCGCTTTCAATAATGAGTCCATATAAATGCAAGTTCACAGCTTGGCTGCTATCAATAAGAAATAGCAGGATTAGATATTCCCCAACCTCCAACAACATGTTGTTGAGTCTTTTGAGCCTAACACTGGACATTCTTGACTGGGCTCCGCACAATTTAGTTAAAATCTGTTTTACTGAATGCATACTAGTACTAAATGCATGGAGTAAATAAAACAATAAGGCAACAAGCCCAATCATCTCCTTTGTCCCTGTGCAAATGGCAACAGCGCCCATAAATTTTGGATTAACAAATTTATTTTCCTGGGCTGATAGTATGGTAGTTGACCGCTAGATTGCTTGTTTCCCCCAATGCATAATCCCTGAAGCAACTCCATTCCTTTACTCATCTATAGGGAAGGACAGACATCTGAAAACTTCTACAAAGACATAGCGTTTACAAATTAAGCTGAACATGCACCTTTCACTCTCTAGCATGCATTTCTGGGTTAAACAAACTTCTAAAGGTTCTCTCCTGCTCTAAAGATTGCTAATAAAATGTAGAGCTGCAGCCTGGGACCACGTGGTTCTCCCCACCCTTTTAATATCCCTGCTCCTATCTCTCTTTAGTGAGCCCTTGTCCTCCAGTTCAATAGTTACCTGTGCCGAGCCGACTTTCATTCCAAAGTACTAGTGCAGATATCATCTCAGCATGAAACCCAATGGGTGGAATGCATTGTATTTGTACTCGTCCCTGGTTCACGGTACACTTGCCCTTGACACACAGAGCCACAGAACCACACCTCCTTGCTTACGTCCATACTACCAAGCCCTCATTGTTGACCCAACAACTCTGCAGCAACTCCAACCTGAACTGGATTGTTGGGGCTGATTAACTGCTAGGTTGCCTGGGAGACATGAGCCATGATGCCCAGTTCCTAGCAGGGAACAGCCATCTGCCTGCCCCAACACAAGCCAGAACTCACCAGGCTTCATGCCACTTCAGAGAGTCACCTCAGATGTGAGGCCATCAGAAAGGAATCTCAAAAGGTGAAAGGCAGGGAAATACCACCTCTCACCCAGGGCTCTGCTGGCTGACTCATTACTGTTTCTCCTCCTCCATGATCTGCCCCAATGAAATTTGGGACATTGTCCATCTTTGTCGTTGCTGACTCACAGGGGAAAGATACACAAGAGGAAAACTTTCAATGTATAGAAACTGCCCTCAATGCCAGGCCTTTATTGCTTCACCTGTTTCCAGTCCCCAGACCGAGTCATTTTTCAGGAAGAAAACAGTCCATCAGACAGGTTCAAACTAGCTCACCAACAGCTGCCATCCCCAATCTGGTGATCTCCAAACATGCCAGACTATCGGTTCCATCATCCCCAGCTAACACATATACATTATGGAAACACTGACACCTCAATCATTCCATACAGGAAACTTAGTTGCTGGGAAGAAAATAGCTACTGTATTACAGATGAGCCAGTTGTAAATATAACAGTGTAGCTGTTCTTTTGTTTTTCCTTTCCCAGCGTCACATCTGTATCATACAATGTCCACAAATGCTAAAATTCTGGAATGGCTTAAATCCTTACAGATCTTGAATGTGATGCCTCCAAATGTCATCCAGCTATTATTCTTCAAGTGAGTTTCATGTAAAAGGTGCAGCATGTGGCTTAAAAAACATCACAACACTAGAATCCAATTGCTATTTTAAAAACAGAGATGGAAAACTTGTAGTCCCGGTGTTGCTAAACTACAGCACCCACAAACCCTCACCATAGGCTATGCTTGCTAGGGCTCAAGGAAGCTGTAGTCTAACCAGCCCCAAAGGGCTTGGATAATCATTAAGCTAAAGAACAGCAAACAATTATCAATTACAACCCCACCAATGGTGCTAAGGTGGTGCTTTTGTGAATTGTTGCCAAGGGTTTTGGCATGTGGCACCTCAGCTGTCATAACACAGACATCTCTTGGAGAAGAAAGGGAAACTGTTCCCCTCTCAGAACCCCAGGGAGCCATTTCTACAAGGCAAAGAAGAGCATGCCAAGTGTCTAGCCTGTACAAACCCCTCATGAGGTGCCCAACATAAGCTTGGCTATTTGCTGATTTCTCCAGTCTGAAGATGCCTGCAAAAGGAAGCATGACATCTGTGAAAATTGCCTCTTCAATCAGGAGTTCCAGTGAGCAGAAAACTACTTGAGGAAGGGGCTGCGGTGGCTCACTGGTTAAGAAGCTCGCCTTGTTAGCTGGAAGGCCAACAAGTCAGCAGTTCAAGACCCAGGTACTGCATGATGGTTGAGTGCCCATCTCTGCCCCAGCTCCTGCCAACCTAACAGTTCGAAAGCAAGAAATTGGAAGTAGATAAACAGGGACCACATCTGTGGGAAAAGATCTTGGGGGACATGAAAGGCGCCTTGTTCAGGCGCCCCCTGAGTGGAGTTTCTCCAGCAAAAATCCTTTCGACCCAGAATAATTTCTGACATGAAATAATAATAATAATAATAATAATAATAATAATAATAATAATAATAATAATAATAATAATAATAATAATAATAATAATAATAATAATAATAATAATAATAATAATAATAATAATAATAATAATATTTTTTAAGGTATCACTTAAAGCAAATCATTCTCACCCAAACTGATAACACTCCAGATCGGCCATGCTGGCTAAGAGTGCTGGGAACTGTATTCCAACAAATCTGGGGAACGTTTGGGAAGGCCAAAGTAAGTGGATGAAGAAAGAAGTTTTAGCAAAAATACAAACAAAAACAATAACCTTCAGAAAGACCTCTTGGATTTCTTTAAACCTGCAGAGCTCCATGACTGGAACAGCAGCCAAGAATGGCAGTGGTCATCAAGTCCTTCAAGGTATTAAACCACTGAGAAATATTCAAAGCGGTAGGGCCACGCTTGAGGCAGGTACTGATGATACACAACACTTCAGGCACAGGACGGATTCCTACTCTGTTACGAAGACCAAGGTTCATAGAGGTCAAGGCTTCCTTCTGTTGCTCCAGTCCATTTCATCACTCAGGGGTTTTCCCCCAGCTCCTTTCCTCAGATGTGCCAGTGAGAAGTCCTACCTGAAGCAAGCACGCTGTGTTCCCTGCCAGCTGGCTGGCTGCCCAGGCTTGTGACAAAGCAGCGCTAGCTCAGGAGAAGGAAGTCGTGAAGCTGTCAGTGTTGAGAGCTTTGCTTTGCATATGAGAGCAAGAAAGAGAAGTTGGTGGTGGAGAATCTCGACAACAGTACTTTCAGATTACTCTTCCCAACATCTCTGCAGGAGAGTTCCCCTCAGCTTGTTCTGGGAAAGGGACTGAGTGAAGAAATCGTACCACACGTGCACCGTTTGTGGGGCCACAGCCCCTTTGGGTGGCAGCCCAACAGTGACAAGGCAATTCTGTCAGTGGGCCAGTAGTAACTCTAGACATTCACCCTCTTACAGAAACATTATACAGTACATTGTTTCCCCTGATTTTTTAAAAACCCCAAGCAATAGTCAGAAGTGGTAATTTAGAGCAGCCGGGCACACAAGGAGGGAGGCCCGAAAGGTCTCCTTGTGCTTCCAAACCCTCCACACACACAAAAAGAATGGAATAAAGGAGTATGTATACGCCTATCCCTTTTCTCACATTGGGGAAAAGAACAATTGTAGGAGTAGAAACCTCAAAAGAAGGGTCAAACTTCTATTTTCCTCCACACAAGAGCTTTCAAACTGCCTCCCACTGCTAATTTCAGTTAATAGAAGGTGGGAAGTCAGCAGTTCGATTCCCAAGTATTGCAGGATGGAGTGAGCCAACCTAGCAGTTTGAAAGCAAGAAATTGCAAGTAGATAAATAGGTACCACTTTGGTGTGAAGGTAAACAGTGTTTCGTGCGGTCCGGTGTATAGTCATGCCTGCCACATGACCACGGAAATGTCTGCAGAAGCAGACAGCACTGGTTCTTCGGCTTTGGAACAGCGATGAGCACTGAACCATAGAGTTGGATATGACTGCCTTTCAAACAAGGGAAACCTTTACCTTTACCTAATAATAAATCAATTGTGTACTAGGGGGCTGCGGTGGCTCACTGGTTAAGAAGCTCACCTTGTTAGCTGGAAGGCTGGCAGGTCAGCAGTTCGAGACCTGGGTACTGCATGACAGATTGAGCACCCATCTCTGTCCAGTTCTTGGGGACATGAAAGGAGCCTCATTTGGGCATCCTCTGAGCAGAGTTTCTTCTGTAAAAATCCTTTCAACCCAGAATAATTTCTGACATGAAATTATTATTAATATAATTGAATGCTGTCAAGTCAATTCTGACTTACGGTAACCATTTCCAGAGTTTTCTAGGTAGAGAATAGACTAAAGTAGTTCACCATTCTCTTGTTCTTTCCCATGACTACACAGACTGCCTCTTCTCCAAGGAGGCACAGTGAGGAATCGAACTCCCAATCTCTCCAATCTCTGACTCCACAGCCACACTGAGCTATTCAGCCAAATACTTTAGGTTAAGCAAGTAAGCAAACATAAATACAACATAGGGGAGAATAATGTTCCCATTGCTGAACATCCTGTGCAATTTGTTCCACAGTGAATTCAAGCCAAAGGAAAATTCTGTCTTCTCTGCCTCTCCGCGCATTGCTAATGTTGTTGAACATTAGCTTGCACGTTCCTAGAGGCAGGGGCCTATCCTTTTGCCGCAGCTACTTTGCAACTTGCTGTAAGGTACAATATACAGTATATATAAATGAAGATATAATTTTGATAAAGATGAGTGGCTCTGCTCTTTCTCTCTGTAGTGGCACCCTATCTACCGATCCTCTTTTCTCATCTGTACAACTGCATGAGCAGGAGAAAAACACAACCTAATTACACAAAACAGGGTACACAACTGATCTTTGTGACCACATATTTTCCCCCAAATGTTTCAATTTTAACTTACTTTAAAAAAAAGGTTTACTTACAGATTTACTACTGCTTTCCGGCAAAGTGCTCTTATCTTCAGACCCCATAATTTCAAACTCAGATGAAGAGCCCTGGAGATACATTTAAAAAAAATACAAATGAGTCAATTATCCTAAGAGTTCATGAGTTTCATCCAGACAAACGAAGCTGAGAACATTTTTTTTATGTTGTTGAACTTAAGCTTCTTTTGGTTTTTATGTTGAAGTTCCATTTGCTTACCAGCAGGCAAAGAGTCTGGGATTTGCACAAATGACTGCAGTACAACCTCACCTTTCAACAGAAGAGCTTCTCTTCTCTTCTCTCCCCCCTTCTGTGTGTGTGTGTGTGTGTGTGTGTGTGTGTGTGTGTGTGTGTGTGTGTGTGTGTGTGTGTGTGTGAGAGAGAGAGAGAGAGAGAGAGAGTATTTTGAAGGGTAAAGACTATAAAGCCAATTGCCCATCAAAGCCGTAACTGCATTCTATACCTAGACTTTCTCCCAGTCAAATGCTTACAGCAGGGGTGCCCAAACTACGGCCTGTGGGCCGGATCCAGCCCCCAATGCTAATTCATCTGTTCCACGAAGTCCTTGTTGCTCCCGGAAGCGGAAGTAAAACACGCCCGTACAGAAACATTTTACCTCTGCTTCCGGGAGCAACGAGGGCTTCGTGGGCCAGATGGATTGGCATTGGGGGCTGAATCCGGCCCATGGGCCATAGTGACTGGCCCCTGAACTACGTGATCAGCCCACAGCCCAAAAAGTTTGGGCACCCTGGTCCCCTGGCTTACAGCATAATCTTTGACACTTTGTTCAGGGGAGGGGGGAGAGTTCCTATCAACACCTTTTCTCCTTCAGCATCCAACATTCTTGCATCCCAATTCTATGCACACTGACTACTCGGAAGTAAGGATCAATTGAATCAATGGGACTTATCTTTATATACACTTGTCAGGGACTGCACCGTTATTCTTATTTCTCTTGTGCTGTGTTGGAAAAATCACATTTCAAATAGGACTTCTTACACTGGATGGAGGCTTCTGTGGGGCTTTTTCTGGCTCCTTTTGCTCTTCACGTGAAACCTCTGGAGAAGGACAAACTTCTGGGACCTCTCCTGTGAAGGAACAGAATACAGTGAGCTTTTATTTATTTAGACAAGTCTCAGCACAGGAAAAGAGCCAACCTCATTTGGAGGAGGCAAGAAATAAATTAACATAAAAAACAAGGTAAAAATAGATCTTTGGGCAGTATGGGAATTTCATCTCCTACATTAATAGAAAATAAGACTTCAGGGTGATTTTGGCAAGGCAACCACTACTTACTTACTTGTCCTTAGCTGGTCACATCAGGTTTAGGTAAAACAAGTCATTGTAGGTATAAACAAAAATAGATATAATAGGTATTTTAAATATAAGCAAAAGAGACACTGTAAAACTTCTACAGAATTTTCCTTCCCCTGCCCTACCCAATCTTGTTTCAACCAGTTCACAAATGTCCCAACAGAAGTTCAAAACAAAATATGTTAGACTCTTCATCTTGTCCATGCTGTGACAAATAGCTCCAGCAGGGATACAGTTTAGGCAATATCTGGTGTGCAATGCAAATAGTCATAAATGGCCTTTGATCAGTGTTAGCTGGAATTTCCCCCTTTCCTCGTGGGCTCAGCACAGTCTTAATAGTGAAAGATCAAAATCACCCCTTGGTTTTCCCATCTGTGCTCTCAAAGGGCGATAATCACCACATTTAAAAAGATGTATTTTTTTTAAAAAAAAATTAAAAGCATGTTCAACACATAAATCTTTCATGGATGATGATGAGATTTGCTGAGATTGATAGCCATGGCTCCAGTGTGGGGCAGTGGTTGAAATGTTGAACTAGGAATGAAAGAAGACCAGGCTCAAATACCTACACAGCCAGAAAACACATCAGATGACAGCCTGGGCTTGTCACAGACTCTCAGCCTAACCTGCTCGCATGATGCTGTGAGGATAAAATGGGGTGAAGGTGAAGCAAATGCATCACCTTGGAGAAGAGGCAGACTTTAAATGCAACAATTCAATCAATTCAAAGCATCTTACGGATTGCATGTGGTATTTCCAACTACTGTACTAAGTTCCTGTTGTGCAGTTCTCTCTTTTTGGAGAAACTAGGTGAAGGACAGGCTCACATGAAGTGACTGACAATTCACTACCCTCACATGTGAAACATCCTACAGCTTAAGGGAGACCTTCTTTCCCTTGGGTCACACATTTGTGGACACCTTAGTTGCAGGAGGTGGGTGGGTGGGGGCTGTTTGCAAGGATGTGGTGAGGGAAATGACTGCTTCCTTCATTCTTCTTCCCCTCTCCCTTATAAATCTCAATATATACCTGTATATATGCTGCAGGCACGGCAGGGGAATCTATGGGGAAGATGCCTTTAGAGCAACGCTTCCCAAACTGTGTTCTGTGGAACACTGGTGTTCCATAGAGGACTTCAGCTCCCAAAAGCCTTAGCCTGCACAGCCAATCCTGAAGACTTCTGGGAAATGTAGTCCAAGAATTCATAGGGACCCAAGTTTGGGAAACACTGATTTCCTTCCCATCTTCTGCTGAGATGCCCTTGGGAATGGACATGCCAGGAACCTTCAACAGACCTTCAACTTGTTCTACCACTGAGCTAAGTTTCTTGGAGAAAAAAGCAGAAGCATTCAGGACCAGGATCGGTTTAGTGTATGGGACCAAAGACAACCGGACAACCGAAGGGTTGGTTTAACACAGGTTTATTGCATGAGGTTCCAGCGAAGCATGAGGTAATGGCGGTGATACATCTCAATATATACAGTAGCTCTCTACATTTGAATCTTGTAGCACGGTAGCTCATTGGCTGCTACCGGCGTGGCCTCGCCCAGGCACGCCTCTTTCTTCAGCTGCTGAATGCGGGGAAGGTTTTCCCGCGGCTGTCCGTGATTGAGCAATGTGAACCATGTGAGGCTGAACGCTCGCAGCTGCCCTCTATGGGCTGTCTGCTCGCGTTCCTTTACAGCTGGTATCGTTTGTATCTGGAGTGGTTACATTCTTGCCTTTACAGTATAATGAACATGCATACATACATACATACATAACATCCCTCCCCCCTAGGATGGGACGAAGTCCCGCAACCATTGTGGCTTGCCGCACGTGCGCTTGGGACGCGCTTGCGTCTGACCTACTACTGGAGAGCCTGTGATCCCTGACTCCGCGGGTGCTTGTCCTGCAACGGGAAACGGGGATTCGTTAGTGGCTCCGTGGGGCGTCCGTGCCTGCCTCGCGCCCGGGGATGGGAAAGGAATGAATAGTTGGGAGGTGAACCCCTGCCTGTTGCTCTCTGACCCCGGGGATCCACCTATTGTGAACCGCGGAACCGATGAGGTCACCCTTGCAGTTCGGCTACCTTCTGATCCCTGCTCGGGGGACCTTGAGACTGTGGTGGTCGGACTCGCTGATGCCTCCCGTCTTGGGGGTGTCGGTCTCTGGGAAAGTGGCGCTATATCGCATTCTAACTCACAGGGGCTACTGGGACTGGAGGTACTGGGACTGGAGGTACCAGGGGCTGAACTGAAACCCCTCTTTTCGCTAGGACGGGTGGGGGACCACTCCGCTAACTCCCCCTGGTACTGCAAATCAACGTCTAAACTTCTATGGGCATCTGTGTTTCGGGGAAACTCCCGTGGGGTATGTGTGTGGTCGGGGCTCTTCCATTTCTTCGGGGACCCCCGCAAAAGATTTCTGTGGATCGATTCCCTTTCCTCCCCCCTTGGTGGGGACCCATGCTCCCCTTTTCCTCCCCCTTGGGTTAAGCGGGTGGGGGAGTACCCTAACGCTGATTCGATGCTATTCTCGTCTCCGTCCTGCTCTCCGGGGACCCTGCGCCTGAGTTGGTCCACGTGTCGCCTCCACAGGAAGCCTGTACTGGTTTCTACGCGGTATGAGACGGGGCCGGTTTGTTCTACTACGGTGCCCGGCACCCAGGCTGGCCCCGCGCTGGCGTAGTTCCTGCAATGCACCGGGGCACCTACGCTGAAACTCTTTGTGGGTTCCACCCCTATGTTCCGCCCCTTGTCCTCTACTCTCGTGGGGTCTAGCTTGGAGATTCCCGTGGCCAGCTTCCTGCGCATCAACAGCTCTGCGGGGGAGTACCCTGACGCTAGTGGGGTGACCCTGTATCTTAGCAGGAATTGGCACAATTTCAGGTCGAGGTCTCCGGGCCCCATGCGCAGTAGCGCGTCTTTCGTGGTGCGCACGAGGCGCTCTACTTGGCCGTTGGTGGCCGGGTGAAAGGGGGCAGAGGTGACGTGCCGAATGGCGTTGCGCTCCAAGAATGCCCCGAACTCGGCGGACGTGAAACAGCTGGCGTTATCGCTGACGAGGGTGTCGGGTAAACCGAACGTGGAAAAGACCCTCCTTAACTGTTTAATTGTTGTGGCCGAGGAGGTGCCCGAGACTGGAATGACCTCCAACCACTTGGAGAACGCGTCCACCACGAGGAGGAAAAGCGTTCCCCTGAACGGGCCAGCAAAGTCTACATGTATCCGGGACCAGGGCCCCCTAGCCGTGTCCCACTCCCTAGGTGGCGAGCGAGCCTCTTCTGGCCTTGAGCTTTGGCACGCTTCGCAAGTGCCGACCATGTGTTCAATGTCGGCGTCTAGCTGGGGCCACCAAAAGTAACTGCGGGCCAGCGCCTTTGAGCGGACGATCCCCGGGTGGCTGACGTGCAGCAGTTTAAGCACCCTCGGCCGGAGAGGCGTGGGGATCACTACCCGCTGTCCCCACAAAAGGCAACCCCTCTCTAGGGACAACTCTAGTTTCTTTTTGAAAAATGTGTCGAATTCCGCTGCTGGGGAAGACACGGGCCACCCTTTCTGTACCCAGGAGCAAACTGTGGCCAGCGTCTTGTCCTTGCCTGTCGCTTTGGCTATGTCGGCCGGTACTACTGGAGGGGAGTCTAGAACCTCTATCATTAAGACCTGATGGTCCCTCTCTACTCCGCCCACGTGGCAGCAATCCCGGGGAATGGGGGACCTCGACAGGGCGTCGGCATGACTGATCTCCTTCCCGGGCCGGTATACCAACGCGTGCTGATACGCGTTGAGAAAAATGGCCCACCTGAGCATTCTCGGGGACAGGATTTGGGGTGTGGGCTTATCTGCGGTGAAAATGCCCAACAAAGGCTTATGGTCAGTCACTATGGTGAAGGGGCGGCCGTACACAAAATCATGAAATTTCTTGGTCCCCGCAATTATTGCTAGTGCTTCTCTGTCTGTCTGAGCATAGTTCCTCTCTGCTTGGGACAGGGACCTAGAGTAGAACGCTATCGGGGCCTCCCTACCGTTCTCCAGCACATGGCATAACACCGCCCCCACCCCCACCGGGGATGCATCGCATATCAGGACCACTGGGCGTTTGGGGTTGAAGTGGGTCAGTACGGCATCTGATGCCAGGAGTCGCTTCAGGTCATTGAAAGCCTTTTCCTGGTCGTCGCCCCACTTCCATGCCTCATCCCTTTTTAACAATTTGTGTAGCGGTTCTGCCACGGCTGCCTTCCGCAGGAGGAAGGAGTGGTAGAAGTTGAGCAGTCCGAGGAACGACTGCAACTCGGGCTTGGATGTGGGGCGAGGGGCCTTCTTGATGGCGGCTACCTTGGATTGGGCTGGTCTTATTCCCTCGGGAGTGACACGGAACCCTAGGAACTCAACCTCTGTAGCGAAGAAGACGCATTTGTCTTTCCGCAACTGCAACCCCGCCTTTTCGAATATTGTCAGGACCTTTCCCAACCTAGTTGCTAATTCGGCCCGGCTCCCCCCTGTAATCAATACGTCATCAAAGTAGGGTAACACCCCCTCTAACCCCTTCAGGAGGCGTTCCACAAGTGACTGGAAGATCCCGGGCGCCGAATTCACGCCGAATTGTAGGCGCGATACCTGGAACGCCCCTTTGTGGGTGACTATGGTCTGCGCAGCAGCTGCGGCGGGGGTCACCGGGAGTTGCTGGTAGGCTTGGGCCAGGTCGAGTTTAGCGAAACACCTCCCCCCGTGTAACCTGGCCAACAAGTGGCTGACTACCGGCACCGGATACGCATTAGGGCGGATCGCCTTATTGATGGTACACTTGTAATCAGCGCATATGCGGACCTCCCCGTTGGCCTTGAGCGCCGTTACAATTGGAGTTTCCCACTCCGCAGAATCAACAGGAACAAGAATCCCCTGGCCCACCAATTTGTCCAACTCCGCCTCTATTTTGTCCTTTAGTGCGAAGGGCACTCTGCGCAGTTTAAGTCTGATTGGACGTACTCCAGGGTCCAGGTCGAAAGTCACTGGGGGGCCCTTGAATTTCCCGAGCCCCTTTTTAAAAACCTCGGGGTGCGCGTCGCACACGCTCTGTATTGGATCAGTCCCGGCGGGGTGTGCTTCCACGGCGTGTACCCCCCCAATGAACAACCCCAGGGGCTGGAACCATTGAGTCCCGAGGAGGCTGCATTTACCTCCCTTGAGGACGACTAGGGGAAGCGTTGCGGTGTGCTTTTTAAACTGGACCCGGAACTTCCCAACCCCCAACACTGGGATGCGGTTCCCTTGCACGTCCTTCAGTGTGGCCCTCAACGCCTTGAGCTTGGGCCGCACGCGGGGGGCGATTTTCATGAATTCCCCCTGGGAAATAATGGAGTATGAAGAACCCGAGTCCACCTCCATTCTAACAGGGGCCCCTTGTATTACTACCTCAACGAAGTAACGGGGGTGCTCCGTGGAAACGCTGCAGACCGGCGCGTCGTCCTCGCTGTCGTCGGAGATGCGCCCTACTCCGTCCCGCGTCCTCGTGGTCCGGGTGCCGTCCTTTGGCCTCGTGGTGCGGTCCTGCCTCGTGGTGCGGTCCTGCCTCGCCGAGCGGTCTGGAGAACTCCTGGTGGCCTCGCGCCGTTTCCGGCAGACCTTGGCGATGTGCCCGCGCCGGCCGCAGTTGTGGCACTCGGCCTTGCGGAATGGGCATTTGGCGCGGGCGTGGGCGGCGCCGCAGCCGTCGCAGCGCCGGCCCTCTCTCTGGACCCTCCGGACGTCCTCGTCGTCGCCGCTCTCCGCAGACGAGTCCGAAACTCGCCGGGCCGCTCGCACCGAGCTCTCTGCCTTTGCGGGCTTCGGGCGCCAGTCCTGAAGCTCGTGCACCCCGGCAGTAGTGGCCTCCGCAGCCTGTGCCGTGTCGAGGACTTGTTGCCACGTGGGAGGCGGCTCCCTCTTCATCAGCGCACGCTGAGTCTCTGTGTCCCTCAGACCGCAGAGCAGGCAGTCCCGGAGGGTGATGTCGGGGAGCTCCCACTTGCAAGGGCCGGCGGCCAACCGCAGGGCCGCGGCGAACTCCTCGACCGATTCCCCGGGTGCCTGGACTCGCCTCCAGAACGCGCTCCGAGCGGGGAACATTGCTATCGCTGGCCGGAGATGGGCGCGCAACGCCGCCAGGAGCTCTGTAGCTTTGAAGTCGCCCACCTTCCTCGGCGCGATCAGGTCCACCAAGGTCCTCTTGGTCTCGTGTCCGAGCATGCGGACGAAAATGGCCCTCTTTTTGGCCTCATCGGAGACTTCGAGCTCCACCAGCGCTGCGTTGAAGTCTATCTCAAACAGCTCCAAGTCTCCCGGCTTCTTGATCTCGTAGCCGGCGCATGTCTTGGTCCCGTGGGCAGCCATATCCCACCTTCGTCGCTAATTTAGTGTATGGGACCAAAGACAACCGGACAACCGAAGGGTTGGTTTAACACAGGTTTATTGCATGAGGTTCCAGCGAAGCATGAGGTAATGGCGGTGATACATCTCAATATATACAGTAGCTCTCTACATTTGAATCTTGTAGCACGGTAGCTCATTGGCTGCTACCGGCGTGGCCTCGCCCAGGCACGCCTCTTTCTTCAGCTGCTGAATGCGGGGAAGGTTTTCCCGCGGCTGTCCGTGATTGAGCAATGTGAACCATGTGAGGCTGAACGCTCGCAGCTGCCCTCTATGGGCTGTCTGCTCGCGTTCCTTTACAGCTGGTATCGTTTGTATCTGGAGTGGTTACATTCTTGCCTTTACAGTATAATGAACATGCATACATACATACATAACAATCGGGCAGGAAGCATCCTGCTTATTCGTTCGTTTTCGTGTCAGAGATTACTCTGGGTTGAAAGGGTTTTGCAGGGAAACAACATGCTTTCAAAACCTTTTGGTTTAACATTTGTTTCCATCATTTCACAGAGAGGCGAACACCAGTGAAAGTGAGTAAGCATAACCCAAACCTCTCCAGTTCTGATCTCCAGAAATTGTTGAATTGCTAATGAAGTGATATAAATAAAAGGAAGGGTTTTGACTATTTGTTATTGTACCACGCAAACAGAGATGGTTTTTGGATGGTTATCATTGAGGTGACATGCACAAAAATCCCTCTGGGGTCACTTAGGAACACTCCAATTATTTTCTGTTGCCCCCTGAATCACTTGTGTGTGTGTGTGTGTGTGTGTGTGTGTGTGTGTGTGTGTGTGTGTGTGTGTGTGTGTGTGTGTGTGTGTGTGTGTGTGTAAATCCTAATGCTTGTTAACTTGGAGCTATGCTGGCTGGAGGATTCTGGGACTAGTATTCCCTGAATGAGTACTAACATGATGGAGAGAAAGAGAACAGTGGAAAAAAAGGGGTTTACAGATAAGAGGGAGGGCACTAGCATGAGAATGGAACTCATGGGATTTTAATGCAGTAAAAGTGTGTTCACTGACCATCCATCCATCCACACACAGACCACCTGCTTCCTAACCATGTTGTTGTTGTTCAGTTGCACAGTCGATTCTGACCCTTTGCGACCCTATGGGCCATTGTTCTCCAGGAGCCTCTGTCCTCCACCATCCCCCTCAGCCCTCCCAGTTCTGTGCCCATTGTGTCTACCATGCCATCTAGCCATCTCATCTTTGGCCTCCCCCTTCTTCTTTTGCCCTCCACCTTTCCCAACATCAAAGCCTTCTCAAGTGAATCCTCCCTTCTCATTTGATGTCCAAAGTATTTTAGCTTAATCTTTACTATTTGACCTTCCAATGAGCAGTCAGGGTTGATTTCTTCTAAGATTGACCTATTTGTTCTCCTTGCTGTCCAGGGGACTCTCAAAACTCTCCTCCAACACCACATTTCAAAGGCATCTATTCTTCTGCGTTCAGCCTTCCTAATTGTCCAGCTCTCGCATCCGTACATTACCACTGGGAATACCATTGCTTTGACTATTCTAATTTTTGTTTGCAATGTGATGTCTCTGCTTTTCACTATGTTCCCCAGGTTTCTCACAGCTTGTCTCCCAAGAATCAGTTGCCTCTTTATTTCATGGCTGCAATCCCCATGTGCAGTGATCTTTGATCCTAAGAATGTAAAATCTGTCACTGCTTCTACTTCTTCCCCATCTATTTTCCAGGGACTGATTGGACCTGTTGTCATTATCTTGGTTTTCTTGATATTGAGTCTCAAGCCAGCTTTTGCACTCTCCTCCTTCAGTTCAATCAAGAGGTTCTTTAGGTCTTCCTCACTTTCTGCCATTAGGGTGGTATCGTCTGCATATCTCAAATTGTTGATGTTTCTCCCAGCAATTTTGATCCCATATTGTGATTCCTCCATCCCTGCATTGCACATTATGTGCTCTGTGTATAGATTGAAAAGGTAGGGTGATAAAATGCAGCCTTGTCTTACTCCTTTTCCTATTCCAAACCATTCTGTCATTCCGTGTTCTGTCCTAATTGTTGCTTCTTGACTCTTGTACAGATTTCTCATGAGGCATATGAGGTGTTCTGGTATTCCCATTTCTTTAAGTACTTGCCACATTTTATTGTGGTCCACGCAGTCAAAGGCCTTGGTGTAGTCAATAAAGCAGAGGTATACTTGTTTCTGATATTCTTTTGTTTTCTCCATGATCCACCGTATATTAGCAATGTGGTCTCTAGTCCCCCTGCCTCTTCTGAAACCCGCCTGCACCTCTGGCAATTCTCTCTCCACGTGCTGCTGAAGTCTATCCTGTATTACCTTGAGCATCACCTTGCTAGCGTGTGGGATGAGCGCAATTGTTCGATAATTTGAACACTCTTTGGCACTACCCTTCTTTGGGATTGGAATGTATACTGATCTTTTCCAATCCTGTGGCCACTGTTTTGATTTCCAGATCTGCTGGCATATCGAATGCAGTAATTTGATTCCGTCATCTTTTAGAGCTTTGAAAAATTCAACTGGGATACCGTCATCTCCACTAGCTTTATAAGCCTCTTATAAGACAGTTATCACAAGTCAAGAAATAAAAACTAAACAGAAATGGACATGGTACAAATTTATAATTCTTAATCACCCTCTGGCTTTCAGTAGTCCTTTCTCTGAACACCAGGAAAATGTGCTAAAATAGACACACCTTCATAGATTGCTTTCTCAGCTTAGGATGCTGTGTCAGAAAAAGCAGATCTGGTCCCCATAATCTGTACCTTGGTTAACTCTCAGTTTAAACTACTGTCAGTTTAAACCTCACATTCTATGTGAGGTTGCTGTCTGGTATGTGCTTTAGTAACCAAATATTATGTGGAAATGTTCAGCCAGTACATTGTTTGGTTTACTGATCTCAAACAGTCTGCAGTAGTAGTAGTCACATAAATGTAAAATTCTGTGAGTCTTAGAAACAACTGAAACCAACCTAAAATAATTTAGCATAACCCCTTGTAGGATTTTGATGCTCTTACTTAAGAACAATGTGCCATCAAACTGATTCTGATTTAAGGTGGCACTTCCAGGTTTTCTAGTTATAGAGTAAAACCTCTACTTACATAAATAGTCCGTTCCGTAGGCTTTTGCTTAAATCGTTTTTTTATATAACTTGAAGCTAACCCATAGGAAAAAATTTTTTTTACATAACTCAAAGCAAACCCATAGGGAAAATGAAACTTTATGTAAATTGAAGCAAACCCATAGGGGAATGAATGTTTACGTAACTTGAAGCAAGCCCATAAGAAAAATGATTTTTTAAAATGTAACTCGAAGCAAACCCATAGGAAATCGTGTTATGTAAATTTATGTAAATTGTGACATTTATGCAAGTCAGGACATGGTTTTAGCACAAAACATAATGTAAGTTGAATTTTATGTAACTCGGGGCATATGTAAGTCAGGGTTTTACTGTACTCATAAGTGGTTGAATCCACCCTTCCTCATGGTAGCGCTTGGGGACTGTGTATCTTGCCCATGGTTGCAATCTAGCTGTTCTCTTAGAAGGCACAGAGATGAAGAACCTAACTCTTTGCTCTGCATCCAGGTGGTTCAACACACTGAGCTATTGTTATGTGCCATCAAGTCACATGGTAACCTTCACAGATGTTTCAGTATGTGAGAAATGCTCCACGAATGGTTCTACTCTTGTCACTAGTGCTGTAAGCATCTACAGTAAAGTGGGAATTTCAGGTCTCCTGAGCCCTAGTTTAACACTGTATTCATTATATTTAACTGGTTGTCAGTGAACAATTAAGCACTCCTAAAAGATCAGGATCAGAAACCCATTTCTCTGCAAACTCTGGGCCTTTTTTGAAGTTTGAGCAAAGACTTCTCTGCACAAGCATAATGCATATTGGCAAGACCAGTATTGAATTTCAAGATGCACAACAGAAAGCCAGACATTGTAGAACACCTCCATGGGCAGCACAGCATGAAAGGATTCTGGCCTGGGATCTGAATTTACTTTAATTTAATTTTATTGTCACATTTATATATGAATGAGTAACAAGTGAAGTAGAACAGGGCCTCATGTCTTTGATGTTGGGCATAAGGAATGCTGCTGTTGTAAGTAACTCAATATGACTAGTACACTGCTACAAAAGGCAACAAAAACCAGCGACTGGACAGCCAGATTCTCCCACCTGCTCTGCACAGATCTCTAATCCCTCAGCTATGGAACTGATATGGAACTGATATCTTTAAGTAGGGCAAAGATGATCCTCTAGCAATGTTAACTCAAGGTTAACATTAGTAACATTCCATTTTGATAAGCAACCTAGACTTGAAGGACTGGGGATAATAAAAATGTTTAAACCACCATAATGACATGCAAGAATTCTAGAGGATAAACATTGAGGCACCAAAGGGAGACTTAATAGAGAAGTAACTGAGGTTAAACAGCTGTGCTTACATCTGGGGACTTGGAGGAATCGAGAGGTAATGGTACTTGAGGATTAGCTGCAGTGCTGGTGATGAATTTTAACAGGCAACAGTAGAATATCCACACAGTTCATATCTCAAATGCTGGCCTCCTCTCTCATCATAACTGACCATAGTGTGGGGTTGAAATCTATAAGTGATTCATCTTCCAACCCACTTTGAGTGTGAAGCTTTTGCTATTAGATGTGTGTGAAATTCAAATTGTGTATGGACTTCATCAAACTCGTGGCCCTCCAGATGTTATAGCAGTGCATCTCCCTTTAGCATAACCAATGGTGAAAGGAGGTAGGAATTTGTGACTTGTCATAACAACATCTGGGAGACCAGAAAGTTGCCCATACCCAACATAGACTGTGACCTTACAAGTGAAATTGAGCAAAACGGTCACGGTTTTTAAACTAGATGATTAAAACTTTGATGGATCTTCCAGAGCCAAAAAAGTCTCCTTTGAGGTTTTAGGCTGTTACAAGTGCAGAATGCTACCTTTTTACAGGTTAGACTATTTGTCTATACTAAAACATTAAATATTAAAACTGCTCACAATCTGACTTTGATTCTGACAGGGCTCAAGGTTGACTCAGCTTTCCATCTTTCCAAAGTCAGTAAAACGAGTACTCACCATGTTGGGGGCAAAAAATCTAATTGACTTGTGAACTGGTCAGAGAGCACACTAAGCGTTATGAGGTGGCATATAAGTGTAATTGCTAATATATTTAGAACATAAGAACATAAGAACAGCCTTGCTGGAACAGGCCACAGCCCATCCAGTCCAGCATTCTGTCTCACACAGTGGCTCACCATTTGCTTCAGGGTATTCCCAAGGAGATGCCTTCACCTGCTTAGGATTCACTGGAAATGGCATTGAGAGATATCCTGCCTATCTCTCCAACCCGGAGGTTGTCCTTAAGTATCCATAATTATAGCCATTGATACCCTTGTCCTCCATGAACTTGTCTAATCCTTTCTTAAAGCTGTTAAGACTGACAGCAGTCACCACTTCTTCTGGCAGGGAGTTCCATAGACCAGTAATCCTGTGGGTGAAAAAGTACTTTCTCTTATTTGTTTGAGAACTAGTACCCAAAAGTTTCATGGAGTGTCCCCTAGTTTTAGTGTTATGCAATAGGGAAAACAGTTTTTCCTTATCTACTTTGTCCACACTGTGCATGATTTTATAAACTTCAATCAGGTCACCTCTTACACGCCGTCGTTCAAGAGTGAAAAGGCCCAACCGTTGCAGCCTCAGATGGTAAGGAAGGTGTTCCAGTCCCCTAATCATTCTGGTTGCCCTCCTCTGCACTTTCTCCAACTCCATAATATCCTTCTGGAGGTATGGCGACCAAAACTGTACACAGTATTCCAGATGGGGCCTCACCATAGATTTATAAAGAGGCAAAATGACACTTGCTGACTTATTTTCTATACCCTTCCTAATGATCCTTAGCATTGAGTTTGCTTTTTTCACTGCTGAGGCACACTGGGTTAACACCTTCATTGAGCGGTCCACCAGGACACCAAGGTCCCTTTCCTGGGTTGACGCAGAGAATTCAGAGCCCCTCAGTTTATAAATGTAATTGGTTTTTTTTTTGCCCCAACGTGATTACTCTGCACCTACTAGTGTTGAAGCTCATTTGCCACTGTTTTGCCCACTCCCCCAGTGTCAAGAGATCCCCCTGGAGCTCCTCACAATCTCTCACAGTCTTCACTACCCTGTATAATTTAGTGTCGTCAGCAAATTTGGCTACCTTGCTATTTACTCCTACCTCTAGATCATTTATGAAGAGGTTGAAAAGCAGGGGTCCCAGTACTGAACCTTGGGGACCCCACTCTTTACTTCCCTCCACTTGGAGAAGTGTCCATTTACTGCTACCCTCTGTTTCCTGTCCCTTAGCCAGTTGCTGATCCAGGACAAGACCTGTCCCTTTATTCCATGACTGGTAAGTTTATTCAAGAGCCTTTGGTGTGGAACCTTGTCAAAAGCCTTCTGAAAGTCCAGATAAACAATGTCAACTGGATCCCCCTTATCCACATGCTTGTTGATTCTCTCAAAGTGTCAACAAGCATGTGGATAGAAATGCCTTTCCACATTTGCTTGTACATTTATATAAGACAACCAAAGGCACAAATGCAGACAAATGCACACACACACAAATCCTTGTCAACGCAAGCTACCCATTAGTTGTGCGTACCTGCTATATGAGCAAGTTTGCCAAGAGAAGAGGTTGTCCACTGCTTTTCATTGTCCTTGGCTAGGTCCTCCACCTTTTGACACAATCTGGATGCTTCTAACTTAGACTCTTCCAATGGCTCTCCTGGGCAAAACAACAAGGGCATGATTTAACATTCCCTTGTATTTTAATGACCTCCTTTCCTGTCATCATGGTGATCAGATGTATGAGTAGTTTACAATCTTAGCTTTATCTTACTACATCTCAGTTCAAATTACTCCTTCATAGATCAGTTTTATTCTCAACACAAAAATAATGACATTGCAGAGGGAAAAATGTATACACCAGCCTTCCCTAACTTGAGGCCTTGCAGATGGACCGAACTGCAACACCTCTCCATCTCCAACCAGTTTATCTAAACCAGGGATTCTCAACCTGCGTCCCGACCCATGGCACCATTTCATGTGTCCCCCCCCCCACTGCCTCCACCACACCAGGAAGTGCCATGTGGTGGAGGAAGGGCAAAATGGCCATCCAGTCCCGAAAGCTGTCTGAGGGAGTGTGACCTGGCCCTTGGCTTTAAAAGGTTGAGAACTCCTGATCTAAACTGTGTTAGGTGTTGAGTCTTGTAGTCTATGGTACAAGGAAGGTCCCAGACTGGGACTAGCTGGTATGTTCTAACATACTAATAGTAAATAAACTTTTCCATGCATAGATTAGGCAAAGCAACCATAGAGACATTATCATGCAAAATGTGTGCTAGGTTAGTAACAATGTTTTGACTTCTATGCATGACAACCACGGGCTCATATACGGCTGTTGTAAATGCGTTTACGACAGCCGTAAATGAGTCTGTGGCTGTTTCTGGCAGCGGCGGCTGGACCACTAGTCCGACTCACCAACTGTCTGACAGAGTGTGATCTGGCCCCCGACTTCAAAAGGTTGGCAACCCCTGACTTAAAGAAACCCAAATACATAGAACTTTATTCTAAATTATTAAAGATTTCCACGCATAAAGCAACTACCTGTAGTAGTAAATCTGCCTTGGTAAAAGCTTTTGGAGGCTCAAGGAATTCACCCTGAGGCCAGATCCTATAAATCTAACATCCTGCCAATTGAGCTGCGGAGTTGCTGTCCTTCAGGAAAGGGCTAAAAACCTGGCTGGCAAAGGGTGACCCCTGCCTGCTGGCTGATTTAGTAAAAACACTCTCTCCCTCTTTTCATTTCTTTTAATCTGTAGGAGTCGAGTAATTTTTGGTGGCAGTTTTAATGGTTTTTTTATTGGTTTTTAAAATGTGATTGGTTTTATTTTCTGTGAGCCCCCCAGAGTCTTCAGAGTTGGGCAGCAATATGAATCAGAAAATAATAATAATAAAATAAATCTCCTTTAAGTTGTTTTTAATAGAAATAAAGTAATTTCTCATAATGTAGCTCTAAACCAGTGGTTCTCAATGTGGAACCCATGCCCCACAGTGGGACATCAATTTCCAGAAGACTGCAGTGGCTCAAGTGGCTAAGACGCTGACTGGGAGGCGGACGGTCAGCAGTTCGATTCCCGAGTACTGCAGGACGGAATGAGCTCCTGTCTTTGTTTCAGCTCCTGCCAACCTAGCAGTTTGAAAGCAAGACATTGCAAATAGATAAATAGGTGGGAAGGTAAACAGCGTTCTGTGCGCTCCGATGTCAAGTCATGCCTGCCACATGACTATGGAAACATCTGCAGCAGTAGACAGCGCTGGCTCTTCGGCTTTGAAACAGAGATGAGCACTGCACCCTAGAGTCGGATATGACTGGCTTTCAAGCAAGGGAGACCTTTACCTTTAAGTCAGTACATTGGCTTTGGGGCACTGATTTAGGCTTCTGGGAACTGAAGTCCAAAAAACAAAGGTTGGGAGACACTGCTCTAAAAACTCTTTTATGTCTGAAACATAAACACAGAAATTCGTCCCTAGCAGAAAACACTGCAGAGTTTAAATTCATTAACATATTCAGGAGTGCTTCTCAGCATTTGAAAAGGATTACAGATAGATCTTGAATTTTGAAAAGGATTACAGATAGATCTTGAATTACATTTTTTTTAATGCTACTAAAATCTAGGACCAGTCGAAATGTACTGACAAAATGCCTTTATCTCAGTGGCCCTGCAGGCTGGGGGATTCTAAGAGCTGTAATCCAATAATAAAACTATTCTTAGCCCTTTCATTGTTTGACATAATCGTATAAAACAACTTCCCACACAGTGCACCACCCATGAGTATACAAGAACCTGTGAATCTAGAATACGTTTGTCGGGTTCAGTTTCTTTGTTTGCTTACCAGAGTTCCAAAAAAACTACTGATCGGGCACAAGCATGAATGAGTGGGGTGGGGGTGGGGTTTTAGATAGAACCAATTAGCTATCTCATGGCTTGAGCCATGCAATACTATATTAAAATTAGTATCAATCAAGTGATCTAGCACAAGTCTCTTAAGAGCTGCCTGAAAAAGTTACAAAGACTAAGGTTAAAGGCAACCAATTAATACTTCGCTTTTACAGGGGAAGAACACTGAGGCCTTGAGGTAAATGATTAGCATAAAACCTGTCATGTTACAGTGCGGTTCAGCTTACAGCTACTGTACTGTTAAAATTATTGGGAGTGGGGGCAGAAACAGATATTACAACAACTCATCAGAAGATTTATTTGGTTGGTTTATTTTTAATTTGTTGTGTGTTTGATTATCTTACTAGCATGGGTGCCCGGCTCCGCCCGGGCGATGGCATCCGGCGCCCGTGGGATTCATGGCCGATGGCCATCTTACCCGGCCTGGGTGTCTCCCCTGTCCTCCGCCTCCTCCGGGCACCCATGCTAGTACACTATAAAGCTCCATGCAGCAATGGTGCCCCGGCGAGGCCTCCTGGGCCTGGTCCGTGGTCTTGTCCGCTGCTTCCTACAGCCTATCATTGTCCATGCCCACGCCCCTCCCCAGTTGAGTGCTCACCACCAGCTCATCCACCCCCTTGCTCCACCCGCAAGGCCCTTTCGTTGTTCTGAGGGGTTAGGGTTGGGGGCAGCCGGGCACGCTCATGGCCAGCAACCGCTTTACCCTGCCTTCTACACATGGCCACACCTGTGCCGGCAGTGGTTCCTGGGGCATGTAGTTTTCTCGGTTTTTGTGGGTTTGTGGGGCGCAGAGCCCCCTGCCGCCCCCAGACTCCAGCTATGCAATATGTGATGCCAAAGGTAGGTGTGCGCCAACTTTCAGGGGGCTCAGTCGAGGGGTGTGGAAATGCATTCGGGACACACGAACACACCCTTCTCTTTTATTTATATAGATTTTGATATTTGTACATAGACCACCCATAGTGGGAAATTTCCCAAATGGACGGTATAAAAATATAAATAAATTTTTAAAAAAGGAAACAGCTCCCTAAAGCATGATTGATTGTAAGTGTCATAGGAAAACTTCTCTCACTTCCTCAAGGTTGCAAATCATCTCCCTTTGTTTTGTGATTGCCTCTGGGACATAATCACAGCATCCAGTTGAGGCCTGCTCTGTTAAACATGTAAGATGGCCTACATTTTGTCTCTACAACACTAATATGCTTTCAGTTCTAATGATAAATGATTTATACCTGTTTTTGTCCTCAGAAATACTGGCCAGTCTACTTCCAATTAGCCAGTCATTCATAGCAGTACTGCATATCACAACGTAGCTATTGGTGTTTATAAGCACCTGAGACATAGACTGGAGATGTGCAGAAGACTTTTTCAGATGGTACATAACAGCATTGGAGCATCATCAGCACACAGAAGGCTTTTTGTAGTGATGTACACATGAGAAAACACACACAAACCAAGCCTCAAAGTTTAATGTTTCCATGCAAATGCATTGAATAGAATTAGCATTCTAGCTATTTGGATTCCTTTCCTATCCACTTTGGTTTTATGCATTGCAATCTTAATTCCGTCACTCTGCACATCTAACCCAACAAACTGCTAGTAGATATACTCAACTCTGATAAAGTACAGCATTCCCAAGGGAATTTCATATATTGCAAAAGAATAACTCTTGAGAGTACTGCACATGTTGATGGGGTTTATAACTAAGGACCTTTCTTTCTTTGTCTCAGTTTGGAGAGTGTAAGCTTCAAGGGTCTCTTCGCTTCCAGGGGATGCAAGAGGAACCCCTAAAGTACCTATAGGGAAGCCCACTAAGGCTATAGGACTTCAGTGACACTAGTCGCAAGGCCTACCTAGGCCTCTGGTAGAAATACAAGCCGCTGAGAATCTTTCCCCGCTTGACTTCTCCCCTCCCTTTTCTGGCACTCACTGCCCAGGAGTAAAAAGGTCAAAAATAAGCACAAGAATGCAAAACCGTTCAACGGTTTTGCACTCTTGTGCTTACATTTTGGCATTTAAAACCATTTTGGCATTTAAAACCATTCAGCCTACCTTGTTTTATTGCCGCTTCAGGAGTAAAAAGGTAACAAATCTCAAAAAGTAGCTGAGCTTCGGCTTAAGGCCTAGCTGCCCACTCTTTTTATTCAAGAAATGATACCAGCAGGGCATTTTATGGTTGTTTATTATTAAAAATATGCATGTTAGCAGTTTGAATGCTGCACAATGGGGTGCGCTCCCAACTCTGTCTCAGCTCCTGCCAACCTAGCAGTTTGAAAGCAAGAAATTGCAAGTAGATAAATAGGTACCACTTCGGTGGGAAGGTAAACAGCATTCTATGCACTCAGGTGTCTAGCCATGCCTGCCACATGTCCATGGAAATGTCAGCAAATGCAGACAGGACTGGCTCTTCGGTTTTGAAACAGAGACGAGCACTGAACCCTAGAGTCAGATACAACTGGCTTTCAAGCAAGGGTGACATTTACATTTTTATCAAAAATAGAATTTTAAAAAAAGATTAGTAAAAGTCAAGAGCAGTAATATAGATTTCATATAAAAATGAAACAGACAAATGGCAGTGCATCGTTACTCACATGCTGCTTCCCTAAACTAGCTATTAATTTCTAGCAAGCAACTTACTCGCATCATTCCAGTTTCTAAGTACTGTTCAGCTTTCATCCACTCATTCCATATTGATTACATGGCTCATCACCCACACAGACAATCACCCATCTCCTATGTCACTAACTCCTTTATTCTTCTTCTCCAGCCCCCTTCCCTTTTCTGGATCTCCATGTCAATCTCTCCTGGCACCGAATGGTGTTTCAATATGCCAATTAGGGCAAACCTCTTGTTTCCATTCTCATCTAGCAGGACGTTGAGCTCTGGGCTCCGTTGAGGACGTTTTGCTCCGGGCTCAGTTGAGCACCATGCTCCGTTGAGCTCCGGTCTCTGTTGAGGTTGTTGAGCTTCGGGCTCTGGTCTCCAGGTCCCACCAACGCCCGGATGTGGGGGCGGCAGAGGACATTATGTTTATAATTTCAATATCTGCATCATTGTGGTGTATTTAAGCTGCCCTGAGTCGCACTGCCGAGTGGGCGGCATACAAATCAAATCAAATCAAATCATCCTCAGTTGGTTTCTCTTCTCCCAGGCATTGCTCTCCTCCCCACCCCAATTGTTATCTTGAGCTGAGACACCTGCTGATAAGCAGATCCAGCAAGTTCAAGCAAAGGCCTCTGCTCTCACGTTTACAAAAATAATTTCTCTTTCCCAGGACAGGCTGATCCTGAGTGTTGCAGGTCATCCATCTCAACCCCACACCTTGCACAATTTACTAAACATAATTTCAAATTAATACCTCCATTCCTTACAGACAGAATTCCACAGACCACAAACCATTGGCATTGTTCAGTCTCCCTTCACAATTTCACCATTACCTAGAGACGTAATCCCCTGCATCTTCTCCTTCAGCCGTGTGTTTTCTTCCACCAGTCGTTCAAAGGCAGCAGAAGCTTCTTCTGCAGTTCCCCCACCAGGGTCATAGATGCGATAAGGCCCTTTGCCTTCCATGGTTCTGTTTAATTATCTGATTTCCAAGTAGGTGTATCTGAAATGACAGATGAGAAGATTAGCATGACTGACACACACCTTTGGGAAGGATGGAACAAGAACTATTTAACAGAAGGGAAGAAAGAAGTCTTCATCTGGGACTTCAAGATTTCATCCTGATGGAGTTGCCTTGGTCTGATGTGCTAGGATTTCCTACAACATGGGTGTGGGGACAACTTTAATGAGTGCTGGGGTGAATCTGCTGCCCTAGGACATACCAGGGCCCCCAGAGACATCAAAAGAATGACAAAATATGCAAAACATACTACTAGAAGCATATTTCCAGCAATGAAAAATGAGTATCTGGAAGTGTTAAACAATACAGCAGGGGGTCCCTCTATGACCTGTCTGAAAGATGGGTTACCCCTTCTGAAGACTTCCGTAAGATGTAATTTACTGCCACCAAACACTCGACATTCTACACAGTATAACAGTCTACTCAGGTTCCCCAGGGTGGTGAGGATACCTCTATACATAAGATGTATTTCCAAAAAAAAAGGGGAAAGTTTGTTATGTGCCCCTCATAACCTCAGCTGCTGCATGCAACCCCAGAGCCACACTTTGCCCACCCCACACTACAATAATCCAGTGCAGCCATGATGCTTCTTTGTCTCTTAGATAAAGGTAAAGGTTTTCCTTGCTCGAAAGCCAGTCATATCTGACTCTAGGGTTCAGTGCTCATCTCTGTTTCAAAGTCGAAGAGCCAGCGCTGTCTGTTTCTGCAGACATTTCCCTGGTCATGTGGCAGGCATGACTAGACACCAGAGCGCACGGAGTGCTGTTTACCTTCCCAACAAAGTGGTCCCTGTTTATCTACTTGCAATTTCTTGCTTTCAAACTAGGTTGGCAGGAACTGGGACAGAGACGGGAGCCCATTCTGTCCTGCAGTACTCGGGAATCAAACTGCTGATCTCCTGCCTTCCAGTCAGTGTCTTAGCCACTTGAGCCACTGCAGTCCTTAAAAGGTAAGGAAGAGTAGGTTCAATTGGCACAATTCTGCTGCCCTTCTCCCAACTATAGCTATGGCCCTAACATAATTGATAGATTTATCCTAATGAGTGCTTCAAACATACTTGCACAGCAAAGGGGAATCCATTAGCATATATAAATTTTACCCATGGCTGTGGGCAAGAAGGATGTGGGAAATCATACCCAAGAATGCTCAGATCTCAGACTGGGCCTTAAGCAGTAGATGGAAAAATTCTGATTTAAATAAACAAACAAAAAAGAGTTTCATTGAAGAGCAGAGGAACAGGAGAAGCATGCACTGTTTAGCCCAAAATGAAAAATTGAAAACTAAGGTTAAGACAAAGTGGCTTATCTTGCTGGGCCTTGCAATTTCCCCTTTCAACGCTGGTGAACTTTGGGCCACAACATGTACAGAGGTATAAAAATGACAAAACGATGTCAAACTCCCCCAAAAGACCAAATAAATGCAGAAGGAAGGTGATACCTTTTCTAGGATCACTTAAAAAGTCAAACATTGTGAGCTTTTGTGGTTCAAGATCACTTCATCAGTGATGAAGTGCCACCGCCACTGTTTTTGAAGTGTTTTTATGAGGACTTGACATTTTGTAATTGTGACTGGGGATTTATTGAAATGTTTCCGAAATGTTTTGCCATGTGATATTTTACAATTGTGATATATTGTTTCTTTGGCCCTTCCTTGTATTGTATTTTCATTTTTATGTTAGATTTATTGACTATTGATTGTATTTATATTTATATTAAGCTGTTGGATTTATATTTGATATTGTAACATATGTTGCCTCATGGTGTGTTAACCGTTCTGAGTTGCTTCAGTTTGGCAAGTAGGGCGGCATACAAGTCTAATAAATGAATGAAATGAATGACGGGTACGGGAGTTCATGACATGATGTTTCAGCTAAGCTGGTATTAGATGGTCCACGTGGAAATAAACAGCAGACTGCATCCTTTTACAATACCACAACAGAAAGCCAGGTATTTGCATATTACCTTCCCAGATGGCCCAAAAGAGACAGTCTACTCTCATTTTAATTTGGGGAGTTTCAGTTTGGGGGCTTGGCCTATGACCTGCTAAATGCAGAAATCACATGTCCTGAGGGACTCCTGGAGGAAAAGAGAAAACATTTGCTAGCAAAGCACATCTTTTGGCATGTGGCAGGTATCTGGGACGTTCCACAGAGATGTGTAGGAAGCCTTCTGCTCATTCTGATGCACACATTCTTGCAAACATCCCTCTTTTGATGCTAAGAAAAACAAGACATTAAAAGACACATACAAATCTGCCTAAGGCTAATGGATGGGGAATTGTATTAAACTGTTCTAGGCCTCCCAAATATAGGCCTCTAAAGACTAAGATATACACTTCTATTGCTGCATTTTTGTATTTTGGCACCTTGCTTTCCCTAAATTGAACTGAGTTTGGTAAAACTTGTTTTAATAGATGGCCAAGCCCTTCTACTTAAAAACCTGGATTTGACACTAGAAAAGGAGGAAGTCACTCATATGAAAACTGGATCCTCAAAAATATGCACAGTGCAGAGGCGCCCTGGAGAAAAACACAAGTGCACAGCTTGGAAAAATTACTCTTTAGATTACAAATCCTTTGGCCAGAGTTATCATCTTCCCTACCTCTAAAACTGGTTCTGTTCCTAGGCAACAACCAAAACCAAGAAGAGATAAATCTTCTGATTTTAATCCTTACTATGTTCACTTAAACATATCCTGTTTGCTTTAATTCAGAATTATTTCTGAGTGAATTCCCTTAGAACTGCTGCCCTAGGACCTCTTCTGCTGAGGAATCAGAATGCAAACCTCAGGCTTCAAACCTCAACACTGCAGACTGGACCAACTCACACTTAGGATCAAATCTTTCCAAGGCATTCATGCAGGCAAGGGGAAGCTCTAACATGCAGTTTCATGGAGCCCACTATCGGGGCCTCCACCCACCTGTGGGCAGACCTGACTTGGGCTCCTCTAAGGTGCAGCGGGTCGTGGACCAGGCAGGGGAGTCCCGATGGCTAGCGGGTCGAAAGGGTGGCTTTCTCGTTGCTTGGCAGAGAAAGACTTTGTCCAGCTAGTCTGCTTATGGGTTCGCAGAGAAATGGCGATCTGGAACTAACTATGCAGGGGAAATTAACTGCAAAGCCCCCTGGGATGGAAACGCCAAATTTCTCATGCAAAAATCACCCTTATCTTACTTCTGGAGGAACTTTTGGCCTTGGCTGTGAGGTGTGTGGGAGTGAAACCTCTGTTACCTCTTTGTAGCAGCCACTCGCTGTCTCCGGGGATGCAGAGCGAGGTTGTTTCTTCTGGATAGCAGACCCCATGAAGTTGACACAATTCTCCTTGTAGAATAAGGCCTTATTGTTTTAAAGTTCCCTCCTCCTCAATTTGCCCCAGGTTGCAAAAGGAGCAAAAAGAGCACTTGACGAACAAAGTCCATTTTATAGGTTTTATTGGGAATGTGGCAAAGTCCAACAAATGCAAAATATAGAAAAACTACTACTAACTAAACTAGAAATAAAGCTAAGACATTCCGTCCCTAAGAAAAGAAATAAAGCAATAAGCCTAAGTTAAAGTGCGGCGGTCCGAGCCGTCCCATGCGAGACTCATCGAGATGGCAAACGAAACGGGCTCTCGCAGTAACTCAAAAGGACCCCCTTTTCTAAAGAAAAAGGCTAGGTTTGTATACCTTTCCCTATGGGAAAATGTCCTAGAGAAGTCTTAATTAACACAGAGACCTTAAATTTTCAAAAAGGAAATTTCCCAAAGTTGAGGAAACTAGTAAAAAAGAAGCTGAAAGGGAAAATTGAGAGAGTCCAAACACTCCAAGAGGCATGGAGGCTGTTTACAAAAACAATAACAGAGGCCCAATTGGAATGCATACCCAAAAGGAAAAAGGCCACTGCCAGGTCCAAGAGGACTCCAATGTGGCGTACAGGAGCTGTTCGGGAAGTGATCAAGAGCAAGAAAAGCTCATTTACAAGATGGAAGGCTTGTCCAAATGAGGACAGCAGGCAGAAACATAAATTCTGGCAGAACAAATGCAAGGCAACAATCAGGAAAGCAAAGCAAGACTTTGAGGAGCGTATAGCTAAAAATACTCAGAGGAATAACAAAGACTTCTTTAAGTACATTAGAAGTAAGAACCCAACTAGGAAGGCCATTGGACCATTAGATGACAATGGAAGGCAAGGGGTTATTAAAGAGGAAACAGAGATTGCAGAGAGACTCAATGAATTCTTTGCTTCAGTATTCACTGAAGAAGATAGAGACCACATGCCCAAAACAGAACCTATCTTCGTAGGGAGGGAAACCGAAGAATTAAGCAAGATAGAAATAACCAGGGAGGAGGTCCTTGCATGTCTTGTTAAACTAAACACTAACAAATCACCAGGACCAGATGGCATCCATCCACGAGTTCTCAGGGAACTTAAAGATGAAATTGCTGATCTCCTAGCCAAAATATATAATATTTCCCTCAAATCAGGCTTTGTGCCTGATGACTGGAAGGTAGCGAATGTAACACCAATTTTCAAAAAAGGATCCAGGGGTGATCCAGGAAATTACCGGCCTGTCAGTTTGACATGTGTCCCAGGTAAAGTGATGGAAACCATCCTAAAAGATAGAATTAATAGGTACATAGAAGAGGAGGCGCTGCTAAAGGAGAGCCAACATGGCTTTTGCAAGGGCAAATCATGCCTCACTAATCTGTTGGAATTTTTTGAGAGTGTCAACAAGCATGTGGATAAGGGGGATCCAGTTGACATTGTTTATCTGGACTTTCAGAAGGCTTTTGACAAGGTCCCACACCAAAGGCTCTTGAATAAACTTACCAGTCATGGAATAAAGGGACAGGTCTTGTCCTGGATCAGCAACTGGCTAAGGGACAGGAAACAGAGGGTAGCACTAAATGGACACTTCTCCAAGTGGAGGGAAGTAAAGAGTGGGGTCCCCCAAGGTTCAGTACTGGGACCCCTGCTTTTCAACCTCTTCATAAATGATCTAGAGGTAGGAGTAAAAAGCAAGGTAGCCAAATTTGCTGACGATACTAAATTATACAGGGTAGTGAAAACTGTGAGAGATTGTGAAGAGCTCCAGAGGGATCTCTTGACACTGGGGGAGTGGGCAAAACAGTGGCAAATGAGCTTCAACATCAGTAAGTGCAGAGTGATGCATGTTGGGGCAAAAAACCCCAATTACATTTATAAACTGATGGGGTCTGAACTCTCTGCGACAAACCAGGAAAGGGACCTTGGTGTCCTGGTGGACAACTCAATGAAGGTGTCAACCCAGTGTGCCTCAGCAGTGAAAAAAGCAAACTCAATGCTAGGGATCATTAGGAAGGGTATAGAAAATAAGTCAGCAAGTGTCATTTTGCCTCTTTATAAATCTATGGTGAGGCCCCATCTGGAATACTGTGTACAGTTCTGGTCGCCATACCTCCAGAAGGATATTATGGAGCTGGAAAAAGTGCAGAGGAGGGCAACCAGAATGATTAGGGGACTGGAACACTTTCCTTACCATCTGAGGCTGCAACGGTTGGGCCTCTTCACTCTTGAACGACGACGTCTAAGAGGTGACCTGATTGAAGTTTATAAAATCATGCACGGTGTGGACAAAGTAGATAAGGAAAAACTGTTTTCCCTATCGCATAACACTAGAACTAGGGGACACTCCATGAAACTTTTGGGTACTAGTTCTCAAACAAATAAGAGAAAGTACTTTTTCACCCAGAGGATTACTGGTCTATGGAACTCCCTGCCAGAAGAAGTGGTGACAGCTGTCAGTCTTGACAGCTTTAAGAAAGGATTAGACAAGTTCATGGAGGACAAGGCTATCAATGGCTATAATTATGGCTACCTAAGGACAACCTCCGGGTTGGAGAGATAGGCAGGATATCTCTCAATGCCATTTCCAGGGAATCCTAAGCAGGTGAAGGCAACTCCTTGGGAATACCCTGAAGGAAATGGTGAGCCACTGTGTGAGACAGAATGCTGGACTGGATGGGCTGTGGCCTGCTCCAGCAAGGCTGTTCTTATGTTCTTATGTTCTTAATTGACACTCAAAGTGACAGTTTCATGCGTAGATCAAAGATAGCAGGTGGCTGGTTATCAGTGTTCTCATCTCACTCCATAAGATTGGACCATCTTTTGGTACTGTTCCCAGAGCTTCACCATGGGAAAAGAACAAGAGGTGCTTTCCCAGAAGCTGGGTAAAATGGTGGAGTGTGCTTTTTAAAATGGTTTCACTTAGGCTAAGTAGAATAAGTCATAGAAAGAAAATAAAAGCTGTACTAGCATATTAAGGTTAAATCCTACTAAATTAACAGGTAATTAACATACAATGATGTCATCCCACATAGAATCACAACACCCACAAAGAAGAATTGTGTGTTACATCTTGAGTTCTGTATCCTGCAGTCCAAAGCATTTTACCTGGTGGGTAAAAACATGTTTCATTTGCAGGTCGAATTGTCAAACTGGTATCTTCTCAGAAATCACATTGCCCTGTCAATTTCCCAAATGCATCATCTGACCCTCGGCAGCAGTCTCAAATATTGATGTTCCTGAGTACAGTATAGAAGCGCGCCAACTCTTTTGGCAAGGGATGCAGAAACTTGCCATGGATATGGGGAGGGAGTAATCATTCATTTTGCAACTATTGTACTTTGAAAGATGTGATGAACTGAAGTTGAACTCTAACTTCCTTTTCTATGCGGAGGTGGAACACTATAAGTGAGAAATCACCTTATTACTTCTTTCTGTTCAATCCTATATTGTGGACACTTACATAGCTAAAGGAGCACCATCTACACAAAAAGAATATAATTTGTTGGGATAATAGCAATCTTGCATGCTCTAACACTGGGTACTAGTAGGAGGGGTCTTTACAATCTAATGTGATTGTCCTTTGCCGTTAACTTGATTGATAAATTTCTGCTCCCACCTCTGGCATTTTCTCAGAAACTACATTGCCCTGGCAATTTCTCTCTTCCTGTTTGTTTCCTTGCTTCCATTGTCTTGGTTGGTAGTTCTTCTCTCTCTGGAGGGTTTTCCACATGCAGAAGACTCCCTTCCTTTCAACTAACTACTGATAGTAAACTGCAAGTAGAGATACTTTTTTTCCTACCTGAAATGTTTCTAGAGTGATTCTATCATATAAAGTGCTAGTCTGTGTGCAAAGAAAACCAAAAGGGGGAGCTACTGAGACAGAGCTGATCTTTCCAGGTTTCTCTGTGCTTTTTCTACCTCATACTCCGCTAACAAGAGAGAATAAGCAAAACGAAAACAAAACCAATATTATCAGCAGGCTGCAAATTTGAGAAGCACAAACGTTGGAGACAGCCCTGAAATAATTGGGATAGAAACAGAACAGCCCAGTAAAGCCACAGAATGCTGACTGATTCAGAAACTGTTAGTGTCTATGAAGAATTTGTGAACAGCATAATCCCATATGTGTATACAGCACTTCAGATGTCTACTCACTGAGTGAGTGAATTTGTTTGCTAGTTTATGCTTATTATTTAGAGAATTTATATCCTGTTCTACACCAAGGGATAAGAGGATACTGTATAATGCATCCTTGTCTGACACCCTATGGAACCATTTTGTCTCTCCATATTTTGCCTTAACCATAGCATTTTGTCCACAATCCAGGTTATACATAATAAATTACAATATTAAAAGTTATAAATATATTCTTAGAATTTACAGTAAATTATAGTGTTCAGATGTGGAAAATGATCTCCCTCCAATGCAGATTGTGATAATCTGTGCTGGGAATGTCCCAGTTTAAACTATTAGCAAAGAATCATAAATGCTACCTATGTAGTGACTTGTACAGTGCTCTTCAAATGATTCCACCAACTTGTGAAACTTTACAAACAACATAGTTTGCTTCTAGAAGGCCCCCTTTGATGCAGGCTATCTTGTAGCAACACAGAACAAATTCCAAAATTTCTTTTATTTTTAGGTAGGGTTAGTGAGTTTCTAAGCTACAAGCAGAAACAGAAATCCTTATGAAAGTGAGTACCTAAATATGGACTTTTCAAGGTATCTAATTTAGTGGTTCCCAACATGAGCACCCCACACCACACACACACCTCAGGGGGACTTCAATTCCAGAAGCCTAAATCAGTATTGGCTGATCAATGCTTTGGGTAATTGACTTAGGTTTCTGGGGATTGAAGTCCAAAAACCAAAGGTTGGGAAACACTGGTCTAATTGGATTTTGTGTAACTTTACCTGTGGATCCATAATTTCTCCATATTTGCTCATTTGCAACTGATGAACATTTTCCCGTTGCATCTAATAATTGGTAGAAGAAACAGAAGAGACCAAAATGAAGAACTTTGTGTAATTCATGTCTGATTTATGAAATCCACTTCCACAAAATGCAATAATAGTGTGTTATTGTTTTAATATCAGCCTTCAAGACATATCTGCTATGACATTGCTCAACACTATCTATTAGCCATGTCAGCTAAAAGATTACTCTTTCTATGCAACAAATGCTGAACATACCACCAGACCATTACAGACAAGGGAGACTGATACTTTTGTTACCTAATTTTGTTTCTGTCCTTCACAATCTTGTGACACTAACTATCTTGTGAGAAAGAACTAGATCGGGGTTCACAACCTACAGCCCACAGCACCATTTCATGTGGCCCGATGCCCTTGCTCCCACCGCCACCAGAAGCGGCAAAAACAGACAAAAATGGGCTATAAATGCACCCACGGCTGTCGTAAATGAGACAGCCGCGGGCACGTTTTATGGCAGCATTTATGGCGGGGGAACCATGTGTCCAGCCTGTTCAGCTGTCTAAGGGGGGAATGAAATAAAAAAATAACACCATCTGATCAGTAATACAACGCTCCCTACACATATACTGGCAGAGGAGGGATTATGAATGCTTTTGAGTCAACTGACAGTCAGTGCCCTGTAGGAAGGACTGTGATGAATTTCTAGTACTTTCTTATTACAGTATACTTACTGCATTTTGATTTTACATGCAAATAAACTTGGAAGAATTTGCAACCTTAAAAGTAAAAGATGAATGAATGAATGATTGGGGAGGTTCCTAAAGGGAATTTTTGTTTGTTTGTTTCACAGACAGCAATTAACCAACGCATGACATTAACCTGACTCATGAACAGTCTTTCGACATAGACATACATGATCTGAGCAGCAGCTAGGAATATCATGTGCCTCCCTTTTCTGCTACAGAGGTTTAGCCTGGTATGGCAAGGCTCTTCTCTTCACGTGCCTGGGTGGTGCAAATGCCAAACAACTTCTCCAACTCTTTCCAAATGTGGAGCCAGGCGAAGGATTGCCATGCAAATCCTGGTTCTCAAGCTGTCAAGAAGGCGGGGCTTTCACAACATAAGGAACTGAAAAGAAATATAGATAATGGATGCCACCTGTGGAGACATCAAAAGAGGTGAGCAACTTGATGAGGTTCTGGGAGAAGTTTTGCTCTTCTTCCAACCATGGCAGAAAATACCTGCCTGCCCCTGCAAGTCTGGGTGTGTGTATTGTTGGTTATTTCCACAACTTTATCTCTGGTGTGGAGGTGGTGCAGTGGGTGCTGTGAAGAAGACAAGGAATCTGCTTTGCAACCCTCAGGCCACCCTTGGCCCACCCTTCCCAGTTTGTTTATGGCACTCCTGCTTTTATTATCCACTCAGATGGCTGCTATTAGAATAGGATGTAAACTGAGCTTACTCCAAATAGACTGTGGTTTTATTTACACTGTGAATTGTGAGGCACAGATGCAGCTTTTCTTCATACAAACCCACTTTGAGCCCCTTAAAAAGGACCACATTCAGCTGAACAGCAACAAATGGTTCTTCTCCTGAAGCTCCTGTCAAAAAGAAAACAGACCAGCAGGACCCGGAGAAGTTTCTGACTGTCATGAGAGACAACATAGCAGATGAATTCCGTCACATGGAAAAAGCTGTTTCCCACTTTGCACAACCTGTCTGTCAGGATTCAGGAATGGTGGGAGTTTTCCAGCCTGGCAGGATGTACGAACAGAAGCGCAATTAGATTGCTGGTGCCTGGGAGAATGGGGGACTTTCCTTCCCACCAGGGGAAAGTTAAAAAACAGCTAGCTAAGAAAGCATTGCTGTTAAGTACAGCATTGTAAGTTCACAAATATCACAATTTATGCTTCAATTGTGTTAACTTTATTTTGTCCATTTTTCTTTTTCAAGAATAGGGCTCACTATCTAGGAAGGAAGCCTCAGGGGCAGCATTTCTAGCGCCAGTGTTCTTCAGGAGAGTATTTCATACAGTGTTTTCATCTTCCTTCCTTTGTTTACAAGTACAGTAGAACTCCGTATAACGATCGCCCCATACAGCGATGAAATCGCATAGCGATGAGGCTTGGAGAGGGGGAAGTCATTCCGCATAGCGATTGTTCCTATGGGAAAATCCATACAACGATTTTCCAATGGGAAAAACCACTTAGCGCCAAACATCGTTGTACAGTTTTTCTCATAGGGAAAATCATTGTATGGATTTTCCCATAAGGAAGATCATACAACGACGAAAACCGCATAGCGATCAGCTCCGTGGAATGGATTAAAATCACTATATGGGGTTCTACTGTATATATAAAGTAGGCAAGTTGGAGTCAGGGCAGAGATGCAGCTAAACAAGGAGCCAAGACTGGTAATGGTAGTCTTTAAGCTTATGCTTGTTTTCCCAGACTTCATTCTGTATATAAACTGGCAGAATAGCTCAATGAGGTGGCTGTGGAGCCAGAAACTGGGAGTTCAATTCTCCTTTGTGCTTTCCAGGAGAAGAGCCAGCCCATACAGTAACCCACATTTGAGTTACCTAGGAAACCCTGGGAAAGAGTCACTGTAAGTCAGAACTGACTTGATGTACATGTTGTTGTTATTATTAGTACAAGTATAATCTCCACATCTGATAGCTGCAATAATATATTTTAGGTCTCAAGACACATTTTATTGTCTAGTCACGGAGTAAAAACCATCATTTGAAAATACAAGCACAGAAGCAATCAAAAGCTGGATGATACACCAGAAGGACTCATGTAGAAAACAAATAATAATAATTTAGTATCAGCAATTATTCTGGGTTGAAAGGATTTTTGCTAGAGAAACTCTGCTCAGGGGATGCCTGAATGAGGCTCCTTTCATGTCCCCAAGATCTTTTCCCACCAAAGTGGTCCCTATTTATCTACTTGCAATGTCTTGCTTTCAAACTGGAAAACGCGCTCTGATGACTGCTGTAGTCTCCCCCTTCGCCTCCCCGCCCCGGGAGGTCAGTTGAGGATGTTGAGCTCTTGCTCCATCAGGACTCATTGAAATGATTATAATATGTTTGTAGATATTGTTAATTTACTTAGTATATTGCATACTGTATTTGGATCCTGTAATCTTTAATATTGTTATTTTTGTAATGTGATTTGTGAATGCTTTGTGTCATTTATATTGCTTTGTATTACTTGTAAACCGCTTTGAGTTCCCCTAGGGGAAGGAAAGCGGTATAGAAATCCAAGCATAAATAAATACAATAATTTGGGAAGAAGAGGTGAATGAATGAATGACTTCAGACTACTCTTATGTCTTTGATTTCCAAGCATTTCATCTGCCATGATTTAATGCAGGGAGTTTCCCTTGAAAAAAACTATCACATTTTTATTTTTAAAATCTTCTAAAGGGATTACGAGACTCCTTTCAATATATCTTCTCAATAAGGAAGCTCCCAGTGGTGGAGGGGGAGAGGAAATGCAACATCAAACCAAGCAGACAAAAGAGAACACATGGTTACTTAAAATGTACATTTGGTAATTGTAGGAATGTATCTGGTTTCTGTCTCCTGTCGCCTTCACATTTTGTAAACAAAGGCCTCTTTGTCTGCATGAGAGACAACGCTGGATTTTGGGCATGCGTAGAATAGGGAGAAGATTTCTCCTTTCTTCTCCTCATTTGGGTTCTGACTTTCTGATTGGCTCTGTGCCTTAAGTTTTGTTTCTGATATACTCTGTTGGAATAAAGAGAGGCCATTAGTATTCCTTTGTTCAGCCAAAACTGGAGTCGCGTGTGTGTATGCTTTGCTCTCTCCTTTGACTTTATCTCTGTTCCCTCCTCACACTCTGTCTAATGGAGCTGGACTTCGTTAGCTTTAAACTCTTCCTGTGTTTATCTGGGGCTATAAACTGTTGCTAATGAGGCTGAATAGAGATCTTTACATGGATCGGACTCCTACAGGTAATTTGTATTCTGGATCCATATTTACAAATAAGTACTCTCATTTAAATGGAAAACAATTGGGCAAGCTGTGTATCTACCCTCTCTGATCAGCCTGCTGTCCAGGCACTACTATGAGTGTGCAACTTTAAAACTGCTGCTCTTTCTCCTTAGAGCAGGGATTCACAACCTACGGCCCACAATGCCAAATCTGGCCCCTGACCTCGCTCCAGCCACCACCCCTGCCACCAGAATTGGCTGTGGACTCATTTATGGCTGTCATAAACATGTTTACTACAGCTGTAAATTAATCTGCAGCCGTCGTAAACACATTTACTACAACCATAAATGCGTCCACGGTCATGGTAAACGCATTTGCGACAGCCATAAACACATTTTACAGCAGCATTTATGGCAGGGGGAACCACCAGTCTGGCCTGCTCAGCTGTCTGAGGGGGCGTGGTCTGACCAGAGGTTGAGAACCCCAGCCTTAGAGTTGAGAACCCCAGCCTTAGAGTTCTTGATCTTTGTAATGAATTAATATAGGAACTTTGTTTTTAATGAGTAAAGTAGCTGCCTTGAATTCTTAATTCCCTGAGCAGAGCTAGAGATGCCTGGGAATTTGGCCTTTGAGGCAGGTGCTGATTAGTTCACTTATTATTTAGTCATAACAGGCTGAAAACTGTGGGAACAGAAGTAAGTTGATGAACTTTGTGTGCTGTGATTTAATTGGTTAAAACCCAGGAAGAGTAGGGATGAAGAAAAAGATGTGTTTTGGTTATAGAAAACTTTTTGGCGGGGAAGGGGGGATGATTTTGCCATGCCTTAGGATCGCTTGCACAATATGTGCTTGTGAGTAAACGATAGCAAAATGTAGACAGGCCAGAGAAAATAGATAGTTATGCTTTTCTTGTTTTATATTGGAAAAGGATCAGCAAATATGTTCCTTTCTTCTATATCTTTATAACTGTACTTCAAAATAAATCTGATTGCAATCAGAAAAGTTGTATTTATTTCTTGTGGGATCCGCGCACACAATTGGCATACTGTCCCTGACAGAGCCACGGTTCGGGCGAACACCCCTTGGAGCCCTGGTTCCAAAGGGACAGAAATTGGGGAGCGGACTAATAGCCATTCACCGATCGCTGACCTGGCAGGCAGCTCAGACAATAGAGGGCACCGGGTGATGAACTCGGTAAGCATGTAATGGGTAATCTTGTATCCGCAGAGGCTCTGAGTCCAAGAGTCAACCTAGGCACATGTTTACTCCCGATAGCAGTAGACAATGCATGTCCCCCGGTAGTAAATTAGATAGATAAGGAACTTCCCCCCGGTGAGGTCACCTGATGAGCAACTTGTGTAATCTCAAAGTGCAGACTTGCAGCTTTCCTGTAACGCCTGCGCACAACCTATGCATGCGGTCGAGCTAGGCAGGGTATAAAGATTAGAGCCTTCTGATCAATAAATGCTGGTCTTCGCTCCATCTTGCCTCGTGTGCTTTTACTTGACCAGTCTCCTCAGGGACCTTCCAACTTGCCTCGAGTCCCGATCCGACATCTTTCAGCCCGCATCGGGCCCCGGTCCAACAGTTTCTTATAGAGTTAAGATGGTGGGAGAAAGTCCAGTTCCTTTATTGGTAACACTACCATTAAGTTAATTCACACTGCAGGTCCTACCTGATCTGGCTGGTTTGTAAGCACAAACAGTCAGCTATTGAAACCTGTCATAGATTTCTCTAGCCTGGAGCAGGGCCACAGGTACTCTGATGAAGCACAAAGAGTTGTGTGTGCTTCTGAAAGGGGTACAGATCTATGGGAGGTGGAATAAATCCTATGATAGGAGGATAATCTGGTGAGTCTTATCCTTACAATCTTTAGACTAGATATGAACTAAATGGCTCTTCAAACAGAAGCCTATCCTTGGTAAAGTAAGATGGGGCCACTCTGCTTCCCAGGTTTTCCTTTAATTTTGCAACTGAAGTGCTGCTGCCTTTGCAGCAGTTTGGAGCAGAGGAAAAGTACACACATCTACCAATGCCTATTCATTGTTTCCCCCTCACTGTTCATCAACCTGGAATGGCCAGGACTGGAAAGAGAATGCTAAGAAAGATCAGAATTTAAAAAGGGACTAAAGCTGCCCCTACAAAGCCAGCCTGGCTGTTAGTGGGTCTCAGACTTGTAGTCCAATAACATAATTCCCCAAACTGTAGACCAGATGATATTCTGGTTTAATCTATTTGTATAATCTGTTAGTTTAATCCAGTGGTGGCCAACCTTGGTGTCCCAGGTATTCTTGGACTTCAATTACCAGAAGCCCAAGCAAACACACCTGCTGATCAGGATTTCTGGGAATTGAAGTCCAAGAACACCTGGGGCACCAAGGTTGGCCACCCCTAGATCTATCTGAATTCTTGCAATATTGACCATTCTTGGCTACTGCTCCCTCTCACCAAAGTCTGCTGCAAATACAGAGGTTTTGTATGATTTATAAACTAGCAATAAAGACAAACAGAATGTAAAAGAACCAATCTATCTGCTCATCTGCATTTATATCCCTGGCACGTGACAGACTTATTTTGGCATATGATTCTGTTCTCCACACCATCCATAGGGCAGACAGACCAAGGAAGAGGCTGCGGATTCAGACCCAGCTGACAATGAAGCAGAAAGCATATCAAAGTGGCAAGACAGAGTCACTCACTCACCAGGTGACATATGAGTAAAGCATCTATTTCTGGAGAAGGCTAGCAGCTGACAGGAAGCTGATCAAGAAATGCAGTTATGTCTTTTGTGTGTGTGTGAGAGAGAGAGAGAGAGAGAGAGAGAGAAAGAGAGAGAGAGAGAGCATGCGTGCGTGCGTGCGTGCGTGCGTGCATGCGTGCGTGCATACACACACTTTGGGATAGATCTCTTGAATATGGCAGGGCAGAGACATCTTCCCTGGTAGTAGGAAATCTTCATTTCTGACAAATTTGTAAAGCTGCTCTAGTCTAAAAGGTAGAAAGCACATAGCCACCCAAATTTCACCCAGCGGGTTCATGTAGATATCCTGACTCACCACTACCTTTATGTTAGCTAGTCCTGATGGAAAGTTTCAGTTCAACCACAGCTGGAGGGAAGCTCCCTTCCTATCCCTGTACCATATCCAACAGAGGAAAAGACAATATAAGTTGGATGTTGAAATAAATGAAGTCTGAAAATAAAGGCCTTTGTTTGCCACATTAGGCAAAAGATGTAGCCAAAGATGACTCGAGGCTATTCAAGTGAAATATGCAGCATCTCAGACAAAGGGCTAGCTCTCTGATCCAAGCTGAAGTCCAGTACTGCCTGGAAGAAATGTTGCTCAACCCATAATGTAGCCAATAGGGCAGGAATGCATACTACTATTTTCCAGTTGTTATTGCATTGCAGTTCCCGTTAAAAGAAGCCAGATATAGGCTGAATATGAGGGAAAATGGCAGTTGGGCAGCAGCTACAGAGGGTCCTAGATGAAACGGATTATCTGGACCTTTTTCAGTCAGGCCCGGATATGGTACTGAGACTGCATTGATCGCGCTGTTGGATGATCTCTGGCAAGAGTGGGATGAAGGTAATCCCTCAGTCCTTGCTTTTCTTGACCTCTCAGCAGCCTTTGATACCGTCAACCACAGTATCCTTCTGGAACGGCTCCGAAGATTGGTTATCCAGGGCACTGTGTAGTCCTGTTTTTCCTCATTTCTTAGGGGCTGGATCCAGTCAGTGTTGTTGGAAGGCGAGAGGTCCAGCCCTAGGCTTCTCCATTATGAGGTGCAGCAGGGCTTGGTGCGCTCGCCTCTCCTATTTAATATCTACATGAAGCCGCTGGGTGAGATCATCTGCTACCACTGGGTGAAGTATAATCAATATGCTGATGATACTCAATTGTACATCTCGGCCCATGGTGATCCAAGTGATGCGGTTGACACCCTATCCAGGAGTCTGGAGGCTGTAGGGGTCTGGATGGGGGACAATGGGCTACAACTGAATCCTGGCAAGACTGAGTGGTTGTGGGTTAGGGGGTCCTCGTTGTCCCAGGATCTTTGGTACTGGCTGGGGCTCTTTTGCCTCAGACAGACCCGGTGCATAATTTGGGTGTTCTCCTGGACTCATAACTCCTGCTCAAAGAGCAGGTGGCAGTCATGGCCAGGAGGGCTTTGTGCAACTTTGCATTATTCACCAATTACACCCGCTCCTGACCCGGGACTCTTTACTAATGGTCACTCATGTGCTAGCCACCTCCTTACTGTAACATGCTCTACATGAGGCTGCTCTTGATGACCATTTGGAGGCTACAGCTTGTGCAAAATGCGGCTGCCCACATGGTGATGGGGTGTGGTCGTCATGACCATGCATCATTTCTATTGTGAGAACTGCATTGGCTGCTGGTGTGCCTCCGGGTGCAATTCAAGGTGCTGGTAATGATGTACCAGTGTACCAGGATACCTAAGAGACCACGTCACCCCAAGATCATCTGCCCATCCTACAAGAACAGACTGGAAGGGCTCCCTAGTGGTTCCATCTGCCAGAGAGGCTCGTCTCTCTGGCACTAGAATGAGGGGCTTCTCCGTATCTGCTCTGGTCTTGTGGAACATCTTTCCCACTGAGTTGCACCTCCAGGCAGAGCTGCTGGTCTTCAGAAAGGGCCTTAAAACCTGGTTAGCACAGCGGGTGTGGGACACTACTGGTGTGGTAGCCCCTCTGCTGGCTTATATAAGGCTGTCCGGGTGTTTCAATTTTATAAGGTGAGTGTTTTAATCTGGTTTTAATGGTTTTAAAGTTTTTAATTGTTTAGTTCTGTATGATGGGGACATTTTGTATTTTGAACTTTTGTTACTGTTGTGAACTGCCTAGAGTCGCTTCAGCGAGGGAGGCGGCAATACAAATACAGTAAGTAAGTAAATAAGTAAATAAATACATACATACATACTTCTTAATGGTTAGAGCAGTATAGCAGTGGAACCAACTACCTCAAGAGGTGGTGAGTACTCCAACAGTGGAAGCATTCAAAAGAGAATTGGACAAACTATCTGTCAGATCTGCTTTGATTCAGATCCCTGCATGAAGCACGGCACCTCCAGCCTACCAAGATCACTCTGTTCAGCTCTGGTGCACCACAGATGGGATCTCAAGCTAAGAGCTTGTCTCTACTGTTGAACTATATCTGGAGATGGCTTGGCATTTTTTAACTGATTTAATGTCAGTGTCATGTCACATGCTCCTTGTGTCAGTCTGTGCATCCTAATAGGACAACTTGTAAATTGATTGCAAACTGTGCAGTAGCGTATCAGTACAGACGACAACACAGGATTGCAAATCCCTGTGTTTGCAAAGTAATCTGGCAGTTCTGCATGTCAGGCTTGGGAAACATAAATATCTTCATTGAAATTGTTTTTAAAAGGTTACAAGTTCCTCAACCACCTTGCCAGCCCCAGAGCAACTGCACCGGCACGCTGGTAGTTTCAAAATGTTTTTGTCGCAGCAATGCATTGCATAACCACTTATGCCCTATGACACTTTAAAAATTATATACTCGTGTGTGTGTGTGTGTGTGTGTACATATATAGGGAGAATTTTTAAAGTGTCATAGGGTATATACATATATATAGAATTTTAAAGTGTCATAGGGTATATATCACACACTCATTGAATTTCCCCCAAACCTGCTGGCACTGGGCTAGGACTTTTGCATAGTACTATGCACATATTGAGCTATTTGCCATGACTCATAGAAAAATCTACAACACCCGTGCCCATTTGTATAGTTCAAGTTTAGCAGTGATGGCGAACCTTTTAGAGACTGAGTGCCCAAACTGCAACCCAAAACCCACTTATTTATCACAAAGTGCCAACACAACAACATGGGAGGAAGGAAATGCTTCCATTGGGCTTCTGTGCAGAGGGGCGGGGCAAACTCTGTGCTGGGGGTAGAGAGGAAGTGCTCCCATTGGGCTGCTGGTCAGAGGGGCAGGGATAACTTTGTGCAGGGGCAGCAGGACACGTGCCAACAGAGAGGGCTTTGAGTGCCATATCTGGCACGCGTGCCATACGTTCACCATCACTGATGTATAGATACTAAAAAAATATAAAACATCATGAAATGAGAATAACATCCACAAATATTCAATCTGTTAGCTGTAAGGTCAGCCGCAAAAGGAAATGTTTTAAGAAAAATGATTCAAGGTTTCCACACTGGATTAATTTTTCTCTAACATGAAATTGTGTACAAACTTGAACATTCCAGACTTTCTTCAATTTGTACGAATCTCATTCCCAAAGTCAGCTTGTGTCCCTCTTAAACATAGAGAGGCACTACCAAGTGTCTAGTCTGAGATGACATTGGTTTAGAGCCAGATCAGTTTAGCGCTCATCTCATATATATCACTTTCTCTTAATAAGTGACTGTGATGAACATATACTGAGTTGCCCTAGGGCAAGAGGGCGGGATACAAATCTAAATAAATAGATAGATAGATAGATAGATAGATAGATAGATAGATAGATAGATAGATAGATAGATAGATAGATAGATAGATAGATAGATAGATAGATAGATAGATAGATAGATAATCTCTATTACCATCTGTACACTTTGGTCACCAAAAACAATTTATTATTATTGCCCAATAAGTCTAGAATAAGATATTCAAGATAAAACTTTGAAAAGAAAAAAATATTTTATTTTTTTTAAAAAAAAAGTTTTATAAAGTTTTATAAAGTTTTATAAAGTAAACATAAAGTAAACATACTGACAAAAAAACTAACAAATAATAACAACCACAATAACAATATTATATATACATTTTAAAAAGTAGACAATTACATAATCAAATATATGCACCCCACCACCAATGGGACGTTATAAACCTTCAAAATATGATCAATATCTAACATTAATGTTATATATTTCTCCCTTCTTTCCAGAAAGTTGTGTTTTCTTGTCCCGACCTTATTCCATTTGCTTTAACTAGGACATACTCAAAAAATTCTCCCAAAATTTATTTTTGTTAATTCCTTCTTTAACTTTAATTCACATTTGTATCATTTTATTTAATTTTTTCAAGGTAAAGGGTTTTTTTATTTTAAAAAAACCCTGCTTGAGTTTTATATGCGAATTGAGGAGGTGATACAGATGACATTTGATACTCCAAATGTATGGTTGTGGAGACCCATTTGGAGAACCTCTGTGATGTAACAGGTTCTCCCTTAGACTTTCCTCTGAATTCTCTTGTTCTCTGGGTGTAAAACAATAAAGTTCATTTCACATCCAAAGTGTGCCAGTCTCATTCTTGGTCGGTGGTTGGTTCTGCAAAGAACGTTGACAGAGAGATGGAATGGTGTAGATGAAAATTTGACCACCCTGACATGAAAAAACTTTATAAATGGTTGGTCTGAATGCAGTGCCATCAGTTCGCTAGCTCTCCTTGCTGTGGTGATGGCCACAAGGAAAGCCGCCTTCCATGTCAAGAGACGCATGTCTGCTGTTGCCAAAGGTTCAAACGGTGATCTCATTAAAGCAGTCAAAACGGTAGAGAGACCATTGAGGGGTTGGAGTCTTTACAGGTGGAAAAGCATTCCATTACAGGTGAAAAAGCATTCAGAAACCTTTTCACAGTTTGGTCTCTGAAGGCAGTAGATGCCACAAACCCCTCAGGGGAATGAGCCACAATAGCAGCCAGATGAACTCTAATGGAAGCAATACTAAGTCCTGCTTCTGGTAAATGTAGCAGATATTCCATTATGTCTCTGAGTCCCACTGATGAAGGTGAATGTGCTCCTGCATCAAGGAAGGCATGAAAGGCACGGAAACACTTGTATTTCGAGGCATAAGACCTGTGTGTGGATGGCCTCCTACTCATGCTCAGAATGTTCACAAGTCTGGGGTTATATTCCACGCTGTGAGGTGAAGACTGGGTAGATCGGTGTGGAGCAAACGTCCTCTCTCCATGTTGAGTAGAGATGGAGAGTCTGGAAGAGTGAGCAATTGCGATGACAGTTGCAGCAGAAGAGGATACCACAGCTCTCTTGGCCAAGCTGGGGCTATCAGAATTGCTCAAGCTTGATGCTGAAACATCCTGACAGCCTTTGATGAGAGGAAACGGTGGGAATGCGTAAAGATAGTCCACGCCCCATCTCATCATGAAGGCACACACATCCCAGAGACATTACCTTTAAGTAAATTGCTAGTTGGCTAAGAATGGGCAATTGGGCAAGAACATGTAGTAAAGAGTTTCCAGCTTTTGCAGACCAGCAAAACTCATTCACCATGCACTACAGAAGAGAGAAAATCTCCATAGGGAATGCTATCTCTTTCCCTTTAGGAAGCCAAAAGTTTACAAAACCGTGCTCTTATCTATGACTGGTGTACTGGGCAACAATCTAAGTCCCAAAATATGAGATAGCAGCTGGTTATGATCATGAGGTTCGCACAAGTGTTTATCTATTTGTTTCAACAGTTCAGCATCAAATACTGGAGCACATGATCAAGCCAACTCTAATAGACAAACCAGTATTTATTAAGACTTTGACAAGACAAAATGCTGATCCCGCACAATTAAAAAGTTTGCCTCCATCTGCATTTGATAAAATAGCTTGTGTGTGTTTTATGATTGGTCAACTGAAAGACAGTTTATACTGTCTTCATACTGAATGTCTCAGGCACCAAAATGTGCAAGTTTCCAAGGTTGGAGGAATAAAATAGAAAGAGGTGGGGGATACAAATCTCAAGTGCAACTTTGTCCAAAGATTAGTCTGTTTTAGTATGTTGGCAGAAAACAGGAAGAAGATGATGAAAAAATCTTGCAGCCATTTAAAGGTAAAGGTAAAGGTTTCCCTTGCTCGAAAGTCAGTCATATCCAACTCTAGGGTGCAGTGCTCATCTCTGTTTCAAAGCCAAAGAGCCAGTGCTGTCTGCTTCTGCAGACATTTCCGTGGTCATGTGGCAGGCATGACTAGACACCGGAGCGCACAGAACACTGTTACCTTCCCACCGAAGTAGTCCCTATTTATCTACTTGCAATTTCTTGCTTTCGAACTGCTAGGTTGGCAGGAGATGGGACAAAGACAGGAGCTCATTCCATCCTGCAGTATTCGGGAATCGAACTGCTGATCTTCTGCTTCCCAGTCAGGATCTATTACCACTGGTGCTACACTGTAAAACAGTTAGTAATTATTATTATTATTTAATAGTAGCCGTGTTAGTCTGTGTTTGAAGCATATCACAGAATAAACAAAACAAAACACATTGTAGCACTTTGAAGACTGTTAAATTTTAATGCTAACTTTTGTTAGTCCACTTCGTCAGTTAGTAAAAGGAATTTCGAGGTAGAATCTAGTCAGATTTACAGAACAATCCCACGTGGTCCCCCCCCCCCCTCAGTATTCATGCAATTGGATCACCTGATCAATCAGATTATAAATCTGCATTTGACTGAAATAGTAGTTTTGAAAGAAAAATACATTTAGATGCTAGATGGTGGATGGATGTGAGAGGAAAGGAGAAATAAATATGTTATTTTTGATTAATGGATGGAAGCTTTTTAATGACTTGTAATCAAACAGAGCAGCTACTCAATACTTTTTATTCTGAGAATGTACTTTAATTTTCAATGAACACATTAAGCAAGCAATTAAGCCTCTGCTCCTGAAATTTCACCATAAACTTGCAGCATAATGCATAGCTAATCAGAAATAAGAGCTTCTCACTGATTTCTCTAACATTTAACCCAGGAAATTGAGTTTGGCAGTGCATCCTTTGATGCTGTTCAATTACAGAAGCTTGGTGCCAAATTTGTTTATTTACTGTATTTATAGTGGCACCATTGTATAAGATTCTCAGGGTAGCTCAGAGCAGAAAACAAAAATGCATAATCACAAGAATTATGGGGAGTAACATCTGCTTATAGCTAGAATGGATTAAAAGGTTTGAGAAAAGAAAAATTAAGAAGTCCTCTCCTGACACTGGGATAACACCAAGGGGGAGGCATCAGGCAATTCTGTCTGGGAAGAGCACTCTAAAATTGGTGCACTACCACTAAGGAGTATTTTTCTTTCTCTCTCTTTCTCATAATTAGCCATCTCACTGGGGAGGTTCTTTGAAGATCTTAAAGTTTAACAGATACAGGTGGAGAGTGGTGGTCCTTCAAATATCATGGCTGAAGCTATGAAAGGGTTGGTCAAAGCCAGCAATGTGAAACAGAGATTAGAAAGGTTAGTTTGTTGGACTACATCCCTCACAACCCCTTCATCCACCATAATCATTGGCCACATTTGGCTGAGGGCTCTGGAAGTTGTGCTCCATACCAGTAAGGACACATCCAAAATGGGGGAGTCAGAGTGATCTAGTTTGCTCTTGAAATAAATCACACTAAAGATAAGAACCTTTCGTCTCTCACTCAAGCAACCCTCCACTTCACACTGATCAATGTTTCCTCTCCAGTCTTTGGATCACTTCCATTTGTTCCCCCTTTTGATTAATGACACACACACCCCTTTCCCATTCCCTTCCCTGTTGTTTCCCCCACAGCGTTCAGCAAGCCAAAGTGACTTTCCCTTTGTTTGTTAAAATATAGTAGCAGACATAGCACAACAGCAATATACCTACCTAACATGGTGCACATAATATTGTCACAATATCTTGTTTATTTTAGAACAGCCCTGTACCAATAGGAACTATATTGAAAAAACTTTTTAAACAGTAGAATAGATGAAAATAAAGGAGAGCTCTCCATCATTACTTTCAATAGCACACACCACCAAATACATCACAGGATTGTTACCTCAGATAACACAGCCCAAATTTGCTATAACCTAACCATCTGGATGAGCTACAGAACATAACAATCAGGAGGGCTCTGAACTGCACACACACAACCCCCCACCCACCCCAAAAAAAACCTGTAGCCCTAGCACCATGCCAAAAAGGAAGAAAGCTCTAAAAAGGATGGAATGGATCACTCCCAGTCAGAACATGTGTGGACGCCACAACTTGATTTTTTTAAAGCATCAAAAGCAGTCTAAACAGCATACTAAAAGCCCATTTGGATATGCCCTGCCATTTCCAGACCAGGAGCCAGCAAAGACAGTGAAATACTAGAACCGTGCTCAAAATACTCAGTCAGAAGACAACAGAAGACACACATATTGTTAAAGGACAAGGATGGGAATTTTGCTCAATGTATGGAAAGAATATACAAGAGAGCTGTTTAATGATGAAAGAGGTGAACAGCCTGTCATAAATGGCAACACTGGACCATCAATACTGGAGAGTGAGTTTGTAAGATCTTTGCAAAAATCCAAAGATGGGACAGCAAGAGGGCCAGATGACATCCCAGTAGACATTTTGAAACTTCTGTCCAAAGTTAACATCAAATAAATGATGGAGCTTTTAAACACCATTTATGACACAGGCATCCTTCCAAGCAATTGGTTGCTACAACCTTTGTTACATTGCCAAAGAAACCAAACACAAAGTCCTGTGAGAAGTACAGAATGATCAGCATCGTGTGTCATGCTCTTGTCTTTTTGAAAACAATCCATAATAGAATTTATAAGAAGTGTGAAGAAAACACAGGTGAGACACAAAGTGTGTCACAGGTGAGACACAGGTGAGACTCAGAATTCTCTGAGTACCAGAGAGGCACTTTTTACAATGCAGGTCCTCATACAAAGATGTAGAGCAGGGGTGCCCAAACTACAGCCAGCCCACGCAGCCCCTGGAAGCAGAGGTGAAATGCATATGTGCGTGTGCATAATGTGCCCACACATGTGCATAACGCTGTTGTAAATTACCCACGCAGATCTTCAGTTGATGCTGGATCAAGTTAGAGCTTCAAGTGCTGAGTATAGTTTGGATCTCAACACCAAGAAGATGAAATATCTTGTTATAAGCAAAGCACCAACTCACGGCATGCTAATGGCAGGAATACAAGAAATCAAAAGAGTGGATAAAATTGTCTAATTGAGGAGTATGTTAAATGAAAATTGGGATCCTGAACTAACCCCTTTTCAACAGGCAGACCCCTGCAAAATGCATTGAAGGAGTCTATGATCATGTATTTGTCCTACCCAGCCCCCTGGGGAGTCAAGGCATAAAGTGCATCTCTCTTCCCATGTGCTCCCAGGATAGTACTGCCAAATTATGTTGGGAATTTTTATATTATACTGGAATATTTGTGCCTGGCCAGCCAGGCATTTTTAAAGTGTGTGTTGGTGGTTAGGGGTGGTTTGGGGTGTGCACAACCACCACCACCCACACAATATCACTCCAACCACCAACACACACATTAAAAATTCCTGGCAAGGCAGGAGTGTCGTGTGTGTGTGTGTGTGTGTGTGTGTGTGTGTGTGTGTGTGTGTGTGTACCCCGTTATTAAAGAGAAGAAACCAAGCAGTTTCTTCTCTTTAAAAACGGAGTGTTTGGGAGGGGGGATCCGATCCCCTCTCCCTGGTCCCCTGGGTTTGGAAGGGTTGGGGGACAAAAGGGGTCTGTCCCTCCCAACCCTTCCAGAGCCAGGGGATCCTGCAGAGAGGGGATTCCCCCCCGCAGGACACCCCATTATTAAAGAGAAGAAACCAAGCAGTTTCTTCTCTTTAAAAATGGAGTGTTTGGGAGGGGGTGGATTCGATCCCCTCTCCCTGGTCCCCTGGGTTTGAGAGGGTTGGGGGGACAAACCCCTTCTGTCCCCCAACCCTTCCAAACCCAGGAGACAAGGGAGAGGGGATCGAATCCACCACCCCTCTCAAACACTCCATTTTTAAAGAGAAGAAACCACTTGGTTTCTTCTCTATAATACCGGGGTCCCTTCTCTGCAGCACCTTTACCTGCCAGAGAGAAAGAATCTCCATCACGGAGGGGCTTTGCTTCTCTCTGGGTTGGCTGGGAATTGAACTTTCGTTCCCAGCCAACCCAGAGAGAAGCGAGTCCTTCTCTCCGGTAGGCCAGGAGGTGCTCAGGCCTCTCCTTTGTCCATGTGGGCGTTGAAGCCACGCAGTCCGCAGGGATGAAGTAGAGACTGGTGCTTCTCCCTACACAGAAGGCTGTGCCGAGAGGGAAAGAGTTTGAGAGATCCATCTGGAGCTGGCAAAAGGCAAGTGTGGTTGGTGGGGTTAGGGAAGGGGGGCTAGGTGGTGGGGCGGGGGGCAGCGTGGTTACTGGGGCTATGCCTCACCCACCCACCCATAAATCACCAACTGCACTTACCTTTTCCTGGCTCCAGCTGGGTCTTTCAAAGTCTTTCCCTCCGGCTCCCGGCGTGTTTTTTTTTTAAGTCAGCATGCACGTTCCCAGCCTGATTGGCTGAGGGGTTGCACAGTGCAGAGGACTCTGGGAATTGTAGTTCTTTTTTTGGTCACATTCGTGGGGCGGCTGCCCCACTGGCGACCACCAAAACCCCATGGCGTTGGGAAGGCAGGGGTTATGGTGAGTGCAGAGGGCTAGGTCGGGGATGCTTGGGCCTGGTGAGGGAGCCTTTGAACGAACCCAACGGTTAAGGGGCCTTTTTATAGGTATAGATACTGTACTTCATATTTTATTCTATACTGTATTTCAGTGTTTTTATGTTCACCACCCTGGGTGGTCTTTTGGCCAGAAGAGCAGTATCTATATTTAATAATAAATAAAAATGATGGGGTGAGGGGAGAGCAGTGGAGGTACATTAGGCACAAACAGGCATCCATATGTACATCTGCCCCTCCCACATAGAAAGTAAGGATGGTGGGGGTCCATTTTTACATGACAAAGGAGCATGTGGCAAATTAGAGAACTCCTGACGCCTGGTGGCGCAGTGGTTAAAACTGCTGTACGGCAATCAAAACTGTGCTCACAACTGAGTTTTGTGCTCTGAGTTCAATCCTGTTGGGGATCAAAGTAGACTCATTCTTCCATCCTTCTGAAGTTGGTAAAATGAGTACCCAGCACGATGAGGGCAAAAATGCTAATTGTCTTGTGAACCACTCAGAGGGTGCTCTAAGCACTATGGCAGGGGTTCACAACCTACAGCCCACAGGCCAGACTCGACTCGCAGCGCCATTTCATGTGACCTGCCACCACCGCCAGAAGCACCGAAAACATGCCACCCTTGCTCCCACTGCCAGAAGCAGTGGAAACTGCAAAAACAGCCGGAAATGGATCATAAATTCACCCACGGCTGCTGTAAACACGTATATGACAGCTGTGGATACATTTTATGGCAGCGGTGGGAACCATGTGTCCGCCTGCTCAGCCGTCTGAGGGGGCATGGTCTGGCCCATGGCGGAAAAATGTTGAGAACCCCTGCACTATGGGGTGGTTTATAAGTGTACCGTAATTGCTATTGCTAGCTCCTGCCCACTCCACCATTTTAGCCATTTTTAGAAACTCTGCCATTTTAGGCAGTTTCCATTCACATAGTCTCCACACTAAAGAGGCCTAAATGAAGGAAAAGGTGTAAAAACCAATCATGTACTAACAGAAAGAAGATACTGTACACTCATTTTCATGTGAAGAGGAACACCTTCCCCACCATACACTTATGGTACTTTAAACATGAAAGGAGGCAGATGTACAGAGTGACCTGTAAGTCCCTACGCGTCCATATGTATTATAATTTTTTCCCTTTTTCAGAGAAATATGGCCGATTTAAGCCCATGTACACTTGAAGAGCATATTGTGACTAGTACGTGGGTACATGAGCGCAAGGATACTGGTGACTGGATACAATAAGTGGCAAATTTAGAGAAAGATTCAATATGGACTTAGAGGCCACTCTGTAGAACAATTGAGGCCTCAGAAATTCCTCACTTTAAGTGCCTACTCTTCCTGTTCTCCCTCTTTCCCCAAAACCTTCTTGTCTAAGTGTGTGTCTGATCACCTTGAGGGATAGTTTTGACTTGAAAGAGGCAGAGGTAAAAAACAACAACAACAACCCACTCCTTTTGAAAGAATGGTGTTTCGAGAAGGAACACCCTCCCTCCCACTTGAAGTCATGAGACTGGAGTATCCGCAGACCTACAAGACACACGAGGAGAAACCTCAAGGTAGCTAACTCACTGTTGCCCACCTTTTTTCTGCTTCACCCACTGAAATGGCAATGCCACCTCCACAAACTCATTACAAGAAACATTACACCTTTTCTTTTTAAGCAGAACAGGAAAGAGCTTGAGGGGAGAGGGATTTTTTTTGTTGAAAATGTCATTTTAAAACAGGCTAAGAGTTGGTATAGATGAGAAACAGTCAACTGATTCCCCACCCCCAAATGTTGATATATATGTGCTACATGGATTGATGTTCATATTGTAAAGAAAGAATCTAAAAGCCACATTGTAGCATGCAGCAATGCTAGCTCTTCTTGAATTTGGGAAATCTGATGAATCTGTGGCTGGCAAATTCATATACAGTGATACCTCATACAATGTCCAAACTTGGTTCCACAAGTCTGGACTTTACACGGATTTGGACTTTGTATGAGGCATGCAAAATCCTAGCCGCGATGCCTCATAAAACGTCCAAATCCTTGCCACAATGCCTCGTACAACATCACTTCCATAGAGATACATTGTACTGTAACAACACAGACTTCAAACAACCCTGATTTTAGGGGACAAACCATACAAGTTTTTAACTTTTGAAAACTTTATGAAGTGCAGGTTTAAAAGTTAATATGTCCCATCATGCAGCACAGTGTTAATCTGCAGCCATGTGGCCGATCATCCATTTTGTACAAGCTGCTGTAAACAATTACTGGGTGGAAGCAATGGATGCCAACATGTCCCATCATGCAGCACAGTGTTAATCATCCAAACAGCAGCAAACATCAAACAATTGCCCACCCCACCAAACAGTGCCCCCCCCAAAAAAAGACCAACATAGGAAAAATTATGGAGCATGCAATCTGTTTTTAAAAACCACAGCAGCAAACACCAAAAAATTGCCCACCCCACCAAAAAATTGCCCTCCCCATCCACCTCCCCTCCCCAAGCCAATTGTAAACAGAAAACCTTATTTACCTACCATTCCGCTGTGCTAAAGAATAGTCCAAGAACCTGAAGAATGCTGCGAAAATCCCAGGAATGCTTCCAAAAATTCTGATGAAAAAATTCAAAAAAATCCAAAATCGCGCTCAAAACCACTCCTAAACACTCTTCGCCTCTTGCAAAACCCACAAGAGCAATGTATGCATGCGTCCTGTCTTTTATACTGCACAGGCACAATGCAACCTGGGGAAAACCCCAATGCCTCATACAAAGTCGCAGCGACTTTGTATGAGGCAAATCTTTTCAAGGAATTAGGCGATGTTGTATGAATTCGATGATGTACGAAGCGGACTTTGTATGAGGTATTACTGTACAGTACAGTGGGACCTCGCTTAAAGAGCATAATGTGTTCCACATGATTGTACTTTAAGTGAGTTTGCACTTTAAACAAAACACTATTGTAAGTAACCAATTGTGACTTCTGGTGGGGGGATTGTGAGCCCCAATTTAGTTGTTAAGCGAGTTTTGGTTGGTTTTAGTTGTTAAGCGAGGCGAGCATTCAGAGAAGATTCTGCTCTTTAAGCGAGTTAGTCTCTCTACACACACACACACACACACACACACACACACACACACAGAGAGAGAGAGAGTATTAAGAGTCTTCTATGTAGAGACAATCTGCTGTGTAACTTGCGAATAGTGAACAGTCAATCTGCACTGGGAAATTTCAACTCATATTTTAAAGCATCAGTAGGGCAAAGATAAATCTCTAGATGATTTTCAACAGATCAGCAAGAGATTTTTGGGGAGCGTGATCTAGACTCCGAACTCCTGTTTTGTTGGTTATTGTTATTGTAGTTTTAATTTAGTATTTTATATTGTGATTAATCTTATGTTTATTATTGAGTACTGATTATTTATGTATTATATTGTTATATTGTCCTGCTGTATGGATATATGGATTGCTTATTGTATTTTTATTGTATACTGTACCCTTAATATGTTGTAATGCCGCCCTGAGTCGGCCTTGTGCTGAGTAGGGCGGGGTATAAAATTACAATTGAATTGAATTGAATTCTGAGGCCAAACTGCCTACTGACAGCACCGACTAAAAAGCTTTAGTTCAATTCTTGAAACAAAGGAGTTAGGGGCCCTGTAGTAGATCTTTCTACAAAAGAAACTGGAAGCTTTGTTCTCCTGTTGATTACATTTTTCTAGGCTGAGCATGTGCTGTAATGCATAGCATATTTCACAATTTTGCATCTACTTCTAGAGGGACAATCTTGAGAAATCAGTAAAAAAAATCAGAGGAACCCTCAAAAGTGTAAGAGTTGTCTATTCCTATCTTAATATAAGTTATACATCACAATGGAAAGGAATAGCTCTCATGTTATTGCCTCTGAGAAAACAGCTTTCCCTTTCCTTTGAGTGTTCTTCCTATTTATACACAGATTCGCTTCTAGCACTCAAGACAAAACCTCGTCTCAGAACGCTTTCATTCCAACTGTCTGTCTTTTCCTCTCAGCTCCAGTTGGTGGACCTTAGGTAATGGTCACCCTTGCTCGAAAGCCAGTCATATCAGACTCTAGGGTTCAGTGCTCATCTCTGATTATAACCAAAGAGCCAGCGCCATCTACGTTTGCAGACATTTCTGTGGACACGTGGCAGGCATGCCTCAAAACTGGAATGCATGCAATGCTGTTTACCTTCCCACCAAAGTGGTTCCTATTTATCTACTTGGAATGTCTTGCTTTCAACCTGCTAGGTTGGCAGGAGCTGGGACAGAGATGGGAGGTCACTCTGTCGTGCAGTTCTTGGGAATTGAACTGCTGACCTTCCAGTCATCAAGTTCAGTGTCTTAACCACTTGAGCCACCACAGCCCCCTGGTGGACCTTAGGATCTTAGTAAAAACAAAACAGAGACCAGAGGCCTGAAATATGCTAACTTTGGCTTCAGCATTTCCTTTCATTCTTTAAAACTATGAGTTTTTCTAAGTCTTTTTGTTTTGTTACTGTAAATCTCTGTATTTTCATGTTTCGTTTTGCTTTTGAGAACTGCTTTAATGGTGAATTGCTCTAAAAGTCTTCAGACTGAGAGAAGATACGGACATCTGTAGAAAATGCATGCATTTTCTACAGATGGATAAGCTTCTTTTCCAGTCCAGAAACCAGGGCACAAAAACAGTCATATTGAAGATATTTCTCAGATGGTGCTGCTTGTGTTAATTTTCTGTCATTAGCATATGTTAATACTAATTTTAAAAAAGGAACAGAACGATAGAAGGTGGATGCTACTGGACTGCAAAATTCCAAGCATTCAGAGATCAGAAGCAAATGCAATACTGTACCTAACTGCAAACATATTAGAGAGAAAGATCCGCTCTTCATTTCTATTATTTTAATAACATTTTGAAGAAGGTATTCAGCATCTTACTCAGCTTTCCAAGGTTGAGTACCAAGCATGAGTACCAAGCATGTTGGGAGTAAAATGCTAATTCACTTGTGAACCTCCCAGAGAGTGCACTAAGTGCTATGGGGTGGTATAGAAGTGTTATTTCTTGCTTTGAAAAGGCAGGTTTGCATTCTCATATTAATACAGTTAAGCTTTTGCTGTTCACACTGACATTAGTACAGCAATGCCTCTGCATAGCCATCTGTTGTTATAGACCAGTGGTGGTGAACCTGTGGCACGCCCACCCCTCTGTTGGTATGTCACCACAGTACAGTTCGCCCCTGCCCTCTGCCCAGAAGCCCAATGGAAACGCCTCCTCTCTCCCCCCCCATCACAGATGGACCCATTGGACTGCCCAGCAGTCCAATGGGATCACTTCATCCCTCCCCAGCATAGTGTTCACCCTGCCCCTCTGTTTGGAGACTCAGTCTCTAAGAGATTCGCCATCACTGTTATAGACTATTACAGACAGCATTTTACATGGTATCAAATAAAAGGAAAAGTGACATAGGGCATATTAATAAAAGAGCCTTTATAATAGAGGAAGATGTAGGAACTGTTTCTAGGATTGTTACAAATCCTACAGAGTTTGCAATACAGTATTCATATACATCAATAGCAACATGTACAGTTAGTTGGGATTATCAACAATTGCATTTAGAACAGAACAAAAGATGTGTTAAAAGTGATCTGAAAGGGATCAAAGCTGAATCAGTGGAAGAGAGGAGTCACAGGAGAGCAATCAACACAGCTCTTGATAGCAGACAACAGTATAATATGGGGAAGGTCAGGCGAATCTGCAGATGTTGGCAGCATGAGCCCATCCGCCTACTAGTCTGTTGCTCATAACCTTCAAAGACATATATGGTATACTGACCTTTAATGCAAAATCCAACCACCTACATAGATATGTATAGCAAACCACTGTAGTAAGCAGTATAGCACTCCACGTGCTTCAGAACATCAAATGTGGCTTAGGAGGACCCATGTGTCTGTCTAGAATTGTACCTGTGCACAAACTATTCTGTCGACTAAATGGAGGGTGGATATCTGAGCTGATACCAGTATTTTTGTACACTGGGTAAAAAACTGTTCAAAGAGTGTAATTTTAATTTCTTTATGGACTAGAGGGAAATATGTGTACATGTATACTTCTATTTGGTTACACAAAAGCGTGTACACAGGTTTTTGTTTGAGATTGCCAATTCCTTCACTTGCTTTTTTATTTTGTTCAACAGATAACCTACCTAGAAGATCATGAGTTTTCCAGGCATAGCTGTCAAGTATCCCTTATTGGCCGGGAAAACCCCTTATTTTACCCTCTTTCCTGCCGTCGCCCCTTATTAATTAGACTGCAATGCCCTATTGCCGCCATTGGAGGGCAGCACAGGATAAGCATAGATGTCAAGCATCCCTTATTTGCCAGGAAATTTCCCTTATTTCCAAATACAAAACTTGACAGGTATGTTTCCAGGAGAGTCACAATTGATATGAAGATACGGGAGAATACTAACTGCGAAATGCATAATTGCATCAAATTAATTCCCTTAAATCAGCAGTCTGGAACCTTTAGTTCCCACTTCCTGTGTTCTGGACTGCAGCTCCCACAATATTTTAGCATGCTGCCTGCTGAAGCTTCTTGGAGTTTAGGGCCAAAACATTGGGCAGACCCAAGGTTTCCCATTCCTGTGTTAAACAACTGGGAGGAAAGTCCTGATTAGGTTGAAAGAGGAGAGTGCAAAAGCTGGCCTGAGACTCAACATCAAGAAAACCAAGATAATGGCAACAGGTCCTATCAGCACCTGGAAAGTAAATGGGGAAGAAGTAGAAGCAGTGTCAGATTTTATTTTCTTCAGATCAAAGATCGCTGCAGATGGTGATTGCAGCCATGAAATAAAAAGGCGACTGATTCTAGGGAGACAAGCCATGGGAAACCTGGGGAACATAGTGAAAAGTAGACACATCACCTTGCAAACAAAAATCCGTATAGTCAAAGTAATGGTATTCTCGGTGGTAATGAATGGTTGCGAGACATGGACCATTAGGAAGGCTGAGCGCAGAAGAATAGACACCTCTGAGATGTGATGTTGGAGGAGAGTTTTGAAAATCCCCTGGACAGCGAGGAGAACAAATAGGTCAATCTTGAAAGAAATCAGTCCTGACTGCTCCTTAGAAGGTCAAATAGTAAAGATGAAGATGAGAATTCACTTGAGAAAGCCTTGATGCTGGGAAAGGTGGAAGGCAAAAGAAGAAGGGGCAGCCAAGGATGAGATGGCTAGATGGTATTGTGGACGCAGCGGGCACAGAGCTGAGCGGGCTGAGAAGGATGGTGGAGGACAGGGGTGCCTGGAGGTCAATGGTCGGAATCAACTGTGCGACTGAACAACAAAAAACCACAAAGTCAAGCTAGTCAACAAGCAAGAATCATAACAGTACTGTATTTTAAAATTAATACAGTAGAACCCTGTATAATGAAAATAATTTGTTCTATGAGGCACTTCATTATAGGATTTTTTCATTATACGATGCATGCATCGTACAATGAAAATCTCTATGGCAGTGATGGTGAACCTTGGAACTCCAGGTGTTCTTGGACTTAAATTACTAGAAGCCAAAGTCAGCACTCCTTCTGATCAGGGCTTCTGTGAATTGAAGTTCAAGAACACCTGGAGTGCAAAGGTTCGCCATCACTGCCCTATGGGATGCATCGTACAATGAAAATCTCTACGGGGAAAATTGCACAGTGAAAATTTTTCATTGTATTGTATGATTTTTCCCATAGAGATATTCGTTGTACTGTACGATTTTTCCCATAGAAATGCTTTGCATCATACCATGGTTTTTTCAAAAGCTCTTCATCGTACGATTTTTTTAGTTGTACGATGTATTTGTTATACAGGGTTCTACTGTACCTCTCGTGACACATTCATACTGGTGTCATTTTACCCAGGATATTGCCCAGCTTCAATTCAGTACATGTATTATAACTGCAACTGTTACACTGTGGGAGTGATGGCAAACTTTTTAGAGATTCAGTGCCCAAACAGAGGGGTGGGGTGAACTCTGTGCTGGGGGAGGGAGGAAGCACTCCCATTGGGCTGCTGGGCAGAGAGGCATGCGTGCCCACAGAGAGGGCTCTGGATGCCCCCTCTGGCACATGTGCCATAGGTTTGCGACCACTGCACTATGTTCTACATTACTCTCTTTAATTACCACTAAATTAACAACTTTATGTCCCAATCTTTTTAAAATATCTCTCATTTCATTCTACAACCACTTTCTAAGGCAGGTCAGGCTAAGACAGCATGGCCAGCTCAAAGCCACTCAGACTTTCATGACTGACAAGAGGTGGAGCTTGAATCTGAACTTTCCATTTTCCAGTTAAGCACTGTTACTACTGCACCACAATCAGACTTTCTCTCTTGCTTCAGATCATTCCCAATCATCTCTCTGCCATGGACTCCTCACCCCCAATAAAACCTGTTCTGGAGGGCCTCCCAACCACGCAGAGCAGATTATGTATGCCCATGTGAGTGTGTACTCACACATGTTCGTGCAGGTGGCCAGAGTGGGAGAGGAGACAAGCATCCTTCAACAAAGCAAAATGTGGGTGGAAGAATTGTTATGTGCAATTGGCAGAGGGGCCTTCATGCTGAAGGTTGCAGTAAAAGTCTGAGTAGACACAGGAGAATACAAATAACTTTGGTGCAGTTTTATTTTTTTACTGAAAATGCAGAAAATAAAGGTTCATGGTTTCAAGGATATTTACAGCAAAAACAAATTGGATAACTTCTCCATTCTGTAGTCAGTTTGAAACAGCTATTTACAGTTCAATACAGTTTATACTCAGGACAGTTCTTTGAGCAAGTAATCAGATGGCAGTCTTACAAACTTGCCAAGACAACTTGCAAACAATGATTCTTTCCAGTATAGCTTACAGATCTCAGTATACAGTTCCTTGGAGTCCTTAGCGTTTCCTTGGCTGGCAGAGTTCTGGTACCAAAAACCAGAAAGAAGTAAAGTGGTACCTCGTTTAAAGAGCATAATGCGTTCCACGGGATCGCTCTTTAAGCAAGTTTGTTCTTTAAGTGAAACACCATTGTGAGTGACCAATTGTGACTTCTGGTGGTGGGGATTGTAAACCCCAATTTAGTTGTTAAGCGAGTTTTTGGTTGGTTTTAGTTATTAAGCGAGGTGACCATTCAAGAGAAAATTCTGCTCTTTAAGCGAGTTTGTCTCTAAGCAAGGCACTCTTTATGTAGTTGAATATGCAGAAAATCCACCGGTGTACTGCGCTCCTCTCTTCAAAACGTCTAGGACAAAAGCTTCTCCAAACATGTCTCTGCCAGCAGATATCTCAGCTAGCAGGTTAAACAGTGGAAACAGCCTTGTTTTAAGCACATTTTACAGTGCTAATTAGCTAATACAGTAAGGCTGCTATAAAACACATGTAGAGTTCTTAAAGGAAAGGTGAGCAAGGTATATTGTGCTACTCAACCAATTCCGCAGGAACTTAGGGTTTAACAAAAATACACACAACAATTACCAAAATAAGTGACCATCTTGTCATGCAGTTTCATATACCAGACAAGGAGTAATGATTTTTTTGGTACATTAGTAACAATTCCCAATTTGGCTTTAGACTTCTTAAGACATTGCCATCATAACCAGCTTGTCTATCTCAATGTTTGTGCACTAGAGACATACTTTTATTGCATTTTGCAATAATATTACTGATAGCCAAGCTGGCTAGTGAATTCTGGGAGTTGCAGTAAAAAAGGTAACTTTTCCAAACACTAGGCCTAATACAAGATACAAGCCATTGCTGTTAGAAGAAAAGGACCTACCTAGGCTTCAAGGAGTGGGCTCACATGGGTAGTTCCAACTAATTTGTCAAAACAATGAAACTGAGAAGGGACTTCTCCAGATTTTGCAGCTAAACTGATCAGTTTCCTCTGGAGTGAAGGGTTCCTTATGCAACCCTTCAGCACTAGTCTCAGGGCTAGAATACAGCACCAAGAGGGGATTAGTTTAAATGATTCAGTGATGATGCTATGGGGCATAGAAACATTTCGACTCAAGATTTGGAATTGTTAAGAAAATTAAGGAATGACCCAGAAATCATTATCAAACAAGCAGACAAGGGGGGAGGGCAGGATTGTTATACAAAACACTTCAGATTATTTGAAAGAAGCACAATCCCAGCTTTCGGATTCCAAATTCTATAAGGTACTTGGAGGGGATCTGACATCCCATATAGGTTCTGTGATAAAGACAACAGTACAAGAGGGGTTAGCATTGAACTACATCCAAGAAAAAACTTACAAATATTTGATCAATGACCACCCCAGACTAGAGTACCTTTATTTCACTTACTTCCTAAAGTTCACAAAGTTAGGGACCCCCATTCCCCCATTCCTGGATGTCCAATAATATCAGGAGTTAATTCCCTTCTAGAGCCCCTAGCAATTTATGTAGATTCCTTCATTAACGAGTATGCCAGGGATACACCATCCTTTATCAGGGACTCCACCAATTTCATTATGAAAGTAGAAGGCATTGAGGTACCCGACAGAGCCACACTCCTTACTATGGATGTATCCGCCCTTTACACGAATGTACTATTGGATGAAGCACGATCTTTAGTTTCTCATCTTCTCATTAACCACCAATCTGCAACCACCACCACCTGCACATTTTATTTTAGACCTAATGGATATAGTTTTCAAAAACATTTTTTTAGGTTTCGTGACACCTTTTATCTCCAGGTGAAGGGGATTGCCATGGGGCATCTAGCACCTTCGATTGCCAACATATACATGATAAACTTTGAGAAAAATACCATCCTCAATCAAAGTCACAACCCATATTTCAAGCACATAACATCATCACTTATAAAAGATTCATAGATGATCTGTTCTTCATAATAGATGATTACCAGCATGTAGAAAATTTTGTCACTTGGGTTAATGATCTCAGTCCACATTTAAAATTCACTCACGCTCAGAATCACCAAAATATTCCTTTTCTGGATCTACAAGAAATCATTTCATCAACTTCTAAAATTACAATGAAATTGTTCCGTAAACCTACGGATATCTTAAATATGATTCACACCACCCATTTTTTCTGAAAACGGACATTCCGTATAGCTTGTTAGCCAGAGCCAAGCGCAATTCCACCTGTCAGGGGGATTTCCAAGAATCAGCTGGGATTATTAGCAAAATGTAGTTCACTTTAAGTCTTTTGAAAGGATTGATGTAGAAAGAAAGTTACTTCAGAGGGAAGCATACTACATTTTAAGGTTAAACATGTTGCATCCACATGGGCGTAATGTAGACCTTGATTTGACAAGTTACCTTTAAACAATATTCATTTAACTTTCTCTTTAATTTTAACTCTAAATGTAATACATTGGCTATCTCACACCTGTTAGGAACCTATATTTCCCCCACAACCTCTATTATGTTCTAACATTCAGCAGCCACTTGAGACATACAATGTAAGGCAAAGAATGCAAAAAACAATAATAAATATATAAAGGTAAGGCTATAATTACATTAAAATTATAACGCATCCATAGTAATATGTTATAAGTAGTCTTAGTTGTAGCATGGGTCTGTGCCAGATAGTCTAGCAGTAATAGTGCTGATAACAGCATAGATATAAGTATATTATTTTGTCTTTACAGATTACCTTAATAAACAAACAGACAACCAAATACAACAAATAATTTCTGAGGAAGGAATATAATCTGAAAAGTTCTAACACCGGTGAACTTTAAGTTACCTTTGAAGTTACCTTTGAAAAGTTATTTTTGAAAATTGAAGATTTAAATTTTGTTTATAAACAGGGGGACGGTGGAGGACAGAGGTGCCTGAAGGACAATGGTCCATAGGGTCGCAAAGGGTCGGAATCGACTGTGTGACTGAACAACAAAAAATAGAGACATTCCATTTGTACTTGAGTATTGAAGACCTAATTCCACAAAGGAACCCTGTGTATAACAATAGAGAAAGCTACTTTTCAAGTCACCTTTGTAAAGTTATCTTTGAAAATTGAAGATGTACATTCTGTTTATGAACTCAGTATGGAGACATTTTACTTATGCTTGAGAAATGAAGACTTTATTTCAATAAGGAACTTTGTATTAATAAAGAGATATTTGATTTTGCCTCAAACAGACTTTTTGTGACTCTCTGGATGCGAACCGTTTGGCCCTAATTGCATATCTATGGGGCAGAAGATGCCTGTGAAATTCAGGCAATCAGATCCCAACTGTGGTTTCAGCATGCCAAAACTCAATGAGCTAAGAAAATATTGCAAATTCCCCAAAACAATATATAGCTTTTTAAGTACTGCGGAAATGCTAACAAGATAATATTTACAGAGCCTTTGAAAGAAGTTAACCATTACATCTTTATCTATACCTATAAAAAGAGGCCTTAACCGTTGGGTTCGTTCAAAGGCTCCCGCACCAGGCCCAACCATCCCCGACAGAGCCTTCCGCACTCACCATAACCCCTGCCTTCTCAGCGCTGTGGGGTTTCTCAGCAGCCCCACGAACGCAAACAAAGGGAAACAACTTCAATTCCCAACGTCCTCTGCGCCGCAGCACGCCTCAGCCAATGAGGCTGAGAGGCGCGAGCAAAAAGAACATTGGGAACCACGGCACACCCAATTGAAATCAAGCCACAGGAAAAAAATCCACCACATGAATGCAAACAAAACAAACAAAACTCCAAGACCCAGCGTCCAATGCGCCATGAGCACTTCAGCCAATCAGGCTGAAGGGCACGAGCGCGCAGAACGCTGAGAAAGCCAGCACGTGAAAAATAAAATAAAAACACGCCAGCCTCCAGCAACGGGAACGCAAGTCTGCCGCAGCTGGATGCAGCACCTCACAGCCTCGCAAAGAAACACACACAAACAACCACAGCAAGACCACCGCCAGCCTTCTTTCCCAGAGCAATGGGGAGAAGAGGGACTCCCTCTCCTCCCCGCTACCCCACCGAAGACACGGCGAGACCACCGCCAGCCTCAAGGTCAGTTGAGCCGGGGTGGAAAAAAAACCTCAAGCAGGCAACAGTTCATCAGGGGAAGCACCCTCCCTGGTGAATGACTGGCTGCTGCCTTTGTACTACCGACGGAGGTAATACAAAAGCAGCAGCCCGCAATCCGCAAGGATTGCTTCCTACTGATCTCCGGTTAGGTAAGCCTGGAGAAAAAGGAGACAGAGATGAGAGAACCATCGTCAGACAGATAGCTCTTCTCTGCCTCCTTCTCCCCTGACCTACCTAACGAACATTACCAGGGAAAGAGCCAGCTGACTGCCGGCTCCTCCTTTTCCCCATTGCTGCATCGAAACCAAAATTCAAAGCAGCAATGGGGAAAAGAGGAACTGACAGGCAACCCATTCTTCACGCAAAAGTACACACCAACAACAAAACCAAACATTTACCCAAAATGCCAAACACCAAAAATAATAAAACACAAATAAATAAATAAATAAACACATTAACCAACAAAACAATAAACAACAAAATCCACAAACAAAAACACCCAAAATACCATGAAATCACAGAAAAAACACCTACCTACAACGCAAAAATACCTAACTCAAACAACAAAAATACCACAAATTAAACAAATAATCACAAAGGAAATCAGAAACATAAAAAACAACCAGAAATAAACAAAACAATTAAACACAACTAAAACCCCAAAAAACCACAAAAGAAAAAACAGAAACACCTACCAGTCCAACAGCAAAAACAAAAACAAAACCCAGATTAAAAAAACCCAGAGAACTCACCTCCACGACTCCAGAACAGAAATGAAGAAACAAAGACTACTTACCGGAAGAAGCCCCACCTAGAGGCCAGGAAAGAAAAAACAAGTCAAACAAAAAGAGAATCCAACACTATTACTAACAGCCCCACCTAGAGGCCACAAGAGTAAAAACAAGTCAGAAAAATAAGAAATAAATCCAAATCACAAATAAATCTAATAAAATTGATCAAAAAAAGTCACAAACCACAAATGCAAAACACACCCACCCAAACCACCCTTAACCAAAAAAAAACAAACCAAAAAAATAACAACAACAACACACAAATAAAAACCATCTGGCTGGCCGGGAACAAATATGCTAGTTGCTTAATAAATTGGCTTAGTGTCTAAAACAAGGTTTGTTAACTGTGGCCTTCTACAATAGATGTCTTTGAACTGCAACTGCATAGCTATTGGCTAGTGTTGATGGGAACGGTATGTGAAAAACATCTGGTTAAAGACAACAGCCTAAAGATGAAATCATTAAGTCTAGCAGAACTTGGGATTTAAAAAAAAGTCCAAAAGTCTCCCATCCAAATTGAACATACTCATATTTTTTACAGAAACTGCTTCTTACCTTCGTGGAACACAGCACAGTTTAGTAAGTCATCTCCAAGAAGTGAAACCTTCCAAAAAGAGCTAGTTCTTGAGAAAACTAAAAGTGTTTTCAGACTTACTTACAGAAAAACATCTACAAACAACTCAAGAAACTGCTCGAAGTAACTTTTCGAGTAACCTTTCCAATGCTTGAGAAAAGGAATACAGAAGTATCAAATTATTGGGCAAGACACGCATCCATTCATACTATTTGACAGTAACCTTGACAAATCTGATGTTAGCAAGCGCTTATACACCCATTCCCACTACTAGGATTCATTATTACAATTCTGGCATTTTGGTAATGTAATCTTATAATACCTCAGGGGTATCCAAGCTCCCAAGAGATGCGAGTGGTACCCCTAAAGCGCCTATGGGGAAGCTGCACTAAATCCCATAGGGCTTATGCAATCAGGTCACAGGGCCTAACCAGGCCAGGGATAGAAATAGAAGCCTCTGGGGACCTTCCAGGCTTGACTTCACCCCCTCCCCTTTCCAGCAATCTCTGCCAGGCAGTAAAATCAAGAAATTTCAAACTGTAGTGTAACTCAAGCTTATGCCCCCACCCGCTTTATTCCGAGAATGCAACCAGCTGGGTAGTTTCAATATTTATTATTAAAATATTTAAAGAATAAAAAAGTCAAAAGAAAAATTCAAGCAGCTTTATAAATCTGTTACAAAAATAAAATAGACAGTTCAGCAGTTCATCATTACTCACATGTTAGCTACCTAACGTAGCTATAAATTTCTAGCAGTCAATTGACGCACATCATTCCAGTTTCTAATATCATGTCCACAAGCTCCATGTTTACTCACCCTCTCCTCTTCTTATGTCACTAACTCCTTAACCAATCTTCCAAGGGCTTCCTCCTTCACCAGTTCTTCTCATGTTAATCGGTCCTGGCACCTAGTGATATTCCTCTACACGAAATAGGGGCAGAGCTCTTCCACTCCCATCTCCATTCTCACCATCATTTAGGTTTCACTTTCCCAGTCAATCCTTCCCCCCATGGCTATCCTGAGCAGAGACACCCACTGATAAGAAGGTTCAGCAAAAGCCTTTGCCTGCACATTTGCACAAACAATTTCTCCTTTCCAGGACAGACCAAGACCTGAGTGTCCCAGGTCATCCATCCCACTCCCACACCTTGCACAATTGTTAGGTGTTATTTCAAAATTATACCTCCATTCCTTACAAACCTGGGGAAAGAGGAATTCTTAGACTGAAGTTCTTATTGCTTACATTGTTAAAGACCTTTGGCAAACTCAGCTTATCAGTTTTTGTTTCGGTTTTTTTTTTTTGGTTAATAAAGCATACAGAGCAGCTAATATACTCTCACACGCTGGCCTGCTGTTGTGGAAAGATGAGAGAAGGAACACTCACAGAATGCATCATCTGCTCTCTGTCAGACTTCCCCTTCAGGAAATTCCTACATGGAAAATAGGTACACGTGGGAAAGCCTTTGACCCATTTAAACACACTTCAATATCAATTGGGAAAGGAATACGTGCCATGGCAGCAGCTAAATTTCATAACATTTACAAACTCTACAGGGCAGAAAGACCAACCACAAGTAAAATCTGTTAGACCTGTTGATATTAACAAGGTAGAAGCAATGCAGTTTTGGAAGGGGAATGGAGCTCCATAAATGGAGGAAGTTTAGATGCTATCTCTAATGGTCACCGAAGTGATGAGGTATAGTTGTTACACCTGTTTAAGTACTGTATTCATGAAATATTTACAGCTACTCTTTAGCAAGCCAAAATATATAAACATACTTTAAACCCAACGTTATGTTGTCTTACTCGGATGCAAGTCCCACTCGGCATAATTCCAAGCATGCATACACAAAACTATAATTTTAGGATACAAACATATATATTGTAAACATTTAAGCCTCAACTTCATTTTCCTGAACTGTAAAAAAAGGTAATATCTTCCAAATTTACACTGAGCAGGAAAAGTACAGAAAGGGGGGGGGGATGTAAAAAGCCAATATAGTACTGTATGTTATAAAGTACTGTACTTTATAAGGGGGGGCCCATAGATACCCTTCAGATGTTACAGAATCTTGTGAAATACAACCAATTGTGATGGCTGGATTCCAATACACAGGATGACAGTTGCAGCTCAACCAGTCCAGAACAGAAGGGTTATGTGTTCTTTATCCCGGGTGAAATCGAAGGAATGTCAACGTTTTATTCAGAAGCACTGAGTTCAATTCCCAGCCCAACAAAAAAGCTCTCTTGAGTAGGCAAAATCTCTTAACTACCCAAATCTTGTGAGACCAAATGATACAGTATCTCCATTTGCCATTCTGAATTTCTTGAAAAGAAGATGGAACACAAGTACAGGAAGTAAATGCTACAATCCTATACTAAGTAATGTAAGATATGTTGGCATTAGCAGATTTACATAAAAGGGACTGAGCCCTACATTTTCCTAAGTACCTAGTGAAGTCAAATGTTCCAAAGCCAAAATCAGTGCTTAGCATATCAGCAAATCTCCCCACATATGTGGCATCACCTCTCCACCCATATTTCTAAAATGTCTGCAGCATATTTAACCCACCAGACCTCACCACCTTTCCGAATGGACAAGAATACCATGGAAATGTGGCTTGAAAGACTTGAAACAGTCTGTTTCTATCCATGCCAGGTGTAAGGTCCTTTCAAATACAGGTAGTCTTAATTTTTACCTTGGTAAGAATCAGACACCGCACGGTCTGACCCTTTCCTTGTCAAATTCAAAGGGAAAATGCAGCATGTACTACAGTCATGAAGCCTTTTCCTTGCCACTTGCACCTGATGGTATTCAGGATCACAACACAACCCTGGGCCCAGCTGCTGTTCTGCCAATAGGACCTTTCCGGATTCGCAGAAGGCAAGTAAAAGTGGAATCATTTTCCAGACCCTGGAAGCACAGATCCCTCCTGAGACCTAGCTTGCTTTGGCTGCCTCCAAGAGTTGCACCAAATCAGCAGCAGGTCCTCTCTTGACCTAGATGACCGTGTCCATGAAATATGAGACAGGATCCCTACCCCACCCCACCCCACCCCACTCCACCCCAGCCTCCATGACAAGCAGCAGCATCCAAGTTTCGTTTCAAAAGTAGGATCTCTGGCATCCCGGGAGTGGTGAGCTCACCTCCCTCTTGAGGAGCTCTGGTGGCACAGTGGTTAAGCTGCTGAAAAGGTTTTCCCTTGCTCGAAAGCCAGTCGTATCCGACTCTAGGGTTCAGTGCTCATCTCTGTTTCAAAGCCGAAGAGCCAGCGCTGTCTGCTTCTGCAAACGTTTCCGTGGTCATGAGGCAGGCATGACTAGACACCGGAGCGCACGGAACGCTGTTTACCTTCCCACCGAAGTGGTCCCTATTTATCTGCTTGCAATTTCTTGCTTTCGAACTGCTAGGTTGACAGGAGCTGGGACAAGGACGGGAGCTCATTCCGTCCTGCAATACTCGGGTATCAAACTGCTGACCTGCTATCTTCCAGTCAGTGTCTTAGCCACTTGAGCCACTGCAGCCCTTTGTACTGCAGCCAAAATGTTGCGAGTTGGCTCCTGATCCAAGGTTGACTCAGCCTCCCAAGGTCGGTAAAATGAGTATCCCAAAGTGTTGGGGGCAAAATGCTAATTAACTTGCGAACCGCCCAGAGCGCTCTGGCGCGGCGGTATAGAAGTGTGATTGCTATTGCTATCTTGTCCAGGCACGCTACACGCATATACACGCATGCACACGTACAAACGTGGGAAAAGAAGGGTGGCTCGGTAGGGCCTGAGCCCGTCCTACCTGGGAAGGCTCCACTATGGACGGGGGTCCCTCCAGGTCCCGGCTCGACTAGGTTTGGCATTGCTGACATCTCTCCTCCTTCCTCTCCGGAGGCTGCCTAGGAGGAAGCTGACTCAGAACCAGGGCGTCTGGAATTTCCCGGGCTTATGATTGACACAGCGGCCAGCCAATCAGCGCACTTTCCCCTTTGAAAAAAACGCGTACATGCATGCACACATACATAGACACACTCGACTCTAAGACAGCCTCATATTGAGTCTGGGCGAGAATGGGAGATGCAAGGGACGGGGCGAGCTGGGGAAGCGCTTTTGGAATTGGCTGGACTGTGTCGTATTAAATGGTTCGTCTGTGGATAATAAAGGAATCTGGATTGTGCCTGTTGCCACTTCTTCTTCTTCCCTGTCCAGGTCGAACTTTAAGATGCCAAAATGAAGCCCCTTTCTTGGCTTTGTCGTTGGAGAAAATCAAATCCTCATTGATACATGTTTCTGGTAGTTAACCGGCAGACCAGCACATGAGCCGGGTTCTGTATCTATCTGGCTTTCCACATTCACATCGCATGTTGATGTCCCCCAGCAATCCCCACTTGAGACTCCAACCTTCAGCCTATTCAGGGTCCTCCAAGTGGCTCAAGTGGTTAAGACGCTGGCTGGGAGGCAGAAGGTCAGCAGTTCGATTCCCGAGGACTGCAGGCCGAAATGAGCTCCCGCCTTTGTCCCAGCTCCTGCCAACCTAGCACTTTGAAAGCAAGAAATTGCAAGTAGATAAATAGGGACCACTTCGGTGGGAAGGCAACAGCGTTCCGTGCGCTCCGGTGTCTAGTCATGCCTGCCACATGACCACGAAAATGTCTGCAGAAGCAGACAGCGCTGGATCTTCGGTTGATGAGCACTGAACCCTAGAGTCGAATACGACTGGCTTTCGAGCAAGGGAAACCTTTACCTTTACTATATATAAGCTTATATAAAGAGTATATAGTGCTACTGTAGAAATGTAAAGTACAACAGTGATCCTTATTCTAGCGTAAATTTCATTGAACGCTAATGAGGTTTCCTGAATAAGTAATAGGATGAATCCACCACAGTATTTTTTATTTATTTCTTGGGAAGGGATGGGGTAAATTCTGTTGAATCTTTTATTTTATTTTTTGGTGTCTTGCACGGAAGACAAAGGAGGAGCCGCAGTAAGGGCTAAAACACAACTTTATTGCATGGTAGTCAGAGTGAACATGAGGTCATGGTGGACCAAACAGCTCTATTTATAGCACACTGTACATTTTGAATAACCCAGGTGATAGTTCATTGGTTACTGTCCGCATGACATCATGGATCATCACGCCCATCTTCTCTGGGTGCGGTGTGGCGGGAAGGTTTCCCGCCCTTCAGGTATTCAGGGGAATCTGTATCATGTGAGCTGGATACTGCTACTGCCACAGGCAGTAGCATCCTTAACAGCTTGCTACAATGTGTCTCTGATTATTTACAATGGATACAATTGCCAGATACAATCAGTTAAAGAGTACTTGTCACATTCTATTCAGTACATAACATCCCTCCCCCCTAGGTGAGGACGAAGTCCTTTAGCCATTGAGGCTTTCTGCACGTTCGCTTTGGGCGAGTGGTGGCTGCACTTCCGGCCGGAGTCCCTGCATTGAAGGAGAGTGAATCATTAGCGATTGGCTGCGAGTCGTGAGCCGGGGATTGGGGAGGTCTAGGTGTGGGAGTAAACTCCAGGGATGTGAGACCGGGGGCTCCAGGGACTAAAGAAAAACCCCACTCTTCGCTTGGATGGGTGGGGGACCACTCCAAAAAATCCCCCTGGTCTCCTAACTCAAAATCTAACAACTCGAGATTAGACCCAACCAGGGTAGAGGACCCGGGTAGGAACATAGAAACGGGGGGCACCAAGAGTTTCGAGATCAGCCAGGCAGTGCAATTCCCCGGGAGCCCAGCTGAGCCCAGCTGATGACCATCTCAGCGGAGCCCTCAAAAGCTCCCGACGCCGCGCCCGACACCAGCGCCAGCGCTTCCAGCTCCCCTCCGTGGCTTTGCTGGCCGCGAGGGGTGGGAGCCCAGCTGAGCCCAGCTGATGACCATCTCAGCGGAGCCCTCAAAAGCTCCCGACGCCGCGCCCGACACCAGCGCCAGCGCTTCCAGCTCCCCTCCGTGGCTTTGCTGGCCGCGAGGGGTGGGAGCCCAGCTGAGCCCAGCTGATGATCATCTCGGCGGAGCCCTCAAAAGCTCCCGACGCCACGCCTGATGCCAGCACTTCCAGCTCCCCTCCGTGGCTTTGCTGGCCGTGGGGGGTGGGAGCCCAGCTGAGCCCAGCTGATGACCATCTCAGCGGAGCCCTCAAAAGCTCCCGATGCTGTGCCAGTGCCAGCGCTTCCAGCTCCCCTCCGTGGCTTTGCTGGCCGCGGGGGTGGGAGCCCAGCTGAGCCCAGCTGATGACCATCTCGGCGGAGCCCTCAAAAGCTCCTGCCGCTGCGCTTGATGCCAGCCCCAGCACCTCCGGCTCCCCTATGTTGTGTATTTCTACATATACATTCCACCGGCCGGTGTTTCTGGGGCTCCCCCTCCCCCCTCCCCCCTCGCCTAGGACTTAAAAGGCAAGGGGGTGCCGGGCGAACAACCACCGCCACGCTCCCGGCCCCAGTGGGGGCGAAGAGGCCCTCCCGGCCACTCCATCGGCTGGCGTTTCTGGGCCGCGCCCTCCCCCCTCAAAAGACTCTAAGGCAGGGGTTTTTGTGGGTTTTGCATTATTATTTTATGTTGGTATTATGTGATGTTTTCATTCCCTGTGAATTATTTTGATGTGGTGCTGATATTTTGATTTTGTGGATTGTTTTATCTTATATTGTAATTTGTAATACTAGACCTTGGGCTTTATTGTGTTTACTTGTAACATTATATTTATTATTGTATTTTGAACATTGTATCCTATATGTAAGCCCTGGGGTTGCCCTGGAGTCATTTATATGTTGTTAGCTGCCCTGAGTCGGCCATGTGTTGAGTAGGGCGGGGTATAAGTCGAATAAACATAACATAACTCCTCGGAATCTCTCTCTTCCAAGTTGTCCCTGTTACCCGGGGGGTCAAAATGATATGGGTTTGTCTCATTTCCCTCCCCCCTGTGGTCTGTGTCTCCCCCTTGGGATAAACGGGTGGGGGAGAACCCTAACACTGACTGCTCTACTTGGGCACTCACGTCTTGCCTTCCCACTACTCTACCCCTGAGCTGGTCAGCGTGCCTCCTCCAGAGGAGTCCTGTGCCTGTCTCGACATTGTAGGAGACTGGCCCCGTCTGTCCAACCACTATCCCAGGTACCCAAGTAGGGCCGCCAGCCGCATAGTTTTGGCAATGCACTGCCTGGCAGATCTCGAAACTCTTGGTGCCCCCCGTTTCTATGTTCCTACCCGGGTCCTCTACCCTGGTTGGGTCTAATCTCGAGAGGATTGTGGCGGGTTTCCTCTGCATGAGGAGCTCGGCGGGTGAGAGCCCTGACACTAAGGGGGTTACATGGTACCTTAGTAGGAATTGGCAGAGTTGCAAGTTCAATTCCCCGGGGCCCATCCTACGCAGTGCGTCTTTTGTTGTTTGCACCAGGCATTCCACTTGACCATTTGTAGCGGGGTGAAAGAGGGCCGCAGTTACATGGTGAATTTTGTTAATCTCTATGAAACCCTGGAACTCTGCTGACGTGAAAGTTGTGGCGTTATCGCTCACAAGTACGTCAGGTAAACTGAAGCAGCTGAATACCTTGCGTAATTGTTTAATCGTTGCAGCTGACGATGTACTGGCCATCAGAATTACCTCGAACCACTTGGAGTAGGAGTCCACTATTATAAGGAAAAGGGTACCCCTGAATGGACCTGTGAAGTCCACATGTAGACGTGACCACGGACCCCGGGCCGTGTCCCATTCTCTGTGCGGAAGTCGGGACTCTTCGGGCTGGGTGCTCTGGCAGCTCTCGCAAGTGCCTACCATGTGCTCTATATCTGTGTCCAGTTTGGGCTACCAGACATAACTACTACCTAGCGCCTTGGAGCGCACGATCCCCGGGTGGCTGATATGCAGCATCTTGAGCACCCGGGACCTCAGAACTTCGAGGATTACTACCCGCTGCCCCCAGAGTAGGCAGCCCCTTTCTAGGGAGAGCTCGTCTCTCTGCCTACCGTAAACCCTGAATTCCTCCATAGGGGAGGTTGCTGGCCAGCCTTTCTGTACCCATGAACAGACTAGGGCCAATGACTTGTCTTTCACCATAGCCTTGGCGATCTCAGCTTGCAGAATTGGGGGCAACTCTAGGGCTTCAATCAGGAGCACCTGGTGGTCCTGTTCTACCTCGCACTCGGGGTCCCTTGCCTGTGGGAGGGGTGACCTGGAAAGGGCATTGGCATGGCTGATCTCCTTGCCGGGGCGGTAGGTCAACGCATACTGGTACATGTTGAGGAAAATCACCCATCGCAGCGTCCTTGGGGACAAGATCTGTGGGGTTGGCTTATCTGTGGTGAAGATTCCTAAGAGGGGTTTATGGTTGGTCACGACTTTGAATGGCCTGCCATAGAGAAAATCATGGAACTTCTTGGTTCCTGCAACAATCGCTAGGGCTTCCCTGTCTGTTTGTGCGTAGTTGCACTCTGCCTTGGACAGGGATCTCGAATAGTATGCCACTGGAGCTTCTTGCCCGCTCTGTAGCACGTGGCTGAGGAGTGCCCCCATCCCCACCGGTGAGGCATCGCAGACCAACACAACGGGTTTCTTTGGGTCGAAGTGGGTCAACACAGCCTCGGAAGATAGAAGCTGTTTGAGTCCCCGGAATGCCCGTTCCTGGCTGTCCCCCCACCGCCAAGCCGCATCATTTTTGAGTAATCTATGCAGCGGTTCTGCTATTGACGCCTTTCCCGGGAAGAAAGAGTGGTAGAAATTTAGGAGTCCTAGGAAGGACTGTAGTTCGGCCTTGGTGGTGGGGCGAGGAGCATCTTTCACTGCCGCTACCTTGGACTATGCTGGTTTTATGCCCTCAGGGGTTATTCAGAAATCCAGAAACTCTACCTCCTCAGCGAAAAACACACACATCCTTTCTCAGCCTGAGCCCTGCCTTCTCGAACACTATTAGTACCCGGTCTAACCTCTTGGCCAATTCCTGTTCCCCTCCCGCTGTTATCAGAATATCATCACAGTAGGTGAAAACACCTGGGAGCCCTTTCAACAATCTTTCTATGAAGGACTGAAAGTTCCCCGGAGCCAAATTTACGCCGAATTGGAGGTGCGTCACCTTAAAGGCTCCCTTGTGGGTAACAATTGTCTGAGCGGCGGCTGTAGCTGGGGTTACCAACAATTGCTGGTATGCCTGGGCCAAGTCTAGCTTGGCGAAACACCTCCCCCCATGCAAGGTTGCTAGCAGGTGGCTTACTACCTGCACCGGATATGCATTTGGGTGAATTGCCTTGTTAATTGTGCACTTGTAGTCAGCGCAGATTCTGACCTCCCCATTAGCCTTAAGTGCCGTAACAATGGAGGTTTCCCACTCGGCGGAGTCCACCGGCACCAAAATCCCCTGACCCACCAGTTTTTCCAGTTCAGTCTCTATTTTGTCCTTTAGTGCGAAAGGCACTCTTCTTGGCATCATCCTGATGGGTCGGATGTCGGGGTCCAATTCAAAGGAAACTGGGGGCCCTTTGAACTTCCCTAGCCCCTTCTCAAAGACTGCAGGGTGTGCGTTACACACCTCCGTGATTGGGTCAGCCTGTACGGTATGTATGCCTCCAATGAAAACCCCCAGGGGCCCGAACCACTGTGTACCCAGGAGACAGCAGGACCCTTCCTTTAGAACTACTAGGGGCAACTGCGCGGAGCGCCTTTTAAACTGAACCTTGAACTCTCCCACCCCCAACACTGGTATACTCTTGCCCTGAACGTCCTGCAAATTAGTCTTAAGGGCCTTCAGCTTGGGGCGTGACTTTGGGGGAATGCGCAGAAATTCCCTGTGGGAGATGATGGAGTACGACGACCCCGAATCAATCTCCATCCTTACTGGGACCCCCTGTACCAGTACCTCAACAAAGAACTAGCGGTGCCACAATGGCACGCTGTGGACCACCTGGTCGCGGTCGTCGGGAACCCATCGAGACACGCAGTGCTCCTGGGGCTCGTCGTCACCGAAGATGTGCCCAACCCGGTCTGCCTTTCATTGGGGCCGTTCCGCCTGGCCCTTGCCGTCATCTCGACGACGCCTGCAGACCCTTGCAATGTGCCCATGCCGCCCGCAGTTGTGGCAATCCGCCTTCTGGAATGGGCATCAGCTCCGGTCGTGGGATGCCCCGCATCCGTCGCAGTGGCGGTCCTCTCTGGCGCGGTCTCGAACCTCAGGCTTCCTCTACACCCGCTGCACGTCCTCATCCTCACTGAAGTCGGAGGTGGACATGGTGGACCCTGCTCTCCATGGGAGGAACAGCTGTGGACTGGGACCGCCGGCGGGCCCCCCCCAACCACGGCGGTCCTGGTCCGGCACACCAGTTCGCCTTGTTGCACTGAGTCGGCAGCTTGGGCGATGCACAGGACATGCTCGAATGAGATGCTCTCTTCTTTGGCCAGTAGTTTTTTCCTGGCCCCCTCATCTCGCAGGCCCAGCAGGAGCCTATCTCTCAGCACCTCGCTCAGGGACACTGCCCACCGTGAAGGCACGGCAGCCACCCGCAGGGCTGCCATGAAGTCTGCCACGGACTCACCGGCCCGCTGGCACCGCTGCTGAAACGCCAACCTTGCCAGGAACACTGACACTTTCAGGCGAAAGTGTTTCCTCCACTCGGCGAGGATCTCATATAGGGGTACCTCCCTGAGCAGTCTCGGCGTCATGAGGTTGGTGGCCAGTTCCAAAGTCTCTAGGCCACACTGGGCCAGTAGGAATGCCCAGCGCTGGGCTTCCTCCTCAATGCCTTCGAAGTCCATAGCATAGAGGAACTGCTGCTCATAGAGTTCCCATTTTTCTGGCTTCGTGGTGTCGAAGGGCGCGATGTTCACTTTTCAGGATGCCATCCCACCTTCATCGCCAATTTGGTGTCTTGCACAGAAGACAAAGAAGGAGCCACCGTAAGGGCTAAAACACAACTTTATTGCATGGTAGTCAGAGTGAACATGAGGTAATGGTGGACCAAACAGCTCTATTTATAGCACACTGTATATTTTGAATAACCCAGGTGATAGTTTATTGGTTACTGTCCGCATGACGTCATGGATCGTCACACCCATCTTCTCTGGGTGCGGTGTGGCGGGAAGGTTTCCCGCCCTTCAGGTATTCAGGGGAATCTGTATCATGTGAGCTGGATAATGCTACTGCCACAGGCAGTAGCGTCCTTAACAGCTTGCTACAATGTGTCTCTGATTATTTACAATGGATACAATTGCTGGATACAATCAGTTAAAGAGTACTTGTCACATTCTATTCAGTACATAACACTTTTCTTCTCAAGCTTGAATCTTCTGTTCCTATTAGAGTGTTGCACAATTACTGTACATCATTTTTTTACCAGATGAGGCATTTCCTAGATCATGTGATGGGGCATAAATAGCATGTACATTGATGCTACATTGAATGGATTTCTGCACATTCACAGAAAATTTTTGCTGCATCTAAGCAGCCCCATTTTACATGATTATCCTTTGATCTTTTTACTTTGCTTAAAAGTCTATTAAGTGAATTCCAATTAGTCCAGCCAGAATCTTGTCCTGGTGTGAAACACGCTTCAGCAGGCATCCGTTTAGCAAGGTGTGTTGTTTTTGCTTTCCGTAGGTTTACCAACGTCTCTTCTTGTTTGATATTTAGAACTTGAGAGTTGAGAGGTGTGCAGAAAATTTAGTGTTGATGAAATGGATGGGTTTAGTGTTGTATTATTTTATTTTGTTCGTTAGTGTACTTCCAGCCAGATTGTAGATTTTTTTTTCCATGGGGGTAGGTTTCAGGGAGGCAGTAATAACCCTGCATGATTCATTAAGAGCTACACCCATTATTTAGCATATGCTGGTTTATACAACACAGTAGTAGCATATTCTGCTGTGGAGCAGCACTGGGACAAAGTTGTTATTCTTATTTTTGGTGGTGTGCATCCTAGTCTGACCCAGCCAGTTTTCTAAGTAAGTTATTTCTGGTGGCAACTTTCTATCTGGTGTTTAGACAATGTTTTATGTAGGTCAGGATTTGATCCAAAGTGATGCCCAGTTAGGTCTGTGTGCCAAAATCTTGTCTTCTCAGATAACTTTGAGTTTCCTCTGAACTTCTCTGTTCTTTAAATTAAAGGCTCAGACCTATGCTTTCAAAGGGTTTGGTTTCAACTGGTTGTTTTTTTAATACAGTAAAACCTCACATAAAGAGCGCCTCGCTTGGAAACTAACTCACTTAAAGAGCAGAATTTTCTCTGAATGGCTTAACAACTAAAACCAACCAAAAACTTGCTTAACAACTAAATCGGGGTTCACAATCCCCACCCCCGCCACCGCCAGAAGTCACAATTGATCACTTCCAATGGTGTTTCACTTAAAGAGCAAACTCACTTAAAGAGCAATCCTGTGGAATGCATTATGCTCTTTAAGTGATGTTCCACTGTAAAAGGAAAGATCTTCTAAAGCAGAAGTTAGCTGGTGCTCGATGGACTCAAATATTTCCTCATGACTGTCAAGGCAAAGTCATCAGCACAGATGAAACTCCTAGTATATGGGGATGTCAATTGATCATTTGTTTAAACATTAAAAAGTAATAGATCCCAGACACTACCCTGTGGAAGAATGTTCCTTTGATTTCTCCCAAGACTGTGCCTCCTTCAACAAAGAAGTAAAAGGGCAACCATGTTTGTTAATCCATGATCACTGGTACAGAGCTAGAGCTTTTTCAGCAGCAATTTTGATGGTGGACAGTGTAATATGCTGCTGTAAGGTCTACAAATGCTACTCCAGTTATTTTATGATTTTCAAAACCATTTTCTATAAATCAATCTGGTCAGAGGACACTACAAATTGTAATCCAAAAAGGAACATTCCCAGTCTCACTATAAAAGAACAATAAGTTAGATTGGATGGGGATCCTGTAAAGGAGGGGTTCTCAACCTTTTCGCGCCATGAGCCAGACCACTCCCTCTCAGACAGCTGAGCAGGCTAGACACATGGTTTCTCCCATCATAAACGCTGCCGTAAACAACAACGGCCGTGTTTGCACATGCACATTTACAGCTGTTGTAAATGCATCAGCTTCCGCTTCTGTACTCTTGTCTAATGCCTTTGCTTAACAAAAACCATCCTCTGCCTTCATTTTCTGTCCTAATGGTAGTTTCTTCTCCACCATATAGGTTGTGCATCAGGGCAATCAAGTGCTGAGGTACACACATTTCTTTCAGAACAACCCATAATTTCTTATCATCCACAAAGTCAAACATCTTGCTGTAGCTAGCAGATATTTTCAACATGATCTCAAGTGCCTCTACTTTTTTGGAATCCAACTTGAATATCAGGTATTTCTCACCTCATATAAGGTAAAGGCTGTTATTACAAAACCTTGAGCATAACTTTGCTTGCATGGAAAATTAGAATCATTGTCCTACAGTACCGCACCTCCTTTCTTGGGGGACTAGAATACATATTGAGTGTTGTCAGTCTATAGACCACTGTTTTGTTTTCCATATTTGTTGGTGCATTCTTGTTATGATTTAATCTATGGCATGAAATAGTTCAATTTGAATCCCATCCATCCCTGATGATTTATGTCTTCCCAGTACTTTCAGAGCAGCCTTCACTTCACTTCCTAGAACTGTAGGTTCTTCACCATAGGATTCCTCTTCAAAGAAATCTATCATCTTTTTATCTCCTGCATAGATCTTCAGTATACTGTTTCCACCTTATTTTTAATTTATCCTGATCAGATAGTGTGCTTCCCTGTTGTTCTTTCAGCATTCCTAATGTAGCTTTATAATTTCCTTTTATTTCTTAGATTTCCTGAAAAAGAGCTCTTGTTTTCTTTTTTTGTTTTTCTCTACGTATTTGCACTGGTCATTGTAATAATTATTTCTCTATGTGACAGTTGCTGAAAAACTGCATCCAGAATTCTGGAGCACAAAACACTGGAAGTGCCAAAGCTTCTCTGTCTGTAGAATAACATATGTTACATGAGTGTGTCACAGAACAGCTATTCTGGGTAGATGATCAATAGGCATGTCAACAAGTTATTCACAATTTTTCATGTCAATCATTTATCCCAAATTAAAAGCCATTAGTGCAGCAACAGTGCTGAAAATCACAGAAAAGCACCTCGACTATCTATCTGACTCTCTGTATTTCTTTCACCATACCAGCATTTCAGGAACATTTTCTATTTTTAAGAAGCTGTCGTGTTCTAAAATTAGAAGGCACCATTTTTAAATAAAGGACCCCGGTGTGTGATATCTTAAAAGCAACGTCACCTACCAAACCTACATGTATTCTTAATTGAAGCAACACCCCTTTTGCTAACAAGATACTACCGTAGAAGGTCCTGCCAGTTGTTCAGTATTTGCAGCTGTGACACACAAAGACAGACTTCAGTTTCTTTACCTTTCATGTTCCACAGACACGGTTCTGAGAATGTCAGTGTCCTGGGACTATTTAAAAAGGGTGTAACCCTGGGACTTGAATTGTCAGTTCCCTCTGAAAGTCAACAAAGTCTGAAAGCTTACATAATGGGAGCTTCCCCTTTAATCCCTTAGTATTTAACTAAACACACGTTTCAGCTTATTTTCGAGGGTCTTGGAATAAATGACCCTTCAAAGTAGGTTCTCAAACAACCAAAAACACACATGCATCAGGCTCTCTTGAGTAATTTTCAATCTTTCAAAGAATATACAGTGTTATTTAGCTATTTCAGTCAGGTGGAACAGGAGGGATAGTTTACAAGCATGTGGAAAAAGACGTTTTGCTTACAGTTTCCAATTCTGAGCTACAGAGCACAAGCTTCCACCCACCCCAGTCCCACAAATGCTAAAATCAAGGGCTTAACGCCATCTCTAACTACTCACTCAGGCAAGTTGGGGAGAAGGTTCAAACAAGCCTCCCAGAGAGCTTTAATCAAGGCACACCCGAGATTACTTTTAGCGTGGAGATGGGGAAATCCCCTGCGATGGAGGCCAAGAAGATCTCCTGCTTTGTGGTTTTTGAAGAGTAATTGAAAGGGCTCCCCTGTAGCCCAGAGGGGGTATATTGAAGTACAGTACTGCATTGTCACTATTTGATGAATAATTTATTGAGCAGGAAAGATGATTCAGTTTTGAAATCCTAGAAAGAGTGGGGATTATTTAATGCCAAGGAAGGGTCAGCTATTTTGCCCCCATTCCTTAAATGGCTTTTTAAAGTATTCAAGAAATACTTGCCTAACTAATTGACTTTCAAATTGTTTTATGGAATCTTTACCTATAAGGAGAGGATACCTTGGTGCATGTCCGGCAATTGCGGCCACACCCAGCCCAACCATCCCGAACAGAGCCGGCCACACTTACCTTTCGACCGTCCGAGGGTCACCGCAAGTGTCCGGTCTCAGAAAGTGGGGCAACTGCCCCACAAACTGGACCAAAAAACCCCTATAAGGCCCAACATCCTTCACGCCGCGCCACCACTCAGCCAATCAGGCTGAGGGATGCAAGTGCGAAGGAGGCCGGGAAAGCACTGCACGCAGAAAATAAAATAAAATAATGCCTCATGCAGCGAGAGCGCAAGGCCACCGAAGGCAGATGCGGTGCTTCGCCGCCCCTGGAACAACAGCCCCGCCAAATCCACAGCAACGCCACCACTGGCCTTCATCCCTGGAGCAATGGGAAGAAGAGGGACTCCCCCTCCTCCCCTCTACCCCGCCAATTCCAATGCCGCTTTATGTGGTGTTGGAGGGGGGTTATTTCCACGGCTTTGCTGGCCAGACCATGGGTGTTGGGGAGGGGGTCTTTATTGTCTTATGGTGCTTTGATTGTGTGGAGTGGTAAAAGTAGATCAGGGTTTCCCCTTTAATATCAGTGGTTAGGGTTGCGATCCCCCTCTCCGCTGGTTCCCCGGGGGGTTGGGGGGTTTTTGGGGACAAAAGGGGTATGTCCCCCCCAACCCTTATGAACCCAGGAGACCAGGGAGAATGGTTTCTTCTCTTTAAAGACGGAGTTTTTTTTTTAGGAGGGGGGAATCGATTCACTCTCCCTGGTCTCCTGGGTCCAGAAGGGTTGGGGGGACAGATCCCTTTTGTCCCCACAAACCTCCCAAACCTAGGTGAGCCAGCGGAGATGGGGATCGTCACTCCCCACTTACTGATATTAAAGGGGAAACTCCAATCGGGACCTTCAGGTGCCGTTGGTGAGGGAAAGAAGGGCGATTGGTGTTTGCATGGCTGTGAGGCAGGTTTTTTTAATTTTTCGGGCGCTGGCTTCCTCAGCGTTCTGCGCGCTCATGTCATGCAGGACTCTGGGGCTTGTAGTTATGGGTTTGTGATTTGTGGTTGTGGTGCGTATTCTTCCTGTGGCTTGATTTTGATTGGCCGCGGTGTGTTTCTCAATGTTCTTTGTGGTCGCGCCTCTCAGCCTGATGGGCTGTGGTGTGGCGCGGCGCAAAGAACATTGGGAAATGAAGTTGTTTCCCTTTTTCACATTTGTGGGGCTGTTGCCCCACTGCCGGTTTTCTCAATCCTTCGTTGACATGCGGACCCAGTTCGTCCGTGTGCATGAATGGTGGGTGCAGGTTAGTAGGGCCAGGCTTAGGAACCTATACGAACTTCCAACAGTTAACCCTTGGTTTTATAGGTTAAGATTTTGTATGTTGTTAGCCGCCTTGAGTCACCCATTGGGTAGAGAAAGGCGAGATATAAATTAAACTTGAATTGAATTGAATTGAATTGAATACACTTCTGTCCAAACATCTGAAGTCACTGAAATTCATGTCTGTCATTTGTTTGGCTGTATAAAGGCAGGCCTGTTTAATGTTTACTAATTATGATGAAAAGTGAGCGAAAGCACTTATGGTGCAGTGGTTAAATTGCTGTACTGCAGCCAAAATTGCTGACATTGCCAGTTTGCTCCTGGTGGGGTTCAAGGTTGACTCGGCCTTCCATCCTTCCAAGGTCAGTAAAATGAGTACCCAGCATGTTGGGGGCAAAATGCTAGTTAGCTTGTGAACCACCCAGAGTTCACAAGTGTTATGGGGTGTATATAAGTGTAATTGCTGTTGCTAAATATGAGATATTGAGTGTGGTACCGGATCCATGTTTACCGGAGCCCTAGGGGTGGGCTCCGAGCGAGGGGCGAGTATCGTGGAATGGGTGTATTTACCACACACCTCCTCCCGAAACATCGTTCCTCTGCAGGAACTGGTCTCCACGGTGATTTACCAAGGAAGGCTGAGAGCTAGGGACATCTCAGGGCACGATTTAGCAAAAATTGTGGTCCCATTCACAAAAGAGCAAATTTAGCAACTGATGCAGCTCGGTGACTCGCTTCCAATTGCTTTGGAGGGATTCACTTGGCATACCATTTGCCGAAAGACCCCAGACTCATCTTGCTTCAAACGCAGACAGTCAGTTTGTGTGAGTTAATGTCACTGGTTCCATTTCAGGGGGCTAGGACAGTTTTCACGGATGGGGGTCGCACGTATGGTGTTCTTACTTGGCAAGAGGACCAAGCTTGGCGCACGCTTCTAACTCTTCCACAGAAGTCCGCGCAGCGGGCAGAGTTGGCAGTGGTGAACCTCGCTTTGCGCACCTTTGCCAAAGAACGCTTGAACATAATCACTGACAGCCAGTACGTTAGGAATTTGCTTCACAGTCTACCGGGAGCATACATCACTTCCGCGATAAGCCTTTTTCTCACAACTTAATTTCACTTGCGGAACCGCACCGAAGTGCTCTATATAGCCCACATCAGAAGCCACCAGGGCTTGCCTGGTCCGATTTCTGCGGGCAATAGCAGAGCGGATGCGGCCACAAAGGAAATTCAGCAACGGTCAGTTTTGGGAGTCTTCACAACTCCAATTCAAAGTCATGCATTCTTTCATTAGAATGCCAAAGCACTCGCAAGGCAGTTCAACCTGCCACTTTCCCTAGCCCAAGGCATAGTCCGTTCCTGTCCGCATTGTGCAGGAGCGGTAGGGGGGCCCTCATGGGGGGTCAACCCACGAGGGACAGAGGCCAACCAGATGTGGCAGATGGACGTCACACATGTTCCGCAGTTTGGCAGATGGCAGTACATGCACGTTTGCATTGACACCTTTTCACAGTTCATTTGGGCTACAGCGCAGAAGGGAGAAACGGCTTCCCATGTGGAGCAGCATCTCCTTTCCTGCTTCGCGGCCATGGGCAAACCACGGCACGTGAAGACCGACAATGCTCCAGCTTATAGCTTCAGGCAGCTGGCCACCTTCATGGCCACCTGGGACATTAAGCACATCTTTGGCGTTCCGTACAATCCGCAAGGACAAGCGATTGTGGAACGGGTCAATTGGACGCTTAAGTCCTACATTGACAAACAAACAGAAAGGGGGGAACCACCAGCCCTCCCTAAAAATCAGGGTAAGGCACAGCATTGTCTGAACAAGGTATTGTTTACGTACAATCACCTTAATGTTTTTTCGGATTGCACTCCACAGGAGAAGCACTTCCGTCGCACGGAGGCTCTCCCGCGGCCGATGGTGTGTTACCGAGTGCCACCGGATCCTTCCTGGAAGGGCCCGGTGCCACTCATAGCATGGGGAAGAGATATGCTGCAATTGTGTCTCCTACAGGCGTTATCTGGATTCCAGCCCAGTGTGTCAAGCCTCACTTCGAGTCCAATGGCGTGGACCCAGGCAATTCCGGACCCGATCCCGGAGATGGAGGAACTAACCCTGATGGGGAGAGCCAAGCAGAGGAGGCGGCGACAGCAGATGACAGCGCCGAAGATCACCTGGGGGATGGCCAAGTCCCTGTGCCAGGAGGCGGCGGACGCTGTTCGGCGGGAGGACAAGGAGCCGACACCGGAGAACATCTTGATTGCAGCCTTTCCCCTGATTACAGCTAATTCCATGATGACCACCATCATCTTGATCCTTTCCCTGCTTGCAGGGGGAGGCGTTCAAGCAGCTTCATTGGAAGCCAACAACCTGATGCCAGGCGGAGATCTCTCTGCCCGGCTTGCAGTACAACGTTTGGGAAAGATTGGCAAACCTCGTCAATCAGTCCGATTTTTGCCTGAGGCAGACCACCGCTTCTGCCTCTATCCTGAGCACTTGTCTCATCCCAGTGTGTCACTCCCCAGATGCGTGCATCAGGAACGGTGACTGGTTGGTGAAGCGGATATTTGGTCCGTTTTACAAGACTGCCTTTTCAACGTACACGCACTGGGGAACCCAAGTCACCAAAGTCTTACCGGCTGATGCGGCCACTCTCTACACTCCCCGAGTGGTGGTCAGCCCAAACTCTACTTGTGCTCATATGACCGGCTGTTCCACGGTCGATAGGCCACAGCGCCGTTGCCTTGACCCCGGCAACAGCAACTGGACTTGCAATAACCCAGAGACTATTAGCTCAATGTATGTTCATGTTACTTTGCCTTCAGGATGGTTTTTTACATGTAACCAGTATACTTGGAACTACATTCCTGCAAATGTATCTGATTCCCTTTGCTGTATCAGTCGTTTGACATTGTTGCTTCCCATTAGAGACATGGTTGCACCAAGCATAAATGTACCTTCACGCATACGGCACGCTCATGCCACCCAGTTAGACAGCTCATGTGATAGCAACATCAGAATTCTGAGTAAAGCTGAGTATGTTTCTTTAGCAGTCAGCTTGTTTGGCGTGCCAGGCTTAGCCGTAGGCAATGCTCGGAGAATTGGTCAATTGGCTTGCGCTTTGGCAAAAGCCATTAACCACACCTCCTCGGTGATAGCGCTGCTTAATCAAGAGCAGACGGAGCTTCGCCATGCCATACTGGACAATCGAGCAGCCATCGATTACCTCTTATTGTTACATCATTTGGGTTGTGAGTCTGTCCATGGCATGTGTTGTTTTAACCTCACGGACAACTCGTGCAAGGTGCAGAGTCAGCTCACAGACCTCCATACCTTGGTTAAAAACATCAAGGAAGATGCTACGTGGGCGTGGTGGAATTCGTTATGGTCCTGGTTCCCATGGGGTTGGCTACAAACGACACTCAAAGTGATTGTGGGGGTGATAATACTGGGAACGACTGTAGGTTGTTTCATGCAATGTATTCCCTCGCTGATGTCAAGATGTCCCCCATGGAGAGAACCCCGGAATGTCCTCACTCCACGTCAGCTGATGCCGCTCCTACGTCGAGCTGTCTGTCAGGTCCAATTAAACAAATAAAGGGGGAGTGTGGTATCCACACATACAATTGGTATACTGGCCCTGACAGAACCCCGGTGATGGGTGATCACTTCGTTACCAGGGGTTCCTGAAGGGACAGAAATTGGGGGAGCGGAATATTAGATAGGGTTTAATTCACCTACAGCTGACTTGACAGTCAGCTCGGACAATAGGAAGCTAATGTCTAACTCGCTAGTCATGTAATAGGTGATCTCGCATCTGCAGATTACCTTAAGTCCTAAAACCAATACCAGCCACATGTTTACCCCAGATAGCTTGGAACAATGGAGTTCCCCTGTCATTGATTAAGTTAGTTAATTAACTCCCCTGAAGAGTTTCCCAATTAACTCATGTAAACATGGCATATGGATTCTGTCAGATCGCAGTTCTTTTGCATGCAGCCTGTACATGATAAATACTGATGATTTGCCTCATTAAATCACTGGTCTTTGCTCCATCTTGCCTCGTGTCTCATTGCTTGACCAGTCTCCTCCGGGACCCAACCGCCGTTTTGTGGCCCCAATCCAACAATTGAGTATCTAGGATGTTGGAGTAAGATGCTAATTACCTTGTAAACTATCCAGAGAGTGCTATATTGATATATTGAACCACAAGACAGAATATTGCAAAATGAAATGTGTTACTAACTTTCAAAAAGTGTTTGATATACAATAAACTTGTCCCCTGTCCCCACAGATCCATGTTGTGCTCTTGGATCAATCCCTCTTTTCTCAGCCTGATCTTCACAGTGGTGTGTGGTTTCTGAAAATACTGTAACATGAAATCCCTGTATGCTGCCTTGAGTTTATTGCAGGAAAGTGGCATAAGCTGTGCATGGGGGGTGGGGTGGGGTGGGTGGGTGATGAGTTTTTTTTAGTAAATAGTATACATCTCTCTAGCAAATTCCCCTTATGTATATAAGTTTCCCTAGATATTGGAATTGACTTTGACAATTCAAGAGTGTCTGCAGAAATGTTTCAGGAGGGAAGGCAAAGCTGGTGTTAGCCACTAGATCAGTGCCACAAAATAAACAGATTCAGTACTCCTTGAGGAAAGACTCTAGGATGGATGTGATATAGAATTGTTTATAACTAGTAAAGGTTATAGGCATGCAAGTGATGCTCCTCATACAGAAAGCATTACATGTTGTATCATTGGGGGTGGAGGTCCCTTAAGCCAGCAGAATATCCTCTCTTGGCACGTAGTAGTTGCTTAGGCATTAGCCAGCTTCTTACCCAAGCAGAGACCACCTTGTCCATTCTCAAAGCTTCTAGACCCGTGATTCCCAACACGGAGCACAGGCCCCACGCGCGGGGTGGGGGTGGCAATTCAAGAATGAGTTATTCCATGTTAATGGCCTTTTAGGCTTCCTCCATGTGACTTGTTCACTTTTTGAATAATAAGAACTATATGTTACCGGTTGGTGGTGGTGGAGATCAGGATTTTATTGATGCTTTGGTGGGGCATGGCCAAAAAAAAAGGTTAGGAACTACTGCTTTTCTAGACAGTAGGGGTAGAATGTAAGATGCCATGATGAGGAGCAGAAGCAGGTACCCATTTGCCTCCCAACCAAGCAGGGCCCAATTTCTGAGGGGGAAAGGAGGCAGACACCTCTCTCGGCATGCTTGGGTATGATGCCAAACTACAGAGACGCAGTATAATCATAAAGATGATCCAATAAGAACAGCCAGGCTCAGAGAAAAACAGACTATCTCCTGTAAAATCAAGGCCTATAACCTTGAATGTCCAGAATGATTAATGACATGGAGGGGGAGAAAGTCTATATGTTGGGGGTAATGTCCACATTCATTGCAACTGCACAGTGGGGTGCACAGAAAGAGCCTCCTCCCAGATTGTGGTATTTTTGAACCATAGTTGGACATAACCTGGGCAATAGTAACCTTGTGGTTCCAGCTAATCTTTCTCACACTAGGTCTCAGGCGAAAGAAACTTAAGAATGAACTCCCCAAAGGTGACTTCATTTTCAGTTTCACATCTGGCCTACACACGGAAGAAGAAGACAGCTGCACAGTGGTATGGTTGTGCCTCTGTTGTGTGCCACTGCAACCCCTTGTCTGTCTGTTTACATGAAAACAATAAATTAACATAGGGGGACATGCCAAGACATGGGGAGCAAGCTGCTGCTTTTGTCTCTTCCCAAATACACCCATGGTTTGATTTTGGAGCTGATACATAAAGGCTCAAATGGGAAGCATGGGTCATTAAGATAACATGTTGGACTACAGCGGAGGAACTCCAGATTAAAGCCTCACAGAACCAAGGGGGAAAATACTGTGTGGCCTTAAGCCAGTCCTTCCCTCTTGGCCTGATTTGTCTCACAGAAAACTAGGCCACCTGTTCAGTGTATGCATCAAATCTAAAAAAGGCTGAACAATGCCTTTTTCTGAAGTCCGACCTTGCAAACTTTCAAATATTAACTTGAGCAGTGCAGAGCTCAGCTGGGATGATGAAAGAAGAGCCAAAAAAAAAAAGGAGAGAGAGAGTCCAAATTTCATCTTGGTTAGAGGTTGAAGCCTTCTACCTTTCCCAGCAACAAGGCTTTCTCAAGTGAATCCTCTCTTCTCATTTGATGCCCAAAGTATTTTAGCTTCATCTTTACTATCTGACCTTCTAAGGAGCAGTCAGGGTTTTCTTCTAGGATCAACCTATTTGTTCTCTATTTCAAAACTTGTATGGGCAGGGCCAGGCAGAATTTCTGCTACCAGTTCTGGCAAACTAGTGTGAACCTGCTAATGCCCACTACTGGAGAAAGGGCGGTGGCAGAAGCAGCCACCTGTGTCTTTCCTGAGAATCACTCTGGCCAGGTGTGGGTAAGTGAAGTGTTTGGGGATCAAGGAGACAACGGAGGCTTGATTCATGAAGAGGCATCGGGCATAGATAGCCCGGACGGAGATTATTAGGAATAACAGGACAAAGACATTCCAGAGAAGAGTATGCAATATATCCTTATTGGTTACCTGCGATAACATAAGGTTACATAATTGGCTAAATATCAACGTGCCGGCCTCGTGCACACCTTACTGATTGGTTAAGCAGCTGCGTGTTGGTTAGGTAACTACGTGCCATCCCTGGGTATAGTAGGGAGGGCTTGACAGCCTTGAGTCATGGTATCAGAGGCCCAAGCTGGGGGCCTAGGCCTAGGCACCAGGCATCTAAGTTTCGGCATAAACAGATGAGGCAGGAGAACGATCACCCACGATTTATGACCATGGTTTGCCAATAGACACAGCGATCGTGCTGTGAACATCCTCACAGATAAGGATAGTCAGTACTCCTACTTCACTCACAGCAGGCCGGTAAGCAGGGAGGTGGTGGCGTCAGCATCAGTGTGCATGTGTGGGGAAGTGTTGGCAAGCTGGACTGGCAGCATGGGAGGAGTGTTGTCGGCAGGCAAGATAGCCCTACTTGTCTCATTCTTCCCTGGAGGTAAGGACTCAGGCAAGGTCTGGGAATTCATCACATATAAGTTATCTTGTCAAGACTGCCTAAACTGGTGAATGCAGGTTTTATTTTTAAAATGAGGATGCCTTTCAGTCCCTAGGAGAGATGGCTTCACATAGAAAAATAAAAAGATCTTCTCTTACTTTATTTTTGCTCACCTAAAAACCTGCAGAAATTCCCTGAAACTTCAGCTCCTTCCCTGATACCAGGCAACTCTCTTCCTATGTAAGAACCATAGCTTTCCGACTGTATGAGCCTGGCAGGAGGACCAGAAAGTCAATGAATCCTGGTGAGTTGGTCTGTCTTGCAGCCAATTGTACCACACACATGCTACAGCACAGGATGTACTCTGAAGAACCACATAAGCAGACTGCCGTGTGCAAGGAGTGGGTAGGATTCTAGTGCCCTCTTATGCTCTAGTGTAAAACACTTACAGAGGAGAAATGCATCTGTACAACTATTGCAGACCATTGTACGTTGTGTACTTTCATTGGGGCAGCAATAAATTTTGTTGTGCAGGTGCTCACTATCCTCATAGTTCTCTCTCAAAGAGAATCTAAAAATGTAGACAGCTGGATTGTTCCATTTGAACAATTGAGAAGTGGGTCTACTGTAAAGCTGATGGCTCATAATTGCCCATTCGATACCTAATTATCCTCAAATACTTTGAAGTACAATATTGCAACAACATACAGTATTTTGGAAAGTATATTTATTTAACTGCACGCAGAGAAAGGGAAGGCTGAGAGGGAGAAGAAAAGTCCATTGTCCATGCTGCTCAGAAGGTTCTGGGGCTTTCACCTTCTACTATCATGCCACTGCGTGTTTTAAGCAAAATCTATTTTTACAGAAGGCCAGTTTGCAGTTTTGATGGCAAATAAGAGGAGTGAGGAGATTTGGAGGAGAAAACTGGCTGGAAGTCATTCCTATTAGACTGCGATATCTCATGGCTTCTTTTGCTTCAAAACAAAAAACACTGTTTTGTTTAAACTGTTTTTGAAAAGGTGGTTTGTTGCAACAGAGAATTAGGTCCTCAGAAGGAGATCTAAATGCATTGCTACAAACTACAGTATACTCCTGAGGCATAAAACAACTCTTTGCAATCAGTTTGTAGCATGGATGTAAACAAACAAATATCTTTGCTTATGTCTTTACTTGGGTTTTCCATATTGAGGCTTTTATTTCTACTTACAACCTTGGTTTTAATTATGTGCTGTCTCTTTTTATTGTTTGCAGCTTGTCTTTTTATTTATTTATACAGGGTGGCCCGTAAGTCCCAACCTGTCCTCTCCGTGGGCACACGCCCTGCCCCTCTGCCCAGCAGTCCAATGGGAGTGCTTCCTCCATCCTCCTAGCACAGAGTTTGTCCCGCCCCTCTGTTCAACAGCTGAATGCGAGTGCTTTCTCCCTCCCCCAGCAGACCCCTACTCTCTTTGTGGCCAGATAAGACTTACAGGCCAGCCTGTATACTTTTTTCACATGGTCCAGATGAGCTTTGTTTTTGTTTGCTATAAAAGGACACTCAGCAACTAGTTTTTAGGTGGAAGGTTTATCTGTGCAAATTGTCTGTTTTTCAGCTTTCTCTCCCTAATCAGCAAAGGTCAGACAGGAACGAAAGTAACACAAGAGAGACCTAAAGGCAATTTCAGTTTCGTACCTGAAAATGCCTTTAGGACTGTTCTCAAATGCCTTGATGTAGTGATGTTGTGTATGGAGTAATGTGCCTTTTAAGTAATGTAACACTCGAATGAGTGGATGTAACAATCCCCAACAGTAACACTGTAACCTTCTGTATGAGGACGCGAGCTAGTGACCACTGGGGGCAATAGCGAGCGCCTAGCTCACATGGTACCAATTCCCCAAATACCTACAACCGCGGGAAGATTCCCGCCACTACCTCACCTGGACAAGAAGGGCGTAACTGAGAGTGACGTCACGCAGACAGTAGCCAATGAGCTACCGAGGAGCCACATTCAAATGTATAGCCACTGTATATATTGAGCTGTTCGTCCGCCATTACCACATGTTCCCTCTGACCATCATGCAATAAAGATGTGTTAAGCCAGGCTACGGCTGTTTCTATTGTCTTGGTTCTTAAACACTAAATTGGCGACGAGGATGGGATCATGGATCCCCACGGAATCAAGACAACACAGGCCGGTTTCAACATCAACAAACCGGAGGAATGGGAACTGTTCGAGATGGATTTCCAAAGTGCACTGATGGTGTCCGACATCTTGGATGAGGGGAAGAAAAGGGCCATCCTCATCAGGATGCTCGGGTTCCCGGCCATGAAGGTTTTGGTGGACCTGGTGTCTCCCAGGAAGGTGGGCGAGGTTCCAGTAAAGCAGCTTCTGAAGGCCATGCAGGACCATTTCCAGCCCTCGGTCTCGATGTTTTCGGCTCGGGACGCATTCTGGAAGAGAGTCCAGTCACCTGGTGAGCCCGTGGCTGCCTTTGCAGCGGCCCTCCGTTTGGCCGCCGGCCCATGCAAGTGGGAGAACCTGGAAATCGCCCTCAGGGACCGCATGCTGTGTGGTCTGTGAGACAAGGAGGTCCAGCGAAAGGTGATGAACAAAGAGCCGCCCCCAATGTTACAAGAGGTCATAAAGGAGGCGCAGGCGGCAGAAGCCACGATGGCCGGGGTTAAGGGGTTCAGGACAAGGCCCCCACAACCCGACAAGGCAGCAGGCTCGGTGCAAGCAGCCAGGCGGGCACCACACTCCTCCACGGAGAGCAGCGAGGATGAGGACATCCGGAAGGTGCGGAAGGACGGCCGGCATTGCGACGGCTGCGGGGCGTCCCATGACCGCAGTAACTGTCCGTTCAGGAAGGCGGAGTGCCATAACTGCGGGCGGCGAGGCCACATAGCCAAGGTTTGCAGGCGACGGCGCAAAGACCGGAAAGGCTCGACAGACCGTTCACCAAAGAAGCAGGAGGGCGTCCGGCCCTCAAGGAAGCAGGACGGCGTGGGCCGCATCTCCGACGACAGCGACGACGACACGGCGGTCCACAACGTGTCCTTGGGATACCCACGTTATTTTGTAGAGGTACTGGTGCAAAGGGTCCCCGTTAAGATGGAGATAGACTCGGGTTCCTCCTACTCCATCATTTCCCAGAGAGAGTTTTTGAGGATTTCCCCCAACGTGCGGCCCAAGCTCAAAGCACTGAGGTCTACTTTGCGGGACGTGCAGGGAAATAGCATCCCGGTGTTGGGGGTGGGAAAATTCAAGGTCCAATACAAGCAACACGCCTCGGAACTCCCTCTGGTTGTTCTCAAGGGGGGGGACTGTTGCCTCCTTGGAACACAATGGTTTAAGCCCCTGGGTTTGTTCATTGGGGGGGGGGGTGCATACTATTGGAACTGACCCAATACAGGAGGTGTGTAATGCGCATTCCGAGGTGTTCAAGAAGGGACTCGGAAAATTCAAGGGGCCCCCAGTTGCGTTCGACCTGGACCCAGAGATCCGCCCAATAAGACTCAAACCGCGAAGGGTGCCTTTTGCACTTAAGGACAAAATAGAGGCGGAACTGGACAAATTGGTGGGCCAGGGGATTCTAGTTCCTGTTGATTCTGCGGAGTGGGAAACTCCGATTGTAACAGCGCTAAAGGCCAATGGGGAGGTTCGAATTTGCGCTGATTACAAATGTACCATTAATAAGGCGATACGCCCAAATGTGTATCCGGTGCTGGTAGTCAGCCACCTGTTGGCCAGGTTACATGGGGGAAAGTGTTTTGCGAAGCTGGACCTGGCGCAGGCTTATCAGCAGCTCTCGGTAACCCCAGCTGCAGCAGCTGCGCAGATGATAGTCACCCACAAAGGGGCGTTTCAGGTGACGCGCCTGCAGTTTGGCGTGAACTCGGCGCCAGGCATTTTCCAATCATTAGTGGAGCGTCTTTTGAAGGGTCTGGAGGGGATCTTGCCATATTTTGACGACATATTGATAACAAGGGGAAGTGAGTCAGAATTGGCTGAAAGGCTAGACAAAGTACTGACGGTATTCGAAAAAGCGGGTTTGAGGCTGCGGAAAGACAAATGTGTCTTCTTTGCAAAAGAGGTTGAGTTCCTGGGTTTCCGGGTAACCCCTGTTGGCATAAAACCCTCCAAATCAAAGGTGGCCACCGTTCAAAATGCTCCTCGCCCCACCTCCAAGCCAGAATTGCAATCGTTCCTGGGACTCCTAAACTTCTACCATTCCTTCCTGCCTAGGAAGGCGTCGGTGGCGGAGCCGCTTCATAAATTATTAAAGAAAGACGAGGCGTGGCGATGGAGTGAGAGTCAGGAGAGAGCATTCAATGAGCTGAAACAACTCTTATCCTCAGACGCCATACTAACCTATTTCGATCCCAAGAAACCAGTGGTTCTGGTGTGTGATGCTTCTCCAGTGGGGGTGGGGGCAGTTCTGTGCCACGTGTTGGAAAACGGGCGGGAAGCCCCGATGGCATTCTACTCCAGGTCCCTGTCTAAGGCAGAGTGTAACTACGCACAAACAGACAGGGAGGCACTCGCAATAATTGCTGGAACAAAGAAGTTTCATGACTTTCTATATGGCCGCCCTTTCACCATCGTGACTGACCACAAGCCCCTGCTAGGCATTTTCACTGCAGACAAGCCCACACCACAGATCCTGTCCCCTAGAATGCTGAGGTGGGCCATTTTTTAAAACGCGTACCAGAACACGCTGGTTTACCGCCCTGGAAAGGACATAAGCCATGCGGACGCACTGTCGAGGTCACCACTGCCCCACATGGGCAGCCCCGTGTGTGAGGTGGAACAAGACCACCAAGTGCTCATGATAGAGGTCCTGGATTCACCCCCAATAGTGCCTGTGGAAATCGCCAAGGCGACGGGTAGAGATAAGACATAAGAACATAAGAACAGCCTTGCTGGAACAGGCCACAGCCCATCCAGTCCAGCATTCTGTCTCACACAGTGGCTCACCATTTGCTTCAGGGTATTCCCAAGCAGATGCCTTCACCTGCTTAGGATTCCCTGGAAATGGCATTGAGAGATATCCTGCCTATCTCTCCAACCCCGAGGTTGTCCTTAAGTATCCATAATTATAGCCATTGATACCCTTGTCCTCCATGAACTTGTCTAATCCTTTCTTAAAGATGTCAAGACTGACAGCTGTCACCACTTCTTCTGGCAGGGAGTTCCATAGACCAGTAATCCTCTGGGTGAAAAAGTACTTTCTCTTATTTGTTTGAGAACTAGTACCCAAAAGTTTCATCGAGTGTCCCCTAGTTCTAGTGTTGTGCGATAGGGAAAACAGTTTTTCCTTATCTACTTTGTCCACACTGTGCATGATTTTATAAACTTCAATCAGGTCACCTCTTACACGCCGTCGTTCAAGAGTGAAAAGGCCCAACCTTTGCAGCCTCAGATGGTAAGGAAGGTGTTCCAGTCCCCTAATCATTCTGGTTGCCCTCCTCTGCACTTTCTCCAACTCCATAATATCCTTCTGGAGGTATGGCGACCAGAACTGTACACAGTATTCCAGATGGGGCCTCACCATAGATTTATAAAGAGGCAAAATGACACTTGCTGACTTATTTTCTATACCCTTCCTAATGATCCCTAGCATTGAGTTTGCTTTTTTCACTGCTGAGGCACACTGGGTTGACACCTTCATTGAGTTGTTCACCAGGACACCAAGGTCCCTTTCCTGGTTTGTCGCAGAGAGTTCAGACCCCATCAGTTTATAAATGTAATTGGGTTTTTTTGTCCCAACATGCATCACTCTGCACTTACTAATGTTGAAGCTCATTTGCCACTGTTTTGCCCACTCCCCCAGTGTCAAGAGATCCCTCTGGAGCTCCTCACAATCTCTCACAGTTTTCACTACCCTGTATAATTTAGTGTCGTCAGCAAATTTGGCTACCTTGCTTTTTACTCCTACCTCTAGATCATTTATGAAGAGGTTGAAAAGCAGGGGTCCCAGTACTGAACCTTGGGGGACCCCACTCTTTACTTCCCTCCACTTGGAGAAGTGTCCATTTAGTGCTACCCTCTGTTTCCTGTCCCTTAGCCAGTTGCTGATCCAGGACAAGACCTGTCCCTTTATTCCATGACTGGTAAGTTTATTCAAGAGCCTTTGGTGTGGGACCTTGTCAAAAGCCTTCTGAAAGTCCAGATAAACAATGTCAACTGGATCCCCGGCTTGGTTTGGGGGAAAGCAGGCGGGCGCACCCACGCGCATTCCCCCAAACCAAGCCACAGGGTCGTCCCTGAATCCCTGAGAGCAAGAGTGCTCAAGCTGCTGCACGTCAGCCATCCAGGGATTGTCCGCTCCAAGGCATTGGCCAGGAGCTATTTCTGGTGGCCCCAGTTAGACGCTGACATTGAGCACATGGTGAGCACTTGCGAGAGTTGCCAAAGCTCTCGGCCCGAGGAGGCCCGGCTTCCGCACAGGGAATGGGACGCGGCAAAAGGGCCGTGGTCCCGCGTGCACATTGACTTCGCAGGCCCTTTCAGAGGTTTGCTTTTCCTCCTCATAGTGGATGCTTATTCCAAGTGGTTAGAAGTTATCCCAGTGGCAAACACCTCATCAGCTGCAACCATTAAGCAGTTGCGGAAGGTGTTCAGTTTGTTCAGTATACCCGATATACTTGTGAGTGATAACGCCTGTTGCTTCACATCCGCCGAATTCCGGGCGTTCATTGACATAAACGCCATCTGGCACATCACCTCCGCACCTTTTCACCCGGCGACAAACGGCCAGGTAGAACGCCTTGTGCGTACCACCAAAGACGTGCTGAGACGCATGGGCCCCGGGGACCTGAACCTACAGTTATGCCAATTCTTGCTTGGGTATAGGGTGATCCCCCTGGCATCAGGTTATTCACCCGCAGAGCTCCTAATGCACAGGAAGTTGACTACGATACTAACCAGGCTAGACCCCACGAGGGTGGAAGACACTGGGAGGAACATTGGGATAGCGGGCACAAAGAGTTTCGAAATAGGCGCCCTGGTCCATTGCAGAAATTACGCTAGCACAGGACCAGCCTGGGTTCCGGGAGTAGTCATTGGGCAAATGGGACCTGTGTCGTACTACGTGGAGACCAGCACAGGTCGACTCTGGAGGCGGCACGCAGACCAACTCCGGCGTCGGGTTCCCGGTAACCAAGGCATGGAAACCGCGCAACAAAACTCAGCGTTAGGGTTCTCCCCCACCCGGGGAGGAGAGGGGGGGCAGTGGTCCCCACCGAGGGGGGAAGGGAATAAGTTTGTCCCCGTAGATATCCTGGAGGATGCCCCCATAGATATCCCGGAAGATGATTTTGACTTTGAGTTACAAAACCAGGGGGGGGGGTTTGGAGTGGTCCCCCACCCGTCCAAGCAAGAAGCGGGGGTTTTCGTTAGCCCCCAATGCCCCCGGTTTTCCCACAATGGAGTTTACCCCTACCCCAAAAACCGCAGAACCACGGCGAGTCGCTAACGACTCTCCCTCTCCTATTGCAGGACAAGAGCCCAGGGAACACAGAAGCGATAGCGCCCCCGGGACAAGCCAGCCAGCCTTGCGCCCCAAACGCTCTTGCAATAAACCATATTGGATGAGAGACTTCGTCTCATCCTAGTGGGGAGGGATGTTGTGTATGGAGTAATGTGCCTTTTAAGTAATGTAACACTCGAATGAGTGGATGTAACAATCCCCAACAGTAACACTGTAACCTTCTGTATGAGGACACGAGCTAGTGACCACTGGGGGCAATAGCGAGCGCCTAGCTCACATGGTACCAATTCCCCAAATACCTACAGCCGCGGGAAGATTCCCGCCACTACCTCACCTGGACAAGAAGGGCGTGACTGAGAGTGACGTCACGCAGACAGTAGCCAATGAGCTACCGAGGAGCCACATTCAAATGTATAGCCACTGTATATATTGAGCTGTTCGTCCACCATTACCACATGTTCCCTCTGACCATCATGCAATAAAGATGCGTTAAGCCAGGCTACGGCTGTTTCTATTGTCTTGGTTCTTAAACACTAAAAGTATATGTCCAAACCTCTGTTTACATAACTCATAAATAACAAACAACTCTCGGAAAACTTCATTGTTTGTATGGTAGGTAAATACAAAATTAGGACAAATTATATAACACAGCTTTTACATCAAGAGTGAACCAAGTGTGGCTTCCTACATAGTGCCAGACTGGAAATCCCATGAGCCATAGACAGCATAATGGGTTGTGAAGAATGGTAAGGGTCTTCTTCTTCCGTGTCTAGGCCACACACGAAACTGCCAAAATGAAGGCACCTAGTCCTAGAATATCTGGAGGGCAGCACTTTGCCTGGCTCTGGCTGACAACAGAAATACTGAATCCAACTGAGTTAACATTGCCTGAATTCCAGTAGTAAATCACACCTAAAACAGGCAAACTGAATCAATGGAATTTGAAAAGGAGTTAGTTCACCAAATCACTGGTTCATTCGATTTACTCTACTTGCATCTTTGCTACTAGATTTCATCTGCTATGTCTTAATGCAGGAGTTCCCAACCTAAGGCCTGTGGGCTGGATCCGGCCCCTGGTGCCATTTCATCTGCCCCCCAAGGGCATTCAAGAAACAAAACAGCCCTTTGAGGCTGTTGGGACAGAATGGCCACCCCCATCATGCAGGCAGGGCAAAATGGCCACCCAGCCCTCGAAGCTGACTGATAGAGCATGATCCCTGCCTTGAAAAGGTTGGGAACCCCTGTCTTAAACTTTTCTCATTTCTTAATATTTCTAACTTCCAGTTTATCTATAGTAGGAATGGTGGCTACACCAGTGAGTCAGATGTTGCAAAAGTGGACTGGGAATAATCTAGGCTAGAAAAGTCTTGGTAGGGATTGGTTTCTGTTTGTTTGTTTGCTACTTTCTGGACCATTCCAAAAGTACTGGTGCGGATTCCCCATGCCCTGCGGGGCATGGAACGGCCCGCCAGAGGCCACCGCGGTGAGAGAAGCTCCCAGCCCGTGGGTTCTGCGGCCGCCAAATTAAGGGGGGGAATAAAATATAGGGTTTGATTCACCCAATTACCGTGACCTGACCTACGACTCTGCCAAGCAAGCAGATAGCTGACTCCTGTCAAACATTAAGTGCATAGCTCATCTCCCGGCTCGGGGGAGATCCCTGGCGCAAATAAGCCATGTTTGTCCCTGCCTAATCCCCAAGACAATGAGACTCCTAAGTCCATGTTTGCCCCAGTTAATTAACTTCCCTTTGAGGTGTTCCCCATTAACCCGGGTACGTGGATAAGGTGATCTTCCTGTCAGATGACAGCTTGCCACCGTTGCGCTTTTTTCCCTATAAATGATGTTGCCTTTTTCCAATAAAGGACTGATCTGATCTCGCTCCTTTTGCCTCGTGTCGTCACTTGATCAGTCTCCTCCCGGGCATTAAGGCCACCCCAGTGGCCCCGATTCCTACATCTGGTGACCCTGACGTGATTTACTCGTGAGTAAAGCGGCCCAGGAGAGGTCTACTCACGAGTAACGAACCACGCGGTCCGGTTCGACGCTTGAACCGCGACCCGTCCGCCCGGAGGACAGCGCGGCACTCTGGCCGGCAGCCAGTCGGTCAGAAGGACGGCCAGCGGCGAGGCATTCCAAGAGAGGCATTCCTGCACTTTGCTCCCGGCTTTCGGGGAGACTTGCGCCAAAGGGAAAAACGCGTTCCGCTCAGGGCAGCTGTGAGCCCCTGACAGCGCAGAGGCCGCCGAGGGCCCGTGGCAGGAGGCCACGCTCCGAGCTCCACCCAGACGATCGTCGCCGAAACCAGTTACCTTGCCCCCAGACGCGTCAACCCGTCCCGAGGAGGAAACTTCGGAGGACCACTCGCAGGTAATATGGGGACCTGTTCTCAGGGACAGAGTCCGTCCGCTAGCCAAAGAACTCGTGAGCAAGAGTTCAAAATCCTGGCCGGGGCATTTAAGTTACGCTTTCACAGCAGGGAACTAGCGAGACTTTTGGCGTACCTTAGGGAACACTGCCTGCTTTACCCAGAAGTAGGTACGTTAACCCTACAGCTCTGGGATCGGATAGGAGACTGCATTCAGCAACCCCCGAAGGCCCCAAGAGGGATAGTTAGCACATGGAGGAAGTGTAGGAGGCTCTTAGAGCAGATCGAGCCAGTCCGGATAGAAGCGGAAGAACCCCCGTTAGAGAAGTCATCAGTCCAGCCAGTCGAGCCGACTGTGCCCACCGCACTCTATCCGACATTCAAGTACCAGCAGAGTAGCGTAGGGAGCCTTCCCGCGGTGACAGCTGCAGACGTCACCGAGGGAATGCAGGGCATGAGAAGCGCAGGCGCTCCTCTGACAGCTTCGGGTTCCCGAGTTACCAAGAGTCCCCTTCAGCGCACAGTTGAAGAGGAGATTAGGAAGGGGGAATTGCCGGCAGAAGACCTAGCTGAGCTCAGACAGATATGTCCAATCCGCATGGAAATGGACGCGCTCACGGGCGCACAGCAGATTGTTCATTCCCCAGTCCCGTATAAGCTGCTCATGGCTATGCGGAAGGCAATTGCAGAAACAGGGCTCCAAAGTCGTTTTACTAGGGGCACGCTTCAGCAGGTGTGCGAGACCACCATGTGGATCCCCCATGATTGGAAAGCCGTCATGAGGATGATGCTGACCCCTAGCCAGTACATGATCTGGGACAGCGAGTTCCGCCTAGAGGCGCAAACTCGGGCTGCCAGGATGGGAGGCGCGGTGCTTCCTGAGCAGCTGTATGGCTCGGGTAATTTCGAGTCAATCAATGCTCAGATCAACCTGCCTCTCGCCACTCTCGAGATGTCAGCCGAGGCAGCCTTTAGGGCTTATTTTAAGATCCCAGCCACTGGCAAAGCGGCTAAAAATTACACCTCCATTAAGCAGGGAGCCCAGGAACCCTACATGGACTTCATCAATCGCCTGGAAGAAGCCATTAGCAGGCAGATTGATAATGAGCAAGCCCAGGAAGAGCTCATGATTAAGTTAGCCAAGGACAATGCCAACCTGGACTGCCGTAGAATCTTGCAGTCCCTAGGCAATCGTCCTGACTTGACCCTATCGGACATGATTAGAGCTTGCGCCGACGTTGGCACAGAATCCTATAAGATGGGTCTGCTAGCGGCAGCGGTGCAAGGGGGGAAAAGACCTAATGGTAAGAGCAAAGGAGCATGCCACAATTGTGGCAAGATCGGTCACTTCGCTAGGGAGTGCCGATCCAAGGGAGGCGGGCAAAAGTCCGGCCATCCCAAGGCTCCGAACACCCTCTGTCCGAAGTGCAAGAAAGGCTATCATTGGGCCAGGTATTGCCAGAATTCGGGAAACCGGAACACGGGCATGTCTCTGGCCCCAGTCCAAACAGAGGCGTCCTTCACCCAGAACTCCCCAGAGCCAGAGTAGAGTCCAACCCCATCCCAGACGTTGCGAGGGCGCAGGCCAGCCCCAGGGGCAGCGCGGGGCTAGAATTGACTTGCCAGGCGGACGTCACATGCGACCTGCCAGGCACAGTCTATCTGGTCGATTCCCAGTACATGGGACCCCTGCCCAGAGGCTTTATAGGTTTAGTTTTGCCCCGTAGTGTAGCTGGTGCACGTGGAATTTTCATAATTCCAGGAGTCATCGACTCCAATTTTTCGGGCGTTCTCCAAGTTCAGCTCTGGACACACCTGCCCCAAACCATCCCTAAAGGAGACACCTTAGCGCAACTGATCATGGTTCCTTGTCGCTCGCCAGCAGAGAGCCAGGGAGGGCTCAGTGACAGCTTCGAGTCCCGGTCAGAGGACCGCTCGAGCGCCAGTGAGGCAGCGCAAGGATACCAGGTCTTAGCGACAGTGGAGACCAACATTGAGTGGAAACAGCGCCCGGTTATTGAGGTATTTCTTAATAATCGATCATTCTCAGGCTTGTTAGATACCGGAGCAGATGTGTCAGTGATAAGCAGAAGCCAGTGGCCAAGGGAGTGGGCCATTGAGCCGGTCTCCGATGTGTGGGGGGTAGGCGGCGTCCAGGAAGCGTTTAGGAGCCGAGAGTGGGTAGAAGTCACAATCCCAAGGGCTGAGGGCACGGCGGTAATCCGACCGCACATTCTTGACGTGCACATCAACCTTTGGGGGCGAGACATTCTGCAGCAGTACGGTGCTACGCTTACCTTTGGGTAATGGCGTTGCCACTTAAATGGCTCACCGACACCCCGGTCTGGGTAGAACAATGGCCGGTGGTGGGAGAAAAATGGGTTGCTCTCAAGCAGCTAGTTAAAGAACAGCTAGACGCAGGACACATAGAACAGTCCACAAGTCCTTGGAATTCGCCAATTTTTGTTATTAAGAAGAAGTCGGGGAAGTGGCGACTCCTCCACGATCTCAGAGAGATCAATAAATGCATACAGCCAATGGGTCCGCTTCAATGCGGCATCCCGAATCCGAACATGATTCCCGAGGGGTGGGAGATCCTAGTCGTAGATCTCAAGGATTGCTTTTATACAATCCCCTTAGACCCCAGGGACCGGGAGAGGTTTGCCTTTACCGTGCCGGTCGTGAACCACAGTGAGCCTACGCAGCGTTACGCATGGAAATTTTTGCCACAGGGCATGCTCAATTCGCCCACTTTGTGCCAAATTTACGTTCACGACGCACTGGCAAAGTTTCGAAACCTCTATCCACAAGCCTTAGTTTGTCACTTTATGGATGATATTTTGGTAGCGTTGCCACAGCTTGGCGGCGAAGTGTTTTCAGACCTCCAGGCTAGCCTGGGGGACAAAGGGTTACTCATTGCCCCGGAGAAAGTGCAGAGAACCGAGCCCTTCTCATACTTGGGCCATCAGCTTCTCCGCTCTTTCACCGCACCAGTCTTGCCTCAGATTAATTTACAGGACTCAGTCACCTTGGTAGAATTACAGCAGGTTTTAGGGAACATTAATTGGGCCAGACCGTACTTCCGATTGGATACGGATCTTCTGAAACCGCTCTTCTCGCTGCTAACCTTGGGTAAGCAGCCAGCAGACCGGATAAAAATCTCTCGAGACGCGCGCTTGGCGCTCGAGAAAGTTAACCAAGTTCTCAGCCAAAGATGGGTAGATAGGATCGCCCAGGGGCCCTACGCCCCGATCCTGAATTTGTATATCGTACGGTCAGGATCCATGTTCACTGGGGCGTTAGGAGTGGACTCAGAGAAAGGAGTGAAAATTGTGGAGTGGGTGTACTTGCCTAACACCTCATCTCGGAACATTGTTCCGCCCCAAGAACTGGTCTCCGCGGTGATCTACCGCGGCAGGCTGAGGGCTAGGGACATTTCTGGGCACGATTTAGCCAAGATCGTAGTCCCGTTCACCAAGGAACAAATTCAGCAGTTGATGCAGCTAGGTGACTCGCTTCCGATAGCTTTGGAAGGATTCACTGGGAGCTTGGCATACCATTTGCCTAAAGACCCCAGACTCGTCTCGCTTCAAACGGGAACAGTCAGCTTGTTCGAATTGCTCTCGCTGGTCCCACTTCAGGGGGCCAGAACGGTTTTTTCTGATGGCAGACGCACTTATGGTGTCCTGACCTGGCAGGAGGGCGAAGCTTGGCACACGCTGCTAACTCTTCCCCAGAAGTCCGCGCAGCGGGCGGAGTTGGCAGCCGTGAATCTTGCTTTGCGCACCTTCGCCAAGGAACGTTTAAATATCATAACCGACAGTCTGTATGTTAGGAATTTGCTTCACAGTCTACCGGGAGCTTACATCACTCCCGCGATAGACAGAAATTTGCTTAGCCTGTTTCTCACTGCTCAATTTCATCTGCGGAACCGCACGGAGCCGCTCTATATTGCCCACATCCGCAGTCACCAAGACCTACCGGGTCCGATTTCCGCGGGCAATAGCAGAGCGGACGCGGCGGCAAAGGAAAGTCAGCAACGTTCAGTTTTGGGAGTTTTCACTACTCCAATTCAAAGTCATGCCTTTTTTCACCAAAACGCCAAGGCACTCGCCAGACAGTTCAATTTGCCACTTTCTCAAGCCCAGGGTATAGTACGCTCTTGCCAGCATTGCGCAGGGGCGCCGGGGGGGGCCCTCGTGGGGGGTCAACCCACGGGGGACAGAGGCCAATCAGGTGTGGCAAATGGACGTCACGCATGTGCCGCAGTTTGGCAGATGGCAGTACATGCACGTCTGCATAGACACCTTTTCCCAGTTCGTTTGGGCGACGGCGCAGAAGGGGGAGACTGCCTCCCACGTGGAGCAGCATCTCCTGTCCTGCATTGCGGCAATGGGCAAGCCGCGGCACGTGAAAACGGACAACGCCCCGTCCTACTGCTCTGGGCAGTTGGCCACCTTCATGGCAACGTGGGACATCAAGCATACTTTTGGAATTCCCTACAATCCGCAAGGGCAAGCGATTGTAGAGCGGGTCAATCGGACGCTAAAGTCCTATATTGACAAACAAACAGAAAGGGGGGAGCCACCAGCCCTCCCCAAGTCACAGGGAGAAGCACAGATGTGTCTCAACAAGGTATTGTTCACGTACAATCACCTTAATGTTTTTTCGGATTGTACGCCGCAGGAGAAGCATTTCCGCCGTTCGGAAGCTCTCCCGCGACCTATGGTCCGGTACCGAGTGCCACCAGACCCTTCTTGGAGGGGCCCGGTGCCGCTCATAACCTGGGGAAGAGGGTATGCTGCAGTTATGTCTCCTACAGGTGTCGTTTGGATTCCAGCCCGGTGTGTCAAGCCCCACTTGGAACCGCATGGCGTGGAACCAGGCCGACCCGAGTCCAATCCCGGAGATGAGGGACCTCGCTCTGACCGAGAAGATCCGCCGGAGGAAACGGCCGCCGATGCCCAAGATCACCTGGGGGATGGTCAAGGCTCTTTGCCGTGACGCCCAGGACGCCGTTCAGCGCGAGGAGAAGGAGCCGACACCGGAGAACCTCACAGCTGCAGTTTTTGCCCAGATTCATGCCAACACAGTGGCGATCACCATCATGCTGGCCCTCTCCCTGCTATTGGGGGGAGGCGTTCAGGCTACTCCAATCCAGGCCAACGGCTTGCCGCCTGGTGAAGATCTCTCCGCACGAATGCAGTACAACTTGTGGGAAAGGTTGGCGGGTCTCGTCAACCAGTCCGATTTTTGCCTGCAGCAGGACATTGGTTCTGCATCTATCCTCAGCACCTGTCTCATCCCCGTGTGCCACACTCTGGACGCGCGCACCAAGGATGGCGACTGGTTGCTGAAGGCGTTCTTTGGCCCACACACTCCTACCACCTTCTCAGCATACGCACGCTGGGGGGGATTGCGACTTGCATCAACCTTGCCGGCTGACGCAGCCACTCTTCATACCCCTCGAGTGGCGATCAGCCCGGACGCTGCTTGTACCCGAATGACCGGCTGCACCTCAGGCGGCCAGGCTCGGCGTCACTGCATTAACCCCGGCAGCGGCAACTGGACTTGTAATAAACCAGAGACACTCATTTCGCTGTACGCTCACGTCACCCTACCTTCAGGGTGGTTTTTCACCTGCAACCAGTTCACATGGAACTATATTCCTGCGAACCTGTCGGACTCAATGTGTTGTATCAGCCGTTTGACACTGTTACTCCCTACTAAGGACATGATTGCCCCAAGCACAAATGTTTCTAATGTTCCACAGGTATCAAATGTTTCAGATGTTTCCCCACTCATACGGCACACACGCACAACCCAGTTAGACAGCTCTTGTGACAGCAGCTTTAGGGTAATGAGTCCCGCTGAGTACGTATCACTAGCAGTCAGCCTTGTCGGCGTGCCAGGCTTGGCCGTCGGCAACGCACGGAGGATTGGCCGCTTGGCTTGCGGTTTGGCTAAAGCCATTAACCATACCTCCACAGCAATAGCGCTCCTCAATCAGGAGCAGGCAGAACTTCGCCATGCCGTTCTCGACAATCGAGCGGCTATCGACTACCTCCTCTTGCTGCACCACCTGGGTTGCGAATCTTTTCATGGAATGTGTTGTTTCAATCTCACTGACAACTCCCGTAAGATCCAAAGTCAGCTCACTGATCTCCACACCATAGTCCAGGGGATCACTGAGGGTTCCGCATGGGGAGCTTGGTGGAGTTCCCTGTGGAATTGGATGTGGTCATGGATTCCCTGGGGGTGGCTGCAAACGGTGCTTAAGGTAGTAGTGGGGATAGCCATACTAGGCATTAAGCTTTGTTGTTTTGCTCAGTGCATTCCCTCGCTGATCTCCAAGTGCCGCCCCAGAGAGAAATTCCGTGACGTCATACCCGCTCAACAGCTGATGCCGCTCTTGCGCAAGGTCGCCAGTCAGGTCCTTAAATAGTAAAGAAAGGGGAGATGCGGATTCCCCATGCCCTGCGGGGCATGGAACGGCCCGCCAGAGGCCACCGCGGTGAGAGAAGCTCCCAGCCCGTGGGTTCTGCGGCCGCCAAATTAAGGGGGGGGGAATAAAATATAGGGTTTGATTCACCCAATTACCGTGACCTGACCTACGACTCTGCCAAGCAAGCAGATAGCTGACTCCTGTCAAACATTAAGTGCATAGCTCATCTCCCGGCTTGGGGGAGATCCCTGGCGCAAATAAGCCATGTTTGTCCCTGCCTAATCCCCAAGACAATGAGACTCCTAAGTCCATGTTTGCCCCAGTTAATTAACTTCCCTTTGAGGTGTTCCCCATTAACCCGGGTACGTGGGTAAGGTGATCTTCCTGTCAGATGACAGCTTGCCACCGTTGCGCTTTTTTCCCTATAAATGATGTTGCCTTTTTCCAATAAAGGACTGATCTGATCTCGCTCCTTTTGCCTCGTGTCGTCACTTGATCAGTCTCCTCCCGGGCATTAAGGCCACCCCAGTGGCCCCGATTCCTACAGTACTGGAAGAAGGACCTGATTACTGAAGTGTCCATATACAGTACTGTACTGTAATAAATGTCAGTAGTGAGTCCTTTTGACCACCGCAGGTAAGATTAGTACAGTAAATGGTGAAGTAGAAGCAATACAAAGCTGTCAAAAACAAGTCTGTCAAGGGTAACCACGACCTTCCTGGCATGGCCAGAAGGAAGTTCTATGTCTAATGGAAGATTAATTACTTTAAGCAATTGCTGGCTGGTTTCTCTCCTTTTTCTCAGGGTCAGATAGTGTTGTGTCTGCATAACAACAAGGAATAGAAAAGGAGAATGGGATCATGCAGGCACTGTGGTGCCATAGTGCACACTAGATAACAGTGATGGTGGACCATCATAGTGCCCAAGGAGGAGGAGGTGGCACGTGGGCAGGCACTTGCGAGAACCCTCACACCCATGTGACCTCCAGAGAAGGGTTGTAGGTTGCGTCATATGAGGCACAAATAGGTCTGGACCAAATTGGGATACAAATTGACCTCCAAGTTCGATCAATTCAAGCCTTATTAGCATATGTTGTTTTCAGCAGCAGCCTAACTCTAAGGCAGTAGAACTCTGCTGTCATTGACAGAGTCACCTCCCAAGCATGTTTACTAGAATTTAGGCTGCAATCCCATACCCATTTGTCTGACAGTAAGCACCTCTATGAACACATTGGGAGGTACAATATTTCAGAGTACATATATAAAGGCTTATACTATTACCAGGTAGTCATAGAACTGCAATTACAGTTGTAATTGCACAACCTTATGCACGGTTATTAGAAAGAGCATCCTAACGAACTCAGTAAAGCCCATTTACATTTCATACAAAACCAGCTTTGCATTTGAGACCTATAGTTGTGTCCATTGACTTCAGTCGACTTCCATCTATTTAATTCTATATTTGAACAATTTTATTAATATGTACAGAATATCAGCAGCCTCAAAAGTTCTTTTATTTACCAATATAATCTGCAGCCACTCCTGGCATCCGATTGGCTATTGATGCTCCAGCCAAATCCAGTTGATTTTTTTATATTAAAATCTTTCTTGAATAGGCAAAATTGGCTTTCCCTAGATCAAGAAGGAAAGAATGGGTCACAACAGGGATGATTTTGTATGATACTTCTCCCAGCTAACATCATGAGTGAGTGTCAACAGATTTTGTTTATCTCTCTAGGCTGCTCTGTTTAGTTGCTCCTGTCTGGTTTGAAAGAACGCCAGTGAAACAAAATGATGACGCCGTCAGAGCTCAGGGGAGGAAGTTTTGGTCAGAGAAGGGGATTTCCAGAACACTGAGAGCTCTGATGCCTATGCAAATCATGTACTTAGGTTAATCTGAGTGCAGGGCTTCATAACAGAGTCTTTTGCACAACCAAAGATACTGTACATTTTATGGCAACTGAGATTGAATAGGTGCACAAGGACCAATGAGGGAAAGGTAATAGGAGTCCAAAAGGGAGAAGAATGGTAAAAGACAAATTAATCAACAGAAGCGAAAGCATTGCAGATGGCACATGGATGGCTTTAAAAGAGCTTTGGCAAAATCATGAAGGATTAGTCTATATATCTACAATCACAGTGGGTACATGTTTCTTATGGAATTTTCTGTTTGAGTACCAGTTTCAGGGAAGCACAAGCAAAAGGTTACTATTCCACTGAAGGTCCTGCTTGTGGACTCCCCATGGGCATCTAGTGGCCACTGTGGGAACAGATTTGTAAACTGGATAAGTCTTTGACAGAGCTCTGCTTACATTATTAATGTTCTTTACAAGAACTAAACCCAGTCTAAAGTGGCCATTTATTTGAAAGTTTTTATATATTTCACAGTAGCTATTGCCGGAGTTCTCAACCTTCTTAAGTCAGGGAGCCGGGTCACTGTCCCTCAGACAGCTTCAGGAGCCGGACAGGCATTTTGCCCTTCCTCCACCACATGGCAATTCCTGGTGTGGTAAAGGTGGTGGTGGGCCACATGAAATGGTGCCATGGGCTGCATCTGACTCACGGGCTGCAGGTTGAGAATCCCTGAACTATTGGATACTGATAACAGGGTAAAGTGAAGGTAAAGGTCCTCCTTGCTCAAAAGCCGGCATGTCCAACTCTGGGGGCAGAACTCATCTACGTTTACAGTCAGAGAGCCAGTGCTGTCTGCATCTGCAGACATTTCCATGGTCATGAATTCCAGGGAGTTTATGATCAGGCATGACTAGATGCCAGAGTGTACTGAACACTGTCACCATTCTCACCAAGGTGGTACCTATATATCTACTTGCAATTTCTTGCTTTTGAACTGCTAGGTTGGCAGGAACTGAGACAGACGATGGGAGCTTACTCTATCACACAGCACTCGAACTGCTGACCTGCCAACCTTCCATTTTTCCAGCTGGGTGTTTAAGCCACCACAGCCCTTAATAGGGTAACCAGATGCAAAAGGGGACAGAAGAAAGCAATGCCTACTGAAACCCCCTCTTCCATGCAGTAATTATTACTAAAGGTGCAGAAGACCCCTTCTTCAGCCACTCTAGTGGAAAATACTGGAAACCATAAATTCAGACATAGTTGCTTATGTTGCTCTCACAAAATCATGGTGTCTTGCAGGGGTAAAAACCATGTTTTGCCCAAAGGAGGTTGCAGGCCAAATTGCTTGGCAATTTCTATCATGTCTGCAAAGTTTTTACATAGAGCAGGGGTTCCCAGCCATTTTACGGTGTGGGCTGGACCATGCCCTCCAGACAACTGAGCGGGCCGGACTGGTGGTTTCCACCGGTGTAAACGCTGCTGTAAAACACATATGTGGCTGTTGTAAATGCATTTACAACAGCCATGGGCGTATTTTATGGCTATTGTAACTGTGTCTGCTTTCACTTCTGGTGCAGCAGCGGTAGGTAGCGATGTGGGTCACATGAAATGGTGCCATGGGCCGGTGCCAGCCTATGGGCCGTAGGCTAGGAACCTCTGACATAGAGGCTCCCAGTCCACAGCAACCTTACTGAGTATCCTTCCTTCGTAGAAAACATTGGGCCCTTCATAATGGCCACTATGCCTTTCTGCTTAGATATATGTAATTCAGTCTTAGAGTCATAGCAGATGATGTGCCTACCACACATTTAGAAATGGTATCTCCTCAAGGTTGCAAAATGTCTGTCACAGCACATGCTTTCCCTCCCATTTGCATCTTGCAATATGTGATGCTGTATTTTCTGATGAGTTACAGGAAAGACAAATTTGCAAGCATGACTGCTGAGGTTTTCAGATGTGAGCGCATATCAGATTATGGGAAGAAAAACGGGTTTATTGTAAAGTGTATTCTTTCTCTTTTTTCGTATCAGAGCATTGCACAATTTAAAATTCTGAATGTATATGAAAAAATCAAAATGTTAAAATAGTTGGAATATTTTTGGACATATTTTTGTGCGCTCCGGTGCCTAGTCATGCCTGCCACATGACCACGGAAACGTCTGCAGAAGCAGACAGCGCTGGCTCTTCGGCTTAGAAACAGAGATGAGCACTGCACCCTAGAGTCGGATACGACTGGCTTTCGAGCAAGGGAAACCTTTACCTTTACCTTTTGGACAGAATTGGTTGACTTCTAAAGTGTTATTTCAGCCAATTAACTCTATCTTCTTTGTTATACATCATGGGGCATAATGTGCATCCACTTAAATGAGGCATTGATTTAATTTCTCCACTTTCTCCGGAAAGTTGTCCTGTATCCAAGTAACCTTATTTTACTTGATTATTCTTTGATCTTTCTGCTTTGCTTATAATTCTATTAAATGACTTCCAGATGGTCTATACAGAATCTTTTCCTACATCCATTCAATAAGGCATGTTGATTTTGCTCTTCATAGGTTTAGCCTAGTGCAGTGATGGCGGCGAACCTTTTAGAGACCGATTGCCCAAATTCAACAAGCTGCCGTCTTGCACCTCAGAGGGGTGGAGATAACTCTGTGCTGGGGGAGGGAGGAAGCACTCCCATTGGGCTGCTGGGCAGAGGGGCGGGGTGAACTCTGTGCTGGGGCAACGGCACATGTGGCCACAGAGAGGTCTCTAAGTGCCCCCTCTGGCACACATGCCATGGTTCACAAGATGATGGGTTTTGTACTGATTACATTATTTTTTACTTATTGACATATTTCTGGAGAGGCAATGGTAGGCAAGTAATATAATTTTTCCATGGGGGTAGGCTTCAGGCAGCCAGTAATAATCTTGCATGAGTCATTAAGAGCTACATCCATTTGTTTGGTATGTTCTAATTTTCCATACAGCACTAGCATATATTTCTGTGGAGTAGCACAGGCACAAAGCTATTGTTCTCTGGATTGAACCTAAATACAATGTTCCAAAATCTTGTGTTGCAAGCTAACTCAGAGTTTTCTTTCTTCTTCTCTGTTCTTTAAGCAAAAGACACAGGCCTGTGCTTTTAAAGGGTTTACTTTCTGATGATTGTATAGTACAAGGAAAGATCATCTAATGTAGAGGTTAGCTGGTATTCGATGAACTCAAAGGAAACCCCTTTAGATTGTCAAGGCTAGGTCATTAGCATAAATGAAATTCAGTTGATCATTTGTGTGAATGTTAAAGGTAATGGTGCCTAGATGCTATCCTGTGGGAGACCATTCCTTTGATTTCTCCAGTGATTATGTCTTCCTTGAAATTAAGCAAAACAGTCCTTGGTTTTGAAGTAGAATGGCGACAATTTCTGTTAGTTTTTGTAAAGAGGTAGAGCTTTTTGAGCAGCAATTTATAGTTTTTTCTTGTTCAGTTACACAGTCAAGTCTGACCCTTTGTGACACCATGGACCACTGCACACAAGGCTCCTCTGTCATCTGGCATCCTCCGTAGCCCGCCCAGATCTACGCCCGCTGTGTCAATGATGCCTTCTAGCCACTTCATTCTCTGCGGTCCCCTTCTCCTTTTGCCTTTGATCTTTCCTAGCATCAGGGCCTTCTCCAATGAGTCCTCTCTTCTCATTTGGTGGTGATAGTACTTGAGCTTCAGCTTCAGTATTTGTCCTTCCAAGGAGCAGTCAGGGTTGATTTCCTTCAGGATTGACTGATTTGATCATATTTATTTTATTTATTTATTTATAAGTCACATTTGTATATGCCGCCCACTCAGGCAGAACCCGACTCAGGGCAGCATCACAACACTTCTAAAAATACATAAAACATTATAAAAACCTATAAAAACCCACTTCCCCCCCTTTTAAAAAACCCATATCCCACCCACCCATCCCACCCACCATACAAGAAGAGAGAGTTCTTATAAAAGCCAGCCGGCGGGAACCATAGTCCCGTTCGGGCCCCACACCTGCCCTGCCAGCCAGGTCTTTACTCCTTTCCTGAAGGGCAGCAGTTCACTTTGAAGCCTTAGATCTGTTGGTAGGAGGTTCCAGAGGGTTGGTGCGGACACGGAGAAGGCCCTCCTTCGGGTGCTAGACAAATGTGCGCCCCTCGTTGACGGCACCATTAGAGAGCCCCTCCGGTCCGCTCTGGTTGGACGGGCAGTCACTCTTGGGACGATGCGGTCTCTAAGGTATCCTGGCCCCCTGCCATATAGGGCTTTAAAGGTCAAAACCAGCACCTTAAATTGCATATGCCACTATAAGGTCAACAAATGCTGCTCCAGTTATTTTATGTGTTCCAAAACCATCTTCTAGATGCTGTACTAGGTTTAAGATTTAAACTGTACAGTTCTTGCCAGGTCTCAAGCCCTCCTGCTCTGCAATTAGAAAAAGTTCAGTTTTAGAGGCTAGTCAATTTAATATGATTCATATAGACACTTCATGTAAGTGGCACAGTAGGGAGATTGCCCTCTAGCTTTTGGGATCAAATGGTTCTTTCCATGGTCATATAGCAGGCATGACTAGACACCAGAGAGCATGGAATGCTGTTACCTTTCCCTCCAAAACAGTACCTATTTATCTACTTACAGGAGCTGGGACAGGCAACAGGCACTCATGCCGTTGCAGAGCACTCGGGTCTTGAACTGCTGATCTGCTAACTTTCTGGTCGTCAAGCTCAGCATTTTAGCCATTAAGACGCCGTGGCCCCTCTACAGGGTCACTAAAAATAATTTGATCTGGATTGTTAGTGTTGACATTTACAAATGCGATTTACAATGCACTTCACAGTTACACTAATTTATTAGTCTACTCTACTCCAGAAGAAGGACAATGGTTTCTATATGGCTTTTTGTTTGGTTATTGCTTGCAGTTAATATATCAGAAATCAAACCTGTTCATAAAGTAACATTTCTATTTATTAGGATGACAGGGAAAGTTGGGATTGCATTATGTTAAACTGATTTGTGTTGGCTTAATGAGACAGGTGTGCAACATATATTTTTCCGTGTTTTTATTGTCCATTCCTTTTTTAATGTTTAAAACACATAACTTATGTGGGTTTTTTTTAATTAAAATTTTGCTTCTTGTCTGCTTTCCACCTGGAAATTCATACCCAGGTGGTTCATCCTTGGTTTACAACCCATCTTCATCTGTGCTCATCAGACCAGATATGGTCCCTAGAGTGAATGAGAGCTATAGTCCTCCAAACACTGGGAGAGTAATTCTGGTTACAAAGGAAAGATGGCTAAAGAGTCAACAGCAGCCATTCCTGCTGAAAACAACTGGAACCAAAGCAAGACAAGGAAGCCCCAAATGTTAAAGTATTATTCAGATTCCTCCCAGAGTCTGTTACTGGCAGAAATAAGATGGAAAACGTTCTTGTCAGCTGAGTCAGGAGGCTATGTTCCAGACATCTGAATGCAATATGCACAATGTTGTTTTTAAAGTGTTGCAACTTATGAAACACAGTTATGGTTTTCCTCAGAGGTTCTCTGGGATGCCCAGCATATGGTAAGATCATACAACACGGCTGTTTGTGACTATGAACCTGTGACCCTTAGCAATATTGAGGAAACAATTCTGTTTTATTTTCCTTGTGCCTGGCTGTTTCCTTCCCTTCTTCATTTTTAAAATTTAGATTTACATTTCCCTCCCCCTTATGCATCTTTTCTAACTCTTTTCTTTCCATTTCTTTGACATGGCAGCCCCTCAGAGGAGCCATGAGATAAAATAAAGTGAAGGACTACAAAAGAGAACAGTGACAGAACAGAAACAGATCCTCACTCTAGTGCAGGGGTGCCCAAACTTTGGCCTGTGGGCTGGATCTGGCCCCCGACACCAATCCATCCAACCCATGAAGCCCTCATTGCTCTCAGAAGCAGAAGTAAAATGACCGCTCCCTGAACCACGTGACCAGCCCACAACTCAAAAAGTTTGAGCACCCATGCTCCAGTGACACAGTAATGCCCTCTGTATCGAGAGAAGCTGAGGAAGTTACATTTTTAGACCTCTGAAATACCAACTGGTGACTGCTGCTGTCCAATGCCCGTCTGTCCAGGCCAGCGCAATTTCCATTTGTGATATCCAGCAACAGTTTAATTGATTCCACTTTGCAGGCTTCCCATTAAAACTGAGTGCAATATACTTACTTGTTTCAGTAAGCCTTGTGGCTACCTATAAAACCACAAAGACCATGAAGTGACGAAAGGAAACTTCATGTACAGAAATATGCTTGTGTTAATGCCACCATTACAGACTGTGTGAACTGTCTAGATCAGGATTCTCAACCTGCAGCTCGTGGGCTAGATTTGGCCCACAGTACCATTTCATGTGTCCCCCCTTCACTGCCTTCTAGACACCAGGAAGTGCCATGTGGTGGAGGAAGGGCAAAATGGTCTTCTGGCCCCTGAAGCTGTCTGAGGGAGCGTGACCAGGCCCCCAGCTTTAAATGGTTGAGAACCCGTGGTCTAGATTTAGATTTAAGGTGAATATAATAAGTGAGTCACCTTTTCATTCAGCAGAGCTGCGCTGTTACTGGCACCAAAAACTGCAAGAAGGAGCCTCCTCTCTAGCTATTTATTGGATCCCACCCTGCATCCTGAAAGGCCAAAATGCCAGATCTCTTGCAAATGCAGCAGTCCCAGCACCAATATACAGCATAGCTTTCAATCAATTTACAGGTTGTCCCATTAGGACCCCGCCCCCCAACACAATGGCCACAAGACATGAAACTGATATCAAATCAACTTCAGACACATGAATTAACTCCGGGTTTATTTCAGCAGTGTAGATGAGCCCAAGAAATTCTGGATTTCACATACAATAAGAATTCTTTTAATAGGCTGAGAAGTGTTGCAGAAACTGTTTGAACAACTGTGTTTCTAAGAGTGTCAGAGGTTTAATATATCTCACCAGTAACCCCCTTCAAGCTATCAGGCAGACTTTTGCAGGTAACCTCAATAGGTGGTAAATTGCAGGCTTTTATAGCCCTCATCTGAGGTGTGGATTTTTCATGGTCCCGAATTGAGAGTGATAAGGGCTCTCGCTCATCTGGGGAACGAACTCTCTCCCAAGAGTTCTGGTCTTAAATGCATCTCCTGGTCTTAAATGCCTTTTTCACCTACTCCTCACACCTTTCTTTAGAATGTGAAAAATATAAGATGTTCTGATTGTTTTGTCTTTTGTCTTGTTGATTTAAATTCTCAGGTGTTTGTTTGTCACAATGTACTCATTCCTGGGATTCCCCTTTTGATTGACATCCCGATTCTCAATCACATGCTAATGTGCGAAGTGTGCTGAGTGTGTATTGGAATGTTAATGACATAGATGCTTTCTCTTCTGAGAGTTAGCCTTTCTCAACCTTAGAGAGACTATTAAACTACAGTGTAACTTAAATGAATATAAAATAATTTAAAGAATAGTAATGAGCCCTATGGATTTGAAAATAAGGGAAATTTCCTGGCCAAAACGGGATACTTGACAGCTATGATCAAAACTCAAGTCCTTCTCATTGTTTCCAAATCTCCCTCAAGTCCAGGGCATGAACCAAGGATTCACAACCTACGGCCCATGGGCCTAGTCCAGACTGCCAATTAATCCGGTCCATGGTGAGGATCCCAGAGCCGTTGCTGCCACCACCAGAAGCACCGAAAATGTGTCAAAAGCGGCAACAATGCAGCAAAAATACCACAAGTTGCAAGAAAACCCACCCTTGGCCATCTCTCATCAGACCTATGAGGAGTGAGTGAGTGAGTGAGTGAGTGTGTGTGTGTGTGTGTGTGTGTGTGTGTGTGTGTGTGTGTGTGTGTGTGTGTGTGTGTGTGTGTGTGTGTGTGTGTGTGTGTGTGTGGTTGTTGCATATTCTGAATCTGCTTTGGGGAAAAACACACCACAACCATTTCATGGCTGGCAACATTTGACACTTTATTTTGTCAGTTTAAAGCACCCATAACAGGATTATTTTGTTGGACATGTGTAGATGAATCAGATTCACAACAATTCAAATGATTTGCCCTGCCCCAAGACTGAACCACCCCTGTGGTCTTTGCTGCGTGTATTTTTATATTCTTCTTTGTGATAATCCCCACCCACCCCACAACACAAGGTGAAGCTTTTCTGTGATTCCAAAATATTCCTCAAAGCTTCTAAAAGCAACAGTGACATCTAGGCTGCACATGTGTTTGTGACAACAGCTCAGACAGAATAACGGGCAACTACATCACCCAACAACTGTTTAATCCTCTCCCCCACAAATGGCCAGCAGTGCTTTGCGATAATCTCCAGAGGTATCTTTCTGCAAAGAGGAAAACAAAATTCAGAAGGTCAAAACAGGGAAGGTCACCAATGAATGGCTCACTTGATTATTGTTCTTATGTGCTGTCAGGTCAGAATTAACCTAAAGAGACCCTAATAAGCCTTTCAAGATAAGATATCTTAAGTAGTAAAATTCAGGTCATAATGTGTTTCTGTAATTTAGTGGGGATTCAAACCAATGATGGGATTCAAATTATTTTACTACCACACTGTGGGCGTGGTATGGTTGGTGTAGCCAGGGGAAAGCCCTGCATTGCACACAAATTAGGACTACTTTATTTCAAAACTTGGATGGATGGGGCCAGCCAGAATTTCTGCTACTGGTTCTGGAGAACTGGGGCAAACCTGCTGAATCCCACCAGTGATTCAAACCCAGGCCTCTTGATTTCTAGTCTGTCTCACTATCCACTACACCACATTGGTTATCTTTCACTCAGCAACAGAAGAACTTAAACAACATTTAACTAAGCAACTAATATGTGTTTGGGGGTAGGCGGATGGGCTGAATCCCATAGGAGGGAAATCTGTGGCTTAGCAAAACCAACTTCAATAATCTTTAACCATTTACAATGATGGTGTGAGACTCCCAACAACAACTGGTTCTTGACGACATATTTATATGCTGCAGTTGCAAACAGTTTCAAACCACTGTTACTCTGACCCTGAGAACTCTACTTCTCTGACAGGAGATAGGAACCTCTAGCAATCTGACAACTGTCAAGAGAAAGATTTGGGGAAAGCAGAAACTAAAAAATGTGCAAGCAACTACACAGCAGAAGCATGAAGCCTTATGTTTTCGGACTACAAATTCCTGAATTCCTGGCCACAGGCCAAAAGCACAAAGCAGCATATCCCTCTGCTCTCTACACATGCAATAGAGATGCAGTGGAGGGGTTGTTGTTGTTTTTCTGCTACTCTGTAATTGTATTCTTACACAGAGGGCATGATAGGCCATCTTGCCAGTAACACAGTTCAGGGTGGAGAGCCAGAGTGCACACTTTAGGGTTATTCAGACCAAGCACACAGATTGGGTAATGGCTACTTGTTCTTTACAGGAAGATAATGAGGGAATTTCCAGAGAGGAAATCCTAATGTCTGGTGCATACTATGAGAAAAAGCTTATGAAAGTTACTTTTTTTTGGCCACAACTCCCAGAATACAGTAGCCAGTATGACTAGTGGACACTGCACTCCAAAAATAACTTTCTGGAGCTCTACTTGATTTTCAGTATATGCAAGAAGTCTGTATACATCGGGCCTGGACAGGAGCACAAGCAGCCAACATGCCAAAACAGAGGCAAATTCTAAAGGAAAAGATCATTCCCGGTGGAAAACAGGCAAGTTTGTGCTCACAAAAGGCTAAAGCAGTGGTTACCTCAATCATGTGGTAGAGAGATTTTTCAAATATCTCCCAAAATTCACGCCGGATGTTGAGCAGATCAATTTCGCTCCTTGAAACAATTATCCTGGTGAGAGTTCGGTCATCTGTACCAACACCCTTGTGAGATTGAAAAACCAGTCAGCGAGACAAGAGAGACAGAGAGAGGCAGGAAGTGGTGGGATTTCCCCTCACATTCCGCTTGCAAAATATTTTGAAGAGATAGTAACAACTACTCAGAACTTAGATACTTTTGTCAACAACCACTAGAATGGGCAAGGGATTGAACAGCAGCTTTAGAGCCTGTTTTGTTCAATTGACACCAGCACAGAGAAGTGGGTTCACAGCAGAGCTGGCACTAGTTTTCTACTGTACCTACTGGTACTTTTATTTTGTGGCTACTTCCCCTTGAATGCTAGATCTAGGATGGGAGAAAGATGCCAAATCTTGCAAGTGAGTGCCACATCTCCTGTTACTACATCTATCTCAACATGTTTTTCTGAACCCACTTCCTTTATCCAAGTAACAAGCTATTTCAGCAGCAGGGTTTTTCTGTTGTTAGGGACATCACTATGGGGCCATAACAACTGGTGTTAAACCACTTCTGAACCTTTCAGAAGCAAGCAAACCAAATGCTCAAGAAATCCCCTTCCTACCTTTTCACCACAAAAAGTTACTGAACTGATTTTTTTTAACCTGACAGCAGAAATCTTTTTTATTACATATTTATACCACCCATATGGGATATTTCCCACTCTGGGCAGTGTACAAACAAATAAACAACAGCAGGAAAATAAAAACAAACAACAAAATAAATCTAATGGCATCTGAAGGCAGCAAGCTCAAGACTGAACAACTAACTTATTGTCACAGGTATGAGATTCTTAAAGGCTTCCTTGAAGAGGAATGTTTTAAGTTGTTTTTTGAACCATGCCATGCATAAATATACATTACCTTCATGGAGTTGTATAGCTTGTTAGCGAAGAAACCTTGTTTATTCTTGACACTCATCACTTCAAAGAAAGGCGGAGGGGAGAGAGAAGAGTACATGGGTCAAAAATTGGCTCTGAGTAAAAGGCTCTCCATGTGACCATCCTTCCCCCAACATTCCAGAGAGACAGTAGATATTTTGGGTCATTTTCTAGTTTGTCTCTATAAATATAGAGTATATTGCCTTTATGAAGCACAGCCACAATCCACAACGGTTTATACCAAAATATCTATTTATTATGGCGTCAACTTTTGTGGACTACATCCCACTTTGCTGTTTTCTGAAGTAACAAGCACATACACAAGCACCTGACTCTCAACGTGAGAGCCCGAAAACTTCAAGGTCAGAAGGAAAGAAAATGCAGAAAAGACTGTTGTGTTATTAATAAAGACTATTAAATAAACACTTGGTAATAACACAGGTATCATTTCACTGGCAAGCTAATTAACATCTGTAGTATGACTGAAAAACAAACACGTTCAAGGCACAGCTATGCTTTGCAGTCTGGGGTCATCCTTGGTAGATGGAGATTTCTAGACACCAGGTTTGCAAGAGAAAGACTATGTACTTCACCCTATTTGGGGGGTGGGGGAGGCAAACAAAGTAGGGAGGGATATATTGACTTAAGTGAGTTTGCTTTATTTGCACAAATTGTTTAAAACTTTTTAACTGGAGTCAAGATTATGTTCGATGTGACAAGGTTTAGCAGATAGGATCCACACACCATAAGAAAGACGTTCATAGGTCTCATTGCCCTACCCATGCAAGAAACACCCACCAATGGCTAAGAAGGCATTCCGCACATCTCCAGACATCCGCTTCTTGATGGCATGGGCCACATCATGATTGGTCATCTTAATGAACTCCTGAAACACTGTGAAGATCAAAGCAAAGAATCAGAACCCTTGTCCTTGACAGAATGGATCTCGGCCTCCATATAATAATAATTTTGTGTCAGAAATTATTCTGGGTTGAAAGGATTTGTGTGGAAGAAACTCCGCTCAAGGAACCCCCAAATGAGGCTCCTTTAATGTCCCCAAGAGCTGGGACAGAGACGGGCATCATGCAGTACCCAGGTCTCAAACTGCTGACTTGACAACCTTCCAGCTAACAAGGTGATCTTCTTAACCACTGAGTCATCGCAGTCGGCTGGAAACAACAGTGGGGCCACAAGTTTCTACAGCACGTTAAAGTTTCCAGGAAAACTCATGCTCTGCCTTCCTTCTGGATTTCAACAATGTGTGAAGCTGGTTTTTTATATCTTAAGTAGAATTGGTATTATTTTTTAAATCAGCTGGTTGCATCAGTGGTCCACTTCTTTTCTTCAAGCTGTGTGTGTGAGAGAGAGAATGAGTGAGAGAGTGAGTGTGTGTGTGTGTGTGTGTGAGAGAGAGAGAGAGAGAAAGAGTGTGTGAGAGAGAGAATGACACTTACACACACACAGACACACACACTCCTTGCTCTCCCTTTACCTCTCCTGAGTTGTGGGTAGCTCTGCGTGCACAAGATGGTCAGGAAACGTGTCTCAAGGGAAGTAGAATCACCACTGGAAACATCAGCCAATTTCTGCAAAAATAAGAATCAAGGCATGTGGGACAAACCACATAGAAAAGAGGTACTGTTGCCTTCCCTTCTCCCAAAAAATAAATAAAAATCTCCTTTTATGTTCAGCCAGCAGAGGTGTAATTTTTTTTAATGTGCTTGCCAAAAATAGTGGTGTACCACTGCAGTGGCTCAAGTGGCTAAGAAGCAGTTTGATTCCCGAGTACTGCAGGACAGAATGAGCTCCCGTCTTTGTCCCAGCTCCTGCCAACCTAGCAGTTCGAAAGCAAGAAATTGCAAGTAGATAAACAGGGACCACTTCGGTGGGAAGGTAAACAGTGCTCCGTGCGCTCCGGTGTCTAGTCATGCCTGTCACATGACCACGGAAACGTCTGCAGAAGCAGATAGCGCTGGCTCTTCGGCTTTGAAACAGAGATGAGCACTGAACTCTAGAGTCGGATACGACTGGCTTTCAAGCAAGGTAAACCTTTACCTTTAACCACATAAGTACTGTGTCACTTTAGGAGGGAGGGATTTAAAAATTTCTTCGTCAATTACAAAAAATTATCAGTAAAATCAAAATCCATTCTTCGTCCACCCTCAGAGTAAATCATGTTATAGAGGAAGGCCTCAGTTTTTAAGTCTTACTACCTGTCTCAAAGAATGTTGTCCCTCTCTAGGGCAAAGACCTAATACCAGTATGCATGTCTAGATAACAATGCTACAGTGGAGTCATAGAGATGAAATCTTGAGAATGCTGAATCTTAGTAGTACATAGTACAGTATTTCTTTAGATCAAACGTATCCTTAGAGAACTGTCAAAGGGCAAAAAAAAAAAAAAAGGACAGGCACTCACCAGGGTTTCAGCCACGACCTGACAACAAAGAGAAAGAGAAAGAGAGAGGAAGGCAATAGGGTAAGAGATGATGCTGTATAAGCCTTCCCTGCAGTTTCACATATAAAATGGGATCATTCTAATGACTACTGAATAATGGAAGCAGAGGAAATTTTTGTTTTTCATTTCACATTCAGAGGCTCAGACTATGTCTTTCAGAGGATGTTAACTGTTTCTAATTAAGTGCCTTTAAAACACAAAACACTCCTAATTTTAGTTTTGTAATAACCTGATCATACAACGATACCAACAATAGGTGTGCATCTGCATGTATGCAATTTGAGAGAAAGAGAAAAAATAAAAAGAAACCAGAGCTTGTCTAGTTCAGGAATTAAAATTAATTTATCAAAATTAATCAAGATGGTGGCTATTATAAAATTAATTGGTTGAACTCACAGTTAGCAACATATTTGTGGATTGTTATTTTAAGTAAGAAATTAGAATTTAATTTAATAAAAATGGCCCCCAATTTAAGCCCCCAATTGTATGAAAATATTTATCATCATTCAGATAAGCTAGTATTTTTGATGTTAAATGATTAAAATATTAAGCTTTTAAATGATTTTTAAAAAAACCTATAACAGACAATGAGTATTTCTTCTTCTTCAAATAAAATAATTCCAAGCTCTGGAACCAACTGTATAAAGGAACATCCACATGGGACAGAGACATGATGTGTACATTACATTTGCTCATTATAAGGCATACATGTGAAGGTCTCTGGCCCAAAGAGCACCCAGTAAAACAGAGGTGAGCTGAGAATAGCCAGGAAGGATGTAGAAAAGGAGAAAGAAGAGTAAGCTCTTAAACTGAGATCAGCAGGAAAAATCTAAATCAGGATAAGACAGAAGATAATACAGATTTTTATGTTTAGCAGAAAAGAAAAGATTAGGGGTATTCAGTGCATAAAAGTGATGTGAGGCAGTACTTCTTGCTGCCTGCCTCAATATCATGATATGCAGTCTTTGCTAGACTCCAATACTATGAGGCTAGGGAAAAGCCCTACCAGCCATAGATGTCTTTTGAAAATTCAGTCTAACAAAAGGGAAGAGTCAGGATCTGCTATGAACTGAGCTACAAGTACATTTAATTTTTTTGCCAGCAGCCTCCATCTCTTTTTCTCTTTCTCTTTTCTCCTGCCCAAGCAACTGCTGCAACAGCAATCAAGAAAAACATGCACAAGGATGCATTCCCTCCCATGGAAACAAAGCTAACAGCATCTCTGTTATCATTCAGAGTTCAGCTAGAGGCATATAAATAAATCCACCTCCTCTTTTCTGGTACACATTTAAGATGGATTACTTAACCAATGTGTATTTTTTAAAAAAAATTACAACTGTCCCATATATAGAAAGCTTTTCATCTCTGAATGTTTTGAGCAATCTGAGTTAGGAAAGCTGGTATAAGATACTGTGCTGTGGAATGCAGATTATGAGAGAGATGACAGAATGGCAATGTTGAGTAAGGTATGTTCTACATATATGTGTGACAGGAGTGGGTGCAAGATTGATCTTTAGTCTTGTCAGACAAAAAAAGAGGAAAATCTCAACACTGGACACAACATTCTCTTCCCCCCTCCCCTCCCCCTGCTCCAAGCAGCAGCCCAGTGCAAACTACAGAGAGCTTCATCTGAAGACCTCAGTAAGGTAGGTAAGCAGTACTAACAACTTGGTTTGAGAGCTCTTCTTCATATATGAAGTGTACTACTGCAGTGTTCCTTATATTATGGCCAGGCCAAACATGCACCCTTCCTTGCTCATAGGCTGATGGCGGCAAAAATGGCGCCTTAGCCAGTTTGTACACAAGGCAAAAACCCCGAGTGGGCATCTTCCATGTCTCTGGTCAACAGAAGATGGAGCAAGCATTGGCAAGTCAGTGGCTTCCAGATACTCTGAGCTACAATTGCTATGATCCCGGGCCATGCCCGTGGCATTTTATGGGAATTGCAGTCTAAGACATCTGGAGGGAGGCAGCTTGTCAGGCCCTAATATAGAGCTAATGATGGTGACAATGACGTTTTACATTTACATCTTTGCCTTTCTATTAGAGAGTGTACGGATAATACATGTCAGTTATCCCACTATCATAGGACTCATTCCACCTTCCAGAAACCTGTACCCATTGAGGAAGCCCACACCACCTTTGTGCTGCTTCAGAGTACCTGAAGTCCTGATTCAGGCTATGATAGGTTTCTATCACTGACTGTTTATGCTTACAAACCAGCCAGATCAGGTAGGACATGCAGCGTGAATTAACTTAATTGTAATGTTGCCAATAATTAAGTAAAGGAACTGGAATTCTCCCACCAACTAAGCTCTATGTAATAAGTACACATCTTCTGTATCAGTCAGGTTTAATTAGATCAGAGGTTCACAACCTATGGCCTGGGGGCTGGATCCAGCCCGTGGTGCCATATAATCTACCCCCGACCTTGCTCCAGTGACCCCTGCAGCCACCACCGGAATCACCGGCAGACTCATTTACGGCTGTGTAAATGCATTTATGACAGCCATAAATGAGTCCGCGGCCACCGTAAATGTGTTTACGACAGCCATGGACATGTTTTATGGCATCAGTCCGGCCCACTCAGATGTCTGAGGGGGTGTGTTCCGGCTTGTGGCTGAAAAATGTTGAGAACCCCTGATTTAGATGAAAAAAATAGAAAAGTTTAGGATCAGGTACAAAATTTAAAAAGGGACATTTTTATTTGCCCCTTTCCCAAAATAAAACAAGAAAGGCAAATCTAGCTATATTCCCTGGCCTGGCCTGGCCAGCTAACAATTTGATTACATTTTAAACTAATTAATATACTGTACCACAAAGTCCAATCTTGAAGAAACTACAGTTAGCCTTACTGAAGCAAGTCAACTTGAGGATTCATTTTATAAAACTGGCTTGTTTTAATGAGCCATAGCCAGGACTTATCATCATTTAGAATTCAGCTCTAATGCTGAACAATGATTATTGGAAAATAGAGGCAAAAACCTCCATCTCTTTCTGACCTCACCAAGGCTGGTCCACCAGAGTGCAACAGGTGAGGAGCAAAGAAATGACCCTGATGCCAGGACATACAAATGCAAACCATAGCTTATAATTAAATTCAAATGCCATCATTACTTTATATGCTTGATTTTAGGGGCAAGCATGTACACAGAACAATGTTAACAAATTGATGATTTCACCTACAGATTTCTAAAATATTCTGACATGTGTCTAATGAACCAGTGCAGTTTTTGGCACCTCTGTGCTTAGCAATCAAATAAGAAAAAGGCCCACTTCTGTTGAATCACCTCAGGAGGTTCCAAAAGAACAAAATGTGTGCCTATGCCAATCACAGGCCTTAGAAAGCTTAAACATTCACCAGAAACCCAACTGATTCTACAAAGGAAGTCTTCTAGTCTATAATGCAAAATTTCTCAACATAACACAGAATAGTAGTGTACATTTGATTAACTATTGCTTTTAAGGAATTCATTTATACACTTAAAGATATTTTTAGCATCATCAGTGGTAAAAATGACCTTTGATAAAGGATTAGAATAGGGTCACTAGAAGCTAGACTTCATAGGATTAGTTTCATTTGTAGAGATAATCTTCCTGTGAGCATATAATGCAGAGAGTGTCCTATCGCATCTAGTAGTAGGTAATAATAATGTCGTGTCAGAGATTACCCTGGGTTGAAAGGGTTTTTAGGGGACACCCAAATGAGGATCCTTTCATGTCCCCAAGTGCAGCTCTCAAGTATCAAACCCCGACCTTCCAGTCTCCAGCTTAGTGTCTTAACCACTAAGCCACTGGGTGAAGCTGCAGGTAATTGCAACTTAAATCAGACCACCAGTCACATGCAGTCTAAGCAATAGGGATGCTTCTCACTGATAGTTCAGAAAGGGCAATACAGCAGCTATTATACTACGGAAAACAATATTCACAAAACTAAACCCTTAAAATTGGAGAGGACTTGAAAGAGGGCACTTTTAGTGGTTGTTCCCAGTCTATCAGATTCTCTGTCCCTTCTTTACAGTCCTGTCAGCAGATGAAAACCTTCCTTTTAAAATTGTCCTTTGATCCGTGGCATTCAGAGTTGTGTTTTTTTTATTAAGGAGTGCAGATTATTTTTTCTCATGTGTTTTAAGACTGTTTTAATTTGCCCTTCTGTGCCACAGGAGGTGACATCTTAAACTTTCTCCAGTGTTAACTGTATTTTAATATCTTAATCTATTGTGATTTTGAATTTATGTAATTTTTAAGCTATTGAACATCAGGCTAAGCACCTGTACTGAAAGAGAGGCATGATGAGGTATGATATAAATAAATTAAGCAAATTAATATATAAACAAATATAGATCTGGCTGGAATACTCATCTTTTTATTTAGCTTTGGAAATCTATATATATAAAACCAAGGTGTGGTCTTGTTTGTCTGGAATCGGCTCACACACCCCTGGATGGATCCCACTGAAACTTCACACACACCTACCTCGGGCATGCGAGAAGGTCACTGTGGGGGTCCCCAGCCTCATGTTGGGGTGCATGGCCCAAAAAAAGAGAAAAGGGGTGTGAACTACAACACCCAGGTGCCTTGAGCAACAACACCCATGGTGCCTTGGGTGATGAAACATCAGTACTGCGCCCATGCGCCATGGAACCCAGGGCCTGGGTGCGGCGTGACTGTTAAAAGCGGCAGCTTGAGTGAATGTGCACGTGCGAGGTCCCTGGTTGCAGGCAGCCTAATGCCACCGCCCAGCTGACCCACAGGCCTCACAGCTCGGGGCCAGGGAAAAGAGGAGCCACTGCACTATCAAGTGGCTGGACAATACTGCCCGGCTGATTCCTGGGCCCCTCCCTTCAGGGCCGGGGAGAAGAGCTGCCACAGAGAATGCGGGCGGCCGCGTCAGTGGAGGCGGAAGGGTCAGGCAGCGACGCGGGCGGACGAGGAAGTGGAAAACCCACAAGCAGAGGGGGCACCGTGAAGGGTACCGGGATGTGCCTGTGAGGCCTGTGTGGGGGTGCGGGTGGTGGAGGAGAAAGACCCTAGCCAGGAAGGTAAGATGGACAGGGAGCAGTGGCTGAGGCAGGGGCCCTCGACCCAGGTGAAGCCGGGTAACCAGCTAGTACTAAAATATATCACTCAGTATGATGAATTATGAAGAACTGCGGTGGCTTAAGTGGTAAAGATGCTGAACTTGATGACTGGAAGGTCAGCAGTTCAAGACCCGAGTACTGCATGGTGAAGTGAGTTCCCATGTCTGTCCCAGCTCCTGCCAACCTAGCAGTTCGAAAGCAAGAAATTGTAAGTAGATAAACAGGGACCACTTCGGTGGGAAGGTAAACAGCGTTCTGTGCACTCCAGTGTTGAGGCATGCCTGCCACATGTCCACGGAAATGTTTGCAGACACAGACAGCGCTGGCTCTTTGGCTATAAACAGAGATGAGCACTGAACCCTAGAGTAGGATACGACTGGCTTTCAAGCAAGGGTGACCTTTACCTTTACCTATGATGAATTATAGGTTAGAAACAGAGCTCTGAAACCTTTTTTTTTAAAAAAAACTTTTTAATATATCTGAAGCTACAGACACATGATTTAATATAGAGTGCAGGAGATTGGTTCAAGCACAGAGAAAATCTAGTTGGTATCAATTTCTTCTAAGCGACTAGCTAGGAAAAAAGTGTATTTCTTACCTGGGCATCAGCATGAGCTTTTGAAAAGTCTTCTCCTCCTTCATCACGAGCCCCCTGGGTTTAAACATTAAAAACAATAACTCTAGGAGCAGAAAGGGTTTGTATCACTGGACAGCTGGGCTCAAGACATTCTGCTGCCTGAAGCAAAGGAAAATATGTCCCCTCTCTCTGCAGTCACACCATATAGAAGCAAAGCAGCCTGGCAACTGAATCAGTGAAGATTGTTAATGATTTAGGAGTGTAGGACAGGAGTCATAATTCTGTCCTCCAACAGAGTGGAATAGCCAGAGATTTCAAGAGGAATGGTTAAGTGGCTGTCACTGATGTTTCCCTTTGCACTTGCTGCTTGAGAGAGTTGTCTCACTCTACCACTCTACTCACTCTACCAAAAAACTCTCCACCATTGGGTTTAAGCATTTAGAAAAGCCACAGCATCAAAAGCTAGATTACCTGGGTAGCAGCACATACCCTAAACCTTCTTTTCTGTTCCACTGATGAGCATGAGTCAGCTCCTGTTACAATTGCTTGCAATGTCCTGGAGCAATGCCGTGTTGCAATGTCCTGGAGTAATGCTATGGACCACTAAGATGGCTACTGTCTAGCATTTTAAGCAACAGCCAATTACTACTAACACTACTGCCACCATCTTAGCCCCATGGGATCCATCTTCCTGTCCAGCCCCTTTTTGTTGTTGTTGTTGTTCAGTCGCACAGTCGATTCCGACCCTTTGCGACCCTATGGACCATCGTTCTCCAGGCGCTTCTGTCCTCCACCATCCCCCTCAGTCCTCCCAGTTTTGTGCCCATTGTGTCTACAATACCATCTATCCATCTCATCCTTGGCCTCCCCCTTCTTCTTTTGCCCTCCACCTTTCCCAACATCACGGCCTTCTCAAGTGAATCCTCCCTTCTCATTTGATGCCCAAAGTACTTTAGCCTCATCTTTACTATTTGACCTTCCAATGAGCAGTCAGTGTTGATTTCTTCTAAGATTGACCTATTTGTTCTCCTCGCTGTCCAAGGTACCCTCAAAACTCTCCTCCAACACCACATTTCAAAGGCATCTATTCTTCTGCGTTCAGCTTTCCTAATTGTCCAGCTCTCACATCCGTACATTACCACTGGGAATACCATTGCTTTGACTATTCTAATTTTTGTTTTCAAGGTGATGTCTCTGCTTTTCACTATGTTCCCCAGGTTTCTCATGGCTTGTCTCCCTAGAATCAGCCGCCTCTTTATTTCATGGCTGCAATCTCCATCTGCAGTGATCTTAGATCCTAAGAAAGTAAACTCTGTCACTGCTTCTACTTCTTCCCCGTCTATTTTCCAGGAACTGATCGGGCCTGTTGCCATTATCTTGGTTTTCTTGATATTGAGTCTCAAGCCAGCTTTTGCACTCTCTTCCATTTTAAGCAACAGCCAATTACTACTAACACTACTGCCACCATCTTAGCCCCATGGGATCCATCTTCCTGTCCAGCCCCTACATTCAATCAATAATAACAACAGGGTAATCAGACTGTCAACATTAAGGGGTTCACCAGCAAGGAGTAACTGTTCACATGGGAAGCTCAAATGTCAGGAGTACAATACAGAACCAAGTGTGCTTAAGCTACTGATTTAAATCGGACTGAAGGACACAAGCATCTGTTGCAATGTGGCCAACATCTATAATGACATACAAATTGCCCCAAAACACAAATTGTAACAGCTATACAGTGGAACTCCATACAGCAATGAAATCGTACAAGTAGTCCTTTTTTAAAAAAAAATGTATAGTACAACAATTATCATTGTTGTACGATACAATTTTTTTTTAAAAAGGCAAAAGCCGGGTGGCATTGGGGTGGCGTTGGGAAGCCTTCCCCTGCCCCCTAGCCCCTTTGTGAACTGGCAGCACTGGGCTGTTTTCCTCCTGGGAAGTGCGTTCCCAGGGGGAGAGCAGCCCAGCACTGTTAACGAAACAGATTTCCTCTGGTGCCCTTACGGAAACAGCAGGGGGACCACCAGGAATCCCATTTGCTCACAGCACAGGGGGGCCTTGGGCAGAAGTGTTTTTTTCCCTTGGAAAGTGCTTCTCCGGCCCAAGGTCCCCCTGCGCTGTGAGCAAAACAGATTCTCGCTGGTCCCCATTGTTTGCACAAGGGGACTAGCGAGAATCCCTTTTGCCCACATCGCAGGGGGGCCTTGGGCTGGAAAAGCGCTTTCCAAGGGGTAAAGCGCTTCTCCGACCTAAGGCCCCCTTGCGCTGTGAGCAAAATGGATTCTCGCTGGTCTCCCTGTTGTTTGTGCAAGGGGATGAGAGAATCCCTCTCGCTAACAGCTTTTAAAAGATGGTACTAGGAGCTTTTGTTCTACAACAAAGGTGGCTAGGAAAGCTTATCAAAGGAACAATTATTACCGTAGCCAGAGAAATAAGGATCCGTTTGAAATGACCTGAAGTGTCAGAACTCAGTGCATCTTCCAAAGAAGTATTATAGGCTGCAAAAAAAGAAGTGGGTAAGGAGTGAGAGAGAAACATATTTCATATTGCAGACACTAGAAAAATATATATAAAAAAACTGATGGCCATCCTTTGTCAAAGTGCCTTCTCCATGCATTTAGCTTTGTTCACTATGATTCCTTACTTGCTTATAAAATGACTTCTCTAGGGAGTGTTGCATAAACGAGATCTGATGTATCAACAAAGACTCTTTGTCAATTTGCACTTGGATGATTTACAATTTTATGACATAAATGTCTCCCACTTTAGCAAGTAATATGCCAACACTGCATTAAGGGAGACAGTAAAAGTCTTCATATGCAACATGTGGGCAAGACAACCATGTTACCATGGTTCATGCAGAATATATACACATAATGGGAAGTATTTTCAAGCCTCTGTTCTGGAGTTAAACAGATATAGGCTGTGGGCTCTGGAAACTGCTGTTACGGTTCAAGGAAGGATCCTGTATCACAACAGATATATCCTCTTATTATTGTGTTGTCGTTATTCAACACTGCATATTATAGTGCCTATATCCCATCTCCCTCAATGATGAGCAACTAATGAGTGTTTCTCTGGTACACATTTTCACCATGTTCTGCCAATCCCATGTTAAGAAGCCTGGACAGCTTCTGACAGCATAACATATTTAAAATCACTCTTTTATTTCAAAAAAAAAAGACAAAAAAAGACAAAAAATAACAAAAATACTGTGGTTCGTTATGGACTAATTACCTTGGATACCTTGGAGTCATTATTCAGCGAGGAGTCACCACATTGGTAGACGTCTCTGCGATGACGCTCCACACATGCAAATGGACTTGAGAAATCAAGTCCATCTGCATGCGGTTCTTTAGCCATTTGGATATCACATCACCAACTGGCTAGGCAGACCATGACATGTGCCCTCCGCTTTCATCTGGCCCAACAACTAATTGCTATATTTTAATATGAGCTTTTATAGATGACGCCTGTGTGGATGGAGCTTTTGTGGATCAAGCTATATTTTTTGTGAGCTTTCGTGTCTTAGCTTTGAGTCTTAGGAGTAGGCTTCATCCACAAAAGCTCACATTAAAGTACAGCAGCTAGTTTAAGGGATTTTGTTTGTGTTTTTATCAATTTATCTTTTTTTAACTTTCATTTTGTTTTATTAATATGCTTGTACAACTAACATGGCTGCCAGTTCAAAAATGTAACCTTTTTTCTTGGAAAAAAGGAAAGACTACCACAATTTCTACACTCAGGTCAGTATCCTATTCCGCCTATTCATGCAGAACTCAAACCGCACAGGCTGCTAAGGCACTCTGATACGGTGCTGGCTATGTTTCGACTCTGTGCATGGGTACATATTGAACATGGGACTGGTCTTCATGTTTCTAGGATACCAATGATGAGCAGTTCTCTGATCTTGCAGTGCTCCTGTTCCCATTTCAATCTTAAAAACAACCCCATATCTCAAAAACACTTTACCTTCTTTATATGCTGCATTAATTGCATGGATTTCCTGGTTGGTTCGAGTGGCCAGGATTTCAATGAGAATACCTTCATCAGTTCCAGCACCCTGAAATGTCAAAAGGATGTTTAACTATTCATCCTTTGATGATGCTACTTTAGAGTACTTGAGTGTTTCTATATAGGTATACTGCCAGATACAAGACATTATATTGAGGTGTTTTTTTTAAAAAATATATTATTTTCAAAATAAACAAAGGAAAACATCATGCAAAAATGTTTTTTAAAAAACCCAGAAAAATCTTAACAAACTTATGTAAAATGCTACATGCACCCACGACCAGTGGGACTTTATTAACTTTCATTTAACTATTTATCATTAAATTTTATTTACCACATTTTTCAGACCATGAGACGCATCTGACCATAAGACACACCCAGTTTTTAAAGCAGGAAAACAAGAAAAAATATTCTAAACCAAATAGTAGTGTATTTGCACCACCAACCAGTGGTGGCGCTGCAGGGGAAATGGGCGGGCAGGCCAATTGCACTGAGGCAGGAAGCGATGCTCTAATCTAGCCTCTTGCTCTCCCTGCAACCAGGAGGCATGGCTTCCCCCTCCATTTTGACTACATGGAGCAGGGACAAAGGCAAGAAAGGCAAATTAAACCCTTTCTTTTTATGTACAGGTTTGGTTTCCCACATTGGGAACATACAAGCAGAAAAGCTTTAGAATACCGTACAAGAAATTGATTTCCAATGCATTTAAATGGGAAATTGCGATTTGCGTCCTCTTGTGGCCACCTGTGGTAATGGTCCGCCAAATATATGTTTTTCTTTCCCCTGCCCCAGAACAGTTGTGGCTGCCGCGGTGGAGGGCTTCGGCGAGCCGCGTCTGTTGTAAAATATCTTTTACAACAGCCTTGCGGGACAGCATTTGGACTATAAGACGCACCCTCATTTCCCTCCCCACTTTATTTTTTTTTTTGGGGGGGGTGCGTCTTATGGTCCAAAAATATGGTATATACTTGTCCCTTCATTCCAGAAAGATAAAAGATCTTGCTCTGGTCTTACTCCTTTCCCTTTCACTTTAATCTATAAATTCTTCCCATATTTTTCTAAAGTCAGCTTTTAATTAATCTCTTTTTTAGTAAGGCATTATATATGTACTAAAGTACAGTATGTTGATCTCCAGGTATATCTTTGGATCTCTCAAAAACATTTAAGAAGAAAATCACATACCACCATGGCTTTCTTCAGCTGTTTGGCATCATACTGTGCTGGAGTCATCATTAGTCCAAGGATAACCTTTGCCAAGGGTCCTGATATTTCAGATTTCATATCTGCTATCAGATCCTGTTATAGGAAACATTCATGAAGAAAGGGTGATAACTCTGAAAACTTGAAGAGGTGTTTCCAAGTGGGCTGGCTGCTAAAGACACTTTGAAGAGCAGCCCTAGGCTGGGGCTCTTTTTCCATTTTTTAAAAAACAAAAAATGATTTTTTTTAAATGTAGTCTTCAGAGTAAGCCTACAAATATAAGGCACTAGAATGTGCTGTATACTACAAGGGATACATACTTCATATTCTCTTCTGATTGTTTGCTAGAATAACCTTGCTTTGCAATACGGAGGAATCTTCACTGAAGAGTAATTCTTTGGCTTATAAGCATATGATGTGGTGGGGTATTTATTATCAGAGTGAAAGTTACATTCTGTTTTGGGGATTAATTCATGGAAAGAAGGAAGGGCAGCCCTTTCGCTTTGGAATGTCTTCCTCAATGTAAACACTAGATCAGGGGTTCCCAACCTTTTCAAGCCAGGGGCCGGGTCACACTCTCTCAGTCAGCTTCAAGGGCTGGATGGACATTTTGCCCTGTCTGCACAATGGGAGTGGCCATTTTGTCTCAACAGTTTCAATGGGGTGGCCATTTTGTTTCTCGAATGCCCTTGGAGGGGTGGCGGGGCCACATGAAATGGTGCCGCAGGTTGGGTCTGTCCCATGGGCTTTAGGTTGGAAACCCCTACAGCAGATGAAGCAAAAAAAGTCTGAAAGTACTTATTTCCATCAGAAAAGACATAGGAAAAAGTAGTTGGCTTGTCCTTCTTCTCCAAGTCATATTTATCATGATCCCATTTCAAACCTGCCCCCACCCCAATTCTGTATAGCTGTTTTATCTGTTTTACAAGAAACAAATCAAAATGTGAAAGGGACGTTTACGTCAAAGGAGCAGCAAATGAAACAAGTGTGCATGGGTCTGTACATGTGAGCAGAGGGATAAATGGGACCAGGTGTGTGTAGAAACTGATAATGCTAATTACCCGTCCGTAATGAGACTTGTATGCCTGGATAATTTCTTGCCTCTGGGCATTACTCCGCTGTGTGACAACCTCAATGATGGCATCTTCATCCGTGCCTGAAAGCCCAACATAAAGGAACTGTGACTCACCCTGGTTTAAACAACTCATGAGACTTGGCTCTAGACAAAATATTTAGATCGGACTCCCACACTCCCTTGGGACAAACACACTGACACAGCACCAGTGGGAGGAAAGCTGCTCACATAGAATCCAGTTGGGCTTGGGCGGATTCACAGGCTGTTGAGTTTGGCCATGCACACAAAAATAAAGTTTAACCATCCTCACAGCAACCATCTTCTGAGTGTATGTGGGTGCAATATATGGCACTCAATATTCTATTTGTGGGACTGCAGTAGCTCAAGTGGCTAAGATGCTGACTGGAAGGCAGTAGGTCAGCAGTTCAATTCCCAAGTACAGCAGGACAGAATGAGCTCCCGTCTTTGTCCCAGCTCCTGCCAACCTAGCAGTTCAAAAGCAAGAAATTGCAAGTAGATAAATAGGGACCACTTTGGTGGGAAAGTAAACAGCGTTCTGTGCGCTCTGGTGTCTAGTCATGCCTGCCACATGACCACGGCAATGTCTGTAGAAGCAGACAGTGCTGGCTCTTTGGCTTTGAAACAGAGATGAGCACTGAACCCTAGAGTCGGATACGACTGGCTTCCGAGCAAGGGAAACATTAACCTTTACCTATTCGGTTTGAGTCAACCTCATTCTGGAGTAAGTAAAATCATCTGTTTTTTAGGCTGTTGAATTTTGCTAGGTATGCATCCTGGGCAATGTGACTTGTAATGGCTAATTAGTGTACTCATTTCAAATAGCAGTACTTATTGCTGAATATTAAGCTTAAATGCAATTTTCCACATGTTCCTCCCTTCTTAATTTCTTCCTCAAACTATAGCGGAAATAGCTGACGGGGGTGCCATCTATTGGACATCAGTGGAAGCAACAGTTGTAGAAATTTCATTTAGTAATGAACCATTAAGATACATGGGGCAAAAAACCTCCATCTCAACCTTGAAGTAAAGATAGAAAGCTCTCCCTTAGGGTCAAATTAGACAAGACACTGATTCTGTATATAGAACCAATTCATCATTCCACAGAAAAGACAGCCTTGTTTATTCAAAATCAAGCAGTGCCTCACTCTACAAAAATAATTTCCTTCTGGTCTGCAACTGGCCAGATGGGAGATAGCACTGCTTTGTTTGCCAATCATCTCAGGCATGTATCACAGCAAGATCGGTACTTTTGAAAAGTTAATATAAAAGGAGGAAATAGACTTTTGCCTTAACGTGTGATCTGACCCGTAGAGTTTAGAGCACCTTCACTACAGTACAATGTAATGGAGATGGAGCACTTACAACAAGTATGACTTGTATCCAATGAGCCAGAATATCACCCCCTGTTAGAGGTCTTTTCTTTCCCCCAATCTCCAGCTCAAGGAAAGGAAGGGAGGACATATATATTTTGGGAAATCAAACCACATGTCCCCTTGTCAGGCATTTTGTGGCTCACCACAACTGCTCCTACAAAGCAGCTTCTATTTGCTGCTGCACAGAAACAAGGAGTTTTTCTTTTCATCATGCAGCTGTGCACCTGGATTTCTGCAGTGCAGAGACCAAATACAAATCACTCCTATAAAACAACTATTCCCATTTTTAAACAGCCTATTAGCACTTTCAAAAGCAGGAGGGTGGACAGCAGTAATGCACTGATAATAATATAGTAAGGCTGTAGTGTCAACCTGCTCATTGCAAGACAGCCTCTGAAATATTTTTGAAGTTTCCAGGAAGGGAATTATGTACCTTTTTACTGTTTGTTAACTGCCCAGAGTGGGATACCACCAGAATGGGCAGTAAAGAAATACAATAAATAAAATAAAAATACTAGACAGACTTGCTTAAAGGATGCAGATTAATGTAACCTTAGGTCAGTTTACTGGATTCAGAAATGGGAAGACTTAAGGCAATGATGGCAAACCTTGGCACTCCAGATGTTCTTGGGCTTCAAATACCAGAAGCCCAAGCACCCTGTGAATCCACATGAATGGGTACGGGCACATTTTACTTCCGCTTCCGGGAACGACGGTGGCAGTGCGGGCCGAATGAATTGCAGTAAACCCATTTGTGTGGATTCATGGGGTGCTTGGGCTTCTGGGCTTTGAAGCCCAAGAACATCTGGAGTGGCAAGGTTCGCCATCACGGACTTAGGGTGTTTCCAGATGGAGTTTTGATTTGGCAGTCACTGTATATGAAACATAAGAGTTACACAGAGCATCATCATCCGTTTTGTAATTCTTGTACTTCCCCACTGCTGTTTCCGTCCCTTTTTACTGCATTTTTGGAGGAGGAGCAAAGCAACATATGCACAATGCCTTTTGACTAGTAGCTCTAGGGAGCTTTCCATTAGAAGTGTCCTAATTTAGTGGCTGAAATATTCTAGTTCTGCTAGAAAGTGCAGAGTTTTAAATAAGTGTTTGATACCTGCCCCACTAAAGTTTGAAGCAGCAGTAGAAAACATTGAAGGGGGAGAGGTTGAGAACAGTCCTTCAATGAGGAGGCTGACACCACAGCTGTAACATTTCTGTAATTGTATGACATCTCAACTATCTAAACTACAGGACATGCGTGCATTTGATAACATCCCTATTATCTCTTACTCTGAGCAAATATTCACCAATTGTTCAAAATTTAAGGAAATGCCTGTCTTTCACTGTTCTTACCTTAAGCAGGAAAATACAGTACAGAATCCAGCTGGTAAGCAGCAAGGCAAAGATTTTGCTCGCCCAAAGCTAGTTTCTTGGCTTGCACATTTAAATTTTATGAGCATAACTCACTTCAACTCACCCTTTTAATGAATTCTATCATCTCAGAATTCTGGCATGCACAGCTATTTGACCAGAACTAGTAAAGGATCAAGGCAGGAGAAATTACCAGTAGTTGCTTCTTGTGACCGATTAGAATGTTTATTCATGAAAAGATTTACTTGGGTGTCAACACTCTAACCTGCTTCATGATGCAGCTAGATTGACTGGGGCAATGCTTCCTAGAAGTATTTATTCACATAAGATAAATTTTACACAGCACCTTTCAAAGCAGGAACTGCTGGCTTTATTGGGACAAAACCTAGAAATAGAATGCTAACATTTTCCAAGTTGAAATGGATAACAGAGTGCAAAAATCCCTACCTTCATGTGCTTATGGAACGAAAAAGAAGGGAGATGGAATAAGCTGATGAAGAATTGAATGCTTTTAGAAAATTATAGGTAGGAAAACCTAGAGCCCCTGTGGTGTAGTGGTTAACTGTAGTCAAATGTCTGTTCATGATCTGAGTTTGATCCTGAAGTCCTCAAGGATGACTCATTCTTCTATCTTTCCAAGGTTGTTAAAATGAGTAGCCAGCATGTTGGGGGCAAATGACAGTTTGATAATTACTTTGTGAACTACCCAGAGAGTGCACTATGGGGTAGTATATTAAGTGGAATCAGAAACAACCACAACTTCATCTGCCTCAAAAAAGAAATTTGACTTAAACTATTTAAAAACATTTTTTTCTCATGCATTTAGAAACACAATTTTTCTACATGACCAGAGGGAGATGTTTGTCATATACAAAAGGGTTCACATACCTAGTCCTTTCATTGCTTTCCTTAGCACTTTTGCATCGGCATCGGCATTGAAATTGGCAGCCGGACGAATGGTTCCTTTCAACTACAGAAGCAAGAAAAGAAATTTTAATTGGAACTCTACCTACTCTTGTGAGGAGATGGAAGAAGAGAGCGAGAGAGTGGCAAAGAGAAAGCCAAGTTAAAGGCAAAGCAGTTATTAAGGACAAAGCAAGCTGGGAAGTTACCAGTGGTGTCGTGGTGACTTTTGAAGTGGAGTCACTCTCCATTATAGTTCCCATAGTCAGGCCACAAGGAGAGCCCTAAAAAGCTAGCAGCTGTGCTGTTCCATATAAACAAACCAGTTTCGATGTCAACAGGAGCAAGTATTTTGTAAAGTGAACTCCATACAAGTCATCAAAAAGCATTTGGCACTACAGCAGAGATAGCTCACTTGCTGTTGTGAAAATCTTTATTCTCCCCAACAGTGCTGCAGTTAAACTCTGAGAAAAAAAGGAGCTAGAAAAGGCTGGCAGGTGATGCTTGATAGTCAAAACCTCTTAGCTCTGGCTCCACTGCACCACTGGAAGTTACAACTGTCTTGATTACAAAAGAAAAAGAAAACCAGGCAAGCCAGAAAATAACATGTCAAAATCATGTTAAAGAAGTCCCCTGCAAAGGCAGTAGTGCATTTAAAAGAAAAGCAAGGTGAATAGATGCAAAGAAAGGGGATTCAGGTGGATTTCATCCCATGCATCTCCCAAATTGGAGACAGAAAAGGCTGTTTATGACTTTCAATGGCATTTCAGGGACTCAAAACATTTTCTGATCTATTTTGAACATTTGTTCAGTCTTGTGGCTAACATCTCCATGAGCCAACAATCAGGTCTTTTTAACACAGGCTCTCCAACAGCCTCACATGCACAAGAACTAGGGTGAGTTTAGACAGTCTGGTTCAGTGATGACAACTATCACAACATCTTATTCCCTCCAAGTTTGCTTTCGATTCAGACACTTATCTGATATGATGATAAGACATAACAGCAGATAGGCATGGGGCTTTCATATTTCTTGGACTTCAGGTCCCAGAATTCACCGGGAATTCCCTCCACCAGAATGTGAGTTTATTTAGCTGAGATCAATACAATCTATGTGCCTGATAGGGGGTTTGCAGGATGCTTCTCAAAACAACAATGATCAGTCCTCTTATCCCCTGCATCTTCCACAGAGTTTATCCACTCCAACCCATTTCATCTTTGTTCCCCACTGGAACATACTGGCTGTTTATGGAAGAGGGTCAAGAGTCAAAACTCAAATCTGAGTAATTGAAAACTCTTGTGATGACATTGATTTTTTGGCCATTGATTTCTAAAGCCTCTAGAACTGTGGCTGAGGGAATTCCTAGTGAATTCTGAGGGCTGAAGTCCAAAAAATATGGAAGTCATATGCCTAATAGCAGGTTGACTTATTAAAGTCATCCAGTGATGAGTAGATGCTCAATCTCCTGAATATTTTAGAGAACACCCTAAATATTTACTCAAAAACTGATTTTATACATTGTAACCTTCCTTTATTGTATTTTTGCAATTTCATCATATTTTAAGATTGATTTTAATTGCTGTTAATTGTAAAAAGTGAGGCTGGATTCTATTCATAGTCCTAACTATAACAGATATCACTGAACAAATGGGATTTTCATATCAGGAGACTCATAATTCAGCAACCAGTTTACTCTTGTTAGGATTACCAAATGGATTTAGTCTTAGACAAGCAAAATATGTTTTTATATTAAATAGATATAATAAAACACAATGAAGTGTTTCCTTTGGTCCAACGAGCATTGAATTAAAGTAGGATCCATGGCACACTTTGAGCTATGCTCCACCATTACACAACGGCTCACAAGGCTGCTGTAGACTTAGAACAAGGGTGGCCAACCTACGGCCTGAGGGCTGGACCCGGCCAGCGGCACCAATTCCCCTAGCTCGTGGTGACTATCCTACCACCACCACCACCAGAAATACCAAAAATGTGCTGGAAACATGCCACCCTCACTCCCGCCGCCATTGCTGCCACAGGAAGCAGCGCAAGTGGCAAAAACAGCCAAAGACATGCTGTAAATGCACCTGCGGGAGGAACCACACCTACGGCACACTGTCTGAGGAGGCGTCACCCAGCCCACAAAAGGTTGGCCACCCCTGACTTAGGATAACCCTAGACCAGTGATGCACTGAAGCAGGTCCTGTCCTGTTCGGGAGAACCGGTAGCGGAAATTCCCCCAGGCCCCACCCACCTGGGAAGCCACACCCACCTCCATAGCCCATTGTGTTGGCTATGCCCACAGATTTGGCCATGCCCACAGATTTGGCCATGCCCACAGAGGTGGTAGTAAAAAATTTTTGGAGTGCATCACTGCCCTAGACCAGTGGTTCCCAACGTGGGGCACATGCCCCACAGGGGGGGGGGGCTTCAATTCCCAGAAGCCTAAGTCAGTTCAGTGCTTTGGGAAATGTCTTAGGCTTCTGAGAATTGAAGTCCAAAACCCAAAAGTTGGGAAACACTGCCCTTCTTAGACAATTCATATAGGTAGCTGAAACAATTTTTCTTCACTCAGTTGTTTATTCCCCTTTACCAGGAAGTCATCATGCCAAAGCGTACAAGAATATTAAAGGGTTAGTTCATAAGCCCGCAGAAACAAAAAAGAAGTTCTCTAAGAAGCTGTATTTGTTAAGAATGCATTTTGAAAACCGTTTTGGCCAGAGCAGTGGCAACCCACTGAACTGGAGAGGTGGCCAAGAGGCCCAGAAGGAAGGGATCAGCAGCCCGCAGGGTGAAGCAGCTGTGGGTTCAAGCCAGCAAGGCACACACGGAGAAGGGAGGGAGGGTTCTGACCTCTAGTTTGGCCACTGCGCTAAGTTCCCACATCTGAAAGGCCACCTGTGCAGCTTCAGGGAAGAACTCACCTGCGGCACTGAAATGGGGTTGGGGAATAGGAGGACACAAGGCCTGTGAACTTGTGAAGACGACATGTGAATGCATGAGAACATGGGCCCTGCACAAATCCAATTGTGCCCCTGTTGCCCCTCCCCCTTTTCAACTCCACAAAATTCAACAGCATCACATGCCCCACTTCAGACACGACAAACCTAAAAGCATTCAGAGGAGACACAAATGGGCTCTGCAGCAACTCTGCTGCAGCTTTGACTGCTACATCCTTCCCAAAAGGAGTATAATTATGCTCCACTAAAAATGGCTATAGAGCTTCATGCATGTGGGAACAAAACTAATTTAGATATTCAACAAATACACACAAGATGGTGGCAAAAGGGGAGGGGTAGTTATAGTAGCATCACCATTTCCCTCCAAGCTGAAGGTTTGTGGGCATTTTCTAGATGCTGAACTCGCTGACTGGAAGGTCGGAGTTCGATTCCCAAGCACTGCATGATGGACTGTCCCAGCTCCTCCCAAACTAGCAGTTTTGAAAGCAAGAAATTGCAAGTAGATAAATAGGGACCACTTTGGTGGGATGGTAAACATGCACTCTGGTGTTTAGTCATGCCTGCCACATGTCCACAGAAATGTCTGCAAATGCAGATAGCACTGGCTTTTTGGCTGCAAACAGAGATGAGCATTGAATCCTAGATTCGGATACGGCTGGCTTTGGAGCAAGTGTGACCTTTACCTCTCACTTGAAAGTTAATCTGGATCACCCACTTTAACTAGTCACGGTCTTGTAAACCAACCACACAAATGTTATTAGTTACTATTTTTTATTGACCTTCAAAATTCACTGTCTAGCAGTGAAAGAGGGATGGAGTGTTCCATCCCTCTGGCCACAACCCACTGCATTTATAACTTTTCCTTGGAGGCAGAAGAGGAGACTCCTTGGTTTCTATGGTGGTAATAGAGGAAGGGGCACAACACTTTAGCAGAGCTTCTCTCCCTCCCCCCCCCATGTAAATTGCACATTTGGCTCCTCAATGTGTATTTGAACTACAAAGTGAGAAGGAAAAGATTCATGTCCCTATCCCAAGCTTAGGGCTCTCATTCAGGTCAAGGCCCCTCATTCCCTGTTTTCAGAAAGAAGAAAATCTGACTTAGCTTATCCTACTATTGTGGAAATGTATTTTTGTGATCCAAGTATATTTCTCAATGTGTATCTCTACTTCTGTCACATTCTATGTGACCCACAACCAGAACAGATTTGAGAGGGCATCCTGGGTCCTGCCTCCTGGCCAGGGTTCAAAAGGCGCAGCCACGGCAAGACTTTTGCTGCCACCCTTGACTCACCTACAGCCAGGACGGAGGGGCCACCATGGCAATGGGCTCCACCACCACCTCCTCCACTGGTGTCCTGGGCCCTGCCTCCTGGCCGGGGCTCAAAAGGTGCGGCCACAGCAGGACTTTCACCACCGCTGTGGCAACAGGCTCCAGGACCACCATCACCACCACCGGTGTCCTGGGCCCCACCCCCTGGCCGGGGCTCAAAAAGACCACAGTGGTGGTGGGTGGTAGGACTTTGCTGCCCCCCTGGACTTATTTGCGGCTGAGGCAGAGAGGCCGCTGCAGTATTGTGATGTGGTATTGTTTTCTATTAATATATTGTCTGGACTGAATATTGTATAATCCTATTGTACTGCCATTTGTATTGCCATTTTTATTGTATTGCTATTTTTTGCTGCATTGTATTGCTGTATTTTATTGTATTGCAATGTTTGATTTGTTGTGAGCTACCCTGAGTCGGCATATGCTGAGTGGGCGGCATACAAATCAAATGAATGAATGAATGGATGTGGCAGAAAGCAGAGATCACAAAAGTTACTTTTTAAACCACAGCTCAAAAAATCCTTATTATCCTCCTTCGCCACCCAACCAAAAAAAAGGCACAGTGCAGTTGTTTTAAAATGAATAGTAGGGCTTACTCATCATCTCCTCCACATAGCTTCAGAAGCGCTTTTTTATATTCGCCAGATGTGTCACTCTGCAAGGAAAAGAGAAAAGGTCGAAAATAAACATCTTCAGATAATCAACTATTGCAGACAAACCACCAGGAGAAAACACTCGCCGTTTCCCAAATTAGGTGGCCTAAATTGTCAAACCTATTTCCTATCCCCAAGGCAAATCAAGGGACCTGCATCTTAGGTCAACAGTTATTCAATCCCTCTGTCTTCTCTAGTCAAGCATTTTGCCTGAAATCACAGACGGTTCCAATTGTGGTGGAAGACATAAACTGCATGCATAAAAACTTTGTCCTCTTCCTTACCCGACTTAGAAGCTGCTCAGACATTTAAATGTTTAGCATGAAGATTGTCAGAGCAGCCCTGTAAGCACAGTCAGCTGAATGCATTGCAGGCTTCTCTGCAGACATTTGCTCAGTACCATATGTCTTCATCACAACCCACTCCCAGGGCAGTCACTCGCTAGTTACCTCAATCATGTGGTGCAGAGACTTCTCATATTTAGTCCTGAATATCTCTCGGATGTCCAGCATGTCAATCTCACTGCGAGACACCATGATCCGAATCAGTGTGTTGTCCTTTGTCCCCAAACCCTACAGCAGATCAGCATGGGTCATTAGATTGTATAACACTTATCTGGGCTTTCTTGAAGATATTACATGAAAACATAAACAGAAAGGGCATGTGAACATCCATCTGAATAGCATCACCAACTAGCTTATTCTGAGCTAGTGGGTAAAATTTAGCCATTCACACACAAAACACTTTGAATTCCTTCCTATGAAACATCACTTTTTGGTTATTTGAAAATGTGTTAGTTTCTCATGTACTTACATCGGAGGTGGAGTGGTCAATTGGTGCCCCACATACAAGCAGAGATGGAGAACATGTAGCCTTCCACATGTTTCTGGACAGCAATTCCTATCATCTCTCACTATTGCAGTCCAATCCCCATCAGTCCTGTGAAGCAACACGCGTCTCATACCTAACAGGACTCTGAGAACTGCTGTGCTCTGGCAATCTCAGTCTATTGTGACAGCCTAACCTTCTTCACACAAGCTAAGACTGCAATATTCCAAACAATTCTGCATCCCTTCCCACTTACTCAGAATGTCTTGGTATCACTACCAGAAAAAAATGTCGCTTATTACAGCTGATCTCTAGCATGTACAGATTTATTAGAAAGTGCTTTCTTCTATTAGCTATATTATTAATACAATTTCAAAAACCACACCGGAGTTATCACCTCAAAGTTCAGAAAGTTACAGAGACACACTGAGAGTAGAAGTGCTAGACTCATCTTACTTCTAATTAAGATGCAAGACTTTTATTTCTAACTATGTGGAAGCTTACAAAAGGCCGTGGCAGCAGCAGGACTTTGCCGCCACCCTTGGACTTCTGCAGCAGGAACAGAGAGGCACCAGGACCACCAACGGGCACCAGGACCACCACCACTGCCAGCGTCCTGATCCCCGCCCCTGCCCGGGGTTCAAAAGGCCACGGCCGCATCAGGACTTCGCCACCGCCCTTGGACTTCTGCGTCCGGGATAGAGAGGGTGCCGCGGCAACGGATACCAGGACCACCACTGGTGTCCTGGGCCCCGCCCCTGGCCGGGGCTCAAAAGGCCGCAGCGGTGGCAGGAATTTGCCACCACCCTCAGACTTCTGCAGCTGGGATGGAGAGGCCGGGATGGAGAGGATGCCGCGGCAATGGGCTCCAGGACCACCTCCACCACTGGTGACCTGGGCCCCACTCAAAAGTCCATGGCCGTGGCGGGAGGTAGGACTTTGCTCCCCCCCGACTTACTTGCGGCTGGGGCAGAGAGGCCACTGCAGTATTGTGACGTGGTATTGTTTCCATTGATATATTATCTGGCTTGAATATTGTATAATCTTATTGTATTGTCATTTTTATTTGTATTGTTACTTATTGCATTGTTATATTTTATTGTATTGCTACATTTTATTATATTGCAATGTTTGATTTGTTGTGAGCCACCCTGAGTCGGCTTATGCTGATTGGGCGGCATACAAATTGAATAAATCAATCAATCAATGTTGGAACATAATCTTGTTTTGAGCAACTGCTGATAAAACATATACTGTACCTGCTAAATGCAGCAACTTTTAAGCATTTCTTTGTCAACAGCAGTATCTTTCACTGTTTTAATGTTACTGCACCCATTTTAATATTAGTTTAACCTTTGCTTAAGATCAAATTGTGGCTATATATATATTAATTATAATTTAGTAAGCTTATTTTATTCTACATTCCTCCCAATAGAAGGAGTGGTGTATGAGCTTATGGCTAAGACAAACTGGTGCCATTCTCTCTTTCACACACCAGTTAAAATAAGTGAGCTAATTAAAGGGAGTCAGGATTTATCATCATGTTGACTTCAGTACTCAGAATGTACTGTTGGAGTGTACACAATCACATGTGGGCATTTAATGTGCAGTTCAGCATCCGAAGAGCCCTTGGAATTGTACTCACTTTCATAGCTTTGAAGAGTCTGTCAGCAAAGTATTCTGCAGAACTCCTAATGTTCTTCACTGTGGAGAGAATTGTTAGTGAGTGAATCATTGGGTCATGCTTCCTGTGGCACTTAATGACCAGCTTAAAACTGGAACCCTTAAAACCCCATGATCAGGAAAGATGGAAATGCTTTTAATTATTAAAAGAATAAAAGCAAAACTCACTACAAAATGTTGCAGTGTTTTATGTTCCTGTTTGGGGTTTCAGCCAGCTGGATCTACCCTCTTCCAGAACACACCAATGGCCTTTCTCAATTTTACACTTTTTGTTCCAAGATGCAGCAGCCAATGTCCTACAGAGTAGGACAATCCTAGCCAACACAGGAACTCACTATTCCTTCTCTTGCAAAGAATTTTTTAAATTGAGACCAGTGTTCATGCAAAAGCAATACTTGTGGAAGGGGTGCAATCCTGCATTACTAAAACAACAGAACACTCAGCTCACTGTAGCTCAGTAGGATACTGGCCATGATGTTCTCTGACCATTAAGTAGGCTCAATCCTCAGTGGGTTAGATGGGGGGAGTTCTGTACTCCTTTATGTTTTCTCTTCTGATTTCTTTTGCATTTCTACAAATCCAAGTTTCTCCCAACCTTGTTGATCCCTTCCTTTTGTATATAGATAGTGTAGTTTTGGCTACAGAGGTACTGACAACAAAAGAAATAATTTACTATTATGATGTGTTATTCAATCTCTCTCTTTGGACTCCACGTTTCCTCAAGGAAAAAAAATCCCAAACATTTTTATGTAGCTGTATGTGTTAAGCGTATCCACATCTTCCTGTTTTATAAAGGGCACCCACATATGAACAAACTTTTATGCTTCTATTTTGTCAAAGTTCATATTCGTTGTCTATAAAGAAGTGAATCTCAAAGTAAGATGCCATGTGCAATAAGAAACTAGTTTGCACTGGAAACATGTAGAGGATCCACACATGGGTCTTCAGTACAACTATGACTTAAAGAGGACATGCAGTATATGTTATTAAATAAAAACCATCTGGCCTCCCAAATAATGCATTCTGTCCCCTAACTGGGAGAAAATCCCAAACCAAATGAAGAACATCTTCTCGCAAAAGACTGAACATGCTGAGTGGGTATGGAATATTGCCCAAATGTTTTCAAGGGAATGGAAACCAAGGGAAAACACAGCAGGCAGTGGGAATGGAATAAATGTCTGAAATTCTAAAGCAAACAAGCATTTCACGCTGTAACAATCACTTGCACAGCTCCTCTTATATCTGACGTCCTGTGTTAAATCTGGATCTTTCAAGTCCTATGGCTCATCTCAATACTATAAAGAATGTCTGAGTGTTCCTCTGACACATGTTCTAAAGGCCTCTAGACATTCTACTTAAAAATACATTTAGACTCCACTTTCAGCCATTTAGATAGCTACCAAAAGTCTGACAATACAACTACATAACAAGCTTTAACAAAATACAAAGTATCTAAAAACCCACTTTATGTACTTTTTGTCTACATATCTTCATTTGACAACTGCATATAATTCTATGGCTAAATCATACCTGTCAACCGCGGATCCGGAAAATCCGGGATCTGTGCAGAACAGTTCTGCGCAGGTTGCTTTTTATGCATGCGTAAAAGCCTTCTACGCATGCATAAAAGTGACTTGCGCAGAACCGTTCCACACAGCTTGCTTTTACGCATGCGTAGAAGGCTTTTACGCATGCGTAGAAGGCTTCTACGATCCTCTTCTGCACAGAAGCCTTCTTCGCATGTGTAGAAGGGTTCTACACATGCGTAAAAGCCTTCTACGCATGCATAGAAGCGAGCTGCACAGAAGGGATGCGCAGTAACATCTTTCCCCCACTGCCAAATTCCGGGGTTTCGGCAGCTCCGGGCAAGACATGGCGAAAATCAGCGCCGAAAAATGGGAAATCATGGCCAATCCAGGAAGGTTGACAGGTATGCACTAAATAGTTCACTCCATTTGCCTGAGGCAGTGGATTATAATCCATGAAAACTCTAAAATAAATCTCTTAGTCTTTAAAATGACACAATATTTGTTTCTATTACACATACTGAAACAGACTAGCTCAGTTACTTTTGTGAAAACTATCAACTAAAAATACCTTTATCACTTTAAAATAAGAAACAAAACAGTTTAACAAGCAACCTGGCACCACCAAGAAGTATAATAATCTTAAACCTGTGCCCAAATTTAGTCTGAGTGTTCCTACCTGTTACAATTATTTCCACCCTGCTCTACTTCTTTAAAATGTAAGTCAGAATCAACTTACCTACAGCTAACATGAGTTTTTCAATGTCCCCAGACAACTCTTCCCGGATAGTTACCTCAATGGGTTTGCCTGCAATCTTGAGATATTCATCAAATACTATAAAGGAAGAACAAGAACAAACAAATGAAAGGATGGTTGCACACCTACGCAACCCTGGTTCATTATTGCATTCAAAGCATATCATATTGTACCCCCACAAGAAATGATGGATAAGAAATGCTTCATTAGCATAATATGACCTGACTGGAATACTTAACACTACTGTCGTAATACACCATGTATAGAGAGAGACCCTTTAATAAATTGGACCAAATGTCTTAAAATGTTTTCAATTTGTAGATCTATTTTCTCATTACCTAAAAAAACTAGCCTTATTTATCCAGTTCAGTTTTAACCTACTGCTGTGCAATGTGGAAGGTAAAAATGTTTGTGTTGAAATAAATAATTTATTACTCTATTTTTCCCACAGAAGAAAAGCACATATACTTATCAGCACAAAAATTCAGGCATAAAAAAATAAGTAGAAACAACAATTTTCCCCAATAAAATCTTGCCTTGCTACTGTTGTGTGACAGTAACTCTCTATATAAACAAGTATTTCACTTTAGCCTTGGGTTTTTTGGTTTCCTTTTGAAATAAACCTCAAGATCCTTGGTGGAGTAATATAACCTCTCTGTTCTCAGGAGCCTGTGTAGCACATTTATCTCCTTCCTCTAAACCAGAGGTGCCCAAACTACAGCCCGTGGGCCATATCCGGCCCCCAACACCAATTCATCCGTACAGGCATGTTTTACTTCTGTTTCCAGGAGTGACAAGGGTGGTGCGGGCTGGATGAATTGGCATCAGTGGCGGATATGGCCCATGGGCTGTAGTTTGGGCACCCCTGGTTTAAGCAGAGAAAATGGCAACCTAAAATCTATCTCATCCTCCTGCAAAATAAATTGCAAGTGCATTTTATTTCCCCTTCCGGTGGGAGGAACCACGTGACTGGCCCGCTGAACCATGTGACTGGCCCGTGGCCCAAAATGTTTGAGCACCCCTGGTCTAAACAACAGCTTCTTAATTCAGCCTCTACATGGCAAGCTCAGGACACACACACACACACCATAACTGAATCACAACTTCCTTACTCCAGAAGTAAACATGCTGAGAGGAAGCTGAACTTATGGTTAGAAAATCATATAACCTCTCTGAATGCAAGCTCAAACTCACCTAGCTTAAGGTGTTGTTTGCTTCGGTTTCCAAGAATGTAGATAAACTCAGCTTCATCTGTGCCCCATTTCAGCTCTCCAGCTTCCAACAGGGTCTTTTTGAAAACACAAACATAGAAACATATGTACAGCAGCAATAACTGAAAACCAAAGCAACCATCAAAGCCACTAGATTCCACAGAACAGCTCTCCTTAAAATTATATAAGAATTTGTGTTAGAACAATGCAACTTAACACAAGAACATTACAATGAGTTTTCAAAACCGATAGGCAATGTTCATCACATTCATGTTAACTATTAAGTCCAACAATATTTCATCCTTAGTTTTTCTTATTAAATGGATTTCACTAGGTCTATAGTGGAACTATTTGGGACTAGCATAGGTTGCCCGCCGTTGCCGGGCTGTTATAAACTGTGATCAGCTTTTTGGAGGTTTTTTTTTTATTATTAAAAAAGAACAAAGGATGATATAATTGTTTCAAATTGTTTTATTTAACCAAATAATGTTTCAGTTTATGGTTTGTTTGTTTTTGTTAATAGTTGTACCGTAGGTAATATTTTTTTAAAATGTGAAAGTACATGTTTTTTACATTCAATGTTTTTAAACTGTGTTTAGATGTTTTGGGTTTTTATTTGCATTAAAACTCAACACAGGATGTTATAAATATTTTTATTTTATTTATTTAACACATGTTTGTGATTTGTGTAAACTTTTGATTTATTGTTATGTTTTTGACTTGTTTTTACTCTAGATGGGGCTGTTGTGTGTTTTCGAGTTGTTTTTACCATTCTGCCTTGCAGGTGGGGCTGTTAGTGGTTTTGGTTTCGTTTCACGTGTTTTTTCTCTCCTGGCCTCTGGGTGGGGCTTCTTCTGGTAACTAGTCTTTGTTTCTTCATTTCTGTTCCGGTCGTCATGGAAGGAGGACGTGCTGGTGAGTTCTGTGGTTTTCTTTCTTCTGGGGTTTTTCTTTGTTTTGATTTTGTGGTGGTGGGCTGTGAGGTGTTTCTGTTTGTTATTTTTTGTTTTGGTTGAGTTTTAGGTTTGTTTAACTGGTTTGGTTATTTCTGATTTTGTTTAATTTTTCTTATTTCATTGTTGTTTATTTGTGTAATTAGTTGTTTATTTGTGTAATTTGTGGTATTTTCGTGTTGTAGTTAGATGTTTTGTATGTGGTTTTGTGGTACTGTGGATGTTTTTGTTTGTGTATTTTGTGGTTTACTTTTTTGATTATTATTTTTTTAATTATTGATTTATCTTTGTTTTTTATTTTATTTTTATTTTTGGTGTTTGTTTTTGGTGTTTACTATAGCGTGAAGAACAGGCTGCCTGTCGGTTCCTCTTTTTCCCAATGCTGCTTTGAATTTTGGTTTCGATGCAGCAATGGGGGAAAGGAGGAGGAGGCAGTCAGCTCGTTCTTCTCCCAGGAAGGATTGTTAGGTAGGTCAGGGGAGGAGGAGGAGGAGGAGGCAGCGAAGAGCTATCTCTGCCTGACGATGGTTCTCTCCTCTCTGTCTCCTTTTTCTCCTGGCTTATGGGCAGCCAGCGATCCATAAGGAGTGGTGCTCTTCCTTGCAGATTGCTGGCTGCTGTTTTTGTATTCGGAAGTACAAAGGCATCAGCCAGTCATCCACCAGGGAGGGTGCTTCCCCTGATGAACTGCTGCCTGTTTTGGGGGGTTTTTTCCACCCCGGCTCAACTTTCCTTGAGGCCGGCAGTGGTCTCGCTGTGTCTTTGGTGTCCCCATTGCTCCAGGAAAGAAGGCCAGTGGGTGTCTCGCAGTGGAGTTTTGTGGCTTGTTTGTTTTGTGATGCTGTGAGGTGCTGCATCTGCCTGTGGTGGACTTGTGCTCCCATTGGTTTTTTGTAATTTTATTTTTCGTGTGCTGGCTTTCTCAGCGTTCTGCTTGCTCACAGCACGCAGAATGCTGGGACTTGTAGTTTTGCGTTCGTGGTTTGCGTTCGTGCGGCGTTTTTTTTCAGCAGCTCGATTTTAATTGGCCACGCCGTGTTTCCCAATGTTCTTTTTGCTCACGCCTTTCAGCCTGATTGGCTGTGGCACAACGAATGTTGGGAATTGAAGTTCTTTCCCTTTGTTCACATTCGTGGGGCTCTTGTCCCACTGGCGCATTTCTCAACCCTTCAGTAACCTTTGTATCGGGTTTGGGCGAGTGCAGGAGGCTCAGTACGGGATAGGATGGACGGGTGCAGAAACGTATAGCAAGTTCCAACAGTTAACCCTTGGATTTATAGGTATAGATCTTCCAATCCATTATGAATGTCAGTATTCCATTTTTTGTCTTTCTAGAGTTGGAATTCTGAAAAATATTTCAGTAACACAAAACTCCAACATGCATACAACATGCAATGGGGAAAAAACACTTATTAATTCTTAATTTTAACCAAAATATGTGAAAAGAATATTAAGCAATACACAAAACATGAAATAAACATTGTTTCATTTTATTGACCCGGACTTTTGATAACCATTCAAGTGCACTTATCTCAGTTTATTAGGATGTAACTAACCAGTTCAGCATATATTCAATATATTGTAGAGGATTCCTATATGATGGCTTGTGTGTGGTTAAATTAAAAATGATACATTGATTTCATTTGTGGTAAAACAATATCAAAGTAAATTTTTTTTGGCTCAAAGTAAAATTTATCTTTGAGGGGAAAAGTGGGGTTTTTTTTTTCAGGAAAGAAGCGCAAAATAAAATCAACATAAGTCCACTTATAAACGATTTATTCTAGACATTGTAGTAGAGCATACATGAAACCTTAAGAGGCAGTTAACTGTTTTATCTAATCGGTCATGTGTTACTGAAAGTTTATTACCCTGCAAAAGAAGAAAAAGACAAGCCACTCTGCTTTGAGCAAGGGCTTAAATGTAAGTAAGAAAAATGCAATCTTATACAAATTGACAAAAGTTCAATGAATGGTTTTCCATAGCAAGGGAAGTAGGGTCAAAATAGAAATTTTTACATAATCAGCTTTCTTCAGAGAATGACTGTTGTCATCTCTGAAAGTGAAAAGTCGTATTACTTCCTCTTCAAGATGGACAAAAACCACAGGTTTAGTCATACCTGGAATTAAAAACAATAAAATGTTATTCAGTCCGTTCAGGTACCTGTTTACAGGCAGCCTGTTCTTCACGCTAAAGTAAACACCAAAAACAAACACCAAAAATAATAAAAAATAATAAAAAATAATAAAACAAAAATTAATCAATAATTAAAAAAACCATTAATAAACAAAAAAGTAAACCACAAAATACACAAACAAAAACATCCACAATACCACCAAACCACATACAAAACACCTAACTACAACACAAAAATACCACAAATTACACAAATAAACAACAACTAATTACACAAATAAACAACAATTAATTACACAAATAAACAACAACAAAATAAGAAAAATTTAACAAAATCAGAAATAACCAAACCAGTTAAACAAACCTAAAACTCAACCAAAACAAAAAAGAACAAACAGAAACACCTCACAGCCCAGCACCACAAAATCAAAACAAAGAAAAACCCCAGAAGAAAGAAAACCAGAGAACTCACCAGCACGTCCTCCCTCCACGATGACTGGAATAGAAATGAAGAAACAAAGACTACTTACTGGAAGAAGCCCCACCCAGAGGCCAGGAGAGAAAAAACATGTGAAATGAAACCAAAACCACTAACAGCCCCACCTGTGGGGCAGAATAGTAAAAACAATTCAAAAACACACAACAGCCCCACCTAGAGGCCACAAGAGCAAAAACAAGTCAAAAACATAACAAACCAAAAGTTTGCACAAATCACAAACATATGTTAAATAAATAAAATAAAAAGATTTATAACATCCTGTGTTGAGTTTTAACTCAAATAAAAACCCAAAACATCTAAACACAGTTTAAAAACATTGAATGTAAAAAACATGTACTTTCACATTTTTAAAAATATTACCTACATTACAACTATTACCAAAAATAAAAACAGAAACTAAAACATTATTTGGTTAAATAAAGCAATATGAAACAATTATATCATCCTTTGTTCTTTTTTAATCCACAAAAAAACCCCCAAAAAAGCTGATCACAGTTTATAACAGCCCGGCAACACCAGGCAACCTATGCTACTTCAAAGGTAAATCCAGAGTGAGATTCAACTAGAGGGCTTCAAGAACATTAGAGGCAAATATATGTTTTATAGGTTTTATAAAAGGGCTAATTTTGGAAAAATGTAAGTACTTTTCATTTCATAATTAATAATAATGATTATGACAGAGGCTTAGTGGTTAAGACACTGAGCTTGGAGACTGGAAGGTCAGGATTCAATACCCGAGTGCTGCACGACGGATCTTGGAGACATGAAAGGAGCCTAATTTGGGCATCCCCTGAGCGGAATTTCTCCAGCAAATATTATTTCAACCCAGAGTAATTTCAGACATGAAATTTATTTAGAGGGGGCTGCGGTGGCTCAGTGGCCAAGAAGCTCACCTTGTTAACTGGAAGGCTAGCAAGTCAGCAGTTCGTGACCTGGATACTGCATGATGGATTGAGTGGCCGTCTCTGTCCTAGCTTTTGGGGACATGAAAGGAGCCTCATTTGGGCGTTCCTGAGCAGACTTTCTTCTGTAAAAATCCTTTCAACCCAGAATAATTTCAGACACAAAATTATTATTAGTTCATCATTGATTTATATTGCTAGAAAATTACTGATTTTCTTGTGATTTCTTTTATTCTGTGCCTTCATTTCATAGATCTTATTCCCCATTTATCTGCTCTGATTTAAATGAACCTTCAAATTAATGACACCCGTGAATGGCCTGGTGTCATCTCTGGTTTTGCCTTGCCACCTCATTTTCAATACAGTAGAACCTTGGATAAAGTCCAAACTCGGTTCCACAAGTTTGGACTTTATCCGATTTTGGACTTTATCCAAATGAAATGGGTGATGCATTGGATAACATCCAAAAATGGACTTTATCCGAGGTTCCTATACTAAATACCTCGGATAACGCCCATTTTTTTAGTGGTTTTGGACTTTTTGCGATGCATCACGTCTGCATGAAAACCGCAACTTTATCCAAATCGGACTTTATCCGAAGTACCACTGTACTTACATCCTGATGAATGTGTGTGACAATGCACTTGGCTTATGTTCATCTTCATTTTTATTCTCAAAACAAGTAACTGCTGAACTTGTTTCTGCTTAGATAATAAAATAAGGCTTATTTAATAAATATATTGAATGTAACTTTCACTTGCCCCAGAACTGATTTTAACCACTGTTTAGCAGAAATAAAAAAAAAAACATCAAGTATAGGGAAATCACAAGAAAACCTGCATCCATCATTTAGTCTGATATCCATCATACTCACCTGGGCATCTTGTTTCACCAAATCCTCACTCACAACATCATCATCTTCTCGAGTGCCCTGTAAAAATGACAAAGAATCAATTTGATCTGGAAAGGCAAAGGAGAGCACAAATTATGCAAATGATTGTCTTTGCTAAAATCCATTCAAACTAAAAACAACATTACCTGTAAACTTCAGTGAAATAAAGGTATAATACCTGAAGAAGAACAATAAGCATCTTCTTGAAGTGTCCTGAAGTATCTGCAGTAATGTCTTGTTCTAGGTCTCTCTCATATGCTGTGGAAACATGTAAAAATGAGAGGAGATACTATTAATAAAACCACAGAGCAGAAGCAAATTCATTAACAGTGAGCCTAGAAAAGAAGTAAGGATGATAGCCTGGAGAAATAAGAATAACTGGATAAAATAACTCCCTCAAGCAGACTGGTTGGTCAAAAGAGCCTAGCGAAGATTAGTTTATTGGGAGTGTAAATGTTTATATTTTCAACTGCATCAGGAATGTTAAAAACATATTTTAGGAATTAAAGCAGTTATAGAAAGAGAAGTGAGAAGGTAATAATATGTACATAATTTGATTCCAATCCAATGGGAAAATACTTTTAATTACAAGCTAACCTAAATAACAGGTAGTGAGCCCCTAAAAGGTTCTCTCTTGCAGCCCCAGCAGCCATACCTATAAAAGGGTTACCTGGATTGAGAGACCTCCCTCACATCCCAGCAACAAGATCACAGAGCCTGGGCAGGATCATGTGGGAGAACATGGTCCTTCAAGCTAGTAAGCCAGCAGAGTTTAGAACAACAATTCTCTATACTCCATTGGTTCAGGAACCTGACTCCCAGAAGTTAGGAAATAAAACTGACAGACACAGCCATAGGAACTGCTTCAGCTTTTAGAGAGAGACAAAACTATTCTTACAACTATACCCTCTCTAATAAAGTGAAGGGACACACAAAATAATTAACCAACCTGAGCTGATCACAAAGCACTTCTGGAAAAGCTTTTGTGTCCTGGGCAAAAGCTCTTTGTAAACAGAAATTAAGCACTTTGGGGAATTACGTACCCAAGGAAGTTTATTAACTGGAGGGAGAAGGCATGGTATGGATTCTTGCCCCCTCTCACATTACCAATCAACAGATTAATTCTTCAGCTTAGTTTAACTAATCATCCTCATAACACAAATCTTAATCGACATAATAAAATTTGTGAAGGCAGAAAAACAGCAAGGGTATGGAAGCTGTCTGCTTTAATGCACTAAGCATTGAATGGATAAGTATCCAATTGCTAGTCAGAAGCTGAGGGTATCTGCTAAATAAATCTGCTTCCACTCCTTAGAAGAGAAATTTGTTTCTTTGGGAAAATATAAAAGTTGGCAAGGAGCCAGTTTGTGCTGAATTATCTCCGAGTGATGAAGGTGAAAAGGTTTCTAACTGCTTGAGCTGGGACGAGATGGAGACAGGCCCAAAGTGTACAATAAAGCTGTGGTTAACAAATATGCCTCTCCCCCCCCCCCCCACTGAGTATTTTTGGACTACCTCTTCCAGGAACACTAGCCAAAAGAGCCAATAGTCAGGGTTTCTGGGAATTGTGTTCCAGGAAACTCTGGAGCCCCAAACTTGGGGAATATTACAATAAAATATGATAGCTTGTATGATATATTGTACTGCAGAATTTGTATCTATTTGTAATAGCATTTTGAATATTGTATTTATTACTGTATTTTGAATTTTGTAATTCGTATGTAAACCCCTTGGGTTACCTTGGGGTTATTTATATGTTGTTAGCCGCCCTGAGTTGGCCATGTGCTGAATAGGGCGGGGTATAAATCGAATAAACATAAACATAGCTTGCCCAGCAGCATCCTCAGTATAGGCTTGCAGCTTTTAATAGCCATTATGTTAATAGCAGCTGGAATCCATTCAAGATCTAGAGAAATGGCAAACCCCCTGCCCTCTATAGTCACCATCTTTGTAGGCCTCCACCAGAGCATGGATCTGTCGTTTGGTCCGAGATGCCAGGATTTCAATAAGACACTTCTCATCGGTCCCAATACCCTATGGATAAGGAAAACAAGCTAGCTGTTGGAAATGCAATATGCCAAAATCTAAGTGGCCCTCTATGCAAATCCATGAAATGAGCCAACTATAACACACTGGTTGAAATATTAGTATAACCCAAATCCTAATTTGATTCATTTGTCCCTGGTCAACTGAAACATCCTCACCACGATTCTCAGGGCATGTATATGAACCCTCAGAAACATCAGCAAGGGACAGTGTGTTTACCAGGGAGGAATAAACCAAAAGTTACCATTTTGCTAAGCAACAGATTTTGTCCATTGACCATTACACATAAAGGGAATGAAGAAGAGAGTCTAATGTACTATCATGTACGTTTTGAATAAAGACCAATCCCATTCCTTTACCTTGAGTGCATCTTTGATTTCTTTGGCATCAAAGTACTCCAAAGGTCTCATCAGACCCACAATCAGTCGTTCAAATTTTCCAGTCAGTTCAGACTTCAGTTCTGCAATCAGATCCTATTAAATGGTAGGGAAAATTGACACAAAAAGTGGGAAAGTGGTATCATTTCCTAGATGCCTGAAGAGTAGTTACATCATTCCCATGGTTTAATTCAGCAGAACCCCAGGTTTAACATTAGCATCAAAACAACCATTTTGCCAGATTAGTGCACTAGCACTTTCATAAAGAAGCAAGGAACCTAGGTATATAAACAGATATTTATTTTATTTTAAGATGAATGAACATTATTATAGTAAGTAATAAACTTTCTCCTCTCTACTGGACAACCCTTCTCTTGAATTACATTTCTTCCCCAATCTGGAGGAGAAGCAGCACAAAGCAAACAACTTCCACATTCTGAGTTCTCCATAGATACTGTATACTCACACATTATGAACATGTTGGGCACTCCTATATTGAAGAAACAGCAGGGCCACATTTCTGCCTCAACTCTTTCTTCAACAATCAAGTGCATTGCCTGTATGTAATGTGTGAATATGCCTTACAATACCTAGAAAAGGGAGGTGATGTTTTCCATTATTCTGTTATCAGAAGAACAGCTAGCAGAGCAAGTGATATCATCAGTGTAGGCATCCTGATCTACACAGATGTTACTGTGCCAAATTTGTCCTTTATGGTCTCTGCTGAAGACTTATAACTGCTGCAATGACAGTTAATATGTCCAATAGTATGCAATGGAAATGGAGCAGAAGATCTATGTGCAAGATTCATCAAAAGACACACTCCTATACTGTCCCTTTGTTTGTGTCATATTCAGGATGGTAAGGGATACAGACCCTGCCATTCATATCTCAATAAACAGACGGGATTGTAGACGTAACACACAATTCTACCTTCCATTCTGCCCACATGCTTTCTTTGAACTGCATGATATACAGTTCATCTTGCCTCAAGAAGCTGTTAGCATTTCCCTTTTCCTAACAAGTATGGGTAATTAATTTTTAAAGACAAGAGTGGAAAATAAGTTTGCTAGGACTGGCAACAAATTCACATTCATGACACCCAGCCCCTGTTAGGTAGTTTTTGCTTTATTCCTATGAATCACTGTGGTTTCATTCTTTTTGGAATTGCTTTGGAAAAATACCACATTGGGCTGTTCAGAGGAGTACCTACCATAAGAGAAAGGAATGTTCTTTTCTATCATATGGGAGGGACTGTACAGAACATGGGTTATGTTATATTATTGTATTACTGTATTTTTGTATTAATATGTATTTATTACTTCTTGTATATTGACATTTATTGTATTGCTTTTGTGGCCATTGTGTGCTGTGAACACTTTGTTGTTAACCACTTTGAGTCGCCTCAAAACACAGGTAAAATCTCTCTGACTGCCCACAGCAGACACAGTTTCTTAGTTTCTATGACCCAAAATTTACCTCCAGCTTTGCTATATACAAGGACTACATTTTCTTTCAAACGCTGATAACAATTTCAAAAATACTTGTAAAGTTCCTAATTTCCATGTTGCGACGGAGTTTATTGTATCTCTCCATGGTCTAAATCAGCCTGCCAATTTTTACACACACACTATCTTCTTTCTTTCCCCAAACATCTTACAATTTACTCTGCCAGAACTTAAAAGCATTGCTATCTTGTGAACTGACAGCTGAGCTTGGTAAATGTATTGCTCACTTATAGATTTTGGATATTTTCTCCCCATGGACCATAGGGTTCCTTCTCCTCCTTGATTTAAAACAACAGCATTCATACACTTTATAGGTGAGGTCTAATTTGCACATGATAATCATCTGTGAGAGAAAACAATAAAAAAATCCTATTCTTTTCCCCTTCAAGTTTACCTTCCCATACAGGGCCTTGAATGAATGGCAGATCTCAATTCTTTGTTTATTGCTTCTGGATGTTATGAGATCAAGGATAGCTTCCTTGTCGCTGCCTGAATAAGGAAAAAAAGACTAGTTGTGGCTAAGGTTGGAAGTCACACAGTTCATATTAGAATCTGCTTTGAAACTCTTGATTTGATTATCTCCCTCTCCCACATGTTCCTGGAATTAATAGCGCAAGAAAGAATCTTGAATAAACAACTCATGAAGCAGTTAATAAACTGTAGAAAGTTTAAAATGTATTAACGTCACAGCCAGTTCCACTTTAAGCTTGCAGAAGAGAATAAGTGCAGGACATACCAAATCCCTTCATAGCCTTATACAGGGTCTCAGCATCTTGGTTAGCATTGAAGTCTGGATAATCTTTCATGGAACCCCTGTATCGTCCAGCCTAGAAACAAATAAAATGAGAGTGACTGATGTTTTGCTAACTGATGCAATGAAGGCACTCAGAAGGATATTGCCAGGAGTTACTCCACAAACAAGAAGTTCCCTTCCCTCAGGGATCTCACAACAGTCCAGACTCACACTCACCAGGTTAAAGCAGGTTAGGTGACTATGCTGTTGAAATGTATATAACTAAAATCAAGGTCCGGTGCTGTATGTTGCTTATACAAATCCACACCCCTGCACTGATCGCACTGAAACTCGGCACATACGTACCTTGGGCCAAAGAGATGGTCACTGCGGGGGTGTCAAGCCCCATGGGGAGAGGTACGCCCCTTAAATCAATCCGCAAAGGGGACACCCCCACCGACAGGAGAAAAAGCAAGGAAAAAAAACAACCAGGGGGAATTGTGATGTCATCGCCACAGCTCAACCAATTCCCAGCTGACCAGATCTGGGCTCCATGACATCACAGGGCTCTCTCATACAAAGCGAGACCCCTGCACCAATTGAGCTGGAAACTGCATGCACGCCTACCTTCAATGTCTGGGGTGGCTAGCGTGGGTAACCAGCAGCCTGCCTTGGGGTCCTTGCCCCTGAAAAAGGGCTGCAATGCCCCACCCCCGGCTGGCAGAAACAACCAGGGGAGGTGACTGCAAATGTGTGAGAATCCACGCATGCACCTAACCCTGCCTGGCATTCCAGGTGGTGCACGGCCTAGCCGAGAGTACAGACGGTGGCAATTACGACCATTATGGCCACCCACGCCCCAGCGACTACTGTCTGCATTCCTGAGGCATGCCTCGGTGGAAGGGATAACCCACAGCCGAGGGGTGGGCAGAGGATGGGACTGGGCTGCCACCTTCTGCAGCCCCCCCATGGGTCCTCAGCCCACCCACCCAAATGGAGCCTCCCTTCCACCTGACACAACCCATAGGAGGACGGAGGGTCCGGGCTGTGATGGCTACCCACTGACTGTAGTCGTTAGGGAGGCCGGCGGTGGCAGCCAGAGTCAGGCTAAGATGGCACCTCGTGGCGGGGCTGAGAGAGCGCCCGCAACAACAGCAGACAAAAAGGTAATGTAGCTGGAATGGGGGGTGGGCCCGGGTTTCTCCTTGGCCCAGGTAGGGTACCCCAGGGCAACGTTGGGTCCTCTGCTAGTCGTACAGCTATTCTTTAGGTACCAGAGCTTGATCTAGCCAATGTTCTAAGGCAGGGGTCCTCAACCTTTTCCTAGTTGTGGGCCAGGTCACACTCCCTCAGATGAGTGGGCCGGACTGGTGGTTCCCCCCACCGCAAACTCTGCCGTAAAATGCATTTACGATAGTCATAAATGCAGACACAGCTGTTTCCGCTACTCTAATGAGCAGGAGTGAGGGCAGTGGGCCACATGAAATGGCGCCATCAGCCGTAACCGACCCACAGGCTGTAGGTTGAGAACCCTTGTTCTAGGGCTATGCTATGTTCTTAAACCCCAAATCTAAACTCTGAATCACAATTAATAACAGAGTACATTCTGAAATGTGGCTCAAGTGCCTAAGACACTGACTGGGAGGCGGAAGGTCAGCAGTTCGATTCCCGAGTACTGCAGGACAGAATGAGCTCCCGTCTTTGTCCTAGCTCGTGCCAACCTAGCAGTTCGAAAGCAAGAAATTGCAAGTAGATAAATAGGGACCACCTCGGTGGGAAGGTAAACAGCGTTCCGTGCGCTTCGGTGTCTAGTCATGCCTGCCACATGACCACGGAAACATCTGCAGCAGCAGACAGCGCTGGCTCTTCAGCTTTGAACAGAGATGAGCACTGCACCCTAGAGTCGGATATGACTGGCTTTCAAGCAAGGGAAACCTTTACCTTTACCTTTTACATTCTGAAATGTCTTTCAGTACTATCCTTGCTAAGTAGCCTTCTGACTAAGAAATTGAGGCAGAGATGCTAAAACTGTTGAAGGTCACGTATGAAGTGGCTATGTATACCATTCCATCACAAGAACTGGCAGAAAGGATAAAGCCATTCTCTCAGCTGCTGTCAAGACTTCAGTGCCACCCAACCCTTTCTTCTCCTTGATAAAATGGCAAAACAGCACAGTATAGTGTGGGAGATGTGAGGTCTTTCCTTTGGAAGGTGGTGAACCACCGCCTTCCATAGTCAGTTGTGCATAATTTCTCAGTTGCAAACTTTGTAATGTGACTTGTTTATAAACCTTTCTCGAGAATTATTGAGAATGGAGTACACATTGTTGTTTTGCACTCTAATGAGCAACTGTAGAATCATATGGGGGGGACATGAACTGGGAATCTCATAGAAGGAGGGGACACCGAGCTTCCCAATGTTTTGGATTATAAACTTGCATGGGCAATGGAAAAGTTATCATGGTGTCATCATGATCCAACAGATTTCCCACTCTGATAGAGCAAGATACAGGTGACACTGACTTTCATGATTGCAGTTGCACTTCTGACCACATACATGATTGGTAACTGCCCACTTTCCATGCATTTCAAAAATCATACTTGCTTTCCTGCACAAGCATGTGCCTGGCGACATAAGAAACATTTTTATATCTCATGAGAAACATTCTTTCGGATATGAAAATAATGATACAACTGGACCATAAGGAAGTACAGTACTGGAATTGTTTTGAATGTACCTTTGTTATCATAAAGGTACTTCTTGAAAGTATCCTAACTATACTGCAGTGGTGGCCAGTGTATTTAGGCCAGAGCAGGATTGCAGACTTCCAGCTACAATGCTCAACTTGCCTGAGCTTTAATGCTCACCTTCCTCTGCTGACAGTCTGAACAAAGATTCCTGCATCTTCCAGAACCTGCTATGAGGACTGAATCTTTGCAGTGATCCTGATGATGGCTTTTGCCTGATATGCCATCTGTGCTTGCTGGACAAAGAAGGACTACTTGGGGTAAGCCTCCACCAGGAGGACAGAAGCTGTAGCACTCTTTGGCTTGGTCTGTCATTACAGCTTGCATTTTCCCTGCTGGACTGGACTGCTACTGAACTGTATGGACTTGTATATAGCACAACTGAACTTTCTCAGTGAGGTCAACTGAGCAGCCCAAGAGAATATATCTGTTTTGTGTTACAGTTGTTGCACTGTATATACTTGCACCTTTTTACTTCCTGAGAAAACCTACTTTGAGTTTTCTTCTGCACCAAGATCTGTCTGCCTGTTTTTCTTACAAGGGACCACCTTGCCAGGTGTGAACCTCTTGCAGGCCACTGCATACCACTCTGCTAACCGTTTACATCAACAGGCACTACACAGCATGAAAAACAGAACTAAGAAGAAGATACTGAAAGTAGGTTGTCTTTCCCTTCATCCCTTCTCCCACCTCCATGAGTCATTCTGGCTTCCTGACAGATGGCTAGAGTTCTTGAAGTTATAAATAGAGGAACTGCTCCATCCAGAATTCTTCTACTCTGGTCATACTGCCCATTTGTGACCCACGTATGCTCTGCCTCTTGAAGTAAAATCATACAAAAAAGTAAAAGCCATCCTTTGTTACACCACAATCCCTTTCACACTACCATTTCCCTTCATCTTTTCCCCTCCATGCACAGATATCTTCAGAATCCATTGCATTAAGGTTCAAGAGAATGAGAAAAAGAATTATGTGTCACTTAAAAACTATTTGTCTCTCCTTCTCTAGGGAGGAGTGGTAGAACATTCCACGTACCAAGATGTGGAAGATTATATATCATCTTTCCAATATTTCCCACAAATATAATCTACTACTTGCCTGGTGGGTGCAAACATGGCCAACTCTGTAAGAGTACTACACTTATACAGAGATTATAGATCACAGAGAACTTCTCCTTGAAAATGGGACATGTCACAAAATATAATATGTTCCTGAATGTACTCCTAGTAATTTGAGAGCTTGCCATACCTGTCAGATATCCCGCATTGGCCGGGATTTCCCATTTTTCAGCACTCTTTCCTCCCATTTCCCGCCGCGGGAAAAGGGGTTACTGCGCATGCGCACCCATGGTGCGAATGCGCAAACGGGTTACTGTGCATGTGTGCCCATGGTGCGCATGCGTAAATGGGTTACTGCCCACCCATGTGCAGTAATTTCCCCTATTTTGTGGAGCCGCGCTTGACGGGTATGGAGCTTACACATCAAAAATAAATATGAAAACCAAAATCTTGTCTCCATGATCCAAGTGCAATAATCAACCCACCACATCTCACTAGTTCTATGCACTGCACTTGGCCACAGAAAGTGGCAGCCATTTGATGTGTATCTGCATAATTCAATAGAACTAACTTCCACAAAAAGATTGTCATTTTAATGCTTTTACATACTGTTGTTTACATGGGGGTCACTAAGTTTCTTGCATGATGTGAACCAGAGCCGCCATCAGAAATTTCTAGGCCCCATACTGAGCAATTCTATTGGGCCCCTGTTGTGTTCTGTAAAGCTGTGCCTTTAACAATGTACTTTAGCCATGTGGTAACAATGTAACCTTTCTGTGTGCAACATTATAACCTTCAGCTTATCAATGTAAACCTGATAAGGGGACGCGAGCTAGTGACCACTAGATGGCAATAGCGAGCGTCCAGCTCTCATGGCTCAGATTCACCTGGATCAGCAGCGCAGGAAAATTCCCGCCACCCCTTCACCTGGACAAGAAGGGCGTGACCTTCTACGACGTCACACAGGCAGCAACCAATAGTCTGTCGACGAGCCACTTTCAAATGTATAGCCAGCTGTATATATTGAGCTACCCATCCGCCATTACCACATATTCCTCCAGATCATCATGCAATAAACCTGTGTTAAGCCAACCCTTCGGCTGTTTCATTGTCTTTGGTCCCTTACACTAAATTGGCGACGAAGGTGGGATTATGGCAGCCCATGGGACCAAGACATGCGCCGGTTTCGAGATCAGGAAACCGGGCGACTGGGAGATCTTTGAAATGGACTTCCAGGCAGCACTGATTGAGTCCGAAGTCACGGAAGAGGCAAAGAAAAGGGCCATCTTCACCAGGATGCTCGGACAAGAAACCAAAAGGACCTTGGTGGACCTGATTGCACCGAGGAGGGTGAGCGAATTCAAGGCCAAAGAACTCATGCAGATGCTGCGTGAGCACGTCCGGCCCGCCACGGCGATGTTTCCCGCTCGGAGTGCATTCTGGAGGCGAGTCCAAGCGCCCGGGGAGACGGTCGCCGCATTCGTGGCGGCCCTGCGGCTGGCGGCCGGCCCATGCAAATGGGAGAATGTCGAAATCACCCTCCGGGACTGTGTGCTGTGCGGCCTGAACGACGCCGAAACCCAGCGCACATTAATGAACCAAGAGCCGCCTCCCACGTTGCAGGAGGTCGTCAGAGCGGCACAGGCCGCGGAAGCTACAAAGGCTGGGGTACAAGAACTCCAGGACTGGCGGCCGAGGTCGAGCAAGGCAGAGACTCCGGTGCACGCAGCCCGGCGAGCTTCGAGGTCGTCCGCAGAGAGCAGCGACGACGAGGACGTCTGGAGGGTCCGGAAAGAGAGCCGGCGGTGCGACGGCTGTGGAGCGGCCCACGACCGCGTAAAATGCCCGTTTCGGAAGGCCGAGTGTCACAACTGCGGCCGCCGCGGGCACATCGCCAAGGTGTGCAGGAGGAGGCGCGAGACCCGGAGAAGCTCGGCAGACCATTCCGCGGGACAAGACCGCTCAACGAGACCCAAGGACGGCGCTCAGGCCACGCGGAAGCAGGACGGCGTGGGCCACATCTCCGACGGCAGCGAGGATGACGCCCCAGTATTCAGCGTGTCCGTAGGACACCCCCGCTACTTTGTTGAGGTACTAGTTCAAGGGGTTCCCATTAGAATGGAAATTGACTCGGGGTCCTCATATTCAATCATTTCCCAGAGGGAGTTTTTGAGGATTGCCCCCCACAGGCGACCCAAGCTCAAAGCGTTGAGGTCCACACTATGGGACGTGCAAGGGAACAGCATTCCAGTGTTGGGGGTTGGAGAATTTCAGGTTAAATTCAAGAAGCACGCCGCGTCTCTCCCTCTAGTCGTGCTTAAAGGGGGAGATTGCAGCCTCAATGGTTCCAGCCCCTGGGTTTGTTTATTGGGGGGGTGCACACCGTTGGGATGCACGCCGTTGGGACTGACCCAATTCAGGAGGTGTGCGAGGCGCACCCCGAAGTTTTCAAAAAAGGACTGGGGAAATTCAAGGGGCCCCCAGTGACATTCGACCTGGACCCGGGGGTCCGCCCAATTCGTCTTAAACCATGCCGGGTGCCGTTCGCACTCAAGGACAAGATAGAGGCGGAACTGGACAAATTGGTGGGCCAGGGAATCCTTGTACCTGTTGATTCTGCGGAGTGGGAAACTCCAATCGTAACCGCACTAAAGGCCAATGGGGAGGTCCGCATATGCACCGATTACAAGTGCACCATCAACAAGGCGATCCGCCCGAATGCGTATCCGGTGCCGGTAGTCAGCCATCTGCTGGCCAGGTTACACGGGGGAAAGTGTTTCGCTAAGCTCGACTTAGCACAGGCCTACCAGCAGCTTATGGTGTCCCCTGCCGCAGCTGCTGCGCAGACCATAGTCACCCATAAGGGGGCGTTCCAGGTGACGCGCCTTCAGTTCGGCGTAAATTCGGCGCCTGGAATTTTCCAGTCACTCGTGGAACGCCTCCTGAAGGGGCTAGAGGGGGTGTTGCCTTATTTTGATGACGTGTTAATAACGGGGGGGAGTCGGGTTGAATTGGCCAAGAGGTTGGGGAAGGTCCTGACAATATTCGAAAAAGCAGGGTTGAGACTGCGAAAGGACAAATGCGTCTTCTTCGTGACCGAGGTTGAGTTCCTAGGGTTTTGTGTGACTCCTGAGGGGATAAAACCATCCAAATCCAAGGTGGCCGCCATTAAGAAAGCCCCCCGCCCCACCTCCAAGCCCGAGCTGCAGTCGTTCCTAGGGCTGCTCAACTTTTACCACTCCTTCCTCCCCCGGAAGGCAGCAGTGGCTGAACCGCTACACAAACTGCTAAAAAAAGACCAGGCATGGAAGTGGGGCGATGACCAAGAAAGGGCATTTAGTGAGCTAAAAAGTCTCCTAGCGTCCGATGCCATACTGACCCATTTCAACCCCAAACGCCCGGTAATCCTGACCTGTGATGCATCCCCAGTGGGGGTGGGGGCGGTGCTGTGCCATGTGCTGGAAGACGGAAGGGAGGCCCCGATAGCATTTTACTCCAGGTCCCTGTCCCAAACGGAGAGAAGTTACGCACAGACAGACAGGGAGGCACTAGCGATAGTTGCGGGGACGAAAAAATTTCACGATTTTCTGTATGGTCGCCCCTTCACCATTGTAACGGACCACAAGCCCCTGCTAGGCATTTTTACCGCAGATAAGCCCACGCCACAGATCCTGTCCCCGAGGATGCTCAGGTGGGCTATTTTTCTCAATGCGTACCAGCACGCGTTGGTCTATTGGCCCGGGAAAGAGATCAGCCATGCGGACGCTCTATCAAGGTCTCCCCTCCCCCTGACGCCCAGCCAGGTGAGCAAGGGGGAGCGAGACCATCAGGTTCTCATGATAGAGGTGCTGGATTCGCCCCCCGTAATGCCCGCCGACATTGCCAAAGCGACAGAGAAGGACAAGACGTTAGCGGCAGTTAGCTCCTGGGTGCAGAAAGGGTGGCCGGCGCCCTCCCCAGCGGAGGAGTTCGCCCCATTTTTCAGGAAAAATTTAGAGCTGTCCCTAGAGAGGGGGTGCCTTTTGTGGGGGCAGCGGGTGGTGATTCCCACTTCCCTTCGGCCGCGGGTGCTCAAACTGCTGCACGTCAGCCACCCCGGCATCGTGCGATCCAAAGCACTGGCCCGGAGCTACTTCTGGTGGCCCCAGTTGGACGCCGACATCGAGCACATGGTCGGCACTTGTGAAAGTTGCCAATGCTCCAGACCAGAGGAGGCCCGCCTTCCCCACAGGGAGTGGGACGCGGCTAAGGGGCCGTGGTCCCGGGTGCACATTGATTTCGTGGGCCCGTTCAGAGGCACCCTGTTTCTTCTTGTCGTGGACGCCTTCTCCAAGTGGTTGGAGGTTATCCCAGTCACGAGCACCTCCTCGGCCCAGACCATTAAGCATTTGCGGAGGCTCTTTTCCACGTTCGGCATACCCGACACATTAATTAGCGACAACGCTAGTTGTTTCACGTCCTCCGAGTTTAGGGCATTCATGGAGATTAACGCCGTTCGGCATATCACCTCCGCCCCGTTTCACCCAGCCACCAATGGTCAAGTGGAGTGCCTCGTCCGCACCACGAAGGACGCGTTGCGGCGCATGGGCCCCGGGGATCTGAACCTACAAGTGTGTCAGTTTCTGCTAGGGTACAGGGTGACCCCGTTGGCATCAGGATACTCCCCCGCAGAGCTCTTAATGCGCAGGAAGCTGACCACCATCCTTACTAGGCTAGACCCCACGAGGGTAGAGGACAAAGGAAGGAACATTGGGCTAGAGGCCACAAAGAGTTTCAGTGTAGGCGCCCCCGTGCATTGCAGGAATTACGCCAGCACGGGCCCAGCCTGGGTACCGGGCGTAGTTGTGGAGCAATCCGGCCCCGTGTCGTACCGCGTGGAAACCAGTACAGGGCTACTGTGGAGGCGGCACGCGGACCAGCTCCGACGCAGGGTCTCCGATGAGCAGGGCACAGACCAAACAGAGAAAAAATCAGCGTTAGGGTTCTCCCCCACCCGTTCAGCCCAAGGGGGAGGGAAAGGGGGCCACGGGTCCCCACCAAGGGGGGAGGAGGATGTTCTCGTAGATATCCTGGGGGATCTTTCTGAGGAGGAGGAGGAACCCGACCCCATACATATCTCGCGGAATTCCCCCACAAATGCGGATACCCCCACTGAGTTAGAATTTGATTTTCAGAACCGGGGGAGTTTTTCGGAGTGGTCCCCCACCCGTCCAAGCGAGAAGAGGGGTTTTTCGTTAGCCCCGATCGCCCCCGGTCTGCCCACAATGGAGTTCTTCCCTTCCCCTAAGGCCGCCAAACCGCGGCAAGCCACTAACGAGTCTCCCTCTCCCATTACAGGACAAGGGACCAGGGAACAAAGGAGCAGTAGCGCCCCCGGGGGGGTCAGCCCTCATCACGGCCCAAACGCACATGCAATAAGCCATCTTGGCTGAGAGACTTCGTCTCATCCTAGGGGGGAGGGATGTTGTGTTCTGTAAAGCTGTGCCTTTAACAATGTACCTTAGCCATGTGGTAACAATGTAACCTTTCTGTGTGCAACATTATAACCTTCAGCTGTATCAATGTAAACCTGATAAGGGGACGCGAGCTAGTGACCACTAGATGGCAATAGCGAGCGTCCAGCTCTCATGGCTCAGATTCACCTGGATCAGCAGCGCGGGAAGATTCCCGCCACCCCTTCACCTAGACAAGAAGGGCGTGACCTTCTACGACGTCACGCAGGCAGCAACCAATAGTCTGTCGACGAGCCACTTTCAAATGTATAGCCAGCTGTATATATTGAGCTACCCATCCGCCATTACCACATGTTCCTCCGGATCATCATGCAATAAACCTGTGTTAAGCCAACCCTTTGGCTGTTTCATTGTCTTTGGTCCCTTACACAAACACACACATACTATGGCCGGCGGTGGCAGGGCCCATGTCAGCTCCAGGCCCTATACAGCAGTAGTGGTAGTACTGCCTTGATGGTGGCCCTGATGTGAACTCTGTAGTGGAATTTCTCATTTTAACACCTTACTCCTTGTTTCACACTCAGGCCTTTCACTACACTACAGTGACATTTGTCTTCCTGTGTTGCCATTTGTATAAAGTAACATTAGTTCACAACAATTCAAGTACTGTTGCAGAAAAAGATGACCTTGCTCTTTATTTATAGTGTCATATACTGTAAGTACTGAATGGTATTATAGAAGAATCATTGGTAAAGAAGAGACCTTCATAAAATATAACTAACAATGCAATTAACACCATTCACCGATATTTGTGACACATCCACATATGACAGTTCACATGAGGTCCTCTTAGTATTGCTATACGTACTTAAGCTGCAGGTAGGAAACTTTTGGAAGTGGAGGCTGGGGACAAAAAATAACAACAACCAGCCACTGTCATACATATATTTCAATTTCAATTTTAATTTATACCTCGTCTTTCTTGGCCAAGCTCAAGGCGGCAACAATATGTCAATATCAATACAAAAGTAAAACAAAAATACAATATATAAAATACAAAATACAATATTACAAGTGCAGCAAAAATACATAAAGTTACAATATATTCCTACTTTAAAGACATATACTGTATTCCTATTTTTAAGACAAGAAACAACAGAATCCCAAAGACAGGAACTGCCACTGTGTTGCGGTTTCATGGCCAAAAAGACCATGCTGCTGCCTCTATCACTCCAGGCTCCTTCTCCCGGCCTGGCCAGCCGTGGGGAGGTGGGAACATAATGAGTGCTGCGTCTTCTCCCCTCCAGACACGCCATCACCAGAGGTGGATAAAGGGCCGCCTGAGCTTTGAGACGGCCAAAGGCACTATTTAGGACGTTGAGCCTCTGGGTTCCGTTAAGGACGTTGTGCCATGGACTCTGCCGAAGACGTTGAGCCTGGGCTCCGTTAAGGACGTTGAGCCCTTGGGGCTCCGCCGAGGTCGTGGAGCCCTGGGCTCCGACCCTTGGGCTTCATTAACCCTTAGCTGTGGTGCCGTTGGAGTGGCTGTCGTATTTTGTATTTTTGTACTTTATTATGATGTTTATTATGATGTTTATATTGCATATTGCATTTTGTATTGTTGTATATGTGTTGCAGTTCTGTACTACTGTATATTGTATCTTTGTTTGGATCTTGTACTGTATTTTTGTAAACCGCTTTGGGTCACCTTAGGGTGAGGAAGGTGGTATATAAATATAAATATAAATATTATTATTATTATTATTATTATTATTATTATTATTATTATTATTATTATTATTATTATTATTATTATTATTATTATTATTATTATTATTATTATTATTAATGTACACCAGTGTAAGCTCTATGGTATAATTCGTAGTGACAAATTGCCACTGGTTAAGAAGTTACCATTTGCATTCCTTCTCTCAGACCAAGTGATGCAACTGGTGCTTGACAAAGAATACAAGCAATGACAACCATACTAGTGGCAACTTTTTTTCAACATAACCTGCCACAGAGATGCTTGCATTTGATTCTTAGAAACTATCACTCCAGCACTGACATGCCCCTTAATGTTTTGGCTACAAAATTTAGGTGTTTTATTTCTCAGTTTAGAATCCATTTATGTTTGTATTGTGAACCTCTTTCAAATATTTGTCTGGCAGCCCTAAGTAAGCAAACCATCTGGTTATGTCTTGGATATTTTCAGTCAAGCCAAGCCCTAAAGATCAGTGCTTCTATCACCAGGCTGCTCTGCAGATCTATTCCTCCGTACATTTACAGCTAAGCAAGGACAGAATGCGATTCTCTGCATTTTTACAGGAGCAAAACTGATGAACAAAAAATGTGTGGAATAGGCATCTGAAAGAATATGAGGACCTCACGGTATTCTCCTTTTGAGCCTACTGTTTTTCAAAGTTGTTTGATATAATTTTATTTTGTTTTAAAATTGCCTCCTCCTTTAAGCCCATACAACTCTGGCTTCCATCATTGGCTGTAGGGTGAAGCATCACCCACACCTATAAATGGCAGAAACCGTCTTCAGGCCACAACAGCTGCACAAAGAGCAACAGCTGTGTGTTGATATCACTGACACCTGATCTATGGGATTTCACCAAGACTCCCTGCAACCGGGCCCCAGTGTTAATAGAAATGCCAGGCAGTAAAGAAGGGTCCATTGTGTTCTGCTGCCTGTGGAAAGTTCTCCTTGGGAGGGCAAGACACTTCTGGGCCTACTACTGCCTGCTGCTGCCTGAGGACTGAAGACCTGCTGCTGCCTGAGGACTGCTCCCACAGCTGTGGGGAGCCCCACCCTTCCTTCCCAGTCCATCTGTGGGCTGCCAGGCTGAGTCGAAGACCTGCTGCTGCCTGAGGACTGCTCCCACAGCTGTGGGGAGCCCCACCCTTCCTTCCCAGTCCATCTGTGGGGAGGATAAAGGGCTGTGGGCTGCCAGGCTGAGCCGAAGACCTGCTGCTGCCTGAGGACTGCTCCCACAGCTATGGGGAGCCCCACCCTTCCTTCCCAGTCCATCTGTGGGGAGGATAAAGGGCTGTGGGCTGCCAGGCTGAGCCAAAGACCTGCTGCTGCCTGAGGACTGCTCCCACAGCTGTGGGGAGCCCCGCCCTTCCTTCCCAGTCCATCTGTGGGGAGGATAAAGGGCTGTGGGCTGCCAGGCTGAGCCGAAGACCTGCTGCTGCCTGAGGACTGCTCCCACAGCTGTGGGGAGCCCCGCCCTTCCTTCCCAGTCCATCTGTGGGGAGGATAAAGGGCTGTGGGCTGCCAGGCTGAGCCGAAGACCTGCTGCTGCCTGAGGACTGCTCCCACAGCTGTGGGGAGCCCCGCCCTTCCTTCCCAGTCCATCTGTGGGGAGGATAAAGGGCTGTGGGCTGCCAGGCTGAGCCGAAGACCTGCTGCTGCCTGAGGACTGCTCCCACAGCTGTGGGGAGCCCCGCCCTTCCTTCCCAGTCCATCTGTGGGGAGGATAAAGGGCTGTGGGCTGCCAGGCTGAGCCAAAGACCTGCTGCTGCCTGAGGACTGCTCCCACAGCTGTGGGGAGCCCCACCCTTCCTTCCCAGTCCATCTGTGGGGAGGATAAAGGGCTGTGGGCTGCCAGGCTGAGCCGAAGACCTGCTGCTGCCTGAGGACTGCTCCCACAGCTGTGGGGAGCCCCGCCCTTCCTTCCCAGTCCATCTGTGGGGAGGATAAAGGGCTGTGGGCTGCCAGGCTGAGCCGAAGACCTGCTGCTGCCTGAGGACTGCTCCCACAGCTGTGGGGAGCCCCGCCCTTCCTTCCCAGTCCATCTGTGGGGAGGATAAAGGGCTGTGGGCTGCCAGGCTGAGCCGAAGACCTGCTGCCACTCAAGGACTACTACTACTACTGCTGCTGCTGCTGCTGCTGCTGCTGCTGCTGCTGCTGCTGCTGCTGCTGCTGCTGCTGCTGCTGCTGCTGCTGCTGCTGCTGCTGCTGCTGCTGCTGCTGCTGCTGCTGCTGCTGCTGCTGCTGCTGCTGCTGCTGCTGCTGCTGCTGCTGCTGCTGCTGCTGCTGCTGCTGCTGCTGCTGCTGCTGCTGCTGCTGCTGCTGCTGCTGCTGCTGCTGCTGCTGCTGCTGCTGCTGCTGCTGCTGCTGCTGCTGCTGCTGCTGCTGCTGCTGCTGCTGCTGCTGCTGCTGCTGCTGCTGCTGCTGCTGCTGCTGCTGCTGCTGCTGCTGCTGCTGCTGCTGCTGCTGCTGCTGCTGCTGCTGCTGCTGCTGCTGCTGCTGCTGCTGCTGCTGCTGCTGCTGCTGCTGCTGCTGCTGCTGCTGCTGCTGCTGCTGCTGCTGCTGCTGCTGCTGCTGCTGCTGCTGCTGCTGCTGCTGCTGCTGCTGCTGCTGCTGCTGCTGCTGCTGCTGCTGCTGCTGCTGCTGCTGCTGCTGCTGCTGCTGCTGCTGCTGCTGCTGCTGCTGCTGCTGCTGCTGCTGCTGCTGCTGCTGCTGCTGCTGCTGCTGCTGCTGCTGCTGCTGCTGCTGCTGCTGCTGCTGCTGCTGCTGCTGCTGCTGCTGCTGCTGCTGCTGCTGCTGCTGCTGCTGCTGCTGCTGCTGCTGCTGCTGCTGCTGCTGCTGCTGCTGCTGCTGCTGCTGCTGCTGCTGCTGCTGCTGCTGCTGCTGCTGCTGCTGCTGCTGCTGCTGCTGCTGCTGCTGCTGCTGCTGCTGCTGCTGCTGCTGCTGCTGCTGCTGCTGCTGCTGCTGCTGCTGCTGCTGCTGCTGCTGCTGCTGCTGCTGCTGCTGCTGCTGCTGCTGCTGCTGCTGCTGCTGCTGCTGCTGCTGCTGCTGCTGCTGCTGCTGCTGCTGCTGCTGCTGCTGCTGCTGCTGCTGCTGCTGCTGCTGCTGCTGCTGCTGCTGCTGCTGCTGCTGCTGCTGCTGCTGCTGCTGCTGCTGCTGCTGCTGCTGCTGCTGCTGCTGCTGCTGCTGCTGCTGCTGCTGCTGCTGCTGCTGCTGCTGCTGCTGCTGCTGCTGCTGCTGCTGCTGCTGCTGCTGCTGCTGCTGCTGCTGCTGCTGCTGCTGCTGCTGCTGCTGCTGCTGCTGCTGCTGCTGCTGCTGCTGCTGCTGCTGCTGCTGCTGCTGCTGCTGCTGCTGCTGCTGCTGCTGCTGCTGCTGCTGCTGCTGCTGCTGCTGCTGCTGCTGCTGCTGCTGCTGCTGCTGCTGCTGCTGCTGCTGCTGCTGCTGCTGCTGCTGCTGCTGCTGCTGCTGCTGCTGCTGCTGCTGCTGCTGCTGCTGCTGCTGCTGCTGCTGCTGCTGCTGCTGCTGCTGCTGCTGCTGCTGCTGCTGCTGCTGCTGCTGCTGCTGCTGCTGCTGCTGCTGCTGCTGCTGCTGCTGCTGCTGCTGCTGCTGCTGCTGCTGCTGCTGCTGCTGCTGCTGCTGCTGCTGCTGCTGCTGCTGCTGCTGCTGCTGCTGCTGCTGCTGCTGCTGCTGCTGCTGCTGCTGCTGCTGCTGCTGCTGCTGCTGCTGCTGCTGCTGCTGCTGCTGCTGCTGCTGCTGCTGCTGCTGCTGCTGCTGCTGCTGCTGCTGCTGCGGGGGGAGGGGGAAAGTGCCTTTTCTTCACACTCCTGGGTCCTGCCTCAGGCCGATACAAAAAAGCTGGACTGCTTCGCCTCCACTCCTTCGCCCAGGGAAGTATACCTTGTGTTGTTAGGGCTGTGGTCTGTGAGGCAAGACACTTTGTATCACACTGTATGGGCTTATGATCTGTTGTACATTGTATCTCTGGGGGATCTTATTTATTGTTACTATGTTATTGATTATATGGATTTGACTGTATTATTTTGTATTTATTTATCTTTTATTTTGGTGATTATTGTATTGTTATTGCTATTTGTTCTGATATTGTAATGATGTATTTTGTTTTAGTGTTTATTCGTATTCTGTATTGTTTAGCATTATTATTGTAAACCGCTTCGAGTTCCCTTTACGGGGAGTAAAGCGGTATAGAAATCTAAACAATAAATAAACAATAAATAAATACTACAGCCCTGGGGCATTTTTTAAGCTTGTCAGCCTTACATTCTCTTTAGGATTTTAACAGCTCCTGTGGCATGTAAAATTGTACTGCTATTTCTGTCCCTTTTTCTGGACAGTAAAGAAAGCTGAAATGGGGGAAAACTGATTCCTTTTAAATGTGGTGCTGGAGGACAGCCTTATGAATACCTCAGACTACCAAAAAGACGAACAAGTAGATCCTAACATGAGTTAAGCCTGAACTGTCTCTGGAGGCGAAAGTGATAAAACTGAAACTGTCCTACTTTGGGTACATCATGGGAAAACAAGACTCTCAGGGAAAGACAATCTTCTGGGAAAAGTGGAGGACAGCAGAGAGCGAGGAAGGCCAAAAGCAAGAGGGATCAATTTCCTAAAACAGGCATTTGCAACATACGGCTTGCATGCCAATTAATCTGGCCCACGGTGAGGACCACCGCCTGCCACCGCTGCTATCAGAAGCACCAAAAACGCACTGGAAGTGTGAAAAATGCAGCAAAACCACCACGAAAGCGTGGTGAAAAAAGATACAGGAAGCAGCGGGAGTGGTGAAAAAACCCAAAACACACCATCAATGTACCCGCCACTACCGGAAGAGGTGAAAGCAGTGGGAGGAACAACTGCTCTGCCCCCCCCCCTTGTGTGAGAGGTGTGTGACTGGCCCATGATGCGAAAATGTTGCGAACCCCTGCCCTAAAGGAAGCCACAAATTATAACTTGCTGGAGTTATAACAGAGCTGTCAAGAACAGGAAATTTTGGAGGTTTCTCATTCATAACGTTGCCATAAGTTGGTGACAACTTGACGGCAAGTAACAACAGCCTCTCTGACAATAAGCATACAATACAACTAACAAAAGTAGGAGGGTGCAAAAAAGTGAGGAGGGAGCCGAAAAAGAAACACAGAAAGATAAGGTGTGTGCGTGCGGGGGGGGGGGAGATGGGAAAAGGTAAGAAGTTACTTCCCTAGTCCACAGATCTAAGTAGGCAAGAAGCAATTCGTACACAACATCAGAAAGCCTGATGGCTTTTTAACTAACCACTTCAACACCATCATTATTAAATGTTGCCCGGAAAGTTTTGCCAGAGAAATAAACATGGATTTACAGCTCAGGGTTATTTGGTGTGTACACTCAGCCCACTTCCATCTCTAAGAAGTGGGTTTAGCAGGGTTTTGCCACCTTCCCAAGTCATTTTCACTTTCACAGATGTATCTACAAACTAGACTGGGTGTGGCTTTTTTGTGTGCTGCAGAATTTAGCACCCTGTCCTAAAACACATACCCTGACTTTATCTGAGATTTATGTTTTCTATTTCATATATGACCTTGGCCATCTTCTCTCCTCCACTCCCCCATGGCTTGCATGTATTATCGACCTCAGAGGAGAAGAAAAATATGTTTTCTATTTCATATATGACCTTGGCCATCTTCTCTCCTCCACTCCCCCATGGCTTGCATGTATTATCGACCTCAGAGGAGAAGAAAAAAGATTAATGCTTCTTTACAGTTTTGGCTCAACAACCAGAGAATGTATTTAAGATTTGTAATAGTGCAGGGTGCTCTATTAAAAGCTAGATCAAGATCGTGTATCAACCAAACAATCATGCATGGTACTGAAGACACTATGTGTTTAAACTAAAGGAACATTGAAATCAGATTTCACATATTCAAGTGGGCAACATGATTTCAGACTCAGAGTCAGGAACCCATTTTGCCCTGCCTGCACAATGGGGGTGGCCATTTTATCCCGACAGCTTCAAAGGGGCCAGCCATTTTGTTTTTTGAATGCCTTTGGAGGTGTGTGGGGACACATGAAAAGGCGCTGTGGGCTGGATCTGGCCCGAGGGCCTTAAGTTGGGAACCCCTGCTTTAGGCTTATATGAAAATACTCCAACTCAGCTTGCAGGAGGTCCTGCATACCTGACATATCAACTATAGAAGCCTCTGGAAATATGAGCTGCATCTGCTTCAGCAACTGAACCATGACGGCCATAGCCAGGATTCTACGTAAGAGTGGGCGAGTAATGTTTCAGGATGGGCAACAATGTCATATATATAAGCAGCCAGGAGTTTGAGGGTGGGCAAACTGCTAACTCGGGGAGGGTGATGCCCATCCTGGCCACTCCGTGGCTACGGACCTGGAGAGAACAAACAAGGATTCACTCTTCACATTTCTATTTCTACCTGCTCTTTTTCCTACATATCTATTGTACTCCCCCTTTTGACTTCAAATAATGGAAGCCTCATTCTGGAATCCTTAATATGCATCTGTTTTGTGTTTCAAACCAATGCTGGTTGCAGGAGGAAAGAACCAAAACTTTCTCACACAAAAATACACACCTGCTGGAAGAAAACATTGGTGCATCAGAAGCCAAAAATTTTCAGAAGCAGGAAGAAACATATGGACAATTGTGTATCAACCATCAGCTCGCCTTTCCATCACTAAGGAACATTAGAAAATAAAGCACTAAAATGAGTCCCTGCAGGTTTGGTTGCAGTTACTAACCTTACGTATCATAAACGAACAAATGCTTAAAAAGTGCCTTACCTTTCCTTTGTTTGACATGGCTTCTGGAACGGTATTAACAGAACAGACAAGACAAAGGATGCTGCAGATAAGAAATTGAGAAAACAGCCACATGTTAGCAAGGTTATACTTGTTTTCTATTTTCCTAAAATGTACTAAACTTTAAAATGCTTCTCAAGATTTGATTTGCATGTGAGGGAATTGAAAAATACATCAGTGGCACACCTCACAGAAACAAGATTGGTTCTGCACTACAGCTATCAGATATGGTATTAATAAGAAACAGTGTTTTACCATAAGTAAGAAATACTTGGTGAAAACTGACATTTACAAGATGAGCAAAAATGTCACCAAATCTTCTTCCTGAGTATAGTAAAGCATATGCTTTCCTTTTTTTAAACAAGGGTGCAGACATTCAGTTTTTTCTCCAAAAGTCACGCCTACAATTGTGTGCTAAAAGGGGGAGGGAGCCCGCCTAGTAAAGCATGTTAAGAACATTTACAGATCTCTAATGGGTAGGCCTTTCCATTCAGCAAAAACACAAGGCTTTTCCTTGCAGATAGCTCATAACTGCACTGCAGTCTATCTACTGGGCAAAGATCCAATTAGACAGTAACCCTTTGGTCTTTAGCAAGAGTGCTAGAGAGTAGCTCAGGAGAGACAAGGGAGACCACACCCTCTGAAGGACTGCATCTCACACCATGAATTAATACAGTATGGGCTGTCAGAACATTTCATACATCCACATAAAGTTCTAAGTTGTCCAAGATCCAACAATTATGCCCTTATGCATATATAATGTAGAAGCCAATGGCTGGTCTCAGATCACCAATAAACATACCTACAATAGTATGTACACTTTCCATCACGTAATATAGCAACAGGGAATCCATGGCCTTTCACATGTTGCCAGACTCAAAGATCCATCATCCTTATCTCTGGCTAATGTTGCTGGAAACTGCAGAGCACCAACATTTAGAAGGCAATACCTTCCACACCCCAATACATTCCTCTCTTGTCTCTCATTCATTTAACTACAAAATGTACATGTTATGGTGCAGGTAAACCATGAAGGTCTTCTTACATGTCCATGATCTGAGCCAGGAATATTCTGCAGAGCCAGCCTGTCAAACTCCTATAATCCTATAGACAGCTACAACAAATTTTGGGGTTGACCCATGCATGAGAGAACTGGCACACAGATGGTTGAAACATCTGTGATAATAATACTTTTAGGAGTATCTTTTATATAAAGCAATTGAGAAGTTACTAAAAGAAAAGGCATTGTTTTAAGGCTATATTGTAAATGGCTTAAAAAGAGTACGCATGGCCTGAAAAGCTGTGAAGAAACTGAGACTAGACACATAAATGTGATAATGATATTTCACAGACATATAATGATATTTCACAGACATACCTTTCTTGCTCACCTTTCACTACCAACTATTTATTATTTTAGCTGCAGTAACTTCGTCCACCTAACTTCCAGCTCTGCCACTGTAAAGACAGGAAACTAAGCCCTGACCTGGCTTTAGATGTCCTAGGTCACAAGACAGACATAAAGCTAAATAAGAGTAAGGGCATGGCTTCCTATCTTCCCTAACATTGCATCATTCAGCCAAAAGAAAAGTGGGGTAGAGTGGGGAAATTGTATCAATCAGTGGTCTGGCCATTATCCCACTGCAGAGCTGTCACTGATGATGGATGATGGGATTTATAGCCCTACCAAGGTGCCCAATCCTGTTCTGGCAGGAGTGACATGGACAAGCTTTCCTTTCTTAATACTGTTGGTATGAAGAGACAGCTAATACATACCATAAATTTATCAAAGATTACCAATCAATCAAGAGAAGATATGGGGTTCTAACACTCTGGCCAGAGTATCAGTGTATGTAACTACATAGTGCCCTGGTGGCTCAAGGAGCCCCGGTGGTGCAGTAGTTAAATTGCTGTTCTGCAACTCAAATGTTGTGAGTTCAGTCCTGAACAGGGCTCCAGGTTGATTCAGCCTTCCATCCTCCTGAGGTCAATAAAATGAGTATCCAGCATTTTGGGGGCAAAATCCTAATTAACTTGTGAACTGCCCAGGGAGTGCTATGGGTTGGTATATGTGTGATTGCTTTGCTTTGGTAGTTCAACCAAAAATGTGCTAGCACACTGGTTCACTTCCTGTCTCCCCTCTCCCAGCTCATATCCTGATGATCTCAAATTCTACACAGCATGCACAAAGTTTTTCAGTTTTTGAAGGTTCCTATTTACCTTGGATTGAAAATGAGCTTTTAGCAATTTAGGGGGACTATAACTCAACCAAGCTTTCACATCCAGAGAATAATGCTCCAAAACAGATACACAATTCTTAGTCCAAACACATCATTATTAAAACAAAAGAGAAGCTTCTTGCTATGGTCCTACAGGTTAATGCTCAGCAGACAAAGTTGTACTGGGGACAAGGTCCAGTACCTGTTCCCAAGTTTAGTCCACCATGGCTCTTCTTGCAGTTAGGGGGTACAGCAATTCCTTACACTCAGCAGGGCCAAAATACCAAACTCCCAGCTTCACCAAAAGCTAGATTTCCAAGGAACTCCAATTTTGCATCTATGTTACCCCAAAACAGTAGCTTTTTGAGAACAATCTGACAAAGGAATTTACAACTTTCAGTCACTTAAAAGCAAATCTATATGACAGAGAGGAGATATGTTAAAACAGAACACAATGGATAGGAATTGTACTGCAAAACAACTAAAGATTGTAGGTGGAGATACAGTATTCCATTCATACAGATAAAAGAAACTAATCAAAGGGATCTGTCAGGGGTAACTCTGCCCTGAAAATTGCCGAACTGCTCCCTCTGATTGCAACTAAAGAAGTAATTTTGAAACCTTACTTCCAAGACCAGAGGTTCGCAACCTATGGACCAGGCCCACATCGCCATTTCATGTGGCCTGCTGCCCTTGCTCCTGCCACCACTACTGCTGCCGGAAGCAGCAAAATCAACAAAAAATGCACCACCCTCACTCCTGCCGCCGGCTGAAGTGGCGGAAGAGCAAAACCAGCAGAAAATGCACCGAAAATGCACCCGCAGTTGTCGTAAACACATTATGACATCCGTAGATGAATTTTATGGCAGCATTTACTGTGGGGAAACCACGTGTTTGGCCCGCTCAGGTGTGTGAGGGTGCGTGGTGCAGCCTGTGGCGCAAAAACATTGAGAACCCCTATCCAGGACTGATCAGAGTCTCTGCATACTTAAAGAAAATATCTTGCTCCAGGTCAGGGGAGATCCCAATTAGTCTGAATACGTTTAAAGAGAAATTTTGATAGCACTCTGAATCAATTAATTGCTTTCAGGTCTGGCTGGAAAAAAATGATGACCAAACATCCAATAAACCTTTTGAGAAGTGCCAGAATCTTTGCCTTTCCAGAAGTAGCAAGCTAGTTTCTGTATCTTTTTCTTTAGTATCTTCTCCACAGGGGTTAGCCACAAAGGTGGCTAGTTCCTATTCCTAAGACTTCTCAAACCAGCCCAAAGATGATAATTTTAATACATAGAGAATCCAGCTCTGTGAACTTCTTAGATTTAACCAAATGACAATGAAAGCTGGCACATGTCTACTCAGAAGAAAATTCGACTTTCAGTAAGGACTACTTTCCTCTAAGTGGCCGTGGGTGCTAGGTGGCAGCCCATAACTCATTTCCAGAACAGCATAGTGCACACAGGCCACACCCAGTTCAAAGAGAATCCGTGCAGAGAAAAGGACTAAGCTGACCTTACAGCTTTAGCACAACTGTAACAAACACTGCCTTCAGTGCCACAGTTTATCAATACATTTGAAAAATTCAGCCATTTTATTTGGAGACAGAGTCCAAACCAATCCTCACACACTTGGAAGGAAGGCCAACTGTGTTAGTGGGAGTTTTATTCCACCACAAAATTAAGTGAGCAGTTAAAATGAACCACTTAACACATGAAGGGGGGAAAGAGGACGTAAAGAAGAAGAAGTCAAACTGAAAAGTCCTTGAAAGTAAGCAATTTATGTGAAAGGCCACAATCTGTTCACATGATTTCTTTGAATAGGTCTCATGACTCTTCAAGATCTTCAATGCTCCCTTTGCTCTCGAACATAATACTGTACATAAATTTTAGGTCACTGGATTCAATAAAAATCTCTCTCTCTCATGAAAGCCCAACACATTCCAGTATATTTGGAACAAGCCCTGCCTGGCAAAGATCCGAAGAACAAGAACAAATTATTCTGCAATATTATAATATTATGATTATTATATTATAATAATATTATAATTATTCTGCCACAAAAGAAATGCATTATTGCCTCCTGTAGCTTAATAACACCTTCTTCTTCACTCTGGTTGTTGAAGGAGATCTACAAAGTGCTTGTTCTGGCACCTAGCTGCCTCCACGTCTATCTATCTACACAAGAGCCACATGCAAAGGAATATCCTACGGATGTGGCTGAAAAAGAGGCAAAATAATGTCACCTTCCAGTTTGGAACATGGTCGCCGTTTTTACTAGAACACTCCATTTTGTGCCCTACTTTGGGTCTGGGAGAAGAACAGCAGTGCACGAATGACTGCCGAAAATGGCAAATGCTTTTGCCCTGGTCTGAATGGATTTTACTAGCGTTAGTAACCCGGCACGTGCTCCTCCTCGGAGTTGTACTACTTTCTTTCTCCCCTCTCTTAACACACAGAGAGAGAGAGAGATGCCTTATAAAGGGGTAGGGGGTAGGGGGTGGGTCCCCGCTCCATCTTTCCTTGGAGTCACAAGAGCAGCCCTCCGCCGCAATCCAGGACCGCCTTGGCTAAGTGCCCGGACCGCACCCACCGGCTTCGAATAACAGCCCCCCCCCTCAGGGAACCCTAACCCTCTCCAAGGTGGGGCCTGGGGCGAGAGAGAGACCCGCACATCCCCTGCCCCTGCCCAGCCAGCCGCTCCCATAAGAGAAAACGCCAGGCTAAACCGCCCCCCCGCCCCCCATGGATCATGGGACTGCAGGGGCTCAAGTGGCTAAGACGCTGACTGGGAGGCAGAAGGTCAGCGGTTCGATTCCCGAGCACTGCAGGACAGAATGAGCTCCCGTCTTTGTCCCAGCTCCTGCCAACCTAGCAGTTAAAAAGCAAGAAACTGCAAGTAGTAGATAAATAGGGACCACTTCGGTGGGAAGCTAACAGTGTCCCGTCACGCGCTCCGGTGTCTAGTCTAGTCATGCCTGCCACGTGACCACGGAAACGTCTGCAGGAGCAGACAGCGCTGGCTCTTCGGCTTTGAAACAGAGATGAGCACTGAACCCTAGAGTCGGATACGACTGGCTTTCGAGCAAGGGAAACCTTTACCTTAAACCCCCCCCCCCCAAAGGAGCACTGATGGCGCAGTGGTTAAACTGCTGTCCTGCAACCCAAAGGTTGTGAGTTCGATCCCGTCCAGGGGTCTAGGTTGACTCAGCCTTCCAACCTTGGTCAAATGAGGACCCAGCATGTTGTGGGGGTAAAATGCTAATTAACTTGTGACCCGCCCAGAGAGTGCTATGAGGGCCTGGGGCGGTATAGAAGTGTGATTGCTTTGCTCTGCTCCCGAAGCGAAGCTCCATTTTGGAGCTCGGGTTCTTGAGAGGTTGCCCGACCAGTCTCTCTCCCCCACTTTCTACCCCTACGTTTCCTGCCACCCGCTGAGGAGCCTACCTGGCAAAGCCCAGTCTTCTCCTCTTCAGGCCAGCAGCCGACACCGCGAGAGCCACGAGTTCTTGCTGCAGCTGCCGCTTGTCTTTTTTGCCCTGCACGACCCGCAACGTCACAACCCCGGCAGCCTTCCAAGCTTTCAGTCCCCCCTCCCCCCCCCATCACGGGGAAATGGAGTGGCGCTCGCAGCAGACCAGTCGCTGTTGGGGGATACCATCATCGGAGGAAACAGGGGGGGAGTGGCCGTGGCTCTTATTCTTTTGCGCCTCAACTTTGGCTGGAGTTCTCTGCTTGACAGTGTGCAGCGGCGCACCGAAAATGATGAGGGGGAGAGAGTTGGCTGTTCGAGGCGCGACGGGATTTGCTCGCACTGCTCCAACCAGGAGAAAAAAATGGTACCAGCTGTACTGAATAAAGTGATATGTTGCCGTTTTTTGCAAGGTTTCTAATTCAGCAGGCAGCCAGTGTAGAGGGCTGTGTGTCTTCAGCAGAATTAGGTTTAGTAAAGGTAAAAGGTCTCCCTTACTCGAAAGCCAGCCGTATTTGACTCTAGGGTTCAGTGCTCATCTCTATTTATAGCCCAAGAGCCAGCCCTGTCTGCGTATGCAGACATTTCCGTGGACATGTGGCAGGCATGCCTAGACACCGGAGTGCACGGAATGCTAGTCACCTTCCCACCAAAGTGGTCCCTATTTATCTACTTGCAATTTATTGCTTTCGAACTGCTACATTGGCAGGAGCTGGGACAGAGATGGAAGGTCACTCCATCAAGCAGCACTCTGGTCTCAAACTGCTGACCTTCCAGTCGTCAAGTTCAGCGTCTTAACCACTAAGCCACCAAAGTCTTATATCACCTATGGAAACTCGCTACAAGGATACACTTTTTCTTGAACATCTCTCCATTGTAGTGGGCCATCATTCTCCAGATGTAAAAGGAGAATGGTCGTGTAGGCTCATCACACGTTAATAAGCTTTGCACCAAAAAGAAGATAGTTTTGATTGTTGAGAACTGCAGTGAAAAGAGAAAAAAAAATCAAAACATATTGAAAAGAACACACACATATTTCAGGTACAATTAATTAAGTGTTGTCCCTGGTTGTAAAATTGGATCATCAAGATTTTCAGAGCTTCTTGCTGGTTAATATCTTGGCTGCTCTGGAACATGGGATTAAGGGACAGCCCCAGAAGCAGTGATTGCTAGCATTTATCAACATATTTCCAGAGGGGTGATGCCATCTGAATTATCGACTTTTCCCATGGGAGTAGGTTTCAGGCAGCCAGTAATAATCTTTCATGATTCATTAACAGCTACATCCAGGAGCTTCCTTGAAGAGTGGAAAGCATTGCAAGTACTCTCAGTCATTCCCTGGGCAGTGACATATTGCTGGCTAGTCCTTCTGAGCCAGAAGCATTGCACTGTAGAATATGGTAACTGTATTGTTTAAAAAGTAATATATCAAACACCCCTGAATTTAATGTCACTGTTTTCAGCTTAATGTGTATTTTCTCCCTCAAAGCAAGTCCCTTTATGTTCAAGAGGATTGATTTGCCTGTTGATGTAAGTAAAGAATGCACCCTTGGTCTTGAATAGGTTTCATTGGATTTATCCCAATATCATTAAAATCAAGCCAGACCCAGTCAAAAAGTAACAGAGGTGCCTGGAGAAAAATGGTCCATGGGGTCGCAAAGGGTCGGAATCGACTATGCGACTGAATAAATAAATAAATAAAAACCCAGCCAAAATCAACATTTGTCTTTCTACCCTACCAGGGTTCTTTGCTGAGTCCCATTATGGACCATCTTGCAATTTATTTATTTTTTCTAGTCTGACATTCCAACTGGTGTCATGTGGCTGAATTTAATTTCCAAGATACCCTTGATTTAAAGTAATTTGGAAAGTTACTCTACAATAATAATGAGTAGTATTTACAGTAGCATATTCCCTGAAAAGTAATTAGTTTCAGTTGAAGTTATAATTTTTAAACACTTCACATTCTTGTTCCTTGAAGTATTACTAAGTGTTACTTCTAATTTTCTTCATAAAAAGTTAGATACAAGAATGCTGCAATCAGTTGACTTGTAGTACAAAACACCCTTTTTTCTATCCTACAGGAGAACAGGATGAGGCAACATCACAAGCCAGCTGACCATATGGTATTCTCATATTGTAGATACTGTGTGGCTACGATAAAAATAGCTAAAAAGTTGCAAACAGAGTAATGTTATTCTTCATTTAACCTCAACCATAAGGTCATTTAGTTACACTTTTGTTATTGAGAAAAAGAATCTGTATCTTCTTAGTTACAACTAATTACAGTAAAACCCCATATAACGAATTTAATTCATTCCGCAGGGCTAGTCGTTGTACGATTTTATCGCTATACAATGCATGCATCGTATAATGAATTTCCTATGGGATGCATCGTACAATGAATATCTCAATGTGAAAAATTGTACAAAGAAAATTATTTGTTATACGATTTTTCCCATAGAGAAATTCATTGTACAGTATGATGCACCCCATAAGGAAGCTTGGCATCGCACGACAAAAATCGTTGTATGATGCAACTTTTTTTTCCAAATTCCATTCATTGTACGATTTATTCGTTGTATAATGCAATCATTGGTTCCACTGTATTTCATAGTTCTGCTCTCATATAAAATAATTCCAGAGCATTGGGGGTGGGGTTTCAGCTGTTAGCTAGACTAAGCACTGCCATTGCTTCCTGCCACAGGAATATTTGCCTCTCAACTTTAAAGCATTATGATCACAGCTGTGTCCAGAAACAAAGGGGGAAAGGAGTAGAAGTGCTCTTGAAATGTATCACATGACACCAAGGCAATTTTCCTATAATTCTCAGACCATATATGGTATAAAGAAAGATTTATTTCTTCTTTCTATTTTTTTTTTGTAAATAAAAAAAGACCTAATTTGAATGGCTTTTTTTCCTCACTGCTCAATAAAATACAGTCTCTTAAGAATTTCCTCAAGAAGCTTTGCATAGGGAACAATGTTTTAATACAACAAAGCCTTATATTGAATGTTTAATTCCAGCATGTATAGAAAGCTGGCCTTTCTTTCTAAGAGTTACAGCATGGCAACCAGGAGAAGGTCTCTATCATGCTTTAAACCAGGGGTTCTCAACCTACAGCCCACAGTCCAGATCTGGCCCATGGCACCAAATAATCTGACCCCTGATATCGCTCCAGCCACCCCTGCTGCCACCACCACTGCCAGAATCAGCCTCAGACTCATTTACGGCTATCATAAATGCATTTATGACAGCCGCAAATGAGTCCATGGTTGTCGTAAACGTGTTTATGACAGCCATAAATGAGTCTGAGGCCATCGTAAACTCATTTACGACAGCCGTGGACACATTTTCCGGCAGCATTTATGGTGGGGGGGAACCCTCAGTCTGGCCCACTCAGCTGTTTGAGGGGGTGCGATCTGGTCCATGGCTGAAAAAGGTTGAGAACCCATGTTTAAACCAGTGTTTCCCAACCTTTGTTTTTTGGACTTCAATTCCCAGAGCCTAAGTTAATTCCCCAAAGCACTGACCAGCCAATGTACTGGCTTAGGCTTCTAGGAATTGAAGTCCCCCTGTGGGGCATGGGCCCCACATTGGGAACCACTGCTTTAAACCCATCAGACAAGTGAGCAGTGGCAAGGGTGATACAATATCACTTGTGATTATGAGTAGCATGGTCCAGCAATGAAAGTCTGAAAGCTGTAGTAGTCCTCTGTCAAGATGGCATATCATAGGCATTATTTGTCTAATCACAGCAGCTGTGTCTTGAGTAGGCAGGCCCAACCCAAACAGTAACTAGGGTGGGACAGCTACCTTAATGCTGTGGGTGGCAAAAAATACCCTCACTGCCAATTGTGTGTGGCATTGCCCATGTGACAGCTTTCTCCTCAATCCCCTGCTCATTTTTAAAGGATACTAATATTAGGCAAGAACAGCACGTTACCCCCACTGACCTCGAGAAGCTTGGCACACCTGGGAGCAGGTAGAGATAAGCACCCAGACATAAAAACCACCTCTCTCACACACAAAAGCCCCAAAGTTTCTCCTCTCCTAGTACCACGGGAGAGTGTGCCAAGTTTGCAGGATTCTCTGTACCTAGAGACGCATAGTACCTGGTCAAAAATTCAGCCAGTCCCTGAGAGCTGGCAAACTTTGGGAAAATATGCATGACTAGCTTGAAATACACATCCACCTCCAAACCAGCTTTTTTGTTATGTTCCAGAGCATGATTCTGGTTTAAATGTTCTGAGTCATAAGTGGTCCACTGTGGTCCTCCAGATGTTTTTGAACTACAGTTCCCATGGCCCGTCCTTGTTAGCCATGCTACTTATAGAGGCCTAGAACTGTAGTCAATCATGTTTGAGGGCTGTAGATTTCCCACCCCTTCCAAAGAATCCCTACACGTGAAACCTGTAACAAAATGTTTCAATGTGTAGATAAGCTCCTGATCATAATTCTGGTTATTCATTTCCACTTCCAAGGTGCTACATTCCATTTCTCTTTCTTGGATGCACACCTTAATTCAGTGAAAGGGTTTGGGCATGTCAGGGATGCTGAAAGTGATGCCATCAGAAAGCTAGACTCTGTTACTTTGGTGTATGAAACCAAGACACAGGACACAGCCTCGGGCTGGGTTAACTCAGGTTTATTGCATCGTGGACAGAGGGAACATGAGGTAATGGCGGATCGATAGCTCTTTATATACAGTAGTAATACATTTGAACGTGGTGCCATGGTAGCCCATTGGCTACTGTCTGCGTGACGTCATTGCGGGTCACGCCCTTCTTGTCCAGGTGTAGGTGGTGGCGGGAAAGCTTCCCGCGCTGTTGCCTTTGATGAGTTCGGACCAAGAGAGCTTGGACGCTCGCTGCTGCCAGCTGGTGGTCATTAGCTCGCGTCCTATTACAGGGTTTATATGATACAGCTGAAGGTTACATTGTTGCTATAGGCAAGGTTACATTGGCTCAGATACATTGTAATCCATGTGGAAGGTAAAACCATTAGAACACAACACCCCTCCCCCCTAGGACGAGACAACGTCTCGAGCCCATACTTTAAAATACACTCCCCCCTCTAGGAGACAAAGTCTCTCAGCCAAGATGGCTTATTTCGAACACGCTGGGGTCTCGATGCGGGCTGCTTTTCCCCGGGTTTGCTACCTTCTCTTTGTCCCCTGGTTTCCTGCCCTGTAATTGGAGAGGGAGACTCGTTAGTGGCTTGCCGCGGCTCCGCGGTGTTGTTGGGAGGTGTGCTCTTCCTTGGGGGAGAACCGGGGGCACTGGGGACTAACGAAAAACCCCTCTTCTCGCTGGGATGGGTGGGGGAACACTCCTGAAAACCCCCCCGGCTCGCAAAATCAAAATCAAAATTCCATTCGGGGGACGCGGCGGCGGCCGCACATTCCACTTCCCTCCCCCCGGGCTCTGATAGAACCGGGGTATCAAAAGGATATGAGTCGGGATCACTATTCCATTCGGGGGACGCGGCGGCGGCCGCACATTCCACTTCCCTCCCCCCGGGCTCTGATAGAACCGGGGTATCAAAAGGATATGAGTCGGGATCACTGCTTTCCCCCCTGGTTTCGGACTGATGTCCCTCACTGTTCCCCCCTTGGGCTAAGCGGGTGGGGGAGAACCCTATCGCTGAATCCTGTTGCTGAGTCCCACTGACCGGCCCTTCACTCACTCGGCGCCTCAGTTGGTCAGCGTGTCTCCTCCAGAGGAGGCCGGTGCTCGTTTCCACCCGATATGACACTGGCCCCGTCTGTTCTACTATCGTTCCTGGCACCCAGGCTGGCCCTGCGCTGGCATAGTTCCTGCAGTGAACAGGGTCGCCGGCGGCGAACCCTTTCGAGACTGCCAACCCTATGTTTTTCCCTTTATCCTCGACTCTCGCCGGGTCTAGCCTGGACAGAATCGTGGTCAGTTTTCGCCGCATCAAGAGCTCTGCCGGCGAGTAACCTGACGCTAAGGGGGTCACCCTATACGCTAATAAGAACTGACATACTTGGTGATTTAGGTCTCCCGGGCCCATGCGCCGGAGCGCATCCTTTGTTGTACGCACCAACCGTTCCACTTGGCCATTCGTGGCCGGGTGAAACGGCGCGGATGTGACATGCCGAATGGCGTTTGCCTCCATGAACGCCCCGAATTCCGAGGAGGTGAAGCAACTCGCGTTATCGCTAACTAAAGTGTCGGGTAACCCGAACGTGGAAAAGACTCTCCGTAGCTGGCTAATTGTCGTGGCGGAGGACGTGCTCTTTACTGGGATAACCTCCAGCCACTTGGAGAACGCATCCACCACCAAGAGAAACATGGTTCCTCGGAATGGGCCAGCGAAATCTACGTGCACCCTGGACCACGGCCCCCTTGCTGTGTCCCATTCCCTATGCGGGAGGCGGGCCGCCTCTGGTCGGGATCCCTGGCATGCCTCACAAGTGCCGACCATGTGCTCAATGTCCGCGTCCAGTTGTGGCCACCAAAAGTAGCTGCGGGCCAGCGCTTTCGAGCGAACGATGCCGGGGTGGCTGACGTGCAGCAGTTTGAGTACCCTCGGCCGCAGGGATGTAGGAACCACCACCCGCTGGCCCCACAACAGGCACCCCCTTTCTAGGGACAACTCTAGCTTTTTCCGAAAGAACGGGTCGAATTCCGTGCTTGGGGACGATGCCGGCCACCCCTTCTGTACCCATGAGCTGACTTTCTCCAGCGTTCTGTCCTTGCTTGTTGCCCTAGCAATATCGGCTGGTACTATTGGGGGTGCGTCTAAAACCTCAATAAGCAACACCTGGCGGTCCCTTTCTACTCTAGCCTTTTGAACGTCCGACAAGGGTAAAGGGGATCTCGAAAGCGCATCGGCATGGCTGATCTCTTTTCCGGGCCGGTACTCCAACTCGTGTTGGTATGCGTTGAGGAAAATAGCCCATCGCAGCATTCTCGGGGATAGGATCTGCGGCGTGGGCTTGCCTGCCGTGAAAATCCCTAACAGGGGCTTGTGATCCGTCACGATTTTGAACGGGCGGCCATACAGAAAATCGTGAAACTTTTTGGTCCCCGCTACTATTGCTAATGCCTCCCTGTCGGTTTGTGCGTAATTTCGCTCTGCTTGGGACAGGGACCTTGAATAAAACGCAACCGGGGCCTCCCTTCCGTCATCCAACACGTGGCAAAGCACCGCCCCCACCCCCACCGGTGATGCATCACAGACTAGGACCACCGGCCGTTTGGGGTCGAAATGCGTTAAGATTGCGTCGGAAGTCAAGAGTTGCTTTAGTTCTCTGAACGCCCTCTCGTGCTCGTCACCCCACATCCATGTCTCCTCCTTTTTAAGCAACCGATGAAGCGGTTCGGCCACGGACGCTTTCCGCGGAAGGAATGTATGGTAGAAATTGAGGAGCCCCAGAAATGACTGTAGCTCGGTTTTGGATGTGGGGCGAGGGGCATTCTTGATGGCCGCTACTTTGGATTTGGATGGCTTAATGCCCTCGGGAGTGATTCGGAACCCTAAAAACTCGACCTCGGTTTCGAAAAAAACACATTTGTCCTTCCTCAGTCTCAGCCCCGCTTTCTCGAACACAGTTAGTACTTTATCCAATCTCTTTGCCAGTTCGGCCTCACTCCCCCCTGTTATCAATACGTCATCAAAATAAGGCAACACCCCCTCCAGCCCCTTCAGGAGGCGTTCCACAAGCGATTGAAAAAGGCCGGGTGCCGAGTTCACGCCGAACTGTAACCGCGACACCTGGAACGCTCCTTTATGTGTGACTATCGTTTGTGCCGCGGCCGTGGCGGGAGTTACGGGGAGTTGCTGATAGGCTTGTGCCAGATCGAGCTTAGCGAAACACTTTCCCCCATTTAGCCTGGCCAAAAGGTGGCTGACCACCGGCACCGGGTATGCATTAGGGCGAATCGCCTTGTTAATCGTACACTTATAATCAGCGCAAATGCGCACCTCCCCGTTAGCCTTCAGAGCTGTTACAATTGGAGTTTCCCACTCCGCGGAATCAACAGGAATAAGAATCCCCTGGCCCACCAACTTGTCCAGTTCCGCCTCGATTTTGTCCTTTAGTGCGAAGGGCACCCTGCGCGGTTTGAGTCTTATCGGGCGGACCTCCGGGTCTAGGTCGAAGGCTACAGGGGGTCCCTTGAATTTTCCAAGTCCTTTTTTAAAAACGGCGGGATGCGCATCGCACACCGCTTGTATTGGATCCACCCCCACTGAATGTACTCCCCCTATGAACAGGCCTAAGGGCTGGAACCACTGCGTCCCTAGGAGGCTACAACTTCCCCCCTTGAGGACAACTAGGGGCAGTTCCGCAGAGTGTCTCTTAAACTCAACCCGAAATTTCCCGACCCCCAACACCGGAATGCTGTTTCCCTGTACATCTCGTAGCGTGGACCTCAATGTTTTAAGTTTGGGCCGCACGTGGGGGTCGATTTTCAAAAACTCTTTCTGGGGAATTATAGAATATGAGGACCCCGAGTCAATTTCCATCCTGATAGGGGCCCCTTGTACTAGTACCTCCACGAAATAATGGGACTGTTCCGCGGACACGCTGAACACTGGGACGTCGTCCTCGCTGCTGTCCGAGACGCGGCCCACGCCGTCCTGCTTCCTCGTGGTCTGAACGCCATCTTTGGGCCTCGCTGAACGGTCCGGCCTGGTCAAACGGTCTGGTGACTGCCTCCGGCCCTCCTTCCGTTTTCTGCATGCCTTGGCGATGTGCCCCCGACGGCCGCAGGTGTAGCATTCGGCCTTTCTAAATGGGCACTTCGCACGCTCATGGGCCGCTCCGCAACCATCGCAGCGGCGCCCCCCTTTTCGGACCTTCTGGACCTCCTCACCGTCGCTGCCTTCCGAAGACGACTTTGAGGCCCGTTGAGTTGCGTGCACCGATTTTTCCGCTTTGCCGGCTCTGGGACGCCACTCACGCCACTGGTGCATCTCGTCCACTCCAGCATTCGTGGACTCTGCGGCCTCCGCGGCCTCTACGACCTCTGCCAGCGTGGGTGGCGGCTCCTTATTCATCAAGCTGCGCTGCACCTCCTTGTCTTTCAGGCCACACAGCACGCCGTCCCTGAGGGCCATTTCTAGGATGTTGTCCCATTTGCAGGGGGCGGCGGCTACCCTCATGGCGGCCACGAATGCCTCGACCGACTCGTCCGGCGCTTGGACTCGCCTCCAAAACGCGCTCCGAGCGGGAAACATCGCCCTCGAGGGTCAGAAGCGCTCCCGTAGCAGCTTCATGATGTCGTCCGCCTTAAATTCGCTCACCTTCTTCGGAGCGATGATGCCCACCAGCGTCCGCTTGGTTTCCATCCCAAGCATGCGGGTGAGGATGGCCCTCTTCCTCTCCTCATCGTCTTCCTTGACTTTGAGTTCCACCAGCGCCGCATGGAAGTCCATCTCAAACAACTCCCAGTCTTGCGGTTTGGTGATGTTGAACCCGCTCTGTGCCCTGGCTGCTCCTTGGGGATCCATTATCCCACCTTCGTCGCCAATTTGGTGTATGAAACCAAGACACAGGACACAGCCTCGGGCTGGGTTAACTCAGGTTTATTGCATCGTGGACAGAGGGAACATGAGGTAATGGCGGATCGATAGCTCTTTATATACAGTAGTAATACATTTGAACGTGGTGCCATGGTAGCCCATTGGCTACTGTCTGCGTGACGTCATTGCGGGTCACGCCCTTCTTGTCCAGGTGTAGGTGGTGGCGGGAAAGCTTCCCGCGCTGTTGCCTTTGATGAGTTCGGACCAAGAGAGCTTGGACGCTCGCTGCTGCCAGCTGGTGGTCATTAGCTCGCGTCCTATTACAGGGTTTATATGATACAGCTGAAGGTTACATTGTTGCTATAGGCAAGGTTACATTGGCTCAGATACATTGTAATCCATGTGGAAGGTAAAACCATTAGAACACAACAGTTACAAACCTGGATTCCTAGCAAGGTCACCCAAAGCTGAATGGTTTGATTATTTTTATGCATCTTCTGTATTTTGACAAGAATCTACCATTAGGACAGAATATGAAGAGACAGAATGGTTTCATATACACATAAATATCAAACAAGGGTGCATTTTATCTTCATATCTGTTAAATCTATAAAAGTAAAGTAAAGGTTCCCCTTGCTCAAAAGCCAGTCGTATCCGACTCTAGGCTGCAGTGCTCATCTCTGTTTCAAAGCCAAAGAGCCAGCACTGACTGCTGCTGCAGACGTTTCCGTGGTCATGTGGCAGGCATGACTAGACACCGAAACACACGGAGCGCTGTTTCCTTTCCACCAAAGTGGTCCCTATTTATCTACTTGCAATGTCTTGCTTTCAAACTGCTAGGTTGGCAGGAGTTAAATCGATAGGCAGGAAAAAAATCATGTAGAAAACCGGGCTAGATTCAGAAGTGAAAATACACAAGAAGGAATGAAAATTGGTGAAAGAAACATCAATAATTCCACCTTGCTGGTGGAAAGCATTAATGACTAGAAATGGCTTTTAGTCAAAGTGAAGGAAGAAAGTGCCAAAGCAGGGCTGCAGTTGAACTTTAAGAAAACAAAAATTACAACTACAGAAGATCTACACAGCTTTTACTCTGACAACAAAAAAACTGAAATAGCAAAAGCATTTGTATACTTTATTTTAGTCATCAGTCCAAATGGAGAAATCAGAAGGTGTATCAGAAGAACAGCAATGAAGGAATTAGAAAATGTCACCAAGTGTAAGGATATGTCAGTGGAAACCAAGACCAAGACCATGCATACTCTTGTAGTCCCGATTACTGTGGATGTGAAAGCAGAACAAAGAAGAAAGCTGACAGGAGAAAAAACAACTGGATTGAAATATCGTGCTGGAGGAGAGCCTTGTTGGATACCTTGGACTGCCAAAAAGACAAATAAGTGAGTCCTAGATCAAATCAAGCCTGAACTTTCCCTGGAGTCAAAATTGACAAGAGTGGCTGTCTTACTTTGAGCACATTATAAGAATGCAAGATTAATTAGACTAGACAGTAACACTAAGAAAAGTTAAAGGCAGCAGGAAAAAGAAAACCCTAAAGGGACTCACAGGCTTGAATTTACAAGAGGTGAGCAGAGCTGTTGAGGACAAGACATTTTGGAGATTACTTACTTTAGTGTCTTGCATGAAAGACAAAGAAGGAGCCGCAGTAAGGGCTAAAACACAGCTTTATTGCATGATGGTCAGGATGAACATGTGGTAATGGCGGAGGTACAGCTCCTTTTATACTGCAACAATACATTTGAAAAGGGTTACATGGTAGTGTATTGGCTGCTACCTGCGTGACGTCATTCTGAGTCACGCCCTTCTTCTCCAGGTGTTCCTTGCGTGGGTGTTGCCAGGTGTTCCTCCCGTGGCTGTTGGTGATTGGGGGAATTTGAACCATGTGAGCTGAACACTCGCAGCTGCCCTCTATGGGTAGCTAGCTCGCGTTCCTTTAACAGCTGAGTTACATTGTGATCATTGTCAGGTTACATTCGGACATTCTTAAAGTGATACAGTTACATACACAACACTCCTCCCCCCCTAGGATGGGACGAAGTCCCTCAACCATTGTGGCTTCCCGCATGTGCACTTGGGGCATACAACTGCTTGGCGGAGCTCAGGGGAACTAGGGGCTCCGAGTTCTGCAGACGTGAAAGTACTGGCGTTATTGCTCACAAGGACGTCCGGCAGGCCGAAACAACTGAACACCTTGCACAATTGTTTAATGGTTGCGGCAGATGAGGTGTTGGACATGGGAATGACTTCCAGCCATTTGGAATACGAATCTACTATCAGCAGCAACATGGACCCCCGAAAAGGGCCAGCGAAGTCAACGTGTACCCGGGACCATGGCCCGCGGGCCGTGTCCCATTCCCTGTGAGGCAGCCGGGACTCCTCGGGCCGAGAGCTCTGGCAGCTCTCGCACGTGCCCACCAAATGCTCTATATCCGCATCTATCTGGGGCCACCAAAAGTAGCTCCTGTCTAGTGCTTTGGAATGCACTATTCTCGGGTGGCTGGTATGCAGTAGCCTCAGCACCTTTGTTCGTAACTTCTCTGGGATGACCACCCGCTGGCCCCAGAGGAGGCAGCCCCTTTCAAGGAAAAGCTCTACTCTGCGCCTGAAAAATGATTTGAATTCCTCCTCGGGGGGAGTTGTGGGCCACCCTTTTCTAACCCAGGAACTGACTTGGGACAGGATTTTGTTGACCGCCGTGGCTTTGGCGAGGTCTGCAGGAACTATGGGGGGTGAGTCAAGAGAATTGATCAGCAGGACTTGGTGATCCTGCTCTACCTCACATTTGGGGTCTCCTAAACTAGGGAGGGGAGATCGGAACAGCGCATCTGCATGGGAGATCTCCTTCCCTGGGCAATAAACCAGTTCGTACTGGTAGGCGTTGAGGAAAATCGCCCAACGCAGCATTCTGGGGGACAGGATTTGTGGAGTGGGCTTGCCTGTAATAAAGATTTCCAAAAGGGGCTTATGATCGGTCACAATTGTGAACTCGCGGCCGTACAGGAAATCGTGGCCAGGGCCTCTCTACCTGTTTGCGCGTAATTGCACTCCGCCTTTTAAAGTGACCTGGAATAGAAGGCAACCGGGGCTTCCCGCCCGTTCTCTAACACGTGGCACAGCACTGCCCCCACCCCCACTGGTGATGCATCACAGACCAAAACTACCGGTTTCCTCGGGTCGAAATGGGTCAGGACGGCGTCTGAGGACAAGAGCGTCTTGAGCTCTTTCAATGCCTTCTCCTGCCTATCTCCCCACCGCCAAACCACGTCTTTCTTAAGTAGCCCATGCAGTGGCTCCACAATGGATGCCTTCCTTGGCAAGAAGGAATGGTAAAAATTCAGGAGCCCTAGAAATGACTGCAACTCCAGTTTCGCGGTGGGGCGAGGGGCGTTTTGCACAGCCGCAACCTTGGACTCGGATGGCTTGATGCCCTCTGGTGTTATTTTGAACCTGAGAAACTCAACCTCCCTTGCAAAAAACACACATTTGTCCCTTCTCAACCTCAGTCCCGCTTTCTTGAATACCGTTAGGACCTTGTCTAGTCTTTTCTCTAGTTCTGATTCGCTCCCCACTGTTATCAAAACATCGTCAAAACATGGGAGCACGCCTGGAAGCCCCTTTAAAAGGCGTTCCACGAGGGACTGGAAGATCCCGGGGGCCGAATTTATGCCGAACTGTAGGCGCGTTACCTTGACTGCCCCCTTATGCGTGACGATGGTTTGCGCAGCGGCAGCAGCTGGGATTACTGTGAGCTGCTGGTACGCCTGCGCCAGGTCTAGCTTTGCGAAACACCTCCCCCCATGTAAAGTGGCCAGTAAGTGGCTAACTACTGGCATCGGATATGCATTTGGCTGAATGGCCTTGTTGATTGTACATTTGTAGTCAGCGCAAATCCTGACCTCCCCATTGGATTTTAAAACTGTAACAATCGGAGTTTCCCACTCCGCAGAATCAACTGGAACTAAAATCCCCTGCCCCAACAAATTCGTCCAATTCTGCCTCAATCTTGTCCTTGAGGGCGAAGGGGACTCTTCTTGGTTTGAGACGTATGGGCCGGATATCTGGGTCCAACTCAAAAGAAACCGGGGGGGCCCTGTAAGTCCCGAGCCCCTTCTTGAAAACTGCATGGTACGCATCGCACACGTCCCGAATTGGGTCAGTCTCTATGGCGTTTATGCCGGACAGTTCAATTCCCAGGGGAGCAAACCACTGGATTCCCAAAAGGCAACAGGTCCCCTCCTTGAGAACTACTAGGGGCAGTTTTTCCGTGAACCTTTTGAACTTCACCGCGAAGTTTTCCACACCCAACACTGGGATCCAATAACCCTGCACGTCCCGTAAGTTCGACTTCATGGCCCGCAACTTGGGATGCGCATTTGGGGGAATGTGCAGGAACTCCTTCTGGGACAGGATGGAGTAGGACGACCCTGAGTCTATTTCCATCCTAACCAGGACCTCTTGTAACAGTACCTCTATGAAGAAATGCCTATGATCCAGGCCCACGCGGTTCACAGCCGCCGCGTCGTCGTTGGCCGAGACCTTTCCAATGCCAGCCGCCTTGCATTGGGGTGCTTGAGGGTGTTTCGATGAGCCCTTGTCCTCCATTCTCCCATGCCTGCAGACCCTGGTGATGTGGCCTTTCCGCCCGCAGTTGTGGCACTCGGCCTTTCAGAATGGGCACCTCGTTCAGTCGTGAGATGCCCCACAGCCATCGCAGCGGTGGCTTTCCCTTGCGCTGGCTCGGCGCTTTTCTCCATGCCTCTTGACTCTCTGCACGTCGTCATCCTCACTAGAGCAGGAGTCCGCAGTCATGGACGACTCCTTGGAGGTTGTTGGGGTGCCTGTGGGCGGCCGGGGGCCCCCGCTAGGCCGCTTGTGCTGAAGTCCGCCGGGCCGCTTGCACGGGTGACTTGGCCCTCTCATGTGCGGCCCCCCGGGACTTGAAGACTCTGACCCCGCTCCTCGCCGCCTCGGCCGCTTGGGCCTCTCGCAGCACCTCATTGAACGTGAGGTGATGGTCGTGGGTCATCAACTTTTTCTGGACCTCCTCGTCCTTTAGGCCACACAGTGTGCGGTCTCGAAGGGCTATATCCAGGTCCTCCCACTGGCAGTGGATGGCTGCCAGCCTGAGGGCCGCCGCGTAGACAGACACGGATTCTCCCGGGTGCTGGTCCCGCTTGTGGAACGCGACCCGGGCCAGAAAGATGGAGATGGGCGGCTGGAAGTGCTCCCTCAGCGTTGTGAGGATGTGGTCAATGGGTACCGCGTCAACCTTCCGGGGAGCCAGCAGGTTCATCAGGATGCACAGCGTGGCCGGCCCCACCTGGGCTAGGAAGTGTGACTGCACCTTCCCTTCGTCGTCGATGCCTGCAGCATCCATCACATGCCGAAACTGGCACTCATACAGCTTCCATTGCTCAGGATCGCTGATGTCAAACTGGTGAGGCTTGATCTTGGGATACGCCATGAATCCCACCTTCGTCGCCAATTTAGTGTCTTGCACAGAAGACAAAGAAGGAGCCGCAGTAAGGGCTAAAACACAGCTTTATTGCATGATGGTCAGGATGAACATGTGGTAATGGCGGAGGTACAGCTCCTTTTATACTGCAACAATACATTTGAAAAGGGTTACACGGTAGCGTATTGGCTGCTACCTGCGTGACATCATTCTGAGTCACGCCCTTCTTCTCCAGGTGTTCCTTGCACAGGAAGGTTCCCGCGGCTGCCGGCGATTGGGGGAATTTGAACCATGTGAGCTGAACGCTCGCAGCTGCCCTCTATGGGTAGCTAGCTCGCGTTCCTTTAACAGCTGAGTTACATTGTGATCATTGTCAGGTTACATTCGGACATTCTTAAAGTGATACAGTTACATACACAACACTTACTCATAGGGTTACCATAAGTCAGAAGCAACTTGACATTAACAACACTACGTTCCATTTCCCATTCCCTCAGTATTTGTCCTGACCCTCCAATCCTTGCCAAGTGCATGTTTTTGCTAAAGATCCCTCCCCACACAATATTTCTCCTAACTCTGGAGTTCCCTCAAGCCTGATGATGAATTTTTTCTTGCATGTGGAATGGATCTACACTGAGATAATGTGTTTGGTATAGTTGATGCCCAGTGTGGTACAGTGGACAGAATGTTGGTCTAGGACTCAGGCAGCTTGGGTTTGACTCAGCCATAGAAACTCACTGTTATGTATGCATGTATGCATGCTCATTATACTGTAAAGGCAAGAATGTAACCACTCCAGATACAAACGATATCAGCTGTAAAGGAACGCGAGCAGACAGCCCATAGAGGGCAGCTGCGAGCGTTCAGTCTCACATGGTTCACATTGCGCAATCACGGACAGCTGCGGGAAAACCTTCCCCGCATTCAGCAGCAGGAAAGGAGGCGTGCCTGGGCGAGGCCACGCCGGTAGCAGCCAATCAGCTACCGTTCTACAAGATTCAAATGTAGAGAGCTACTGTATATATTGAGATGTATCACCGCCATTACCTCATGCTCCACTGGAACCTCATGCAATAAACCTGTGTTAAACCAACCCTTCGGTTGTCCGGTCGTCTTTGGTCCCATACACTAAATTGGCGACGAAGGTGGGATATGGCTGCCCACGGGACCAAGACATGCGCCGGCTACGAGATCAGGAAGCCGGGAGACTTGGAGCTGTTTGAGATAGACTTCAACGCAGCGCTGGTGGAGCTCGAAGTCTCAGATGAGGCCAAAAAGAGGGCCATTTTCGTCCGCATGCTCGGACACGAGACCAAGAGGACCTTGGTGGACCTGATCGCGCCGAGGAAGGTGAGCGACCTCAAGGCCACAGAGCTCCTGGCGGCGCTGCGCGCCCATCTCCGGCCAGCAATAGCGATGTTCCCCGCTCGGAGCGCGTTCTGGAGGCGAGTCCAGGCACCCGGAGAATCGGTCGATGAGTTCGCCGCGGCCCTGCGGTTGGCCGCCGGCCCATGCAAGTGGGAACTCCCCGACGTCACCCTCCGGGACTGCCTGCTCTGCGGTCTGAGGGACACAGAGACTCAGCGCGCGCTGATGAAAAGGGAGCCGCCTCCCACGTGGCGACAAGTCCTCGACGCGGCACAGGCCGCGGAGGCCACGACTGCCGGGGTGCACGAGCTTCAGGACTGGCGCCCGAAGCCCGCCAAGGCAGAGAGCTCGGTGCGCGCGGCCCGGCAGGTTTCGAACTCGTCTGCGGAGAGCAGCGACGACGAGGACGTCCGGAGGGTCCAGAGAGAGGGCCGGCGCTGCGACGGCTGCGGCGCCGCCCACGCCCGCGCCAAATGCCCATTCCGCAAGGCCGAGTGCCACAACTGCGGCCGGCGCGGGCACATCGCCAAGGTCTGCCGGAAACGGCGCGAGGCCACCAGGAGTTCTCCAGACCGCTCGGCGAGGCAGGACCGCACCACGAGGCAGGACCGCACCACGAGGCCAAAGGACGGCACCCGGACCATGAGGACGCGGGACGGAGTAGGGCGCATCTCCGACGACAGCGAGGACGACGCGCCGGTTTGCAGCGTTTCCACGGAGCACCCCCGTTACTTCATTGAGGTAGTAATACAAGGGGCCCCTGTTAGAATGGAGGTGGACTCGGGTTCTTCATACTCTATTATTTCCCAGGGGGAGTTCATGAAAATCGCCCCCCGCGTGCGGCCCAAGCTCAAAGCGTTGAGGGCCACACTGAAGGACGTGCAAGGGAACCGCATCCCAGTGTTGGGGGTTGGGAAGTTCCAGGTCCAGTTCAAAAAGTACACCGCAACGCTTCCCCTAGTCATCCTCAAGGGAGGTAAATGCAGCCTCCTCGGGACTCAATGGTTCCAGCCCCTGGGTTTGTTCATTGGGGGGGTGCACGCCGTGGGAGCACACGCCGCCGGGACTGATCCAATACAGAGCGTGTGCGACGCGCACCCCGAGGTTTTTAAAAAGGGGCTCGGAAAATTCAAGGGCCCCCAAGTGACTTTCGACCTGGACCCTGGAGTGCGTCCAATCAGACTTAAACCGCGCAGAGTGCCTTTCGCACTAAAGGACAAAATAGAGGCGGAGTTGGACAAATTGGTGGGCCAGGGGATTCTTGTTCCTGTTGATTCTGCGGAGTGGGAAACTCCAATTGTAACAGCGCTCAAGGCCAACGGGGAGGTCCGCATATGCGCTGATTACAAGTGCACCATCAATAAGGCGATCCGCCCTAATGCGTATCCGGTGCCGGTAGTCAGCCACTTGTTGGCCAGGTTACACGGGGGGAGGTGTTTCGCTAAACTCGACCTGGCCCAAGCCTACCAGCAACTCCCGGTGACCCCCGCCGCAGCTGCTGCGCAGACCATAGTCACCCACAAAGGGGTGTTCCAGGTATTGCGCCTCCAATTCGGCGTGAATTCGGCGCCCGGGATTTTCCAGTCACTTGTGGAACGCCTCCTGAAGGGGTTAGAGGGGGTGTTACCCTACTTTGATGACGTATTGATTACAGGGGGGAGCCGGGCCGAATTAGCAACAAGGTTGGGAAAGGTCCTGACAATATTCGAAAAGGCGGGGTTGCAGTTGCGGAAAGACAAATGCGTCTTCTTCGCTACAGAGGTTGAGTTCCTAGGGTTCCGTGTCACTCCCGAGGGAATAAGGCCAGCCCAATCCAAGGTAGCCGCCATCAAGAAGGCCCCTCGCCCCACCTCCAAGCCCGAGTTGCAGTCGTTCCTCGGACTGCTCAACTTCTACCACTCCTTCCTCCCGCGGAAGGCAGCCGTGGCAGAACCGCTTCACAAATTGTTAAAAAAGGACGAGGCATGGAAGTGGGGCGACGACCAGGAGAAGGCTTTCAATGACCTGAAGCGACTCCTGGCATCAGATGCTGTACTGACCCACTTCAATCCCAAACGCCCAGTGGTCCTGATATGCGATGCATCCCCGGTGGGGGTGGGGGCGGTGTTATGCCACGTGCTGGAGAACGGTAGGGAGGCCCCGATAGCTTTCTACTCTAGGTCCCTGTCCCAAGCGGAGAGGAACTATGCTCAGACAGACAGGGAAGCACTAGCAATAATTGCGGGGACCAAGAAATTTCATGATTTTGTGTACGGCCGCCCCTTCACCATAGTGACTGACCATAAGGCTTTGCTAGGCATTTTCACCGCAGATAAGCCCACACCCCAGATCCTGTCCCCGAGAATGCTCAGGTCGGCCATTTTTCTCAACGCGTATCAGCACGCGTTGGTATACCGGCCCGGGAAGGAGATCAGCCATGCCGACGCCCTGTCGAGGTCCCCCATTCCCCGGGATTGCTTCCACGTGGGCGGAGTAGAGAGGGACCACCAGGTCTTAATGATAGAGGTCCTAGACTCCCCTCCAGTAGTACCGGCCGACATCGCCAAAGTGACAGGCAAGGACAAAACGCTGGCCACAGTTTGCTCCTGGGTGCAGAAAGGGTGGCCCGTGTCTTCCCCAGCAGCGGAATTCGACACATTTTTCAAAAAGAGACTAGAGTTGTCCCTAGAGAGGGGTTGCCTTTTGTGGGGACAGCGGGTAGTGATCCCCACGTCTCTCCGGCCGAGGGTGCTTAAACTGCTGCACGTCAGCCACCCGGGGATCGTACGCTCTAAGGCACTAGCCCGCAGTTACTTTTGGTGGCCCCAGCTAGACGCCGACATCGAACACATGGTCGGCACTTGCGAGGCGTGCCAAAGCTCAAGGCCAGAAGAGGCTCGCTCGCCACCTAGGGAGTGGGACGCTGCAAGGGGGCCCTGGTCCCGAGTACACGTAGACTTTGCTGGCCCGTTCGGGGGAACGCTTTTCCTCCTCGTGGTGGACGCATTCTCCAAGTGGTTGGAGGTCATTCCAGTCTCGAGCACCTCCTCGGCCACAACAATTAAACAGTTAAGGAGGGTCTTTTCCACGTTCGGTTTACCCGACACCCTCGTCAGCGATACGCTAGCTGTTTCACGTCCGCCGAGTTCGGGGCATTCATGGAGCGCAACGCCATTCGGCACGTCACCTCCGCCCCCTTTCACCCGGCCACCAACGGCCAAGTAGAGCGCCTCGTGCGCACCACGAAAGACGCGCTACTGCGCATGGGTCCCGGAGACCTCGACTTGAAATTGTGCCAATTCCTGCTTAGATACAGGGTCACCCCACTAGTGTCAGGGTACTCCCCCGCAGAGCTGTTGATGCGCAGGAAGCTGGCCACGGGAATCTCCAAGCTAGACCCCACGAGAGTAGAGGACAAAGGGCGGAACATAGGGGTGGAACCCGCAAAGAGTTTCAGCATAGGCGCCCCGGTGCACTGCAGGAACTACGCCAGCGCGGGGCCAGCCTGGGTGCCGGGCACCGTAGTAGAACAAACCGGCCCCGTCTCATACCGCGTAGAGACCAGTACAGGCTTCCTGTGGAGGCGACACGTGGACCAACTCAGGCGTAGGGTCCCCGGAGAGCAGGACGGAGACGAGAACAGCATCGAATCAGCGTTAGGGTACTCCCCCACCCGTTTAGCCCAAGGGGGAGGAAAAGGGGAGCATGGGTCCCCACCAAGGGGGGAGGAAAGGGAATCGATCCACAGAGATCTTTTGCGGGAGTCCCCGACAGAGAGGAGGAGCCCCGATCACACACACACCCCGCGGAAGTTTCCCCGAAATACAGATGCCCATAGAAGTTTAGACGTTGATTTGCAGTACCAGGGGGAGTTAGCGGAGTGGTCCCCCACCCGTCCTAGCGAAAAGAGGGGTTTCAGTTCAGCCCCTGGTACTTCCAGTCCCAGTAGCCCCTGCGAGTTAGAATGCAATATAGCGCCAATTTCCCGGAGACCGACACCTCCAAGACGGGAGGCATCAGCGAGTCCGCCCACCACAGTCTCAAGGTCCCCCGAGCAGGGATCAGAGGGTAGCCGATCCACAAGGGCGACCTCATCGGTCCCGCGGTTCACAATAGGAGGGTCCCCGGGGTCCGAGAGCAACAGGCAGGGGTTCACCTCCCAACTGTTCATTCCATTCCCATCCCCGAGCGCAAGGCAAGCACGGACGCCCCACAGAGCCACTAACGAATCCCCGTTTCCCGTTGCAGGACAAGCACCCGCGGAGTCAGGGATCACAGGCTCTCCAGTACTAGGGCAGACGCAAGCACGCCCCAAGCGAACGTGCGGCAAGCCACAATGGTTGCGGGACTTCGTCCCATCCTAGGGGGGAGGGATGTTATGTATGCATGTATGCATGCTCATTATACTGTAAAGGCAAGAATGTAACCACTCCAGATACAAACGATATCAGCTGTAAAGGAACGCGAGCAGACAGCCCATAGAGGGCAGCTGCGAGCGTTCAGTCTCACATGGTTCACATTGCGCAATCACGGACAGCCGCGGGAAAACCTTCCCCGCATTCAGCAGCAGGAAAGGAGGCGTGCCTGGGTGAGGCCACGCCGGTAGCAGCCAATCAGCTACCGTGCTACAAGATTCAAATGTAGAGAGCTACTGTATATATTGAGATGTATCACCGCCATTACCTCATGCTCCACTGGAACCTCATGCAATAAACCTGTGTTAAACCAACCCTTCGGTTGTCCGGTCGTCTTTGGTCCCATACACTAAACTCACTGAGAAAGTTGAATTGGTAAAATCACTCCTTAAATATCTCACTTCCCTTGAAAGGACTATTAGGGTCAATATAAGTCAATTCTGATTTGACGGCCCGTAAGAATGATAACATATTATAGGTCCACACAGTATAATGTATACAATGAGCTAGACTTTATGTTGCCAGTTTCCTTGGTGTATGACCATGTTCCTTCCTAATTTAACATGCTTACAGTCAAGCCAGCAACCCAGGTAATATAAAGTAAGCATTAGGAAAAGATACACCAATGTATGTGCAAGAAGCAGAAACTGGTTATCGTAAAAGTACAGTAAGTACTTCTTCTTCTTCTGTTTCTAGGCCAGACATGAAACTGCCAAAACGAAGGCACCTAAAGATATGAAATAAAAGTACAGTGCTACCTCATACAATGATTTCAATCCATTCCATGTGGCTCATTGTTGTATGAAACAATTGCATGCACCGTATAGGGATTTTCCCTACGGGATGCATCGTACAACAGTTTTCTTTTGCTAAGTGGTTTTTCCATTGAAAAATTGTTGCACAACTTTTCCATAGGGAAAATTGTTATGCAATTTCATTGCTATACAGGGCAATTGTTGTATGAGGTTCCACTGTATATACAGTTGTAATAGTTGGGAAAATTAGGTTATTTATTTATTTAATCATATTTTTATGGCACCCACTTGCCGGGGCAACTCAGGTCGGCTTATAAACAGTAAAAGCACACAAAAACATTTTTTTAAAAATTAACAATTCAACTTAATTAAGTTAACGCAGGGCCCCTAATCCATAGCCACTCATTCATCCATTCCCACGGGGTGAGTTATCATCAGTATGCTGATGATACTCAGTTGTACAACTCGGCCCATGGTGATCCAAGCGATGCTGTCAAAGTCCTATCCAGGTGTCTGGAGGCTGTGGGAGTCTGTATGGGGGACAACGGGCTACAGCTGAATCCCGGCAAGACTGAGTGGCTATGGATTAGGGGCCCTGCTTTATCCTGGGAGCTACCATCTTTGGTCCTGGATGGGGCTATTTTGCCCCAGACAGACCTGATGCACAATCTGGGGGTCCTCCTGGACTCACGACTACTGCTCGAAGAGTAGGTGGCAGTCGTGGCCAGGAAGTCTTTTGAACCACTTCATGTGATTCATCGGTTGTGCCCGCTCCTGGACTGGGACTCCTTGCTCATGGTCACACATGCTCTGGTCACCTCTAGACTAGATTATTGTAATGTGCTTTACATGGGGCTGCCCTTGATGACCATTTGGAAACTGCAGGTGGTCCAGAACACGGCTGCCCGGGTGGTGATGGGGTACGGGCATTATGCCCGTACCTCGCCGCTGCTCCACGAGCTGCACTGGTTACCAATTTGCCTCTGGGTGCAATTTGAGGTGCTGGTGATGACCTTTAAAGCCCTACATGGTAGTGGGCCAGGATATCTAATAGATGGTGTCACCCTTAGAATGTCTGTCTGTCCCACCAGAGAGGACCGGAGGGGCTCTCTAATTGTACCATCGGCTAGAGGGGCTCACCTCTTTAGCACAAGAAGGAGGGCTTTCTCCATGTCCGCACTGGCCCTATGCAACCTCCTGCCAATAGATTTACGGCTACAGACAGAACTGCTGCCTTTTTGAAAAGACCTTAAAACATGGCTGTCAGGGCAGGTGTGGGGCGCTGATGGGGAGGTGACCCCCACCCACTGGTTTATATAAATTAAGATCCTCACCCTGTCTCTTTTTTAAGGATAGGTGGGTAGGGCTTTTTAAGATGGGTGTTTTAAAATGTTTTTAAGGGTTTTTAGCATGTTATTTTGTTTGTGTTTTGTCTGTAAGCAGCCCAGAGTTGCCCCAGTGAGGGGGCGGTGATACAAGTATGAATAAATAAATGAATAAATAAATAAATTCAGTTGTAGCCTGTTATCCCCCATCCAGGCCCCCACTATCATGATAGTGGTGACTATCTGTCATCAGCTCTAGTCAACAGCATTTATTGTCTGATTATATCTCCATTCTAAGGTCATCCTCTTTTGCCTCCAGCACTTTCATTCCTTCCTCCATTTCCCTTTGCAGTCTGGACTCCCATCTTGTATGCCTGCTCTTCTTTTCAGCTGTATTATGGATGCTCCTTCATTGAATAATTTGCCAAGCAAATTATTGTTTCTTTCTTAGAGCTGCTGTTCAGCTAATAGTAAAACCCAGCTTCTGGTCCATGGTACTGCTGGTTATTGTGTAAGACAAGTCTGCAACCTACTGGTTGTAAAAGAAAATGGCAACTCACTGAATGTTGCTGAATAACAATTCTTTGGTAGCACAGGTAGAGCAAAGAATGAGTGGGTTAGGGTTTGTGTGAGAGAGAGTTACTCTACTGAGAGGACCAGGAGCTGCTCCTGTTGCATGGTGGCTTTATAAATGACATTTGTGCTTTTCTTTCAATGGCCATTTTGCAAACCTACCTCAGCTGCATGTTTCTAAGGAATGAATCATCCCACCCCAAATCAAAATACAACCTGTATTAAGGGTCTATTTTTTGTGAAAGAAGCTAATTTTAAACACAACTGAAAACAAAAGGCTTCCAAATGCCCTTGGCCGAAGAACAGTACACTCCTTCTGTCTGAGATGGTTGTCCTCTTCTTCATGCAGCTTCAGGAGGGACACACATGTAGTGGTTAGGAAGGAAGGGGACACTCGCCTAGTCAGCCAGATGAGACGAAACAACCCTGGTGGTCAATAGGGTGACATATCCGGCTTCCAAATGCAAGGCTTTAACATGAAAATGCACTTCATATTTGAAGTGCCATAGTGCTAAACTCCATCTCCCCCAAAACACCCTGGAACAAAATACGCCAGCCTTTCAACAACAACAAAAAGACAAAACCCCAAGGCAGGGGAAATGACATTGATCATAGTACCAGATCAAGCTTTGCATTATCTGGATGGCAGGAAATAAACCTCAAAAATACCTCATACTGAACAAGGTACATTTAAAGGAGCAAATGCTCTGTCTCGCCAAGTGCTCATATGTGCATTACCCTCTTGATCCCCTATGATGCTCAGTCCTACTCATATATAGGTGGTAGGTTTAACTCTGAAAATGGTTGTGATTCAACAAACTTGTTCATCTGACCACCATTCTTGTTGTCTCTTTTTTCCTTTTTAAATTTTTTTTGATTTCCATAAGCAAACCAGCCTTTTGTTTCCATCCTCCCACTTGGTCCAGCCCTCTGGAAGGATTGAAAATAGTTGACGTGTGGGAGTGGTTACTCCCAGTGGTTACGTTGCAGACAAGACTACTCACAATCTGAGTTCAATCCTGACAGTCTCAAGGTTGTTTTAGACTCACCTCCTTCAGACTTCACAAATGCCCACACTTGATCTCAGATTTTGGCTCTGAAATCTCAATTTCAAATTTCAGAGCCCAAGATACTACTGACTTGAGAATCTAGCAAGTGATAGCCTTTTGTTTTTAATAGATACCAACTAGGGTGATATGCACAACTGTTGACATAATCTGTTATGTTGTGGTGGCGGGGAATGCTCATGTGAGCTGACTATGCAATACAATCAGTGCTTTGTGAATAATTATACACATATCAGACTGCCTCCTTCTTTTCTCTGGGGTGAAACAAAACACTTGCCTCAAATCTCTACCTTGCTAATAGCATTCTAACATAACTTGCCCACTAAGTGCAGACTTTGAGTTCATGAATAGGAGGTATTCACCAGAGTTTGATTTAAAGACCCTGGTTGGCTCAGGACCAATTTTGGGCCCAACATTCCTTTGATTCTTAATCACAAGCTGTACTTTAGAGCTTTGAGAAGTTACTTCCTTGAATTACAGCTCCCATGCTGGGGTACACAGAAAGAGCCTCCTCAAAGATTGTGGTATTGTTGCACCACAATCAGGCATACACCACAATCAGGCATAGGGAACTGCAGAATGAGCTCACCAAAAGGTGCCTTCATTTTGGCATTTTTATGTCTGGAAGAAAAAGCTCCAATGTTGTAATGCTGGCTATGCTATCTGGAGTATTTTGGAAACTGTGGTCCAATAAAGTTCTAAAGACAGACTGGACAGCAAACATTCTGGCTGAAGTTTCTGAGATGTGTAGTCCAAAAACTAATCTTTCCAAGGATCCATTCGCATCAAGAAAAGATACAAATGATGATTAATCATATATGGGGAGACTAATACTATATTTGCTATCTGGAGTCAGGGGCAAAGGCAAGCCAAACTCACTGACCTATCAAACTAGCACCTTTTGCATGGATTCTCAACCTACGGCCCATGGGCCTGATCCAGCCTAGGGTGCCAATTAATACAGCCCATGGTGAGGATCCCAGAGCCACTGCCACTGCCACAGGAAGCATCAAAAACATGCCAGAAGCGGCAAAAACACAGTGGGGAAAAATCTGGAAACATGACGAAAATATGTGCCACCCTCACTCCTGCTGCCACGGGAATCAGTAGAATCTGCAAAAACAGCCAAGATTGTGCCGTGGATGTCACTGCTGCAACTGAAGTGGCGGAAGTGGTGAAAGGAACTATGCCTCCGGCCTGCTCAACTGACTGAGGGGGCGTGGTCTGGCCATGGTGTGAAAAGTTTGCAAACCCCTGATCTATTGTATACCATCAAGATAACAAGCCAGAAAAGAGGGCATGGGAAAGAGTGGCAAGTCTTAAAGTATTACATAAGTGTTTTTTCATAAACATGTTTCCTAATCAATATATCTAAAGTTTACCAAAATCCTAGTGTTCAAAGGCTTATAGTCTGGGATGCTATTGTTGACTTTACATTCTGCAATGCACTGTTTGATGCCAGAAAATATATTTGTTCAATCCTTTTCATGGGTTAATATATTTTTATTCGAGTTTCTTGCTCTGGAGACATTTTGTGTGGATTCACTGTGACTTTCTTAGTTGCTATGGAACTTGGTTATGCCACTCAGAAAACCTTTTGCAGAAATGTTGCTGATAAAAAATAAAGGGCAGCAAACTGTCAATTGCATAGTTATTCTATTCACAATCCATTTGAAATGTGTGTGTGTTTTGGTTGTGTGTTTGTGCATGGGTGCATGCTCCAAACAGATTTTGTGGTTCAGCTATGAAAATTATTTGTATGGTCTCTGAGTATGAGTAATTCACACCATTCCTCACCTCTACGCTGCACATATACATTTTTACAGAATACGGCTCACCAAAGACCTGTTCAAAGCCCACTCACTTCCCTGCCTCCCTGTTCTGTTACTCTTGACTTCTTCCAAATCTAAGTTACATTTCCATTCCTCTTCTCCTGCATCATCGTCCATCATGTTCCCATTTTCAAATGTATTTGCTCTTCTTTTGCTTATGCCTCAGTTCCATTCCTTGTGGGTACCTGTCTATCCTGCCTAGAGTTTGGAAATGATATCTCCCAGAATTGCCATCCACTAGAGCCCATGCTGGCTGGGGGATACTGACGGTTGTCACTCAGAAACCTAATGTTTTCCAAACAATGGCTCTGCAAATTGCAAGCCTTAGATTCACAAAGGCTTTGTACTCTTGACGCCAAGGGAAGAGAGGCAGAGGAAAAAAGAATAGGGAGAGAAGAAATGTGGAGAAAAGAGGCAGGAGTCCTTCTGTCCTGCCAGTTGAGGCAATTCTGAACCGTTAATTCAAGCATCCCAGTAAGGCTTTGAGCCATGTACTGTTTGTGAGCTGCTACACGTATGACTTGGAAAGAGTTGCATGTAGGGGGGGGGGAATATTTCTGCATAGATTTCCCCTTGAACAAAGTGGCCAGAGAAAGGCAGAGGTAGGTGGGCAGAGGGAGGGAGGGAGGGAGGGAGGGATGGGCTACACATCTTATGAGATATATTTAAATGAGGAGGAAGTGGGTGAAAACAGCCAGTGACTCTAGATGGGACTCTTTTGCCTTCATTACTCTGTCAATCTGGAGCTAGTGCCAGTGTCCTGAAAGAGAACAAAGGTATGTAGATTATTCTTCAGGGAGGGCTGGAATTGGTGGGGTGGGGGAAGAGAGACAAACCATACTTTTGATATTCAGTTTTTCTGTACAATTACAAGCATGCAGATCTGCAGCTTGCATTTTCAAATGGCAAAAGGGTGGAGAATATAAAGAGGATAAATCCTCTTGGAAAACAGTGGGCATGGAAACTTGGAAAAGGGCAAGGGCAGAAAGAATAGATCCCAATGAGACTCAAAGTAAGCATCAGCAAGTGCTCGAAAGGCAAACTTTTAATAAGGGAATTCTCAGTATTATACTGTAAGTGAAAGAGCTGATCATTTCTTCATTTTACACAGAAGCTCTTCACAGACATTTCACTTCATCTTACAGTTAGGTGAGGAAGCATTTTCTTGTCTATCATTTTCAAAGATGACATTACAGAACATTAAATAACTCACAATGTGCAATAAATACAATAAAATAATTAAATCCCTGTTACCAGTTAAAACTCATCTTTAAATAGAATTTACAAATTAAAACAACTCTGAACATCTCCAGTAGAAAGTATAGTGGTACCTCGGTTAATGTAACTAATGCGTTCTCCAGGATGTTTCTTACAGTGAAAATTACTTTGACAAAATTTCCCATAGGAATGCATTGAAAAATCAAAATACATTAGCCAAAATGCGGTTTCCCATAGGAATGCATTGAAAACCAATTAATCCATTCTGAAAAATATTCTGTATACCGAGCCACTATTTTCTATGGATTTCCTTTTGTTATGTGATTTTAATGTTAACTGAGACAGTTGTTAACTAAAGTTCCACTGTACTAATAAAAAACAACTTTAAATAGTTCTGTTATTACTGATTTCTTAAAAACTGGGAGGGAAGAGGCCATGCACACCATGCCAAAGTGAAATTCCAGTCGACCAAGAAAACATGGTTCCTGATGTTCATTCTTTTGGCTTTCTTAAGTGTCACCATTTTAAACATCATGGTTGGCTAAGAGTGGGTGGGATGGGCAGCTGTTTTGTAAAAGAGATGTTCTGACAAGCCTCAAGGTCCAAAATCATGTAGTGCTTTATTGGTCATAACCAGCAGCTTGAATTGGCCATGGAAACTAACAGAAAGCTAGTGAATATGTGTTCATATTTGCTGGTACCTGTGATCAATCTGAGCCACTCCATTTTCAACCTGCTAGAGTTTCTGTATGACTTCAAGGCAGGGCCATAGCCAGGGGGTGGCCAGGGCGGGCTTTGCCCATCCTGAGTTAGCAGTTTGCCCACCCTCAAACTCCCGGCTGCTTATATATGTCACATATAAATGTGACATTGTTGCCCATCCTGAAAAAATTGCCCACCCACCTCTAGAATCCTGGCTATGGCCCTGCTTCAAGGGCAGACATAAATAGAGAGTATTACAATAGTTTATTTTGGAGATTACCAATATGTGAACCACCATTGTTAGGCATTTCTTCTCCAGGTAGAGGCACAGATTTCCTCATGTGTGGTTATAATCCTTTTCAACAGGACAGTAATGTCACTTGGAAACTAGTCTACATGTAGCAGCAGTGCATCTCAAACCAATCCTCACTAGGTGTGTTAGACTACAGATCCCATCAGAAGGAACCACTTTTTGCTGGGTGCGGATGGAAGGTTTGTACTCTAGCATATCTGGAGGGCATGCTAGGGAAGACTATCTTCCTTTACTTTCCCAAGAAGAGCTGCCTCCAGGAAGGAAGCACAGTTTAGCAAAAATAACAGATTAACTGTCCATTGTTACATGGGGAAGCTTTTCATACTTTTTCTTATCACAAGGTGACCTTTCTTCAACTGACTAGACAGAGGATAACCATGCTCACAGCCATCTGTAAATAATTCATTTCCTGGGCAGGTTGGGAACCAAACACAATGTGTGACTCTTTACTTTTGATGTTACTAAAGTGCAGGTTGCCCCTTGAACTAGAGCGGAACTCTTCTGCAAACACTTTGATCATTAGGTGATGACCCCCTGGAATAAACCTGTGGGATAAGCCAGAGGTTTCCTGATCATGCTGTCTCTAAACACTGAAGACAGTTAAACACCAGACCTTAGAGAATACAGCTGTTGTGGAACTTCCATTCTTGCTGTTTTGTTTGCATAACTTCCAATCATCCTTCCCCTGGCTGACTTTCAAAATATCTCTGTTGAATTAGAATTCCTGTGACAACTGGAGGTGACAGGGACTATACTTTGGAGATTACCAATGTAATGTAAGGTGCTCAGTCTGTTTTAGATTGGGGCTATTATTATTATTATTATTATTATTATTATTATTATTATTATTATTATTATTATTATTATTATTATTATTATTATTATTATTATTATTATTATTATTATTATTATTATTATTATTATTATTAATTATTATTATTATTATTATTATTATTATTATTATTATTATTATTATTATTATTATTATTATTATTATTTTGCACTACTTAGTCTTCTCTCTGGCTTCTTTCTTTTTCAGATGTCAGCCTGTCATTCCATTCACTCCTTCTTCAAGACAATTTCCCGTAAAAAAAGGATAACAGGTGGTGCTGGTGGAGTCTCGAACTTGCGCCGCTGCCTTTCCACCTTGGACTTGGTGGCTCTGGGTGTTGGCAGTACACTAGGTGCAGGGGTCTACATCCTCGCAGGAGAAGTTGCCAAGACCAGCTCGGGCCCTAGTATTGTCATTTCCTTTCTGATCGCTGCCGTGGTATCCATCTTGGCAGGACTATGCTATGCTGAATTTGGGGCCCGAGTGCCTCTGACTGGATCGGCTTATCTCTACAGTTACATAACCGTCGGGGAGCTGTGGGCGTTCATCAGTGGGTGGAACCTCCTGCTCTCCTATGTAATTGGTATCAACATTTCTTGGGCTTCTATATCTTTTCATGTCTCCGTGGGGTTTCATTGAGGCCAGAGAGCTAACAAAAACTAACCAGGCAGGCAGAATTCTGTCAAATGGCTTGTTTGGGATGAAGTGAGTGAGCTAGCAAGAATAAGTTCTCACAAGTAGGGTGCCCTTCAAACTCTAGGGGAAAAGACAGCATGGAAGCTGATGGCTGTTGTGACTTATGGGACAGAAGCCACAGCAGACAATAGTGGATGGAGTCGGGGCTAGAGCGAACATTCGTACATAACACTTGCACATGCACCGAAGCATTCTTAGACACATACATGCAAAGGTAGGCAATCATTCACACCCTGGTGTGGATACAGGCAGGAATAAGCTAACTGGGGGATAGTTTTCTTAACTTGAGATGATATAGGTAAAGGTCGCCCTTGTTCAAAAGCCAGTCATATCCGACTCCAAGGTTCAGTGTTCATCTTTGTTTATAGCCAAAGAGCCAGCACTGTCTGCATCTGCAGATGTTTCCATGGACATGTGGCAGGCATGACTAGACACTGGAAGTGGTACCTATTTATCTACTTGCAATGAATTGCTTTCGAACTACTCAGTAGGCAGGAGCTGGGACAGAGATGGAAGCTCACTCAGTAATGCAGCTCTCAGGTCTCAAACTGCTGACCTGCCATCCTTCCAGTCATCAAGGTCAGCGTCTTAACCACTAAGCTACCACGGCTCTTGAGATGGCCTAGAACCCTCTTTGTCTTAATAGAACAGCCACCACTGCCACAGCACCTGCTTTGCATGCAGACAATTCCAGGTTCGATGACTGGCACCTTCAGGTTGAGCGAGGTGGGTGGGTGGTGGCCTTTCTGATGTGAATCACAGGAGAAGCTCTGACAGAGGAGGCAATGAAGCCAGAGCTTGGAGAGTTGAAGTGCTGGGACTGTTTGAATAGCTTGGGGCATTAATTCACTTGACTGAGGCTTCCCTGTTTCCTATGAGCTTAGCTGCAATGCTAATTTCCAGCAACAATATATTGTGGCAAGCTATTCCACCTTGTAATACAAGGTTTGAAGATGGTTTGGTTTTAAACCCAGGATCCTCAATGGATCACGCTCCCTCAGACTGTTGGTGGGCTGGATAGGTGCCACCGTTGCCACCAGTGGTGGTGGTGAAGTGGTGAGGGCTCAGGGTGGTCCTGCCACCATTGCCGCCACTGCTGCTACCACTGACCACCCTGAGCCACCCATCACCACCACCCCATGCCACTTCTTTGGTTACTGGCCTGGAGGAGCTTCATGGCACCAACTCATCCCACCCGCAACCTTGCTCCAGTCGCTGCTTCCACCTCCTCCTCCTCAATCCTTGTCTCCTCTGCTTGGCTTGGCATGTCCCTAACGGCGATCCATATCAGGGTGGATGTTGTAAACCATTGGGCCTTGAAACGCACTTAGAACCTTCAGGCCAGTCACTTTCAGCCTGATCCCTCTTTCAGATGAACAGAGGAGGAAAAGAGACACATATGCCTCCTTTGCACTAGAGGAAGGGCATGATATACATCTAACAAATAAGTACATTAATGTGTGTATGTGGTTGCACATGATGATCATGCATCCCTTAAAAGTATATGTTAAAAGGTCAGAGCTTCACAGAACATGAAGGACATCTTGAGAATATTATTGTCCCACTAATGTCCACATCTGAGATCTGAGATTTGTTACCTGCATACATGCAGCAGTTTATCCATATATTTGGCTGTAACTTCCTTCTTTCTTAAAGTCTGATATGCTTTACACATCATCTGACAGTGCTGTTTCTTTAAATGGACTATTCTGATTTCTGACAGGTACCTCCAGTGTGGCCAGAGCCTGGAGCTCTACTTTTGATGAGCTCTTGGGCAAACACATAGGAAACTTCTTCAGCAAGCATATGGCCTTAACCTCTCCAGGACTGGCTAGATATCCTGATATTTTTGCTGTTTGCCTCATTGTGATCCTAGCAGGTATGTTTCAACTGATTCTTCTGAATTGCTTAAGACAGCTGCTGGTCATGGACAAACATATACATTTGTTGTACTGAAAGGAAGTCTATTTTTCATGTTCACTGCTGGCAACAGAACAGGTGTTTCTCAACTCCATTATTTTACATGTGTTGCACATTCCTTTTCCCCCTTTTGTTAATGACTTGAATGTTCATAAAAATTTCTATAAGTTGTAGCAAGAGTGACTCTTTAACCCAATGCGTAGGATGACTAGGTTCCAAAATAGTGTGCATAGGCAGAACAAAGTGAGAAGAATAGTAGCAAAAAAAGCTTCTATTCCTAACATTACAGGACTGACTATACAGACTCATTGAAAACAGAAAAGCACAGGGGAAAGAATGGGCTGCGTTTTTCATTGCTTCTTGTGTTTCAGTCCTGAATCCAGAGAAAACCTTGACACAGAAGCTTAAGCTTCTCCAACCAAGGTGTTATATACAGTACTAGCTGATTACCCGGCGTTGCTCGCATCCCCCCCCACCTATGTCAGGCCCCTGCCCAGCTCAATTACAATTCAATTGCGATGTCACAATCAGGTGACCTACCTGGGGCTATGACATTAGCATCACTATGTGTCCAGCCACCTGTGTCAGGCCCCTGCCCAGCTCAATTATATCATCTGGGGCTATCACTATGGATACTACCACTGGGACACACACCCACCCTCCTGTCGAGTATACTTCCCTTTGCAGATCAATTTAGGGGCATACACCCTAAATGGGGCTTGTGACCCCTACAGTGACCATCCAGCAAGCGCAAGGTACGTGTGTGCCACGTTACAGTGTGATCAGTGCAGGAGTGTAGATTTGTGTTCATCACGTACAAGAGGACACCTCTGCTTTATCTTTACCTATAAAATGATGGATGGGCCATGCGTGTCCGGCATACGTGGCCACACCCAGCCCAACCATCCTGTACCGAGCCAGCCACACTTACCTTATGTCCCTGCGAGCATCGCCGCAAGGGTCCGGACTCCGACAGTGGGGCAACTGGCCCACGAACACGAACAAAAAAACAACCTACAAGGCCCAGCATCCTCCGCGTTGCGCCACCCCTCAGCCAATTAGGCTGAAGGACGCGAACGTGGAGGAGACTAGGAAAGCCAGCTTGCGCAAAATAAAAAAACTGCCTCAGGCCTTACATAGCAGGAGCGCAAGGATGCTGAAGGTGGACGCAGCGCTTCACCGGCCTTGCTTCCCCAACCCCCAAAGCCGGGGCCATGGGGAGAAGAGGGGCTCCCCCTTTTCCCCGCTACCCTGCCAAAGCCGTGACGAGGCTGCCGCCGGCCTTCCCCGGGGCTGCGGGGAGAAGAGGGGCTCCCCCTCCTCCCCGCTATCCTGCTGAAGCCATGGTGAGGCCAGAACAGCGGTGGGGGTAATAGAAAGGTGGCAGCCAGCGATCCACCAGGGAGAGCACATCCTCTTATGGATTGCTGCCTGCTGCCTTTGGTTTTTCCCCATTAACTGTATCGAAGGCGGACACAAAGCAACCTTCGAAACAGTTAATGGGGAAATGCAAAGGCGCCAGCCAGCGATCCGTAAGGGGAGGTGCTCTCCCTGGTGGATGGCTGGCTGCCGCCTTTCTATTACCCCACTGCTGTTTCGTGTCAGCTCTCAAAACAGCGGTGGGTGTAATTCAAAGGCGGCAGCCAGCAATCCGCCAGAGAGAGCACCTCCCCTAACGGATTGCTGGCTGGTGCCTTTGTAATTCCCCCTAAACTGTTTCAAAGGTTGACAAAAAAAAAACCCCATCGAAACAGTTGATACCTCATACATACAGTGATACCTCATACAACATCCAAACTTGGTTCCACATGTTTGGACTTTATACGGATTTGTACCTCGTACAATGTCATTTCCATAGAGATACATTGTACTGTAACAGCAAGACTTCAGAGCAAAGTCAAGGAAACAGACAGGAAACTGACAGAACTTTAAGAAATCATTGTCTAAATGCTAAATACATTACAAAAACATGTCAAACAACCCTGATTTTAGGGGACAAACCATACAACAATTTTTTAACTTTTGAAAACTTTATGAAGTGCAGGTTTAAAAGTTAACACGTCCCATCATGCAGCACAGTGTTAATCTGCAGCCATCCATTTTGTACAAGGTACTGTAAACAATTACTGGATGGAAGCAAGGACAAAATGGATGCCAACATGTCCCATCATGCAGCACAGTGTTAATCATCAAAACAGCAGCAAACACCAAACAATTGCCCACCCCACCAAACAGTGTCTCCCCCAAAAAAAGACCAACATAGGAAAAATTATGGAACATGCAATCTGTTTTTAAAAACCACAGCAGCAAACACCAAACAATTGTCCACCCCACCAAAAAAATTGCCCTCCCCCATCCACCTCCCCACCCCATGCCAATCGGAAACAGAAAACCTCATTTACCTACCTTTCCGCTGTGCCAAAAAATGGTCCAAGAACCTGAAGAATGCTGCAAAAATCCCAGGAATGCTTCCAAAAATTCTGACGAAAAGAAAAATCAAAAATATCCAAAATCGCGCTCAAAACCACTCCTAAACACTCATTGCCTTGTGCGAAACCCACAAGAGCAATGCACGTATGCGTCCTGCCTTTTATACTGCCCAGGCACAATGCAACCTGGGAAAACCCCCAATGCCTCATACAAAGTTGCAGCGACTTTGTATGAGGCAACTTTTTTCAAGGAATTAGGTGATGTTGTATGAATCTGATGTTGTATGAAGCAGTCTTTGTATGAGGTATTACTGTGTGTGTGTGTGTGTGTGTGTGTGTTTCTCAGAGCTTTGTCTAGCATTTTGTTTCTGTCCTACATTTTTCATCTAAATGAGCTGCAGTCCATTCAGGCAAGTACAGAGATATTTCTAGCTCTGAGCTTTTCTGGTCAACATACCTCTATCTGCTTGTTTTGTTAGGGCTCCTCTCCATCGGGGTCAAAGAATCTGCCACAATCAATAAAGTCTTTACAGTTATGAATGTGTTTGTCCTCCTGTTCATTATAATCAGTGGATTCATCAAAGGAGACCTGAAAAATTGGAGGATGAGCGAGCACGATTTAAGAATGGCTGCCAACAGCAGTAGGTAAGGGGGCAGCAGGGAATGAGATGGATAGATGGCATTGTTGGCACAATGGGCACAGAGTTGGGTGGGTTGAGGAGGATGGTGGAGGATAGGGGTGCCTGGTGTGTGGTGGTCCATGGGGTTTCAGAGGGTCAGAATTGACTGTGCAACTGAACAACAACAAGGAATAACTGGATCAGCTCTCAGGCTGTGGTCAGCAAAGCTGCAGTAAAAGACTGCAGCCAGTTTTTCTATAGATTCAAAGTTGCCTACAAGAGTGGAGGTCTGAGCTGGTGAATGTTCCCTAGTAGGTAGAAAGCTAGTACTCTTTCTAGTGCTTATTAACTTCCATGGAACACAACATGAAACTGTTCACTGTTCATTCTAGTTATGGTGTTAAACCACGGTTTCCAAAAGGAAGGCTGTGATTTCCCACCACCACCAATATTGCTGAGCTATTATTTCCATTATCCCCTAACAACTGACCAGGTCCTCTGAAGCTGATGGGAATTGGAATCAAGTAATAACTGTAGAGCTGAAGTTTTCCTGGCACCTTCCTTCCTTCCTTTCAGAACATCAGCATAGGTGACACTCTTGGGAACGTTGGTTGATCATTTGTGTGAATTTTAAAAAGCAATGGCACCAGGATACTCCCATGTGGCAGACTGTTCCTCCCTTAAGGGAGACACAGCAACTGTGTCTCCCTTAAAATTCAAACAAAGAATCTTCAGTTTTGAAGTAGAACGGTGGCCATTTTTGTTAGTTTATGGTCTCTAATAAGGAGATGGAGCTTTTTTGAGCAGCAGTTGATGGTGGGCAATAGCATATGCTGCTGTAAGGTTGACAAATGCTGCTCCAGTTATTATATATGTTTCTATGAGATTTGAGCCATACAGCTCTTGACAAGTCTAAAGCATACCTGTCCTGGAAGAGGTTCAATACATAATAAGGGCTAGATGATTTCATATGATTCATTCTAACACTTTGTATAAGCAGCATAATAGGGAGACTGGACTGTTGCTTTTGGGATCTGATGGGTCTTTGCCTGTTTTTTCATTATAGCTGTTCCATCATGGTTTTTTTTCTCATTCAGTGGTTATTAGGGGGCTGAAGGAGCCATTTGTGTTTTGCTCGAAACATTTAATTTGTTCAACCTGGATATCATCAAGTCCCACCACTTTGCCCAACCTACATATTCTTATAGCTTCTTCTAGTTCCACCAATATGGGGGCAGGAGAAGTTCACTTCCTTGGCACTATCAGACACAGTACTGTATTATCCAATTTTTCCCTTGCAACAACTTATTGGGTTAGTAGAGAGCAGTTTGCTAGAGGCCACCTTGTGAGCAATGTGGTCAAACAGAGATACAAGTTCTACTTTTGCCCCTTCATGTCTAGTTGTGTGAGGGCTAGCAGGGAAAGAGGAAATATGTGTTCAACTGCTCCACTTTTTTTACATCCCCATCCCCACCCATTTATTCTCTGACTACTCTAAGATGTCCAACAAGAGTGTATTTTACTAGCCTTTACTTGAATCTCATGGGACTGCAGTGGCTCAGTGCTTAATATGCTGAACTTGATGACTGGAAGGTCGGCAGGTCAGCACTTAGAGACCTGAGTGCTGCATGATGGAGTGAGCTCCCATCTGTCCCAGCTCCTGCCAACCTAACAGTATGGAAGCAAAAAAGTGCAAGTCGATAAATAGGTACCACTTCAGTGGGAAAGGTAACAACATTCCGTGCACTCCAGTATTTAGTAATGCCTGCTACATGTCCATGGAAATGTCTGCAGATGCAGACAGTGCTGGTACTTTGGCTATAAACAGAAATGAGCACTGAACCCTAGAGCCAGATAAGACTGGCTTTTGAACTAGGGCGACCTTTACCTTTGCCTTACTTGAATCTCAGAAAGCCTTCACGTTTTTCAGGAAATTTGTTTCATTGTGGTTCCCAACTTGCTCTCTTCAGATCTTTCTCATTGACCCTGGCAAGTGCTGGTCTTGGACCGTAATACAGATTTGAGACCTCTGAGACCCTGGCAAGTTTGAGACAGAGTGGGAGAGGGCCACTCTATTGGGCACAGGACTTGTGCATCCTTATCCACAACACAATTTTAGCCCTCCTTTGAGCAAGTTGAGCACCTGCAAAGGGTTTATTCCAGTCTCCACCCAACATTAAGAAGTTATTAATATTCTGCACTTGCTCTCACAAAATTGGACTTGCTTGGATTTTATTTCCAGTGATAGTCATATAATAGCTGTGCTCGCTCGCTGCTCGCTCACTTGCTTTTTAACACAAGCTGCTTGTCCCAGCTATTTCTCTCCTGCATGCTGTGTGATGGCTGGATTTTTTTGGTATATAAAATGATAGAGAACATCTTGATGCAGAGTGTGTGTTTACTGATACAGTATAAGTAAATAACCTGGGTATATAAAAACATTTCTACTTTATTATCTCTAGAATAAAAATTCTGAACAGATCAGGGGGGAAAAGCCATGCTGACTTTTTTTTAAAAAAACAACAACACTAGAGCTGGTTTTGCAGAGTACAGATTACTCCAGTGTTCTATCCTTTGCGGTCGCCCTGGCAATGTCGGCCGGTACTATTGGGGGTGAATCTAAGACCTCTATAAGCAATACCTGGCGGTCTCTTCCTACCCCTGCCTTCTGGTCGTCCGACAAGGGCAACGGAGACCGTGAGAGCGCGTCTGCATGGCTGATCTCCTTCCCGGGCCGGTATTCTAACTCATGTTGGTATGCGTTAAGAAAAATAGCCCACCGCAGCATCCTCGGGGACAGGATCTGTGGCGTCGGCTTATTCGCAGTGAAGATTCCTAACAGGGGCTTGTGATCAGTCACGATTTTGAACGGGCGACCATACAGAAAATCGTGAAATTTTTTGGTTCCCGCTACTATCGCTAATGCCTCCCTGTCGGTCTGTGCGTAATTCCGCTCTGCTTGGGACAGGGACCTTGAATAAAACGCTATCGGGGCCTCCCTTCCGTCGTTCAACACGTGGCAAAGCACCGCCCCCACCCCCACCGGGGATGCGTCGCAGACTAAAACTACTGGCCGTTTGGGATCGAAATGAGTCAGGATTGCCTCGGATGTTAGGAGTTGCTTTAACTCTGTGAACGCTCTCTCTTGCTCGTCACCCCACAGCCATTTTTCCTCTTTTTTAAGTAACCGATGGAGCGGCTCGGCAACAGACGCCTTCCGTGGAAGGAAGGTATGGTAGAAATTGAGAAGCCCCAAAAATGATTGTAGTTCGGTTTTGGATGTGGGGCGAGGAGCTTTCTTGATGGCGGCTACCTTAGATTTGGACGGCCTAATTCCCTCGGGCGTGACACGGAACCCTAAAAACTCAACCTCTGTTTCGAAAAATACACATTTGTCTTTTCTCAGTCGCAGCCCCGCTTTCTCGAACACGGTCAGAACTTTATCCAATCTATGTGCCAGCTCGGCCTTACTCCCCCCCGTTATCAACACGTCATCAAAATATGGCAACACCCCCTCCAGCCCCTTCAGGAGGCGTTCCACGAGCGACTGAAAAAGACCAGGTGCCGAGTTCACGCCGAACTGTAAACGCGACACCTGGAACGCCCCCTTATGTGTAACTATTGTTTGTGCCGCCGCTGTGGCGGGGGTTACAGGGAGTTGCTGGTAGGCCTGTACTAAATCGAGCTTAGCGAAACACTTTCCCCCATTCAGCCTGGCCAGAAGGTGGCTGACCACTGGCACCGGGTACGCATTAGGGCGGATCGCCTTGTTAATTGTACACTTATAATCAGCGCAAATGCGCACCTCCCCGTTAGCCTTCAGTGCTGTTACAATTGGAGTCTCCCACTCCGCGGAATCCACAGGAACAAGAATCCCCTGACCCACCAGTTTGTCCAGTTCCGCCTCTATTTTGTCCTTTAGTGCGAACGGTACCCTGCGCGGTTTGAGTCTTATCGGGCGGACCTCCGGGTCTAGGTCGAAGGCTACAGGGGGTCCCTTGAACTTTCCCAGTCCACTTTTAAAAACGGCGGGGTGTGCGTCGCACACCGCTTGGATTGGGTCCACTCCTACGGCATGCACCCCCCTATGAACAAACCTAAAGGCTGAAACCACTGCGTTCCGAGGAGGCTACAACTCCCCCCTTTTAACACCACTAGGGGAAGTTCCGCAGAATGTCTCTTAAAACGAACCCGGAATGTCCCGACCCCCAACACTGGAATGTTGTTCCCCTGTACGTCCCGTAGTGTGGCCCTCAATGCTTTAAGTTTGGGCCGCACGTGGGGGTCGATTTTCAAGAACTCTCTCTGGGGAATTATAGAATAGGAGGACCCCGAGTCAATTTCCATCCTAATAGGGGTCCCTTGTACTAGTACCTCAACGAAGTAATGGGCCTGTCCCGCAGACACGCTGAACACAGGAGCGTCGCCCTCGCTGTCGTCCGAGACGCGGCCCACGCCGTCTTGCTTCCTCGTGGTCCGGGCGCCATCTTTGGACCTCGCTGGACGGTCCGGTCTGGCCGAACGGTCTTGTGACTGTCTCCGGTCCTCTTTCCTTTTCCTGCATGCCTTGGCGATGTGCCCCCGACGGCCGCAGTTGAAACACTCGGTTTTTCTGAAGGGGCACCTCACGCGCTCATGGGCCGCTCTGCAACCATCGCAGCGGCGCCCTCCCCTTCGGACCTTCTGAACCTCCTCGCCGTCGCTGCTTTCCGAAGACGACTTCGAGGTCCGTCTGGTTGCGTGCACCGACTGTCCGGACTTTCCGTGCAGCGAGTTTTCCGCTTTGCCGGCCCTCGGACGCCACTCACGCCACTTGTGCATCTCATCTACTCCAGCATTCGTGGATTCCGCGGCTTCCGCGGCCTCTACAACCTCTGCCAGTGTGGGTGGTGGCTCCTTGTTCATCAGGCTGCGCTGCACTTCCTTGTCCTTCAGGCCACACAGAACTCCGTCCCTGAGGGCCATCTCTAAGAAGTGGTCCCATCTGCAGGGGGCGGCGGCTACTCTCATAGCTGTTACGAAGGCTTCTACCGACTCGTCCGGCGCTTGGACTCGCCTCCAAAACGCGCTCCGAGCGGGAAACATTGCCCTCGAGGGTCGGAAACGCTCACGCAGCAGTTTCATAATGTCGCCGGCTTTGAAATCACTCATCTTCTTCGGTGCAATAATGCCCACCAGCGTTCGCTTGGTCTCCATCCCAAGCATGCGGGTGAGGATGGCCCTCTTCCTTTCCTCGTCGTCTTCTTTGACTTTGAGTTCCCCCAGTGCCGCCTGGAAGTCCATCTCAAAGAGCTCCCAGTCTTGCGGTTTGGTAATGTTGAACCCGCTCTGTGCCCTGGCTCCTTGGGACTCCATAATCCCACCTTCGTCGCCAGTTTAGTGTATGAGAGTCAGGACACAGGAAACAGCCAAGGGCTGGGTTAACTCAGGTTTATTTCATGGTGGACAGAGGGAACATGAGGTAATGGTGGACGAACAGCTCTATATATATGGTAGTAACGTATTTGAATGTGGCTCCACGATAGTCCATTGGCTACTGCCCGCGTGACGTCATGGCGGGTCACGCCCTTCTTGTCCAGGTGTAGGTAGCGGCGGGAAACTTCCCGCGCTGTGGCCTTTGATGGGTTTGAACCAAGAGAGCTTGGACGCTCGCTGCTGCCAGCTGGTGGTCATTAGCTCGCGTCCTATTACAGGGTTTATAGTGATACAGCTGAAGGTTACATTGTTACTCATAGGCAAGGTTACATTGGTTCAGATACATTGTTATCACATGTAGAAGGTTACACTGTTAGAACACAACACAGTGGGAAGGAAGTAAACCCTAAGAACAGCAATCCACACATTAAAAAGTAACTTAGACAGACTTGAGGGGGAAACGAGACCTAGGCATACCTGGTTGCCTCTCTATTGACTCACCTTCCTTTTGGGTTGTTAGTTTCAAATGTTGGTCTTCAATGTCCAACACAAATTACATTTAATCAGATCCTTCTCAGGCTGACTTCTTTTTTGTCACTTTTCTTCAAAGCAACCAGTCTGTGACTAGCAACATAACTCTGGAGTTTGGGGTTGGGGGTTTCTTACCCTTTGGCTTCAATGGAACCCTGGCAGGAGCTGCCACATGCTTCTATGCTTTTGTTGGTTTTGATTGCATCGCAACTACAGGTAAGTCCATTCCTTGGTTTGTTTTTATACAGCCACACATGGCAGTTAATGAAAAGGAAGATGTATTTTGTGACATCCTTTCCTAAAGGAAACCAGTTAGCAAAAAGAAGCCGTGTGACCTATCCATAAATTCAAACAAATGCAGAATGGAGGTGATACCTTTAGGGCAGGCATTCTCAACCTACGGACTCTGGGCCAGGCCCAGCCCCCGAACCATGTGACTGGCCCAATCAGGTGCCCAGGAGGCGTGGTCAGGCCCACGACCTGAAAGCATTGAGAAAGCCTGCTTTAGGGCTTCTGCATAGTTCTCTGAAAGGGGAGAATTAAAGGTTTCTTCAGTTGTGTTGGATATTGATGTTGCTAGGGTGGCTAAGATGCTGACTGTGCTAAGCTAAGATGCTCAAGTGGCTAAGATGCTGACTGGGAGGCAGAAGGTCAGCCGTTCGATTTCCGAGTACTGCAGGACGTAATGAGCTCCCATCTTTGTCCCAGCTCCTGCCAACCTAGCAATTCGAAAGCAAGAAATTGCAAGTAGATAAATAGGGACCACTTCGGTGGGAAGGTAACAGCATTCCATGTGCTCCGGTGTCTAGTCATGCCTGCCAAATGACCACGGAAACATCTGCAGAAGCAGACAATGCTGGCTCTTCGGCTTTGAAACAGAGATGAGCACTGAACCCTAGAGTCAGATATGACTGGTTTTCGAGCAAGGGAAACCTTTACCTAGTAGGGATGGACACGTAGATCAGTTTTATTTCTCCCCTGTTTCATTTTTTAAAAAAGTTATTTTCATCCAGAATTTGAAGAAATTTAGTATTGCTGATAATTTCTTATAACAATGAAATAAAATTAGATTAGATTTTTAATTTGTACCCCACCCTACTCAGCTTGTAGGCCGACTCTGGGCGGCTTCCAACATAATTAAAAATACAATATAACAAAACCAAAATATAGGAAACATACAGAATATCAATAAGAAAAATCAAACAGCTGAAAAAAGCACAATACATATCATACAATCAATTCAAAAATGCAATAAACACAATTCATATAAAAAACAGAATATCAGTAACAAAATAGAGCAGTCAGATAAAAATACATCATAAATACAATAGTCAAGGCAAAAATAAGTCCAACAAAAAATAAAAATAACATAATCTGTACAAATCACATAATACAAATATCACATTGCAATCAAAAAAGTTTTAACATCACTATCAATATGAATACAGTACAACACAGTAGCTCTACCAAAGTTTCCCCACACCAACACAAAATCAAAGTAACATAAAAAATAGACTCAGCCACATGTGACATCTGCCATCTGTGCCTCCAATTTGCAAGGCCAGCCTGGCCACAGGAAGAGTCGAAAAGGCATTAGCTGGATGAGCACCGGTGGCCGTCCCTGCAGCTGAAACAACCTCCAGCTGCGGATGTTCGTCTCCCACCAGTCCAACCGGGAGGGAAAGGGAGTGCCCGGAGTCCTTGGCATCAGCAGCGTTGGCCCCACTTTTGAGGCAGCCTGCCGAAACTCCCTCCAGCTGCGGATGTTCATCTCCTGCCAGTCCGACCCAGAGGGAAAGGGAGCGCCCAGAGTCCTTGGTGTCAGCCCCACTTTTGAGGCTGCCTGCTGAAACTCCCTCCAGCTGTTCAAGTTCATCTCCTGCCGGTCCAACCGGGAGGAAAAGGGAGCGCCCGGAGTCCATCTTTTGAAGATACCCAAAGTATCACATTACGGTTGAAATGCTAGTGCAGAGATGGGCAGTCTTGGCCCTCCAGCTGTTCTTGGACTTCAATTCTCAGAAGCCCAAGTCAACACACCAGCTGGTCAGCGTTTCTGAGAATTGAAGTTCAAGAACAGCTGGAGGGCCAAGACTGCCCATCACTGTGCTAGTGTGTCGGAACAACCATATTTTGATCAAAAAGAGAAAAATGTATGTTTCATTCTGGATATCCTTGTATCTCTATCTACCAGGGGAAGAAGTGAAAAATCCTCATAAATCCATTCCAGTGGGAATTGTCCTCTCCTTGCTCATCTGCTTCTTAGCCTACTTTGGTGTCTCTGCTGCCTTAACCCTAATGATGCCTTATCACCTCCTGGACACCATGAGTCCCCTGCCAGTGGCCTTTGAATACATTGGATGGAGAATGGCCAAGTATGCTGTAGCTGTGGGATCACTCTGTGCTCTGACTACCAGGTCAGTGGTGTATGAGGTTGACAAGTCCTGCTGATGGTGGCTGCACGTAGAAAGTTATATTGTATTACATGTATTTTTTTAGGTTTTTGTTGTTGTTGTTGTGTTTTTGTTTGGTTCTTCTGTTTGTCTTTTTTCCTGTACTTTAATTAATAAAAATAAGAAGAAAAAGAACTACTCCTGCCCATGTGGCTATTGCTGTTTAATAATGGGTTTTATGGTGTAACTAACATATCTGAAGAATTAAATTAAATTAAATTAAATTAACTATTTTGGTTGAAGCTTTGGGAAAACTTTATTTCTTTGGCTGTGTGTCACCCAATGCACAGTAACACCTGTTTTCTTGTGCACAACAGGAGAGTTAAGAAAAGAAAGGCTATGATTCGGTGTGTTTTCTTCCCTTTCTGTCCTCTCCAGCTTATTGGGTGCTATGTTCCCAATGCCACGGATATTATTTGCTATGGCCCGAGATGGACTCCTCTTCCAACCTTTGTCCAATGTGAGCAGCCGACAGAGCCCTGTGATTGCCACTCTGGTCTCTGGGGCTGTTGCAGGTAAGTGCGAAAATAGGTCGAATATTGACTATATCTTGATTTCGATATAACAGGAACAAGATGTATAAGAGTGCTGCTGCATATCACCAAAATCTTTTTTAGTCCAGAATCTTCCCTATAGTGACCAGCTAGTGTCTCTGAAAGGTCCACAATGATCTAAGGGCATCAGTCTGGCCAGGTTATCTAGCTATGGTAATAGAGTAGATCTTACTGCCAACGACTCAATGCTGAGTGTCAGGTGGCAGTTAACTAACCTGACAACCCTGAGGACTAATGGTGTTGGTGCCGAAGTTCACAGGGAAAGGTGATGGTCCCCAAATGGATTAAATCCCACTTGAATATATCTTGGTGGAGAGCAGCAGCTTCATAAATACTGGCCTGGAGCTGAGGAGGACTTTGTGTGCCAAAAGGGCTCTGGAAAAAGGTAGTGGGGCCAAACGGTGTAACAGTGAAAAGGAGCAAGAAAACCGTTTGTAGAAAATAGTTTTACCAAAGCAAGTAATGAGGTACAGTCAATGTATGCAAAGGGGACAATTCAAGTCCTAACAATGATACAAAAAATATCTTAGTTCAAAAATTGAAAGCTAAATGTCCCGAGAATCAGGTATACAGCAAATAATAAACTCTCAGAAGAGGGAGGTCAGGGACCAAAAGAAAATTCTTCTAAACATATGCAAAAAATATGCAGAAAATACAAAATATATATTGGTATTAGGGACCCTAAGTAAAAGCTGAAGGTCCACAAAATACAACTTGTAGATAGATATGTAGAAGTGAGGATATTTCCGAAGCTATCCAGTTTATTAGCTTTTCAGACTTGTGGTCTTTTATCAAGGAATCTACAAACAATAAAAAATAATAATTATAGTATATATACAATATTGGCAGATAATAATATTGTATGCAACAATGCTTACCAAAAATAAGCTGTACTATATATGATATGTTACAAGATAATATAAGTCCAGAGACTACTCAGTTAAGTTATAACCTCTATAAATTTGGAAGCATATGGGGAGAAAATTAACAGTTCTTATGAGTAATAAATCTATGAGTAATAAATCAAAAACAATTTGAAAGGCAGCATTAATGAATGAAAAAGGCTTACCATATTTTTAATGATTATTTATGCGCGTCCATCGCCTCTATGAATACTGTATAATGTGCATTGGGACGTTACTTAGGTCTGCTGCTTCTAACACTTATATAGAGAAAATATTACTGACAGGTGTAAAATAGAAAACACCTGCGTGGGAAAAGTGAAAAGGACTACTGATACTAACAACCTGAAGCTCAAAGAAAGAAGGAGAGTTCAATTTCAGAATAAAGTCCCTGCGGAGCCAAAGTGTTAAAAAAATGAATATAGAAAGATTCATGCTGCATAAGTTTTTTTCGTATTATTAATTTTCTCATATTTAGAAGGACGAACCTGTTCCAGAACTACAAATTTAATATCTTTATCAGAATGGCCCAATTCCACAAAATGCAGAGAAAGAGGTGCAGATAAATCATTAAGACGAATTTTAGAGCGAATTTTAGTAAAGCTATTTTCTACAAACGGTTTTCTTGCTCCTTTTCACCAAATGGGCTCTGGACCAGAAAGGGACTCGCAGAACTGAATCAGTGGTACGGGTATCATGCTGCAATGTGGAAGGCAGATGAAGGGCCACTGCATTATATTCTCAGGAGAGTCTTCACTGTACGGTTACACAGAAAGAGCCTCCTCAAAGGTTGTGTTATTTTTTTGAACCACAATCGGGCGTACCCTGGTAATGGCAACCTTGTGTTGCTGGCTAATCTTTCTCACACTGGGTCAGGCCAAAGGAACTGCAGAATGGACTCATCAAAAGGTGGCTTCATTTTGGCAGTTTCACATCTGGCCTAGACACAGAAGAAGGAAAAAACCCTAAGGGAAAGAATCTACTGTTAGCAAGTAAGGGATATAAAATTTATGCTAGTCTGTATTTGCATTTGAACCTCTTCCTTTTCTTCGCAGCTTTGATGGCTTTCCTTTTTGACCTGAAGGCCTTGGTTGATATGATGTCCATTGGAACATTGCTAGCCTACAGTCTGGTTGCCATCTGTGTTCTTATCCTTAGGTAATGAACTGCTTACACTCTACTTCTCAATAGTGATGGAGGAGCAACCATGAGGGCAGTAATCATCCAAACAAACAATCTAAAGTGAATCCATACCAGACTCATGAATTCCATTTGCATTATCTGTAACCAAACTACAGAACTAAGGAAACAGCAAAAACATATAGCGCTGTTATTTTTGCAGCAGCATATACATATGTTATAGAAAAGCTGAGTATTATACATACTTAGAATAAATTTTAATGCTATTAGTTACAATTAGGAGTGTATGATTAACACATCTGCATATAAATCGAGACTCAGAAATAAATCCCATTTCTCCTAGTGTATTTAGGACTGCAGCATCTATTGATGTTATCCTTTATCACATCTTCCAGAAGAGCTCAGAGTAATTACTTTTTTGTGTTATGATTCCCAGAAGGTCCCAGCTTGGCTATGGTAAAGGATTTTTTTAAATCATAAAAGGTCAGCTTGTGTGTTGTATGACCAGTTAAATTATCTTGAAGGTACCAACCAGATCCTAGTGTCAAGGACCTACCAGAAAAGAATCCAAGCAGAAGTTGGGTAGACCTCCTTATTCATCCTCATAAGATCCCATCCCAACATTCCTCCAGCCTAGTCATCCGTGCTTTGTTGGTAGTTGGTAAGTAATTTGAAGCAGTAGCCTCATCATGAATTAGTTATGCTAGACTTCCATGAGCTGGTAGCCTACAGATGATGCTGATGATTGTTGTGAGATCTCTGGAACCATCAGCTGAGGGCAGGCTGAGGTGTGCAGGTTTTTGGATCTAAGAGAATCAAGTAGAGAACCAACAAACCCATTTGATTAATTATTATGGGTCTGACATGAAACAAATAGAAAAATCCTGTTCATTAAGTGCTCGGAGTAAAAGACTCTTGCCTTTCTAATTACTGGTATTTTTTCCCCTGGAGTGCTTGGGGCAGCTCCTTCCTGATTTTCACAGGCAGTGGCTCAAGTCACTAAGACGCTGACTGGGAAGCGGAAGGTCAGCAGTTTGATTCCCGAGTACTGCAGGACGGAAATGAGCTCCCGTCTTCATCCCAGCTCCTGCCAACCTAGCAGTTCGAAAGCAAGAAATTGCAAGTAGATAAATAGGAACCACTTCGGTGGGAAGGTAACAGCGTTCCGTGCACTCCGGTGTCTAGTCATGCCTGCCACATGACCACAGAAACGTCTGCAGAAGCAGACAGCGCTGGCTCTTCGGCTTAGAAACAGAGATGGGGAGAGGAGGAAAATACACCCCAAAGAGCAAAAATATATAACAAAATGTATTTAATAAGTGAAAATGCAAGTAAAAAGGCAAGTGAAACGATACTCAGGAACCAGACGAACAGTAGAAATACAATCTAAGTTGGCAAACACCCCTAGGTAACCCCGAAAATGGGGGAGACTGAAACGGTAGAATTTCCAAAAAGGCTGGTAAATCAGCAGGGTGAAGCCTAATGGTAAGGTAAAAATGTCCGTAAGGCAGTAACAAGTATTAAGCTGGTACAAAGCATGAATCCCGTAGTAGTCCGTGTAGAAAGAACGAGGTGACTACGAAAATAGGTGATAACGGCCAGGTGGGCTGTATCAACGTAGATGAGTAGCGTGATTCTTGAAGACGCTACTTAGGAGCCACGTCCGAAATCCATGCAGAGTCTGATAGTCCGGTTCCAACCATGCAAGAAGCAAGGACAATATAGCAGCCAGAAGGGCTAAACAAATGCCACTAAACAGGTACGAAGAAGAGTAATACAGGTCAATATTCCTCCGGTAGAGAATATTTCGAAAGTCTTTGTCAAGATCTGTAAAAAATCGAGACCCGAAGTGACAGTAATGAACACCAAATAATAGAATCATATAAATGTATGTATAAACAGTAAAATGCATCAAACAACACCTAAAATGGGACAGAAGCTAAATAGACATGACTAGCAAAAATAATACCTGTAACGACGCGCTGACAACACCTCTATGTAGTAACTGATACAGGGTGAAAGCGTTAGGCAAACAGCAAAAATACAAGCTAGATATAGTTCTTAGGTGGGGACATGTGAAATGGATACCAATGATTAGCAATCGGGTAATAATGGGGAAAATTCTTTTAAAGGGACAACAACAAGGAAAAGAAAAAACCATTACAAATTTGAAAGAAATTAAATCTAAAGAAAAGCCGAATAATCCTGTTCCGTGTTTAGACCCGTGGGGTACAAAGTAGAAAAGCGGTGAATGTAAAAAGCTTCACGTTGTAACAGGAAACGTTCTTTGTTGATCAAATGGAATTTACGTGGTGAAAATGATTCCAATACAGCAGCCTTAAGATCTGTTGGAGCATGTTTCTTGTCAACATAATGGGGGACAAGAGGTGCTGTAAGGACCCTGTTACGAATACGTGAAATGTGTTCTCCGAGTCTAGTTTTGAGTGGTCTGGAAGATTGTCCAACATAAGGTAACCCACAGGGACACATTAAAATATATACCATGTCGCGAAAATTACAGTTAGAAAACCGTGAAAGGTGATGTATGAAAGTACAGTTAGGAATGGAAATAATATCAGTTCTCCACATATAAGAGCAAAACTTACAATGGCCGCAAGAAAAATGCCCAATTGGAAGAACCAAAGGACTGGAGACAGGGGAGAGACAATCAGTTTTTGAAAGGATACCGGCAATAGTTCTAGTTTTCCTAAACCCTATGGTAGGTTTATTTTTACAACCAGAGATGGAATCTAAGATATGCCAATGACGATGTATAGTTTTCTTTATTTGTTGTGCAAGCGGAGTGAAATCGATAGACCAAAAGATGTTATTGTTGTGTGCATTTTTCAATTTACGTTGAAACATAGACTGTCTGGATCTATAGGTTACTTTCTGGTAAGCATTGTTGATGACATGAATGGGATACCCTCTAATGAGTAAAGACTGACGGATGCTAATAGCGGATGATTGGAAATCGGAATCAAGTGTGGAATTTCTTTTTGCCCGAAGGAATAGACTATATGGTATATTGGTTTTTAAGGAAAACGGATAATAAGAATGAAATTGTAGATAGGCATGCCTATCGGTAGGTTTATTAAAAAGACGCATGTTAAGTTGGTTATTAGCAACGAAAATTTCTAGATCAAGGAACGAAACTGAGACAGGGCTAGAAGTATGAGTAAATGTTAAATTTGTATGTAAAGAGTTAATCCAAGTGTAGAAACCGGATAAAGAAGCCGGGTTGGAAAAAACAAAAAACAGATCATCTATATAACGTTTGTAAATCAAAATGTCCATGAAAAAGGGATTAACAGCTGAATTAAGGATGAAAGTTTGATCAAAATTATTCATGAAAATATTGGCAACTGAAGGAGCGAAATTTGAACCCATAGCCACACCGTGTGTCTGTAAATAAAAAGTATCCAAGAAACAAAAAAAATTGTGCTCAAATGCTATATCTAAAAGGTCCAAAAGAAAATGTGTGGGAGGGTCAGGATTGGTGCATGAAGATAAGAGATGTTCAACCAAAATCCTGGCTTCTGGAAGAGGAATGTTGGTATAGAGGGAAGCCCCATCCATAGTCACTAATAAACAGTCATCAGGAACAGAAGTGTGTTCCAGAAGTTGGATGAAATGAGAAGAGTCCTTAACGTAGGAAGGGGTGTCTGTAACAAAAGGACATATAAAATGATCAATGAAAATGGAAATGGGTTCTAAGAGACCCTCGTTGGCAGCTATGATGGGTCTACATGGTACAAGATTAGAACCGGATTGAAGCTTATGAATTTTAGGTAATAAATGAAAAATAGGTACCCGTGGATGTGATTTGTAAAGAAAACGAAAGGTGGATTCTGAAATAAAGCCTAAGGCAAGTCCTTCCTGTAAGACTATTTTAATGACGTTAGACACATGTGGTGTAGGATCCTTTTGTAATCTACTATAAAAAAGAGGATTGGAAAGTTGTCTTTGTGCTTTCTCAATATAGTTGATCCTATCCATGATGACTACCCCACCCCCTTTGTCAGCTGCTTTGATAATGATGTCAGGGTCATGTCCCAAATTTTCAAGAAGATGCATGTCGTTTAAAGGTATATTATGCGAGACATGATAGCGTTCTTCTAAAGCAGAAATGTCTCGTAGAACTACCCTGCGAAACACTTCGATAGCAGGATTATCAACAGCTGGTAAAAAGGTGGAGCGGGGGGGGGGGGGAAAGGTGGAGCTTTATTTCAGAATCCACCTTTCGTTTTCTTTACAAATCACATCCACGGGTACCTGGATCATACTTCTAGCCCTGTCTCAGTTTCGTTCCTTGATCTAGAAATTTTCGTTGCTAATAACCAACTTAACATGCGTCTTTTTAATAAACCTACCGATAGGCATGCCTATCTACAATTTCATTCTTATCATCCATTTTCCTTAAAAAACAATATACCATATAGTCTATTCCTTCGGGCAAAAAGAAATTCCACACTTGATTCCGATTTCCAATCATCCGCTATTAGCATCCGTCAGTCTTTACTCATTAGAGGGTATCCCATTCATGTCATCAACAATGCTTACCAGAAAGTAACCTATAGATCCAGACAGTCTATGTTTCAACGTAAATTGAAAAATGCACACAACAATAACATCTTTTGGTCTATCGATTTCACTCCGCTTGCACAACAAATAAAGAAAACTATACATCGTCATTGGCATATCTTAGATTCCATCTCTGGTTGTAAAGATAAACCTACCATAGGGTTTAGGAAAACTAGAACTATTGCCGGTATCCTTTCAAAAACTGATTGTCTCTCCCCTGTCTCCAGTCCTTCGGTTCTTCCAATTGGGCATTTTTCTTGCGGCCATTGTAAGTTTTGCTCTTATATGTGGAGAACTGATATTATTTCCATTCCTAACTGTACTTTCATACATCACCTTTCACGGTTTTCTAACTGTAATTCTCGCGACATGGTATATATTTTAATGTGTCCCTGTGGGTTACCTTATGTTGGACAATCTTCCAGACCACTCAAAACTAGACTTGGAGAACACATTTCACGTATTCGTAACAGGGTCCTTACAGCACCTCTTGTCCCCCATTATGTTGACAAGAAACATGCTCCAACAGATCTTAAGGCTGCTGTATTGGAATCATTTTCACCACGTAAATTCCATTCGATCAACAAAGAACGTTTCCTGTTACAACGTGAAGCTTTTTACATTCACCGCTTTTCTACTTTGTACCCCACAGGTCTAAACACGGAACAGGATTATTCGGCTTTTCTTTAGATTTAATTTCTTTCAAATTTGTAATGGTTTTTTCTTTTCCTTGTTGTTGTCCCTTTAAAAGAATTTTCCCCATTATTACCCGATTGCTAATCATTGGTATCCATTTCACATGTCCCCACCTAAGAACTATATCTAGCTTGTATTTTTGCTGTTTGCCTAACGCTTTCACCCTGTATCAGTTACTACATAGAGGTGTTGTCAGCGCGTCGTTACAGGTATTATTTTTGCTAGTCATGTCTATTTAGCTTCTGTCCCATTTTAGGTGTTGTTTGATGCATTTTACTGTTTATACATACATTTATATGATTCTATTATTTGGTGTTCATTACTGTCACTTCGGGTCTCGATTTTTTACAGATCTTGACAAAGACTTTCGAAATATTCTCTACCGGAGGAATATTGACCTGTATTACTCTTCTTCGTACCTGTTTAGTGGCATTTGTTTAGCCCTTCTGGCTGCTATATTGTCCTTGCTTCTTGCATGGTTGGAACCGGACTATCAGACTCTGCATGGATTTCGGACGTGGCTCCTAAGTAGCGTCTTCAAGAATCACGCTACTCATCTACGTTGATACAGCCCACCTGGCCGTTATCACCTATTTTCGTAGTCACCTCGTTCTTTCTACACGGACTACTACGGGATTCATGCTTTGTACCAGCTTAATACTTGTTACTGCCTTACGGACATTTTTACCTTACCATTAGGCTTCACCCTGCTGATTTACCAGCCTTTTTGGAAATTCTACCGTTTCAGTCTCCCCCATTTTCGGGGTTACCTAGGGGTGTTTGCCAACTTAGATTGTATTTCTACTGTTCGTCTGGTTCCTGAGTATCGTTTCACTTGCCTTTTTACTTGCATTTTCACTTATTAAATACATTTTGTTATATATTTTTGCTCTTTGGGGTGTATTTTCCTCCTCTCCCTGTCTCTTCGACACCCCTGCCGTTCCCCCTCCCTAGAAACAGAGATGAGCACTGCACCCTAGAGTCGGATACGACTGGTTTTCGAGCAAGGGAAACCTTTACCTTTACTTTACCTTCTCTTTTCAGCTGTCTTCATTTGCACTGTGACTGTATTGACTAGAGTAGGGCTGCCTTCTTTGACATCTGGGGCAGTCTGGTGCATCGTCTGCATTTTTCTCCTCCTGCTGGGGATTCTGGTGGCCACATTAGTCATCTGGAGGCAGCCTCAAAGCCAGGAGAAAGCAGACTTCATGGTAAGCAAGAGACTCCTTTGGGATCATGCAGCAAACCAAATGGGCGTGGATGGGTTGTAATGAATTAAATGTTAACTAGGGGCTGTAATATCCCTGTGAGTGGGACAGATTGTCTTCTGTCAGGTGAGTCTGCATCCCATAAGTGGCCTGTGATAAGAGTAGAGGGGAGTGAACAATGGTACCAACTCTAGTCCAATGATATTTATTCAATCTCTGAGATGAAAAGCAATTTATTCTTCTTGGTTCTTCTCCAGATGTTTCCACGTGCAGCCTGTTTGTTGCATAACATTTCTTGCACTTTACCCATTTATATGTGTTCAGTGCTTTAATAGTGCTCCAATAGCTTGTTTTAAATATTAGAAAAGCTTCTTTGAGACAGCAGGGTGACTTTATGGTTGACAAAAATAGTAATCAATCCTATGCAGAGGCCCTTCAGCAGCAAATCAGAAAGCCCAGTGTTTCCTAAACTTGATTCAGGAGAAAGATGGCTGTGCACCTAAAATGTGTTCTTTGTGATTCTATACAGGAGACTCTCTGCTAAAATAGTATGTCAACCTTGTTCCCCTTTAATTAATCACAGTAAAATCACTGAATATTTTACACAACAAGAAAAGCCAAGAAAGTGACTTCAGTTTGGCAGTCCAAAGTTATATTCCTATCCATTGATTCCAGAGTATGGAAACATTAATTTCCAATAATTACAGTTCCAAGAATTCAAAAAAAACATTTTCAAGCTAAATTTGTTACGCTGAAATCACATCTAATGATCTCTGTTGCTAAATGTAGGTACCCTGCTTGCCATTCCTGCCCATCCTCAGTGTCCTGGTCAACAGCTACCTCATGGCTCAGCTCAGCAGTGACACCTGGCTTCGGTACATGGTGTGGATGGCTGTTGGTATGTTCTAGAGAGTGTTGATACCATTTCACTCTAACCCATTAGGAAAGTAATCCCGTCTACAATACAATTACATATTAATGCCTTGTAATTCAGGTATTAACTGCCTGGATAGGTTGGTGAACTGGTCACAAGGTTTCAGAACCAAAGGTTGGGAGTTTAATTCTCCTTCTGTGCCTCCTGGAGGAAGATCCAGATTGTGTAGCCTTGGACAAGCTGCACAGTCCCAGAATGCCTCCTGAAGAAGAGAGTGTGAAAGCACTGCTAAGTAATTTATACAGTACTTAAGAAACCCTGGTTGTCATAAGTCAGACTAGACATGGCTTCCGTCAGGCATTTCTGCCTGAAAACTGGCAAAAGGGAGGCTACATGTCCTAACATGTTTGATTTTACATGGATTTGTATCCTTTGTAACCCTGAAATGATTGCAAGAGGAAATGATTGTTCTGGGCATTTCTGGTTCTGGAAGTATAGAGAAGTCATCATCCTGTTGTCTGTATTGTAGGTTTTGTAATTTACTTTGGCTACGGGATTCGTAACAGTGCAGAAAAATACAGGGACAAAGACCCATCTGCGCAGAAGACAGAGCATGCAACAAGCAACGTAGACTTAGCTGTCATCTGGAAAAAGTAACTTTGGGGAAAGCATGATGTGGAACGCTTGATTTGCACCAGGAGAAAGTCTTCATTCTAATGGGATTTCCCTCTATTTTAAATGGACATGTTTGTCTCTTTTTTATATAGTACATGAGAATGTAGAGCAAATAAACATGCAGAACTCAGATCCATTGGATAGGCTGGTATGCCAAAGAAGCTCTGGAGCTCACAAAGTTTTTGGATAAGTTCTCATGGCTCCTGGTGGAAGGAATAGTTACTGTAATGACTTATTGTACATAACTGTGTTTGAAATTACTCACACATGTAACTGGTGAGTTTTTTTTTAACACTTGATATGCAGTCTCTATGTGCTAAGAATTAATATATGGCAAAGACCACTGGCTTGTGTGGCTTTTCAAAGTAAGCAGACAAATCCATACAGAAGATATTTGGCAATATCTGTGGCACCTAATAGAGGTAATATTGGTCTAGTAGTGAAAGAGAAGTAAGAATGTTTAACATTTCTTTCAAAAACTTAGATACAAATTGTCATTCTAACATAAAACCCTCACTGAGTGACATTGGGCCACACATTGTTCCTCAGCCTAAACTACCTCAGAGGGGAGATCCTGTTTTGGGGGAAAGGATTACAGTGACTGATCTGTGCCTGCTCTTGGACCATTCTAGCTCCCATTGAAACATTCACAGAATATAACTAGGTGTCAACATGGACTCTTTGGGCTCCTTTAAGACCAACTGGCTTTATTTGACTTAAATCTTTCCTGGTTGCAATCTACAAAGGCGTATATCTATCATTCCCCCTGTTGAAGGAGTGGATTGTAAAGAGGTCTGATTTCCACAAAGAAGTTCTGCTGTGTCCTATGTTTTCAGTTGAATGCTATTCCAGCTAAACAACAAACCTACAAAAATTCAAGCCATTTTTAGAATTTCCTACAGATTTTATTTTATTTTTAAAAAAATGTTTTGGAGGGCAATTGATTTCTATGGTGGATGAACAATGAATAGATGTCCCAGTAGAAGTTTTCAATTTAGGATTAATAGCTTAGTGGTTAAGATGCTGAATTTCACAACCGGAAGGTTGGTGGCAGGTCACCCATTTGAGACCTGAGTACTGCACAATGGAGTGACCTTCCGTCTCTGTCCCAGCTCCTGCCAACCTAGCAGTTTGAGAGCAAGACATTGCAAGTAGATAAATAGGTGCCACTTTGGTGGGAAGGTAAACAGCGTTCCGTGCACTCCAGTGTTTATTCATCATGCCTGCCATATGTCCATGGAAATGTCTGCAGATGCAGACAGTGCTGGCTGTTTGGCTCCAAAAAGAGAGGAGCACTGAACCCTAGAGTCAGATATAAATGGCTTTCGAGCAAGGGCAACCTTAACTTTTACTTTTACTAAAGCAAAGAAGGGAAAAGGTCCATCTGACAAGTTCATTTGAAAACATTTAAAAGGTTTTAAATGGTTTCTTCCATCATTCCTTTCAAGGGTTTTTTTTTGTCCCAATTTTAAAATGCTGATTTTTGATGAATAGAATATTTTTATAAAAGAATTATGTGGACAGAAATCCTGGTAAGATGTACACTCATGTGGTGCTGAGGGAGCATTCACTAGGTGAACGTAGAGAGGACCAAGAGCTCCATTGAATTAGAACCTTCCTGAATCTTGTGCTTCTCCTTATCGGCTTCTTCTTTGTTTTTGTTGGCTTGTTGACTTGGACTGTTCGATCAGAGAGTTTCACTTGTAGACTGAAACTGACTTGTTTATTGATGGAAATCCATCATTAACCTTTACTGACTCTCACATTGTGCCTGTGGATTATTGTGTCTGGAACTGAAGTTGAGCTGTTTGACTAACCTTTTGTGGAGCTAGCAGCACTGGACAGATTGAATCATGGGGTCTCAACTGACCTGGATTGAGACAATGCCAAATAAAACCTGTTAATCATTAAGGCATCACAAGACTTTTTATTTTCTTTACTGTAACACACTGATGGCATAGCTACATCTTCTAATAATTCTGATCTGGCTTCCAACTATATCATGTCAGATCTTAAGAAGCATTGTCCAACACCTTGTTGCTTAGCATAGTGAATTGCACTAGAGTCAGCCCATTGAATCAATGGAGCTTTGATAAAGTAATTCTTCTGTACGTATTTTGTCAACTGTAACTTGCATCCGAGAATGCATTTTTCCTGAAGCAGTATGTATAATTGATTTAAATGGACCTACAGTAGAACCCCACATAATGAAAAAAACTGTTCCACGGAGCTCTTCACTATGCGGTCCCCCCCACCCCCCGTTATTCGGTTCCCTATGGGAGATACCCCACATAACGGGGGGAAAATGTTCAGTAACCGGGGTTCCAATTAAGTGGGTATACCCTAGTTACCAAAAACCCCTCATAAGGAAAACAATGTTATGCGGGGTAACGGCATTGCATAACAAACGCTTCGTTGTGCGATTTTTTACTATATAATGTGTTTGTTATGTGAGGTACCACTGTACTTTGTTACTTACTACAATAGAGTGAATCACAACTGGAATAAGTTAATGCCTCACCGCTACTTCGGGATGCCCATGCCTCACCGCTACTTCGGGAGCTGCACTGGTTACCAGTTTGTCTCCGGGTGCAATTTAAGGTGCTGGTTTTGACCTTTAAAGCCCTATATGGCAGGGGGCCAGGATATCTTAGAGACCGCATCGTCCCAAGAGTGTCTGCCCGTCCAACCAGAGCGGACCGGAGGGGCTCTCTAATAGTGCCACCAACTAGGGGTGCACATCTGTCTAGCACCCGAAGGAGGGCCTTCTCCGTGTCCGCACCAACTCTCTGGAACCTCCTGCCAATAGACCTAAGACTCCAAAGTGAACTGCTGCCCTTCAGGAAAGGAGTGAAGACCTGGCTGGCAGGGCAGGTGTGGGGCCCGAATGGGACTATGGTGCCCGCCTGCTGGCTTTTATAAGAACTCTATCTTCTTCCTTTTGTATAGTAGGTGGGATGGGTGGGCGGGATATGGGGGTTTTTTAAAGGGGGTGGGTTGTGGGTTTTTATAATGTTTTTTATGTATTTCTAGAATTATTGTAATGCCGCCCTGAGTCGGGTTCCGCCTGAGTGGGCGGCATATACAAATATGACTATAAAATAAATAAAATAAATAAATAAAATTTGCATCAATGGGAATAAGGAGGATTCAGCTCACCAAATCCCCATTGATCCAGCAATTTATGACACTAAACAACAGGATCTTGGTCACTGTTTCAGGACTCTCTGATGAATCTGCTTAGAAACATATTGCAGTCGATAGTTAATGAGCTGGAAAAGATCCTGTTGAGATGATCAGTTTGCATCCTACAGCAGTGCAAAGAGTTTCATCACTGTTCTGCAACAACAAAAGCCAAATTAACACCAGTTAAGAGATCATCATAGGAATATGCAGTCATGCACTAAGTTATATTGTTAGGTGTGTGATAGCAAATAAGTATTGTGCATTTTTAATGCTAACAAATTTATTTACATGTGAACTCTCAAGGATTACTAGTACAGTAAAACTCTAATGTGTGTAAAAAGTCCGTTCTGTAGCTTTTTACACAATATTTTAACATAAATTGCGGCATTCCGATAGGGATGCATGGGGGGGGGAACGATCCCGACCGGACCAAAAATACCCCCCCCAAAATAATAATAATAATAATAATAATAATAATAATAATAATAATAATAATAATAATAATAATAATAATAATAATAATAATAATAATAATAATAATAATAATAATAATAATAATAATAATCAGCACAAAGGGAATGTAAATGGAGCAATCTCCTTACCTTTTGCATGCATGCTGCTGTTGCTTCCTCCTGAGTGGTTTGTCTGGCCATCAGGGAAGCAGCACCCGCTGCCGCGACCAGTGCTAGTGCTGCCGCTGCTACCTCCACTGCTTCTACCAGCACTGATAGAATGTTGGGGGGGGCATATCCGCTTGGTTCTGCTCTTCGTCTGAGGTCCCCCTGTGGCGCGCTTTAGCTGGGAATGTACGTCAGACGAAAACTGCTTCATCCCTTTCTTCATCCGATGCACGGTTGGTGCAGGGTGGAATTTCAAATTCTAAAAATGGCATAAGGCTGCCATTTTAGAGCTTAAAATGGTGGCAGCGCCATTTTAAACTTCCAAGGGGCAAAAGAAACCCCTTATGTAAATTGATTTATTTGCGTAAAACGGGACATGTTTTCCGCAAAAAATCATTACATAAGTCAATTTTTACATAAATCAATGCGTATGTAAATTGGGGTTTTCCTGTACCTTCTTCATTTATGGAAGTGGATTTAAAGAATGGGTTGCCATTCATTGAAAACTCACATGGAAATAGATTTGTTAGTCATACAAGTGCCACAAAAATATTTATTTTTCTTGTTTTCGAAATTCTCTGTCTGTCTGTCTGCTGCTTTTCTCCCCATTGGAGTTCTAAGGCTTCTCACGACAAATAAAATATATTTTAAAAGTTTTAATAATATAAAAATGCAAGTATTATATTAATAAAGACATATCTATCAAGATTAAAACCAAAATAAAAGCAAATTTAAAACATTTTAAAAACATACTACACATCTGTCAAATAAATAAGAAAAGCATTTTTGAAACCCTTACTGCTTAAAAACCTACCTGAAGAGGAAGATCTTAGCATGATGATGAAAGAACTAACACAACTATCTCTCTGAAATCATTGTTTTGTGTGCCACAAAATCTGGAGCTGTTCCACGTGTTGGCACATGTGGTAACTTAATGAAATGGGCAAAAGTAGATACTATATATTGAACCCCATTATATTCTCCAGATAAGAGGTTTCTTGTGACTACCCAGCCTTTCTAACCTGTTGAAATTTGAAGAGCATTGCATCTGATGTAGAAGTGTTTACAGTTGTAGGTTACATTCAGAGGAGGAAACAACGATGCATTCATGGTTCTATTTGATGTTTAAGTGTTATAACATATACACCTCACAATTTAGAGTGTTTTGCTTATTAAACTAATAAAAAATATGTCTGTTTATTTATATGGCACCTTTCTTGCCATAGGGACACAAGGCAGCTCATGCCAATCAAAATCATTAAAAAAGTTGAAATACAATACAAAGCCATGTATTAAGAAAATTAAACATTATCACGCTTAAGAACACTTTTTTAAAATAAAAAAATAATTTTAAAAAATCCAACTTTCATTATTAAAGCATTTCCTAGACACCCCCACCCCCCCTTATTGATGAAAAGCCTTCCTGAAAAGGACAGTCTTTGTCTGATGAGAGAAATACATGAGGGAGTCAATCTGGTTCTGGAGGCAGTGGATTCCAGCTCCTTGGGGCAGCCCCTGAGAAGGTCCTGTCTTATACCCTCACCAAATGAGATTGGGAAAGTGATGGAGTTGAGAGAAGGTCTTTCCCAGATGATTATGAAAGCTGAGTAGGCACATGTGGGAAGATACAGTACTTCAGACAGCCTGGACCCAAGCCATAGAGCAGGGGTGTCCAAACTATGGCCCGGGAGCCAGATTTGGCCCCTGACACCCATTCTTCCAGCCTGCGAAAGCCCGCGTAGCTCCTGGAAGCAGAAGTAAAACACGTACATATGGGTGCGTTTTACTTTCTCTTCCAGGAGCGATAAGGGCTTTGTGGGCTGGATGAATTGGCATCCGGGACTGGATCTGGCCCCTGGTCCATAGTGACTGGCTCCCTGAACCACGTGACTGGCCCTTGGCCCAAAACGTTTGGACACCTCTGGCATAGAGGGCTTTATAAGACATGGCCAGCACTTTGAATTGAGCCCAGAAACAATTTTTTACCCAGTGAAACTCTTGTAATAAGTGAGTTACATGTAACCAGCACCAGTTAGCCACCTGTCTGCAGCATTTTGAACCAGCTGAAGTTTCTGGGCACTCAAAAAGCAGCCCCACATAGAATGCATTGCAGTAATGTGGTCAAGATGCAATTAATGCATGAGTCAATGTGGCAAGAATGGACTTCTCAAGGAATGGGTGCAATAGCTTTAACTGTGCAATAGTATTCCTGACCACCACTGAGATTTGTGCAAACAAGCTCAGGATTGAATCCAGAATCACATCTAAGTTGCGAACCTGATTTTTCAGGGTAAGTACATTTATCCCCTGCTTACACTTTGTGATTAACCAGGAGCACCTTTATCTTTTCTGGATTAGGTTTCAGTTTGTCAGCCTTTAAAGGAGCCTCATTTGGGCATTCCCTGAGTGGAGTTTCTTCTGCAAAAATTCCTTCAACCCAGAATAATTTCTGACACAAAATTATTATTATCTGGTCCATGACCATTGGGAATCAGAGTTCCTCATCCACTCATTTTGCCGTTGGGCCCAATGTGATGGTCTCCAGTGGAATTTCCTCCACTGAGGAGGGCCATCACCCCACCTAAAGGCGCTCATTCGCCTGTAGTCATTGGTCCCTTTAGGGAGTCAGGTTAGTTAAACCACCGCCTGCCACTCGGCGTTGAGTCACTGACTGTACCATCTACTCCATTACTGTAGCAGGATGTCCGGTGTGGCTCCATGATCATAGTGTGTGGGGTCACTTCATGGCAAGCTGGGATCCACCTTAAACAAATTCACGCCAATGATATTTTTCCTGCTTCAGGAAAATTGCATTCTCAGATAAAAGTTGCAGTGAACAACAACTGACAACAGGCACAGAACAACTTCCTTGAAATCAGATGGAAAGAAGATATAGAATTGGGTGTCATCAGCATACTGATGGCACCAAACCCCCAAACTCTGGATAACTTCAACTATTGGTTTAATATAGATGTTAAAATAACATGTGGGACAGGATTTCCCCAACACCATCTTTTGAGTATGGCCATCCAGGGAGGATGGAACTGCTCTAGCACAGTACCTCCAAAACCCTTCTCAGAAATACATTGAAGAAGGAATAAATCACTTGCAAATGAAACATACTATTATTTGCTGGTGAATTAAATTGGATGTTTTGCCAGTCCATCAGTATAGAAAAGTCTTCATCCTCCAAGTCCTTCCTCCTCAATGTATTCCACTTTGGGTTGGGGACAAACTGCTGGAAGTCCCATGACAGTGCTTGTCCACTCACCATGTAATCCTCAATTGTCCCCACCTATTACACAGTCCTCAATAGTGAAAATAATTAATTTGGCTCTGCCAAATTTTCCTAAAGGATTGTTGTTTATTATGATGGCATGGTTGTATTGGATGTCATTGAGTGGCTATAGTAAAGGTAAAGGTTGCCCTTGCTCAAAAGCCAGTCATATCCGACTTTAGGGTTCAGTGCTCATCTCTGTTTATAGCCAAACAGCCAGCAGTGTTTGTGTCTGCAGACATTTCTGTGGACATGTAGCAGGCATGACTAAACATTGGAGTACATGAAACACTATTTACCTTCCCACTGAAGTGGTACCTATTTATCTACTTGCAATTTCTTCCTTTCAAACTGCTAGGTTGACAGGAGCTGGGACAGAGACGGAAGGTCACTCCATTGTGCAGTACTCAGGTCTCGAACTGCTGACCTTCTGACCTTCCAGTCATCAAGTTCAGCATTTTAACCACCACAGTCCCTTGAGTGGCTATACAGTCACATTTACAGTATATGTAACGGCTTAAGCTAATATATCTGTACAATCAAGGCTACTTGATTGTTGGAGGTACATAAGAAATTATTTTCACTGATCAGTTGGTTAGCACTACTGAGTTGTTTTATATAATTTGATGCTTTCTCCTTTTTGTTAAATAAGATGCCATTGGGAATTAAATATCAGAGACCTTAGTGCAAAAAAAAAAATGCCAGAAGAATCTGATATAGTCTCTGTTGAAAAAACTGTGAAACTTTTTGAGTATTTACATATATGTTACATTTATACAGGCACCAGAGGTTGGGAGTTCAATTCTCTACTGTGCCTCCTAGGACAAGAGCCATGCTGTGTGGACCTGGGGAATCTGCACAGTTCCAGGATGCCACGAGAAGAGAATGGCAAGCTGCTTCTGAGCACTCTCTACCTAGGAAATCCTGCAAAGGGTCACCATAAATTGGAACTGACTTGACAACACATAATTATTGTTATTTGCATTTACTGTATATTGTTTTCTCCAAGGAGCTTGTCTCAGTAGGAGATGTTCTCATGAGTGTTGGGATCTTTAAGGTGCTCAGAATATCATGGAAGGGAAACAGGGACCCTATCCTGAGCATCTCCCATTTACTTTGAGAACCATCAACTGCCTCCTCTGTTCTCCCTGCTGCTTTCAATGGCATGTATTCAAAAAAGGTCTCAGCTATAATATTTTGTAATTGGAAATTGTTGTTTTTGCTGACGCTTGGGGTGTGTCGTGCAGGGGGCAGTGGTGAATAGCTCCATTCACCTCCTCTGTGGGATCTTGAACCCTTGCGGCATTCATGTGTGAAAGGGATTTTGTTTAACGAAGCCAGTGGAGAGTTTGTTTTGCTTAGAAATCTCCTGAATTCCACCTCTCCCCAGCTCCTCACCTCGCCACTTCCCACAACCCTGATCCACGAGGATGTGTTAGTGTGGGGTTTCTTCTTTCTCTGAAGATTGCAGTAGTAGACACAATTTTTCAAGCTGCAAAGTGGCCGCCCAAGGGATAAATTTGGTGTGTGCGCCTTGATCCATTCCAAGATGAATTCAAAGGGCCTCGTCATTTTGAGCTGCTGCGTTCTCCTCTTCATTTGGGGTAAGCTTTAGTCCCCCCCCCCTTTCAGTATTTCTTCTCAATTTGTACAATTTCTTGTCTTTTCTTAGCAAAGTGTTGGGGTACACAGAAAGAACCTCCTTGAAGGTTGTAGCATTTTTGAACCACAATTAGTCGTACCCTGGTAATGGCGACCTTGTGTTGATGGCTAATCTTTCTCACACTAGGTCAGGTGAAAGGAACTGCAGAATTAACTCACCAAAAGGTGTCTTCATTTTGGCAGTTTAATGTCTGGTTTAGACATGGAAGAAAAAGCAAAGTGTTTTGTGCTGTTTGTGAGTTTTTGCATAAGAGAGGATCTTGTTGGGTAATCTTTCTCACTGTCTGGTGTGCATCAGGAACCAAAAGATCCAATCTATGTTGGTATTTGTATGCCCATGATATTCCTCCTGGGAAGCAGGAGGGAGCAGCTTTCCCATTACTTCTGATTCTTTGGCTGATAGTAGAGGTCAGGGCACACTGTCCTGCAATTCTGGAATCTCTGTTATTATATTTTGAATAAGATGGTTACCAAAAGTAATCAAAAAAAATATTGATACAAGAGATGGTTATGGCTTTCTCACATTCCAAATCTCTATACAGAGGTACCTCATACCACAATTTTAATCTGTTCCACGGGGCTCATTGTTGTACGAAACAATTGCTATACGATGCATGAATCGTATAGCAATTTTCCCTATGGGATGCATCGTACAACCATTTTTTTTCACTAAGTGAATTTTCCCATTAAAAAAATTTTGTACAATTTTTTCCATAGGGAAAATTGTTATGCGGGTTCCATTTCCCCCAAAAACCTAATTGTTACGCGATTTCATTGCTATACGGGACAATTGTTGTATGAGGGTCCACTGTATATATATATATTAAGCTATATATTCTAAGCCCCCCCCCCCCAAGATGGCACAGACAGTAGCTCCAGTTGGGGGATTCTAGGAACTATAATTCCAAACAACTAACTCAAGTCTGAATAAAGGTAAATAACACTGGGTGTTTTTTTTTTTTTACAAATGTTTCTTTGTAGTTGAATGCCATAAAGAAAAGCCTTATAAAGCTACAAAGAAAGCCACGAAGGAACCCAAAACCAGTGAGACTAAATTTTCCAAAGAAGCCAATCAGAGAGCTCAAAAGCGAAGACCAAAGTTGTCAAAGGAAAGCCAAATCAAAACCACAGTTGCTTTCAATCAAGGACAACACCCCTTGTCTGTTCTAACAAGGGCAATGGCAAAGGGCCAATTCCAGAAGGTTCCTGACACATTGGTTCTCAAAGCTGGAGAAACACTGGACTTGCGCTGCAAAGGAAAGTCTGTGAGATGGAGATACCCTCCTTCCCTGGAGGATGATGAGGTTGAAAGACGTCTCCGGTGAGTTTCGATGCTGGGATCCTAATTTCAATTTCTGTATGGGATGGACAAAAGGATAGGGAGAAGTGCCCACACCCATCTCATTACAGAAGAAACCAACATCATCTATTGAACCTGAATTATGAGAGTTTCCAGACAGATAGAATTATGGCTTTCTTCACACACCACATAGTTAAACAGCAGCATTTGCTACTGCAAGACATAGCAATGGCTGCCAATTACAAAAGCTTTTAAAGAAGATGGTTCAGATTCCTAGAGGATGGCTACTACTCTGGAATGGCTATGTATAGAGGCAATATGCTCTGACCATCATTTGCTGGGCAACACAGGAATGCGGTTGTTCTCGTAAACCTGTCCCATGACCTTTCCATTGGCAACTGGTTGAACAATGTGGGTAAGAATGCTGGATAAAATAGTCCTTTCATCTTGAACCAACAGGATTTTATACTTTTATGTTCATAACTGGTGGCACAGTGGTTAAAAATGCTATAGTGCAGCCCAAACTTTGTAAATTCAATCATGACATCAGCTTACGCTGATGTTGGTAAAATGAGTATCCAGAGAGTGCACTAAGTCCTATGGGGTGGTATAGTAGTGTAATTGCTATTGTTTCACAGAGGTAATGACCGATTTCCAATACCCGCAGGCCATTATTTCTTGTTCTACTGAGTGAGGAGTGTTTATTGAGGAAGCCTGGTCTTTCTGGAGTGGAAAAGGGCTTGTTGCCCTTTCATTTCATCCATTGTGTGGCATGCTTCTCTCTCTTTTAGCATCAAACACTTTGAGAAGCACAGCCAGCTGATAGCCACCAACTCAACAGCTGCTGATACAGGCGAGTACAGCTGTTGGTCCTTCCAATGCCAGGATAGTGAGTGCCATGATGGAGAGGATAAGCTGGGGAAAACATACATCTTCTTCACAGGTCAGATTTTCTGTGGTTTAAACATGAAACAATATTACTGTATATTTCTTTGATAATCTTGTGAAGTTATGGTAGTGTACAGATGAAGCAATTAAGATTTTACTGTCCAAAAAAAGGTTCTTAATGCATAGGCCATTAAAGAAATCAACATGTCTGGCCTGCTGGTTGATTGTGTAGGAAGTAAGCTGGAGAATCTTTTCATTGTGTGTCCTTTCATGGCAGCTTAATTGCTGCACTTCATGTTGCTCAGAGGAAAAACTTGACATCTCTTTTTGTTGAGAGAACAGGTTAGTTTGGACAATGGATTGAATGTGGCATTTTTATAGATGGTGCAGAAAATCAACTTGTAGAACTGCCCTTTAGATCAGCGGTGACTCATGGCTGGGGCAGGCCAGTGCCATCACCTCCAAATGTCAGGGGTGATGTGCTCCACTTTCCAGTCTACATGATACTCATGCTTTCACTATAGCAGGAGAAACTGTCACCACAGAGAAGAGCAGAGATGGGAATCATTATATTTTTTGTGTGTTTCAGATTGTGATTTTTTTTTGCTTACACCTATAGCTACTGGCTTGAACCTGGTAGTCCAAAAATATTTTTGTTTATCCCAATTGGGGATGAAACACATGAGTTTCTCCATTTGTTGTGGTTATGCTGGAAATGGTATAATGCTGTAATTCACTGTGTCACCTTTGGCTTTCACCTAGACCCTCAAGAGCTATTTGTGCCCACAGAAGATTATTACGAAGTCATCCAGATGCGCACAAACCATCCCACCCTTTTGCCATGCCAAGTGACAGATCCACAGGCCAAAGTGACACTCCAACGGGAGTTCCCACCTGAGAAAGTGCCAGTAGATGGCATTAACATCTCCTATGATGTGAAGAGAGGGTTCACCATCCACCAGCCACATCCTTCCCATGCTGGCTCCCTTTTCTGCATGGCAGACATGAATGGAGTGAGGCAGATCTCCACAAAGTATATGTTGATCTATGTTAATTGTAAGTTGTCATAAGAATAAATCAAAGGTTCCCCCTCTCCCTCCTTCAGAGATGGGAGGGAATTACTTTTCTTTAACTACAACTCCCAGAATCTTGTAGCAGACAGAACAGCAGCTTTAAAGGAGACTGCTCCCATTAGAGCAGGGGGTGGCCAAACTTGGTTCTCCAGGTGTTATTGGACTTCAATTCCCAGAAGCCCAAGTCAGCACATCTGCTGATCAGGGCTTCTGGGAATTGAAGTCCAAGAACAGAAGGAGCAGTACGGTTGGCCACTCCTGCATTAGCATGTCCTTTACATGTGCCTTTGCAGCCACCTGGTACTGCACTAAAATTCATTCCAGCACCTCTTGCCAATTTCCGGCTCTAACACTAACACAACCATTTAAAACTGGGCAGCATGAGAGCCTGAAAAATCCTGTGGCGGACATGACCTCAACACAAACAGCACAGGTCTGTCGAACTTGATTTCACACAGGAATTTGGGTGTGGGGACAGTGCTTGCCATTTCCCCCTGCTGCTCCAAGAAAGCTCTTAGTTTCCATGAAGATTCTGGGAGGATTCCCCATTGGGAAATAAATGCCAAAAATCATTGGGATGGAAGAAATTGGCAAATATTTATTAGCTAGAATTCTGTGGGATGAGTCACAACTAGAGTAACCCAATTAAATCAATAGATAATAATTTTGTGTCAGAAATGATTCTGGGTTGAAAAGATTTTTGCTGGAGCAACTCTGCTCAGGGAATGCCTAAATGAGGCTCCTTTTATGTCCACAAGAGCTAGGACAGAGACGGGCACTCAGTCCTGGGACAGAGACAGGTGCTCATTCCATCATGCAGTCCCCGAGTCTTGAACTGCTGACTTGCCAGCCTTCCAGCTAACAGGCTTCTTAACTACTGAGCCACCGCAGCCCCTATCTATAGTAAATGAGCAAAGGTATCTGGCTCCTGATGATTTGACTATATTGACAACAAAAGGCCTTTCCACTTTCTAAAGGAAGAGGCTGAAAACAAGGAAAATTGCCAGAAACTATGAGAAAATTTTGCGTGTGAGGTATGTGAAAGCTCCAGTTCTGACACTGAGCATGGGCTTGGGGTCATCTTGCTTTGTAATTCCACACCCAACTTCTTTTTTCAATTGTCTTTCAAACTGTTGGTGAATCTTTAGGGAAAAGCAAAGAACCATCAGCCTAAAGTCCACTTTTGTTCATTATTGGCAATGAAGCAGTGCTAGCAATTGAACTCCTAGATACAGTACATATTAGCAACAACTGAAAAAGAGAAAAAAATCCTCACATGAAGAGAATCTTTCACCTTTTCTTTCTGAATCTGCAGATCCCTCTTCTGTTCCTAAACCAGTTGTCCAAGCCTCGAGGGCCACCTTCCAAATTGGAGACAACTTCAATGTCACCTGCACCGTGTTTGGCGAACCAGGAATCACAGTGGATTTCACTTGGGAATATCCAGGACAGCAAGTAGGTGGCAGGTTGACATTGAAGTGGAATGGATGTGGGAGCAACAAAAATAACTTGACATCTACAACATGACTCTTCCAGATCTTACAGCTCTACTGCTGATTTGTGGCATTTTTCTCTTGCAAGTCTGAACAAAGGGTTATCATGACCCATGTAGCCAGCAAATAAGAAACTGCCAAGCTAAGCCAAGTAACAAGGAAGTAGTGTGAGTGGAACACTTGGCAAAATTATGGCATGGTTTGCTAACATTATTCTATGCTATTCTATTCTGCAAGGATGGGCAACTGTAACCCTCCAGATATTTCTGACTTTCAACTCTCGGTGCAAAAGGGTGATGGGAGATGTAATACATGTATAGGTACATACATGCACACATGCATGCTCATACCCATGCACACAGAGAGATGGCCACTATTTTGTGGGTCACAGGGATGCTTCCAGGTGAACAGGTCTGGCCCTGTCTGTCAAAAAACATTGGTCAGCCATTCCAGCTTTTAATCTTAATGGGTTGGGTTTTTGTTGTTGTTGGTGTGTTTTTTGGGGGGGGGGGTTGTGTATGGCATGGGTATTGTTATGCTGTGGAAGGAGAAAGATAACCAAAGTGGAAAAGACACGAGGGTTTACAAGCAGAATACCATATATACTTGACTATAAATCATCCTGAATATAAGTCAAGGTACTTAATTTGGACTTCTAAGGCTAGGAAAAAAGATTGACCCGACTATAAGTTGGGAGTGGGAAATGCAGCAGCTGCTAGTGAGTTTCAACAATTAAAATAGATGAAAATATGGTAAAATTAATTAATTTAGACATTTGTGTGGGTATGTTTTTGAGTGTTTACGTTGACCCAAGTATACGTTGAGTCCCATTTTTGGACCTCATTTTGGGGGCTAAGAAACCTGACTTATACTCGAGTATATATGGTAAATCCATCACAGACACCCCATAGTATTCAATTGACAAAGCACAGTGTTCACGGTAAATTGGCAGTACACCACCATTTTGTCTTCTTGCTTCTTTTCTCTGATTTGGTACCAAACTGCCACTCAGAGTTTTGGAGCGCATGAACTGGGGTTCTTGCAATCATATTGGAGATGACATTCAAATAACAGTCATAAAGATATGAGTCCTGGCCAGGCAAATATCACAAGGATCCTATTGCATCCTGATGGCTTCAGATATTACTCTTTCCCATACCCATATCTATGTGGGGGCCACTTTTAAACCCCAATGTGCACTGTTATAGTCTCTTTTGGTGCAGTTTGGTGAGAAGGAAATATTTTATCCTTACTTTATCAGGTCGGTAGACCACCCTATGTCTGTGAGCGCACAGCCTTGGTGCGACATGGTGGGCAGGTGCGACAGGAATCTGAAAGCATTCTTTACATTGATGAAGCACGTGCCGTGGATGATGGATTTTACCACTGCATTGCTGAAAACTTGCAGGGCTCCACCATGGTTTCTACCTGGATAAGCTTGCTTCCTGCAACACCAGCTCTAAAGAAGGCAAAGTCTGGTTGACCACCTTCGACCTGTCCTGCTAAAAATCCTAAAAGTAGATTTTGTCTTCTCTGACATTGTTCTTTATCCCTATGTTGCTTTGTTATTAAAATAGCAAGGGTTTCCCCTCCTAAGCAGAGATAGATTTTTCTTTTTCTTACAGAATATTTGGAAGATGGGAAAACTCACTCACATATTCAAATCTGTTGTTTTAGGTAATCTGTTTTCAAATAAATGTATTTGTTTGCAGGGCTCAAACTACATGAACTGATGAGAATCTTTGGTCAGATGTAATCTCTCTTAAATTTTGGTAAGGGTGTTTTCAGTATGGATGTATATAATTCTGATCGAGAAAGAGGGCATATCTTGAGCCCAAAAAGTGCTCCTTCCTCAGTAGAAATCTGGCAAATTGCACTCATGCAGGTTTAGGCTAGATGTAGACAACCTGTGTATCTGAGCACTAAATCAGAAATAGAAAAGGCAATACTAAATTAATTAATTTAGACATTAATTTAGACAAATGTGAAAAACAGAAAGATGTATCAAGTTGCCTTGAATCTGTCATTTGCCAAAAGAAAGAATTTTGCTTTCAAATTTAGATTCTGAGATATTATCTTAAGGACACATTTTAAAGAGTTCTTCCTGATTGACTCTAACCCAATTAAGTGCTAACTTCTTAAACATAATCTTTTACACAGTTATTAATACCCCACCTAAATCCAATAACCACTGGAATTAGGAATATCAAGATCTTTAATTTCTCAGTGAGCCAGAATACAACGTATATGCACAATATCACATCTCTAAATGCTCTGTAATAGAGTTGTTGCAAGTCTTCCAAAGGATGCATCATCAATCAGTGACGGGCATTTAAATCTTTGGCTTTGCTTCAACATTACATGCACACAACATCTTCCATCTTCACGTTCCCTGGTGGAATTAACTGCTTGCCCTGAAGGCCAGGGCAGTGTGAACAGAGCAAAGTCATGCAGTGTGATTCTAGCCATGTGTTCAGGCATCTCATTGAACGCAACATGACCTGCTGTCTCACCATGTAGATCCCAGCCTTGATACACAGGTGTAGCTTCTTGACCCCCAGAACTCCCAGCAATTGTGCCCAATAGTCAGAGATTCTGCAAACTGGAGACCAGAGCTGGGTGATTTCCAGAGTCCAGGGGGGCACATGTTCCCCATCCCTGAACCTTAGAAGACCATGCCTACTACCACCACCCAAAATGTCCTTCAAAAAATATTTTTATACCATAAACACTCTTTTGTGCTCTTTAGTGACCACTTTATTTAAAAACATATTTTTGGGTATGTGTGAGCCCCATAATATGGTGGACATTTCAAAACATGCCAAAATTGTAACCACACCCAGGGGGAATTTCTGAGCAGTTTCCTTCTTAGAACTGGGGCGTGCAGGGGCTGAGGGGACCCCTTTTAGGGAGACTGGATACTCCCCACACCACTGTATACCCACAAACATCTGGCCTTGAGCTACAGTGGAAGATGGGTGTCCCTCCCCATCCCAAACCTCAATCAAGAATGCTACAAAATAGCCAAGAATCTGGCCAGGCCTTTTCCAGCTTATGAATCACATATACAGCAGCTGGTTTTCCATGAAGGCATATTCGATTGGGGCATTCAAAAATGGTTGAAGGAAAACCCTGAGAAGGATGTGAAAATATATACTTTAAGTGCTCTTTCATACAAAAATATACCTGTAGTATACCATTCCCTTGTAGGCTTGTCATCTCTTTTTCTCTCTCTTCATTTCCCACATACATTGTACAAAACTCTTGTGGTAAAAACTTAGGTCGGTCATCATTTTGCTCTTCCCCACACTCCTTAGTCCCATACCACACCACCAAATAATCAGGCAATGTAGATAGGCTCTAAGACTAAAGCACAGGAACTATTATGGCTGAATGATCTGCAAATAACAAGACATTATTATAGTCTTTTCTGAGTTCAGTGCTTTACACTTAACTGAGAGTTGCTGCTCAGTACATCTCTGCACAAATACCTACATGCTAAAGAGCTTGGTGTGGACCCTTGGCTGCAGCTGTGTCCCTACTGACACTAAAACAATCTGAGTATGTAAACTAAATCCAAATGTGTGCCACATGCATAACAGTACATACAAAGCAGCCATTACAAGATGTTGATGGAAGAACAGATTGAATCAGATCTAGACTGCATCTTTCTACAAGAGATCAGCATAATATAGGGTGCCATTACTTTGTCATACAAAATTAGCTTAATGAAGAGGTGAAAAATCAGTGGTACTTCAGATGTTGTTGGGCTGCAACTCATGTCAACCTGAGGAAAGAATGGTTTATGTGAGTGATGGTGAACCTTGGCACTCCAGGTGTTCTTGGATTTCTATTCCCAGAATCCCAAGTCAGCACGCCTGCTGATCAGAGCTTCTGGGAATTGAAGTTCAAGAACCTCTGGAGTGCCAAGGTTCACTATCACTGGTTTATGGTCAGGAACTATGGGAGTTATGGTGTAACAACATCTGGCAAGGTATAGCTTGACCACCACTTTCTTAAAGGCTTTAAGACACTATTCCTTATATAAGGATTTATCATTGCAAATGACATGCCATGTCCTTACTTTAAAACCAGGGCTGACTTGAGATATTTTGCTGTTTGAGATGCAGATCTAGAGGGTATCCTTCTCCTTCCATGGAGAAAAGCTAACCAAACATCCTCCTCCTCAAACCCAAGAGCAGGCCGTGGGTCATATAAAGTAGTTGTCCTTCAGTGCCTCACCATCGTTGCCAACAACACAGCATCTGCTGCTTCAAGTGACCTCTAAAGCATCCCTGGCAGCTTCTCATCAGGGCATCAATTCTGAATCCCTTGTCTGGGCCTTCAGAAGATGAGTTTTTGGTGAATTGTTTCTACAGAACCAACTGCTCAGAAGGCTGCCTCTACTATCTCAAACCCATCAGTGGACAGATTAACAGGGCAGCACCTGAGCAACCCCATAAAATAATTCAGTATATTAGGCACATCATACCTAAAGTAAAAAAAAAGTTATTCTAGCACCTGATGCCGAAAATCTCACAAATACCCTTTTCTCTTCCCTGGGAGTAAAATCACAAGAGTATTTTAAAAAAACAACCAACAACCACCTCCAAATTTCCTCCCTTTTCATGACATGCACACCCTGTTTCCTGAGTGACTGCTTCATTCAGCCAAGGGTAGGTACCAGCAGCCATAGCTGCTGATTCAAACTCTCTATGCCACAGTTTCATCTCCAAACTCATTTGATGGGAGTTTATTTGTCTGGGCTTCTCTGCACAAGGTGGCACTTGTACATCTCCCATCAATCTGTATTTTTGCCAAAATGAAAGCCCCCCCCCCCTCAAACCCTGCAAGGATTCCTGTTTAAACCCCTCCCCACCAATGCATGTTATCTGTGGTCCCCATTTCTTGCTGCTTGCAACATTTTGGACAGCCTTAGGTATGGACATTCCAGTGAGGTTCTATTTCTGAATAGTTTATGTGGGAAGTATGGCCTCACAAGAATAACTATGTATATTTAGGAGCACTTTTCTGACTCCTGAATCAACTACCAGCAGTACATATCATAGTTAGGGGAAGCTAAAGGTTCACTGCAAATCACCTTGCAACCATGGAGTGATTAGTCACAAGTCCATCATCTTCAAGAAGTGCATCATGGATGAATGTCTTGATAAAGACATCTTAAGTATAAGGTGGGTAAATGTCTCCAGGAGAAATTCTTTGCTGTCCAGACGTAGTGGTGTCATATGTTGTGATTGAAAGTTAAAGAGTTGTCAAGGCTGCAAATCCCATGATGGGTTGTTCCCTAAAATAAAATTCCAGAAATGCAGAACACTGACAAGAATTCTGCAGGCACAAAATAAATGCAGAATAATAACCTTCTCTTTAACTCAGCCTAAAGCTAAGAAAAATTACTTTATGTGGGCTACATTTCTTTACAGTCCAAAAGCAACTTTTCTAAGCTCCCTTTTAGAGCTGCCTAGTATGTAGCCCACCAGTTAGGTGTGTTTGCTAGAGGAGCCTCTTGCACTAACTGATTGGGAATGATGCAGATTGTGGTCCATCAGGTTGGGGAAGGCAGTGGGCATCGGCAGTTTCACAGTTTTGAAGCCTGCCAGCAAGGCAGTGGTGGGCATCAGCAGGTTCGCACCAGTACGGGCGTACTGGTAGTAAAAATGGCTTGCTCCGCCCACCTCCCTGCCCCATCCCACCCCTCCTCTTCTTCCAAGAAGAGGCTTTGGAGGGGGCTGGCTCCATTTCCCCCTTCTCCAAGGCTTTTCCTGGGCTCCGTTTCACCCCAAAGCACATCCCCAGCCACTCCAGAGTGGTTGGGGAGGCACTTTGGGGTGAAACAGAGCCCTGGAAAAGCCTTGGAGAAGGGGGAAATGGCTTCAGATGTTCGCTATAGAGTGATGAAAATAGAAGAGGCTTCTATTTTAATAGCTCTATAGAGAAGAGCAGTCACATGGCCAACAGGCCATGCCCACCCAGTCACATGGCCATGCCCAAGGTGTGGTAGGATTTTTTTTTATGCCCACCACTGCAGCAAGGTATTCAAAACAGTGGCAAGGGTTGGGGGAGGGCAGGGGTGACCAAACTGGTTAGTAGTTCAGTCCATATGGCTTATGAGCTTATGGCTTATGAAGGTCTGGAAAGTATTTGGATCTTTGTCTCATCTTGACCAAACAAAAATCAGAAATCCCCTGGATTCCTTTGAACATCACACATCAGAAATAGGGTTTGCTCATAACATGCTCTGTTTTACATGGCCACTATAAGGCCACCACTTCTACCCAGCCAAGGAACATAAAATGCTCCTTCATTTAAATGACACATTTTACATCACTTTGTTCCAACTCAGATTACAAATGTTACACCCCTCCGTGTCTGTCCCTGTTCTTACACCTCTAAAGAATTTTCTCCAGCTTGGATAAACAATAAATCATTTGTCATTTCTCCACAACTAATACTGCTGCATCGCAGCCAGTAGAGGGCACCACTTTCATTATTTTTCATAAGAGTCAAATTAAAAATAAATAAATAAAGGAAGCCTTTCCTTTTTAAAGACTTGCATTTTGAAGCTGTCAATTCAAGTAACCGGTAGCTCTCCTCCCACCAAACGCAGGTAGAATGTTTTCTATTGAAAGATGAATGTCTATAGGGAAAGCACTAAACTGGGGAAATGCAGGACTATATCCTTTCCTTTTTCTCCCAGCTGTGTAGAATTCCTTATCTGATGCAGCCTTTTGATATCTAAATAATCCATCTGTATGGACAGCAGCTGATCAATATCATAAATTCAAAAAATAAGGCCCATTACAGCTATCAAGCCCCACCCCACCTAGCATCCATATAGCCAAATATTTTTTTTGGGGGGAAACAGTTCTCTCCACCTCAAAAGAATTAGTCATGGATAAGGAATTGCTCTGTGACTAAGAGATTGCTTGGAGAAGTTATTTGTTTAAACCTCAGCCTCTGGAATGCTTTTGTCAGAGAAGTGGCTATTTCTTTAACTATACTTCCTAGAATATCCCAGCAACCCTGGCTACTGAGAACTGGTGAGTTGTACTCCAAGGAAGTAACTTCCTCCATCTTCCAGGAGTGCCCACACTGACTGGAGTAAATCTGGGACTTGTCTTCTGAAAATGCAGCCGCTCCAAGCTGCTAGGGAACATCTATAACATGCCTCAATTACAGAAGTTTATATTGCCACCTAAGTTCTCCATTTAAGTATTTGGACTGGGTCTAGCTCTTGCAGCTCATCTTAAAACAGCCATAGAAATGTTACTCTCCCCCCCCCCCAACCCCCATATACATCTAGCAGAGGCAGGGTAAATCTGTGGCCTATTGGGTGCTCTTGAATTGCAAATCTCAGCAATGATAGCAACCATGGTAAGTGATGCCAGGAGCTATAGTCTAACAAAATCCAGAGGAACATCTGCCCCCCATTCCAGATGAGAAAACCTGGAGAACTGGGCCAGCACATTTGATTTGTACCTCCTTTTTCATTTTCTGTGGCTTCCTCCCACCTACAGCTAATGCTAACTGCAATAGTGAATGAAGAGTAATAGGGATATCACATTACCTCATGCAGGCTAATGTCTGAGGCAGTTGATTCTCTTGTTTCCCTACCTAGTCTGGCCCCTGCTTATCTGCCTACACTTCAATGGAAGCCAGATTAACAGAATCTCCTGGCTAGCATCAAAGCTGACCTTTGTGTGGGGAGCAGGGAAAGCAACTCCATTCCTAAGGCCCAACCATTGGACCTCTCATAAGTGCCAGATGTAGGAGATCTTCTGTGGGACAGAATCAAAGCACAGTGGTACCTCAGAAACATTTCTGACTGTAGTGTGCCTCAGCACTGAGCTCTACATCTAGTTGACAAGAGGAAGGCTAGAACGGAATGACAGAACAGTCCTCCTGTTATCCTGATTTTGCTCTTGCTCTGATCAGTCTCTCCATCTTCCTGAAGTGCTACGTCACAATGAGGGCCGCTTCAGTGGAGATAGGAAAGAGGTGAGCAGGATCACCATTGAGCACTCGATACAGCAGCTCTTCTTTCTCCCGGTGGGCTTGCTCTCTTAGCTGTGACTCCTTCTCCAGGGCCTTACGAACACCACGGAGCTCCTCAGATAATTGTCTGTCAAGACAGAAGGATGTTGGAAGACACAGGCACACAGAAGGTGGGCACTAGAAGCACAAAATACCCAACTGACTAAGGTGACCACCCCGATGGCAACAGTTCACCTCAAATGGACTTGTTTTCTGGAGAACAGTTCTGGCCAAAAACAACAACAGGTGTAGTTTCTTTAGACAGCTGCCAACAACCCTGTTTCCCTCTGAGCAGCCTTTTCTCAAAACAAGGCATCATGGTTGGACACAGAGGCCTCTGTATTCAGGTAGGTCTTGGGGTCTCTTTCTCTCTCATAATGTCTTATGGTAATCGCTATACACTATTGACCCTGAGGCTTTATCTAGATATTCTGTATCTATGCAGCTCCTTCATAAAGGCAAAATGTGCCCGAAAGAATACCTTGTCATTGCTATGTGGTTCTGCATCCGGACTCTGAGATCTTCATTCTCTTGCTGAAGGAGTTTCACTTTCTCTTCAAGTAACAAGTTTCTCTCCACCTGTGGCAAGCCAGACAAGTGTTCCAATGTAGTCAAACATAACACAGATATAATGTACACAGCAACATGTTGGAAACTGCCAATCAAATACCCCAAAAGTTGAGACACTCAACTGGAGGACAGAGAGACAAGCTAAAGTATAAAGCACAAGTGTCGCCTTCAGAAATTTCTATTAATTCCTAGGAATCGCTGCAAAAATTAATAAACTTTGGCAAACCTACCACTGTTTCCAGGTTCAGTAGCTTTTTATCTAAGTGATGGATGCGTTCATTCTTCATCTCAATGACAAACTGTAGACTCTCTAGTTCCTGCTCCCAGAACTGGCTGGGGCTACCATAATCCTAGAAAACAAGGGACGAAACTTAAAATGAGCACCCTGAACTAGAAGGTTGATAAACCTTGCCATCAGAGAACAGTATATTTTCAGGCTAAAAATAAACAAATATAAGCATAAATTGACTAGTCACATAGGAATGTAGCTATAGCCAAGGGCTCTCATCTTCATTTATATGAGCTGGAATGAAACTACAGCTGTACTCTTCTATCCTATACAGTACTTGGAAATAAGCTCCAAAGACCTCAGTGGGACTGGTAGCTAGATATAGGATTACTAATTGTAAATGTAAGGGCTAGTTTGCTAATGTAGATATGTTAGGTCCAGCACAATCCTGGTCATGTCTACTCAGACATAATTCCAACTCTGTTCAAATTGAATGCAAAGTGAACTCAAGCTTCATCCATCTTGTCTGGGTACAATGGTTAGCTTAATAAAAGTAACCATTTGAATATGTATTTTAGAATATCTTTTATACCGACATAGCTATCGTGGCTTTTGTTTGTGAACTCATGAATATTTAGTTTAGCCATTAAAAGATGGAACTGATGCAAGAAAATTTAATGTCATGAGGAATTGGGAAACTTAAAGCAACAGTCCCTGGAAAATAGATGGGGAAGAAGTAGAAGCAGTGACAGATTTTACATTCTAGGATCAAAGATCACTGCAGATGGAGATTGTAGCCATGAAATAAAAAGGCAACTGATGCTTGGGAGGCAAGCTATGAGCAGCCTGGGGAACATAGTGAAAAGCAGAGACATCACCTTGCAAACAAAAATTCACATAGTCAAAGCAATGGTATTCCTGGTGGTAATGTATGGGTGTGAGAGCTGGAAGGAAAAAGAAGAAGGGGGCGGCCCAAAATGAGATGGCTAGATGGTATTGTAGATGCAATGGGCACAGAGCTGGCAGGTTGAGGAGGATTGTGGAGGACAGGGGTGCCTGGAGGGCAATGGTCCATAGGGTCGCAAAGAGTCGGAATCGACTTTGCAGCTGAACAACAACAACAAAAAGCAAAACAGGCAGAGCTACACAACTTGATTTTATTGACTTTCTTTACTAATCTATCTTTAATACTAATTCCAGCAGGGAGAATGTAAATGCTACCTTGTGGCTCTTTCTGTTTTCCACTGAACAAGGAGACTGCATATCCAGACAAGATGAATATAACACTGAGTTCACAATGGAGTCTTAACATTGTTGAAGATGAAGTGCCAAAAGTTTCCAGCTCTGAGTGAGAGGTCAGCTATGTGCAAGTTTATCTCTCTCTATATAGCCCCCTGCTAGAATGATTGGGATCACTGTAAAAAATGTCAGGTATACAAAATTCTTGTTAGAGCATTCCAACTCATCCCTAATTGCGACCAATTTATCCAAAACTCCTCTAGGGTTGGAGACTGTTCATTTAAAATGAAAAAGGATTGTTTGAGATCAACACATTTTCTTGATATCAGTTTGCCAATATTGGAAAGTGGCTTAATAAGTGAGTCTCTTCCAGATACTGGCTAATTAACCACTCCCTTTGCTTGGTAGAGGGCTGGGAAAGTTAAACAAATGTATTTCTGTTAAGACTATTACTGATGAGAACTGTCAGTTATAAAAAAAACTAAAACCTTTTCTTTGCCTTGCTGATTGAGAAGCCTGATGTGGAAAATAAATTGTTTTTTTTATGGTGGGTGGGAAGCCATTTTTGTGTGAATGGTGGGGCTTGATTAGATAATTCTAATAAAGCCACACTGTTCCAAAGTAATCCAGGGTGGATCTCTCTCCTGGTAGCTAACGTTGTTGCACACTGAATCTGTATAAACTATGCCAGGTGATATCCAACACCATTATCCTCTGGTGTGATGCAATTCTTTGTCTGCAGCAATCCTCCTGTACCACTATGTGTAACAATCACTTAAGATCCAACTTTCTCTCTCCCTCTCCTTTCTCCCATCTTGCTTACTTTTTACATGGGCCTGGATTAAGACAGTAATCTCTGAAAGGTTTGCACAGTTGTATGTGGTGTCACACACCTTTTGTGACTTATTTGGCCTAATAAAGATATCGCTTTACCATGTATTTTGAAATTTGCTCTGTGCCAATACAGCCACTCTTTCCTTCATAAACCACCTTAGCTGGAAAGGACAGTATCTGAGATGATGTTCCCTGTACGCGACTTCTCTTTTTTCTGGGTAAGAAAGACAGTATTTCTTTCTTTTGTAGTGGCTTCTAATCTTTCTACTGACCTTCGCTATGTTCCTAGTCAGACAGTATAAAACAGCCACCCAGAGAAGGGATGAAGAACCTCTGGGCAACAAGATATTTTGCCATATCAGAGAATGAACAAAACAAAAACAAAAATGCTGTAGCACTTTAAAGACTATCTGTTATATTTCAATGTGAGCTTTCATGAATCAAGTCCACTTCATCAGACAGTCTGATGAAGGAGACTTGATCCATGAAAACTCACATTGAAATATAATTAATCTTTAAAGTGCTACAGCATTTTTGTTTTGTTTATTCTCTGATATGCCTGAAACACAGGCTAGCATGGCTACTATTATTATTTTTTAAAAAATCAAGATATTTTGGGTTTCACCTCCCAGAAGCCTTAACATGACCAAATGTGCAACTATGGGGCTGATAGTCTAAAAGGACAAGCGCGCCAAAGTCCTGGTTTGACAGCTCTGATTTTAAAGTAAAAGCATATTAGCACTTTTTCATTTTCTCTATTTTTATGCTCAGGAAATACTACTCTTTACACTTTCTCTCCTTCTACTGTCCTGCTTCAAGACAACTTAGAAATAGTACTTTATAAACAAAATAGTTATTAGTAACAAATTTATCTCTCTTTTAAGTAACAAAGGATAAGGAAATAATATTTTAAAAGAAATGAAACAATTAAAAAACAAAGTTACTTCTTAGTAGACTAAATGGAATTGTCTGGTCACTTTTAAAAGATATCCCTAAAAGGGAATTTATAGGTACCTTTAGAAGCACTTTCACGGGATTTTTTCAAATCATCTGACATTCTCACATATCAATTCTTTTTCAACTACCAAGAAACCATGAGCAATTCAACTGGTTAGTTTTTAAATATCGTAACAAGTGCCAAATCTCTAACGTAACAAGTGCCAAATCTCTAAAATATATAATATCCATTTCCAATGCACATTATCAAAATGGGCCACTAGATGCCACTATATACAATTTAATGTTGAGTAGGAATGGTGTTCTAATGATCTGTTTCCAGGGGAGCCATTTCATAAGCACAAATCACCTGAAGACTGGTAGAGACATTTCCACCTCCACTCACTTGTATGACTGTGGTATGTGTACTAAAATATAGGGTTTGCTACCTTCTGCAGTTTCAGACATCTGTGGGAGATCTTCCCCATGAATATATAGTGGGACAGGGAGAACCTTTACTTTTAAAAAAGTGACTTTCTAAGTTCTTGTTGGGACGTGGCAAATCAACATGCAAAGGGTTAACAAATAATCCTTGCAAGGAGGGAGCATCTGTTACCAGGATTAACCTGCTTGGATGTTTTGTTTGTTAACCAATCAGAAAAATCCCCTACTTTCCTGTCTGAATTTTGATTGCCTAACTCTAATCTCTTTTTTTCCTGTTTGTTGGAAGCAGTTGTCTATTTGTTCTTGAGGGAGATGCAACTATTTTCAACTCTTGTTCTATTTTTTCAGCCTCTCTGCTGTAATGGAGAAAAGCCCTTTTCATTTTCCCCTTGTAACTAATCTAAATCTTCACCCTTTTTAAAATGAACCTGAAACCAACCTCTTAAGATTTTTAAGCGTATCAACCTATAAAGAAGAGATGTAAGGTATGTGTCCGGGAAAGGCTCCCACACCCCTGGAGCCGATCCTGTAAGTCCCACTCCCCCCTATGTGTGTGTGTGTGTGTGTGTGTGTGTGTGTGTGTGTGTGTCTGACAGAGAGAGAAACACAGATAGAGTGAGACAGAGAGACAGAGAGACAGCGACACAGAGAGAGGAAGGGATGCGTGCGCCGCCCCAGCTCCAGCCCAAACCACACTGGCTGCAACCATGTTCAGGCCCACAGGAAAACCACCCACACCCAGCCACAGCGGCGGCGAAAGGCACGCAGGACACCAGGAGTGGAGCGTAGGGAGGCCACAAAAACACCTGTAGCTCACCCAACACCCACCCACCCCAGACCGCCCGGGACGAAGTCCGGGTACCCTTGCTAGTAATGCATAAAGGACCTTTTTCTCTTTAACCTCGAACTTTTGGTCTGAGTAATTACTTTGGCAGGGAAACATGCTGAGCATGAGGAGAACTTGAGGGGGAACTTGCAAATGATTAAAACCTTTATAATTGCCTCACATTCATTGTACAAGTACATAACCCAGCAATTTTGTTCCTCTAGACGTTTTCCTCTAACATGTTCAACATTGATTGGGATTCCCAATCATCTCCTGGAATATTCTAAACGTGGTCAACTGAATGCATAAAGATTTCTACTTCAGACCTTGGGCTTCAATCTCCAAGATTCATAGCCAACAAGAAAGGAAATTTTGCAGGGATTTTGGATTTAGCCAATAAAGAAGGGGATAACTCACGCAGCCTCTATTCTCTCCAGGCACTATTTGAACGTGCGAAGGAGAAACTTGGAAGGACTTTGCCACCTCTGCACTAAGAAAAGGAAGAGGCATTGTTCTTCTACCAAGGATTCTCACACAACAGACTATGTCTGGCTTTGATTATGGCACCTGGATGTGCTTTTTATAATCTCTGCTCAGGATTGACTCCTCCACCCGTTTCATTTTCTCTTGGAAAGATTTCATCTGGGAATGCAGACAGTCTATGGTTTCCTACAGTGGGAAGACAAGATAGGATAAATTAATGGAAACTCATAACTCTAATAAAGGCATATTATTTTTCCACTCTACATATGAAAAGAGAAAGACACAGAGTGCTACATATAAAAAGATATACCATTCAGAAAATTAGATAAGCATTTTGGGTGAATCCAACCAAGTTTTTCTACTGACATAACTGCTTCCACCAGTGGTACTTGAACCTAGTAAGTGGAGAGGACTTAATCCCAGTTAAGACTGCAGGAATTGGCAAAGTCTTACAGCCACCACCACCACTACCTCCAAAGCTCCACACCAGGGTCCTCATTCAGATTCTTCCATTTGCTATTTATTTTTAAAAACCATTAATGCAGCTGTTTTCGTCTGTTTCATCTCCTTCTGTCATAGTCTTTTGTCCATCTGGAAGTTTTGGACTGTAATTCCAATTAGTCCTACCCATCATGGCAAGTGCTAAAGGACTCTAAGAACTGTAGTTCAATACCACAGTGCCTCATATTGGATTTCATTTTTAAAAATGTTTACATTAATTTAGCAAAAGTAAATATATTAATTGCTGTTACTTGGCAATTATATTTCATGTGCAGTACAATACTGCAAAAGCCTGGTAGAGCTAGAGCCGTGGTGCGAACCTATGGCACGTGTGTCACAGGTGGCAATCAGAGGCCTCTCTGTTGTCACACATGCCATCAAGAGGAAGCCCCACCCCGTCGGCCAGCCAGCGCCAATAGTAACCCCACTTCCCCCCCACCTCTCCCTCCGCCAATGGGGAAGTGAGAGGGGAGGCTGAAACCCCACCCAGGAGGCAGCGGTGGGGATAAGGTGACAAGATAACCCCCTCCTAGGAGTCAGGTGCACCAGTAGGGGTGAACTCTGGGAGAGCATGAGTAGGGGTGGAGGGAGTGCCCATGGGATTGGGAAGCACACATGGAGGAGCTGGGGAACACACATGGGGATGGGGAGCACCCACAAGGGGGGTGCACCCACATGACCTCTCTGGAGGCATGCCGGCAACATCATATAGGTGTGTGGGCACACCCGGTGTCTGCCCGCATGCCACCTCCTTGAGCACTCAGTCTCTAAAAGGTTCACCATCACTGAGCTAGGGTGATCTGTGTCATCTTCTCAGTGGATGCTTGGTATTTTCTGCAATGAACTTGTAGCCCTCCTCCATGTCGAGCACAGTCAGCACCTGTAAAGATGACTTGGACTTCTCATAAGATTCAGCCAGAAGAAGCCTCTCTTGGTCATGTGCTTTCTGGAGCTCTGAAGGAGGAACATACAAAACAGTCAAAAGAAACCAATAGGATGCACAAGCCCCACTTCCATGAAGGCAGAGCTGAATGCCAACAGGTCACACTGCCTGCATCAGGAATGTATCCAGGATAAAGAAAAGCCCGGCTTGCCTTGGAAGAGAAGGGGGGATTGCTTCACCCCTTACCTTCCAAGGCAAGCAGGGAGTGCACGCAGGGAGTGCAAAGCGACCTCCCCTTCCCTTACAAGGCAAGCTGGCTCAGCCCGTGCGCACTCCCTGCTCGCCTTGGAAGGGAAGGGGGGATCGCTTCACCCCTTCCCTTCCAGGGCGAGCAGGGAGTGCACATGGGCTGGTTTCCCCCAAAGGAAGGTGTGGATCAGAGCCTCTCATCCATGCCTTCCTTTAACATTATGCGGGGTGTTACTGTATAAGTGTAATTCCTATTGTTATTATCTTTCTATGCAGAGTGAGATAAGGACAGTAGGGTGCTTGCTCTCCCTGCCTCTGTTTATTATTTTAATGTATACAGACAGATGCATTATGTTGGGGTGGTCTGCGCTATGTGTGTAAATTAAGATGACATGCCATGACAAAGTTTTACACACCCAAAGAGTAAATAATCTTGCAGATACCATACTCTTGTGTGCAGTTATTTGTCAACACCAACCAGCAATAGCTTTCAGGGTTTCTGGCAGGATTTTCTCTTAATCTTACTTAGAGATGTGGGGAATTCAATTGGGACTTTGTGCACGCAAAGCATGTGTTCTAACCCTGGACTACTGTCTCTCCTCTACAGTTCTTTGTTTAGTTGTTTCAATTGTTATTGTTGTTGCCCCTGACAACAGGTGCCTCTGGACTTCTGCTGCTCATATCTTACAGCCTAATCACTCTAAAAAAAGGGTGATACTCCTCGCCCCATCTTGTAATTTGCATCTTGTAGACAAGCTTTTGGTTCTTACCTTGGAGTCGCACTTCTTGTTCCTTCTTCAGCAAATCATACTGCTCTGACAGTTGCTGCTTACATTGTAAATCTTTCTCATTTTCTACCTATATAGGGGAAAATTAATAGGGCAGAACGTTACATTATCACCTTCAGTTGTAAAGCACAGTGGCTTACAACTTATATGAAGAAGGGTAAAGTTTCAATGGACACAAAAATATATATATGCTTGAACAAAAGCTACAAGAAGCGCTATTTAATGTGATATGTTTTGACTCGTATCATCTTTAATCAGGTAGGACTAGCCTGTATACAAAATCCTCTTTGATTAGGGATAATTGATTGCCAAATACATATGAAAAAACCACATAGCACTTTGGAAATCTAAGTATGAGAAATCAACTGGAGAGCTTGGGTTCATTTTCCTATTCTGCCAGTGACCTTGTGTCACGTATAATGATTACCTACTTCACTGTAAGGAGAGAGAGGGTGAAGAAGAATTCATGTTTGCTACTACAAGATCCTTTGCTTACTCTCAAATTAAGTCATTTGTTGTTCAGTGACACTTACTCTCAGGAAGTACATGTACAGAAGACAAAGAAGAGGAGGTGGATATGTTAAGCCTCTCTACAGAAGCAATAAGTTCGATGTTTCCTTATACTAATCCATGCTGGTCCCCTTGAACTGCCTTGTCGATTTCCAAGGACAACAGAGCTGATGGAGAATTCAAAGAAATGGCCTCCCGCAGGGCAGTGTGCTAGCCCCCATATGGTTTAACACATATACTAATGATCAATCACTGTTGGAAGCCACTAGGAGCTTTCCTTACACCGACAACCTGACAATGGCTGCATAAGAACATAAGAACAGCCTTGCTGGAACAGGCCACAACCCATCCATTTCAGCATTCTGTCTCACACACAGTGGCTCACCATTTGCTTCAGGGTATTCCCAAGCAGATGCCTTCACTTGCTTAGGATTCCCTGGAAATGGCATTGAGAGATATCCTACCTATCTCTCCAACCCGGAGGTTGTCCTTAGGTATCCATAATTATAGTCATTGATACCCTTGTCCTCCATGAACTTGTCTAATCCTTTCTTAAAGCTGTCAAGACTGACAGCTGTCACCACTTCTTCTGGCAGGGAGTTCCATAGACCAGTGATCCTCTGGGTGAAAAAGTACTTTCTCTTATTTGTTTGAGAACTAGTACCCAAAGGTTTCATGGAGTGTCCCCTAGTTCTAGTGTTATGCGATAGGGAAAACAGTTTTTCCTTATCTACTTTGTCCACACCGTGCACGATTTTATAAACTTCAATTAGGTCACCTCTTAGATGCCATCATTCAAGAGTGAAGAGGCCCAACCGTTGCAGCCTCAGATGGTAAGGAAGGTGTTCCAGTCCCCTAATCATTCTGGTTGCCCTCCTCTGCACTTTTTCCAGCTCCATAATATCCTTCTGGAGGTATGGCGACCAGAACTGTACACAGTATTCCAGATAGGGCCTCACCATAGATTTATAAAAGGCAAAATGATACTTGCTGACTTATTTTCTATACCCTTCCTAATGATCCCTAGCATTGAGTTTGCTTTTTTCATTGCTGAGGCACACTGGGTTGACACCTGCATTGAGCTGTCCACCAGGACACCAAGGTCCCTTTCCTGGTTTGTCACTGAGAGTTCAGACCCCATCAGTTTATAAATGTAATTGGGTTTTTTTGCCCCAACATGCATCACTCTGCACTTACTAATGTTGAAGCTTATTTGCCACTGTTTTGCCCACTCCCCCAGTGTCACGAGATCCCTCTGGAGCTCCTTACAATCTCTCACAGTTTTCACTACCCTGTATAATTTAGTGTCGTCAGCAAATTTGGCTACCTTGCTATTTACTCCTACTTCTAGATCATTTATGAAAAGGTTGAAAAGCAGGGGTCCCAGTACTGAACCTTGGGGGACCCCACTCTTTACTTCCCTCCACTTGGGGAAGTGTCCATTTAGTGCTACCCTCTGTTTCCTGTCCCTTAGCCAGTTGCTGATCCAGGACAAGACCTGTCCCTTTATTCCATGACTGGTAAGTTTATTCAAGAGCCTTTGGTGCGGGACCTTGTCAAAAGCCTTCTGAAAGTCCAGATAAACAATGTCAACTGGATCCCCCTTATCCACATGCTTGTTGACACTCTCAAAAAATTCCAACAGGTTAGTGAGGCATGGTTTGCCCTTGCAAAAGCCATGTTGGCTCTCCTTTAGCAGCGCCTTCTCTTCTATGTGCCTATTAATTCTACCTTTTAGGATGGTTTCCATCACTTTACCTGGGACACATGTCAAACTGACAGGTCGGTAATTTCCTGGATCATCGCTGGATCCTTTTTTGAAAATTGGTGTTACATTTGCTACCTTCCAGTCATCAGGACAAAGCCTGATTTGAGGGAAAGATTATATATTTTGGCTAGGAGATCAGCAATTTTATCTTTAAGTTCCCTGAGAACTCATGGATGGATGCCATCTGGTCCTGGTGATTTGTTAGTGTTTAGTTTAACAAGACATGCAAGGACCTCCTCCCTGGTTATTTCTATTTGGCTTAATTCTTCGGTTTCCCTCCCTATGAAGATGGGCTCTGTTTTGGGCATGTGGTCTCTGTCTTCTTCAGTGAATACTGAAGCAAAGAATTCATTGAGTCTCTCTGCAATCTCTGTTTCCTCTTTAATAACCCCTTGCCTTCCATTGTTGTCTAATGGTCCAACGGCCTTCCTAATTGGGTGCTTACTTCTAATGTACTTAAAGAAGTCTTTGTTATTTCTCTGAGTGTTTTAGCTATATGCTCCTCAAAGTCTTGCTTTGCTTTCCTAATTGTTGCCTTGCATTTGTTCTGCCAGAATTTCTGCCTGCTGTCCTCACTCAGACAAGCCTTCCATCTTCTAAATGAGCTTTTCTTGCTTTTGATCACTTCCCGAACAGCTCCTGTAAGCCACATCAGAGTCCTCTTGGACCTGGCAGTGCCCTTTTTCCTTTTGGGTATGCATTCCAATTGGGCCTCTGTTATTGTTTTTGTAAACAGCCTCCATGCCTCTTGGAGTGTTTGGACTCTCTCAATTTTCCCTTTCAGCTTCTTTTTTACTAGTTTCCTCATCTTTGGGAAATTTCCTTTTTGAAAATTTAAGGTCTCTGTGTTAGATTTTGTGCACCGTGCACAACCTTTGAGGTTGTTGAGAAAAAACTGAGTGAGGCTTTGAATTATGTTACTCTGCAGGAGAGTATGCTAGTCCAGTGTGGTGCAGATCAAAGAATGCAGGACAGGTGGATGTGGCCCTAAACAAAACAGCAAAATTGGTCACAGGATGCCTAAAACCAACCCAAATATAAAAAGGGCATTACTTAGCTGGCATCCCTCCATCAAAATTCCGTCGAAAAAGTGCTGCTCAGAAAGAGTGGGTCAAAGCAAGTTCCTCAAAAATACACCTGCTATTTGATCACCAATCACCAAAGCAGAGACTGAAATCAAGGCATAGCTTCCTCATAACTTCTGCCCCTCCGAACAACTAGCCTCCCCCCCCCCGACTGCCCTAGAACTATGGAAGGTGAGCAAGGAGCTACCAGATAACTGGGCAGAACCACATGACTCTCTACCACCTAGCCAAGAACAGCCATGGCCTGTGTGGAAAGCTTTAAACAGACTGTGTGCTGGGGTAGGAAGATCAAGGGCTAATCTGAGAAAGTGGGGTTTCCCTGTAGATGACAGCCTGTGTGAATGTGGAGAAGAACAAACTACCTCCCATATGATACAATGTACACGATGCCCCGTAACGTGCACTGAGGAGGACCTTATGTTGGCAAGAGGAAATGCTGTTGATGTGGCCCAATATTGGGCAGATTTCATCTAGCCCTTTTAAATTCTATTTTGTTTTTGGATGTGTTAATTTTAGCTTCGTATGTACACTGGTGGTACATCTGGGTGGGTGGAGAGAAGAATAAAGAGAAGCAAGAATGAGAATAAGTAAGTGCAGTTAGATGGGAGATGTAGTTCTTTGGAAGGAGTTCCTAGATGTAGGTACAGTTCTCTGATTTACGATTAGTAGCAAGTAATGTTCTCAGCCAGATAAAACCAGCCAGCAGCACAATTACTTAGAAGTAGAGACATTTAGATTTATCAAATGATCTATTTAAACCTTCGTGATATAAATAAATGTGAGGCGGTTCTAGGAATTATAGATCAATAAGTTCATCCCCTTATAGCTCTCTTGTGAGGTAGTTTCAGGATTATTCCTCCCTCTCAAGAAAGTCAAAAACTCACTTAAAATCAGACTGTCACCTAGGGAAGCTATATCACTGGGGAATAAGCAAATAACATAAGACCAACCCTGCAACACTTACCTAGCAAGATGTTTGAGAAAAAAGTTCTAAATAAATACTTAATCATCTTTTATAACTTACACATTTCATTCAACATTCTCTAAGGAAATTAAAGTTGGGCTACATATTCTAAAAATAGTGTAGTGTTTCTTTAAAACACGCTGTGAATTCTTTTAAGGAGTTCACCACATTTATGCTGACTTGCCGCCAGACATCTGCTAGAGTAGAGTTTGTACAATTGGAGCTTGCATATACAATTTTAAAAAAGCAAACTGTTAAAAAACAACACATGGATTCCTCTTGTATATTGCAATTCACTCTTCAAAGAAGTAATCAGAACTGAAAGATCTCCAGGAAGTATCTAACAGGTTTGCGCAGCTCATTGAACTGTGACAACAATTCTTCTAGGAACTCTCACTGTTTAAGACTGAATGGTATAATCCTACACCAGTGATGGTGAACCTTGACACTCCAGCTGTTCTTGAACTTCAATTCCCAGAAGCCCTGGTCAGCAGGAGTGCTGACAGAGACTTCTGGTAATTGAAGTCTAAGAACACCTGGAGTGTCAAGGTTGGCCATCATGGTCCTACACCTACAGCCTGACCACTCTCTGTCCCATTGAATTCAGTGCAATTCAATAGCACTGAAAGGTGTACATGTCTGAAAGGATAATATTGCAAAAGGGGAAAAACACTTATTTGCCCTAATGTGTGATTTGGTACTTATTTGCAACGACACATGCTTAAGATAGCAGATATTTTTTTTGCAGATACAGTATCTGTTTATCAGTCTATTGGTAAACTACTAAAGGTATAATCTTATGCAGCTTTATTTGTGAATAACCTCTACTCAATGTAACTATTTATTTATTTTCAAATTTATATATTGCCGCCCAACTCGAGTGAGCGAATTTTACTTTGAATTTCTACTTTGAATTTCTTCAAAGTAAAAAGGTAATGGATTGGGGTATATCAATTAATTCATCCTTTGTATTTTGAATTGAGGTATAAAATATGTATTATTGTATGTTTATTGTATATTTTGTATATTTATGTGTCTTATTGTATTTTATATTCTGTATTTTATATCTTGTATGTAAATCGTTTTGGATCTTAACCTGTATGTAAACCCCTTGGGTTACCTTGGGGTTATTTATATGTTGTTAGCCGCCTTGAGTCAGCCTGTGCTAAATAGGGCGGGGTACATATGCCAAGCTAAATCACAAATGATGTGTGTGGTGTTGTCACATGTAACTGACTCATATACATTCAATAGGCATATTTAACCTCAAACATGTGGTGGCATGAATCTTTTTCCAATTATTGTTTCCTTGTTTATAGCAGAGCAACCTGAGCATTTAAATGCATAGGGATCAATTTCAATTAGTGGCCTGGTACAATAATGTTATCATTTAAACTCAGAGTTTCTAAATATTTCTATTTCAAAACTGACACTTAAACAAGAATTTCATTTCCAGTTAGGCATGTTGGATTTTCAGTGATTCGGAAGATAATAATTATTCATGTAGCCAAGATGAAGATCTAAATCATCATAAATCTTTTAGAAATGCCGCCCTGAGTTACCCTAGGGCAAGAGGGCAGGATATAAGTCCAAATAAATAAATAAAATAATAATAAATAAATGCCCTCCCCAGAGAACATCACCCATTTAAATATTTACTTTTCTGAAACTTAGAAGGCATTTAGTAACATGCATTTCTCTAAACAGAGAAATATTTTAAAGCATGTTACTAAATCGTTTTTTTAATGCACTGACAGTTATCAAATTGACTTGTCATGCTAAGATCTGTGTTTTAGTCAATGTTGTCTTAAACTAGAGCTGTATTTGAATTCCAAAAAGGCAGCTGACGGTATATCATCGTCGACTGCAACTCGTATCCAAAAATGCATTTTTCCTGAAGCAGGAAAAATGTCACTGGTGTGAATTTGTATAAGATGGATCCCAGCTTTCTATGAAGTGACCCATTCACTATGATCACAGAGCCATCTCCTGCAGCACATATGAAATGAGACATGCAGGATTTAACACCAGGACTGCAATGGACCGCCACAGCCTTCAAATACAGCTCTAATTTAAGACAACATTGACTAAAATACAGATCTTAACATGACAAGTCAATTTTTATAACTGACAGTGAATATATATTCCACCTCCATGACCTTTGGGAACCAGAATTCCTCCCCCGCTTATTTTGTTGTTGGGCCTAATATGATGGTTTCCAGTGGCATTTCCTCCACTGAGGGAGCCATCACCCCACCTAAGGGGGCTTATCCGCCCATAGCCATTGGCCCCTTTAGGGAGTCAGGTTAGTTAACCACCGCCCAGCACTTGGCGTTGAGCCGCTGGTTGTACAGTCTACTCCATTACCATAGTGGGATGTCCAGCTAAAGCAAAGTAATATAATTCTACAGGGTAATTCTTTATTTCCCTATTCTTATTTTTATCATCTGCAACTTGCACCCATCATGTTTTTGCACTAATTCAGCAGGCAGAAGCTAACCTGACAGTGTAGTGTGTGCCATGAATGGTCTGTGTATTTAATTTCAATGGAGTTTAATAAGTGCTTCTGGGGAACATGAAGGAATATCAATTCAAGATCATCTGCTGAGGCCGGGAGAAAGCGATCAAATGAGCAGATAGATCCAGGGTGGCAGTCTTCAGAGGTTCACTGCTACAAACAGCTATCCCTAAATTGGAAGGCTATGCCCACCCCATCCAACCTCTCAAACCTACCAGCATTTATTTATTTTTACAAAAGTGTTTTTGGATTTTTATTAATTTCTTTTACTGAAAATACCTCTTCTGTCCTCTAATGCCAATTTTTTGTATAGATTGTGGCGCATCCAGAAAACTGGCATATTCCCCAAATATGTAGGTTTGAATCTATTTACAGTAATTTATATGCTGCCTTTTCCCTAACAGGGGACTTGAGGCAACTATGGAGAATTCACAATCAAAACACCATAAGAACATGGCAACACCCACCATAAAAATGTTTTTTTATGTGTTGGGGTACATTTGAGGGCGCTAGGTGGTTCCAGGTCTGCATTTGGGCCCATGGGCCACCTGTTATTAAGACTGCTTGCATGTTTGCCTTGAAGTCAGCATGAATTGCCTCAATCTGAATTAGTACAGTGGCGGTATAAAATAAAGCTCAATCTAAGCAACAAGACAATAGGAATCACTCACAACATGAGGAAAAGGCTATCACTCTTCACAATAATACTGAACAGAATGGCTTTCCAACCTGGATTTTAATGTCTTGGCTAAGTTTCTCAATCTCAGCGAGGTGAGCTCCTTTCAGGCACTCTTTTTCCTTCACGTGCTGTTGCTGGAGTCTCGCGATCTCATTTCGCTGCTTCTCCAGCAGCTCTGTGTCATCTTTTCCAGTGTCCACATGCAAATGGTCTTTGTTGACTTCTTCATGGAAAATGAGGAGGAAAAGATGTACATAGCAACAATTACTATTAATATTACCGTACATTGTTTTACTTCTCACCTCATTCTCTTGAAATTGGATTTGTTAGCCTAAATGTCAGTTTACATTTTGGAGAGACACATTTTATAAATATGGCTGAAATATTTGAATTCCAAAGAGGCCCTCCAGAAATATGCCAGTAGTAGCTAGATACTGCATATACAGGGTGGACTAGTATTTTGAGGTTTGACTAATTCTAGGAAAGAACTGAGATCAAGGACATTAATGCATATCTTGGCTTAGTTACGTTTTAGTCAATGTAAACAAATCAAACAAACACACAACAAATACTACTGGAGCCATGCAGATTAGTTCTATTTATTAGTTTATTTATTATACTTTTATACTACACATCTGGGAAACATTCTCAGTATTACTTGTACTGTATATGGAAAATTTGGAAATTTTGAATACTAAAAAAACACCTGTTGATTTCTTCTAGGGAAACATGCATAAAACATGTGGGGTTTTGGCAAAGAAAATTTCTGTCAACTCGGTGGTTAAGGAGCATTTCTCATCTAATCTGAACCTGACAAGAGAGAGATTTCTTTTAAGGCAGGGATAGGGAAATTTTGGCTCTCAAAATGTTTGTTGTTGTTCAGTCGCACAATCGATTCCGACCCTTTGCGACCCTATGGACCATTGTTCTCCAGGCGCCTCTGTCCTCCACCATCCCCCTCAGCACTCGCAGTTCTGTGCCCATTGTGTCTACAATACCATCTAGCCATCTCATCTTTGGCCTCCCCCTTCTTCTTTTGCCCTCCACCTTTCCCAGCATCAAGGCCTTCTCAAGTGAATCCTCCCTTCTCATTTGATGTCCAAAGTACTTTAGCTTCGTCTTTACTATTAGACCTTCCAATGAGCAGTCAGGGTTGATTTCTTCTAAGATCGACCTATTTGTTCTCCTCGCTGTCCAGGGTACTCTCAAAACTCTCCTCCAACACCACATTTCAAAGGCATCTATTCTTCTGCGCTCAGCTTTCCGAATTGTCCAGCTTTCACATCCGTACATTACCACTGGGAATACCATTGCTTTGACTATTCTAATTTTTGTTTGCAATGTGATGTCTCTACTTTTAACTATGTTCCCCAGGTTTCTCATGGCTTGTCTCCCAAGAATCAGTTGCCTTTTTATTTCATGGCTGCAATCTCCATCTGCAGTGATCTTTGATCCTAAGAATGTAAAATCTGTCACTGCTTCTACTTCTTCCCCATCTATTTTCCAGGAACTGATCAGACCTGTTGCCATTATCTTGGTTTTCTTGATATTGAGTCTCAAGCCCGCTTTTGCACTCTCCTCCTTCAGCCCAATCAAGAGATTCTTTAGGTCTTCCTCACTTTCTGCCATTAGGGTGGTGTCGTCTGCATATCTCAGACTGTTGATGTTTCTCCCAGCAATTGTGATTCCTCCATCCCTGCATTGCGCATTATGTGCTCTGTGTATAAGTTGAATAAGCAGGGTGACAAAATGCAACCTTGTCTTACTTCTTTTCCTATTCCAAACCACTCTGTCATTCCCTGTTCTGTCCTAACTGTTGCTTCTTGGTTCATGTACAGATTTCTCAGGAGGCATATGAGGTGCTCTGGTATTCCCATCTCTTTAATTACTTGCCACATCTTGTTGTGGTCCACACAGTCAAATGCCTTGGTGTAGTCTATAAAACAAAAGTAAACTTGTTTCTGGTATTCCTTTGTTTTCTCCATGATCCAACGTATGTTGGTAATGTGGTCTCTAGTCCCCCTACCTCTTCCGAAACCAGCCTGCACCTCTGGTAATTCTCTCTTCACATGCTGCTGATGTCTATCCTGTATTATCTTGAGCATCACCTTGCTGGCGTGTGGGATGAGTGCAATTGTTCGGTAGTTTGAACATTCTTTGGCATTGCCCTTTTTTGGGATTGGAACGTATACTGATCTTTTCCAATCCTGTGGCCACTGTTTTGTTTTCCAAATTTGCTGGCATATTGAATGCAGTAATTTGATGCCATCATCTTTTAGAGCTTTGAAAAATTCAACTGGGATACCATAATCTCCACTAGCTTTGTTGTTTGCAGTGCTCTTTAGGGCCTTTATGACTTCACTCTCCAGGATGTCTGGCTCAAGTTCAATTTTTTCATCATTGTGATTATCAGGAGTGTTGAGGTCCTTTTTGTATAATTCCTCTGTGTACTCTTTCCATCTTTTCTTAATCTCTTCTGCATCAGCTAGCTCTTTTCCTTCTTTGTCCCTTATCATGGTCATTTTTGCTTTAAATGTTCCCTTTATTTCCCCGATTTTTCTGAAGAGATCTCTGGTTCTGCCTCTTTTGTTGTTTTCCTCCATTTCTCTGCACTGTTCTTTTAAGTAGTTTTCCTTATCTCTCCTTGCTTTTCTTTGAAATTATGTGTTCAAATGATTGTATTTTTTCCTTTCTCCTTTGACTTTTGCGTCTTTTCTTTCCTCTGCTATTTTAAGAGCCTCATCAGACAATCACTTTGCTTTCTTAGCTTCTTTTCTTTTGGTATGGTTTTCTTTGCTGCTTCCTGCATGATGTCCCTCATCTCTGTCCCTAATTCTTCTGGCACTCTATCTATTGAGTCTAAGCCATTAAATCTGTTCATCACCTCCAACGTGTATTCTTTAGGGATGCTGTCTAGGTGATATCTGTCTGATCTCCTTGTTTTCCCTATTTTCTTTAGTCTTAACCTGAATTTTGCGATCAGTAGGTTGTGATCTGAGCCACAGTCTGCTCCAGGTCTTGTTTTTGCTGACTGTATGGAGGTTCTCCATCTTTGGCTGCAGAGTATGTAGTCAATCTGGTTTCGGTGTTGGCCATCTGGTGATGTCCATGTGTAAAGTCGCCTCTTGTGTTGCTGGAAGAGAGTGTTTGCTATGACCAGTGCGTTCTCTTGGCAGAACTCTATCAATCTTTGCCCTGCTTCATTCTGTACTCCAAGACCAAACTTGCCTGTTATTCCCTCCACTTTTTGATTTCCTACTTTGGCATTCCAGTCTCCTAATATAATTTGGACATCATTTCTTGGTGTCTCTTCTATGAGGTGTTCTAGGTCCTCATAGAACTGGTCCACTGTGGCTTCATCTGCACCAGTAGTTTGTGCATATATTTGGATCACAGTGACATTGAAAGGTTTGCCTTGAATTCTGACTGATATCATTCTGTCATTTTTGAGATTGTATCCCATTACTGCTTTTCTCACTCTTTTATTGACAATTATGGCTACTCCATTACTTCTAAGGTTTTCTTGTCCACAATAGTAGATATGATGGTTTCCAGAGCTGAATTCGCCCATCCCTGTCCATTTTAACTCACTGATGCCCAAGATGTCAATGCTTATTCTCTCCATCTCATTTTTTTACCACTTCCAGTTTACCTTGGTTCATTGATCTCACATTCCATGTCCCTATGCAGCATTGTTCCTTGCAACATTGCCTTTCCCCTCCCCCTTTCCTGTCCCTCCCCTTCCTCCACTCTGTGGTGCTAAGCATCCTGTATCATCTAACCTGCTCCTTTGTTTTGCCTTTTGTTTTGGTCAATAGGGTTCTCTTGGCAAGCTTTTTGGCATGGTTTGCCGGTTTCTACGCCATCCCCCCCCCTCATACAGTTTATGAGGGAGGAAATGTTTATGTGCAAACATGTTTATGTACAAACATGTACAAAATGTTTATGTACACTATATTCAATCTGAAGTAACCCCCAAAACATGGGTAGATATGTAGACTGTTCACATTACACACTAATCTGTGAACTTCCCTTGGATTTATTTGCCTCCAATACTGTATGTGCTGCCAATATTACTTACCATTCAATAAGTCATGGCTTGGTTGTTGTGTTTATAAATAACTGATTATTTATCCATACTGTATTTCCATTTAGCTTATTTAGGCATTCGTTACTGATCTTAGCATATTCTTATCTATATCTCACCTTTTATTTGCATAGAATATTGTGGTTTACATATATTCCCTGCTTGTTAGGAAGCCATCTTTAATGACTACAAAGTCATTATTTGGATAAATGCCAACCCATTTACATTCTTTCTGGTAGTAGCCACCTTCTCCTTTTAAAAATCTTACTCCTTTCATCTCATTACCAAACGAGACTTGTTAAATGGAAGTGTTGCTTAGGTAGGGGAAATTCCTTGACTAAGTGAGCTGGCACAGCTGTTACAGCTGTTTTTCTTTTGTCAACAAATATGTAACTAACCTCAGTAATTTCTACTTCTTACCAGTTAATTGTCAGCTTCAGTTAATAGCATGAAAGTCTCAGATATTGTATATACACTGCACAAATGAAATTAGATGAAACAAATTTCTCATAGTGGTTTTAACAAGTAATTAAATGATTTTTTTCAAGTGGGATTTTGTTATGCTGCTGCTGCTGCTGTTACTAAACCTCTGCTCCTTAGGAAATATTCAGTACTTCACACCTAACATTTACAATAGTTCCCATCCCCATCCTGGCACCCAGTATGTTGGAGCACACTACCATCATCTCTAGTCAGCAAAGCCATTGACCATGCTATGTTAATGTTAGCCAGTGGTAGACAATTGCTTACAACAAAAATCCTTTAATATTGTTAAAATAAAGACAAATCCATTTGATCTTACGATTTTCTTTCTTCAATGCTGTCAGTTCATAGGAATCCTGGCCCCTTTCATGCTGAGTTTTGGCTTTTTTCTATAAAAAAGACAAACAGAATCATGACTTAACTTTTTTTAAAATGTTGCCTTATATTAGGATGAATGAAAAGGAATCAAAAATAATGACAAATGTCATTTCTAAGAAATGTTGCTGCTGACCAGTACCAGAGGTTTTCTCCTGAGCCTTTAAGACATAGATATAGCCTTTAAGACATAGATATGGCAGGGACCTTTACAATTTAAAACTAAGCTAAACAAAGGAGATTTTTATTATCTTTTTAGCATATTTCAGAGTTTCACAAGTTGCAAACTGTCTTGCTTTTGCTTTATGACTGTCATTGGTATGAAAGAAGAGAGTGGGTTTGCATTTTAATTTTGCAGACTTAGTATCTTTGAAGTGTTTATCAATTTCTTCCTCCACGTCTAGGCCCAGGCATGAAACTGCCCAAATGAAGGCACCTTTTGGTGGGTTTACTCTGCAGTTCCTTTTGCCTGACTAGTGTGAGAAAGATTAGCCAGCAACACAAGGTTGCTTGTCACCAGGGTACGCCTGATTGTGGCTCAAAAATACCACAATCTTCGAGGAGGCTCTTTCTGTGTACCCCGTGTTATCAACTAATTGTAACATCCCTGTCTTTGCTGTTTTAGTAGTTATGTTACAGCAACCCTAATAAAGCTTTCGAGATAAGTAAGTATTTAAGGAGAGGTTTTTTCAGTTTCAGTGATTTTCCATGATTGAGTGGGTCTTTAGAGTCCTAGTCTCTCTCTCTACCCTCTATTATTGGGTAACACTTGCTGCTTTTAGGCCCTCAAAAATAAATGGGACAAAAACATTCCTTAATGACCCCCAATAAGTTTGTCGGCTTGGACTCAAAAACTCTTCTTCACGTGCCTCAAATGGCTCATAGTCAACAAAAGTTTATACCAATAATGCTGATAAGGCTTAAAGAAGTTCAGTTGTTTTTCCTGCAACAGTCTAACATGGCAACTTATTTGAAACAAAAAAAATTCCTCACAGTCCTCCAGCATCACCGCATTTCCTCCCTGTCACTCCATCATTAGACAACCTATATGGCTCATGAGTGAAGTTCCCTGGAACTGCCCATGGCAGTGCTGGCTCTTTCATGAAGCAGGAGGAGGAGGTAAAGACCTCAGGTGGCAGTAACTGTAGGGGGCGGCAGAAGGATTCCACCTCCCTTCCTTTCCTCCTGTAGCCCCTTGCCATCAGGCCCTGTGACAGAAGAGAGGTGCATAGGCCACATGGACCAGCCTGCACTGCCATTTCATTTACTTAATTAATTTCTACCTCACATTTCAGGCTGTGGTGACTTAGTGATTAAGACGCTGAGCTTGATGCCAGGACGGTTGGCAGGTCAGCAGTTTGAGACCCAAGTGCACAACGGAGTGAGCTCCCGTCAGTCCCAGCTCCTGCCAACCTAGCAGTTTGAAAGCAAGAAATTGCAAGTAGATAAATAGGCACTGCCTCTATGGGAAAAGTAACAGCGCTCCAGCATCTAGTCATGCCTGCCTCATGACCGCAGAAACGTCCGCAGACATAGAGAATATTGGCTCTGAACACCGAACCCTAGAGGTGCGTACCACTGGTTTCCGAGCAAGGGAGACCTTTACCCTACCTCACATTTCTCCCAATCAAGCAGATCTTAAACTAGTCAGCTATTCTGTTCTCCATTGAGGAGGAATTGTCCTGCTCCATTGCCACTGCTGAAGTAAAGTGAAAAAGCTGATCTTGTTTGATTTCTGTAAAGGTAAAGATTGCTCTTGCTCAAATATTATGCCAGTCATATCCGACTCTAGAGTTCGGTGTTCATCTCTGTTTATAGCCATAGTCTGCATCTACAGACGTTTCTGGGGACATGTGGCAGGCAGGACTAGACACTGGAGTGCACAGAATGCTGTACATGAATCCTAAAGGTGCCAAAACCAGCGTTGGGCTCCAAAAATCTTTACTACCACACTGTGGGCGTGGTATGGTGAGTGTGGCCAGGAGGAAAGCCCTGCGTTGCACCCGAATTAGGACTACGGTAAAACCTCATTCCATAGGCTTTTGCTTAAATAGTTTTTTTATGTAACTCGAAGCAAACCCATAGGAATTTTTTACGTAACTTGAAGCAAACCCATAGGAAAAGGGAAGTTTTTATGTAAATCGAACCAAACCCACAGGAAAATGAATTTTTACAAAACTCGAAGCAAACCCATAGAAAAAAAGAATATGTAACTCAAAGCAAACCCATAGGAAATCGTGTAAATCGGGACATGGTTTTAGCGCAAAATCATTATGTAAGTTGAATTTTATGTAACTCGAGGCATTTGTAAGTTGGGGTTTCACTGTACTGTACTTTATTTCAAAACTTGGATGGGCGGAGCCAGCCAGAATTTCTGCTACTGATTCTGGCGAACTGGTGCGAACCTGCTGATGTCCAGCACTGACCCAAACCAATGTGCCTTGGAGTGGCTCTGTTTGCCTCCAGAGTGAAAGCATGGAGGGAAGGCTTAAAAGAAAAGTTGTTGTTGTTTATTTTTTATTTATTTTCATCATTTATTCCCTGCTTTCCTCTCCCGAGGGAGACCCAAAGCGGCCTAACAGCATATAAAATAGCAATTAAAACAACACAGTTAAACATACCTGTCAAGTTTTGGGAAATTTCTGTCAAATAAGGGAAATTTCTCGGCCAAAACGGGAAACTGGACAGCTTTATGGGGAGGAAAACGGTATAAAAGTCTAAACATTAAATAAATAAAATAATCCTGTGCTGGCCTCCAGTCTAACTCCAGTCTAATTGCAGTCTAACTAATATGGGATGACGACAGGAAAGAGTGTAAAGTACGGGGGGTTGACAGAGATTTCCCAAAACTTGTCGGTATGCAGTTAAAACATCAATCAAATATAAACACAGTTTTAAAAACCCTATCCAAAAATTACATTTAAACCCCAAAAAACCTCAAAAACGACCCTTGCCCACCTCCATCCATATTAAAATAACAAAAACTAAAAAACTGAAAATGGCTAAACAAAAAACGGGACTGACAGGCCAAACCCCCATAAGGCTAGACAAGCCAGCCGGGTTGAGAAATAGAGCGATTCTCACCCCATACCCGCTGGCAGGCATATAGCCATGTTTTCAGATATATATTTTTCTAAAGGGGAGCAACTCGGTCTGGAGGTGCAATCCTGGTGGCAAAAGGTTATTGATGTTGTTGTTGGTGATTCAATTTATACCCCGTCCATCTGGGATACACTCCCACTATGGGTGGCTCACAATGTTAAAAAGAGCAAAAAACAAACACCATAAAAACATAGAACCGGAGCAGCTGGGGAGCAACAGCTGGAAACGCTGAAGAAGGAAGGGTTATAGGTGAGAGCTGCTGCTGCTGCCAACCGAGGGGCACCCAAGGCTCCACAGACAGAGCCCCGGCTGGGCCAATGAGCGGAAGAGCCTCCGCGTCGCTCCCGGTAGCCTTGCTTAAGCTTTAAGCTTTTTATAGCCTCAAAATAGCTCCTCTTCCAAGTTCCAAGGCGCAGGGAGGCCATAAATCAGGAGACCATTGCCAGGATCGAGCGGGGTGTGTGTGTGCTCTTCTTCATTCCTCCCTCGATCTGGAGGCACTCGCTAGTGCTGGCCTGGCTCCGGCTCATCCTCCTTACCTCATCACGGGAGGAATGTTTTGTTACAGCATCAGTGTGCTCGCTAGCTACCCTCCCCAGTTGCGCTTCGGCTCTCTGTCAGAGTTTCCACATCCCACCCTCGGGTTTTAAACAGAGGATTGCAATTAGGGGGGTGGGGAGAGAATTGGATTTAAGACCTTGCTTAGTAATAGAGGTTTGGCACTGCCTCGCAAGGCAGTCACGTTTATTTGTGTTAATGGCAAGGTGTGGGGAACAACTATATTTACTTACAATTTGCTACAGGTAATGAAATGGTCCATGGGGTCGCAAAGGGTCGGAATCGACTGTGCAACTGAACAACAACAACAAAATGAACTTGACTGGACGTTGGTAGGTCAGCAGTTTGAGATCTGAGTGCTGCATGATTGAGTGATTCCTGTCTCTGTTTCAGCTCCTGTCAATCTATCACAGGGGTGCCCAATCTACGGCCCACAGGCCGGATCTGACCCACAACACCAATTCATCAGGGCCGCAGCACCCTCACCGCTCCCAGAGGTGGATGGGGGGGGATGCACCCACCAGTGCACATCTGGAACCACTCCCGGAAGTAGTTCTGAACACCTCTGCACCTGCGCAAACACATCAGCGCCACTCCCGGAAGTGGTTACAGATGCGCATGCGCAAACATGCCCACTTCCAGGAACATGGTCAGGCCCACTCAGCTGTTCCAGGGGCATGGTCTGGACCCCAGCACAAAAGGTTTCGGCACCCCTGATCTAGCGGTTCAAAAGCAAAAAATTGCACACAAATATGTATCATTAAGCAGGAAAGGTAACAACATTCTTTGTGTTTTGGTATTTAGTCATGCCTGCCATATGACCATGGAAACATCTGCAGACACAGACAGCACTGGCTCTGTCATGCAGCACTCAGGTCTCAAACTGTTGACCTGCCAACCTTCCAGTAATCAAGTTCAGCATCTTAACCACAAAGCCACTGCTGTCCTAATTTAAATTTACTTCATAAGTCTGGTCTCTCTTCTTTGTCTTCTTAATTTTCAATATTGTGTGTGAGATTTTAATGTATGATAAAGATATTGCTTACTCTTATCTTCAGATTGTGTTCTAAAAGTACAGTAGTTATTTATCCACATTGGGGCAATCACATGTTGAGGCACTCTGCTACCAGGTATGCACTATGAGTTTACACCCATAATGGATGTTTGAACCATAGCAATCGTAAGTCTTGACATAGCAATTGTAAGCCTGAATATAGCATACTCATACAGAGCTGTTCACAATTGGAACTTTATTGAACACACATAATTAAAATATAGGAAAGATTTGAGAATAAAATATACAGTGAATATGAGGAAATATATACTCAATGCAAATTAGCATAGCTGAGAGGGTTCTGAAATACAGGTGACTGCAAATACCTTTAATATCTGGGCAGACTAGTATTTGTAAAGGTGCTACAAAGAGGAAAGAATGCAAGGATATCACCCTATGCCACACTTTACTTTACTTTTTTGTCCATTCCATTATTGAGGGCAGACAATCATCAATGCATTGGATTGCATCTACTGCAGAGGATGTAAAGGAGAGATAGAGCTGAGTGTCATCCCCAGATTGGTGACACTGAACTCCAAATCTCTGGATGACTCCCCCAGCAGCTTCATATAGTTGTCAAATAACATCAGAGAGGTGATTGGACCCTGAGGCACTCCACACTGGTGTGTCCAAGGGGTTGATTCAAACTCCTTGAAAATGAGGGGTGTGATATGCAACAAGGTCTTAAGATTTGTTTTGTGAATGTGCAATGTGTGGTTCTATGTTCTTTCGGTTCTACTGTAGTTTAAGGGATCATGGACTTCAACCCTGGTAACTGTTTTAAAAAGTGAAATGTGATTTGTTGCAGGATGCTAAGATTTCTTGGAAGAAGAGTGTGACTAACTAAAATGAATGAATAATGATAAAGAAAGCATAAAATACTTCTGTAATGTAATGAGAATCAAAAAGTGTTAGTTGTTACAAATGACCATTCTTAGTAAAATAAATGTGTGTGTGTGTGGGGGGGGATACAGAAATAAGAAAATGAACTTACTAGTTGATGAATCTCAAAGGCTGGTTTGAATGCAGTGGTGGCGAACCTTGGCACTCCAGGTGTAATTGGACTTCAATTCCCAGAAGCTCAGGTTTCTGTGAATCCACATGAATGGGTTTGTTGTACACACCGTAAACCCATTCATGTGGATTCACAGACTTGGGCTTCTGGGAATTGAAGTCCAAGTACACCTGGAGTGCCAAGATTCACCATCATGGCATTAGAACTACCTGCCATATTTAAAGACAGAAAAGCTCTGATGATGTCCAGTCTTCAGGAAGAGACAACTAAAGTGAAAAAAAGATTGGTCCCTAGGATACTGTATGCCCATTCTGCAAGACCCCTTACCTTTTTATACCAAAAGCAGCCACCCTTTATTCTGTGATCAAAGATTAGCACAAATCCAAATGACACACAAGGGAATGAAGGGTCAATACAGGCGCTCAGATTAAGTTTCCCCCAAAACAAATTTTAAAAATCACTATTATTACGTTGGTTTTTGTTGTCATTCTATTTCCATCCCATTCTTTTCCCAGAAGTTACACTCAAGAAGCTTAACAAACATCATTGCAACATATTAAACAAAACTGTAGAAACCATCAAAGTAGCAACAAAATTAGTACAGAAAGGTATGGAAACAAAGATGATGAATATTGAGTTTATTTATACAGTATATTAAATGATGTGGATAGCATGTTTCAGAGCACATCTACTCTCCCAAAAGGCTGCACTAACCAAACTAGTTGATCAACAGTGATTACAAGAATCTACAAGCTAGGAAAGGCCTTAATTTAAAACAAAATAATATGAGCTTAGATGTGCCCAAAGAGACAAAGCAGAGTGTTTTGGGTACTGCCTGTTCTGTACACAATCATGATGCCCTACATTGAGAGCAGGGGCTGCTGGAGATTCACTCTTTGCCAGGTTTTCTCCTTCACAGAACACTTGCAATGCAGTGGAGGATGGAACTTGCAAACCAGTTGTACTATGTCTGCTCAGATAAACAAAGATAGCATCTAAATTTATGCTTCACTTTGGTGTACAAAGCAGCTTAGTAGTTGAGGTGAAGCTCAAACAAGGCATATGAGGCTTAAAACTACTGCCAAAGTTTGAGAAAGTTACTTTTCTTGAATACTGTTTCTCAGCTGTGCTGGTTGGGTGGCTGTGAAAGTGAAGTAGTAGTCTCAAAAGTAACTTCTTCAAGCTCTGGCCGTTCCACACACTGCCGGGAAATGCAGCCAGTCAGCTCTTTGTTAATGTGTTTGTGTGACATGTTTCTTTCCAACTAGGAGTTTGCCTCATCAACATGTTATCTCCTCTCCGCCGCCCCCCACCCCCCCAGTATCAGAAAAAAATGTCCTGGCTTTTTATATATTTGTTCCAGTTAATTCTCAGCCCCTGTTAATGATAGGATCTTTGGAGGTCATGGCTTTCATTGGATCACCAAAAGTCAGAAGTGACTTCATGGCATATGTCAATAATTTTCTCAGTTCTGGAATACTATGGCAAGCATTGGCCCAATATGGAGTAAGTGAACACCTTATGAGATTATGACCGCATTGAGTCACCCATGAATGAGAAAGGCGGGATAGAAATGATGTAATAAATAAATAAAATAAAAATGTAAAAGCTTATATGATGACTGCAGAAGTGTAGTTAGAACAAGTCAAGGAATATCAGAACCTTTTGCAGTAAGATCTGGAGTGAGGCAAGGATGCTTATTATTGCTACTATAATTCATCACCCACAGACAGCATAAGCAAAAAAGCTAATGGAAACAATATCAATGAATTACTTTTTGCAGATGATCAGACATTGATAGCAAGTACAGCTAAGGAACTACAACAACACCTTATATCCATGAACCAAGAATGTAAAATAAATAATATGAGAATCAATAAGGAGAAGACTGAGGTAATGGCAATTGTAAGGAAACAGCATACTCTAGATTTTGAGATAGAGGGAACAAGTATAAAACAAGTGGCAAAGTTGAAATACTTAGGAAAAACATTTATTGAAAATGGCAAAATGGACAAATAGATTAACATACGGTGCAGTAAGGCAAAACAAATATTGGGACAGTTACTTCCACTCTTACAACATAAGACACTACCAACATACCTGTCAAACCCCAATATTTTACACTCTTTCCTGCCGTCATCTCATATTAGTTAGACTGCAATTAGACTGGAGGCCAGCACAGGATAAATATAGCTGTCCAGTTTCCCATTTTGGCCGGGAAATTTCCCTTATTTGACAGAAATTTCCCAAAACTTGACAGGTATGACTACCAATCAACACAAAGAAACACCTCGTACAAAGCATATTAATTTCCACCTTATGTTACCAGTGCCAAATATGGACACTTACAGCAAAACATAAACAAAAGTTGGTCACCATGGAAATTAGATGTCTGAGGAAGGCTGCTGGAGTGACTAGAAGGGATAAAATCAGGAATGAGGTTATAAGGAAAATAATTGAAACAGAACCCAGCTTGCACTACATACTGTAGAGAGACAACAAATAAAGTGGTTAGCCCATTTGGAGAGAATGTCTTAGAATTCCATACCATACAAGGCATAAGTGGAAAGAGGAGAAGGACAAAGACCATGAGGCAGACCCAGAGGAAGGTGGAGAGATAACATCAAAGAAATTTTACAACACCAAAAAACACCTGTGGAGGCCGCTAGAAGTGCCAGAACAAGAACCTTGCATCTCTCTCAACACCCGATGGGGTAAAAAAAAAAGCAAAGAAGAAAAGACAAAGAGGTTCCTGTTATGCCTAACACTGCAAATCCTTGGACTCTTAACTTAGTTATATGTTACATAAAACAGACGGTGACTTCCGCATGAGTAGAAACATAGGGAGCAACATAAAAGCCCTGCGTGATCAAGCCAAGGGTTCATTTAGTAGTGAGGGAGAAACTTTGGCTCTCCGGATATGTTGGACTTCATCTTCTGGCAGCTCCAGCCAGAATAGTCAGTCATAGGTGATTATATCAGATGTAGTCCAAAGCATCTAAAAGACCATAAATCCCCAGCCAACATCTAGCAACTGTTTCTGCATATACTTTCAGGAAGCCCTCAAAGAGGACATGAAGGCTATGTAGCTATGATATGCACAGAGTTATTTGGAAGCAGGTTCTGTTGATGTAAATAGGAGCTATTTCCATGACACTGTTACAGGGCTGCACATTAAGACAGACCAACAGTTTTCATATGGATTCTGATCAGTATTATGAGCTGTCGTATTTTAAGATGGAAAACAGAGAAGGGTTTTGTGTTTTGTTTTTTGATGAAAAAGTCATCTTTGGGAATAAGAGAAAATAATTTTAAAGCACATCTAGAAGTCAAAAAGAAGAGGAGATATTATTCCTATTGGGATAATACTGATTTTGCACACATTAACAATAGGTATCTGTGGGAGAGGGCTTAACAGATTAATGTGATTGTTCTTTGTCACTAATTTGATTGATTAAATTCTTTTCTTGCCTCTGGCATTTGAAGCAAGCTGGGGACCTCCCTTTCAGTTTATTTTCTTGCTTTCATTGTTTTGTTGATGGCTCCTTCTTTGCAACATCTCTGACCAAACAACAAATGTGGAAGTTCTCATCAAGTGCTGGATCCACTTTTCTGTCTCTTTTGACTATAACTATAGATGGTAACTGTAAATAAATATATTTTTTCAACTTAAAATGCTTCTAAAGTACTTTTATTATGCAAAATGCTACTTTGTGTATGGGGAGAAAACCCAAAGGGGAGACAGTGATGAGACTGGGCTAATCATGTTTTCTCTTTTTTGGAATAGTAGCCATGTTAGTATGTGTTTCAGGCATATCAGAAAACAAAGCAAAGCAAACGCAAAAAACACCACAGCACTTTAAAGATTAACTGCTACATTTTAATGTGAGCTTTCATGGATCAAGTCCACTTTATCAGACATAGGAGTGAAACTTCAAGGCATGAAGTTTCCGGTGTATGCCTTGAAGTTCCACTCCTATGTCTGATGAAGTGGATATGATCCACGAAAGCTCACATTAAAAATATAGCAGTTAGTCTTTAAAGTGCTGCAGTGTTTTTGGTCTCCCCACCCCCCACCCCAATCCATGTTTTTTCTGTGTTGCTTTTGTTGTTTTCTACCTCATATTCTGCAAGCTAGAGAAATAACCAAAATTCCCACAAATACCATGAGTTGCAAATCTTTCTGTCAGTATGCTGTTTTTTTATAATCATGCCAGCAAGGTGAATTATTCACAACCATTTCCTTCAGTGTTACACAACATCAAGTCTGGCCAGGTCACTCCCCATATCTGAGGGCTCAGTATCAATTATCCATGGGTTTAAAAATATTCAATGAAAATGTATTTCTATGATACATTACTAGAACTGGTCACTAGAGGCCAGTGTCTGCAATGTAAATTTTACAAGGAATGGAGGCAGACATTTTGGTAGCTCTCATGTAGAATGCCAGACATTTGAAACCCCTCGTCTGCTTCCATGAGTCCAGTATATATGTTAAATGTGGAGTTTGCTGTTATCTGTGGTTTCTTGTATCCACAAAAGGTTTCAGCACTTATTCTCGATGGATATGGGGGGGGGGGGACCTGTATTGGTTTTGGGATGCTGCAAACCTGGCAGAATGTATAGTACATTATATGAGAACCCTGATAAACTCTGGTTAGGGGATAGTTGACCTTCCAGTGCTGTTGATTTGAACTAAACTCCCATCATCCCTCACTTCTGACTATGGTGGCAAGCTGCAGCTAACCAGAGTTACAGTCCAGTGATTTGGGGACAGCCACACATCATTCCTGCAGTGACAAGCTTTTCTCCCACCCACCCCCTTTTTCCTATGCTCTTTGGGTCTTTTCATGCTGAAAAAACAACTTAAAGTTGAGGCTCAGCTTCTCCCAGCTCTGGCTATAATGAAAACAGATAATGAGAACAATGGAAGTTGTATTATTCATTGTGGTATAGTAGAGCAAATCCAGATCCACTAATGATAAGGTGATATTATCTTGTTCCCACAAAGCTAAGGGGATATTTATCTCTGGAGAGGTATCTATGTTGTAGGGGCTGCCATCCCATTTCTAAGTTTTGGTATAGAGAGAGACTGGGTACAGCTTTCAAGCAACTAACCATCACCTTATATGCATGTGCATACACAGGGGGAAAAGAGAGAAAGAAATAGAAAAGGTCCACAAAATGGCAGGAAAGTGATAGGTAAGTGTAATTACCAGTTGCTCATTATCACTATCACCCTCCCACCAGAAATATGGAGAACCAATCAAGAAGCAAACTAAAAAAAAATAACCCCACCAAAATGAGTTGTTATTTGATCAACTTAAATAAAGACTGCAAGCATTTGTTCAGTATCCAGAAAGGGCAAGTGGCCTAGTTTAAGGTGTTTGTGAACTTGTGAAATATTTAGAATCCTAGAGGTGTTTCCATAGAAAAGGCTCCCCCAGCTTACATTATAATAATAATTTTGTATCAGAAATTATTCTGGGTTGAAAGGATTTTTGCGGTAGAAACTCCACTCGGGGAATGCTTGAGGCTCCTTTTATATCCCCAAGAGCTGGGACAGAGATGGGTGCCCAATCCGTCATGCAGTACCCAGGTCTCGAACTGCCGACTTGCCAGCCTTCCACCTAACAAGGCAAGCTTCTTAACCACTGAGCCACCGCAGCCCCTTCAGCTTACATTTAAAAGGCATTTTGCAGCTATTCTTCATTTGTTTTTATTAATGGGGTTTTTTTGGTTAGAAGAGAAGATAGAAGAAATTGTTGGGAAGCAATAAGAGAGACATAAACTGAAGGCCATGAAGTCTGGACATAAACATTCATGGATGATGGGATGTGAATGCATAGAAAAAGCCTCACATAGAAACAGAATAGTAAAGGTAAAGGTTTCCCTTGCTCGAAAGCCAGTCGTATCCGACTCTAGGGTGCAGTGCTCATCTCTGTTTCAAAGCCAAAGAGCCAGCGGTGTCTGCTGCTGCAGACATTTCCGTGGTCATGTGGCAGGCATTACTAGAAGCGCACAGAACGCTGTTACCTTCCCACCGAAGTGGTTCCTATTTATCTACTTGCAATTTCTTGCTTTCAAACTGCTAGGTTGGCAGGGGCTGGGACAAAGAAGGGAGCTCATTCTGTCCTACAGTACTTGGGAATTGAACTGCTGACCTTCTGCCTCCCAGTCAGCGTCTTAGCCACTGCAGTCCTTAGAAACAGACTAAGGCTAGTGCAATTCATTCATCTTATACACCAATAATGTTAAGACTTGTAATTAAGTGGAAACGTGTTCCATCAAGCAAAGCTCAGAACATTTAACAACCAAATAAAATCCCAATTCATTGCCAAGTTTCATCTTTTTGGTTTGTCTTGTGAACAAAATTGAATTTTATCACTTTATATGATATTGCAATAATGCCTTACTTAGCACTTAACACATGAACTTGCCCTTTAATCCAGTTCTACACTTCAATTCTTTTCCATTTTCTCAAGAGCAAGGCATTATAAAAGTTCCACACAATACACAATGGAAATCTATGGTTAATTTTAGTTCCTTATTTGTCCCAGATCCCTGCGGTAAAACAGGAATAGTACTTTGGCTCAGACAATATATCACATGAAATATCAGCAGATTTGTCTCAATCATGCATAAGATTTGGTAAATTCCAGGATTTTGTTTCTAGAGAAAATAGATGTGTTGAGGAGGTGGTGTAAAGACTGCTTTTTCTCTTCATCTAAAGCTACCAAAATCTGATTGTGTCTTCATTCTGCTCCTCCTCAGTCCAGCTCAGAACTATAAATAGTTGCTTGCAATTTCCCCCTAAATGAAGGTAATTGATGGCAATTGAAATCTCTTGAAAGATAACTTCATTCCTTTTGGAGATGAACTGCATTTTAATTTAGAGTTACAGGTATATGACCTTACTAAATGATGGAGGAGGAATGCCAATACTTGGCTTATGCAATTAGTGCATAGTCTGTTGTCAGTGAAAAGGTGAATGTGAGACAGAAGAAAGTGTTTTGTACAGTTAAACACTTTGCAGAATTTTGAATTTTAAGTGTAACAAAAAAGGAACAAATGCAGTTACTTTGGAGAAAGAAAAATAACTTCTTTTAAAAATATTACTGTAGTTGGACATTAACTACAGTAGTTGAAAGTTAGCTACAGGAGGTCATAGAACTATAGTAATTAAAAGTAATTTTCTAATGCTAATGGGAGTTTAGAGTCACTGGACCTCATAGCCTCTGCAAGAATAGCGAGCAGATTAAGATAGTTAGCCTTAGGAGGCAGATGAATCTGAATAGCTTTTTGATGGCTCTTCGGGAATTTCTTTTCTCTTCAATATCTGATTCTATTGAAGCCCTGGGAGGCACAATCGATCCTAAGCATCCCCTCCCACAGAGCAGAGCCAAATTAGCCCATTGGTTTACCAAGAAGCTGTTGGTGGTGAAATGAGTAGAACAGAAACTAGACTGATGCTGAAGTAACAGTGGCAAAAAAAACTTGGAATGGGTCTAGTCAAACAGGCTGAAGTCTACCTCAAGACCTATTCTGTTGTGGTGAGGCAATCATTCAACTCTAACACCAACGGATCTACACAGAATTGTCCACTGAAGCTGTCTCAAGAGGTCAAGGACCTATTATGCACGGGCCCACAAGAAGAAAATTAAGGCTACTCAACAGGACAAATTGGAGAATTTGCACGGTGCTTCATGAATGAAATCTCTCACATTGTCTCTGACTTTAATTTTATAGTAGGTCTTACATATGTATCTTTGTCCCCTGCTTACCCTATAACAATGGACTTGTTTCAATTTCTGCAGCTTGGAGCACTTGGGATCCTTGTCCTTCCTGCTTCATAAAAACAGCTGAGGAGACAAGCTGTGTAAGCAACAAATGCCAAATTGCAGCAAAGCAGGGTTCCAGCATATTTAAAGAAGGCAGTAGATAAGACCACCATTGAAGAAGCCCTCCTTGAATCTCACTATATTGACCAGTCTCCAGTCTTCCATTCTTGGTCAAGGCACTGGTATGCATGATGGCTTCTCGCCTTCAGGACTTTCACTGTTTTAAATGGCTCTGAAATTCCTATAGGACCGAGTTGAAAAGTGATGCTGGGAGACTCCTATTTGATATCCTAGTCATTTGCTTATGGGATCACCTCAATTTGTTCTGCCCACTGTGCACCTCAAGAAGAGTTTTTCTGAAGTTTGGGGGTGCAGTACCACCCATATGCGGATAATATCTGGCTCTCTTTCTCCTTTCCATCCAGATCTGAAGAAGGAGTTTTGGTTCTAAACCAAGTGTCATGTATCAATAGTGGACTAGATCAAGAGGAGACAAGTGAAGCTCAATCCAGACAAGACAGACATTCTCCTGGTTGGCTGAAAGGCTGAGTGGGGGAAATCAGTGCTGGATGGGGTTACACATACTCTGAAAAACTCATGTTCACAGCTCATTCCTACGCTCAGATGCTTGGTACTCTTGGCAGAGGCCAGGAGTGCCTTTGCAGGTAAAACTAATGCTCTAGTTACAAAAGCCGCTCCCACACCTCCTCTGATGCCGCCGACAGCCCCGGCAAGCCAAGGTGAGGGTTTCGCCCGACAAGTCGGCCGGGGGAGAAGGAGGCATGGTGGAGAGACCTGTGGCAACTGGGGTCGCTTCCACGGCCTCAAAAGCCGCTCCCACACTTCCACCGTACTGACGCCGCCTCGCCTATACCCCATCCCCGGTCCGGCATTGGCCACAGGGAAGTTGGAAGCACCTGGACTCTGTGGCCACCCGGAGGAGGTGAGCAACATTTGGGGACACCTTTGGCCGAAAAAAGCTGAGACGCGGAGCTCCTTCCCCAGCTTTGATGGCTGGGAGATTGGAAGCATGTGCCCTGGCTTTCCGAGTCTCTGCGGACCAAAGACCTGTCGTGGCCTCACTGGCATCAAGATGCTGGTTTCTTCCTTTGGCCCGCCAAGGACATCGACCATTGGCTCTGTCAGGACCATAAGGAATTGAATTGATTATGTAACTTGATTGTATAATGTAACTTGATTGTATAATGTATTTGTGCCTGTATTTCTATTACATTGTATATCTTTATATGTCTTGTAAGCTGCTTTGAGTCATCCATTGGATTGAGGGAAGCGGGATATAAATAAAACATTATTATTATTATTATTATTATTATTATTATTATTATTATTATTATTATTATTATTATTATTATTATTATTATTATTATTATTATTGTTATTGTTATTGTTATTGTTATTGTTATTGTTATCGTTATCGTTATCGTTATCGTCATCATCATCATCATCATCATCATCATCTTTGCTGGAGATGAATGATTTGTCCATAGTGGTACATGCTTTAGTTTCAACCTATTCTGGTTACTCTGATTGTCTCTGCATGGAGGTTGTTTCAGAAAATGCTTGGAAACATCAGGACATTGGAGATGGTACATCCAGACTGCTGGCTAGAACTAGTTACAGGGAGAACAAAATTGCTTGTTACAACATCTTCACCGGCTCACAAATCATTTTGGGGCATAATTCAAAATGATGGCTTTGACCTACATGATTTGGTTCTCGGCTATCCAAAACCTTAACAGCTTGAGTCCTGGCTATTTGAAGGACTCCATTTCTTATATCAGTCTCTCCAAGTTTTTATATCTTCAGCTGAGAACATGAGAGAGGGCCTCTGCTGCTCCCAGGCTGTGGAACTCCCTTCCACTGGGAGCATGGCACCCTCTCTGTTCTTCTATGGGTAAGCAATGACCTTCCTTGTTAGATAGGCTTTTGGCCAAGGAAGGGGTTTTATTATTTTTTCCATGCTGTATGCGGCCTCCTCCACGCTCGCGTCCCTCAGCCTGATTGGTTGATGGGTTGCACGGTGCGAAGGACGCTGGAAAATGTAGGGGTTTTTGTTCATCTTTGTGGGGCAGGTGCCCCACTCTAGGTGACCGGACTATTGCGGTGACCCTCGGACAGTCTAAAGGTAAGTGTAGCTGACTCGGTATGGGATGGTTGGGCCGGGTGTAGCCGCTAATGCCAGACACCCACCAACCTACCCCCTTCTTATAGGTAAAGATTCACCTCAGGCCTCTAGCACATTCCCCATCAATCATTCACCCTCAACCAATCACAATCCAACATGCAAATCAGCTGTTCACAGCATTCTATCTCCAACCGCTGCTGCTAATCTTCCCCCCAGTTTTGCCTTCCCTTTTAGCAGTGCTAGTTTCTTTCCATTCATTTTCACACTCTACATATGTTTTTCATTATTTTCTCTCTTCCAAATCCATTCATTCCTTACAACCATGTAGATAGAATTCTTAGCTGTGGCCACTTGCCAACAGGGGTAGGTCCTTGGGCTGTTACTTACCAGGATAGGCAAGGGTTAAGTGGAAAGCAAGCACAATATACACACCAAACCTTTGCAACGAACCGGGTAGCTCTCACATTAGCTGGGAGTGGACAGAAGAGGGTGTCTCAGTTTGAAAAGTTCCTCAAGCACAAAGGTCAAACTTTTAGTTTGCCAAGATTTACTTCTCCACCCTTGCCTTAGATTTGTCTCTGCATCTGGAAACCTGAAGAAATATAACAGTTCCCTGAGTCTTCAACTTTTGCCCCAAGATTTGACAAGCAACTTTGGTTTCCACAGGAAACTCACACATTTATGTACTTAGAGGAGAGTCCTGAGAAAATAGAATGCACTCTTGTTGATTGTTATGTGCTGTGAAATTGCATCTGACTTAAGTTACATCTTAACTAGTTGAACTAGTTAAGACGGTTTTCAAGATAAGTGAGATATTAAGAGATATTTTACCACTACCACCTTTCAGTGTGTTTTCCTGGCTGACAGGGATTTGATTGGAGGTTCTCCGAGTCCCAATCAGATATTCCATCCACTACACCAGGGGTCCCCAACCTTTTTTGCACCATGGACCAGATTCATGCCAAAAAAAAAAATTCTACAGACCAGTAAGTTAAGTAACGTGGAGATGGGGTCCGGTCGCCTGCCTATCTGCTGTGTCTGAAGCCTATCTGCTGTGTCTGAAGCTTCTCTCTCCATCCATCAGGCAGACCCGGTGGAGCGCGTTGAGGGCAGAAGGCTGCCATTGGGGTTCCCAGTATCATCCACCCCCATGGCACAGTTCAGGACAGCTTGTGGTCAGTACTGGTCCATGGCCCAGTGGTTGGGGACCCCTGCGCTACATGACACTGGCTCTCTTCTGGAAGGAAGGGAAAATCCTGCACATATAATAAGAGCTAGACCACAAGCTATCTCCTCAGCCTATTTATATGTTTGCATGTTTTCATGTATATGCAGGCATGCACGCATGCATGCATGCACGTGCACACACAGTTTTGTGTGGAGAAAGATTTCTTCAGGTGAAACCTCCCTACGAAATATGAAACAGATTTACTGCCATTAGGGTGTGTGTAAAGGTAAAGGTAAAGGTTTCCCTTGCTCGAAAGCCAGTCGTATCCGACTCTAGGGTGCAGTGCTCATCTCTGTTTCTAAGCCGAAGAGCCAGCGTTGTCTGCTTCTGCAGACGTTTCCGTGGTCATGTGGCAGGCATGACTAGACACCGGAGCGCACGGAACGCTGTTACCTTCCCACCGAAGTGGTCCCTATTTATCTACTTGCAATTTCTTGCTTTCGAACTGCTAGGTTGGCAGGAGCTGGGACGAAGACGGGAGCTCATTTCCGTCCTGCAGTACTCGGGAATCGAACTGCTGACCTTCCGCTTCCCAGTCAGCGTCTTAGCAACTTGAGCCACTGCAGTACATGGTGGGAAAAATGCAAAGTGATATGCTATGAATTTGCATCTGAGAAGTTGGTTTTCTCAAGGGAATTTGCTTTAGTCAACTACAGAGGAGTCAGGGGAGAGAGAAGAGGAAATTGGCAATCAACCCTTTTCGCAACGTGTCCAGATTTGCAAGAAGCACAGTTGGCTAAAGCAAATGGAGTCCCACCAGCTGGTAAACAAAGGCTGATTGCTGATTTCCTTCTCTCTCTCATTCTGTCTCTCTCTGATCTGCTAGGTGCTGGCACCAAGCCTTAATTTAATTTAAGAAATAAATTAAGTAAGTAAGTAAAGCAAGTAAAGACAAGGTGTACTTGGTTGAGGGGAACTGATACCCCTTTGAGCAGTGGTGCCCAAACTTTTTTTTTAGTGAGCTGGTCCCACCCCAACACACAGCTGCAGGGGCCGGAGGCGGGCTGCTCCCACTGCTGACAGTTTTGATGTCAGCAGCGGTAGCAGTGGAGGCAGCGACCGCGCTTTGTCTGGGCTGCTCCGAGCAGCCTCTTGCTCAGTCCCATTTCCTCAGCAGCCTTTGCTAAAGCCAATTGCTGCTTCGGGAAATTTTTTGCTGCTTTGGGGAAATTTTTGGAGCCTCCTGTGTTTCAAAATTCACGGCGCTGGAAGGGTAAACCTGGTGCGCTGCGGTGACATCATCCCGGCAAATTTTGAAACACAGGAGGCTCCGAAAATTTCCCTGAAGCAGCAATCGGCTTTAGCAAAGGCTGCTGAGGGGATGAGACCGAGCAAGAGGCTGCTCGGAGCAGCCTGGACAAATCGTGGTTGCTACCTCCGCTGCCACCACTGCTGATGTCAGGCAGGGGGAGGTCCGTGGTGAGCCTGGGTGCTCACTGCAGGCCACATTAATGATATGCAGGGGCCTAATTGAGCCCACAGGCTGTAGTTTGGCCACCCCTGCCTTTGAGTGTCCCTTTGCTTACTACCTCCCTACCTTGAACAACTAGGAAGCTAAGAGAGTCATTCATTCAGCCCTGAAGCTGTTCTGGTTCAAGCAATGACACTGCCTGAACTGATGGAAATGCATTTGATTTGAAAAAAGTAGAAGCCCCCGTGGTTGAGGTGGAAAGGCAGTGATGGGCATGAGCCGGATCGGACCAGTACGCGCATACTGGTAGTAAAAATGGCTGGTCCTGCCCACCTCCCTGACCCGCCCACCTCCTCCTCCTAGAAGAGGCTTCGGAGGGGGCTGGCTCCATTTCTCCCTTCATCAAAGGCTTTTCTTGAGCTCCATTTCACCCCAAAGCACATCCTCAGCCACTCCGGAGTGGTTGGGGAGGCACTTCAGGGTGAAACACAGCCCTGGAAAAGCCTTGGACAAGGGGGAAATGGCTTCAAAGGTTTGCTATAGAGTGATGAAAATAGAAGAGGCTTCTGTTTTCATAGCTCTACAGTGAAGTGCAGTGACATGGCCAACAGGCCATGCCCGCCCAGTTACATGGCCACGCCCACAGTGTGGTAGGGAATTTTTTAATGTCCACCACTGGGGAAAGGACAGACTCATGGGGAAGGGACTCTAGGTTGATTTGCACTGACATTTACCCCAAGTGGTCAATGGAAAATAATATGAATCTGACTGTCCTAATCCTGGAACATTTCCTGTATGATTTGTCAATGTTGTTGCCCCGGGCCCCCTCAGTTAATCAGATATACTGCAGTCAGTCTGAATGTTAAAGATATTAATCCCCTTCTCCTCTTTAGATGTGCATCACTCCATTTACTTCGGAATGTGTTATGGCAGTGCATTTGAGACTCCTCCTCATACCTGTCAAGTTTTGGATTTGGAAATAAGGGAAATTTCCTGGCAAATAAGGGATACTTGACAGCTATGCTTATCCTGTGCTGCCCTCCAATGGCAGCAATAGGGCATTGCAGTCTAATTGATAAGGGATTACGGCAGGAAAGGTAAAATAAGGGGTTTTCCTGGCCAATAAGGGATACTTGACAGCTATGCTCCTCCTGAAGACTGGAGCTCTAGACTTCCATACTGAGACCCTACCCTCAAAATCAGCACCTGGTGCTCTTTGTGAGACTGAATCCTGGGGATTTGTCGAAGATTTGGTTTCCAATATGCACATAAAAGCTGTTTTTTTAAAAAAAAAACCTCTCCCTTAGAAGAAATCAGTTTCTTTAACTTCCTGGGGCTCATCTGCAATATTCAAAGATAAAAATGCATGTTATGTATTGTCAAGTTGTTTCTTGCGGCAACCCTGTGAACACACATCACATTTGACTCAAACCAAAGAACAAATCCAACCTCATCCACAGTTAGAACCAATCTGTTGAAATCAATACATTTTAAGGTAGCTGCATCTAAAAGGTTAATTCATTTTACTGGGTCTATTCTAGGTGGGATTAAGGTTACGGTTGCAACTAGCCTTCTAGTTGGGTGCAGGCTTTGGGAAATATTTCACCGTGGAAAAGTAATACAAAAATCTTTTAAGATGAGTATGAGCTTCAGTAAAAGACTATTTATTGCAACTTCTTTTGATGTGTCGCTTCTTTGTTGTGCTATATTGTTTTACAATGCAGCTGTGCTATAAGGAGGCTAACATATTCATGAAGAACAAGAGATAGATACTGAAGATGTGGGAAAGTATGATTATTCCACACATGCTAACAATTATTTTCCATTCCTCTAACTCACTGAGAGTTTCTAATGCAGGGGTTTGCAACCTATGGCTCATGGGTCGGATTTGGCCCACGATGCCAAATAATCTGCCCCCAACCTCACTCCAGCCACCCCTGCAGCCACCCTGGCCATCGTCATAATTGGCTGTGGACTCGTTTATATGTGTAAATGCATTTATGACAGCCGTGGACATGTTTTACGGCACCAGTCCAGCCCGCTCAGCTATCTGAGGGGGCATGATTTAGCCCGCAGCTGAAAAACATTGAGAACCCCTGCTCTAAGGTTTCAATCATATACATATCAATTTAGGAGTAAGTTTCATGGAACTCGGTTAGTAACGTCTGGGTCGAGAAATTTAGTACTATGCTGTTATTGTGATGGATTCCCCACTGCTTTATCTATATTTGCAGTTGCAGGTGGGAAGAATATCCAGATAGCAAAAAGACAGTCTGGAATATATTCCCCACCACCACGAATGCATTTCTCACTGCCAGCATTTTTCTGTTGTCAATGGCATTAGAATTGGAGAAAAACATGAGGAAACTGAAAGAAACCAAAAATGAATTTATTTTCTTCAATTATCCTCCACCGTGGCTATTTAGAGAACAGATGCTATGTTAGAGTCATCTGATAACAGATAGGGTAATGTTCTTCTTTCTAGTAGATGAAGGTCATGCGACTGTTTCATTAAGACAATATAAAAGACTGCATGCAGAGAGGCCCACAGGGGAGGTGAGTAAAGGATCCAGCCCCTCCCTCCCTATCCAAAGACCTGGGCCTAGAGAGGAAGAAAAAAGGAATCAACAAGGCCCAGCTCTACTGCTCATCCCATGCAGAGAGGCCCACAGGGGAGGTGAGTAAAGGATCTTGCCCCTCCCTCCCCATCCAAAGACCTGGGCCTAGAGAGGAAGAAAAAAGGAATCAACAAGGCCCAGCTCTACTGCTCATTCCATGCAGAGAGGCCCACAGGGGAGGTGAGTAAAGGATCCAGCCCCTCCCTCCCTATCCAAAGACCTGGGCCTAGAGAGGAAGAAAAAAGGAATCAACAAGGCCCAGCTCTACTGCTCATCCCATGCAGAGAGGCCCACAGGGGAGGTGAGTAAAGGATCTTGCCCCTCCCTCCCCATCCAAAGACCTGGGCCTAGAGAGGAAGAAAAAAGGAATCAACAAGGCCCAGCTCTACTGCTCATTCCATGCAGAGAGGCCCACAGGGGAGGTGAGTAAAGGATCCAGCCCCTCCCTCCCTATCCAAAGACCTGGGCCTAGAGAGGAAGAAAAAAGGAATCAACAAGGCCCAGCTCTAGTGCTCATCCCATGCAGAGAGGCCCACAGGGGAGGTGAGTAAAGGATCTTGCCCCTCCCTCCCCATCCAAAGGCCTGGGGCCAGAGAGAAGGACACCTCCGGAGACCCCCGACCACCCCCAGGAGATACCATCCACAACCACCATCACAGCGAGGCCCGAGCCGGCGCCTTTGACCGACTCCATGCGGCCGAAGAGAGGCAAGAGCTGCTGTGTGCATGCAAAGGATAAGTAATCGAACTGAAATAATATAGTTGACTAAACATAGATGGCTTATGGCAACTGACATAGTGACTGTACAAGAAACTGACTTACATAGAGACTTGATATAGTGGACTTTTTCTTTCTCTCTTTCTTTCTTTCCCTTTCATTAATTAGTTCAACTTTTACTTTGATACTATGTGATAAACTGTGATATTGTGCATGATAATACTTTGTTTTAAAACTGTTTAAACGGTGATAACATGTGTGATGGGAAAAGACTGGCGTAGAGACCGGCAAGGCACGCCACAAAGTCTGCCAAGAGAACCCTATGGACCAAAACAAAAGGCAAAACAAGGGGATGCTCAGCACAGCAGATCTGAAAAGGGGGAGGGATACGAAAGGGGGAGGAGAAATACAGTGTTGCAGGGAACAATACTGCATAGGGACATGGAATGTGAGGTCTATGAATCAAGGAAAACTGGAAGTGGTAAAAAATGAGATGGAAAGAATAAGCATTGACATCTTGGGCATCAGTGAGCTCAAATGGACAGGGATGGGTGAATTCAGCTCTGGAAACCATCATATCTACTACTGCGGGCAAGAAAACCTTAGAAGAAATGGAGTAGCCATAATTGTCAATAAAAGAGTGAGAAAAGCAGTAATGGGATACAATCTCAAAAATGACAGAATGATGTCAGTCAGATTTCAAGGCAAACCTTTCAATGTCACTGTGATCCAAATATACGCACCAACCACTGGTGCAGATGAAGCCACAATGGACCAGTTCTATGAGGACTTACAACACCTCATAGAACAGACACCAAGAAATGATGTCCAAATTATATTAGGAGACTGGAATGCCAAAGTAGGAAATCAAAAAGTGGAGGGAATAACAGGCAAATTTGGTCTTGGAACACAAAATGAAGCAGGGCAAAGATTGATAGAGTTCTGCCAAGAGAACGCACTGGTCATAGCAAACACTCTCTTCCAGCAACACAAGAGGCGACTTTACACATGGACATCACCAGATGGCCAACACCGAAACCAGATTGACTACATACTCTGCAGCCAAAGATGGAGAACCTCCATACAGTCAGCAAAAACAAGACCTGGAGCAGACTGTGGCTCAGATCACAACCTACTGATCGCAAAATTCAGGCTTAGACTAAAGAAAATAGGGAAAACACGGAGACCAGAAAGATATCACCTAGACAGCATCCCTAAAGAATACACGGTGGAGGTGATGAACAGATATAATGGCTTAGACTCGGTAGACAGAGTACCGGAAGAATTATGGACGGAGATGAGGGACATCATGCAGGAAGCAGCAAAGAAAACCATACCAAAAGAAAAGAAGAGTAAGAAAGCAAAGTGGTTGTCTGATGAGGCTCTTAAAATAGCAGAGGAAAGAAGGAACGCAAAAGTCAAAGGAGAAAGGAAAAACTACAACCATTTGAACACAGAATTTCAAAGAAAAGCAAGGAGAGATAAGGAAAACTACCTAAAAGAACAGTGCAGAGAAATGGAGGAAAACAACAAAAGAGGCAGAACCAGAGATCTTTTCAAAAAAATTGGGGAAATCAAGGGAACATTTAAAGCAAAAATGACCATGATAAGGGACAAAGACGGAAAGGAGCTAGCTGATGCAGAAGAAATTAAGAAAAGATGGAAAGAGTACACGGAGGAACTTTACAAAAAGGACCTCAACACTCCTGATAATCACAATGATGAAGAAATTGAACTTGAGCCAGACATCCTGGAGAGCGAAGTCATAAAGGCCCTAAAGAGCACTGCAAACAACAAAGCTAGTGGAGATGATGGTATCCCAGTTGAATTTTTCAAAGCGCTAAAAGATGATGGCGTCAAATTACTGCATTCAATATGCCAGCAGATTTGGAAAACAAAACAGTGGCCACAGGATTGGAAAAGATCAGTATACGTCCCGATCCCAAAAAAGGGCAATGCCAAAGAATGTTCAAATTATCGAACAATCGCGCTCATCCCACATGCCAGCAAGGTGATGCTCAAGATAATACAGGACAGACTTCAACAGCATGTGGAGAGAGAATTACCAGAGGTGCAGGCTGGTTTCAGAAGAGGCAGGGGGACTAGAGACCACATCGCCAACATACGCTGGATCATGGAGAAAACAAAGGAATACCAGAAACAAGTTTACTTTTGTTTTATTGACTACACTAAGGCATTTGACTGTGTGGACCACAACAAGATGTGGCAAGTAATTAAAGAGATGGGAATACCAGAGCACCTCATATGCCTCCTGAGAAATCTGTACATGAACCAAGAAGCAACAGTTAGGACAGAACATGGAATAACAGAGTGGTTTGGAATAGGAAAAGGAGTAAGACAAGGCTGCATTTTGTCACCATGCTTATTCAACCTATACACAGAGCACATAATGCGCAGTGCAGGGATGGAGGAATCACAATATGGGATTAAAATCGCTGGGAGAAACATCAATAATCTGAGATATGCAGACGATACCACCCTAATGGCAGAAAGTGAGGAAGACCTAAAGAATCTCTTGATTGGGCTGAAGGAGGAGAGTGCAAAAGCTGGCTTGAGACTCAATATCAAGAAAACCAAGATAATGGCAACAGGCCCCATCAGTTCCTGGAAAATAGACGGGGAAGAAGTAGAAGCAGTGACAGATTTTACTTTCTTAGGATCAAAGATCACTGCAGATGGGGATTGCAGCCATGAAATAAAAAGGCGACTGATTCTTGGGAGACAAGCGATGAGAAACATGGGGAACATAGTGAAAAGCAGAGACATTACATTGCAAACAAAAATTAGAATAGTCAAAGCAATGGTTTTCCCAGTAGTAATGTATGGATGTGAGAGCTGGACAATTAGGAAGGCTGAACGCAGAAGAATAGATGCCTTTGAAATGTGGTGCTGGAGGAGGGTTTTGAGAGTCCCCTGGACAGCGAGGAGAACAAATAGGTCAATCTTAGAAGAAATTAACCCTGACTGCTCATTGGAAGGCCAAATAGTAAAGATGAAGCTAAAATACTTTGGACATCAAATGAGAAGGGAGGATTCACTTGAGAAGGCATTGATGTTGGGAAAGGTGGAGGGCAAAAGAAGAAGGGGGAGGCCAAGGATGAGATGGCTAGATGGTATTATAGACACAATGGGCACAGAGCTGGGAGGGTTGAGGGGGATGGTAGAGGACAGAGGCGCCTGGAGGAAAATGGTCCATGGGGTCGCAAAGGGTCGGAATCGACTGTGCGACTGAACAACAAAAGACTGTAATGTAACTGGTTTCATATATTAGTTGACTATATGAAATGCTATGCAGGCATGGATTGAGTTTGTGTCAGTTTGCAAAACTCAGATTTCTCTGATAAAAGCTGACAGCTCTTAACACTTTTTACCCATTCCAACTGTAGAAAGGGGAAAATCCCCTTTCAATTTCTCTGGCACCAGTAATTAACCCTGCAGTTCTGATTAACTGTAAGCCTAGAGTTTCTTTTTTCTGTCAGATGACATGTGTTTCTGTCATTCAGACCTCACCATTTTGAGAGAAAACAAGAGTAAATGATCAAAGCAGGGGGAGGAGAAGAAACAATAACTGAAGAGCCATCTTTCCAGTTTGGAAACGGGTGGGAAGAATTTTTTACAGTCCAGTGCTAGTCCAGGCAGCAGTTGCTGAGAAACCATCTATTGACATATTGTTTACATTAATTCATATCAAGTGGCCTGCGTTCTTCAGCTCTCTGTTTGCCAGGGGAAACCACAGGCAGTCTTTGTTGAACTGGGGAGGGAGAACTGAAGATCAATGTTATGGTCCGTTAAAGTCTAAGTGACTAACTCTGGACACTGTAAGGTGACGGCTTTGCTCTATGAGGCCTGGTGTGGTGTGATGGCTAAAGTGTCAGATTGGGGTTATGAAGATGAAAGTTTGTTTCCTCAGAGCTACAGAATTCACTAGGACAAGTCGGGGACCAGGTCATGCTCACTCAAACAGTTAAGGGGGCCAGACCATACTTGTCAAGTATCCCATATTGGCCGGGATTTCCCATTTTTCTGTGCTCATTCCTCCCCTTTCCCGCCGCCATCCCGTATTTGAACAGCGGGGAAAGGGATTACTGTGCATGCGCAGCCACCGTGCGCATGTGCAAACGGGTTACTGAGCGTGCACAGCCATGGTGCACATGTGCAAATGGGTTACTGAGCATGCACGTCCATGCATGCGCAGTAATTTCCCATATTTTGCGGAGCCATGCTTGACGGGTATGGGCCAGACTAGTTTCTCTCACACCATTTATGGCTGTCATAAACTGCATTTATAAAGGTCATAAATGAGTCTGTGGCTGATTCCGCCAGAGGTGGCAGTGACTAGAGTGAGGGTGGTGGCCAGATTATTTGGTGCTGAGAGCTGGATTCGGCCCACAGGCCATAGGTTGAGAATCCCTGCACTAGGAGATCTTGGGCCAGTCACTCTTTCACAAAAAGGCTTAGGTTTGTTCTGAGGATAAAGAGAGGCAAGATGCCACCTTCAACTCATGAGAGAAAAGCAGGATATGCAACCAGAGGTGGGCTCCAAAAAAAAATTGCTACCACACTGTGGGTGTGGTGTTGTGGGTGTGGCCAGGGGAAAAGTCCTGTGTTGCACCTGAATTAGGACTATTTTATTTCAAAACTTGGATGAGCAGGGCCAGCCAGAATTTTTGCTACTGGTCTTGGCGAACTGGTGCGAACCTGCTGATGCCCTCCACTGAATGCAACTAATTAACTAACCATACATTACTCAGCTCTTGTCATTAGAATAGAGAATCCTTAACTACTGAAAACATCTGACTGCCACATCAGGAGGCTTTCACACCGTTCATGTTTTGCAAATCAGATTTTAGTTTGTTGATTGGAAAGGAAGCACAAGCTTTGTTTGCAAGTATGATTGCTCAGCCATGCAGGTCTGCCTGAATAATACCTATGAAACATCAACAGATGTGAGTTTCTAATGCCAAGCCACCCATAATATACAATCCATATTTGGAAGGAAGACATAATTTATCCTCATCAAGAAGGCATGGAATCTCTCCATCCTTCTCCCCATCAAGGATCAGAGTATATAAACACAAATTGTATTCATCCAGTGCCAAGCAACTGAATTCCTCCCACTGATATAATGTAACACTGCAACGCCCAAGCAGCCTAATTCAGCATTCTTACTGCTACAGATTCCTGTAGGCTTTTTTTGTAAGGGGCACTAGCACAATTCCTTCCTTATCTTCTTGCTTTTTTCAGAAACAAAAATAGATGACAGGAAAGGCTGAAGCATACCAGAACCTACACTCTTGAAATGGCAAATAAGCTGTTGCATGCGATATGAATAGTGCTACCTGAAACAAATTATTTGTGGCTAAGCATGCCATGGTCAAACCCTTTCCCAACCTATGAATAGTTGTTTCCTCATTGAGTGTATGCCAAGAAAAATAAAGCAAGATTGTTTGCCAGTCAGATTACTTGACCTTAGACACAAACAAAACAAATATACAGTATTTCAGCTTTAACTTATGAAGCACCATTGTCCAACATCCCAAGATAATTGGGAATTCAACAACTGCCATCAGCTTCATTGTTTTTGTCTTCTTTCTTTTTTGGTATTTTATATATTTTTAAATTTGTGTATGTTTAGGTGAGTTGGTGGGGTTTTTATTTTTTTGTAAGCTATTTTTTATGGTGGTAGTGGGGTTGTTTTGGGCCCTGCGGAGAGGTGGAGGCAGGGAAGGGAGGAGGTGGAAGCGTTGCATCGCCCTTTCCCTGCCTTGCTGGGTTTTTGGTTTTTTAACAGCCGAGGGGAGCTTTTCCCATCGCTGTTTTGACAGCAGCTCTGGACACAGTGAGGGAAGGAGGTGAGATTTCCCCATCGCTGCTTCAAGAGCTGCTCTTGAAACAGCGATGGGGATAAGGGGAGCTGACAGTCAGGCCGCACTTCGTCTGGGTACGTGCATCCCAGGATGAAGAACGGCCTGACTGTCGGCTTCCCTTTTTCCCATCACTGTGTCGAGAGCAGCACTCAACACAGCGATGAGTGGAGGAGTGCTTTCCCCATTGCTGTTTCAAGAGCAGCTCTCCACACAGCAATGGGGAAAAGGGGAGCTGACAGTCAGGCTGCACTTTGTCCGGGAATGCGCATTCCTGGACAAAGTGCAGTCTGACTGTCAGCTCCCGGTAGGTCAGCCGGAGGAGAAGGAGGCCAAGAGGAGAGACCCACAACACGAAGGGTCTCTCCGGTGGCCTTAAAAAGCCACCTCACCGCTATTTACCTTTGTGTTGATGGTCTTTCCTCTCAGCCTCCTTCTCCCAAGGCTGACCTCCTTCTTTCAGTGGGGTAGCAGAGAGGAAGGGGAGCACCTCTTATCCCCGTGGCCCTGGGGATGAAGGCTGCTGCCGGCCTCACCGCAGCTTCGGCGGGGTTGCGGGGAGGAGGGGAAGCCCCTCTTCTACCCACAGCCCCGGGGCAAAGGCCCACGGCAGCTTCATTGCGGTTTCTGTGGGGAGGATTGGGAAGGGCGCAGGCGCACAAGGTTTTTTTCTTTTGCACGCGCCAGCTGTCCTGCCTCCTCTGTGCTTGCATCCTAATGTCTAATTGGCTGTGGCATGCCGCGGCACAGAGGACGCTGGGGACTGGGCGTTTTCTGATCATGGGCCATTGGCCCCACTCTCAGCTTCTGGACCCTTGCGGGGATGACGTCTGGGAGGTAAGGTAAGTGTACTTGTCTCATTACGGGATAGTATGGAGGGATGTAGACATGCATGCCCGACACGCATGGCTACATCCCATTTGTATAGGTATAGATTGTTGTAAACTGTCCAGGATAATAATTAGTCATTAAATGGGTAGTATATTATAAATAAATAAATAAATAAATAAATAAATAAATAAATAAATAAATAAATAAATAGTATTCTTTATTAGTTTTCTATAAAATGCTTTTTTGATATGCAAAAACGTTTTCACCTCCTATATTTGCACAAGAGCAAACCTTTGAACTTTTAAATAATCACACTTGGAACATGCATTTAGTCACAGAACAGCCACTACAATTTAAAAAACCATGTTTTTGACATGCATTGAGTTGCCCTATCTCATACTGACTCGTTTAAATAATACAGTTGCATATTATTCCTGTTTTTCCTTTCAGTTTGTTGGTTTGGGAATAACTACATTGCAGGCGCACCCCCAAATAAAGGACTCAGACACCAATGAAAGTGGATAACGGCATTGGGCCACATTTATTGATTCATGCCCTAGTCCGAATTATAAATTTCTATTGGTAATTGACCAATCATAATTCTTAAGGCAAGCAGGCCGAAGTAACACTGGTAAGGTACCACCCAAAATTGCCAACGGCAATTGCTACAATGTATCCATTTGTATCAATTTGTTTGTTGACCACAAACAAATTGTTGACCGTAGTCAATATCTAACTAATGACCCCACCCTCTGACGCTTATCCGTAAAATCACGGGGTGATGCATGCTGTCTAGCTATAGCCATCACCCCGTCGCCTAGTTCGTCGTTGACCGGACAACGTTTAACCAATTTATGCCTGTCTAGTGTTGTCCAGTCAATTGCGAACTTGCCGGATACCTGTGGGTCATAATGTTTACCTTACCAGTGCTACCCGCCACACGGAGGGGCTTCAAAGAAGGCTCGACGCCCCCCCCAGACCGTCAGCTTGGTCAACAGACCTGCTCGCCAATCACCCAACAGGAGGTCCATACCTCCTCGCGACAGATGGACCCCATCCCCTGCATACAAGTCATAACTTTGGAGGCTAATAGCGGGGTGACGACTGACCCTCCCCCAAGCCCTGTCGACAAGGAAACGCGCCACTGCCCTATTCACCATGCGTCTAGCGCGGTCAAGGGCCAGGAGGTCAACACCCCCTCTGTAGGAATGGCGCGGGACCATGTCTGACCAAACAAGGGTTGTGGCGGGCCAGACGTAATGCAGGTAGGCGAGGTCCTCGCAAATCGCATGCTTCAGCGACAAGCCGGTGACCTGGCCCAAATCATTGCCCCCCAGGTGTATGATCAGAATGTCAGGCGGGTCAGCATTCTGGCCTGAAAAAAGGAAAGGCAGCAGCTCCCGCCATAACATCCCGGGCTTACCATGCCATGTGAGACTTGCGTATGCACCCAGTCCCAGTCGGGGTCCCCACTCTGTCGCCGCAGCATAACGCGCTGCCCTGTGCACGTAGCTATGGCCCACCAGCCATACTGTCACCGGTGTAATACGACACCCCGGGTCTGCAAAGGAAAAATGAGGGAAAGTAGGTAAGGTGACTGGGTTGGTACTCATGGCGGGAGTGGGCGCACATAAAACTGAAAACATTGCGAACCCCACCGTCCCATGCTACGTATGTCAGCCCCTGAGTACCCAAAAGCAGCTGCGGTTGAGGCCGCCCCTATACGGAATGAATGAGTGCCATAGCGGGCGCCTGGGAGGCCCACACTGGCCAGCGCTTTGGCCGTCACCTTCCAAAATTGAAATTTAGTAAGGGAAGACCCATCTTGGTGACAGAAAAACGGGCCATGGTGCGTGCCACGCAGTGCCAGGAATTCCTGTAGGGCACCAACCGGACAGATGTCTGCCAAAGAACACCGTAGCAGTCGCACACCACTGCCGACGCCATGCTGATCGGTCTTAGAGGAACGTATCCTCAACTGAGCCCAGTCTTTGGCAACACAGACATCCTCGAGTTCCATGCCCTACGACTTGCATCCGCCTTAGACAGCATCACAAGCTCGCTGATGCGGAGCGCTCCAAAAAATGCCACCGTTGTGGCTGCATGGAACAGGGCTGCCTCATATGCATCAAAACAGAGGCAAGGCCAGCCCCGGGCCAACTGGGTAAGGACCCCTGGGGAAATCGGGTGGCGGTCGTCCGGGCAACGCCCGCGCTCGCGCACCCACCCCTCCAAAACATGTCTCACACGGAAGTCAGAGGTGCTGTCCACATGACCCCCCACCTTGGCCATAAAAGCCAACGCTGAAAGCTTAGATGCTATGGTGCGAGGTGCAAGGCCCTGAGAATGCAGGTAAACCATGAACCGCAGAACATGGGTTACCGGGATCGGCCAGGTTCCTGGCAATTGAAATTGAGTACAGAATGCCCCGAAAGAATTAATTGTGTGGTGATACGCCTTACGGGTGCGTGGCGCTAGCGACAGGCCAATCGCCCGGTTCACCTCTCCTTGCCAATGGTCCATATCTCCTCCGGGAGTGGCGAGGGAAATTCCTCCGCATCCGGGGCCAAGGCACGGAACCGGGAGATCTGTAGGCGGGACAAAGCGTCAGCAATATCATTATTAACCCCTGGGACATGCCTGGCCCTGAACAGTACGTTGAGGCGCAGGCTGCGCAACACAAATTGGCGCACTAGGTCCATAACCCTGGGCGATTTGGAAGTCTGTGCATTTACAATGTGGACCACAGCCGCATTGTCACACCAGAAATGCACGACCGAGTTGGACCACTCCTGGCCCCATAGCATCAAAGCTCCCAGGATAGGGAAAAATTCCAGATATGTGAGATCACGCAGGCGACCCGTGCCTGCCCAGGCCGGTGGCCACCCACCATAGGCCCACTTCCCATTGAAGTACATCCCATAACCGAGGGATCCCGAGGCATCAGACTGAATCTGAAATTGAGGGGAAGCCAGGAGGTCATGCCTCCAAAATGAGACCCCATTGAACTCCCTTAGGAACTGTAACCAGACAAGCATGTCTGCCCTGATACCCCGGGTAAGCCTAACCCTATGGTGAGGCCTGGATAATCCTGGATAAGCCCTGCCCGGTGCGACCACTCTGCAGGCGAAATTAAGGTGACCATGCAGCACCTGCAGTTCTCTCAGTGATGCCTTGCGCTTGGCCAACAAGTCCGAGATAAGGGCCACTATCCTTGACACCTTATCCCGCGGTAACCTAGACGCCTGCGCTATCGTGTCAATCTCCACCCCCAGGAATACTAGCTGTGTAGATGGGCCCTCGGTCTTTTCGGGCGCTAAAGGGACACCGAGTTCCTCCATTAGCGTCTGAAATGTGTTGAGGAGACGTGTACACGTGTCCCAGCCCCGTTCACCCCCGAATAAAAAGTCATCCAGGTAATGGGCTACAGACCGGGACCCTGACCTGCGGACGAAAGCCCACTCTAGGAAGGTACTGAAACGCTCGAAAGCCGAGCATGATATGGAACAGCCAAAAGGCATGGCCTTATCAAAATAATATTCGCCCCGAAATTTGAAACCCAGCAATTCAAAGTCACCCGGGTGCACTGGCAAGAGGCGAAAAGCCGACTTAATGTCGCACTTAGCCAGCAGCGCACCCGGGCCACATGAGCGCACCATGCGCAGCGCGTGGTCAAAAGATGTATACCTGACTGAGCAAAGGTCGTCAGGGATAGCATCGTTGACCGATCGGCCGGCTGGGTAGGACAAGTGATGGATAAGGCGAAACTCGCCTGGAGACTTCTTGGGAACCAAGCCCAGGGGCGACACCTTAAGGTTAGTGAACGGGGGTGCAGGGAAAGGGCCAGCGACCCTGCCCGCATTGACCTCCTTATTGATGCTGGCGGCGGCCACCTCCTCCCTCCCCCTAAGGGACAAAAGGTTGGGGGCATCCTGAGGGGACCTATCACCCATGAAAGGAATACGGAACCCCTGCCTAAAGCCCTGAAGGAGATAATCTGCATTCTCCCCCTTCGGGTACAATGCGAGCCAACGCTCCAACATGTCCACATTAATTGGGGAGGGAGCCTTTCGGTGAACCAGCTCCATCTGCGGCAGTCTTGCCAGCCCACTGTCCGCCCCTCCCTCTGCCCCGCGTCCCTCCAGGCCGGGGAAAGGCAGAGGCTGCATGGGGGCCCGCACAGGTGGGACACTCATGTCTGTACTTGCAATTCTTCTTATTGCATGAACCATTAGACGAGAAAGTCCAGCACAGCAGGCGGGCAGGAACCCCCTGCCCCGCCACTTGGCGGGGAACCTGTGCTGGAGCCACTCGCTGGACCGCATGTCCACAATGGTATCTTTCCCCTGGCGCGGGGCGCGTGGGCGTCATGTACAGAAGCCAAAGCCTCTGGCATGGCTCATCCCACCTCATCTCAGGGTGCAGGGGAATTCGCATACGGAATTCCTTGTCATAAGCCAACCACGACGGGCCCGGAAAATCAACCATCGCCCGATAGATGTTGTCCAAATACTGGACCATCGGAATTGCCAAATCCGACCGGGCCCTCAGGTACACCGCCATGTAGATGAGGTAAGCCGGCAGCCAGTTGGCCCACGTTCGTGGTGGCTTGCGACGACGTGCCTGTTCCTTATCCTTCTCATCCTGCCCCTCCCTCTCTTCCTTGGTGGGCTCCCTGTTTAGGAGTGAGAAGATATCTACATACTCCCCTCGCCATATTTTCTCTCTGGTGGCCTGTGCCAAGTGGTCACCCAGTGGCAAGGAATAGCCCGCTGTCGGCAAGGCCGAGACAGGCACAGCAGAAACTGCGGGCATCTGGAAAGGGGCTTGGACTAGCCCAGCCACCCCCAAAACATTCCCCACAGGGTAGGAAATGCTCCCCACCCCGGGGCCCTGGGTGGTGGTTGACGTCGCCTGGTGGTGCGTCAGCGGCTGTACCGCCGCACCACCCATGCGAGGCCAAGGCCATTGGAAAGCCCCCCCCAACGTAGCCACATGTGTAGGTGCACTAGTTTGTACCGCATACTCAGGTGCACTAGTTTGTACCGCCCCCACCGGGGGTTCCGGCCCACTGGGGGCGTCGGAGCTCACGACCGCCGTAGAGCTCGTCGCCGGGGCCTGACCCGCGCTGGCCTGTTGGTTGGGGAGCTGCGAGGCAGTGGCCGAAGTCGCGCCACGCGCTTCAAGCTGCTCGACCCGTCCCGTCACCTGCCGCTGCCCAGCAGACGACGCGTCAAAGTGAACCCCAAAAGAAGCCCCAGCATGGCTGGCCCGAGCAAGGGAAGCCTCGAGTGCCGCCACGCGGGCCAGTAAGGCCTCCACACTGGCGTGGGGCCACGGGCCAGCCGGCCCGCCCATTACGGGCGTGGGTACAGGTCCTTGCACCCCGGGGCCCGAATATGGCCATGACCCCACCCCCAGGCCCGGTAGGGCCGACGTAGGCACCTGCCAAGGGAGGGGACCACACCACCCCCCAAGGCTGGAAGGCCCTGGAGTGAGCTGCGCCCCGATAGAGGGAGGCCCAGTAGAATGGGCACCAGGAGCGGCGTCCGCCGCTTGCGGGCCGCGGGCCGCAGCCCATGCTGGACCCCTATTCGGGTCCCCGGCCTCCGGCCAGGGGGTAATAGACCCCATCCCACCGGTCCCGGTGGGTGCCGGCAAAGGCGGCTGGTGGGGAGGCGCAGCCGCGGTCCTCCGACCCGGATTGCGCCTCCGAACCGCCCGAGCCGCGCTCGCGGCCGCCTTCTTCTTCGAAAGCATCTCAGTCGGACCTAAGGGAAGCCGAAAAGAGGAAGGTCAGCAGCCAAAAGGCTTCCCAATCAAGGTAAAAGCGACGGAGTAAGAGGGAAAAACTTCTCCGCTCCGTCGCTTCGCAAAATGGCAGCTCGGCTGCCTCATGGCCACCCCTTTTATAAGGGAGCTGGCCACGCCCCTAACTACCCGGATGCCTTCGTCCTGTGGGGGGGCCCTGCAAAGAGCGCGGCGGCCATTTTGGCGCCGCGCTTGCATTCTTTTAACAGGTTCTTTAATCAAGAGACATTCACAGTGCGTGGAGACGTGATGTGTTAGGGTCTGGCCTGAGAAAATCCTAGCTATCATGGAAATCCTCCTCCTTCTTTCCTGCCCCCACAGGGTATTTTGATTGGGGATTGATCATTACATATATACAATCCAAGTCATGTTGTAGGAACAGTCAAAATATAAAACATAATTTAAAACAAAAAACAACTCCTCTGACATAAAGATGATTCCTATGAGAAAAAGCAACCAAGGCATGACTGAAAACTGTCCGGTGGCTATGAAATGAAGGAGATTAGTGTGAGAAAAATGGGTTGTGTAAATCTCTTCATTTACTAGTCGACATGTTCCATTCCCACACTGAAGATGCTGTTGAAGTAACAACAGTTAAAAATGATAACAGAAGCCAGAGCACCATTGTCTATTAATATGAACTGCTCTCTGATTGAGACTGCCTGCTCAGCTTTATACATTTCATCATAAAGCCAAGGAATCTGTGACCCTCCAGATGTGATTAAACTGTATTTCAGCCTCAGACAGACAGCCTCCTGCATGGTGAGAGATTGTGGGAGGGCCACAGACTGCCAGCTTCAGAGACTACCATTTAGCTTGGGACTCAATTCAAGGTTCTAGATTCCATGTTCTGTTTGGGACCAAAATGTAGAATATTTCATAGTTGCATTAGGAGAAGGTAACAGTTTAGTAAACTGAACTGATGTACTAGGAACAACTCAGGATGCTTGTGGTAAAGAATAAAGTTAACAACAACAACAACAACAACAACAACAACAACAACAATAATAATAATAATAATAATAATAATAATAATAATAATAATAATAATAATAATAATAATAATAATAATAATAATAATAATAATAATAATAATAATAATAATAATAATAATAATAATAATAATAATAATAATAATAATAATAATAATAATAATAATAATAATAATAATAAACAACTTTAATTTATATACCGCGCTACTCGCCCGAAGGCAACTCAGAGCGGTTTACATTGGTGCATGCTGTGCAGACAGCAGCAAACATAAACAAGAAAAATACAATATAAAATATATAAAAAGTGTCAAAACATAATTAAAGTTACAATCAAAAGAAAGCAGTGATAAAATAGAAACAAAGACAAGATACAAACAATAAAGCCCAGCCAGGATAAAAGGTAAAGGGTCCTCAGTTACGTCAAAAGGTCCTCAAGTGGCTTCAACCCCCTCTCCCCCCCCCCCCGGGGTAAAAGTTATGTTCAATGCTCCAAGAAATAAGTTAAGGGCACTTCATTCTGCTGCCCTCTGCTTTGTTGCGGATTCAGACAAGTGAATGGGAGGAGTGTATACTTTATAGGACAAAGCCACAGGCTTGCAGCATTCAGATTTTCAAAACAACAAAAAGTAACTACATCAGTTACTTTTGAGAAATCAGACAATTACATTTCAATGTAACCAAAATAGCAATGATCTAGCTTTGAAGCTTTAGCTAATTACTTTTCAAAACATATTTCCCAGTTGTGGTGTGAAAGGCTGATAAAGAACATCTTGATCTTGCCTCTAAGAAAGTAATGTGCTTTACAGTAGAGTTAAGCATATTTATTGAGCAAAGACAGTTGCACATAGCAAAAGGGGGGAGGGAGGGGAGAGCAACCACAGATGTTCTTCAACAAGTTTTCCCACAGAATAGAAATGCACACACACAATAATGTGTGTGTGTGTTTCTGGGGATTTCTTTTCTCCTTTGAAACCGGCAGAACATGTGTCAAGAAAGGAATGTGTATGGAGAGTGAATATTTACTTGTAGAGGTACTACTATTGTTTGCAGAGAGTTGCAAAATTGTCACTTAAAGCCAGGGGTTCTCAGGCTTCAACCCTAGAAAAAGTGATAATTGTATAAAACATGATTGTGCCCGTGGACAGGTGCTACTGTAAGGCATATTTTCTTTTGCCGCTCAAGTCCCATTTATATCTGTAGTTTTGATATCAATGTGGAGTTTGAAACCATACCAATTTATTTTTCTGGATGAACAAAGGCTTACTGAAAACAGTCCTCCCTTTGCCACACTATTTCCAAGTTTATGGAGCAGAACAGTCATGCTTAACCACAGCTTACAGGGGCCAAACCCAAGCTGAATGTATTAATATGTATTAGAGGAATGTATGGTTTTTTAAAAACTTCCCAAGGGTGTAATGACAGCTGCTGTCAGAAGCCAATCAGAATATCAAGAAAGAAAAGAGGAGAATTTTGAATCTGTAATAGGGAGTGAATGGGTTGGAAATTAATGAGGAGTGCTTTTTTGCCTCAGTTGTTCATGTGGGTGGAATTACTGTGGGCTGCTGTGAATTTCTTTGATCCTTTCTTTTTCTGCATTATTGTTGTTTGCGGCTTTTATACTGTACTCAAAGAAGAGAAAACAAGAGAAAACATCAAATTGTATGGCGGGAGAGAGAAATCTCATCTTCCCATATTCTCATAATTTTGGGGTTTAGTGTTGGTTTTGATTGTACTTGTTTGCCTTTATTTGATTGCTTACTTTTTGGGGTATCTGGGAGAGGGGACTGTATGTGTTTCTTTTATTTGCTATTTTTTCCTCTGTGTGTATGTGTCACTTTCCCTGATTGATTTTTATAAAATTGTTATTTGGTTAATTTGCTGCATATTTATTCTGCTAAATAAATAAATTTTAGCGCTCTGGGGAGACTATTTGCTTCTGTACCGGAGAAGCAGTTGGAAATTGGGCAGTCAGGTTCACATGATTTTCCATTATGACTGTGCCATGGCACCACTAGGCTGTGTGGGTGGTGGTTACCTATTGTACTGTTGTCTGCTTTTGCAGTAGATTGATTGTCTGTTTCCTTGCCCTTCTGCTTCTCTTTTGAGTAGTTTTAAAGTGTTCTTAAGGGTTTCTGAAGTGCCAAAAAAAGAATGACCTTTTAAAAAACAGAAATGGCCTGGTAGATGAAAAAAAATAAGCCAAAGGGGGCACCCCTCCAAGAACTGACAATACAACATCTTTTTTTGCTGTACACATCCTTAAAGTAACAGATCAGTTGATTTAGAGGATCCATTTTTCTTGACTGTGAAAGAAGTTCTGCACACACCACCCTTAAAAGCAAGCAACAACAACAATGCAGAAAAAGAAAAGAACATAGCAATTCACAACAGCACACAGTAATTTTACTCACAAGGAACAATATAAAAAAGGACTGTCTTCAAAGCTTTGTAAAACATATTTTCTTCACCAACTAAAGTCAAATTCTGATTTGTCTTCTCTGTCCAGTCTTCTTTACCTATAGAGATTTAAAGTGTGATCCTGACATGCCATCAGAAGTAAGTCTGTTGGTTTCATTAAATCTTAACTCTAGGGAAAATGGGAAATTGACTGCAGCCATAATTGTCTAATCTCCTCAACACATTTTACACTAACAGGAGCATACATTTAACATTCAGGGGATTGAAGCCCAAGGCATGTAAACTTCCAAGCCTTTTAAACATTTTAGCAAAGCTATCAGGGTTGTCTTTTTTTCTTTTGCATGTTTTCTTCCCCCCTCTAAAAGATCACCAATATAATAATTTACATTACTTTTTAAAAACTTTCACACAATCAGTCTTGTCACACTATAGTTTGTTACAATTTGGATTTATTCTTCATTTAATTTGAATCTATTGGTATAGGTTTGTTCTCCATTTAATTCAAATCTATTGGTATAGGTTATACTGTCACCAGAGGGAAAAATGATTAGATGAATTTTTTTTATAAATTGTATTGTTTGTAGATAGTTGAGGTTTTTTCATATTTTCTTTTTGATGGTTGTATTGTTTTAGGACTGCAGTGGCTCAGGTGCCTAAGAGATGCTGACTGGGAGGTGGAAGGTCAGCAGTTCGATTCCCAAGTACTGCAGGACGGAATGAGCTCCCGTCTTTGTCCCAGCTCCTGCCAACCTAGCAGTTCGAAAGCAAGAAATTGCAAGTAGATAAATAGGGACCACTTTGGTGGGAAGGAAACTGTTCTGTGTCCTCCAGTGTCTAGTCATGCCTGCCACACGACCACGGAAATGTCTGCAGAAGCAGAGATGAGCACTGAACCCTAGAGTCGGATACGACTGGCTTTCAAGCAATGGAAACCTTTACCTTTATCTTACTATTATGTTGTTTATGGACTTTTGTAAATTGAAAGGAGCAGTGGAATGCAATAAACAGGCAGTAAATAAATAAATAAATGAGTGAGTGAGAGTGGGTGAGTGAGTGAGCGATCAAGCCTCCCCTATTCTAAAACTTAGAAGCTATTTTACTTAATAGATTTGCTCTAAGCTCATGACACTACCAAGCATAAATCATTTAAATAGGTGTGGAGAAAATTTTAGCTCCTGAATGATTATTCAAGAAAAGCTATATTCCTGGGCCTTGTATTCAACAACATTTTAATTAATGACTTGGATGAGGTTAATGCTTATCACACTCACAGATGGTACAAAATTAGATGGAATTGGCAATACGTTGGAAGACAGAAAGAAAATTCAAAAGGCTCTTGATAGGTTTGAGCACTGGGCTGAAAATAATAGAATGAAATTCAACAGGAATACTGTAAATGCAAATTTCTACACTCAGGGAAACAAACCAACACACACACTCTGTTACAAGATGGGAGATAAGAAAAATCTTGGAATTGTAGATCACAAGCTGAATTTGAGCCAATTGTGCAGTGTGGCTACAAAAATGGTAAATGCTGTTTTAGGCTGCATTAAGAGAGATGAAGTCTCCAAATCTTGTGAAGTATTAGTTCTCCTCTATTCAGCTCTGGCTGGGCCTCATGCTGAGTACTGTGTCCACCTCTGGGCACCACACTTTAAGATGGATGCCGACAAACTGGAAATATATATATATATATATATATATATATATATATATATATATATATATATATATATATATATATATATATATATATATATATATATATATATATATATATATATATATATATATATATATATATATATATATATATATATATATATATATATATATATATATATATATATATATATATATATATATATATTTAGGAGGGGCAACAATGTCACACACATACATATAACATTGCCATTCCTGGGTGGGTTTGAGAGTAGCTCAGGAGGGTCCTTCCCCCGGCCCCCCTCTGTTCAGAGGCTTTGAAACCAATCCCTATGAGGAAAGACTGAAAGAACTAGGCATGTTTAGCTTCAGAAAAGAATACTAAGGGTAGATATGATAGTACTGTACTTTCCAAACACTTGAAAGGTTAGCATACAGAGAAAGTTGAAAGGTTGTCATATAGAATCTTCTTAGGACATGGAATAATGGGCTCAAATCACAGGAAGCCAAATATTTATTTATTTATTATTTCGATTTCTATACCGCCCAATTCAGGGCGGTTCTCAATCATAATAAAAACATGATTAAAAACTGCTTAAAAAACTATCCTCCCCCTAAAAAGGGGCGCAGTTGAAAATCAGAAAAAAAACCTTTCGGTTAGAGCAGTATGACAATGGAATCAACTATCTCTGGAAGTGGTGAGTGTTCAAATGCTAGAGTCATTCAGGAGAAAACTAGACAACCATCTGTCACCTATGCTTTGATTTGGATGCCCTCATTGAGCAGGGGGTTGGACTCAATGGCCTTACAATCCCCTTGCAACTCCATCACTCTATGAGTATCTCCTGCATCTCCCCATACTGCTTTAGCCATCAGAATTACCATTCACCCATAAACCTAGAATATAGTGGGAAAGGTCCTCAGTTTTGCTAACCAGTGGAGATTGGAAGTAACCCACAGACTAACAGGGCTACCACTTCAAACTAGAATAAGTTCAGAGGAGGGCAACGAGTTACTCTAACGAACCCCCTTCTGCATTACGTATTCACATCACAACTGTATTTATGACACTGCAGTTTCACTTTGTAATCGGTTTAATTAAAAAATAATTGTGACAAATAATTGCCATCTCACCACCTTAGGTGCCCCCCCAAGAAAAAGCAACCCAAAAGCAACTGTTTAAACTCTTCCTGAGCAAAGTCAAAATGTAAGCCACCTACTTGTGTCCACCAGGGAACTTTAATCGAATCGGACACCCTTCAAAGAAACCTTCCACAGCCCCCCTTTCCCCAACACGTCCCAAACTACCATGACGCTCAGTTAACGGGGGACTCTTCATGGCGGGACGGAATGGTATATTTCTCAGCATCGCCGGTGGGTGACTCACGGATCGACACCCACCACCACCGCAAAAAAACCCAGACTCGAATCCCGCAGTCTCTGTCAATCGCGGCCTCCCTCCCTCGCTTGCACACCAGAGTTAGGAAGACATCTCTTTGTTTGGGAGTGTGGGTGTGTGACACGGATCGGCTTCCCTGTAGGGATGCAGACATCCCTGGGTCGTGGGGATGGGGATCAGAAGGGCGGACTTCCTGATCTGCAGATTTATTTATTTATGGGGGGGGGGTCTTAGCCTCTTCCCCCCGCCCCCTCCTGCGCTCAGGGATCCAGCGCCACTGGTCCCGGGGCGCCCTTGTGGCTTTGATGCCAGAGCAGAGCAAAGCAATCACACTTCTATACCGCCCCATGGCGTTTGGTGCACTCTTTGGGCGGATCACAAGCTAATTAGCAATTTGCCCCCCAACATGCTGGGTCCTTATTTTTACTGTCCTCGGGAGGATGGAAGGCTGAGTCAACCTTGAGCCCTGGTGAGGATCGAACGCACAAACCTTTTGGCTGCAGTACAGCAGTTTAACCACTGTGCCGCCACCAAGGGTTTGTTGCCAAACAGCTCCTTCCTCTCTCCTGCCCGGACTCTGCCGCGGGGGCCTCCGAGCCGCCTCTCTCGCGCTCTTTCCTGCGATCCGCTAGCCTGTTGAGCAAGTCTTGCCGGCCCGGGGGTGGCGGGGAGACGGCTGTTAGGGTGAGACACAGGACGGAAGGTTCCGCATTTCCCCCCTGAGGCTTTCCTCTGAGCGCCAGAATAGCCTGTCAGTGCGAAGACTGCCAGCCCCCCCACCCACCCCCCCGCGATCCACAACTTAGGCGTGCTCCTCTCCCACCCACCCCCATTTTGTTTCCTTTTTACCTTTCGCTTGGCTTCACAGCAACCCATCTTGCTCCCCTTGCAGCCCATCTCTCTTGCAGCCCATCTGCCGGTGGGGGGCCCACCCGGCCGGGGCGCGATCCCGTGGAGTCAAGAGGAGCTGCTGCGGTGGCCGCCTCCTCTCCCCCGGCGGGACCGGGAGCTCTCCTCTTCCTCCTCCTCCTCCTCCTCCTCCTCCTCCATCCCGCGCGCGCGCTGCCTCCTGCCTCCTCCAAGACCCTCCCCGGCGCTCGGCTCGCGCAACCTGGCTGGAAACAGCCCACTTGAACTTTCTGCCTAGGCAGGGGCGCGCCGTAAGTCTCCGAAGAGGCGCCCCTGGCGAAACTCCCTTCCCTCCTTTCGGTTTTGTGTGTGGTGGTGTGCGCTTTTTTTTTTTTAAACTCCAGCCGGCGAATGGTGATTTCGGCCTGAGCGTTGTTGATGAGGCCAGCAGAGGGAGCCAGAGAAGATCGAGCAACTAAAGAGCCCCTTTGCCCCTAAAAGGCTCTCACGTTGACCTGGGCAGGCAGGGCGCCTTCTTTGACCTGGAATCCAGCGGACTCAAACCTCATCCAGCGTTGGGCTCCAAAAAAATTTGCTACCACGCTGTGGGCGTGGTATGGTGGCCGTGGCCAGGGGGAAAGCCACGCACTGCACCCAAATAGTTGTTGTTCAGTTGCACAGTATTCCGACTCTTTGCGACCATACCTGTCAACCACAGCTCCAGCCAATCCGGGACCTGCGCAGAACGGTTCTGCGCAGGTCGCCTTCTACGCATGCGTAGAAGGGTTTTACGCATGCGTAGAAGGCGACCTGCGCAGAAGGGCTGCGCAGTACCTCCTTTCCCCCGCTGCCAAATTACGGGGTTTCAGCAGCGCGGGGCGGGAAATGGCACAAATTGGCGCCGAAAACCGGGAAATCCCAGCCAATCCGGGAAGGTTGACAGGTATGTTTGTGACCCCATGGACCATCGCTCTCCAGGCACCCCTGTCCTCCACCATCCTCCTTGGATGGTGAAACCCAAATTAGGATTACTTTATTTCAAAACTTGGATGGGCTGGGAGAGCCAGAATTTCTGCAACTGGTTCTGTCTAACAGGTACGAACCTGCTGATGCCTGCCACTGGCCTCATCAGATGCGCGGAGTGAAGCTTCAAAGGTCGTGTTTCTACTCAGAGGAAGGGAAAGGAAGCAGCAATATTTCTTCTTCTTCAGGTGCCATATCCGTTCCGGATATTGATTACCATCATGGTGATAGTCTTCCTGTTCTTAACTCCTTGGAAGAGTTCTTCCAAGGACATGCCACACCAGTCTCTCAGGTTCTTCAGCCATGAAGTCTGTCTACATCCAGGGCCTCTCTTCCCAGGGATCTTTCCTTGCAGAGCAAGTTGGACTATTCTATATTTTATGTTGTTCCTCATGATATGGCCCAGGTATTGGAGCTTTCTTTGCTTGATGGTCTTAAAGAGTTCTTGTTCTTTATCCATTCAGTGCAATACTTCTACATTAGTCACATGGTCAACCCATGATATCCTTAGAAGCCATCTATAGATACACATTTCAAAAGCTTCAATTTTCTTTTCAGATGCTTTGTCAGTGTCCAGGCTTCAACTCCATATAGCAATACTAGGAATTTTATCTGGCCAGGTTATTTTTGTCTGGCCAGATTATCCTGCTGTGGTAATAGAGTAGACCCTACTGCTAGGGACTCAACACTGAGAGTGAGGTGACAGTTAATTAACCTGGCCACCCTCAGGACTAGTGGCCTTCGGCAGCAAAATCCACAGGGAAGGGTGATGGTCCCTAAATGGATTAAATCCCACTTGAATCCATCTTGATGGAGGGCAGCAGCTTCATCAATACTAGCCTGGGGCCAGTGAAGACTCTGTGTACCAAAAGGGCACAGGACCAGAAAGTGGCAGAGCTGGATCAGTGGTATGGGTGTCATGCTGCGATGCAGAAGGTTGGGGAGGATCACTGCATTATTTTGTTACCAGGACAATCTTCATGGCTGAAAGTCAAATTACATGGCCCTTAGTCCCTAGCAGCCCTTCAGTGGACAGAAGATGCTAAGAATCTCTGGGTCAGCCATAAAAGTCTGTACCTGGAACATCAGGAGTATTTATGAAAAAGGAAAGATTTATAACATAGCAACGTTTACATTTTTATAAAAATGCCTCTTCCCTCACCCATCCACTTTTCTATAAAGACACATAACAACAACTGGGATTTACTCTGCAGAAACCTATGTGAAATAAAAAGCATGAGCCTTTCTAAGACACCACAAGACCCTCTTGTGTTTGTATTGCAATAGACTCACATATATTATATCCCAAACCCATCCACCACCCCAGGAAATTTTTGAGCAGCTCCAACTCCCCTAAATGTTTCTTCTTGTGGATATTGTGGAAGTGATGGGGCCAGGTTGGAACAGAAAAATAAAATTCGTTGATCCAGTGCAATGTATGTCCCCGTGCAATTCTGTACAAACACATACACAGATAAACGATGCAGGACAGTCTGTATTGACTGCAGTTCCTAGGAGTAGGGTGACCAGAGGGGGTGGGGGGTGGGGAGGCAGTGATTCTATACATTTAATATAAGTGGAATTTTCAGCAGGCACAGCTTTTACAGCTGCTGAAATTTCCTCCTCCACAAAGCTATTAAAGGAACAGAAACTCTACTCTCTTTTTCATCAGATCACCCTAGATGGGAATTGCACCCTATGCAGCTTCTCCACCTCTGGATCACAGGACAGCAATTCCCAAAGGGTCAGAGCAATCTTTGTGTGGTGTGCTCTTATGCCCTTATAACAGGAGCTTTGTGTATACAAGTCAGAAGGGAAAGCTTTTGGCATAGTGAAGAGATCATGGTATATTGTATCTTATTGGACATTTTTTTGTTAATTGAGATGTTGTTATGCCACCCTGAGTCGGCCCTGTGCTGAGAAGGGTGGGGTATAAATCAAATAAACATAAACATGGTGGCTTAGTGGTTAAGATGTTGGGCTTGACGACCAGAGGGTTAACAGGCCAACAGGTGTTGCATGATGGTGTGGGTGCTCGTTGTCTGTCTCAGCTCCTGCCAGTCTAGGAGTTCAAAAACAAGAAATTGCAATTAGATAAATAGGAACTGCTTTGGTGGGGAAAGGTAACAGCATTTTGTGTGCTTTGGCATCTAGCCATGCCTGCCACATGATTGCACGCTGGCTCTTTGGCTGTAACCGGAGATGAGCACCACCCGCTTGAGTCAGACACGACTGCTTTCAAGCAAGGGAGACTTTGACCTTGACCTTTATAAGTTGTTGCTGGCAAAAGAAGTAACCTAGCTTGTTTCCAGAGCAGACCAAAGTGGAGGACAAGGCTCTGTCTGATCACACTTTCAGAAGTAAGTCCAACTGAGTTCAGAGAGCTGACGCCCAGCCCAGGTAGATGTAGAAATGTAGCCTTAGCATGCTAGAGATTTTAAAACGTAGAGAGCTCATTGTACTGTCACCTTTAACTGTGTTGCAAACCACAGTAGCCTGTAGGGATGGCATTTTCAGAATTCAAAGACTCCCCCCAGCTGAATTATAGGACTGGGAGTCCTCAAACTGGTGGGAGATAGAGCAATGCTCTCTTACTTCCATGCTGTTCCCATATTGTGGGTTCCGCATACTACCATTCCGCAGTGAGAAGGCGAGCAGCGCTAGTGGCATGTTGGGAGCACTGGCCCATTTCAGAAAAGGAACCCGGGAGGGAATACTTCAAATCAAAGCCCCATTTTGTTTCAGCTGGAGCAGGGGATTACTCTAAATCAAAACCTGGAAGGGATGGAGAGGGTTGAGTAGGGGGCGACTCAACAGAAAATTGCCTCGTTTGGTTGGAAGTAGAGGTAGACTCGGATACCAGAGGATGGGGGGTTGCTGGGGAGAAATCAAAGCCCTGCTTCTCTCTTGGACGAGTGGGGAAACACTCTGCAAACTCCCCCCGGTCCTGTAACTCAAAATCTAAACTGTCGGGGTCTGGGCTTTTGTACTCTTCCCAGCCTGTTTGCAAAGGATGATTGAGGCAGGGATTCGATTCCCTTGGTAGGCTGTCTGCCATGTCTCCCCCTTGGGATAAGCGGGTGGGGGAGAACCCTAACATTGAATTGCCCAAACCTTCATCTCCCTGGAAATCCATGACCCGACGCCTGAGCTGGTCGGTGTGCCGCCGCCACAGTAGCCCCGTACGTGTCTCTACCTGGTAGGACACTGGTCCTGTTTGCTCGACCACAACCCCTGGGACCCACGTTGGGCTGGCAGCCGCATAATTGCTGCAATGAACTGGGTCCCCAGCTGCAAATACCTTGGTGTGTGCAATTTCAACATTCCTCCCCTTATCTTCCACCCTGGTCAGATCCAGCCGGTCAAAAAGCGAGACTGGTCTCCTGCGCTTCAGGAGCTCGGCTGGCGATAGCCCAGATGCCAGGGGTGTTACCCTGTAGCAAAGGAGGAACTGGCACAATTGTAACTCTAAATTCCCATGGCCCATTCGCTGAAGTGCCTCTTTAGTAGTTCGCACTTGGCGCTCAACCTGGCCGTTCGTTGCGGGGTGAAATGGGGCAGACATCATGTGTCGAATCGCATTCCTTTCGAGGAATGCCTGAAATTTGATGGAAGTGAAAGTACTGGTGTTGTCAGAGACAAGCACATTGGGTAAACCAAAACAACTGAATAGCCTCCGCAATTGCTTAATGGTTGCGGCCAAGGAGGTGTTGGGCATTGGAATAACTTCCAACCATTTTGAAAAGGAGTTGACCACTAGCAAAAATAGCATGTCCCTGAATGGACAAGTGAAGTCGATGTGTAATCGTGACCATGGTCCGCGGACTGTGTCCCATTCTCTGGAAGGAAGTCGGTACTCTTTGGGTCGTGAACTCTGGCAACTCTCGCAAGTGCCCACCAACTGCTCAATATCTGCGTCTATCTGGGGCCACCAGAAATAGCTCCTGGCCAGAGCCTTCGAGTGCACGATTCCCGGGTGGCTAATGTGTAGCAGTCTGAGTACCTTTGAATGCAATACCTCAGGAATGACCACCCTCTGGCCCCACAGGAGGCAGCCCCCCTCTATCGAAAGCTCGAACCTCTTTCAGAAATATGCTTTGAACTCCTCGGCCAGAGGAGTCGTGGGCCACCCCTTCTTTACCCATGAAACAACCAGGGACAGAACCTTGTCCTTTGCCGTAGCCTTGGCGAGATCTGTGGGCACAATTGGGGTGAGCTGAGGGACTCGATCAGCAATACCTGGTGATCCTGCTCAACCTCGCACTCGGGTTCCCCTAACTCAGGTAGGGGAGACCGGGAAAGTGCATCAGCGTGGCTGATCTCCTTGCCCGGGCGGTGGACCAGTGTAAACTGGTAAGAATTTAGGAATATTGCCCACCGAAGCATTCTAGGGGACAGAATCTGGGGTGTGGGTTTGCACGTGGTGAAAATTCCCAACAGTGGCTTGTGGTCGGATACAATAGTGAACTCCCGACTGTAGAGGAAATCGTGGAACTTTTTGGTCCCAGCGACTATCGCAAGAGCCTCCCTGTCCGTTTGCACATAATTGTGCTCTGCTTTCGAAAGGGACCTTGAGTAAAAGGCAACTGGGGCTTCTTGCCCGTTTTCCAATATGTGGCACAGCACTGCCCCCACCCCCACTGGTGAAGCATTGCAAACTAACACCACAGGCTTCCTTGGGTCGAAGTGAGTTAAGATTGCCTCTGACGACAGGAGCTGTTTTAACTCTTTGAAGGCCCTTTCCTGACTGCCCCCCCCCCCACCGCCAAACTGTGTCTTTCTTTAAAAGATGATGCAGTGGCTCCACTATGGAAGCCTTCCTTGGAAGGAAGGAATGATAAAAGTTGAGAAGTCCCAAGAAGGACTGCAATTCTGGTTTTGCGGTAGGGCGAGGGGCGTTTCGAACAGCGGCAACCTTTGAGTCGGAGGGCTTAACTCCTTCGGGGATTATCTTAAATCCTAGGAACTCTACTTCCCTCGCAAGAAACACACATTTATCTCTTCTCAGCCACAACCCCGCCTTCTCAAACACAGTTAAGACTTTGTCCAACCTCTTAGCTAGTTCTGATTCACTCCCAGCTGTGATCAAAACATCATCAAAGTAGGGGAGGACCCCAGGGAGACCCTTGAGAAGGCGTTCCACTAGAGATTGGAATATCCCAGGGGCTGAGTTCACGCTGAACTGGAGGCGTGTCACCTTAAACGCACCTTTGTGCATAATGATCGTCTGGGCAGCTGCTGCAGCAGGTGTGACCGTTAGCTGCTGATAAGCCTGCGCTAAATCTAATTTCACAAAGCATTTACCCCTGTGTAAAGGGGTTAGTAAATGGCTAACTACCGGCACCGGGTAGGCATTGGCGCAAATGGCCTTGTTAATTGTCCATTTGTAATCAGCACAAATCCTAACCTCCCCGTTGGATTTCATAGCAATCACAATCGGTGTCTCCCACTCTGCGGAGTCCACTGGAACCAAAATCCCCTGACCCACCAGTTTGTCCAGTTCTGCCTCAATCTTGTCTTTGAGGGCGAAGGGTACTCTTCATGGCTTGGGCCATATGGGTCTAATTGCTGGATCCAGGTCAAATGAGACTGGGGGGGGCCCTTTACTTTCTGAGCCCCTTCTCAAAGACTGCTGGGTGTGTCTCACATGTCTTGCACTGGGTCAGTCTTGATGGCGTTAATGCCGGACAGTTCAATTCCCAAGGGAGCAAACCACTGGCTCCCTAGAAGGCAGCTTGACCCCCACTTAAGAACCACTAGGGGCAGCTTCTCCGTGAAACCCTTAAACTTGACCCTGAAATCCCCCACCCCCAAAACAGGAATCAGGTTGCCCTGCACGTCCCACAAGGACGTCTTGAGGGCCTTAAGTTTTGGGCGCACATTGGGGGGAATGCGCAGAAACTCTTTCTGGGACACGATGGAGTAGGATGAACCCGAATCCACCTCCATCCTAACTGGGACCCCCTGCAACAGTACCTCAACAAAGAAATGTAGGCATGCGTTGGACACACAGCCCACGGTCGGCTCCTCTATGGAGATCTTCCTGATGGCCCCTCCTTTTCCTCGAGGGTGCTCAGATGGCTCCTGGTCGTGCTTCCGACGATGCCCGCATACCTTTGCAATGTGGCCCCGGCACCCGCAGTGCTGGCATTCGGCCTTCCGGAAAGGACACTTTTTCTGGTTGTGGGACGCTCTGCAGCCATCGCATCGGCAGTGGCCCTTCTTGCTGGCCTGCTTCTTGGCCGACTTTCTCTGGACTTTCTGGAAGTCGTCGTCGCCGCTGGACCTGGACCTCAAGGATGAAGAGGCCTCTGGAGATGAAGATGAGCTGGATGAGCGTGGGGGCAACCATTGGGCGACCTGCACAGTGGACCTAGACCCTCCTGGTGTGGCAGGCTTTGCCTTGAATGCTTTTACCCCGGACCTTGCTGCTTCATCCGCCAGAGCCTCCTGCAGGACGGAGTTGAATGTGAGATGGTCTCTGGCCATCAGCCTTTGCTGGGCTTCCTCGTCCCACATCCCAGACAGCAGGCAGTCCCTCAGGGCTTCCTCCAGGTTGTCCCACCAGCAAGGGGCAGCAGCTAACCTGAGGGCAGTGTCGTAGTCAGCCACGGACTCTCCCGGGTGCTGGTCTCGCCTGTGGAAGGCAACTCTTGCCAGGTAGATGGACACCTTCAGCTGAAGGTGGTTCTGCAGCGCAGCCAGGATCTCCTTGAGTGGGACCGTATCGATGTCCTGGGGCAGCAGGAGGTGCGTTGCAAGCTCGAGCGTGGGGAGGCCACATTGTGCGAGGAGGCAAGAGCGCATTTGCTCTTCATTGTCAATCAGCTCGGCAGCCATTGCGTGCTTGAACTGGCGCTCATACAAAGTCCATTTCTCTGGTTCCTTGAGGTCGAACAGACGTAGCTTGATGCTGTAAGAAGCCATATCCCACCTTTGTCGCCAATTTGATGTTTGCAGATTGATATGCAGTAGGCAGGAGTCAGGGGGCCAAACACATCTTTATTGCAGTGTAGTCAATCTGAACATGAGGTCAATGGCGGAGCGATGCTCCTTATATATGTTTAGTGTAAGGGACCAAAGACAATGAAACAGCCGAAGGGTTGGCTTAACACAGGTTTATTGCATGATGATCCGGAGGAACATGTGGTAATGGCGGATGGGGAGCTCAATATATACAGCTGGCTATACATTTGAAAGTGGCTCGTCGACAGACTATTGGTTGCTGCCCGCGTGACGTCGTGGAGGTCACGCCCTTCTTGACCAGGTGAAGAGGTGGCGGGGAATCTTCCCGCGCTGCTGAACCAGGTGAATCTGAGCCATGAGAGCTGGACGCTCGCTACTGCCATCTGGTGGTCACTAGCTCGCGTCCCCTTATCAGGTTTACATTGATACAGCTGAAGGTTATAATGTTGCACACAGAAAGGTTACATTGTTAACACATGGCAAAGGTACATTGTTAAAGGCACAGCTTTACAGAACACAACATCCCTCCCCCCTAGGATGAGACGAAGTCTCTCAGCCAAGATGGCTTGTTGCATGTGCGTTTGGGCCGTGACGAGGGCTGCCCCCCCGGGGGCATTATTGCTTCTTTGTTCCCTGGTCCCTTGTCCTGAAATGGGAGAGGGAGACTTGTTAGTGGCTTGCCGCTGTCGAGCGGCCTTAGGGGAAGGGAAAAACTCCATTGTGGGCAGACCGGGGGCAGTCGGGACTAAAGAAAAACCCCTCTTCTCGCTTGGACGGGTGGGGGACCACTCCGAACCCCCCCCCCCCGGTTCTGAAAATCAAAATCTAACTTAGTAGGGGTATCCGCATTTGTGGGAACCTTCCGCGAGATATGTATGGGGTCGGGTCCCTCCTCCTCGGAAAGATCCCCCAGGGTATCTACGAGGATATCCTCCTCCCCCCTTGGTGGGGGCCCGCGGTCCCCCTTCCCTCCCCCTTGGGCTGAACGGGTGGGGGAGAACCCTAATGCTGACGCATTCTCTGCTTTGTCTGTGCCCTGCTCATCAGAGACTCTGCGTCGGAGCTGGTCTGTGTGCCGCCTCCACAGGAGCCCCGTGCTGGTTTCCACGCGGTACGACACGGGCCCGGTTTGCTCCACAACTACGCCCGGTACCCGGGCTGGGCCCGTGCTGGCGTAATTCCTGCAATGCACGGGGGCGCCTACACTGAAACTCTTCGTGGCCTCTAGCCCGATGTTCCTTCCTTTGTCCTCTACCCTCGTGGGGTCTAGCCTAGTAAGGATGGTGGTCAGTTTCCTGCGCATTAAGAGCTCTGCGGGGGAGTATCCTGACGCCAACGGGGTTACCCTGTACCCTAGCAGAAACTGACACACTTGTAGGTTCAGATCCCCTGGGCCCATGCGCCACAACGCGTCCTTCGTGGTGCGGACGAGGCGCTCTACTTGGCCATTGGTGGCCGGGTGAAACGGGGCGGAGGTGATGTGCCGAACGGCGTTAATCTCCATGAATGCCCTAAACTCGGAGGACATAAAACAACTAGCGTTGTCGCTAATTAATGTGTCGGGTATGCCGAACGTGGAAAAGAGCCTCCGCAAATGCCTAATGGTCTGGGCCGAGGAGGTGCTCGTGACCGGGATAACCTCCAACCATTTGGAGAAGGCGTCCACTACAAGAAGGAACAGGGTGCCCCTGAACCGGCCCGCGAAATCAACGTGCACCTGGGACCACGGCCCCTTAGCCGCGTCCCATTCCCTGTGGGGAAGGCGGGCCTCCTCTGGTCTGGAGCATTGGCAACTTTCACAAGTGCCGACCATGTGCTCGATGTCGGCGTCTAGCTGGGGCCACCAGAAGTAACTCCGGGCCAGCGCCTTGGATCGCACGATGCCGGGGTGGCTGACGTGCAGCAGTTTGAGCACCCGCGGCCGAAGGGAAGTGGGAATCACCACCCGCTGCCCCCACAAGAGGCACCCCCTCTCTAGGGACAGTTCTAGCTTTTTTCTGAAAAATGGAGCGAACTCCTCCGCTGGGGAGGACGCGGGCCACCCTTTCTGCACCCAGGAGCTTACTGCCGCTAACGTCTTGTCCTTATCTGTCGCTTTGGCAATGTCGGCGGGCATTACGGGGGGCGAATCCAGCACCTCTATCATGAGGACCTGATGGTCCCGCTCCCCCTTGCTCACCTGGCTGGGCGTCAGGGGGAGGGGAGACCTTGATAGAGCGTCCACATGGCTGATCTCTTTCCCAGGCCGGTAGACCAACGCGTGCTGATACGCGTTGAGAAAAATGGCCCACCTGAGCATCCTCGGGGACAGGATCTGTGGGGTGGGCTTATCTGCGGTAAAGATGCCTAGCAGGGGCTTGTGGTCCGTCACAATGGTGAAGGGGCGGCCATACAGAAAATCGTGAAATTTTTTCGTCCCCGCGACTATTGCTAGTGCCTCCCTGTCTGTCTGTGCGTAGTTTCTCTCCGCTTGGGACAGGGACCTGGAGTAAAATGCTATCGGGGCCTCCCTTCCGTTTTCCAACACGTGGCACAGCACCGCCCCCACCCCCACTGGAGATGCATCACAGGTCAGAACTACTGGGCGTTTGGGGTTGAAGTGGGTCAGTATGGCGTCGGACGCCAGGAGGCTTTTTAGCTCGCTAAATGCCCTTTCTTGGTCATCGCCCCACTTCCATGCCTGGTCTTTCTTTAGCAGTTTGTGTAGCGGCTCAGCCACCGCTGCCTTTCGGGGGAGGAAGGAGTGGTAAAAGTTGAGCAGCCCTAGGAACGACTGCAACTCGGGCTTGGAGGTGGGGCGGGGGGCTTTCTTAATGGCTGCCACCTTGGACTTGGATGGTTTTATTCCCTCAGGAGTCACACAAAACCCTAGGAACTCAACCTCGGTTGCGAAGAAGACGCATTTGTCCTTTCGCAACCTCAGCCCCGCCTTTTTGAATATTATCAGGACCTTCCCCAACCTCTTGGTCAATTCAGCCCGACTCCCCCCCCCCCCGTTATTAACACGTCATCAAAATAAGGCAACACCCCCTCCAGTCCCTTCAGGAGGCGTTCCACGAGTGACTGGAAAATTCCTGGCGCCGAATTCACGCCGAATTGGAGGCGCGTCACCTGGAACGCCCCCTTATGGGTGACTATGGTCTGCGCAGCAGCTGCGGCAGGGGACACCGTAAGCTGCTGGTAGGCCTGTGCTAAGTCGAGCTTAGCGAAACACTTCCCCCCGTGTAACCTGGCCAGCAGATGGCTGACTACCGGCACCGGATATGCATTCGGGCGGATCGCCTTGTTGATGGTGCACTTGTAGTCGGCGCATATGCGGACCTCCCCATTGGCTTTTAGTGCGGTTACAATTGGAGTTTCCCACTCCGCAGAATCAACAGGCACAAGGATTCCCTGACCCACCAATTTGTCCAGTTCCGCCTCTATCTTGTCCTTGAGTGTGAACGGCACCCGGCGTGGTTTTAGGCGAATTGGGCGGACCTCTGGGTCCAGGTCGAAAGTCACTGGGGGCCCCTTGAATTTCCCCAGTCCCTTTTTGAAAACTTCGGGGTGCGCCTCGCACACCTCCTGGATCGGGTCAGACCCAACGGCGTGCATCCCAACGGCGTGCACCCCCCCCAATAAACAAACCCAGGGGCTGGAACCATTGAGTCCCGAGGAGGCTGCAATCTCCCCCTTTGAGCACGACTAGGGGGAGGGACGCGGCGTGTTTCTTGAATTGGACCTGAAATTCTCCAACCCCCAACACTGGAATGCTGTTCCCTTGTACGTCCCGTAGTGTGGACCTCAACGCTTTGAGCTTGGGTCGCTTGTGCGGGGCAATTCCCAAAAACTCCCTCTGGGAAATGATAGAATATGAGGACCCCGAGTCAATTTCCATCCTAATGGGAACCCCTTGGACTAGTACCTCAACAAAGTAGCGGGGGTGTCCTGTAGACACGCTGAACACTGGGGCGTCATCCTCGCTGCCGTCGGAGATGCGGCCCACGCCGTCCAGTTTCCACGTGGCCTGGGCGCCGTCCTTGGGTCTCGTTGCGCGGTCTTGTCCCGCGGAGCGGTCTGCGGAGCTCCTCCGGGTCTCGCGCTTCTTCCTGCACACCTTGGCGATGTGCCCGCGGCGGCCGCAGTTGTGGCACTCGGCCTTCTGGAACGGGCACTTCACGCGGTCGTGGGCCGCTCCACAGCCGTCGCATCGCCGGCTCTCCTTCCGGACCCTCCGGACGTCCTCGTCGTCGCTGCTCTCTGTGGACGACCTCGAAGTCCGCCGGGCCGCCTGTACCGGAGCCTCTGCCTTGCTCGACTTTGGCCGCCAGTCCTGGAGTTCTTGGACCCCGGCCTTCGTAGCTTCTGCGGCCTGGGCCGCTCTGACGACCTCCTGCAACGTGGGAGGCGGCTCTTGGTTCATTAATGTGTGCTGGGTTTCGGCGTCGTTCAGGCCGCACAGCACACAGTCCCGGAGGGTGATTTCGGCATTCTCCCATTTGCACGGGCCGGCCGCCAGCCGCAGGGCCGCCACGAATGCGGCGACCGTCTCCCCGGGCGCTTGGACTCGCCTCCAGAACGCACTCTGAGTGGGAAACATTGCCGTGGCGGGCCGGACGTGCTCACGCAGCATTTGCATGAGTTCCTTGGCCTTGAATTCGCTCACCCTCCTCGGTGCAATCAGGTCCACCAAGGTCCTTTTGGTTTCTTGTCCGAGCATCCTGGTGAAGATGGCCCTTTTCTTTGCCTCTTCCGTGACTTCGGACTCGATCAGCGCGGCCTGGAAGTCCATCTCGAAGATCTCCCAGTCGCCCGGTTTCCTGATTTCGAAACCGACGCATGTCTTGGTCCCGTGGGCTGCCATATCCCATCCTCGTCGCCAATTTAGTGTAAGGGACCAAAGACAATGAAACAGCCAAAGGGTTGGCTTAACACAGGTTTATTGCATGATGATCCGGAGGAACATGTGGTAATGGCGGATGGGGAGCTCAATATATACAGCTGGCTATACATTTGAAAGTGGCTCGTCGACAGACTATTGGTTGCTGCCCGCGTGACGTCGTGGAGGTCACGCCCTTCTTGACCAGGTGAAGAGGTGGCGGGGAATCTTCCCGCGCTGCTGAACCAGGTGAATATGAGCCATGAGAGCTGGACGCTCGCTACTGCCATCTGGTGGTCACTAGCTCGCGTCCCCTTATCAGGTTTACATTGATACAGCTGAAGGTTATAATGTTGCACACAGAAAGGTTACATTGTTAACACATGGCAAAGGTACATTGTTAAAGGCACAGCTTTACAGAACACAACAATATGTAACAGTAACGATTCAAACCTGGCGTGGAGCCACATGATTGGTCAGTGCAGGTAAATAGCCAGGTGATTACACATGATTGGGTAATGAGTAACAATAGGTACATCTACGGCGGGAATGCAGTCCCGCGATATCTACACAAGAGGAGTATTTCATTCACACTTCACTTGGTTACATGTTTGCTTTCAATCACAGTTCGCTTAGGTTACATACACAACAGGGAGTCACAAGAATTCTATGTGGAAGAAGCCTCAATTGGCACTTGTGTTCCCTCCCTCCCCATATACCTTTGGGAGTTCCACTGAATCCTTGTGACTCCAAAGGTGCAGAAGGGTCATTTCCAAACAGTACTTAGAAGCAGCACAGGAACATACATGAATGGCCTTTGAATGAAAGTACTGTAATAGTAGTTTGTAAAGTGTGGTGAAAATGTGCTAGTTTAAGGACTCTGCATCCCATAGCTTGGACTGGTGGGGGGAAGTCCTGACAAATTATGGGATGGGGAGTGCTTGAATTCCAAAAATTCCATCCCTGGTAGCCTATGTAGGGTCCTGATCATGGAACGCATGCACAGTCCTATGTCAACAGAAATGGTGGCTCACCACTCCCAAAACATCTCAGCCATCCCATCTGGAGACCACATATGAAAGGCTCCTTTCCCTAGCCATGCCTGGTTTGGTAGAACAGGAAAAATTGAACTGCCCTAACCATGCAAGCTGACAGAGGGAATCTGATTTTTTTGCCAAGCTAGCTTTCTGATTTTTTTGCCAAAGCAGGTGTGGGGCACTGGGAATGCGGTGACCCCCACCTGCTGGCTGATATAGTAATATTGCTCCCTCGCTCTTTTTAGTTGTTGGGCTAATTTTTTATTTTTATTTTTTATTGGGGGTTTTACTGGTTCTAATTTTTTTTGTATAGTTCTCTAGTGGGATTTATGTAGTTCATGATGTAATTGTTGTATGCCGCTCAGAGTCACTTGCCGAGTGGGCGGCAATACAAATGTGACTAATAAATAATATAATATAATATAATATAATATAATATAATATAATATAATATAATATAATATAATATAATATAATATAATATAATATAATATAATATAATATAATATAATATAATATAATATAATATAATATAATAAATAAGCTGTGTTCTGTGTCATTGGGCTTTTAAATTCCAGGGGTGGGGGAGGGATCGTTTTTGGTATTTGTTACTATTTATAATTTATTTAGTTCATTTATTATTTCTTTCTAATTTTCTATTGTAACTTTTTTTCATCTTGCAAGCTGCCCAGAGTGGAAAAATATTACAGATAGATGGGCTATAAATGGATGGATGCAGTGATGCACTGAAGCTGGTCCTGTCTGGTCCGACCGTACCGGTAATAGCCCGCCTCCCTCCCACACCCACCTCCTCCTCTCCTTGCATGCTGGACGCGACCAGGAGCCAGGAAGAAGAGAAGGAAGAAGAGTAGCTGCTGCTGGTGTTGCTGGAAGGTGGGTGGGGCAGTGGGCTGGTTGCCTCTCCCTCCCAGCAGTGCCAGCAACGTTTCCCACGCATCTCGCCCAGCCAGGGCCGAAGGCGCGCTTTCGCCTCCACACTTCCAGCGTGCCTTCGGCCCTGGCTGGGCAAGGTGCATGCAAAGTGTTGCCGGTGCTGCTGGGAGGTGGGCTGGGCAGTGGGCTGGCTGCCTCCCACTCCCAGCAGTGCCGGCAACGTTTCCCATGCGCCTTGCCCAGCCAGGGCCAAAGGTGCACTTTTACCTACGCAGTTCCAGCGCGCCTTCCCACCGGCCCGCCCACCTCCCAGCAGCACCGGCAACACTTCGCATGTGCCTCACCCAGGGCCGAAAGCACACGGGAAGTGCGGAGGTGAAAGTGTGTGTCCATGAGGGGGCTGGGCTGACCTGCCAGCAGCGCCTGGCTGCTCTGGGACTCCTCCTTGTCTCTGGGACAACGGGCGCAGCAGCGGTGGCAGTCAAGGCCTAGGTGCAACCGCAACCCATGCCTGATCCTCATCCGGCCAGGTGGGCTGCATCAGGAGGCTGGGGTGGCTGTGCCAGGGTCTCCCGACTCTGCTGGGAGTAAGGTAGGTACCTACCTGGTTTCTTTTCTTTTTTTGGGGGGGGGGGAGATGAGGCCATGCCCACAGTTAGCCATGCCCACAGTTAGTCACGCCCACAATGTGGTAGTAAATTTTTTTTAGAGTGCATCACTGGATGGATGGATGGATAGATAGATAAAAGGATATTGCTGTTCCAATTACTAGGCAATGGGACCAGATCTTAATGCTCGACTGTATGGATTACAACCCACTGTCCTCCAAACTACAACTTTTCTCAATATTGTTAAGCTCCCCTTCCTTGGTGGTCTAATATTTAATTCCAGTTCAGATTTAAAGGCAGAGCTACAGCTGGCTCTGTGGTTTGTGTGGGCTTGGCTGTGTTTCCAGGGTCTCCCCTTGTGGCTCTTATTTCCCAGCTCTGTGGTCTCCTTACCTCATGCAGCAGCCCAGTATTAGTGGTAATACGACAGCCATGTCAGATATGTTGATAGGGGAGGCTTCCTGATTGCCGAGCAGTGAGCAGCGCATGGCAGGGAGTGTTGTGGTTACAGACTTCGGTTACAGCACATATTTGTTTTTAAGATGTTGCCATTTAAACCAGGGGGCCCAGGCTAGATTAAGTTACAGCCCCTTAAGGCCCTTCCCTCGGCTAGAATCCAGCTAAATGTGTGCGGTTGTTGCCTCTTGAGGGGGGAAAAGCACACATACACAACCTAATCTGTTAAATTGGCTGGTTGTAAATAATGTCAAAGGCATGTGTAGGAGATACTGAAGCATCTCTGCTGGAGAGCTCTTTCATTAAGCTTGCTGTCTCCCAGTGCCAGGAAAAAACTAAGCTATGTGATGTTGTAGCAATAGACCAAAAAGTAACTTTTCCAAGCTATGCTACCCACATTCCAAGAAATCAGAATGGGGGCGGGAGGGCACGATATGTATCCATTAAAACAGCTGTTTCAACAAACTGGCTGCTTATTTGGTTGTTCATATATATATATAAGTCAAAGGATCCGAAATTTGCGGCCCTTTTATGGCAACCAGTGATGCACTGCAGCAGATTCTGTCAGGTTCTGCAGAACCGGTAGCAGAAATTCCCCCAGGCCATGCCCAATTGGTTGGCCATGTCCACCTCCATAGCCCATAATGCAGGGTGTTTGGCCACACCCACAGATTTGGCGCCGCCCACAGATTTGGCCAGCCCACAGAGTAGGTAGTAAAAATGTTTGCAGTCCATCACTGATGGCAACTCATATGCAGCATGTGAGCCTTGTTATGTCTGGTAATGTCTCTTAAAACCCTCTCCTAGGATACCTCATTTCCATTCCCATATTTTTCATTTCCTCTCCCAAACTGACAATATTCAATGCACACTCATTGTGCTGTTTATAGCAGGTGTCTCTCTCAGTTTATTTCCTACATTTTCTATCATTACAAATTTTAGGATTCTCCCATATGTCCTGGCTTCAGCCCCCTGCTTCTTCAACGGCTATTATCAGCTATCTAGTTATCATAGCTCTGCATCAAAATATGCTCTTATACATGAATATAAATCATCAAGTTTAAGAGAACTGGGCAACAGCAGGAGCAAATAGCAGGCTGTGGCAAGGCTGCTGCTTCCTCTGGAGCTCATCTCCCCACCCCACACCCCACACCCATAATGTGGTTACTACTAGATCTCGGTAATTTGGCCAGGTGTGGCTTCCTTCCCCTCAAAATGCCCATAGTTATCAGACTGATATATAATTGTAAGACTTGTCTTGCTGGCAGCTTCATATACTTTCAGTGTGATCTTTGTGGGCTAAACCAGAACAACAGGAAGTCAATACAAAGTGAATATGTCTTAACAAAAAAGCAGTTGCAACAACAACTAGCATGCTACTTGCTGTAGAAGCTGCACAGCCTGTGGTAGTACTTCAGTTGCCACAACCTAAGCCCAAAATAAGAAGTGAAAAAATAGAATGCCAAAAATCTCAGAGTCTCTTCTATCCAAAGCGATGCCATTTATCCATTAGTCCAGGGATGGGAAGCTTCTGTTCCTTCAAAGTTCACATTCCCTCAGAGGTTAATCTGTCCAAGGTTGCAGCATGGGCCATGCCTGTCAACCTTCCCGGATTGGCCGGGATTTCACGGTTTTCGGCGCCAATTTGCACAATTTCCTGCCCCGTGCTGCCGAAACCCCGGAATTTGGCAGCGGGGGAAAGGAGGTACTGTGCAGCCCTTCTGCGCAGGTCACCTTCTACGCAAGCGGCATAGCCTTCTACGCATGCGTAGAAGGTGACCTATGCAGAATCATTTGCGCAGGTCCCATATTTTCCAGAGCTGCGGTTGAGAGGTATGGCATGGGCAAGCATTTAACTGGTGGTGAACAAGACTGTCTCTTTTCTCCTTCTTTCTCTTGTGCTGCATATGAAGTGTAATGGCCAAAGGGCACTTCGTCAGCAACAAAGAGCTAGCTAATTCCTCAGCATCTTGCTTCCCAAATGGTTGGCCCTTCCTGGAGAAGGCTAACGGGGATGGAAACTGCCATCTTGGGTTTAGATGCTTTAGTGTATGAGAACCAAGACAATAGAACAGCCGAAAGGTTGGCTTAACACATCTTTATTGCATGATGGTCCGGGGGAACATGTGGTAATGGCGGATGAACAGCTCAATATATACTGTGGCTATACATTTGAATGTGGCTCCTCGATAGCCTATTGGCTACTGTCTGCGTGACGTCATTCGCCGTCACGCCCTTCTTGTCCAGGTGAGGTGATGGCGGGAATCTTCCCGCACTGCAGGTATTTGGGGAATTGGAACCATGTGAGCTGGGCGCTCGCTATTGCCCCTAGTGGTCACTAGCTCGCGTCCTGATACAGAAGGTTACAGTGTTACAGCTGGTGATTATTATATCCACTCATCCGAGTGTTACATTCTTTTTTTTTTAATTTTTTAAATAATTTTATTTAAATCTACACATTACATAATAACAAAAAAAATACATCAACTTAATAGAGGACATTCACCATGTGCTATTTACATTGCCATATGGGACAGAGTTACTTAATTCTTATATGATTCCTTTCCAAAAGGAATGCTGATCCGGCGTTGGCTTCTGTCCTTGATCCTTATGCAGTATATAGTCTGTGAAACATCTCCACGTGTCCTGAAATTTATTTTCTTTTATTAGTCCTTTTCTTAAATTTATTTCCCAGGTAAGCTTATCGTTTAAAGCAATAGTCCATAACTCATTGTACCATTCATCGATTTTTGGAGTGACATCATTCTTCCATTGCCGCGCTATACAGTGTCTGGCACCTGATAACATGACTGCCATTAATTCCCTTTTACTATATTCCACCTTATCAACATCCGTTAGTAATACTATAACTGCATCCAATTTAACCTTTTCATTCAAAATTTTCCCAATTTCATACTCTACACTCGTCCAAAATGGCTTCAACTTCTTACACCCCCACCACATATGCTCATACGTTCCTATATCCTCCTTACACCTCCAACATATATTTAATTTTGTCTTGTCAATTAAATGTAATCGCACAGGGGTCATATACCATTTCCATAATAACTTGTGGTTATGCTCCTTAATCCTTACTGATAACGTTTTCATGATTCTTCTTTTCCACTTTCTATTCCAACATTCATCTGTGATTTTAACATTTAAATCTTGTTCCCATATTCCTCTTAATGCTTTTTGGGATTCGTTAGAATCATCCAATACTTTATATAATTTACTAACTAATCCTTTAATTTCTATTTGACCATTTCTTAACTTATATACTAGCTCCTCAAATTTTGTCATGTTCCTGTCTAAGCCTATTTCTTCCCTATATTTTTTATTCCAACTTTTCATTGCAGCAACTTGAAGCCAATTTAGTTTCAACTGTTTACACATTTCTGACATTTTCTCCTCATCCTCACAAACATCTAACCATTCCTTTAATAAAGTTACTTTATATCCTTTCATTATTTCTTCAGTCCTATGGTCTAAGAGTAGTGGGAATGATTTTAAATCCCTTAACTCCAAAATTGGTGATAACCCTGGGGATAATTTGTTTTTCAATAGTGTCCATGTTCTAAAGAGTGTCTTTAGCATTTTATTCTCGGTATTAATTTTAACAGTTTCTTTGCCTAGAAATATTAGTGATTCATCTCCCAATTTTTCACGTAATTCAATCTCCCCCCATATCAATTTTTTCCTTATTAAAATTTTACAAATATTTTTCAGTTGAAATGCCCAATAATAATTTGTGATGTTCGGGATTCCTAAACCACCCTTTTTTTGTGAAAGATACCACAACGTTTTCGATATTCTAGCTTTTTTCCCGTTATTGCAATAATTATTTATTAAATTTTGAAATACATTTAGTTCCTTCCTTTTAATATTAATTTGGAGAGTATCAAATAAAAAATTTATTTTAGGTAACAATTTCATTTTACACAATGATACTCAACCAAACCAGGACAAATTTAATTTTTTGTATCGTATAATCTTTTCCTTTAACTCCTTTTCCAATTTGTCATAATTCAATCTCTTTAAATCATCGTACTTGTTTGAAATGTTTATTCCTAAATACTTAATACTAGACCTAATCTGTAATTTAAATCTGGATTTTATAACTTCTTGTGCTTCAACATTCCCATTAAAAAATTTTTTTCTAAGTGTGCATATACTTTTTCCAATGACTTTTCAGGATTTTTTAACGTTAATAATGTGTCATCTGCATACTGGCTAATTTTTATCCCATTTAGACCTATCATGTCTGTATCTTCTCTTACCACATTAGCAATTAATTCCATGACCATTATAAACAGTGAAGATGATAGTGGATCCCCTTGTCTTGTGCCAGCTTCCAACTTAATTTCCTCTGTTAATTCATCATTTATTTTTACTCTTGGTGATCCCCTTTGATATAACTGCCCAATTACTCCACAAAATTTTGAACCGAATCCATATTTTACTATAATTTGTTTTATGGTAATCCACTGGATGGAATCGAAAGCTTTGAATATATCTAATGAGATAAAACCTGTGTGATCTCTTTGCTGCTGTGCAATGATTGACATGTCAAGTATCCTCCTTGTCAGGTCCGACATGAACCGACCTCGCAAAAACCCTGCCTGATCTTTTTGAATATAGTTACCTAAAAATTTATTTAACCTATTGGCCAGAACCGCAGTAAAAATCTTCACATCCTGATTCATCAGCGAGATCGGTCTATATGATTCGATGTTTTCCACGTTTTTTCCTACTTTTGGTATTAAAATAATAACTGAGTTATACCATGATGCCGGTACTATACCTCCATCCATTACATAATTAAATACCCTTTCAATTCTTGGTATCAACACTTCCTTGAAATCCTTATAAAATTCCACAGACAAACCGTCTTCACCAGGGGTTTTACCCACCCTTAACTTATCTATAACATCAGTAATTTCTTTAGAGGTTATTCTTTCGTCCATGTAATCCCTATGTTCTTGATCCAATTTTATCCTTGACCATTTATTTAAATAACTTTTTAACTCAACATCGCTTATCTCTTTTTTAGAATAAAGCTCCCTATAAAAATTACTAGCAATATGTATCTTATCTTTCATTTTATTACATCTTTCCCCATTACTATTTATCAAAATCTGAATATTTCTACTATTTTTCTTTTCCTCTGCAACTTTAGCCAATAGTTTAGAATTTTTATTACCATACTCAAAATAGTTTCTTTTAAGATAAATCAAATTCTTTTTAACTTCTTCAATGTCCTTTTCAATAATTTTCATTTTCAAACCCTGTAATTTATTAAACACATTTCTGTCACCTGATCTTGCATGTTCTTCTTGCAACTTCCTTACTTCGTCCTCTATTAATTTTAAATTTTTATTTTCCTGTCTATTATGCCTACATGAAAGTTTTATACTTTCCCCCCTGAAAATTGCCTTCATGGTGTCCCATAAAACTCCATCATTAACATCATTAGTGTCATTTATCTCCCAGCATTCATTCCACTTTTTAATTATTATTTCCTTACTCTTTTGATCCCTAAACAATTTTGTATCATATCTCCATGCTCCAATACATTTTTTCTTACCATCAATTCTAATTTCTAAACACATTTCAGTATGGTCCGATTCTTTAAATAATCCAATTTTAATATCTTCAACTTTACTTATCAAGTTTTCTGAAGTCAAAAAGTAGTCAATCCTTGAATAGGAGTTGTGAGCTTGTGAAAAAAAAGTAAAGCCCCTTTCTGAACCCCTGATATCTCTCCATACATCCCGTAATCTCATTATTTTTAACCACCTATCTATAACAGAATTATGCCCGTGTCTCAACACATTTGTGGTGTCTAGACCCGATCTAATTAGATTAAAGTCTCCGGCAATGATTAATTTGGTTACATTTTCATTTCTTATCTTTTGAGATACACCATCTAAGAATTCCTCTTGCTTCTCATTTGGTACATAAATATTAGCAATTAATATTTCCTCCTCATTAACCATTCCTCTAATTATGACATATCTCCCTTCAGGGTCTATAACAGACTTTAATTTTGTAAAACCCAATTTTTTAGAAATTAATATTGCGACCCCTCTCGACTTTGAATTACCAAATGCTTTCTCATAATGCTCTATTCCCCTTAGATACAAGTTGTTTACATTATCGTTTTTCTGATGGGTCTCTTGTAAACAAATCACATCAGGATTATTTCTCCTAATAGCCGCTTCCACACGTTTCCTCTTAATTATGCTGCCAATGCCTTTAACATTCCATGATACAATTTTAATTTTCTTCATACTTATTTATGTTACATTCTACTAACCCAATCCCTGTCTCCCATTGGCAAGTGCTCGACATACTACATAACCCATCCCACAAATAATACAATAACTGAACACAAAACATATAACAAAACTTCTTCACCCTCCCCACAGGTGGTGCAAGAAAAAGTGAAGGAAGAGGAAGTGAAGGTAGATGACCATCAGGCAAGAATAGAATTTTTGGAAAATCAACATAGAAAATGTGATAATTCGAAATATTCCTGAGGGCAGACCGGATCAGTTAAAGATCAGATTGTTGGGATGGTTAAATGATTTAAAGATGGGGAGGAGCTTTGTGGCTGAGGATATAATAACTGTACATAGGCTAGGTGCAAAGAAGCATAACAGTGGAAACAGAAATGTGTTGGTGAGATTTGTGAGTGAAGGTTTGAAGTTGACCTTAATGCAGCATATCAGGAATTCCGGTTCAGAGGCATTGAAGTTAGAGGGAAATAACATAGAGGTTTACAATGATATTTCTGTTGAATAACGGACTTGGCGAATGCAGTTAAAACCAATTACAAAAAAACTAAGAAAAAAAGGGATTTCATATTTTTGGCTCTCATCAAAAAAATTAAAAGTTGTAAATTCTGGAAAGTCATATATGATAAAGGAAGGATTATATGTTTTAGATGTTTTAGTGGACGCGAAAATAATTGAAAGTAACACCAAGGAATGGAAAGACCTTAAAGATGAGTTGATATTATCAGGAATGTATATGACTCATGATAAGAATTGTTAATAGGAATAAATTGTCTAGGCACATTATATTTGAGACATGTAAAGCACACATTAAGAAGGGAGGATAAAGTATATGGATGTGGCATGTAAAGTTGATTTAAGAGTTAAGTTGATGTTATGCAGGATGATTAGGAGCTAGGCTCACATAATTGCACACTCCCCCCCTCCCCTCCTTGATTTTCAAGGGTGTTCTTTCTAGGAAAGGTCGAGTGTTACATTCTTAAAGGCACAATATTACAAACACAACATCCCTCCCCCCTAGGATGAGACGAAGTCTCTCATCCAATATGGTTTATTGCAAACGCGTTTTGGGCGCAAAGCTGGCTGGTTTGTCCCGGGGACGCTATCACTTCTGTGTTCCCTGGGCTCTTGTCCTGCAATGGGAGAGGGAGACTCGTTAGTGACTTGCCGCGGCTCTGCGGCTTTCGGGGTAGGGGTAAACTCCATTGTGGGAAAACCGGGGGCACTGGGGGCTAACGAAAAACCCCGCTTCTCGCTTGGATGGGTGGGGGACCACTCCGAAACCCCCCCCCCGCTTTTGTAACTCAAAATCAAAATCATCTCCTGGGGTATCTGTGGGGGTATCCCTCAGGATATCTGCGGGGACAAACTTATTCCCTTCCCCCCTTGGTGGGGACCACTGACCCCCCTCTCCTCCCCCTTGGGCTAAACGGGTGGGGGAGAACCCTAACGTTGAATCCTGTTCTGCGCTGTCCACGCTCTGGTTTCCGGAAACCCGACGTCGGAGTTGGTCCGCGTGTCGCCTCCAGAGTAGACCTATGCTGGTCTCGACGCAGTACGACACGGGACCCGTTTGCCCAATGACTACGCCCGGCACCCAGGCTGGCCCTGCGCTAGCGTAGTTTCTGCAATGGACCAGGGCGCCTATTTCGAAACTCTTTGTGCCCGCTAACCCAATGTTCCTCCCAGTGTCCTCCACCCTCGAAGGGTCTAGCCTGGTCAGTACCGTGGTCAGTTTTCTACGCATTAGGAGCTCTGCGGGCGAGTATCCTGACGCTAGGGGGGTCACCCTATATCCCAGCAAAAACTGGCACAACTGCAGGTTTAAATCCCCAGGGCCCATGCGCCTCAGCACGTCTTTGGTGGTACGCACGAGGCGTTCTACTTGGCCATTCGTCGCCGGGTGGAAAGGCGCGGAGGTGATGTGCCGGATGGCGTTGATTTCGGTGAATGCCCTGAATTCGGCAGACGTGAAGCAACTAGCGTTATCGCTAATGAGCGTGTTGGGTATGCCGAACGAGCTGAACACCCTGCGCAATTGTTTAATTGTTGTGGCTGAGGAGGTGCTCGCAACCAGGATGACCTCCAACCACTTGGAGTAAGCATCCACTATGAGGAGAAAAAGCGATCCTCTGAAGGGGCCCGTGAAGTCAATGTGCACGTGGGACCACGGCCCCTTTGCCGCATCCCATTCCCTGTGCGGAAGTCGAGCCTCTTCGGGCCGGGAGCTCTGGCAACTCTCGCAAGTGCCCACCATGTGCTCGATATCGGCGTCCAACTGGGGCCACCAGAAGTAGCTCCTGGCCAGAGCCTTGGAGCGGACAATTCCAGGGTGGCTGACGTGCAGCAGCTTGAGCACTCTTGCTCTCAGGGACTCAGGGACGACCACCCGCTGGCCCCACAGGAGGCAACCCCTCTCCATGGACAGTTCTAACTTTTTCCTGAAAAACGGGGCAAATTCCGCCGCCGGGGAGGACGTTGGCCACCCTTTCTGCACCCATGAACTAACCAGGGCCAACGTCTTGTCCCTGCCCGTCGCCTTGGCGATCTCTGCGGGCACTACGGGGGGTGAATCTAGGACCTCTATCATGAGCACTTGGTGGTCTTGTTCCACCTCGCACACGTGGCTGCCTGTGTGGGGAAGGGGAGACCTCGACAGGGCGTCCGCGTGGCTTATGTCCTTTCCAGGGCGATACATCAGCGCGTTCTGGTACGCGTTTAAAAAAATGGCCCACCGGAGCATCCTAGGGGACAGAATCTGTGGCGTGGGCTTGTCTGCGGTAAAAATGCCTAGCAGGGGCTTGTGGTCAGTCACGATGGTAAAGGGGCGGCCATAGAGGAAATCGTGGAACTTCTTCGTCCCAGCAATTATCGCTAATGCCTCCCTGTCTGTCTGTGCGTAGTTACGCTCTGCCTTAGACAGGGACCTGGAGTAGAACGCCACCGGGGCCTCCCGCCCGTTTTCCAACACGTGGCACAGGACCACCCCCACCCCCACTGGAGATGCATCACATATCAGCACCACTGGTTTCTTGGGGTCAAAATGGGTTAATATGGCGTCTGAGGACAAGAGTTGCTTCAGCTCATTGAATGCCCTCTCCTGGCTCTCACCCCATTTCTACGCCTCGTCCTTTTTTAGCAACTTATGAAGCGGCTCTGCTACCGACGCCTTCCTAGGCAGGAAGGAGTGGTAGAAGTTTAAGAGCCCTAGGAACAACTGCAGTTCGGGCTTGGAGGTGGGGCGAGGAGCATTTTGAACGGCGGCCACCTTTGATTCGGAGGGTTTAATGCCCGCAGGGGTTACCCGAAAACCCAGGAACGCAATCTCTTTTGTGAAGAAGACGCATTTGTCTTTCCACAACCTCAACCCCGCCTTTTCAAATACCGTCAGTACTTTATCTAGTCTCTCAGCCAGTTCTGACTCACTCCCCCCCGTTATCAATACGTCATCAAAGTATGGCAAGACCCCCTCCAGACCCTTTAAGAGGCGTTCCATGAGCGATTGGAAGATGCCTGGCGCCGAGTTCACGCCAAATTGCAGGCGCGTCACCTGAAACGCCCCCTTATGAGTGACTATCGTCTGTGCAGCAGCTGCAGCTGGGGTTACCGAGAGCTGCTGATAAGCCTGCGCCAGGTCAAGCTTTGCGAAACACTTTCCCCCATGTAACCTGGCCAACAGGTGGCTGACAACCGGCACCGGATACGCATTTGGGCGTATCGCCTTATTAATGGTACATTTGTAATCAGCGCATATTCGAACCTCCCCGTTGGCCTTAAGCGCTGTTACAATCGGAGTTTCCCACTCTGCAGAATCAACAGGAACAAGGATCCCCTGGCCCACCAATTTGTCCAGTTCTGCCTCTATTTTGTCCTTAAGTGCAAAAGGCACCCTTCGCGGTTTGAGTCTTATTGGGCGGACCTCCCGATCCAGGTCGAACGCGACTGGGGGCCCCTTGAATTTTCTGAGTCCCTTCTTGAACACTTCGGGATGCGCGTTGCACACCTCCTGAATTGGGTCAGTCCCAACGGCATGCACCCCCCCCCAATGAACAAACCCAGGGGCTTAAACCATTGAGTCCCGAGGAGGCAACAACTCCCCCCTTTGAGAACAACCAGGGGAAGTTCCGCGGCGTGCTGCTTGTATTGGACCTTGAATTTTCCAACCCCCAACACCGGAATGCTATTTCCCTGCACGTCCCGCAGCGTAGACCTCAGTGCTTTGAGCTTGGGCCGCACGTTGGGGGAAATTCCCAAAAACTCCCTCTGGGAAATGATGGAATATGAGGACCCCGAGTCTATCTCCATTTTAACAGGGACCCCTTGCACCAGTACCTCAACAAAATATCGTGGGTGTCCTAAGGACACGCTGTGGACTGCCGTGTCGTCGTCGCTGTCGTCGGAGATGCGGCCCACGCCGTCCTGCTTCCTCGCGGGCCGGACGCCTTCCTGGCCTTTTGGTGGGCGGTCTGTTGAGCCTCTCTGGTCTCTGCGCCGCCGTCTGCAGACTTTGGCTATGTGGCCTCGGCGCCCGCAGTTGTGGCACTCAGCCTTCCTGAACAGGCACTTGATGCGGTCATGGAGTGCCCCGCAGCCATCGCAACGCTGGCCATCCTTCCGCACCTTCCGGATGTCCTCGTCCTCGCTGCTCTCCGTGGAGGAGTGTGGTGCCCGCCTGGCCGCTTGCACCGAGCCCGCTGCCTTGTCGGGTTGTGGGGGCCTTGGTCTGAACCCCTTAACCCCGGCCCTCGTGGCTTCCGCCGCCTGCGCCTCCTTCACGACCTCTTGCAGCGTCGGGGGTGGCTCCTTGTTCATCAGCTTTCGCTGAACCTCCTCGTCCCACAGGCTGCACAGCATGCAGTCCCTGAGGGCAATTTCCAGGTTCTCCCACTTGCATGGGCCGGCGGCCAAACAGAGGGCCGCTGCGAAGGCAGCCACGGACTCACCAGGCGCTTGGACTCTCTTCCAGAACGCGTCCCGAGCCGAAAACATTGAAACCGAGGGCTGGAAATGGTCACGCATCGCTTTCAGGAGCTGCTTGACCGGCACTTCGTTCACCTTCTTCGGAGACACCAGGTCCACCAATACGTTCATGGCGGGGAACCCGAGCATTCTGATGAGCATGGCCCTCTTCTTCCCCTCGTCTGAGATGTCAGACACCATCTGTGTGCTTTGGAAGTCCATCTCAAACAGCTCCCATTCTTCCGGTTTGTTGATGTTGAAACCGGCCTGCGTTGTCTTGATTCCGTGGGGATCCATTATCCCATCCTCGTCACCAATTTAGTGTATGAGAACCAAGACAATAGAACAGCCGAAAGGTTGGCTTAACACATCTTTATTGCATGATGGTCCGAGGGAACATGTGGTAATGGCGGATGAACAGCTCAATATATACTGTGGCTATACATTTGAATGTGGCTCCTCGATAGCCTATTGGCTACTGTCTGTGTGACGTCATTCCCCGTCACGCCCTTCTTGTCCAGGTGAGGTGATGGCGGGAATCTTCCTGCGCTGCAGGTATTTGGGGAATTGGAACCATGTGAGCTGGGCGCTCGCTATTGCCCCTAGTGGTCACTAGCTCGCGTCCTGATACAGAAGGTTACAGTGTTACAGCTGGTGATTATTATATCCACTCATCTGAGTGTTACATTCTTAAAGGCACAATATTCCAAACACAACAGATGCAGAATTCTGGGAGCTGTAGTCGGGGAGGGGGGGGAGTACTTGTTTCAAGCTCTGGACCGTATGTCTGAAAACTGGAAACATATTGCTTCTGAAGATTTCCTTCTGAGCCATTGTGGCAATTATGGCAGGCCTGGTTTTCACAAGTTTCTCCAATGACTTCTTCTAATAGAGCACTCAGTAAATCCTAAGTAAAGGTAAAGATCGCCCTTGCTCAGAAGCCAGTCATATCCAGCACTAGGGTTCAGTGCCCCTCTCTGTATATAGTCAAAGAGCCAGCACTATCTGCATCTGCAGATGTTTCCATGGTCATGTGGTAGGCATGACTGGACACTTGAGCGCATGGAACACTGTTACCTTGAATGAATAAATCTTAAAGTATAATGCAGGAACACTTGAAAACAATCCAGCAAGAACTGAGTATGTTTATTATCCATACCATGTGGCCTGTAAACTGAAAACAAAAGCAAAAAGTGAAAGGTGGGGTGTAGCACATTTTGTAACAGTTTAGTCATTGGTCACTTTTAGGTCTTGCAATCTTTCTTCAATGGTTGGAAATGAACTTGCCAGTAATCTTTGTAAACTGGCTAAAACAAGGACCAGTCCCAAAGTGGGTAGTGCCACAACCATCCTAATCTGGCTGTTGTGCTTTATGGGATCGGGCCCTCAGGTTCCCAAATTTTTCCTTTGCCACTGCCTCCATGTAGGCAGGCTGAAGTCCCGGGTTAGAGCAAAGCGGGTGTTGGGATTTGAGACTCCATCTGCTGGTCAAAACATAAAGATGAATCTGTATTTGAGATGGAGGGGCAGAGAGAGATGAGGTTGCTTCCTTCCACACCACCCGATTCATCAGGAATTAAATAACAGTTTTTACACCAAACCACATGATGAAATTGCCAGACTTCTGAGTTTCATGAGATTCCGTCTTGTCTTCTTTTTCAAAATGCAGTTTGCAGGGGGGCCCTCCCGATTTACACAAAGCTGTGTGTCCTTTAAAAGGTCTGGATTAGTCATAAGCTGCTTCTGCCTGCAGAAATCTGTTTTAGCTAACAGAAATAGCCTTATGCCAGCTGAATCCTCTGTCCCAGGGTGAAGGAGGTGCAGGGCTATCCCAGGTTTTAAACCTGCCCCAGCCCATCTCATCTGAGAGCACAGTTGCAACGGACCAAGCTATGCAGACACTGGGTGAGCTGAAGCTAAATGCTCTCCCATGCTATGGAGGCTGGAAATTGCTTAAGACTACCCTCACTGGGGGGTGGGGAGGTCTGTGGTAGCTTAGTGGTTAAGATGTTGAATTTGATGACTGGAAGGTTGGCAGTTTGAGATCTGAGTGCTGCATGACAGAGGGAGCTCCTGTCCCAGTTCCTGAAAAACTAGCAGTTTGAAACAATGGTGGGATTAAAAAAATTTTACTGCCTATCTGTGGACGTGGTATAGTGGGCATGGCCAGGGGGAAAGCCCTGTGTAGCACCTGAATTAGGGCTACTTTATTTCAAAACCTGAATTGGTGTGGCCAGCTGGAATTTCTGCTACTGGTTCTGGCGAACTGGGGCGAACCTGCTGAATCCCACCACTGGTTTGAAAGCAAGAAATTGCAAGTAGATAAATAGATACCACTTGGGTGGGAGGGTAAAGAAGTGTTCCATGCATTCCAGTGTCTAGTCATGCTTGCCACATGTCCACAGAAATGTCTGCAGACAGTGCTAGCTCTTTGGCTGTAAACAGAGATAAGCACTGACTTTCGAGCAACAACGACCTTGGACTTGAACTTATCTTCACTTGGGCTACAATTTATACAGAATTTTAGAGGAAGTTCAGATCTGGTGTAACTCAGCTTCTTCTCCTGCCTTTTCCATCTGATTGGTTAGCAGATCTTAGGCGACAGTGGAGCTTGGCCATAGGAGTGCTCTGTTCAGGCAGATCTCTGTTATCAAGTGGTCATTTCAGCTGGCAGGAGGGCATTTTCTGCTGGCAGGAAAAGCCTGTGTTTAATCATAACTGACTACAGCTGGTGTACAGCTTTGAGTTAGGTCTGTAATGTCTGAATGCAATTGCATGTCATGCCATCCGATATGGACTGGCAAGTCTGAATTGGCCCAGCTGGTACACTGCTTTTGTTGTACATTGTGGCTTGACAATCTTTGTTTATTTATCACATGCTAGCCCTGATTGCATATTCCTGCATCCTATTTGCAACCAGAGCAATTTCTCAATTTTTTAAAAATTAATCCACCCACCCCGCAATAAAGTGCAATTTCATGAATGACGCAGCATGATGCAATATATGAGCAAACACCTGCTTGTTTTCTGAAAAGCAGAATAAGTAATTAAAGGGCCTGTGGCTGATGGGGGGAAAGAAATGACTAAAACTGAAAAGGAAAATTGAGTCACTGTGGCTGTGAGAAACTAGGCTGGCTAGACACAACCTGGGAAGTGCTCCTGTAATTATAATAACTGTGTAAAAGGGAATTTTGTCAGAGATCAGTTTCATGGCAAGATCCCTTGTTGAAATGCCCTCTGTTACCAGTTATTAAAAGTACATGAGCCTTGCCTTCTTTTGTAGCAGTCACCCTATTCAAACCATACCAAACCTGCCCTTTGAAAGATTAAACACTTAATGTGCCTTTAAAAAAGGGATTACATGTAAGAGAAAGGCTCCTTTCCACAGAATCAGCAACAGATGAAACAATCAAAAACTGAAAGCCAACCACAAAATCTAGACAGGAGACTTCATCAAGAACACAGGGGTTTGTCAGCGGCCAGACTGTACTTTACTGAGCAACTTTTGCGAAGACAGCATGAAATGGAAACAGGAAATAGGCGGCTGCAATCTTTCTTTAAAGAGGCAGCCAGCTGCAATGCACAGGTGCAACTATCCAGAAATGGCTTGTCTGCCCATAACAACACAGATAGGAAAACATGCAGTGAAATGTGCCTCTAGGAACTGTCACCAATGGATGCTTCTGATTACTGTAATTGCATCACGTTTTAACAATAATTATCTTGGAATTGCAGAGATGGAAGGAACCCTATGGCTCACTGAGACCAGCACCAGTTAAGGAGAAACAGTGGAGAACTGAAGGCATCATGAGTCCCCAACTACTAAAGATAGTACTTTTCCCTGTTCACTGTCAATAATCTTTGTACTCTATACTATCGGACAGCACTCAGAGTTTTATCTTCAGGCAACTGGCCTATAGCTGCGCGAACCTTATCGCTAATGTGAAACACTGCTATCAACTTGTCCCCATAGTCTAGTTCTTGACACACTCCAGTCTGCCAGCCCTTTCTGTTGTATGTTTGCATTCTAAGGTTGCTCCTCTTTCTCACCCTTTCTGTTGTGTATTGAATGTATTTGTAACCACACGAATGGGTACATGTAACACTGTAACCTTCTGTATGAGGACGCGAGCTAGTGGCCACCGGGGGCAGTAGCGAGCGTCCAGCTCACATGGTACACATTCCTCAAATGCCGTCAGCTGCGCGGGAAAGATTCCCGCACCCACCTCACCTGGACAAGAAAGGCGTGACCAAGGATGACGTCACTTGGACAGTAGCCAATGTCTGTCGAAGAGCCAGATTCAATTGTATAGCCACCGCATAAAAGGAGCTGTTCGTCCGCCATTACCACATGTTCGTACTGTACTCCATGCAATAAAGATGTGCTAGGCTAGCTTACAGCCGTTTCCATTGTCTTGATTCCCAAACATAAAACTTTCTCCTTGCCTTTGAAGGATGAAGCAACCTTCAAGCCAGAATCTATGCTTAGCAAACAAGAGACTGAACCAGCAAATGGGGAGTTGTGATCTTTCATTAAAGCAGGAAGTTGGTTTTCTAACAATCCTGGCACCACCATCACTCCAAGCAACGGGCAGTTATACAAGGTCTGGAAGTGATATTTAACAACAGAAAAATAGGAACTGAATAATGCACAAAGTCCATGGCTGCTTTGATTTTGATAAATTTTGTTTTCTGGACATGGAGTCAGTTGCACCTCAATTGTTGCATAAACACCATTCCTGGAGGCTTTCAGGAGTGGAAAATTACTCTTTTTGGAATGCTATAATGTGGGTTTTTGTGTGTGTGTGTGTGTTATTCTCTTTATGGAGTGGTATTTTATTAGTTAGAGAGCATCTGAGGAACACAAAAATAGCTATGAAAGACTGCACATGGTCCCCATTGTCAAGCCTGCTTTGAAAACACTTACAATCCTTATCGCATATAGCACAGTCCAGTCTTCCTCTTTCCATCTTGTTAATTTCTTATGGAAAAGAGGTATGGACAAATGTTGTTCATTGAAAATTAAATTAGAAATCATATTTTAGAGGCAATATGAAAAATATGCTTACTAGAGATCATCGAGGTTGGAGCTTCTAATTTCTTGAACTTTCTGACTAAAGCCTCAGATCAGAGGGCGATATCACAACAGTTGGGGCCACATGCAAAATAACGCATGCATGTGTGGGGGTGGGAGGGACAGTCAGACAATGTGAATCCCCTACATTTCTCCCCAAGCAGTATGTGTGTAGCTCATGTAACAGACACTTTCACACCAATCCAATGAGCACAAGCATCAGATGAGAATGGGGAGGAGATGGTAGCCAAGGGCTGCGAGTGGCTCAGTGGTTAAGAAGCTCACCTCGTTAGCTGAAAGGCTGGCAAGCATACCTGTCAACCGCAGCTCTGGCGAATCCGGGACCTGCGCAGACCAGGTCTGCGCAGGTCGCATTGTACACATGCGCGTGGAGGGCTATGCCACTTGCATAGCCTTCTACGCAGGCAGTGTAGCCTTCTGTGCATGCGTGGAAAGGAGCTACGGAAATGTAGAGCCCTTCCATGCATGCGTGCAACACAACCTGCGCAGATGGGCTGCACAGTGCCTCCTTTTCCCCGCTGCAAAATTACGGGGTTTTGGCAGTGCGGGTCGTGAAATGGCGCAAATCGGCGCCGAATTATGGGGTAATCCCAGCCAAATCGGGATGGTTAACAGGTATGCTGGCAAGTCAGCAGTTGGAGACCCAGATACAGCATGATGGATTTAGCGCCTGTCTCTGTCCCAGCTCTTGGGGACATGAAAGAAGCCTCATTTGGGCATTCCCCGAGTGGAGTTTCTTCTGCAAAAATCCTGTCAACCCAGAATAATTTCTGACACGAAATTTTTATTATTGTAGCCAAGATAGGCAACTTCAAGAGGGTCAATGACTGTACCGCTACACCTTGAACTTGGGGTGGTGGTGTTTGCAACTCTATACCCCATAGGGGTATAGGTAAAGGTCACCCTTGTTCAAAAGCCAGCCGTATACAACTCTAGGATTCAGTGCTCATCTCTGTTTCATAGCCGAAGAGCCAGCGCTATCTGCGTTTGCAGACATTTCCGTGGTCATGTGACAGGCATGACTAGACACCAGAGTGCATTGAAATGCTGTTTTCCTTCTCACCAAAGTGGTCCCCATTTATCTACTTGCACTTTCTTGCTTTTGAACTACTAGGTTGGCAGGAGCTGGGACAGAGATGGGAGCTCACTCCATCCTGCAGTATTCGGGTATCAAACTGCTGACCTGCCGCCTTCTAGTCAGTGTCTTAGCCACTTGAGTCGCTGCAGTCTTAAAATACCTGAAAGATGGTCATAAAGAAGAGGGGCGTGATCTGTTCTTAGTCATCCCAGAATGCAGGACTAATAATAACGGGCTCAAACTGAAGGAAGCCAGATATAGACTGAATATCAGGAAAAATGTCTTAACAGTTAGAGCAGTACAACAGTGGAACCAACTGCCTTGAGAGGTGGTGAATGCTCCAACACTGGAAGCATTCAAGAGAGAATTGGATCACCATTGGTCAGATCTGGATTCCTGCATTAAGCAGGCAGTTGGACTTGGAGGCCTAAAAGGCCCCTTCCAACTCAGTGATTCTATGATTCTATTCCTCATATATGGAATAAAATAAAACAAAAGTTCCTCAATGCCCATTAGTGGGTAGGTGAGTGGGGGGAAATTTTACCCGCATTTCCCCATTTCAAGCACTTATAGGCTTATAGCTATTGTGCCCGGCCTTGCCGGGCAGGTATTGTTTGTGTGTTGGTGGTGGGGTGGTTTTTTTTTTGTGTGTACACACACAGAGAGAGAGAGGGAGGGAGGGAGGGGGAGGGGACGTGGCAGGTGAGTAGGGGAGGTGGCGCCCAGGTGAGTAGGGAGGGAAGGGGGAGGCGGACACAATCTGTTCTCCCTTTCCTTCCTGCGCCGGGGGGGCAGGGAAGAGGGGAGGCAGATGCATTCCATTCCCCCTTCCCTGCTAGTGCCGAGGGATGGGGGAGGCAGGGAAGGGTGGGAGGTGGAAGCGTTCCATTCCCCCTTTCCCTGCTGGTGTGTGTGGGGAGGCAGGGAAGGGTGGGAGGCAGAAGCGTTCTGTTTCCCCTTTACCTGACGGTGGGAGGGGAGGCATGGAAGGGTGGGAGGTGGAAGCATTCCATTTCTCCTTTCCCTTCCGGTGGGGGGGGGGCAGGGAAGGGTGGGAGGCAGAAGCGTTCTATTCCCCCTTTCCCTGCTGGTGGGGAGGAGGCAGGGAAGGGTGGGAGGTGGAAGCGTTCCATTCCCCCTTTCCCTGCCAGTGGGGGGGGGGGGAGGCAGGGAAGTGTGGAAGGCAGAAGCGTTGTTTCCCATTTCCCTGCCGTTGGGGGGAGGCATGGAAGGGTGGAAGGCAGAAGCGTTCTGTTTCCCCTTTCCCTGATGGTGGGGGGGGAGCAGGGAAGGGTGGGAGGTGAAAGCGTTCCTTTCCCCTTTCCCTGCCGGTGGGGGGGGAGGCAGGGAAGGGTGGGAGGTGGAAGCATTCCATTTCCCCTTTCCCTGCGGGTGGGGAAGGAGGCAGGGAAGGGTAGGAGGCGGAATTGTTCCATTTCCCCTTTCCCTGCCGGTGGGGGGGGGAGCAGGAAAGGGTGGGAGGCGGAAGCATTCTGTTTCCCCTTTCCCTGCCGGCGCTGGGGGGCGAGTCTCGGCATGAGCCGATTCTCGGCTGCCGCCTTCTTCTCCCCCGGCCGACCTACCTGGTGACCTTTGCTGGGTTGACGGCGGCGGGAACGGTGATGGCAGCGGTGAGGTGGCATTTTAGGACCGCCGGAGAGCAGGTGTTGAGGGGGGAAAGGTGTGCGAGTCAGCCATTTTTTGTCACACACGCTGGATGTCCCGCTTCCTCTGTGCCGCAGCACAGAGGATGCTGGGTATGCCAGCGAATTTGGGGTGTGCTGGACTCAACCGCACGAGTCCGCAGGCTTATTTAATTCTGTCTGAGGGACCTTGTTTTTTGCTCTGTGCTCTCTTTTATTATTTTATTGTGGGTGTGGGTAGTTTTTTTTAATGTTTAGGCAATTAGGTTTTAGTGTTGTAATTCTAGTTCTTAATGGGGGGGGCGTTACTGATTGTTTTTTTAGTTAATGCCTTTTTAATCTGTTGTTGTATTATTGTAGTTCTTGTTTGATGTTTTTATTGTATGCTGTTCGCCGCCCTGAGTGGTGTCCCCCATCAGAAGGGTGGGATATAAATCCCTCAATAAATAAATAAATAAATCGTAGTGTTTTTGTTTTTCCATGTTCATGTGGCGAACACCCCACCCTCGGCTCCTGGACCCCTCCCCTGACTCACCATGTCGCACAAGGAGCTACGGCAGCAGCATCCTCTCTGATTCTGATGAAGATAACTGTAAAGAAATGAGTGCGGGTGGAAACCTAAGCAAAACAAGTGGCCAAAACAGTGATTGTAGGTTTTGCCATATATTTTGGCTCTGTAAAGACTAGAGACCTACTTTTTTGGGGGGGGAAATTGAAGACTTGGCATTGCGGCCAACTGACAGGCACTAGACAACAGCTTAAATTATAGGTAAAGCCCAGGTGATCTGATAAGACTATCCTATATATATCGTGCCAGGCAGGTGGGTGTGATGCATATGACCAAATGCAGTGACTGAATATGTCTGTCATGTTGGGTGTAAGTATAATGTTATTATGTCTTTGAGGATACAATTTGGCTGATCTATCAGCTAGACAAGAGGCTTCCTTGACATTTCTGAGGCTCATTAGCAAGCAGAGGCCTGGCAGTGAAAATCAATCGGTGCTGAGTAACGTATACACTGTTTCCCTTCTGCTACTAACCAAGAGCACGCGAACATCGTGGATAAAATGGGAAGGAGGGTAAGTGGGTGGGAAAGGCCTGTTGGCAGGGTACTATTTATTGCCACACTTAAGCCTTTGCAGAGGATAAGGAAAGCAGTTGTCATTGCCAGGCTGGCGCGAAACAAAGGAATATGTTCCATGAATAAATCTCTTGTCAAAATCCCCTCCAAACTCTCAGCACACATCGTGATATATACAGGCTCAGACTCTTGTTATGCTGGATTGCTAAATAAGGAGGTTGCAAACACGAGCTTGCTAAAAATAGGCAAAGACTCTGGTGCCCTTTCTGACCTCGTGCATGGGTCTGTGTATGTGTATGTGTGAGTGCGTGCGCGCGCGCACACACACACACACAGTTTTAAGATGCAGAGTAATATCCCTTCAGGAACACTCTTCTAAATCCAGACTCCTAAACAGACTGCCTCTCGCCCTCACACTTAGGGGCTTTGTTTTCAGTGATAATGGTAGGATTTAGTCCTCTGACACACCAAATTATAGAAAAATGCTTATTTCTCCCCTGCTCATTTCTTTATCCAGTGGAACATGGCTGCATATAGTGGGAGATCATCTATTAGATTAAGCAAGAGTGCTACCCACTTTCAGCCTCAGGCTAACCCTCCTCCCTTTCATTCCACTCTTTACCTGAGGTGGAAGACCTACATGTATGTATGTATGAATGTCAACAACAGCAAAGGTCATTTGTTGCCCTATCAACAGTACAGTAAACCCCCGCTTTACAGAATTAATTCATTCTGCAGAGTTTTCCTTATCGCAAAAATTCCTTATTGCAAAGTGCCCATAGGAATGCACTGCACAGTTTTCTATAGGAATGCATTGAAAACAAAAATTCCATAAAGCAAAGCACGGTTTTCCATACAAATGCATTGAAAACCAGTTAGTCCATTCAAAAAAAATATCAGTCAGCTGGTGCATCATTTTCAATGGATTTCTTTCTGTGTGGCAAGTTTTCCATATGGCGAGGACTCCGTACAGTGGGGTTTCACTGTATCAAACACAAATGTGTGAATCCTTCCTTGCCTGCCTGCTTACTTTTACTTATTTATTTATTGCATATTTATACCACCCATTCGGGTAATTTCCTGAATGTACACTCTGGGCGGTGTACATACAGTACAAATATTAAGTGCCAGGTATAAGAGAATGTATACTTCCCCTCTTGGCTTTGCCCACTGCTGTGCCTTCCAGGGCACCAAACAAAAATGAACATCAGATGACAATGACAGTGTATCTGCTCAGCTCAGCTGAGGTGTGTGGATTTTTGTTTCTAGTGGGAAAATTAATTCTATCATGACTCACCTAGCAGTGGTGATGCTAAGGTCTTCACCAAACTGAGGGCATCACACAGGTTTCATATTGTGACCTCCCAGGTAATTAATAAGTGTATTTGGTTTTGAAGCCCCAATTGGCAACTAGCCAGAAAATAAAATAAAAGGAAGACCATCTATAGGTTTTCCAGATCTGAGGATGCCATAGGAGATTGCTCTGTATCTCACTGGATAAACATGAATGTGTTTTTATGTGTTCTGCTTGTACATCACCTGAAAAATGACTACCAAAGTTGTGTATGCTATAAATGTAAAGGACACTCTGGCTCAAAAGCCAGTCATATCCAACTCTAGGGTTGAGTGCTCATTCATAGCCAAAGAGCCAGCGTGGTCTGTGTCTGCAGAGGTTTCCATGGACATATGGCAGGCATGACTAGACACTGGAGTGCACGGAACGCTGTTTAACTTCCCTCCAAAGTGTTACCTATTCATCTAATTGTAATTACTTGCTTTTGAACTGCTAGGTTGGCAGGACCTGGGACAGAGACAGAAGCTCACTCAATCATGCAGCACTCAGGTCTTGAACTGCTGACCTGCCGATCTTCCAGTCATCAAGTTCAGCGTCTTAATCACTAAGTCATATAATTAAGGCCAAATGGGATGGAAGTCTATGTGGCAATTAATGCAACTGCTGGGCACATATTGTCACCTGCTTGGGTACCAAAAAGTGTTCTCCATCCACCCACCTCAGCTCCAGATCACAATATTCCCTGATTAGCTGAGTTTAATGGGGATTCTGGGCTCATTGACTCAGTTCTCCAATGTCTGCTTTGACAATCAACTGCCCCAAAAGCAGTTTGGCCCTCCTCCTAGTCCTTGCTTGCTCCACCCATGTGATACCACAAAATCATAACTTTCAGGGAACGAGAAGCTGCTGACTTGACAACCTTAGCCAGTGTTCGTAAATAGCTGAAGATGCTGATTCCAGTTTGCTGAGTCACACAATGTGCAGGTCTGTTAAGACAACCAATGTTTAACAAGCCTTTTGCATTAATTTACAAGAGAGATGGACAAAGTAAGGCCACCAAGCTGATCTTTGGGTGGCTTGTCAAAATAGACTCCTCCACAAGACATAAAAAATTCCCCGCAGCAGCAACAGAAACAGCAATAATAACATCAACAACATATACCCTTGCCACTCCAGGGAGCTGCCAGCAGCTATCTCATTATTATAAAGCGTTTTAGCTGGCTGGATAGCTGAGTGGTTTAGTTATTGCGAGTTTGATTCCCCACTGTACTTCCCAAGAGAAGAGGTTTGGGCAAGTTGCACAGTCCCAGGGCAACACCAAAAGGAAGTATTCTCTACCTAGAATATGGCATCCCTAGAAAGAGATGCCATAAGTTGGGATTGACTTGACGGCACACAATTATTATCATAAGAAACGTTATATTGTACAGAGACCCAATTAAAGTTTAGTTTTAATCTGTTTTGGACTACAATGTTCAGAATACTTAGCCAGCATGGGATGAGGATGGCAAGGAGTTGTGCTACAAAAAAGGGAGGAAAAGAAGACAAAAAAAGAGAGTAATATTTTAAAGCTCTGATCTTCTTCGGTGTCGAGACCAGATGTGAAACTGCCAAAATGAAGCTACCTTTGGGAAGTTCATTCTGTAGTTCCTTTCACTCTACCTAGTTCTGTTAGGTGATAAAAGCACATAGCTTTTAATGAAGCCAAAAGAGGGAGCAAGATTGTTGCTGGGTGCCTTATTAATGTTGTTCTGGCTGAACCAACATATCTTTTTAAATGTACATCACTTGCTCCTTGGCTTGGCTTCCTTAACTTTATCTGATCTTTTTAGAGGGTCAGTTTTTCTGAGATATGTGACACGAGCACACACAACTTAATTTTTTTAAATAAAAAACCAGATCTCTTGTTTACTTTTCTGTTAGCAAAGCTTATGTATTGTCCAGCATGCTAGAATGTAACAGTTTAATCTTTTAATTTCTATTTAGAATTCTAGAGGACTTTTTCTTGTTTTGCTAATAGAAATGAACTGACTTCAAAGAACCTGAAATTTTTACTTCCAAATTTGGAATTGTTTCATCCATAGTTTGTGGCAGTGTAGGAATCCATGGCAATTAGGGATGATAAATAATAAGTTTCCATTTACTGATAAAAGGGAACTCTTATAATTTCACACAGTTTAGAGTGAAGGCATTTAACCAGTTTTGGATGGATGCCATTCAGAATAGCATGAAATGAATCAGGCTACTGTAGAGATAGTTCATGTATATCACAAGTGGACAACATGTGACCCACTGATGTTACTGGACTGCACCTCCTGCCAACCCTAGTAAGAATAGACAATGTAGAGATAAAGTCATAGATAATCTTGAGGACTACTCATTTTTCCCATTCTGATTGCTATATTGACTCTGTCATGACAATATGCATTCAATTCAGTGGCTGGGTGAGGTACCGCCGTAGGCCCTGCCTCTGCCCTACCACCCCTTCCACAATGCCTGAGGACATGGCTAGATGAGGCGTCACCATAGGGGCTGCCTCTGCCCTTGCTGCCCCTCAGTCTCCGCATTGCCATGACTGGGAACGCAAGGCTGCCAGAGGCGGCCGCAGTGCCCTTCACGCCAATGCGGCCCAGAGCTCAGGTAAGGATCCACTACCCAGCGAAGCGGGTACCCCAGCTAGTTCTCTATAATTAACTCATGGCAATCCTATTCATGGTATAACTCCAATGCTTCTGGAAATAAAGCTAGACAGTTGATTTTATACCTTTCGATGTGTAACCATATAACACTGCATCGCAAACCGACTCTTCAAGCCTATAGTTTCCTTTTGGGGATGTGAGTGAATACAGATTCCATTGCTGTAAAATGTGGATGGGATGATTTCTGAACTTTTCTGATTATTTTACTCATCTCACATGTTGCACTGCCCAGCTGATGAAGGATTCTGAAGGACTCAATGAGTTTCAAAAGATGTTCAATAATTTTTGTAATGGAGGTAAAAAATCTAGACTTCCAAAGAAGCTTTGGTACCTGCCACAGAAAGAAGGGGGTTTGGGTATGCCAAATTTGTTAGCATATTATCGAGCATTCCAAATTAAGAATGTTGTGAAGATCTTGGCAAGAGAAAAGGTAATTTGGGAGGAATTGGAGATGAAAGAATATAGGAATATTGGCAAAATGATCTTTTTGGGAATTAAGGATAAAACGATAAAGACAAGCAATACTATGATGAGAGGCCTCATGAAGGTGTGGAAAAGAGTAAAGAAAGATTTGGTCCCAGAGCTCTCTCCAATTTTGGAATTGACTGATATGGTGCGTTTTCTGATAAAAATAGATAAGGAAAAAAAGGAAATATTGGATAAAAATGAAGTGTCTTTACTGAAGGAATGGTTAAAAGTTTGTGAAGATGAAACCAAGAGGAAAAAATATTTGAAAAGTTAAAATTGGATTGGTTTCAGAAACTGAAGGTTGACAATTGGAACAAAAAATATAGAAGAGAAGTAGGTATAGATAGAACAAAGACCGAATTTGAAGAATTGGTATTAAAGATTAGAAAAGGGGAAAAGAACATTAAGGGTCTAGTAAGCAAACTCTATACTATATTGAATAAGGGTAATGATCCACAGGAAGATTTGAAACGGAAGTGGGAACAAAATTTGAATATAAAAATAGGAGATATTGAATGGAGAAATAAGTGGAAAAAGAGGATAATGAGAACAATGTCAGTAAGAATTAAGGAACATAATTTTAAAATGTTGTGGCAATGGTACTTGACACCACTGAGGTTGCATCAGATGGATAATAAAAGGGATAACTTATGTTGGAGATGCAAAGAAACGGTTGGAACTTATGAACATATGTGGTGGAGTTGCAAAAAAATAAATGAATTTTGGAGAAGAATAGAAGGAGAGATTGGGGAAATATTGGGTAAAAGAATTAAGTTGGTGTCAGGTACCATTCTATTAACAGATGTGGAAGGTATGGGTTTGAATAAGGTGGAAAAAGAATTATTTGAAATTATGTTAACCACAGGTAGACAATGTATCGCTAGAAATTGGAAAAATGATGTACTTATACAGACTGGAGAGTGGTATAAGGAAATGTGGAGTTTAGCATTGAATGACAAACTGACATGGGAGATAAAAGTAAAAAGGGATAATTTGAAAGAAAATAGGTTTTGGAATATTTGGAAGCCGTTCGTGGATCACTCTCTTATGGCTAAGGACAGTTCTGGACCTGTACCATCTCAAAGTGGGTTTTGGAGATGATATAGACACTAAACTCTCCGGGCATTGTAAATATTCACTGGGTGTTGTGTAACCAGTAAAGAAATAAAAAACAGTTGTAATACTGAAAGCTCTTATGAATGCTAGGGTTATAGTGATAACCTATAATGTGAGTAATTAATACTGTGGGTTATACTCATACAACTCGTTTAATCATTATGCATGTGTTAATGAGTTTGTTGTAACATTGCATTGTATTGTTATTGTTTTTTCTGTATGTTTGTTATTTTTATTTTGTTTCTTTGAAAATTAATAAAAAATTATATATATTTTTAAAAAGGGACTCAAAAGTTGTCTGTTTAATGCAGGAATTCTCAACCTGCGGTCCATGGGCTGGATGTGGCCCATGACACCATTTCATGTGCACCCCCACTGCCTCCACCACACCAGCAAGTGCCATGTGATGGAGGAAGGACAAAATGGCCATCTGGTTCCCAAAGCTGTCTGAGGTAGCATGACCCAGCCCCCGTCTTAAAAAGGTTGAGAACTCCTGGTTTAATGGTCTGTTGGTGGTGCAAAGATTTTCTCTAATGCTCTGATTTTTATTGCATACAGTTAGGGAATTGGAGAATAATGGGTCTCCTACAAAAAGGATGGCATTAAAGAACAATCTAGAAGTGCTATAGTTGGGGTGGTTTGAAAAGCTCCAAATCATCAGCCTTGGAAAGAGAATGGTCTAGAAGGACAAAATGACCAGACTTCTCATAAAGGGATTAGTCACTCTGCATTTAAAACACAGATCCAAAATATTAACATAATATCCAAGAGATTTATAGTGAATAATCTTCTCTAGGCATATGTAAACTATGTATTTAAAAGTTATACAGACGCGTCCCCTGTATAAACAAAATTGGAGGAGGAAAGGTTTACACTTAGGGTAAATACTACTTGTGTGGGGTGTTTTTGTTGTTGTTTTTTGTAAGCTTATTCTAACCAATGGCTCCGCTGCTGTGATGTCAGGGAATGTTTGTAATCATTCCAATGTCTGAAAAGTAAACCCCTAACACAAAAGGAATGTTTGCAGAAAGGCTACTATTCTATTGGTGGCTAGGACTGCAGAGGTTTTTCCAAGGTGAATTACCTACTGGTGAGTAACGTCTGTTAAGCAAAATCAAACAAGGTTTAATTCAGGTGACATTGGTGTGAGAGAGGGTTGAGATGATAAGAACCTGAATCAGCTTTTTAAAAAATTATTTCTGTTTTTGTGGGCTTCCAAAACCTTTTATTCCTGAAGAATCCAGGTCATAGCTTAGAAATTCTCCTTGAGCTACAGCTGCCATACAACTTTCAAGCTGCAGCCTTGCTGAAGGCACCTATTTGCAAATACAAAATGTACCTTAGTATCTGTTGTGTATGTACAATGTTGCTTTAAGAAATGTATGAATATAACCTGACCACAATTACAATGTAGCTCAGCTGTTAAGGAACGCGAGTAAGCTGCCTATAGAGGGCAGCTGTGAGCGTTCAGCTCACATGGTTCACATTCCCCAAATCACCGGCAGCCGCGGGAACCTTTCCCATGTGAGGATCATCTGGAGAAGATGGGCGTGACTCAGAATGACGTCACGCCGGTAGCAGCCAATAAGCTACCGTGCAACGAGATTCAAATGTATGTACTGCAGTATATAATGAGCTGTACCTCCGCCATTACCACATGTTCATCCTGATCATCACCCAATAAACCTGCGTTTAGCCCTTCTTTGTCTTCCGTGCAAGACACCAAATTGGCGACGAGGATGGGATCAATGGCGAATCCCAAGGTCAAGCCTTACCACTTCGATATCAGCGACCCGGAGCAATGGGAGCTGTATGAGTGCCAGTTTCGGCACGCGATGGAAGCCGCGGGCGTCGACGACGACGCGAAGATGCGCTCACACTTTGTAGCCCAGGTGGGGCCGGCCACGCTGCGCATCCTGATGAACCTGGTGGCCCCCTGGAAGGTGGACGTGGTGCCCTTCGACCGCATCCTAGAGTTACTGCGCGATCATTTCCAGCCCCCCGTGTCGATCTTCCCGGCCAGGGTCGCGTTCCACAGGCGAGACCAACGCCCGGGAGAGTCAGTGTCCGCCTACGCGGCGGCCCTCAGGCTGGCAGCGGTGCACTGCCAGTGGGAAGACCTGGACACGGCACTCTGAGACCGCATGCTGTGTGGCCTGAGGGACGAGGAGGTCCAGAGAAAATTGATGACCCGCGACTATCGCCTCACGTTCAACGAGGTACTGCGGGAGGCCCAGGCAGCCGAGGCGGCCAGGAGCGGGGTCAGAGTGTTCAAGTCCCGAGGGGCCACATCCGAAAGGGCCAAGTCACCAGTGCAGGCGGCCTGGCGGACATCGGCGAAGACGGCCTGGCGGGCCCCCAAGTCGCCCGCCGGCACACCAGCGACGTCTGAGGAGTCGTCCGCGATGGCAGACTCCTGCTCCAGCGAGGACAACGACGTCCAGAGAGTAAAGAAACGCGGGGAGAAGCGGCAGACCCGCGAACAGCAAGACCGCCGCTGCGACGGGTGTGGGGCGTCCCACGACTGGACGAGGTGCCCGTTCCGGAAGGCCGAGTGTCACAACTGCGGCCGAAAAGGGCACATCGCCAGAGTATGCAGGCGCGGGCGAGCTGAGGACAAGGGCGCCTCAAGCCACCCCCAGGCACACCAACGGAAGGTGGACGGCACCAGGAAGGTCTCAACCAGCTACAGCGAGGAAGGCGTGAACCGCGTGGGCCTGGAGCACCGGCATTTTTTCGTAGAGGTACTGTTACAGGGGGTCCCGGTGAGGATGGAGATAGACTCGGGGTTGTCCTATTCCATCCTGTCCCAAAAAGAGTTTATGCGCATTCCCCCAGATGCGCGGCCCAAACTGCGGGCCATGAGGTCACACTTACGGGACGTGCAGGGAAATGGGATCCCAGTGTTGGGGGTGGGGAACTTCAAGGTGAAGTTCAAGAGTTACTCCGAGAAACTGCCCCTAGTGGTACTCAAGGGGGGGAAGATGCTGCCTTTTGGGAACGCAGTGGTTTGCTCCCCTGGGAATTGAACTGTCTGGCATTAACGCCATCGAGACTGACCCAATGCGGGACGTGTGCAATGCACACCTGGACGTTTTCAAGAAGGGGCTCGGGACGTACAAGGGCCCCCCGGTATCCTTTGAGCTGGACCCAGAAATCCGGCCCATCCGCCTCAAGCCAAGGAGAGTCCCCTTCGCCCTCAAGGACAAGATTGAGGCGGAACTGGACAAATTGGTGGGGCAGGGGATTTTGGTTCCAGTTGATTCGGCGGAGTGGGAAACGCCGTTTGTTACGGCTCTCAAATCAAACGGGGAGGTCAGGATTTGTGCGGACTATAAATGTACGATCAATAAGGCCATTCGGCCAAATGCATATCCGGTGCCCGTGGTCAGCCATTTACTGGCCACGTTACATGGGGGGAGGTGTTTTGCCAAGCTAGATCTGGCGCAGGCATATCAGCAGCTCTCCGTAACCCCAGCTGCTGCCGCTGCGCAAACCATCATCACGCACAAGTGGGCATTTAAGGTAACGTGCCTACAGTTCGGCGTAAATTCGGCCCCTGGGATCTTCCAGTCCCTCGTGGAATGCCTTTTAAAGGGACTTCCAGGCGTCCTCCCATATTTTGACGATGTGTTGATAACAGCGGGGAGCGAATTAGAGTTAGCAAAGAGGCTAGACGGGGTCCTTTCAGTATTCGAGAAAGCGGGACTTCGACTGAGAAGGGACAAATGTGTATTCTTTGCGAGGGAGGTTGAGTTCCTCGGGTTCAAGATAACCCCGGAGGGCATCAAGCCCTCTGAGTCCAAGGTTGCGGCTGTGCAAAACGCCCCTCGCCCCACCGCGAAACCGGAGTTGCAGTCATTTCTAGGGCTTTTAAATTTTTACCATTCCTTCCTGCCAAGGAAGGCATCAGTTGCGGAGCCACTGCACGCGCTCTTAAAGAAAGAGGCGGTTTGGCGGTGGGGAGATAGGCAAGAGAAAGCTTTCAGGGAGCTAAAGGCGCTTTTATCCTCGGATGCTGTCCTGACCCATTTTGACCCGAGGAGACCAGTAGTTTTAGTCTGTGATGCGTCCCCAGTGGGGGTGGGGGCGGTGCTATGCCACGTGTTGGAGAGCGGGCGGGAAGCCCCAGTTGCATACTACTCCAGGTCCCTTTCAAAGGCCGAGCGCAACTACGCGCAAACAGATAGAGAGGCCCTGGCCATAATCGCTGGAACCAAGAAGTTCCACGATTTCTTATACGGCCGCAAGTTTACGGTGGTGACTGATCACAAGCCTCTCCTGGGAATCTTCACCACAGGCAAGCCCACCCCTCAAATCCTGTCCCCCCGAATGCTACGTTGGGCGATTTTCCTTAACGCCTACCAGTATGAGCTGGTCTATCGCCCAGGGAAGGAGATCTCCCATGCGGATGCGCTGTCCCGGTCTCTCCTCCCTAGTTTAGGAGACCCCGCATGCGAGGTAGAGCAGGACCACCAAGTCCTGCTGATCGAGTCCCTCGACTCACCCTCCATCGTCCAGGCCGACCTCGCCAAGGCCACAGCGGCCGACAAGATGCTGGCCCAAGTTAGCTCCTGGGTTAGGAAAGGGTGGCCCACTACTCCCCCCGAGGAACATTTCAAGCCATTCTTCAGGCGTAGAGTAGAGCTGTCCCTGGAAAGGGGCTGCTTACTCTGGGGCCAGCGGGTAGTCATCCCAGAAAAGCTGAGGGCCAAGGTACTGAGGCTGCTGCATACCAGTCACCCGGGAATAGTGCGCTCCAAGGCGCTGGCCAGGAGTTTCTTTTGGTGGCCCCAGATAGACACGGACATAGAGCGATTAGTGGGCACGTGCGAGAGTTGCCAGAGCTCCCGGCCCGAGGAATCCCGGCTACCCCATAGGGAATGGGACACGGCCCACGGGCCATGGTCCCGGATCCATGTCGACTTCGCTGGCCCTTTCCACGGGGCCATGTTTCTGCTAATAGTCGACTCCTATTCCAAGTGGTTGGAAGTAGTCCCCATGAAAGGCACCTCCTCTGCGGCAACCATTAAACAGTTGCGCAAGGTCTTTGCCTGTTTCGGCCTGCCGGACGTCCTTGTTAGCGATAACGCTAGTACCTTCATGTCTGCGGAGTTCAAGACCTTTATTGAAAGAAACGCCATCAGGCATATTACCGCTGCCCCGTTTCACCCCACCACAAATGGTCAGGTAGAGCGCCAAGTGCGCAGTATGAAAGACGCACTGCGGCGCATGGGTCCCGGCGAGTTAAACCTCCATCTGTGTCAGTTCCTCATCTGCTACAGGACAACCCCCCTAGCGTCAGGGCTTTCGCCAGCCGAACTCCTCATGAGGAGGCGGCCAACAACACTTTTTGACTGGATGGACCCATCCAGGGTGGAGGATGAAGGGAGAAATATAGATATCAGGGTAGGAAGCTCCAAAAGTTTCTCGGTAGGGGACCCGGTTCACTGCAGGAACTACACGGCCTCTGGGCCAGCGTGGGTACCAGGGACGATCATTGAGCAGACGGGACCAGTATCCTATAGAGTTGAGACTAGCTCGGGTCTACTCTGGAGAAGGCACGCCGACCAACTCAGAAGGCGGGTCACCAGTGATGGGGAATCAGCGTTAGGGTCCTCCCCCACCCACGTTACCCAAGGGGGAGACACGGCAGAATCCGCGGGTACAAATGCATACCCTGGATCCTCAGCCACAGAGGAGGATACTTTGAAAGAGAGGGATGAGTTTGATTATGATTTGCAGTACCAGGGAGGTGTAGCGGAGTGGTCCCCCACCCGTCCTAGCGAAAAGAGGGGTTTCAGTTCAGCCCCTGGTACCTCCAGTCCCCCCAGCCCTTTTGTTTTAGAATATACCATAACTCCAGCCCCCCGGAGACAGACACCCCCAAGACAGACACCCCCGAGACAGGCAGCAGGGGGGAATCCGCCCGCCTCAGCCTCTAGAACGCCCGGACAGGCAACAGGGGGTGGCAAGACCACGAGGGCCTCATCGTCAGTCCCGAGATTCATGCTGGGGGGTACCCCAAGCTCCTCAAGCGGCAGGCAGGGGTTCACGTCCCAACTGTTCATTCCATTCCCGTCCCCCAATGCAAGGTTGTCGCAGAGTCCCCACCGAACCACTAATGAGTCCCCCCTTTCCGTTGCAGGACAGGACTCCGCGGAACCAGGAGCCCCCGGCTCCCCTATGTTAAGTCAAGCGGCCGCACGCCCCAGACGCACGTGCGGCAAGCCACAATGGTTGAGGGACTTTGTCCCATCCTAGGGGGGAGGAGTGTTGTGTATGTACAATGTTGCTTTAAGAAATGTATGAATGTAACCTGACCACAATTACAATGTAGCTCAGCTGTTAAGGAACACGAGTAAGCTGCCTATAGAGGGCAGCTGCGAGCATTCAGCTCACATCGTTCACATTCCCCAAATCACTGGCAGCCGCGGGAACCTTTCCCGCGCGAGGATCACCTGGAGAAGATGGGCGTGACTCAGAATGACGTCACGCCGGTAGCAGCCAATAAGCTACCGTGCAACGAGATTCAAATGTATGTACTGCAGTATTTAATGAGCTGTACCTCCGCCATTACCACATGTTCATCCTGATCATCACCCAATAAACCTGCGTTTAGCCCTCACTGCGGCTCCTTCTTTGTCTTCCGTGCAAGACACCAAAGTATCACTCCTCTTCGAATGACAAGGTTTTCCTCACCAATATGATACATGTCATGGACTGTTTCAGTTTTGTGCTAGGCCACAATAGGGCCAAATACTCCAAAACTATTCTGTAAGAACATATCCAGTTAAAGAGTAAAATTTTGTCATGATTGTACCAATATTGTGAAGTAGCCTTTGCTGTATCTCTGATGTTTAGCAGTTTAGCAGACAATGTTTCAATCAAAATTGTTAAAAACAAAAAACAAATTATAATTCTTTAAACAAAAGCTGCCATGCTGTAAGTTTAAAGTTCTTTTGAGTGAGATTTTTGGAAAAGGGGTGGGGTTTTTTTGTGGTGGTGGGGAGGTGGACTATGAGTTATAGGATGCAGGGGACAGTATAGTTACAATTTTCAGAAACCCCCATCAAGTCTACAGGTAGGGTTCAAAAAAGTAACTTTTCCAATCTATGGGCATAATGTTAAATGGAGTAAACTAGAACTCTTGGGCCGTGGGCCGGCCATGTGGTTCAGGGGGCCGGCATTGGCCGCGGGGAAGTCGGAGCATCTGGGGCCCAGCAACCCCACAGACTTCAAGAACTGCCGCCTCGCCGCCCCATCAGAGCTCCTTCCCCAGCCCAGCATTGGCTGCGGGGAAGTCAGAGTACCTGGGCCCTGGTGGCCCGGCGGACTTCAAGAACTGCCGCCTTGCCGTCTGAGTCTAAGGGCTCATGTTGTGTTGAGTATTGAGCTTGTTATTGTATTGATTGTACTACTTTTTAAATTTGTAACTTGTGATCTGTATTTGCAAATTGTAACTGTATTTGATTTTTGTTGTATTTGGGATGTGACACATTGTATATGCATATACTGTATGGATTATGCTGTTTTACTGAACTCTGTATTAATATGTATCTATTTTCTATGTGACTTTCATTGTATCACTTTTTGCTGCTGTGTAGACAGTATGCTTGGTTGTGAACCGCTTTGAGTCGCCTTCGGGCTGAGAAAATGTGGTATACAAATAAAAGTGATGATGATGATGCCCCATGGGCCATATCCGGCCCCTGACACCAATTCATCTGGCCCGTGAAGCCCTCGTTGCTCCCGGAAGTGGAAGTAAAACGTGCCCATACAGGCACGTTTTACTTCCGCTTCTGGGAGCAACGAGGGCTTTGCGGGCCAGATGAATTGGCATTGGGGCCAGATCCAGCCCATGGGCCATAGTTTAGGCACCCCTGCTTTAGGTGGAGATAGTGGGCATATGTAGAGCAGGGCACCAGTTCAGCTTTCATTTAGTGAAATAATTATAAGTATGTTAGACACAGAGAGTATGGATAAATGGGATCTGCAACTGTTTTGACAAGGATACAGCAGAATGCGGTTAAAGAAGAAGGCATAGAAGGCTTAAGTCACCTGTGCTTGACAGCCAGTCGTCTCCAACTCTAGGGGGTGGTTCTCATCTCCGTTTACAGCCAAAGAGTCAGCACTGTTGGCGTCTACAGACATTTCCATGGACATGTGGCAGGCATGACTAGACACCGGAGTCCATGGAACACTGTTTACCTTCCCACCCAAGTGGTTTCTTGCTTTCGAACTGTTAGGTTGGCAGAAGCTGGGACAGAGACAGGAGCTTACTCTGTCATGCAGCACTCGAGCCTTGAACTGCTGACCTGTCAACCTTCCAGTTGTCAAGTTCAGCATATTAACCACTAAACCACTGCAGTCCATAGAAGGCTTAGCAGGGGCTTTTCAGCGTCAGGGTTTCCCAGAGAGACAGTACAGTATGCTGAATGAGGAAGACACTTATTTGATACTACACTTTGTTACAGATTTGGGAACAAGCAGTGACTTTTCCAACTGGTGACCCCTTGAGAAGAATTTCTGAGAGTTGACCATCAGTCAAGATGAGTCTCCTGAAGACATTCTAAACCTGTAATGGTGAATCTTGGCACTCCAGATGTTCTTGGACTTCAATTCCCAGAAGCCCAAGCCCCTGTGAATCCACATGAATGTGTTTACTGCTATTCATCAGGCCCGCACTGCCCTTGTCGCTCCCAGAAGTGGAAGTAAAACTCACTGTATGGAGCAACAAGGGCAGCGCGGTCTGGATGAATCGCAGTAAACCCCTTCGTGTAGATTCACAGGGGCTTGGGCTTCTGGGAATTGAAGTCCAAGAACATCTGGAGTGCCAAGGTTGGGCATCACGGTTCTAAACTGTCCAGCTGCTTGGGAGCTTTTGAGCCAATTGCCCTCCCATCATCCAAGTTCATAGAGAAAACATAGAATAGCAACTTGGGGATTTCTTTTTACTCAGAAGAACTTAACAAAGCTTCCCAAAATCAATGTAAAGAGCAAACATCGAGAAGGGTAACAAGGCTATTGCCAGCCCTCCAATGATGCCAGTTGCTCCAGCAGGCTTTGCATTTACCTACTGTCATCTAACAGTATTTTATCAGCCTGTCAAACCTCGTGATATCAAGAATGTATACCTAGGCTTCTTGTTTTCTTTCTCTCTTTCAATTTTCTTTTGAACTGTGTTTGAAGGTAAGAACTATTTTTTCTCTTCCCCTCCCCATCTTTTTTTAAAATCGAGGTGTTAACCCGCTCTGAGAACTTTTCCAGCTATGTGGTGTAGAGCTGGGTTTCTCCACCTTGGGTCCCCAGATGTTCTTGGACTTCAACTATCAGAAGCCTTGATCAGTAGGTTCTTCTTCTTTCATGGCTAGGTCAGACTCTAAACTGTCAAAATGAAGCCACCTTGTGGCGAGTTCATCCCGTAGTTCCTTCTGTCTGACCTAGTGTGAGAAAGATTAGTCAGCACAATGTTGCCATTGCCTGGGATATGCCCAATTGTGGTTAAAAAATACTGTACCACCATCTTTGAGGAGGCTCTTTCTCTGAAATACTGTACCACCATTTTTGAGGAGGCTCTTTTTCTGTACTGACCTGGGCTTCTGATAACTGAAGTCCAAGACCATCTGGGGGCCCAAGGTTGAGCAACCCCAGTGTAGAGTATAAATACTGTATTTTAGTCAACCAATACCTTGCTAAATGTATACTTGTAGATAACAAGTGGTAGATTAGTAAACATGTGATTGTTCATGTGGGGGAGATTTCCAATCAAATATCAAATTCCTAAATATAAGTAGGAGTTTAGAAGAGGGTAGAGAGCTAATAAGCTTGAATATTGTCATCATGTTTTCATCCTTGCCACCCCAGAGATCACAGAAAGATTGCTTTGTTGGCTGAGCTAAAACATCCTACACATTCAAAAGATGCAGTTCTGACTGGTTTTCCAGCGACTAGATAAAGCGTGACATGTCTTTTCCAAGTATTGCATCAAATTCTATTGTTAAGTGTACCTGCCTGTAAGGAAAATGTTCTATGATTGAGTCCCAAGCCTGACTAATACAGGTACAGTATATGAATTTCATGGGTGGATGCAGTTTCAGTGCATGCTTTGTTGCACTGTTCTAAAGGTCTTGCAGTCAACCTACCTCATTTGCCTGTCTATCATTAAGAAAAGACATTATTTGAACGCATTGTTTTCTTATCTCATCAATATGGGGAAATCTAAGAAATGATTCATAATTTGGAAAAAGCAGCCAAACAGACCTGACATTATGGGCCATCTGGTCTAAGTGCCTATAAAAAAAGGGCAACAGCAAACTTCATAGTAACACTTGGAATGTTACTTTTACCATTTTTTAAAAACCAGGTGTCATATAATCTATACCTATAAATCCAAGGGTTAACCGTTGGAACTTGCTATAGGTTTCTGCACCCGTCCATCCTATCCCGTACCGAGCATCCTGCACTCGCCCGAAACCAGTCTGGAGGTTACTGCAGGGTTGAGAAAGGCACCAGTGGGGCAAGAGCCCCACGAACGCGAAAAAAGGAAAAGAACTTCATTTCCCAACGTTCTCTGCGCCGTGCTGCACCACAGCCAATCAGGCTGACAGGCGCGAGCAAAAAGAACATTGGGAAACGCAGCGCGGCCAATTAAAATCGAGCCGCAGGAAAAAACCCGCTGCACGAACACAAACCAAAAACGCAAAACTACAAGTCCCAGCGTCCTGCGTGCCGTGAGCGTGCAGAACGCTGAGAAAGCCGGTGCACGAAAAATAAAATTACAAAACGCAATGGGAGCGCAAGTCCCCAGCAGCCAGATGCAGTGCCTCACAGCCTCACAAAACAAAAAGCCACAAAAATCCACCGCAAGACACCCGCCGGCTTTCTTTCCCGGAGCAACGGTAAGAAGAGGGACTCCCTCTCCTCCACCCTACCCCGATGAAGACATGGTGAGACCACTGCCGGCCTCAAGGAAAGTTGAGCAGGGGTGGAAAAGAAAATGAAAAACAGGCAGCAGGTCATCAGGGGAAGCACCCTTCCTGGCAGATGACTGGCTGCTGCCTTTGTACTTCCGATGGAGGTAATACAAAAACAGCAGCCAGCTACCCACAAGGAAGAGCACACCCCTTACGGATCGCTGCCTGCCAATCTCCAGTGAGGTAAGCCGGGAGAGAAAGGAGACAGAGAGGAGAGAACCATCATCAGGCAGATAGCTCTTCTCTGCCTCCTTCTCCCCCGACCTACTCCTGGGGGAAGAGCGGGCTGACTGCCAGCTCCTCTTTTCCCCCATTGCTGCATTGAAACCAAAATTCAAAGCAGCAATAAGGAAAAGAGGGACCAACAGGCAGCCCGTTCTTCACGCTAAAGTACACACCAACAACAAACACCAAAATTAATAAGAAATAATAAAAGAAAAATAAATCAATAATTTAAAAAAACATTAATAAACAAAAAAGTAAACCACAAAATCCACAAACAAAAGCATCCACAATATCACAAAAGCACATACAAAACACCTAACTACAACACGAAAATACCTAACTCTAACAACATAACTACCACAAATTACACAAAACAACAACAAAATAACAAAAATAAACACCAGAAATAAACAAACCAATTACACACATCTAAAGCCCAACCAAAACAAAAAAGAACAAACAGAAACACCTCCCAGCCCACCACCACAAAAACAAAACAAAGAAAATTCCAGAAGAAAGAAAACCAGAGAACTCACCAGCACGTCTTCCCTCCACGAGATCAGAACAGAAATGAAGAAACAAAGACTACTTACCGGAACAAGCCCCACCTAGAGGCCAGGAGAGAAAAAACACGTGAAATGAAAACAAAACCACTAACTGCCCCACCTGCAGGGTAGAATAGTAAAAACAACTCAAAAACAATAAAGCCCCATCTAGAGGCCACAAGAGTAAAAACAAGTCAAAAACATAACAATAAATCAAAAGTTTACACAAATAACAAACATACGTTAAATAAATAAAATAAAAAGATTTATAGCATCCTCTGTTGAGTTTTAACTCAAATAAAAACTCAAAAATCTAAACACAGTTTAAAAACATAAGAACATAAGAACATAAGAACAGCCTTGCTGGAACAGGCCACAGCCCATCCAGTCCAGCATTCTGTCTCACACAGTGGCTCACCATTTCCTTCAGGGTATTCCCAAGGAGATGCCTTCACCTGCTTAGGATTCCCTGGAAATGGCATTGAGAGATATCCTGCCTATCTCTCCAACCCGGAGGTTGTCCTTAGGTAGCCATAATTATAGCCATTGATAGCCTTGTCCTCCATGAACTTGTCTAATCCTTTCTTAAAGCTGTCAAGACTGACAGCTGTCACCACTTCTTCTGGCAGGGAGTTCCATAGACCAGTAATCCTCTGGGTGAAAAAGTACTTTCTCTTATTTGTTTGAGAACTAGTACCCAAAAGTTTCATGGAGTGTCCCCTAGTTCTAGTGTTGTGCGATAGGGAAAACAGTTTTTCCTTATCCACTTTGTCCACACCGTGCATGATTTTATAAACTTCAATCAGGTCACCTCTTAGACGCCGTCGTTCAAGAGTGAAAAGGCCCAACCGTTGCAGCCTCAGATGGTAAGGAAGGTGTTCCAGTCCCCTAATCATTCTGGTTGCCCTCCTCTGTACTTTCTCCAACTCCATAATATCCTTCTGGAGGTATGGCGACCAGAACTGTACACAGTATTCCAGATGGGGCCTCACCATAGATTTATAAAGAGGCAAAATAACACTTGCTGACTTATTTTCTATACCCTTCCTAATGATCCCTAACATTGAGTTTGCTTTTTTCACTGCTGAGGCACACTGGGTTGACACCTTCATTGAGCTGTCCACCAGGACACCAAGGTCCCTTTCCTGGTTTGTCGCAGAGAGTTCAGACCCCATCAGTTTATAAATGTAATTGGGGTTCTTTGCCCCAACATGCATCACTCTGCACTTACTAATGTTGAAGCTCATTTGCCACTGTTTTGCCCACTCCCCCATGTACTTCCACATTTTTAAAAATATTACCTACGGTACAACTATTAACAAAAAAAAGTCACATACTAAAACGTTACTTGGTTAAATAAAACCATTTGAAACAATTATATCATCCTTTGTTCTTTTTTTTAATCCACAAAAAAAAAAAAAGCTGATCACAGTTTATAACAGCCTGGCATTGCCAGGCAACCTATGCTAGCCCTTTATGTTAGGACCTAGACAATGTGTATTAAGGGCCTAGTTGTATAGAAATAATTTGTTTAAAGGTTGAGAATCCAGCATGTTCTAATAGTTGGCATAAGCCTCCACACACTGTACTTGGCAAGTAACCTGAAATAATTTAATTAGTCGAACTCTTCACCTCAGACTCACAGGAGGGGGAAGCGAGAAGCAATGTATGTCTGGCCTCATCCACTAGATGGGAGGGGGAGTTCAATGTACACTTGTCCATGCATTGAGATGTACCATATTTTGGCACCAGTCTGGCACACAAATGTAAACATTCTATAGCACTAAGAGTACATTAACTATAAGATAATTACGTACTTAGTCTAGTGGAGAATCTTATAAAATACACAAGCAGCTGACAGCCCACAGCTGGGGGGAGAAAGCTGACAAGAAGCTCACAGCTCCGATGAGGGAGGAAACCTTATCAAGATGCCTTATTTGACTTGATGCCAAATGGAAACTTCATGGGGGCATCAGGCCCAATCCAGGAAGCCAATTAGCCAGAGAAAACAGGTAGCTATGAAAGCTGAATTTATTATGTTTCTTTCTTGCACTCATTGAATGCTCAGAGAGGAGAACGACAGGATTTTAAGAAGCAAGTTTTTAAATGTTGTTCAAATGCCTATTTTATAGAAAATAGCTCTTTTGCTAATAAAGAGATCCTATGCTGATGGAACAGTGTGTTTCTTCAAAGCAAATAGGAAATAGAGAGTGGAAGGTGAGATAAGAAATTTAACAATCTCTGAACAGAGACTATTCCTTTAATCTCCAAAGACTTGGAAACCAGAAGTCCTGAGAAGCAGGGTAGCAGTCCAGCCTTCACCCTTTAAGAAGAAAGGGGACAAAGTGAAGGGGGAAACTTCAAAAAAGGCACAGGGCTATAACTTGGCACCCAAGTATCTCAGAAGGACATACTCATTCACCTGCTATTCTTCCCAGTGTAACAAGGTGATAAGGGAAGACGGCTCTTACTTACAGGAGTCAAAGGAAACTGACTTATTTATTTATTTATTTATTTAGATTAGATTAGATTAGATTAGATTAGATTAGATTAGATTAGATTAGATTAGATTAGATTAGATTAGATTAGATTAGATTAGATTAGATTAGATTAGATTAGATTAGATTTTTAATTTTTACCCCGCCCATCTCAACCTATAGGCCGACTCAGGGCAGCTTCCAACATAATCAAATATACAATATAATAAAACCAAAGTATAACAAACATATCATATAGTTAAATGCAAATAAATACAGTTCAAATAGAAAGCAGCATATTAAGAAAATACCAAAAAACCCACAAAAAACCTAACAATAACAAATCACAGTCACTATTAATATAAATGCAATATTTATTTATTTATTTATTGTTAAATTTTTATACCGCCCACTCAGCCAAAGCCGACTCCGGGTGGTTCACAACAGTGGCAAGGGCTCTGGGAGTGGCTCAGGCAGCAGTCCCAGTTTGGCGGCAGCAGCAGGATCTCTGGTGCCTCCAGCACCTTTTAAACTCCCCGCCCAATGGCCAAGGGGAGGGGTGCTGGGCGCAGCTGTTTCTCCTCCCAGAGCCGGTGGCAAGGGCTCTGGGAGTGGCTCAGGCAGCAGTCCCAGTTTGGCGGCAGCAGCAGGATCTCTGGTGCCTCCAGCGCCTTTTAAACTCCCCGCCCGATGGCCAAAGTATAACAAACATATCATACAGTTAAATGCAAATAAATACAGTTCAAATAGAAAGCAGCATATTAAGAAAATACCAAAAAAAACACAAAAAAATCTAACAATAACAAATCACAGTCACTATTAATATAAATGCAATATTTATTTATTTATTTATTTATTTATTTATTTATTGTTAAATTTTTATACCGCCCACTCAGCCAAAGCCGACTCCGGGTGGTTCACAACAGTGGGTAAAAACAGGTAAAAACAAATAAAACAGATAAAAACCAGCAATAAGAACTCACCCCTAAAAAGAGAGGGGTGCAGGAACTGAAGAAACCATGGGGCAGGCATCCTCCCCTATATTAACCACCCAACGGAAGCCACCCCTCCACCTGCACCCCAAACTTGGCCCACCAGCCAGGTTTTTAGTTCTTTTCTAAAGGGCAACAACTTCGTTTATAGGGCCACCCTTTACCCAGATTATAAAGAGAAGCTGGGGAGCCACTTCTCTCACCCAAAAATCTACTACAGGCCAAGGCAGAAGCTACCAAGGCAAGGCCAATGCACTGGGCATTTTGCAAGTTCCACTGTTCCCCTAACTGATGTGACCCGGGGTGGCTAGCAAAAAATTAATCAAGAGTAAATCAGGTTAGAGTGCCAGCATGTGGTCACACCACATGAGACGGCGCAGGCGGGCGGGAGCAGTCCGGACACCAGGAAGTTATATGGGCTAGCCTGAACTTACTTTAAGAGAGACAGCATAGTACAATGGATAGAGTGCTGGACTAGGACTGAATAGGCACAGCTTAAAATCTGTGTTTAAACATAGAAATTCACGGTAGGATTTTCAATGGTAAAACCATAAATATCTTACATATTTTGAGAAATCTACTGACATTACCGTATGTCTGAACTGACTTCACAGTATATAGGTTTAGTGGAGGATGCAGGGTAAACAAAAATTCAGGCTTTTATTTGACTGAATGATTTGGGCTCCACCACCACCACCACCACCACCACCACCACTTTTCCCCAAAGGAAAAAATGAGAAAGCACAATTTCTTAGATCTCAGCATTCCTGAGTAGAGAATAGTAGCTTGAGCATGTGCAGAACAGCTTTGTGCGTTCACTGAATTATCCATCAATTCAGCCAATGATTATCTGGGATTAGTAAAGATAAAGGTCACCCTTGCATGAAAGCCAGTCATATCCGACTCTAGGGTTCAGTGCTCATCTTTGTTTATAGCCAGAGAGCCAGTACTGTGTGCGTGGACATGTGGCAGGCATGACTAGACACCAGAGTGCACAGAATGCTCTGGGATTAGAAGGATGTGCTATTTTGGAAAGTCTGCCTTTCCAATATTCCATTTAAGAATTATTGGCAATAATTAAACAGAAAAGATATGTTCTGAGAAACTATATAGAGATTTAATCAAATCAGTAAATACAACTTGATAGAGATAACTTAAACTTGGTAGAATGACTCCCGTGACTAGAACACAGTAGCTGGAGGATATAAATTGTTCAAAAAGAACATAAAGATAGAAAAGGAATTTGTCATTTGATGGAGGTTTGGAAGAGTTTAAAGAAGAAATTGGCTCCAGATATATCCCCGATTATAGGAATGACATAAAGATGTTTCTGGTGAAGATAGATAGAAAGGTGAAGGAGATTTTTTTAAAGAAATGATATATTCCTGTTGAAATATTGGATGCAGATATGTAAAAACAGAGAGAAAAAAATTAGAAGTATATAAAAAATGAATCTGAACTGGTTTCAAATAGTGTTAGTAAACAAGTTGAATAGTAAGTATATTGAAGAATCCAGTTTAGAAAGGGAAAGGACAGAATTTGAGGAGATAGTACAGAGCAGAATAAGCATACCTGTCAAACGCGGCTCCGGACAATACGGGACCTGTGCAGAATAATAATAATAATAATAATTTAAATTTGTACCCCGCCCCTCTCAGCACATGGCCGACTCTGGGCGGCATTACAACATAATCAAATACACAATATACAGTCAAAATATAAACAAAACCAACAGTAAGTACAATACAGGTAATACAAATAAATTACTCTAGAATTCTCTACAAAATGGCAATTTCTACAATGTTAACAATACAACATTATCGCGTTTAATACAGACCCAAACATAAACACGATCCCTCAACTACTAATGTCCCCAAAACATAACCCCATAGCTCATAGGTCCCTAACAAAGCCAAAGAAGAGGACGATCCGGTCCCAAACAAATAGTAAAGATACAATGTAAACCCAGAAACACAAATAAAATTACAGGTACAATAGAAATTTCCACAAAGTGGCAATTCTCAGTTACAAAATACAATAATACAAAAACACAATATAGGCAATATAAAGTGTGACTGCACTACAGCCACACTAACAACATCAACTGTCACACACACTCAATCCAACCCCGCCAGCAGATAAAAATACAAAAATGAAAGTTCTAGTGCCTCACACAGCCTTTTTAAAGTCCTGGCCAGAGGCGAGTGATGAAAGGTGGGCCCGAGGTGCAGCGGTGGCGACGTTCGGCATCTTCACTGTGGGCCCCGCCTGCCAAAAACTGCTGAGGTGGCAGCGGCAGCAGCAGGATCTCTGGTGCCTCCAGCGCCTTTTAAACTCCCCGCCCGATGGCCAAGGGGAGGGGCGCTGGGCGCAGCTGTTTCTCCTCCCGGAGCCAGTGGCAAGGGCTCTGGGAGTGGCTCAGGCAGCAGTCCCAGTTTGGCGGCAGCAGCAGGATCTCTGGTGCCTCCAGCGCCTTTTAAACTCCCCGCCTGATGGCCAAGGGGAGGGGCGCTGGGCGCAGCTGTTTCTCCTCCCGGAGCCGGTGGCAAGGGCTCTGGGAGTGGCTCAGGCAGCAGTCCCAGTTTGGCGGCAGCAGCAGGATCTCTGGTGCCTCCAGTGCCTTTTAAACTCCCTGCCCGATGGCCAAGGGGAGGGGCACTGGGCGCAGCTGTTTCTCCTCCCGGAGCCGGTGGCAAGGGCTCTGGGAGTGGCTCAGGCAGCAGTCCCAGTTTGGCGGCAGCAGCAGGATCTCTGGTGCCTCCAGCGCCTTTTAAACTCCCCACCCGATGGCCAAGGGGAGGGGCACTGGGTGCAGCTGTTTCTCCTTCCGGAGCCGGTGGCAAGGGCTCTGGGAGTGGCTCAGGCAGGAGTCCCAGTTTGGCGGCAGCAGCAGGATCTCTGGTGCCTCCAGCGCCTTTTAAACTCCCCGCCCGATGGCCAAGGGGAGGGGCGCTGGGCAAAGCTGTTTCTCCTCCCGGAGCCGGTGGCAAGGGCTCTGGGAGTGGCTCAGGCAGCAGTCCCAGTTTGGCGGCAGCAGCAGGATCTCTGGTGCCTCCAGCGCCTTTTAAACTCCCCGCCCGATGGCCAAGGGGAGGGGTGCTGGGCGCAGCTGTTTCTCCTCCCGGAGCCGGTGGCAAGGGCTCTGGGAGTGGCTCAAGCAGCAGTCCCAGTTTGGCGGCAGCAGAACCCTTCTGCGCATCGCAGAACCCTTCTACACATGCATAGAAGACTTCTGCACATCCCCTTCTGTGCAGAACCCTTCTGCACATGCGTAAAAGGGTTCTGTGCATGCGTAGAAGGGTTTTGCACAGAAGGGGTTGTGCAGTAAGTGCTTTCCCCCGCCGTCAAATTACGGGATGGCGGAGGGTCTGGGTGGGAAAGTAGAAAAAGCGGCACTGAATTACGGTAAATCCTGGCCAATACGGGATACTTGACAGGTATGAGAATAAGAAATGAGATAATAGGAGCTAAGGACTTAGTGAGCAAGATATACAGAATGTTGAATGAAGAAGGCAGGGTGTAAGATACATTAAGAACAATATGGGAACAAGATTCAAATATTAAAATTACCGAAATAAATTGGAAAAATAAATGGAGGAAAAGGATCATGAGAAATTTGTCAGTTAGAGGCAAAGAGCATCAGTTACATCAGATGGATAATACAAAAACCAAACATTGTTGGAGATGCAAGAATAGTCTAGGTATGTATGAACATGTGTGGTGTAGTTGCAAAGTGACTATGGATTTTTGGGCAAAAATAGAGGAGATATTGGGAATAATGGGTGTTGACCTTAGGCTGGAGTCAAGTGATGCTTTATTGACATATGTAGATAATATGGGTATAGATGCAAATGAAAAGAACTTGTTATCTATAATGTTAACAACAGTAAGACAATGTATTGCAAGAAATTGGAAAACTGACTACCTGTTAAAAATGGAAGATTGTTATAAAGAAATGTGGGAAATTGCATTGAATGATAAACTACATAGGAATGGCGGGGAGGGCATAGTTAAAGAAAATAAGTTTTGGGAAATATGGAAGCCTTTTGTGGAATATACTTTGGTTAAATCTAAGGGTGGAAGGCCAGAACCAGATAACAGGGGTTTTTGGAAATAGTAATATAGAGCTCTGACAAAACTGCAAATTCCAGGGCTTGTAAATATCACAGGGTGATATGTTATATGGGTAATGATTGTGTCATAGGTAAAAATATGTAATAATATACAAAATATGTAGACATAGGTACTGTATATACAAGTGGATATACAGTAAAACATCGCATAAAGAGTGCCTTGCTTAAAGACTAACTTGCTTAAAGAGCAGAATTTTCTCTGAATGATCGCCTCGCTTAACAACTAAAACCAACCAAAAAATCACTTAACAACTAAATCGGGGTACACAATCCCCCCTGCCAGAAGTCACAAATGGTCACTTACAATAGTGTTTTGCTTAAAGAGCAAACTCGCTTAAAGAGCAATCCCGTGGAACGCATTATGCTCTTTAAGCGAGGTACCACTCTGTGTGTGTATATCTAGCTATATCTATTTGTACACACACACACACACACACACACACACACACAAGGAAAGAACAGAAAGTAATACCCATATATTTAGTTTATCTTTATGTCTTTTTTATTATGTTTCTAGCATAGGGCTGTTATAAACTGTGATCAGCTTTTTTTTGTGGATTAAAAAAAGAACAAAGGATGATATAATTGTTTCAAATGGTTTTATTTAACCAAATAACATTTTAGTATGTGACTTTTTTTTGTTAATAGTTGTACCGTAGGTAATATTTTTTAAAATGAGGCGAATAGTTGGACTGCTTGCTTTGGGGAAACGGGTCGGGCGTGGATCATTCCTTTTTTCTTTTTGTTTGGAGTATATTCCGGTTCCTGTTTTCTTTCTGTGGATTATAGCAACTAACTCTTTGCTGGATTTCTTCCTCTTTATAAGCTTTGTTTGCCCTGTTTGGATACGTGGTACCAGCGGTTGCAGTGGCACAGGCCTGTCTGGACTGACTAAGACTTTGCGACGTTCTGCAACACTGGACTCTCTTATTGTGTGTTATCATGGATAAAGGCACAAGAGGGAAAGCAAAAGAGGAAGAGCCAGCAGTGAAGTCTAAGAGGAAAGAAAAAGCACCAATGGAAGAAGCCCCTCAGTCTTCATCACCGCCACCTGAGCCTTATGATCATACTCAAATTATGGTGGAAATTGGTAAATTGTTCCAGAAATTGGAGAAAAATGAGGAACCAAGGGTGAAAGATAGAAATGAAATGATGAAAAAACAAGATAAGGTGGTATCATCTGTTATGGATTTCTCAAAAAAAGTGGATTTTAGTTTCCAAAAAATAGAGGGGAATGTGAAATTGGTCCAAAATGAGGTAAATGTTCTAAAAAAGGAAATAAAAGGGACTCAGGAGGCGGTGCGGGAGAATAAGCTGAAATTGGAAGAGCATGAGAAAAGGATTGATGCTGTGGAAGATATGATGAGAAAGCAGAACATTTTGATCCGTCAGGTGGTTGAACGGACCCCGGACCAACTAAGAGAAAGAGTGGTTCAGTGGTTAAATGGTTTGAATATGGGAAAAGAATTTGTACAGGAAGATATTGTAAGTGCATTCAGGGTGGGTCCAAGAAGAGGGAAGGCGGTTCAAAGAAATGTTTTGGTAAAATTTGCAAACTGAGGAGATAAGCTTAGGGTAATGGCCTTTTTGAAAAAAGCTGGTTCTGGCGCCCTGAAATTTGATGGTTCTGATGTAGAAGTATACAATGATATTTCAATGAAAGAAAAAATGTGGAGGTATAAAATGAGACCTGTAACTAAATTGTTGATGAGCAAAAGCAAAAGGTACAATTGGAGATTTCCACAGCAACTGCGCTTTTTCTATGAGAAAAGAATGCAAGTAATTGATGAAGGGACCAATCCATTGGAGTATCTGAGTTTGTTGGAGCTGGTAAAAACAGATTCAGAAGAGTGGATAAATTTTAAGAAAGAATTGCTGGAATCGGGTGCTTTGGGGAGGGAGCATGAGAAGGCAGGCTGGTGGTGCCACAGGTGGAATACCGCAGGGAAAAGATGAGGAGGAGGAGCTGTCGTTGATCATGGTGGAGGAGGAGACAAGTAAGGAGCAATAAGAAATAGATTATTAAAAATTAAAGCATTTAAATGTTATAGAAGGGTGAGTAGCGCGTAGTTCTGGTAGGTAGGCACATCTTGCATGTCCCCCTTCTCCCCTCTTTGGTTGTCGAAGGCGTCTTTTTTTTTTTTTAAGAAAGTGGGGAGAGAGATAGTGTGTGTTATATGTAGAATTGTGTTTTTTGGGGGGAAGGGGTTGGTGATGGCACGCCCAATGGAGAGTTTAGAAGTTAGAAAGGAAATAGATTATGGGAAATATTAAAATATTAACATGGAATGTGAAGGGTACAGGTTCTGTTCTTAAGAGGCGGAGGCTGCAATTGGCGTTGAAGAAAGATAGACCCGATATAGTGTTCTTACAGGAAACGCACCAGAAGTCAAAAGACACGAACAAACTTTTTTTGGGATGGATTCAACATTATGAGATGGCGTTTGGAACTTCAAAAGTGAGAGGTGTGGCAATTATGATTTCTAAAAAATTAGGATTTGAGATTACAAAAAGTGTTGCTGATCAAGAGGGTAGATATTTGATTGTAAAGGGAAAAATAGAAGATGAGGAAATCATGCTGGTAAATATATATGCTCCAAATGACCATCAAGCGGATTTTTTAGAAAAAGTTCGGAAAGTAGTGGAGCCAGAAAATGTTGCAAAAACTATTGTGGCTGGAGATTTTAATTTGATAAGGTCAGGCTTAGACTGTACGAACATAGCAAGATGTGGAATAGGTTTGAAAGGGAAGGTTTTAGACAAATGGATGGCTGCGATGGGTTTGAAGGACTCTTGGAAAGAGATTAAGGGCTCTGAAAGGGCATATTCTTTTTTCTCACACGTCCATGGGACCTACTCGAGAATAGATTACGTCTTTCTTACGGAAAACCTGATTAAAGACATCGAGGGAATGGAAATTGGGATTATCAAGTAATCAGATCATGCCAAAGTACTTTTGGAATTGAGATTACAAAAAGATTTTCGAAGAGGAAGAAGTTGGAGGTACGATCCTAACTTATTTAAAGACCAAAAATGTAAAGAGCAAATGATGGAAAGGTGGAAAGAAAGTTGGCAGTGGAACGATAATAATGAAGTTAACTTTAACATTGTTTGGGATACCATGAAGTCGGTTTTTAGAGGGGAAAGTATAAAGTTGGCGAGTATTAAATATAAAAGACATAAGGTAGAACAGTTAGAAAAAGAAAAAGAAATAAAGCAGTTACAGGAGGACCATTCAAAAAGTAAAGATAAAAAAACTTTCACTAAATTGCAAAGACTTAAGGCTGAGTTAATGGGCAAGGATATTGATAAAGTTAAAAGAGATTTGATTTATTTAAATAGAGAGTATTTTGAATTTAGTAATAGAAGTTCAAAATTATTAGCAAGAGCAGCTAAGGCTAAAAGGGAAAAAAGAGAAATTGGGGTGTTGGTTAATAAACAAGGCTTAAGGTGTAACAAGAATAGGGATAAATGTAAAATTGTGAAGGAATTTTATCAAGCATTATATGCAAAAAAGGAGGTAGATCTGGAGAGGCTCAAAATGATTTTGGAAAGACAGTTAGGGAATGGAATAAAACAAGAACATCGAGAAAAAATGGAGGAAAGGGTCACCGATAAAGAGGTAAAGGAGGTAATTAGTGGACTGAAGATGGGGAAAGCCCCGGGAGATGATGGACTATCGACGGAATTTTATAAAGAATTTAAAGATGTTGTGGTTCCAAAGTTAGTGAAGTTATACAATTATATTTTAGATGGAGGACAAATCCCGACCTCATGGTATAATACCATAATCGTTCTGCTACCAAAACCGGTAAAGAATCTGGAAAAGGTGGAATCGTACAGACCAATTTCCCTTATAAACCAGGATGCCAAAATCTTCACAGCAATATTGGCTAATCGTTTAAATAGTTTTATGGGGGAATATATAAATGTTGACCAAGTTGGTTTTTTAAAAGGTAGGCACATGGCTGACTTGACTAGAAGGGTATTAGATTTAATTGACAATGTTAACCAAATGAAGGAAAAGGTGGGTTTATTATCACTAGACATTTTTAAGGCATTTGATTCATTGCAATGGTCTTCAATTAAGGAAATAGTTAGAAATTATGGATTTGGGGATAGATTTAGAAGGGTAATTGATCTATTATATCAAAAAGGGAATGCTAGGATTAGAGTAAATGAAGAGGTTACAGATGTGGTAAGGCTTGAGGCAGGTACTAGGCAGGGATGTCCACTATCTCCTATCTTGCTTATCATGGCAATGGAAATATTAGCTAAAAATATAAGGGATGATTCAAATATAGAAGGGATAATGGGTAATAAAGTGAGCATGTATGCAGATGATACGTTGTTAATGGTGAAACATCCAGAGATGGTAATGGATAGGATTAAAGAGCAACTACAGGTATTTGAAGCTATAGCCGGATTGATGATAAATTGGGATAAGTCAGAATTGATGCTGTGCAAAATGGGGGTAGACGAGATGGGAAAGATAGTGGGGACACTTAATATACAAATTAAATAAAAGTTGAAATATCTGGGGATAATTATTTCAAACAAATTGGAAGAACTTAAACAATTGAATTATGATAGTTTGAAAGTAGAATTTAAGAGCAAACTACAAGAGTTTCAAAAGCTGAATTTGTCATGGTTCGGGAGGATTGCAATTTGCAAAATGATATTGCTGCCAAAGATTAATTTTCTATTTGATGCACTTGCGATCCACTTGAAGGAGAAGGAAATTAATGAATTTCAAAAGATGTTTAATAATTTTTGTAATGGAGGTAAAAAATCTAGACTTCCAAAGAAGTTTTGGTACTTATCTCAGAAAGAAGGGGGTTTGGGTATGCCGAATTTGTTAGCATACTATCGAGCATTCCAAATTAAGAATGTTGTGAAGATCTTGGCAAGAGAAAAGGTAATTTGGGAGGAATTGGAGATGAAAGAATATAGGAATATTGGTAAAATGATCTTTTTGGGAATGAAGGATAAACCGATAAAGACAAGCAATAATATGATGAAAGGCCTCATGAAGGTGTGGAAAAGAGTAAAGAAAGATATGGTCCCAAATCTCTCTCCAATCTTGGAATTGACTGATATGGTGTGTTTTCCGATAAAAATAGATAAGGAAAAAAAGGAAATACTGGATAAAAATGAATTGTCTTTATTGAAGGACTGGTTAAAAGTTTGTGATGATGAAAACAAGAGGAAAAAATATTTGAAAAGTTAAAATTGGACTGGTTTCAGAAATTGAAGGTTGATAACTGGAATAAAAAATATAGAAGGGAAGTAGGGATAGATAGAGCAAAGACCGAATTTGAAGAATTGGTATTAAAGATTAGAAAAGGGGAAAAGAATATTAAGGGTCTAGTAAGCAAACTTTATATCATATTGAATAAGGGTATAGATCCACATGATGATTTGAAACGGAAGTGGGAACAAAATTTGAATATAAAAATAGGAGAGGTTGAATGGAGAAACAAATGGAAAAAGAGGATAATGAGAACAATGTCAGTAAGAATTAAGGAACATAACTTTAAAATGTTGTGGCACTGGTACTTGACACCACTGAGGCTTCATCAGATGGACAATAAAAGGGATAATTTATGCTGGAGATGTAAAGAAACAGTTGGAACATATGAACATATGTGGTGGAGCTGTAAAAAAATAAATGAATTTTGGAGAAGAATAGAAGGAGAGATTGGGAAAATAATTGGTAAAAGAATTAAGCTGGTGTCAGGTACCATCCTATTAACAAATGTGGAAGGCATGGGTTTGAATAAGGAGGAAAAAGAATTATTGGAAATTATGTTAACTACAGGTAGACAATGCATAGCCAGAAATTGAAAAAACGATGTTGTCATACAGATCGGAGAGTGGTATAAGGAAATGTGGACCTTAGCATTGAACAACAAACTGACATGGGAGATTAAAGTAAAAAGGGATAAATTAAAAGAAAATAGGTTTTGGAGTATTTGGAAGCCGTTTGTGGATCACTCTCTTATGGCAAGGGACAGTTTTGGACCTGTACCATCTCAAAGTGGTTTTTGGAGATGATATAGATACTAAACTCTCCGGGCATTGTAAATATTCACAGGGTGATGTGTAATTAGTAAAGAAAAAAACAACAACAGTTGTAGCATTGTAAGTTTTTATGATTGTTATGGTTATAGTAATAACTCATAATGTGGGTATTCAATATTGCGGGTTATATTGCAAATAATTAATTCAATTATTATCATGTGCTATCTTTTATGAATTTGATGTAATTTTGTATTGTATTGTTATTGTTTTTCTTTTCTGTATGTCTGTTTAGTTGTACAATAAAAAATTATAAAAAAATATTTTTAAAAATGTGAAAGTACATGTTTTTTTACATTCAATGTTTTTAAACTGTGTTTAGATGTTTTGGGTTTATATTTGAGTTAAAACTCAACAGAGGATGCTATAAATCTTTTTATTTTATTTATTTAACATATGTTTGTTATTTGTGTAAACTTTTGATTTATTTTGATTTATTGTTATGTTTTTGACTTGTTTTTACTCTTGTGGTCTCTAGGTGGGGCTTTATTGTTTTTGTTGTTTTTACTATTCCGCCCTGCAGGTGGGCCTGTTAGTGGTTTTGTTTTCATTTCACATGTTTTTTCTCTCCTGGCCTCTAGGTGGGGCTTGTTCCGGTAAGTAGTCTTTGTTTCTTCATTTCTGTTCCGCTCCCGTGGAGGGAGGGCATGCTGGTGAGTTCTCTGGTTTTCTTTCTTCTGGGGTTTTTCTTTGTTTTGTTTTTGTGGTGATGGGCTGGGAGGTGTTTCTGTTTGTTCTTTTTTGTTTTGGTTGGGCTTTAGATGTGTGTAATTGGTTTGTTTATTTCTGGTGTTTATTTTTGTTATTTCATTGTTGTTTATTTGTGCAATTTGTGGTAGTTATGTTGTTAGAGTTAGGTATTTTCGTGTTGTAGTTAGGTGTTTTGTATGTGTTTTTATGGTATTGTGGATGTTTTTGTTTGTGGATTTTATGGATTACTTTTTTGTTTATTAATGTTTTTTTAAATTATTGATTTATTTTTGTTTTATTATTTCTTATTAATGTTGGTGTTTGTTGTTGGTGTGTACTTTAGCGTGAAGAACGGGCTGTCTGTCGGTTCCTCTTTTCCCCATTGCTGCTTCAAATTTTGGTTTCGATGCACCAATGGGAGAAAGGAGGAGCCGTCAGTCAGCCCGCTCTTCCCCCGGGGAGATTCATTAGGTAGGTTGGGGGAGAAGGAAGCAGAGAAGAGCTATCTGCCTGATGATGGTTCTCTCCTATCTGTCTCCTTTCTCTCCCGGCTTACCTGAGATCGGCAGGCAACAATCCATAAGGGGTGGTGCTCTTCCTTGTGCATAGCTGGCTGCTGCTTTTGTATTAGCTCCGTTGGAAGTACAAAGGCAGCAGCCAGTCATTCGCCAGGGAGGGTGTTTCCGCTGACGAACTGCTGCCTGTTTTTGGTTTTTTCCCCGCCCCGGCTCAACTTTCCTTGAGGCCAGCGGTGGCCTTGCTGTGTCTTCGGCAGGGTAGCGTGGAGGAGAGGGAGTCCCTCTTCTCCCCATTGCTCCAGGAAAGAAGGCCGGCGGGTGTCTCATGGTGGATTTTTGTGGCTTTTTGTTTTGCGAGGCTGTGAGGCACTGTGTCTACCTGCTGGGGACTTGCGTTCCCATTATGTTTTTTAATTTTATTTTTCACTCGCCGGCTTTCTCAGCATTCTGCGCGCTCATGGCGCGCAGGATGCTGGGACTTGTAGTTTTGTGTTTTTGGTTTGTGTTCGTGTGGCAGGTTTTTTTTCTGTGGCTTGATTTTAATTGGCCACACTACATCTCCCAACGTTCTTTTTGCTCGCGCCTCTCAGCCTGATTGCAGAGAACGTTGGGAAGTGAAGTTCTTTTCCTTTTTTCGCGTTCGTGGGGCTCTTGCCACACTGGTGCCTTTCTCAACCCTGCAGTAACCTCCGGACCGATTTTGGGCAAGTGCAGGAGGCTCGGTACGGGGTAGGATGGATGGGTGCAGAAACGTATAGCAAATTCCAACGGTTAACCATTGGATTTATAGGTATAGATACACTGTTTTGTAATGTAATGTTGTTTATGCTTATTTTCTTTTTTCTGTTATTTCTTAAAAATTTAATGAAAATATTTTTTTAAAAAAAAGATAGAAAAGGACGCAGTCACATTATATGTATAAATACAAATTTCTGTGCAGAAATACACCAGGATGAGCTTGGTTGTCAATCAAGATAATTTTGATTAAAATAATCATGTTAAAAAACTAAAATGTGGTAGTTGGAGTCCACTATTGACTTCTCAATCAAGCAGAAAATGAGGATCAGACCTTTGAAAAATAAATTGCAAGAATTTCAAAATAGTAGTAGTAGGAGACTTCAATTATCCTGATATCTGCTGAGAGGCAAATTCTGCTGAAATTGGTCCTTCCAAGAAGTTCCTGGTTTGTCTTGCTGATAATTTTTTCCTACAAAATGTGGAGGAAGAAACTAGAAATCAGCTATTCATGACTCAATTGTAACTAATAGGAATGACTTAGTGGATGATGTGGCAGTAAGGGGAACTGTGAAAAAGATGGGAGGAAATGGAATCAGTCTGGATCTTGAGCTCTTTGAAAAAAATACTTTTAGTTGGCTGGTACAAATGGGCACAGAGAGGAGGGAGAAGAGCAAGTCCAGCCTTTTGAAATCTTACAGCTGTAGAATCTTCTTCTTCCGTGTCTAGGCCAGACGTGAAACTGTCAAAATGAAGACACCTTTTAGTGAGTTCACTCTGCAGTTCCCTTTGCATGACCTAGTGTGAGAAAGATTAGCTAGCAACACAAGGTTGCCGTTACCAGGGTATGCCTGATTGTGGTTCAAAAATACCACATTCTTCGAGGGGTCTCTATCTGTGTTCCCAGGATGTAGAATTATCTCCTGAGCAAGAATGTGGCTCAAGCTCAGTACACCAAGGTACAGTACTTTATTTGTGGACCAGGTATTTGCCAATTTAGGATAAACTGCTTCCATCCAGAAGAAAAGAGGGAGAATTGGAGAAGCTACGTTCATAAAAGTTACCAGTTTTGAGAAGCTTAAGGTTCTGATCTGTGGAACTACCTTGATGGCTATAAATCATAGAAGGAAATGTCACTCATGCTTAGCTTAGCCCAGCTTTCATGAGTCATGCTCTCTTGCTGTTATATCTGTCTACTGCCTAACCCCTGGAATCATACTGCAATGTATGTATCAAAATAGGTTTAGTTAGCTTTCTTGTTTTTCTGGGCATTTGTTTGCATGTTGCTCATCAATGTTTCTTGTAGAATGAATTGATTTCACTTTTTGGTGTAATTTTTGAACCTGTTTTTGCATCTATATTTGAATCTGTTTTTGTATTTTTGCAACATCTTTCAATAAACCTATTAGAATTTTACAACTGGTTTGGTTCCTTTGGGTTCTCTGTGGTACAATTTCCCATCCTTGACTTTGCCATGCAAGAAATAATTTCTTTTGTAGGTGTTTTGTCAAATGCTACCTTGCAGGTTTGTCATGCAAGCCAAGACTTGGGGATCTTTCCAAGTCTCCCTGAAGCACTGAGTAATCTGAGATCTCACAGTGCGGGGGCAAAAGGACTAACAGGGAGATTTCCCATCACATCATGTTTACCTGCCTGGAAATCACCCATGCCAGAACATGTTTAGAATAGTATCGCAGAACAACCTTATTTATCATTGTCCTAATTTTATAAAAATTAAGGTTAATGAAATCTTCTTCAAGGGCCATATCCAGTTCTGGATACTGGCTATCCTCATGACGATCAATCATGAATATTGTCCTGGGGACAGTAAAATTCAGTGGTCTTCCTTCCATTTGCCTTTCGCATCACAGCGTGACACTTGTACCACTGATCCAGTTCTGCGAGTCACTTTCTGGTCCTGAGCCCTTTTGGCACGCAAAGTCCTCCTCAGGCCCAGGCCAGTATTGATGAAGCTGTTGCCCTCCATCAAGATTACCATTCATCCTCAGAGTTGTCAGAATAGTTAACCACCGCCTGATGATTCCAGAGTGAAGGACATGTAATAAGGGGCTGAAACTACAGGAAACCAGATACAGTATAGGCTATAATAATTTTGTCAGAGATTTTTTAAAAAAACAGGAAAAATACTTCCTATCTGCTACAGGTAAAACTCGGAAAATTAGAATATCGTGCAAATGTCCATTCATTTCACTTAAAAGGTGAAAGAAAGAAAGAAAGAAAGAAAGAAAGAAAGAAAGAAAGAAAGAAAGAAAGAAAGAAAGAAAGAAAGAAAGAAAGAAAGAAATATATGCACATGCGCAGTAACTACTTTCTCCGCCGGTCAAATTACAGGATGGCGGCAGGAAAGTGGAGGAAGTGATGCAGAAATACGGGGAATCCCGGCTAATCCAGGATACTTGACAGGTATGCTTGAACTATCTCGCTTTGCGTGGAATGAGTCTCTCTCATATATTTGTTCCACCTTTTAAGTTGCATTACTGAACTGAATGAACATTTGCACGATATTCTAACTTTCCGAGTTTCACAAAGCAGATGACCTGGGGGAGATGGTGAGCGCTATTATCCAAGAGCAAATTGGGCAACCATGTTTCAGATCTGCTTTGACTGGGATTCCTGCATCGAGCCGGGGATGAGGGGGGGCAGGGAGTCCCGGGGTCCTTGGCCTCCCAAGCCCCTGATCCAACCCATTGTTCTCTGATCTTATGATTCTAGAACAAACTGGGCAATGCACTTTCCATTCCAGTAGAGGGCAGATCCAGGGTGTGTGCGTGTGTGTCTGTGCGTGCGCGCGTAGTGTTCCCCCCTGGATTCCTTAGCTTGCAAAACATGCTTTTTTTTAGAGGGCCGGCCCGGAACACCCTCCGCTATATGAAAGGAGGAGGAGGAGGAGGAGGAGGAGGGGCGAACTCGTGTGCTTCTCTGGCGTCCCAGGGGAAGGCAAGCCGGCGGCGCCTGAACTAAGCAAACTCACCCGCCCGGGCCGCGCCGCTTGGCTCAGCCTTGTGTGCTTTGGCCGGCCTTTTTGCACGGGTGCACTTTCCGATCGCCGGGCGAGCTCCATAAAAGCAGCGCCCCCGGCGCCGCCCCACCGCGCTTGCCCTGGAGTAGATCAGCCTCCCCTTCCGTCTCTCCCTCCGGCCCAGCTTCTCTTCCGCCGCCGCGTCCTCGTCCTGCCTTCAGCCCCCCGTGCGCAGGAGCCATGCAAGCCTTGGCCCTGGCCTTGGCCCTGGGCGCCCTGCAGCTGTGGTCAGCGGTCCTGGGAGGCCCCCAGCAGCAACGCTTTGCCGCGCCGGACCGAAAGTGGCCCACCATGTGGCTGAGCATGGTGAGTAGTGAGCAGCAAAGCCAGCCCCCTCGGCCGCGGGGCTGGGGTAGGTCGCTGGTTTGTGTCGCGGGGGGAGAGAAAGGGCGCAAGGATCCTTTGCTGGGGACTGCTAAATGGGGAAGTCGCTCCCTGCACCCGTTTTTAGGGGGAGGGTAGTTTGTTTTTAATTATGTTTTTATTATGATTGCGAACCGCCCTGAGTTGGCCTTGGGAAAAAAAAATCGAAATAATAAATAAAAATAAATAATTGCTACAGGAGAATAACCCTAGTGCCCGCTTTCACTCTCTCTTGGGACCGGACGGGATTCGAACAGGGACAGTTGCGGGAATATTGGGGAATTCCCATCAGGGCCGTAGCCAGGATTCTAGATGTGGGCAGCCGGGAGTTTGAGGGTGGGCAACGCGCACCCTGGCCACCCCCTGGCTATGGCCCTGATTCCCATCCTCCTTCATTATGGGCTAAGTGGTGGGGTACACAGATTGTGGTACACTACTGTATTTTTGAACCACAATTGGGCTTCATTCTTCAGGTGCTGTATTTGTTCCAGATATTGGCCACCATCATGGCGACAGTCTTCCTGTTCTTAACTCCTTGGAAGAGTTCTTCCGAGGCCATGCCACACACCAGTCTCTCTCAGGTTCTTCAGCTTGAGGTTCCCCCTCCCAATCCTCTATGACAGGAGTGCCCAAACTACGGCCCAGGGGCCAGATCCAGCCCCCAGGCCATAGTGACCCGGTTGAACAGGGACAACTTGCCTCAGTTCTAACCAGTAAAACTTCAGTCTGTTGTAAGAAACTGCTTTTGATATTCCTAAGGAGCGCATCGGACTATAAACTTTAATTTTGTCACAGGTATTCCAAGCCTCTATATCAGGGGTGCCCAAACTACGGCCTGGGGCCTGGATCCGGCCAACGCCAGTTCATTCGGCCCCCGAAGCCCTTGTCGCTCCCAGAAGCAGAAGTAAAACATGCCTGTATGAGCACGTTTTACTTCCACTTCCGAGAGAGATGAGGGCTTTGGAGACCAAATGAATTGGCGTCAGGGGCCGGATCTGGTCTCCAGGCCATAGTGACCAGCTACCTGAACCACGTGATCAGCCCATGGCCAAAAGGTTTGGGCACCCCTGCTCTACATGGTAGATGAGGTGGTTAGCCCTAGTGCTCCTCAGATGCTTGACTAACTCATTGCATCATGCCGCCCTGAGTCGGGTTCTGCCTGAGTGGGTGGCATATATAAATATGACTATTAAATTAAAATTAAAATCATATCATGCAAATGTTCATTCATTTCACTTAAAAGGTGAAACAAATATATGAGATAGACTACATGCAACGCGAGATATGTCATGCCTTAATTCGTTATAATTGTGATGACCATGGTGTACAGTATACATGAGATTATGTGATGATTATGGGGTACATGAGATTGGGAGGTTGGGGTTTTCATAAAATGTAAGCCATAAGCATCCATATTATAACAAAGTAAGGCTTGAACTATCTCGCTTTGTATGTAATGAGTCTATCTCATATATTTGTTTCACCTTTTAAGTTGCATTACTGGACTGAATGAACATTTGCACAATATTCTAATTTTCCAAGTTTTACCTGTACATTTTCACTCTGTTTGGCATGAAGTCCAAATTTACTGATTCACCAAACTTAAGACCCATGTCCTTGAGAATAAGTGCTTGGTGTTTAATAATTAGCCACTTATTTAACAAAGCCACCTTATCTACCTGACTCTTGATGCAAGATTTTAAAAATGTTGCAAGAGCTGCTTGATATTATTTGATCTCACGCACATCTCGTAGATCCAAGATCTGATATCCAGGAAGAGACATTAAAGGACTCTTCAAAAACCTTCCTTTTAGATTCCATCCTGCTACAACCATAAACTTCAGTTTCATTTTAATATAATTGCTTAGTAAAGCTTGGAATGTTACTTTTACCATTTTTAAAAAACGAGGAAGTTATATGGGCTAGTCTGAACTTGCTTTAAGAGAGACAGCATAGTACAGTGGATAGAGTGCTGGACTAGGACTGAATAGGCGCAGCTTAAAATCTGTGTTTAACTATGGAAATTCATGGTAGGATTTTCTATGGTAAAACCATAAATATCTTACATATTTTGAGAAATCTACTGACATTACCGTATGTCTGAACTGACTTCACAGTATAAGTTTAGTGGGGGATGCAGGGTAAATGAAAATTCAGGCTTTTATTTAACTGAATGATTTGGGCTTCACCACCACCACTTTTCCCCAAAGGAAAAAATAAGAAAGCACAATTTCTTAGATCTCAGCATTCCTGAGTAGAGAATAGTAGCTTGAGTATGTGCAGAACAGCTTTGTGCGTTCACTGAATTATCCATCAATTCAGCCAATGATTATCTGGGATTAGTAAAGTTAAACGTCACCCTTGCTTGAAAGCCAGTCACATCCGACTCTAGGGTTCAGTGCTCATCTTTGTTTATAGACAGAGAGCCAGTGCTGTCTTTGTGGATATGTGGCAGGCATGACTAGACACCAGAGTGCACGGAATGCTCTGGGATTAGAAGGATGTGCTATTTTGGAAAGTCTGCCTTTCCTACATTCCATTTAAGAACTATTGGCAATAATTAAACAGAAAATATATGTTCTGAGAGGTATCTTACGGAACCGTATAGAGATTTAATAAAATCAGTAAATACAACTTGATAGAGATAATTTAAATTGTGCATCAGACTATAAACTATAATTTTGTCACAGGTATTCCAAGCCTCTACATCAGGCGTGCCCAAACTACGACCTGGGGCCTGGATCCGGCCAACGCCAATTCATTCGGCCCCAGAAGCAGAAGTAAAACACGCCCGTATGAGCACATTTTACTTCCTCTTACGGGAGAGATGAGGGCTTCGGGGGCCAGATGAATTGGCGTCAGGGGCTGGATCTGGCCCCCAGGCCATAGTGACCAGCCCCCTGAACCACATGGCTAGCCCGTGGCCCAAAAAGTTTGGGAACCCCTGCTCTATGAGTGTTTCAGTGCAGCTTCCCCCCCCCCCCCGATATTTGTTCAACGTAAAGTGAATTCTAAAATTGTTCTTTCCATTAACCTAATACTATATTTCTTTCTTTTTGAACTGCAAAGAGGATAAAGTTTATGTAATAAATAGGGAACTGCATTCCACTGAAGAACAAATACTCCGGGCACACTGGGTAATTCTTTGTTTGTTTGGTCTTTTTAATCTAGACCTAAAATCCCTCAAGATAAATAAATTGATTAATAAAACTGTAGAATAGCAATCACGCTTATATACTTCCCCATGGCACTTAGTCCACTCTCTGGGTAGTTCACATATTAATTAGCAATTTGCTCCCAACATGCTGGGTCCTCATTTTACTGACCTCAGAAGGATGGAAGGTTGAGTCAGCCTTGTGTCATGTCAGGATTCAACTCACAGCTTTTTGGCTGCAGCACAGCAGTTTAACCACTGCACCACCAGGGCTCTTAAATAAATAATACAATAATTTCAACATTTCAGTTTGTGTGTTTTTTTTATTCACGGAGTCATGATAATTCATAGTCCTCTTATTGGGACAGACCTTTTGTGTAAGATATCCTTTGGCTTGATTTGGTGTGAGAAAGATTAGCCAGCAAAAGAAGGCAACTGTTGCCCAGGAAATGCCTGGTTGTGGTTCAAAAATGTATCCACAATCTTTGAGGAGGCTCTTTCTTTGTACCCCTTCAAGTTAGAGTGGCATACTGTATATTGAACTTCTATGTTGGGTGATACTTAATGCTGGCACTTGAGTGTTTTGGCACAGTCATGGATGTACTTTCAGCTAAAGGCATGTTTCATTGACTTACCTTTGGAGTAATTGAGATTTAGAGGTGATCTAAGTTATCAAAAGTCACGTAGTATAGTTCTCTTGAAATTAGACTCCTTCAAAATTTAGGCGTGGAATTATATAATGGACTAACTCTCTTCCACTGAAAACATATTGCCTATGATGAAGTAGCAGCATGTAAGGAAGAAATATTAATAAGGGGCTGTGATGGCTCAGTGTTAAGCTCACCTTGTTAGCTGGAAGGCTGGCAAGTTGGCAGTTTGAGACCTGGGTACTACATGACAGATTGAGCGTCTGTCTCTGTCCCAGCTCTTGGGGACATGAAAGGAGCATCGTTTGGGAGTTCCCTGAGTAGAGTTTCTTCCGCAAAAATCCTTTCAACCCAGCATAATTTCTGACATGAAATTATTATTAGGAAGAAATATTCTAACATTTATTGGAACCATTATTCTGATAAGAAATCTCTCCATGGCATAGGGAGGCTCCTACAGGAAATAGCAAACAAATGTTGTGACATTCCTAGGGAATTGTCACTTTTAAACATGCAAGTTTTCAGAGGGATTATCAACCTTTTGATTTTCATGTTTCCTAACTCTTTGTCCCTGTTGAAGTCATCGTGGATATACAATTCTTAATGGCCATTTGTACAATTTTAAGGAAATTAACCTTTGGAGCAAACTAATATAGTACATCTTTTTATGTTAGTAATATGAGTAAAGCAAACCTAATCATGGGGGTTAAACGGATTAAAATCGTTATATGAGGTACCACTGTACTATCACACCCCATCACAGTTTTCTTTTCTCAAGGCTAAACATGCCCAGTTCCTGTTAGTAGCTTAGCTGAAGTCAAGATATATTGGGTCTACAGCATTCCCAGTGTCTATTAGGGATCAAAAATGAGTAAGATTAGTGTGGCAGGACAAATCTATGTTTATGTCTAGTTATTATTGTATTGTTTTCAAGGTGCTTGTAGAATGGCCACTTCATAATCCGCACTAGAATTTTCCATGGAGATTGATGTTGGGCTGCTTGGTTTGTAGTTTGCAGGTTCTTCTTTTTTGAAAACAGCCCTGCTCCAATCATCCAGCAATTCACTCATATTCCATGAGTTCAAGAAAAATAAGAGACAGTGTTTATCAATCTCAGAGTGCAATTCTGTCTCCTTCGTTTTGTACTTGGAGGGCCATAGACTGCCATTTTTGGCAGAATAGACCAAATTTAAACAAGAATTGAGCACTTATGTCTTTTCTTTTTTTATTTGTTAATACTGTACAGTACTTTCTCATCCTCACTGAGTATCTGAGCCACTGTTTTCTCTATCTTTTGCTATGTACATAGCTGAAGTTGTTTTTTCTTTTAACATCACTTGCTAATCTAAGCCCATTCTCAGTTTTTGGCTTCCTAACGTCATCCCTGCCATTCTTTGCTAACTGTATGTACTTTTCCTTTGTAGCCTGGACTTCTTTCCAGTTCTCTCTGAGCTTTTTGTGACATCACATTGGGTTTTTAATGTTGTTCCCTAGTATTTTCTTTCTTTCTGGTATTGTTTGTCATTTTGCCTTTACAATTCCTTTTTTAAAGAAACTTCTATCCACCCTGGACTCTTTTTCCTATTAGAATCTGCTACTAAGGGACATTATTTAACATTGTTCTAATAAGATTATTAAAACTGGTTTTCCTAAAATCCAGCCATACTACATATGCAGGTATCCTCTGCTTTTGTTTCCTTTCAAATAAAAAACTCAAGAATAAACATAGTCACTTTCCCTCAGAGTTCCCCTAACTGCCACTTCATTTACCAAGTCATTTCTATTGACTTGGTTTTTTAAAAACTGCTTTTATTGTATGGGGTTTTAGATTATGTAAGCCGCCCTGAGTCGGGCTTGCCTGAGTGGGCGGCGAACAAATTGAAATATTAAATTAAGTTAGAATTCAGTCAAGGGTAACTAATCCTCTGGCTCAGGGGTCCTTAAGATTAGCTCTCCAGATGTTTTTGGACTTTATTTCCCAGAAGCCCTGGTCAGCAGGTGTCCTGACTCGGGCTTCTGGGGATTGAAGTCCAAGAACATTTGGAGAGGCAAGTTTGAGGACCCCTAGCCTCTTCCTCCACTTTTTAGGAAAAAGATTAATAGTAGCACAGGCCAGGATTTTCTTGGAAGGGCCATATTTGGCAGAATTTGCTTCCAAGCAGATATTAGAATTGAAATATCTTATTAGTATTACTTTATGTTTGTTTGATTATTATCAAGCCCCAATTAGTATAAAAACACTCCTCTGGGTGACTTATGTTTCTTTAAAATGCTTGCCATTTGTTTTTCAAAAGGTTTCATCTATTCCATGGGTTCCCAACCTATGGCCTGTGGGCCAGACCTGGCCTGCAGCACCATTTCATGTGGCCCACCAGTGGAAGTGGATGCATTTACATCAGCTGTAAAACGTGCCCGTGGCTGTCATAAACGTGGAAGTGGGTGCATTTATGACAGCCATAAATACTTCCGCTTCCGGGGTGTGTGGTCCGGCCCACAGTGTAAAAAGGTTGGCTACCCCTGATCTATATTTTCTTCTTGATTTGGAAGTCAGTAGCAGACTTTCTTTTGGTTTTCATTGCAATAATGTTAATCCAGATTCTCTTGACGGGACAACCAAGATCATCCTTCTGTATTTCTGGCCAAGAGTCTGTATTTCTGACATACAGTATAGTGCAATTTCACTTTCCTCTCTGTTCTTTATGTTCTTTTTGAGCAATGTATGCCCTTCAATTGCTATAATTCTGTCACGAGAATCATTCCACCAAGATTCAGTTATCCCGGTCAAGTTATACTTATCCTCATGAAAAAAGATTTCCAGTTCTTCTTGTTTGTTACTCATATGCCAAGCATTCATATTTAGACACCAGAGAGTGTGCAATTTATCACCTGTTTTCCTTTGCACATTTTTGTGAAGACTATTATTGAGCCCCATTAGAGGTGATTGCTCTGAATTATTGTGCCTAAAACTTCATTTGTCTTCATCTCTCAACTATCATCTCTTTCACCCTTCATTTTCACTTTAAAGGCTTCCTGATGAAATTATTTATGCTGTGGCCAAACATTCCTCCCATCTTTTTTTATTGTCACAAACAATGTCATCTTTTAAAAATCTGTCCCAATTAGCCCACAATTAGGGTGCTTGCAAACTGAGGTCTCCTGCTGTTCACAGTTAAGGCGTCATGGCCCTTTTGTTTTTTGTAATAGGTTTTGTCTAGTACTGTACAGTGATGGCCAACCTTGGCACTCCAGATGTTCCTGAACTTCAATTCCCAGAAGCTCTGATCAGTAGGAGTGCTGACTTGGGTTTCTGGGAACTGAAGTCCAAGAACATTTGGAGTGCAAATGTTGGCCATCACTGGTCTAGTATCTTATTGGGTACTGTGGGGAAAAATGCTGGTCTGGATAAGGCTTTGATTTAATCTTGCTGGATTCTTCTAAATCATATTAAGCTTCTGATAGTATAATTTATAAGTAGTTATACACCTAGTTCATAACTTTGAACCTTTCATGTAAATTGGGGTAACTGAATGTTCTATGCCATGGGTCGGCAACCTTTTAAAGTCGGGCCAGGTCACACTCCCTCAAACAGTTGAGGGACTAGTGTCCCCTCCCCTTTAAACACTGCCATAAAACATGTCTGTGACTGTTGTAAACATGTTTACTACAGCCACATCTGTATTTATGGCTGTTTCCTCCACTTCTGGCAGAGGTGGTTCAGCAGGAGCAAGGGTGGCAGGGCAGATTATTTGCCAGCATGGGCCGGATCTGCCCATGGGCCATAGGTTGCTGACTCCTGTTCTATGAAATGTATATACAGTACAGCAAAAACTTGCATAAAGAGCGCCTAAGTTTGGGCACCCCTGTTATATACCATTGGCAACCAGTTGCTTCATCTGCAAACTTGTCATAAACTAATAATTATCCACCATTTGGGCACCACTTTGTCAAAGAATACTCTGCCCTATCGTTTGTTTTTTTAATGAAACAGAAGCTTAAGGTTGCAGCAGGATGAAATCTAAAAAGAAGGTTTTTGAAAACTCCTTCAATGCCTCATCCTGGATATCAGATCTTGTGTGTGTGATCAAATAATATCAAGCAGCTCTTGCAACATTTTAAAAGTCTTGTGTCAAGAGAGTTAAGTAGACAAGTTGGCTTTGTTAAATAAGTGGCTAATTATTAAACGTTAAGCACTTATTCTCAAGGACATGGGTCTTAAGTATGGTGAATCAGTAAATTTGGACTTCATACCAAACAGAGTGAAAAATGTATAGAATGCAGTGAGTTAGTCAAGCATCTGAGGAGTGGCACTAGGGCTAACCACCTCATCTACCATGTAGAGCAGGGGTGCCCAAACCTTTTGGGCTGCGGGCCAGTCACGTGGTTCAGATGGCTGGTCGCTATGGCCTGGGGGCCAGATCTGGCCCCTGACGCCAGTTCATCTGGCCCCCAAAGCCCTCATCTCTCCTGGAAGTGGAAGTAAAACGTGCTCATAAGGGCGTGTTTTACTTCTTTTTCCGGGAGCCACAAGGGCTTCGGGGGCCAGATGAATTAGCATTGGCCGGATCCCGGCCCCAGGCCGTAGTTTGGGCACCCCTGATGTAGAGGCTTGGGATGCCTGTGACAATTAAAGTTTATAGTCCGATGCGCAGTTTCTTACAACAGATTGAAGTTTTACTGGTTAGAACTCAGGCAAGTTGTCCCTGTTCCACCCGTCTGATTAAACCAGGGCTGCATTCCTACACAGGAAGCATTTGCATGAGGAATAAGAGCCCTGTTTACAGGTGTAGCTAGAACTTGGAAAAGTTATGTTTTGTAGCCAAATTCCAGAATTCCTCTATACAGTACCACAAAGCCACTGGCCCTGTTTGTTGGTGTCACAGAGTCCTCCCCTCCCCCAATTTTGGATTTTCGAGTTCTGGGCATAATTGTCAGAGGGACTATATACCTATTTGAGTGCAGAAATGTTTCCTGCACCAGAAGTTTGGAATGTATCTTAAGTGACCTTAAAAACGGTACCAGTTTTGCAGGTGACCAGCTCTGTTGAGGATAAAGCATCCAGCAGTGGAGCAGAGAACTAATAGAATCCACCAGGAGGGTCAGGAGATGTCCCTCAAACTGAAGAGACTCACTAAAGCACACATTTCTCCAGTGTGACCTTTTTTGGTAATTTTTTTCTGATCAGCTGACAGCTTATTCTGGCCTTCAGACCTAGTTTGTTGGTCAGCCTGACCACAAACAAAAACCAAAGACTACGTTTGACATTGGAATTTAATGAAACCAGAAAAAAGAAGGAACTGAAAGGAGGAACAACGGTGGGGGTGGCATTCTGTCACTTACTCCCAAGGGCAAGGAGGCTCAACTGATAAAACAATCCTTCATACATAAATATCACAAGTAGAAAAGGAGAAGTTGAAGCCAGTTAATTTTCTGGCCTCAAGAGAGAGGGGGAGACTTGCATGGAGGAGTATTTGTCTGACATCCCAACATGTGGTTACAGCTTCTGAAAGGGGACCTAGAATGACAAGATGGAGGAGGTGTGTGGCTGGACCTCCTACTTGCCCTACAGATCTAGAACTATAGCCTTGACTGAACTTAACCTGGCTCATGACCAAAAGAAAGGGAAATATTCTCTCCCCCCCCTTCATAAATTTATATCCCACCATTCAGCAAAAATGCCACTGAAGGCCAGTTTTGTGTTTTCTTTGCCCTCCAGGTTTACCGTTCCATGCTTCCTTTAGGTTCTTGGTTTTCTTGTCCGCTACCTGTTGTTTGTTATGGCTTCATCCAAGTTATGCTCCCCTTTCAAGCTTTATCTAGTAGTTTGTTTAACACGTTCTTCCTCTAAATCCTTTAGGTTGAGAGCTTTGCTTGGGAGAACTGTGGTCCTGCATCAGATCCTGCTGTGGTTAAGAGTCTGTCTATAGATCCAAGTCCCATTAACATCCCAGGATATGTGACAGTCAGTGCAGCAGGTGCTACCACTGTGGCCCTTGAATCACCTCTGAAGGTAAGGGAGAATTAATGTGACTGGTCAGTAAGACATTATACTGTACTTCATATGTTTGAGATTAAGGAGCCCTTAAAATATACTAGGACTAGTCAGAAGGGTTAACATAGTTTTCATCCTATACAGAAACCATCCAGTCTGGCTCTAGGTTACACTGGGGTACCACCAACTGACCCACGGCACCCCTCACTGATGTATGGAAGTGTCACATCTTTTCCTGCTACCTTCTTATTCTTTCCCTAGTTGTAATGGGAAAGCTGGAGGAGACGCTCTGAAGATTAAGAAAACTCAGGACCTTTGCTTAGGATGAGCTGATCTCAAAGGAGGAAGTGCTCAACAGAGGAAGTGCTCAACACTTCTGGTTTTCAGAGTTTCTACCTTGTCTGCTTTGCAACAATATTCTTAGCATTGGAAGCTCTGATGGGATGGAAATGCTGCATGGCATTTATTAGCCACTAGGTTTCTCAACTGATGTCCCTTAAACTTTATTCTTAGATTTTTAGATGGCAGATGTACAGCCAATCTTTCTGTTTATTTTGGCTACATTTCACTGGCTGAATCCTGGGGTGCTATTTCAGTATAGGACGGTCAATAGCTAAAGAATTAGCCTAGCCAAAGATAGCCTGCCTTTTTGGTTTCTGTTTGATATTGAGTCCAAGCTGAATGCCAAGAGGAAGAGCAGAAGTTGAACATGCACCACTGGCTTCTGTGTGCAACACAGCACAGCCAGCGAGCCACAATGCTAGGCTGCCTACCCAGTCTTGTATGGACAGGTCAACACCTTTGTCTGCAGAGAGGCAGCAGGGAGGGCATAAACCTAACTTCTTGAGGCAAGGACTTCCAGAACCTGGGAGTGGCCATAGAGAAAGTTATCTCTCCGGTTCTGTACAAAATGAGCCCCCTGAAGGTGGTGGGACCATGAGCCCTCTTGTGTATAGCTGGCAAGACTGTCCCCCCATAAGAAGTGGGACTTTCACCATTGTTGAAATATTAGCTTCTAATTTTCTATAAATTCTGCAGGTGTGGGTGAAGCACTCCCATGCTTCCAATTCCTGCATCCTTAAATTCTGCATCTCATAGCCTAAGTGTCTGCTAGATGCTCAGTGACAGAAAAATTATCCATGCCAGAAACTGGAGACCAGCTGAAAGCTAGTCTGACCTTTAGAGAGAAATAGTTTTCCAATTCCTGGCAGCTTCTACTATTCCTGTAGTTTTGGGCCATGGAAATTCTCTTTTCATCATTTTCTGATAAAATATTTTAGGTGGCTTTTAAATTCATGAAAGAAATATGTACACTAGTGGTGTATCCCATTATGATCACTTTAAATCATTTGTGTTATGGAGATGTGAAATGGCTTTCCCCCCTCAACCACTGTGTTAGAGAGGTGAGGATAAATCTCTGAATCTCCCAGTAGAAAACGGGTGGTGTTATGAATCAGACACATTCAGATAACAGTCTCCAGTGATGGTAAACCTTGGCACTCCAGCTGTTCTTGAACTTCAATTCCCAAATGCCCTGATCAGCAGGAGTGCTGACTTGGGCTTTTGGTAATTGAAGTCCAAGAACAAGTGGAGTGCCAAGGTTCGCCATCACTATATTGTTCAAGTTGCATCAGATGATGCTGACTGGGAGGCAGAAGGTCAGCAGTTCGATTCCCGAGTACTGCAGGACGGAATGAGCTCCCGTCTTTGTCCCAGCTCCTGCCAACCTAGCAGTTCGAAAGCAAGGCATTGCAAGTAGATAAATAGGGACCACTTTGGTGGGAAGGTAACAGCGTTCCGTGTCTAGTCATGCCTGCCACATGACCACGGAAATGTCTGCAGAAGCAGACAGCGCTGGCTCTTCGGCTTTGAAACAGAGATGAGCTCTGAACCCTAGAGTCAGATGTGACTGGCTTTCAAGTAAGGGAAACCTTTACCTCAAAGAGACTAGTCCTAGTCCTCCCATCCCCATCAGTTTTTATGCAGCTAGCTTGGCAGTTACCGTATTTTCCGGCGTATAAGACGACTGGGCGTATAAAACGACCCCCAACTTTTCCAGTTAAAATATAGAGTTTGGAATATACTTGCCGTATAAGACTACCTCTCTTCCAATGCACACCAAATAAAAATTAACCCACACTCAACCCGAAGACGTGCAGCCCTCCGAGTCGAATGGGCAGGTTCTGGTGGAGAGCCAATCCACGCTCACGTTGTCCTCGAGGTACAGGAAGATGTGTGCAGCTTGCTTCCCCTTGCTTCATACTCCCTGCACAGAGCAGGGACTCGGCCGCGGCACCCCCCACCATATGCGCCGGACATATGAAGCAAGGGGAAACAAGCTGCAGTTAAGTACCTGTCCTATAAGACGACCCCCGACTTTGGCACAGATTTTTCGGGGTTAAAAAGTAGTCTTATACACCAGAAAATACAATAATTTTTACTTCAGCCCTGGAAACTAGAAGATACTAGAGCAGGGATTCTCAACCTGTGGCCCATGGGCCATATGCGGCCCATGGTACCATTTAATGTGCCCCCTCCACCACACCCGGAAATGCCATGTAGTGGAGGAAGGGCAAAATGGCCATCCTGCCCCTGAAGCTGTCTGAGGGGGCAATACCTAGCCTCTGTCTTAAAAAGATTGAGATCTCCAGTACTAGAGGGAAGCAGATTAGATACAGGGTGAAGGGTATGAATGGTGTGGCATCCTTAGCTTTGTCCTCCATTAGGAAAAAGGCCAGAGGGCAGAAATAACAATGACGCTGCCAAATCTGACTTCTATGATTTGCCACCTGTGTCTCTTGTCTCACTCTACCTAATGTTAGGGCTGGGCCGTGCCCATGACTAATGCAAGAATTATTTAGGGAGATGAGAGGAAAAATTATGGAGGAAACCGTCAAGTTGTTTTTAACATTCTTGTTTGTGGGATGTTTACTTCTAGGCCGATGTCACTCTGGAGAGGAGACTGGGTGAACTATGGATTAAAATCCCCTGTGTGGATAAATTTGGGAGCTGCATTTACGATGACCTCTGTACTATATTGGAGACTGTAATCCCGCCAGGCAAACCGTGTCCAGAACCGTTGCTGTCTTACGGCATACCCTGTCATTGTCCTTTTGCAGCGGTAAAGTCAAGCTTCGCCCTGTTGTTTTTACACCTTTGGGAATGACAATGCAAATCCCAAATGGGATTTGTAGTTTCTCATGCTGGCTTTCTCTTTGTGCATTCATTTGGGAAGAAGGTCTGTACTGTTTTGGATTGAAACCCATCTGGCTGTTTACACAGGAAGCTTAACTAGAGATGTGAAGGACCGGAAAAATTCGGGGGAAAACCTGGTTTTTTACGTTTTTTTCCTGAAGCCTTTTTGTTTTTTTCCAAAAAATTGGAAAAATTGGAAAAATAAGAAAATATATTATGGAATGTTTTACTTCAACATGATGAATAAAATATTTTAAGATAAGGCCGGGTTCAAATATTTTATAAATCATTTATAATAAAAAAATGTATGGTATTAGATTATTTTCACTTTTCCCGAAAATTTCCGTTTCCCCAGAGGTTCAAAAATTTTGGAAATTTTACATCTTTAATCCTACCCCCCCCCCTTAAAACAAAACCTTGAGGGCACCTCTGAATTAAAAACACGCACATGTATTTAAAGATTAGGACAGCAAAATAAATAAATAAATGAGAATAGAGATAGAACTGGCTAGCTAGATTTTCAGTGAGAAAATCTCAGTTTGTTTCTTGAAGGCAGTTTTGAAACACAGGGCATGTAAAATATTCATTTTCCTCCATTCCTCCCCAGTTCTATTATTCGTTTTCATCTTGGCTGTGTTAATTTGGAAATAGGTCACTTCATAAGGCCTTTTCCAAGCCTGCTTTGGCATTTCAGGGTGTGCCAAGCTGAGGTTTATAGTTTGCCTTGTTCTGCCGCCATAGTTCCCCTGCCCTGATTAGGCAGACATCAGCTGCAACCTTGCAAGACTTAGGGAACTGAATCTGCAGATCCCAGCATGCAAAATATAGCATAGAAAATAAGGTTTTCTTCCCTTTGACATGTCAAGTGCATTGTCTTTGCCAGTCAAATTGGGATTGGCCTTCAGCAGACCTCAATGTGGAGCATGTTACTATTTCAGTAGGATGTATCCATTAATCTGTAACATTTTACTGACTTTTGTCATCTTAAATCGGGTTCCGATCCTAAGACCCATGGGCCGCACCCGGAGCCATTTCATGTGGCTCCCCACCCCGTCAAGGGCATATGAGAAACAAAATGGCTGCCCCTTTGAAGTTGTTTGGACAAAGTGACCATCCCCATTGTACAGGCAGGGCAAAATGGCCGTCCAGCCCTCAAAGCTGACTGAGAGAGTGTAACCCGGCCCCTGGCTTGAAAAGGTTGGGAATCTCTGGCTTAAATGCTCTAGTGCAGGGGTGCCCAAACCTTTTGGGCCACAGGCCGGTCACGTTCAGGGGACTGGTCGCTATGGCCCTGGGCCTGGATCCGGCCCCTGACACCAATTCATCTGGGTTGTGAAGCCCTCGTTCCCGGAAGAGGAAGTAAAACCTGCCCGTATGGGCACGTTTTACTTCTGCTTCCAGGAGCAACAAGGGCTTTGTGGGCCAGATGAATTGGTGTTGGGGGCTGTATCTGGCCCCCAGGCCATACTTTGGGCACCCCTGCTCTAGTGTGTGCATTTGGATCAAGGATGACCCAGCATACCTGGCTCCTGATTCTTATTTGTTCAGTTTGTCCTCTGATCAGTACCTTTTAAAAAACACAGTGTGCAGAGACCTTGCAGGAGACAATGCTTTCTCCTATTTTTCCTCCAGAAAGTCAACGAGACAATCCAAGGTTTATCCTGTACTATATTTCTCTGCTTTATTAAGGAATGGCTGCTGTCTGGTTTGCACATTATGCTGAGCAAGATACACGCCAAAGGTCTGTGTTCTCCAGCCAAAGCTGCCGTGCTATAGGCAGCAGCGGTTGAGTAGTGTGTGCCGGTATGTTGGTGAAACATGGGAAACCACAGATCATGCAGAACACTGGCTTAGCATCACACACAAGCCATGTTGATGAGGGACGCCTGTTCCTATGAACAGATGAAAAAAAATTGTGCTTTGATTGGTAAAGCAAAAAAAAAAAAAATGCCATAGCCTGCATTGCTGATATATGTTGATAGCTTGTCTTTTCTTCCTTTCTCAGGGTTCTTACAACTTGCCTACCTCTCAATTCTACGTCCCCAAGATAGACTTGCCTTCTTTCCTTACTGATGGAGACTACCGGTTTAAAGCTGTGCTGAGTAACGGCGATCAACAGCTCGGCTGTATCCAGGTGTCCTGCTCTCTCCAAGCCACTAAAACCAACTGGTGGTTTTAGTGATCCCATCGCTGGGGCGCAGTGCCATAGTGTCTTCCTGCTATAACGTCTGTTTTGTTGATACTAACATTGAGAATCACTTTTTTAGCCTTAAAAGGGGGGAGGGAGGGAAGTGTCGCAGCTACTGCTTTTGCAATATGTTCCTAATCACTTGAAAAGAAATGAAGAAATGTTTCTAGATATTTTTGATCAGAAATTGAGCTGCCTGCATCACAGAGTTATTTTTCCTACATTTGAATGGTGGAAATGGGGGCGGGTTAGATACTTGTCATGGGCCATGTGCAGCCTGTGAACATTCTATACACACACATTGTTAGGGGTGTGAAATTTCTTTGCACTCAATGAGCTTAACTAAGAAAGGGGAACCCCTTTACAGGCCTGAGATAATAAAAGGGCATGTGTGTGTGATCACACACATGCACACACCTCTGGACTTGTAACAAAATAGCCTGACCAGGAACCCAATAGGACAGTGGTGGTGAACCTATGGCACAGGTGCCAGAGATGGCACTTTGAGTCCTCTCTGTGGGCACCCGTGCACTCAGCCCAGCACAGAGTTCACTCCACCCCTCTGCCCAGCAGCCCAATGGGAGCACTTCCTCCCTCCCCCAGCACAGAGTTCACTCTGCCTAGCAGCCCAATGGGAGCGTTTCCTCCCTCCCCCAGCACAGACTTCACTCCACCCCTCTGCCCAGCAGCCCAATGGGAGCGCTTCCTCACTTCCCCAGCACAGAGTTCACTCTGCCTAGCAGCCCAATGGGAGCGTTTCCTCCCTCCCCCAGCACAGACTTCACTCCACCCCTCTGCCCAGCAGCCCAATGGGAGCGCTTCCTCACACCCCCAGCACAGAGTTCACTCTGCCCAGCAGCCCAGAGGGAGCGTTTCCTCCCTCCCCCCAGTACAGAGTTCACTCTGTCCAGCAGCCCAATGGGAGCGCTTCCTCCCTCCCCCCAGCACAGAGTTCACTCTGCCCAGCAGCCCAATGGGAGCGTTTCTTTCCTCCCCTGTTGCTGTGTTGGCACTCAGTCTCTAAAAAGTACGCCATCGCTGCAATAGGAAATGGCTGGAGAACAAAGGCTCTCTTTCTGGGTGCTTGAGTTCAGAGTCCTAAATGGCTGAGCAGGACCTGTGACCTCTTTCTCAGTACTGCACAGCCTGTCTGCTTGGATGAGTTGACTACTCAATCTTCCCATCTTTATATGAACACTTTATATGAATGGGCAGTTCTGACCCCTTGCTTGGTAACTGAGCCCTGCCTTTTTCCTTCTGAGTAGTACTTTCTGAGTGAGTGTCGCAAGAGCCTATCAGAGGAGGGGACAGAAGGGAACAAAACCTCTGGATTGCTCCCACTTAAAAAAAAAACTATATATATTGCTCCCACTTTAAAAAAAACTATATATATCCTACTGCAAATCATAGGTCATGTCATGCCATCTGGTTTGGCTCAGAATATTTGTATTATAATGTCTTCTGAACAATAAAGTTAGTATTTATTAGGGAGGAGGGTATTTGTTTTGTTTGGGGCCAAAGTAGTATGGAGTGCAGTTTTGAAGAGGAAAAAGTCATGTGTGAAGTTGTTGTTCTGTATCTGTTTGACTGTGCCAACTGTGTGCAGAGTTGCTGGTATTGAAGGCATATTGGCTTCCATGAAGTATTAAGACCTTTTCCAAATTAGTTTCTGGAAAAGTTAGAAAACCCTTGATGCAAAAATCTGTACAGAAGGTTATTACTACGCCTGCATATCTTTGGAGCTCTGCTAACCTTTCTGGAGAAGATACAGTATCCCTACATTATTCACACATTGTAGGGGAAATTGATACACTCCTATATGGGGATCGTCTCTTGCCAAAGTAGAAAAGGCTACTAACCTTCTGGAGCATAAGGAACCACTCAGCTCCTCTCTCTGACCAGAGTTCTCAAATAAAAGCTGCTTATGAGCCTGATTGAGGAATTGAGCAACTGGATGGAGTCAATCCATTGAATTGGATCAGCATTCTTAGTACCACCATTTTTTGAGCATAACTAAGCCAGTTGTTAATCAAATACATACTGTAATCAGAAGATATAAATATAAGCTGCATCAATTGAATAGAAGATCTTTCAGTTGCCATACTGAATGGTGGTTGTATACTGTGAATGGTGGTTAGATTGAATTTTGGGAGATTCTTGTGAACCATGCAGGTTTAGGGGGAGGTGGACAAATGTGTTTGGTATGTACTGCATGTGCTGGACTTGGAGAAGACTGTTGCAACTGAAACATATGCTCATCACAATCTTAATGTTTAAGATGTAGAAGCATTCTAGGAAGCTTCAATCGAGCAGCAATACCATGAAAACTAATTGATTGAAGTATCCTGGAATGCTTTTCTAACTGCCCTGATCAGTCATTTCTCTCTCCCTTTTACCTCCCAGTAATACCTCAGAGTTGTAGAGTAGTCATTTAGAGCACCCTATGTTTCTAAAAATATTCACCTGTATTCTGTGTAGCAAGAAATCCTACATGTACCTGTATGTTTTCCTGTTCTGTTACCCTTGATGACAGTGACAGAAGAAGATTGCCTCTAGTATATATTTATTAAGGGAGTTTTTCTTACTAACTGGGTTAACACTCCTTACCTTGTGCCATTCCATTCAGTTAGAATAGATAGGCTGTCATGATTGTGGATCTCATTTCTTAACCTGCTACCATCTTCTGCAATTCATAGTCCTTTCACGCTTTTATGTCTTACTCCTCCAGTTATCATGTGCTTCATACATCACTCTGAAAACAGATGCATTGCAGTTTATACAAGATCAAGCAAAGGGAACTGCAGAATGAACTCACCAAAAGGTGCTTTCATTTTGGCAGTTTCACATCTCACCTAGACACGGAAGAAGTACAGGCAAAGTTAGACTGAGAGAGGTTGCAGTGATTAATCTGGGTGGGGGTAATTCTTGCAAGTCCAGAGAGAAGATCCTAAGAAAGGGTGAGTCTTCTGCAGACTGATCCCCTAATTCTTCTGAACTTTTCATTATATTGCTATGTAGCACAATAATTCCACATCTTCCTCCCTGTAAAACAGATACAGCGTGAACTATAGTAACTGCTATATTTGCTTCTAAGCATGCAACTGACATTGTGATGCCTATTTTAAATTGTCTAAATGGTGGCATAGGTATATGCAACCTGCTGATACTGGTGTTTATTAGCCTTAATTTAAATGCTGCCATATAAGCCTATGAGTAGATTTTGTTTAGTACAGAACAGTACCTTTATTTTCTCTCTCCCTGAACTTGCTATATTTTGTGAGTGATAACAGTGTTCAGTTAATTTGCTCTGAGCTCTAATAACCTTTTTAGCATTTGAAATGAAGATAATTTAATCACCAACTAGCTGGTTATTTTGTGGGTCCAATTTCATATTGAAAAACATCCAGCGGTTCGTCAATGCTGGCAGTACAAAGAAGCATTGAATAAATCTTTTTATTGATCCTGTACTTTTGGTGGCTTGTTGCTGTGTTTATCCAAGTGAAGTCTGTATATGGGGGGTGGGTGGGTTGTAGTGACACTCTTAAATTGCACTGATTTATTTATTTTTGCAAACTCAGGAAATTTTAGGCCTGGGTCTTGTATTTTTAGTACTGTAATCTGTTTTGTGACCAGATGTGTCTTTACTGCAAAGATCTTAAGGAGTAAATATGCGTGGAAAACAATGTAAATTTCCAAAACTGTTTAATGCTGAGAACCAAAATTTCTTTCTTCAGGTAACATATATCTTCCTTAAATTTCCAAAATAATATGAAACAGAATCATTTCTTCAGGTAACATATACAATGGCTTTTCTCAGAATTGCTTCTTCAGGGTGTTCTTACAGTATTTTCTATTTAATTGTGTCAACAGCCTCAAAAAAACTATTTTAAATGTGCTTCCGAACACCCTGAAGAAGCAATTCTGAGAAAAGCCATTGTATACCGGAATGGCTTTGGTGTTATATCATACTTAAGAATTTGAGTTGGGGATCGGCTTATTGAGTTTTTGGAAGATATATGTTACCTGAAGAAAGGAATTTTGATTCTCTGTTTCATATTATTTTGGAAATTTAAGAAAGATATATGTTACCTGAAGAAAGGAATTTTGGTTCTCAGCATTAAACAGTTTTGGAAATGTACATTGTTTTCCACGCATATTTACTCCTTAAGATATTAAGTGGAGACTCCATTCAGACAGTTTTCTATCTCTTTACACTTTCACCGCCTGGCCATTTCTCTTTGATTATTTACTGCAAAGATAACACATCTCAGTCCACCTCAAAGGGTTTTTAGTACTCTTCCTGTGCTCAGTGTGACTTACTGCCAAGTAAATGTACATACAATTGCCCAGTGGATATTTATAGTAAAGGTAAATGTTGCCCTTGCTCAAAAGCCAGTGATATCCGACTCTAGGGGTTAGTGCTCATCTCTATTTGCAGCCAAAGAGCCACTGTTGTCTGCATCTGCAGATGTTTCAACGTCATGTGGCAGGTATGACAAAATACTGGAGCGCACGGAACACTGTTATCTTTCCCACCCAAGTGGTACCTATTTACTTGCAATTTCTTGCTTTCGAACTGCTAGGTTTGCAGGAGCTGGGACAGATATGGGTACTCACTCTGTCGTGCAGTACTAGGGTTTTGAGCTGCTGACCTGACAACTTTCCAGTCGTCAAGTTCAGTGTCTTAACCATTAAACCACTGCAATCCCTCATGCACATTTATACAAGAGTATAGATCTGGGTCAGCACCTTATTAAAAGTAGAATTAGTTTTGGACTCATCCAGACAGGGCTTTTGTCCTGCAACTACCAGTATTATCCACTTCCTTTATACTGGCAACTTCCAGGGTAGCCACCTCAAGTGGCTCTAATTTCTGTGTTTTCTTCTCCCGACATTCCTACCTCTTGACACTTTTCCCCTGACAGCTGTGTCAGAGGTGGCCAATGCTGCAGCTTCTTAACATATTTTCTCATCTGCTTCCTTCCTGGCTGCTTCCCCACCTAGGGTGTTCCCTGCCTCTCTGCTCTGTTGCAACACCTCCCCCTGCATTCTCACCACCTCCAATACCTCCTACACTGCGTTCTTATTTCTATCCTTTTGAATGTGCCGTAGTACAAGATTTCTCCATATCATGCAAATGTTGGGTTGTGGTCTGAAAGGAATTTTAAAAGAGATGCCAGGGAGTCTTGGGTTGAAAACGGAAGCTTTGTCAAGTGGAGCAAACAATAACAGAATTGCAGACGTTTGAGAATGGACAAAACTAAATCTAGGAAACTTGCCCCCCCCCCCAACTTAGTTCCTGTTCATATTGGTATGAGGGAAAACATCATCTGGTAAAAAAATCCAGGAGGTTCAGGAGCCAATCAAGAATACTTCATAGAGCAAACAATCTGTCCCAATGGCCTTATAGTTAGGAGGAACTGGACCCATTCTGTGGGTCTACTCCAGTCAAGTCTGGAGTTCGTCCATTGAACTGGATCAGGATATATTTGCTACCTGCTGTATTTTGCAACTTGACACATATCCGGCCTGAAAGGATTAGAAATGTTAAAATGTCACTCTCGGGTCCTGTACAGGTCAGTTCACTCCGGGAATATCCATCTATAATCTACCAATGCCCATCCTAGGCGACCTTTGGCTTTCTCTGTTTAGCCTGATTATGAGGGCAGACTTAACATCCCACGCATCAAAGATATATTTGTGTCCCTCAGACAGTCTGAATCAAGAGTTTTTTAGCCATCAAAGGTGCACTTCATGTTTCAACAGTTTGCTTTGGAAGTACTTTAACAATTATAATCAGAAGTGAAACTGGTTCTACAGTGCAGCCGGGGTTCAAAAGATCACAGCCCTGGGACTCTCATTGATTCACTCTGAATTCAGTTTCAGTAAGTGATTTTTCTCAGGAACATTTATAGTGATACAATAACTTTTACTGAGCAGGCTGGATAGCTCAGTAGTGTATGTGGGAGTATGATTCCCCACTGCCTCCTGGGAGAAGACCCAGCCTGTGTGGCCATGGGCAGGTTGTACAGTCCCAGGATGGCCCCAGAAGAGAGGAATGGTAAAGACGCTGACTGGGAGGCGGAAGGTCAGCAGTTCGATTCCTGAGTACTGCAGGACGGAATGAGCTCCCGCCTTTGTCCCATCTCCTGGCAACCTAGCAGTTTGAAAGCAAGACATTGCAAGTAGATAAATAGGGACCACTTTGGTGGGAAGGTAACAGCGTTCCGTGAGCTCCGGTGTCTAGTCATGCCTGCCACATGACCACAGAAACGTCTGCAGAAGCAGACAGCGCTGGCTCTTCGGCTTTGAAACATAGATGAACACAACTCTAGAGTCGGATACGACTGGCTTTCGAGCAAGGGAAGCCTTTACCTTTAGAAAGCTCTGGAAAGAGTCCCCACAGGTTGGAAATCAACTTGTTGGCACACATTTATCCCTTACCTGGATACAAAATATTTGAGAAGACCAATTAATTTTATGTATGTCCTATTCTCCACTGGTTGATATGGACAGATCTAAATTTAAATGATTGTGGTCAGATCTACTTGCTCACATCTTTTGTCTCCTTGTGCAGAAGGGGTGGACTGTCATGATCAGTATCAATGAGATAGAGATGCGTTTCCAAGACATTTAGCAAAACACACTTGTCACCAAGCTCTTTAGCACTGGATAATAATCACGTGCCACTGAGTCAATTCAAGTACTGTAGGTTTTTCAAGACCTATCCAGGCAATTTTAGCACTAGCTATGCTAATGTGTTTCAGATCTAACAACTTGCTGAACCTTTGACAAATGAAATCACTTGGCTTAGCCTCCAGCAGCTGGTTTTGCTTCCCATTTTAAGGGATTTAGTTCATTATTGTTATGTGCTGACAGGTCAGAACCAACTTAGTAAGACTTTCAAGGTAAATATATATTTAAGGAGTTTCATGATTTCCACATCTTCTGTAAAATCCCAGAGAGTGCATTAAGTGCAATGGGGTGGTATATGAGGGTAATTGCTATTGCTAAATCTCAGGGATTCTCAACCTGCGGCCTGTGGGCCGGATGCAGCCCAAGGGAACATTTCATGTGGCCTGCCAGTGCCTCCATCACACTTGGTAGTACTATGTGGTGGAGGAAGGGTAAAATGGCCATCTGGCCCCTGAACCTGCCTGAGGGAGCATGAACTGGCTCCCGGCTTAAAAAGATTGAGAACTGCTATATCTCATGCCTAACCAAGGATTCGGACCTCGTTAGTCCTGGTCAACCACTCTGGCCAGTACACCACACTGGGTGTCCCAAGTCCATTCTTTTATTTATTTATTATTCGAATTTATATATTGCCGCCCAAGCAACTCTGGGCAGCATAGCAACAGTGATATAAACATAATCATAAACCATAAAAATCCTTGAAAACTCTTAGTAGACCTTAAAATTACCCCTCTTTCCATCAATTATTTTAAGAATTGTGGTTAAAAGAACGACTAAAAGAATGGAGAGGCCTACACTATATAAGCCAGCAAGGTGGGGTCACCACATCACCGGTGCCCCACACCTGCTTTGTCAGCTGGGTTTTTAGTTCTTTCCTGAAGGGCAACAACTGTCTGGAGGCGCAACTCAGTTGGTAAGAGGTAAAGGCCCTCCTAGTGCCAGAGAGTCGAGCCTCTCTAGCTGATGGTATCTTCAGAGAGCTTCTCCAGTCTGCTCTGGTGGGATGGACAAATGTTCTTGGGATGATGTGGTCTCTTAGGTATCCTGGCCCACTACCATGTAGGGCTTTAAAGGTCATAACCAGCACCTTGAATTGCACCCGGAGGCACACTGGTAACCAGTGCAGCTCCCGAAGCAGTGGCAAGGCATAGGCATAACACCCGCACCCCATCACCACTTGGGCAGCCGCATTCTGGACCAGTTGCAGCCTCCGAATGGTCATCAAGGGCAGCCCCATGTAGAAAGCATTACAGTAGTCTAGTCCAGTGGTGACCAGAGCGTGCATGACCATGAGCAAGGAGTCCCGGTTTAGGAGCAGGCGTAACTGGTGAATCACACGAAGTTGTGCAAAAGCCCTCCTGGCCACGACTGCCACCTGCTCTTTGAGCAGTAGTCGCTCGAAAATTGCTCACACAGTGTGGCACAGCACAGAGATGCAGAAAACTGTAAAAAGTAAACACTTGTTTTAAAAATTGTGCAAAATAGAAGAAGCCTTAGAACAGTATTTCCCAACCTTTGGTTTTTGGACTCCAGTTTCCCAAAATCCTGTGTCCCACTTTGGGAACCCACTGCCCTAGTATTCGAAAGTCGATCTTCAATTTAAAGTGTCCTGGGACAGTCAGGTTTCACGGTGAAGAAGGCTTGGAGGTGTCGCTGTTACAAAATGCTCCTTGATAATTTAAGGCAAAGGAAGACAGAGCTTTTCTGGTTGCAGGGAAAACATTATCCCCACTCGAATGCTTTCTCCAGTCCTAACAGGGGCTGCCTGTGGCTTGGTTGACCTGTCCTAGCCTAGCCAGACTAGGTTTCCCTTGCTTGAAAGCCAGTCGTATCTGACTCTAGGGTTCAGTGCTCATCTGTTTCAAAGCCGAAGAGCCAGCGCAGCTGTCTGCTTAAGCAGGCGTTTCCATGGTCATGTGGCAGGCATGACGACACCGGCGTGCACGGAATGCTGTAACCTTCCCACTGAAGTGGTCCCTATTCATCTATTTGCAATGTCTTGCTTTCGAACTGCTAGGATGGCAGGAGTTGGGACAAAGACAGGAGCTCATTCCGTCTTGCAGTACTCGGGAATTGAACTGCTGACCTTCCGCCTCCCAGTCAGCTAAGACAGCCACAACAATTACACTTCTATACCGCCCCATAGTGCTTAGTGCACTCTGGGCGATTTACAAGGTAATTAGCATTTTGTCCCCACCAACATGTCGGGTTCTCAGTTTACCGACCTCGGAAAGATGGAAGGCTGAGTCAACATTGAGGTCTCGCTAGGATCAAACTCACAACTTTTTGGCTGCCGCAGGTTAACCACTGTGCCATCAGGGCATCTGCCTATGCCAGCATCCCTTTGCTGCACAACTTTAAACTGCCTTGGCTTCAGACACCACCACCACCACCCTCCTGATGAAGTAGCCTTGATCCACGAAAGCTAACATTAAAACACAGCAGTTAGTCTTTAAAGTGCTACAACGCGTTTTGTTTTGTTCATTCTCGGAGACGCTAACAACGCCCTAGGAGCCCCTCTCCCCTCCCTTTACTGCGCCTGCGTGTTTCCCGCTGCGGCTTCATGTTCGGGCGGAAGTGTCGCTGCCTCCGAGTCCTAGGAAAACGGGAGTCAGCTGGTCTTGGTGTCCCTGGCTGAGCCCGGGAAGCCACGTGAGCAGCGAAAGGCGGCCTCCGTCAGATGACCCGTCCCAGGAAGAGGCCAAGATCATGGAAAGCCGGTGAAAGGGAAAGGAAGAGGGGAGGGCGGTAGAAGTGGACCCGGTGGGGCTTCGGGGGGCGAGAGAGGCAGGCAGCAGCAGCAGCAGCAGGAGGAGGAGAATCGGGACGGTAAGGCTAGAGGAGGAGGAGGAGGAGGAGGAGGAGGAAGATGTCCGGGAGGGGAAAGCAAGGGAACGAGGCAGAGAGAGAGAGAATCTACCTACCTACCTACCTACACACCCACCCACCCATCTATCATCTTCAAATCAAATCTTTAATACGGTCCAAGACAGAAGTGGGGACAACAGTTCTTAAATATATATTTTAAAAGGAGCATATACTGCAGTGGCTCAAGTGCCTAAGACGCTGACTGGGAGGGGGAAGGTCAGCAGTTCGATTCCTGAGTACTGCAGGACGGAATGAGCTCCCGTCTTTGTCCCAGCTCCTGCAGTTCGAAAGCAAGAAATTGCAAGTAGATAATAAATAGGGATCACTTCAATGGGAAGGTAAACACTGCGCTCCAGTGTCTAGTCATGCCTGCCACATGACCACGGAAACGTCTGCAGAAGCAGACAGCTGCGCTGGCTCTTCGGCTTTGAATCAGAGATGAGCACTGAACCCTAGAGTTGGCTACAACTGGCTTTTGAGCAAGGGAAACCTTTATCTATCTATCTATCTATCTATCTATCTATCTATCTATCTATCTATCTATCTATCTATCTATCTATCTATCTATCTATCTATCTAATCATCTTCAAATCAAATCTTTAATCTGGTTCAAGACCAGTATTGTATAGCAAAAGACAGAAGTGGGGATAAGAGTACTTAAATATATATTTTAAGAGGAGCATATACGCTCAGGGTAGTAAAAATTAGTACAGTACTTAGAATTAATATTGCTACAAATATTACTAAGCCCATGATGTAGAACTGGTCATTTATTTAGCTGAAGGACCTGCCAGGCTCATTCTTCTAATCTTACACGTTGTGGCACAGAACCTGTCAGTGTTGTGGTGATCAGATAACAGACAGGTATGTGCTGTTTGACCGGCCAGAATACTTGCAGAGTTATGAACTTGTTCCAGATGTCTCTATAAACAGGATAGATGCTTAGAACGTGTTCTGTGGTTTTGATTTGCCGGGTGTCACGGGGGCATTCTCTCTCTGACATGGGTGTCCTTTGAAACTCTCCCCCCCCCCCCGAGAACTGCAGAAGGGAGGGCCTGGCAGCGGGCTGGCCTAAATGCCCTCCCATGACTTGGTGTCCCAAGTTGGAGCAGGTTCCTGGCTGGTGCAACAGCGTGTCTCCAATATGCTGGAGCCAGAAAGGTTTGGACCATGGCTAGGTCAGTTTGCCTTTCCATTTTTAGCATTCTCTGTTTAATGGCCTGTTTTGCCTGGTTGTGACTCATGGCCTGTATGAGAGGTAGGGATAAGCCAAGGTACTGTACTGCACTCTGGATTGGATTGTTCTTTTCCATGCTGATTGGAAGCTATCCTGGAGCCAGATCACTGCAATGAAACAAAATATTGAGCCAAATGGAGATTCTATCTCTCTCTCAAATTAATTATCTGCCCACAAGTAAATTCTGATTTATGTTGATCCTTTTCAGGGTTTTCTAGGTAGAGAATACAGTACAAAGGTGTCGTTTGCCAGTCCCTTCCTTTAGGGGTCACCCTGGGGTTGTATAGCTTTCCCAACGAGTCGGATACGACTGGCTTTCGAGCAAGGGAAACCTTTACCTTTACTAGTGTCTTTTTGGGAGGAAAATTATTAGATGTGTGGTGTGACATTCTCTCCACAAATGGTACTGAATGGCAAAGTATTTGGACACTGCTGTGGGCTGCAGCTTCCTACCACAAAACTACAGGAAATGACTGTTTGCGAATGCATCTGTAAAATTTGTGAAGATCTATCATTTCCTACACATAGTATTTCTATTTGTCCTAAGCAGATGGTGTTGCATAGCAATCCATATACAGTGGAACCTCATACAACAATTGACCCATATAGCAACGAAATCGCATAACAATTAGGTTTTGGGGGGAAATGGCATCCCGCATAACAATTTTCCCGATGGAAAAATCGTACAACAATTTTTCAATGGGAAAACCACTTAGCAAAAAAAAAAAAAAAGTCGTACATGCATCCTATAGGGAAAATCGCTATACGATGCATGCATTGTATAGCAATTGTTTCATACAACAACAAGCCCCATGGAATGGATCAAAATCGTTGTATGAGGTACCACTGTACTGTAATTTGCTGTTTTTGTTGAAATAAGATAGAAAAATGTGCTAACCAGAGATTTTGTGAATGTGACAGAGAATTCAGTGTAGTATAGGAAGTGTGGAGAAATCTTGCTAGCGGAGAGTTTTCAACATGAAGGGAATATAAGTTGGGAACGAAGTGTCTCACATAAATAGTAGGGAGACAGTGCTTTTACAGAAACAAGAAACAGGGCTACGGAAATGGAGTTTTAAATGAGGATTCACTAAAGGAAGCCTGTCTTCACATTCTGGCTGTCACTGGGCTGTTCATTCAGTACCGTGGAACTGTTCCCCATGTGCATGTGCCAAGGGAAACGAATTTGTATCGTGTATGTATCACATACGTTTCTGGTTCAGGTCATGTACTTCACTATACACTAGAAGCATTGAGAGTGTGTCGCAATCCCCAAGTTTGTGATTTTCCACAGCAAACAGACTCCTGTGTTCTGTGTTAGTGGGAAGTCTGTGAAGGCTGATATTGTCAGAGATGTGGTGGAGGGGCCATTGCTCAGTGATGGGCTCCATGCATTGAACACAGATAGAATACGGTACATATTCCAGATCCATCTATCTGTGTTGACTCCAGAACAAGAAAAAGCCCTTTTTGATATCGTGGAGTGTTGCTGCCAGCTAGTTTAAACAAGGACTGGTGCCTCCTAATGTTGTTGAACTTCAGTTCTCATCCATCTTAGCCAGCCTAGCTGATCATTTGGAGGTATGGTGAAAAACAATGGTTCATCAATAGCTGTAGAGTCAAAGACTTGCTACCTCTGGTGTAGGCAGTGTTGAGCTACAGTAGGTGGACTGACAGGGCTGCATTGTAGGTGTTTGACAGGGCTGCATTGAAGAGGCCCAACCATCTGAGGCTGCAACGGTTGGGCCTCTTCATTCTTGAACGACGGCGTTTAAGAGGTGACCTGATTGAAGTTTATAAAATCATGCACGGTGTGGACAAAGTAGATAAGGAAAAACTAGAATAACACTAGAACTAGGGGACACTCCATGAAACTTTTGGGTACTAGTTCTCAAACAAGTAAGAGAAAGTACTTTTTCACCCAGAGGATTACTGGTCTATGGAACTCCCTGCCAGAAGAAGTGGTGACAGCTGTCAGTCTTGACAGCGTTAAGAAAGGATTAGACAAGTTCATGGAGGACAAGGGTATCAATGGCTATAATTATGGATATCAAAGGACAACCTCGGGGTTGGAGAGATAGGCAGGATATCTCTCAATGCCATTTCCAGGGAATCCTAAGCAGGTGAAGGCATCTCCTTGGGAATACCCTGAAGGAAATGGTGAGCCCCTGTGTGAGACAGAATGCTGGACTGGATGGGCTTCTGTGACCTGTTCCAGCAAGGCTGTTCTTATGTTCTTATGATGCAGAACTGAAGGTTAGGCAGCTCTGCTTATTTCCTCTCTCTCTCTCTTTGTTTCAGGGACGGCAGAGACTAGATTGCCTTTTGAGCTGTCATACATGATGTGCAGGTAGATTCTAAACTATAGGAGGAAGCAGAAAGCGAACCAGAGGTGGAAGAATGTGCTTGGCCTGCATTTGATTTCCAAAGCCACCTTGTGAAGACTTTTCATAGGTAGCGTGCCATCCTGTGAACGGCACTTGTTCAAGTAGTGAGTGTCGTATTTGCTGCACTGCTAGCATTTCCACTTGCTTGTGCTTTGACAGGTGATAATGACTAGGAGTGACTTTGCAAGCACTAGTGCAATTTGTCATCTTAGTGTAAAAAAAATTAGTTCTCAAAATGATGGCTACTTGGTAGGTGGTAAATCTGCCAGGCAATCAAAAGTGAGATCCACTCCCTTAACTACTGCTACTGTTGGTTTATTTGTTTGAGGGTTTGTTTGTTTGTTTGCTAGCTGGCTAAACTGGAACAGGATGTGTAAGATCCCAAAAGGCCTGTGTTAATACTGGCTTTTAAGAAAGAGGAATTGGCTTGGGGTGCAAATAACATCAAGACAGGCCTGATCTCCCAGGGGCATTGTCTTTCTCGAGAGGCACTCTTTGTGCAGCTAAGCAGCTTCCTCAAAGATTGTGGTATTTTTGAACCACAATCGGGGTATCATGGTAACAACAACCTTGTGTTGCCAGGTAGTCTTTCTCACACTAGATCAGGCGAAAGGAACTGCAGAATGGACTTGCCAAAAGGTGCCTTCATTTTGGCATTTTCACGTCTGGCCTAGACGGAAGAAAAAGTTATGAGGGTGAGTGTGAAGCAATGTCTGTGTACAAGTCTGCATCAGAGAGACAACAACACATGGGTAATCCTTGTTTTCCCATTGGAACAATGGAAATTTTACTTTGCAAACATTTCCCCAATCTAAGGTTGTCACCCTTCCTCCAGTAGTTTTCCAGTTTCACATTCTCTATTAGTTTTTCATGCTGATTATAGTGGAATTGGCTGCTTGCTTTTCCTGCTACTTTACAATCTCTTAATTCAGTGAGAGCAAACTGTACTGTAGTTGGAGAGAGCATTTTTCTTCCTGGTTCCTTTTTAAAGACCAAGAGCTTCCATGCAGTTATTGAGATCCATTAATACCACGGGTGGGTAAGAAAATTAATAGAGCTTAGTCTTTGTTTGCATTATTCAGATTTTTAATATCTAATTGCTGCCTTTTCTTGTCCGTGTAGACTAGCAGGATGGGAAGGGTAGATGGCAGAGCTGTTGCTGTATATGATTATTATCTATCTATATTTGGCTTCCTTCGTGGGAGAGCTGTCTTTGTCCTTAACCTGATAGAAAAGTTGAATTTGTCATCAGCTTTGTGTAAGCTGCCTGTGTCCTGAAAATACTATGGGATCTGCTTGCCTGTGTAAATGTTACAGATTATTTGGGACAGAGTTTTCAGTCCCCTTTTTATCCTCCGATGAAACAACTGATATTTTATTATGCTTGATATTCCTTGGCAGGGTCAGATTATCTGAAGTAAACTTAAAGCCACGTCAGGTTTTCCACTGCAGAACTCAGTGGAGCAACTGAGCCATTCTGTCCATAACTTGAATTTGCCTTTGAGTCTTGTGACAAATTCCTGGTGTGGAATCAGGATGTTAATGGCCAGGATACAGCTCCAGGTATATAAATGAGGCCCTGCCAAATACAGAGAGCCAGTGTAGTGGATAGAGTGAGTTATGACTTGGGATGGGTTCGAATCTCCATTTGGACATGGAAACTCACTGGGGTGGGTAGGAGCTAATTAAACCATTCGTTAAATACAGGAATTTTCCACCTGTGGCCCGTGGTCTGGATGTGGCGCATGGCACCATTTCATGTGGGCCACCACCACCTCCGCTACACCCAGAAGTGCCATGTGGTGGAGGAAGGGCAAAATGGCCACCCAGCCCCTGAAGCTGTCTGAGGGAGCGTGACCTCGCCCCCGGCTTAAAAAGGTTGAGAACTCCTGGTTAAATATCTCGCCTATCATAGAAACTTTACTCAAGCTGTCATAGTTGGGAATTGATTTTGTGGCACGTAACATACATTTGACAGTCCCTTTCATCATGAACCTTTATCTTAGTATTATTGTTTAGCATGTTCATATTACCTTCTTATATATGTTTTCTTGATACTTCTTGCTTCTGCCTAAAACCTTCTGCTGTATGTTTTCCTGTTAACCCAGAGCACCATCCTTTCCTTTTGTCTTTCATCCTGAACAAAATCTCAGTCAGTATTGCTTCCTTTTAAATCTATCATTATTAGATTAAAATGTCCCAGTGTTTAAAATGTGCTGCCATATTTTTATTTCCTCTCAGGGAAACAGTGTTTATAGTAAGTTGTCAACAACTTAGAATCCCATTGGGAAGAACTGAGGAGGAAATGGTCTGTAGCAAGCTCACTGTAGCTGTGGATGGGGAGAATTTTAAAATTTTATTTTGCATACAATGATGTTTCCTTGCCTGAGAAATGCTTTCCTGAACAATAGCAATTACATTTATGTACTGCCCAATTGCGCTTAGTGCACACTCTGGACAGCTCACAAGATAATTAGTATTTTTGCCCCCAACATTCTGGGTACTCATTGGAAAGATGGAAGGCTGAGTCAACCTTGAGCCCCACTAGGATTGAACTCACAGTGTCAGTTTTGGCTGCAGTACAACAGTTTAACCTCTGTGCCACAAAATCTAAATTATCCCCATTTTAGTGATTCTGTGGACATCATTCTCTATCAATCTATTTATGAATGAGGATTTACGCGTTTAAACAGGACTTTCTTTCATGATGGTAGGAGAGCTCTAATGATTCTCTCCTTTGTCAGGAAGTATCATTGTTCCTGCAACAAGTAATATGCTGCAATGTAGGAACCACTGTCTAGATTCCTACTGGAATAGCCCTACTGTAGCATTTTTCAAAGTATTAAATATTTAATATTCCTTGCTAATGATGGTGACTGCATTTGTTTGAGTGGCAGAAAAATCCACTTCTTTCTTTAGTAAAGCTGATCAGAGTCAAGTGTTAACTTGCTCTGCATTGGTAGAGGATGCCATTCAAATTCCAACCATCAAGCAAATTACAAATTTAGGCAACACAAACTGCCCATTAAGGATACATCTGTGGTTTCTTACTGAATCAGTGGCTGAAATCCTGTTATGTAAGTTGCTTCCTGTAAGGCTGGTTGTGTCAAGCCACAGAGTACACAAGAGCAAAAACCAAATTAGAAGATGAAGGAAGGAGCTCACTGGAGAAGAAACAACATTAGAGGAGGATATAGCTGAGGAACTCAACCTCCCCTTCGTCACCTGGAGGACCCTGAGTAGGCTGAGGTTTGGAGTCTGTAAATGCAAGACCATCATGGCCGAGTGGGAACTGCTGGCAGGCAACAACACACGGTGTGGATGTGGAGAGATGCAGAGTCCGGTCCATTTACTAGTCTGCCGATTGCTGCCAGAGGCATGCACCAATGAGGACTTGGGTTTGGGCAATGACAAAGCAAAGAAAGTGGCTTCATTTTGGCAGTCCAGGGTTTGATCGGGACAGAAAGAAGAAGCCGAAGCCATAGCAGTTTGTCAAAAATAAGTTTCCAGTCCCTCTTTTTATGAAAGTCCAGAGGCTCCTGTGGAATCTCCTTCATGATGTGTAAGGTGTTTGGGATAGTGGGATGTGGGAAACTCTTCAAACAATTTCTTACCATTCCTGTGACACTCACTGGCTTTACCATGATAAAGAGAGCCTTGAGATCACTGTGGCTTATAGCAGCACTGTGTTGGCTTAGTGCAGGGATTCTCAACCTGCGGGCCATGGGCCGGATGTGGCCCACAGCACCATTTCATGTGGCCCCCCACACTGCCTCCACCATACCAGGAAGTGCCATGTGGTGGAGGAAGGGCAAAATGGCCATCTGACCCCTGAAGCTGTTGGAGGGAGTGTGACCTGGCCCCCAGCTCAAAACTCCTGGCTTAGTGGTTAAGACGCTGAGCTTGGAGACTGGAAGGTTGGGTTTCGATACCCGAGTGCTGCATGACGGAACTTGGGGACGTGAAAGGAGCCTCATCCAGGCGTCCCTTGAGCGGAGTTTCTCCAAAAATCCTTTCAACCCAGAGTAATTTCTGACAAGAAATTTATTTAACCTTGGCTTATTACATCTTCAGCCTTATGTGGCATAACTTCACAAACAGAATTTCAGACAGTGGGTTGTTTTTGTGGTCAGCCATTGTTTATTCCGCTATGGGAACATAGATTCTCTAAATTAATGTCTGAGCTAATCTAGGTGATATATTTTAAGGGATGTTGACAAAACCGGACCCCATTTGTGATCAATACATTAACATGATACTGTACAAACAAATAATGTTAACACATCAGGGACAAAACAGACTTAGAAGTAAAACCAAAACAGCAACAACTAAATGTCAAACAGATAAACTTCACACTCAATTTATTTGTTAATACGTTTTCGGGTGATCAAAAAAAGCCTACAATCACTTTAAAAGCGAGTCAGGTCCCATGGCTTGAGAGTTTTGTTCTCCAAGTCAGGGTAGAAGATTTTCCAAACTCCATATGGTTTACTTTGCTAAGGTGCCTTTTGCAATTTAACAGTAGCCACTTCCAGGGGCAGATCAGGAAAAGCTGGCACCAGTCCTCTGGCTCTGAAGTGGCCTTCAGATACACTTTAGTGGAGCCCGTGGCAAAGGCTCACTTGTTTGGCATGATGCCCGTTTTTTATTGTTACCTTTGTTTCTTAAGAAGGAAAGCAGCCAAGAGTTCAAGAATGAAATAATTTCCTCTACTCAATGAACAGTCTTTCTAAGTCCCACCTAACAAGACACCAGAGAGGGCAGGAGAATAAAGCAAATTCCACCTGGAGTACCTAATGGAAGATCCTTCCCTTAAAATCAAATCCATGTGTCTTATGAACAGGAAAGAGAGAATTTTGCATAACAGTGCTGAGTTCAGATGTACTCCGAGTGAATTTTAATCATGATTTAAAATTAAAATGGCTCAGAAAGACTTGTTTTAATCACGTGCCTAAAGTGCACTTCTGCTTGATATAATGTTAGTACTGTACATGCTTTTTACAATACAAATTTTTCACAATTTCCTTGTCTGGATTGAGTACCTTCGGTAACTCTCTGTACTCTCACACTCCTGGTGTCCAAATTTGTACACAAAACCGTATAGAGACAATAGCTTGGGGTACCACTTTAAAGAAATCGTCATCAATGAACAAAATTATGTGTGTGTGTGTGTGTGTGTGGGGGGGGGGGGAATCTATACCTAAAAATCCAAGGGTTAACCGTTGGAACTTGCTATACGTTTCTGCACCCGTCCATCCTATCCCATACCAAGCCTCCTGCACTTGCCCGGCCCCAGCCCGCAGGGTACTGCAGGGTTGCTGAAGCCGCCAGTGGGGCAAGAGCCCCACGGACATGAAAAAGAGAAACAACTTCAATTCCCAACATCCTCTGCTCCGCGCTGCGCCTCAGCCAATCAGGCTGAGAAGCGCAAGCAAAAAGAACGTTGGGAAATGCGGCGCGGCCAATTGAAATCAAGCCGCAGGAAAAAAAACGCCGCACAAACGCAAACAAAAAACACAAAAATCCAAGTCCCAGCGTCCTACGTGCCATGAGCGTGCAGAACGCTGTGAAAGCTGGCGTGCAAAAAATGAAATTAAAAAATGCAGGCATCCCGCAATGGCGGACGCAGTGCCTCACAGCCCCGCAAAACAAACACCCACAAAAAACCCCGGCGATACACCTGCCAGCCTTCTTTCCCAGAGCAACGGGGAAAAGAGGGACTCCCTCTCCTCCACACTACCCTGTTGAAGACACGGCGAGACCACGGCTGGCCTCAAGGAAAGTTGAGCCGGGGTGGAAAAAAAAACAGCAGCAGGCAGCTGTTCGTCAGGGAAAGCACCCTAACTGGCGAATGACTGGCTGCTGCGTTTGTACGTCCGACACCACTGTTTCGAGAACTAACACGAAACAGCGGTGGAGGTAATACAAAAGCAGCAGCCAGCAATCCGCAATGAAGAGCACCACCCCTTACAGATTGCTTCTTGCCGATCTCCGGTTAGGTAAGCCAGGAGAGAAAGGAGACAGAGAGGAGAGAACCATCATCAGGCAGATAGCTCTTCTCTGCCTCCTTCTCCCCTGACCTACCTAACGAACCTTACCAGGGGAAGAGCAGGCTGACTGCCAGTTCCTCCTTTCCCCCATTGATGCATCGAAACCAAAATTTGAAGCAGCAATGGAGAAAAGAGGAACCGACAGGCAGCCCGTTCTTCACGCAAAAGTACACACCAACAACAAACACCAAAATTAATAAAAATAAAACACAAATAAAGAAAACCCATTAATAAACAAAAAAGTAAACAACAAAATCCATAAACAAAAACATCCACAATACCAGAGAAAAAACACCTAACTACAACACGAGAATACCTAACTCTAACAACACAGCTACCACAAATTACACAAATAAACACCAACAAAATCACAAAAATTAAACAAATCAGAAATAAACAAACCAATTAAACAAACCTAAAACCCAACCAAACCACAAAAGAACAAACAGAAACACCTCCCAGCCCACCACCACAAAAACAAAACAAAGAAAAAACCCAGAAGAAAGAAAACCAGAGAACTCACCAGCACATCCTTCCTCCACGATTCCGGAACAGAAATGAAGAAACAAAGACTACTTACCGGAAGAAGCCCCACTTAGAGGCCAGGAGAGAAAAAACACGTGAAACGAAAACAAAACCAACACTATTACTAACAGCCCCACCTGCAGGCCAGAATATTAAAAACAAGTCAAAAACAAAACAGCCCCACCTAGAGGCCACAAGAGTAAAAACAAGTCAAAAAATAACAATAAATCAAAAGTTTACACAAATAACAAACATGTTAAATAAATAAAATAAAAATATTTATAGCACCCTCTGTTGATTTTTAACTCAAACACCAGCCCCCCCCCCAAAAAAAAAGTGAAACACAATTTATAACAGCCCGGCAACCTATGCTAATCATAATATAAATGGAGCTACCAAGAACTTCCCCCTTTCTACTATGTTGAGAGAAAGAGAGAAGCTCTAGGAATAACTTCCATCAGAGTCAGAAAATCTGGCCTTCAAGTCTGTTATCATCATCATCATCATAATTTGCTATAATAATTTCATGTCAGAAATTATGCTGGGATGGAAGGATTTTTGCAGGAGAAACTCCGTTCATGGAACACCCAAGAGCTGGGACAGAGACGGGTGCTCAATCTGTCATGCAGTACCTGAGTTTCGAACTGCCGACTTGCTGGCCTTCCAGCTAACAAGGTGAGCTTCTTAACCAATGAGCCATTGCAGCTCCACATCATAATTTGCTACTAATAGTATATTGTACTATACAAGATGAGACAGAAAGTTTAACCTTATAGATGATGAGGAAATTCAATGACATTAAGGGCTCAATCTAATACCTGTTGGATCCCCCTTTATAAAACTTCGTTAAACAAAGCTTGTATGAACACATGGGGGAGCCCTGCCGGGTAAAGGTCCTGGTGTTGCAGTGGTTACTGTAACCAAAACATTGTGAGTTCAGTCCTGACATGGATTAAGGTTGACTCAGCTTTCCATCCTTTGGAGGTTGAAAAAAATGCATGTTGGGGGCAAAATGCTAATTGACTTGTGAACTGCCAAGAGAATGCATATAAGTGTAATTGCTATTCAAAAGATAGAATTAGATTTCATAATACTTTAAAAATAAAATCTTTGAGCTATGGAATCTAAAATTCAAGCTCCAACAATGTAGAGCTTTTCTTAAATGTTAAAAAACACCTATAAAGGTTTTTTAAAATCTGATTCAAACTTCAAAATCGAATTTTCTTAAAACAACCCCCACTCCCGGATATAGTATAAAATGATGAATTGAACTGAATGGGTGGAAGGAGGAAGGTCAGGAGTTAGTGTGTCAAAACTTAATCTCCTTTGACAATCCTTAGCAATCAAGCCATGCAGGTGGATTTTCATATACATGTGTGCATTTTATCATTTCACAGATATATTGCCCAATCATTCTCTGTAAATCTTTGCACTTTATAGACTTGCCATATCAAATTATGAAAACATGCTAAACCATAGCTAAATAAACCATAAAAATACAAAAAAAAAAAAAACAGGGCAAAGGCACAAGTCTTTTGTCTTCATAGTGATAGACTCTTTGAGAATGTTGTTCTACTTTCTCTACATCAGTGGTTCCCGACGTAAGGCCCGTGGGCTGGATCTGGCCCATGATGCCATTTTATGTGGCGCCCCACCCATCCAAGAGCATTTGAGAAACAAAATGGCCACCCCTTTGAAGCTGTTGGGACAAAATGGCCACCCCACACCCTCGTGCAGTCAGGGCAAAATGGCTGTCTGGCCCTCAAAGCTGACTGAGAGAACGTGACCTGGCTCCCGGCTTGAAAATGTTGGGAACCCCTGCTCTAGATAGACTAATTAGCTAAGCAGCATCTGAGCAAAAAATGTTTTTAGTGGCATGTATTCTTTTTCATCTTCCTCCATAGCAGTGGTTCCCAATGTGGGGCGCAATTTGATTTTTAAGGGGGAGGCAATTTGATAATGAGTTATTGACAGCGAGTGGCCTTTCAGGCTTCCTCCACATGAATAAGAGTTTACTTTTGGAATAATATGTCACACAGAGACATCAGGATTTTAGACATGCTTAGGTGGGGCATAGCCAAAGAAAGGTTGGGAACCACTGTTCTGTAGGAAAGTATGTTGTGGGGATAGGTTTGTTTGGGGCAGATACCGTTAAGAACAGAGAAGTATGTGGCTGAAAGTACCTGTGGATATAAACTGTTTAACACAGAAACATGGGAGAACAGGATTGTGTGCAATTCTACTCAGATAACCTACCTCTAAGATAGTCTGTGTGGAAGGGGAAGTAATAAAACTTGTGATTTTCAAAATAATTTTCGTTACAGAGCTGTTTTTCAGTAATCAACCCCCCCTCCCAAAAAAAAGGGGTAGCGCTCACTGCCTTCATAAAAATGAAAGAAAGAAACCCTTTGCTTTTTGAATGGCACAAGATTGATGTGGTTATTATTGTTGTTGTTGTTGTTGTTAATTGGATTTATACCCCGCTCTACTCAAGCACAAGGGTGACTCAGAGCGGTACAACAATCAATGCACATACAATTACAATAGCATAATCTTAACCTATAAAACCAAGGGTTAACCGTTGGAACTTGCTATAGGTTACTATGTCTCGCCCTTCTTGCCTGCACTCACCCTTCGTGCACACGGCTGATCTGGATCCGCAGGTCAACAAAGGATTGAGAAAACCGGCAGTGGGGCAACAGCCCCAGAAACACGAAAAAAGGGAAACAACTTCATTTCCCAACATTCCTTGTGCCGTGCCGCGCCAGAGCCAATCAGGCTGAGAGGCTCTCGCACGGCGCGGTGCAAGGAACGTTCGGAAACGCGCCGCAGCCAATCAAAAGAAAACCGTTTTACAAAAACGCAGCACAAACACAAAGCACAAACCCATAACTACAAGCCCCAGCATCCTGCGCGCCATGAGCGCGCAGAACGCTGAGGAAGCCGGCGTGCAAAATTTAAAACAAACAAAACAAAAACACCGGGAGAGCAAGTCCACCAAGCTGCGGGAACCAAAGCCCCACTCCCCAATGGCGCCTGAAGCTCCTAATCGGAGTTTCCCCTTTAATATCACTGGGTGGGAGGGTGGTGTTGTGCTCCCCCTCTCTACTGGCTCCCCTGGGGTTGGGAGGGTTGGGGGGAGTCTGTCTCCCCAACCCTCCTGACCCCAGGGGACCTGGCAGAGAGGGGATTCCCCTCCCCACACACACACACGCCCCATATTAAAGAGAAGAAACCAAGCGGTTACTTCTCTTTAAAAACTGAGTTTTTTTGGGGGGGGGGAAATCCCCCTCTCCGATGGCTCTCCTGTGTCCGGAAGGGTTGGGGAGACAAACCCCTTTTCTCCACCCAACCCTCCCAAACCCAAGGAAGCCAGCGGAGAGGGGGATCACAACCCCCTGCTATATTAAAGGGGAAACCGCAATTGAGATTTCCCTTTCAGTATCAGAGGGTGGCCTGGATTCGATCCCCTCTCCTGGGTCCCATGAGTCTGGAAGGTTTGGGGGGGACAAAAGGGGTCTGTCCCCCCCAAGCCTTCCAGAGCCAGGGGAGACGGCAGAGAGGGGATCCCCCTGTAGGACTCCAAAAAACACAAAAACAAACAATCAAAAACATTCAAAAATACACAAAAACAAAGAAAAATAACACCAAAAACAGTACAAAGTAAACAACAACAAACATTCCCAAACACACCCAGCACCCAGCCAAACACCACAAAATCCAACCACCACCACCACCCCAAATAAAGAAAAACAGCCAACTCACCACCACACGACCTCACACCACAATGACTGGAAAAGAAATGAATAAAGAAAGAGACTACTTACTGGAAGAAGCTCCACCCAGAGGCCACAAGAAAAAAACAGTCAAAATACAAGATAACCCCTACCAGCACCACTTGCTGCCCACAATAGTAAAAAAAAATCAAAAAGACACAACAGCCCCACACAAAAGGCCCCAAGAGTAAAAAGAAGTAAAAACAAATAACACAAAATCACAATTTTACACAAATCAAAAACAGATGTCAATAAAATAAATTAAAGCTATTCAAAAATCCTGTGCTGAATTTTTACTCAAATAAAAAACAAAAACATCAATACACTGTTTAAAAACATTTATTGTGGAAAAACATGTACTTTCACATTTTAAAATTATTACCTATGGTACAACAATTTAAAAAAATGCATACTAAAAAATATTGGGTTAAATAATTTTTTTGGAAAAAGTGTATCATCCTTTATTCTTTTTTTTCATCCACAAAACCAAAACACCAAACAAAACTCATCACAGTTTATAACAGGCCACCAAAAAATTTTTGTATAAATGAAAATTTTAAAAATTTCAATTATAGACTAACCTCTTCTTTACAAACATTAACAACAACAACAAAAACTTTCCAATACCATTTAAAACAGCCCGGCAACGCCGGGCAACCTTTGCTAGTAATACACGTAATCATGACCAAATAAATAATCAAAAAATTTACAATAGTACAGGAGACACAGCAACACAATATCAATAATCAATAATTACAAAATTCAGATACAAGGTTAAAATGACAATCAAAATACTGAAGACATTGCAAAGAAAAAAAGGGAAACCTCTTTTCTGAAGCCCCCAAAGAGACCGCCAGCAGCAGAAATGCCCCAAGGGACAGAGTCCAAAGTCACCGTCCATGTTCTCCTCCCGGTCTGTAACGGGCTGGGAGGGCACGGTGGCGCAGGCAGCGGCAGCGTCTTCAGGGCTCCCCGTGGACATGCGGAGTCCCCTTTTATCCCCCGGCATTGGCGGACTGGGAGGGCGCAGCAGCGCAGGCAGCAGCGTCTTCAGGGCTCCCCATGGCCACGGGGAGTCCCCTTTTATCCCCCCGGCGTTGGTTGTGGTTGTTTTTTAACTTGGAATTCAGGAAGTGGATTCAGTCTTTCTGGATATAAGGTGTGCCTTTTATCTTGAATGTTGAGGAGAACCTGAAATTAAGGTTGCAGTTGCAAAGTCTGAGAACTTGTGCCAGTCATAGCCAGGATAGAGGCAGTGGCTAAACAAAATGGGTCCAGGTGTCTTATCTTGCTTTCAGAGCAGGAGTGTGGGTGCCACGGACTTTGACAGGGCTACAGAGTGATCGTTAGAGTAAAATGCTGATCCCAGTTGACTTCTCTGATCTGGAGTTTTCCCTATGAAAGAGCTACTGTGCAACTCCTTGTGTAGGTGTGGCATTATATAAACGTTCCAGGTAGAGCTTCCTGCGGTAGTAGGAGCAGGGTGGCAGAATCCACAACCATGTCCTGTCCAGTGAAACATGATTCAGTGGATGGAGCGAAACCTCAGGAAGGGGAAATCGAATTAGCAGGGGCAGCCGTTTCTAATGCTACTTCTCCCATAGCCAAAATGTCCACCAAGAGGTTGTGCAATGAAGACTACAATGACTACAGCTCGACAGAAGGGACACCTGACAGGAGCCCTCCAGAGGGCTTAAGGAGTTTTCCTGACCCATCATCCTATCAGCGGTTTGGAGACACTAATGGAACAACGTAAGTGGCTTTGTTCTTTCTTGGAGTCTGTCTGTGGCTATGGTGGCTATGTTGGCATGTGGGTTATGTGTGTGTGTGTGTGTGAGAGAGAGAGAGACTGTATCAAGGCATACATGCAAAAGTAAAGCAGTAATTATATGTTTAAATTGTACATGGGTTTCTTGGGAATAAACCATTTTGGTTCATAAATGCTTCTATCATCAGGCAGCCATTGTGTCTTCCGGGTACATGTTGCACCTCTTAGGTCCACAGAATCATGATTTTGTCAAGCCAAAGGTATTGTGACATTTCAGATCCTCTGGGAAGGGAACCTGAATTTCTTCTTGTCCTTTGTTCCCTCAGAAAGCCATGACTTGCAAGAACACATTTTTCAAAGATGAGTTACAGTATCCATCAGAGTTCTTGCCTCTGAATTAGGAAAATCTTACCTGCATGCAGAAGCAAGCCAAGCTCTTTGCTGAAGAGCCATCATCCTCTAAGCTTGTAGAAGAAATGGTGATACATCCACATTTTAAAATGTGTTTGATTTCATCCGAGCCTTCAAATGAGAGCACTTTATCTCCCTTTTAAAAATAGCACTGTAATGTGGGCTAGAAGTCCTGGTTCCACCGAAGAGGTTCAGGGTACACTACTTATCTGAGGTGGACATTACCTATGTGCATCATACACTACGCACACCTGTCTTCATGAGGGTGTTTTTGACAACAGCTGATACAACTGTAGCACACTTCCTCATTATCAGGGATTTAACTCTTATAATGCAAGCATAGATTATTTCCTACTATGGATGTTGTAGCATATTTTACGTAGGACTCCTCTTGAGTATAATCAGGGATATTGAATGAGCAGCTCTTCAGATGTTGCTGGAAGCCAGCTCCTGTTTGCCCTCTCTACTTTTTCTTTTGGTAGAGAAGAATTTCCACCCAAGAACGTCCCCAGAACCCCAGGCACTCCACCCTGGTCTATAAGCTCAATCCACCTTTTAAAGCCACCATTTTGCATCTCATTCTGGCTAGCAAATGGTTCTAGTGGAGAACAAAGTAGATCCTGCCAAACTGGTCAGTTTGTGCCCTGCTTTAAGGTACTTGATGATTGATCTCTGTTGTTTTTCTCCTCAGATGGTTTCAAACCTTAATACACCTTTTGAAAGGGAATGTTGGTACTGGCCTGTTGGGTCTTCCATTAGCCATCAGAAATGCTGGCATTGTGGTAAGCCATCTGCTTTTGCATTTAATTTATTTCACTTGCTAGGATTGCCTTCTGTGTAATATTTGTTACATAGGCTTCATTAAGCAAAGATTTTCCTTGTTTAAACAAAGGACATTTGTGGTGGTTGGCTTAGAACAGTGATGGTGAACCTTTTAGAGAACAAGTGCCCAAACTGCAACCAAAACCCACTTACTTATTGCAAAGTGCCAAAACGACAACAGGGGAGGGAGGAAACTCTCGCATTGGGCTGATGGTCAAAGGGGTGGGACAAACTGTGCTGGGGCAACTGCATGGGTGCCACCAAAGAGGGCACTGAGTGCCACCTCTGGCACATGTGCCATAGGTTTGCCACCACTGGCTTAGATGTTTGGTTCCTAGGAAGTGAGGTTTTCTCCCAAACAGAACTGAGCAATATAATCCAAGCTGGTGTACTATAGCTATATATGAGATATTGCTATCAAAAGTTGGTCATTGATAGGCTGCAAGTGCAAATTCTAATTGGCTGATGTCCAGAGGAGAACAACCCAGAAGCAGATCAAGGTAAAATATGCAGTACTTGGGGAAATGGCATCACTGTTTGCTGGAGTATTTTGGGATTTGTAATCCAAAAGTGTAACTTTCCTCATCACTGAAACACATGAGCCACTTCTCCCCATTAGTGTGGCCACAGCTGCCTAGATCAAACTTCCTTGATTGTTTTTATCATTGTTTCAACATTCTTTTTTGATCCATGATGCATGCAGAACAGAAAAAGCATATTTTAAGATTGCCATTTTAGTAAAAACAGAGCTCCAGGCACAGACATATTTATCATTTCCAAGGACTTTGAACAGTCATCAAGAACATCAAAGCCAAAATTGTTTGTGGTGTCTTCTTTCTGTTCTTCTGATAAGGCCTCTTACTGCAGGGAAGTACATTATGCAACAACAGTCTAGCTCAGCCTCCATAGAGTATATCTACTTTATGATCAATGGAGTAATTATTTAGAGAGGATCAAGTATGTAGGCCATAATACCAAGTATTATTTTCCCAAGTCTGAGGACATCATGCATTTAGCTTTTCTTTTAAGGTATGTGATGTGTGCATTAGAATGTATTCTTCAGGAATAAACACTCAGAATCATGTAAATTGCAGTTAAGCTTTGTTACATGAAAATACTTGTTATTTCATTTTTAATAGAGTATTGTATATAGAAGAGGTAAACTGGCTCAAGCAAGTTAGTAACCTTATTCAAAATCCACTGCATCAAATAGTGTAAAAATTAAATCCCACTGAAATCAGTAGAACTTCAAATGGCAGTCAACTCTCTCACTGAAATCTTTTGGAGCTCCAAAGTTGCTGGATTTTGTGCTTCTGTTTAAAATTCTGAAAGGATGGTGGCATAGGGCACTATCAATGGACAAAGAGTAGAAGACAGTTTTCACATATTTTGGAGTCTCTAAAGTCAATTTTAATATTTAGGTAAGAGAAGGGTGGGTGCAGATCCCTGAGAAAAACAAGACAGAAGAGTAAGAGCGAACTCAGGTAGAGGACGAAGGTTTGGGAAATTCCTCTTTTGAGGAAGAGTTCCTGTTTAGAAAGGTAGATAAGACAAATACAGGAAAGGGGCAGTGGATCCCGTGAGAAATAAATCAGTAAAGTACAACAAGATGCTCTGAAACCCAAAGAGAAACAGGAGGACGGTTGTATAAACAGCAGAAAATAAAGAAAAGCGAAGTTACTGTATGTAAGCTTACATTTTCAGAAGGGTGTCTGTATTTGTTGGTTATGGTGAAATAGCAAAGACACTGGCGCCATCTTAAGGGCTCCCAAGCATTTCTGGCTTGAACTTTTGTGGCCCCCATGCCATTGTATCAGATAGTTGAAGTATCTTTTAGGCTCTGAAAGCCTAGGCCCGTGATGGCTAACCTTGGCACTCCAGATGTTCTTGGACTTCAATTCCCAGAAGCCCCTGTGACCCCACACAAATCGGTTTACTGTGATTCATCCGGCCCACGCTGCCCTTGTCGCTCCCGGAAGCGGAAGTAAAGCACGTTTTACTTCCACTTCCTGGAGAGACGAGGGCGGTGCAGGTTGGATGAATTGTAGTAAACCCATTCGTATGGATTCACGGGCTTGGGTTTCTGGGAATTGAAGTCCAAGAACATCTGGAGTGCCAAGGTTTGCCGTCATGGACCTAGGCTGCCATTTATTTGGTTGCCTTTAGGAGCAGCTGTATGACTTGTTTGTGAAACTGAATTGCACTCTTCATCTCTCGTTAAAAGCCTGTTCTGTGCAATAACAAGAACAAATGGGGGAAAAACAACTCTCAAATTCAAGGACACTAAGAGGAGAGTAAAAGAAAATAGGGATCTTTTTGGATTGAGGATTTTTTTAAAAAAGATAATCAATTACAGTAACAAGAAAGAGGCAGCAGTTTCTCCAGAACACAGTTGTGTTAAATTGAAAACATGCTTGTATACACGTACGCACACGCACAAGCTGGAGCATTGCGACAAAGGAGAAACTTGCATTTTTCTGTATGAATTAGCTTTAGGATGCACTTCTTTTTCTGTGTACACATATATGTATTCTGCAGCATTTTGTATGTGTATCTTCTGACCAGTGGTGGGCATCAAAAAAATTCCTGCCACACTGTGGGTGTGGCCATGTGACTGGGTGGGCATGGCCTGTTGGTCATGTGACTACTCTTCGCTATAGAACGATGAAAATAGAAGCCTCCGGAGTGGCTGGGGATGTGCTTTGGGGTGAAACGGAGCCCAGGAAAAGCCTTGGACAAGGGGGAAATGGCTCCAGAGGTTCTCTATAGAGTGATGAAAATAGAAGAGGCTTCTATTTTCATAGCTCTATAGAGAAGAGCCCCCTCAGAAGCCATTTCCCCCTTCGTCCAAGGCTTTTCCAAGGCTGTGGTTCACCCCGAAGTACCGCCCCAACCACTCCGGAATGGCTGGGGATGCATTTTGGGGTGAAACGGAGCCCAGAAAAAGCCTTTGATGAAGGGGGAAATGGAGCCAGCCCCCTCTGAAGCCTCTTCTAGGTGGAGGAGGAGGTGGGCAGGGTGGGGAGGTGGGTGGTGCCAGCCATTTTTACTACCAGTAAACGCATACTGGTGCGAACCTGCTGATGCCCACCACTGCTTCTGACCCAACTGAGAGTGAAGACCATGTACCTTCAGAGCAGCTTCTGTTTTCTATTCCCTTATCCTAACTGTAGGAAGTAATCCACCTTCCCCATTAGTTTCCTGCTTATGAGTGGCCTCTTTTCTTTTCCCCTTTGGAAAAGGATGTTGCTTCATATAAGGGCCCTTCTTGTCTAGTGAGAGTGGGATACAAATGTTCTTCTCAGGACTGATGCACCAGGGTATAGCAGGCTGACCCACAACACTGAGCCTACCACCATCCCAGGAAGTACATCCCTGATCTTGGTGGGTTTCCAGAACTAAGCGGAGTTGGGCTGGTTAGGACTTGGGTGGCAGATTGCGGGGTCTCCAGACAGAGCTAGGAAAGAATCCTTTTGGAAACCCTAGAGCAGTGATGGCAAACCTATTAGAGACCGAGTGCCCAAGGAGGTGGAGGCGGCGCTTTGGCAGGCACCGCATGTGCACTGCTCAAGGCCAACTGGTGACATCACATGGGTGTGCGCACCACTTGAGGCGTACCAGTGACATTACACAAGTGTGTGCACATGCACGGTGCCTCCTCCTTGGGCGTGTACACACATAAGTGTAGGAGGGTGTGTGGGTGGGTCTGTTTACCTCAGCTCGCTGGGGCGACAGCACATGTGCCCACAGAGAGGGCTGTGCATGCCACCTCTGCCCTAGAGAGTTTCTGCCAGTCAGAATTGATAATACTGTACTGGTTTCATGATCTGACTTGGTCAAAGGCAGCTTTCCTATTACTGTTGTACTAGAAAAATATAGAGTCATTTTTTTAAAAAAGAAGCCAGGTCTTTGACTGTATGCCATTATTTCTGTGCTTAGGACAGATCTTTATGTGCTCCACTCATTTACAGAGTCCTAAATCATTGGTTAGAGCTGAAGTAACATGGTGACTCAACTATAATTAATTTGTCCTCAAAGCAATTCTTTCCTTCTGCAATATAGATATAATTTTATTCATTTTGCATGGTTGCAGTAAAGATTATAGACCGTTGCATGGAGAGTGCTTTGAAGACTTAGAAGACCTATAAAAATGCTATCATTGTTCTTACAAATATATGGTAAACACCACAATAAAACTACCCACTCTTTGAGTGTGAGGGTCCTTTCTGCCTGCTGAACGACCAATGTTTTGGTTTTTAAAAACAGTCGATGTGAAATAATTCTTGCATTTATCACTTCAGCCACAAGAGTGTGCTCATAATTCTTCTCTCCTTCTCACGCTTGCAGATGGGTCCTGTTTGCCTGCTTGCAATTGGAATAATTGCACTCCATTGTATGGATATCCTGGTTAAGTGTGCCCACCACTTCTGCAAAAAGTAAGAAGAGACAGCAGATGTCTTTGGGGAAAAAAAGAGTTGTCTCCCTTGTCAGGATCAGGCCCACCCTTCTTTAGATCCTTCATCATTTTTGGAACTTAAGTTGAGCTACATTGCAGTGTTTTTCTTTTGGATTTCTTTTGGGTAGTGGTGGTGGTGGGAGAACGGCCAGGTTTTCTGAGTGCAAGTGAAGTAAAAGATAGCATGAATGAACGAGAGATATGTCAGCTTGGCTTAAACCATCTCATTGACCCACATTGAGTTTGTCTTATCACTAGATGTTCTTGGAGCTTAGAAAAATTGTTATTGGTCATGTTGTCTAGATGGATTCTAGGAGCTGGAGTCCAAAATCTACTTTTTTCCCCTGAGCTCTTGAAATAGCCAACACTTTGCTGGACCACACAATGTAAGTGAAAAATGGGAAAATTGTTCTAACAATCCGCTTAATCCCAGGTAGGGCCCGGTAGTCCTCCGGCCTCCTGGCAATGGGATTGCGCCTGATCCTGCTTCCCTGGCCCAGATTGAACCAAGCAGTTCAGAGTTTTTCCTATCGCCTAGCCACTCCTGACCGAAATCTAGGTAGTGAGCAAGGGTGCATGTGTGACTAGTGTAGATTTAGGTAACGTGTGCCAAGTAATCACTCCAGAGGCTCTTCAGGCATTTTAGAAATATACTAGCAAAGGTTGCCCGGCGTTGCTGGACTGTTTTAAATGGTGTTGGAAAGTTTTTGTTGTTGTTGTTAATGTTTGTAAAGAAGAGGTTAGTCTATAATTGAAATTTTTAAAATTGTTATTTATACAATTTTTTTTGATGGCCTGTTATAAACTGTGATGAGTTTTGTTTGGTGTTTTGGTTTTGTGGATGAAAAAAAGAATAAAGGATGATATACTTTTTTGAAAAACTCTTGGGGCCTTTTGTGTGGGGCTATTGTGTCTTTTTGAATTTTTTTTATTATTGTGGGCAGCAAGTGTTGCTGGTAGGGGTTACCTTGTATTTTGACTGTTTTTTCTCTCGTGGCCTCTGGGTGGAGCTTCTTCCAGTAAGTAGTCTCTTTCTTTATTCATTTCTTTTCCAGTAGTTGTTGTGTGAGGTTGTCTGGTGGTGAGTTGGCTGTTTTTCTTTATTTGGGGTGGTGGTGGTGTTTGGATTTTGTGGTGTTTGGCTGGGTGCTGGGTGTGTTTGGAAATGTTTGTTGTTTAACTTTTTTGGTGTTATTTTTGTTTGTTTTTGTGTATTTTTGAATGTTTTTGATTGTTTGTTTTTGTGTTTTTGGTGTCCTACGGGGGGGATCCCCTCTCTGCCATCTCCCCTGGCTCTGGAAGGCTTTGGGGGCAGATCCCTTTTGTCTCCCCAAACCTTCCAGACTCATGGGACCCAGGAGAGGGGATCGAATCCAGGCTACCCTCTGATATTAAAAGGGAAATCTCAATTGGGGATTCCCCTTTAATATCAGTGGGGGGGGGTTGTGATCCCCCTCTCCGCTGGCTTCCTTGGGTTTGGGAGGGTTGGGTTGAGAAAATGGGTCTGTCTCCCCCACCCTTCCGGACCCAGGAGAGCCATCGGAGAGGGGGATTCCCCCCCAACTCCGTTTTTAAAGAGAAGTAACCGCTTGGTTTCTTCTCTTTAAAATGGGGTGTGTGTGTGTGTTGAAGGGGAATCCCCTCTCTGCCGGGTCCCCTGGGGTCAGGAGGGTTGGGGAGACAGGCTCCTTTGGTCCCCCCAACCCTCTCAACCCCAGGGGAGCCAGTAGAGAGGGGGAGCACAACACCCCCGCCCCCACCCAGTGATATTAAAGGGGAAACTCCGTTTAGGAGCTTCAGGCGCCGATGGGGAGGGGGGCTTTGGTTCCCGTGGCTTGTCGGACTTGCTCTTCCGGTGTTTTTGTTTTATTTTTTGGGTGCCGGCTTCCTCAGTGTTCTGCGCGCTCATGGCGCGCAGGATGCGGAGGCTTGTAGTTATGGGTTTGTGCTTTGTGTTTGTGCTGCGTTTTTTTTAAACGGTTTTCTTTTGATTGGCTGCGGTGCGTTTCCGAACGTTCCTTGCGCCGCGCTGTGCGAGAGCCTCTCAGCCTGATTGGCTCTGGCGCGGCACGGCACAAGGAATGTTGGGAAAGGAAGTTGTTTCCCTTTTTTCGCATTTGTGGGGCTGTTGCCCCACTGCCGGTTTTCTCAATCCTTTGTTGACCTGCGGATCCAGATCGGCCGTTTGCACGAATGGTGAGTGCAGGCAAGTAGGGCGAGGCATAGCAACCTGTAGCCAGTTCCAATGGTTAACACTTGGTTTTATAGGTTAAGATTGAAAGCATAGCAAGATTCATGATACAGTCCATTTCAAAGCAGAAATAAAGCAAGCTGCATGTTCCAGGGATAGCTCATAAACCTAGAGGCCCCCTTTCTCCCAAGCCTCTACATTTTGCCAGCTGGCAAGCACACATTCCAGAGAGTGTCTGAGAGTGTGTGTGTCTGCGTGTTTGGGATATATCTCCTCCCCCCAGGGACCACCTTTGGCCCTACCCCTCAGGGATTCCAACCCGTGATCTTACAGCAAGACATATCAATCACACATTAGGTTTCAGTTCTCCAAAGCCATGAGGCAAAAAATGTTTACATTCTTTCTAACTCCCACTTATTTGAAATCGCCATTTTGCAGAGGCTAAAAGACAAGGCATGAAAAAGCACAGGGTATATACTCCATCCCGTCACAATTGTGGCCCTTCAGATATTGGGTTGCAGTTGCCCTCAGCCTTAAGTCATTGGCTGTGACTGAGTCTCTAACAACATCCAGAAGGGCTCATGTTCCCCATGCGGGGTGTAAATGCAGCAAACCTTCAGGATGGCTCCTTATGCTAGTGGAACATGGGGTACAAAAATGTGGCACACTCCTTTCGTTTTTGTGAGATGGAGACTTAACTGGAGCTACACACAAAACCTTGGGTTGAACTTGCAGAGAAGCAAGGCACTCTCTGGGCCATCCTCACTGGCTCAATCCAGTGTAATGTCGGTATTTGCATGCATGAAAAGGGGCTCAAGAAAGCAGAAGTGCCTCTGATATATGCCCACTGCTCTCATCCATTCATGTATGTGGGGTTTTGGTGCATGCGAAGCTTTCTGACAGTAACAGTTTCTCCACAAAACAAGCAGGGATCACTGTTCATCCCAGTTTGTCAGTATTTTCACAAGCACAAGGGCTCAACTGGAGATGGGAACAAGGATATGCAAGTAACCCTAACATTATAGTGTGCCAGGCAGCATTCCTGAGAATTTCTGGGCTCCTTGTTACGATTGTGGGTGAGCTATAACTGTGCTGAGCCAAGCACAATGTCTTATACAGACTTTCCACACAGCTCATGAATGCTGCCAGGCATATGACAATAAGGTTGGGGCAGGGTTTACCCCACATTCAATCCTACATGCAAACATGTGTTTCTGGTTCTGCTGCCATCTTGAGTAAGCAATTGGTGCCCTATTTCTGCATGCCTGGGTCCATCAGAATGTCATTCCTGGGTCCAGCAGAAAGCATTTGGGATCTGGTGTGCTGCAGCAGACAGTCTGAAATGCGCCTCGTTTTACAAAATCCCTCTCCTGTCATGACAGATTTTCCCCCAAAGTATTCTGCCATATGAAGACCACGAGCCACTCATGTATCAATTTTTCCTGATTTCTTTTTTTCTTCCCAAACAGACATCAGAAACCGTTTCTGGATTATGGTGACGTAGTGATGCATGGGCTGGAGGCCAGCCCCATTGCATGGCTAAGGACTCATTCCATCTGGGGAAGGTACTTACCTTGTCTGTAGTTGAGGGGATGTGTATATGGTTGTGTTGTAAGTGGGCATTTATGTATAGAGGTCAAGGTAAAGGTCTCCCTTGCCCGAAAGCCAGTTTTATCTGACTATAGGGTGTGGTACTCATCTCTGCTTACAGCCAAAGAGCCAGCACTGTCTGCATGTGCAAATGTTTCCGTGGTCATGTGGCAGGCATGACTAGACACCTTAGCACCAAAGCAGTACTTATTTATCTACTTGCAATGTCTTGCTTTCAAACTGCTAGGTTGGCAGGAGCTGGGGCAGACAATGGGAGCTCACTCCATCACACAACACTTGGGTCTTGAATAGAGATGTAAAATTTCCAAAAATTTTGAAGCTCGGAAAAAAACCCATTTTTTTTTCCGGGGGGGAAACAGAAATTTTTTGGGAAAATTGAAAAAAATGCTACATTAGCATTAGGACTTCTTTTTTCTTTTCCAGTTTGAAAGTCATTCTGTTACTTTAGAAACATAACTATGGACAATGTTACTGGGCATAAAATTATCATAATTAGCATATTAAAATATAGTGTATCGAAACAAATATTACAAACAGAATTTACTTTTAAAATAATATTTATTTGTATTTGTAACAATCCATAATATATTTTTTATTTTTTCTAATTTTTTCAATTTTCCAGAAAAAAACAAAAAAGGCTTCAGGGGGAAAAAAAGAAAGAAAAAAAACCCCACGGTTTTTCCCCGGGCCTTCACATCGCTATTCTTGAACTGCTGACCTTACAGTTGTCAAGTTTGACGTCTTAACCACTGAACCACCACAATCGATTCTTTTCTGTATGATGGTCTTAAAAATCTTAAGTGAGGAGATGGGACATTGCTCTTATTTAACGACTATACTTTTTAGGTATTTTGTGCAAAATTGGTACATTTGGCATAGAATCTGCATATCACTTTTCTGGATCTGACAAGCGGTACACTAGGATCAATCAAGTATTTTGCTGTCATTCTTCAGAGTTCTTGCTGGGAACTCCCCCCCCCCCCTTCATTGAAAAGCTTGGCAACATCTTTGGAGAACATTGCCAATATTAACTTGATCAACATGAAAGCTGGGGGGAAAACATCTTGCCTCTTGGATGTTTTAACCTTCAGCCAATTTATTCATATTTATTTGCTGGTGGTTTTGGAGAGAAGTACAGTGGAACCTCATACAACAATCGCCCCGTATAGCAACAAAATTGCATAACAACTAGGGTGTGTTTGTTTGTTTGTTTGTTTTTTGGGGGGAATGGCGTCCCACATAACAATTTTCCCTATGGAAAAAATCGTACAACAATTTTTCAATGGGAAAACCACTTAGCAACAAAAAATAATCGTTGTACCCATAGGAAAAATTGCTATCGTATAGCAATTGTTTCACACAACGAGTCCAATTTTGTATGCATTGCACAATGTTCTAAAGAACTGCAGTAGTATGATAAAGTCACTTCATGGCAAGCTGGGATCCACCTTAAACAAATTCATGCCAGTGGCATTTTTCCTGCTTATCTCAGAGGACAAAGGCGGCCCAGAACCAGCCAGCCTCTAAGACCAGGCCTCCCGGCTCCCTGGGGCAGGAAAAAACCATATGCTTGGATTGAGTTGCAGACGACGACAATTGTGATGAAGCTTGATAGACTTTTTAAATTAAACCTGTCGATTAAAGGAAAAAATAATGGCAAACATTATCTAATGATATAGAGCAATGATGGCTAACCTTGTCACTTCAGCTGTTCTTGGACTTCAATTCCCAGAAGCCTTGATGAGCAGGAGTGCTGACTTGGGCTTCTGGGAATTGAAGTCTATGAACACCTGGACAAGGTTTGCCATCACTGATATAGAGCCAGATAGAGTTGTGGACACTTCCCAGCATTTGAATCAATTGTAGCTGAGAGGTTGAGACAGACATAAACAACGTTTACTCTCAAAATGTGTTGTAAAAAACTCATAGCGTGCCACCGTAATATCTCCATGAGGTTTAAATTGTGAAAGGTTCCTATCTTTTTTATAGAGCACTTTCTCAGATTGTAAAAGGCCCCTTACCGTTTACAGACTACCAGGCCTTGGAAATCCCCTCTAAGTTAGGGGGGAAAGTTTAGTTTAGTTTATTCGATTTATACCCCACCCTATTCAGCACAGGCCGACTCAGGGCGGCTAACAACATATACATACCCCCAAAGGGTTTACATACAAAATATGAAATGCAAAACAAATACATATAAAGTACAAAATATATAGAAAATATATACAAGTAAAATACATAAGTATACAATAATACAATGTGTCTCAGCTGGAGGCAAGGCTACATTGAAATATCTAAAATACAATATATCCAAATGCACAACAATTACAAAGTTACACAGAACAATATAGCCCCCTCTCAACCATAGTAAGTCCCAAGGAGCAGAAACATCAGCATCTTCCCACTTCTCCCGCTTGTTCCTTCACTGTTTCCCTTTCCTCCAATCGGCAAATAATTTTCTATTTGGGCATACCTTTGACAATTAAGTGGGTTTGATGTAAAATTGATATTTGATCCAGGGCAGGCTATGCTTTTTAAAATGTGTTTAATTTAATGAGTTTTTGCACTGTATTATATTTGCGTGCCAAAAGGACTCAGGACCATAAAGCGCCTCACAGAACTGGGTCAGTGGTTACAGAGGTCATGCTGCGATGCGGAAGGCAGATGAAAGGCCACTGCATTATATTCTCAGCACATTCTTCCTGGCTATTCACCATGAGAATTGCCAATATTCAGATTCAGATATGGCAGAATAATAATAGTTATATTGTATTATGCTCTATTCATTTTATTATTCGTCACCTTGAGTCTCATTTTGAAGAAAGTGAGTTGGGTATAAGTCATCTAAATAATTTCTTGGAAAATCTCCCCAGATGTTGATAATGAGAGAACATTGCTTCATCTTCACTATTACTAACAGTGTGTAAGCCTGATAATGAACTATTTTTAGTGTTTATTTTCCCCCCCGTAATTTTCCCGTAACTTGTGTTCTAGGAGATCTCCATGCATGCTTTTATAGTCTGTAACCATAAGAATCATAAGCCATTTTAGATGGTTGTTTCATGGAAATAAGACTTCTAATGTTATTTTCGAAGCTTGAATTAAAATATTTCAGGCGGGTCTAATGATTTTAACTTTTACTCTTCCTAATGAATCCATTGTTATTTTTCAGGTATTTAGTGAGCTTTTTCTTGATTCTTACTCAGCTGGGATTCTGCTGTGTATATTTTGTTTTCCTAGCTGAAAATCTGAAGCAGGTAAGACTCAATAACTTGTGGTAGTATCACTATTGGTGAGATTTTGAAATGGGTGAGGTCATCTGACTGGGATTGATGTAGAGTACAATTGCTGTACAATATCTACTGTTTTTCTACTCCCCAAAACACTGCTGCTATAAATGTAAACAAGCTACCGAAGAGTTGGCATAATTAGCAGACAGTTGAAGCATGTTTAGAATATAATTGCTACAAAATTGGAGGATTGAATTTTCTCTTCTGAATCCATTGGCATACATCTGCTAACATGCCACTTAATGTGTTACTGTGCAACAGTGGGAAGGGGGTGCGCGTCCAATTTGAGTTTACAATAAACTTTGCGGAGATTGTGTGTTGTTAAGCTGACTTGTGTTACTGTGATTTGGCTTGAAACTTGCAGAAACTTGACAGGATGGTGACAGGTGGAGTTTCACAAAAGCAGACAGGGTGCATATGATTCCCAGCCTTGGTGCAAAGTGAAGACCGAAGGATTATAATATTTTGCAGATAGTATTATGTTGTTGTTGAAGACAGCCCATGTTGAGCAGAACTGGTGAAGGGAGGTGCAGCGTGGTAAAAAGGGAACTGCTGCATTTTTTCTCAGCTTTTTATTAAAGTTTAATAAAAGTTTGCCTCCATAATTCACTCACCCCAACACCTTGAACTTTTCACAGTTTACAAGAACACTCTAGGACGGGGGTTCTCAACCTTTTCAAGCTGAGGGCCGGATCATACTCCCTCAGATAGCTTCGGGGGCTGGAAGGCCATTTTGCCCTGCCTGCCACACATGGCACTTCCAGGTGTGGCGGAGGCAGTGGGGGCCACAGGAACTGGTGTTGTGGGCCACATCTAGCCTCCATGCCATAGGTTGAGAACTCCTGCTCTAAAATAAGCATATTTAAATTGGATTAATGCTTCAAGGTAACCGAGTACCGTATTTTTCTGACCATAAGAAACACCTGACCATAAGGCGCACCCAGGTTTTAAAGCAGGAAAACAAGAAAAAATATTCTGAACCAAATAGTACTGTATTTGCACCACCAACCAGTAGTGACGCTGCAGGGAAAATGGGCAGGCAAGCCAATTGCACTGAGGCAGGAAACCTAGCCTCTTGTTCTCCCTGCAATCAGGAAGCATGGCTTTCCCCTCCATTTTGACCACATGGAGCAGGGACAAAGGCAAGAAAGGTAAATGAAACCCTTTCTTTTTATGCACAGTTTGGTTTCCCACTGAAATGCATTGGGAACATACAAACAGAAAAGCTTTAGAATACTGTACAAGAAATTGATTTCCAATGCATTTAAATGGGAAATTGTGATTTGCGCCCTCTTGTGGCCACCTGTGGTAATGTCCCACTGAACATATGTTTTTCTTTCCCCAGCCCTTCTTTCTCCAGCCCCAGAACAGCTGTGGCGGTGGTGGTGGAGGTCTTTAGCCATCCACTGCTGTTGTAAAATATCCTTTTACAACAGCCTTGCTGGACAGCATTTGGACTATAAGACGCACCCTCATTTACCCCCACTTTTTTTTTGGGGGGGGGAGTCTGAAAAATACGGTATATCTTGCATAAGTCTTGTATAACTATTTTTAAGTAGGACAGTGTACTGATGGTCCAGTATTACTAGTTGAAAATTGTTTGATTCCACTTAGTCACTTGAGCATGAAACTTAGCCAACTTGAAAAATGATGTTAAGTTTATTTTACTCAAAGGACTAAAGCAACATAAATGGAATTTTACGATTTTAATTACACATTCCAAACAACTATCAAATGTTCTTATCCAATTATAGTACAGAAAAACTTTATATATGTATTAAAAACATATTTAGTACCTCTTCACTGCATGTAGTGAGAAGGCTGGGAAGTGTAACTGTCATAACAACCACCTTTGGGTCCAGAATCTATTAACTTAATTAATGATTCTTCTATAATTAGAGACGGAAGCTTTCAGTGTATGGATATATATTTTCTTGGCCATTAGAAGGTGGAAGGGTTAAAAAAATGAGGATGGGTTTGTAGGAATAGTTGGGGTTCTCCTTCGTATACTTTGTGAATCCCCACTATTGGGTTATGCGCCTGCGCAGAACGTTGATCGGAGGCTTGAAAAGCTATTGGTCAAAAGTTTTGGCGGTAAGACCGCCCACCGCACCGCCCACCCTGAGGCGCCCGCGCGCCATTTTACCTCAGTTCTCTTCTTTCCGCCGTAGCAGCAGGACGATCGTTGAGAGCTTCCTCAATTTTTTCGCCCTTCTGAGGGACAGTCTTTTGGCTAACTCTAAATAATTTTTGCGGTGATATTGTCCTTCGGACAGGATTGCCACCCCGGTGCTGTTTCTTCCTCCTGGTGGACTCAGTTACCTACTCGCTCCGGTCACCATTTCCCCCCTCAAGGGGGTGGCGGCTGGCCTGCCCTTCGGGGTGCTCGGCTTCTCAAACCTTCCGTTGGAAGAATTTTTTCTTTGATGGCCGCTGCCTTCAAGCAGTGTTCTGCTTGCCTGAAGAAGTTCCCTGCCTCCGACGGGCATAGCCTTTGCCTTTTCTGCCTGGGGGAGTCTCACCAGAGCCAGTCCTGCCCTCACTGCAAGAAATTTACCCGCCTTGCAGTGCAGAACCGGAGCTACCGGCTCAAAGCCCATCTGATGGAACTCTCTCTGGCTCCCGCCGCGGCTGCCTCCACCTCTGCTGGTGCCTCTCAGCCTCCTCCGCTTCCTGCTTCTTCTTCCACTCTCTCCATCAAGAAGAAGAAGAAGAAGGATAAGAACGGGGAGAAGAAAAAGAAGCACGGGCCGGAAAAGAAGCGTTCGCTCCCGCCGACGCCTCGCCCTCCCATCTCTCCGGGGCCTTCGCCTCCCTTCTCGGTCGCGAGATGTCCTTCGCCCGGCTCTTCGATATGGGGCGGACGGTCCTCTTCGGGATCTCCTGAGAAAGGTTGCAGGGCTGGGGCTCCAGCTCGCCCACTGCAGGTACTCCCATCTCCCCCTCGTGGGAGGGGCCGTTCACCCACAAGGCAGGCCTCCGTCTCCCCGAGGCCCAGGACTCCGACGATCGACGAACCGGCAACCACCATTCCGGCCACCGTTTCGTCTCCGGTGATTCCAACCACCGAGTCGTCAGCCACCGTTTCGTCCCAACCGTCGGCTCCGGATGCATCCCAGATGGAGTTCTTCAAGGGGATGTTCGAGGCCATGGCAAAGTCGTTTGCCCAGCAGTTCAAGGCCTCCATGCCTGCGGCCTCTGCGGCTCCGGTGCCGACCACCGCAAGCCCCAGGGATGTTGGTCCTACTATGGCCCCACCGACCTCACGAGGGTCGAGTGTCCGCTCCGCTGGCCCACCCATATCGTCTTGGTGTGGTCCAGACGTCGATGCGGTGGACTCCCATCCCGTCGACCCGCCCAGGCCGTACTGGCGCGGTCCCGACGTGGACACCAGGGTCCCTCCCTCGTCTTCCGATGACTCCAGCGCGTCTTCGGAGGAGGACGAGGGAGACGTCGACGCCGACAAGACCCCAGACCAAGCCATTGGCGCGGTTGACCCACCGCGTGGTGAGGATCAACGCTCGCTTACGGCAATGCTGACACGCTTGGGGACCGCTCTAAACCTGAAGGTGGACCAACCACCACTGGAGGGCGAGGACCAAATGACCGCGAAGCTGGACAGACGAGCGATCCGGCCGGTCCATATTACCATGCTTCCGTCCATGTTGATGTCAGCGAAGGTGACATGGAAGAAGCCAGTATCATCGCACTCCGTTTCGTCCAGGCTCGACGGCATGTACAGAGTCCTGGACGAGAACGTTGAGTTCCTCCAAGCACACCCCTTGCCGAACTCGTTGGTGGTCAAGGCCTTCCAGCACAGGACTGCCACCAGCGGTTTTCCGGTACCTTCGACTCCGGAAGGGAAGAAGCTGGACGCGGTGGGCCGAAAGTTCTACGCCACCGGTTCCCTCTTCGAGACGCCAACTACTCGGCCGCCATGGGCCTCTATCAGTCCCACCTCTGGGAGCAGGTAAAGGTCGTGGCCGCTACACTGCCCGCCGAAGCCCAGAAGCGGATCGACGCGCTGGCATCCGAAGGGGACTTCCTGTCGGAGCAGCAGATGAGAACGGCCAGGCACATCAATGACTACGCGGTGAAGGACATGGCTTCCGCTATTCTGCTCCGCCGCCACTCCTGGCTCAGGGGCACCTCCCTCGATGATGCAATGAAGAAGCTCATCGAGGAGTTCCCGTTCGACGGACAGGGCCTATTCGGGCAGGACACCGATAAGGTCCTGAATGAAATGCGCCAAACGAACTCTACGGCCAAGTTCCTCGGACACCAAATCGAAGTTGATTCCCTCTCAACGCGTCGAGTACATTGGAGCGGTACTCGACTCGCTTGCCACCAGAGCCTTCGCACCCCAGAAACGCTTGCAGGACATCGCGCAAGGGGTGAGCGACCTTCGCAACAAACCGTGCATCCGGGCGAAAAAGGCTCAGAGACTTCTAGGCCTCATGGCCTCAACGACGGCGGTGATCCCTCACGCCAAGCTAAAGTTCCGGTCCCTGCACTCGTGGCTCCTTCACGAATTCGACGCGCTCCGGGAGAGCCAGTCCAAACGGTTAACTCTGTCTCCGGAGCTGAGGGACCAACTGCTGTGGTGGATGGCACCACTCAACGTGACAACGGGGAAGAGCTTTTATCCCCCGCAGCCCTCGTTGCAAATATTGACCGACGCAAGCAACCTCGGCTGGGGGCTACCTGCGGGACTCTCACAGTCAACAACCCTTGGTCACCTCAGGAGATGGTGCACCATATCAACTACTTGGAACTTCTGGCCATTTGGAAGGCCCTACGTTCCTTCGAGAGCCTGCTCGCCGGCAAGGCGGTCCAAGTAGCCTTGGACAATACCACGGCTGTGGCATACCTCAACAAACAGGGAGGAACGCGATCCACCACCCTTCTTTGCCTCACTGTGCAGCTCTGGGAATGGTGCCTGGAAAGGCACATTTTCCCGATTGGAGTGCACATTCAGGGCAAGCTGAATGTCTTGGCCGACCATCTCAGCCGCCTCACCTCGACGACCCACGAATGGGAACTGGACGACGAGGTATTTCAGTCGCTTTGCGAGGCCTGGGGGACGCCGAACATCGACCTCTTTGCATCGGAGTCCAACAAGAAGTGCCACAGGTACTGCTCCAGGGCAGGCATCGGAATGAACTCCGAGGGCGATGCCTTCATGAAACGGTGGGATCAGGACTATTGCTACGCTTTTCCTCCGTTTCCTCTGGTCCAGAAGGTTCTCACCAAAATGTGCCAACACAGGACCAGCGCAATCCTTGTGGCCCCTGCCTGGCCTCGCCAACCCTGGTTCCCGCTGCTGTTACGCATGTCGTCACAGTATCGCACGCTGCCGGAATCACCGACGCTTCTCCAGATGGAGCACGGCCAGCTTCACCATTCGGACCTACCCAGCCTCCACCTCACCGCGTGGAGGATAACCCCAGACTATCCAGGATCCTGGAGCTAGCACGGCGCCCTTCCACAAGGAAGTCTTATGCTTCCGAATACAGACGTTTTTGCGCTTTTCTGGCTTCCCAGCAGACGTCCCCACCACAGGCGGGGCTGCAGGACGTCTTGGCCTACCTCCTCCATCTGGCGGAGTCGGGCCTTAGCATTACCTCTGTCCGAGTCCATCTCGCAGCGGTGGTGGCTCACTCTCTGTCCGGTTCGCCCGCTTCTGGTGCCTTTCGTGACCAAACGGTGAAGCGTTTCCTCAAGGGACTGCGGAACGCCTTCCCTCCGGTCAGGACTCCGACGGCACAATGGTCACTTTCTGCCGTTCTCAACGCGCTCACCAGGACTCCTTTCGAGCCCATGGCTACCGCGGATGCTCGTCTCCTCACGTGGAAGACGACGTTTCTGGTGGCTATTACGTCCGCTCAACGAGCTGGTGAACTGGTTGCTCTGCGGGCAGATGCACCATTTCTTCAATTCTTCAAGGACCGCGTGGTACTCCAAGCGGATATCACTTTCCTTCCCAAGGTGGTCTCCCAGTTTCATATGGCACAGACTATCTCCTTGCCAACCTTCTTCCAGAACCCCACCAACGCCCAAGAAAGGACTTGGCACACACTGGATGTGAAACGAGCTTTATTGTTTTACACCAGCAGGACAAGGGAGTTCAGGAAGTCGCAACGCCTTTTTGTGGCTTATGGAGGCAAGTCCAAGGGTGAACCTATCTCTGCTCAGCGGTTCTCCAAATGGATCACGTCTACCATCTACTTGGCCTATGAGTCGGCCTCGCTGCCACCTCCGCCGCATGTCAGGGCGCATTCCACTAGAGCGGTTGCCACTTCCACGGCCTTTCTGGAGGGCACGCCGCTTGAGGACATATGTAAGGCTGCCACCTGGTCCAGACCTTCTACATTTGTCCAGCATTACAGAGTGGACACCAGGGCCACTGCGGACGCCAGGCTTGGCTGTGTCGTCCTCACCAGGGGGCTCCGGGCTCATCGCCCTTGACAGTTCACTCTACCTGACCATCCTCCTCCTCGTGGGATCATCTCATCCGACTGCCCACCGACCAAGTGAGTGTGAGCTTGCTAATCTCCCAATAGTGGGGATTCACAAACTATACGAAGGAGAAAGTTCGGTTTCACTTACCAGTGATAACTTTCGTTCTTCGAGTATATAGTTTGTGAATACACACAATCCACCCTGCCTCCCCTCTTGAGCTGCACGGATGAGATCAATTGGTTTATCCTGTGCTTGGCTTAAGTATGGAACTGAGGTAAAATGGCGCGCGGGCGCCTCAGGGTGGGCGGTGCGGTGGCCGGTCTTACCGCCAAAACTTTTGACCAATAGCTTTTCAAGCCTCCGATCGACGTTCTGCGCAGGCGCATAACCCAATAGTGTGTATTCACAAACTATATACTCGAAGAACGAAAGTTATCACTGGTAAGTGAAACCGAACTATCTTCAGTGCTTAGGAATGGTGTGATCAATCTCCAGACCTCTATAAAGTTGCCCATCCTTATGCTAGTAAGTGTAGCTTGCTGAGGAAACCTGTGCATGTTGGCATAGGGTGGGGCTGAAGATTACTTGTTATGTGCAAACTAAACCTCTGTATGTTTGGCTTGTTATTGCCTTGTATTACCTCTTCTATATTTACATATTCTATCATTATCATGTTTCAAATCAAGCATCAAAAAGTCACTTAAGAATCCATTTTCTTTCAACATCTTATTCCTTAGGTGATATCTGCTGCCAATGGTACTACCAACAACTGCAACGTTAATGAAACTGTTCTCATGGCTCCAACCATGAGCTCTCAGTTATACATCCTGTGCTTGTTGCCATTTGTGATCTTACTTGTCTTCATTCAGAATCTCAAGATACTTTCCATCTTCTCCATGCTGGCCAATCTCCTCATGCTTACCAGCCTGATCATGATATACCAGTATATTGTCAGGGTATGTATCCACATGGCATTGGCAACATAGATTGTTTTCAGAATTTCTGTATTCCCAGAAACAGTGGTGTCATTTGGTAGTAGCTTGTGTTGTTTGTAGGTACGTTGTGGGAGATATTACAGCTCCAAGTCCATTGGAAGGAGTGTTAGTTATATCCACTAAAATGGCATCATCCATTGATAAGTGTATGGGTAAGATTAAAAGGTAAATTGGCACCAAACATCTCATCAATCATAGAGTTGCAAGATATAAAAACATTTCCGATTAAAAATTTGGAGTTATTAAAAGGTATACTGCATAAATATGATATAGTTTTATTAAAAGATCGGTTGAGGGTGTGTGAGGAAATAAAAACTAGAATGGAGATTTATAAGGAATTGAGGTTGAACTGGCTTCAGATACTATCAGTGGCCAGGTGGAATAAGGGATATAAAGAGAAGTTACAATTTGTAAGACGATTGACAGATTTTGAAGAAATGCTATACAGTAATACCTCATACAAAGTCTGCGTCGTACAACATCGACCCTTAAGTCCTCCCTGCGGTGGGTGGGGTCCCTCACGACGAAAAACAAGCCGCAGGGTCCCACACCTCCTGACAGGAGCGGACCAGGTGGAAAAACAAAACAGCTCATAGAACATGTATTTCTATGCAGAAGCTTTCAACTGTATCCTCCAGCTGGAAGGATAGAGAAAGACTTTGCTCTGAGGTGCTGGAAAACCACTGCCACGCAATGTAGACCCACGGTTCCCAATGTGGGGCACATGGGGGGTCATTCAACAATTACGTGATCCTTGAGGGGGGAGGGGATCTGTCATCTGAATTATGGAAAATTATGTGAAGGCGGGGGGTCAGGTCAAAGATTACATAATCTATTTGGAGCTGTTGTGGTTTCAAAACATGGCTCTTTTTTAGGTTTAAAAATGATCTCTGGGAATTTTGATTTGATTTGAGATTATTGAATTGCTTGTGCAGTCTATTTCTATTTCACCAATAGTGCAAAGCTCTAAAAATCAGAGTTTCGATACAAAAGCTCTGGATTATGTAATTTTAAAATTTGAGAATGAGTTATTAGCGGTGAGTGGCCTTTTAGGCTTCCTCCACGTGACTAGGAGTTAACTTTTTGAATAATAAGAATTATAAGTCACAGAGAGTGGGGGCATCAGGAGTTTAGAGATGCTTAGGTTGGGCCAAAAGAAAAGAAAAAAAGGTTGGGAACCACTGATGTAGACAGTGCTAAGCTAGCTGGATCTGATTTGGTGCATAAGGCTGCTTCCTAGTAGAGCTCTTTAAATTAAGTGTTTGGTTCCTTTCCTATGGAATCTAAATGCCCTTCTTCTTTGCTCTCTGCCAGGACATTCCAGATCCATCCCGACTGCCTGAGGTGGCCTCGTGGAAGACATTTCCACTATTTTTCGGCACAGCCATCTTTGCGTTTGAAGGCATTGGTGTGGTAAGTTTTGCTCCTTATAAATGCTGGGTAGCTTGCGTCACTAGATGCCTCATGAGAATTTAGTTGCATTATGGGTTTAGGGACAGCTTTCTCTGGCTCAGCTGTGAATCCCAGCCACATTTGGCTCTTGCCTGCTGACCATGTAAAACAACAACAGCAATGTTGTGTGTCCTTTCCTGTCTGAAACTCCCTTGGCTGCTTCTGTCCTCAGACTTTGAAGAGCATCCAGGCAACCTTTCTGCAGTGTGCAAATATGCCATGGTTCTTGCCCTAACAAGCACTTTTAGGATTTGGTTTGGGGATCAAATACTTTTAGACTGAATAAAATCCTTATCTGAAGTTGTCTTTTTAGTGAAGATGGTATGATATGAGTGTGGGAACCTCCAGGAATATCTGTATTATTATTTTTCAGTCTTAGGAGCTGTATTGCTCTAGGTAAGTGAGATAAAAATCGACATCCTTCTTTCTCCTGCCCTTTCCTCTTTGTGGCTTGTCTTTTTTATATTTCACTTATATTTGACAAAGTGGACTTGATCCACAAAAGCTAACATTAAAATACAATAAAACCTTAGCTAACGCTAAAACTTGGTTCCACAAGTCTTAGCGTTATTCGATTTTTAACGTTATCCGATGCATGCATCAGATAACGTTAAAATCCTATGGGATGAATCGCATAACGTTAAAACTCCATAGAGATACATTGTAACCGGCACAGGCTTTAGTGAACGTTTTAATGTAATTTAATTTAATTTTCCTGCTTATATGCCGCCCACTCAGGAAACCCGACTCAGGGGGGCTCACATAGCAATTAAACAAAATACACAATAAACACATAGTCACAAATAACAAACGTTATCCGATACATCCCATAAGATTCTAACGTTATGCAATTCAATTTTTTTTCCAGATTGCTTAACATTATGCGGTTTTAGCGTTATCTGATGCAAACGTTATCCAAGGTATTACTGTACAGGAATTAATCTTTAAGGTGTCACAACGTTTTTTGTCCTTTTTAAAATTTTGTTTTCTCTCTGATAATGCTTGCACAGACTAACATGGCTACCACTTCAAAAATTTATATTTTGTTTCCTAAGCTACTGGTGTCAATTTGAGATGTATTAGCTGGAGAGAATTGCAACTAACACAGGAAAAACTGTAGTGCACCCCATCTTGATATTAGTTAGTTAGCCCTCAGCTGGGTCAATGTGTCTTCTTATTGTTTGATCTTGTGGGCAACATACTGCAGGTTGTCGTGGATATTGTGAGCAAGACCAAACCAATACATGCTGTGTGAAGTAGAGTAACAATTGACAGCTTAATCAGTCAAATCTTTATTATTACAGCCAAAGGCCAGACAGAGTGCACCAGATAACACAACCGTTCTGGCATGACATATAGAATAAAAGGATTTCCGACACACAGAGCATATACAGTAAAATATTAAAAAATAAAAATTTGTTTGAGAATCCTATAATACACACCATAGTATTTTACTTTAGTCTGACTGTCCCAAGTTCATGTTTGCGAATTTTAACACTGGAGGCTCACTATTTACTGAGCACTAACAGCTTAGTCAGTCAAGGCACCTTAGTGATCAAACAAAGATGTTGTAGCACGGCTGGCAGAACATCCTACAAGCCTATGCTTAAGTCCTAGTGGTACCTGCCTTTTCATAATACCTAAACCTGGCTATGAGGCACATGTGCCTCAACCTAATGAAAGGGCCGGCCATGAAGGAAAATCATTCTTAAATCCACTGAAAGGAAGACTAAGCTGTAGTGGAGTATATCTAGCAAAAGTTCGTATGGAAGGCTTGCTTATAGTGAGTCTTACTTGAGAGATTAAAGCAATAGATAAATTTTGTGCACTTGAATGCTGTCAGTTCTGCTTACAGCCAAAGTGAATATCTTGCCAAGGAACTGCAAGTGCTTTTAGGATTCTTTCCTCGCTTTGGTCCACACAGTAAACAATTGTATGCATTTCAGTATCCTACAAGACAGACCTAAAATATACTCGGCAAGAAGTAAGAGAGATCAAGGAAGCAAGCAAGCAAATTTTGGATGGCTTGTAGAGATGGGAAGCTAAACAACAATGACAACGAGAGAAGGATAGTTGTAGTTCAGAAGGGCACAGCAAGTTGATCCATTAAGCAATGGTAAATAATGGGGGAAATAGAATGTGTTGATGAAACACTGCTTAATTACTCTGCTACATTTAGCATATGCTGCTTGCCACTGTGCAAACACCAAAAGCTCAAAGTTCATCAAGATCTACCAGAACATCCTGAACATTTTGGCAATGTTCTTTATGGGGATAAGTACTCAGTGTTCTGTCAAGACTGATAAAGGTAGCACGTGCTAATGAAAAAGATTAGAAGTCGCTTGTTCCACATTTTTTTCTGCAAGGAGTAGTAAACCCCTTTCCCCCCTTGTAAGTCATTCTCATATAAACAATTATATCAAAGGACTGATAGTGTTGTTTACATTAAGGCCTGTCAGTGCTATTCATTATCACATTTTAAAGCAGACCTGGACAAAGTGCATCTGATGGGCTAAAGCAGGGATTCTCAACCTATGGCCTGTGGTGCCATTTCATGTGAGCTCCTCCCCCCTGCCTCCACCACACCTGGAAGTGCCATGTGGTGGAGGAAGGGCAAAAAGGCTGTCCAGCCCCCGAAGCTATCAGAGGGAGCGTGACCTGGCCCCCGGCTTTAAAAGGTTGAGAACTCCTGGGCTAAAGTCAACCTTCAAGGCTCCAATTATAGCTCGCCATGATCTCTAGCCTTTTTGCATCCCACACATTTTTTCAAAAAACACCTTTTTATAAACATTTGCTCTAGTAGAACCTTATTCATTCATTCATTCATTCAATTTGTATATCCGCTCCAATCGATGTGCGACTGGGCGGCGTACATAAAATCCCCAACGTTTAAACTATAGAAACGCTTAAAATTCCTAAAAACACCGAAAAACTACCTCCCACCCGCACCAAGTTAAAATCTAGTTAAAAACGTTTAAAAGCATGAGTGATCCTGCTCTCATCCTCCACCCATGAGCCAGTGTGTGTGTGTGTGTGTGTGGGGGGGGTGCTCCCTCTCCACCTCCCCACACCAGCCCTGCCAGCCAGGTTTTTAGTTCTTTCCTGAAGGGCAGCAGCTCTGTCTGGAGATGCAGTTCAACTGGCAGGAGGTTCCATTGGGCTGGAACGAATATTGAAAAGGCTCTTCTTCTAGTGCTAGACAGGTGAGCCTCTCTTGTAGTTGGCATTTTCAAAGAGCCCCTCCGGTCCGCTCTAGGATGTGGTACTAAGGTCATCTTTTCAGTGATTAGGCAGATAACTGTTAAGTGTGTATCCCAGTAGCAATAGTGCAGTTAATATACAAACCTAGGTGTTTCTGGCTACTAGATGCTAGAGATTTACAGGCCTTTGATACTGGGAAAGGTAAAAAGCTCTCTAGCTTCTTTGTCTTGCCTTGCCGTTGTTATCCAGAGAGGAGTGCCACAATGACACTCGGCACAACTTGTGGTTTTCTAGCCTCTGGGTGCTGGTTTTGACCTTTAAAGCCCTACATGGTAGTGGGCCAGGTTACCTAAGAGACTGCATTGTCCCAAGAGTATCTGCCCGTCCAACCAGAGCGGACCGGAGTAATTGTTCCATCTGCCAGAGGGGCTCGCCTCTCTGGCACACAAAGGAGGGCTTTTTCCATGTCCGCACCAGCCTTGTGGAACCTCCTGCCAGTAGAGTTGCCGAAGCAGATGGAGCTGCTGCCTTTCAGAAAAGAATTAAAAACCTGGCTGGTGGGGCAGGTGTGGGGCTCAGATGGAAGAGTGGCCCCTGCCTGTTGACTTATAAAATAAAGCCTCCCACCTTTTTAATGCGGGCAGTGTTAATGTGGTTAGTTTTTAATATGAATGGGGGAGTTGGTGGGTTGGGTAGGTTAGGGGTTTTAATTGTTTTTATATGTTTTTAACCTGTTGTAAGCCGCCCTGAGTCGGGTTCACCTAATTGGGCGGCTTAGAAATTTGAACTATAAATAAATAAATAAATTTAGGTAACATCACCCACTGGTTAGGCAGACCCTGATGTGTGCTTCTAGCTGGGCAAAAACAAGACTAGATTCTGGGCTAGATGAAAATGTGGTTATGCTCAGGGTCCAATTTTCAAATGGTTTTGTAATTCCATGGCAGATTTAACAAACAAAGGTTTATAGCTAGACCAAACGTTCACTTAAATTCTGTGTTTTCTTCCCTTTACAAAGGTGCTCCCTCTAGAAAACAAAATGAAGACCCCTCAGCGTTTCCCTGTCATTCTCTACGTGGGAATGGGAATTGTGAGCTTGGTCTACCTCAGCCTGGGAACGCTGGGATACTTACGCTTTGGAGCGAGCATCCAGCCCAGCATAACTCTCAATCTACCGAACTGTTGGTGAGTTCATACGATGATCACTTGGCTGGTTACGATGCTGGTAGGAGGTGGAACTGTAGGCCATTCTTGAGCAGTTCAGAATGGAAATGTATTTATGGATACTGAGGGGTAGATCCTAACTCGCCTAGGACCTCCTGTGCTTGTTACTGGGGAGTTATTTGCATTTCTTTCTGGTACTTATTTTGTTCTGCAATCCACATTTCCTGATCTTATCATATAACCCATTTTTGTCATATCACATCTGTTATACAACACAGCACTTTCATGTCATATCCTGAATCAATTGTAAAGGCAGATGCTTGTGAAAATAATGGAACAAAGCAGCACACTTTATATCAGGAAGGCACCAATGGCACTTGGAGATATACTTTTGGAATGATTGCCAGACATACCGGTCAAGTATCCCACATTGGCCGGGATATACCGTTTTTTGCTCCTCTTTCCCGCCATCAACCCATATTGGAGCAGCCAGAAAAGGGGTTGCTGTACATGCGTGCCCATCAGAGGCAGCGGTGCACATGAATGAAGAGGATGCTGCACATGCACGAAGGAGCTGCTGCACATGTGCGAAGGGATTGCTGCGCATGTGCGCCCGTGCCCGGAGAATTTCCCGTATTTTCACAGGCAACACTTGACAGGTATGTTGCCAGAGCAACTTTTAATAGTGTCAAGTGGCCAACACCTATAATTACAGTGTGCCTTTGCAAACAACTTGCCTGCTCGTATCTGACACCCTTTGCATCAAGTAGCTGCCAAATCTCTTCCTACTTGCTCATAATCTTGATTCTACAGAACTATTTACATCAGCTGATTTCACGTGTTGCTATGAGTGTGACATCACCAAAGGAGCCTCATCTGAAAATTCAGAGATGCCTGATGGCATCCTTTCCATAGGTTGGGCTGAAATTAAAAATTTGGATTATATATTCCAGAATTCTCTTGGAGTATTCTGGAAGTGGCACTTCAGAAAAGGAAATTTTCAAACTCTGGGCAGTACAACACTTAGAGCAGCTGTTTATTTGTTTGGTTAAGGAGAAAAATCTCACCCTAGTTTATTGGTCTCTTGGATCTTCTCCCTTTGAAAGAAGGTCAGTAAGTGAATTGAGTTGTGCAGCTTTATTAAATGTTATGAATCTCAAAGTAGGTACTGTATTGTTGAAAAGGAATTACAATAGGTCGGTGGAGAGAGAGACGGGAAACATAGGTTACATAAATGTCCCAGTGTATTTCTAAGGAATTATATAAACATCAGATTTCATAATGCATGGCATATATTGTTAACCCAGTTGTCTACAATATCTTAGGTATCTAGAACAGTTGTCCCCCATTGTATACTCTAATAACTACTACAGAAACAACTCTTAGCATTTCTGTGATTGGCAGACCTATCTTAGAAACAGATAACCATCTCACAACAGCCTGCAATTTTTTGTAATTAACATCATTGTAGTTCCTTTCCTGTGTTAATGTATTTCTGCCTTAACTATTGTCTGGATTCTCACCTGGTTTGACCACCCGGAAGGCTGATGGTTCTGGATACAGATGGCATAGCATGAGTATTCCATGTGGCAGAAAAAGTAGATTTTGATCCATGGGACCTGACCCAGAAACAAATCCTTAAACCTTGAAGGCACCATCATATTTTCTCCTCTGTCTGCCCAACATTCATTGACTGGACTGTCTTTCAAACAAACAGATCTTTCCCTGAAAGAATGACTGTGCTTTAGTGGTCAGGGAAAGCTGATGTTCAAATTGGTGCAATTTGCATTCATTACACTAATTTCTTCATTCTTTGTTTTTTTTTCTTCACAAGTGAGGATGGTGAGTTATGTCAGATTTAAATTTCTTGATTGATTATAATGGCAGAAGAGATTCCCCAGTCTCAATCAAAATATTGTGGTAATACTTTCTACTACTGTGTAAAGTTGGAAAACAAACATTGCTTTCAAGTAGAATTAATTTCAAAGCTGGGCTTAGTTTCTGTATAAACAGTATACAATAAAACCCCGGGTTACGGAATTAGTCCGTTCAAGGACTTTTTTCCGTAAAGCAGTTTTTTCATAAACCGAAGCATAATTTCCCATAGGAATGCACTGAAAAATAAAAAATGGTCCAGACTGGACAAAAAATATTTTTAGAAATACAAAAAAATGCCAGACACGATCCTCTCCAACACCTCCATCAATCTCACCAGCTGGTGAGACCAGCTTGTTAGCGGCTGTGGTGGAGAAGAGGGAGTGTTCTTAGGGGATTTCCCTTTTTTATTCTGCACCTTGATCGACCAATCTCCCCAGCTGGTTAGCGGCTGGGGTGGAGAAGAGGGGGTTCTTGAGGTGCGGGAGAGAAAGAATCCCCTAAGAGCACCCCCTCCTCACCCACCCACCCCCCCGGCGCTAACAAGCTGAGGAGATTTTTCCTGTGTAGTTTGTCTGGCTGCCAGGGGAGCCCATGCCACAATTATCGCCATTGCCGCCAGCGCAGTAAGTGACACATTGCGACTTCCTGCAGTGGGACGGCTGGTGTGGGGCTGTCATTTTAGAGTCTAAAATGGCAGCCCTGCCATTTTAGACTCTCCCAGACAGAATGAACTCTGGGGAAACCTGTTCTGTAATGTGAGTTTTCCCCATAAATCGGGACGTGATTTCCCCAGAATTTCATTCTGTAAGTTGAATTTTCCGTAACCCAAGGCTTCCATAAACCAGGGTTTTACTGTATTAGTACTGCATCTTTCATCACTGGTTGCCTTTTTTATACGTGCTTCTTGTAAGGATAACACACACCAGTTATCCCATTATCATAGGACTCATTCCACCTTCCAGATACCTGTACTCATTCAAGAAGTCCACACCACTTTTGTGCAGCTTCAGAGTCCCAGTAGCCCTGCTCCCGGTTAGAGAAATATATGATAGGTTTTAATCACTGACTGTTTATGCTTACAAACCAGCTAGATCAGGTAGGACATGCAGTTGTATCATTTCCAATCATGAAATAAAGGAACTGGAATTCTATCATCAGCTTAATCTCTATGTAATAAGTACAATGTCTTCAGTTTAATCAAGTTTATTTAGATGAAAAAATAGAAAAGTTCAGGATCCAGTACAAAATAGAAAAAAGGAACATTTTACTTGCCCATTTCTCAAAATAAAACAAGAAAGACACATTTAAGTATATTCTCTGTCCTGTCCTAGCCAGCTAATACATTTGACTACATTTCCCCCCCTAATGTTTACTCACAAGCATGCTCTTTCTTGATCAGCATCACGACAATCAGAGTAATCACAATAGCAAAACATGGCATTTCTTCCTCACATTCCAATATAACAAACCCCATTTTTTTTCACTCATCCTACCTCTTCCTGGATTTTAACCAATAAAAGCACAGTATACAATATCCATCATTCTTACTTCCGTTCACACAGTTTTCAGCCTGTTATGACTACATTCAAAGTAAACTAACCAGCACCTGCCTTGAAGGTCCTTTCCCTGGCTTCTCTAGCCCTGCCCAGAGAATAAAGCACTCAACGAACTTCTTTTACTCACTAAAAGCAAAAGCCCGATTTTAATTCCTTATACTCCTTAAAAACTCGTTCCATTCCTGTTTGGCTTCTCTAGCCCTGCCCAGAGAATAAAGCACTCAACGAACTTCTTTTACTCACTAAAAGCAAAAGCCCGATTTTAATTCCTTATACTCCTTAAAAACTCGTTCCGTTCCTGTTTGTCTTGTGGGAACAAGTGAGCATTTGAGCACCCTCCATTGGAGGTTTTGCTTCTCCACTTGAATTGCTTTGGAAATATGTGCTACAACTTTCAAAAGCATTTTGAAGATAAAAGTGCAACGTTTCAAATTAGCTTAACTGTGTGTATTTTGGTCTGAAGCACTTCTCTTATTAATCAGAGCCAACATAGGGACACTGTTGAAAGACAAATGAGCCCAAGCTGGATCACTCATTGGTTAACAAGGGGCATTGGCTTTAGGGTTGTTGTTGTTGTTGTTGTTTGTAAGCTTGAGGCTGCCTTAATTTATTAAGGATCTTATCTGCATGGTTAGCTTTTGGTTCCCAGCCTAAAAGAAACTTTTCTGTCTCATTCCTGCCAGTACTTGGCACGTCTTTGGGCTGTGCCATCTCATCATAGATTCTAATTAACAAACTGAGAAGGCAGTACTCCACACCCTCCAAATCTCTGTCTGAAACATTGAGGGGGGGGGGGAACTACCATTATTTGCTGCAGAGGTAGTATTGCTACCTATTAATGAGAGTTCGCAAGTTGATGTCAAGAATGTTTTTTATTTTTATTTTTGCAGCTGAAACAAATCCATTCCAGCTTTAACTGTGGATAAGCAATAAGTTAACATCATACTACCTAAGAGTCTGCCAGATCTGAAATTTTCTTTTGTTTGCAATTCATTAATGCATGACCATGGCAACCGGTTGAAGCAGTTTTTGCCAGGGAGATTCAGTAAGCTGTGCTGAATTGAAGTCTTCCATTGCTATATGCACGTTGTTTGAGGATGTTCAGTCTCCCATACCTTTTAAAGGGCTTAAATAAGCGACATTTGGGGCAAATAGTACAGATCTTATAAAAAGTCCTTGTATGATATAATGTAAGATTTCATGCCCCTCTCCACCCATTCTGTCATCTCTCACAGGCACTCTACCCTTTCCTGGAATAAGATGCAGTTTGATTAAGCCCAGAAAATTTTGTCATGGTGCAGAACACTTCTGGGCATTAATTTACATAAATGTAACTCAATGGAAGGTGTCCTGGGGCATTTATAGTAGCATCTCACACAAACTCTTGTGTTTTCTTTCTCCTTGGATGAGTTCCACTTCCCTAGGTCCCATTAGCTTTGGCTGCCTGTTACCCAAACACAGTTGTCAAACAATAGCAGGGGGATTGCCTCACCCTTTGTAATCACACCTCATATGAAATATTTACAACACAGAATCACTAACCTGGCCCATTCTGGCCAGGTTATCCTGCTGTGTTAATAGAGTAGACCATATAGCCAGCAACTCAATGCCAAGTGTCAGGCGGTAGTTAACTAACCTGACCACCCTGAGGACTAACAGCCTTGGGTGCTGAAGTCTGCAGGGAAGGGTGATAGTCCCCAAGTGGATTAAATCCCACTTGAATCCATCTTGATGGAGGGCAGCAGCTTCATAAATCCTGACCTGGGGCTGATGAGGTCTTTGTGTGCCAAAGGGGCTCAGGACCAGAAAGGGACTTGCGGAACTGGATCAATGGTATACATGTCATGCTGCAATGCGGAAGGCAGATGAAAGACCACTGCATTATATTCTCAGGACTGCCATGAGGATCGTCAATATTTGGTTTTGGATATGGCAGAAGAAGGAGAAGAAGAAGCAGCACTAATTAATTCAAAGCCCTTTGCTGTATACTCCCCCCTCCATTCTCTTTGTTCAGTTATCATAGGTTATCCATATCCCTTAATGATGTTTTCCTTTTACTGATCGTTTTGTTCAGTTTGGCCTTTCCTTCCAACGGGTGTCTCTCAGTGGTGGTCAGTACTGGAAGTAATGGCAGCCAGTAGTGGGCTGAGTTGCAAATGGTAGGCAGAGTACGGGGCAAATGTTCAGTGGTGTCCTACTGAAATCTCCCCTTTAAAATTCTACTTTTGGCAACTTTCAGACCACATTTTGTCCCAGGAGGCTGAAATGTACATTTGCTTGCTTGCTTCTTGCCAAGCTCATTTTGGCTTGCAAGGCAATTAAAAGCAGTGTCACTAAGACATAGTGTACGCAGAAAGAGCCTCCTCGAAGATTGTGGTATTTTTGAACCACAGTCGGGCGTACCCTGGTAATGGCAACCTTGCGTTGCTAGCTAATCTTTCTCACACTTGGCCAGGCAAAAGGTGCTGCAGAATGAACTCAACAAAAGGTGCCTTCATTTTGGCAGTTTCACATCTGGCCTAGACACGGAAGAAGAAGACTAAAACATAGTAAGTTACAAATATTCAGGTATGATAGATTCCATTTAAAACTTGAAATCACTTAAAATTAAAACATATTAAAGCATATCTGCTGAAATACAAACAATATTCCATTCAGAAATAAGAGAAAATTACTACATCCAGTTCCATCTTTGTCCTTAAGGAGGCTGTCAGCTTTCAGTGAATGGACCATTTTCCTCCTAACCTTGGAGTTGGTATTATTTAACATGCTTTCTTCCTTGGGTCACTCTTTCCCTTCCTCCCTGTAGGCATGCTCAAAAGAGTAGCTCCTGAAATAGATTGCCTCTGAGTTGGGCTGATGAAAGCTCAGGCAGCAATGACGCCAGGATTGCGTAGAACATAACACCCATGGCAGTGCTGGCAAGTACGCTGTGGTGTGAGGCAGGGACTAGTCTAAAAACCGTGAAATATTCATGACTGGAGCTGGTGAAAAACGGCTTTGAAGGGATGTGTCAGCTTTTTGAAAGAAAGGAAAACAACGTTAGGTCAGAATCATGCTTACTGGGGGATAGACTGAAAAGGCTTCTTAAATGTCTTTTAAAACAAGCATTGAAACTTGGATAACAAAAACCAGGGGGGAAAGTTTGTGTCACTGTTATATATTTTCAGGAGCCCATCTTGTGCTTACTAGAAAGGAAGCTGCCTTATTCTGAGTTAGACCATAGGTCCATCTGGCTAGATGATGTTGACTGGGTTTCACGCCAGATTCTTTGCTAGTCCTGCCTGCAGATGCTGGGATACCCTTCTGTGTTTGCTCTACCATGGAGCTACAGTCTATCCCCAATCAGCAATATGGATTAATTACTGCTAATAATTATTCTTGGTGCATTGAATCTGGTTTTTGACACAGAAACATCCCAGACATTGTGGCCTGTCGACTCCACCCACCCACTCACCCGGCTCTATGGGCTTACATGTAGTGTCAGTAACTTCAGCCAGCCAACCAAAAGCAGAGCAAGTTTTGCTTGGAGTCTAAATGCCTAAACAACTGTTTGGCCCTCTCCCAAAATGTCTTCCTTTCCCTCATCACTTTTTTAAAAGCATTGTTCACTTGCCAAAATATATATATAACTTTTAATTTAATGTTTTTAAAAGAAAATGTTATATTTGCCTAATTGTTGCTACAAAATGTAGGCTTCTTTGCTGAAGTAATAGGATACTGATACTGTACATGTGGATATGATGTAGTGTATATAACCTTTTACTTTGGGACTTCAGATCGTAGGTTCAAAGTCATGAGCTCACAACTGATTCTTCTGTTAGTGTGAATGTCCCTTCTGTCGAGGCAGAACGTCATTTTATTTTCAACATGGAAAAATGGTGCCAGTTTTGAAGAGTAGTCCAGCTGGGAAGTCCCAGAGCCATCTTCTCCAAAACCTACCTAACAAACAGGGCAGTCTACCTGCTCCTTACCTTCTACTCATCCTGTGCCTCCATTTCATCTGTGGGAGCGATGGCCAATATATGGTTGTCCAGATGTTGCCGGAGTACAATATCTGTTGTCTCTCATCTCTGACTGTGCTATCTAGGACCAAGGAAGGAGTGCCACAAACTATCCAGTTTTTAATCTGTGTAGGCCAGACTATGTTATTGCATGTGCATCCGTTTGTAGCAGGTGGATCCAAATGAAGTTGTAGATTATAGGGGGGAGGTGGATACAATGGCCCCTAAATTTGGTGTCTTATCCCTACTAGAGTAGACCCCTGGAACCAATTCATGAAGGATGGATCAATACTTACATAAATTGCATTGGCTCAATGGGTCTGCTCTAGCTGGGACTGTTAATGGATTTAGGAGGTTATTCTTTAACAATATTTGAAGTTATTATCAGAGTCCATTGCCATGAATAAATGACGCATGCTAGATCCTCTTGAACTAATTGTAGGCATAGCACCAAGGCCTCTTTGCAGTCTGTCTCTTCTGCTGTCATCTGAATTCCTCAGGGAAGGTATATGGAAAATCCTGAAAATCATATGCAGACATCCTGACCAGAATAATTCACAACTGAAGTATCTACAACAGGCTTCCTCAACCTTGACCCTCGAGGTGTTCTTGGACTTGAACTCTGTGGAGAACAAAGCACAAATATTCTGAATTTGTTTTGTCTGCAAGATGTCCTCATTCTTGTGTTCAACTCCAGTTCTTTACCTGGGATGCTGAGTGGTTTAACTGTTCTTGCATCATTTGTTGACTTACTATTTTCTTGCTTCTTTTTACAGGTTGTATCAGTCTGTCAAGCTTCTCTACTCAACTGGGATCTTCTTCACTTATGCACTTCAGTTCTATGTCCCTGCAGAAATAATCATCCCTGTAGCTCTCTCTCAGGTCCCAGAACGCTGGACATTATGGGTCAATCTCCTCCTGAGAGTGTGCCTTGTCTGTGTAACATGTGAGTAAAAGGTCTACTCATTCCCGGTACTCCAGTTGTGGGAACCTGCTGCTAGAAGGTAGAAAGGGAGTGGTCGAGGGGGCCATTTTTGCTGATTTCTCCTGTCCTTGTATGACAAATATGTTCCAGAGGGAAATATCTGTAACAGTGTAGACGATGGGTGGTGGTGGGCTATTAGGGAACAGGGAATCGGCTCAAATTGCCTTTTCCTCCTGTCTTCCAGCCGGAGCCTCCACTGGATTTCAGTCTTACATTTTTACAGAAAGTCAGCTCTGGATGCAACCACAGATTTTGCCCCATTCTAGAAATCACACCAATAAATGTGCTAATCAAATTTGGACACTTCCTTGAAATGGTTGTGCATGCAGGCACATATTCTAATAGCATCTCTGTGCAGTTAACGACGAGGAATCCCTGGAAATTCTGTTTTCTTGTCTTATCATTTACTGATGAGGAGTCAAGGTAATTTGCTATGAGCCCTGGTGGTGCAGTGGTTAAACTGCTGTATTGCAGCCAAAACTGCTGACGTTGTGAGTTCGATCCCGACGGAATGACTTCTGAGGTTGGTAAAATACGTACCCAGCATGTTGGGGACAAAATGCTAATTACCCGTAAACCACCCAGAGAGTACACTAAGTGCTATGGGGAGGGGGTATATAAGTGTAATTGCTATTGCTATGGGCAGTTTGATCAGCTGACAGAAGGGACTGAGCTCTGGATTTTTGTCTATGTTTAGCTTGTTGAAGATAAATAGAGGTTGAGAGAAGATTAAATATTTTAATCTCTCACAGGACATCTTAAAAGGAAACTGGCTGGGCAATCAGCCTCCAAAACTTAAGCATCCTCAAGTTTTAGAGGTTTGTTATGATCACTGCTGAGCAGTTTGCTCTTTTTAGGTTTTAAGTATATGTACATACACACCTTGCGTTTAATATGAATTATATTCCTGAAAGGCTTCAAGAAGGCTTTAAAACAAAATGTATGCCTTCGATGTGCCTTGTTATATATGTAACCCATAAGAAGAGGTGTGACTTTTGCTGCTGCAATTGAGGCAACAGCAAACTCAGCAGAGGAGGCATGGGTATCAGTGGCCTCCAGCAAGATCCAGTGTGGCCTTCAGAGTCCCTGGGAATTGTCTACCCCTTCCCTGGACAAAACGTGGCGAACTTACCCAAGGCATTTTATAGCATTTCTGGAAATCCAAGCTCTAGAAAAATCAAGGTGTTTGTGCTAAAATAGAATCTGTTGTTACATCACTCTGAGTATCCTAATAAAGTAACCAGATTCCAAACAGAATATTCTCCATTATGCACAACATACAGGGCGACTTTTCCCTCTCGAGCTTTTCATGAGAACAAGATGTATTCTGGCAAGAATTAGTCGCATGTTTCCCCCCTAATTACTCTAAGAAGGGCAATGGTAGGCCACTTACTTCCATGCACCCACTTTGCACCTTCCAAAGCCAGAAGTGCATCTTATTTGCTTCTGATAATGCAAATCTATTTGTGTATCTGTTTCTGAAAAGATTGAGTGTATGTGATTTCAGCTTTGCATTTAAAAAATTTTCTAGATTTATTTTTCAGTTAAGGTAATTTCCCCCTTTTTATTTTTTTTATTCTTGAATGACTTGCTCTCTCATCCTCTCCTTTGAAACTAAACAGTAGTACAAATGTGTTTTGCAAAACAAAAGCTAGGCAGAGAGAAGGAGATAAAACTGTCTAAAGTTTAATCTTGGCATACTTACACTGGTGCCTTGTAAAGCCATTGAGCAAGTGGGCCTGGGTGTTTGTGATTTGTTGGGAGTTCTGGAGACCTCAAGGGAGCTAAATGAAAAGTACTTGTGCTATACAGAGACTGTTTGGAAGGAAAGTTATGCTCACGTGTTTTACAAGCATGGGCTGCGCATTGCAGGAGAAGTAGAGACCATTCAAAAAGGAGACTCTCCATTTTCAGAAATGTTGCTATTCCACATGACTAAAAAGATGGGGAGGGGGGGTTGTGGGGGGGGGCGGAGGGAGTACATTTCTTGTCCCAAACTAAGAAGAATTGGAAATTTGAACTGGTCAGGAAGATCTGCTGGATGTCTCGCCAGCTGAACTGATTAGATTAATGAGTCTCTTTAAATATTGGCAAGCATTTTCACTTCAGTCTTGAAGTTTGGGAAGCCAGTGGCAAGATGCTGAGAGTGGCGCATTTTGTTGAAATGAAATTAATTCATGGACCCAAATTTCTCGATACTTTCCTCTTCTCTTGCCTCTGTCATGGATACTCTTATTTCTAGTCAAGCAGGACCTAGCCCCTAGACTAGTGATGGCAAACATTTAGAGTCTGGATGCCCAAGATGAAACCCAAAACCCACTTATTTATTGCAAAGTGCCAACACAGCAACAGGGGAGGAAGAAAACGCTCCCATTGGTCTGCTGGGAAGATAGATGAGGTGAACTCTGTGCTGAGGGGGGGGGTGGAAGCATTCCCATTGGTCTGCTGGGCAGAGGGGCAGGGCAAACTCCATGCTGGGGTGACTGCATGGGTGCCCACAGAGAGGGCTCTGAGTGCCACCTCTGGCACTCATACCATAAGTTCGCCACCACTGTCCTAGACTTCTATTTCTCTCAAAACACAACAAATCTCTGGAAATCTGATTTCCCTAGTGGTACTGCACCTCCCACTTGGAAGACAGGTAAATTCTGGACTAGGACTTTTTTCTCTATATAATGTTCACACAAAAACCTGATTTGGAAGGATTAATCACACATTGGAAGAGTGCTAAGAGGAAGGACATAGATTTCTTTCTTCCCTGACAGTTTTTGAGCTTTCAGACGCAAAGGAGTATAAAGTGAGCTGGCCTTGCAACAAGGATAAAAGCAGTCAAGTGGGGTTCATGAATATTAATCAAAATTATCTTTCGGCTTCAGAGCCAGACCGTGTCAGTACTTGAGCATCCACATATTGGGTGCATTTCTTTGCAGCGCTAAGCAAATGAAAAAAGAGGGATAGTTTAAAACACTTTGAATTAGTATTTGTGGCCAGGGGTCCACTGAGGGCTGGAGATAAGCAATTTGATTTTGGTCTTGGTGTCTCTGTCTCTCTTTAATATTTTTAGCAAGTGTTAAATCCTGTTTACTGTGAAATGTAACAATCGTCTGAGTCATAGAGGGACTCTTGGTGCTGAAGTTTTTGACAGGCTTGTTTATCCGCTGGTTCAGCTGAGTAGGCACAACTGAGGTCAGGTCTTTAGAGGACAGCGAAAGGCAGAAGTGGAGGAGGCAACATTACCTTCTTGTGGCTTCAACCTGCCCCCCTCTAAACCCCCCATGATCATATACTGTCCAATTATGGAGAGTGTTTCCATTGCCTGTACACGAGCAAATGGGCCCTTGTGTGTGTCCTCAAAAACATAAGCTCCATTTTGTTCAGTGGGGCCAATTTAGAGAGTGTTGGAGGGGTAACTTCTCTGGATTACAGATCTCAAAAGTCTCCACCACCAGCATGGCCATGCTGGGTGGGATTTCTGGAAGCTGTAATCTAAAAAAGTAAATTCCCTCCCATTCTGTGCTGATTTCCTAACAAATGTAGTCTAAATTTCTCTATAAATAAAATGTACACTTAGGGTTAAGTCCTATTTGATAACTAGTTTCTGAAGTATTTGAAAAGAAAGAAAGAAGGAAATGGTCTCAACTAGGAATGTTAGAATGTTAAAAATGAAAGGTCTGGGGAAAGAGTATTTGAAATCTCATGCAAACTGCAGTAAAACTCCGATTTATGTAGTAAAGTGGCTGGACAAAATTAATATCTTAACGTTTCACGAGTTCAGTTAATAATTTAGCGGCAGGATGTGGGAGAAGAGAAACGGCCAAGACAGCTCAGGTCCAGAGGCAGGCACAAAGAAAAAATGAGAAACAAACAACAGTGAAGTTCTGGTTTTTTTAATACTGAAAATGTGGAGTGCCCTACTGACCACGGAAGGATTTCTGTAACAAATGGAATAGTAGGTCCAGAACAAATGGAAGAGGTAGCTTTGAGTTGCGGTGTGACAAAGGGGTTTAAAATACCGTATATACTTGAGTATAAGCCAAGTTTTTTAGCCCCCAAAAGGGGACTCAGCTTATACTTGGGTTAGTGACCATGAGGGTCCCAAGACCATGCTGGATTGAGATGTGCCAACAATTTAATTAATTTTACCAGATTTTCATGTATTTTGATTATTGAAACTCACTAGAAGTTGCTTGCATTTCCCACCCTCGATTTATAGTTGGGTCAGTCTATTTCCCTGAGTTTTCAGGTCAAAAATTAGGTACCTCGGCTTATATTTGGGTCGGCTTATACTCGAGTATATACGGTAACTGCAAAAGGGCTTCTCCACTTAGGCAGAGAGAACAGCTAAAAATGCTAGCTCAGCAAGCAGTGGCCATTCTTAACAGAGTTGGGATGTGCTATTTGTTTTGCATGGTGAGTGTGTGTGGAACTTAAACTGGTTACATTTCTTGATTTAGAATTATTTTAAGCAGGGAAAAACTGTCCTCTCAGAATTATTTAAAGGCTTCCAGAATTCTCCTGGAATTCCCCAGGCAAAAAGCTGGGTATTCCCACACCTGCAGACCACATAGACCCTTATATTTTGCTCACCTGGTGAAGGGCCTACCTTTGGGGTGGGTGAGATGGCTGTCTTGGGACTGTACATCCTGTTGCTAATGGAGAAAAATGGAAGCTGCCGTGGTGCTTTTGGAAGCCATCGTTCCACTGCCCTTTAGGCTCTATTCATAGCACCTGCCAAAGAACGACAGCTTCGAGACAGTATGGCAGCAACAGCTTCCTTTTTTTGGTACATCAGCAAAGGAAAGAAGAGGCTTGTGACAGTGATGCAGCCTCAGAGGTAGGCCTTTCTCTAGGTGAGATCAATGGTTGGTATGGTCTGTGGGCTGGAATTCCCAGAATCCTGCCTGGGAAAATTCTTGAAGAATTCTAGGAATTGGGTGTCCAAAAACAATAATCCATGCACGGGTATCTAGTAGTATTATGTCTATGGTTTGGGGAAAGGGTGACATTTTGTTTGGTGCAAAATACCCAGGAAGAATAGGTGACTGTGTGACTCTTTAAAAGTAAAGGTTACCCTTGCTCGAAAGCCAGTCGTATCCGACTCTAGGGTTCAGTGCTCATCTCTGTTTCAAAGCCAAAGAGCCAGCTCTGCATCTACAGACATTTCTGTGGTCATGTGGCAAGAATGACTAGACACTAGAGCGCACGGAACGCTGTTAACCTTCCCACCAAAGTGGTCCCTATTTATCTACTTGCAATTTCTTGCTTTCAAACTGCTAGGTTGGCAGGAGCTGGGAGAAAGACGGGAGCTCATTCTGTCCTGCAGTAGTCGGGAATCGAACTGCTGGCCTTCCGCCTCCCAGTCTAACTAAGTTTAATTCATACCTGCAATGTGTGTGCACAGAGAAACACACAGAGAGATTTTCAAAGATGCAAATTTCTCCTGTTCTATGGCCATTGTGCTTCTGTTTTCTTGAAGTGCCCTCATTTCCTTTCCTACAAAAGCTGGCACCACTGGGAGTCATCTGTGACACAACACAGTACAGACTCGTCAGGCACGTTGCATCCGTTTCCCTACCATACAGTTCTTGGCTATCTGGTGAGCCAGGGGATTTGGGCGTGTCGCTGTGTGTCCCAAAGTCAGCGGAACTGAGCATGGTGTACACTGAAAACTTTGCCTTGTCAACAGAATGTGGGACTTCTTTGGATTCTGACAGGCATGAGAGAGGAAGGGACAAAAAGGTCTTAAAATGTTGTTTTTGGGGGGTTGGTTCCTGTGTGACACAACCAACTGGTTGGAAACTCCTTCCCCCATGTAACCATCTTCTTGACCAGGTCAAGCAACTCTCTCCATACATCCAGGAGCTGCTCAGGCCCATCACTGGATCCTGTCTTGACCATCCCTCTATCTTTTTCTCCCTCTCTTACAAATTAGTGCCCAATTTTTCCACTCTAAAGAAGGTGTCCTTGCACCCTCTAGTGGCACTTTTTTACAATGTCTTATAAACAATTGATAGGAGGGGGTTAAGGGTTATGGGGCCTGCTTAAAACATAGCAGTGATGTCCCCATACCTCCTAGCTGGAGCAAGGAGTTTTTTTGAGTAATTTTCTTTTAAAAAAAACACCCTTAAAAAACAGGTGTGGGTGGGAGTGGGCACCTGGAGTGACCACTCTGTTCGCCTTATGGTAGGGCCGGCCCTGTGCACTAAGCTCTATGGGGCAGTATAGAAGTGTAATTGCTATTGCTATTGATGATTGGGTTGGCCTCCACTCTTTAGTTTAAGATGTGGCACTTGTGTGCATTGCGAGGGACTGATTTTTTCCTGGCCTAGGAGGTGCTTTAAGTTGGTTGGATTGCTTGATTTGAATTTTGTTTTAAAGCAGAGAACTGTCCTCTTAAAATGATTGTAAGGGAAATGATTGGATACCATAGTTGGGCAGATAACTTATGGCCTAGCAAGATGATAAGAAGTGGGTTTTGCCATTTGGACCCAGGATAATTCTAAAATTTTTTTTATTTTTTTTACAGTTTCACTTAATTCAATGTTCCCTCTGCAAGTTAATGTTTGTTGTAAGTTTCTTACTGCAAAGATGCATGTTTTCTTACCGGGGCATCATTTTGTGACTTTGAGCACAGCAACTTTTCTCTGGCTGATGTAGCAGTTGACTCCCTTTTGTCCAAATTGTTTCCCAGCATCAAATATACAGCAATATCCCGTTTAACGTGTGCACCGCACAGCGTTAAAACCGGATAACATTGGGGAATTTGAGGGAAACATTTGCACCACACAATGTTAAGATAACGTAGTGCAATGCAAAAGTTTTCCTCAAATTCCCCAACGTTGATCTCTGCCACACAGCCTGCAGGACTGGAGACCAGTCCTGCGGTCTTTGGGACAGAGATCTCCGGAGGCCCCCTTGCGGGGGGGGGGGCAAATGGGCCTCTGTAGACCCAAGCATCAGATTGCCAGTTTCCTCTGGGTGAGAGCGCGCGTATGCTCTCACCCCAAGGAAACCAGCGATCGGACACTCAGACCGCTAATTTCCTTTGGGTGAGAGCGGGCGCACACGTCCTCACCCCAAGGAAACCAGCACTCTAATGGCGGTTTCCTTGGGGGGAGACCAGGCGTGCATGCCCTCATCCCAAGGAAACCGGCGCTCAGACCAAAGTCGGAGACCAGTCCTGCCGACTTTGGGGCTTGGCTCGATTCACCTGCCTCTTTGGAATCCCCGCTGCCCTTTCCAAAGAGTCAGGCAGATCGCCCCGCTGTTCCCTTTCTTCTTTGGAAAGGGAACCGGGCTTTTTTAAAACATTGTGCAATCAATGTATTGCACAACGTTAAAAACCGGATAACGCTAAGACTTGTGGAACCAAGTTTTAGCATTATCCGAGGTACCTTGATTCTTAACAGTAAGTCAGTCCCTTCTTAATGGTATTTTGGGCAAAGATACCATTTGGAGGCCCATTTTGTAGGCTGTGGAGATTCTGACTGGGAAAGATGTTTTTAAATATGTTTGTGACAAAACTTGGCCACAGAGGATTATTTGGTATCCAGCCAATCTAGGGCATCTTTTATACTTGTGCCTTTCTCCCACAGTGATATTTATAAGCGGTTTTTAAGCAACCCCTAAGTAGCCGCTGTTTTTGCTCAACAAGATCATGTGATGAACAAAAGCCTTGGCGATGCTGTGAAAAAACAAAGCCATTTGCAAAAGAACTCCCTTAGCAGTTTTCCTATTTTAAACCCCACCCCCTCTCCATGTATTTTTAGAAATGCATTAAAAATGTAATTCAATTAAAAAACTCAAAATCTGATTTGAAAGCAGGTTGAACAGATGTTGTAGTTTTAGTGCCACCCATAGCTCTTTGTACATAGAGAACTAAGTTCCATGTGCTCCCTGGAAAAAGAGAGAAGACTCTACATCAGGGATTCTCAACCTGTGGCCCATGGGCCAGATGCAGTCTGGGGTGCCATTTCATGTGGCCCTCCACCATCTCCATCACACCCGGAAGTGCCATGTAGTGGAGGAAGAGCAAAATGGCCATCCAGCCCCTGAAGCTGTTTGAGGAAGCGTGACCCGGCCCCTGGCTTAAAAAGGTTGAGAACACCTGATCTACATCATTCCCTGCTAGAAGTGCTGGACTCCAGCCTCCTATCAAACCCAGCAAGCGTTGGAGGATGAGGTTTAGCATACTTATAGGGGACAGTACTGGGAAAGACTGGACTGCGGTGGCTTAATTGTTAAGACTAAACTTGATGACTAGAAGGTTGGCAGGTCAGCAGTTTGAGACCTGAGCATTGCATGCCCATCTCTGTCCCAGCTCCTGTCAACCTAACAGTTTGAAAGCAAGAAATTGCAAGTACAGTAGAACCCTGCATAACGAAAAAATTCCATTCTATGAGTAGCTTAGCTATGTGGGTTTTTTCGTTATGCAAAGCGAATGGGAGATGCCCCAGATAACGAACAAAAATGTTTGTTATCCGGGGTTCCCATAGACCGAGTATACCCCGATTACCTAAAAAACCCTATAACGAACGATTGTTTTCGTTATGCGGGGTATCGCCCTTGCATAACAAAAGTTTTGTTATGTGAATTTTTCGTTATGCGAAGCGTTAGTTATGCGGGGTATTACTGTAGTTAAATAGGTACCACTGCAGTGGGAAGGTAAACAGTATTCCATGCACTCCGGTGTCTTCAGCTATAAACAGGGGTGAGCACTGAACCCTAGAGTCGGATATGACTGGTTTTCGAGCAAGGACGACCTTTACTTTTATCTTACAGGGAAAGACTACCCAAGATACTCTGAGAAAATAAATTTACTGTGCAAACATTTTTCACCCATCCCAGCTGAGTCAAAGTGTTTGTCTGACTCAGAAAGCACACTGCTTCTTTTTAAACACACACACACAACAACAACCTATTTTTGAAGCAGCAACATTGTTATTGGTTTCAAGATTAACTCTTCAGATACCCAGATCCTCGCCAAATTCACGTCAGCAATGACACAAGCATGTCAAATTTCATTTTAAATTTCATTAAAAGAAAGCCTAAGCCTATTTTGCCGCAATAGTTAATGTAGGTAAACCAGCCATACTAGAATTAGTGCATCACTCCTCTGAACTTACAGGACAGGGTGGGATACAAAAGCAGACTACAGACTACATGTTACTCTCCAGGTTAGTTTGGTTTTTTTTCCAACTCTGATCTGCCACCCCCTCTTTTGTCATACAACATTTCCCATTTTAAAACAATGGAACATGGTGTGCACCTTATTTTAGAGAGGAAAGGGGAGAAATCCATAATTCTTGCCAACATGCAGCAGTGCAGGATGGAAAGACAGTCCCACAGGACCTTTTCCCATCCTTATTACAGCATATGTCATAATCCTACCTCTTGGAACTACATTTACATGCCCAAGGCAGGAAGCCCCATTCAGCCCTAAGGTCTGGAACCCATGCATTGATTTTAGTATTTCTAGTCTAGCAAACCCAGAGCATTATCTCTTGCAATAGTGCTTGATCAATGGATTGAAGGCTCTACTTTTTCTGTTCTGGGTGGTTATGTAGCATGAACTGTTTTGCTTATCCCAACACTTAATTGGGATAGTTAAGTGTTATCAATTAATGCCTAGTTAAATTAATTTAGTGCTAAAAAGCCTGAGAAACCTGTGGTATAGCAGATATGTCAGGGCAATTGATTGCATTGCTTTTCACAGAAGAGGGCAAGATTCCCTAGGTTGGAATATATTACAGTGGTGGCGAACCTTGGCACTCCAGCTGTTCTTGGACTCCAGTTACCAGAAGCCCAAGTCAGTACACCTGCTGATCAGGGCTTCTGGGAATTTAAATCTAAGAACAGCTGGAGTGCCAAGGTTCACCACATCTGAAACCCAGACCTGTGAGAATAGCTACCCCTTGAACTGGGATGGACTGGGAAGATGGGTTGAAGCCCAAGGGGTCAGTTTGCAGTGGGAGAAAAGAGCCAAACCATTGTTTTTGAGGGATTCAGCAGTTGGGAAGCATCTCATTATGGTGCTGGAGGAGGCTTTTGAGAGTACCCTGGACTGCAAGGGGATCAAATCAGTTGATCCTGAAGGAAACCAACCCTGACTGCTCATTGGAATGACAAATACTGAAGGTGAAGCTCAAGTACTCTGGCCAACAAATGAGAAGAGAGGACTCACTGGAGAAGGCCTTCATGCTGGGAAAGATTGAGGGCAAAAGGAGAAGGGGGTGGCAGAGGATGAGGTGGATAGATGGCATTGTCAACACAATGGGCATAGATCTGTGTGGGCTGCAGAGGATGACGGAGGACAGAGGAGCTTGGTGTACGATGGTCCATGGGGGTCGCAAAGGGTCAAACTCGACTGTGCGACTGAACAATAACAAGATGCCAAAGGACATCTTTCCTTTAACCACAGAGCTCTTGCAAGCCCTTGGAGGTTTTCCCTATTCCTCTGCTCCTCCAGGAAGTGACTGCAGTGCTCCAGCCCAGTCACGTTCTGGGTATTTCTAGCTGTGTCAGGGGAGTCTCAGAGTTTGTGAAGCTCTGGACCTTACCTTGCCCTCTCTTACTGCATGTGTGAGAAACAGAGAGAGGAAAATGGCTGGTTCTCTTCTTAGTCCCAAATTATCCTGGAAGCAGAAAGGTCCTGTGTTGTATTCAAACAAACAAGACTGAGGAATGGAAGCACAGACATATTTTTGTCTGATATACGTTTCTTGTTACCCTGTTGTGACGTGGCAGTAGAGAATGCCTTCAGAAGCAGAAATCTATGAACACTTCTCAAGATGTGGTTTGCTCAATTGTGATTAGCATTGGGATAATGATCCCTTCAGCCAAACAAATGGAAGTGGTTTGGATGAACCAGGTGAAATAGTGTTGTGAAGCTCAATTTTCAAGTGGCTTCTAGCATTTTTACTGTATGAGTCAAGTTTAAGTCCCTTTTTTTTGGTATTACTTCTGTGTCTTCTCACCACTAAGCCATCTCGATCAGGGAGTGAGGGAGATGAAAAGAGCTTTCAAGGGACATCAGACAAACCAGATTAAAATAAATAAATAAATAGATTTTTTAAACTTGGCAAAATGCTTATTTCTTTTGGGGGGAAACTCCTTCATGGTGGCAAATTTAATTTTAAGTGTATTATCACTCAAAGGTTTTTTTATGTGATAAGAATTATAAAATCTGTTAGCTATAAGATGAGGCAGTTATTCATGTAGTCTTTTTTATTTAAAAAAAACATTTTATAAATAGTTCTTAGATTTGTGTCTTCAATTTTATAGGAGTCCATAGATTTTTTAGATCAGTCTTAATTCTTCTACTCAGTCTACCTACCATTAGAAGAACTTTCAGTTCTCAGTTTCTCTCTCTAGAGATACATTATGTATTAAGAAAAAGATATGGAGATGAGAAATAACAAACTGATGAGCTCTGTTTTTTGATTTGACTGAAATTAGTCCTGGAGCCTTTTCCCCTTTCAACATAATAAAATGCTTGACGTTCTTGGAACACCCAATTAAAATCTCTGGGATTGCTCTTAGTTCCATGAATGATGCTAATTCTTTTAGAGTGGCGAGCTTTGTTATAAGTTCATCTGTTCTCGTTCCCTCTCTGAAAATGTACACTTTCAGACACTGGAAGTGGCAGTGAACATGGGATTGTTGAGGGTGATATCAGTTGGATGAGGAGATTGTGACAAATTATATTCAGATTCTAGAAAGCAAGAGAACGCTTCTGGAAATAAAAATCATATGATATAGAGTCTGAGTTGTGATTTAAATTGCAATTTAAAATCAGTTTGATTTAAGTCAAATCCACCTATCTGTAAAGGTAGTGCAATAAACTACAGCAGAATTTTTCACTGCTTTACTAGAGTATGTTTGTAAGCAGATTCTAGCAAAGCCAAGAAACCTAAGAGGGAAAAAAAATCTGTGGAACAGAGAACCTTGAACACGTCTGTCTGTGAGCCACACAGTCATATTTGTCATTTGTCATTTAAAAGCAAAGTCCTAAAACACCTCAAAATAGGTAGCAATCCACCTTCTCTTTCCATTTCATTTTTAGTTGGTAGAATTCAGTTTTATTTGTGGTTGGTTGCCTAGTTGGCTAGCAATTCACGTTCTTAATAGCCTGTTATTAACCATGATTGTGTTTTCTCCTTTCCTTTGCTCTTTGTCCCAGGTTTGCTAGCGATCCTGATCCCACGACTAGACATTGTCATATCGCTGGTAGGTTCGGTGAGCAGCAGTGCTCTAGCCCTGATCTTCCCACCTCTCTTGGAGATCCTCACGTATTCCTCTGAAGGCATGCACCCAATTGCCATTGCCAAAGACACCCTGATCAGTCTCCTCGGCTTGAGTGGCTTTGTGGTGGGGACTTACCAGTCTCTCTCAGAACTTATTGTACCAACGGTTTCCAACATCACCAGTGCCTTACCATAACACTTCTGCCTGCCAACAGCATTCACTTCTTTGTTTACCATGCAACTTTTCAGTAGCCTGGCGGGAGTTTCCTTTGTAGCAACCGCAGTGACCTACTGAAACTTTTCTCCTCCCAGACATATTTATTTTTCAAATCAATCAATAACGCTACAGGGGAAAAGAGAGGGGTTCATCTTTGCTTCTTTGTAGTACAAGTCTGGAGTTGATACAAAAGATTTCACAGTGTAAAGATTGGCTTAGATCAAGATGGAATGGACTGCTGTCTTCTCTGTCATTGTCAACCTTCTCAGACACAAAACGGTCTTCAAGAAGTTTGGACTAATTGCACACTACATCCTTTTGCATCTAGACCAATGAATGTTTGGAGCTAAGAATCACAGTGTTCCTGAGAATCCACCACTAATAACAACTTCTTTGTCACAGCTCTGAAGCACTTCATAGAGACATGTTAAGGAGTGCATGGTGCTCTAAATGCACATTTGAGTTACTGGGTACATTGCACCATGCCAGATACTTATTGTGGGAAATGGTGTGTAGCTTGGGAATGGCAGAAATGGGCAAATGGAAGACTTAGTGATTTTGAAAATGGGTGTTGTACATTGGTACCCCACTTCTTGTTTTCATCTGCCCTAACCCTTCTGTCCTTCTTTGTGTTTATCGACAGTTATGCATAGAGTCCCAAGTGGGCTTGGGCAGTATCATTTGAGCTGTAGGCAAAAAAGAATGGACTGGCAAAAGCTCATGTTCCTGCATGTAGAACCTTCACAGGTTGAAGCCATTATACAATTCCATACCAAAAAAAACCCACTAGGAGAAACATGCATATAGGTAGGAGGAAGGCACAGGATGTGGGATAGGAAAATATTGAGAGGAAGGTCATTTGTGCATAAGCTGTATCATCAAAGAGGAGACTGGGAAACCAAGATGTAGGGAGTATTTTCTTAAATCATGATGCTCAATCTTCTTTCCATCTTTTAATTTTGCTGATATCATTGTAAGACACTTCAAATTAGTTTCCAATGTGTCCTTTGAGGTGAGATACCTTTTTATTTCCCCCCCCCCTGCTTGAATACTGCCCCATAGTGCAAGCACTCTCTTTCAATGCCAAAATCACTTCTTCCATGATAATGGAGGCAGGAGATAATAATTGTGGTGGTAGTGGGGAGTCCACTTGAGATGCATTCAGTCTGTATCAATTCTGAAGCATCACCTGGAATTAGTTGAGTTTTTGTCCCCATTCAGAATGTCAAGATGTCCTTTCTGGTTCCCAGCAGAACAGAGTTTGGGAAAAGAGAAGATTTGCTAACTATATGGTGCTCAGAGCTAGCTCGGAGATTTTGGAGACTGCAAGGCAGGAAAGTAGTTTACCCAGGTCTGTGTGTAGAATTTTCACTGGTTGCAATCTTATCACAGATCAGAGAAGGAAGGATTGACTTTTTGCCACCACAATAATGTTAAAAGCTGTTGGCTATTTGTCAGGATCTTGTTGGAGAGTTGTGCATGTGTAAATGAAAGTGCATAAGTCACAGCTTAAAGTGCTGCTAGTAAACAAGGTACTGGTTGTATTTCTGGCTGTGTAGATACAGAATTTCAAAGAAAAGCAAGGAGAGATAAGGAGAGGTACCTAAACGAACAGTGCAAAGAAATAGAGGAAACCAATACAAGAGGCAGGACTAGAGATCTTTTCAAAAAAATTGGAGAAATCAAGGGAAATTTTAAAGCAAAAAATGACAACGATAAGGGACAAAGATGGAAAGGAGTTAGCTGATGCAGAAAAAATAAAGAAAAGATTGCAAGAGTACACAGAGGAACTCTACAAAAAGGACCTCAACACCTCTGATAATAACAATGAGGAGGAAATTGAACTTGAGCCAGACATCCTGGAGAGTGAAGTCAGAAAGACACTAAAAAGCACTGCAAACAAGAAAGCCAGTGGAAATGATGGTATACCAGTTGAACTCTTCAAAGCCCTAGAAGATGATGAAATCAAATTACTGCATACAATATGGCAGCAGATTTGGAGAACAAAACAATGGCCACAGGAGTGGAAAAGATCAGTATACGTTCCAATCCCAAAAAAGGGCCATGCCAAGGAATGCTCAAATTATCGAACGATTGCGCTCATCCAACATGCCAGCAAGGTGATGCTCAAGATAATACAGGATAGACCAGCAGCACGTAGAGAGAGAACTACCAGAGGTCCAGGCTGGGTTCAGAAGAGGCAGGGGGACCAGAGACCACATTACCAACATACATTGGATCATGGAGAAAACAAAGGAATATCAGAAACAAGTTTACTTCTGTTTTATTGACTACACCAAGGCTTTTGACTGTGTGAACCACACCAAAATGTGGCAAGTACTTAAAGAGATGGGAATACCAGAACACCTAATATGCCTCATGAGAAATCTGTACAAGAGTCAAGAAGCAACAGTTAGGACAGAACACGGAATGACAGAATGGTTTGGAATAGGAAAAGGAGTAAGACAAAGCTGCATTTTATCACCCTACCTTTTCAACCTATACACAGAGCACATAATGCGCAATGCAGGGATGGTCAAATCACAATATGGGATCAAAATTGCTGGGAGGAACATCAACAATTTGAGATATGCAGACGATACCACCCTAATGGCAGAAAGTGAGGAAGACCTAAAGAATCTACTGATTGGGCTGAAAGAGGAGAGTGCAAAAGCTGGCTTGAGACTCAATATCAAGAAAACCAAAATAATGGCAACAGGCCCTATCAGTTCCTGGAAAATAGATGGGGAAGAAGTAGAAGCAGTGACAGATTTTACTTTCTTAGGATCTAAGATCACTGCAGATGGTGACTGCAGCCATGAAATAAAAAGACGATTAACTCTGGGGAGACAAACTATGAGAAATCTGGGGAACGTAGTAAAATGTAGAGACATCACCTTAAAAACAAAAATCTGCATAGTCAAATAAATGGTTTTCCCGGTAGTAATGTATGGGTGTGAGAGCTGGACCATTAGGAAAGCTGAGCGTAGAAGAATAGCTTCCTTTGACATGTGGTGTTGGAGGAGAGTGTTGAGAGTCCCCTGGACAGCAAAGGGAACAAACAGGTCAATCTTAGAAGAAAACAACCCTGACTGCTCATTGGAAGGTCAAATAATGAATGAAGATGAAGCTTAAATACTTTGGACATCAAATGAGAAGGGAGGATTCACTTGAGAAGGCCTTGATGCTGGGAAAGGTGGAGGACAAAAGAAGAAGATGAGATGAGATGGATGGATTGTATGGTACACGCAGTGGGCACAGAGCTAGGCGGGCTTAGGAAGATGGTAAAGGACAGAGGTGCCTGAAGTACAATGGTCCATAGGGTCACAAAGGGTCGACTGTGCGACTGAACAACAACAGGATGGGAACGTAGCAAGGCATGGCAGTTTGCTAGCTATGCCATTCCACTTACACATGCATAAGTCACTTGTGTGTTCACTAGCCTTGTGTGTGCAAACAAATGACTATTGATAGTCATCTTCATCTTGTTATTGTAATGCTTCTGTAATAACTTCTTTATTTCGACTGAATGCTACTTGATGTACTGTTTTTGTGAGAAGAATGCATCCATTCTATGTGGATTTGGATGTGTTTCACATATGGATTATTGCTAATTCTAGCCTTTACAACTGTGACTGTTTGGTGGTGGCAAATGATCTAATTATTCTAATTTTGTTAATGTTGCTTGATCTGCAATGATCTTAGGGGATATATGGGTTATGAAAACCACCTTTTCTTTTCCTTTTTATGTTGCCTTGCAGGTAAAATAGTCTTTCCTGAACTGGCACCCACCAGATGTGTTTAACCAAGTGAGCTTTGCTGACTGGGGATGATGGGAATTGTGATCCAGTTTATCTGGAGCATGCCAGTTCCAGCTGTAGCCTCGCTCTTATTTCCCCTGAGTGAAACACAACCAAGCAGTTTTTGTGGATGGGGGCAAGATATGCTGTTATGCATTTCTTGTGGCTTGTATGTAATGGAATATTGAAAAGGATTTGGTTGAAACCATTATCCACTTTCTAGGAAATTATTAAATGAGGCTCATTTCATGTCTAAATTATTTAATGAGGCTCCTTTCATGTCCCCAATAGCTGGGCCGTGACTACTTGGCAGTTATTAAAAATAGTCAAGTGAATGTAGTAGTTTGATCATACAAATATGGGCTCTCTTTGAGGGTCAATTCAATTCAATTCAATTTATTCAATTTATATCCCGCCCTACTCAACACATGGCCGACTCTGGGCGGCTAACAATATATAAATGACCCCAGGGCAACCCAAGGGGTTTACATATCCGCTACGTTCGTGTCTTTTCTGATTTTGTATATGGATAAAAGGGCATTTCTATCTTAAAACAAATGCACACTTGGATGTAATTTATTTGTAGAAAAAAGTGAGCATGCTTGTAAAGTGGATGCATGGAATATATATATATAAGCAACTTAGTCCCCCCCCCCCGAGATTTGTATGGGAAGATAATCATTAGTCAGGTTCCCTACTCACAACAGGAGCCTAATGTTGATAGTATTTGGTCTTATGCATACACATAACAAAAGAACAGGTGCACATCAACTGATTATTGAAACAGTGCATTTATTTGCCTTCACATGGAAGCTAATGGGAAGGTCTGCTGTTGCAAGTGCAGAGACAGGTTGAGGGATTCATTTGAAATCCCATGAGTTTATTCTGTAGAAGGGGATAGGAAAAATTGGTACTTTAAAAAGGTGCTTTGATGCAGATCCTGGACTTATGTGTGGCACCATATTAAGCAAACAAACTCTAGGTTACATTGAATGGGGAGATAAGTTAATTTTAACAAAATGAAGAAGTAAAGGAACTGCGCCCAATTGTCCACAGTGTCATTTAAGACATAAAGTGATATTGAAGTCAGAGAATATTATGATTGTGTGTGTGGGGTGTGTGCGTATGTATATACTGAATAATTCAATGTGTATTTATTTGTGCCTAAATCTACATTTGCAAGAAATCACTTCATGTCACTGCTGCATACTCAATGGAAGAACTAAGTTTTTATGTAGTTGTGCTGTATTGGAATCATGTACTTTATAAGATTTTATTCAAATAAAGCCTATTTTATACTGTATTGTAAGGGCTCCATTGTGACTATTGTTTAATGCTTTTCAATGGTTTTTACGTGGCTTTTAATATCTAACTTAGATTGCAATCAGAATAAAACAATGAGAATACATAAAAATGATTAAAATCCATCCATCACTCCCAGTCTATTGCTTTGATGGCTAATAGTCTACATGAAAGCAAGGCAAAGATTTTTATTAGCTTGTTTTGGGGTGGTTTTGTTTTAGTTTTAGTTTTTTGACACCATATAAATTTTACCTTCATAATTGCTTCATCAGAGCTGATATAAAAACATTTTACTCAATCTGATTTTTTTTTTTTAAAAAAAGTGTCAGTTCTGTTCAAAGCTCATAGAAGGAATTCAAAGACTCAGGTTCTTATCAACTCCTTAGTGTCAATCACCACTGGTCTTGTGGGGAGGTTGGTCAGATGGGACTGGGAGTCTAAAACACCTGAAGGGTTATAGGCTGCACACCTCTGAGCTAGAGGGATCTACCCAAAGTCGTGAAGACCTCTTGTTTCCTCATCCTTTCATCTATGGAGCCTTCCCTCACACTGATTTTGCATATGGATAAAAGGGCATTTCCACCTTAAAGCAGGGTGAGGCACAATCCGTGTGGCATTATTCAGCTTTGAGAATTCCCAAGGGCTATCTGGGTCCTTCCTCAAGGTAGGCCTAAACCAGTGATGGTGAACCTTGGCACTCCAGCTGTTCTTGAACTTCAATTCCCAGGAGCCCAGGTCCCCGTGAAGCCACATGAATGGGTTTACTGGCACTCCAGCTGTTCTTGGACTTCAATTTCCAGAAGCCCAGGTCCCTGTGAACCCACATGAATGGGTTTACTGCGCATACCCAGTTTACTGGGCTATTTTGGTAATAACAGGGTGTGTCTTATACTCCAGTGCTGCTTATACATTGGCAAATATGGTATATCGCATTTCTGACCAAGGGCCATCCAGAACAGTGAACATAAAACCACAAGAAATAAAGTGTACAGAGATTAAAATAGAAAATACAAGAGATAAAATTATTAAAAGACAGTAATTAAAACAGCAGGCACAACAGGCTGCAGACCAACCAGCATCAAAAGCGTAAGGCAGGGAGGAGCAGAATATCCTGAAATGACCTTAAGTGCCTTCTTGAATTCCTGGAGTGAAGAGGTCCAGGTGAACATGTCCAAGATCACACCCAGATCCTAAACATGGTCCTTCAAGGGGAGTGTGACCCTAAATCAAGACTAGGATGAGTTGCACCCAACCTGTCAACAGGACTACTCAACAAGAGAATCTTCATCTTGTCAGTATTCATCTTCATCTTGTTAGCTCTCATCCAGTCTGTTCTCATGGCCAGAAAGCTGGCTAAAATCAGCTGCAGATATAAAGGAAAAATAGAGATGTGTATTATCAGCGCACTTATGGCAATGTACTCCAAAACTCCAGGTGACCTTTCACATTAGCTTCATGTAGATGCTGAAAAGCATTGGGGAGTTGATAAAACTCTTGAGAATTCATATTGATGGACCCACCAAGCCTTCTCAAGTTGCAAAATCTGCACTTGGCCAGCGAGGAAGGAATTGAGCCAACACAAGGCAATGCCCCCAATTCCTAGTTTGGTCAGCCTGTCCAGAAGGAGACTGAAAGTTCCAGGAGAACTAACAGGGTTGCACTCTCCTTGTCTGCCTCCATCAACATGTTATCAAGCAGAACAAAATAGGTCTGTCTTTCACTCTATTCAGGAATCCTTTGACATGAATTTTGACAGCCAGAACTAAGAATGGTAGATTTAGAGTCAGTGGAGAGCTAGCCTGAGGAAATGATGAATATAAAATCTCTTTATCAACTAGATAGGCTTTTAAAAAGTCATTGATAGTTCCCATTTCATCCTCAATTTTCTTCATTACCATTAAAGCCTGCTCACTTATTGGTTCAAATCCTGTCATTTTTTTCTAGTTAAGTATCCAAAAAGTAAATAACATAACTTGCAGCAGTTTTTCATTGGCCGTTAGTGAATTCAACCTTGGATTTTCAGGTGCATGGCCACCTAATATTTTAACATATACCTGGAAATCTGGGGTGCGGGGAGGGATTCATTTTTGGCCAGTCAGAAACCTCTACAAGTTGCACTGTTTGCCTTCTGCAGGCACATCTATGCAACAGGATTATGTCCGATAAGTGAGTGGGATTGATTTTAAATTCATCCCTGTGCATAATAGTTCTGTACAGTCATTCCGGCAATTATTGCATAGGTGGGTAGAGAAAGAATATGACATTTAGTAAATTGGGGTAAAAAAACAAGGCTTTAAAAAGTTGATTCCTTTTTAAAAAAAATTAAAGGTACATTTCAACTGAGAACCTCATTGTAAGATAGAGTTTGAGAAATACTGTAAGGCAAACTCTGTTCTGTAACTTAAACTTTGTCTCATTAAATGTGACATCACCTCTTAACAACATTTATCATTTGGATCACAAAGTTCAGTGCTGTGAAATGTAATGTAATAAGAAGCATCATGGAATAATTACGAAGGGCATGCTCTCTAAATTGGCTTTTGCCTAACTACTTCACATGCTCAGGACAGTGGGCTGAAATAATTTCTCACTCTGATTTGTCTCTTACAATCTCCCATTTAGAATGCAGAGCAGGGACATCGGTAGCTAATCGTTTATTAAATTAGACAATAGCAGGGGTGTAAATTGAAAACTCAAATTTCTGGGTTGGCACATTAATGTTGCTGCGATGCTGAAGCCTTGGTATCTATTGGGGTAATCAGATCATCTCTGTCTTCAGTCTGAATCTCTAATGTGTCCAAGCAGACAAAAGCTAATTTCTAGCTTTACTAAATTCACCAGACTTCAAGGGAATGGTTTCTATGTACAAGCTGCTCAGACATATTTCTTTATAACACAGGCACCACATGCCTGGAAATTGGGCAACAGCTAAAGTTTAGCTATAAGGACAAGTCTTGACAAAGTGGGATTCTGCAACAACTAAAGCTCTATCTGATTTATTACTTTGTGAGGCACATTTCATGTGAGAAGAGAGAGAATCTAAGACTATAGCAAGGAAACTGCAGCTGAAAACCATTCCTCTCCTCTCAGTGTGACTAGCAAAAGATCTTTGGATTCTAAGAAGGCAACTGACCAATTACTGATGAAGAGGCTTTCCAAGGATGGGCACTGTGCTTTTTTTTTTAAAAAAAGTCCTGAAATAGCAAACTTTTTTGTTTCAAGATCATTTCTTCAAGCTGTACACCAATTGTAGATAGTGCAGAAAAATTCATATAAATGAGTCGAAAATCATGGTAGATGTTTGTGTTAGGTAGATGTTTTTATACTTTAAAGGACTAACTAGTCAACAGGGCTGGGAGATGCTGCTGTTTATTTAGCAAAAATCCTTTCAACCCAGAAAGCACCTTCGTGCGCTTCTGACACAATAAAAAAAATAGTTTATCCTCCTCCAAATGTTGGTGTGGCCAAAGCTCCAGTGACAACCCCACATATATATACAGTAAAGCCTCTACCTATGTAAAAAGTATGTTCTGTAAGCTTTTATGTAAATTGTTTTTACTTAACTCGAAGCAAACCCGAGGGAAAAATGAATTTTTTACGTAACTTGAAGCAAACCCATAGGAAATTGTGTTATGTGAATTGGGACATTTATGTAAATCGGGACAATGTTTTAGTGCAAAAAATCATTATGTATGTCGAATTTTATGTAACTCAAGGCATATGTAAGTTGGAGTTTTACTGTATATCCCTACCAAGTCCAATATGCCCTGTGTATTTGAAGCTAACAGGAGGACATCAAACATCTTCACTTGGAAATAAAAAGATGACTTTTACACTGGGCTTTCAATACTCTATGTGGGCTCCATCATCAGAGGGATATCTGTCTTGCTACCAAATTTGGTCAACACTTATGGAGACATGTTTTGTATCTAACTTGATTAGCTATTTTGAGTTTCTGAAAGGAAAGGTGGGGTATATGTTGTTAGCCTTTTTGCTAAAAACAAAATAGTGCTATCACTGGGTAGTGGAAGCTTTATATGTAAATCTGTTACAAGTAGTGATATAACACATGATTTGGCAGTATAGACATGAAATGAAGTAATAAATCAACTCCCAGCAGCATCAGGAAACATGTTACAGGTAAGGCTGATAAGTGTTCCAAGTGTTTTTCCTTCTGGAAAAAGCAGTTAACTAACTTTATAACATCCTCTGATTTTTAAAAGGCTGCTTATTTCTAGTGTAAAGAGGCAACACTTCCTTGGCTGTGTTACCCAGAAAAGACCAGGAGTGCCAGAAAAGAGCTTCTAAGATTAATCATAAATAAGGATTATGTATCTAATTTTGCATGTCTTCTACTGCCTGCTTACAAAAAGAGAAAAAGACCAATGGGGATAATATGGAAAAGTTACAGGTTGTAGATAGCACCTGGACATCCTGTAAAAGGTAAACAAGGCAGGAAAATGGTACCATATAAGTTGCACCTGGAATGATATCTTGTGCTTATAAGAGTATCTTGATGAAAAGATGCACTCAGCTTTATGGTCAGTGGCTTGATATTATTTTATTGCACTCTACAATAACACTTTGGCCCCATTGGCAGGCTACACACACCATTTCAGCCCCTGAGGTTTAGATTTGTTACTCAAAGAGTTGCTCATTAAAAACATGAAGTGCAAAATTTGCCATGGTCTTTTGTCTCTTCTGTCACCATGGAAATGTGTAAACACACATATAAGCAATAGATGTGCACACTGTGGCATTTACCGTGTGTCTGAACTTTCTAGACTCCCCAAAATCTTGAATTTCAAGTCCTGAATTACCTTTTCTGCTTTACACTTAATGGCTACTCTCATTCCATTAAATGGAGATAACCTCTAAATAGCTAAGCATATTGACTCTACACAAGTTGCTCCCATATCCATTGGATATGTTCCTAAATCTACAGCAGATACAGTACCTGAAACTGCAGATAACAGCGAATCCTATACAGTAATACCTCATACAAAGTCCGCTTCATACAACATCGAATTCATACAACATCACCTAGTTCCTTGAAAAAAGTTGCCTCTTTAAGTGTAAAGTCGCTATAACTTTGTATGAGGCATTGGGGTTTTTCCCGGGTTGCAATGTGCCCAGGCAGTATAAAAGGCAGAACGCATGCGTGCATTGCTCTTGTGGGTTTTGCATGAGGTGAAGAGTGGTTAGGAGTGGTTTTGAGTGCCATTTTGGATTTTTTGATTTTTTTTGTCAGAATTTTTGGAAGCATTCCTGGGATTTTTGCAGCATTCTTCAGGTTCTTGGACCATTCTTTGGGACAGTGGAAAGGTAGGTAAATGAGGTTTTGTGTTTCCAATTGGCTTGGGGTGGGGAGGTGGATGGGGGAGGGCAATTTTTTGGTGGCGTAGGAAATTGTTTGGTGTTTGCTGCTGTGGTTTTTAAAAACAGGTTGCATGTTCCATACTTTTTCCTATGTTGGTCTTTTTTTGGGGGGGCACTGTTTGGTGGGGTGGGCAATTGTTTGCTGCTGTTTGGATGATTAACATTGTGCTGCATGATGAGACATGTTGGCATCCATTTTGTCCTTGCTTCCATCCAGTAATTGTTTACATTAGCTTGTACAAAATGGATGATCAGCCGCATGGCTGCAGATTAACGCTGTGCTGCATGAGGGGATATGTTAACTTTTAAACCTGCACATCATAAAGTTTTCAAAAGTTAAAAACCTTGTATGGTTTGTCCCCTAAAATCAGGGTTGTTTGACATGTTTTTGTAATGTATTTAGCCTTTAGACAATGATTTCTTAAAGTTCTGTCAGTTTCCTGTCTGTTTCCTTGACTTTGCCCTGAAGTCTGTGCTGTTACAGTACAATGTATCTCTATGGAAACAACATTGTACGAGGCATCGCAGCAAGGATTTGGACGTTGTATGAGGCATCGCGGCTAGGATTTTGCATGCCTCATACAAAGTCCAAATCGGTATAAAGTCCAAACTTGTGGAACCAAGTTTGGATGTTGTATGAGGTATCACGAAACAGCGTTGTATGAGGTATCACGAAACACTGTATTTTACATTGTAGACAATGAACTCTAATCTATACCTATAAAATGGTGTGTTAACCATTGGAATGTGACAAAGGATGTTTAGCCAGGCCCCGCTAGCCCCGTCCGAGCCTCCGTGCACTTGCCCGAACGGGGTTCACAGGTAACTGTCGGGTTGAAATTTGCGCCAGTGGGGCAGAAGCCCCCTGGTTGCAAACAAAAAAAGGGAACTTCAATTCCCAACATTCCTTGCGCCGCACCACACTAAAGCCAATCAGGCTGAGCGGCGCTGGCAAAAGGAAAGTTCGGATACACGCCGTGGCCAATCAAAAATAAGCAGCAGGAAACAAACTGCTGCACTAACTAAAATCGTGCACGCCAAACTACAAGCCCCAGCGTCCTGTGCGCCATGAGCACACAGAACGCTGAGGCAGCCGGCGTGCGAAAAAAAAAGTTTTAAAAAAAACCTGCCACCGCTGCCCTTCCTTTCCACGGGCCAGCCATCGAGCATGGCCTGCGGAAAAGAAAGCCCCCCGCCCGCCCCTGCCTTTCCTTTCCATGGGCCAGGCATCAAGCCTGGCCCATGAAAAAAAAGACACCCCCCCGGCCTTTCCTTTCCACGGGCCAGACATCGAGCCTGGCCTGCAAAAAAAAAGACCCTCCCCCGCCTGGCCTTTCCTTTCCATAGGCCAAGCATCGAGCCTGGCCCACGAAATCCCGCCCCGGCCTTTCCTTAACATGGGCCAGACATCGAGCCTGGCCTGCGAAAAAAAAAAGACTCCCCTCACCCGGCCTTTCCTTTCCACAGGCCAAGCATCGAGCCTGGCCTGCGGAAAAGAAAGACACCCCCCACCCCTAAAAATGTAAACACAAAAACACAAACCAAAAACACTCAAAAACACTCAAAATCAAAAAGACAAAAAGGAAACACAAAAACAGCCAAAAACAAACAAGAAAAAACACACAGACCCCCCCAACCCCCCCAAACTAATAAAACCAGAGAGCTTACCATGAGACGTCTTCACTCCATGACGACCGGAACTAAAATGAGAAACTAAAGAGAATACTTACCGGAAGAAGAAGCGACACCCAGAGGACAGTAGAGAAAAATTGTAGAGTACACTAAAAGCTCACCAGCCCCACCCAGAGGCCACAAGAGTAAAAACATTTAAAAATATTCAAAATAATAAGATTAATTCCCAAATTACTGAAATAAGTTATCAAATCATTCAAAAATATTCACACTAATCACAAAACATTAAAAAAAAGTTTTCACTCAAAAAACAAAACAAACATCTAAACACAGTATAGAAACATTGATTAAAAACACATATTCTTACACATTTTAAAAATAATTATCCAAGGTACAACTATTTTAAAAAAACACATAGTAACACATTATTTGGTTAAATACAATAATTATAAAAAATTATATCATCCTTTCCTCTTTTTAAAAACTAAAAACCAAAATAAAAAATAAATAAAAAATTACAGTTTATAACAGCCCATGCGTAAAAATAAAAATTAAAAAAAACACAATTAAAAACTAACCTCATTTGCATAAAAAAACCCTTCCAAAACCATTTTAAAGAGCCCGGCACTGAGAAAGCCGGCGCGCAAAAAATAAAAATAAACAACACACTGGGAGTGCAAGTTTGCCGCAGGCGGACGCAGCGCTTCAAAGCCACAAATTCACAAAACCTTTCAACACCATTTAAAATAGCCCAGCACCATTTGTTCAAGAAAAAAACCAAACCCTTCACTATCCAACACAATTTTTAAAAGCTCGGCACTGCCGGGCAAAATATGCTACTATACAATAAATAAATTATGCATTTTAAGTCTTTTTATTAAATATTAGCATATTTGTGCCCGGCCTTGCTGGGCAGTTTTTATTTGTGTGTTTTTTGGTTAGGGGTGGTTTGGGTAGAGGTGTTTTGCATTTGTGGTTTATGACTTTATTTGATTTATTTAATTTATATTTGTCTTTTTGATTTTTTTGACTGTTTTTATTCTTCCGGCCTCTAGGTGGGGCTGTTATTAAGATTATTGTGACTTTCCTTTCTCTTTGTTCAGTTTAGTTCCGGATCCCATGGAGGGGGGATGTGTTTGGTAAGTGCTCTTGATTGTTTATTCTGGTTTTTTATTTTTTTATTTTGTGGTGTTGGGGGGTTTAAGTAGAGAGTTTCTACTTAAACCCCCCCAAAGTGTTTCTTGATTGTTTATTCTGTTTTTATTTTGTTTTGATTTTGTGGTGTTGGGCTGGGGGGTTTAAGTAGAGAGTTTATACTTAAACCCTCCCAAAGTGTTTTGGCTTGTTTGTTTGTTTGTATTGTGGGTTTTAGATGTGTTTAAGTGTTTTAATTATTTCTGGTTGTTATTTTTTAAAATGTTCCTGTATTTATTTCTTTAATTTGTATTATTATTGTTTGTTGAGTTAGGTATTTTCGTGTTGTAGATAGGTGTTTTTAGTGTGCTTTTATTTTTTTTGTTAGCCTTTGGTATTTCAGGTGTTTTTTGTTGATTTTGTTTATTGTTTTGTTGTTTTGTTGTTTAATGGGTTTATTTTATTTATTTATTTATTTGTGTTTTATTAATTTTAGTGCTTTGTGTTTTGGTTAACTGTTTGGTTTTGTTGTTGTTGTGTTTTGTTGTGTGAAGAACAGCTTGTCTGTCGTTTCTTCTTTTCCCCCATTGCAGCTTCAAAATTAGGTTTCGATGCAGTGATAGGGAAAAGGAAGAGCCAGCAGTCAGCTCACTCTTTGACCGGTAATGTTCATTAGGTAGGTCGGGTGAAAAGGAGGCAGAGAAGAGCTATCTGCTTCATGACGGTTTTCTTCTCTGGGCCTCCTTTTTCCCCTGGCTTACCTAACGGGAGATTGGCAGGCAGCGATCCGTAAGGGGTGGTGCTCTTCCTTGCGGATTGCTGGCTGCTGCTTTTCTATTACCTTCACCGCTGTTTCGTGCTAGTTCTCGAAATAGCGGTGTGGGTAGTAGAAAGGCAGAATCCAGTCATTCGCCAGGGAGGGTATTTCCCCTGACGAATTGCTGCCTGCTGCTTTTTCCCCACCCCGGCTCAACTTACCTTGAGGCCGGCGGTGGTCTCGCCGTGTCTTCGGTGGGGTAGCGGGGAGGAGAGGGAGTCCCTCTTCTCCCCGTTGCTCCAGGAAAGGGCAGCGGTTGTCTCTTCGTGGTTTTTTGTGGGTTTTTGTTTGGGAGGCTGTGAGGCGCTGCGTCCGCCTGCAGCAGCCTTGCGCTCCTGTTGTGTGAGGCGTTTTTTATTTTATTTTTCATGTGCCGGCTTTTTCAGCGTTCTGCATGCTCGCACCCTTCAGCATTATTGGCTGAAGTGGTCACGGCGCGGAGGATGCTGGGACTTGAAGTTTAGTTTTTTTTCTGTGCGTTCGTGCAGCGGTTTTTTTTCTGCGGCTCGGTTTCTATTGGACACGCTGCCTTTCCCAACGTTCTCTTTGCTCTCGCCTTTCAGCCTTATTGGCTGAGGGGTGGCGCAGCACAGAGGTCATTGGGAATTGAAGTTGTTTTGTTTTGTTTGCGTTCGTTGGGCTGTTGACCCACTGCCGACTGTGGGACCCTTGCGGTGCTGTGCGGGCCGGGTAAAGGCGAGTGCAGGTGGCTCGGTACAGGACAGTATGGACGGGTGCAGGAGCCTTTGTTACATTCCAACGGTTAACGTCCTTCCTCATAGGTATAGATTTTTAGACCCATTGGCAAGTGAAACCATGGAAATGGTGTGCGTGTGACCACTATTGTAACATTAATTCAAGTCTATGGCAACCTGTCATTATTGTAAGAAACACTTCTTGTTTTTTGGATCACTGCAGTCATTTAATGTGGAATTTCAATGAAATGTGGACTCCAAGTCTGTTATAATCTTTAAAGGTGCGAGTGTACCCTGTCTTTTGATTACTTCAATTTCTACAAGATGCATTCTAATTACTGTGTGATATACCACCCAAAAATATTCACTTTTAATATCTTTGGAAAGTTCAGTTCATGGAGATGCTTTCTCCAAAAGCAAACACTCATCCCCACACCCCCATTTTAGTTTTATTTCATTTTACAAGTTTGAGGATTCACTAAGAAGCTTTGTCACATGGTAGTGTTACCCATCTCTCCTGCCAATCACCCTTTTTGGATTGAGTCTAACAGTGTAACCAAAGAGTACTTGACAGAACCCAAGAGCATCTGAGCATCCAAGAAAGATCTCCTCTCCTTTTTAGGAAAGAACTTTGCTCAGCCAGTCTCCTTTTGAGGAATGGTAAGTTTAGTGTAAGGGACCAAAGACAACGAAACAGCCGAAGGGTTGGCTTAACACAGGTTTATTGCATGATGATCCGGAGGAACATGTGGTAATGGCGGATGAGTAGCTCAATATATACAGCTGGCTATACATTTGAATGTGGCTTGTCGACAGACTATTGGTTGCTGCCTGCGTGACGTCGTAGAGGGTCACGCCCTTCTTGACCAGGTGATGAGGTGGCGGGGAATCTTACTGCGCTGCTGATCCAGGTGAATCTGAGCCATGAGAGCTGGACGCTCGCTATTGCCATCTAGTGGTCACTAGCTCGCGTCCCCTTATCAGGTTTACATTGATACAGCTGAAGGTTATAATGTTGCACACAGAAAGGTTACATTGTTAACACATGGCTAAGGTACATTGTTAAAGGCACAGCTTTACAGAACACAACATCCCTCCCCCCTAGGATGAGACGAAGTCTCTCAGCCAAGATGGCTTGTTGCATGTGCGTTTGGGCCGTGATGAGGGCTGACCCCCCCGGGGGCGCTACTGCTTCTTTGTTCCCTGGTCCCTTGTCCTGAAATGGGAGAGGGAGACTCGTTAGTGGCTTGCCGCGGTCTGGCGGCCTTAGGGGAAGGGAAGAACTCCATTGTGGGCAGACCGGGGGCAATCAGGGCTAACGAAAAACCCCTCTTCTCACTTGGACGGGTGGGGGACCACTCAGAAAAAACCCCCCGGTTCTGAAAATCAAATTCTAACTCAGTTGGGGTATCCGCATTTGTGGGGGAATTCTGCGAGATATGTATGGGGTCGGGTTCCTCCTCCTCAGAAAGATCCCCTAGGATATCTACTAGAACATCCTCCTCCCCCCTTGGTGGGGACCCGTGGCCCCCTTTCCCTCCCCCTTGGGCTGAACGGGTGGGGGAGAACCCTAACGCTGATTTTTTCTCTGTTTGGTCTGTGCCCTGCTCATCGGAGACCCTGCATCGGAGCTGGTCCGCGTGCCGCCTCCACAGGAGCCCTGTGCTGGTTTCCACGCGGTACGACACGGGGCCGGTTTGCTCCACAACTACGCCCAGTACCCAGGCTGGGCCCGTGCTGGCGTAATTCCTGCAATGCACGGGGGCGCCTACACTGAAACTCTTTGTGGCCTCTAGCCCAATGTTCCTTCCTTTGTCCTCTACCCTCGTGGGGTCTAGCCTAGTAAGGATGGTGGTCAGTTTCCTACGCATTAAGAGCTCTGCGGGGGAGTATCCTGACGCCAACGGGGTCACCCTGTACCCTAGCAGAAACTGACACACTTGTAGGTTCAGATCCCCGGGGCCCATGCGCCGCAACGCGTCCTTCGTGGTGCGGACGAGGCGCTCCACTTGACCATTGGTGGCCGGGTGAAACGGGGCGGAGGTGATATGCCGAACGGCGTTAATCTCCATGAATGCCCTAAACTCGGAGGACGTGAAACAACTAGCGTTGTCGCTAATTAATGTGTCGGGTATGCCGAACGTGGAAAAGAGCCTCCGCAAATGCTTAATGGTCTGGGCCGAGGAGGTGCTCGTGACTGGGATAACCTCCAACCACTTGGAGAAGGCGTCCACTACAAGAAGGAACAGGGTGCCTCTGAACGGGCCCGCGAAATCAACGTGCACCCGGGACCACGGCCCCTTAGCCGTGTCCCATCCCTGTGGGGAAGGCGGGCCTCCTCTGGTCTGGAGCATTGGCAACTTTCACAAGTGCCGACCATGTGCTCGATGTCGGCGTCCAGCTGGGGCCACCAGAAGTAACTCCGGGCCAGCGCCTTGGATCACACGATGCCGGGGTGGCTGACGTGCAGCAGTTTGAGCACTCGCGGCCGAAGGGAAATGGGAATCACCACCCGCTGCCCCCACAAAAGGCACCCCCTCTCTAGGGACAGCTCTAACTTTTTCCTGAAAAATGGGGCGAACTCCTCCGCTGGGGAGGACGCCGGCCACCCTTTCTGCACCCAGGAGCTAACTGCCGCTAACGTCTTGTCCTTCTCTGTCGCTTTGGCAATGTCAGGGGGCATTACGGGGGGCGAATCCACCACCTCTATCATAAGAACCTGATGGTCCCGTTCCCCCTTGCTCACCTGGCTGGGCGTCAGGGGGAGGGGAGACCTTGATAGAGCGTCCGCATGGCTGATCTCTTTCCCGGGCCGGTAGACCAACGCGTGCTGGTACGCGTTGAGAAAAATGGCCCGCCTGAGCATCCTCGGGGACAGGATCTGTGGGGTGGGCTTATCTGCGGTAAAAATGCCTAGCAGGGGCTTGTGGTCCGTTACAATGGTGAAGGGGCGGCCATACAGAAAATCGTGAAATTTTTTCGTCCCCGCAACTATTGCTAGTGCCTCCCTGTCTGTCTGTGCGTAGTTTCTCTCCGCTTGGGACAGGGACCTGGAGTAAAATGCTATCGGGGCCTCCCTTCCGTCTTCCAGCACGTGGCACAGCACCGCCCCCACCCCCACCGGGGATGCATCACAGGTCAGGACTACCGGGCGTTTGGGGTTGAAATGGGTCAGTATGGCATCGGACGCTAGGAGACTTTTTAGCTCACTAAATGTCCTTTCTTGGTCATCGCCCCACTTCCATGCCTGGTCTTTTTTTAGCAGTTTGTGTAGCGGTTCAGCCACCGCTGCCTTCTGGGGGAGGAAGGAGTGGTAAAAGTTGAGCAGCCCTAGGAACGACTGCAGCTCGGGCTTGGAGGTGGGGCGGGGGGCTTTCTTAATGGCGGCCACCTTGGATTTGGATGGTTTTATCCCCTCAGGAGTCACACAAAACCCTAGGAACTCAACCTCGATTGCGAAGAAGACGCATTTGTCCTTTCGCAGTCTCAACCTCGCTTTTTCGAACATTGTCAGGACCTTCCCCAACCTCTTGGCCAATTCGACCCGACTCCCCCCCCCCGTTATTAACACGTCATCAAAATAAGGCAACACCCCCTCCAGCCCCTTCAGGAGGCGTTTCACGAGTGACTGGAAAATTCCAGGCGCCGAATTTACGCCGAACTGGAGGCGCGTCACCTGGAACGCCCCCTTATGGGTGACTATGGTCTGCGCAGCTGCGGCAGGGGACACCGTAGGCTGCTGGTAGGCCTGTGCTAAGTCGAGCTTAGCGAAACACTTTCCCCCGTGTAACCTGGCCAGCAGATGGCTGACTACCGGCACCGGATATGCATTCGGGCGGATCGCCTTGTTGATGGTGCACTTGTAGTCGGCGCATATGCGGACCTCCCCATTGGCCTTTAGTGCGGTTACAATTGGAGTTTCCCACTCCGCAGAATCAACAGGCACAAGGATTCCCTGGCCCACCAACTTGTCCAGTTCCGCCTCTATCTTGTCCTTAAGTGCAAACGGCACCCGGCGTGGTTTAAGACGAATTGGGCGGACCTCCGGGTCCAGGTCGAATGTCACTGGGGGCCCCTTGAATTTCCCCAGTCCTTTTTTGAAAACTTCGGGGTGCGCCTCGCACACCTCCTGAATTGGATCAGTCCCAACGGCGTGCATCCCAACGGCGTGCACCCCCCCCAATAAACAAACCCAGGGGCTGGAACCATTGAGTTCCGAGGAGGCTGCAATCTCCCCCTTTAAGCACGACTAGAGGGAGAGACGCGGCGTGCTTCTTGAATTTAACCTGAAATTCTCCAACCCCCAACACTGGAATGCTGTTCCCTTGCACGTCCCGTAGTGTGGACCTCAACGCTTTGAGCTTGGGTCGCCTGTGGGGGGCAATTCTCAAAAACTCCCTCTGGGAAATGATTGAATATGAGGACCCCGAGTCAATTTCCATTCTAATGGGAACCCCTTGAAAAAGTACCTCAACAAAGTAGCGGGGGTGTCCTATGGACACGCTGAATACTGGGGCGTCGTCCTCGCTGCCGTCGGAGATGCGGCCCATGCCGTCCTGCTTCCGCGTGGCCTGAGCGCCGTCCTTGGGTCTCGTTGAGCGGTCTTGTCCCGCGGAACGGTCTGCTGAGCTTCTCCGGGTCTCGCGCCTCTTCCTGCACACCTTGGCGATGTGCCCGCGGCGGCCGCAGTTGTGGCACTCGGCCTTCCGAAACGGGCACTTTACGCGGTCGTGGGCTGCTCCACAGCCGTCGCACCGCCGGCTCTCTTTCCGGACCCTCCGGACGTCCTCGTCGTCGCTGCTCTCTGCGGACGACCTCGAAGCTCGCCGGGCCGCATGCACCGGAGTCTCTGCCTTGCTCGATTTCGGCCGCCAGTCCTGGAGTTCTTGGACCCCAGCCTTTGTAGCTTCCGCGGCCTGTGCCGCTCTGACGACCTCCTGCAACATGTGAGGCGGCTCTTGGTTCATTAATGTGCGCTGGGTTTCGGCGTCGTTCAGGCCGCACAGCACACAGTCCCGGAGGGTGATTTCGGCATTCTCCCATTTGCACGGGCCGGCCGCCAGCCGCAGGGCCGCCACGAATGCGGCGACCGTCTCCCCGGGCGCTTGGACTCGCCTCCAGAACGCACTCCGAGCGGGAAACATCGCTGTGGCAGGCCGGACGTGCTCACGCAGCATCTGCATGAGTTCCTTGGCCTTGAATTCGCTCACCCTCCTTGGTGCGATCAGGTCCACCAAGGTCCTTTTGGTTTCTTGTCCGAGCATCCTGGTGAAGATGGCCCTTTTCTTTGCCTCTTCCGTGACTTCGGACTCAATCAGTGCTGCCTGGAAGTCCATTTCGAAGATCTCCCAGTCGCCCGGTTTCCTGATTTCGAAACCGGCGCATGTCTTGGTCCCGTGGGCTGCCATGATCCCACCTTCGTCGCCAATTTAGTGTAAGGGACCAAAGACAACGTAACAGCCAAAGGGTTGGCTTAACACAGGTTTATTGCATGATGATCCGGAGGAACATGCGGTAATGGCGGATGGGTAGCTCAATATATACAGCTGGCTATACATTTGAATGTGGCTCGTCGACAGACTATTGGTTGCTGCCTGCGTGACGTCGTAGAGGGTCACGCCCTTCTTGACCAGGTGAAGAGGTGGCGGGGAATCTTCCCGCGCTGCTGATCCAGGTGAATCTGAGCCATGAGAGCTGGACGCTCGCTATTGCCATCTAGTGGTCACTAGCTCGCGTCCCCTTATCAGGTTTACATTGATACAGCTGAAGGTTATAATGTTGCACACAGAAAGGTTACATTGTTAACACATGGCTAAGGTACATTGTTAAAGGCACAGCTTTACAGAACACAACAGTAAGTCAGATTTGTGTATGGCCTAGAAGGTGAGTTTTCTGCTTACCCAAGGCAAGATGAAGCAAAGAAAGCATCTCCTCAGGAGGTCGCTTCTCAGAGTGGACCTCAGCAGTTGCACCTTCTTCCATTGTGGAAAGTTAGGTAAGAGGGCCAACAGTTAGATGTGGTGGCTCCTGCTGGATTTTCCAATATGCATGTATTTAAAATTCAGCTCAATTAAGGACTTTCACAATGCCTCTTAAAAGTAGCATTGTCTCATTCCTTCCCTACCCCCAGGCTTGTTCCTTTTAGCAACCACACATGTAAGAAAATGTTATTTGATTGTACATGTCATGTGGACATTACATGACTCTCCTGACAAGAAATCTGAATTATTTCCCTCTGATCTAAATGAAAGTGGAAGTCTGCATGCACACTCTTACAAATACAAGCTAATAGACAACACTTCACACATCTGATGAAGATTATAGCCCATTAAGTCAATAAACATATTAGGTTCACGGTGCTATAGGACTCTTATTTTTGCTACAACAGATTAACACTGCTACTGCTTTGGAAACTGAGATTCTAGTTTCCCTGTTTCAACTAGCAAGCTTTTGTGGACCCAATATATTTTGTCCATATCCAGAAATGTATAGCTTTGTGTTTTATAGGTATAGATATATTATGAAATGTGTATGTGTGTTTATGTGGCTATATTCCTCTGTTCAGTATTTTTTTTCTTGCTCCCTCAAGACTGACACACATTGATTTTATATCGATATTGATATCTATCTATCTATCGAGAGATAGTAAACCTGAGTGGTGCTCACATCAAAAGGGTGGGGTATTATTATGAAAAAACAAAGAACCTATGTGTGCCAGTCTTGAGGGAGCAAAGAAAAAATACTGGACAGAGATTATAGCTAACTCCCTTGTAAAATAATGAACCAAACCTATTTCAGAAATATCAAATAGCTTTCCAAATGCATGCAATTTCGAACTCGGTGGCACTTGGAAAATGAAGCACATAAAATTAGGAAAGGATGGAGAGCAATTTATAGAATAAATAAAATACATCCTTTACTAAGAGTTTCTTGTCTCTGTTCTATCCATTACCGGCATGATTTTATTGATAAGAGAAACCAAAGAGGTCAGGTTTGGGTACACCAATTATGCTCTGAAAAGTGTTACATCACTTTATTCAAAGATCAAACCATGGCAAGCCTTCTAGCACCGTTACATAGAACTGTCTTCTCAGTTCCTATCTTGAGGATATTGAAGGTTTCTAGGCAACTGTCCAGCTTTATGTGATCAAATCTCATTTGAGTTCAACTGTATTTCTTTAGTCAGCTCTACAAATTAGCTGACACAGAATCAGTATGATTCTCTTGTACTCCTTCCTAAAATTGTGATTCAGTGCTCCATAAATCACAGCATTCAAACAGCTGTTGAAGTATGCCATAAAGTAGCTGGCTGTGAAGAGCCATTCTGGTATAGAAGAATGCAGTGCTGGTTTTAGAGCTACCACAAAACCAATTAAGTTAAGCGGCGCCCAACAGATAGCAAAGAGTACAAAGACCATAAACATAGTCAGGAAGTTCCGGACATCATGTGGCTTTATCCGGGGTCGGATGTCCGGCTTGACTCGTCGCCGCACCTGGAGCACCAGTACCCAAATCCTCAGATAGCAGTAGCTGACAATAGTGATGGGCAGAAAAAAATGGATCACCACCACCATGATGGTATAAAGAGAGCTGACAGATTGGGCAAAAGTACATGAATATACCCGCGGGTCATACTTCAGGGAGTCCACAAAAAGATTTGGTATGATGCCCAGGAGGGTGAGGGTCCAAACTAGGCCCACATAGCAGAGGGTGTTGCTGAGGGAGAAGATTCTGTCATACTTCAAGCTATGGCAAATGTAGCAGTAGCGGTTAATGGCAATGCCCATGATGTTGAAGATGGAGCCAATGACACTCATGCCCATCAGGAATCCACTGACTTGACAGTGGAGGTAGCCCATGACCCACTCATTGTGGAAAATGGCAATCAGGGCCAATGGATAGGGGTAGAACGCCACCAGCAAATCTGCAACTGCCAAGCTGACCACGAAGGCATTTCCTAAGAATCAAATATCCAACAATTAGTCATATGAAATATAACAATTGTTTAGAAATCCTTCCCCACCCGCAAAAAACAACTACTGTTATACAACTACATATCTTGACCCTGTCTAATATAACTTGATTGCAGGCGCTGGGGCTTAATTTCATTGTGTTACACCACAGTTCATAAACTTTCATTAATTTCTCATCAGCAATGGTGGAACAGAAAGAGCTGTTCTGAAGAAAGTCGTCAAGTCAGCCTTCCACATGAGATAATAGCCCCCAAATGCTCAGAAGCCATTTCACCAAGTTGAAGGGAAAGGACAGGCAAACAGATTCCCCCCTTTCTCATGAGAAGTCTCTATGCAGCTTTAATTCAGCAACCGGTCCAGAGAGCCAAAGTTTGCAACTGTCATGCAGCATTAAGAATTTGTCCCTGAAATGTCTTGTTTTGCTTTTTTCCTGAGGCTTGTGCTATTCTCCTTAGCTGTTCCAACTCTAGTGAGGGTCATAAATGTTACAAAGAGAGAAATGTTGGACTCGCAACACCTGGTCCCGGTGGATGGGAGGCCAGGCGCCACCGCTACGTCTCCACCTTCCGAGCCCCGGAGGGCTCAAAGGATGCTGCCCCGCGCCACCCAAGGACTTAGCCCTCTTTCCCGGCCTGGCATTTGCCACAGGGAAGAGTGGAAGTGAATGCCTTCTTTTCTTTTCTTTCTTTTTATGTTGTATGCTTACTGATTTTGTATCTTTTCCCCTGCTGCTGCCTGCTTTAGGCAGCATGCCCCAATGTAAACCGCTTGGAGTCTACTTCTGGAAGAGACAAGCGGTATATAAATAAAACTTTATTATTATTATTTATTATGATACCACTCATCATTCCCAGCCCCCCCCCCTTCAGATCTCCCTCCTTAAAGCAGTTGGGTGGAAATGAATTTTCTAAGCAACAATATATTGTTGCGAGCTAGAGCTATGTTGGTGTAAAGCAAAAATATTTTAGGCTGGCTGGATCTGGAACTTGCAACTAGAGGACTGAAAAATTGTTAGAAGTGTTTACTTTGGGATTAAGAGTTTCTGCCTGGTGAGAGCATTTTAATTAATGGAGCACTACACCACCTGGGGGAATGAAGTCATCTGAAGCTTCTGAACATGGTTTATTGTGCCATCTGAACATAATAAGCTACAGTTTATACAACTACAAATTATCTTCAATCTAGGTTTTGAAACTAGAATTTATTGTTATGCATATCTAGAGTGAAGGAATTTAAGGGGGGGGGGAGGGAATAAACTTTTTAAAAACAAAGCAAAACATGAAATAGAATCCTAACTTCCCTGCTTTGGCTATGCATCAATAGCACTTCTCTGAGGCAGGCGATGATAACAAATGTGACATCTCAGATGATTTTGAACCATCAGCCCTCATAGCAGGCTGTGGTTGAGGAGATAAGATTCGACACCTGGGAGAGCACGTTTCCCCACTCTGATTTGTGTGGGGGGACGGATGGACGTGCAGTGCTGGATGAATTGGCATCAGGGGCCCAGATTCAGCCCTTGGGACCATAGTTTGGGCACCACTGCTCAAGAGCCACAACTTCCCACATTAAGAGCCTCTCTGCTTGTGAGGAAGCAAAAACACTACAGCATTTTAAGGACTGACTGCTATACAGTATTTTTAATGTGATCAGCCCACTTCGTTCATGCTCTGCTTGCTTGTGGTGGTGGTGAATGAATAGGCGCAGCTCACAGTCAGCAGCTTAATGAGAGAAGACCCGGCAGCCAAGAGGCTGTGCTTGTGGTCTTGCTGGAATTGGGGGGGGTGGGGGGGGGGGTCAGAGAGAGAAACTGGAGACTGGATCCCTGTCTGGTGTTGGAGAGAGGCCAAGGTGTGCGTCCTCCAAGGCTGGCAGCCACGCCATTACCTGCTTTCCTCAGCGTCTTGTTCTTGTAGACGGAGAGGATCACCAGGAGGTTGCCCAGGATGTCCACGGCGATGGTGACGATGAGGACGAGCGCCAAGAGGGTCATTGCCCACAGGGGGTAGAAGAAACCCCCACCTCGTCGTCGTCCTCCTCCTTCCCGCCAATCCACAGACCGGTTCACCCGCAGCAGCAGCAGCAACCCTTCCCCTGCTTCCATGCTCACTTTCTCTCTCGCCCACGGCCCCTTGAGGCAGCAGCGGGAGCGTCAAAAGGCGCGCCTGAGGCAAGCGGAGCCGACCCACCCGCCACGCGTGAGCGACCCAAGGCGCCGGCTGGAGTTGGCCAAGAAGTTGGCCGCCTCCTCCTCCTGCTGCTGCTGCTGCGGGCTCTTGCGCGTCGTCGTCCTCAGCAGCAGCAGCAGCAGCAGCGAGAAAAGGGGCCACGGGAGGCTTCCCCCTAAGACCGATGGCGGGCGCCGGGTTGGGGGGGGGGGAGAGGGGACGGCGGCCAAGCGCCTCCACCTCTTTGGGGCCCTCGCGGTGCCCTGACCAGAAAGGGGGGGGGGCGAGCGCGAAGGGGGGACTCGACAGAAAGTCCGGACCGTGTGTGTGTGTGTGTGTGGGGGGGGGGGGACATGGCCGTCTCCCGCCCTGCCCCTCCTCAGGAGGACCGGCGGGTGAGGAGCAGCTCTCCTCCCCGTGCTCACTTTTCCCGTTCCTCAGCGCGGTCGTCAAGAAGGGGGGAGAGAGAGAGTGAGTGAGTGAGTGAGTGTGTGTGTGTGTGTTTTGGGTGGCTTTGTCGGGGCTGAGGGAGCCCCCCCTCCCCCGCCCACCCCTTGGCCAGGCGCTTGGCGTGTGGGACGAACTCTTCTCTCTCTCGCCCCACCCCCTTGGCTCCCAAACCCGCGCCGGAGAGACCCGCGCGTTGCAGCGGCGACCCGCGAGGCGCGCTGGCAGCTTCCCGCGGGTATTTTATAGCCTGCTCTCTCGCACCTGTTGCCGCCGCTCCTCAGACCCTGCCCAGCCCAGCCCAGGCCAGCCCAGCTTCCGATTAACTCCTCCCAGTGCCCGGCCCAGCCCGAGGAGGGAGGAAGAGAAAGGCTAGGCAGGCTCTCGGGAGAGAACGAAGCGCTCCTGAGGAATGGTTTCCCCGTTCACCTTACGTATTGCTATCTGCGGTGGCTTCGCGGTTAAGAACGCTGAGCTTGATGACTGGGAGGTCGGCACGTCAGCAGTTCGAGACCGCCCAGTGCTGCACGCCGGAGTGAGCTCCCGTCTCTGCCCCCAGTTCCTGCCACAACCTAACAGTTGGAGAGTCAGTGCAAGATACCAGTGGTGTGGTACACCTCTCTTCAAGACAGTGGTGGGCTTCAGCAGGTTCGCCCCAGTTCGTCAGAACCTGTAGCAGAAATACCGCCCATCCAAGTTTTGAAATAAAGTACAGTAAAATATTCGACTTACATAATGATTTTGTGCTAAAACCATGTCCCAATTTACACGATTTCCTATGGGTTTGCTTTGAGTTACATAAAGATTCTTTTTCCTATGGGTTTGCTTCGAGTTACGTTAAAAAAAATTCCTATGGGTTTGCTTCGAGTTACATAAAAATTTCATTTTTTCTATGGGTTTGCTTCAAGTTATGTAAAAATAATTTTTCATATGGGTTTGCTTCGACTTATATAAAAAAGCCTACGGAATGGATTTTCCCCAGTAAGTAGGGGTTTTACTGTAGTCCTACCTAATTTGGGTGCAACTCAGGGCTTTTCCCCTGGCCACGTCCACCATACCACACCCACAGAGTAGGTAGTAAAAAAGTTTGAATCCCACCACTGCTTAAAGAGCATAATGTGTTCCATGGGACTGCTCTTTAAGCGAGTTGCTCTTTAAGGGAAACACTTGGAAAAAGCGCTGCTGTTGCCATGGTAAGTGATCGATCATGACTTCTGTCAGGGGGATTGCAAACCCCAATTTAGTTGATAAGCTACTTTTTGGTTGTTTTACGAGGCGACCATCCGGAGACAATGCTGCTCTTTAAGCGATTTAGTCTCTATGTGAGGTGCTCTTTATGCAAGGTTATTCTGAGTGGTACCTCATAAAATGATTTTAATCTGTTCCATGGGGCTCATTGTTGTATGAAACAATTGCTTTACGATGCATGCATAATATAGCGATGTTCCCTATGGAATGCATCACACAATGATTTTTTTCTAAGTGGTTTTTCCCATTGAAAAATTGTACTGTACAATTTTTTCCATAGGGAAAATTGTTATGCGGGACACCATTCCCCCCCCCCCAAAAACACCTAACTGTTATGCGATTTTGTTGCTATATGGGATGATTGTTGTATGAGGTTCCACTGTATCTCTAAAATCCTGATGCTCCCTCACCCTGTGACATATAATTCTTATTATTAAAAAAGTGAACTATTCATGTGGAGGAAGCCTAAAAAGCCATTAACTTGGCCTAAACAAAAATCCAATTGCCCTCTCCAAATCAAATTGCCCCCTATGAGGTGAGCACCCCACATTGGGAATCACCACTATGAGCACCAAACCGTAGAGTCGGATATGACTGGCTTTCAAGCAAGGGTGAGCTTTACCTTTACTATGTATTACCAGGGTTTCTTTGGGCTGATTTTAGAGGTCTGCCTTTTCGGCAAGATGAGCTGGTGTCATCTGAACATTAAAGGAGGTCGTGACTTGACTTGAAAGTTGGATCATCTAGGAACCTCCACTTTGGCACATCCCATGTGGACCTGAGGCTTCTTTGGCAAAAATGTTTTCCAGACACCTCTTCTGCAGCTGTGATCGATTTGTGGAGCTCTTTGTGGTGTAAAAGATTTCTGGCTACCTTCCTGTTGTGTTCTGTTGGTTTTATTGTACACACGGATTACAATGTATCTGAGCCAATGTAACCTTGCCTATAGCAACAATGTAACCTTCAGCTGTATCATATAAACCCTGTAATAGGACGCGAGCTAATGACCACCAGCTGGCAGCAGCGAGCGTCCAAGCTCTCTTGGTCCAAACTCATCAAAGGCAACAGCGCGGGAAGTTTTCCCGCCACCACCTACACCTGGACAAGAAGGGCGTGACCTGCAATGACGTCACGCAGACAGTAGCCAATGGGCTACCATGGCACCACGTTCAAATGTGTTACTGCTGTATATAAAGAGCTATCGATCCGCCATTACCTCATGTTCCCTCTGTCCACGATGCAATAAACCTGAGTTAACCCAGCCCGAGGCTGTGTCCTGTGTCTTGGTTTGCATACACCAAATTGGCGACGAAGGTGGGATGATGGATCCCCACGGAACAGCCAGGGCACAGAGCGGTTTCAACATCACCAAACCGCAAGACTGGGAGCTGCTTGAGATGGATTTCCAGGCGGCCCTGGTGGAACTCAGAGTCAAAGGAGAAGACGAGGAGAGGAAGAGGGCCATCCTCACCAGAATGCTCGGGATGGAAACCAAGCGGACGCTGGTGGGCATAATCGCTCCGAAGAAGGTGAGCGACTTTAAGGCGAGCGACATCATGAAACTGCTGCGAGAGCGGTTCTGCCCCTCGAGGGCAATGTTTCCCGCTCGGAGCGCGTTTTGGAGGCGAGTCCAAGCGCCGGATGAGTCGGTTGAGGCATTCGTGGCCGCCATGAGGATAGCCGCCGCCCCCTGTAAATGGGGCGATATCCTGGAGTTGGTCCTCAGGGACGGCGTGTTGTGTGGCCTGAAAGACAAGGAGGTACAGCGCAGTTTGATGAATAAGGAGCCGCCACCCACGCTGGCAGAGGTCATTGAGGCCGCGGAAGCCGCAGAGTCCACGAATGCCGGAGTGGACGAGATGCACCAGTGGCGTGAGTGGCGTCCTAGAGCCGGCAAGGCGGAAAATTCGGTGCACGGAAAGACCGGACAGTCGGTGCACGCGACTCGACGGGCCTCAAAGTCGTCTACGGAAGGCAGCGACGGCGAGGAGGTCCAGAAGGTCCGGAAGGGCGGTCGACGCTGCGAGGGTTGCGGAGCGGCCCACGAGCGCGCGAGATGCCCGTTCAGGAAGGCCGAGTGTTACACCTGCGGCCGTCGGGGGCACATCGCCAAAGCGTGCAGAAAGCGGAAAGAGGGCCGGAGGCAGTCACAAGACCGCGCGGCCAGACCGGACCGTCCAGCGAGGCCCAAAGATGGCGCCCAGACCACGAGGAAGCAGGACGGCGTGGGCCGCGTCTCGGACGGCAGCGAGGACGACGCCTCAGTGTTCAGCGTGTCCGCGGGACAGTCCCATTACTTCGTTGAGGTATTAGTACAAGGGGCCCCTATTAAGATGGAAATTGACTCGGGGTCCTCCTATTCCATAATTCCCCAGAAAGAGTTCCTGAAAACCCACCCCCACGTGCGGCCCAAGCTTAAAGCGTTGAGGTCCACACTACGGGACGTACAGGGAAACAGCATTCCGGTGTTGGGGGTCGGGAAATTTCGGGTCAATTTTAAGAGACATTCTGCGGAACTGCCCCTAGTTGTCCTCAAAGGGGGAAGCTGTAGCCTCCTAGGGACACAGTGGTTTCAGCCCTTAGGTTTGTTCATAGGGGGGGTGCATACCGTGGGGGGGGACCCAATACAAGCGGTTTGCGATGCGCATCCCGCCGTTTTTGAGAAAGGACTCGGAAAGTTCAAGGGACCCCCTGTAGCTTTCGACATAGACCCGGAGGTCCGCCCGATAAGACTCAAACCACGCAGGGTGCCGTTCGCACTCAAGGACAAGATAGAGGCGGAACTGGACAAACTGGTGGGCCAGGGGATTCTTATTCCTGTTGATTCCGCGGAGTGGGAAACTCCAATTGTAACGGCTCTAAAGGCTAACGGGGAGGTGCGCATTTGCGCTGATTATAAGTGTACAATTAACAAGGCGATCCGCCCTAATGCATACCCGGTGCCAGTGATCAGCCACCTTTTGGCCAGGCTAAATGGGGGAAAGTGTTTCGCTAAACTCGATTTGGCACAAGCCTATCAGCAACTCCCTGTGACCCCCGCCACGGCCGCGGCACAAACAATAGTTACACATAAGGGAGCGTTCCAGGTGTCGCGGTTACAGTTCGGCGTGAACTCGGCACCCGGCCTTTTTCAGTCGCTCGTGGAACGCCTCCTAAAGGGGCTGGAGGGGGTGTTGCCTTATTTTGATGACGTGTTGATAACAGGGGGGAGTGAGGCTGAACTGGCAAAACGGTTGGACAAGGTACTGACCGTGTTCGAGAAAGCGGGGCTGAGATTGAGGTTTTAGACGCACCCCCAATAGTACCAGCCGACATTGCTAGGGCGACAGGCAAGGACAGGACGCTGGAAAAAGTTAGTTCATGGGTGCAGAAGGGGTGGCCGGCTTCGTCCCCGAGTACAGAGTTCGACCCATTCTTTAGGAAAAGGCTAGAGTTGTCCCTAGAGAGGGGGTGCCTTCTGTGGGGCCAACGGGTGGTGGTCCCTGCGCCCCTGCGGACGAGGGTGCTCGAACTGCTGCACGTCAGCCACCCGGGCATTGTTCGCTCAAAGGCGCTAGCCCGGAGTTACTTCTGGTGGCCACAGCTGGACGCGGACATTGAGCACATGGTCAGCACTTGCGAGGCTTGCCAGGAATCCCGACCTGAGGCGGCCCGTCTCCCGCATAGGGAGTGGGACACAGCAAGGGGGCCGTGGTCCAGAGTGCACGTGGATTTCGCTGGCCCGTTCCGAGGAACCATGTTTCTCCTGGTGGTAGATGCGTTCTCCAAGTGGCTGGAGGTTATCCCAGTAAAGAGCACGTCCTCCGCCGCGACGATTAGCCGGCTAAGGAGAGTCTTTTCCACGTTCGGTTTACCCGACACTTTAGTCAGCGATAACGCTAGTTGTTTCACCTCCGCTGAGTTCGGAGCCTTCATGGAGGCAAACGCCATTCGGCATGTCACATCCGCACCGTTTCACCCGGCCACGAATGGCCAAGTGGAACGACTAGTGCGTACAACAAAGGACGCGCTGCGGCGCATGGGCCCGGGGGACCTGAATCACCAGGTATGCCAGTTCCTTTTAGCGTATAGGGTAACCCCTTTAGCGTCAGGCTACTCGCCGGCGGAGCTCTTGATGCGGCGAAAACTGACCACGATCCTGTCCAGGCTAGACCCGACGAGGGTCGAGGATAAAGGGAAAAACATAGGGTTGGCAGTCTCGAAAGGTTTCGCCGCCGGGGACCCTGTTCACTGCAGGAACTATTCCAGCGCAGGGCCGGCCTGGGTACCAGGGAAGGTTGTAGAACAGACGGGGCCAGTATCGTACCGGGTCGAGACTAACACCGGCCTCCTCTGGAGGAGGCACGCAGACCAACTGAGGCACCGAGTGAGTGGGCCAGTCAATGGAGCTCAGCAACAGGATTCAGCGTTAGGGTTCTCCCCCACCCGCTTAACCCAAGGGGGAGACAGCAATGGACGACAGTCCCAAGCAAGGGGGGAAGGAAGCAGAAGCAGCGGCCCCGACTCATATCCTTTTGATAGCAGTGGCCCCGACTCATATCCTTTTGATACGCCAGTTCTATCAGGGGCCGGGGAAGGGGGAGAGGAGTTCGCGCCCGCTGCCCCCGATAGTAATTTTGAGTTTGATTTTGCGAGCCGGGGGGGTTTTCAGGAGTGTTCCCCCACCCGTCCAAGCGAGAAGAGGGGTTTTTCGTTAGCCCCCAGTGCCCCCGGTTCCTCCCTAAGAAAGAACACACCTCCCAACAACGCCGCGGAGCCGCGGAAAGGCACTAACGAGTCTCCCTCTCATATTACAGGACAGGAAACCAGGGGACAAAGAGAAGGTAGCAAACCCGGGGAGAGGCAGCCCGCATCGAGACCCCAGCGTGTTCGAAATAAGCCATCTTGGCTGAGAGACTTTGTCTCCTAAGGGGGGGGAGTGTGTTTAAGTGTGGGCTCGAGACTTTGTCTCGTCCTAGGGGGGAGGGGTGTTGTGTTCTGTTGGTTTTATTGTACACACGGATTACAATGTATCTGAGCCAATGTAACCTTGCCTATAGCAACAATGTAACCTTCAGCTGTATCATATAAACCCTGTAATAGGACGCGAGCTAATGACCACCAGCTGGCAGCAGCGAGCGTCCAAGCTCTCTTGGTCCAAACTCATCAAAGGCAACAGCGCGGGAAGTTTTCCCGCCACCACCTACACCTGGACAAGAAGGGCGTGACCTGCAATGACGTCACGCAGACAGTAGCCAATGGGCTACCATGGTACCACGTTCAAATGTATTACTGCTGTATATAAAGAGCTATCGATCCGCCATTACCTCATGTTCCCTCTGTCCACGATGCAATAAACCTGAGTTAACCCAGCCCGAGGCTGTGTCCTGTGTCTTGGTTTGCATACACCAAACTTCCAATATTTAATTTACACTTGTGCCTCTCTCCCCTGCCCAAAGATGCTCAACACAGTTAACGTTATAAATTTACAGATTAAAATCAAAACCCAATATTCTGTCTGCTATTCGGAGAACATCAGACAGGGAAAATAATCTAGCCTTCAGCAGGCAGTTTCAAGTTAGGTGGGTGGGTGGGTATTCATTTTCTGTTCTTACATAGCTTTAATTCCAGAAGCATTGCCCTATTTGTGATGGGGAAGAAAGAGAAAGACTAATTTTTCTTCTTTTTCTTCCAACACGGTGCAAAATACATTTTTATTCTCTCTGGGCATCAAGGATAGGATTATAATTTTTTAAAAAAAAAACCATATAAAAATGAATACAGAGAGTGAAGGTGTTTTTTTTTCTACAGTCACACTGCACTTGAGATGAGGAATTCCAAATTCATCCTTTCAACCCAGTGTAATCTCTGACACGAAATTATGATTATTCAGTGGAAAGAAAGCTGTTGCCTTGCTGAGAGGACAAACAGACTCTTGCAACCAGACATTCCAGAACTTGAGAAAGCTTTGCTTTATGGATGTGGAATTAGTATAGAGTATGTCTAGTTCTGGACTCATTTTCTGCTATTCAATGTCCCATTGTATTTGTCTCATCAGCTGAAGAGTTTCCTGCTGACCAACTTGGACCAAGTGGGTTCTTTCCCTTGATGTCTTTATGCTTCTACTTCAGTTTTTCCTTCACCCAATGAAAGTTCTGAGCAGAAGTGGATATTTGTGAGACGCTAAGACAGGGCCGGGACCACGGTGGCTTAGTGGTTAAGATGCTGAGCTTGACAACCAGAAGGTCAGCAGGTCAGCAGTTTAAAACCTGAGAGTGGAGTGACAGAATGAGCTCCTGCCATCTGTCCCAGCTCCTGCCATCCTAACAGTTCAAAAGCAAGAAATTATAAATAGGTACTGCCTTGGCAAGAAAGGTAACAGTGTTCTGTGTGCTTTGGCATCTAGTCATGCATGCCACATGACCATGGAAGCAGATGCAGGCAGTGCTGGCTCTTTGGCTGGTAATGGAGATGAGCAAGGGAGACTTTTACTAAGACAGGGACACCAGGGAGGTGGAGTAGTAGGGGTGATGGACTGCCACTTGAAAGATCTGGCTTCAGTTTCATATTGAGCCATGAAACTTTACCAGGGCTATTCATCCTCTCTCAGCCTGATCTGCATCACAGAATTATGGTGAAGATAAAAAGGAGCAGAGGTGAAATTGTGTACATCGCCTTGCTCTCATTGAGGGAAAGATCGAATGTTGTACACATAACCGGTACAGGTCTTTTAAAACACTGTTATACTGGGCATGCTGTGTGAATTGCTGTGAATCTCTGGAGGTGGGGGAGGGGCTCTGGGAAAACAACTGAGGAAAACAGAAATGATCAAAAGTGATTTTTGAAGTGGTGCCAGATTTGAATGAGTCAGGCACCATGTGTGATGATGACGATGCAGGCTGTACAGGATGTGAGAGAGTACCTTTCAGAAAGGAACGGTTTTGTTGCAAGAAGCATCACTGGGTGGAAGTTAACACATCACACACACTTTCCCCCTTACACCCTGGTGTGCTGTAAATGTGTTTCAAGGAATGGGCTTATTCTGTCAAAAAGCCTAGTTGCCATTGAAAAGGCTACTTACAATAGTTTGTTGTTCCGATTATGTTGTTTACTTTTACCTCATCACAGCCTGCTGGCTTAACATATGGGAAAATAAATTGTTCTTTTAAAGTTGCTCTTTCATGGAGGCCCCTGACTTCTCTGACCTACTGCCTTGAATGTGAGGAATGTGTTTTTCTCTTTTAAGGAGGAAGAGCCGCCTTTTAAAAATGGATCAGTGTTAACCACCTCCAGTGTACAAACATGTGTAAGTTGGTCCCAGGTGGCACAGGTAAGTTGTGGAAATGAGGTCAGTCCCAAACAATCCTGTCCTTTCCCTCATAGGAAGGTCCTCCTATGCGCTTAGGGTATGCACTGAAAAATAATCCCATACCCATTTCTTACATAGGTGATGTTCTTTATTGTGAAATTATCCAATGTGCAATAAAATTATCTATGTTGGATGCCCTTGTTGGAAATGCAGCAGAGAATCAGATTGGGTCCCTATTTCCGCACAAGACATATGCATGTCTAAACCCCTCTCCAAGCTAAGGGAGGTCCCTATAGTGGGACACCATTTCCTTATTGTTAGCATTGGATCTGCCGGGTCTTTGTGGGAAGTTCCAGAAGCCTGGCATCTTTCAACCAGGATCTTCTGGTTTAACAGGAGTTTTCATCAACATATTTTTTTAGTCCTGTTCCCTGTATTTGTATCCTTTTGTGTTGCTCTTAAAGAAATCTTGCTCAGCACCAAAATGACACTTCTGGTTGGCAACATGAGAGTTCAAAAAACTACTGCAAATGACTACCTGGAGTGTCCACAGTTGAAGTCCAGCAACAAAATGGGGCCACACCTTGGCCACTAGAAGGGAGGCGAGCGGTGAATTTTGTTCAGGTGGTGTGCTTTATCTGAATTTTACTCTCTTCCTCCTCTCAAAGATCATAGTGGCATTGGTGGTAGCTGTCCCAAAGTGGATTTGTGAAGCAGAGGGAAAGGGCACAGGGAATAAGGGCACCAATAGAGATGTACCTGTGGCCATGCACTTAGAGCCCAATTCAAAAGATTGAGCAGAAGAATTGCCAGTTCACTTTTGAAGAGCTTGTTGGATGGGACTGGAAGACTTCTAAGAAATAGAAGCAAGCATTGCCTTGCTACACCACTGATACTGACTGAGACCATGAGTGAAGCCTTATTTATCCCTCACAGCATAAAGAGCATCTTTTTTCCATTTGGAGGGGAACTCCTTATATCAGCAGATCAAACAGTGATGTGCACTGTAGACTGTTTCTCTCTCTCTCTTCTCTATTTCTTTTCTTTGAACGTGTGGACTTGTTGGTGGACCTCATTAGGGAAGACTGAAGGATCTGCCTTCTCTGGTGTGAGCTGTAATTTTCCCAGTTATACCTAGAGATACCTTCTGACTGCCAGTAAGTTTCATTGATTTCAGTAAAATTATTATTAATTATCATTGTTAATGAGATTCTTCTATTTTTCTTCTGATTAAACCCTGGACTGCCAAAATGAAGCCACTTTCTTCAGTTTGTTGTTGCCCAAACCTAAGTCCTCATCAGTGCATTTTCTGGCAGCAATCAGCAGTCCGGTAAATGAGCTGGATTCGGTTATCTCTCCACATTCACACCGTGTGCTGTTGTCCACCAGCAGTCCCCACTTGAGCATGTTGGTCTTGCATTTAGGGACTCCAACCCTCAGCCTATTCAGGATCCTCCAAGTGACATAGGGGAGGTTGAGAACCTCTATCTTCCTTCAATGCTGTTCCTTGTCCAGTGATCTCCTTCCTCTATCTTCTAATTTGGTTTTGCTCTAGCGTACCCTTAAATATGTTTATTCTTGCCATAAAGCTCTTCCTGGATCTGAGCCACCAGACTTGCAGCTCATATCCATTCAGAGGGTGTCCAGGGCACCGTTCTCTGCTTAGTTCTGCCAGCATCCACTGCTACTTCTCTCCTGATATTAGGTGGAGTGATAACAACAAGAGGGTATATTTTCTCAAATGGTGTAGGTTTGAGGCATCCTGTCACTATACACATGGCTTCATTAACAACAATGTCAACTTCTTTTGCATGTGTGGATGCACTCCATACTGGTGCAGCATACTCTTACCATGGCAGTTCTTACCATCCTTGATGTTTCCTTATCGATAGGAAGAAGAATGGGACCTAAAGCATCTGTCAGACAACTGCTACTATGGGACATGTGGTTGACATAGCCACTTTGTGGTTGAGATGGCCACTTTGATGTCCTGAGAAATTCCTGACAAGGTAGTATCAGCACAAACATTGGGAGATTCAAACCCAATTGAGTAATGAGGATTCTTTGTCACATGAACTGAGGGTAGGATCTTTCTTTCTTTTGTTCATGTCAGAAACACTGCTGTCCAATTAATAAATATATCAGATACAGTGATACCTCATACAACGTCCAAACCTGGTCCCACAAGTTTGGACTTTATATGGATTTGGACTTTGTATGAGGCATGCAAAATCCTAGCCGCGATGCCTCATATAACGTCCAAATCCTTGCCGCGATACCTCGTACAACGTCGTTTCCATACAGATACATTGTACTGTAACAGCACAGACTTCAGGGCAAAGTCAAGGAAACAGACAGGAAACTGTCAGAACTTTAAGAAATCATTATCTAAAGGCTAAATACATTACAAAAACATGTCAAACAACCCTGATTTTAGGGGGCAAACCATACAACAAGTTTTTAACTTTTGAAAACTTTATGAAGTGCAGGTTTAAAAGTTAACATGTCCCATCATACAGCACAGTGTTAATCTGCAGCCATTCGGCCCATCATCCATTTTGTACAATCTACTGTAAACAATTACTGGATGGAAGCAAGGACAAAATCAATGCCAACATGTCCCATCATGCAGCACAGTGTTAATCATCCACACAGCAGTAAACACCAAACAATTGCCCACCCCACCAAACAGTGCCCCCCCAAAGGCCAATATAAGAAAAATTATGGAGCATGCAATCTGTTTTTAAAAACTACAGCAGCAAACACCAAACAATTGCCCACCCCACCAAAAATTTGCCCTCCCCCATCCACCTCCCCACCCCAAGCCAATCGGAAACAGAAAACCTCATTTACCTATCTTTCCACTGTGCCAAAGAATTGCTGAATAACCTGAAGAATGCTGGGAAAAAAACCCCCAGAAATGCTTCCAAAAATTCTGACAAAAAAAATAAAGAAATTTCCAAAATTGTGCTCAAAACCACTCCTAAACACTCTTCGCCTCATGCAAAACCTACAAGAGCAATGCACACATGTGTACTGCCTTTTATACTGCCCAGGCACAATGCAACCTGGTAAAAACCCCAATGCCTCATACAAAGTCGCAGCAACTTTGTGTGAGGCAACTTTTTTCAAGGAATTAGGTGATGTATGAATTCGATGTTATACGAAGCGGACTTTGTATGAGATATTACTGTATTTTTCTCTCCTAATAATGGACATCAAGAAGATTTAGGGCAGCTAACATAAAGTTTTCCATGGTACATGTTGAGGGGTATGGTTTCCCCATGCCCATCGGGCATGGAAACGGCTCTTGCAGAGGCCGCTTCGGGAGGACGCTCCTTGAGCCGCGGGCTCTGCGGGCAGACAAATTAAGGGGGGTGAATAAAATATAGGGTTTGATTCACCCAATTACATGACCTGACCGACGATTCTGCAAGGTAGGCTAATCACTAACTCCAGTGACTGATCAGGTAAACACTCATCTCCTGGCCGAGGAAAATCCCCGGTGCAAACAGTGCAGATGTTTGCCCCTGGCTAAGCCCTAAAACAATGGCCTTCCTCGTCCCGTGTTTGTCCGAAATAATTAACTTCCCCTTTGAGAGGTTTCCCAATTAACCTGAGTAAACAAGGTGATGTGATTGACTTTCGGGTGATGGTTTTTTCTACCTGCCTTCTGATCTATATAAGGTGTATGTATTTTCCCAATAAACCACTGATCTGATCTCGCTCCTGTTGCCTCGTGTTGTCATTGATCAGTCTCCTCCGGGATCCAACGCCGCCCTAGCGGCCAGACATCGCTACAGCTGGTGACCCCGACGTGATTTACTCGTGAGTAAAGGACCCCGGAGAGGTCTACTCGTGAGTAGCGATCCCCACGGTCCGGTTCTACGCTTGAACCGCGACCCGCCAGCCCGGAGGATAGCGCGGTGCTCTGGTCGGCAGCCAGCCGGACAGAGAACGGCCCGCCGCGAGGCATTCCCGAGAGACATTCCTACCGCTTCCTCCCTGCTTTCGAGAGGTTTGCCATAGAGGGAAACGCGTTCCGCTCAGGGCAGCTGTGAGCCCCTGACATCGCAGAGGCCGATAGAAGGGCCCGTGGCAGAAGGTCCACGCTCCGAGGTCTACCCCAGACACCCAACGCCCGAACCTGTTGCCTGCAAAGACGCGTCGACACATCCTGCGGAGGATTCTTCCGGAGACCCAATCGCAGGTAATATGGGGACTTGTTCTCATAGACCAAGTCCGTCCGCTAGCCAAAGAACTCGGGAAGAGGAGTTCAGAATCCTGGCCAGGGTTTTTAAGTTACGTTTTCACAGCAGGGAACTAGCGAGACTTTTGGCGTACCTCAGGGAACACTGCCTACTTTACCCAGAAGTAGGTACGTTAACCCTGAAGCTCTGGGATCAGATAGGAGACTGCATTCAGCAAACCCCGAAAGCTCCAGGAGGGATAGTCCGCACATGGAGGAAGTGTAGGAGACTCTTAGAGTAGATCGAGCCAGTCTGGGTAGAGGCCAAAGAACCCCCGTTAGTTGAGCCATCAGGCAAGCCAGTCGAGCCGACTGCGCCCACGGCGCTCTATCCGTCAATTAGCTATCGGCAGAGTAGCGCAGGGAGCGTTCCCGCGGTGACAGCTGCAGACGTCACCGAAGGAACGCAAGGAATGAGAGGCGCTGGCACTTCTCTGACAGCCCCAGGCTCCCTAGTCGTGAAGAGTGCCCTTCAGCGCACAGCTGAGATAGAACTCAAGAAGGGGGAATTGTCAGTTGAACAGCTAGCTGAACTCAGACAGATTTGCCCCATCCGCTTGGAGATGGACGCGCTCACGGGCGCACAGCAGGTAGTACACTCCCCAGTCCCGTACAAGCTCCTCATGGCTTTACGGAAAGCAATTTCCGAGACAGGGCTCCAAAGTCGTTTTACGAGGGGCACGCTTCAGCAAGTGTGCGAAACCACCATGTGGATTCCTCACGATTGGAAAGCCGTCATGAGGATGATGCTTACCCCCAGCCAGTACATGATTTGGGACAGCGAGTTCCGCCTAGAGGCGCAAGCTCGGGCTGCCAGGATGGGAGGCGCGGTAATCCCTGACCAGTTGTATGGTTCAGGTGCCTTTGAGCCCATCAACGCTCAAATCAACTTGCCTCTCGCCACCCTAGAGATGTCAGCCGAAGCAGCCTATAGGGCATACTTCAAGGTCCCAGCGTCTGGCAAAACGGCCAAGAACTACACCGCTATTAAGCAAGGAGCCCAAGAGCCCTACATGGACTTCATCAATCGCCTGGAGGAAGCAATTAGCAGGCAGATTGACAATGAGCAGGCCCAACAAGAGCTCATGATTAAGTTAGCCAAGGACAACGCCAACTTGGACTGCCGTAAAGTCTTGCAGTCCCTGGGCAATCGCCCTGACTTGACCTTAACGGACATGATCCGAGCATGCTCCAACGTTGGCACAGACTCCTACAAGATGGGTCTGCTAGCGGCAGCGGTGCAGGGCGGAAGAAGACCTAATGGCAAGAGCAAAGGGGCATGTCACACTTGTGGCAAGGTCGGTCACTTCGCTAGGGAGTGCCGATCCAAGGGGGGCGGACAAAAGTCCGGCCGTCCCAAGGCTCCGAACACCCCCTGCCCGAAGTGCAAGAAAGGCTACCATTGGGCCAGGTATTGTCCGAGTTCGGGAAACCGGAATCCGGGCACGTCTCTGGCCCCAGTCCAAACAGAGGCTTCCTTCACCCAGAACCAGCACTCCCCAGACTTAGACTAGATTCCAGGCACATTCCAGGCACTGCGAGGGCACAGGCCCGCCCCAAGGGCAGCACAGGGCTAGAATTGACTTGCCAGGTGGACGTTACATGCGATCTGCCAGGCACAGTCTATCTAGTCGACACCCAATACATGGGACCCCTGCCCAGAGGCTTCATAGGTCTAGTTTTGCCCCGTAGTGTAGCTGGAGCACGCGGAATTTTTATAATTCCAGGAGTCATTGACTCGAATTTTTCAGGCATTCTCCAGGTCCAGCTTTGGACACACCTGCCCCAAACTATCCACAAGGGAGACACGTTAGCGCAACTGATCATGGTTCCTTGTCACTCGCCAGCAGGCAGCCAGGGAAGGCTCAGGGACAGCTCAGAGTCCGGTTCAGCAGACCGCTCGAGCGCGAGTGAGGCAGTGCAAGGATACCAGGTCTTAGCGACAGTGGAGACCAACATTGAGTGGAAGCAGCGCCCCGTTATCGAGGTATTTTTGAACAAAAGGGTGTTCTCAGGGTTACTCGATACCGGAGCGGATGTGACAGTGATAAGCAGGAGCCAGTGGCCAAAAGAGTGGGCCATTGAGCCGGTCTCCGATGTGTGGGGGGTAGGAGGCATTCAGGAAGCGTTTAGGAGCCGAGAGTGGGTAGAAGTCACAATCCCAAGGGCTGACGGCACAGCGGTAATTCGGCCGCACATTCTTGACGTGCACGTCAATCTTTGGGGGCGAGACATTCTGCAGCAGTACGGTGCTACGCTTACCTTCGGGTAATGGCGTTGCCACTTAAATGGCTCACCGACACTCCGGTCTGGGTAGAACAATGGCCGGTAGTGGGAGAGAAATTAGTTGCCCTCAAGCAGCTAGTTAAGGAACAGCTAGACGCAGGACACATAGAACGGTCCACTAGTCCCTGGAATTTGCCAATTTTTGTTATTAAGAAGAAGTCGGGGAAGTGGTGACTCCTCCACGATCTCAGAGAGATCAATAAATGTATTCAGCCGATGGGTCCGCTTCAGTGCGGCATCCCAAATCCTAACATGATTCCCGAGGGGTGGGAGATTCTAGTCGTAGATCTCAAGGATTGCTTTTATACAATCCCCTTAGACCCCAGGGACCGGGAAAGGTTCGCCTTTACGGTGCCGGTCGTGAACCACAGTGAGCCCACGCAGCGCTACGCGTGGAAATTCTTGCCACAGGGCATGCTCAATTCGCCCACCCTGTGCCAAATTTATGTTCACGACGCACTGGCAAAGTTCCGAAGCCTTTACCCTAAAGCTATTGTTTGTCACTTCATGGACGACATTTTAGTAGCGTTGCCGCAGCTTGGCAGCGAAATGTTTTCTGACCTCCAGGCCAGCCTGGGGGACAAAGGCTTACTCATTGCCCCGGAAAAGGTGCAGAGAACCGAGCCCTTCTCATACTTGGGCCACCGGCTTCTCCACTCTTTTGCGGCACCAGTTCTGCCTCAGATAAATTTACGAGACTCAGTCACCCTTGTAGAGTTGCAGCAAGTTTTGGGAAACATCAATTGGGCCAGACCGTATTTTCGTCTAGATACGGATCTTCTAAAACCGCTCTTCTCGCTGCTAACCTTGGGTAAGCAGCCGGCAGACCAGATAAAAATCTCTCGAGACGCGCACTTGGCGCTCGAGAAGGTGAACCAAGTTCTCAGCCAGAGGTGGGTGGATAGGATCGCCCAGGGGCCATATGCCCCGATCCTGAATTTGTACGTCGTACGGTCAGGATCCATGTTCACTGGGGACTCAGAGAAGGGAGCGAAAATTGTGGAGTGGGTATACTTGCCTAACACCTCTTCTCGGAACATTGTTCCGCCCCAAGAACTGGTCTCCGCGGTGATCTACCGTGGCAGGCTGAGAGCAAGGGACATTTCGGGGCACAATTTAGCTAAGATCACAGTCCCGTTCACCAAGGAACAAATTCATCAGTTGATGCAGCTAGGTGACTCGCTTCCGATAGCTTTGGAAGGATTCACTGGAAGCTTGGCATACCATTTGCCCAAAGACCCCAGACTTGTCTCACTCCAGACAGGAACAGTCAGTTTGTTCGAATTGCTCTCGCTGGTCCCGCTTCAGGGGGCCAAAACAGTCTTTACCGATGGGGGACGCACATATGGTGTCCTGACTTGGCAGGAGGGCGAAGCTTGGCACACGCTGCTAACTCTTCCACAGAAGTCCGCGCAGCGGGCGGAGTTAGCGGCCGTGAACCTTGCCTTGCGCACCTTCGCCAAGGAACGTTTAAACATCATTACTGACAGTCTATACGTTAGGAATTTACTCCACAGTCTACCGGGAGCTTACATCACTCCCGCGATAGACAAGAACTTGCTTAGCCTGTTTCTCACCGCTCAATTTCACTTGCGGAACCGCACGGAGCCGCTCTATATTGCCCACATCCGAAGTCACCAAGACCTACCGGGTCCGATTTCCGCGGGCAATAGCAGAGCGGACGCGGCGGCAAAGGAAATTCAGCAACGTTCAGTTTTGGGAGTTTTTACTACTCCAATTCAAAGTCATGCCTTTTTCCACCAAAATGCCAAGGCACTTGCCAGACAGTTCAATCTGCCGCTCTCTCAAGCCCAAGGCATAGTCCGCTCTTGTCAGCATTGTGCAGGAGCACCGGGGGGGCCCTCGTGGGGGGTCAACCCACGAGGGACCGAGGCTAATCAGGTATGGCAGATGGACGTCACGCATGTGCCGCAGTTCGGCAGATGGCAATACATGCATGTCTGCATTGACACTTTTTCTCAGTTCGTTTGGGCGACGGCGCAGAAGGGGGAGGCTGCTTCCCACGTGGAGCAGCACCTCCTTTCCTGCATTGCGGCAATGGGCAAGCCGCGGCACGTGAAGACAGACAACGCGCCGGCCTACAGTTCCAGGCAGTTGGCCGCCTTCATGGCTACATGGGACATCAAGCACACATTTGGAATTCCCTACAATCCGCAAGGGCAAGCGATTGTAGAGCGGGTCAATCGGACGCTAAAGTCCTATATTGAAAAACAAACAGAAAGGGGGGAGCCACCAGCCCTCCCCAAATCACAGGGAGAAGCACAGTTCTGCCTGAATAAAGTATTGTTCACATACAATCACCTCAATGTTTTTTCGGATTGTACGCTGCAGGAGAAGCATTTCCGCCGTTCGGAAGCTCTCCCGCGACCTATGGTCCGGTACCGAGTGCCACCAGACCCTTCCTGGAGGGGCCCGGTGCCGCTCATAACCTGGGGAAGAGGGTATGCTGCAGTTATGTCTCCTACAGGTGTCGTTTGGATCCCAGCTCGGTGCGTCAAGCCTCATTTGGAACCACATGGCGTGGACCCAGACCGACCCGAGTCCGATCCCGGAGATGGAGGACCTCACGCTGACCGACAGGACCCGCCGGAGGAGACGGCCACCGACGGCGTCGAAGATCACCTGGGGGATGGTCAAGGCGCTTTGCAGTAAGGCTGAGGACGCCCTCCAGCGCGAGGAGAGGGAGCCAACACCGGAGAACCTCGTAGCAGCAGTCCTTGCCCAGATTCATGCCAACTCCGTGGCGATCACCGTCATCCTGACCCTCACCCTGCTTTTGGGGGGAGGCGTCCAGGCCGCCTCACTGGAGGCCAGCGATCTCATGCCAGGCGGAGACCTCTCTGCCCGGATGCAGTACAACATTTGGGAAAGGTTGGCTACCCTTGTCAACCAGTCCGATTTTTGCCTCAGGCAGGACGTTGGCTCTGCCTCAATCCTCAGCACCTGCCTTGTCCCGGTGTGCCATTCTCCAGGCGCACACCCCCGGGACGGGGACTGGCTGGTGAGGAGACTCTTCAGCCCATACATCCCATCAGCTTCCTCGGAATATGCTCGTTGGGAGATGCGGCTAACCATGACCTTGCCGGCTGATGCAGCCACTCTCCACACTCCTCGAGTGGCGGTCAGCCCGAACTCTACCTGCGGCCGGATACACGGTTGCTCCGGACCCGGCCGAGCCCGGCGCCGTTGCCTCGATGTGGGCAGCGGCAATTGGACTTGCAATGACCCAGTGTCACTTGGCTCAAAGTATGCACACATCACCCTACCATCTGGATGGTTCTTCACTTGTAACCAGTACACGTTTAACTATATTCCTGCCAATATTACAGACTCTATATGTTGTATCAGTCGCTTAACTCTGTTGCTTCCTACCAAGGATATGATTGCCCCTAGCACTGACGTTCCCAATGTTTCTAATGTATCCCATGTTCCCTCACTCATAAGGCACACTCGCACCACCATGTTAGACAGCTCCTGTGAAAGCAGCTTTAGAGTAATGAGACCTGCCGAATACCTCTCCTTGGCAGTCAGCATCTTTGGCGTGCCCGGCTTAGCCGTCGGCAACGCAAAGAGGATCGGTCGCTTGGCTTGTGGCTTAGCAAAGGCCATCAACCATACCTCCTCAGCGATAGCGCTCCTCAATCAGGAGCAGGCGGAACTTCGCCATGCCATTCTCGATAATCGGGCGGCTATCGACTACCTCTTATTGTTGCACCACTTGGGCTGCGAGTCTTTTCATGGTATGTGCTGCTTTAATCTTACGGACAACTCTCGTAAGATTCAAAGCCAGATCACAGATCTCCACACCATAGTAGCAGGCATCACAGAAGGCTCTGCATGGGGGGCTTGGTGGAGCTCTCTGTGGAAATGGATGTGGTCGTGGATCCCCTGGGGGTGGCTTCAGACGGTGATCAAGGTGGTGGGGGGGGTAGTCATACTAGGCATTGCAGTTTGCTGTTTTGCTCAATGTATTCCCCCGCTGATCTCGAAGTGTCACCGCAGAAGGAGATCCCGTGACGTCATTCCCGACCAACAGCTGATGCCGCTCCTACGCAAGATCGCCGGTCAGGTTCTTAAATAAAACAGAAAGGGGAAATATGGTTTCCCCATGCCCATCGGGCATGGAAACGGCTCTTGCAGGGGCCGCTTCGGGAGGACGCTCCTTGAGCCGCGGGCTCTGCGGGCAGACAAATTAAGGGGGGTGAATAAAATATAGGGTTTGATTCACCCAATTACATGACCTGACCGACGATTCTGCAAGGTAGGCTAATCACTAACTCCAGTGACTGATCAGGTAAACACTCATCTCCTGGCCGAGGAAAATCCCCGGTGCAAACAGTGCAGATGTTTGCCCCTGGCTAAGCCCTAAAACAATGGCCTTCCTCGTCCCGTGTTTGTCCGAAATAATTAACTTCCCCTTTGAGAGGTTTCCCAATTAACCTGAGTAAACAAGGTGATGTGATTGACTTTCGGGTGATGGTTTTTTCTACCTGCCTTCTGATCTATATAAGGTGTATGTATTTTCCCAATAAACCACTGATCTGATCTCGCTCCTGTTGCCTCGTGTTGTCATTGATCAGTCTCCTCCGGGATCCAACGCCGCCCTAGCGGCCAGACATCGCTACAGCGGGGCATAGACAGAGGGGTGAAGTTGCCCGTTCTTCTCCATTCTCATAAAGAAGAGGGGCCTTAGGAGGTAAAGGGGGTACATGGGGGAGAGTCACGAGATCTCATAACCACACAATCCCTCCACCATTTTCTGCCATGGTCACGTTCCCTTCCACTGTGGGAGTTAAAAGTAGATAGTGGGCAGAAGATTTTATTTTACATAGCTGTCGTTTTGGCCCTTAAAATTGTGTTGTTACAACCCCACTCATTCCATAGTTGGGGAAAACCTTTCAGAGATGCATTATTTGCTGTGACTAATTAAATAAATGCCACTAAGCTGATTCCAGCAAGGTGAAAACCGTTTGAGGCTAAGAAAGAAGTAATATTTTAATTTCAAAAAGTTCTTATTTATTAGATATCGAAAACTGTATTAATGTTGCTTGTAGTGAGTGAGTCATACATACATAAGGTCATCAAATATTACTTCTTTTTTTGCCTCAAACGGTTTTCACCTTGCTGCTATTTTACACCATTTGCCCCCTTTGCTTTCTACTAAGCTGATTCCAGGCATATCAGAAAGTTAAAAAATAAAATAAAATAAAAATAAAATAAAAATACATGAACAAAAGAAAGAAAGATCCTTTAAAGACTAACTGCTATATTTTTAATGTGAGCTTTCATGGAGCAAGTCTACTTCATCAGACAATAAGTTGATTCCAGTTCGTGGTCATCCTCACAGAGTTTTCCTAGGCATAGAGTTCTCTAGAAGTGGTTTCTAAGAGTCCCTTCTTCTGGTGACACTTTAAGATCATACAGCTTGCCCCAGGTCACAAAGGTGGCACAGACTCCAGGGGATCTCAGCTGATCCCTCCTCTGAGAGGCATAGTGGATACAGTATTTGAATCCCCAGCCCTTGGCTATCCAGTCTGGCAGTCCAACCTTCTCCGCTATTTGCAGAATTGTTGTAGCCCCTTGGGCCTGCAGCCATTAAGTGGGAGGAGGGAGAAATAAATGCACTTTGGATACAAGTACAAGTCCCTGCTACAAATTCAGATGCTAAAGGAAATCCAAAAATCCATTTTATAGATACCATAGGACTATTGTTTGGCAATTTCCTACAGTCCATATTAGTCAACAAATGGTTCTATAGCAGCATGTCTAGGTAAGATGCATCAGCATTAAATCCTGATTAAAATATTGCTTTGCTTGTAAGTAGCAAGATGTTGGCTGAAGTGGACATGATCTTGCTTATCTCACCATTCCAAACTAAATGTAATAAGCTTTAGTCATGGCAGTAGATTGCTGGCAGTGCCACGCAAATTGTAACATCTTTATTTTCATATCATTAGATCATCTCATGCAGGAAAAAAATGATGTGATATCTGAAAGGAGAAATATATGTTTCACATTGGCTGCTTCTCACATTGCAGTAAGCATACATGCAAAGCTATTATGCTCATGCTGGAAAATAATGTAACGCACACAATATAAATACTCTGAAATGCTTTTTCATAAAACAAAAAGTGCTTTTGTATCCTTAGCCTGAATGCTAATTTGTTAGGAGGGGAAAAGCTACTGATATTCTCTCTTGTATCATACCTGGTGGGATGCTGTCATCTAAAATCAATTATCCAAACCCCAGCTATTTTAAAAAGGATTTTGGCTATAATAACAGAAGCACAAGGGAAAATGATCCCCACTCATAAGCAGCTGTCCATACGTTGAGTCAATGTGGAGACATATTTACAAACTGAATCTGGGTCCTATTGAACTAACTGGGCAGACAAATTCTTTTATGTGAATGGAGATGTGTCAATAGATTCATTGTTATGGCTGATCAGTTCAGTTCATTTATAGCTGGATTAGCATAATTGTCTTTCTAATGAGCTGATACCACCACAGAACATAGGGACATCCTTGGGTTTCTAAACAAAATGTGACAACCAACTCCTCCTGCCTTTATTTTGAGGTAAGTAGGCTTCCACATGAAGATTTTCGAACAAGCTGAACACCAAGGCCACAGCTGATCCTGGGCTGCGTCTCCCAGCCTGAGGGAAGGTAAAAGCCACCAGCCCCTGGCCTGTCGAGAACACCAAGGCCACAGCTGATCCTGGGCTGCTTCTCCCAGCCTAAGGGAAGGTAAAAGCCACCAGCCCATGGCCTGTCGAGAACACCAAGGCCACAGCTGATCCTGGGCTGCTTCTCCCAGCCTGAGGGAAGGTAAAAGCCACCAGCCCCTGGCCTGTCGAGAACACCAAGGCCACAGCTGATCCTGGGCTGCTTCTCCCAGCCTAAGGGAAGGTAAAAGCCACCAGCCCATGGCCTGTCGAGAACACCAAGGCCACAGCTGACCCTGGGCTGCTTCTCCCAGCCTGAGGGAAGGTAAAAGCCACCAGCCCCTGGCCTGTCGAGAACACCAAGGCCACAGCTGATCCTGGGCTGCTTCTCCCAGCCTAAGGGAAGGTAAAAGCCACCAGCCCATGGCCTGTCGAGAACACCAAGGCCACAGCTGATCCTGGGCTGCCTCTCCCAGCCTGAGGGAAGGTAAAAGCGACCAGCCCCTGGCCTGCCGAGAACACCAAGGCCACAGCTGATCCTGAGCTGCTTCTCCCAGCCTGAGGGAAGGTAAAAGAGACCAGCCCCTGGCCTGCCAAGAACACCGCCTTTGGGAGGGAGACTGGCGAGAACACCTGAGGCAGGGCGGCTTCTGGACTCCTGGTTGGGCTCCAAGGCCACCTCCACCACCTCCACTGCCTCCACCGCCGCTTAGCCGGTTTCATCTTCGGGAGTGGAGGCCATTGAGAACATTGGATGTTTGTCTTCCGTCCCATGGCTGGTTTCGGAGAGGGGATATTTTTCCCGGCTGTGTGGGTGTGGTGCAGCAGCTACAAGGAGGACCTTGTGCTGCCAGGACCGGGGGCGGGGAGGAGAACATCGGCTGCACCTGGGGTCGCTTGTGGCCCCAAAGATGGCATCCCCGCCAGGACTGGGGTGGGGAGGAGGGTGTTGCTTATACCTGGGGTCGCTTGCGGCCACAAAAGCAGCGCCCTCCGCCATCCCAGCAGCCATGTGCCTTGCGCTGCCAGAACTGGAGCGGGGAGGAGAACATTGGCCGTACCTGGGGTTGCTTGCAGCCTCAAAAGTGGCACCCCTCGCCATCCCTGCAGCATCACGCCTCGTGCCGCGTGGACCGGGGTGGGGAGAACTATGGCCGCACCTGGGGTTGCTTGGCGGCCTTAGGGGCGGCGCCCCCCCTCCCCGTCACCCCCGCGGCCTTACAGCACTTGGACCAGGGCCAGGAGGAGGAGACTCCCATCACTGGAGTTCTGTTAGGGGGGTGGAGGGAGTGAGAGGGTATGTTTTAAGTGGGTTAGGGAGGGAGGGAGGGGGAGTTGGCCTTGCCAGGCAGGAAGAGAGGGCAACACTCCATCTGGGTTAATGGTGGAGGTTCCATGGGCTCATTTAGAAGTTGTGATGGGCATGGGGCGTTATAGCGGGAACTGTGGGGTGGGCTGCACTCGGGGAACGTGGGACCGATGCTTAGTATCTGTCCCACATTCTGGCCCCCTGGTTTCACCTCTAGGTCCTGAGCAGCTGATCCAGGGTGACCCGCCCTTAGGCTGCTGCTGATGAATGCCAGGTCGGTCTGTAATAAAGCTCCCCTAATACAAGACTCTATTTTGGGGGAGCGGGCCGACCTGGCATGCATCACTGAGACCTGGCTGAGACCTGAGGATGGGGTGCCTCTATCAGAGATGTGTCCGGCCGGGTTTGGTGTTTGGCACCAGCCTAGGGATGTGGGTAAGGGCGGTGGTGTTGCCATTATAGCCAGGGAGTCATTGGGAGTCGCCAGGGCCACTGATCCACAAATTTCGGGTTGTGAGGCCCTGCTCCTGCGGTTGGGCCCTAACGGTCAGTTGGGGGTCCTACTCCTGTACCTGCCTCCTTGCAGGGTAAGGGACTCCCTGCCTGGGCTCCTTGAAGCCATCTCGGCGTTGGCTTTGGAGTTCCCTAGACTGATGGTTTTGGGGGACTTCAATTTGCCTTCGCTGGGGTCTGGTTCCGAGGTGGCACAGGAGTTCATGGCTTCCATGGCAGCTATGGACCTGGCTCAGGTAATTCAGGGCCCGACCAGGGGCAGTGGCCACACGCCAGATTTAGTCTTTTTGTCGGGGCAGTGGCAGAGTGATCTGAGTTTACAGAAGCTAGACATAACACCTGTGCCATGGTCAGATCACTATCTGGTGGCTCTAGACTTTCTGGGGGCGACACTTCATCGTAAGGAGGCAGGGTCGATTAAAGTGGCCCGCCCCCAGCAACTGATGGATCCGGATGGATTCCAGAGGGAACTGGAGGAATTTCCTCTGGATCGGCAACACGATTCACCTGAGGCACTTGTTGACCTGTGGTGTGGGTCGACGACATCTGCCTTGGATGTAATCGCTCCACTACGGCCTCTCAGAGCCCGTGGAGCTAGGTCATCCCCGTGGTTCACTGAAGAACTACGGGAGCTCAAACGGGCAAAGAGACGCCTTGAGCACCCCTGGGTGAAGACCCAGAATGATTCCGATTGGACACTAGCTAGAGCCGCTATTAGGGCCTACCTAGTGGCGATGGGGGTGGTGAGGAGACAGTACTTCACCTCCCTTATTGCCTCCGCTGATAATCGCCCAGCCACCCTGTTTCGGGTGACCAGGTCCCTCCTGGGTAGGGCGGGGCCTATGCCTGGTTGGCAGGGATCGGCTGAGGACTTTGCTGACCATCTGGTGGAGAAAATCGATCGGATTCGCTCGGGGTTCAAACTTGGCGTGGGCGGGGAGGGTCCGGGGGGAGCCAGTGCGCAGTCTTGCGGTGTTACCTGGGATCGGTTTGATCCAGTTGCCCCAGATGAAGTGGACAGGCTCCTTGCGGTGGTCCGTGCCACTAATTGTCCATTGGATCCCTGTCCCGCCTGGCTGGTAAAAGCCTCTAAGATGGTGACAGGTGGCAGGGTCGGGGCTATAATTAACGCGTCTTTTTGAGAGGGGATGTTTCCTGCACTGCTGAAACATGCTCTTGTGCGCCCCCTCCTGAAGAAGCCATCCCTCGATCCAGCAATCCTAACCAACTACAGACCTGTCTCCAACCTTCCTTTTTTGGGGAAGGTTCTGGAGAAGGCAGTGGCACGTCAGCTGCAGGGGGTACTGGATGAAGCGGAATATCTGGACTCATTCCAGTCAGGATTCAGACCTGGATATGGTACTGAGATTGCATTAGTCGCGCTGATGGATGATCTCTGGCGAGAGCGGGATGGCGGTCATCCGTCCGTCCTTGCTCTTCTTGACCTCTCAGCGGCCTTTGATACCATTGACCACGGTATCCTTCTGGAACGGCTCCGAGGATTGCGGATCCAGGGCACGGTGTGGTCCTGGTTTTCCTCATTTCTGAGGGGCCGGACCCAGTCGGTGTGGTTGGAGAGTGAGAGGTCGAGTCCTAGGCCCCTAAAATATGGGGTGCCTTAGGGCTCGGTACTCTCTCCTCTCCTATTTAGCATCTACATGAAGCCTCTGGGTGAGATCATCCGTTCCCACGGGGTGCGGTACCACCAGTACACGGATGACACACAGTTGTACATCTCGGCCCGTGATGCAGTCAAAGTCCTTTCCAGCTGTCTGGAGACTGTTGGGGTCTGGATGGGGGCAAATGGGCTACAGCTGAATCCTAGCAAGACTGAGTGGCTATGGATAGGGGGTCCTGCGTTATCCCGGGAGCTACCTTCTTTGGTTTTGGATGGGGCTGTTTTGCCCCAGACCAACCTGGTGCGCAACTTGGGGGTCCTCCTGGATTCGCGGCTGCTGCTAGAAGAACAGGTGGCGGCTGTGGCCAGGAGGGCCTTCGCCCAACTTCGGGTGATTCGCCAGTTGCGCACACTCCTGGACCGGGACTCTTTGCTCATGGTCACTCACGCTCTGGTGACCTCCAGACTAGACTGCTGTAATGCGCTCTACATGGGGCTGCCCTTGATGACCATTCGGTGGCTGCAGCTGGTCCAGAATGCCGCGGCCCGGGTGGTGATGGGGTGTGGATGTTATGCCCATGCCTCACCACTGCTTCGGGGGCTGCACTGGTTACCAGTTTGTCTCCGGGTGCAATTCAAGGTGCTGGTTTTGACCTTTAAAGCCCTACATGGTAGTGGGCCAGGGTATCTTAGAGACCGCATCGCCCTAAGGACGTCTGTCCGTCCAACCAGAGCAGACCGGAGGGGCTTTCTAATTGTGCCATCAGCCAGGGGGGCTCGCCTCTCTGGCACAAGGAGGAGGGCCTTCTCTGTGTCCGCACCGGCCCTTTGGAACCTCCTGCCTGTGGAACTGCGTCTCCAGACGGAGTTGTTGCCCTTTAGGAAGGAACTAAAGACCTGGCTGGCGGGCCAAGTTTGGGGTGTGGGTGGGGATGGGGGTACTGTTGGGTGGCTGGTATAGAGAAGTGTGCCTTCCCCCAAGGTCCCTTCGGTTCGTGCGCACCCTTTAGGGGTGGTTTTTTTAACTTTTAACTTTGTTTTATCATGTGTCTTTTATGTATTTACTGTCTGCTATGTAAACCGCCCTGAGTTGGGTTGTACCTGAGTGGGCAGTATATAAGCGTGAAAAAATAAATAAATAAATAATCTGCAAATAAAACATTTCAAAAACTTTTTAAAATTGCTTTAATAAACAAATGTCAATAATAAACTCTCACGGGTGTATTGTGCATTAAAAGTACAGGCCAGCCTTGTATTAATTAATCCCATTTTGCACACCTCATTTTGATTCTTTTCTCTTTTTTTGTCCATAAATGAACACTCTCTCACACATTCTTACACACAAACATGCGCAAACATGTGCATATTTCCCCGACTTTCTACTGGATGTATAATTAGGTGGCGTGGTCCACGAAATGTGTTTAGAATGATAACAAATGGAATCAACACTCTTCTCATTATTTCTTCAGGCAGGAAGATCAAGGTACATGTCCTCTACCTAATCATGGGGATCATGAAACAACCAATTGTGTCTCTCAGCTGCTATTCACGAACACCTCGATTTGATTAGCCAAGAGCCTTTTCCTTTCTTTTTTCCTTCCTTCCTTCCTTCCCTTATTCTTTCCTTAACAGAGTGTATGCACCTTGGAGGTAACAGCTGGTGCCTGGGGTCAAACACCTTTTGTGTTCTTCCTTCACCGCTCATTGCTGTTCATTGCCCTTCGCTGCCAGTGACCTGCACCCATTTATGTCATAAGGGGATGTGACCCTTCCCTTTATTTTGCCTCCATGTTCATCTGGCCCTTTTTATTCATCTGGCCCTTTTTATTTCCTTGAGGAAAACAGGCCAAATGCCAAACAAGTATAATCAAACAGAACATCTTTCTTTAGGAAAGGAGCAGGAGGGCACAGAGCTGCATGGTAGCTTGTCTCAACCCTCCCCCTCATAGCCATCCAAATTCACTTTGACAACTTCAGCCCAATGGAAACCACTCAGTTAAAGGCACCACTGACAGAGGCCTGGCTGTCAGGTACAGCAAGTAACCATTCAATCAAAATTGCTGCTGCATTTTGCAACTGACAACCACAAATGCCTGCTGTTCCTTAGTTGGAAAAAGCTCTTTCAGTGTAGCACCTGTTGGTGAATGGATCCATGCCAAGAGCAGGTAATGCAGCTCTCTATCCATGGAACAATAGGCATCGTTTTTTAAAAAAACAACCGCTGCTGCCAGAGACCAATTAGTCAAAGTTCTTTTACATTTCTGGAAGGGTTTCTCTCTGTTCTCTCCCTCCATTCGATCCAATCCAGAGCAGCAATCTCATCCAACACAAAAGTAGAAGCACTAGCACTAGTGTTCAGTAACATGGTGTGTGGAGATGCCATTGTTAAGAATGCAACAGGAAGCCACGGATTCAAAGAAATGGATGCTAAAAATGATGCCTCTCCTTTCACTTCATGCAATGTAAATTCGATACAGACAGCCCTTTGTCATTGCAAGCAAGGGTTCCATGATTAAAACATCACCTCTTCGCAACTCCCATAGTCACTCTCCACCATGTCAGAGCCCTCGTAATTAGGAGGCAGTGCCGGCTGAGTCCTGACGTTGGAGGTGGAGCTCCCCTCGCAGTCCGCATAGGAGGGCTGGGCCACACTCAGCCGCATGCTTACCCTCTTGTACCCACTGTCTGGATGGAATGACAGTCCTTCATTTTCTCCGAGCTGGGAAGGGTAGTAGCTGATGGCAGTGTATTCGTTCTGACACTGGGAAGCAGACAAGTCAGCAGAGCCAGGGGGTAAGAAGTCTTCTAGATTCTGGTTGCTGTAACGGGGTGGGATAGGGGCTCGCTTATTCCTTTGGTCAAGGGGGAATGGAAAGCCACCATAAAGACCACCTGGATCCGGGTCCAAGAATGGAGAAGGCTCATGGCCTGGAGAAGGTGGAAGAGGGCCTTCAATTATTTCATATTGATGGTAGTCTTGCGTATCTGCTGGCTGGTATCTTGGTGGCCAGTATGTTGTCTCTTCTGGGTACACTGAAATGAAATCAGACATGGATTAATACCTCCCAAGAAAAGGCTTCTTGCAATACCTCAGCTGTTATCTCATTGGCTGAACTCCAGTAATAAGTCACAATAAAATGGCCGAGGATTTGGTGAGTCAACGCTTATGTAAGTTTCATAGATTGAGTGGGCCTACTTTAACCATGACTTATTATTGCAGTTCAGTCATTATGTTTCAGGACATATCGCACACCATCCTGAAACAGCAATACCATCTGATCCCCTACCAAGGTCTGCATGTAGAATTATACCTGTCAACCATCCCGATTTGGCTGGGAACACCCCGTAATTTGACGTCGATTGATGTCATAACCCGCCCCGTGCTGCCAAAACCCCGTAATTTGGCAGCGGGGAAAAATGTTTTTTGCGCATGCGCGGAAGCACTATGCCGCTTGTGCAGCCCCTATGCGGCGTAGTGCTTCCGTGCATGTATGAAAGGGTTTTACCTCTTCCACGCATGCGCGGAAGTGCTACGACGCTTGTGCAGCCCCTACACAAGCAGTGTAGCACTTCGCACATGCATGAAAGGGTTTTACCTCTTCCACGGATGCGTGGAAGTGCTACGCCACTTTCGTAGGGGCTGCGCAAGCGGCGTAGCGCTTCCGCGCATGGAAGGGGTAAAACCCTTCCACGCATGCGTGGAAAGCGACCTGCGCACAAGCGATGTGCGCAGGTCCCGTTTATCCGGAGCCGCGGGTTGACAGGTATGCATAGAATCAGGTAAATACTTAAATATCTTTGCAATATTATCCAATATAGGGTAAAAGCAGTTGCAGGGATGGATTATGAAGAGTGAATATGGTACATTGCACCCACTGGACTAAAACATAGGAGACTGGGATTTGAATGAAACTCACTGGGTGACATGGGCATTCAGTATTTATTCAATTGGATTTCTCTCACAGGATTGTGGTGAGCATAAAGTAGGGAGGAGGAGAGCCAGGTACACCATCATAAGTTTGTTGGAAGAAAACCCGGATATAAGTGTAATAAGTAATTAATAAATCATGCAGTCACATTATCCTGTGATCAAAGACGCACAATTCCGCTTCCAAACAAGATTATCTTTTTGTCTCTAAACTTCATACCCTTGCTCATTCTCTTATGTTGTGATAAAGATGGAGTCGGACATTTCCCCTTCTCTACTGAGCTGCTATCCTATTACTATCTCCTTTTATATGAAGTTTATATCAATCACATTAGGTTACAGGCATTTGAGAGTTGCAGCTGGTCTGTATGACCTCCAAGTGAGAAGACATAGAGATTTTGACCCAGAGGCATGGTTAAAAATCATGATACAGTATTTGCATATTATAAGATAGAAGACTGCTTGGCTTGCCCATGACTCTGTCTGTGTAATTAACTGATGTATTACCAACCCTGGATTTAACATTAGAGCAAGTGCTAAAGCTGATAATTACAAGGATGGGGTTAAACGCAAGAGCAATCAAGAGAGGTTAAAGGAAGAAACCATTATATTTGGACTGAAATGTTAAATAGGTCTAAATTAGCCATTTTCTTTCTAAGCACAGCTGCTCTGAGTTGATCTCATGGCACATTTTATCCCTTTATCTTTTCAATCTGTACACAGAATATATGATAAGGAAAGTCAGAGATGATTCAGATGGAGAGTCAAAATTGGTGGAAGAAACATCAGTAATTTAAGATCCATAGTTGACACTATCTTACAGGCAGAGAACAGCAATGACCTGAATTGACTTCTAGTGAAAATGAAAGTGCCAAAACAGGACTGCCTTTGAACTTTGAGACAAAAATCATGACTACAGAAGTACACAACTTCATTATGTTGACTATGAAGAAATTGAAATTGTGAAAGAATTTTGTATACTTTGGTTCAATCATAAATCCAAATGGAGACTGCAGACAAGAAATTGGATGGAGACTCAGAAGGGCAGCAATGAAGGGATTAAAAAGGATCAAGTGTAAGGATGTGTCACTGGAGTCCAAGACAAAGATAAGCTATGCTCCTGAATTCTGGGTCACCATGCAGGTGTAAGAGCTGGTCAGTAAAGAAAGCTAGGGAAAATGGGTTTGTTTGAAATATGGTGCTGAAGGAGAGCTCTGTAAATATCATAGACTGCTAGAGGTGCAAACAAGCGGGTCCTGGAGCAAATCAATCCTGAATTGTCTCTGGACACAAAAGTGATGAAGCTAGGCTGTCCTACTTTGGGAACATCATGAGAAGGCAAGGCTTTCTGGAAGAGACAATGATGCAAGGAAAGGTTGAAGGCAGCAGGAAAAGAGGAAGACCAAATGCAAGATGGATTGATTCCCTAAAGGAATCCACAGGCTTGAGTTGCAAGAGCTGAGCAGGTCTGCTGCATAGTTTGGTTGCTGTGAGTTAGGGATGACTAGACAGCATGTAACAACAACAATTTGGATGCAATTTGAAAATAATTTCAATCAAATAAATGTAATGGCATCCCCCCCCAAATTATTGCCAAGCTGCCCTTTTTTAAAGGAAGAAATTCAGTCAAATATCACAGAAACAGAAAGAAAGTACTGTGTATCAAGAACAAATGTCTGTAATGATATGCTGAAGCCATCCATAGTGGGAGAACACCGATCTACCACTGTTTAATTATGAATAGCTTCAGCATGTCATACAAGTCAACTTCTTAAAAGTAACCTTCTAGAGACTCTGGACAATAAAGATATATTTCATGGCCAGACAAAAACTAACCCAAGCTGATTTGGGCCATTTGTGGACTAACCATGACTAGATGAATAGCCAGGATTAAGTTGGGTTGTTCCATTGGCTGAAACCAAGAGAGGGATGAGTCTCCTTCCCATGGCACACTCTTACCCTCATGCACCCTGAATATTTGCTCCAGAGGATGAAGAAACCTTTAGGCTTTTGGGTGGTGCAGGTGTATGCAAGGAGCAGCAAAGGGAATTAAAATCCCACAGTTTTACTGAGCATCACTTCATGTGACAGTGGATCAACTAACTCAGGTTACTCAACAGCAGAGGCCATCAACGACACAGCCACATATGAAGAGAGCCAGAATCCTTTTGAGACTGTTACAGTATGTGGACAGTCCCACTAGAGGAGTAACGGGATGGTGCCATTTGCATGACTCTTGGTGTTGCGCAAGCAGTGCCTCCCACTGAGAACAGGTCAGTGCTTGTTAGCCAAAGGGCTAACTGCCTGTGTGACACTTCAGTTTGCTTGAATGTGGCCCTGGCTGAGGATTCAAGAGAACAGAATGGAACTGTGGAGTAGAAATGGATAAACATCTGCATTCGCTCTTCTTGTCTTGTTCCTAAACTACTAGTCTGTTCCTCTCAATATAGATCTTTATTCAGGCTTGCAGGATCTTTTCAGATGAGGAAACCCCCAACAACAAACAATGTGGGCTGAGGGATACTTCATCTACTTTGGTGACACAGCCACATTTTACAACTTTTCATCTGGGGGAGATGAGAAAACCACTGTGAGAGGAGAGGAAAACATAGCAAGCAGGTACATATATTTGTTTCTTCACCCTGAAAACAAGTTTCCTGAAACGGTGTAACTGCTTATATTGGGGTGGTCAGGATTGTGATTGTTTATATTAAATACTACCATGTCATGTAGAGGCTCATGATGCCTCCATAAGTATAATCCAGATTAGTAGAATGATGCACTGAATAGGAAAGGGAAAAAGGGAAACAGCACTCCCACAATGATAAAATACTATGCTTTGAATGCTGGGAAACTGAACATTTTTTTAACAAAATGACAGTTGTAAGAAGGAAAAAAGCCTAGATAAGAATATAAGAAACTGAGGATGTCAAGAGATCTCTGATGGATCAGAACAAAGACTATGTAGACAGATACTCTCCTTCCTACATTGGGCATTCAAATGCCTTTGGCCTCACCACCTCTTCACAATTTAATGATGCATTAATAGAAGAATGTATGTATGTATGTATGTATGTATGTATGTATGTATGTATGTATGTATGTATGTATGTATGTATGTATGTATGTATGTATGTATGTATGTATGTATGTATGTATGTATGTATGTATGTATGTATGTACAGATGAAACTTGGAAAATTAGAATATCATGCAAATGTTCATTCATTTCACTTAAAAGGTGAAACAAATATATGAGATAGACTCACTACATGCAAAGCAAGAGATGTCATGCCTTAATTCATTATAATTGTGATGTTCATGGCGTACAGCGTACATGAGAGTTTGTGATGATTATGGGGTACATGAGATTAGGGGTTGGGGTTTTCATAAGTTTTAAGCCATAAGCATCAATATTATAACAAAGTAAGGCTTGAACTATCTCGTTTTGCATGTAATGAGTCTATCTCATATATTTGTTTCACCTTTTAAGTTGCATTACTGAACTGAATGAACATTTGCACAATATTCTAATTTTCCAAGTTTCTGTTTGTATGTATGTATGTAGGTAGGTAGGTATGTCTGATACGTCTATTCTGCCCATTTAGCAAGTTGCTACCATTCAGCTTCAATGAATAATTCCAGGCTCTAGTCTTATAACAGATGCCTTTTAACACACCAGTAACTGTGTATATTTATTTGTATGAAAAGAATAACATTTCCAAAGACTCCCAGCATTGCAAAGGAAAGAGGGAAAGAGAAAGGTAACACAAACCCATATTTCCTCCAGCCCAGTTGCTCTTGATGATGGACTCATTGTCCAAATTACATGAGGGTGCAACTATGGGGAGATTGGGTGCTACACTGCACACAATAGCACCTCGTTGTTTCTGAACATTGCTTGTGTTGAAGGTGACAAACTCTGCAGTCATAGTAAGCTTGCCTGGGTCTACTGCACTGAGATGGTTGCGAGAAGGATCACCAAGTATGTTGAGTTCAATGGGAGGAAGGCCTTGAGTGCCAACCCCAACACTTTTGGAGAGCAGTTCTGGGTCTTCTTTAGCCACTGGCTTGTGAGACTTAGCTTTGTGACAGTATCTTTTGTGGATCACTATAAATACTGCCAACAAGATGATTGCACTAAGTACCCCAGCAGAAATTTTGGCAATATCTTCAGGTGCTAAGATCCAGCTGGATGGACTAATATCTGGAGTCAAAATTTTCTGAGTACAGAATGCTCCTTGGAAGTCCTCTGTGCATATGCAGTGAGTGAAGCCATCAGAATTCACACAATGCCCAGAGTTCAGGCATGGGTTATCAAGGCACTTCTCAGCAACTTTTTCACATCTGTGGACAAGAATGACAGAAGACATTAGCATGACACATAAGAGCATGATGAACAATAATGAGCACATCTTTCTTTCTCATAGGAAAAGTACTGTATTTTCTGGCGTATAAGACTACTTCTTAACCCTGAAAAATCTGTGCCAAAGTCGGGGGTCGTCTCATAGGACAGGTACTTATCTGCAGCTTGTTTCCCCTTGCTTCATATGTCCGGCGCATATGGTGGGGGGTGCCGCGGCCGAGTCCCTGCTCTGTGCGGGGAGTATGAAGCAAGGGGAAGCAAGCTGCACACATCTTCCTGTACCTCGAGGAGGAGAACGTGAGCGTGGCTTGGCTCTCCACCAGAACCTGCCCATTTGACTCGGATGGCTGCGCGTCTTCAGGTTGAGTGTGGGTTAATTTTTATTTGGTGTGCATCGGAAGAGAGGTAGTCTTATACTGCAAGTGTATTCCAAACTCTATATTTTAACTGGAAAAGTTGGGGGTCATCTTATACGCCCAGTCGTCTTATACACCGGAAAATAGTAGGTGCATCCAAAGGGACATAAAAAGAAGCAATGGTCCTGGTGCAGTAGCACCACCTGGTGGTCACATGTAGAGTTTCCTAACAGAAGAAGAGAAAGGATAGGTAGTGTAATATTGATTTCCAATCTCATTATTGTTCTGATATAAAAGGACCAAAATGACTTTCTAGACCAGGGGTTCCCAACCTTTTTACACTGTGGGCCTGGCCATGCCCCCATCAGCTGAGTGGACCTGACCACGCCCCCAGAAGCATAAGCAGGCATGTTTACGACAGCTGTTAATGTGTCCACTTCCACATTTCAACAGGCTCAGGCATGTGTACACATGCCTGGGCACGTTTTATGACTGATGTAAATGTGCCCACTTCCACTTCTTGGAGCAGCAAGGGCAGATGCAGGCCACATGAAATGGTGCCACAGTCTAGGTCCAGCCCACGAGCCATAGGTTGGGAACCCCTGTTCTAGACCCACAGAGGAACTAGACCTCACAACCTTTGGTTTTTGGACTTCAATTTCTGAAAGGTTAAGTCAGTAGATTGGCTGTTCAGTGCTTTGGGGAGCTGACTTAGGCTTCTGAGAATTGAAGTCCAAAAACCAAAGGTTAGGAAACACTGATCTAGACCATCATCCTGTTCACTCAATGGCAAACCAGTTCCCTGTGGAAAGCTTGCCAGCAGATCCTAAGACCAACCATATACTCCCTCTTACATCTCCCCACAATGGATATAAACATGCAGACTGCCTCTGGTAGTGGAGGCAACCTATAGCCATTCTGATTAGTAGCCCTGGACAGCATTATCTTACATGTATTGGTAGCCATCACAATATCTGCTAGCAGTGAACTACACTGCTTTGTAAAGAGTGTAAGGAAGTTTAGTTGTCTGTTAGTAGGGGAAAGATTGGTGTGCTAACCTGACCAACCAACCATGAGACTTTGCCAGGCTCTTTTGCTCCTTTCAGGAAGGGCAGAATCTTTGGTAAACCCAAGGTTTGTTCTATGTTTCATTGTGACTTGCTAACAACAACAAGATCAGGTCATTTGTATTCCACTTGAGTCCTTATTTATATGATGAAACATATAGTGGAGACTGAATCTGCAGTAGTTTTAACTGATGCACTAGTATGTGGCAAGTGACAAAGCATGTGTCCTCTGTTCATTGTGTAAACTAAAACTGTTGAAGCTTTCCCAACAGAGAATATACATAAGACAAATACACACATACCCTATGTCAAGTCTTGTTTTGCTATCCTGTTTTGTTTTCTTTTGTTTTTCAATAAAAAAATTGTTTGCAAGCCAAAATTGGTTGCCAAATCATTTACTGGGTCATTCTGTGTGCTTTATCCAGAGGCTTTGGGTCTCAGTTGTCTTGGGTAGGTGAAGAGCAGTCGCTCAGAATAGCTACTGGAGAGGAAGGGGAGGTGGGTTTAGATCTCTCCCCATTTTTTCCTTTGTGTTTGGCACAATTTGGCTTTGGAGCAAGAAAAGTGGGAGGGCAAAGAGCTTTTCCCTTGGCTGGGGTGCCAGGGTTGAGTGACGCTAAGACAGGCCAGTAAGGATCCTCCTTGCTACTCCTGGTGTCAATCACCTTCGCAAGCACACATATGACTTATGTACATTCTCTGTTGGGAAAGCTTCAACAGATTAATTTACACAACGAACAGAAGACACATGCTTTGTTATTTGCCACATACTAGTGCATCATATAAAACTACTGCAGGTTCAGTCTCCAAATCTATGTTTTATCATATATTGTATATTCATCATATACAAGTGGGATGGAACTTAATGGGCACATTCTTACCTTTCTCCCCAGTGCCAATCTGGGCAATGGCAAGTGTAGCCACCTTTCTCTGAGAAGGTGCAAGTCCCTCCGTGTAAACAGGGCTGGCTTTCACAAAGGCTGTCAGCCACTTCACAGCGGTCACCAGAAAACTGGACAGGGCAGCTGCAAGAATAATCTAGAAGGGGAAAAACAGGAGCAAAACTTTTTGTTTTGTTTCTTGAGAAGTAAGAATGCAGTTGCTGCTGCTGCTGCTGTTGTTCATCATCATCATCATCAATGTGGCAGTATGGTCTACTATGTTAACATAGTAGGATAACCTGGCCAGACTTGGGTAGAGCCTATAGAGCCTGTATACTATATGTATGCACAAGGAACACCTGGGAAATGCTGCTGGCATCCCCACCATGCTTCTATCAGGCTCAGTTCTGAATGTCTGATAAACAATGAGCATGTGCCCTTTTCCTTTGCCCCATTCCTTTCTTCCTCCCTCTTGGATGTCAGATTTGATGCAGAGATACCAGCTTGTTTTGAACCAGAGTTTCCTGTAAAGCATCAAACAGGGAACTCTTGTTTCTTTCTAGTTCTTTAAACAAGACTTTAAGTCATGATGGGGAGATGAGAGTGATGATGAGAAAGTGTGCAGGCTACCTGTTGGATTTTGGCTTTATAAATCACTATCCTAAATGAGCTAATGTTTCATCAGTAAGAGAATATTTACAAGGAGAATAGACAAATCCCTGCCCTTTTCATACAAGGCATTCTACTCCTGCCAAATAATGCCCATCCATTTCACTAACACTACCCTCTTCCCATCTCCACCTTGCTTTTTGGCAACTATCACAAATCCTGCACTTACCTCCATTTTGCAGCTCTATGCACAGCCCATCATTAAGGCAGGGGTTGCTGCTACAGACACCCATATGGGGGCAGCACTGCCTAATGCCTGTCTCTTCAACGACCCCTCTGGACCTTTTCTCCTTTGGTAGAACCACCATGTCTCTTCCGTCCACTTTAATGGCATCCAGGCAACCCCTAAACCCACTTGTGACCCTCTGCGTCTGATGATGCTGCACAAGTCCCCCAATGAGCAGGTCTTTCCTGGAGTGAGAAGCACTGCAGGCCTCTGGCAGCTGTAGAGAAACATTTCCTATACCATCAACAAGCAAGTGGATAGAAAGGCTTCTCACTTCCAGAAGGATCGAATGCCAGGCTCTGTCACTCACAACGTGATTGGAAGAAAGGTTCCCGATAAAACCACTCCGACAGATGTACTTAAGATGAGGCATTCCATTGACGAGCTGCAAGAGATTCCCAATAGGCAACATTTTAAAACATGTCCTTCTTTCCATCCTCTTTTTTAAAAAAGCCTTAAATATTTATTGAAGCAGAAATGTGAGGACAGTGGTATCAGTAAGCAGAAGTGAGGCATAAAAAGATCTTAATTGTTTACAGTGGCCAAAATCCTATTGGGGGGAAAAACCCAGCATACATAAGGGAATTGTGCCCATGGCTTTCTGTTTGTCATTTTACTGCTTCTTTGACCTGAGAAAGATGAGGAACATCGCTGCACAGATCGAATCTGCCCAATTGCCCTTTTCATGTTGCTTGGACCAAAAGGACTCTGGCCTTTAAGCTCAGCTGGGCCTTAGGCAAGACTAATTTTTCATACAAAAGATGGATATATAAACATGAGGACAATCTCTTTTATTACTGTAGAAGTCTATAAGCTTCATTTGGGCTAGAAATATTTTAGTCCTCTAACATACCCTTTCTTTTTCTCTAAGTTTTCTCTTCCTTCCTTCTACTCTTTCCCCCTTCGGCTATGTTTTTATTTCTCCATATCCTGGTACTTTTTCAACTTTTATCTCTTTTCCTCTCTTCCAGCCCTTCCCTTTCCTTACTCTCCTTTCCCCATACATGAGTTAGCAGGATACTAATGAACTTTCTTTCTGAATTATCCAACAAGTTCTGAGATGTGCAGAAGGAAACAATATGTGAAATTATCTACAGTCTCACTAAAGAATGAGTCTTCTAATCCTACCTCTAGCTTTGTTTCTAGGGTGGATTAGTGTCCACCCTAGATAATACTGCAAGCTAAAAACATATATTTGTTAATTAAAATTCATTAATTAATGTAATAAAATAAAACAGAAAGTAAATCAAAGATGCACATGCACATGCACCTCTTAGCATCCATGCTAACATTCAGTTGGTCAGGTTTCATAGTCCTGGAGATGCACTAGAGACAAATAGCTAGTCAGACAGGGATATAGGCTGCAATCTTCTTGCTTAGTGCTTAGTGTAGTAAGTCTATAGTTAGAGTAGGCTCACTTAATTAGTGGAACCTACAGTGGAGTTGACTCACCAAATCCCCGCTGATTCAACGAGTCTATTCTTGTTGTGACTTACCATGCTAATCAACAGGATTTCAACCACATATTCATACATGCACTTTTAGGAGTACATAAATTATCATAAATGTTGATTATATATGTGATGCTTTCTTTTAAAAGCCTTCTATCTGCATTAAATCTCTGGTAATGAAAAGTTAGGCTAGCACTTAAAGGTTATACATGGTAAGTGTGCCTGATGAAATATCCTCATATTCTTTTCCCCCCCAAGTAATTCTGATTATTTATACATATTCTATTTCACTATCTGGATCTTTGGCACTTTATTTTACTAAGCAGTTGACAACCAATAGGGCTGCGGTGGCTAAAGTGGTTAAGATGCTGAACTCGCTGACTGGAAGGTTCGATTCCCGGGTACTGCATGAATGGAGTGAGCTCCCGTCTCTGTCCCAGCTCCTGTCAACCTAGCAGTTCAAAAGCAAGAACTTGCAAGTAGATAAATAGGGACCACTTTGGTGGGAAGGTAAAGATCACTATATGCTTGATCACTATATGAGAGAGAGGGGGGGTTCATTTCTGTTCTAGAGTTAACTTGGGAGGGGTGTGGTATGTGTGGGGGATGGTGCTTGATCACTATATGAGAGAGAGGGGGGTTTCATTTCTGTTCTAGAGTTAACTTGGGAGGGGTGTGGTATGTGTGGGGGATGGTGCTTGATCACTGTATGAGAGAGAGGGGGGATTCGTTTCTGTTCTAGAGTTAACTTGGGAGGGGTGGGGGATGTTTGGGGGATGGTGCTTGATCACTATGTGTGACAGAGGGGGGATTCGTTTCTGTTCTAGAGTTAACTTGGGAGGGGTGGGGGATGTGTGGGGGATGGTGCTTGATCACTATATGAGAGAGAGGGGGGGTTCATTTCTGTTCTAGAGTTAACTTGGGAGGGGGGTGGGGGCTAGTTCATTAAAGCCAAGCTGCTTACAAGGAGTTGGTAACCCTAGGGGGCTGGTTTACTATTCTGCACTTTCTTTGCTTCCTAGGAAAAAAATTAATTAAAAATGAGTAAGGTAAAGGAAAAGGTTTCCCTTGCTCGAAAGCCAGTCGTGTCCAACTCTAGGGTTCAATGCTCATCTCTGTTTCAAAGCTGAAGAGCCAGCGTTGTCTGCGTCTGCAGACATTTCCATGGTTATGTGGCAGGCATGACTAGACACCAGAGCGCACGGAATGCTGTTGCCTTCCCACCAAAGTGGTCCCTATTTATCTACTTGTAATTTCTTGCTTTCGAACTGCTATGATGGCAGGAGCTGGGACAAAGACGGGAGCTCATTCCATCCTACAGTACTCAAGAATCGAACTGCTGACCTTCTGCCTCCCAGTCAGCATCTTAGTCATTTAAGCCACTGAGTAAACAAGAAAAAAGAAACAAAACAAAAGTTCCCCAAGAAAATGGGGAAAGGGTTCTTTGGCCCACACAGCTTTGTGCCCATTGCATCTACAATACCATCTAGCCATCTTATTTTTGGCCACCCCCTTCTTTTGTCCTCCACTTTTCCCAGCATCAAGGCTTTCTCAAGTGAATCCTCTCTTCTCATTTGATGTCCAAAGTACTTTAGTGTCATCTTTACTATTTGACCTTTAATGAGCAGTCGTGGTTGATTTTTTCTAGGATCGACCTATTTCTAACACCACATTTCAAAGGCATCTATTTTTCTGCGCTCAGCTTTCCTAATGGTCCAACTCTCACACCCATACATTACCACTGGGAATACCATTGCTTTGACTCTGCAATTTTTTGTTTGCAAGGTGATGCCTCTACTTTTAACTATGTTCCCCAGGTTTCTCATAGCTTGTTTCCCAAGCATCAGTCACCTTTTTATTTCACGGCTGCAATCACCATCTGCAGAGATCTTTGGTTCTAAGAAAGTAAAATCTGCCAGTCGTATCCAACTCTAGGGTGCAGTGCTCATCTCCATTTACAGCTAAAGAGCCAGTGCTGTCTGTTTGCAGACATTTTCATGTCCATGTGGCAGGCATGACTAGAGCCCAGCAAGTCACATGGCTATATTTGGCCATGCCCACAGATTTGGCCACACCCACATGTTATGAGAGTTTTCAAATCCAAAACTTGACAGGTATGATGTATCAGCGAGAAAGACTCTATGAATGTGTGTCTGTCTGGTAATTTACTGGGCGGTTGTAATAAAACCTGCTTCACAAGATATAGAAGTGACTGACTGTCGCAAGGAATAAAATGAAAAAGGCAGTAATATAACCCAAGGTGTTAAATACCACTACAGTAGAATCCCATATAACGAAAAAACTCCATTCCACAGGGTTCTTTGTTATATGACTTTTTCATTATACGAAGCACTATTGGCGATACCCTGCATAACGAAAATAAAATGTTTGTTATATGGGTTTCGTTATGCGAGGTATACCTTGTTTAAAGAAAACCCTGTATAACGAACATTTTATTTTTATTATGCGGGTATACCTCGCTTAATGAAAACCTCATATAACAAATATTGCGTAATTCGGGGTATCGTGGTTAGCGGAAAAACGCTTCGTTATATGAATTTTTAGTTATATGAAGTGTTCATTATACGGGGTTCCACTGCCTTTCAATGAGACAGGGGATTTAATTTCCCCCTTAAAACCAATGTGGTTTAAATATGCTTAACTTTTTTGGATCATACATGAAATGGGCATTTTAACTGATTAATCAGTCTCAGGCAAATGGGGCAAGGAAGTACAAGTGAAATTTAAATGTATTTCCTTTACTCACTAGTTGGAGTTTAGGAAAGCAGTTTTTAAAAAATCCAAACAGCAACATTCTCATTTAACTTACACAGCAGACAGAACTACAGCAACAGGGAAAGAAGTAGTGAGAATGTGCCATTAACATGTTTACAGACTCTCATTTCTATCCCATACTGCTTAAAAATCAATGAGAGCCCAGCAAATTGTCAAACAAATAAAAATAAAAAAGAAGAAAAGAAAAATACATCTGGAGGGCGATGTTCCTCCTGTGTTGCCAAGGGAGCAGTGGTGTACATTACACTTTTGAATTCTGTACAGATTCCCAAAAGTATAGCCAAAGGGGAGTGATCTCACATTAAGATACTCCTGCATCTGGCAAGAAAGCTTGGGTGATGAAACTCATAAAGAGAAACTTAAACGGAAAGATTTACATGCTTGAGCTTGACTTGGTCTCCATTCTCTTCCTAACCTGTCAACATCTACACTGGGAAATAGAGTCATTTTGTCTTTGAAAAGACATTTATGATAATTAAATCATAGACCATTTAAAACTTTATTACAAATATGTGTCTAATGACCAAAGGATTTGACCTCACCAGCTTCTAAATTTAAGTCACATTTACCTCAGCTTTCTTTTAAGGTAAACGAGAGCCATTCCCCTTGATTCAGAGGTTAGCGTGGAACATTGTTGCAACAATTTGGGGGTATTGTTATTGTTTATTGTATATAATTTATTCTGTTTGGTTTATTGTTTGTTGTTTTTGTGTATTATATTATGTTTAACTTTATATTGTTATTTGTAAAAAAAAATCCTAATCTGCTGTATGCTGCCCAGGGTTGGAGAATATCCCAGAAGGATGAGATTATAAATGTCAACAATGATTACAACAAACAACAACAGGTCCCATTTCATTGCCACGGTTCATTGTTCAAGGCCTCATTAGAATAAACCCTCAGATTGGGATTGAGCAGGTAGTTTGGTTAAATTGCAAGTTTTTTGAATTCTTGAAAATGAGTAAGAATCACACTTTGGAGTCAGAAACACCAGACAGCCAATGAGGCTTTCAGAATACAAATTCCCTGGTTTTCTTATCTATACTGTTTACTATTGTGTGGTATTTAAAAACAAAAACAAAAATCACCAACATATATATTTTTAAAATTTAATAAATTAAAAGAGTCAGTAAGGTAGTAAGACATAGCGTAACTGTTATAGTGTTAGATTGGAACTTAAGGAATCCACATCCCATTCTCCATTAAGCCATAAAATTTACTTGGCCATCTCTTTTGGCCTAATATAGTTTGTAGGGTTGCTATGTGTATAAAGAGCTATGTATGCCATCTTGAACTCCTCAGAGGGAAGGCAGGAAAGACATGTATTTCATAAAGCTGATAAATAAAAGCTATCTCACAAAATATATAAAATATTCAAGTGTATAGTGAATGAATAATTTAAAAAACTATTATAAGGAGTTAGTTAAAATATATATTAAATTACTGTACTGGTTCCTGGTAGGTACTTTAATATTTTCTCCCAGACCTTGATTTATGAAAGCTCTTGGTGCTGCATTTAAAAAATGCCAATAATTTAACTAATTCATTTCTCGTTAAACTAACAGGAATGTTTCACTGCCTTCAACAGAAGAAGAAGAAGAAGAAGAAAAGGAAGAAGAAGAAGAAGAAGAAGAAGAAGAAAGGGGGGCGGTTTGGTTGTGGTGGAAATTAGATTTGCAAGGCAAACAAAGAATAACAAAAATGATGTTCTCTCCATATCAGAGAATAAACAAAGCAAAAACAAAAATGCTGTAGCACTTTGAAGACTAACTGTTATATTTTGTTAGCTTTCGTGGATCAAGTCCACTTCATCAGACATGGGAGTGAGACTTCATGGCATCAATTTATACATGTCAGTGATTGATTAGCATAACAGATAAGTATACAAATCAATATGGCTTTATACAAATGGTAAAGGCAGATGATCTCTGGTTGTTATTCGGATTAGTTACAAATTTCCCCTTTTTTTCAATTTGCAAATAGTAAGAGGATACAAAACAAACATTTGCTAATGAGTTTAAATTTCAGCATCTATTGGCAATTGTGTGAGTTCATCCTTTGTTCTGTGAGACAGCCTACGTTGTGAATGAGATTTTTACTGGAAAATGTCTGTGACGGTCATATGACAGCATATAATGATGGAGTGTGGCTGTTATGCTCATGCCTCACCCCTGTTGCGGGAGCTGAATTGGCTGCCGATGTAGGGTTGCCATAATTCTCTCCCACAAAACTGGGATAGCCACATGGTGTCATTGTATTCTTCAAACTATGCATGCATGCCCCCAATTTACACTGTCCCCAGGAGAAACCCCTGTCAACATGTCAAGCCCCAGACAATGCCCTCCTGCCACCACCACCCCAGGCCATAAGGAGTCTGGACTTTGCACCTGAACTCCTGCCTGAGTGTCAAAGGCGAGTTCCTGGGGAAGGTGGCAAAAGGCGTGTCTTTGAGCATGTACAGAGTGTCCCCTTCTCATTCCACCACATCATCTCAGCCTAGCCAATTTCAAAGCCAGGTGATGAAGAAGGAGTGTGCATGCACACCATGGATCGAATCCCATCATAGAAACCTCCATATAGAATCCCAACCCCCCACCTCACCCTGACATGGTTTAAACTCAAAGTCTGGTCCCGCCCTCATATCTATTGACTGACGGCTTCGCGATCCAATTTGTTCATCCCTCCATTCTCTTCATGCAACTGATTGGCTGAGCTCTCCTCTCAGTCACAAGAAAGGACCAGACGAAAAAGGAAGTCAGGGGTGAGGGTGAATTCAGAGGGAGGAAAACAGGGAGGTGTCGTTTCCCCCCCCCCCCTCATTCTCTCTTTCTGGTTCCTTCTCCTCCATCTGATGACTTTGAGATGATTGGCTGGGTCCGGGAAGGAGGGCGGGGAACTGCCTGCTAGTGCTGCAAGCAGCCACACAGACCAACTTTTCATTTTTCAAACACCAACCATGTAGGCGGCGCAGGCCGCAAGAGAAGGGGAGGAAAGAGGGGAAAATCCTGGACTTTGACAAGATTTTTATTAAACTGGGTGGGACAATGTTTCAAACCTTAAATCTGGGATAATCCTGCTTTTCCAGGATGTATGGCAACCCTATGCCAACCCTATGCCTCCGGGTGCAATTCAAGGTGCTGGTGATTACATTTAAAGCCCTACATGGTAGTGGACCAGGTTACTTAAGAGACCGTGTTACTCCAATGACATCTGCCCGTCCCACCAGAGCAGACCGGAGGGGCTCCCTAATGGTTCCATCAGCTAGAGAGACTCGCCTCTATAGCACTAGACGGAGGGCCTTTTCGGTATCTGCTCCAGCCCTGTGGAACCTCCTGCCGACTGAATTACTCCTCCAGGCAGAGCTATTGACCTTTAGGAAACACCTTAAAACTTGGCTGGCTCAGCAGGTGTGGGGTGTTGCCGGTGGGGCAGCCCCCCCCCCCAGCTTATATGAAAGGCTGTTTGGGTTTTAGTTTTAACCTATTGTGAATGTTGGGAGGCTTTTAAATGTTAAATGTTATGATTTTAATTGCTGTAGGGATGTTTTTATACTTGAGTGTTTTTAATGGTTGATTGTAAGCTGCCCAGAGTCGCTTTGGCAAGGCAGTGGTGATAGAAATTGAAATAAATAAATAAAACATACAACCTATATAACAGCATACAACAACCTGTGTATCAAATTTGATAATGTCTCAGAAACCCTTGATTAATATTCAAACCTTTGTGATGAATGTCCAACATATGGATGTATTTTATTTCTACTGTATCTCTCTGAATCCTTGTCTTCTAATTTCTCCGGGCCAGAATGGCAACTTTCAAGTCTTCGATAGTGTGCCCAGGTAGATTTAAATGGTTAGAAATGGGTTTCTCTTTGTTGCCATTCCTAATGTCTGATTTATAATCATTAACTTTTTTGTGCATCAACCTACCTGAATTGTTTTAAAGAGCTCAGTGCTTTCTCTTAGCACAATAGGTATTTACTACTGGAAAGGCATGAAGCAATTCTATAATTGCCTTTTCACCTTATGTGTCATCACAGGACACTGAGTATATCTAACCACATGCTTGTTGTGGCATATTCTTTTTCAGTGAATGTGGTTTAAGAATCTGATGTTGAAATCAGTATGCTAGGTGCACACGGACACAGTAAACACAGCAAGAAAAAAACAGAGCTTCTTTGACAGCTGTAAGACAGGGTGTATTGATTCTGAGCAATGACCTGACTTACTTTCCGCATCTTCGTTTGTGTGCTTATTTATTTATTTAGAGCAGGGGTTGGCAACCTACGGCGCATGAACCGAATCTGGCCTGCAGTGCCAAATTATCAGGCCCCCACCCTCACTCCAACCGCTGCTGCCGCCAGAAGCGTCTGCAGATGCATTTACGGTTGTAAATGCTTTTACAACAGCCATGGACGTGTTTATGGCGGGGGGACCACCAGTCTGGGCCCCCTGAACTGTCTGAGGTAGCATGACCTAGCTACTGACTTTAAAAGGTTGCCGACCCCTGATTTAGAGTATTTATATCATATTCTTCTGCTGTGCAGAGAGCTGCTTATAACCATTCAAAAACAATAAAGTAATCAGCCAACAGTAACAATGAATAGCAACAGTAACACCACCAACAATAAAAACTGAAAGCAAATGAAACAGGGACAGACATAGCTAGTACTGTAACTAAAAGCAATTACAGTATATGAGAGCAACCTGGAGAAAATCTCATCCTACAGTAGACCAGGTGTTGTGGCCAAAAAATGAAAAGAAATGGGAAAGTTATACCAGGGAACTTTTCTTTGTATGGTGTTCTGAATCTGAAGCTAGACTATTGAGTAGATGAAGCCTTTGACCTCATTCTGTCCCTATTTGCCTTGGGCCAACCAGCTAGGGAGCATAGAGAAGACTCTCCAGTACAACATGTAAGACTGCCAAGCAGGTCTTTGAATCACAATCTCAAGCTGTTTTGGCAATTAAGGATAGTTATAATACTTTGTGTTTAGAAGCTAAGTGGCGAACCTCTGCAATTGATTGTTTAAGACAGGTATAATATACTTGTATAGTGCCTATTAGCATAATTGCCACTGCCTTTTGTGCCTTCTACATTTCTGGAGACCCTTTGAAGATAAATTGCTTCTCAATAATCCAGTCTTGGTGCAACAATGGCTTACAATGGTCAGAACAGATCTTCCCAGAAAAAGGGCACAGTTGGCACATTAGCCTAAGCTGAAGAAAAGTACCCCAGGCACACATATCCTAGTACTGTACCATAATGTAGACATAAATCACTCAAAAGAACAGGAATAGTTCCTACTTCTTGGGAGGAAGGGGGAAGAAAAATTCCACATATGCTGAAGGCATTGAAGGTTTAATGATGCCACTCTCTTGGGGTAATGCTCTCCTCTTTTCCCTGGCAGGAAATGTATAAATGTGCTTACATTACCTTTGGTTTTTGGACTTCAATTCCCAGACAGCTAAGTCAATTCCCCAAAGCACTGATCAGCCAATGTACTGACTTAGGCTTCTGGGAACTGGAGTCCCTCTGTGGGGTGCATGCCCTATGTTGGGAACCACTGCATTAGAGGTAGACATATGCTAAACTTCTGTTGCACTGGTTGAATTAATGATATCTCAGCTGCAGAATTTTATGCTGCTACGTCTACTTGCATTACAGCCAGAGGTTGCATTAGATCACTTAATATGTAACTCTACACACGCTCTCCCATTTTTATCTAACATCTCATAACCTGTTGCACAGCTAAACAAAAATATCCTAGATACATTTCTCATTACTGTTATCTGCACAAATCTCAAGTCCAAATACAATTTTCAGTCACACAATGCAATGCAATTATCATCTAACCCCCTCTCCCAGTATGTTTTATCCATAAAAGTTAATGCTCTTTTTTGTGTGTTTGTTAAATTTTAATTATAACATTGTTTCATGGTTGTTTATGGAAAGATTGAGCTTTAAAGACACAGAAACTTTGAAAAAATGGACATTTTTTTTATAAATCTAAGTCTCTTGTCCTCCCTTTTAGTTTTCACAATGTCAGAACAATTGTTTCTGCCTCTTTCATGTGTTTCCTTTGCTTCTGTATGTTTACCTCTTTTATTTAAAATTAATATTTTATTAATTCCATTTAAATACTGCCCATCTAGCAAGAGTGTGTGGGCAGCGTACAATACTAATGAGACAAAATAAACATATATAGCCCCCATACACAGCAACACAACTAAAGTAAAAGAAAAATAAATGATTAAAATAATACATAATTTTAGCATTTGATGGCAGCATAAAAAGGGATAAATAATAGTCAGTGTCCTAGAGATATACCTAATTTTTGACCCAAAGTACAGAGAGTAGTTTCAGTCTGTCTCTACTTACAAAATCTGATAGCTTTGAGGGGGGAAAAAACAGAGCGGAGGGTCCCCTTGGCGCAATGGTTAAGCTGCAGTGCTGCAGTCAGAACTCTGCTCACATTCAAAGTTTGATCCTGATCAGATCAAGATTGACTTAGCCCTTCCATTTTTCTGAGGTTGGTAAATATCCAGCTTGTTGGGGGCAAAATGCTAATTACCTTGTGAACAGCCCAGAGAGTGTTCTAAGCATTATGGGGCAGTATCTAAGTATAATTGCTATTACTATTACAGATTGCCATCAACATATCTATCCTGACACAAAGGTGAGGAGCATGATTATTAATCGACATCAGCTACGTAAACCATGACAACTTATTTCAGCAGTTATTCTCTTGAAGGACACAGAGAGGTATCAAGAAACCATGAAGGTAGCTATTTAGAGTGATGATTAATGTTCTTTCTTGGGGGAACCAAGATGGCAGAAACTTTCCCCTGTTTGGCAGAAACAGAAACCAGCATTGCTATAGTTGTTGTCTTTAGCATAGTGTATATTTGTAAACATGTAGGCATTCCATATGTTAGGTGGGCTGAGGTACTATGGTTGTTTTCCTTTGGTTGGCAGTTTGCACATGTCAAGAAATGACTAACAGGCAGTGTGGCTGGTTGTAAGGGAACAAGAATCTTACCTGCAGAACAGCACTGTTGCTTCCATTGGCAGTGAGCAGGACAGCACGGAGCTGGTGGGTTTGCAAGTATAGCTGCATCTGCCAGTCCTTTTTGCCCTGGTGATGGTACCATACATAGCTGTATCCACTGAACCTCAAAGCTGTACCTGGAAATGCAATCAAAGAAAGTGATGCTGTAGAAACAAAGCAAGAGCAGCAGCAGACATGTTCTTTCCCATTTTGTGCTTTCTTTGCATCCAACTCAATAGACAATGCTTAAAAAATTCTCCAAGTGATCCAACCATAACTTTTACAACAGTGGTGGACAGCTTGCAGTTTTCTTGATGCTATTCATTTGATTCCATTTACAACCAGTCTCAAACAGCACAGGGAACAATCCGGGATGAAGGGTAATAAAGGGTCATAATCTTTCCACCCTGGTTTTAGAAGAACCCTTGAATGTATTATGGGTATCAGTCCATATCTGTCAACCACGGCTCCGACGAATCCAGGACCTGCGCAAACCAGGTCTGCATAGGTTGCGTTGTACGCATGCGCGTGGAGGGCTACGCCACTTGCGTAGCCTTCTACGCAGGCGGTGTAGCCTTCTGCGCATGTGTGGAAGGGAGCTACGGAAGTGTAGAGCCCTTCCACAAATGCGTGCAATGCAACCTGCGCAGATGGGCTGCGCAGTGCCTCCTTTCCCCCGCTGCCAAATTACGGGGTTTTGGCAGTGCGGGTCGGGAAATAGCGCAAATTGGTGCCGAATTACGGGGTAATCTCGGCCAAATCGGGATGGTTGACAGGTATGTATCAGTCATCCTCTGCAGAATAAAGCAGAGGATGACAGATGCTGAGAAAGAGTGCCTTGTATAAAGCCAACCCATGATTTCACAGCAAAGGGAATACCTGAGCCAAGAGCTTCTGGATTTACAGCACAGTCTTTGTAGCCACCGATGTTTGTAGTTTATGATGTTTCTCACACAGCTCCATACTAAGACAGAGGGATGATTTTTCTGCATTATTCCTAAATGGTCTCTTGAAATCCACATTACAGAAGGACAAGGAGGGAATCTGTTGCCAAGATTACATGTTCCTATTTCACAAATACAAGTGTGGATGCCTTAGAGTGCTTGCCACAACCATTCCTTTCCAACTGAGATAGGAAACCATTACCTCCCAATAGTATTAGGGAAATTACAGCAGGACAAGTGTCAGAGAGAGAAGGCAAAGAGACCTCTCTCCCAGGAGCAACAACCTAGGTAAATGGGTGTGCAGGACAGATGAAAATGGTGGTGGTGAGAGGGTGACAGAAAGAATAAAGGCAGGGAAACGAGGTAGAAGAGCAGCTTAGGTGTTCAACGGGGTGGTTGTTTTCAAAACCAAAAACATCCTCCATGAGGTGAACACCGACAGGAGGCCCTGCAATACTTTTATGAAGGTGGGAAGGAGCTGATGAATAAGAATTCTTTCTTACCATTACAAGAACATATCTGTTCCAAGTTGTGCCGAGGAGTAAGAACACTGAGACGAGCAGTACTGTAGGTGAACACCGTTCTTGGATCAAGCTGAATGGTTTCTCTGCAGGCACGCTGGGTGGCACAGTCTGCTTCTTGGCATGGAAGGTAAGTCACCTTCTTCACCTGCAGCCCTACCCGATGATCCATCTCTTCAGTTGATTGAGAAATTCTGCCCGCAATGTAACTGGGCTTATATAATGCATGGTGAGGTTCTCCTATTACCAGCAGAAGGTCCACACCGTCAGAAGCAACAGAAGGTTGCAAACTAGCCAGGTGAATGTTATGCCGTTGAGTGTCTAGGATGCTTCCTAGAAACCTTTGGAGGTTGCGCCAATGATCACCAATAAATTCCTCAGGGGTAAGATGGTGGAAATGTAGCACCATGGCCTTATCCAAAGCCCCCTGACTGAAAGACCATAAGTGGATATGAACAGTGGTTGTGGCTCCAAATGTCCCATCACTGACAGTTACATTCAGAGTGTAGTGACCATGAGGGAGACCATCATCAGCAATGATCTTCCCGTCTGTGGCTCCCACTGAGAAGTATCTCTTTTCTGGTGCTTCAGATGTCAAGGTGTATTGCAGGGTGTCATGGGGGTCTCGATCTGTAGCATGAATTTTCCCAAGGACCCCTCCACGGAATGCTCTTTCATTAGTAGTGATTAAAATCTCCAGGGGAAGTACAGAAGGAGGGTATCTGCTCTGTTCTGTCACCTGGATGCTTACAAACGCAGATGAAGAGAGAGGAGGGATTCCACTATCTGTGGCCTGTGTCCAGGAAAATGAAACAAACCATCACATCTCTGCATTATCACTGGCACTCATTTCAATTTTTTGAGCCTGCAAGAAAAGAAACCTATGCTTTCCCTGATGAACTCCACATCTTTCATTTTCACTAACTAATGTGTTTTAATTTTTTCTATAAATTTATCCAATGCATTGTGTGAAGTAGCATTTCCATGTTCTTCCTTCTGAAATTTTTCATCATTCAATCTCATTAGATGACTCTGATTTTTAATAGTCTTCTTGATTTTCACCTTCCTGAGTAAGTTTCTGTAATCAGTAAACCAAGCTACCAATTGAAATAGGAAATACTGAAAATGTTTAAACAGAAAAATATTTTAAAATAAAGAAAAATACTTAACTGTAAGGAACTGAGTCTTCACATCAGACTCACTGACTGCATTTGCAGCTTTAGTGCACCAAGGGATGGCATCTAATTTCCTTAGACATAATTCTTGTATCAGACTAGGCATGCCTGAAATGTATAAGCTGAATCATATGCTACACATTCTTCCAATAAAAGAAAGTTGCAAAAGATTTGCAAATTTCATGAAACAGTGGCATCTAAAGAGATTTTTAATCCTATCCAACAAATGATTTTGCAGTCACCGCAAGCAGCTGTTTGTTCCGTGAGTTGTGCTCATGTTTTTGTTTATTCAGATGAATGAGCACTGACAAGTTTGACTTTGATAGGGAAAAGAGAAGTAAGAGTTAATCATCCCCTTCCCAAAGCCACTGCTTTGAGGAAATGGACATTCTCCACACCAAAGCCTACATGTCATCAAAAATGCTGGAAAATTCAAGCAGTAAAATTTCCCTTTATAACAGACCTACCTGGACTTGGAGAATATATTGTTCATTTGCTTTTCTGTTCAGGACGAATGAGGTCACCAGCACTCCATCCTGGTTGATCTTAAATACATTTCTTTCATTTCCTTCAGTGATCTGGAAAGAGTATGGGGGCCCATTCTTTGGGGAGTCTGTATCACTCATGATCAGTTCTAGGACACTGGTGCCAACTGGAGAATTCTCCTGAAATGTTTTTAAAATAAAGTTTGGGAGAGGCCAATAGATAGAAAAGTACTACTTTTGCTTAAAGAACAGAGTAAATGAGGGGAAATCGACTAAGGTTTACTTTATAGCTTTTGCAAAATATCAAAATATGCAAATTCAGAAGTGTAAATAGAGTAAAACTTCCTATGTTCCTTAAATATTATTTTCCTCTGCTTACCTGAATGATAAACCTGGAATAGATGTCTAGTGGTTGTTAACATTTGTAAATGTAATTGAATCTAATTCAAGTAGGTTTCTATTTCAGCAGGTCAGTGTGTCACTCTTCCTAAGCTTTTGTAGTCTCTTAGCCTTGAGATAAACCAGTAAATAGATTATCTCTGAGAAAGCACAACTAAGTAAAACTGGTACCTCCAAACCATTACTTTACCTGAACTGCCACACTGTAATTGAGCTGAAAGAACCTTGGTGGATTATCGTTGACATCAGATACACGAATGAGCACAGCACTGTCACTGGAAAGAGCTTTCTGTCCATTGTCTGTTGCTCGGATTTGCAGAGAATAGCTGAATATCTGGAACACATAACAGTTGTACTAATAAGGCTGGGATATCCTAAAAGCCATTAACTAAACTAGCAAGGGTTAAGTAAAGTCTCTGTTATAGCCTTCTTGTTCTTAATTTCTACTATTTCATTGGACTTATAATAATCATCAGTTTTATTTCTTTGATAGCTATGTAACTGTCAGTCACTGCTACAGTATAAACTTCCTGAGCAGTAGGCCTCTATTCCACTTAGAGGTTTTCTTACTATGAGGAGATGCTATGAATTTTAAAGGCTGTTCAATAAAGTGCTTTGTTCCTAGGCATTTCTTTCCGTCTATAGCAGACTGATCCAAGTTTAGAGGGTTAGAGATTGAGAATATTGCATTATTCCTCTCTTGTACCAGAAAATGAGACTGCAGTGGCTTACTGTTTAAGACACTGAACTTGAAGACTAGAAGGTTGGAGTTCAAGACCCGAGTACTGCACAATGGAATGAGCTCCTGCCAACCTAGCAGTTCGAAAGTGAGAAATTGAAAGTAGACAAATAGGTGCCACTTAATGAGATGACATGCAAGAACAAACAGAGATGAGCACTGAACCCGAGTCAGATACGACTGACTTTTGCGCAAGGGCAACCTTTACCTTACAAGTAAAGACCATGATTCACAGAAGGAAGATTAAGAAGAGAAATTTTATCCATCAAGCCCATGAACTACTCATACATTCATGTTGTGAGTCCGGCCCCCAGCCCAGCTCCAGCCCACCTTGGGTATGAGGACTCTGAGGATGAAGGGGAGGAGCTGGCAGGACCCCCCTCCCCAGGATTGCCCCCCCAACATTGCCTCAGCCTCCGTTGGAACTCCAGCAGCAGTCTGACGATGAGAATGCTCCTCGACAGCAGCCGCAGCTCACAGACAGCTCTGGTGATGAGGCGTGGCTTGATGCCAGACCTCGGAGCAAGGCAAAGCGTCTCCAGCAGAGGCAGAGAGAGAGGAGGGCCAGGAGGTAATTAGGAAGCATCGGGCCACACCCCATGGGGGGATATAAGGAGCCGGAACGCCAAGTGTGGCTCCGTGACGGACAAAGTTTGAGCTTCCCTGTCCCTGCTCCTGTTTGCTTGTCTCCTTGGCTTATTGAAACTCTGGACTGGATTTTTGGATGGAACTTGGACTTGTCTTGGATATACCATGCTGTGAGTGCTTCCCCAGTGGGGAAAGTAAGAGGGAGGGGGAGACAGAACAATTCATGAGCAAATCTCTGCTCTCAACACTGGATTCTACAGTCACCCCATTTATAATGCAGCTCATATACAGTATAGCATTCATATATATGGAGCAAGCCATTGCGGAAATCCTTCATTGCAAGAAACAGGGGACTTGGCACACATGGAAGAGAAAGGCAAGCATATCTCTTGATGGAGAAAAACCTACCAGTGATGAAGCTCATCTGAGTTTGGAACTGCAAGCCGACCTGGAACATATGATTTCAGACTCTGGCCTTGGATGGGGAGAAGAGGCCCTCCAGCCATGGGCGCCAGGACCCCTCCACCTGCTGGTGCTACTGGGCCCTGCCCCTGGCTGGGCTTGAAAAGGCTGCTACGGCGGCCAGTGGCAGGACTCACCCCCCCCCCAGGACTCTGGCCTCGGCTGGGGTGAAGAGGCCCTCCAGCCATGAGCGCCAGGACCCCCTCCACCTGCTAGCGCTCCAGGGCCCTACCCCTCTCCGGGCTTGAAAAGGCCATTATGGCGGCAGGACCTCGCCGCCACCCTTGGAATTTGCCTGTGGCCAGGGTGGAGAGGCCGTTATAGTATTGTGTTGTTGTACATTATTATATGCTGTTTTTGTAGTTTTAATTTTGTATATTGTATTACTGTGTATTTGCTGTGTATATTGTTTAATTATCATGTGAGCCACCCTGAGTCGAGTTCCCTGATTGGGCGGCATACAAGTGCAAAAATTAAATTACATTAAAATTAAATTACTGCCTTTTCAAAGTATTGTTTATTATTTGGGTGATTTCAAACTTCCATGAATGATAAAACTAGGCTTATTGATGGACAGAATGAAGTCTATGGTATATGCTTTTTGGCGAACATAATGAATTCTCTTATTATGTTGGGGCAGTTTCTTGTTTTGTAAATATGCGGTTGAGTGATTTCACTTTGGAGCCTCACCCTCTAAGGCAGTTTCATCCACAGGTCCTACCACTCACCTCCTCCCTGTCCAAGTACTTTGCAGTACGGATCTCTCCAGCTTTGGGGTCAATGATAAAATGGCCCAGTGAATTCCCAGCCACAATAGAATATATGATCTGGTTGTTCATCACCCCATCTTTGTCCTCAGCAAAAACCTATTGAGAATGGGGGGGAAGCCAACGTTTTATTTAAAGGTATGATTTCATAGTAAATAATTATCTGTTGGATGGCTAGTCATACTAGAACAAATGGAACTTAGAGTAAAATGTTGCAATACATTATTTTAAAAAGTTTTAAAATCTTCTGCAGTTGCAAGCCAAAACCAGTTGCAGCACTATATTTCCCCCAGCCCTGCCTTAAATAATTGCTTTCTACCCTATTCTTTTCTATTTCCTCTGCTTTCTGCATCCAACAGAAAATAATAAATAAATAATAAACTGAGCTTTACATTTTAAGTCAGGAGCTCCCCATTTAATGATATACCTATGTAATGCCCAATCTACAGCCCTTCATAGAAGTCACTGGGATACAAAACTGTAAGAGGCAGAGACAAAGCTCTGCCTATGGCTGAGTAAGCAACAATGAAATTCTTGTTCCATCTTACCATGAGCACCATTTCACCAATGGCAGCATTCTCAGGGATGTCAGCAATATAAAGGTCTTGGCTGAACACTGGCGAATGATCATTTACATCTGTGATGTTGATCACAACTATGGTGATGTCACTTAGAGAAGTTGAGCCCTTCCGAACACCCTCAACAGACAAATAATATTCATGGTTAACTTCAAAATCCAGACTTCTGTTAACATACAGGATGCCTGTATAGAGACAGAGACAAAACAAAACAAAATGTTCTAAACATGGGAGGTATCCTATGTGATTTTGAAAGCTCAGACAAACTGAACACGTAGAACAATTCTCTAGTTTCATTGTCATAGACAGATCTAGACTCACTGGAACTCAGACCCTTTGTGGGGGATGAGTGACCGACTAAAGTGGCTTGCCCCAGGAGGCTGATGGATCCAGGAGGCATTTCCTGTTGCATTGAAAGGCAATCCTGTCAAAGCCCTGGATGAACTCTGGAATGGAAAAATGGCCGGGCAGGGCTGTTGACACAATCACTTCTAAGTGTCCCACCATGATAAAATGATGGAGACTATTTATTTATTTATTTACACTTATACCCCACCCTTTTGATGCAAGCACAACATAGGGCAGCTTCCAATACATAAAACATGCAACATCATAAAATATGTATAAAATTCAGAGTAATAATAATTCAAAAATAATCATAAAGAACCCAAAGAAACAAAATCAGATAGCTTCAGATAATCTTAAAACCATAACAATAGTCATAGTCAACAGTAAGAACAATAGTAAAAAAAAGTAATAACAATTTTAAAAATCCAGGGCTAACACTATGCAATTCTAATGATCTTATAGGCCGTGAAAGGCTTGCTGACACAGGTATGTCATTAGCTACTTTCAAAATGTTAATAATGTAGGAGCAGTCCTAATCTCCACTGGCAGTTCATTCCAGAGGGTGGGGGCTTTGGCGGAGAAAGCTCTTGATGTGGTTATTGCTTTTTTGCCTCTCTAGGACTCTAGAGCTTACATACCTGGGTTTAACCCCAAGGAAGAGACATTCTTTCAGATAGATTTGTCCTAAATGGTATTCAAGACTTTATAGGTCAACACCAACATCTTTAATCAGGCAAGACTAGTGTGACAATTGCAGAAAATTCAGAGCAAATCTGATCAAGTACAGGCTAAAGGCTGAGTCAACCTTGACTCCTAGCCAGGATCAAACTCACAACCTTTTGGTTGCAGAACAGCAATTTAACCACTGCACCACCAGGGCTCCTAATAATGAGATGACATCCAAGAAAGTGATAATCTACCTTACAGACAAACAAAACATCCCAGGCAAAGTGCTATGTCTAATCAAGAGGGGCAAAAATAAAAATAAAATAAATAAAATCTTAACCTATAAAACCAAGCATTAACCGTTGGAACTGGCTATAGGCTGCTATGCGTCACCCTACTGATCCACACCCACCCTTCGTGTGCATGGCCGAATTGCCTACGCAGGTCAACGAAGGATTTAAAAATCCGGCACGGGGGCCTCAGCCCCACAAACGGCAAGAAAGGGAAAGAACTTCACGTCCCAACATTCCTTGCGCTGCGCCGCGCCAGAGCCAATCACGCTGAGAGGCTCTCGCACGGCGCAGCATTCCGACACGCGCCGCAGCCAATCGAAAGAAACGCATTTTAAAAAAACCCAGCAAAAACACACAGCACCAACCCATTACTACAAGCCCCAGCGTCCTGCGCGCCAACGCAGAACGCTGAGGAAAACGGCGCCCGGAAAATTAAAAAGAAAAACAGCTCACAGGCAAGCAAAGACCAGCCGGCTTTCTTTTACTTACCCGTGGCGCCTGAATCTCCCGAATGGAGTTTCCCCTTTAAAATCAGTGGGAGGGGGTGGCCATCCCCCTCTGCGCTGCCTACCCTAGTGATGGGAGGTTTGTGGGGATAAAAGGACTATATTGCCCCAACCCATCTGAAAACAAAAGATGAGGCAGAGAGGATCGATCCCCAACCACCCCTCCTTAAAAAAACTCCGTCTTTTCTTCTCTTTAAAAACGGAGTTGTTTTAAGGAGAGGGGGGGGGGGAAATCGATCCTCTCTGCCTGTTCCTCTCTGTCCAGAAGTGAAGGGCCAATATAACCTTTAATCCCAACAAACCTCCCCAAAAAACCTCCCAACACTAGGGTAGGCAGCGGGGAGGGGGATTGCAGCCCCCACCCACTAATATTAAAGGGAAAAAACGATCTACCTTCACGATTCCACAAACACAAAGCACGACTCCACAAAAACAAAGCACCATAACACACTACAGCTCCCCTGCCCACCACCTAGCCCACCCTTCCTAACCCCCAATGACCATGCCCCCATCCTCACCACGGGCCGCCGGCGTAGATATTCCAATCAGCCCGGCCTGCGAAAAAAAACCCAAACTACCACAACATGGTATTTCAATGGGCCACCCAGCCACCGAGGCCGGCCCACAGAAATACACACACCAAAAACACAAACAACAACAATCCAAAAAAAAACAAGGACAAACACAACCCCCACCCCCCACAAATCACAACAAAAACACCCTGCGAAAATACCCCCAAACAACATCCCCCCACACCCCACAAAACCCAAAAACACAACACATAAAATAAACGAGCACCCACCTTCAACCTCCAGCCTCAGCGAGAAGCACATGTGCAATGAAAAAAGAACAGGAAGAAAACACAGCCCACAACTGAGTTACCATTTCAAAATAGTGCAACAGCACCACCCAGTGGCTACAGCAAAAATAGCACTCAAAAACATTAATTTTTTTTTAAAAAAATCTTACACATTTTTTTACAGAAATTCCATTATTTGAAAAAAATATATATCAACCATTCCTCTTTTCAAAATCCAATTTTATTATAACACTTTAAAACACTACCTACGTATAAAAAACCATTATTTAAAAAAAGAAAAAACTCATTTAAATATACATACAAGAAAAATCATCCAACAACCATTTTTCAATTTTTTTAAAAAATAACCCCAAAAAAAGCCCGGCAACGCCGGGCAACCCTTGCTAGTGGGACTATGAAAAGGCCTTTTCTATAAAATAATCCCAATGAATTTGTGAGAGATTAGTAATTGTTTCTGTGCCAAAATGTTTCCAGGAATGAAATACAAGCAATGGGAAACAAAAGAATTCAATTCAATTCAATTTATTCAATTTATATCCCGCCCTACTCAACACATGGCCGACTCAGGGCGGCTAACAACATATAAATGACCCCAGGGCAACCCAAGGGGTTTACATATAAGATACAAGATACAATGTTCAAAATACAATAATAAATACAATGTTTCAAGTAAATAAAATGACACAAATCACAATATAAAGCAAAACAATCCACAAAATGCAAAATATCAGCACCACATCAGAATAGAAAACAATTCTACCGAAACCACCCACCAAAAAAAAAAAAAAAAACGAAGACATTAGAAGCATTAGAAGAATAATGATACATGAGAAAAAGAAAGCATAGCATTGGAAAATAGCCAACAAAGAACCCAGTTACCTGTATTTGAATGCAGTCTGAATTTCCCATCATCATTTCCACTTCTAATTTCATATTTGATCTCTGAACCCTGAGCATTGTCCCTTGTCAAAAAAGACAGATTCAAAATCTCCGTGCCAACAGCCACATCTTCTTGTACCACAATGACATATTCTGTGTCTAGAAACACTGACAGATATTCCTCAAGATCTACAACTGATATTGAGATAGTAGAAAAAGAAGAGAGGGCATGTGGGGAGCCCCTATCAGTGGCACACACGGTCAGCTCTAGTGCAGATGCCTGCAGCTCCCTCAGAGGTTTCTCCAAACGGATCACACCTGTTGTTCTCTCTATGGAAAAGTGGCCATCAGCTGACTCAGCAAGAGAGTAGAGGACTTCTGCATTAGGGCCTAGTGAAACAAAAATATATAAGAGAAAGAAACATTAATGGATGCACAATTTTATTTGGCATTCATTATTTAACACACAGGGCAAACTGAGGAGAAAACACTATCCGATATCTGGTCTTGGTTATTGGAGACAAGGATTTAACTTGGGCTGAAAACTAGAGGAATTCAGTTTTAGGGAATAACACAATATATAAACACCATACTGATCTAATTTATGTGATGAAGATACGGAAAGGGTGGAAAGTTACTCAGCCATGCAACTGAACAACAACAACAGAAGCTGTTAATACCATATCAGAGAGTAAACAAAACAAAAATAACAATTACAAAAATTTGTGGCACCTTAAAGACTAACTCCTGTATTTAAATGTGAGATTTTGCGGATCAAGTCTACTTCATCAAACACTGGATCAATGGACTTGATCCACAAAAGCAAACACTAAAATACAGCAGTTTGTCTTTAAGGTGCCACAACAAATTTTTGGCTTTTTTGTTGTTTTGTTTACTCTCTGATATGCTTGCACAGACTAACACGGCTACCATTTCAAAAATTTCAACTATTAATACCATGAATTTACTTTTTAAAAAAGGCCAATTAAACTAGGCTACACAACACACTCAAAACCAGTCCAACATGCCTTTAAAAACACAGTCATGTTGACAACCTATACTTTATCTGTTGAGGAAACCATCTGTTCCAAAAGTTGTTTCCTGCACTTATTCCAAATGTTACATTTACACTTACCTTCATCAGGGTCCTTTGCAAGGACCACTGCAACAGGTGTCTTTACTGTAGTGTTGTCAAAGATGGCTACTGTGCATTGACTGGGAAAGAACTGTGGAGGATTGTCATTTGAATCCTCAATGCCCACAATTATGTCCACTTGGCAAAAATTACCTCCTCCATCTGTTGCCTTTGCAACAAGCTGGTACTTTGGTGTCAGTTCCCGGTCAAGTAATGCAAAAGTGGTCAGCTCTCCTAGTGAAATAATTAAACAGAGATAATGTGGATGGAGATTTCACAGGGTCACAGACCCTCAGTTTATGTAGTTTCTTGAAAACTTTAAGAAATAGTTTCAGATGAATGGAAAAGGATACCTAAACATTTATCTTGGTTCAAGAGATTATATCTTTTCCACCTTCTAAGATTTAGCAACTCAGCCCTTAAAGGAAGGAGTTTTCCCCCCTCAATAGAAAGTCTGGGTGAGTTTAATAAGTCTGTGCCAATGCTGGAATGATAATAAATATGTCAAGTTTTTTGTTTTTTATTAAAAATTAAAAGTTTCAACTTAATTAAGATTTTTTTCATAAATAGCAAAATTTATATGCACAATTAAGAAACTATGAAATTTCCTAATTCAGTTTATTCTTGTGAAACAACATGGTCAAACTTTGGCAACCATGCGTGACCGCAATGACGGCAATGGAAGAAGGAAATACAGTTTATTCAGAAAAGCTATTTTTATATTATAGCCAATAACAAGTCAACCTCTTTTGATAAGGGAATTGCTGGCTGAAATTCTGTTGCTTAGATACATCTAGATTACAACTAGATCAGGCTCATTGACTCAACAGTACTTACTGAAGAGTTGACCCACCAAATAAATCCCCACCAATTCAATGGGCAAGCTAATGAACACAATTTCACAAACAAATCATATTGTAAGAAATATAAGATGCTGAATTAGGAGAGAAAAGGAGAAAAGAAGACTTTCAGAAGTCAAAATGTTGGTAGAGGATTTGTGAGGGATATCAACTGAAGAAATATAGATTTTTATTTTTCAGGGAAAAATACCTGAATTTGAAAAATTTGAAAAAAAATTGAAGGGGGAAAATGAGTGTGTGTGTGTGTGTTAACAAAAGCAAAATATTGTGGTGCTTTAAAGATTAACAGATTTAATTCAGTGTGAACTTTCATGAATCAAAATCCACCTCTTCAGACTTTGTCTTTCAGAAAGGTCACTTCAAAGTACGTATGTTGAGAGATTCAATTTTTACTTGTTAAATCAATTTAAAATAGATAACTGGGTTATTCCAGGCAATAGTTGATGATGTTTTTAGACAAGCCAGATTATAGCCACATAAGATAGAACTCCCCACCACCATGCTGTAAAAATAAATATTATTTTGGGAATTAGTACAGTAATTAATACATTAAAATAATTATTAAAGAGATCTAACATATTTCTTCTTTTTAAAATACAAAATAATTTTTCACAGAAACGTTTCCATTTTATAATATTTAGCTATTAGACAGTAAGAAAGTCCAAGCTAGGTCACCTAAGTAGAAAAGAAGTGCCTGAGAGAAAACTCTGCCTTTTGTGCAGTGTTTAGGAATAATATTCTGTCATCTGTTGTTTGCCAAAAAGAACAACATGAAGACCACATACTTTAGAAATGCTTTTTTTTTAAATGGGAACTCCCAGGATCCCTAACCAGCATGACCCCTCCTCAAAAGGTGGTCGAAGCACCTGGATAAATGTAATCCAAATGTATGTTGCTTAACCTCTGGAAAAAATAAGAATCAAACTTTTCCCATGAGCAGATAGATTCCCTTCCTACCTGTATAAGGATCCAACCTGAACTCTTCAGCACCAGATCCATGGAGACTATATGTAATTTGGCCATTACTGCCAATATCAGCATCTCTGGCTGACACTTTCAAAACAGAAAACCCTTGCAAAGCATCTTCTGAAACATTCCCTTGGTATGGTGTCTAGGAAAATAAAGAAGAAAAAGGAAAAAAATCACAGACTTTACTCCAACACCATTACATGGGAAGTGGTCCACCCCATATCTTTTTCCATGGGTGTGATTCCAAAAAGAGAGGAACAGACCATTTCCCAGGAAAATTATATAGTTTAAAAATCATAGCCCCAGATTGTGAAAAGGAAGCAAGAGGCAAAAACAATTAGTATAACTCAAAAGCTCAGAGTAAAAGCCATCTATTCCCTCCAGCTCAGAATTCCTCTAGTTGATTATGCTATATCTGGAAATATTGATTCTATACTAATCTTATATGAATGCTGAAGCTAGGGGGAAATGGGCCTAGCGAGTGAATAAGTAGAAACCCGAAATAAGCTGCCCATTAGCCACAGATATCCTTTTTTAAAGGGAATACGGTGGCTTAGTGGTTAGGATGCTGAACTTGATGATGGGAAGGTTGGCAGGTCAGCAGTACTAGATCTGAGTGCTGCATGATGGAGTGAACTCCTATCTCTGTCTGTCCCAGCTCCTGCCAATCTAGCAGTTCGAAAGCAAGAAATTGCAAGTAGATAAATAGGAACCATTTCAGTAGGAAGGTAAACAGCATTCCGTGGACTCCAATGTTTAGTCATGCCTACCACATGTCCATGGAAATGTCTGCATACACAGACAGTGCTGGCTTTTTGGCTATAAAATAGATGAGCACTGAACCCTAGAGTTGGATATGGCTAATTTTTGAGCAAGGGTGACCTTTACCTTTTTTAAATTGTCTTCTAGTGTACAGAAGTAACAACTGCATAAAAATCATTGCAGAGAAAATATCTCAGAATAATTCAAGCGATTAAGTGATCCAAGCAGGCCCCTTTTACAGGTCTTTTCAGATTTAGAAAGTTTTTCTCTTGGTATTTCATTGCAATGTGTTTGCTATACTGACTTTATATGTACTCAGTGTCCAAAAGAATCTAAGACTATAAAGTAGGAGTAGGTTCATGTTAACTTAAGGTTCTGGAGCTGAATCTGATACTTTTGGGGTTCTAATCTGTTCTTCTAGAGTTCTCAGATGACAAGAACTAGGACATGCACTGGCAAAACACTTGAGTCTGATTTATTTTTGATCACTCATTTTCAGGTCTTTGGGGTTCTGGTTTGTATTGTACAGACAATGTCTGCATTGTACTTTCCCTCAGAGCTGGTTCTACCATTAGACAAAGTGATCCTGAGGCAGCTAATGCCAGTGAGAAGCAATGGCATCTTCCTAGTTGGTAGTTGAAGAAAGGTTCAACTGCCAATCCAGCCTCCCTCTGTTTAGGAATGAAAGGGGTGCCATTTTATGCTTTGCTTCAGGCAGCAGACTGTCTTTGCCACTCCTGCTGATTTAATTCAGAAAGGACCAAAGAAGCCAGGACTTCTTTCACTGCATCTCAAAATAATAGTTGTGGGTGTGGGCAAGCAATTGCTTAGATAATTGCCTCAGGTTGCAGTGGCTATATTTTAGATATGCTTTTGACCCAAATCACCACAAAGTGTAGACATACACAATCACCTGCTTGCATTCAGGGCTGTTATCATTGACATCAAGGACTAAGATCTCCACTTCTGTTGCTGCCTGAAACTTTCCATCAGATGCCACTACTTTGAGCAGGTATTTTTCTATATCTTCCCTGTTCAAAAGCTTATTGGGGGAAATTCTCCATTTTCCATCAGCTTCCTTAATGTTGAACTGTCCCAGAACATCTCCTTCTGTTAAGGCAAAGAAAATAAATATGAAAGCATATTTAAGATTTTTAAAGAGAAAAATTATAGAAAAGAGGAAGAAATCCCAAGTCTACTATCTGCTAGTCATTCATTCAAAATAATTTGTAGGGAAAGTAAGGAATACTCTTGTCCCAGGATGAATTATAGAGAACAAGGTCTTATCCCACTGGTCTAGCATCTGCATGGAACTGCAACTTAGCTACACTGAACTTAGCAAAACAGCTATTTCACAACACATTTTTTCATTTGCCCCTACCTCTCATTAGTTGAGCTATAATGAGGACATACCTGGAAGCAATCACACAACCACATAGTGGTGTTCTAGACACAGTACTAACCCACATGCCCAAACTACCAGCTGGATTCCATAGCACCGGTTATTGTGACATGCAAATCTACTGGCTCTTTTACATGCCTCTGTATTTTTATTTATTTATTTATTTATTTTGTGATTCATATCGCCACCCAGCTCAAAAGACTCTGGGTGGCACACAAAGAATAAAAACCAGCATCCCAGTTAAAAACTCTAAAATCTATAAAAAAAACATTAAAAACGACTATAAAAACTTACCCCAACCCTGATTAAGAGAGAGAGAGCATTCTTCCTCGATCAATCAGCAGGCCGGGGTCACCATCATTGGTACCCCACACCTGCTTTGCCAGCTAGGTTTTTAGACCTTTCCTGAAGGGCAGCAACTCCATCTGGAGATGCAGCTCAATCGGCAGGAGGTTCCATAGGGCTGGAGCAGATACTGAGAAGGCCCTCTTTCTGGTGCTAGAGAGACGTGCCTCTCTAGCAGATGGAATGATTAGAGAGCCTCTCCGGTCTGCTCTGGTGGGATGGACAGATATTCTTGGGGTGATGTGGTCTCTGAAGTATCCTGGCCCACTACCATGTAGGGATTTAAAGATAGTTACCAGCACCTTGAATTGCACCCGGAGGCATACCGGTAACCAGTGCAGCTCCTGAAGCAGTGGCGAGACACAGGCATACTGCCCGCACCCCATCACTACATGGGCAGCCGCATTCTGGACCAGTTGCAGCCTCTGAATGGTCATCAAGGGCAGCCCCATGTAGTGCACATTGCAATACTCAAGTCTGGAGGTGACCAGAGCATGTATGACCATGAGCAAGGAGTCCTGATCTAGAAGCAGGCGTAACTGGCGTATAACATAAAGTTGTGCAAAAGCCCAGGCAGAAATACATGTGGACTACTTAACTTCTGAATAACTGAACAAAGGAGTATTAATATTTTTGGTTAATAAACATTTGTTTATCTGGCTTTTTGAATATTTCCTAAGAGTGCAGTTGTAAAAAAAATTGGCTATATTTGACAGAAAGCAATAATATCTAAGATTCAAATGATTTAATACAATATGGTTCAACTGTAATGATTACATATTTCCCCCTGTAATGATTACTGAGTGTAACATGCCACAAGAATGGGCAAGGCACTGGCTCTGCTCTGCATATCTCTGACTCCAAAAAGCAATCTTTCTCAGGAATCATGACACACAGATTCCATGTCCATCATTCTCACAACAGCCTCCAATCATAAACAGATTGTGTTGTGGCCCTTCTTTGATAATGATTTTACATACATAATAATTTTACATTCTTAACTTCAGAAACCTCAAAAGTACAGATTAATATAATTTGACAATCCTTAGTGCCAAGAGAAACCTAACACAATACTTATTATAATTCACCAAAATGACAAGAAAGGTGGATTCTTACCAGTGATGTAACATGTGATTTGTCTGTTTTGTTCTGAAATATCATTGTCGATAGTTTCTAGAGTTGTAACGATCTCTCCCGGTTGAGCATTTTCAACCACTGAACCTTTATATATTTTGGAAGTGAACTGTGGAGCATTGTCATTTTCATCCGTGACAGTGACTTCTACTAGGGCTTGAGAAGAAAGCTGAACTTCCCTGCCATGATCTGATGCTACAACAAAAAACTTGTATGTTTCCTGAACTTCACAATCTAATTCTTTAAGTGTCATGATCCAGCCACTTTCACTGTCAATGGTGAAAAGTTCTCTGATGCTGCTTGGTTCTGACCCTAGGCTATAAGTCACTTGCCCATCACTTCCAGTATCCTGGTCAATGGCAGTGACCTGAATTACAGTAGTTCCTGCTGGCGTGTTCTCCACAACAAAAGCCTTGTAGGAATCAGCCTCAAAAATGGGTTTGTTATCATTGATGTCTTTTACATGGATGATGATAGATACCAAAGAGACCAGCTCAGTATCTTGATGTGAGCAATGAGCCAAAACATCAATTTGGTACCACTTCATCTTCTCATGGTCCATTGCCTTTTGGACAGTCAAGGTCCCTGTTTGCTTATCCAAAGCAAATATCCCGTCTTTATTGCTTTCAGCAGTTGCCCCATTCACCAGACTATAGATGATTGGATCTTCTGCCACAGCTCTAACGGATCCTAATTCTGACCCCTCTGGGAGATCTTCAGGTGCTAAAAAGGTGTAGAGTGGTTCAGAAAACCTTGGTAAAGATACTTCTTTTGGAACAACCTGAAGGTTTACTGGAACAACAGAATTCCAGTGGGGAGGCCTGGCATCTTCAGCTTTGACTTTAAAATTCACTGTCCTGTTTTCCAATCCACTGAGACTTTCTTTCACTTTAACAACTCCTGTGGCAGTATTAATCTCAATCACATCTTCTGCAATGACCTCATCCACCGAATCAACAGAGTAGATGACGTCGGCATTCACTCCTTCATCTGCATCATAAGCTACCACCTGCATGATTGGGAACCCTTTGCTAACATTGGACAGGATGGACAACATGTATTCAGAAGCTTTGAACTGAGGAGGATTGTCATTTTCATCTGTGAGTATGATTTTAACAGTGCAGAAGGCTACTTTTCCTCCCCCGTCCTTGGCCATGATTTTAATAGCAACAACTCTCTCTGTGGAATTTTCTCTGTCCAGCTTCTGTAGGGTTTCAATGTGTCCTTTTTCATCAATTGCAAATTTCTCTTGTCCAAGTTTGTTTATGATGGTATAATCTACAGAACCATAGGAACCACGATCTGGGTCAACAGCTGACAACTCAATCACCTGGGTTCCCACCTTAGCATTTTCAGGCAATATTGCTTCAAAAACATCCTGCTGGAATGAGGGATTATATTTATTTTCATTTGTGGTATTGATATACACTGGCACAGTGGTCTTAAACACTCCATCTGAGGCTGAGATTCTGAAATTGTAAAAAGGTTTCAGGTCCCTTTTGCAACGATTCAGGGTGGAAATTATTCCAGAAGTGCTGTCGATAGTGAAATGTCTTTCCTCATTTCCTGAAGCAATCAGATATTCTAGCCTAAGTGTGTCTCTGCTATCAGGGTCAAAAGCCTGGACTTTGATCACAGTATGGCCACAGTTGACTGTTTCACTCACATCAGCCTGATAGTGAAGCTGGCTGAACTCAGGAGGGTTGTCATTGATATCCAATACGTTGACTGTTACAAGGGCTTCACTGCTAAGAGGAGGCACCCCATGGTCCATGGCTTGTACTTTAAAGTGAAATTCATTGTCAGCTTCATAATCTAGAGGCTGAGTTGTTGTTACTTCTCCAGTGCTAGAATCAACACTGAAGAACTTTGATGTGTTTGAACGGTCCTCCAAGATCTTATATGAAACAAGTTTGTTCCTCCCTGAATCTCTATCAATAGCAAAGAGCTGTACAACAGGAGTCCTTACTGGCATACCTTCAGAGACAGATGCAGTGTAAGCCACCTGAGAAAATACAGGTAAATTATCATTAATGTCCTCAACTTCTACTTCTACCATTGTTTCTGAAAATGTGCCCTCTGCTGTGTCTGTGGCTCTTACAGTAAAGGCATGTTTTGTATTAGATTCATAGTCCAGTTGGCTAGTGACCATAAGCACACCTGTCTTGAAGTCAATACTGAATAATTTAAGGGCGGCTTCTTCCACAATGTTGTATAACAGACGCAAGCCTTCAGGGCTCCGAGCTTGGATATGGAGGATTGGTGTGTAGAGTGGAATGTTTTCAGGCACTCTCACAGTATAGAAAAGGCTTTGGAACAGTGGGTTGGATTTGTTCCTCACAGTGATTAGAACCTCTCCTTCAGCGTATAAAGGAGGCTGGCCAGCATCTCTGGCAATAACCTTGAGTATGTATTTATTTAGAGCTTGATAATCAAGGGGTTTCTTGAGTGAGATGTCCCCTAAAGAGGGGTCAATCCAGAAATACTTGTAGTCTTCTGCAAAGGAGTAAAAAATGATCCCATTATTTCCTAGGTCCTTGTCAGTTGCAGAAACCTGAAAGACAACATCACCTGGCTCAGTGCCCTCCTGTACCATTACATAATAAGGCACATTTTCAAACTGAGGGGGGTTATCATTCACATCGTCCACATAAATTTTTACTATTGCTTGTGATGCCCTAGGTGGATTTCTCATGTCATTTACCCCCACTGCAATTTCATACATGTCCTGAACTTCACGATCGAATGCCACACCTTTGGTTTGGAGCACTCCTGAAGTCAGGATCATCTTGAATCTCTCTGTGCCATTCATGATGGAGTAATAGAGTGGTTCATTCAGCTGATTCCCAGTGACACCAAGTACAACCAGAGTTTGGACTTTCGTGGTGTTTTCCTTCACTGTTGCTATATACAAATCTTGATCAAATCTTAAATGGCTGTCTTGTGGTTGAATAAAATTAATGTTAACCAAAGTGCTAGTTGTATATAAACCATCCCCAGCTCTAACTGTGAGTTCATGAAAGTTGGCCAAGGCAGTAGCATTCAGCACAGAGATGGCACCCGTTTTGGGATGGATGTAGAAAACATTGTCATGATTCCTTTCTATGACACTATAAATTATCTTGGAATCTACATCTTCTGCTTGTACTGTAAAAAGCTCCATGCCATGATGGACAGGAAGCACTGAAGAAAATTCATAAACACTTTTTGCAAATACTGGAGGACAATCATTTATATCCTTAATGTAAATAGTCACTTCAATTGGTTTGGAAGCAAATAAAATGGGATTGCCACTATCATGGACATGAACAGTAAAATGGAAAACTGGGGTGCGCTCATAATCAATAGCAACAGTCGTAGTAAGGGTGCCCATACTTATATCTAATTTGAAAAAATTCAGTGCCTCTGGCTCCAAAATTTGATAGATCAGCAGAGCATTAGAATCTTGGTCAGCATCTGATGCACCAATTACTAGTGGGATATTGTTTTCATTCATAACCATGCTGCCCAGTGGACTGTTCTCATTGATCCAGCCAATAAAAGAAGGCTTATTAAAGACAGGGACATTGTCATTCTCATCTATGACAAAAATATACACTGGAACATCTACAAATGATCCTGCCATGTTGGTACTACGGATCTTTAGCTGATAAGAGGAAGTCCGCTCAAAATCCAGATTCTTTCTTGTAGACATAAGGCCAGATTGATAATTGATGGAAAATACACCATCCTCATTTCCTTCTTTCATTTCATAAATAACACTTGAAAGACTTGTAGCTGAAAGAAGAATGACAGAAGAACCAATAACAGCAGATTCACTGATCTCTGTGACATATTCTTTCTTTGTAAATTGTGGAGGTGTACTGTCAGAGGGCTTTATGTGAATTTTTACAGTAGCCGAATCTTTCTTCTGGGGAAATCCTTGGTCTTCTGCTTTTACAGTGAGTGTGAATTTATCTTGCTTGGACTGATGGAGCTTCTTAGAAACTGTAATAATTCCAGATAACTCATTGATGGTGAAAAATTCTCCATTGTCCCCTGAAAATAAATAAGAAACACTTAGATGTGGAGAGCAAATCAAGCTTTGAATTATTATTATTATTATATTCACTGGCTTCCTTCTAAATAGCAGGGCAAAATGGCCATTCAGCCCTCAAAGCTGACTGAGAGAGCATGAACTGGCCCCCGACCTGAAAAAGTTGGGAATCCCTGAGCTTGACATTTCAATCACCCAGGGAAGCCTGCACTTTCTTTGAAGAGAGCTAAAAGCCACATGCAACCAGTGTCATTCACCAGTTAACACCAGTTAACACATTTCTCTTCTATAGTTAGGTTCTGATGGCTTGACGATAAGAGACAGTAAAAACTGATACAGGACAAAGTGTGTTTGTAATGCACAGTAACACAGAGACCTAGTAGTTTGAACTCATCCGAGAAAAATGCTCATGTTCCTGGACTTGATTTTGCAATTTGTTCAACAAGCTGTCTAAACCAGGTTACTTGTTTTCTTTTAGAAGTCTGTAACATCTGGAGCAGTGAAATATGATTTTCCCCCAGAAAAAAATGCTACATTAGCACTTCTTTTTTCTTTTCCAGATTGAAAGTCATTCTGTTACTTTAGAAACATAAAATATAACTATGGAACCTAGGACTTGCTCCTCTCAGAAATTAGAATAATCTGATATCATACATATTTTTTTATAAAATATTTGAACCCGGCCTTATCTTAAAATATTTTATTCATCATGTTAAAATAAAACATTCCATAATATATATTTTTTATTTTTTCAATTTTTGGGGGGAAAACAAAAAAGGCTTCAGGAAAAAACTGCCTTTTTTCTGAATTTTTTTGGTTTTTTCCAGGCCTTCACATCTCTTAAGCAGTTATGGATGATGTGAGTCAGACATTGTAGATAAATCCATGATACTAAAAGAGCACAAGAAGATAAAAACAAAAAAGTTTATAACTTTATGGACCATGGTGGTGGTTGGAAAACTCCTCAGGGAATTTAATTTCTTTTACACAAAGACTTTAAGAGTGACAAAACATAGGGTTGGTAAAAGACACAGGACTGTTTCCATTCCTCTTTATGTAGCTTTCTTATGCTAGTCTTGCACTCACAAAGTATTAGGGAAAGGACAATATCTTTTAGCTAACATACAGAATTATACTCATTTCTGAAATAAGCTATTGGAAGCATTCATAATGAAAAGTGACTTACCTGTCTCAAGGTTGTAGTGCACTTCAGCATTAATGCCTTGATCTTGATCAAGGGCTTGGACTTGAAGAACTTCGGTGCCTACTGGAGCTGTGTCCCAAATTTCCACATTATAATGGAGGCTGGTAAACTGAGGAGGATGCCTGTTGCAGTCCTCTACATGGATAACAACTCTGGTAAAATCTCGTTTGATTGGGCCCTCCTGGTCTCGCACCTGAGCAGTAGAAGAGAGGGGCATGTGAGTGTCAGTTCTGTGAAAGCCAAAGAGGAACAAGTGAAAGAGCAAAAGGCTCTTAAATCACAAGATGTTTGTCCATTGCACAAAAGCTGAACTTTTCATAAACTGTGCAATTGTCTGACCTCTTCTTTTTTTTTAAAAAAAAAACCTCCCAAAATCATTGTTTACTGGAAATTCTTCCATATCCAATATGTTTTTCCAGCACAAAACCATCTCTTACAGTAATGTCTCCCAAGCACTTCCAGGTTCTATAATAAACTACCAGCTATTTTAAAAAAATACATTTCCCTGTTACATTTGGCTGGACAGCTACAACTGCCTATTCTCTTCTTGAGGACATGGCTGATTAACTATGGAAAGATTAAAAGATCTGATATTTTCATACTGAGATTCCTCAGTTGAAGAAAGACCAAGAAAAACAGCCACCTATATGGTTGCCACTATTTTTCATCCTCCTACTGGAAAGAGGGCAACAGCTGGAGATATCTGCACCATGCTAATTTGTGTTAACATCCAATATAGTTCACATAAGAACAATAGAACAATGCCAATTTTTTTTTTTTTTGAAAACTCACCTACTGCTTGCAACTTACTGAAGTTCAACAGAGAACTACTTTTCATCCATCTGGAACTAAATGTTTCTCTCTACCCTAGCTTACCTTGTTGCCTTCTTTCCAGTGGTTGTTTGTCACTAACAGTTGAGATCATTTCCTTCTTTACATACACAAAACACTCCTGTATATGTATCCTCATAGCTATTTTTAAGTCTCATCTTAATAGGCATATATAAAGGATGGATGTCTGGAGAACCTCTACAGGTCAGCAGAAGCTCACATGTAGGAGACCCTTTCCCCAGATTTGCTTGCTTGGAAAAGCAGATCTTCCAATATTATCACAGGACCATTGGCATAGCCCACTTCCTTACTTCATGCAGGTAGTACATTAGATGGACTGTGGTAGTCCTGCTAGACCCACAGAGAATTCTAGCATTCTTAGCAATTAAGATCCTTAAGACTGATGGTTGTTGTGCACTGGCAGAGGGTTGGGCAGGATTACTTTCTGTGGTGCTTCTAGATCTAAGAACGACATGTAACTTGAAATGAGCTCAGTTGTTCATCCACACCAGCCTACTTCTTTTTGGTTTGTTCTATTAATTTAATTTTCAGTTTAAAATAAAATATATATAGAGAGAAGATGGAAAAGAAATTGAAAAAGAAAAAAAAGTGAAATAAGGGGCATAAGAGGCATAGATCATAATAACGGGAGAGGTACAAACATGAAAGTCAGCTGCTTGTATTTCAAAAAAAAAGTCTGGTTTAAATTGGCATTTATAAGCTACATGCTCATGCTCTGAACAAATTTCAACAAATAGGTATTTTACAGGTTTCTGCTTGCAAAAAACCAACACAAGTCTTTGGGTGGCTTTATGGTCTGGATATTTTACAGATTGTTAAACAAACTTTATGCTTATAATGTTATCTTAACTTCATTTGGCCTCTTTGATCCTCCAAACCATTTGATTTCATTAACTGTAAGACACTTTGAGCCCATGATATGGAGCAGGATATACATGAAACAGAAAAACAGGTCCCTGCTTTTCGGTGACTCACGTACCATTACTATCAAGGTATGCAGTGGCATGGATAGAGAATTGAGACCTGCCACAGTCATGAGCGCCCCATTGCTGGGGTCAATTTGGAAGGTCTTCATACTTCTGGGATCCACACTGCTCTGAAGGGTATAAATCAGCCCTTTCCCATGGTCCTTGTCTGTTGCGCTGACCCGAAGGAATTCAGTCCCAGGACGAGTGTCTTCTGGAATACGTGTCTCGTACTGATATTCCAGGAACTGAGGACCATGCTGGTTAATATCAATCACACGGACATAGGCCTGTGGGGGAGTTGAGACAAAGTTTAAAATAGAGGACATAGGGCCAATTCCGGTATAATAATTTCTAGATAAGCATACCATTTATTTAATAGAGGAGCCTTTGTGGAGATGGCTGCCTTATGTTGGTAGGAATGACTAGACACCCAAATGAATGGAATGTTGTTACTGGTACCTTTCCAGCCATAGCTATATCCATTTATCTACTTGAAATTTCTTGCTTTTGAACTGCTAGGTTGGCAGGATCTGGGACAGAGATGGGAGCTTACTTAGGTCTCAAACTGCTGACCTGCTGACCAATGGTGGGATTCAGCAGGTTCACCCCAGTTCTCCAGAACCAGTAGCAGAAATTCTGGCAGGCCCCACCCACCCAAGTTTTGAAATAAAGTAGTCCTAAGACTCAGGTGCAATACAGGGCTTTCCCCTGGCCACGCCCACCATACCACACCCACAGAGTAGGTAGTAAAAAAACTTGAATCCCACCATGACTGCCAGCTTTCCAGTTGTCAAGTTTAGCATCTTAACAACTAAGCCACTGCAGTCCCCCTAGAGCAGTGATGGCAAACGTTTTAGAGGCCAAGTGCCCTAGGAGGAGGAGGCAGCATGCAGGCGGACATTGTGTGTGCCCACACACCCATGTAACATCACCTGGGCCAGCCTCCCCTCTCGCCTCCCTATTGGCGGAGGGAGAGGGGTATGTCGGGAAGCAGCACCAGGCTGGGTGGGGCTTGCCCATGATGGTGCATGGACCCACAGAAAAGCCTCTGCATGCCACCACTGGCACGTGTGCCATAGGTTCACCACCACTGCCCTAGAGGAAGGGACTGGTAAACTATTTCTGTGTAGGTACTGGATGAGATTCTGTGGATGCTGACCTGTGTCTTTATGATATGTGATCCATCAGTGACTTCTACTGTGAGGTTGTAGTTTGATTTTTTCTTTGCATCCAAAGTTCTTGCAATGACGATGCTGCCGGTGCTTTTTTCAATGTCAAAATCCATTTCATCATCACCACCTTAATAAAGAGGGAGGAATTAAGCAAATAACATTGTGATATAGGCCATGGGGTCTGAATACAAGTATCTCCTGCGGGAACTGGAATGCAAAACAAACCTTGCAACTGCTGGTCATATTTATGACAAACTAGCATTTTTTGCCCAGCCTTACCGGGCAGGTATATTGTGTGTGTTGGTGGTAGGGGTGGTTTTTTTGGGGTGCACACACACACAAAGAGAGAGGGGGGGAAAGCTCTGAATTTGGCCCTTGCCGGCTGGAGAAGGGGGTGGATTTCTCTGATAGGCATGGACGAAGCTGCGGCAAGGGTGCCACCGGCCTTCGTCTCTGGGGCTGCGGGGAGAAGAGGGGATCCCCCTCCTCCCCGTAAACCCACCAAATCCGGAAGGCAATCACATTGCCTCTGGGGGACGGAGGCCGAGAATGGCACTCCGTTCTTGGCCTCCATCTCCCAGAGGGAAGCGGTTCATTTTCCTCAGTGGGCGAGGACACGCACGGCCGAACCCCTTTCTCATAGGTAATGATCCACTCATGAAATTTGTTGAGAAATACAGCAGTGCAAAAATGAGTAGAGAATGCCTGTATGATAGGCTTCTATTGTTACCATTGATCTATATTTCTTCACCTTTAATTTTGCATTGACTTAAGTATGTAATATCTAGTTCATTAATTCAATGTCATTCAAGGTAAAGAGAAGAAATTTAAATTAACCATTGAGTTGGCATATCCTTCTTTCTGCAAAATAAAACAAGAAGGATCGAGGCAATTTGGCAAAGACAGAAAATTTGTCGGCTTCACCACAGGGCGTGATGTTTAAGCCAGTTCCCATTCCTCCATTTCTCTTAACCCTGCAGAGACTTGCCCAGATCCCATGTTCCAGCCTACTCCACTCTCTTAGATTTTCGTAATACTTGCAGCAAAGAAAACTGAACTCTGCGCACTCCACAAGAAGTTAGAAATTGGCCAATATGTTTCTGACGTTACAGATACCTTGCAATTAGGAGAAAGAGTACTTTAACTGCTCAAATTTTACTGCTGAAAGCATCTGATTGTACAGCTTTTGTCACATCATGATATTTGGAAATGAGCTTTCCTTTGTTTTGTTTCTGAATGAAAGATGAAGAAAAACATAAGAATATAAGAACAGCCTTGCTGAAACAGGCCACAGAAGCCCATCCAAAGTAGGGGGCGTGGCTAAGATGGCCGACGAGTAACATCTTGATCCGGACACTCGCGCCTATCAAAGTGGTAATCAATGTGATTGAGCGAAATGGGAAAGCTTTAAAGTGGTAATTTCTGTTGATAAGACTCCTGCTTGCCTTTCTGGAAAATTTTGGGAAGTTTTGAGGTCAGATGGTCGAAGTTCGGGAGGCTTTTCTGGGCGGGCGAGGCTCGCAACGGCAGTCGCGGCTTTTCCTGCCAAGGAGCCGAGAACGGGACCAGCGAGACGGCGGAGATTTGTGGCAGCAGTGGAATTGGCAAGAAATTGTTTGGCAAGAAAACAATCGCATGTAAGTGCATGAAAGGATATACGGAAAGTTAAAGTTTAAAGTTAACTGGGGACTTTGCTTAGAAGAGCCTGGACTTGGAAATGGAAATGGGTGGAAGTAGATGAAACCAAGCGGTTGTTCCGTTAATGGCGGCGGTCCTGGAAAACGAAAGTGATCGTGTTTGGGTCTATGGTTTCCTTGCGCCCCAGGAGAACCGTGACGTGTTTTGGCGATAATAAAGTGGTTTAAGAAGTTCTTGTTTGGGCTCTAGTATTGGAAGGCTGCAGTGTGTTTTCCAGTTTAAAGCGTGTGGGAAAAGTCTGCCGTTCCACAGAGAAACCGCTGGAAAATGGCGCTTTGATTTGTCCGCCTCAAGAGAAGGATTAATTGGTTTTCTTTTTGTTCCTTCACCATGTGGATTACAAATATCATCTTCTTTTTTGAACACATTGCTTCTCACGTCTTTTTCCCTTCCTGCTTGGATTTTGGGCTTTTTCCCCCTTTCATTCCCCCCTCCCTTTTTTGGCGGCTTGGACTCAAACGAGAAGTTCTGGGTGACTGTTTCCTTGGAGCCTTTACTTTCGTGGTTCGGAAGACGATCAGTTGGACCGCTTGCCTTGGGGAAATGGATCTGATGCGGATTATTATTTTCTTTTTCTCTTTTCTGTTGTTTGCTGGGAGTACACTTCGGATCCTTCTGTTTTTCTTGTGTGGATTACAGTATCTAACTCTTCGTTGGATTTCTTCCTCCCTACAAGTTTTTTCCGTCTTGCTTGGATTCATGGTACCAGTGGTTGCAGTGTTACAGGTTCTGTCTGATTGACTAATTTTCACAACGTTCTGCAACATTGGAATCTTTTATTGTGCATTACTATGGATAAAGGCACAAGAGGGAAAGCAAAAGAGGAAGAGCCAGTCGTGAAGTCTAAGAGGAAGGAAAAAGCACCAATGGAAGAAGCCCCTCAGTCTTCATCACCGCCCCCAGAGCCCTATGATCAAACTCAAATTATGGTGGAAATTGGCAAGCTGTTTCAGAAATTGGAGAAGAATGAGGAATCAAGGGTGAAAGATAGAAATGAAATGATAAAAAAGCAAGATAAGGTGGTATCATCTGTTGCAGATTTTTCAAAAAAGGTGGATTTAAGTTTGGAAAAAAATAGAGGGAAATGTGAAATTGGTTCAAAGTGAGGTAATTGCCATAAAAAAGGAAATAAAAGGGACTCAGGAGGTGGTGCGGGAGAATAAGCTGAAATTGGATGAGCAAGAGAGAAGGGATGCTGTGGAAGATATGATGAGAAAGCAGAATATTGTGATCCGGCAGGTGGTGGAACGGACACCGGATTTGTTAAGAGAAAGAGTGGTTCAGTGGTTAAATGGTTTGAATATGGGAAAAGAATTTGTTCAGGAAGATTTTGTAAGTGTATTTAGGGTGGGCCCAAGAAGAGGGAGGGTGGTTCAAAGAAATGTTTTGGTAAAATTTGCAAATTGGGCCAATAAGTTAAGAGTAATGACCTTTCTGAAACGAGTTGGTCCTGATGCTTTGAAATTTGATGGTTCTGATGTAGAAGTTTATAATGATATTTCATTGAAAGAAAGAACATGGAGATATAAGATGAGGCCTGTAACTAAATTGCTGATGAGTAAAAATATAAGGTATAATTGGAGATTCCCACAGCAACTGCGCTTTTATTATGACAAAGGAATGCAAGTAATTGATGAAGGGGCTAATCCATTGGAGTATTTGAGCTTGTTGGAGCTGGAAAAAATAGACTCGGAAGAGTGGATAAATCTCAAGAAGGAATTGATGGAATCGGGAGCCTTGGGGAGGGAGTATGAGAGGGCGGAGGCTGGTGGGGCAACAGGTGGAACACTGCAGCGAAGGGAAGAGGAGGAGGAGCTGTCGCTGATCATGGTGGAGGAGGAGACAAGTAAGGAGCAATGAGAATTAGATTATTAAAATTTAAAGCATTTAATTGATATAGAAGGGTGATTAGTGCGTAGCACTGGTAGGAAGGCACATCTTACATGTCCCCCCCTCTCCCCTCTTTGGTTGTCAAAGGCGGCTTTTTTTGAAGAAGGTGGGGAGAGAGATAGTGTGTGTTATATGTAGTTTTTTGTGGTATGGGGGTAAGGGGTTGGTGGTGGCACGCCCGATGGAGAGTTCAGAGTTTAGAAAGGAGATAGGTTATGGGAAATATTAAAATATTATCATGGAATGTGAAGGGTACAGGTTCTGTTCTTAAGAGACGGAGGTTGGAACTGGCATTTAAGAAAGATAGACCCGATATATTGTTTTTACAGGAAACGCACCAGAAGTCAAAGGACACGAATAAACTTTTTTTGGGATGGATTCAACATTATGAGATGGCATTTGGAACTTCAAAAGCGAGAGGGGTGGCAATCATGATTTCTAAAAAATTAGGATTTGAGATTACAAAAAGTATTGCTGATCAAGAGGGTAGATATTTGATTGTAAGAGGAAAAATAGAGGATGAGGAAATCATGTTGGTAAATATTTATGCTCCAAATGATCATCAAGCGGATTTCCTAGAAAAAGTTCGGAAAATAATGGAATTAGAGAATGTTGCAAAAACTATTGTGGCGGGAGATTTTAACTTGATAAGGTCGGGGTTAGATTGCACGAACATAGCAAGAAGTGGAAATGGCTTGAAAGGGAAGGTGTTGGATAAATGGATGGATGCGATAGGTTTGAAGGATTCTTGGAGAGAGTTTAAGGGCTCTGAAAGGGCATATTCCTTTTTTTCACATGTCCATGGGACCTACTCGAGAATAGATTATGTCTTTCTTATGGAAAACTTGATTAAAGATATAGAAGGAATGGAAATTGGGATCATTAAGGAATCAGATCATGCCAAAGTACTTTTGGAATTGAAATTACAAAAAGATACCCGAAGTGGAAGAAGTTGGAGGTATGATCCTAATTTATTTAAAGATCAAAAATGTAAAGAGCAGATTATGGAAAGGTGGAAAGAAAGTTGGCAGTGGAACGATAATAACGAGGTTAATTTCAATGTTGTATGGGATACCATGAAGTCGGTTTTCAGAGGGGAAAGCATAAAGTTGGTGAGTTTTAAATATAAACGACATAAGGTAAAACAGATAGAAAAAGAAAGAGAAATAAAACAGTTACAGGAGGATCACGCAAAAAGTAAAGATAAACAAATCCTTACGAAATTGCAAAGACTTAAAGCAGAATTAATGGGTAAAGATATTGACAAAGTTAAACGAGACTTGATCTATTTAAACAGAGAATACTTTGAATTTAGCAACAGAAGTTCAAAACTACTAGCAAGAGCAGCTAAGGCCAAAAGGGAAAAAAGAGAAATTGGGGTATTGGTTAATAAACAAGGTTTAAGGTGTAATAAGAACAGAGATAAATGTAAAATTGTGAGGGAATTTTATCAAGCATTATATGCAAAAAAGGAGGTAGATTTGGAGAGGCTCAAAAAGATACTGGAGAGACAGTTAGGGAATGGAATAAAACAAGAACATAGAGAGAAAATGGAGGAAAGGATCACTGATAAAGAGGTAAATGAGGTAATTAGCGGGTTGAAGATGGGGAAAGCTCCGGGGGATGATGGATTATCGACAGAGTTTTATAAAGAATTTAAAGAAGTGGTGGTTCCAAAATTAGTGAAGCTATATAACTATATTTTAGATGGAGGACCAATCCCGACTTCATGGTATAACACTACAATCGTTCTACTGCCAAAGCCTGGTAAGAACTTGGAAAGAGTGGAATCGTACAGACCAATCTCTCTTATAAATCAGGATGCCAAAATCTTCACAGCAATATTGGCTAATCGTCTAAACGGTTTTATGGGGGAATACATAAATGTCGATCAAGTTGGGGTTTTAAAAGGTCGGCACATGGCAGATTTGACTAGAAGGGTATTAGATTTAATTGATAATGTTAATCAAACGAAGGAAAAGGTGGGCTTATTATCATTAGATATTTTTAAGGCATTTGAATCATTACAATGGTCTTCAATTAAGGTAATAGTTAAAAATTACGGGTTTGGGGATAGATTTAGAAGGGTAATTGATTTATTATATCAAAAAGGGAATGCTAGGATCAGAGTAAATGAAGAGGTTACTGATGTGGTAAAGCTTGAGGCTGGTACCAGGCAGGGATGTCCACTATCTCCTATCCTGTTTATTATGGCAATGGAGATATTAGCCAAAAATATAAGGGATGATTTAAATATAGAAGGGATAATGGGTAATAAAGTGAGCATGTACGCGGATGATACACTGCTTATGGTGAAACATCCGGAGTTGGTAATGGATAAGATTAAAGATCACCTACAGGTATTTGAAGCTATAACCGGATTAATGATAAATTGGGATAAATCAGAACTGATGTTGTGTAATATGGGGGTAGGTGAAATGGGAAGGATAGTGGGGACACTTAATATACAAATTAAAGAAAAGCTGAAATATTTGGGGATAATTATTTCAAATAAATTGGAAGAACTTAAACGTTTGAACTATGACAGTTTGAAAGCCGAATTTAAGAGTAAAATACAAGAGTTTTCTCGATGTTCTTGTTTTATTCCATTCCCTAACTGTCTTTCCAAAATCATTTTGATCCTCTCCAGATCTACCTCCTTTTTTGCATATAATGCTTGATAAAATTCCGTCACAATTTTACATTTATCCCTATTCTTGTTACACCTTAAGCCTTGTTTATTAACCAACACCCCAATTTCTCTTTTTTCCCTTTTAGCCTTAGCTGCTCTTGCTAATAAATTTTGAACTTCTATTACTCAATTCAAAATACTCTCTATTTAAATAAATCAAATCTCTTTTAACTTTATCAATATCCTTGCCCATTAACTCAGCCTTAAGTCTTTGCAATTTAGTGAAAGTTTTTTTATCTTTACTTTTTGAATGGTCCTCCTGTAACTGCTTTATTTCTTTTTCTTTTTCTAACTGTTCTACCTTATGTCTTTTATATTTAATACTCGCCAACTTTATACTTTCCCCTCTAAAAACCGACTTCATGGTATCCCAAACAACGTTAAAGTTAACTTCATTATTATCGTTCCACTGCCAACTTTCTTTCCACCTTTCCATCATTTGCTCTTTACATTTTTGGTCTTTAAATAAGTTAGTATTGTACCTCCAACTTCTTCCTCTTCGAATATCTTTTTGTAATTTCAATTCCAAAAGTACCTTGGCATGATCTAATTCCTTGATGATCCCAATTTCCATTCCCTCGATGTCTTTAATCAGGTTTTCCGTAAGAAAGATGTAATCTATTCTCGAGTAGGTCCCATGGACGTGTGAGAAAAAAGAATATGCCCTTTCAGAGCCCTTAATCTCTCTCCAAGAGTCCTTCAAACCCATCGCAGCCATCCATTTGTCTAAAACCTTCCCTTTCAAACCTATTCCACATCTTGCTATGTTCGTACAGTCTAAGGCCGACCTTATCAAATTAAAATCTCCAGCCACAATAGTTTTTGCAACATTTTCTGGCTCGACTACTTTCCGAACTTTTTCTAAAAAGTCCGCTTGATGGTCATTTGGAGCATATATATTTACCAGCATGATTTCCTCATCTTCTATTTTTCCCTTTACAATCAAATATCTACCCTCTTGATCAGCAACACATTTTGTAATCTCAAATCCTAATTTTTTAGAAATCATAATTGCCACACCTCTCGCTTTTGAAGTTCCAAACGCCATCTCATAATGTTGAATCCATCCCAAAAAAAGTTTGTTCGTGTCTTTTGACTTCTGGTGCGTTTCCTGTAAGAACACTATATTGGGTCTATCTTTCTTCAACGCCAATTGCAGCCTCCACCTCTTAAGAACAGAACCTGTACCCTTCACATTCCATGTTAATATTTTAATATTTCCCATAATCTATTTCCTTTCTAACTTCTAAACTCTCCATTGGGCGTGCCATCACCAACCCCTTCCCCCCAAAACACACAATTCTACATATAACACACACTATCTCTCTCCCCACTTTCTTCAAAAAAAAAAGACGCCTTCGACAACCAAAGAGGGGAGAGGGGGGACATGCAAGATGTGCCTACCCACCAGAACTACGCGCTACTCACCCTTCTATAACATTTAAATGCTTTAATTTTTAATAATCTATTTCTTATTGCTCCTTACTTGTCTCCTCCTCCACCATGATCAACGACAGCTCCTCCTCCTCATCTTTTCCCTGCGGTATTCCACTTGTAGCACCACCAGCCTCTGCCCTCTCATACTCCCTCCCCAAAGCACCCGATTCCAGCAATTCTTTCTTAAAATTTATCCACTCTTCTGAATCTGTTTTTACCAGCTCCAACAAACTCAGATACTCCAATGGATTGGTCCCTTCATCAATTACTTGCATTCTTTTCTCATAGAAAAAGTGCAGTTGCTGTGGAAATCTCCAATTGTACCTTATGCTTTTGCTCATCAACAATTTAGTTACAGGTCTCATCTTATACCTCCACATTCTTTCTTTCATTGAAATATCATTGTATACTTCTACATCAGAACCATCAAATTTCAGGGCGCCAGAACCAGCTTTTTTCAAAAAGGCCATTACCCTAAGCTTATCTCCCCAGTTTGCAAATTTTACCAAAACATTTCTTTGAACCGCCTTCCCTCTTCTTGGACCCACCCTGAATGCACTTACAATATCTTCCTGTACAAATTCCTTTCCCATATTCAAACCATTTAACCACTGAACCACTCTTTCTCTTAGTTGGTCCGGGGTCCGTTCAACCACCTGACGGATCACAATGTTCTGCTTTCTCATCATATCTTCCACTGCGTCAATCCTTTTCTCATGCTCTTCCAATTTCAGCTTATTCTCCTGCACCGCCTCCTGAGTCCCTTTTATTTCCTTTTTTATAACATTTACCTCATTTTGGACCAATTTCACATTCCCCTCTATTTTTTGCAAACTAAAATCCACTTTTTTTGAGAAATCCATAACAGATGATACCATCTTATCTTGTTTTTTCATCATTTCATTTCTATCTTTCACCCTTGATTCCTCATTTTTCTCCAATTTCTGGAACAATTTACCAATTTCCACCATAATTTGAGTATGATCATAAGGCTCAGGTGGCGGGTGATGAAGACTGAGGGGCTTCTTCCATTGGTGCTTTTTCTTTCCTCTTAGACTTCACTGCTGGCTCTTCCTCTTTTGCTTTCCCTCTTGTGCCTTTATCCATAATAACACACAATAAGAGAGTCCAGTGTTGCAGAACGTTGCAAAGTCTTAGTCAATCCAGACAGGCCTGTGCCACTGCAACCGCTGGTACCACGTATCCAAACAGGGCAAACAAAGCTGATAAAGAGGAAGAAATCCAGCAAAGAGTTAGTTGCTATAATCCACAGAAAGAAAACAGGAACCGGAATATACTCCAAACAAAAAGAAAAAAGGAATGATCCACGTCCGACCCGTTTCCCCAAAGCAAGCAGTCCAACTATTCGCCTTCCAAACCACAAATATAGAGGCTCCAAGGAAACGGTCACCCAGGTTTTTTTCATTTGAGTCAAAGCCACCAGGAGGAGGAGTGGGAGAAAAAAAAGCCCAAAATCCCAGCAAGGAGGAAAGAAAAACAGGAGGAGCAATACGTCAAAAAAAAAGATGTTATTTGTAATCCACACGGTGAAGGAATAAAAAAACAAGTTAATCCTTCTCTTGAAGCGAACAAATCAAAGCGCCCTTTTCCAGTGGGTACTTTAACTTCAGGGGGAAACCCCCCTTCTTCCTCTGTGAATCGGCAGACTTTCCCCACACACTTTAGACTCGAAACACACTGCAGCCTTCAAAAGCTGGAGCCCAGACGAGAACTTCTTAAACCACTTTACTATCGCCAAAACACGCCGCGGTTCTCCTGGGGCGCGGGGAAGCCATAGACCAAAGCACAATCACTTTCGTTTTCCAGGACCGCCGCCATTAACGGGACGTCCGCCCGATTTCATCCACTTCCACCTGCTTCTAAATCCAGGATCTTTTAAGCAAGTTCCCCAGTTAACTTTAACTTTTCCATATAGACTTTCATGCACTTACATAGAATTGTTTTCTTGCCGATTCTACTGCCGCCTCAGATCTCCGCCGTCTCACTGGTCCCGTTCTCGGCTCCTCGGCAGGGAAAGCCGCGGCTTCCGTTGCGAGCTTCCCCTGCCCAGGAAACCTCCCAAACTTCGACCGCCTGACTTCAAAACTTTCCAGATAGGCAAGCAGGAGTCTTATCGACAAAAAATACCACTTTAAAATTTTCCCATTTTGATCATTCACATTGATTACCGCTTTGATAAGCGCGAGCGTCTGGATCAAGATGTTACTCGTCGGCCATCTTAGCCACGCCCCCCCTCGCAATTTTGTCTTTAAGTTTCCTGAGAACTCGTGGACAGATGCCATCTGGTCTTGGTGATTTGTTAGCATTTAGTTTAACAAGACATGCAAGGACCTCCTCCCTGGTTATTACTATCTGGCTTAATTCTTCAGTTTTCCTCCCTACGAAGATAGGCTCTGTTTTGGGCATGTGGTCTCTGTCTTCTTTAGTGAATACTGAAGCAAAGAATCCATTGAGTCTCTCTGCAATCTCTGTTTCCTCTTTAACAACCCCTTGCCTTCCATTGTTGTCTAATGGTCAAATGGCCTTCCTAGTTGGGTTCTTACTTCTAATGTACTTAAAGAAGTCTTTGTTATTTCTCTGAGTATTTTTAGCTATACGCTCCTCAAAGTCTTGCTTTGCTTTCCTAATTGTTGCCTTGCATTTGTTCTGCCAGAATTTATGTTTCTGCCTGCTGTCCTCATTCGGACAAGCCTTCCATCTTCTAAATGAGCTTTTCTTGCTTTTGATCACTTCCCGAACAGCTCCTGTAAGCCACATCGGAGTCCTCTTGGACCTGGCAGTGCCCTTTTTCCTTTTGGGTATGCATTCCAATTGGGCCTCTGTTATTGTTTTTGTAAACAGCCTCCATGCCTCTTGGAGTGTTTGGACTCTCTCAATTTTCCCTTTCAGTTTTTTTTTACTAGTTTCCTCATCCTTGGGAAATTTCCTTTCTGAAAATTTAAGGTCTCTGTGTTAGATTTTATCAGTGACTTGTGGTCTATGATCAAGTTAAACATAGTTGAGTTGTGGTCACTGTTCCCTATTGGATCAGTCACATTAACATCTTGTACCAGATCCTGAGTATGCACCAGAACATAGTATCACTTTAAAGCAGTGGTGGGATTCATTTTTTTTACTACTTACTCTGTGGGCGTGGCATGGCGGGCGTTGCCAGGGGGAAAGCCCTGTGTTGCACCCGAATTAGGACTACATTATTTCAAAACTTGGATGGGCGGGGACAGTCAGAATTTCTGCTACCAGTTCTGGTGAACTGGTGTGAACCTGCTGAACCCCACCACTGCTTTAAAGATTAAACATCTAACTATAAACCTGGCTGGGACTACATATTCCATGCCACATTAGCCTGAAGAAGTAGCCATGAGCTATGAAACTTGCTAAATTTGCAATTTTTAAAGTAACTTAGAAAAGGTATCATCTCCCTACTGCATTTGTTTTATTGTATGATGGGTCACATGGCTGGATTTTGTTTACTTTAAAGATTGTTATATTTCAATATGAGCTTTCATGGACATTCACTTTATCTAATATATTAGAGTGGAGGGGGTGGGGAAGAATCTGGTTTCTTAAATACAAATATATACCTGAAACACTTCTCTTCAATATTAGCTCTAATCCATAGCTGTCAAGTATCCCCTTTTGGCTGGGAAATTACCGTATTTTACCCCTTTCCTGCCACCCGTAATTTCCCATAAGGGAGGAGGAGTGTTGGGCTCCCTGGGGGGGGAGGAAGCACCCCTAGACACTCCCCTTAGCACCACTGCTGCCCCTCATGGGAACAATACAGCAAGCCACCCCCATAGGCAAGCCTCAGCTACAGTGGAAGAGATAAATACTGTAATTTTAAGTCCCTTTCCCCACTTGCTCCCACATCATTTCATAATATGGTGATTTTTTATGGAACTGTTTTTTACACTTATATCAGTTAACTGTCTACTGTCTTAGCCTTGTGTACCTCAATTTCATTTTTAAAAAATCTGTGTTTAGGACAGGACCACAGAAATATCCTCTTTATGTTGGATGCAAATATACTTGAAGCTGATTGGCTCATTGTCTCTTCTCTCCTGGAAAAAAGGGTGTTAAAGGGGGCATGGCCAGACATCCCCAGACATCCACCTCCTAGGATGCTGACCCTCTTCCTTGGATGGGTGTGTCTGGGGTTGTCTCTGCCTCACTTTGTCCCTGTGTGCCTCCAGGTAAGGATTTCATCCTCCCCATTGGCAGAAGGAAGCAGGTGGCTGGGTAGAGAAGGAAGAGAGCACTCCTTTGGGGTGGGCTACTCTGGGGGTGGGGTGGTGTCTGGGCCTTTGTCCAAAGCCTGGAGCTGTGGTGGAGACTTCAGATGATGCTCCTCCACAGCAATGTGCTTTGCACTGGACTTATTCCATGTGGGTGGGTGGTAGCTGGGCTTTTGTGCAAAGCCCAGAGCTGCAGTGGGAGCTTTGGACAAAGTCCCACTGCAACACCAGGCTTTGTGCCGGGCTTCTCCAGGGGTGGCAGGGGGGTTACCTGGGGTCTGCCGCATCGGTGGTGGCTTCTTCAGGGGGCAGAGGTGTAAATTGGTGGTGCACATGTGCATGTGCAGTTTGAAGAGCACCGTGATTTGGGGGCAAGCTGCTCCCTGCCTGGCAGGAATAAAGAGTTGCTGGCCCAACTCACCGGCTTGCCAAGGACTCCACTGCAGGCACAGCTGTTTTGGGGCCAGCCCCTCTCTGCCCGGGAGGGATAAAGAACTGTCACCAGCTGGGGATTCGAGGCAGCTGCTGCTCCGGATGACATCTCTTTCTCTACCAGCCTTGTTGGGGGGGGTGGGGTGTCAAAAGGACACCCGCAACCATGGGCTGAAGGACTTCTTCCATGTTTTTGGACTCAGTGAGTGGGTTTAGGTTGTGTTGCTTTATAATGATGTGATTTTTGTATTTGTAAGTCAAACAATTGATTGTATTATTGACTTGACTTGATTTTTTGTAAAGTTTATTGTGACTTGTATTATTTATGGTATTTTGCACTATTTCTGTATGTTGTTGTATTTCCCCTCCCCCTCTTACTCCCCTTCCCCCGTACTTATGATTTGCTTTGTATTTATTTGATTGTTTTGTAAACCCCTTTGAGTGGTCAATAGACTAGTAAAGTATATAAGCATACTAAATAAATAAATAAATAAAATGATGGCTGCCACCCACCCCTTTTTGGGCACTTGTGCCCTAAAAGGATCACCACAACTGGTTTATAGTTAGTCAGAACCAGCTCACAGTGACTCCAATAGGGCTTCAAGGTGAGATATTTAAGGAGTGGTTTTTATCAGTTCTAAGACATGTAAAATTTCTGGAAATTTTGAAGCTTGGGGGAAAAAACCCTTTTTTTCCGGGGGGAATGGAAATTTTCAGAAAATTTGGGGGGGAAATGCTACATTAGCATTGGGGACTTCAGTTTGTAACGTAGGACTTGCTCCTCACAGAGGTGATGTGTTTTTGTTTTTGTTTTGAAAACAAAAAAGGCTTCAGGAAAAACAAAACAAAAGAAAAAACCTGGTCTTTTTCCTCTTTTTTTTTTTCTTTCCATTTTTCCCCCTGGGCCTTCACATCTCTAGTTCTACTCCCACAGTGAGTTTTCATGGGCAACTGGGGATTTGAACTCTGCTCTCAAGAGTCCCAGTCCTTCACTCTATCCACTACACCAGACTTGGTATCACAATGATTTATAGTTAAGGGTTAAACCTTGACCAAGATCTTTAAGATGAAGAGATAACTTTGTGTGAATGCAGCCATACAGGTGACACTTTGCTTATCCAAGGCTGTTCCCACACTGGGTATTGTTCACTCACATTCTACAGAGCTTCTTTTCTCTATTTTTTCAAATTTTACTTCCTCCTTCAGAGGTAAAAAACCCCCCAAACTCCCAAACCCCTCCCCTAAAACAACACAATGGGATACGTAAAATAATTGGTGCAAAACAATCCAACACACGGCTATTTCATAGCTTTTTTTATGCTATGGCCAAATCAGGCTGCACAGTAGGAATTTCTTTCTAGGAATTTACATCATAATATGTAACTCAGTTTTTCCCAACCTTTGGTTTATGGATTTCAATTCCCAGAAGCCTAAGTCAATCCCCCAAAGCAATGATCAGCCAATGTACTGACTTGGTCTTCTGGGAATTGAAGTGGAGCATGTGCTCCTTGTTGGGAACCACTGATCTACTTGGTGCCAACTGCTAACTGGAGCAGTAAAAGGAAACATATAACACAATTGCTAGAATAACTGGCTACCAATCAATTTCTGGGCTGAATTCAAAGTGCTGTTCATTACTTTTAAAGCCCTATATGGCTTGGGTCAAGGCTATCTAAAGCATTCTATCTCCCCATGTGAGCTTTTTCTGCCTTTGAGCTCTCCAGAAGGTGTCCTTCTCTCTTGTATGTTTTTGGTTTTGTTGTTGTTGATGTTATCCTGAGCTAATTTTTAATGTATTGTTTTGAATTTAGGCCATACTTGCTTTAGTACAGGAACATATTGGGCAATGATTAAATGCAGTGAATTAACAATGCCAATGGCTGAATGTAAGGAGCTAATGTCTCATACAGTAAAGAAAGTTTGACTTGTGCAGGGTAGAGAGATAAACTCTGAGATTAAGTTCCAGGGGGATATAATGCTTGTAGACAGTCCCAATACAACGTAATCTTTCCAAAAGCATTGTACTCTGATGATTCTTGTTCTGCTTTAATTGTATTTGCACATCATTATCCATGCTCAACTGTACCAGGCAAAGAAGTATTATTTGGACTGCCTAGCAAAGGGCAATCCTTGCCTACCTGCAGACTATCTGCCTTCAGGGATGGCTTTATATTATTGTAAACTAAGTAGACTCGAATGTGATGCCAGGAAATAGGAATTCAAGGACTCAAAGATAAGTACTGCTCAAAGATACAGCAATAAATATGGAGCAATTATATAGCAACCCCCTGCACAGAGGCAGCATTCAGTCTGCCTGGCCCGCCTATAACAAATTAACATTTTAGTGAAACAATTCCACCTATAATAAAACCATCCTATAAAGTTCTAATATTGTAGAGGAGAGCTTAAGGAGGATCAGCACCAGGAAGCAGCTATGTAGCTACCAAATGTTTTGTTTTGTACTCTTAATTCACATGTAATTTAAAATAAATCAGTAACAATACTTTTCTACTCCTTGGTAGTTCATTATTTGTAGCAATTAAGAGTAACCACTGGTTTAACCTTATATTAGCTGTATGATAGGATTAAAAGCAGTCCCTTGGGCTTTGATGTAGATTTTATTATACTGACTAAACTACCCTGTCCTATCTAAGAAAAAACAGCTATATGGCAGTCTAATTTTCTTATTGCTTTACATTAACTTGAAAATCTTATGTTTTTCATTATTCTGGCATTAAATATACTCACAATGATTTGAAAAATCTATGCATTTTTAACATACTACCATTAAATACACACAAATTTCTGATCCTGGAACCATGTTAATCTGTACTCCACCTTCTTCCAAAGTGCTAAGGATGGATTTTACATAGTTACTGTATCTTACAAGTCTACGGCAGATGAAGCTGAGAGTCAGAGGTCAGCTTTACAGGAGTTTATCCTGCTCTGCAGCCCCATGCTTGCACTGTTGGGATTGCTGTAAAAATGTTGACTAGACAATGTTCTTGGTAGAGTGTTCCAACTCATCCCTAGTGGGTATAACATTGGAACCTAAAGTTTATTTGGAGTGATTAAGGAGATTTTAAATAAACACATTTTCCTGATGTACAAAAATGTGATTTGTCTTGATCACACCAGTGTCAATTTGCCAATTGCAAGGAAACAGCTAAATAAGTGAGTCACTTGCAGATGTCAAATTAATCACTTCCCCTGCTCAGCACAGTAAAAGCCTGTATAACGATTTTAATTGGTTCCAATGGGTCCATCGTTGTACGAAAAAATTGCTGTACAATACATGTATCATATAGCGATTTCCCTATGGGATGATTCATACAATTTTCGCCGTGGAAATGCATCCCTTTCGCTAACAGCACAGGGTTGCTTTTGCCCTGAGAAGCGCTTTCTCAGGGGTAAAGTGCTTCCCAGGGCAATAGCAGCCCTGTGGTGTTAGCGAAATGGATTCTCGGTGGCCCCCCTGCTGTTTCTGCAAGGGGACCAGCGGGAATCCATTTCACTAACAGCGCAGGTGAGCCTTTGGCCAGAGAAGCGCTTTACCCCTAGGAAATGGCTTCTCCGGCCAAAGGCACCCCTGCACTGTTAGCGAAAGGGATTCCCACTGGTCTCCTTGTGGAAACAGCAGAGGGACCAGTGAGAATCCCTTTCGCTAACAGTGCTGGGCTGCTTTCCCCCTGGGAATGCACTTCCCAGGAGGAAAGCAGCCCAGTGCTGCCAGTTCACAAAGAGGCTTTGTTGGGGGGGGGAGGCTCCCCCATGTCACCCCAAAGCCACCTGGCTTTAGCCTTTAAAAAAAAAATCTTATCATACAACGGTGAAAATCATTGTATGATACAATTTGTTTTTAAAAGGCAATCGTTGTACGATCTGTACGATGAAATCGTTGTATGGGGTTTTACTGTCTCTGTGTGTCTATCTATCTATCTATCTATCTATCTACCTATCTATATACACACACACACACACCTATAAAAAGGCCCCTTAACCGTTGGGTTCATTCAAAGGCTCCCGTACCAAGCCCAACCATCCCCGACCTAGCCCTCCGCAATCAGTGTAACCCCTGACTTCCCAATGCCATGGGGTTTTGATGGTCGCCAGTGGGGCAGCCGCCCCACAAACATGACCCAAAAAGAACTACAATTCCCAGAGTCCTCTGCATTGCGCAACCTCTCAGCCAATCAGGCTGAGGGATGTGAGTGCAGAGGAGGCCAGGAACACATGCGCTGACTTAAAAAAAATGTCGGGAGCTGGAGGGAAAGACTTTGAAAGACCCAGCCGGAGCCAGGAAAAGGTAAGTGTGGTGGTGGGGGTTAGGGGGGAGGCACAGCCCCAGTAACCACGCTGCCGCCCCGCCCCACCACCTAGCCCCCCAACCCCCCGACCGCACTTACCTTTTGCCGGCTCCGGATGGATCTCTCAAACTCTTTCCCTCTCAGCGTGGCCTTCTGTGTAGGGAGAAGCACTGGTCTCTCTTTCATCCCTGCAGGCCACGTGGCCTCGGCGACTACATGGACAAAGCACCTCCTGGCCTACCGGAGAGAAGGACTCGCTTCTCTCTGGGTTGGCTGGGAACGAAAGTTCCATTCCCAGCCAACCCAGAGAGAAGCAAAGCCCCTCCATGATGGAGATTTGTTCTCTCTGAGAGGCAAAGGTGCTGCAGAGAGGGTATCCACCCCCCCCCCGCAGGACACCCTGGAGTGTTTGGGAGGGGTGGAATTGATCCCCTCTCCCGTTCTTCTGGGTCCAGAAGGGTTGGGGGGACAGACCCCTTTTGTCCCCCCAAACCTCCCATACCCAGTGGACCAGGGAGAGGGAATCGAATCCACCCCCCTCCCAAACATTCCGTTTTTTAAAGAGAAGAAACTGCTTGGTTTCTTCTCTTTAATAATGGGGTGTCCTACGGGGGGATCCCCTCTCTGCAGGGTCCCCTGGCTCTGGAAGGGTTGGGGGGACAGACCCCTTTTGTCACCCCCAACCCTTCCAAACCCAGGGGACCAGGGAGAGGGGATCGAATCCACCCGCCTCCCAAACACTCCATTTTTAAAGAGAAGAAACCGCTTGGTTTCTTTTCCTTAATAACGGGGTGTCCTGCAGGGGGATCCCCTCTCTGCCTGGTTCCCTGGGTTTGGGGTTGGGGGGGTTGGAAGGACAATACACACACACACACTGCTTCTCTCTCTCTCTCTCTCTCTCTCTCTCTCTCTCACACACACACACACACACACACACACACACACACACACGACACTCCTGCCTTGCCAGGAATTTTTAATGTGTGTGTTGGTGGTTGGAGTGATATTGTATGGGTGGTTGTTGTTGTGCACACCCAAAACCACCCCTAACCACCAACATACACTTTAAAAATGCCTGGCTGGCCGGGCACAAATATGCTAGTGTGTGTGTGTGTGTGTGTGTGTGTGTGTGTGTGTGTGTGTGTGTGTGTGTGTGTGTGTGTGTGTGTGTGTGTGTGTGTGTGTGTGTGTGATATCATTATGATGATATAAAATCCCAGTAAGATTCTGATTTACATTATTTCTGCAAAAGTTAAAATGTGTGTCTTTTTGTATGCTTACGCATGTATTTTATGTTTTACTGAGGACTGGCTCACCTAAAACATTAGTGGAATAAAAGAGCATAGAAAAAAAGAAATAGAATGTAGCAGATTTAACAAGAGAACTGCCAGCCTTTGATGGCAAATATTTTCCAACTCATTATTTAAGGACTTAAATAAAATCCCTTCACTTTGTCTCCCCCTCCCATGGGTTTATTTTTATTGCTGTGGGGAATAGGTATGATTAGCACATATTTCCTGTGAGCCAGAAAGATGTGTTTTTGCCTGTTCACTCACAAAAATTTTCATTAGGATTGGAAGAGTGCCAGAAATGCCATTTTGTAGATCGTGATGGGTAATATGAGAACTGCAAAAACTCTTTTGATAGGATACAGTAAAACCCCGACTTATATACAGGTATGCCTTGAGTTACATAAAATTTGACTTACATAATGATTTTGTGCTAAAACCATCCCGATTTACACAATTTCCTATGGGTTTGCTTAGAGTTATATAAAAATTCTTTTTCTATGGGTTTGCTTCGAGTTATGTAAAAAAATCATTTCCCTATGAGTTTGTTTTGATTTACATAAACATTACATTTTTCCTATGGGTTTGCTTCAAGTTACGCAAAAATAATTTTTCCTATGGGCTTGCTTCGGGTTACATAAAAAACTGATTTAAGCAAAAGCCTACGGAATGGACTTTTTCCCGTAAGTAGGGGTTTTACTGTCCTTGCATGTTCCAGCCTGAATGCTGCTCAGTGCTGGTACTGAAGCCATTGCTATAATACACCCGTTATCTACAATAAATAGCCCTTGTTAATCCAGGTCATGCATGTGCCAGATGCTAGGAGAACTGAGGCAGCATTCTGTCAAAACAGAGCCACTTATAAGCCAATTTCCCAGATGTGTGCCACTCACCTGTGATGTTAAACCACAGTTGGCTGAGCCCAGCTTCAACACTGATCACTCCTACCATGTGGTTTACTGGATCTGTTTCCATGACTGCAAAGTTGAAATGAGATTCATCAAAAGCTAGGGTCTCTGAGGAAGAAAGAGGTTTAAGGATCCAGTTGATGTGCAGTCTTACACTGGAGGAAAGTGGAGGATTCCCATGGTCAGTAGCCTTGATCTGGTGAGAGGCAATAGCACCATAACAGCTTAGATACGGGGCAGAATTAGATGATACAGTTAGCACATCCTGATAATCAGAGCTCCCCTAAAACAGAAATTATGTCCCACTATCCTAACAGGAATTTGCCTCACACCACATGTTGCAAGTTATATAATTTTTGTTTTGTTGTCAGCCACTGAGAAGTAAACAAAAGCTTTATTTGCAACTGTGATTTCTCAAGCATGGCACTTTGAAAAAATTGTGCAGCTACATTACCATAACAAGAAATATGCATTTGTATTAATGAGATCTAAATACAACTTCTCCTCCTCATTTGTAATCAGTAAGATGGCACTAGTGTGAACTAAGCATCCAGCTCAAAGGATAAATAGGATACATAATATAATCTGACAAACATTTCCAGTCTGCGGAAGTATCTACTCTGTAGATGCAGTATCTTTCATATTTACCCTGACCTCTTGGCCTCCCTCTTTCCTTACCTGGTGGCACAGTGGTTAAGAGCCCTGGTGGCACAGTGGTTAAACTGCTATACTGCAACCAGAACATTGTGAGTTCAATGCCATTTCCAGGGAATTCTAAGCAGGTGAAGGCATCTCCTTGGGAATACCCTGAAGGAAATGGTGAGCCACTGTGTGAGACAGAATGCTGGACTGGATGGGCTGCGGCCTGTTCCAGCAAGGCTGTTCTTATGTTCTTAATCCTGGCCAGGCCTCAAAGTTGACTCAGGCTACCATCCTTCTGAGGTCAGTAAAATGAGTACCCAGCAGTTGTTGTTGTTGTTGTTGTTGTTTTGGGGGGGAGAATGCTAATTAACTTGTGAACCACCCAGAAACTGCACTATGTGCCATGGGCGTAATTGCTATAAGTGTAATTGCTATTGCTACCTAGAGAAACACTGGTGCCATTCTTTATCTTGCCTTCCAATCTTTCTCGAGCATAAGATAGAGCCATACAATACATTTTTAAGAAAAGTGGAAAAAAAGCTAAATGATTATTTGGTACCAACAGTGTACAGAATCACTTTACATCAAGGATTCTCAACCTGCAGCCCGTGGGCCAGATGCAGCCCATGGCACCATTTCATGAGTCCCCCCACCACCTCCCTCCACCACACCAGGAAGTGCCATGTGGTGGAGGAAGGGCAAAATGGCTATCTGACCCCCGAAGCTGTCTAAGGGAGCGTGACCCGGCCCCTGGCTTAAAAAGGCTGAGAACCCGTGCTTTACATGTTTCCCAGCTGAAAGTGTTCAAACAGGTTTTATAGTTTTCTGAAGCACAACTTCTTATTGAATATAGCCAGTAGCAAAAAAAATGTGTATGTCATAGGCCACAAATATACCTACTACAGCATTTCCAACATATGGAAAACATCAATCTATCTCTTTCTCTTTCTCTCTCAAGCTCCCCTACCTACCTTCCTATCTTTTACTCACCGTCAATATATTGTATTCTTGGGCAGAGAAAGCCTTTTTGGAGGACACCATCCCTGTCACTGGATTGACACTAAAGAAGTCCTCACTGTTTTCTTCAAGGCTGTACGACACATGGCAGTTTTGCCCCTTGTCACGATCTGCAGCAATCATCCTGTAGACTGGCAAAGGAGCCTCAGAGGCTAATTTTTCTGGGAGCTGAACCATGAAGAATTTTTGGGAGAAGCTGGGAGCATTATCATTGACATCCATGATCTGGATTATTACTCTGCTGGTGGATTTAAGAGTTGGGTCCCCATGATCTGAAACAGAGACCTACAAAGAAATCCAACAGGTCCTATATCACAACTCAAAGGAAGACAGTTTACGTTCATGACAAAATGCATTCCGAGTTAACTCCTATGCTATATACCAGTGATGATGAACCTTGGCATTCCAGGTGTTTGTGGACTTCAACTCCCAGAAGCCCATCAGCACTCCTGCTGATCAGGGCTTCTGGGAATTGAAGTTCAAGAACACCTGGAGTGCCAAGGTTTGCCATCACTGGTATATACTAGGGTATTGTTAATGAATGCTCAGACATTTTCTCATGGTTGATTTAAAAAAAGTGTCTGAATATAACGAGATATCTTTTGAAAAATACATAAGAATATGACCAACTGATAATAAAACAGCTCCAAATTTGATCCCGTTGTTTTAGAACTGGTAACTAAAACTCAAAACACGTTTACATGTAATGGTATAAGGTAAAACTTTCTGGCATAGTAATCCTCACTCTAAATGAGCAGCACCCCAATGTATATAACCTTTTCATTCATATTTCTTCCTTCTCTTTATGAAAGTTGGCAAGCAAGCTATCTAGGAATATCTTAATATAACTCCTAAATCTGAGTTTACAATTTATAGTGCCCAAACAAGCAGAATAATAAGTCAGTTTCAAACCGCTTTTGTTGCTATTTCACAAATCCCGACTTCTTTTGGCACTATTATCATCAGAGTTTCAGACTCAGATGTCACAGTTTTTGGATCTTTAATGTTATTTTATTACAACATGTTTCACCCCAAACCATTGGCCACTCTGGCTAGAAAAGACTGAAGTTATAGTCCAGCAGAAGTAAAGGGCAATGAGTTGGTGAAAGGTTTCAGCAGTGAAATTCATTAAAGGAAGTGTCCATTTTGCTAAATGTCATGACATTGCTTGTCACTTTTTATTCTTCACAGTTTTGCAGAAAGATTCAATTAGGAAGCTAGTCCAGAAGGTTTCAATGAAGCTGGCACTAAGGGGTAAATGCAAAAAAAAAAAAAAAGCAGAACAAATTTCAATTATCTTCCTGAGCAATTTTCCTCTTTGTGTGCTCTGACACGCAAGGAAATGTTCTTTGAGGACTTACCATACAAACACACACAGAGAAAATTAACTGCCGATTCATCATCACTCACCTCCAAGATATGTTCAGCCTTGTATTCACGATCCAACTGCTGAGAAGTGGTATAAATCAGGCCTGCCAGAAGAGAAAAGAACAACTGAGGTATCAGAATATTATAGCTCATGTGATGCCCTGCCCTACACACCTGCTATGCCAGTGTAAGCCAATTTCCTGCCCTAAAGCAAACCAATGCTTTTAAGCAAGAGAAGTTTATAGTTGTTTTTTTAAAAAAAAAACACTTCCTGCCCCCTAACCATGGATGTTTTCCATATTTTTTACAGAGGTAATTTACCTCACCCTTCCTCTCAAATTAATCTTGTTGAACTGTGGTGTAATGATCAAATTTTTTAGATCATACAGTCCCTGAGATGCTATTCCAAATTTCAAAGTAGAAGAGAAAAGACATCAATATGGCACAAAAAAATCAAGTTGCTACTTCTGTCCATTAGCCAGTATATTTAAAAGCAACAGCCCACACCAAACTCAAACGTTTGCTTTCTGGTCTCCCTACCAGAATATGTCAAAAATATTTTAATTAGGAGCCAGTGTTTACTACAGAAAGACATATTACCGGTAGAAAATTCAATCATATTAGAAAAGAGATAAAAACTTGTTTTCTCCATTTATCTGACAGTGTCTAATGCTAATTTTGCTTGGATCGAGGGTTTGGAAAGCATGCAAATAGAAAATTCAGCACTTTAAATTAGTTTAAATGAGTGGTTCTCTGCTTATGGCCCTTAAGATGTTTTGGACTTCGACTCCCAAGAACTATATACATCATGGCCCATTGTTACAGATTCTGAGAGATAAAGTCCAAAACATTCAGAGGGCTGGCCGTTGGAGACCCGGGTACTGCATGACAGGTTGTGTGTCCGTCTCTGTCCCAGCTCTTGGGGACATGAAAGGAGCTGCATTCAAGTGTCCCCTGAGTGGAGTTTCTCCAGCAAAAATCCTTTCAACCCAGGATAATTTCTGACATGAAAGTATTATTATTCAGCGTTTCAAATGTTGAGAATCTCTGCTTCTTTTGTAAATGTATCTGGTCTTTTGGGGCTGATGATTGCTGTCTCCTCCTTGCTTTTCAAACAAGAACTTTGCAGGCGCACCCCCCAAAGAAACACTCAGGCACCGGTATTGGATTAAAGGCATTGGGCCACTTTTATTGAACAATGCCCTAGTCCGAATTATCACTTTCAATTGGTGTATCATCCAATTGTAATTCTTTAAGGCAAGCAGGCCGCAGTAAGGTTCCTCCCAAAATGCCAATGGCAATTGGCTACATGTATCTAATTGTATCAATTTGTTTGTTGACACAAACAAATTGTTGACCGTAGTCAATAAACTATCTACTGACCCCACCCTATGACGTGTATCTGTTGAAATATCAAGGTGATGCAGGCTGCGAAGCTCCTGACATCACCCCTTGCCTGGTTCGCCCTTGACCGGCCAAACCTATTTCTCCTGTACCTGTCTACGTGTTGGCCAGTCAATTGCGAACCTGCCGGATACCTATGGGTCATAAATCTTTACCTTACCAGTGCTACCCGCCACACGGGGAGGCGTCCATGATGACTCACCACCCCGCCCCCGAGACCGTCAGCTCGGTGACCAGGTCCACTTGCACATCCTCAAGAAAGAGGTCCATACCTCTGGCCGACAAGTGGACCCCATCTCCTGCATAGAAATCAAAATCCTGCAAGCCTATCCTAGGATGTTGAATGGCCATCCCAGAGCCATTGTCCACAAGGAACCAGGCAACAGCCCTGTTCACCGACCGTCGAGCGTGGTCGAGAGCACGGAGGTCAATGCCTCCCCTGTAAGACTGTCGCGGCACGATGTCCGACCATAGCAGCTGCGTGGACGGCCATAAGTGATGTAAATAGGCTAGGTCACTGCAAACCGACAATTTTAAAGAAAGGCCAATGACCTGTGCGAGATCAATGCCGCCGAGGTGCAGGATAAGGACATCAGGCGGTCCAGCATCCCTGATGGAAAACAGGAATGGCAACAGTTCCCGCCATCTCATGCCGCGCTTACCGTACCATCACATACGTGCGGCTGCACGTAGCCTGAGATGGGGTCCCCACTCTGTCGCCGCAGCATACTGTGCTGCCCAGTGTACGTAACTGTGGCCCACCAGCCATACTGCCACCGGTGTGCGTGGACACACAGGGTCAGTAAAAGAAGGAAAAAGAATTAATGACATAACTAGTACTCATGCATTGAGGGGGCATACATATAATTCAAAATGCGTAGATCCCCATCTGCCCATCCGGCGTATATCAGCCTCAGAGTACCCAAACGCAGCCGCAGTGGACGCGGCGCCTATCCTGAAGGAATGGGTGCTGTAACGAGCCCCAGGGAGGCCAACACTGTGAAGTGCCATACCGGTCACCTTCCAAAACTGGAATTTAGTCAGTGGAGACCCATCCTAGTGGCAGAAAAATGGGCCAGGGTGCATACCACGCACTGCCAAAAACTCATGTAGGGCACCAACCGGACAGATGTCATCAATTGAGCATCGTAGCAGTCTTACTCCACTGCCTACACCGTGCTGATCAACCTTTGAGGACCGTATCCTCAACTGAGCCCACTCTTGTGTGATATAGACATCATCGAGTTCCAGTGCCCTACGAGACACATCCCCTTTAGACAATGGGACCAGCTCACTGATGCGGAGCGCTCCAAAGAAAGCTACAGTGGTAGCTGCGTGAAAGAGAGCCTCCTCGTACCTATCATAACACAAGTTATGCCAGCCTCGTGCAAGGTGGGTAAGAACACCTGGCGAAATGGGGTGACGTGTGTCCAGGCGGCGGCCACGTTCACGTGTCCACCCTTCCAATACATGTCATATGCAGAAGTCATTCACGCAGTCAGCGAAGCCCCGTGCCTTGGCCATAAATGCCAATGCTGAAAGCCTAGAGGCTATGGTACGAGGGGCCAACCCCTGACCGTGAAGGTAAACCATGTATTGTAAAATCTGGTTGACTGGTATCGGCCACGCTTCGGGCAACTGCCTTTGCCCGCAAAAGGTTCTAAATTGTAGGAAAGCATGTAGATACGCCTTACGCGTGCGAGGTGCCAAAGACATGCCGATCGCCCGGTTCACCTCTCCTCGCCAAATGTCCAAATCTCGGCCGGGAGTGGAGAGGGAAATTCCTCTGCTTCTGGAGCCAAGGCACAGAACCGGGAGATCTGCAGGCGGGATAAAGCATCAGCAATATCATTATTAATGCCTGGCACATGTCTGGCCCTGAACAGCATATTGAGGCGTAGGGATCTCAAAACAAATTGACGAACCAATGCCATGACTCTGGGGGATTTGGACATCTGGGCGTTAACAATGTGCACCACTGCAGCATTGTCACACCAAAAGTGGACCACCGAATTGGCCCACTTGTCGCCCCACAGCATTAGTGCTCCCAAGATGGGAAAAAATTCTAGGAAAGTAAGATCGCGTAGGCGATCCGTGCCTTGCCATGCATGAGGCCATTGGCAATCGGCCCACCGCCCCTCAAAATAAATCCCATAACCCAGAGAGCCGGAGACATCCGACTGTACTTGGAACTGAGGGCTGACCAGAAGGTCTGATCTCCAAAAAGAGACCCCATTAAAATCCTGGAGAAATGTGAGCCAAACCGAAAGGTCTGCCCGTAAACCTCTGGTCAGCCGCACCCTGTGGTGGCGTTTTAATAGGCCAGCCATGGCGTCACACAGACGCCTGGCAAAAGCTCTGCCTGGGGTTACCACCCTGCAAGCGAAATTGATGTGGCCGTGAAGCACCTGTAACTCTCGAAGAGACACCTTACGCTTGGCAATCATTGCCAGGATCGCAGCCGAGATCCGAGTCACCTTTTCCACGGGTAACCTGGATGCCTGTGCGACAGTGTCAATTTTGATACCTAAAAAGGTGAGCGTGGTGGCTGGGCCCTCAGTCTTTTCAGGTGCTAAGGGGACACCCAGTTCCCGCATAAGCACCTGAAATGTGGCAAGGAGACGGGTACATGTGTCCGAACCCTGCTCACCCCTGAACAAAAAGTCATTGAGGTAGTGGGCTACAGACCGGGACCCCGACCTACGAACAAAGGCCCATTGGAGGAAGGTGCTAAATCGTTCGAAGGCCGAACAGGAAATAGAACAGCCAAAAGGCATGGCCTTATCTACGTAGAACTTGCCCCGAAAACAAAAACCCAACAGCTCAAAGTCATCAGGGTGCACTGGCAGTAATCGGAATGCCGATTTGATATCGCACTTTGCCAGGAGCGCCCCACAACCACATGAGCGTACCATCTGTAAGGCCTGGTCAAAGGACGTATACCTAACCGAGCAAAGGTCATCAGGTATCGCATCGTTGACCGAGGAACCCGCAGGGTAAGAAAGGTGGTGAATTAGGCGAAATTCACCTGGGGACTTTTTCGGGACTAAACCCAAAGGAGATACTTTTAAGTTAGGGAATGGTGGGTCTGTAAATGGCCCAGCAACTCTCATTGCAGCTACCTCCTTAGCTATGCTTTGTGCAGCAATATCCTCATTACCCCTAAGAGAAAGTAAGTTCGGGGCATCCGGAGGCCCCCGAACGCCCCTAAAGGGCATACGAAAACCAAACTGGAAACCTTCGAATAGGTACCTCGCATCATCCCATCTAGGATAAGCAGAAAGCCATTGTTCCAGCACTGGGACATTAATTGGGGAGTGGGCCTTTTGCATGGATAGCACCGTCATAGGGCACTCTGACTGCCCCCTGCCCACTCCTACCTCTGCCTCATGACCCACCAGCCCGTGGGAACACGGAGGCGGCGTGAGGGCCAGAACAAGAGGGACACTCATGCCGGAATCGTCACTGACACTTGTTGCACACTCCGCTAGCGGAGAAACTCCAACACAGCAGGCGGGCTAGAACCCCCTGCCCTGCTGGCTGGCGGGGAACCTGTGTAACAGCAGCCCACTGCACGGCATGGCCGCAATGATACCTGTCACCAGGTGCTGGCCGAGTGGGAGTCATATACAAGAGCCACAATTGCTGGCAGGGCTCATCCCACCTCATCTCAGGATGGAGGGCCACTCTCATCCTAAACTCTTTGTCGTAAGCCAACCACGACGGGCCAGGAAAATCAACCACCGCCCGGTAAATATTATCCAGGTATTGTACCATCGGAATGGCCAAGTCAGGCCGGGCCCTCAGGTATACTGCCATATAGATAAGATAGGCCGGCAACCAATTGGCCCAGGTACACGGTAGCTTACGACGATGGGACAACTCCTTGTCCCTGTCATCCTGTCCCTCCCTCTCTTCCTTGGTAGGCTCATGGTTTAGGAGGGAGAAGATATCCACATATTCCCCTCACCAATTTAATTTAATTTAATTTTCACGCTTATATACCGCTCACTCAGGCGGACCCGACTCAGGGCGGTTTACATAGCGGACAATAAATACAAAAATACAATAACATAACATACAATGAATACAGTAAAAAATCAACAACCAAAAGTACAATTACAAAATCTCTGTCCACAATATATAAACTAGAAAATATATACTACAGTCTGCACTTACATGTGCACTACAAGGGAGCTCAGATGCTCACTGTCCCCCCGCAGCAAATGCCGGACCGGAGGGAGGTGGGGCCGGTTGCCGCAGGTGGCTCCCATCCTGGGCCGATGGTGGGGGCCCAGGAGAGCTTCGGCGCAGCCAAATCTTCTCCCTCGTGGCCTGGGATAGATGATCGCCCAGGGGCAAGGAATAACCAGACGTCGGCAGAGCCGCCGTCGGCACATATTGGATCGAGGGTATGCGCAGCGGGCCCTGAATAGCCCCTGCAACGCTTGGCATACCCACAGGGGCGGTTACCCCTGCCCTAACCGGGGGGCAATTAGGCAACCAAGAGTTAACAGGGCAGTGTGGATACAACTGCCCTCCCACAGTAACCTGCCATGGCCATGGCCACTGAACCCCCCCCCCCCCAGTGTGACTGGATAGTGTCGGTGGTGTACTCAATTGACCAGGATACTCACTCGGTGCACCCCCGTGGGCCGCCCCCACTGGGGGTTCCGGCCCACGACGGGCGTCGGAGCTTGCGACAGATATCGAGCTCTGCGTGCCGCTGCACCCCTGCCACGCCGGACTGGTCCCCAGCGGCAAGTCCTGCTGTGTTGGTCGGGCGGGGAGCTGCGAGGCACCAGCTTGGGCTGGCCTGATGGCCTCAAGCAGCTCAACCCTGTTGGCGGCCTGCTGGAGAGTCGTGGCCGACGTGTGGGCCGGAATCGAAGGATTAGCAAGCCCATCATCGGAAGTGGTGGGGCAATGCCCACTGATGCCTCCAGCACAGAAATGCGTGCGAGAAGTGCATCAACAGTCTCCAAGCCACCCAATAAGGTGGGCCGGATGGCCCACTGGGTAATTGTTGGAGGGGAAACCCAAATGGGGATCCCGGGCCCGAATAGGGCCATGTCCAAAAATCCGGCCCATGTGGGGCTGGAGGAATGGTGGGGTGGAAACCCACACCGGGCCCAAATGGGCCACTCTGCCCCAAGCCGGGAAAAGGCCCTACAGGGGCAGGGATCCCAGAGGGGCCGGCCTGTGCCGGTCCCAACTGAAATCCTGGGCCGGGCTGGCAGGCAGAAGCCTGTTCACCCGCATTGGTGGCAGTGGGCAAAGCAACCCCACCACCCTGTTGCGGGGGTGCTGCCCAAGCCCTCCGGCCCGGTGGCGGCCCCCTGGTTGAAGAGGGGGTAGGCAGAGCCCTTCCCCTCGGCCGCGGCTTGGCAGCCGGCGCCTTGCGCTTGGGAGCAAGGTCTCCCAAGCAGAAGAAAAGAAGCTGCTCCTAAACGATCCCTAGCCAGGGATCCAACTTGCAACCCTTTGCTTTGAGTACCGCGGTATCAATCAGAAAAGGTAAACTCCGTTTGAAAAGAATAGATGAGATGCAAAGAAAACGCGACAGAGAAAACTTCTCTGCTCCGTCGCATTCTAAAATGGCTGCTCGGCTGCCTCGTGGCCACCCCTTTTAAAGAGGGGTGGCCATGCCCCTTACTCACCCGGATATCTGGGTCCGGGTGGGGGGCCCCCGCAAAGAGCGCGGCGGCCATTTTGGCGCCGCGCTTGTATTTTCAGATTCTATCAGTTTGTTTTAGTGTTGCTTCTAAGAGCTGAACAGATACATTCAAAAGGTATTGTATACTGTTTGGAAAAATGAAACTTACATTATACACAGGGAAAGCAGGAATTAAGTGAATAGGATTGTGTTTTAAATTATATTATCTGAAAGTATACTATACTAAAGCCCGAAATGAACAGTTTTATGGCCTGTCCTTTATTCACTTTTCATTTACTTTTGACCTATTCATTAGGATCAGTTGTGGCATATGCTTGTTGCAACTAGAGTCAACAGAAGATTATTGTCACTTACACTATTCAGTGGCCACATCAAAATAATACATTGCAAATACAGTGTCAAGGTTTGTTACAAGTACATGAGCTCAGCAGCATCCTAGCTAGTAACATGGTATAAGCTGGAAGAATTGACAAAAACTAAATGACATTAACAGTTAGGTGATACTCCTAGTTTCATTTCTTTTAATCTTTATACTAGTGGAATTATAACTCAGATGTCTCCTCCTCATTCTTTTTTCTTCATTTCTTTTTTAATTTTTTTAAATTGATTTTTCAAAATATATAACAACATTCAGGACATAATAAAAATACAAATGTTCTAACACAATCAAAGAAAAATAACTATAACAAAAAAAGAAAAAAACACAGAAAAATACATATAATCAAAAACAGAAAAAGAACAAGAAATCTTATGACCTTGGATTCTATCACAGTATAAGGATTTCTTACTTAAACACTGTACTTTTATCTTATTATTAACCATTATCTTCCAAATCTAATCCACGTATTTCAAATCTACTTTTATGTCCATACTTTACTTTTATTCAACTCTTCAACCTTACTAAAAACCATTATACTTCCATTTTAACATTTACCAAGTATTTTCCAAAATACAATATGTACATCATCACATTACATACATCATCACCCTGTGCTATATTCATTGCCCTGGAGGATGTGGAATTTCCCATTGATTTCTATTGCCCCCAAAATTTCATTTGGTCCGGTGCCAGTTTGTTTGTTCCGTCTCTCGTCAGTGAATAATCAACAAATTGTCGCCATATATTCCAAAATCTATTTTCTTTTATTATACCTTTTTAAAATGTTAACTCCTATGTTAATTTTTCATTCAATGCGAGATCCCACATCTGCTTATACCACTCCTCTACCTTTAGCACTAAATCATTTTTCCAATTTTTTGCAATACACATTCTAGCTATTACAAGCATCATAGACAACAGTTCTTTTTTATCATTATCTAAACTCATATTATCTACGTCCGTCAGCAAAATGTTATTTGGCCCCAATTTGAGACGCAATCCCATAATCTTATCAATCTCGTTCTCAATTTTTGCCCAAAAGTTTTCTACCACCTTACATTCATACCACATATGAACATATGTACCCAGCGTATTTTTGCATCTCCAACACATTTTGTTATTCTTTTTATCCATTTGATGTAGTCTCATAGGGGTCAAATACCACTTCTATAACATTTTAAAATTATGTTCCTTTACCCTGACCGACAAAGATCTCATAATTCTTTTTCTCCATTTATTTTGCCACTCCTTTTCTGTTATCTTCATATTCAAGTCTTGTTCCCATGTAATTCTTAATATTTCTTGTGGGTTACCCTCTGTATTTATCATTTTATAAATTTTACTAACCATTCCTTTAATTCCAATTTCCTTCTTCCTTATCTTCCATACTAATTCCTCAAATTCGGTCCTATGTCTTTCCAGGCTCTGTTCCCTCAAATAGTTATTGTTCCACTTGTTCACCATCGCTATCTGAAACCAATTCAACTTCATCTGAGTATATAGCTCTCGTTTCATCACTTTATCTCTACAGATTCGTATCCAATCTTTCAGCAGGAAAACCCCATTCACCAACAAAATTTCTCTCATCTCATTATCCATTCTTATTGGGAACTTTTTCAGGTCTTCTATTTCAATTATCGGTGAAATGTTCGGAACTAATTTCATTTTAACCTTCTTTCATACTCCCAACATTGACCTAAACATTCTATTTTTAACTGGTGTTTTCCATGTTTCCTTATCTAAAAAAATGCTCTTACCCACTTCCTTTAGTTCCTTCATTTCAATTTCCTCCCAAATAACAGGCTCCTTCATTAAGATCTTAACTACATTCTTTATATGAAATGCTTTATAATAATTCTTTAAATTAGGGATTCCTAAACCCCCTTCTTTTTGAGATAAATACCACATTCTCTTTGAAATTCTAGGTCTACGTCCCCCATTACAATAATTCTTTAATTTTTTTGAAATTCCTTAATTTCTTTGTCAGTCAGTTGAATTGGTAAGGCATCAAACAAAAAATTTAATTTTGGTAACAACATCATTTTAGCCAACGCTATTCTGCCGAACCAAGACAACCTTAATTTTTGGTATTGCAAAATTTTATCTTTAAGTTCTTTTTTTTGTTTATCATAATTTAATCTTTTCAAATCATCCAATTTATTAGAGATATTTATCCCCAAATATTTCAAACTCTCTTTAATCTGTAGTTTAAATTCATCCCTTATTCTCCCCTGCTCGTCCTTATCGATATTACTTAAGATAATTTCAGATTTATCCCAATTTATCCTCAGACCTGTTATTTGTTCAAATTCCTTTAAATGTTCTTGAATTCTTTCCAAAGTCCTTCTAGGATGTTTCATAATTATCAAAGTGTCATCTGCAATTACACTAATTTTGTTTTCCATCATTCCTTCAATATTTTTATCTTCTTTTATTGTATTTGCTAATATTTCCATCTCCATAATGAATAATATTGGTGATAAGGGGCATCCTTGTCTTGTCCCTGCCTCTAATCTCATTTCCTCTGTAAGACCATCGTTAACCCTAATATTGGTGTATCCTTGTTGATATAATTGTTCTATTGTTTTTATAAACCTATCACCAAATCCATAACTTCTAATTATCTCGTTAATTGTTATCCATTGCAAGGAATCAAATGTCTTTAAAATGTCTAATGATAATAACCCAACTTTCTCCTTATTTTGCCCTGCAGCATCAATCAAGTCTACAACTCGCCTTACTAAATCTGCCATATGCCTACCTTTCACAAATCCAGCCTGATCTTTATTTATATATTTATCCAAAAAACTGTTTAATCTACTTGCCAGTATTGCCGTAAAAATCTTGGCGTCTTGGTTTATCAGAGAAATAGGCCTATATGACTCTACCTTTTCTGGGTGTTTTCCTGGTTTTGGTAACAGAACAATTATTGTTCTATACCATGATGGTGGTATCTGTTCCCCATTGAGTATACCATTGTACAGTTTTAATAATTTTGGGGTTACTATATCTTTAAACTCTTTATAGAATTCTGCAGGTAATCCATCTGCTTTCAATTTAGCTATTGTTTCTTTTATCTTTTTTTCAGTTATTGATTCTTCCATTTTTTGTTTATGTTCCTGATTATTTTATTTTTGATTTGCATTCCCAATTTATCTTTTAATTTATCCATGTTTACCTTCTTTTTAGAATATAATTCTTGATAGAATTCTTTAACCACCTTACATTTATCTTTTATTTTATTATACCTTGTACCATCCTTATCTACTAAAGTCCCTATTTCTCTTCTACTTCTTTTTTCCTTAGCTGCTCTTGCTAAAAGTTTTGAATTTTTATTGCTATACTCGAAATATTCCCTTTTTAAGTACACCAAATCTCTTTTCACTTTTTCAATGTCTTTTCCTATTAATTCCTTCTTTAAGCCCTGCATTCTTTCATACATTTTTCTATCCTTAGTTATTGCATGTTTCTCCTGCAACCATTTAATCTCTTTTTCAATTTCTTCTTGTTTACTTTTTAGCTGTTTATTTTTAATATTTACCAACCTGATACTTTCACCTCTGAATATTGCTTTCATTGTATCCCATACAATTCCAAATCTAACATCCCCTGTATCATTCCATTTCCAATTTTCTTCCCATTTTTCTACCATTTGCTCTCTACACTTTATATCTTTGAACAATTTAACGTTGTATCTCCAGTTTTTCCTAATCTTTGTAGCATCTATTTTTATTTCCAGCAATACTTTTGCATGATCAGACTCTTTAAAAATTCCAATTTCTATATCTTCTAAATTTCTTATCAAATTGTCAGTAACAAATATATAATCTATTCTGGAGTATGTGTTGTAGACTTGTGAGAAAAATGTATAAACCCTTTCCAATCCTTCAAATTCCCCTCCATGTATCTTTCAACCCTAGAGATTTCAGCCAATTGTTTAACACATGCATTTTATTTCCTCCCACACTTCTTGCTATATTTGTACTATCTATATTTGATCTTATTATGTTAAAATCTCCGGCTACAATAATTTTTATTGTTTTTTCTTTCTCCAATATTCGGTACACCTTATCTAAAAAACTATTTTGATGTTCATTTGGCACATACAAATTCACCAACGTTATCTCCTCCTCGTCTATTTTCCCCTTTACTATCAGGTATCTTCCTTCTGGGTCTGAAATACTTTTTACCATCTCGAATCCCAACCTATTTGATATCAAAGTCGCTACACCTCTGGCCTTTGAGGTACCATATGATTTTTCATAAAACTGAGTCCATCCTAAGAACAACTTATTAGTTTCTTCCGATTTCTGATGGGTTTCCTGCAGAAAGATTATATCCAGTCTATCTTTTCTGAGAGCTGCTTCTAATATCCTTCTCTTCACCTGACAACCAGTACCTTTCACATTCCATGATATTACTTTATATTTCTCATCAATTATTTTCCACCCCTAATTTTTTGCATTTCCCACTTCCTCCTACAGGCACGTGATTAACATATAACAATTCCTCCACCCTAAGCAAACAAATAAAAAAAATACAAAATACAAAATACACACTATACATTCTACTACTAACCCTCCCCACTTCTTTCCAAATAGCCTCTGAAATACAAAGGGGGGAGGGGGAGGTGTGACAGACTGTGCGAGCACCAATGAGGCCTGAACCTAGTCTCTGCCCAGAACAGTTCCTCCTTCTGCACCTTTAGGCATATTCTCATTACCATTGTTCTCCCGCCTTGTGTATCCACCAGATATAATCAACTCTTCCTTCAAATCAAACCACTCTTTAGTTCCAGCTTCCAACAACTTTGCATCCACCATTACATCCAAAACATTACGACCTTCACTTATCATATAACGTCTACCCAGGGAAAAGAAACTTAATTGACGTTGAAATTTCCAATTATACCTTATTCCTTTATCTTGGAATCACTTTGTGATTGGTTTCATTGATTGTCTCCATAAGCGGTCCTCAATTGGGATATCATTATAAACTTCGATATCAAAACCTTCAATTTTAACACTTCTGCACCTTTTTCCTGAATAATTGCCATTAAGTGAAGCTTATCTGACACATTAGCAAATTTTAACAACACATTCCTTGACCCAGCTTTACCCCTTCTTGAGCCCAACCTGAATACACTTACAACATCCTGCGGTGTAAAACCATCTTCCATAATTTCATCCAACCATTTCACTATTCTTTCTTTTAATTTATCCGGGGAATTCTCTGGCAACTTTCTAATTATGATGTTTGCTCGTCTTAGATGTTCTTCTACCATTTCCAATCTCTTTTCATGATCTCCAACCTTATTTTCTCTTTCTTTCTCTCTCTCTCTCTCTCTCAAATCTGTGACCTCCACTTTAATCACTGCCTGTTCTTTTTTTATGACATCTTGTTCTTTTTTAAGCTTATCTTGTCCTTTTTTAGACCATCAATTCCCTTCAAGATGTCCGCCAGCATACCTTGCATATCTTGTTTTCGTTCTTGTTTATCTTGAGCCAACATATTCCCAATTTTGTATTCCAGATTATCAACTTTCTCATTAAATCTTTCAAAGTCAGATTTAAATTCTTGCCCCCCTTCATTATCAATGTTGTTGGCGTTGTTACTGTGGCTGTAGTTGCAATCGTTGTCACTTGTCGCTGCTGTCGCCGCTGTAGTTGTTACACTTGTTGTAGCAGTTGTTGCTGTTGTTACCTTTGCAGTTGTTATAACAATTGTTTTTACTGCAGTTGGTGCAATCGTAGTTGGAGTTGCTGTTATCTTCTGCTGCTGTTGCTGTTGTAGTTGTTGTGCTATCTTCTTCACCATCTCTTGCTCCTCCAGATCCTTCATCTCTTGTTGCGTTGTTTTCTTCATCTCGTCCTCTTCCTCCTCTAACTTTGTAAGCCTTCTGAAACTCCTGCCAAAGATGTCGGTCTCTCCACTCTTGTCCAACCCAATTTCTTCTCCTTCTCTCTCCCTCTCCCCTGCCGTTTCATCCAAGTGTATTTCCAATTGTGTGACGTTAACAATTTACATAAACAATTTACTATTTACCTCTGTCTTATGTATTAACTCTAACAAATTTTAATATACTTATATCCAAATATAATATTAAACCCTTATTATCCCCTCCCCCCTCCCCCTCCCACCCCCTCTATCAAATATATATATATGTACCTACGTATGCATGTACATATACATATATGTGTATATATCCACCAAAATTCAAAAAGATATAGAGATGGGAAAGAAAAAAAGAGAAAAATCCCATTTCAGTCCAAATTAATTTCCCTCTTAAATTTTAATATTTTACCCCCAGGAGAACTAAAAAAGAAAAAGAGAGAGGGAGAAAGAAAGAAAAAAAAGAAAAAAGAAAAAACCCTTCTCAAAAGATTTTTTGGATCACTATTCTTCTAATTTATTCCCTATTTAGTCCTCACTCTTCATCCCCCAATGGAAAGGGAGATAAAGAAAAAAGAGAAAAAAGGGTCCAAAAACAAACAACAATAAGAAGAAAAACATCTTCAATATTTGTCCCATGAAAAGCTGATATTTTGTTTCTCTTCCAAAAGCTTTTACTCTTTGTTACTGTTATGACTTGCAAGCAGTGTCCAAACTTTAAAAAGGAAGAAAAAGAAAGAAAACCAAACAGGAAAAAACCTGTATATTCAAGCCACGCTAAAGTAAATCTTATATTATTCCAGATCAAAAAAAACAAAAACAAAAAGCAAAAACAAGGTCAGCTGTCTGCTCTCCAAGACTCAAAGAAAACAACACTTTACCGCTCACAGCACAGTTCAGGGTCCCAGCGCCATCTTATTCTTTTTTTAAGCCTTGGAGAAGATGTACAAAACAAAACCAGTCCCAGTTCTCCAAAGTTCCAACTTCTTCTTCTTCCTCCTCCTCCTCTTTCCTACTTAATACCCAAATTTGAAGATCCAAAACTCAAATAATAATGAAGAGAAAGAAAAAAAAGAAAAAAGGAAATCCTGGTATTATCACCGTTGCTTGGCCCTGGCTTATCTAAGCTCCACTAACGTAGAAGAATAAAAAATCCAGTCCCAGTTGCTGCACTTTTCTTCTCCTTTTTTCCTTCCCCACCTAATTTTTCCAATTTTGCTCACCGTCGGGGCTTCTCCACTTAATCCAATTCCGACTCCGCTCGGCTCCGGTCAAAGGGGCTGGCGAGGCCGAATGAGGCTTGCTTCAGCTTCCCCCTTTCGGATCCCCACCAGACTTACCCTTTTCGATCCGCTCGCCCGCTTGTCTATTCACCTGCGTTTCTGTCGGACTTTACCGGCACACCGATCTCCACACACTTCTCCAAACCGTCCGTTCTTCAACTAAAAAGTTTGTTCAGTCGACGCCATTAAGGACCGCCCATCCCCCACTCGCTCCAAGATCGAAACTCACAGTTTTCTCCCTTTCTCGGCACAACTTCAGATCAATCAAGGTAATTTCCACTACTATTCTTTCTTATAAGTGTTCTAATCCCTTTTTTCAAGGTCTCAGGAACTTTTATTTCTTTTAACAACCACTTTTTTAACCCTCCTTTCTGAGCAGAAGAAAGTTCACTCCTCGCAGCTCTCCATCTTGACACGCCCCCTTTTTTCTTCATTTCATTACCTCTAAGTCTTTGGTTGTAGTAAATGCAAATAATTTGCTTCTAGACAAGTGAAGAAGTCTCTTCATGCACTTGTTCCACTGCACAAATGGCTGCACAAGATGAGCAAACACTTGTGCAAGTTTTTGCACAGCTGCATGCACACTTTCCTGCACAATTAAAAAAAAACAGTGCCAGATATCACTCTTGTGTTAACTGTGAACATGGTGGGCAGAATCCTCTTCACTGCAGGTGAAGTGTTAATGCCTCACTTTGCCTGGCATTTGTTCTTGCTTTGCCCTAGGCACAATATTTGCTCAAAAAATGGGGTATCCCCACCCTTAAATTCAGTGTGCCTTCCTTGGTGCACTTCCTTCTTGGCCCTAAATTTCCATTTTATTTATTTATTTATTTATTTATTTATTTATTTTTCACGCTTATATACTGAGTTGGGTTGTACTTGTGCCCACTCAGGTACAACCCAACTCAGGGCGGTTTACATAGCGGACAGTAAATACATAAAAGACACATGATAAAACAAAGTTAGAAGTTAAAAAAAACACCCCTAAAAGGTGCGCAAGAACCGAAGGGACCTTGGGGGAAGGCACACTTCTCTATACCAACCACCCAACGGTACCCCCATCCCCACCCACACCCCAAACTTGGCCCGCCAGCCAGGTCTTTAGTTCCTTCCTAAAGGGCAACAATTCCGTCTGGAGACGCAGTTCCACAGGCACATTTTGAAGGAAAAGCCATTAAATCTAAAGCAAATACTGATCCTAACAAGAATTCAAATCATATTAATAGTGTGCTTTATACTGCAAAAAGAAAAAGGAAAGGCATTTAGAAGGATGAGTACCAGATTTTTATCTTCTCTGTTCTATACATAGCTTACATCTTATCCTGCTATCTTAAAGTAGAAGTGGTTCTGGAAAATGTCACAGCTGTTGTTTGGCTTTCACAACAGAAAGACCACTGCATGGAAAAACCCTCAGTACAGAATTTTAGTTGCTCCTGACACGAGGAATCTCTTAGATGGTTGATATGACTCAAGGGGGTAAAAGGGTAGATTAACATCTCCACTGCTAGTTCATCAGGTCTGACTTTTTTCCTGCTCAGGTTGTAATTTTCTTCATTTCAGTAATATTCTTTTCCCCTCAGACTGCCAACACTGCTCTGCTTTCCTGTCCAGTTGAGACCATTGTATAGGAAAAGGACTTCAGCTCTTTGTCCTTGCTGAGTTCCTGATTGAAAGTGGGAATGGGAAGGTGGGATGGGGGTTCATGACTATTTGTTGCAAAAACATCACATTTAATTCCAGGTCTGGCTGGTTGCAGTGAAAATGTTAAAAACAGGCTGGAACTGCATCTGTAGGAAAGATACAGGCTTAAAGTCTGGTAGCACATTCACCCATAATCCGGCATTTTCTATTTTTAGTTTATTCTCATATCTTTCCTGTGATAAAGAAATTCTATTTTTAAATAGATTCTTTACTTGATTATAGTTTTTTAATATCATGGGGCAACTTTTTTGGCCACCCTGTGATTCAAGACCAATGCCCCAGAAACATTCACCAATGATTTCCTTAAAGGTTCTGTTAAACACTCTGTAATGAGATCACTGAACAATTGTGGTTAATACTAATTCCAAAATAAAGCTGTGGTATGTTTGCTTTTGCCAATGTGTTCACATGGTTCTTGGCAGAAAATAGAAGAGAAAAAGGGCTAGAATGAAGAAGCAACTTATTAGAAGACTCTCTCTCTCTCTCTCTCTCTCTCTCTCTTCCTTCCACTTATTCTACCATGAAAAGAAAAGGCCCAGGGTGGGGTGGCAGTTTAATTTGCAAGCTTCTAAGGACCACTTTTTCTTTCTCTCTTAATTTAGGCTTAACATTATATTTACACTAGCATGGCTGCCCGGGCTTTGCCCTGGGGATGGGTGGGGGCCATTTCGGTCTCGGCCGATGGTGAACTTACTGAGGGGGCCTTGCGGTGCAGTGGTGGTGGCCGTGCGGGCGGCAGCATCAGGAGGGGCACTGCGGCCACCTCTGGCGGCCTTGCATCTCCAGCCAGGGCAGGGGATCGTGCCACAGTGGTGGCATGGTCTCTTTACTGAGTTAAAGTACTGACCCAGGTAGGGTCTCTCTCTTCCTGCACCTCTCTATTCCTGCACCTCCTGCTGCTTGGGGTGTGTGTGTGTCTGTCATCAGTCCCCGGCTGGGCCAACTTGGGCTAAGGTGGGGGCTAAGGCAGCCTTCCGTGGCTGAGGAGGCGGTGGCACGGGAATAGAGGCGAGGGAAATGGGGCTGGATGTCTCTTCACTGCCGCCGCCCCGGATGCATGTTCAGTTGCATGCGTCCTTTGCCTTCCATGGCCATGGCCAACGGGGCTTGTGGCAATGCCTTCTGTGCCCAGGCCATGGCCTTGTATGCCGCTGATGTTGTGGGCACGCCTGAGCACTGTAGCCCTCTCCGGCCTTTGTTTTTGTGTGTGGTGGGGTGGTTGTCACGTCTACTTCTGCCCTCATGCCGGCTCGCCCATCTTTTCCTCTGGCTCTGGGCGGCCTTTGCTGCTATGCTTGCACGTGCATTGGTGGCTTCGACGTTCCAATCAAGATTTGTTTGTTTTTTTGGTCGGGTGCTTCAATGTTCCAACCATTTTTTCTTCACACGCTTGCGTTCTGTCCTTCCCAATTGGCTGCGGCGTGGCGCACTGCCTGCTGGGGGTTGTAGTTTTATTGTTTTCTCTGTTTTCTGGGGCGTATGCCCTTCATTGTGGTCCGGACCCCAACGTTGGCCATCTCTCCCGCACCAGGTAAGTGTGTGCACAGTGTGGACGGGGACACTTAAGGGGTGTGGGTTCATTTTAGGGACTCACACAGGAACATTTGACTTTTATAGGTATAGATTTCTGGTGAAATCACTAGAAGTGGCAAAAGCTTTCCAAAGCTGCAGAAGTGCCAGGAGGAGGAAGACCATGATGACAAAAAATGACATATGCTTACAAAGTATCTGGTATTCAGGAGTATAGTGCATCTGATCACAGTGACTTCATCTAGGAGAGTCTCTAGAAAGTCTTCCAGCCAGCCGGGCATCCAGCACAAGCTGGATGTAATTTTAAATTCCTGATGCTCAGCCATTTAGTAAAGTATCAGATAGGAAGAGTTCTGTGGAAAGGTATGTTGTTATGACATTGTTTAATAAATAAGAGATGTCTGTGTATAGAACTGGGTATAGATCTCCAGGTTCTCAATGTATTGGGCTACAAATCTCATCCTACTTCCAGCTGACTATTTATGGCAGGGGTTCTCAACCTATGGCTTGCAGGCTGGCCCCGGCCCATGGCACCAATTCATATGGTTCATGCTGCCACTGCTGCCGCTGCCACTACCGCTGCCGAAAGAAGCAGATACATTTATGACAGCCGTGGACACATTTATGGCAGGGAGAACCACAAGTCTGGCCCGCTTTCTTCCCAGATCCCCTGAACGTCAACTCCATAAACTAGGGGTTCTCAACCTTTTCAAGCAACAGGTTGGACCACACCCCTCAGTTAGCTTTGTCTTGTAACATGGTTATTAGATATTTTCAAAATGCAATAAACAGAATTAGTCACTTGAGGGTAAGCATTGTTATATATCTTCCAAAAGCTGCCTTATTAACAGTGACAGTAATGCTTAGGGATATGCAAAAGGATGAGTTACTTTTGCAGAAGAGATAATTGCAATATTAGCAACTTGCTACCATCCAAAGTATTCATATTTTTCTATGCTCTTGTTTCATTTTCGTATTACTTTTAAAATTTAATATAAAAAGAAAACAAAGTAGTGAGTAATGAGGCAAATTCCTTAAAAATAAAATAACATTCTGAGCTCTGCATGAGGTTCCAGTTACAAACCTAAACTATCCCTTATTACATGTAAAATGGTCCCATGACTTGCCTTTCTGATGAAATTAAGATACTGTATATACTCGAGTATAAGCCAGGATTAGCCCCAAAAATGAGCCCCAAAAGGGGACTTGGCTCATACTTGGGCCAATGACCATGAGGGTCTCAAGACCAAGCCAGATTGAGATGCGCCAACAATTTAATTAATTTTACCATATTTTCAGGTATGTTGATTATTGAAATTCACTATCAGCTGCTGCATTTCCCACTCTTAGCTTATACTCGGCTCAATCTATTTTCCTGGTTTCTCAGCTCAAAATAAGGTACCTTGGCTTATATTTGGATCGGCTTATACTCGAGTATATAGGGTACTTCTAATATTTTGTTTTTTGCATCTTTAAATTATTCAGGTAATTAGGACTATCAGAAACACTATGTTGTGGGGGAAAATAAATGGATATGGGAAAGAAAGATTTCTGAATCAACTTTAAATTAAAAGTTGAAGCACTTCTTAATTATTTGCTCTACACAGTTTTGGAAATAAAACCACCCAATAGTTCCACACTAGGCATTACCTTCTCATGAGAACCTGCCTAAGAAGGGGCGTGTCAAGATGGAGGGCTGAGAGGGGCAAACTTTTCTCTGCTCGGAATGGAGAGAAATGAAAGTGACTTTTAAAAGTGAAAATAGCTCCTGAAATTGGCAAAAAAATGGATTAGAAAAAATAGAAGGAAAAATAGATACGGAAAATACTTTGGAGGCTCCAAAGCAGCGCTGGGAAAGGGAGATAAATTAGAGTTTCGATCTTGGAGAGAGCGGGGGGAGGGGCGACCTATAATGGCGACGAGTCCCCGGAGCTCTTAAAAGAAAAGCGGATAGATTGGAAACAAGAGGAGATCGTCGTCCCGGTGAAATTGATTAAAAGCCCGGGCAAAGAGGATAAGCGGACGATCGGATTGAAAAGGGCAACCTCGGCGGGGTGTGAAAGAGGTAAGCTGAAGCGGACCTCGCCCGCCCCCGCCACCCCCTCGATCGGAGACGGCCGGAGCTTTGTGGAGCTGGACAAGAATAAAGGGGAGAAGTGGAGAAAGCAAGACGGTGAGCATTTTTGCAAAGACTTTCAAAGAGGTTAAGGGGAAGAAAGGAGACTGAGACTTTCCGTATTGAGTTTTGCCGGTGGGAGCTGATAAAGCAGTGGCTAAGTAAAGAGAACAATAGAGCTACTTCCTGCTTTTCTTTTTTCTTATTCCCTTTTTTCTTTTTGCTCCCCTCTCTTTGTCGTTATGTAAGCTGTGGACTTGGAGTATTGGCTTTTAAAGAAAAAGGAGCGGGTTTAAGTGTGTCCCTGCATATATATATTTTTTTTGGAGCTATAAAGTGAAGCAAGATGGTGCTGTGGGCTAGAGCCTAGGGAAATAAACTGCCGTTAACCTGAAACTTTGGAGAGCAGGAGCCTGAATCCGTCAGTGTTTTTTACTTTTGTATTTATCCCATAACAGCAAGATAAAGTGGGCTCTCCCTCCAATTATTTTTTGAGCTAAAGTCTGAAGACACTTTCTAACTGCTTTTGTTTTAACTCCCCTCTTTTACTGCTTGTGGGAAATTTTTATATTTTTCATTATTAAAATTTTTTACCTTTTTTTTCTTTTTTCTTTTTTCTTTTAAATATAAATATAATTTTTCTTTTTGGTCTTTTTTGTTTTACCATCCCTCTTTTTATTTTTATCTCCCTCCCCCCCTTTTTCTTTTTCTGTTTTAAATATTAAAATATTTAAAATATCTAAAATTTAAGAGGGAAAGTAATGAGGCCTAAATTGGGATACTGACCTTTTTCCCGCCATCACCCTCATATAGAGTGAGATCTGGGTGATTACCTGTGTGTGCATGTGTGTGCATATGTGTGTGTAAATACACACACATATATATCACAGGGAGGGAGGGGGAGGGGGAGGAGAGGATAAGGGTTAAGTATTATACTTTGAAATAAATATATTGAAATTGGTTAGATTTAAAATATAGTGTGAATTTTGAATGATAAATTGTTTATGTAAACTGATAAAAGCGAAGCAGTTAGAAATACATTTGGATGAAACGGCAGGGGAGAGGGAAAGAGAAGGAGAAGAAATTGGCTTGGACAAGAGGGCAAAGACCAACGTCCTCAGATAGGAGTTTCAGAAGGCTTACAAGGCTGGATGAGGAGGAAGAGGAGATGAAGAAAACAATGCAACAGGAAATACAGGACTTGGAGGAACAGGAGACAGTGAAGAAGATGGCACAGCAATTACAACAACAACAGCAACAGAAGACAATAATATCGCCAACTACTGTTGCTCCATCTGCGGTAAAATCAATTGTGATAACAACAGCGAAAGTTACAACAACAACGACAGCTACGACAACTGTAACAACTACAGCGGCAATAGCAGGGACAGCACCAACAACGATAGTAACCACAGCCACAGCAACAACACCAACATCGGCAATGGGGGAGGGGCAAGGATTTAAATCTGAATTTGAAAGCTTAAATGAGAAATTTGATAACCTGGGGAATAATATTGGAAAAATGATTGCCCAAATTAAATTGGACATGAAACAAGAACTGCAAGATACGATAGGAAATCTTGTGAAGGAAATCAACGGCCTGAAGGAGGATACAAATAACCTCAAAAAAGAACAAGAAGTCATTAAAAAAGAACAGATAACGATTAAAGCAGAGGTTATGGATTTGAGAAAGAGAGAAAAGGAGAGAGAAAATAAGGTTGGAGATCATGAAAAGAGATTAGAAAATGTGGAAGAACAACTAAGACGAGCAAACGTCATAATTCGAAAATTCCCAGAGAATTCTCCAGATAAATTAAAAGAAAGAATAGTGAAATGGCTTGATGAAATTATGGAAGATGGTTTCACGCCGCAGGAGGTTCTAAATGTATTCAGATTGGGATCAAGAAGAGGTAAAACTGGGTCAAGGAATGTCATGTTAAAATTTGCTAATGTGTCTGATAAACTGCGTTTAATGGCGCTTATACGGGAAAAAGGAACAGAGGTTCTAAAAGTGGAAGGTCATGAAATTGAAGTGTATAATGACATTCCAATTGAGGATCGATTTTGGAGACAATCAATGAAGCCAATTACAAAACGATTTCAGGAAAAGGGAATAAGGTACAACTGGAAATTTCCACGACAATTAAGCTTTTTTTATTTGGGAAGACGTTACTTAATTAGTGAGGGTCCTAATGTCTTGGATGCAATGACAGATGCTAAGTTAGTGGAAGCAGGAACCAAAGAATGGTTTGATTTGAAGGAAGAATTGATTATATCTGGTGGTTATAGAAGACGAGATAGTAATGGAAATGAGAATATGCCTAAAGGGGCGGAAGGAGGAATTGATCCGGGTGGGGAGTAGTTTCTGATCTCTCCCAAGCTCCTATGATTGATCGCACCCCCCCCCTCCCCTCTCTGAACCCCAGAGGCCATTTGTTAAAAGAAATGGGGAGGGATAGTAGTAGATTGTTCAATGTAATTTTTTTAGATGTTTTCTTTTTTCTTTTCTTTCTTACTTATTTGTATAAGGTGAAGGAAATGTTATATGTTAATCACAGGTCCGTAGGAGGAAGCGGGAAGTGTAAAAAATGGTGGGAGAAGCACAATAAATGAGGAATGTAAAAGTAATGACATGGAATGTGAAAGGTACTGGCTGTCAAGTGAAGAGAAGGAGGTTGGAAGCGGCGCTTAGGAAAGACAGACCGGATATAATCTTTCTTCAGGAGACCCATCAGAATTCGGAAAAATCTAATAAGCTATTTCTAGGATGGACTCAAGTTTATGAAAAAGCATACGGTTCTTCAAAGGCCAGGGGGGTCGCAACTTTGATATCAAATAGATTGGGATTTGAGATGATAAAAAGTATATCAGACCCAGAAGGTAGATATCTAATAATAAAGGGAAAAATAGAGGAAGAAGAAATAACGTTGGTGAACCTGTATGTACCAAATGAACACCAAAATAGTTTCTTAAATAAGGTATACCGAATATTAGAGAAGGAAAAAACAATAAAAATGATTGTCGCGGGAGATTTTAATTTAATAGGATCAAATATAGATAGTACAAATACAACGAGATGTGTAGGTGGAAATAAAATGCATGTGTTAAACAATTGGGTGAAATCCCTGGGGTTGAAAGATACATGGAGGGCACTTAAAGGATTGGAAAGAGCCTATACATACTTTTCACAAGTGTATAATACATATTCCAGAATAGACTATATATTTGTTACGGATAATTTGATAAGTAATTTAGATGGTATAGAAATAGGAATTTTCAAAGAATCGGATCATGCAAAAGTTTTGTTGGAAATGAAGATAGATGCTATAAAGAGCATGAAAAATTGGAGATACGATGTTAGATTGTTTAGAGATAAAAAGTACAAAGATCAAATGGTAGAAAAATGGGAAGAAAATTGGAAATGGAACGATACAGGGGAAGTAGGAATAGGCATAGTATGGGATACAATGAAAGCAATATTTAGGGGTGAAAGTATTAAGATGGCAAGCATTAAAAATAAACAATTAAAAATTAAACAAGAAGAAACTGAAAAAGAGATTAAAAGGCTACAGGAGGAACATGCAAGAACTAAGGATAGAAAGGCTTACGAAAGGATGCAGGGATTAAGGAAGGAACTAATAGGAAATGACATGGAAAAGGTGAAAAGAGATTTAATATATTTAAAAAGAGAATATTTTGAATATAGTAATAAAAATTCAAAATTATTGGCAAGAGCGGCTAAAGAAAAAAGAAGTAGAAGGGAAATAGGGATTTTGGTAGATAAGGAAGGTATAAGATATAATAAGACTAAAGACAAATGTAAACTGATTAGAGAATTTTATCAAGATTTATACTCAAAAAAGAAGATAAATATAGATAAATTAAAGGATAGATTGGAGATGCAAATCAAGAATAAAATTAGTCAGGAGCATAAACAAAGAATGGAAGAATTAATAACTGAAAAAGAGATAAAAAAGGTAATAAACAAATTGAAATCAGATAAATCACCCGGAGAAGATGGATTACCCGCTGAATTTTATAAAGAGTTTAAGGACATAGTAATCCCGAAATTGTTAAACTTGTATAATGGGATTCTTAATGGGGAACAGTTACCTGTATCTTGGTATAGAACAATAATTGTCTTATTACCAAAACCGGGAAAGGATCTAGAAAAAGTAGAATCATATAGACCCATCTCCCTGATAAACCAAGATGCTAAGATTTTTACTGCAATATTGGCAAACAGATTAAATAGTTTCATGGATAAATATATAAATAAAGACCAGGCCGGATTCGTGAAAGGGAGACATATGGCGGATTTAGTAAGGCGAGTATTAGATTTAATAGATGTGGCAAGACAAAATAAAGAGAAAGTAGGATTATTATCGTTAGATATCTTTAAAGCTTTTGATTCCTTACAATGGGTAACAATTAACGAGATAATTAAGAGTTATGGATTCGGTAACAGGTTTGTAAAAACAATAGAACAATTATACCAACAAGGATATGCTAAAATTAGGGTCAATGATGGCCTTACAGAGGAACTGAGACTAGAGGCAGGAACAAGGCAAGGGTGTCCCTTATCTCCAATACTATTTATTATGGCAATGGAAATATTAGCCAATACAATAAGGGAAGATAAAAGTATAGAAGGAATAATGGAAAATAAAATTAGTCTATACGCAGATGATACTTTATTAATTATGAAACAACCTAGAAGAACTATGGAAAGGATTCAAAAACATTTAAAGAATTTTGAACAAATTACAGGTCTGAAGGTAAATTGGGAAAAATCTGAATTGATTCTAAGTAATATTGGAAAGGAAGAACAAGAGAAAATTAGAGATGAATTTAAATTGCAGATCAAAGCGAATTTGAAATATCTAGGGATAATTATTTCCGATAAGTTAGAGGATTTGAAAAGATTAAATTATGATAAACAAAAGAAGGAACTTAAGGTTAAAATTTTACAGTATCAAAAACTGAAGTTGTCTTGGTTCGGCAGAATAGCATTGACTAAAATGATGTTATTACCAAAACTAAATTTTTTATTTGATGCCTTACCAATTCAACTGACGGATAAAGATATTGAGGAATTCCAAAAATTATTTAATAATTATTGTAATGGGGGACGTAGAGTTAGAATTTTAAAGAAAATGTGGTATTATCTCAAAAAGAAGGGGGCTTAGGAATACCTAGCCTAAAGAATTATTACAAAGCATTCCAGATAAAGAACGTAGTTAAGATTTTGATGAAGGAGTCGATTATTTGGGAAGAAATTGAAATGAAGGAAATAAAGGAAGAGGGTAAGAGCCTCTTTTTAGATAAGGAAATAGGAAAAATATTGGTTAAAAATAGAATGATGAAATCAATGTTGGGAGTATGGAAGAAAATTAAAATGAAATTGGCCCCAAATATTTCACCGATTATTGAATTAGAAGATTTGAAAAAGTTCCCAATAAGTATGGATGATGAGATGAAAGAACTACTGTTGACAAATAAGGTTCTCCTGTTGAAAGATTGGATACGAGTTTGTAAAGATGATGAGAAGAAAAGAGAGTTATATACCCGGATGAAGTTGAATTGGTTTCAGATAGCAATGCTGAACAAGTGGAATAATAAATATTGGAGGGAACGGAGCTTGGAAAGAGATAGGACGGAATTTGAGGAATTAGTATGGAAAATAAGGAAGGGGGAAATTGGAATTAAAGGGTTGGTTAGTAAAATTTATAAAATAATAAATGTAGAAGGTAAACCACAAGAAATATTAAGAAATACATGGGAACAGGATCTGAATATGAAGATAACGGAAAAGGAGTGGCAAAATAAATGGAGAAAAAGAATCATGAGATCCCTGTCGGTTAGAATAAAGGAACATAATTTTAAAATGTTATGGAGGTGGTACCTGACCCCTATGAAATTACATCAGATAGATAAGAAGAATAATAAAATGTGTTGGAGGTGTAAAAATACCCTGGGTACATATGTTCATATGTGGCACGATTGTAAAGTGGTAGAAAATTTTTGGTTAAAAATTGAGACCGAGATAGGAAAAATCTTGGAATTGCGTCTTAAGTTGGGGCCGGGCACCACCCTATTGACCGATGTTGATAATGTTAATATAGATAAAGATAAGAAAGAGTTGTTGTCAATGATGCTTGTAATGAAGTAACGTTAAAGGTGGAAGATTGGTACGGGCAGATGTGGGATCTCGCATTGAATGAAAAACTAACATGGGAGTTAAACTTTAAGAAAGGTATAGTAAAAGAAAATAGATTCTGGAATATATGGCGAAAATTCGTTGAATATTCATTGACGAGAGAAGGAACACATAAATTGACACCAGACCAAATGAAATTTTGGGAATAATAGAAACGAATGGGAGATCCCACAACCTCCTAGGACAATGTATATAGCACTGGGTGACAAAGTATATAATTGTATGTAATATATAGTTTGTATTTTTTTTCCTCTTCTTTTATATGAATGTAATGTGGTTTTTCTCTTCAGGGTGAATGTATTCAATGTATTTTTGCTCATTTTTTTCTTTATATATGTATCGTATTGTATTGTATTGTAACGTTATGAATGTATTAACTTTGTAATTTGTCTGAAAAATTAATAAAAAATATATTAAAAAAAAAAGAACCTGCCTAAGCAGAGCATATCAAAGTAGGACACAGCCTGTAAAAGAGTTGCACACACACTTCTTGGGGATTTGCACAATGGGCATTAGATGGTACCTATTTATCTCTATGCATTGACTGAGGCATTCTGGGATTTGAAATTGAAAAAGTGACATTTCCTAGCTCTTTACGAAAAGCACAAACATATTGTTTTAATGACTATAAACCACCTCCAGATATTTGATAAAGTGTGGTACATAAAAAATTAAAACAATCAAATTAAACAAAACTGTCTGTTAAGCTCATGGAAGGGGGCAGGTGAGCTTGAATTAAATGAAATCACTGGCAAAGCAACACAAACCTTCATGCACAAATACGATCGTGAACTAGAAATATAAGCACAATGGAAAGACTTTTGAAAGACTGAAGGTTCCCTGCTCTCTTTTCTGTCCTTTTTTATTGCTCTTGTTAGTGGTGCACTGATGAGTTAATGGAACATCTGTACCAACTGTTTTAAACAGCAAGGGGGAAGTTACTACTGGACTGGGTATTTTAGATATACAGGTATTGAGGTTATCCTTCCCATAGTTCATTGCCCTATTAATTAATAACCCAAGTGGCTCATTACTAAATTCCCGAAAAGCTCAGCATAAGACATGTCTATGCTGATCAACAATCTGGATTACAACAAAGGTGAAACCCCATGTTAACTTTAAAGCATGCTGCTCAGTCATTGCCAAATTAGGTCAAGATACCTTTGAATATGATTTGCTCAATTCATTGTCCATATGCAAAATTACAATGCAGTTGTTTGGATTAAAATACTTATTGGTAGATGTCTCTTCTGGAATCATCATCATCAATGACAACAGCAGACTCAATAAGTAGAAATGGCTACTCCTAGTGATCAGGGTATCTATACCTATAAATCCAAGCATTAACCATTGGAATGTGACAAAGGCTCCTGCACCCATCCACATTGTCCCATACCGAGCCTCCTGCACTCGCCTGAACCTGGTCCGGAGGTCGACAAATGTTTGTGAAACGTGCCAGTGGGGCAAGAGCCCCACAAACGCGAACAAAGGGAAAAAACTTCAATTCCCAATGTTCTTTGCACCACACCACAGCCAATCAGGCTGAGATTCGCGAGCAAAAAGAATGTTGGGAAACGCGGTGCGGCCAATCGAAATTGAGCCACAGAAAAAAAACCGCCAGACGAAAGGAAACCACAAACACAAAACTACAAGTCCCAGTGTCCTGAGTGCTGTGAGCGCACAGAACGCTGAGAAAGCCGGTGTGCAAAAAATAAACTTATAAAAAGCAACGGGAGCACAAGTCCCCAGCAGGCAGACTCAGCGCCTCACAGCCACGTAAAACAAAATACCACAAAGTGCCACTGCAAGACACCCGCCGTCCTTCTTTCCCAGAGCAACGGGGAGAAGAGGGACTCCTTCTCCTACACGCTACCCCACCGAACACATGGCGAGACCACCACCGGCCTCAAGGAAAGTTGAGCCAGGGTGGAGGAAAACCCCCCAAAACAGGCAGAAGTTTGTCAGGGGAAGCACCCTCCCTGGCGGATGACTGGCTGATACCTTTGTACTTCCGAATACAAAAGCAGCAGCCAGCAATCCACAAGGAAGAGCCCCACCCCTTACGGATCGCCTACTGCTGATCTCCGGTTATGTAAGCCGGGAGAAAAAGGAGAGAGAGAGAGGAGAGCACCATCATTAGGCAGAGAAAACTTCTCCCCCAACCTACCTAAAGAACCTTCCCGAGAGAAGAGCGGGCTGACTGCCTCCTCCCTCCTTTCCCCCATTACTGCATCGGAAACAAAATTCAAAGCAGCAATAGGGAAAACAGAAACCCACAGGCAGCCCATTCTTCAGAAGTAACCACCAAAAACAAACACCAAAATTATTTTAAAAATAATAAAACAAAAATAAATCAATAATTTAAAAAACCATTAATAAACAAAAATATACCACAAAATACACAAACAAAAACATCCACAATGACACAAAACCACATACAAAACACCTAACTACAACACGAAACCCCCCCCCCACAAATTACACAAACAAACAACAACTAATTACACAAATAAACAACAACAAAATAAGAAAAATTAAACAAAATCAGAAATAACCAAACCAATTAAACAAACCTAAAACTCAACCAAAAAAAAAGAACAAACAGAAACACCACCCAGCCCACAACCACAAAAACAAAACAAAGAAAAACCCCAGAAGAAAGAAAACCAGACAACTCACCAACTCGTCCCTCCACGACGACCGGAACAGAAATGAAGAAACAAAGAGACTACTTACCGAAAGAAGCCCCACCCAGAGGCCAGGAGAGAAAAAACAGTGAAACTAAAACAGAACCACTAGCAGCCCCACCTGCAGGGTAGAATAGTAAATACAACTCAAAAAGACACAACAGCCTCACCTAGAGGCCACAAGAATAAAAACAAGTCAAAAACATAACACTAAATCACAATTTTACACAAATCACAAACATATGTAAAAAAAAAAGATTTATAACATCCTGTGTTGAGTTTTAACTCAAATAAAAACCCAAAACATCAAAACACAGTTTAAAAACATTGAATGCAAAAAACATGTACTTTCACATTTTTAAAAATATTACCTACGGTACAACTATTTAAAACAACAACCACAAACTAAAACATTATTAGGTTAAATAAAACAATATGAAACAATTATATCATCCTTTGTTCTTTTTTAATCCACACAAAAAAAACAACCCAAAAAGCATCGCCGGGCAACCTATGCTAGTTGTTAAATATAACACAGACTACATTTCCCAATTTTTAAAAATTACCAAATTAAAAACACTGAGGAGCCATTTGAGAGACTCTTACCGTACAAACGACTGGGTATCAAAGGTTGCCCTGTGGAATCACAGCATATTCTATGAAGAGCTGGGTACAGCAATACTACGGAAAATGACAAAACATGGTTCCACAAGTCGTGCCGTTATTCTTTTTTTGTCCTTATCCGGTCTATGTATTGGATATTGCTAAACAAAAACAGCCGGGTTCCCTTTCCAAAGAGGAAAGGGAACAGGGGGTCGCTCCGCCTGTCTCTTTGGAAAGGGCAGCGGGGATTCCATGCTCAGAATCCCTGCTGCCCTTTCCAAAGAGGAAGGCAGATCAAGCCAAGACCTTCTCATCTGCCTCCTTGGAAAGGGAACTGGGGCTCATACTGCCCAGTTTGTTTGGGGTGAGAGTGGGCAATCATGCATTCTCCCCAAACACATCACGGCTTTGTTTGGGGAGAGAGCAGGTGATCGCACCATCTCCCCCAAACAAACTGGCACTCGGACCATGGCTTTGTTTGGGGAGAGACCGGACGATCGTGTGATCTCCCCAAACAAACTGGTGCTCAGAATGCGGCTATGTTTGGGGAGAGATTGGCCTCTGAGTTCTGCAGAAGGCGAGGTGGGCCTCCTGCCTTGCCCTCTCCAGAACTCAGTGGCTGAAGGGAGCACCCGATCCTGGGCTGCGTCTCCTCCTCCTCATCCCAAACAAACCGGCTGTCCAAGCGGTTTGTTTGGGGCGAGGAAGTCCCGGGTTGGCAGGAGGAGGTGCAACCCGGCACTTCTTCGCCCCAAACATACCGCTCAGAAAGGTCGGCAGATGTCGGAAACAGTGCAGATCGGCTCTCCCGACCCTTCCAGAAGTGGCAGCCCACCCCACAAAAAGGACGACATGCTCTCCTACCTTGTCATGCTGTTTGGGGCCGAAAAAATTGCCATCTTTGGGTGCATTGTTCCAGCTCTCCGCTTTGCCAGCATCCTCACCCCAGTTGAGGGCTCAAGGTAGATTTGGAAGAATGCCCCACCACTTCCATCACCGCTGGAGCCTTGCGGAGGGTGGTGGGGGGAGTGGGTGGGGCGGTTTTATATGGGGGTGGGAGGGAGGGAGGGAGAGACTGCCCGGCCAGCCGGGAAGGAGAGGCAGCATTCTGTCCAGGGCAAGCAGGGAGGCTCCCGAGGCCAATATAGAGGTTGTGATGGGCATGGGGCGATATAGCGGGTACCGAGGGGCGGGCCGCACTCGGGGAATGCGGGGCAGATGCTTAGTATCTGTCCCTCGTTCCAGCCCCCCGGTTACACCTCTAGGTCCTGAGCAGCTGACCCAGGGTGACCCTGCCCTTAGGCTGCTGTTGATGAATGCCAGGTCGGTATGTAATAAGGCCCCCCTGATACAAGATTCCATTATGGGGGAGCGGGCCAACCTGGCATGTATCACTGAGACCTGGCTGAGACCAGAGGATGGGGTTCCTCTGCCAGAAATGTGTCCAGCTGGGTTCAGTATTTGGCACCAGCCTAGGGATGAGGGTAAGGGCGGTGGCGTGGCCATCATAGCCAGGGAGTCACTGGGAGTCACCAGGGCTACCGCTCCACAAATTCTGGGTTGTGAGGCCCTGCTTCTGCGTCTGGGCTCTAAGGGTCAGTTGGGAGTCTTACTCCTGTACCTGCCCCCTTGCAGGGTAAGGGACTCCCTGCCTGAGCTCCTCGAGGCCGTCTCAGCGTTGGCGTTGGAGTTCCCTAGACTGATGGTTCTGGGGGACTTCAATTTGCCTTCGCTGGGGACTGGCTCCGAGGTGGCTCAGGAGTTCATGGCTTCCATGGCAGCTATGGACCTGATTCAGGTAATTCAGGGCCCGACCAGGGGCAGTGGCCACACACCAGATTTAATCTTTTTGTCGGAGCAGTGGCAGAGTGATCTGAGACTACGGAAACTAGACATAACACCTGTGCCATGGTCAGATCATTATTTGGTGGCTCTAGACTTCCTGGGTGCGACGCTTCATCGTAGGGAGGCAGGGCCTATTAGAATGGCCCGCCCCCGGCAACTGATGGATCCTGATGGATTCCAGAGGGAACTGGGGGATTTCCCTCTGGATCGGCAACATGATTCGCCCGAGGCGCTGGTTGACCTGTGGAACAGGATGACAACAGCGGCCTTGGATGAAATCGCACCACTACGGCCTCTCAGAGCTCATGGAGCTAGGTCATCTCCGTGGTTCACAGATGAACTGCGGGAGCTCAAACGGGCAAAGAGACGCCTAGAGCGCCGCTGGGTGAAGACCCAGAGAGACTCCGATTGGACACTAGCTAGAGCCGCTATTAGGGCCTATCTAGTGGCGATGGAGGTGGTGAGGCGGCAATACTTCACCACCCTTATTGCCTCTGCTGATAATCGCCCAGCCACCCTGTTCCGGGTTACCAGGTCTCTCCTTGGTAGGGGGACCCCGGTGCCTGGTTGGCAGGGGTCGGCTGAGGACTTTGCTGACCATCTAGTGGAGAAAATCGATCGGATTCGCTCGGGGTTTAATCCTGGCGTGGATGGGGAGAGTCCGGAGGGAGCTGGAGCACAGTCTTGCCATACCATCTGGGACCGGTTTGATCCAGTTGCCCCTGATGAAGTGGACAGGCTCCTTGCAGCTGTGCGCGCCACTACCTGCCCATTGGACCCCTGTCCCACCTGGTTGGTGAAAGCCTCCAAGGCGGTGACAGGTGGCTTGGTTGGGGCTATGATCAATGCATCATTGCGGGAGGGGGTGTTTCCTGCACCTTTAAAACATGCCTTGGTGCACCCCCTCCTGAAGAAACCTTCCCTCGACCCAGCTGTCCTAACCAACTATAGGCCTGTCTCCAACCTCCCCTTTTTAGGGAAGGTGTTGGAGAAGGCAGTGGCGCGTCGGCTGCAGGGGGTACTGGATGAAGCGGATTATCTGGACCCCTTTCAGTCAGGATTCAGGCCTGGATATGGTACCGAGACGGCATTGGTCACACTGATGGATGATCTCTGGCGGGAGCGGGACGGTGGTCACCCATCCGTCCTTGCTCTTCTTGACCTCTCAGCGGCTTTCGATACCGCTGACCACGGTATCCTTCTGGAACGGCTCCAAGGATTGGGAATCCAGGGCACTGTGTGGTCCTGGTTTTCCTCATTTCTGAGGGGTCGGACCCAGTCGGTGTGGTTGGAGAGTGAGAGGTCGAGTCCTAGGCCCCTCAAATGGGGGGTGCCTCAGGGCTCAGTGCTCTCTCCTCTCCTATTTAACATCTACATGAAGCCGCTGGGTGAGATCATTCGTTCCCATGGGGTGCGGTACCATCAGTACGCGGATGACACTCAGTTGTACATCTCGGCCCATGGGGACCCCAGTGATGCCGTCAAAGTCCTTTCCAGGTGCCTGGAAGCTGTTGGGGTCTGGATGGGGGCTAACGGGCTACAACTGAATCCCAGCAAGACTGAGTGGCTATGGATAAGGGGTCCTGCGTTAACCCGGGAGCTACCATCTTTGGTTCTGGATGGGGCTATTTTGCCCCAGACAGACCCGGTGCGCAACTTGGGGGTCCTCCTGGATTCGCGGCTACTGCTAGAAGAACAGGTGGCGGCTGTGACCAGGAGGGCTTTCGCCCAACTTCGGGTGATTCGCCAGTTGCGCCCACTCCTGGACCGGGACTCCTTGCTCATGGTCACTCACGCTCTGGTCACCTCCAGACTAGATTATTGCAATGCGCTCTACATGGGGCTGCCCTTGACGACCATTCGGAGGCTACAGCTGGTCCAGAATGCAGCGGCCAGGGTGGTGATGGGGTGTGGGCGTTATGCCCATGCTTTGCCACTGCTCCGGGAGCTGCACTGGTTGCCAGTTTGTCTCCGGGTGCAATTCAAGGTGCTGGTTTTGACCTTTAAAGCCCTATATGGTAGTGGGCCGGGTTACCTAAGAGACCGCATCGCCCTGAGGACGTCTGTCCGTCCAACCAGAGCGGACCGGAGGGGCTCTCTAATTGTTCCATCAGCCAGAGGGGCTCGCCTCTCTGGCACAAGGAGGAGAGCCTTCTCCGTGTCTGCGCCGGCCCTCTGGAACCTCCTGCCAACAGAGCTACGTCTCCGGACGGAATTGCTGCCTTTCAGAAAAGAACTTAAAACCTGGCTGGCGGGTCAAGTGTGGGGTGCAGGTGGAAGGGTAACCTCCATTGGGTGGTTGGTGTAGAAGAACTCTTCCCCATGGTGCCTTTGGATCCTGCAGCCCTTGTTTTTAGGGGGTGGGTAGTTTTAACTGTTTTTAACATGTGTTTTTTAATTTTTATTGTGAACCGCCCTGAGTTGGCTTTGGCCGAGTGAGCGGTATATAAATGTGACAATTAAATTAAATTAAATTAAATTTAAATCCTCTGGGGGGTGGCAGGGAGGACCTTTTCCATGCTATTCCCACCTTCCTAGGAGGTCCCTGGGCCGCACAACAGCTGAAAATAGTTGTGGCCACCATTTTGTTTTAAAAAACAAAATGGCTAATCTCTAAAACTGCCATGGCTCAAGTGGCTAAGACACAGACTGGGAGGTGGAAGGTCAGCAGTTCAATTCCCGAGTACTGCAGGATGGAATGAGCTCCTGTCTTTGTCCCAGCTCCTGCCAACCTAGCAGTTTGAAAACAAGACATTGCAAGTAGATAAATAGGGACCACTTCAGTGGGAAGGTAGCAGCATTCTGTGTGCTCCGGTGTCTAGTTGCGCCTGCCACATGACCACGGAAACATCTGCAGAAGCAGACAACGCTGGCTCTTCGGCTTTGAAACAGAGATGAGCACTGAACCCTAGAGTCGGATACGATGACTTTTTGAGCAAGGGAAACCTTTACTATTCCTAAAATATATATCAGATGAGTTCATTTGTTTGGGTGTTTTAAAAAATGAATAGCACATGCAAAGCATAAGAATCATGGGAACAACATTGATAGTTAAGTTAGCACTAGTTGCTGTATATAAGGCAAAGAAGTAAAACAAGAACACACTTTAGATGCAAGACCTATTTTTACTAAATTTAAATATTATAAATATTATGTCTCTTTTAACCATTACCAGTTTTTATTTGATTTCTAAAAACAACAACAGAACTTTGCTAGAAGGAAAGCAAGATTTCTTTTTACAGTTAGTCTGAACTTGTCCAGATGGGTGAATTTAGGATGATCTGATTGGTGCCTAAAAAATTCTAATCTTTAGTGATCTATTTTATCTCTAATTGGTGATCCTTCTATCTAATCAGTGCTTCTTCTCCCCTGAGAAGGAGCCAGACAAATCTTTGGATCACTCCAATTTATCTGCCTTTTGATTATTGCTACCCTTCTTTCCAGGACTGGAGTGGCTCAAGTGGCTAAGATGCTGACTGGAAGGCGGCAGGTCAGCAGTTCGATACCCGAATACTGCAGGATGGAGTGAGCTCCCATCTCTGTCCCAGCTCTTTCCAACCTAGCAGTTTGAAATCAAGAAATTGCATGTAGCTAAATAGGGACCACTTTGGTGGGAAGGAAAACAGCATTCTGTGCACTCTGGTGCCTTGTCATGCCTTCCACAGGACCACGTAAACATTCGCAAATGCAGACAGCGCTGGCTCTTCGGCTATGAAACAGAGATGAGCACTGAACCCTAGAGTTGGGTATGACTGCCTTTCAAGCAAGGGTGACCTTTACCTTTACCCCTGTTTCCCACCTTTCTGGAGAGGCTATCTTTGCAGTTGTCTCCTTCCTCCCTCCTCAACTTCTCTGGTGAAATTTCCCCAATAAAACTTTTTCATGTGCTCAGAGCAAGATTTGTGTCTCTTTCTGAGGAAAAGTGGGGAGATTAAAACAAGGTTTTGTTTATTATGTTCATTCCTTCTTCCTTAGAATTTTCTTTAGCTACTCTGTCTGTCTGTGAAAGTGAGATAGAGAGAGAGAGAAATAGAGAGAGAGAGAGAGAGAGAACTTGTGAAATCATTTTTTGTGTAGAACATTTGGGTTGCAGCAACTTCCTCTCCTCTTTTTTTATCTTTGTTAAACAAAATAACAGACATACTGCAGTGCCTCAATGCATGTACCTAGCGTGGTATACATACTGTATCACAGTATTTTTTTATACAGAACTGCTTAGTGTCAGTTAGGGATTTTTCTTCTAAAAGGTAGAGAAGATGAAAATAGAGGAAGGAGTTTCTCCATTGTCTATTTCAGGGATTCTCAACCTGCGGCCAATGGCACCATTTCATGTGGTCCCCCACTGCCTCCACCACACCAAGAAGTGTCATGTGGTGGAGGAAGGACAAAATGGCCATTTCGCTCCTGAAACTGTCTGAGGGAGTGTTATGTATGTTAATTGTGCTTAAACTGTCAAGGCGATTCAAACCATCATGTTCTTGCACTTTCCTAAGCTGTCAAACAGCGTCCCCATTTGACAGCTACGAAATCTCACCAGATAGCGTAATCTCGTGAGATTTCATTATGGCATGCAAATTAGAATCTGACAGGATTGTATTGTTTTTCATGTATCTATTCTTATGCAAATAAGTGGATAGAAAAATGTGCACACTCTGTTAGCCAATGGGCTTTTATTATTGTTGTTACTGTTACTGTTCAAAGTGTATATAAGTCTGAGCTTTGCCCCATCCAAACTGTGTTCAAACCCCACGCATAAAGAGCTGAATTTCACTATTTCATTTGTCTGCTTCTTTATTCCTTGAACACTAAAGGGAGCATGACTCAGCCCCTAGCTTTAAAAAGTTGAGAACTCCTTGTCTATTTTAATGTCACAACCCAATAACACATCAATTTAGTGGGGAACTAACCATCTGCACAGGCTATAGAATTGGATAATGAGTAGAATGCAAAAACAACAACAAACACCTTTGTAGTCTTAGTGCTGTGTCAGAAAGGAGGGAGATAGCTCTAAAAGGGCAGGACGGAGTGCTCTGAGTCAGAACACCTGTGGATGCTGTAAGTTGATTCAACCCATACCACTCCAGAAGTGATCCATATAAAGAATCATAAGATAATTCCTTCCTCATTTCAAGTAGTCCCAACAGCCTCCTTCACATGTTGGTTTCACATCGACAATCACAATGCTTGTGCTGAGCAATCACAGATAGAGTTAGAATCAATTCCTCCCAAACTGCTGGTACTTGAAGGAACCTTTTTGGTAGATATTTCAGATCATACCCATGATCACAATTCTATAGTGAATGTCTGCCACAAGTATTCCCAGAACAGTCAAAACAAATTGATTTACAAAAACAACAATAGTTTAGTCATTATTCAGGCTGAAAGAGTTCTGCAGAAGCTTGAGCTGCTCTAGCTTCACAGTTAGTCTAAGAAGTTGCCTGCACCAATTTAAATACCTCTGTCTTTCTATTTCTCTAAATCTAAACTGTGTTTATCACTTCTTTTGTTTATGTCCGTTGTTAGAAAAGAAGGCATCAACTCAGCCTTTCTCTGTCTTTTGTAATCAGCATGTCTGTGTCATCTCTAACTTAGTTAACAGATCCTTCCAAGCTGTTAAACACCCTACTGGTGTTTAATGTAAACTGCTTTTCAGAATTAAGATCTTGGGTCTAGTGTGGGGCCAGTAGTAAATCAAAGCATTCCTATTTTGAGATTGAAAATATAAAAGCAGGTGAGGTGAGGGGGCTTTTCTTTTGAGTAGGCACCCACAGATTTGAGCCTTAACCCAGGCAATATAAACAATGGAATGCTATTAACAAAACCAACTGTTAAAATTCTATTGGCATAACTTTATGCTCTGCAACAGAGATGAAATCACTAACCTGTGATTGTAATATTTCATTTAATTTAAATGAAAGTTACCTATCCTCTCTCCTCCTCCAGCTTCAGTTTATAAGGCTCCCTTTGCCATGGTGAATCCTTTGGGAGCCTCAGAGTGGGATGGGGTGAGGAGCTTTTAATAAAAAAAAATATCCCAGGCCAAATTGTTAGTGGTAGTTTAAATCCCAACAATGGAATTGGCAGTAGGGATAAAATCAGTTGAGTTTTATTCTACAGAAGGGATAGAAGAGGAAATATGGATGGGGTATATAGGACTAATCTACTTGTTTTAGGTTTGTGGCTTTCACCTGGCACAGGACAGAAGTGTAACTGCTTCCAGAGTGACTCCAGGCAGTGAAATATGCTTCCTGGATTTTGATTCTTGTACAGCAGCTAAGTGGAAGCCTAGATATGTTGTTTACCATAACTTGAGATTGTACTTGACATTACTGGGCATATGCCAAGGCCCAGAGGGTTTAGGAACACAACAGCATTAACCTTTTTTCTCATTTTACTTCACGGTAATTATAACCTACAGCCAAAGCTTGGATAAATTCCTTTTAGGGACAGCAGGTCACAAAGTCCTGCAGGCTGACATAGTTCTACATCATAACTCATCTGACTTACTGCCATCCATTTGCAAAGCCATTCATGTGGTTTCTCTGACTCAGATGGTCTGTGCTGATGTCAAGCACAATTTTCACACTGAAACACTTTTACATCAGTGTCGCTCCATATCTAAGGTGGTAAAATTACATGAGAGGACTGTACCACTTCAGTGAGTGAACATTTAAATTAACTTAGGGACTGTGTTATTTGAGATGGTTTGGGGAGAGGTACTCTGTTTCAGCAAAAGCAAGAATATTGATGTTATTTATACACCCAGCAGTGAATCAAGAGGTGACCAACCAACTGACAATAATAATAATAAAATAAAAATCAAGCAATGTAAATGCTTGTTTGAATCAACTCTAGGTTATCTTGGACAGTAAATTAAGTTAACAATAGGTGGAAGTATGGGGCAATGACTTGCTTATTGCTAACCAGTGCCTTCACAAGAAATCATAAATCTGAACTTGATATTTCAACAAGGAGGGATATCATTTCAAGTAATTGTATCATACTAATGAGCTAAACATTCATAAAGTGTTCTCTTCTATACTGAAGTTGATATAGACACATGACAAATAAACAGAAACAATACATAGCTTGTTAAACATGTAGAAGTGAAATCAAGGGATGCATAATTTGCTGCATTAGCATTTATAATTTCTCATAAAAACGATATTCAGATAAAAATGACAATTTTAATGTAAATTGTGAGCTTTTTGGATCCATACAAATAAATAAATAATAAAATAATGTATATAAAAATAAATGAAAAATAAAATAAATTGTGCTCCTATGGCACTGAAAAACTTTCATGTTTACCTGTTCATCCTTCTGCTCAAATATGAGAAGTCAAAATAAGAAACACTTGTTCTGTCCACACAGTCAGAATCCCTGGGGTGGGAGCTGTGTTTAATTTGCAATTATTTCTTACAAGCACCTAAAACAGAGTTTTTAACAATTCCCTCCCCACATATATTTGTATTTATGTACAGTATTCCTTACCAGTGACAGGATTAATGTCAAAAAATCCTTGATGATTTCCATTTACAATGTGGAAGGTCAACTTTCCTTGTGAATTTGAATCTGGGTCAGTGGCTTCAACTTGAAGGACAGGGGTATTGGCTGGTGAATTCTCCATGACAGAGCAGTAATAGACAGGACTGGACATCTGGGGTGGGTTGTCATTTATATCAGTTACTTCAATGTAAATTTCAACCACAGAAGACAGTGGGACTGTTCCTAGATCAACAGCTAACACTGTCAGCCAATAATGAGATCTAGCTTCTCTGTCTAGTGTTCTTGTGGTAAAGATTGCACCTAAGAGAAATAAGAACAATAACATTTTATGGCTTACACTGACAGCAGTAAAAGAAAATAAAAATTCCCTCTTACTCTGAAGCCTGCTAACAACAAGTTAAACACACAATTCAAAGCTTATTTTATTGCTACTGGCCAGAACTGAATTGGTCTTTGCATAAGAGTTTTATTATTTGCTGCTGATAATAGCCACTATTTGACAAGATGCTGGGCCACATGTCATTTGGGCAGAGATACTTAATGAAGACATAGTCTGGCAGCTCATCAGTTAGCTGCAATAAAGCTACAAAAAAAACCTAAACAAACGTAGCATTAATAGCAATAGGATTCTTGGCACTGTATTTTCATTTTCTCTTTAAACCTGCCCCAGGTAGTCTAAGTACAAGAATGTATACTGTACATGCCATTTTTGTTCTAATAACAATAGAGCCAGTGAAGTTGCAATTATATTAGGCCTCTAACAGCATTTCTCCTCAACCATGTCCTATCATCTCAAGTTTGAGCACTCACAACTTCAGTGCCATCCTATGCATTTTTATTCTGATGCCAGCACTACTTTGTTCAGTTTCCAAAACCACAGTCATGTTAGTTCTGTCTCAGCATGTTGGTAAAAGAAAAGGGGAAGGAGAGTAAAACATTGTGTTAGTTTGAGCCCTGGTGGCACAGTGGATAAACTGCTGTACTGCTGTCAGAATGCTGTGAGTTCGATCCATGGATCAAGGTTGATTCAGCCTTCCATCCTTCCGAGGTTGGAAAAATGAGTACCGAGCATGTTGGGAGCAAAATGTTAATTAACTTGTGAACCACCCAGAGAGTGCAGTAAGTGCTTTGAGGTGGTACCCTGTATATAAGTGTTATTGCTATTGCTATAGCTATTGCTGAATGGACAAGCTCCCTTCCATGAAAGCTACAGTATAGTTTGTTGCAACAAAGCTAGAGTTATTCTACAGTGTAAGAATTTTTAGTAACAAACACAGGTAATATTGAAAATAGGGAATGGGAAATACTAGCAAAGCAAAATTTCAGAACAAACTATTAGTACCATTTGAGCCATGCCCCCACCATATACTGTAGAGTCCCATTATTACCTGTATCCTTTTCAATGTTGAAGACAGCCAAATCTGTTCCCTCTCTGATGAAATACTGGATTTCTCCATCTTTCCCTTTATCATCATCTTGAGCTGTCACTCTCATCACCGATGTCCCTTCTTGGCTGTTTTCTTCCACTGACCCTTCATACACAAAAGCAGCAAAGCGAGGAGGATGCAGGTTTTCATTGACATCCAAAACCTCAATCTCGATGAAGCAGAGGGACGAGTGAGAGTGGGGCTTCCCAACATCACTAACCTTCACAGACAGGTTATAAAAGTCCCTCTTCTCATAGTCCAGTTCTGTGTCCAAGAACAGAGCTCCTGTCAGCTCATTCACATGAAACATATGTTCACCATCGTTCAGCAAACTGTATTTCAGCTCTACCCCAGAAATGATATCTGGGTCGAAGGCTTCCAGGAACAGCAGAATCGTCCCAATGGGCAGATCCTCAGGAGCCTTTACCTTGTTCAAGGTAGGGTTGCAATGTGGAGAATTGTCATTGACATCTTCCAAATCAATAACCAGATCAGCAATTGCAAACAGCTGGTGGCCCAATAGCGGCTGATCTCTGGCTTCAATTTTCAATATATACCGAGGCCATAATTCTCTGTCAAGGGGAGCAGTCACTTCTACTTCTCCAGTGACACTACTGATGGAAAATTTATCAGAGGGTGTAAGAAGGGAATATTTCACCCTCCCATTGTCACCTGTATCAGCATCTTCCACTCTCACCACTATAATGGTTGTGCCTATTTTTATGTCTTCTGCTACAGTAACCAAGTATATACTTTGCAAAAATGAAGGAACATTATCATTTGCATCCAGAATATTTATTGCTAGCAATTTCCATGATGACTTCTGTGGAGTGCCCAAATCATAAACTGTGATGTTCAGTACATAGAAACTTGTTCTTTCATGGTCTAAAGGTGAAGACACTACAAGAAGACCTGTTTCTGTGTCAATGTAAAAGCAGCTATCCTCATTTCCAGAAGATATTACATAAACAGTCTTTCCATTAAAACCAGTATCACTATCTATGGCTGTCAGCTGAGCTACAGTTGAGTTGACTGGGACTGTCTCCAGTATATCGATAGACCTTGGAAAGCTGTCATCAAACTGTGGTGCATGATGATTTAAAAGATGTTCATTCAAGGAAGAGTCTTCATCCAAGTTTACTTCTGGAAACTGGGAGTCAATAGAGTGGATTATGGTCTTTGTCACCTCCTTCAACACCCCCGTTTCTTCACAATGAAAGTGAATGGGGATGTCAGGGTTGACCACAGTGATGTTTACATATGTTTGGGAGGCATAATTATCTCCATCTGTAGCCGTAATTTTGAGGATGTGGATAGTTGGTAGTCCATCATAATCCTGTCTGAGAGAAGCTCTAAGGGAAATCACACCAGATACAGAATCCAATTCAAAAAGCTGCCTTTCATTACCAGACACGATGTTGTACTTTATGTGCTGTAACTCATCAAAATCAATGGCTGACACTGTAACCACAGGCTGCCCAATGGGTAAGTCCCATGGAATACTTCCATTGCAGTTTATCTTCTCAAATACTGGTGTGTTATCATTCAGGTTATTCAGAATAAGGGAAACATAAACCTCTGTCTGACGGTGGAAAGGAAATCCTGAATCTGATGCCCAGACACGGAGATGATACCACCTCTGCATGAGCTCATAATCCATTAATTTAGATGTGAAGATGACACCTGAGAAAGGGTCAATGGTAAATGGAACAGCTCTCTGGTTGGCTATGGAGTAAGTGATTAAACCATGTTCTCCAGAATCCCTGTCTGTTGCTTTTACGGAGAGGACACTGGTGCCAGAGGGCAGGTTTTCATCAAAGTTGCTATGATATGAAGCCTGGGAGAAACTTGGGGGGTGGTTGTTGCAGTCAATAATATCAACAAAGACAGTGACAGAGGTCTTGCTGTAACTAGTTGTAACTTCAAGTTCAAAGTGGGACTGTTCTTGAAAATCCATTACCTTGTCTGTGATTATCAGACCAGTCTGAGAGTTGATTTTAAAGCTTTTACTGTCAGAATTAGGTTTCAAAATGTATTTAAGATTTAGGAGTGCTGTAGTAGTTTGAACCAGAGCAACATGGCTCCCAGGAGGTGAAAACTCACTCAGCTGAACTCGATATATATCTTTTCCAAATTTGGCAGAGGTGTATTTTGATGGTGGGATCTGAATAATGACTATCTGTGAAAGAAGGGGTGGCTTGTTCTTATCCTTTGCTTGCAAGCTAAGATTGAAGCCAAGAGGGATGTCATTCCAGTCAATCCCTTTGGCCACCACTATCATAAACTCATTGCTTTCTGTGTATGATCTGATAGACCTGAAATGCCCCCTTGGGTCTCCATCCACAATGTCAACTGAATCTACTCCACCTCCTGACCCGTCTGCTTCTACATGCAAAGTAGCATACAGAAGGTCCTCAGCAGAATCTGATGACCTTACTGTCACCAAACTAATGACAGGAGGCCTCCTTGTGGATGGTTCCACCTGGATTGTGAGACTGGCTAAGTTTCCAAAGCAATTTCCTTCAGAGATCTTCCTCATTCTATCCACAGCCAGGACCTGTAACTGATGCTTCCCCCTGTGAGTGGCATTCAGTTTCACAGCAGTTATCACAGCTCCACTAGTTGGGTGAATTGTAAACAGTGGTGATCTTGTATTTAATGAATAATAGAACTCTGAATTCTGGCCAACATCAGCATCTGTGGCACTGACCACACCAATTATGGTTTTGACAGGTGTCTCTTCTGTGACTGCCATTTTATAAGAAGGAGGTGAGAAAAGAGGCTTCAAGTCATTTCTATCCAGAATATGGATCGCTACTTTGGCCCAAGCCTCGTAGGCAAATGTTTTCTCCATGGCTTGAATTATCAGTGTGTATTTGTCTCTGAACTCCCTATTCAACCGGTCAGTATAACCACTCCTTGTCCTAATTCTCAAAAAGCAGAAATCTCCAGCTATGTGCTCCTCGGCTTTGAACAGGCCACTTGTGTCCCCAGAAGCTATTTTGTATCTGATGTCCCATGCTGGGTCAGTGATGTAAATGCCCATTTTGACATAGCTTTCCACATAGGTTTTGGGAGGTGAATTTTCATAGATAGTGGAGTTGTAGAGAGGGTAAGTAAAATACAGCAGGGAAGCATTGCCTTTTTCCGAATTTCCCTCACAAGCCAGAAAGGATGTTATGCAAAGTGCAAAGCTTGCAGCAAACTTCCTTACTTTGACTTCCATTGTGTTCCTGAATGGAGGAAATTGAGAAAAGTCAGGAAGAATAATGGCTAGAGGTAAAACAACACATTGTAAAACAAAGCAGTGTGTGAAACCTAAGCTGCACACTAACCACTTGCAACTACTATATATCCACATAGCGTGGGAAGCACTAATGAAGTCCAACATGAAAAAGGCTGTAATGATTGAGTGGTGTGAAATGGTATATAGTTCAGTAGGCTAGAGTGCCTAAACTGTGAAACCAGGAGTGGGGAGTTTGATTTCCCATGTGCTTCCTGGAAATGAGATCAGTTGAGATCACCCACAGTGTGTGTGATTGGTAGGGTTATAGGCTCTGCCACCTCGGCAGCCCTGGACAAGCTGTTGTGTGCCAGAGTGTCACCAGAAGCAAGGACTGGCACACCACTGCTAAGTTGTTTATACCTAGGAAATCCTGGAAAGCATTGCCATCAGTCAGAATTTACATAACACATTGTTATAATTATAATGATGAACAGCATTAATCATGATTCATTGTCTTGTGATGCAAGACATACAGTGGAGACACTGCAGCCTAATACTGTACAGTACTTAACTTTAATAACACATTGAGAGTCCAAACGAAAGTGAGGAAGTACTATTTAACTCAGTAATCATGTGTTTTAGACTCCAGATTTACTTCCATGTGGTGGCCTGAACATTTTTTACTGTATACTTCCATCTTTCTCTCTCCTCATTCTCGTCCTCAAAATCTTGAACATACAACAGGACAAATTAATAGGCAGGGTCACTGTTACCAAAGTGGGAGCATAGCTAAAATTTGAGTTACAGCTCTCTCACTAAGGACCTATAATTTAATTTAGCTTTGCATGTGACAGCTAAAGTATGGAAAGCAAGACATTTGTAGAACCTGCTTGCTGCCTTGCAAGCAAGCAAGCAAGAAACTACTTTACTATTCTGCCAGTGTTACGAAGCACATACTTTTATGAATACATAGTAAATATTCTGTGTTCAAATTAGAAAATAGATCCATCACTAAAAAAATACTGCTAAAAAAACTATATCCAATTTAGAAAAAAACTTGTATTCCTAGTATAGAGTAAGAAGCACAGGCAAAATATTCAGACACAGTGGAACCTCAGCTAACATATTTAATGTGTTCTCCAGGACGTCTCTTACAGCGAAAATTACTTTAACCGAATTTCCCATAGGAATGCATTGAATGCAATTTCCCATAGGAATGCATTGAAAACCATACTACATTAACCAAAACGCAGTTTCCCATAGGAATGCACTGAAAACCAATTAATCCATTCTGGAAAGAATCTGTAAAGCGAGCCACTATTTTCTATGGATTTCCTTTTGTTATGTGATTTTTATGTTAACCGAGTCATTTGTTAACCAAGGTTCCACTGTATATACATATGATACAGGTATTTCATAGAATGATTTAACCGTGTGTCAGGTCAGAGACATTAAAGAATGTTTTACATATGCATTATATAAATGTGATGATACACAAAGGTCCTAATGCATATACTACTGAGAAACTGATATGCTTCAAAAATTTATTACACCAAAGCACAGATTAATTACTGCTGTAGGGTTTTGAATTTATGGAAAATTCCCTTCCACTGTACAGTAGAAGTATGGAGAACCACAGAGAATAACTACAAGTCTCCCAGAGCTCACCCCTTTCTCATTCACAGTCTCAAAAACTCATTCTGAGACATTCGTAGGTAAAAGAATACTCTTAGTTACTTGAAATTACAGACTTGTGCATGATGCATTCTTTATTGTACATATGCAAGCAACAGACCAATCATATCAACAACAACAAACAACTGACACCAAATGATAAATAGGGAGAAAGAACACAAAGCAAAGAGAGATGGGGCTCTCTCTGAATTCAGATGTGAGAAAGAATAATTGGTTAGTGCTAGATAAATAAATAAAAGAGGACTGTAGTGGCTTAGTAGTTAAGAAACTGAACGTGACAACTGGAAGGTTGGTAGGTCAGCAATTTGAGATCAAAGTGCTGCATAACAAAGTGAGCTTCTGTCTCTGTCCCAACTCCTGCCAACCTAGCAGTTCGAAAGCAAGAAATTGCAAGTACAGTAGATAAATAGGTACCACTTCGGTGGGAAGGTAAACAGCGTTCAGTTCTAGTCATGCCTGCCACATGTCCATGGAAATGTCTGGAGACGCAGTTAGTGCTGGGCTCTTTGGCTATAAATGGAGATGAGCACCAAACACTAGAGTCGGATATGACTGGTTTTCAAGCAAGGGCAACTTTTACCTTTACCTAGATAAATAAAACCCCAGCCCAGAAAGGTTCCCTCTAGTTACTCCAAATACAGTCAGCATGCAAGGCTGTTAATAATAATAATAATCCCAAAACCTTCAATAATTATGACCAGTTAGATAAAACAACTACAAGTGTCCAGCTAAAATCTGTTTCATTAGAAGACTTCATCAGATGTAAATCTTTATAAAGTTCTGTTCATGAACAAAAATCAACAAAAAAACCCAGTAATACAGTACTTTGTTCTGACCAGACTGGAATAGATCCAGATAGTTTTTCTAGTCTAGGAACCCCTGGAGCTGAGGAGCCACAATATATTCTAGCACCTTGTCCAGAAATAGGATATTGGAGGCCAGGTGATAATTGTCCAATATAATGATACTTAGTTAGGTTTTTAATGAGTCAGGAAGGGGAAAAGGTCCAGCACCAATGTGGTGATCTTTGCCTTTCCAAAGAACCTGTCAACATCTTCTGGCTACATGGAGCTAAAATATACTTTTTAACACAGGGAAAGCAGGAGCCAAAAGTTAGGGCCACAGGACCTGTATCAACTACAGAGCAAAACCGACCCACTTCACCTGCAAAATGCCATGCAAATTCATCATTACAGAGGTCTGTTGAATGGCCAGAACCTTGTTCTTGTGGCTAAGTGTGAAACAGGCCTTGAACACTCATCAGCCCACTAAAAACATCATTTCTGATATTGCTACATGCCATTTTAATACAGTTATGATGATATAGTAGAAAGGTGATTTTGAGTAGTCCTAATATACTGCCTGATTATAGATTTAATATTGTTGAAAGTATTTTTGGATAGTGGCAGGTGAATACTTTCTCATTTCCATTCTAGGATGAAAATAGATAATGTCTACAGTTTATTTGAGTTAATTATAGGTTCCCAAGATTCCCATGGATCTCCAAGGAGATCTCTATCAGCTGGTGTTCCTTCCTGTGTAAAATTAAAATCAGTGATCAAATGCCTGCCAGTTGTTTGGCACTAACAAGATAGACTTGTTTTTACAGACAGTTCTTCAAGGCTTAAGATCCAGAAATAAGTCTTTTTTCACTTTAAATCATAGATTAGACACACAATCAAAACTCAACTTACTGTCAAAGTCCTATCCGGGTGTCTGGAGGCTGTGGGGGTCTGGATGGGGGCCAATGGGTTACAATTGAATCCCAGCAAGACTGAGTGGCTGTGGGTTCGGGGTCCTACGCCATTCCGGGAGCTGCCATCCTTGGTCTTGGATGGGACTACTCTGCCCCAGACAGACCCAGTGTGCAACTTGGGGTTCCTCCTGGACTCTTGACTGCTGCTAGAAGAGCAGGTGGTGGTCGTGGCCAGGAGGGCCTTTGCACAACTTCGTGTGATACATCAGTTGCACCTGCTCCTGGATAGGGACTCCTTGCTTATGGTCACACATGCTCTGGTCACCCCCAGACTAGACTATTGCAATGCGCTCTACATGGGGCTGCCCTTGACGACCATTCGGAGGCTGCAGCTGGTCCAGAATGTGGTGGCCCGGGTAGTGATGGGGTGTGGGCGTTATGCCCATGCCTCAACATTGCTCCGGGAGCTGCACTGGTTACCAGTTTGCCTCTGAGTGCAATTCAAGGTGCTGGTTATGACCTTTAAAGCCCTATGTGGTAGTGGGCCAGGATACCTAAGCAACTGCATCCAGTGGTGGGCTCCAAAAAAATTTACTACCACACTGTGGGCGTGGCCAGGGGGAAAGCCCTGCGTTGCACCCAAATTATGGCTTTTACCATAAGATACGCCCTCTCTCTGCTTCTTGGGGTAGGTGGGATTTTAATGTGGGTGGGGATTTTTAACCATTTTTTTATTGTGTGGGGCTTTTAGATTATGTAAGCCACCCTGAGTTGGGCTTGCCTGAGTGGGCAGCGAACAAGTTTAAAAATTAAATTAAATTAAATTAAATTAAATTAAAGCTCCTGATTATGCAGTTGTCAATTTCTTTCATGGGAATATTTAATCATTGTGACAGACAAAACAAAGCAAACTAGGTACTGTCATTCACATCTGGATTTTGCTGCTAAATATAAGCCTCCTGTTCTAGACAAAAAAGGCTATCATTTTACCTTCTTTTGGAACTAGACATTTGAAGTTTTCATTTAAGGGCTGATTAGAATATGCTTCTACCACTTCACCTACACATGAGGCTTGGTGAGAATTACTTCAGTATTTTGGGGATTCCCACAATCATAACTGCTTGTTAATTAGCAACAGAGTGTTAATACTCTTATGGTAAAATCACAGCAGTACTCTTTCAGGCTGAAGCTGAATGCAGCGTGTCTACATTATTTATAGAATTGCCACCTATAAATTCTGTGCAGCAGATAAAACCTCAACAAAAATCTGTCCCAAACCACTGGCATCCAAACCACTGGCCTTTAAGCATCTGAAAAGAGAGCAGGGCTTTGTCTGGGGAAAGTACTAAAGTAACAATGACAATCTATGAGTAACAACACTGCACCATTATTGTGCTTATATGTGTTATGCTCTGTACAATCGATGGTTAAGGTAGACAAATTTCCCCCCTAAAATACCATTCTGTGTAGTGATGATCTGTAGCTGTTATTCTCTGCATCACTACAATGTACAATAATATCTTATGAAGATCATTCCATGGTCTTTACAAAGTCAAACTGGAAGAACAACCAATCAACAGAAGCCCAAGTTAATTATTGAAAGAAGGCATCACTTCTCCAAGTATCTTTTGCCCTTCTTGCTCTGTTAACAATTAAAGGAATGCTTGGGGGAACCTAGTAGGCTGAAGCACATACATATAGCTTGCTTCTGAACAGAAAGCCATGATTTTAAAAGCACGGTTCATGCCATGCCTTTAACAGGGTGAAAGAGTCAGGGAGCATGCATGAACATGTCAGGGGCACCTCCTCCTCTGTGCTTCATCAGCTGAAGCCAGCAAGAAGTAATACAAATGCTGGTGCCCTCAAGTGCTGTCAGGCAGGAATGATTGCTTGTCCCATACAGCAGAAGAAACTATGAAGTGTGCCATGTGATATTACAACAGATGAATGAGGTTGCAGAATCTGAGACAGTATGAGAAATGTTATGTCCCCTACAATCATATATTTTCCCTCTAGGAACAGGATTTCTTCAAAGATGAGTAACTCAGCAATCAGACTTGCGAAATAGATTCATGTTTGCAAGCATAAAACAAATATAGCTACAGAATTTTTAAAAAGCACATTCTATGACAAAAGGTGGCTTTTACCATTAGAGGATCATTTGTTAACACAGGTGAAGCATCTAGTTCAATTTAGCCTGATATAGCACATGTTTGCACCAAAGTCTCTGATGTTGTTTCTGTTTTGACACACGTGCAAGGATCCATTCACTAATTCAAGTAGGAAGACTTAACAAGCATACATACTAAACTGTGTGTGGTATGAAACATAGTCCTTGACATCTCTGGTTTAAAAAGATCTTGGGTAGCAGAGCTGGGAATGAGCTTTGTGCTAATACACCAAAGAATGCAATACAGTACTGGACAGATAGATCAGCAGTCATCTTTCCTAGTTGCCTTGGTTTGACATAAAAATCATACTTCTTAGTTTTCCAGAGCATAGATTATACAAATAAGAAATTATATACACAGTACCTGCCACCACAAAACCTGAAAGTAGCCATACTGACCAATTAGAAAATAATCTATAGTTTAGGAAGTTACCTTTAGTAGGGTCAAGTAAATGCCAGAAAAGTTTGCAAGCTTTTTGAGTTCTCCAGAACTTTTCATAAAAAATATTGGGACACAAAATAGTAGGGATGGGGAGAGAAACAGAAAAGTCCAAAAATAAGCCAGCTCCACATGATTTCTTATTCTTTTGCAAAATGCAAAGAATCAATGTCAGCAATATCTCCCATGGTGGGACAGAAGTTAGAAATTTGGGGAGCACTTTCCTCCTGAAAGGTGAACACTATATTAATCATAGAATGATTACAGAGCACTCTGTTTTCATTCCATTTACCCTAGCCCTCTGATGTTAGATAACCATATTTATATGGAAAATATAAAGCAAAGCGAAAAACAATCATACTTATATAATGCCCCATAGTACTTAGTGCACTCTCTGGGCGGTTCACAAAGTACTGTAATGAGCATTTTGCCCCCAACATGCTGGGTACTTATTTTACTGACCTTGGAAGGATGGAAGGCTGAGTCAACCTTGATCCCTGGTCAGGATCGAAGTTACAATATTTTGGTTTCAGTACAGCAGTTTAACCACTGCACCACCAGAGCGCTTAAAATATAAACCATTTTGACCTCTTCAAAACCTTCTCTATAGCCATGTTAATTCTCTTATGAAAGGTCAGAAAGCATCTTCAATTCGAGAAAAAGAATATAGCAACTTTTAAAAACCATAGTGTGTTTTTCATCTCCTGCTATCTTAGCATTGAAGCTATATTACAAATCATCTGCCATATTTTAAAAAAACAAACTTTAAAAAGAGTATTGGGTTACTAACTGACATAGAATGCCTTCCCAGACTGAAAAGGCTCCTTGTTATAAAAATCATCCCTCAACACAATGAGGGTGGAGCTGACTGGAACATAGGATTGGAGCTAAAAGTGTGGACCCACAGCTTTTTGTACCAGTATTATTCTACCCCATAAAAAATACCTAAACAGGGCCATGTACTAAAATAAATAAATCTGCCTACATAATAAGCAGTTAACGGGAATGGAGAATCTAGTGAACAAAACATGGTAGATGCTTCAAATATCCTGAGCAAATAATTGCTTAACTTCAGGTTCTGTGACACAGATGTAAGATAGGCAAAAGAAGGTTGTGGCCCATCTTGTTTCTGAATCACAAGAAGCAGCAGAATGCCTAAAAGGCATCTGCATTTTTATTACATAAGTAAAGATATGTACGTATATTGCACTTCTGATCTCTGAGATTTCTAGATGATTTGTTAACTTTGGGAAAAAAATATATGTAAACATTTTCTAGAGCTATTATTGTATTCCCAATCACTATGTATGGATTTTAAAACTGGACAGGAAAAATGCTGACAGGGGGAAAATGATTTTTTAAATAAAAAATATGCTACTTGGTGAGAACTTTGTGGAAAACCTGGACTGCCAGAAATATGAACTTTTTCTGGAGACAAAAAATCTTTGGGCACATTATGAGAAGGCAAGATTCCTTGGAAAAGACAAATGTTGGGAAAGGTTGAAGGCAGCAGGAAAAGAAGAAAACCAAATGTGAAATGGATTGACTCCCTGAAGAAACTACATCCTTGAGTTTACTAGAGTTGAACATGGCTGTTGAGGAGAGGATGTTTTGGAGATCTTTCATTCAGAGGGGCAACATAAGTCAGAGACAACTTGACGGCATGTAACAAAAATAACAAATATTATAACTTTTAAAAAAAAGAACATGTTTAAAGCTCTAAGTAGAAACAGTTCAGAGAGTGTCTCTTTAGATTCATTCATGCTATGATACTTTATTGTACATGCTGAGCCTAGATAGTACCAATTTTATGAGATAGCCTAACTAACCATCCAGAGACTAGTCTGGAAGGCAAAACTTTGAATCTGAAGCAGCCCTCTAGCTACAGAAAGTATTAGTTCTACACTAGGGTGGGGAATTTGAATTGGCCAGTTTTGTCTGACATTGTTAGGGAGTGGGTCCCAAGCCCCTTTCCCCAACTTCAACAATCATATTTGATTGTTGAATCAAACAAATGGGGCAAACATTGAGTAGTTGCTGTGATTCTGTGTATTGTTTTATTATATTGCCACATTTAACTGAGATATATTATTAAGGTTTTTCACTTTTTTCTTTTCAAGATACTTACTATTTAATTGTGTTTGATATTTATAATACATTTGTTTCACATTGTTTGTGTGTTGTGTGCTGTTGTCACCTTTAAAATATGGCAAACTCAAATTCGGTCTTGTAGTTTTCCTAGCATTGTTGTTGTTTCCAGTGTGAGCCTTGACGTCTCATGTCACATTCAAAGCACAACAGCCTATGGCTAGTCATTGTTATTCTACTGAGTTTATGCTTGATTTGATATAGACCCCACTATCTGTCTTTCTGAAAGTCCATGGAATTTGTAACACAGGGGTTCCCAACCTGCGGCTCATGGGCCGGACCCAGCCTGAAGAACCATTTCATGTGGCCCACTGCCGCCGCACTCAGAAGTGGAAGTGGGGGCATTTACATCAGCCATAAAACACGCCTGTGCAGCTGTCGTAAATGTGGAAGTGGGCGCATTTACGGCTGTCATAATTGTTCCCGCTCCTGGGTGTGTGTGGTCAGACCTGCTCAGCTGTCTGGGGTGTGTGGTCAGGCCCACAGCATAAAAAGGTTGGGAACCCCCTGCTGTAACACTCTCCTTTTTCACCAGTATTCCAAATTCATTTCTTTAAAAAGCCCCTTTATGAATGTGAGATATTGTGCTTTGCTATTCACGATTCATTGTAACGATTAAAAATGGCAATAACACAGTTTCTAGTCCAACTAGAGTAGAACTGCTGAGTCAGTGGTATTTATGTAACTGTTGTTTTTTGTTTCAGCAGTTGATTCAAAGTACCTACTGTAGCAGGGACTGGCAATTGGCCTGAGGCCATGATTAGATGGTTAAACTTGCTAGCCTAGCTATAGCCACTGTGTCTCAAAGAAGTACAATGTAAGTAATGAAACAACTTGACAAACCTGTCTTTATTTCTATACTCAGTGTTAACTGCTGTCTTACAAAGGATGCACTTTTATTTGTAATATTCTTAAAAGAAATTACAGTAAAAAAAAACTACTTATGAAAAAGTCCATTCCATAGGCTTTTGCTTAAATTGGTTTTTTATGTAACTCGAAGCAAACCCATAGGAACAATTATTACTTTTACATAACTCAAAGCAAACCCATAGGAAAATGAAATTTTTATGAAAATGGAAGCAAACCCATAGGAAAAGGAATTTTTATGTAACTCGAAGCAAACCCATAGGAAAAATATTTCTGTAACTCGAAGCAAACCCATAGGAAATCATGTAAATCGGGACATTGTATTAACACAAAATCATTATGTAAGTCAAATTTTATGTAACTCGAGGCATATGTAAGTCGGGGGTTTACTGTATATCACTTTTAAGAAGTGCAGAACAGAACAATGACGCTTGCTAATTTAACACTCTTTAGCACAGTGCTGGGCAACAGATGAGAAAAAGAAATGAAAAAATAAGTAGACAAAGAATGCAAGCGCGGCGCCAAAATGGCCACCACGCTCTTTGCGGGCCCCCACCCCACCTGGACTCAGACATCCGGGTGAGTTAGGGGGCATGGCCACCCTCTTTAAAAGGGGTGGCCACGAGGCAGCTTGGCTGCCATTTTGGAAGCGACGGAGCGGAGAAGTTCGCTCTGCCACTTTCTCCCTGGCTTTTGCCCCACTCTCCTTTGAAAGGACTTTTTCTCTTTTTTACTACTATTCTGCTTGGGAGGCATGGCTCCCAAGCGCAAGGCAATGGCTGCCAAGCCGCGGCCGAGGGGGAAGGCTCTGCCCACCCCCTCCACATCTAGGGGGCTGCCTCTGGGCTGGAGGGCTCAGGCGGCACCCCCGCAACCATGTGGTAGGGTAGGTTTAGCCACTACCACCAATGCGGGTGAACAGGCTTCTGCCAACCCGCCCGGTGTGGGGATTCAGACAGGGGCGGCACAGGCCGGCCCCTCTGGGGTCCCTACCCCTGTAGGGTCTTTGCCCAGTTCTGGGCAGGGCGGCCCACTTGGGCCTGGTGCGGGTTTCCGCCCCACCATTCTCCCGGCCCCACATGGGCCGGATTACTGGACATGGCCCTATTCGAGCCTGGGATCCCCTTTCAGGTTTGTCCCACCGCAATTGCCCGGTGGGCCATCTGGCCCACCCAGCCCACCTTATCCAGCTGGGTCTGAGGCTGTTGATGCCCTCCTCGCACCCATTTCAGTGCTAGAGGCATCAATGGGCATTGCCCCACCACCTTCTGATGGTGGGCTTGCAAATCCTGCAATTCCGGCCCACACGTTGGCCACCGCTGTCCAGCGGGTAGCTACCAGGGTCGAGCTGCTTGAGGCCATCAGGCCAGCCCAAGCTGGTGCCTCGCAGCTCCCCGCCAGATCATCGCAACGGGGCTTGCCGCCAGGGACCGGTCCTGCGTGGCAGGGGTGCAGCGGCATGCAGAGCTCGATATCCATTGCGAGCTCCGACGCCCGCAGTGGGCCGGAACCCCCAGTGGGGGTGGCCCACGGGGGTGCACCGGGTGAGTATCCTAGTCAATTAAGTACACCAGTGACACTACCTAGCAACTCTGGGGGAGTACAGTGGCCATGGCCATGACAGGTTACTATGGGAGGACAGTTGTATCCGCACTGTCCTGTTAACCCTTGGTTCTCCAATTACCCCCAGTTATGACAGGGGTGACCGCCCCTATGGGTATGCCTAATGTTTCAGGGGTTGTTCAGGGCCCACTGTGCACACCCTCAATTCAATCTGTGCCAACGGCGGCCCTGCCGATGGCCGGTTATTCCTTACCCCTGGGTGATCATCTCTCCCAGGCCACAAGGGAGAAGATTTGGCGGGGGGAATATGTGGACATTTTCTCCCTCCTAAACTGTGAGCCCACCAAGGAAGAGAGGGAAGGGCAGGATGATAGGGACAAGGAGTTGTCCTGTCATCGTAAGCCACCGTGCACCTGGGCCAATTGGTTACCGGCCTATCTCATTAATATGGCAGTATACCTGAGGGCCCGCCCTGACTTGGCCATTCCAATGGTACAATACCTGGATAATATTTACCTGGTGGTGGTGGATTTCCCTGGCCCGTCATGGCTGGTCTATGATGAGGAGTTTAGGATGAGAGTGGCCCTCCATCCTGAGATGAGGTGGGATGAGCCCTGCCAGCAATTGTGGCTCTTGTACATGACCCCCACGTGGCCAACGCCTGGTGACCGGTACCATTGCGGCCATGCCGTGCATTGGGCTGCTGCTACACAGGTTCCCCACCAGACGGCGGGGCAGGGGGTTCCAGCCCGCCTGCTGTGATGGAGCTTCTCCACCAGCGGAGTGTGCAACAAGTGTCAGTGTCGGTTCTGGCACGAGTGCCCCTCTTGTTCTGGTCCTCACGCCACCTCCGCATGCCCGCGGGCTGGTGGGTCATGAGGCAGAGGAGGGGGTGGGCAGGGGGCGGTCAGAGCTCCCTCTGATGGTGTTACCCATCAAAAAGGCCCCTCCCCAATTAATGTCCAGGTGCTGGAACATTGGCTTGCCACTTATCCTAGATGGGATGATGCGAAGTACCTACTTGAGGGTTTTCAATTTGGCTTCCGCATACCATTTCAGGGTGTACGCGGGCCTCAGGATGCCCCGAACTTACTTTCCCTCAGGGGTAATGAGGTTATTACCGCCCAATCTATAGCTAAGGAGGTCACTGCACTGAGGGTGGCTGGGCCATTTGCTGACCCACCATTCCCGGACTTGAAGGTGTCACCTTTGGGTTTAGTCCCTAAGAAGTCCCCGGGTGAATTTTGACTAATTCACCACCTTTCTTACCCTGCGGGCTCTTCGGTCAATGATGCAATACCTGATGACCTTTGCTCGGTCAAGTATACGTCCTTTGACCAGGCCTTGCAGATGGTACGCTCGTGTGGCCCGGGGGCGCTACTGGCAAAGTGTGATATCAAATCAGCATTCCGATTGTTGCCAGTGCACCCGGACGACTTTGAGCTGTTAGGTTTCCGTTTTCACTGCAGTTTTTATGTAGATAAGGCCATGCCTTTTGGCTGTTCTATCTCATGTTCGACTTTCGAATGATTTAGCACCTTCCTTCACTGGGCTTTTGTTCATAGATCAGGGTCCCGGTCTGTAGCCCACTACCTTGATGACTTTTTGTTCGGAGGGGAACAGGGCACGGACACGTGTGCTCATCTCCTTGCCACTTTTCAGGATCTTATGCGGGAACTGGGTGTTCCCCTAGCGCCTGAAAAGACTGAGGGACCAGCCACCACTCTCACCTTTTTAGGTATTGAGATTGACACCGTCGCCCAGACATCCAGGTTGCCCATGGAAAAGGTGACGCGGGTCTCTGATGTGATTCTGGCAATGCTTGCCAGGTGTAAGGTGTCTCTCCAGGAGTTGCAGGTGCTTCACGGCCACCTCAACTTTGCCTGTAGGGTAGTAACACTGGGCAGGGCCTTTGCCAGGCAGGCCTTTTAAAACGGCACCACAGGGTTCAGCTGGCCAGAGGTTTACGGGCAGACCTTACGGTCTGGCTCACATTCCTACAGGATTTTAATGGCATCTCCTTCTGGAGAACGGAGCTTATGCTCAGCCCACATTATCAAGTACAGTCAGATGCCTCCGGCTCCCTGGGTTATGGGATGTACTTTGAAGGAAGGTGGTCCTATGGTCAATGGCCTCAGACATGGCAAAGCACGGATCGTTTACGCGATCTTACTTTCCTGGAGTTTTTTTTCCCATCTTGGGGGCCCTGATGCTCTGGGGGGATAGATGGGCTAATTCAGTAGTTCACTTTTGGTGTGACAATGCTGCAGTGGTGCACATTGTCAATGCCCAGACATCCAAATCCCCCAGGGTTATGGCCTTAATTCACCAATTTGTCTTGAGATCCTTACGCCTTAATGTGCTTTTCAGGGCCAGACATGTGCCAGGCATTGATAATGATATTGCTGATGCTTTATCCCGCCTGCAGATCCCCCGGTTCCGTGCCTTGGTGCCAGAAGCAGAGGAACTGCCCTCTCCACTCCCGGCCGAGATCTGGACATTTGGCGAGGAGAGGTGAACTGGGCGATCGGCATGTCTTTGGCACCTTGCACGCATAAGGCGTATCTACATGCACTCCTACAGTTTAGGAACTTTTGTGGGCAAAGGTAGTTGCCCGAAGTGTGGCTGATCCCGGTCGACCAGATTCTGCAGTTCATGGTTTACCTTCATGATCTAGGGTTAGCCCCTCGCACCATCGTCACAAGGCTTTCAGCATTGGCATTTATGGCTAAGGTGAGGGGTTTCATTGACTGCGTGAATGACTTCCGCATACGCCATGTATTAGAAGGGTGGACACGTGAACGTGGCCGCCGCCCGGACACATGTCACCCTGTTTCACCAGAGGTTCTGACGCACCTTGCACAAGGTTGGCATAGCTTGTGTTACGATAGGTATGAGGAGGCTCTCTTTCATGCTGCTAACACCGTAGCTTTCTTTGGAGCACTCCGTATCAGTGAGCTGGTCCCATTGTCAAAGGGGGACATGTCTCGTAGGGCACTGGTATCTCGACGATGTCTTTCTCACCCAGGAGTGGGCCCAGTTGAGGATTCGTTCCTCAAAGGCCGATCAGCACGGAGTAGGCAGTGGAGTAAGACTGCTACGGTGTACGATTGCTGACATCTGTCCGGTTGGTGCCCTACATGAGTTTTTGGCACGCACCCTGGCCCGTTTTTCTGCAACTAGGATGGGTCTCCACTGACTAAATTCCAGTTTTGGAAGGTGACCGGTATGGCACTTCACAGTGTTGGCCTCCCTGGGGCTCGTTACGGCACCCATTCCTTCAGGATAGGCGCCGCGTCCACTGCAGCTGCGTTTGGGTACTCTGAGGCTGATATACGTTGCATGGGCAGGTGGGGATCCGCGCGCTTTTCTTTATATTTATGCCCCCTTACTGCATGAGTGCCAGTTATGTCATTAATCCCTTTTCCTTCTTTTACAGACCCTGTGTATTCAAGCACACCGGTGGCAGTATGGCTGGTGGGCCACAGTTTTGTGCACTGGGCAGCGCAGTATGCTGCGGCGACAGACTGGGGACCCCATCTCGGGCTACGTGCAGCCGCATGTATGCGATGGTACGGTAAGCGCGGCATGAGCTGGCGGGAACTGTTGCCATTCCTGATGTCCATCAGGGATGCTGGACCGCCTGATGTCCTGATTCTGCACCTCGGCGGCAATGATCTCGCACAGATCACTGGCCTCTCTTTAAAAATGTCGGTGTGCAGTGACCTGGCCTTTTTACATCACTTATGGCCGTACACGCGGCTGCTATGGTCTGACATCGTGCCAAGACACCGTTACAGGGGAGGCATTGACCTCCGTGGTTTGGACCGTGCTTGACGGTCGGTGAACAGGGCTGTTTCCCGGTTCCTTTTTGACAATGGCTTTGGAACAGCCATTCAACATCCTAGGATAGGCTTGCAGGATTCTCGTCTATATGCAGGAGATGGGGTCCATCTGTCGGCCAGAGGTATGAACCTCTTTCTTGAGGATGTGCAAGCAGGCCTGGTGACCGAGCTGACGGTCTGGGGGGGGGGGTGAGTCATCACGGACGCCTCCCCGTGTGGCGGGTAGCACTGGTAAGGTAAAGATTTATGACCCATAGGTATCCGGCAGGTTTGCAATTGACTGGCCAACACGTAGATAGGTACAGGGGAAATAGGACTGGCCGGTCAAGGGCGAACCATGCAAGGGGTGATGGCAGGAGCTTCACAGCCTGCATCACCCTGATATTGAACGGATACATGTCATAGGGTGGGGTCAGTAGATAGTATATTGACTCCGGTCAACAATTTGTTTGTGTCAACAAACAAATTGATAAAAATAGATACATGTAGCCAATTTCCATTGGCATTTTGGGAGGAACTTTACCAGTGTTACTGCGGCCTGCTTGCCTTAAAGAATTACAATTGGATGATACACCAATTGAAAGTGATAATTCGGACTAGGGCATTATTCAATAAAAGTGGCCCGATGCCTTTAATCCAATACAGGTGTCTGAGTCTTTCTTGGGGGGTGCGCCTGCAAAGCTTGTGACAGGTCTACCTATTACATTTCATTATAACTAGCTAAACCAGGAAAAAAATAGGTGCTTAGGAAGAACTGCTTTAGGTGCTTGTCAGCAAGGACAAAAGATTGTTGCTGTATGACTCAGGGTTCTCTCATAATCACCAGTGAACATTTTAGTGCCTTAAGAATATGTATCCAATCTGCCCACATTATTCTGTTATAGTAATAGAGTATACCATACTGCCAGTTACTCAATGCCAGTTAACTAACATGGCAACCCTGAGGACTAATGGCCTTGTGTACCAAAGTCCAAATGGAAGGGCGATGGTCCCCAAGTGGATTAAATCCCACTTGAATCCATCTTGATGGAGGGTAGCAGCTTCATCAATACTGGCCAGGGGCTGAGGAGGACTTTACATACCAAAAGGGTTCAGGACCAGAAGGGGACTCATAGAACTGGATCAGTGGTACGGGGATCATGTTATGATGTAGAAGGCAGATGAAAGGCCACTGCATTATGTTCTCAGAACAGTCTTCATGGCTGATCATCACAATGATCGCCTATATTCAGATTTGGATATGGTAGCAGCAGTAGCAGCAGCAGCAGCAGCAACAGAAGAATATTATTATTATTGTTGTTATTGTTGTTATTGTTATTGTTGTTATTTCCAAAGCTCCTTTGTGTGTGTGCATGAGATAGAGAGAGAGAAAGAGAATTAACTTCTTATTTCACATCCCAAATTTAAACATCTGACTAAGACAAACTGAAATTAGAAGTCGGGCACAATAGTGATATTTAACACAGTATTTTCTTTTTAAATATAGAAAATATTATTTATCAATAATTATATACTATACATTACCAATAATTATTTATTATCTTTAAGGATTAATTAGCTATTCGCTATACTCCATGTAGTATATAGTGGATACTAGCTATGTGAATCTGTCAGTCATTCATTTTTTAGAGAGAAACAACCACTCTTTTCTCCTCACACTGAAACTTCTCTGCAATGAAATCCCTCTCAACCCTTGAGAAAACTGATGAGGAATCTCTTGGGATTTACCTAATGCTTCCTTTTCATTTTTCTTCTGTAAGAAATGCCAAATTGCTCAGGATTATTAAAATTCCTGAACAGAACAGCATCTCCTTTGCAAGAGATTCACATGCAAATGACAGGAAGAACACAAAGCTCTACAGGACTGTGGCAATTTCTGATGAGAATGGCATTTTTGCTGCACAGGATTCACTGGAAAGCTCTCCTGGCAAGAGGTTAAGCCAAAACTCTACTCACAATCTGAGTTCGATCCTGACAAGGATCAAGAGTTACTCAGGATCAAGAGTTACATCCTTTTGAGGTTGGTAAAATGAATATCCAGTATATTTGTGCCAAAATGCTAATTACCTCATGAACCACCCAGCGATTGCTCTAAGCACTATAGCATGGTAAAGGTAAAGGTTTCCCTTGCTCGAAAGCCAGTCATATCTCACTCTAGGGTTCAGTGCTCATCTCTGTATATAAGTTTAATTGCTATTGCTGAAGGGCATTAAATTTACTGTGGAGAACAGGAAAATGGGATGGAATAGGGAAAATGGGAAATCTCAGTGATATGGGGGGAATCTTGGCAGGAGGTCCTAAGAAGGCAAGGCTTGCAAAATCACTAAGAACAATAAATTTTGTGAATAGTTGTCATATCTCTGCTGAAGACCCATACATAATATATCCTATAATGGATGCATAAAATTATTTTGCTCGGTTTTCTGCTTGCTATAGAAGGAACAATGGAGCATGCAGGGATTATTCACAGTGTGACTTTTCTGTATAAAAGTGAGTTTTGTTGTTTTTCCAAAACAACACTGGTTGACATAACCTTTTAAAAAAACCAGTTTACTTTTGTCTATTAAATGTAACTGAAAGGGTGGGCAAGTCCCAAAGAAATGCAATGTAACTTCACAAGAGCACAATGAAGACTTTGCACATTTCACTTCAATACAGCTTGCAGCTAGAATAATGTGGAGAGTAACTAGGAGCAAAAGATAGCTCCATGACCCCAAGCTGCTCCTCTTGTTTTGCAATTGATGAAATCTGGATAGACTTGGATTATTATCACCATCCCTATTATTATCCTTATTGTTATTATTATTTTATAAATCAGAACAGTCTTGCAACAACAACAAAAAATCTCACTAAAGTTGCCCGCCAGCAAAATGTTTTTGCTACCATGCTAGGAGGGTAGATGCCAGCATACAAATACAGGCTATAAAACTCTCAGTAGGCTAGTCTAGTTAGAAAGATTTACTAAGCAAGCTGGTGTAGGAGGCAGAGGTAACACTATCTGTCTGCTTTGTGAAGAAAAGATTTTCCTTCTTCTGTGACAGAGCAAACCCCAAACATTTGAAAAACCAAGGGAAGAAATAATTCCTTTGTTTTTTTGTTATGTATGCTGAGAGAGTACCCTGGCTACCTCTTTGGAAATCCAGAGGTTCTCTCATTTCAGGTTAAAGCCATATGTTAGTTACAGGGAGGGATGACTGTGTGAGCACAGTACAAATTCATTGCCAGCTACTTCAAAGTACTGGTACGTTCATTTAACAAATGTAACATTGATGTTTTTCATCAGGAGGGCAGGAGATAAATTTACAAATAAAATAAATAAATAAATAAATAAACATTGTCTTTTCCTGTCCCTCCACTAGGCAGCCACACTAGTGCTAAACTCCTTACCTGTTGAACTGTGCTACCTCACAAAAGTACGGGGTTGTTGGTAAAAAGTTGACTCTACAAGGATGTGCCTATACAATGTAACCTCTGGCACCTTTTGTCAAGTAAATAAGGCTTTGAGTACAAGAGAGCTGGATCTAATGCAGGATGGATGAGGCATACATCCAGGCTGCTAAAATTTAGAGAGTACAACAATTTGGTGATAGAAAGTACTTATGTCACTCCAATCACTGCTCCCTAGACACCAAAGTCAAGCTCAGAGTAGAACTATTATTATGGCTGATACATAATTGGGCTCTGGCATTCCTCTTCATTCCTCCATTCTCTCACCACATAGGCCAAAATTATGTGACCCAAATTTAACCAATAAAGATCCAGTTTCTAGTTATGATGTATAGGTCCCATAGTGGATTGTACTCCAGCCGTTTAAGAGATAGCCTAATGCAACATGAAAAGGCTAATCATCAGTTTCACATCAAATGACAAATTGGCTATAGTGACTCTGAAGATAATGTTGGTATATTATCTCACTTGGCAGTAAGACCACAAAAATCTGATGAAAACCTGGTTCTCTATGATATTGAATGTTGCTAGTCCATCAAGAGAAATTCCACTAGTTTCCTCATGCCCTCTCCTGTTTCATTTCCCCTTGCTCCTGATTTTGTTGAAACACATGCATCTTAATCTCTATTCCCCTTACTTCTCTGGTCTTTGTACTTTACAGCCCCCATAAAAGTGACTTACTCTTGAGTTATCTGAAAATCTAGAGGACTTACTTGTCCTCTATCTTTTTTTGCTTCCTTGCAGTCTTTAGCAAGAAGACAGGCATGTCACTGCATGTGGATCTTTTTAACCACAAAAGCAGCCTTTGTCCAGGTGAGTGGGAAAGACAGGGAAGGACAGAAATACTGTAACTGCAATTTGATGTGAAGGGGCCTTGGCCAAAAGAATGGATATGACTCCAGTTATCATCTCACTCCTTATAAGACACCTTGCAACCAGTTATTATAAATGGTCCGTCAGGGGAACCACCTCTTTGTTAGATCTTGTTAGATCTTTAAAAACCTTTAAATATCCATATATTTTTATGGGCCTTTCCGAGGCTTTGTGGGCTCCTGCTTGTACTGTTAATTTCCCTTGTCTTCATCAAATAGAAGGGAAGTGGATTAGACAAAATGCCTGGAGGACTGCAACTCACTGCTTTTATTCTCTCAACTGTTGCTCATTAAGCTTGTGGCTTCAGTCAGAACTGGGCTGTGTATTTGAACCACAGATATGATTAATCCCTCCCTCAGGGAAGGGTTTGCTCCTGTCAATATAAACCAAGACGTAGCGAGGCCACTGTTGCAATAACCTAGTTTAGATCTAACATACACTAACAATTATTGACCTGTGTCAGATATGCCAATCTTGTACATGGTGGTGGTGGCTTTTCAACTCTAAGTAGGGTAGGACAATGCTGATTTTTTTAAATTGCACACTCAAGCAGACAGACACATAGATTCTGATGTGCTTTCCCCCTACTCCACCCAACCCACAATTAGATACCATGGATGCCTTGTAAAATATGTGGCAGTGAATAATATCTTGCCCTCCATTTGTGAGTCATTTTATATTAGGACTGTAAAGATGTTGAAGGTTTCTTGAAAGAAATATGAGCCCCAGAGAGTAAACAAGGAGGGCGAGGTTTTGTATTCCCACTTGAAAAATTGAGCCCCATGGCGATAAAGAAGACTAAATGGAAACATTAGCAGATTAGATAACAGATGATTGCTTGAAGAAATGCTGCTGTTTTGCATGATTATGACTGCCTGACTATGCACAAGTTAGTCATGGGAGAGCCCTGTCTAACAGGTTAGGGTCTGTCCAGACTATCTAAGTATGACGAAGACACACATAACTGCTACTCTTCTCAGCTCAAATGCAAAAATAGTTCTCACAGAAATACCTACTGGAACATAAGTGGCCTACAGTTGGAACAAGGGCTGAACATATTTTATCCCAAAATTATTGAATGATGGATCCCTCTCATCAGAATGCAAAATGCTTCTGCTTCAGAACCACTCCATGGTTTGTGCTCCATCAAGAACAGAGCTGAATGCATCCTGCTTGTAATATATTCATGATTTTCAAATACCTCAAAAAACATTAAAAGAGGTGTTGCTTTCTCTACAGTGTTACTGCACGACCTATGTTAACCTTTTACTCCTTTCCCCATTGAGTTCTCAGTCATGCATCCCTTTCTCTAACACGTCATCCTGGGCACGCTAAGGGGTTCTCCTAGCGCTGTGAATTTTGAAACACAGGAGGCTCCGAAAAATTCCCCGGCACAGCGATCGGCTTTGGCAAAGGCTGCAGAGGGGATGGGACCAAGCAAGAGACTGCTCGAAGTAGCCCAGAGAAAGTGCGATCACCTGTGTTGCTGCCACTGCCGTAAGGCAGGGTGTGTGGGGAGGGGCAGCCCGCAGTGAGCCTGGGTACTCACCATGGGCCACATTAATGATATGCAGGGGACTGCAGTGGCTCAAGTGGCTAAGATGCTGACTGGGAGGCAGAAGGTCAGCAGTTCGATTCCTGAGTACTGCAGGACAGAATGAGCTCCTGTCTTTGTCCCAGCTCCTGCCAACCTAGCAGGTCAAAAGCAAGAAATTGCATGTAGATAAATAGGGACCACTTTGGTGGGAAGAGTTCCATGTGTCTAGTTATGCCTGCCAGATGACCACGTAAATGTCTGCAGAAACAGACAGCACTGGCTCTTCAGCTTTGAAACAGAGATGAGCACTGAACCCTAGAGTCGGATATGACTGGCTTTCGAGCATGGGAAACCTAGTATGGAGGTATCATGCTGAAGCAGGGGAAGGAGAAATAAGCTTCTAGCAGACAGTGTCCTACAGCATGGCTAGACTCCTCCGAGACAAGGATATCCCACCTGATACCAAGCAAATAGAAAGCTGGGAGCAAATATATTACAGTCTGAATGTCTTTGTTTAAAAAGGTAATTGTGCTTTACAGCTTCTTCCAGTATATAACAGAAAGCAGAAATAGCTATTTATCTGTCCAGTTGACCAATGAAGGTCTATGCCAGAGGAGCATTTTTCAGAGGTTTGAGGGTCACAAAGACCCTTGAAGCAGGGAGGGCCATATCTGTTCAGCATTCAAAGTTTTCTGGAACAGAAGGAATTTTTTTTTAACTGAAAGAATCAACTAATGTCCTCTAGTGGCAAATATATTTTGCAATAAATTTACAATATTGAGGATAGTGTTGTGGGGGACCTCAAGGGAGAAATTGCATAAAAAAATTGTGCCTCAGAGGACACAATAAGATAGTTTGAATTTTAAAAAGAATAATGTAAAAAATCTAGACAAGTGGTTGGAGAAAACATCTGGGGAAAGGCACATGGAATTGTATGGAAAGTATATACATCAGTAAAGTTTTTGCTGGAAAAACAAAGTAACATAGCATGGAAGAAAAGAATAAGCAATTTGTGAATCAAAAGAATACAGGGCATTAGAATCACTGTCTCTTACCCTAAGGGTAAAAGTAAATGTCGCCCTTGCTCGAAAGCCAGTCATATCTGACTCTAGGGTTCAGTGCTCATCTCTGTTTATAGCCAAAGAGTCAGCGCTATCTGCGTCTGCAAAAGTTTCCATATACGCATGGCAGGCATGCTTCAACTCCAGAGTGCACAAAACGCTCCATCATGCAGTACTCGGGAATTGAACTCCGAATTTCCAGCCTTTGAGTTCAGCGTCTTAACCACTTGAGTCACCGCAGTCCCTCTCTTACCCTACTCTCCTTTTTAATCATCCAGTTTGTCCACATAGGTAAGGCAAGTTTCCCTTTTCAGTCTACAGTCAGCTTTGAGGCACTTGTGACACTTGCCCTCCTTCTCCTCTCACCACTGTGTTTATATATGCAAAGCAAGGTAAAGGTGTCAGTCAATTGATCCAACAGTGCACTGAGAGTCCCAGGAGTCCTCTGTTTGACTTGAGAGGGCTGAGATCTGAGGACATGGGCAAAGCGGGACACAGACATCTCAAAGATGGGATTCAGCAGGGAGCTTCCTTTCTCAAATTTTGTCCGATGACAAAATTGATAAAGTTCTCTACAGTTGTACAGTCAGATATCTGTAAATTCAGGACAAGGAGTATGAATTCTAGAATCTAAAAGTATACATTTGTACAGTACTACCAAACTTCAGTGGCTTAGTGGTTAAGATGCTGAACTTGATGACTGGAAGGTCGGCAGGTCAGCAGTTTAAGCTCCAAGTGCTGAATGACAGAGTGAGCTCTGTTCTAAAGCAAGAAATTGCAAGAAGTGGTTTAGATGCTGAACTTGGTGACAGGCAGGTCAGCAGTTGGAGACCCGAGTGTACTCTCATCTCTGTCCCAGCTCCTGCCAAACTATCAGTTCAAAAGTAAGGAATTGCAAGTAGATATATAGGTACTACTTTGGTGGGAAGGTAAACAGCATTCCATCCACTCCGGTATTTAGTCATGCCTACCACATGACCATGGAAACATCTGCAAGCGCAAACAGCGATGGCTCTTTGGCTGAAAACAGAGATGAGCACTGAATCCTAGAGTTCAGATATGACTGGCTTTTGAGCAAGGGCAACCCTTAACTCCTAGCCTGTTGACATCTCGGAAACATAAAATACTATGGCAACACCAAAAATGTGTGTGTGTGTCTGCCAATGGCTGTACTTCCTGAAGGGTTAATGCCCCACTTTTGTCAAACCCCTTGCATTAAACCCGGCAGTCCTGACCTCGTTCATAATGTCAGCGTTTCCTTTCATCTTCACTGGTGAGGTGCAGAGGCCACATGCAAAAACAAAAAAAAAGTGATATTTGTCCCAATATTTCTGGACCTGACTGTTAATAAAAATACTTCTTGTCTGTCTGCTATTATATGAAGGAATATGCCTGGACCAATTGCTACCGTCACCCACAAGGTATCAGCTGGAGAGATCACCAATTTCGAAGGGTAAGATTACAAATTTTGAAGGGTACAATCAGAATGGCTTATTTTTGTTTTTTTTAAAGGCTATGATACTTGCATTAAAATAACTTTGAAAACTTTCAGAGGCACTCCAACTCGTTTCTTTATCTTTAAAAAAAATCTTATTTTTAGTTTAACAAATAACTAAAAAAATCAAGCAAACAATCACATTTTAAACAAATAGAATGGAATTATATTCCTAAATATAACATTAGTTTCTTTTAAGCAATTCAAAAGATTTACGCCAAGTTTGCAGGTCCTCTTTCAGGTACTGTGATGTACAATATAGGTTACATAACATGAACAAAAATCAGTTTTGGACTTGTAGGCAACAACACCAGCAACAAAAACCCAACTCAAGTGATTGGTTGTTGTTGACTACAGATTCACAAGGGATGGTTAGTTTAAAGATTTAAATGAGTTGTCTTCAGAAAGGTCTGGTTTTTTTAAAAAAAATAACTACAATGTCATTTTATGCATGGGATGGGTGAGCTCAAAATACTCATTAATCAGTAGCCATGGAGACTGTAGGTTCTGAGAGCTGTACTTCTCAAACATGTTGAATGAGTATGATGATAAAGAAAGATCAAAAGTAGTACAAAAGGGATGCATAGAAAAGAGTGAGTGCACTGGGGTGAAACTGGTTCTATAGACTAACGTGAAATAAAATTACCTCACTTGCATGTTGTCTTTTTAAAAATGTCCTACTTGTGCTTTAAAACAGCCAAGTCTCTAACCTCAGATAGCTTCTTCCAACTATCAGGAAAGGAAAGTTTCTTTGCTGTGCAGAGTCTGCTTTTCCACCCCACCTAGTCCAGAAAAACCACAAAAGAAGGATGGGAGATTCAAGCTGCCTGTTCAGCAAAATCAGGTTTCTTTCTCATAGCACAACAGCACCCACTTTCCAAAAAGTGTCTGGTACTTTTTAATCCTATTATGTTCATGCATCAGTGAAGGCTGAAACATGTCTGCTGCTATGTGGAACTCTGCATATTACCTGTGCATGCACCCACACAGATACACAAACTTAAGTGTTATGGAGGAGGGGGAAGAGCCATGCCTATAGCCAACAACTGGCAAGAATGATCCTGTATGCTTTATGCTGGCAGCAACAACTGTTGACAATAGAGCATAATACAAACTGCATTTGTTGTCTACAGCACATCTTGACTTCCAGGTGTGTATAATCTCACTACTACTCCTTTCTTTTTGTAAGAGCAATGTTCATTTATGTGGCCAGTACACTCAATTAGTATATGCAGAAATTTCTTGCCAAAAGTATCAGCCTGGAAAAAAATCATTTAGAGCAGAGGATGGCTTTATGTCTACTATTAAAATAAAAATAACCTGGAGATACATACATCCTATGAGACACACCTATGCTGGATCTTGGGATCTCAGGTTTTATATTTTACATGAACCACAATAATGTGCACAAAATCAAAATTAGCTGAAGAGGTCTGAAATCAATTCATCAAAATGCTATTCATATGTGTACACATACAGTAGGAAACTGCATCCAATCCCATAACCTGTACCTATATAGTACTGGAACACAGTATGTCACATGGTATAGGACTGTGGCGGCTTAGTGGTTAAGATGCTGAACTTGCTGACTGGAAGGTCAGCAAGTCAGCAGTTCAAGGCCCAAGTACTGCGTGACAGAATGTGTTCTCTCTCTGTCCCAGCTCCTGCCAACCTAGTAGTTCAAAAGCAAGAAATTGCAAGCAGCTAAATAGGTACCACTTCGGTGGGAAGGTAAACAGCGGAACGTGCACTCCAGTGTCTAAGCATGCCTGCCACATGAACTCAGAAACATCTGCAGACAGTGCTGGCTCTTTGGGTGTAAACAGAGATGATCAGTGAACCCTAGTTGTTGTTGTTGTCCAGTCATACAGTCAACTCCTGACTCTTTGCGACCCTATGGATCATTGCTCTCCAGGCACCCCTGTCCTCCACCATCCTCCTCAGTCCGCACAGCCCCGTGCCCATTGTGTCTACAATACCATCTAGCCATCTCATCTTTGGCCATCCCCTTCTTCTTTTGCCCTCTACCTTCCCCAGCATCAAGGCCTTCTCAAGTGAATCTTCTCTTCTCATTTGATGTCCAAAATACTTCAGCTTCATCTTTGTTATTTGTCCATCTAAGGAGCAGTCAGGGCTAATCTCTTCTAATATTGACCTATTTGTTCTCCTTGCTGTCCGGGGGACTCTCAAAACTCTCCTCCAGCACCACACCTCAAAGGCATTTATTTTTCTGCACTCAGCCTTTCTAATGGTCCAGCACTCACAACCATACATTACCACCGGGAATACCATTGCTTTGACTATGCAGACCTTTGTTTGCAGTGAGATGTCTCTACTTTTCACTATGTTCCCCATTTTTCTCATAGCTTGTCTCCCAAGAATCAATCACCTTTTTATTTCATGGCTGCAATCTCCATCTGCAGTGATCTTGGATCCTAAGAAAGTAAAGTCTGTCACTGCTTCTACTTCTTCCCCATCTATTTTCCAGGGACTGATAGGGCCTGTTGTCATTATCTTGGTTTTCTTGATATTGAGTTTTAGGCCAGCTTTTGCACTCTCTTCTTTCAACCTAATCAGGAGCTTCTTTAGGTCTTCCTCACTTTCTGCCATAAGGGTGGTATCATCTGCATATCTCAAATTGTTGATGTTTCTCCCAGCAATATGATCCCATATTGTGATTCCTCCATCCCTGCATTGCGCATTATGTGCTCTGTGTATAAGTTGAATAAGCCTATGTGAAGTCAGACCCTATGAAATGAGTCTTTACAACTGCACTTCCTTCTATTATATTTCAGTTTACACGCACACATAATGTGTGTAAAATAATACAGTATGTGTAAAATAACATTTTCACACACACATTCACCCTCACACACACTTTCCGTCACAGAGAACGGGGCAGTGAAAGTAGTGAATTGCATCTGATCTTAGTTTCACAATCTAACTCCACAAGAACTAAGCCACACTGCTACAGTGATTAGATTTTTTTGTAACTGTGTTACAGCAAAACACAGTTTCAAATTACGGATTGATTCAGCTACCTAATAAGCTCAGAAAGCCTTGGGCAAACTGTCTCAATTGCCATGTTGGTTAGTACATCGTATAAGACTAGATTTGCTGCATTGAACTTCTTGTGCAAAGAGTAGAAATTAGTCAAAATTTATGTTGTTACATTGAAGGAATATTCATTATATTCTATAAATAATGTTCTTCTTTTTTGCAAAGTCAAGCCTCCACCTGAACAGCTGTTGTCATTCAGAATCAATATTCTTTCAGAAACTACTCAGATTGTCATTTCCTGCCTCAGATAAACAATGTACCTCAAGAGGAAAAGACTTTTGTGTACTCAGTAATAATGGAGATCAGTGGTTCCCACTCTTTTTCATTTACATGATTCTTGCCAGCCCATTTCCATAAACTATACTTCTACCAGTTAAATGTTTGTAATCAATATGGTTGCTGTCATCATAGAACAAAAGGCCACAGAACAAATACAAGCATGCCAAAGGCTCTCAAATGAACCCTGCCTCACCATCTTCACATGTCTTCCTATGCCACATGCTAGCAACTCATTAGTGCTTGAGTCTCATGTGTAGGATTGATGTGCAGGCCATTGTATCTCTTGACATATTTGTTTTAAACATGTCTATTGTGGTTGGGTATTTTAATTGATTTCATTAATTATATGGTTGTTTTAATATTTTTCCCTGACAATCTTAATTCTGGTTTATTATTTTTCCAGCCCTGCATTATGCTGACTGGGAAGCGGAAGGTCAGCAGTTCGATTGCCGAGTACTGCAGGACGGAAATGAGCTCCCGTCTTCATCCTAGCTCCTGCCAACCTAGCAGTTCGAAAGCAAGAAATTGCAAGTAGATAAATAGGGACCACTTCGGTGGGAAGGTAACAGCGTTCCGTGCGCTCCGGTGTCTAGTCATGCCTGCCACATGACCACGGAAACATTCTGCAGAAGCAGACAGCGCTGGCTCTTCGGCTTAGAAACAGAGATGAGCACTGCACCCTAGAGTCGGATACGACTGGCTTTCGAGCAAGGGAAACCTTTACCTTTACCTTTACTATGCCTATAAGCAGGATGAAGGGTAACCTTACACAGCCTTGTCATACTCATTTTTTCTATTCCAAACCAATCAGTTGTTCATATTTGGTTCTGTCACTTCTTGATCTGCATACAGATTTCACAGAAGACAGGTAAGGTAATCTGGTACTCCCATCTCATTAAGGACTTGCCACAGTTTGTTGTGATCCACAAAGTCAAAGGCTTTAGCATAGTCAATGAAGCAGAAGTAGACCCTTTTTTTGGTACTCCCTTTCTCCATAATTGAGAGAATGTTAATAATTTGGTCTCTAGGTCCCCTGCCTCTTTGGAATCCAGCTTGTACTTCCGGAAGTTCTTGATCCACATACTGCTGAAGCCTAACTTGTAGGATCTTGGGGATGAAATTGCTTACATGTGAAATGATCACAATTGTACAATAGCTTGAGCATTCTTTGGGATTGCTCTTCTTTGAAATTGAAAGATACACTGACCTTTTCCAACCCTGTAGCCACTGTTGAGTTTTCCAAATTTGCCATCATATTGAGTGCAGCATTTTAACAGCATCATCTTTTAGGGCTTTAAATAGCTCAACTGGAATACAGTGATACCCTGCATAACGAACACTTCGTATAACAAAAAAAATTGCCTAACAAAGCGTTTGTTAGGCAATGGCGATACCACACATAACGAATTTTTTCTTGTTATGTGGTTTTTTTTGTAAACTGGGGTATACCCAGTCAATTGGAACCCCAGATAATGAACATTTTTGTTCATTATCCGGGGCATCTCCCATTAGCTTCACATAATAAAAAACCACATAGCGAAGAGCTCCGTGAAACGGATTTCCCCATTATGTGGGGTTCTACTGTGCTGTCATTTTAATTATCTTTCCTGCTAGTAATACTTTCTAGGGCTATCTTGACTTGATACTCCATGATGTCTGGCTCAGCAGTCATACCATCGTGACTGTCAGAGACATTAAGGTCCTTCTTGTTGTGTATTTTTGCTACTTTCCCCAAATTTCTTCTGCTTCTGTTAGGTCTCTGTCATTTTTGTTCTTCCTTGTGGTCATGTTTGCTTGAAACATTCCCTTGACTTCTTCAATTTTTTTTAAAATTAGATCTTTAGTCCTTCCCCTTCTGTTGTTTTCCTCTTCTTCTTTCATATCCAAATCCAAATACTGTATTGGTAATCCTTATGGTGATCAGCCATGAAGACTGTCCTGCGAATGTAATACAGTGGCCTTTCATCTGCCTTCCGCATCACAGTATGATGATCCAATTCCATGAGTCACTTTCTGGTCCTGAGCCTTTTTGGCATATGACACAGTAGCCTTTCATCTGCCTTCCACATTGCAGTGTGACACCAGTACTACTGATCCAATTCCACAAGACACTTTCTGGTCCTGAGCCCTTTTGGCATGCAATGTTCTCCTCAGCCCCAGGCAAGGATTGCTGAAGCTGCTGCCCTCCATCAAGATGGATTTGAGTGGGATTTAGTCCACTTGGGGACCATCACTCTTTCCTGTGGACTTTGGCACTCAAGGCTATTAGTCCTCAGGTTATCCTGTTGTGGTAATAGAGTGGATCATACTGCCAGCGACTCAATGCTGGATGTCAGGTGGCGGTTAACTAACTTGTTTTCCTCTATTACTTTGTATCATTCATTAAATAAGACCTTATCTCTCCTTGCTCTTCTCTGGGCATCTGCATTCAATTGGGTGAATCCTTCTCTTTCACCTTTGCTTTTTTGCTTTCCTTCTTTCTTCAGCTATTTGTAAAGACTCATCAGACAACCACTTTGCTTTCTTGCATTTCTTTTTCTTTGGGATGGTTCTAATTGCTGCCTCCTTTTCAATGTTATGAATCTCCTTCCATAGTTCTTCAGGCACCTGCCTGTCAAGTCTAATTGCTTAAATCTATTTTTCACCTCCACTGTATATTCATAAAGGATGGGATCTAGGTCATACCTGAATGGCCTAATGGTTTTCTTCATTCTTAGCTTGAATTTTGCTATAAGTAGTTCATACCCTGCTTCATTTTCTACTCCAAGGCCAGACTTGCCTGTTATTCCAGTTACCTTTTGATTTCTTACTTTGGCAATCTCCTATGATGAGGACATCTTTTTTTCAGTGTCAGTTCTAAAAAGTGTTGTAGGTTTTCATAGAACTGATTGACTTTGGCTTCTTCTGCATCAGTAGTTGGGAAATAGGCTTGAATTACTGTGATGTTGAATGTTTTGCCTTAGACTGAGATCATTTTCTCATTTTTGAGACTGCATCCCATTACTGCTTTCCTCACTCTTTTTTTTATTGATTATAAGGGTCACTCCATTTTTTCAAAGGTATTCTTGCCACATTAGAGGATGTAGTAGTCCCCTGAGTTAAATTTCCCTATTCCTATCCACTGATTCCCAGGATGTCAATGTTCAGTCTTTCCATCTCATCTTTGACCACCTCCAGCTTACTTGATTCATATAACTTATATTCCACGGTCTTGTGCAACATTGTTCTTTACAGCATTGAACTTTCCTTTCACTGTCAGATACATCCACAGCTGCCAGGTTTCTTTCCTTGAAGTCATGACTGCTTCACATCTCCATGTTCTACAATATCTAACAGATTGTTTTTTTAGTTCTGGCTATTCACTTCTCTCTACTTTTTAACCATTCAACCAGATGAAGAGCTCTGCACATTTTGTAAAGTTAACAAACAAATAAAACTTAGCATATAATTATAGCAAGAGCTCAGAAACATTAGTTCTTTGAAGTACCATTCATGGGACCCTCCAACCAGCACTGCCAGCCCAAAAATGTGATTTCTACAATATCTGTGCTTGTGAAGATGGCAAATTTGGACAGGTAAGCACGAACTGTTCCAGATCTAGTGCTATCCCAATCTGTTTCAGTGTCTAATATAAACTGGCTAATTAATATTGTAAGGTTCCAATTTGTCTGTGAATATAAAGACATGAGAAATGAAACTCTCATAATCTTATTTTCACATTTGTTTTCATCCATTCTGTGGTCTACCCCAAGTTTCCCTTCACTTAAATTAAAAGGGCTATTAAATTATCCCTAATCCAGGTAAGGCTCCTGCAGCCAAGCCAGGATAAACTATTGTTTCTCTCTTACAAGGCACATTGTTCAAAAAGCAGATGTTGTCAAAGCAAATGATCTTTGCCCTAATGGTCTCTCCTGCATTTTAACTAGTCTGCTTTTAATTTCTCCAGGTAACTGCGGCTGCATATGTTACCTTTGCTCTGTAAATGCTTGGCTATGCCATATCTCCATCTTCCATACACACACCTCTACCTCTTCTTTTTAGTGCTAAAATGAACAGCTACATCCCTCTAGACACCTATCTACATATAATGGGGTGGGGAGGGGCCTTTGCAACATGGGCTTTTTTAAAACTACAACTACCATAACCCCTTGCCACTGGCTATGCTGGCTAAGACTTTGGTGAGACAAAGTCTATAGCCTTAGCTAATTTAAAATTTCAAAATCTCTGCAACTGTATCTAGAACAATTAGCCATATGAAGGCACAGGGGAAATTGGATGTCTGTTGATATATATTCATTATCTCTGAAACCATACAGACTGCTTCACAAAAAAGGAACTGAAAGGCCTTGACTCCACTGAAACATTTGCTGAAGACTTTCCCAGATACAGCTCTGTAAATAAGAGCTTAGAAAAGGTCATTTCTGAAGTACAATTCCCAGAATCCATCAGTAATTATTGGCTGGGGTGGGAGGTGGGGTTGTGAGAAATGCAGTCCATAACAATATGCTTTCCAAATTGTAAGTCAATTTTCACTTGACTACATAATGATATAAAATATATACAAAGAGGTTATATAGGAAGAGCCCTGGTGGTATAATGGTTAAAACTGCTGTGTTGCAGCCAAAACTGCTGACATTGTAATTTCGATCTGGAGGGGGATCAAGGTTGATTCTATCCTTCCAAAGTCAGTAAAATGAGTACCCAGTATGTTGGGGCCAAAATGCTAATTACCTTGTGAACTGCTCAGAGAGTACACTAAGTACTATGGGGTGGTATATATGTGTAATTGCCTTATAACATTCCCTTCATGTAGCATGATACAAACTTGCAGACGATGCATCTGCATAAAGTCTGCATGATTCATTTACCTCATGCAACTTTCCTTCCACATTAATTTCACTTCTGCCGAGTCAACATGAATATATGACTATAAATTACCATGGAATTATCATCTGTTACAGAGATAATAATCAGATCTTGGAAATCTTACTTCTTTGAACTCCAGCTCCCAGAATTATCTAGTTGACTATGCTGCCTGGTGAATTCTGGGAATCATGGGCCAACAACTAACATTTCCAACCTATGGTAAACATATGTATTCAAATACGTCTTAGCTATACCCAAAGATTCATGCAGAGGCCAGATGCATAGGGACAAGCAGAGAAGTCAAGGTCTTAAATCTATTTATTCTTCTGGTCTACAGATTACCATTCTGGCTCCAGTATAAGCCATCCTTTAAAACACAGGCTTTTAATTCCATAATGTATTGTTCTGGCTCAGAACAGACAATTGGGCAAATCAGAAGAAGAAAGCAATATAACAGTATTCCAACTATTAAAAAATTATTGTCATAAATGATAACAATTAACAATAATAACACTTAACAAAGATGAGTCACTTCATAGGACCAAGCCGGCCGAAAGGGATGTATGACTGCAGCAGTACTGAAGTTCATGGAAGACTGGTGTGTGACTGAAGCAGATGGATTCCCACAAGCATTTCACATCTCCTCAGTAATCTTGCAACAGCCTTATTAAGTAGGCACAGATTTTTAATTCCAGGGAACACACAGAAGGTTGAAATGAATGAATGCTTGTTTGTGTAGGATTTCCTAGTCCACCCGTCACATTCTTGCAATGCAATCCCAAGCACATTTGCTCAGATCTGAATTTATCTCTCATCTCAGTCAAGCTTATTTCTAAATCAGAGGGCAACCTTGGCCATTTGCCTGTCACTATTCTGCTTTTTTTCATGACAGACACTTCATGGTTCTCGCCCCATCTAATTTCTGCTCACCTAATGGCAAAACAAAGATATGCACTGGGAATAATAAACATCAAAATCTTCTCATGATGTTAGGCTTAGTCTGCATGAAAAACCTGTCACCTGATTGTCTTAGAAGAGAATAAAACGAATAGGGTTAAAATGGACACACCAGTTATAATTTCCCAAGAAAACCAGGAAAAAACTTTGGGCAAACTGGAAACAGGAGGCTGTTCCTGCTTTGCAACACCTTAACTTACATGATGGACTGAGAGCCCAGCTCTGTCCCTTCTCTTGGGGACATAAAAAGGAGCCTCATTTAGGCGTTCCCTGAGCAGAGTTTCTTCAGCAAAAATCCTTTCAACCCAGAATAATTTCTGACATGAAATTATTATTATTATTATTATTATTATTATTATTATTATTATTATTATTATTATTATTATTATTATTATTATTATTATTATTATTATTATTATTATTATTATTATTATTATTATTATTATTATTATTATTATTATTATTATTATTATTATTACAGTGATACCTCATACAATGTCCAAACTTGGTTCCACAAGTTTAGACTTTATACGGATTTGGACTTTGTATGAGGCATGCAAAATCCTAGCCGCGATGCCTCATACAACGTCCAAATCCTTGCCGCGATGCCTCGTACAATGTCGTTTCCATAGAGATACATTGTGCTGTAACAGCACAGACTTCAGGTCAAAGTTAAGGAAACAGACAGGAAACTGACAGAACTTTAAGAAATCATTGTCTAAATGCTAAATACATTGCAAAAACATGTCAAACAACCCTGATTTTAGGGGACAAACCATCCTGGGGAAAACCCCAATGCCTCATACAAAGTCGCCGCAACTTTGTATGAGGCAACTTTTTTCAAGGAATTAGGCGATGTTGTATGAATTCGATGTTGTACGAAGTGGACTTTGTATGAGGTATTATTATTATTATTATTATTATTATTATTATTATTATTATTATTATTATTATTATTATTATTATTATTATTATTATTATTATTATTATTATTATTATTATTATTATTATTATTATTATTCCGGCTGCATACAGAATTGTTGCCCTTCAGGAAAGACCTCAAAACCTGGCTGGCAGAGCAGGTGTGGGGAGGTGACAGGGAGGTGGCCTCTGCCCGTTGGCTCTTCTAAAATAAACTGTCCCTCTTTTACTGATGGGTGGGTGGGTGGGTTTTTAATGGGTTGGTCTTTTTAAATGGTATTTTATGGATGTTTTAATGTCTTTTGTGTCTGATGTGAGCCGCCCAGAGTCGCCCTTGGGCGAGGGGGCGGCATAAAAATTTAAATGAATGAATGAATGAATTATTCCTTCAAAGAAAAATTTTCCAATTGCAATTTGTAATTTAAAAAAAAAAATGAAATCAGACAAGGTTGCAACTCCACTTCTGGCACGAAATTATTATTTTTACCAAATGATTGAGTACTTTAAGAAAAGAAAAAAGAATATAAAGAGAAACGCTTTTTGAAAATTGGGCATCGCTTCCACGCGCGCGCCTACCACAAGTCGAGAAGACGCGTTGAGAAGGCACGTGCGCGCGCGTTGCCCCTCCGTTGCGCGTTTGGCGGCGCCTTCCTTCCTTCCTTCCTTCCTCCGGTTCCACTTCGGAAGCAGGCCCTGCGCACAAGGCGTCGGCGCTGCTGCCTGCCCAGCCCCGGTGAGCCTCCAAATCCAAACCTCGGCAGACCGAGCCCAAATGGCAACGCGCTCTCCTCCAGCTTGTCCTCCTTCCTCTCCTTCTACGGCTGTGCACTGCATGGAGGACTAGAGCTCTCACGGGTCCTAGTCCTCACCTAACACACACGCGGGTCTTTGGCAGCGCCTGGACTGCCCCGCGCTCTAAGAGGAGTTTCGGTCCCGTCTTCTCCCCTCCTCCCCCTCCTCCCCCTCCTCCTCCTCCTCATCATCATCACACCTTAATTGTTCCCTCAGAGACCACCCCCGCCCGCCTGGCCCTGAGCAGCAGAAGGAGGCTCGTCCCGCGCGCGCCCTCCTTTTTTACCTCTCGCGCTTCTTCTGGCCACTTTTTCTTTTCACCAACTCGCTCTTTCCCCGGCGGGACCTTCTTCTTCGCCTGTCGCTCCAGGGCGCCCGGCCGCCCGAGGAGGAGGAGGAGGAGGCATGACAGTGTCTAGCCGGAGCCGGAGTGGGGGCGGTTGAAGCGGGGCGTCTCAGGCACGAAAGTTGAGGGAAGGGAAGGGAAAGAGCCTGGGCGGGCGGCGGGCAAACTGGCCTGCCTGCCTGCCTGCCTCTTTCCTTTGGCTTCAAAGGGGCGGTGGGGGGGGGGGGGAGAGGCAGCGGCCGGCAGGTGTAGCTGTCGTAGGTGTGCGAGTGCCCCCGCGCGTTCTCGAGGAGAAGCAGCGAGGACTATCGCCTCAGGTTTGTGGGTGGGAGAGGGAGAGGAAAAGCGCGCGGTCGTCGCCCAGCCTGGACAGTTAAGTGGGGGGGGGGGGGCAGAGAGAGTTGAATCTGGATAGGCACTCTGAGGGAAGTTAGTAAAGGTTCCCCTTGCTCGAAAGCCAGGCGTATCCGACTCTAGTGCTCATCTCTGTTTCATAGCCGAAGAGCCAGCGTTGTCTGCTTCTGCAGGCATGACTAGACACCGGAGCGCACGGAACGCTGTTTACCTTCCCACCGAAGTGATCCCTTATTTATCTACTTGCAATGTCTTGCTTTCGAACTGCTAGGATGGCAGGAGCTGGGACAAAGACGGGAGCTCATTTGTTACTGCAGTGCTCGGGAATCGAACTGCTGACCTTCCGCCTCCCAGTCAGCGTCTTAGCAATTAAACTTATGTACCACCCAGTAGCGCTTAGTGCACTCTTTGGGCAGTTCATAAGTGAATTAGCATTCTCAACCCCCCCCCCCCCCCATGCTGAGTACTCATTTTACAGATGGAAGGCTGAGTCAATCCTGAATCAACCCTGCTTCCTCCCGTCAGGATCGAACTCACAAGGTTTGGGCTGCAATACAGAAGTTTAGGGACTGCAGCACCTCAAGTGGCTAAGACGCTGACTGGGAGGCAGAAGGTCAGCAGTTCGATTCCCGATTACTGCAGGACGGGATGAGCTCCCGTCTTTGTCCCAGCTCCTACCAACCTAGCAGTTCGAAAGCAAGACATTGCAAGTAGATAAATAGGGACCACTTCGGTGGGAAGGTAAACAGCGTTCCATGTGCTCCAGTGTCTAGTCATGCCTGCCACATGACCACAGAAATGTCTGCAGAAGCAGACAGTGATGGCTCTTCGGCTTTGAAACAGAGATGAGCACTGAACCCTAGAGTTGGATATGACTGGCTTTTGAGCAAGGGAAATCTTTACCTTTAACTTACAGAAGTTTAACCACTGCGCCACCATTCTCTACTTATAGCAGGGATTCTCAACCTGCAGCCTGTGGGCTGGATGTGGCCCCTGAAGCCATTTCGTGTGGGCCCCCACCACCTCCCCTGATGTAAAGGGCAGATGGTGGGGTGAGAAAGGAAAAAAAACTGTGAGGGAAGGAAGGGCAGAAGTAGCCTTCACATGGCAGGAGGAGTGAAAAAGTCAGTTCTTGGTGGGTGTGAGTGGTAATAAGGTGTTGTACACTTCAGGAGGCTTTTGCTTCCATGCTCTTTTTGCAACCAAGTGCTAGATTTTTTGCATTTCTCACCGGTAGTCCACACAGAAATATATGTGGAGACACTGGGTTTCCCAAACAATATGATTTTTGGATGTCTGGGAGATCAGTTGTGGTGAATAAACACACACACACACACACACACACACACACACACACACACACTATTATTTCCTGTTGAGAACAAGAGTTGAGGGATATATTGTTTGTGGGTTAACACTGAGGTGGATGGATCCATCTGGACCTCTTCTGCTGACCTCTGAAAGAGACAAGCAGTTTCAAAGGGGTTTATGACTACGATATGCAGTCCGATCCAGGAATACTGGAACAAGGATAACATTTTTGGCATGTGGCCTCCGCACACCACGGCAGTGAAGATGAAAGGAAACACTCCAGATGTGAGCAAAGTCAGGACTGTCAGGTTTAATGCAAAGGGTTTGACAAAAGTGCAGTATTAGCCATTCAGGAAGTCCAGCCTCATATATTTGGTGGCTGATTAAGTGATGGATCAAATTTACATCAGCACAAACAGGTTACCTTCAATACTTGGTTCAAAATCCTTTGCAGTCAATGATTGCCTGAAGTCCGGATCCCATGTAGAAGACCAAATGTTGAGTTTCCTCCCTCGAGGCCTTTACTGCATCTGCCTTCAGCTGCTGCTTGTTCTTGGGTAATTCTGCCTTCAGTTTTGTCTTCAGTAGATGGGAAAAAACACGCTCAATTGCAGTGATGGCAAACCTTGCTGTTCCAGCAGTTAATTTAAGTTAATATAATTTTTCAACTTGTTCACTGCCCACTCAGGCAAGCCCGACTCAGGGCGGCTTACATAATCTAAAACCCTACACAATAAAAATGGTTAAAAAACCCCACCCACATTAAGAAGCATAGAGAGGAGCATCTTATGGTTAAAACCAGCGATCAGGAGCCACATTGCCCTCAGGGCCTCACACTTGCCCTGCCAGCCAGGTCTTAAGTTCTTGGACTTCAATTACCAGAAGCCCAGGTCAGCACTCCTGCTGCTCAGGACTTCTGGGTATTGAAGTTCAAGAAGAGTTGGAGTGCCAAGGTTTGCCATCACTGCTCTATTGGGTTGAGATCCAGTGACTGATTTGGTCAGTTGAGAACATTCCACTTCTTTGCCTTAAGAAACTCTTCAGTAGCTTTTATTTGTTTGTTTGTTCACATTTATATTGCCACCCACTTGCTGTGGCAACTCAGGGCAGCTTACAACAATACAACAACAGTAAAAAAAATGGTAAAACAAACACAGAACATCTCCCCTCTGGCCGTGGGGGGTGGGGGTGGGCGGAGGTGGTGGCGAGGCCTCCAGCTGCCTGTCAGTCCATGGCAACTCCTCCCTCCAGACGTTGGTGGGGGCCCAGAGGTGGCAGGTCTTAATGTTTTGGTTCATTGTCCATCTGCATTACAAAGTGGAGTTCTATCAGTTTTGTAGCATTTGGGAGAAGCTGAGAAAAAAGCATAGCCCTATACACTTCAGAATTCATCTTGCTGCTTCCATCAGCAGTCAGGTCATCAATAAATACCAGGGTCCTGGTTCCATTGGCAGCCATACATGTTCATGCTATAACACTGCTTCCATGTTTGACAGATGATGTGGTATTCTTTGGATCATAAGCAGTTCCTTTCCTTCTCCACACATTTTTCTTCCCATCATTCTGGTAGAAGTTAATCTTGGTCTCATTGGTCCAAAGAATCTTATTCCAGAACTGGGCAGACTCTTTTTATTTATTTATTTATTTATCTATCTATCATTCACATTTGTAACTGCCGCCCACTCAGGCAGAACCCGACTCAGGGCGGCATTACAGCAGCTCAAGAAAATACATAAAAACATTATAAAAACCTTATAAAACCCACCCAATAAAAAACCCACCCAATAAGAAAAAACCGACATCCACCCCCATTTAAAACCCATATCCCACTAACCCGTCCCACCTACCACACAGAGGGAAAGAAAGAGAGTCTTATAAAAGCCAGCCGGCGGGGGCCATAGTCCCGTTCGGGCCCCACACCTGCCCTGCCAGCCAGGTCTTTACTCCTTTCCTGAAGGGCAGCAATTCACTTTGAAGTCTTAGATCTGTTGGTAGGAGGTTCCAGAGAGTTGGTGCGGACACGGAGAAGGCCCTCCTTCGGGTGCCAGTCAAATGTGCACCCCTCGTTGATGGCACCACCAGAGAGCCTCTCCGGTCCGCTCTGGTTGGACGGGCAGTCACTCTTGGGACGATGCGGTCTCTAAGGTATCCTGGCCCCCTGCCATATAGGGCTTTAAAGGTCAAAACCTTTTAGTTGTTTATTGGTAAAGTCCAATCTGGTCTTTCTATTCTTGAGTATTACCAGTGGTTTTCACCTTGTTGTGAAGCCTCTGAATTTACGTTCATAAAGGAGTCTCTTTACTGTAGGTGTGAACAATGACATACCTTCCTCCTCAAGAGTGTTCTTGACCTGGAGAGATGTTGTGAAATGGGTTTTCTTCACCTTGAGCAGGATTCTGTGATCATCCACTTTAGTTGTCTCCTGTGGTCATCCAGGCCTTTTGCCAATTACTTCCTTCTTTTTCAGGATGTTCCAATATGTTGTATTCACCATGCACAAAGTTTTTGCTATTTCTGAGGGGCTTCTTTTGGGTTTTTCCCCCTGCCTAATGATGGCCTCCTTCACTCACATGGATCCCCTTTTGGATCTAATGTGGAGAGTTCCGATGAACAGCTAACACATGCAAGTGTAACACTCAGAATCACCTCCAAGCCTTTTACCTGCTTGATTAGTCATTGGGAACAAGAGCAGAGTCCCAGGTCTCCTTGAGAAGAAGAGAATGCTAAACAATTTTTACTATTCTCTAACTAGAAAATTTATTTTTTTAATTTATAATTCAAATGTCTATGCCGCCCAATCAGGTGAACCCGACTCAGGGCGGCTCACAACAGGATTAAAACATACATATTAAAAACAATTAAAACCACAACATACCCACCCACCAATGGGTATGTTTCCCAATGCTGGGAAATGGTCACCATAAGTTGGAATCAAATTCACAATAGGTAAAGGTCACCTTTGCTTGAAAGCCAGTTGTATCTGACTCTAGGGTTTGGTGCTCATCTCTGTTCATAGCCATGAGACAGTGCTGTCTGCATCTGCAGGTGTTTCCATGATCATGTGGAAGGCATAACCCAAGTGCATGGAATGCTGTTACCTTTCCCTATTTATCTACTTGCAATTTCTTGCTTTCAAACTGCTAAGGTTGGCAGGAGCTGGGACAGATGGTGGGAGCTCACTCCATCATGCAGCACTTGAGTCTCGAACTGCTAACCTGCAGACCTTCCAGTTGTCAAGTTCAACATCTTAACCCCTAAGGTACTGCAGTCCCCAACTTCACATTACAGATCCTGGAATGGCTTCCTGATAAGTAAGGATTATAAAGTTTAGAACTGTTCAGGTTAGAATTATAGCAAGTAAGAGGAGACATGATAGAGATATCTACTATTGTGCATGGTGTGGAGAAAGTAAATAGAGAGAAGTTATTATAACATGAGAACCAAAAATGATGCACAAAAGCTTAATGCACTTGCAGATAAAATGTCTCTAAGCAGTGCATAGGTAAACCATGAGATGAACTTTCACAAAATATAATGGCCTCCAAGTTGGATGCTCTTCAAATATATTCATGGAGATGAGGGCTATCAGTGGCTGCTAGTCAGGAGGGTTCTGTTGAGAGGCAGCCACCTTGTCTCAGTTGCTGGGGTCATGAGAGGGAAATTCTGCTTACACTCATGTTGTGCTGGAAGGCTTTCTGTAGGCAACTGGTTGGCTGCAATATAAACAAAATGATATTTTAGACGAGCTTTTGGCCTGGTCCTTGGAGAAAATGTTGAATGGGACTCTGCCCAGCTGGCCCTATGCCCACAACCAGCCCTTTAAGCAAAATCTGCTACTCTGCTGGCAATAAGAAAGGAATCAGTTGGGTTGTGTGTATAGGTTCTGCATGTTTAGACACAGACCTGTTAATTGCTGATGCACATTCATGTTCCCAGGCCCTTCTAGCACTTTGAGATGTATGCCAGGGCTGCTCGGTGTGGGCAAGGCCGTTGCTACTGCTCTAAGTGTTCTTCTCACTGGAGACCCTTCTTCAGGAAAAACTGGAAGGAGTGGTATGTGCCCACAGTCGGTCACAGTCAAGTACAGCCCAGCCACATGGCATTCTGAACTATGGGCATTAAATGCCACCAATAATAGTGGTGGAGATGCTTTCTTTACAGTAGAACAGACCAAACGTTCACCTTCGGCTTACATTAAGCAACAGGATTTTGTCCTTTAAGGCAGCCTTCTGACATTATGGGGAACATTTCATCTGTCAAAAATGCATACTTTTTTGGTTTGAGATTTTCTCAGAATGCCTAAGAAGTACATATAATAGCCGTGAAGGTACACTGTTTCATTTTAAATAGCCATTGGAAATAGCTGGAAGATGTCACCAAAAAAATTTGTCAAAGGAAAATATCTGTTATTTTTCAGCACCATATCTGAATCAAAATATTTGCTTGCAGCTGTAAAGAACAAGTCTTTAGGGAACAAGTACACTTGCAAAAAAATTGATATTTCATTCATTGGAATGAAAATTGATGGAAGAAACATCAGTAATGTGAGATGTGCAGATGGTTTCCTATTATTAGCAGAGAATATCCATTACTGGAAGACTGAGAAGACAAACTCATAAACACAGAAGAATTTCATAGTTTTAAATCTAACAGTTTGTTGTTGTTGTTCAGTCGCACAGTTAATTCCGACTCTTTGCGACCCTATGGATCATTGTCCTCCAGGCACCCCTGTCCTCCACCATCCTCCTCAGCCCACCCAGCTCTGTGCTCACTGTGTCCACAATACCATTTAGACATCTCATCTTTGGCCGCCCCCTTCTTCTTTTGCCCTTCACCTTTCCCAGAATCAAGGCTTTCTCAAGTGAATCCTCTCTTCTCATTTGATGTCCAAAGTACTTCATCTTCATCTTTACTATTTGGCCTTCTAAGGAGCAGTCAGGATTGATTTCTTCTAGGATTTGCTCTTCTCGCTGTCCAGGGGACTCTCAAAACTCTCCTCCAACACCACATCTCAAAGGCATCTATTCTTCTGCGCTCAGCTTTCCTAATGGTCCAGCTCTCACACGCATACATTACGACCGGGAATACCATTGCTTTGACTATGTGCATTTTTGTGTGCAATGTGATGTCTCTACTTTTCACTCAAGAGACTGCATCACCCCAAGATCATCTGCCCGTTCTATAAGATCAGACTGGAGGGGCTCCCTAGTGGTTCCATCTGCCAGAGAGGCTCGTCTCTCTGGCACTAAAAGGAGGGCCTTCTCCATATCTGCTCCGGCCTTGTGGAACCTCTTGCCGACCGAGTTGCGCCTCCAGGCAGAGCTGCCAGCCTTCAGAAAGGGCCTTAAAACCTGGTTAGCACAGCACAGCGGGTGTGGGACACTGCTGGTATGGTAGCCCACCCGCCATGCTTGCTTATATAAGGCCGTCCGGGTTTTTCAATTTTATGGGAGGGTGTTTTAATCTGATTTTAATGGTTTTTAAAGTTTTAATTGATTAGTTCTGTATGGTGGGGAGGATTTGTATTTTGAACTTTTGATAATGCCTGGAGTCACTTTGGCATGGCAATACAAATACAGTAAATGAATAAATCAGCACTATATCTTTTTACTGATACTGCCCAAGTATTTATTATTTTTATGATATTTCAGTCTCAATTTCAGGATTTTTCTCTCTCACGATGTTAGCCTCAATACTTGATATCTTTGATCCTTGTTTTTCAACAGTGTCATCAATGATGTCATGGCTAATACAAATAACAAAAATGACAGTGAATCACCTTGGAATATACTGTACTTCCCTTGGTCATGATGTTTCCTAACTCAGTACCAGGTTGTATTTCATTGTTTCATCATTCTTGTCAAGCATCTCTTGATGCTGTTGTTGATTCCGCAAATCTGCAATGTTTCATTTGCCGTATGTAGTATGTATGTGGTAGGCTATCAAACATCTTTTTGTAATCAGTTCAAACAACCTTTTCTTTTACAGTTCCTCAATTCATTGTGATGACAGCAACATATAAAGGAGTTGGAAGAGGACTTGTTGTCAGGTGTTGTATTTTCCCTTTACACAGAATATCCCAAGTCCAAAACTAAAGTCTGAGTAAGAAAATTTTTCCTGCAAAAGTATCAATTCTGTGTACAGACAATAATTGTGAATACATTTATTATGTATCAGTTTCATGATCTACAGTTCATCATCCATAGCTTTTGGAAGAAACTGTGTATATTTTGTAGTCCAACAAAAAAGTTTCTTTTTTTTCCTCTCATCCATGCTCTTGATACCCAGTCTGATGAAGAGTTCCACAGGAGAAGTCTGGCAGGAAAATTCACAGGACTTCTGTGAAGTTTCATAGTCATTTTATTTTGAAGGTAATGTTAACCAGCAAGTGGATTCTTGCACAGTGTCTTCTTTTCCTATTCAGGATTCATTGGAAGGAGCATCCAAGTTGTTTAGAAAATGACAGTTTCCTGTGCAGAACAAGAGTAGATTTTTTTAAAGGAGTTGCCTTTTTGTGAAAAACTAGAAAATCTCATTTGATACAGTTTTGTTTTGGTAGTCTTGGGTTAGCAAAACTCATAGAGAACAATAGCAATAAAATAAAAATGCCAAGTGCCCATCATATCCTTCTCTGTTTTTGTATAATATTGTTAACAACAATTACATTAAAAAGGTTTGCACCTAAAACATTTGTCTTGTATGAAGTTATTTTGGTCATTAATTGCCTTTTTCTAATGTGATTTCTCTTGCATGCTAGATGAAGAAGTTTTAAGTTTGATTTACTATTCACACAATGCACTGCAACAAAAATGCACCATTGCCCTATTTTTCCTTTCAAAGGCAATGAGCTCATCTGCATACAAAACCATCTGGTACTATGAGAACTTCAGGAACTTGGTGAAACAGAAGGCTTAGTGCAAGCTGGGATGCCAACGTCATGCTGAGGGAGGGGGATGTCATCACTTCTCTGAGCAGATGGGGCTGTGATAGGAGAAAAGGAGACTCTTCAATAAAGTATAGGAGAACCAGGGTTTTGGCTGGCCGACAGTAATACAGTCAGTGTGTTGGCACCTAAAAGCAAGGTGAATCACAATGTCTTTTCTGTTAAGCACTGACTTGTGACAGGGGTATGGACTATGACTGCTGTTCTCTCAGAATGAGGTAGGTGAGACAGAACCCAAGCATAGATGATTAGATGTCACTGTGAGATGAGTTGGCCAAGAGTACACAGATTGCTTGCCCAAATCTTACTTTTAAACCATTAGCTCACCTTCAGCCAATCAGCCTTCCTCTGTTCTTGACACTCTTATGTCATCTCTAGATTTTGGCTCTGGAGACTGTTCAGTTCATGCAGCCAGCGTGAGGGCTGTATCAAAGAATCAAAAGAAAGGAAGCAGGAAAAGATGTAAGTTCCACAAATGTCTTTGTGTCAGCATCCTGAAGGTCCAGCTATGAGATCATTCTCACCTACTGTATATCATTTGAAGGGTGATGAAAACTGTATTGAAACTCAAGATAGGCAAAACTTATTTTTGAGACCCAATACCTTTAGCTCTGATTGAAAACAAACTCCATTGTTCATCCGCACCTCAGATATCATTGCAATCATTCCTAGCATGCTGAGTGCCAAAAGGACTGAAGCCAAAATGAGACCATGGAGAAACATGAAAAATGAATCTACCTGCTCAGGGATTATAGGATGATGCTCAGTAGCTGGAGAATGTTTCTTCACAACCCATAGAAGAAAAACAGAAAGATCCTACCTTTTATAAATTTCTGACTATATAGTCAGCTAATGTGCTAAACTCATCATTGAATAATGCTGGGTCTCAATGATTTTGATCACATGTACACAGAATAATGATCATGAACACTACACCACAGCTACTACTCCAGTTATCTAGTCAAATCTTACAATTAATTATTTCTTGTATGGAAAATGCTATTTACCAAGGTGTTTTAGATACACTCTGCTTGTCTATGACCTCTTCTCTCCATGTCTGTTATTTGTAATTGCAAAATACATGGTTCACAGGGATATTGACAGAAGACACATAATAATTAATTAGAATGAAGCCTTGACTTTGCATTTTAAAATCAATACCATTGTTAACACTAAGGGTGAAGCAATCCTTACTCCAACTTCTATGTTGCCTGGATGGTTGCTCTGCTACCTGAAGATGACTAAAGGAGATAAAAGAAAAGGTAGGACAGAAAGAGAAAGCAAAATAGTAGATAAATGTTCAGATAGCAGCTATTGAAACACTTGGGATTGGGGGCGGGGGAATCAGTCTCAGAAAGTTCTACTGAGTTTAATGGAGGCTTTTTCTCCTCATGTAAGTCACTGGGTATAGATTTGCATCCTGATGTATGTTTTTACTATTAATACTCCGTGGTGGTCTCCAAAAACTTTTACTACCGCACTGTGGGCGTGGGATGGTGGGCGTGGCCAGGGGGAAAGCTGTGCATTGCACCCAAATTAGGACTACTTTTCCCCAAAATTTAGATGGGCCAGCCAGAATTTTTGCTACCGGTTCTGGCGAACTGGTGCGAACCTGCTGATGCCCACCACTGCTAATACTCCACATTGTGATTATTACCAGGAGAGGTTGTGAATGTAGTGTTGGAAGGGCAACTCAAATAAGAAAATTGCTAGAAAACAACTTTCCAGTCTGGCTGCTGGAAAGAGAAAACTATGAATATAATACATGTGGGTAAAGGGAAATCATTGGCATGTGATGCGGGAGAAGAATTTGAAAAGGAGGAGGGAAAGGGGATACAAAATATTTCTATGAGTTAACAGGCTGGGACTTTACCCAAGCAAGTGAGGCAAGGCAAGCACAGAGTGCCAGTGCGGTGCAGGTTTATGCCTGTCACCCTCTGTAATCCCTATGCCTTGGGTTATGTTATGTTGGCAGCTCCCCCTTCAGAGAAGCTGATGGCTCCCACTGATGGAATAATGATACACCAGAGATGGAGTAGAGAGCACAGACAACACTTAAAAGTGCATTGGTAAAAACAGTACAAAAAATTTCAAAGCACTAGAAGAAGCATCTTTTTTCTATCACAGATGCATGATATTTCCCCACCTAAGTGGTCCCTATTTATCTACTTGCAATTTCTTGCTTTCGAACTGCTAGGTTGGCAGGAGCTGGGACAGAGATAGGTGCTTATTCCATCAGGCACCAGGGTCTTGGGCTGCCGATTTGCTGACCTTCCAGCTAACAAGGCAAGCTTCTTAACCACTGAGCCACTACAGTCCCTTAAAAATAATAATTTTGTGTCAGAAATTATTATTATTATTATTATTATTATTATTATTATTATTATTATTATTATTATTATTATTATTATTATTATTATTATTATTATTATTATTATTATTATTATTATTATTATTATTATTATTATTATTATTATTATTATTATTATTATTATTATTATTATTATTATTATTATTATTATTATTATTATTATTATTATTATTATTATTATTATTATTATTATTATTATTATTATTATTATTTTCTCCTAGTCCAGTGCAGCATGACCCTGCACTGACTTTTGTGAAGGCCTGTTAAGTCTGGCTTCTCCTTGCAGCTTTGCTTTTGTGGAAGATTTGCTAGTAGAAGTAAGTGATCAAGAACTTGCTGCGTAGAGAAAGAACAGATGAATGCAGCAAAGGATTGGATTAATCCCAGGACTTTAAACAAAGACCTCATGGGAGTCAAGTGTGTTCCTGGGAACCATCCCGATATAATGCGGAGACAAGTAATATAGTGTTGGAAATGTTTGGACTAAGTGCTTAACTTCCCTTTTTTGGCCACTGAGCAGTAATCTTGAGCAGGTAATTGTCTTTCTGCCTAGTATGCCTGTCAGGTTTGAACCTTGTATACTATCATGAACTCTTGAGAGGAAGGGTGACATAAAAATAATCTCACCATCTCCACCACCAGGTTATATCATAAAATTCTACCTACAGTATTAGAATGTTTCCAGATGATGTTATGGAATCAATATGCACTATATAATAAATGTAGCATATTACATATTATTATCATAGCTTCAATGAATGGATGGCATATCTTTACCTATAAAGAGGGGTGTTAACTGTTGGACTCTGGTATACACGCCCGCACCTGACTATCGTATCCTGTACCGAGCCGCCTGCACTCACCCGAACCCAGACTGCAGAGTGCCGCAAGGTTGCTGAAGCCGGCAGTGGGGCAACAGCCCCACAAACGGGAACAAAGGGAAACAACTTCAATTCCCAACGTTCCTTGCACCACACCGCGCCACAGCCAATCAGGCTGAGAGGCGCAAGCAAAAAGAGCGTTGGGAAACGCGGCGCACCCAATTGAAATCAAGCTGCAGAAAAAAAGCCACCACACGAACGCAAACAAAACAAACAAAACTCCAAGTCCCAGCGTCCTACGCACCGTGAGCACTTCAGCCAATCAGGCTGAAGGGTGCGAGCATGCAGAATGCTGAAAATAAAAACACACCGGCCTCCAGCAATGGGAGTGCAAGTCTTCTGCAGGCGGATGCAGTGCCTCACGGCCTCGCAAACAAACACACACAAACAACCATGGTGATACACCTGCCAGCCTTCTTTCCCGGAGCAATAGGGAGAAAAGGGACTCCCTCTCCTCCACGCTACCCCGCCAAAGACACGGTGAGACCACCGCCAGCCTCAAGGTCAGTTGAGCCAGGGTGGAAAAAAATACCACCAGCAGGCAGCAGTTCGTCAGGGGAAGCACCCTCCCTGGCAGATGGCTGTCTGCTGCCTTTGTACTTCCAATGGAGGTAATACAAAAGCAGCAGCCAGCAATCCACAAGGAAGAGCACCACCCCTTACGGATCGCTGCCTGCCCATCTCCGGTAAGGTAAGCTAGGAGAAAAAGGAGACAGAGTGGAGAGAACCATCGTCAGGCAGATAGCTCTTCTCTGCAGCCTTCTCCCCCCGACCTACCTAGCGAACCTTACTGGGGGAAGAGCCAGCTGACTGCCGGCTCCTCCTTTTCCCCATTGCTGCATCGAAACCAAAATTCGAAGCAGCAATGGGGAAAAGAGGAACCAACAGGCAGCCCGTTCTTCATGCAAAAATACACAACAACAAAACAAAACATTTACCCAAAATGCCAAACACCAAAAATAATAAAACACAAATAAATAATTAAACAAACACATTAACCAACAAAACAATAAACAACAAAATCCACAAACAAAAACACCCAAAATACCATGAAAACACAGAAAAAATACCTAACTACAACATGAAAATACCTAACTCAAACAACAAAAATACCACAAATTAAACAAATAATCACAAAAGAAATCAGAAACAAAAAAACCAACCAGAAATAAACAAAACAATTAAACACTCTAAACCCCCCCCAAAAAAAGCCACAAAAGAAGAAACAGAAACACCTACCAGTCCAACACACACACAAAAACAAAGCAAAAAACTAAACCCAGATTTAAAAAAAAACCAGAGACCTCACCAGCACGTCCTCCCGCCACGACTCAGGAACAGAAATGAGGAAACAAAGATTACTTACTGGAAGAAGCCCCACCTAGAGACCGGAAGAGAAAAAACAAGTCAAACAAAAAAAGAATTCAACACTATTACTAACAGCCCCACCTAGAGGCCACAAGAGTAAAAACAAGTCAGAAAAATAAGAAATAAATCAAAATCACAAATAAATCTAATAAAATAGATTTTAAAAAGTCACAAACCACAAATGCAAAACACCCCCACCCAATCCACCCTTAACAACAACAAAAAAAAACCACAAATAAAAACTGCCCGGCTGGCCAGGCACAAGTATGCTAGTAATCTTATAAAATAATAATCAAGTCATTATTTCTAGGGCTCCTTGCCACATTTCTCATTTCAACTCCACTATAACCAATGCATAGGAACGAATTCCTTGCTTTAGATTTTTATTCCAGTTTTGTACATTTGTAGCACTGTGGCACAACATTGTCTTGACAAAGATGAAATTGGCTCTGCTTTCTGTTCTCAGCAGATGACCGGAACCTCACTTTAAGACAAATTAGAACGTGTGTGTGTGTGTGTGTGTGTGTGTGTGTGTGTGTGTGTGTGTGTGTGTGTGTGTGTGTGTGTGTGTGTGTGTGTGTGTGTGTGTGTGTGTGTGTGTGTGTGTGTGTGTTGGGGGAGCACAACATAAAGTCTCTCAATGTGGGTGAGTAAATGACATAAATGAATCATCAGTGATCATTTCATAGAATGAGCTAGCACTTTTTTGTGGGCTAAAAATATTGGATATTTTGGAGATATTTTCTCTGATATTGTGGGTGTTTGCCTGCTGTTGTTTAGCCACATATGACTCTCATTTTAATCTCAAGCCTTAGCCAATTAGTCATGATATTTTGTTATGAATGTACTCACGAGAGATTACCATTTAGGTAGAAAATACTCGACATATGCCATTAAACACTGGTGATTATGAGCATCTCTTCAGCAATTTTCTCCATAAATTCCAAATTCCTGGAATTGATCAAACCTGATTTCAGGGGACAAAGAAAGAAGGGACATCAGTCTCTCCCTGCCCACAAAGTCTTTCAAGGGAGTGGGGATGATTTGCCTCCACTAACCCCCTCCCCACAACTCAGTCTCTTCCTGACCCAAATTTGCTGTCACTGGGATAAGGGCACATGTGTTCTGTTGGTGGAGGTGGGGCTTTAACATATTTCTCAGCCCTTGAAGAAATATTTGTATCACCAGATGTGTTTAAGTGACTCTGACAGACCTCCAGATGGTACAGGACAAGGGTAGATAGTCCACTAGGGGCACCAGTGGCAACACCTTCAGAGTGATCTTGAAAATAAAATACTGTATGTTTCTTAATGTTGGGATGGAAAATCTAAGGTGTTAATGTTGTTACATCAACTGTTATGTTGGAAGTCCTTCAGTTGTGTAAGACAGTTGCCTGTAACACTTTGGTATGACAGTACATGTGGCATCTTTTTTTGGTTAGGTCTATCAAATTTGCTGTGTAAGGATTCTAACTGCCTTCTCCTACCTAGCATCTCCCAAATGTGCATTTTATTTTCTGGGCACGGAGGTTGAAATTTGTAAGCTGGCTCTCCCTTGTTGTCTTTCTATTAGCTCAGTGGTTCCCAATGTGGGGCCCACAGCCCACAGGCAGACTTCAATTCCAGAAGCCTAAGTCAATATATAGGCTGACCAGTGCATTGGGGAATTGACTTAAGCTTCTGGGTATTGAAGTTCAAAAACCAAAGGGTGGGTAGCATTGTATTAGCTTATGCAGATCTTTTTACTCAAACAGGATTTGGACAAACATCTGATTACCAAGAAAGGCCCTTTTAAACATAAGAATGTTATGACCAAAATCCTGTTACTTGTGCCTGCTGACATAATTCAATCAATGTAAATCACAGCGGCAAATTGCCACAAGTTTAGCCATCAGCATAGACATTTGCTGTGCAATAAGTTGACATAGTGGGCAACAGCAAATGTTTTCACTGACTCCTTAATTTGTGACAGTTTGCTGCCAAACTTTATGCTGCTTGCATTGCAACAGCATAAAAATATTAAATGATTTAAACCAGTGCTTCTCAACCTTTGGTTTTTGGACTTCAATTCCCAGAAGCCTAAGTCAATTCCCCAAAACACTGATCAGCCTAAGTACTGGCTTACGCTTCTGGAGTCCAAAAACGAAATCAGAAGCACTGATTTAAACTTATATTTATTAAATTGTGTTTTAGCATTAGAATTTTCTGTTCTTTTCATTTGTACCTGTTTTTATGTTTCCAGATGTCCTTGTGTTTAATTTTGTTGTGACCTGCCTGGAGTCTCAATCCTAAAAGGTGGGGGAAAGGTCTGTCAGTAAATAAACACATAAACAAATATAATTCTAAATTGAACCCATGTGGAAAATGCCAGGTTTGGGAAGACTGTCTTAAATTATATCTAACTATATATGTTGCTCATTTTAACTGATCTGCTTCATATCTTCTCTTCTCTCCCACCCACCCCAAATAGTAATGCCTGCACTGTTCACTCAGTTTACAAACACTGTAGATTGTTTAACAGAGAATGGCAGAAAATGTAGATATTCCTGTCAAAAGTTCCTATATATTCCCTTTAAAATAACCTCTGCAAAGTAATTAGAATATGCTATTCATTATAACCACCACCCCGATTTAAATAAATTTGTTAACACTTATTATAACATTTTGGAATTTCACTCAATTATGCTCTTGTTAAATATCTGTCCTATCACAGATAGTTACTTGCACCAGTCTCAAATAGATGTATTCCTTTTGGGAAAGTCAGAAAACAGACCTTCATACTCTGCTAGCATATGAGTGCAGGATTCAAGCAGCACATATTGCATGCATACTCAACAGTACTGTAAGCTGTCTAAAAAGTGTTATAAGAATGGAAATGAAAAAAACAACCCACAAAATTTCTTTTGGATAATCTTAGATAATGCAGAAATACCTAAATATCATGGGAAATTTAGCAATAGGCAAACATAATCCTCATCTAACATCTGCAGGAGCACATATTTTGTTTATACTGCCTCTTAGAAGCAGGTTTGTTGGACATGTGCAGGCATGGCAATGTAGCTTTGCTACTGTCTTCCTGCATTCCCAGTGCACTGGCTGATGGAGTAGCCAAAACATTTTGCAAGAGTGATGAGCTGTCTTCCGGTTCTTGCAAAACTGCCCAAAGGGCAATGCAATTCTTGTGTGCGGAACTCAGCAATAAATCCCAAATTTGTCCATTTCTCCAAGTGTGGAACAGCTACATTGTTCACCACTGAGGTCTCACTTGTAAACAACCACCAGCAAGAGTTTCTGCAGGTTTGGGGGTGGGAGGGGGCAGGGCAGAGTCATATGTCAGCATAATTTGGATACTTAGGATGTGTTACTACAGCATAGCATATTTTATTTACCTGTTGTAAGCCGCCCTGAGTCAGCCCTGGCCAAGTAGGGTGGAGTATAAATCGAATAAATGAAATGAAATGAAATGAAATAGCATGTCTGACAGTGTATTTTCAAATCTTTACCTATAAATCTGAGTGTTAACCATTGGAATGTGACAAAGGATCCTGTACCCGGCCATACTAGCCTGTACCGAGCCTTCATGCACTTGTTTGAACTGGGTTCGCAGGTAACTGTTGGGTTGAGAAATGTGGCAGTGGGGCAGAAGACCTACAAACTCAAACAAAGAAAAAGAACTTCAATTCGCAACGTTCCTTGTGCTGCGCCGTGCCACAGCCAATCAGGCTGAGAGGCACGAGCAAAAAGAACGTTGGGAAACGCACTGCAGCAAATCAAAATCAAGCCGCAGAAAAAAATCCACACAAACACAAACCTCAAACACAAAAATACAAGAGCCAGCATCCTGCGCGCCATGAGCGTGCAGAACACTGAGAAAGCCGGCACGCGAAAAATAAACTTACAAAAAGCAAGGGAAGCGCAAGTCCCCAGCAGGCAGACTCAGCGCCTCACAGCCACACAAAATAAAAAGCCAAAAAACGCCACCGTGGGACTCCCTCTCCTCCACGCTACCCCGCCGAAGACACGGTGAGACTACCACCGGCCTCAAGAAAAGTTGAGCCGGGGTGAAAAAAAACACCAAAAACAGTGGGGGATCAAGGAGGGGGAAAGGTACTGATGCATTCACCGCCCCCTGAAAGCGAACCAATTCCCCGGGTAGCAAAGGCAGCAAACGAGGCTCTGCTTGCTGCCTTTACTTCCCGAGGAAGTGTTTCGCTTTCGGGGGGGGGAATGCACCACTACCTCCCCCCCCCCCGGTTGAAAGCAAACCAATTCCCCGGGAAGCAAAGGCAGCAAACGGGGCTCCGGTCGTTGCCTTTGCCTTCCGGAGCTCCTCACCCGGGCGCAGCACACACATACTGGGCTGCACATTTAAAACCTGCCCAGTGTGTGTATGCGCGCACACCAAAACAACCCCTAAACACCAACATCACCAAAAAGAAAACAACAAAAACAAACACCAAAACTATTACAAAATAATAAAACAAAAATAAATAAATCATTTAAAAAAACATTAATAAACAAAAATAAATAAACCACAAAATACACAAACAAAAACTTTCACAACACCACAAAACCACAAACAAAACACCTAACTACAACACGAAAAACACAAACAGACAACAACAAAATAAAACAAATTAAACACAAGCAGAAATAATCAAACCAATTAAACCAAACTAAAAATAAACCAACACACAAAAGAACAAACAGAAACACCTCCCAACCCACCAACACAAAAGCAAAACAAAGAAACCCAGACAACTTACCATCATATCCTCCCTCCACGACGACTGGAACAGAAATGAAGAAACAAAGACGACTTACCGGAAGAAGCACCACCCAGAGGCCAGGAGAGAAAAAACACCCAAAATGAAACCAAAACTCCTATCAGCCCCACCTGCAGGGCACAATAGCAAAAACAACTCAAAAAGACTCAACAGCCCCACCTAGCGGCCACAAGAGTAAAAACAAGTCCAAAACATAACACAAAATCACAATTTTACACAAATCACAAATATATCTCAAAAAATAAAATAAAAAGATTTCTAAAATCTTGGGGGTACCGTTGGGTGGTTGGTATAGAGAAGTGTGCCTTCCCCCAAGGTCTCTTCAGTACTTGTGCACCTTTTAGGGGTGGGTTTTTTAACTTTTAACTTTGTTTTATTATGTGTCTTTTTATGTATTTACTGTCCTCCATGTAAACCGCCCTGAGTTGGGTTGTACCTGAGTGGGCGGTATATAAGCGTGAAAAATAAATAAATAAATAAAATCCTGTGTTGAGTCTTAACTCAAATAAAAACCCAAAACATCTAAACACAGTTTAAAAGCATTGAATGTAAAAAAAACTTGTACTTTCACATTTTAAAAATTATTACCTACGATACAACCATTAAAAAAAAGCCACATACTAAAATATTATTTGGTTAAATAGAAAATTTAGAAAAAATTATATCATCCTTTCTTCTTTTTTTAATCCACAAAAAAACACACCAAACAACCTGATCACAGTTCATAACAGCCCGGCATCGTAACAAAAATTAACATATATGCTAAAACAAATATTCAAAAACACATTAGAAAAATTACAAAATACAAGTTGTTATTACTGTAAAGTATCAAAACAATACAATCTATTTAACAAATGAAAACATAAAGAAATTGTGCATAAATAATTTTTTAAAAAAGAACAATTACAGACTAACCTATTTTTTACAAACATTACCAAAAAAAAACCCTTCCAACACAATTTAAAACAGCCCGGCAACACCGGGCAAACTTTGCTAGTCATAAATAAATTCAGGATTCCAGGGACAGGTAACATCCCTCTTCCTGGCACACATGATATCTAATAGAAATATGAGAATGGTTTAAGTCTCTCTCCTCCCTCCCTCCCTCCCTCCCTCACACTCATTCTCTCTCTCTCTCTCTCTCTCTCTCACACACACACACACACACACACACACACACACACACACACACACTTTTTGTGAGTTTGAGAATAGGAAGCTATAGGGAAGATCAAACAACAGTGTTTTAATTGACATTCAGTAAAATATTATTTGCTTCCCAAAGGGTGTGTTAAATTATTAAAAAGCACTCACTGTCTGCCATTTAAGATTCATATTGAAGTAACCATACTTTTCTTCAAAATCCATGTGTGCCCCAATTTATGTCCATTTCCAGAAAAATATAGCAATGTTATTATCTAGATCAGTGGTTCCCAACTTTTTTTGAACACGCCCCACCTAAACATCTCTAAAATCCTGTCCTTCCCCTCCGGTGTGACATAAAATTCTTATTATTAAAAAAGTGAACTCCTATTTACTTGGAGGCAGCCTAAAAGGCCATTCACTGTTAATAACTCATTCTTGAATTGCCCACCACCCCTGCCAATACCAAATTGCCCCATGTTGGGAACTACAGATCTAAACTCTTTTTTAAATATACTCATTACTCTTATTGGTACATTGCATTTATACCCATCCATCCCATTATAGTAGCCCAAAAGGACTTGTACCAAGGTGCTTGGCTTGACATATGACAGCATTCTTAAAACTCCCTCAGTTCTTATCCTTTCAAGAAATGCTTATGCCTGATTCTAACATTAAGAAGTTCATAATGCACACAACCCAGTTTGGGAATCATTGCTATACTATAGTTTTCTAGCCATTCTGAGTTGGACAGCCCTATTCCTAGTAGCTGATAAATCAATTACCAGTAATCAATATATTTTCACTTCAAATTAGCATTTACCCACACCCTTCTTTCATATTTGTCTAAGGAAATTGAGATGCACCACCTCATTCATTCATTCTCCCATCCCAGTTGGTGTCCAGTTGGTGTAAAACAATACTGTTGGCAGCTAACAACATCCAAAAGCAATATAATATAGACAGTGGTGGGCTTCAAATTTTTTTACTACCACACTGTGGGCAAGGATGGTGGGCGTGGCCAGGGGAAAGCCCTGCGTTGCACCCGAATTAGGACTACTTTATTTCAAAACTTGGATTGGCCAGAATTTCTGCTACCGGTTCTGGCGAACTGGTGCGAACCGGCTGACGCCCACCACTGAATATAACACAATATAAACAAAACACTCTAAAATCAATACAGTATAACAAACTATACAAAATATAGCAATATAAAGCAAAAACAAAAGCAAAAAAGCCCACCTAAAAAACAAACAATATAAACCAAATGAACAGTATACAAAGCATCTTGTCAACTAGCAAACATTTGTCATTATGCAAACCTTCTGGAAACACCTTAGGATTCTATCTGTGGTTTATTTTAAAAATAAAATATTTGCAAGCTCAAGTGCTTTCATGTTGTACTGAGGCATATTTCAACTAGTATACTTCTAAAGACTGAGTCACATGCTCAAATTATAGCACTTTCTTCCTCAAAGGAATATGAATTTGGATTTTAAGAAGAAAGAAATACAGGTACAGGTAAGAGTAGATAAAATCCACTGGAGTGTATAAAATCTCTAAATCTGAGAGATACAGTTTTAATACCTGTTTGGATTTCACAAATCCTCTTTAATTGCTCCATTTAATTCATTAAAGGATTACATATAAAATGAAGGGGAAAGAATAAATAATATGGGTGGCTCTGGTTTTTTGGCAACTGTTGTAATGTTTCTCCAGACAATCAGCCAAATACAATAGAATTCATGAAAAATTGTTTGTGACCCTTTTACACCTTTGTTGGAGATGTCACTTCATGCCTTAATAAATTTGTTGTTCCTATATTAAAATGTTATACAGTACCTCACTAAAACAATTCCAAGGACCCCTCTGGACAGCCAACAACATACCATAAAACTAAAAAAGCAAGACAAATTTGTAATTTTGATAGATTTGTCTTCCTCCATGTCTAGGCCAGGCATGAACCTGCCAAAATAAAGGCACCCTTTGGTGTGTTCATTCTACCGTTCCCTTCACTTGACCTAGAGTGAGAAAGATTAGCCGGTTGCTGTTACCAGGGTACGCCTGATTGTGGTTCAAGGATACCACAATCTTCGAGGAGGCTCTTTCTGTGTACCCGTACCATGAAGACTGTCTAAGTTTCAATATTCAAAGCAATATTCCAATAACACAAAATAACACCGGTGGAAGCCGCTAGAAGTGCCAGAACAAGAACCTTGCATCTCCCTCAACACCTGATAGGGTAAAATAAGAAGCAGAGAAGAAGATCTAGGTTTGGAAATGCATAAATCACAAAATAATCTGGCACATGAAAAGGCAGAGACTTCTGTCTCTTCTCAGTAATCCAGGAAGCGAATGAAAATGTGGGTTAAAAATTTCACCACCAACTGTAGATAGTGACTGATCAGAAAGAGGTAAGATTGAATAATTGAGTACAGTATATAAATTCTACTACTGTGCTGTGGTCCCTCACTGGTCTTTTCTCAGTTTTCATTCGCAGCCACATTCTTGGGTAATTCCATTCCACACTAGCTTTACCATCTTCTGCCAGTGTGTAACTGGGTGTGCTGAATGGGCTTGTACAGAACTGCAGCCTTAGCACAGTCATGCTCCGCATTCCTAACACTTTGTGAAATTAAGATGCTTTGCCTACTTATTTTCCCCCCTTTTTTGTCCAGTAGTACTTAAGGAATGTACATTTCTGAAATATGCCAGATAATTTCATTCTACAGTAATAACATGTGCTATGATGGTGAGCTTGCTATTTCAACAAAGTTCTTCATATCATCTTACCAAGATGGCATTTCTTCCCTGTCCCCAAATCATACAAAATGTATTTTTACTATAAGAGCCTTACCTCCCAAACTGCTGAAATGCCATTACTTTATTAAAAGCAGAGAGGGTATAAAACAATTAGGGATGCTCAGTTATATTAGAGCAGGGGTTCCCGACCTAAGGTCCATTCTGTGTCATTAAACTAATTAAGCAGCATGTGTGTTGGCGGAGATATCTGGAAAGTGAGAGAAAGGGTATTTGTAGTGGTTGTACTGCAGTGGCTCAAATGGCTAAGACGCTAACTGGGAGGCGGAAGGTCAGCAGTTCGATTCCTGTGTACTGCAGGATGGAATCAGTTCCCGTCTTTGTCCCAGCTCCTGCCAACCTAGCAGTTCGAAAGCAAGAAATTGCAAGTAGATAAATAGGGACCACTTCGGTGGGAAGGTAACAGTGTTCCATGCACTCCAGTGTCTAGTCATGCCTGCCACATGACCACGGAAACGTCTGCAGAAGCAGAAAGTGCTGGCTCTTCGGCTTTGAAACAGAGATGAGCACTGCACCCTAGAGTCAGATATGACTGGCTTTTGAGCAAGGGAAACCTTTACCTTTTACTAGTGGTTGTACTTTGACTGAGATGAAAATCACACTCAAAAATGAATGAGGCTGTAGTGGCAGTGTTGTGTTAAAAAGACTGTGCTCCCCTCCTTACAGTTCCAGACCTTCTCAATCTACCTCTATTCCTTTAGATTCTTCTCATTAATCAACTTGTCCTTATCTTTCCAGAATGACAGTATTTTTTTCCTCTGGCCTTTGACCTTTCTGTTTTATTAATACAAATTCCATAAAAATCACCTCAGATCTCTTGAAAAAAGTTAATTTTCTTCAATCTTTTTTTTAAAAAAACTTTAATCTCACATGTCAGTTTATCATTAATAGCTACATTTCAAGTTTCATTATAACACACTAGAGCTAAAAACCTTTTAAGCACAAACCAGACCAATGCAAAATCCACCGTCTGGATTATGGTAAAATAATATGAAGATGATATGAAGGTACGAAGCAAACTAATTGTACCTTCAGTCACTTTCCAAAGCTTTCTATTGGAGAGATTTGGGTGAAAATCTGACTGGCTGTAATCCTGTAACCCAGCAAGGCATCTTAAATCCAACTGCTATCATTGGACTTGATCCATTGGCTTTGCTTCACAAAATTGTTGGAACAGTGCTACATCGCCACTATTGCCCTTGTCTGTGAGACAGAGGTGGATTACTCCAAATGAATCCAAACTTTCATTTTCATTTTATTTATTGCATTTTTATACCGCCCATTTGGGAAATTTCCCACTCAGGGAGGTGTACATACAAATATCAAAATAACTTAAAACACACAGCAAATAAAAAATAAACCAACCAAATAAACTCAGGCAAGCCTGACTCAGGGCAGTTTACATAATCTAAAACCCCACAACAATAAAAACAATTAAAACCCCCACCCACATTAAAAGAAAAATCCCACCCACCCCAAGAAGCAGAAAGGGGGTACATCTTATAGTAAGAGCCAGTGAGCAGGGGCCACATTGCCCTCAGGGCTCCATACCTGCCCAGCCAGCCAGGTCTTAAGTCCTTTCCTGAAGGGCAGCAGCTCTATCTGCAACCATAGCTCTACTGGCAGGTGGTTCCAAAGGGCTGGAGTGGACACGGAAAAGGCCCTTTTTCTTGTGCCAGAGAGGTGGGCCCCCCTGGCCATACCTGTTAAGTTTTGGATTTGGAAATAAGGGAAATTCCCTGGCAAATACAGGATACTTGACAGCTATGCTTATCCTGTGCTGCCCTCCAATGGTGGCAATAGGGCATTGCAGCCTAATTAATAAGGGACGACGGCGGGAAAGAGGGTAAAATAAGGGGTTTTCCTGGCCAATAAGGGATACTTGACAGCTATGCCCCTGGCTGATGGAACAATTAGGGAGCCCCTCCGGTCCGCTCTGGTAAATAAAATAACTGGTATCTGAGGGCACAGAGGAACAACTGACTGGTTAATTTATTGCTAAGGGGATAACATTCTGAAAGGCTTCCTTGAATAGGATAGTTTTTAATTGTTTTTTGAAGATATCCATTGATGTGGTCTGGCGTAGCTTCACTGGTGGTGTGTTCCATAGCATTGGTGCCACCACCGAGAAGCTCTGTTTCTAGTTATAGACTTTCTAGCCATCCTCGGGGTTGGCACCTGGAGTTTCTTTTACTTGAGAAGTGGTGATTGGCAGGATTATCAATTTTCTAATGGGATGGTAGGGTCTGTGTATGTATGCAGTCTTTGGGAGGGAGTTGTGAAGAGGGAGTTGCAGAAATGGGAGCATGATGTGGCCATTTCACCCATTCTGCACAGAGTGTATGTGTAAATCTGGAAGTAATAATAATAGCCGGTTTATGCGGTCTGTTCTGGATATATGATTTTGTTTTCATTTGTTTGCTTGTTTCCCCCTCCCCTTCAAGTTTTTTAATTGTTTGCTTTTTAGACAATCATCATCATCTTCTTCTTCTCCTTCTTCTGTGTCTAGGACAGACGTGAAATTGCCAAAACAAAGTCTCATTTTGGTGAATTAATTCCATAGTTCCTTTTGCCTGACCTAGTGTGAGAAAGATTATCCGAAACCACAAGGTTGCCATTGCCATGGGTCCACCCGATTGTGGTTGAAACATACCACAATCTTCAAGGAGGTTCTTTCTGTGTATCCCTATTGCTGCTTATAGGTATATTTGATTACATGCTTGCAAAGACTAGAGCCAACATCCAGTTCATCTCTGTGGGTATAAAGCTCCAACTGCAAAAACAAGCACCATGATATCATGAGGGCCTATTCATGTACAGCCAGATAGGCACCTGTGGCAACTTGCATAGCTAATATTCTGTGAGTGTAAATATTGAACTGGACCGTGATCAATCAGTAACATTCTCAAGGATGGAGAAAGCAACACTACTTTTTTAAAATGGGCAATTTTAGCACTGTCTGTCTGATAGTCACAACAATATGAGATAATATAAAACATTACAACTTCACGCTATACATTTTGTTTTAGTCTTATTGATACAGTTCTAATGGCCACAGAGTATTTGCTTGGTTTTGCATATGAATCTCTTTTTTTCTTCCTTTAGTAATTTTGCTTTATATCCTTCCAGTTTTGCTCCTTGTACCTCACTTGAAACCAGTATAGTTATTTTTCTTTAACTCCATTTTGTCAAGTCTACTTTCTTTTCCTTGCAATGCAACATTAACCTTGTCACAATCTTTTCCTGAGCCACGTCTTGACTTGCAGAAGCTCTTTTAGGATTCAGTGAATCATCCTGGATCTTGGGTTTTCCAGAAGGTTCCTATCACTGGTGATATTTGTTTTAAAAAGCCACAGGGTAATGAATCATTCAAGGGTGTTGCAACTGTTCCGGCAAGAGACAATCAGGCTGGGAATCACAAAAAGATGAATGAATTATATTGGATGTAGGATGAGAATTTATGCTGAGATGGAAAGCCCAATTCATGATGACTGTAGGGCAGTGATGGCCAACCTTGGCACTCCAGCAGTTCTGGGACTTCAATTCCCAGAAGCCCTGATCAGCATGAGTGGTAATTGAAGTCCAAGAACAGCTGTATTGTCAAGGTTGGCCACCAGGACCATAGGGCATAAGTGCCCATCAAAGAACTGGCCAGGGTACAAGGATGGATATGGAAGTCTTGCCAGTGCATTTTTAGGTATGGGTTTGTAAAACTCCTTGAGTTGGTTATCAGTTTTTCTCAATTGTTCGTGTGCCATTTTCTTGGAAGAATTCTTATAAATCTGAACAAATTTCTCAAGAACCAACTTTATTGAGAACACTGTATTGATTGACTGATCAATTGATGGTATTTATATACTTCTGCATTTAGTGCCAGAGACTTCTAAATGGTGGTTAACAACAGATACATCACATAATAAAAACAAATAGTTCAAACATCATATAAATGATGTTATAAACAAACCTCGAGGGCAACAAATTATCCTTGTGATGAAAGCAATCTTTAATCTAAAAGGTTAGGGGGAGCTTTAAAAAAAATCCTGCTTCTTACTCCCCCTCTTTCCTTAAGAAAGAGACCCCACAAAGGCCTCTTTAAATAGATTGGTCTTTAATGGGAGTTCATTCCAAGTGGAGGGAGAACAGCATATAGTTATAGATGGCAACTGATTGATAAAATGATGCACTTAAACCACCTTAAGCATCTTCCAGACAAGGTCATTTCCCCAGGAATATTTGCTTGCTTGCTTTTTTTTTTTTTTAAAAAACAGGACTGTGATGGCTTAGTGGTTAAGATGCTGAACTGGACAACTGGAAGGTCAGCAGGCCAGCAGTTCAAGACCCAAGTGCTGCATGATGGAGTGAGCTCCTGTCTCTGTCCTAGCTCCTTCCAACCTAGCAGTTTGAAACCAAGAAACTACAAGAAACTGCAAGTAGATAAACAGGGACACTTTGGTGAGAAGGTAAACAATATTTGGTGCACTTCGGTGTCTAGTCATGCCTGCCACATGTCCACGAAAAAGTCCACAGACGCAGACAGCATTGGCTCTTTGGCTATAAACAGAGATGAGCACTGAACCCTAGAGTTGGATACGACTGGATTTTGAGCAAGGATGACCTTTATTTGTTTATTTTTTAAAGAGAAAACTAGAGGAGACTATTGCCAAATCATTGCTGAACTTATTAAGTTTCAATAAGGTGATGCAGAATTCTGGTAAAATGCAGGCCCAGTAAGGTGGTCTATTAGTTCAGGAACTGGGTACATATTGGGGTAGTAAGAGACAAAACTGAGTAGAACTATCTAAAAACAGAAGATTAATAGAATATTACTAACCACATGTAAATTCCACCGAGTTGTGCAGGGCTCATTCCGAAGTAAATATGGAGAGGATTGTATCCTCAGTACATGTGTTTCTTGCAAGCATCTTTGATTCTGCTGCTCAAGTGATGACACATTTATGCTTATACAAATGTTGTTCTTAATTTCTGTTGTATAGAAGCAATTTTTTTTACATGTAGTGTCCTTTTTTTCTTCTTTCCAAAACTGCTAGTGGATTCTGGTATTCTTGAATATCTTTTAGGATCAAATAAATTATTATGGGGACATGCCATTCCTTCAAAGTACAATTAGACTATCTAAGCCCATGTTTAGTTCCCAATTATCAATCACTCAGCTACATGGTCAAATACATTGTGATGTACTCTTTATACAATGGATGAATTAAAAGTATTTTTGCTGCCGGCATGATGCAAAGACTGAACTGAATCCATCCATGGCTTTTTTCCCTCCCCAATTTTTTCCCCGTGCCACTAAGGGCTTTTACTTTTTTGAAGCAAGAAGGATTGGTTTAGACTTTTTATTGTGCAAACAGTTGTTCCAAATTGTAAAGAAGGGGGGGCATGTATGTGGGTGGTGGTGTGATATCAGAAGTGGTTGAGCATGATGTTTAAGAACTTCAAGGACATACTCCTCCTGAGTGTCCCTGAACATTTTACATTTAATAAACATGGCTAGTACTGGAACATTGTAATACAGTGGAACCTCGGTTAACAAATGGCTCAGTTAACATAAAACTTGCATAACAAAAGGAAATCCATAGAAAATAGTGGCTCAGTTTATGGAATTTTTTCCAGAATGGATTAATTGGTTTTCAATGCATTCCTATGGGAAACTGCGTTTTGGTAAATGTATTTTGGTTTTCAGTGCATTCCTATGGGAAATTTGATTAAAATAATTGCCGCTGTAAGAAAGGTCCTGGAGAATGCATTAATTACATTAACTGAGGTACCACTGTAATATATCAGAATAACGCTAGCCAGTTCTGCAAAAACAAAACAGAAATGAGATGAGGCCAAGGGAAGGGAGGGGATGGAAAGCCAGGCTTGTTTAATGCTAATGAGTTTAAATGAGCCTGGTATTCAATCATTCCAACTACAGACCTGTTTCCAACCTCCCCTTTTTGGGGAAAGTATTGGAAAAGGCAGTGGCGCGTCAGTTGCAGGGGGTACTGGATGAAGCGGAATATCTGGACCCCTTCCAGTCAGGATTCAGACCTGGATATGGTACTGAGACTGCATTGGTCGCGCTGATGGATGATCTCTGGCGAGAGCGGGATGGCGGTCATCCGTCCGTCCTTGCTCTTCTTGACCTCTCAGCGGCCTTCGATACCGTCGACCACGGTATCCTTCTGGAACGGCTCCGAGGATTGGGAATCCAGGGCACTGTGTGGTCCTGGTTTTCCTCATTTCTGAGGGGCCGGACCCAGTCGGTGTGGTTGGAGAGCGAGAAGTCCAGTCCTAGGTCCCTAAAATATGGGGTGCCTCAGGGCTCGGTACTCTCTCCTCTCCTTTTTAACATCTACATGAAGCCGCTGGGTGAGATCATCCGTTCCCACAGCGTGCGGTACCATCAGTACGCGGATGATACACAGTTGTACATCTCGGCCCGTGGGGACCCCAGTGATGCAGTCAAAGTCCTTTCCAGCTGTCTGGAGGCTGTTGGGGTCTGGATGGGGGCAAATGGGCTACAGCTGAATCCTAGCAAGACTGAGTGGCTATGGATAGGGGGTCCCGCCTTATCCCGGGAGCTACCATCTTTGGTTTTGGATGGGGCTATTCTGCCCCAGACCGACCCGGTGCGCAACTTGGGGGTCCTCCTGGATTCGCGGCTGCTGCTAGAAGAACAGGTGGCGGCTGTGGCCAGGAAGGCCTTTGCCCAACTTCGGGTGATTCGCCAGTTGCGCCCGCTCCTGGACCGGGACTCTTTGCTCATGGTCACTCATGCTCTGGTTACCTCCAGACTAGACTACTGTAATGCGCTCTACATGGGGCTGCCCTTGATGACCATTCGGAGGCTGCAGCTGGTCCAGAATGCGGCGGCCCGGGTGGTGATGGGGTGTGGACGTTATGCCCATGCCTCACCACTGCTGCGGGAGCTGCACTGGTTACCAGTTTGTCTCTGGGTGCAATTCAAGGTGCTGGTTTTGACCTTTAAAGCCCTATATGGTAGTGGGCCAGGTTACCTTAGAGACCGCATCGCCCTAAGGACGTCTGTCCGTCCAACCAGAGCGGACCGGAGGGGCTCTCTAATTGTGCCATCGGCCAGGGGGGCTCGCCTCTCTGGCACAAGGAGGAGAGCCTTCTCTGTGTCCGCACCGGCCCTTTGGAACCTCCTGCCTGTGGAACTGCGTCTCCAGACGGAGTTGTTGCCCTTTAGAAAAGAACTAAAAACCTGGCTGGCGGGCCAAGTTTGGGGTGCAGGTGGAGGGGTGGCTTCCGTTGGGTGGTTAATATAGGGGAGGATGCCTGCCCCACGGTTTCTTCAGTTCCTGCACCCCTCTCTTTTTAGGGGTGGGTTCTTATTGCTGGTTTTATCTGTTTTATTTGTTTTTATATGTTTTTACCCATTGTTGTGAACCGCCCGGAGTCGGCTTTGGCTGAGTGGGCGGTATAGAAATTTGACAATAAAATAAAATAAAATAAATAAATAAAATTCCTTTGCCTCGTCTCTTTTTTTCTTAATGCAGAACTGGCTAGTGATATTCTGATACATTAATACAATGTATCAGCATTAGCCTGAGCAAGAGAGTAAGAGCAGGGAAGAGAGAACACAAGTTTGTTTGTTTGTGTATCTCTCTCTTTCTTGCTAGCTTTTAGTCAGGTGAAACCAAATTGTCTATGTCTGGTGGCTGCTTGTGTTTGTTTGGCTTAGGACAGCCCAAGCTGGTGAGGAAGGCAAGTGGGCAGCAACAAAAGAAGGAAGGAAAAAGGAAGGAAAAGAAAGGTGGGAGGGCTGTGGGTTGGAGTGTCAATTGCATGTGGACATTGAACTCCCAAATAAAATCTCAAACCCAATGACAACACTCACTATGTTTTCAAATGTATTTGAGGTTGTGATTCAAACTGCAGCAGAACCGAATTGCCCCAATTTCCCTTTTCAATGTAGTTATACCCTGAGATGAACTCTTGCTAAGTCAATGATATGTCTTTTATCAATTCAAGATCTCTGGTTCTTTTTGTTGTTCAGTCGTACAGTCAATTACAACCCTTCACAACCCCATGGACCATTGCACGCCAGGCACCCCATATCCTCCACCATCCTCCTCAGCCCGCCCAGCTCTGTACCTATTTATTTATGAATTTATATCCCACCCTCCTGATGAAGAACATCACTCAGGGCGGCTAACAACATATATAAAAGTACAATACAATAGCAAATAAAACAACAACCGCTAAAAATACGTAACCCAACCCACTAAAAACAGCATTAAAAACACATAAAACTAATCAATTTATCATTAAAAAATACCCTCCCCCCAACCAGCATAAAATAGCAAAAAACAAACAGAAAGGACAAAGAAAACAGAGAGAAGCAGGATCCCTCAACAGGCTAAATAAGCCAGTGGGCTTGTACAGAAGAGTCACACATGCCCCAAACCCGCTGGCATAGCCAGGCCTTCAACATTTTTCTGAAGGGGAGAAGATAAATTTGAAAATAAATAAATAAATAAATAAATAAATAAATAAATAAATAAATAAATAAGATCTGACTGGAGATGCAATTTTGGTGGTAAAAGGTTCCACAGGGCTGGGGCAGACACTGAGAAAGGCTCTCTTCCTGACTCCACTAAGATGAACTTCTTTCATGGATGGGACCACCATTGGTCCCCTCCTGTCTGCCCTTGAAGGATGGGCTGAACACCTTGGGGTGACGCGGTCCCTTAAGTACCCTAGACCAATGCCATTTAGGGCTTTAAAAGTCAAAAACAGCACCTTGAATTGCACCCTGAGGCAAACCGGAAGCCAATACAACTCCTGAAGCAGTGGCAAGGCATGGGTATAATGCCCGCACCCCAACACCACACGGGCAGCCACATTCTGGACCAACTGAAGCCCCATGTACAGCGTGTTACAATAATCCAATCTGGAGGTGACCAGAGTGTGAGTGACTGTGACCAAGAAGTCCCAGTCCAAGAGCAGGTATAACTGGTAGATGACATGGAGCTGTGCAAAGGCCCTCCTAGCCATGGCTGCCACCTGTTCTTCGAGCAGTAGCCGCGAGTTGAGGAGGACCCCCAAATCAAAGATGCCCCAGCCAGGACCAATGATGGTAGCTTCCGGGAAAGCACAGGGCCCCGAACCCACAGCCACTCAGTCTTGCCAGGATTCAGCTGAAGCCCGTTGTCCCCCATCCAGTCCTGAACAGCCTCCAGACACCTGGTTAGGACTTTGACTGCATCAGCAATGCCATCTAGCCATCTCATTCTCTGCGGCCCTCTTCTTCTTTTGCCCTCGACCTTTCCCAGCATCAAAGCTTTCTCTAGTGAATCTTCCCTTCTCATTTGATGTCCAAAGTACTTTAGCTTCATCTTCACTATCTGACCTTCCAAAGAGCAGTCAGGGTTGATTTCTCTGGTTCTAATGAGGTGCTAACTTGTCCTATAGTGTGAGCCTAAGGAAATGTGGAATTCCTCCCTACCCCCAAAATAAGAATTGTTTCTTCTTCTAAAGGAAGGACTTAAGGAGAAATTGCCTCTGGTTATGGGCTGTGCCTTGTTCTAGTGAAAGGAAGCTTCATCATCTATCCAGATCTTGTCTGGGCCTGTCCTGGCATTTGGTATCATGTGTCATGGTTTTCTCATTAAAAGCGCATTCCGTCACCCCAGAAGTGATGTATGCCTGCATTTGCATTTACAGTATGCTAAAATAAAGCCTCCATTCCTGTCTGATGCCTTAGTGCAAAGCTAAGCACTACGGCCCATTCAGTCACAGCAGATATGAGGCAAATGGGGTTTATCCAGCTCTGCAACCTCCAGTTCAAGCAATACGCTGAGAGAAGAGCATGCTTTCTGGGCACGTAGAAATCTGGATGAATAAAATATCCCAGTGCCATGATACTGTAACAGATTCCATTGTATGTGTTTCCTTCCCATCACTGTGATTGCTACAGACTTGCTTGAACTGCTGAGATAAACAGCAAAGGACTCAGGTGGTACTATGAGTGCTTTGCAGCCAAGGAGAAAGCATGTTGCTACAGTTCCTCCTGCTTTCCTTCCCACGTCCAAAAGCAACACGCACATACAAAGCAGGCAACAGAAACCTCAAGACAAATCAGGACATGCTCAGAGAAATGGGGAAAGAGGAAAATGTTAAGAAGGCAGGGAGTGTCCTGGGTGAGTGATAGGTTTACCTAAAACCGGAGTTCTCAACCTTTTAAAGCCAGGGGCCAGGTCACGCTCCCTCCGACAGCTTGGGGGGCTGGGAAGCCATTTTGCCCTTCCTCCACCACATGACACTTCCTGGTGTGTTGGAGGCAGTGGGTGGCCACATGAAATGGTGCCATTGGCCGCATCCAGCCCATGGGCCACAGGTTGAGAATCCTTGACCTAAAAGAGTGATTGATAGTTCAGTTTTGTCACCCTGAGCTAATTCTTAGAACCACTCTGATGATGTCAAGAGACGTAAGGGATTTTGGGAAGGGGCTAAGGAAGACGTATTTATATTTCTTGATTTAGAAGCCCCAGGAGTTTATCTGGTAACAATTCCTTTACATAGATTATGCCACCCACCAAGCAGTTTTGCCTTCCCTTCCTTCCTCCATGTTGTCATTAGCCTGAAAGCAACATTTCCCAATTTTTTAGGTACAAGGGCCCCAGATTCACCTCTTTGCAGTAGAACAAGCGCATCCTGCAGTACTATGAAAGTGCTTGCCCAGAAAGAAAACAGGGTGTTTGGGGGGGGGGGGGGATGAAAGAATGAGAGCAAAAACAAGATTAATTTTATATATGCAAAGTGAACATGAGATATATTGTAATGGACTAGAAAAATAAATCTAGTTAAATTCCAAACAAAACATAGCAAAATATTAGATTCTCCTTGAATACTGAAATAACAATATGCATTGAAGAAATGGGGAAGAGGTTGCCCTCAGCTGGTTAGATTTCAGCTGCTCACTATTTTTTTTAATAATATAATCCTCTTCTGATGGCCAAAGAGTGCATTAGCAGAAGTGATTCTTCATTACAAGTACCTCAGAAAGACTGGTGTGCTTTCTTTCAAGAGGAATCTGAGATTTGGACCTCAGATTTAAGGCTAATAACATGAAATTACTCGTAAATATTTCCTTAGAGAGAAATAATTTAATACCAACATATTATGGGATATTTAGTAATTATGTGTCTTTTTCATGGTGTTTCTATACCTGCTCAAAGCTCTTTGGAATTTCCAAAACAGAACCTGCCAAAAAAACAAACAAAAAAACACCGCTCCCTAAAAGAAGTTGTTTTGTTTGAAAATACAAAACTTTTTGTAACTTAATTCAAGAAGATATATTCATTCTGAACCAGAGAAACTAATTTATGTTCCTTTGATTTCAGTGGGACTCAAATATGACTTATTTTCTGTGTCCTGATGCTCCTGAACAGAAATTAAAGCACAAAGGCCATGTATGTTTTTGAGCAGATGAATTGTTTTGGAGCAGAAATAGATATTATAGGATAGCCTCTAATGAGAAATGAAAGCATTCTGGAAAAAGGTGACTAAGACAGTCTTCTGAGTAGGCAAATTATGATTTCAAAGGAATCCTGTGTTTTGAGGATCAATAACCAAACAAAGCAAGTTACTTTTCATTTTACAAGAGGTAAGATAAGTTCCTTTTGCAACAGTCAGATTCTTGCAATAAAACCCATCTACACTGTGATGTTTCCTCTGTCTTTTCTGGCTTGTCTTTGTTTTTTTTGTGTGTTTCTTTTGGGGGGGGACTTGACAGAATTTAATAGATCTTCCCACTATGTGTCCACCACATATGAGAAGTGAGGATTCACTTGAGAAAGCCTTGATGCTGGGAAAGGTGGAAGGTAAAAGAAGAAGGGGGTGGCCAAAGATGAGATGGCTAGATGGTATTGTAGACACAATGGGCACAGAGCTGGGTGGGCTGAGGAGGATGGTGGAGGACAGAGGAGCCTGGAGGACAATGGTCCATGGGGTCACAAAGGGTCGGAATTGACTGTGCGACAGAACAACAACAACAACAAACTGTCTGCACACATTACAAAGCTGTGCATTAAGGCTATGCCAAAACTTTATTGTGTGAGAAACTTTTGAACATTCTCTTGCAATTTGATGGGAAAGAATTTCACTTGAAAAAGAAGTTCAAGGAGGAGGAACTTCTAGAGAAAGTTTCAGGATGCTAGTACTTTTTAAGCCTTTTAGAAGGCTGGGAGGCGTGTGTGGCCTGTTTTTTCCTTCATTTCATAATTACTTCTCAGTTTATTCTAGCTTCAGGTAAAGGTGACAGGGAAATGTCAGAAGGGGACTCCTCCTTTCACAGAGCTTTTTATCTCTCCCAGAATTGGAATTGTCTGTGTGGGCATCCAGAAAAGCTACAGAATGATGAAGAGACGTGCAGTAGAAAGGACAAATAGCCAAATGCAGCATCCCTTGCCAATTGTTTGATAAACTTGGAACATCATCAAGAGAAGTTCTACAGAGCCCCGAGGATAAGGCAACCAACCAGCCAATAGAAATTTGGGAGCTGCTTGTATTGGGAAATATTACTTGGCAAAGTTGGAGGTCAAATTATGCCACAACATTATCTTCACCTTTTTCCTGGCACTGGATAAAATACTCACCTTAATACTCCTCTCACACTTACCTGCTGTAGTGCTTACAATAGCCATATGGTGGTACCTCACATTATGGATTTAATTCATTCCACGAGACATTTTGTGTAAAAATAATTCGTAAAGCGAATTTCCCATAGGAATGCTTTGAATGCAATTTCCTATAGGAATGCATTGAAAATGAAAATTTGTAATGCAAAATGCGGTTTCCCATAGGAATGCATTGAAAATCAATTAATCTGTTCTGTAGTGCAAGGCATTATTTTCTATGGATTTTCTTTCGTAATGCAAAAATTACATTGTATAAGGCATTCGTAATGTGAGGTACCACTGTAGTTAGAAATAGTATAGAAATGTGAATTCACTCACTTTCTTGCTCCAGGAAAAAGAGGAAGGAATATCTCTCTCTCTCTCTCTCTCTCTCTCTCTCTCTCTCTCTCACACACACACACACACACACACACACACACACACACACACACACACACACACACACACACACATGCTTGCGTTCAGTTCTGTGTATAGTACTGCAGGTGGCACCATTATAAAGAATTGCCTCAGAAGCAATACATGGCTTCCTAGTTCAATTCCCTCATGTGGTTATCTTATTAGTTATTTAAAATAAATTGTTTTGCAACCATTTACAATAGGGCCAGGCTTTGCAGCTGGTTTGAATAATAACAGGGGATTTTGTCAGTTGAAACAGCTAGTAAAGGTTATCCTTACTCGAAAGCCAGTCATATCCAACTCTAAGGTTCTGTGCTTTTAGTATATGAGAGTCAAGACACACGACACAGCCAAAGGCTGGGTTAACACAGGTTTATTGCATGGTGGACAGAGGGAACATGAGGTAATGGCGGACGAACAGCTCTATATATATGGTAGTAACGTATTTGAATGTGGCTCCACGATAGTCCATTGGCTACGGGCTCGCGTGACGTCATGGCGAGTCACGCCCTTCTTGTCCAGGTGTAGGTAGCGGCGGGAACTTCCCGCGCTGCGGTCTTTGATGGGTTTGAACCAAGAGAGCTTGGACGCTCGCTGCTGCCAGCTGGTGGTCATTAGCTCGCGTCCTATTACAGGGTTTATAGTGATACAGCTGAAGGTTACATTGTTACTCATAGGCAAGGTTACATTAGTTCAGATACATTGATATCACATGTGGAAGGTTACACTGATAGAACACAACACTCCTCCCCCCTAGGATGAGACGAAGTCTCTCAGCCAAGATGGCTTATTTCGAACACGCTGGGGTCTCGGCGCGGGCTGCCCTGCCCTGGCTTCGCTCCCTCCTCCTTGCTCCCTGGCTTCCTGCCCTGTAATGGGAGAGGACGACTTGTTAGTGGTTTGCCGCGGCTCTGCGGCTTTGTTGGAGGGTGTGTGCTTTGTTTGGGACGAACCGGGGGCACTAGGGGCTAACAAAAAAACCCTCTTCTCGCTTGGATGGGCGGGGGAACACTCCAAAAAACCCCCCCGGCTGGTAAAATCAAAATCAAAATCGGATTCGGGGGAAGCGGCGGCGGCGGCGGCCGCGCACTCCTTTTCCCTCCCCCCGGGCTCTGATAGAACTGGGGTATCAAAAGGATATGAGTCGGGACCACTGCTTTCCCCCCTGGCTTCGGACTGATGTCCCTCACTGTCTCCCCCTTGGGCTAAACGGGTGGGGGAGAACCCTATCGCTGAATCCTGTTGCTGAGCCCCACTGATCGGCCCCTCCCTCACTCGGTGCCTCAGTTGGTCAGCGTGCCTCCTCCAGAGGAGACCGGTGCTCGTTTCCACCCGATATGACACTGGTCCCGTCTGTTCTATTATCGTCCCTGGCACCCAGGCTGGGCCTGCGTTGGCATAGTTCCTGCAGTGTACAGGATCGCCTACGCCGAAACCTTTCGAGACCGCTAAACCTATGTTTTTCCCTTTGTCCTCGACCCTCGACGGGTCCAACCTGGACAAAAGCGTGGTCAGTTTCCTCCGCATCAGCAGCTCAGCCGGCGAGTATCCAGACGCTAAGGGGGTCACTCTGTACGCTAACAGAAATTGACAAACTTGGTGATTTAGATCTCCCGAGCCCATGCGCCGCAGCGCATCTTTTGTTGTGCGCACCAACCGTTCCACTTGGCCATTCGTGGCCGGGTGAAACGGCGCGGATGTGACATGCCGAATTGCATTTGCCTCCATGAATGCTGCGAACTCAGCGGACGTGAAACAACTGGCGTTATCGCTGACCAGAGTGTCGGGTAAACCGAACGTGGAAAAGACCCTCCTTAGCTGGCGAATGGTAGTGGCGGAGGATGTGCTCTTTACCGGAATGACCTCCAGCCACTTTGAGTATGCATCCACCACCAGGAGAAACATGGTTCTCGGAACGGGCCAGCAAAATCTACGTGCACCCTGGACCACGGTCCCCTTGCTGCGTCCCATTCCCTATGCGGGAGGCGGGCCACCTCCGGTCGGGAGCACTGACATGCCTCACAAGTGCCAACCATATGCTCTATGTCGGCGTCCAGTTGGGGCCACCAGAAATAACTCCGGGCCAACGCCTTGGAACGGACGATTCCCGGGTGGCTGACGTGCAGCAGCTTAAGCACCTTTGGCCGCAGGGACGTAGGAACCACCACCCGTTGGCCCCACAAAAGGCACCCCCTCTCTAACGACAACTCTACTCGCTTTCGGAAAAATGGGTCGAATTCCGTGCCTGGGGATGACGCCGGCCACCCCTTCTGCACCCACGAGCATACTTTCTCTAGGATTCTATCCTTTCCGGTCGCCCTGGCAATGTCGGCCGGTACTATTGGGGGTGACTCTAAGACCTCTATTAGCAATACCTGGCGGTCTCTTCTTACCCCTGCCTTCTGGTCGTCCGACAAGGGTAACGGTGACCGTGAGAGCGCGTCTGCGTGGCTGATCTCCTTCCCTGGCCGGTATTCTAACTCATGTTGATATGCGTTTAGAAAAATAGCCCACCGCAGCATCCTTGGGGACAGGATCTGTGGCGTGGGCTTATTTGCAGTGAATATTCCTAACAGGGGCTTGTGATCAGTAACGATTTTGAACGGCCGACCATACAGAAAATCGTGAAATTTTTTGGTTCCCGCTACTATCGCAAGTGCCTCTCTATCGGTCTGCGCGTAATTCCGCTCTGCTTGGGACAGGGACCTTGAATAAAACACTATCGGGGCCTCCCTTCCGTCGTCCAACACGTGGCAAAGCACCGCCCCCACCCCCACCGGGGATGCATCACAGACTAAAACTATGGGCCGTTTGGGATCGAAATGAGTCAGTATAGCCTCGGACGTGAGGAGTTGCTTTAACTCTGTGAACGCTCTCTCTTGCTCGTCGCCCCACAGCCATTTTTCCTCCTTTTTAAGTAACCGATGGAGCGGCTCGGCAACGGACGCCTTCCGTGGAAGGAAGGTATGATAGAAATTGAGGAGCCCCAGAAACGACTGTAGCTCGGTTTTGGAAGTGGGGCGAGGAGCTTTCTTGATTGCGGCTACCTTAGATTTGGACGGCCTAATTCCTTCGGGCGTGACACGGAACCCTAAAAACTCAACCTCTGTTTCGAAAAATACACATTTGTCTTTTCTCAGTCGCAGCCCCGCTTTCTCGAACACGGTCAGGACCTTATCCAATCTGTGAGCCAGCTCGGCCTTACTCCCCCCTGTTATCAACACGTCATCAAAGTATGGCAACACCCCCTCCTGCCCCTTCAGGAGGCGTTCCACTAGCGACTGAAAAATGCCGGGTGCCGAGTTCACGCCGAACTGCAACCGCGACACCTGGAACGCCCCCTTATGTGTGACTATTGTTTGTGCCGCCGCTGTGGCGGGGGTTACCGGGAGTTGCTGGTAGGCCTGTGCTAAATCAAGTTTAGCGAAACACTTTCCCCCATTCAGCCTGGCCAGGAGGTGGCTGACCACCGGCACCGGGTATGCATTAGGGCGGATTGCCTTATTAATGGTACACTTATAATCAGCGCAAATGCGCACCTCCCCGTTAGCCTTCAGTGCTGTTACAATTGGAGTCTCCCACTCCGCGGAATCCACAGGAACAAGAATCCCCTGACCCACCAGTTTGTCCAGTTCCGCCTCTATTTTGTCCTTTAGCGCGAACGGTACCCTGCGCGGCTTGAGTCTTATCGGGCGGACCTCCGGGTCTAGGTCGAAGGCTACAGGGGGTCCCTTGAACTTTCCCAGTCCACTTTTAAAAACGGTGGGGTGTGCGTTACACACCGCTTGTATCGGGTCCTCGCCTACGGCATGCACTCCCCCTATGAACAGACCTAAGGGCTGAAACCACTGCGTTCCGAGGAGGCTACAACTTCCCCCTTTGAGCACCACTAGGGGAAGTTCCGCAGAGTGTCTCTTAAAACAAACCCGGAATGTCCCGACCCCCAACACTGGAATGCTATTCCCCTGTACGTCCCGTAGTGTGGCCCTCAACGCTTTGAGCTTGGGCCGCATGTGGGGGTCGATTCTCAAGAACTCTCTCTGGGGAATTATAGAATAGGAGGACCCCGAGTCAATTTCCATCCTAATAGGGGTCCCTTGTACTAGTACCTCAACGAAGTAATGGGCCTGTCCCGCAGATACGCTGAACACAGGAGCGTCGCCCTCGCTGTCGTCCGAGATGCGGCCCACGCCGTCCTGCTTCCTCGTGGTCCGGGCGCCATCTTTGGGCCTCGCTGGACGGTCCGGTCTGGCTGAGCGGTCTTGCGACTGTCTCCGGCTCTCTTTCCATTTCCTGCACGCCTTGGCGATGTGCCCCCGACGGCCGCAGTTGAAGCACTCGGCTTTTCTGAATGGGCACCTCACACGCTCATGGGCCGCTCCGCACCCATCGCAGCGGCGCCCTCCTCTCCGGACCTTCTGGACGTCCTCGCCGTCGCTGCTATCTGAAGACGACTTCGAGGTCGGTCGGGTTGCATGTACCGACGGACCGGACTTCCCGTGCAGCGAGTTTTCCGCTTTGCCGGCCCTCGGACGCCACTCACGCCACTTGTGCATCTCATCCACTCCAGCATTCGTGGATTCCGTGGCTTCCGCGGCCTCTACAACCTCTTCCAGTGTGGGTGGTGGCTCCTTGTTCATCAGGCTGCGCTGTACTTCCTTGTCCTTCAGGCCACACAGCACTCCGTCCCTGAGGGCCATCTCTAGGAAGTGGTCCCATCTGCAGGGGGCGGCGGCTACCCTCATAGCCGTTACGAAGGCTTCTACCGACTCGTCCGGCGCTTGGACTCGCCTCCAAAACGCGCTCCGAGCGGGAAACATTGCCCTCGAGGGTCGGAAACGCTCACGCAGCAGTTTCATGATGTCACCGGCCTTGAAATCACTCATCTTCTTCGGTGCAAGAATGCCCACCAGCGTCCGCTTGGTTTCCATTCCAAGCATGCGGGTGAGGATGGCCCTCTTCCTTTCCTCGTCGTCTTCTTTGACTTTGAGTTCCACCAGTGCCGCCTGGAAGTCCATCTCAAAAAGCTCCCAGTCTTGCGGTTTGGTGATGTTGAACCCGCTCTGTGTCCTGGCTCCGTGGGGATCCATTATCCCACCTTCGTCGCCAATTTAGTATATGAGAGTCAAGACACACGACACAGCCAAAGGCTGGGTTAACACAGGTTTATTGCATGGTGGACAGAGGGAACATGAGGTAATGGCGGACGAACAGCTCTATATATATGGTAGTAACGTATTTGAATGTGGCTCCACGATAGTCCATTGGCTACGGGCTCGCGTGACGTCATGGCGAGTCACGCCCTTCTTGTCCAGGTGTAGGTAGCGGCGGGAACTTCCCGCGCTGCGGTCTTTGATGGGTTTGAACCAAGAGAGCTTGGACGCTCGCTGCTGCCAGCTGGTGGTCATTAGCTCGCGTCCTATTACAGGGTTTATAGTGATACAGCTGAAGGTTACATTGTTACTCATAGGCAAGGTTACATTAGTTCAGATACATTGATATCACATGTGGAAGGTTACACTGATAGAACACAACAGTGCTCATCTCTGTTTTATAGCCGGCGCTGTCTACATTTGCAATCGTTTCGATGGACATGTGGTAGGCATGCCTAGACACTGAAGTGCATGGAACAAAAAGCTACAATGTTACTATTCTTCTGTTAGGATGGCCAATGATTGTGTGCCTGTGTACTTGCTATCTGTATAAATTGATGCCATGAGGCCTCAGATGTCTGATGAAGTGGACTTGGTCGACAAAAGCTCACATTTAAATACAGGAGTTAGTCTTTAAGGTGGCACAACATTTTTGTCTCTCTTTTTTTTGCTCTTCTGTTTTGTTTACTCTCAGTTATGCTTGCACATACTAAGATGGCTACCACTTCATACATTTTAAAATAAATACTCTCACTCTTAGAGACAAGGATCTTTTCTTAAATTGCAGAACAAAGCCAACCCTTAGGAGAACTGTAAAGAAAGAGAGAAGTGTCTTGGTAAAAAGGTCTTGTCCCCTTAAATGTATGCTGCAATCTATATGCACACATGTGTGTGTGTGATGTGTGTGAGAGAGATGTGAGGCAAGTGGTGATGGATAAAGTGCTTTTCTAAGGCAACATTTTATGTGTGTGCGCTCTCTTTTTTGCATCAGTTCAAAGTAGTAACCAAAGAGAAAGGATTTGACTTTTAAGCTGTGACTATATGGTCAAATACCTTGGGATTTGCTCAACTTTTAAGATGGGTATATTTCAAAGATTTTTTTACTGTCCACATGATGCAAAGGCTGATTTGAATCAAAGTGGCTTTTCCTATCTCTGTTGCTGGGGGTCTTCTACTTTTTCAAGCTGGAATGATTACAACATTTCAGTGTTAGCCATGTTTATTCTTAATGAATAATTCTGCTTGTCTACCAAAATGGAAACTTGCCAGAATCTTTTTGGTGATTACCTTAGGTTTGTACAACTTGCCACAGCTTATTGTTGAGGTGATGGAACATATCCTGGTCATAAGTCTGGTCATGCACCACCACTACCACCCCGCTTCTGAAATGTGACCCAGCATGTCAATCAGCTGCAATGAGCTGTTAAAAGTTGTGTGATCCCTGCATAAATATCAAAAGGATCTCAATCATTATGTGACTCCATGCACTCAGCCTTTAAAACTTAAATTGCTCGAAGTAATAAATAAATCTTAACCTATAAATCCAAGGGTTAACCGTTGGAACTGGCTATAGGTTGCTATGCCTCGCCCTACTTGCCTGCACTCACCCTTCGTGCACACGGCCGATCTGGGTACGCAGGTCAACGAAGGATTGAAAAAACCGGCAGTGGGGCAACAGCCCCACAAATGCGAAGAAAGGGAAACAACTTCACTTCCCAACATTCCTTGCGCCGCGCCGCGCCAGAGCCAATCAGGCTGAAAGGCTCTCGCACGGGGCAGCGTTCGGAAACGCGCCGCAGCCAATAAAAATAAAACCATTTTAAAAAAACGCAGCACAAACAGAAAGCACCAACCCATTACTACAAGCCCCAGCGTCCTGCGCGCCATGAGCACGCAGAACGCTGAGGAAAACGGCGCCCGAAAAATTAAAAAGAAAAACAACTCACCGCATCACAGCCAAACACACACCAGCCGGCTTTCTATCCCTCACCCACGGCGCCTGAAGGACCCGACTGGAGTTTCCCCTTTAATATCAGTGGGTGGGGGTTGCGATCCCCCTCTCCGCTGGCTACCCTAGGGTTGGGAGGTTTGTGGGAACAAAAGGGGAATGTTTCCCAAACCCTTCTGGACTCAGGACACCAGGGAGAGGGGATCGATTCCCACCCCCCTCCTTAAAAAAACTCCGTCTTTTCTACTCTTTAAAAACGGAGTTGTTTTAAGGAGGGGGGGAGGGAATCGATCCACTGTGCCTGGTCTACTGGGTACAGAAGAATTGGGGGGACATACCTCTTTTGTCCCCACAAACCTCCCAACCCCAGGGGAGCAAGCGGAGAGGGGGGTCGCAAGCCCCACCCACTGATATTAAAGGGGAAACCCCGATCTACTTTCACAACTACACACAAAAAAAGCACCATAAAACAATAAAGCCCCCCTCCCCACCACCTAACCCACCCTTACTAACCCCCAACGACCATGCCCCCCTCCCCACCACCTAGCCCACCCTTCCTAACCCCCAACAACCATGCCCCCCTCCCCACCACCTAGCCCACCCTTCCTAACCCCCAACGACCATGCCCCCCTCCCCACCACCTAGCCCACCCTTCCAAACCCCCAATGACCACATACCTTCCCCACCACCAAATAAATAATTTTTAAAAAATTACTAAAAACACTCAAACACAGCCAAAAATACACAAAAACAAAAACACCAAAAACAATACGTAGTAAACAAAGACACAATCAAAAACAAAACAAACAGACAAAAAATACAAACTCCAACCCCCCCTCCCCCCCCCCCGCCCACACACACACACACAAAAGAAAGAAAACAAGCAAACTTACCAAAGCAGGTGCTACCTCCACCAGGACTGGAAAATTAATGAATACAGAAAGACCCTACTTACCAGAAGAAGCTCCACCCAGAGGCCAGGAGAGAAACAAAAGTCAAAATACAATAACCCCTACCAGCACCACCTGCTGGCCACAATAGTAAAAACCATTCAAAAACACACAACAGCCCCAAACAAAACACAAATTCACAATTTTACACAAAAGGTCACACCAAAAAAAACAAGTAAAAAAAATTACACTAAACACACTTTCACACAAATCACAAATATATGTCAATAAAATACAATAGAAACTTTAAAAAAATCCTGTGCTGAGTTATTATATCATACTTTCTTCTTTTATTAATCCTCAAAAAAACCCAAAAAAGCATATCACAGTTAATAACAGCCAAGCCAAACAAATTTAACATAAATAAACATTTTAAAAATTAAAATTACAGACTAAGCAATTTTTTAAAAAAACCAACACAATTTAACCTTCCAACACAATGTAACACTATTGCAAAAAAAAATATGGCTCATTTTTAATTAAAAAAACACGGGGGGAAAATCCCGGCAACGCCGGGCAACCCTTGCTAGTGAGTAATAAATAAAAGAGCAGAACATTTTTCTATTGCTCCAGTTTCTTGTTTACCTCCTGTGCTTAAAGAACCTAACACAGTCGCCTATCATGAGAAAGATTGCCCAACCTTTCAAATATCTACACCTCTTCTTCATTTCCTTCTCTCCTTTTCATCGCTTGCATTTTGTCTTCATCTCAACATTGCCTCCTCCCCATCCTTTCTTTTATTAGCCTCCCTTTCAAAGACAAACAAAATTATGTCATTATAGTTTTCTAACACCAGGAAAAAATCCTGTAACTTTTGGTGTACAGGAATAGGGAGGATCTAAGAACTGGTTTGTATATTTCCACGTGTTGGCCTTTGCTCCGAGTCATAATCCATCCTCTTTGTGTTTCTCTTATTCACCTTCCTTCTTTATCCTACCTGATCTGTTTTTTATTTCATTTGTTCACTAAAGTTTTCTTATTCACTTGTTGGGAGTTAAGGGTCTAGTAGGTGTTGGTGACAGTTGTTCCTTTGCCTTGCATTTTGCACCAGTAACAGTTCTTAAACATTGGTAAAGGTAAGGTAAAGTTTGCCCTTTCTCAAAAGCCAGTCGTATCTTCCTCTAGGGTTTGGTGCTCATCTTCATTTTCAGCCAAAGAGCCAGCACTGTCTGCATCTGCAGATGTTTCCATTGGTCATGTGGCAGGCATGGCTAGGTGCCGAAGTGCACAGAATGCTGTTAACTTTTTCTCCCAAAGCAGTACCTATTTATCTACAGTACAGTACTTGCAATTTCTTCCTTTCAAACTGCTAGGTTAGCAGGAGCAGGGGCAGATGACAGGAGCTCACCCTGTAGCGCAGCACTGGGGTCTCGAACTGCTGAACTGCCGACCGTTTGGTCATCAAGTTCAGCGTTTTAACCACTAAGCCACCATGACCCTCTTAAACATTAGAAACAATAAATTAGACATTTCAAAAAAAAGAGAGGGAAAAAAACCAGTGGAATATGAACTATAAATGGGGGGGAAGAAGAGAAGTACATGTGGGAGGGGAAGGCAGGTGGGACTTTAAAAGGACTATTGCTTTAACTCTCTTTATTTATTTGAAATATTTTTACTCTGCCTTTCTCCTGAAAAGGACCCAAGGCAAATTACAGTTTAAAAAATATATATAATTGTTAAAAATAATAAATCACTTCAATATTTAAAAAAGAATTAAAACATGTGTATAAAAGAGTTGACTTAGAAAACATTGGGAACGTTTTTCAACTCTCTGTATAGGGTTCAAATTAGATAATAAATGTATCACATATTTTGCATATGCATTGTCATGAGAGGTGAATGAGATGCATTTGTCATAGCACATAGTTTTCTTCACCTCATATCTTACATTTAGCATACAGTAATACCTTGCATAATGAATACTTTAACAAAAAATCACATAACGAAGTGTTTCTTAGGAAATGGCGATACCACGCATAATGATTTTTCCCCCCGTTATGTGGAGTTTTTTTGGTAACCGGGGTATACCCGGTCAATGGGAACCCATCCCTGGATAAGGAACATTTTTTGTTTGTTATCCAGGGCATCTCCCATTAGCTTCGCATAACGAAAAAACCTGCATAGCGAAGAGCTCCGTGGAATGGAGTTTTTTTCATTCTGCGGGGTTCTACTGTACTTTGTTCTCTGAATAGTCATTGGAGGGTCAATACAGACTTAATTTGCAAGTATGCTTGTTGAAGAATACATCTCTGAGGAAAATCTACTGGGCAAAATGGATCAGCTTTACTCCACTTAATGTCTAGTTCAGGAGTTCTCAACCTTTTAAAGCTGGGGCCTGGGTCATGTTCCTTCAGACAGCTTCGAGGGCCATACAGCCATTTTGCCCTTCCTCCACCACATGGCACTTCCAGGTGTGGTGGAGGCGGTGGGGGGGCACATTAAATTGTGCCATGGGGTGCATCTGACCCATAGGCCATAGGCTGAGAATCCCTGGTCTAGTTTGACCCCAAGCTGCTGATATTTACTGAATGTTCATATGCACATCTGCCAACTCTTTGTGCATTTTTAACAGTATAAACAAGCAGATATTCAAGATGCGGATTGATAAAATATACCAACATTTATTATGAAAAAATATAAAAGTTTCCTGTATGGTTAAAAATGTATATTTGAAAGATAATAAACAGAGAAGAACTTATGAGGGACAGGTGAGTTCCACATTGCCATAATGATAAACACTGTCTTGTTATATAAACATGTTGGTTTATTCCGCCCCGCCCCCCGCCCAAATCTGTGGCTGAATAAGGATTTTTAAAAAATGTCAACAGAATAAAAAGACAAACAGTTTTATTTACTGGTACATGCTCTGGTGTATAATCAACTAGGAATTTTCATTCTTTCAGATTATGGCTAGTGCTGTGGAAATAAGGGGAACTATTATGAAAATGTGGTGTCCTTGAGCAATGAAAAGAACTGAATATGTAACGACAACAACTGTTTATTTTGGAGTAACTCTTTCTTAATGCAACATGCTGAAGTGTGCTGTACCTAAAGATGTGCTCTCTATCAGTGGTGTGCTGGCCCACAGGGATACAGGGACTCATCCCGGTGCACCCCAGTGACTGGTGCCCTCCAGAGGCAGGCAGAGGTAATGGTAATGTATGGGATTTCTCCCCCCCCCCAACCCCCCAATAGGCATCACTTCCTGTCCACCACCCTCCCAAGGTCCCCAGCACACCCCTGCTCTTTATGATGCAACAGCATTTTTCTGTATCAAGTTTAAAATTTATTAATCATATCCTGGCCTTGTATTTCCAAAATGTCTCCCACCCTAGAACAGTCCCAAGTCTGCTTAGCTTCCAAAATCAGATATAGTTTGGGTTGCTATGTATGTACTGTATTTAATACACCACCACCTGGGCCCTGCCCTCCCCCCTCGCCCTAGGACTTAAAAGACGAGGGGGTGCCGGGCAAGCTGCCGCCGCTGCGCTCCTGGCCCTGGTGGGGACGAAGAGGCCCTCCGGGCCACACCATCGGCGGGCGTTCCTGGGCCCCGCCCTCTCCCCTCGCCCTTGGACTCAAAAGACTCTAAAGGCAGGGGATTTTGTTGGTGGTCTTGGCTGATTTGTATCTATTGCATTTTTGCATTATAATTGGTATAATACTATGTACTGTTATGTAATTTTGCATTATTATTATTTTACTTGTAAAACTGTATTTTGCCTTGTACTATTGTTATACAGTATTGTATTTCTGTATATTTCTATGTATTGTGAACCACTTTGGGTCATCTGCTAGATGAGGAAAGTGGTATATAAAAATAAATTCAAATCAAATCAAATCAAATCAATGTATGCGTGCTGTATCACACATACATTAAGATGTATTAATGATATTTGTGAATATACTGTATTATGATATTTATAGATTAAGGAAAATCCCATTGCTCATTCTCCAGTGCTTCTATCAGAAGGGGAATTGTTCTAGTTCCTGGATGCTACCCCAGCAAGCTCTGTCCTGTCTTTATTGGTGGACAGTGGCTCCGTTGACATTATTTGAATATTTCTATCAGTACAGTACTGCAATGTCTTCAGGAGCAATTTTCAAAGCAGGAATCCATTTTGTATAGGAGGGAAATGGATGCAAGCTGGAACATCACTATATTATAGTGGTCAAATCTTGAAATAACACATCTATAGCTTGCATATGGATGTTTTGGTTTCCTTTCATACTGTTTCCTCACAATTCAAAGCGCACTTATGTGGGAGTAAGAGTCTTTGAGATGTACTTCTGAGTAAACATGCATAGGTTTGTATATATGATTTTTAGTAAACCTGTAATAAAACCAGAAGTATAATAAGCCTCATTGAGCTGGTGGAGCAAAACAGTCCACTGCCTTTGCCAACGTTTTCCCCACTGGTGTGCCACTGTCACCTCCCAATGTCACCTCACATACTGGCCTACATTCTTTTGTTTACTATGTGCCTGTGAACTAGATGAAACTTATTGCCATTGTAGGGAGAGCAGGAAAATCTCAGAGGAACCGTTGTTAACCACCAATAGCAGAGTTATGCACATATAGATCAGAACACTGAAATAGGCATCCAGAGATAAGAAAAAACTGTAGGCTTTCCACTGTGTTTAAAGTGTATTTTGACTTTGGCAATAGGTTTTATCCAACTCATGAGGTAGAAGTAGGTGGCCTGTGAGATGCAGTTGATTGAGATTGTGCTAACCAGTAAAGAGGAAGATATAATTCTAGAAATGGGATTCTCTGGTAGTGCTAGAGCAGGGGTTCACAACCTATGGTCTGTGGGCAAGACCTGGTCCACAACAGCAAATCATCTGGTCCATGGCGATGACCCCAGAAGCAGAAGCGAATGTGTTTATGACAGCTGTAAACACACCTGTGCCCACGCCTGCACAAATGCACCCACCACGGTTTACAGCAATGTTTACACTGGGTGGGTGGGGGGAACCACGTGTCTGGCCTGTTCAGCTGGCGGAGGGGGCATGGTCTGCCCCGTGGTGGGAAAACGTTGAGAACCCCTGTGCTAGAGAATACTCCTAAATTTTACAGAGTATTCATTCAACAGCAAGACTGCTGTTATCATTGAATGAATAGGAAATTAAACTGTCTGGATTTTTAGAATATCAGCATTTACTATCTGCTCTCGTCCATTTAAAAAATCTTTGACAATTAAAGACATGAGACAAACTAGAAATTGATAGCATGCAACCCACCATTACAATGTCTCTCCCCATCAAGAAATTATCAGTCTGTCTGGGCAATTTAATTTAATTTTCGCGCTTATATACTGCCCACTCAGGTGCAACCCGACTCAGGGCGGTTAACATGGCAGACAATAAATACATGATGATGATGATGATGATGATGATGATGATGATGATGATGATGATGATGATGATGATGATGATGATAATAATAATAATAATAATAATAATAATAATAATAATAATAATAATAATAATAATGCAGTAAACACATCTCCAGAGGTACAGTTACAAAATCTCAAATCACAAAATATACTACTCAGTTACAGCAAATATATATATATATATATATATATATATATATATATATATATATATATATATATATATATATATATATATATATATATATATATATATATATATATATATACTAGCAAGGGTTGCCCGGCGTTGCCGGGCTTTTCCCCCCGTGTTTTTTAATTACAAATGAGCCAATTTTTTTTTTTTTGCAATAGTGTTACATTGTGTTGGAAGGTTAAATTGTGTTGTTTTTTTAAAAAAATTGCTTAGTCTGTAATTTTAATTTTTTAAATGTTTATTTATGTTAAATTTGTTTGGCTTGGCTGTTATTAACTGTGATCTGCTTTTTTGGGGTTTTTTGAGGATTAATAAAAGAAGAAAGTATGATATAATAACTCAGCACAGGATTTTTTAAAGTTTATATTGTATGTTATTGACATATATATATTTGTGATTTGTGTGACAGTGTGTTTAGTGTACTTTTTTTTCCTTGTTTTTTTTTGGTGTGACCTTTTGTGTAAAATTGTGAGTTTGTGTTTTGTTTGGGGCTGTTGTGTGTTTTTGAATTGTTTTTACTATTGTGGCCAGCAGGTGGTGCTGGCAGGGGTTATTGTATTTTGACTTTTGTTTCTCTCCTGGCCTCTGGGTGGAGCTTCTTCTGGTCAGTAGGGTCTTTCTGTATTCATTTCTTTTCCAGTCCTGGTGTAGGTAGCACGTGTTCTGGTAAGTTTGCTTGTTTTCTTTGTTTTGTGTGGGGGGGGGGCGGGGGGGTTGGAGTTTGTATTTTTTGTCTGTTTGTTTTGTTTTTGATTGTGTCTTTGTTTACTTTGTATTGTTTTGGTGTTTTTGTTTTTGTGTATTTTTGGCTGTGTTTGAGTGTTTTTAGTAATTTTTAAAACATTATTTGTTTGGTGGTGGGGAAGGTACGTGGTCATTGGGGGTTTGGAAGGGTGGGCTAGGTGGTGGGGAGGGGGGCATGGTCATTGGGGGTTAGGAAGGGTGGGCTAGGTGGTGGGGAGGGGGGCATGGTCGTTGGGGGTTAGGAAGGGTGGGCTAGGTGGTGGGGAGTGGGGCATGGTCGTTGTGGGTTAGTAAGGGTGGTTTAGGTGGTGGGGAGGGTGGCTTTATTGTTTTATGGTGCTTTTTTGTGTGTAGTTGTGAAAGTAGATCGGGGTTTCCCCTTTAATATCAGTGGGTGGGGCTTGCGACCCCCCTCTCCGCTTGCTCCCCTGGGGTTGGGAGGTTTGTGGGGACAAAAGAGGTATGTCCCCCCAACTCTTCTGGACCCAGTAGACCAGGCACAGTGGATCGATTCCCTCCCCCCCTCCTTAAAAAAACTCCGTTTTTAAAGAGTAGAAAAGATGGAGTTTTTTTAAGGAGGGGGGTGGGAATCGATCCCCTCTCCCTGGTGTCCTGAGTCCAGAAGGGTTTTGGAAACATTCCCCTTTTGTCCCCACAAACCTCCCAACGCTAGGTTAGCCAGCGGAGAGGGGGATCGCAACCCCCACCCACTGATATTAAAGGGGAAACTCCAGTCGGGTCCTTCAGGGAGGGATAGAAAGCCGGCTGGTGTGTGCTTGGCTGTGACGCGGTGAGTTGTTTTTCTTTTTAAATTTTCGGGCGCCGGTTTCATCAGCGTTCTGCGTGCTCATGGCACGCAGGATGCTGGGGCTTGTAGTAATAGGTTGGTGCTTTGTGTTTTTGCTGGGTTTTTTAAAAATGCGTTTCTTTCGATTGGCTGTGGCGCGTGTCGGAACGCTGCGCCGTGCGAGAGCCTCTCAGCGTGATTGGCTCTGGCGCGGTGCAGCTCAAGGAATGTTGGGAAGTGAAGTTCTTTCCCTTTCTTGCCGTTTGTGGGGCTGAGGCCCCCGTGCCGGATTTTTAAATCCTTCGTTGACCTGCGTAGGCAATTCGGCCGTGCGCACGAAGGGTGGGTGCGGATCAGTAGGGCGACGCGTAGCAACCTATAGCCAGTTCCAACGGTGAACCCTTGGATTTATAGGTTAAGATATATATATATATATATGCACTACAGTACAATTTCAAAGAGCAAAAATAACAGAACATTAAGTCCCAGAGAAAAAGAGAGAACAACAATGAATATGACCTCCCTGGGGGGTGAGCAGGGTCCAAGGACACTGGGGAAGGACACTGAGGGAGATGGAATGGCCCCGGCGCCCGGCGCTGGGTGGGCTTCTCCGCTGGTGGGGCCAGAGGCAGCGTCAGGAGTCCTGCAGCCTCCACGGCCCTTAAGTCCTCCCTGGGGGAGGGGGCCCAAGGATGCCAGGGGGAAAATGGAATGCCCCTGGCATCTGGCGCTGGGCGGGCTTCTCCACCAGTGGGGCCAGAGGCAGCGTCAGGAGTCCTGCAGCCTCCACGGCCCTTAAGTCCTCCCTGGGGGGCGGGGGGGGGTCCGAGGATGCCGGGTGTTGTTTATGGAATAGTATGGAATGTAACTGCTACACTATGCCTTTAACTTAAATGCAACCGGTTCTACAGGAAATGTATACTTAAGCCATTTGTAAAGAACACATTGTATCACATTGTATCCAGCTGCTATTAGAAAGTGAGCTGGAAACCAGAGATGGGAGCAGCGAGCATTCAACTCACATGGTACAAACTCCCCAATCATGTACAGCCACAGGAAACCTTCCTGCCATGGACACACCTGGATAAGAAGGGCGGGACTCCGGATGATGTCACGCAGAGAGTAGCCAATAGGCTACCGTGCACCCAGATTCAAATGTATAGTGACTGTATAAAAGGAGTTGTATTGCCACCATTACCTCGTGTTCGAACTGTACTTCATGAAATAAAGATGTGTTAGCCAGAATACGGCTGCTTCTATCGTCTTGCTTCCCTGAACACCAAATTGGCGATGAAGGTGGGATATGGCTTCCCACAGGAACAAGACGCAACCAATCTTTGATATCAGCCAGCTGGACCAATGGGAATGGTTCAAAATGCATTTCCGCAGCACGCTGGCGATAGCTGAAATCACCGATGAGGGGAAAAAGCGCGCCCAGCTCATCACGATGTTGGGGTACCACGCCGTGAAGCTCCTGGTCAACCTGGTGGCACCGAGGAAGGTGGAAGAGGTACCGGCCAAGCACTTCCTAACAGCACTGCAGGGGCACTTCCAGCCGACCGTGTCCACCTTCACGGCCAGAGCTGCCTTCGGGAGACAGGACCAGTGCCTGGGCGAGTCTGTGGCTGACTTTGCGGCGGCCCTCCGCATGCCGGCAACCCTATGTGAGTGGCCAGACCTGGAAACCACCCTCAGGGACTGTTTGCTCTGCGGTCTGCGGGACGAGGAGACCCAACAAAAGCCACAACCTGACGTTCCACGAGGTACTAAAGGAAGCACAGGCAGCCGAAGCCATGAGGGCCGGAGTCAAGCTGTTCAAGGCAAGGGTCCCACCAACCGACGGGGCATCGACTCCAGTACAAGCAGCCTGGTGGGACCATCGATCCCCAGCATCACCCTCCTCCTCCTCCTCCAGCGAGGACAAGGGCATCCGGAAGGTGTGGAAAGCAGCGACTGAGAAGCGTGGCAAGGAAAGTGGCCATTGTGATGGCTGCGGAGTGTTCCACGACCGAAGCAAGTGCCCGTTCCGGAAAGCCGAGTGCCACAACTGCGGACAGAGGGGCCACATCGCCAAAGTATGCAGATGATGGTGAGGAGAGTACAAGGTCCCAGCGGAACATCCCCCGAGGAGACCGGTTGGCATCGGCAGAGTTTCCGACGACAGCGTCCCAGAAGTGCATCGCGTGTACCGGTGGGTTTGCGGCAACAGCAGTGCGGCTGTTCACAGCGTGTCCTTGGGGCACCCCCATTTTTTGTTGAGGTAGTGTTGCAAGGGGTCCCAGTTAGGATGGAAATAGACTCGGGGTCTTCCTACTCCATTATATCCCAGCGGGAGTTCCTGCGTATTCCCCCCAATGAGCGACCCAAACTCAAGGCCCTAAAAACTCATTTGCAGGACGTTCAAGGGGTCAGAATCCCAGTGTTGGGGGTGGGGGAATTCAAGATACAATTTAAACACCATAGGGAGAAACTGCCCTTAGTAGTCCTGAAAGAGGGGGGTTGCTGTCTCCTAGGAATGCAGTGGTTCAAGCCCCTGGGAATTTCAATAGAGGGTATCCATGCCATTGGGTCCGACCCCATCCAGGACACTTGCAATGCACACCCGGCGGTATTCGAGAAGGGGCTTGGGAAATTCAAGGGCCCCCCAGTTTCATTTGATTTGGACCCGGAAATCTGGCCCATTCGACTCAAGCCAAGAAGGGTCCCATTCGCCCTCAAGGACAAAATAGTGGCGGAACTGGACAAACTGGTGGGCCAGGGTATTTTGGTTCCAGTGGACTCTGTGGAGTGGGAAACTCCTATTGTGACTGCTTTGAAACCTAACAGGGAGGTTAGGATTTGTGCAGATTATAAATGTATGATAAATAAGGCAATCCACCTAAATGCATACCCGGTGCCGGTTGTTAGCCACCTATTAGCCACGTTGCATGGGAGAAAGTTTTTCGCTAAATTGGATTTGGCGCAGGCATACCAACAGCTGACTGTAACTCCAGCTGCTGCCGCTGTGCAAACAATTGTAACCTACAAAGGGGCTTTTAAGGTCACGCGCCTACAGTTCGGCGTAAACTCGCCCCCTGGGATTTTCCAGTCCTTCGTGGAACGGTTGCTCTAAGGGCTCCCGGGGGTTCTCCCATATTTTGATGACGTGCGGTTAACAGGGGGGAGTGTGCCGGAACTGGCTAAGAGGTTGGACAAGGTTCTGTCGATTTTTGAAAAAGTGGGGTTGAGGTTAAAAAAGAGCAAGTGTGTGTTCCTATCGAGGGAGATGGAGTTCCTTGGGTTTAAAATAACCCCTGATGGAGTAAAGCCCTCCGAATCCAAGGTTGCAGCTATCCAAAATGCCCCTCGCCCCACCGCGAAACCGGAGTTACAGTCATTTCTTGGGCTCCTGAATTTCTATCATTCTTTCTTGCCAAGGAAGGCGTCATTTTCGGAGCCACTGCATAAGTTGCTTAAGAAGGATGTGGTTTGGTGGTGGGGAGACAGTCAGGAAAAGGCGTTTAAAGAATTAAAGCGGCTTCTATCCTCAGAAGCAGTCCTGACCCACGTTGACCCCAGAAAGCCCGTAGTTCTAGTCTGCGATGCCTCACCGGTAGGGGTGGGGGCGGTGCTGTGCCATGTGTTAGACAACGGGCGGGAAGCCCCAGTTGCGTTCTACTCTAGATCGCTTTCAAAGGCGGAGTGCAACTACACGCAAATGGACAGGGAGGCTCTCGCCATAGTTGTTGGTACAAAGAAGTTCCACGACTTCCTGTACAGTTGACCGTTCACCATTGTGACCGACCACAAACCCCTACTAGGCATTTTCACCACAGGCAAGCCCATGCCACAGATTCTGTCCCCCAGAATGCTCCGGTGGGCTATTTTTCTCAATGCATACCAGCACACGCTGGTCCACCGCCCGGGGAAAGACATTAGCCATGCAGATGCTCTTTCCAGGTCACCTCTGCCACAGTTAGGAGACTCTGAGTGCGAGGTGGAGCGAGATCATCAAGTGCTTCTGATCGAAGCCCTCGACTCACCCCCGATAGTTCCCGCAGACCTCGCCAAAGCCATGGCGAAGGACAAGACCCTTTCCCTAGTGAGCTCCAGGGTTCAGAAAGGGTGGCCAATGACTTCCCCCAGGGAGGAATTCACAGCTTATGTTATAAAAAGGGATGAGCTTTCCACAGAAAGGGGCTGCCTCCTATGGGGCCAGTGGGTGGTCATTCCCGAGTCACTAAGGTCGAGAGTGCTCAAGCTACTGCACGTCAGCCACCCCGGGATCGTACACTCTAAAGTGTTGGCCAGAAGCTACTTCTGGTGTCCCCAAATGGATGCTGACATAGAGCACATGGTCGGCAAGTGCGAGAATTGCCAAAGTTCTCGACCTGAGGAGTCCCGACTTCCCCATAGAGAATGGGACATGGCCCGAGGGCTGTGGTCTCGGATACATGTAGATTTTGCTGGTGTCTTCAGGGGAACCCTTTTCCTGCTAATAGTAGATGCGTACTCCAAGTGGTTGGAGGTGATTCCAATGTCCAGCACCGCGTCAGCCACAACCGTAAAGCAATTGTGCAGGGTGTTTAGTTGTTTCAGGATACCAGACGTGCTTGTGAGCGACAATGCCAGTACCTTCACGTCTGCGGAATTTCAGGCATTCATTGAGAAAAATGCCATCCAGCATATCACCTCTGCCCCTTTCCACCCTGCAACAAATGGCCAGGTAGAACACCAGGTGCGAACTACAAAAGAGGCATTGCGGCTCATATCCCCCAGGGACCTGAACCTGCAACTGTGCCAGTTCCTGCTGTGCTATAGCGTGACACCGCTCACGTCGGGGCTCTCGCCTGCAGAGCTCCTCATGCGCAGGAAACCTGTAACGCTTCTAACTAGGTTGGATCCCACAAGGGTGGAGGATAAAGGGAGGAACATAGAAATAGGGAATACTAAAAGTTTTGGAATAGGAGAGCCTGTTTATTGCAGAAATTACACGGCCGCAGGACTGGCCTGGGTCCCGAGAGTAGTCATTGAGCAAACAGGGCCAGTTTCATACTGTGTGGAGACCAGCACAGGTCTACTCTGGAGAAGGAATGCCTATCAACTCAGGCATAGGGTTACTGATGGGCAGGACACAGACATGCAGCCAAAGGAGTCAGCGTTAGGGTCCTCCCCCACCCACTCATCCCAAGGGGGAGACACAGGGTACCCTCCGGGTACAAATGCGGATTGGCGATCCCCACCTGGGGGGAGGGGTTGATACAAGCCCATATCCTTTGGACACCAGGGATACTTTGGAAGAGAGGAACAAGGTTGACGGGGAAGAAGAGTTTGATATTGATTTTCGGAACCGGGGGGTGGGTTTCAGAGTGGTCCCCCACCCGTCAGAGCGAAGAGCAGGGTTTTTCATTAGTCCCAGTAGCCCCAGATTTCTCGACATTAGAGTTCACCCCTACCCCACGTTTCCAGTCAAGGGCTCCCCAGTCAGGGCTGGTGCAAATGCGAAACCCCAGTTCCCTACGTTTTCAGTCAGGGGCTGCACAACCACGGCAAAACGCTAACAAGTCCATCCCTCCTAGTGCAGGGCAAGAACCAAGAGAGCAGAGAAGCGTGAGGGCCCCCGAGCCAAGCTCAGCAGCCGCACGCCCCACTTTGGTTGAGGGACTTTGTCCCATCCTAGGGGGGAGGGATGTTGTGTAAGGAATAGTATGGAATGTAACTGCTACATTATGCCTTTATGTTAAATGTAACCAGTTCTACAGGAAATGTAAACTTAAGCCATTTGTAAAGAACACATTGTATCACATTGTATTCAGCTGCTATTGGAATGCGAGCTGGCTACCAGAGATGGGAGCAGCGAGCATTCAACTCACATGGTACAAACTCCCCAATCATGCACAGCCGCAGGAAACATTCCCGCCATGGACACACCTGGACAAGAAGGGCGGGACTCCGGATGATGTCACGCCGACAGTAGCCAATAGGCTACCATGCACCCAGATTCAAATGTATAGTGACTGCATAAAAGGAGTTGTATTGCCACCATTACCTCATGTTTGAACTGTACTTCATGCAATGAAGATGTGTTAGCCAGAATATGGCTGCTTCTATCGTCTTGCTTCCCTGAACACCAAACCGGGGGAGATGGAATATCCCCAGTGTCCGGCGCTGGGCGGGCTTGTCCGCTGGTGGGGCCGGAGGCAGCATCCTGGAAGGCAAATGATGGGTGATGAAGGCTTCTTTCTCTTTGCAGTTTGGTGTGGAACATATGTGTATTCATGAGTGTGCTCCTATATACAGTATGTACAATTCAAAGCAACCTGTTATGAAACCAAAAAGCCCAATAAACTCTTCCCATTTTTTTTACAATTAAATTGACATGAATGTTTTTGACTGCTTTAAATTTTAAAGTCCTACTGAACCAGACCATACCTGTCAACCTTCCCGATTTGGCCGGGATTACCCCGTAAATTGATGTCGATTGACGTCATAACCCGGCCCCCGCTGCCAAACCCCCGTAATTTGGCAGCGGGGGAAACGCTTTCTGCACATGCGCGGAAGGGTTTTACCCCTTCCACGCATGCACGGAAGCGCTACATCGCTTGCGTAAGGTCTGCGCAAGCGGCGTAGCGCTTCCGTGCATGTGTGGAAGGGGTAAAACTTTTCCACGCATGCATGGAACGCGACCTGCGCACAAGCGATGTGCGTAGGTCCCATTTTTCCGGAGCCATGGGTTGACAGGTATGGACCAGACCAGACCAGAAGTTGCTCTGATCCAGCATAATGATTAACAAATTGTGTAAGGACTTTAGTAGTAGTAGTAGATCATATTTTTAGTCTTGACTCTGCATTCTTCAGACATAGCACCAGTCTGTGTTATCCCTGATTAGGTATTTTCACCATGACCCCATTCACTGACCTGAAAGTAAATCCAATTGAACTCAGTGAGACATACCTTTGAAGAGACATGCACAGAGATTTGTTTTAACATACCTAAGATCCCTTGGGAATATGATTCCTCCCTGTTAACCATATATATCAAACAATGTATAATGGTTTGCTAAAAACAGCACAAATGGTCCCAATGTGTTTTGAAAATTTGTGCAGGTGTCTAAAAGCAGAATAGATCTAAAAAGACTGAAAGCTGTACAGAAAATCCAAAACAAAACTGGCTCAACTTGTTTTCTGATTTGTTCAGGCTTTTCCATGTCTTGAAAGTGATAATTAAAATTATGGTGTGTGTTCTTTGTGTTAGAGGTATCCTATCTCACAAATTTTTGGTAAAAGGAGGAATGCGGGTGGCATGAATGAGGAAAAGTAGAAATGGAGAAAAAAAGTTTCTCAACTGCTGGCTGTAAGAGATTCCCAAAAGGGTTAGGCTTGCTCGAATGTTAACTTATGAACTAAAAAATGGGGTGAGGGAGACATTTTTGCTTTCTGGCTTTAGGAATAATTAGGGCAATCAGAATAATTAGGGGACTGGAACACCTTCCTTACCATCTGAGGCTGCAACAATTGGGCCTCTTCACTCTTGAACGACGGCGTCTAAGAGGTGACCTGATTGAAGTTTATAAAATCATGCACGGTGTGGACAAAGTAGATAAGGAAAAACTGTTTTCCCTATCACATAACATTAGAACTAGGGTACACATGAAACTGTTGGGTACTAGTTCTCAAATAAATAAGAGAAAGTACTTTTTCACCCAGAGGATCACTGGTCTATGGAACTCCCTGCCAGAAGAAGTGGTGACAGCTGTCAGTCTTGACAGCTTTAAGAAAGGATTAGACAAGTTCATGGAGGACAAGGACATCAATGGCTATAATTATGGATACCTAAGGACAACCTCCGGGTTGGAGAGATAGGCAGAATATCTCTCAATCCCATTTCCAGGGAATCCTAAGCAGGTGAAGGCATCTGCTTGGGAATACCCTGAAACAAATGGTGAACCACTGTGTGAGACAATGCTGGAATGGATGGGTTGTGGCCTATTCCAGCAAGGCTGTTCTTATGTAGGAGCAACCTGATAAGCATAGAAAATGTATACAAGTGAGTGAAACTATAACTGGAGGGGCAGTTTCAATGGCCTTAAATCCTAGTCTATCACTGTATCCACTAAACCACAGAAGATATCTCCCTACTTGTAAGTGGCATAAATGTGAGAGCCATATGTTGCCCATCACAAGTCTACAAGCAAAGAAAATATTTGTTTTTAAAAACCCAAAAACAAATCTGTTCTCCATACATTTATAAGGGCCAACAAAGTTGCTACAAACATACACAAGGTTGCAAGTTCTGAACAATACTTCGTCAAGTTAAGTTGTACAAAAGAGCAAGGGATGGTGGAAAAAAGCAGACAATTAAAATCACCATCATCATCATCATCATCATCATCATCATAAAATTGGGGCAGATATGGTCGCCATGCGGTCTACAATAAAAATTAATCTTAGAGCTTGCAGGATGAATAATTGCTGACTGAATGATACCTGCACAGTGGTAGGTATGCAGGTATCAATTTACAGCCTAGCAATGTTGTACTGGAGGAGGGGGGAACTGATGTTTAGTCTCCATCTCTGCAATGCAGAGATATGGCCATATTCTTGCCTAAGCACAGAATAGAATTATAGAAAAAATTAACAATCTTTATGTAAAAAATATATAGAAAATTTAAGATTAAATTTTAACTGCTGCACTCATTTAAAAAGTCAATTGAGGGGTTAACTATCCTGAGAAATAATGCAGGAAATGCTCTGGGGTTGTCTTATATTATTTTCTATTGACTATACGATATACAAGTCAATGCGAATCAGCCTCGCGTTTCTGTGTAGCCACCACCACCACCACCACCTGTACTTTTCTCTCCAGCCCTGGGGCTACTAATTGTAGTCATACTGAATGAATGTACATGATTTCTGTCAATAAGATTGCTTGAGCTGATTGATGCAGCTTCGTTGGGGAATAGATGGCCAGAAATTGGCTCTCTCAGCTTCCTGGTTCAAGATGAGGAGAGAGGAAGCAAAAGGGCACTCACAGAGATATCAGCTCCCTTCAACTAAGCACCCTTTGACTCCAAACCAACCAACCAGCCAGAGGGGCAGAACTCAGGATGAGGTAACAATGGAACATATCATTTCTAAATCTGCCTTTTGGTTTAGTCTAACTCCCTGTACTCCTAAACTGTTTTCCTTCTTTACTCTTGCCCATCTCTTGAAGGAGGTTGGAGAAAAGAGGGCCCTTTGCAAAAGAACTTTTAATAAAGCCTTTCTCTCTCCCCCTACTTTTGGTGCATGTGTTCCTATTTTCGGCAACAGCTACTTGCTAGGTATAAAGAGTAATGGCAATCTAAATTAGGTGTAACAAGGAACTAGTTATTTCTAAACATTCCTTTTTAAGGGCATTTTAGAAGCATTTTGACAGGAATTCTGCAGGTTCTGTGTTATTTACATATCAGTCTTAAGTGGAGTTCTGCTTCTTTGGTTTTATTTCTTGTGTTTTATACATACTGTATGGTTTCCCCATGCCCCATGGGGCATGGAACGGCCCGCCAGAGGCCACCGCAGTGAGAGACGCTCCCAGCCCGTGGGCTCTGCGGCCACCAAATTAAGGGGGTGGATAAATTATAGGGTTTGATTCACCCAATTCCTTTGACCTGACCAACGGATCTGCTGAAAGAGCGAATATCTAACCCGGTTACCCATTAGAGTAAATCACTCACCTCCAGGTCTCAGTGTAATCTCTGGCGCAAATAGAAGCCATGTTTGTCCCTGCCTAATCCCCAAGACAATGAGGCTCCTAAGTCCATGTTTACCCCAGTTAATTAACTTCCCCAAAGAGGTTCCCAATTAACTTGAGTGCTCAGGTGATGTCATTCCTGTCAGCTGACAGTCTTGCCAGCGTTGTGCTTTTCCTTCTATATATGTTGCAGCCTTTTCTCAATAAACTACTGGTCTTCTCTCCATCTTGCCTCGTGTCGTTCCTTTGACCAGTCTCCTCTGGGATCCTAAGGGCCTCCTCACGGCCCCAATTCCTACATCTGGTGACCCCGAGACGTGATCTACTCGAGAGTAAGTGACCCCCGAGCGGTCTACTCGTGAGTAAGCGATCAGCACAGCCAGGTTCTGCGCCAGAACCTTGTCCCATCATCCTGGAGGACAGCACAGCACTCCGGCCGGCAGCCAGCCGATCGGAGGAGTGGCCTGTGGCGAGGCATTCCAGAGAGACATTCCTACAGCTTGCTCCCAGCTTTCGAGGAGGTTTGCCATAGAGGGAAACGTGTTCCGCTCAGGGCAAGCTGTGAGCCCCTGACATCGCAGAGGCCGTTAGAAGGGCCCGTGGCAGAAGGTCCACGCTCCGAGGGCTACCCCAGACACTCGTCGCCCGAACCTGTTGCCTGCAAAGACGCGTCGAACTTCGTCCCGAGAAGGAGACTTCGGAGGACCATCGCAGGTAATATGGGGACTTGTTCTCCTCGACCAAGTCCGTCCGCTAGCCAAAGAACTCGGGAGCAAGAGTTCATAATCCTGGCCAGGGTTTTTCAGTTACGATTTCACAGCAGGGAGCTAGCGAGACTTCTGGCGTACCTCAGGGAACACTGCCTACTTTACCCAGAAGTAGGTACGTTAACCCTGAAGCTCTGGGATCAGATAGGAGACTGCATTCAGCAACCCCCGAAAGCTCCAGAGGGCATAATTCGCACATGGAGCAAATGTAGGAAGCGCTCAGTAGAGGATGACCCAGTCCGGATAGAGACCCAGAAAACCCCAGCGCAGTCAGAACCATCAGCCCCAAGAAGTCTCTATTCGTTATTTCAGCTTCAGCAGGGCAGTGTAGGGAGCATTCCCTCAGTGGCAGCTGCAGACGTCACTGAAGGAATTCATGGCATGAGAGGCCCTGGCGCTTCTCTGACAGTTAAAGGTTCCCTGCAAAGAAAGAACTCCATTCAGCGCATGGGTGAGGAAGATCCATTCACGGGGAAATTGCCAGTGGCACAATTAGCTAGCGCCCAACTGCTGTGCTCAGCCCATCTGAAGGCAGACACACGTTCAGGCAGGGCTGCTCAGCGCCCACTGCTCACGGAAACCTGCACGGCCCCTGGCCACACAGGGCTCCAGAGCAGACCCATTTCCACACTCAGGCGCAGAGCAGTGCCAAAACCCGAAGGCGCCTGCTTCCAGTGTGGAAAAGTGAGACACCTTAGAAGAAAAAGCCAACCTAGACCAGGCAGATCTTCAAAAGATTGTCTTCATGCCAAATGGCCACCCTGGCACGCGTTTGGCCCAGGCTAGAAAGGAGGCAGCCATCGCCCTGGCTATGCCAGAAGAACCATCCCAGCAATAGTACCCCGAGTTCCCCCAGGGCACAGGCAGAACCTACTTGTCTCACCTTGGGAGTGGCCCAGAGAAACTTGCCCCTAAGTAGAAGCACCCAGGTGGCTGTAAACAGCCATCTGTGCATAAATCATTTCCTCATGTGTAGTATTGAACACTGCAGATCAGGGGAGGAATGTGCGAATGCGTAAATAGATGTGTGTATGCGTGGTGCACCACTGAATGTATGACTGCAAGAACTGTGTGTGATTGCAAAAGCCTTGTCTCTATGACCACAGTATGACTGAAAAAGTGTTCCTTGTGTGTAACTGCGTGGTAATGTCACTGTGAAATATGTGTTAAAACAGTTTGCACTCTGTTCATGGGCAGGAGCTATTTAAACTTTGAGGAAGCATGATGAGCGAAACCCTTTGCCTTGCCTGCTTAGCAGTTTGGGCAGGAGAGGGGGGGGGAATCCTAACCTACAATAGGCCTTCTTCCCTTGAGACTTTTTCTTTGTCAAAGGATTAAGCCTCTCTTGGAAACCGGTTTTGCAATCAGGAAAACAGATTTTTCTTTTCAGAAGCGCGATCTGAAAACAAAAAATCACTTCTATGAGTTTTCCTCACTGTATCATAAGCTATGGGGCCCCTCCCTACGTCTGCGTTCCTCAAACCCCATCTCTGTGTTTTAAGGTTTTTTTGAATGTCTCTTAGCGTCTTGGAATCTCACTAGGAGTGAGAGAATTGCCTTGTCTTCATGTGTGTATTGTGTTATCATCTTGTAACCTCGGTTCTCAACCTTTTAAGTCAGGGGCCAAATTCCGGGGCCTCAGGCAGCTCTGGGGGTCCGGACAGTCATCCTGCCCTTCCTTCACCACACAGCCCTTCTTGGCTTGGCGGGGGGGAGTGGCAGAGCAACATGGGCCACATCTGGCCCACTCGCCCACATCTGGCCGCAGGTTGAGAACCGTTCTAACTCTCCTTCATTCTCTGGTATTTTGATTGTAATCAGTAACTCACTCATTGTACCCCTTTCACAGGAAAAAGCACGCAAACATTTTTGCGCTCTGTATCTTCAGAAAATGCTTACCTTTTTACAGGAACAAAATTCCTCTCCAGGCCTTAATTGTAACCAATTCATTTCTTCCTACAGCCTTAACTTGCTTCCTTTCACAGGCTCAGAGTTAATTACTGATAGGGATTTTCTTGACAGGAGGACCTGGTTGCCATGGTTACCTGACCTTATCTGATTTCGTTATGATAAGAGTTGTTGCATTCTCATTGTGCTAACTTCTGACTTGTCTTTCCTCCTTTTCTCCTTTCGCCAGTGGAACTCCCTGCTGGAAATGCTTAACCTGTGTGTCTTTTCATTTTTTGTGTATTATTTCCTTACAGCTGGCACGTCATAGTCGGTTTGTCTTTAATAAGTCTTAGGTCATTTTAAGCATGGCACCTGGCCCACAGCACCCTCTCTGGTGAGCAGACACATTTCGCAAACTCCAGAGCACAGAGGAAGGATTAGCCCCTGAGCTCCTGAGAATGTGCAGAGTGCCACTCATTAGTCAGGACAGCCTAGGACCATTTTAAGAGTGCAGTCAGGTCACACCCCCAATCGGATACAGGCATTTTTAGGCCACCCCTTCCCTTTTTGCCGCTAGTCTAAGCACAGGCAAAAGGCTAAGCCAGCATCTGGCACCCTTCTCACAGTAGCACCAAAATCGCTCCAGTGAAAGTGTGCACGCACACCATGAATGGAGGTGCGCAGGGGGGCCTTCATGAGAAATTTACCCACGGGAAGCCTAGCGCTTCATGCGCCAAGGTTTGCCATAAGACCCCAGACTCGTCTCGCTTCAAACGCAGACAGTCACCTTGTGTGAATTCATGTCACTGGTTCCTCTTCAGGGGGCTAGGACAGCTTTCACTTATGGGGGTCGCACATATTAGGTTCTTACTTGGCAGGAGGACCAAGCTTGGCGCACGCTCCTGACTCTTCCGCAAGCGGGCAGAGCTGGCAGCCGTGCACCTCGCTTTGCGCACCTTTGCCAAAGAACGCTCCAACATAATTGCTGACAGCCAGTTTCCCAGGAATTTGCTTCACAGTCTACTGGGAGCACACATCACTCCCGTGATAGACAAAAATCTGCTAAGTTTGTTCCTCACAACTCCAATTCAGAGTCATGCATTCCCTCTTCAGAATGCCAAGGCGCTCGCCAGACAGTTCAATCTGCCACCTTCTCAAGCCCAAGGCATAGTTCGCTCTTGCCAGCGTCGTGCAGGGGCACCGGGGGGGCCCCCGTGGGGGGTCAACCCACAAGGGACAGAGGCCATTCAGGTGTGGCAAATGGACGTCACACATCCCCACATTTTGGCAGATGGCCGCACATGGACGTTTGCATTAAAACCTTCCCACAGTTTGTTTGGGTAACAGCACAGAAGGGAGTAACGGCTCCCCATGTGGAGCAGCATCTCCTTTCCCACGGCCAAGGGCGAACGTCGGCACACGACGTCCGTTGACGCCCCAGCTTATAGCTCCAGGCAGCTGGCCACCTTCAGGGCCACCTGGGATATTAAGCTCACTTTTGGCGTTCCTCACAATCCGCAGGAGCAAGCGATTGTGGAACGGGTCTATCGGACGCTTAAGTCCTACGTTGACAAACAAACAGAAAGGGGGGGAAACCACGTCCCATAGTTGCACAGCAATTGCTATCCTATAAGTGCAAAAACTAACTAACTCTTTCAGAATTTTTATCTCCCAAACAAGTCTCTTCCCCATGCAGGTCCCAGAGGCCAGAATCAGACCCGGATGATTGCCAAGAGCAGCACCAGTCACTGTCCTGGAATGTCATCAGCTGTCCGTCTTCCTTTATGACTTACATCTCCAAAGACATTTTTCTATGAACATTTTGCACACTCAGTGCCACTTCTAAGGACTTTTCCAAACTCAAGTTGCACATGAAGCCCCACCAAGAAGGGAAGCCTCAAGAAGCTGCTGAATGTCTTCCATTGCTATTATTATCTGTAGTTGCTATTATTTATACATGCCTTGTACAATGCTCCAGTTGGGATTTGCAAGGGACACTTGAATTTCTGCATATTGTTAATAACGGCCAGCTTCCACCAAAGGAAGCCAGACCGGCCCATGTCTTGCATCGGCCCATTGCTTGGAAAGATTGAGTACCCGGTAGCTGGTACTCCCCAGTTAGTTTCACACCTCCCCATAGGTGTTAGAAAAGACAATTGCACAATGCCAGAAGCTGCGGAGATAGCTTAGAATCTCCCCAGGTCACAGTAAGAGATCAATGACACATCTCATTATCTTGCCTTGCTACAGAAAGCAGTCTGAATTCAGACCCACAATTCTGAAAAACCAGGCTGTGGTCAGTATATTCAGCATGTCAGGCTTAGCCATAGGCAACGCTCGGAGAATTATACCTCCTCAGCAATAGCGCTGCTCAGCCAGGAGCAGACAGAGCTTCACCATGCCATACTGGATAATCAAAGCAGCTATAGATTATCCCCTGTGGTCACATCCTTTGGGCTGCAAGTCTGTCCATGGCATGTGTTTCTTTAACCTCGCAGGCAATACCCACAAGATACAGAGCCAGCTCACGGACCTCCACACCCCAGTTAGGGACATCAAGGAGGATTATTCATGGGGGTGGCAGGACTCCCTATGGTCGTGGTTCCCATGGGGATGGATTCAGACGACACTCAAAGTGATTGTGGGGGTGGTAATACTGGGCACAACAGTGTGTTGCTTCATGCAATGTATTCCCTCACTGCTATCGAGATGTCCCCCATGGAAGGAACCCCGAAGCGTCATTCCCGCTCATTAGCTGGTACTCCTCTAACGCAGAGCCGCCGGTCAGGCTCTTAAATAAAACAGAAAGGGGAAATATGGTTTCCCCATGCCCCATGGGGCATGGAACGGCCCGCCAGAGGCCACCGCGGTGAGAGACGCTCCCAGCCCGTGGGCTCTGCGGCCACCAAATTAAGGGGGGTGGATAAATTATAGGGTTTGATTCACCCAATTCCTTTGACCTGACCAACGGATCTGCTGAAAGAGCGAATATCTAACCCGGTTACCCATTAGAGTAAATCACTCACCTCCAGGTCTCAGTGTAATCTCTGGCGCAAATAGAAGCCATGTTTGTCCCTGCCTAATCCCCAAGACAATGAGGCTCCTAAATCCATGTTTACCCCAGTTAATTAACTTCCCCAAAGAGGTTCCCAATTAACTTGAGTGCTCAGGTGATGTCATTCCTGTCAGCTGACAGTCTTGCCAGCGTTGTGCTTTTCCTTCTATATATGTTGCAGCCTTTTCTCAATAAACTACTGGTCTTCTCTCCATCTTGCCTCGTGTCGTTCCTTTGACCAGTCTCCTCTGGGATCCTAAGGGCCTCCTCACGGCCCCAATTCCTACAATACTGTATTTCCAGAGTGCGACATCAGACAAGTCTATATTATGGCAATACAAACCTGTTAAACATGCGACATATCAAACCACTAGCATGATTAGAACTACAATTCTATCCCTAGTTCTGGCCCATCTCCATTGACTACTCATTGCATTCTGTGTTAGCTTCAAGGTCTTAATGCTTGCATGTAAAGCCCTACATGGTTTGCTACATTGTTACCTGGTGCAGCAGAAACCTTACCAATTGCTGATCCAGTTGGGGATGGGAGAGGGACAGAGACAAGAGAGAATTGTGCATTCCTTTCCCCTTTCCTTCAACACTCTTCCTGCCAAAGCCAATCCAAGTGAAAGGACAAGCAAATGTCTTGACTAGAGAGGACTTCTGTAATTGCCAGGGGTATTTCTGCTGTACACAGCCATGGCAAACGTACCTGAAGATGTCACTGTAAATGTCACCCTAGGGCACATTCTCAAGAGATATAGAGCAGTGGTGGTGAATCTATGGCATGCGTGCCAGAGGGGGCACTCAGAGCCCTCTCCCTGCATACATAAGCCATTACCCCAGCACAGAGTTCGTCCTGTCCCTCTGCCCAGCAACCCAATGGTAGCGCTTCCTCCCACCCCCAGCACAGAGTTCACCCTGCCCCCTGCAGCATGGACAGCAGCCTGTTGAGTTTGGGCACTTAGTCTCTAAAAGGTTCACCATCACTGATATAGAGGCTCACACAACACAGGAAACAGCAACAGATAAGTGCAATTACAATTACTGTAAAAATATAAAGGACTGCATGCTCATGGAAAAACATTTGTCTGGTTTGCAATTACAGAAGAACCTTGGATAAAGTCCAAACTCCATTCCACAAGTTTGGACTTTATCCAATTTTGGACTTTATTCGAATCAAATGGGCGATGCATCGGATAACGTCCAAAAATGGACTTTATCTGAGGTTCCTATTCAAATACCTCGGATAACATCCATTTTTAAAGCAGTTTTGGACTTTATGTGAAGCATCACATGTGTATGAAAACCGCAACTCTATCCAAATTGGACATTATCTGAATCAGACTTTATCCGAGGTACCACTGTAACTGTATATCATGTAGTCACAGCAAAATAGATCATAAGAACATAAGAGCAGCCTTGCTGGAACAGGCCACAGCCCATCCAGTCCAGCATTCTGTCTCACACAGTGGCTCACCATTTGCTTCAGGGTATTCCCAAGCAGATGCCTTCACCTGCTTAGGATTCCCTGGAAATGGCATTGAGAGATATCCTGCCTATCTCTCCAACCCGGAGGTTGTCCTTAAGTATCCATAATTATAGCCATTGATACCCTTGTCCTCCATGAACTTGTCTAATCCTTTCTTAAAGCTGTCAAGACTGACAGCTGTCACCACTTCTTCTGGCAGGGAGTTCCATAGACCAGTAATCCTCTGGGTGAAAAAGTACTTTCTCTTATTTGTTTGAGAACTAGTACCCAAAAGTTTCATGGAGTGTCCGCTAGTTCTAATGTTATGAGATAGGGAAAACAGTTTTTCCTTATCTACTTTGTCCACACCGTGCATGATTTTATAAACTTCAATCAGGTCACCTCTTAGACGTCGTCGTTCAAGAGTGAAGAGGCCCAACCGTTGCAGCCTCAGATGGTAAGGAAGGTGTTCCAGTCCCCTAATCATTCTGGTTGCCCTCCTCTGCACTTTTTCCAGCTCCATAATATCCTTCTGGTGCTATGGCGACCAGAACTGTACACAGTATTCCAGATGGGGCCTCACCATAGATTTATAAAGAGGCAAAATGACACTTGCTGACTTATTTTCTATACCCTTCCTAAGGATCCCTAGCATTGAGTTTGCTTTTTTCACTGCTGAGGCACACTGGGTTGACACCTTCATTGAGTTGCCCACCAGGACACCAAGGTCCCTTTCCTGGTTTGTCGCAGAGAGTTCAGACCCCATCAGTTTATAAATGTAATTGGGTTTTTTTGCCCCAACATGCATCACTCTGCACTTACAAATGTTGAAGCTCATTTGCCACTGTTTTGCCCACTCCCCCAGTGTCAAGAGATCCCTCTGGAGCTCCTCACAATCTCTCACAGTTTTCACTACCCTGTATAATTTAGTGTCGTCAGCAAATTTGGCTACCTTGCTTTTTACTCCTACCTCTAGATCATTTATGAAGAGGTTGAAAAGCAGGGGTCCCAGTACTGAACCTTGGGGGACCCCACTCTTTACTTCCCTCCACTTGGAGAAGTGTCCATTTAGTGCTACCCTCTGTTTCCTGTCCCTTAGCCAGTTGCTGATCCAGGACAAGACCTGTCCCTTTATTCCATGACTGGTAACTTTATTCAAGAGCCTTTGGTGTGGGACCTTGTCAAAAGCCTTCTGAAAGTCCAGATAAACAATGTCAACTGGATCCCCCTTATCCACATGCTTGTTGACACTCTCAAAAAATTCCAACAGATTAGTGAAGCATGATTTGCCCTTGTAAAAGCCATGTTGGCTCTCCTTTAGCAGTGCCTTCTCTTCTATGTGCCTATTAATTCTATCTTTTAGGATGTTTTCCATCACTTTACCTGGGACACATGTCAAACTGACAGGTCGGTAATTTCCTGGATCACCCCTGGATCCTTTTTTGAAAATTGGTGTTACATTCGCTACCTTCCAGTCATCAGGCACAAAGCCTGATTTGAGGGAAAGATTATATATTTTGGCTAGGAGATCAGCAATTTCATCTTTAAGTTCCCTGAGAACTCGTGGATGGATGCCATCTGGTCCTGGTGATTTGTTAGTGTTTAGTTTAACAAGACATGCAAGGACCTCCTCCCTGGTTATTTCTATCTGGCTTAATTCTTCGGTTTCCCTCCCTACGAAGATAGGCTCTGTTTTGGGCATGTGGTCTCTGTCTTCTTCAGTGAATACTGAAGCAAAGAATTCATTGAGTCTCTCTGCAATCTCTGTTTCCTCTTTAATAACCCCTTGCCTTCCATTGTCATCTAATGGTCCAATGGCCTTTCTAGTTGGGTTCTTACTTCTAATGTACTTAAATAAGTCTTTGTTATTTCTCTGAGTATTTTTAGCTATACGCTCCTCAAAGTCTTGCTTTGCTTTCCTGATTGTTGCCTTGCATTTGTTCTGCCAGAATTTATTTTTCTGCCTGCTGTCCTCATTCGGACAAGCCTTCCATCTTCTAAATGAGCTTTTCTTGCTCTTGATCACTTCCCGAACAGCTCCTGTAAGCCACATTGGAGTCCTCTTGGACCTGGCAGTGCCCTTTTTCCTTTTGGGTATGATGATCAAACATCATCATCCCAACAAGGGGACAAAATGGGGGATAAATCATAATGTAGTCACACCCTAATACTGCTGCAGAAAATAGGTGCCAACCTTTATCCCTTCCTGTATTTTCCTCCACTACCTCTGTTGTTTCTTCCATGTTCTTTTAAAAGGTATGACACTGTTCTTCTCAAAGTGCAACAAAAAATGAAAGAATAATCTCTGTCATTTTAGAGCTGTGGCCATTCCTCAATAATTAATTCAAGTTATAATACAACTTTTTCAGAGAGTTAAGAATGTAGCTGGAGAGAACTATGTACCCAAATCTTGCAGATTAAGAAGGGTGTGAGTAAGAACATTTTCAGTTGGCTTAAGGGAGAAAGGAACAAGAGGGAACTTGTTAGCAAACAAGGAAGAAAGAAAACATGCGCACAATGCTTTTATTTATTATACAAATAAATAAAAAGTAAAAAAGAAATAAAGTATTTGTGGTGATATTCTGAAGGAAAGAAAAAGGGTAAGCATTTTTTAAGCTGTCATCTTTACACTTTCTACTATTTACCTGTGTTTGAAAAATTGATGCTTAGATATTAACATACCGTACCAATTTCTGCTTGAACTAGAGGAACTCCAAAGACACCCATCTCTACTTTAAAACTTCTTCCTGTGCTTTCTTTAGATTTATTTAGCCTTGCATTCCCAGGAAGATCAAAAGAGCATTGCCACAGTCCATAGGGGTCTTTTAAAAGAAGTGGGTCAGAAAGTAGGTGCAACCTTTTCTTTCCCCACGCATACAGTACGTATGTTTACTCAGGAGTAAAGTTGTGCAGAGGTGAATGTGGTTTACTCCCAGGGAAGTGTAGCTGCGCAGCTTTAGACTCTGCCAACACAAACGATACCCTTTCTTTCATCATGGAACGTGGGTAGATTGAGTTCTGTGGATTCTTATGCTTATACATGTTAAAGGTGGAACTAAAGGTGAGGGAAGCCAGCCACAGTTATAGCTTGGCCAGCACATACAGAAACGTTCTTTTGTATTCTGAGGAGTAGTTTAGGATTGATGATTGCTTCATAATATACATTAGCAAATAGATAGCTACTTTAAAAAGAGCCCCGTGGTGGCATAATGGTGAAACTGCTATACTGCAGCCAGAATGTTATAAGTTCGATCCTGATGGGGGTCAAGGTTGACTAAGTCTTCCATCCTTCCAAGGTTGGTAAAAGTGAATACCCAGCATGTGTGTGGCAAAATGCTAAATAACTTGTGAACCACCCAGAAAGTGCACTAAATACTATAGGGCAGTATACAGTACTTCAATTCTGCACTGTGAGTCCTGGAAGACGAGCCAGCATGTGTGGCCCTTTGGCAAGCTGCACAGTCCCAGGTCATCCCTGAAGAAGGGAAAGGTAAATAACTTCTGAATACTCTCTACCTAGAAAATTGTGAAGAGGGTCACCATAAGTCAGAAGTGACCTGCCAGTACATACTTATTATTAAATCACAGTGTAAAACATTGTTGTCATTTAGGCTGAAAGTTACAATTGGTAGAAGTGACCTTTACAAATGCTCATTGTCACCTTCTGATTATATAGAACCGTGTACTTATTAAAAGCTCTTGTCCTCCTGAATGTCTTTTGATCTAATTTCTAGAATGAAAGATTTATTTATTCTTTGAGAATAATGTGGCTCAAGTGGTTAAGATGCTGACTGGGAGGTGGAAGGTCAACAGTTCAAAACCCGAGTACTGCATGACAGAATGAGCGCCCATCACTGTCCCAGCTTCCTGCCAACCTAGCAGTTGGAAAGCAAGAAACTGCAAGTAGAACAGACTATTAAGGAGAAGGATCAAAACTTAAAGTCTTTCACGGATACTCTCAAACAATTCAAGAACAAGAAATTTGACCGTGATGCAAGGGACTACTCTCAATCTAAGGTATACAGGTGGCTATTTCAGTCAGACACTCAAAAGAAACAAGTGTCATGGAGACAACCCATATTTGAATCGGATTTTGATACTACGGACGGTGAAGGAATTGTGTCCTCAGGAGAAGAGCAAGCAACATGGACATATCACTTCAGGAATCCCCGGGACTGCCAGCAGCCTATATCTTTCAACCCCAAGTCAGAGGGTCTTGTGGGAAGGATATGAAACTCAGAATCAACTTTGGGAACTATTGCCTTGCTTGGCAATGTATATCCTTAACTCTTACTGACATCTTGTGGTCATCTTTGACAAAATAAAAGAGAATCCAAGCTGATGAATTTGTTATTGTAACGATGGGAGAGAGAACATTAGGTAAAGGTAAAGGTTTCCCTTGCTCGAAAGCCAGTCGTATCCGACTCTAGGGTGCAGTGCTCATCTCTGTTTCTAAGCCGAAGAGCCAGCGCTGTCTGCTTCTGCAAATGTTTCCGTGGTCATGTGGCAGGCATGACTAGACACCAAAAGCATGCTTCCTCTTTTAGGGTGCACAAGGTAATGTGTTGAAGCAACTTGAGTATGTCAGTGAAGTTGAGAGCAATGCCATCAGGAGGCCAGATTCCATTAAGAGCCTGGACTCCTGGCAGGGTCACCCAAGGCTAAATGGTCACAAGCAGAGACACCAGACTAAACAGGGCACCCACCCTCTTGTGCTCCTACTAGCGAGAGAGAGAGAGAGAGAGAGAGAGAGAGAGAGATGGCTCTTTGGCTGTAAAAAAAGATGAACACTGAAACCTAGAGTCGGACACAACTGGCTTTCGAGCAAGGGTGATCTTTACCTTTACCTAGTCTAGTGTCACTGGGACTTCCACTCCCACCTGGCAAAGCCAACAGAGCCAATACTGGGAGTTTATGGGAACTTCAGCTCATACCTCTCTCACTCAAAATCATTGAGATAATATCAAATTGCAACATAGAACTTTATTTTGGAACATATTCATAACTATCAGCCTCTCAAAGGCAGATATTGGATAGGGGATCGGTGCATCCCCGTCCTCAGCCAATTTTAGATCCTTCCTGCATTTTATATATATATAAAATATAGTACATATAACAATAATAATATGTACTATATATATGTACTATATATATATATATATATATATATATATATATATATATATATATATATATATATATATATATATATATATATATATATATATATATATATATATATATATATATAGTGTATTTTAAATGATTATTATTTAGAGAAATGTATTGCATATGGTCTAGTGAAAGGAGCAAAACTGGGACATGAACATGCAACCTTTTGGAAAGAGGGAGACAATTATATGAAATAAATGTTATATGGTGGTGGGTGCACATGTTAGGCTATATGATTCCCCACCCCACCCCCACCCCAGGGCCATAGCCAGGATTCTAGGTGTGGGTGGGTGAATATTTTTTTCAGAATGGGCAACAAGAGAGAGAGAGAGAGAGAGTGAGTGAGCGTGTGTGTGTGTGTGAGAGAGAGAAGCAACCAGGAGTTTGAGGGTGGGCAAACTGCTAATTCAGGGTGGGCAATGCCAACCCTAGCCACCCCCTGGCTACAGCCCTGTTTTTCCCCTCTTGTTGTTATTGTCAGGTGTAATATCAAACTGACCTGAACTACATATACCACAATGCCTTGCCGCTGTAACCCTATTCCTTTGAACCTTATGCCTCTGACCTCATCCGACCCTATTAAAGGACCACCTCAACTTCATACCCTTCCCTTCCATCTTTGACCCTTGATACAGCCACTGACCGCCATGCGGCCAGTGAGAATAAAAGACTTTAATTATAATATACTGTCTCTGGAGTTATTGGGCCGAGCCATCTGAAACACTCTTACAAAATGGTAGCAGAGGATGGTTCGCCCACAAACAACTCCAAAATTAAAACAAATGACCAAAAGAAGAACCCGGCTGAACAAAGGAGGGTCCAGAACACGAGCCAGACCAACTGGACCCGATACTCCGGAACAGGCAATCGCACGACCCCAAACGGTAATGGAAGAGGACAACCCGAACCGGACCATCATGGAGATGGACCCAGATGGCCAAACGAAGGCCGAAACCGGAGGGGCACCCACCGAAAGGGACGTCCAAGACGAAAGCCTGACAACCAAAATCCACAGGGCGATAGCCGGGAGAGGAATGATCCCCACGGCAGAGCTACTGGCCTTGATGAACACCGGAGATGAATCCCACACCAACGGCACGGTAAGCTCTACCCCGAGATCAAATCTAGCCGAGATAGCCGACCAATTACAAGCGGCGGCACTAGATTCGAACACACCGGCGGGAAGGCCCACCGGAACAACAATACCCACAGATAACCCGCGCGCCCCAACCACGCGAAGAAAAGAAAAGGCCCTGGGACCCTGGAGGGTGGACACACAGACCCTAGAAATGCGGGACATGCCGATCCTCAGCCCCCAGGGACTAGAAGAGGAGCAGGGACCCCCAAGCAGGCACCACGCCCCCAAGAGAGGCGCTGCTGACAACCGGGCCGAACTCCTCACATGGGCAGAGGCCCCCTTCGCAATCAAAGGCCGAAGGGGACACGACCTCCCCTCGGAGGAAAGCCACCGCAAATCCTTCCCAGCTAGAAACCAAAGGGGACGCAGCCCCCCCTCAGAAACACGCTACCGCGAACGGGAGGGGCGCGAGACCCGCAAGGCACGCATCCACGCGGGAAGACCGGAAGCACACGCAAAGCAGAACAAAGAAAGTGAGGCCTACCACGACTCGCTGTCTGCCCGAACCAAGCGCAGGGAATGTCCAGAGAAGGAAGCTGAACTCCACATGGAGCTACGACGACCCGAACCCCCATCAGTCCAGCAAAGATGGCGGCCTCCACGCGACAGCTCCACAGGGCCCTCCGATGAGGAAAGCAGCTCCAGCGACGAAAGCGACTTCTCACCAGCGCTCCAACCTGAAGCAGCAGGACCTCTGAGACAGAGATCCGCTCACCTCGGCAGCCAGCAAACAATGAGATTCACGCAGGCGCAAGAGGAGCAGGAGAACTCCCTCTCTGGCAAAGAAGAGGAACTGCAGGTCAACTCAGGTCGCTCCATGCACAGAGGACCAGCAAACCCCCTCTACAGGCGACCAGAAAAACTGAAAAAGGGACATCCAATAGCAAATATATGTGTACCCATCCCCCACTGCCAATATAAAGACAGTCCAGGGCACCAGGCCAGATCCAGCAAAGGAAGCAATGCCGGCCAGCCCAGCCAACTACCTCACAACTTCCCAATCCTTCACATGACTGGGGAGAACCTGATGGACTGGGCACAACAATTCCAGGTAATTCTGATGAGGGAGGGGGCGCTGTACCTGATCCAGGACCCACCAAGAAAGCCATGGACCCTAAAGGTGGACAGGCTACACCACAGAGTGTTCTGTTTGCTTTTAAGCTCTATTGACACTTCAATGTATGGGAGTATCCCTGATGGGCTAACTGTGCATGAAGTTTGGGGAATATTGTATGAAATGTTTTATTGCAATGAAAGGACTACGACCTGCTTGCTATTGAGAGAGTTGTATGCATACAAAATGAAAGAGGGCTCAACTATGAGCGAGCACCTGATGAAACTAAACAGCATGAGATCCGACCTCATAAGAAGGGGGGAGATCGTGACAGATCAGCACCAGATTAGCATTATATACAACTCCCTCGATTCAAACTGGGACTACTTCCTGACTCAGCTAGATAATTTGGGACTTGAAAGGCCGTTGAGGCAGCGAGACTTTGCCGCCGCCTCCGGCCCTCCTGGCTGGGTGGAGGGACCCCGGCAGCGCCGAACGCCGAGACCACCGCCGGCTTTCCTGGGACCCGCCACGCCTCCAGCTGCCTCCGGCCAGGACTTGGAAGGCCGTTGAGGCAGCGAGACTCTGCTGCCATTTCTTCTTTCTTTTGTATTTCTTTTGTATTGTATTATTGAGTTATTATTTGCTATTGTATTTTTGCTATATTGTATTTGTATTGTATTTTGTTTGATGTGTTGTGAGCCGCCCTGAGTCGGCATGTGCTGAGAAGGGCGGCATATAAATCAAATCAATCAATCAATCAATCAAGTAACAATGCCACATTGGGGTACATCACTAAGAAACTCATAGCTGAGGATAATCTTAGGAGAAGTAGTGCCACCATACGCAGAGAGGACAGGCCGCGCAAAAGAGTCAGTTTCCCTGAGCAGGGGAGCCCTAGTTACGAGTGTCACACATGTGGACCAAGGAAACACAAACCCACGCGCGATCTAACACGCCATGAGGACACTCCAAGACCCAGACGTGAGTCACAGGACGAATACCCACGCAGACACAAGGGCGACAACGACAGGGGGGACAGACGACGAAGGTCACCTAGCCCAAAGAGAGAGCTTAAGCCACAGAAGGGGCAAGATAGACACAAACCAGACTCAGTGAACGTGGTCAAGCACAGTGAAGGGACCAGCAGCCACAAGGCAGACAGGTCTTCAAATGCACACCTACAGTGGTGGCTGATCGACTCCGGGGCAACCACCCACACATCATGCCACAAGGAAATATTCAACTCATTTGAAGAAGATTCCTTCAGAATCAAAGTCGCCAACCAGGAACATGCAAGAGTAACAGGCAGGGGCGACGTACTCATCCCTGGAATTGGTCAGGTCAAAGGCGTCCTTTACTCTCCTGAAATTCCTTATAATGTCCTGGCCACCACCAAGCTCACAGAAGACCCCAGCCTCAGGATAGTCTTCGAGAACAAGAAGGTGTCCATCGAAAGAAGGGGAAAGCAGGTTGGAAGAGTGGAGCTCATAGGCGGCCTACCGTACCTCATTGCCAAGGAAGCCGAGGATGTACAGGCCACGATAGGCCTAATCGACGGCACTGACGATGAAGAGATGCAGGACTGCACCGCAGACGACCCCAGGGAACCCGAACATGAAGACCCAGAAAGAAAAAACAATGATCACAACAGCCCCACAAGAAATGAAGGGGTTGGCAGCGCAAAGCATAGAACACTGAGGGTATCCATTGGGAAACAAATACATGATGAGTGTGCGCATCTGTTGCACAGAAAATTGGGACACATAGGTTTTCCGACTGTCAAGAAGATGCTAGGATGTTCAGAATGACTAAGGATCAAGGATTGTGAGAACTACCTGGAGTGCTCCGTGTGCAAAAGCTCCAAGGCGAAAACCGAGGCACGACCGAAGACATCCTCCAGGAAGTCAAGCCACCCCTTCGAATTGGTCCACCTCGACCTGGTGGGGCCACTCGAGAGATCTTTGGGCCAGAAGAGATTCTTCTTGATGATAGTAGATGACTACAGCCGATACGGTTTCGTATACACACTCAAAAGCAAGGACGAGACCTTCAGCAAGTTCAAAGAGTTCTACCAAAGGGTGCAAACCCAGAACAACACCAACATAAAGAAACTGATGACAGACAGGGGATCGGAATTCCTGTCCAAAGAGTTCCAAGACTGGATAACCGAGAAGGGGATGCTACACTACAAAACCGCACCATTCTCAGCTTTCCAGAATGGAGTCGCCGAACGAAGGAACGGAGTGCTCCAGACCATGATCAGATGCGCAATTGAAGATGCAGGCCTAAGCTTCTCATACTGGGGGGAAGCTTTGCTGTACTCCAACTACACACTGAACAGGCTATGGTCTGGTGTTATCGGAAAAACGCCCTATGAAGCCATGTACAGGCAGAAGCCCAAGTTGAGCCACCTTCACGTCTTCGGTGTGTTCGCAGACGTACACATACCAAAACAACTAAGGAAGAAAGGGGACAAGATAACGAAGAAGCTAAGGTTCATGGGGTACGAACCGGGCTCGAAGGCATACCGCTTCCTAGACCACAACCTGAGAATAGTGGTTTCCAGGTCGGCCACGTTCCATGAACACGCGAACTGGAGTAAGATACACGCAAACGAGGTACTGACAAATGAGTCGGTACAAGAAGGAACCAAAGCACCCTCATCCAACTCAAGGCTCAACAGACAAGCAGACACGCCACCAGAGAGGGATGAGACCAGGCAGTCACATCAAAATACCACTAGTGTTGTGGAGACTGAACCTCCAAAAACCCCAGCAGAGGCGCCCCGCAGGTCAACCAGGTCAACCAAAGGCAAAATTCCCAGAGGGCTAAAGGAGTATGTGCTGGGCAGAAACACCTACCCCGAGACACCAGCAAGCTTTGATGACATAGACAAACTGCCTCCCGAAGAACAGGACAAATGGCAGGCGGCAATGGAAAGGGAAATGGAGAGCCTCAAAACCCTCGGAGTGTATGCCCCTGCTGAGGTCCCTGAGGGACAGAGGACAGTGGGAACAAAGTGGGTGTTTAAGGTAAAATCGTTGGAAAATGAAGGGGTAATGTACAAAGCGCGACTAGTCGCCCAAGGGTTCACCCAACGATACCCCGACGACTACGAAGACACATACTCCCCCACAGTGAAGCCAGAAAGCGTAAAGGCCGCTTTAGTAATGGCAACCATCCTCGAAGAACAAGTGTACCAGTTTGATGTACAGACAGCATACCTCCATGCAGACCTTGACAAGGAAATATACGTCATAGCACCACCTGGTTTTGGGCGCAACAGAGGGGAAACGTGGCTACTCAGCAAAAGCCTCTATGGCCTAAAACAGTCTGGCAGGAGGTGGTACGAGTATCTGGCCGAGGCAATGAGGCAATTGAACTTCTTCCCGGCCGAAGCCAACAAATGTGTATTTCTAAGAAAATCACCAGAGGAAGTTGAAAAGGTCCTAGTGTATGTCGACGACCTTTTGTACTTTGGGAAAAGTAAGTCCAAATGCGACGAGTTCGCTCATGGACTGCAAAATGAATTCTCCCTGAAAAACTTGGGGAGAGTGAACAAATACCTAGGGGTGCAAGTCTCAAGGATACCCAATGGCTTTGGACTCTCCCAGAAGGAGAAAATAGCTGAACTCCTTGACAGATGCAACATGTCAAACGCTCACCCCTGTGGGACGCCTATGCAAACGGTTTTCCTGAAAAACGCCTACGAGGAAGGGGAACCGTTCGAAGACGTCAGCCACTACAGATCCATCATTGGATCGCTGTTACACATAGCCAACTGGACCAGGCCCGACATTACGCTGGCAGTGAACCTTCTCTCACGCCATTCCAGTAACCCAAAGACGTTTCATTGGGCGGCCGTCAAGAGACTGCTGAGATACCTGAAGGGTACCATGGAGGCAGAATTACTGCTCACCCCTCGAATAGACGAAGAAATCAACCTGTCATGCTACGCCGATGCTGACTGGGGCGGATGCTTAGGAACCAGAAAGAGCACATCCGGCTACATGGTGATGTTGAATAGAAGCCCAATATACTGGCGCACCGAGAAGCAGAAACTGGTTTCTACTTCCACCGCCGAGGCCGAATATGTCTGCCTGTCAAACGCTGCATGTGACCTTATCTGGATAAACGAACTGATCTCCCTTATCTGGGAAAAGCCCAAGCTCCCCATCACCATACACGAAGATAGCCAGGCGGCCATAGAGATAGCAAAAGGTGACAATATAAATCAGAAATCTAGACATATAGATATCAAGTGCAAAAACATGAGACAGATGATAAGAGAAGGCTTTATAGAGCTAACACATTGTGAGACAAAGGAAAAAGTGGCAGACATACTGACCAAACCACTCCCCTCAGCTCAGCATGAGTACCTGTTTGGCAGTTTGTGTCTTAGAAAATAAAAGCTCAGGTATGCACTCAATGTAGTCAGCCCATATGATATTAGAAGGGGTTTTGTCAGGTGTAATATCAAACTGACCTGAACTACATATACCACAATGCCTTGCCGCTGTAACCCTATTCCTTTGAACCTTATGCCTCTGACCTCATCCGACCCTATTAAAGGACCACCTCAACCTCATACCCTTCCCTTCCATCTTTGACCCTTGATACAGCCACTGACCGCCATGCGGCCAGTGAGAATAAAAGACTTTAATTATAATATACTGTCTCTGGAGTTATTGGGCCGAGCCATCTGAAACACTCTTACAGTTATTGTTGCCAATTTTATGATTTGTATGTTCGTTTTATATTTTGTATTCTTTGTTGTTCTTAATAATTTTTTAAATTTAAAAATGATTATTATTTTGGAAGCAGGCAAGGAGAAGCTTCCAAACCCCTCTTGCTGGTCGTCTTTCCTAGGCCAGAATGCAAGAGAGAGGCTGGGCCATGCCATGCCCTCCTCTTCCACCAGAGGGAGTTTCTCCAGGAGCGGACCAGCCTGTTCTTTGCCGTCTCAGGCACAGGTTGTTGGCGGGGCGGAGAGAGGGGGGCGCGGGCAGAGGCCCGCGAAAGGCAAGGCTCGAGGAAGGGGGGGGCGGGCACTGCCGAGGTGGGAGGGAGGCGCCGGGCCAAGAGCCGCTCAACGCCGCCGCTCCGCCGGCTCAGCTGGAATGTGGCTGGCCCGTGTTTTGACGGCTGAGGGAGCTCTAGGCGGGGCGGGCGCGGCTGGTGAGCAGGTCTAGCGGCGGCTAATGCTCTTCTTCTCTGCTCTCGAGCTGCCCTTTTCCCCCTTATGCAAATATCAGTGACGACAACAGGAGTGTCCAAACTATGACCCGGGGGCCAGATGCGGCCCCTGACACCAGTTAATCCGGCCCACGAAGCCCTCGTCGCTCCTGGAAGCGGAAGTAAAACGCGCCCGTATGGGCGCGTTTTACTTCCGCTTCCAGGAGCGACGAGGGCTTCGTGGGCCGGATTAACTGGTGTCAGGGGCCGGGTCTGACCCCCGGGGCCATAGTGACTGACTCCTTGAACCATGTGACCGGCCCACAGCTTGAAAAGTTTGGTCACCCCTGGCCTAGAAGGTCAGGAGGAGGCTGTTTAACAAACTCCATGCACCTTCATAGCATTCCCTATATCTTTCTAAAAACAACAGTTTTAGGAAACCGTTCTTTCCCATTTTTTACAATCCATCTTCATAACCCTGTGCTTATTTACACTGCTCTCATGTTCTAAGGGACTGCAGTGGCTCAAGTGGCTAATACGCTGACTGGGAGGCGGGAGGTCAGCAGTTCGATTCCCGAGTACTGCAGGACGGAATGAGCTCCCCGTCTTTGTCCCAGCTCCTGCCAACCTAGCAGTTCGAAAGCAAGAAATTGCAAGTACTGTAGATAAATTGGGACCACTTCGGTGGGAAGGTAAACAGCGTTCCATGTACTCCGGTGTCTAGTCATGCCTGCCACATGACCAGGGAAACGTCTGCAGAAACAGACAGCACTTCAGCTTGAAACAGAGATGGGTGCTGAACCCTAGAGTCGGACACGATTGGCTTTCGAGCAAGGGAAACCTTTACCTCATATTCTAGAGTCAGACGTTATTAAACAGAAAGCTTGACTGGAAGGCGGAAGGTCAGAAAGCTTTTCATTAGCATTAATGAAATATAAATATATAATTCTATAACAATCTGCCCAGCACTTTTAAAAACAGATGAACATTACTCTGCTTTATATGTCAGTCTGCATGTGCACATTTCACTGGGCAACAAATTATAGTTTCTATATTACACAGGTTATCTGTAATTTAAAGACTCAAATCATGTTCATCTTAGATCTATACTGCCACTTTCTTTATTCGTGTCAGCTGCACCACCAGCATATAATAATATACAAAGCAAAATTAACATATAAAACAAACAGGAATTTGATGACATTCACCCAATATCGGACCACATCAACAGCACTTCCTCTTGCCAACGTCAGATCCTCCTCAGTGCACATTGAGGGGCATCGTATTCATTGTATCATATGGGAGATAGTTTGTTCTTCTCCACATTCACACAGGCTGTCATTTACAGGGAAAGCCCGTTTTCTCAGATTAGCCCTTGATCGTCCTACCTCAGCACGCAGTCGGTTTAAAGCTTTCCACACAGGCCCTGGTGGTTCTTGGCCAGGCGGTAGAGAGTCATGTGGTTCTGCCCAGTTATCTGGTAGCTCCTTACTTGCCTTCCATAGTTCTAAGGCGGTCTGTGGGAGCTGGTTGTTTGGAGGGGCAGGGGAGGAGAAGTTATGAGGAAACTGTGCCTTGATTTCATTCTCTGCTTTGGTAGTTGGTAATCAAATAGCAGGTGTGTTTCCGAGGATCTTGCTTTGACCCACTCTTTCTGAGCAGCACTTTCTCGGTGAAGTTTTGGTGGAGGGATGCCAGCTACTTTTTGTATTGGGGTTGGTTTTAGGCCTCCTGTAACCAGTCTCGCTGTTTTATTTAGGGCCACATCCACCTGCTTTGCATGCATTGATCTGTACCACACTAAACTAGCATACTCTCCTGCAGAGTAACAAAGCTAGTGCAGAAGTTCTTAATATGTGTGGTTACACTGCCACTAGTATGGATGGAGATACTCTGGCCAACAAGCCACTTATGGCATGCTGTGGGTCCTACATATGCCACTGTCTTCTTTCTCTGCCCTGATCCTGCCTTCTGGTCCTAATGCCTGATACTTCTCCCTTCAGCTTGTGTATACTCATGTTTGTGGACTGCAGTTCCTAGGATTCCTCAGGCAGCAAGGCTGATCGCAGTTGTGCAGAGGATTGGGATTTCTCATAACTGCAAAACTTATAGTCTGTGCAGGTTATCCTTCTATGGTAATAGAGTAGACCATACTGCCAGCAACTTGACACTGTGTGTCAAGCTGCAGTTAACCAACCTGACAACCCTGAGGACTAACAGTCTTGGGTGCCGAAGTCCACAGGGAAGGGTGCTGGTTCCCAAATGGAATAAATCCCACTTGAATCCATCTTGATGGAGGGCAGCAGCTTCATCAATACTGGCCTGGGGCTGATGAGGCCTTTGCATGCCAAAAGGGCTCAGGACCAGAAAGTGACTTGTGGAATTGGATCAGTGGTACGGGTGTCACACTGCAATGTGGAAGGCAGATGAAAGGCATTATATTCTCAGGACAATCTTCATGGCTAATTGCCATGATGATCACCAATATTCAGATTTGGATACGGCAGAAGCACTCATTTAATAGCTCAGACAAGGATATCTTTGCCAGGTCCTAAACTCATTAGATGTATACAGCCTCAGAATGATAAATCTTACAAGCAACAATCATTGTCAATAACTCAGATATGTTGTTACCCTGCCATAGTGAGTCTCCTGCCAGCACTGCATTTTTTTATGACCGATAAGGTCTCCAGGACACAAGGGTAAGCACACCACACCACACATGCCTGTGTAATTCTGGAGATGATCTCATTTAGAGGCTTGCAGGCAAGTGCTTCAGTTCCGCAGACGTGTACAACTGTTGAACCTTGGCGCTGTTGCTGTAGTAAGTAAGGCAAGTGATTCAATTAATGTCTGTAGAAGAGGCCACTTTGTGGAATCCTCTCCCCACTGAGATCAAGCAGGCTCCCAATGGAAGGAATTTCTGATTTATTTGCCCATGCATTTTCCTGACTTCACCTGTTATTCATTTCTAGTGACTGCAAAGTTTTTACTTTGCCTTATCAATTGGGTTTTGTGAACTGTTTTAAAATTTCTTAAAAATTAAAAGTAGCGTATAAGTTTTTTTAATATATGTACACATCCTGTTTGATCACAGCCCATTGCAATTGTCTTGTGAAATTTTACTGTTGCTGTAGCAATGGCTGCTTTTACTGAACTTTGCCAGCTAATGGGCATATAGGCCTAAATCCAATTGCTACTTCCCGTCAGGGGAATTAACTTGTCAACACTTATTCTAATTGGGACAAACAATCAGTTTAGGCTAGGTCTGCGGTGGCTTAATATCCTGAGCTTGACAACCAGAAGATCGGCAGATCAGCAGTTTAAGGCCCAAGTGCTGTGTGATGGTGTGAGCTCCCGTCATCTGTCCCAGCTCCTTTCAACCTAGCAGCTCAAAAGCAAGAAATTACAAGTACATAAATAGGTACTGCCTTGGTGGGAAAGATAACAGCATCCCATGTGCTTCACCATCTAGTCATGCCTGACACATGACCACGTGCTGGCTCTTTGACGGAACTGCTGCCCTTCAGGAAAGAACAAAACCTGGCTGGCAGGCCAAGTATGGGGTGCAGGTGGAAGGGTTGCCTCTGTGGGGTGGTTGGTTTAGTGGAAAATCCCCCCCTTCGGTACCTTCGGTCCCTGCACCCTTTTTTAGGGGGTGGGTGGTTTTAATTAGTTTTAACTATGTCATTTTTATATATGATTGTAAACCGCCCTGAGTAGGCCTCACCTCGGCCGAGTGGGCGGTGAAGAAATCTAACTAACTGATAAATAAATAACTAAAATGGGGATGAGCACTGCCACCTAGAGGCAGACATGACTGGCTTTTGAGCAAGAGACTTTTACCTTTATTACACTAACATGTTGACTGCAGTGTCATTTGCCTCCTATAGCTCACAATCAGTTTGTTTTTACTCCTTTCAGTGTGGCCTTTCACATCATGTCTTAAGGTGATAGCTATTGCCCCAGTAGCAATGACAATTGCAATGTACTCTTGTGCCTTTTTTGTCATTGTGACAATGCAAGCATGTGACCTGATTTGAAAGACTTAGTTGATGGTACAACAGCTGACTGATTCAGGCAGCTGACATCATTCCAGAAACATTTCTATATACTTTTTAAGGGCTTACTGTTCATTGAACGTCAAGTGCTTTAACTAGAGAGGTGTCAGGCAAAGCCCTAATATTAAACAGACACATAACTGAAAAAGTAGTAAGCAATTATTTTGCATATGATCTGCTACCACAGGGATGAATCATTTGCATTTTAAGTGTTGGGGTAAAACTAGACATGGAGATGAATGCAAATGTTGAATTAACCTACTCCTCTCTCCCACATCGTGTTTTCTTCAGAAATATGTACCTTGACAATCAGGCTTGCATGTTAACACCATGTATGCTTTCCAGTAACCAGCCACAAAACAAAGCATGATAAATGCAAGATAGGACAGAAAAACTACATGTTGTGACAGACAGATGTCATTCGCCACTTGAAGAAGCATCTTCTCTTCAAGTAGCCCTGTATCATATAGTTGGGTCTCATCAGCAACCCAAACATCCTGAACTGTTTCAAGGAGACATGCATTGTTTATATTAGAATGCCAGACCTTTTTCCCACCTCTAAAGTATGTTGTACAATTGTCTTTCTTTTAAACATTGAAAATCAGAACTGTGTTTTTCTTTGCTGGAGAGGTGAGGCTTGCAGGGGCAAAAGGAGGATTACTACCACCAGTGTTAGGGGGGCTTGCTTTCCCTCCCTCTTCCCAACCATTTCTCTACAGTGAAAAGACAGCAAAATAAGCAAGTGAGCAAAGTGCAGCTATTCCAGAGTAAACAACTAATGTGGGAGAGCCCACAGATCTGACAAATGAATGTTTCACTGAGATGAGGAAAGTGAAAATCTTCAAAATTCCAACATTCAGGAAAATGATATGTTGGTAGACTGAAATGAGCTCTGACATTTTCATGTCCTTGACAGCTACCAGTGGCATCATGGTTTACCATGGTCACAGGAATCCAGGCAAACAGTCCAAGATTTAATACTGACCAAAATAATCACGGTTCTGGTTTTTTCTATAACAAGCTTGAGTTTGTTTTCCTTTCCAGTACCTTTTCATATGTATGTAAATCAAGACTTTGGAGAACATGAAAAGAAACTCTGTATGAGTTAAAACCTACTCAAGTCACAAGTGGCAAAATGGGCATTTCTTTTCACTTGTTGATAATATACCAATGATGCTTTTAAAAAAGCCCTTTCAATGTATTGCTGAGGGTCTGTGTCAGCAATTATAAATAAATGCAAAATTTATTTTCTCTGTTCTTCCACAGGTGAGTGATAAGGAAGTTGTCCTTTTTTTAGACTATTAAGCAAAGCACCGAGGAGGTGGAAGGAAGGCACTTTCCCCCTTTCCTTTAAAAGAATAGAAGATTGGTCTGTTCATGCTAAACAGGATTGTTTAAGGTACACCGTAGTTATTTGCATGTGGATGCAGGGATCACCCCAAATGACATACCACACCTCAAAATGATTTTGTTTAGGATGATCTTCTAGACCAGGAGTTCCAATGTTTTCCCGCCAGGGGCCAGTTCCAGTCACTGTGCTCAGTTGTGGGGGCTGGAGGCATGGCTGTGCCCACTATTTACGTTTTCTTCGGTGACAGTGGTGGCAGTCATGCTGGTTTAGCACCTTTTTGCACAGCTTCTGCCGCTTCCCAGGGTGGCGGGAGGCTTTTTGGAGCATGTTTGCTCCCTTTTTAGGGAGCTGCTTCTCCACTACGCTTTGGTGCTTTGCGACTTCCTGGCTCCATGCTGGGAACCCAGGTGCTGATATAAGCTCTGCCCGGCACTGGAAGTCACCAACCACATGTGCTGAAGCACACTGGAGAAGTTGCGGGGAAAAAAATCCAAAAATGGAGTGAACATGCTCCAAAAGCCTCCCACCACCCTTGGAAGCAGCGGAGGCTGTGCAAAAAGCCGCTAAAACAACGTGATTCCTGCCACCGCCATGGTAAATGACATATTTCAACTTCTGGTGGTGGTGGGCAGTCCTAGAGGTGCCAGGGTTCCCACCATGTTAATGAGACATACAGGCCAGATTAGGCCCACGGGCCATAGGTTGGGAACCCCTGTTCTAGACTTACCCATGCTGGGATAATTGGGTCTTTTATTTGCACTCTTAGGTTGTCATTCTTATCCACTGTACACACTGGGTATCTTCATGTTCTGAGAACAAGGTATTCTTTTAAAAAAGGAAACTACACCAAATACCCATGGTACAAGGTTACTCTCCCTTCAGTTAATGAAACCCCAAAACTAACTAAAGCTCATCTATACCTATAAAAAGAGGGTTGGGCCGTGCGTGTCCGGCATGCATTTCTGCATATGTCCATCATATAATGCGCCAGCCACACTTACCTTATGTCCTTGACAACATCGCCGTGAGGGTCCAGGAACCAAGAGTGGGGCCAACGCCCCACAAACACAGAAACAAAAAAACCCTACGCTACCCAGCATCTTCTGCACTGTGGCACGCCTCAGCCAATCAGGCATGAAGACATGAGCGCGGAGGAGGTGGGACAGCCGGGGTGGGTTGAAAGCACGGCTGCCTTCGGCCCCCGCCAACTGAGGGAAGTGAGCCACTTCCCCAGGAGGCAAAGGCAGAAAACAGCATTCCATTCCGACTTCGCCTTCTGGAGGGAAGCAAGCGCCTTCCATGGGGGCCGGAGGCTGAAAGCACAGCTGCCTTCAGCCCCTGCCAATCAAGGGAAGCGAGCCACTTCCCCGGGAGGAGGTGCTAGGCAGTGATCCACCAGGGTAGGCACCTCCCCTGATGGATTCCTGCCTATCGCCCTGCAATTACCCCTCCGCTGTTTGAGGGATGTCTTCGAAACAGTGGAGGGAGAATGGCAAGGGCGAGAGGCAGGAATCCATCAGGAAAGGTGCCTTCCCTGGCAGATCCCTGCCTCTCGCCCTTGCCGTGTCTTTGGCTGTCCCCTTCTTCCTTTGCCATCCCCCCAAAACCACCCTAACGGGGGGGGGAACAACCAATACTTTCCTGGCAAGGCCGGGCAAAATAGCTAGTACACTTACTAATCTACACTATATACTGTGATTGGAGTATAAGGGTTACTTAAAAAGTTAATTTCCAAAGGACAACAGAAATACTGGAGTGACCATGGGTAGTTATGGAGGAATGATATCATACAGGGAAGTATATTTTTGTCTCACAGCATATGTTTCAGTTGCAAATACATCACAGTAGGATAAAAGACCAAACCAAAAAGAAGTACAACCAAACTAAGGTAAGAATGAAATCTAACTTTTAAGGCATGGTAAACAAAGCAAGAAACAACATAATCATCATTGAGTAACAATGAAGCAGGTAACACTTTTAACTTTTTATTTTAGAAGGAGCGGGTGGGGTTACAAGACTTCTTTTTCCCCACATGTTTCAGTTGCACTTTCTCATTACTTTTGTTTGAATCTGTACCCATTCATGAACTGCAATTAATAAAGTTGCCATTTTGATTTTTTCCAGGCCTTTTCCACTACCATTGGTTTCCATTTCACTATTTGATAAAATCCAAGTCACCTATAAACAGTCACAACACATGACTCTGCAAAGCCCTTCTCCCAATATCCTTTTTGATACACTTTCATGTAGTTGCCATCTAGAAATTAGGGACTTTGGCAGTCCTTAGCCTGAGAGTTATAGCCCAAAATTTAACCAAGATTTTTTTTAAAAAAATTGAAAAATGGGTCAGTGAAGGGATAAAGCTTTAAAAGGAAGCATTTTTTAAATTGTAGTGACAGTGTCAGATTTAAAGGCCAAAGAAATACAGATGAGTGTGTGAGCTGAACAGTCTAGTGGTATAGATTACACTACTTAATTTTCTGTTTTCTTTTTAGCACCGTTAATATATACTTTTAGATCTATATTAGCACCTTGTCCCCAGTAGAACAAAAATTGCAAATAAACACCCCTCAAATTGTTAAAAATGGAAGAAGATGTTGAGTTTTAGGTAACAGATACTGCTGCTGCATTTAAATCACAAGATCCTTGTCAATATCCTCTGTAAAAGAAAAAAGAAAGATGTAAGAATGAGCTAATTTGTGCCTGAGTCTACTCAGGGTGATCTGTTTTGAACTCTTAGAAAGTTTATAATTGCTATTACCTGCATGATAATTGCTAACAGGGTTTGGATTTATATATAGATCTTTGCTGGATACGTCCATACAATAGAATAGAAACCTATGACTGACTGATTGACCAAAATGCTGATTTTGCATAGATCCATTAGTTCATGGAGGAGAGCATCTAAAACAAGTATGAACCAATTCTATTGGCAAAGTTAAACAGATTTGGTTCTATAAGCTGCTAGGTAACAAGACAACTTTAGAATACAGTGTAATGAAACAAAACAGATAGATAATTCTAGTGTCAGCTTAACTCTTTATTCATCAAGCCAAGCCCCAATGAAGGAATTTAGGTTAGAAATCCACCCAGAATTACCTGGCAGCAGATATGCATAAGATTACTCTTTTAACCAGAGACAAACATTTGTGTCCTTGACATACATTTCTAATGATCTTGATCAGCTACAATTAATAATAATAACTATGTGCAGACAAGTCAGTTCTGATTTATGGCAACTTTTTTCAGAGCTTTCTAGGTTGAGAGTACTCAGAAGATGTTTCTCATGCCCTTCTTCTGAGTGTGCCTTGGAACAATGGAGCTTGCCCAAAGCCACATAGGCTAGCTCTTCTGGGATGAACATTGAAGACACAAACTCTGGCTGTATGTATTCAGATACTTAATTTATTAAGCTATCCAGCCTGCCAACTAAAATTATCCAGAGGTATCTGGAATGGGGAATACTTTCCCATGGTGCAAGGGTGGGGAGCATATAGTTTTCCAGATTTTGTTGGACTCTGCTCCCCATCAGCCTTGCTGGTATGGCCAACAGTGTAGGATAATGGGAGTTGCAAATCTTCAACATCTGTTGATCCATATGTCCCCCCCCCCCCATCACTTTTTACTGCTGTGGCTTAAAACAAACATGTGGTACTTACTCTCCTTGATGCCAAAGCAACCAGCCCATTCCTCAAGGGCGATGTATTTGTCATTGTCTAGATCACATGTCTCAAAGAAACGAGTGGTGCAGTGTTCCATGGGAATGAGGGGAGCTCTCAAGGGGGACAGCTCAGTGTGGGACAGGTACCTAAAAAGGAACAGTGAGGTGGACACAATCACAACACCAAGAAGCTTGCATAGACTATGAAATTCCCAGGGCTGTCCAAATGAGTCTGATCAGGAGTAGCTATGAAACAGATTCATGGAAAGAGGCAAGGAATGATTTCATCCCTCTCATTAACCATGTTCAACCACTTGTACTCTTCTTTATAGTTTTGGTCTAGTTTCCACGTCTGTTCAACAGGAAGAGCTCAACTTTCTGGGGGACCTGCCCAGTGAAGATAATAACACTTGTGTTTGGGATCTGTATAAGTTTTGCATTCAGAAGGACCTCAGATTCATTTAGCTGATGCACAACATTCACAGCTAAATTACTTGTGAGAAACAGTTACCCAATCTGTGTTGAAACCCTCTCAAAGAAGTAGAGTTCAACATTCTCTACCTTCAAACAGCTCTTACACTCAGGACATTATTCCTTTTTTAAAGATGAAATCTCTTTTCTTATAATTTAGATCTATTAATTGGAGCCCTGCTCTCTAAAGCAGCAGAAGACAAGTGTCCATGTAATAGCCCTTCAGATATTTGAAGGTGGTTATCATGGTTGATCCTCCACCCTACCTGCTCCAAACTAAACAAATTCAGCTCCGTCAACCATTCCAGATGCTTTATGATCTTGGTCAGCCTCCTCTGCATGCACACCAAATTATGGTACATTAGATCACTCCATGGCACCTAATCAAACCATTGGTGTTCACCCACTTCCTTTCCTTTCTTTCCTGCACTCACATCATTTTGAGACTATATGAATCAGGCCTCCAAGAGATCTCCAAGATCTCCTGTTCTGTAAACAGAAGGTCAATGCTCACTTGAGAAACCAATAAAGGTATCTGAAGGCAATGATCTCTTTCTCGGTTATCCTGCTCCAAAGTAAATAAATGTGATGGCAACACAGAGGTGAGAAAAAGGCTGACTTGAAATACACTGTAAAGAAGCCATCCACACTGCTTCTAGAGCTTTTAGAATATATTAACCTTGCAATAACTAGGATTGCAAGAATGTGAATTTTAAGAAATAAACATTGGTGTCCCGGGATTCTGAATAATGTACTATTTAACCTTCTAAATTTGAAAAGATGAAAGCTTATGCCAAACAAAACCTATTAAGATGTCACCAGGTTCTTTATAGGTTTTGTTACAACAAACTACTGACCAGCTTAACTAATCCTCTGACTCCTGTCATATTAATACACTTAACTAAGGGTGGTCAATGTGTAGGGTTGCAAATGCATTCATGTAATTTTTTACCTTATAAGGAAAACATATTTTTGGTTCAAACCAAAGAAGCATTCCTGGAATCCTCCTGGAGTGTTGATTCTTGTATGAAGCAAGGAGCAAGCATAGACTTACTTTAGAAAAAGGGACCTTTTTGTGTGTATGTGTGTGCATGCATGCACATCTACATACATGCATGAGTGTGCAGAACCTGAAGTCACCCTCCAGATATTTCTAATTTTGATTCTAGTGAAAAACAAAACCACTACATTTTTACTGAGATTGTAGCCCAAAGCAGTCTGATTTTTTTTTGAAGTGGCCCCCAGATTAACTATTATGGGTTTCTCTTATATTAAGTAAAATTACCCATTTCCCCATAGAAAATGATTTTCTAGCCTTCTTTTTACATCTAACTCTTATAGTGCTAAGTGTCATTGTCCCTATGCAGATCGAACAATTTCACACAATTACATCCAAGAGAAATCAGAGACTTGGTTTCCATATCCCAGACTATTAATTTAAGATATGCCTACTAAGGTCAAAAGAGTACTTTCCAAGCTCCTTTTCATAAAAGGGTAATTTCTTACCCATCAATGGGATGCTGATCCAGCTGACCAAACTGCCAATGGACTGGGAAGATGTACATGTTGTAGTTCTTCTCAAAGTCACGGACCAACAGTTCCATGGTGTGGTCTCCAGCTTCTAGGCGTTTCTCATTCTCAAAGATCTTCTTCACCTGTAAACCAATGTGCCGTTTGCAATTTTTTAAAAGAAGGTTTGAAGATATCTACCCATGTACCCAGATTTTGAATATCTTTCCCTCTTCAGAAGAACTAGAGCACTACAGTAGAACGCTGTATAATGAATGCCTCTTACAGCGATTAAATTGTACAATGACGAGGATTTGAAAAAACATTGTGCCCTGTATAACAACTAAAATCGTTATACGATGCAATGCATCTCTATGGGGAAAATAGTACAACAATTTTTTGTTGTTGTACGATTTTTCCCATAGAGATAATCATTGTACAATGAATCCCATAAGGATAATCACTATACAATGCATGCCTTGTATAGCGATTAAATCGTACAACGGCTAGCCCCACAGAACAAATTAGTCGTTATACGGGGTTTTACTCTACTTTGTAACAGCTATTGGCAGATATATGCACTCAAAGGGTATGGTGCAAGATTTAGTGTGTGCCTTACTGTCCCAAAAATAATTTCTATCTGGTGAAAATTATTTGCATATAAATGGAATAGCAGGAAATGTGAGGAAGGGCTTTATGGATGTATATGGCACTCTATGTTTGAGCAGCTGAGATCACTGCACATTAAGACATGGCAATTGCTGGAAGTGTATATTGGCATAGATCTGATGGTGCCAATTCTGGCTCTAAGGCAAAGGAAAGTACAATAGTATCCAGATTTTGCTGAACTGCAACCTTCCCTCAATCTAGCCAGCATGGCCAATGGTGAGGAACAATGGAAGTTGCAATCAAATATTATTTTGAGAGCTTTCGAATGAGCGGCACCTGAGGGCTCTCTACCGCCTTCAAAAGCTGCTCCAGTCACCATCGAGCCTGATGGGGTTCGACTGGTGGCCACTGCTGTTGTTGCTTCTGGGACTAACCCCCTTTGTGTCCCGGCTGGAGCCGACGCTGGTGCGAAGTCCTTCACCGGCGCCCATGTAACTGTTTCTGCCCTGGGGCAAACTGGACTACCGTGGCCGCCTTGCTGCTGCGGCTGAAGCGTGGAGCTCCTTCCCCCGAGTTGTCGGAGGGAGTGGTAGCTCCTGCGACTTTTTTTCCAGCTGACATGGAGGTCTTGCTATGCTGGGTTTGTTGTATTATTCTTATATTTATTGTATTTTTATGGTGTATCTATACTGTGTATTTTGGCATTTTGATATTATGTTTACTTTGTAATATTATGCTTACTTTGTATTGAACTGTATCTTGAACTTATTGTATGTTGTTATACTGTATGAATATGTTGTTTTGCTGCCTTGAGCGGGCGTCCGCTGAGAAAGGTGGGGTACAAATTAAATTGATTGATTGATAAAAGCTGGATATGCCTGATTCAAGCTAGGACTGATGAAGAATCTAGCTCCAAACATCTGGTAGATGCCACATTTGTTAACACTGCAGTAGCTGTGTTGGCCTTGTTGAGATAGCAGTTGGTAGATTGTGACCTTGATCATTCAAACTTCAGACAGATGTCCTTTTCTGTAAGAGGTAGAGATGCACACATCTGTTAGTCATGCTTACCTTGAGCTTCTGCTTCTCAGTCAGGAGGTTGTTGTCTTCATCACGCTTGTACAGGGTGACCAGGACATTCTTTAGCCAGTCACGCATGCGCAGGGGGAATTCAGTCAGCTCAGCATCAAAACAGGCAGGAATGACTGAAACCCAACAAGAAGCCAGTTAGTACAATTACACTAGCTTTTGTTGCACTTAAACCTCACCCAGTTTTAACAAAACAGCCTGACTTTATATTTAAAACAATTTAAAATCAAACAACACAAAATCAAAACATTAAAACCTTAGCATTGAATCCTGTGCAAGCCATGATCCACAGCCCACAAAGTCTCTAATAAACAAGTATGTCTTGACTTGGTGCTAGAATGAGACTGATATCTGTGCCAATTGAGTCTCCAAGAGGAAGACATTCCACAGTTGGGACGCTATGGCAGAAAAATGGTCTCCTCTCACATTTCCACATAACAAACTCTTCTCAATGTTGGGACACAGAGGAGGGCTTCCCAGCAGATCTTAGTGACTGGGTAGGAATAATGTATATAGGGAGAAGTGTTCCTTCAAAGATCCAGGTCCCAAGCTGTTTAAGGTTTTTTAAAGTTATCATCAACACCCCTAACCAGAAGCATTTTAGCAGCTGGTACAAGTTCTTCAAAACTGGTGTCCTCTGGGTTCTGAAGGATGCTCATTTTAGCTGCTGTACTTGGAATAGCATGAAGAAACCACCCAAGCCTTTTAAAGACCATGATGACTTTTTGCACTCTGCATCAGCCTACAAGCGATGGTGAACCTTGGCACTCCAGGTGTTCTTGAATTTCAATTCCCAGAGGCCCTGATCAGCAGGAGTGCTGACTTCGGCTTCTAGTAAATGAAGTCCAAGAACACCTGGAGTGCCAAGGTTCACCATCATGGAACAACAGGACTAAATTTAGCCCAAACAGATTTCAGCTGTGGGCATGTTTCATTTTGTACAACAAACAAGGAAAACTCTAGGTTGGCCTCTTCCACAAGCTGCAGAATCTAATATTCTAGATAAGAGGGCGGGGGGGGGGGGCAGGAATCCTATGTCTCACAACTGTGGAGCTTCTTTAGTTTGTGCACATTTGTTGTTGTATCATGGATTTCTGTGCAGCCCACATTTCCACTACTCTATATTTCTATTCATGAGAATAAATAGTTCAAGCATCTCAAAACCTACATGTAGCCAGCAGCAGTAGAGGGAGTTAATGCCCCCTTCCCTGTAATTCTACTTTTATCATTTGTATGCCCCTCTGGTGTAATGGACTCGCACCACCATTATTTATTTACATTTATTATTTAAATTACCAAGACTCAATGGTTGTGCTGGATGTGGATGATGGGAACTGTAGCCCAATATATCTGGAGGGCACCAACTTAGGGAAGCCTGACCTGAGCAAATCATTCATCAGTGGCTTGGTTAAGGCTTGAACTGCTGCTTTGGTTTAGATCAGGAGTTCTCAACTTTTTAAAGCCAGGGGCCGGGTCACACTCTCTCAAGACAGCTTCAGGGACCGGACGGCCATGTTGCCCTTCCTCCACCATATGGCACTTCCTGGTATGGTGGAGGTGGGCCATATGAAATGGCGCCACAGGCTGCATCCAGCTGATGGGCCACAGGTTGAGAATCCCTGGTCTAGATCCAACTTACCTAGTGGAACATTTGCTAAAATTTCCACAGATAAGTTGGGACATGGAGTCTTAAACTATTGCTCGATGCTAGGTTCAGAGACAGCTGCTTGCTTTAAAATTGGGCTCCACGTGAAGCAAAAAAAATTAATAAATCCTTGCAACACCTAACACAGTAAAGCCGCTGTGACTACACATTTGGTGTTCTGACCTGATCTAACTCCATCCTTCCTGCTCAGAATTTTGGCTGGGAAAATGTTTGTGATTTAAGCTGTCTGGTTTTTCTTGCCACAATCAAACTTAGAGAGTTTGTTAGTCATACAGGACAGCTTATGGTGGAATACTGGGAAACAGGAAATCATCATAGCCACTGTGTGTTCCACAAACATCAGGAACAGCTTTGGATACCTTAAGCCAGGGCAAGGAAAGCCAAAGAGGGAAAAACTTGCTAATAAGAAACAGACTAATGCCACTGCAGATCTTTAAAGGCAGAGACACCAGGCTGCTGCAAGGTAACATTATCATTGTCTGCCCATTTTGTCCCTTATCTAGGGCCAAAAGTCTTGTGTAAGAAATATCAGGGAATACAGAAAAAACCTATCAGTGAAACTGTCTAACATCTCAAATGAAACAACTCAATTGAGAAAGTCATCATTGCTATAAAATTAGAGACACCATTAAGCTAAATTGGCTTGGAGGGCGGGGGGTGGGGGGCAGGAATCCTATGTCTCACAACTGTGGAGCTTCTTTAGTTTGTGCACATTTGTTGTTGTAGCATGGATTTCTGTGCAGCCCACATTTCCACTATTCAATTCACTGGCACATAGGTCATTTATCTCAGTACATGTTTCATAAATACTACTTATTTTGAGAAAAGGATTTTGCAAACACATGGGGTAATGGTGACCATCACCAAAGTTATATTGAGTGTGCTGAATTATGACGTGTTAACACTCTTGATACATCATTGCCCACCTTAGGATTTTACCCTTTTAAAAAAGATAGTGAGCATAGGCCTTTCTTGAACAGTTACTCTCTTCAATGGATTGTTCTGGAACCTAAGGATAAACACTTACGCTTGCAAGGTCCAATGTAGTCCAGGTGGAGCTTGTGTCCTTTCTTGGTTCCCTCCAAAGCACATTTGGTAGCAAAGAAGTGGCAGGAGGAGTCATAGGTCTTATTATCAGTTCCACATACCTTTGTGAAAAGATGTGTTTCATTAGAGATGTGACAATGTTCAAATGTGGCATGGAACTCTTTTTTGCTTTATATGAGATGATATTAAATCAATAGCCCATCAGACCTAGGCTAGTACTAATGTATGTCACATCCAGATTTAAGCCTCAATGTATTAGCTATCATCCAGGTCACAACTGAACAGAAGATGTGCTCAAGGACTGAGCTGCTATTTCTTCATTTTATGAAAATAACAAGTTAGAGTTGGGTGTCATATGTTGCATGCTCAGCTGATAAGACCACCTTTTCAGCAGTTGCACATAGAGTTGAATGACCACTGGATATGGGAAGAAAATTTGCCACACCTCTTGAAACAAATTCCAAGGGTTAGAGTAGCAACCTGTCACTGCCAGAGACCCAGTAGATCAGATGAAAATTGCCAAGAAGGCCCTCCTGATGCCATCTGTCTCAGGCATGGTGGTCAATTGTTATCAAAAACTATTGAGAGACGTTGAGAGCAGATTTCGCTTCTTCTTTATAGCATTAGAACATCAGCCAAGGCAAGCAATGTGATCTCTACTCTTTCCCCTGTCCTAGGCTTTGAATCTGGAGAGGAAAAATCAGCCTCATCCCAGCATTTTTGCAGCTGTCCCATCATGGCCTTTCCAACAATCTGGTCCAAGAAAAGCAGACTTTACATTAGAGTTATCAGCTATAATCAGTGAAGTCACAAAAGCAATCAAATAATGGCTTCTTTCAGCATCCTTTTCCCCTAGTGATTTTGGATTGACTTGGCCCTGAGTGGACTATTTATTTGTTACTAGCTGATTGCTCAGCTTTGGCCGGTGTGTGTTTGTTGTATGTGTAGGTTTTCTGGCCCCTGATTCACCCCAACACAGAGACTCTCTCTGTGTGTGTGTGTCTCTCTCTCTCTCTCTCTCATATTCAGGCACACACATCCACACACACACCAGTGACTGACCCGGAACCCACTGTCTCGTGCATTTTCTTGCACACACACACAGACACACACTCCCTGTCTCTCTCTGTGTCTCACTCACACAGCAGTGATGTACAATGAAAGTGTCTCGTTCCTGGGCTATAGAGGCTTACATGGAATGGCTTGTTCCATCCGCATCTGTTTTATAGATGTAGGTTTTCTCAGGAATTCCAGGACCTTTCCCTATCAGTTATTCACTCTCAACCAATCACAGTCCAACATGCAAATCAGCTCTCTCCAATATTCTATTTCCAGGCCTTGTTGTTGAACTGCCATTTTTCTTCCAATGCACCTTGGGAGTTGTAGTTCCCATTCCTTTTCCCATTTTGTGGGGCGCAGGGTCCACCTAAGGCCACAGGACCCACATCTTGACCATCTCTCCCACACCAGGTAAGTGTGTGCAGTTTGGAAGGGAACAGTTAAGGGGTGTGGAAGCCTTTTCAGGACCCACACGGGGACATTTCTCTTTTATAGGTATAGATATTTATACCCTGCCCATTTAATTTAGCTTGAGTCACTCTTTTAGCTTTACAAAACACCTGGTAAAATTGGAAAAAATGTGCCTATAGCTTAATACATTTCCCTGCATTTTTGAACTCTCCTTGGGAACATAAATAAGGGGACTGTTACAATGGGCATTAAGTTCAAATTCTACCACTGTACTATGGGTGATTCTGCATGAAACTTGTAGTGTACCTCTAGAGCCATGATGGTGAACCTTGGCACTCCAGATGTTCTTGGACTTCAATTCCCAGAAGTCCAAGCACCCTGTGAATCCACATGAATGGGTTTACTGTGATTCATCTGGCCCGCACTGCCCTTGTCACTCCCGGAAGCTGAAGTAAAATGCACCCGTATGGTTAAGGCTCTTCTGGGTTAACCCTTCCTCCATACGCCGTACGGGCGCATTTTACCTCCGTTTCCGGGAGCAATGAGGGCAGCGTGGGCTGGATGAATCACAGTAAACCCATTTGTGTGGATTCACAGGGTGCTTGGGCTTCTGGTAATTGAAGTCCAAGAACATCTGGAGTGCCAAGGTTTGCCATCACAGCTCTAGAGAGTCATACATTGGTATTATGCTAGAGAATGATGAGAACCATTCTAGTTACAGTATATCCACCTAGACCAGATTTTGTGGGTTTAACAAGAAACAAACACAGATACACAGCAGCTACTCTGTTGCGGCACTTAAAGTAGAGTTGGCATTACAAGCAGTCACATTTCTCTAGACCTCCACTTTTGACTATATGCTGTACTCGCCTGAGTTAAGGCACCCTTGCTGCAAACCTTGCTCACCTTTTCAAACACTGCGGTGCTTTTTGGGCAGCTGGAAGGATCCTGGCACACACACATAGGTGTATTGTTCTCATCCAGTTCGCAGACTTTGCCATGCTTGCAGTGATGGTTCTGGCAGGGGTCTAAACAAGATCAGAGAAGCCATTTTGGAGGTCAGAACAGTATCATTGGTGCTTCAAAAAAGTACTGGGAAGCTATTCAGCAGAGACATGTTATCCATCTTTTCATCCAACTAAGTCCTCTTGCTCAATATTTGCTTGGTTCACATAACATAGAACAGGCCAGCAAGAATGTTTATGGAGTAAAACATACAGTGAAGTCCAGCTGTCTATGTTTGTTATGGGGGAGCAAAAAGGAAGCAATGCAAAGAAATATTAGTTAGCTGTCTCATGTGACAGAAACATCTTCTGCTTGGCCAGGGGTGCCCAAACCTTTTGGGCCATGGGCTGGTTGTGTGATTCAGTGGGCCGGTCACATGGTTCCTCCCACCAGAAGCAAAAGTAAAATGTACCTTGCAATCTTTTTTTGCAACAGGATGAGACAGATTTTAAGATGCTATTTTCTCTGCTTAAGCCAGGGGTTCCCAAATTACAGCCTGTGGGCCAGATTTGGCCCCTGATGCTAATTCATCCAGCCCGCACTGCTCTCGTCGCTCCCAGAAGCAGAAGTAAAACACACCTGTATGGGCGCATTTTACTTCCAGGAGTGATGAGGGCTGTGTGGGCTGGATAAATTGGCTTTGGGGTCCAGATCTGGCCCACAAGCCGTAGTTTGGGTACCTCTGACTTAGGCTATTAGGCTCCATGTGATGAAATATATTAGAAATCAACATTTGCATGCAAAAGTCTTTCCTGGTAAATAATGCCCCCAAAAGCAAATACCTGTGAACTAGCTGCAATCAAAATGCAGGGAAATCGCCGCAAAGGGAGTGTATCTTCTAAACTCTAGAGGTAATTCCCTTCCCTCTGGATCCTTTGGTAGAGCCTTCTTGAAGATTGTGGTATTTTTGAACCACAATCGGGTGTACTCCTGGCAATGGCAACCTTATTTTGCTGGCTAATCTTTCTCACATTAGGTCAGGCAAAAGGAACTGTGGAATAAATTCACCATAAGGTGGCTTCATTTTGGCAGTTAAACACCTGACCTACACTGGAAAGAAGAAGGGTCCTCTGGACCTGGTATCTATACCTCTTCTATGGTCCCATGTATAAAAGAGGCATAGATACCAGGTCCGTATGTACTACAAACAACTTGTATAAAATCACTTACTTTCAGCAACCACCTCCTCTTCTTCCTCGATAGGCTCATCAAACTCTCCAATTTCCACCTGAACAGGGTTGGCACCAATGGGCTCTTCCGTCTGGAGATGGAACAAATGCAATGAGAAGTGGGCTCTGATTGACCACTGGCTTTTACAGAAGGGATGCCCTACATAAAGTATTATTCTCTACTGGTCAGCTCCATTCATCATCTGCCTGCAGTGGGAACATACTAGTTTGCCTAATCTGATATCCTCTACAGCAGGAGTTCTCAACCTTTTAAAGCCAGGGGGCCGGGATCATGCTCCCTCAGACAGCTTTGTGGGCCGAATGGCCATTTTTCCTGTCCTCCACTACATGGCACCTCTGGGTGTGTTGGAGGCAGTGGGGGGCACATGAAATGGTGCCATGGGCTGCATCTGGCCCATGGGCAGCAGGCTGAGAATTCCTGCTCTACACTACAACTCCTGTCATACTACAGTTAGGGTTTCCTTTGGAAAAAACTATTTGCCATACACATACTACAATATATCCTTCAAAGAGAACAATAGTATTAAACAAAGATGAGGAAATCAAGCCTCATGGAAACATCTCCCTTTGTAACTGGTGATGCTACAGTCAGTGATGACTATTAATGAAAACTATAGTCTCCCATCATAAAAAAAATGTAGGTTGAGTTGTTTTGCTGTTCTGTACAAACAGCAAAAAGATTGTTACACTGTGGGGGCTTATAGGTTTATTTAAAAAATAATTCAGTGTATATGTGTTGCATGCCATCAAGTTGATTCTGATTTATGGTGACTCTTTTCAGGGTTTTCTAGGTAAAGAATCCTCAGAAGTGATTTACCATTTTTCTTCTTCTGGAGGTTCCTTGGGACTTTGGCAAAGCACCCACACACCCCATAATTCATTACTGTTAAAGGATTACATGTTGTAATCCATTAGAGCAGGGGTAGGCAACCTACAGCCCATGACACCAAATAATCCGGCCACCGCCCTTGCTCCAACCACCGCAGCTGCTGGCAGAATTGGCCACAGACTCATTTATGGCTGTTGTAAATGGCTGGGGGACCACCAGTCTGGCACCCTCAACTGTCTGAGGGAGCGTGACCCGACCCCAAACTTTAAAAGGTTGGAAACCCCTGCATTAGATAATGGAAAATTCTGTTCAAAATGCCTCTGAGTACTCTTTAAAAGTAAGCAAAATATGATCAGCAATATATTCATTAATCCACCAACCCTGCTGTTTTGTCCCTGCTTGTTGTGTTAGTTTTTACTCTGTTTGTAACTTAGTTACCTCCCCATGAAATTCAGTTATTATATACCAGGGTATGTAATAGTGCTTGTACCACCCAAAGATTGAACTTTGCTGACTGTTGGGGAGGGGGATAAAACCTGGGGCTATGGTAGGAGATTCCAGAATCCCGAATAAGAACACTTCATAATGGAATTGTTGACTGCAGGTATTGCTAGGATGGAACAATTTTTATAATCTCTTAACTGAATCTCCAGTGAATGCAGTATAGGGCTACAGAAGGAAATGCAGTAGAGTGAACAGGCTGAGATTAGAAAAATGCTAGTGGTGGAGGATGAACAAGAAAATATAAAAACAAATTGTGCCCCCACCCCCTCCATCTTGCAAGAGAGGATGAGACTGGATTTGTGACTATCATGAGCAAAATGAAGAGATGAACACTTGAATTTCATATCTGAGAGCAAATAAAAGAGAACAGCAAAAAAGGCAAAAAATATTGTGGCACCTTAAAGACTAACTCCTGTATTTTGTGGACCATGTCACAAAAGTTCACATTTAAATACAGGAGTTAGTGTTTAAGGTGCCACAACATTTTTTGTCTTTTTTTTTTTTTTGCTGTTCTCTTTTATTTACTCTCAGATATACTTGCACAGACTAGCACGGCTACCACTCAAAACATTTCAACTTGTATTTCAGAGTCTCTGCAAATTCTCAGCTATGACCAAAGGGGAAAAGACTAGTTTCATGTATTCAACAAAAGCAAAGCTTGCCAGCTACTCCAACAATGCACTTTCAAGGAAAAAGAAAAAGTCAATGGCAAGGTTCTTCATACCTCTGGTGCAAGATCTTCTATGACTTCCATCTCTTCTGGCAGAGCATCCTGCTGTAAAAGAGAAATAAGAATTTACAGATTGTCTGTTTCCAGTACTAGTCCTTTTCTTTTGTGAAATTTGCCTCAGTTTCATGCCAAGAGCTCTATTCCTTATAACAGGGATCACACATTTTTTGAATCAACATTCTGGGCCTCCAATTGTTGCCAGACCCCTTTGTATCATGAATGGGGAACAATAGGTCTCCCAGTTGTTGCTGAAAGGTTGACTCCTGTTCCATTTCACCATCGGTTGCCTTTGTTGGTTACGGTGGAGGAGAGCCTCACAGCATCTGGAGGTACACATGTTCCCCAACTCTAGTTTAGCTTATGCTTCCCTTGGTTACACTTTGATCCAAGCAGACCTTCTTGTAGTGCTTAGAGCTCCTTTGTTTTGGAATGTAACTTTAGTTTACTGTATATAATCGAGTATAAGCCAAGTTTTTTAGCCCCAAAAATGAGCCCCCAAAAGGGGACTGGGCTTATGCTCAAGTCAATGACCACGAGGGTCCACAAATCATGCCAGATTGAGATGTGCCAACAATTTAATTAATTTTACCATATTTCATGTATTTTGATTATAGAAACTCACTAGCAGCTGCTGCATTTCCCACCCTTGGCTCATTCTCAGTTCAATCTATTTTCCTGGGTGTTCAGGTCAAAATTAGGTACCTCGGCTTATATTTGAGTTGGCTTATACTCGAGTATATATTATATGTCGTTCCTTATCACAGACAACAGAACTAGAGTTGAAAGAGATCAGATATTCTGGGACCAGTATAATCGATATCATAAACACACTGACCACTTAGAATGGTTACAAAACAGGCCCTGGTCTACCAGGTTTATTTTCTTAAAGAGTTATGATCTACTGCATTTGGGTTTTCTGTTGGTTTGCTCATTTGCAAATAGAAATCCAACAATTTGAAATGCCTAACTTCTTAGAAATTGTACAAGGGATTGGGATCCCTTTCTCTGAGAAACAACTTTCATGAGAATTCATAGAATTAAGCTCGAGAAGTTCCTGTTGTACATTGACTTAAGCATCACCCTACGAACTTTGCCAATACCTCTCACCATGTTCCTACCCCTAAAGCTTGGTTTGGGTAGAGACTTTGAGAGGATTGGGTGCAGAGATGGAGCTTGAGGTATATCCACACATTTGTATCTTGTTCTGCTGGGAGATGTATGTGTTTGCCTGTAACTCAAACTAAGAAGAAGTTAACTTGTTTTGTTTTGTTTTAATTATACAGTAATTAAAACAAAATCCCCCCCCAGCCAGGAGGTCCAATACTTATAGATTTTGGAATTGTAATCCCCCTAAAAGTAACTCTTCCAAGTCCTGCCTACATGAAATTTTTTTGGCCTCCCTTTTGTTAAATGGGAAAAGGACTGTGGTGGCTCAAGTGGTTAAGATGCTGAACTCACTGACTGGAAGGTCAGAGATTGATTTCTGGGTACTGCATGACAGAGTGAGCTTCCTTCTCTGTCCCAGCTCCTGCCAACCTAGCAGTTCAAAAGCAAGAAATTGCAAGTAGATAAATAGGGATCACTTCAGTGGAAAGGTAAACAGCATTCTGTGCACTCTGGTGCTGAGGCATGGCTGCCACATATCCATGGAAATGTCTGCAGACAGCTCTGGATATTTGGCTATAAATAGAGATGAGCACTGAACCCTAGAGTTGGATATGACTGGCTTTCAAGCAAGGGTGACCGTGACCTTTATCTTTACCTTTGTTAAATGGAACCTGTACAAGCTACAGATTTTGTTCCAAAGCTGAACAAAATACCTGGATATAACTAGGTGATGGCAGGGTCCTGAAGAAAGATGAAATTGCAGAGACATGCCAGAAGCAGAAGTTTTTGGAGAGGAAGACTTCAGGGAGCAAGGGAGGTGAAAGTGGGTCAAAGCCAGAGAGATGCATAATAGGGAAGATGGGACTAACAGATGTAATTGCTATCAGCTAAACTCTCTCTGTGTTATATTTTCCATAAACCATCATATAATATGATTCCTGATCTTTTGACCTATACATTCTTCAAACCAGGTCTGAAGGCAGATCTGGACAAAAGTCCAAATGATTTGTAACCAGCCAGCCAATGACTTTCTCTTTGCCCTTAGGCACGGACAGAGAAGTTATGGCCATATAGCTGGTGGTGGTTTGGAGTATCTCTCAAACTAAATAGTGAAGAATAATGGGAGTTGCAGTCCAAAAACATCTGGAGGGCTGCACATTCCCTACCTCATAACTAATGTATTGAAGCTGCTTTGGGGCAATCAAGACTGGATTTTTATGCGGAGGATTGTTTTCAGGTCTGTACTCAAAAGTATAGAGAATCTTTTTATTCTAGTCAAAGAAAGAGAAAACTAATTAAGCATAATGTAGGATTCTACAAGTTTGGAAACTTAATAATTACATGCTGTCAAGTCAATTCTGACTTATGGAGACCCTTTCCAAGGTTTTACAGGTAGAGAATACTGTACACCGAAATGGTCTACTGTTTCCTTTTTCTGGGGGTGCTCTGGGACTGGGCAGCTTGCCCAAGGGCACACAGGCTGGCTCTTCTCCAAATGGGCATGGAGGCGGGGTGGGGAGTCGAGCTCCCAACCTCTGGCTCCATAAACAAATGCCTAAACCAATGTGCTATCCAGCCAGCTTGGAAACTTCCTACTCTTGGTATGAGCATAATCACAGTTAAGACGATAGCTACTCTGTTGACTGATTACTAGATTGCATTTTCTCCAGATAAATCTTTTTTATACTGTATGTGTGTGTGTGTCAAAAGGAGATGACCCTGTTATGAAAACTGTTTGAATTTTTTTGGGCTGAACACATAATACTCACTGGTGCCGCCAGGGCCTTGCCAGCCAGGCAGAAGAGGAAGAAAATCCAAGAACGCATGTTGCTGTGAGACCTAGACAGAGGAGAGAAAAGAAAAAATAGTTTGAATTACTGTCTAGGGAAATAATGAATGGCTCTTATGTGGTGTGTTACTGTATATACATCTATGAAAATTATAGATTCTATTTTACAACAGCTTCATTATTTTCATTTGTTCCTTTTTAATTCAGCCCTTCTTCTAAATTGTTAAAAGTAGCACACATGATCATCATCTCATGCTGTTCCCTGTTTCCAGGTGTAGAATTGTATCTTCTCAATAATCCTATCAGGTGAACTAAATTGATAGTAGTAGTTTAAGATTATAAAGCCAGTTTGCAGACAAGTCAGATCCCATGTTAAGAGAAAATGGTATGCAAGATTTTTCACCATAGGTATACAATGCATTCCAACAACAATCACACTTCCTTATGAATCTTTCTTTTACAGTATTTCTCAAGTATCAGCCAGGGGGAAAAAGCAAGCAAAATTTCAAAATGCAAAGTGTGGCATGCTCATTTCCAGGGACAATCAAATGTCTTTCATCAGGGAGGTCTGTTTCTAACAACAAGGGCACTACTCTGTTGTTTAGTTTGGGCCTGACTCAAGCTTTGACTCCTAGGCCTAGTAGAGAACTGTAAGGTTTGCACTAGTTTTATGAGAGTTGAATTGTTTGTTTCTTTTATGATCTGTCAGAACTATGCAATAAACCAGCCATGACTTGCTATAAATTATGACCACCAGAAGGCTTTAAGCAGTATCCATAAGCACACTCTCTCACATATGACACCCTTCCAAGTGTCTGTACCATAAAATTTTAATGAGCTCTGAAGACCTTTCTAAAAGTCAGCTCTTAATGCCAGTACTATCTGCAAACCAGAACCTTTTTAAAAATAAAATGTTATTGTATGTAAACATTCATAACATAACATCACATAACAAACACAACATAACATTTAGACAGATCTCCCCGTGCTGTACATTGGAACTTGTAGAAAAAAGCGACTACATCCTACCATTTAGCTCTCCCAAAATTTACACATTTCTGGGTCCGGTCTGATATTTTCATTTGACAAAGCAAAGTCAGCAAAAGGTTTCCAGATCTCCCAAAAGTTCCTTTTACTAACTATACCTTTTTATATTCAGTTCCATTGTCAATGTTTCATTTAGGGCTAATTGCCATGCTTCGTCATACCATCTACTAATTCTAATCTTGAACGCTTCTTTCCACTCTTTCCACCCTTTAGCTATTAACATTCTTGCCACTACCAACAACATGATCAAGAGTTCTTTTTCATTTGGTTCCAATTTAAGTTTGTCAACTTCACCCAATAATACTATTTTTGGATTCAACGTTATTAGCTTACTTAACATTTTGCTCAATTCTGTCTCTATTAATTTCCAAAAAATCATTTGAATACTGGCACCTCCACCACATTTAGTAGTAAATATGTTCCCCTTATTACCTTACATCTACAGCACTTGTCTGATTGTTTTTTTTATCATTGAGTCTAACCAGTGTTAAAAATCACCACCATAAAAGTTTACTACTGTATTATGTTCCTTCTCTTTTATAGACAATAATTTTGTTGACCTTTGAGTCCATTTTTTGTTCCAATTAGCTTCAGTAATAAGAATACCTAGATCATTTTCCCATTCACACCTTAATATCTGTTGAATATCTTTCTTATCATTAATATTTGGTATAATTTACCCACTACACCTTGTGTTTTTATTCGTTCATTTCTAACCTCGTATACTAACTTTTCGAATGTTGTTAATGACCTACTTTCTGTATTGAGTCCTCTTATTGATTTAATCCATTTATCCATCTGCATCTCCTGTAGCCAATCCAGTCCTAATTTCCTATATATCTCCTTCCTAGTTTGACGGTTGCTTTCCTTCCACTCTGTTAGCATTATTTAATTTAATTTAATTTAATTTAATTGTCACATTTATATACCGCTCACTCGGCCAAAGCCAACTCAGGGCGGTTCACAATAAAAATTAAAAAACACATGTTAAAAACAGTTAAAACTACCCACCCCCTAAAAACAAGGGCTGCAGGATCCAAAGGCACCATGGGGAAGAGTTCTTCTACACCAACCACCCAATGGAGGTTACCCTTCCACCTGCACCCCACACTTGACCCGCCAGCCAGGTTTTAAGTTCTTTTCTGAAAGGCAGCAATTCCGTCCGGAGACGTAGCTCTGTTGGCAGGAGGTTCCAGAGGGCCGGCGCAGACACGGAGAAGGCTCTCCTCCTTGTGCCAGAGAGGCGAGCCCCTCTGGCTGATGGAACAATTAGAGAGCCCTTCCGGTCCGCTCTGGTTGGACGGACAGACGTCCTCAGGGCGATGCGGTCTCTTAGGTAACCCTATTACCGTATTTATTCGTGTATAACGCGCACTCGTGTATAACGCGCACCCCTAATTTTCCATGAAACCTCGGTATAAAATTTTGTTTCACACCACGCATTGTAATTGAATGCGTGGTGAAAAAGCTTGTTCATAAGAACTACCTCTGGGCCACGCCTCGTCTCCCGCGCCACCCAATCAGATCCCGTCAATTTCTTCAAAGGCACGCCCCCGCCTCCCCTTCAACCGCCGCAGCAATAGACAGCCGACCCAATTCTAAAAAGGAAGTAAAAGAGGCTTGCGACGGGGGTGGGACTCCGGGAGTGAGGAGGCGTATGGCGGGAAATGGCTGGAGGCGGAGGCCACGCCTCGTTCTGCTGGAGAAAACCACGCCGGCGCCGTCCTTGTAGGGTGGGTGACGTCATGCGCTCACTGAGTCTCCCGTGTGGGCGAGGAAATGAAGCGGCACAACCCTATTTGTGACGCACACTGTACACGACAAGGTGACGTGAACTCGCGGGAACTCACCATTCGCGCCCTCAACGGACCGGCCACCACTGCCACACCAGTCCTCGTTTATAACGCGCACCCCAACTTTGATTTCTTTTTTTGGTATAAAATTTTGCGCGTTATACACGAATAAATACGGTAGTCTATTCTATTATTAGTCTATTCTGAGACAATATGGCCCTATTTTCTTTTGTCGATTTTAATGGGCACTTCTTTGAATCAAAGATTTTTAATATGGGCGAACTTGACAGAACATGCTTCTTCTTTAAAGCTTACCATGTTGAGTAGAGTGTCCTCAATGTCCAATTTTTAATTTCATATTTTCCTACCGGATCCCCCAAGGAAAAAAAATCACCTTTCAGATTTATGTATTCTATCCACTCTGGTTCTTCGCTTTCTGTGTTTGTTTTGTTTTTTGCAACCATAACTTGTGTCCTTTAATACTGATATGTCACTAATAGTTTGAGCTCCTGATTGCAGAGGAAATATATGTTGTTCAGTTGCACAGTTGAGTCCGACTGTTTACAACAGGGGTGCCCAAACTTTTCGGGCTGCAGGCCGGTCATGTGGTAGAGTGGGCTGGTCACGTGGTTTCCTCTCACGGGAAGTGGAAGTAAAACATGCCCGCATGTGTTCACGACAGCCACGGGTCATGTATGGCAATGTTTTGCGCATGTGTGGGCATGTTTTACTTCTGCTTCTGGGATCGACAAGTGCAGTGCAAGCTGGATGGAATGGTGCTGTGGGCTGGAGCTGTCCTGCAGGCCGTAGTTTGGGCACCCCTGCTTTACAAACCAATGGACCACAGCGCACCAAGCTCCTCTGCAATCCGCCATTCTCCAGAGTCCACCTAGATCTACGCCCACTGTGTCAATGGTGCCATCTAGCCATCTCATCCTCTGCTGCCCCCTTCTCCTTTTGCATTCAATCTTTCCTAGCATCAGAGTCTTCTCCAGTGAAGTATCTCTTCTCATTTGGTGGCCAAAGTATTTGAGCTTCAGTTTCAGCAACTGCCCTTCCAAGGAGCAATCAGGGTTGTTTTTGTTTAAGAGTGACTAATTTGATTTCCTTGCAGTCCAGGGGACTCTTAAGAGTCTTCTACAGCACCACAGTTCAAAAACATCTGTTCGCCTGTCCTCAGCCTTCCTTATGGTCCACCTCTCACAGCCATACATTAGTACAGTATTGAGAAGACCATTGCTTTAACTATGCAGGCTTTTGTTGGTTGGGTGATGTCTCCACTTTTTATTATGCTGCCTAGGCTTGCCATAACTTGTGTCCCAAGGAGTAAGTGTCTTTTTATTTCATGGCTGCAGTCATCATCTGCAGTGATCTTAGATTCCAAGAAAGTAAAGTCTGTATATAAAGAGCCTCAAATGGCTTTTCTCTCATTGGCAGCATTGTCAAGTACTGCACTGTATATTTCAAGTACATTTCACTTGGTTTCATGGATGCCTTGGGGTGTGGGTGCACATGTGTGCTCCTGTTTGCAAGGGCAGGTGTTCCTTCTCCCTTAAACTAGAAACTATGAAGATAGCAGCCCTCTCTGTACTTGCCAAAGAATTCATAGGCAGAACCTAGGATGAGGGATTGGAGAGGCTAATGTATACATCTGCATTTGTACAAGATAGCATACTGACCTCTGGAAGGTGTGAAGGCATGGTCTGTAAGTTGAAAATGTTTATGCTTCATGTTCCACAATCCAGCCAACTCATGCAACGAGGCTGCATTCTCAGATTCATGATTTTTAAATACACTTGTTTGTTTTAATCTTGCATTTGCTTTCATATTTACTAATTTGCAAAGTGGCTGACAAATAAGTGTAGAAGCTCTTTTTCATGTGTGGTCAGGATGCCAAGAGAATTGCTATAAAAGAACTGAGTCTGCCAGCAAACTGGCAGAAAACCAGTAGTATATAGAAAAAAATCAGCCATCTACAGTTAGATTAACAACACCTTGGAATGGAGGCAATGAATGGCTGTTCTGCATATGTTTTGGACTGCCAACCTGGTAAGACACAGAGAACAATAGGTTGCCTGTTGGTTAGGGATGAGAGGAGTTGCAGCTCAGAATATCTGGTATATATCAGGTTGCAAAATCTTTTTACTTTATACATAGTTAGAATGCACAAGCATAACCGCAGAAATGACAACATAGCAGCAAAGTAATTAATTTTGCCTTTGTTTACCTAAGGCAGGGGTGCCCAAACTACAGTTCACGGGCCGGATCCACCCCCTATGCCAATTCATCTGGCCCACGCCGCCCTTGTCGCTCCTGGAAGCGGAAGTAAAATGCACCTGTATGGGCGTGTTTTACTTCTGCTTCTAGGAACAATGAGGGTGGCATAGATCAGATAAATTGTCATGGGGTGGATCCAGCCCATGGGCCATAGTTTGGGCACCCCTGGATTAAGCAGAGAAAATGGCATCCTAAAAATCTATCTCATCCTGTTGCAAAACACAGATTGCAAGGCACATTTTACTTCTGCTGGGAGAAACCATGTGACCGGCCCACTGAACCACGTGACTGGCCTGCAGCCCGAAAAGTTTGGGCACCCCTGACCTAAGGTCTAAGATTTATTTAATATAGAAGATAGACTGTTGGTTAGAAATTCTTACTCTTCACCCACTCTCTGCAATATTGAAAATGGAACATTTTAATCTTTCTTTGTGTTCAGATTTCTAAGCTCTCCCCATGTCATACATTGACATATCTGACCAAAGGGGGAGATTCAAAGTTTAGCTGCAGAAATTATAAATAACTGTGGAAATTGGATTTAGAAAGTTATAGGTGAGTCCTATCCTCTCTATTATCTAACACCCAAGGGCCTCTTAGTTTCCAGACTCTTACAACAGTACTTGAGGGCATCTTTACTCAGCCAAGCTGTTGCCAAAAGGGCTTGAGAAAATAAACTAAGGAAATCCTAAGAGATTAAATTCTTTGTTTATCTGTAGTGTTGCACACAGCAGAACCTACAACTGTGGAATCATCTACAGGCTTCTGCTCTCACAGTTTGAGGAATCTTCTGCCTCATTCTCTGAACCCTCTGGATAAACTGCAGATACAACAGACAGCTTTTCCATGTGGATGGGTCAAAGCTGTAAAGCTTGAATATCTGTATTAATGTAATATGGTGTGAACAATAAAACAATGAATGGCTGTTGTGTCTAGTGTGCAGGCAAGAACCCAAATATGGAGACATTTCAAGGACTGCTCTGATTACCAAAAAAAAGGTCACTCACAAAGTAGCAATGGGTCAAAAATGAGAGGATTATTGCCCAACAATATATCAGTGCCTCTGAAATTGTTCAGATAGCATATATTATTACATCAATCACTTCCTCTAACAAAGAAGTGGAACCCACAAGAATGTGAAACTTATGTGTACTGAAGAGCAGAATAATATTTCCGAAATGGCCTTCACTAGTAGTGGTTGATTTGCAGACAGATGGAAAATTTAGAAACAAAGCTGACAGTAAATTTCTCAGTTAAAGTGAAAGTTACATGTGCCTCTTTATTCCATTAGAACAGGCATTCCCAACCTATGGCCTGCAGGCCAGACCCGGCCCCCAATGCCAATTCATCCAGCTCCCGGAAGCGGAAGTAAAATGCATTCTGTACATGCGTGGCACGCGTTTTACTTCTGCTTCCGGATGGGAGGAACCATGTGACCGGCCCGATCAGCTGCCCAGGAGGTGGTGGTCAGGCCCGTGGCCTGAAAACGTTGAGAATCACTGCATTGGAAGCAAGGCTTCTATGTATTAAAATGTGCTTATTCCTTGTAATAACTGAGATTTAAAGAAAAAGAAATAAATGTTTTAATGTTTAAATTTTGCGTGCAACGTATTTATACTAAATATGTAATGGGCTATGAACAATTCTGATAGTGAAAATGAGTGAAAATGATCAGACCACAGCCTCTGTATTGGGAGGCCAGCTTGAGTTTTTACTTCTTTGGCATGGTATATTTTGAGTGTCAAGTTAACAGCAGTGTCTCCAACTGGGTGCCCTTCAGCTACGACAGATTGCATCTTCTATCACTCCAGCGCCACTCTGGGCTATATAGTGAGAACCAGGGGAAACCTCAGGGAAAAGAGGCCCATCCTTCCCTTCAACTTACCCACTGTCAAATGCTTGCATAACCTTTTTCCATTATGCCCCCTCCCTTCCAGTACATTGAGTCCCTTCCTCACTCCTTTATTTGCTCTGGTCCATCACTGCCAAGTCCTGAAGCTGAGGTCAATAGCTCTTCTCCTTTCAAAGAGCATTTTTGGGGTGGAAAAATACTACTAGATGTGTCTGTTTTCCTGATTTATAAGAGTTTTTCTTGTGTTTGATCCAGCATGGCCTCCTAGTTCCATTTATGATCAGGGTAAAAAGCAAGGAGACTACATTTTGGGGGGACAGCAAATCCCAGAATTCCCCCAGCCCCCAGGGATTGAGGACCAAAGCAAAGGGGGACATGCTGAAGCACTGCCCATGAATGGTAGCTGCACATGTGGGGTGTCCAGCTAAGCAATGGAGTGCATTTAGAAAGCAATGCCCCTCCAACTACCTTGAGTCAATACAGTACTGTATTGGATTAAGAGCTCAGCAGCATGCTTTGTGCCAGGGGAGATGAGATGTCAAAGCCTGGGGTTGCACCCTGGTGTTTGGAGTCCATCCGTCAAAAAGCTAGCAAACACTCAGGCTGCCACTTAGCTGGAGATGGGCAGGGCATGGACCAACTCTCTGAGTAAACAAGCTTCACATAAATGCCTGTTGCTGGAGACGGGAAACAAATTTATTTTAAAAACAGATGATAAAGAAAAGCCTAAGTTAAGAAAACATATTGTAGAAAGGTGCTGCATAAAAGCTTGGCTTTATAGACCTTCCAGTCAGCCTCTTGAAGCTCTGCAATAACGTTTTGAGGACTTGTTCTGTGTCAGACCTGGAACAACTCAACAAAAAGAGATAAATGTGTTTGACTAAATATTTGAGCAAACATGGCTAGCTCCAGGTCAGAGGAAACCCTGGCCAAACTAACACTCTCAGCTGGTGCTAAGGGTGAAATAAGGAAAAAATGTCAGTCAGCACCAACTGCTCAGAACTATATCAGGTGCCTGAGGGCTGTTGTTTTACTTTCTTCATAATTCCCAAGAATGCTACTACATGAAAGGCTTCATGGAAAATGAATGATAGCTAATCTCAACCACCAGATGCCGCTCAGAGCTAGAGCTTAGAACAGTGATGGCGAACCTTGGCACTTCAGCTGTTCTTGAACTTCAATTCCCAGAAGCCCTGATCAGCAGGAGTGCTCTTTGCTAGCATAGTTCATTTTTGTTTCAACTTGTTAAAATATTTCCTGGGATACTGATTAGTGGCAACTAGTCAGAAATACGTTGGAAGAGTTTTATTTTATTTATAATCTACTTTAAATTAAAAGCCACATACATGCTTATTTTTCACTGACAGCTGATATTCTGGTACTGTACCCTGTCTCCTTTTTAGGAATGGCTTGACTTTATGACTAAAAAATAACACACATTTTGACAGTTTTCTATCGTTCCCTTTTAAGGGGGTAATGAATTGTCCCCAGGTGGTTAAATTCATAAAATTTAAACCAAGAGCTCTTGAAAACCATACTCCGTGTTCAGCTCAGAATTGGGAAATGTTACCTATCTGTACTTTGTTGGCCACGGGATTCTGGGAGTTGCAGTCCAAATATGTAGCAATTCCAACCACTGGCTGGATCAGACCAAAAGCCTCTCTAGTTTAACAGTTTATTCTTGCAATGGCCAGCCAGTTGCCCAGGGGAATGCTACAAGGAAGACACAAGGGCAACTTCACCTTCCTGTAGACATTCCCTAGCACAGTGATGGTGAACCTTGGCACTCCATGTGTTCTTGGACTTCAGTTAGCAGAAGCTCAAGTCAGCACTCCTGATGATCAGGGCTTCTGGGAATTGAAGTCCAAGAACATCTGGCATGCCAAGGTTCGTGATCACTACCCTAGCAACTGACATGCAGAGACATGCATGCCGTCACAGCAAAGCACTGTATATTCAAAGGATAATGTCTCCTGAAGGAGAAGGGACACCATGTGATGACTACAGACATAAATGATAGTATAAATCAACTGCAAATGTTCTGTTGACAGTAGCAGGAGTCCTAGTTGTATAAATGTCTCTTGAGTGCCCTTTCCCATTCTCCCCTGGTTTATGATCTACAGCAGGGATAGAGAATGTATGGACCTAGATGAATTATTACTCCCATCTTGCATCACCATTGACCAGGCTAGTAGGAATTAAAAAACAACAACAATTGGAGAGCCACAGGTTGCCTGCTTCTCACTTGTAGTCTACAAGCAATTGCATCTATCTTCTCTATCTATCTATATATATAAAATTGAGGTGTCGTGCTGCATGTTACTCATACACGCCGATACCCCAGCACCCAGTGCACTGGAACCTGCATGCTGCCTACCTTAAATGTCATATGTGTCCAGCATGGGGAACCAGCAGCGTCCTTCGGCTTCCTTCACCCCCAAAAGGGGGTGCAAAGGGGCAGCCCCCACCTGCCAGCGGTGCTAGCAGGGAAAGAGGGGGCTGCACATGCATGACCTATGCGTGCAACCCAGATGAGTCAGCGTGTCAGCCGGCCTTCCCAGTGAGGCCAGCAAGGGAAGGCAGGACTGCACTTGCATGACAGTCCCAGACTGCCCACAAGCCTGCACACGCAACCCAGAAGAGCCAACATATTGGCTGGCCTCTGGGGCAGCGACAAGCGGGAGCAGACCCGCCAGGAGCCGCAGCAGCCGGGAACCATGAACTGGGGTTGCGAGCGCCATGCCTGCAGAAGGAGCAACACCCAACCAATGCCAAACACGCCCTTTGAGACACAGGGTGGGACGGGGCATGCATGTGGGCACCCACAATGGAGAAGCAGCAGTCATTAACTGGCAATGCAGGACACGCTGCCTGCTGGGCTCGCTGCGGCACCCACAGGACAGACTGCAGTGTTCACAGCTGCCGGGAGCAGAGCAGGTGGAGGCCATTGCCTGGTGGCACAGAACGTGCTGCCGGGAGATGCAGGGACATAGCTAAGGATGACAGACAGGTAAGGGAACTGTCAGGGGAGCCAGCAGTCTTTCCTGTCTGTGCTGCCGCACGCCCAGCAGCATGTCCTGTGTTGCCAGGCAATGGCTGCATTGCCAGGTGACGGCTGCCGCTTCTCTGCTTTGGCCACCCACAACAGAGAAGTGGCAGCCACCACCTGGCAGTGCAGCAATTGCCTGGCAACACAGGACATAGTGCCGGGCGTGCGCCAGCACGGGCAGGACAGAATGCAGTGTTTGCAGGGGGAGGCTGCATGCAGGGGGTGGAGGCCCCCCAAACCCCACCCAGGCAAAGCTGGGCACCCTTGCTAGTTATATCTAATCTCTATTTTAAACCAAATATCACGTATTTGGGCCTAAGGTCGCTTGCAGCCACAAGAAAGTTACTGAAGGCTCAACAAACCCTGAATATTTGCTGAACTAATTCAGCAGGCTTTTATTTTCTCGGATGGGTAGCTAGTGCTACTTCACCTGTAAGACCCTCCTTTTGTTGTACCTTCATGACTTTGACTCACTTGACATTATTTCACCAATGTATTCCTATCTATAAGAATAGTGCTAGGTTTTTTCTGCTCCCTTGGTTTATATAAGTCTGGAATTTAACTCTAGATGTATGCACAATGCTCCTTTTTTTAAGCAGCACATGATGGTGGTTGTGATGATTAATGATGATGTTGATACCACCACATAAATCACTGTGAACCTTAAAAAGAAATTAGCAGTAACCTTCAAAGGTTTTACAGGTTAAATACTTTCTGATTTTTGTTCTGGGGCAGAACATTTGGATTTGTCCCAGATGTCAAGAGGAAAAGGTCGCCCTTGCTTGAAAGCCAGTCGTATCTGACTTTAGAGTTCGGTGCTCATCTCCATTTATAGCCAAAGAGCCAGCACTATCTGCATCTGCAGGCATATCCATGGATATGTGGCAGGCATGACTTGATACTGGAGATCACGGAACGCTGTTTACCTTCCCACCGAAGTGGTCCCTATTTATCTACTTGCAATTTCTTGCTTTCAAACTGCTAGGTTGGCAGGAACACTCAATCGTGCAGCACTTGGGTCTCAAACTGCTGACCTGCTGACTTTCCAGTTTTCAAGTTCAGCGTCTTAACCACTAAACCACTGTAATCCCCAGATGTCAAGACCAGGAGGAGTCTTTTTCCCGCTTGCCTATCTCTGCTCTCTCTGATACCTGAGTTCTACATAACTGAGCCCTTGCTTTCTCTGCTCACTGAACTGTTTGTTTCCGGGCCACTCTAGTATCCACTTTCCACAGGGAAGACTAATGTTTGTTTCCTGGCTTTCATGCAACTCTAAGCTCAGTTGCCTCTGCTGACCCTTTTCTTTATGCTCCTTTACCACACCTTTCCCTCACCTTGTGCCCCTCTTTACTTTGATGTACATTCCTAGTTTTAGGGCTGGTACCATTGAATTAGAAGCACTCCATCTCAGTAAACAGAAGAAGCTTGGCAGATGGTTGGGCTCCTTGTTCTGCTCTGATGAGGCAGTCAAGGGTGGGGAGCCTCTCTCACCCTGAGGGCCATGTTCCATTTCAGCTAAGCTCTTTGGAGATGCCTTCTAAATGGAAGGCAGGGCCAAAGGAAAAAGCAGTCTGAGGGGGGCGTGGTCTGGCTCACAGCTGAAAAACATTGAGAACCCCTGCTATAACCACTGGACTTTTTTTTGGGGGGGGGGAGGTAGTGAGAAGTCTGTTGCCTGGTATGGGGCAGTGAGCAGAGTGGGAAAGGAAGAAACACCAGCATAGGAGAGAAAAAGGCAATAAAGATGATGGATGGAAGGGATATTAGAATGAAAGAGAGGGGAAGAAAAAGATCAGCTGGATATTTGGGTAAGGGTAGAGAAAAACCACCTGAATCGGTCTGGTTCCACAGGAGTGTGTGAGAGGAGAAGACTACCTGGTTCCTCAGGACACTGGACAAGCCCAGTGGTAAGCCCACTGTCAGAATGGCACTGGCAGGATCAAAACAACAGCACTGTTGAGCCCTCTGTTCCTCCACTCAGTACCCAACTCGTGTTTTGTAATTATAGACCAGGGGTTCCCAACCTTTTCTGCTGCAGGCCAGACTATGCCCCCGGAAGTGGAAATGGACACATATATGGTTGTATATATGGCCACTTCCGCGTTTATGACAGTCATGTCTGTGTTTACGCATGCACAGGCACATTTTATGGCTGCTGCAAGATGCAGCCGTGAATGCACAAATGTGTCCGCTTCCACTTCCAGGTGTGGCGGAGACGGCGGTGGGCCAGATAGAATGGCACCGTGGGCGGGGTCCAGCCTGCAGGCTGTAGGATGGGAACCCCTGTTATAGACCCTATCATCTTGGTCTCCCATTGATGGGAGCTGCAATTTAGACATTGTGGAGGGAGCGTGAAATGCCAAGATGATGAATGCTGGGCTAGCTGCAGCTTTAGTTCCCCACAATACCCCAGCAGGATAATGTAGTTCTATAATTCTGGGGAATTAAAAACAGACAACTGGAGCTGCTTTAAGTGTTAGAACTGAGTGGCAAGGGAGAACAACTGAAACCCCAAGATAAGGAATCAGCTGTGGATCCTGGTAATTCTGTGTAAGGATAACAGATAGCAATAGCAGCCCCAAAACATTGCTTTGGTTCATATATTAAACATAAACCCCACTTTAGAAAGTTACTGTCGCTGCTTGTTGCAGTGTTTGGAAAGTATTATTTTCTCAAAATGTTTGCCTTCTGGTTTCTATTCAAGCAGGCTTTCAACAGTTTAATAGCTTGCCAAGGAATGGGTTTTAACAGGGAATGCTTGGAAATAGCTTTTTAATTCTGTTTTAAGATGCTTAAATATTTGATTGATATAATTTATTGTACTTTTAGATGCATTTTTTAAAAAAAAATAGTTTCTGAGTCCCACTTTTGAGTCTCTTTTTTGAAAGAAAGAAGGTGTATAAATAAATGTTGAGAAAAGCAAAACATCATGTTAATGGGCAGACTTGACTATGCAATTGAACAAGTGCTGCTTGAACATTTCTATTACTTTCCATTACCTTAAAATAAACTTAGAATGGATAAAATAGCAAACACTTGGAAAAAACCCTGTAAAATGGCTTTTAAATATGTTAAAATGCTATCCCAAATAACTTTTGAAAGTAACTAAAACTTTATATCAGTAAAGTAATTTTTCTCCTACTAATTATATTACTTTTCTACTGGTTATATCAACTTTTAAAACGTAACTCCATTTCTTAAGATCTTCCAAAAAGTAATTTGTTTCAGTTAACTGTTACCTCTAAGTAATTACTTCCAATCCTTGACCTGAGACTGGTCGTACCATTTCAAACTGCAGATTGGACAATCTTAGCTTTATATCTTGTACTTTTTTTGTAAACCGCTGTGACTAGTTTACAAATGCCACACACCCCAGCAGTATATAAATATTAACACTAAATACATAAATAAATATTTTGTGGGACTTTCTGGCCAAGTGCCCTCAGATGTTCCGCTTGAAATGTGTGCATTGGGAAGGACATTTGACAGTTCAGGACTCGGGAGAGCTTCTTTGCTGAATATTCCCTTAATAGTCTCTAGACTTGAATGATTTAATACTTCCTTATTGCCAGCAGGGGAAGAACTATAGCAGGGATTCCTTGCACTCCTTTCGGCCCAACTGATGTCAGCTTTTTTGACACGCACAGCAAAATAAAGCATGAGAAAAGCCCTATTCAAATATTTTTTAAAATAAAGGATTAATTTGAAATTGTAAGCAGGGAGGGAGAGTTCTAGTCCCATTCCCATCTGTCATCCATAGGGGAAAAGACTGTTTTGAAGAGGAAAGCTTCCACTACAATATGCTAGGAACACAGAAATTAGCCTACATCTGTGATGGTGAACTTGGCACTCCAGATGTTCTCGGACTTCAATTCCCAGAAGCCCAAGCCTGTGTAGCCCTGGACAAATAGCCCAAAAGAAGGGAATAACAAACTACATTTGTGTGCTCTCTACCTAGAAAACTCTGAAAAGGACCATCATAAGTCAGAATCAACTTGATGGCACACAATTATTATTCTATTCCATTGGGAAGGTCTATGGTACTGTTGTGGATAAAAATTGGCATGCTGGAAATGCTCAGAGAGAGGTAGAAGGCAGAGGACCTTTGTCTCATGTGGTTTGTGGGCCTTGATAGATGTAAAACCTGAGGAGCTGCTACTGGACCTGAGCAAGGGAAACTCACAAGGAAGAATGCATGTCCATGGAGAGAAAATAATCCACGTACATAGAAAGCTAGTATCCACACAACTAGGCTATAGTTCACCTTGTGATGGCTGACTAGCTTCATGCAGTATACATCTTGTGTGGGAGAGCATTTAGTAACATGAACTCTTTGCTAGCATACTGAATTGGTGCCCTTAGGCATTTTGAGAGAACATTAAGCTAAAGACATCTACCACAGGAAAGTCCTGCTTGTTTCAACTGTTATTTTCCAACTAATTTTGGTCATATTCTTTTATGGGTTCAGTGACATCATAAAAGTAAACCCAGCCATTCAGAGATCACATTGTCAACTCCGAACTGCATCTTAAGGGAAACTGCAACCAGAGATTTGGATTGAATGAAAGTTAAGATGATCATCACCTGTGAAACTCCTGTTCTTTCCCTACCTATTCACAGACAACACAAGCACAGACACAAACACAAACAGATAGAGCTGCCATAAATGACTCAGTCCTTTCAGCTTGTCTTCAGAAGAACTGTGGCTGCTTGGAAGAATTGAACCTATTGATCTTGAGTTGAGGTGAAGTGCTGGAAACTTTACACCTTAATCCAAAGGGGCTGCAGGTATGCTATAATTAGTGGCAAAAATGCTTCCTTTGTGTTCAGGTTATTTTTACTTCATATACTTCAGAATACCCATGCACAATGCTCAAATTCAGAACATAATCCCTGTCAGAAACTAAACTCAGCCTTTAGGGATTATATACTAAAAATTGCTTTGATTGACTTGATGAAATGCTGTGCATGTGGTTAGACTTACATTTGTTGTCTAGAACAGATCTGGTTTAATTTTTTTATTAATTAATTGAATTTAAACTCCATTTTTCTTGCCAAAAAGGTGTTCAAGGAGTTAGGAATAATAGGCAGAAAGGTCTCTTTATGAACATGGGTGGAAAAGTCAAAAGACTCTCTCGCATATTCTTTCAGTATTCTCTTGGGTGTCACATAGAGTAATTCAGAATCAAGCTAACAGTATTTCAATACAGCCCCTTGAACTTTCTGGCAACTAAATTCTGTGAAAAAGGGAAAGAAGAAGAAAAGCTGCGCCTGAGGTCACCTCTCCCTTTCCCCATTTTAGGCCATAATGGGTGTACATCTCTTGAACCAGAAGACCTTGAAAGAGTTTCCATGGAAGCCGACATTCCATTGTGGGAGAGTCAGCCAGAGAAGGAGGGGGGCCCCAGTCTCTCTGTAGGGGTGGAGCTTGGCAAAAGTTTGAAAAGTTGATATCTCTCCTGCACCCCCTCCCTTGCCTCTTTGCTTATGTGGCAGACAATGGCTTTGTTTCATCCAGCAGGGCATGGATGTACTTTAATCCTCTTCACACACATCTCTCTTTGGCTTCACTTCCAGACATTAAAAAAACCCACAATCTGTTGCCTTTTTCTTTTGTTTTTATGTTTCATGATCCCTTGGAGAGAATAGATTCCTCTGAGCAATTTAATCCTTTCCTCTTTGCCCCAGATAAACATTTTCCTGGCACTTATATTTCAGGATAATATTATAGTTAACTGTCTTAGCGCGGGTTGGGGAGTAAAATGTAGCAAAGAAAAGGGAATGATTTTTTTTAAAAAAATAGGAGCTGTGTTAGTCTGTGTTTCAGGCATATAAGAGAATAAACAAAACAAACGCAAAGATGCTGTAGCACTTTAAAGACTAACTGTTATAGTTGAATGGAATGAGTTGTTCAGAACTACACATAGCTATTCTAAATGGGCAGGAGCAAGGAAAGCAATTGCTGCCTTTAAAGGGAATAAAGTCCTTTTGAATAGCTATCCTTTGCTTTTAATCACAACATGTTGGCTGGAAAGTACATCTTCTCCTTCTATGCTTTCTGTCAGCCTTTCAAACTCTGTCTTAAATGGACCAGATAAAGATGGGGAAGAGAGTATATGTCACTGTTCTAATGGACAGATGATTGGGTTAAATTTGCTCCTATACGTATAGTCTTCTCAGGGCGTTCAGCTCCTCAGAAACCCTGTTGAAGCCAATGACAGGGTATATTCTATGTGCCAAATCTAATTAATGGGGCAAAGAAGATTAACTGTGAAATGCTTAAGGCAGAGTTAGTAACTGACTTGAAAGTTATTGTAACCTGCTCCAAGTGTATAGTAAGAAAAATACATTGATATAAGCTGTTTCAATGCTATTAAATTAATGCTATTAACATGCTTCAGGTACATGGGGGAAATAGTTTTTGCACTGTGTAAGAAAAATCAGACACAGCAAGCAAAATGTTTTTCATAAATACAGGTGAAACTCAGAAAATTAGATTATCATGCAAATGTTCATTCAGTCCAGGAATGCAACTTAAAAAGTGAAACAAATATATGAGATAGACTCATTACATGCAAAGCGAGATAGTTCAAGCCTTACTTTGTTATAATATGGATGCTTATGGCTTATAGCTTATGAAAACCCCAACCCCCCCCAATCTCATGTACCCCATAATCATCACATAAACTCATGTATGCTGTACACCATGATCATCACAATTATAACGAATTAAGGCATGACATCTTTCACCTTGCATGTAGTGAGTCTATCTAATATATTTGTTTCATCTTTTAAGTTGCATTACTGGACTGAATGAACATTTGCATGATATTCTAATTTTCCGGGTTTCACCTGTATATAGCAAGAAAAAGCCAACAAACACAGAATATTCCAACATACTAGCACAATTGTCTTCTCACCCCAAATAGCTAATAAGGAAGGTGCCAATCTCACATCTATTGCAAATTATGACAGCCTTGCTTAGTAATAAAGAAAGGAATTTGAACAAGAAAAGAATTACAGGAAGTAAATAATAGAGAAAGATTTGATCCCATACCTCAAGAACAGGTCGACAGAGCTGAGAAAACTTCGGCCTCTCTCAAGGGTCTGAAGGAATCTAAACGTTTCAGAAAGTGACAACAGGAAAGTGATCAGAGCTGGGCTGGGCTGGCTTTCTGTTTGGCTGCTCTTCTTTCTCCTCCTCCTCCTCTATTTTCCAAATTTGTTTCTTTCCCTCAGACTCCCCCTCCCACCGAAAAGTATTCTGAGGCTACAGCCAAATGTTAAAATGATAGACCAAAGCAATCAAGTAGCATCAGAGCTCAGAGGAAGAACACTGCTTTTAGAGACAGTCTCATACTGGAATAAACAGCAAGTATTGAATGTTGCTGGCATGACAGAAGCAACTGCCCGTTTTAAGATCCCAGAGCAACAATGGGGCTAGGTGCCATATCCCTGCACAATTTAGCTGGACAGTCCAAATGTAATTGTTGTGTTCTAACAATGTAACCTTCCACATGTGATATCAATGTATCTGAACCAATGTAACCTTGCCTATGAGTAACAATGTAACCTTCAGCTGTATCACTATAAACCCTGTAATAGGACGCGAGCTAATGACCACCAGCTGGCAGCAGCAAGCGTCCAAGCTCTCTTGGATCAAACCCATCAAAGACCGCAACGCGGGAAGTTTCCCGCCGCTACCTACACCTGGACAAGAAGGGCGTGACCCGCCATGACGTCACGCGGGCCAGTAGCCAATGGGCTATCGTGGAGCCACATTCAAATACGTTACTACCATATATATAGAGCTGTTCGTCCGCCATTACCTCATGTTCCCTCTGTCCACCATGCAATAAACCTGAGTTAACCCAGCCTTTGGCTGTGCCTTGTGTCTTGACTCTCATACACTAAATTGGCGACGAAGGTGGGATAATGGATCCCCATGGAGCCAGGACACAGAGCGGGTTCAATATCACCAAACCGCAAGACTGGGAGCTTTTTGAGATGGACTTCCAGGTGGCACTGGTGGAACTCAAAGTCAAAGAAGACGACGAGGAAAGGAAGAGGGCCATCCTCACCCGCATGCTTGGGATGGAAACCAAGCGGACGCTGGTGGGCATTCTTGCACCGAAGAAGATGAGTGATTTCAAAGCCGGTGACATCATGAAACTGCTGCGTGAGCGTTTCCGACCCTCGAGGGCAATGTTTCCTGCTCGGAGCGCGTTTTGGAGGCGAGTTCAAGCGCCGGACGAGTCGGTAGAAGCCTTCGTAATGGCTATGAGGGTAGCCGCCGCCCCCTGCAGATGGGACCACTTCCTAGAGATGGCCCTCAGGGACGGAGTGCTGTGTGGCCTGAAGGACAAGGAAGTACAGCGCAGCCTGATGAACAAGGAGCCACCACCCACACTGGAAGAGGTTGTAGAGGCCGCGGAAGCCGCGGAATCCACGAATGCTGGAGTAGATGAGATGCACAAGTGGCGTGAGCGGCGTCCGAGGGCCGGCAAAGCGGAAAACTCGTTGCACGGGAAGTCCGGTCAGTCGGTGCATGCAACCCGACCGACCTCGAAGTCGTCTTCAGAAAGCAGCGACGGCGAGGAGGTCCAGAAGGTCCGGAGAGGAGGGCGCCGCTGCGATGGTTGCGGAGTGGCCCATGAGCGCGTGAGGTGCCCATTCAGAAAAGCCGAGTGTTTCAACTGCGGCCGTCGGGGGCACATCGCCAAGGCGTGCAGGAAATGGAAAGAGGGCCGGAGACAGTCGCAAGACCGTTCAGCCAGACCGGACCGTCCAGCGAGGTCCAAAGATGGCGCCCGGACCACGAGGAAGCAGGACGGCGTGGGCCGCATCTCGGACGACAGCGAGGGCGACGCTCCTGTGTTCAGCGTATCTGCGGGACAGGCCCATTACTTCGTTGAGGTACTAGTACAAGGGACCCCTATTAGGATGGAAATTGACTCGGGGTCCTCCTATTCTATAATTCCCCAGAGAGAGTTCTTGAGAATCGACCCCCACATGCGGCCCAAGCTCAAAGCGTTGAGGGCCACACTACGGGACGTACAGGGGAACAGCATTCCAGTGTTGGGGGTCGGGACATTCCGGGTTCGGTTTAAGAGACATTCTGCGGAACTTCCCCTAGTGGTGCTCAAAGGGGGAAGTTGTAGCCTTCTCGGAACACAGTGGTTTCAGCCCTTAGGTCTGTTCATAGGGGGGGTGCATGCCGTAGGCGAGGACCCAATACAAGCGGTGTGTGACGCACACCCCGCCGTTTTTAAAAGTGGACTGGGAAAGTTCAAGGGACCCCCTGTAGCCTTCGACTTAGACCCGGAGGTCCGCCCGATAAGACTCAAACCGCGCAGGGTACCGTTCGCGCTAAAGGACAAAATAGAGGCGGAACTGGACAAACTGGTGGGTCAGGGAATTCTTGTTCCTGTGGATTCCGCGGAGTGGGAGACTCCAATTGTAACAGCACTGAAGGCTAACGGGGAGGTGCGCATTTGCGCTGATTATAAGTGTACCATTAATAAGGCAATCCGCCCTAATGCATACCCGGTGCCAGTGGTCAGCCACCTTCTGGCCAGGCTGAATGGGGGAAAATGTTTCGCTAAACTCGATTTAGCACAGGCCTACCAGCAACTCCCGGTAACCCCCGCCACAGCGGCGGCACAAACAATAGTCACACATAAGGGGGCGTTCCAGGTGTCGCGGTTACAGTTCGGCGTGAACTCGGCACCTGGCATTTTTCAGTCGCTAGTGGAACGCCTCCTGAAGGGGCTGGAGGGGGTGTTGCCATATTTTGATGACGTGTTGATAACGGGGGGAGTAAGGCCGAGCTGGCTCACAGATTGGATAAGGTCCTGACCGTGTTCGAGAAAGCGGGGCTGCGACTGAGAAAAGACAAATGTGTATTTTTCGAAACAGAGGTTGAGTTTTTAGGGTTCCGTGTCACGCCCGAGGGAATTAGGCCGTCCAAATCTAAGGTAGCCGCCATCAAGAAAGCTCCTCGCCCCACTTCCAAAACCGAGCTACAGTCGTTTCTGGGGCTTCTCAATTTCTACCACACCTTCCTTCCACGGAAGGCGTCTGTTGCCGAGCCGCTCCATCGGTTACTTAAAAAAGAGGAAAAATGGCTGTGGGGTGACGAGCAAGAGAGAGCGTTCACAGAGTTAAAGCAACTCCTCACATCCGAGGCAATCCTGACTCATTTCGACCCCAAACGGCCCATAGTTTTAGTCTGCGATGCATCCCCGGTGGGGGTGGGGGCGGTGCTTTGCCACGTGTTGAACGACGGAAGGGAGGCCCCGATAGCGTTTTATTCAAGGTCCCTGTCCCAAGCAGAGCGGAATTACGCACAGACCGATAGGGAGGCACTAGCGATAGTAGCGGGAACCAAAAAATTTCACGATTTTCTGTATGGTCGCCCGTTCAAGATCGTTACTGATCACAAGCCCCTGTTAGGAATATTCACTGCAAATAAGCCCACGCCACAGATCCTGTCCCCGAGGATGCTGCGGTGGGCTATTTTTCTTAACGCATATCAACATGAGTTAGAATACCGGCCAGGGAAGGAAATCAGCCATGCAGACGCGCTCTCACGGTCGCCGTTACCCTTGTCGGACGACCAGAAGGCAGGGGTAAGAAGAGACCGCCAGGTATTGCTAATAGAGGTCTTGGAGTCACCCCCAATAGTACCGGCCGACATTGCCAGGGTGACCGGAAAGGATAGAACACTAGAGAAAGTATGCTCGTGGGTGCAGAAGGGGTGGCCGGCGTCATCCCCAGGCACGGAATTCGACCCATTTTTCCGAAAGCGGGTAGAGTTGTCATTAGAGAGGGGGTGCCTTTTGTGGGGCCAACGGGTGGTGGTTCCTACGTCCCTGCGGCCGAAGGTGCTAAAGCTGTTGCACGTCAGCCACCTGGGAATCGTCCGTTCCAAGGCGTTGGCCCGGAGTTACTTCTGGTGGCCCCAGCTGGACGCCGACATAGAGCATATGGTTGGCACTTGTGAGGCATGTCAGTGCTCCCGACCGGAGGTGGCCCGCCTCCCGCATAGGGAATGGGACGCAGCAAGGGGACCGTGGTCCAGGGTGCACGTAGATTTTGCTGGCCCGTTCCGAGGGACCATGTTTCTCCTGGTGGTGGATGCATACTCAAAGTGGCTGGAGGTCATTCCGGTAAAGAGCACATCCTCCGCCACTACCATTCGCCAGCTAAGGAGGGTCTTTTCCACGTTCGGTTTACCCGACACTCTGGTCAGCGATAACGCTAGTTGCTTCACGTCCGCTGAGTTCGCAGCATTCATGGAGGCAAATGCAATTCGGCATGTCACATCCGCGCCGTTTCACCTGGCCACGAATGGCCAAGTGGAACGGTTGGTGCGCACAACAAAAGATGCGCTGCGGCGCATGGGCTCGGGAGATCTAAATCACCAAGTTTGTCAATTTCTGTTAGCGTACAGAGTGACCCCCTTAGCGTCTGGATACTCGCCGGCTGAGCTGCTGATGCGGAGGAAACTGACCACGCTTTTGTCCAGGTTAGACCCGTCGAGGGTCGAGGACAAAGGGAAGAACATAGGTTTAGCAGTCTCGAAAGGTTTCGGCGTAGGCGATCCTGTACACTGCAGGAACTATGCCAACGCAGGCCCAGCCTGGGTGCCAGGGACGATAATAGAACAGACGGGACCAGTGTCATATCGGGTGGAAACTAGCACCGGCCTCCTCTGGAGGAGGCACGCTGACCAACTGAGGCACCGAGTGAGTGAGGGGCCGATCAGTGGGGCTCAGCAACAGGATTCAGCGATAGGGTTCTCCCCCACCCGTTTAGCCCAAGGGGGAGACACAGAGGGACACCAGTCCGAAGCCAGGGGGGAAAGCAGTGATCCCGACTCATATCCTTTTGATACACCAGTTCTATCCGAGCCCGGGGGGAGGGAAAGGGAATGTGCGGCCGCCGCTGCCGCTTCCCCCGAATCCGATTTTGATTTTGATTTTGCTAGCCGGGGGGGTTTTTTGGAGTGTTCCCCCACCCATCCAAGCGAGAAGAGGGGTTTTTCGTTAGCCCCTAGTGCCCCCGGTTCGTCCCAAACAAAGCACACACCTTCCAACAAAGCCGCAGAGCCGCGGCAAACCACTAACAAGTCATCCTCTCCCATTACAGGGCAGGAAGCCAGGGAGCAAGGAGGAGGGAGCGAAGCCGGGGCAGGGCAGCCCGCGCCGAGACCCCAGCGTGTTCGAAATAAGCCATCTTGGCTGGCTCGTCTCATCCTAGGGGGGAGGAGTGTTGTGTTCTAACAATGTAACCTTCCACACGTGATATCAATGTATCTGAACCAATGTAACCTTGCCTATGAGTAACAATGTAACCTTCAGCTGTATCACTATAAACCCTGTAATAGGACGCGAGCTAATGACCACCAGCTGGCAGCAGCGAGCGTCCAAGCTCTCTTGGATCAAACCCATCAAAGACCGCAGCGCGGGAAGTTTCCCACCGCTACCTACACCTGGACAAGAAGGGCGTGACCCGCCATGACGTCACGCGGGCCAGTAGCCAATGGGCTATCGTGGAGCCACATTCAAATACGTTACTACCATATATATAGAGCTGTTCGTCCACCATTACCTCATGTTCCCTCTGTCCACCATGCAATAAACCTGAGTTAACCCAGCCTTTGGCTGTGCCTTGTGTCTTGACTCTCATACACTAAAGTAATAATCTTAAAAATTGCAATTATGGATTGATCTGTGGCAATTAGCATGATAAGCAGTTTTGACTTACCAACATGTGACTAACTTTGTTTGCCTCTGTAGACATATTTTATTTTTTGCTTCACAGGTGTTTCATCCATTCATTCATTCATTCATGCCATGCAATATCTCACTTTTCTCCCAATAAAGGAGCTCTTCCACCTTTCTCTCATACCATCCCTCCTATCATTGGCTATGGTCCTTATTTTTCCACAGAGAAACCCTTTGGTCAGAAAGCCAAAGTGGATTATTTTTGACTTCCTAGCCTATGTTGCAGTGGCTCAAGTCGCTAAGACGCTGACTGGGAAGCGGAAGGTCAGCAGTTCGATTCCCGAGTACTGCAGGACGGAAATGAGCTCCCGTCTTCATCCCAGCTCCTGCCAACCTAGCAGTTCGAAAGCAAGAAATTGCAAGTAGATAAATAGGGACCACTTTGGTGGGAAGGTAACAGCGTTCCGTGCGCTCCAGTGTCTAGTCATGCCTGCCACATGACCACGGAAATGTCTGCAGAAGCAGACAGCGCTGGCTCTTCGGCTTAGAAACAGAGATGAGCACTGCACCCTAGAGTCGGATACGACTGGCTTTCGAGCAAGGGAAACCTTTACCTTTACCTAGCCTATGTTGCAAGTGTCATAGTCATGTCTGGATTTCTCAAGTGACCGTGTAGACCAGAGGTTGACATTATAAGGAAATAGATACAGCTGCTACTGCATATGGGAGGCAAATAAAGTTCCTTCCTCCTCGTCTTCCTCCACTACCACCACCACATGTAGCTATACTGATCTTGTATCCGGATGTCTTTGCATGGAATGTTTCTAATCCCACTTTCCCCTCAGCCTCCTGGATCAGTGACAGCCTGTGAAGGATGCAATATGATAGCACCATGATCTACCTGGAGTCCTGCTGTAAAGTAAAGACGGGGAGGACTTGCTACAGGACTGCCAATTCTTGACAGCAGCCTGTGAATTCAGGAAGTAACAAAGGTTTCCTGCCACATAGAATAGGAGTCTATGTACAAATTTGACCTAAGAAAGCAGTTATAAGAGGAACAATTTAGCCAACAACAGTCAAACTTCTTTACATGTTGCAGAGTGGGTGGAAACAATTCAGCACATCTTATGTCTATTGATTCCTAAATGCACAAGTTCTGTGCTGGACTGTTGGCAGCAAGTAGGTGGTAGGCAACAGAACATCTGCTGAAAGATTAATTAGAATCTATAAAATGGATTAGTAGGGTGCAACTCAGATACAATTGTTAGCTTTCGTAAGCTAGCTGAATTATAGTATGTGATCATTGTAATTTATGGTGCCTTTCTTCCCTCCTCCTCCTTAGATAGTTTCAGACTTTAAGTTGGATGAGAAACTGTGAACATCCAGAAGTTGTTGAACCATGACTCCCGTCAGCATAAGCTGTCATATCCAACAGTAGCCTACTCATTGATTAAGTACTGAACAGACCATCCCTTCACAACATGGACTCATTCAGAATTACCACGTGAGACACTGCCAGGATGTTTCAGCTTGCCCTTTTCAGGCTGGATGCCATCAATTTAAAACTAGAAGAGAACCAGAAAGCCAATGTAGAGGACCTTGCAACCAGGACCATCCCAAATGACTGTGCCAGATGCTGAGGACAGTGGCAAACAGCCACACAAAGCATGGACATGCAGAGGCCTGTGATGTTTACTGCAGATTCCCTTCTTTTTATTTTGAGAAAATTTTGGTTTTTTATAGTTAAGAAATGGAAAATTTGCTCATCTGTTTAGAGTAGATAAGCACAGTTCATATCTTAAGAGGGACCTTTTTAATAGCAGCCAGACAGGTACACATTTAATAGATCTCTCAATGGTATGGAGAGGCTACAAACTTTACTTGCAAAATGTTTGCAATTTTGGAGAAAAAGAGGCACCAGCTGCAGTGAGCTTTGCTGTACAATTCATTTTCCAATCCATTATCTCAAATGTTCTACAACATCAAGGCTGAATGTTTTCAATGGTAGATTGCTTATGCCTTTTTGGGTTAAGGCACTGACATGGTGCAGCTGCTGGGACTTGTCCTGTTAAGACAAGAACATCTGGAAAAATTTAAAGAGTGAAACCACCTCTTTTTATTCTTGCAACGTGGCAGCTGTTCCTGTACTCAGGCCCATGGTAAAAATCTTCCCTTAAAGTTCACCAAATAACAGAGCCAGCAAGATAATTAGAATGCTCACTTCCTTACATACGTGGCAGCTGAACGAAGAACGCTGAGAGAGAGGCCATAGGCTTTATTGCAGTTGCATCAGAAAATGTGCAGTTGAGACTTGTAGTTAACTTCTTTCCTTTCAGAAGCCATCACCCTGCATCCCGCTCAGATTAGGCCGGGGTTGGCCAATGTAGAAAAACAGCCTCACTGATTCTAAGGGGGCAGCACCAAGGTCTTCAGACCCCATCCCCGTTCCTCTCTCTTTGCATAATGCTGGTTAGGCAGAAGATGAAGTCTGGCTTTCATTTCATTGGGGGAAGTGCCATGCAAGCAAGAGGGAGAAGCTTACAAAACTGACTAGCATCTTGGCTCCTCTAACAGACAGGAAAAACGTCTTCTGGGAAGCATAAAGGGTTTTTATGAATAATCTGTGCATTCCTTCCATATAAAACAGATCATTAACACTATGGTATACAATATGCATCATTTACCATGTAGCTGCTTATACAAAACAGACTATTGCCACCATTCTTCTATGATGGGAAAAGCTGAGGCATTATTTATTTATTTATTTATTTATAGTCAAATTTGTATATGCCGCCCGCTCAGGCAGAACCCGACTCAGGGCGGCATCACAACAATTCACAAAAGACATAAATACAATTATAAAAAAGTATAAAAAGCCCCTCCAACCCACCCCCTTTAAAAACCCCTATGTCCCACCCACCCACTATACAAAGGAGGAGGAGAAAGTTCTTATACAAGCCAGCAGGCGGGCACCATAGTCCCATTCGGGCCCCACACCTGCCCTGCCAGCCAGGTCTTCACTCCTTTCCTGAAGGGCAGCAGTTCACTTTGGAGTCTTAGGTCTATTGGCAGGAGGTTCCAGAGAGTTGGTGCGGACACGGAGAAGGCCCTCCTTCGGGTGCTAGACAAATGTGCATCCCTAGCCGGTGGCACCACTAGAGAACCCCTCCTGTCCGCTCTGGTTGGATGGGCAGACACTCTTGGGACGATGCGGTCTCTAAGGTATCCCGGCCCCCTGCCATGTAGGGCTTTAAAGGTCAAAACCAGCACCTTAAATTGCACCCGGAGACAAACTGGTAACCAGTGCAGCTCCCGAAGTAGGGGAGAGGCATGGGCATATCGCCCACACCCCATCACCACCCGGGCCGCCGCATTCTGGACCAGCTGCAGCCTCCGAATGGTCGTTAAGGGCAGCCCCATGTAGAGCGCATTACAATAGTCTAGTCGGGAAGTAACCAGAGCATGGGTGACCAGGTTTGCTTAGTCTAGATGAGAAGACAGAATCACCCTCGGGTTCATTCAGGGCTTGCAGTGCAGCCCTATATATATCTCCTCAGAAAGAAATTCCACTGATTTCAGAGGGACTTACTCCCAAGTAAGTGTGCTCCTAGAAGCCTCAAGAGGCAATGGTTAAATAGCCCATGAGGTCTATATAGACACATGCCTTTTGTCTTTGGGGTAGTCTAGAGCCCCTGAAAAATGGAGGAGAGGCAGAAAATTGTCCCCTGGACTCACCAAGTTTGCCCACCTCTGATTTAAATTCTATTAAAAGAGTCTAAGTCTGTTTGTTGTGTGCCATGATGTCAGAACTGATGTATAGTGACTTTAATAGAGCTTCGAGGGTAGGTGAGATATTTAAGGAGTGTTTTTACCAGTTCAATAACTCCAGTGAGCTTCCAGGGCTGAGCAGGGATTCGAACCCAGGTTTCCTGAGTCCTAATTATCAACCTATCTACTACACCACCTGAGTATAGCCTAAAGTTGTATCTATAGCAGGGATTCTCAACCTGCAACCTGCAGGCCGGATGCGGCCTGTGGCGCCATTTCATGTGGCCTCCCCACTGCCTCCACCACACCAGGAAGTGCCATATGGTGGAGGAAGGGCAAAATGGCCATCCAGCTCCCAAAGCTGTCTGAGGGAGCGTGACCAGGCCCCTGGCTTAAAAAGGTAGAGAACTCCTGTGCGGATTCTGCATGCACAATTGGCACATACGGCCTCTGGCAGAGGTTACACCGGTCGAAGAAGGTTCCTGGTCACTGGCCCTTGCCAGCATGGAAATTGGGGGGGGGGGGGCAGATTAATAATCATAGGGTTGATTCACCCACATCTGACCTGACCGGCGATTCTGCTGAGGGAAGCAAATCGCTAACCTCCGTTACGTATTAGGCAATTACTGACTCACAGATCAGCCCAAGCTCTAGTGCAAATAGTGGCCATGTTTACCCTGGTGTAAGCCCCGAACAATGGATTTCCCCTGTCAGTGTTTGCCCCAGTTAATTAACTTCCCCAAGAGAGATTTCCCATTAACCCGGGTAAATGGGTGATATGATTTTCTGTCAGATGACGATTCTATCACACACTGCCTTGAATTCCTATATATGATGATGTTTTTCCCTCAATAAACCACTGGTCTTCGCTCCATCTTGTCTCGTGTCGTTCCTTGACCAGTCTCCTCCGGGACCTCATGGCCGCCCCGCGGCCCCAATCCTACATCTGGTGACCCCGAGATGTGATCTTACCCGAGAGTAAGCGATCAACGCGGTCCGGTTCTACGCTAGAACCGTGTCCGATCATCCCGGAGGACAGCGCGGCAGCCCGGTCGGAAAGCCAGCCGATCGGGAAGACAGCTCCACGACGAGGCATTTCAGAGAGGCATCCTACAGCTTGCTCCGGCTTTCGCGGCGGCTTGCAGCACGGAAAAACGCATTCCGCTCAGGGTCGGCTGTGAACCCCTGACAGCGCAGAGGCCACCGAGGGCCCGTGGCGGCAGTCCACGCTCCGAGCTCTACCCAGAGATTCGTCACGCAAAACCTATTGCCTGAACTACAGACGTGTCGAATCGTCCCGAGGAGACTTCAAAGGACCCCCGCAGGTAATATGGGGACTTGTCCTCAGCGGCAACGTCCGTCCGCTAGTCAAAGAATTCATGAGGATGAATTCAAAATCCTGGCCAGGGTATATCAGATAAGCTTTCACAGTGGAGAACTAGCGCGGCTTTTGGTGTTCTTGAGGGAACACTGCCTGCTTTACCCAGAAGCAGGTACGTTATCCCTTCAGCTCTGGGATCAGATAGGAGTCTGCATTCAGCAACCCCCGAAAGCTCCAGAGGGCATAATTCGCACATGGAGCAAATGTAGGAAACTTTTAGCAGAGGTAGATCCAGTCCGGGTAGAGGCTAAAGAACCCCCAGCGTCAGCAGAGTCATCGGCGCCCATGGCGCTCTATCCGTCATTTCAGTTTAAGCAGAGTAGTGTAGGGAGCTTTCCCTCGGTGACAGCTGCAGACGTCACCGGTGGAATGCATGGAATGGGGAGCGCTGGCGCTTCTCTGACAGCTACAGGTTCCCGAACTAAGAGTGCCCTTCAGCGCACAATTGAGGAAGAGATCAGGAAGGGGGAATTGCCAGCAGAAGAACTAGCTGAGCTTAGTCAGATTTGTCCAATTCACTTGGAAATGGATGCCCTCACAGGGCAGCAGCAGGTAGTTCATTCACCAGTCCCGTATAAGCTCCTTATGGCTATACGGAAGGCCATTTCAGAGACAGGACTACAGAGTCGCTTCACTAGGGGCACGCTTCAGCAAGTGTGCGAGAACACCATGTTCATCCCGCACGACTGGAAAGCCGTCATGCGGATGATGCTCAACCCCAGCCAGTATTTGTTATGGGACAGCGAGTATCGCCTCGAGGCTCAGGCAAGGGCTGCCAGGATGGGAGGGGCAATAATTCCTGACCAGTTATATGGTTCAGGTGCCTTCGAATCCATCGATGCGCAGACCGCCCTGCCACTCGCCACTCTCCAGATGTCAGCTGAGGCGGCCTTCAGGGCTTTCCTCAAAGTCCCAGCAACTGGTAAAGCGGCCAAAAATTACACCGCAGTCAAACAGGGCGCCCAGGAGTCCTACATGGACTTTATCAATCGCTTAGAGGAAGTGATCAGTAGGCAGATCGATAACGAGCAAGCCCAACAAGAGCTCATGATGAAATTGGCTAAAGACAACGCCAATCTCGACTGCCGTAAGATCTTGCAGTCACTGGGTAATCGTCCCGACTTGACTCTCACGGACATGATTAGGGCTTGCGCCGACGTTGGCACGGACTCTTACAAAATGGGTCTGCTGGCAGCAGCAGTGCAAGGGGGTAGGAGACCCAAGGACAAGAACAAAGGGGCATGTCACAATTGTGGCAAGGTCGGTCACTTCGCTAGGGAGTGCCAATCCAAGAGCGGTGGACAACATTCCGGCCGTTCCAAGGCTCCAACCACCCCGTGTCCGAAGTGTAATAAAGGCTTCCATTGGTCCAGATTCTGTCTGAATTCGGGAAACCGGAACGCGGGCACGTCTCTGGCCCCGGTCCAAACAGAGACTTCCCTCGCTCTGGGCGAGCCAGAGCTGGATTAGATTCCAATCGCATTCCAGGCATTGCGAAGGCGCAGGCCAGCCCCAAGGGTAGTACAGGGCTAGAATTGACTTGCCAGGCGGACGTCACATGCGACTTGCCAGGCACAGTCTATCTGGTGGATTCCCAGTACATGGGACCCCTGCCCAAGGGCTTCATAGGCTTAGTTTTGCCTCGCAGTGTAGCAGGAGCACGCGGAATTCTTGTAATTCCGGGAGTCATTGACTCAAATTTTTCGGGTGTTCTCCAAGTTCAACTCTGGATGCACCTACCCCAAACCATTCACAAGGGAGACACGTTAGCGCAACTGATTATGGTTCCTTGTCACTCGCCAGCAGATAGCCAGGGAAGGCTCAGGGACAGCGCTGGGTCCGGGTCAGAAGACCGCTCGAGCGCAAGTGAGGCAGTACAAGGATACCAGGTCATAGCGACAGTGGAGACCAACATAGAGTGGAAACAGCGGCCAGTGATCAAGGTATTTTTGAATAAAAAATCATTCTCAGGGCTGCTAGATACCGGAGCTGACGTCAGCGTGGTCAGCCAAAGTCAGTGGCCGCGAGAGTGGGCCATTGAGCCGGTCTCCGATGTGTGGGGGGTAGGCGGCATCCAAGAAGCATTTAGAAGCCGGGAGTGGGTGGAAGTCACGATCCCTAAGGCTGATGGCACAGCGGTCATTCGGCCGCACATTCTGGACGTGCACATCAACCTTTGGGGGTGAGACATTTTACAGCAATACGGTGCCACTCTTACCTTCGGGTAATGGCTTTGCCACTTAAATGGCTTACCAACACGCCGGTCTGGGTGGAGCAATGGCCGGTAGTGGGGAGAAATTAGTCGCCCTAAAGCAACTGGTTAAAGAACAGCTAGACGCAGGACATATAGAGCAGTCCACTAGCCCTTGGAATTCGCCCATTTTTGTCATCAAGAAGAAGTCGGGGAAGTGGCGACTCCTCCACGATCTCAGAGAGATCAATAAATGTATACAGCCAATGGGTCCGCTTCAATGCGGCATCCCAAATCCAAATATGATTCCCGAGGGTTGGGAGATCCTGGTCGTCGACCTAAAGGATTGCTTTTACACCATTCCCTTAGACCCCAGGGACCGGGAAAGGTTCGCCTTTACGGTGCCGGTTGTGAACCACAGTGAGCCCACGCAGCGTTACGCGTGGAAATATTTGCCACAGGGGATGCTCAATTCGCCCACCCTGTGCCAAATTTATGTTCACAACGCACTGGCAAAGTTTCGAAACCTTCACCCCACAGCTTTAGTATGCCACTTCATGGATGATATCTTGGTCGCAGCGCCGCAACTCGGCAGCGAAATGTTTACAGACCTCCAGGCCAGCCTGGGGGGAGAAAGGGTTACTCATTGCCCCAGAGAAAGTGCAGAGAACCGAGCCCTTCTCATACTTGGGTCATCGGCTTCTCCGTTCTTTTGCGGCACCAGTTTTGCCCCAGATCAACTTACAAGACTCAGTCACCTTGGTAGAATTACAGCAAGTTTTGGGTAACATTAATTGGGCCAGACCGTATTTCAGATTGGATACGGATCTCTTGAAACCGCTCTTCTCGCTGCTCATGTTAGGTAAGCAGCCGGCAGACCGGATACAAATTCCTCGAGAAGCACGCTTGGCTCTCGAGAAAGTCAACCAAATTCTCAGCCAAAGGTGGGTGGACAGGATTGCTCAGGGGCCATATGCCCTGATCCTGAACCTGTACATCGTTCGGGCCGGATCCATGTTCACCGTAGCCCTAGGAGTGGACTCCGAGAGAGGAGCGAGTATCGTGGAATGGGTGTATTTACCGAACACCTCTTCCCGAAACATCATTCTCCCCCCCCCAAGAGTTGGTCTCCGCGGTGATCTACCGCGGAAGGCTGAGGGCTAGGGACATCTCAGGGCACGACTTAGCAAAAATCGTGGTCCCATTCACCAAGGAGCAAGTTCAGCAGCTGATGCAGCTCGGTGACTCACTTCCAATTGCCTTGGAGGGATTCACCGGATGCCTTGCATACCACTTGCCAAAGGACCCCAGACTCGTTTCGCTTCAAACGCAGACAGTCAGCTTGTATGAATTGCTTTCGCTGGTTCCACTTCAGGGGGCCAGAACAGTTTTTACTGATGGGGGTCGCACATATGGCGTCTTAACTTGGCAGGAGGGCCAGGCTTGGCGCACGCTGCTAACTCTTCCACAGAAGTCCGCGCAGTGGGCAGAGTTGGCAGCGGTGAACCTTGCTTTGCGCACCTTCACCAAAGAGCACCTCAACATCATTACTGACAGTCAGTATGTTAGGAATTTGCTTCACAGTCTACCGGGAGCATACATCACTCCCGCGATAGACAAAAAATTGCTGAGTTTGTTCCTCACAGCTCAATTTCACTTGCGAAACCGCACGGAAGCGCTCTATATCGCCCACATCCAAAGTCACCAGGACCTACCGGGTCCAATTTCCGCGGGCAATATCAGAGCGGATGCGGCCGCAAAGGAAATTCAGCAACGATCGGTGTTAGGTGTTTTCACTACTCCAATTCAGAGTCATGCATTCTTTCATCAGAATGCCAAAGCGCTCGCCAGACAGTTTAACCTGCCACTCTCTCAAGCCCAAGGCATAGTTCGCTCTTGCCAGCATTGTGCAGGGGCACCGGGGGGGCCCTTGTGGGGGGTCAACCCACGAGGGACAGAGGCTAACCAGGTGTGGCAGATGGACGTCACACATGTCCCGCAGTTTGGCAGATGGCAGTACATGCACATTTGCATTGATACCTTTTCGCAATTCGTTTGGGCGACAGCGCAAAAAGGGGAGACTGCTTCCCACATGGAGCAGCACCTCCTAGCCTGCTTCGCAGCGATGGGCAAACCTCGGCACGTGAAAACCGATAACGCCCCGTCCTACAGCTCTAGGCAGTTGGCCGACTTCATGGCCACCTGGGACATTAAGCATACCTTTGGCGTTCCTTACAATCTGCAGGGGCAAGAGATTGTGGAACGAGTCAACCGGACACTCAAGTCCTACATTGACAAACAAACAGAAAGGGGGGAGCCACCAGCCCTCCCCAAGTCTCAGGGTCAGGCACAGCATTGTCTGAACAAGGTGTTGTTCACGTACAATCACCTTAATGTTTTTTCGGATTGCACACCGCAGGAGAAACACTTCCGCCGCTCAGAAGCTCTCCCGCAGCCGCTGGTTTGTTACCGGGTGCCACCGGACCCTTCCTGGAGGGGCCCGGCACCACTCGTAACCTGGGGAAGAGGGTATGCTGCAGTTATGTCTCCTACAGGTGTCATCTGGATTCCAGCTCGGTGCGTTAAGCCTCACTTGGAACCACATGGCGTGGACCCAGACCAACCCGAGTCCGATCCCGGAGATGGAGGACCTCACCCTGACCGAGGGGACCCGGCGGAAGAAGCGGCGACAGCGGACGGAGCTGAAGGTCACCTGGGGGATGGTCAAGATCCTTTGCCGTGAGGCCGAGGACGTCGTCCGGCGCGAGGACTGGGAGCCAACGCCGGAGAACATCGTGTCTGCAGTTTTTTCCCTGATCACCGCCAACACCATGGCAGTCACCATCATCCTGACCCTCTCCCTACTTGCGGGGGGAGGCGTTCAGGCAGCCTCGCTAAAGGCCAGCGATCTGATGCCAGGCGGAGATCTCTCTGCCCGGATGCACTACAATCTATGGGAAAGGTTGGCGGGTCTCGTCAACCAGTCCGATTTTTGCCTGAAGCAGGACACTGGTTCTGCCTCAATCCTGAGCACCTGTCTCATCCCAGTGTGCCACACTCCAGACGCACACACCAGGGATGGCGACTGGCTGGTGAGGCGGATTTTCGGTCCATTCCTCCCAACAAGCTTCACAGCATACGCTCGTTGGGGAATGCAGCTGACTATGACCTTGCCGGATGATGCAGCCACTCTCCACACCCCTCGAGTGGCGGTCAGCCCGAACTCTACTTGTGCTCGAATGACCGGCTGCTCCGCAGCCGGCCGGACTCGGCACTGCTGCCTTGACGCTGGCCGCGGCAACTGGACTTGCAATAACCCAGAGACACTTGGTTCAATGTATGCTCATGTTACCCTACCTTCAGGTTGGTTCTTTACATGCAATCAGTACACTTGGAACTACATTCCCGCAAATGTATCAGATTCCATATGTTGTATCAGTCGCTTGACATTGTTACTCCCCACTAGGGATATGATTGTTCCTAGCACAAATGTTTCCGCACCCATACGGCGCACTCGCGCCACCCAGTTAGACAGCTCATGTGATAGCAACATTAGGGTTCTGAGTCCAGCTGAGTACGTCTCGCTGGCAGTCAGCATACTTGGCGTGCCAGGCTTAGCCGTCGGCAACGCTCGGAGAATTGGTCAATTGGCTTGCGGATTAGCAAAGGCCATTAACCATACCTCCTTAGCGATAGCGCTGCTCAACCAGGAGCAGGCAGAACTTCGCCATGCCATCCTAGACAATCGAGCAGCTATCGACTACCTTCTGTTGTTACATCATTTGGGTTGCGAGTCTGTCCATGGCATGTGTTGCTTTAATCTCACAGACAATACCCGTAAAGTACAGAGCCAGCTTACGGACCTCCACACCCTAGTCAAGAACATCAAGGAGGATTCTTCATGGGGGTGGTGGGATTCGTTGTGGTCGTGGCTCCCATGGGGGTGGCTCCAGACAACGCTCAAAGTGATTGCAGGAGTGATTATACTGAGCATAGCAGGATGTTGTTTCGTGCAATGTATCCCCTCGCTGCTGTCAAGATGTCCCCCATGGGGGGAACCCCGACACGTCATTCCCACACACCAGCTGATGCCCCTCCTACGCAGAGCCGTCTGTCAGGTCCAAAAATAACAGAGAAAGGGGGGATGCAGATTCCGCATGCACAATTGGCACATACGGCCTCTGGCAGAGGTTACACCTGTCGAAGAAGGTTCCTGGTCACTGGCCCTTGCCAGCATGGAAATTGGGGGGGGGGGGGCGGATAAATAATCATAGGGTTGATTCACCCACATCTGACCTGACCGGCGATTCTGCTGAGGGAAGCAAATCGCTAACCTCCGTTACGTATTAGGCAATTACTGACTCACAGATCAGCCCAAGCTCTAGTGCAAATAGTGGCCATGTTTACCCTGGTGTAAGCCCCGAACAATGGATTTCCCCTGTCAGTGTTTGCCCCAGTTAATTAACTTCCCCAAGAGAGATTTCCCATTAACCCGGGTAAATGGGTGATATGATTTTCTGTCAGATGACGATTCTATCACACGCTGCCTTGAATTCCTATATATGATGATGTTTTCCCCTCAATAAACCACTGGTCTTCGCTCCATCTTGTCTCGTGCCGTTCCTTGACCAGTCTCCTCCGGGACCTCACGGCCGCCCCGCGGCCCCAATCCTACACTCCTGATCCAGGGCCATAGCCAGGGGTGGCAATACCCACCCATATTTGCCCATCCACATCAAGAATCCTGGCTTTTTGAAGATGCTAAGGGTGACTGGCTGGATTTGCTTTGTCAAGCTAGCAGAGGAAGCATTTCCTACATGTTAAACACAGCATACCCCTAGAACCAAAAGATTTTTGGCTGAGAAGTAGTTTCTTTGTATGCAGAATATAACCTCTCTTCTTTCAGAAATATAGATGGTCAAGTGTTGCATCACTGGGGCAAAATGAATAGACTTCAGGTGTCACATGTGGGATTTTAGTTGTATGCTTCAAAACTGCAGTAAAACATATGTCTAGCTTAAAGGAATGCCCAGTAACATTATTAAATTGCAGGCTCCAAAATTATTTAGCTTCACCATTGGTGTGGTTTACAGGGTTTCAACAACAAAAGCAGGGAGTGAAAGTTGCATTATGGCAGAGACTAGGAAAATGAATTTCTGAGTTAGACAAAAGATCCAGTGGCTGTTTAGTAATTATGAGTTTTGTTTCTTGGTATCTACATGTTGCTTTCAAGTTTTGCAGGTTGTCTTTAGGGAGGCACCAACCATATAAATAAGTCTATTTTGGGGGAAACTGTTTATAGGAAAAGTGACACCACTAAAAGAAATAGGACCTTGACTCCCAAATGAAACTGGTTTGCAGGATTTTGGGTGGGTTTGTGGGTTGGCGAAGAGAGAAACCTTAGCGAGGACTGTTCTTCAGAGAAGGGAAGGCCAGAATAGCAAAAGAATTGAAGTTAGTTTGCCTGTAAAATATTTTGGTGCTGTCCCTATGTGGCACCATTTCAAAATCTTTTTTAAAAAACAAAAACAAAAACCTGTGACCTGGAATCTAACCGTACCTGTCAACCTTCCTGGATTGGCCGGGATTTCCCGTTTTTCAGTGCCGATTTTCACCATTTCCCGCCCGGAGTTGCCGAAACCCCGGAATTTGGCAGCGAGGGGAAAGGCACATCCCTTCTGCGCAGCTCGCTTCTACTCATGCGTAGAAGGCTTTTACGCATGCGTAGAAGGCTTCTGTGCAGAAGGGGATCTTAGAAGCCTTCTATGCATGTGTAAAAGCCTTCTACGCATGCATAGAAGTGAGCTGCGCAGAACGGTACTGCGCAAGTTGCTTTTACGCATGCGTAAAAGGCTTTTACGCGTGCGTAAAAAGCGACCTGCACAGAACCGTTCTGCGCATGTCCCGGATTGTCCGGAGCCGCGGTTGACAGGTATGAATCTAACCCTTGCTGTTAACACCTTTGGACTCAATACAGGGAAAATATGCTTTCTAGAATCTAGAACAGGGATTCTCAACCTGCGGCCAGATGCAGTCCACAGCACCATTTCACGTGGCCCACCTCCACCACACCAGGAAGTGTCATTTGGTGAAGGAAGGGCAAAATGGACGTCCGACCCACCCCCAAAGTTGTCTGAGGGAGTGTGACCCGGCCCTTGGCTTTAAACGGTTGAGAACTCCTGATCTAGAAAGCTGTTTAGCTAGGCTTGTGGCAACTAGTTTTCCCAATGAAAGCACAAATCTGTTTGAAGAGTTGGAGGGTAGAATGTGAACTAAGTAGATTAAAGGCATGGTAAGGAGTTAAACAGTTTTAGAATAGCTAGCAATCCCTTTAAGGTTGCTGAATAGCCATGGTTTTGTCTGCTTTTTAATTAATCGTCAGTGTTACCAGAATCTGTTGGAAAGCTATCCCATCCTCTATTGTTTTGTCATTAGTGGGTGGCCGCACAACTGAACTGTGAATGCCTGCTGGTGTATTTGTGCTTGAGCCCCCTTTTCTCCTTCTAGTGCATCTGGCAGCCTGCTGAAAAATATGAAATGTGCCTGGTGTAAAATGGGTGTGGTGATTCTGCAGATGGCGTTGGGGAAGTTTGAACGGTATCTTTACTCAGGAAGGAAGGCTATGTTCTGCTGGCCTCTTTCCCAGTCATGCTCTTGCAGCCAACATTAGCATTTCTCTATGATGGGAGGATGGTTTAATTTTAGGAAGTTAATGCAAACTCTTCCTCAGCTATGTCTGAATATTCTAAATAGGGTTAAATGTGTAAAACATCATGGATATTTGTAATTCTTTCCAGAAAAAATTTGGTGAGAAAATGTAGAAATTTTCTTCTAAAACTTTTTGTTTTGTATATAACAAGGACCTTAAAATGCCACCACGGAGTGTTTGGGAATGTAAATAAGTGAAACAGCAAGGATAACACACAAGGTGGTCTTGACAATATGAAACACCTCATTTTAAGGTAAATAAAGGTAAAGGTAAAGGTTTCCCTTGCTCGAATGCCAGTCGTATCCGACTCTAGGGTTCAGTGCTCATCTCTGTTTCAAAGCCGAAGAGCCAGCACTGTCTGCTTCTGCAGACGTTTCTGTGGTCATGTGGCAGGCATGACTAGACACCGGAGTGCACGGAACACTGTAACCTTCCCACCGAAGTGGTCCCTATTTATCTACTTGCAATTTCTTTCTTTCGAACTGCTAGGTTGGAAGGAGCTGGGACAAAGACAGGAGCTCATTCCATCCTGCAGTACTTGGGAATCGAACTGCTGACCTTCCACCTCCCAGTCAGAATCTTAGCCACTTGAGCCACTACAGTCCTTTAAGGTAACTAAGTGGATTTAAATGTCCAGCACAAGGTCCAGCTAGGTTATCCTGCTATGGTAATAGAGTAGACCATACTGCCAGCGATTCAACACCAAGTGTCAGGTGGTGATTAACTAACCTGACAAATCTAAGGACTGAAGGCTTTGTGTGCTAAAGTCCACAGGGAAGTGTGATGGTCCCCAAGTGGATTAAATCCCACTTGAATCCTTCTTGATGGAGAGCAGCAGCTTCATTAATACTGTACTGACCTGAGGCTGATGAGGGCTTGGCGTGCCAAAAGGCTCAGGACCAGAAAGTGACTCACGGAACTGGATCAGTGGTACGGGTGTCATGCTGTGATGTGGAAGGCAGATGAAAGGCCACTGCATTATATCCACAGGACAGACTTCATGGCTGATCGCCATGATAATTGCCTATATTAGGATGTGAAAAATATTGACCATTAATGAAACATGTCACAGTCATGGCACAGCGGTCAAAATTGCAAATTATTTCAGAAAATGGATCACACTTGCTATGGTAAGTTTAAAAGTGGGCCTTTGGCTCACAGTAGCCTGACAAAATGACAAACATACTTAAGTAATGAATAGATGGTCCTTATCTTGCATGTCAAGATAGACACCATTGCTGAAATCCTACTCATGAAGCTCTACACACATAAGGCTGGTGCTGTCATTAGCCACAGACTTTAATCCTTCATTAATTAGATTTGAATAGTTGTTTTTACACCTGAAACAATAAATCTGAGTAAAATCTGGCTGAACAGCTTGGTTAAGCACGAAGTTTGATTCCCTTTTGTCTTTCTTAGAAGAAGAGCCAGCCTGTATTCTCAAAAACCATGGAAAGGGTCACCATAAGATGGCACTGACTTTTTTCTTTATTCGTGTCAGAGGCACCACCAGCATATAATGACATACAAAGCTAAAATTAACATATCTAAAACAAAAAGTAATTAAAAGGGCTAGATGACATCCATTCAATATTGGGCCACATCAACAGCATTTCCTCTTGACAACATAAGGTCGCCCTCAATGGATGTTGAGGAGCATTGTGTGCATTGTATCATATGGGCGATTGTTTGTTCTTCTCCACATTCACATCTACCATCTACAGGGAAACCACACTTTCTCAGATTAGCCCTTGATCTTCCTACCTCAGCACACAATCTGTTTAAAGCTTTCCACACAGGCCACAGTTGTTCTTGGCCAGGCAATAGAGAATCGTATGGTTCTGCCCAGTTATCTGGTACCTTCTTGCTTGCCTCCCCAAGTTCTAAAGTGGTCTGTCGGGGCTGGTTGTTGGGTGTGTGTGTGTGTGTGTCAGAAGTTATGAGGAAACAGTGCCTTGATTTCTGTCTCTGCTTTGGTGGTTGGTGATCAAATAGCATGTGTGTTTCTGAGGATCTTGCTTTGACCCACTCTTTCTGAGCAGCACTTTCTCGGCAAAATTTTGGTAGAGGGATGCCAGCTAAGTAATGCACATTTTTGTACTGGGGTTGGTTTTAGGCATCCTGTGACCAATCTCACTGTTTCATTTAGGGCCACATCCACCTGCCCTGCATGCTTTGATCTGCATCACACTGGACTAGCATACTCTCCTGCAGAGTAATATAAAGCTTGCACAGAAGTTCTTAATGTGTGTGGTTGGGCACCTGTTGTGTCCAAAGCCTAATTCTGTTTAAAAGACAAACTGTGCCAAAGCTAAACAGCAGGCGCGTGCCATTTCTAAAGGTGCAAAACTCAAATTTATGTCAAAGTGGGAAATGTTGAACTTTGTTTGTCTTCCTGAAGCCCGCCTAAATGTATCTTGTTTTGTAACTGTCAAATCACTGCATATATAGAGGCCACCCCTGTACATAGTCCCCAGTCTGAAGTATGAGCTGAATAAAGAATCACTGAGTTTAACCCGATCCTGCTGGTTAGAATACTTTTTGTTCCAGACTCAACAGCACCCCAACTTGTGCCTGTTATTTTACTCAAAATATTGTTCCTGGCAAAAACCTTCTGTTTGGCATTTAGGCATTGGGTCTTGAAGGTGAGAGTTCAATCCAGGGTATCTCCCAGGTATTTTAGGGTGTCAGTGTTCAAGCCTGGTGCCATTCCAAGTCACCTGCAACTTTTTTTGATGCCTCACATTTTTTTTCAGATGAAAAGCACAGAGTTGAATTTTTAGGCAGCTTGGCTTCAGTTGGATATCCCTATAATATATAGTCATTAAATCCAAAACCTCAGCCAGTTTTTTCTCAACAGCCTTGAAGGTTTTGCACTGTGCAGCAATTGCAAGGTCATTGGCATAGAGAAAGCTCCTAGTGGCTTCCTGCAGTGGTTGACCATTAGTATATATGTTAAGCAGTGTGGGTACTGACTTGATGGCCTATAAAATTGTTATTATTATGATTTGGACAGTTATCTGTCATATCTGCTTTGATTCAGATTCCTGCATTGAACGTGAGTTGTGTGTGTGGTGGTGGTGGTGGTCGTGGGGGGGGGGGGGTTAGACCCGATGGCCTAAAATTCCCCTTCCAACTCAGTTAATCTATGATTCTATGATTCTGAGTCCTTCCCAAATGAAATCTGAAGTTTCACTGTGTCTTGCATAAGGTTTGAGCATTATAAGTGGCCTTTGGCGAATAGGGGGTGATATAAGGTTGTTGTTTTTTTTGCATGTAGTAGACCTGTCAATTTACTAAGCAGGTATTCAAAGTGGCAAAGTGACAGAGTAGGACTCAGGAGAATTGGGTTCAAATCCTTGTTCAGCTGTGGAAACCTATAAGGAGGGAGGTGGAACTAGTAAAACCACTCCCGACATATCTCACTTACCTTGGAAGCCCTATTAGAGTCACTATGTCAGTTCTACACCTTGATGGCACATAACATCTTCCCTTAAGAGGAAATCTGTGCCTCACATAGAATTTGTTCTGTGTTTTAAATGATTTAGAATTGACAATTTATTGAGCACCATCTGTTAAGAAGTATCAGCTTGATCCTAATTTATGGGCTTGTGATATCAGAAATTTCCAGAGGGTTGGCTCTGCTGCTGTGTACTCCAATTCAGTCTGATTGGTGTAAGACTTCTGGGCTGCTGCTCCCAAAGTATGTGCCAAATACAACTTGTTAGTCTTAAGATGCCATTGAGACTGTTAATACCTGTTGTCAATAGATCTCTTTCTTTTCAGTAATCAGTACCTGCATTATTGACTGGTTTGTTCAGAGTAGTTTCTAGGCACATAATCCAGTTAGCATTTCTGTCAGCATTTCAGTGTCAGTGCAGACTTCCTTTCTCAGTGACTGTCTCTTGTTTTGCAATACAGCATTTGAATTCATCTGGAGGACGGCTAGGGGACCTGATGAAACATCCATATGCCACTTCCACTGCCAGTTCTTGAGCTTTCTATTCCTCCCTTCTGTTCAGCATGCTTTCCTTCACTTACAGTGCTTTCCTTCACTTATATAACCTGCCTTTGAAGTCAGTGAGCCATTGTGAAGCTTATGGAAGCTTCCACTGCAGTCATGTCTGAAGGCTTTTCCTTTTCAAAACAAGCCTAAATGTGGGAGGACTGTCCAGCACCAATGAAGTTCTTCAGTCTGTAGTTTTCCAAGAGACTCCTACCAAGCAAAGCATTCTCTGTCTTGTTCTCCCCAGAGTGCATCTCTGTTTGCATTTCACTTTCCAAGGAATTAAAAACAGAAGGTGTTATTGATTGACCCAAGGAGTAGGAAAATCTGTTTTGTTATTGTTCAGGAAATAATGGTAGGTGGAGAAATATATATTTTGCAGGGGTTACCAACTGACAGGGAAAAAAACCATGAGCCAGACTATTCTTAATTTTGCTGCGTCTGCAGATATTAGCAAGTGGTGCTTTGTCTTGGCAAGGAAGCGTTACAAGCTAGGTGCTGCTGATCACATGGCTTCCAAAGGCAGATGAGCAAGGACAACACCAAAGTTGGCCAACAGAGATAGTTTGCTGCTTGTAGCAAAGTGCAAATTGCTCTAGCTTCATTCTGTGTACATATCCCAACAGTTGGATTGTGCATCAACTGGACTGTACATCAACACTTCATGGTGACAAGAAAGCACCCTTCCTTTTACCTGAGGACAGCAGACAAGGACTTGGAGAACAGACTAGGCCAGCTGCTCTATCCCGTCATTGCTCCCCCTGCTCCAGCATCTCCTTCCTGAGATAGCTGCCTTTTTCAGCCTAATGGCAGGAAGAACCCTGGGCCCAAACGCTGTAAGGAGGAAAATATGTCCTCTTTTCATCCTGTCTCTCCTTCCAAATTCAGTAGAATTAGGAAAAAAGATCTGACTCACCATAAAGAACAGGACAAATACATTTTTTCAGGTGCCCACTTTTTCGGATTTGAAAATGTGATGTTACACAAGAAAGAAAGAAAGAAAGAAAGAAAGAAAGAAAGAAAGAAAGAAAGAAAGAAAGAAAGAAAGAAAGAAAGAAAGAAAGAAGACTCTGTTTTACACAGATGCAGGGAAATAATTTTATCTGTCCTACATCTGCCTCTGTCCAAGTGACTATTTGCATCTGAAATGGAAAGCAAGTCATTCTGTGCGCAAGCGGACGTGTCCAGGATCTGGCTCATCACCTTTCCTTGTGGGATTCCAGAAAAATAGACTTTTATCAGTAAGCAAAATAAAACATTTGACCCTCCTCCTGCTCCCCAGAAGATTCTGAACTTTACTGGGTTTCTATTTGTCCCGTACTGTTAGCTTTATTTGTGCTGTGATGAATCTTTCCGTATCAGAAGAGGTTCAAACCCACACGTGTATGTAGCATCTGATGGATTGCTTACGCTGCTGCAGCTAAATTACAGCCGCTATTTTTACTAACCTCTCCTGTGAATGGTTAGCTAAACACAGAGAACATTCTGGTGAAGCACAGCAGATGTCTGTCTCTTGAAACTTCCTGTTTTTCTCCTCACTGGCAACCAAATAGCCTTTGGGAATTTAACTCCAGAAACAAAGCTTGGAAGAGTTACCTTTTTTGACCTGAGCTTCCATAATCCCCTAGTTATCCCACCTCCGTGATGGTGAACCTTGGCACTCGAGATGTACTTGGACTTCAATTCCCAGAAGCCCAGGCCCCCTGTGAATCCACACAAATGGATTTACTGTGATTCATCTGGCCCATGCTGCCCTCGTCGCTCCCGGAAGCGGAAGTAAAACGCGCCCGTATGGTTAAGGCTCTTCTGGGTTAACCCTTCCGCCATACAGGTGTGTTTTACTTTCACTTCCGGGAGCGACGAGGGCAGCGCGGGCTGGATGAATCACAGTAAATCAATTTGTGTGCATTATCAGGGGGCTTGGGCTTCTGGGAACTGAAGTCCAAGAAAATCTGGAGTGCCAAGGTTCACCATCACGGCCCCAGCTATTGGGATGTTTTGGCAACAAATGTAGTCTAAAAAGTATTTTGTTGCTCTGCTTCTTCCCAGGCAGGGAGCATCACAATAGCATCTGTCCACTACTGTTGTTCTTTAAAAACTGGTTCTTTGGGATGGGGAGGGGATGGGAGGTTACTCAAAACATGAGAGTTCCATAGAGCTGTTACTGGGGAAGGGGACCTGTGGGAAAGCCTAGAGTTAACCTAATCATCCCCAGTGACTCCCATGGGATGAACTAAAACTGCCGCCTCCCCTTGCCACATTGAATGAGTGACACACAGAGTATTCAGTCTGAATTACTCAGACCTAGCTATAGGAAAGATATATGAAAAACTATGCCATAAGGACCTTTCAAAGTGATGTTCACAAATAGTTATGTTCCCACCATTCCCAATGTTCAACCTGAATTCCTAGGACTACAAAGCAATAATAGGTAAAGGGCAGCCTTGCTGATGTTGCCAGACTACAAGTCCCAGAATTCCTCATCATTAGCCATGTTGGTTAGGGCTGATGGGAGCTGCAGTCCAATTATAGCTGGTGATGTGTCCTTTGCCCATCCTTGACAAACAGAACATATTCTCTCCACACTTACACAGCCATCATTACCCTTTCATGATGGAAAGGTTCCCCTCCACCAATTTTAGCCTTTTGTGCTTATTAAAGCCTTGGTATTTATCAAAGGGAACTGCAGTGGCTTCGTGGTTAAGACGCTGAACTTGACAACCGCAAGGTTAGCAGGTCAGCAGTTTGAGACCCAAATACTGCATGATGGAGTGAGCTCCCATCTCTGTCCCAGATCCTGCCAACCTAACAGTTTGAAAGCAAGAAATTGCAAGTAGATAAATAGGAAGGTAAACAGCATTGGGTGGGAAGGTAAACAGCGTTCAGCGCACTCCGGAGTCTAATCACGCCTACCACATGACCCCAGACATATCTGCAGATGCAGACAACGCTGGCTCCTCGGCTGTAAACAGAGATGAGCACCAGACCCTAGAGTCAGATACAACTGGCTTTTGAGCAAGAGCAACGTTTACCTTTGCTATTTATCAAAAGGTGGCAACTGGGGAATACCCTCTTTGTTTAAACCAGTGCAGCCCTCTTTTCAGGATACATCTGCTGTAGCCTTGCCAAAAGTACCATCAGCAGAAAACGCCAGGCATAAGCTTTTGCCAGTGCCACATCTCTGTTTTCCTTGGCATCCATCAGGCAGGGGAATGGCTGGATTTAAGGAGTGAAAGAAAGAGGAAACCAAAGAATAATGACAGTGGCACACAGGCATTTGAGAAAAGCTTGAACAGCCCCCAATGCCAAGCAGAAGGCTTCCTGGTGGTTTTCATTGGTTGCGATGTAATTTGGAATGGGATTGCCAGGCGAGCTGGCTCTCCTGCCTTTAAGTTTCAAAGGAATATTTAAACTTTTGCTTTTGTTGCTTATGTAATTGACCATCTGCACTTTGAAGATGTTTATCACCACATAACATTAACTTACTGTATTTGGAAAATAACTTTAGATGGGCCGGGCAGTTTTGGGGTGGAAGAGGGAGGGGGAAGAAGACTTCACAGTAGTGTAACCCCGTTTTTAGAAATAAGCACCCCAATTTTTGTCTCTTTATTTTTCCTTTCAAACGTTCTTTTACTCTTTCAATAAAGTTATTTCTTTCACCATTTTTTTTTCTTTTACCATCCACATTTAGGCTTCCGTTTACACAAGCACCACTCTGGCCATGCACCCATTCACACACACTTGAAGGTATATACTTGGAGCCCCACTTTTGGGAAACACACATACCCCAATTATATTTTATCTCTTATTATGCCTCTCTGCTGTGGAGGAAATCGGGGGATCAGCCCCCCTTCTGAAAGCTGTCAGCCAGCCAGCAGAAAGAGAGACTTTTAAAAACCCAAGCCTCAAAAAGATTCCTTTATATTGCAGTTAGAGTTAACTTGTGTTTTAGGGTTTTGAAGCCTTGCTTGCCTACTGATATAGCTAACCTAATTATTGGATGTCTGATTAATTAATTGACTATGCAGTGTTTATTAAAAAGTCCTGAAACTTACTAAAATGTTTTTAAAATGATTCTAACATGTTTTGCTTTGAATTCCCAAGCAGAAATATCCATGCAGCATACCTCCCAGCCTACACAGGAAGACATCAATTATTTTCACCTATTGTTAACCCTGGATCCTGACTCCTGGGAGCTCAAGATAATCCTTCTTAATCTTCAGCCCACCTGCCACAGATTGTTTTTACCAATACCTGCATACCTTGGGGGGTGGGAATGTGCAAATCCTTAAGAGACACAGAACTGGGTTAAAGGTGGATACTGCAAATCTGTTGATTCTGGGAACAAAAACTAGCTCCTCACATAGCCCAACATCCAGCCTTCCCTGAACTTATTATCTATGATGCCATTGGTCATTTTGAACTTCTTGCCGTGAACTCTGGAACCACATTGGTGCACATTTTCAATCCTCACTCCTATTGGATGTCACATTGGAGACATCAAGACCTGCAGCTGTTGAAACGTGAACTCTGTTTTTTCTTATGTAAACCCCCAGGGCAATTGCCCTTTCAACTCACCTATTGTTTATGTGATTAACCTTTTTACTGTAACAAAAGAGCCGGGTGCTGGTATTGATTGAATCATTGTAATTTTTTATTTTGTAATTAATAGACTAGGTTAGTTCCCTTGGGTGGAGGGTATAAAAATTCCTTGGTAGGTGTCAGCAGCACTCTTTAGCACTCTTTGCACACACATACACAAGAACCCAATTTAGTGTTTGGGAATCAAGACAATGGAAACGGCTGTAAGCTAGCCTAGCACATCTTTATTGCATGGAGTACAGTACGAACATGTGGTAATGGCGGACAAACAGCTCCTTTTATGCGGTGGCTATACAATTGAATATGGCTCTTCGACAGGCATTGGCTACTGTCCAAGTGACGTCATCCTTGGTCACGCCTTTCTTGTCCAGGTGAGGTGAGCGCGGGAATCTTTCCCGCGCAGCTGAAGGCATTTGGGGAATGTGTACCATGTGAGCTGGGCGCTTGCTACTGCCCCCGGTGGCCACTAGCTCGCGTCCTCATACAGAAGGTTACAGTGTTACAATTAGAGATTGTTACATCCACTCATTCGTGTGGTTACAAATACATTCAATACACAACATCCCTCCCCCCTAAGATGGGACAAAGTCCCTCAACCAAACTGGTTTCCCGCATGTGCGTTTTGGGTGTGCGGCCGTTATGCTTGACTCGGCCGTGCCCCCTCGTCTGTGTCCTCCTGGCTCTTGTCCTGCAATTGGAGAGGATGACTCGTTAGTGACTCGCTGCGGACTTGCAGCTTTGGAATGGGCAGGAGAAGGGGGAGGAAGGGTTTCTGATGCGGATGTGGGAAACCCGGGGGCACTAGGGGCTAAAGAAAAACCCCGCTCTTCGCTTGGACGGGTGGGGGAACACTCCGAACCCCCCCCCCCCGGTTTGGTAACTCAAAATCTAATTCGGGGGCAACAGGGGCAAACTCATTCCTCTCTTTCAAAGGACTGGGTAGAACTACAGGGGCAAACTCGTTCCTCTCTTTCAAAGGACTGGGTAGAACTGGGGTATCAAAAGGATACGGATTTGAGCCTGTGCTTCCCCCCCTTGTTTGGGACTGTTGCACTTCGTTTTGTCCCCCTTGGGATAAGCGGGTGGAGGAGAACCCTAACGTTGAGTTTTGCTGCTGGACCCCTCTGTCCGGCCCCCCAATCACTCGATGCCTTAGTTGGTCAGCGTGCCTTCTCCAGAGGAGACCCGTGTTGATCTCGACACAGTATGACACTGGTCCCGTTTGATTAATGACTACACCCGGCACCCAGGCTGGCCCTGTAGTAGCGTAGTTTCTGCAATGTACAGGTTCTCCTATCTGGAAGTATTTTGTGGAGCTGTGCTCAATGTTTCTTCCCCTATCCTCCACCCTGGTGGGATCCAACCTGGTTAACAGTGAGTGCAATTTCCTTTTCATGAGGAGTTCAGCGGGGGAGAATCCCGACGCCAATGGCGTCACCCGGTATGCCAACAGAAACTGGCAGAGCTGCCGGTCCAGACCCCCTGGTCCCATGCGCCGCAGCCCCTCTTTCATTGTGCGCACCAGGCGTTCCGCCTGGCCATTTGTTGCAGGGTGAAAGGGGGCTGAGGTAATGTGCCGAATGGCGTTGGACTCCAAGAACGCCTGGAACTCAGCTGACGTGAAGGAACTCGCATTGTCACTCACAATGACGTCAGGTATCCCGAAGGTGCTTATCAGCCTGCGCAGTTGTTTTATGGTTGCAGCTGATGAGGTGTTGCGCATTGGAATTACCTCTAACCACTTGGAATATGCATCCACCACCAGCAGAAAGAATGAACCCCTGAATGGCCCTGCGAAGTCTATGTGGAGGCGGGACCACGGCCCCCTAGCTGTGTCCCATTCTCTGTGTGGAAGGCAGGACTCCTCAGGTCGAGAGCTCTGGCAGCTTTCGCAGGTGTTCACCATGTGTTCAATGTCTGCGTCTAGCTGTGGCCACCAGAAATAGCTTCGGGCCAGCGCCTTAGAGCACACAATCCCTGGGTGGCTGACATGTAAAAGCCATAGCACCCTTGCTCTTAATGCTTGTGGGACCACCACCCTCTCCCCCCACAAAAGACACCCCCTTTCTGTGGACAACTCAACTTCATGAAAAACGCAGCAAACTCCTCTGCGGGGGGAGCCGTGGGCCACCCCTTCTGTACCCAGGATCTCACAAGGGCTAAAGTTTTATCCTTGGCCGTGGCTGCAGCAATTTCCACGGGAAGTATGGCGGGTGCATCTAGGGCTTCTATGAGGAGGACTTGGCTGTCTTGCTCTACCTCACACTTTGGGTCTCCCAGGTGGGGAAGAGGAGACCTTGAGAGTGCGTCCGCGTGGCTTATGTCTTTCCCGGGGCGGTACTCTAATGAACCCTTGTATGCTTTGAGGAAAATCGCCCACCGCAGCATCCTGGGGGAGAGGATCTGTGGAGTGGGCTTGTCTGAGGTGAAGATACCCAATAGTGGCTTGTGGTCGGTTACAATAGTGAATGGGCGACCATACAAAAAATCATGGAACTTCTTTGTACCCGCCACAATAGCAAGGGCCTCCCTATCTGTTTGGGCGTAATTTCGCTCTGCCTTGGACAATGATCTCGAATAGAATGCAACTGGGGCTTCTCGCCCGCCCTCTAACACGTGGCACAGGACTGCCCCCACCCCCACTGGTGAGGCATCACAGACCAAGACTACCGGCTTCTTTGGGTCGAAATGGGTTAGAATAGCCTCTGAGGAGAGGAGCTGCTTGAGTTCCCTGAAAGCCCGTTCCTGATTCTCCCCCCACCGCCAAACCGCATCCTTCTTCAGCAGCCTATGCAGGGGCTCTGCAATCGACGCTTTCCTGGGCAGGAAGGAATGGTAAAAATTCAGCAGCCCCAGGAAGGATTGCAGCTCCGGTTTCGCGGTGGGGCGAGGGGCGTTTTGGATGGCTGAGACTTTGGACTCAGCGGGTTTCACCCCCTCAGAGGTTATACGGAACCCCAGAAACTCAACCTCCCTGGCCAGAAACACACATTTATCCCTCCGCAGCCTCAACCCCGTGGATTCGAAGGCTGTAAGGACCTTACCTAGTCTCTGGGCCAGTTCTGATTCGCTCTCCCCAGATATCAATATGTCATCGAAAAATGGCAAGACCCCCGGTAACTTCTTTAACAAGCGTTCCACAAGGGACTGAAATATCCCCGGCGCCAAGTTCACCCCAAACTGTAGGCGCGTTACCTTGAATGCCCCCTTGTGAGTTACAATGGTTTGCGCAGCAGCTGTGGCTGGGGTTACTGGAAGCTGCTGGTACGCCTGCGCCAGGTCTAGTTTGGCGAAAAACTTTCCCCCATGTAAAGTAGCTAGCAGATGGCTAACTACCGGCACCGGATAGGCATTAGGGCGGATCGCCTTGTTAATTGTACACTTGTAGTCAGCACAAATTCGCACCTCCCCATTTGCTTTCAACACTGTAACAATAGGAGTCTCCCACTCTGCAGAGTCCACAGGCACTAAAATCCCCTGCTCCACTAGTTTGTCCAGTTCCACCTCAATTTTGCCCTTTAGGGCGAATGGAACCCGACGTGGCTTGAGTCTAATTGGGCAGACCTCCGGGTCTAGGTCAAAAGAAACTGGGGGCCCCTTGTACTTCCCGAGCCCCTTCTTGAATACCTCAGCATGTGCGTCGCACACTGCCTGGATCTCATTCCCCCCGATGGCATGGATGCCGCCTATGAAGATGTCCAGGGGTTTGAACCATTGTGTTCCCAGGAGATTACACCCCCCCTCCCTTAGAACTACTAGAGGGAGTGTCCTTCGGAGTCCCTTATACTATATCTCGAAGTCCCCGATTCCCAGCACTGGAATCCCATTTCCCTGCACGTCTCTTAAGTTCGCCCTCATCTCTTTGAGTTTGGGTCGCTCCTTGGGGGGAATGCGCAAAAACTCCTTATGGGAAATGAGAGAGTATACAGACCCCGAGTCTATTTCCATCTTAACAGGAACCCCTTGCAACAGTACCTCAGCATAAAAATGTGGTTGCCCTAGAGGCACGCTGTGGACGGCCAAGTCGTCTTCCGCATGTACTCCTCGGTACACGTGGTCCCCCTCTGGGTCGTCGCCGCCATCGTAGACTCTGCCGACGCCATCCCGTCTCCTCGTGGAGCGCTTACTCTCATCCCGGCATTGCTTGCAGACCCTGGCGATGTGGCCCTTCCGTCCACAGTTGTGGCACTCAGCCTTCCTGAATGGGCACTTGCTCCTCTCATGGGACGCCCCGCAACCATCGCAGCGCCGACCCCCTTTCCCTTTCTTCTTGCTCAGCCCCTTTCTGACCTTCCGGACCCCCTCATCTTCACTGGAGCCTGGGGTGGCAGAAGCCTCTGAGGATGTGGGTGAGCGTGGGGCAGGGGACGCCCTCCAAGACGCCTGGACTGCGGATGCAGCTGCCTCTACTGGTGTAGGCTTTGCCTTGAGAAGCTTGTACCCGGCCCTCGTGGACTCAGCAGCTAGGGCCTCTTGTAGTACCTCTTTAAAGGTGAGGTCGTGGCCTCGGGTCATGAGCTTCCTTTGGGTTTCCCCATCTCTCATCCCACATAGCATCCTGTCCCTTAGGGCCACGTCTAGAATCTCCCGCCATTCGCATGGGGTTGCCAACAAACGGAGGGCCGCTGCATACTCGGATACGGACTCACCCGGCTTTTGGTCCCTCCTCGTGAAGGCAGCCCTGGCAGAGAAGAAGGATACCTTGGGCTTGAAGTGGTTTCTCAGAGTCGCCAGTATTTCGGTTACCGAAACCTGTTCCACCTCTCGTGGTGCCACCAGATCCATCAGCGCTTGCACTGCGTGGAAACCGAGCATCGTGATGAGAAGACCTCGCTTCTTTCCTGCGTCGGTGATGCCGGCATAGGCTACTGTACTCTTGAAATGCATTTCAAACCAGTCCCATCGCTCGGGATGGGTCACGTCGAAGACTGGTTGCTGTGAAGTTGTCTTGTCCCCGTGGGAATCCATGGTCCCACCTTCGTCGCCAATTTAGTGTTTGGGAATCAAGACAATGGAAACGGCTGTAAGCTAGCCTAGCACATCTTTATTGCATGGAGTACAGTACGAACATGTGGTAATGGCGGACAAACAGCTCCTTTTATGCGGTGGCTATACAATTGAATATGGCTCTTCGACAGGCATTGGCTACTGTCCAAGTGACGTCATCCTTGGTCACGCCTTTCTTGTCCAGGTGAGGTGAGCGCGGGAATCTTTCCCGCGCAGCTGAAGGCATTTGGGGAATGTGTACCATGTGAGCTGGGCGCTTGCTACTGCCCCCGGTGGCCACTAGCTCGCGTCCTCATACAGAAGGTTACAGTGTTACAATTAGAGATTGTTACATCCACTCATTCGTGTGGTTACAAATACATTCAATACACAACACCCAACAAGAGCTGCTCACTGGGGAAACTTATTTTAGACAAAAAGTTTGAGACTAGGACTTATGCCAGCACCTGGCCAGCGTTGTTTTTAACTCCTTTTCAATAAACTTGATTTATATTTTTGTCTGAAATAAACGCCTCCTCGTCCTTGGGAGAAGGGTTCCGCCAGCGATTGTACCGAAGTTGCAACTGTTCTCAACACGCATGCTCCTGTAATCAGTCAGAAAAAGGGAGCATCAGTTTTTGGGTAACAGTAGCTCTACTGCTTCCTTCTCGTTATGAGAAGACTTAAGTACTAGTATATTGTTCTGGGTTGTTAACTGATGCCACCCATGTCACTTCCAGATATCGTTTTTCAAGTGCAATAAGAAGTCTGTAAGTGGATAACATTGCTAAGTTGAAATCTAGTTCAAACATGATACCAGTGTAAGTCCATTGCCAAAATATTTAGCTTGAATTGCTGGAAGTTGAGAAGTCAGTATGGGCATTTGCTGATGTGTATGTTGAATCGTTTTGTGATGGCTAATGCCTACACTGACATCTTTACCTGTAGTTTATAGCTGAGATTTATACCAGTGGAGTTATGCCACTGAGCATAGTTGATGGAATTCTGTCCAATAATGTAAACAGATGTTAAGCCAGAGTCTCAGTTTGCTGTAATGGGAAGCTGGCTTAATGCAAAGTTTGATGTCCATGAGAGAAGGAGGGAAGAGGGGATGGTGGTGAGGAGATAGACCTCTGTTGCAGCATTCATCCATGCATTCTTCTGGCTTGGGCTGTGGTCCGGGGTTCAGCTGTGGTGATTCTGAAACAAACATCTTCACTAAGGAATTTTGCTTAAAATTGTGCCTTTGCAATCTTACAAGTTGTGAAACATATTGTAGATCCACAAATGGTTTGGGGATAATCAGTCTCATTCTGGACACCCAACCTTACAGGATAGTTCAGAGAAGAAGAGCCATTCACACGGCCCTGTGCTCACTGCAAGAAAGGCAGGATATAAATATATATTTTACGATAAAATGTAATTGCCGAAAAGTTAGTTTAATTGTCTCCTTTTTATACCTTTTGTACAACTGGAGAAGGAGGAGGAGGAGGAGGAAGAAGAAGAGGAAGAAGACGATGACAACAAAGAAAAAGAAAGAAATAACATTTTAATTCTTTCAACAGCTTCCTGTAAAATTCCCAGTACATTATAGCTCTGTTGAAGACAATCAATAGTGTATTTCTCTAAATATCATCCCGAGATTCCAGGAAGAATGCAATTAGATGAAGGGTTGGATGTAGAAGCTGCTTCAAGTGTAATGGAAAGTCACTCATTAAGTGCTATTGAATCACTTGCTCTGTATCACAGCTTAAAGAGCATTCCCTACCAATTGAGGTCCCAGTCAAGTTTTGCTGTCCTTTTTCACTCTGTATTAGCCATTCTCTGCATCTTACCAGGCTGTGAAATAAAATATTGTAGTAGACAAAAACGTAGACAAGAATCATTCAACTGATTCAGACAAAAGCTAGTTCAACAACCTGCCTGCTTCTTGAACTATGTTAAGAGACACTGGCTCCGGGCCAGCCTTCTGGAGGTACAGTATTGGACAAAAACACCTGTCAACGGCTTCCAATAGGCTATGCTGGCTAAAAAGCATAGAAAATATAGTCTCATATAGCCAAACAATGCCATGGCCTTAAGGGTTGGAGGAGATGTGAGTGGTACTTCATAACATTCATAATGTATTAGTTATGTTCAATTTGTGGTCCATGCAAGGGACAGACTTCACTCTGAAGGTTGCGGTGAGGTGTTCCTCTTGTCTGAACGACAGCCCACCCCTGGCATCAGGCTAAGGGAAACTGATCTTGATATTAAGGCAGTCCTCTATGGAGTGTGTGTGGACAGGTGCTAGGGGATATACTTCTTGGAAAATTCTACTTGATGGTGTGCTGAAGGAGGCAAGCCGGAATCTGTTCTTGATTGCCAGTGCAAGCAACAATTATGGCAATTTATTTATTGCCATTTTCCTTTCTCTTTTCTTCAGCTTGCCATATATCCCTGCTTTGATTTGCTTGGCCCTAAGCCAAAGAGAAAAAATAATTCTTAGTTTTTGTTTACTCAGCTGGGTTGGAGGAAGCACTCAGTTTCCTTACGAGGAAGATTATGAACCAGTTCTCATGACCTGTGATGCGGAAGTGACTCTGGGCATGCAGCATACAATGCAGGTTTACTAACATGTGTTCCAACTGGATCTGTGCTTCAGAGCAGTTTTTAGGGTAGGGTCACAATTGAAGATTTTTTTGCCAGTATCCCCAAATACAGACCAGGAGACAGAATGATCACAAGATGATTTTATGCTATCCCTGTCTCTCAAATGTTTTCAAATGGCAGTGAGCTCTGTGCCAGTTTATCATACTATGCATATGGCAGTGTTCCCCAGTCTTGGATTCTTAAGTATTCTTGGACTCCAATTCCCAGAAATCCAAATCAGTACACCTGCTGGTCAGGGCATCTTAGAATTGAAGTCCAAAAACATTTGGGGACCCATGCTTGGAAGACACTGTTTTGCACACTGGCAAAAGTTGAATTTCGGTAACAGCTTTTCAAAGATCTCTTACTTGAATCTTGAGTACTAAGTCAAGAACAAGCCCAGAAATGATGACTGGCACAGGTACACCTGAAATATGTTTCAGCATAATTGACACTTGGAGGTGTTTCAGCAAAGGAGTCTGTCTGTTTGTCTGTCTGTCTGTCTGTATTCATTCATTCATTCATTCATTAAACAAACAAGCAAGCAAACAAATAAACAAACCACTACCTGGAGAAAACAGTTCTCTACTCTTGGTGGTGAACAGCATAATAAATACAAATATTGACATCAATACCATATAATAAAATCAAACATAGTTAAATAAGAGGACTAAGAATAAAAAGATAGGAAAAGGTACAAAATACATTTTTATAAACTTCTCCCCTTCCCCCTTTAGTATTTGAAATGACCAAGGTTTTATAGAGCCCTTTTAAAAGGAATTAAACCCTGCAAATGCTTGTGTCTGCTTAATGATGAACTTTAAGATATTTCCTTATCTATATCAAGGTTCTTCTAAGCTTTGAAACTGAATACCCCGAAAGTGGTACCTCTTCTCCGTTTTACTTCATAACTACATAGCTTTGCATGGGACTATGACGAACAGCAAGGTTTGGGAAAACAGGGGCCAGAATCCCATTGGCAGTTTACGCTGGAGCAAACAAAATCCTGCAAGGCACAATGGCAAACTGTAGCTTCTTCTTCTTCTTCTTCTTCTATGTCTAGGCCAGAGGTGAACCTGCAAAAATCAAGTCCCCTTTTGGCAAACTCATTCCATAGTTCCTTTTCCCTGACTTAGTGTGTGTGAGAAAGATTAGCTGGCTCAAGGTGGCCATTGCCTGGAGTACACCTGATTGTGATTCAAAAGTATCACAATCTTCAAGGAGGCTTTTTCTGTGTACCCCAAACTGCAGCTAATTAACAAGTTTTCTCAGTCATGTGTCTGGCCGTTTACCAGTCAAATGTTCAGGCATTCCACCAGCATATTGCTGATTAGGCGCAACGTAATTTCATTTACTCTAGAGCAAAATTCTAACAAGATCTTGGACAGTATTGAACACGTTTCTGCTTTTTTGTTTTTCCTATGTGAGGTTCCATTCATGCACATAACATACTGAATAAGTTTAGGCTTCTGGGCATGTTTATGCACAGTGAATTAATTTGTCAGTGATCGCTTGCAGTTATTTTCATACATATGAGCAAGCATTCCTTTTCTCATGCCTTGTTCTCTTTGTACCCTTCAGCCTGACCAATCTTTTAATTTGACTGTGCTTTCAGCTGCCTGTTGGGCCCAAATACACACAGACACTTTCTTCTTGCTATTCTGGCATATAAAAAGATGGACAAAATGTTTTTATTGGACTCCTCTAATATAGAAACCAAAATGAGCAGAGAGCAACATCTGAATAGTCTTAATTGATGAGGTTACCTCTAAACACACCAGCAAAGGTGTGAAAATATTTTTATTTTGGAAGTACACTATAAAAGGCTCACGAAAAACTGGTCAGAACAAAACTAAAAATAAAAGGCAAATAAGTGCCAAAGCACCTCGAAGCTCTGCAGTGTTTGTGTCCCTTTACTTAAGCAATTTGTCTGAGCTGGCTTCGGAATTGGCATTCAAACTCTTGTTGCACAAAGAGAAGCCCATTCAAGCTGTTTCTGAGCAAAGTTCTTGTTCTTACTGTTAATTTGCTGGGAGCAGGCAAGGAAGAAAACAAGGCAAATGAGATGCAGAAATGTGTGTGTTTTAGTAGCTGAACAGTAACATTTGCAAAGGGCCAAACAAAACCCTGTGAACCTCCTTGCATCCCGTGTTTCTGGAATACAATTGATCTGCTTTGCTAGAGCTGAGCATCATCCTGCCTCAGGACCCAGCGGCTTCACCACAATATACCTTATGGTGTGCTGGATTTCCACCTGGGCTGTGTGTGATACTACTAGTATAATAATAATTTCATGTCAGAAATTATTCTGGGTTTAAATGATTTTTTTTGCGGAAGAAACTCCGCTCAGGGAACACCCAAATGAGACTCCTTTCATGTTTCCAAGAGCTGGGACAGAGACAGGCGCTCAGTCCATCATACAGTGCCCGGGTCTCAACTTGCCATCTTGCCAGCCTTCCAGCTAACAAAGCGAGCTTCTTAACCACTGTGCCACCGCAGCTCCTAGCTCAAGCACTATAGCTTTGGAACCCTTGTCTGATCACTTTGTTACAGATCCATCTCCTTTCAACCCTCGATGATATGTGAGAGGTGACGTGACAATGGCTTGCCAACAACATTTGGCCTCAATTCCAGTTTTCTCTAAAATCAAGTCCATTCGCAGCCCGCCCACCCCTATTAATAATAATTGAATGTTTCCTTTTCTTGACAGGGCCAGCGTGGCACAATTATTCTTTCTTTCTTTCTATTTATTACATTTTTGTACTGCCCTTTGGGAAATTTCCCACTCTGGGTTGTGTACATACAATATCAGATAACATAACAAAACACAACAAATCACAAACAGACCAACAAAAAATAAAATAAATAAAAATAAAAATAAACACCACTTCTTGTTGTTGTTCAGTCGCACAGTTGATTCCGACCCTTTGCAACCCCATGGACCATTTTCCTCCAGGCACCTCTGTCCTCCACCATCCTCCTCAGCCCGCCCAGCTCCATTGTGTCCACAATACCATCTAGCCATCTCATCTTTGGCATCCCCCTTCTTCTCTTGCCCTCCACCTTTCCCAGCATCAAGGTCTTCTCAAGTGAGTCCTCCCTTCTCATTTGATGTCCAAAGTATTTTAGCCTCATCTTCACTATTTGTCCCTCCAATGAAAAGTCAGGGTTGATTTCTTCTAATATTGACCTATTTGTTCTCGCTGTCCAGGGGACTCACAAAATTCTCCTCCAACACCACATTTCAAAGGCATCTATTCTTCTGTGCACAGCTTTCCTAATGGTCCAGCTCTCGCACCCATACATTACCACCGGGAATACCATTGCTTTGACTATATGAATTTTTGTTTTCAAGGTGATGTCTCTGCTTTTCACTATATTCCCCAGGTTTCTCATAGCTTGTCTTCCCATGATCAGTCATCTTTTTATTTCATGGCTACAGTCGCCATCTGCAGTGATCTTAGATCCTAGGAAAATAAAATCTGCCACTGCTACTACTTCTTCCCCACCTATTTTCCAGGGACTGATCGGACCTGTTGCCATTATCTTGGTTTTCTTAATGTTGAGTCTCAAGCCAGCTTTTGCACTCTCCTCTTTCAGCCCAATCAAAAGATTCTTTAGGTCTTCCTTACTTTCTGCCATTAGGGTGGTATCGTCTGCATATCTCAAATTGATGATGCTTCTCCCAGCAATTTTGATACCATATTGTGATTCTTCCATCCCTGCATTGCATATTATGTGCTCTGTGTATAGATTGAATAAGCAGGGTGATAAAATGCAGCCTTGTCTTACTCCTTTTCCTATTCTAAACCACTCTGTCATTCCGTGTTCTGTCCCAACTGTTGCTTCCCAACACCACTTAGAACAGGTTTACCCTAACCCCCCCTGTGGATAATCAGTGCTAAATGATCTTATTGACTGACAACCAATTAAGATCAATGGGTCTGAGGCCACATGTTGCCTACCACCAGAGATGGATGATGCCAATCTATCTGGTGGTACACTGGTGAAAAATTATGCTTCACTTAAACACTAAGCTGATATTGGCCACTGCATTATATGACAACGCCCTCAACAACACCCCTTTCCCCCAGCATCATGGGCATTTTAGTCCCACGTGTGTGTGCAGGAGGCTGCCGGAGCGAGAAGATTTCTGAAGTCAATTAAGGGGTAGTAAATTTAGGCTTTTCCCAAGCTCCACTGCCCACCCCCAGAATCCCTGTACTTTTTAAAACACATCTGGCTTGATTTCCCCCACATACACACACACATTCTGTTCTGTGACCAGAGAAGCTTCCCTGGTTACTTGGCAGATCTTTTTAGAGAGTCCAGGCTTTTCAGCTTCTTATACTTAGCTGGGATGTGGTTTATGCATAAACAGGTGGTGGTGGTGGTGCAACCTTGGGTGCCGAAGTCCCCAGGGAAGGGTGATGGTCCCCAAGTGGATCAAATCCCACTTGAATCCATCTTGATGGAGAGCAGCAGCTTCATCAATACTGGCCTGAGGCTGAGGAGGACTTTGTGTGCCAAAAGGTCTTAGGACCAGAAAGTGACTCACAGAACTAGATCAGTGGTACGGGATCATGTTACGATGCAGAAGGCAGATGAAAAGTCACTGCATTATACTCTCAGGACAGTCTTCATCACCATGGTGATTGCCTATATTCGGATTCGGATACAGCAGAGAAAGAATAAACATAACCACAGGCATCAGGTGGGCTTGGATGTAAATGGCTAAGCCCACCTGATGCCTCTGGTTATACAGGACCAAAATAAATAGTTGTCACTTTTTCTAGGCAGAGGATGTGAGTTGAGGAAAGCATGTGCATCTCTGGGAAATTCTTTCTTTAGATTTCATAGTTCTTTTTTTATATTCAGCAATTGGGTCCATAACCAGGGACATATAAAATATGGTGTTGGGTAAATTTCATCTAACTGCTTGAAGGTAGACCAATCTGTCCATAACAACAACCATTCCTCCTTTATCATCCTCTTTGATGACCATAGAGGAGTTGTTTTGAAGGCTGTGGATAGCATTGTGTTCCTTCCATCTGATCTTGAGCAATAAATTACATCCTTTGTGTTGTGTACTGAATGTAGTGTGTTGAATGTATTTGTAACCACACGAATGGGTACAGGTAACACTGTAACCTTCTGTATGAGGACGCGAGCTAGTGGCCACCGGGGGCAATAGCGAGCGCCCAGTTCACATGGTTCACATTACTCAAATGCCTTCAGCCGCGCGGGAAAGATTCCCGCGCTCACCTCACCTGGACAAGAAAGGCGTGACCAAGGATGACGTCACCTGGACAGCAGCCAATGCCTGTCGAAGAGCCAGATTCAATTAGATAGCCACCGTATAAAAAGAGCTGTTTGTCCGCCATTACCACATGTTCGTACTGTACTCTATGCAATAAAGATGTGTTAGGCTAGCTTACAGCCGTTTCCATTGTCTTGATTCCCAAACACTAAATTGGCGACGAAGGTGGGATTATGGATTCCCACGGGGACAAGACAATATCACAGAAGCCAGTTTTCGACGTGACCCATCCCGAGCGATGGGACTGGTTTGAAATGCATTTCAAGAGTACGGTGGCGTATGCGGGCATCACCGACGCTGGGAAGAAGAAGGGTCTTCTCATCACGATGCTCGGGTTCCACGCCGTGCAAGCACTGATGGATCTGGTGGCACCACGAGAGGTGGACCAGGTTTCGGTGACGGAAATCCTGGGGGTTCTGCGGAATCATTTCAAGCCCAAAGTATCCTTCTTCTCTGCCAGGGCCATTTTCGCAAGGAGGGACCAAAAGCCGGGTGAGTCAATATCCGAGTATGCAGCGGCCCTCCGCGTTTTGGCGACCCCATGCGAATGGCGGGAAATTCTAGACGTGGCCCTAAGGGATAGGATGCTCTGCGGGATGAGAGACGGGGAGACCCAGAGGAAACTCATGAACCGAGGCCACGACCTCACTTTCAAAGAGGTACTACAAGAGGCTCTAGCAGCTGAATCCACGTGGGCCGGGTACAAGCTTCTCAAGGCAAAGCCCCCACCAGTCGAGGCAGCTGCATCCGCCGTCCAGGCGGCCTGGAGGGCGACCCCTGCCCCACGCTCGCCCACATCTTCAGAGGCTTCTGCCACCCCAGACTCCAGCGGAGATGAGGGGGTCCGGAAGGTCAGGAAAGGGCTGAGCGAGAAGAAGGGGAAGGGGGAGCGGTGCTGCGATGGGTGCGGAGCGTCCCACGAGAGGAGCAAATGTCCATTCCGGAAAGCTGAGTGCCACAACTGTGGGCGGAAGGGCCACATCGCCAGGGTCTGCAAGCAACGCCGGGAAGAGAGTAAGCGCGCCTCGAGCAGCCGGGATGGCGGCGGCAGAGTCGGTGATGGCGGCGGCGACCCAGAGGGGAACCACGTGTGCCTGCGAGTGCACGCGGAAGACGACGTGGCCGTCCACAGCGTGCCTCTAGGGCAACCACGTTTTTATGCTGAGGTACTGTTGCAAGGGGTCCCTGTTAAGATGGAGATAGACTCGGGGTCTGTTTACTCCCTCATTTCCCATAAGGAATTTTTGCGGATTCCCCCCAAGGAGCGACCCAAACTCAAGGAGATGGGGGCGAACTTAAAAGATGTGCAGGGAAATGCGATTCCAGTATTGGGGATTGGGGACTTTGAGACACGGTACAAGGGACTCCGAAGGAAACTCCCCCTGGTAGTTCTAAAAAATGGGGGGTGTAATCTCTTGGGAACACAATGGTTCAAACCCCTGGACATCTTCATAGGCGGCGTCCATGCCATCGGGGGGAATGAGATTCAGGCAGTGTGTGATGCACACGCAGAGGTGTTCAAGAAGGGACTCGGAAAGTACAAGGGGCCCCCAGTTTCCTTCGACCTGGACCCGGAGGTCCGCCCAATGAGACTAAAACCACGCCGGGTTCCATTCGCCCTCAAGGACAAAATTGAGGCGGAACTGGACAAATTAGTGGGGCAAGGGATTTTAGTTCCGGTGGACTCTGCAGAGTGGGAGACTCCTATTGTTACAGTATTGAAAGCAAATGGGGAAGTACGAATTTGCGCTGACTACAAGTGTACAATTAACAAGGCGATCCGCCCGAATGCCTATCCGGTGCCGGTAGTTAGCCATCTACTGGCCACTTTACATGGGGGAAAAGTTTTTGCTAAACTAGATCTGGCGCAGGCGTACCAGCAGCTTCCAGTAACCCCAGCCACAGCTGCTGCACAGACCATTGTAACTCACAAGGGGGCATTCAAGGTGACGCGCCTACAGTTTGGCGTGAACTCGGCGCCGGGGTTGTTTCAGTCTCTTGTGGAACGTTTGTTAAAGAAATTACCGGGGGTCTTGCCATTTTTCGATGATATATTGATATCTGGGGAGAGCGAAGCAGAACTGGCCCAGAGACTAGATAAGGTCCTCACAGCCTTCGAATCTGCAGGGTTGAGGCTGCGGAGGGACAAATGTGTGTTTCTGGCCAGGGAGGTGGAGTTTCTGGGGTTCCGCATAACTTCTGAGGGGGTGAAACCCGCTGAGTCCAAAGTCTCAGCCATTCGAAACGCTCCTCGCCCCACCGCAAAACCGGAGCTGCAGTCTTTCCTGGGGCTGCTGAATTTTTACCATTCCTTCCTGCCCAGGAAAGCGACGATTGCAGAGCCCCTGCATGGGCTGCTGAAGAAGGATGCGGTTTGGCGGTGGGGGGAGAAGCAGGAGCGGGCTTTCAGGGAACTCAAGCAACTCCTCTCCTCGGAGGCTATTCTAACCCATTTCGACCCAAAGAAGCCGGTAGTCTTGGTCTGCGACGCCTCGCCAGTGGGTGTGGGGGCGGTCCTGTGCCACGTGCTAGAGGGGGGGCGAGAAGCCCCAGTTGCATTCTACTCGAGATCATTGTCCAAGGCAGAACGAAATTACGCCCAAACAGATAGGGAGGCTCTTGCCATTGTTGCGGGCACAAAGAAGTTCCATGATTTTCTGTATGGTCGCCCATTCACCATTGTCACCGATCACAAGCCGCTGTTGGGTATCTTCACCTCAGACAAGCCCACTCCACAGATCCTCTCCCCCAGGATGCTTAGGTGGGCGATTTTTCTGAATGCATACAGGGGGGCGTTAGAGTACCGTCCCGGGAAAGAGATAAGCCACGCGGACGCCCTCTCAAGGTCTCCTCTTCCCCACCTGGGGGACCCAAAGTGTGAGGTAGAACAGGATAGCCAAGTCCTCCTCATTGAAGCCCTAGATGCACCCCCCATTTTGCCCAAGGAAATTGCTGCCGAAACGGCCAAGGATAAAACGTTAGCCCTTGTGAGATCCTGGGTACAGAAGGGGTGGCCCGCAGCTCCCCCCGCAGACGAGTTTGCGGCATTTTTCAGGAAGAGGGTTGAGTTGTCCGCAGAAAGGGGCTGTCTGTTGTGGGGAGAGAGGGTGGTGGTCCCACAGGCATTAAGAGCAAGGGTGCTACGGCTTTTACATGTCAGCCACCCAGGGATTGTGCGCTCTAAGGCGCTGGCCAGAAGCTACTTCTGGTGGCCTCAGCTAGACGCAGACATTGAACACATGGTGAACACCTGCGAAAGTTGCCAGAGCTCTCGGCCTGAGGAGTCCCGCCTTCCACACAGAGAATGGGACACGGCTAGGGGACCATGGTCCCGCCTCCACATAGACTTCGCAGGGCCATTCAGGGGTTCATTTTTTCTACTTGTGGTGGACGCATACTCCAAGTGGTTGGAGGTAATTCCAATGCGCAACACCTCATCAGCGGGGACCATAAAACAGCTGCGCAAACTGATATGTACGTTCGGGATACCTGATGTCATAATTAGTGACAATGCGAGTTGTTTCACGTCAGCCGAGTTCCAGGCGTTCTTAGAGTCCAACGCCATTCGGCACATTACCTCAGCCCCATTTCACCCTGCAACAAATGGCCAGGCGGAACGTCTGGTGCGCACAATGAAGGAAGGCCTGCGGCGCATGGGTCCCGGGGATCTGGACCGGCAGCTCTGCCAGTTTCTGTTGGCATATCGAGTGACGCCATTGGCGTCGGGATACTCTCCCGCGGAACTCCTCATGAAGAGGAAGTTACACTCACTATTAACTAGATTGGATCCCACCCGGGTCGAGGATAGAGGAAGAAATATTGAGCACAGCCCCACCAAAAATTTCCAGATAGGAGAGCCTGTTCATTGCAGAAACTACGCCACCACTGGGCCAGCATGGGTGCCGGGGGTAGTCATTAATCAAACAGGTCCAGTCTCATTCTGTGTCGAGACCAGCACGGGTCTCCTCTGGAGAAGGCACGCTGACCAACTTAGGCACCGAGTGATTGGGGGGCCGGACAGAGGGGATCATCAGCAACGCTCAGCGTTAGGGTTCTCCTCCACCCGTTTAGACCAAGGGGGAGAAAACGTAGGGCAACAGTCCCAAACAGGGGGGGGAAGCTTAGGGTCAAACTCATATCCCTTTCATACGCCAGCTCTATCCAGTCCCTCGAGAGAGAGGAACGAGTTTGCCCCTGTAGTTCTACCCAGCCCCTCGAAGGAGGGAAATGAGTTTGCCACTGTTGCCCCTGATTTAGATTTAGAGTTATCGAACCGGGGGGGTTTTTCTTTAGCCCCTAGTGCCCCCGGTTTGTCCACATCCACGTCGGGAACCCCTCCTCCCCCTTCTCCTGGCCATCCCAAGGCGGCAAGCCCGCGGCAAGTCACTAACGAGTCATCCTCTCCAATTGCAGGACAAGAACCAGGAGGACACAGACGAGGGGGCATGGCCGAGTCAAGCATAACGGCCGCACGGCCAAAACGCACATGCGGGAAACCAGCTTGGTTAAGGGACTTTGTCCCATCTTAGGGGGGAGGGATGTTGTGTACTGAATGTAGTGTGTTGAATGTATTTGTAACCACACGAATGGGTACAGGTAACACTGTAACCTTCTGTATGAGGACGCGAGCTAGTGGCCACCGGGGGCAATAGCGAGCGCCCAGTTCACATGGTTCACATTACTCAAATGCCTTCAGCCGCGCGGGAAAGATTCCCGCGCTCACCTCACCTGGACAAGAAAGGCGTGACCAAGGATGACGTCACCTGGACAGCAGCCAATGCCTGTCGAAGAGCCAGATTCAATTAGATAGCCACCGTATAAAAAGAGCTGTTTGTCCGCCATTACCACATGTTCGTACTGTACTCTATGCAATAAAGATGTGTTAGGCTAGCTTACAGCCGTTTCCATTGTCTTGATTCCCAAACACTAAACTTTGCCAATTATCTCTGCCTCAGAATAGTGGCAGAACTACTTGAGGTAGCAGTCTAATTCTTTCTTCTGGCTTTCAAGAGTCGGTCCATATGGAGTTCTTATTTCCATAGCAATGAAATGAAATATACCGCCATGTCTCAATGTATTTGCTGAGTTGATTGGGACAGGGATTGTGTGCTGCTACAGTGATTGATGTTGTGCTTGTTGAAATATTCATTGGGTTAAAGATAATGGGAAAGGCCCTCCAGGTCACCACAGAATTTTATCATCTGTGGCGGGGCCTTGGTGGGACAAAAGCAGTGGTGGGCATCAGCAGGTTCACACCAGTTCACCAGAACCGGTAGAAGAAATTCTGGCTGGCCCTGCCCACCCAAGTTTTGAAATAAAGTAGTCCTAATTTGAGTGCAACACAGGGCTTTCCCCCTGGCCACGCTCACCATACCATGGCCACAGTGGGTAGTAAATTTTTTTGGAGACAAAAGGATTGTCTTCAGGAAAAGGCTGATTCTTGTCTTTGGCTCAGCTTGAGGCTGGAAAGATCCTTAAAACCGTTGCATAAGTTCATGATGTTCTTGCTATGGGCCACAGGGACCTGACGCAAATTAGAAAGTTTGTTTTCTTTCAAGAAACAAATTGAAGTGGTTTCCTTTTGCTAGGAAGCCATTATCTGTATTATTTTTAATTCATGGTTAAAAATAAGCATTGCTAAGTCACATTTCTATAAGTCAGACAGAAATTCAGCTTAAATGGTCTTCCTAGGTCCTTATCAATTCAATTATTCCTGTTCACACAGAGTGCTCCACATCAACATGAACATCTCTTCAGTTTTGTAAGTTTGTAGATGAAGAAAGCAATCACATTAGCAATAGTGGTTTATGTGTTGGCTAAACATGGTTATTCTTTAACAGGGCTGTTCTTTCATCATCTACTGTTCAGTGGTCTGTAGATCACATTGCTATATCTGCATCTGAATATAGATCTTACACTCATCATTTCTGGCTAAATGTTTCTTGGACATATGGGCTGCCTGCACAAATCTTTATGCATTGCACATGATTATTTAAGCCTTATTAATTTTATTGGAAACTGGCTTTTGTTTTGTCCCTCCACCTCTTTTCTCATCCTCTTTTCCGTATTTGAAATAAAAGTAGAATACAAAACAAACAAAACCTCTTTCCTCCAAACCTAAACTACTCCTTCTTATATTTATTTATTACATTTATATTGCCGCCCTCTCGCCTAGGCGACTCCGGGTGGCTCACAAGTATAAAAACATCATATTACAATAAAATCCCAATCCATTAAAACTATTAAAATATTTAAAATGTTAAAATACCCTTTACAACAGCCACAATTTAATTTAAAACTGAAGGCCCGGGCAACCCTCATATAAGCCAGCACGGTGTGGCTATCGCACCGGCAGCGCCCCACACCTGCTGTGCAAGTCAGGTTTTAAGATTTTTTCTGAAGGAGATGTAGCTCGATTGGCAGAAGGTTCAGCATGGCTGGAGCAGATGCCGAAAAGGCCCTCCTTCTAGTGATAGAGAGGCGAGCCTCTCTAGCTGATGGAACCATCAGGGAGCCTCTCCAGTCTGTTCTGGTGGGACGGGCAGATGTCCTTGGGTTAATGCGGTCTCTTAAGTACCCTGGTCCACTATCATGTAGGGCTTTAAAGGTCATAACCAGTACCTTGAATTGCACCCGGAGGCACACCGGCAGCCAATGCAGCTCCCGCAACAGGGGTGAGGCATGGGCATAATGCCCACACCCCATCACCATGTGGCCAGCCACATTTTGAACCAGTTGTAGCCTCTGGATGGTCATCAAGGGCAGCCTCATGTAGAGTGTAGTCATGTATCTGCAGCTTGAAATTACAACCTCACTTTGCCTAATGGTACTGTAGTAACAACAACCCTGAGGCATGTAACAATTGATGCTAAGAATTCTCTGCCACAGATGTTTAACCACCTACCCCCTTCACTGAACTCCTCTTGTTAGGTCTTCTTCTGGGAAGAAAGAACAACCTTACCCCAGTTGAAGCTTTTAGTATAGATATAATTATGAAATGGAAAACATCAAACCATGATGTAGAACCATATTTGTCTCCTTCTCTGGCATAATGGATAGAACTGTTAACTGGTAAAACAATGTGAGCAATACATCTCAGTAAAGCTGCTTACAATGCTGATCTGTGTATTAGTGGAAGATTGACATGTCTTCTTTGATTTGTTTGCTCACAGTGCTAATCCCTTACACTCCTTTGAGTATTTGTATGAGCATTTTTGGAATGCCACTGTATTTCCACAGCTGTTGGTGAATTCCCTTTGAGCTGCAGCTGGTCTCTCCCATTTCAGATCACTGCTGGAGCAAGAGCCCTTGGAAAAACTCAGAGTGACTTTAAGGGGAAAATGAGGGATGGCTAGATGTGGCAAGAAGCAACAGTGTGGTTTGTATTTCTATATAAAATCTTTGGACCATGTTTGAGATGGGCAATTGCACTGAAACCACATTTCAGTAACATATCCACAGGTTGCTTTAGTATTCTAATAAAATATACAACAAAACTCCATGTGTGTTCTAGGCTTTATAATAAACCAATACAAAGTAGGATAGTGCCTTATGCATCTTGGGAAGGAGGGTCTCTTTAGTTCCACTCTCTATGGAAGTGATGGCAAACCTTGGCACTCCACCTGTTCTTGAACTTCAGTTCCTAGAAACCCAAGTCTCTCTGAATCCACATGAATAGGTTTACTGTGCATGGATTCACAGGGACATGGGCTTCTGGGAAATGAAGTTCAAGAAGAGCTGGAGTGCCAAATTTCACCATCACAGCTCTATGGAAAGAAAGGTCTACAGTTAACAAAGGGCATTCCAGTGAGTTCTTATTGTTCTGCTGAATACTTTCAGATCTAGGGTCTCCATAATACTAGGCCTGGGTCTGCTTTCACCTCTGTTTCTCTAATCTGAAAGAGAGCAACTGTTTGTGGGAAACATTTGTGTCTGTCTGGATGCTGAGCTGTTCCAAAAGGAATTTTGATTCCTCAAAACAGATTAAATTAAGGATACCAGGTGTTTAAAAGTAAGAAAAAGATAAGCTGCTTTAGGAGAAAGTAGTTTATGGAGAAGGAGTGGAACTGGGGTGTTGTGTTCTAACAGTGTAACCTTCCACATGTGATATCAATGTATCTGAACCAATGTAACCTTGCCTATGAGTAACAATGTAACCTTCAGCTGTATCACTATAAACCCTGTAATAGGACGCGAGCTAATGACCACCAGCTGGCAGCAGCGAGCGTCCAAGCTCTCTTGGTCCAAACCCATCAAAGACCGCAGCGCGGGAAGTTTCCCGCCGCTACCTACACCTGGACAAGAAGGGCGTGACCAGCCATGACGTCACGCGGACCAGTAGCCAACGGGCTATCGTGGAGCCACATTCAAATACGTTACTACCATATATATAGAGCTGTTCATCCGCCATTACCTCATGTTCCCTCTGTCCACCATGCAATAAACCTGAGTTAACCCAGCCCTTGGCTGTGTCGTGTGTCTTGACTCTCATACACTAAATTGGCGACGAAGGTGGGATAATGGATCCCCATGGAGCCAGGACACAGAGCGGGTTCAACATCACCAAACCGCAAGACTGGGAGCTTTTTGAGATGGACTTCCAGGCGGCACTGGTGGAACTCAAAGTCAAAGAAGACGATGAGGAACGGAAGAGGGCCATCCTCACCCGCATGCTTGGAATGGAAACCAAGCGGACGCTGGTGGGCATTCTTGCACCAAAGAAGATGAGTGATTTCAAAGCCGGGGACATCATGAAACTGCTGCGTGAGCGTTTCCGACCCTCGAGGGCAATGTTTCCCGCTCGGAGCGCGTTTTGGAGGCGAGTCCAAGCGCCGGACGAGTCGGTAGAAGCATTCGTATCGGCCATGAGGGTAGCCGCCGCCCCCTGCAGATGGGAGCAATTCCTAGAAATGGCCCTCAGGGACGGAGTGCTGTGCGGCCTGAAGGACAAGGAAGTGCAGCGCAGCCTCATGAACAAGGAGCCACCACCCACACTGGAAGAGGTTGTCGAGGCCGCGGAAGCCGCGGAAGCCGCGGAATCCACGAATGCTGGAGTAGACGAGATGCACAAGTGGCGTGAGTGGCGTCCGAGGGCCGGCAAAGCGGAAAACTCGTCGCACGGGAAGTCCGGTCAGTCGGTGCATGCAACCCGACCGACCTCGAAGTCATCTTCCGAAAGCAGCGACGCCGAAGAGGTCCAGAAGGTCCGGAGAGGAGGGCGCCGCTGCGATGGTTGCGGAGCGGCCCATGAGCGTGTGAGGTGCCCATTCAGGAAAGCCGAGTGTTTCAACTGCGGCCGTCGGGGGCACATCGCCAAGGCGTGCAGGAAATGGAAAGAGGGCCGGAGACAGTCGCAGGACCGCTCAGCCAGGCCGGACCGTCCGGCGAGGTCCAAAGATGGCGCCCGGACCACGAGGAAGCAGGACGGCGTGGGCCGCGTCTCGGACGACAGCGAGGTCGACGCTCCTGTGTTCAGCGTATCTGCGGGACAGGCCCATTACTTCGTTGAGGTACTAGTACAAGGGACCCCTATTAGGATGGAAATTGACTCGGGGTCCTCCTATTCTATAATTCCCCAGAGAGAGTTTTTGAGAATCGACCCCCACATGCGGCCCAAGCTCAAAGCGTTGAGGGCCACACTACGGGACGTACAGGGGAATAGCATTCCAGTGTTGGGGGTCGGGACATTCCGGGTTCGTTTTAAGAGACACGCTGCGGAACTTCCCCTGGTGGTACTCAAAGGGGGAAGTTGTAGCCTCCTCGGGACACAGTGGTTTCAGCCTTTAGGCCTGTTCATAGGGGGAGTGCATGCCGTAGGGGAGGACCCGATACAAGCGGTGTGTAACGCACACCCCACCGTTTTTAAAAGTGGACTGGGAAAGTTCAAGGGACCCCCTGTAGCCTTCGACCTAGACCCGGAGGTCCGCCCGATAAGACTCAAGCCGCGCAGGGTACCGTTCGCGCTAAAGGACAAAATAGAGGCGGAACTGGACAAACTGGTGGGTCAGGGGATTCTTGTTCCTGTGGATTCCGCGGAGTGGGAGACTCCAATTGTAACAGCACTGAAGGCTAACGGGGAGGTGCGCATTTGCGCTGATTATAAGTGTACCATTAATAAGGCAATCCGCCCTAATGCATACCCGGTGCCGGTGGTCAGCCACCTCCTGGCCAGACTGAATGGGGAAAAGTGTTTCGCTAAACTTGATTTAGCACAGGCCTACCAGCAACTCCCGGTAACCCCCGCCACAGCGGCGGCACAAACAATAGTCACACATAAGGGGGCGTTCCAGGTGTCGCGGTTGCAGTTCGGCGTGAACTCGGCACCCGGCATTTTTCAGTCGCTAGTGGAACGCCTCCTGAAGGGGCTGGAGGGGGTGTTGCCATACTTTGATGACGTGTTGATAACAGGGGGGAGTAAGGCCGAGCTAGCTCACAGATTGGATAAGGTCCTGACCGTGTTCGAGAAAGCGGGGCTACGACTGAGAAAAGACAAATGTGTATTTTTCGAAACAGAGGTTGAGTTTTTAGGGTTCCGTGTCACGCCCGAAGGAATTAGGCCGTCCAAATCGAAGGTAGCCGCAATCAAGAAAGCTCCTCGCCCCACTTCCAAAACCGAGCTACAGTCGTTTCTGGGGCTCCTAAATTTCTATCATACCTTCCTTCCGCGGAAGGCGTCTGTTGCCGAGCCGCTCCATCGGTTACTTAAAAAGGAGGAAAAATGGCTGTGGGGTGACGAGCAAGAGAAAGCGTTCACAGAGTTAAAGCAACTCCTCACGTCCGAGGCCATCCTGACTCATTTCGACCCCAAACGGCCCATAGTTTTAGTCTGCGATGCATCCCCGGTGGGGGTGGGGGCGGTGCTTTGCCACGTGTTGGACGACGGAAGGGAGGCCCCGATAGCGTTTTATTCAAGGTCCCTGTCCCAAGCAGAGCGGAATTATGCACAGACCGATAGGGAGGCACTTGCGATAGTAGCGGGAACCAAAAAATTTCACGATTTTCTGTATGGTCGGCCGTTCAAAATCGTGACTGATCACAAACCCCTGTTAGGAATATTCACTGCAAATAAGCCCACGCCACAGATCCTGTCCCCAAGGATGCTGCGGTGGGCTATTTTTCTTAACGCATATCAACATGAGTTAGAATACCGGCCAGGGAAGGAGATCAGCCATGCAGACGCGCTCTCACGGTCACCGTTACCCTTGTCGGACGCCCAGAAGGCAGGGGTAAGAAGAGACCGCCAGGTATTACTAATAGAGGTTTTAGAGTCACCCCCAATAGTACCGGCCGACATTGCCAGGGCGACCGGAAAGGATAGAACCCTAGAGCAGGTATGCTCGTGGGTGCAGAAGGGGTGGCCGGCGTCATCCCCAGGCACGGAATTCGACCCATTTTTCCGAAAGCGAGTAGAGTTGTCATTAGAGAGGGGGTGCCTTTTGTGGGGCCAACGGGTGGTGGTTCCTACGTCCCTGCGGCCAAAGGTGCTAAAGCTGTTGCACGTCAGCCACCCGGGAATCGTCCGTTCCAAGGCGTTGGCCCGGAGTTACTTCTGGTGGCCCCAGCTGGACGCCGACATAGAGCATATGGTTGGCACTTGTGAGGCATGTCAGTGCTCCCGACCGGAGGTGGCCCGCCTCCCGCATAGGGAATGGGACGCAGCAAGGGGACCGTGGTCCAGGGTGCACGTAGATTTTGCTGGCCCGTTCCGAGGGACCATGTTTCTCCTGGTAGTGGATGCATACTCAAAGTGGCTGGAGGTCATTCCGGTAAAGAGCACGTCCTCCGCCACTACCATTCGCCAGCTACGGAGGGTCTTTTCCACGTTCGGTTTACCCGACACTTTGGTCAGCGATAACGCCAGTTGCTTCACGTCCGCTGAGTTCGCAGCATTCATGGGGGCAAATGCAATTCGGCATGTCACATCCGCGCCGTTTCACCCGGCCACGAATGGCCAGGTGGAACGGTTGGTGCGCACAACAAAAGATGCGCTGCGCCGCATGGGCTCGGGAGATTTAAATCACCAAGTTTGTCAATTTCTGTTAGCGTACAGAGTGACCCCCTTAGCGTCTGGATACTCGCCGGCTGAGCTGCTGATGCGGAGGAAACTGACCACACTGTTGTCCAGGTTGGACCCATCGAGGGTCGAGGACAAAGGGAAGAACATAGGTTTAGCAGTCTCGAAAGGTTTCGGCGTAGGCGATCCTGTACACTGCAGGAACTATGCCAACGCAGGCCCAGCCTGGGTGCCAGGGACGATAATAGAGCAGACGGGACCAGTGTCATATCGGGTGGAAACGAGCACCGGTCTCCTCTGGAGGAGGCACGCTGACCAACTGAGGCACCGAGTGAGCGAGGGGCCGATCAGTGGGGCTCAGCAACAGGATTCAGCGATAGGGTTCTCCCCCACCCGTTTAGCCCAAGGGGGAGACAGTGAGGGACATCAGCCCGAAACCAGGGGGGAAAGCAGTGATCCCGACTCATATCCTTTTGATACCCCAGTTCTATCAGAGCCCGGGGGGAGGGAAAAGGAGTGTGCGGCCGCCGCCGCCGCCGATTCCCCCGAATCCGATTTTGATTTTGATTTTACTAGCCGGGGGGTTTTTTTGGAGTGTTCCCCCACCCATCCAAGCGAGAAGAGGGGTTTTTCGTTAGCCCCTAGTGCCCCCGGTTCGTCCCAAACAAAGCACACACCCTCCAACAAAGCCGCAGAGCCGCGGCAAGCCACTAACAAGTCATCCTCTCCCATTACAGGGCAGGAAGCCAGGGAGCAAGGAGGAGGGAGCGAAGCCAGGGCAGGGCAGCCCGCGCCGAGACCCCAGCGTGTTCGAAATAAGCCATCTTGGCTGAGAGACTTCGTCTCATCCTAGGGGGGAGGAGTGTTGTGTTCTAACAGTGTAACCTTCCACATGTGATATCAATGTATCTGAACCAATGTAACCTTGCCTATGAGTAACAATGTAACCTTCAGCTGTATCACTATAAACCCTGTAATAGGACGCGAGCTAATGACCACCAGCTGGCAGCAGCGAGCGTCCAAGCTCTCTTGGTCCAAACCCATCAAAGACCGCAGCGCGGGAAGTTTCCCACCGCTACCTACACCTGGACAAGAAGGGCGTGACCAGCCATGACGTCACGCGGACCAGTAGCCAACGGGCTATCGTGGAGCCACATTCAAATACGTTACTACCATATATATAGAGCTGTTCATCCGCCATTACCTCATGTTCCCTCTGTCCACCATGCAATAAACCTGAGTTAACCCAGCCCTTGGCTGTGTCGTGTGTCTTGACTCTCATACACTAAATGGGGTATGTTGCTTTCTTTAGCCCAGTGATGACGAACCTTTTAGAGACTGAGTGCCCAAACTGCAACCCAAAACCCACTTATTTGTCACAAAGTGCCACACACAGAAACAGGGGAGGAAGGAAACACTCCCATTGGGCTGCTGAGAAGTGTGGGGCAAATTCTGTGCTGGGGTGACTGCACAGGTGCCCACAGAGAGGGCTCCGAGTGCCACCCCTGGAATGAATGCCATAGGTTCAACACCACTGCTTTAGCTTTTTAATGGACATGATTTCTCAGTAGGGCTTACATATTTATATAAATTCATCATTTACAATGGCAAGTAGTTGCATAGTAACAGTGCAACCTAGAGTGCAGGGGGAAGTGTATGATCTGTCACCCACTTCAGTCTTCCCTGTTCTCTTCTGAGCTTAATTGCAGTCCTCACAGTAGATGGAAGTCTGTGGGACAGTGGATTTTTCCAAAGCATGTTCTTGTGATGTGCAATGTTGCTGGGTGGTTTGGACTTGGCATAATTTAGACTTTTTAAAAACCTCACTCTACAAAAAGAAACCTACAGAAAAAACAACAACCCAGTAGAACTGTTATGATTAAATAGATCAAGACAGCTGCCAGTATTTTTGGACTCTCTTAAAGGGTGCAGCTATGCAGATCTAATGATTCTTCAGAATGTATTAATAAAAAAAACTTCTGACAAATATGTACTTGATATTTCATGGGAAGGCAGAAGCTAAGCATCATACATACATTACATCTTTGTACTAAATAACTTTTTTCTTCATTAGATATGTCTTTGTGGCATTTTGCGCTAATGGACTAGCCCTGTGGTTTAGTTATTTGGAGGTGGAGCCAGAGGTTGGATGTTCAATTCCCCACTGTGCCTCCAGGGATATTCTCTATCTAAATAACCCTAGAAAGGGTCTCCATACTGTAAGTCCAAATTGACTTGATGGCACACAATTATTATTATTCCTCAAACTATTTTTATGGGATTTTGCTGTATGTATGATCACGCTAGAGCCATGGTGGCTTAGTGGTTAAGATGTTGAGCTTGATGACTGGAAGGCCAGCAGGTCAACAGTTTGAGACCCAAGTGCTGCACAACGGAGTGAGCTCCCATCTGTGTCCCAACTCCTGCCAACCTAGCAGTTTAAAAGCAATAAATTGCAAGTAGATACCATAAATAGGTATCACTTTGGCAGGAAAGGTAACAGGTGCACTTTGGTGTCTAGTCATGCCTGCCACATCACCACAGAAATGTTTGCAGACGCAGGCAGCGCTAACACTGTACACAGAGATGAGCACCATCCCCCTAGAGTTGTATACGACTGTTTTTCGAGCAGTGGAGACCTATGATCATGTTAACATTTACCTATGCCCTCAGCATAAACACTTGTTGTAATCCTGGAATATGTATCCCTACTTCTAGATTGACAGATACAGTTGCTCATCATGGTTGTCTATGATGGCAGAGAAGAGGTCATTCCCTTCTTAACTTTGGTATTTTACTGTATGTACACAGACACACTGTGATAAACCCCAATTACATTTATAAATTGATGGGGTCTGAACTCTCTGCGGCAAACCAGCAAAGAGACCTTGGTGTCCTGGTGGACAACTCAATGAAGGTGTCAACCCAGTGTGCCTCAGCAGTAAAAAAAAGCAAACTCAATGCTAGGGATCATTAGGGGGGTATAGAAAATAAGTCAGCAAGTGTCATTTTGCCTCTTTATAAATCTATGGTGAGGCCCCATCTGGAATACTGTGTACAGTTCTGGTCGCCATACCTCCAGAAGGATATTATGGAGCTGGAAAAAGTGCAGAGGAGGGCAACCAGAATGATTAGGGGACTGGAACACCTTCCTTACCATCTGAGGCTGCAACAGTTGGGCCTCTTCACTCTTGAACAACGGCATCTAAGAGGTGACCTGATTGAAGTTCATAAAATTGTTCACGGTGTGGACAAAGTAGATAAGGAAAAACTGTTTTTCCTATCGCATAACACTAGAACTAGGGGGCACTCCAAGAAGCTTTTGGGTGCTAGTTCTCAAACAAATAAGAGAAAGTACTTTTTCACCCAGAGGATCACTGGTCTATGGAACTCCCCGCCAGAAAAAGTGGTGACAGCTGTCAGTCTTGCATACCTGTCAACCTTCCCGGATTGGCAGGGATTTCATGGTTTTCGGCGCCGATTTGCGCCATTTCCCGCCCTGTGCTGCCGAAACCCCGGAATTTGGCAGCGGGGGAAAGGAGGTACTGCGCAGCCCTTCTGCGCAGGTCGCCTTCTACACAAGCGGCGTAGCCTTCTACACATGCGTAGAAAGGTTTTACGCTTGCGTAGCCCCGTTCTACACATGTGTAGAAGGCGACCTGCGCAGAACCATTTGCGCAGGTCCCGTATTTTCCAGAGCCATGGTTGACAGGTAGGGTCTTGACAGCTTCAAGAAAGGATTAGACAAGTTCATGAAGGACAAGGGTATCAATGGTTATAATTATGGATATCTAAGAACAACCTCCGGGTTGGAGAGATAGGCAGGATATCTCTCAATGCCATTTCCAGGGAATCCTAAGCAGGTGAAGGCATCTGCTTGGGAATAATACCCTGAAGCAAATGGTGAGCCACTATGTGAGACAGAATGCTGGACTGGATGGGCTGTGGCCTGTTCCAGCAAGGCTGTTCTTATGTTCTTATGATATAACTAGCATAGTTTGCCCGGCGGTGCCAAGCTGTTTTAAATTGTGTTGGAAGGTTTTTTTTTGTTTTTTTGTTAATGTTTGTAAAAAAGAGGTTCATCTGTAATTGTCATTTTAAAAATGTTTATTTATACACACAGGCTGTTATAAACTGTGATCAGCTTTTTGGTTTTTTTTTGTGGATTTTAAAAATAACAAAGAATGCTATATATTTTTTATTTTTTTTATTTAACCAAATAATGTTTTGTTATGTGTATTTTATTTTAATAGTTTTAACATAGGTAATAATTTTAAAAATGTGAAAGTACATATTTGTTACATTCAATGTTTTTAAACTGTGTTTAGATGTTTTGGATCTTTATTTGAGTTAAAACTCAACACAGGATTTTAGAAATGTTTTTATTTTGGTTAGGTTTTATTTGTGATTTGTGTGAAATTGTGATCTTTTGTTATGTTTTTGACTTGTTTTTACTCTTGTGGCCTCTGGGTGGGGATGTTGAGTCTTTTTGAGTTGTTTTTACGATTGTGCCCTGCAGGTGGGGCTGCTAGTGGATCTCTTTAACTTTGACTGTTTTTTCTCTCCTGGCCTCTTGGTGGAGCTTCTTCTGGTAAGTAGTCTCTTTCTTTATTCATTTCTTTTCCGGTCGTCGTGGAGAGAGGACGTGTGCTGGTGAGTTGGCTGGTTTTATTTATTTTGGGTGTTTGGTTTTGTTAGCTTTAGTGGTGGTGGTCTCGTAGATTTTTCTTTTTGTTCTTTTTTGTTGTGGTTTAGTTTTAGGTTTGTTTAATTGTTTTGGTTATTTCTGGTTTTATTTATTTTTCTTGTTTGTGTTAATTGTGGTTTTTTAGTTTTCTAGTTAGGTGTTTTGTTAGTGGTTTTGTTGCTGGCCGGGCCGTGGGAACTCCAGCGCTGCTTTGTATTTTTATTTTTCGTGCGCCGGCTTCTTCTGCATTCTTCCTCATGGCGTGCAGGACACTGGGGCTTGTAGTTTTGGGTTTGTGGTTGTTTGTGCAGCGGTTTTTTTCTGTGGCTTTTGATTGGCCGTGGCGCATTTCTAAATGTTCCTTTTGCTCGTGCCTCTCAGCCTGATTGGCTGTGGCGCGGCGCGGCGGAAGGAACGTTGGGACTTGAAGTCCTTTTTCTTTGAGTGTGTTCGTGGGTCTCCTGCCCCACTGTCACATTTCCCAACCCGACAGTTACCTGCGAACCCCAGTCGGGCAAGTGCACGAATGCTTGGTACAGGATAGTATGGCCGGGTGCGGGAGCCTTTGTCAAATTACAACGGTTAACGCTCAGATTTATAGGTATAGATTGTGTGTTGCTATGGCTGTAGCCTTTACTGGCATATCACTGTGCAGCTCTGCTCCCCTCCCCAAGAACAATTCCCATGGACACACACTGGCACTCATGTATATGTACTCTGTGGCAGTCTCACTGCCTTGTGACTCTTGTGTGCTTGAAGTTATGCAAAGATCACAGCTTAGTTAATCGAATGAGGATGGGCTGCTGGGAGAATAATGTTTCACAATTTTAAGTGAAGATTACTGTGAAAACAATTTTCCGAAGTTCAGTAAGATTATTCTAGACAGTTCAGCAAAAACAGGGGCAGGATAATACTCAGTGTTTGCTGCCGTGGCATTGAAAAGGAAACTCTGCTTGTAAATTCCAAGCTGATGAAATCAACTAAAACTTGGTTTGCTTTTCCTCAAAAAATGCTGCCGTTATTTTTCAGAATGGCACATTTTGGACTCGGTTCAGCTCTTAGTGGAATTCAGTGGCAAACTCTAACGGGGTTAAAGCATAGTGGAAATGTTGTTTAAACCTACAATGCAAGGTGATATTGCTCAGGGTCTCCTCACAATTATACACAGAAATCACAGACACACAAGTGTTCTGTAATCACTTAACTGGACAGAACATTTGTTCAAGGAAAAATACCAGGTTTTGCACAAGTATTATGTAATCAAACCATGCAAATCAAACTGCACTGTATAAGATGTCCACTTCTGGTATCAAGCAGAGAGAGAGAGAGAGAGAATGCTTTATCTGGAAGAGCTCCAAGTTAAACTTTATTTCAAAAGCAGCATTTTAATTGTGTTCAGACAGTAAGATTGCAGACAAAACAGCTTTCATCTCCTTTCCATTCACCATCTTTTTCCTAATCCACAGGGTGATAGGTATCTTTAGTCAGCAAATGCTGCCTGCCAGTAAAGTATATTGTAACTTTCAGATGGCTAAAGAATAAATGTCAGGTATTGAGTCAGGAGTTTAAAAAGAAAAAGAAAGGGTAACCAAAAACCTCCGTGAAATGAACTTATGATCACATGATGCAAAGCAATGACACCACACACTGCCAAGGCCTATACAGCAGAAGAGTCTTGTTATTAAAGAACTGTGGTGGTGGTGGTGGTGGTAAAGTAACTAAAAAAGCCACACTTAAAGAGCATTGAGATAAATTACAGATGTAGTAAAGACAGGGTTTTGGAACACATGAAGATATAATGGCAGAGGGAAAGAGAACTGTCAGTCCTAAGATAATGATATACCAACCCTAAAAAGATATTCTGCTTCTGGGAAACCTGCAAAGGCCCAGCAAAGAAGACCAGCTTCCCAGCTTCCACACCCAGCATCTACTGGCTGTTTATTTAGCATAGTGAGATTGATTCCTTTGAAGTCTAGCCAGAGAAAGTGGTGAATCTATAGATGGGATGTATGGTGGCCATCTTGCAATCTGGTAAGGAGTAGCTACTGAAATGTCACTGTGGACTAATGGAAGGATGAGGCATCACCCATCACCAAAAGAAGGTTCAGATAAAAATGGCACATGCTAACGTAAGCCTTACAGACTATTTGGAAAGGGCTGTAATTCAGGATTTGAGTTAGAAAGAGCAGGAGCTGTTGCTCTCACAAAGGATAATAAAGCCCTCACCCCTTTGATTTAGGTAGTAGTATTTAAATATGTTTTTGAAGTAGGGGCACTGTTAGAGTAAACCCAAGTAAGTGATCTTATGTGACTGCATTTGTATTTAATTTTAGGATTTTAGAGACTGTGTATGTGGAGGCCATTTCTTTATGTTGTAGGTGTCCTACCTTAGTTGATAAATATATCTTGTATTTTGTTGTCAATTGGTTTCAAAGAGTCATTTGAATTCTATAAGGATAATGCCCCACATCCCACTATCATAGGACTTATTCTACCTTCCAATGACCTGTATGCCATCCAGAAGCCCACACAAACCTTTGTGCTGCTTCAGAGTACCTGTGGTCCAGGCTAGAGAAATCAATTATAAGTGTCAATCACTGACTGTTTATGCTTACAAACCAGCCAGATTAGGTAGGACACACAGTGTGAATTAGCTTAACTGTAGCATTGCCAATAATGAAATATAAGTACTGTACTGTATATCTGTCAGAGGGTTGTCTAACTTTTAAAAAATGTCTCTAGTGTTGAAGCTCTCTCCATCTCCCTGTCAGGATCTGAAGCAGCTTCAGGAGGGCTCCATCTGCTAGTGAAACAGCTTGAGTAGTTGCAGGATGAGGCCAACAACCTGTTGCAGCTGCCAGGCCCTCATGAGCTCCACCTGGGAGCCCTGGAGGAAGAGCTATGTCAGAACCATCTCTTTCCCCCACTTCTCTTCCTAAGCTGCCTTAACAATGGTGTCTGAATTTGCAGTGGTACTCTGTGTGAAATTCTTGTTCCAGCCCTAAAGGTACCCACCTTTGGTTGTGTGACTTCTAGCCTGCTTAACTACCGGTATGTCTTGTCTGCTAACTTAGTTTTATTTCTGTGTACTCTTGGCTTTGACTTTGAATTTTGAATTTTGATATGGATAAAGACTGCCATTTGACCTTTGGCTTGTCCTGGTGCCTGTGCTGCTAGTTGGTCTCCAACATCTCTGACTCTAATACTCCTGAGATAATTGGCTCAATTGTCATCCTGCTCTAACATTTAGGAAGTTTTTCCTGACACTCAACCAAAAATATGAAATCTGGTAGCAAATGCACAGTATAAGGGATGCATTTCAATAGGGAATACACACACATGCAAGGAATTTGTTTTTACTTAAATGAACTGATGCATAGCTTTAGCAATGATCTCTAAAATGTAAAAAAATATCATTTCCTCTGGCTGTTCATAGACATTATGTGAAAATCAAACTCCCCCCCCCCCAGGCTAATTATTTCAACAATGATGCCTTGACTAGATTTCACTCACTAATTTATACCTTTATACCTGTTATGACTCACAGTTAGCTTTACTCAGGTTGCTCTTTTGATTTAAAGGTTTATAGCCAAATTTTAATCTTGAACCTTTTTAAAAAAACACACACTTGTTGAGGAACTGATGGACACTGGAAGGCTATACATTATCCTGGATCTTCCAAGGCCCAGGATGATACTTTAGTCTAGGGTTTTTATTATTATTTTTCATTAGTATTAAGTTTATTTCTATACCGCCTTTCTTACCGATCGGGCAACTCAAGGCACTTCACAGCATGAAACAAACATGAAACAGAAAACATAAACTAAGCAAGTAAGAACAGCAATAACAAACAATAGTTACAAGATAAATAAATACAAACTATACAGCATAATCTATACAATCAATCAATATGACAACCTGCAGGCCCGACCTGGACCCTGATGCATTCCATCCGGCCCGTCACTGCCCAGACGTGGAAGGCACATTTATGTCATCTGTAAAATGTGCTCGTGGATATACACATCTGCGGCTGGCGTAAATGCAGAAGTGGACACATTTACATTAGCCATAAATGTTCCTGCTTCGGGGGGGGGGGGAGGGGATGGTCTGGCTTGTGACACTGTCAGGCCCGTGACAGAAAAAGGTTGGCCACCCGGCTTTAGTCACTGTATCTTACTGGCATTTTTTTTTAAATAAAAAGGTTTCTTTTTAGACTAGAGAAGAAAGTTAATTTTTCCTGGAAGGGAAATGCTACATTAGCAATGACCTCATTGGTGCCTAAAGCAGCAATGAGGTAATCCCCAGATGCTGAACCTGGCCTGACCTCTTTCAAACAAGAAACAAAAATTTGTTCAATTGCACTCTCTTGTTTCATGCTTTATGATATCCTGCATTTTGAAGCTTTGTTCTTTTAAGAGATCCTCTCATTTCATGGCAGAACAAATCATAAAATTGTGGCACCCCTCAGTTCAGAGTCCACATTTTGACTTCTGCATGGAGACTTGACAACAAAGGAATTAGGACACAGGCACAAAGAGGCCCAGAGATTTTCCAGCTGAGAATGCCTAAACCCAACCTTTTACACTAGACCAGTTCTATGAGGACCTACAACATCTTATAGAACAGACACCAAGAAACGATGTCCACATTATCTTAAGAGACTGGAATGCAAAAGTAGGAAATCAAAAAGTGGACGGAATAACAGGCAAGTTTGGTCTGGGAACACAAAATGAAGCAGGGCAAAGACTGATAGAGTTCTGCCAAGATAACACACTAGTCATAGCAAACACACTTTTCCAGCAACACAAGAGGAGACTCTACACATGGACATCACCAGATGGCCAACATCGAAACCAAATTGACTACATACTCTGCAGCCAAAGACGGAAAACCTCCATACAGTCAGCAAAAACAAGACCTGGAGCGGACTGTGGCTCAGATCACAATCTACTGATTGCATAATTCAGGCTCAGACTGAAGAAAATAGGGAAAACTAATAGGCCAGATAGATATGATCTAGACAACATACCCAAGGAACACACGGTGGAGGTGAGGAACAGATTCAATGGTTAGGACCAGATAGACAGAGTACCAGAAGAATTATGGACAGAGATGAGAGACATTATGCAGGAGGCAGCAAGGAAAACTATACCAAAAGAAAAGAAGTGCAAGAAAGCAAAGTGGTTGTCGGACTCGGCTCTTAAAATAGCAGAGGGAAGAAGGAACGCAAAAGGCAAAGGAGAAAGGAAAAAATACAATCACTTAAATAAAGAATTTCAAAGAAAAGCAAGGAGAGATAAGGAAAGCTACCTAAATGAACAGTGCAAAAAAATAGAGGAAAACAACACAAGAGGCAGGACTAGAGATCTCTTTTAAAAATTTGGGGAAGTCAAGGGAACGTTCAAAGCAAAAATGACTACAATAAAAGACAAAGATGGCAAAGAGTTAGCGGATGCAGAAGAGATAAAGAAAAGATGGAAAGAGTACACAGAGGAACTTTACAAAGCACAGCAAATAACAAAGCCAGTGGAGATGATGGTATCCCAGTTGAATTCTTCAAAGCCCTAAAAGATGATGGAATCAAGCTACTACATGCTATATGTCAGCAGATTTGGAAAACGAAACAGTGGCCACAGGATTGGAAAAGATCAGTATACATCCCAATCCCAAAAAAGGGCAATGCTAAAGAATGTTCAAATTATCGAACAATTGCGCTCATCCCACAAGCTAGCAAAGTGATGCTCAAGATAATACTGGATAGACTACAGCAGCATGTAGAAAGAGAACTACCAGAGGTGCAGGCTGGGTTCAGAAGAGGCAGGGGGATCAGAGACCACATTGCCAACATATGTTGGCTCATGGAGAAAACAAAGGAATACCAGAAACAAGCTTACTTTTGCTTCATTGACTATACCAAGGCCTTTGATTGTGTGGACCACAACAAAATGTGGCAAGTAATTAAAGAGATGGGAATACCAGAACAGCTCATATGTCTCATGAGAAATCTGTACATGAGTCAAGAAGCAACAGTTAGGACAGAGTATGGAATGACGGAGTGGTTTGGAATAAGGAAAGGAGTAAGATAAGGCTGCATTCTGTCACCCTGCTTATTCAACTTATACACAGAGCACATAATGCGCAATGCAGGGATGGAGGAATCACCATATGGGATCAAAATTGCTGGGAGAAACATCAACAATTTGAGATATGCAGATGATACCACCCTAATGGCAGAAAGTGAAGAAGACCTAAAGAAGCTCCTGATTAGGTTGAAAGAAGAGAGTGCAAAAGCTGGCCTGAGACTCAATATCAAGAAAATCAAGATAATGGCAACAGGCCATATCAGTCTCCGGAAAATAGATGGGGAAGAAGTAGAAGCAGTAACAGATTTTACTTTCTTAGGATCCAAGATCTCTGCAGATGAAGATTGCAGCCATGAAATAAAAAGGCAACTGATTCTTGGGAGGCAAGCTATGAAAAACCTGGGGAACATAGTGAAAAGTAGAGATATCTCACTGCAAACAAAGGTCCGCGTAGTCAAAGCAATGGTATTTCCGGTGGTAATGTATGGCTGTGAGAGCTGGACCATTAGAGAGGCTGAGCGAAGAAAAATAGATGCTTTTGAGATGTGGTGCTGGAGGAGAGTTTTGAGAGTCCCCTGGACAGCGAGGAGAACAAATAGGTCAATATTAGAAGAGATTAGCCCTGAGTGCTCCTTAGAAGGACAAATAACAAAGATGAAGTTGAAGTATTTTGGACATCAAATGAGAAGAGAGGATTCACTTGAGAAGGCCTTGATGCTGGGGAAGGTGGAGGGCAAAAGAAGGGGACGGCCAAAGATGAGATGGCTAGATGGTATTGTAGACACAATGGGCACGGGGCTGTGTAGACTAAGGAGGATGGTGGAGGACAGAGGTGCCTGGAGAGCGATGGTCCATGGGGTCGCAAAGAGTCGGAATCTACTGTGCGCCTGAACAACAAACCTTTTACCAGCTTGCTCTGCAAAAGGCAAGCAATGTTTTCTTGGGATGGGGCTAATTATTAGTTTGTGGTCTTTAGTTATAAGCCCAGGGAACCTGTGTCCTTGTAAATATTGCTCAAACTTCCATCAACCTTGGGAAGAGGGTCAATAATCAAGGTGGATGGGGTTTGTAGTCCAACATCTGGGGATCCACAGACAGGGAATTAAAATATTATTAGACAAGTAACAAACAAAAAATACAAAAATGTGACAACTTACAGATGCCTATATTTTAATGCTAGCTTTGGTGGACTGAGTCCACTTTGTCAGACAGACCTGATCCACAAAAGGCAATATTAAAATACAGCAATTAGTCTTTAAGATGCTGAAATGATTTTGTCTTCTTTGTATGTTTGTCTGATACATTTGCACAAACTAACACAGCCACTGGTTTGACAAATGTTGTACACTGTTTTGGAAGGCCTGGTAAATAATGCTATAACAGCCACTGAGAGCTGCTTCCAAATAAATTGTGTATAAAAATGATTGCTACTTTGCTGCCTGTGAACAAAGTTAAGCCAGTTCTGTGTGCAGTTTTATTTTATACCATTGTACTGGGAGGAGCCACATTGTAAAATAAGCTATAAAGGATCTGAAACTTAACTTCCAAGCTTTCTAGGTATCTATGGTAGGAGTTAAGCAAAAAGGAAAACTATAAAATAAATCAGGAGTTCTCAACCTTTTAAAGCCAGGGGCCGGGTCATGCTCCCTCAGACAGCTTTGGGGGCCAGACAGCCATTTTGCCCTTCCTCCACCGCATGGCACTTCCTGGTCTGGTGGAGGTGGTGGCGGCCACATGAAACGGTGTGATGGGCCACAGGTTGAGAATGCCTGAGATAGATAAACAGCCATTTGCTGTTAAATTACCTAATCCAGTGGAGAAGCTGGTGGATCAGAGCCAGAAGATTCAAAAGGCAAATGTCTCTAGCAATATTTACATGGTTATGAATTTTTCAGGTTGGCTTAAATATTGAGGAAGGAGAGCAAGGAAATTATCAAATTATGGTGCAGTTATAGATACTGTACACACAGTACAGTATCTGGAAATAAGTCATACTATGTATGAATATACAAAGGTTTGCAGTTTGAAATTCCACTGGAGTAAATATGTATAGTATTTATTTATTTGATTTTTATACTTCACATTTTACTAAATAGTTACTCTGGGTCGTTAACAACAATGCAAGGGCATACACGTAACATCCAAATATTTTAAGTGGAATTACTGATCCTAATAATATGCTTTTCTAAGCAAGCAACAATGCTTTCTAATAGTAATTTTAAAATTGCAAATGAATATACAGTGGAACCTCATACAACAATTGTCCCATATAACAACGAAATCACATAACAATTAGGTTTTTGGGGGGAAATGGCATCCCACATAACAATTTTCCCTATGGAAAAATCATACAATTTTTCAATGGGAAAAACCACTTAGCAAAAAAAAATTTGTTGTACGATGCATGTATCGTATAGCAATTGTTTTGTACAACGAGCCCCGTGGAACGGATTAAAATTGTTGTATGAGGTACCACTGTATCTATCTAATCATTTTTGGGACAGTATCTAATCATTCTTATAACAGCTGTCATAGCTTCAGCATGGACTGTTAAAAAGGCGGGCATTTCAGCCAAATTTTCTGCTGTGACGAAAAGGTTGATTACAAGAAATAATGGTGCGTGGACAAACAACAGTAGCTCCTGAGTTGTAAGGGTAGTAAGATGGATCACTGAACAGGAAACACTTTATTTTATTGCCTCTCTAATCCCAACAGAGTCTTCCGCAATATCCTAGGGTCAGTTCTAGACAAGCAAGTTAAAACCCTGTATGCACATAAACTACTGTACTTCAAAAGTACTGATGTATGTTAAAAATAAAAGGGACCACTGTGGGCATTTTCATTAATATTCCTTGTTAAAATCAATCAGTTGAGGGTATCTTAATTGACGGGGGGCGGGCGGGGAGAAGCAAGAGGTTTATCTTTGGTGGTGGTGGTGGGTGTGATCCACCAGTCTGCTAGGTTTAACCTCTCATCATTTCTCAGCTTTATTTGTAATGGCTAGCTAGTCCAGCATCTGGAAAACTAACCTAGCCGGCTGCTTCTGGTGGTGCAGTGGTTAAACTGTTTTACTGCAACCAAAAGGTTATGAGTTCAATCCTGACCAGGGTTCAAGGTAGACTTAGCCTTCCATACTTTCCGAGGTCAGTAAAATGAGCACCCAGCATGTTGGAGGCAAAATGCGAATTAACTTGTGAACCGCCCAGAGAGAGCACTAAACGCTATGGGGCGGTATATAAGTGTGATTGCTTTTGCTCTTTAAGTTCTAACATATTTCAAAACAACTGTTTTGTACAGTTTAACAGAGGTGGATAGACTTTAGAGATCTGCTTAGCTTTTTTTAAAATATGAGGTCCACCCAAAGCCAGTTGCAAAAATTAATGGTATGGGGAGAGAGAGATGAAGGAATAAGAGGTTTGTTACATGGAGAGCTGCTAGCAAATAATAAACGAAATAAGGTAATACAGCACCAAACCTACCCACTTCATAGATGCCACATCCTCCCTTTCCCAACAACAGCTAAAATCAAGAAAACGTTTTTTGCACATCTCTGAAGTTCTAAATATTAAACCAGAACATGCCTGGCTAAACCTTTGAAGAGGAAAAACGCAACCTGCTAAATGGACGACTGCCAAAGTGTGTATCCCACCAGGACAAGATTCTGGCTGGACCATCTGGAAGTCACTTAATACACTTTGAAGCAAAGAAGGAAGATCAAAAGATAATCAAGTACAATGGGGCTACTTGGACACAGGACAAAATTTCTGTAAGCAGAGTAATTCAATCAATGCAGCATTTATGTTCATGCAATTTATGCTCCACCCCATGTACAAAAGAAGATAACATAAATGGCCAAGACAACACCATTGAAATAGCTTGCTTCTGATCAAAAGTAATCTAATTGTGTAATTCCCTAATACAATCCAAGAAAGCAAACCACCAACACCACACATTATCATGGGTGTCATATATCTGCTGTAGCAGTATAAAACTGGACAATCTCCTGCCTGGACAGCAGCATACTCAAATTAATTTAATTTAATTTAATTTTCATATTTCTATAGCCACCCTGCTCTAAAGGACTCTGGGCAGCTTACAACACTAAAAAAACACCCCCAACACAGATAAAAACTCCATTAAAATACAAATATACCCCATTAAAAACCCATAAAAAAACACCCGCACTTACTCGAAAGAGAGAGAATTACTCTGTTACGTTACACCAACCGGCAGGCAGGGGTCACTCCTCCATCAGCGCCCCGCACTTGCCCTGCCAGCCAGGTTTTCAGTTCTTTCCTGAAGGGCAGCAATTCCATTGGTAGCCTTAGTTCAACTGGCAGGAGGTTCCATAGGGCCGGTGCATACACAGAGAAGGCCCTCCTTCTTGTGCTAGAGACAAGCCCCTCTAGCAGATGGTATAAGAAGAGAGCCCTTCCGGTCCGCTCTGGTTGGACGGACGGACGATCTTGGGGCGACGTGGTCTCTTAGGTATCCTGGCCCACTACCAAATCCCTTTGGAACAGCCGTTATTCCAATCTAGAGCCTTCTGGATTTCTTCTGACAATGAGAGTTGTAATGTAACACATCTAGAAGGTACTAGGTTGGGGAGGCCTTCTTTATGGTGTTAGGTTAAAACAGGGATTCTCAACTTGCGACCCATGGGCTGGATGCGGCCAACAGCACCATTTCATGTGCCCCCCCCCACTGCCTCCACCACACCCAGACGTGCCATGTGGTGGAGGAAGGGCAAAATGGCCATCTGGCCCCCAAAGCTGTCTGAGGGAATGTGACCCGGCCCCCGGCTTTAAAAAGCTGAGAACTCCTGGGTTAAAATATTAGGCAGCAGGTTTGAGTGAAAGGTACTGGGATTCTGGATTCTAAATGTTGTAGAACCAAAAAAAAGGAATAGACTCTGCATTCCCTTCACTGCCAAATCAGAACAAAGGGAGGGGGAAGAAATATACTAGTAGGCATGGAGTTTAAAGAAGTACAGCAAGAGGCTTGGTATTAACTTAAAAAATGGAAGCAGCTTTTTCCTTTATTGCAAAGAAAAACTGAACAATGCATCAATACTACATTTGTAGGAGGAGGCTTTGGGGATTCTGTACTTGACATTTTCCTCCAACAAAAGCGACCTTCTTCTCGTCCATTCTTTCTTCTCTAGTAAATCTGGCAGAGCAACTGTAGTCAAAGGACAAGGGCTGGGACTAAGAGAATCGTAAACAGCAGATTTCTCACTGAAGCCATTTCAAGCGCTGCTCTGAAAGCAAGGACACAGAAAAACAAAAGTTAGTCAAGACCACCATCTGCTGGTAGAACTTTGAAGGGATGTCGACGTCTAGCTGATACTACAAAGATAATTTCTTGGATGTATATTCAGGCATTTTTCTCCTGGGTATCAAAAGGACTGCTGTGGCTTAGGGGCCATTCAACAATTACGTGAACCTTGAAGGGGGGGGGTCTGCCATCTGAATTACGTGGGGGCGGCGGGGTTTCTGGTCAAACATTATGTAATCCATTTGGAGCTGTTGTGCGTTAGGCACCAAGAGTGAAAAGCTCTAAAAATTAGAGTTTTGATACAAAAGACAGCGTAGACAGCGCTGGTTCTTCGGCTGTAAACGGAGATGAACAACAAACCCTAGAGTCGGATACGACTGGCTTTTCAGAATGGGTGACCTTTGCCTATCAAAAGGCCAGGAAATAGTGGAAGCCAAACAGCACTGAAATTCAAAAATTTGCAATCTCTGATAATTCAGGATAAACTTTGAGGGATATAATGCGAACCCTGTGACCTTTACAGATAGTAGCAATTTGTGATAATGCAAGCATCCTACCATCACAGAGTAAATTAAAAATTGTAGTGCAGGGATGGAAAACCTGAAGCCTTCTAGATGTTGCGGGACTTCCACCCATATCACCACTGGACATGTTGGCCAACATCATCTGGAAGGATACAGGTTGCCAGCTTCTTCTGTAGTGGAACACAACCATTGCCTCCATTCAGACCAAAATGAATAGAACTGAATTTCCTCATAAGTGCTAATCAAGCAGCCTTACTAGGAAACTTTTGCTCTGAAACTCTTTTAATTAAGCATAGCTACCATTAGATCACTGATACAGGATGTCGCCTACTGACATTTCAGTATTGTATTCTCTGATACAAATACTCATCAAATGCTGCTTTTTTGAGGTCCTCAACAATTTAATTTAGGATGCCATAACTCACACCCATACCACAGGTTGAATGCATGCAGCTGCTGACTAGGACTTGTGGGACTTGTAGTTCAAAACATTTGATCAGTCAAAAATTGCTCCCTCCATTCTTATAACTCCCAATTTGTACACCAATGGAGAAAAGGGGGGGGGGATGAGAAGTTTATAGAGCTCTATCCTGTCTCTCACTGTTAGTATTTCAGTTGGAGAGGCTTCCGTTATATAGACAAGGTGCTCCAGCAAGCATGACCCTTTTTGTATACGAAAGATCACGCTATCTGTGAATTCTGCAACCCAAGGGGAAAAAACACTCCCAAGCTTTGCTTTCTAGCTAATTGTACTGATCTTGAAATGAACAACTAGATGAGTCCAGGAGGTAATAAATAAATCCTTGTTCCAGTTCCTTTTAAAAGAGTTATGCAGTCAAGGCTGATGAAACGTATCCAGGTTGCTAGTATTTCTTCCCTAGGTTAACACACTGGGTGTTGTAAAGCTAGTCATTCTTTGTTAAGGTAATTTCTAGATTCATTTTGACTGTTGCTCAGGTCTGGACACATACCAGGGTACCAAGGCTGCTTCAGCCTCTTAACACTGTATGCATCTAGTTGTCTAGTAAGTTCTCTAAAAGAGGTCCTCTGTTAGGGAACCCCTGGTTCCTGAAGAACAACAACACCCTGTGGTAGGATGCTATCACCAAAGATGTCTGTTGGGTGCTTGCTTTATTCCTCTTTTTGGCACCAAGCCATCTTGCTTTTAGGTGCAATTTTGCTGTACTGTTGGTATTTATTAGGCTGTTAAGATCATGCTACCTTTTCTCATTCATGTTGTTCTTTTTCCAGCTCGTCTGTTGCATATAAATTTCTTATTTACCAGAGGGATAGGAAATGAGGCAGTTATAGGACCCTTGGTCCTATCAGCCCTAGCTAGAGGTAAGAGATGATGTATATTGGAGTCCAAAATTAGATGGTAGGTCACAGGGCCCCCATTCCTGCCTTAAAATTAGATTATACCAAGAATTTCTTAGAACCGTGATGGCGAACCTTGGCACTCCAGATGTTCTTGGACTTCAATTCCCAGAAGCCCAAGCACCCTGTGAATCCACACGAATGGGTTTACTGCGATTCATCCAGCCCATGCTGCCCTCGCCGCTCTCGGAAGCTGAAGTAAAACGTGCCCATACGAGAGTGACGAGGGCAGCGCGGGCTGGATGAATCGCAGTAAACTCATTCGTATAGATTCACAGGGTGCTTGGGCTTCTGGGAACTGAAGTCCAAGAACATCTGGAGTGCCAAGGTTCGCCATCATGGTCTTAGAAGTACCATGCCAAAGGCATAAAGATGAAGAAATCATAAAATGCAGAAAACTATGATACTTTAGTCACATAATGAAAAAGTTGAAGTATAGATTGTTACTGCAGACGATTCATGACAAAATCTAGAAAGAACTGCAGGAAGGAGAACAACTTATAGGTAAGGATAGGACTTTAGGGTTGCTGTTTTTTGGAGGCATCCCATAATTCTCCATTCTAGGATTTCAACCTGACACACATGATACCTTAGAGTAGACTGAGACACCTAAATGATTGACCTGGGGAAAAGTTCTGTTGAAAGGCTTTGAGGCCTAGCTCTGCATAGCTTCCTATTCAGAAAGAAAACTCCCAACTAGCACTTGGTAATAAGGAACAGGAAGCTTGGTCGAATGAGTCTTAGTTTCTTGCCTTTCTCCTATGTGAGACACATTAAGGTGTCTGTAGGGGCTGTGATGGCTTAGTGGTTAAGACACTGAGGTTGAGAACCCTATGGCCAGCAGGTCAACAGTTCGAGACCCGAGTGTAATGAGCACCTGTCATCTGCCCAGGCTCCTGCCAGCCTAGCAGTTGGAAAGCAAGAAATTGCAAATAGATAAATAGGTAACATTTATGGGGGAAAGATAACAGCATTCCATGTGCTTCAGCGTCTGATCGTGCCTACCGCATGACCATGGAAATGTCTACAGATGCAGACAGCGCTGGCTCTTTGGCTGTTAATGAAGATGAGCATTATCCCCTAGACCAGCTTTCAAGCAAGTAATACTTTTACCTTTTAAGACAGATATAACCAGAATGAAGAATTATGGGAGTTGTAGTCCTACCTCAAAAATCCCATTCCTCACTGGTGCAAATACAACACAATGCACAGAATTCTATCACTTCCATATGCCAGCATAAATTTTAGCAGCAATTTACTGCTAGTTAAAAAGTCAACACTTACATTTCTCTTCATGCATCAAGTCACATGACTGTTGTGTAGTGGGGAATATAGGTGCTGACTTCTTAATCAGCCACTATTCTCCACTGAGATTCATACCATTTGACTTACATAAGTGTAGGTTAACTAATTGGATTCTGGCCAACATTGTTTGGAACTGCTATAGTCCACATCAAAATAGCCATGAGTATATTCAACCTCAGGTACAAGAAGATCAAAAAGAAGTAAGTGCTCTTTAATTTTCTAATGATTGCAGACAGCAATTTTTTTTTTTTGCTTTCATGCCAGCTCTTTAAAGTAAGGTAGCAAAACTTGATAAACAGATGAGATGCATAGGAGGACCAAGTAACATTTTCAAAGGTTAAAGGATTAGAGCTTCCAAACTTGCAAACCCAATACTCTCTGATCAGCAGTCACTGAATTCTACAAACGTAAACAGATTATGCAAGGAAATAAATTTCACAATTATAAATTCTAAAATGGATGGTTTCCAAATGTTAGCCATCACATTTTATTTCAGCTTCCAGGAGCGACGAGGGCAGCGCGGGCTAGATGAATCACAGTAAACCCATTTGTGTGGATTCACAGGGTGCTTGGGCTACTGGGAATTGAAGTCCAAGAACATCTGGAGTGCCAAGGTTCACCACCACAGTTCTAAGAAATTCTTGGTAGAATCTAATTTTAAGGCAGGAATGGGGGACCTGTGACCTACCATCTAGATCAGAGGTCCCAACCTTTTAAAGAAAGGAGCCGGATCACGCCCCCTCAGACTGTTGGCAGGTGGTGGGGGGAAGTAGTAGGGGCTCAGAGTGGTCCCACTAGTCATGAGTCCCCCACACACTGCTGACAGCAGTGGGACCATGCACGCACACGCCGCTTCCCTGCTTACCGGCCTGGAGGAGCTGCATGGCACCAAATCATCCACCCCACAACCTCGCTCCAGCCACCACTTCTGCTTCAGCCACCTCAATCCTTGTCTCCTCCACGTGGTTTGGCATGTCCCTAATGGCGCTTCGTAGCAGGGTTGATGTTGTAAATCTTAAAACATCCGCCCTGCTACTGAGTGCGATTGGGGACACGTCAAGCAGAGGAGACGAGGATTGAGATGGCAGCGGAAGTGGTGGCTGGAGCGAGAGCACGGGGCAGATGATTTGGTGCCATGGGCACCAATTTCCCACCTTGCTGCTTCTGTACACTACTGTAACAGATCTATCAAGGAATTAGGTGATGTTGTATGAATTCGATGTTGTACGAAGCGGACTTTGTGTGAGGTATTAGTGTACTTAGATTCCATGGGATTTGTAGCCCAGCCCATTTTTAAAAAAAACAAACAAACAGGGGCGTTAATGAGGATGTACTAATTTACATTCTCTCCCACCTTCTCTTTGTATGTAGTTATGCAACTGTTTGCAAAAAGAAACAATAACCAAAACCAAAACCCCTTTGTGATAGCTTTTTAGAAGCTGTTCCTGGCTCTAAAAACAACGAAGGTGGGTCAAATTAATATGTTCCTCACCACAGAAACTGGCGAACAGATACACACAACAGGCACAACTGAAGAATATATAGCCACTGTAACATTTCTCACACTGTCTGGAGAATATGTGATCCTTTCCTCTTTTTGAAGTACTACAGAAGCTGGTAAAACCAGTTTTTGTAAGAGAGGAGTACAAGACGGGAAAATGGCTGTAGTGAGCTGTGCTCTCAGGAGAATTCTTCATCTCCAAAGTACACTACTTCAGTCTATGTCAAAATTCATGCTCTCATGCGCATAGTTCCCTGGCTGTCATTGATCCGCGCAGGGCCACTGACTCAACTGGCTGGGAAGGATGAGTGAACACACATCACAAGAGCATTAGGCTGGAGAAAGATATATTTGTCTTTTAGAACATTTTTTACTAACTGACCTTTTCTGCAGCAGGATGGGCCCACCAATCCTGTTTTCTTCTATGGTTATTTTTCTCCAATGTAGGAGGCATCTTTCCCTGTTTTCTTCAGTGTATCCAACAAAGTGTTCACACTGTGCTCTGACTCAATGCTCACTTTCTTGCTGGGTAGGTCAATTTCAAACTGAACCCCTATGAGAAGATATACAGTATTATCAAAGTAGCATTTAGAAGTAGGTAATTCATCTAATAATAGGAGCAGTAATGTGATATCAGGGGTACAGTTGCTTAGTGGTTAAGATGCTGAGGTTGTGGATCAGAAGGTTTGAAGGTCATCAGTGTTGAGACCTGAGTGCTGCACTAGAGAATGGGTGTCTGTTGTCCTACCAAACTAGCAGTTCGAAAGCAAGAAATTGCAAGTAGATAAATTGGTACCACTTTGGTGAGAAGGTAAACAGTATTCCGTGCACTCCAGCGTCTAGTCATGCCTGCCACGTGACCACATAAATGTCTGCAAACAGACAGCATTGTCTCTTTGGCTATAACAGAGCTGAATACAGCTGGCTTTCAAGCAAGGGCGACCTTTACCTAGTGTGATATCAGGTCAGCTCTGACATATGGCAACCCTTTCTAACATTTTTCAGCTATAGCATACTCAGAAGCAATTTACCTTTCTTCGCAGAGTATTCTAATGCTGTGCAGCTTGCCGAAGGCCACACAGGCTGGTTCTTCTCTCAAGAGGCACAGTAGGAATCAAACTACTGTGCCTATGTCAAAATAGTGATCTGAAATTACAGCAATTATATATAATACCAGTGCCATGGTCAGATCACTATCTGATGACTCTGGACTTTCTGGGGGTGTTGACTCACCGTAGGGAGGCTGGACCAATTAAAATGGTCCGTCCCCGGCAACTGATGGATCCTGAGGGATTCCAGAGGGAACTGGGTTTTTTTTTTCCATATGGATCATATGGCTGCAACTGAATCCTGGCAAGACCAAGTGGCTGTGGATTAGGGCCCCCGCGTTATAATGGGAGTTACCATCTTTGGTTCTGTATGTTTTTTTTTTGCCTCAGACAGACCCCATGCGTAATCTGGGGATCCTCCTGGATTTACGACTCCTGCTCAATGAGCAGGTGGCAGTCGTGGCTAGGAGGGCTTTCACACAACTTTGTGCGATTTGCCAGTTATGCCCGCTCCTGGACTAGGATTCCTTGCTCATGGTCACGCACATTCTGGTCACCTCCAGACTTGACTATTGCAATGCGCTCTACATGGGGATGCCCTTGATGACCATTCAGAGGCTGCAACTGGTCCAGAATGCAGCTGCTCGGGTAGTGATGGGGTGCGGGCTGTATGCCTGTGCCTTACCACTGCTTCGGGAGCTGCACTGGTTGTCAGTGTGCCTCTGGATGCAATTCAAGGTGCTGGTGATTACTTTTAAATCTCTGCATAGTAGTGGAACAGGGTAATTAAGAGACTGCATCACCCCAAGGACATCTGCCCATCCCACTAGAGCAGACCGGAGGGGCTCCTGCTAGGGAGGCTCGTACAAGCGCGTTTTACTTCCACTTCCAGGAGTGACAAGGGGGGTGCAGGCTGGATGAATTGCAGTAAACCCATTCATGTGGCTTCTGAGAATTGAAGTCCAAGAACATCTGGAGTGCCAAGGTTCACCATCATGGACCAAGAAGGTGGCTTCATTTTAGCTGTTTGATCTGGACACAGAAGAAGACAAAGCAGCTTCTGCTGGACTGCCACCCTCATCATTTACTACACTGGCTAGAACTGATGGGAGCTCCTGTTTCATAGCAGCTGGAAACTGCACCTTTCCACTGCAGACCTAAAAAAGGGTCTTTCCAACTCAGCCTTCCTCTCACTCTCTGATGCAGCTAACATGGGAAAGAGCCTCTTTAAAGCTGTTTTCCTCTTAATGCAGGTAGTTAGTCAGTAACTAATTATTGATTCTCGATAAGACAATATTTAGTTAGAGGAGTACAAATCTCCTTTACAATGGGCAAATTTCTCCTTTTAGATTAACAAACTGTTCTGGGAAAATCCAAACTGTTTACAATAGCAAAATCTTACTCCTACCTTCATCTAGTTCACTTGTAGTTGTGTGGATCTCTAGTTAATTTGGAAGACAAAGATCTGAGTCTGCTATAGATGTTAATAAACTTACCAAGAGATCAATGCCCTGCCTGGTGTTGCTGTTAGGCAATGAAAAGTATGCTCAGAAATGACCACATCACATACTACTTCTTCCAGTTCTAGATCAGATGGGAAACTGCCAAAATGAAGCCACCTTTTGGTGAGTTCATTTTGAAGTTCCTTTTGCTTGACCGAGTGTGAGAAAGATTAGCTGGCAACACAAGATTGCCATTGATTTCCTACACAAAAAATTTATTCTCTCTGGATTATCTGACACATTATGTTAGAACATCACAAAATGTATTTCATTCCTATGACATACTTTCAGAAGCTAACTGATATCCATTGTGCATAAGCACCCACACACACACACACACACACACACACACACACACACACACACACACACATATACATAATGGCCAATGGCTCATATACGCAAGGACCATTCACTGCGCACATCTACCATTCTACATACAGAATATGGATATCCTTTATCTTGGATACTTTGGAGTCATTATTTCAGTGAGGAGTCTGCACATTGGTAGACATCTCTGTGATGACATTCCACACATGGAAACGGATCTGAGAAATCAAGTCCATCTTTGTGATTTTTTTTAGCCATTTGGATATCACGTCACCCACTGGCTAGGTAGACCATGACATGTACTCAAGGGATTGCCCAAGGGATTCGACAGAGGATGCTTTGGTGAGTCTTAACATCATTGACAGAGATGGGCAACATTGTCTAGTTAGATGGCTCAAACCCCCATTTCGCAACAAGGCTCTCACCTAGCTGATATACGGATATCATCTGTCCAAGTGAGAATTGTGTCACCCCATAAAAATACATGTCAATATTAAAGAATTCCAAATGATTAAAGTCTACAAGGGCAGCGTGTTCACATCTGTCTATGAAAAAGAACTGTGCACATGTCCGATTTGATATGTATTCTTGTTAACTGTTGTCCACTACCAGCATGTGCATTCTTGTATGCATTCTGATGCAAGGGATCTTTCAACTTTGATAGCAGCACATCCTGCCAGATTTGTCCCTAGTCACACACTTGCAAACACAAGCAAGCTGTATTCTTCAAGAGACTTTCTATTTATTACACATGGAATATCTTTTTTTTTTTAAAAAAAAATCACACTATACCCTTTGGGGAAAAAGTTTTGTTATGAGAGACACAGACGTTACCACTGTATGACTTCTTACAGGGAAGTATCTACCAGAAATTCTAATCCATGAAAATAGTGAAAGAGTAAATAAATAAATAAATACAATGCAAACCCTAACACTGAAATCTGTTAAGAATCACTCACCTCCCAACTTGTTGAGAACACGGGTGACAGCATTAGAGCATCCTTCACAAGTCATGTCTACGAAGAACTCATGTTTCTAAAATCACCAGGAAAAGAGATTGGGGAGACCAGTGAAACAGGACTTATGGGGCAACAGAGTGATTTCACAATAAAAACAAGTTAGCAGTCCAACCTTCCTCCCTTAGAGCATTAGCCCATATCACCCATTCATCACAATCTGCACAGCTGCAGTTGCTAACTCAGAGAATGGCAAGAAAGGCAATGATAAAGAGAAGGACCTTCTCAGTGGTGGCACCTACATTATGGAATCCATTACTGGCTGAACTGCATCAGACCCCATCGCTGGATGTATTTAAAAAGCAACTAACATGCTTCTCTTTAAAGAGGCTTTCAGAGACATCAGTTCTGCGAGTCACTTTCTGCTCCTGAGCTCTTTTGGCACACAAAATCCTCATTAGTCCCGGACCAGTATTGAAAAAGCTGCTGCCCTCCATCAAGATGGATTCAACTGGGATTTAATCAACTTGGGGACCATCACCCTTCCCTGTGGACTTCAGAACCCGAGGCCGTTAGTCCTCAGGGTTGGTCAGGTTAGTTAACCGCTGCCTGACACTCAGCATTGAGTGGCTGACAGTATGGTCTACTCTATTACCATAGCAGGATAACCTGGCCAGACTTTGTTTGTAAAATCTGTAATATTTTAATGCTTCTAAACCACCCAGAGTGGGAAAATATCCTAGATAGGCAGTACAGTAAAACCCTGACTTATGAAAAAATCGGTTCCCTGGCCTATTTTGTAACTCAATTTTTTTCGTAACTCAAGGCATCCACTAACCCCCCCCCCCCCCCGCAGAGATTTCCTACCTTCTGGCTGCTGCTGCCTTTTCTTACATTTCCAGAGGTGTGGCTGGGAGTGATTTTTAGTGCACAGAATGGCGGCGGCATTTTGGGCACTAAAAAACTGAATTTTCATATCCCGAGGTATTTTGTAACTCAAGGTTTTCCGTAAGTCGGGACCCTGGGTTACAAAAAATCATTTCGTAACTCAAAAAAATTCATATCTTGAGGCGTTCGTATGCCGAGGTTTTACTGTATATAAATGAATTTAGTCCCTTCTGAATGTGCTTGATTACAATCCCTCATTCATTCTGACTAATGATGATGGAAACTGTATTCCGGAAAACACTGCTGGGGGACAATAATGGGGGGGGGAGACTATGAGAGGCTACTATTAAAGGTTGACGGTTTGTGTCTGGGAGTGCTCAGCATATATGGAATCTTAACAAAATTATAACCTCAGTTTTTTGTTACATGTTCCACAGAACACAAGTGCACATAGAAATAACATGTGATTTGGCTCAATTCAGTGTTTTGTTCAAACCCAAAATACAGTTTCTTCAAGATTACTATCATTAACTAAAACCATTGCTGATGGAGGGAAGGCTTATTTATCTTCATTCATTCACTATATAGTATCACATACCAGCTCACAACTAAACAGAATATGTATGCTATATTTTTCAAATATTATTTTCTATTTCATTTTGGCTGCATTGCTGTAATCTTATTTCTATCCCAGAAACACAAAAACAGATTTTTTAAAATGAAGAACTGGTACTCGGGAAAATCCCAGCTGTGATGTTTCTTTTGGAGAAAGAAATGGGACTAGAGTACAGTAAAACCCCGACTTACAAATGCCTCGAGTTACATAAAATTCAACTTACATAATGATTTTATGCTTAAAAAAACATGTCCCGATTTACACGATTTCCTATGGGTTTGCTTCGAGTTACATAAAGATTATTTTTCTTATGGGTCTGCTTCGAGTTACGTAAAAATTCATTTCCCTATGCGTTTGCTTCGATTTATATAAAAAATTTATTTTTTCCTATGGGTTTGTTTCGAGTTACAAAAAAATTTGATTTAAGCAAAAGCCTACGGAACTGACTTTTTTTCATAAGTAGGGGTTTTACTGTATTTCAGAAGCATCAGATGATATTTTGTTACAGGACAAAACAACTTACAGTATCTTTCTAAAATGAAGTCTCCTTGTTCACAGAAAGCAAATGACCATGAAAAGAACGCTAGGGTACTGTAGAGGGAAAGAATTTACTGAAGTTTCTCCATAAAGGCACAGTACAGCCTTATTCAATTTGCACTGTCCATATCTGCTGGACCCAAATGCTATCACCCCAAGTAGCCCAGCCAGTTCACATGCTGGCTAGAAATGACAGGAGGAATAGCCCAAAACATCTGGAGAGTGCTGGGCTAGGGGAGGCTAATGCTATGGTCACTACATCAGCTTTTTCAATATCCAGAACATAATCTTCTGCATTTCAACCCCAGTGCCTGTGATGACTCACTTAGCTCACAACTCCTTGTCACCATCTCCATAATACCACTACTTATGCTATAGTTATAATCCCTGTGTTCAAAAGACAGTTGTTCCGGAGCTGCTCTTCTACACTTCTTCTTCCATGTCTCGACCAGGCATGAAACTGCCAAAATGAAACAACTTTTTGGTGAGTTAATTCTGCATTTCCTTTTGCCTGACCTAGTATAAGAAAGATTAACTGGTATAAGGTGGCCATTGGCTGTGATACGCTTGATTGAGTTCAGAAATACCACAATCTTTGAGGAGACTCTTTGTGTTACCCCTTCATCTGCACCAGTACTTCTCAATGTGGGGCCCATGCTGTTCAGTGCTTTGGGGAATTGACTTAGGCTTCTGGGAATTGAAGTCCAAAAACGAAAGGTTGGGAAACACTGCTCTAAAGTGAAAAGAAGTTTTCACCTGAATTAGTTTGGTAGATGGCTGTGGCTTTTTATAAGAAAAATGTGATTGATTTTCTCTTGCCTAATTTTTTTCTCCAAAAGAAAAATATTAAAATACTGATTTAAAAATAAATCCCATTTATAATAAAAACTAATGATCCAGTTCTGATTATTATTCTGCAAAGGAGTTCGCAATTTAATAACACTGATCTTTCTACTACGGTACATAATGCAAGTTGCAAATGTTCGAGAAATATAGGCCTTCCATATGTGCAAATTATTACCTGTCATATCTGAGCTTATTACAATCATTATTTTTAATGAAGTACTGTATTATGTTATAGCTCTAATGTTCTCTGCTTGTTTCACACAGACTACTTCTTCCATGTCTAGGCCAGACATGAAACTGCCAAAATGAAGCCACCTTTTGGTAAGTTCATTCTATAGTTCTCTTCGCTTGGCCTAGTATGAGAAAGATCAGCTGGCAACACAAGGTTGCCGTTACCAGGGTACACCTGATTGTGGTTCAAAACTACCTCAATCTCCGAGGAGGCTCTTTCTGTGTACTCCATCACACAGACTGAATACAGGGGAATTGATGGGTAATTTCCATACCATATTTTCAACAGAAATTTAAATTGAAAAGTTATGGATGCCCTTATCCTTTTATTGTGTCAATCATGAGTCAGATGGTCTCAGATCAATAAGATGTGATAAAATTTTCATTTATAAACAACCTAGGCCCAGGAGAGCTGTGTGGCTCTGCAACTTCCTGTTCTAAAGCTGTGGTTCCCAACGTGGGGCCCATGCCCCATAAGGGGACCACAATTTCCAGAAGCCTAAGTTAGTACATTGGCTGATCAGTGCTTTGGGGAATGGGCTTAGGTTTCTGGGAACTGAAATCCAAAAATCAAAGGAAACACTGTTCTAGAGGCTATGGGGAAACAGGTTTGAAAAGTCAGCCTTTAAATTGGTTTTTCTTGGAATCCAGGCCAAATGAACAAACAAACTTTGCAGAAGAAACAGAAAAAGAAAGATGGCCTTAATGTCATGTGAGAAGAAAAAAGTTCGGTTTCACTTACCAGTGACAACTTTCGTTCTTCGAGTATATAGTTTGTGAATACACACTCATGGGGGGGTTATGCGCCTGCGCAGAACGTCGATCGGAGGCTTGAAAAGCTCTTGGTCAAAAGTTTTGGCGGTACGACCGCCCACCGTACCGCCCACCCTGAGGCGCCCACGCGCCATTTTACCTCAGTTCCATACTTAAGCCAAGCACAGGATAAACCAATTGATCTCATCCGTGCAGCTCAAGAGGGGAGGCAGGGTGGGTAGTGTGTATTCACAAACTATATACTCGAAGAACGAAAGTTATCACTGGTAAGTGAAACCGAACTTTCTCCTTCGTATAGTTTGTGAATCCCCACTCATGGGAGATTAGCAAGCTCACACTCACTTGGTCGGTGGGCAGTCGGAAGAGATGATCCCACGATGAAGATGATGATGATGGTCAGGCAGGGTGAACTGTCAAGGGCGGTGAGCCCGGAGCCCCCAGTGAGGACGACGCGGCCAAGCCTGGCGTCCGCAGTGGCTCTGGTGTCCACCCTGTAGTGCTGGACAAATGTAGAAGGTCTGGACCAGGTGGCAGCCTTACATATGTCCTCAAGCGGTGTGCCCTCCAGAAAAGCCGTGGATATTGCAACCGTTCTGGTAGAGTGCGCCCTGACATGCGGTGGAGGTGGCAGCGAGGCCGACTCGTAGGCCAAGTAGATGGTAGACGTGATCCATTTGGAGAACCGCTGCGCAGAGATGGGTTCCCCTTTGGACTTGCCTCCATACGCCACAAAGAGGCGTTGCGACTTCCTGAACTCCCTTGTCCTGCTGGTGTAAAACAATAAAGCTCGTTTGACATCCAGCGTGTGCCAAGTCCTTTCCTAGGCGTTAGTGGGGTTCTGGAAGAAGGTTGGCAAGGAGATAGTCTGTGCCATATGAAACTGGGAGACCACCTTGGGAAGGAAGGTGATATCCGCTTGGAGTACCACACGGTCATTGAAGAATTGAAGAAAAGGTGCGTCCGCCCGCAGAGCAACCAGTTCACCAGCTCGTCGAGCAGACGTGATAGCCACCAGAAAAGCCGTCTTCCATGTGAGGAGACGAGCATCCGCGGTAGCCATGGGCTCGAAAGGAGTCCTGGTGAGCGCGTTGAGGGCGGTAGAGAGTGACCATTGGGCCGTCGGGGTCCTGACCGGAGGGAAGGCGTTCCACAGCCCCTTGAGGAAACGCTTCACTGTTTGGTCGCGGAAAGCCCCAGAAGCGGGCGAGCCAGCCGGAGAGTGAGCCACCACTGCTGCGAGGTGTACTCGGATGGAGGTGATGCTGAGGCCAGACTCCGCCAGATGGAGGAGGTAGGTCAAGACGTCCTGGAGTCCCACCTGTGAAGGGGATGTCTGCTGGGATGCCAGGAAAGCACAAAAGCGTCTGTATTTGGAAGCGTAGGACTTCCTTGTGGAAGGGCGCCTTGCTAGTTCCAGGATCCTGGACAGTCTGGGGTTATCCTCCACGCGGTGAGGTGGAGGCTGGGCAGGTCCGAGTGGTGAAGCTGGCCCTGCTCCATTTGGAGAAGCGTCAGAGACTCCGGCAACGTGCGATACTGAGACGACATGCGTAACAGCAGCGGAAACCAGGGTTGGCGAGGCCATGCTGGGGCCACCAGGATGGCCTTGGTCCTGTGTTGACACATTCTGGTGAGAACCTTCTGGACCAGAGGAAACGGGGGGAAAGCGTAGAAATAGTCCTGATCCCACCGTTTCATGAAGGCATCGCCCTCGGAGTTCATTCCGATGCCTGCCCTGGAACAGTACCTGCGGCATTTCGTGTTGGACTCCGACGCGAAGAGGTCTATGTCCGGGGTCCCCCAGGCCTCGCAAAGCGACTGAAAAACCTCATCGTCCAGTTCCCATTCATGGGTCGTCGAGGTGAGGCGGCTGAGATGGTCGGCCAAGACATTCAGCTTGCCCTGAATGTGCACTCCAATCAGGAAGATGTGCCTCTCTAGGCACCACTCCCAGAGCTGCACAGCGAGGTAAAGAAGGGTGGTGGATCGTGTTCCTCCCTGCTTGTTCAGATACGCCACAGCCGTGGTGTTGTCCGAGGCTACTTGGACTGCCTTGCCCGTGAGCAGGCTCTCGAAGGAACGTAGGGCCTTCCAAATGGCCAGAAGTTCCAAGTAGTTGATATGGTACACCATCTCCTGAGGCGACCAAGGGTTGTTGACCGTGAGAGTCCCGCAGGCAGCCCCCCAGCCGAGGTTGCTTGCGTCGGTCAATATTTGCAACGAGGGTTGCGGGGGGTAAAAGCTCTTCCCCGTTGTCACGTTGAGTGGTGCCGTCCACCACAGCAGCTGGTCCCTCAGCTCCGGTGACGGAGTTAGCCGTTTGGACTGGCTCTCCCGGAGCGCATCAAATTCGTGAAGAAGCCATGACTGCAGGGACCGGAACTTTAACTTGGCGTGAGGGATCACAGCCGTCGTTGAGGCCATGAGGCCCAGTAGTCTTTGAGCCTTTTTTCGCCCGGATGCACGGTTTGGTGCGAAGGTCGTTCACTCCCTGCGCGATGTCCTGCAAGCGCTTCTGGGGTGCAAAGGCTCTGGTGGCAAGCGAGTCGAGTACCGCTCCAATGTACTCGACGCGTTGAGAGGGAATCAACTTCGATTTGGTGAAGTTGATCCTGAGGCTGAGACTCTCCATGAGGTTGACCATGAATTGCGTGTCCTGAATGGCCGACGAGCTGGTGGGGGATACAATCAGCCAGTCGTCGATGTATGGGAAGACCCTGATTCCCCGCTGGCGAAGGAAGGCAGCCACCGGAGCCATGCATTTGGTGAAGACCCGTGGTGCCGTGGCCAGACCGAACGGTAGACACCGGTACTGGTACACGGAGTCGCCGATGCGGAAGCGAAGGAACCTTCGGTGCTCCTCGAGGATGGAGACATGGAAGTAAGCGTCCTTGAGGTCTATGACTGTGAACCAGTCCCCTTTGTTGATGAGGGGAAGGACGGTTTGCAGGGTCACCATCCGGAACTTCCTGGTGTGGATGCACTTGTTGAGGCGGCGTAGGTCCATAATTGGGCGAAGTCCTCCATCCTTCTTCTGAACCACGAAGTATCTCGAGTAGAAGCCGTTGTCCCAGTCGGGCGGCGCCACCCGCTCGATGGCTCCCTTGGACAGAAGAGTTGATATTTCTTCCTCCAAATGGGGGGACGAGGTGGTGAAACGATGTCTTCCTACCCGAGGCGCCCGCACGAACTCGATGGCGTAGCCAGAGGACAACATCTTTAAGACCCACCGGTCGTCTGTGATGCCTGACCATACCTGGAGGAAGTTCCGGAGGGGAAGGTACGGGATGTGGAGCGAGAGAGACTCGGCCGTCGCAGCTTCAAACACGGGACTTGGACTTCGCGTCCGAACGCTTGCCCTGCCCGTAGGGCTGGTAACGGGGCTTATGCTGCCGCCGTTGCTTGTAGGAGCCAGACCTGGGCTGCTCCATAGGGCCACCCTGTTGTTGCGGGTTCCCCTGGTACCGCCGGGTGAAGGGCTGGAATCTCGGCCTGGCAGGCGGAGCCGGCATGGTGAGCCCCAGGAACTTGGCCGTGGAGTTTGTTTGCCGCATCTCGTTCAGGACCTTGTCCGTGTCCTGTCCAAAGAGGCCTTGTCCGTCGAAGAGGAACTCCTCGATGAGCTTCTTCATAGCATCATCGAGGGAGGTGCCCCTGAGCCAGGCGTGGCGACGGAGCAGGATCGCGGAGGCCATGTCCTTCGCCGCGTAGTCGTTGATATGCCTGGCCGTCCTCATTTGTTGCTCCGATAGGAAGTCTCCTTCGGATGCCAGCGCGTCGATCCGTTTCTGGGCGTCAGCGGGCAACGTCGCCGTCTCGGCCTTCACCCGCTCCCAGAGGTGGGACTGGTAAAGGCCCATGGCAGCCGAGTAGTTGGCGGCGCGGAGGAAGAGGGAACCGGTGGCGTAGAACTTACGGCCCACCGCGTCCAGCTTCTTCCCTTCCGGGGTCGCAGGCACCGGGAAGCCGCTGGTGGCCGTCCTGTGTTGAAAAGCCTTGACCACCAGTGAATTTGGCAAGGGGTGAGCTTGCAGGAACTCAACGTTCTCGTCCAGGACTCTGTACATGCCGCCGAGCCTGGACGAAACAGAGTGTGCTGATACCGGTTTCCTCCATGTCGCCCTCGCCGATGTTAACATGGACGGAAGCATGGTGATATGGACCAGCTGAACCGCTCATCTGTCCAGTTTGGCGGTCATTTGGTCCTCGCCTTCCAGTGGCGGCTGGTCCACCTTCAGGTTCAGGGCAGTCCCCAGGCGCGTCAGCATAGCCGTAAGCGATCGTTGATCCTCACCACGCGGTGGGTCAACCACGCCGATGGCTTGGTCCGGTGTCCTTTCGGCGTCGACGTCTCCCTCGTCCTCCTCCGAGGAGGCGCTGGAGTCATCAGAGGACGAGGGAGGAACTCTTACATCCACGTCGGGACCGCGCCAGTACGGCCTGGGCGGGCCGGCGGGATGGGAGTCCACCGCATCAACGTCTGGACCATACCGCGACGATGAAGCCGCTGGGTGAGATCATTCGTTCCCATGGGGTGCGGTACCATCAGTACGCGGATGACACTCAGTTGTACATCTCGGCCCATGGGGACCCCAGTGATGCCGTCAAAGTCCTTTCCAGATGCCTGGAAGCTGTGGGGGTCTGGATGGGGGCTAACGGGCTACAACTGAATCCCAGCAAGACTGAGTGGCTATGGATAGGGGGTTCTGCATTAACCCGGGAGCTACCATCGTTGGTTCTGGATGGGGCTATTTTGCCCCAGACAGACCCAGTGCGCAACTTGGGGGTCCTCCTGGATTCACGGCTACTGCTAGAGGAACAGGTGGCGGCTGTGACCAGGAGGGCTTTCGCCCAACTGCGGGTGATCCGCCAGTTGCGCCCACTCCTGGACCGGGACTCCTTGCTCATGGTCACTCACGCTCTGGTTACCTCCAGACTAGATTATTGCAATGCGCTCTACATGGGGCTGCCCTTGACGACCATTCGGAGGCTACAGCTGGTCCAAAATGCGGCAGCCCGGGTGGTGATGGGGTGTGGGCGTTATGCCCGTGCTTTGCCACTGCTCCGGGAGCTGCACTGGTTGCCAGTTTGTCTCCGGGTGCAATTCAAGGTGCTGGTTTTGACCTTTAAAGCCCTATATGGTAGTGGGCCGGGTTACCTAAGAGACCGCATCGCCCTGAGGACGTCTGTCCGTCCAACCAGAGCGGACCGGAGGGGCTCTCTAATTGTTCCATCAGCCAGAGGGGCTCGCCTCTCTGGCACAAGGAGGAGAGCCTTCTCCGTGTCTGCGCCGGCCCTCTGGAACCTCCTGCCAACAGAATTACGTCTTCGGACGGAGTTGCTGCCTTTCAGAAGGGATCTTAAAACCTGGCTGGCAGGTCAAGTGTGGGGTGCGGGTGGAAGGGTAACCACCATGGGGTGGTTGGTGTAGAGGAACTCTTCCCCATGGTGCCTTTGGATCCTGCAGCCCTTGTTTTTAGGGGGTGGGTAGTTTTAACTGTTTTAACTTGTGTTTTTAATTTTTATTGTGAACCGCCCTGAGTTGGCTTTGGCCGAGTGAGCGGTATATAAATGTGATAATTAAATTAAAAATTAAATTAAATGTGGGTGGGCCAGCGGAGCGGACACTCGACCCTCGGGAGGTCGGAGGGGCCACAGCAGGGCCAACATCCCTGGGGCTTGCGGTGGTCGGTACCAGAGCCGCAGAGGCCGCAGGCATGGAGGTCTTGAACTGGCTGGCAAAAATCTGAGCCATGACCTCAAACATTCCCTTGAGGAACTCCATCTGGGATGGATCCAGCACCGGTGGGAGCGACGAAACGGTGGCCGTCGAAACGGTGGCTGGTAGAATCGGCGACGAAACGGTGGCCGGCAAGGTGATTGCCGCGTCGTCGAGCGTCGGAGTCCTGGGCCTTGGGGAGACGGAGGCCTGTCTCGTAGGCGAACGGGCCCTCCCACGAGGAGGGGACGGGAGAACCTGAAGTGGGCGAGCTGGAGCCCCAGCCCTGCGTCCTTTTTCAGGAGATCCCGAGGAGGACCGTCCTCCCCAGATGGATGACCCGGGCGAAGGACATCTTGCGACCGAGTACGGAGGCGAAGGCCCCGGCGAGACAGGAGGGCGAGGAGTAGGCGGGAGCGATCGCCTCTTCTCCGACCCGAGCTTCTTTTTCTTCTCTCCGTTCTTGTCCTTCTTCTTCTTCTTCTTGATGGGGAGAGTGGAAGAAGAACCAGAAAGCGGAGGAGGCTGAGAGGCACTAGCAGAGGTAGACGCGGCCGCGGCGGGAGCCAGAGAGAGTTCCATCAGATGGGCTTTGAGCCGGTAGCTCCGGTTCTGCACTGCCAGACGGGTGAACTTCTTGCAGTGAGGGCAAGGCTGGCTCTGGTGAGACTCCCCCAGGCAGAAAAGGCAAAGGCTATGCCCGTCGGAGGCAGGGAACTTCTTCAGGCAAGCAGAACACTGCTTGAAGGCAGCGGCCATCAAAGAAAAAATTCTTCCAACGGAAGGTTCTGGAACGCGGGTACCCCGAAGGGCAGGCCAGCCGCCACCCCCTTGAGGGGGGAAACGGTGACCGAAGCGAGTAGGTAACTGAGTCCACCAGAAGGAAGAAACAGCACCGGGGTGGCGATCCTGCCCAAAGGACAAGATCACCGAAAAAATTGAACGCGAAGTTAGCCAAAAGACTTTCCCTCAGAAGGGCGAAAAAATTGAGGAAGCTCTCAACGATCGTCCTGCTGCTACGGCGGAAAGAAGAGAACTGAGGTAAAATGGCGCGCGGGCGCCTCAGGGTGGGTGGTACGGTGGGCGGTCTTACCGCCAAAACTTTTGACCAAGAGCTTTTCAAGCCTCCGATCGACGTTCTGCGCAGGCGCATAACCCCCCCATGAGTGTGTATTCACAAACTATACGAAGGAGAACTCCAAGATTCTCCTAAAGCATTCAGTAACTTTCATTTTAGTAATCTTGTAATGAAATGGTATCCCTCTATTTCCTTTATTAAAAAAAAGAAATCAGATTGGCAAGAGATTCAACACTGATGAGGACAGCATCCTCTATACCAGTGGTGGCGAACCTATGGCACATGTGGTGCGCAGAGACCTCTCTGTTGGTACGCATGCCATTGATGGGAAGCCTCGGCTTGTGCCAATGCCAGCACTGCGCGGGCCTTGTCCTCAGTTGTTGTTTTTTGTTGGGCATTTCAGCAAAGTTGGCTCTCTTGGGGGGGGGTGAAGTGGGGAAGGGGTCAATGTGTGTGCTGTGTTTCTAAAAGATATTCCTGTGCCCATTTTGTGGTGTGTGTGTTGTTGTTGTTTTTTTGGGGGGAGACTGCTAATGCTAAGAGGGGTCTTTTTCTCCTCCATTTTGGTGACTCAGGGCTTGTTTCTCATCTCAGATGGAGTCCACAGCACATGGCAGGCAGGAGGTGCTGACATTGCATTCTGTTGCCCTCCATTTTGCAGCCTGCCTCTATGCAGGGCCTGTTTGCTCCAAAACTGAAATGTGTTTTCTTCTGCTGATCCTAGTGTTGCAATGGCATCCTCATAAATAAAAAAAACCCAGCTGCCAAAGGAAAGCGGGACCTGGTTTTAATGGAGGAGAAGCAGGCAATCATAAAAGAATATGATGAGGGCATGCACATAATCGACATCGCACACAAGTGTGGAAGACCCCGCTCAAAAGTTGCCACCATCATACAAAAGAGGGACAAGATTATGGAGAGTAACGTGGCCAAGGGTGCGACAAGGATCACCAAACAACGGTCCGAAGTGTTGGAGCAGGTGGAGGATTTGTTGTTGCTGTGGATCAGGGACAGGCAGCAGGCGTCTGATATAGTGACGGAGGCCATAATTCGTGAGAAGGCCAGGCAGGTCCATGCCGATCTCATGGCGCAGCAACCTGGCCCATCTGATGAGGTCTTTACAGCAAGCAGTGGATGGTTCTGCTGCTTCAAGCAACGGTCCAAGATCCACAGTGTCGTGAGACATGGTGAGGCGGCCAGCGGCAATGTCCCGGCGGCAGAGGAGTTTGCCACAAGCTTCTTCGAACTCATCCACACCAAGGGCTACCTTCCGCAGCAGGTATTCAACGCTGACGAAACAGGCCTCTTTTGGAAAAGGATGCCCAAGAGGACCTTCATCACCGAGGAGGCCATGTCATTGCCTGACCACGAGCAGCACAAGGATCACCTCACCCTGTTGTTCTGCGCCAATGTGAGCGGGGACCTGAAGATTAAGACCCTGCTTGTCTACACTTCTCTTAACCCCAGGGCATTCAAGAAGTGCAGGGTGAACAAGGAAGACCTGGGGGTTTTGGGGCGGGCAACCAGGAATGTGTGGGTGACACGGCCAATTTTCACCACCTGTGTCAAACTCGTCTTTGGCCCTGCTGTGCGGCGTTACGTTGAGGCCAACAACCTGCCCTTAAAAGCACTGTTGTTGTTGGACAACACTCCGGCCCATTCTCCCTGTCTTAAGCAAGACCTAAAGCCGGAGAACCGTTTCATCCAAATCCAGTTCCTCCCACCAAACACCACGCCGATTCTCCAGCCCATGGACCAGCAGGTGATCTCAAACTTTAAAAAACTGTACACCCGTTAACTGTTCCGGCGATGTGTGCAGGTCACAGACTGTCCCAGGCTGACCATCCAAGAGTTCTGGAAGGAGCACTTTGATATTGTGGACTGCCTGAACATGATTAAAAGGGCTTGGAATGGCATCAGTCAACACAATCTCAATGCTGCCTGGCGTCCCTCTGGCCTGACAGTTCTCAGCCTGCTGCTGAGGCCAAAGCTGCTCCTTCCGAAGAACAGGACGACGACGTAGTGGTGAATGAAATTGTCAGCCTGGGCCGGACCGTTGGGCTGGAGATCACCGATGACGACGTGGAGGAGTTGGTGGAAAGCCACAAGGACACTGAGCTGTCCACACAGGAATTGGTGGAGTTACAGAAGGAGGAGGAGTTGGAGGACTCCTCATCCAGTGCAGAGGAGGAGGGGGCAAAGAAGAGGATTGCAGACCTGCCCACCACTAAGCTGTAGACAGTGTTGGTCACTCATGAGGTGTACCAGAGCATCTTGGCATACCACCCTCGCAAGGATGCAGCTGCAGACTTCCTGGCCATGGATGCAACCACCTTCATCCCTGCTGTTAAAGCAGAAATCAGGAAGCATCAACAGCCGCCGCTGGAAAGGTGGTTCAAAAGACAAAAAACTGATGATGAGCCATCTTGCTCAGCTGCTGTGGAGCTGTCCTCCTCCTCCTCCAGTTGAAATCCTCCTCTGCCAGTTAAAATCTGAATTGTACACTTCTGTGTTGCGCTGAAGTGCATATGTTTACAGCAGTATGTACTGTACAAAGTTTTAAAAGGTTGAAAAATGTTCAATGTTTTGGTTCACAATGGTTTTGCTCTGTACAGTTGTGTGTCTACCTTTTGAAAATGCACTTTTCAAAGTTTTAAAAAGTTGACAAATGCTCCATGTTTTGGTTTGCAATGTTCTTGCACTTTATTTATCCTTTAAAAATCAGTTTACAAAGTTTTAAAAAGTTGACAAATGTTCCATGTTTTGGTTTGCAATGTTCTTGCACTTTATGTACTGCACTGTATCATTAAATCAATCTGTGTAAAGTTTTCAAGTTACACTTTAAAGTTTTTCAAAGTTTAAAAACGCTGTGTATGTTTTTTTTTGGCATTTTTAAAAATGTATTTACCCTTTACACAACTATTTTATAAGGTTCTGAAAGGCTCCAGCATGTTTCCTTGACTTTGCATTGCAGTCTGTGTTGATTGTAATGCATTTCAATGGAAACATCGTTAACCGAGAGTTCTCTATAAGGAGCTGGTTTTTTTTCCTGTCATTAACCGAGAGTTCTCGGTTAGCGACGTTTCCCGGTTAGTGGAACCAAGGAACATCGTTAACCAGGGGTTCACTGTACATTACTGTAGCTCTTTTCAGATACTTGTGAATATTTAGCCAAGGTTTATATGCAAACATACATTGCAGAGGTAAAGAACCAGTGATAGAAGGGAAAGAATTACATGTCATCAAGTCATTTCCTATTTATAGTAACCTTTTCCAGAAAGTTCTAGGTAGAAAATAGTTTAACTCACAGTTACTCAGCTAGCTGATGATCAATAAAAGGCACAAAAATGGAATTCCAAATGGTAATATTTAGTAATAACAGTATTAGCAATATTTATTCACCAGCAATGCTGATAATTAAGAAGTGTAGTGGTAGTACTAATACTGTATTAATAAACTGATTAGTGTTATTGGAACTAACAAACATTTTAGAATATAAATAACATAAAACATGCTGGCATAGTTAATGTAAATCCCATATTTGCTGGCATATAAAACCCACTCCCCTTAAAACACACTGGAAAAATGGAGTGTGTCTTGTACTGCATATAGTGGCTTATTTTGGTAATTTGGGTATGTCTTATACTCCAATGCCTCTTATATGCTGGCAAATCTGGTACCTCCTCCTCCTGCCATATCCGAATCCAAATATTGGCAATCCTCATGGCGATTAGCCATGAAGACTGTCCTGAGAATATAATGCAGTGGCCTTTCATCTGCTTTCTGTATTGCAGCATGACACCCACATCACTGATCCAGTTCTGCGAGTCACCTTCTGGTCCTGAGCCCTTTTGGCACACAAGGTCCTCATCAGTCCCAGGCCAGTATTGATGAAGCTGCTGCCCTCCATCAAGATGGATTCAAGTGGGATTTAATCCATTTGGGGGCCATCAACCTTCCCTGTGGACTTGGGCACCCAAGGCTGTTAGTCCTCAGGATTGTCAGATTAGTTAACCACCATCTGACACTTGTTGAGTCACTGGCAGTTTGATCTACTCTATTACCATAGCAGGATAATCTGGCCAGACTGTATGTAATTACCAGGCAAGGATAAATTTTGCAAAGAGACCAGTTTATCACCTGTTAACTACCTGAGCTGTGCCAGCATGCTCATGCTACTCTGCTCTCTCAAAGTCCATTACTTGAATTAATAATGCTGTCATCACTTAGAAAGTTCATTATCAGCACCATCTTCACTGGGTACCAATCCCCATGATATACACTCTACAGAAGTTTGGGTCTAAATATTGTATTCCATATGTCTGAAGAGAAGTGGGGAGGAAGCTTCCACTGAAAAAAAATAATCTCTTAGGCTTTTAAGTGCTGCAATACTTCTTTTGTTTTGATATAAATACTGAAACAGTGACATGGCTGCTTCTTTTGAAAAGGGTGACACAAAAGCAGTTTTAGATTTTACCAGCTTCTGGTCCAAAGATGCTAGCTATAAACTGGAGCTGGAAATCAGGCGACCCAAATCCCCAGGCGCCAGACCCAGGCTCTTATAATGGTCCAAGACAAGGGGACCGACCCCTCCAAAGATCTGTGCTCAAATCTTAAAAGATCACATCAGAAAAATAGGAAACTCCTCCGCCCACCCCCATGTTTGGATGTTGGGGGTTTGAGATGTGAGCAGTTCATTGATGTTATTGTATTATAGGGCAATGTTTCAGATTACAGAAAGTGTTAAAATTCAATAAGTTTTTTAAAAAAATAATAACTGTCCAGGACAATCAATAATCATCCTCGAGGAAGGCGACCAAGGCTATACACCAGGGGTGCCCAAACTATGGCCCGTACGGGCACGTTTTACTTCCGCTTCCGGGAGCGACGAGGGCTTTGTGGGTCAGATGAATTGGTGTCAGGGGCCGGCTCTGGCCCCCGGGGCCAAAATGACCATCCCCCTGAACCACGTCACTGGCCCGTGGCCCAAAAAGTTTGGACACCCCTGCTATACACGGTAGCCGGTGGCAAAGCGCAGCCCGCATCTCCCACCCCCAGGGGAAGGGCGCCGCACCGTGGGGTGAAGCCCCCTCCCCAGATTTATGGGGAAGGCGTTTCAAGCGCTAGGGCGTCCGAGGGGCGCGATCCCCCCACCCCAATATGAAGAGGAACCCTCCCAAGCAAAAGGGAAGAAGCTTTCCTGCCACACGGGAAACGACAGCCATAGATATACGTGGAAGGGAGCAGAAAAGCCAAGGAAACTTCCCAGAAGCCTCCGCTCCCCCGCCCATCGCGAGCCCCCCCCCCCCCCCCCAACCCACCCCGGCCGATCCCCACTCCCCACCCGGCATCGCCCCTTGGATTTCACCCACCGGCATGGCTACCGCCTCCCCCCGCCGTGGGAAGCCACCGAGCGTCGCAGCTGCTCTTCCCAAGCCCTGCAAAAGGAAAGGCGAGCCGGGTGGGCGAAGCCCCGCCCATCAGCGGTGGCTCCTCCCCCTCCTCTTCGAAGCCTTCGCGGGCCAGGGAGGAGAAGTGGCGTTGCTCCTTTCCGCCACTAGGGGCAGAGAGGCCACCCAGTGCACCCACCCACGTAAGCAGCCCTTTAAAAAGAGTCAGCGCTCCATTGAGGTACTGTAATAATTACCTGGCACCACATCCTTGCCAAGTCCAGTGGGTCCATGCGCTTCAGGTGCAGAAAGGGGCCAAAATAGCCAAGGGTCCTGGAGCAACTAGAAAGTGAATTTGTGTTGTCTCTGTCGTCATTTTTTAGGAAGGAGCAAAAAAAAAAAAAGCCGGTTGGAAAAGTAATTTATTTACTAGTTCACACACTGCAAATGTCCATATAGATATGAATTGTGCAAATACAAATCCTTGTATTCAGGTATTCAATTCACAAAAAATACATAAATAAAAATCCTTGTATTCAGGTATTCAAATTCACACACACACACACACACAAAAACATGACCTGTAACACTCAGAAGAAAAGGCTCAGTTGCCAAAATTAAATTCTATAATTTTCCAAAGGTAAATTCTTGAAAGTCCAAAATGTTCAGCTTTGTTAATAGATTTGTAGAAATATTTTTTTCCCTAAGCTATCCAGTATATTAGCTTTTCAGACTGACTGTCTTTTATCAAGGAATCATTTCTTAAGTCAAAGTATACCCTGCGTCCATCGCCTCGCTACGTACTCTGTATAATGTGCGTTTGCTCCCGTCTTGTCCCAGCTCCTGCCAACCTAGCAGTTTGAAAGCAAGAAATTGCAAGTAGATAAATAGGGACCACTTTGGTGGGAAGGTAACAGTGTTCCGTGCACTCCGGTGTCTAGTCATGCCTGCCACATGACCACGCAAATGTCTGCAGAAGTGGACAGCACTAGCTCTTCGGCTATGAAACAGATGAGCACTGAACCCTAGAGTCAGATATGACTGGCTTTTAAGCAAGGGTGACTTTTACTGTCATTTTGCTATTGACCCTATGGATCGAAACCTCCAGAAGTTCCTGTTGTTTAAGGCTCTTCTCCAGTCTTGCAAGCTAAAAGCCATGGTTTCTTTATTTGAGTCAATCTGCCTCATACTACTGTATAGGCTTAGTGGTTAAGAGGTTGAACTTGACTACCAGCAGGTCAGCAGTTTAAGACCTGACTACTGCATGACAGAGTGAGCACCCATCTCTGTCTCAGCTCCTACCAGCCTAGCAGTTCAAAAGAAAGAAATTGCAAGTAGATAAACAGGTACCATTTTTAGTGGGAAAAGTAACTGTGTTCCATGAGCTCAAGTTTCAAGTCATGCCTGCCACATGGCCACAGAAATGTCTGCAGATGCAGACAGTGCTGGTTCTTTGACTGTAAACAGAGATGAGCACTGAACCCTAGAGTTGGATATTTCGAGCAAGGGAGACCTTTACCTTCCTCTTTTCCTGATGCCCTCAATTTTCCCCAGCTTTATTGTCCTCCTTGCAGAAACTCAACCTTCATATCCCCCCAAGGTATGATGATATAGTCATTATTGGTTCTACAGAGAGTCCAGGCTTCTTTCTTTCTGGGAGGTGTAATATTTGTAAAACTCCTTCATGTGAAAGGAATCAATTATCTTCACTGTCCAGTTTTCATGATTGGATAAAGTCTTTTTTTAAATTGTCTCATAATAGTACAACCAAAGTTGACCCAAGAAAAGCTGAATGGTAGGATATCCATAAGAAACAAACACACAACAAAAAAGACATGTTTCAGAAACCACACAGTTACATAATTTTGTCACTAGATGTAATGGTTGTCAGCTTGGGTCTTATAAAAGGAAATAAAAGAAAGTATTGGAGGCATGGCTTGTCAATGGTTATTAATTATAATATCTCTCCAGGGTCAGTGGCAGTTTGCCCCTGAGAACCTGTTGCAGGGGACCCTAAGGTTGATTTGTAATATCATACCTGTCAAGTGCGGCTCCGGAGAATACGGGACCTGCGTAGTATCCTTCTGTGCAGAAGCCTTCTATGCATGTACAGAAGCCTTCTACGCATGTGCAGAAGCCTTCTACACAGTAGCCTTCTGCGCAGAACCCTTCTACGCATGCATAGAAGGGTTCTGTGCAGAAGGGGATGCACAGTAACTACTTCCCCCCATCATCAAATTATGGGATGCTGGCGGATGACGGTGGGAAAGTAGAGATTGCGGCACTGAATTACAGGAAATCCTGGTCAATCCGGGATGCTTGACAGGTATGGTTAATATGGCATTCCTGTCCTGCTTTCCTACAGGCATGGAAAACAGGCAGTTAGACTAGATCGGTCTCATGTTTGATCTAGCACACTCCTCCTTCTGGGCTTAACAACTACGTAATCAGATATATATATATATATATATCTGCATGATGGATTGAGCGCCTGTCTCTGTCCCAGCTCTTGCCAAACTAGCAAATCGAAAGCAAGAAATTGCAAGCAGATAAATAGGGACCACGTTGATGGGAAAAGATGTTGGGGACATGAAAGGAGCCTCGTTCGGGCGTCCCCTGAATAGTTTCTCCAGCAAAAATCCTTTCAACCCAGAATAATTTATGACACAAAATTACTTCTTACAGCAGCACTGTAAGATAAGCTAGTATTGTTTCCTATAATAAATGTGCCACAGCAACATCGAAAGGACCATGAAGATGTCGTTCCTTGACTTCCAAGTAAGTCTCCAAAGTGAAATGCTGTATCAGAATTAAGACTTTGTCCAGTCCAACTCAGTGGGGCCTAGTTCAGCGTGTCCATCACCCCAGAGTTTTAGGGGGCCTTATACTCCAATCACAAGCCAGTTATGGGCTTAGTAAATATGTTTAAGTATATGTTCACATTAGGAATGTGTTACTAGGAAATGGGAATTTGTGCCATTTTAATTGGTCTTCCCACCTCCCTTTCCCATTGTATACATGAATTGTTTTTAATGCATTGTTAATTTTGTTGCTCTTTGACCCTAAGTTTTTTAATGGGCTCCCCAAATAAGAGAATGCATACAATGTGTTGAAAAATACATTTCTGTCCTCACATTCTTTAAAACAGTTATTATTCATATTCATGTATGCGTATTTATTTATTTACATTTATACCGTCCTTTTGATGTAAGCACCACTCGGGGCATATGTTTATGGATTATGTAGGCTAGGGCCACATTCATTAGTTCTGCCTGTGATGTCAATCATCTTAGTTCTTTAATTTCTATTTCATCTTGGGTGAGTGATCAAACAAAAGCATAATCATATTTTGTTATATCATATTTAGCTCCTGCCCTCCTCAATGGCCTATCTGGGATTTAAAATGAATACTGGAAGTCAAAGTGACATTGCTAAGAAATGTTGCATCCAAAAGAGAAGATTTTTGAAGGATTCTTTCAATCAAACATTAGATAGAAAGGAAAAGTCACCTTGGGTACCACAAGGTTTTATTATTTTATGGACTGGCAGTTCTGTCACTGCCAATTCCTCAGAGCCTAAACTTAGGTTTCTAGTGCCATCTGCTGGAATGACTTTTCCCTTCCATGGATCATTTTTTGTGGTGGAGGGAAAAGTCCCAATGCTCACAAATTGCTTTTCATGAATGATTGTTGGTTTAGCTATGTGAAGCTACATTTGGTCCTACTATTGGGCACAGTGAGGCACTGATGGTGTCTATCAATGGTTACTTTTAAATTAACAATGATATGAAGGATACACACAACTCTACTGAGAAATCTCATTTTATTACTATGGAATGAGAATTTCAGTATCTAATCTTATGTTAGCACAAGCAGAAGCAAGAGCTTGTCATTCTGTGAAACTGTTACTATCACATTCTGGAATGCTAAGGTTTCTGAACAGGCCAGTGCACTTCCTGTATTTCTATGCATTTGTTAGCCAAGGCATAAATATTGATAGCTATTATGTAACAGCTTTCCACGTATGCTGGAACAACGAAGGTTAACCCAGTGGTGAGATTCTTTTTTTTTTTTTACTACCTACTCTGTGGGCGTGGTATGGTGGGTGTGGCCAGGGGGAAAGCCGTGCATTGCACCCCAATTAGCAGGACTACTGTACTTTATTTCAAAACTTGGATGGGCGGAGCCAACCAGAATTTCTGCTACCGGTTCTGGCGAACTGGTGCAAACCTGCTGAATCCCACCACTGGGTTAACCCAATATTTGCTAACAGGCCAAAGATTTACTTTGAATCAACCACAATGCACTCTGCCTATAAATAACACATTTGCACCAAATTTAAAAAGCTGCATTCTTTCATCTTACATAGCTCCTTCAAATTTTGTGCAAATTACACTGCATTAAGATACCACAAATCTAGTCAAAATTAAAAACATTCTGATCAAAGTGAGTTTGAACATGTCTTTCAAAGTTTTGCTGGTCATAGTCAAGAGGAAACTGTTCACAACACAACCGGATACACCTTCCAGTGACTTTCAACGTGTTCTTCAAACTTGCTCTGATCTTAGTTAGGAGAAAACTTCACATCACAAAGGGGACACTTCTTGATGTGCACAAAACTGGAACCAAAAGAAAACCCTGTTCCATGTTCATGCAAGAGGAGGTTTGGTGGATCAAGAACAGAAGGTGGAGTTGCCTTATCATTGCTATCCTCTGGATCTCCCAAACCATCAGGGCACATAAGGGTACGTGCTTGCTGGTACTGGCTGCATACAACATTGTTTTTGAGTTCCCAAGAGACTGCTCTTAGAGGTGGCCTTTGGAGTTCATCAGGGTAAAAAGCACCATCTGCTCCGTCTCTAGTTTCCTGGGATGTATAGGGATTTCCATAATTCAGTATATGGAATCTATGGTCGACCATCTTCAGAACTGAGAACTGAAGTGAAAATGTATAATGCTTGCTGAGGTGGCTGTCCTTCAGCGATCCTTTCTGAGTTATTTCCTGATCTTTTCCCAGGATTCTTCTCACCAGTGAGGATTTCCACATGGGATGCCAATTCATTTATCTGTCTGTCCTTTTCAGCCAACTGAACTAAATATTGGTCTTCCATTAGCTACCTAATAACAGAAGATCCCTGTTTGATATTCAGATTTGCTGTGGTTAGTAAAGGTAAAGGTCTCCCTTGCTCAAAAGCCAGTCGTATCCGACCCTAGAGTTCAGTACTCATCCCTGTTTATAGCCAAAGAGCCAGTGGACTTGATACACAAAAGCTCACATTAAAATACAGCAGTTAGTACCTTGTCTTTTTGTTTTGTTTACTCTCTGGTATGCTTGCACAGAATACAGTAAAACTTTTAAAATGGTAGCATGTGTTTCAAGCATATCAGAGTAAAAAAAACAACAACCTTAGTCTGCTCCAGATTTGGCCACGCCCACAGAGGGGCATGCCCAAAATGTGTGTGTGTGGGGGGGGGGGAGGGAGATAGGATCACTCAATCTGATGGTGGCCCTGGTATTTTTTGATAAATAAGTGGGTTTTAGGTTGCAGTTTGGACACTCTGTCTCGAAAAGGTTCACCATCACTGGCATAGGCACTACATATCAATTTCTCATGTAACATTGACTGCTTTTAAATTTACTTTTAAATTGTAACAATGCAGAAGTTTTGGTGTCAGGAAAAGTTTATTTGATTTCCTGCTGCATGTGTCATGACCAGTGGTAGGATTCAGCAGGTTCACCATAATTCACCAGAACCAGTAGCTGAAATTCTGGCTGGCCCCACCCATCCAAGTTTTGAAATAACACAGGGCTTTTCCCCTGTGTTCCCCACGGCCACCAATACCACGCTCACAGAGTAGGTAGAAAACAAATTTGAATTCCACCACTGGTCATGACTGGCCTTGGATCCTATGTACCTCAGAGCAGGCATGGGGATGGGGGGCGGAGAAGCACCATTTCTTCTGTTTTAGACAGCAAGCTGTTTTGAGTTGTTCCTGATCTTCTTACTTTGGAGTAAAATGTACTGACCTAATTGGAACTTAACTTCTTAGTCAACTAGAAATGCATAGGATTGGCCTTTTAAGATGCAATCTGCATGACATTTTGGAACTGAGGACCATTGACTACAAGGGAAGTTATGTCTAAATAAGTATACAGTATATGTGATTGTGCTGTTATACTTGCCAAACAGGATTCCTACAGATTAGCTTATTTTGTGTGAGTCACTTCAGATTACAATTTGGGGCCCATTCCAAGTTTTGGCTATTCACATGGGAGTAAGTTCCACAGGATATACGTCAAAGGCCTGCTCTAAGTATTCTTAGGATTAAGACTGTTTTGAGCACAGTTGCTGCTCCAACATCATGTGCAATTGCTTATGCATCACTGAACACAGGGTGCCTGAGTTCAGTCTGACAAAAGTCTGATTCTATGTATTTTACTTAGAAATTTAATTGATTTTCATATAGACCACTGCCAAGCAACTGAGCTTTACTCCTAAGTAAAGCTGTCAAAGACCAGTTTGCTTGCCTGAAGAACTGCATGCAATAGCAGAGTGAATGTCTTTACACAAAGACTGTTTTTTGCATAAAGATTCCTGAGATATATAGGTGAAAATTTCTCAGTTAGTAGGGAAATCTTTACCTTAATACTTAGGAGGTAACATACTCCTTTTCATGGAAGCAGAGCCATTGAAGAAGTGGCAATCTCACTCACAGTTGGAAGGAACCAGCCCTTTTCTCTCTGGGCTCCTGTGCCTTTTCTCTCTGGGCTCCTGTGTCCATTCAACAATTATGGATTTTCCCATCAGTACATTTTTATGCCTGGAAAAGCAGCACATTGAGTTTTTGTCCCTTTGTGCAACGGGTGAAGACCCATGAGCACCTACTGTAAAAGGCAAACCAAGCTCATGTATATCAATTGTACATGAGGTGCCTAACTTGTCAGGTACAGTATATTACTTTTTATTCTTGGTGGCATTTCAAAGATTTGCACTTCTTGATAATTTATTTTAAGGAAATCTAATCTTATATGTGGTCTTTTTGGTAGGATTTAGCCCATTGCAGATAATGCTGGCTCTGATAGTTCAGCAGGGTGGAGCAGCTATCTGAAGATACAGATCTGAGGTGTCATGGTAAGCCAACAAATCATGAATGGCTTAATTGTATTTTACTAGCAGTCAAAGGGAGAGAGCTTGAGGGATTTTCTGCCTTCTGTGCTAAATAACTTATTTGGTATTGAATATAAGGGATATTATTGTAAGGGTCTAATCAGCTGGGTGCCATGTTGCTCAGGTAGACAAATTGGCTTGGGATGTTGTTGGTCAGCAGTAGCTGAAAAGAGTCCATATGTTCTATTGTATAAGTACTGGTCATCTGTTTGAGGAGTCGTCCAGATCATATTTGGTTCAAAGTCCAAGAGCCATGGAAAGAGGGTGCCATAGGAAATGGTGGTTCCCCATTCACCATTGCTATGTGGAAGTAGGTTGAGCAGTTGGACACGCAGGTCACTGTGAGATATGTACTGTAGTTCACATCTATATGTGCTGGTTCTTTCTAACCCTCTATTTTGTTGTTACTAGTTATATATATCTAGGTGGTTTTTTTATGATACACAGAAAAAGACCCACTTAGAGGAAAGCAATGTGGGTGGAAGTTTCTCTCATCCAAAATGGCTGGATATGTTTGCTCTAGAGTTGGTCTGAAATCAACAAATGCAATTCCTTCATAGTGCTTTCTGTATGTTTTCCAGAAATGATAAGTAATTTTATGGGCACCATTTACAATGCCTAGGAGTGTTGCTCTTTAGTTTCAGCTCAGGCTCTTTATTCAAAGAGTTTTCAATGTATTTGAAGTATTAAATGCTTTCCCCTGTAATTTGAAGTGAATGGTGGGATTAATACAGAATAATAATGGTGACTAGACTGATATCAATAGTTAAGGAGTTGAGATTTCTTTCCTTGCCTTTGGTGTTCAGGAATTGGAGACGACAAGCATTGAAAGTGAAATACAGCTCTTTATTTGGAGGATCCGAACACAACATGGATGGGGCAAAAGACGGACTTTTATACAATACAGAAAGATACAGTTACAACAAAGAATAATGCCGATTGGTCAATCAACCTATGTACACTTCTTAATCCTTTCATTTGCATGAAAGCGATACATAGCGTGCCTGTCAAACTTCAAATTGTGCGCTCTTCGAAATCTCGCGATATTTCGCGATTTGCCAAGATCTCGCAGTTTGGGTGGGAACTCGGCGGTTTGAATCTTGACAGTTTTAATACACACAGTTATCATACATAACATTCCTCCCCACTAGGTATAGACAAAGTCTTTTAACTAGGATGGCAGTCTGGTTTCCCTTTTGGGTCGGACACTCGGTTTAGCCAGCTCAGAGGCTCGTGGGATTGGCAATCTGGCTGGAGTGAGAGTTTGACTAGAGGACTGAAAACTCAAATCATAGCCCCATTTGTCATTTGAAGGAGCAGGGAATCGCTCTAAATTAAAGTCTAATCCTGAGGGTGAAAACGACAACTGTGCTTGCTAAGAGTGGAGGGCAACTCCAAAAAATAGTGGTCATTATTAACATGAGAGTCCAGCGTGTTAGGATAAGCCAGTGTGGGGGTACCTTCGGCCTCAGTGGGGGAGCATTCCACAATTTCTCCCCGGTCCCCAAAGTCAAAACAATCTCTGGGACTCACTGCTGGGTCTGTGTTAGCTGGCTGCTGACTATTTCCTCTGCCCCCTGGGTTTAAACGGGTGGGGGCCAACCCTAATGTTGAATATCTGTGTTTGTCCCATGGGTCCAGTATTCAGGGTCTCAACTGGTCCACGTGCCATCTCCAGATCAGACTATTGGCTTTCGGTTCTGTAAGAAACAGGACCAGTTTGGTCTAACACAAAACCAGGTACCCACGTAGGACCACCTGCTGCATAATTGCGGCAATGTACAGGGTCCCTGGATGAGAAACCCTTCTGGTGTTGGATCGCTATATTGGTACCCCTGTCCTCCACCCTAGAGGGATCCAACCTATCCAGCAAGGATGCTAACTTCCTTTGCTGGAGCAATTGTGCAGGGGATAGCCCTGAGGCGAGGGGGGTGAGCCTATATGTGAAGAGAAACTGACATAATTAAAGCTCCAGATCCCCTTCTCCCACACACCGAAGTGCGTCCTTGGTGGTGCGTACCTGCCGCTCCACCTGGCCATTGGTGGCAGGGTGGAATGGGGCAGCAGTGATGGGCCTAATAGCATTCCTTTCCATGAAGGATTGGAATTCTGCAGATGTGAACGTGGACACTTTGTTGGACACCAGAACATCTGGGAGTCCAAACTTAGCGAACAGCCATCTTAAGTGCATTATTGTTGTGGAAGAAGTGGCGCTGGACACCTGGATTACTTCTAGCCACTTGGAGTATGAGTCCACTACCAATAAGAAGATAGCCCCCCTAAATGGTTCCACAAAATCTATGTTTATTCTGGACCACGGGCCCCTAGCAGAGTCCCATTCCTGGGAGGGAAGATGGGACTGCTCAGGACGAGAACATTGGCAGCTGGCACAGGTGTCGACCATTTGTTCTATGTCCTGGTCCAGTTGGGGCCACCAAAAGTAACTTCGGGTGAGGGCTTTTGAACGTACAATTCCCAGGTGACTGGTATGTAGGGTGACAGGAATGACCACCCGCTGGCCCCACAAAAGACAACCCCTTTCAACAGACAGTTCTAAGCGTTTGCAGTGAAATGTTTTAAACTCTTCAGCTGGAAGAGAAACGGGCCAGCCTTTTTGCACCCAAGAGATGACTTTTGATAATACCACATCTTTGGCCGTAGCTTTGGCTATGTCAGAAGGGATGACCGGAGGCGAGGCGAGGGCCTCAATCATGAGGACCTGGTAGTCCTCCTCGATCTCGCAATCCGGTTCCCTGACCCCAGGCAGTGGAGAACGCGACAGGGCATCAGCGTGGCTGATGTCCTTGCCGGGTCTGTGTACCAGAGTGAAATTGTACAATTTAAAAAGATTGCCCAGCGCAACATCCATGGGGATAGGATCTGCGGTATGGGCTTCCCATTTACAAAGATGCCAAGGAGGGGCTTGTGGTCAGTCACGATGGTAAAAGGCCTCCTGTAGAGCTAACCGTGAAATTTCTTGGTGCCTGCCATGATAGCCAGTGCCTCCCTGTCAGTCTGTGCATAATCCTTTTCGGGCTTTGAAAGGGAACAGGAATAAAATGCTATGGGGGCTTCCCTCCCGTCATTCAACACATGGCACAACACAGCCCCGACTCCCACAGGGGATGCATCACACACCAGGATGACCTGTTTGGTATGGTCGAAATGTGTTAACACTGCATCAGAAGACAGTAATTTTTTCAGTTATTGGAACACTTTCTCCTAGCAATGGCCCCAGTGCCAAACAGTGTCCTTTTTTAGGAGCCGGTGCAATGGTTCGGCAACTGAGGCTTTGTGATGAAGAAAAGCGTGATAGAAGTTTAGCAGTCCCAAAAACGATTGTAATTCAGCTTTACACGTTGGCCTGGGTGCATTCCACACGGCTGCCACTTTTGAGTGTGAGGGCATAATACCTTGGGGGGTAACCCTGTATCCCAGGAACTCTACCTCACTTGCCAAAAATACACACTTGTCTTTTCGAAGTCGCAGAGCTACTTGCTCAAAACATGACAAAACTTTATTGAGCCTGGCCGCTAGTTTGACGGTGTCCTTAGCGGTGATCAGGACATTGTCGAAGAATGGCAGGACCCCCAGCAACCCCTTAAGAATATGCTCGACAAGAGACTGAAATATTCCGGGGTCTGCATTTGCCCCAAATTGTAGTCTGGTCACCGTAAATGCCCCCTTATGTGTAACGATAGTCTGTGCCATAGCAGTGGCAGGTGTCACAGTTAGTTGTTGGTAAGCCTGGGCAAGGTCAAGTTTTACAAAGCAGTTTCCTCCATGCAAGGAGGCAAGAAGATGGCTTACTACTGGCACAGGATATGCGTTCGGGCGAATGGCTTTATTTATTGTGCATTTATAGTCCTTGCATATCCTGACCTCCCCGTTGCTTTTTAGTGCTGTCACAATCAGTGTCTCCCATTCGGCAGAGTCAACCGGCACCAGGATGCCCTGCCCAACCAGTTTGTCCAACTGTGCTTCTATTTTCTCTTTTGAGGGCAAAGGGTACCCGGCACGGCTTCATTCGGATGGGCCGAATGGCAGGATCGAGTTCAAAGTCAACAGGGGGCCCCTTGTACAATCCCAAACCCTTCTTGAATACCTCAGGATGTGCAGCACAAACATCCCAGATTGGGTCAGAGTCTATCGCATGTATGCCAGATAGCCGGATCCCCAGGGGCTTGAACCACTGGATCCCTATCAGATTATTAGTGCCATGTTTGACCACAACTAAGGGCAAGGTGATGCATATAGTCTTGAAACAGACCACAAAGTTACCCACCCCTAGGACCGGAATATGGCAACCCTGCACATCCCGGAGGGAAGTCTTAAGGGACTTAAGCTTAGGGCGAGAAGCTGGGGGAATCCTCAGGAACTCCCACTATGGAATTATTGAAAATGTAGTACCTGAATCCACTTCCATTCTGAAGGGGACGTCCTGTAGACTCAGGTCGGCATAGAACTGATTGCTGATGTTGCCCACCTGGCTCTGGTCTGGCTCGGAGGACACCTTGGCGATGGACGATTCACGGCGATGACCACACTTGGCTTCCGGCATTGGAGGTCTCCACTTTCACTGCTGGCATACCTTGGCTTATGTGTCCCTTCCGTCCACAGTTGTAGCATTCTCCGGTATGGAATGGGCACTTCTTGCGGTCATGCCGGGCCCTGCAGCCATCGCATTTCGGAGATGTTTCTTTTCCCGGTCATCGTGGTGCTCCTGGTGGCTTTGACGAACCACTCAGGCTTTGCTCTCATCGTCGCTGGACCCAGATGATGATGTTGAGCCAGGAAATGCTGACGATGAGGAAGATGAGCAGCGGTGGGCCTGAACGGCTGATTCAGTGGCACTGACAGTTGTGTGGCAATGCCGGAACAGCTTTACTCTGGACCGTGTGGCCTCAGACGCTAGTGCCTTGTCCAGCACAGACTTAAAGGTCAGCGTCTTGCGGGTCATGAGGTGACGTTGGGCATCTTCGTCCCTCATGCCAGCCAGCAGCCAGTCATGGAGCGCCTCTTCAATGTTGTCCCACTTGCAAGGCGCAGCAGCAAGGTGAAGCGCGGCAGCGTACTCGGCGATGGATTCTCCTGAGCGCTGCTCCCTCCGGTGAAATGCCACCCTGGCAGGGAAGATCAACACCTCAGGCTGCAGACGCTTCCTCAGTGCTGCCAGGGTCTCAGCGAGCGGCACTTCATCCACATTCCGAGGAAGGATGAGGTGAATTGCCAGCTCCAGCATCTCGGATCCTCACTGGGCCAGGAAGCAGGAGCGCATCTGAGCTTCATCTGTGATCTTCTGGGACACCATGGCATGGCGGAACCGGTGCTCGTAGATTGCCCACTTGTCTGGGTGGGCCGGGTTGAAAGGACCGATATTGCTTCCTTGTGGGGATGCCATCCCACCTTCATCGCCAATTTGGTGTTCAGGAATTGGAAATGGCAAGCATTGAAAGTGAAAAATAGCTCTTTATTTGGAGGGTCTGAACACAACTTGGATGGGGCAAAATACGGACTTTTATACATACACAGAAAGATACAGTTACAACAAACAACAATGCCAATTGGTCAATCAACCTATGTACATTTCTTAATCCCTTCATTTGCATGAAAGAGATACATAGTGCACCTATCAAACTTCAAATTGCACGCTCTTCGATATCCCACGATACTTCGCGATTTGCCGAGATCTCGCAGCTGTCAAACAGCGAGGCTGTTTGACAGCAGTTTGGGCGGGAACTCGGCAATTTGAATCTTGACAGTTTTAATACACACAGTTATCATACATAACATTGCCTGCCTTACTGCAGTATTAAATTGAGCTCCCAAGAAAGAGAAATAATTTAAAAAGGGAAAAGTGGTTTAAGAGAGGGAAGTGTATTTTTTTTATATAAAACACACACATGCATACAAAAATATATTTATTTCTGTTCAGAAGATGATGAAAGTGATGTAAAATGATTAAGGACAGGAGAACCATCCATGTTGCTTGGAATTCATTGTTAATGGATTTTGTAAAAATAAAAGAAGATACATATTAACAAATATGGTCGTTATTATGGTTACAGCTATGAGATTATTAATGGCTAAAAATTGGAAAATTATTTGGGATTTGTATGACTGGTATAAAGAATTATGGAATACAGTACTGCTATAAATGATATGTTGACGTGTGAATTAAAATTAAAGAAACATTTGATAAAGAAATGGTTTTATAGACATTTTGGGTGAGGTTATTGATTATTATTTGTTAAAAATAAAGGAATAAAACCAGGATAAGAATATTAACACTTTGGAAAGAAGGGATTTGAATAAGAAAGAGAAAATGTGTTTGGATTATAAGAATTGGATAATGATGTCCCAATGGTGGTGGTGGGAGCACTTGTATTAGTGTTTTTATTTGTTTTTTATTATTAAGCTTAGTCATAAAATACAAACACACACATATAAAATACATACAACTAATAAACAATAACCCTAAGCTTAATAATAAAAATAAATAAATAAAACTGTTATACGTCTACCAAAAGAAATCCATGTGCTTTCAGTATGGTTCTTGCTAGATCTCAATAGGTTGCCAGGTACTTTAAAAATGAGGCTCTATGTATTTGAGAAGTCTTACAATGTAGTATCTGGAATGAATCCCATGAACCTAGAAGAAGTGGGACACAGTCTGCAAATTCTTTTTGGTGATAGCTGATGTGCTTAAACATGTGGCACCAATTGGTAATGCTAGATTTATGACTGTGATGACCCCACTGCTAATATTGTGGTTCTCAGTAAATGCCCAAGACTGTCACCCTATGAGGACAGCCATGACTTCTGCCAACTTCCCCCTTTTCTTTCTGATAATGTGTTTAAATGTGTGGGAACAAAAACCAAAAGTCTCAAATTCTGGTAACATGTTTTTTATGTATGTTTTAAAGGGTATTTTATAGCAAGATACAGTAAGTTACAATTTCATTTCAACCTCTTGTTCTGATCCTGAAGTCACTATTATAGTGTTACTTTTTTATATGTCTACTAGCATATTTTGCCCGGCGGTTTGTAAAATTGTGTTGGATAGTAAAGGGTTTCATTTTTTCTTCTTGAACCAATGGTGCTGGGCTGTTTTAAATGGTGTTTAAAGGTTTTGTGATTTTGTGGCTTCGAGGCGCTGCGTCCGCCTGCGGCGGACTTACGCTCCCAGTGTGTGTTTTATTTTTATTTTTTGTGCACTGGCTTCCTCAGTGCCGGGCTATTTAAATTGGTTTTGGAAGGTTTTTGTTTTATGTTTATGCAAATTTTATTTTAATTTAAATTATTTAATGTAAATTAATTTTTTTAATTTAAAATTTAATTTTGGTTTTTTAAATCTTTATTTTTACGCATTTTTTATTTTTTGTTTTGGTTTTTTGGAGTGAAAAGTGATTTCTGGTATTTTTGGTATTTTTTGAGATTCATGTGAATATTTTTGAATGTTTTGATAACTTATTTGATTAATTTGGGAATTAATCTTATTAGTTTCAATATTTTTGAATGTTTTTTCTCTTGTGGCCTCTGGGTGGGGGTGGTGAGCTTTTCTTCCTCTCTACAATTTTTCTCTTCTGTCCTCTGGGTGTCGCTTCCAATAAGTATTTTCTTCATTTTCTCAGTTGAGTTCCGGTCATCATGGAGTGAAGACGTCTCCTGGTAAGCTCTCTCTCTTTTGGGGGGGGGTTGTGTTGGGTTTTTTTGGGGGGGTCTTTGTGATGTTTTTTGTGGTTCCTTTTTGGATGTTTTTGTGTTTCTTTTTGACTGTTTTTGTGACTGTTTTTGAATGTTTTTGTGTGTACTTTTTTTTTGGGGGGGTCTTTTTTTCTGCAGGCCAGGCTCGATCCCTGGCCCATGGAAAGAAAAGGGCGGGGTGGTGTCCTTTTTTCCCATGGGCCAGCTTGATCCCTGGCCCGTGGAAAGAAAAGGGCAGGGGGTGTTCTTTTTTTTTTTCACGGGCCAGGCTCGATCCCTGGCCCGTTGAAAGAAAAGGGGGTGTTCTTTTTTTCTTCACGGGCCAGGCTCCAAGGAAAGGGCATGGGGAGGTGTCTTTTTTTCTTCATGGGCCAGGCTCGATCCCTGGCCCGTGGAAAGTAAGGGCAGCGGCGTCGGCGTGGTGGTGTTTATATTATTTTTTGCGTGCCAGCTGCCTCAGCGTTCTGCGCGCTAATGGCACACAGGACACTGGGGCTTGTAGTTTTGCATGCGCATGTTTGGTTACTGCAGCGGTTTTTTTCCTGTAGCTTTTTTTTTGATTGGCCGCGGCACGTTTCCGAACATTCCTTTTGCCACTCAGTCTGATTGGCTCTGGTGCGGCGTGGTGCAAGGAATGTTGGGAATTGAAGTTTCCTTTTCTTGTTTGCGTCCGGGGGGCTCCTGCTCCCCGGTTGAAATTTTCAACCCAACAGTTACCTGCGAACTCCGTTCGGGTGAGTGCACGGAGGCTCGGATGGGGCTAGTGGGGCCTGGTGCAACATCCTTTGTCACATTCCAATGGTTAACACACCATTTTATAGGTATAGATAATAGATATTATGAGTGTGTATGTGCATGTGATTTTCTGCAGCATGGATCTATGAATGGATAGAAAAACTTTGTTACCTGACATGGAGAATAGGTATTAAACTGTATTTTGGGATTATTTTTGGTGTTTTAAACACGTATAGATAAACTTTAGTGAATGCCGATCTGTAGCCTATAATAACATATTATTACTGGTGGCACAGTGGCTAAATTGCTGTCCTGCAACCAAAAGATTGTGAGTTCACTCCTGACCAGGGCTCAAGGTTGATTCAGCCTTCCATCCTTCCAAGGTCAGTAAACTGAGTACCCAGCATCTTAGGGGCAAAATGCTAATTAATTTGTGAACCACCCAGAGGGTGCACCAAGTGCTATGGGTCAGAATATAAGTGTGATTGCTTTCCTGTATTATATGTGTCCCTCATCTTCCCTAGAGACAAAACTGGAGGCAATCCTGGAAGATTTGTTTCTTGATAAGGCCTATGAACAATTCCATGTGTGAGTACCCTTTACAGGGCCAGAAAACCTCACACAAGTTATAATAATTTCACATCAGAAATTATTCTGGGTTGAAAGGATTTTCGTGGAAGAAATTCTGCTCAGGGAACACCCAAATGAGGCTCCTTTCATGTCCCCAAGAGCTAGGACAAAGAAGGGCACTCAATCCATCTTGCAGTACCCATGTCTCGAACTGCCGACTTGCTAGCCTTCCAGCTAACAAGGCGAACTTCTTAACCACTGAGCCACGGCAGTTGAAGAGAGCATGTCAGAAGTATACTGAAGAGAATGAGAGGCTCATTGAGCATCAAAAGGTGGAATGACAGAAAAACTGGTGGGAGGAAGAGGGAGGGAAGTAGAAAAGAGAGCAGAGAAAAGGAAGTAAGATTTCAAGGACAGAGATGAGAAAGGCCATCAAGAATGAAAGGGGAGCAGAGAGAACAGAAGCAACTGGATGGGGGTGAGAAAGAACTTCAGCTGATATAGGCTGGATGATGAGTCCCAAGGTGCTGAGAGGAAAAGACCAGCCAGAGAAATAGAAAATAGAGGGAAGGAGAGAGGAAAAGAGAGAGGAGGAGGAGACTAAACACAGGGAAGAGGTAGGGATAATGAAGTTCTAATCCAGGTAAAGTGGATACTTTCAGTAGCAGTTAAAGAACTGAGAGGCAGCCAAGGGACAAAACTGTCACATCTAATCTTTGAATATGCTTTGAAAAGTGGAACATGCTCTGATACTGTTAGGGCAATGGCTCCTCTGCTTGGAGCCCTGACAACTGTTCAAGCACACTGCCCTTGGCCTGGATTCATTCCCTGTAATGTGTAAGGCTGCAATCATAAGGGACAGAGGTCCTGTGCTTTCAGTAGCAGAAAATCCTTTTCTGATTTGGTGAAGCCGTGATTGGGAAAGCTTAATCTGTGTGAGGTTTTAATATTGTTTTTATTGTATGTGTGTTTTGCCTATAAAGCATTTGCCCATAAAAATGAAGCATTATAGTATTGGAAGATCTTTTCAAAGGCACTAGCCTTATGATTACGATTACTAAGGTAATGTGAGGACTAGAGGTTTTTTTTTCCGTACGTAGCACTTTCCCTGGGATGAAATGCATTTACTTTTTGAGTTGTTCTGCATATTAATGAAACTGGCTCAGTACCTTGTTTCTTTGCTGGCATTTGTCAGCAAAGTCCATTTAGAAAACTGTTGTGTTCTGATGGTTTTACCTTCCACATGGATTACAATGTATCTGAGCCAATGTAACCTTGCCTATAGCAACAATGTAACCTTCAGCTGTATCATATAAACCCTGTAATAGGACGCGAGCTAATGACCACCAGCTGGCAGCAGCGAGCGTCCAAGCTCTCTTGGTCCGAACTCATCAAAGGCAACAGCGCGGGAAGTTTTCCCGCCACCACCTACACCTGGACAAGAAGGGCGTGACCCGCAATGACGTCACGCAGACAGTAGCCAATGGGCTACCATGGCACCACGTTCAAATGTATTACTACTGTATATAAAGAGCTATCGATCCGCCATTACCTCATGTTCCCTCTGTCCACGATGCAATAAACCTGAGTTAACCCAGCCCGAGGCTGTGTCCTGTGTCTTGGTTTGCATACACCAAATTGGCGACGAAGGTGGGATGATGGATCCCCACGGAACAGCCAGGGCACAGAGCGGGTTCAACATCACCAAACCACAAGACTGGGAGCTGCTTGAGATGGACTTCCAGGCGGCACTGGTGGAACTCAAAGTCAAAGGAGACGACGAGGAGAGGAAGAGGGCCATCCTCACCAGAATGCTCGGGATGGAAACCAAGCGGACGCTGGTGGGCATCATCGCTCCGAAGAAGGTGAGCGAATTTAAGGCGGACGACATCATGAAGCTGCTGCGAGAGCGCTTCCGTCCCTCGAGGGCAATGTTTCCCGCTCGGAGCGCGTTTTGGAGGCGAGTCCAAGCGCCGGACGAGTCGGTTGAGGCATTCGTGGCCGCCATGAGGATAGCCGCCGCCCCCTGTAAATGGGGCGACATCCTAGAGATGGCCCTCAGGGACGGAGTGCTGTGTGGCCTGAAAGACAAGGAGGTGCAGCGCAGCTTGATGAACAAGGAGCCGCCACCCACGCTGGCAGAGGTCGTAGAGGCCGCGGAAGCCGCAGAGTCCACGAATGCTGGAGTGGACGAGATGCACCAGTGGCGTGAGTGGCGTCCTAGAGCCGGCAAGGCGGAAAATTCGGTGCACGGGAAGTCCGGACAGTCGGTGCACGCAACTCGACGGGCCTCAAAGTCGTCTACGGAAGGCAGCGACGGCGAGGAGGTCCAGAAGGTCCGAAAGGGTGGTCGACGCTGCGAGGGTTGCGGAGCGGCCCATGAGCGCGCGAGATGCCCGTTCAGGAAGGCCGAGTGTTACACCTGCGGCCGTCGGGGGCACATCGCCAAGGCATGCAGAAAACGGAAGGAGGGCCGGAGGCAGTCACAAGACCGTTCGGCCAGACCGGACCGTCCAGCGAGGCCCAAAGATGGCGCCCAGACCGCGAGGAAGCAGGATGGCGTGGGCCGCGTCTCGGACGACAGCGAGGACGACGCTCCAGTGTTCAGCGTGTCCGCGGGACAGTCCCATTACTTCGTTGAGGTATTAGTACAAGGGGCCCCTATTAGGATGGAAATTGACTCGGGGTCCTCCTATTCTATAATTCCCCAGAAAGAGTTCTTGAAAATCGACCCCCACGTGCGGCCCAAACTTAAAACGTTGAGGTCCACGCTACGAGACGTACAGGGAAACAGCATTCCGGTGTTGGGGGTCAGGAAATTTCGGGTCAATTTTAAGAGACATTCTGCGGAACTGCCCCTAGTTGTCCTTAAGGGGGGAAGTTGTAGCCTCCTAGGGACACAGTGGTTTCAGCCCTTAGGTTTGTTCATAGGGGGAGTGCATACAGTGGGGGTGGACCCAATACAAGCGGTTTGCGATGCGCATCCCGCCGTTTTTAAGAAAGGACTCGGAAAGTTCAAGGGACCCCCTGTAGCCTTCGACCTAGACCCGGAGGTCCGCCCGATAAGACTCAAACCGCGCAGGGTGCCGTTCGCACTCAAGGACAAGATAGAGGCGGAACTGGACAAACTGGTGGGCCAGGGGATTCTTATTCCTGTTGATTCCGCGGAGTGGGAAACTCCAATTGTAACGGCTCTAAAGGCTAACGGGGAGGTGCGCATTTGCGCTGATTATAAGTGTACAATTAACAAGGCAATCCGCCCTAATGCATACCCGGTGCCGGTGATCAGCCACCTTTTGGCCAGGCTGAATGGGGGAAAGTGTTTCGCTAAACTCGATTTGGCACAAGCCTATCAGCAACTTCCTGTGACCCCCGCCACGGCCGCGGCACAAACGATAGTTACACATAAAGGGGCGTTCCAGGTGTCGCGTTTACAGTTCGGCGTGAACTCGGCACCCGGCCTTTTTCAGTCGCTTGTGGAACGCCTCCTGAAGGGACTGGAGGGGGTGTTGCCTTATTTTGATGACGTGTTGATAACAGGGGGGAGTGAGGCTGAGCTGGCAAAGAGATTGGACAAAGTACTAACCGTGTTCGAGAAAGCGGGGCTGAGACTGAGGAAGGACAAATGTGTTTTTTTCGAAACTGAGGTCGAGTTTTTAGGGTTCCGGATCACACCCGAGGGGATTAAGCCGTCTAAATCCAAAGTAGCAGCCATAAAAAAGGCCCCTCGCCCCACATCCAAAACCGAGCTACAGTCTTTCCTGGGGCTCCTCAATTTTTACCATACATTCCTCCCGCGGAAGGCGTCCGTGGCCGAACTGCTCCATCGGTTACTTAAAAAGGAGGAGACATGGATATGGGGTGACGAGCACGAGAGGGCGTTCAAAGAGCTTAAGCAACTCCTAACTTCTGAGGCAATCCTGACGCACTTCGACCCCAATCGGCCAGTGGTCCTAGTCTGTGATGCATCCCCGGTGGGGGTGGGGGCGGTGCTTTGCCACGTGTTGGATGACGGAAGGGAGGCCCCGGTAGCGTTTTATTCAAGGTCCCTGTCCCAAGCGGAGCGCAATTACGCACAAACCGACAGGGAGGCGTTAGCAATAGTAGCGGGAACCAAAAAATTTCACGATTTTTTGTATGGCCGCCCGTTCAAAATCGTGACCGATCACAAGCCACTGTTAGGGATTTTCACGGCAAGCAAGCCCACGCCGCAGATCCTGTCCCCGAGAATGCTGCGATGGGCTATTTTTCTCAACGCATACCAACATGAGTTGGAGTACCGGCCCGGAAAGGAGATCAGCCATGCTGATGCACTTTCGAGATCTCCTTTGCCCTTGTCGGACGACCAAAAGGCGAGAGTAGAAAGAGACCGCCAGGTGTTGCTAATTGAGGTCTTAGACGCACCCCCAATAGTACCAGCCGACATTGCTAGGGCGACAGGCAAGGACAGAACGCTGGAGAAAGTTAGTTCATGGGTACAGAAGGGGTGGCCGGCATCGTCCCCGAGTACAGAATTCGACCCATTTTTTCGGAAAAAGCTAGAGTTGTCCCTAGAGAGGGGGTGCCTTTTGTGGGGCCAACGGGTGGTGGTCCCTACGCCCCTGCGGCCGAGGGTGCTCGAACTGCTGCACGTCAGCCACCCGGGCATAGTTCGTTCAAAGGCGCTGGCCCGGAGTTACTTCTGGTGGCCACAGCTGGACGCGGACATTGAGCACATGGTCGGCACTTGTGAGGCATGCCAGGGATCCCGACCAGAGGCGGCCCGTCTTCCGCATAGGGAATGGGACACAGCAAGGGGGCCATGGTCCAGAGTGCACGTAGATTTCGCTGGCCCATTCCGAGGAACCATGTTTCTCCTGGTGGTGGATGCGTTCTCCAAGTGGCTGGAGGTTATCCCAGTAAAGAGCACGTCCTCCGCCACGACAATTAGCCAGCTAAGGAAAGTCTTTTCCACGTTCGGTTTACCCGACACTTTAGTCAGCGATAACGCTAGTTGTTTCACCTCCGCTGAGTTCGGGGCATTCATGGAGGCAAACGCCATTCGGCATGTCACATCCGCACCGTTTCACCCGGCCACGAATGGCCAAGTGGAACGGCTGGTGCGTACAACAAAGGAGGCGCTGCGGCGCATGGGCCCGGGGGACCTGAATCACCAAGTGTGCCAGTTCCTCTTAGCGTATAGGGTAACCCCCTTAGCGTCAGGCTACTCGCCGGCAGAGCTCTTGATGCGGCGAAAACTGACCACGATCCTGTCCAGGCTAGACCCGACGAGAGTCGAGGATAAAGGGAAAAACATAGGGTTGGCAGTCTCGAAAGGTTTCGCCGCCGGCGACCCTGTTCACTGCAGGAACTATTCCAGCGCAGGGCCAGCCTGGGTACCAGGGACGGTTGTAGAACAGACGGGGCCAGTGTCGTACCGGGTCGAGACTAACACCGGCCTCCTCTGGAGGAGGCACGCAGACCAACTGAGGCACCGAGTGAGTGGGCCAGTCAGTGGGGCTCAGCAACAGGATTCAGCGTTAGGGTCCTCCCCCACCCGCTTAACCCAAGGGGGAGACAGCAGCGGACAACAGTCCCAAGCAAGGGGGGAAGGCAGAAGCAGCGGCCCCGACTCATACCCTTTTGATACACCAGTCCTATCAGAGGCCGGGGAAGGGGGAGAGGAGTTCGCGACCGCTGCCCCCGATTGTAATTTTGATTTTGATTTTGCGAGCCGGGGGGGTTTTCAGGAGTGTTCCCCCACCCATCCAAGCGAGAAGAGGGGTTTTTCGTTAGCCCCCAGTGCCCCCGGTTCCTCCCTAAGAAAGAGCACACCTCCCAACAACGCCGCGCAGCCGCGGCAAGTCACTAACGAGTCTCCCTCTCCAATTACAGGACAGGAAACCAGGGGACAAAGAGAAGGTAGCAAGCCCGGGGAGAGGCAGCCCGCATCGAGACCCCAGCGTGTTCGAAATAAGCCATCTTGGCTGAGAGACTTTGTCTCCTAGGGGGGGGGAGTGTGTTTAAGTGTGGGCTCGAGACTTTGTCTCGTCCTAGGGGGGAGGGGTGTTGTGTTCTGATGGTTTTACCTTCCACATGGATTACAATGTATCTGAGCCAATGTAACCTTGCCTATAGCAACAATGTAACCTTCAGCTGTATCATATAAACCCTGTAATAGGACGCGAGCTAATGACCACCAGCTGGCAGCAGCGAGCGTCCAAGCTCTCTTGGTCCGAACTCATCAAAGGCAACAGCGCGGGAAGTTTTCCCGCCACCACCTACACCTGGACAAGAAGGGCGTGACCCGCAATGACGTCACGCAGACAGTAGCCAATGGGCTACCATGGCACCACGTTCAAATGTATTACTACTGTATATAAAGAGCTATCGATCCGCCATTACCTCATGTTCCCTCTGTCCACGATGCAATAAACCTGAGTTAACCCAGCCCGAGGCTGTGTCCTGTGTCTTGGTTTGCATACACCAAAAAAACAATGTATGTTTTCAATCTCTCTGAGCTGTGAGGTTCACTCAAAATGGCGTAGCTGTACTCTTATCTTGCTCAGAAATTTGAGAGGTATAGGATGGTTGCAGATTCTTGGAATTGCCTATGAGAGCAGAGAAGCTATACCAGTGTTTCCCAACCATTTTTTCGGTGGGGTGGGAGGATATTCATTTCCCAGAATGCTTCGATGGGCCATCTTCCTCAACACCTACCAGTATACTCTGGCCCACCACCCGGGGAAGGAGATCTCTCACGCGGATGCACCTTCCCGGTCCCCTCCCCCACAGCTGGGAGACCCCGATTGTGAAGTAGAACAGGATCACCAAATCCTGCTAATCGAGTCTCTCGACTCACCCCCCCCCCCCATAGTGCCTGCAGACCTCGCCAAGGCCACAGCAATGGACGAAGCGCTGTCCCTAGTCAGTTTCTGGGTTAAAAAAGGGTGGCCCTCGACTCCCCCTGTGGAGGAATTCAAAGCATTTTTCAAACGGAGGGTTGAACTCTCCATAGAGAGGGGCTGCCTCCTCTGGGGCCACTGGGTGGTCATCCCCAAAAAGCTTCGACCGAAAGTGCTCAAGCTACTGCATACCAGCCACCTGGGGATCGTACCCCCTAAGGCTCTGGCCAGAAGCTATTTCTGGTGGCCCCAAATAGACGCTGATATAGAGCACATGGTGGGCACTTGTGAGAGTTGCCAGAGCTCTCGATCCAAGGAGTCCTGACTTCCCCACAGAGCATGGGACACGGCCCGCAGCCCATGGTCCCGAGTGTACATCGACTTTGCTGGCCCGTTCCGGGGTCCCTTTTCTTGTTGATAGTAGATGCATACTCCAAGTGGTTGGAGGTCATTCCAATGTCCAACACCTCATCAGCCGCAACAATAAAGCAGTTGCACAGGGTGTTTAGTTGCTTCGGTTTACCCGATGTACTGGTCTCCAATAACTCAAGTACCTTCACGTCTGCCGAATTCAAGGCGTTCATCGAGAGAAATGCCATTGGGCACATCACCTCTGCTCCGTTCCACCCTGCCACAAACGGTCAGGTAGAATGCCAGGTGCGGACTACAAAAAATGCACTGCAGTGGATGGGCCCCGGGGACTTGAACCTCCAACTGTGCCAGTTTCTAATCTGCTACAGGGTGACTCCCCTGGCATCCGGGCTCTCACCTGCAGAGTTCCTCATGCATAGGAAACCCGTAACACTTTTTGATCGGTTGGATCTGACCAGGGTGGAGGATGAGGTGAGGAATATAGAAATTAGGAGCACCAAAAGTTTTGCAGTAGGAGAACCGGTGCATTGTAGAAATTACGCGCCCTCGGGAGCAACTTGGGTTCCGGGAGTGATAGTTGAGCACGGGTCTACTGTGGAGAAGACACACTGACCAACTCAGGCGTCGGGTCACCAGCAGCCAAGGTGAGGAAAGCCAACAGGGAGAGTCAACGTTAGGGTCCTCCCCCACCCGCTTATCCCAAGGGGGAGACACAGCGTACCCCTTGGGTACAAACTCATATCCTTTGGGCTCTCATAGTACAAATGCATATCCTCGACTCCCACCAAGAGGGGAGGGGGATGATACAAACCCATATCCTTGGGATGCATCAGGGGGGGAAGAGGATAATGAAGTGGTTGAGGAGTTTGATTTTGATTTTCGGAACCGGGGTTTTTTTGCGGAGTGGTCCCCCACCCGTCCGAGCAAAAAGCGGGGTTTTTGTTTAGTCCCAGGTGCCCCTGGTTTCCCAGGGTTAGAATTTACCCCCACCCCCCAACGAGAACAATCGAGGACAGCGAATCCACAGTAGATCGCTAACAAATCTCATTCTCCCCTTGCAGGGTGAGAATCCGTGGAGCACAGAAACCCTAGTTCCCCCAAGCTCGGCCAAGCTGCCATACGCCTCAAGCGCACATGCAGAAAACCACAATGGTTAAGGGACTTCGTCCCATCCTAGGGGGAAGGGGTGTTGTGTATGGAAACACTATATCTTTAAGAATGAATGTAACCACTTCAATGTAAGAATGTAACCTTGCAATGAATACAATGTTTCTCAGCTGTAATGGAATGCGAGCTAGCTACCCATAGAGGGCAGCTGTGAGCGTTCAGCTCACATGGTACAAATTCCCCAATTACTGTCAGCCGCAGCAACATTCCCGCCACGGCTACACCTGGTGAAGAAGGGCGTGACTCACAATGACATCATGCAGGCGGTGGCCAATGGGCTACCGTGCATCCATATTCAAATGTGTTGTCGCTGTATAAAAGGAGCTACACCTCCACCATTACCACATGTTCAGATTGCATACCACCAAATAAAGATGTGTTTAGCTTTGTAACTGCTGACTGCTGTGTATCAATCTGCCAACATCAAAGGTGTGGGCCCCACATTAAGAACCACTAGGCTATACTGTACTGTATTATCAAGAATGGGAATATACTGTTTTGATGAGGGCATCCTTTCACCAGGAACTGTATTAGGAGTTTCAATTCCCTGCTGTTTCACTCTGCCTCATGTGAGTTTCTCACTATGAGACTAATATTAGGTTTGAAGCCAGCCTATTTAATTGAAATTTATTCAGCTGCTGCTTTCATACTACTATGGGAGCTTAGCCCAAGCTGCTTGATTTATGAATTGGCAGATTGCAGTATACTTCTACTTTATAAATAGCCATGCAGAAGAGAGAGTGGCTAGATGCTGAGGACATCAAAATACCAGTTCTCAATTTTGAAGTCCCTGACAGAAGACCAAACGGCTTAGAGCTGAAGTGGGCAGACCTCAGCTTTGTTGTAGTTGCTTTCCCCCTTTTCTAGGACCCTGAGATTTATCTTCTGTTGGAAAGTAATAAAATAACTTTTATTGAAGTTTGGAAGATTTTGAGTAAAACATCCAGTAATGTTCCCAATGTCTTCCATTCCTTTCCTTTTCTCTGCTTTGTATTCACTGGTGGGCTCCCAAATTTTTTTACTACCATACTGTGGGCGTAGCCAAGGGGACTACTTTATTTCAAAACTTGGATGAGCGGGGCCAGCCAGAATTTAAGAACATAAGAACAGCCTTGCTGGAACAGGCCACAGCCCATCCAGTCCAGCATTCTGTCACACACAGTGGCTCACCATTTGCTTCAGGGTATTCCCAAACAGATGCCTTCACCTGCTTAGGATTCCCTGGAAATGGCATTGAGAGATATCCTGCCTATCTCTCCAACCCAGAAGTTGTCCTTAGGTATCCATAATTATAGCCATTGATACCCTTGTCCTCCATGAACTTGTCTAATCCTTTCTTGAAGCTGTCAAGACTGATAGCTGTCACCACTTCATCTGGCAGGGAGTTCCATAGACCAGTGATCCTCTGGGTGAAAAAGTACTTTCTCTTATTTGTTTGAGAACTAGTACCCAAAAGTTTCATGGAGTGAAACTGTAATTTCTGCTACCAGTTCTGGCAAACTGATGCGAACCTGCTGATGCCCTCTATTGTTTGTATCCCAATTTCTGCTACACTAGCCGCTTTCCACTTTGCTCAAAGTGTTTGAGTTTGTCTTGCATTTGGAAGGTTACTTTTCACTTTAGAGGTGTTGAACACTGTTGTGTACTAGGCCCTGGGAATAAGGTCATGACTTCATGGGATTAAGTCCCCACTCAGCCAGGGTCGTTACTGTACTATTGACCAGGGAACAATGGATACAAGGATCCTGGCCCATCCAATGGGGAGCCAGGGGAGATCACCTAGCCAGCCAATTGAGTAGCGGATCCTGGCCCATCCAATGGATACAAGGATCCAGGCCCCTCCAATGGGTGGCCAGGAATGATCATTTCACCAACCAATAGCGAGCTATTTAGGTAATTCCCAGTGTATATAAGGTGGCCCTGTTGGCCTATGTTTTTATTCTCGTTCCAGCATGTGAACCTTACTGACCTTTTTATTAAAGAGCTGAAACTTACTTTGGAGTCGCAACCCACTATTTAACAAACACATTGCCCTTTGTATGAGAAATTTAAGTAATAAAATCATTTTTTCTAGCTCACAGTCTAAGGCTAAAAGCAGAGGGATACCAGTTTCCCATGGAATGGGGTGCTCCTCATTCTGATAGATGCCTCCATTTTAAGGGGAGGAGGCATTAGGTGTCTTGTAAGAACACATTTAATATTGGCAAGACAAAAAGAAACAAGCAAAACTATTTCTAGTCGTAATATAACTGTATTCCAGGGAAGCTTCAGCTGAAGTTTTTCTCATGTATCTGGCACATGAAAGTAATTAAAAGGTTAATTACACTGCAAAAGGAGTAAAGTTATAGTACATTAAGTTACAATTGTAATGTGATACCACTGTGATACATAGGAACTACTTATTTGTAACTAGTTACTTACGAGATCTGTTCATGGTCTATCTGCCATCCAGCTTACATTTTTTTCATTGAAAATATAGTGCCCAATTTGGCAGGATGAAAGGTGTCTGCAACACAATCCTCTGCATGTTTACTGAGAAATAAACTCTGTTTTATTTAGTGAATTTCACCTATTAAAAATGAATGTAACATTGAAGCTACAGACTTCCCCGGGTATAAACGTTGGACACAATGAGGCTGATTTCAGAGTGAACACAGGGTTCCATAACTTCCTTACGTACTTTATATGCTAGATAATGTATTCATGAGCATACAAGATATCTCACTTAGCAATTAGTTGTTTCTAATTAGCAACTCTATTTCTCTGTAAAAGCTGCAGGTAGTGACTTGAACTTCTAGATCAGTGGTTCCCAGTGTGGGGCCCTTCAGTATGGAGGACTTCAATTCCCACAGCCAAACAATCACGAATCATAGTTCTAGATATTGTTCTTGTTAGAGAGTCCCCATTGTGCAGTTGTCATACCAAAACTCTGCTCATGATCTGTGTTTGATTCTGACAGGGCCGTAGCCAGAGGGGGGCCAGGGGGGTTGAAAACCCTCCTGAGGTAACAACCTGCTCCCCCACCCCACCCCATGATGCCAATATTATATATGTGAGTGTGACATTGCTGTCCCCCTGTAAAGGTTTTGCCCCCACTCCCATAAAAAAAATCTAGAATCCTGGCTATGGCCCTGGATCCTGATAGGTTCCATGTTGACTAAGCCTGCTCTCTTTCTGAAGCTGGTAAAATGAGTAGTGAGCCTGTTGTAGACAAAATGCTAATTACATTTTGAACTGCCCACAGAGTGTTCTAGGCACTTTGGGGGCAGTATATAAGTGTAATTGCTGTTACTGCTACCTTTTCACAGATACCTCAGGGAACCTAGATGGATTAGAATTTCTACAGCTATGTCTCTGATTGCTAATGTTCCATTAATGGGTTCTTATGTAGGGTATATTAGCTATTAATGTGTAATATGTTCTCTGATTCACATTTCAGAAGTATATCTAAAACCAACTGTTGAGGGATGGTAGATCTAGCAAAATAATGAAGTAGATTTGAGGTTCAAGAAAATTATTCACTTATTATTTACAATACTCATGAGAATTATCTTTTCATCTTATCTTAACAGGAACTTCACTGAAGGAGATCATCATCGAGGGTGACCATTAGAATGACAGTTGGTCCAGAGGTAAGAACTTTCACATAAAGTGGGAGGGGCTTGTGCAGTGTTGCATCATGGTAAATGTAGTACAAATTAGTTTGATGTTCTATCTTGACAATACCCCTTCTAACATCGAACTGATTTGGAAAACAAGGATAAGTACAATGTTACAGGTGATACAATATCATATTTACATATTTACACACAATTTTCTGGTCAATTAAGAATGTTGGTTTGAGGGGAGAGGTTTGGTAAGAATATTGGCGATTTGTTCTTTGGTATCGCAATACATTGCCTCTATGAAACCCATTTTAGATAATTGTCTTTGTGGGAGTTTATCTGATCTTGCAAGCTGCCTTAACTGCCTATATTGCCTTTCTGTCTATGGACTGGGTGACGTGAGATGATGCTTGCTTTGGTACATGCGCAGACAGTGTGAAAAATGCTGATTCACCCTCCATATATGGGTCTGAGATTCTGATAGGCTGATGTGTGTATGACTCTTGTATCTGTTTAATAAAGAGACGCCATGATTCCTTTGTTGAGCTCTAAGACTGCAGTCGTGTGTGTGTTTCTTTCTATCTCTGTTTCTTCCCTATTCTCCCTAATGGAGCTGGCCGTTAGAATTCCTAATTCTTCCTTTGTTTATCTATGGCTGTAAACTGCTCTGCCTCAGGCTGATAAGATCTCTACATGCACCAGATCGCGTCAAGTGGTGCCCCGTGTGAGGCTTTGAACTGCGATGAAAGCCTTCTTTGAACTCTGATACAGCCTTCTTTGAACTCTGCTACAGCAATTAACACCTCATTATTAGCAACCAGAGAAAAGGTCTATTATCACCTCATTAGCGACCGGGACAAGGTCTCACTCATCTCCGACCAGAGAAAAGGTCTTCAAGCGCTTGAAAATCATCCAAGTTCTTGGATCCCACAGGGTGAGTGACAGATTTATTATGGGGGGTGCTTTAACGTCACCACAGCAGAGGTTTTGTAAGGATCTGTCATATCTTCTGAATAAGAATGGACAACGGGCAGACACAAAAGAGGTGCAAAATTTGATTCAAACTATAGAAAAGGTTTGCCCTTAGTATCCGAACGGCTGTTTAGATCTAAGAACGTGGGACAGGGTGGGAAATGATTTGCAGAAACATGCTGGAGTTTCTGTCCCAGTGCAATATACCTGGAATGAAGTCAGAAATTGTCTTCAAAGACTTACTCCAAAAAATATTCTGTTGTCCCAGAGGCTTGCTGCACCACTGCCACAGCTTTTGCCACCAGCCAAGGGAGGGCCTCTGCCCCCTACTGCCTCCCCATATGGGAAACAACAGCATGAGCCCCCTGATGGAGGTGGGGGTGGAGATGGAGATGGGACATTATATCCTGCCTTGCAGCAATCAAACGCTGCTAGCCCTACTAAAACACCGTTCTCTGCTGCTTTAACTGCAGCTGTGCTGGATATGGAACCTGCTGAGGTATACCCAGTGATTAGAGGGGCTCCAGCCATTGGAAATGCTCCGGCAATCCCGGATAGATATGAAACCCTCCATTACAAATATCTGAAGGAACTGACAGTCAGCATACGTGACTATGGGGTTAATGCACCTTTTACAAAAGCTCTGTTAGAAGCCATTGCTTCTCAAAAATTGATACCAGCTGATTGGAAACAGATTTAATTTAATTTAATTTAATAGTCATATTTATATATGCCGCCCACTCAGGCAGAACCCGACTCAGGGCGGCATTACAAGTTCTAAAAACACTTTAAAAGACCCACATCCCACCCACTTTAAAAGACCCATATCCCACCCACCCATCCCACCCACTATAAAAAGAAGAAGAGAGAGTTCTTAATTGTTTACATAAGCCAGCAGGCGGGGACCGTGTTCCCATTCGGGCCCCACACGTGCCCTGCCAGCCAGGTCTTCAATCCTTTCCTGAAGGGCAGCAATTCTCTTTGAAGTCTTAGATCTGTTGGTAGGAGGTTCCAGAGAGTTGGTGCGGACACGGAGAAGGCCCTCCTTCGGGTGCTGGATAGATGTGCACCCCTAGCTGATGGCACTATTAGAGAGCCCCTCCGGTTTGCTCTGGTTGGATGGGCAGACACTCTTGGGACGATGCGATCTCTAAGGTATCCTGGCCCACTGCCATATAGGGCTTTAAAGGTCAAAACCAGCACCTTGAATTGCACCCGGAGACAAACTGGTAACCAGTGCAGCTCCCGAAGTAGCGGTGAGGCAGAAGCCATGCTCTGCTTGCAGGAGTGGAGGGATGTGGCTTGGGAGTTACATCACACACACCCTGCACTCACGATGGACGTGTTATGTGGGGAGGGAAATTTTGCCAACCCCACACAGCAGTTGGCACTCACTGATGCCCAGTTGGGAGATATTGCACAGATAGTCATGCGTGCCTGGAGTAAGATTCCTTCCAAGGGGGACAGCTCAGTTGCTGGGTTTGCAGCAATTAGGCAGGGGCCTAAAGAGGATTACACTGAATTCATTAACAGACTCATGACTGCCCTCAACCGTCAAGTGGAAAATGTCCCGGCACGGGAAATGCTCATGAAACAACTGGCTTTTGAGAATGCCAATGAGGATTGTAAGGGTGCTCTGACAGCTGTTTATGCTTGGCCAGGCACAACGATAGCAGACATGATGAAAGTTTGCCAAAATGTGGGGACTCACAGTTACAAGGCTCAACTTCTGGTGGCTGCAGTTCAGTTGCCCGCAACTCAGGCCCAAAACAAACGCTGTTTTGGTTGTGGGAAAGAAGGGCATTTTAAAGCACAATGTCGCTCCTCTCAAAAGCCAGCAGCACGTCCTTCAAGGAAATGTCCCATTTGTCAGAAGGGGTACCATTGGGCCAATCAGTGCCGCTCAAATACTAACCCCAACCCTTTGGCTGCTCAGCACAAAGACTCTGGCTCTTCTCCACAGCAGCAGGGAAATGGGATTGCGGGCCATGCTCAGGCCCAGGCAAAATAATAGGGCTGCCAGAGGTCAGTGAGGAAGAGATAGAGGAAGTTTTGGAAGAGATGGAGGAAGATATGGAACTAGCCCAAGAAATGATTTCACGATATAGAAAGAACCATCCTCTAAAAGAAGGACTATTAATGAGGTTATCTAAGGACTGTACCTTTACTGTGCCAGGGTGTGTGGAGGCTCTTCCCACACTGGTTGATGATGTTATTCCCCAGGGCATGGTGGGCATTGTTCTTCCTTGCCCAGAAGCCTTGCCCGCTTCTGTACACATTGCAGCAGGGTCAGTTACACTGGGTCACCGAGAAATTGTCATCCCTGCATCAGCCTCGCAACATCTCACCCTGCCTAAGGGACAACCTGTAGGACGTCTTCATCTGCTCCCACTAGGGCCCCCTGTAACTCCATCCCAGGAGGGGACTGTAACAGCGGCTATGGCTGTGATACAAATCACCGAGGATAGACCGACCCGCTCGCTGATTATGGGTGGACGTTCAGTGTCTGGACTAATCGATACAGGAGCCGATATTTCAGTGGTGGCAAAAAAAGATTGGCCAACTGGATGGGCCGCCCGCCCCTGTAGGGAGGTTTTTGGGGTGGGCGGGTACGAGCCAGCACAGCAGAGTGTTCATCCAATCGTCTTTGAGACCACAGGGGGAACAAAAGTTTCTCTTCACCCACTGATTATGGATATTCCTATTACCCTGTGGGGCCGGGATCTCATGGCTAAAACAGGGTGTACTTTGCAGACAAATTTTTGATATGGGCCTCCCCTGCAGCGCCGTTGCATGCACTTCCACTACAATGGAAAAACACCCCGCCAGTGTGGACAGATCAATGGCCGCTCTCAAGAGAAAAGCTCCAGGCGGCGGAGGCCCTTGTACAGGAGCAATTAAGTTTGGGACATATTCAAACAACCACTAGTCCTTGGAACTCTCCGATTTTTGTGGTGAAAAAGAAGTCTGGAAAATGGAGATTATTGCATGATTTGAGAAAAGTTAATGAGCACATATTGCCAATGGGACCTCCACAATCTGGGCTCCCTAATCCGAACATGGTTCCTGAAGATCACCAACTCATGGTCATAGATTTGAAGGACTGTTTTTATACAATCTTTTCTCTACAATAGAGAAAAATTTGCATTTGCATTGCCAGTATAGAATAATGAACATCCTACTCAATGGTTTGAATGGTGTGTCTTGCCTATGGGTATGGCCAACTCACCGACTCTATGCCAACATTTTGTGAACATGGCTTTGGAACCTTTCAGGCAACGTCATCCAGAGGTTAAAGTCTATCATTACACAGATGACATTTTATTGCATGGTCCACAAGTCACGGAGAAACACCTGCAGGACCTAGCAGACATTTTGCAACAAGTGGGCTTGATAATAGCTCCTGAAAAAGTGCAGCGGCTGTATCCATTCCAATATCTGGGACATAGACTCTCAGCTACAGCTTCAACTCCGCTGTTGCCAACAATAGCTATTCCCGAGCAGTTCACTCTTGTACAATTGCAACAAGTGCTAGGGAACATAAATTGGGCTCGTCCCTTCTTGGCCCTGAGCACTGAGGAACTGTCACCACTCTTTGCTGCTCTTTCTGGACACACTTCTCCAGCGGACATCATTCCCTGCACAACGGAGATACGTACAGCTCTTCAACGTCTCAACGAAAAGCTACATACCATCGCTGTGGATCGGGTGCCCTCAGGCACCATCGCGCTGGCATGCGCTCTTCTTCCCACACCGAGGCTGCCCACTGCTGTTTGTTTGCGCCTGTCAATGCTCAGAAGGTGGCCATCGTGGAATGGCTTCACTTGGCGCACACTCCCTCAAAAAACTGTTATCGCCTGCTTGACGCGCTTGCTGATCTTTTCTTTAAATGCCGTACTAGGGCAAAGCATTTGACTGACTATGACGTTGACTTTGTTTGTTTTCCTTTTTCGCAGGACCAGCTAACCACCTTACTACAGCATTCTGAGGCATTTCAGGTGGCCATGGCGGACTTTGTGGGACAAGTTAAATTTAACCCCCCCAAGGATAAGCGGTTTACCTTGCTGAATCTAACTTCTTACTCTCTGTCATCCCTGTTTTCCATGCAACCTATCTTGCATGCCATTACTCTTTTCTCGGATGGCTCCCCCTCCCGTGGAGTCCTTACATGGCAGGGTCCTACAGGGGAATGGGAAGTTGTTTTTACAGGACCTCAATCATCGGCCCAGCGGTCGGAACTAGCGGTGGTCATACTTGCTTTCTCTACGTTTTCTGATGTGCCTTTCAACCTGATTGTGGATACTCAATATGTTTACCGCCTTATCTTTATTCTTGCTCAAGCTTATTTGTCTCCATCGATGGATAGGGATCTTTTTGCCTTATTCCAACAGCTTCAAGGTTTTCTTTCCAACCGTACAGTTCCATTCTTCATTGCCCACATACGCTCTCACACGAGGATTCCAGGATATTTGACTGAGGGCAATGCACGAGCAGATTCTGCTCTCCGGGACTCTGCTGAGGTTTTTTCTCTCTTTGACAACCCCATTGACAGTCATGCAATGTTTCATCAATCTGCTAAGGTTTTGCATAAACGATTTTCCATTCCTATGTCACAGGCTAGAGACATTGTGTCATCCTGTGCTTCCTGTATGAAGTCTCCTATATTCCTGCCATTTGATGCTGTTAATCCTCGAGGAACAGAAGCCAATCAGCTATGGCAGATGGATGTCACACAAGTACCTGCTTTGGCTCTGCTTTCTAAGTTACATGTGATTGTTGATACCTTCTCTGGATTTATATGGGCTACACACTTACGGGGGGAAACATCCAGACATGTTATACAACATTGCATTCGTTCTTTTGCAGTAATGGGTAAACCTAAAAGCCTTAAGACAGACAATGCGCCATCATACATTTCTTCTGCCTTTCAGGACTTTTGTCGTCAATGGGACATTAAGTTAACCCATGGAATACCCTATAACTCGACTGGACAGGCGATTGTTGAAAGAGCCCACCTGACATTCAAAAATTTGTTACACAAGCAAGTGGGAGATAGAGGGGTTCCTGTGGCTGAAATACCTACAGCTGTTGCTAAAGCACTGTATACTCTTAATTTTCTTCTTGCTCCCCATAACAGGTCACACTCTCCAGTCGAATTGCATTTCAGGACCGAGGAGTGTCTTCCTAAGCCATTGGTCGTTTATCGGCAACAACCGGATCCTGAGTGGAAGGGTCCTGTGCCTCTAATCACCTGGGGACGAGGATACGCAGCTGTTTCTACTACCTCAGGACCTGTATGGGTCCCTGCCCGCGCGATCCGCCCATGGAGAGAAAAGAAGGTTACTCAGCTCCAGGACGGTGGTTCACCAGTAAACTAAATTTGCTGACATATGTTCTTTTCTTTCTTACTGTGCTTCCAGCTGTAAGAACAATGATTCATGGGGGCAACCCCAACTTTTGGCTTCGCCACGCTAACTATATGTTTCAGGTTCATGGTAAGAATGCAACGTTATACTATGAGCATCCACTGGCAGTGTCTCAAATGGCCTTCCTTCCGGCATTGTTCAACACGCCTGAGTTGGTTATCGGACACTTGCAACATATTGACAGGTCTACACTCTTCTCCAATCCCCCAGAACAATTTAACAACACCCGCTGGTGAAGCATGACGTTCAAGAAATACACTAAAGGGCTTTGTTTCTGCTGTCATAGTTCTGGGGTCTGGAATAGTAAATGGAAGCACTGGACTCAATCAAAAAGGGTTTTGCGGAATGTAGGCAATTATACGGGTTGTGATGATTATTTTTGGTTATGGGGTAGTTATAACAGTTCTTATAAGCTTAATTATACCTTGTTTAACACTACTATTGAAGATATATATGTTGTATTTCCTATGTTTACTCCTGATTATTCTGCTATAGCTAGTGCTTCAATTTGCAATGGATGGCAAATTAAGGATCCCATCATGTGGTTCTTTTTTAATGGAGTTGCCACGAATTTCCACCCAGGACAATATCAATGTGCAGCATTGGGTTATTTTACCTTACCCGTACAAGTGCAAACGCTGCTTCAGGCAGATGCACGACGCCGGAGAGCTGTTGCCGGCCTGATGGGTTTTTGGTTGCAATGATGAAGTGATAATCGATGTTCAGCTTTCTGATGGTAGCTCCTGGGGGAGAGCTATAGGGAGTGTTATCACTGGAGCACTCACCTTGGGATCGTACCCAGGTGTCATTTCCCAGGAGAATAGAAGGTCCATTTTGGGACTCACCTGTAGGCTGGAGAAATCAATCAACGCCACAGGGAGGGTTATACGGGATATTCAAATGGAAATCACTGAGCTCCATCAAGACCAAATGCAGGACACACTGGCCATAGATTACCTATTAGCAAAATCCGGAGGATTTTGTAAACTGGTCGGGAACCAGGGATGTCAGGTGAAATTCCAGGATCTGAATAATACTATTGAGAAAGAACTTCAGAATTTACAGGAGAGCATTACTAATAATGTACAACTGATGTTAATCTCTTTGATTGGATGACTTCTTGGTTGCCTGATCTGTCTGTCCTTAGACAAGTTTTCTTTTATGGGGTCATTGCTATTATTTGCCTTATATTTTTATGTTTTTGCATTTATTGTATTCCTAATCTTATTTCTATGTGTAATACATGTCCACTGCGTAGAAGGGAGACATCTGGTTTTGCACGATGGCAATTGTACTCGATGAGGTATCATCCTCTGGAACAAGGTACCAGGAGTCAGGAGGGGTACAATGTCCAGGAGGACAGTGATGATGTATATGGAGGAGTAGTTATGGAGTATGCTGACATGCAGGGGTATGATTGGCCATCCCTCTCTCAACATTAAAGTAAAAAAAGAGGACATGTGGGAGTTTATCTGATCTTGCAAGCTGCCTTAACTGCCTATATTGCCTTTCTGTGTGTTTCTGAGTCTATGGACTGGGTGACGTGAGATGATGCTTGCTTTGGTACATGCGCAGACAGTGTGAAAAATGCTGATTCACCCTCCATATATTGGTCTGAGATTCTGATAGGCTGATGTGTGTATGACTCTTGTATCTTATACTCTGTTTAATAAAGAGACGCCATGATTCCTTTGTTGAGCTCTAAGATTGCAGTCGTGTGTGTGTTTCTTTCTATCTCTGTTTCTTCCCTAGTCTCCCTAATTCTTCCTTTGTTTATCTGTGGCTGTAAACTGCTCTGCCTCAGGCTGATAAGATCTCTACATGCACCAGATCGCGTCATGTCTTACATGTTTATACTTGATATCTATGTGCCTAGGTAGGTGACCTACCGCTTCCACTTTAGATATTTCAATCGTGACCTTATTGTCCTCATGGATGACTATGGGGTACGATGGTTTTCCCCAGATACTTGATAGGAGGTCATTGGACCAAATTAAGTTGTTTGCAGCATTAGATAGACATACAAATTCAGCCTCAGCAGTGGAGGTTGATACCAGTTTTTGTTTGCCAGTGTACCAATATACTGGGCTGCCATTTAACATGATCACATAGCCTGATGTGCTTTTTCTCATCTTTATGTCCCCAGAATCCGCATCAGCGAAACAGGAAAGTTTTGGACTTTCGATTAAGTTGGGGATGAGTGAGAACTTTGCATCTGCTGTGTGTTTTAGATATCTTAGTAACCTTTCCACCACATTCCAGTGGTCAATTTTTGGACTACCTACATGTCTAGACAACAGATTCACTGATAGGGTTATATCTGGTCTTGTCCAGTGGCTTTAGTGATTTGCACTCCCAAATATTTGTCCACTTTCCCTAGGATTTTTAGGGGGAAATGTTTTTTTAATCCTTGGGTGAAGTTGTCGCATTTTGATTTTTCCTTTCCTATATATAATATGTCATCGACATAAATTAATACTTTTTCTGTACCTTCTTGCCCTTTCCTAATGAATGCACATTTATCAGCAGAAGTAGCTATGAAACCCATAGACTCCAAAACCTTTGATAGACAGTCATACCACCTCTTTCCAGACTGCTTCAGCCCATACAAACTTTTTTTAAGCAGCCAGGTTTTCCCTTCATTGGGATCAATCCCCTGTGGTGCTCTGACGTATATTTCTTTGTCTTGGTCTGCATGTAGATAGATGGTTTGAACATCAAATTGATATACTTGTTCTTTTAAAATTGAAGCAGTTACTAGAGCAGTTTTGACGCTCTCTGATCTTACTGTTGGTGAATAGGTGTCTGTATAGTCGTCTGGAAAAGTTTGAGGAAAACCTTGAGCTACTAATCTGGCTTTATATTATGATTTGTTATCCTCCAGGGGTTTGGTTGTAAAAATCCATTTTGTGCCAATTGTTTTTTGGTTCTCTGGGACTACCGCAGGGGTGTATACATTTAGTTTTTTTTAATACTATCTAATTCTTTTTGTATGGCCTCCTCCCACTTGAGTTGTTCCTCGTATGGGAGCGCAAGTACCTCTTGGTAAGTTTTGGGAGTGACTATGGTGTCACTGATTGACATTACATAATCTTCCAATCTTTTGGGTAGTTTGGTTTTGTTCATTCTGTTCGACCTCCTGGGAGGTGTTTCGGATGAGTTCATACTTTTAGATGTGGTCTTTTGGTTGCGCTCATTGGCACTGCTGGCCTTGAGGCTTGGATGTTTCTCTTTCCAAATGTTGGCACTGGTTTGGCACCCTTTTGACTCATATGAGTTTGTGAGGGAATGGCCTTTGTAGTGGTTTGGTTTATTTATTATTACCTCGAGTGTAATTTTGACCAATTAGTATTCTCATGAAAATTTGCAGACCTAGATACAATTATTCTGGATTGGTTGTCTATAAATCTGTAGGCTTTTGAACCTGTCATATCCCATGAATTTCAGTCTTTTGGAGACCTTATCTCCCTTCCTTCTCATTTGTTTAGGAATGAGGACATCTGCAAGTACCCCGAAAATGTGAAGGTGAGATAGATTTGGCTTTTGACTGTACATGGCTTCATATGGTGTTTTGTTAACTATGCTTGACCAAATTCTGTTTAGCGTGTAATTGCAATACAAGAGTGCTTCCCCCCAGTAAGACTGGCCTAAACTAACGTCTTCAAGCACACACCTGACCATCGTCTGTAGCACCCCGTTCCTGCATTCTGCTATGCCATTCTGAAATGCTGAGAAGGGTGAAGTGGTGTAATGTATAATGCCGAGTTTGATGGCCCCATCTTTGAATTCTCTGGATAGGAATTCAGACCCTCGATCAGTCATTATTTGTTTGATCTTTGTGTCATGCTTGGTCTCTACCCTCTTGTAAAACTCTTTGAACTTTGTGAAGGCTTCCCTTTTATGACTGAGGTATACACAAAACCATATCAGCTAAAATCATCAACAATTGTAAGAAATTACCTCTTTTGACCAATGGACAATTTGAGTGGCCCCACGAGGCCCATATGGATTAACTGGAAGGTGTGTGACATACTCCTTCGGGAGGTCCTGGGTCTAGGACTGGCTTTGGCCTTAGAACACTTACATACTGAACATTCACAATCTTTTATCTTTAAACCATCTGAACAATTCAACATTTTCTTAACTACAGGAAAACTTATATGCCCGTTTCCTGTGCAATAAATGAGCACAACTGTCATGTATTGGTTTTCCAATGGATATTCTTGCAGCACCATTTTCCTCCCCTTCTATTTCCCCATCATTAGTTTCATCATCATTGATTGTAACATCTCCTTCTATTTACCCTATTTCAGCATTGTCATTTTTGTATTCAAAGTTGGCATTAATCTGACCATTGACCTTGTGCTGGGTTGAAAATATGCTCATCAATCATTACTACTTCCCCAGTATTTTTACCATTGTTAGTAATTCTCACTTTTCCCTTCTTGAACAATATATCAGTTTCTGTATCTTTACTCAGTTTGATTACCGCTAGAATGTTATAAGGTATTTCTGTTACAAAAAGTACCTCTTTGATTCTTCCCAGTCCTGGGATGTTAATGTCACCTTTCCCGAGCACTTGTGCTAATTCTTGGTTAGCGACCTTGATTTTAAATGAAGTCTCAGTGAATGAATCGAAAATTTTCTTATTGCATGAGGTGTGAGTAGTGGCCCCTAAATCAATTAACCAGTATTGACCTTGATTGGTCATATCAGACTTTGAATTATCATCTATGAACCCGTTAATAGAGTTTGTGTCAGATCTACGCATTCCTCTCTTTGCTCTGTCTTCCTGTTTAGGACATGGTGACCTTCTGATTCCAGGTCTGTATTTGGGCCTTATGTTAGGGGGAGACCTGTTTTGGTAGTTGCGATTGTGGAAATTATTATAGTCACTTGTTCTATCTTGTCCGAGACTCTAGGGCAGTTTTTCTTTAAGTGTTTGTAAGACCCATATATGAAACATTCTGGCAGAGTATTTACTTGTTTTGCAAATTCAACCCTTTTTGCCACTTTGTTTTCTTTATGCAAGTAAGCTCAGACCCTCCTTAGATTGTCCTCTGCAATGAATCGGCCTGATAGGAAATCTAAAGAGATGTCACCATAGTTAAAGCTATCTAATTGACTAATGAACCCATCCCAGCTGTGGTCAAGTGAGTTTATAATTATACTGACAAGGCTCTCTTCAGTGATCATTTCTCCTCTTTGGATCAGCAGAGTCCTCATGTCATTTAATCTAAGCAAGTGCTCACTCATGGTTATTCCGGGCCTTAATTTAGCGGAATGGAAGTCCCTAGATAGCCTGCTTGTGATACTTCTGCTCTTACTGTGAAATAGGTTGCACAGTTCCCCCCATACCTTAGAAATTGTAAGACCACTTGGTATGCTTGAGTATATGCCTGGCTCTATGGAGCTCAAGATCAGGTAAAAGGCCTTATGAAGTAAATAGTCTATCCCCATAGACCACAGTCTTTTAGGCGGGTCTAGGATGAGGAACAAGTGATACTGAGTTTTTGAAAATCATTGGGAAGTGCATTCTGCTGATTCGAGTTGGTGATGCTAATCCTTTGTTGTTGGTGTCTAGGGCTGTTGGTGAACTGACAGTAGGGCATAAGGATACAGACAGGTTTGAAATCCCTGCCCTCTCTTCTCATTTGCTGTTGGATCGAACTGCACATGATTGGCCCTTGCCGCATGCGCTGTGTTCATTTCAAGCTGGTCGTCAAGGAGGAAAGAGCTCCTGAAAGCGGAAACAGGGTGTCGGGTTCCGGAGACTGCTCGTCGCCCTGCTGCTTCGTCTCCAGCTTCAAGATGAGGTTGTGGGTAAGCTGGAGCTACTGCATGCTGAAAGAGATGGTACTCTGGAGAAAAATGTTCGCTTGAGAGGTTCGGCGTGTAATGTGGTGGTGGGTAGATGCCTTTTCTGGAATGTGGATGGTAGGGAGTCATCTCAGGGCTGATCGTTGGAGGTGCAGTGGCTTGTCGCGAACTCTTGATTTGCCTGATTTCCACACTAGTGAAATCAGTCCCGAAGGCAACTGAGTGTCCAAAGCTTTGGAAATCTCCTGTTCCGATGGTGTCTGAGTGATTTGTGAGAGTTGGTTTGCGATTGACCCTATGTATGCATTTATGATCGGAGATTCTATGTTGCTTGGTTGACTTATTTTGGAAACTGACCAGCTGGTGTTGTCAGCTCTTTCAATTAGTTCATTTAATTGTTCATGACTGTTATGCTTAAAGCGCAATCTCTCCTTCATTTTGGGATCTAGATTACAGTATTCTCCCACTCTCCATTTTGAACTTTCCTTTCTGATTAGTTGCCTGTCAGCCATTTTTGTGAGCAGGAGATTCAAATTAGAGTGTTTAGAAATTGGTTCCTCAGGAAACCTTCCCCTTTTTACTGACACAAACCCCGATTTTGAGAGGCTTACCAGGTTGGTATGGGGAGGATTGTCGCCTTTGTCGGTTTTCTGTCCTCTGTCATTGATGTTGGTGGAGCACAACAGTAGGTTCCTTAATTCAGTGAGGGGATCTTCATACCCCGTAGATGGATCAATGATCCTCAACACGGTTGATTTTAGTTTTGCAGCCTCGTTTATGTTCCTGTCTCCTTGTTTGCATTGGGTTGATTCAGTCCCAGTTGGTATGTAAAGTGGAGTTGACAATTGTGGTTGTCCTTCAGCCGCTTCAATCGGAGTATTGTGGATTTCTTCTCCTATGGCGGTTCTGGTGCTGGCCCCCTGTGGCATCAGTTGAGCCGCCATCCTTCAGGATAAGGTTCTCGTGAAATATGCTGATCTATCTGTGGATTTTTTTCTCTTGGCTTCGTTTTGCTCCTTTTTGACTTTGATTTTGGCAACTGAGCTCTGCTACTGTTTGTTGAGGGTTGGTAGATCTAGCCAAATAACAAAGTAGATTCGAGGTTCAAGAAAATTATTTGTTTATTATTAACAATACTCATGAGAATTATCTTTTCATCTTATCTTAACAGGAACTTCACTGAAGGAGATCATCATCATCGAGAGTGACCGTTTGAGTGACAGTTGGTCCAGAGGTAAAAACTTTCACATAAAGTGGGAGGGGCTTGTGCAGTGTTGCAACATGGTAAATGTAGTACAAATTAATTTGATGTTCTATCTTGACACCAACAAAGAATTTTAAATAAGTGTTGCTGGTTATATATGTCATCCTCAGTGTCCAGAGGTACTGGGAACAGAGTACATGAGAACATGCCCCCAAAGTTGAACCCACTGACAGTTCAGAAAACTGTATCTTGAGGATGACTGGAACCACTCCAGCAGGAAACATGTCTGGATATTTGGGGGGAGGAAGCAGGCCAGCCTATCCCCCAAAATGCCACAGGAAGTGGTCTGTCTCTCTGGACAGATTCAAGGTTTATTTATCTATTAGACGAAAGCAAGTAGGGCCAGGAAGTGTTGTCATGTATATTCTTCATACTGATCATGTTTTAGCTCTAAATTTTCTTGTTATTACATGACATTAAATTGTTTCGAACTCATAATGACCCTATGAATTAATGATCTCCAAATGGTCCTGCCATTAACAGTCATGCTCAGAATTGGTCATGGCTTCCTCCTCTTTTTTTGATCTTTTCCTCCTGCCTTTCACTTTCCTTCCTTATCTCTATTGTCTTCTTCAGCTAGTCCTGCTTTCTCATGATGTGGCTGAAGTAAGACAGCCTCCATTATTTTTGCCTCCAGAAATAGCTCAGCCTTGATTTGCTGTAGGGCCCCCTTGTGTCTCTTTTTGACACTCCTACCCTCCAAAGATCTCCTCCAGTAACATATTTCAAACAAATAGCATTTCCCCCCTGTCACCTTTCTTTACTGTCCAGCTTTCACAACAATACATGGCTATTAGGAATACAAGAGTATAGATTATCTTGGTTTATCTTGGTAAAAGATTACACATCTTTTACACTTGATAATCTTTTGTAATTCCTTCATTGTTGCCCTTCTGAGTCTCAGTCTTCTCCTGATTTCTTGGCTGCAGTCTCCGTTTGGAACGATGATTGAACCAAGGTTTACAAAATCTTTAACAATTCCAGTTTCTTCCTTTTCAAAAACTAAGGCTTATATCACTATAGTTGTGATTGGCTTTTTAATGGTCAACTGCAATCCTGCTTTGGCATTTTCTTCTTTCACCTGTACCAGTTGTTGTTTCAAGTCACTGCCACTTTCTGCCTGTAAAAATTTGCCAGCTTCATAACTTCAATTACTGATTTTTCTTCCATTTTTAAAATGCCCCTTTATCCTCCTTTATCTGGTGCTGCCCTCTAAATTCTCATATCCTGATGCTCCAGCCCACTTAAACCTCCTGCTCACAATTCCTCTAGTTACGAGGATGAGAGTGGAGGTTGTCAAGCACAAGGATTGATTGTAGGAACATGGGAGGCAGAAAGCAGGTGGATTTCTTTTCTTTTTGTTTTAAAGGAAGGACTGCAGTGGCCAAGACACTGACTGGAAGGCAGGTCAGCAGTTCGATACCCAAATACTGCAGGACAGAATGAGCTCCCATCTGTCCCAGCTCCTGCCAACCTAGCAGTTTGAAAGCAAGAAATTGCAAGTAAATAGGGACCACTTCAGTGGGAAGGTAAACAGCATTCCATGTGCTCCAGTGTCTAGTCATGCCTGCCACATGACCACGAAAACATCTGCAGAAGCAGACAGCGCTGGTTCTTCGGCTTTGAAACAGAGATGAGCACTGAACGCTAGTCAGATACGACTGCTTTTGAGCAAGGCCGTGACCTTTACCATATTCTAAGAAAGTAAGGGATGTTTACAAAAAATTAGGGTGTATATTGTTTGTGTTAGTTTAATTTATAGTTAGGATGTACTGGCATGTATCTTTTGTTAGTTTGTTTCTGACATTGTTCAGTACTTTTACCCCTCTATTTTTTTCTTTTTAAATGTTTTTTGGTCAATGTTGTGCAATAAAATTAAATTCTTGCCAGGTTCTTGCCCTGGCATTTCTGGGTCTTTTTGGGGAAAAAATGCAATTAAATTAATTTACAAAATATATATATTTTAATAAAAAAGCAGATGGCTTTTAATGCACCCGGTATTTGGTGGTGTGGAGGGTGGGAGTCTCGGGTTGACGGGCGTGCTGAAGGATGGACGGTAGTGCGTGACGGAGCTTTGCACACTCAGACAAGCCCCAGCCTGCTAGGTTGGGAAGTTTGGGCGGCATTGGATTGGATTCCCCTTTAAGAAGCCGGCCGCCGGCGTCAAACTCTTTGTAGTCACTGGACGGTACGCGCGGCACTGCGTAACTTAGAGAAAAACCAGGGAGGTATCGCCCCTCGCTACACGGGGTTTCCCGGCCGTCACTGGTAGGGGTCCCCACTGTGCAGCGCACCTATCCTTGGCGGGTAAAGTGGCCCCGCCTCCGCGAAGCTTATAACCTAAAAATGACGGGAGCGTCGTCTCCATTGGTCCTTGCTTGAGGCGACCGCGGCTGATCCTGCCTTATGAAGCCTCTCCTCAACACCGATTGGTTCCTACAAACGTCAGTCCGGCTAACCGGCTTTACGTTTCCCACAGCAAGAGTGGCTAGCCGCCTTGTCTTTCTGAGGACGCCCCGCCCCTTCTCTCTGTGGGCCTATTGCTCTCCGAGTTATGGATGGCGCTCACACCTGACTGGCGACGCTGCTGCCATGGGAGTAGGTTGCGCCCCTGGTATATTTAGCCGGCGCTAGAGCACGCACGCTGTCGTTGCGTTAGCTAAAGGGCTTCCCATTTCTTTCGGCCTGGGCCTTTACCTGCCTCGTACGGAGCGAAACCTCCTCCTCCTCCTCCTCTGTCTCACTCGTAGGTGAGTGTTGGAAGAGGGAAGGCCGGGGTCACGTCCTTCACGAGACGGGCCTACCAGCGCCTGTGGCGTCTTCGTCGTCCCCGTCGCCATAGACACGCGGGCCCCACGGCAGCGCCTCACGCCGGGCAAAGGGGCGTGTGAGGAGCAGCGAAGGGACTGGCGTGAGGGGAATGCTTTTGCAGCCTAAACAGGGGGAGGGGGGGGAGTAACGGGCGCCCGGAAAGCGGCCTCTCAAGGCCGACGTGACCCAGGACGGACTGAGGCGGCGGCGGTTGGGAAGTGGGGCCTGGAGCGCTGAGCCGGGCAATGGGTCCCCTGCTGTCCCCGCTTTGTGGAGGGCCTGGGCGGCGGGTGGGCCTATGACGCACGCAATGCCAGCAACGACCGAGGGGAGGGGATTCGGTCGCCGCTCCAGATCTGGCTCCAAGGGACGGATCCCAGCAGCCGCGCCAAATTGCGCGCTCCCCCGCCGCCGCCCCCCCCGCCGCCGCCTTCCTTGCGCGCATTAAGGACTTCGTGAGAAACGGATCTCTCTCTCTCTCGTTCTCCTCCCGTGTTCCGAATAAAGGGTAGGGCGGGGAAAGCGGGCCAGGGAAAGGCGCACCGCGAAGCTTGGGAGGAAATCGGCGGCGGCTCCTCTCGCCCCATCAGGGAGGCAGGAGAGGCGGAAAGCAGCGCGGAGCTCGCTCTTCTTTCTTGTCCAGGTGAAACTTTGGACCGCCAAAATGAAGCCACCTTCTGGGCCAAAATTAAATCCTCCTCGCGGTACATGGTTCCGGTCCTAACTGGCACGCCAGTAAACGAGCCGGGATCCTGTGTGTCTCCATATGATTCACCCCGCGTGTTGTCCTGCCAGCCGCCCACACTTGGTCTTGGTGCAGTTAGGGACTCCGACTCTCTCAGTCAGGGTCCTCAAGGGAAGGTGGTGTGAGACGCCACGCCATTATCCGTAACCGAAATAGCCGCTTGCAGAGGACAATAGTGTCCCTTCAGGCTTCAGCACGGGTGTGTGTGTGTGTGTGTGTGTGTGTGTGTGAGGAAAGGAAAGGAAACACGGAGTGAGCTGGCTTTGCGGCTTCATTGTGCAAGCCTCGATACACTCAGGGCTGCTCGGCTGCAAGATCTTCGTCCCTTGTCTTAGGCAGCCAGATTGGTGGTTTTTTGTTTTTTTAAATCGTGTAGTAAATTAGTCAGGCTGTAAGAAGAAGAAGGCCTTAGCTTTGTTTAAGCGGGGCAGCTAGCAAAAAAGACAACAACAGCCTCTCGCCTTGGCGACGATGAATGGCGATTTCAAACAGTCTCTGATTCTTGAGGAAGGAAACAAAAAGGTTTCAAGGATGCGTGTTTCATGAAATGCAAGAGGACGCTTGTCAAGGTCAGTTTTAGCTTGGATGACCATTAAGAGTAAGTAGGGCTGAAGTTTCTAGTGGTTTTCTCCCCACCCACCCACCATACCTGTCAAGTTTCGGGAAATTTCTGTCAAATAAAGGAAATTTCCCAGGCAAACCAGGAAACTGGACAGCTATGCTTATTCTGTGCTGGCCTCCAGTCTAAGTGCAGTCAAACTAATACAGGATGATGACGGGAAAGAGTGTAAAATACGGGGGTTTGACAGAAATTTCCCGAAACTTGACACCCTTTTTTTAGTTCTTGGGGTGGCTAATGTTAATGTGTATGGGGTTTTGTTTTGTTTTGTTAAGGGAAATCTATGGCGAAGATTGTCTCCAGCATACAGTACTTCCTTGTGTCAAGTGACGGCATTATAATCTACTGAGAATATTCATGGCAAGTGGCAGTCTTTCCAGGCCTTGCTATTTTGGTCTTCAAGGTCTTATTAGACACAGTGCTGGGTTAAGGGAATGCAGGCAGACCTGTTATGCTTTAGATGCATGTCTTTTTTGACATGAGTTGTCATTTAAGGGCCAAAGGAAAGGCTGTGGCAAGTTACTAAGTAAATGGTAGTTTTTGTTGTCATTGTGTAGGTTTTCTGGGAGGAAACTGGTTCTTTAAAAGGATGACATCTTTGTTATGCTAGGTTTTGCAGGAAATGTGTATTAGAAACATAACTGTAGTCTTAAAGGTTTACATGACATTTCATTGCACAGGCAATTTCTTTTGAGTACTTGACTGACAGTGTACTTGGTTGAAGTATTAACTTTGAAAACCATGGTAGAATTCTGCTTTCATTGCATATGAAAATGGTTGACTGAATAATTGATTGTTTTTAAGGAACACCCAGATAAAACAAATCTATTTTCTGCTGTCTGTGCTTTTTTGGATTCCTGTCATAGTGAATGCTTATATTATATTTCCTCTCATTTCATAGGATACATATCATCTTATTTCTTTAAAAATAGTCAACATAATGCTTTCTCTAAGGGCAAGAATATAATATTTTAGATTATGTTTGGTTCTGTATAAAGTAATGGCACATAAGAAAGTGGGGAAGGGTTGTCAGACACCTTATACTTCATTTTCACAAAATGAAGTTAGTGGTGTTTTGCAGAGCTAGCAATCATCTCTCTTTCCTGCTATCATTAAAAAGGAAGTATGACATATGGTTGGATGGCTCAGTTTGTTAGATCACCTGATCGCATAGGCAGTAGCTGGGAGTACAATTCCATACTGTAGCTCCTGGAAGAAGAGCTAGCCTGTAGTGTTGTTGTCAGAGCAGTACCAGGAGGATAAATTACTTCTCGTACATTATAAACAGAAAATTTTGGAGATGTTTCTCATATGTGGGAATAAATTTTTGTGTATGATAACAATGAAGATCTACGAAGAGAACAGTAAAATGTTTTCTTTGTGCTTTTTTGAGATTCCATCTATACTTGGGTTGCTGTCTGAATAAGCTGTCCATTAATGGGTAATTAAGTGATGTCAACCTCACTTAATACTAGGTAGTTTAGAGTCTATATATCCTTATGTGTAGTGGAAGTGAGGACATAGGTTTTAAATGTTAGGTGAAGAAAGGTTGTCCAGTAACACTTTTCATTGTCTTTTAGATGCAGTTTCCTACCAGATCTTATTGTATGTATAAGAGCAGGGAGACAGTCCGTGGCAAAGGAGCAACTTCTTCCTGAGCTCTCTCCCAGGTTAATGCCAGTAAGAGCAGAATGCGTGTGTGGAGAGAGGTGCCCTTAGTTGTGTTTTCTTTCTTTGCCCCTTACTCTTTAAAATTTCCTTCCTGTTTCCACTATGGAAAAAAATTGGCATTCTGCAGCTGATATAGTTTTTGTCTGATTTGCAATGCCACACTGAGTGTTGTTTGCCTTGCATTAGGTCTGCATGGTGTAGTAGAGTTGGACTATCATTCATGAGAGTCAGGTGCAAATGACTGCTTTGCTGCGGAAAATCTGTGTGGGGAGGGATAAACCAGTCCTTGAGCATCTCCCATACCTTGAAAACTATTAAGATATCCAGAGGTTGGACATAATTCGAAGGCACATGAAACAACATAGCTGAAGAGATGTGGTGACAAAAGTTCTTTCACTGGTTGAAGGAAGATGTTGGTGTTTTAAATTCCTCTCCATGGAAGTCTGGCATCCAGTGGTAGAGATATTTTTGACAGGGAGAATGGCACTGCATGATAAAAATTAGTTTGCATTGGAAATCATTTTGCCATACTGATAGGAATTCTAGAGTTTTTAAATTAACATACAATTAATTTAATGTACTTTAAGGTGATTGAGATGATATAGCTCAGTAGTGGTGAAACTATGGCACCCATGCAGTCACCCCAGAACAGAGTTCGCCCTACCCCTCTGCCCAGCAGCCCAATAGGAGTGCTTCCTCCCCAGCTCAGAGTTCACCCCACCCCTCTGCCCAGCAGTCCAATGGAAACACTTCCTCCTTCCACCCAGCTCAGAGTTCACCCCACCCCTCTGCCCAGCAGCCCAATGGGAGTGTTTCCTTCCTCCCCTGTTTCTGTGTTGGCACTTTGCAATAAATAAGTGGGTTTTGGGTTGCAGTTGGGGCACTCGGTCTCTAAAAAGTTCACTATCACTGATATAGCTGATCTGGAAGCTATATTCCATGAGCAGTTGAAGCAGTGGGCTGTATCTGGTGTAGATATGAGAAATTTGAGAAGCAACATAGTAGACATCTTCATGTATATAAAAGCCTGTTTTGTGGAATATAGATCAAGGAAATTTTTGGCTACTCCAAAGGGTAGGTCCATAACTATTGAATACAAATGACAAAATAAATTCTAACTAAATATTAGGGGGAAAGTGCAGTAAGAGCTATTTGATGTGGAGTGCTTTACCATTAGAAGATAGTGAACCTTCATTTGTTGGAGGCTTTAAGCAGCCAGTTTGACTTCATAACCATTGGAATTCATCCAGGTTTGCAGAATGGACATGGAACTTAGTAGTTCTTATATGTGTTGTAATAGCTACACCTAGATTTTTATTTCTCTCTGTGTGTTTTACTGATGAGGTAGGCAATTTTCAAACATGAATAATTCCTTCTGACAAACTGAGTTAAGTAGGTTGCTGGAGTTGGACAAAATTCACATATTGACAGCATGTTTCAAAAAGTTTATTGGTTCAGTTTGTGTGTGTGTTTTCTACTGCATAAAATTCTTATGATGTGTTGGTTAAATGGAAATAAAGTGAGTTGGTTTGATTGTATGGTATGATATTGTAGATGCTGCATGATGGCTGTGCTGGAGTTGATGGAATTATCTCTCTGCTTAGTGGTTCAAAATATGTACACATCTGCCAGAATGAAGGAGTACTAAGCTGCAAGGAACATTGCAGCATATTTCTGGCTGTAAGGTCTGAGTCAGGGGCACTGTCTGTTGCAGTGCTTTGTTGGTGATTTTGGTGGTATTTGTTAGCAAACTCTGTTATTAAGATGGTGTTCAATCTGAGAGCCAAACTGATTTATTAAGCCTGATCTGATAGAAAGGTGTCCAAATTCAGACTCCTAAAACTAGTAAGTAAAAATAAATTTAGAAGAAACAGCTGTCACAGGCTCCTCGCTCCCTTATAATGTGCAGCAATTTATTCAAGAATCTGCCACAAAAATATGATCTTAAAGAAGGTAAAGACAGCTCCTTTGTTCTTCACAGCGAGAATGTAAGTGTAGTGCCATACTCTTAGAGGAGCCACTGCTGCAAAAGCTGTGTTTTAATTGTAGAAGATCATACTTCACATTGTGAAAGAACATGAAGCAGGACTACACTTTCTTAATGCAAACAGTTGTGAGGGTTTTTAGAGGAATAAGCTGGGTAAGGTTGGCTTTGTAGAACTGTGAGGCTCCCCCCCAAAACAACAACAACAACAACCCACATTATTAGGCTTTAATGAGATTAGAACTTGAGGTAGACAAGAAGAACAGGTAGTAAAGGATGAATTTGTCATTTTAATGTTTTTAATGTTAGAAAATATGTTTTTAAGTAGGGTGTCTAGGGCATTTGCTGCAACAAGCTGAATGTTTGCTAATATGCATAGATGACTTTGCTTATATCAGATACTGTAATTCCTCTTCTAAATTTGACTCAAAGACCAGTAATGCAAAATCATTCTGTGTAGTAGAGGAACAGCTTGAGCAATTAGCACAGTTAGTAATCAGAGTCTGGGTCTTATCACTGAGTAAGTCTCTACTACGTCAACCTAGCATGCCAATCCTTTTGCAGATCTTGAAGATTTCTTAGCAGTTTTTTATCTGAACTGTCTGGACACAACTCCAAACAGTCCCATTTAGCTATCTGCTGCTTTGGGGCATTAAAATAGGTCTGGATCAGTGTCCAAAGCAATGTACTGGATAGCCTCATCACTTTTGGTTATATTAAAGTTAGGTAATCTTTTTAGTTCAGGTGTTATCAATTTACAGCCTGCAGACCAAATCTAGGCTGTGGTGCCATTTCATGTGGCCCCGCATCGCCGCCGCCACGGGAAGCAGAAGTGGACATGTTTATGACAGCTGTAAATGCGCCCACGGCTGTCATAAGCTCATTTGCAACAGCTGCATTTTATGATAGTGTTTACGGCAGGGGGAACCACCAGTCTGGCTCAGCTGTCTAAGGGTGTGTGGTCTGGCCCACCATGTAAAAAGGTTGAGAACCTCTGCTTTAGTTGCATCACACAGTTTAAAAAGTATTTGTGATCACTCTAGCCTTTTGGGACCCATTAGCGAATTACCGTGGTGCTGAAGTGAGTGATCAGTACCTAGCTAGATGTGTTTAATAATTAAACGTGGTGTGCAGGTTATTGCTCACCATCTGATTTAGGATATGGCAAGTTTGCCTGAGCTTTTAGGAGTTTTATCAAATTTGGGGAAGGAATCGGTTTACCTTGTATAATTTAAGCCAGTAAAGACTCACCTAGCCTATTCAAACTGTCTCTTTTGTTGTTCAGTTGCACAGTTGATTCCGACCCTATGGACCATTGCATGACAGGCACCCCTATCCTCCACCACCCTCTCTTTTACATTAGTACAAAATGTGCTATCTTTTTCTGCACCATAAACATGGGCAGGATATATGTGCTTCAAGTGTATTAAGTTGCAGTGCCCAACTTAAAACACTACTTGGCCCTTTCTTAAGAAGAACAAGTAGGCGTATGTATTGGGTGTGCTGGTAGAGATGCTTGGAGCTGCTTTTATCACTAGGACACACCTGTTTGCTTCTCTTGTCTCTGATCTGGGGAATCTCTAGATAGGGATTTTAGATCTTTGAAGAAAAAGTGGGGTGAGATAGGCCTTAAAGCAGCATTGCTGGAGTCTGCATGCTCCCTAGAGAGGTTTGGCCATAGTGATAATCACTGTTCTTTTCCATTTTGTGAACCATTAAGTAAGAGCAAATAAATAAGATGCTGAACTTGATGACTGGAAGGTTGGCAGTCAAAAGTTTGAGATCTGAGTGCTGCACAATGGAGTGAGCTCCTGTCTTTGTCCCAGCTCCTGCCAACCTAGCATTTCGAAAGCAAGAAATTGCAAGTAGATAAATAGGTACCACTTTGGAATTGAAGGTTACAGCATTCTGTGCACTCCAATGTTTTGTCATGCTTGCCACATGATCATGGAAACGTCTGCAGATACAGACAGTGCTGGCTCTTTGGCTGTAAATTGAGATGAGTACTGCTCCCTTGAGTTGGATACGACTGGCTTTCGAGGAAGGGTGACCTTACTTTACCTAAGTAAGAGTAAGAGTTTGGCTGCATTTCTGTGCTGGGATTTTTGACTGCCAGGTGTGTATGCTTCCAGTCTAGCTACATGTGACTGAGCTGTCTTTAGTTGTTAAAGAAGATGAAAATGCTAATTACAAATGAACAAATTGCTTTTTTCTGATATTACAGCTTAACAGATTTTTGCAGAAATGCTTGGAAATAGCAATATTTGGTAAACAGACAAATTTGATCTATAAGTGGGTTTCTGGTGCAGATTGTCTGTTTTATGTAGTAGTTGGGGTTAGACTAACTGATTCTTAAGTGGCCTGTTTCTGTGCTTCTAAGACAGTAATCATTGGGAAATGGGGAAAGATCACTCATCAACCTCAATGATTGAGTAATTATGCACACCAGTTGGAGATCAGTTGGGTGTCATCTATGTACTCAAAAGGCCTTTTATATTTTGAAGCATACCTTAAGGGTGAATTAAAGGTGAAGAACTTCTCTTTTGAATTCTTTGTTCCTGTGATGAGTGGTTACTTCCTACTTGCAGGCTTTAATTTGAAAGAAATGAAGAGAAATGACATATCTATGTTCACTTCTACCTGCCTCCTTGGCAAAAGTGTCATGATACACTTCCATGCCATCAAATCAATTCTGATTTGTGATTCTTTCCAGGGTTTTCTAAATAAAGAGGCACCCCAGGCTTTGCACCTTGCTATGATTACATAGGCTGGCTCTTCTCTCAGGAGATTCAGTGGGGAATCAACACATCCTCTCCCCCTCCCCTCCAAAGCCAGATGCTAAACCACTGAGCCATCCAGCCTGTCTCATTTAGATACAAAAACATTTTTTCTTTTAAAAAAAGTAGTTTATTTTTCTTTAGGTTGAAGAATAAAACTTTTTTTCACTTAAAGTATAACAAAATAGGTACCAGGTGAACCCCTTTGTTGAATTTCCACTGCAGATTGCTGTAACCCAGACCCCTCTTTTGGGTAGGCATGTGCTTTCTCCCCCCTCCCTCCTTTGGATTCAAAATCCCAGAATTTTCCAGTCTTGGTTCCACATGCTAGACATATATCAAAATTGTTGTCACCTGGTGGAATGCCGGGCTGGAAAGAATTCCAAGTAAACACTAGAAGTAGTTTACTTTTCCAATAAGAAACTAGGCCTCAGCTTGGGCTGTCCTGGGCTGTGAAGTTTTCCAGCTCAGCCTTTGTCCTGGTGAGCACAATTTAGGTGTCTTATCTGGTAGATGAAACTCCCAAAATGGGGACTTTTGTGATTTGACCTCCAAAACAAAATTTCAACCCTAGTTTTAGGGCATTTGATTTGCCCCTATGTCCTTGGTTGTGATGAGGAACTGAAGGATAAAATTTGCATGAAGCGTTTCATGGGTCCATGGAGTCGAAGTACTTCCCTCAATCTATCTTGTAAAGCAGGGATTCTCAATGTTTTTCAGATGTGGGCCAGGCCACGCCCCCTCAGACAGCTGAGTGGACCGGACTACTGCTGTAAAAGCATCCGTGACTGTAGTAAATGCATTTACAATGGCTGCAGACTCATTCACAGCTGTCGTAAATGCATTTACATGGCCATAAATGGGTCCGTGGCTGATTCTGGTGGCTGTGGGGGGCGGTGCGGGGCGGTGGGAGTGAGGTCAGGGGCTGGATTATTTGGTGCTGCAGGCCAGAGGTTGCAAACTCCTGTTGTAAAGCAACTGAAGTGCATAATTTGGTCCTCAATTGCCAGTTATTGAACAGTGCCTTTTTTGAATAGATTACATCAACCAGAGGGATGAGTCTTTATGAGTGCCTGCCTACTTCTAGCTACTTTTTGTAAAAATATATTTCATATTGGAGACAATGCTTTAAACATCTTTATCTCTTTACCCTAATACATTAGAGATCTTTTCAAAGATTAGCATACATGCTAAGGTAGTTGTGGCATTTTGAATGGATTCCCAGCTGATTTACTGAATGGTCTTTTTGCCATATTATTTTCAACTTGCCAAATCTTACATTAACATGTCAAATTATCAATGGCTGTTGATTTCCCTTTCACTGATGTAGGATTTAGCAGCATCACTTTCAGGCCAGAGAGCTGGTAGTCAAAGTTATTTGAAATGGGGGATCCTTTTGGGGACCACCTACACTTGGTTTTGCACCCTTTATTACTAAACTGTATTATTACTATACTACCTGATGTAGAAAACTGGAACATTTCCTGATTTGTAGCAGTTTAATGATCAGCTTCAAATGCATTATATACTTGGAGCATTCCCTTTGAAGGAATGTCCACAGTTAAATATGCTATTACATATCACAGGTTCGTGTTTGGCTGGGAGTTTCTTCCAGGATTCTCTGTGTAACAGCAGCAAGATCTCCGTTCCTGAGCTAGTGAAGTGAAATTTGTTGGTAGTACAGTACTGTACTTTAGTTCCCTCAGCTTTTAGTATGGGGTATTTCAGTATCTGTTCTGAAGGCCATCTTACAAGTAGTCACTCAAAATTTCATGTCTTCCATGACAATGATGAATCGGTCCTAAATATCTGACAATTCATGTTTGCAGCTTGGTTGGTATTGAGTCCTGATGATCAGTGTTTTTGACCAGGAATTCAGTTGTACAGTTAAAGCTGGTGAATCAGTTTTAAAACTGATGTGTCAGTTGTTCCAATTCTTGACACTGCTATGGTGACTCATGCCTTAGTGGCATCTTACCTGGTGTACTGTAACATGGTCTGTATACGGCTGACTTTAAAGAGTATTTAGTGACTTTGTCTGGTACAAAACACTGCAGCCAGACTCTTCAGCGGGTTGATTTGTAGGGAACAAACAACTCTTCCTATGGCAGCATCATTGACTACTGGTCTGTTTCTGGGTATATTTCAAAATACTGGTTATGATCTATAAAACCCTGTAGTATGACTTGTGCCCAGGTTATATCAAAAATTGTATTTCCCATAGAAATAGGGACCTGAGAGACTTAATGGCTTTTCCTGGGATCTGTAAATTTTGCAGGAAAGGCTAGGTTTGCTCTTTTCCTGCTGTCCATCTGCTGACAGACAAAGACTTTTACATTCAGGGAGGTCTTTGGCTGTTTATTTCTGTACATCATAAGACTCACTGATGTACAGTAAAACCTCGCGTAAAGAGCACTGCGCTTAAGACTAACTCTTAAAGAGCAGAACTTTCTGTGAATGGTCGCTTCGCTTAACAACTAAAACCAAGCAAAAACTCGCTTAACTTGGGGTTCGCAATCCCCCCCCCAAGTCACAATTGGTCACTTACAATGGTGTTTCGCTTAAAGAGCAATCCTGAATGCATTATGCTCTCTAAGCGAGATACCACTTGTACTAGTTTTCTTCTTTTCTTAAAATCAAACTACTGTTAGTATTTTCATCAAGATACTTAGTTTTTAGTTTATAATTACTATTCTAATAACAAAATCTATTTTAATGTTAATAGCTTTATTGTATTTTAAATTTTTGTTTTGTAACTGTATTGTGTGCTGCCTTAGATTCAATTTGAGAAGAAAGGCAACAGCTAGATAAAAATAATGAAGAACTATATATTAAATGTAATTTTCATCAAATAGGTTTTTTCATTAAAATTATAAGGTTACAGTAGATCCACCATATCCATGGAAAATTTGTTTCAAAGACTACTGTGCATAATTGAAACTGGGGAAAGTAGCAAACCCTATGTACTGTGTTGTATATAGTGACATCTAGTGGCCAGGTTTTGTAATTACATATTGGAAATACTTTAAAAAAACACCTCTGACTTCTGAAATAGGCATGCATAGGACTGCATGTTAAGTGGCAGTACAGAGGCTTTCTTTGTGTTTCAGTTACTTAATACTGAATCTATACTAAAACCTATATTTTGTTTTTCAAGTTGAAATTATTGTTCAATTAACAGTGAGAATTATGGTCCACTAGTGGTACTTGATTACCACTAGTATTTTTCATTATTTTAAGAAGTAACTAAGGTGAACTAATAATTTAAACTAGGTTCTTCTAAGGTGTCTGCTTTGTGGGTTTACTATTCTGAGTTCAGTCTTTTTTCTTTGTAAGTAAGAAAGAAGGTAAAAGAAATGGTGAGAGAGAGGAAAGAGGTAAGTCACATGGAAAAGAATTTCATGTGGCCCTTACCCCTCCAAGGGCATTCAAGAAAGAAAATGGCCACCTCTTTGAAGCTGTTGGGACAAAATGGCCACCCCATTCTGCAGGCAGGGCAAAATGGCTGTCCAGCCCTCAAAGCTGATTGAGAGAGAGTGACCCGGCCCCTGGCTTGAAATGGTTGGGGACACCTGCCCTTGTGTGATCAGATTATTTATTTATGTCCCAGCCTTTTGATGTGAGCACCACTCAGGGTGGCTTACCATATATACATAAGGACTATTATATAAGCAGATACTCTTTGGGATGTGATAGATAGCAAATAGATTGGATTTCTGTCTTTAAAATCAGTTGCTTAGTAACCAAGATCATACATGTATCTAAGCCATATGCATATTTTAATGAGGTTACGCGCAACTTGAATGTAGTTAAGTGCATGTGGGTGGCACTTTTGGTCATAATGGTTTTATAGATTTTTAGTTGGTGGTGATGTCTTTAGTTCAATTGAACAGAATTGGTTTTAAGATGTTTAAATATTTAAGGTAGTTCTAATTCTTCTGTTACCAAGCAGCTCTAAATTGTAGGACTTTGAAGGACAGAACTTTTGAGTAATTTCTAAAGATCAGTTAAAAGTATCTGAGCCAGTCTGGTGAGTTACAGTATGCATTAAAGTTGAATCTCATTCATCTGCCAGGACCTCCATATAGCTGCACTATTGCACTAGTTAAAGGGAAGCATAGTGTAAAAGCAGTTTGATACATAAATGATTACAGGTATGATGTCAGAGGATGGAAGCCCAATTCCCAACTAGGCTGTGAGTTCACTTCAATACAGCTCAGCTGAAAGTCTCATTTAGTCATTTTTAAAACTGAATTTTAAAATTCAGTACTGCAGTGGCTCAAGTCGCTAAGACGCTGACTGGGAAGCGGAAGGTCAGCAGTTCGATTCCCGAGTACTGCAGGATGGAAATGAGCTCCCGTCTTCATCCCAGCTCCTGCCAACCTAGCAGTTCGAAAGCAAGAAATTGCAAGTAGATAAATAGGGACCACTTCGGTGGGAAGGTAACAGCGTTCCATGTGTCTAGTCATGCCTGCCACATGACCACGGAAACATCTGCAGAAGCAGACAGCGCTGGCTCTTCGGCTTAGAAACAGATGAGCACTGCACCCTAGAGTCGGATACAACTGGCTTTCGAGCAAGGGAAACCTTTACCTTTACTTTAAAACTGAATTAAATGCTGTTGGAAGTGAGAGCATGTTGCTGTACAGGTAGACCTGCTAACCTCTCTTGTCATAGAAGTGCCTTTATCGTCTTCTGTCAACCGTCACTTCTTCCTCCCAATAAAAGGGTTTTGCCACCATGTCTTCCCTGGCTTGCCTTTCTGTCTCTTCTAACAGTATCTTCCTTTGCACTCTAGCCCCTGCCCATGGGTTGCGTATGAAGGTGTAAGTCCACCTTGGAGGTAAGGTTTCCACTTTCTTCACTGGGTGCTATTCTCTGTCTTCTTTCCTTTTATCTTCTCACTCTTTTTCTTCCAATCCCATTTGTTCTTTTAACTCTCTTCCTGCTATTTTACCACTTCTTTGCTAATCTCATTCCCTCCCAGTTCTTCCTACTTTATCATAAAACTTCCCACTCTTTCAGAATCAGCTCTCCAGCTGATCGGGGAATGCAATGTTCGGAACTCTGGCTTTGTATCCATTTAGAGCAACAGACCATGAAACGCTATGGGTCACATTCACACCCACGATATCCAATAAGTTCCCCCATCAAATAACAACAATTATTTGAATACAGTGGAACCTCATATAACAATCGCCTCGTATAGCAACGAAATCGCACAACAGTTAGGTTTAGGTAGGAAATGGTGTCCCACATAACAATTTTCCCTATTGGAAAAATCGTACAATAATTTTTCAATGGGAAAAACCACTTAGCAAAAAAATCGTTGGACGATGCATCCCATAGTGAAAATTGCTATGTGATGCATGTATCGTATAGCAATTGTTTCATACAACAACGAGCCCGATGGAACGGATTAAAATCGTTGTATGAGGTACCACTGTATTTGAATATTCCTATAAGAGAAGAATGTCATTAGTAATGCAGGTTTTTTTTTAATTTAAAAAAATACCTATTTGCTGTAGCTTTTTGTAATTCTGTGAATATAAAAATATCCTTCAAAATACTGTATATCTAATCCTGGTCAAAATACTTGTATAGTAGATACACATAATTGTGTCCCTTTGTGATGGAATATTCAATTTCTAAATGTGGGAATAATATTAATACGGGGGCCTGAAACAAAATGTAGCAGTGTGGTTTGGATCTGTTCTTGGTTTCTGACATCCAGTTTTCCCACATCTGTAGTTTTTCAGATGTTTGTTTTCTACAGAATTCTTTGGGCTTCCCTATCCTCCCAATAACTGTTTCTTTTTTTTAAAATAATTTTTTATTGAATTTTTTCAAAGACATACAAAAATGAAAAGAAAACAATGACTAACAATACAAAACATAAACAAATCCATAGTATCATCTTAACAGACATTACTGAATGTTAGCACATAACAATATCTAGACTCATTGATTACTATATAACCACCGATTAGAAGCCATTATTTCGAAATCCAAAATAATAAGAACTTTCTGTGCTACCACTAATCTTTGGATAAATAATAATCACCCTGTGAATATATACAATGCCCGGAGAGTTTATTTTCTGCTCAACTCCAGAAGCTTCTTTGAGATGGTACTGGTCCTGAACTATCATTTGCCATACAAGAATGGTCCACAAATGGTTTCCATATATTCCAAAATCTATTCTCTTTTAAGTTATCTCTGTTCACTTTAATGTCCCATGTCAATTTATCATTCAGTGCTAAACTCCACATTTCTTTATACCACTCTCCAATATAACTATTTCTGAAAATTTAGAAAATATATTTTAATCATCAATTCTGTGGATGTTGACTCTGAGATAGGTTTAATTTGATTTAGCAGGTTTATGTCTAGGATAGTTTGCAGTTTAAGTCCACAACATAAATACTTAAAATAATTTTATATTGTTGTGGCATCGGAAAATACAGCTAATATGCAAATCACAAATTGGAGCTATTAAGCTTTCATTTTTTTTTTAAAATGACAACATTCTTTACTCTTGTAAAATGTTCTGAGATTTAATGCATCTAGTATTTTTATAGCATTCGTGGCAAATAGCACCAACTCTCCATTGGTTATATACCATCTATGAAATACATCTTTTTAGTTGGTAGTTGGGAAAGCAGTATTTTTATTATCTTTTAGCTCATGACAGGATATCAATGTTTGGTTTCAGCAGTCACTGCATTTTCCATTATTTATGGCTTGATAGTATATATGATTCATTTCATTTGTTGCCGTTCTTTCTGGTTTTTTACAAGCTTGCCTACCACAAATAACAGGAACAAAATTCAAATAATTTAAGGTGCTTTTCTTTCTGTTGTTCTGTGTTTGTAGAAAAAAATAAAGAGGGATCTGTGATAGTTATCCTTACACTGTTAAATCTTGACATTTTGTACAACAAATCACAGTCTCTTTTAGAAGTAGCAAATGTAGCTAGCATTTCAGTTTCAAAATAATTTTGAAAAACAATTCATACTGCAGAAGCACCTGCAAAGTAAAAACCTTGTGGTTTAATTATAATACAGTACTGATATATAGTTGGCCCTGTTTTGGTTTGTCTGATCCCTTGTTTTGGTGCCTTGATGAAGATGGCATCATTCTCTGCATAATAAAACTATATCGATAAAACAGAGGTGTGGTCTTGTATGTGCTCGAAAGGCTCCCACAGCCCTGGACAATTCCCGCCAAAATTTGGCACATACATACCTTGGGCTGGCGAGATCAGCACTGCGGGGGTCACAAGCCTCTTGTATGTGCTCGAAAGGCTCCCTTACCCCTGGACCAGTTCCTCTGAAATTCGGCACATACCTTGGGCTGGCGAGATCAGCACTGCAGGGTCACAAGCCCCATGGGGGGGCGTACACCCCCAAATTGGGAAGCAATTGATCTATACAATGTGTGTGTTTCCCAGTGATGTAATTGAGCTGATGTCATAGTCCCAGGTAGGTTGGGATTGTGACATCATCTGATTAACTCAGCTGTAGCCCTCTGAACTCAGCTGTAGTGGAGCTCACAGTAGGTGGAAGGCAAATAGGGTGCCTGGTTGGGCTGGCACAGTGGTGGCGATGGAGGCCCTTGAGAGGGCCGGGAGGGTGTGGGAGCCACGGAGGAGGCCAGCCTCCCTCCGGAAATGGCCACCCAGCCTCCGCGGCAGTGGTGGCCATGATGGGTGAAGCCGAGGAGGGAGGGAAGGTCTGAGGGCTCCTCAACGGCTGCATGCCACTCTCTCACCAGGTTGCCGGACATGTATGGGAAGGATAAGGGCAGTAAGTGACCGTCGATGGAGAAGCGGGATGGGTGAGGGAAGAGAGAGACGGAGGAAGGGAGGCAGGAGTGACCCACATACACCCCAAGAGGGAATGGCTGGCCTACGTTAAAGAAATGAAAAACCCGAGCGAAGCTGGGTAATCAGCTAGTATGGCTATATTCATACAGGCCAGGTTTACTTGTCACAATAATTTGGCTCAACGACTCCCATTTGCCTCCTGTGAATGGGAGTGCCTAACAAAACCATGGGCTTTCTCTTCACATTTTGTATTGTATCTGTAAATTAGGATCCCTGCATTACCTGGAGAGCAATAGAAAGCTTAGTTTGAATAGCCACTGATGCTTGCAGGTGATCCAAAGAACAGTGATTTGGCAGCATCTACAAGTATGCAGGATTATTAACAAGAAAAAAAAAGTGCTTTAGTGTGTTATGTGGATGCAAAAGTTGGGTCCTTGTACTGTATTTCTGAACCTTAGTAGGCTTTTTGCCTAGCTATAGGTGTTGGGCGAAGGAGCAGTAGCTAAACATGGAGACAACCTAAATATGTTAAATTATGGATTGTTTGAGGCAGTGGTACCCCTTTCGTATGGGTCTTGAAGGCGTAGTCAGAATGAGGGTTCAAAGTGAGTATCAGTAGCTTGGCTAGTAGCCAACTATTATTTCTGTCTGGCACTGACCTTTCCTCTCCTCCAAATACTTTGTACTTGACCGTAGTCTCATTTCACTTTACTTTCATGTAGGCAGAAGCAGTACAGTCCTGCGCTGGTTCTAAACTTCACTTGAGGAACTGTCATCACCCTCTCTCTGAAGAAGAGGGAGCTCTTGTCTTGCCCTGAGCTATAGATGAATAAAGGTTTTGCAGAGGAGAAATAATGAGGGGAAATTGCATTGTTTTTCTCGAGGTCAGCTGTATGACAAACAATGATCTTAGTTTACTATAAAACTTTATAACACTCTCTTGTAGGTTGAGTCTGTGGAGTTCCTCATAGCTGACATTTCCCCCTGTGGGTTTAATTTCAGTGTGGAATTAGGTAACCCTGTCAATCACATCAAAGTTCATTGGGAATAAAGATATATGTTTCATTGTTTAAATACTTCATCACTGTTTAAAGCAGGGGTTCCCAAAATTCGTGCTGCGGGCCAGTCACATGGTTGAGTGGGCTGGTCATGTGGTTTCCCGTTGTAAAATGCATCTGCGGCTGTCGTAAATGTGTCTACGACAGCCGCAAGTGCATTTACGGCAGCATTTACATATGCACGGGCTTGTTTTACTTCTGCTTCCAGTAGCATTTGTGCACGTGCGTTTTACTTACGCTTCTGGTAGCAGCAAGGGTGGTGCGGGCTGGATGATTTGGCGCTGTAGGCCAGGTCCGGCCCATGGGCCATAGTCTGGCCACCCCTGATTTAAAAGATGAGAATAAATCATTATTGCACACAAGTGGGATGAGGTGAAATGAGACCTTGCTGTTACTTTCTGTTACTTTGAGTGTATTGTGAAGGTAATGCCTATTTCTCTTCACTTGTGGGATTATTAGACACAGAAGCAGCTTTGGTTTCTGGCTGGATCTAGGATGCATGGTTTAGGAGGCAGTGAGGAGTGGTCAGATTAACTATAGGAGATGGGAGGAAACCAAATCAAAATTTGTAGACCTTTGGTTGAAAGGCTGTGTGCAACTCAATTTAGATGACATCCTGTGCAGGTAAGTTCGCAACCATTGCCATCTTTTCTGGATGCTGAAGTTCAACTGAGCAACTTTGAAGTAATACATAGTAAACAGGACTTGATGCTACCACAAATAACTTCTTACATTCTTCAAGAGGATTTCCACACTCATTTGCACTTTTTGTCATTGTGGAGTGCCTGTGTTTCTGAGAGACTTGGATTACTGTATTTGCCGGCATATAACTCACATCGGAGTATAAGACCCACCCTGTTATTATCAAAATAGGCCACTATAATACAGTCTAAGACACAATCCATTTTCCAGTGTATTTTAAGTGGAAAAAGTGGGTCTTATATGCCAGCAAATACAGTAAATTGTCTTGCTCCTTACTCATCTTTGAAAGCTTGAGGTTAGCTGACTACCGTAGGGGGAGGTTATTTACAGTTATCTAAACTTCACTTGACAAGGTATGAGCATTGTTTACATTGTGATGAAAGTTCTGGTGTTCAGTTTTCAGTTGACCAAAGAAATGGTGATGGAGAAGCCAAGTCCCCTGCTGGTTGGGCGGGAGTTTGTGAGGCAGTACTATACTCTGCTGAATCAGGCACCAGACTACCTGCATAGGTAAAGTATGCTTTATTTTGGCATATTTTTTTATTTCTTGGGAAAAGCAGATTAGTATTTACAATGATTTGAAACTGAACTGCTACCTGTGTGTCCCATACACCCTTGAATCTTATTCCTTTTCTTCCATGAGCTTCCCTCTTCCCACTACTTTTTAAAAGCAGATTATTTACTGGTACATTTTTATATATGCTTCTCCAAAAAATGAAGGGAACACCTAAACAACACAATGTAACCCCAAGTCAATCACAATTCTGTTAAATCAAACTGTCCACCCTGGTAGCAACATCGATTGACAATCAATTCCACATGCTGTTGTGTAAATGGAAGAGACAACAGGTGGATATCAGAGCAGTATATATTGTACATACACACACACATACTCTCTCTCTCTCTCTCTCACACACACACACACACACTATTTCTCTCTCTCTCTCTCTGCAAGGCAGGAGGAGTCTTTCAGCACAGGGTGAAAACCAGTGCACATGTTCTAGATTAAAAGTGCTATTTCCCTCCACAAAAATCAAAGATGTCTCTTTCTTACATGTTAAAGTTTGCCAGAAAACAAATAATTATAATTTGAACCAAAGGTTTGTACAGTCAGGTAACAAAATTTGAAGGCAGTGTGATGCAGGTGAGCTTTGATTATTACAGTGCTTTTTCGAAAAGGCGTTGCCTTTGGTGCCATACAAAAGTAATTTCCAGTCAAGTTTATTTTAAGGAATCTTCAACATCCCCAGGAACCAATGACATCTTCCCTTTTGATCCTTTCTCTCTAGGCAAGGAAAAGAGAAGATGAACAATCTGTGTTCCTTTCAGAGGCAGTCTGCTGATTTAATTTTTAGCTTAAGTTATGGGAAAGACAAAGTTATTTTGCCAAAGAGGAGGATGTTTCTATTGTAAAAGACGAGTTAAGAATTATCTATAAATATAAAGCAGAGACGTACGTTCGCATGTCCTGCATACGTCCCCCCCCCCCACGACCCACTCCCTTGAAAATTTAACTGGCCCTGCCTTGCGCATCCTGTTGGTCAAAGGGGGGTGTCTGGACAACATGGGTGGGGGCCCGGCCCCACCGGAAAGGATCATGGCGGTGGTGCTATTGCGTGCAGGCGTCACATTCAGGCGCCCGAAACATGTTGGTGCGTGCTCCAGCGTGCGCATGTCGCACCAGTGCGCCCAATGCTGACGCCCACACAACCACCAGAGCTGGGAGACAACGGACACCCAACGTAGGCACCCGCACAAACAACAACGCACGGCCAAATACCGTCGTCCGATGCACGTGCTGGCGTGCTGCCTCTTGAAGCCCGACGCTGACGCCCGCGTGAACCACGATGCAGGACTGTGCGGGCTGGTGTGCGTGCACGTGTTAACGTGCACGCACCACCACAATGTGGCCGCCGCTGATTGCCCGCCGCTGGACCACGAGCAATGAACCACCACCGGCCAGACAGAGCATGCGGGGCGGTGGCCTCCACCAACCCCCCCAAACCGCCCTGGGCGAAGCTGGGTACAAAGGCTAGTATAAAATAAACCAACTAGTGGATTTCTTATTTTTAAAGGGGGATGTGTGCATCTAATTTCTGGTTATAGCAACAAGGTAATATTTTTCATGTGAGATCCTCCATTAAAGGCATATTCGTGTCCTGTTGTTCCTTTAGCACAGACAATTGAAAAGTTATGCTTTTGCCAATGAACAGCTGCAGAAATTAGATCAATAAAAACAATGGTGTAGTTTATATTTTCATTGCAATAAACTTAATATAATGGATTTTGTACATATGTGAAATTTCCCTCTCTCCCCCTCCCCTTAGGTTTTATGGAAAAAATTCTTCTTATGTTCATGGTGGCTTGGATTCAAATGGAAAACCAGCAGATGCCGTCCATGGCCAGTCTGTAAGCATTTATGTAATCATTTTGCAGTAGAGCATAATATAAACATCCTGAAAAATATTTAATAGTACTGAGATGGGAAAAGGATAACTGACATTAGATTTTAGTGTTGTCCAACCAGAGGACTGTAACTACCTTAGTTGTTAAATACCACGTACCTGTATCAGCATTGATATTGTCTTTGGGTATTCTTTATCTTTTACATCTTGTTTACTTTTGGGTGGATGGGCTCTGACTTGAAAGAGATATGCGCCTGTGTGGTGTGGCTGTTGTATTTCTTGATAGGACAAGGATAGTTAAGATTTTCTGTTAAGTAAAGAAAGTAGTCATGAACTAGAAAACTTTGTTTTCTTATATAACTAAAATCAAGGTGTTGCGCTGTATGTTACCAACATACAGCGCGAGACCTGCACCCCCAGCCCTGACAACACCGGCCCCGTCTACCTCAGACCTCAGGTGTGTCCGGCGCGGGGTCCCGGCAGACCATTTCGGGGTCTTTCACCCCGAAAACCGAACGTGAAGGGACCCTCCCCGGCAGCATGAAATGGCCGGGGAGGCGGTAATACACATGTGCCAAAAATACGCGCATATGCAAAAGCTTCTGTGCCTGTGCGGATTCTGGCGCATGTGAATTACCGCCTCCCGGGGTGGGAGGATCCACTTGTTGGCCATCATTTCAGCCGCCTCCCTCCCGGAGAGGGCAGGGCGAGCCTTCTGGTTCGCCTTCTCTAGGAGGCCTGGGGCACCTGCAGTGCTCCGTTCCGCCCATGCCTGCCGGAGAAACCGGGAAGGGGGAGGTCACTGGGGCCCGGTCTCTCCTCCGTCTGAGTTTGGTCCCCCCCCCCCCGGGCGACCACCCAGCAGCGTCCATGCTGAGCCAGACATCTGGCAGCCTCCCCGCCAAACTGGACACGCCTTGCACCGGTGGTGGGGAAAGTGCCGGTGGCCTGGGCGGTGGCCGGAGCACCAAAGGGTGAGAAGGCGTCTGGCCGAGGAGGCGCGTGAGGAGGCAGCGGCAACAGCACAGCGGGACTGCTGTGGAATCAGCACCCTGGCCCTCAAGGCTGGACCGGGGTGCCTCCATGCCAGCACAGGTGGCAGATGGTGGGACACACAAGCCCGTCCCTGGCCAGGTACACAGCATGTGTGAGTGTGTGAGTGAGTGAGATAGAGTGTCTTTGGGTGATGGGGGAGAGAATGGATGCAGGGTAGGGTGTGTGTGTGTGAGAGAGAGAGAATGAGAGAGACTGTGTGACAGACAGTGAGTGAGAGTTGATCTAATGAAAGCCACTGGCATGTGCATGTATGCGTGTGTGTGTCGAGAGAGATAGCCTGACTGACTGTGTGTGCCAGCGTGAGTGAGCGAGTAGAGTCGCTGGTGTGTGTATGTGTGCATGTATGCGAGAAAGAGTGTGTGTGTGTGTGTGTGTGTGTGTGTGTGTGTGTGTGACAGACAGTGAGTGAGAGAGTTGATCCAATGTAAGCCACTGATGTGTGTGTGTGTGTGTGTGTGTGTGAGAGAGAGAGAGAGTGTGTGTGTGTGTCAGAGAAATAGTGAGAGTGTGGGTGTGACAGAGAGAGAGTGGGTGAGAGTGGATGCAGGGTAGGTCGTGGTTGTGCGTGTGTGCTAAACAAATACACCCTGGGGAGCACTTAGGCACGGAACAGTTAAGTACCTGTCCTATAAGACGACCCCGGACTTTGGCACAGATTTTTCGGGGTTAAAAAGTAGTCTTATACGCCAGAAAATACAGTTAGCTGACAAATGATAATTGGCCAAAGGTCACACAACAGGTTTTCATGGTTTTGTGAGGACCTACTATCTGAGTTGTAGTCCATCACCACTTTCCCACACCTGAATCCATGCCTGGCACAGCAGCTTTTTTTAAATAGAAGAACAGAATAGAATTCACTTCCAGATTTGAGGGGGGGGGGAACTTTGCCACTGAAAACATATTGGAGGGCAAAAATGGCCCCAAGTAGTCAGCCATGCCTCTAAACTCGTTAAGAGTTTGTGATTGATTGTATTTTTAGTAAAATATTGTGGGTGAGGATGTCCTGGACTAACAGCCTGAAGTTTTGTGCTATGCTCACCCCTGTGCTTGACAACCTGGGCCTTTGTTTATTTTAACAGTTACAATTTGGTGTGCTAATGAGGTTTTGTACTCTGTCACTTGCATGGTCCTCAACAGGCTGTGTAGTCATAGAGCATCTCCTGTAGGAAAGTATTGGTAGACTTCTTCTGAGTACAGTGAGGATCAACATAAGTCAGAATCAACTTGATGTCTCATAATTATTAGTTATTGAGTCCATTTCGCTTCTGTTTTGTTTCTTACATCCTTTTCGGATTTAATCTTTCTCAGATTATATTTTTCTATTATAACTTCTCTAGGATATCCACAAGAAAGTATTGTCACTGAACTTCAAGGATTGCCGCACAAAAATTCGCCATGTGGATGCTCATGCCACTCTTAATGATGGTGTTGTTGTACAAGTCATGGGTGAGCTTTCTAATAACACACAACCCATGAGAAGGTTTATGCAAACCTTTGTCCTTGCTCCTGAGGTAGGTTGGGAGGATTTAACTTATGTTAAGATTTTAGGATGCAGGATGCCAAAGAGAGAACTGTGATAGATTCTTCATCTGTGTACTACCCTAGTTTTCTTCTGAATCACCGACAGTTGCAAAAGCATTTGTTTCTGGATTTGTGTAATGCACAAAAGTGCCTTTACTTATTTCTCTGAATAAGTGTTCAGTGATTCATTTTGTTCCGCTCCACAACAATGGCTGGACAGATAGCAACATTTGTAAGATGAAAGTACTGCTAGCCGTAAAGTTTCACTTTTGTGTAAGGAAGCAAGAAAAAGCAGATGTTATGTTTTGTGTTCTTTGTTAGATTTTGTGATCAAACCAAAATGGTTGCCTAGGCCTTGGATCTTCTCATCTGTATAAGCCTATACATGTATGTCCCATTGTGTCAAATAAAATTCACTTGTATAGTGATTGTGTTTTGAGGATCTGCTTTTCCAACAGGGTCAAGCCATTTCATTCTTGCCTTGACTCTTGAACTTTCATGATGTATTAAGCCACAGTATATTTGTATTTTCCCAAAGTGAAGAATGGTATATTCTAGCTGTTTTCTTGAGAATGTCTAAAGCTATAGTGTCTGTGTGCTGAGTAATATATTCATAATATCTTAGGAATTAGCAGTTGCCTCCATGACAAAAGTGTTTTTGTATGACACAGTTAACAAAAAACTGTTGGACTTACAGTTTTATGACATAAACAAATGGGGATTTATATTGAAGGTTAAAACCCATTTGTTACATGAGTACTAAATACAGTGAGAATGATAAGCTGAATTTTATTCTCCCTTTGTGTCATATGTAGGGGTCCGTTGCAAATAAGTTTTATGTCCATAATGACATATTCCGCTACCAGGATGAGGTTTTTGGTGACTTAGATGCTGAACCTCCAGAGGGTAAGTCTCATGGTATTGATGTTAAAATTAGTACTGACTATTGAAAAACTTGCAACTTACAGTACCTGGATAATTGCAAGGCAGTCTCTTAACGGTGGAATATTATCAGTATAATTTTGCAATAAAACCTGAAATTTTTAAATTTTTTTATAACAAGTTAGCTAAAAATAAAAATAATTTCCTAAAATTGGAATTGCTAAGGTAGTGCCAAGTCAAGACATACTTATTTATCCAAGCTTTAAGGGATTGAACATCATGGCCTGCATGGGTTTTTAGTGCAATGGTTTTCATGCTTATGTTTGGCTGTTCTAATTTTATGATTTAAATATCTTTTGTTTTCTAATTGCTTTACACAACTTTGTAGTCTGAGATATTGCAAAATTGGGTGGGGATATAAATAATTTAGTTAAATAAATGAATTAAAAAACAGGCACTTGAACGGTTTAGCTTTTATCCTTTTAAAGATAATTGTAGCTATTTCACTAGCAAAAAAAGCAAAATGAAATTTATAAAGCACTCATATTTTATGTCCACATATAATTGTGTCACAAATAGAGATGTAAAATTTCCGGAAATTTTGAAGCTTGGGAAAAAACCTGGAGGAAAAAAGGATATTTTTGGAAAAAAGGCTACATTAGCACTTCTTTTTTCTTTTCCAGATTGAAAGTCCTTCTGTTACTTTAGAAACATAAAATTTAACTATGGAACCTAGGACTTGCTCCTCACAGAAATTAGTATAATCTGATACCATAACATATTTTTAAAGAAATGATTTATAAAATATTTGAACCCGGCCTTATCTTAAAATATTTTATTCATCATAAAATAAAGCATTCCATAATATATATTTTTCCAATTTTTCCGTTTTTTTCCTGGGCTTTCACATCTCTAGTCACATATGCTTATAGCTGTGAGCTTTTTTAAATCTAATGTCATGTTGTATCTGTTTAGTTTTGGAATTGGTAAGTTATTAAATTCTTTTTATGTCTGTATAGAAATCAGATGTTTCCATAGGTAAATAAGAATTTGATCAAAACAAATGATTAATGAAGAAAACCTTCTCTGAAAAGTTGAGATGTAATCTGTAGTTGTTTACGGACAGGAAAGTACTGTGCTAATACTGTATTTTAATGTTGATCTCTTCCTGAAAGCATTACTTGATTAGTCAATCCTCCTTTCTTGAGCTGTGGCCCTAATAGAGATTTCATAGAATCTATTCAGCAGTGTTATGCCTAAAGCCAGTGTTTGATGATGGTGTAGTGCTGGTAGGGCAGACTTTGCTTCCCTAGTCTTGTGGGGCAGGTTTTTATGGTGTTAAGCGCTATAGCGGGTAGTTCTGTTACCAGATACATGCCTAGACTCTGGTCTGAATTAATAGTTCTCCTTCGTATAGTTTGTGAATCCACACTCATGGGGTTATGCGCCTGCGCAGAACAGCCGATCGGAGGCTTGAAAAGCTATTGGTCAAAAGTTTTGGCGGTAAGACCGCCCACCGTACCGCCCACCCTGAGGCGCCCGCGCGCCATTTTACCTCAGTTCTCTTCTTTCCGCCGTAGCAGCAGGACGATCGTTGAGAGCTTCCTCAATTTTTTCGCCCTTCTGAGGGAAAGTCTTTTTGGCAAATCTTAACAATTTTTCTCGGTGATCTTGTCCTCCGGGCAGGATCGCCACCCCGGCTCTGTCTCTTCTCTTGAGTGGATTCAGTAGCCAATTTTTCGCATCGATCACCGTCTCCCCCCTCAAGGGGGTGGCGGCTGGTCGGCCCTTCGGGGTACTCGTCTCCAGAAACTTCCACTGGAAGAATTTTTTCCGCGGTTGATGGCTGCAGCGTTTAAACAGTGCACGGCTTGCCTTAAGAAGTTTCCGGCTTCCGACGGACACAGCCTGTGCCTTTTTTGTTTGGGAGAGTCGCATCAGAGCCAGTCTTGCCCGCATTGCAAAAAGTTTACGCGCCTCGCGGTGCAGAACCGAAGCAATCGCCTCAAGGCTCACCTGATGGAGCTCGCTCTGGCTCCCGCCGCGTCCGCCTCCACGGCTGCCGCTCAACCACCGCCGGCCTCTTCCTCCGTGCTTCCGATGAGGAAGAAGAAGAAGAAGGACAAGAACGGTGAGAAGAAGCGCAAGCGTGGGTCGGAGAAGAGACGGTCGCTTCCCCCCACTCCGCGCACACCCGCCTCTCCCGGGCCTTCGCCGCCGTTCTCGACTGCCCGATGTCCTTCTCCGGGATCCTCCATCTGGGGAGGACGGTCGTCTTCCGGGTCACCTGAGAAAGGACGCAGGGCTGGGGCTCCAGCTCGCCCACCTCAGGTGCTCTCCTCTCCTCCTTGGGGCAGAAATTCCTCGCCGAGGCACGCCTCCGTCTCTCCACGGCCCAGGACGCCGACGGACGAGGCGGTCGTCACCGTTCCGACGACCGTTTCGCCGACACCGACGCCGGCCACCGTTTCGGCTCCCACCGTTTCGTGGGCCACCATCCCGCCGGCCACCGGAGCTCCACCGCCAGCGGACTCGGACGCGTCTCAGATGGCCCTCGTCCGAGAGATGTTCCAGGTCATGGCGTCGTTTGCGACCAGGTTCCAGACCTCCACGCCTGCGGCCTCTGCGGCTCCGGTTCCGACCACCGCAAGCCCCGGGCATCCCGGCTCTGCCGCGGCCCCACCGACCTCCCGTGGGTCGAGTACCCGCTCCGCCGGCCCACCCAACCCGTCATGGTGTGGTCCGGACGTTGTTGCGGTGGACGCCCATCCCGCCGGCCCGCCCAGGCCGTACTGGCGCGGTCCGGACGTGGACGAAAGACTGCCTCCCTCGTCCTCCGATGAGTCCAGCTCGTCGTCGTTGGAGGACGAGGGAGACGTCGACGCCGAGCGCACGCCGGAACAGGCCATCGGCTCAGTGGACCCACCGCGTGGTGAGGACCAGCGCTCACTGACCGCCATGCTCACGAGGCTCGGCACCGCCCTCAACCTGAAGGTCGACCAACCGCCGTTGGAGGGTGAGGATCAGATGACCGCGAAGCTCGACAGGCGTGCTGTGCGGCCGGTCCACATAACCATGCTCCCCTCCATGATGACCACGGCGAGGGCGACGTGGAAGAAACCTTTGGCGGCACACTCCGTTTCGTCCAGGCTCGACAGCATGTACCGGGTCCTGGACGAGAACGTCGAGTTCTTGCAGGCGCACCCCCTGCCGAATTCCCTGGTGGTCAAGGCCTTCCAGCATAGGACGGCCACCAGCGGATTCCCGGTCCCGTCGACGCCGGAGGGAAAGAAACTGGACGCGGTGGGGCGTAAGTTTTACGCCACCGGCTCCCTATTCTTTCGGGCCGCAAACTATTCGGCCGCCATGGGCCTGTACCAATCTCACCTCTGGGAGCAGGTGAAGGTTGAGACGGCTAAACTGCCCACCGATGCCCAGAAGAGGATTGACGCGCTGGCCACCGAGGGGGACTTCGTCGCCGAGCAGCTGATGCGCACTGCCCGGCATATCAACGATTATGCGGCAAAAGACATGGCCTCCGCAATCTACCTCCGTCGCCATGCTTGGCTCAGGGACACCTCCCTCGATGACGCTATGAAAAAGCTCATCGAGGAGTTTCCCTTCGACGGGCAGGGCCTATTCGGTCAGGACACCGATAAGGTCCTGAATGAGATGCGCCAGACCAGTTCCACGGCGAAGTTCCTGGGGCTCACCACGCCGGCAACTTCCACCAGGCCGAGGTTCCAGCCCTTCACACGGCGGTTCCAGGGCAACCCACAGCAGCAGGGACCGACGGAGCAGCCTAGATCCAGCTCCTATAAACAGCGGCGACAACACAAACCCCGCTACCGGCCCTACGGACAGGACAAGCGTTCGACCGCGAGGCCCAAGCCCCGCGTTTGAAGCTGCGACGGCCGAGTCTCTCTCGCTCCACATCCCGTACCTCCCCCTCCGGAACTTCCTCCAGGCATGGTCGGGCATCACGGACGACCAGTGGGTCTTAAAGATCTTGTCCTCTGGCTACGCCATCGAGTTCGTGCGGGTGCCTCGAGTAGGAAAACATCGTCTCACCACCTCGTCCCCCCATTTGGAGGAAGAAATAGAAACCCTTCTCTCCAAGGGAGCCATCGAGCGGGTAGCACCGTCCGACTGGGACAACGGCTTCTACTCGAGGTACTTCGTGGTCCAGAAGAAGGACGGAGGCCTTCGCCCTATCCTGGACCTACGCCGCCTGAACAAATGCATCCACACCAGGAAGTTCCGGATGGTGACCCTACAGACCGTCCTCCCCCTCATCAACAAAGGGGACTGGTTCACAGTCATAGACCTCAAGGATGCCTACTTCCACGTTTCCATCCTCGAGGAACACAGATGGTTTCTCCGCTTCCGTATCGACCATTCCGTGTACCAGTACCGATGCCTACCGTTCGGTCTGGCCACGGCACCGCGGGTCTTCACCAAATGCATGGCTCCGGTGGCTGCATTCCTCCGCCAACGGGGCATCAGGGTCTTCCCGTACATCGACGATTGGTTGATCGTCTCCCCCACCAAATCGTCGGCCGTTCGGGACACACAATACACGGTTCACCTCATGGAGAGTCTCGGCCTCAGGATCAACTTCACCAAGTCGAAGTTGACTCCCTCCCAGCGCGTCGAGTACATTGGAGCGGTACTCGACTCGCTCACTACGAGAGCCTACGCCCCCCAGAAACGCTTACGGGACATTGCGCAGGGGGTGAGCGAACTGCGCACGAAACCGTGCATCCGGGCGAAGAAGGCTCAGAGACTTCTAGGCCTGATGGCCTCAACGACGGCAGTGATCCCCCATGCCAAGTTGAAATTCAGGTCCCTGCAATCGTGGCTCCTTCACGAGTTCGACGCACTTCGGGAGAGCCAATCCAAACGGTTGACCCCATCTCCAGAACTGAGGGACCAACTGCTGTGGTGGTCTACACCACTCAACGTGGCCACGGGGAAGAGTTTCTACCCCCCGCAACCTTCGCTGCAGATACTGACCGACGCGAGCAACCTCGGCTGGGGCGCTGCTTGCGGGACTCTCACGGTCAACGACACCTGGACACCGCACGAAACGGTGCACCACATAAATTACTTGGAGCTGCTGGCCATTTGGAAGGCCCTGCGCTCCTTCGAGACTCTGCTCACCGGCAAGGCGGTTCAAGTGGCCTCGGACAATACCACGGCGGTGGCGTACCTCAACAAGCAGGGAGGAACACGGTCCACCACCCTCTTGTACCTTGCAGTGCAGTTGTGGGAATGGTGCCTGGAGAGGCACATTTTCCCAATTGGAGTGCACATTCAGGGCACACTGAATGTCTTGGCAGACCACCTGAGCCGTCTCACCTCGACGACCCACGAATGGGAGCTGGACGACGGAGTGTTCCAGTCCCTGTGCGAGGTCTGGGGGACGCCGAGCATCGACCTCTTTGCATCGGAGTCCAACAAGAAACTCAGCAGGTACTGCTCCAGAGCAGGCATCGGACTGAACTCCGAGGGCGATGCCTTCATGAAACGGTGGGATCAGGACTATCTCTATGCCTTTCCTCCGTTTCCTCTGGTCCAGAAGGTACTCACCAGGATGCACCAACACAGAGCCAATGCAATTCTGGTGGCACCGGCGTGGCCGCGCCAACCCTGGTTTCCGCTACTGTTGCGCATGTCGTCACAGTATCGCACACTGCCGGAATCACCGACACTCCTCCAAATGGAGCAGGGCCAGCTGCACCATTCGGACCTGCCCAGCCTCCACCTCACCGCGTGGAGGATAACCCCAGACTGGCCAGGATCCTTGAACTAGCGCGGCGCCCTTCCACAAGGAAGTCCTACGCTCCCAAATACAGGCGTTTTTGTGCTTTCCTGGCCGCCCGGCAAACGCCCCCCACGCAGGTGGGACTGCAGGACATTTTAACCTACCTCCTCCAGCTGGCGGAGTCTGGCCTCAGCATCACCTCCATCCGAGTGCATCTCGCAGCAGTGGTAGCGCACTCTCCTGCTGGCTCGCCCGCTTCCGGGGCCTTCCGCGACCAAACGGTAAAGCGCTTCCTCAAGGGACTAAAGAACGCTTTTCCGCCGGCCCGGACACCGACGGCTCAATGGTCACTGTCCACCGTTCTTAACGCGCTCACCAGGACCCCCTTCGAGCCCATGGCTACCGCCGATGTTCGTCTCCTCACATGGAAGACAGCATTCCTGGTGGCCATCACGTCTGCACGACGAGCTGGTGAGCTGGTTGCCCTGCGAGCAGACGCACCTTTTCTCCAGTTCTTCAACGACCGCGTCGTCCTCCAAGCGGACATCACCTTCCTACCCAAGGTGGTCTCCAAGTTTCACATGGCACAAACTATCTCCTTGCCAACCTTCTTCCAGAACCCCACTAACGCCCAAGAAAGGACTTGGCACACGCTGGATGTGAAACGAGCTTTATTGTTTTACACCAGCAGGACTAGAGAGTTCAGGAAGTCACAACGCCTCTTTGTGGCTTATGGGGGAAAGTCCAAGGGTGAACCCATCTCTGCTCAAAGGTTCTCCAAATGGATCACCTCTACCATCTACCTGGCCTACGAGTCAGCTTCACTGCCACCTCCACCGCATGTCAGGGCGCATTCCACCAGGGCGGTTGCCACATCCACTGCCTTTCTGGAGGGCACACCGCTTGAGGACATATGTAAGGCTGCCACCTGGTCCAGACCTTCCACATTTGTCCAGCACTACAGGGTGGACACCAGAGCCACTGCGGACGCCAGGCTTGGCCGTGTCGTCCTCACCAGGGGGCTCCGGACTCAACGCCCCTGACGGGTCCACCTACGGGTTCTTCAGCTCATCGTGGGATCATCTCATCCGACTGCCCACCGACCAAGTAAGTGTGAGCTTGCTAATCTCCCATGAGTGTGGATTCACAAACTATACGAAGGAGAAAGTTCGGTTTCACTTACCAGTGATAACTTTCGTTCTTCGAGTATATAGTTTGTGAATACACACTACCCACCCTGCCTCCCCTCTTGAGCTGCACGGATGAGATCAGTTGGTTTATCCTGTGCTTGGCTTAAGTATGGAACTGAGGTAAAATGGCGCGCGGGCGCCTCAGGGTGGGCGGTACGGTGGGCGGTCTTACCGCCAAAACTTTTGACCAATAGCTTTTCAAGCCTCCGATCGGCTGTTCTGCGCAGGCGCATAACCCCATGAGTGTGGATTCACAAACTATATACTCGAAGAACGAAAGTTATCACTGGTAAGTGAAACCGAACTTACAGTGGAACCTCATATAATAAAAATGAAAATCGCATAACAAATAGGTTTTTTAAAAAATGGCGCCCCAAATAACATTTTTTACTATGGAAAAATCATACAGCAAATATTAAATGGGAAAAATCACTTTAGGAAAAATTCATTGTACAATTTTTTCCATAGGAAACATTGTACAACGGAAAAAATCATATAGCAAACAGACCTGTAGAATGAACTAAAATTGAGTGGCACTCATACCAGGAAAGCGGGATATAAATAAAACCTATTATTATTATTTAGGCTACTCTGTTGGGCCATGCAAAGAGGCTTTAGGTGCAGAAAACAGTTTTACTAGACTTTAAATGATCTGGTAGATATTTCGTTATAAGGAGTTTTTTTTGGTCACCCAGAAACTTTCATACAACTAATAGCACTTGGGCCACAATCCTACTGTAATTGTGTACCAGAAACTGGAGCCTGCATAACTGGTGTGCAGTTTCATTTTCCTTAGTTGTACAATCGGGTGTAGGGTATATTACACTTCATTGCAGACTTAGTTGCATGTCTAGCACAGCATTTCCCAAACTTATTTTATCGTGAAGACACTACATATCCTATTTTTTAACAGAACACTTTGGGTTTTGTAATAGAAAGACAGATTTGCATTTTTAAAGTTACATTAGAGAATAAACAAAAAAAAAGTTGTGACACCTTAAAGATTAACTCTATGGAACACCATAGTTTGGGAAAAGCTGTTCTAGCAGATGGCTAGAAAGTTGTAAAAACCACTTGTGTGAGTCCAGATATGTGTGCCACTGCTAAGTGTACGTCGCAATGCTTGTGATGAAATTGACTTTGTATGTGATAACATGAGAAAAATTACTTTTTATTTTATTAGAATCTGAGGAAGAGACAGAGGAACCTGAGGAAAGGCAACAGACACCTGAGGCAGTTGCTGACGATTCACCAGCCTACTATGAGCAGTCTGGCAGGTAAAGGCACGAACACAGAGCATTGTAATTATGGCAGCTCTTAATTAGTTTGCCCACTACTGTTGAAGTGAAAGAAAGAGCTACATTTTCTGGAAAATGACAACTTTCAGACTGAATACTTAATCTAATTTTTGTTTAACATTGGTCTCTCACAGTATTAGTACTGGCAAAAGGATAATGGGAATGTATTGTTAGGATGTGGTCTTCAAGCTCAGTTGATTTAGTGTGTGTATCAAAATGTTCAATACTACAGTAAGTTCAGTCTTATTCTTAGCATATTTAAAATCCCATCACTTCTATAAATCTATTAAATGGAGCGTGTTGAAATCAGTCAATCAATCAGTTTAATTTATATCCCGCCTTTCTCAGCCAAAGGCCGACTCAAGGTGGCTAACAGCATATACAAACAAAATAACAGCAAAATAATAATACAGAGATATAATAAATGTACAATAGCGAGCAATACAAGTAAGCATGGTATCAAAATAAAAAACTACATAATGAATTACATTATAAAAATACAGTAAAAAACACTATAATATAACAACAAACCCAGCGTGGAAAGACCCCATGTCCGCTGGAGAAAGTTGCAGGAGCTTCCACTCCCCCCGACAACTTGGGGGAAGGAGCTCCGTGCCTCGGCCGTGGCAGCAAAGGCGGCCACGGCAGTCCAGATTGTCCCCAGGGCTTCAACAGTTGCAAAGGCTCAGGCAAAAGCCTTAACAACAGCATCAGCTCCAGCTGAGACAAAAAGGGGGTTAGTCCCAGGAGCAGCAGCGGCGGCTGGTCGCCGGTCTAGAGCCCCACTGGTCTCGGCAGTGGCGGGGGAGCGGCTTTTGAGGATGGAGGAGAGGTCCACAGGTGTCTCTCGTTCCCTCTGGCTGGCCGCCGGTCAAACCCCGCTGGTCTTGGCGGTGGCTGGGGAGCGGCTTTTGAGGACAGAGGAGTGGTCCTCAGGTGTCGCTCGTTCCCTCCAGCCGGCCCCCGGTCGAACCCTGCTGGTCTCGGCAATGGTGGGGGAGCGGCTTTTGAGGACGGAAGAGTGGTCCTCAGTTGCCGCTCGTTCCCTCCAGCCACCCACAGGTCGAACCCTGCTGGTCTCGGCGGGGGAGCGGCTTTTGAGGATGGTGCAGTGGTCCAGGTGCCACTCGTTTCCTCCGGCCGGCCGCCGGTCGAACCCCGCTGGTCTTGGCGGTGGCTGGGGAGCGGCTTTTGAGGACGGAGGAGTGGTCCTTAGGTGTCGCTCGTTCCCTCCAGCCGGCCCCCGGTCGAACACTGCTGGTCTCGGCGATGGTGGGGGAGCGGCTTTTGTGGACGGAGGAGTGGTCCTCAGTTGCCGCTCGTTCCCTCCGGCCACCCACAGGTCGAAGCCTGCTGGTCTCGGCGGGGGAGCGGCTTTTGAGGATGGTGCAGTGGTCCAGGTGCCGCTCGTTTCCTCCGGCCGGCCGCCAGTCGAACCCCGCTGGTTAGGCTTTAGCTGTATTTGCATGTGTATGTGTGTTACAGATGGCTGCATGCTTTTGGATTGAGGAAGTTGGCATAATCTCTGCTGGCAGCAATTAGCTTTAGATGATAGCTCTTTAAATTGGTAACAAACAGTGGTAAAGTTTTTAACAAAGCATTGATGTATGCAAGTGCATAATGGAAGATTTCAATAAAATAGACGAGGTTCTGGAGTCTGTTACGAATTTCAGAATAAGTGGAACCCTGGATAATGACAAAACTTGGTTCCCCAAGTCCCGTCGTTAACCGGATTTTGTCGTTATCCAGGCAGCCCCTGGAGAATGACAAAAAAAACCGGCTTCCTATGGAGATGACCCGGATAACGCCGTTCCCATTGAAACGCTACTGGAAGGCAAAACAACAGTGAAACTCCTTCGCCAGCTGCAGTTTTTGACTTCCAGCAGCATCCATGCAGGGGGGGGGGTCAGAAACAGCCCGGATCGTCTCCTTGGAGCCTAACAGAGGCGGTGCTGCAAGCCAAAACAGCGGGGGAAACTCCTTCATCAGTTGGATGTTTTTTCCTTGCAGCACCACCTGGAGGGGTCGCAGGGTGTCAGAAACAGCGCGGATAAGGTCCCTTGAGCCTCCCAGAGGGGGCAGAGGTGGCAGAGAAGCCGAAATGGGTGAAAAAATTCCATGGTGATGGAATTTTTTCCACCCATTTTGGCTTCTCTGCCCCCTCTGGGAGGCTCAAGGGACCCTATCCGCGCTGTTTCCGACACCCTGCGACCCGTCCAGGTGGTGCTGCAAGCCAAAACAGCGGGAGAAACTCCTTCATCTGGAGGTTTTTCTTTGCAGCACTGCCCGGGAGGGTCGCATGGTGTTGGAAACAGTATGGATAGGGTCCCTTGAGTCTCCCAGAGGGGGCAGAGGCGGCGGAGAAGTCGAAATGGGTGAAAAAATTCCATGGTGCCCACCCCCACAAAAAGGACGACGTAGTCTCCTACCTGTTCATTCTGGTTGGAGATGAAAAAATCGCCTTCTTTGGGTCCCTGTGTCCGGCTCTCCACCTACCCAGGAGTGTCTGGGAGGACCTATTCTGCACTGTTCCCGCCTTCCTAGCACCTCCCTGGCTCGCCCACCAGCTGAGAAACATTGCGGCCGTCATCTTATTTGTTTATTTTTTTCAAAAACAAGATGGCGGCCGCAACTTTTCTCAGCTGTTGGGTGTGCCAAGTGGGTGCTAGGAAGGCAGAAGCAGAGCGGGATAGACCCTCCCAGACACTCATGGGTAGGCGGAGAGCCGGTCACAGGGACCTGAAGACGGCAATTTTTTCATCTCCAACCAGCATGAACAGATAGGAGACCAAACACGATGGCCCGAATAAGGAGATAACGTCGTTATCCGGGGCATGACTTTTCAGAAAATCCAGCGTCACTATCCGAATTTGTTGTGTGGATGGATCATTATCCGGGGTTCCACTGTAATAATTTTGCCATCCTGAAAATATTGTTTCCATCATCAGTAATGACTTGGAGGAACAGTTGGAGGAGCCCATTGTAGAACCTGAACAAGAAGCTGAAGCTGAGCCTGAGCAGGAGCCAGAACCTGAGGCTCCGGAAGAAAAAGCAGAGCTTGTGCTGGAAGAAACAGCTCCAGAGGAGAGTGTGGAGAAGAGTCCTTCTCCGGTTCCTGCAGATCCAGCTCCAGTAGTGCAAGAGGACTCCAGGGTAACATCGTGATTTTCCCTTGTTATACCTTTTCAAACTTACTTTTGTGTCATATCGGTGAACTCTTTTTTAAAAATTGGATGAAGCTGAAACGAACTCTCAAAACATCCAGTTAACTCTACATAGATCATGCCACTCATACTTGAATAAAGGGTGGCTGTCTGTATCTTGGGACAAAGCCACTTAGAGATATATTGATGGCATACATAAATTCCAGCTCTATGGGAGCTGCAGATGTGGAAAACCTGAGGGTTATACCCAGGTGTAATCATGATTTTTATTTTATTTATTTATTTATAGTCATATTTATATATGCCGCCCACTCAGGCAGAACCCGACTCAGGGCGGCATTACAACAAGTTTTAAAAACACATAAAAACACTTTAAAAGCCCCATATCCCACCCACTTTAAAAAACCCCATATCCCACCCACCCATCCCACCCACTATAAAAAGAAGAAGGGAGAGTTCTTAATTCTTTACGTAAGCCAGCAGGCGGGGACCGTGTTCCCATTCGGGCCCCACACCTGCCCTGCCAGCCAGGTCTTCAATCCTTTCCTGAAGGGCAGCAATTCTCTTTGAAGTCTTAGATCTGTTGGCAGGAGGTTCCAGAGAGTCGGTGCGGACACGGAGAAGGCCCTCCTTCGGGTGCTGGACAGATGTGCACCCCTAACTGATGGCACCATTAGAGAGCCCCTCCGGTCCGCTCTGGTTGGACGGGCAGACACTCTTGGGACGATGTGGTCTCTAAGGTATCCTGGCCCACTGCCATATAGGGCTTTAAAGGTCAAAACCAGCACCTTGAATTGCACCCGGAGACAAACTGGTAACCAGTGCAGCTCCCGAAGTAGCGGGATACCAGTGAAAGGTATGCTTTGGTAGAAAGGGTTGCCAGATTTGGAGGGAGCATCAGCATACCTAGGTGTGTATACCCAGAGACCACAGAGATAAATTTACTAGCCCCTTTCTTTTGTTCTTTGTGACTGTTCTGTAATTTAAAAAATCTGTTCTTTTCACACAGCCGTTCTGTAGACAAAAAGGGTTGTGATAATAATACTGCTGAAACCATTAGTCAGTTAATTGAGTTTAAAATGATCTTCACTGTACTTTTTGTATTGTCTAATACACAGTATTTACAAATGGCTCATTTTTAAGACTGAAAACCCTTTTGGTTTGGTCGCTGTTTTCATCTCAGTTCTTGAGAGAACCTTAAAAAAAAAAGCTAATTTGGTGTATATTCACAACAAATCCCTAAATGATGAAAACAGGAATTGAAAACTGTTTCCATAAATGTTCTGGAGCATTGCTAAAAATTGTGGGTGTAGAACTTTTTGAAAGGATGATGAGATGTACATTTGGAGAACACTTTGTATAATTTTGAAGACACAGCTGGAATTTCTCACAATATCTCATTTGCTTCTGCTAGATCTCATCATGGGCATCTGTAACTAGTAAGAATCTACCACCCAGTGGAGCTGTTCCAGTATCTGGCATACCACCACATGTTGTCAAATTACCTGCATCACAGGTAGGAATATTTTATCAGTTGGGTAAGGGTTATAGCTGTGGTATAGAATTTAGGTTAATTTCCGTTTGGTTGTTAGGTATGGAATTTTTTAGGTCCTATACCTGTTGGTGGTATTTTTGCCACTAGATAATCATTCCTTTTGTTTGAAGAATGTTTGATTGTTATAGGCTTACGTCCACAGTAGGGACATTTGTTGCAAGCATTTACCTAGAATTTTGCTGCTTGGGGAGGAGATTTGGCACTTACTATATTGATTGCAATGTTGATTGTTCTGGGTATTATTGCATAACTAACACAAGCTCGTCTTGTTGTCGCTGATACTGTTAATGGTTATTAATGGTGTTTTGCCATCATTCATGGCAGTGATCAAATGATTTTTAGAAATCTGTTTAGCCTTGAGCATTGTACTCATTTCCAGAGTGCCTCCAGAAGGAATCAAAGAAGGGATGACTTAAGGAATAAGGTAGGGATGAATAACATGAGGTCCTCAATATTTATTTGCTCTGCCCATTTCTGTTGGCTATACCAGATATTGTTGATGGGCATTGTGGTTCAAACGCATATGGAAGCCACATGTTCCCTCTTCTCTGGGTATGGGAAGGCATTCCTGCGTCAAAAGAGTCAGGACGGAGAATACCATTAGCCATCACTGCCAGAATCCTTGCCATCTGGTGCTGTCTTTAGGAAGCACTCTCTTATTGGATCATTGAGATCAAAATGCATCAGTATGCTATCGTTGTCATATAGGGTGATGAATAAAGAGGCACATTTTTCATCAGTGTTTCCTGTCCAAAAACATATCTCAAGTTGCAAAAGTCGAAGCAAGTGAAGTGGGGATATTTATTTTTCTGCTCTTGCCTCTAAACATATTTCCTTGCCTCTTCCTGGAGTGTTTTGGATTGTTGAGATATGTATTGCCTCATTTCTGAACATTGGACTTGTACAGAAACCAAAGCTGTTGACTCAGGGGGATACCCTTTTTTGGACCATCAAAACCCAGTAGCAGTGCATTTTTGAGTTCTGCACAACTATATATTTTCTGTATTATTTCTTTACAGCCCCGTCCTGAACCAAAGCCCGAGTCCCAGACTCCACCACAGAGACCCCAGCGGGATCAGAGGGTGAGAGAACAGCGAACGAGCATCCCACCACAAAGGGGCCCTAGACCAAGTAAGAAAGGCTTAAAATATTGTCTTGAATAGGATCTGTGGAAGAAGATACAGTTAAAAAAACCACTGTAAATAAGTGGTGAGGAAGAAAGTTAAATATTGAGAAAGCGACATGTTTCACTCCAAAAAAGTGTATGCCTTAGCATCTGGGAAGATGTGGTCAACTGAACTAGAACGTATGGCATCTCAAGTACAGCAACCAATGCTTAATATCCTCACTCCATTCTGATTTATATGCCTGAGAGTATTGCATATTATTATCTTGGCTTTTTGAATAGAAAGAGGAAAAAATTCAATTCTTGGTGTTTTATTTGAAGAGTTGTCTGTTTCATCATATTGGCCTCTTTTACAATAGAGAGCTGATGAAGGTGCTTCTAGTCTAGATGGCAAAGTAGGGTTTTCAGATGAAGAAATAAACTCTTGTGTCATATTTTCTCTTGCCTCTTTTGAAAACTTAAGTGCGTGAAGGAGAGCAGGGTGACATGGAAACAAGACGGATTGTGAGGTATCCAGACAGTCATCAGCTCTTTGTTGGGAACCTCCCTCATGATGTGGATAAGTCAGAGCTAAAGGAGTTTTTTCAAAGTAAGTGGAAAATATATTTCCTCCTGGTGGGGTATAGGGGAATGTATCCAAAAGTACATGCCTGTTTTTGCAGAACAGTCTAATGTGTGGTTAAAGAACTTGGAAATTCTCTTGCAGGTTATGGGAATGTTGTGGAGCTACGTATCAACAGTGGAGGAAAGCTCCCTAACTTTGGATTTGTGGTGTTTGATGATCCAGAGCCAGTTCAGAAGATCCTTGGGAATAGGGTACATTAAGATCAAATTAGTTATGTTTAAGTAATATATATAGGTTATGTTGGTGTAAAATCTGTATGTTAAAAAAACTTTTTAATATGGTGGGGTTGTTAAAATGTGGACAGATTTTACCACATGTAGCTTATATCTGTGTGGATGCATGTCTTGAGTGACATAATCTTGACTAGATTATAGCATTAATTTTGAGTATTTGAACAGGGATTCTCAACCTACGGCCAGTGGGCCAGATCCTGTCCACATCACCAAATCATCTGGCCCATGCCCTTGCTCCAGCTGCTGTTCCTAGAAGCGGCCGCAGGCATGTTCCCAGTGGCTGCAGGGTTTATTCTGGCGGCTGCTGATGCATTTCTGGCAGTTGCTGATGCGTTTCTGGTGGCCGCGGTGTGTGTGTGTTCCTGGCAGCTGCCGGGGGGGGGGGGGGGGGGCGGGTGGCTGCGAGATTTGTTCCTTCACCCATGCCATGCAGCTCCTCCAGGGTGGTAAGCAGGGGGAGGGGGAATTTTTTGGGGGGGGGGCTCATGGGGAGGGGATCCCCAGTCTGGCCCCTCAACTGTCTGAGGGAGCATGACCTAGCCCCCAGATTAAAAAAGGCTGAGAACCCCTGATTTAGAAGAATTATGGAATTATGTAAAATTTTCTTTTTAAGTCCTAACTTTATCCTTAGCTTATAAATATTCAGGAGAAGCTATGAAGCTGAATTCTTTTTACTGAAATATTAATAAAATAAGTGTTCTCAAGACTCTTCTAGCCATTTATCAAGCCTATGCAAGTGGTGGAAAAAGAGATTATTATTTGAACACAAAAACATTGAATTTGGGAGATTAGAATCTGTTCCTAAGTGCTCTATGAAATAACACCTTGTATTATTTTTTGTCCTTATACGTTTACTGATGAAATCCAGTGGATTCTTTTAAAGTCCTAGCTAGAAATGAAGTCAGTAATTTTATTTTAAAATGAGAGCATTTCAACATTAACGTACCATATATATTCGACTATAAGTTATCCTGAATATAAGTCGAGGTACCTAATTTGGACCTCTAAAACTAGGAAACTAGATTGACCCAATTATAAGTTGGGGATGGAAAATGCAGCTGCTGCTAGTGAGTTTCAGTAATTAAAAAACATGAAAATACGGTAAAATTAATTAATTTAGACATTTGTTTGAGTATGTTTTTGAGTGTTTATGTTGACCTGAGTATAAATCGAGTCCCATTTTTGGACCTCATTTTGGGGGCTAAAAAACCCAACTTATACTCAAGTATTTACGGTAGATTTAATTAGTACAACATTCCAAAAATACTGTACGTAATTTGTTGTAGAACAGTAGTTCTTATAATGTATACTTTAAGGGTTAATTGGACTTGCACAGTAAATAATAGAGCAATTATGTTGTACCCCAGTGGTCTAATAGGAGTTTTTGTCAAATAACATAATTAAGATGTCAGTGTCGCAAGTTTTCTTTACAAGATTGTTAAAAGTACCTTTAGCCCAGATGGCCCAGTTTTGTGGCATCTTAATGTCTAACAAATGTTGTTTGGCATGAGATTTTATGGACTGTAATTCACTTCTGCAGATTCAAACTATCTTAGCTGCTTTTGTGGAAAAAGCACTATTTACCAAAGTTTTGCCCATGAATGCTCCTGCACTTATCTCCATGGGCAACAGTGTGCAAACTGTGCTTGTCCATAGTCCAGTTTTAGCCTCCAGGTCCTGCAGTCACCAGCCCCTGGACCAAAAATCAATGCTGGTAATGGCCAGAAAATCTATTCATTTGTAAAAATGCTTATTTGTCTCCGACAAGGTAAGGGGAGTTTTCTACCTTGATTTAAATAGAATTTTGCCTCACAACAGCTTCCAAACATACTTGATCCTTTTGCAAAGAAAAATATTTTGGTATGAATAAGAAATTGAGGCAAGGTGCATCCTTGTGAAAAGAGAAGTCGGTTGACAACAACCACTCTCTAAGATCCCCCCACCCCCCAAAAAAGAGAGCCTTAATTATTTTGTCCACACTGATTTCTTAAAACCCTTCCAACACAGAAGCAAGATTTTACAAATATTTAATAATGGGATTTTCAGTTCAGAGTGTGTGACTGATAGCCTGTGCACACTTAACCTTAGAGAGAGTCTGAGGAGACATAGAACATTGTTCTGTATATGTAGTGTGGTGAGTTGTTGTTGTTTATCAGTTGATTTACCTCACTTAATCACTTCCTCTTCCAGCCAATCATGTTCAGAAGTGAAGTGCGTTTGAATGTGGAGGAGAAAAAAACACGAGCAGCCAGGGAAGGTGACCGCAGAGACAACAGACCCCGAGGGCCCGGTGGCATCCGTGGGGGGCTGGGAGGTGGAATTCGAGGCCCTCCACGTGGAGGGATGTCTCAGAAACCAGGATTTGGCACTGGAAGGGGCATTGGGCAGCGCCAGTGATCAACGCACGAAGTGACAAGACAGACCCTTCTTCCTGCAGATTTGTGAATTTCAGCCTTGGGTATCTTGGAATGTGGCGTTACCCTGTTATAGACTGCTGCGTTTGATACTATTTTGACCCATTTTGTTTGTGTTTGGTTTTGTGAATTTTTCTTCCCTAGTCCTTGTCCCAAATCCCAGCTTTGTGGAACAATATTTCAGGAAAAGTGGATTTTAAAAAGAAAAGAACTGAATTCTTGTTTGCTGCAGACATATGGACTGGGTTGTTGTTTCTTTGAGGGGGGTACCAGTGATTTTTCGTAATGGAATGTGCGGCGCTTCCCCTCCCCCCTTTACTGCAACGGGGTGTGCTTCAGTCAGTGGAATTAACCTTTTCAGCTGCATGTGTTCAGGAACCCGTAGGAAAATCCAGCACATGACAAACATTTCAAGGGCAAGGGAAGCCGTTTTTCCCTTAGAAGGTGGGATCGCAGGACCTAGCTGACCTGGGTCTGGAGATGTTGCCGCTTGAAAAATTGACGTTACCCTAATTCTCCAAGGCGCTGTAAAAGTGGAAGAAAGGGTATCATAGAATGCTTTCTTTTTGGTACATGATCACGAAAAGGAATTCTCACTACTGTTTTACCACTTAACAAGGATTGTGGGATAGGTTTTAAATGTCTAGAACTTGACTCTTTAAAACGCTCTTCCTGAACTTGTGAATTTTTTTTATTGAAATAGGGACTTTTTTCATGTTTAGTTTGTATTTGTATTAAAACAAAAACAAAATTGTTGTGCCTTCTATTTATCTCTCATTCCAGTCTTGGCAAATTGTTAAAAAATAAAAAAGTCTAGATTTGCTTTATCCAGTTTTTGAGTACGTTGAAATCTTTGAAGAGATCTGTTTGTCTTTCACCTGTCCTCATTGACTTATGTGTTTATAGAGTTGCATGATGTTTTTAATAGCCTTATAGATTTCTGTAACTCTTTATAATGCTTTTTGAGGAGGTTCAGGGGCTTGGCTATGTATCAACACCTCCATTAGCTCTGAATTGAGTGCCTTCCAATTACGTGACTACAGAAATTGAAATTATAAATCTTATGAACATGTTCACTTGGTGTCGTATGTTGCTGTGATGTTAACGATCATCATTGGCTTTAAAATGCCATTCTAATAAGGGTGAAACTATAAAGCCCTAGTTCTGCTAATATCCATGGTTCTCGGCAATTCATGGCATTAGAAGAACTATGGGACATCTGTCTTTCCTGAATGTATATAAAACAAAAAATGCAGAGCATTATTGCAGTTGTGCCTTATAGTCTCCTGCACAATGTGTTAAGAAGAATGCATGTCAAGCCCCTGGATGAACAACTGTGAAATCCAGTTTCACATTTGTTCTGGCTCTGATGGAAGTATACTAAGTTAGTGTAGGGGTGTCCAGATGGATCAGCGTTGTGGGCTGTATTGCAAAATTGCATTTAATCCATGTTTGCTTTGTGATGTGAAGATAGCAGTAAATTTCTGACATGCTGCAACAGAATTAAAATGTTCTTTTGGGTTTGCTTTTTTTTGCAGTCAATAGCGTGAACAAATGTGTCGTACTTCAAAGTGCTTAAGTAAATTAAAAACAAAACTCTTGTGAAGCTTTTAACTTTCTGTCAGCTAGGCTTCAAATTTAAATTAATGTCTTAAGAGTTATCTTTCAGTATTAGAAATATTAGTATCCTTACAGTTTGAATTAATGCAGTTTTGTTTTGAATGAGTTTATTATATATGATATAGATTAAAGCAACATGTAATTAATGAGCAGCATATCCTAGAGCAGTGGTGGTGAACCTATGGCATGCAGGCCAGAGGGGGCACTCAGAGCCCTCTCTCTGGGCAAGCACACCATCACCCAGACACAGAGTTCACTGCCCAGCAGCCCAATGGGAGTGCTTCCTCCCTCCCTCAGCACAGAGTTTGTCCCACCCCTCTGCCCAGCAACCCAATGGGAGTGCTTCCTCCCTCTCCCCAGCACAGAGTTCACCCTGCCCCTCTGCGGGCACCTCTGCTGGCACAGACGGCAGCTTGTTGAGTTAGTCCCTAAAAAGTTTGCCATCACTGTCCTAGAGGTTATAAAATGTTATTAGAATGTCAGGTATAACAGTTCAAGCTGGAATGGGCGTGGGAGTACCTCAAAAGTGGAGTGCCAAAACAACACCAAGATTTCCTTTAAAACATTGTAGATGGCAACTGATTGGAAGTGAGTGCCCTAATTGTGTGCCACATAGCAGGGGAAAGTCTAGTCCAGTGATGGCAACCTTGGCACACCAGGTGTTCTTGGACTTCAGTTTCCAGAAGCCTAAGTCTCTGAATCCATACGAATGGGTTTACTGCGCATATACACAGTAATCCCATTTGTGTGGATTCACAGAGACTTGGGCTTTTGGGAACTGAAGTCCAAAAATACCTGGAGTGCCAAGGTTCGCCATCACGGGTCTAGTCTGTTCTTGACGTTCCAAGTTGCTGAGAATTCCATCTGAGATACAGGATGGTCGCACCTTTGATCTGACCCAGCTCAGTTCTTACAATTTGTGTTCTCAATTTTAACAGCTTCTATTCGTCCAGGAAATAAATGCTTTTTGATGAGGCAGAATTCTTCCCTGATAGAGACATTTTGGTCAGTGTTGGGAATCTGTGCTTAGGAGGGTTATTTACTCTGTTCTGTGCTTAAATATTTAAACACTTGCATTTTTTGCTCTGCCTTGTCGGACAGGGTTTTTTTGTGTGTTGGTGGTTGGGGTGGTTTTGGGGGGTACACACAAAACAACCACACACACAACAACCACACAATACACACAACAACCACATGCATACACATACACAACACAACCACACACAATACACACACAAGACAACAACACACCTGCATGGAGGGGAACACACATGCTCTGTCAGGCAAGGCCCCCCTCCTTCCCGCAACCCCGCTGAAGCTGCTGGGCTGCTCGTTCTATATGTCTCAGGCTGGACCACAGTGTCACGGAAGGCAAGCAGCCCAGCTCAGAAGGCCACGCTGGGGAGGCGCAGAGTGCGAACGGCCCAGCCAGCAACAGGTAAGAGGGGTGGGGGACAGGGACTGGGGGGAATGGGCGGTGGGGCGGGTTCATGTTCCCTTTCTCCTCCCAGACCAGGGTGGGTGGTGTCCCCGGGCCTGTTTCCCCCTCTCAGTCCCTGTCCTCCGCCCCACTTGCCTGTTGCTGGCTGGGCCGTTTACTCTGCGCCTTCCCAGCGCAGCCTTGCGGGCTAGGCCGCGCACCTTCTATGCTGCGGTTTGTCCTCCATCCCAGCCAGCAACCGACGTGCACGCCCACCATGGTGGAGGCCTTCGCCGGTTGGTCAGGTGTGTCGGTTGCCGGCTGGGCCGCCTGCTTTTGGTGCCCGTCCCCCCTCCCCCGCCTGACCGGCGAAGGCCTCGGTGCTGGCGGGGACGGAGGAATCTCCCGGAGGGAAGTGGTTTGCGTGTTGGTTGGGTTTTTTTTAACGTGTGTGCCGCTTGCCCCGCCTCTGCGCTTGCGTCCTTCAGCCTGATTGGCTGAGGGGTGCCACGATATGGAGGACGCTGGGAGGCGTAGGTTTTTTTTGTTCTTGTTTGTGGGGCGGTTGCCCCACTCTCGGCTACTGGACCCTTGCGGAGATGCTTGCAGGGCCTTAAGGTGAGTGTGGCTGGCTCGGTACAGGATGGTTGGGCCGGGTGTGGCTGTGCATGCCGGACACGCATGGCCCAAGCTCCTTTTTATAGGTATAGATGGGATAGGCAGGTCTATTAAAACAGTGACCACATTTATTAGATGTTACAGAAAAGGCCATGCTGGTAAGTGTAAAACTGCTTTATTTTTGTCCTGTTGTCATAACTTGTCTCATATAGATGCCGTCTCAGGCTAAGAACAGCTCCTCCCCACAATTTTAACTCAGTACCCGGGTATGATTTTCTTGATGAACAATTGTCAGCAAATACATAGGGTGCCAAAAATGTATACACATTTTAAGAAAGAAACTATTAAAATTGTAGTAATATATACCAATAACAAATGATGATTACAAGTCACATTTGACTTGTGCAATTACAAGAGGTGCTCAAAGTGGTTACCACTGGCGCCCAAACACTTCTGATAATGATGAACTGCTGCTTGAGCAACATTGACTAAAGTGCCTACTTGTATTACTGTGCATCTCATTTCAATTCCTTCCTGACATATCACCAGTGTAGCTAGTTTTTTTACAGTACACCACATCTTTTAAGGTCCCCCATAGGTAGAGGTCAATGAGTGTTAAGTCAGAAGAACATGGGGGAAACTCAATTACACCTCTTCAAAATGGTCTTGCGCTCCTTATCAAAAACTATTTTCTTTGTCCTGCCTGTCACATCCATTCTTTTGAGCAAACGTCATACTACAGATTGCTACTGAAATTCAATTCAAGTTCAAAAAGTAAGACATAACATCTCTTAAAATGGTACACATTTTTGGCACCCTCTATTACTAATAAGGGGACTGTGGTGGCTTAATGGTTAAGATGCTGAACTTGATGACTGGAAGGTCTGCAGGTTAGCAGTTTGAGACCCGAGTACTGCATGACAGTGTGAGCTTCCAGCTCTGTCCCAGCTCCTGCTGACCTATCAATTTGAATGCAAGAAATTGCAAGTGGCTCAAGTGGCTAAGACGCTGGCTGGGAGGCGGAAGGTCAGCAGTTCGATTCCAGAGTACTGCAGGACGGGATGAGCTCCCGTCTTTGTCCCAGCTCCTGCCAACATAGCAGTTCGAAAGAAAGAAATTGCAAGTAGATAAATAGGGACCACTGGTGGGAAGGTAACAGCGTTCTGTGTGCTCCGGTGTCTAGTCATGCCTGCCACATGACTACGGAAACATTTGCAGCAGCAGACAGCACTGCCTCTTCGGCTTTGAAACAGATGAGCACTGCACCCTAGAGTCGGATACAACTGGCTTTTGAGCAAGGGAAACCTTTACCTTATATAGGTACCACTTAGGTGGGAAGGTAAACAGTGTTCTGTGCACTCTGGTGTCTAGCCATGCCTGCCACAGGTCCACGGAAATGTCTGCAGATGAAGACAGTGCTGGCTCTTGGGCTGGAAGCAGATCAGCACTGAACCCTAGAGTCGGATACTACTGGCTTTCGAACAAGGGTGACCTTTACCTTTACTATTACAGTGATACCTCATACAACATCCAAACTTGGTTCCACAAGTTTGGACTTTATACGGATTTGGACTTTGTATGAGGCACGCAAAATCCTAGCCGCGATGCCTCATACAACGTCCAAATCCTTGCTGCGATGCCTCGTACAACGTCGTTTCCATAGAGATACATTGTACTGTAACCGCACAGACTTCAGGGCAAAGTCAAGGAAACAGACGAGACTGACAGAACTTTAAGAAATCATTGTCTAAAGGCTAAAAACATTACAAAAACTTGTCAAACAACCCTGATTGTCCAAGAACCTGAAGAATGCTGCAAAAATCCCAGGAATGCTTCTAAAAATTCTGACGAAAAAAATTCAAAAAAATCCAAAATCGCGCTCAAAACCACTCCTAAACACTCTTCGCCTCATGCAAAACCCACAAGAGCAATGCACGCATGTGTCCTGCCTTTTATACTGCCCAGGCACAATGCAACCTGGGAAAACCCCAAGGCCTCATACAACGTCACACGACTTTGTATGAGGCAACTTTTTTCAAAGAATTAGGCGACGTATGAATCCGATGTTGTATGAAGCGGACTTTGTATGAGGTATTACTTACTGTACTAATAAGTAAAAAGCAATTTGGTCACCAATTTTATTTTTGAATATCTTTACTGGAATTAATGTTTTAGTATTCATACTTGTTTTAAAAGATGTGGGTTTAATATACAGTACGCATCAAATGCATTATAATTTTGTTTGTAGTCATGAGCCAGTTCAAATAATTTGAGATTGTGAACAAAAGGGTATTTTTTATTTAAAAAAACAAGTTAAACAGCAAAATTTGGGACTGAAATCTACAAGATTACTAGTTAATATAAAACTAGGTAATGCAAAGACAAATTGGCTAGATAGTTGGGTGGTTAAGATATCTGGCTACAGAATTTGATTCCTCGCAGCCTCCTGGTAGAAGAGCCAGCAGAGGTAGTGATGGGCAAGCTGCACAGACCCAGGGCGACCCCTACAGGAAAGGACTGGCACACCACTTCTGTGTGTTCTCTACCTAGAAAACCCTGGAAAGGATGGCCATGTGTTGGAATTGACTTGATGACATTCAGTTATATAATACAAAGACAGTGAACAGGTAATAATCACGTTGGCTTGAACTTTGCTAAATTAATCCAAATCATTTATTGCTGATTGTTCGTTGGCCTCAGTAGCATAAACAAAGCCTCGTGATACTTTAATATGGATACATTTAGCTTAGCTTAGGTTTTCTTTGTTTTTTTTTTACTACTGGTAACTTTTATCAGGTTGGTACATGAACCGTTGGCTTAAGTTCATTACCCACAATATATATTTTGGGGTGGGTAGAGTTGGAAGAGGTGAAATCACAGAAGTTGAAGTTTAAAGATTAGGTATTAATACAGAAACCTATGTTGCTAGTGTAATGTGTGCATTTCAAACATCTGAGATTTCTCAGATTCTTCCTGCTCTCCTTTCATGCTCTGCGGGGGCCGAGCAAACACTACTCTAGGAAATGCATTGCATAATCGCTTTCTGCTTAAGCTTTTAAAGCTTTTACATCTAATAAGCTGGGCCCAATATAGGGCATGTAATCCAGCTGTACTGTTCTGACTAGTTACTGAAAATATACTGAGGCTGCAGAAGAATTGAAAACCTAAACTTTTTTGCAGGTGAACAAAGTGCAGGGTCAGACCTACTCCAGCAAAGCTAGCTCTACCCATTTCTGATAGGATGTCTAGACTAGCACTTAACAAGCACAGTGTCTGGATTAAATTTCTGATGTGTGGACATGCTCCCCAAAGTTGGCTCATCACTTGTGGATCCTCTATTGTGAGGCTTTTGATTCTAGGTTTATGTTTTCTTTCACAGTAAAGCAAACATTGTTATTTGCCAGATCTTTTCCAAGATGCTCTGTGTGTAGTTCAACAGGTTTCCTGTGTAACAGCCTAACACAAACAGTTTAGAAATCTAGATTCATTCCCAGCTGATAGGGAATTTCATCAATGGGGTTTACACCCTGAGAGGTCATGTGCCATCTCAGTTCAGTTCATCTAGGTGTCAGTGTTGCAAAAATGTCAAACTTCTGCAACTTTTAACTATATTGCAAAAGCTGGCCTGAAACTCAACATCAAAAAAGCCAAGATCATGGCATCTGGCCCCATCACTCCCTGGCAAATCGAAGGGGAAGAAATGGACGCAGTGACAGACTTAACCCTCTTGGGATCTAAGATCACTGAAGATTGTGACTGCAGCCATGAAATAAAAAGATGCCTACTAAATGGGAGGCAAGCTATGAGAAGCCTAGGCAGCATAATAAAAAGTAGAGACATCACTATGCAAACAAAGTCCGCATAGTAAAAGCAGTGGTCTTCCCCGTAGTAATGTATGGCTGTGAGAGCTGGACCATAAGGAAGGCTGAGTGCAGAAGAATAGATCCCTTTGAACTGTGGTGCTGGAAGAGACTCGAGAGTCTCTTGGACTGCAATCCTGACTGCTCCTTGGAAGGACAAATACTGAAGCTGAAGGTCAAGTACTTTGGCCACCAAATGAGAAGAGAGGACTCACTGGAGAAGGCCCTGATGCTGGGAAAGATTGAAAGCAAAAGGAGAAGGGCAGAAGGGGATTAAATGGCATCATTGACGTAGTAGGTGTAGATCTGGGTGGACTACAGAGGATGGCAGATGACAGAGGAGCCTGGCGTGTGGTGGTCCATGGGGTTGCAAAGTGTCGGACTCGACTGTGCAACTGAACAATTATTTAACAGTCTACTAAGTTTTTCAATTTGTACCCACCACCACAGCCGCTGTCACCTAGCTGCATTTATTTTTGCCCACTAGGTGGTGTTAGAAGCAAACCCTTTGCAATACAGGGACTTTCTTTTTCTTACTCTTCATGATATGTTAGATCAGGAGTTCTCAACCTTTTAAAGCCGGGGGCCGGATCACACTCCCTCACACACTTTGGGGGCTAGAACGCCATTTTGCCTTTCACCACATGGAACTTCCTGGTGTGGAGGCGGGGGGGGGGCACATGGAATGGTGTCATGGGCTGCATCTGGCCTGCGGGCCGCAGGTTGTGTGATAATTCATTGTTCTACATTTGCTCTTCAGCTTATATTAAACCATGAGAATTGAAAGTACAGTAAATAGTAGGCACCTTTGTCTGGCATTTCTGTTTTCCTTTAAATGACCTGGCTTAATAGAACAAGAAAGCTGTCTCCTAGAATAGACAATAGTCTATGCCAGGGGTTGCCAATCTACGGTCCATGGGCCAGCCCCGGCCCACAGCACCATTTCATGTGGCCCATGGTCACTTTTGCTGCTCCTGAAAGTGGAGGTGGGTGCATTCATGTCCATGCATACGTAAATGCGCCCGCACCTGTCATAAATGCAGAAGTGGGTGCATTTACAGCTGTTGTAAATGTGCCCGCTTCCACTTCTGGGGAGCATGGTCAGCTGTCTGGGGTGTGTGGTCAGGCCCACGGCATAAAAAGTTTGGGAACCCCTGGTCTAGGCTGCAGTTTCAAAATTGCCTTTACAGTGGAACCTTGGTTAACAAATGGCTTGGTTAACACACAAATTGCATAACAAAAGGAAATCCATAGAAAATAGTGGCTTGGTTTGCAGAATTTTTTAGGAACAGATTAATTGGTTTTCAATGCATTTCTATGGGAAACAGCGTTTTGGCTAACATATTTTGGTTTTCAGTGCATTCCTATGGGAAATTGCATGCAGTGCATTCCTATGGGAAATTCAGTTTAAGTAATTTTTGCTTTAAGAAACGTCCCGGGGAACGCATTAATTATGTTAACCGAGGTTTTACTGTACTTTTAAGGGCTTTCCAACTTTATTCTTGTAAATTGTTTGAGCGCTTTGTATATGCTCTAAAGAAAATTTTGATACAAGACTGTCCCATAAATTTAATTACTATATTATTATAATAATATACAAATTACCATTTGATCTACAGTTGAGGACTGGAATAAAATTAACAGTTCATGCCCTAACCAAGGACCTAAGAACTGTTAAGATAACATTTGAGTATGTATGCAGTTCCTAGAAAGGTAAAGGTAAAGGTAAAGGTTTCCCTTGCTCGAAAGTCAGTCGTATCCGACTCTAGGGTAAAAGATAGAATTAATAGGCACATAGAAGAGAAGGCGCTGCTAAAGAAGAGCCAACATGGCTTTTGCAAGGGCAAATCATGCCTCACTAATGTTTTGGAATTTTTTGAGAGTGTCAACAAGCATGTGGATAAGGGGGATCCAGTTGACATTGTTTATCTGGAGTTTCAGAAGGCTTTTGACAAGGTCCCACACCAAAGGCTCTTGAATAAACTTACCAGTCATGGAATAAAGGGACAGGTCTTGTCCTGGATCAGCAACTGGCTAAGGGACAGGAAACAGAGGGTAGCACTAAATGGACACTTCTCCAAGTGGAGGGAAGTCAGGAGTGGGGTCCCCCAAGGTTCAGTACTGGGACCCCTGCTTTTCAACCTCTTCATAAATGATCTAGAGGTAGGAGTAAAAAGCAAGGGAGCCAAATTTGCTGACGACACTAAATTATACAGGGTAGTGAAAACTGTGAGAGATTGTGAGGAGCTCCAGAGGGATCTCTCGATACTGGGGGAGTGGGCAAAACAGTGGCAAATGAGTTTCAACATTAGTAAGTGCAGAGTGATGCATGTTGGGGCAAAGAACCCCAATTACATGTATAAACTGATGGGGTCTGAACTCTCTGCGACAAACCAGGAAAGGGACCTTGGTGTCCTGGTGGACAACTCAATGAAGGTGTCAACCCAGTGTGCCTCAGCAGTGAAAAAAGCAAACTCAATGCTAGGGGTCATTAGGAAGGGTATAGAAAATAAGTCAGCAAGTGTCATTTTGCCTCTTTATAAATCTATGGTGAGGCCCCATCTGGAATACTGTGTACAGTTCTGGTCGCCATACCTCCAGAAGGATATTATGGAGCTGGAAAAAGTGCAGAGGAGGGCGACCAGAATGATTAGGGGACTGGAACACCTTCCTTACCATCTGAGGCTGCAACGGTTGGGCCTCTTCACTCTTGAACGACGACGTCTAAGAGGTGACCTGATTGAAGTTTATAAAATCATGCACGGTGTGGACAAAGTAGATAAGGAAAAACTGTTTTCCCTATCGCATAACACTAGAACTAGGGGACACTCCATGAAACTTTTGGGTACTAGTTCTCAAACAAATAAGAGAAAGTACTTTTTCACCCAGAGGATTACTGGTCTATGGAACTCCCTGCCAGAAGAAGTGGTGACAGCTGTCAGTCTTGACAGCTTTAAGAAAGGATTAAACAAGAAAGGGAGGACGAAACACCCCAGAAATAGAAACAAAAACTAAGAAATTAATAGATTTAATAAATGGTAAACAAGGATAATAATAATAAAGCACGAACAAGCCAACCAGACAAAAGCTAGTAAACGCAGACACTATAGATACTAGGCATACACCAAAAGAAAGTCCAAAAGGTACAAAGGCAACTGTCAAGAAAATAGTATGTCCCAAGTATACAGTATATCAAAATGGTGAAGCCTAGTTATGGAGTCCATGAACAAGTCATCACAAAGTAGAGGATGTCTGAAGGGCAAGTTCCGAAGTGACATGTAACAAGTTCATATCATAAATCCAATAGAAGTCTGTGTAAAGAATGATATAAAATTCGCAAAAAGGTACAATATGCAATAAGGACAGCCAGGAGGGCTATGTCAACGTCTGAAGGAGGAACGTGGTAACAACAAGAACAGGTCAAAGTCAGTATCCAAAGTCCATAAGAAATCCGTGTAAACAATCATGTAACGTACAAAGGAAGTACAAAATGCAGTACAAACAGCCAGGAGGGATTTCTTATGGACTTTGGATACTGACTTTGACCTGTTCTTGTTGTTACCACGTTCCTCCTTCAGACGTTGACATAGCCCTCCTGGCTGTCCTTATTGCATATTGTACCTTTTTGTGAATTTTATATCATTCTTTACACGGACTTCTATTGGATTTATGATATGAACTTGTTACATGTCACTTCGGAACTTGCCCTTCAGACATCCTGTACTTTGTGATGACTTGTTCATGGACTCCATAACTAGGCTTCACCATTTTGATATACTGTATACTTGGGACATACTATTTTCTTGACAGTTGCCTTTGTACCTTTTGGACTTTCTTTTGGTGTATGCCTAGTATCTATAGTGTCTGCGTTTACTAGCTTTTGTCTGGTTGGCTTGTTCGTGCTTTATTATTATTATCCTTGTTTACCATTTATTAAATCTATTAATTTCTTAGTTTTTGTTTCTATTTCTGGGGTGTTTCGTCCTCCCTTTCTTGTTTACATTGTACACCCTTGCCGCTTTCCCTCCCTCCTTAAGAAAGGATTAGACAAGTTCATGGAGGACAAGAGTATCAATGGCTATAATTATGGATACTTAAGGACAACCTCCAGGTTGGAGAGATAGGCAGGATATCTCTCAATGTCATTTCCAGGGAATCCTAAGCAGGTGAAGGCATCTGCTTGGGAATCCCCTGAAGGAAATGGTGAGCCACTGTGTGAGACAGAATGCTGGACTGGATGGGCTGTGGCCTGCTCCAGCAAGGCTGTTCTTATGTTCTTATGTAGGGTGCAGTGCTCATCTCTGTTTTTAAGCCGAAGAGCCAGTGCTGTCTGCTTCTGCAGACATTTCCGTGATCATGTGGCAGGCATGACTAGACACCGGAGCGCACTGAACGCTGTTTACCTTCCCACCGAAGTGGTCCCTATTTATCTACTTGCAATGTCTTGCTTTCGAACTGCTAGGTTGGCAGGAGCTGAGACGAAGACGGGAGCTCATTTCCGTCCTGCAGTACTCGGGAATTGAACTGCTGACCTTCAGCTTCCCAGTCAGCGTCTTAGCTACTTGAGCCACCTCAGTCGCTATGCAGTTCCTAGTAGAGTTTTTTTGGAGAGCTAAGATATTAAAATCCGATAAATCCAAAATTTCCAAATATCCAAGGAGTCCTTCAAGGGCTCTGATCACTTTGGGTATAACAACAGATTTCTTCCTCGATAGACAATTGACTTCAATTTGCAAATCACGATATTTTGTTTAATCCTGTCATGGTATTGCAAAGGACTGCGGTGGTTTAGTGGTTAAGAAGCTCACCTTGTTAGCTGGAAGGCTGGCAAGTTGGCAGTTTGAGACCAGGGTACTGCATGATGTATTGGGTGCCCATCTCTGTCCCAGCTCATGGAGACATGAAAGGAGCCTTGTTTGGGTGTTCCCTAAATGGAGTTTCTTCTGCAAAAATCATTTCAACCCAGAATAATTTCTGACACAAAATTATTATTATGGTATTGCAAATCTTTCTGCATGGGCTCCCAACCTATGGCCCATGGGCTGAATCCAGCCCATGGTGCCAAATAATCCAGCCCTCGCTTAAGCCACTGCTGCCGGAATCTATCGCGGACTAATTTACATGTTTATGGCAGCCATAAATGAGTCTGCGGCCATCATAAACACGTTTGCGACAGCCGTAAACTGTGGGAGGGGGACAACCGGTCCGGCCCCCTCAACTGTTTGAGGGAGTGTGACCCGGCCCCTGACTTGAAAATGTTGAGAATTCCTGATCTACTGTTTCATTCTTTTCATTACAAAGCTGGCATTTGTTATTGTTGGATACATGCTGTATTTTAATCTTCATGCAGTTTGTTGGCAAAACTTGTTCCTGAGCTGCCAAGATCAATCTTTTAGTTTCCTTCTTCGAAACTCCTACTCTTAACCATCCCTATGTCAGCTTTTGGTCAGCCTTTCTTTCTATTTTCTTCAAGAATAGACCATGCATAGGTTTGTTTTTCCAATTTGCAGCTCAACCTTCAGTCCTTTCTGTACTTGGCTTTCTTCACTCTTTTCAAAAGTCCTGCTTTATTAACTTCCTGAAACATAGGCTCTTCACTATTCTTAATGTAGTCATTCAAGCTATTCACTTTCTTCAATATTTCAGCCAAATTTTCCTTACTAAATTGGTTAAGGTTTGTTAGTCAAATTCTTCCAACCATTTTCATTTGAACCTTAACCTTCTCAGCTAATTTGTCACTGATCACTTGTTCTTTAAAATCTTTTCCAGCTATTGCTTCTTGTTTTTCGGTAACCCTATTGGTCTCTTTTCCTTCCTCCACTATTTGCTTCTTGGTTTGTAAATCAGCTGTCTTATAAGTTACCATTGGACCTGGATTTTGTACTGCTCTGCTTACAGTCGGACCTGGATTTTGTACTGCTCTGCTTACAGTCTCTTGTAATTCGACTTTGGTGAAGAACCTACGTATGTTTCAAAATAACGCATCTCTGGTCCATTAGTCTTTGCTCACTAATTTCGAAGTCTGGGTGGTTTTCTTTCCATATTTGGTACATATATTTTGAAGTCCATTTTGATGGTTCAGATTGGTAATAGGGTTCCATAATTGAATAGTTTTCTTCCTTTGTCCAGATTCTTTGAGAGGTGGGGTGGGGTGGGGGTTCTCTTCCAGTCATTCATCAATTCTATGCCCTAGTTGCCTACCAAAAGTAATTAAATTCTTTAACACATTATTCGATGAATGCTCAGGTGCCATATAGCATCCAACACGAGCCTTGCTAATCTGAATTTGAAAGCAAGAAATTGCAAGTAGATAAATAAGTACCACTTTGTTGGGAAGGTAAACAGCATTCCGTGCACTCTGGTGTTTAGTCATGCCTGCCACATGTCCATGGAAATGTCTGCGAACGCAGATGGCTCTGGCTCTTTGGCTTTAAACAGAGATGAGCACTGAACCCTAGAGTCAGATATGGCTGGCTTTACCTACTACCCTCAGTGTGGAATTGTTCTATCACAGGAAAACAGCCTCCTTCCCACTTGCTTGACTTTTAAGGTGTTCTTTAGGAGACTGCATTTTGTTCCTGTCAAGCAAGAGAGATGGGGCAGGATGGTGGAATCCTCTTGGTTGGGGTGATACCAAGTGTTGGTATGTGAATGCTACTTACCCTTGCCTTTGAGGCAATGGGCTGGCTTCCTTTTCTTGTGTTTCACCTACTCTTGGAATTTAATTACTGAGACTTGTATCCTACTCACAATAATAACTCCTCATACAGAAAAGAACACACAACAAAATTGTCAGAAAATGTTTATTTTTGTTTTTAATTGGATTTGGCATGAACGTATGACTGAATAAATATACTTTTATATACACTTAACATAAATTTACATTCCGTCTTCAAACTGCTGAAATAGATTTTTCTTCTTAAAATTTATTTTTTACAAGCCAAAAAAATATTCTGCCATTAACATCTGAATGTTTTCCCCCATGTGTGTTTCATGCAAGCTGTACCTTATATAGGTTACAGGTTTCTCATGATGTAAAAATGTTCACTATTAAAGAAGCAATTGCTTTGCACTCGGATCTGATGTAGCAAAACACATCCTTAATGGAGCTTTAAGGCCATACCAATGGGACACATACATATAAGTTTTACATAGAAAAGGTGGGGTAACTCCCCATTTCCTTAAAAAAAAACTGGGCTGAATTACTTACTCAACAACTGTATTTCACTTAGATTTGATAACATTTTTGGAAGGTCTTTCTATTGAGGAAATACCTCCTAAAGTGCATGTTTTCAACATTCACATAATTCTTGGTTGAAAATACTGGCATTGAAAAACTACTTCCCTCAGTGCTTGCTTTCCCACCTGAGATTGCATTTTTGGGCAAAATGGTTGACCCACTGCTCATTTTCTATAAAGTTGGATATGTATGTTGATATCTTTGATCTTCTGTACATTACACTTGATTCCACAATTAACTACGACCCTTTTACACATGTTTAAAGTAGCGTGGGCACAGATTCTTAGCAGCTAGAATAAGTGTGTGCATATCTGAATTATGCAGACAAGATCAGCCAGTGGGTTCTTCTCAGCTAACTGTCTCATGTCTGGTTGAGAGTGAACCACATACTTTTCTCTGCCCATATGGTTGCTTAATTTGGAGAATATGGGACTGCCTCAAGGGAAATTGTTTCCCTGTTGTTGCCTGCATGTATTTGTGCAGAGGGGTCCTAGCAACATTGTTCATTCAGAGATTTGCAGTGTTATAGACACACAATTTAAACTAAAGTTTTTTTGCCTTGGATCTAGACTTTTTATTTTGATACTTTGCTAATATTTTTGACACACAAGTGCCCTCTACAGGCCAATCATCCCCACTCATTGTAGATGGTTGGAAATGTAGGATTAGAGTTGAACACGTCTAGAGGAAACTATTTTGGGGAAGGCTGATGCCAAAATCTTATTAAGTAAAATTGGGTTTGCTCTGTGCTGTGAATGTGAGATCTTTTATAAGTTATGAATTTGACACTTCTTTGATATCAAATGCCATATTATTGCATAACACATTCTTTCTCAAACTAATGTTTTCTCCACAGCAGTTCTGGCTCAGTGCTTAAACATTTTGATTTGATCCTGGACTACCGATATCAGCTCATATCATATCAGATTGAGTATTGGCAGATGCAGCTGAACTAAAACAGGTCCTCCCTCCCTAGGCTGCTTCAGTTCATGAAATGTACTAGTAAGACCCTAGAAACAGCAATAGGCAGGTTGATCGTGTCTTAAAACAAAGCTTGTCTATGTAATTGAACACAGGGATACCCTTCGTCTCAGGGGAGCTGAGTTGGATATTCTGTTGCTTATTGAGACAGGAGCTCAAATGCATGTGATGGATTCTTAAGTAGAACATTCCTACAAACAATGAGTGATGGCTTCTCCTCAAACCAAGTCCAAGACATCTTGTTTCCTAAGGTGATGAACAAGGTTCTGCTTCTGCCTAACCAGAAGCTGACTAGAATGGTAAATGAATCTTCTAGCATGAGGATGGGACAAATGTCCCTCCCTCCCCTCATGTCTGAAGACAGTAGGCTATTTTAGGGGCTATATGAAAGGCCACATGGCCCAAACTGGCTTCTAATATTTTGTCATTATATCCCTTTCTCTACAATTTCTGCCTGAGAAAGTGGTCCTCAGTCTATTCAGTGGTGACATGGACTCCACCTCCATTTATAGTTCCCTGCAACTCACATGATGCCAATTCCAAGAATCTCATCTGTTGAATGGTTTGAAGGTGACTGGACTAAGGGGGCTGCAGAAGAATTCCATAATGAGCATTCTTGTGTGATAAATATATCACACATTCTTGTGTGATATATATATATATATATATATATATATATATATATATATATATATATATATATATATATATATATATATATATATATATATATATATATATATATATATATATATATATATATATATATATATATATATATATATATATATATATATATATATATATATATATAGTTGATTGGAAGTTTACCATTTAAAAAGTTCTTATTTGGAAGTGTCTCTAATGAAGATTAACATTTAGAGATCCTCAGCAAACATCTCCTGAAAGCATTTCTATACATAAATGAAGAGCAAAAATGTTTCATACTCTCATGTAGTATGGCCATGTTGAATGCTGCTCTGGAGAAAGATGACCATGGGAACATGAAGCCTTTGGATGAGAAAAATATATGTTCAAAGGGTATACTTCCTTCTGATTCATCATATCCCTGTTATTACTCCCTGCTACTAATGAGATACCTGGAACTGCCAAATGCTATTAAGATGGTGGCTTGTTTCCTAATAAAATGAAAACAAGACAGGTGGGAGGAAAACAAGCTAGATAATTAGCCATAACAATGAACAAATGTCTCTCAACACCGATGGGGTAAAAAGAGGTAGCAAAGAAAAATGAACAAATTAGTTTGTTGAAATATGACTTCATGGTTTCCTTCTTCATATTCTCTTGTGGGTTATTTTTAAGATGGATGAAAGGTATACACCAACAACCTTTCCCAAACATTTAATCTTGAACTCTGTTTTATTAAAATCTCTGATAAGAACACTGTATTACTCAATATCTTAACCACCTGCCCCAAGATTACATTTGTCCCCTAATTTTGTTGTGCAGGTTGTGTCCTTGGTGCCCTAATTTTTAGTTTGGTGTACCTTGTAAATTTTTGCAACTAATTGTTATTTTATGGATAACGTGCACACTTTTTGAAGAAGCATGCATTCAGGAGTACCTTGAGTGATTATGCTTGACCTGTGGCTATTTGATTCTTACCATACTCAACCTCCTCAACCCACCTTTCCAGTATATATAGGCTCTCCTTGTTTACCATTTTGTTCCTTTAACTTTGTTTCTCTAATTGGTGGGTAACTGTTCACCCATCACTTTCAGTTCTTCAGAAGGAAGCTTAACATATTTGTTTTTGTTAAACAAAAGGGGCAGAATAGGTTGTAAAGGAACAGGGCTGGGGGACTCATCAGTTCACAGATGCAAAGTGGTTAGTTTTAAAATTTTAGACTCTGGGATCTGCTAAAGTTACTGCTTATGGTGTCAACAGAGTACAGTGGTACCTCGGATACAGTCCGATTCGGATAAAGTCTGATTCGGATAAAGTGGTTTTCATGCACACGTGATGCATTGCATAAAGTCCAAAACTGCTTAAAAAATGGACGTTATCCATGGTATTTCGCATAGGAACCTCGGATAAAGTCCATTTTTGGACGTTATCCGATGCAGCGCCCATTTGATTCGGATAAAGTACAAAATCGGATAAAGTCCAAACTTGTGGAATGCAGTTTGGACTTTATCCGAGGTTCTACTGTACCTTGAATGTTTAGCTGGAGGGGAAAATGTCTTTAGCAATACTTTTTCATTCTGAGGTACAGACATAGTATAATAGGCTAAAGCAACAGGGAAAGGTTATTTGTGCTAGGAGTACTGGGCCTCTCCAGCTATTTTGCAGAATTAAACACAACAACAGATCCTTAGAAGGACAAAAATGGAAACTGAAGCTCAAGTACTTTGCCCTCCAAATGAGAAGAGAGGACTCACTGGAGATGGCTCTGATGCTAGGAAAGATTGAAGGCAAAAGGACAAGGGGGCAGCCGAGGATGTGATGGACAGCATAGTTGATGTAGTGGGTGTGGATCTGGGCAGACTGGCAGATGTCAGAGGAGCCTGGTGTGCTGTGGTCCATGGCATCGCAAAGGGTCGGACTCTATTGTGCGAATGAACAACAACAAGGCATTCTCATGGGGGGGGGGGAAGCTTTTTACTCTTGTAAGGATTGTTTATGACCTGTTGGTATATTTGGCTCTCTTCTTGCATCTAAAAATGCAATAAGCATGATTTATAAATCTGAAGTTGTGATTACAGCATCATGTAAAAATAAAAACCTCAGAAAAACAGGCTTTTTTAAAAAAAAAATTGGGGGGTAAAATCTAATTCTACTACAGCTGTGGTTTACTAAAGTTGTTGTAACATGACAACAAGTCACCTTATGGTGACCCTAAGAATGAGAAAGTAAACAGAAAATGGCAACAGTATACAGAAAAGGGAAAAGAGAAATGAAAGCTTCTTCAAAAGGACTATAAAGAAATGAATCTTCAGGAGTAGACAGAATACCAATAGACCTATTTAAATCCACAGAGAATGACTCTGTTAAAATCCTAATAAGAGAAAGCCAACAAACATAGAAAATAAAACAAAGCCCCACACATTGCCCAACTCCAAGAAAGGAAATACCAAGGAGTGTGGTAACTTTGTAACCATTGCTTTGATTTCCTATGCAATCAAGATGATGCTGAAGATGTTGCAACAAGGGCTTTTATGGAGCAAGATATGCCTGATGTTCAATACGAATTCTGAAAAGGAAGAGGCACTCAAGATCATATTGCAAATAATGTATCCACTTGTTTTTGGAGCACATGAAAGAATTTCAGAAGATCAGCCTGTCCTTTACAGACTACAGCAAGGACATTTTAAGGGTTTGGGTTCACGGTAGGCACAAACATTGTCCCTATCAACATGTTGGGAACTGTTGAAGTGAGGCTGGCTGGCACAATAAGAGGATGTGGGAAGCATTGCTCTGGGTCATCCTCCCTCCGTGGAATTTGTATAATGGAATTGGTCACAAGTTATTCAACATGGAGTTTCTTTGGTTTGTAAACTGTCTTAGAATGTAGCTTTGCTTATTTACAATGGGCTCATAATTCTTTCTGCTGAGTTTATCTAGCAGATAGGCTTAGTAGAAGCTTCTCAAAGCTTTATGCCTTTGTTTTGTCTTCTTCCCCAGGTCTGAAATGTCCTTTTATGACAACATCCAGAGCCAGGGAACATCAGAATCTGTTATGGGAACCAGGGTGTGTTTATACAATCCCTGGATTCTAATTGGCTGTATGCTAATTAGGAGGGCAAAGCTCATGTCTTTCCTATAGGCACATGGGTTTGGGAGTTAGTTAGAGTTAGTTGGAGTTTGGGGTTTCTGGGGGCTACACCAGAGCCCCAAGTTCAACCCAAATTGATTACCTAGATTAGTTAGGTTTTCCTTTTGATTCTGGGGAAGGCCTGAGAGTGGATTTTACTAACTGTTCTTTTTGATTAGTGTTTTTATAAGCTGTACTTCTGTATCCTGAACCAATGGAAAAACTGTTATTTTTAAAATATGCTTCAAGAACAATAAACATCTTTACTTCATCAACAATGCCTGTTCTTTGGGAGAGGAGGTTAAGCCATAAGCCACACACTACCACATTTAATACAATTCTCTACATATTACTTGCTGGGCTCTGTTAATACAGGTAAGCCCCAGGTTGTTGCTGCAGGAGGATCTGCAGGACAGCACGTAGGCCTCCCCCCGGGAGTCTTTGGGGGAAGTTCCATAGGGCAGACTGGTAAAAGTCGCTCGCAGGAACGGGAGAGACCCAAAGACAAGGGTCAGGTCAAAGCATATCTGTCACAATTTGCGACAACTTTATTTGGCTAGAAAATGCCCATCTACAGAAATATACACACCACAGATAAGAGTAACGGTGGGAATTGAAGGACACTTTTCAGTGACTCAAAAATAAAATGAAAGAAAAAAGAAACACTGTATAACACTGTCTGTGCCAGGGCTAATTGTAATGATCTGAAGGATGACAGATTGCTATAATTATCTTTCAAAATAATTAAGCAGCTTGATAAATACAGTGGGAATGCACCAAGACATTTTGATTCCAATCCACTCATATATTTTTTGCCAGCTACAGCTGCAACAGCACAGTTGCCAAAAAAGACGGATACTGTACTTTGTATATTGAGAGGGATCTAATCCTGCTGCTAACAGGGAACCAAATGTGGCTGTTGATTTTGGCTCGAGTGAAACAGGAGCTTGCCCTCCAAAATAGGAGTGGGAACAGAAGTGAAGGGAATGAAGAGGACTTCTTCATTGGAAACTGGAACTTCCAAGACAGATGAAATCATATTTGCCATTCCCAGCTATGATTCTAAGTTGGTGAAATATCATTGTATAGAAATATGGGTGGAGATAATTTTATTGCTGCATCCTTAGCTATGAGTAAGAATTTTAAAAAAGAGAATCAAATCCAGATCTTAGATGCTCATATGGCTACTCAAATGCAAATAATCTTCTGAGTTTATCAGCTTAAGCAACACCACATTTATTCCCTCCTAAACCATAGAGTGCAACATTGCATTGACAGTTTGGTTCCTAAATGAGTATAAGAGGTCTTGAGAAGCCATGGAAGAGTAAATAGGTGTCTACCCTGCACCTGTCAGCACTAAGCAAAGACCTGTGCTAACAATGATCAGTTCTGGTGGAATGCAAGCATCAGCCTCAATTGGTTTTGATACCCTGGTATTGGGGCTATGGTCACACCTTGAGATCTTCAAGCTTAACTTTGTCTTCACTGTTCCTGGATTGTAGGACTGGGGTGTAAAAGGATCTCTGTGCTTTAATTTTAATTTCGGCTAATGCAGAAAAACCCTTGCGCAGAGGTCATGCTGCATTATGGTGTTAACAATCTAAACAGATTTATGGTAGTTACATTAAGTATGTCACTTGCTAAGGTTGCTTGTGCAGATTAGGAAGCAAAAATGAGCCATTAAAAATAATAATTGATGAAATCAATGTCGGTGTGGATGCTGCTGGTGCAGGAAATTCACAAAGCAATTTCTCCCAAAAGGGTAATTCCCTATTCACACACACAAAACAAATAATAATTTGATACTGTACTGTTAAGGCCTTTCCAAATTAGGATGGCCCTCCTCAAATTTTCTCTGTTAAATGTACTCAGAAATAGTTTGCCATTTCCTCCTTCTGAGGGTGTCCCTGGGACTGTGGAGCTAACCCAAATGCTGCACAGGCCGGCAGGGCATATAACCCAGCCCACCACATCTGCTCTAGATAATGTCAGCTGTTCTCTCTCCTAGGAGAATCAAAGGGGTGAAAAAAATCCCACCACGGTTTCACATTAACCAACTGACAGAAATATACCACCAGCATAAAAAATAAAATAAAATGGGATGAGCAAACCAATAATCACAATTTTAAAAACAGCACCTTTGGCCTGGAATTAAGGGAAGTCAGTCATGCTGGGCTCCCCCCCACCCCCACCCCCCAAAAAATGAAAGTCTTGTGTCATCTTAATAATATAGTTTATCTGGCAACAGCTTTCATTGACCATAGTCCACAGAATGTATGCCAGAGAGAACCTTCTGGTCTTCAAGATGCCACAGGACACTCTACTGTTTTCAAAGAAGAGTATTCAGTCAAGCTTAACCCTCCTCATGGAGCCTGGACCTATTCTAGTTGCAAGGGAGGTTAAATAGGCTGTAACTGGGAGGTCGGCTTTTCTATTAGGTAGGGCAAGGAAAGGAATTTCTCCGTCTACCCCAATGATACACAGGAGCAAGTGGGAGAGGCAGATTCCTGAGAACACAGCCAGCATGGGAAGCTATTTATGTTGTGACAGACCTGAAAAGAAAGCTTCACTTAGTGACAACTGGGTTTCTAGGTAAGATTCAGAGCTTTTTGGATGGCAAGAGCAAATCTGTTCTATAGGATGAAATTCTAAAAGGATGTCTGTTCTCTGTGCACCTATCAATATGCATTCCTTGCAAAGATGACTTTATGGATGAAGGGGGGGGAATAGAAGTCATCCACCAAAATCTAAAACATTTTAAGAGGGGGGATTATAGTGGAGTGAAATGATTTACTAATGCCTAGGTTGCTGCTTCTTTATACACAATTTTTTCCTATATGATTTGTAGTAGTTAGACACCTTAGATAGGAGTAGGGAGTCTTCAGTCTTCTCCTATATTCTGGCCTACAACTCCTAGAAGTCCCACCCTTTATGGCCAATGATAAGGAATTGTGGAAGTTTAATAATAATAATAATAATAATAATAATAATAATAATAATAATAATAATAATAATAATAATAATAATAATAATAATAATAATAATAATAATAATAATAATAATAATAATAATAATAATAATAATAATAATAATAATAATAATAATAATAATTTGTGTCAGAAATTATTCTGGGTTGAAAGGATTTTTTGTGGAAGAAACTCTGCTCAGGGAACACTCAAATGAGGCTCCTTTCATGTCCCCAAGAACTGGGACAGAGACGGGCACTCAATCCATCATGCAGAACCCAGGTCTCAAACTGCTAACTTGCCAACCTTCCAGCTAACAAGGCAAGCTTCTTAATCACTGAGCCACTGCAGCCCCAAGCCAAAGGCTCCCAGTCTCCGCTTTAAAGCCACCATCAGCAATTACATTCAGATACACAATATTCATTGCTAACTCCTGGATTTGTGATCCTTTGGTCAAGAGGGTATTTATCTCATCCCATTTCAGGGGAGAGATTTGTGTATTTTGAGACATGGCCCTGCATCTAACTTACTTCAAACAACAGCCCAGTTTATTAAATGTTTCTGATACATTGAACACCATCCACATATCTCAGGACATTTGTCTAACTGCTGTACTGCACTGTCCTTTGGTGACTCACAATGGTGCAACACCAAAATGAAATAATAAATACAGTTTGACTGAAGGAGATGGTCACAGCAATTTGAAGATAGGAAGAAAGATAGTCATGCCACAACCCCCACTTCACACATCTGTAGATAAAATCCAGTTACAATTTTCACACCTTTCATTTTCCTACACATGTTGATTCTGACCTGAAAGTACAGATTCCTACACTTGTCATTGTAATGAATTAATATAGGGGGCCTTTGCTTTGAGTGAGCAAAGTAGTTCTTTGAGTTCTTTATTCCATGGGCAGAGCTAGAGAAGCCTGAAAAACAACCTTCAAGGCAGATGTTAGTTATGAGTCCTATGATAGTAGGATAACAGTCATAAATGATACTTGATCTTCATTGATTATTTCAATTTTAGATTGTTGGTTTGGATTGTGGAAAATAAAAGGAGACCCTCAAAAGTAAATAGGCTTTATGTGTGAAATGTGTGTGTATGCTCGCATAAATGTAAGTTTGTGTGTGTGTATTCTAATTTGTGAGATAATTGATTGCTCAACCCATCAAATCAACTGGTAGAGAAAAACTGTATGGCCAGAATGCTATTTATAATTTATGTATGGATTATGTGAAATAAAGTAAGTTATTGTGGCAATTTGCTACTAATTAATAAAGTGGTGAATATGTTTTTGGGTACACAATGTACACATAACCAGGACTTTCTTAGATAACAGCAATTTGCCTTCACACATACAGTAAAACCTCGCATAAAGAGCACCTCGCTTAGAGACTAACTCGCTTAAAGAGAAGAATTTTCTCTGAATGGTCGCATAACAACTAAAAACAATAAGAAACTTGCTTCACAACTAAATCAGGGTTCGCAATCCCCCCTGCCAGAAGTCACAATTGGTCACTTACAATGGTAGCGGCGGCACTTTTTCCAAGTGTTTCGCTTAAAGAGCAATCCCGTGGAACACATTATGCTCTTTAAGCAAGTTACCACTGTATTTTTTCTTATGCATGTGTAAATTACCAGTATAATATCAGTTTGCAGAATACTGATCTTCTTTACAGAGGTTGCTACAGCTCTTGAAAAGTGAAACTGTTGGCTTCCCTATTTGACTGAAGTGAATCAGTTGCCTTACTCAAAACCATAATGGGGCAGGCAGAACTGAATTCTTGTAATGTTTCTCTAAAAGCAGTTGTACCTGTTATGACAGTTGGGGAAACATGAGCATTATATGGGGTCTTTTGCTAGCTAAAGGTTGAAATGATACACAAACATATGGGCATCTAGAAACCTAGGAAGGCCATGGCTTCCAGGCTTATTAGGTGTTTAGAGATTGAGCTAGGGAAATAAACACGATACTTGCGCATACTTGCTATGGCAAATTCACATGTAAACTAGGTATTGCTAGACCTAGCAGATCTATTTAACTAGAGCTATAATTTTTTGCTAATTGTGTCATTAGTGGGTCAACATATGACTGTGAACTGATTGTCTTCCTGCTTGCTGAATCTCTTGCCATTTTAAACCCTTTAAAGTGCAAAAATTGGAAATTAATCCCAAAGCAGCAAATTAGTGCCGAGATGATTATACCAAAAGGGCACTGTAATTACTTGGACATGTGTGTGTGTGTGTGTGTGTGTACACACTCATATTTTTTCTTCTTCCCCCATCCCTTCCCCAAATACTGAGCCAACCTACCATTACCCTAAGGGGCTCTACTGTCAGGTTTTAACTTTCTCTGTGGAGCCAGTCAAATCGCTACTCCATGTAAACTTGGATCACTGTTTTTTCTCCTTCTGCAATGTAACATTAATGGAACCCGTATTGGGAAAAACATACCCGCACATGCCAAACATCAGAGGAACTCAGAAAAATCTCATCTGTGTCTTGCTAGCCATGAAAGCTAAATGCAGCACCAAAGAGAGGTACAAAAATATACTTGGGTTAGCTGTCTTACTTAACTATTGCTACAGTTATGAAATGTCCGAAAATAATGACTTTCTTTTCTATATATAGATATATTATACTTTCCCATATCCCACCCCAATTTTACCAATTAAAATTAATATTATGTACTTTCTATTTACACACAGTAACTTTATCTTCTCTGCTTAAATGTAGATGTGGAACGCTTTTCTTCTGTAGGTTTTGTTTGAAAGCCTCAGTTTCCCACAGCTGCTATTTGCTTTCATTTTTGTAAACTGAAAAAATATATATGGCAAGTACAAATTAAGGACACCATTGAAACTTTGTCTGATGACTCTTGGATCATGGGGGAGGGGAAACCTATTCAAATAAATAGGTGTGAGTTGTGACTGAGTGCCTTTATCCAAATGACCCAGGTCTGGTGGTTTAAGAACAGAAAGACAGTTTAGTTCTCACTGAAGTCAGTGGAAACATCCAACAGTGAGGCCCAGTCCTTAAAGAATGTATGTTGTATTAATGCTGGGGTTCCCAACCTTTTCAAGTTGGGGGCCAGGTCAGTCAAGCTCTCTCAGTCAGCTTCGAGGGCTGGATGGCCATTTTGCCCTGCCTACACGATGGAGGCAGCCATTTTGTCCCAATAGCTTCAAAGGTGTGGGCATTTTGTTTCTTGAATGCCCTTGGAGGGGTGGGGTGGGGCCATATAAAATGGCACCATAGGCCGGATCTGGCCCATGGGCCTTAGGTTGAGAATCCCTGTATTAATGTGTCAGGGGTATTTTAGCATTTCCACCATTCTGAAAGGCATATAAAATACAAATGTTACCTACCTATCATTCTATGTATTATATTTGATTTTTAGGGGGACCATGAAGTATTTGCTTCCTAATGTGCAATTTAGGATCCCCCACTCCACCCGTAAAGACTGATCCTTCCTTTCTCTTGCAACATATTCTGAAATCAACTCTTGCTTTGTTTTGTTCCTCGCTTGCTTGGAACTGGTATGGCCTTATAGAGCAAAAGTCTGGTACAGTATAAGCATATTTGCAATCCTCTTTGCACATGGAATCATGAATCATTCCATTGGCTTTTTAGAATCTAAGCTGTTAATAGGCTAAAAAAAGATTTGTTTTTGCATTATAATTAAGCATGAATATATATTTAATATATTACACTGCTTGGACTGCTGCCATAGCAATCCTAAAGTTTCCTATGCTGTAAAACAACTTGTCCCTCCCCAACTCAAGTTTCTGGAAGCTTTTTCCCCAACAGCCCACCCACCCCCTTGTATTCCTCAGTTCATTATATATATATATATATATATATATATATATATATATATATATATATATATATATATATATATATATATATATATATATATATATATATATATATATATATATATATATATATATATATATATATATATATATATATATATATATATATATATATATATATATATATATATATATATATATATAAGTCACCCACTTTTTAAAAAATAGATATTGCCACATTCTTAAATTCATGCATCACTGCATTGCTATTGCACATGTTGTAGATAGAGTAACCCTCTAGCTTGCCTTTGTCATCCACTTTCCTCTTTGAATTCAGCACATGACCCCTCCCCACCTGGCTGCTCATGGCTTGTGTACATCTTCCCTTCGGACTATCTTATAGATGATCCAGTAGAAAATGTTGAAAATCAGGAAAGCCATGGGGAAGCCAATCCGTGAGATCTTGTCTATCTTCTTGGCTCGTTGGAGGAAAAGTTTGCGCATTTCCTCATGAGACCTGGAAGGCGGTGGTGGGGGATTGATGGTATTGTTGTTGGTGGGTCCTTTGACAGAGATGCCATCCTTAGCTTGCAGGCAAGCTGGTCCCATCCCATAGGCTGAAAAGTTGAACCTGCCTTCTCCAGTGTCATCCTCCTGAAATATATTAAACATAGGGCTCTACTTACAAATAAGATATAGACAGTGCACCCTTGCTATAAGGCTCTCCTACCAACATTTCAAAAGTCACTGGGGGAGAGGTATATTTCCCATGATGTCTTGGTAAAGAGGGGCAACCCTTCCCTTGGGGAGAGCAGCCTTATAGATGGGTGCGGTGTAATCCACAGATGCAAAGCAGGAGATCCTTTTAAAATTGGAAGGTGGGTTGACTTTCCTTTCCTTCAGGAACTTTTCTTTTTAATTCATGAAAAAAGAAATCCCCTGTTTTGCTTCTGTCCCTCCTCCCCATCCATACCTTCTTTGTTCTTGGGTCGCCCAGAAGGAGTGGGCTCCATGTAACTCAGATAGTAAGTCATTTCATGAATATTTCTATAGAGTTACATGGACATTTAGCAGGAAGGCCCAGTCTTAAAAAGATATCTCTACAGAACAATCACTGTAATGGTAAATACTGATTCTCTTCTGTCTGGATGTTCTCTGGGGATTCTCTTTCCTACTTGCTGCCTCTCTTAAGGTCCAGCTACACATGACAGATAACCAACCCATCATTTGAAGAGATAATTCCTTAAATATGCATAGTATGGTGATTGACACAGCAGAAACTTTTCATGTCTCCTGTAATCTGCAAATTCACTTTGTTTTCTGATAGATCTCCAGGCTGTCAGCACAATCTTCCTTTCTTAGTTTTATTTCTCAGACATAAAAGGCCTCTTTATCCCTGTCTTTTGAACACTAGTGTAATTTCAGCTATAAAAATGGCCTATTTGTGATGTATGATTTGGTCCCTAGTCCTGTACACAGGTGTACAATATTATGGAGCCACATCAGGGCTCCAGACATAAATTAGTTTCACCAAGATTTCAGAAACTTTGAGAGTTAGCTGTGTGTGTAGCCCCAAAACGTGTGTATTTGGCAGCAGCAATGTCCAACTGAGAATTTCTAGCACTGTCACAAAATAACGTCTTAATTAAAAAAAACATAGGTAATTATATTTACAAAAATTCTCTATGGTGAAAGTGTAAGCATTGAAATAGAATAGATATGGAGTGAGATCCAGCTCAATGCTGGTGAAGGATAAAAGCACTGCCAGGATAGGTGCACAGGATTCAGGGAGGAAGTGTCCAGTCAGAGAGGTGAGTAGTGCTGGTATCTTCCACCAGGTAGCTTCAGGAATCAGCAGGAACTGGGGTAGGGGTGGGGGTGGGGCAAGAGAGTTGAATCTGTTCCCAGGGTACCCAACCAAAGCCCAATTCTCCTGTCAGTTAGCCTGGTTCATCTCCCAGCCTTTGTGTAGTAGCTAGAACCACTTGTGCTAGGAGGCCTTGTAAAATCATGAAAGATGTAAAGCTGTCATTGTGTAGGGTAGGTATGAAAACAACAACAACAGCTGGCACTTCATTTGCAATGTGGACATGTCTGAAGCTCCATGGAAGCAAGAAGTGAAATATAGGGATTAACCCACTGTTTTGTGTCTTTCCTGTGAGCCTTGATCTATCTGGAAAAGGGGGACAGTTTTTGAAAAGTTTAAGATTCTGGGAAAAGTAAATATTGCAAGAAATGGGTAGCGAAACCTAGACTACATGTACATTTCTTATTATACACAGGACATATACTAAATTATTCTCTGCTTGGCACTGAAGGGTAATAAAATATATCTATTGGAAGTATTCATTTGAGCTTGCTGAATAAGAACCTTCTGACTTACCCAAAAGGTTACCATGATGGTGAACCTTGGCACTCCAGGTGTTCTTGGACTTCAATTACCAGAAGCTCAAGTCAGCACTCTTTCTGATCAAGGCTTCTGGGAATTAAAGTTCAAGAACACCTGGAGTGCCAGGGTTCACCATCGCCAGTCTATAGTATTCTTGCTTCAGGATTACTTACCAGGATAGGGAATAAATTAATGGACTTTACTTCAGAATATAAAATTGCTGCTTGAGACTCTAAATGTAGATGTCATGTATGAATTCTACCAGTTTCTGTTTTAGTTATAAACTTCTATTTTTCTGGCCTTATTATATCCTTCTGGTACATATAGACAAAATATTCTTGCTTTGTGCCATACATCACACTAGTCTAAGATCCATTAAGCAATGGAAATTTGCTGAATCAGCTCCTCTATAAATTCAATTGTTTAAAATGGGCCTACTCTAACTGCAACTTATTATGCTAAAACAAAAACATAGTTACACTTTTAAAAAACTGGGATTTATATTAGAGTTTTATGAACTTAATATAAGGTCACATGATATTTGACTCTGTGTACGAGTCCATTGTAAAATCTGTCACTATCTTCTCAGCGTAGTGCATCGATATGGGACTGTGCTTGAGAGTCCTGTATGCTTCACTACTTCATTGGTGGTGATGGTCTCCAGCTAATTGATGAAACCTGCCTCTGTCATTCAGCTAAATCCCTTCTTTGTTGATTTGTGGTATTGATCTGCCATGACAGTGGAGAAGATGTCTAGCTGATTGGTGGAGGAGGACAGCTTGACAGCAGAAACCTCAGAATTATATTATGTATCTATACACATGTTCACATTTCCAAAACATGTACAAATTACACCAATTCATGTATTGGTGTGCATGTGCCAGTGTTGATCAGCGTAACCTCTTTTCTCCTGCCACCACAGATAATTTAAAATTATTTATTCAAAGCGGCATAGTGAAATGATTTTTTAAAGAAGATTGGAGTCTGTGTTCAGCAATCAGCTGGAACCCTTCTCTGCTAAATGGCAATGGTGAGCTGCAGTAGAAAAGGGGTCCAGCTGACTGAGAGAGGTGGGCTCCTGAAGTTTCTGCTATCAAGCTGCTTGACAGTGGAAACCACAGAATTATAGCATACTAGCTGGTTACCCGGCTTCACTCGGGTCCTCCGTCTCTCTCTTCCCTCACCCGTCCCGCTTCTCCATCGATGGTCATGGCACCTCCCCTTTGCATTTTGTGACCCCCACAGTGCTGAAGTCACATGCCCATTTGTCTTCCACCTACTGTGAAAACTTCAGGTAAGTTCAGAGGGAAAGGCAAATGATGTCACAATCCTGGTGACATCACCCCCATAGTGCTGAACTTGCATGCCCATTTGCCTGTCACAATCCCAGATGATGTCACCTGCCTGGTGACATCAGCCAACTCATTGGGAAACAGATTAAATTGGGGGCGTATGCCCACCCATGGAGCTTGTAACCCCCCCTTGACCATCTTGCCAGGCCAAGGTAGGTGTGTGGCAAGTTTCAGCGGGATCGGCCCAGGGGTGTGGGAGCCCATTCTGGACAAACAAGACCACACCTCAGTTTTATATATATTTAGAAACTGATACATAGGTCCACACATACAAAACTTGTTCAAATTACATCAATTCAGGTATTGGAGTAAAATAAACAACCTTAGAAGATGGCTTAAAATACACCACTTCACAGACAAAATAATGCACGTTTAGCTAAACGTCGCATAATTACAGATCTTTACATTGATTGAGAACCTGACAAACCCAACAGAAATGTAGGTGTGTGTAGACATTGACTAAGTCATAGTTTGAGTTGGCCCATTTAAACCAATGGAATTTATGGAAGAGGTAACTCATCACATTTCTATTAATTGAATGAGCTAATTCTAGCAAAATTTACTACAAGCAACAGGATTTGAGTCATAGATTAGGAATGGATATCAGATTTCAGAAATAGGCACATTTAGGATCATGGACGGAACATGACATTTCCAAATTGAATGTTAAGAGTTAGTTGGAAGAAACAGTGTTCAAATTGTTGTTACAAAAACCATCTCTTACTAACCAGTCATGTAGGCTTCAGTTTAAAATGGCTTACCAAGTCCTCAGTATAGGGACTTTCAAAGCCTTTATTTGCAGAATATCTTTTAAGAATGGCCTTGGTTTATATATTGCATGGTATGGGTGAACTGTATTGCTACACAGTTATGATAAGGAAGTATGAATGGAGATGAGAATGCTTGGCAAAATCTGAGTCAATAACATTGCACAACATTTCAGTTAACTGTCCTAAAGTGAGCTGCAAGCCAAGACTTACCTGCACGACCTTTGAATTTTGGTATCAAGATAGGCCTGTAGTTTGGTAGCAAGACAGGCCTCCCCCCTTTGCCCACTGTTCTGATGGGGATGACAATATTCTCTACAGTCAATGGTAAAATAATGTACCTCTTCTTTACCCACCTTTCTCTATTTGTCCTTCCTATTTGTTATGTTTTCTTTTACCCCTTGCAACAGCATAATCAAAGATATTGCCTTTGATAGTTATAATATGTATTATAATATGTATTCTCAATTATGAAAGGTGTTCAATGTGAAATTCACAATACTTCTCCAGGCATTGTCATGGGGTTGCAATGTCCAAAAAAGGCACTTCTTCTTTGCACAGAAACATACTCCCTCCTTGAGCAGAAATCAAACCAAGGAAAAACAAAAATAAACTGTAATACATATTGGCGCAGTGGTTAATCTGCTGTACTGCATCCAAAACCTGCTGATGTTGTTAGTTCAATCCTGACAGAAATCCAGGTTGACCCAGTCTTCCATCCTTCTGAGGTCTGTAAAATGAGGACCCAGCATGGTTGGGGCCAGGGCCATAGCCATAGCCAAGATTCTAGATGTGGGTGGGCAAATATTTCCCCCCAAGATGGGCAACAAAGCCTCTTTTCAATGCATCCCTATGGGAAAATGTGCTTTGCCAGGGTGGGCAAACTGCAACCTCAGGGTGGGCCAAGCCCACCCTGGCCACCCCCTGGCTACAGCCCTGGTTGGGGCATAAAAGCTTGTGAACCACCCAGAGAATGCACTAAGCACTATGGAGCAGTATATAAGTGCAATTGCTAATGCTATCGTTTTGAGGAGTTTTGGAAGAAGTTTGCCACACACCATAGGGAGGTGATGTTAAAGGAACAGAAATTTCTTAATGCTGTATGTAGGAAAAACTAGTCATACAGAAAGATTTTTTTTCAAATGTCCTTTTGTTTTTGCTATTTAATGGTGATAAATCAGTGAGTTGGAGCATTGGCTGCAGGGCCAGGGCCAGGGCCAGGGGTTTGAATCTCTCTGTGCCTCTTAGATCAGCTGAAATCACACCGACCATATGTAACTGATATTATCTGCCCAACCATACATGCACCCCTGTGCAAATTCCACAGTCAGAGAGTCTCAGAAGGAGGAACTGGTAAATCATTACTAAATGTTTTGTACCAACAAAGTCCTGGGAGGGTCATTATAAACTGGAATCGATGTGGGTGACATATCATTATTATAATATCTAATGGTCATACTACCTCTTGGTTTTTATCACTCGCTTGTGGTGTATTGAGAGAAAATGTTGTTATTGTTGTTATTAAAAAATCATCAATAACTTGGTCTCCCAGTTGACAGTACAAACAAATCTTAGGTAACTGTAAGAAAAACATTGCCATGTCCCATTCTTCCTTCCTTGGCTTTTTATTGGGAACTAGTATTTTTTGCCGGGCACTGCCGGGTAGGGTTTTTTTGGGTGTTGGTGGTAGGGGTGGTTTTGGGGTGCGCGCGCGCGTGCACTCACACACACACACATGCCGAAACTGTGTGGGAAGAGGAGGGGCTCCCCTTCCTCCCCCCCGTAGCCTCGGCGAGGACACACGCACACGCACGCACACACACACACACACACACGCACACACAGGGGGTAGAGCTCTGGATGGTTTTCCCTCCAGGAGATGGAGGCCAACAACGGTGCTTCATTCTCAGCCTCTGTCTCCCGGAGGGAAACTGTTTGTTTTCCTTGGTGGGCGGGGGCCGAAGCTTCCAGCCCTCGCCCTCTGTGGAAGGCATTGTCTTCCCTCTGGGAGATGGAGGCCGAGAATGGAGCGCCGTTCTCGGGCTCCGTGTCCTGGAGGGAAGCTTTTTACCGGGGCCATGGAGAGAAGAGGGACTCCCTCTTTTCTCTGCAACCCTGGTGGTCGTGGCAGGTCTGGTGCCGGGGCCATGGAGAGAAGAGGGACTCCCTTTATTCTCCAGAACACCGGTGAAGTCATGGCGGGTCCGGTGCCAGGGCCGTTTAGAGAAGAGGGAGACTCTCTTTTCTCTGCAATCCCAGTGAAGTCACGGCGGGTCCGGTGCCGGGGCCGTGGGGAGAAGAGGGAGGCCCTCTTTTCTCCGCAACCTCAGCAAAGTCGTGGTGGGTCCGGTGCTGGGTCCATGGAGAGAAGAGGGACTCCCTTTATTCTCCAGAACACCGGCGAAGTCACGGCGGGTCCGGTGCCAGGGCCGTGGAGAGAAGAGGGAGACCCTCTTTTCTCCGCAATTCCAGTGAAGTCACGGCGGGTCCGGCGCCGGGGCCGTGGGGAGAAGAGGGAGGCCCTCTTTTCTCCGCAACCTCGGCAAAGTCGTGGTGGGTTCGGCGCTGGGGCTGTGGAGAGAAGAGGGACTCCCTCTTCTCTCCACAACCCCTGTGAAGTCACAGTGGGTCCGGTGCCGGCTTTCAGTGCCAGGGCCTTGACATGGCGGCGGTTTCCCCACCATGCGCAACGCTTTCCCATCCTTCTCCATGCTCGCATCCCTCAGCCTGATTAGCTGAGGGGTGGTGCGGCATGGAGTATGCTGGGAACAATAGTTCTTTTTTCTGGTTGCGTTCGTGGGGCGGTTGCCCCACTCTCGACAACTGGACCCTTGCGGCGATGCTCGCAGGGTCTAAAGGTAGGTTTAGGCGGCATGGTTCGGGATGGTTGGGCCAGGTGTGGCCATGTATGCCAGACATGCACAACGCAACCACCTTCTTATAGGTAAAGACTAATGCAGAGGGGGCAGGGACTGCAGTGGCTCAAATGGCTAAGATGCTGACTGGGAGGTGGAAGGTCAGCGGTTCAATTCCCAAGTACTGCAAGACGGAATGAGCTCCTGTCTTTGTCCCAGCTCTTGCCAACCTAACAGTTTGAAAGCAAGAAATTGCAAGTAGATAAATAGGGACCACTTGGGTGGGAAGGTAACAGCGTTCCGTGTGTTCCAGTGTCTAGTTATGCCTGCTACATGACCATGGAAATGTCTGCAGAAGGAGACAGCACTGGCTCTTCGGCTTTGAAACAGAGAGGAGCACTGAACCCTAGAGTCGGATATGACTGGCTTTCGAGCAAGGGAAACCTTTACCTTTACTAATGCAGAAGGGAGAAAATAAAGATATGCTGCTGCAATGAATAAAATACAGTAATACCTCATACAAAGTCCGCTTCGTACAACATCAAATGCATACATCGCCTAATTCCTTGAAAAAAGTTGCCTCATACAAAGTTGCTGCGACTTTGTATGAGGCCTTGGGGTTTTTCCCAGGTTGCATTTTCCCAGACAGTATAAAAGGCAGAACACATGCGTGCATTGCTCTTGTGGGTTTTGCACGAGGCGAAGGGTGTTTATGAATGGTTTTGAGAATGATTTTGGATTGTTTGGTGTTTGCTGCTGTGGTTTTTAAAAACAGATTGCATGCATACCTGTCAACTATCCCATTTCCCCCAGGAAAACCCCTTATTTTTACCCCTCTTCCTGCCCCCTCCCATTTTATTAATTTCCCCGTATTTTCCCTTATTTTTTTTAAAAAATATCCTGACTGGAGCCCTCACAGGCGAAGCTGCAGTATTTTTTCCGGCCACCAGAGGTCGCTGTGTGGCAGGCTTTTTGCTTGTGGAAGGAGAGAGAGAGAAGGTGTGTGTGTGTGTGTGTGTGTGTGGGGGGTTTCTGTAGTTTCTCTTTCCCTTTCCTGCCATAAGGCTGCTTTGTTTTTGCTGCTGGGATCAGGAGTCTACTCTAGGTGAGCGATATATTTCATATATGCAGGGGCAAATCAGTGGGAGTTTTTTTTTTGCATGATCACTATATGAGAGAGAGAGAGGGGGGGATTAATCCCTTGTTCCTCCACACTCATTGGGGGGAGGGTGTTGCCTGATCACTATATGAGAGAGAGAGGGGGGAATTAATCCCTTGCTCCTCCACACTAATGGGGGGGGGGGGTGTTGCCTGATCACTATATGAGAGAGAGAGGGGGGGAATTAATCCCTTGCTCCTCTACACTATTTTTTTGGGGGGTTGCCTGATCACTCTATGAGAGAGAGAGGGGGGGAATTAATCCCTTGCTCCTCCACACTAATTGGGAGGGGGTTGCCTGATCACTATATGAGAGAGAGAGGGGGGGGGGAATTCACTATATGAACTGATTACTTTCAAACTGCTAGGATGGCAGGAGCTGGGACAAAGACGGGGGAGCTCATTCCGTCCTGCAGTTCTCGGGAATCGAACTGCTGACCTTCTGCCTCCCAGTCAGCATCTTAGTCACTTAAGCCACTGAGTAAACAAGAAAGAAAACAAAACAAAAGTCCCCCAAGAAGATGGGGAAAAGGTTCTTTGGCCCACACAGCTTTGTGCCCATTGCATCTACAATACCATCCAGCCATCTTATTTTTGGCCACCCCCTTCTTTTGTCCTCCACCTTTCCCAGCATCAAGGCCTTCTCAAATGAATCCTCTCTTCTCATTTGATGTCCAAAGTACTTTAGCTTCATCTTTACTATTTGACCTTTAATGAGGAGTCATGGTTGATTTCTTCTAGGATTGACCTATTTCTAACACCACATTTCAAAGGCATCTATTCTTCTGCACTCAGCTTACCTAATGGTCCAGCTCTCACACCCATACATTACCACCGGGAATACCATTGCTTTGACTATATGAATTTTTGTTGTCCAGTCCCCTGTATCAAGCATTCATCCTCTTCTTGGGAACAAGCAGGGATTCTCTCCCCTCCTCCCCAGCAGCAGTACTGTGCTCTTGTGCTTAACAACTTCTGGGTTACTTTGAGAAAGTTGGGAAAACAGTTAGTCCTTTTGTCAGACTGCTTAACATTCCTTTGTCCTTCCTAAAAGTCAAGGTTAAGTTTTGGCTACCCAGGAAAAGAGCAAAAAGAAGAAAGGAAAAGGGGAAAACCTCAAAACATGTTGAAAAGTAATAGGGAATTTTAATGAAATTATAAATTGTCCCAAGCTTAGAAAGGTTACTTTTTGGGGACTATCATTTCCACTGTTCCTGACTCAATTCCTGGAAGTTGTAGTTTACTCAGATTTCTCCAAGAGTCAATTTGATTTGTTTCATTTAAAGCCCATTCTGTCTTCCCTTTGGAGAGCTGCTTCTTCCCTCCAACCCTCTTTTTATTCCCCCTCTCCCCTTTTCTCGCTCTTTGATATTTAGGACAGCCTCCTTGTTTTGCCTCACCAGCACAGAAACAAGCCACCTGAAAAAGGAGCAAAAAAGATTTGCCTCTGAAGGGGCAAAAAGAGCAAACCACCGCTGTTTCCTTGCTTTTCAGCATATATTTCCTTTTCTGCTGGCTATTCTGGAGCTTCTTATATAAATTCATATTCAGACAAATAAATGATTCTCTAAACCAGGGATTCTCAACTTGCAGCCCATGGGCTGAATGTGGCCCACAACACCATTTCATGCCCCCCCCAACTCCCTCCACCAGACCAGGAAGTGCCATGTGGTGGAGGAAGGGCAAAACCGCTGTCTGAGGGAGTGTGACCTGGCCCCTGGCTTAAAAAGGTTGAGAACTCCTGCTCTAAACTATGAGGGATGGGTTGCAGTAGGTAAATAGCCAATGACTGTGATGGAGGGACGTTAGATACTCACAAGAAGTCAGGGCTTCTGCTTTATGAAGAACAGCTTTCAAATTACTGAACCCCAGAGCTGAGTGCAAATTGGGAAGAGGACATTCTGTGCACAACCTTTGTTGTCACAGAGTCCAAAGATGAGATCCACATTAAATTAGGCTGAGACCTTCACCAGGCAGTAGGGGTGAATTTACATTACAATTTTATGTTGGTTTTATGTCCCTTTAATTGTTACTGACAAGTATAATTGATCAAGTGGCTTCCATGAGAACGGTAGAAGGCGGAGGGAGTAGAATATTCCTCCGCTCATTCCATTTTTAATTTCCTTCTTTCTCTCATGTGTTGTGTTTTGTTTTCATGGGGGGGGGGGTGTTTCACATTGTTTTTGTTTCTTTGGAGTTATTTATAAATTTATTCTGTTGTTTTATTCTTTATGTTTAATCTCTTATTGTTATTGTAAAGATTTTTTTTAATGTGTTGTAAGCCACCCAGAGTGGGAGAATATACCATATGGGCGGGATTTAAATGCAATAAATAAACATACATTTAATTTCCCCTAAGACTGCAAATGAGAGAACAAGAATAATTGTGCACCATCAAGTCAATTCTGGCTAATGAAAATCCTTTCCAAAGGCTTCTGCCTATAAAGTACTCAGGAACGCTTTCCAATTTCCCTTGTCTAGGGGTGCTCAAGACCAAATAGGCTGGCTGTTCTCTTACAAAGTAGAGTGGGGAACTGAACTCCCAATCAGGCGCTCCATCTCACTGAGCTATCCAGCTGGCTTAATTTAATTTCCCTCTTTCCCTTACAATAATTTCCATATAGCAGTGATGGCTAACGTTGGCATTCCATACATTCTTGGACTTCAATTCCCAGAAGCCCTGAGCAGCAGGAGTGCTGACTCCTGGAATTGAAGTTCAAGAACAAGGCAATGATTCCAGGCTGATTGGAACCCTGAACAAAAGTATTCTTAGGAGCAGGCTAGGGAAATACTGAAACTTTTTTTGCAGGTCACACTCATGATAGTTATCTCTTACATGCCTTGTCCCATTGCAAAACCTATGTGGGAAAGGCACGTTCAGAGCTAAATTGCACATGGAGGGCAGACCTACCAAGATGCATCTTGTTCCACATGAACTGAAGTGCATCAATCTGGTTTAGTATACAGAAACACATAGCAGAAGGTTTGACTTGTGAGAAACTCCACTCCACTTACCTTTGGGTTACATGGAACTGGTTTCCTAAATGATGCAATGCTCAGATCCTTCCTGTCTCCCTGCTTAACTAGGAAATAGCAGGAAGGGCCATGAATGATGTTGTAGTAACATATGAAGCAATGAAGACATACAACTGGGAGAACTTAGACAAAACAGGCTCTGGGTTTGGCAGTGTTTCCTAAATTGCAAGAGCAAGCTGAAAGTCACAGGATCAGCAACTTATGGCTTTCTGTTCTGATACTTCCCCAAATGTTTCCAGGGTGCCTCATTTATATTATATGCATAAATTTAAGGCTCTTTAACCTTTTTATACAGTGGGCAGTTTTATAATGCATCCATTGTGACAATCTGTGAGCAACATCTTCCTCAAAGGGAAAATGTATACCCGTCAGAACACAAGTACTGTATGTTTGCTGAAAATATGCTATGAATCATTGCTTGGCTGTGTTTCCTGGGCACTTGGCAATTGTACCTTATACACATCGCTGTTCCCAAATATTACTGCCTTCACTCCATAGACACATAAACAGCATGCTACTATCATGCCTTTCAATGGATGTGCCATCAAATCTTGATCAAACTGGCCTCATGCTGCAACCCATCCCTTTCAGCTGTGCTCTACCTCGTGTAGATTTGTGTATTGCTTACCTTATGGTGTCGCCTTTTCCTTCTGAACCTGAGTAGCTCTTTGTGCTGCCGGGACACAAAATTGACAGCAGCATATTCAAGGAGAGCTGAGAACACAAACAGCAAGCACACAGCCATCCAGATGTCAATGGCCTTAACATAGGACACCTATGGGGAGTAAGAGATTTGTTAATGGTTGTAGGGGCTCAGTAGCCTGGGAAATTAGGATTAAGGGTGCAACTACACTGGAAATCCAAATTGGAATGATTTGGCTTTGCTGCAATTTGATCCACAATGATCTAAGTCATATATAAGAATCTCTCCAACAGTTTATTTTTGGTGTTCCAAATCAAATGTCCAAACAATTTTTCAAATCAAATTTCCAAGACCATTTCGGTAAATAGGTCTTTCAACCAAGGTCTTCCTCAGGAATTTCTACATTTCAAATTGCAGCCAGTGCTTACACAGAGGCTGGGATTGATTTGCAAGTTCACCATTCATACTGGATGGAATTCCACCCCACAACCCTGATTCTTTCTTTTCTTCCTCAGGTCCTGCCTCTGCCAATCCTTTTATGTAGATGGATGGCATAGTACAAACAACAAAGAGTGGGCCAATATTGATTCAATTGGCTACAACAGTGATGGCCATCCTTGGCACTCCAGGTGTTCTTGGACTGCAATTCCCAGAAATCCAAGTCAACACAGCTGCAGATCTGGGCTTCTGGGAATTGAAGTTCAAGAACATCTAGCGTGCCAAGGTTGGCCACAATTGGGCTACACTGAACTGACAATAGTGGCAAGAGTTGTTACTAGAGGAACCATAAATAATCTAATAACAATGTGGCAAGAAGTAGACAGAAACTCTGATGTATAACTTCCTAGTGGACACGATAATGCCACATATCTCTCTCATGTTTCTCCAGCAAAAATCCTTTCAACCCAGAGTAATCTCTGACACGAAATTATGATATATGAAAACTACAGATTGCTATTCCTTCTTTTTATAATAATAATAATAATAATAATAATAATAATAATAATAATAATAATAATAATAATAATAATAATAATAATAATAATAATAATAATAATAATAATAATAATAATGCATTTGTATGTTGCATATCTCCAAGAAACTCAGATTTGAAATACAGGTAGAATGCTTAGGTTTGTTCCAAGGAATGCTCACATGACTTTGTTAATGAGCAGCAATTTGCTGCCAAAAAGAATAAATTATGCAAGGATAAATTGGCAACATGATCCTGGCCATTGTTTTTTTTTTTAAACTAATATCGGTGCTTCCTCAGCTTTCTAACAAGAACACCTTACAAAAATATAAAGCATTACAAAGAAAGCTACTGTTTAGGTTTTGAAGCAAAATGCTTCAATCACATAAGTGTGTCTGGAAACTTTCAAAAGAGAGGAAAATTTACTGATTAATTCTATTGGGATGTGGGGAGAATTCCTGAATAAAAAATAATAGGAATGTGACAAGCAGATGTTCTGAATGATGTTAACAGAGTATTTTCACTTTAGGCATAATATGAAGTTTCTAGTTGCCAGCCCAGGCTCTTTCTCCATCAAACCCATGATTGCCTTCTATGGCTGACAGCAAGTCTCTAAAGGTAAAAGCTTCCCTTGCTCGAAAGCCAGTCGTATCTGACTCTAGGGTTCAGTGCTCGTCTCTGTTTCAAAGCCTAAGAGCCAGTGCTGTCTGCTTCTGCAGACATTTCCATGGTCATGTGGCAAGCATGACTAGACGGAACGCTGTTTACCTTCCCACCGAAGTGGTCCCTATTTATCTACTCACAATTTCTTGATTTTGAAGTGCTAGGTTGCAGGAACTGGGACAAATTCCATCCTGCAGTACTCTGGAATCGAACTGCTGACCTTCCACCTCCCAGTCAGCATCTTAGTCACTTGAGCCACTGCAAGTCTCTGCAGGACCACCTTTAAATTAAAAAATACTAGAAATGGCCAAGCATATGCCTGACAAATGAAGGTTGACATGTATTTAAAAAGTGAGCTTTGCAGTTAGGAGTGGAGCTCCCTAAAGAGATAAAGGCTGCTTGTTTATTATGGCACAATTCTCCCACAGCTCTGCAGGTTGCAAATTAGCTTGATGATTTGGCATTGCAAGCTAATAATGGGCTTCCTTTGCACAGCCAAAACACCTGTGCAAATACTGCATTGCTGGAGGGGGAAAAATGACATTTTTTCACCTTCTGATTGCAAAGGTGGCTTCTTGTACAAGACTCTGAGTCATTCCCAGAGAGTTGTGTATTGTCTGCTTTAACACAGGAGGGTATATGTTACCTTTGGCAAAGATGCTCGAGAGCCAGAGCTTTGCGTGGTCATAGTGAGCACTGTAGTGATACCCAGACCCACTCGAGCAGGGGCAGCATCCATGTTGATCCAGAAGGAGATCCAAGATAGGATTACAATGAGCAAACTGGGGATGTACATCTGGATCAGGTAGTAGCCCATCTGTCTCTCCAGATGGAAACGGGCTTCTATGCAGGTGAACATGCCTAGGAATGAAAGGAGGTTCAATATATTTATAGGTAAAGGTCTCCCTTGCTTGAAAGCCAATTGTATTTGACTCTACTAGAGGGTGAGGCTCATCTTCATTTACAGCCAAAGAGCCAACACTGTCTGCATCTGCAGATGTTTCCATGGTCATGTGGCAGGCATGACTAGACGTCAGAGTGCACTGAATGCTGTTACTTTTCCTACTGAGGTGTCACGGATTTATCCATTTGCAATTTCTTGCTTTTGAATAGCTAGGTTGGACAGAGACTGGAGCTCACTCAAACTGCTGACTTGCTGACCTTCCAGTCTTCAAGTTCAGTGTCTTAACCACTAAACCTCTGACCCAAACTCTTGAGGGAGACTGGCAACTGGAGAATGTTGTAAAGGAGGCATCCAAGAAGGGAAGCCTGGTTATAATGGGGGACTTCAATTACCCTCACATAGACTGGGTGAACTGTTGTTCAGCACATGATAAAGAGATAAAGTTCCTAGATATGCTAAATGATTGTTCCCTGGGACAGATGGTTGAAGACCCAACTAGAGGTACAAGAATCCTTGACTTGATCCTGAGTAATACTCAGGATCTGGTGCAAGATGTTAATGTGACTGATCCAATAGGGAACAGTGACCACAACTCAATTATGTTTAACTTGATCATAGACTGCAAGTCACTGAAAAAATCTAACACAGAGACCTTAAATTTTCAAAAAGGAAATTTCCCAAAGATGAGGAAACTAGTAGAAAAGAAGCTGAAAGGGAAAATTGAGAGAGTCCAAACACTCCAAGAGGCATGGAGGCTGTTTACAAAAACAATAACAGAGGCTCAATTGGAATGCATACCCAAAAGGAAAAAGGGCACTGCCAGGTCCAAGAGGACTCTGATGTGGCTTACAGGAGCTGTTCGGGAAGTGATCAAAAACAAGAAAAGCTCATTTAGAAGATGGAAGGCTTATCCGAATGAGGACAGCAGACAGAAACATAAAATCTGGCAGAACAAATGCAAGGCAACAATCAGGAAAGCAAAGCAAGACTTTGAGGAGCGTATAGCTAAAAATTCTCAGAGAAATAACAAAGACTTCTTTAAGTACATTAGAAGTAAGAACCCAACTAGGAAGGCCATTGGACCATTAGATGACAATGGAAGGCAAGGGGTTATTAAAGAGGAAACAGAGATTGCAGAGAGACTCAATGAATTCTTTGCTTCAGTATTCACTGAAGAAGACAGAGACCACATGCCCAAAACAGAGCCTATCTTCGTAGGGAGGGAAACCGAAGAATTAAGCCAGATAGAAATAACCAGGGAGGAGGTCCTTGCATGTCTTGTTAAACTAAATGCTAACAAATCACCAGGACCAGATGGCATCCATCCATGAGTTCTCAGGGAACTTAAAGATGAAATTGCTGATCTCCTAGCCAAAATATATAATATTTCCCTCAAATCAGCCTTTGTGCCTGATGACTGGAAGGTAGCGAATGTAACACCAATTTTCAAAAAAGGATCCAGGGGTGATCCAGGAAATTACCGACCTGTCAGTTTGACATGTGTCCCAGGTAAAGTGATGGAAACCATCCTAAAAGATAGAATTAATAGGCACATAGAAGAGAAGGCGCTGCTAAAGGAGAGCCAACATGGCTTTTGCAAGGGCAAATCATGCCTCACTAATCTGTTGGAATTTTTTGAGAGCGTCAACAAGCATGTGGATAAGGGGGATCCAGTTGACATTGTTTATCTAGACTTTCAGAAGGCTTTTGACAAGGTCCCACACCAAAGGCTCTTGAATAAACTTGCCAGTCATGGAATAAAGGGACAGGTCTTGTCCTGGATCAGCAACTGGCTAAGGGACAGGAAACAGAGGGTAGCACTAAATGGACACTTCTCCAAGTGGAGGGAAGTAAAGAGTGGGGTCCCCCAAGGTTCAGTACTGGGACACCTGCTTTTCAACCTCTTCATAAATGATCTAGAGGTAGGAGTAAAAAGCAAGGTAGCCAAATTTGCTGATGACACTAAATTATACAGGGTAGTGAAAACTGTGAGAGATTGTGAGGAGCTCCAGAGGGATCTCTTGACACTGGGGGAGTGGGCAAAGCAGTGGCAAATGAGCTTCAACATTAGTAAGTGCAGAGTGATGCATGTTGGGGCAAAAAAACCCAATTACATTTATAAACTGATGGGGTCTGAACTCTCTGTGACAAACCAGGAAAGGGACCTTGGTGTCCTGGTAGACAACTCAATGAAGGTGTCAACCCAGTGTGCCTCAGCAGTGAAAAAAACAAACTCAATGCTAGGGATCATTAGGAAGGGTATAGAAAATAAGTCAGCAAGTGTCATTTTGCCTCTTTACAAATCTATGGTGAGGCCCCACCTGGAATACTGTGTACAGTTCTGGTCGCCACACCTCCAGAAGGATATTATGGAGTTGGAAAAAGTGCAGAGGAGGGCAACCAAAATGATTAGGGGACTGGAACACCTTCCTTACCATCTGAGGCTGCAACGGTTGGGCCTTTTCCCTCTTGAACGACGGCGTCTAAGAGGTGACCTGATTGAAGTTTGTAAAATCATGCACGGTGTGGACAAAGTAGATAAGGAAAAACTGTTTTCCCTATCGCATAACACTAGAACTAGGGGACACTCCATGAAAACTTTGGGTACTAGTTCTCAAACAAATAAGAGAAAGTACTTTTTCACCCAGAGGATTACTGGTCTATGGAACTCCCTGCCAGAAGAAGTGGTGACAGCTGTCAGTCTTGACAGCTTTAAGAAATGGAATAGTTGGGATTTCAAAGCTTTTGCCAAATTTCCAGAATAACTGATTTCAATTAGCTTGGTACAAAAGAGAAAGAGTGCAGCCCTTTGAGGCTTTCAAGCTGTGAAATTGTCTGCTGAAAAGAATGCGGCTCAAGATTAGCACACTAAAGTGTTAAATGGGACCAGCTAATTGCCAATTAGGAGAAACTGGTTCCTTCTGGGAGGAAAGGGAGGAGAAATGAAGAAGTTACTTTGATAAAAGTTACCATCTTTGAGAAAGTTCAGGGATTTTCAAGTTCTGATAGGTGGAAACTCCTTCAAGGTAGATGGTGGATATAAACCAAAGAAGAAGGAAAGGTAATTCTTGCTTAATTTTGTTTCCATGAGTTATGCTCTCTTGCTGTTATGTTTGTGCTATACCTAAGCCTTGGAACTATGCTTCCATGTGAGCAACTGATTAGATTCAACTAGTTTATTTTAATTCTTTTACTGGATATTTGCTTGCAAGTTGCTCACCTTTATAAAATGGTTTGGTTTCACTCCTTATTGTTGTCTTTAGGGATTTTGAGCATAAGTGGCACTTATACTTAAAATCTTTTTGGGACTTTTACACCATCTTTAAATAAAATTAATAACTTTTTAACCTGCTTTGGTTCCTCTCAGAAAGGGATTGTTTCTGTGGTACTATTTCCAGTTCTTGACTTTGTAATGTAAGAATTGTTTGAACTGAGTATTTGATCTCTACTACCTTGCGGGGTTAGTGTATAAGCCAAAAGCATATAACCTTTACATTTTACTTAGTCTCTCTGAAGCACTCAGTGTCTGCAGATGCAGATTGTGGGAAAAGGACCTGATGGAGATTTCTCCATCCATAGCAAATCTGCCTGCCTGGAAATCACCCATACCAGAGTATCTTTTGAGTAGTGCAGTTGAGTAGGCTGTTGGTTCAGGTATGTTTTTTGACACTATGTATATTATAAGGTTTAGGTTGCTTTCAGAATGTTCAGAAAAACAATAATTAAAAATGACAATGCCATACGTAATACATCATTAGCAATTAGCTGGGTCATCAAATAGGTTTAGTTGACTCTGTTTACAGTTCAGTTAAATGCACGAAACCTTAATCTGTGGATTATATCTAAGGAGATATATTCAATATGTGTCTTACATTTACTAACCTGTATTATACTTTTTGGTGCAATCCCGCAAATCTTTTTCTTCCTTCAGGATGAACTGGGGCAAGGTTAAGTCATCAGCCACCTGCACAGCCCCACTCTTCTGCCACTTAAATATCAGGTCATTCATTGTGTAGCCAACTGTGGAAACCAGGACAAAAGACAAAACACTGGCAGATCAACAGGGAGTAGAGGTGAGTTTAGATGTTCAAGTGACACAGTAAATATTAGCTTCTCCTCAAACATACTGTAGGTTTTCACTGATGTGATTCCCACCTAGAAATTTACAATCAAGGTAAAGTCCAAGGTAGCCTTCATCACAAAGTTCTTTCCTTCCTTTCTCTGATATCTAGTAGACTATGCCTTGTGATGTGTCACCATTCTGAATTTAGCTCCAGAATTGATTGATTGATTGATTCGATTTGTACGCCGCCCACTCAGCATACGCCGACTCAGGGCAGCTCACAAAAATCACAACATAAATCAACAATATACAAAGTAAATATACAATAATACGATATACAAAATTCAATCTACAAAACACAATAGTAAACACAATAATAGAATAATGTGCGACTTCTTGGACTTCAATTCCCAGAAGTCTGGATTGGTGGCCAGTGACGTGTAGTTGAGAAAGGAACATTGTGAGTATATGATGTACTTTCTCTTGGGCTCTTGGGTATGAGAACCACCAAAAGCATTCCAATAATCTGGGGGGTGGGGTGGGGGAAAATTATGCTTCTATCACAATATCTAATTTAACCCTTAAAACACACCACAAAGGGAGTGAAGGGTGGAAGTCAAAGTCTGACTAATGATTAGAGAGCATTGGATCTTAAAGTTCTACAGAGAAAGGAATCCTTTGTTTCCTCATAACTTTCAAGGATAATCTATGCTAAAAACTGGGCTGCCTGAACAACTGATAGGGACAGTGATCAGAGGAATATGAAAACTTGCACATAACACATAGTCTGTTCTGATGTTTTGTCTCTTCCGCTTCCCTCTGGTTCTTCTTTCATGAAAAGAGGATTCAGCAGAGAGCCAAACAGACAATGTGATGAGTGTTTGTGTCAGTGGAGGGGCTTGCCTATTTACATAGTGGCAACTTTCAGGACTCACAGCTCTCTAACTGCATAATACATGTCTGGACATCCATGGGGAAATTCTTCAGGTCCATAGGGCAAGCCAGTATCAAGGTGATCCTGTGAAGAGAAAAAAAGATTACCAAGTTATAGTCAAGATGTCAGGTGACAGTCTTCTAGATGGATATACATCTAGCTATGGCCCTATAGATGAGAGGGAGAAGGCATCACATACAGAACCCAGTAGAAATATGGCTATGTTTCACACTCTATTTCCATTATTGTATATCATTGTCATTATCATTATTGCCATGGTTGTCATTATTTCTTATCTTCTTTTCCCTTTAGTTCTACTATAATTACAATGTGTGTGATATAACATCAAGTTGGTTCCAACTTATGACAACCTTGGTAAGGTTTCCAATGTACATGAGATATTTAAGAAGTAGTAGGTTTCCAGGGTGAGCAGGGATTTGAATTCAGATCTTCTGAGTCGTAGACTGACATTCTACCCATCATATTACGCTGGTTCTGTAGCTTCATTTTTTTACTGCTTCTTAATATTGTTACTTTTTTATGTAGGCAGGAACTTGTTTTATCTAGCCCTTTATTGTTGACATTGATTGGCAGTGTTTCTCAAAGGTTTCAGGCAGGGTTCTTCCTTATCTTTGCCTGAAGATGTCAAGGACTAGAACAGTAACATTTGAGAGGCAAATAATTGATATATTCTACCAATAAATGAAGCCTTCTCTCCTAAATAAATGGTATCCAAATGTTTACATAAATATATGTATAATTAGAATGCCTGGGAGGAAGTTAAGCTTTGACCATTTCCCCTCCCCTATTAGTTTAGCGTATACAATACTTTAGAGCTGTGGAGTTTCATCCTTTGGCCTGCTAGATGTTTTAAATGTCACCTCTCAGAAACCCTAACAATCTTCCAGGTGACTGAGAATTAAAGGCCAAAATAATGGGAGGGCCAACGATAAAAGACTACAAAATCAGTGCTCTAGGGAACATCTAAAACACACAAACAAAAATCAGGGACAAACATGAAAACCTTCACCAGCAATTTGATGTGACACAACCACAGTTCATATTTGGTTGCTGACCCTATCAGCTGCGCTGTCAGCTTCTAGACAAGAAGAAAAATAATGGCCTACATGTTCTCCACTAAGAGAAAACTCAGAAGTCTGCCAGTGGCAGAATGTGGGGATGGCATTGGAGGAATCCAAATTGCAGCTGTGCTTTGATTTATATAAGGCCATAAATAACAATCATGTGCTATCAAGCCAATTCTGACTGATAGTGATCCTTTTCAGGGTTTTCTAGGCAGACAGTACACAGAAGTGTTTTATCATTCTTTCTTCTGCATCCTGGGACTTGAAAGTTTGCCCAAGGCCACACAAGCTAGCTCTTCTCCCAGGAGACACTGTTGGGAATCAAACTTCCAACCTCTGACTCCACAGCCAGATATTTTAACCACTGAGCTATCCAGCCAGCAATAATGATCAATGATTAATGTAGCCCTATGAAAGTTGTGGCCCCACTGTTGGTGTCTCATCTGATCCTCCTGTTACCCCTACATAAGAAGGGAAAAACATTAATTTGCTTCAGTAGAAACTCTTGAGAAATCAACCAGCATTTCACTTGTGAAATCATTCTGCCTTTCTCCTTCCTCCCTACATACATACTGCCTTTCTTTATGTTTTTTAGACAACAGAAACATGAGGATACATAGAGCAAACAAAACAACAAAAAATGGTGGCACCTTAAAGATTAACTTTTGTATTTAAATGTGAGCTTTTGTGGATCAAGTCAGTTTCGTCAGAGATAAGAGTGAGACCTCATGGCATAATTTATAAACAACATGTCTGTCACTCACACACCAGCAGAGCAATTAATGGCAGGTCATTTCATAGCTGTTTTTTAAATTACCCACCAAATGTTTGCTGGAAAGCATTTCAAACAGCTGTGTGAATAAAAGCTTTAGGTTCCGCCAAGCCCCAAGTGATGTGCTTTGGCTACTGTTTGGCTGTCTGGTGCCTGCTGTTTGAACTGAAACCATCTCCTGTTTTTTTGTCCACCTTGTTTGTTTTGTTCCTTGGCACCAGCATGACACCTACAGCATGAGCCAAGCACTCCAATCAGATGTACCCTTTTTGCATGCTGGGACTGCACTGCCAGCCTTCAGTGTACTGAAGTTTGCTAACCTAGTATGAGTTTGCAGAAAGATGGCCTTTGAAATCTGTTGTTAGTGCTTTACCAGTCTGATGCTAGACTGCACCTAATAATAAAATTACATATTTTTAATTTCATTATTTAATGTTCTCTGAAAAGTATATATAGAGAAGGGATGATTTGCAAATTAAAATAAGTACTTTACATAGCATTAATCTTAAATCCAGTGACCCAGAAATAACTCTGTTGAATATCAGTGAAGGAAAACCCATGTCTATCTGGTTGAATAGTGTGATTTGCCCTCTCTTGCTCAAAATAATTTTCATTCTCCTATGAACAAGGGAGAGTGATCTAAAACATCTTTCAAATTCTAATACTTTAGTATGTGGAAAATCCCCTTATACATTTTCAAACTGTACTGGACAGAACAGAATTGAGCCTACTTTAGTCTGGCATTAGTTACTATTTCTCTGGGTTACACTATAGTAGGGTTACACTACTATAAATGTAGGAAGTTGGAATACAGACTTGAGATTCTGTAAAATTTAAAGCAACACTAGACATGAGTTAGGTGATCCTCAATATTACTACATTCATATACTTGGAAGTTTTGCCTAGTCCTTCACACGTGTTAACTACTCTAATGCATTGACATCAATGAGATATTGGTCCAGGGAACATTCTCATCTTTCTACCTGGTGCTCACTTTTCTGAAGCATTGTGAGAGTTGAAGTCAAGGTCAAATTAGTAATGCTTGTCAAGTTGCAGATGGTGCATGCAGCTGCCACTGTTCTTCAGATAATTAACCCCCTCCACCCACATTCATCACCCTGTATTGTGGTAGTATTCATTCTGAAGTTGGTTGACAGCCAAGTGTAAGCTACCTTCATGGAGGTGAAAGAGGGAGGATTAGTTGAATTGCAGTGATGGTGGCATCTGCTTGCAGCCACTTAAAAATAATAATCAAGGAGGACATGCAGTCCTGAACTGAAGAGAGGAAATTCATGGTGTTTACAATAAAGATTTGAAAATGTAAAGGCCCACAAGATAGTAGTTCATTGCCAAAGGACAGTAAACTAGATTTTTAAATATATGTGAGACATTGAGGAACACAGCTGGATCAGGGTCAAAGTTCATGCCATGCACACCCTGTATTTAGAAGTGGTCTTTCTCAAGTGGTGAAAGATATTTATTCTATCATGATCTTTCAAACCAGCATGCTTTGGACATGCATTTAATTTTTAAGTTTGATTTGGTATTTAGCAAAATCATATTCTAGGAGGAAGAATAAGCTGATCACAGCGAGCACTTGTTTCTCTTTTCACCTGATTTGGCTGTCAGACAAAAGGCCTATTTCAATCCAGCCATCAGTACCCTACAATGGCTGACCAGACATTTTTTAAATACTACAGCCAGGCTTGTCAATCTGATGCCTTATGGAAAAAAACTATGGCCCACCAGATGGCTGATAGTTGTGTGGGTTAGAAAGGGTGGGACAAGCTGCCCAACACACATAGAGTGCATCTGGTTAGAAAGGCTGGGCCAGAAGAATAACTCAGTGGAGGAGACTTTGACCCCCTGCAAATGCGGACCCCCCAGCCTGCTCCACAAGCTCTAGAAAAATTAATTTCAACTCCCCATTTTTTGCCCAACAAGTTCCCATATGCTCTTTAAAGCAAGGATTCTCAACCTGCAGCCCATGGGCCAGATGCGGCCCATGGCACCATTTCATGTGACCCACAACCACCACCACACCCCGAAGTGCTATGTGGTGGAGGAAGGGCAAAATGGCCATCTGGTCCCCAAAGCTGTCTGAGGGAGCGTGACCCAGCCCCCGGCTTAAAAAGGTTGAGAACTCCTGGTCTAGAGTGTACTGGGACCAAAGTTTTGCATGTTTTGAGGACGTGTGGACTCCCTAAGCCTTCAGTTTTTATAATCCTTTAAAATATATTTTCCATTACAGGGCAAAAAGTTTTAAAGCAAAACCTAATTTTACCAATCTCTATAATAATTAATTACTACATTAAAATTTTCAAAACAATTAAATATGCATATTAGCACCTTTTAAATATGTACCTTGGGAATGCAGACCTTGAGCTCCTGGAAAATCAGTGAAAACATGGCTATGCCAGCGGGCATGGGGTATGGATGGATCAACATCCTAGTCCTGCTGGCTTATTTAGCCCATGTGGTTGTCCTTTTAATGAGGGTGGAGGGAGGCTAAGGGTGGTTTTTATTAGACAGTTTTTAAGAGATTTTAATAGTTTATAGATAGGGATTTTATATGATGCGTTTATTCTTTGTTTAATCATGCTGTAAACCACTTCAGGTCACTCCTGAGTGAAGGAAGTGGTATAGAAATATTGAAATAAAAATCAATCAATCAATCAATCTGAAAAACAGCTTTAGTCTTGCTGAAATCACCCATCTTTGGCTTAGGAGAGTTGCTGATAAAAAGATAGTACAAGCATATATATTATTGGTCAGTGTAGGTGAAACTATGGCTTGCGTGCCAGAGGTGGCATGCACAGGCTTCTCTGTGGGCACACACACCATTGTGGGCAAGCCACGCCCCGCCCTGCCCCACCCCAATCCACCCTGCTGGCGAGAATGGCAACACTGCTTCCCCACCCATCCCCCTTCCTCTGAAAATGGTGAGGCAAGACGGGAGGCTGAAATCCTGCCTGAGAGGAGGCAGTGGGGACAAGGTGAAGGGACCAGACACCCCACTCACCCTCCTAGGTGGTGGTGGCGGTGGCAGCAGCAGCAGTGGTGGTGGCAGTGCACCCATGGGAGGCATTGCACACCCATGGGGGGTATGCACACATGTACATGTTGCATCACTAGAGGCATGCCGGCAATGTCACATGGGTGTGTGGGCATGTGCAGTGCCTGTCCCTGTGCTGCCTCCTCCTCCTTGGGCATTCGGTCTCTAAAAGGTTTGCCATCACTGTTATAGGTAATCACTTCCATGCTGCTCTCATACAGTTTAAGGAAATGTGGCAAAATACTGAAGTTTTAGTTTAAAAAAAAAGACAGGACCCTTTAGGTCAGATGTCTGGATTCTGTCATTGATTGAGAAAGGATACTGGCTTGGATGAAAGATTGTGATCTTATGAAGGTGAGCTCCTTTCTAATTGGAGAAGAGATAATCTGGCATATAGATGAAATATGGCATTCATGGCTCCCAATCCATTCTTTTATGATTAATAATAATAAGACACACACATTACTTTCCCTTTTTACATTATTATTTGTGGACATGTGTTATAGGTAAAGGTCGAAAGCCAGTCATATACGACTCTAGGGGACAGTGCTAATCTCCATTTACAGCCAAAGAGACAGTGCTGCCTGTATTTGCAGACATTTCCGTGGCCATTTGGCAGGGAAGACTAGATGCTGGGGCACACAGAATGCTGTTACATTTTCTGCCAAAACAGTACCAATTTATCTACTTGTAATTTCTTGTTTTCGAACTGCTAGGTTGGCAGGAGCTGGGACAAAGACTGGAGCTCATTCCACCATGCAGCACTCAGGTCTTGAACTGCTGACCTGCTGACCTTCCAGTCATCAAGTTCAGTGTCTTAACCACTAATCCACCACAGTCCCCTCCTCTCCCTCTCATTTTTTTTTTCTGATTGGAAGTGCTGGCTGATTCACAACCCAAGCGTCAGGCTGGCTTCTTTATCGTGGCCGGTGGAGCAGTGATAAACGTGATGTGCCAGGGCTCATCACAACCGTTCTCATAGACAGCCCCCCTCGATGAGTTCAGAAATGCAAGCTGCTTTATCTGTCCTTATCAAGAAATGGAAAATAGAACTTCTGGAAATGTAATAGCTCTAAATTGTCCTTTCAAGACCAATATTCTCTCAAATGCTTGTTCAATATAACAGGTGTAATTTGCAACACTATATAGTTCTCCGGAAAATCATTTTCTCTCCCAGCTGCACTGAAGATTGCAACTAATCTCAGAGGGAAGTAGGGGGGAAAAGGTGAGGTTGGGCAGTGGCAAATATGATGTCATAGTCATGGATACTCAGAAAATCCCAGATCTTTGATTCCACAAGTCCTGGCTCTGCTGCACCATGGCTTATTGTATAAAGTTCCTATAACAAACCTTGAGACATGTGAAAGAATCCTCTCCTCTCTCTCTTACCTGATGCTGTACAGGACATCACCGCTTTTTGAGATACGCAAGAGTTTGTTATCTGTTGTGATCTCATGAAAATGAGCTCCTTTCTCATTGGCAAAGAACAAATCTGGCTTCCAGATGGAGTCCAACATGGATGGGTCTAAATCCAGGGCATCATCAGGATACTCATTATATGCCAGCCTGGGGTCATTCCACTGCTGCCGCAAGAAAATGTTCACTCTGTAATCCTATGTGTGTGTGAGAGAGAGATGAAGCAAAGTGATGAGTGACCAAAGGTAAGTGTCAGAAATTGCTGAAACTGCCAAAGTTTGGAAAAATGCCTTTTTGGACTGCAACTCCCAGAATCCCAGTAGCATGACTATTCTCGAAGCTATAGTCCAAGAATGGCTGGAATCCTATTGCAAAACCTATGTGTATAAGAAGAACCAAACAAATGGTTTTTACAGTTTTCTGGTCACCTGCATGACCTGGATGCATCTCTGTGCACAACAGACAGCTAGAAGAGTCCTGCAGACCAATTACACAGTTTATGTCTTATGTTATGTGATAGCAATAGGAACCTGGCCAGTAAATCATCCACATGCTGGAAGCTGCATAGATCAGTGTAGCATGAAGGACACTGAGAAGCAGCTGAGGCTGAATGAGCAGAAAAGAAATATTAGGTCTTCATAATCACTTCATAGTCTGAGCTTCCCTGCCAGTGCTCTTTCTGAGCAAAGTGTCTTTATTTTTATCCCTGTAAAGGTAAAGGTTTCCCTTGCTCGAAAGCCAGTCATATCCGACTCTAGGGTGCAGTGCTCATTTCTGTTTCTAAGCGGAAGAGCCAGGGCTGTCTGCTTCTGCAGACATTTCCGTGGTCATGTGGCAGGCATGACTAGACACCGGAGCGCACGGAACGCTGTTACCTTCCCACCGAAGTGGTCCCTATTTATCTACTTGCAATTTCTTACTTTCGAACTGCTAGGTTGGCAGGAGCTAGGATGAAGACGGGAGCTCATTTCCATCCTGCAGTACTCGGGAATCGAACTGCTGACCTTCCGCTTCCCAGTCAGCGTCTTAGCGACTTGAGCCGGGGTTTCTCACAGGGTAAACAGCTGCAGCTTACAATACCTGCTCCATGAAGCAATGTCCAGGCTAAGCATTCCCACACCAATGGGGTCGTACATGTGTTTGAAGAAGTACATGTTTCCAGATGGATGGGTAGGTGAAACACTCCTCCTCCAGACTCAGATAGAATTACAACAGTGAGGTATCTTTTAATTTGTGTAGAAGCTACAAAACTGTGCTTGGAAGGATTCTTTCCTCATGTTTCTTAATTATGATAATTTCCCTAAGCCTTGTTTATATTTCATATCCTCTTGACAATCTTTTGAAATAGTCAGCTATCAGCCCTATTTCATCAGGGGGAAGAGCTGAAAACACTGGCAAAGGGAGAATACTGGGTATGGAAATCAACCACAGAATGAACCTGAAAAGACCCTACTCCAGAAGGACTGATGTGAGAAAAGGACAGATCAATATAGCTGCTATGTCCACAGCTGGAGGAAGTCATTCTGCCTTCTCCCTTGATTCTGAAGACTTCATATCTGAAAAATGGGAGAGCAGGAGTTTCCCTCACCCTTAATTCTTTGCAGGCACACCCCCCAAAGAAAGACTCAGACACCGGTATATGGATAAAGGCATCGGGCCACTTTTATTGAATAATGCCCTAGTCCGAATTATAACTTTCAATTGGTGTAATCATCCAATTGTAATTCTTTAAGGCAAGCAGGCCGCAGTAACACTGGTAAGGTTCCTCCCAAAATGCCAATGGCAATTGGCTACATGTAACTATTTGTATCAATTTGTTTGTTGACACAAACAAATTGTTGACCGGAGTCAATAAACTATCTACTGACCCCACCCTATGACGTGTATCCGTTAAATATCAAGGTGATGCAGGCTGTGAAGCTCCTGACCTCACCCCTTGCCTGGTTCGCCCTTGACCGGCCAAACCTATTTCCCCTGTACCTGTCTACGTGTTGGCCAGTCAATTGCGAACCTGCCGGATACCTCTGGGTCATAAATCTTTACCTTACCAGTGCTACCCGCCACACGGGGAGGCGTCCATGATGACTCACCCCCCCCGCAGACCTTTAGCTTGGTCACCAGGCCTGCTTGCATATCCTCAAGAAAGAGGTTCATACCTCAGGCCGACAAGTGGACCCCATCTCCTGCATAGAGATCATAATCCTGCAAGCCTATCCTAGGATGCCGAATGGCTGTCCCCAAGCCCTTGTCTGCAAGGAACCGGGCAACAGCCCTGTTCACCGACCGGCGAGCGCGGTCAAGGGCACGGAGGTCAATGCCTCCCCTGTAAGTCTGTCGCGGCACCATGTCCGACCATAGCAGCCACGTGGACGGCCATACATAATGTAGATAGGCTAGGTCACTGCAAATCATGAATTTTAAAGAGAGGCCAGTGACCTGTGCGAGATCATTGCCACCGAGGTGCAGGACAAGGACATCAGGCGGTCCAGCATCCCTGATGGAAAACAGGAATGGCAACAGTTCCTGCCATCTCATGCCGCGCTTACCATACCATCGCATACACGTTAACAATGTGCACCACTGCTGCATTGTCACACCAAAAATGGACCACTGAATTGGCCCAATTATCGCCCCATAGCATTAGTGCCCCCAAGGTCTGATCTCCAAAATGCAAGCGCGGCGCCAAAATGGCCGCCGCGCTCTTTGCGGGCCCCCCCCACCGGACGAAGGCATCCGGGTAGTTAGGGGGCATGGCCAGTACCCTTATATAAGGGGCGGCCACGAGGCAGCCGAGCTGCCATTTTGCGAAGCGACAGAGCGGAGAAGTTTTTCCCTCTTACCTCCGTCGCACTTGCCTTTCATCGGGAAGCCTCTGGCTGCTAATTTTCTTGACTTTTTCCGGCTTCCCATTGGTTAGCTGCTATGCCCTCTAAGAAGAAGGCGACTGCGAACGCGGCTCGTTCTGCACGTAGGCGCCAGCCGGGTCGGAGGACCGCGGCTGCGCCTCCCCAGCAGCCTCCTTTGCCTGAGCCCACCGGGACCGGTGGGATGGGGTTAATTGCCCCTTGGCCCGAGGCGGGGTGTCCGCGTACCGGCCCAGCAGGGGCCGCGGCCCCCGGCCCGCGAGCAGTGGCCACTGCCTCTGGCATGGCCCATTCTGCGCGGCCTTCTTCCATTGGTGCGCAGCTTCCTGCAGGGGGTTTCAGCCATGGGGGGTGGCTGGGTTCCCTCCCCTGGCAGGGCACCCCCCCTGCCTCGCAGCTCCCCACTCAACAGGCTGATGCTGGTCAGGCCCCGTCGATGAGCTCAATTGCGGTCGTGAGCTCTGACGCCCCCAGCGGGCCGGAACCCCCGGTGGGGGCGGCCCGTGGGGGTGCAGCATGTGAGTATGCGGTTCAATCTAGTGCACCCACAACCTAACCACGTTGGGGGGCATTCCAGTGGCCGTGGCCTCGCACGGGTGGTGCGACGGTTCAGTCGCCGACGTCCCACCTGGTGACTTCACCTCTCACCCAGGGCCCTGTTTTGGGTGGTACCTCTTACTCAGTCGGGAATGTGTTAGGGGTGGCCGGGTTGGTCCAGGCTCCTTTCCAGATCCCCATGGTTCCCACCGTGCCGGTGTCGGCATTGCCGACAGTGGGGTATTCCTTGCCCCTGGGGGACCATTTGGCCCAGGCCACCAAAGAGAAGATCTGGCGTGGGGAGTATGTGGACATCTTCTCCCTTCTTAACAGAGAGCCCACCAAAGAGGAGAGGGAGGGGCAGGATGAGAAGGATAAGGAACAGGCACGTCGTCGTACGCTGCCACGTACGTGGGCCAACTGGTTGCCGGCGTACCTCATATACATGGCGGTCTACCTCAGGGCCCGGCCGGATTTGGCAATTCCGATGGTCCAGTATTTGGACAACATTTACCGGGCGATGGTCGACTTCCCGGGCCCGTCATGGTTGGCTTACGACGAGGAATTCCGTATGCGGATTCCCCTGCACCCTGAGATGAGGTGGGACGAGCCCTGCCAGAAGCTGTGGCTTCTGTACATGACTCCCACGTGCCCTGCGCCTGGGGAAAGGTACCATTGTGGACATGCGGTCCAGCGAGCGGCCCCAGCACAGACACCCCGCCAGGTGGCGGGGCAGCGGGTTCCAGCCTGCCTGCTGTGCTGGACTTTCTCGTCCAATGGTTCCTGCAGTAGGAAGAATTGCCGGTACAGGCATGAGTGTCCCTCTTGTGCTGGCCCCCATGAGGCCTCCGCCTGCCCCAGGCCCGGAGGGATGCGGGGCAAAGGTAGGGGCGGACAAGGGGCTGGCAAGACTGCCGCAGAGGGAGCTGGTCCACCGAAAGGCCCCCTCCCCAATTAATGTGGACATGTTGGAGCGTTGGCTCGCATCGTACCCGAGGGGGGCAGATGCGTTTACCTGCTTCAAGGTTTTCGACTGGGGTTCCGTATTCCTTTCCTGGGTGACAGGTCCCCCCAAGATGCCCCCAACCTTTTGTCCCTTAAGGGGAGGGAGGAGGTGGCTGCCGCCAGCATTTCTAAGGAGGTTGATGCAGGCAGGGTCGCTGGCCCTTTCCCTGCACCCCCGTTCCCCAACCTTAAAGTGTCACCCTTGGGCTTGGTGCCCAAGAAGTCACCGGGCGAGTTCCGCCTGATCCATCACTTGTCCTACCCAGCCGGCCGATCGGTCAATTATGCTATCCCTGATGACCTTTGCTCAGTCAGGTATACATCTTTTGACCAAGCGCTGCGCATGGTGCGCTCATGTGGCCCGGGTGCGCTGTTGGCTAAGTGCGACATTAAATCTGCCTTTCGCCTCCTGCCGGTTCACCCGGGTGACTTTGAGTTGCTGGGTTTTAAGTTCCGGGGTGGATATTATTTCGATAAGGCCATGCCTTTTGGCTGTTCCATATCATGCTCGGCCTTCGAGCGTTTTAGCACCTTCCTACAGTGGGCTTTTGTCCGCAGGTCTGGGTCCCGGTCTGTAGCCCATTACCTGGATGATTTTTTATTCGGGGGTGAACGGGGCTGGGACACGTGCACACGTCTCCTCAACACATTTCAGATGCTAATGGAGGAACTTGGTGTCCCTTTAGCGCCCGAAAAGACCGAGGGCCCATCTACACAGCTAGTCTTCCTGGGGGTGGAGATTGACACGGTAGCGCAGGCTTCTAGGTTACCAGGGGATAAGGTGTCAAGGAGAGTGGCCCTTATCTCGGACTTGCTTGCTAAACGCAAGGCATCACTGCGGGAACTGCAGGTGCTGCATGGTCACCTCAATTTTGCTTGCAGGGTGGTCGCACCGGGCAGGGCATTTGCTCGGCGCTTGTGCGACGCCATGACAGGCTTGTCCAGGCCCCACCATAGGGTCAGACTAACCCAGGGCATTAAGGCAGATATGCTTATCTGGCTCCAGTTCCTGAGGGAGTTCAATGGGGTGTCAGTTTGGAGGTCTGACCTTCTGGCTTCCCCTCGTTTCCAGATACAGTCCGATGCCGCTGGGTCCCTGGGTTATGGGATGTACTTCAATGGGAAGTGGGCCTATGGTGGGTGGCCATCAGCCTGGTCAGGTACGGGTCGCCTGCGTGATCTTACGTATCTGGAATTTTTTCCCATCTTGGGGGCCTTGATGCTATGGGGTGAGGAGTGGGCCAACTCGGTCGTTCATTTCTGGTGTGACAATGCAGCCGTTGTCCACATTGTCAACTCACAGACTTCCAAATCACCCAAGGTCATGGACCTGGTGCGCCAGTTTGTATTGCGCAGCCTGCGCCTTAATGTGCTGTTCCGGGCCAGGCATGTCCCGGGGGTCAATAATGATATCGCTGATGCTTTGTCCCGCCTGCAGATCTCCCGGTTCCGCGCCTTGGCCCCGGATGCGGAGGAATTTCCCTCACCACTCCCGGACGAGATATGGACCCTTGGCAAGGAGAGGTGAACCAGGCGATCGGCATGTCGCTAGGGCCACGCATGCGTAAGGCGTATCAACATGCATTCAATTCTTTCAGAGCATTCTGTGCCCAATTCCGGCTGCCAGATACCTGGCCGATCCCGGTGGCCCATATACTTCAATTCATGGTTGACCTGCATTCCCAGGGCCTTGCACCTCGCACCATAGCATCCAGGCTGTCAGCGCTGGCTTTTATGGCCAAAGTAGGCAGACATGCGGACAGTACCGCTGACTTCCGTGTGAGACACGTTTTGGAGGGGTGGGTGCGGGACCGTGGGCGTAGCCCGGACGACCGCCACCCAATTTCCCCAGGGGTTCTTACCCAACTGGCACGGGGCTGGCAGGACCTATGTTTTGATAGGTATGAGGCAGCCCTGTTTCATGCGGCTACAACGGTGGCCTTTTTTGGAGCGCTCTGCATCAGCGAGCTTGTGATGCTGTCTAAGGCGGATGCAAGTCGTAGGGCACTGGAACTCGAAGATGTCTATGTGGCCAAAGACTGGGCTCAGTTGAGGATACGCTCCTCTAAGACGGATCAGCATGGCGTAGGCAGTGGAGTAAGACTGCTACGGTGTTCTTTGGCAGACATCTGTCCGGTTGGTGCCCTACAGGAGTTCCTTGCACTGCGTGGCACGCACCATGGCCCGTTTTTCTGTCACCAAGATGGGTCTCCCCTTACTAAATTTCAATTTTGGAAGGTGACCGGCAAAGCGCTGGCCGGTGTTGGCCTCCCAGGGGCCCGTTACGGCACCCATTCATTCAGAATAGGGGTGGCTTCCACGGCGGCTGCTTTTGGGTACTCCGGGCCTGAGATACGCCGTATGGGGAGGTGGGGATCGCTATGTTTTCAATTTTATGTCCGCCCTCTTTCACCGTGAGTACCAGTCGAGTCACCGCACCTTTTCTCTTCCCTCGTTTTTTCCTTGACAGACCCTGGGTGTCATATTACGCCGGTGACAGTATGGCTGGTGGGCCATAGCTACATGCACAGGGCAGCGCGTTACGCTGCGGCAACAGAGTGGGGACCCCGACTGGGACTGGGTGCATACGCAAGTCTCACATGGTATGGTAAGCCCGGGATGTTGTGGCGGGAGCTGTTGCCATTCCTTTTCTCGGGCCGAAATGCTGACCCGCCTGACATCCTGATCATACACCTTGGGGGCAATGATTTAGGTCGGGTCACCGGCCTATCACTGAAGCATGCGATCTGCGGCGACCTCGCCTACCTGCATTACGTGTGGCCCGCCACAACCCTAGTTTGGTCAGACATGGTGCCGCGGCACACGTATAGGGGAGGATTCGACCTCCAGGCCCTTGACCATGCTATGCGCATGGTAAACGGCTGTTGCCCGGTTCATTGTCGACAGGGGTTGGGGGCGGGTCAGTCGTCACCCCGCCATTAGTCTGCAAAATTATGACCTTTACGCAGGGGATGGGGTCCATCTGTCGCGAGGAGGTATGGACCTCCTGTTGGGTGATTGGCGAGCAGGCCTGTTGACCGAGCTGACGGTCTGGGGGGGGCGTCGAGCCTTCTTTGAAGCCCCTCCGTGAGGCGGGTAGCACTGGTAAGGTAAACATTTATGACCCACAGGTATCCGGCAGGTTCGCAATTGACTGGACAACACGAGACAGGTATAAGTTGGTTAAACGTTGTCCGGTCAACGACGAACCAGGCGACGGGGTGATGGCTACAGCTAGACAGCATGCATCACCCCGTGATTTTACGGATACGCGTCAGAGGGTGGGGTCATTAGTTAGATATTGACTACGGTCAACAATTTGTTTGTTGGCAACAAACAAATTGATACAAATAGATACATTGTAACAATTGCCGTTGGCAATTTTGGGTGGTACCTTACCAGTGTTACTTCGGCCTGCTTGTCTTAAGAATTATAATTGGTCAATTACCAATAGAAATTTATAATTCGGACTAGGGCATGAATCAATAAATGTGGCCCAATGCCGTTATCCACTTTCATTGGTGTCTGAGTCCTTTATTGGGGGGTGCGCCTGCAAAGAGACCCCGTTGAAATCCTGGAGGAATGTGAGCCAAACCGAAAGGTCTGCCCGTATACCCCTGGTCAGCCGGACCATGTGGTGGCATTTTAATAGGCCAGCCATGGCGTCACACAGACGCCTGGCAAAAGCTCTGCCTGGGGTCACCACCCTGCAGGCAAAATTGAGGTGGCCGTGAAGGACCTGTAGCTCACGAAGAGACACTTTACGCTTGGCAATCAGTGCCAGAATCGCCGCGGAGATCCAAGTCACCTTATCTATGGGTGACCTGGATGCCTGTGCGACAGTGTCAATTTCGATACCTAAAAAGGTGAGCGTGGTGGCTGGGCCCTCAGTCTTTTCAGGCGCTAAGGGGACACCCAGTTCCCGCATAAGTGCCTGAAATGTATTAAGGAGACACGTACACGTGTCCAAGCCCTGTTCACCCCTGAACAAAAAGTCATCGAGGTAGTGGGCTACAGACCGGGACCCTGACCTGCGAACAAAGGCCCATTGAAGGAAAGTGCTAAAGCATTCGAATGCCGAACATGAAATAGAACAGCCAAAAGGCATGGCCTTATCTACGTAGAACCTTCCTCGGAAACGAAAACCCAACAGCTCAAAGTCAGCGGGGTGCACTGGCAGTAATCGGAATGCCGATTTAATATCGCACTTAGCCAGGAGTGCCCCGGGACCACAGGAGCGTACCATCTGTAGGGCCTGATCAAATGACGTATACCTGACCAAGCAAAGGTAATCAGGAATAGCATCATTGACCGAGGAACCCACAGGGTAAGATAGATGGCGAATTAAACGAAATTCACCTGGGGTCTTTTTCAGGACTAGCCCCAGAGGAGAGACCTTCAAGTTAGGGAATGGTGGTTCAGTAAAGGGCCCAGCAACTCTCATAGCATTCTCTTCCTTAGCTATGCCTAGTGCAGCAACCTCCTCATTACCCTTCAGAGAAAGTAAGTTCGGGGCATCCTGCAGTCCCTGAACACCCCTAAATGGTATACGAAAACCAAACTGGAAACCTTCTAACAGGTACCTCGCATCATCCCGTCTAGGATAAGCGGAAAGCCATCGATCCAGCATAGGGATATTAATTGGGGAGGGGGCCTTTTGCATGGCCAGCACCATCAGAGGGAGCTCTGACTGTCCCCTGCCCCCTGCCCACCCCTACCTCTGCCTCGTGACCCACCAGCCCGTGGGCACACGGAGGCGGCGTGAGGGCCAGAGCAAGAGGGACACTCGTGTTGGAAACGACACTGATGCTTGTTGCACACGCCACTAGCTGAGAAGCTCCAACACAGCAGGCAGGTTGGAACCCCCTGCCCCGCCAGCTGGCGGGGAATCTGTGTCGCAGCCAGCCGCTGCACGGCATGGCCGCAATGGTATCTATCACCAGTCGCCGGCCGCGTGGGAGTCATATACAAGATCCACAATTGCTGGCAGGGCTCATCCCACCTCATCTCAGGATGTAGGGCCACTCTCATCCTGAATTCTTCGTCGTAAGCCAATCACGATGGGCCAGGAAAATAAACCATCGCCCTATAAATATTGTCGAGGTATTGCACCATCGGAATGGCCAAATCAGGCTGGGCCCTCAGGTATACCGCCATATATATGAGATATGCCGGCAACCAGTTGGCCCAGGTGTGCGGTGGCTTACGATGACGGGACAACTCCTTGTCCCTGTCATCCTGTCCCTCCCTCTCTTCCTTGGTGGGCTCACGATTCAAGAGGGAGAAAATATCGACATACTCCCCTCGCCAAATCTTTTCCCTCATGATCACCCAGGGGCAAGGAATAACCAGCCATCAGCAGAGCCGTCATCGGCACGTTCTGGATGGAGGGTATGCGCAGCGGGCCCTGAATAGCCCCTGCAACACCTGGCATAACTACAAGGGCGGACACCCCTGCCCTAACCGGGGGGCCATTTGGCAACCATGAGTTAACAGGGCAGTGCGGATACAACTGCCCACCCACAGTAACCTGCCTCGGCCATGGCCACTGCACCCCCCCCAGTGTGACTGGACAGTGTCGCTGGTGCACTCAATTGAACTGGATACTCACTAGTTGCACCCCCGTGAGCCGCCCCCACTGGGGGTTCCGGCCCTCGGCGGGCGTTGGAGCTCGCGACAGGCCTCGAGCTCTGGGGCCACACCTGACCGGTCCCCACCGGCAAATCCGATCGTGTGGGGAGCTACGAGGTGCCAGCTTGGGCTGGCCTGATGGCCTCGAGCAGCTCGACCCTTTTGACGGCCCGCTGGAGAGGCACGGCCGACGTGTTGGCCGGGATCGACGAAAGGGCCGTAATTGAAGCAGTGGCTAAGCCCCCATCGGAAGATGGTGGGGCAATGCCCATTGATGCCTCTAGCACTGAAATGCGTGCGAGAAGCGCATCAACGGTGTCCGAGTCCCCTGTATAAGGTGGGCTGGACGGCCCACTGGGCAGTTGCTGAAGGGGAAACCTGAATGGGGATCCCGGGCCCGAATAGGGCCATGCCCAAAATTCCGGCCTGTGGGGGGCCGGAGGAATGGTGGGGTGGGAACCCACACCAGGCCCACATGGGCCACCCTGTCCTGGGCCATGAAAAGGCCCTCCAGGGGCAGGGATCCCCGAGGGGCCGGCCTGTGCCAGCCCCACCTGGAAGCTTGTGCCAGGCTGACAGGCGGAAGCCTGGTCAGCGACATTGGCGGTAGTGGGCAAAGCCATCCCACTGCCCTGCTGCGGGGGTGCCGCCCGAGCGCTCTGACCCGATGGCTGCCCCCCGAAGGAAGAGGGGGTAGGCAAAGCCCTCCCCCGCAGGCGCGGCTTGGCAGCTGGAGTCTTGCGCTTGGGAGCCATGTCACCCAAGCCAGATACGCTGCTCCCAAATCGATCCCTGGCCAGGGATCTGAATTACAATCCCGTGCCCTGAGTACCGCAGTAGCAAAGAGCAAAGGAACTCCGATTGGAAAGCTAAAGGTAAGCGAAGCGCAGAGAAAAACGCGGCGGAGCAAACTTCTCCGCTCCGTCGCATTCTAAAATGGCAGCTCAGCTGCCTCGTGGCCACCCCTTTTATAGAGGAGTGGCCACGCCCCCTAACTACCCGGATGTCCGAGTCCGGGTGGGGGCCCCCGCAAAGAGCGCGGTGGCCATTTTGGCGCTGCGCTTTCATTGGCTGATATCTGCCACCTCTTCCTGAGGAACTGAACAGTTTTTCCAGAGAAGGTGATGATGGATAGAAGCTCCAAGCTTCCTACAATTTTTTAAAAAAACTTCCATTAGGTCCACATTTAATCTCCTCTTTTGCTGAAGTAAAAAGTGTTGCTTTGCTCCATTTTTTTCAGCTTTAAACTCAACAATGAGAGCTGTGAACTTCACCTTTGCCAGTGGGCAAATTCACAGGGACTCAAACCTGCTTTTTCTCTTCAGAGAGCAAAGAAACTGAAAATGGATAAGTTTAACATGTTGGTGTCATGTGTAATTTGTAAAACTCTACCTGGCCTTGCTGCCAGTTTGAATTCAAGAGCCATGAGAGTTATCTGGCCCAGTTCCCCCCCTCAAGTTTCTTATCTTTGCTTGATGAATAACAGCTCAAAACCAAACCTTGCTTGCAACTTTTTAATTGTCTATTAAAGGTATTTATTGCCTCCCCACATTTTGTTTCCACGAATGAAACACATAGTGCTCCAACATCCTAGTGCCATGCCCTGGGATGCCTAGACTAGTGGTTTCCAACATGAGACCCACGCCCCACAGGGGGACTTCAATCCATAGAAGCCTAAATCAGTACATTGGCTGATCAGTGCTTTGGAGAATTGATTTAGACTTGTGGGAATTGAAGCCCCCCCCCCAAAAAAAAAGGTTGGGAAACACTGGCCTGGACTAGACCCACTTCCAGCGTCACTTGGAACTGTCCAAGGTCCTGATTTCTCGCTCATACTTTTACCAGGCTCTTGGTTCTTCCTATGAACTGTTCCTGGAAGAGGATAACGAAATCTGAGAGGTAATGGAACTTGGCCAATAAATTCTTGTCCGGAAATTCTGAGAGGAGTTGGATACACATTCTTTAAATATTGACACTTGTTTCTTTATAGTTGCCAAGATTTGGGGTCTAAGCTAAACCAATGTGTTTAGTGATTTTCTCCTTCATCTCATGAATTCCTTTTATTGTGGAGAAAATGAAGGTGTTTGAGTGGATGTGGGATTAGTGCAGCTTTAAGCATAGCAACTAATTGCCATCTTTCCCACCAGGTTTAGGTGCATAGTGTCAATGGCAGTCAAGCAATTTTGGTCCCGTAAGTATTCTTCCCCACCTATGACAATATAAATGCATAATTAACTAACAAAATGCTGCCCTTTTACAGTTCCAAAAGTCTGCTGCCTAAGGCGGCAACCCACTCTACCAAATGCTCATGTTAACAGTTGAAAAAAAAGATATGACAGCACTCTCCCCTCTCCCACAGACTCAAACTATCAAGGTGTTATAATCTTATAGTGCTATGAGGGCTTTGTTTGAATGGCACACCTATGACCTTGAAAGAGGGAAGAAACGATGGAGGAAGGAAGGAGGAGAAGAAAAATAAAAATGAACTTTTAGAAGAAAGAACCTGAAAGGATAAATAGAAAGCTCCCATGTCTTCTATGCACCTGTATGGGTCTACACACTCCATAATTTAACTTGAAATATGCCTCATGAACATGATGACTTTTCCTTCAACCACAGGTTTTACCGCACCTTGGTGTAACTTCAGAACAGGATAAGGCAGATTTTTTTTCCCTGGACAATGGGGTGGCAGCTTTGGTTCCCATTGCTTGACTAATGGCTTCCCTCTGTTATCTACCCCCTTCTTTCTTAGCCTCACATGAGAGAAGAAGCAGGCGGCGTTTGATAAACAAAAGAAGTGATAAAAGCCCAGCATTCCTTTCCTCATTTGCATGTTCAATGTGTTTGAAGAATGGCAGGTCATAAACCAATTTCACTGCCCTTGACCAAATTAATTGTTAGGATTAGGATTTATGGTTTTTATTTAGTGTGTTTCTTACTTGGGATGACCTGAAGCAATGAGTCAGAAGCTGATAATAAAGTGAAGGCTCACACAGAAGCCATTATATGTGTGCTCATTGCAAAGCAATACATAACTGCAGTCAGAACACTCTGTTTCCACCCACCCTGCAGGCTCCTTAATGTAAGTCAATGGCCCTTAGAATTATTAGCTCTTTGTGAATATTTAACCCCAGATGAGCACTCTGTGAAAATGTCCTTGAGACTGTTCAGCAGAGGGATTCGGCAGTGTTGATTTCAGAACACCAGGGGACAAGATGGCAACAGAATGGTGGGGTAGACTGGTGAATTTTGGAATAAGCTTGCCTACGGCTGTTGTCAAGAACTTGGCCATCATAATACAAGTCTTGGTTGCTTCTAGGTTAGATTACTGTTCTACATTGGCTTGTCTTTGAAGATGTCCAGCAATTACAATTGGCAGGCAAATTGCCAGACTACCACATAAGTCTTGAATCTAGATATTTTGCATCGTAAGAAAGATTGTTAGAGATGCAATAAATATCCTGGGACATATTTTCATTTATTGTGGGAATGCAAAAAGGTGAATAAAACTTGGATACAGTATACATTTTTGAAGAAGCAAATAGGATATTATCACTTAGAAAACAAATGTGTCCTAGGATTGCCTTGTTAAATGAATTGGGAGGATTAAAGTTGGACAAACATAAGGATATTATTATAGTTATGACAGTTGAAAGAATGTTAATAGCTTAAAACTGGAAAATGTATGGTATAAAGAATGGTATAAAGAAATGTGGAACGTGGTGATTAGTGATAAACTGATGTGTGAATTATAATTTAAAAATATATTATTAAGAAAAATGAGTTTGCTGACATTTGAGGAGAATTTATTGAATATGTTTTTGGAAAATCTAAGGGAATTAAACCTGGAAATGAATATATGACATTTTGGAGATAGGGGAAAAGATTCATGTAATTTGTGTAGCTGGTTTAAATAACTGTTTTAGACAAGAGGTAGAGCCCTCTGGGTGATAGGTTTACACTGTATTTGTATTTATATGTTATGTTTTTTTCTTTGTTGCTGTTTGTATGTTTTTAGAAAATAAATTTTAAATATATATATTTAAAAAAGGTCTTTTGCATCACAAGCATGGCCTCTCCTTCTTTTATAAGAAGTCCAGAAACTAAACAAGGAGCTAGAGCAACTCCCTAAAATCAGGTGTAACACACACAGCTGGTATTATGAGCTTTTATATCTAACCTTATGATATCATTCTCTCCCTCTGCTCCAGCTTTTGTAAATTTTTCTATGGGGAATATTCTGTGTTGATAACCGCATGAGTTGGATTTAGGTGGATGTCTGGCCAGACATGGATAGCATAGACGTGTGGCATGGATGCATACACTATTTTTGTAACAATTGACATCATAGAACATACCAAGAAAATGAGCAAAATACCAATGCAGAACATGTGGAGAGTGTTAAGAGAAGCTAAAGTAAGATAAGAGAGATAAGAGAAATCTTTATTGCCATTGTCCCCTTGCCGGGGGGGGGAAGTACATTCCCTTCTCTGGAGATGTGCCTGTTGTAGTAGTCAAGTAGCATCAATGCCTCTCATCTTCTGGGCACAAACGTGTGATCTAAAATCATGAAGTCCTTTTTTAAAAATGGAGCTGAAAGTGTGTGTGTGTTCGTGTCAGAGATTACTCTGGATTGAAATGGTTTTTAGGGGATGCCTGAATGAGGCTCCTTTCATGTCCTGGGAGCTGAAAGTGACACCAATATATAGCTAAAGTGGGGTTCCATTAACATGCAGGATCCAAGTGCCACAGTGCTTTTTGCTAAGAAGTATCATAAAATTCCATCTTAAATATCTCAACATTTTCATATATGGTTATATTTTTAGTAGAAATGCAGGACTTGTCTGCCTGATGTAGTCTGCATTTCACCATCAACTTTTTTTTTTTGCAGGCACCATTTGAACTTGTGTGTTCCTAAGAGGCATGAATAAAATTTTATTCTTTGCTCTTGTTATGCAGGGCTGGGTTCCAAGAAGTCATATTCACATGTTCTGGTTATTTACCAATTTCTTCCTGCTCAAGGTAAGATGTCCTGAGAACACTGTTGAATGGCTGAAACTAGCTAATAATGGGATCAGCCTAATAGACAACTAAGTAGGTCAGCCAAGTCTGAAGCCTGGAAAGAAAGATATGGGGCAATAAGTTGAATGTTTTGAATCTTTGCAGACAGTCACTAAAGGTAAAGGTTTCTCTTGCTTGAAAGCCAGTCGTATCCGACTCTAGGGTGCAGTGCTCATCTCTGTTTCAAAGCTGAAGAGCCAGCTTTGTCTGTTTCTGCAGACGTTTCTGTGGTCATGTGGCAGACATGACTAGACACCGGAGTACATGGAACGCTGTTACCTTCCCACCGAAGTGGTCCCTATTTATCTACTTGCAATTTCTTGCTTTCGAAGTGCTAGGTTGGCAGGAGCTGGGACAAAGATGAGAGCTCATTCTGTCCTGCAGTACTTGGGAATCGAACTGCTGACCTTCTGCCTCCCAGTCAGCATCTTAGCCACTTGAGCCACTGCAGTCCCTCCTAGACAGTCACTACCCGAGCAAATAAAAGGCATTGATTTACTCCCCTTTCCATTTGTGATGAATCAGCAATAGTTGAAGTCAGTGAAAATCAATGTTACCGGCCTAACAGGCAGAAATCAAAATACTCTTTTGCTTATTCAGTTGTAAACCACCCAAGTGCTGGCAGGTCAACCCTATTTCTATGCCTATTTTCATGTAAGACATGAAATAAATCGATGTAGGAGAAATATTCATGGTGGGAGCTGCTCAGAGTGTAGATCCGTGAGAGTTTGGGGAAACAGGGATAGTTTTGCTGGGAAACTGAGCGCTCTAGAAAAAATGGAGCCTTGTGCCAATTGCATAAGTGTAAGGTAAAGATAAAGGTCACTCTTGCTCGAAAACCAGTCTTATCCAGCACTAGGGTTCAGAGATCATCTCTGTTTATAGCCAAAGAGCCAGCACTGTCTGTGTCTGGAGACGTTTCCGTGGACATGTGGCAGGCATGACTAGACACCGGAGTGCATGGAATGCTGTTTACCTTCCCACTGAAGTCGTCCCTATTTATCAAATTGCAATTTCTTGCTTTTGAAATGCTAAGTTGGCAAGAGCTGGGACCGAGGCAGGAGCTCACTCCATCATGCAGCACTTGGGTCTCAAACTGCTGACCTGCCGGCTTTCTAGTCATCAAGTCCAGTGTCTTAACCACTAAAGCACTGTAGGCAGGGGATTAAAGGGAGAAGACATCATGTACTTCTAAAGTGGAAAGACCATTCTAATCTATTTGTAGCCAACATGCAGGTGTAAAAGATGACATTACCCTAAGGCTACTGCAAGGATCCCGGAACGGGTGGAAAAAATCCCCCTCCCCTTTTTCTTCCAAAAGGAGTATTTATGTTTCTAGAGTTCCATGAGGAACTTTTACCTTTAGGGGCCTTGGCAGATCCCTCAAGATCCCTCCTCTCAGAATTTAAAATGGAAATCAGGGTGCCTATCTGGGTACTTTACTGTTTTGTCTGTCTGTCTAGACTGTGCAGGCCTTAGTATATCTGAGTTGACTGCTTTTCCTTGTGTAAGTTCTGATATGATTCCCACTACTCTTCATTTCTTCACAGAAGTCTGTGGCTAGCTGGGAAACTGTTGTGTAATGCTGAGAAAGTTTGCAGAATTAATGGATCCAGGACTATTTCACAGAATATATAGTATATTGATGTGTATATATATTCGCTGCGCTCTGTGACTCACCAATATAGATCTTTTGTCTTCACCTCAACATAGGACATATATGAGAATCATTCCTTTATTAAATCACGTTGAATTTTACCACTGTATTACTGGGAGTGTGGCTTCCCACTTATCACCATGACTAATAGCTGGAGTCTTCTTTAAAAAGCAAGACTGCTGCTTTGGAAAAACTTGATGGAACTTTATTCTGTTGCCCAAACTAAGGGATGACATAGGCCATATAGTCTACTGTTGGGAGGGAACATAGCATTGCATGCTATCTGTGCAGCTCCACAAAACTTGTGGATTTGCGGCTTGCCATGGCACAAGCAGAGATTGCCCTGATCAAAACAGTTGTATATCCAATTGTGCAATGTGAAAAGGAACCCTCTCTTGCATAAGCACCAAAAGAGGCCAAAGGATCATGGGCTAAATGGAAGGAAATAAGAGGATCCTGTACTACTCATAATCTTTAAATAGATATAAAAAACAAAAGAACAGATGGGCATTTAGAGAGTGACTGTGCGAGTGTGGTGGCTTGAATGGTTAAGTTGCTGACTGGAAGGCCGGCAGGTCAGCAGTTTGAGACCCAAGTACTGTGTGACAGGGTGAGCTTCCATTGCTGTCCCAGCTCCTGCCATCCTAGCAGTTCAAAAGCAAGGAATTGCAAGTAGATAAATAGGGACAACTTAGGTGGAAAGGTAAACAGTGATCCATGCACTCCGGTGTCTAGGCATGACTATCACATGTCCACAGAAATGTCTGCAGACACAGACAGCCTTGGCTTTTTGGCTAGAGATGATCACTGAACCCCAGAGTCAGATATGACTGGCTTTCAAGCAAGGAAGGCCATTACCTTTCCCCTAGAAGACACACAAAGAATTGAAGTTTGGGACACTGTGAATGAACAACTTTTTGTTGTTCCTAGAGTTCTTGGTGCTGCTAAATGTGTTGGATGGTCCCATAAGGGGAGTACCACACTTCCCCTCAGCCCATAAACAAATTGGGGATGTTCGCAGTCCTCCTTTAGATCACATTGGGGAGAGGAAAGTTCTGCCTATCTATCGGGATATTGGAACCTTATTTAACGCCCCCCCCCCCCATTCATAGATAAACAGAAATGGTGCAGAATGAGACACTAGTGGCCTAATTCTAAAAGCAATCAAATCCAGAATTTTTGTGTCCCTGAAATTTCTCACTGCTTAGAAGATAATATTAACAATAAATAATTATGTGCTGTCAAGTTATGACAACCCTTTCCAGCACTTGCTAGGTACAATGTACTGCATTGTATCTTGTATATTGTATCTTGCTACGTTCTATTGTATTTTGTCACTTTGCTTTTGCTATCGTGTATTTTTGCTATATTGTATTTCAGCTGAGATTTTGTAATTGTAACTGTACTTTTGCAGATTGATATTTTGTAACTGTATTATATTTTTGCTGTAAACCGCCTTGAGTCACACTTGTGCTGAGTAAGGCGGTATATAAATTTAATAAATAAATAAATAAATAAATAACCCAGGTGTAGTTTTCCATTCTTTTTTTCGTGTGTGTGTGTGTTTTGTCCTGGGACTGTGCAACTTGCCCATGACTACATCGGCTGGCACTTTCCCTTAGAGGCAAAGTGATGGAACCAAACTTCTCACCTCTAGCTCCACAGCCAGATGTCTAAACCACTGGGCTTTCTTAATACCTTTTCACCAAAATGGTATATTATGTGATGGAAAAGTTAGTTGCACTTCTACAAAACTCTTCATAATTATTTTCAGTTTTGACATTTCTGGCCTCTGAGCTTTTTCTGCCCTTCAGAGCTGCTCATATTGTACTCCAGTTACCCATGAGATTGTATCTGGCTCAACCTTTCAAAATTTCTTAAGATAGATTGAATTATCTATATATCATATAGATATAAAGGGGCAGTATAGAGTGAGGATTTCAAATGTCAGCCTGTGAGTTTTACTTTTATGCCTCATTTTTAATTTTTGCTTTTGATCCTGGAAAATTTAGCAGTGGTGACTAGTTCCAAGTCTCTTTAATATTTGAACGTGAAGGTGCAACTGAGAGAAGAAGCATGAAGGAGTGGATAGAGCAGGGTTGCCGTAATTCTCTCCCACAAAATTGGGACATTGAACAGGTGATTGGACTCAATGGCCTAAAAGGCCTCTTTGAACCCAGTGATTCTATCATTCTCAGTCACCTTTGAGCATCAGATCCTTGGCAGGTGCATGGGGGCATTACTTTTGGGCATGAGAGTCCGGATCATCCCCTCTGGCTCTTCTTCACCCCCCCCATGGGGCCTTCCAGCCCAAGCCCCTCCCAGTCCTCTGAGGAGTGGAAAGCTTTCCAGGCAGCCTCCGACACCCATTGATTGGGTGCTCCAGGGCTCCGCTGGCCACTGCTCTGGGCCAAAGCTGGGAGGTCCTACAGGAGTGCTCCAAGCAGGCGTCATACAGCTGCTTATTCACCACTTGGGGCTTCTCCACCCAGATGCTAGCGGCCACCCAGAAGCCCTCCAGAAGCTGCCACTGTGGGTCTCAAAGGGCTGCTTTGCCCAAGACCACCATGGCTAAGGAGGAGGGGAACAGCCCAGGGTGACATTACACCTGGAGAGTGAGGATTTCCATAGAGCTACAAATATCAAAGAAATACAGAGAAAAGTGTGCTCTCTCTCTCTGCCTCTGCAAAGGGTTTCCAGGACTTTAAGATGATTTTTAGCTAACCAGCCAGGACAATGTTTCTGACTGTGAATCTGGGACAATCCTGGTTTTCCGGGACATATGGCAACCCTAGGATAGAGGAAGAATTAGGATACAAGAGATGCTTATGATCCACTTTACAAAATTGGCATTGGAAGTCTCTTTGGATCAGTTCCAACAATCCAGCATGGTGACTAACCAGGTGGACAACAGTTTATGGAAGGTGTAGCCCCCCAAAAGGTAATATTTTCAAGTTCTGATTTTTCAGATGCTGAGCTGTAAAGAAGCATAACTGACAAAATAACAAGGAAATCAGTCAGTTTAATCTTCTATTGTTGGGTGGAGAATTCTATCCCCCCTTGCTTTTAATAGACAGCAATACAGTGATGTTTATGGCCGTGCAGGGAAGAAATGTGAATTAGGGAATGACAGGGAATCCATGACCTTCACTAATACATGAAAAATAAATGATTTAGATCTTGTGATTGGAGCATGTGTTTTTAATGTACATTTTATTTTCTTTTTTCTTTTTCACTTACCATTGTAGTTTCTGCAATAGACCCAAAGCTGTTGATGAAAATATTGCAGCTGACATTCACAGGAGGGCCTGGAATACAAGAAAAGATTTGTCAGGAATTCTTTGGGCATGAATTGATGCCAGAGTAGATCAGCACTTCTGTGTCTCTTGGAAGGCATTTATTTTTATGGGATGTCAAGTTGGAACCGAATTATTGTGACCCAAATAGGGCTTTCATAGGAAAAGGTAAATGTTAAGGTTGCTCTTACTTGTAAGCCAGTCATATCCATCTCTAGTGTTCAATGTTTATAGCCAAAGAGCCAGTGCTGTCTGTGTCTATAGATGTTTCCATGGAAGGCATGACTAGATACCAGAGTGCATGTAACACTGTTTACCTTCCCATTGAAGTGGTACCTATTTATCTACTTGCAATTTCTTGCTTTCAAACTGCTAGGTTGGCAAGAGTTGGGACAGAGATGAGAGTTCACTCTGTCATGCAGCACTCAGGTCTCAAACTGCTGACCTGCCGGCCTTCCAGTCCCAGGGCTTTTATAGCGTGAGACAAATGGTAAATGTTGAGCTTATTTGTTTGTTAAATGACATTCAAGTTACTGGAGATTAGGTCTGATTAAATTACATTTATGTGCCAGTGGTATTATTTTGTATTTTATATTCAGACTTTAAAGTAAAAGAGATCACAATTGATGTTCTCTCTTTTCTGTGGCCAGAGGCTACATTAGCTTCTGGATTCTGGGTTTGGTAGTATGAAGAAAAGCCTTTTCCCAACACCAAGCACAAACCTGTTTCTCATTCATGCATTCAGTTCTCAGCTGTCAACAGTTCAGCAGTGGGATGAAAAGGACTTACATGAATGCCTTTGGGAGAGAAGGAAAACAGGAAGATGCATTCTGTGACTTCTGTATGTAGATCTGTAAGCTTTAAGGACTTGAGAAGACACCTAATCAGATCTCAGTAAAGTTATGTGTTTTGGCCTACAGCTCATAGAATACCCCAGCATCCTTGTTTGCTAGTCTCTACACTTGACCAAATCAAACATTCAGTCCATAAGGCAGAAAGGTTGGGTTCTGTGTCCTGTCATCATCACTCTTCACAAATATCTGCTCCCCCAACCCAATTCAACCTGACTGGAGGGACTGCCATGTAAACCAGATGTGGTTCCCTGGAGTTCCACCACGTTGAGACCTTTGTCTCATAAGTCCTCCACTACAAAACTCAAGAAATCACATTGGTAGGAAAAGGATGAAGCTTAGCCTGCTTTTTCCAAAGCACATGTGGCACAAGTGGCACCCAGACTTGGCAGCAGCCACAGAGTGTTCCAGGAATGACTGAGAAGGAGGAGGAGAGAGAGAGAGAGAGAGAGATTTTGATCTGGAGGACAGTGTGCTCTGAGGTCTCCTCTCTGGCTCATTTTTGTTTTTAATGCCTCTTATTATTTACAGTTGTACCTTGAAAAGATTACAGGATTAAACAAGCCAGCAAACCTATTCCAAAATATAAATAAATCTTTGTGACTAGCAGCCACCGCCTGCAGCCTTCAGTGAGGGATAATGTATCAATCTATATTCAGAGCTAGGATCTGGCTGACTGAACATGAAGGGGAAAAGGGCGAGATGCGCTCCATCTAACTTCAAAGGTCTTGCCTGGAAACAGCTGTAGCCGAACCCTTTCTGGATTCTGTGTAAAGAACTGGAAAGCTAGTTCACACAAAGAGGTCAGTATAGCTTTTTGCTATATCTGACTGCTAGATATTTGCTGCCTGGTCAAAATCCTCAGTGCTTTTTACAACATTACTATAGGGGTGTGGTGAGGGACAGCGTCATGTAAACCTCTGTCCAGGATTTATCATTTTAGGTGCAATTCAAGGGAAAAAATACTGCTAACACCAACTGGTTTGCTTTCAAATCAGTATTGTTACATGCTCTTTATTTTCCAGAGCAGAGGCTAGAGACGGTGCAATAGACCATTCAGTTTCCTATGAAGATGATTGAATTTGGAGAATTCTTTGCTACAAATATGTATTTACAAATATGTTTTGCCATCTCACAAGTGCACAAAGTGAGTGGAGCACATTTGGGGGCATGAGCAACTAGATTAAATCCTACTTTGGATTCCACTGCAGCAAGACATACATACTCCATTCAGTCTGCAATTGCAGGACTTATAGGAGGGGATTACAACACCCTTTCTGAAAGGGTAAAGGAACAATGGAAAGAGTATTAACTCATAGCTCAAGTGTTTTCTGCTCCTTTTCTAGATTTATATATGGATCAGTATTATTCAACATCCTTTCTTCCTCCTCTTCTTGCTGAACTCACATTCTGTTTATTGCTTTCCTTGCTAGAGAAAGGCAGAAGCACATGGGTTTCCATAACAGGTATTGGAGCAGATATGGAAGCTAGGTCTAGGGAATTTCATAAATACGATCAGCAGTTTTAACTCCTGTACTGTCTAAAATGGATTTCTTTGAATATCACAAATAGGAAACTTTTTTATTTTTTGGTCAATACTGTTTTCCTTCACTTCCCAAGTATGGATAACATAAGAAATGGACAAACTGTTCCATCTATAGTGAGAAAAATACCTGATTTTAAGGAGAGTGCAAGAATTTTCTCAAAGTTTGTTACAGCACAGAAATTTGATAAAATGTAAAAATCACACTGAAATGCAAAGGAAGAGTTTCAGTTTTTTTTAAAGTATTGCATTTTTGAATGAGCTTTGCATGTCTTTAAATTGCCATAATAATTTGTTCTATTTGGTCCAGATTTAAAATTATGTATAATTTTGAATGTGCATGCTCATACAGGGTATATCCCCCGCTAGATGAGAGCCTTGTTAGGGTGCGGGGTCCTGAGCGGTCTAACTAGACAGTGATGCCCATTTCTGGTCAATGATGTTAGTCCGGGACTAAAACTCATGAAAGCATCCTCTATCGGATCCCTTGGTCCAGGTGAAAGCAGAGGGCACACGTCATGGTCCACCTAGCGGGTGACATGACATCCAAATGGCTAAAAAACTCATGCAGATGTACTTGATTTCTCGTCCATTTGCATGTGCAGAATGTTGCTGTGGAGACGTCTACCAATTTGCAGACTCCTCGCTGAATAACGACTCCAAGGTATGCTCACGTATGGTAATATATGCTCCTACCTTGTGTGTGTGTGTATGTGTGTGTGTGTGTGTGTGTGTGTGTGGTCTTGTTCTCTTCTTGAGAGAGATGACAATATTGCAGAATTCAGTCTAACTGCAAGGGGAAAGTCATCCATGTATCTGTTGCTTTTCTATAAAAGTGTCTGACACGCTTCATATGAGAAATAATGCCTCCCACAGCTTTCGCTGGCAGTTCATGTGCAGCAAATAAACTTCAACATGCTCTAATGCTTCTACTAATGCTGGCTATATTGAAAGCTATGTTCCCTGGCTACCTGGAAGGTGCATTAATTATGATAAAGGATGTTTTCTTGTCCTTCTCCACAGTGCTGATATAAATTCTATGGCACGAATTCTGAGCCTGCTAGTTAAACATTCTGTTGACCGTCTTAGAATCTATCGTGCCACATTGTTAAAGCAGAGACATATTTACAGCCACAATCTTATGTAGGAACTGGAGCAGCTCTTCTTAACCTTTGGATGGCCACATGTTTTGGACTTAAAGTCCCAGAATTCCTGAACAACATTGTCACTAGTAAGGGATTTGGGGATGAAATCCTAAGCATCTGAAGGACAAAACTTGACACATACAGAATTAAAGGGTGATCGTTGACCTAGAAGTCAATTATTGTTATTAGATTCTTCCTGCAACAGATCCACTCACTGAAGCAACTCCAGGCGGCTCACAATGCAATTGCACTTCACCTTACATAAAAGACCCGACATACCATTAAAAACCTCACATAAAACATATTATAAAATCTATTATAAAATCTTCACAGCAAATAGACAAATAGACAGATAAAACCTAAAAACCCATGTGGCAATTAACATGTTTATATCAGCCAGTGGGGGGCAGCTGTTCCTCTATCAGCTCTCCACACCTGCTGGGCCAGCAATGTCTTCAGCCCTTTCCTACAAGCTAGCAGCTCTGGCTGAAGACAAAGGTCCATTGGCAGGAGGTTCCAAAGGGCCGGAGCCGATACTGAGAAGGCCCTCTTTCTTGTACTGGAGAGGTGAACCTCTCTGATGGATTGTAGATAAATTAAATATTTCTGTCTTTGCCTGCCTAAGTTGCCTGTCTTCCATTTATTTCAGTAAGATTGCAAAGTAACTATTTTTAGTTGTATTTGAGCTACAACACAGAAAATACTGTGTGGCTTTTATTGAATGACTGCCAATACATCTGAACTACCATATTTGTTGGCATATAAGATACACCCCATTATTACCAAAATAGGCCACTATAGGCCACTATATACAGTACAAGAAGCACTCCATTGGCAGTGTATTTTAAGTGGAAAAAAGAGGGTATTATATGCCAGGAAATAGGGTACAGTGGAACTCTGCAAAACGCTTTTTATAACCAAAAATGTGTACAATGAAGCATTTGTGTACTCTGCGCAATACCCCGCATAACGAAAACTATTTTCGTTATATGGGGTTTTCGTTAAGCGAGGTATACCTTGCTTAATGAAACCCTATATAATGAACTTTTTTCATTATGCAGGGTATCGCCCAATTGATCCACATAGCAAAAACAACAACAACAACAAAAACAACAACAACCACAGAGCAAAGAGCTCTGTGGAGCGGAGCTTTTTTGTTATGCGGGGTTCTACTGTATATGCTTTATCTTTGTATTGTTGTCTTCTTCTCCCCTGTATCTGTATAATGTGAAAGGCCGTTGAGGCAGCAGAACTTTTGTGGTCTGTATTTTCATCAGCTTGGGGGGGGGGGAGGAATTATTGTAGTTTTGCTTTATATTGCCTATATTGTGTTTTGTATTTATTGTACCCTGTAATAGAGAATTTGCCATATTGTGGATATTTCTATTGTAATTGTAATTTATTTGTAATTACATTGTACCTTTGCCTTTTGTTACTTTAAATGCTGTAAACCACTTTGAGTCTCCCATTGGGATGAGAAAAGCGGTATAGAAATAAAACTCTGTCTGTCTGTCTGTCTGTCTGTCTGTCTGTCTGTCTATCTATCTATCTATCTATCTATCTATCTATCTATCTATCTATCTATCTATCATGTGTTGTTATCAATTAATAATTTAAAGGTTTGGGAAACCAGATGTAGCTTGTGTGGTTTGCTGGTTCGTATATGTTTGTATGTATGTGTGTAATTTCTTATGAGATCAATATCTACAGTACAGGAATCCCCACTTCACCCCTATTCCTCTTCTGTATCAAGCATTGCTTATTTAGTGTCTCTTGAGTGCCTTAGAAGAGCTTTAAATTCCTACCAGACAACCTCACAGGATGTGAGCAACCCCGATGTCTTTTCTTGGAATAGCTGCCTAAGTGCCTGACTACATCAAAGGCTGCAGGATTTGCTTTTATTGCAAAACAGGTGTATTTGCTTTATTTTATTTTTACTGTCTGCCTGGTGATTCAAATTATTTAACACTTTTTTTTGCTCCCAACCCATCCTGTTTTCTTTAATGCTAAAAGGGTTCTATTTTTTTATTTCATAAAGATTTAGTCAGGTTCCCACCCACCCCTGTGCTTTGAGTTGTGATTCCATATTGTAAAGATGGGAGGAAGCATGTTTGTTTTGGTGATGTAGGGAGTTGGAGTATGATGTTCAGCCCTGGGAAAATATGATCAACATTTTTTCCTCTCCTTCAAGTGCCTTCCATTCTATTTTATTTTATTTTTAATTTGAGATTACTGCTAGAGCAGCCTTTCACCTTATTACTGGGTCAGTAACTGAGCAGGACAGGAAGGCACACGAAAAATGTCAAGAAAAATGATGCCCCTGTTGAAGGTAGTGCACATTTTAATGCCCTAACTGTTTTCTCTCTGGTACAGCTGAGAAGGAAGAAGGGGAAATCATTAGCATTGAAGCAGCCTTTCACCTTATTGCTGGGTTATTAACTAACTGAGTGAGCAGGGAGAAGGAGGGAGGAAATCCCAATTTATCTGTTATGTGTATCTATATCAGAGCCCTGACTTGTTTTCCCACAGATCACAGAACATTGCCTTCTTGCTTTTCTTTCTTCTGCTTTTTAAATGTGGATTTAAAAGTTGGTATGTGAACATTTGCTTTTCTTGTAATGGAACATTTTCTAACATTATCAGGTTTGTATTCATAAGATTGCTAAGGAGGTTCTCTTTTGTGGTTTTGCATATTTTTACTAACTCCACACAGAAAACCAGCAAGATGGATACAAAGAATTGGCAGAGCTGGAACCAGAGGAAGAAAGAATGAACAAGAGATGGAGCTAGAAGATGGAAGGAAAGAATCACATCCCACTAGATGTGAACACTAAACTCCCAGTTCAATCTACAAGCCCGGTATGAGCACTGATTATGATATTATGATTTCAAATATAATACAGACTGTAATTCAAATTGTGAAAAAATCCTAAATCATTATGATTTGACTTTTCAGTGTAGCCACACCCAAAGACCATGATTTGAATTGCAACAAAACGGAATCACTCCGATTCAAATTTTTGATAATAATTTTGTGTCAGAAATTATTCTTGGTTGAAATCTGCTCAGGGGATGCCCGAATGAGGCTCCTTTCATGTCCCTAAGAGCTGGGACAGTCATGGGCACTCAATCTATATGCAGTACCCGGGTCTCAAACTGCCAACTTGCCAGCCTTCCAGCTAACAAGGCAAGCTTCTTAACCACTGAGCCACTGCACTGATGTAGCCACACCTTAAATCCAAACTTTCCATCACTATGCATGAAGAAGAGAAACTTTCCAGTTGCTCCAACTGGCTGTTACAACCCTAGCATTGCATAACTATGATTAATTAGACTGTTTTCCAAACGGGTTTGTCCTTTTTCCTTATTGGACAAGTGAAAACAAACAATGTTCCTACACAAAAGGAAGATATGCATTGGGAAGCCCAAAGGAGCTGCATTGGATCATTCTGCTGCTTTCCTATTGCTGGTGTGCCAGGCAAGAGGATTCTACGTGCCCACAGGTACTGCTTTCATATGTTGCATCATCAGGCAGTATCGAAGGATACTGGAAGCTACTATCACATTTTTCTAGTTTATTGATGAATTGGGTTTCTTTCTTGCAAGTTTAAATGCTATGTGATTTCTGATTGTCCTTAAAGTTTATTACAGTATCTATATTTTTAATTGCAATCCTGTTTTGGGTAGTCTCAGACGACCAATTTATCCAAGTAACTGCTACAGCTTATCATGATCAGAGAGGCACTTAGACAGTTTAGAGTTATTTTTTGAAACAGAACAGATGCATTTTTGATAGCCTGCCAAAAAGTCATTTTCTGTACTATCATAACACATGCATATTTTTTTAAAGAAACATTTTAGGGCTTAAATACTAAGCTGACACACTGGTCAGTTTGTATTAGCTCTTTTTGCACGTAAGTCTGAGAAATACAATTTCATTAAAGGTATCTGAGATTTACCAGTGGGTCTCTGAAGACTTATCAACATAATGCTCAGTAGAATCTAATTTTGTTTCACTGTTCTGCCAAGGACCAATAAACTGTTGGGATTACTTGGTATTTTCTGGCAATGAAAGCGCGGCGCCAAAATGGCCACCGCGCTCTTTGCAGCCCCCCCCACCCGGACTCAGACATCCGGGTGAGTTAGGGGCCGTGGCCACCCCTCTATAAAAGGGGTGGCCACGAGGCAGCCGAGCCGCCATTTTGGAAAAGCGACGGAGAGGAGAAGTTTTCTCCGTCGCTCTTCGTCTCTTTCTGAGAGCCGCGGTTGGCTGCAGAGCCTTAGCGGGTCTTTTTGCTTCTCAATCTTCGGCTTTACAGCCATCTCGTTCTGATCCCTTGAAAGGGATCGTGCTTTTCTTATGCCTCCTAAGAAGAAGGCTATGGCGACTCAGGCTCGCCCGAAAGGGAGGCAGCAGTCGGGTCGGAGGACTGCGACTGCGCCCCCGCAACAGGACCTCGTATCGGAGGCACCCACCGGGACCAGTGGGATGGGGCAGCTTAGGCCATGGCCCGCGGCTCTCCAGCCTCAGACCAGCCCCGCAGGGGCTTCGGCCCCCGGCCCGCAATTGCCGGCCATGGGCCTTGAGCACGGGGGAGGGCCTGGTGTGGTTGCACAGCAGGGCTTACCCCCGGCCCCTCATGGGCCGGAGTTTTGGGCATGGCCCTACTTGGGACCTGGCTCTCAAGTCGGGGGCCCTGGACCATTGCCCAGTGGGCCGTCTGGCCCGCCTAGCCCCCTTTATGCAGGGGGATCTGCGACAGTGGATGCATTACTGGCCCGCGTAGCGGCTCTAGAGGCATCCCTTGGGATTACCAATAACCCCATGGGGGGGGGGCTTCGCTGCCATCCGGGGCCCCCTTTTGCCAGCCTGCTGCCACGGCAGCCGCCACTCTCCAGCAGGCGGCCAGTCGGGTTGAGTCGCTCGAGGCGCGCAGGCCCGTGCCCGCCGCGGTCTCGCAACTCCCCGTACATCATGACCTGCAGACAGGTAGTGGTCGGATGTGTCCTCAGAGCTCGATTTCGGTCGTGAGCTCCGACGACCGCCGTGGGCAGGAACCCCCAGTGGGGGCGGCTCACGGGGGTGCACCCAGTGAGTATCTGGTTCAAGCTAATGTCCCCACATCACACTCCACTTCCGGGGATAGTTTTCAGTGGCCATGGCCTCGTAATGTCGGGGCGGGTGGGCATCAGTTCCCAGCTTACCCGGGTGCAGCTTGGTCCCATACTGGCATAACATTGGGCGGGGGGGGGGGTTCCGCCCCCGGGGCTACACCGGGTGTCGCAGGGACGGTCCAGGCTCCTGTACCGGTGTCGGCATTGCCGACGGCCGGGTATTCCTTGCCCCTCAGGGATCATTTGGCCCAGGCCACAAGGGAAAAGATTTGGCGGGGGGAGTATGTCAATATTTTCTCCCTATTAAACCAGGAACCCACCAATGAGGAAAAAGAGGGGCAGGATGAGAAGGACAAAGAGCTGTCTCGCCGTCGCAAGCCACCACGCACCTGGGCCAACTGGTTACCCACATATCTCATTTATATGGCGGTGTACCTTAGGGCTCGGCCTGACCTGGCCATTCCGATGGTCCAATATTTGGACAATATTTACAGGGCAATGGTGGATTTTCCTGGCCCATCGTGGTTGGCTTACGATGAGGAATTTAGAATGAGAGTCCCCTTACACCTGGAGATGAGGTGGGATGAGCCATGTCAGAAACTGTGGCTTTTATACATGACCCCCACGCGCCCGGTGCCTGGGGAGAGGTATCATTGTGGACATGCGGTCCAGCGAGCTCCTCCAACGCAGGCTCCCCGTCAGCTGGCGGGGCAGGGGGTTCCAGCCCGCTTGCTGTGTTGGAGTTTCTCGGCCAATGGTGTATGCAATAGAAAACAGTGCCGATACAAACATGAGTGTCCCTCTTGCGCTGGCCCCCACGCCGCCGCTGCGTGTCCGCGAGCCGGTGGGTCACGGGGCAGAGGTAGAGGTGGACAAGGAGCGGGCAGACCTGCCGCTGATGGAGCTGGTCACTCAAAAGGCCCCCTCCCCGGTTAACGTGGCTATGTTGGAGCGGTGGCTCTCAACTTACCCGAGGAGAGAGGATGCTAGGTACCTCCTCGAGGGTTTCCAGCGGGGCTTTCGCATCCCATTCAAAGGGGAGCGGTGCCCCCAAGACGCTCCTAATTTACTTTCCCTGAAGGGTAGGGAGGAGGTGGCTGCCCTAAGTATCGCTAAGGAGGTTAATGCAGGTAGGGTTGCTGGCCCCTTTCCTATGCCACCCTTTCCCAATCTGAAGGTTTCCCCTTTAGGGTTGGTGCCCAAAAAGACCCCTGGGGAGTTTCGTTTAATTCACCGTCATACCCGGCGGGCCATTCGGTCAATGATGCCATTCCTGATTACCTTTGTTCTGTTGGGTATACATCATTTGACCAGGCCCTGCGCATGGTGCGCTCTTGTGGCCCGGGTGCACTTCTGGCAAAATGTGACATTAAGTCGGCATTCCGTTTGTTGCCGGTGCACCCGGGTGACTGAGTTATTGGGTTTTAAATTCCAAGGGAAATTTTATGTTGATAAAGCCATGCCTTTTGGCTGCTCTATTTCCTGTTCAGCATTTGAACGTTTTAGCACTTTCCTTCAGTGGGCCTTTGTTCGCAGGTCTGGGTCCCGGTCTGTAGCCCATTAGCTCGATGATTTCTTGTTCGGGGGTGAACGGGGCTGGGACACGTGTACGCGTCTCCTCAATACATTTCAGACGCTAATGCAGGAACTCGGTGTCCCTTTAGCGCCCGAAAGGACCGAGGGCCCATCAACTAAGCTCACATTTCTGGGTATCGAAATTGACACGGTCTCGCAGGCATCCAGGTTACCCATGGATAAGGTTACCCGGATCACTGCGTTGATTTTGGCCTTACTGGCCAAACGCAAGGTGTCACTTCGCGAGCTCCAGGTTCTCCATGGTCACCTTAACTTCGCCTGCAGGGTGGTCACGCCTGGCAGAGCTTTTGCTCGACGCTTATGCGATGCCATGACTGGCCTATCCAGGCGCTATCATAGAGTCCGACTGAACAAGGGCATGAGGGCTGACATGTTGGTTTGGCTTAAGTTCCTGAGGGACTTCAACGGGGTGTCATTTTGGAGATCTGACCTTTTGGTTTCCCCTAGGTTCAGTTGGATGCCTCGGGGTCCCTGGGATATGGGATTTACTTCGAGGGGAGGTGGGCCTATGGCCGATGGCCTCCAGCATGGTGGGGCATGGATCGTCTATGCGATCTTACGTTCCTTGAGTTCTTCCCGATACTGGGAGCTTTGATGCTATGGGGTGAGGAGTGGGCCAATTCAGTGGTTCATTTCTGGTGCGACAATGCTGTGGTAGTGCACATTGTCAATTCCCAGACATCTAAATCACCCAAGGTCATGGAGTTAGTTCGCCAGTTTGTGTTGCGCAGCCTACGCCTCAATGTGCTCTTCAGGGCCAGACATGTACCGGGTATTAATAATGATATTGCTGATGCTTTATCCCGCCTGCAGATCCCCCGGTTCCGTGCCTTGGCTCCGGACACAGAGAAATTCCCCTCGCCGCTCCCGGATGAGATTTGGACGTTTGGCAAGGAGAGGTGAACCGGGCGATCGGCATGTCGCTGGCGCCCCGCACGCGTAAGGCGTATCAACATGCATGCAGTCAATTTAAAAGTTTTTGTGCGCAACTCCGGTTGCCCAAGGTGTGGCCCATTCCGGTTGCACACGTTCTACATTTATGGTATACCTACACAGTCTGGGCCTAGCTCCCCGCACCATAGCATCCAGGCTGTCAGCACTGGCATTCATGGCCAAAGTGAGGGGTTCTGCTGACAACACGAATGATTTCTGTATACGACATGTTTTGGAGGGGTGGACACAGGAACGTGGACGCCGCCCGGACAATCGCCACCCTATTTCTCCAGGGGTTCTTACCCACCTTGCACGAGGCTGGCATGACCTGTGTTTTGACAGGTATGAGGCAGCTCTGTTTCATGTGGCTACCACGGTGGCCTTTTTTTTGGAGCGCTCCGCATCACTGAGTTGGTGCTACTGTCTAAGGCGGATGCGGCTCGTAGGGCACTGGAACTCGAAGATATCTATGTCTCCAATGAGTGGGCTCGTTTGAGGATACGGTCCTCAAAAGTTGATCAGCATGGTGTAGGCAGTGGTGTTAGACTGCTATGATGTTCCATTGCAGACATCTGTCCGATTGGTGCCCTACAGGAGTTCCTTGCAGTGCGTGGCACGCACCCTGGTCCGTTTTTCTGCCACCAAGATGGGTCTCCCCTGACTAAATTTCAATTTTGGAAGGTGACCGGTAAGGCACTGTCCAGTGTGGGCCTCCCCGGGGCTCGTTACGGCACCCATTCTTTTAGAATAGGAGCTGCTTCTACTGAGGCTGCATTTGGGTACTCTGAGGCTGATATACGCCATATGGGGAGGTGGGGATCGAAGTGTTTTGAATTATATGTTTGCCCTCTTCAAGTATGAGTACCAGATAAGTTACTGTCCTGTCTTTTTTATCTTACAGACCCTGTGTGTCCCCGCACACCGGTGGCAGTATGGCTGGTGGGCCATAGCTATGTGCACTGGGCAGCGCAGTACGCTGCGGCGACAGAGTGGGGACCCCAGCTTGGACTACGTGCCTCCGCATGTATCAGGTGGTATGGTAAGCGTGGAATGTTATGGCGGGAACTGTTGCCATTCCTTTTCTCCATCAGGGATGCTGAACCGCCTGATGTCTTGGTGCTGCACCTCGGGGGCAATGACCTGGACCAGGTCACTGGCCTTTCTTTAAAACATACGATCTGCAGCGACCTAGCTTATTTGCATTATGTGTGGCCTGCCACAACGCTGCTATGGTCGGACATCATACCGCGTCACGCTTACAGGGGGGGTATCAACCTCCAGGCCCTTGACCGCGCTCGTCGCTCGGTGAACAGGGCAGTGGCCCGGTTCTTTGCTGACAAGGGTTTGGGCCGGGTCATCCGACACCCCACCATTAGTCTCCAAAATTACGATCTTTACACAGGGGATGGGGTCCATCTGTCGCCCAGAGGTTTGAACCTCTTTTTGGAAGATTGGCAAGCAGGCCTGTTGACCGAGCTGACGGTCTGGGGGGGGGCGCAGTGAGTCTTTATTAAGCCTCCCCATGTGGCGGGTAGCACTGTTAAGGTAAATATTTATGACCCACAGGTATCCGGCAGGTTCGCAATTGACTGGCCAACACTAGATAGGTACAAGTTTGTTAACGTTGACCGGTCAACGACGAACCAGGCAATGGGGTGATGGCAGGAGCTCTTCAGCATGCATCACCCCGTGATTTGATGGATACACGTCAGAGGGTGGGGTCAGTAGATAGTTTATTGACTACGGTCAACAATTTGTTTGTTGTAAACAAACAAATTGATACAAATGGATACATTGTAGCCAGTTGCCATTGGCAATTTTGGGAGGAACCTTACCAGTGTTACTGCGGCCTGCTTGCCTTAAGAATTATAATTGGCTGAGTACCAATTGAAATTTATAATTCGGACTAGGGCATGAATCAATAAATGTGGCCCAATGCCGTTATCCATATATACCGGTGTCTGAGTCTTTTTTGGGGGGTGCGCCTGCAATGTCCTATGGACTAAAGGCAGTGCTTTTATGAATGAGTCTGGAGACTTGTAGTCAAGTAACCTCACTGGCTAAAATGCTGTCCATTTGTTAGACAGGTGGGAGACAAAAAGTATAACATTCACTTGCTTCTAGCACACAATTAAAGAGTCCTCAGTGTAAAAGCCAAAGTGTGCCCATGCCCCTGAACACTGCTCTTTAATTGCTTACTAGAAACAAGTGAGTGCTTTTTCCTGTGTAGCAAAGCAACAAGATTTTGACCATTCTTTATTAATTAGGAATTTAGCCTCAAGACAAGTATTTAGGAATAGTGCAGAACGAAAAGAATTTCTGAAGTTTATAACAGAGATCCCTACAGCTCTGATTCATAACCAAACATCAAACTAGAGAAGTGATGGCTAACCTTGGCACTCCAGGAATGCCGAATTGGGTTTCTGGTAATTGAAGTCCAATAACTGCTGGAGTGCATAGTTTAGCCACCAGGGAACTAGACTAGACACATCATTAGAAGCATGAATTCCCTTGTGTTTAAATTATTTTCTCACCTCCATATCTTGCAAATTTCTTTGCTTTCTTTAGTGATTTAAGAACTGACACAGGTTTGGTTTGTGGATCAGATTTGTCAGACATGTAGTTTTGTAGATTTCCCCCCTCTAATGACATATTATCTGTAGTATCTTAGACTCTCAAATGGAAGAGCAGGATGGAGCAGGAAGTCTGCCTGCCTGCCTGCCAGACCCAGATCAATAGATACCAGATCTAGAACTAAAACTAGATATACATTAGCAGGAGAAGGTATCACAATGTAAAGCTCGAAAAAACACTGGCCAATAGTGGCTGATGAATTCTGGAAGCTGCAATTCAAAAAGTAATATTTCAAAGCTCTGTTATGGTATACATTTGAAATGGTGCAGTAAACCAGTGACTCTCAACCTTCCTATCCTATCAGTTGATCTATATGAGTGCTGACTCACACCATGATAGAAAAATCCATATTTCCCAAGAAGGATATTTATGTGTTTACAGGCATTCTGCTGATCTATCTATAATTCTACATCCATAATGTTTAGTCTTGAGAAAACACTGTGGGGAGATACAATATCCATCTTCAAAAACTTGAAAGACTGTCATATAAAGGAGGGGCAGGATCTGTTCTTGATCTCTCCAGAGTGCAGGGCGCATAATAATGGGATGAAGTTACAGGAAGCCAGATTTTGACTGAATATCAGAAGAAACCTCCTAACAATTAGAGCAGTACAACAATGGAACCAATTAACTCATGAGGTGGCAAGCCTCCAAAACTGGAGGCCTTCAAGAGAATATTAAAACAACCATCTGTTGCATATTCTTCAACTTGAATTGGTGCCCCTGTAGGCACCTTTTAATTCAATTGTTCTATGATTTTAAGATTCACAGTAAATTGGTAGGCAGCGAGAAAAGAAGATTAAAGAAATGCAAGCGCGGCGCCAAAATGGCCGCCGCGCCCTTTGCGCCCCCCCCACCGGACGAAGACATCCGGGTAGTTAGGGGGCGTGGCCAGCACCCTTATATAAGGGGCGGCCATGAGGCAGCCGAGCTGCCATTTTGCGAAGCGACGGAGCGGAGAAGTTTTTCTCTCTTACCTCCGTTGCTCTTGCCTTGCTCGGGGAAGCCTCTGGCTGCTGATTTTCTTGACTTTTAGGCTTCCCATCGTTAGCTGCTATGCCCTCGAAGAAGAAGGCGACTGCGAACGCGGCTCGTTCTGCACGGAGGCGCCAGCCGGGTCGGAGGACTGCGGCTGCGCCTCCCCAGCAGCCTCCTTTGCCTCAGCCCACCGGGACCGGTGGGATGGGGTTAATTACCCCTTGGCCCGAGGCCGGGGGTCTGCGTACCGGCCCAGCTGGGGCCGTGGCCCCTGGCGCGCAAGCAGTGGCCACTGCCTCTGGCACGGCCCATTCTGCGGGGCCTTCTTCCATGGGTCCGCAGCTTCCTGCGGGGGGTTTCAGCCATGGGGGGTGGCTGGGTTCCCTCCCCTGGCAGGGCACCCCCCCCGGCCCTGCAGGGGCCGGGCCTGGGGTCGTGGCCATATATGGGCCCTCGCAGCTCCCCACTCAACAGGCTGATGCTGGTCAGGCCCCGTCGACGAGCTCAATTGCGGTCGTGAGCTCCGACGCCCCCAGCGGGCCAGAACCCCCGGTGGGGGCGGCCCGCGGGGGTGCTGCATGTGAGTATGCGGTTCAATCTAGTGCACCCACACACCTACCCACGTTGGGGGGGGCATTCCAGTGGCCGTGGCCTCGCATGGGTGGTGCGACGGTTCAGTCGCCGACGTCCCACCCGGCGACTTCACCGCTCACCCAGGGCCCAGTTGTGGGTGGTACCTCTTATTCAGTCGGGAATGTGTTAGGGGTGGCTGGGTTGGTCCAGGCTCCTTTTCAGATCCCCGTGGTTCCCACTGTGCCGGTGTCAGCATTGCCGACAGCGGGGTATTCCTTGCCCCTGGGGGACCATTTGGCCCAGGCCACCAAAGAGAAGATCTGGCGTGGGGAGTATGTCGACATCTTCTCCCTTCTTAACAGAGACCCCACCAAAGAGGAGAGGGAGGGGCAGGATGAGAAGGATAAGGAACAGGCACGTCGTCGTAAGCCGCCACGTACGTGGGCCAATTGGTTGCCGGCGTACCTTATATACATGGCGGTCTACCTCAGGGCCCGGCCGGATTTGGCAATTCCGATGGTCCAGTATTTGGACAACATTTACCGGGCGATGGTCGACTTCCCGGGCCCGTCATGGTTGGCTTACGACGAGGATTCCATATGCGGATTCCCCTGCACCCTGAGATGAGGTGGGATGAGCCCTGCCAGAAGCTGTGGCTTCTGTATATGACTCCCACGCGCCCCGCACCTGGGGACAGATACCATTGTGGACATGCGGTCCAGCGAGCGGCCCCAGCACAGATACCCTGCCAGGTGGCGGGGCAGGGGGTTCCAGCCCGCCTGCTGTGCTGGACTTTCTCGTCCAATGGTTCCTGCAGTAGGAAGAATTGCCGGTACAGGCATGAGTGTCCCTCTTGTGCTGGCCCCCATGCGGCCTCCGCCTGCCCCAGGCCTGGAGGGGTGCGGGGCAAAGGTAGGGGCGGACAAGGGGCTGGCAAGACTGCCGCAGAGGGAGCTGGTCCACCGAAAGGCCCCCTCCCCAATTAATGTGGACATGCTGGAGCGTTGACTCGCATCATACCCGAGGGGGGCAGATGCGGTTTACCTCCTTCAAGGTTTTCGACTGGGGTTCCGTATTCCTTTCCAGGGTGATAGGTCCCCCCAAGATGCCCCCAACCTTTTGTCCCTTAAGGGGAGGGAGGAGGTGGCTGCCGCCAGCATTTCTAAGGAGGTTGATGCGGGCAGGGTCGCTGGCCCTTTCCCTGCACCCCCGTTCCCCAACCTTAAAGTGTCACCCTTGGGCTTGGTGCCCAAGAAGTCACCGGGCGAGTTCCACCTGATCCATCACTTGTCCTACCCAGCCGGCCGATCGGTCAATGATGCTATACCTGATGACCTTTGCTCGGTCAGGTATACATCTTTTGACCAAGCGCTGCGCATGGTGCGCTCATGTGGCCCGGGTGCGCTGTTGGCTAAGTGCGACATTAAGTCTGCCTTTCGCCTCCTGCCGGTTCACCCGGGTGACTTTGAGTTGCTGGGTTTTAAGTTCAGGGGTGAATATTATTTCGATAAGGCCATGCCTTTTGGCTGTTCCATATCGTGCTCGGCCTTCGAGCATTTTAGCACCTTCCTACAGTGGGCTTTTGTCCGCAGGTCAGGGTCCCGGTCTGTAGCCCATTACCTGGATGATTTTTTATTCGGGGGTGAACGGGGCTGGGACACGTGCACACGTCTCCTCAACACATTTCAGACGCTAATGGAGGAACTGGGTGTCCCTTTAGCGCCCGAAAAGACCGAGGGCCCAGCTACACAGCTAGTCTTCTTGGGGGTGGAGATTGACACGGTAGCGCAGGCTTCTAGGTTACCAGGGGATAAGGTGTCAAGGATAGTGGCCCTTATCTCGGACTTGCTTGCTAAACGCAAGGCATCACTGCAGGATCTGCAGGTGTTGCATGGTCATCTCAATTTTGCTTGCAGGGTGGTCGCACCGGGCAGGGCATTTGCCCGGCGCTTGTGCGACGCCATGACAGGCTTGTCCAGGCCCCACCATAGGGTCAGACTAACCCAGGGCTTTAAGGCAGATATGCTTATCTGGCTCCAGTTCCTGAAGGAGTTCAATGGGGTGTCATTTTGGAGGTCTGACCTTCTGGCTTCCCCTCGTTTCCAGATACAGTCCGATGCCTCTGGGTCCCTGGGTTATGGGATGTACTTCGATGGGAAGTGGGCCTATGGTGGGTGGCCACCAGCCTGGTCAGGTACGGGGCGCCTGCGGGACCTCACGTACCTGGAATTTTTTCCCATTCTGGGGGCCTTGATGCTATGGGGTGATGAGTGGGCCAACTCGGTCATTCATTTCTGGTGTGACAATGCGGCCGTTGTCCACATTGTCAACTCACAGACTTCCAAATCACCCAGGGTGATGGACTTGGTGTGCCAGTTTGTATTGCGCAGCCTGCGCCTTAATGTACTGTTCCGGGCCAGGCATGTCCCGGGGGTCAATAATGATATCGCTGACGCTTTGTCCCACCTGCAGATCTCCCGGTTCCACGCCTTGGCCCCGGATGCAGAGGAATTTCCCTCGCCACTCCCGGACGAGATATGGACCTTTGGCAAGGAGAGGTGAACCGGGCGATCGGCATGTCGCTAGCGCCACGCACGCGTAAGGCGTATCAACACGCATTCAATTCTTTCAGGGCGTTCTGTGCCCAATTCCGGCTGCCAGATACCTGGCCTATCCCGGTGGCCCATATACTTCAATTCTTGGTTGACCTGCATTCCCAGGGCCTTCCACCTCGAACCATAGCATCCAGGCTGTCAGCGCTGGCTTTTATGGCCAAAGTAGGCGGACATGCGGACAGTACCGCTGACTTCTGTGTGAGACACGTTTTGGAGGGGTGGGTGCGGGAGCGTGGGTGTAGCCCGGACGACCGCCACCCAATTTCCCCAGGGGTTCTTACCCAACTGGCACGGGGCTGGCAGGACCTATGTTTTGCTAGGTATGAGGCAGCCTTGTTTCATGCGGCTACAACGGTGGCCTTTTTCAGAGCGCTCCGCATCAGCGAGTTTGTGATGCTGTCTAAGGCGGATGCTAGTCGTAGGGCACTGGAACTCGAAGATGTCTATGTGGCCAAAGACTGGGCTCAGTTGAGGATACGCTCCTCTAAGACGGATCAGCATGGCGTAGGCAGTGGAATAAGGCTGCTACGGTGTTCTTTGGCAGACATCTGTCCGGTTGGTGCCCTACGGGAGTTCCTTGCACTGCGTGGCACGCACCATGGCCCGTTTTTTCTGTCACCAAGATGGGTCTCCCCTTACTAAATTTCAATTTTGGAGGGTGCCGGTAGGCACTAGCCAGTGTTGGCCTCCCTGGGGCTCATTGCGGCACCCATTCATTCAGGATAGGGGCGGCTTCTACTGCAGCTGTTTTTGGGTACTCCGGGGCTGACATGCACCGCATGGGAGGGTGGGGATCACAATGTTTTCAGTTTGTGTTTGCCCTCTTCAACTGTGAGTACCAGTTTAGTCACTGCACTGTTTCTCCCCCCCTTTTTTTCCTTGACAGACCCTGGGTGTCGTATTACACTGGTGACAGTGTGCCTGGTGGGCCATAGCCATGTGCACAGGGCAGCGCGTTACGCTGCACAGGGCAGCGCGTTACGCTGCACAGGGCAGCGCGTTACGCTGCACAGGGCAGCGCGTTACGCTGCATAGGGCAGCGCGTTACGCTGCGGCGACAGAGTGGGGACCCCGACTGGGACTGGGTGCATCCGCACGTCTCAGGTGCTATGGTGAGTGTGGCATGTTATGGCGGGAACTGTTGCCATTCCTTTTCTACATCAGGGATGCTGACTCGCCGGATGTCCTGGTTATGTACCTTGGGGGCGATGGCTTAGGGCGGGTCACTGGCCTATCGCGGAAGCTTGCGATTTGCCGTGACCTGCCCCACTCACGTTATGTGTGGCCTGCCACAACCCTCAATTGGTCGGACACGATACCGTGGTACGCTTACAGGGGGGCGTGCGGCCTCGAGGCTATTGCCCGGTTCCTTTTCGACAAAGGTGGGGGACGCGTCATTCGCCTCCCCGACATCAGTCTGCAAAATTACGAGCTTTTACTCAGGGGATGGGGCCCATCTGTCGCAGGGAGGTATGGACCTCTTGTTAGTGGACTGGCGAGCAGGCCTGTTGACCGAGCTGACGGTCTTGGGGGGGGGGCGGTGAGCCTTCTGGGAAGCCTCCCCGTGTGGCGGGTAGCACTGGTAAGGTAAACATTTATGACTCACAGGTATCCGGCAGGTTCGCAATTGACTGGACAACACTAGACAGGTATAAGTTGGTTAAACGTTGTCCGGTCAACGACGAACCAGGCGACGGGGTGATGGCTACAGCTAGACAGCATGCATCACCCCGTGATTTTACGGATACGCGTCAGAGGGTGGGGTCATTAGTTAGATATTGACTACGGTCAACAATTTGTTTGTTGGCAACAAACAAATTGATACAAATAGATACATTATAACAATTGCCGTTGGCAATTTTGGGTGGTACCTTACCAGTGTTACTTCGGCCTGCTTGCCTTAAGAATTATAATTGGTCAATTACCAATAGAAATTTATAATTCGGACTTGGGCATGAATCAATAAATGTGGCCCAATGCCGTTATCCACTTTCATTGGTGTCTGAGTCCTTTATTGGGGGGTGCGCCTGCAAATGCTGAATGTGCATACTGTAGTTACTACTAGCATGCTAAAAGGTTGCGTAGTGACAATCTATGTCTGGCAGAGTTAATAGGAGATGACACATATAGTTGCAGGAGGACATGGGGGTTTGAAAGAGAGTGAATTCTCAGAAGCTATGAAAAAACTCTGTTCCCTTTAGACCATTTCTACATCTCATCAGTAGCATAAGTACCATTTACTCACTGTGAACAGTTGCAGTATAATGGGGGTGATGGACATGTACTAGGGAGAAGTGTCCTGAGAGGCATTTTTACTATTGTTCAAAATAAGCCAAAATGTTGCTTAAAAATGCAGTTCACATTTTGGGAAGATTTTTTTAAAAAAGTTCCTGTGTATTGCAAGAAATATATAATGGGATGACGACTATGAATTTAGCTTTTTTTTTTAAAGAAAGAATTTATAAATTATCTTGTCACAGCAATTTGCCCCAAAGATGAGTTAGAGACTGATGGTGTCAAAATATCAGAAGGTTAGATTTTCACACTGCCGTAACAATCCTATTGGCCTGTGGTGGAGGTGAGGAGATCAGCAGAGGATGCTCCCTAGCTCCCTAGCTCCCCCACCCCTACACCTCCCATGTGTTTTGTTTTTCACATGTAATGTTTCCCTTCCATTAATTCATATGCAATTCCCAGGGAATGCATTCTTTCAACGTTCACTAATGTAGCTTCAACCAGAACTTCAAAACAGCTAGTTACAAATAGTTAGTTACTACCAATTAATTCCTTCCTGCACCAATTAATTAATAACTAAGCTGCATTAATTACAATTCTAGTGCAACAAGAGGAACTGCTTTCCTTCATTTGTGGTTTAATTGTGTTTCAGTTACTTTTCTTGCTACAGGCCTGGATGTATTCTGCACCACATATCATCAGCTGTAGTATTCTATACAGTACTGTACTTTGAAAATGTGTAAGTGAAATCTGTTTTACTTTTTTGAAATGGGGATAAAATGTTACTTTTACAGAGGTAGCTATGTTAGTAGGTTTCAGCAAGAATAAAAACAAAAAGCAAAAGTATTACATCATTTGAGGAGCAAGAAATGTATTTCAGTGTGAGCTTCTCTGATTACAATCCGGTTTTTGGTTTTTGGCATCCCCCCCCCTTTATTTTTTAAAAGTAGTAACAGGAGTTAGTCTGTAAGGTGCCACAACCTTTATGTCTTTTGTTGTTGTTTTGCTTACTCTCTAATATACAAGGTTATAGTAACTGTTTGAGGAGCTGTAACTAGTTACATTTAAATGTAACATTACAAATTCTTGTCCTAACACCAGTAAAATACTGGTTAAGAACCCTTCTGTAGCCTCAGAGGATGGTGGCAGCACCTTACCTTTCCTGTCAAGAATACTGTACATATGTTTCTGATGCCGCAGTGGTTAAACTGCTGTACTGCAGCTAAAACCTTTTTCACATTGTGAGTTCAATCTTGACAGGGATCAAGGTTGACTCGGTCTTCCATCCTTCTGAGATTGGTAAAATGAGGACCCAGCATGTGGGGGCAAAATGCTAATCAACTTGTGAATTGCCCAGAGAGTGCACTAAGCAATATGGGGTGGCATATAAGTATACGGTAAAACCCCTACTTACGTAAAAAGTCCGTGCCGTAGGCTTTTGCTTAAATCAGTTTTTTATGTAACTCAAAGCAAACCCATAGGGAAATGAATTTTTATGTAACTCAAAGCAAACCCATAAGGAAATGAATTTTTACGTAACTCAAAGCAAACCCATAGGGAAATGAATTTTTACATAACTCGAAGCAAACCCATAGGAAAAATGAATTTTTTATGTAAATTGAAGCAAACCCATAGGAAATTGTGTTATGTAAATGTATGTAAATCAGGACATTTATGTAAATTGGGACATGGTTTTAGCACAAAATAATTATGTAAGTTAAATTTTATGTAACTCAGGGCATATGTAAGTCGGGATCTTACTGGAATTGCTATTGCTATTTCTCTGACCTCAAGATACCCTTTCCAAATTCTTGAATCACCCTCCTGGAAACTACAGCATTCCAGTTTTAGTAATTATTTATCAAAGTTTTCTGTTGCTAATATCAAACAAACCAAAACAAACCAAATTTTCATATCCTTATTTCATATATATTTTCTATCTGCATTTTTTTAAAAAAAGGGACATAGCATGCTTCTCCTGCACCAAGGCTCTTTCTCGTCTTCCTTTCTTTTAATTTTAACTTACTGAGAAACTGACCATGTGCAGCTGTGGTAATTATTTTCATTTAAATCCAAACCCATTAAAACGCCTCTGTGACTTATTGCTGGCTCATTCAAATGACATGCCAGAGAGTTGCAACCCAAGCTCTGTAATGTTGCTGCTGTGACTTTCATATAAATTGGAAATTGATTTATATGTGACAGACTAAGCCAGCAAACTGGACCCATGGGGGGGGGGAGGTGGGAGGTGTAGTGCATTGAAATAAATCTGAAATTAAATTATCTTGAATAAAATTACAATACCATCGCTTTCAATGGAAGTTTAATGCATATTAAAAAAATAAAGGTTTATTTCTTTTGTGTCCATGTGCATGCTGAGGTGAGAAGAAGTTCCTGCAGTATATTTTTAAACCATATGTTGATTTTTCTTTGGTTGCTTCCTTCTGTTTAGCTGAACACCTGAAGAAATTTTTACCATAGTATCTATAGCTTATAAAAAATAGTGGCAAATCCAGTGAAAATTGAACTTGGATAATAATAATTTCATGTCAGAAATTATTCCAGGTTGAAAGAATTTTTGCTGGAGAAACTCCACTCAGGGGACACCTGAATGAGGCTCCTTTCATGTCCACAAGATCTTTTCCCACCGAAGTGGTCCCTATTTATCTACTTGCAATTTCTAACTTCCAAACTGCTAAGTTGGCAGGAGCTGGAACAGTGACTTAGATGTTATACATTTAAATAAAAGAGTTTCCACTGTTGTGGGAAAGCAAGTCAAAACTACAACTAAACCACTAACTGGCCTTGGGCAAGATAAAGGGCATAACTAGGCATTAAGGGGAATGTTTATTCTTTTTTATTAATCTGTTTTCCTTCTGACAATTGGATTTCCTTGTAGGGATATACCTCAGCAGCCAAACTTTCAAACTAAGCCTGTGCTTACTTTCTAGTGGCCAATAGCAACACAAAGCATGCAATACAGGCCATGTAGCTAAGGGAAACTATGGGCTATGACAAACAAACATCTTCCACATTTTCAGGGAGCACATTTGGTAAAAACATATTGTGGTTTCGCATCTTATAAACTTAGTTCCCATATGACAAGTCTTTCAAGTAAAACAGGCTAAGGGTTATGAATATTTTATGCATTAAAATGACTCTCCCCGCCAAACAGTGAACTCAGGTGGTCAGATTTGGTTTCATTTGCATCTTGGAATGAGCTGACTTCATTTTCACAAATAGAAAAACAGAACACCATTGCTATATATTCTGGAACATCCCAAAATTTGGTGAGATAGTTCCTGTTTATAACCCCTCCCCCCACCAGAAAAAAGAACAAGATTTGCCTGTTCTAGGAAATTGCTGGGAGAAACATCAACACTCTGAGATATACAGATGATACTATCCTAATGCCAGAAAGTGAAGAAGACCTAAAGAACCTCTTGATTAAGGTGAAAAAATAGAGTGCAAAAGTTGGTCTGAGACTCAACATGAAAAAAAAAAAAAACCAAGATAATGGCAACCGGCCCTATCACTCCCTGGCAAATAGAAGGGGAAGAAATTGAAGCAGTGACAGACTTTGCCTTTTTTAGGATCCAAGATCACTACAGATGATGACTGCAGCCACAAAATAAAAAGACAATTAATTCTTTGGATGCAAGATATGAGAAACCTAGGGAACATGATAAAAAGTAGAAACATCACCCTGCCAACAAAAGTCCACACAGTCAAAGCAATGGTATTCCCAGTAGTAATGTACGGTTGTGAGAGCTGGACCATAAGGAAGGCTTAGCACAGAAGAATAGATGCCTTTGATGTGTGGTGCTGAAGGATAATTTTGAGAGCACCCTGGGTAGCAAAGAGATTAAATAAGTCGATCCTGAAGGAAATCAACCCTGACTGCTCCTTGGAAGGACAAATATTGAAGATGAAGCTAAAGTACTTTGGCCATCAAATGAGAAGAGAGGACTCACTTGAAAAGGCCTTCATGCTGGGAAAGATTGAAGGCAAAAGGAGAAGGAGGCAATAGGGGATGAGGTGGCTAGATGACATTTTTTGATTCAATGGGCATAGAGATGAGTGGGCTACATACAGTGGTGGGTTTAATTATTTTTACTACCCACTGTGGGTGTGGCCAACTCTGTGGGCATGGCCAGGTGACTAGGTGGGCATGGTTAAACTGCTGTATTTTAATGTGAGCTTTTGTGGATTGAGTCCACTTCATCAGACCATTATTTAGCAATTACACCTCGATGATCTAATTTTCCTTTAAAGAGTAACAGCAGCAGAGTAACTGTTGGCTCAGCCTCACCCCACACTGGGCGCCTGGGCCCAGCAGCAAGGATGTTGGAGTTGCATCTGGAGTGGGGTGAGAGGAGGTGGTAGGCAGGGCAGTGGGCGGGGCCAGCCAGTTTTGCTACTAGTTCTCCAGAACCTGTCCAAACCTGCAGGAGCCCACCACTGGCTACAGAGGATGGTGGAGGATAGGGCTGCCTGGAGTGCAGTAGTCCATGGAGTTGCAAAGGGTCATTCTCGATTATGTGACTGAACAACAAAGAAATCTAGGGCAATGTTAAATTATAATCATAATGTGATTACTAGGGATATGAGGAAACTCCACAACAAATTGGGGCTGAATTATCCTATGCCCTTTTAGAAACTCATGTCCATGATTATGTTTGTACATTTCTAGTTTTCCATAAATATCTTGTGGGTGCAAATGAGAAAATGCAAACAGCAAGGCCAGGTCAAAGACTAGTATAGGCAGGACAGAAGGGCTTTCAGGCCGAGCAACAGCAGCCATAAGAGATTAGCAGTCTGTTTTATATACTGTATTTATATTTATATATTTTAAAATTTTCTCATCTCTCTCCCCCCCCCCCCAAAGCTACTGAGAGAAGGAAGTGAGAGAGTGAAGGACTTTAAAAGGACATTGGGCGCAATCGTCTTTGATTCCATCTTGAAAGAGCACTTGCAGACAGTCTGTTCTTCTAATCTGGTTTGGCTCTTCTTCCATTTTATCTGAAGAAAATCCTAATAAAGAATCCACAGATCTGGAAAAATGTCAGGCTAATCTCACAATTGTGTCATCTCTACAAAGTAGTAAAGACAGAATGGTTTTTGACTGTTTAAATGGGGACACACCGCAAGGCTTTAGATCTGGAAAGAACTGTATCGCACAAATCCTGCATTTAACACAACATATAAAGATGACTTTGAGATGGGGATGATCATGGGGGTAGTGTCAGTTATACTCATGGCTGCCTATAACAATGATCTTTATTAAATAATATTGTGAAACCCTCCATAAGGTAACCAAGGATTATAAACATGGTTAAGATGCTGAACTTGATGACTGTAAGGTCAGCAAATCAGCAGTTTGAAATCCAAGTGCTGTATGACGGAGGGAGCTTCCGCCTCTGTCCCAGCTCCTCCAACCCAGTAGTTCAAAAGCAAAAAATTGCAAGTAGATGAGAAGTTAAACAGCATTTCATGTGCATGTGTCTAGGCATGCTTGCCACATGTCCATGGAAATGTCTGCAGATGCAGACAGCTCTGATTCTTTGGCTATAAACCGAGATGAGCGCTGAACCCTAGAGTCAGATACGCCTGGCTTTACCTTTACCTATACTAATAAAAAACTGCCAAAATACAAAGGAAGAGGTCTCCTCTAGTAACCCTTGTGGTGCACAGTCACAAATACAATGCAAGCGCGGCACCAAAATGGCCGCCGCGCCCTTTGTGGGCCCCCCACCGGACGAAGACATCCGGGTAGTTAGGGGGCGTGGCCAGCACCCTTATATAAGGGGCGGCCACGAGGCAGCAGAGCTGCCATTTTGCGAAGCGACGGAGCGGAGAAGTTTTTCTCTCTTACCTCCGTCGCTCTTGCCTTGCTCAGGGAAGCCTCTGGCTGCTGATTTTCTTGACTTTTAGGCTTCCCATCGTTAGCTGCTATGCCCTCGAAGAAGAAGGCGACTGCGAACGCGGCTCGTTCTGCGCGGAGGCGCCAGCCGGGTCGGAGGACCGCGACTGCGCCTCCCCAGCAGCCTCCTTTGCCTGAGCCCACCGGGACCGGTGGGATGGGGTTAATTACCCCTTGGCCCGAGGCGGGGGGTCTGCGTACCGGCCCAGCTGGGGTCACGGCCCCTGGCCCGCAAGCAGTGGCCACTGCCTCTGGCACGGCCCATTCTGCGGGGCCTTCTTCCATGGGTCTGCAGCTTCCTGCGGGGGTTTCAACCAGGGGGGGTGGCTGGGTTCCCTCCCCTGACAGGGTACCCCCCCGGCCCTGCAGGGGCCGGGCCTGGGGTCGTGGCCGTATATGGGCCCCGGGGTCCAGGGACCTGGACCGGCGCCTGCACCCAGTGGGCCGGCTGGCCCTTTGCCCCCACTTGGCTTAGGGGCTACGTTAGTGTTGAGGCCCTTCTGGCCCGCGTTGCGGCCCTCGAGGCATCCATCGCGAGGGTTAACCACCCGGGGGTGCCTTTTGGGGTGCAGGTTGATCCGTTGTCTGCCGGTCAGCGGCAGGCGGCAGGACGGGTCGAGCTGTCCGAGGCGCGTGGGCTGGCTTCGGCCACTGCCTTGCAGCTCCCCACTCAACAGGCTGATGCTGGTCAGGCCCCGTCGACGAGCTCAATTGCGGTCGTGAGCTCCGACGCCCCCAGCGGGCCGGAACCCCCGGTGGGGGTGGCCCGCGGGGTGCTGCATGTGAGTATGCGGTTCAATCTAGTGCACCCACACACCTACGCACGTTGGGGGGGGCATTCCAGTGGCCGTGGCCTCACATGGGTAGTGCGACGGTTCAGTCGCCGACGTCCCACCCGGCGACTTCACCGCTCACCCAGGGCCCAGTTTTGGGTGGTACCTCTTATTCAGTTGGGAATGTGTTAGGGGTGGCTGGGTTGGTCCAGGCTCCTTTTCAGATCCCCATGGTTCCCACTGTGCCGGTGTCAGCATTGCCGACAGCGGGGTATGCCTTGCCCCTGGGGGACCATTTGGCCCAGGCCACCAAAGAGAAGATCTGGCGTGGGGAGTATGTCGACATCTTCTCCCTTCTTAACAGAGAGCCCACCAAAGAGGAGAGGGAGGGGCAGGATGAGAAGGATAAGGAACAGGCACGTCGTCGTAAGCCGCCACGTACGTGGGCCAATTGGTTGCCGGCGTACCTTATATACATGGCGGTCTACCTCAGGGCCCGGCCGGATTTGGCAATTCCGATGGTCCAGTATTTGGACAACATTTACCGGGCGATGGTCGACTTCCCGGGCCCGTCATGGTTGGCTTACGACGAGGAATTCCGTATGCGGATTCCCCTGCACCCTGAGATGAGGTGGGATGAGCCCTGCCAGAAGCTGTGGCTTCTGTATATGACTCCCACGCACCCCGCGCCTGGGGACAGATACCATTGTGGACATGCGGTCCAGCGAGCGGCCCCAGCACAGACACCCCACCAGGTGGTGGGGCAGGGGGTTCCAGCCCGCCTGCTGTGCTGGACTTTCTCGTCCAATGGTTCCTGCAGTAGGAAGAATTGCCGGTACAGGCATGAGTGTCCCTCTTGTGCTGGCCCCCATGCGGCCTCCGCCTGCCCCAGGCCTGGAGGGGTGCGGGGCAAAGGTAGGGGCGGACAAGGGGCTGGCAAGACTGCCGCAGAGGGAGCTGGTCCACCGAAAGGCCCCCTCCCCAATTAATGTGGACATGCTGGAGCGTTGGCTCGCATCGTACCCGAGGGGGGCAGATGCGGTTTACCTGCTTCAAGGTTTTCGACTGGGGTTCCGTATTCCTTTCCAGGGTGATAGGTCCCCCCAAGATGCCCCCAACCTTTTGTCCCTTAAGGGGAGGGAGGAGGTGGCTGCCGCCAGCATTTCTAAGGAGGTTGATGCGGGCAGGGTCGCTGGCCCTTTCCTGGCACCCCCGTTCCCCAACCTTAAAGTGTCACCCTTGGGCTTGGTGCCCAAGAAGTCACCGGGCGAGTTCCGCCTGATCCATCACTTGTCCTACCCAGCCGGCCGATCGGTCAATGATGCTATCCCTGATGACCTTTGCTCGGTCAGGTATACATCTTTTGACCAAGTGCTGCGCATGGTGCGCTCATGTGGCCCGGGTGCGCTGTTGGCTAAGTGCGACATTAAGTCTGCCTTTCGCCTCCTGCCGGTTCACCTGGGTGACTTTGAGTTGCTGGGTTTTAAGTTCAGGGGTGAATATTATTTCGATAAGGCCATGCCTTTTGGCTGTTCCATATCGTGCTCGGCCTTCGAGCGTTTTAGCACCTTCCTACAGTGGGCTTTTGTCCGCAGGTCAGGGTCCCGGTCTGTAGCCCATTACCTGGATGATTTTTTATTCGGGGGTGAATGGGGCTGGGACACGTGCACACGTCTCCTCAACACATTTCAGACGCTAATGGAGGAACTGGGTGTCCCTTTAGCGCCCGAAAAGACCGAGGGCACATCTACACAGCTAGTCTTCTTGGGGGTGGAGATTGACACGGTAGCGCAGGCTTCTAGGTTACCAGGGGATAAGGTGTCAAGGATAGTGGCCCTTATCTCGGACTTGCTTGCTAAATGCAAGGCATCACTGCGGGATCTGCAGGTGTTGCATGGTCATCTCAATTTCGCTTGCAGGGTGGTCGCACCGGGCAGGGCATTTGCCCGGCGCTTGTGCGACGCCATGACAGGCTTGTCCAGGCCCCACCATAGGGTCAGACTAACCCAGGGCTTTAAGGCAGATATGCTTATCTGGCTCCAGTTCCTGAAGGAGTTCAATGGGGTGTCATTTTGGAGGTCTGACCTTCTGGCTTCCCCTCGTTTCCAGATACAGTCCGATGCCTCTGGGTCCCTGGGTTATGGGATGTACTTCAATGGGAAGTGGGCCTATGGTGGGTGGCCACCAGCCTGGTCAGGCCTGCGGGACCTCACGTATCTGGAATTTTTTCCCATTCTGGGGGCCTTGATGCTATGGGGTGATGAGTGGGCCAACTCGGTCATTCATTTCTGGTGTGACAATGCGGCCGTTGTCCACATTGTCAACTCACAGACTTCCAAATCACCCAGGGTGATGGACTTGGTGCGCCAGTTTGTATTGCGCAGCCTGCGCCTTAATGTACTGTTCCGGGCCAGGCATGTCCCGGGGGACAATAATGATATCGCTGACGCTTTGTCCCGCCTGCAGATCTCCCGGTTCCGCGCCTTGGTCCCGGATGCAGAGGAATTTCCCTTGCCACTCCCGGACGAGATATGGACCTTTGGCAAGGAGAGGTGAACCGGGCGATCGGCATGTCGCTAGTGCCACGCACGCGTAAGGCGTATCAACACGCATTCAATTCTTTCAGGGCGTTCTGTGCCCAATTCCGGCTGCCAGATACCTGGCCTATCCCGGTGGCCCATATACTTCAATTCTTGGTTGACCTGCATTCCCAGGGCCTTGCACCTCGAACCATAGCATCCAGGCTGTCAGCGCTGGCTTTTATGGCCAAAGTAGGCGGACATGCGGACAGTACCGCTGACTTCTGTGTGAGACACGTTTTGGAGGGGTGGGTGCGGGAGCGTGGGCGTAGCCCGGATGACCGCCACCCAATTTCCCCAGGGGTTCTTACCCAACTGGCACGGGGCTGGCAGGACCTATGTTTTGATAGGTATGAGGCAGCCTTGTTTCATGCCGCTACAACGGTGGCCTTTTTTGGAGCGCTCCGCATCAGCGAGTTTGTGATGCTGTCTAAGGCGGATGCTAGTCGTAGGGCACTGGAACTCGAAGATGTCTATGTGGCCAAAGACTGGGCTCAGTTGAGGATACGCTCCTCTAAGACGGATCAGCATGGCGTAGGCAGTGGAATAAGACTGCTACGGTGTTCTTTGGCAGACATCTGTCCGGTTGGTGCCCTACGGGAGTTCCTTGCACTGCGTGGCACGCACCATGGCCCGTTTTTTCTGTCACCAAGATGGGTCTCCCCTTACTAAATTTCAATTTTGGAGGGTGCCGGTAGGCACTAGCCAGTGTTGGCCTCCCTGGGGCTCGTTGCGCCACCCATTCATTCAGGATAGGGGCGGCTTCTACTGCAGCTGTTTTTGGGTACTCCGGGGCTGACATACGCCGCATGGGAGGGTGGGGATCACAATGTTTTCAGTTTGTGTTCGCCCTCTTCAACTGTGAGTACCAGTTTAGTCACTGCACTGTTTCTCCCCCCCTTTTTTTCCTTGACAGACCCTGGGTGTCGTATTACACCGGTGACAGTGTGCCTGGTGGGCCATAGCCATGTGCACAGGGCAGCGCGTTACGCTGCACAGGGCAGCGCGTTACGCTGCACAGGGCAGCACGTTACGCTGCACAGGGCAGCGCGTTACGCTGCATAGGGCAGCGCGTTACGCTGCGGCGACAGAGTGGGGACCCCGACTGGGACTGGGTGCATCCGCACGTCTCAGGTGCTATGGTAAGCGCGGCATGTTATGGCGGGAACTGTTGCCATTCCTTTTCTACATCAGGGATGCTGACTCGCCGGATGTCCTGGTTATGTACCTTGGGGGCGATGGCTTAGGGCGGGTCACTGGCCTATTGCGGAAGCTTGCGATTTGCAGTGACCTGCCCCACTCACGTTATGTGTGGCCTGCCACAACCCTCAATTGGTCGGACACGATACCGCGGTATGCTTACAGGGGGGCGTGCGGCCTCGAGGCTCTTGGCCGAGCCGATGCTCCGTGAATGGGGCTATTGCCCGGTTCCTTTTCGACAAAGGTGGGGGACGCGTCATTCGCCTCCCTGACATCAGTCTGCAAAATTACGAGCTTTTACTCAGGGGATGGGGCCCATCTGTCGCAGGGAGGTATGGACCTCTTGTTAGTGGACTGGCGAGCAGGCCTGTTGACCGAGCTGTCGGTCTTGGGGGGGGGGCGGTGAGCCTTCTGGGAAGCCTCCCCGTGTGGCGGGTAGCACTGGTAAGGTAAACATTTATGACCCACAGGTATCCGGCAGGTTCGCAATTGACTGGACAACACTAGACAGGTATAAGTTGGTTAAACGTTGTCCGGTCAACGACGAACCAGGCGACGGGGTGATGGCTACAGCTAGACAGCATGCATCACCCCATGATTTTACGGATACGCGTCAGAGGGTGGGGTCATTAGTTAGATATTGACTACGGTCAACAATTTGTTTGTTGTCAACAAACAAATTGATACAAATAGATACATTGTAACAATTGCCGTTGGCAATTTTGGGTGGTACCTTACCAGTGTTACTTCGGCCTGCTTGCCTTAAGAATTATAATTGGTCAATTACCAATAGAAATTTATAATTCGGACTAGGGCATGAATCAATAAATGTGGCCCAATGCCGTTATCCACTTTCATTGGTGTCTGAGTCCTTTATTGGGGGGTGCGCCTGCAATGCAAGCGCGGCGCCAAAATGGCCGCCACGCCCTTTGCGGGCCCCCCCACCGGACGAAGACATCCGGGTAGTTAGGGGGCGTGGCCAGCACCCTTGTATAAGGGGCGGACACGAGGCAGCCGAGCTGCCTTTTGCGAAGCGACGGAGCGGAGAAGTTTTTCCCCTCCACCCCCTCCCTAGTTAACAGTGTGATATTTTGGTCGCTTCGGGGCCGGGTGGGAATTTTTGGCTGGGACTCACAATTGGCTCTTGGGTCCTGGTTTTTTCGCCCATCCCACACTGTTGCTATGGTTTGATATAGGGGTTTTTCTGTTGCTGCTGTTGACTTTGGTCACATAGGCGGGTAGCACTGGTAAGGTAAACATTTATGACCCACAGGTATCCGGCAGGTTCGCAATTGACTGGACAACACTAGACAGGTATAAGTTGGTTAAACGTTGTCCGGTCAACGACGAACCAGGCGACGGGGTGATGGCTACAGCTAGACAGCATGCATCACCCCGTGATTTTATGGATACGCATCAGAGGGTGGGGTCATTAGTTAGATATTGACTACGGTCAACAATTTGTTGTCAACAAACAAATTGATACAAATAGATACATTGTAACAATTGCCGTTGGCAATTTTGGGTGTTACCTTACCAGTGTTACTTCGGCCTGCTTGCCTTAAGAATTATAATTGGTCAATTACCAATAGAAATTTATAATTCGGACTAGGGCATGAATCAATAAATGTGGCCCAATGCCGTTATCCACTTTCATTGGTGTCTGAGTCCTTTATTGGGGGGTGCGCCTGCAAAGAACTACAGCACTGGCTATATGTTTTTCTGTAGATGAATGTACACAGCCCTGCTGTGGTATAGTTCAGCTCGTACAAAACAGGCAGATGTAAAAATCAAGGAATGCTGCAAAATCATTACTGGGTGTCTCATGCCAAACCTTATTGATAAAATCAGTTACCATATTTTTTGGACCATAAGACTCACCTGACCATAACATGCACCCAGTTTTCAGAGCAGGAAAACAATTTTTTATTTAGTACTGTATTTTGTACCACCAACCAGTGGTTGTGCTGCAGGGGAAATGGGCAGGCATGCCAATTGTACTGAGGAAGGAAGTGATACTCTAGCCTAGCCTCTTGCTCTCCTTTCAACCAGGAAGCATGTTTCCCCCCTCCATTTTGTCCATGTGGAGTAGAGACAAAGGCATCAAGGTAAGTGAAACCCTTTCTTTTTAAGCACAGGTTTGGTTTCCCACTTAAATGCATTGGGAACATACAAACAGAAAACTTTTGAATACAATAAATTTATTTCCAATGCATTTAAATGGGAAATTGCGATTTTCGCCCTCTAGTGGCCACTTGTTTTTCATATGTTTTTCTTTCCCCTGCCCTGGAACAGCTGAGAGGTGGCAGTAGAGGTCTTGGCCAGCTGCACCTCTTGTAAAATATCCTTTTACAACAGCCACAGCTGGCCATTTGGACTATAAGATGCACCCTCATCCCCCCCCCCCACTTTTGGGGGAGAAAAAGTGCATCTTATGGTCCAAAAAATACGGTACCTAACATGTACTTCACCTAGCGATATACAGAAAGAGGTAGCAAGTACTATGGAAGAATTGATAGTAGTGATCCCAAATGTTCTTGATGTTGCCTGCTACTGGCAAAAATTATGTGATATATTTATTAATTTAATGCGATGCTTATCACATGAACAAAGAAGAACCACTGGAATTAACAATAAGGCTCACAAGCTGCCACAATTAAAAGCTCCTCAGAACTATGGTTTGTGTACTTGTTTTATTTTGGCTAAGGATGCAACTGCACAGTGGAGAAAAATACAGTCTGATCCTCTATGTGTTTGTGGTTTGTCAAATTGGCTTTCCCCAGGTGAATTACTATAGGTAATTACTATAGGAGTCCAGATGCAGTTTGTCAGAGTCTGCAAGGTAGAGGCAGAGAACTGTTTGCATGGAGGTCCTATGGCAGAAACTGCATTGAGGTTCTAACAAGTTGCTAAGTGATTTTCACCTCTCATTATTTATTTAAGTGCCCTAGAGAAACTGTAGGGTCTGAGGTGGCTTAGTGATTAAGATGCTGAACTTGCTGACTGGAAGGTTGGCAAGTCAGCAGTTCAAGACCCGAGTACTGCACAAAGGAGTAAGCTCCCATCTGTGTCCCAGCTCCTGCCATCCTAGCAGTTCAAAAGCAAGACATAGATAAATAGGTACCAATTGGTGGGAAAGGTAAACAGTGTTCCAAGCACTCCGGAGTTTAGTCATGCCTGCTACATGTCCACAGAAACCTTTGCAGATGCAGACAGCACTGTTTCTTTAGCTATAAACAAAGGTGAGCACTGAACCCTAGACTCGGATACGACTGGCTTTCAAGCAATGGCGACTTTTACCTTTACCTAGAGAAACTGTTCCTCCGCAGAGTGGAAACGTCATTATCATCTTCTTTTTTTTGGAGACACTGTGTTAAGACTAAGCATGCTTGGTTGATACTCCTGTGAATTCCTATTTGCATCAGATGAAGCAATTACATTAGCACCATGAGGGCAAACCTTGGCACTCCAGGTGTTCTTGGACTTCAATTCCCAGAAGCCCAAGTCAGCACTCCTGCTGATCAAGGCTTCTGGGAACTGAAGTTCAAGAACATCTGGAGTGCCAAGGTCACCATCACTGCACTAGCAGAAAGGGGACAAAAATTATATCAACCCAATTGTGTCAGTCAGAAAATCTTATGCTTGAACACCTTCTGAAGAGCACTATTGAATGTTATAGCTCTCTAGGGGGAACTACCAGAAGCCTGTGCTCATCACAGCTGGTATTTATCTCATTAAGGGTTAATTCCAGAATGAAATCAGACAACCATTTCCAAGCATATCAAAATTCATCTGGTTATCAAGGTAAACGTTTTTTCACTGTTATGATTCCTGGCAACATCCGCTTGTCTAATTGTACAAGTTCTGTTCAGCTACTGTACATTGTTTTTATGTTCCATTAGCATAAAAATGTTTCAGAGTTATTGAAAACATCCAAAAGGCATACAGTTATGGAAAGCCTGTAGTCACAAATGCTTGAACATTAATCCATTCTTGGAACCTGTGAAAAGATGCAGGTGTGATTGTGAAATCATACAGGTATAAGTGTGAAAGCAACCTGTGAAAAGATGCAGGTATGATTGATGAAGATGGACAGGCCACAGTGGAGAACTCAGACTAAATGCGATCCACTGGTGAAGGAAATTGCAGCCTACTCCAGTATTTTTGCCAAGGAAACCTCATAGACAGTATAAAAATACTAAAAGATACGATGCTGGAAGATGAACCCATCCTGGCCAGGAGGTGTCCAACATGCTATGGGGAAGAGCAGAGGGCAAATACAAGTATTGTTTACCCAGAAAGAGTGATGCAGCTGTACCTATGGAGGGAAATTCACATTGTTTGTGTTGTGGACTTCTGGAAATGAAGCCTGTTGCTGTACTGCTACATGCCTGTTGCTCTTTGAGTCTGATACCCAGTGGTGGGCTCCAAATTTTTTTACTACCACACTGTGAGCATGGCATGGTGGATGTGGCCAGGAGAAAGTCTTGCCTTGCACCCAAATTAGGACTACTTTATTTCAAAACTTGGGTGAGCAGGGCCAGTCATAATTTCTGCTACCAGTTCTGGCGAACTGGTGCAAACCTGCTGATGCCCACCACTGCTGGTACCCAGCATTAGTGTTGTTAGCATCTGATATATGTGTGGCAGGGCAGCATGTGAGGTGATTTATGTTGCAAGCATGTGTCTCTTGCCGCCTCATGTTTACCTTTCCATCCAACTGTAAACAACTGGCTTTTGCTGGTGTAGTAACTTAGTGATCCTTGTAAGTGGAGGGCAATGGATAAAGAAGATGATCAAGCATGAGATGGGTTGACTTCAAAAGGGAAGCCGCAGGCTTTGGTTTGCAAGAGTCGAGCAGGGTTATTGAAGACAGGAGATTTTATTGCTCTCTCATTCATGGGGTCACCATAAGTTGGAGACAATTTATTTTTAAAGTACAATGTTAAAGGTTGCATTTTTAACAGTCCCCTTAATTATTTTATAACTTCATTCTTTTTCTTTAAGTGCCATATCCGAATCTGAATATTGGCTATCATCAAGGTGATCAGCCATGAAGATTGTCCTGGGAGCAATATAACAGAGTGACCTTCCAGTTGTCTTCCACATTGCAGCATGACACCCCTACCACTGATCCAGTTCCATGAGTCATTTTCTGGTCCTGAGCCCTTCTGGCACACAAAGTCCTCATCGGCTCCATGCCAGTATTGATGAAGCTGCTGCCTTCCATCAAGATGGATTCAAGTGGGATTTAATCCACTTGGGGACCATCACCCTTCCTTGTGGACTTCACCACCCAGGCCATTAGTCCTCAGGGTGCCTCCCCTTGTGCCTTATTTCCCTCCTTCTTCTGCTTGCCCATCTCTCCTTTTTTTAGAGAAGCACCACTCCCTTTGTGCAACTGATACTTTTTTATACAGAATTGACAGGAACAGGGCCGCCATCAGAAATTTCTGGGCCCCATACTGAGCAATCCTATTGCCCACCCCCCACATAGTTAGGGCCGGCGGCGGCAGGGCCCCTGTCAGCTCTGGGCCCTATACAGCAGTACTGGTAGTACTGCTCTGATGGCGGCCCAGGACAGGAAGGGGAGTGAAATGAGACAGACAGGATGAGGAAGGAAGAAAGACAATATAGGGAGCAGGTGAGGAAAAGGAAGTGAAGAGGCAAGGCAGCATTGACACAGTGAGGAAAAAGGCAGGCAGACAAATAGTCCTGCCAAGAAGAAGGAGAGGATTACAATTCACTGGTTCTGGCATTTTGCTACCTGAGGTGGCAGTCTTACATTGCCTAATGGATGGGCCAGCTCTGCTGACACAAACATCTCTTGGCCCTCAAGGCACACCCTCCAAAATAACATCGATGTGCAGAACATGTTATTGCAATATTCATCTCTTGAGTGGCAAGGCTGCCTTTGCAGAAACAGAGTCTGTATGTCCTGGGCTATATACCTTTGCTCCTGAAAGTAGAAGCAAATCATAAGGTAAGGATGTTTACTGTATCTTTGCAGATATATTTTCTCTTGCTCATCAACATGACTTCCACGACTGTTTTTGTTTATGTCCTTTGTTCATTGTTTCCTGAAACATTGGTTACAGTTGGCCATTTGGATCATAATGATTCTGAATGTTCAGTAATGGGCCTTAATAGTAATAATAATTGGCTGCTCATCTCGAAGTTAAAAGAGCTGCTTTGTAATTGCTCACAATTGTCATTTGCTGAGTGCCAGAAAGGTGCAGAGAAAGGTAAAGGTAAAGGTAAAGGTTTCCCTTGCAACAAACATACAAATCCTGGTTTGCTCTGAAGAGATTTATGAGCAGATTTCTTTCTGTGGGACTGCGGTGGTTTAGTGGTTAAGACGCTGAACTTGACAACTGGGAGGTCTGCAGATCAGCAGTTCAATACCTGAGTGCTGCATGACAAAGTGAGCTTCTGTCTTTATCCCAGCTCCTGCCAACCTAGCAGTTCAAAAGCAAGAAATTGCAAGTAGATAAATAGGTACCACTTCGGTGGGAAAGGTATCAGTGTTCCATGCACTCTTGTGTCTAGTCATTCCTGCCACATGTCCATGGAAATGTATGCAGATGCCAACAGTGCTGGTTCTTTGGCTGTAAACGAAGATGAGAACTGAACCCTAGAGTCGGATATGACTGGCTTTCGAGCAAGGGCAACCTTTACTGTACCTTCTTCCTGTGAAGCATGTGTGGGACAGAAATATTTAAGTCAGCCACAGCAGCCTGACTCCAACCATAGCAAACTGTCTGCTGGGGAGAGTAGAGTGCCATTAGGAGAATGACCTAAATGAAAATAGGTGAGCGCATGGCTGTAAAGTTTTCACTGGCTAGATGTTATCCCTGTGGGATGCAAGGAAGGGTACATTGTGAGTCACAGCCTTGTCTTCTCTGCTCAGAACTGGAGAAGTGGCTTCAGGGAAGAGGCATCTGGGAGACTCATGTGGTGTTTGGATGTTGGGCACCCAAATTTGCACATCTTCATCAGCAACTTGATGTTCAGAAGCTTGATGGCTCAGGGCTCATTCTGGCTAATATGCTAAATTTGGATATGAGGAAGTCACGGGAAGATTTAGAAACTTCTATTTCTGCTGAGCAGCCTATCAGGGCACTTAAAACAAGAACAGCAACGATGACACTCATGTCCTCAGTCATTTTGTATTAATTATTTTGCTCTTAGCTGTACACTGGGCCTTCCATTTGGCATGTTTGCTCTGCAGGATGTGCGGTACATTCAGATTGGGTAAAATCAGAGAGAATCAGCTTCCCCCGTCTGTTCTGTTTTTTAATCAGAATGGATTTCCTGCTTTGTTGGGGGGGGGGAAGCTAGGGCTCCCCAACAAATCTGCTCTTTTGGCAAGGCTAGTCTGGATGATTACACTGACAACATGTAGAGTGAACGCCTAAGGGCTGATGGAGCAGCTGCTGCATCATGTTTTGCCAAAGCGCAAATTCTTCCAGATGATATGAAGTCATATCAAATAAATACCAGAGTTAATTATAGAGTTCCAAAATTTACTGGAGCTTGGCAGGATTCAGGATCTTGAAATGAGCCTTCAAAGTTCAACTCAAATCTGAATCTTTTTACCACCTCAGTGACATTAGATTGTTGTGTTTGAATGGTGGACACCTGGGCCTTCCTACATCTTTCTTCTACCTCCGTGCCTAGACTAGACGTGAAACTGCCAAAATGAAGGTACCTGGTGGTGCAGTGGTTAAACTGCTGCACCGCAGCCAGAATGTTGTGAGTTCAGCTCTGACCTGGACTCAAGATTGATTCAGCCTTCCATCCTTCCGAGGTTAGTAAAGTGAATATCCAGCATGTTGTGGGGGAAAATGCTAATTAACTTGTGAACCACACAGAGAGTGCACTAAGTGCTATGGGGTCGTATATATGTGTAATTGCTATTGCTAATTGCTAGTTCCTTTCACCTGACCTAGTGAGAGAAAGATTAGCCGGCAACACAAGTTTGTCATTACCAGGGTATGCCCGATTGTGGTTCAAAAATACCACAATCTTCAAAGAGGCTCTTTCTGTGTAAGAGGATTTCTGCATATTTTGAGTGGTCTACAGCCAGTTCATCTTTGAGCTGAGATTGCACTGTCAAGAGGCAATTTTATATATAATTACCTGGCAATAAGACCCCATGAGTTCAACGGGACTCGCTTCTTGATAGGAACACTGTATAATTTCATTTGTCATTTTATTAGACATTAGCCTAATTCATACTTTCTCATGTTTTCCTGCAACTACCTTTAGATTGGGTCAAAATGCACACTAAATACGCATACTGGGGGAAATATACAAAACTTTATATGACAAGAGATTGCATCCAAATACATATTTTAGACAATATGTGTATAGGTATGGTTTTTTCAGTAGAAAACATATAGAAGTCTCAGTCTAGAGACTGACAGATTGTCCATTACTTATTAGCTTGTTGACCATGTCTGCATTTTGTCAGCAGAAATGATAGGCAGGTCATTCCTTACCCTCTGACTACCTTTGCACTTTCAACTTTGTTGAAGGTTGATAAACCCTCTGGAGCAGATATTTGTGCAGTCCAGAGAACTGGCAGAAAAAAAGGGGAAGGTCAAGCAATACCCATGGAACTATACTACCACAATGCCTGATTTATCTTGACTCCTTGACAAATCTTTATATTGAAGTTTTTAATTTGCTGTAATCTGATGGAACTAACAGATCTTAGAAGACACGTGAAACTAAAATGAATGAGCAATGCACAGATCTTTCGTTAAACGTAGGAAAACACTGACCTTTGCTACCCTTAAACATATCACCCATTATGAGCCAGTTGTCTTTAAGATCTTCTAGGGAAGCTTTTCTCTCAGTCTCACTACCTTCAGAAGCCTGTTTCGTGAGGATGCAAGACAGGGCCTTCTCGGTGGCTGCCCCAACGCTTTGGAATGCTTTGTCTCAAGCAGCAAAGTTAGGCCCCCTTCCCCTTAGACCATCTGTTGTCAGACAAAGACCTTCCTTTTTCTTGCATTGTTGGACATCTGTGTCTATTTAATTTACATTTTTTGTAATGCTTCTAAAATGTTTTAATATTGTTATATGTTTAATTGTTTTTTAGCATTGTGTCATGGTCTTTTTGTTGGGATAACAGAAATCTTCCATGCACTGACATTAGGTATTTGAGCCTTACGTCATTATCCTTTGTCTCTAACTTAATTAGAAAAGTTTTGATGCAAGCCCCATCCTGTTTGTCTTTCCTTGTTGATAGTTTTCTTCTTCTGACTTGATTATCTCCAGGAGCCAGAGATTCCATTTTCCTTTTAAAATTCAACTGACTGAGTACAAATGGTAACTGTGAGTAAAGATATCTTTTTAAACTTTAAATGGTTCTAGAGTACTTTTATTCTGCTATGTGCCACTTTGTGTGGAAAAGAAACCAAGGAAGGGCGGAGGGGGTTTATAGCAGTGATGCACTGCAGCAGGTTCTGTCAGGTTCTGCAGAACCGGTAGAGGAACTTCCCCCAGGCCACGCCCACTTGGTTGGTCATGCCCACCTCCATAGACCATACTGTAGGATGTTCAGCCATGCTCACAGATTTGGCCCCGCCCACAGATTTGGCTAGCCCACAGAGTAGGTAGTAATTTTTTTTGCACTGCATCACTGGTTTACAGGGATGAGCTGATTTATCCATGTTTTTTGTGCTGTTGTTTTTCTGCCTCATTAACAGGGAATATCCAAAAATTTCCCCAGCAGTTTATAATGGTGAACATTGCATGATTTTAATGAACTGTGATCTACCTTGAGTTCCTTATGGAGAGAAACACTACATATTTATTAAGCAAACACACAACTAAAGCAAGAAAGCAAACATATATTCTATCTCTGAGGAAGCAACTCTCATTATTTGCTTTTGTGTGCCTAAATTCAAGCCATGCAAATAATAGACTTCAGTGAGATCTATACGGGCAGTACAAGGAGTCAGAAATAAGATGGTAGAACAAATTGTGAAATTTTAGATTGCACATGGAGGAATCACATTTCTGCATATTCTGATATATCAAACAGGTAAGCAAAGCAACACTCATCAAACATCCTCTCCACAAGTAGAAAACCAACACAACAGAGAAAAGCCTTTTTGAATTGTCCATTTTCTACTTGTGGAAACATTTTTAGGAAAAAAATTGGAGAAGTATTCAGGTTTCTAGCTGGCATTTTTAGCCCACTCAGTCAGCCTCTGGCATGCACCAGCCATTTGCTCTTCATTAGAGATGAGCTTATAATTTTTTAGCCTTGGAGTGAAAACAAAAACAAGAAATGGCAGCATACCTTTAAAATTGGGCCTGATCCTGGCATCGTATCCTGATGTCCTTCCCATCAGTTTATCCAGGAAATCAGAAGGGGACATAAGTTTAGCAGCAGATCGGGCAACTGCTCCCGTTTCTTTGGACGTGGCGAGGCTGAACCAAAACAGAAGAGAGCAAGCAGAGATTTAATTAGTTGATAGAAATTATATCTTTTTGCCCCATGTTGTGAGGATGACACCTAAAACCTCTGCAGCAAACACACTTCTCCAGTTGTCGCTGTGGCAAATACCTCCAAGGATTCTTAATGAAGCTGCTGCTGCTAATTTGTTTGCTGAGCTCAAACATCCCTGAACGTGGAATCCCAACTGCAACCAGAGATCAAGCAAGAGGACAGATGAAGAAAATCCCTCTGCTAATTTAGGAACAGATCTGGAGTCTGATTTAAATCAGAAATGTGAACTTTATCATTGTTTCATTGTGGGAAAACACACATTGAGATTAGCCATGTTTTATTATGAAACATCAATTACCATGTAATTACATGGCAAATAGTGGAGTTGAGAGTATAGGATGTTTACACTTTCATTTTCTAATGAGTGGCCAGTTGTTATAATAATTTCATGTCAGAGATTACTCTGGGTTGAAAGGATTTTTAGGGGACGTCTGAATGAGGCTCCTTTCATGTCCCTAAGTACAGCTCTTGGGTATTGAAACCCGACCTTCCAGCCTTAATCACTAAGCCACCAGCCAGCTGTGTGAGCAATGTTAGCTTTTTTTTTTTTGCTTTGATACCTATATTTGGCCAAAACGTCCCATATATCATGCTGGGAATTAGGTTGGTGATCTAATTGGAACACAAGTCTGGTAACTATGGAGGGACTGAGGCCTAGAAATGTTTGATGTTAAGTCCAAACACACCAAAAGCAATACACATCTCCATCTTTTCAGGCCTATATCCTTTCATGTTAACTAGATGTTAGTGACTCAATTCCCTCAGAATTAATAAATTCCTGTGACTTGTGAATTTGCATATGACACAGGCAAGTCTTGCTTGTTAACAAAACAGACTGTAGTAACATAAAAGATACAAATTACATGGAGACCTAAACGTCTTCCAGTCTGATGTTCTCTGTGAGCCCTCCTCCCTCAGCCTTTGTTCTCCACATCTTCCTCATTACTTCAATTACTGCTTTCCTCATAACCTTAAAGCACAATCTCTCACTATTCTTGCATAATAAAGTGGGGGAAATGCTACCTCAGGCAGGAAATTTGTTTTAGAAACTGTGAACTATTTTCATGACTAGGGAGGGGAGAAAAAGGAATTGTCCCACCCCACTTGGTTCACGATTGCATCTTTAACCCTTTCTCAACATAAAGTTTGAGGCTGGCTTCCAAAGAGTTTCAGCGACAGTTGCTTTTGTCTTCTTTCCCATAGATACTCATAACACTGCAGAATGTATAGGTTCATGAATGGCAATGGGTGAGTGCTGGATGTGGTCAGTGCTTTCTCACTTGCTCTCATTCAAAGGAGGTAAGTTTAGGGCAACTAGATGAGAAGGTGGAAGGCTACACTCTGCTGTTCATGGCAAAGTGGAGCTAACATTTCCAGAATCAATCACCCATCTTAGTTAGTGGCTGTGTTGGCTAGAAGATTATGGGACTCATTGCCTGAAAAAATAACTTTTCTAAGCTTCCATTGATTGTAGGGCCCATTGCTATAATATTTGCTGTAGCAGCTCCCCAAAAATGCCGATGCATGATTGTTGGTATGAACAAGCTGTTAATGTTAGTCCCTTAAAATGTAAACACAGCCATCTTGCTTATGGAAACAATTGGCTTCATGACCTTCATGTACATCCCTAATTGGTTGTTAAATAAATAAATGTATCAGGTTTGTTTAAAAGACCTTTTCAGCATTCATTTCCACATTTATGGAATAAAGAAATGCCTGTAGAGTTGGGCATTCATGAGAAGGTGGTGGGATTGTTTTGAGTCTCCCAGATATTAGTACTGACAAACAGTTCTAACTAAAGAGCAAGAATTCAGGTTGAGAAGAATGGGTTTGAAATGGAAGGTTGTTGCTCTCTTACAATCTTAAAAGATGTATGAAAACCCTTTCTTCATCACATATAGAAACCATAGTGTACTCATAGATTTGCACTTTAAAGAGCAGCAAATTCTGTGGGTATGGTTTCATATTGAGAAAGAAAAATTGTATGTACCAGTGAAACTCGGAAAATTAGAATATCGTGCAAATGTTCATTCAGTTCAATAATGCAACTTAAAAGGTGAAACAAATATATGAGATAGACTCATTGCATATAGTTCAAACCTTACTTTGTAATATTGATGCTTATGGTTTACAGTTTATGAAAACCCCAATCTCATGTACCCCATAATCATCACATAATCTCATGTACACTGTATGCCATGATCGTCACAATTATAATGAATTAAGGCATGATATCTCTTGTTTTGCATGTAGTGAGTTTATCTCATATATTTGTTTCACCTTTTAAGTGAAATAAATGAACATTTGCACGATATTCTAATTTTCTGAGTTTCACCTGTACAGTATATTCAAAGGTAGAATCTATAGAAAATCTACAGAATTGGGTAAGCAATAAGACTGCAATGTCCTAAAGGTAAATGTTTCCCTTTCTCGAAAGCCAATTGTATCCGACTCTAGGGTTCAGTGCTCATCTCTGTTTCAAAGCCGAAGAGCCAACACTGTCTGCTTCTGCAGACATTTCTGTGGTCATGTGGCAGGCATGACTAGACACTGGAGCACATGGAATGCTGTTACCTTCCCACTGAAGTGGTCCCAATTTATCTACTTGCAATTTCTTGCTTTCGAACTGCTAGGTTGGCAGGAGCTGGGACAAAGACGGGAGCTCATTCCGTCGGGAATCAAACTGCTGACCTTCTGCCTCCCAGTCAGCATCTTAGCCACTTGAGCCACTGCAGTCACTGCAATGGCCTACACATAACTAAATGCAAGAGCTCACATTCCAGTCTCGTAACCTTCAGGAAAACTCTCCTTCACCTCCCAGAAATCATTAAGGGAATAATTTCCTGCAAATTACATCGACTACACTAGGATTTTTTCTCCACCTCCACCTCCTCCTTTACATTTATTTTGTTTCATTTCACCAGTAAAAATAACCTTTTGCCTCTGTAAGGTAGAATTTATAACAAGAAATGATCTGAAATAGAAATTTGCCAGCATTGCTGTTTCACGGAGAGCTCTTTCGGCTGGGGAATGAGTTCATTTATTGTTCATTTAAGGGCAAACATATATCTAAGGCGCCTTCTGGCAAACACTGCTTTTCTAGAACAGCCATGTATTTCCACTGCAACAGTGTTAAGCATAATATTTGATGCACTTTACACCTGAATCCCAGGTCCCTGGTTTCCTTGAGAATGCAGACATTCCCTTTGACACAATCCATGCGGACAAGGCTTTCCCATTCAGTTCAATAGCTGATCCCAACTCTCATGTTGAAGCTCATGAACTTTGTGTATGGACTGGAAGACACAAGAAACCTTGCAGGAGGAGGGGGGAGGATTTACTTTTTTAGAATACATTTCTCAGAATCCCCAGATATCAGTGGTCATATTGGGGAACCAATGGATTTGTAGTTCAAAATCTCTGCCTCTTAAATTTTCATTAACAGAACTTATTTATCTGTAATATATCCCAGCTATGGTTTTACATACTGTACTTGTAAATGTCAGAAGAATGCCAGAAATGAAAGGTGCTTGTTCTAAGTTAAGAGATGTTAATAAAACATAGATATGCACACATGAACTACTTTCCTCAATAGAAGAGAAGGCGCTGCTAAAGGAGAGCCAACATGGCTTTTGCAAGGGCAAATCATGCCTCACTAATCTGTTGGAATTTTTTGACAGTGTCAGCAAGCATGTAGATAAGGGGGATCCAGTTGACATTGTTTATCTGGTCTTTCAGAAGGCTTTTGACAAGGTCCTGCACCAAAGTCTCTTGAATAAACGTACCAGTCATGGAATAAAGGGACAGGTCTTGTCCTGGATCAGCAACTGGCTAAGGGACAGGAAACAGAGGGTAGCACTAAATGGACACTTCTCCAAGTGGAGGGAAGTAAAGAGTGGGGTCCCCCAAGGTTCAGTACTGGGACCCCTGCTTTTCAACCTATTCATAAATGATCTAGAAGTAGGAGTAAATAGCAAGGTAGCCAAATTTGCTGATGACAATAAATTATACAGGGTAGTGAAAACTGTGAGTGATTGTGAGGAGCTCGAGAGGGATCTCTTGACACTGGGGGAGTGGGCAAAACAGTGGCATATGAGCTTCAACATTAGTAAGTGCAGTTTGATGCATGTTGGGGCAAAAAAAAACCAATTACATTTATAAACTGATGGGGTGTGAACGCTCTGCGACACACCTGGAAAGGGACCTTGGTGTTCTGCTGGACAGCTCAATGAAGGTGTCAACCCAGTGTGCCTCAGCAGTGAAAAAAACCAAACTCAATGCTAGGGATCATTAGGAAGGGTATAGAAAATAAGTTAGCAAGTGTCATTATGCCTCTTTATAAATCTATGGTGAGGCCCCATCTGGAATACTGTGTATAGTTCTGGTCACCATACGTCCAGAAGGATATTATGGAGCTGAAAAAAGTGCAGAGGAGGGCAACGAGAATAATTAGGGCACTGGAACACCTTCCTTACCTTCTGAGGCTGCAACGGTTGGGCCTCTTCACTCTTGAACGACGGCATCAAAGAGGTGACCTGATTGAAGTTTATAAAATCATTCATGGCATGGACAAATTAGATAAGGAAAAACTGTTTCCCCTATTGCACAACACTAGAACTAGGGGGCACTCCATGAAACTTTTCGGTACTAGTTCTCAAACAAATAAGAGAAAGTACTTTTTTCACCCAGAGGATCACTGGTCTATGGAACTCCCTGCCAGAAGAAGTGGTGACAGCTGTCAGTCTTGACAGCTTCAAGAAAGGATTAGACAAGTTCATGGAGGACAAGAGTATCAATGGCTATAATTATGGATACTTAAGGACAACCTCCGGGTTGGAGAGATAGGCAGGATATCTCTCAATGCCATTTCTAGGGAATCCTAAGCAGGTGAAGGCATCTCCTTGGGAATACCCTGAAGCAAATGGTGAGCCACTGTGTGAGACAGAATGCTGGACTGGATGGGCTGTGGCCTGTTCCAGCAAGGCTGTTCTTATTTTCTTATGTTCTTATTACTGATACATGCAGGAGTATGTGGAGAGAGAGAGAGAGAGATAAGGAAGCCCAGAGAGCAAAAATGTTTTCCTATGTATTCTGGGGGAAATAGCTATGGCTGCTTTAAAAATTGGTATCCTTGCCTTGCAAGCTCAGTAGAAGATGGGGAAATAGGGAATCAATAGTGGCTATAAATCTGCATTCCAAAAGAGGTTCTGCATGGAAATGAACAGGGAGGGAAAAAATTCAATTAAACAGCAAATGAGTTGGTGCCCAACGAATCCTGCTAGTTCAGCAGAGAGGTGCCAGAAAATGCAATATACTGATTTCTTCTCATTAACCGCAGGCTATAAGAAAGACTATGGGGAATGATGCAATCAAATATCTTACAGGTTTTTAAAGGTTTTTTTTTAAAAAAGAACACAGCCCAAAGATATTATATGTCTGAGATGAGACAAAGGGCTTGGGGAAAAATCATATTTTCCCCATACAAACACAATTTATTCTGGTGTGTTGGGTGGGGGTGGGGGGGGGGAGGAAAAAGAGAAGGCATTAATATGTCAACCAAGCAGTAATAGAATTTGTACTGCTTTGGGGTACCTAGTCCCACTGTCTAGCTTGTTTCAGAACAACCACCAATGATGCCTTTATGTTGGTCTGGGCAACTTCTGGTTTTCCAGATTAAAAACAGGAAAAGTGATGCTCTTGGACTACAGCTCACAGAATCCTCCACTCACCCTGAGTAAATTGGGATTCTAAGATCTGCAGTGGCTCAAGTGGCTAAGACACTGACTGGGAGGCGGAAGGTCAGCAGTTCGATTCCCAAGTACTGCAGGACGGAATGAGCTCCCGTCTTTGTCCCAGCTCCTGCCAATCTAGCAGTTCGAAAGCAAGAAATTGTAAGTAGATAAATAGGGACCACTTCGGTGGCAAGGTAACAGTGTTCTGTGCGCTCCGGTGTCTAGTCATGCCTGCCACATGACCACAGAAATGTCTGCAGAAGCAGACAATGCTGGCTCTTTGGCTTTAAAACAGAGATGAGCACTGAACCCAAGAGTTGGATACGACTGGCTTTCGAGCAAGGGAAACCTTTACCTAAACCTAGTGTTAAACAGGTAAGATAATTCTTTCTCCATGATCTGCTTCAGATGCTATAGGTCTCAAACTTTTATTATCCTTCACCATTGCCAGTGCTGGGTATTGCTGATGGGAACTGTTTCAGCTATAGATGAAAGACCTTTGGGATAACCTCAGAAGTGAACTGTGAAAGGAATAGTATGAAGGTATGGATTTAATTTTATTCTTTGATCCATCCCTCCATCCCTCTATCCATCCATCCTCCTGTCTAATCTATGGACCCAATCATTTTGCGGGGGAGAGTGACAGTATAATAACAAATATTAAAATATTAAAAATGCAGATCATAATAGCCTATAATTTATAAGTAGCAAAAGACCACTAAATTAGGATAATTTAAAATCAACAACAATAATAAGAAACACACTTATCCAGACTGAGCAGCTGAAGCCCCTGGAAAAGGGTTGGTTCACATTTGGGGTGGCAATGTGCTATTTGGTGGACTCCTTTATCCAAATGGGAACTGAAGATTTGAGCAATTGAACACTTCCCCTGATCGTCCACAGACAATGAAATATGTTTTAAAGATTTGAAGATCATCACTAAAGTGGTGCATCAGTTTGTTTGAATTAAAAAACTCTCTCTCACACACACACACCCTTTGCCTGTGAGTCTATTGCCAATTGCCCCAAAGTGAATTTGACTAAGATGAAACTAATTGTATTTTTCAGCAGCAATAGACATACAGTCACAGAAAAAGATTCACTGTTTTAGGGATGACCTCTAAAATGTTTTTAAAAATCACTTTCCCAATATGAAGGGGCTTGTTGGAAGCAGCTATTTGATAGCTTCAGGGCTCATGTGTAGCCCATTCTCAGTGACCTTATTTGCTTAAGGACGAGAGCACTTATGATGGCGGTTCAAAAATGAGCATGAGGGAGGGAGGAGCAGGAGAAGGTGATGGTCCCCAAGTGGATTAAATTCCACTTGAATCAATCTTGATGAAGGGCAGCAGCTTCATCAACACTGGCCTGGGGCTGAGGAGGACTTTGTGTGGCAAAAATGCCCAGGACCAGAAAGTGACTTGCGGAACTGGATCAATAGTATGGGTGTGTTGTGTTCTGTAAAGCGGTGCCTTTAACAATGTACCTTTGCCATGTGTTATCAATGTAACCTTTCTGTGTGCAACATTATAACCATCAGCTGTATCAATGTAAACCTGATAAGGGGACGCGAGCTAGTGACCACCAGAGGGCAGTAGCGAGCGTCCAGCTCTCTTGGCTCATATTCACCTGGTTCAGCAGCACGGGAAGATTCCCCGCCACCTCTTCACCTGGTCAAGAAGGGCGTGACCTCCTACGACGTCACGCAGGCAGCAACCAATAGTCTGTCGACGAGCCACATTCAAATGTATAGCCAGCTGTATATATTGAGCTACCCATCCGCCATTACCACATGTTCCTCCGGATCATCATGCAATAAACCTGTGTTAAGCCAACCCTTCGGCTGTTTCATTGTCTTTGGTCCCTTACACTAAATTGGGGACGAAGGTGGGATTATGGCAGCCCACGGGACCAAGACATGCGCCGGTTTCGAAATCAGGAAACCGGGCGACTGGGAGATCTTCGAGATGGACTTCCAGGCCGCACTGATCGAGTCCGAAGTCACGGAAGAGGCGAAGAAAAGAGCCATCTTCACCAGAATGCTCGGACAAGAAACAAAAAGGACCTTGGTGGACCTGATTGCACCGAGGAGGGTGAGCGAATTCAAGGCCAAGGAACTCATGCAGATGCTGCGTGAGCACGTCCGGCCCGCCACAGCGATGTTTCCCGCTCGGAGTGCGTTTTGGAGGCGAGTCCAAGCACCCGGGGAGACGGTCGCCGCATTCGTGGCGGCCCTGCGGCTGGCGGCCGGCCCGTGCAAATGGGAGAATGCCGAAATCACCCTCCGAGACTGTGTGCTGTGCGGCCTGAACGACGCCGAAACCCAGCGCACGTTAATGAACCAAGAGCCGCCTCCCACGTTGCAGGAGGTCGTCAGAGCGGCCCAGGCCGCAGAAGCTACGAAGGCCGGGGTCCAAGAACTTCAGGACTGGCGGCCAAAGGCGAGCAAAGCAGAGGCTCCGGTACAGGCGGCCCGGCGAACTTCGAGGTCGTCCACAGAGAGCAGCGACGACGAGGACGTCCAGAGGGTCCGGAAGGAGAGCCGGTGATGCGACGGCTGTGGAGCGGCCCACGACCGCGTGAAATGCCCCTTCCGGAAGGCCGAGTGCCACAACTGCGGCCACCGCGGGCACATCGCCAAGGTGTGCAGGAAGAAGCGCGAGACCCGGAGGAGCTCCGCAGACCGTTCCACGGGACAAGACCGCCCAACGAGACCCAAGGATGGCGCCCAGGCCATGCGGAAGCAGGACGGCGTGGGCCGCATCGCCGACGGCAGCGAGGACGACGCCCCAGTGTTCAGCGTGTCTACTAGACACCCCCGCTACTTTGTTGAGGTACTAGTCCAAGGGGTCCCCATTAGGATGGAAATTGACTCGGGGTCCTCATATTCAATCATTTCCCAGAGGGAGTTTTTGGGAATTGCCCCCCACAAGCGACCCAAGCTCAAAGCATTGAGGTCCACACTACGGGACGTGCAAGGGAACAGTATTCCAGTGTTGGGGGTTGGAGAATTTCAGGTCAAATTCAAGGAGCACGCCGCGTCCCTTCCCCTAGTCGTGCTCAAAGGAGGAGATTGCAGCCTCCTCGGGACTCAATGGTTCCAGCCCCTGGGGTTGTTTATTGGGGGGGTGCACGCCGTTTGGATGCACGCCGTTGGGACTGATCCAATTCAGGAGGTGTGCGAGGCGCACCCCGAAGTCTTCAAAAAGGGACTGGGGAAATTCAAGGGGCCCCCAGTGACTTTCGACCTGGACCCGGAGGTCTGCCCAATCCGCCTAAAACCACGCCGGGTGCCGTTCGCACTTAAGGACAAGATAGAGGCGGAACTGGACAAGTTGGTGGGCCAGGGGATCCTTGTGCCTGTAGATTCTGCGGAGTGGGAAACTCCAATTGTAACCACTCTAAAGGCCAATGGGGAGGTCCGCATATGCGCCGACTACAAGTGCACCATCAACAAGGCGATCCGCCCGAATGCATATCCGGTGCCGGTAGTCAGCCATCTGCTGGCCAGGTTACACGGGGGAAAGTGTTTCGCTAAGCTCGACTTAGCACAGGCCTACCAGCAGCTCACGGTGTCCCCTGCCGCAGCTGCTGCGCAGACCATAGTCACCCATAAGGGGGCGTTCCAGGTGACGCGCCTCCAGTTCGGCGTGAATTCGGCGCCTGGAATTTTCCAGTCACTCGTGGAACGCCTCCTGAAGGGATTGGAGGGGGTGTTGCCTTATTTTGATGACGTGTTAATAACGGGGGGGGGGGGAGTCGGGTTGAATTGGCCAAGAGGTTGGGGAAGGTCCTGACAATATTCAAAAAGGCGGGACTGAGGCTGCGGAAGGACAAATGCGTCTTCTTCGCAACCAAGGTTGAGTTCCTAGGGTTTTGTGTGACTCCTGAGGGGATAAAACCATCCAAGTCCAAGGTGGCAGCCATCAAGAAAGCCCCCCGCCCCACCTCCAAGCCCGAGTTGCAGTCGTTCCTAGGGCTGCTCAACTTTTACCACTCCTTCCTCCCCCGAAAGGCAGCGGTGGCCGAGCCGCTACACAAATTGCTAAAGAAAGACCAGGCATGGAACTGGGGCGATGACCAAGAAAGGGCATTTAGCGAGCTAAAAAGCCTCCTGGCGTCCGACGCCATTCTAACCCACTTCGACCCCAAACGCCCAGTAGTTCTGACCTGTGATGCATCTCCAGTGGGGGTGGGGGCGGTGCTGTGCCACGTGTTGGAAAACGGAAGGGAGGCCCCGATAGCATTTTACTCCAGGTCCCTGTCCCAAGCAGAGAGAAACTACGCACAGACAGACAGGGAGGCGCTAGCGATAGTCGCGGGGACGAAAAAATTTCACGATTTTCTGTATGGCCGCCCCTTCACCATTGTAACGGACCACAAGCCCCTGCTAGGCATTTTTACCGCAGATAAGCCCACCCCTCAGATTCTGTCCCCGAGGATGCTCAGGTGGGCCATTTTTCTCAACGCGTATCAGCACGCGTTGGTCTACCGGCCCGGGAAAGAGATCGGCCATGCGGACGCTCTATCAAGGTCTCCCCTTCCCCTAACGCCCAGCCAGGTGAGCATGGGGGAGCGGGACCATCAGGTTCTCATGATTGAGGTGCTGGATTCGCCCCCCATAATGCCCGCCGACATTGCCAAAGCGACAGAGAAGGACAAAACGTTAGCGGCAGTAAGCTCCTGGCTGCAGAAAGGGTGGCCCGCGTCCTCCCCAGCGGAGGAGTTCGCTCCATTTTTCAGAAAAAAGCTAGAACTGTCCCTAGAGAGGGGGTGTCTCTTGTGGGGGCAGCGGGTGGTGATTCCCACTTCCCTTCGGCCGCGGGTGCTCAAACTGCTTCACGTCAGCCACCCCGGCATCGTGCGATCCAAGGCGCTGGCCCGGAGTTACTTCTGGTGGCCCCAGCTAGACGCCGACATCGAGCACATGGTCGGCACTTGTGAGAGTTGCCAATGCTCCAGACCAGAGGAGGCCCGCCTTCCCCACAGGGAATGGGACGCGGCTAAGGGGCCGTGGTCCCGGGTGCACGTTGATTTCGCGGGCCCGTTCAGAGGCACCCTGTTCCTCCTTGTAGTGGACGCTTTCTCCAAATGGTTGGAGGTTATCCCAGTCACGAGCACCTCCTCGGCCCAGACCATTAGGCATTTGCGGAGGCTCTTTTCCACGTTCGGCATACCCGACACGTTAATTAGCGATAACGCTAGTTGTTTCACGTCCTCCGAGTTTAGGGCATTCATGGAGATTAACGCCGTTCGGCATATCACCTCCGCCCCTTTTCACCCGGCCACCAACGGCCAAGTAGAGCGCCTCGTCCGCACCACGAAGGACGCGTTGCGGCGCATGGGCCCAGGGGATCTGAACCTACAAGTGTGTCAGTTTCTGCTAGGGTACAGGGTAACCCCATTGGCGTCAGGATACTCCCCTGCAGAGCTCTTAATGCGCAGGAAGCTGACCACCATCCTCACTAGGCTAGACCCCACGAGGGTAGAGGACAAAGGGAGGAACATCGGGCTAGAGGCTACAAAGAGTTTCAGTATAGGCGCCCCCGTGCATTGCAGGAATTACGCCAGCACGGGCCCAGCCTGGGTGCCGAGCGTAGTTGTGGAGCAAACCGGCCCCGTGTCGTACCGAGTGGAAACCAGCACAGGGCTCCTGTGGAGGCGGCACGCAGAACAGCTCTGACGCAGGGTCTCCGATGAGCAGGGCACGGATCAAGCAGGAAATAAGTCAGCGTTAGGGTTCTCCCCCACCCGTTCAGCCCAAGGGGGAGGAAAAGGGGACCGTGGGCCCCCACCAAGGGGGGAGGAGGATATCCTCATAGATACCCTGGGGGATCTTTCCGAGGAGGAGGAACCCGACCCCATACATATCTCGCGGAAAGTCCCCACAGATGCGGGTACCCCTACCAAGTTAGATTTTGATTTTCAGAACCGGGGGGGTTTTCGGAGTGGTCCCCCACCCGTCCAATCTTTTTGTCGGAGCGGTGGCAGAGTGATCTGAGACTACGGAAATTAGACATAACACCTGTGCCATGGTCAGATCACTATTTGGTGGCTCTAGACTTCCTGGGTGCGACACTTCATCGTAGGGAGGCAGGGCCTATTAGAAAGGCCCGCCCCCGGCAACTGATGGATCCTGATGGATTCCAGAGGGAACTGGGGGACTTCCCTCTGGATCGGCAACACGATTCGCCCGAGGCGCTGGTTGACCTGTGGAACAGGATGACAACAGCGGCCTTGGATGAAATCGCACCACTACGGCCTCTCAGAGCTCATGGAGCTAGGTCATCTCCGTGGTTCACAGATGAACTGCGGGAGCTCAAACGGGCAAAGAGACGCCTAGAGCGCCGCTGGGTGAAGACCCAGAGAGACTCCGATTGGACACTAGCTAGAGCCGCTATTAGGGCCTATCTAGTGGCGATGGAGGTGGTGAGGCGGCAATACTTCACCACCCTTATTGCCTCCGCTGACAATCGCCCGGCCACCCTGTTCCGGGTTACCGGGTCTCTCCTTGGTAGGGGGACCCCGGTGCCTGGTTGGCAGGGGTCGGCTGAGGACTTTGCTGACCATCTAGTGGAGAAAATCGATCGGATTCGCTCTGGGTTTAATCCTGGCATGGATGGGGAGAGTCCGGAGGGAGCTGGAGTACAGTCTTGCCATACCATCTGGGACCGGTTTGATCCAGTTGCCCCTGATGAAGTGGACAGGCTCCTTGCAGCTGTGCGCGCCACTACCTGCCCATTGGACCCCTGTCCCACCTGGTTGGTGAAAGCCTCCAAGGCGGTGACAGGTGACTGGGTTGGGGCTGTGATCAATGCATCATTGCGGGAGGGGGTGTTTCCTGCACCTTTAAAACATGCTTTGGTGCGCCCCCTCCTGAAGAAACCTTCCCTCGACCCAGCTGTCCTAACCAACTATAGGCCTGTCTCAAACCTCCCCTTTTTAGGGAAGGTGTTGGAGAAGGCAGTGGCGTGTCGGCTGCAGGGGGTGCTGGATGAAGCGGATTATCTGGACCCCTTTCAGTCAGGATTCAGGCTGGGATATGGTACCGAGACGGCATTGGTCGCACTGATGGATGATCTCTGGCGGGAGCGGGACGGTGGTCACCCATCCGTCCTTGCTCTTCTTGACCTCTCAGCGGCTTTCGATACCGTTGACCACGGTATCCTTCTGGGACGGCTCCGAGGATTGGGAATCCAGGGTAATGTGTGGTCCTGGTTTTCCTCATTTCTGAGGGGTCGTACCCAGTCGGTGTGGTTGGAGAGTGAGAGGTCCAGTCCTAGGCCCCTCAAATGGGGGGTGCCTCAGGGCTCGGTGCTCTCTCCTCTCCTATTTAACATCTACATGAAGCCGCTGGGTGAGATCATTCGTTCCCATGGGGTGCGGTACCATCAGTACGCGGATGACACTCAGTTGTACATCTCGGCCCATGGGGACCCCAGTGATGCCGTCAAAGTCCTTTCCAGATGCCTGGAAGCTGTGGGGGTCTGGATGGGGGCTAACGGGCTACAACTGAATCCCAGCAAGACTGAGTGGCTATGGATAGGGGGTTCTGCGTTAACCCGGGAGCTACCATCGTTGGTTCTGGATGGGGCTATTTTGCCCCAGACAGACCCAGTGCGCAACTTGGGGGTCCTCCTGGATTCACGGCTACTGCTAGAGGAACAGGTGGCGGCTGTGACCAGGAGGGCTTTCGCCCAACTTCGGGTGATCCGCCAGTTGCGCCCACTCCTGGACCGGGACTCCTTGCTCATGGTCACTCACGCTCTGGTTACCTCCAGACTAGATTATTGCAATGCGCTCTACATGGGGCTGCCCTTGACGACCATTCGGAGGCTACAGCTGGTCCAAAATGCAGCAGCCCGGGTGGTGATGGGGTGTGGGCGTTATGCCCGTGCTTTGCCACTGCTCCGGGAGCTGCACTGGTTGCCAGTTTGTCTCCGGGTGCAATTCAAGGTGCTGGTTTTGACCTTTAAAGCCCTATATGGTAGTGGGCCGGGTTACCTAAGAGACCGCATCGCCCTGAGGACGTCTGTCCGTCCAACCAGAGCGGACCGGAGGGGCTCTCTAATTGTTCCATCAGCCAGAGGGGCTCGCCTCTCTGGCACAAGGAGGAGAGCCTTCTCTGTGTCCGCACCGGCCCTTTGGAACCTCCTGCCAACAGAGCTACGTCTCCGGACGGAATTGCTGCCTTTCAGAAAAGATCTTAAAACCTGGCTGGCGGGTCAAGTGTGGGGTGCAGGTGGAAGGGTAACCGCCATTGGGTGGTTGGTGTAGAAGAACTCTTCCCCATGGTGCCTTTGGATCCTGCATCCCTTGTTTTTAGGGGGTGGGTAGTTTTAACTGTTTTAACTGTTTTAACTTGTGTTTTTAATTTTTATTGTGAACCGCCCTGAGTTGGCTTTGGCCGAGTGAGCGGTATATAAATGTGATTAAAAAAAAAAAAAAAAAGAGGGGTTTTTCGTTAGCCCCGACGGCCCCCGGTCTGCCCACAATGGAGTTTTTCCCTTCCCCTAAGGCCGCCAGACAGCGGCAAACCACTAACGAGTCTCCCTCTCCCATTTCAGGACAAGGGTCCAGGGAACAAAGAAGCAATAACGCCCCCGGGGGGGGCAGCCCTCGTCACGGCCCAAACGCACATGCAACAAGCCATCTTGGCTGAGAGACTTCGTCTCATCCTAGGGGGGAGGGATGTTGTGTTCTGTAAAGCGGTGCCATGTGTTATCAATGTAACCTTTCTGTGTGCAACATTATAACCATCAGCTGTATCAATGTAAACCTGATAAGGGGACGCGAGCTAGTGACCACCAGAGGGCAGTAGCGAGCGTCCAGCTCTCTTGGCTCATATTCACCTGGTTCAGCAGCGCGGGAAGATTCCCCGCCACCTCTTCACCTGGTCAAGAAGGGCGTGACCTCCTACGACGTCACGCAGGCAGCAACCAATAGTCTGTCGACGAGCCACATTCAAATGTATAGCCAGCTGTATATATTGAGCTACCCATCCGCCATTACCACATGTTCCTCCGGATCATCATGCAATAAACCTGTGTTAAGCCAACCCTTCGGCTGTTTCATTGTCTTTGGTCCCTTACACTAAAGGGTGTCATGCTGATATGTGGAAGGCAAATGAAAGACTGTCACATTATATTGTTTCCAGGGCAATCTTAATGACTGATCGCCATGATGATAGCCAAAATTTGGAATCGGATACATCACTTGAAGAAGAAGTTCTTCTGTATGGAAATGCAGAGATAGATATGAAAGGAGTGAAGGATAATGCAGACACAGTGAACTCTATATTTATGAAACACATGATCCATCACAGAGTTGTGGCTATTGCTTTGGGCTATGACTCCGGACATCTGGGTTCAAATCCTTGCATAGTCATAAGACTGGGTCACATTGGGCTAGTAATATTCTCCCAGACTGACTCACAATGTCATTGGAAGGGAAGTAGAACTATGTGCAATATGTCACTTTGAGCTCATTTAATCAAAGGTAAAGGTTTCCCTTGCTCGAAAGCCAGTTGTATCCGACTCTAGGGTTCAGTGCTCATCTCTGTTTCAAAGCTGAAGAGCCAGCACTGTCTGCTTCTGCAGACATTTCTGTGGTCATGTGGCAGGCATGACTAGACCTTCCCACCGACGTGGTCTCTATTTATCTCCTTGCAATTTCTTGCTTTCGAACTGCTAGGTTGGCAGGAGCTGGGACAAAGACGGTATCCAAGAAGGGAAGCCTGGTTATAATGGGGGACTTCAATTACCCTCACATAGAATTTTCCAGAAATGAGGAAACTAGTAAAAAAAAACTGAAAGGGAAAATTGAGAGAGTCCAAACACTCTAAGAGGCATGGAGGCTGTTTACAAAAACAATAACAGAGGCCCAATTGGAAAAGGAAAAAAAGGACAAGGGTATCAATGGCTATAATTATGGATACTTAAGGACAACCTCCGGGTTGGAGAAATAGGCAGGATATCTCTCAATGCCATTTCCAGGGAATCCTAAGCAGGTGGAGGCATCTCCTTGGGAATACCCTGAAGGAAATGGTGAGCCACTTTGTGAGACAGAATGCTGGACTGGATGGGCTGTGGCCTGTTCCAGCAAGGCTGTTCTTATGGAGCTCATTCCGTCCTGCAGTACTCAGGAATCGAACTGTTGACCTTCCACCTCACAGTCAGGAAGGACATAAATAAAAGATACAAGCCAATAAATAATGGGCAATCTGGCTTTAACTCAGACAACTCTATTCCCACTTCGGTTGTCACAAGATTAAGAATGGCCATGTGTGCTGTTGATGGATTTATTCTGTGGAATCTGTTGTAATTAGATTTATTCTGTGGAGTCTGTTCTAATTATGTTTTCTAATTACTTATGGCAAAAGGAGTACAAGGTCATATGTCAGATGATTACATTGCTGATTTCCACCATGCTTTATTTTGTTATTACTGTAGGGCAGTGTTATTAAAAGAAGGTCGGGAAAGGCAGTGCTCCATACATTTACATTTTATTTACCACCAAGGCATCTTTTCTTTCTTTATTTGTGTCAGAGGCACCACCAGCATATAATAACATACAAAGCTAAAATTAGCATATCTAAATCAAAAAGGAATTAAAAGGGCTAGATTACATCCGCCCAATATCAGGCCACATCAACAGTATTTCCTCTTGACAAAATAAGGCCCTCCTCAGTGCACATTGAGGGGCACTTTGTGCATTGTATCATATGGAAGATAGTTTGTTCTACTCCGCATTCACACAGGCTGCCATCTACAGGGAAACCCCCACTTTCTCAGATTAGCCCTTGATCTTCCTACCCCTGCACACAGTCTATTTAAAGCTTTTCATACAGGCCATGGTAGTTTGTGGTCAAGCGGTAGAGAATCATGTGGTTCTGCCCAATTATCTGTTAGCTCCTTGCTTGCCTTCCAAAGTGATAGGGGGCTGGTTGTTTGGGGATCAGAAGTTATGAGGAAACTGTGCCTTGATTTCAGTCGCAGCTTTGGTGGTTAGCGATTGAATAGCTTGTGTGTTTCCCACTCTTTCAGAGCAGCATTTTCTCAATAAATTTTTTGTAGAGTGATGCCAGCTAAGTAATGCACTTTTTGTACTGTGGTTGGTTTTAGGCATCCTGTGACCAATCTTGCTGATTCATTTAGGGCCACATACACCTGCTTCGTATGCTTTCATCTGTACCACACTGGACTAGCACACTCTCCTACATAGTAACATAAAGCTAGCACAGAAGTTCTTAATGTGTATGGTTGGACACCCCAACTTATGCCTGTTATTTTCCTCAAAATATTGTTACTGGCAAAAATCTTCTTTTTGGTATTTAGGCAATGGGTATTGAAGGTGAGAGTTCAATCCAGAGTAACTCCAAGGTATTTGTGATGGTGCAATGTTTGAGCCTGGTGCCATTCCAAGTCACCAGCAGGCTTCTTGATATCTCACAGTTTTTCAGATGAAAAACACAGAGTTGAGTTTTTAGACCAGGGGTTGCCAACCTTTTGAAGTCAGGGGCCACATCATGCTCTCTCAGACAATTGGCAGGCCAGACTAGTGGTCCAGCTGCTGCCACTAGAATCAGTCATGGACTAATTTATGGCTGTGGCTGCCATAAATGTGTTTACAACAGCTGTAAATGTGTCCATGGCTGATTCTGGCAGCGGCAGCTGGAGCGAGGGCACAGGCTGGTTGATTTGGCACAATGGGCCAGATCTGGCCTTTGGGTTGTAGGTTGCCTACCCCTGTTTTAGACAGTTTGGTTTCAAGGCATCTGTGACACCAGCTACCACATGGGCTTTGCATTATCTTTGCAACTACAAGCAGACCTTTGTGTAGTTCCACTTAGTCAAACCTTCATCCCTTCCTGAGTCAATCTGACTTCACAACAATCATTCATATCTCAGTCACATCACATCTTGACTACTGCAATGTGTTCTTTATTGTGCTACCATCAAAAAGTGTCCTGAATCTTCAGCTGGTGTAATACTGGGCAACTAGGCTGTTAAGGGGTGTCTGTGAAATTGAAATCACGATTATCCTGCTTCTGAAAGATTTGTAGTGGCTATCACTTGCCAGCTGGCTCTTGTTTAACATGCTGGCTTTAAGAGCCCCAGTGGTACAGTGTTTAAACTACTGTACTACAGCCAAAACTGCTGACATTGTGAGTTCGATCCTGACCAGGGCTCAAAGTTGACTCAGCCATCCATCTTTCCAAGGTCGGTAAAATGAGGACCCAGCATGTTGGGGGCAAAATACTAATTAGCATATGAGCTGCCCAGAGGTGCTCTAAGCACTATGGAGTGGTATTTAGTTGTACAGTATTTGCTACTGTTATTGCTGGCTTTAAGCTTCAAAGCAGGGGCCCTGCTTTAATACCCATAACGAGATCAGGGCGACATCATGGATGTTCCTTGGATATTAGACCTCTACTCTTAAGAGTTCCAACAGTTGCAGTGGCCAGTTTGACATGTGTGCAAGAAACTGATCTGTCCTACATGGCTCCAGACTATGGAAGGCCCTCTCTGTGGAGTTGCCATCACTTACACTCTTGCCACCTCCAGGAAAAGTTTGATAGCATACTTTTCTAAATCACCTCATAATGTTTAATTGACAAGGGTGACTTTAATTTCTTTCTCTCACACATATAGACATGCACATTGTATAAATATATACTACATGTTGTTTAAGATAAAGTTCACCCTTGTTCGAAAGCCATTCATATCCAACTCTAAGGTTCAGTGCTCATCTGTTTATAACCAAAATAAGCCAGTGCTGTCTGCATCTGTGGACATTTTGGTGGACATGTAGCAGGCATGACTAGACACTGGAGTGCACTGAATGTATACTTAATTGTTTTGTTACTTCTCATGGTCATGCTGTTTTAATATTTCTATGGTTCAAAATATTTACAGGTTTTTATTGTTTCGTTATGATTATAAGGCCACCTTGAAGCACTGCTGAGGACAGGGAAGGAAGTGTAGTAATATAAATGTTGATGATGATGTTTATTCAAAAGTCAGCCCACTAGAGTTTAATAGGAGAAGTGTCCTATAAGCATGTAATTGCAATGTATGTAGATAAAGCTTAGCTGAGGGGGGAACCCTTCCCTTCCTTTCTCTAAAAGTTTATTTCAGTAGAAGATAGTTGTTTACAGGCACTGCTCTTTACAGAGTTGTGTGTGTGTGTGTGTGTGTGTGTGTGTGTGTGTGTGTGTTGAAATCAGGAAAGGGGCCTTTTTGATCTTATAGGCCAGGGGTTCCCAACCTTTTCAAGCTGAGGGCTGGGTCACACTCTCGCAGTCACTTTCGAGGGCTGGATGGCCATTTCCCCCTGCCTTCACGATGGAGGTGGCCATTTTGTCCCAACAGCTTCAATTATTTGAAACTGAGATTAAAAAAAATCCTCTAGTTCCTAATGTAATCATTCAGGGATCACCAGTCTCTAGTCTAAGAACATTGAGGGATATGCCTTGTTAATGAAAAGTTTCACTAAATGATTAACTATCTCATTAACTTTTTATTAACAAGACAGGTTTCTCATTGTTTGGGATTTTGGATTTTCTGTCCTAATATAAGTAGTTATTATTATTTTTAGCAATTGAAAAGATATACAATCTTAAGCTACAAATTAACTGCAGTACACAATGCTGAAGACAATGCCAGGGGAACAATTCAGTCCAGAAGCAAATAGAGAACCGGCACCTATTCTTCAGGCTACTCATTCTGAGCTTTTAGTGTTTAAGAACCAAGACAATAGAAACAGTCGAAGCCTGGCTTAACACATCTTTATTGCATGATGGTCAGAGGGAACATGTGGTAATGGCGGACGAACAGCTCAATATATACAGTGGCTATACATTTGAATGTGGCTCTTCGGTAGGTCATTGGCTACTGTCTGCGTGACGTCACTCTCAGTCACACCCTTCTTGTCCAGGTGAGGTAGTGGCGGGAATCTTCCCGCGGCTGTAGGTATTTGGGGAATTGGTACCATGTGAGCTGGGCACTCGCTACTGCCCCCAGTGGTCACTAGCTCGCGTCCTCATACAGAAGGTTACAGTGTTACTATTGGGGATTGTTACATCCACTCATTCGAGTGTTACATTACTTAAAGGCACATTATATTCCATTCACAACACCCCTCCCCCCAGGATGAGACGAAGTCTCTCATCCAATATGGTTTATTGCATGAGCGTTTTGGGCGCAAGGCTGGCTGGCTTGTCCCGGGGGTGCTATCGCTTCTGTGTTCCCTGGGCACTTGTCCTGCAACAGGAGAGGGAGACTCGTTAGCGACTCGCTGTGGTTCTGCGGTTTTCGGGGTAGGGGTAAACTCCATTGTGGGAAAACCGGGGGCATTGGGGGCTAACGAAAAACCCCGCTTCTCGCTTGGACGGGTGGGGGACCACTCCGAAAAACTCCCCCGGTTTTGTAACTCAAAATCAAATTCATCTTCCGGAATATCTATGGGGGCATCCTCCAGGATATCTACGGGGACAAACTTATTCCCTTCCCCCCTCGGTGGGGACCACTGGCTCCCCCTCCTCCTCCCCCTTGGGCTGAACAGGTGGGGGAGAACCCTAACGCTGAGTCCTGATGCGTGGTTTCCACGCCTTGGTTACCGGGAACCCGCCGCCGGAGTTGGTCTGCGTGTCGCCTCCAGAGTAGGCCTGTGCTGGTCTCAACGCAGTACGACACAGGTCCAGTTTGCCCAATGATTACTCCCGGGACCCAGGCTGGTCCTGCGTTAGCGTAATTTCTGCAATGGACCGGGGCACCTATTTCGAAACTCTTTGTGCCTGCTATCCCAATGTTCTTCCCAGTGTTCTCCACCCTCGTGGGATCTAGCCTGGTCAGTATCGTAGTCAACTTCCTGCGCAATAGGAGTTCTGCAGGCGAATAACCTGACACCAGGGGGGGTCACCCTATACCCAAGCAAGAATTGGCATAGCTGTAGGTTCAGGTCCCGGGGGCCCATGCACCTCAGCGCGTCTTTGGTGGTACGCACGAGGCGTTCTACCTGACCGTTTGTCGTCGGGTGAAAAGGTGCGGAGGTGATGTGCCAGATGGCGTTTATGTCAATGAACGCCCGGAACTTGGCGGATGTGAAACAACTTGCGTTATCACTCACAAGTACATCGGGTATACCGAACGAAGTGAACACCTTGCACAACTGCTTAATGGTTGCGGCTGATGAGGTGTTTGCCACTGGGATAACTTCTAACCACTTGGAATAAGCATCCACTATTAGGAGGAAAAGCGAACCTCTGAAGGGACCTGCGAAGTCAATGTGCACGCGGGGCCACGGCCCTTTTGCCGCATCCCATTCTCTGTGCGGGAGCCGGGCCTCCTTGGGCCAAGAGCTTTGGCAACTCTCGCAAGTGCTCACCATGTGCTCAATATCAGCGTCTAACTGGGGCCACCAGAAATAGCTCCTGGCCAACGCCTTGGAGCGGACAATCCCTGGATGTCTGACGTGCAGCAGCTTGAGCACTCTTGCTCTCAGGGATTCAGGGACGACCACCCGCTGGCCCCACAGTAGGCAACCCCTCTCCATGGACAGTTCCAACCTCTTCCTAAAAAACGGAGCAAATTCTGCCGCTGGGGAAGACGTTGGCCACCCTTTTTGCACCCATGAACTAACTAGGGCCAACGTCTTATCTCTGCCCGTCGCCTTGGCGATTTCCGCGGGCACTATTGGGGGTGAATCCAGGACCTCTATCATGAGCACTTGGTGGTCTTGTTCCACCTCACACACGAGGTTGCCCATGTGGGGCAGGGGTGACCTCGATAGTGCGTCCGCATGGCTTATGTCCTTTCTGGGGCGGTAAACCAGCATGTTCTGGTAAGCGTTTAAGAAAATGGTCCACCTCAGCATTCTAGGGGACAGGATCTGTGGTGTGGGCTTGTCTGCGGTGAAAATGCCTAGGAGGGGCTTGTGGTCTGTCACGATGGTGAAAGGGCGGCCATATAGAAAGTCATGAAACTTCTTTGTTCCAGTGATTATTGCAAGTGCCTCCCTGTCTGTCTGTGCATAGTTACGCTCTGCCTTAGACAGGGATCTGGAGTAGAACGCCACCGGGGCTTCCTGCCCGCTTTCCAACACGTGGCACAGGACCGCCCCCACCCCCACTGGAGAAGCATCACATACCAGAACCACTGGCTTCTTGGGATCGAAATGGGTTAGGATGGCGTCTGAGGATAGGAGTTGTTTCAGCTCATTGAATGCTCTCTCCTGACTCTCGCCCAATCGCCAAGCCTCATCCTTCTTTAATAATCTATGAAGCGGCTCTGCCACCAACACCTTCCTAGGCAGGAAGGAATGGTAGAAGTTTAGGAGTCCCAGGAACGATTGCAATTCTGGCTTGGAGGTGGGGCGAGGAGCATTCTGAACGGCGGCCACCTTTGATTCGGAGGGTTTTATGCCAACAGGGGTTACCCAGAAACCCAGGAACTCTACCTCTTTTGCGAAGAAGACACATTTGTCTTTCCGCAGCCTCAAACCCGCTTTTTCGAATACCGTCAGTACTTTGTCTAGCCTTTCAGCCAATTCTGACTCACTTCCCCCTGTTATCAATACGTCATCAAAATATGGCAAGACCCCCCCCCCCAGACCCTTCAAAAGACGCTCCACTAATGATTGGAAAATGCCTGGCGCCGAGTTCACGCCAAACTGTAGCCGCGTCACCTGAAACGCCCCTTTGTGGGTGACTATTGTCTGTGCAGCAGCTGCAGCTGGGGTTACCGAGAGTTGCTGATAAGCTTGCGCCAGGTCCAGCTTCGCAAAACACTTTCCCCCATGTAACCTGGCCAACAGGTGGCTGACTACCGGCACCGGATACGCATTTGGGCATATCGCCTTATTAATGGTACATTTGTAATCAGCGCAAATTTGAACCTCCCCGTTGGCCTTTAGCGCTGTTACAATCGGAGTTTCCCACTCCGCAGAATCAACAGGAACTAGAATCCCCTGGTCCACCAATTTGTCCAGTTCCGCCTCTATTTTGTCCTTTAGTGCAAAAGGCACTCTTCGTGGTTTGAGTCTTATTGGGCGGATCTCCAGGTCCAGGTCGAACGCAACTGGGGGCCCCTTGAATTTTCCAAGTCCCTTCTTGAACACCTCGGGATGCGCATTACACACCTCCTGTATTGGGTCAGTTCCAATAGTATGCACCCCCCCTATGAACAAACCCAGGGGCTTAAACCATTGTGTTCCCAGGAGGCAACAGCCCCCCCTTGAGAACAACCAGAGGGAGTTCCGAGGTGTGTTGCTTGTATTGGACCTTGAATTTCCCCACCCCCAACACCGGGATGCTATTTCCTTGCACGTCCCGCAAAGTAGACCTCAGTGCTTTGAGCTTGGGCTGTGCGTTGGGGGAAATCCTCAAAAATTCTCTCTGGGAAATGATGGAATAGGAGGAACCCGAGTCTATCTCCATCTTACAGGGACCCTTTGTAACAGTACCTCTACAAAATAACGTGGGTGTCCCAAGGACACGCTGTGGACCGCCGTGTCGTTGTCGCTGGGGACTCGCTGGCGCACTCCATGTACCTCGATGTCGCTGTCGTCGGAGATGCGGCCCACGCCGTCCTGCTTCCTTGAGGGCCAGACGCCCTCCTGCTTCCTTGGGGAGCGGTCTGTCGAGCCTTTCCGGTCTTTGCGCCGTTGCCTGCAAACCTTGGTGATGTGGCCTCGCCGCCCACAGTTATGGCACTCCGCCTTCCTGAACGGGCACTTACTGCGGTCATGGGATGCACCGCAGCCATTGCAATGTCAGCCGTCCTTCCGTACCTTCCGGATGTCCTCGTCCTCGCTGCTCTCCGTGGAGGAGTGTGGTGCCCGCCTGGCTGCTTGCACTGAGCCTGCTGCCTTGTCAGGATGTGGAGGCCTTGTCCTGAACCCCTTAACCCCGGCCCTCATGGCTTCTGCCGCCTGCGCCGCCTTTATGACCTTTTGTAACATTGGGGGCAGCTCTTTGTTCATCAGCTTTCGCTGGACCTCCTCGTCCCACAGGCCACACAGCATGCGGTCCCTGAGGGTGATTTCCAGGTTCTCCCACTTGCATGGGCCGGCGGCCAAACGGAGGGCCGCTGCAAAGGCAGCCATGGATTCACCGGGCAACTGGACTCTCTTCCAGAATGCGTCCCGAGCCGAGAACATCGAGACCGAGGGCTGGAAATGGTCCCGCATGGCTTTCAGGAGCTGCTTGACCGGAACATCGCCCACCTTCCTTGGAGACACCAGGTCCACCAAAACCTTCATGGCCGGGAACCCGAGCATCCTGATGAGGATGGCCCTTTTCTTCCCCTCATCCGAGATGTCGGACACCATCAGTGTGCTTTGGAAATCCATCTCGAACAGTTCCCATTCCTCCAGTTTGTTGATGTCGAAACCGGCCTGTGTTGTCTTGATTCCGTGGGGATCCATTATCCCACTTTCGTCGCCAATTTAGTGTTTAAGAACCAAGACAATAGAAACAGCCGAAGCCTGACTTAACGCATCTTTATTGCATGATGGTCAGAGGGAACATGTGGTAATGGCGGATGAACAGCTCAATATATACAGTGGCTATATATTTGAATGTGGCTCCTCGGTAGCTCATTGGCTCCTGTCTGCGTGACATCACTCTCAGTCACGCCCTTCTTGTCCAGGTGAGGTAGTGGCGGGAATCTTCCTGCGGCTGTAGGTATTTGGGGAATTTGTGCCATGTGAGCTGGGCACTCGCTAGTGCCCCCAGTGGTCACTAGCTCGCGTCCTCATACAGAAGGTTACAGTGTTACTATTGGGGATTGTTACATCCACTCTTTCGAGTGTTACATTACTTAAAGGCACATTATATTCCATACACAACAGAGCTTGAATTCAAATGATTTGACAATATCCTGACTGTAGCGAACAGACTTTCTCACTGACAGGCATTCCTTGAGAGGACTATCAAGATGGTGCTGATAGTTAATACATAAAATGAAGCATTTCATTCAATCAATATTTAAAATGATAATTTCAATTACTCTGTTTTTTAATAAATGAGGCAGACTCAAGCTAAAATTAATCATCTCGAAGACCCTTGATTTCATTGGAAAGGATTTAAGCAAATGCTTCACTTGTCCATTTAAATCAATTAGACTTGAGGGGTGGGGGGACATACCCTTGGCTCATGCCCATGGTCATCCGAGTCCATTTTTAAAACAAAGATTTTAAGCCTATTTTGAAATGCAATTCTAACTATGCTTGGCTGGTCTGGATCCAGGAGGTTTTCCAGTCAATTGATTCAGTGTGTGAGAGTGAGCGGGGGAGGGGAGAGAATAGGAATTGATTTTGCTGGGGACTCTGTGGATCCATCAGGTCACACAGTTCAGAGCATTTTTATTTAAAATCATAGACACCTGGTCCCAATGGGTCTAGCAAAGCAACCATCCAGGTGGCGGAGCACTGAGGAAGGGGAGTTGTGCTCACCTGTTGTTTCCTCACTTCCTGAGCTTCCACCACACACTGTGACTTATCTCATGATGGCATTGGGACTACCCAACCACTCACTCACTCACCCTAGGAGCAAAGCAGTGGCCAGCTGTTGCAGATGGCACCAGAGCTCAGACCACATGGCCTATAAAATCCTAGAATGTAAGGAAGGCATATCTGAACCAGACTTAAAATCATCTGCATCTCTATAATTGTCTGATTTGGTTCTGCATCTCAACAAGATAAACATATACTCCAACAAGTAATTAGGACTGCAGAAAAAATTATTGCTGTTAATCTATTATTATTATTATTATTATTATTATTATTATTATTATTATTATTATTATTATTATTATTATTATTATTATTATTATTATTATTATTATTATTATTATTATTATTATTATTATTTGTATACCGCCTAACTCAAACCCAATGGGCGACTCAAGGCGGTTCACAAGCATTTAAATATACAGTATAAACAAAAGCAAAATATAATATTACATAGAGAGAGAAAATATACAATATAACAAAATACTATATTACCAATGCAATAAAGAGTACAGTTACAAATACAAATTTGCATTACAAATCAGAAGATAAAATAATACACCACACTAGATTCAGAGGGTCGGAGCCAAGCTCAACGATCTTACAAAACTTAACAAAACCCCTAAGCCCAACGTCCTTAACCCCAAGCGCAGCGTCCTTAACAGGGCCCGGGCTCGGCATCCTCCACGGAGCCCCACTCAACAACCTCAACGGCATTGGTGAAGAAAAAGCTAAGATGGTGCTATGGAGCCCAGGTGCTCCCTGCAGCCAATGCTGGACTTCCCTGTGGCCAATGCTGGACCGGGAAAGGAGCTCGAGCGAGGCGGGGGAGCAGCTTTTGAGAGAAAAGACCACTAAAGTTGTCCCAGGTGCCACAGGTCTCTCTTCCCCACCTCCTTCTCCTCTACCCCAGCCGGCAGCAGGAGAGGCGGGGAGCGGCGGCTTTTGAGAGACCACTGAAGTGGTCCCAGGTGCCGCAGGTCTTTCTTCCCCGCCTCCTTCTGTTCCTCCCCGGCTGGCCTGCTGGACAAACCTCTCAATGGGGCTGGTGGCGGTGGCAGCGGGAGAGGCGGGGAGCAGCGGCTTTTGAGAGACCACCGAAGTCCCAGGTGCTGCAGATCTCTCTTCCCCACCTATCAAGTGGGGTGACTATGTCACCAACATTGCAGTTCTTGAGAAGGCACATGTAAATAGCATTGAAGCTTCCATCATAAGCCATCATTTTAGATGGACAGGTCATGTCTGCCATATGGACGGTTCCAGGTTTCCTCATCATATTCTTTATGGGGAACTTAGCTCTGGTACAAGACCTCACAGAGCTCCTTTGAAGTGTTATAAAGACCAGCTAAAACAAAACTGGAGGCAGCTGCTGAAGATCGCCTGCTTTGGTGCCATCCATCTCTGCTGCTACTGATCACTTTGAAGAAGAACACTGCAGACATGAAGAGGCTAAGCGACAATCATGAAAGCTTCATCAAACTCAATCACGCCCTTCATCATCTATTCAATGTAATTGTGTGGTTGCATGTTTCATGCCAGGATTGACTATTGAGTCACCAGAGACACATCCATCAGCAGAGAAAATGACATCCAAGAAAAATGTATGCTTGGTTACGAGTAGCAGCCGACGACGACAATTTTTAGAGCTACTGCATTTGAAGTCAGAACCACCATGGTGACATTCAACCTCTAAGTAAAAGAGAAACAAGAAAATAATTTGGTATATACTTCTGTGCATGTTTACTTGGGAGTAAGCCTTACTCAGTGCTGTTGACCTCTGAGTTGACATGAAGGGGATCGTACTGCTGATATAGTTTCAAGACCAGCCGATACAGATTTTGCTTTTGCGCTCAAATTTAACAATTCAACAGGAATACGAGAACAAGACCTTTCAGTGAAAACTGCCATTTACCTCAGCATCTAACAGCCAGGCTTTGTAAAGTAATTTTTGGTTACAGCATAATTGTAAGCAAAAGTGTTTTGTTTCTCACTGTGTAGATCAGCATAAGCTGATTATCTCAATGACAGAATAAAATTGACTCTTGGACAAAGAGAATAAAGCAATTACATTTTCATGTGTGTGTTTTTATCTGGTTAAGCTTTTCCTGAAACGTACTGGAATTCAGAAATTTTGCTCCATATCTAAAAAGGTCAGTGATATAATACTAGACCTGATTAAGTCAATGTTAAGCTCCACTGGTTTCTGTGTAAGGTGGCTACTTACACAATACCAACAAAGGACACAGATTTACATAAAATTTAAATAAAAATCTATTTTGCCTGCTGGTGGAAGGTCAACAAAGAGTGATGATGGTTTGGTCCTCTCTTGACAAGAAGCTAGAAATGACATGAAAGAGGGAAACAAAAGAAAAAACACCACCTTCATCTTAAAGGTAATGGTAAAGATCTCCTTTGCTTGAAAACCAGTCATGTCCGCCTCTACGGGGCTGTGTTCATCTACAGCAAAAGGGCCAGCAGTGTCTGCATCTGCAGACATTTCTGTGGTATTGTGGCAGTCATAATTAGATGCTGGAGTGCATGGAGTGCTGTTATCTTTCCCACCGAAGTGGTACCTATTTATCTACTTGCAATTTCTTGCTTTCAAACTGCTAGGTTTGCAGGAGCTGGGGCAGATGATGATGGCGGCTCACTCTCTCATGCTGCACTTGGGTCTAGAACCACTGATCTGTTGACCCTCCACTTGTCAGGCTCAGCACCTCAACCACTAAGCCACCCCAGCTCTGTACCCAGCTTAGACTGTTTCATTTTTCATTTTATTTGCGAGGTGGGGAAATAACATTCCTATCCTTTATAGTTGTAAAGATACATTTGAGAAATATGTAAATATTTATGTGTTGTGAAATCTCAGCAGCCAGAGTAACAGCTGGTTAAAATCTTCCTATCCCATCCAAGAACTGCTTTACTTCTAAAATTAAAAAAAAAAGATGTGTTCAGTGCATACCTGTCAATTATCCCGGATTGGCCGGGAAATCCCGTATTTTGGCGTGCGTTCCTCCCCTTTCCCGGCACCATCCTATATTTAGAACGGCAGGGAAAGGGGTTACTGCACACGCATGCACATGCAGAACCCATCTGTGCATTCACAAACATGCGCTGTGCATGCACAAAGGGGTTCTCCGCATGCGCAAAGGAGTTTTTCCTGTACATGCGAACCTGGGCTGGAACAGTTCCCATATTTTCTGGAGCAGCGCTTGACGGGTATGGTTCAATGTGGTATGATGTAGTTTTACTAACTCTTGATTTTTTTTGCTGCTTTTATTCTCCCACTCTCTAAACCAGGAGTCCTCAACTTTTTTAAAGCCGGGGGCTGGGTCACGCTCCCTCAGACAGTTTCAGGGCCTGGACGGCCATTTTGCCCTTCCTCCACCACATGGCACTTCCTGGTGTGGTGGAGGCATGGGTTGCAGGGTGAGAATTCCTACTCTAAACACAGAACACATCTCCAGCACTTGGATATAATTAGTTACAAGTAATAGAATTCAATATAACTAGTTACTTTTAGAGCCTGAGTAATTTAATGAGTAGCTTTAAACTTACTTTTTAGGTTTAACAGACAACATAAAATACTTTCAAAAATTACATTTCAAAGACTGTTTAAGGTGTTTTTGACATAAATTTTAAAAGAATTCTGCCATGCATTCTTGTGAATCCCAAGTGTAAAGAGACATGCAGTATTTGGTTTGTCTTTCTTTCTTGTATAAACATTTCCAAGATGGAAAATCAGAATATGCCACTAGTGGGAATCAGGAGGGATTAAATGTAAAGATCTCCCTTGCTTGAAGGCTAGTCATATCTGACTCTAGGGAGCAGTGCTCATCTCCATTTACAACCAAAGGGTCAGCACTGTCTGTGTCTGCAGATGTTTCTGTGGTCACGTGGCAGGCATGACTAGATGCCACAGTGCACAGAATGCTGTTGTCTTTCCCACTAAAGTGGTACTGATTTACCTACTTGCAACTTCTTGCTTTCAAAATGCTAGGTTGGCAGGAACTGGGGCAGAGATGGGAGCTCATTCCGTCATGCAGCACTTGGGTCTTGAACTGCTGACCTGCCAACCTTTCAGTCATCAAATCCGTATCTTAACCACTAAAGCATCTCTGCCCCAGAAGATATTATATACTGCACTTGGATTTTAAAAAAAATCATGTCAGAAGCACACAAAGGTGCTTTCTGGGTTGCAAGGAGTTTTGCTGGAGCAACTCCACTCGAATTTTGCTGGAGCAACTCCAGCCCGAATGAGGCTTCTTTCATGCCCCCAATATCTTTTTCCACTGAAGTGGACCCTATTTATCTACTTGCAATTTCTTGCTTTCAAACCAGGAGCTGGGACAGATGACAGGAGCTCATGCCGTAGTGCATCACTCAGGTCTTTCCTGCCTACCATCTTCACAGACGCATCTGGTGGGAAAATGACTCACCTGTTGCGCAGGGTGGGAGAGGAAAAGGTAAAAGGTCACCCTTGCTCGAATGCCAGTCCATTTAGGCAGTGGTTTCCATTGTGCGGGCACACGCCCAACAGGGGGACGTCAATTCCCAGAAGCCATTGGCTGATCAGTGCTTTGGGAAATTAATTTAGACATCTGTGAATTGAAGTCCAAAAACCAAAAGGTTGAGAAACACTGGTTTAGAGCATCTGTGTCTGTGGTCATGTGGCAGGCATGACTAGAATCAGAGTGCACGGAATGCTGTTACCTTTCCCACTGTAGTACCTATTTATCTACTTGCAATGTCTTGCTTTCTAACTGCTAGGTTGGCAGGAACTGGGACACAGATGGGAGTTCTCTCCATTGCACAACACTTGGGTCTTGAACTGGTGACCTGTCAACCTTATTTTCATGTATTTTAATTATTGAAACTCACTAGCAGCTGCTGCATTTTCCACCCCCAATTTATACTCGGGTCAATCTATTTCCCTAGTTTTGGAGGTCCAAATTAGGTACCTTGACTTATGTTCAGGAGGACTTATAGTCGAGTATATGTAAATATTAAAATGGGCAGCACAACCAGTATTTGTACGTAACTCAATGAAAAAGCCCACCATACTCATTTTCTGAATACTTTTCTTTGTAACCTGTGTAGCCTCTGAATGGACAGTTTTCATAGGGTATGTTGGTGCTTACTTGCTCCTGATGCAACTAAAAGATCCATGCTCATTGGTCCATCCCACTCCTTAAAAACACATACACAGAGAAGCTTTCTCCTCATTGTTTGTAGTCAAAACACTATATTAAACACAATGAAATAATTGAATAATACAGAGGTAAGAAAGGAAAAGCCACTTCATTTGGCTGCAGCCCTTGTTATGGGGCAGAGACTGCTTCTGTAATTTCCAAGGAGGACCAACGCAGAGAACTAGCAGGTCCACTGAAGGATCTCTTGGTGGCTTTCAGTACCATCAACTTTAGTATCCTTCTTTCAGTGGTGGCGAACCTATGGCACACATACCAGAGGGGAAACTCAGAGCCCCAGCACAGAATTTGCCAGAGTTCATAACTAGAAAGCCAAAGGGATGTGGGGCTGAGCTGCTCCCCTCCCCCTCTCCATGCATGTCTGAGGACATGTCTCACATCGCCCGCCCCTCTGCCCAGCAGCCCAATGGGAGCATTTCCTCCTTTCTCTGTCTGGGGTAAAGCAGGCGGCTCACATGCACCATGAGGGTGTGGCATGGATGGCAGCCTGCTGAGTATGTGGCGAAGGTGATTCCTGTGGTGGGGTTGGAGAGGAACTAGGTTTGTATCATTGAAATCTCTATTATTGTCTTTTTTTTAAGACAAAAGATGTTAATGTATGAGTTGTTTTTTCTAAACTAAAATGTCAGTATTCAGGTTAAATTGCCATTTTGGGTTGTAGTTTGGGCACTCAGTCTCTAAAAGGTTTGCCATCACTGTTCTAGATAGTTTTATAATGGCTCAGTTTCTTTCTGGGGGTGGGGGCAAGCTGAAAAATTGGTGATGGTGCCCTCATCATGAGATCTGTTCTGTCCTTATTTTTGAGGCAAAGATAATATCAAAATCTAACTGAATGAATGCATGACCTGTAGAAGATGAGGCATCTGCCTATGAATGGAAAAGCTATAAATAATGATTGGCAGGCTTGAAAGCAGGGAAAACCCCACTCAAAACTATTTGCAAATAGAATGTTTTCACAGTGTATTAAGCAGTGTTACTTCAAGCTCAATGTTTGAACAAATTGTTTACTTAACCTCCTAAGTGGTTGAATTACAGCCACAAGGTGAACGATGTCACTGTGTGACTCAATGAATTCACATATTCCTGAATTACTCAAACTGATGTGTTCTTTGCTGACAATTCAAAGACACCTAAATCCAATGATCATTGAGTCTTTAGGAGTTCAGTGGACTAATAAAGGCATAACCTACCCGTGGTTTTGTAAAATATTTGAAGATCTTGGATGGTGCTATGCAAATGTTCCAGTGCCACTTCCTATAGACTGAATTTAAAACGATAACTGGAGTGCTAACTCTTGTTGTTTGTGGAATTGTCTGCAGTAATCTCTTTCCTGGTGACTACATGACACATGGGAAAGTGTCTTCCAAGCTGGACATTTTGGTCCAGCTGTACAGTTTCTACTTTTGAGGGCTGGGCTGGAGCAACTTCCCAGCAGATGGAAAAGTAAACAAGAGATTGCTCCTGTTGAATTGATCTTTTGGAGTGCAATCAGGCTTGCACATATACAGACTTCTGATTGCACCCTGAGTGTTTATGATTCATGGATCTGTATAGAATTTACAAGTCCTTGATCTTGCTTAACCACAAAGCCCAGTGCCTTCAAAGGATCTACATGCTGGCTTTGCTGTCGACACAATTTATTGACCTTATCCAAATCATTAAGAATTCTCCTACACAGATTTTTATGGTACTAATGTGGAAATCCTAAATTCCTCTGATGTGTAGGATTTAGGGATAAAAGGCTCTCCTGAGTAGGATTTAGTGATAAAAGTCTCATCTGAATGGCATTTTATCTTAATGCCGGACTGATGCCATAGGGGTCTCATAATGAATCCCACAGTCAGGAATTCTAGGAACCAGAATGGCAACTATTAAAAGGTAATAGATGTTCTTTAATTGTACGTAGCCTGGCTTGGTGAAATATCTTGTTCTCCCTCTTGCTTATCTGATGTCATCCTGTTTAGATCCTTCATTTTAATTCCATTTGTATTTGCATAGAAGTGCCATGCAGGAAGAGTTTGTGACAATTTTTTAAAAAATAATGCAGTCTCCATGTGACAACAGCTATCATTTGTTAAAGATGATAAGCGATTGTAGCAGCAGTTTCCTGTAGGTAATGCATTTTATCTACCTCCTGCTGTCTATATTTCTCCAACACCTCGCATTCAGAAATCTGCTGCTGGCTTGGATTTCATGAGTTTACATGGCAAACCTTAAGAAGCACATCTTGAGAATCAGATCAAATCCTTCACATCATTTTAAAAACACACAGAATAATGATTCTGCAAAATAAGCAAGAGGAAAAGATATAAAGAAATAACTTGACATTTATACTCAGCAGTGCAAGCTGTCATCTCACACAGAAGTCTTCATTAGGCAGTGATGGAATATATGTTCTTCTGTCTTTGGATATTCGGCCAGTGAAAGATAAAGCTATGTATATTTTTTGTTTCTTGTCCTGAAGATTGCTATCACCATAGGATTTGAATGTGTGGATGAATAGACAGGGGCAGTGGTGGGCTCCAAAACTTTTTGCTACCACACTGTGGGTGTGGTATGGTGGGTGTGGCCATGGGGAAAGCCCTGTGTTGCACCTGAATTAGAACTACTTTATTTCAAAACATGGATGGGTGGGGCCAGCCAGAACTTCTGCTACCGGTTCTGGCAAACTGGTGCGAACCTACTGATGCCCAATACTGGACAGGGGGAATTCAAATATAAATATTGACCATTGTTCAGCATTGACAGTGTTGTGTGATAGCTTTGATATGAGCACCAGGTAGCATAAACCAAAGCCTTATGAACAAAAAAATTCACATCAATTCCAACCCAGTGGCACATTCAGGGGAAAAGGTTACTACGTGATGCCACCAAACAATGAAACATTTAGTGGCATGTGACACCCTTATCCAAATCTAGCTTAGCCAAAAGTCCACTTCAAAACACAAAGTAAAATATTGTACACTGAGCAAATACAGAACAACTGACAACACTGGTTGGTGGATAGAGTGACGGACTAGGACTTGCAAGGTCTGGGTTAAAATCTCCACTCAGCCATGGCAGCTCACTTCTTTCTTTGTGTCAGAAGCACTACCAGCATATAATAATGATCAAAGCTAAAATTAACACATCTAAAACAAAATAGAATTAAAAGGGCTAGATTACATCCACCTAATATCAGACCATATCAACAGCGTTTCCTCTTGCCAAGATAAGGTGCTCCTCAGTGCACGTTGAGGGGCATCGTGTGCATTTGGGGAGTGGAACTGGTAAAATCATCCTTTAAATATTTCACTTACCTTGAAAGTCCTAGCATGGCCTTTATAAGTCAGTTCTGGCTTGACAGAACATAACAACAATTTTGAAGTAGCACCTCTCTAAGATCAAAACAGTGGTTGGAGACAGCCACTTGGCACTCCATAGAGCACTGCTGTGAGAACTGCTTTTTCACCCTCCTCTTATCAGCAGGTAGGCCCATTTGGGCAAACCAATGAGAATAATATGCACCAGCAAGCTCTTTGCCTTGGATCTACTCAGACCAGGTACCAAGATGCATTGGGTGGGAAATGAAATGAAACAGGAGTAGAAATTAGTGAAGTTTATTTTCAAGTCAACTTGCCAGTTTTAATCATACTAATGTAAGAGTAAGTCATAAGGAAATCAATTATGCTTGCTTGGAAATAATTTCTGGACACAGTTCAAAGTGTTGGTTTGAACCTATTGTTGAGTATTCTATTGTTGAGTATTGCAGTGCAACTCCAGCATGCAGTGGGTGTTAGCACAATAACCACAGAGACAGAAATACTAGCCTAAGTTGAAGGAAGTTGTTTTATATTGTTTTTCCCTAGGTAACCATTGGAAAGTCTCCCATCTTCCTGCCTCTAGGGGTCATCTGACCTATTTGCATGTATTAAGGAAGAGCTGGCCAACCTTGGCACTCCAGGTGTTCTTGGACTTCAATTACCAGAAGCCCAAGTCAACACACCTGCTGATCAGGGCTTCTGGGAATTGAAGTTCAAGAACACCACAGTTCGCCATCATTGTTTTAAGGCTTTGCATGTTCTGGCCTTCTCTCTCTCTCTTGCCTTTTCAAAGACAAAATTTGTCTATTTGAGCTCCCCCATTTTGCGGGCCACTTGGTAGGCCTAAAAGACTTAAAATACCTAAATACTTTAATGTGACTTCTTTCTAAAACAATCTCACAGAGAATCCTGAGCACACGTATATTTCTCTGACTTAATTGTGAGTAAATGATATTTTGTTCTTTCTCTAAGCATTTAGTGTAAGTGTATTCATTGGCTGGGCTAAACTGGGATAACACTTGGAAGAACTTGCATTCAAACTCAGATTTGCCTAAAACACGCCACGCTTTACTGTGCTGCAACATACAACTTAACATTAATCATACTAATGCAAGCGCGGCGCCAAAATGGCCGCCGCACTCTTTGCGGGGGCCCCCCCACAGGACGAAGGCATCCGGGTAGTTAGGGGCGTGGCCAGCTCCCTTATAAAAGGGGTGGCCACGAGGCAGCCGAGCTGCCATTTTGCGAAGCGACGGAGCGGAGAAGTTTTCCCCTCTTACCTCCGTCGCTTTTGGCTTTTACCGGGAAGCCTTTTGGCTGCTGAATTCTCTCGTTTCGGCTTCCCATCGATTGGCTGAGAGGCCCGCGAAGAAGAAGGTGGCTGCGAGCGCGGCTCGTGTGGTTCGGAGGCGCAATCTGGGTTGGAAGACCGCGGCTGCGCCTCCCCAGCAGCCACATTTGCTTGCACCCACCGGGACCGGTGGAATGGGGTCTATTCCCCCTGGCCCAGTAGGGGCTGCGGCCCTCGGCCCGCAGGCGGTGGACACCTCTCATGGTGTTGCCCATCCCGCTGGGCCTCCCTTTATAGGAGCGTAGCTCGCTCCGAGGCCTTCCAGCCTTGGGGGGTGGTCCGGTCCCCTTCCCTGGCAGGTTGCTACATCGGCCCTAACGGGCCCGGGTGTGGGGTTGTTGCCCTATTCGGGCCCTGGGGTGCAGGGACCTGTACCCATGCCTGTAGTAGGCGGGCCGGCTGGTCCTTTGCCCCATGTCAGCGTGGAAGCCTTATTGGCCCGCGTTGCGGCCCTCGAGACATCCCTGGCCCGGGCTAGCCACTCTTGGTCTCCATTTGGGGTTCGTTTCGACGCGTCGTCTGCTGGGCAGCGGCAGGCGACGGGACGGGTCGAGCTGCTTGAGGCGCGTGGCACGACCGGGGCCACTGCCTCGCAGCTCCCCATTCAACAGACCGGTGCTGGTCAGGCCCCATCGACAAGCTCGACGGCGGTTGTGAGCTCCGACGCCCCCAGTGGGCCGGAACCCCCGGTGGGGGCGGCCTACGGGGGTGCAGCACGTGAGTATGCGGTCCAAGCTAGTGCACCTACACACGTGGCCACATTGGGGGGGTTTCCAATGGCCTGGCCTCGCGCGGGTGGGGCGGCGGTCCAGCTGCTGACGCCCCACCTGGCGACGATAACTACCACTCAGGGCCCCGTGGTGGGGGGTGTTTTCTACCCTGTGGGGAATGTTTTGGGGGTGGCTGGGTTAGTACAGGCCCCCTTTCAGATGCCAGCAGTTCCTGTTGTGCCCGTGTCGGCCTTGCTGACGGCGGGGTATTCCTTACCGCTGGGTGTCCATTTGGCACAGACCACTAAAGAGAAGATCTGGCGGGGGGATTACGTGGATACCTTCTCACTCCTCAACAGAGGGCCCACCAAGGAGTAGGGGGGGCAGGATGAGAAGGATAAGGAGCAGGTACGTCGTAGCAAGCCACCACGTACGTGGGCCGACTGGTTGCCGGCCTACCTCATATACATGGCGGTGTACCTTAGGGCCCGGCCGGATTTGGCAATTTCGATGGTCCAGTATTTGGACAACATCTACCGGGCGATGGTTAACTTTCCGTGCCCATCGTGGTTGGCTTATGACGTGTAATTCCATATGCGGATTCCCCGGCACCCCGACATTAGGTGGGTTGAGCCATGCCAGGCTGTGGCTTTTGTACATGACACCCACGCGCCCCGCGCCCGGGGAGAGATACCATTGTGGACATGCGGTCCAGCGGGCGGCCCCAGCACAGGTCCACTGCCAGGGGGCGGGGCGGGGGGTTTCGGCCCGCCTGCTGTGCTGGACTTTCTCGTCCAATGGTTCCTGCAATTGGAAGAATGGCAAATACAGACATTAGTGTCCCCCCTGTGCTGGCCCCCATGCGGCCTCTGGCTGTCCCAGGCCTGGAGGGATGCGGGGCAGAGGGAGGGGTGGACAGGGGGCTGGCAAGACTGCCGCGTATGGATCTAGTTCACCAAAGGGCTCCCTCCCCAATTAATGTGGACATGTTGGAGCGCTGGCTCACATTGTTCCCGAAGGGAGAGAATGCGGAGATCTCCTTCAGGGTTTTAGGCAGGGGTTACGTATCCCTTTCATGGGTGATAGGTCCCCTCAGGATGCCCCCAATCTTTATCCCTTAGGGGGAGGGAGGAGGTGGCTCCTGCCAGCAATGATAAGGAGGTCCATGCGGGCAGGGTCGTTGGCCCTGTCCCTGTGCCCCCGTTCCGGGGAGCATATTATTGCACTGATGCCATGCCTTTTGGCTGTTCCAATTCGGGCTCGGCATTCGAGCGTTACTCCATCTTCCTAGAGCGGGATTTTGTTCGCAGATCAGGGTCCCGGTCTGTAGCCCATTCCCTGGATGATTTTATTCGGGGCTGAACGGGGCTGGGACACGTCCACACGTCTCCTCAACACATTTCAGACGCTAATGGAGGAACTTGGTGTCCCTTTAGCGCCCGAAAAGACCGAGGGCCCGCCTACACAGCTAGTATTCCTGGGGGTGGAGATTGACACGGTAGCACAGGCTTCTAGGTTGCAGCGGGATAAGGTGTCAAAGCTAGTGGCCCTTATCTCGGACTTGCTGGCCAAGCGCATGGCATTACCGAGGGACCTGCTGGTGCTACATGGTCACCTCAATTTCGCTGGCAGGGTCATCGCACCGGGCAGGGCATTGGCGCGGCGCTTGTGCGACGCCGTGGCAGGACTATCCAGGCACCACCATAGGGTTAGACTTACCCGGGGTATCAGGGCAGACGTGCTTGTCTGGCTACAGATCCTGAGGGATTTCAATGGGGTGTCATTTTGGAGGTCTGAGCTCCTGGCTTCCCCTTGCTTTAAGATACAGCCCGATGCCCGGGATCCCTGAGTTATGGGATGTACTTCAATTGGAAGTGGGCCTATGGTGGGTGGCCACCATCCTGGGCAGGCACGGGTCGCCTGCGTGGTCTCACGTATCTGGAATTTTCCCTATACTGGGTGCTTTGATGCTATGGGGCGAGGAGGAGGCCAACTCGGTTGTCCACTTTGGTGTGACAATGCGGCTGTTGTCCACTTTCTCAATGCACAGAGCTCTAAATCGCCCAGGGTTATCGACCCAGTGCGCCAGTTTGCGTTGCGCAGCCTGCGCCTCAACGTTCTTTTCAGGGCTAGGTATGTCCCAGGGGTTACTAATGATATGGCTGATGCTTTGTCCCGCCTGCAGATCTCCCGGTTCCGTGCCTTGGCCCCGGATGCGGAGGAATTTCCCTCGCCACTCCCGGACGGGATATGGAACATCGGCAAGGAGAGGTGAACCGGGCGCTTGGCCTGTCACTAGCGCCACGCACGCGTAAGGTGTATCACCACGCATTTAATTCTTTCAGAGCATTCTGTACCCAATTCCAAATGCCAGGAACCTGACCGATCCCGGTAACCCATGTTCTGCGGTTCATGGTTTACCTGCATGCCCAGGGCTTTGCACCTCGCACCATAGCATCTAAGCTGTCAGCGTTGGCTTTTATGGCCAAAGTGGGAGGTCATGTGGATAGCACCACTGACTTCCGTGTGAGACATGTTTTGGAGGGGTGGGTGCGCGCGCGTGGGCGTTGCCCGGACGACCGCCACCCGATTTCCCCAGGGGTTTTTACCCAATTGGCCCGGGGCTGGCCTGGCCTCTGTTTTGATAAGATGAGGCAGCCCATTTTATGCGGCTACAACGGTCGCCTTTTTTGGAGCGCTCCGCATCGGCGAGCTTGAGATGCTGTATAAGGCGGATGCAAGTCGTGGACAGCACCACTCACTTCCGTGTGAGACATGTTTTGGAGGGGTGGGTGCACGCGCGTGGGCGTTGCCCGGACGACCGCCACCCGATTTCCCCAGGGGTTTTTACCCAATTGGCCCAGGGCTGGCCTTGCCTCTGTTTTGATAAGATGAGGCAGCCCATTTCATGCGGCTACAACGGTGGCCTTTTTTTGGAGTGCTCCGCATCGGCGAGCTTGAGATGCTGTATAAGGCGGATGCAAGTCGTAGGGCACTGGAACTCGAAGATGTCTGAGTGAACAATATTCGGCTCAGTTGGGGATATGCTCCTCTAAAACGTATCAGCACGGCGTAGGCAGTGGAGTAGACTGCTACGATGTTCCTCGGCAGACATCTGTCCGGTTGGTGCCCTACAGGATTTCCTTGCACTGTATGGCACGCACCATGGCCCGTTTTTCTGTCACCAAGATGGGTCTCCCCTTACTAAATTTCAATTTTGGAAGGTGACGGGCAAAGCGCTGGCCAGTGTGGGCCTCCCAGGCGCCCGCTATGGCACTCATTCATTCCGTATAGGGGCGGCCTCAACCGCAGCTGCTTTTGGGTACTCAGGGGCTGACATACGTAGCATGGGACGGTGGGGTTCGCAATGTTTTCAGTTTTATGTGCGCCCACTCCCACCGTGAGTACCAACCCAGTCACCTTACCTACTTTCCCTCATTTTTCCTTACAGACCCGGGGTGTCGTATTACACCGGTGACAGTAAGGCTGGTGGGCCATAGCTACGTGCACAGGGCAGCGCGTTATGCTGCGGCAACAGAGTGGGGACCCCAACTGGGACTTGGTGCATACGCAAGTCTCACATGGCATGGTAAGCCCGGGATGTTGTGGCGGGAGCTGCTGCCTTTCCTTTTTTCAGGCCAGAATGCTGACCCGCCTGACATTCTGATCATACACCTGGGGGGCAATGATTTGGGCCAGGTCACCGGCTTGTCGCTGAAACATGCGATTTGCGAGGACCTCGCCTACCTGCATTACGTCTGGCCCGCCACAACCCTTGTTTGGTCGGACATGGTCCCGCGCCATTCCTACAGAGGGGGTGTTGACCTCCTGGCCCTTGACCGTGCTAGACGCATGGTGAATAGGGCAGTGGCGCGTTTCCTTGTCTACGGGGCTTGGGGGAGGGTCAGTCGTCACCCCGCTATTAGCCTCCAAAGTTATGACTTGTATGCAGGGGATGGGGCCCATCTGTCGCGAGGAGGTGTGGACCTCCTGTTGGGTGATTGGCGAGCAGGCCTGTCGACCGAGCTGACGGTCTGGGGGGGGCATCGAGCCTTCTTTGAAGCCCCTCCGTGTGGCGGGTAGCACTGGTAAGGTAAACATTATGACCCACAGGTATCCGGCAAGTTCGCAATTGACTGGACAACACTAGACAGGCATAAGTTGGTTAAACGTTGTCCGGTCAACGATGAACTAGGCGACGGGGTGTTGGCTATAGCTAGACAGCATGCATCACCCCGTGATTTTACGGATACGCGTCAGAGGGTGGGGTCATTAGTTAGATATTGACTACGGTCAACAATTTGTTTGTGGTCAACAAACAAATTGATACAAATGGATACATTGTAGCAATTGCCGTTGGCAATTTTGGGTGGTACCTTACCAGTGTTACTTCGGCCTGCTTGCCTTAAGAATTATGATTGGTCAATTACCAATAGAAATTTATAATTCGGACTAGGGCATGAATCAATAAATGTGGCCCAATGCCGTTATCCACTTTCATTGGTGTCTGAGTCCTTTATTGGGGGGTGCGCCTGCAATGTAGAAGTAAGTCATAAGAAAATCAATGGTGCTTGCTTTCAAATAATTTCTGGACACAATTCTAAGTGCTGGTTTGAACCTATAAAGCCCCAAATAGCCAAGTGTCTAAGCCATCTCAAAGATTACATCTCCTTTCATAAGCCAGTCCAGGTATTAAGATCTTCATGGGAGGCCTTTTTTTTTCCTGCCCACCATCTTCACAGATGCCTCGGGTGGGAAAATGAGAGAAGGCCTTCTCTGTCTCTGCTCCCAGTCTCTGTGAATCCTTCCTGTGGGAAGCCAGGTTGGCGCCATCTTTGCTCTCCTTCTGCAAGCAAGCAGAGACCTCCCTTTTCAGTGAGGCTGTCCTTCAGTAACTGGCTTTTTAAGATGGGATTCTTAAAATAGGATTGCTTGTTGCTTCTAAATGTGTTTTTAGTATTGTTCTTATATGATATTTTTAAAATAAGATATTTGTTTGGGTCACCCTCGAAAGCCAGTCCTGTCTGACTAGGGTGCAGTGCTTATCTCCATTTACAACCAAAGAGCCAGCACTGCCTGCATTTGCAGATGTTTCTGTGGACATGTGGCAGGCGTGACTAGACACCAGAGCCCATGGAATGCTGTTACCTTTCTTACTGAAGCAGTACCTATTTATCTACTTGAAATTTCTTGCTTTTGAACTGCTACATTTGCAGGAGCTGGGACAGAGACGGGAGTTCACTCCGTCATGCAGCACTCGGGTCTTGGACTGCTGACCTGCCAACCTTCTGGTTGTCAAGTTAGCATCTTAACCACTAAACAATTGCAGTTTAATTTTAAATTAATTTTCATTAATTTGAAGATATTTGCTTAATTCTCTTTTGATATTGCATAAATTGTTTTAGTGTTTATATTGTCATTTTTACTGTAAGCTGCCAGTGGGCACCTGCTTGAAAGCCAGTCATATATCTGACTCTGTATAGTGCTCATCACTGTTTACAACCAAAGAGTCAGTGCTGTCTATGTCTGCAGATGTTTCTGTGGTCATGTGGCAGGCATGACTAGACAGCAGAGCACACTGAAAGCTATTGCCATCCCACTGAAGTGGCACCTATTTATAGACAGTACTTGCAATTTCCTGCTTTCACACTGCTAGTTGGCAGGAGCTGGGACAGAGATGGGAGCTCACTCCATCATGCAGCACTCAGGTCTCGAACTGCTGACCTGCCAACCTTCCAGTTCTCAAGTTTGGCGTTTTAACCACTAAGCCATCACAGTCTCCTCAAAGACCAAGTATTGGGTGGCAAAAGGAGGCATGTTTTCCACTATTAACAAAGGCTATGGTCTCCATCGATTGGTCAAATCTGACTAGCACTTTTTTCTAAATCAGCCTGTTTTTAGGCTGAGAGACTTTATGATCCTAATTCTGCCTGGCGGTACATAAACGGGTTTGGTTTTACAAGATGTAGATGGTGTAGCATCTGTTGTTCCCCTTTATACTTCCTTACTACAGGGAAATTTTTTCTTGCTTGGAAGCCTACCCAGTGCTTATTTATTAAAAAACATTTGCTTAAACATTTCATGAGCTAAATGATCACCTTTTAAATTATTCAAATATCTAATTTTTTATACTCAGTTTGGAACCTTTGACAAAATCTTTGCCTGAGAGAATAATCTTCTGATAGAATAGTTTTTACCCCCCCCTTTCTGAAACAGAACTTTCGCACACGAAGTCCAGTTTTAGAAGTCAAATACCCCCCCCCAAAAGCTACAGGTATCCCCCCAATTAATTTTGTTGTTGTTTTTATTATGTTGTTTATTGTTTATACACTGCCATTTTTCTTTCTTCAAGTGCCGTATCTGATTTCAAATATTGGCTCTCCTATTGTATTGGCTATCCTATTGTCTTTCACCTGCCTTCTACATCACAGCGTGACACCTGTACCACTGATCCTGTTCTACAAGCCACTTTCTAGTCCTGAGCCCTTTTGGCACACAAAGTCCTCCTCAGCCCCAGGCCAGTATTGATGAAGCAGCTGCCTTCCATCAAGCGGGATTTCATCCACTTGGGGATCATCACCATTCCCTATGGACTTTGCCACCCAAGGTCATTAGCCCTCAGGGTTTTCAGGTTACTTGACTGCCACCTGACATTTGGTGTTGAGTCTGGCAGTATGGTCTACTCTATTACCATAGCAGGGTTGCCTGGCCAGTGTGGGAAATATCCCAGATGGGCAGTATAAAAATGTAATGAGTAAAAATAAAATGAATAAAATTGAATTCTGGCAATATCAGACTAAATGGTTTGGAATAATTGACACAAATTTTGGAGCACCAAAAAGTTACTTTCAAGAACTAGAACTCCCAGAGTTTCCCAATGAAAACCATTATGGACTTTGCTAAGATTGTTTATAAAACCTTCCAAGATCGTGCCAGCATACTTATTTTTTTTTTTAGGCCAGAAGTGAACTGAACTTGTTTTATGGAGCAATGAATGTTTTCCTCCCTCCATTGTATCCAACTTGAAGATTCATAAGATAAAAAAGATGGAAGGTCTAAGTTGTATAGGAGGTAATGTTAAGAATTTCACCTAAGATGTTGCTCCACTGCTGAACAGCCTTGAATTAACTAATGCATACATATACCGTTCTATGTCTGGCCGGACATTCCACTATGGTAATGGAGTAGACTGTAGAGCCAGTGTCTCAACGCCAAGTGTCAAGTAGTGGTTAACTAACCTGACTTCCTAACGGGTCCAATGGCTATGGGCAGATGAGCCCTTTTAGGTGGGGTGATAGTCCCCCTCAGTGGAGGAAATGCCACTGAAAACCATCATATTGGGCTCAACAGCAAAATGAGCAGAGGAGGAACTCTGATTCCCAACAGCCATGGAGGCAGAAGAGGCCATGCCAGATGGACTGGCTGTGAAGGCGCATCTTGATAATATCCTCAAGGCTATGACAGTCCATTGCAGTCCCAGTGTTAAATCCTGCACGTCTCATTTCATATGTGCCGCAGGAGATGGCTCCATGATCATAGTGTGTGGGTCACTTCATGGTAAGCTGGGATCCAACTTAAACAAATTCACGCCAATGGCATTTTTCCTGCTTCAGGAAAAAATGCATTCTTGGATACAAGTTGCAGTCAACGACAACATACACCATTACTGTCTAGAGCTGGGGCGGGGGCGGGGGGCTATGATTGCCCATGTCTCATTGGAATCTGTGTTTCTAATGAAAACGAATATGGAAAGGTGTTTGTTCTTTGTTGGGATCTTTTTGATTTTGGTGTATAGCCGGTTGTTGACACCTCCAGCTTGTGTCTAAAAGCAATGTTCAATGATTGATGATCTTGCAAGAACCGCTGTGATGTACATATAATTTTCGTATTGGCAAACCCTCACTAGCTATTTCTTCTTTTTCCTTTAGAGTGAAAACTGCCTGGATTTCTGAAGGCTATTCTAGAAATGTAGCTTTTTTTTTTTAAAGAGATTTAGTACAAAATGCAGTATTTTCTTTATTAGCCAGAACAGCCTATTGTTTCTACTTATTTAAGAAAGACACAAGCCCTTTCTACCAACACAATGCATTTACATGGTATACTGTGTTAGCTCTGTTACTGGCTTACATATTGCAACATTCTGAATGAACAATTGTCTATACACAGTGCATTTTATTCTGTGTAGCTGAAGAGCACTATTCTGTCCTCCCAATCAATCTCTTTCAGGGCCAACATGTCAATTGTGGAGGGGCAACATCTGGTATTTCTTGCACTTTTCTACATCTATAAGCTTAGCCATTACACAATGTTAGGATTCTGATTTAGCAACAAAACAAAACAAAACACTCACGTGTTATTTGGCTTCTTATCTACCTAGTTCTTGCTAGGAGAATGCTGGTTCTTTCACCACTGAGGTACTTTATCCAGTGCTGGTTTTTGCTGGTTAGTGGAATCTGAATTATTATGGCAATTCTTCTTCTTCTGTGTCTAGGTCAGATGTGAAACTGTCAAAATGAAGGCACCCTTTGGTGAGTTTATTCTGCAGTTGCCTTCACCTGACCTCATGTGAGAAAGATTAGCTGGCAACACAAGGTTGGCATTACCAGGGTACGCCCGATTGTGGTTCAAGCATACCACAGTCTTCGAAGAGGCTCTTTCTGTTGTACCTTAACTATAGCGAGCATGCCTGCTTTATGGCAAAAGCTTGGTATAAATGGCCACTTACCACCCCAGAGGGATCACTGTGAGAAGAACACAAAAAGATACAATAATGCCAGGGAAAGGTAAAAGCAGCATGAAAGGGGGAATACTGAACAGAGATGGATTGAATGTATTAAGAAGGGCTTTGGTGGCTCATTGGCTAAGAAGCTTGCCTTGTTAGCTGGAAGGGCGGCAAGTTGGCAGTTCGAGACTTGGGTACTTCATGACAGATTTTATGCCTGTCTCTGTCCCAGCTCTTGGGGACATGAAAGGAGCCTCATTCAGGCATCTCCTAAGCGGAGTTTCTCCAGCAAAAATCCTTTCAACCCAGAATAATTTCTGACATGAAATTATTATTATACTGTATTAAGGAAGCTATGGTCTTGAGTGTGCAAGATCTTAGCAGGGCTGTTAATGATGGAACCTAATGGAAAGCACTAATTAATAAGGTCACAATAAATCAGAAGTGACTTGGTAGCACATAACATCCCCTTACCCCCAGTCTATAATTTAATGCATAAAAACTGCAGTAATGTTTGTGTTTACAGAACTTTTTTAACAACAAAAGTTGTCCTAGCTCCATCAAGTAGTTTCATGCCAATTCATACGAGTGTAGTGGGCTATGAATTTTTCAGACACTGCTGTTTGCCACCTATAAGGGTAACCCCTTATAGGGTTTTCCAGATAAGTGAGATATTTGCAGTGTTGTTTTATCAGTTCCATTCATGGCTGCATGGGGATTCAAACAGAAATCTCATGACTCCTCTATCCACTGTATCACGTTGGGTGTGTCAAAGATTAGTGTGTTAAAAATTCTCAACCTATGCAGCTTTGTTATATTTTTGTACATTTCCTACCTAAGAATTATGGATTCTAGGGAGCATTGTGGATATTTTATGGAGTGAATGAAGAGAAGGAAGTAATAATCCAATGAAACAAGACCAGCTTGTTCTTTTCTCAATTTATATGTGCTCATGTAGGTTCCCCTCTCACTGTGTTACAATCAAATGACCTTGCTTTAGTGAGCCGTCTTGCCTTTTTCAGAGTAAAGGTGGCAAGTTCCTAACCTGTGAACACTGTACATGCTCAATACATGCTCAATTATTTGAACACATTTATAATCCCATCTCCTTTGAAGTACTGTCTGTACATGCTGTCATTTAACACAGTTGCAGTCATAAGCATACAGCATGGAAGTGCTATTGGAATCAATGGGATTTCTTTCTAGATAAGTGCATTTGTAATACTATTTGAAATTGTGCAGTTCACATGGGAAAAGATATAAGACAATATGACTCTCAAACAAACAATGGGGATTATAATTCCTCCCTTGTCCCATTGCCATTTAAAGGTCTAAGGCTAACTGGAAACCTGAAACCAGCTAAGATCAATCAAAGCAGCTGATTTAATGAACTTCTACTTCTAGCACTATCCTAACAATGATTGTGCAGAAATCAGACCCACTGTATATCATTGGATTTACTAAGCATGCTCATGGTGGCAGCTTCAACCTCTCTGACAAACACAGATGGAAACAGTCTAAAAACAGGAACTCTCTAGACTTAGCACTCATTTCATTTATTGCTGTTCTGACCATTGATACTTACAGATTTGGATAAACATTCAGATTGGGATAAAATAACTGACTACTGAACTCTAATGCTAATACTCATGATCTGATCTCTGTATATCTTTTTATAAAGGACTTTGCAGCAGGCTTTTAATTTTAATTTATAGCGAGTTGTTAGGTATACAGAAAGAGGAAAATGGCCACCTTGTGTTGCTAGCTAAACTTTCTCACACTAGGTCAGGTGAAAGAACCTGCAGAATGAACTCACTACAAGGTGGCTTCATTTTGGCAGTTTCACGCTTGGCCTAGACACAGAAGGAGAAAGAGAAGGAGTGAGTTGTTCCAAGGAGAAGTTGCATTGTTTGCTCAGAAACAGCTCTATGCGCTCAGTGTTCTGACAGGAAATTGGGAGGCTTCCTGTCACTTCTGTTCAGTTCTGTTTTCCAGTTGCTGGGCATTGACTTCTGTCTGGGGACAATGATATTGTTAAACCAAATAAACCAGTTGGGTCAGAATACAGTGCTGGGAATGCCGTCAGGTGCCTCCATGAGGATTTTACAGGGGATGGTGGTTGCTGCAGTGCATTGCCTCTTCCACGTCCCTCCCTTTACTGAGTTGAGTCATTTTGTGCAGAGAACAATGCACTCTTCTGCCTCTAGGACTATTGTTCATGTGTAATCTTACATCGGCAGATCAATGGGAGAGCAGCACAGACAAAAGGACATCCGAAGACAATTCTGAACATTAACTCTCAACTCTAGATTCTTGATAGCATTTATTTGTGAGGCCAGGGATCACAAAAGATGGCAAATATTCTGTGTTAGCAACACCTCCTGCGCGCTGGCCCTCTTACATCTGAAAATGGCAGGAGCTGAACCTGGAATACCCTGCATGCAGAGCCAACAGGGCTGTAGCCAAGATTCTAGATTTTGGGGGGCAAAATCATTTTAGGATGGGCAAAATTTATTTCAAAGGGGGCAACAATGTCACACTCACATATATAATATTGGCATCACAGGGTGGGTTGGGAGGTGGGATGTTTGCTCAGGAGGGTCCCCCCCCCGGCTATGGCCGTGAGAGCCAATATTCTCAAAATGAGCTACCGGTCTTTCCTTTTGTGATCTTATGGCAAAGCCATTCAAGACTGAAGAGAAGTTGGTATGTGACTCCCAGAGTAAATCTGTATTTTTTTAAAGGTTGCTAACTCATCTTTTAAGGTTTGCTTCCCCTGCAAGGCAGTTTTCAAGATGACAAATCACAATAGGAGAAAGGGTGGCCATTGCTGTTATAAACATATTCCGGCTGCAAGTCACCACCAGGTTTGTAAGCTACCCAGAGGCATTCGGCCGGGGTGGGTGGGTAGGGGGTGGGGAAAGAGACAATGAAGTGGAGCTTTTGTAATAATCTAACTCACCAATTTCTGTATCTTAAGTAGCCCTAAATCTAGCCATGATTTGGTTTTTCACACAGTATTTTGATAAATTCTGCCAAAGTGGGACAAATTCCATTGTTCTCTCTCTTACAGGATGCTTTTGGTTCTTTGCTATTGCAAAATTACAGGGGGAATTCTTGGAGGTTCTGTTGGTTACACAGGAGAAAAGTCTCAAATACTAAGAGAATCCTGTGTCTTTAACACAATGTGAAAAATGAGTGCCATTGCCATTTTATGATGTATGTTTCAAAAAGTATATATTTTATCCAGCAAAATAAGGAATATTATAAACTTGGGTTTTCAAATGACTGAAATACAAAAGAGGGAACTTTAAAATATATGGCATATGTAAATTTATTTTTGATATAAATGATTTTCAAAACGTTGCAAAATTTGTTTTTAATCATTGGTTTTTGTACTGATAGATGTTTAATTGCACAATCTTTGGTAGTTTTAAACTCTCATTTATTGTATAGCTTTGATCATCATGAACTGCTTTGGGTCCCCTATGAGGAGAAAGGTGGGATAGATAGATAGATAGATAGATAGACACAGTAGATAGATAGACACAGTAGATAGATAGACAGACAGATAGATAGATAGATAGATAGATAGATAGATAGATAGATAGATAGATAGATAGATAGATAGATAGATAGATAGATAGATAGATAGATATTCAACATGTTCTTGTTGCTTCCATGGACTACATATAATATGACATAAAGACCTCCTTACAACACAGTGTTAAAGCTCTTCCAATTGGCTTCTGGCCAAACAGAACTATGCACCCAAGTGGGTGCAACCAGTTACTTTAAAAAGCAAAAACTGGGAACATTGATAATAATAGGTTAATGGCCCAAGAAACCTCTCTTGCAGCCAGACTTGCAGCTTTCACTGCAGTGTTGTCCAGCATTGCAGAGGTATAGCAGAAAACCAGAACCGCCAATGCAAATTGATTGCTTTCCCTTGAAAAAGCTCAATTTTAAAAAGGCAGCAAACAAGTTGATCAGTTTAATTTTATACATTAAAAGAAAAGGATTTCTTTTTTTAAAAAACAATAATACATCCACATGTTTCTGCTTGATTTTGTTTGCAATGAAGATCAATTGCAAAGCAGAAAATACCAGCTAAAGTAACAAATAGATCCAACAGGTTCTACAGCTACCAGAAAATTGTATCAAATGGAAAGTCTCATGGCCATTCTTCTCTGCAGAAAACTCCTGTTCATCTGTATAACAGATCTGCTTCCAATTCTTAGATGTTATATATTGTCAGATACTGCTTTCCCTCTAATTCTGAACTAATCATGCTACCTACATTCTTAGTTCCAGTGAAGTTTTATCTTATTTATGCAAACCACAGGGGGAGCTAAGAATTAAGATCAATCCAATTTAATGGGCTTTAAAGAAGGCATCAATACCCCTTTCATTAGCATCTATCCTGAATGATAATGGTAACATGCCAGCCCTTTCAAAATATGGACCAACCATCCCACAGTTACAAGAGTCAGTGATGCCTCTTATTTTCGCTAGAATTTTTTGAGAACAGTGCGAATACTGCTGAGACTATCATGAAAACCCTGCAAATTTGTACCATTATCACATCTACACTTTCCAAGAAATGATAGACTTCTTGAATGGACAAATTGGATAAATGGCTATAAGGTCTGTTAAGTGATAAGGTATTTAGATCTAGCAATAGCCTGTATTAATTGACATCAAAATTTTGCATCCTGCATATAAGAATGCAACAAAACCAAGCAATTGTATGTTAATTGGTGCTCGGGTTTTGCATATGGTGAATCAACCTAAGCATTGTCCAACATAAATGACGTTTCCTTTTGTGTTTTAGTGTCAGAAATTTATGTTTTCTATACACTGAAATTGATTTGGGATGTGAAGGCATCCATGTTATCTATAGGAATCTCGATTCTTCTATTTAATAAACTTGTAAATACACTGCAAATCATCCTTGAAAACACACAGACTGTAACAGAAACAAATATTATATTCATAATAGTGTAGTGTTTACAGTCACATGAAAGATGTGATTTCCGCCTACAGGTTTAGTAGATTTTAATGGTAGTCAGAAGGCCTTATATTTGACCAGGAGCATTTCTTTCTTATCTCATGGAACTCCCGTATATTCCTATTTTATTTTTCTATTGCAGATTGTGTTTTGACGCAGTGTTGACTCTTACTCAAATACTAAATTAGTTCAGTTTGATGAATCAGAAGGGAAGGTGGACGTTCAGTGCAAAGCAATGTACTAATAGACTTATGTTATAGATTACTGGATTAACAACTAGCTGCATTTTCCATTTAACTGTCCATTCTATGAAGGATGATGGGGTTATGTTAACTTCCCACATAATTGTCAATCCACAGCTCCTCTGGTGGCTTGGTTAAGGTGCTGGGCTTGGAGACTGGAAGGTCAGGTTTTGATACCCGAGGGCTCACTTGAGGATATGAAAGGAGTCTCATTTGGGCATTGTCTAAGTGGAGTTTCTCCAGCAAAAATCCTTTCAACCCAGAGCAATCTCTGACACAAAATTATTATTATTGTCAATCCTATACTCAAAAACTCAAAAATGATATGTGAATCAAATCAATGTTTGCAACTTTGAGCAGCAACTAAGCTCTGAGGTTACAAAATGCGCAAAATACAGGTTGAAACTCCTATAGGAACTGTTGCTTCTAGAAATATTTGTAGGTAACAGTTTAACATTGCTTACTGTTGCTTTTACCAAGAAGAGGTCTTTGAGAGGGATATTTTCAAACACCCCCTCAGTAAAACCAAAGGCCCCTTTCTTCTGCACAATAAAGAGGCATGACAAAAGGGTTTTGTGTCTGCCCATGTGTGCACCCTGCTTGTGGGGTGAAATGAAAAGGTATCCACCAGCACCTAAAGCTTTTATAAAAGCTAGCAAGATTTCCAACTGATTAGAATTCTTCACAAGGCATCTTCATGCTTATGTTTCATACATCTAAAATATGGAGAGTTTATAATTTTGCCATGTATTTTAATTTGGAACAGGATGGGGACAGGAAAAAAGAAAGTGGACCCTGCTCCCCTTTTCATTAGTCTTGTCCATGAGAAATCCTTTTTTTGTTCCTGTTCAGGCACTGATAGAACTTCAGCAGCAGTGTGTTCTAGCTCTTGTTGTCCAGGAACATTGTTAACACTCTAGGCAAAGCCAAAGGTTGCCCTTGCTCAAATGCCAGTTATATCTGACTCTACGACTCGGTGATCATCTCCGTTTATAGTCAGTTCTGTCTGTGTCTGCAGATGTTTCCATGGACATGTGGCTAGCATGACTAGACACTGGAGTGCACTAAGTGCTGGTTATAAATGAAACCTTACATGAAACTCTGATGCATGTGTTACTTGCAGTCTGGTGTCTCCTACTCTCCATCTTTTTCTCATTTATTCTGTTCTAAAGGGAGACCTGTAGTTAAGGTCCTGAAGAAAAGGATTTGAGCACAGGGCATATCAGATCGAAAGTAATGTTGCAATCCTGCAGATAGTTTTGCTGACTGCAACTTGTATCTGAGAATGCATTTTCCCCTGAAGCAGGAAAAATGTCATTTGCATGAATTTGTTTAAGGTGGATCCCAGCTTGCCATGAAGTGACCCACACACTATGATCTCAGAGCCATCCCCCACAGCACACATGAAATGAGATAGTTTAAGTGTCCTTTAAATCACTGATATATTTATTCAGTAGCCTGGCTGCCCTCAGGACTGCATGTATATGCTCTAACAATGTACATTTCTTTTATAATGTGACCTCTGCTAGGGCAAATATATTCATTCCTAGGCATCATCAATATTTTAGCCTTGCCTGTACTTGAAAGACTTGGAAAGGCTTCCAGCACTGACCTTGATTTTCTTAGAAAAATCCAATTCATTCATCCAAATTATAATAATGTGTCTCTGTATGAGGAAAGAAGCCATTGGCTTTGACAATATTGAGTATCTATCTATCTATCTATCTAGTCAGTAAAATGATTCAGAATCATTTATCAAACTACTACCTCTTCTATACACATGGAGGATGAAGTGTTCCAGCTATGTGACTCAAATGAAGATTGCTGAACACTGTAAGACATGAAACAAATAAAAGGTCCAAAATACATGTCTCTGATGTCTTTCACTATCTTCTGGGAAATTTACTCCCACACAGCAAAAATGATAAACAGCTCTCCTCCCCTGCGTATATTTCATAATTATTTTTATATTTCATAATTATTTTTAATGAATAGATAGCAGTACTGGTTATGTCATAGATAAACACTGAGATATTGTAATCCTACACACATCAACTGGGGAATAATTTCTATTAGAGACACCTGAACTTTCTTATTGACAGGTATTCATTGGAATGCACTGAAAATCTCAAAATGGATAAAGTAAAAACACACACAGAAGAGGAAAAAACTTGTGTGGAAAGTTTCAGAGTAATAAACAGAAATAATTCGATATCAGAAAAACAGCACAAGTAAAGCATGTTGACTTGAGCCCACAGGAATAATCCATTTGGCACAAAGCAATTCTTTCTAAACATTTCATTATAGAGAGATGAGGGGCGTATAATCCACTTTGTTACCCTTTACTTGCAATTGGGGAGGAGGTGGGGAAAATGAAACGTTTCGTTTGGAAGAACCCAAGTGCAAACCTCCCAGTCACCACTAGTGGTCGCCTTCCTCCCAGGCTGAGCACCCGGTGTTTTCGGCACTGCGGTTACTGAGAATGCAGTGCTAATTACACCGAGTTAACTCATCGAGCTGTCAGAAGTCTCTCTACTCTGGATTCAACATTTGCAAACAGAGCATAATGGAATGAAAACAAACACCAATATGGAAAAAGCAAAGCAACGGGGAGAAACCTCCTCCTCCATGGCTGGAAAGTCCATTCCACAAGCAGGTTTCAAGCAGAAAAGACGCCAACCCAAGCAATTTCTTTGCCATCGCAAAGACACCCCCTCGCTCTGTGGTTGAGAAATCAGCCTACCTGAAGAATACTACGGTCTCCCAAAGATAGACTCCGAGTGCATTGAGGTTACACATTGTTCCAGGACGGAAGGGAAATTGGTAGTCCACCACTTGAGAGAAAGAGATTGGCACTTGGCAGCAAAATAAACATATAAATAAACAAATACGGGGGGGGGGGAGCTGGAGGTTTTTCCTTTTTAAAAAAAAACCCACTCCGTTTGTTAATGTTGGCATACGATCCTCGTGAGTAGTTTAGAGATGGCGTGGACAGACAGGAAGCGGCCGAGGAGAGTAGACGGGCGAGGCGCGGGCGGTTTCAGGACCCTGGACAGAAAAACCACCTCCTCTCTTCCCCCCCTACTATCCGTTTCAGCACCTTGGAGAGAGAGAGAGGAAGTTTTTTTTTAAAAAAAGATTGGCATTTAAACTCCGGCGCTGCTCTTGGGCGGTGTTGATATACGGAGAGGTTGATTGGGGATGATCAGATTTCCTCGGAGGAAGGCAGAATCGCCCTTGCTTTCAATGGGCACCCAATGCTGGCACGGGGGTTGTGGACCATACAGGATGCCACGGGGATGTATTGGCCATGTGGGGAGAAACGGGGATGGCGGAGGAGTGGGGGTGGGGTGGGGGGTGGACGGAGGAGGCGGAAGAGGAGGAGGAGGAGAAGGGAAGGCAGCAACCCAACAGCTGGTCTCCTCGAAAGTAGGGGGCTGCCTTTCTCGGCGATTATATCCCGAGGTGTTCGCCACACTTATGCCTCCTCTGCGCCATGGCTCCAGCGGTGGAGTTTGCCCGGGGGTCGAGATCGGGCAGCAGCAGCAGCAGCAGCAGCGCGGGGCTCGTCCCCTTCTGGGATCTTGTCCCTCCCCACGAAGGAGTTAGTCTGGCGGCGGGGAAGGGGTCCCATCGCCCCCCACCCCGGGGGGCGAAAGAGGGGAAGGAAGCCAGGAGGGGCCAAGTTTCATAAGGCGGGCATCCCCGGGGCGATCAGGAAAAAACCGCGTCCCAAAGGGCTAAGAGTCTCTCCAGCCGGTCCATGTCGCCCCTCGTTCCCCGCCGTCGCCTGGCCAGAACTCGCCCGATGTTAAAAAAGACTTTCTTGCTGCATTAATTTACTAAACTCGAAGGGAGGGGCTGGAAAGAACAAGGGGAAAGAAAGAGAAGCCCCGACAGTGACATCGGTAACGTTCTAGCTCCGCCCACCGCTCCTCTGATTGGTCAGGAAAAAACAACTACACGCTGTTGTGCTCAGATCAAACGCCTGCGGTTCGGAGGAGGGAGTTAACCTTTCAAGTGCCGAGAAGGGTCTCTCTCTCTCTCTCTCTCTCCCCCCCTTCTTTTAAATCACCGGCTTGGAAAGTCCTCCTCCCAAACCCGCTTTTTTTCGGCGTGACACGCATTTCCAACACGTGGTAACCCCAGTCGCTCTCCGGCTCGACCCAGCGGGAATGGTTACATTCCCCCCACCCACCCACCCCCACGCCTGCTCTTTATTTTTATTTTTTACTGGGGAAATGGCAGGATCGGGTAGCCGCCCAAACAGACAGGTAAGGAAAACTCACCCGGGTCGATTCCGACCAACCTGAACAGGAATCGCACTCAAGCTGCCCTGTCTTGCATTTTTTGGTCGCAAAAGCAGGGGGTCGGCTTCTCCGAACAGAAAAGAGGCAGCGATGGAGGAAAAGATTTTGAGCGTGTGAGAAGCTAACCTATGTTATTGGTTTTATTTTCTGTGAGCCGCCCAGAGTCTCTCCCCCCCCACTAACAGTAATAAAAAGAAAAAAAATTGGACTCCCATATTTTAAACTCTCTCTCTCTCCCTCTCTCCCCTCCCCATAATTTTATTGATCTCTCTAACCTGTACTTTAAAATGTAAGGGTAATCTTTGCTTTGCATGCAAGGCTTCTCCCCTGCCTTCTGCTTGTCTTTCCCTCTGTCGATTGTATCACATGAGCAATAGTTTGTTCTACTCCGCATTCACACAGGCTGTCATCTACAGGGAAACCCCCACTTTCTCAGATTAGCCCTGGATCTTCCTACCCCGACACGCAGTCTATTTAAAGCTTTCCACACAGGCCATGGTTGTTTGTGGCAAGGCCATAGAGAATCATGTGGTTCTGCCCAGTTATCTGGTAGTTCCTTGTTTGCCTTCCAAAGTTCTAGGGCGGTCTGTGGGGGATGGTTCTTCGGGGGAGCAGAAATTATGAGGAAACTGTGCTTTGATTTCAGTCTCTGTATTGGTGGTTGGTGATCAAATAGCAGGTGTGTTTCTGAGGATCTTGCTTTTACCCACTCTTTCTGAGCACCACTTTCTGGGCAAAATTTTGGTGGACGGATGCCAGCTAAGAAATGCACTTTTTGTATTGGGGTTGGTTTTAGGCATCCTGTGAACAATCTCACTGAGGGCCACAGCCACCTGTTACAGCTGTTGTATCATATATTTGGAAGACACCAGGTTGTGGAAGATTGTACACATTTTATAAAATATGTTGCTATTTTCCCCTCCCCTCCATGACATATTTGACCCAAGGCTCTTAAAAGCATGACCTTGGCTTTTCTCCAGAACTCTTTGTTTGTTGCATGTCAATTGGGATTTCCATGAGAACTCAAGTATATCTCATCACAAAAGGTGAAATATGTGTAACAGAGAAGCACTGATCCTATTACATTTATGCCTAGGACATGCATGCACACACATGTCATTGCCAACATGGCTGCTTGGAGGTTTGAGAATTTGTGTCTATCTATGCATAAAATAGGAGTCCTATGTGGAATTTGAATGACCAAAAAGGTAGAAATATTCCAGGGGAAAAAAAGAGGACCTTGTGGCATCTGCAAGACTCCTAAGTTTCATTCAGCATGAGCTTTGGTGACCATAGTCACAGCAAAAATAATGATGAGACATTTGAGGCACCCTAAAGCCTTTAAAGTTGTGTGCCTCTGGCTATTACTTTTAAGTGAAATATTAATCACAGTCATAGCAGTAGTACTAATATTAGTATTCATAATAATACAAACAAAAATTATATAATGTTATATTACTGTGTGCTTTCAGAATCAAACAAGGTCTTTTCTTCATTCAGTATCTAGTTCCTGAACTTACATGGTGCCTTTTTGCATTTTCTCCAACAGTGCATTTTTCATAGTGTGTGTGTTTGTATGTGTGTTTCTCTCTCTCTGCATGGAATTAGCATCTATCTGTTCTCATTTTTATGTTGAATTTCTCTTTTGGTAAATGTCATTCCTCTTCAGAGTAGCCAAGAGACTGAACAGAGCATGACCTCTTTCCCCACAGTGGTAGGATGAAATGCTTCTGTTCAACTCACAAATAGGTTGTGCTCTCACCCCTTCCCAGTATATTTCATTAGCTGGACAGCTTCTTCTTTCATGTCTAGGTCAGACTTTAAACTGCCAAAATGAATTCGTTCTGTAGTTCCTTTTTCCTGATCTAGTGTGAGAAGGATTAGTCAGTACAACAAAGTTGCCCAGTATATGCCCAATCGTGGTTCAAAAATACCACAATCTTTGAAAAAGCTCTTTCTGTGTACCCCTGCTCGGGAGCTGTTAGATTCTCGCAAGAAGTAGACTAGCACGCAGCGTGTGGGTTAAGCATAGTAATCCTTTATTCAGATAGGGAGACGAGACTGAGGATGTGGGGGAAAGATGGTGTCATATATACAGCGGTTTACCCTTTCAACAACAAGGAAACATACCAACGGACCATCACAGTTTATTACCCCCATTTGCTCACCAGCGCCCCTTTGATATGGGGCGCCCCTCTGGCGGATCGCTTCCTCGCAGGGGCGCATCGCTTCCTCGCTTTGATCCCTTTGAAGTGAGTAACACTTAGACATAACATCCCTCCCCCCTCAGTGAGAAACAACCTTTCCCCAACGGATGGGTGGCCCACAAACTCGTCTGGGCCGCCCGTGCGTCCCTGGCACCAAGGTAGGCTCAACGGACACCCCAACTGGTTCTGAAGTGGGGGAAGAGCTCAGAGTGGCCCCCCCTGCCATTCCTGCCTCTGAACTCGGGGTAGCCTCCCCTCCTTCCTCGGGCTCTGGGGACGACGTGGGCAGGGGGTCACTGATTAATTCCCACTCCATATCACTCTCCGTATCTCCCCCTGTTTTCCCTTGTGGCTCCCTCCCTGGGCCAGAGTTAGAGTTCTGACCCGGGACTCGGCGCCGCATTTGATCGGTGTGTCTCCTCCAAATCGCACCATTCTCCATTTGCACTCTGTAAGACACCGGGCCAGTCTGTTCCAACACTTCCCCCCCCAACCACGGGGGCCCGTTGGCATAGTTCCGGCAGTGGACTGGTTGCCCAACCTCAAAACCTTTTAAAGTCGGGATGTCTATATTTAGGCCCCTATCCTCTTGGCGCTGGGGATCTAAACGGTCAAAAACAGTCGGCAGCTTCCTTTTCATTAACAGTTCGGCTGGCGACAAACCAGAGGCCAATGGGGTGACTCTGTAGGACAGCAAAAATTGGCACAACTGCAACTCCAAATCCCCTGGTCCCATGCGTGAGAGCGCGTCTTTGACCGTCCGCACCTGCCTCTCGGCTTGACCGTTAGTGGCAGGGTGAAAAGGAGCGGCCGTGATGTGCCTAATCCCATTACGATTTAGGAAATCCTGAAATTCTGCCGACATGAAGCTCGACGAGTTGTCGGTCACCACGATGTCGGGCAGGCCTAGCCCACAAAAGACCCGCCTTAATTTGCGGATTGTGGTGGCAGAGGAAGTTCCTGACACTGGGATGACATCTACCCACTTGGAAAAGGAATCTACAATAATCAGAAGTGTTGTTCCCCTGAAAGGGCCAGCAAAATCTATATGAATCCGAGACCAGGGGCCTCTGGCCGTATCCCATTCCCTACGGGGGAGACGTGGTTCCTCGGGCCTTGAACCCTGACATTCCCTGCATTTCCCCACCCAAGCCTCAATATCCAGGTCCAAACGGGGCCACCAGAAGTAGCTTCGCGCTAGCGCTTTTGACCTGACAATACCTGGGTGGCTAACATGGAGTGTGCGGAGCACCTTGTTCTGAAGTGCAGATGGGACGACTACTCTGTCCCCCCAAACCAAGCAACCCCGCTCCAGGGACAGTTCGTTTCTCTTGGAGTAGAACACCCTGAACTCCTCAGGGGTCGGTGACGATGGCCACCCCTTCAGAACCCACATGACAACTTTAGACAGGAGGGGGTCTTTTTTTGTTTGGGCCGCTATGTCAGCAGCGGAGATCGGGGGAGAGTCTAACACATCCAACATAAGGACCTGTCCTTCCGCCTCAATTCGACCCACATACTCAACAGGGGATCTGGACAGAGCATCCGCGTGGCTAATGCTGATACCTGGGCGATGTTGGAGCGTGTACTGGTACGCCTGAAGGAACATTGCCCAGCGTAACATCCGCGGAGACAGGATTTGGGGGGTGGGCTTGTCTGGCACAAAAATACCCAGGAGCGGTTTGTGGTCTGTGATAATCGTGACAGCCCTCCCGTAAATGAAATCATGAAATTTCTTCGTTCCAGCGATTATGGCCAGCGCCTCTCTATCAATCTGAGCATAGTTTTTTTCAGCCACCGTCAACGACCTGGAGTAATATGCGATAGGCGCTTCTTTCCCTCCCCCCATGTCATGGCACAGAACAGCCCCAACCCCCACTGGCGAGGCATCACATACAAGCAAAAGGGGCTTCTTCGGATCGTAATGTGTAAGGACAGCATCCGAAGTCAACAGCTCCTTGACTCCCCGGAATGCCTTTTCCTGAGGAGGCCCCCACTTCCACACCGCCTGTTTCCTCAGCAACTGATGCAGGGGCTCAGCTACAGTTGCCTTCCGGGGTAGAAAGGAGTGATAGAAGTTTAAGAGACCCAAAAATGCCTGGAGCTCCGTCTTCGAAGTGGGACGTGGGCTTCCCAGACTGCCTGAACTTTGGATTCAGAGGGCTTGATGCCGGCAGGCGTGATTTTGAACCCTAAGAATTCAACCTCGTGAGCAAAAAAACAACACTTCTCCCTTTTTACCCGCAACCCCGCATTTTGGAAACGCTCCAGCACCTTTCCCAGTTTAACGGCCAGGTCCCCCTTGTCTGTCCCAGATATCAACACGTCGTCAAAAAAAGTCAGCACCCCAGGGAGACCCTTCAATAACCTTTCCACAAGAGCCTGAAACAACCCCGGAGCCGTGCTAACCCCGAACTGGAGACGGTTCACACGGAATGCACCCTTATGAGTAGTAATAGTCTGACACAACGCAGATTCCGGACTAACCGGCACTTGCTGATATGCTTGGGCCAAGTCCAGTTTAGCAAAACACTTTCCCCCATGGAGGGTGGCCAGCAAATGGCTAACCACTGGAACAGGATAAGAATTAGCTCGGATAGCCTTATTAATCGTGCATTTATAGTCCGCGCAGATGCGGATGTCCCCGTTCGCCTTGATAGCAGTGACTATAGGTGTCTCCCAAGGAGCAGAGTCCACGGGCTCCAGGATGCCCTGTGCCACCAGCTTGTCCAACTCCGCTTCAATTCGGTCTTTCAGGGCAAAGGGCACCCTCCGTGGCTTCATGCGAATGGGCTGGACAGTTGGGTCCAGCTCAAAATTAACAGGGGCCCCCTTGAACCTACCCAGCCCGGGACGGAAAACATCTGGATAGCGTTCACACACAGCCTGAATGGGGTCGGCCTTAACCGCATTAATTCCCGAAAACCCAATACCCAGGGGCCCAAACCACTGCACGCCCAAAAGGTTATTCCTACCGGTCTTCACCACGACTAGGGGAAGCTTTGCTGAGATGGCCTTGAACTGCACATCAAAATTTCCGATTCCCAACACCGGAATGCGTCGACCCTGCACATCGGTCAGGTCTACCTGCAGAGCCCGCAGTTTCGGCCGGTCTGCTGGAGGAAGTTGAAAAAATTCCCTCTGTGAGATGATTGAGTAGGCAGATCCTGAGTCGATCTCCATGCGGACGGGACACCCTTGGAGGCGGACATCAACGAAGAACCTCCCGGACACTGACTGTACACCCGATGATGTCTTCCTTCCGACGCGGACTGTGGAAATTGGGTGTTCCGTCCTGCGCTGACCTCTGTCCCCGGGGTGACCTTCGGATCGCTGGCGGCACACCCGTGCAATGTGCCCCTTCCGCCCACACTTGTGGCATTCGGCCGTCTTGAACGGGCACCGTGAGCGGAGGTGCCTTCCCCCACAGCCTTGGCATGGCGCGATGTTGCTCCTTGAAGCTTGGGGGGTATGCTGGCGAACCCTCCCGACAGTACCCTCCTCTGACGCATCGTCAGTATCCACTGGAGTAGCGCACTGCTGCAGCTGGACGGCCGACTCACCACGGGCAGGAGCAGCAGTTTCGGCATGGAGGATTTTTACCCCTGCGTGTGCAGCCTCGGACGCCAAAGCTTCTTCCAGGACCTGGGCAAAAGTCAACCTATTTCTCTTTATCAGCCGCCGCTGAGTAGCTTCGTCCCTGAGGCCCACGAGAAGCCGGTCTCTTAAGGCCTCCTCCAGGTCATGCCATTGGCACGGCACGGCAGCCTGTCGGAGAGCCGCAACGTACTCAGCTACCGTCTCCCCCACCTTCTGATCTCGCCGGTAAAAGGCAACCCTGGCTGGGAAGATGGAAACGACAGGCTTGAAGTGTTCTCGGAGCACCGCCAGGATGTCGGTCAATGGGGCTTCCCTCAGTGCCTGTGGCAGCAGCAGATGCCCGGCCAGCTCAATCGTGGGCAAACCACAATGGGCCAGGAACAACGCCTTCTGTCGCCCTTCATCCTCGATCTCCCCAGCGATTACAAAGTTCTCGAACTGGATCTCGTACATGGGCCATGTCTCCGGCTTCGCAATGTCAAACGGTCCGATGGAAGATGCAGTAGCAGCCATATCCCACCTTCGTCGCCAATGTTAGATTCTCGCAAGAAGTAGACTAGCACGCAGCGTGTGGGTTAAGCATAGTAATCCTTTATTCAGATAGGGAGACGAGACTGAGGATGTGGGGGAAAGATGGTGTCATATATACAGCGGTTTACCCTTTCAACAACAAGGAAACATACCAACGGACCATCACAGTTTATTACCCCCATTTGCTCACCAGCGCCCCTTTGATATGGGGCGCCCCTCTGGCGGATCGCTTCCTCGCAGGGGCGCATCGCTTCCTCGCTTTGATCCCTTTGAAGTGAGTAACACTTAGACATAACAGGAGCTGATCTTGGATTTAATCCTGATGGGTTGTCAGAAAATACTAAAAGCCCAAGGAAGATAACAAAATTTCTGTTTCATTTTGGAAACAAAAGACAAACTTGCACCAGGGCAGAGTCTCTCTCTGCACCATTTTCCACAGTGCTGCAGCTATGAAAGGGAGTAAAACCCACCTTCTACTCCAAGAGGTTGTAATGACAGAAAGCAGAGCCCTAAATGCAGGTTGTGAAAGGCAAGGATCATAAGGAAAGAGTCACTGCAAGATAAGAAGAATGGTTTGCCAGGTAGGTATTATGGATAATCCTGTTCTGTTGCACCATTAGTGTATGGACTAGGGTGTAGAGAGAAAGGTAGCAAGATTATCCAGAAGGTGAAAGGAAAGGATGGACAAGTGGGGCAGGAATCAGATGTGTGGTTTGACAAGTGGACCAGTGTGTTTGTGTAAAAGTGGGGGTGGGGTCCAAAGTAAGCAGGAGGACTGAGATCAAGGTGAAATAGGGAAGAAGGTGCCACAAGGACAGAGGTCTGCTGATTGAGTTAGCTTTAACAGCATTGCTTTTTTATTACAGTGGCTCTAATACTGAGGCAAGATGTAGAATAGGCAATTAGTGGGTTTAATGCAACATCTGACAATGTATGATTTTTTTAAAAAAGGATTTTAATAATATAATAGGTATTTTAAGGGGCTGCAGTGGCTCAGTAGTTAAGAAGCTTGCCTTGTTAGCTGGAAGGCCAGCAAGTTGGCGGTTTGAGACCCAGGTACTGCATGATGGATTGAGCATCCATCTCTGTTCTAGCTCCTGCCAAACTAGCAGTTGAAAAGCAAGAAATTGCAAGTAGATAAATAGGGACCACTTCAGTGGGAAAAGGTGTTGGGGACATGAAAGGAGCCGCATTTGGGCATCCCCTGAGTGGAGTTTCTCCAGCAAAAATCCTTTCAATCCAGAATAATTTCTGACACAAAATTATTATTATTAGGTATTTTAAACATAGATAGGTCTAAAATTTGTTGGCTTTCTAAATTGAAAAATTCCAGTTTTTCCTCTTTTCCAAACTGTGGTCAGAATTACAGGGTATATTTCCTCCTACTTTGACGACTTGACAGTGATATATACTATCCTTGCTCAGCCAGGTTACTCTGTCTTTGTGGGGAATTTAAAACTGTTGGTGAGGCAAGGACAACAATAGGGTTCATTGGTCCTGGGTGAAGAAGATCTTTAACAGACAATAGGTGCTGATTAATTCCATCACAATGGTGGTGATTAGTGTTTGGCACAATGACTAAGGCCCAAGTGATTGGATTCTACTCCTATCGTAGCATACATTTTCCTTGAAAGTCATTTTTCTCTGTTGATGGATGTGTCTCTGGTGATTCAATAAGTCGAACGTGGCATGAAACATATGACCACACACATTATTAGCATTAATGATAACGTAAAACATTGGCTTTATATGAACTAGAAAGTGTGCTGAATTTTCCGACTTATTGCTGCTCAATAGCCCTATATTGAAATTTGTCCTTGAAGTTCCAGTGTTCAAGGAGTGTAATGCTGAGGTCAGAAAGAGAGTAACCAGGAAGAGCAAAGGGTTTGCCCACTGGTTTCTGGGTATTTCTATTTCTGATGTCTCTTGTGTGCCCATTTACTCTCTTACATAGTTTGTCCTGTTTGTCCAATATAAAATGCTGTGGGGCATTGCTAACAAAAGCTGACAACTATCACATTGGGGAATGAACATGTATATGAGTCTCTGATATTGTGGATTGGGTTGTTTGATCCTCTGAAAATATTTCCTGTCAAAATATGTGGCTAGAACCGGCCTCTGAGTTGGCTGCAAGGTCTGGTTCCTGTGTCAGTGATTTCTGGTAGACAGTCTGCTGTTACCAGTTAGAATTTTGTTTAGGTTGAGTGCCTGTTACATTTATACCATCCCTGTCATCCAACTCATGGTATGTCTCTGCTTGTTCTGTCCTCATAACTACCCATGAGATAGGTCAGTCTGAGAATTGCAAGTGCAAAATTGCTGCTAAAGCTTCATGACTAAATGAGGACAAGGATGTTTGTAGGATTTTTCCTTGAGTGGGTGGGTGGATGCATAGTGATTGATTAGCATAATTTGAATGCATAACCCATGCCATTAAAACACAGTGTACGGATATCGACATAATTAATACAATTAGGATTTCATGGGTGAGACCAAGACCTTCTTTCCTCCCATACTGATACCCATGAAGAAGGATTAGAACCTGGATCTCTAAGTCCTGGTCCAGCACTCTATCTACTGTCTTCCACTATATTTGTACTACTTTAGGTTTAAAATACCTTGAAGAAAACTCAACACAAATAAACAGGCAATAACAATGAGCAACTATACTGCATAGATCTGAAATGAGTGGTGTTGAAGCTATTCCTGCAACAGCTGTGTGACTCTTAGGATGCAGGATGTCAAATGACAGCAGGTACAAGTCAATACACTGTATAAAATTTGATGACTTAATCATTGACATTGTGGCTGAAAGGCAAGGAAGGTCCGTTCCTAAATCAAATAGCATATTCTCCTTCTATGTTGAAGCCAACTTGGTATGTTTCTTAATTTCTCTTTCTGGATTCAACATGAGACATCTGTGGGGGTGCCGCTCCTCTCCCTGAGTGTTTCAGAGTTATTTGCTCCATCCCATGGTCACCTCCAAAACATACCAATACACTGTGTGTAAAGTTTGAGAGAGAGAGAGAGAGAGAGAGCAACATAATTTCACTTTTCTTTTTTGGTTCCAAAACCAGAAGTAAAGTCAACATTCTCAGTGGCATTTAGTTCTTATTATGGGGTACACAGAAAGAGCCTCCTTAAAGATTGTGGTATTTTACACCACAATCAGGCATACCCTGGGTAACGGCATCCTTGTGCTGGCTAATCTTTCTCATGCTAGGTCAGGTGAAAGGAACTATGGAATGAATTCACCAAAAGGTGGCTTCATTTTGGTAGTTTCACGTCTGGCGTAGACACGGAAGAAGAAGTTCTTATTGCTTATAGACATAGATGTAGGCCAGAGTCCTGTTAGTTATGTGTACAATGGTGTTTCTCCACTGTGGCCATACACATAGAGACACACACATACTCTACTCACAGACCAAGGCACATGCCTTATTAGCACTCTGTTTTATGTACTATCAAGAAGTCTTAATTGTTCCTGACACACAGAGCCTCTTTCAACTGTGAGTCGCATCTGCAAGTAGGCGGCATACAAGTCCAAAACAACAACAACAACAACAACAACAACAACAACAACAACAACAACAACAACAACAACAATAATAATAATAATGTGGCTGCAAACTCTTGGCATGAATAATTGTGGAGATATGCCACATTACTTTTTGAAAACATCTCATCAGTGTTTCAGGTGACAAGAACTAGCCAGCACAACATATTTTTGTTTCTACCATCTAAGTAATAAAAAACAAAGCATTGTGCAATTAGGGGATTATTAACCCATGACCAAGGACTTGCATTCTGCATTGAGACACCTAAATTCTATTATGGCACTGTGGGTGGCTGGAGAGGAGAGAACTTTGGAGTCATTTGAATACACCTGCTTGAGCTGCAAACTGAGTTAGCTTACAGTTTCAGGAGGAGAAGTTGGAATTAGTTTGGTATTCATAATACTGTACCCATATACAGTGGTACCTCTTTCAATGATTTTAATCCATTCCATGGGGCTCATTTTATGAAACAATTGCTATACGATACATGTATCATATAGTGATTTCCCCTATGGGATGCATCATACAACAAATTTTTTTCCCAAGTGGTTTTTCCCATTGAAAAAATATTGCACGGTTTTTTCCATAGGGAAAATTGTTATGCGGGATGCCATTCCACCACCACCCCAAAAAACAACAACACACACCCTAATTGTTATGCGATTTCATTGATATACGGGGCGATTGTTGTATGAGGTTCCACTGCATATGCAATTTAAAAAAGAATGTGCCCTACTTCATATCAGCCAATTTGATGGCCTGGCACAGTGTTTGCAGGCCCTTCTTCCAGCCCTCCTCCACAAGTTCAGTTGGGAAGACATTTAGGTTGGCCACTAATGTATGGTATAAGGTTTGGGTGGTCCCTTTTCTGCCTGCTTATATATACCTTTTTTAAAGCTACATTTAAAATTATATTTTTACTTCTTTCTCTCTGTTTGCTGTTTTTATTCTGGTAGATTTCTTGATTATACTATTTTCATTTCAAAATATTGTAAGCTGACATGGCATTTGACCAGGCAAGTGGAATATAGATCTAAATATATGATATACAATTATAAGAGGAGGAAGGTGGGAGCCTATTAGTGTTTTTTGACTGGAGTTGCTTCCTCTTATCCTCAATTCATTAGAAATAGAAGATTTTTGTGATTGTATGTGTGAGCTAAGCTCTGTAAATGAAGAGTTTGAGGTTTCAAGGCACCAGGTGGAGCCTCCAGAAATTCCTGGTTTTCTCAGACAAAATACAACCTCAGAAAGAGTTTAATTTCTTTCAACCATCTGTTAAATTTCATACACACAGACATGCTGCATTCTTAAAACTGCTCTGGGTCTAAGCTTTCCTCTGCTCTTTGTATCACTTGAGGTATTTATTTATTTATTTAAATCAGCTTCTCTAAACTTTGTAAACCTCCCCAATAGATGTCAACAGATTTTTACAATGGGAAGCCAACCAACAGCTTTTTTGGTTAAGGTAGGGTGGATATGTTGGTCTGTCTATATAAAAAGAAGTTGTTCCAGCTGCAAATGTAAGCTACAGAGTTGAAAGACAGAGTCTGGAAATTGCTTGTTATCAGTTTGTACCATAGATGGAGACTTTTCTTCTAGGGTGAAATGTACTACATATCTATTGATTTATAAAACAATTATTTAAAAATTTGCATGCAACCATATAAACTGTCATAAGCAAATCTGATGCACATTTCTGCTTCTTTGGTCCCCTCTTTTGGTGAATCATTTTGTGTTGTCTGGCAACAACTAAAAGACCACTGTGCTTGCTCATTTGTCTAAGTAACAAAGGATTTTGTCTAAAATCATGTCTATGGGACTCATAGAGTCATTCGGTTATACTCCCCTAGTGTTACAGACGACACAGCTGCTCATTGGAAAGCCTAGAGCCATGGACCTGATTTCTTTTGTCATTTTGGTTTTCTTTGTTCCAGAGTACTGATGCAGACACGATCAGGCTACAATCAGCATGTTATAGCAGCAGTTGGTGGCTGTGGATCAGGCATGAACGGTTCAGACATTTCCATTGTAAGTGAGCTGCATTCTTCTTGTTCACTGTGACTCTACATCTGCATATTCTGCAATGAAGGGGTTCCTCATTTCCTGTGAACCAATGAGGAAGATTACTCCTGAGCTTGCTAAGAAGCTATAAGAATACAGTATATATAAATAAAACAACTTTCTACCACTCAGTCCTTCAGAGTCATTTGCATGAATCAATTTTGTCACCACTGTGTAAAGAGTTTTGAAGCAGTGTACATTCTCAGTTTGGATAAATTTAATGATGGGCATGATTAAACATTGTTGAACTAGATAAAAAGGATGTCAATGTCCCTGACAACCACGATGGTGTGATCAATGACCTTGAGCCAGACATCCTGGAGTGTGAAGTCAAATGGGTCGTAGAAAGCATTACTTACAACAAAGCTAGTGGAGATGATGATATTCCAGTTGAGCTATTTAAAACCTTAAAATATGATGCCATCAAAATACTGAACCCAATATGGCAGTAGATTTGGAAAACACAACAGTGGCCAAAAGATTGGAAAAGGTCAATTTATGTTCCAGTTCCAAAGAAGGGTAATGCGAAAGAATGTTCAAGCTATCATACAATTGTGTGCATTTCACATGCTAGCAAGATTATGCTCAAGATTATGCTCAAGAACTACTAGAAGTACAAACTGGGTTCTGATGAGGCAGAGAAACTAGAGACCAAATTGTTAACATTTGCTAGATTATAGAGAAAGCAAGGAAGTACCAGAAAAATGTCTACTTCTGCTTTGTTGACTATATTAAAGCCTTTGATTGGATGAATCACAACAAACTGTAGTGAGTCCTTAAAGAGATGGGTGTAAGAACCACCTCACCTGTCTTCTGAAAAAACTGTATTTGGGTCAAGAAGCAACAATTGATTGTTTTGGATAGGAAAAGGAGTATGTAAAGCCTATATATCATCACCCTGCTTATTAAACATATGTAGAGGACATCATGCGTAATGCAGGGCTGGATGAATCACAAACGGAAATTAAGATTGCCAGGAAAAAAACAAGCTCTGATATGCAAATGTCTATGAGCCCAGCCAATTTATTTGCATTCCTTTTTTAAAACAACAATAAAGACAAAAATGTATCCACACTCTAGGTCAGGGATTATCAAACTGTGACCCATGGGCTGGATGCGGCCCACAGCAGCATTTAATGTGGCTCCCACCAGCTCCACCACACCAGGAAGTGCCATGTGGTGGAAGAAGGGCAAAACGGCCGTCCAGCCCCCAAATCTGTCTGAGGGAGCTTGACCCGGCCCCTGGCTTAAAAAGGTTAAGAACGCCTGCTCTAGGTAATGTGTTTCTTTGAAAACAATGTTCAATAGATTCACTTCCTAAAAATAGCATTCCATCTTCTCTATGAAAATAGTTACTGATCAGTATCCTGTCCAGTCCTTTTCATGTGATTCTTTCTTTGCACCATCTTAGATAGAATGTGTTTTACATGCAGAAAGCCCTATATATATGGTAGTACAGTAATACCCCGATAACGCTAAAACTTGGTTCCACAAGTCTTAGCGTTATCCGATTTTTAACGTTATGCGATACATGTATCACATAATGTTAAAATCCTATGGGATGAATCGCATAATGTTAAACATTGTAACCAGCACAGACTTCAGCGAACATTATGTGATACATCCCATAGGATTTTAATGTTGTGGGATGCATTTTTTCCAGATCCCTTAATGTTATGCGGTTTTAGCATTATGTGGTGCAAATGTTATCCGAGGTATTACTGTATTTGATATACTTGAAGAACTGTTGCGAATCATGATAGACAGTTCGGCAAATTGGGATGATCGGAGCACTGTGGACATGCACCTACCAGGAACCTGAATATGTGAACCATACCAAGTTACTTATTGTACTTAGGGCAAGAACCTATTTTATTTGGAAGATCAGCCAAACTGGACTTAAGTGGGTGATGGTGTCACCAAATAATGCAAAATTATTTTATTGCTAACCATCAATGGTATGTAAATTATCCATAATAAATGGCATTTTTAACATTTTTTTTGCTTAAATCAGATTTGTTAATGAATTCTAATTCCTCAGTTTCCTAGAACTCTAGATCCACAGGCTGTATAAACAATTCTGTTCAATTATCCAAGGAGATTGAATTGTTCCCATAGTCGTCTCCTCTTTATACCTTGTCTGTAGTGGTCACCCTATGTCTTGACATAGGGAGGTGAAAGCTAGAGTCTTGAACAAAGAGCTGTGTCCAGGTGCTGGCACTGTGCTCCCTAAGGTGGCCTGCTGCCTTCAGATGTGGTAGAAGATACCTTCCTATTACCAGCTCATGATACACACTTGTGTAGTGCGCAAAAAGAGAGAGGCTAGTACTGTTGATTTTGGGATTGGAACTGGAAGGGATACTATTCTTTCTTCTCTGCCTCCATCAGGAAACTAGTATTGACTCTGCCTGGAAACAGCCCTTGCCTCTTCAGTGACCTAGACTGACACACACTGAAGCAGGGAAGGTGACTCTCTCTCTTTGCTTTGCAAATGCCATGGGAAATTGGAGCCATACTTTATGCTCCATATGAGACAAAAGCAAGGAATATGGGGATCAACTAGCTAACAATGAATTGATCAGAGCATCAGGGGTTTGGCCACTGGCAACCATGACTGCCCAGTCGATATTTGAGGATGATTGAAACTGTAGTCTGGAATGAGCAACATAAATCTCATGGACCACACATACCTGCTGCCCCCCTTTTTAAAGATTCTGGATCTCCCCTGATGTCTTCCTGCTATAGCCCCTGAAGTAAGTGTGTGTGTGTGTGTGTGTGTGTGTGTGTGTGTGTGTGTGTGTGTGTGTGTGTGTGTGTGTGTGTGTGTGTGTGTGTGTGGTTTTTAAATACAGAAATGAATTCTAGGAAATCACCAGGAATTTTAATTCACCTGTAAAGCAAGGTGTGCTGCCTTGCTATTACAAAAGTGCGCAACATGAAGTGTTTAAAAGTGAACATGAACTGCTGGTCATTTCCGGCTTAGCTCCTCCCTCCTATTTTTTGTGTGCAGGAGCAGCCTGTAGAGGGTCCTGAGGGATAAAAACTGGCCCCTGAAGCCTCCAAAGTTGCGTTGCCCATCAATTCCACAGAAGACTCTGACACCAGTTTTGGTTGAAAACTAGGGTCACTTTTATTGAATAATAAACTCAGTAGATAAAACCACTGGGTTTATTGAATAATAAACTCAGTAGATAAAACCACTGGGTCTGGAAGGTGTCTTTGCAATGCAGTCTGGGTAATTCCTCTGAACCATACCCCTCCCTTGGCCTGGAGGGCCATGTCCACCTTTGGACTCCCCTCCCTTTTGCTACCATCCATCTGACACATGGCACAGAAGAGGTAGCCATTGTTCCCAGGTGTATACTCCACCCTGGGACTACTGGTTCAGCAATATGAACTTCCATGCCAATGGCGACCTAAAAAGCAACCACTCCAATTTGCCCAATACCCTCTCTGTGCATGACAGGACAAGCCAAAACAAAAAACAAAAAACCACACACACACACACAAACCACAAAGCCAATCCAGGTGTGAGCTAAACAATCCTGCCTGGCCCCAAAATGACCAGCTACTTCTTGCCATGCACATCAGGGAGGGAGGGAGGCTCACTGTGAAGCCTGATCAGGATGCATGATGCTGTGGAGAAAATACAGGTATTTATGTTCTACATACTGCATACTGGTAAACCACACCCAAACACCCCATGTCAATCTGATAGGCTTTGGTGTATGCAAACCAAGACACAGGACACAGCCTCGGGCTGGGTTAACTCAGGTTTATTGCATCGTGGACAGAGGGAACATGAGGTAATGGCGGATCGATAGCTCTTTATATACAGTAGTAATACATTTGAACGTGGTTCCATGGTAGCCCATTGGCTACTGTCTGCGTGACGTCATTTCGGGTCACGCCCTTCTTGTCCAGGTGTAGGTGGTGGCGGGAAAACTTCCCGCGCTGTTGCCTTTGATGAGTTTGGACCAAGGAGCTTGGACGCTCGCTGCTGCCAGCTGGTGGTCATTAGCTCGCGTCCACTTACAGGGTTCATGTGATGCAGCTGAGGGTTACATTGTTGCTATAGGCAAGGTTACATTTGTTCAGATACATTGTGGAAGGTAAAACCATTAGAACACAACACCCCTCCCCCCTAGGACGAGACACAGTCTCGAGCCCACACTTAAACACACTCCCCCCCCTAGGAGACAAAGTCTCTCAGCCAAGATGGCTTATTTCGAACACGCTGGGGTCTCGATGCGGGCTGCCTTTCCCCGGGTTTGCTACCTTCTCTTTGTCCCCAGGTTTCCTGTCCTGTAATTGGAGAGGGAGACTCGTTAGTGACTTGCCGCGGCTCTGCGGCGTTGTTGGAAGGTGTGCTCTTTCTTAGGGAGGAACCGGGGGCACTGGGGGCTAACGAAAAACCCCTCTTCTCGCTTGGATGGGTGGGGGAACACTCCTGAAAACCCCCCCCGGCTCGCAAAATCAAAATCAAAATTACATTCGGGGGCAGCGGTCGCGAACTCCTCTCCCCCTTCCCCGGCCTCTGATAGGACTGGTGTATCAAAAGGGTATGAGTCGGGGCCGCTGCTTCTGCCTTCCCCCCTTGCTTGGGACTGTTGTCCGCTGCTGTCTCCCCCTTGGGTTAAGCGGGTGGGGGAGAACCCTAACGCTGAATCCTGTTGCTGAGCCCCACTGACTGGCCTACTCACTCGGTGCCTCAGTTGGTCTGCGTGCCTCCTCCAGAGGAGGCCGGTGTTAGTCTCGACTCGGTACGACACTGGCCCTGTCTGTTCTACAACCGTCCCTGGTACCCAAGCTGGCCCTGCGCTGGAATAGTTCCTGCAGTGAACAGGGTCGCCGGCGGCGAAACCTTTCGAGACTGCCAACCCTATGTTTTCCCCTTTATCCTCGACTCTCGTCGGGTCAAGTCTGGACAGGATCGTGGTCAGTTTTCGCCGCATCAAGAGCTCTGCCGGCGAGTAGCCTGACGCTAAAGGGGTCACCCTATACGCTAAGAGGAATTGGCATACTTGGTGATTCAGGTCCCCCGGGCCCATGCGCCGCAGCGCATCCTTTGTTGTACGCACCAGCCGTTCCACTTGGCCATTCGTGGCCGGGTGAAACGGCGCGGATGTGACATGCCGAATGGCGTTTGCCTCCATGAATGCCCCGAACTCGGCGGAGGTGAAACAACTAGCGTTATCGCTGACTAAAGTATCGGGTAAACCGAACGTTGAAAAGACTCTCCTTAGCTGGCTAATTGTCGTGGCGGAGGACGTGCTTTTTACTGGAATAACCTCCAGCCACTTGGAGAACGCATCCACCACCAGGAGAAACATGGTTCCTCGGAATGGGCCAGCGAAATCCACGTGCACTCTGGACCATGGCCCCCTTGCTGTGTCCCACTCCCTATGCGGAAGGCGGGCCGCCTCTGGTCGGGATCCCTGGCATGCCTCACAAGTGCCGACCATGTGCTCAATGTCCGCGTCCAGCTGTGGCCACCAGAAGTAACTCCGGGCCAGCGCCTTTGAACGAACTATGCCCGGGTGGCTGACGTGCAGCAGTTCGAGCACCCTCGGCCGCAGGGATGTAGGGACCACCACCCGTTGGCCCCACAAAAGGCACCCCCTCTCTAGGGACAACTCTAGCTTTTTCCGAAAAAATGGGTCGAATTCTGTGCTTGGGGACGACGCCGGCCACCCCTTCTGTACCCACGAACTAACTTTCTCTAGCGTTCTGTCCTTGCCTGTCGCCCTAGCAATGTCGGTTGGTACTATTGGGGGTGCGTCTAAGACCTCAATTAGCAACACCTGGCGGTCTTTTTCTACTCTCGCCTTTTGGTCGTCCGACAAGGGCAAAGGAGATCTCGAAAGTGCATCAGCATGGCTGATCTCCTTTCCGGGCCGGTACTCCAACTCATGCTGGTATGCGTTGAGAAAAATAGCCCATCGCAGCATTCTCGGGGACAGGATCTGCGGCGTGGGCTTGCTTGCCGTGAAAATCCCTAACAATGGCTTGTGATCAGTCACGATTTTGAACGGGCGGCCATACAAAAAATCGTGAAATTTTTTGGTTCCCGCTACTATTGCTAATGCCTCCCTGTCGGTTTGTGCGTAATTTCGCTCCGCTTGGGACAGGGACCTTGAATAAAACGCTACCGGGGCCTCCCTTCCGTCATCCAACACGTGGCAAAGCACCGCCCCCACCCCCACCGGGGATGCATCACAGACTAAGACCACCGGCCGTTTGGGGTCGAAATGCGTCAGGATTGCCTCAGATGTTAAGAGTTGCTTTAGTTCTTTGAACGCCCTCTCGTGCTCGTCACCCCACATCCATGTCTCCTCCTTTTTTAGTAACCGATGGAGCGGTTCGGCTACGGACGCCTTCCGCGGGAGGAATGTATGGTAAAAATTGAGGAGCCCCAGGAAAGACTGTAGCTCGGTTTTGGATGTGGGGCGAGGGGCCTTCTTTATGGCTGTTACTTTGGATTTAGACGGCTTAATCCCCTCGGGTGTGATCCGGAAACCTAAAAATTCAACCTCAGTTTCATAAAAAACACATTTGTCCTTCCTTAGTCTCAACCCCGCTTTCTCGAACACGGTTAGTACTTTGTCCAATCTCTTTGCCAGTTCAGCCTCACTCCCCCCTGTTATCAACACGTCATCAAAATAAGGCAACACCCCCTCCAGTCCCTTCAGGAGGCGTTCCACAAGCGACTGAAAAAGGCCGGGTGCCGAGTTCACGCCGAACTGTAAACGCGACACCTGGAACGCCCCTTTATGGGTAACTATCGTTTGTGCCGCGGCCGTGGCGGGGGTCACTGGGAGTTGCTGATAGGCTTGTGCCAAATCGAGTTTAGCGAAACACTTTCCCCCATTCAGCCTGGCTAGAAGGTGGCTGATCACCGGCACCGGGTATGCATTCGGGCGGATCGCCTTGTTAATTGTACACTTATAATCAGCGCAAATGCGCACCTCCCCGTTAGCCTTTAGAGCCGTTACAATTGGAGTTTCCCACTCCGCGGAATCAACAGGAATAAGAATCCCCTGGCCCACCAGTTTGTCCAGTTCCGCCTCTATCTTGTCCTTGAGTGCGAACGGCACCCTGCGCGGTTTGAGTCTTATCGGGCGGACCTCCGGGTCTAGGTCGAAGGCTACAGGGGGTCCCTTGAACTTTCCGAGTCCTTTCTTAAAAACGGCGGGATGCGCATCGCAAACCGCTTGTATTGGGTCCACTCCCACTGTATGCACTCCCCCTATGAACAAACCTAAAGGCTGAAACCACTGCGTCCCTAGGAGGCTACAACTTCCCCCCTTAAGGACAACTAGGGGCAGTTCCGCAGAATGTCTCTTAAAATTGACCCGAAATTTCCCGACCCCCAACACCGGAATGCTGTTTCCCTGTACGTCTCGTAGCGTGGACCTCAACGTTTTAAGTTTGGGCCGCACGTGGGGGTCGATTCTCAAGAACTCTTTCTGGGGAATTATAGAATAGGAGGACCCCGAGTCAATTTCCATCCTAATAGGGGCCCCTTGTACTAGTACCTCAACGAAGTAATGGGACTGTCCCGCGGACACGCTGAACACTGGGGCGTCGTCCTCGCTGTCGTCCGAGACGCGGCCCACGCCATCCTGCTTCCTCGTGGTCTGGGCGCCATCTTTGGGCCTCGCTGGACGGTCCGGTCTGGCCGAACGGTCTTGTGACTGCCTCCGGCTCTCCTTCCGTTTTCTGCATGCCTTGGCGATGTGCCCCCGTCGGCCGCAGGTGTAACACTCGGCCTTCCTGAATGGGCATCTCGCGCGCTCGTGGGCCGCTCCGCAACCATCGCAGCGTCGACCACCCTTTCGGACCTTCTGGACCTCTTCGCCGTCGCTGCCTTCCGTAGACGACTTTGAGGCCCGTCGAGTTGCGTGCACCGCCTGTCCGGACTTCCCGTGCACCGAATTTGCCGCCTTGCCGGCTCTAGGACGCCACTCACGCCACTGGTGCATCTCGTCCACTCCAGCATTCGTGGACTCTGCGGCTTCCGCGGCCTCTACGACCTCTGCCAACGTGGGTGGCGGCTCCTTGTTCATCAAGCTGCGCTGCACCTCCTTGTCTTTCAGGCCACACAGCACGCCGTCCCTGAGGGCCATCTCTAAGATGTTGTCCCATTTGCAGGGGGCGGCGGCTATCCTCATGGCGGCCACGAATGTCTCAACCGACTCGTCCGGCGCTTGGACTCGCCTCCAAAACGCGCTCCGAGCGGGAAACATTGCCCTCGAAGGACTGAAGCGCTCTCGCAGCAGCTTCATGATGTCGTCCGCCTTAAATTCGCTCACCTTCTTCGGAGCGATGATGCTCACCAGCGTCCGCTTGGTTTCCATCCCGAGCATTCTGGTGAGGATGGCCCTCTTCCTCTCCTCGTCGTCTCCTTTGACTTTGAGTTCCACCAGTGCCGCCTGGAAGTCCATCTCAAGCAGCTCCCAGTCTTGCGGTTTGGTGATGTTGAACCCGCTCTGCGCCCTGGCTGTTCCGTGGGGATCCATCATCCCATCCTCGTCGCCAATTTGGTGTATGCAAACCAAGACACAGGACACAGCCTCGGGCTGGGTTAACTCAGGTTTATTGCATCGTGGACAGAGGGAACATGAGGTAATGGCGGATCGATAGCTCTTTATATACAGTAGTAATACATTTGAACGTGGTTCCATGGTAGCCCATTGGCTACTGTCTGCGTGACGTCATTTCGGGTCACGCCCTTCTTGTCCAGGTGTAGGTGGTGGCGGGAAAACTTCCCGCGCTGTTGCCTTTGATGAGTTTGGACCAAGGAGCTTGGACGCTCGCTGCTGCCAGCTGGTGGTCATTAGCTCGCGTCCACTTACAGGGTTCATGTGATGCAGCTGAGGGTTACATTGTTGCTATAGGCAAGGTTACATTTGTTCAGATACATTGTGGAAGGTAAAACCATTAGAACACAACATAGGCCCTCACTGGTAGTCAGATGTGGTCTTCTGTTCCATGATTGGCAAAGGCTATTCTGCTGGTACAATGTGTGTGGGAGAATGCTTGCTTTTCTCTGTTGCAGTTCAGCAACAGCTGAGGGAGCATGAATTGCCCATATTTGCTGTAGTGCCAAATGAAAAGGAATAATTATTTCTATAGTCTGACAATTTTTCTCCAATTACCCAGATATAAATAAAAACACTATTTCTTGATTTTTCTATTGCATTTCTTTTTTCTCAATTTGTTAAAAAAATAGCTACATTTTTAATCCTAGGGACTGTTTCATTTGCACTGTAGCTATTCTTTCTGCTAGGAAAAATCCCTTTGGCAATCTTCTAATGAGACTTCATTCTTACATAAAACAGGCCCATCAATGGCTACTAGTCATGTAAGTCAGGGAATGTTACCTTTTCTGGACAGGACAAATATTTCACAAGCATGAAATCAAAACCAAATTTTATTTATACTAAATACAGATTTAGTAATGTGCAAACAAACAAGCAAGCAAGCAAAAAAAGCAAAAAGCAAAACAAACCCACACAGTCAATTTTGAGTACGAGGGCAACCATCTTGTGGACAGGCAACTGAATGCCTCAATAAAAATAAATGTCTGCTTCTGTCAGACAACTATTTTGTGGTTCTGTACTTTAACTCAATCTCGAGTGAGTGTGTTCACTTGGGACAGGTGTAAGTAGAGATTTTTGTACTGCAAACAGGCTTTCTGCTGCTTCTGGTGAAAACTTCTGGCTGACAACTGATTGGAAATTGATCATTTCCCCTCATCATTTGCAAATGGTCAGGGGAATTAAAATAAAATATTTTTTTCTATGCAACAATCATTGCACTGCATCACTTTGGCAAAAGGATTTAAAAAAACCCTCATTTCTGTTCTTTGCTGATTGAACTTGATCAAAAAAACAGAGGGCTGGGCCCTCTATTTTGCATATGTCCCAGGCACCCCTGGGCTTGTGGTGTGGGGGTCAGACAGCTATATAGGGCTGTGATGGTGAACCTTGGCACTCCAGATGTTCTTGAACTTCAGTTTCCAGAAGCTCAAGCCCCAGTGAATCCACACAAATGGGTTTACTGTGCCTCCTTAATCACTCCCGGAAGCGGAAGTAAAATGCACCCACTTCCAGAAGCGAAGAGGGTGGCGCGGGCCAGATGAATTGCAATAAACCCATTTGTGTGGATTCACGGGGGCTTGGGCTTCTGGGAATTGAAGTCCAAGAACATCTGGAGTGCCATGGTTCACCATCATGGCTCTAGGGGTATGCAGGGCAACCTTCTTGCAGGGTCTTATTCAACCTTTTAATTTGAAACAGCCCATACTAACACCTCTGGAAGCGAGAGTAGGTTCAGAGACTAACTTGAAACTTCTCAGACTTCCCATCAGTAGGATTGCTGTTTTGGGACATCACTCCCCTCTTGAAGGGACTATGGGCATTATATGATGCTCTCAACCTGCTGGAAGCAGGTTGGGCACCCCAGATTTCATTATATTGCAGATCGTGACACCGGTGGCTTCCTTTTTGGACTGGCTTTGACCCAGTGATTGGGAGAAGGGGGAAGATGTCAGGTCCTGTTGAATCCATTTCCTAAACACTTAAATATGGCCAGGCAGAGCTTGAGGCTTAGGATGATGCAGTCAGCCCAGGCCAGGAGGTGGTCAGAGGCACAGTGCAAGCAGCATATGAACTCATGGCCCAGTTGCAGGCCGAGGTTGTATACTGCATTGTCTTCATTGAATTGAAGTTCCTAAAAGGAGAATTGCTCAAGCTCTGTTTTGTTTCTGCAGTATGACTGAAGAACTAAGGATGGCAGGTGGACTTGGGCTATGGATTGCTTCTATTAAGATTGTCTCTACTCTCCTCTTCCATTCCTGTCCTGGGCACTGCCTTGCCATAGCTCATCCAGTTTTTGCTTCTTTACAAGATGCCAAAGTTGGAGGTACTGTAACTTGAACACTTTTCTTTTCTCTTAATTGACCTTTGTTCTTATATAACAAGAGCTTTTATCTAAGATTTTATGAAGCTTTCTATATAAGCAGAATGAGTAAAGGTTAACACTTCAAGTCTCTCAATGGAGAAGTTGCTTCAAAATTCTGCAATAGTCCTCTTCCTGCAACTGTAATTTTAAAATCAAACCATGTATCAAATATGGTCTTGAATGTGAAGGAAACTAATGGACAATTTACGGAAAGGAAGAGTTCTCCATCTTTGGAGGTTTCCCTGTGTTCTTGAATTATGTCTCAGAATATTTGCTTGTAAAGAGCTGTTAAAATTAGGCTGCCCCATGACTATACCCTGCCCTTCTGCTATGAGGAGCCAGTATTCACACCATCATTCTGACAAAAACATTGTTTTTCTATGAGAATTGGGGAATTCTAGAAGCTGCAGTAAAAAACAGTAATGTTTCCCATTCCTGAAACAGTAATGTTTCCCTTTCCTGAGGCTCTCATCTGGCATGACAAAATGTAACAACATGGAAACTGCTTTGAGCTTTGGTATCAACCCAGGAGGTAGAAAATTCTGGTTTTGTTCTGTGTCCTTATTTATATCTCCAAAGGCTATCTTGTGTGGCACATGAGAATGATTAGTAATGAGGGGCATGGCTAAGATGTGCTGAGAGCAAGACGTGTTTTGTCTCGGCTTGTGCAGAAATGGGGAGAGAAAGTGAATTTTAAAGTGAACTTATCCGATGGGCAGTTTTAAAAATATAAAATCCGGATTTCCGAGGTGCTTTGGACAACAAAGAGGTGCGGCGATGGTGAGGCAATGATTAAAGGAGGGCTTCTCAACCTGCAGCCTGTGGGCTGAATAGAACCATTTCATGTGCCCCCCCCCCGCCTCCAACACACCAGGAAATGCCATGTGGTGGTGGAAGGGCAAAATGGCTGTCTGGCCCCTGAAGCTGTCTGAGGAAGTCTGGCCCCTGGATTAAAAAAGTTGTGAACTCCTGGATTAAAGCAAGCAGTGCCAAAGGAGAAGAAAGTTTGTTTTTCTTGTATGAAGTGGCTTTTATGTCTGGGTTCCCACCTTTGTCTATTCCCTGTGGCTGGCAGTGAGCTTTCCAGCAGCAGATTAAGGCCTTTTTAAATATAAACAAAATGTTACAGGCCCTGTACCACAGGATGTAAACACTAATGGACAATATGCCAATGTGGAACAATTTCATCACCTGGCTAACCACCAGAACAATCAGAAGATTTTTTTTAAAAAATGAAAGCATTAAACATTAAAACAAAGTCTACAGTGCCACTATCTGAAGTGCTAGCTTGTTATCTAGATTGTAGACCCAGTTACTAGCATTCCCCTCATTCCCATTTCTTCAGTCAGCTGACACAGAAACAGTTCCAGCTATATGCCAACCTTTGTTCACCTCATCTCTTTAACATCACAAGGGCTAAGTGTAGAGCTCATGGGCTGGCACTAAAATGGTAGGGCATCGCATGGTTCTGACTGGTAAGGTAAAAGTTTCCTTTTCTCAAAAGCCAGTTGTATCTGACTCTAGGGTTTGGTGCTCATCTCCATTTATAGCCAAAGAGCCAGAACTGTCTGTGTCTGTAGATGTTTCCATGGTCATGTGCCAGGTATGACTGGACACCAAAATGCACAGAATGCTGTTTACCTTCCCATCAAAGTGGTACCTATTTATCTACTTGCAATTTCTTGCTTTCGAATTGCTAGGTTGGCAGGAGCTGGGACAGATGATGGGAGCTCACTTGGCTGTGCAGCACCCGGGTCTCAAACTGCTGACCTGCCAACCTTCCAGTCATCAAGTTCAGCCTCTTAACCACTAAGCCACTGCAGTCTCTTTTCACCTGGTAATTCTAGGTTAAAAAAGAAAACCAAAACCATTCAGGGAAGTTTTATTTAAAACATACATAAGCCAAGGTTTAACTCAGGAGTGGAGAAGCTACTGCTTTCAAATTGTTGTTGGACTCCAAATCCCACCAACCCCGACCCATTGGCTATGCTGGCTGAAGTTGAGGGGGATAGAGTTGGCGTCCAACAACTTCACCAGCCTTGCGATGAAAAAACAACATCTCCAGCTTTTTCTCTGCCCTCTAGGATCCCAGCTCCTTATTCTTCTGTAGGTATGAACCAGGCCTCAGAGCAGATGCAGTTGTTTCAAGAATGCTTCCCCTCCCTCCCCATCCCCTCCCCCAGATAGCTTACTATTGTTCATTTTGCTAATTTTTCTTCTTCTTTACTAAGATCAGAATTTCCTTGTCTCCACTCCAACTCAAAGTGGGCTTTCCCATGAGCCAACTGTGTAACAGGTAAATGGGCCTTCTATTTGTAACTGCCACATGTAACCCCAAAGTGAAACTCTTTGCCACAAAAATTAAATAGCTTGACAGGACACAGGAAGCCTGCCTAAGCAAAGCTGAAGAAACCGACTCTTCCCATGAAAGTTGTCAGATGGTGAAATATCTCACGTGCCCCAGTTTGTTCATAGAACAACCTAGCACAATTTATTTTCTGGAGTGAAAGGAACAAACATATTGCTTGTGTGGGCATCTAATAGAATCACCTGAGCAGTAGGCAATTCGTGTAAAACTTGTTCACCTCTGTTGTTTTGATTATCACAGCTTCCCTCTAAATTCTGCCATTGTAATTTTTGAAGACTCAAAAATATTGCAAAGTAATGTCAGAAAATTATTTTAGTAGGAACTTTACATGATTGTATGTAATGATTGTCTAAGATTAAGAGAAAATGAGAGGTAGCCTATGATAGGCTGAATAAGGGTTAAAGTTTTGTTTACTGTAATGAGAACACATCCCTGCTGTGGGACTAAGACTAATCTGTTTCAAACGGGATTTCCTCAGAGATGTGGCCTCAGTAATCAGTTTTACAAAAATCATGTTTAAATTTCAGCGATCAGCCATAAATCAAAACCAGGCAAAGTGCAAGATATGTTGTTGAGGAAAATCATGTTACAGGATGAACAGATGGCTGTCACCAGATGAGGGAGCACAGCTTCTTAACATGTGCTAAGCATGTCAACATGCTTGTATTTATCTGCCTAACTTGGACTTGTCCTACTGAGGACACAGATCAATGAAGATTAGATGGTGGAAGCACCAGACTCTGCTTTGGTTTGCTTTTGTAACCCCAAGCTACCTCAGGGCTCTTGTTCCAGCAACCAGATTCATTCCTAATTCCTCACAGAGCACAGGTCCAAACTTGGGCTAAGGCAAGCATGGTTGAGATGCCTATCTAGCTACCAAGATCCAGATAGTTGAGTCAGGAAGGCTTTAATGCAGGAACTTTTAGTCCTCAAGATGTCTTATAGATATATCGGAGTAAACAAAACAAAACAAAAAGAAAAAAATGTTGTGGTATCTAAAAGACTAACTGCTATATTTTGATGTTACTTTTAATGGATCAAGTCCACTTCACCAGTCGTAGGAGTGAGACTTCCTAGCATCAATTTATACACATCAGGTACAGAGGTACACAATGGTTGGCCAGCCTAACAGAAAAATTACATTGTGGCTTTTTTACAATTGGCAATAATGGAACCCTGTTTCAAACCACTTCAATCTACCCAGACATTCCACACAAGACTTGAATGCTGTCATTCTGGAACAGAAAAACATAAGACAGAGTGACACAGCAAATATTAAGTATATACATATGCTGGAAATCCATCTCAAAGGTTTGAATATTAGTCAAGGGTTTTTGGGACATTATCAAATTTGATACACCACAACCAGCAGGTTGTTATATGCTGAAATTTTGCCTGGATCATTCATGCCATTGTCAATGGATTTATTTGTCACATGCAAAACAGACAGATGGAATTCCAAACGTTACTACTTTTCTTCCTTGCACGTACCTATCCAATAAGATATCAACATGTATATGTGGTTGTATGTCTAATGAATGTTCAAAAACCTAAGTGTAAAAACTTAATGCAAGAATATATGAATGTAGCTATGAAAGTTTAATGAAGTACATGTAAAATATAAGTAGCCATTCTAACAAAACTTTAAAATATTCTAGCAAAAATTTATATTGTACTTAAACATTGGCAAATGTGTAATGCCACAATGTTTGTTTTGCATTCATTCTTGGGGTGTGATGCATCAACTTGCAAGATAAATTTGTTTTGCAACTTAATAGGGCCAAGCCCCACAGCAAGTTTGAATAATAACTGGGGATTTTTCATTATTGCCAGTTGTAAAAAGCCCAGTGTTACTTTTCTGTTAGGCTGGCCAATCATTGTTACCACTGTACTTGGTATGTATAAATTGATGCCATGAAGTCTCACTCTTATGTCTGCTGAAGTGAAAACTAACATCAAAATACAGCAATGAGTCTTTAAGATGTCACAACATTTTGTTGTCATTTTGTTTTGTTTACTCTCTGATATGCTTGCACAGACTAACACAGCTACCATTTTAAAATTTTTAGAGATATAGTTATCCTACATATTGGCTTCAGAAAAGGGAACTAGTTTGATCTGTTGGAATTTCTGAAAAAACACATTTAATAGCAGATTGTTATACTGCTTGGAAAATGCTCCAAATGAGTGGATTGCGGATTTATTATGATAACAAGAGACTCCTTCTTATCCATGCCAGTACAGAGCAGTTTCACTGGTCAAAACATCATTTTTAATGTAAATTCCTGTATTGTTCAAGTGGCTCCGACAGAGCTTCTTGATTAATGTCACTCAGATGTAAATTGGTTTTGGAGGGACAGTTCCTTTTAAGATACTTTAATTAGAATACTTCTAGACTAAATGCCTTTTGCCAGCACTTTGTAAATGGGAACACTTCTTCCATATGGGAGATAAGTGAACACTGAGTAGTTAATTAAGAAGGGAAAAATAAAGGTGGAGTAAGTAAAAAGCTGTAATGGATAAGACTGTTTCTTTTAAACATTATATTTTTATAGTTTTTATGAGAGTTTAAGTGTAGCTTTTTATTTCTCCTTATTTAGGAACATTTTCAGTTAATACATATATACGTTGCTTTCCTATTGAAAATGATCCACAAGGCAGCTCATAGACACAACACAAAAACTGGCAAAAATGCTATGAATGCACAAAAATTTAAAAATGACACATATTAGTTAAGCAGAAATTTAAAACAACAACAACGAAGTTGGCTTTTCTTGTGCAGAAAATCAGCTTCTCTCTTAGTCTCTCCCACCCCCTATTTTGTTGTATTGCTCCCTTCTATCTGTCACTTTTCTGAAAGACTTCTTGGAAATGTATGATCCTCATCTGCTGCCTAAACATTTAAGCAAGAATCTAGTCAACACCCTTAAGGAAGATGTTTCAATGCCTAGTTGCCTGTGGCCAAATGCAACTAGCAACACAAGGCCCAAGATGGCACAAACTTTTCAAATATTGTCCAGTTTCAGATGTAATTGGAGTCTTAGCCATTTGCTTTCATAGGAAGATCTCTGTGTTGTCTAGCTAAGTTGTAGTGGAAGAAGTGAAGTCTGACTAATTGATACCATTTCATGCTGTGCCCTTGTTTCATGCAAAATGCTGAAGTTGCAAAGTTTTCAAATAGTTTTGGTTAGTCTCATTGGTGAGTTTTATTATGCAAAGGAAAGAAAGCAGAGGGAATGAGCTTGAAACCAAGCTTATTTATGCAGCGCTGAGTTCATAGAATTGTGCAAGCCAACTACTTTCCCTCTAAATGCTATTTACTTCCAACCTAGATTTGAAAACTATGTTTCTGTTGCATATTGAGAAATTTTGTTGTGAGAAATTTTGTTGTCCCCGCAAGGGGACAATGACAATAAAGATTTATCTTATCATATTATATTAGGTTGGAGTTAGTAGTTGAAACCAGTGGTGGGCATCAGCAGGTTCACCTCAGTTCACCAGAACTGGTAGCAGAAATTCTGGCTGGCCCCCACCCATCCAAGTTTTGAAATAAAGTAGTTCTAATTCGGGTGCAACGCAGGGCTTTCCCCCTGGCCATGCCCACCATACCACGCCCACAGTGTGGTAGTAATTTTTTTTGGAGCCCACCACTGTTGGAATGCTAGAAGGGAATAAAATTATGGGAGGAAGCAAGAGAAAAGATGGACATGGAAGAAGTTTGGAGAGCAGCAAGACAACACCTACAAAACCTTGGTTTCCAGGAGCAGTTTACTTTTTGTACAAGTAGAAGGCCTAATACAGGCCTGTAAGACAAGCACTGTCCTGGGTCAGTGAAATGTAGGTGTGTGTAAGTGTATGTGTCTGGGCTGGAACTCCCAGAATAATGCCTGGAGAATTCTTGGAGAATTCTATGAGCTGGCATCCAAAACAAAAGAACAAACAAACAGTACACTCCTATTGTCAACATTATAGTTATTCAGTTGTTCTGTAATTATTTTCTTCTTAATGTTCAGCTGTAATCTTGCTTTTGTACTTTCTACCTCAGTAAACATTTCAATTCATGGCTATTGTCTGCTAGACATATAGCATCATCTGCATATCTTAAATTATCAATTCTCATTCATCCTTCATCTGAATTTGATTCAACTTTTCATTTAATGTGGTTTGAACAGATTGAAAAATTACATAAGGGTCTGACACCCTTATCCATGGAAACCATTCTGTTCTCCCATATTGTCTTAACAATAGTGTTTTGTTCACAATATTAGTTAGAATATTAGTTACAAATAAGAACAATATTGTAAAATGTTGTGCCATGCCCATTACTTTTATATTGGTCCACCACTTTCCATGATCCACACAATCAAAAGATTTACTGTAATCTATAAAGTAACAGACTAATTTTATTTTGAATTCCTTTACAGGCGCACCCCCCAAAGAAAGACTCAGACACCGGTATATGGATAAAGGCATCGGGCCACTTTTATTGAATAATGCCCTAGTCCGAATTATAACTTTCAGTTGGTGTAATCATCCAATTGTAATTCTTTAAGGCAAACAGGCCGCAGTAACACTGGTAAGGTTCCTCCCAAAATGCCAATTGGCTACATGTAACTATTTGTATCAATTTGTTTGTTGACACAAACAAATTGTTGACCAGAGTCAATAAACTATCTACTGACCCCACCCTATGATGTGTATCCGTTAAATATCAAGGTGATGCAGGCTGTGAAGCTCCTGACATCACCCCTTGCCTGGTTCGCCCTTGACCGGCCAAACCTATTTCCCCTGTACCTGTCTACATGTTGGCCAGTCAATTGCGAACCTGCCGGATACCTATGGGTCATAAATCTTTACCTTACCAGTGCTACCCACCAAAAGTGACCAAAGTCAACTTACCCCTTTTCTCAAACACTAGCAACAGTGTGGGACGGGCAAAAAAGCGAGAACCAAAGAGCCAATTGTAGGTTCAAGCCAAAAATTCCCACCCGGCCCCGAAGCGACCAAAAATTCGCACTGTTCACTAGCAAGGGGGTGGAGGGAAAACCTTCTCCGCTCCGTCGTATTCTAAAATGGCAGCTCGGCTGCCTTGTGGCCACCCCTTTTATAGAGGAGTGGCCACGCCCCCTAACTACCCAGATGTCTAAGTCCGGGTGGGGGGGCCCGCAAAGAGCGCGGCGGCCATTTTGGCGCTGTGCTTTCATTGCAGGCGCACCTCCCAAAGAAATACTCAGACACCGGTATATGGATAAAGGCATTGGGCCACTTTTATTGAATAATGCCCTAGTCCGAATTATAACTTTCAGTTGGTGTAATCATCCAATTGTAATTCTTTAAGGCAAACAGGCCGCAGTAACACTGGTAAGGTTCCTCCCAAAATGCCAATGGCAATTGGCTACATGTAGCTATTTGTATCAATTTGTTTGTTGACACAAACAAATTGTTGACCAGAGTCAATAAACTATCTACTGACCCCACCCTATGACATGTATCTGTTAAATATCAAGGTGATGCAGGCTGTGAAGCTCCCGGCATCACCCCTTGCCTGGTTCGCCCTTGACCGGCCAAACTTATTTCCCCTGTACCTGTCTACGTGTTGGCCAGTCAATTGCGAACCTGCCGGATACCCATGGGTCATAAATCTTTACCTTACCAGTGCTACCCGCCACACGGGGAGGCGTCCATGATGACTCACTGCCCCCCCCCAGACCGTCAGCTCGGTCACAAAGCCTGCTTGCATATCCTCAAGAAAGAGGTTCATACCTCTGGCCGACAAGTGGACCCCATCTCCTGCATAGAGATCGTAATCCTGCAAGCCTATCCTAAGATGCCGAATGGCTGTCCTCAAGCCCTTGTCTGCAAGGAACCGGGCAACAGCCCTGTTCACCGACCGGCGAGCGCGGTCAAGGGCACGGAGGTCAATGCCTCCTCTGTAAGTCTGTCGCGGCACAATGTCCGACCATAGCAGCCGCGTGGACGGCCATACATAATGTAGATAGGCTAGGTCACTGCAAATCGTGAATTTTAAAGAGAGGCCAGTGACCTGTGTGAGATCATTGCCACCGAGGTGCAGGACAAGGACATCAGGCGGTCCAGCATCCCTGATGGAAAACAGGAATGGCAACAGTTCCCGCCATCTCATGCCACGCTTACCGTACCATCGCATACGTGCGGCTGCACGTTGCCCGAGATGGGGTCCCCACTCTGTCACCGCAGCATACTGCGCTGCCCAGTGCACATAACTGTGGCCCACCAGCCATACTGCCACCAGTGTGCGTGGACAGACAGGGTCTGTAAAAGAAGAAAAAGGGACAATGACATAACTGGTACTCATGCATGGAGGGAGCATACATATAATGCAAAGCGCATGGATCCCCATCAGCCCATCCGGTGCATATCAGCCTCAGAGTACCCAAACGCAGCCGCAGTGGACGCAGCGCCTATCCTAAATGAATGGGTGCCATAACAAGCCCCGGGGAGGCCAACACTGTGAAGTGCCGTACCGGTCACCTTCCAAAACTGGAATTTAGTAAGGGGAGACCCATCCTGGTGGCAGAAAAACGGGCCAGGGTGCGTACCATGCACTGCCAAAAACTCATGTAGGGCACCAACTGAACAGATGTCTTCAATGGAACATCGTAGCAGTCTGACTCCACTGCCTACGCCGTGCTGATCAACCTTTGAGGACCGTATCCTCAACTGAGCCCATTCGTGTGTAACATAGACATCATTGAGTTCCAGTGCCCTACGAGACGCGTCCGCCTTAGACAATGGTACCAACTCACTGATGTGGAGCGCTCCAAAGAAGGCTACGGTGGTAGCTGCATGAAAAAGAGCCACCTCGTACCTATCATAACATAAGTTATGCCAGTCTCGTGCAAGGTAGGTAAGAACATCTGGTGAAATCGGGTGACGTGTGTCTGGGCGGCGGCCAACTTCACGTGTCCACCCTTCCAAAACATGACGTATGCGGAAGTCATTCACGCAGTCAGCGAAGCCCCGTGCCTTGGCCATAAATGGCAGTGCCGAAAGCCTAGAGGCTATAGTACGGGGAGCCAACCCCTGACCATGAAGATAAACCATGTATTGTAAAATCTGGTCTACTGGTATTGGCCGCGCTTCAGGTAACTGTAGTCGCCCACAAAAGGCTCTAAATTGTATGAAAGCATGTTGGTACGCCTTATGCGTGCGAGGTGCCAAGGAAATGCTGATTGCCCGGTTCACCTCTCCTTGCCAAATGTCCAAATCTCGGCCGGGAGTGGAGAGGGAAATTCCTCTGCGTCCGGAGCCAAGGCATGGAACCGGGAGATCTGCAGGCGGAATAAAGCATCGGCAATATCATTATTAATGCCTGGCACATGTCTGGCCCTGAACAGCACATTGAGGCGTTGGGTTCTCAAAACAAATTGACGAGCCAATGCCATGACCCTAGGGGATTTGGACGTCTGGGCGTTAACAATGTGTACCACTGCCGCATTGTCACACCAAAAATGGACCACTGAATTGGCCCATTTATCGCCCCATAGCATTAGTGCCCCCAAAATGGGAAAATTCCAGGAAAGTAAGATCGCATAGGCAATCCGTGCCCTGCCATGTGTGAGGCCATCGGCCATATGCCCATTGCCCCTCAAAATAAATCCCATAACCCAGAGAGCCGGAGGCATCCGACTGTACTTGAAATGTAGGGCAGACCAAAAGGTCTGATCTCCAAAAAGAGACCCCATTGAAATCCTGGAGGAATGTGAGCCAAACCGAAAGGTCTGCCCGTATACCCCTGGTCAGCCAGACCCTGTGGTGGCATTTTAATAGGCCAGCCATGGCGTCACACAGACGCCTGGCAAAAGCTCTGCCCGGGGTCACCACCCTGCAGGCAAAATTGAGGTGGCTGTGAAGGACCTGTAGCTCACAAAGAGACACTTTACGCTTGGCAATCAATGCCAGAATCGCCGCGGAGATCCGAGTCACCTTATCCATGGGTAACCTGGATGCCTGTGTGACAGTGTCAATTTCGATACCTAAAAAGGTGAGCGTGGTGGCTGGACCCTCGGTCTTTTCAGGCGCTAAGGGGACACCCAGTTCCCGCATAAGTGCCTGAAATGTTTTAAGGAGACGCGTACACGTGTCTGAGCCCCGTTCACCCCCGAACAAAAAGTCATCGAGGTAGTGGGCTACAGACCGGGACCCTGACCTGCGAACAAAGGCCCATTGAAGGAAAGTGCTAAAGCGTTCGAATGCCGAACATGAAATAGAACAGCCAAAAGGCATGGCCTTATCTACGTTGAACCTTCCTCAGAAACGAAAACCCAACAGCTCAAAGTCAGCGGGGTGCACTGGCAGTAATCGGAATGCCGATTTGATATTGCACTCACCCAGGAGCGCCCTGGGACCACAGGAGCGTACATCTGTAGGGCCTGATCAAATGACGTATACCTGACCGAGCAAAGGTCATCAGGAATCGCATCACCGGCGGATGAACCCGCAGGGTAAGATAGATGGTGAATTAAACGAAATTCACCTGGGGTCTTTTTCGGGACTAGCCCCAGAGGAGAGACCTTCAAGTTAGGAAATGGTGGTTCAGTAAAGGGCCCAGCAACTCTCATAGCATTCACTTCCTTAGCTATGCTTTGTTCAGCGACCTCCTCATTACCCTTCAGAGAAAGTAAGTTCGGGGCATCCTGTGGTCCCTGAACACCCCTAAATGGTATACGAAAACCAAACTGGAAACCTTCTAACAGGTACCTCGCATCATCCCGTCTAGCATAAGTGGAAAGCCATCGATCCAGCATAGGGATATTAATTGGGGATGGAGCCTTTTGCATGGCCAGCACCGTCAGAGGGAGCTCTGACCGCCCCCTGCCCACCCCTACCTCTGCCTCGTGACCCACCAGCCCGTGGGCACGCGGAGGTGGCGTGAAGGCCAGAGCAAGAGGGACACTCATGTCGGAAATGACACTGATGCTTGTTGCACACGCCGCTAGCTGAGAAGCTCCAACACAGCAGGCGGGCTGGAACCCCCTGTCCCGCCGGCTGGCGGGGAACCTGCGTCGCAGCAGCCCGCTGCACGGCATGGCCACAATAAGAACATAAGAACATGAGAACATAAGAACAGCCTTGCTGGAACAGGCCACAGCCCATCCAGTCCAGCATTCTGTCTCACACAGTGGCTCACCATTTCCTTCAGGGTATTCCCAAGGAGATGCCCTCACCTGCTTAGGATCCCCTGGAAATGGCATTGAGAGATATCCTGCCTATCTCTCCAACCCGGAGGTTGTCCTTAGGTAGCCATAATTATAGCCATTGATAGCCTTGTCCTCCATGAACTTGTCTAATCCTTTCTTAAAGCTGTCAAGACTGACAGCTGTCACCACTTCTTCTGGCAGGGAGTTCCATAGACCAGTAATCCTCTGGGTGAAAAAGTACTTTCTCTTATTTGTTTGAGAACTAGTACCCAAAAGTTTCATGGAGTGTCCCCTAGTTCTAGTGTTGTGCGATAGGGAAAACAGTTTTTCCTTATCTACTTTGTCCACACCGTGCATGATTTTATAAACAATGGTACCTACCATCAGGCACCGGCCGAGTGGGAGTCATATACAAGAGCCACAATTGCTGGCAGGGCTCATCCCACCTCATCTCAGGATGTAGGGCCACTCTCATCCTGAATTCTTCGTCGTAAGCCAACCACGATGGGCCAGGAAAATCAACCATCGCCCTATAAATATTGTCGAGGTATTGCACCATCGGAATGGCCAAATAAGGCTGGGCCCTCAGGTATACTGCCATATATATGAGGTATGCCAGCAACCAGTTGGCCCAGGTGCGCGGTGGCTTACGACGACGGGACAACTCCTTGTCCCTGTCATCCTGTCCCTCCCTCTCTTCCTTGGTGGGCTCACGATTCAAGAGGGAGAAAATATCGACATACTCCCCTCGCCGAATCTTTTCCCTCATGGCCTGTGATAGATGATACCCCAGGGGCAGGAATAACCAGCCATCGGCAGAGCCGTCGTCGGCACGTTCTGGATGGAGGGTATGTGCAGTGGGCCCTGAATAGCCCCTGCAACACCTGGCATACCCACAAGGGCGGACACCCCTGCCCTAACCGGGGGGCCATTTGGCAACCATGAGTTAACAGGGCAGTGAGGATACAACTGCCCACCCACAGTAATCTGCCTTGGCCATGGCCACTGCACCCCCCCCAGTGTGACTGGACAGTGTCACTGGTGCACTCAATTGAACCGGATTCTCACTAGTCGCACCCCCCGTGAGCCGCCCCCACTGGGGGTTCCGGCCCACAGCGGGCGTCGGAGCTCACGACAGGCCTCAAGCTCTGGGGCCACACCTGACCAGTCCCCACTGGCAAATCCGATCGTGTGGGGAGCTGCGAGGCGCCAGCTTGGGCTGGCCTGATGGCCTCGAGCAGCTCGACCCTGTTGATGGCCCACTGGAGAGGCACGGCCGACGTGTTGGCCGGGATCAACGAAAGGGCTGTAATTGAAGCGGTGGCTAAGCCCCCATCGGAAGGTGGTGGGGCAATACCCATTGATGCCTCTAGCACTGAAATGCGTGTGAGGAGCGCATCGACGGTGTCCGAGCCCCTGTGTAAGGTGGGCAGGACGGCCCGAACGGCCCACTGGGCAGTTGCTGAAGGGGAAACCCGAACGGGGATCCCGGGCCCGAATAGGGCCATGCCCAAAATTCCGGCCCGTGGGGGGCTGGAGGAATGGTGGGGTGGAAACCCACACAAGGCCCACCCTGTCCCGGGCCATGAAAAGGCCCGCCAGGGGCAGGGGTCCCCGAGGGGCCAGCCTGTGCCAGCCCCGCCTGGAAGCTTGTGCCGGGCTGACAGGCGGAAGCCTGGTCAGTGACATTGGCGGCAGTGGGCAAAGCCATCCCACAGCCCTGCTGCGGGGGTGCCGCCCGAGCCCTCCGACCCGATGGCTGCCCCCTGGAGGAAGAGGGGGTAGGCAAAGCCCTCCCCCGCAGGTGTGGCTTGGGAGCCGGAGCCTTGCGCTTGGGAGCCATGTCACCCAAGCCAAATATAAGCTGCCCCCAAATCGATCCCTGGCCAGGGATCCGAAGCACGATCCTGTGCCCTGAGTACCGCAGTAGCAAAGAGCAAAGGAACTCCGATTGGAAAGCTAAAGGTAAGCGAAGCGAAGAGAAAAACGCGGCGGAGCAAACTTCTCCGCTCCGTCGCATTCTAAAATGGCAGCTCGGCTGCCTCATGGCCACTCCTTTTATAGAGGAGTGGCCACGCCCCCTAACTACCCAGATGTCTAAGTCCGGGTGGGGGCCCCCGCAAAGAGCCCGGCGGCCATTTTGGCACCGCGCTTTCATTGGTTTTCTCCAGTGCCCAGTATATAAGTACAATATGATCTCTACTGCCTCTTCCTTTTCTGAATTCATCTTGAACATCTAGCATTTTTTATTCTTTATATGATAAAAGTATTTGTTGTAAAATCTTGTGTATCACTATGCTTGCATGATGTTTATTGCAATAGTCTTATAGAAGCTACAATCTTTGGTCATCCTCTTTCTTGAAATGTACAATAGACCCACCATATCTGTGGGAAATGTTGCAAGGCCTATCTCAAATACCTGAAATAATTGATAGTGGCAAACATATACAGTATAGCCTCTGGTTCTCTCTAGTGGCCAATTCTGATAAAGCATATTGGAAATACATATTACATATTTCTGGGATTTTTCATTTAATATTTTCAGGCTGCGGATAACTGAAACCATGGATATGGCAGGCCTACTGTATATTGAAAATTTCAAGTCTTTCTGTTATTGCTTTGTTTTTTTTAAATATTTATTGCAATAGGTTATTAGGATTTTGACAGATTTTATTTCTGTAGCTTGAAATATTTCTAGTAGGATCCTATCTATACCTACTTCTTAAAACAGCTGATTCATGAAATGACTCTTCTTGAAAGGTATCTGTAATTCTTGCATTTTAATATAGATTTTCAGTATATTATTTAAATCTCTTTGTTATATCTTGATCATATAAGACATTCTGTAATTGATATTTCAGCACCCCTAGTATTGATTTAATTTTTCCTTTCTTTTGTGGATCTGATGTCATTATCAGTCCCTGGAAAATAGATGGGGAAGAAGTAGAAGCAGTGACAGACTTTACTTTTTTAGGATCTAAGATCACTGTAGAAGGTGATTACAGCCATGAAATAAAAAGGTGACTGGTTCTTGGGAGGAAAGCTATGAGAAACCTGAGGAACATAGTTAAAAGTCCTGAATATGAGAGTGCTTTAAAATTGAAGCTTACACAATAGTTTACTATAGCAATTTGCAAAACAATCAGGGTATTATAATGGTTTGACATCTCAGAATCTGGGCATTATAATATTTTGATGTTGCAAGAGTTTGTAGATAAAGTAGATATAGAACATTAGTCATCTAAACTTTGCAGAGTTTCACTCAAAATAATGATGTCATACTAGTGGCAACTGGCAAGATGTTATGTTCCAAACCCTTAAAGCACGGTTTCCCAACCTTTTCAAGCCAGGCCCAGGTCATGCTCTCTCAGTCAGCTTCGAGGGCTGGATGGCCATTTTGCCCTGCCTGCACGATAAGGGTGGCCATTTTGTCCCAACAGCTTCAAAGGGGTAGCAATTCTGTTTCTCAAATGCCCTTGGAGGGGTTGGGGCACAAGAAATGGTGCAATGGGCTGGCCCCAGCCCATGAGCTTTAGGTTGGGAACCCCTGCTTTAGAACAACAAAACCTGTGAGAACAATGAAAATTCCTAATAGAAAAATATTTTTGATGCATTTGACCCCTAGAACTCTAGACCATGCAGAAATAATTGTTGATAGGAAATAAAGAGCTAATAAGGGTAATAAAATGTCCAGAAAAGATAGCCAGAAAAGGGAGCAAAGGAATACCAGAAGAGCATCATCACACAAGGGGAGAAAACCGCTGAGGTGTGTGTGTGTGTGTGTGTGTGTGTGTGTGTGTGTGTGTGTGCACGCGCAAACACAATTTTTCTTGTAGGCTAATGTGATATTATAATTGTTTATAATGTAATTTTGTCTTTTAAATCACATAGTCTGTTAAGATTTTATATATGTGACTTAATTGATAGTTAATTTTTATAGCTTGGAGAATATGTTTTTGTGATACATTTTTATCCTTGAAAATTTTGTATCACTTTAACTATAGTAGTATCTCTTTGCAGGCGCACCCCCCAAAGAAAGACTCAGACACCGGTATATGGATAAAGGCATTGGGCCACTTTTATTGAATAATGCCCTAGTCCAAATTATAACTTTCAATTGGTACTCATCCAATTATAATTCTTAAGGCAAGCAGGCCGCAGTAACACTGGTAAGGTTCCTCCCAAAATTGCCAACGGCAATTGGCTACAATGTATCCATTTTGTATCAATTTGTTTGTTGACACAAACAAATTGTTGACGGTAGTCAATAAACTATCTACTGACCCCACCCTCTGACGTGTATCCATCAAATCATGGGTGATGCATGCTGAAAAGCTCCTGCCATCACCCCTTGCCTGGTTCGTCGTTGACCGGTCAACGTTATTACACCTGTACCTATCTAAGTGTTGGGCAGTCAATTGCGAACCTGCCGGATACCTATGGGTCATAAATCTTTACCTTACCAGTGCTACCCACCACATGGGGAGGCTTCAATGAAGACTCACCGCCCCCCCCCGACCGTCAGCTCGGTCAACAGGCCTGCTTGCAAATCTTCCAAAAAGAGGTTCATACCTCTATCCGACAGGTGGACCCCATCCCCTGCATACAGATCGTAATTTTGTAAACTAATGTTGGGGTGTCGGATGACCATCCCCAAACCCTTGTCAGTCACGAACCGGGCAACTGCCCTGTTCACCGAGCGACGAGCGCGGTCAAGGGCACGGAGGTCAATACCTCCCCTGTAAGCGTGTTGTGGTATGATGTCCGACCATAGCAGCCTGGTGAACGGCCACACATAGTGCAAATAAGCTAGGTCTCTGCAAATCGCGAATTTTAAAGAAAGGCCAGTGACCTGGCCTAGGTCATTGCCCCCGAGGTGCAGTACAAGGACATCAGGCAGGTCAGCATCCCTAATGGAGAAAAGGAATGGCAACAGTTCCCGCCATCTCATTCCACGCTTACCATACCAACGTATGCATGCGGCCGCACGCAGTCCAAGCTGGGGTCCCCACTCTGTTGCCGCAGCATACTGCGCTGCCCAGTGCACGTAACTGTGGCCCACCAGCCATACTGCCACCGGTGTGCGGGGACACACAGGGTCTGTAAGAGAAAAAAGAGAACAGTGACTTAAATGGTACTCATGTCTGAAGAGGACGAACATATAATGCAAAACGCATAGATCCCCATCTTCCCATACGGCGTATATCAGCCTCAGAGAACCCAAATGCAGCTGCAGTTGAAGCAGCGCTTATCCTAAATGAATGGGTGCTGTAACGAGCCCCTGGGAGGCCAACACTGGAAAATGCCATACCGGTCACCTTCCAAAATCGAAATTTAGTAAGGGGAGACCCATCCTGGTGGCAGAAAAACGGGCCAGGGTGCGTGCCACACACTGCCAAGAACTCCTGTAGGGCACCAACCGGACAGATGTCTGAAATGGAACATCGTAGCAGTCTAACTCCACTGCCTACGCCGTGCTGATCAACTTTTGAGGACCGTATCCTCAACTGAGCCCACTCATTAGAAACATAGACATCGTCGAGTTCCAGTGCCCTACGAGTCGCATCTGCCTTAGACAGTAGTACCAACTCACTGATGCAGAGCGCTCCAAAGAAGGCCACCGTGGTAGCCGCATGAAAAAGAGCTGCCTCATACCTGTCAAAACATAGGTTAGGCCAGCCTCGTGCAAGGTGTGTGAGCACCCCTGGGGAAATTGGGTGCCGAGTGTCCGGGCGGCGGCCACGTTCCCGTGTCCACCCCTCCAAAACATGCCGTATGCGAAAATCGTTCATGCTGTCAGCAAAACCCCCCACCTTGGCAATAAATGCCAATGCTGACAGCCTTGATGCTATAGTGCGGGGAGCGAGGCCCTGACTGTGTAAATAAACCATGAATTGTAAAACCTGTTCCACTGGAATGGGCCACATTTCTGGCAACTGAAGTTGCACACGAAAGCTATTAAATTGAACGAAAGCATGATGATACACCTTACGCGTGCGGGGCACCAAGGACATGCCAATCGCCCGGTTCACCTCTCCTCGCCAAATGTCCAAATCTCGGCCGAGAGTGGCGAGGGGAATTCCTCTGCGTCCGGAGCCAAGGCGCGGAACCGGGGGATCTGCAGGCAGGATAAAGCATCAGCAATATCATTATTAATGCCTGGTACGTGTCTGGCCCTGAAAAGCACGTTGAGGCGTAGGCTGCGTAACACGAATTGGCGAACTAAAGCCATCACCCTGGGTGATTTAGAGGTCTGAGCATTGACAATGTGCACTACTGCAGCATTGTCACACCAAAAGTGGACCACAGAGTCGGCCCACTCCTTGCCCCACAGCATCAAAGCTCCCAGGATTGGAAAAAACTCAAGGAATGTAAGATCGCGGAGGCGACCCATGCCCCGCCATTCTGGAGGCCATTGGCCATAAGCCCACCTCCCCTGGAAGTAAATCCCATATCCCAGGGATCCGGAGGCATCCGACTGGACTTGAAACCTAGGTGAAACTAAAAGGTCAGACCTCCAAAAGGATACCCCGTTGAAGTCCCACAGGAATGAGAGCCAAACCAAAAGGTCAGCCCGCATGCCCCGGGTTAGTCGGACCCTATAATGGTGCCTTGTCAGGCCAGACATGGCATCGCATAGGTGCCGAGCAAATGCCCTGCCAGGCGTAACCACCCTGCAGGCAAAGTTAAGATGGCCATGCAGTACCTGAAGCTCCCGAAGTGACACCTTACGTTTGGCCAGCAAGGCCAAGATCATCGCAGAGATCCGGGTGACCTTGTCAATGGGTAACCGAGATGCCTGTGCGACTGTATCAATTTCAATACCCAGAAATGTGAGGGTAGTGGACGGGCCCTCGGTCTTTTCGGGCGCTAAAGGGACACCCAGTTCCTGCATTAGCGTCTGAAATGTGGTGAGGAGACGCGTGCACGTGTCCAAGCCCCGTTCACCCCCGAACAAAAAATCATCGAGGTAATGGGCTACAGACCGAGACCCGGACCTGCGAACAAAGGCCCACTGAAGGAAGGTGCTAAAACGTTCAAATGCTGAACAGGATATGGAGCAGCCAAAAGGCATGGCCTTATCTACATAGAACTTCCCTTGGAATCTAAAACCCAATAGCTCAAAGTCCTCAGGGTGCACTGGCAACAGTTGGAATGCTGATTTGATGTTGCATTTCGCCAAGAGGGCACCAGGACCACAAGAGCGCACCATTCGCAGGGCTTGGTCAAAGGACGTATACCTGACTGAACAAAGGTCATCAGGGATAGCATCATTGACAGAATAACCCGCCGGGTACGATAAATGGTGGATTAAACGAAATTCCCCCGGGGCCTTTTTGGGTACCAACCCCAGAGGGGAGACCTTCAGGTTGGGAAAGGGTGGCACAGAAAAGGGGCCCACCACCCTCTTGGCCCCAACCTCCTTAGCGATACTCAGGGCAGCCACCTCTTCTCTACCCTTCAGGGACAGTAAATTGGGTGCATCTTGGGGTCCCCGCACTCCTTTGAATGGGATTCGGAAGCCCTACTGGAAACCCTCAAGGAGGTACTTCGCATCCTCTTTCCGTGGATAAGTTGAGAGCCATCGCTCCAACATATACACATTAACTGGGGAGGGGGCCTTTTGCCTGGCTAGCTCCCTCAGCAGCACTCTGCCTGCTCCCTGTCCACCTCTATCTCTGCCCCATGACCTGCCGGCCCGCGGACACGCCGCGGCGGCGTGGGGGCCAGCGCAAGAGGGACACTCATGTTTGTATCGGCACTGCCACTTATTGCACACACCGCTAGCCGAGAAGCTCCAACACAGCAAGCGGGCTGGAACCCCCTGCCCCGCCAGCTGGCGGGAAGCCTGCGTTGGAGCAGTTCGCTGAACGGCATGGCCACAATGGTACCTATCCCCAGGCGCCGGACGCGTGGGGGTCATGTACAATAGCCACAATTTCTGACAGGGCTCATCCCATCTCATCTCCGGGTGCAAGGGCACCCTCATTCTGAATTCCTCATCGTAAGCCAACCACGATGGGCCAGGAAAATCCACCATTGCCCTATAAATATTGTCCAAATATTGGACAATAGGAATGGCCAGGTCTGGCCGGGCCCTGAGGTACACCGCCATATAAATAAGATATGCGGGCAACCAGTTGGCCCAGGTGCGTGGTGGCTTACGACGGCGGGACAGCTCTTTGTCTTTGTCATCCTGTCCCTCTCTCTCCTCCTTAGTGGGCTCACGGTTCAATAGGGAGAATATATCCACGTACTCCCCCCGCCAAATCTTTTCCCTCGTGACCTGGGACAAATGATCACTAAGGGGCAACGAATAACCAGCCGTCGGCAAAGCCGTCACCGGCACATTAGGTACCCGGGGCATACGCAGCGGAACCTGGACAGTCCCTGCGATGCCCGGCACTGGCCCGGGGGTGGAAATCCCCACCCCCAACGCTGCACCAGTATGGAACCAAGGGGCACTGGGATAGGGTGGCAACTGATGCCCACTTGCCTCGACATGACGAGGCCATGGCCACTGAACCCCACCATTGGAAGCGGGCTGTGATGTGGGTGCATTAACTTGAACCTGATACTCACTAGGTGCACCCCCGTGAGCCGCCCCCACTGGGGGTTCCAGCCCATGGCGGGCGTCGGAGCTCGCGACCGGAATCGAGCTCTGGGGCCGCACCTGACCACTCTCCTGCTGTAGCTCTGGCCGAACAGGGAGCTGCAAGACACCGGCCGGGGTAGGCCGGAGCGTCTCCAGCAGCTCAACCCGGCTGGCCGCTTGCTGAAGTGTGGCGGCCATTGAGGTAGCCGGTGGACCCAAAGGGCCCCCCGCAGCAAATGAAGGGCCACCAGGCATGGGGTTGTGTGCCATCCCTAAGGATGCCTCAAGCACAGCTAAACGCGTTAGCAATGCATCAACTGCCACAGATCCCCCAGTATAAAGTGGCCCGGGTGGGCTGGACGGCCCACCAGGCATTGGACCAGGAACCCCAGTATGGGAGCCTGGGCCCGAATAGGGCCATGCCCAAAACTCTGGCCCATGAGGGGCCGGAGGTGGGATGTGCTGTGCACCAGCACTGGGCCCACCCCCGCTGCCCGGGCTCATGGCCGGCAGCTGCGGGCCGAGGGCCGAAGCCCCAGAAGGGCCGGACGAAGGCTGACCAGGCAAGGGCCAAGCAGCCTGCATCGCCCCACCGGTATCGGTGGGGGTAGAGCCCTGCTGCGTGGGCGCAGCCCTGGTCCTCCGACCCGAGGGCTGCCCCCCACGTTGCGCAGGGCCAAAAGTCCTCCCCGTCGGCCGCGGCTTCATCGCCGAGGCCCTCCGTTTGGGAGGCATATCTCAAAGAAGGAGCAGGATCCCTTTCCAGGGATCGAAGAGCGCAAAAAGACACAGAGGAGCCAGCAAGCCAAAGGCTCCGTGCAAAAACCTTCCTTCCCAGCCGGGAAGGACCAGAGGGGGAAAGAACAACAGCGACGGAGAAAACTTCTCCTCTCCGTCGCTCTTTTAAATTGGCAGCTCGGCTGCCTCGTGGCCACCCCTTTTATAGAGGGGTGGCCACGCCCCCTAACTCACCCGGATGTCTGAGTCCGGGTGGGGCGGGGCACAAAGAGCGCGGTGGCCATTTTGGCGCTGCGCTTTCATTCTGAAGTACCTATTAATTTTTGCTAGAATATTTTTGATTTTTGTTAGAATAGTTACTTATGTTTACATTTACCTCATTAAACTTTCTTAGCTACATTCATATATTCTTGCATTAACTTTTTACAGTTAGGTTTTTGAACATTCATTATTCATACAACCACATATACACATTGATATCTTATGGGATAGATGCATGCAAGGAAGAAGAGGCTTTTTGGAATTCAATCTGTCTGTTTTGCAGGTGACAATTAAATTAAAGTCTATCCAGAAGAAGGGAGTATTGTACAAGGTGCAGAATATTTCTGGGTCATACCAGGATTAATCCTTTGAGATAAATGCCAGCTGTGACAAACACAGATTTCTGGTTTTTATCCCCCTGGAGGTCTCTAAAGTTCTGTAGGATGCTTAGGGAGAGGTTCAGGCATCAATTTGATTGATCTGACAAGTTTACTGGTGCATGCATGGCCATGAGCCATGCATAAGTCAACATACATGGCAGCCTTATTTTATTTATACAAACCAAGCAGAGGCAACATAGAAAATGATGATGGCAGAGAGCCTGCTGTTGTTATTGTTGTGCTAACTTTAGCCCAATGCAACCCCTCCTGGGTGATTATGTAATGTAGCGTTGAAATGAATGGGAACACACTTCACTACATTCATCTTTGTGGTGGTCCTTGCTAGAACATATCTAAGCTCCCCTGGTAATATCTGTGTGGGAGTTAGGTAGGGTATATTTTAAAGGAATATCTCTCACTAATAATATGTTTTAGTAATGATCGTAACTTTCCAGACAATTCAAAATAGTGAAATTTATAATGACATTACAGACTATGGCTACCCTACAGCTCTTTTGCAACTGTGACAAAACCGACCAGACCAATTTCTATCAAATGCTTCTTAAATTTTGGATGCAATCACACTTTTTAGAAGACTTGTCTAAAGGTCTGTAGGTAAAATAGATATATTCTGGGGGAGCTTGGTCCATTTCAAAGGATTTATCTTTCTTTCCTTGTGTGTGTGTGTGTGGGGGAGCAGGTTCAGAGTTGGACCCTCGGACTGTTATCATTCCCCCAACTTTAGCAGAAAAGCTATCAGTTTTATAGCATCAAGATGAAAAAGATGAGGTCAGCTTGGTATGAAAGAATTACAGATTAATTTAACATAGCAAAGAGTAATGCAGAGCAAGAAAGATGTGGAAGTAATTTGGAAAAGGAGAAGGTGCTGGAATGAGATAACACAAATATCATATCAGTGTTAGCCTGGGTACTTTGTGAAATTGAAGTATGACCAACCCCCTACTTTTCACCTATCTTTCCATGGTCTGTTGTAGGTTGGCCAAAGCAAGCACTTTTGACTCTATGGAAAATTGAACAGGAATGAAAGGGCAGTACTTACTAGTCATTGAGGGTGAAGTAATCCAAGAAGAATGGTTATAATTTATTTTGAACTGTGTCTATTTCTCTTTATTTGAATGCCAACTTTCATGTTGGGATAGATAGTCCAATAGCTTCCACAGATCTATTTACTGGATAATGGAAACCCAACTCTGAAAATTGAAGGCTTGCACGCTGAACACGACAACTTGTTTTACCCAGGGTAGACATGTTGTTAATTAGGTTTGTCCATTTGGGTAATGTCTGTATGAAACTACAAGCAAATTGATTAGGATACATGTCTAATAACACTCTCTGCTGTAAATGTGTGGCTCATGCCTGGAGGTAGAGATATACAAGTCTAGAAGGGGGGGTGTTGTGGGGGAGGGGAGCATGGAAACATATTTTTCCACACAGAGAAAAGGTATCCTGAACATCAAAATGAAATTAGACATTATTTCTTCTCCCCCCCCCCAGACCTATTCCTATCTCTCCAGATGTGAGGTGAAGAAATAGGAATAGGACTGTAATGGAAAAGAGTATAACTGTCTATCCACACATCTTGTGATGAAATGGGTCACAGGTTATTCAATATGGAGTCTCTTTGGTTTTTAAACTGTCTTAGAATGTAGCTTTGCTTCTTTGCAAAGGCCTCATAATTATTTCTGCTGTGCTTATCAAGCAGGTGTGCTTAGTAGAAGCTTCTCAGAGCTTCAGGCTTATGCTTTGTCTTTTCCTCCATGCCTAGTATGTTCGCTTTCATCAACATCCCGAGCCTGGGAACACCAGACATTTGTTATGGGAACCAGGGTGTGTTTATACAATCCCTGGGCCCTAATTGGCTGTATGCTAATTAGGAGAGCCAAGCTCATGTACTTTCTTTTAGGCACATGGGTTTTGGAATGCGATTCGAGTTCGGGGTTTCTGAGAGTTACACCTCAGAAGGGAGAGAGGGGTTCTAACACCGAGTCTTGACTCCAACCCAAGCTTAGTCATGATTACCTAGATTAGTCAAGTTTTCCTACCTGTACTTTTTGGTTAGTAATTTTTTTGCTGAATCAACGAATGAACTGTTATTTCTACAATATGCTTTGAGAACAATAAACATTTTTAATTCATCAACAATGTCTGTTCATTGGAAGAGGGGGTAGGACACGAGTTAAGCTACATGCTACCACACATACCACATATTACTCTCCACAATACTTGTTGGGCTCTGTTAATACAGGTAAGCCACAGGTTGCTGCAGGTTTTTGCAGGACAACATATAGGCCTCCTGTACTTGGAGTCTTGGGGAGTTCCACAGAGCTGGCTGGTCTTGGAAGCTCGGAAGGAACAGAGAGAGCCCAGGGCAAGGGTCAGGTCAAAGTCTATTTGTCACACACCTCTATGGACATAATGACAAATGTCTACAAATAAAGGCTTCCTATCCCCTCTCAATTCACTTGGCAGAGGGATATTTATTTGCTCTACTCTTACAACATAAAGCAATACTGTTCAACACAAAGAAACACCTATACAAAGCATATTCATTCCCACCTTATGTTACCAGTTGCAAACATGGACACTTACAACAAAACATAAGTGAAAGTTGGTCACCACAGAAATGCGATCTCAGAGGAAGGCTGCTGGAGTGACAAAATCAGGAATTAGATTATAAGGGAAAGAATTGGAATAGAACCAATCTTAATCTACATCAGGGGTTTGCAACCTATGGCCCATGGGCCTGATTTGGCTCACAGCACCAAATAATCCAGCCCCCAACCTCACTCCAGCCATCACCGCCACCACCGAATAAACCAGTGATGTATTTTACAGGCGCGTATGAGTCTGCAGCCGTTGTACATATTTCTAAAATAAAAATGGTAGCTTTCTATTCCAATATGGCTCTTCTTTTTCACTTCCTATTTATGCCTTAAGGTGTTGAGAGAAATACAAGATTCTTGCTCTGCCTCCACCAGTGTTATTTGGTGTTTTTGTAATATTTCTTCCTTTGGGTCTGCCTCATGCTCTTTGTCCTTCTACCATTACTTGTATGGTATGGAATTCCAAGAAATTACCTCCAAATGGGCAGACCACTTTATTTGTTGTCTCGTATGTAGCTCAGGGGTTCTCAACATTTTACAGCACCAGTCTGGCCCACTCAGCTAGCTGAGGGGGCAAGGTCTGGCCCGTGGCTGGAAAATGTAGAAAACCCCTGATCTATATACAGAGACAACAAATAAAGTGGTTTGCCCATTTGGAGCGAATGTCTTGGAATTCCATACCATACAAGTAATAGGAGAAGAACGAAGTAATAGGAGAAGGACAAAGAGCTGTAGGGCTAAAGATTCTCTGCTCCACCAGAATGTGATATACTTTTCCAAGAGATACATGGGTTTTCTTAAGCAGATCACTGTAGAGATCACCAAAACACTAGCTAGGCTACAGAGAAAGACCTTATGCAGAAACACATTCTACTTGTCTCCTTTCCAATTGGAGGGTAACAATCAGTGTCTTGGCTCTGAGTATAATTTGCCTGGAAGACCAACTTTGCGCAAGCCATCAAAATTAAAAGGGGCTTGTGGAGGACAGGGGTGCCTGGAGAAAGATGGTCCATAGGGTCGCAAAGGGTCGGAATCGACTGTGCGACTGAACAACAACAATGTGTTAAGATATGTCCCTCGACACCCGATGGAGTAAGAGAGGGAGCAAAGAGGAAGATGTGCTAAGATATGAAGCTTTTGTCTTCCATGAATACATAAAACGTAGACCACAGAGAAACCCATTTATTCCGGTAGCATCAGTGTTCCATAGAAGGAGGTGATTATATGAGAGGATAACTATTCTCTCTCTCTCTCTCTCTTTGAAGTATCCTTTTGGCAGTTTTCATAAAGAGTCCCCTAAGACTTTCTTCTTTTTCTATGGAAGGCATCTGTGGTTTGTTTGTGGATAAGACCTAATCAAACAGGCAGACCATTGTCTAACAAGATGTTTTCCTTTCTTTGGAGCTAGCAGCAAGCCTCAAATTCCCTTGTGAATGATACTGAGATATCGCAGGAATTACTGTGCATTCCATTATACAAAATATTAGAAACAAAGAGGCAAAAATAAATAAACACTGACCTGACTTATTAATGATAAGAAAATCCATGGAGTGCTACATTGTCAGCCCCAAAGCTTAGGGAAATATCAGATCAGCTCTTTAAAGGATAAGTAAATAATGAACTTGATGAAATGAGCTAGAGTCCATAGATATTTATCCCAAATAAAACTGGTTAGCTTTTAAGATGCTGCAAAACTCTTTGTTGTTTTTTGCATCAAGGGACTAACATGGCAGAGAGGGGATGTTGGAATCAGACTAATAAAAAAGAATATGCACTTAAGGATAGAATGTGAAGTTTGAAGAATGATTTTAGTATACTGTATTCATATGTTATATATTGAATAAGGTGGTGCTTGATTGATGGGTTTGATCAAGAAATTGGAGATGGGCATTGATATTTATATGGATTGGTTTGATGAATGTGGGGTTATATATTTTTGGTTTGAGTCATGGAAGGTTGTGATTAATTTTTATCTCCTCCTCTTGCCATATCCAAATCCAAATATAGGCAATCATAGCAATCAACCATAAAGATTGTCCTGGGAACAATATAATGCAGTGGCCTTCCATCTGCCTTCTGCATCACAGTGTGATGGCCATGCAACTGATCTAGTTTTGTGAGTCGCTTTCAGGTCCTGAGCCCTTTTGGCACACAAAGTCCTCATCAGCTCCAGGCCAGTATTGATGAAGCTGCTCCCCTCCATCAAGATGGATTCAAGTGAGATTTAATCCATTTGGGGACCATCACCCTTCCCTGTAGACTTTGGCACCCAAGGCTGTTAGTCCTCAGGGTTGTCAGGTTAGTTAACCACCGCCTGACACTCGGTGTTGAGTCGTTGGCAATATGGCATACTCTATTACCATAGCAGGACAACCTGGCCAGACTAGTTATAACATTATAACATTAACTTTTTAACATTTTATATATATAAAAGAAAAAGAAAAATATGTACAACACAATTAAACCTTAAATAATAAAATAATAAACCAGAATATATAAATACTTATGAAGCAACTCACATTCACCACAGGTTATATATATTTTCTTTTCTATCAATTTTATCAATTTTACTAAAGTGTTCTCTGTCGGATCCCTTGGGCAAGGTGAAAGTGAAGGGTACATGTCATGGTCCACCTAGTCAGGGGTTGACATGATATCCAAATGGCTAAAAAGCCGCATGCAAGTGGACTTGATTTCCAGGTCCATTTGCATGTGTGGAATGTTGCCATGGAGATGTCTACCATTGCGTGGACTCCTCACTGAATAATGGCTCCAAGGTAAGGCAAGTTTTTTTTAAATCAATGTGAGTTTGTGTATATATCTATGTTGTATTTTACATTTTGTGCAGTGAGATTAGAATTGATTTATAATTTGTTGAGTTCAGGTCTGGAGTGCGTCCATGTGGAGGTGGGGAACAGTGATAAAGTAGGAATAGTGTTAGTGTACCATACTTCCTGCAATGTAACATACTCCCTCCGAGTGCTAACAGATTTTGACTCCTTTGAAGTATTGAGATCCTCAAGGCTGATGGTCCTGGGGAACTTTAACATTGGTGAGAAGCAGACACAGTCTGAGGTGGCAGCAGACTTCATGGAGGCCATGACATCCATGGAACTTTCCCAATGTGTTATCACCCCACGCATGTCAGTGGGCACAAACTAGACCTTGTTTACTTGGTAGCTCAGAGAGATGATCTGAGGATGAGGGAGATCAAGACCACCTTTTTTCATGATCAGATCATTTCCTGCTCCAGTTTGGAATGCAGAGCCTGGACCTATTTTAATGGCTCACTCTCGCAGGGTGATGGATCCAGATGATTTTCAGAATGCCTTGTGAGGATCTTTGACTAAGCAGGATGGTGATACTGTCACTACCTTGGTGGATAAGTGGTACACTGAAGCCACCAGGTCTCTGGACAGTATTGCCCTTAAATGTCAAATCCAGCTTAGAATTCAACTATCTCCATGATTCTATCAAGAGCTTAGAGCTCGAATCAATTGAAGAGGAGGCTAGAGAACAAATGGAGGAGAAACAAATGTCAACTTTGTGATGGTCAGGAATTGTTCCAGGAAATATATTAATGCCATAAAATTTGCAAGAAAGCAGTATAACAACAAGTAAATAGATGCTGCAAGTAGCCATCAGAATGAACTATTTCAGATAGTATCTGAGTTAACTTGGATGAGGCTATCAAAGGGGCAGCAATGCATAGCTGATAACTGTAATAGGTGGATGTGCATTTTAGACCCAAGGTGGAGGTGATCTGTAGGGACCTTGACTCCATGTTTAGTTCAACAGAGTGTAAAGAGTTGTCCAGTGCACTGTCTGGTCTGTGTTTATGGGATCAGTTTCAGCCTGCAACATCTCAGGAATGCGCTGGATTCAATTAAGCTAATGTAAAGATAACAGTCATTTTTGCAATTTGTTGATAGAAAGAATTACTATTAGACTACTGTGATGCATTTCAATTTGCTACAAAAAAGCACTTTTAATTTCATCTCTCCAGCAAGGATGCCAGACATACCATCAACTCCATACAGAGCCAACAACCTTCAATGCAGGTTCCTGGCATAAATTCCTATTTTACTCTCTAACAACATGGATTGAAGAAATCATACTCTAGCACTTTAGAGATTCTCACTGCAGGACAGTTTGGAAGCCACTTCAAAAGAATTCAACTGTAAAGCTACAAACCTATCTTTAGTGAATTCATAACTACAAGTATCGGCCTACTCAGACAAACATTAGGTCCACTGTCCAAAGTGTTTTGGGGTGGTCTGGTCTTCGCCCCGGAGCCCACGCCACTGGCTCTAGGGAGTGGAAGCAGGTGGGAGCCGCCACCGCCGCTGCTGTTTCTGCCCTCCGGGCCTTGCCTGCCTGGAGAGCAAAAAAAGGGCTGCCAGCACCGTTGTCCTCCAGTGCTCCCTGCTTCACCCCGGAGCCCATGCCACTGGCTCCGGGGAGTGGAAGCAGGTGGGAGCCGCTGCCACTGATGCTGTCTCTGCCCTCTGGGCCTTGCCCGCCCAGAGAGCAGAAAAAGGGCCACCGCCGCTGCCATCCAGCACTTCCTGCTTTGCCCCAGAGCCCACGTCACCGGCTCTGGGGAGTGGAAGCAGGAGGGAGCCACCACTGCTGCTGTCTCCACCCTCCGGGCCTTGCCTGCCCGGAGAGCAGAAAAAAGGCCACTGCCGCCACCCTGCAGTGCTTCCTGCTTCACCCCGGAGCCCTCGCCACCAGCTCTAGGGAGTGGAAGCAGGTGGGAGCCACCGCCGCTGCTGGTGTCTTCACCCTCTGGGCCTTGCCTGCTCAGAGAGCAGAAAAAGGGCTGCCGCCACCGCTGTCCTCCGGTGCTCCCTGCTTCACCCCGGAGCCCACGCCTCTGGCTCCGGGGAGTGGAAGCAAGTGGCAGCCTCTGCCGCCGATGCTGTCTCTACCCTCTGGGCCTTGCCCGCCCAGAGAGCAAAAAGGGCTACCACCACTGCTATCCAGCACTCCCTGCTTTGCCCCAGAGCCCACACCACCAGCTCTGGGGAGTGGAAGCAGGAGGGAGCCACCACCGCTGCTGTCTCCACCTCCGGGCCTTGCCTGCCTGGAGAGCAGAAAAAGGGCCACTGCCACCGCCCTCCAGTGCTTCCTGCTTCACCTCAGAGCCCTCACCATTGGCTCTAGGGAGTGGAAGCAGGTGGGAGCCACTGCCGCTGCTGGTGTCTCCACCCTCCGGGCCTTGCCTGCTCGGAGAGCAGAAAAAGGGCTGCCACCACCGCTGTCCTCCAGTGCTCCCTGCTTCACCCCGGAGCCCACCCCACCGGCTCTGGGGAGTGGAAGCAGGTGGGAGCTGCTGTCGCTGATACTGTCTCTGCCCTCCAGGCCTTGCCCACCCAGAGAACAGAAAAAGGGCCACCACCGCTGTCCTCTAGTGCTCCCTGCTTCATCCCAGAGCCCTTGCCACCAGCTCTAGGGAGTGGAAGCAGGTGGGAGCCACCACTAGAGCTCACCATCAACATTTCACTGTTGGCCAGGACTTTGGGCCGGTCCACTATTTTCCATTCTGGGACTTTTTTGTGGGGCTGGTGTGAGCTATTGTGTACTGTCTATGTTGCATTTTGTATTAGTTGGGTGGCTATTGAATATTGTATTGTGTATCTTGATTTGGAACAATTGCAATGTATTTATTTTGTATTGCTGTGTTTGATATTTCTGTGTAATGTTTTATATTGTGAGAAGACTTTCTTTTTGTTGAAGAAAGCTTTCCTTTTCTATGTTGTAGGCCGCTTTGAGTGGCACTCATGCTAGAAAAGCGGGATATAAATAAAACCTATTATTATTATTACTCCCCCCACCCCCAGAATCCACATACATTGCATGCTGGAGTGGGTTCAATGTGTTGTTGTTGTTGTTGTTCTATTGGTTTTTGTGTGTGCTTATTCTGTAACTCCAAAGATATCCACCACTGCAGCTGCTGGCCTGCTCACAAGTAGCTGCCACCACAGCTGCTAATCTATCTGCTGCTGGGCCAACTGGCATCCTGGTTTGCCACCACTGCTGCTGTTTGGGTCAGTCACTACCTTTGGATCTCTGCTACCCCTGAGGAGGCCTCTGAGACTCCTAGCACTGCCATTCCACTGAAGCAGCAGCCTCCAATAATACTGTTGCTTTAAATATTTTCATTTCTTTCTCAGTTCTTCTTCTTCTGTGTCTAGGCCAGATATGAAACTGCCAAAATGAAGCCACCTTTTGGCGAGTCAATCCTGGAGTTCCTTTGGCCTGACCTAGTGTCAGAAAGATTAGCCGTCTACACAAAGTTACTGTTACCAGGGTACGCCCGATTGTGGTTCAAAAAATGGAAGGAAGGGTTTTCTGATTGACAGAGAGGGAGGGTGCCAAAGATGCTCAAAACAAGTTGGGTGGAACTTACTTGAAACACATGAATGATGAAAAGCAATTTTCCTTGACAATCCCTACAGGAGTAGAAGAGAGGAGAGAAAGGGGGAAGAGCCTGCTTGATTGGCGAGAAGGGAGTTAATCATCAGTTTAATTCACAATATCCAGGTCTTCAAAGGATCTGCTAATAACTGTCTTTTGCTTACCCTCCCACTCTACCCCTGAGGAGCCAGCAAAAGATACAGACTACTGATCACAGGAGTGAAATTGCAAAATAGAGGAGAAATCCCTGGTGGAAATTCTTTAATTCACCACCAGAGAGGACAATTTGTGTTAATAGGACAAAAATGGTAATTCTTAATACTAATTGCATGTTTTGTGGAAAGGAAGAGGATAAAGGTGAAGCAAGCAGCCAGAAGATGAAAGAAGCTGGGGGAACTGAATGGAATATTCCCTTTTATTGCAGGAAGAAGCTGACTATATCTTTCATTAAAATAAAAGGAGGGGAACTTAACTGACCATGAGTGTTCTAGGATGGCTGGCTAGAACACTGCTAGCCAAAGAACTGCATAATTATCCTCCAAACTGATTCTTGTGTGTCTAGAAAAATGAATGGATGACAACATTGTGTGGAAGGACCCCCTCTCCCCTCCATAAAAATCTATGAATGAGTCTGGTCACTTGAATGATTGGAAAACGTCACACTGCTTCATGGAGAAAAACTGATTCCTCTGACAGTGCTACAGCTGAATGCCAGTACCAGTTGTGGGTAGAATGGACAAGTGGGTTGGGGAGGGGACTGTTCTAAGTCTATGTATAGTTTGCTGATCTGCACATGGGCTAGCTTTAATGGCTGCCTGAGCAAATATGGAAATGGCCTCTAGGAGCTCCTATGAATACAGTTTCTTTAGCTATTTTGGCACCACTATGGGCAGTGGTAGTTTAGTGTTTAAGACACTGAGCTTGATGACCAGGAGGTTGACAGGTCAGCAGTTTGAGACCCGAGTGCTGCATGACAGAGAGAGTGGATGTCATCTGACCCAGTTCTCCCAACACTTGCAGTTCAAAAGTAAGAAACTGTAAGTAGATAAACAGGTATCATTTCAGTGGGAAAGGTAACAGCATTCTGTGCACTTTTGGCATCTAGTCATGCCTGCCACATGACCATGGAAATGTTTGTAGATACAGACAGTGCTTGCTGTTTGGCTGTAAACAGAAATGAGCACCGTCCCCTAGAGTTAGACACCACTGGTTTCGAGTAAGGGAGACCTTGAAATACAATAAACTTATTCTCATAATTTTCTTCTACTCTACTACCAGTGGAGATTTCTCTTCAGAAGCTATAAGTTCAAAAAGAGATGGGTTGCATTTTACTAACATGAATGCCAAACAATATTTTGATTTTTGAGGTTTACTTCCAAGTAAAGGTCAGCAGTTTGATTCCCGAGTCCTGCAGGACGGAATAAGCTCCTGTCTTTGTCCCAGCTCCTGCCAACCTAGCAGTTCGAAAGCAAGAAATTGCAAGTAGATAAATAGGGACCACTTTGGTGGGAAGGTAACAGCGTTCTGTGCGTTCCATTGTCTAGTCATGCCTGCCACATGACCACGGAAACGTCTGCAGAAGCAGACAATGCTGGCTGTTTGGCTTTGAAACAGAGATGAGCACTGAACCCTAGAGTTGGATACGACAGGCTTTCGAGCAAGGGAAACCTTTACCTTACTGTATATCCTGTATAATGGCTACCATAAAATTAAATTGGCTAAGTCTCTTCTTGTTTCTGGATTCAGAACATCAATGGGTGGTTCTAGAAATGAAAAGATTTGCCCTTTTCATTTTAAGTTTGGGTATTTACCTTCCTTATTTTTTCCTGCTCAAAAGAGGTGCTTCTGGTTTGAAAGGATTAGCCATTGACAATCACTGTTGTCACCGTTGCCCAGGGGATGCCCGATCGATGAAATAGCAGTCTTTGGGGAGGCTCCTTTTATGTGGAGATGAACAAACTATCACTCATATGATACAATGCACACAGTGCCCCTCAACATGCACTTACTGTAGGAGGACTTAATGTTGGTAAGAGGAAATGCTGGTGATGTGGCTTGATAAAAAATTGGGCAGATGTAATCTAGTTCCTGTTTGTTTTAAATATGTTGGTTTTAGCTTTATATGCTATTATATGCTTTGTGGTGCCTTTGACACGAATAAAGATTATCTTTTCCTCTTGACAGGGGATCAGTGTGGTGATCATCCTTAATTTTTTAATGGAATCACTGTGTTATAAAGAGGAAAGAGTGAGGATATTTGAATGTTATGCTTGTGTTTCCTAACAGGTTATAGTCATCTTCTGCAATGAGTCGTCACTGTTTCTGTTGCACCAAATATACCTCCAATAACATTCTTAATAATTGTAGTCATTGTAGCAAACTTTGCTGCCTTTCTGCTCTTATTGCAAGTTTGGGGGCTATATATATTCCATGCTACTGCAACACTAATGCTGTCCTCTCATCATACATTATTTAAGATCCTATCATGCCAAATTACATCCTATACTTTATCATACTATTTTTGTACAATGGCTAAGGAAAGGCTGCTGATCAATATTCTAACTCCAATTGTTGGCTCCAACCAAAGCAGATGGGTTGAATGAATGAGACTTCTCAAGTCAGTGCATTTGTAAGTCTCATCTATGTATTTGTTTGTTTGTTGGACTTATACCCTGCCCATCAGGAATAGACTTGGCACAATAGACTGCAGTGGCTCAAGTCGCTAAGACGCTGACTGGGAAGCGGAAGGTCAGCAGTTCGATTCCCGAGTACTGCAGGACGGAAATGAGCTCCCGTCTTCATCCCAGCTCCTGCCAACCTAGCAGTTCGAAAGCAAGAAATTGCAAGTAGATAAATAGGGACCACTTCGGTGGGAAGGTAACAGCGTTCCGTGCGCTCCGGTGTCTAGTCATGCCTGCCACATGACCACGGAAACGTCTGCAGAAGCAGACAGCGCTGGCTCTTCGGCTTAGAAACAGAGATGAGCACTGCACCCTAGAGTCGGATACGACTGGCTTTCGAGCAAGGGAAACCTTTACCTTTAATAGACTTATTTATCATTGTGCTTCAATACATAACCAATAGTTAATATCTTGTGTGTATTTTAAAAGGTTACTAAAAATGAGTCTCTTTCCGCAAAATGGTAGAATAAAAGGGAAACAAAAGAAGAAAAAGAATACTTTAAAGGTTGTTGGTTTTGCTGCAACAGATTAACATGACTCCCATTTGGAAAGAGTTATGGCCATTTTGCGAAATGGATATTCTATTTATACAAAATAATATTCCTTTCCACTTCTTCACTGAAAGTCTGAACCAATGCTCCCAAATAGCTGAAAGGTTCCTCAAGTCTCCTGAGCAGGTTTAAGAGAGGAAGGACAATCTTCCCTTCCCACTGCTCTGCCTAGCAAAATCTTCTATCCATAGATACAGCTGGATTTCACACTTTGGAAGAATTGGTCTACTCTGTTTGGAACTAATAATTAGATTCATCCCATTATTGTTAAACCAGAATCTCAAACAGCCTTCTTTACTAATTTCACCAGTAAGAATGGCATCCTTGTGTAGAACAGAAACAGCTATGGCTGTTGGCATCACAGATGTCCAACTCAGCTAGTGCCTCATGTAGAGGAATGTGGACTATTAAGCAGCACTGCATAATGCTTGCTGAAAAGCTGGTGGTTATTTCAATTCTGCCTTTTCCTGTTTTGCTTCATGGTGTTCCTATTTGAAGGAATCAAACCCTACTTCTCTTATCATCCTTCACCTTATTTATTCCCTTGCTGGACCTGTGGACAGCTGTATGCATCAAAGGATCCTAATTACATTTATGTACAATGCACACACATATACTGAAACACACACACACATACAAAGAGAAAAGTAGAATTAATTACTGCTAGCCACTTGAGTCTTAGCATGACAGAAAAGGATTTTCTCAGATTATTCACAACAGGTGACATTCAATTACTGTTTGCCATGGCAGAGGTGAATGGTTGACTACTTGATTTGATTTCAAAAGAGGGGTTAACTGGATTGTTTTTACTTATTCATTGCTCACAAAAAACCTAAATATGTTAAAAAAACAGCTTTGTGACTATTACAAAGGCAAGATGTAACTAGCTATTTAGGACACATTTAGGACTAAATTTAGAAGAGGTTGTAAACACTTGAGAGTCTTGGACTCATAATTGCTGGAAACAAATGAATATTTCTGTGTATCTCATGAAGATGGTTCCTGCATGGAGGTTTCTAATTGTGACAATTAACTGATAAGCTAGTCTTTCTGCTAATATTAAATAAAAATGATAGTGGCATAATTCTGGGTATCTGAGTCTGATTAATTACTGCACAGAAGAGTCTGTAAGTAGCCAGCCTTTGAGTTTATTTAGTATATTTTCCCACTCTTAAGATTTCCGAAGAAAATAGGTGTAACTGATAAGGATATCAGAATCATTACCAACCTTTATTGGAATCAGAAGGGGCTGTGGTGGCTAATGGTTAAGAAGCTCACTTTGTTAGCTGGAAGGATGGCAAGTTGGCAGTTTGAGACTTGGCTACTTTATTTACAGTAGATTTATATGCCGCCCCAATCAATAGACTCTTGGCAGTATACACAGTCCAGCGAACACCTCACTGGCCACTCAGCAACAATTTAAAAACAATATAAAAAACAGTTAAAAGCCCTTCCAAAATAATAATGCTGCCCTTTGCTGTGTCTTATTGAGCTCTTAAAACAGGTATAAAAACAGCATGAAATTAAAAATGATATAATCATTAAATCATTAATAACCAATTATAAGGGAGGAAAACCTCAGATGAGCCAAAAAGGGGAGCTTGTTGACAATCCCGGTCCCCAGACTTGCTTCGCTAACCATATTTTCAGTTATCTCCTAAATGGTAGCAACTGGGCCTGGAGGCATATTTCTACCTGGAGGAGGTTCCGTAGTGTGGGGACTACAACCGAGAAGGCCCTTTTTCTCATGCTTGAGAGGCGTGCCTCCCGAATGGATGGTATATAGAAGGTGCCCTATCAGTTTGCATGATGGATTGAGCGCCTGTCTCTGTCATAAGAACAGCCTTGCTGGAACAGGCCACAGCCCATCCAGTCCAGCATTCTGTCACATACAGTGGCTCAACATTTCCTTCAGGGTATTCCCAAGCAGATGCCTTCACCTGCTTAGGATTCCCTGGAAATGGCATTGAGAGAGATATCCTGCCTATCTCTCCAACCCGGAGGTAGTCCTTAGGTATCCATAATTAGAGCCATTGATACCCTTGTCCTCCATGAACTTGTCTAATCCTTTCTTGAAGCTGTCAAGACTGACAGCTGTCACCACTTCATCTGGCAGGGAGTTCCATAGACCAGTGTCCTAGCTCTTGGGGACATGAAAGGAGCCTGCTATGGGCATTCCCCGAGCAGAGTTTTTTCTTCAAAAATCCTTTCCACCCAAAATAATATCTGACACAAAATTATTATTATTATTATTATTGGAATCAGACAACTCAAGTCAGAGTTGAAGAGCAGCTGACAGAGCAGGTTCAAATTTGCAGAGGAGTACAACAAGGTTGGGTGTTGTCCCTGACACTCTTTAATATATATTTGGAAAGTAGTTTTCAGAAGCAAAATAAATGCAGGAGGAAGGTGATATCTTTATAGGTTCACTTAAAAAAATTAAACAAAGAGCCTGACTGAACATCATGCCACAAACCTTTGGATGTTCCTTTATAATTTTCCTACCATACCCACAAGAAATTGATTCATGCCTGAAGAAGTGATTTTGAATCACGAAAGCTCGCACAATGTTTGATACTTTTAAAGTGATCCAACACTAAATTATACAGAGTAGTGAAAACTGTGAGAGATTGGGAGGAGCTCCAGAGGGATCTTTTGACACTGGGGGAGTGGGCAAACCAGTGGCAAATGAGCTTCAACACTAGTAAGTGCAGAGTGATGCACATTGGGGCAAAAAAACCCAATTACATTTATAAACTGATGGGGTCTGAACACTCTGTGACAAACCAGGAAGGGGACCTTGGTGTCCTGGTGGACAGCTCAATGAAGGTGTCAACCCAGTGTGCCTAAGCAGTGAAAAAAGCAAACTCAATGCTAGGGATCATTAGGAATCATTAGGAAAGGTATAGAAAATAAGTCAGCAAGTGTCATTTTGCCTCTTTATAAATCTATGGTGAGGCCCCATCTGGAATACTACGTACAGTTCTGGTCACCATACCTCCAGAAGGATATTATGGAGCTAGAAAAAGTGCAGAGGAGGGCAACCAGAATGATTAGGGGACTGGAACACCTTCCTTACCATCTGAGGCTGCAACGGTTGGGCCTCTTCACTCCTGAACAATGGCATCTAATTGGTGACCTGATTGAAGTTTATAAAATAATGCATGGTGTGGACAAAGTAGATAAGGAAAAACTGTTCTCCCTTTCGCATAACACTAGAACTAGGGGGCACTCCATGAAACTTTTGGGTACTAGTTCTCAAACAAATAAGAGAAAGTACTTTTTCACCCAGAGGATCACTGGCCTATGGAACTCCCTGCCAGAAGAAATGGTGACAGCTGTCAGTCTTGATAGCTTTAAAAAAGGATTAGGCAAATTCATGGAGGACAAGGGTATCAATGGTATAGTTATGGATAATTAGGTGCCTGGAGGGCAATGGTCCATAGGGTCGCAAAGGGTCGGAATTGACTGTGCGACTGAACAACCTCCAGGTTGGAGAGATAAGCAGGATATCTCTCAATGCCATGTCCAGGGAATCCTAACCAGGTGAAGGCATCTGTTTGGGAATACCCTGAAGCAAATGGTGAGCCACTGTGTGAGACAGAATGCTGGACTGGATGGGCTGTGGCCTGTTCCAGCAAGGCTGTTCTTATGGAATAACAGGTGAGTTTGGCCTTGGAGTACAAAATGAAGCAGGGCAAAGGCTAATAGAGTTTTGCCAAGAGAATACACTGGTCAATACCTGTCAAGTATCCTGGATTGGTCGGGATTTCCTGTATTTCCACTCTAGTTTGTTTCCTTTCCTGCCACCATCCTGTATTTTCAACTGCGGGGTAAGTAGCTCCTGCAATGCATGCCACTGCCTCTGATGACCATACATGTGCAGTAACCCATTTCCTGGACAAAGGGGTTTCTGTGCATGCATGCAGAGGTTTCTGCACATGCATGCACTACCTCTGATGGCCACACATGCACAGTAACCCATTTCCTGCCCGGCACTTGGAAACTTACTGCGCATGCATGTATGGCTCCCAGATTTCCAAAACTGTGACTTGATGAGTATACACTGGTCATTGCAAACACCCTCTTCCAATAACCTAAGAGGTGACTCTAAACATGGACATCACCAGATGGCCAACATCAAAATCAAATTGATTTTGATCATACTCTGCAACCAAAGATGGAGAAACAATATACCAGGGTTCTCAACCTTTTCAAGCCGAGGACCGGGACATGCTCCCTTAGACAGCTTCGGGGGCTGGACAGCCATTTCCCCCTGCCTGCCACACATGGCGCTTCTGGGTGTGGTGGAGGCAGTGGGGCCTCCTCATGAAATGGTGTCATATGCTGCATCTGGCCCCCAGGCCATAGGTTGAGAACCCCTGGTCTATACAGTCATCAAAGACGAGAACTGGAATGGACTGTATATCAGATCATGAGCTACTGATTGCCAAATTCAGGCTTAGAATGAAGAAAGTTAGGGAAACAATTAGGCCACAAAGGTATGACCTAGATAACATCCATCATGAATATATGGTGGAGGTGAAGAATAGATTTAAGGGATTAGACTTGACAGACAGAGTGCCTGAAGAATTATGGACTGAGGTTCATAAAATCATACAGGAGGCAACAGTTAGAACCATCCCAAAGAAAAAGAAATGCAAGAAAGCAAAGTGATTGTCTGATGAGGATCTTCAAATAGTTGAAGAAAGAAGGAAATCAAAAAGCAAAGGTGAAAGAAAAAGGTTCGCTCAATTGTGAATGCAGAATTCCAAAGAATAGCAAGGAGAGATAAGGAGGCCTTCTTAAATGGACAGTGCAAAGTAATAGAGGAAAGCAACAGAAGGGGAAGGACTAGAGATATTTTCAAGAAAATTGGGGAAATTAAGGGTACATATCAACAAAAATGGTAGGGACCTAACAGATGCAGAAAAAAGTGGGAAAAGATGGCAATAATACACAGAAGAACTCTACAAAAAGGACCTTAATGTCCCTGACAACCACAATGGTGTGATCATTGACCTCAAACCAGACATCCAGGAGTGTAAAGTCAAGTGGGCCCTAGAAAATATTACTAACAACAAAGCTAGTGGAGATGATGGTATTCCAGTCGAGCTACTTAAAGCCCTAAGAAGAAGGTGTAATTAAAGTGTTTCACTCAATATGCCAGCAGATTTGGAGAATGCAATAGTGGCAACTATGTTCCAATTCCAAAGAAGGGCAATGCCAAAGAATGTTCAAATTATCGTACAAATGCACTCATCTTACATGCTAGCAACACCATAATCAAGATCTTACAGGCTAGGCTTCAACGGTATGTGGATTGAGAAATTCTAGAAGTACAGGCTCGGTTCCAAAGAGGCAAGGGGAAAATAAAGACCAAATTGGCAACATTCATGGGATCATGGAGAAAGCAAGGGAGTACGAGAAAAATGTCTACTTTTGTTTCATTTACTACACCAAAGCCTTTGGTTGTGTGAATTACAATAAACTGGTGCAAATCCTTAAAGAGATGGGGGCACCAGACCACCTCATCTGACTTCTGAGAAATTTGTATGTAGGTCAAGAAGCAATAGTTGGGACAGGATATGGAACAACTGATTGGTTTAGAAAAGGAGTACGACAATGCTATATATTGTCACCCTGTTTATTTAAGTTAAATGCAGAGTACATTATGTGTAATGCAGGGCTGGATGAAGCACAAGATGGAATTAAGATTGCTGGGAGAAACATCAACAACCTGAGATATGCAGATGGTACTACCCTAATGGCAGAAAGTGAAGAAGACCTAAAGAGCCTCTTGATGAGGGTGAAAGAGGAGAATGCAAAAGATGGTCTGAAACTAACATCAAACTCCCACCCTCCACCCCCAGATCATGGCATTAGGCCCCATCACTCCCTAACAAGTAGAAGGGGGAAAATGGATCAAATCAGTCAATACTAAAGGAAATCAGCCTTGACTGCTCCTTGGAAGGACAAATACTGAAGATGAAGCTCAAGTACTTTAGCCACCAAATGAGAAGAGAGGATTCACTGGAGAAGGCCCTGATGCTAGGAAAGATTGAAGGCAAGAGGAGATGGCTAGATGATATCATTGACACAGTGGGCGTAGATCTGGGTGGGCTACTGAGGATGGCCAATGACAGAGGAGCCTGGTTTGCAGTGGTCCATGGGGGTCACAAAGGGTCAGACTTGACTGTGCAACTGAACAACAACATAAAGGTATCACCTTCCTCCTACATTTATTTTGTGTATGCATCATACAGCTGTCTTTGTTTATGTTTTCAGAAGCAGTATCTAATTTAAACATTGGCATTAAAATTAATGGGGAATACCTGAATAACATCCGATATGCTGATGACATAGTGTTGCTGGCCACAAACCTTGCAGATATTCAGTTGATACTGGATTGAGTTAGAGCTTCAAGTGCAGAATATGGTTTGGATCTCAACACCAAGAAGACTAAATATCTTGTTATAAGCTGATCACTAACTCACAGCAAGCTAATGTCAGGAACACACAAAATCGAAAGAGCAGTAATTGAGGAGTATCTTAAATGAAAATTGGAATGCCAAGGTAGAAATTAAAATACAAATAGAAAAAGCAGGATCCACCTTCATAAAAATGCAGAATTTCTTATACAGTAGAGATCTAACTCTTGCTACAAAGATCTGAATAGTGAGATGTTATGTATTCCCAATGTTGATATATGGAGTTGAAGCTTGGACAATAAGCAAAGCATCTGAAAATAAAATAGAAACTTTTGAAATGTGGATCTACAGATGGCTGCTAAGGATATCATAAGTTGACCATGTGACTATTGTAGAAGTGTTGCACCGGATGGATAAAGGACAAGAACAGTTTAAGACCATTAAGCAAAGAAAGCTTCAATACCTTAGGCATATCATGTGGAATGACATGGAGTACAGTGATACATCATACAATGTCCAAACTTGGTTCCACAAGTTTGGACTTTATACGGATTTGGACTTTGTATGAGGCATGCAAAATCCTAGCCGCGATGCCTCATACAATGTCCAAATCCTTGCCGCGATGCCTCATACAACGTCATTTCCATAAAGATACATTGTACTGTAACAGCACAGATGTCAAGGAAACAGACAGGAAACTGACAGAACTTTAAGAAATCATTATCTAAAGACTAAAAACATTGCAAAAACTTTTCAAACAACCCTGATTGTCCAAGAACCTGAAGAATGCTGCAAAAATCCCAGGAATGCTTCTAAAAATTCTGACAAAAAATTCAAAAAATCCAAAATCGCACTCAAAACCACTCCTAAACACTCTTTGCCTCATGCAAAACCCACAAGAGCAATGCACGCATGTGTCCTGCCTTTTATACTGCCCAGGCACAATGCAACCTGGGAAAAACCTAATGCCTCATATAAAGTCACAATGACTTTGTATGAGGCAACTTTTTTCAAGGAATTAGGCAATGTTGTATGAATCCAATGTTGTATGAAGCGGACTTTGTATGAGGTATTACTGTATAGGTAAAGGTAAAGGTTTCCCTTGTTCAAAAGCCAGTCGTATCCGACTCTAGGGTGCAGTGCTCATCTCTGTTTAAAAGCCAAAGAGCCAGTGCTGTCTGCTTCTGCAGACGTTTCCGTGGTCATGTGGCAGGCATGACTAGACACCGGAGCGCATGGAATGCTGTTACCTTCCCACTGAAGTGGCCCCTATTTATCTACTTGCAATGTCTTGCTTTCGAACTGCTAGGTTGGCAGGAGTATAGAATAGAATGGAGTATAGAATACTCCAACTCATTATGAAAGGGAAGATCCTTGGGAAGAGAAGCCCGGGACATATTTATTTATTTATTCGTTAATTTTTTTACCCCACCCTCCTGGTGCAAGCACCACCCAGGGTGGCAACAGCAAGAAGAAAAAATAACACAGTAAAAAAAAACACTTAAAAACAAACATCAATAAAACATTTCCTGACCCCCAGCTAAAAATGGAATTAAAAACACACAAAAAACAGTATCCATCATAAAAACTACCCTAACCCTCCCACCACCCACATTAAAACAGGAGTACCAGAGCGAAAAAGAGCACAAACTCCCCAGCAGAGTCTAAACGAGCCAGGGGGCTTGATAAGTGAAGCCAGACATGCCCCACACACTGCTGGCAGAGCCAGGTCTTCAACATATTTCTGAAAGGGAGTAGCTCTGATTGGAGATGCAGTTCTGAAGGTAGGAGGTTCCAGAGGGCAGGGGCAGACATGGAGAAGGCTCTCTTCCTGGTCCCCATAAGCAGAGCTTCTTTTGCTGATGGGACCACCAGTGAGCCCCTCCTGTCCGCCCTTTTAGGACGGGCTGAGTACCTTGGGGCGACGCGGTCTCTTAAGTACCCTGGTCCAATGTAAGGGCTTTGTGGCTAAAGAATCTGAGAGACAAGTGTGGAATGTTTGGAAGAACTGTTCTGAGGAGTTAAGAATAGGAAGACTATCACCATGATGATATCCAATATCCTGAATGGATATGGCATTTGAAGAAGAAGGATTTCTGAATAGTTCCCCTTTTCTCTCAAAATGAAGGTGACATAAAAATATGCCAGTAGATTTTGTTTCAAAAGGTAAGCCCATAATGAGGTTGCTGCCAGTCCCCAGCTCCTGGCTAGATTAATGGCAAATGATTTTGTTACCAGACAACCTGTATCAGGAAAGCATATATAAATGCTTGTATACAAATGCCAGAAGCCTCCAGAACAAAATAGGGGAGCTGGAATACTTAGCAATAGATAAGAATATTGATATTATTGGTATCACTGAAACCTGGTGGACGGATGATAACCAATGGGATACAGTTATCCCAGGCTACAAACTGTACAGGAAGGATAGAAAGGGGCAAAGGGAGGTGGTGTAGCCTTGCATGTCAAAGAAGTGATAAAATCGTATGAATTGGAATATCTAGGTGATTTGGAGTCACCATTAGAAGCTATGTGGGTAAGAGTACCAGGCCACAAGGATGGTCTAACAGTTGGCATATACTATCGGCCTCCGACCCAAACTCCTGAGGGAGACTAGCAGTTGGAGAATGTTGTAAAGGAGGCATCCAAGAAGGGAAGCCTGGTTATAATGGGGGACTTCAATTACCCTCACATAGACTGGGTGAACTGTTGTTCAGCACATGATAAAGAGATAAAGTTCCTAGATATCCTAAATGATTGTTCCCTGGGACAGATGGTTGAAGACCCAACTAGAGGTACAAGAATCCTTGACTTGATCCTCAGTAATACTCAGGATCTGGTGCAAGATGTTAATGTGACTGATCCAATAGGGAACAGTGACCACAACTCAATTATGTTTAACTTGATCATAGACTGCAAGTCACTGATAAAATCTAACACAGAGACCTTAAATTTTCAAAAAGGAAATTTCCCAAAGATGAGGAAACTAGTAAAAAAGAAGCTGAAAGGGAAAATTGAGAGAGTCCAAACACTCCAAGAGGCATGGAGGCTGTTTACAAAAACAATAACAGAGGCCCAAATGGAATGCATACCCAAAAGGAAAAAGGGCACTTCCAGGTCCAAGAGGACTCCGATGTGGCTTACAGGAGCTGTTCGGGAAGTGATCAAGAGCAAGAAAAGCTCATTTAGAAGATGGAAGGCTTGTCCGAATGAGGACAGCAGGCAGAAACATAAATTCTGGCAGAACAAATGCAAGGCAACAATCAGGAAAGCAAAGCAAGACTTTGAGGAGCGTATAGCTAAAAATACTCAGAGAAATAACAAAGACTTCTTTAAGTACATTAGAAGTAAGAACCCATCTAGGAAGGCAATTGGACCATTAGATGACAATGGAAGGCAAGGGGTTATTAAAGAGGAAACAGAGATTGCAGAGAGACTCAATGAATTCTTTGCTTCAGTATTCACTGAAGAAGACAGAGACCACATGCCCAAAACAGAGGCTATCTTCGTAGGGAGGGAAACCGAAGAATTAAGCCAGATAGAAATAACCAGGGAGGAGGCCCTTGCATGTCTTGTTAAACTAAACACTAACAAATCACCAGGACCAGATGGCATCCATCCACGAGTTCTCAGGGAACTTAAAGATGAAATTGCTGATCTCCTAGCCAAAAAATATATTTCCCTCAAATCAGGCTTTGTGCCTGATGACTGGAAGGTAGCGAATGTAACACCAATTTTCAAAAAAGGATCCAGGGGTGATCCAGGAAATTACTGACCTGTCAGTTTGACATGTGTCCCAGGTAAAGTGATGGAAACCATCCTAAAATATAGAGTTAATAGGCACATAGAAGAGAAGGCGCTGCTAAAGGAGAGCCAACATGGCTTTTGCAAGGGTAATCATGCCTCACTAATCTGTTGGAATTTTTTGAGAGTGTCAACAAGCATGTGGATAAGGGGGATCCAGTTGACATTGTTTATCTGGACTTTCAGAAGGCTTTTGACAAGGTCCCACACCAAAGGCTCTTAGATAAACTTGCCAGTCATGGAATAAAGGGACAGGTCTTGTCCTGGATCAGCAACTGGCTAAGGGACAGGAAACAGAGGGTAGCACTAAATGGACACTTCTCCAAGTGGAGGGAAGTAAAGAGTGGGGTCCCCCAAGGTTCAGTACTGGGACCCCTGCTCTCAACCTCTTCATAAATGATCTAGAGGTAGGAGTAAATAGCAAGGTAGCCAAATTTGCTGACAACACTAAATTATACAGGGTAGTGAAAACTGTGAGAGATTGTGAGGAGCTTCAGAGGGATCTCTTGACACTGGGGGAGTGGGCAAAACAGTGGCAAATGAGCTTCAACACCAGTAAGTGCAGAGTGATGCATGTTGGGGCAAAAAACCCCAATTACATTTATAAACTGATGGGGTCTGAACTCTCTGCGACAAACCAGGAAAAGGACCTTGGTGTCCTGGTGGACAACTCAATGAAGGTGTCAAACCCAGTGTGCCTCAGCAGTGAAAAAAGCAAACTCAATGCTAGGGATCATTAGGAAGGGTATAGAAAATAAGTCAGCAAGTGTCATTTTGCCTCTTTATAAATCTATGGTGAGGCCCCATCTGGAATACTGTGTACAGTTCTGGTCGCCATACCTCCAGAAGGATATTATGGAGTTGGAGAAAGTGCAGAGGAGGGCAATCAGAATGATTAGGGGACTGGAACACCTTCCTTACCATCTGAGGCTGCAACGGTTGGGCCTTTTCACTTGAGCGACGGCGTCTAAGAGGTGACCTGATTGAAGTTTATAAAATCATGCACGGTGTGGACAAAGTAGATAAGGAAAAACTGTTTTCCCTATCACACAACACTAGAACTAGGGGACACTCCATGAAACTTTTGGGTACTAGTTCTCAAACAAATAAGAGAAAGTACTTTTTCACCCAGAGGATCACTGGTCTATGGAACTCCCTGCCAGAAGAAGTGGTGACAGCTATCAGTCTTGACAGCTTTAAGAAAGGATTAGACAAGTTCATGGAGGACAAGGGGATCAATGGCTATAATTATGGATACTTAAGGACAACCTAGGGGTTGGAGAGATAGGCAGGATATATCGCAATGCCATTTCCAGGGAATCCTAAGCAGGGGAAGGCATCTCCTTGGGAATACCCTGAAGGAAATGGTGAGCCACTGTGTGAGACAGAATGCTGGACTTGATGGGCTGTGGCCTGTTTCAGCAAGGCTGTTCTTATGTTCTTATGTAACCAGTATTCATGTTGCTGATGAGGAATTTTTCTTAAGAACAAGAATTTTATGTAACTGTATCAGTACCTACATTTTTATATATTTTAAAGGTAGGCTATGTCTCGTGTTTCACTTTACCTTTAAATTATCTTGCTTCTTATTGCCTCTGTTTTATTAGCAGCTCTAAAAAAGAAAGAGTTTTTGACTTGGAATTAATAGTTTCCTTCACTGCAGGACTTTGATACACCCATGCTGTGTTTTTTTTTGGCAAATATCATCTTCAGAGGTGATGGATAAACAGGAAAGCTAGCTAACCCCTGAGAGCATTTACTTCTTTTTGGCCAACCCAACAGTAGTGGTGGGTTTTGTAAACAGTGCTGAAAGAACACAATTTTTACATTCTGTCTCAATTTTTAAAAATCTTTTAAACTATGAAGCTGAAAAGGGAAATAATTATATCATCAGGTGAGGGGAACCTTGTTTTGCTGCAAGGGAGAGGGAAAGAAGGTGTTATCTTTTTAAGCTGGTTGTTCAGTCGCACAGTTGACTTCGACCCTTTGCGACCCCATGGACCATTTTCCTCCAGGCGCCTCTGTCCTCTACCATCCCCCTCAGCCCTCCCAGCTCTGTGCCCATTGTGTCTATAATACCATCTAGCCATCTCATCCTTGGCCTCCCCCTTCTTCTTTTGCCCTCCACCTTTCCCAACATCAATGCCTTCTCAAGTGAATCCTCCCTTCTCATTTGATGTCTAAAGTATTTTAGCTTCATCTTTACTATTTGACCTTCCAATGAGCAGTCAGGGTTAATTTCTTCTAAGATTGACCTATTTGTTCTCCTCGCTGTCCAGGGGACTCTCAAAACCCTCCTCCAACACCACATTTCAAAGGCATCTATTCTTCTGCGTTCAGCCTTCCTAATTGTCCAGCTCTCACATCCATACATTACTACTGGGAAAACCATTGCTTTGACTATTCTAATTTTTGTTTGCAATGTAATGTCTCTGCTTTTCACTATGTTCCCCAGCTTTCTCATCGCTTGTCTCCCAAGAATCAGTCGCCTTTTTATTTCATGGCTGCAATCCCCATCTGCAGTGATCTTTAATCCTAAAAAAGTAAAATCTGTCACTGCTTCTACTTCTTCCCCGTCTATTTTCCAGGAACTGATGGGGCCTGTTGCTATTATCTTGGTTTTCTTGATATTGAGTCTCAAGCCAGCTTTTGCACTCTCCTCCTTCAGCCCAATCAAGAGATTCTTTAGGTCTTCCTCACTTTCTGCCATTAGGGTGGTATCGTCTGCATATCTCAGATTATTGATGTTTCTCCCAGCGATTTTAATCCCATATTGTGATTCCTCCATCCCTGCACTGCGCATTATGTGCTCTGTGTATAGGTTGAATAAGCATGGTGACAAAATGCAGCCTTGTCTTACTCCTTTTCCTATTCCAAACCACTCTGTTATTCCATGTTCTGTCCTAACTGTTGCTTCTTGGTTCATGTACAGATTTCTCAGGAGGCATATGAGGTGCTCTGGTATTCCCATCTCTTTAATTACTTGCCACATCTTGTTGTGGTCCACACAGTCAAATGCCTTAGTGTAGTCAATAAAACAAAAGTAAACTTGTTTCTGGTATTCATTTGTTTTCTCCATGATCCAGCGTATGTTGGCGATGTGGTCTCTAGTCCCCCTGCCTCTTCTGAAACCAGCCTGTACCTCTGGTAATTCTCTCTCCACATGCTGCTGAAGTCTGTCCTGTATTATCTTGAGCATCACCTTGCTGGCATGTGGGATGAGCCGATTGTTCGATAATTTGAACATTCTTTGGCATTGCCCTTTTTTGGGATTGGGACGTATACTGATCTTTTCCAATCCTGTGGCCACTGTTTTGTTTTCCAAATCTGCTGGCATATTGAATGCAGTAATTTGACGCCATCATCTTTTAGCGCTTTGAAAAATTCAACTGGGATACCATCATCTCCACTAGCTTTGTTGTTTGCAGTGCTCTTTAGGGCCTTTATGACTTCGCTCTCCAGGATGTCTGGCTCAAGTTCAATTTCTTCATCATTGTGATTATCAGGAGTGTTGAGGTCCTTTTTGTAAAGTTCCTCTGTGTACTCTTTCCATCTTTTCTTTTTAAGCTACTAGGATGGAAATTAGTCCAGCAACAAGACCTGTGAAAGATTGTTAGGCCTTGTAGGGACTATTGGAGAGTGATAGACCTGTTTTTCCTTTGTTTCTGTTGCCATTGCTGATTTTTTTCTGAGAATAAATTCAGTGGTGGGCTAAAAAAAATATAAATACTACCACACTGTGGGCATGGTATGGTGGGAGTGGCCAGGGGGAAAGCCCTGTGTTGCACCCAAATTAAGACCACTTTATTTTAAAACTTGGATGGGCAGGGTCAGCCAGAATTTCTGCTACCAGTTCTGGTGAACTGGTGCGAACCTGCTGATGCCCACCACTGAATAAATTCCAAACTCCGTTCTAGGCCCCTCCAGTAAGAAGTCGCTATAGACAACCCTCTTGCTAAGGGTTGGATTTACTTTAAGAAGACATAAAGAGAGTCAATCCTGGTGGCTGTTTCTGATTCATACTGAGTGCTATACCTTATGGGTCAGAAGCAATCACTTCTCTCTCTGCCAGATGTCACCTGGATGAGACATTACACATTAATTTGTCTTTCATATTTCTTCTGAGCATTTACAAAGGACATTTTCACCTGACGACAAGTCAATCATTTAATTTCTTGACAGATAGAACTTCCTGTTCATTTCTCTTCTAGCTAGAGACAAAAGCACAAGCCTTCTTTGTATCACCTTCCAACAGAACAGACCTTGTAAACATGGAAGAACAGCTCTTGAGGCTTAAATAAATAATTATTGATCACTTCTTTTTACTGCCATGAAGGGGTTGCCCTGTGTGACCCCAGTAGGTTGTCTAGCCTCACCCCACAAGCCTGGGGGAGCCAGGATAGGAGCACAGTTTGTGTAGCCATCAGGGAGATGCTAACACAGGTGGAAGAAGTAGTGCTGTCTGATGCAGGGCAATGAGAGGTATATCATGGGACATTTTGTCAAACGTTTTGCTGAAATCAAGACAAACGTTTTGCTGAAATCAAGACTACAGCAGTGCTTCCCAACCTTTGGTTTTTGGACCCAAAGCATTGATCAGCTATGTACTGACTTAGGTTTCTGGGAATTGAGGTCCCCCTGTGGGGCATGGGCCTCATGTTGGGAAACACTGATCTACAGCATTTCCACCATGTATCAACGAAATTGCCAAAACAAAAAATGAGATAAAAGTAATCTGACAGAATTTGTTCTTGACAAATAATGTTTGCTTCTAGTTAATACAGTATTGTTTTCAACATGCTTGTGGAGCGTCTGCTTTATAGTTTGCTCCAGAATTTTCTTGGGATTGCTGCCAGGCTGACTGGTCTGTAATTCCCTGGCTTCTCCTTTCTTCCCTTTCTGAAGATAGGAACAATATGTTACCCCTCTTCTAATCATTTGGCACTTCACCCTTCTCCCACCATTTCAAGAAAAAGATAGATAGTGGTTCTGAGATCTTTTCAGCCAATTCTTTCAATATCCTTGGATGCAGTTCATCTGGCCCTGGGGATTTGAACTCATTCAAATTATTCCTTGACTATTTGTTAATCAATCTCAAGCTGCCCCTTCCTATTATACTTCATATTTGCCTCAAGTGTCATATATTATCTTTTAGGAAAAGACCAAGCTGAAGTAGGAATTTAGCACTTCCTTCTTTTCTTTGCCATCTGTAATAATTTCCCCCATCCTTGCTGAGTAAATGAGCCATAGCTGGTTTTCTTTGTTTGTTTCTGCGCATGTGCTTTTGCCTTCCTAGCACCATCCCTGCAATTCTTTGCTGCTTGTCTGTGGGTTCCACGCACACAATTGGCATACTGTCCCTGACAGAACCACGGCTTGGGGGAACACTCCTTGGAGCCTGGTTCCAAAGGGACAGACTTTGGGGTGCGGATTAATAGTCATAGTTTAATTCACCGATCGCTGACCTGACAGGCAGTTCGGACAGTAGAGGGCAAAAGATCACCGGGTGATGAACTCGATCAGCATGTAATGGGCAATCTTGTATCCACAGAGACGTTGAGTCTAATAGTCAACTTAGGCAGATGTTTACTCCCGATAGCAGTAGACGATGCATGTCCCCCTGGTAGTAAATTAGATAGATAAGGAACTTCTCCTGGTGAAGTCATCCCTGATGAGTAACTTGTGTAATCTTAAATTGCAGACTTGCAGTTTTCCTGTAATGGCCATGCGCAACCTATGCACACGGTCGAGCTAGGCAGAGTATAAAGATTAGAGCCTTCTGATCAATAAATGGCTGGTCTTCACTCCATCTTGCCTCATGTGTCTTTACTTGACCAGTCTCCTCCGGGACCCTCTGGCCCGTATTGGGCCCCGATCCAACACTTGTCTGTACTCTTCCTTTGTAGCCTTTGTTTCCTTCAACTTCCTGTATGTGACTATTATGCATGTATGTACAATGTTACTTTAAGCAATGTATGAATGTAACCTGACCACAATTACAATGTAGCTCAGCTGTTAGAGGAATGCGAGTAAGCTGCCCATAGAGGGCAGCTGCGAGCGTTCAACTCACATGGTTCTCATTCCTCAAATCGCCGGCAGCCGCGGGAACTTTCCCGCACCAGCAAACTACTACTGGAACCAAGGGGAGGCGTGACTGGAACAACGTCACGCCGGTAGCAGCCAATGAGCTATCGTGCACAAGATTCAAATGTATTGTACCACCGTATATAATGTGATGTATCTCCGCCATTACCACATGTTCATACTGATCATCAACCAATAAACCTGTGTTAGTCCTTACTGCGACTCCTTCCTTGTCTTCCGTGCAAGACACTAAAGTGACCTTCTTTGTTTTTTAGCTCCTTTATTAGTTTTTTGTGAAGCCACAATTTTTTTGCTCTCTTCTGCCATTTCTCTTGTTGGAATTGTTTGTAATTATATCTTTAGAATTTATTTATTTTTTAAAACTCCCATCCATCTTGGATTCTTTTCCTGTTAGTATCTCCTGCGATGAGATTTTACCTAGCATTCTTCTATGTTTATTAAAATTGGCTTTCCTAAACTCCAGCATGCAATGCAGTTACATTCTACTTTTGTTTCCTTTGAAATCAAGAACTCAAGTAGAACATGGTCATGACACTTTACCCCAGCGTTTCTCTTGCTGTCAGCTCTTTCACCAAGCCTTATCTATTGGTTAGAATCAAGTCAAGGATAGCATTTAGCTTCTTGTACTAAATCTAGTCCTTGACTATTCAGGCTGATATCTACCAGGATAAATATTGGTTATTAAGCATTTTGATAAGGTAAAGGATTTTACAGGAAAAAAAAACACACTCAGATGGTCAATGGCTTTAGCTCAGTTGTATATTTTCTGATGATTCAGGGTGAAGGAATGTATGCATATGGGGCAGACACCGAAAAGCCAGACTGAATGGTGGGTTTTGTGACAATTTCAGAGGAGAAAGGAGGATGGAAGGAAAACTACAAGTACCATTAGATGTAGATTTATGTAAGACACACAGTGGTGGGCATCAGTAGGTTCACATGAGTTCACCAGAACCGGTAGCAGAAATTCTGGCTGGCCCCACCCATCCTAGTTTTGATATAAAGTAGTCCTAATTCAGGTGTAATGCAGGGCTTTCCCCCTGGCCACGCCCACCATACCACGCCCACAGTGTACTAGTAATTTTTTTGAAGCCCACCACTGAAGACACACTATCCAACTGCTTCTCTTTCTCTGCCAGTTGCTCCTGTCTCCATTGGTTCAGCCAATTCACTACATGCATAGATCCTATATTTTAAAACACACTCAAATGCAGTGAGTCCATTTAACATCACAAGAATCCTTTGAGATAGATTTCCTGGGCTTGATGACAGAAGAGAAAACTTCACCTTGTGTTATAAAGTACTGTGCAAAAGTCTTAGGTCACCACCAGCTGGATGATTTGGTGAGTGATTACGAGGGGCATACCTTGATTACCCTAACTCCAAACTTCTGCAAACTTGGAGAGGTTTGAGAGGAGAGTCAGTTGAAGAATCTCTATAACTTTGGTGTGTCTAGGCAGCTCATGGGCTGAGTTAGCCTATACCCCCGGTTACACATTGAATTTCCCCTGAACCAGTTGGTGGTGGCCTAGAATTTTTGCATTGTACTGTACACCCTACATCTAGAAGGCTACAACAGCATTCTTTATTTAAACTTAGATAGTTTTGTGAGCCTCCATATTTTCTCCTAGAACTGAAGTATTGAATGAAAGATGGCTAGCTGCCATGCTTCCGACTATGGTTAATGACTTACTCCAAAAACTGTTGTGTGGATCTTAGCAAGTAAGGTGGAATAACATTTCAGTCTAGCACCATTCATCGATTCTGAATATAGGAACAATTAATTATATTCAAGCTATGGCTGAGATTAGGATGGAATGCCTTTAAACTACCTGTATATTGTCTAGGCACACAGGACAAAGGGATTATTTGTTCCTGCTTTAAATGGCATTTACAAATGTCACATGTTCAAAAAGCATGGAATTGCTAAATTAAGGAACACAATTTAACTTCTATTATCATGTGAGCAGCTGACATTTTGTACTTGGTATTATGCTTATCAATAAAGTGGACTCCAATCACTTGTATCTTTTTTTTAGTTCACCACCAGGCTGGATGTTCTGACCCAGGCCAAATGTTCCAAGGGGTCATTCAACAATCACGTGATCCTTGAAGAGGGGGAGAGGGTCTGCCATCTGAATTACTAAAAAGTTACATGGGGTGGGGGCGGGGGCAGGGGGTTTCAGGTCAAAGATTACGTAATCCATTTGGAGCTGTTGTGCATTAGGCACCAATAGTGAAAAGGTGTAAAAATTAGAGTTTTGATACAAAAGCTCTGGATTACGTAATTGGGGTGTGTGTGTGAAAGCTAAAATTATGGTTGGATTACATATGGGGGGAGGGGGTTGATTTACCCCCCCCCATGGATCACATCATTGTTGAATGGCCCCAAAGTGCAACTTTCTCTCTTGCTTGCCAGAGCAACATCTGCTGAATTTCAGATGTTACCAGGCACAATGTTAAGGGAAGTTCAGCATTGCCTTCGATATTCATGTTATAATACAGTGAAACCTTGAAATATGAATGGCATGAATTACGAAAAACTTGCGATACAAATTTGACTCTGCATGTGCTCTTGAGCAGAGCTGCTGCTGAGGAGAGCCAAACAAAGGAAGTGAGCACTGGTAAGTTTTGCAGTTGGAGTAGAGCTGCTTTAGAGGCCTCTACTAATTTAAATTGATAATTTAAACTGCTGAGAGCCACCTCTGTTCAAACAGAGGAAGCAGTTTGAAGCTTCCAGAAGCAGGGGGGCAGGGCCACACCAGGCCCTTCCCTGAACTGTGACTCATAGGGGCGGAGCCACACTAGCCTTTAAAAGCTCTGAGCTCTTTCAGAGTCAGCCATTTTGACTCTGCATGTGCTCTTAAGCAGAGCTGCTGCTGAGGAGAGCCAAACAAAGGAAGTGAGCACTGGTAAGTTTTGCAGTTGGAGTAGAGCTGCTTTAGAGGCCTCTACTAATTTAAATTGATAATTTAAACTGCTGAGAGCCACCTCTGTTCAAACAGAGGAAGCAGTTTGAAGCTTCCAGAAGCAGGGGGGCAGGGCCACACCAGGCCCTTCCCTGAACTGTGACTCATAGGGGCGGAGCCACACTAGCCTTTAAAAGCTCTGAGCTCTTTCAGAGTCAGCCATTTTGACTCTGCATGTGCTCTTAAGCAGAGCTGCTGCTGAGGAGAGCCAAACAAAGGAAGTGAGCACTGGTAAGTTTTGCAGTTGGAGTAGAGCTGCTTTAGAGGCCTCTACTAATTTAAATTGATAATTTAAACTGCTGAGAGCCACCTCTGTTCAAACAGAGGAAGCAGTTTGAAGCTTCCAGAAGCAGGGGGGCAGGGCCACACCAGGCCCTTCCCTGAACTGTGACTCATAGGGGCGGAGCCACACTAGCCTTTAAAAGCTCTGAGCTCTTTCAGAGTCAGCCATTTTGACTCTGCATGTGCTCTTAAGCAGAGCTGCTGCTGAGGAGAGCCAAACAAAGGAAGTGAGCACTGGTAAGTTTTGCAGTTTGAGTAGAGCTGCTTTAGAGGCCTCTACTAATTTAAATTGATAATTTAAACTGCTGAGAGCCACCTCTGTTCAAACAAAGGAAGCAGTTTGAAGCTTCCAGAAGCAGGGGGGCAGGGCCACACCAGGCCCTTCCCTGAACTGTGACTCATAGGGGCGGAGCCACACTAGCCTTTAAAAGCTCTGAGCTCTTTCAGAGTCAGCCATTTTGACTCTGCATGTGCTCTTAAGCAGAGCTGCTGCTGAGGAGAGCCAAACAAAGGAAGTGAGCACTGGTAAGTTTTGCAGTTGGAGTAGAGCTGCTTTAGAGGCCTCTACTAATTTAAATTGATAATTTAAACTGCTGAGAGCCACCTCTGTTCAAACAAAGGAAGCAGTTTGAAGCTTCCAGAAGCAGGGGGGCAGGGCCACACCAGGCTCTTCCCTGAACTGTGACTCATAGGGGCGGAGCCACACTAGCCTTTAAAAGCTCTGAGCTCTTTCAGAGTCAGCCATTTTGACTCTGCATGTGCTCTTAAGCAGAGCTGCTGCTGAGGAGAGCCAAACAAAGGAAGTGAGCACTGGTAAGTTTTGCAGTTGGAGTAGAGCTGCTTTAGAGGCCTCTACTAATTTAAATTGATAATTTAAACTGCTGAGAGCCACCTCTGTTCAAACAAAGGAAGCAGTTTGAAGCTTCCAGAAGCAGGGGGCAGGGCCACACCAGGCCCTTCCCTGAACTGTGACTCATAGGGGCGGAGCCACACTAGCCTTTAAAAGCTCTGAGCTCTTTCAGAGTCAGCCATTTTGACTCTGCATGTGCTCTTAAGCAGAGCTGCTGCTGAGGAGAGCCAAACAAAGGAAGTGAGCACTGGTAAGTTTTGCAGTTGGAGTAGAGCTGCTTTAGAGGCCTCTACTAATTTAAATTGATAATTTAAACTGCTGAGAGCCACCTCTGTTCAAACAAAGGAAGCAGTTTGAAGCTTCCAGAAGCAGGGGGGCAGGGCCACACCAGGCCCTTCCCTGAACTGTGACTCATAGGGGCGGAGCCACACTAGCCTTTAAAAGCTCTGAGCTCTTTCAGAGTCAGCCATTTTGACTCTGCATGTGCTCTTAAGCAGAGCTGCTGCTGAGGAGAGCCAAACAAAGGAAGTGAGCACTGGTAAGTTTTGCAGTTGGAGTAGAGCTGCTTTAGAGGCCTCTACTAATTTAAATTGATAATTTAAACTGCTGAGAGCCACCTCTGTTCAAACAAAGGAAGCAGTTTGAAGCTTCCAGAAGCAGGGGGGCAGGGCCACACCAGGCCCTTCCCTGAACTGTGACTCATAGGGGCGGAGCCACACTAGCCTTTAAAAGCTCTGAGCTCTTTCAGAGTCAGCCATTTTGACTCTGCATGTGCTCTTAAGCAGAGCTGCTGCTGAGGAGAGCCAAACAAAGGAAGTGAGCACTGGTAAGTTTTGCAGTTGGAGTAGAGCTGCTTTAGAGGCCTCTACTAATTTAAATTGATAATTTAAACTGCTGAGAGCCACCTCTGTTCAAACAAAGGAAGCAGTTTGAAGCTTCCAGAAGCAGGGGGCAGGGCCACACCAGGCCCTTCCCTGAACTGTGACTCATTGGGGCGGAGCCACACTAGCCTTTAAAAGCTCTGAGCTCTTTCAGAGTCAGCCATTTTGACTCTGCATGTGCTCTTAAGCAGAGCTGCTGCTGAGGAGAGCCAAACAAAGGAAGTGAGCACTGGTAAGTTTTGCAGTTGGAGTAGAGCTGCTTTAGAGGCCCGCGCGCCTAACGGCGCGCGAGATTACAAACTAGGAACATAAGAAGAATATAGTCTTACTAGGTAGAAAGGTAGTAAACGTGTAAATTTTTGAGGCCCAGAATACTGCACTTGTTAAAATGGATTCTGAGGGAACAGCTGTAGTTACCTGCAATTCTTGTGCCATGTTTGTGTTCTTGCCAAAGCACATGGAGAACTACACTTGCAGCAAGTGCAAGCTGGTTGCACTACTAGAAGAGAAGGTCCAGCAGCTAGAGGCCCGCATATCTAACCACCAACAAATTAAGGAGCTTGAGCTGTTCTTGGACAGAGCGGAGCAGACTATGCTGGACAAAGAAGAGACAGGGCACAGTTCTGAGGGAGAAGGCCCTTCACTAACTCAGGAGGGAGATGGTTGGAGGAATGTGACTCAAAGGAGGAGAAGAGTAGGGGATCACTCTGAGAGTCTGAAATTACAGAATAAATTTGAGGCTCTTTCCCTTATCACACCTGACGAGGAACACACAGAGGAACAGCTGGTTCCACCTGATGATCTCTCCTTCATCACACTTGATGAGATCCAGGAAGATGAACATCAGGAACAAACTGAGGTTCTCTCCCTTAATATGGTTGATGAGGTGCATGTAGATGAACAGATTGCAGGAGAAAGGCTCCTTGTACTAGGCGATTCAATAATTAGAAATACAGAGAAATGGATTTGTGATGCACATGATAACCGTATGGTGACTTGCCTGCCAGGTGCAAAAGTTGCAGACATCACAAGAAATCTAGATAGATTGTTAGAGAGAACTGGGAACGAGCCAGTTGTCATGGTACACGTTGGTACTAATGATGTTGGGAAGGCCAAGCGGTCTGTCCTGGAAGCCAAATTTAGGTTGTTAGGAAGAAGATTGAAGTCCCGGACTTCCAAGGTAGCATTTTCAGAAGTGCTGCCTGTCCCTCGCGCAGGACCTACCAGGCAGGCAGAGCTCAGAAGCCTCAATGCGTGGATGAGGCGGTGGTGTCGAGAGGAGGGCTTCAGATTTGTCAGGAACTGGAGAACATTTTGGGACAAGCCAAATCTGTTCAGGAGGGATGGGTTGCATTTAAACCATGATGGGACCAGATTGCTGGCACTCAACATCAAAAAGGCTGCAGAGCAGCTTTTAAACTGATAACTGGGGGAAAGCCGACAGGAGCTGGGCAGCATCCGGTTCGGGAAAGTGTGTACTTGAGTAGTGAGGAGGATGCAAAAATTACTGAGCAGAGCAAGGAGCTAGTCACTAGCATTCTAGCAGAAGGATGCAAGAGGCAGTCTAACAATGCAACTGGACACAAAAGACTGTGTCAGAAATGCATATATAAATGCTTGTATACAAATGCCAGAAGCCTCCGGAACAAAATAGGGGAGCTGGAATACTTAGCAATAGATAAGAATATTGATATTATTGGTATCACTGAAACCTGGTGGACGGATGATAACCAATGGGATACAGTTATCCCAGGCTACAAACTGTACAGGAAGGATAGGAAGGGGCAATCAGGAGGTGGTGTAGCCTTGTATGTCAAAGAAGTGATAAAATCTTATGAATTGGAATATCTAGGTGATTTAGAGTCACCATTAGAAGCTCTGTGGGTAAGAGTACCAGGCCACAAGGATGGTCTAACAGTAGGCATATACTATCGGCCTCCGACCCAAACTCTTGAGGGAGACTGGCAGTTGGAGAATGTTGTAAAGGAGGCATCCAGGAAGGGAAGCCTGGTTATAATGGGGGACTTCAATTACCCTCACATAGACTGGGTGAACTGTTGTTCAGCACATGATAAAGAGATAAAGTTCCTAGATATGCTCAATGATTGTTCCCTGGGACAGATGGTTGAAGATCCAACTAGAGGTACAAGAATCCTTGACTTGATCCTGAGTAATACTCAGGATCTGGTGCAAGATGTTAATGTGACTGATCCAATAGGGAACAGTGACCACAACTCAATTATGTTTAACTTGAACATAGACCGCAAGTCACTGATAAAATCTAACACAGAGACCTTAAATTTTCAAAAAGGAAATTTCCCAAAGTTGAGGAAACTAGTAAAAAAGAAGCTGAAAGGGAAAATTGAGAGAGTCCAAACACTCCAAGAGGCATGGAGGCTGTTTACAAAAACAATAACAGAGGCCCAATTGGAATGCATACCCAAAAGGAAAAAGGGCACTGCCAGGTCCAAGAGGACTCCAATGTGGCTTACAGGAGCTGTTCGGGAAGTGATCAAGAGCAAGAAAAGCTCATTTAGAAGATGGAAGGCTTGTCCAAATGAGGACAGCAGGCAGAAACATAAATTCTGGCAGAACAAATGCAAGGCAACAATCAGGAAAGCAAAGCAAGACTTTGAGGAGCGTATAGCTAAAAATACTCAGAGAAATAACAAAGACTTCTTTAAGTACATTAGAAGTAAGAACCCAACTAGGAAGGCCATTGGACCATTAGATGACAATGGAAGGCAAGGGGTTATTAAAGAGGAAACAGAGATTGCAGAGAGACTCAATGAATTCTTTGCTTCAGTATTCACTGAAGAAGATAGAGACCACATGCCCAAAACAGAACGTATCTTCGTAGGGAGGGAAACCGAAGAATTAAGCAAGATAGAAATAACCAGGGAGGAGGTCCTTGCATGTCTTGTTAAACTAAACACTAACAAATCACCAGGACCAGATGGCATCCATCCACGAGTTCTCAGGGAACTTAAAGATGAAATTGCTGATCTCCTAGCCAAAATATATAATCTTTCCCTCAAATCAGGCTTTGTGCCTGATGACTGGAAGGTAGCGAATGTAACACCAATTTTCAAAAAAGGATCCAGGGGTGATCCAGGAAATTACCGGCCTGTCAGTTTGACATGTGTCCCAGGTAAAGTGATGGAAACCATCCTAAAAGATAGAATTAATAGGTACATAGAAGAGGAGGCGCTGCTAAAGGAGAGCCAACATGGCTTTTGCAAGGGCAAATCATGCCTCACTAATCTGTTGGAATTTTTTGAGAGTGTCAACAAGCATGTGGATAAGGGGGATCCAGTTGACATTGTTTATCTGGACTTTCAGAAGGCTTTTGACAAGGTCCCACACCAAAAGCTCTTGAATAAACTTACCAGTCATGGAATAAAGGGACAGGTCTTGTCCTGGATCAGCAACTGGCTAAGGGACAGGAAACAGAGGGTAGCACTAAATGGACACTTCTCCAAGTGGAGGGAAGTAAAGAGTGGGGTCCCCCAAGGTTCAGTACTGGGACCCCTGCTTTTCAACCTCTTCATAAATGATCTAGAGGTAGGAGTAAAAAGCAAGGTAGCCAAATTTGCTGACGACACTAAATTATACAGGGTAGTGAAAACTGTGAGAGATTGTGAAGAGCTCCAGAGGGATCTCTTGACACTGGGGGAGTGGGCAAAACAGTGGCAAATGAGCTTCAACATCAGTAAGTGCAGAGTGATGCATGTTGGGGCAAAAAACCCCAATTACATTTATAAACTGATGGGGTCTGAACTGTCTGCGACAAACCAGGAAAGGGACCTTGGTGTCCTGGTGGTCAACTCAATGAAGGTGTCAACCCAGTGTGCCTCAGCAGTGAAAAAAGCAAACTCAATGCTAGGGATCATTAGGAAGGGTATAGAAAATAAGTCAGCAAGTGTCATTTTGCCTCTTTATAAATCTATGGTGAGGCCCCATCTGGAATACTGTGTACAGTTCTGGTCGCCATACCTCCAGAAGGATATTATGGAGTTGGAGAAAGTACAGAGGAGGGCAACCAGAATGATTAGGGGACTGGAACACCTTCCTTACCATCTGAGGCTGCAACGGTTGGGCCTTTTCACTCTTGAACGACGGCGTCTAAGAGGTGACCTGATTGAAGTTTATAAAATCATGCACGGTGTGGACAAAGTGGATAAGGAAAAACTGTTTTCCCTATCGCACAACACTAGAACTAGGGGACACTCCATGAAACTTTTGGGTACTAGTTCTCAAACAAATAAGAGAAAGTACTTTTTCACCCAGAGGATTACTGGTCTATGGAACTCCCTGCCAGAAGAAGTGGTGACAGCTGTCAGTCTTGACAGCTTTAAGAAAGGATTAGACAAGTTCATGGAGGACAAGGCTATCAATGGCTATAATTCTGGCTACCTAAGGACAACCTCCGGGTTGGAGAGATAGGCAGGATATCTCTCAATGCCATTTCCAGGGAATCCTAAGCAGGTGAAGGCATCTCCTTGGGAATACCCTGAAGGAAATGGTGAGCCACTGTGTGAGACAGAATGCTGGACTGGATGGGCTGTGGCCTGTTCCAGCAAGGCTGTTCTTATGTTCTTATGTTCTTATGTTCTTATGTTCTTATGTTCTTAGGGGAAAAAATCAGGTTCCAGATACAAATTTTTAATAGGATTTTTTTTTGAGATATGTACATTTGTTGGAATGCACATTTTTGGGTTGTTGGTTGCGAATGAATCTGCTCTGGTTTTGAGATTTTTTGGGGCATTTTCACCCTGTTTTGGGGGACTTAAAAGCAACAGGGGAAAAAACTTCCTGTCCCTGAGCTATTTGGAGCCTCTGGCTGTGCATTGGCTAGTGGGAGTTAAAGTTCACAGTAACCGAAAGTTACCCTCCCTGCTATTTCTAAGTTAAAAAGCAGGATGAAAACACCTTGGAAAATCCCAAAACTTGAGCGTATTCACTCACAACACTCTACTGGCACCATGGGGAGACTGCTGACCACCCCAAAAATTGGTTTTTTCCAGACCTCCAGAATAGATAAATTGGTTTCCTTTGCATTCCTATGGGAAACTGTGCTTTGAGATATGAAAACTTCAAGATACGATGAATCTGGAGGAATGGATTAATTTTGTATCTCAAGGCAAATGTCGTACTTACTTGAAAGCCAGTCATATCCAACTCTATGGTTCGGTGCTCATCTCCATTTACAGCCAACGAGTCAGTGCTGTCTGTGTCTGCACAAAATGCTGTTTACCTTCCCACCAAAGTGGTACCTATTTATCTACTTGCAATTTCTTGCTTTCAAACTGCTAGGTTGGCAGGAGCTGGGAAAGAGATGGGAGCTCACCCCATCATTCAGTACTTGGGTCTTGAAATGCTGACCTGCCAACCTTCCAGTCGTCAAGTTCAGCATCTTAACCACTAAGCCACTGCAGTCCCTGTGCATGTTGTATCAGTGAATAATTACAGTAATGGGCATTCAGACTTTAGAAACTAAACAGATAGTAAATACAGGTGCTCCTGGAGATCAGCCCTGTGAGTTTTGTTTTTTTGAAATGCAAGTGGAGGAGAGAGTGAGATGCTTTCCCTGCCATTTCAAATCTCTAGTGAATGTGGTATTTATTGTACGTGCAGTCTGAAGCTCAGTGTACGTTGCTGCATGACACTCTGTGTTTCCCTTGGCTGTACCATAATGGCTCAGCTCTTGCCGTGTCTGCCACAACCTCAGTGTGACGATCACTTCTCAGCGTGTTTTGCAGACTACTCACTGAGCAATTATTAATCGTACCCGCTTTCTGGCTGCGCTGATGAGAAGGAAAGACTGGAAAGCACTTTATGCCATCTGTCTGTCAGTCTCTGAATGAGGGGAAAAGGCAGCGGGTGAAGGGCAGGGACTGCAGAGTGAAGAGACAGGAACATTAGCTGGGAGAAGGGAAGGCTGGAGAAATATGTGAAATGTTCATTAATCAAAAGAAGATGAGAGGAGTGGGGAGTCAGGAGACATCACCATCTTCATTAGCAAACTAATTCTTGCTGAGGAAAGCAGAATGAATGCCCTAGAAGACTTTAGCACTGTGAAATGTTACATGTTTATTAGATGTCCCTTTCCCCTACATAATTATAGAAATTCTAGAAGGATTTCCCTTCCCCAAAATATTTCTTAATTTTAAATGGAAATTAATTTATCTAAATTAAGAGATTTATCACTAAATGTAAAAGATGCAAAATTAAAATACCTTGTCATTTAAAAAAAAGGATCATTTGATGATCCTGGCAATTGGGAAAACAAACTACAGCAAAGTAGTTTATATTTCCTTGTAGGTAAAGTTTGTTGAATCCCAGTGTATGCAAATAGTAAGTGTGTTTAGGATTGGTGCCTTTAGGATTTTAAAATGGGTGCTGATTCTCTGTTTTTGTTTACTATAAAAACAAAGCCATTCCTTCCACATTCCCCCCAGTCATGCTAGACTCTGCTTACAGCTCCTAACAATATACCTGACCTCCAGAAGTGGCATATTAAATTGCCCAATAAGTTTAACCAAAGAAATCTCCATGCACATCTGAGCAATCGCTCTGGTGTGATTATGTGCTCAAACCATGCCAATCTTGGCACCTCAGGAATGAATGACCTGGTGTGATCAACTAATGAGTAAAAATCAGACAGCCTATCAGCGCCATAGCTTCTTCAGATGGATTTTTGGCTCCACTAATCCCATGCTTCATGCCAATCTGCTCACTCAACCGGCTGGGCTGAGTTTGTGTATTGTGCTCAATACCAAGGTGCAGAGCTGGCTCTCCTCTCAACAGGCTTACCTGGCATTAGGTTGGTACTCAGAAAAGCCAGTAGCAATATGGCCAAATAGTGTAAGAAAGAAAGCAAAGTGTCATTGCGCTCTGTCATCTTTCTTGTTGCATAAAGTCTGGTAGCCTTAAAGGGTGACTACATTGGCCATTCCTCCTGTAGTATGCAACATATTAGGCACAAATGAATTGAACAAAAACCTGACAGCTACACTATGTAAAGCAGGGGTTCCCAACCTAAGGTCCACAGACTGACTTTGGCCTCTGATGCCAATTTGTCCAGCCCATTGCCACCTCCGCCGCACCCAGAAGTGGAAGCGGACTTGTTTACGCATGTGTGGGCACATCTTACGTCAGACGTAAAACATGCCCATGCATGCGTAAATGTGCATGCAACTGTCGTAAATGCAGAAGTGGTCACATTTAAGACAGCTGTAAATGCTTCTGCTTCCAGGGGCGTGGTCAGGCCCATGGCAGAAAGAGATTGGCCATTCCTAATGTAAAGCTTAGTATGGGGAAATGTGTTTTTGACAGGGATGGTTTAAATGTGTTCAATTGCATTAACATAACTTTTGTTGACTTCCTGACTAGAATGATTGACTGATCTCAAGACAAAGAGGTGTCTACCTAACTACTCATCTCCCCCTTAGTTCTAAGTTGCCATATTAGCAACCTAACTGATCATGTTTTATTCATATTCTTGGCCCATGTATGCAGATCTCCCTCAAGTTTATTTGTGGAATCTTCTGGCCCAAAAGTAGTTTTGGCCCAATTACAGACCTCCCCTTCCCTGCCCTTCCCTCTGCACATCCCTAAACAATCATAGGAGTCTATATCTTGGTCTCAAGGTTTGGCCTTGAAATCTCAGTGAGTGGATATTAGCCTGGCAAACCTAAGAATCATTGGTAAGCAAGAAGCATCTGTTCCTCATTCAGATAAGAACAGAACACTAAGATAGTGGAAAGGTTGAAAGAGAGAATGAATAATGACTGCGATAAAAATAGAAGATCTAGTAAAGAAGGAAGGAAAGGTACAAATGGAAATGGAAGCGAGTAAGTTGCAAAGGTGAAGAGATAACAGATGGATATTCAAAACTGGTAAGCTACAGGAGTGTCACCGAATAGCCAAATCTGCTTTGGAGATTGATCCAAATTTGCAGATGTTGAACATCCAGCTTCAGGAATTACAAATCATAAAATAACCCCCTGCTCAATGCAGGAATCCAAATTAAAGCAAATGCTCCAATATGCTATGAAGCTTGCTGCTGGAAATTGCTGAAGGAAGAGGTAATTAGAAGGGTTTCCCCCCTTTCATATGCTTTTTCTCTCTTTCTTTAGGGCAGTGGCAATGAACCTAGGCAATCCAGGTGTTCTTGGACTGCAATTACCAAAAGCCCAAGTCAGCAGTTCACCATCACTGGCCTAGGGGAATTTTACTTGCTAGGAATAGGGATGGAGCCTATGGTGTCTGGGATTTCAATGCTCAAGGGGAGACAAAGCTATAGTGCGAGCTGGATGTCTGGCTAGAATAGGGGAAGGATGGCAATTTACTCACTGTGCCACCAGGGATCCTTATATGCCCACCTGGGTTTGTAACTATGTACCATGGGAGATTGGTGGGGTGGGGTGGGTGGGGTGGGGTGGGGTTGGGTTGCCATCATTGCTCAAAACACCTTGAAAGCCAGCAGGATCTCAGACCCAACACTCTCCCTTCCAGAACTGTCAGACTTCATCTCTGTGGCAGTGTTGAGGTCTCCTAGGCTACAGATCTTGGGTGACTTTAACATCCATGTGAAGACTCCTTTGTCCAGAGTGGCTGTGGATCTCATGGAAGCCATGACATCCGTGGGACTATCCTAACATGTCACTGCTCCCACTTATGTTGCAGGTCATATGTTGGACCTGATTTTCTTGATGTCACAGAGAGATGATCTGAGAGTGAGTGACATTACTCTCATTCTGTTATCATGGTCAGATCATTACCTGCTTCAATTTGGGGATGATGCTGGAATCCTGCCCCCACAGGGAACATGGACCCATTAGGATGGATCACCCTCATAGACTAATGGATTCTATTGGTTTCCAGAATGCCTTGCAAGGGTCTATGGCCAAGTTGGCAGGCAATACTGTCATGGCCCTGGTTGATACATGGAGACGGCCAGGGCTATGGACACTATTGCTCCTAAGTGCTGAACCCTGTTCAGGGTTCACCCTGCTCCAAGGTTTACCAATGCACTGCAAGCCCTGAAGCATCAGAGGAGGAGGCTAGAGAGCAAATGGAGGAAGGCTTCCATGGATGACAACCTTGATGTTGTGAAGAATTGGTCCAGAAAATGTATTAATGCAATAAAATTGTTGAGAAAACAATATAACATCAGCTGAATTATGAGCTCTGATAACCATTAATAATAATTTAGTGTCAGAAATTATTCTGGGTTGAAAGGATTTTTGTGGAAGAAACTCCAGTCAAGGAATGCCCAAATGAGTCTCCTTTCATTTCCTCAAGAGCTGGGTGCTCAATCAGTCATGCAGTACCCAGGTCTCAAACTGCTGACTTGCCAGACTTCCAGCTAACAAGGTGAGTTTTTTAACCACTGAGCCAGCACAGCCCCTTACCAATAACCATTTAAGGAAGCTCTTTAAGCTCACCAAAGAGTTATCTGGCCAGGAGCAACTGGTTCGACTCCAGCCCAATATTAGTAATTATAATCATCTGGCAGCTCATTTTAGATCTAAGGTTGATGTCATCCATGGGGACCTGGACTCCAAAGTTATGACAGTTAACCATGTGAGATGTCCAGAGCACCATCTGGTCCACTTTTGCTGGATCAGTTTCAGCAGGTAACATTACATGAATTATCTAGGATGCTTGCTAGCTGTAGGTCCACTACTTCTCTGCTAGATACTTGCCTATCCTGGTTAAGTAAAACTGCCAGTGAGGGTGTACTGGGGTGGGTATGGGAGGTTGTCAATACCTCCCTGTGGGAGGGTGTTCTGCCAACCTGATTGAAAGTGATGATTGTCTGGCCCATCTTGAAGAAATCAAAGTTGGCAACCAATGATTTTAGCAACTATCATCTGGTCACCAACATTCTCTTTTTTGGCAAGCTGGTGAAGAAGCTGGTGGCAGCTCAATTAGGGGCATTTTTGGAGAGTTCTGAATGCCTTGACCCATTCCAGTCTGGGTTCAGGCCTCAATGTGGGACTGAAACAACATTGGTTCCCCTGTTGGATGACCTTCTGAAAGAGGCTGACTGGGGTAATATCTCATTGTTGGTCCTCTTGGATCTCTCAGTGGCTTTTGATGCCATCAACCACAGTATCTTCTTGGACAGGCTCTTTGGGTTGGGCATTGGTGGCATGACTTTGGTCTGGCTCCTGTCCTTCCTTGAGGAGTGTGTCCTGAGAGTACAGCTGGGGGAAGACTTGTTGGATCCTTGGATGCAACAATACAGGGTACCACAGGGGTCTGCAATCTCCCCTATGCTGTTTAATATCTATGTAAGGCCACTGGGTGAGGTCATCAGGAGATTTGGAGTTCACTTTCATTAGTATGCTGATGATACACAACTCTATATCTCCTTTTCCACCTCAGCAGTGGATGCTGTTTACACTCTGAAGAGAAGCCTGGAGATGGTCATGGAATAGTTGAAGGAGAATAAGATGGAGCTGAATCTGAATAAAACCGAGGTTTTGCTGGTTGGGGATAACCGGTCTCAGATCAGGGGAATCTCCCTCACACTGGGAGGTGTGACTTTTTCTTTGAGGCAGAGTGTACATAATCTGGGTGTGCTACTTGACCTGGCTCTATCTATGAAACATCAAATATCCTTTATGGTCAAGTCTGCTTTCCAACATCTGCGGTGTAAGGGGAACTGCCATTATGCTGCACAGAATTTCTTTGTTTCCTGCACACAACACTGAGCAAAACTAAGTGAAAAGAGGGAGAAGGAGAAAATGAAACCAGAACCTCCTTTTTATGGGAAACTAGGAAATCTTGCTGATGCAGGAAGGAAGTCTCACTGGGAATTTCAGCATGGCCAGACCTGGAAAATCACAAACAATTAGAAATTCCGTGGAGAACTCCTCCCTCACGTGTCTGTTGCCAGGCTCCTTTGATTGTGGATGTGGAATTGAAGGAGGATGTCCCCTTGTTCTTTGTGTGACTCAGCAAAGTGATTTGCAAAAACTCTGCTTTGCCGCCTTGGAGGTTATATATGTCTCTATGACGATGATATCTGATCCATTGCTGATTTCTTTAGACAGTAAACAGAATACTTACAAGGGTCACTTCATAAAAGAACAAGTTAGCCAAGAATTTCCCTCACTTTTCTGGGACTGAATGTTTCATATGTAAGTAGGGACCAAAGTAGAGAATACCATGAATTTTGATCTTATATAAGATACAAGGTTGCTGAGGATATTCTTTTTCTTCTTCCAGGTCTAGGCCATACATGAAACTACCAAAATGAAGCCACTTTTTGGTGAATTCATTCTGCACTTCCTTTTGCCTGACTCAGTGTGAGAAAGGTTAGCTAGCACAAGGTTGCCATTGGCTGGGGTACACCTGATTGTGGTGCAAAAATATCACAATCTTTGAGGAGGCTCTTTCTGTGTACTCTGCTGAGGGTATTAACACCCCTGGAAAGATTATGCCTCAAGAACACAGCCAATGTAGCTCAGCTGCAGTCTGAAACCACAGCAAGATATTTTCATGCTGTTTGTTTGAATAAAGTAAAATGAAAGAAACAAAAATTAAACAGAAACAGAGTAACAAAACTGAAACAAAAATATACAGCATAGAAACACATAAAAAAGCATAAACAATAGTGCACTCACCCTGAACTTATCATGTTGTCAAATGAAAGGTGTTGTTAAAAAAGAATGCTAAAAATGAAGGTTGGGGTGATCAGAGTCTGCCATACCCATCAAGTGTCCTGGATTGGCTGGGAAATCCCGTATTTCACCGCTCCATCACACTCCTTCCCGTGGCCATCCCGTAATTTGACCGGCCAGGAAAGGGGTTACTGCGCATGTGCACAGGGGTTACTGGGTTACTGCGCATGTGCAGTAACCCCTTTCCTGGCTGAAGGGGTTACTGTGCATGTGAGCAGGGGTTACTGCGCATGTGCACCACTGCCTCTGACGGCTGCTCATGCGCAGTAACCGCTTTCCTGTCTGATGCCTGGAAACTTACTGCACATGTGTGCCTGGCTCCCGGATTTTGAAAACCGCGGCTTGACAGGTATGGAGTCTGCCTTCTCATTAGACAGGGTAAGATATTTATTTGGCTTATGCTGCAGATGCAGGAGTTGGGGTGGGGGTGGGGGGCAACAAGGGTGTCCTTACAGCAGTGTCTCTGCATCATTCCCAACTCAATTAGTCCTTCATTCCTAAAATGGCCTCCTGCCCTCAGGTGCAGTAGAGTGTATTTTAATGGCCAGTCCAGTTTATTTCTGTACAAGGAATGAAGGGGGGGGAAGGAATGGGACAGAAGGGCTTATCCTTTTTGTCAAGCTGTAAAATGCTTTAGACCATTGCTTCAGCTACCTTGACCAGAAACTTATTGGACATCTGCAGTATAGAAAGCACATCACTAGCATACTAATGTTGGATTGCTATTTCCAAAAAGGTTTCTGTTGTATCAGTGGTATCTCCATGAAGGAAACCTTCCCTTTGCTTGTGTACTGGCTGTGCTTCAGGTATAATCTACTGTTCCTACCGCTGGGACTTTCTGCTCCATGAAATGCTGGCCCTTATTTATTTATTTATTTGTTGGAACTATATAACCACCCTTTTTGCCTAAGCAACCCAGGGTGGCTCACAACGTCAGTTAAAAACTATACCCAGTGCTAATTAAAACTAAATACTATAAAACTATCTAAAAGCATTTATAAAATCTCCCCAATCCCCTTAAAAAGAAACTTATATTTAAGGTTAGATTAATGTTCCCGAAGCTTGCCTGTGCTGTGAAATCGAATCCAATCTCCTTGTTAGTCTTCTCTCACGTTGAAATCGGGGTGGAGGAGAGGGAGGGGGAATCTGATCAGAATATCCTGGCCAAATGTGACAGAACACTTTCACCGAGCTCTACAATTCCCCCCCCCCCTGAAATTTCATCTAAATGTATAATAGTCTTTAGCTTTGTGTGGGGAGACATTTGTCTGAAAACAACCGTATTTTATTATTATTTTAAAGAGTATGTTAAGAAGGGAAACCTTGAGGTAATCACAGGAAGTGGAGCAGAACGGAGGTGGTACATGATATTGTCTTTATTATTCTGACCAAAGCAGTGGCTCAGGTGTTTGACTAGAAGAATTGCCATAGCATGTAAGTGGGATAGAGAACAGCAAGAGAATGTATTTCCCAAGGGGGCTTTCGTATGCAGTCACCTACGAGGCATAAACCCCTGAAAACAGTTTTTGTTTCAAGGATTGTTTTCTGTTTCCTCAGCCACAGTCACTCTGGAGGGTATGTTCCAGAAGAAGCACTTTCTTGTTTTACTTATTTATGCAGCAGTTATGTGTGTTAGTCAGACAAAAGGCCTGGTAGGATGTTAGAAACAGAACTGCTTCTTTTTCCATCTGACTATACTGTATATGATTGCACCCCGTCCATCCCAGCTTACTTTCAATACAGTGTTTTTGTACTTATTCTGACATTCCCAGCTGCGGCACCTCCGGGCCCGATGCCGCCCCACCCCGGGACTCTGCCCCAATGCCACCAGGGGCTCAAAAGCCGCGGGGAGGTAAGAGGCGGCGAGAGTCTTGGGCTGCAGCCCCAGCTGTATTTTTAAGGCTGGTTTTAAGTCATTGAGCCTTGGGCTCCGACCCTCCTCTTTTCTGGATTATTGTATTTTTCTTTTTGATATTGTAATTGTATTGTACATTTTTATTGTATTTACGTCATTGTATCTTTATTGCATCTTTGCATTGATTGTATTGCATTTAATATGTTTTATTGTACTTATTTTATTGTACTTTTTATATGCTTTGCATTTGTATTATATTATGTTGGAACGCTGAGGCAGCCGGTGCATGAAAAATAAAATAAAAAGACCACCCCGCCCTTTTCTTTCCATGGGCCAGGGATCCAGCCTGGCCCATGAAAAAAAAGACCCCCCCCAAAAAAAAGTACACACAAAAACATTCAAAAACAGTCACAAAAACAGTCAAAAAGAAACACAAAAACATCCAAAAAGCAACCACAAAAACATCACAAAGACCCCCCAAAAACCCAATACAACCCCCCCCAAAAAAACCAACAACACCAGAGAGCTTACCAGGAGACGTCTTTACTCCATGATGACCGGAACTCAACTGAGAAAATAAAGAAAATACTTACTGGAAGCGACATCCAGAGGACAGAAGAGAAAAATTGTAGAGAGGAAGAAAAGCTTGCCACCCCCACCCAGAGGCCACAAGAGAAAAAACATTCAAAAATATTGAAACTAATAAGATTAATTCCCAAATTAATCAAATAAGTTATCAAAACATTCAAAAATATTCACACTAATCTCAAAAAATATCAAAAAAAACAGAAATCACTTTTCATTCCAAAAAACCAAAAAACCAAAACAAAAAAATAAAAATGCGTAAAAATAAAGATTTTAAAAAACAAAATTAAATTTTAAATTAAAAAAATTAATTTACATAAAATAAAATAAAATAAAATTTGCATAAACATAAAACAAAAACCTTCCAAAACCAATTTAAAGAGCCCAGCACTGAGGAAGCCGGCGTGCAAAAAATAAAAATAAAACACATACTGGGAGCGCAAGTCTGCCACAGGCGGACGCAGCGCCTCGAAGCCACAACATCACAAAACCTTTCAACACCATTTAAAACAGCCCAGCACCATTGGTTCAAGAAAAAACAAAACTGAAACCCTTTACTATCCAACACAATTTTACAAAGCCTGGCACCCCCGGGCAAAATATGCTAGTATAAATATATAATAAGCAGAGAAAATGGCATCTTAAAACCTATGTCATCCTGTTGCAAAACAGATTGCAAGGCATGTTTCACTTCTGCTTTTGGTGGGAGGAACCATGTGACCAGCCTGCCGAACCACGTGACTGGCCCATGGCCCGAAAAGTTTTGACACCCCTGTGTTAAACCATCCCACCCTGTAGTGGTGCCTGACCTAGTTTAGATGACTGAGCGAAGAGCCCCAGGGGATGTCACCTACATCTGCTCTTACTCTTAGGGTAAGTTCCCACTGCCCCTTCAGGCATTGTCAAGTGACAATGCATGTCCAGCTGGTCCAGCAACTATGTGCCAGGCGGAGGGATCCAGTGTGGCTTTGTGCTCTTGATGCACTAATCTTTAACATAGAGACTAAGATCTTCTTCAACAGCTTTCAACATAACTCCCAGCAACATTCACAATGCACTGATTATAGATGGAAACTACATTAACTGCAAAGGTTGGTTGCATTGGTGCTTAGACAGAAGACTCTTCTCCACAGTGAGTCACTGTAAAAAAAATAAAAAATCCTCACTGTGGGAAAGTAGCTGTCATGGGGAACAAATGAAGTAGGTTTCTATTTGGCAGCTGTCCATGTGTGTCATAATCTGGTCTAGCAACTAGATTTTTTTTTGTCCAGAGAAGGAAAAGTTAGTGAAATTTATCCTTAATCTATCCTAATAAAGATAAAGGTCACCCTTGCTCAAAAGCCAGCTGTATCCGACTCTAGGGTTCAGTGCTCATCTTTGTTTAGAGCCAAAGAGCCAGCACTGTCTGCATCTGCAGATGTTTCTGTGGACATGTGGCAGGCATGCCCCAAAATGGAGTGCATGGAAAGCTGTTTGCCTTCCCACTGAAGTGTTACCTATTTATCCACTTGCAATTTCTTGCTTTCAAATTGCTAGGTTGGCAGGAGCTGGGACAGAAATGGGAGTTCATTCCATCATTCAGTACTCGTGTCTCGAACTGCTGACCTGCTGACCTTCCAGTTATTCTAAATATTCCAGATCCTATAGCTTGAACAGCTGGAATGATTTTTTTACCCTTTCATGGGCCATGTATATTTTATTGTATTTAATTGTTATATTGTGTCTATACTTGATATATTGTTATTGTACTGTATTGCATAATGAATTGTATTGTGTTGTATTTCCCCCTTCCCCCTCCCCTTTCCCTTCCCCCCTACTTATGTTTTGCTTTGTATTTATTGGATTGCTTTGTAAACCACTTTGAGTTGTCAGTAGACAAGTAAAGCAGCATATAAGGACACTAAATAAATATAAATAATAATCCTGCCAAGCTCTGCAATGCCTAGTATATATGTTTATGGCTAGTTCAGAACCATCCATCTTATGGTATAATACTTCAGGTTTGTGGCAATTTCTTCTTTGCAGGCGCACCCCCCAATAAAGGACTCAGACACCAATGAAAGTGGATAACGGCATTGGGCCACATTTATTGATTCATGCCCTAGTCCGAATTATAAATTTCTATTGGTAATAACCAATCATAATTCTTAAGGCAAGCAGGCCGAAGTAACACTGGTAAGGTACCACCCAAAATTGCCAACGGCAATTGCTACAATGTATCCATTTGTATCAATTTGTTTGTTGACAACAAACAAATTGTTGACCGTAGTCAATATCTAACTAATGACCCCACCCTCTAACGCGTATCCGTAAAATCACGGGGTGATGCATGCTGTCTAGATATAGCCATCACCCCGTCGCCTAGTTCGTCGTTGACCGGACAACGTTTAACCAACTTATGCCTGTCTAGTGTTGTCCAGTCAATTGCGAACTTGCCGGATACCTGTGGGTCATAATGTTTACCTTACCAGTGCTACCCGCCCATGTGACCAAAGTCAACAGCAGCAACAGAAAACCCCTATGTCAAACCATAGCAACAGTGTGGGATGGGCGAAAAAACCAGGACCCGAAGCCAATATGGGTCCCAGCCAAAAATTCCCACCCGGCCCCGAAGCGACCAAAATATCACACTGTTAACTAGGGAGGGGGTGGAGGGAAAAACTTCTCCGCTCCGTCGCTTCGCAAAGTGGCAGCTCGGCTGCCTCGTGGCCACCTCTTTTATAAGGGAGCTGGCCACGCCCCCTAACTACCCGGATGCCTTCGTCCTGTGGGGGGGCTCCCGCAAAGAGCACGGTGGCCATTTTGGCGCCGCGCTTGCATTGCAGGCGCACCCCCCAATAAAGGACTCAGACACCAATGAAAGTGGATAACGGCATTGGGCCACATTTATTGATTCATGCCCTAGTCCGAATTATAAATTTCTATTGGTAATAACCAATCATAATTCTTAAGACAAGCAGGCCGAAGTAACACTGGTAAGGTACCACCCAAAATTGCCAACGGCAATTGCTACAATGTATCCATTTGTATCAATTTGTTTGTTGACAACAAACAAATTGTTGACCGTAGTCAATATCTAACTAATGACCCCACCCTCTGACGCGTATCCGTAAAATCACGGGGTGATGCATGCTGTCTAGCTATAGCCATCACCCCGTCGCCTAGTTCGTCGTTGACCGGACAACGTTTAACCAACTTATGCCTGTCTAGTGTTGTCCAGTCAATTGCGAACTTGCCGGATACCTGTGGGTCATAATGTTTACCTTACCAGTGCTACCCGCCACACGGAGGGGCTTCAAAGAAGGCTCGACGCCCCCCCCAGACCGTCAGCTCGGTCAACAGGCCTGCTCGCCAATCACCCAACAGGAGGTCCATACCTCCTCGCGACAGATGGACCCCATCCCCTGCATACAAGTCATAACTTTGGAGGCTAATAGCGGGGTGACGACTGACCCTCCCCCAAGCCCTGTCGACTAGGAAACGCGCCACTGCCCTATTCACCATGCGTCTAGCGCGGTCAAGGGCCAGGAGGTCAACACCCCCTCTGTAGGAATGGCGCGGGACCATGTCCGACCAAACAAGGGTTGTGGCGGGCCAGACGTAATGCAGGTAGGCGAGGTCCTCGCAAATCGCATGCTTCAGCGACAAGCCGGTGACCTGGCCCAAATCATTGCCCCCCAGGTGTATGATCAGAATGTCAGGTGGGTCAGCATTCAGGCCTGAAAAAAGGAAAGGCAGCAGCTCCCGCCATAACATCCCAGGCTTACCATGCCATGTGAGACTTGCATATGCACCCAGTCCCAGTTGGGGTCCCCACTCTGTCGCTGCAGCATAACGCGCTGCCCTGTGCACGTAGCTATGGCCCACCAGCCATACTGTCACCGGTGTAATACGACACCCCGGGTCTGTAAAGGAAAAAATGAGGGAAAGTAGGTAAGGTGACCGGGTTGGTACTCACGGGGGGAGTGGGCGCACATAAAATTGAAAACATTGCGATCCCCACCATCCCATGCTACGTATGTCAGCCCCTGAGTACCCAAAAGCCGCAGCGGTCGAGGCCGCCCCTATACGGAATGAATGAGTGCCATAGCGGGCGCCTGGGAGGCCCACACTGGCCAGCGCTTTGCCCGTCACCTTCCAAAATTGAAATTTAGTCAGGGGAGACCCATCTTGGTGACAGAAAAACGGGCCATGGTGCGTGCCACGCAGTGCCAGGAATTCCTGTAGGGCACCAACCGGACAGATGTCTGCCAAAGAACACCGTAGCAGTCGCACACCACTGCCGACGCCATGCTGATCGGTCTTAGAGGAACGTATCCTCAACTGAGCCCAGTCTTTGGCTACACAGACATCCTCGAGTTCCAGTGCCCTACGACTTGCATCCGCCTTAGACAGCATCACAAGCTCGCTGATGCGGAGCGCTCCAAAAAATGCCACCGTTGTGGCTGCATGGAACAGGGCTGCCTCATATGCATCAAAACAGAGGCAAGGCCAGCCCCGGGCCAACTGGGTAAGGACCCCGGGGAAATCGGGTGGTGGTCGTCCGGGCAACGCCCGCGCTCGCGCACCCACCCCTCCAAAACATGTCTCACACGGAAGTCAGAGGTGCTGTCCACATGACCCCCCACCTTGGCCATAAAAGCCAACGCTGAAAGCTTGGATGCTATGGTGCGAGGTGCAAGGCCCTGAGAATGCAGGTAAACCATGAACCGCAGAACATGGGTTACCGGGATCGGCCAGGTTCCTGGCAATTGAAATTGAGTACAAAATGCCCTGAAAGAATTAATTGCGTGGTGATACGCCTTACGGGTGCGTGGGGCTAGTGACAGGCCAATCACCCGGTTCACCTCTCCTTGCCAATGGTCCATATCTCCTCCGGGAGTGGCGAGGGAAATTCCTCCGCATCCGGGGCCAAGGCACGGAACCGGGAGATCTGTAGGTGGGACAAAGCGTCAGCAATATCATTATTAACCCCTGGGACATGCCTGGCCCTGAACAGTACGTTGAGGCGCAGGCTGCGCAACACAAATTGGCGCACTAGATCCATAACCCTGAGTGATTTAGAAGTCTGTGCATTTACAATGTGGACCACGGCCGCATTGTCACACCAGAAATGCACGACCGAGTCGGACCACTCCTGGCCCCATAGCATCAAAGCACCCAGGATAGGGAAAAATTCCAGATACGTGAGATCACGCAGGCGACCCGTGCCTGCCCAGGCCGGTGGCCACCCACCATAGGCCCACTTCCCATTGAAGTACATCCCATAACCCAGGGATCCCGAGGCATCAGACTGAATCTGAAATTGAGGGGAAGCCAGGAGGTCATGCCTCCAAAATGAGACCCCATTGAAGTCCCTCAGGAACTGTAACCAGACAAGCATGTCTGCCCTGATACCCCGGGTAAGCCTAACCCTATGGTGAGGCCTGGATAATCCTGCCATAGCGTCGCACAAGCGCCGGGCAAAAGCCCTGCCCGGTGCGACCACTCTGCAGGCAAAATTAAGGTGACCATGCAGCACCTGCAGTTCCCTCAGTGATGCCTTGCGCTTGGCCTACAAGTCCGAGATAAGGGCCACTATCCTTGACACCTTATCCCGCGGTAACCTAGATGCCTGCGCTATCGTGTCAATCTCCACCCCCAGGAAGACTAACTGTGTAGATGGGCCCTCGGTCTTTTCGGGCGCTAAAGGGACACCGAGTTCCTCCATTAGCGTCTGAAATGTGTTGAGGAGACGTGTACATGTGTCCCAGCCCCGTTCACCCCCGAATAAAAAGTCATCCAGGTAATGGGCTACAGACCGGGACCCTGATCTGCGGACGAAAGCCCACTCTAGGAAGGTACTGAAACGCTCGAAAGCCGAGCATGATATGGAACAGCCAAAAGGCATGGCCTTATCAAAATAATATTTGCCCCGAAATTTGAAACCCAGCAATTCAAAGTCGCCCGGGTGCACTGGCAAGAGGCGAAAAGCCGACTTAATGTCGCACTTAGCCAGCAGCGCACCCGGGCCACATGAGCGCACCATGCGCAGCGTGTGGTCAAAAGATGTATACCTGACTGAGCAAAGGTCATCAGGGATAGCATCGCTGACCGATCGGCCGGCTGGGTAGGACAAGTGATGGATAAGGCGAAACTCGCCTGGTGACTTCTTGGGAACCAAGCCCAGGGGCGATACCTTGAGGTTAGTGAACGGGGGTGCAGGGAAAGGGCCAGCGACCCTGCCCGCATTGACCTCCTTATTAATGCTGGCGGCAGCCACTTCCTCCCTCCCCCTAAGGGACAAAAGGTTGGGGGCATCCTGAGGGGACCTATCACCCATGAAAGGAATACGGAACCCTTGTCTAAAGCCCTGAAGTAGATAATCTGCATCCTCCCCCTTCGGGTACAATGCGAGCCAACGCTCCAGCATGTCCACATTAATTGGGGAGGGAGCCTTTCGGTGAACCAGCTCCATCTGCGGCAGTCTTGCCAGCCCACTGTCCGCCCCTCCCTATGCCCCGCGTCCCTCCAGGCCTGGGACAGGCAGAGGCTGCATGGGGGCCCGCACAGGTGGGACACTCATGTCTGTACTTGCAATTCTTCTTACTGCATGAACCATTAGACGAGAAAGTCCAGCACAGCAGTCGGGCTGGAACCCCCTGCCCCGCCACTTGGCGGGGAACCTGTGCTGGAGCCACTCGCTGGACCGCATGTCCACAATGGTATCTTTCCCCTGGTGCGGGGCGCGTGGGCGTCATGTACAGCAGCCAAAGTCTCTGACATGGCTCATCCCACCTCATCTCAGGGTGCAGGGGAATTCGCATACGGAATTCCTCGTCATAAGCCAACCACGACGGGCCCGGAAAATCAACCATCGCCCGATAGATGTTGTCCAAATACTGGACCATCGGAATTGCCAGATCCGGCCGGGCCCTCAGGTACACCGCCATGTAGATGAGGTAAGCCGGCAGCCAGTTGGCCCACGTCCGTGGTGGCTTGCGACGACGTGCCTGTTCCTTATCCTTCTCATCCTGCCCCTCCCTCTCTTCCTTGGTGGGCTCCCTGTTTAGGAGTGAGAAGATATCAACATACTCCCCTCGCCATATTTTCTCTCTGGTGGCCTGTGCCAAATGGTCACCCAGTGGCAAGGAATAGCCCGCTGTTGGCAAGGCCGAGACAGGCACAGCAGAAACTGCGGGCATCTGGAAAGGGGCTTGAACTAGCCCAGCCACCCCCAAAACATTCCCCGCAGGGTAGGAAATGCTACCCACCCCGGGGCCCTGGGTGGTGGTTGACGTCGCCTGTTGGTGCGTCAGCGGCTGTACCGCCGCACCACCCATGCGAGGCCAAGGCCATTGGAAAGCCCCCCCCCAACGTAGCCACATGTGTAGGTGCACTAGTTTGTACCGCATACTCACATGCTGCACCCCCGCGGGCCGCCCCCACCGGGGGTTCCGGCCCACTGGGGGCGTCGGAGCTCGCGACCGCCGTAGAGCTCGCCGCCGGGGCTTGACCCGCACTGGCCTGTTGGTCAGGGAGCTGCGAGGCAGTGGCCGAAGTCGCGCCACGCGCCTCAAGCTGCTCGACCCGTCCCGTCGCCTGCCGCTGCCCAGCAGACGACGCGTCCAAGCGCACCCCAAAAGGAGCGCCAGCGTGGCTGGCCCGAGCAAGGGAAGCCTCGAGTGCCGCCACGCGGGCCAGCAAGGCCTCCACACTGGCCTGGGGCCACGGGCCAGCCGGCCCGCCTGTTACGGGCGTGGGTACAGGCCCTTGCACCCCGGGGCCCGAATAAGGCCATGACCCCACACCCAGGCCCGGCAGGGCCGGCGTGGGCACCTGCCAAGGGAGGGGACCGCACCACCCCCCAAGCCTGGAAGGCCCCGGAGTGAGCTGGGCCCTGATGGAGGAAGGCCCAGAATGAGCACCAGGAGCGGCGTCCGCCGCTTGCGGGCCGCGGGCCGCAGCCCATACTGGACCCCTGCTCGGGTCCCCGGCCTCCGGCCAGGGGGTAATAGACCCCATCCCACCGGTCCCGGTGGGAGCCGGCAAAGGCGGCTGGTGGGAAGGCGCAGCCGTGGTCCTCCGACCCGGATTGCGCCTCCGCACCGCCCGAGCCGCGCTTGCGGCCACCTTCTTCTTCGAAGGCATCTCAGTCGGACCTAAGGGAAGCCGAAAAGAGGAAAGTAAGCAGCCAAAAGGCTTCCAGCTCGAGGTAAAAAGCGACGGAGTAAGAGGAAAAACCTCTCCGCTCCGTCGCTTCGCAAAGTGGCAGCTCGGCTGCCTCGTGGCCACCCCTTTTATAAGGGAGCTGGCCACACCCCTAACTACCCGGATGCCTTCGTCCTGTGGGGGGGCTCCCGCAAAGAGTGCGGTGGCCATTTTGGCGCCGCGCTTGCATTTTCATTGTAAATCAAGCAGAGCTTAATTTATTAATATAAAGATAATTTCAACAGATATTTACTTCAACAATTTGTTTGTAGCATTGAATTTTAGTGATTTAGGGGCAGTATCCTGATCAGGATTAATGTGTGTGAAAATTAAACTGTATTAACTTACCATAATTAATGGCTGTTAATTAACACACAACAAAGGGCAATTACATTACTAGACATGTGTTTGTGGTGCAGTTGGGTATGTGTCTCCTAAGATTACTGCTGTCTAGTTAATTGCAATGTTCTGCCATAGTTATACAATTTAAATTGCACACATCTAAATCACCAACCGGGTTCTGTCCACAATGCTTGAATGAATGTACATATGGGACTGTAAAGCAGAGAAGAGAGTTATCTGAAATATTTGTCAGATAATATTAATAAATATCAATGTGGTATTTTTCAAAACGAATGCAGTGTCTTGGACAAGTAATGGTTTTTGCAAATAGAAAAGAATGTCTGGTTTTAGTAATGTAGTTTCTTATCATTTTTACAAAAGATAAAGTCCTCCACTGAAACTGCATGACTTTGCTTGGCTGTATTCTAAGAAGTGGGCTGGACATTTGGTATTTCATTGCTGTTTCTGTTGCTTGGCAACACCTTTCTTTTCCTTGAACTCTCCGGTCACTGACTAACCCTAACAGTAACGTATCACTAGAGAAAGTTTATATATATAAACTTTTCTCCAGTGATACATTACTGTTAGGGTTAGTCAGTGGCAGGAGAGTTCAAGGAACTTAATTGATTAGTTATGATTTTTGTTGTTCAGTTGCACAGTCGAGTCGAACCCTTTGCGACCCCATGGAGGGCCACATGCCAGGCTCCACTGTCCTCTGCCATCCTCCGCAGCCCGCATAGATCTATGCCCATCTCATCAATGATTCCATTCACCTCATCTTCTGCTGCCCCCTTCTCCTTTTGCCTTTGATCTTTCCCAGCATCAGGGCCTTCTCAAGTGAGTCCTCTCTTCTCATTTGGTGGCTAAAGTACTTGAGTTTCAGCTTCAGTATTTGTCCTTCCAATGAGCAGTCAGGGTTGATTTGATCTCCTTGCAGTCCAGAATATCCTTGAAAGTCTCTTCCAACACCACTATTCTTCTGCGCTCGGCCTTCCTGTGGTCCAGCTCTCACAACCATACATTACTACTGGGAATAACATTGCTTTGACTATGTGGACTTTTGTTGGCAGGATGATGTATCTACTTTTTATTATGCTGTCTAGGTTTCTTATAGCTTGCCTCCCAAGAATAATTCATCTTTTTATTTCATGGCTGCAGTCACCATCTGCAGTGATCTTGGATCCTAAGAAGGTAAAGTCTGTCACTGCTTCCATTTCTTCCCCTTCTATTTGCTAGGGAGTGATGGGGCCTGAGTCTCAGGCCAGCTCTTGCACTCTTCTCTTTCACCCTAATCAAGAGGCTCTTTAGGTCTTCTTCACTTTCTGCCATGCAGGTAGTATCATCTGCATATCTCAGGTTGTTGATGTTTCTCCCAGTAATCTTAATTCCAGTTTGTGATTCATCCAGCCCTGCATTACACATGATGTACTCTGCATATAAATTAAATAAGTAGGGTGACAATATGAAGCCTTGCCGTACTCCTTTCCCTATTCCAAACCATTCAGTAGTTCCATATCCTGTCCTAACTGTTGCTTCTTGACTCACATAGAGATTTCTCAGAAGACAGATACTTATGATATGTTGATTGCAATTGATTGCAATACATTAGTGTTGATCTCCATTCCACAATCATTTCTAATATTGTTAATCTGCAATAAGGCAGGCCAGCAGATTATCTTGTTGTGATACTAGTTTACACAAAAAACAGGAGCAATAAATCACCAGAAGCATTATGAGAAATGATACATAATGGAAGCCTTTCAGCATCTGTCAGCTACCTTGCTCATGTTCACTCTTTTCTCTCTTCAACATTGTGTAGTCATATTGGGCAATGGTGTGGTTCTTCTTTGTCATGGGAGGAAGACTTTTTAAGCTTCCTTACACCTGGAACATCTTGCAGATTTCTCTCTGTCTGATTTTGTGCTGTTCATACACATTGATTCTTTCAATTTACAATTTTTGGTGTTCAAAGAACATCTGGAAATCATGATGATATCCTATCAATGCTTAATGTTGAAACTCTGCTGAATTTCAAAAGAAGTTTCCACATGGCATGGCTGGAAGAGGCAGCTGTTCAAAAGGGAAAAAATGGGAAAACATTGAAACCAGAAAAATCGGCTTGGGGTTTCTTTAGATATTTGCTGAGAGTTGCTGATCAAATACTAATACTTTGCAATCTGTATTTAAAATATTTTATTTATTACATCCAAAGAATATGTACATGCAAGGGACTATGAATTTATATCCCCTGGTGGCTGTCATGCTGTAGTCTTCTATTAATGTGTTTATGCATCCCAAGTGAGGCAAGAAACAAAAGTTAGAGATATCCTTTGCTTAAAACAAAAAAGTTTTTAACAAATGAAAAAATCAAAATGTCACAGCTGGTGCTTGGCCTTCTAACTGAAACAGAGGCAAGACATACAAATAGGAAAACTAAGACCACAGGTGTACTAACTATTTAAGAAACTCCCATGTGGGCGGGGCTCCCATGATTTAGAAGCTAGGGCATGGATTGGGTTCTTCTTGGATATTTTCTGCACCTTCCTGGGTGAGCCCTTGATGTAAAGACCCCAGCTTTACCTTAGCTGGCTTTTTTTTTGTCTAAGGAGATCTAACCAGGTACACTTCCTTCTCAGATCCCATGATTTAATATATGTACTTATCAAGTTGGCCTTGAAATTTGCTCCCCCCACCCCCCTCAACCATCATCTGAATCTTATGGTCTGGGAGGCCTGTCTAGTCAAGCCCATTCATCTAAAAGATGTTCGTGGGAGGTCACAATTCCTGCCACTCTATTTCTTCTTTCCTCCTAATCTCATGTGACCATCTAAGACAACTCTGCCTAAAATGCCACAAGAATAACTGCACAATAGGCAATAAATAAATACAACCATCCAACCATCTTTTGTCCAGTACATTGATTAGATGACCTAGGGCAGTAATGGTAAACATTTTAGAGACCTAGTGCCCAAGGAGGAGGAGGAGGCATGTGAGCAGGCACCTTGTGAGTGCAGCACCCCCTGGTGGGTGTACCTGACTCTTAGGAGGGGTGGGTGGTATCAGGTCACCTCACCTCACCCAGCTGCTGCCTCCTAGGTGGGATTCCAGTTCACCCCTTTCGCCTCCTCTTTGGGGGAGGCACCAGCCTCAATGGCTCACATGACAGCAGAAAGGCCTCTGCATGCCACTTCTGGCACGTGTGCCATAGGTTTGCAACCATGGAATTAGGCAAAAAAATCTCTCTAACCCTGAAAAGCAAAGCAATCACACTTATATACTGCCCCATAGCACTTAGTGCACTCTCTGGGTGTTTCACAAGTTAATTAGCATTTTATCCCCAACATTTCACTGACCTCAGGGGATGGAAGGCTGAGTCAACCATGATTTCTGGTCAGGATCAAACTCACAACCTTTTTGTTGCAGTACAGCAGTTTAAACATTGCATCACTATGGGCCGGATTAATTGGAGCCATCGGTTGGATTCAACCTGCGGGCTGTAGGTCGAGAAACCCTGCCCTAGACAACACTTAGAATCTTTATATACTGCATGTTTATTTAGGATGGGTGAGATTATCAATGTTCTTCTTAACTTGCTAAGAAAAAACAACAATTTCATTCTAACAACAGTAGCAGTAACAAGTAGTCCTGAACAATTTTTTGAGCTAGTCTGAGGAGCTCAGGAGACTGATCCAAGCTCCAGAAAGGATTTAGCTTGGAGTAATTTTATCTTACTTATCATTCTGAAAGCTGGACTCAAAAGAATGCAGGGGAGTTTGTATCTGAGCCTGGCTCTGATGAATTCCCATGACACTCTAATCCTAGGTTCAAGCAACATATACTTTGGACCTGTGTTTCCCAACCTTTGGTTTTTTGGACTTCAATTCCCAGAAGCCTATGTCAGTTTCCCAAAGCACTGATCAGCCAATGTACTGACAGGCTTCTGGGAATTGAAGCCCCCCCCCCCCGGTGTGGTTTTAGGGCCCCATATTGGGAACCATTGCTTTGGACCTATTTAGAAGCAGCACTGCCTTAAGTAGTGAAAGTAGTATTATAGCATCATGTTCTATTTCAATATACTTTGTTTTGTGCTCGGTTACTGAAAGGTAAATCCAGACTTAATTTGCAAATCTGATTGGTGAGACATCTGTCTCTGAGGAAATCTCACTTGGGAAGGAAAACAAGCTAACTACAGAGAATACAAATTTCTCTTCATGTCTAGCATGACTTTCAGTGGTACAGTATTCATACAGGTGCAACATGGAACAGCTTTCTGCATGCAGAATGGCTTGTGCTTTGATATGGCTGCCTTCCTGCCTTTTGGTTTGCTTTTCTAACAACCGTTGTATTCTCCTCCTCCTCTTCCTATTCACCTTGTACCCTCATTTTTATTCTTCTCTGCCTCTCTGGAAGAACAATGGAGACTGCGACTATAGTAATCCTTATACTTCATCTTATTTGTCATTCTTTGTAAAAGGAAGGGGGACATTTACATCTAATAATATTTATGTTCTGAAGTGTGGATACATGGCTGTGGTATTAGGAGATGCTTTGTCTTTTGCTGCCTTTCTCAGAAGACATGGTCACATCTATAATATATGTGGGTTATGCAAGGTTCCGTATATTGCTCACATTCATATTCTCAAACACTGTAAAAGATGGTGCAATGCATGCTTACTCTGGGACTTTGACTGATTGGTGCTTCAGTTGCTTGCATAAAATGCAGCTTTGGGGGAATATCCAAGACAGAGAGTGCAGACTTGCAAAGGAGTGTCTGTTCATGCAGTATTCACATTTTAGTGTAGATGCATGCCATCCATCAGAATTCATCTTTAGCAGAATGAAGACTTGTGGGCTTGTCATAAACAGTTGCAATACTAATAAATTCTATTCTAGAGGAATGGCTCAAGTAGCTAAGATGCTGACTGGGAAGCGGAAGGTCAGCAGTTCGATTCCTGAGTACTGCAGGACAGAATGAGCTCCCGTCTTTGTCCCAGCTCCTGCCAACCTAGCAGTTCGAAAGCAAGAAATTGCAAGTAGATAAATAGGGACCACTTCGGTGGGAAGGTAACAGCGTTCCGTGCGCTCCGGTGTCTAGTCATGCCTGCCACATGACCACAGAAATGTCTGCAGAAGCAGACAGCGCTGGCTCTTCGGCTTAGAAACAGAGATGAGCACTGCACCCTAGAGTCGGATACGACTGGCTTTCGAGCAAGGGAAACCTTTACCTTTACCTTTCCAATGCAGAAGGTTTATTGAAAGGGAGGGGTGGGTAGTATTTTGTTAAGCAAGTGCAACAACTCAGGGAAAATATCATTTCCTGAGGAAAAAGGGAGGTGAAATTCACCAATAATGGGAAAGACTTAGATCTTCTAAATAACTACACTGATCCAAATTTTATCGGTGCCTAATAAATGAGCACAACAATTTCTACCCACAGTCTTTTTTGCCTGCCTCCATTTCCCTTCATTAGTATGACTCACAGTATTCATTTAATCAATTTTTGTTCCTACGTCTCACTGCAGCAGTGGGCTTTTTTTTTTGAACCCAGTATTGGTAAAGTAGGAGGAGAAAGGTGTTTTCTTCTGATTATGGATTACAAACAAAAGATGCTAACATTGGCAGCTATCTGGATATGTGTGTTGCAAGGAAATTTGATTTCCTGGCCTTGCTTAATATGAAAATCTGATGATCAGCCTCTCTCCCTTGCCTTGCATTTTCCCTTGCTTAAGGTTTGTTTCCTTAAGCACAAAACGTTTGTAAATAGCTAAACTCTGCAGAATAGAAGGTGAAGGAATGAATACTGAGAGGCAGTGTATGAACAAATCCTGAAGCAGCATAGCCACAGGACAAAAGGGTAGGGGGGAAAAAGACAAAATCATGCAGGTTATAGATATTTTCTAGAGTTGGGCATCCAGTAGGTGTTTGTGATAATTTTTCTATTGCACCAACCTCCCAACTCTTTATAAAATGATGTTTCAAGGTTGTGGTTTTTTGTGTTTCTTTTCTAACCAAGACACTGTAACATGATTGTGAAACAACTCAATAGCTCAGTGCATTAGGTATCAGATTGTAGGGCCAGAGGTTGGGAATTTGATTCTCTGTGGTATCTTACAGTAAAAGATCCAGCCTATGTAGCCTTGGCTAAGTTGCACAGTCCCAGAGTGCTCTTAAATGGAGGGAATAGTAAACCACTTCTGAATATTTTGTACCTAGAAAGGCCATCCTTGACTCCACCTTTAATAAAGTAGCTCAGGTTGGGATGTCCAATGAACTGTCTGGTCCTGATTCTTGGGACCAGTTTCAGCCTGTGTCTTCTGAGGTCGTGGACAAGGCACTTGCATGTTGTAAACCCATGACTTCTCAATTTGATCCTTGTCCGTCATGGTTAGTAAAAGCTATGGAGGTTGCTGAGGAGTGGGTTCAGAACATTGTTAGTTCCTCATTGCGGGAGGGCAAGCTGCCCTCATGCTTGAAGAACACTATTATTCGCCCACTTCTCAAGAAATCAAATCTATCTACAGAGGTCACAGACAACTTCAGACCTGTAGCAAATGTCCCCTTTTTGGGCAAGTCATCGAGAGGATAGTAGTGGATCAGCTGCAGGTGTTCCTGGATGAAACCAATTACTTGGATCCATTCCAGTTGGGTTTTAGGCCTCACCATGGCACCGATTCCCATTGGTCACACTGCAAGATGACCTTCTCTGGGATCATCTCTCCTGGTGCTCCTGGATCTCTCAGCTTCATTGGAGTTGGACAGACAGGAAGAATACTAAATCATAAATTTCGAAGACACCTTTCCCAGTGGTTTCATGCATATGATAAACAACATGGAGTTCTATACATGAAAAGGGGATATTTAAAATGAATCTGAATAACAAACCATAGATAATTTGTTACTGCTAGCTGTATTGATATGCCTGGAAATTCCACTCCTTTGTCTGAAGAAGTGGACTTGATCCATGAAGGCTCACTGTAAAAATGTAGCAGTTAGTTTTTAAAGTGCTGCAGTGTTTTTATCTTATTTTATTTTGCTTTGTTTTCTGATATGCCTGAACCACAGACAAACATGGCTACTATTAAAAAAAATCCTACCATGGAATGATCTAGCCTTGACAACAGGGCTACAGAAAATTCTCCCACACCCATCTGCCATCAACCCAACAAGCACAGAACAACACAGTGAGACATGTCAGAAACCACTTGTGATTTGCATGATCATAATTTTGTTGTTGTTCAGTCGCACAGTCGATTCCGACCCTTTGCGACCCTATGGACCATCGTTCTCCAGGCACCTCTGTCCTCCACCATCCCCCTCAGTCCTCCCAGTTCTGTGCCCATTGTGTCTACAATACCATCTATCCATCTCATCCTTGGCCTCCCCCTTCTTCTTTTGCCCTCCACCTTTCCCAACATCACGGCCTTCTCAAGTGAATCCTCCCTTCTCATTTGATGCCCAAAGTACTTTAGCCTCATCTTTACTATTTGACCTTCCAATGAGCAGTCAGTGTTGATTTCTTCTAAGATTGACCTATTTGTTCTCCTCGCTGTCCAGGGTACCCTCAAAACTCTCCTCCAGCACCACATTTCAAAGGCATCTATTCTTCTGCGTTCAGCTTTCCTAATTGTCCAGCTCTCACATCCGTACATTACCACTGGGAATACCATTGCTTTGACTATTCTAATTTTTGTTTTCAAGGTGATGTCTCTGCTTTTCACCATGTTTCCCAGGTTTTTCATGGCTTGTCTCCCAAGAATCAGTCGCCTTTTTATTTCATGGCTGCAATCTCCATCTGCAGTGATCTTAGATCCCAAGAATGTAAAATCTGTCACTGCTTCTACTTCTTCCCCATCTATTCTCCAGGAACTGATCGGGCCTGTTGCCATTATCTTGGTTTTCTTGATATTGAGTCTCAAGCCAGCTTTTGCACTCTCCTCCTTCAATCCGATCAAGAGATTCTTTAGGTCTTCCTCACTTTCTGCCATTAAGGTGGTGTCGTCTGCATATCTCAGATTGTTGATGTTTCTCCCAGCAATTTTAATCCCATATTGTGATTCCTCCATCCCTGCGTTGCGCATTATGTGCTCTGTGTATAAGTTGAATAAGCAGGGTGACAAAATGCAGCCTTGTCTTACTCCTTTTCCTATTCCAAACCACTCTGTCATTCCGTGTTCTGTCCTAACTGTTGCTTCTTGGTTCCTGTACAGATTTCTCAGGAGGCATATGAGATGCTCTGGTATTCCCATCTCTTTAATCACTTGCCACATCTTGTTGTGGTCCACACAATCAAAGGCCTTAGTGTAATCAATAAAGCAAAAGTAAACTTGTTTCTGGTATTCCTTTGTTTTCTCCATGATCCAGCGTATGTTGGCAATGTGGTCTCTAGTCCCCCTGCCTCTTCTGAAACCAGCCTGCACCTCTGGTAGTTCTCTTTCCACATGCTGCTGAAGTCTATCCTGTATTATCTTGAGCATCACCTTGCTGGCGTGTGGGATGAGCGCAATTGTTCGATAATTTGAGCATTCTTTGGCATTGCCCTTTTTTGGGATTGGAACATATACTGATCTTTTCCAGTCCTGTGGCCACTGTTTTGTTTTCCAAATCTGCTGGCATATTGAATGCAGTAATTTGATGCCATCATCTTTTAAAGCTTTGAAAAATTCAACTGGGATACCATCATCTCCACTAGCTTTGTTGTTTGCAGTGCTCTTTAGGGCCTTTCTGACTTCACTCTCCAGGATATCTGGCTCAGGTTCAAAATCTTCATCATTGTGACTATCAGGAGTGTTGAGTTCCTTTTTGTAGAGTTCCTCTGTGTACTCTTTCCATCTTTTCTTAATTTCTTCTGCATCAGCTAGCTCCTTTCCGTCTTTGTCCCCTATCATGTTCATTTTTGCTTTAAATGTTCCCTTGATTTCCTGGATTTTTTTGAAAAGGTCTCTGGTTCTGCCTCTTTTGTTGTTTTCCTCCATTTCTTTGCACTGTTCTTTTAGGTAGTTTTCCTTATCTCTCCTTGCTTTTCTTTGAAATTCTGTGTTCAAAAGATTGTATTTTTTCCTTTCTCCTTTGACTTTTGCATTCCTTCTTTCCTCTGCTATTTTGAGAGCCTCATCAGACAACCACTTTGCTTTCTTACTCTTCTTTTCTTTTGGTATGGTTTTCTTTGCTGCTTCCTGCATGATGTCCCTCATCTCTGTCCATAATTCTTCTAAGCCATTGAATCTGTTCATCACCTCCACAGTGTATTCTTTAGGGATGCTATCTAGGTGATATCTGTCTGGTCTCTTTGTTTTCCCTATTTTCTTTAGTCTAAGCCTGAATTTTGCAATCAGTAGGTTGTGATCTGAGCCACAGTCTGCTCCAGGTCTTGTTTTTGCTGACTGTATGGAGGTTCTCCATCTTTGACTGCAGAGTATGTAATCAATCTGGTTTCGGTGTTGGCCATCTGGTGATGTCCATGTGTAAAGTCGCCTCTTGTGTTGCTGGAAGAGGGTGTTTGCTATGACCAGTGCGTTCTCTTGGCAGAACTCTATCAATCTTTGCCCTGCTTCATTCTGTGTTCCAAGACCGAACTTGCCTGTTATTCCCTCCACTTTTTGATTGCCTACTTTGGCATTCCAGTCTCCTAAAATAATTTGGACATCATTTCTTGGTGTTTGTTCTATGAGTTGTAAGTCCTCATAGAACTGGTCCACTGTGGCTTCATCTGCACCCGTGGTTGGTGCGTATATTTGGATCACAGTAACATTGAAGGGTTTGCCCTGAATTCTTACTGACATCATTCTGTCATTTTTGAGGTTGTATCCCATTACTGCTCTTCTCACTCTTTTATTGACAATTATGGCTACTCCATGTCTTCTAAGGTTTTCTTGTCCACAGTAGTAGATGTGATGGTTTCCAGAGCTGAATTCACCCATCCCTGTCCATTTTAGCTCACTGATGCCCAAGATGTGAATGCTTATTCTTTCCATCTCATTTTTTACCACTTCTAGTTTACCTTGGTTCATTGATCTCACATTCCATGTCCCTATGCAGTATTGCTCCTTACAACATTGCATTCCTCCTCCCTCCTTCCTGTCCCTCCCCTCCCTCCACTCTGTGGTGTTAAGCATCCTGTATCACCTAGCCTGCCCCTTTGTTTGCCCCTTTGTTTTGCCTTTTGTTTTGGTCAATAGGGTTCTCTTGGCAAGCTTTGTGGCGTGGTTTGCCGGTTTCTACGCCATGTTTTTTCTCGCATCATACATCATATCACAGTTTAAAAAATTTAAAACAGTTTAAACAACATATTATCATGCATACTTATCACACCTTAAACACAGTCTCTATGTTAATTGCTATATTAAGTCAGTGTAAAATCTCTATGTCAGTTGCTATATTAATTCCGCTACATTTTTCACATCAGCTACTTATCCTTGTGTCCTCACTCCCCAGGTGGGGTTGTTGTCTCTGGGCCCCTTGCTCCCGTGACATCGCAGTGGCAAGCAGTGGATGTTTTCCCCGTGGGTCAGCTGTTCCTCTTCCTCTGCCTCTGGCGGCGGTGGTGGATGGTGACTTTTTCCGCCGCCTGCCTGGTCTTCTTCACCACCGGCTGGGGTGGTCTCGCGGCTGCTCCTGGCCGCGGGTAGCCTCCTCGCAGTGGCGGCAGTGGTGGATGGTGACTTTTCCCGCCGCCTGGCCGGTCCTCCTCACCCCCGGCTGGGTTGGTCCCGTGGCTGCTCCTGGCCGCGGGCAGCCTCCTCGCGGCGGCGGCGGTGGAGGATCGGTGGAGGATCGCGACCTCTCCCGCCACCTGGCCGGTCCTCCTCACCCCCGGCTGGGGTGGTCCCGCGGCTGCTCCTGGCCGCGGGCAGCCTCCTCGCGGCGGCGGCGGTGGAGGATCGCGACCTCTCCCGCCGCCTGGCCGGTCCTCCTCACCCCCGGCTGGGGTGGTCCCGCGGCTGCTCCTGGCCACGGGCAGCCTCCTCGCGGCGGCGGCGGTGGAGGATCGCGACCTCTCCCGCCGCCTGGCCGGTCATCCTCACCCCCGGCTGGGGTGGTCCCACGGCTGCTCCTGGCATAATGATCATAATAGTGGACCTGATATCCTGAGCAGCTCCTGAAAAGGTAGTCTCAGCATAGATGTTGAATCAGTCAACTACTGGAGCACCATTTCATAGACCAGTTCAGTGGAAAGCAGTGAGATGGGCAGTGCACCAGCTGTATCTCTATCCCAAGGATGCCTGCCTCCTCACCTCCAGACCTCCACCTGGGCAGGGGTTGAAAAACCACGCTGGCTTAAGCAGCGGAGGATAGCCCACTGCTGCGGCTGAGGATGCCTGCTGTCCCAACCCTGGACTTCCACCTGGGAGATGTTAATAGACTGCTCCCCTCCCCCTGGGTCCCTACCATGGGGGATGAAGAGCAGCTGTGGCTGCTGTTGCCATCCTCTGGGCCCTGCCTGTGGCGTGGCATGAACTGTATGGAGCCAGTTACCTTGTTGTCATGTAAAACTTGTAAATTGAACTTATGGACTTTTAAATAACTGGTTTTTCCCTCACAATGTGTTTTATGATGTTTATAATGTTGTATTTATGACCTGTATGATTTTGTGGTGTTTACCTGTTCTGTGAGCCACCCAGAGTCAAGCAATCAAGGGGGCAGCATATAAATGTGTAAAATTAAATTAAATTAAAACTCACTTCCAAGTATACAACTCTGCTCAGAAGACTGGCACAGGGCAAGTGGAAGTACTGCTGTTCTGTCTCCTCCCCACCAAGGTGTTACTGCTCCTAAACAAAAAACCCAGATAGATAAAACAGAAAGAGACTCATTTTCTTCCAGTCTTCATTCAGCTTTGTTATAAAAGGCAAAGATACATAGTTTGTATTGTATATACAGGTATGTATCATTCCTGCTAATGGCAGTGCCATCTCTGCATACCTTTCAACCGCGGCTCAGGAGAATCCGGGACCTGCGCACAACGGTTCTGCGCAAGTTGCATTCTATGCATGCGTAGAAGGCTTTTATGCTTGCGTAGAACCCTTTTACACTTGTGCAGCCTTCTACGCGAGTGTAGAAGGGTTCTACGCAAGCAAAAAAGGGTTCTATGCAAGTGTAAAAGCCTTCTACGCATGCACAGAACGTGACATGTGCAGAAGGGATGCACAGTACCTCTTTCCCCCCGCTGCCAACTCCAGGGTTTTGGCAGCTGCGGGCGGGAAATGGGGCAAATCGGCGCCAAAAATCGGGAAATCCAAGCCAATCCGGGAAGGTTGACAGGTATGCATCTTTGCAGGAATCCAGGTTTGAGCATTGAGTCACCAGGAAATTATACAAGACAAAGGTTATAAAAACAATGAGTCTGGGACTGGCTCCAACAAAGAAGTCAGACTGGAGACCAAGTGGTGGGGTAACAAGCAGCAACAACAGGAATCTCTGTGTTAATTTTATCTTTCTCTCCCTCTTTGACTGGGTACTGAACAGACTCTGCTGCCTCCTGTGATGGGATGTTTCTATTTCAAAATGGGAAACCTGTTACTGTACTATTGTTTTTCTATTTTATGGTTTGTGGGTGTGTTTGTGTGTGTACAGTCATATATTTTATAACTCAATTTGAAAGTGTATTTTGATTCTTCATTATTTTTAAGTCCTGTCTGTAGAGGAGGAAAATAGTAAGTGAATTATTGGAACGAGTAAGTACTAGTAGTGGGAGGTCATTTGTTAAATAGTGTCTAAGTAGCAGCAGGTTGTGAGTAGTGCTGACAAATGTGCGAAATGATCTTTGAAACAGGATTTCTTAATTAAATTCATTTTTCAAAGTTTACATTACAAATTTTGGTGATTTTGCTCTGTGCGACATCTGTTTTAATTTATGTGCTGCCTGTTAGTTATACAATGAGTCACACTGCATTTTCTTCCCATCGCTAACTGACTGAAACTGAGCCATATAGCAAAGGCAAAAGAAGCAACAGTTTTCCAAAAGGAAAGCTATGAGCCTTGTTTTGCAGCTACACCAGATAAATTGAGCTGAAACAAAATGGGCTGGCAATGGTTTGGCAAAAATTGTAGAATATGTTTTGCATCTCTGGCTCTTGTTTGGAGGCAACTGGCACTCTTGCTATCAATTGCTGAAGTAGCTCATTCCAAAGTAGATAAAAGTACAAAAATAATGAAGTAACAATCAAGTATCAGGCTTCTGAATGTCAGTTTGGTTACATGTTTATTGGTATGAATACGTAAACTAGTATTCCAAGTGTGGTATCCCTGCCTCTCCCCAACTACCACCTCTTATAGCCAAGGAGTTGATAATGGATTTACTGATCCAGTTATTAGCAATCTGCATCCTCAGTCTCCCCTAAGGAAACATGACTTCTGCACATGATTCTGGAACATATGGTCAGGGTTTGATGCCTGCCTGCCTCTCTCTTTCTTTTATTATCAGTCAATTTATTGGCTGCTCTGGAGCTAACTTTGCATACAGCAGAATGGAAGCAGAGGAGAAAAGATCAAGATCATGATGATTATTTGAAAAGAAAAGTTGTGAAGGAAGACAACAGCCTAACTAACTTAGTGGCTTTAACTCTGCAAAGACAAGATTTACAAGCCTATTGCTTTTCTAGAAGATTGATGAGAAAGCCAGCCTTTGACCTTTTAAAAATAAACCACAAGGATCCTGTAATAAATTTAGAGATTAATGTAGCTTTTAGGCAGCCAGGGTCAGAGCTCAGTTGACGAGACTAATACAGGAATAGCGAAGTGTCTATATACTTGGCATTCAAAATGGCAGTACATGTACTCAGCTTTGAGTATGCCTCTTTCAACATTTCTTTATAATTCTTCTGCATGGTGGCAGCCATGCTCTCCAAGTAATTTGAATTCACATTGGTCCTAGGCAGGGTGGTCAGTGGTCAGGAACTATAGACATCATTGTCAAAAGCAGCTGGATACACCAAGTAGCACAGTGCCAGGAAGGTTGATGCCAGAACTTGGTGAATGAAGGAGTTGGCAGTGGCAAGAGTGGCACTGGGGCCATATGCAACCTACAGGCCACATGCTGCCCGCTGCTGTGTCCCATGTTTCCATAATTTATGCCTGAGGCAGCTAATAACAGTAAAATCTGTTTAATTATGTGGTATACATTTGCTGGTGTTTCAGAGTAGTCTATTACCTTCCACCCACGATTACATTGTTATTGCTCTTGTGAGTGTTGCCAGTAATTCACATGTGACTGCCATGCTGAGTAATCTATTTGTTTATTATGTACCGAAGCACTTGCATTCCTGGGCAGTGAGTAAAATCTTCATAGCATAGCTCTCATAAAATCTGCATCATTTTAATGGAGCCTATATAGCTACCGTGTTTTGGCACTCTATCTCCAATTAGTTCTTTTGTTTCCTCCAATCAGTTGATTTGATGTGGCTGCCTCTGTTTATGTGTGTGTGCAAAGTTTATTTTTAACACTTGCATTCAGTTATCTGCGAATTGTCTATATGCAAGATGGCACTCTTCCAGCAAATCTGGGTGTTGAGCTGCCTTTGCAGGCAAGACTGTGTGGCCAAGACATTGTGATGTGAGCTTCATACAAGAAATGCCTTATGGGTTTGCAAAATGTAGGAACAGTAGTTCAGGGTGAAGGAATAGAAGAGTGATTCCTGTTATGGCAGGGTGAAGTATGTTCACATTTCTCTGAGACAAACATTTTTAACAATAGACTCCTTGTTGTTTAAACCCCCTACTGTCTTCAATCAACAACTTATAGGAAAAACAACCATAAGGAAAATGGTTACGATTCCCAGACCTTTGTTTGCGAAAAACCAATACATATATACAATATATCTATATATCTATATCTATATATCTATATCTATATCTATATCTATATCTATATCTATATCTATATCTATATCTATCTATATATCTATATCTATATCTATATCTATATCTATATCTATATCTATATCTATATCTATATCTATATCTATCTATCTATCTATCTATCTATCTATCTATCTATCTATATATATATATATATATATATATATATATATATATATATATATATATAAATTTTCTTCTCTGAGCTTATGTGATGGTGAGGGTGCAATAATTGGGTTTTTCATCCCCATCCCGACAAAGAGTAGAAGGAGACTGTCATAGAGAAACTAGCCATACATTTGATTTTCCCCAAAGGTTTGTAAACATTTCACCCTTGTTTGTAGCTGAGAGTTAATAGGTATTGGACAAACGGAAAGCTTTCCAATGGCTCCACATTACATTTAATAGTACCAATGTGAAAATGGAACAATGTTGCTTTTTCATAAAATTGCTTGCATGCAAACCTATGACCTGCTCTGTAATGTTGGCCCACAATATAGCTCTTTTCTCCTAGTAATTGCCACAAAGTATAACACAATCCCTTGGAAAAAGCTGCCTAGAACAAAAGGGTACCCCTAAAGGTAATCCATTTTGGTCATAGTAACTTGTGACTTTACATCAAAGCATTTTCAGAGGATTAATGGGTGACTTTCCCACCTCAATAATGGTTCAGTGAACTGACCTATGGTTGTTCCCATGGATGCATCAGTGATGATGATAGATCACACCATCATATGGGAACTATGCAGCAGGAGCAGATGAGTTTTGAATAAGAAAGGGACCCTTTTTAATGCAAATATCTTTAGCAGTTTAGGGTAAAGTAAGAGGCTATTTTTCCTTCTCTTGTCCTCCTGGCACTCTGGAATGTACAAGCAAAATGTTTTTAAATTGAAAAAGACTTTTTTTAAAAAAGCCAGGCATCATTTGTTCTCTGAGAATAAAGCAATAGCATCTATTATGCCCTTTGCCTGCAATATTGTTTAATAAAATGGGGAAAAGTTGAGTTTGAAAGAAGGTTCAATTGGCTCCTTCCTTTAGTTTTCCATTTTATCATCTTATTTTTGCAGCAAGTTACTTAAATCAAAGCTTTCCTCTCTCTTTTTCTAGAACCATGTTCATTTTTAGCATCTAATTGGAAGATTGTGTAAACTACTTGGAAAAGCTGCCGAAACCTGTAACAATAACAAAAGAACAGTGAATTGTAGAACTGGATTACAAGGCAATGTTTAGTGTGAGAAAGACTGTTGTCTTCAAATCAACAGGAAGAAATAATAGTGACAGTGAAAACTGTGGCATAGAAGATAATCTAGAAGCCATCAAACTCTGGAACACCATCACAATCTTTAGCAATAACCTCAATGCCTTTGCCAAAGATGGTGTAATTGGCTAGTGCCCATATTAAGAAGGGCCTTGGTGTTGATATAGCATCTAGTAGATGTCATATCTTGAATGGGGATGTCTGTGATAATTTAATATTGGAGAAATAAAAGCCATCTGGATACAAATCAGTTCTGGGAAAAAGCAAGAATTGACATGCCTATTCCCACATTTTCACCATTTCTGCCTGTCTGTTTCATTTTTTTTATTTCTAGTTTACCAGAATGCCATTTTCAATGGTATTGCTGAAAGTTGTCATTTAGACAGGACAAAAGGTATGCCTGTTCTGTTTCATATCTCATATGAAGATTATTCCTAAAGAGTATATGCAGTTCCATATCGCTGTATTGATTATTTAGAGTTAAAAACATTGATATAATGGTTGGAGAACTTGGAAATAATTCATTATAGGTAGTGAGGTTATCTATGATGAAAAACAATGTTTTTACTCTAAATACTCACTCAATACAGCGATCATAGTCTGTGATCATAGTCAAGATAAGAGTATACTACAAATGAACATTGATTTTAACCTACAGAAATTAAGTAGAAATTGCAGAAGGAAAGTAGAATGATGGAATTTCCCAAGCTACCTGGATGTAGAAAAAAACTGAATACCTGGGGCCAGAGCTAGTTGGGACAGCAGTGAAAGTGATTAAGCCTGAGAGATTGTTCTGGACAGAATCTAAATTTCCTAATACAGTAAAACCCCAGAGGTCCGTTCCAACAACGGAGGTCCATTCCAACAGTCTCCGTTGTAACCTGAAAAAATTATAATCCAAAACATCCACAGGGATGCATTGAAAAATAAAAAATGGTCCTGAATTGATAGTTGCAAACTGAAAAAAAATACATTAAACATTATAAACCAGGACAGCATTTCCATAGCATTTGCCATTGTAAACTTAAACCGAGGTGGTTGTAACCTAGGGGTTTTACTGTAAAGTACTATTTGAATTGTATAATGATAAATCATAATTTAAATAGTAAGCTACAATGTATCATGTAATTAAAATCCTGCATATTTGCAAGAAAGTATAAATGCTGAGAACATTTTGTCACATTTGTATCCTATCCTATGCGAAAAAGGTTGATGTCACAAAGAAACCTTAACACTGATTTCAGATTTTACAGGTGGTTACTTCCACATTATTATCCCCCCCCCCCCGGCCTTGAAGGGGGGATGTTAGTCATGATAATTTCATGAGAAAGATTTGGTCATTAACTGCCCTTATCAACCACCTAAATGGACTGAGCAAGAATCCTCTCAGGTAAGTCTTAGATGTCTCCAGGCCCTTTTTGAGGTGCACAAAAGCAGGCAAAATTGCTGTGCTTCTGCAAAGTGTGTCTTTTGGCCTGGGGCATTAACATTTTGAATTAAGAAATGTTTACTTATACAACAGACAGATGTAGGAAATATTATTGTTTTGGACTGCAGCTTCCAAAATCCCACATTAATCACACGGTTGGCTGTGGGATACTGACAGCTTAGTTCCACAAGGCATAATTTCTGACTAGAAATCTGTTTTCTGTAACAAGAAACATGGGCTGATCTACAAGCTCTATGCCATCCATTAGTGGAGGGAGCCCTTAAGGAGTCACAACACTGAATGGTTTTATTTCTAACACACTATACTTTCAGGTGCTTCAATGGACCGAATTAACTATCAGAGTCCTAAACTCTTTTTAAAGAAAATTATTAATGTTATGGGTTTCTCAACCTATTTAGATGTGAGGCAATGGGAACTTTAAGTTTCATGACAGCAGATGCAAGGTTGAATGTATGAGCCATTGTCTACATAACAGTCCTGAATGGAATTGTAACTTTGGAGGGTGACATGATGTGGGACAATCAACATTGTTGGGGCTCCAGTGGTTCATTGGTTAAGAAGCTCACCTTGTTAGCTGGAAGTCTGGCAAGTCAGCAGTTCGAGACCTGGGTACTGCATGACAGTTTGAGTGCCTGTCTCTGTCCCAGCTCCTGCCAACCTAGCAGTTCAAGAAGCAAGAAATTTCAAATAAAAATAGGGACCACATTAGTGGGAAAAGATCTTGGGGACATGAAAAGAGCCTCATTTGGGCATCCCTGGAGCAGAGTTTCTCCAACAAAAATCCTTTCAACCCAGAATAATTTCTGTCACAAAATTATTATTATCATCAACATTGTTACAGTATTGTTGGTTTCTGCCATCAAATCAGAACTGATTTATAGTGGCCCTAATAGGGTTTTCAATGTAAAGTCAATAGTTAAGGAGAGTTTTTACCAGTTTAATCCTCACATGAGTTTCCATGGCAGAACCAAGGAAACAAACCCAGGTCTCCTGAGAGCCTAGTCCATTACTCAGATCATTATTTCACACTAGGTATAACTGCTGACATTAGCCATCTGTAAATCTCTAAGTCTCCCTTTGGTTGCACTCCACCAAGTCAACATTCTCAATCTCTCCTTGATTCACATCAGATTGCAATATTTTGTATTTTCTTCTTACAAACAAATTCATGGGCATTTTTCTACATTAAACATTGTACACTTCCCCCTTGCTCCCAAGGTGTGTTCATATCTTTGTATTTTTGCCTTTCTGTGCATTTTGAACTATTCACATGTTTAGCATATACTTCTAGTTCAGGGAATATTTTGTTTCTCTGAAATTATACTGGGAACATTAGATGTTCAGATCAGGGAGGGCTTCATCTTACAATGAGTGTCAGAAGATATGAAAGTCATGCTTTCATCAAAAAAACTGAGCCGAAATAAATTATTTTTCCTCTATCAATTGTTAACTTGCCTACATCTTCAAAACATCAAGACATCTCCTCTCTCCCATCCTAAGCCTTTTCACATATATTTTTGGAGAGGATTGGTGTCTGTACCAAAACTGTGGAACACTTCTCCAAAGGGATATTAAGATAGAACCTTCCTTGCCTTAATAGTTTTTTTTTAATTCTTCTTCTTCTTCAGGTGCAGTATCCATTCTGGATATTGGCTATCATCATGGTGATAGTCCTCCTGTTCTTAACTCCATGGAACAGTTCTTCTGAGGACATGCCACGCCAGTCTCTCAGTTTCTTCAGCCATGAAGTCTGTCTACATCCAGGGCCTCTCTTCCCAGGGATCTTTCCTTGCAGAGTGAGTTGGAGTATTCTATATATTATGTTGTTCCTCGTGATATGGTCATAAAAGTCTGTACCTGGAATGTCAGGAGTATTTATGAAAAAGGAAAGATTTATAATGTAGTAAAGGAAAAATGTTTTAATACTTATATTTATAGTGGATTTTAACACAGTTATACCTGTTTTTAAAATTCATATTATTAGCTGGCTTGGATTCTGGAAGGGTGAAAGACAATATGTAAATCAAATACATAAGTAATAAATAAAGAACACAAAGAAACCCAAGCTCACCCAAACTTAATCTGAAAGCTTTGAAATATTATGTTGTGTTCTGCAAAGCTGTGCCTTTAACAATGTACCTTTGCCATGTGTTACCAATGTAACCTTTCTGTGTGCAACATTATAACCATCAGCTGTATCAATGTAAACCTAATAAGGGGACGCGAGCTAGTGACCACCAGAGGGCAGTAGCGAGCGTCCAGCTCTCATGGATCATAGTCACCTGGTTCAGCAGCGTGGGAAGATTCCCCGTGACCTCCTCACCTGGTCAAGAAGGGCGTGACCTCCTACGACGTCACGCAGGCAGCAACCAATAGTCTGTCGACGAGCCACATTCAAATGTATAGCCAGCTGTATATATTGAGCTACTCATCCGCCATTACCACATGTTCCTCCGGATCATCATGCAATAAACCTGTGTTAAGCCAACCCTTCGGCTGTTTCATTGTCTTTGGTCCCTTACACTAAATATTAGTTGTTTGGGAGCTCCCTGAATCTGTGTAACATAAAGATCAAAAAATAAATTATCAACAAGGTCTGCCCAGAACTCTTCTGCTGTTCAAAAAAGTGAAACAGGCTACTAAGAAGGAGAAATTAGGTTTAATTTCCTCTGCCTTGGAATTTCCAAAATAGTGTAACAACAAGCACACAGTTGAAAAAGGGTTTCCAGCATTCCATTTTGAGATTTTTGTTATATACTGATTTTTCAAAATCACAGCTCACTACACTAAACTAGACTCACTAGACTGGACTTGGGTGCCCAGCCGTTAACATCGCTTTTCCTCCTCTAGTACCACTTGCCCTAAATTGTTGTTCTCCACTTAGAGAGCTGGAAAAGTCAAGCAGTTCCCTAAGGCTCCAGCTGGTACCTTGAGACTAAGCAACCCTGGCAAGAGTATGGACAAAAAGTTGTACTGTTGGGCAGGTTAGGTTACTAGCACTTTCCATTAGAGTATATTAGGTCAATAAAGGTATGAGTGGGCTTATTATATAGATTTCTAGAGGAAAAATATTTGAGACTTCAGCAAAATAACCCTGAGTCCATAAAGATTTGGATTCCATAAGGAATTGAAGACTAAAACTGAAAAATGAAATGAAATAATGGCTGCTCCCATTTTCAGCTATTCTCTAGCCATTCCATAGCCTGGCAGACAATGGTTCATGGGGTCAGAAAGGGTTGGAATCAACTGTGTGACTGAACAACAATAAACTACCCATCCCATGGTAAACTCAGATTATAACAGCAATGCTACCATTTTATTTTATTTATCAACCTCACCCCATTTCTATTTCCATCTCATTTTCAGAAATTTTCTGTCGTCCCAAGAGAGACCTTGAACTCATAGTACAATAATTGTTGCTTCAGTGAAACCATATTTATTCAGGAGCATAGAAAGTATTCATCAGAAATGTGTTTTCTTACATCTAAGATGTTTTCCTTCAGATATTGCTTCAAAAAAAGATCTTATTTTCTTCAGAAAAGTTCCCTTTTTGCACTGAATGTCCCTATTTTTATCAAGTAGTGGAACTTAATCTTCTGTACAGATGTTCAGCTGCACTAATTAAAAATGTCTGCAAAGCTGGAAGCTGCTATACAACCAAAAATAACATGCATGAAAGACTATGTAGGTTAAATTATGTAGGTTATTACACAGCTAAGTCCATTCATTGCCAGCTCAACATTGCCGTTTTTTACCTACTGGGTTCACATGCCATATTTAACACAATCTGAGGAAAGTTTCTTGAGGGAGACATTTTTTAATAGATGCACTGATCAATCGACAGAGTCTGCTCACACTGTAGCTTGGGTGTTCTTCTGGACCTGACACTGTCCCTGGAGTAACTACTATGGTCTGCTCTCCCCCCCCCCCCAAACAAGCGAATTGTCCAGTTGTGCCATTATCTTGATATCAGGTCCCTAACAACATTGACCCACACATTTGTGGTCTAAAGGATTGGCTACTGTAATGTTCTCTTCGTGGAATTTCCCTCAAAGTTGATACAGAAGCTACAGCATATCCAGAATGCAGTAGCCGGACTGGTTATTGAAGTGAATAAATTTGATCACATCTCCCCAATTCTGGTTTGCTGACACTGGCTATCTGTTCACTCCCATGTTCAAGTTTTTCTACAAAGCCCTAACTGGGTTGGGACTTGCTTCCTATCAGAGCATCTCATTCTAAGGTACTGTATAATACCCATGCTTCCCAATTCTGTCAGATCTTATGTCTGAGGATGTTAACACAGAGAGAGGCCTATAAAGTTGTGACTAGAAACAGGGCCTTCTCTGCAATGGCACCTTCATTATGAAATGCCCTCTAGCATGAGATTAATCTGGCCCCCTCCCTCTGAGCCTTTAAAAATATATTAAACACAGTTTTTTCATAGAAGCATTTGGAGAGGCTCTCCCATGTATAGGGAATAAAATCAAAACCTTAGTTACAGCTATGATATTTTACATATTTTATTTTGCTTTTCTGATGAGGTCATATTGATTTTACCTTTGGTTTTGGCTTTTTATTGTATGTTATGTTGTAACCCCATCCGCCCCGGTAGCTGTTTACTAGATAGATTTTATAGAAATTTAACAAACAAACAAATAAATAGTGTGAATTGCAGTCCATATCTATAAATTATAGCAATTTCATGCAGCATGAATTTGGTTCAAATGGGGCTTTTGAACTACAAATCCCAGAAACCCCCAGTCAGCAGCATACCTGCCATCCCTATTTGGCCAGGATTACCATGGAATTTGACGCCGATTGACGTCATAACCCGCCCTGCGCTGCCAAAACCCCGTAATTTGGCAGCGGGGGGAAACGCTTTCCACGCATGCGTGGAAGGGTTCTACACAAGTGTAAAAACCTTCCACGCATGCGTGGAAAGCGACCTGCGCACAAGCGATCTGCGCAGGTCCTGTTTTTTCTTTCACTTTTATGGTCAGCAGTGAGATCAAAATGGAACATAATATTGATCTGCTGAGAAGAAGCAGGCCATTATTTACAGTATTATCAATATTCTTCAAGGTTGCCTCTTGATTATATCAGGAACCAATGTGATTCTCCAAGGCCCTGTGGGCTTAGGAACAACTGAAAGGGAAGAGCTTATAAATTTCACTTTTTAAGACTCTAACCACCACTAAGTTTTTATTTGAAACTAGCATTTTTTGCCGGGCAGTTTTTTTTAGGGTGTTGGTGGTTAGGGTGGTTTTGGGGGGTACACACACACACACACACACACACACACACCGCAACGCAACGCAACGCAACGCAACGCAACGCAACGCAACGCAACGCAACGCAACACAACACAACACAACACAACGCAACACACACACACACACACACGGCCCTCGCCTGGAGGGGAAGGGTCTCTCTCTCTCTTTGGTGTCTTGCACGGAAGACAAAGAAGGAGTCGCAGTGAGGACTAACACAGGTTTATTGGTTGATGATCAGGATGAACATGTGGTAATGGCGGAGGTACAGCTCATTATATACTGTGGAACATACATTTGAATCTCGTTGCACGGTAGCTTATTGGCTGCTACCGGTGTGACGTCATTCTGCGTCACGCCCCTCTTCTCCAGGTGATCTTCACACGGGAAGGATTCCCGCGGCTTCCAGTGATTTGGGGAATGTGAACCATGTGAGCTGAACGCTCGCAGCTGCCCTCTATAGGCAGCTTACTCGCGTTCTTTAACAGCAGAGCTACATTGTAATTATGGTCAGGTTACATTCATACATTTTTTAAAGCAACATTGTACATACATAACACCCTCACACACACGGCCCTCGCCTGGAGGGGAAGGGGGCTCTCGGCCTTGACGGGGGGGATTCTTTTTTTAATTGTGGGAAGGTATGTCCCTTCTTATAATATCCTTATCTGGTTATTGTGTGTGTGTGTGTGTGTGTGTGTACTTGGGATGCAGATGCAGAGGTTTTTTTTGTCATAGATAGTTTGACGTGTGCTCTGGTGTGTAGTCATGCCTACCACATGACCACGGAAACGTCTGCAGAAGCAGACTGATCCATGTGTTGATGGAGGCTTACTGGAATGTGGAAGGTGAGCAGTTCGATTCTTGAGTATTGCAGGACGGAATGTGCTCCCGTCTTTCTCCCAGCTCCTGTCAACCTTTTTGTTCTAAAGTAAGGAATTGTAAGTTGATAAAGAGGCACCACGTTGTTGGGAAGGTAAAAAGCGTTACGTGGACTCCAGTGTTTAGCCATGCCTGCTATATGACCACGGAAACATCTGCAGAAGCAGTCTGATCTGTGTGATGATGGAGGCTTACTGGGATGTGCCTATTACTGATGGTCTTTTTTTGGGGGGGGGGCTCAACCCGTGGGCTGGGGGTGGCTTGGGGAGGTTTTTTTCCTTTTTGGCTCCCCCCACACCATTTGTGATGCCCCCTGGCTCTCAGTAAAGGAACCTGGGCAGACTCACCCCGGCGTGAGGGAGGGATGGTAGGTACTGAGGGGGAAATTTAGGAGGAAAGGAAGACGGGAGGGTAGGAATGAGGGAGAGAAAGAAAGAAGGAAGGAAGAGGAAAAGAACGGCTGGAGGTAGGGAAGGAAGGATGAGAGCTAATTGTATGTTTAGGTTTTTCAGACCATGATACACCCCAACACACAGAGTCTCTCTCTCTCTTCTCTCTCTCTCTCTCATTCAGGCACACCCACACACACCTGACTGATCCGGAACCCACTGTCTTGTCCATTGTCTTGCATACACACAGAGACACATACTCCCTGTCTCTCTCTCTCTCATACATAGCATTGATGTACATTGAAAGTATCTCGTTCCAGGGCTGTAGAGGCTTAAATGGAATGGGTTTGTTCCATTCACATCAGGACCTTGCTCCATCAGTCAGTCACTTTCAAGTTCAATCAATTGTAGTTCAACATGCAAATCAGCTCTCTTCAACATTTTGTTTATTGGCCTGGCTAGATTTTCTCTCAACCAATCACAGTCCAACATGCAAATCAGCTCTCTCCAACATTCTGTTTTTAGGCCTGGCTGTTAATAAACTGCCGTTTTTCTCCCATGACACCATGGGAGTTGTAGTTCATTCTTTTCCCCATTTTGTGGGCCGTTTGCCCCTCTCTCGGCAACCGGACCCTTGCAGTGACCCTCAGACGGTGTAAAGGTAAGTGTGGCCGGCTCGGTACGGGATGGTTGGGCTGGGTTTGGCCGCTAATGCCGGACACGCACCAACCTACCCTCCTCTTCTTATAGGAAAAGATTGGCTGTCTCAGAACAGAAATAAATCTTCAAGAATTGGGAGGGGGGGCCTAAGCTCCCTTGAGGGGTCTAGGCTCTGGAATGAGACCATGAGCAACAAAGGTTTCTTTTCTTTTCTGCATCATTTCTGCAATTTGCACACATAGCAATCTGCAAAACATTTGTCTCTGTACAGAATGAGAGCTTCTTATCACCTTCTGAAACGTCAAATGCAAATGCAACAACCTGTACAGGCTGATTAATCAGAAAGATGTGAGCTATGAAGTCAAAAGTTACTGTTTTTACAAATTGGTGGAACAAAGTAACAGTTTCAGAATTTTTCAGCACTGCAAATTACACGGAAATCTACCAAAAAGCTTTGAATAATCCATGTTTTTTTTTTCTTTCAGACCATCACTACAAAATAAAAATAGAAATAAAAATACCTCCTGGTTTGTTGTAGTTCATCTCAAGTAGGATTTTTTTTATTTTTTCCTCTTTACTGCATCAAGGGTAATATTTTAAAGGTTTTTCTATTTACTCTGTGAACATGCTGGCTTGTGATTCAGGGAACTATGGTCCAACCCCTCCCTCCACCACCCCAAAATGAACAACTGTTTGAAGACCTCTGGAAAAAAAGACATGAAAGATCAAAACATTATGGCCATTTGGGGAAATCATGCATCATTTTTAGATGCAATGCTTGCCCCAAGTCAAATATCTGCAGGAAGTATTCCCAAGAAAGAGTCTGTATAAGTGAGAGGAAAGAAGGAAAAATGCAAATTGTATGTGTATTGTTTTTAATGGAGGCATTGCGTTTTATTAATTTCGTGAGCCTCTGGAGGTTTATAGTCAAAAGGTAGGATATGAATGAATAAGTAAAAGGTGGCTAACAAGCAGCAATTACACCATCTCTTCTTTTGAGTCAGTAGCTTCAGTAATACTGCATTGTGAATACATACATAGGAAAAATGACCCAAAAATTGTGCACTTTTCTTCTAGGCTGTACAGAACATTATTCCATTTTGTGAACCATCTGTTAATCCCTTTATTACTGAACATCAAAATGGTTCACTTGTGTACCCTTTCCTGTCCCTGGAGCAGGCAGCTGGGCCTTCAGTCCCCTTAGACTTTTCTGTGGTGCCAAGCAGCTGTGTATTTTGATGAGCTTGTTGGGGAAGAAAGAACCTAATAGATCTGCTTTGAAGGGGGATTCAAAACTTTTTTGTTTTCTGAGGGCAAAGGGAAGTAACCAAATTAAGCAGTATTTCCCTCACTAAATAACGAAGGATGTGAGGGCTATGTTCAGGCTAGGCGTTCAGATGTTCAGGAGCAGTACAACTGATTGTCACTCTGAACAGGGAGGTGTAAGACTGAGGAACCAGGGCAGTCAGAAGCTTTATAGGGCTATTTAGGGCCTCCTGGCTACTAAAACCATCTGATTCTTCTTTCCTGGGGGAAAACAATTCACCAAACAAAGAAACAAACAAAAACACAATACATTTATACCTCTTGCAGGTGGAATAGTAGAAAAGCAGGGATTAGGCCAGACAATTCTCTTTGACTGGAAGCTGAGCTGGTGGCATAATAATTTGTGCTGTATCACCAGTACAATTGGCAAATCTCACGACCTTATCAATAAAATCTGATAAAATAAAGGGAAGTTACACCAAGGTCCCCTCGACACCCAATGGGGTTAAGAGGAAGCAAAGAAAAAGACACCAAGGAGGTCCCAGTCCCTTGTAATAATTTCTATAAAAATATAAATGCAGCCACAGGTCATATCTTTATTAGACTAATAAAAATCAAACTACCAGCAGGCATTTTTGGTTCAGTAAATGTCCTCAGGCCATGCATTGATATTTGCGGGTAGTGCAAAAAACTTAGAAATGAGAGTCTGACAAAAAATTGTGGTGGTTGTGCCAGAGATGAGCTAGACAAGAAGTGGGCTGCACTGGAGGTGTGGTTTTCAAGGGATAATTGATTTTAACGGTTTGATAAAAGTATCACCTGCTCCTGAATGTGTATTGTATAAAGACCACCCAGCTTTTTTGGTTTTGTGTTTATCAAAAGTGATTCCTTTTCTAGAGGGAATTAGAAGGCAATTCTAAGCTAGAAATTTTTGTAAGAAGTAAGAAATTTTTTTCCGCAAAGAGATAGATTTCATTTTCAGCAAAAGCAACACAATATTTAATCTACTGCCAGCATCCTTGGCATGAAAGTTTCCCTGCATTATTGTCCAATTATTCTGCGATGTATCTCTAAACTACAGTAAAATACTAGAGTACAGTATCTCTGCCTTTTAAACTGATTAATTATTGATTACAAACTGAATTAGATTTCAGCAAAGCATTTATATACATGTATTTTGGACTGTTGAACAAAAAATGGGATAATTTATAAATTAATAAAAAACAATTAATAAAAATCCAACACTCCTGTTAAAAAGGGAAGTATGTCTTTAATGCTTTCCATCTTACAACCACATGCCAGAATTTAAATAATCCCCCAAACCAAAAGATAAACAAATATGAACGTAAACTTTTAACACTGGGTTTAAATATTATTACATTTCTGTAAGCTGCCTTGACTGAAAGACAGCCTACTTTATAAAGAAATTTCTTCCCCATTGGAAAAAAGTTCCCCTCCTTTGCACTGAATTATCATCAAAACATGTAGTTTTGTCTGCTCTCAACTAAAGCTGTGATGGCGAAGCCCAAGTCAGTACTCCTGCTGACCACGGCTTCTGAGAATTGAAGTTCAAGAACAGCTGGAGTGCCAAGATTCATCATCACTGAATTAGAAAAAGAGTGCAGATTTTATACGAGTTTATCAAGCCCTATTAAAGTTGTTATAAATTGTTTACATCTTGATGGCATATAATACACAAGTTACATAGCTATAGCAGTTAGTTTCCACTTTAAGTGCTGTAGCTCTATCCTGGCATTTGTTGTTGGAACACAGACATATCTGATATAGTTCATTGGAGAACACCAGAACTCTGTAGCAGAGAATTCGAACTACCTCAATTCAATTTCAATTTCAAAAAAACTTTAATTAGCATAAAACCTCATCAAACTACAAATACCAGGGTTCTGTAGTATCAATCCATGACACTTAGGATCAAAATGTTACAGCTATGTAGAATAGATACACTTTGCAGGTGCACCTCCCAAAGAAAGACTCCGACACCGGTATATGGATAAAGGCATTGGGCCACTTTTATTGAATAATGCCCTAGTCCGAATTATAACTTTCAATTGGTACTCATCCAATTATAATTCTTAAGGCAAGCAGGCCGCAGTAACACTGGTAAGGTTCCTCCCAAAATTGCCAATGGCAATTGGCTACAATGTATCAATTTGTATCAATTTGTTTGTTGACACAAACAAATTATTGACCGTAGTCAATAAACTATCTACTGACCCCACCCTCTGACGTGTATCCGTCAAATCACGGGGTGATGCATGCTGAAAAGCTCCTGCCATCACCCCTTGCCTGGTTCGTCGTTGACCGGTCAACGTTATTACACCTGTACCTGTCTAAGTGTTGGCCAGTCAATTGCGAACCTGCTGGATACCTATGGGTCATAGATATTTACCTTACCAGTGCTACCCGCCACACGGGGAGGCGTCCATGATGACTCACTGCCCCCCCAAGACCGTCAGCTCGGTCGCCAGGCCTGCTTGCATCACACCCAGAACGAGGTACATACCCCTTCCCCTGCCTACCGGCAAAATTTTTGTAAGCCTATCCTCAGGTGTCCAATGGCTGTCTCCCAGCCATGTTCAGCAAGGGACTGAGCAAAAGCCCTGTCCACTGACTGCCGGAACAGTCCGAACCACGGAGATCCACGTCTCCCCTAAATTGGTGTCTCGGCACGATGTTAGACCATAGCGACCGTGTGTAAGCCATACGTGATATAAAACGCCAGGTCACAGCCCCTCGACAATTTAGTAACAGCAGTGATCCGTATAAGATCGTTGCCGCCGAGGTGCCTATTAAGAACATCGGGCGGTCCAGCATCCCCGACGGACATCAGGAATGGCAACAGTTCCCGCCCCCTTGTGCCGCGCATACCATACCATCGAATACGTGCGGATGCACACAGCCCAAGTCGGGGTCCACTCTCTGTCGCCGCAGCATATACTGCTGCCCAGTGTACATAACTGCGGCCCACCAGCCCCACTGCCACCGGTGTGTATAGACACACAGGATCTGTAAAAGAGGAGAAGAGGTTAAGGACAAAACTAGGTACTCGTACAGTGAGGGCACGTACATATAAGAAATTGCGCGGACACGCATGTCCGCTTCCGAGTACTCCAAATGTAGCCGCGATCAACACGACGCCTATCCTAAATAAATGGGTGCCAAAACGGGCCCCCACACCGCGAAGCGCGGCACCGGTCACCCTCAATAACATTACTCCGGCAAGGGTAGACCTATCCTGGTGGCAGAAAAACAGGCTGGGGCGCACAGCAGGCACTGTCGAAAATTCATCTAGGGCACCAACCGGACAGATGTCTCCAATAAAACTTCGTAGCAGTCTGACTCCACTGCCTACGCCGTGCTGAACAACCTGTGAGGACCGTATCCCCACTTGAGCCCACTCATGTGTGACAGAGACATCGTCGAGTTCCAGTGCCCTACGAGACACATCCGCCTTACACAGATGGTACCAACTCTGGCACCCACTCACTGATGCGGAGTGCTCCAAAAAGGCTACCGTGGTAGCTGCGTGACCAAGAGCCACTTCCACCTATCCGAACATAAGTAATGCCAGCCTCGTGCAAGGTGGGTAAGAAACTCTGGGAACTGGGATGACGCGTGTCCGGGCGGCGGACATGTTCCCATGTCCACCCCTCCAAAACACGAAGCATGAACGCATAGTGATACGCCTTACGCATGCGAGGTGCCAATGACATGCACGGTTCACCTCTCCTCGCCAAACATCCAAATATCGGCCGGGAGCGGCGAGTGGAATTCATCTGCTTCCGGAGTAAGGCACAGAACTGGGGGATCTGCAGGTGGGATAAAGCAGCAGCAATGTCGTTATTATTACCTGGAACATGTCTGGCCCAGAACAGCACATTTAGGCGTAGGCTTCTCAAAAAGAATAGACAAACTAATGTCATGACCCTGGGGGATTTGCATGTCTGGGTGTTGACAATGTGCACCACTGCCACATTATCACACCAAAAATGGACCACTGAGTAGGCCCACTCATCGCCCCATAGCATCAGTGCTCCCCAAAATGGGAAGAAACTCAAGGAAGGTAAGATCGCGGAGGCGATCCGTGCCAAGCCATGGGTGCTGCCATTGGCCGTAAGTCCCCCTACCCTCAGAGTAAAACCCCATAAGTCAGGGAGCCGGAGGCCTCCGACCGTACTTGAAATCTAGGGCAGACCATCAGGTCTGATCTCCAGGTAGAGACCCCGTTAAAACCCAGGAGTAATTTGAGCCAGACCGAAAGGTCCACCCGTATGCCCCTGATCAGCCGGACCCTGTGTTGACGTTTTAACAGGCCTGCCATGGCGTCACATAGGCGCCTGGCCAATGCTCTGCCGGGTGGAACCATCCTGCAGGCAAAATTAAGGTGGCCATGAAGCAACGGCAGGACACAAGGGAACACTTTATGTTTGGCAATCAATGCCAAAATCGCAGCGGAGATCCGAGCCACCTTATTCATGGGTAACCCGGATGCCCGTGCGACAGAGTCGATTTAGAAATGTGAGCTTAGTAGCTGGGCCCTCGGTCTTTTCAGGCACCAAGGGGACACCCAGTTCCCACCTGAGTGTCTGAAATGTAGTGAGGAGACGCGTGCACGTGTCCGAGCCCCGTTCACCCCCGAACCAAAAGTCATCGGGGTAATGGGCTAGAGACCGAGACCCCGACCTGCGAGCACAGGCCCACTGAATGAAAGTCCCGAATCTTTCGAACGCTGAACATGAATTAACTCAGTCAGAAGGGGTTGGACTTATCTAAGTAAAATTCACCTTGGAACCTAAAAACCCAATAGCTCTAAATCCATTGGGTGCACTGGCAGTAATCTGAAAACCGAGTGCATATCACGCTGTGCCAGGAAAGCACCGGGACTGCATGAGCGAGCCGCCCATAGGGGCTGAGCCAACTACGAATACCTGACTGAACAAGGTCATCAGGACTGGCATCCCTAACCGGATAACCCACAGGGTGAGCTAAATGGAGGATTAAATGACATCCACCCTGGTTCTACCTCGGTACTAGCCTCATAGGGGAGACGTTCAACTTAGGAAAGGTGGTTCCAAGAAGGGACCCACTACTCTCATATCCCCAACTCCCGTAGCTGTGCACAGTGGAGTAACCTCTTCGTTACCTTTCAAGGTAACCAGATTAGTAGCATCCTGGGACCCCTAACACCCCCGAATGGAATACAAAAGCCCCATTGAAAACCCTCCAGCAGGTACCCTGCATCATCCCTTCTTGGATGAGCTGAGTGCCATCACTCCAGACTGAGTACACTAATTGGGGAGGGGGGGGGCTTTGACAAGGCTAGTTCTTTCAGACAGAGCTCTGATCACCCCCTGTGCACCCCTACCTCTGCCCCGTAACCCACCAACCCGCGGGCACGCGGAGGCGGCGTAAGGGCCAGCGCAAAAGGGGGACACCGTCAGTAACGACACTGGTGCTTAGTACACACATCACCAGCTGAGCAGGTCGAACACGGCAGGCGGGCTGGAACCCCCTGTCCGACCAGTTAGCGTGGAGCCTGTGTCTGAGCAGCCCGCTGCACAGCATGACCACCGTGGTACCTATCACCAGGCGCCAGTCACGTGGGAGTCATGTACATGAGCACAATTGCTGACAGGGCTCATCCCGCCTCCTCTCAGGGTGTAGGGCCACCCTCATCCACATTCCTTGTCGTAAGCCAACTGCGATGGGCCCATCAAGGCAACCATCGCCCTGTAAATATTAGCAATGGATGGAACCATCGGGATGGCCCAATCAGGCCGGGCCCTGCAGCATACCCCCATATATATAAGGTATGCCGACAACCAGTTGGCCCCAGGTGCACGGTGGCTTACGACGATGGGACAGCTCTTTGTCTCTGTCGTCCTGTCCCTCTCTCTCCTCCTCAGTGGGCTCACAGTTCAATATGGAGAATATCCACATATCCCCCTCCAGACCTTACCCCTCGTGACCTGCGCAAATGATCACCCAGGGGCAAGGAATAACCAGCCGTCGGCAAAGCCATCGACGGCACGTTCTGTATCAAGGGCATACGCAGCAGGACCCGGACAGCCCCTGCGATGCTCGGCACTGCCCCGGGGGCGGACACCCCCGCCCTTAACGAGGGACCATATAGCACCATGGGATACTGGGATAAGACGGTAACTGACGCCCACTCGCATCAACTGTACTCCCCCCACCAAATCTTTTCCCTCGTGACCTGGGACAAATGATCACCAAGGGGCAATGAATAACCAGCTGTCGGCAAGGCCGTCACCGGCACATTAGGAACACGGGGCATACGCAGCGGAACCTGGACAGTCCCTGCGATGCCCGGCACTGCCCCGGGGGCGGAAACCCCCACCCCCAACGCTGTACCAGTATGAAACCAAGGGGCACTGGGATAGGCTGGCAACTGATGCCCACTCACCTCGACTTGACAAGGCCATGGCCACTGAACCCCACCATTGGAAGTGGACTGTGATGTGGGTGCATTAACTTGAACCTGATACTCACTAGGTGCACCCCCGTGAGCCACCCCCACTGGGGGTTCCGGCCCACGGCGGGCGTCGGAGCTCACGACCGGAATCGAGCTCTGGGGCCACACCTGACTACTCTCCTGCTGTAGCTCTGGATGAACAGGGAGCTGCGAGACACTGGCAGGCGCAGGCCGGAGCGTCTCAAGCAGCTCGACCCTGCTGGCTGCTTGTTGCAATGCGGCGGCTGTCGAGGTAGCCGGTAAACACGAAGGGCCCCTGGCAGAGAGTGAAGGGCCCCCTGTCATGGGGTTGTGTGGAATCCCCAAGGAAGCCTCAAGCACAGCTAAACGCGTTAGCAAGGCATCCACTGTCACAGATCCCCCAGTATAAAGTGGGCCAGACGGCCCACCAGGCATTTGACCAGGCACCCCAAAATGAGAGCCTGGGCCCGAATAGGGCCATGCCCAAAACTCCGGCCCATGAGGGGCCGGAGGAGGAACGTGCTGTGCACCAGCACCCCCCCCGCTGACCTGGCCCATGGCCGGCAACTGCGGGCCGAGGGCTGAAGCCCCTGAAGGGCCAGTTGAAGGCTGGCCAGCCAAGGGCCAAGCACCAGCCTGCATCGCCCCACCGGTATCGGTGGGGGTAGTGCCCAGCCGCGTGGGCGCAGCCCTGGTCCTCCGACCAGAGGGCTGCCCCCCGCGTTGCACAGGGCCGGCGAAAGTCCTCCCCGTTGGCCGCGGTTTCGTCGCCGTGGCCTTCCGTTTGGGAGGCATATTGGTGGAAATAGCAGGATCCCTGTCCAGGGATCAGCCTATGCCAAAAAAGCACAGAGCAGCCAGCAAGCCAAGGCTCTGTGCAACTCCTTCCTTCCGAAAAGGCTAAAGAGCCGAAGACTCAAAGGAACAGCGACGGAGAAAACTTCTCCTCTCCGTCGCTATTTTTACAATGGCAGCTCGGCTGCCTCGTGGCCACCCCTTTTATAGAGGGGTGGCCACGCCCCCTAACTCACCCGGATGTCTGAGTCCAGGTGGGGGGGGGGCCTGCAAAGAGCGCGGCGGCCATTTTGGCGCCACGCTTTCATTTGAGTTCCAGAGAGTTGATTGTGTTGAGTTTGCAGCAGGCAATCCCATCATTGTGTGTGTGTGTGTGTGTGTGTGTGTGTGTGTGTGTGTGTGTGTGTGTGTGTGTGTGTGTGTGTGTGTGTGTGTGTGTGTGTGTGCTCATTAGCATAGAGATGGGAAGGGTCAGTATTTAACAAACACAGTCATTGTGTGTTTTGGATCAAAACAATCAGTAGACTAAGTGTTTCTTCCTTCCAAAACTGTATTTCCACTCTAAACTCTCTCTGTGTTGTTCTTCTAGTGCTACTGCTAGTTTAATCTAGATTTTAGCCTGTCTGACTGGTTCAGTTGTCCTTCTGACTCAAAATGTTAGTTTCAGAAAGCCAGTAACTTTGGTACCTTCTTGCAACTGTCATTTGCTTGAGAGATTGTTCTTCCTGCCTTTTATTATGACCCAGATGAAGCGAACTGCTGTATTATACTATATTTTTGCCATCTATTTGACCACTTTATTTGAGCACAAGCCTTGTGAATAAACATTCTTTTTCCTTCTGCTAAAAGCCATGTCTAGCATTTGTACAATGTAAACCAAGAAGAAACTGAGGAGGATTTGCATCTCAAAACATTCAGGTTTAATCCTTTGGCAAATGCTAGCTGCACCACTCTGCAAAGATTACCCAACAGAGTCAACCTACACTTCTTATAATGTGCATATGATTTAACTATCTATAGTTGCTACAATATAGTTGCAAATTATGAATAAATTATGTGTTGTGAAGTTGATTCTGCTTTATGGTGATCCTCCCAAGGTTTTCTAGATATAAAGGTCTCAAAAGTGGTTTACCAGTCTCTCCTTTGGGTGATGTACAGGAATCTTGGAGATTACACAGGATATGTAAAACCACCAGCCCCACATCCTCTGGGTGATGTCTGCTGTAATCCCTCCTGGGAGGCATAATAATTTTTGAATTCCCAGCCCCTGGCAGTCAGGATCTTCCACCCACTGAGTTGTCCCAGTGCTAGTTGTAGATTAATCTAGCAATAATTAAATAAAGTGGCAGATGATTAATTTGCTGAATGAGACAATTACAGACTTCAGATCTAATTTTAATTAATTTTGTTTCCATATATGGCTTTTCTCATCCCCTTAAAGGTGATCTAAGGACATTTGTCTTAGAAAGTATAGTTTTTGAGGAAATTCAGTCGTGGAATCTACTTACTTAATAAAGGGAGCAAATGTTCTCTGAGATCAAATAGGTAGAAAATTCAGAAATTCCCATAAAAATAAAAAAGGCATGCAGTCCTGGTACACAACCCAAAGGCAAGATTATGTGTTGTGGTGCCATTATTAGACCACTTCTTTTTCTGTGTCTAGGTTAGACATGAAACTGCCAAAATGAAGGCACCTCTAGGTGAGTTTATTCTGCAGTTCCTTTCACCTGACCTAGTGTGGGAAAGATTAGCCAGCAAAGTTGCCATTATAAGGGATGGCCAATTGTGGTTCAAAAATGGCACAATCTTCGAGGAGCCTCTTTCTATGTACCACTAAAATTCATAAACAGAAACTAGCTTTCAAACTTAAAATCAACACCACAGTGGTGAATGGAACAGAAAAACACCCTTAAATGCTTCAAAAATTACATCTGGGCATGTAGACCAGGTTTTTTGGGTTGAAAATATGTTTCAAGATATGGACCTCAAACTTGAGTTAGGAGTGTTAAATTTCAGATTCCTTCTCTGATATGAATTAAGAATCTCCCCTCTGAAAGCTTATTAAACAAAAGGGCTGCTAGTATTTTCCACTTCTTCTAGTGCAAGGGTGGGCAACCTATGGCCCGTGGGCCGGACATGTTTTACGGCAGTGTTTACCTGGGGGGGGGGCACCAGTCCGGCCTGCTCAACTGTCTGAGGGAGTGTGGCCCAGCCCACAACTTTAAAAGGTTGGCAACCCCCTGTTCCAGTGTCTTAAATTGAAACCTATACTTACTTGTTGGCTGGGGTCAGAATTACACAGAAATATGGCAAAGCCTTATATTAACATGTTGTGCCCAAGTGTTATTTGTTATAACCACTTGGGTGCCATAATGTCTACAGTGCTATTACACACCTTTTGCAAAGGCACCAATTTCAAAGGTCTGTCCAAATTGCTGATTCATCAGTATAAACATTCCCGCTTCCCCGGAAGCCCACTGAAATGTATCAACCTGTGTAACTGCTGTTTCCACCATATACAATCCAGGCACCTTGTGCACCCAGTCCAGTACTATGAGCTGAATAATAAATCATTTGTGTTTGACCTGATCCTGCTGGTCAGAATACTTCTTAAGCACAGGACTCAACATTGGCAATGAGGATGGGAACCCAATGGCTACCGCCATTCCTGTTCGGTTTGGGCCATTCAATGTCTCAAGACCAGACTCATGGCCAGTGTATGAGGTCCAGTTTGACAATTACGTGATCTCGCAGAAGATAACCAAGAAGGGGTTGCAGAGGTCAATGTTTTTGGCCCACTGCGGGCTGACAGCGCTCGAGCTGATCACTGACTTGCTTCTGCCCAGGCTGCTCAAGGACACCCCTCGTCCTGAGGGACCACTTCAGGCCGAAGACTTTGATTTTCTCTGCATGAATAGCATTCTACCAAAGGGACCAGAGGGCAGGGAATCAGTTGCTGATTATGTGGCCACTCTTCACCATGCTGCGGTTCCCTGCAAATGGGAAAATCTCGACATCGCTCTCAGCGATCGGCTCCTCGTAGGCCTTAGGGACAAGGCTACTCAGCATTGTCTTATGACATTTGCCCAAGTCCTAAAAGAAGCACAGGTAGCTGAGGTTGCCATCGCCGGGGTTCAATTTCTCCAAGCCTCATCCACAGCACCAGCACAGTGGGGATCGGCTGTCCAGAAACAACGTGCATCCAGCCCATCTTCATCCCTGGTCAGCTCCAAAGAGGGGGACGACATTGCCAAGATCCAACACAGAAGGGTCAACAAGTCCAAGGGTGACGTTGCTCCATGCCAGGGCTGTGGCAGCAGACACCTCTGCAACCAGTGCCCCTTCAAAACTGCTGAATGTCACTGTTGTGGGAGAAAGGGGCACATTGCTAGGGTGTGCCACCAGCATCCTGAGGCATCTTCCAGGGACAAGGCTCATCGGGGAAGAGAGCACCTCATCTCGAAGGTATTCGCCTGCCATGGCTCCAGTTCCAGAGTGCATGCGGTCTCCGACAGGTTCATCAGGGTCATCTGTTTCAAATGGTGATCGACTCGGGATCTTCTTTCTCAATCATCACCCAGAGAGATTTTTTCTGGATTCCTCCAGTCGACTGGCCCAAGTTGTGGGCCCTGAAAATTAGGTTGAGCAACGTGCAAGGTTGCCATATCCCGGTGCTTTCCACATATGGTTCAAGTTGCTGACGGCCAACTTGCCCCTTGTCATGGTCAAGGTGGGTAAGAACCTTTAGGGAATCAATGGGGTTGGGGCTGACCCCATCCAGGCAGCTTGTGAGCGTTACCCAGATGTGTTCCACCTGGGACTGGATACATTCAAGGGGGCCCCTGTTGATTTCAAACTTGATCCTTCAGTTCGGCCCATCAGGCTGAAGCTGCGCTGGTTGCCTTTTGCACTCAAGGACCCTATAGAGGTTGAACTCGACAAACTAATTGCACAAGGCATCCTGGAACTGGTGGACTCAGCTCCAGGAGAGACTCAAATAGTCACCGCTATCAAGGCCAATGGTGATATCCGCATTTGCGTGGATTACAAATGTACCATCAACAAGGCAATATGCCCGAACTCCTACTCGGTGCCAGTTGTGAGCCATTTGCTGGCTATACTTCATGGAGGACAGTGCTTCACCAAACTGGACTTGGCGCAGGCATACCAGCAGCTGCCTGTCACCTCAGACTCTGCTTTATGTCAAACCATTACAACACACAAGGGTGCGTTTAAGCTAAAAAGAGTACAATTTGGTGTCAATGCGGCACCAGGTATTTTCCAGGGATTAGTGGAAAAGTTGCTAAAAGGTATCCCAGGTGTTCTGCCTTACTTTGATGACATGTTGATTATGGGGAAAAACAGGGAGGACCTTGCTGAGAAATTGGGAAAAGTTCTTGAGCATTTTCAGAATGCTGATCTGAGGGTTAAAAGAGAAAAATGCTGTTGTTGTTTTTTGCTGTGCAAATAGACTTCCTGGTTTCAAAGTCACTCCAGAAGGCATTAGGCCCTCTGATTCTAAGGTAAATGCAGTTTGGGATGCTCCATGCCCAAATTCAAAAAGCGTGTTGCAAACGTTTCTTGGGCTGCTGAACTTTTACCATAGCCTCAAAAGGCCACTGTGGCCGCCTCCTTCACCAACTGCTTAAAAAGCAGGTAGTGTGGTATTCGGGTCCTCCACAAGATAAAGCATTTTGAGAAGTAAAGAAGCTTCTTACTTCGGATGCCGTACTCACACATTTTGACCCGGGTAAACTGGTTGTGCTAATTTGTGATGCGTCCCCTGTAGGGGTTGGGGCCATCCTTTGTCATGATCTGGGGAGGAGGAGGCACCAATCACCTACTATTCCAGATCTTTAACTGACACAGAAAAACAGTATGCCCAGATTGATAGGGAGGCTCTAGCTATCATTGTGGGTACCAAAAAAATTCATGACTTCATTTACGGGCAGCCGTTTATGATTTTCACGGATCCCAAGCCACTCCTGGGCATCTTCATGCCCGACAAACCTACCCCTCAGATACTATCCTCCAGAATGCTTCATTGGGCAATGTTCCTTCAAGCTTATCAGTATACAATTCAGCACCGCCCCAGTGCCAGTATCTCAAATGCAGATGCCCTATCTAGATCCCCAGTGGAGATGGTGGGCAAGATTAGTTCGGACCATCAGGTCCTGATGTTAGAGGTTTTAGAGTCCCCGCCAGTGTCCACCAAGGACATTGCTGATGCTAGGAGGAAAGGTCCCCTATTAATGAAAGTTGTTTCCTGGGTTCAGAAAGGGTGGCCGTTGCCTCTGGTCTCTGAAGAATTCAAGGTTTATTACATGAAATGTAATGAGCTATCATTGGAAAGGAGATGTTTGGTTTGGGGGGACAGAGTGGTGATTCCACCAGCACTTCATACTAAGGTTCTTCGCACATTACATGTCGGTCATCCGGGCATCGTCCGCTCTAAGGCGCTTGCCAGGAGTTACCCATGGTGGCCCAGGCTCGATTTAGACATCGAGGCTTGAGTAGGGCGCTGCCGAGAGTACCAACCTTCCAGGCCGGAAGAAAGTCACCAACCCACCATGGAGTGGGACACTGCAAAAGGCCCATGGTCACGAGTCCACATCGACTTCACTAGCTCGTTCAGGGGGGCCACATTCCTATTGATTGTTGATGCATTCTCTAAATGATTAGAGGTCATTCCCATCTCAGGGACTTCGTCTGCTATTACAATCCGAAAATTAAGAAGGGTTTTTTGTACTTTTGGGTTGCCTGACATAGTTGTCTTCGTTAATGCATCAACTTTTATGTCAGCCAAATTCCAGGATTTCCTTATCCGAAATGACGTAAGGCACATCACTGCCGCGAATGGGCAAGTAGAAAGAATGGTCTGCTCCATCAAGGAGGCACTTAAGCGTATGGGTGCAGGAAACTTAGGGTTGCAGCTTTGCCAACATCTGCTAGCATACAGGGTCACTCCCTTAGCTTTGGGCTCATCACCCTCAGACCTCTTAATGAAGAGGCGGTTGTCTACAGTTCTTGACCATCTAGACCCACTACATGTTGAGGACAAGAGTCTCAACATTGATATCAGTAATATTAAGATGTTTCAGGTTGGACAGGTTGTTCATTGCTGTAACTATGCGCCAGGGTTCCCATGGTTGGGAGGGGAGGTAATTGAACAAACAGGGCCTTTGTCTTACAAAATCCTCATGAATAATGGGTTAACTTAGAGGAGAAACACAGATCAGATGTGTCCATGGGTTCAGGGAAACAACGCCTCAACAGAGACAGAGGCAGATCCTTCATCAAATGAAGTCAGAAGTTGTCAGACTTCAACCTGGAGGAAGAGCTGTTCACTCAGCCACTGCCAGATGACCTATTACAGGCACCCCCATTCCAAAATAACTCCCCTGAGCTAACCACCACTGAGTCTGTGGTAGAGTTAGGTCCTTGCTCCATGGCCACAACTGCAGAGGAAAATTCTGCGCTAGCAAAAGCTCCCAGCTTGCCTAGGCAATCCAGCGAGCCAGCCCACCCTTCCATAGCTCCTGGACATTCCTTACCCCCAACCCTAAGTCCTGACACATTCAGGCGCCCTAAACAAACCTGTGGTCCACCAAAGAGATGGGGGGAATGGGTTTCAAACTAGGGGTGGGAGGAAAGTTGTGTCCAAGTGTTATTTGTTATAACCGCTTGGGTGCCATAATGTCTACAGTGCTATTATGTGCCTTTTGCTAAGGTGCCAATTTCAAAGGTCTGTCTGAATTCCTGATTCATCAGTACAAACTTCCCCTCTTCTCTGGAAGCCTGCCGAAATGAATCAACCTGTGTAACTGCCGTTTCCACTGTATATAAGCCAGCCACCTTGTGCATGTTCCTCAGTCCAGTACTATGAGCTGAATAATAAATGACTTGTGTTTGACCCGATCCTGCTGATCAGAATACTTCTTAAGCGCCTGACTCAACAGAACAGCTGGGATGAAATTCTGTCTATACACTCGGCAAACCAATTGCAGTCAAATTAATAGTATTGCTAAATGGGTGGAGGGAGTTGTCCTCAGTTTGCATCCCTGTCTGGGTGATGTTTAAATGCCCACGTTTCCTTGTACCTATTCCAGTTCATACCACCTAGAGTCTGAAACCTACACATTTGACTCAAGACTGCAGCCCCCATTATGAAACTTGCTTTAACCAGAGAAGATCAATGTGCACGTGTTGCTACAATTTTTTTGAGCTTTCCCATTTTTTCCCTGCACCAGTCATAATCTGTGGTGCCCAGCCAGTTTGACTCAAAAGCTAGCTTCTCCATTATGAACTTTTAGTGGTCTAATAAAAGAATCACCTGCCCTTGTTGAATATGATTGCCCTCTCCATATTTGTCTGTAGCAGACAGCCTGAAACATTTGAATCCCTGGCCCTGCAATGCTCATCCCCACAGCTTCTCTCTGCAGGCATTTTTTTGGCAGATGGCTTTTCTTGTTCCTGCTGTTTGCTTGTTGCTTATTTCCAAGTACTCTAGCTGATACAGACTAATTTGCTTAGTTTTTTGTTTGTTATAGGCAGTCCTGCCTCTGGGGATAGAAGGGAACAATTAGCCACTATGTTTGTTTCCTAAGAAAAAGTGGCTTGTAGAAAATGAATAAATAAAAGTTCTTAATACTCCTCTAGCAGATACTGAGGGACAAAGTAAAGCTTTGGCTCAACTAATTTCTGAGTAGTGCTGCTCAGGCCTTCCAGAAAACTGGTCTCCAAGTTCTTTCTAGAGACAAAGTTTAGTGTATGGGACCAAAGACAACCGGACAACCGAAAGGTTGGTTTAACACAGGTTTATTGCATTGCATGAGGTTCCAGTGAAGCATGAGGTAATGGCGGTGATACAACTCAATATATACAGTAGCTCTCTACATTTGAATCTTGTAGCACGGTAGCTCATTGGCTGCTACCGGCGTGGCCTCGCCCAGGCACGCCTCTTTCTTCAGCTGCTGAATGCGGGGAAGGTTTTCCCGCGGCTGTCCGTGATTGAGCAATGTGAACCATGTGAGGCTGAACGCTCGCAGCTGCCCTCTATGGGCTGTCTGCTCGCGTTCCTTTACAGCTGGTATCGTTTGTATCTGGAGTGGTTACATTCTTGCCTTTACAGTATAATGAACATGCATACATACATACATAACATCCCTCCCCCCTAGGATGGGACGAAGTCCCGCAACCATTGTGGCTTGCCGCACGTGCGCTTGGGACGCGCTTGCGTCTGACCTAGTACTGGAGAGCCTGTGATCCCTGACTCCGCGGGTGCTTGTCCTGCAACGGGAAACGGGGATTCGTTAGTGGCTCCGTGGGGCGTCCGTGCCTGCCTCGCGCCCGGGGACGGGAAGGGAATGAATAGTTGGGAGGTGAACCCCTGCCTGTTGCTCTCTGACCCCGGGGATCCACCTATTGTGAACCGCGGAACCGATGAGGTCGCCCTTGCGGTTCGGCTACCTTCTGATCCCTGCTCGGGGGACCCTGAGACTGTGGTGGGCGGACTCGCTGATGCCTCCCGTCTTGGGGGTGTCGGTCTCCGGGAAAGTGGCGCTATATCACATTCTAACTCACAGGGGCTACTGGGACTGGAGGTACCAGGGGCTGAACTGAAACCCCTCTTTTCGCTAGGACGGGTGGGGGACCACTCCGCTAACTCCCCCTGGTACTGTAAATCAACGTCTAAACTTCTATGGGCATCTGAATTTCGGGGAGACTTCCGCGGGGTATGAGTGTGATCGGGGCTCCTCCTCTCTGTCGGGGACTCCCGCAAAAGATCTCTGTGGATCGATTGCCTTCCCTCCCCCCTTGGTGGGGACCCATGCTCCCCTTTTCCTCCCCCTTGGGCTAAACGGGTGGGGGAGTACCCTAACGCTGATTCGATGCTATTCTCGTCTGCGTCCTGCTCTCCGGGGACCCTGCGCCTGAGTTGGTCCACGTGTCGCCTCCACAGGAAGCCTGTACTGGTTTCTACGCGGTATGAGACGGGGCCGGTTTGTTCTACTACGGTGCCCGGCACCCAGGCTGGCCCCGCGCTGGCGTAGTTCCTGCAATGCACCGGGGCGCCTACGGTGAAACTCTTTGTGGGTTCCACCCCTATGTTCCGCCCCTTGTCCTCTACTCTCGTGGGGTCTAGCTTGGAGATTCCCGTGGCCAGCTTCCTGCGCATCAACAGCTCTGCGGGGGAGTACCCCGACGCTAGTGGGGTGACCCTGTATCTTAGCAGGAATTGGCACAATTTCAGGTCGAGGTCTCCGGGCCCCATGCGCAGTAGCGCGTCCTTCGTGGTGCGCACGAGGCGCTCTACTTGGCCGTTGGTGGCCGGGTGAAAGGGGGCAGAGGTGACGTGCCAAATGGCAGTTGCGCTCCAAGAATGCCCCGAACTCGGCGGACGTGAAACAGCTGGCGTTATCGCTGACGAGGGTGTCGGGTAAACCGAACGTGGAAAAGACCCTCCTTAACTGCTTAATTGTTGTGGCCGAGGAGGTGCTCGAGACTGGAATGACCTCCAACCACTTGGAGAACGCGTCCACCACGAGGAGGAAAAGCGTTCCCCTGAACGGGCCAGCAAAGTCTACATGTATCCGGGACCAGGGCCCCCTAGCCGTGTCCCACTCCCTAGGTGGCGAGCGAGCCTCTTCTGGCCTTGAGCTTTGGCACGCTTCGCAAGTGCCGACCATGTGTTCAATGTCGGCGTCTAGCTGGGGCCACCAAAAGTAACTGCGGGCCAGCGCCTTTGAGCGGACGATCCCCGGGTGGCTGACGTGCAGCAGTTTAAGCACCCTCGGCCGGAGAGGCGTGGGGATTACTACCCGCTGTCCCCACAAAAGGCAACCCCTCTCTAGGGACAACTCTAGTTTCTTTTTGAAAAATGTGTCGAATTCCGCTGCTGGGGAAGACACGGGCCACCCTTTCTGTACCCAGGAGCAAACTGTGGCCAGCGTTTTGTCCTTGCCTGTCGCTTTGGCGATGTCGGCCGGTACTACTGGAGGGGAGTCTAGGACCTCTATCATTAAGACCTGATGGTCCCTCTCTACTTTGTCCACGTGGCAGCAATCCCGAGGAATGGGGGACCTCGACAGGGCGTCGGCATGGCTGATCTCCCTCCCGGGCCGGTACACCAACGCGTGCTGATACGCGTTGAGAAAAATGGCCCACCTGAGCATTCTCGGGGACAGGATTTGGGGTGTGGGCTTATCTGCGGTGAAAATGCCTAACAAAGGCTTATGGTCCGTCACTATGGTGAAGGGGCGGCCGTACACAAAATCATGAAATTTCTTGGTCCCCGCAATTATTGCTAGTGCTTCTCTGTCTGTCTGAGCATAGTTCCTCTCTGCTTGGGACAAGGACCTAGAGTAGAACGCTATCGGGGCCTCCCTACCGTTGTCCAGCACGTGGCATAACACCGCCCCCACCCCCACCGGGGATGCATCGCATATCAGGACCACCGGGCGTTTGGGATTGAAGTGGGTCAGTACGGCATCTGATGCCAGGAGTCGCTTCAGGTCATTGAAAGCCTTTTCCTGGTCGTCGCCCCACTTCCATGCCTCGTCCTTTTTTAACAATTTGTGTAGCGGTTCTGCCACGGCTGCCTTCTGCGGGAGGAAGGAGTGGTAGAAGTTGAGCAGTCCGAGGAACGACTGCAACTCGGGCTTGGATGTGGGGCGAGGGGCCTTCTTGATGGCGGCTACCTTGGATTGGGCTGGTCTTATTCCCTCGGGAGTGACACGGAACCCTAGGAACTCAACCTCTGTAGCGAAGAAGACGCATTTGTCTTTCCGCAACCGCAACCCCGCCTTTTCGAATATTGTCAGGACCTTTCCCAACCTAGTTGCTAATTCGGCCCGGCTCCCCCCTGTAATCAATACGTCATCAAAGTAGGGTAACACCCCCTCTAACCCCTTCAGGAGGCGTTCCACAAGTGACTGGAAGATCCCGGGCGCCGAATTCACGCCGAATTGTAGGCGCGATACCTGGAACGCCCCTTTGTGGGTGACTATGGTCTGCGCAGCAGCTGCGGCGGGGGTCACCGGGAGTTGCTGGTAGGCTTGGGCCAGGTCGAGTTTAGCGAAGCACCTCCCCCCGTGTAACCTGGCCAACAAGTGGCTGACTACCGGCACCGGATACGCATTAGGGCGGATCGCCTTATTGATGGTGCACTTGTAATCAGCGCATATGCGGACCTCCCCGTTGGCCTTGAGAGCCGTTACAATTGGAGTTTCCCACTCCGCAGAATCAACAGGAACAAGAATCCCCTGGCCCACCAATTTGTCCAACTCCGCCTCTATTTTGTCCTTTAGTGCGAAGGGCACTCTGCGCGGTTTAAGTCTGATTGGACGTACTCCAGGGTCCAGGTCGAAAGTCACTGGGGGGCCCTTGAATTTTCCGAGCCCCTTTTTAAAAACCTCGGGGTGCGCGTCGCACACGCTCTGTATTGGATCAGTCCCGGCGGGGTGTGCTTCCACGGCGTGCACCCCCCCGATGAACAACCCCAGGGGCTGGAACCATTGAGTCCCGAGGAGGCTGCATTTACCTCCCTTGAGGACGACTAGGGGAAGCGTTGCGGTGTGCTTTTTAAACTGGACCCGGAACTTCCCAACCCCCAACACTGGGATGCGGTTCCCTTGCACGTCCTTCAGTGTGGCCCTCAACGCCTTGAGCTTGGGCCGCACGCGGGGGGCGATTTTCATGAATTCCCCCTGGGAAATAATGGAGTATGAAGAACCCGAGTCCACCTCCATTCTAACAGGGGCCCCTTGTATTACTACCTCAACGAAGTAACGGGGGTGCTCCGTGGAAACGCTGCAGACCGGCGCGTCGTCCTCGCTGTCGTCGGAGATGCGCCCTACTCCGTCCCGCGTCCTCGTGGTCCAGGTGCCGTCCTTTGGCCTCGTGGTGCGGTCCTGCCTCGTGGTGCGGTCCTGCCTCGCCGAGCGGTCTGGAGAACTCCTGGTGGCCTCGCGCCGTTTCCGGCAGACCTTGGCGATGTGCCCGCGCCGGCCGCAGTTGTGGCACTCGGCCTTGCGGAACGGGCATTTAGCGCGGGCGTGGGCGCCGCCGCAGCCGTCGCAGCGCCGGCCCTCTCTCTGGACCCTCCGGACGTCCTCGTCGTCGCCGCTCTCCGCAGACGAGTCCGCTCGCACCGAGCTCTCTGCCTTTGCGGGCTTCGGGCGCCAGTCCTGAAGCTCGTGCACCCCGGCAGTAGTGGCCTCCGCGGCCTGTGCCATGTCGAGGACTTGTTGCCACGAGGGAGGCGGCTCCCTCTTCATCAGCGCACGTTGAGTCTCTGTGTCCCTCAGACCGCAGAGCAGGCAGTCCCGGAGGGTGATGTCGGGGAGCTCCCACTTGCATGGGCCGGCGGCCAACCGCAGGGCCGCGGCGAACTCCTCGACCGATTCCCCGGGTGCCTGGACTCGCCTCCAGAACGCGCTCCGAGCGGGGAACATCGCTATTGCTGGCCGGAGATGGGCGCGCAACGCCGCCAGGAGCTCTGTAGCTTTGAAGTCGCCCACCTTCCTCGGGGCGATCAGGTCCACCAAGGTCCTCTTGGTCTCGTGTCCGAGCATGCGGACGAAAATGGCCCTCTTTTTGGCCTCATCGGAGACTTCGAGCTCCACCAGCGCTGCGTTGAAGTCTATCTCAAACAGCTCCAAGTCTCCCGGCTTCTTGATCTCGTAGCCGGCGCATGTCTTGGTCCCGTGGGCAGCCATATCCCACCTTCGTCGCCAATTTAGTGTATGGGACCAAAGACAACCGGACAACCGAAAGGTTGGTTTAACACAGGTTTATTGCATTGCATGAGGTTCCAGTGAAGCATGAGGTAATGGCGGTGATACAACTCAATATATACAGTAGCTCTCTACATTTGAATCTGGTAGCACGGTAGCTCATTGGCTGCTACCGGCGTGGCCTCGCCCAGGCACGCCTCTTTCTTCAGCTGCTGAATGCGGGGAAGGTTTTCCCGCGGCTGTCCGTGATTGAGCAATGTGAACCATGTGAGGCTGAACGCTCGCAGCTGCCCTCTATGGGCTGTCTGCTCGCGTTCCTTTACAGCTGGTATCGTTTGTATCTGGAGTGGTTACATTCTTGCCTTTACAGTATAATGAACATGCATACATACATACATAACACAAAGGCTATAGTTGAATTGATAAATGCATAACTAAAGTTAACAATCATCTGTCAGACTTTAGAGCCAGGTTGCTTAGCCACAGTATGATACTGCCAGGTGTCATCATGGAAAGTTCATAAGGTGAAAAGGTTTTGATTTCATTTTCTTTGTGGTGAGGGAAGATTTCATAACCCCTGTCTTGCTTCTTGTTTTCCTGTGCTATTCAGCACTTTTTTCCAGCAGCTGTTTTCACTATCCTAAACATTTCATGCATTCAATTAATAAGAGTTTCTTCTGCATTTTGATAGCAGAACAAAGAGGACATTGCCAGGCAATCAATCAGATTTGGGTGTGTGATGGTGTCTTGAAACCATCACTGTGAAAACATGGCCTTCATTCTGATTAAGTTCTGTAACAGAGAGTGGATTTTGCTAATTGATGACACACCATGAGGCCAAAGCAGAAGAAGGGCCTTATATCCTGGAGTATGGGGCATGGATGCATCAACTTCCCAGTCCCGCTGGCTTATTTAGCCTATATTGGGTTTTGTCCTGTTTGTTTTTTAACTGTGTTGGGAGGGTAGGGATTTTTTTAGATGATTTTAAAACGGGATTCTAAATGGGTTTGTTAAATTGTTTTATTGCTTTTGTTTTTAATTTATGCTGTTGAGCCGCTTCAGGTCATTCTTGAGTGAGGGAAGCGGGATAAAAAAATGTTTTAAATAAATAAATAAATCAATCCTGCCTTGTCCTACAAGTGAGGGTACATATGAAGGTATGTTCATGTGGGTCTGGATCAGAGGTATGATTAAGTTTTCCATAAAAGCCTGCTTTTGGTATGTTCATGTGGGTCTGGATCAGAGGTATGATTAAGTTTTCCATAAAAGCCTGCTTTCACCTAGCCCTAATGAACTTATGAGCATATATGTAGGTATTGTCAAAAAGCTTCTTGCAATGGTTACTCGGTCTACCTTGTTGACAAGTGTGGGGATTCAGATTATGATACCATGTGGTTGACATAGCAATTAACACATTGTAATATAAATGATCACTCCTATCTTCACTGGGGCAGTTGCCCAAATAAGATGAATACTTTATGAGCCCACACAAATTATATAATAGGAGTTAATCTGGATACTATAATGTGCAGTAAACTACTGAGGATTACTGATTATTATTCTCCAGTGTTTTATCTCACTTAGAGCTGTCAAAATTACAAAGGTTTCCCCTGAAAACAGTGCAGTCTCCCACTGCAGTCTGCCTAGCACTTCCTTTTGTATTTTATTTATTTCCATAGCTTTCTTTCATTCTCTTTGTCCCACAATTTTATGGTTCCTGGGAGTGGTGCAGAACTTTCTTTCTGCCTACTTCAGGGGTGCACAAGAAGGTCAACCATTATAATCCTCATCCCTTTCTTTATTTCTTTATTTCTTTCCCCCATTAGATCCCTAATGGGGAAAAGGGGGTGGTGTCACCCCCTTTTCTCATTAGGGACCTAAGATGACTCAAAACACTGTGAACAGGTAACCTGTACAACTTCTCTTTTGAAGTTTGGACTGTTGATAGCCAACTTTAAAGCTTTTGCTGTTTTCTTTTGAGGATGCTTTTGCTTCTCTTTTTAAAACCAGGCATGGGTTGGCCAGGCAGCCTTTAGTTCAGATATGTGCATTTATGTGTTCACTTGCCCAATTCCAGCTCCACCCCATTGTTTGAACCACAAGCTGGCTTTCCTTCAGATAGAGAGCATTTGCAAGTAGTAGATTGTTCTCTACAAAGTGGGAGACGTTGGCACCTGGGCTTGAAAGTGAAATACTGATCCAGATAAATTTTGAAAATGAGTAATAGCAACATGCCTTGCCTAGAATGCTGAAATGTTGTGCATAGGTAAGATGTCCACATTAAAAGAAAATCTGAAAGTAGGGATTTGGAAAATGGATTCAACCTCATGACATGGATTCTATCTTGTGAAGAAGGCCAGAGCTGTGACCCAAAATGAGGAAAGAGATCAGAAGTTAGTTACAGCGATGTTGGAGTACTCCCTTTGAATTCTTGAATCATCCTCTCACATTTGTTTAACACATGCAGGGATCAGTATGTATTGCTTCCAGGGGTCCTCAACCTTTGGTTTTTGGATTTCAGAAGCCTAAGTCAGTACATTGGCTGATCAGTGCTTTGGGGAATTGATTTAAGCTTCTGGGAATTGAAGTTCAAAAACCAAATGTTGGGGACTGCTGACTTAGAGGATGTCAACTTCTACCAGTCAGGTTTAAACCATACAAACTACTATAATAGTTCTATCCAGCACGGTTTGCTTGGGCAGCATTCACTCTTAAGGGTGTCTATTGATGTTATACCATTTTAATGCTAAACTAGCTTGTTCAAGTAGGTAAGTGGTGTGATAGGTTAGGACTCTTTTTAAGTGGGTGGGTGGGACGATGGCAGAAATTATGCACTCCAGAAAACAAAGACTGAATTTGCAGCGACTCCTGTCAGCACATAAGGCCAAGCCCTATTGCAGTTAAAAATGGCATCAAATCCAATTCTTTTCTGCTCTGTTCCCCCCCCTTTTTTTACAGATGCACCATAATTTTGGACAGTATATGTCTGTCCCCTTTTCCTCCCCAGTTGACTTCCTGTCCATTCTCCACCTCCCTTGTTGACTACTTCACTTGATTGCCACCATGTCTTTGATTTTTTCCTCATTTGCACCTCCGTGTGTAATGCAGACTTGTGATTCTTTTTTCTTTAATCAGTAATTAAAACTCATTTGTCCCCATTATGTGATGTCACACCCAGATGTTCCCATTATGTGATGCTCCTACACCAGGTTAAAACAAAAGGGGAGGGTGTGCTTCAAAGTGGATATGTGTTAGAAATTGGATTGCTTCTGTGTGCAGCTAACCTGTAGCAAATGCACTTTCTCCACTTGACTGCAAGCATGTCATTCCAATCAGTAGGTCAATGGGAAATCAGCCTAGCTCATTGATGGCATACCATGGCATTCCAGGTGTTCTTGAACTTCAAGTCCCAGAAGACTTGATCAGCAGGAGTGCTGACTTGGGCTTCTGGTAATTGAAGTCCAAGAACACCTGGAGTGCCAAAGTTCACCATCACAGGCTTAATTACTAAAGAGACTTCTGATCTTGTGAACCTGGCATTCCAATGGTTCGATATCTCCAAAGAGATTCAATTGCAACACAGGGACTAAGGGGAACATTCTGATTAAATGTGATATATCCTTACACAGCATTGGAAGAGATCTGGCCAAAGGCCAACATGCCATTTGTAAGCATCCAGAAAAGAGACTCAAGCATCTCATAGAACTGAAATTGGCACTCCTAGGCTGTAAAAAGTTGTAACCAAATTGGAAGGCTGGCGTCTGACATGATTACTTGGAAGAGAAAAACAAGCTAAGGGCTAACCCTGCCTTTCACAGGCATGGATATGATCTCTAAATTAAATTTCCATGATTTATTACATAAAGACCAGTTACAGTAAACAAATAAAAAAATTAAAAACAGATGATGACGACAACAACAATGAGGGAGAAACAGGTAAAGGAGATGATGGAGCTGTATAGGGTTTTTTTCTACTCTCTTATATGGCAGAGGAGAATTATTGTATGGAAATTAGGTTATTATTGAGTCCCATATTGAATTGCAGGCGCACCCCCCAATAAAGGACTCAGACACCGATGAAAGTGGATAACGGCATTGGGCCACATTTATTGATTCATGCCCTAGTCCGAATTATAAATTTCTATTGGTAATTGACCAATTATAATTCTTAAGGCAAGCAGGCCGAAGTAACACTGGTAAGGTACCACCAAAAATTGCCGACGGCAATTGTTACAATGTATCTATTTGTATCAATTTGTTTGTTGACAACAAACAAATTGTTGACCGTAGTCAATATCTAACTAATGACCCCACCCTCTGACGCGTATCCGTAAAATCACGGGGGTGATGCATGCTGTCTAGCTGTAGCCATCACCCCGTCGCCTGGTTCGTCGTTGACCGGACAACGATTAACCAACTTATGCCTGTCTAGTGTTGTCCAGTCAATTGCGAACCTGCCGGATACCTGTGGGTCATAAATGTTTACCTTACCAGTGCTACCCGCCCATGTGACCAAAGTCAACAGCAGCAACAGAAACCCCTATATCAAACCATAGCAACAGTGTGGGATGGGCGAAAAAACCAGGACCCGAGAGCCAATTGTGAGTCCCAGCCAAAAATTCCCACCCGGCCCCGAAGCGACCAAAATATCACACTGTTAACTAGGGAGGGGGTGGAGGGGAAAAACTTCTCCGCTCCGTCGCTTCGCAAAATGGCAGCTCGGCTGCCTCGTGGCCACCCCTTTTATCAGGGTAATGGCCACGCCCCCTAACTACCCGGATGCCTTCGTCCGATGGGGGGGGGGGCGCAAAGAGCGCGGCGGCCATTTTGGCACCACGCTTGCATTGCAGGCGCACCCCCCAATAAAGGACTCAGACACTGATGAATGTGGATAATGGCATTGGGCCACATTTATTGATTCATGCCCTAGTCCGAATTATAAATTTCTATTGGTAATTGACCAATTATAATTCTTAAGGCAAGCAGGCCGAAGTAACACTGGTAAGGTACCACCAAAAATTGCCGACGGCAATTGAACAATGTATCTATTTGTATCAATTTGTTTGTTGACAACAAACAAATTGTTGACCGTAGTCAATATCTAACTAATGACCCCACCCTCTGACGCGTATCCGTAAAATCACGGGGTGATGCATGCTGTCTAGCTGTAGCCATCACCCCGTCGCCTGGTTCGTCGTTGACCGGACAACGATTAACCAACTTATGCCTGTCTAGTGTTGTCCAGTCAATTGCGAACCTGCCGGATACCTGTGGGTCATAAATGTTTACCTTACCAGTGCTACCCGCCACACGGAGAGGCTTCAATGAAGGCTCGACGCCCCCCCCAGACCGTCAGCTCGGTCAACAGGCCTGCTCGCCAATCACCTAACAGGAGGTCCATACCTCCTCGCGACAGATGGACCCCATCCCCTGCGAAAAGTCCATAATTTTGCAGACTAATGTCGGGGTGACGACTGACCCGCCCCCAACCCCTGTCAACAAGGAACCGGGCAACAGCCCTATTTACCATGCGTCTAGCATGGTCAAGGGCCTGGAGGTCGAACCCTCCCCTATAAGAGCGCCGCGGTACCATGTCTGACCAAACGAGGGTTGTGGCAGGCCACACGTAATGTAGGTAGGCGAGGTCGCCGCAAATCGCATGCTTCAGCGATAGGCCGGTGACCTGACCTAAATCATTGCCCCCAAGGTGTATGATCAGAATGTCAGGCGGGTCAGCATTCCGGCCCGAGAAAAGGAACGGCAACAGTTCCCGCCATAACATCCCGGGCTTACCATACCATGTGAGACTTGCGTATGCACCCAGTCCCAGTCGGGGTCCCCACTCTGTCGCCGCAGCGTAACGCGCTGCCCTGTGCACATAGCTGTGGCCCACCAGCCATACTGTCACCGGTGTAATACGACACCCAGGGTCTGTCAAGGAAAAAACAAGGGGAAGAGAAAAGGTGCGGTGACGCAACTGGTACTCACTGTGAAAGAGGGCGGACATAAAACTGAAAACATTGCGATCCCCACCTCCCCATGCGGCGTATTTCAGCCCCGGAGTACCCAAAAGCAGCCGCAGTGGAAGCCGCCCCTATCCTGAATGAATGGGTGCCGCAACGGGCCCCTGGGAGGCCAACACTGGCCAGCGCTCTGCCGGTCACCTTCCAAAATTGAAATTTAGTCAGGGGAGACCCATCTTGGTGACAGAAAAACGGGCCATGGTGTGTGCCACGCAGTGCCAGGAACTCCTGTAGGGCACCAACCGGACAGATGTCTGCCAAAGAACACCGTAGCAGTCTAACTCCACTGCCTATGCCATGCTGATCCATTTTAGAGGAACGTATCCTCAACTGAGCCCAATCATAGCCAACATAGACATCTTCGAGTTCCAGTGCCCTACGACTAGCATCCGCCTTAGACAGCATCACAAGCTCGCTGATGCGGAGCACTCCAAAAAAAAGGCCACCGTTGTAGCTGCATGAAACAGGGCAGCCTCATGCCTATCAAAGCATAGGTCATGCCAGCCCCGTGCCAGTTGGGTAAGAACCCCTGGGGAAATTGGGTGGCGGTCATCCGGGCTACGCCCACGCTCCCACACCCACCCCTCCAAAACGTGTCTCACACGGAAGTCAGCGGTACTGTCCTCATGACCTCCTACTTTGGCCATAAAAGCCAGCGCTGACAGCCTGGATGCTATGGTGCGAGGTGCGAGGCCCTGGGCATGTAGGTAAACCATGAATTGGAGGATGTGGGCCACTGGGATCGGCCAGGTGCCTGGAAGCCGAAATTGGGCACAGAATGCCTGGAAAGAAATGAATGCGTGGTGATACGCCTTACGCGTGCGTGGCGCTAGCGACATGCTGATCGCCCGGTCCACCTCTCCTTGCCAAGGGTCCATATCTCATCTGGGAGTGGCGAGGGAAATTCCTCCGCATCCGGGGCCAAGGCGCGGAACCGGGAGATCTGCAGGCGGGACAAAGCGTCAGCGATATCATTATTGACACCCAGGACATGCCTGGCCCTGAACAGTACATTGAGGCGCAGGCTGCGCAATACAAACTGGCGCACCAGGTCCATGACCCTGGGTGATTTAGAAGTCTGGGAGTTGACAATGTGGACCACTGCCGCATTGTCACACCAGAAATGAACCACCGAGTTGGCCCACTCGTCACCCCATAGCATCAAAGCCCCCAGGATGGGAAACAATTCCAGATACGTGAGATCACGCAGGTGACCTGTGCCCGACCAGGCTGGCGGCCACCCACCATAGGCCCACTTCCCGTTGAAGTACATCCCATAACCCAGGGATCCAGAGGCATCGGACTGAATCTGGAAACGAGGGGAAGCCAGGAGGTCGGACCTCCAAATTGACACCCCATTGAACTCCCTCAGGAACTGGAGCCAGATAAGCATATCTGCCCTGATACCCCGGGTCAGTCTCAGCCTATGGTGGGGCCTGGATAAGCCTGTCATGGCGTCGCACAAGCGCCGAGCAAATGCCCTGCCCGGTGCGACTACCCTGCAAGCAAAATTGAGGTGACCATGTAGGACCTGCAGTTCCCGCAGAGATGCCTTGCGTTTAGCAAGCAAGTCCGAGATGAGGGCCACTATCCTCAACACCTTATCCCTCGGTAACCTAGAAGCCTGCGCTACCGTGTCAATCTCCACCCCCAAGAAGACTCGCTGAGTAGATGGGCCCTCGGTCTTTTCGGGAGCGAAAGGGACACCAAGTTCCTCCATTAGCGTCTGAAATGTGTTGAGGAGACGTGTGCACGTGTCCCAGCCCCGTTCACCCCCGAATAAAAAATCATCGAGGTAATGGGCTACAGACCGAGACCCTGACCTGCGGACAAAGGCCCACTGTAGGAAGGTGCTGAAACGCTCGAAGGCCGAGCATGATATGGAACAGCCAAAAGGCATGGCCTTATCGAAATAATATTCACCCCGGAACTTGAAACCCAGCAACTCAAAGTCACCCGGGTGGACCGGCAGGAGACGAAAGGCAGACTTAATGTCGCACTTAGCTAGCAACGCCCCCGGGCCACAGGAGTGCACCATGCGCAGCGCTTGGTCAAAGGATGTATACCTGACCGAGCAAAGGTCATCAGGTATAGCATCATTGACCGATCGGCCGGCTGGGTAAGACAAGTGATGAATCAGGCGGAACTCGCCCGGTGACTTCTTGGGCACTAAGCCCAAGGGGGACACTTTAAGGTTGGGAAACGGGGGTGCAGGGAAAGGGCCAGCGACCCTGCCCGCATCAACCTCCTTAGTAATGCTGGCAGCAGCCACCTCCTCCCTTCCCCTAAGGGACAAAAGGTTGGGTGCATCTTGGGGGGACCTATCTCCCATGAAAGGAATACGAAACCCCAGTCTAAAACCCTGAAGCAGGTAAACCACGTCTGCCTTCCTTGGGTACAATGTGAGCCAACGCTCCAACATGTCCACATTAATTGGGGAGGGGGCCTTTCGATGGACCAGCTCCCTCTGCGGCAGTCTTGCCAGCCCCTTGTCCACCCCTACCTCTGCCCCGCATCCCACCAGGCCTGGGGCAGGCGGAGGCAGCATGGGGACCCGCACAAGAGGGACACTCATGCCTGTACCGGCAATTCTTCCTATTGCAGGAACCATTGGACGAGAAAGTCCAGCACAGCAGGCGGGCTGGAACCCCCTGCCCCGCCACCTGGCGGGGAGTCTGTGCTGGGGCCGCTCGCTGGACCGCATGTCCACAATGGTATCTTTCCCCAGGCGCCAGGCACGTGGGAGTCATGTACAGAAGCCACAGCCTCTGGCAGGGCTCGTCCCACCTCATCTCTGGGTGCAGGGGAATTCGCATACGGAATTCTTCGTCGTAAGCCAACCACGACGGGCCCGGGAAGTCAACCATCACCCGGTAGACATTGTCCAAATACTGGACCATCGGGATTGCCAAATCCGGCCTGGCTCTGAGATAAACCGCCATGTATATGAGGTACGCCGGCAACCAGTTGGCCCACGTGCGTGGCGGCTTACGACGACGTGCCTATTCCTTATCCTTCTCATCCTGCCCCTCCCTCTCCTCCTTGGTGGGCTCTCTGTTAAGAAGGGAGAAGATGTCCACATACTCCCCGCGCCAGATCTTTTCTTTGGTAGACTGGGCCAGATGATCCCCGAGGGGCAATGAATACCCCGCTGTCGGCAATGCCGACACCGGCACGGTGGGAATTGCGGGCATTGCAAAAGGAGCCTGAACCAACCCCGTCACCCCTGACATGTTCCCAACTGAGTAGGAGGCACCACCCCAAACAGGGGCCTGGGTGGGAGGTGAAGTCGCCGGGTGGGCCGTCGGCGACTGAACTGTCGCACCACCCGTGCGAGGCCACGGCCACTGAAATACTCCCCCCGATGTAGCCAGGTGTGTGGGTGCACTAGATTGAACCACATACTCACATGCTGCACCCCCTTGGGCCACCCCCACCGGGGGTTCCGGCCCACTGGGGGCGTCGGAGCTCACGACCGCACCTGAGCTCGCCGACGGGGCCTGACCAGCACCGGCCTGTCGATCGGGGAGCTGCGAGGCAGTGGCCGACGCCGGCCCACGGGCCTCGGGCAGCTCGACCCGTCCCGCCATCTGCCGCTGCCCGGCAGACGAAGCATCAACCTGCGCACCAAAAGGCACCCCAGTGTGGTTGGCCCCCGCGAGGGATGCCTCGAGGGCCGCAACGCGGGCCAGAAGGGCCTCCACATTGACATAGCCCCCTAACCCCATGGGGGGCAAAGAGCCGGCCGGCCCACAGGTTGCAGGCGCCGGTCCAGGTCCCTGGACCCCGGGGCCCGGATGCGGCCACGAGCCGAGGCCCGGCCCCCACAGGGCCGGGGGCAAGCCCTGCCAGGGGAGGGAACCCAACCATCCCCCATGGCTGAAACCCCCCGCGGGAAGCTGCGCCCCAAGAGGGGAAGGCCCCACAGAATGGGCCATGCCAGGGGCAGTGGCCACTGCTTGCGGGCCGGGGGCCGCGGCCCCTGCCGGGCCGGTATGCGGACGGCCTGCCTCAGGCCAAGGGGGTATCAACCCCATCCCACCGGTCCCGGTGGGCCCTGGCAAGGGAGGCTGCAGGGGAGGCACAGTCGCGGTCCTCCGACCCGGCTGGCGCCTCCGCGCAGAGCGAACCGCGTTCGCAGTTGCCTTCTTCTTAGAGGGCATAGCTGCTATCTGCTGGGAAGCCAATAAAGATGAAGAAAAATCGCTTCCAAAGAGGCTTCCCGGCGAAAGGCAAGAGCGACGGAGGTAAGGGAAAGAAAAACTTCTCTGCTCCGTCGCTTCGCAAAATGGCAGCTCGGCTGCCTCGTGGCCACCCCTTTTATCAGGGTGCTGGCCACGCCCCCTAACTACCCGGACGCCTTCGTCCGATGGGGGGGCGCAAAGAGCGCGGCGGCCATTTTGGTGCCGCGCTTGGATTCTTCCAAGACAGAGAAAAGACCTAAAGCACTGGTTCCTAATGTGGCACATGCCCCACATGGGGACTTCAATTCCCAGAAGCCTAAGTCAGTACAGTGGCTGATCAGTGCTTTGGGGAACTGACATAGGCTTTTGGGAATTGATGTCCAAAAACCAAAGGTTAGGAAACAGTGACGCAAAGCATCACTATGAACGACAATTTCTCCCAACTGAAGCTCATCTATTATCACAGAGTAATCATTTGGAAAGAGCATTTTGAGTTTTAATGCATTCCTGAGGTGGGAGGATCTGCTCTGAGTCACAGTGATGCATGAGAATTCAGCACAAAGATGATGGAACACATTCTTCCTTTGGTTTATCTTTTGCATAAACTGTACCACTTTCAGCAGGTTTTGTGCTCTGCAGACAGGGAATGACAAAGAGAACTGCAGCTGCTTCCCACCAATAGGTGAAAACTGCCCTGCTGCAGAATGGAGGGGGAAAAATACTGAGCTACTGAGGGAAGGAGTGCTAGGTACTGAAGTGCAGCTAACAACGAGGAGGTACTTCAGGTTGCTTTTTTGTTAGTTTGGAGTGCAATTCCTATGCAGCTGGTAATAAGTTCTAATGGGAGTTTCTAGGTTCATCTAGATCAGGGCACCCAAGCTACTGCTCACGGGCCCAATTAGGCCCCTGCATATCATTAATGCAGCCCATGGTGAGCACTTGGGCTCATTGTGGACTGCCCCCCCGCCTGACATCAGCGGCGGCGGCGATCCTGCTTTGTCTGGGCTGCTTCTAGCAGCCTCTTGCTCGGACCCATCCCCTCTGCAGCCTTTGCCAAAGCCGATCGCCACATCGGGGAATTTTTTGGAGCCTACTGTGTTTAAAAATTAGTGGTGCTAAGACAGCCCCCTGGTGTGCCTGGGATGATGTCATCACAGCACGGCAGGTTTACTCTTCCAGCGCCACGAATTTTGAAATACAGGAGGCTCTGAAATATTCCCCAATGTGGCAATTGACTTTGGCAAAGGCTGCAGAGGGGATAGGACTGAGCAAGAGGCTGCTTTGAGCAGCCCGGACAAAGCACAATCACTGCCACCGCTGCTGACGTCAAAACTGTCAGCAGCGGGAGCAGTCCGCCTCTGGCCCCCGCAGCTGTGTGTCGGGGGCGGGACTGGCCCACAAGAAAAAGTTTGGGCACCACTGATCTAGAAGGCCTTATGTCCCCCTAGCCCTTATCTATATTAACAGCTGATCAGACCTCACTGTCTTCTATCACATGTTGCTTGGTTGCAGCATGTGCAAGGACACCCCAAGAACACCCCAAGGCATGACCACATAAAAGGTTGTCCTAGGTTGACCTGAGTGAACTCCCTTGTTCCTTGTTACTCCACAATGGTGTGTTTCAGTTCTCACACAGCTTCCCCCCCTTTCCCACTTGCCCTTCTCTGCCATTATCGGCACCCTCTTATATACCCCCTTTGCTGGCATTCAGATCCCTTTAGCAAGCAAAATAGTGTGGAACCAACAGGATGCATATTTGAATCATTGATGTATCAACATAATACTATAAACAATATGAATTGTACATTAAATTGCTTTTTAATTATACAAATAAAGTACAGATTAATGAAATACAAGTATGATGATAAACTAGGAGAAATATTTTTAATATTTAATAGTAATACTACAGGTTACAAATGGCATTTCAGTTATAGAGTTTACCAAAGGAAGGGGAAGACAGGCAAGAGTACCAGAGTTCACCCTGGCACCATGTCTCACACTTAATAATGTCATCTGCACACACCCAATGACCAGAAGAACTCAAAACATCCATTCAGATAATCACTCAAGTGAAAAAGAGCTCACTGGACAAGGAACAACAGTAAAAGATGATATGGCTGAGGTTGAAGAACTCAACCTCCTCTATGTCACTTGGAGGATGCTGAATAGGCAGAGGGTTGGAGTCCCTAAATTTTTAAGACCAACATGCTTAAGTGGGAGCTGCTGGCAGACAATAACATGCTGTGTGAATGTGGAGAGAAACAGAATATAGCTTATTTGCTGGTCTGCCAATTATTACCAGAAACCTGTACTGATGAGGATTTAAGTTTGGTCAACAACAAAGGCAAGAAGGTGACTTGATTTTGGCTGTTGGAAGTCTGACCTGCCTGCTGCTCCAGTTCCATAATTAATACAATGGAACACTGACTTCTCTCATGTAAATGTGGTCTGGATTTGAATTTTGATACCTGCACAGATACATGGCTGAGAGGTGAGTTGAAGTCAGAGCCTCAGGCAGTTCCTCCTCTTGGTCCTGGGATGACAAGAGAACAGTCAGGGATTTGGATTAGCTAGAGGCAGACTATGCAAACTAACATGAGGTTTAGCTTTCCTTTCTGATTCTTAATGAAAATGAATGAAAGATACTACCCACCAGTTTTCTGCCATTTGTATTTGCACATAGAAAAGCAATCTGGTCCTTTGGCCCATCTCTCACACTGTAAGTATGGCAGCTTCTGACCAAAATGGGACTTTTGAATATTTAACACATATTTTTCAAACCAAATAAATTCAGTCACGACTGTGACAGGAGAAACTGTGCCCAATGAGCATCTTCTTACTTGAACATCTATTAGAGAATATCTTTCAGGACTATACACATTGGAAAGCTTCTTTCACTGTGGCATGACTACCTCTCAGCTATGCTTCTGTAATCCATGCTCATTTGTCCGTACTATCTATCTACAACACTTACATATGAAATCTGTTCAGCCCCTCTTGCAATCTTTTCAAGAATTCTTTCTTTCCTATTTTATATTGACCTACCTAGACTTAATGAACTGTAACAGAACTCAAACCTGAGTTTTGCAATGCGATCAATGGGTGGTCTTCAACAACCACACTCTCTGTCATATTCCACCCACATCTTTAGTTAGGGAAAATGAAGATCGACTCTCTTCCAGGATTATAATTATAATGGAGAAGATAATGCATGTGAAGTGCTTGGAGCTCTTACCATGCTATATAAATACCCAGTATTATATTTATATAATTTGGAAAGGAGTGCTCTGGTTGTGTTGATGCCAAAGCAATGGAATAAAACTATTAATCTAAAATGGTACATAGGCATTTGCTTTACAAAGCCTGTCTGTTTCTTTCTAGTCATAATTCACATTGCTGGGTTGTAACCTGTAGTGTTCTAAATTAGGATTGACATATTTGAGTCCCACAAGGTATTATTCATTATTTGCTTTTTAATTATGCAAATGAAGTCATGGTTGAGCAATGATTGAATGCTCCTTAGCCCACATCATCCCATCCTAAAGTTGCTTAATAGAGAAAAATAAATTCCTGAATGTAAATTCTCCCAGACACAGTAGGGCTTGCATATGAATAGACTTATTGATGTTGTAAGGATTAGACCTTGGATAGGGGGGGGGATGTCTTCAAAGCTTCAGGGTTCTGTTCAGTTCTATCTAAGAAATTAATCCAAGTCATGAAATGTACATAGGATTGTGTTTAAAATAACCCTAAACTCACGTGCATGGGTTGCAGTATCCTTCACAATCTGCCTGCTTTTGTTTTATAAATGGACATTTCTTCTTATATTATCTCAGCTATTGTATTTTTTTGTAATTTTAATACTTTTATAAGATATTTTAAATCTTCAACTCTGATAGTACAGTGAAAATAAGCAATTAAACTGCATGCAAATATTTCCTTCAACTTTTAAGGACACAAAAGGTTAATATTTCACTACTTGTACTTTATAGCTGGGGGTTAGAAGCAAAATGTGTGCAAGAGTGAAGGGGAGGGGAGAAGGGGGTCCAGCATTAGAAGAGAGCTAGGACTGTAGTGGCTCAAGTGGTTAAGGCACTGAACTTGATGTCTGGAAGGTTGGCCAGCCAGCAGTTCGACACCTGAGTACTGCAAGATGGAATGAACTCTCATCTATGTCCCAACTTCTGCCAACCTAGCAGTACAAAAGCAAGAAACAGCAAGTAGATAAATAGGTGCAACTTTGGTGGGAAGGTAAACAGTGTTCCATTGTTGTGTTCTCAATTCTATGCCTTTAAACAACCACCAACTGTATCAATGTAACCCGTTGTAATTAGGACGCGAGCTAATGACCACCTGGTGGCAATAGCGAGCGCCCAGCTCACACGGTTCCAATTCCCAAAGAACTGCAGCGCGGGAAGATTCCCGCCACTACCTCACCTGGACAAGAAGGGCATGACCTGAAATGACGTCACGCCGACAGTAGCCAATGGGCTACCGTGGAGCCACATTCAAATGTATAGCCACTGTATATATTGAGTTGTTCGTCCGCCATTACCACATGTTCCCCCAAACCACCATGCAATAAAGATGTGTTAAGCCAATTCTTCGGCTGTTCCTGTGTCTTGGTTCTCATACACTAAATCTGTGGACTCCAGTGTCTAGGTATGACTGCCACATGTCCACAGAAACATCTGCAGACGCAGACAGCGCTGGCTCTTTGGCTATAAACAGAGATGAGCACTGAACCCTAGATTTGGATACAACTGGCTTTCGAGCAAGGGCAACCTTTAACTTTCCTAGGGGTTGTGGGCTTGACTACTGCTGACTGGTCTCAAGTGTTTGGAGACTAATTTAGTCCTCAGGCAATATAGATGCCAGAAAGGAAGCTTCCTATCTTCTACCTCCTGATGAAAATCAGGCATTCCCGCATGTTAATTACTATGTTGCATATTTATGGTTCTTTCTTGCAAAGCTGGGGTAGAAACAAGACTTCTCCATTTGTGATATTGGACAGGGTTGAAACCAAGTTCAACTGCTGAGCGGCGATCACATTTGGCCTTAGGAATTGAGGTTGGAGGGGTCTGTTGGAAATGAAGGTCAAGTACAGATCTGCAGAGTACGGGGCATGTTTGCATCACTCGCTCCACATGACAAAATAAAAGCAGAATAGCCCTACTGAGACTGGACAAGAGTAGACTAACACACTGCCAAAGCAAAAGGGCTGACTTGGTAGTGTTGCTGGGTTGCTTTGCCTGGGGCCAATGTGCAAAATGTCACATGTAAGTCAGTGCGGCAGGAGGCTTCTGGATGAAACTGAGCACAGAATTTGGACTGTGAAGGGAGTCTGAGAGGAAGGAGATGAACTCAACAGACCTTTGCTGTGATCTGAGGTGGATCACGCTTTTGGCTGGAAAGCCAAATAAATAAATCACTGAAAAGATCAGAAGGGATGGTTGCTGGACAATAGAAATGACGACTTATCCAGCAGCATGTTAAGAGGTTGGCTAAAACCTTTTCAAGGTCTAATTTTACTGTATATTTTAAATGGAAATGCAAATGTTGAGAAACTGTATGCAGTAGAACACCTGCACCTTCCTTTCAGCCTGTTTTTGTTATGTTTTTATAAAGTTTTCCCAAATTCAATAGCTCAGAAATCCCCAAAATCAATTTTATTTAATATTGATTAATTAATTTAAGAGTCATGAACAAATATGAACAAATACAGCTTTTTTCCTTTAATCTGAAAGAAGTAGAATTTTTTGTATAATCCAATTACACTTTTCTTAAGCAAATATAAATTTATTGAAAGAGCAAATGAATGTGGAGTATTTCTGTTTGCTCATTGTGTTAACAGTAATTGTTGTACCTTGATTTTAAAATAATAATAAAGTAAAATAAAACCCAGCCCATTAAAGATTAGTAGTCAAAGGTTTGATAAACTTGGGAATTCTCTCTTGGAAAATTATGTATTCTTTATTTCTTACATCATGTTGTAGCGCAAATACATAAAATCTATACAGAAAGAGCCTCCTCAAAGATGGTGGTTTTTTTGAACCACAATCGGGTGTACAGTAAAACCCCTACTTATGCAAAAAGTCTGTTCCGTAGGCTTTTGCTTAAATTGGTTTTTTATGTAACTCAAAGCAAACCCATAGGAAAAATTATTTTTTTACGTAACTTGAAGTAAACCCATAGCAAAAATGAAATTTTTATGTAAAATGAAGCAAACCCATAGGGAAATTAATTTTTACATAACTTGAAGCAAACCCATAGGAAAAATGAATTTTTATGTAACTCGAAGCAAACCCATAGGAAATTGTGTTACATAAATTTATGTAAATCAGGCCATTTGTGTAAATCGGGACATGGTTTTAGCACAAAATCATTATGTAAGTCAAATTTTATTTAACTCGAGGCATTTGTGAGTCAGGGTTTTACTGTACTCTGGTAAAGGCAACCTTGTGTTGCCAGCTAATCTTTCTCATACTAGGTCAGGCGAAAGGAACTGCAGAATGAACTCACCAAAAGGTGGCTTTATTCTGGCCTAGACATGGAAGAATAAGAATGAGAATAAGATTTATTTTGTTCAACTATTACTTTATTCAGTCTGAACCAAATTACTATTAAGAATAGGACTGATAGAAATAGATGTTCCCCTGTTTTATATGTTCCTTTTAAAATGTCTGCTTCCCACTTTTAGTTTTGCAGCTATTTGACTTTTTGTTGTACGAATCTGTATTCCAGATTGGGTGGGTGACAAATGTGACAGAGAAGGCAGTGAATAGGTATGAATTGTAGTGAAGCTAAGCAGGGTAATCCTTCTCCATTCAACAAATGGTTTTGTTGGGTAAATTCCATGGTTTCAGTTATGAGGAAGGAAGGAGATATGAAAGGAAAGAAATGGTGGAGAGATTTGCCTGTACATTAGAGGTTGATAAAAGTAAAGGCCACTCTTGCTCAAAAGCCAGTCATAACTGACTCTAGAGTTCAGTGCTCATCTCTGTTTACAGCCAAAGAGCCATCACACTCTGCATCTGCAGATATTCCATGGACATGTCACAGGCATCCCTCAACACTGGAGTGCATGGAACACTGTTTACCTTCACACCAAAGTGGTCCCTATTCATCTACTTGGAATTTCTTGCTTTCAAACTGCTAGGTTGGCCAGAGCTTGGACAGAGACGGGAGCTCACTCCATTGTGCAGTACTTGGAAATCTAACTCCAACCTTCCAGTCATTGAGTTCAGCATCTTAACCACTTGAGCCACCGCAGTCCCTGTATTAGAGGTTCCAGAACTTTTTGTTTTACCCATTTTCATGTTTTTTCAGTACTTGTATAAATATAGATGCATAAAAATACTTAATGGTATTTACATCTAAATAACATTAAATCTATACCTATAAATCCAGACGTTAACCATTGGAATTCGGCATATGCTTCTGCACCCGCCCATACTATCCTGTACCCTGCCTCCTGCACTCGCCTGAACCCAGCCCGCAGAGTACTGCAGGGTTGCCGAAGCCGCCAATGGGGCAAGAGCCCCACGAACATGAACACAGGGGAAACAACTTCAATTCCCAACATCCTCTGTGCTGCGCCACGCCTCAACCAATCAGGCTGTCAGGTGTGAGCAAAAAGAACATTGGGAAACATGGCACACCCAATTGAAATCAAGCCGCCGGAAAAAAAAACAACCCTGCACAAACGCAAAAGAAACAAACAAAACTCCAAGTCCCAGTGTCCTATGGGCAGTGAGCACTTCAGCCAATCAGGCTGAAGGGCACGAGTGTGCAGAACGCTGAAAAAGCTGGTGCATGAAAAATAAAATGAAAAAACGGCGGCTTCCCACAACCGTAGTGCAAGTCAGGCAGATGCAGTGCATCACGGCCTCGAACCCCTCCCCCCCAAAAAAAAGAAACATGACAAGACTCCCGCCGACCTTCTTTCCTGGAGCAATGGGGAGAAGAGGGACTCTCTCTCCTCCACGCTACCCCGCTGAAGACACGGCGAGACCACTGCCGGCCTCAAAGTAAGTTGAGCCAGGGTGTAAAAAAAACCACCAGCAGGCAGCAGTTTGTCAACCATACTCCCTGGCGAAAGACTGGCTGCTGTCTTTGTACTTCCGACACCAGTGTTTCGAGAACTAACATGAAACAGCAGTGGAGGTAATACAAAAGCAGCAGCCAGCAATCCGCAAGGAAGAGCACAACCCCTTATGGATCGCTGCCTGCCGATCTCCAGTTAGGTAAGCCAGGAGAAAAAGGAGACAGAGAGGAGAGAACCATCATCAGGCAGATAGCTCTTCTCTGCCCCCTTCTCCCCTGACCTATCTAACTAACCTAACCAGACGAAGAGCCAGCTGACTGCCGGCTCCTCCTTTCCCCCATTGCTGCATCGAAACCAAAATTCGAAGCAGCAATGGGAAGAAAAGGAAACGACAGTCATAGTATGAGCTTTTCTCACCTACAGTAGATTATAAATTAGCTTAACTCTCATTCTCCAGAAATGTTAACAGCAACTACTTCATAGCTACTTCTACAAGGTCCAGGGCTTTATCCTATCTTTATCACCTAATGGAAAATTACAGTGCAACAGCTTTTTTGCTATAAAGGTCATTTCAAAAACTCCCAACATTGATTTGATTGCCTTATTTTTTATTATTACCAGTAATCTGATATCTTTCCCTCACTATAGTTAATTTTGGATGGGCTTGGATAATATTTGAATTACAAATGATTTATTCATTGAAGATGGTGAACCATTAAGTTTTCCACCTTAATTCATTATGTCTCCCAGGGATTTGGCTGTTTTCTTCCTGATCAGTCTTGTGATAAGTTGTTAATCACTTCTTGTGAAGCTGGTGTGGGGAAGAGAGTTCATACAGAGAGTTAAGATCTATCAAGTAGTATCTAAATGTTGGTCATTAAATAATTTTGGAGGATATAGCTGGTAAAGGACAGTAGTACATCTTCGTAGGGGAATGAAAAAAGGAGGATTAATGCTAAGAATCATAGAATCACAGAATAACTGAGTTGGAAAGGGCCTCTGAGACCATTGAGCCCAATGTAGGAATCTGAATCAAAGAAGATATGACAGATGATTGTCCAACTCTCTCTTGAATCCCTCCAGCATTGGAGTGATCACCTACCTCCCAAAGCAATTGGTTCTATTGTAATGCTTCATAATTTATGAGGTTTTTCCTGATATTCAGCCTATCTACTTCCTTTAGTTTCAGCTTGTTATTATGTATCCTACATTCAGGGATAATCCAGAACAAGATCCTGCCCCTCCTCTTTATGACTATGCTTTAAGTATTTGAAAAGTGCTATCATATCCCCTCTCTCAGTCACATTATTTCAAGGCTAAATGTGCCCAATTCTTTCAGTCTTTCCTCATAAGATTTGATTTCCAGTCTCCTGATCATCCTTGTTGCCCTCGTCTGAGCTTGTTCCAATTTCCTAAGATTCTTCTTAAAGTGTGGTATTCAATACTGTAGATGTTGTCTGCTTAGTGCCAAATAGAGAAGGACTAGAATATCTGAGTTTTGGAGATGATACTTCTCTTAATGCAATCTAAAACAGGATTTTTCCATTTTAGCAGCCATGTCATATTGTTGACTCATATTCAGCTTGTGATCTACAACAATTCCAAGATTTTTGTTTTGTTTGTAGTATTACTTGGCCAAGTATCCTGCATCTTGTAAATGTACATTTGCTCCCCTGCCCCCAGGTGTAGAAATTTGCACTTTGTGAAGACAAACAAACTTGGTAAAAGCAAAGGGATATTCCAGAATATCAGAACCATGGAAGATTAAGATAGTATCTTCTTCCACACTTTCTTAGCTCCCCCTGGATATTTCTCTTAACTTTAAATCTTCCTTCCCTTGACTTTTGCTGAACTGTATTTTCATAACTTTATAGAAAAAAGATATATATTAGGATTACCAGATTTCCCCCCTGAAAGATACACTAATTAGTTTTAGTGAATGTCTCACTAGCCAAACCAACCTCATAGTTCTATGTAAAACAACACACATTCTATATTTTAAAAACCCATGTCTCCAACTTGTTCTCTTTTTCACTGGTGGATTACCTTATTTCAGATCACACTGCTCTAATGTGTCAGCATTTTTGAAACTCTAATAGCACTAAAGTGGAGATATGTGCTTCATAATTCCTTGCCTCTATGATTAATTCTGACAGTTATGTGTTATCACAAGTTTCTTGTAACTAATTTGGAAACAAATGGTTGAGAACATTGTATTTAAGAATATTCTACAGTATGGCAACTTGTTCTCCTTGTTGTGAAATGTTCACATTGCTACAGATACTGTACATAATTCTGTATGTGAGAGTTATGAAGATATGAGAAGGAGCTGCTGTTGGTCCCAGACTTGATCCTGATGGAGTCAAGGCACATGATGGCATGTCTTTTCTGAATCTAAGCAGTGCAGTGCTTGATTTTTGCCAGATAACTGAGAAATTCTGTATATGTCTGAGTTCTAAGATGGAATAAAGTTGAAATATAACTATAGGTAAAGGTAAAAGTTTCCCTTGCTCGAAAGCCAGTCGTTATCCGACTCTAGGGTTCAGTGCTCATCTCTGTTTCAAAGCCGAAGAGCCAGCGTTGTCTGCTTCTGCAGACGTTTCTGTGGTCACGTGGCAGGCATGACTAACACCAGAGCACACGGAACACTGTTACCTTCCCACCAAAGTGGCCCCTATTCATCTACTTGCAATTTCTTGCTTTCGAGCTGCTAGGCTGGCAGGAGCTGGGACAAAGACAGGAGCTCATTCCGTCCTGCAGTACTCGGGAATCAAATTGCTGACCTTCCGCCTCCCAGTCAGTGTCTTAGCCACTTGAGCCACTGCAGTCCCTAAATATAACTATAATTTGTAATTTCAAATTATAATTTCAAAATAATTTGAAAATACCTGATCCTTTATTCATTTATTAAATATAACTACATATAATAAATGAATAAAGAATCAGGTATTTTCAAATTAGTTTGTGAAATGTTTGCCTCTGAAGAAAAGCTGATACAGTACTCTTATCAGGATGCAATTAAGTTTGCTGATGCTGTAAGAAATTTCTTCAACCCTGCTCTAATTAAGGCACAAACTTACTGGAGAGTTTTTGTAAGAAATATCATTACTAATATTTATGCAAAAAGCCAAACTAAATGATGGTGGATTTTTTTGGGGGGGTGGGGTGGGTGGGGCTAAAATTAACCATATTTTTTAAAACTGTAATTGTATTTTGCATTATTTTCATGAAGGGCCTTGTTTCCATTTACAATAATTTAATTCCACTGCATTTACTTAAATGGAAGTTACATTTAAAGGACACTGTTCTACAGTGTCTCCATATTTGGGTCTCATGTGAAATCTTCTTTTGATTGAAATGTGGTTTGATTAAATGCACATAGCACTTCATTCTGAAGTAAAGTGGCTGCATTAATGATTCAAGGAGTTATTCCACACCCATATACATCGAGGAATAGTGTGTGAACACAGCTTTGGAATTTTCCCACATTAAAGCCCTATTTTTGTTCACTGCAGCTGAAATAAACATGAGCCAGGAGCAGGGCATTACAAAGCAGCAATACTATTGAGGGTGTGCATGTAAGACAGTGCTTCCCACTTATCCTCTGCTTGTACCACACCAATATCTGTGGAGGAGGGAAACAGCTGTGGCTGAAGTTTATGATCAATGGGGAAAGGAAGAGCCTCCTCAAAGATTGTGGATACGTTTTACATTTTTGGACGGCAATCAGGCATACCCCAGGCAATAGCAACCTTGTTTTGCTGCTTAATCTTTCTCACATCAGATCCTGGAAATGAAGAAAGAAGAAGAATGGGGAAAGGGAAATAAATTAACCCCCACCCACCAGTTTGCCAATCCAACACTACAACAGTTTGGCAATTACACTTTCCTTCTCTAAAGTCAGCAGTTTGAGATCCGAGTACTGCATGACAAAGTGAGCTCTCCTCTCTCTCTCCCAGCCTCTGCCAATCTAGCAGTTCGAAAACAAGAAGTTGCAAGTAGATAAATAGGTACCAACCTGGTGGGAAGGTAAACAGCGTTCTGTGCACTCCGATGTTGAGGCATGCCTGGCACATGTCCACAGAAACATCTGCAGACGCAGATAGCCCTGGCGCTTTGGCTGTAAACAGACATGAGCACTGAACCCTAGAGTTCGACAGGAGTGGCTTTCAAGCAAGGGCAACCTTTACCTTTGTAAAGAAGAAGGGAAAGTGTATAATTTGGCTACATAGTGATGTGGCCTTGTCAGCCACTTCACCCTATGGTTGCTTCATGTGTTGAGAAAGGAAGGGTGGGCTGTGTAATTTACACCCTCTCCAAACCTCAAGTGACCTTGTTCTGTGTCTAGGCCAGACATGAAACTGCAAAATGAGCAAGCCCAGATTTCCCCACAAGGGACAGATGCACGTTAGTTGGACTAGAGGACAAGTGAAAGGGGCAATTCCCCTGCTTCCAGGCTGTGGAATACTCTCCTTCAGGAGGATAGATTGGCCACTTTCCCTTTAACCATTTAATGACCATTAAACACTTGCCTAAGCTTTCTGTTTCTAAAGCTTTCAAATGTTAGATAACCTTTTATATTACCATTGTAGTTTTTTTAATTTTTTTTGTAAATTATCATATTTTTAGTCTAGTTGTGAGCCATCTTGAATTTCTCAATGAGAAAAAAGGAACCCTAGAAATGAAACAAATCAGATAAGAAACAAATACTGTAAATAAAGAAGACATAAACATTGTGGCTCCCTAAAAACTAATTGTTATATTTTAAAGTGAGCTTTTATGGATCAAATCCACTTCCCCAGACATAAGAGTGGGACTAGATGGCCTCAAGATAAAGGAACAGACTGTCTTTTTGTGTTTGATGAGGTGGATTTGATCCAGAAAAGCCCACCTTAAAATATATCAATCCACCTTTAGGGAGCAACAATGTTCTTATATTTAATTTCTTTTTTAACTTTCATTTTGTTTTGTTTCTTGGCTGGCATGCCTTCATAGACTATGGATGTGACTACATTTGCTGTGATTTGAATCACAGCGAGCTCAGGTCCTGCTGCCTTCTCCTTTTTCTCCATCATTGCCACCTCTTTCTGTTGCTATCATGGCTATGGAGGTGCTCAGACTGCAGACGGCACCTGGTGATGCTAAATGAGGAGCATGATAAATGAGGAGGCTGAGGAGGCTCTCCAAATTTCCGAAACTCCCCTCCAGTTTCCTGCCCAGAAATTCTCTCCCTGCCTGGCCTCCCCAGCTCACCTAGTTAGTGGCTTGGCAACTGGTAGCCCCTCTGCCCATCACTGGGCAGCACTTAACATTTGCTCGGCTAGGAGGCTGCCAGCTGACCCTTTCTCTCTGCATTCTCTACCTCCGAGATGACCATGAAGCTCACCTCTGGAAACTACAGTGGTTGTTTTTGCACCTGCTTTTCTTTCTGCAGCCAGAAACCCAGTGGACTCATCGGCGCCTTCTCTCTGCATCCGAATGTGGTCACACAAAGAAAACCCCTAGTAAGTGGCAGCTTCTCTCTGCATCTGATATCCACAAGGGAAAGGCCTTTTTGTTCCCTTCTACACTGAAAAATAAAATAAAAGCCTCACAGGGACACAAAAATAAGCTGCTTTGGGATAAAAGATTCCAGAGGTATTCAATTCAGACTCTTATATCATGCAGGAAGGGAAAGAAGGGAAAGAAATACTGTACTGTGATTTCAAGAAATGGAGCGAATCCTATTTTTTATGGTGTAGTTGGGCTCTAACACATCTACAACTTTGAAAACAAATAGGTAAAATGAGTAATAATTCCATTGCAGGCGCACCCCCCAATAAAGGACTCAGACACTGGTAAAAGTGGATAACGGCATTGGGCCACATTTATTGATTCATGCCCTAGTCCAAATTATAAATTTCTATTGGTAAAACGACCAATCATAATTCTTAAGGCAAGCAGGCCGAAGTAACACTGGTAAAATTGCCAACGGCAATTGGTTACAATGTATCTATTTGTATCAATTTGTTTGTTGACAACAAACAAATTGTTGACCGTAGTCAATATCTAACTAATGACCCCACCCTCTGACGCGTATCCGTGAAATCACGGGGTGATGCATGCTGTCTAGCTATCGCCATCACCCCGTCGCCTAGTTCGTCGTTGACCGGACAACGTTTAACCAACTTATGCCTATCTAGTGTTGTCCAGTCAATTGCGAACCTGCCGGATACCTGTGGGTCATAAATGTTTACCTTACCAGTGATACCCGCCCATGTGACCAAAGTCAACAGCAGCAACAGAAACCCCTATATCAAACCATAGCAACAGTGTGGGATGGGCGAAAAAACCAGGACCCGAGAGCCAATTGTGGGTCCCAGCCAAAAATTCCCACCCGGCCCTGAAGCGACCAAAATATCACACTGTTAACTAGGGAGGGGGTGGAGGGGAAAAACTTCTCCGCTCCGTCGCTTCGCAAAATGGCAGCTTGGCTGCCTCATGGCCACCCCTTTTATAAGGGAGCTGGCCATGCCCCCTAACTACCCGGATGCCTTCGTCCTATGGGGGGGCCCACAAAGGGTGCGGTGGCCATTTTGGCGCCGCGCTTGCATTGCAGGCGCACCCCCCAATAAAGGACTCAGACACTGGTAAAAGTGGATAACGGCATTGGGCCACATTTATTGATTCATGCCCTAGTCCGAATTATAAATTTCTATTGGTAATTGACCAATCATAATTCTTAAGGCAAGCAGGCCGAAGTAACACTGGTAAGGTACCACCCCAAAATTGCCAACGGCAATTGGTTACAATGTATCTATTTGTATCAATTTGTTTGTTGACAACAAACAAATTGTTGACCATAGTCAATATCTAACTAATGACCCCACCCTCTGACGCGTATCCGTGAAATCACGGGGTGATGCATGCTGTCTAGCTATCGCCATCACCCCGTCGCCTAGTTCATCGTTGACCGGACAACGTTTAACCAACTTATGCCTATCTAGTGTTGTCCAGTCAATTGCGAACCTGCCGGATACCTGTGGGTCATAAATGTTTACCTTACCAGTGATACCCGCCACACGGGGAGGCTTCCAAAAGGCTCACCGCCCCCCCAAGACCGTCAGCTCGGTCGACAGGCCTGCTCGCCAGTCCACTAATCCAGAGGTCCATACCTCCCTGCGACAGATGGGCCCCATCCCCTGAGTAAAGCTCGTAATTTGCAGACTGATGGCGGGGAGGCTAATGACGCGTCCCTCGCCCTTATCAAAAAGGAACCGGGCAATAGCCCCGTTCACGGAGCGTCGGTTCAGTGAAGAGCCTCAAGGCCGAACGCCCCCCTGTAAGCGTACCGCGGTATCGTGTCCGACCAATTGAGGGATGTGGCAGGCCACACATGATGTGAGTAGGGCAGGTCACTGCAAACCGCAAGCTTCTGCGATAGGCCAGTGACCTGCCCCAAGCCATCGCCCCCAAGGTACATAACCAGGACATCGGGCGAGTCAGCATCCCTGATGTAGAAAAGGAATGGCAACAGTTCCCGCCATAACATGCCGCGCTTACCATACTACCTGAGACATGCGGCTGCACCCAGTCCCAGTCGGGGTCCCCACTCTGTCGCCGCAGCGTAACGCGCTGCCCTGTGCAGCGTAACGCGCTGCCCTGTGCACGTGGCTACGGCCCACCAGCCATACTGTCAACGGTGTAAAACGACACCCAGGGTCTGTCAAGGAAAAAAAGGGGGGTGAGAAACAGTGCAGTGACTAAACTGGTACTCACGGTTGAAGAGGGCGAACACAAAACTGAAAACCTTGTGATCCCCACCCTCCCGTGCGGTGTATTTCAGCCCCGGAGTACCCAAAAACAACTGCAGTAGAAGCCGCCCCTATCCTGAACGAATGGGTGCCGCAACGAGCCCCAGAGGGGCCAACACTGTCTAGTGCCTTCCCGGCACCCTCCAAATTGAAATTTAGTAAGAGAAGACCCACCTTGGTGACAGAAAAACGGGCCATGGTGCGTGCCACACAGTGCAAGGAAATCCTGTAGGGCACCAACCGGACAGATGTCTGCCGAGGAACATCGTAGCAGTCTACTCCACTGCCTACGCCGTGCTGATACGTTTTAGAGGAGCGTATCCCCCAACTGAGCCCAATATTGTTCACACAGACATCTTCGGGTTCCAGTGCCCTACGGCTTGCATCCGCCTTATACAACATCTCAAGCTCGCCGATGCGGAGCACTCCAAAAAAGGCCACCGTTGTAGCCGCATGAAATGGGCTGCCTCATCTTTATCAAAACAGAGGCCAGGCCAGCCCCGGGCCAATTGGGTAAAAACCCCTGGGGAAATCGGGTGGCAGTCGTCCGGGCAACGCCCACGCGTGCGCACCCACCCCTACAAAACATGTCTGAAAAGAACGTTGAGGCGCAGGCTGCGCAACGCAAACTGGCGCACTGGTCCATAACCCTGGGCGATTTAGAGGTCTGTGCATTGACAATGTGGACAACAGCCGCATTGTCACACCAAAATGGACAACCGAGTTGGCCCACTCCTCGCCCCATAGCATCAAAGCACCGAGGATAGGGAAATTCCAGATACGTGAGACCACGCAGGCGGCCCGTGCCTGCCCAGGATGTTGGCCACCCACCATAGGTCCACTTCCAATTGAAGTACATCCCATAACTCAGGGATCCCGAGGCATCGGACTGTATCTTAAAGCGAGGGGAAGCCAGGAGCCCAGACCTCCAAAGTGACACCCCATTGAAATCCCTCAGGATCTGTAGCCAGACAAGCACGTCTACCCTGATACCCCGGGTAAGTCTAACCCTATGGTGGGGCCTGGATAATCCTGCCATGGCGTTGCGCAAGCGCTGAGCAAATGCCCTGCCCGGTGCGACGACCCTGCCAGCGAAATTGAGGTGACCATGTAGCACCAGCAGTTCCCTCAGTGATGCCATGCGCTTGGCCAGCAAGTCCGAGATAAGGGCCACTAGCTTTTACACCTTATCCCGCTGCAACCTAGAAGCCTGCGCTACCGTGTCAATCTCCACCCCCAGGAATACTAGCTGTGTAGGTGGGCCCTCGGTCTTTTCGGGCGCTAAAGGGACACCAAGTTCCTCCATTAGCATCTGAAATGTGTTGAGGAGACGTGTGGACGTGTCCCAGCCCCGTTCAGCCCCGAATAAAATCATCCAGGGAATGGGCTACAGACCGGGACCCTGATCTGCGAACAAAAGCCCACTCTAGGAAGGTGAAGAAACGCTCGAATGCCGAGCCCGAATTGGAACAGCCAAAAGGCGTGGCATCATTGAAATAATATGCTCCCCAGGACGGGGGCGCAGGGACAGGGCCAACGACCCTGCCCGCATAGATCTCCTTATCATTGCTGGCAGCAGCCACCTCCTCCCTCCCCCTAAGGGATAAAGATTGGGGGCATCCTGAGGGGACCTATCACCCATGAAAGGGATACGTAACCCCTGCCTAAAACCCTGAAGGAGATATCCGCATCCTCTCCCTACGGGTACCATGTGAGCCAGCGCTCCAACATGTCCACATTAATTGGGGAGGGAGCCCTTCGGTAAACTAGATCCATCTGCGGCAGTCATGCCAGCCCCCTGTCCATCCCTCCCTCTGCCCCGCATCCCTCCAGGCCTGGGACAGGCAGAGGCCGCATGGGGGCCAGCACAGGGGGGACACTAATGTCTGTATTTGCCATTCTTCCTATTGCAGGAACCATTGGACGAGAAAGTCCAGCACAGCAGGCGGGCTGGAAACCCCCTGCCCCGCCCCCTGGCAGTGGACCTGTGCTGGGGCCACCCGCTGGACCGCATGTCCACAATGGTATCTCTCCCCGGGCGCGGGGCGCGTGGGCGTCATGTACAAAAGCCACAGCCTCTGGCATGGCTCAACCCACCTAATCTCGGGGTGCCAGGAGTCCGCATATGGAATTACACGTCATCAGCCAACCATGATGGGCCCGGAAAGTCAACCATCGCCCGGTAGATGTTGTCCAAATACTGGACCATCGGAATTGCCAAATCCGGCCGGGCCCCAAGGTACACCGCCATGTATATGAGGTAGGCCGGCAACCAGTCGGCCCACGTACGTGGTGGCTTGTGACGACGTGCCTGCTCCTTATCCTTCTCATCCTGCCCCCCCTACTCCTTGGTGGGCCCTCTGTTGAGGAGTGAGAAGATATCCACGTACTCCCCCCGCCAGACCTTCTCTTTGGTGGTCTGTGCCAAATGGTCACCCAGCGGTGAGGAATACCCCGCCGTCAGCAAGGCAGACACAGGCACAACAGGAACTGCTGGCATCTGAAAGGGGGCCTGTACTAACCCAGCCACCCCCAAAACATTCCCCACAGGGTAGAAAACACCCCCCACCACGGGGCCCTGGGTGGTAGTTGTCATCGCCAGGTGGGGCGTCAGCGGCTGGACCGCCGCCCCACCCGCGCGCGGCCAAGGCCATTGGAAACCCCCCCAACGTGGCCACGTGTGTAGGTGCACTAGCTTGGACCGCATACTCACATGCTGCACCCCCGTAGGCCGCCCCCACCGGGGGTTCAGGCCCACTGGGGCGTCGGAGCTCACAACCGCCGTCGAGCTCGTCGATGGGGCCTGACCCGCACCGGTCTGTTGAATGGGGAGCTGCAAGGCAGTGGCCCAGGTCGTGCCACGCGCCTCAAGCAGCTCGACCTGTCCCGTCGCCTGCCGCTGCCCAGCAGACGACGCATCGAAACGAACTCCAAATGGAGCCCAAGAGTGGCTAGCCCGGGCCAGGGATGCCTCGAGGGCCGCAACGCGGGCCAATAAGGCTTCCACGCTGACACGGGGCAAAGGGCCAGCCGGCCCGCCTACTACAGGCATGGGTACAGGTCCCTGCACCCCGGGGCCCGAATAGGGCCACAACCCCACACCCGGGCCCGTTAGGGCCGATGTAGCAACCTGCCAGGGAAGGGGACCGAACCACCCCCCAAGGGGAAGGCCTCGGAGCGAGCTGCGCTCCTATAAAGGAAGGCCCAGCGAATGGGCAACACCAGGAGAGGAGTCCACCGCTTGCGGGCCGAGGGCCGCAGCCCCTACTGGCCCCGTGCGTGGGCCACCATTCTCTGGACAGGGGAATAGACCCCATTCCACCGGTCCCGGTGGGTGCAGGCAAAGGCGGCTGCTGGGGAGGCGCAGCCGCGGTCCTCCGACCCAGATTGCGCCTCCGAACTGCACGAGCCGCGCTCGCAGCCGCCTTCTTCTTCGCGGGCCTCTCAGCCAATCGATGGGAAGCCGAAAAGGAGAAAATTCAGCAGCCAAGAGGCTTCCCGGTGAAGGTAAAAGCGACGGAGGGAAGAGGGAAAAACTTCTCCGCTCCGTCGCTTCGCAAAATGGCAGCTCGGCTGCCTCATGGCCACCCCTTTTATAAGGGAGCTGGCCACGCCCCCTAACTACCCGGATGCCTTCGTCCTATGGGGAGGGCCCGCAAAGGGCGCGGCGGCCATTTTGGCACCGCGCTTGCATTCTCCAGCTTCAGTTATTTCCAGTGTTTTCAGTAGAGGTGTGGTGATTTCTGCTTTTGGATGACAAGTCCAAAACTTTCCCAAGCAGAATTCTGGAAGTTAAGAACCCAAAAAGCACAAATCTACATACTCTCCCAACTAATCTGGGCATATTTCTTTTTAACGTTTGATTTTTCTTTCTTTCCTTAACTATTAGGTACCTGAAAAGATCTTTTTTTTAAAAAAAACCCCTCCTGTTCAAAACATCTTTTTAATGTCGGCCCTCTCTTAAGCAGAAGAGTCTTTCAAATAAAAGGGCATTTTACAAACCCAGGCTTACTTTAGTGTTCAAGGAATGAAGAAGCAGATAAATGAAGTAGTGAAATTCAGCTCTTTATTCGTGGGGTTTGAACACAGTTTGGATGGGACAAAACTTGGACTTATATACACTATAAACAGTAACAGTAACAGTAACAGTAATACAAAAAGCCCATTGGCTAACAGAATGTGCACATTTTTTTGATCCACTCTTTTGCCTAAGAATGGCTTGGCTGAGCCGGCACAGGGGCTCGTAGGATGGGCGACCCAATTGGAGTGAGGGATTGACTAGAGGGGGAGGAATGTAAACCCAAATTAAAGCCCCGTTTGTCAGATGGAGGAGCAGGGGATCGCTCAAAACCAAAATCTAATTCTGTGGATGAATAAGACATCTCAGGGTCCCTCCTGTGTGTACTAAGAGTGGAGGGTGACTCCAAACATAATTGGTCATCATCAATAAAGGAATCCAGAGTGCTAGGCTGGGACAAGTGTAGGGGTACACCTGGCCAGAGTAGGGGAGCATTCCACAATTTCCTCTTGAAATCGGTCCCTAAAACACACTTCTGGATCTAGGTTAGCTTGCTACTATTACCTCTGCCCCCTGGGTTTAAACAGGTGGGGGCCAACCCTAAGATTGAGTGTCTGTATTCATCCTTTGGGTCCAGTATTCTGGGTCTCAATTGATCCGCGTGCCTCCTCCAGATCAGACCAGTGGCTGTTTTGATTCTGTAAGAAACAGGACCTGTCTGATCGATCACAAACCCAGGCTCCCAAGTAGGACCACCAGCTGCATAATTGCGGCAATGTACAGGGTCTCCCGGAGAAAAACCCTTCTGGTGTTGGATCGCTATATTCGTGCCTTTGTCCTCCACCCTAGAGGGATCCAATCTGTCCAGCGAGGATGACAATTTCCTTTGCTGGAGCAATTCAGCAGGGGACAGCCCTGAGGCAAGGGGGGGTGAGCCTATATGTGAAAAGTAACTGGCATAACTGGAGCTCCAAATCCCCTTCACCCATACGCCGAAGTGCGTCTTTAGTTGTGCGCACCTGCCGCTCTACCTGGCCATTGGTGGCTGGGTGGAATGGCGTGGCAGTGATGTGCCTAATTGCATTCCTTTCCATGAAGGATTGGAATTCTGCAGATGTAACATAGATGCATTGTCAGACACCAGCACATCTGGAAGTCCAAATGCTGCAAACCACCTTCTTAGTTGCATTATCGTGGTGGCTGAAGTGGTATTAGGCACCCTAATTACTTCCAGCCACTTAGAGAATGAATCCACAACCAACAAAAATAGGGCACCCCTAAATGGACCTACAAAATCTATGTGCAACCTGGACCACGGGCCCCAAGCAGAATCCCATTCCTGAGAGGGAAGGTGGGATTGCTCTGGGTGAGAGGTGCCGACCATTTGTTCTATGTCTTGGTCCAGTTGAGGCCACCAAAAGTAGCTACGGGCAAGGACTTTGGATCGGACAATTCCTGGGTGACTTGTGTGAAGTAGGTGTAAAACCTTTTTCCTGAGAGTGACAGGAATGACCACCCACTGGCCCCATAGAAGGCAACCTCGTTCCACTGACAGTTCCAAATGCTTGCAGTGGAATGTTCTGAATTCCTCAGCTAGAGGAGAGACAGGCCAGCCTTTTTGTACCCAAGACATTACTTTAGTCAATGCTGCATCCTCCACCATAGCCTTGGCTATATCTGAGGGGATGACTGGGGGCGCGTTGAAAACCTCAATCATAAGGACCTGGTGGTCACTTTTGATCTCGCAATCAGCTTTCCCGACCCCTGGCAGTGGAGAACGTGACAGGTATCAGTGTGGCTGATGTTCTTGCCGGGCCTGTGCACCAAAGTAAAATCATAAGCTTTTAGGAAAATTGCCCAACGCAACATCCTTGGGGACAGAATTTGTGGCGTGGGCTTGAAAGATTCCAAAGAGGGGCTTGTGGTCAGTTACGATGGTAAAAGGTCTTCCATAAAGGTAATCGTGGAATTTCTTAGTGCCAGTCATGATTGCCAATGCCACCCTCTCTGTCTGAGTGTAATTTTTCTCATGCTTTGAGAGTGAATGGGAATAGAATGCTACGGGAGCTTCCCACCCATCATTTAGCACATGGCATAACACAGCTCCCACCCCCACAGGGGATGTATCACACACAAGTACAACTTCCTTGTTAGGATCAAAATGAGTTAATACAACATCCGAAGATAGCAACCTTTTAAGTTCTAGGAACGCTTTCTCCCAGCAATGGCCCCAGTGCGAAACAGTATCATCTTAAGAAGCCGATGTAATGGTTTGGCAACTGAGGCTTTGAGATGGAGAAAAGCGTGATAGAAGTTTAACAAACCTAGAAATGATTGCAATTTGGCTTTACATTTTGGCCTTGGTGCATTTTGCACGGCCGCCATCTTGGAGTCAGAGGACATGACACCTTGGGGTGTAATTCGGTATCCCAGGAACTCCACTTCCTGTGCCAAAAACACATATTTGCCTCTTCTGAGACGTAGACCGGCCCTCTTGAAATGTGAGAGGACTCGATCGAGCCTGGCCGCTAGTTCGATGGTGTCCATCAAAATATGTCAAGACACTGGGCAAACCTTTTAAAATATGTTCTGCAAGAGATTGAAATATTCTGGGGGCCGCATTCACCCTGAATTGTAGTCTAGTTACCTTAAATGGGCATTACTATGCATTACTATGGTCTGGGCTATGGCAGCAGCAGGAGACACAGTCAATTTTTGGTAAGCCTGGGCAAGGTCAAGTTTTGCGAAGCAATTTCCTCCATGCAAGGAGGCAAGAAGGTGGCTTACCACGGGCACAGGATATGTGTTTGGGTGAATAGCTTTATTGATGGTACACTTGTAGTCAGCACATATCCTGACCTCCCCATTACTTTACAAAGCAGTCACTATTGGTGTCTCCCACTCTGCAGAGTCCACTGGCACTAGGATGCCCTGCCCCACCAGTTTGTCCAGCTCGACTTCTATCTTCTCCTTTAAAGCAAAGGGTACCTGGCGTGGCTTCATCCGGATGAGCGGACAGTTCGGTCAAGCTTAAAGTCCACAGGAGGTCCTTTGTATAACCCTAAACCCTTTTTGAACACCTCAGGATGTGCAGCACAAACATCGCGGATTGGATCAGCGTCTATTGCATGAATGCCAGAAAGCCCAATTCCAAAGGGGCCTAAACCATTGGGTCCCAATAAGACAGTTACTGCCCTGCTTAACTACAACCAATAGCAAAGTGAGACGGCCGGGGTGTAATGAGGTACAGTAATAGAAACAAACACTCCCGGAAAAGTACCAAATGAACAATATTTAATATCCTAACTAATGGTTGTGAAAAACAACAGTGGTTCACTGAACTACTACTTGAGGGGTCTTGGAATATCAAGGTCTATCTGTACATATACATGAAGACAAGGCACATCAAGTGTATAACATAAAGGCATGTGTATAACATGAAGGCAGTATTGGAACCAGTCCCCCTCCCTCTCCCCCCTCACATGACAAACAAGACCGGGTGAGTCGAAAAAAACACAGTTCCTGCAGGTAGCATGGAAAATCAGATCGTGTTGGTCCGTCCGTGTCAGTACGCCACAACAGGTAAATGCAAAGTCTTAACTACGTTACAATTCGGTGCGGGACGTGGACCACAAGGAAAACAACGATCGGCTCGACCCGGGTTGGGGGGATGTAAAGTTCGTTAAATACTGATGTCCCTCCGGTATGGTGACATTTCGAAGACTTCCTCAGAGTCTACAGTATGTGACAAAGAGAACACACAAACAATATTCACAACCAATAATCTCTCCTGAGTGTCTAAAACAAAATTTCGGCTTTTTTGTAAATAGCCAGGTTACCTTTAACACATTGGTCAGAATAGTCTACTACCACCGCCCCTTGACATCATTGCAGCTCCTTGTGACGTGAACATAAAGGTATTCATACAGCTGTAGGGTATCACGCAGCATAACCTTTTACCCAAATTATTTAAACCAGCACTTTGTGATCAGAACTTAACGCGAGAACACAATAAGAATAAACCCAAGAGGTTCACGCGCCAGAAATGCTTTTTAAATAGGTATGTCCTTGTCTATCTTTTATGTAATATAATGTTTTGTATGTTCTATTTCACATGTGATATAGTATTCTGATATGTTTGGGGTTTTGTAAGATTATACACACGTTGTTAATTTTGTTTTAGACACTCAGGAGAGGTTATTGGTTGTGAATATTGTTTGTGTGTTCTCTTTGTCACATACTGTAGACTCTGAGGAAGTCTTCGAAATGTCACCATACCGGAGGGACATCAGTATTTAACGAACTTTGCATCCCCCCAACCCGGGTCGAGCCGATCGTTGTTTTCCTTGTGGTCCACGTCCCGCACCGAATTGTAACGTAGTTAAGACTTTGCATTTACCTGTTGTGGCGTACTGACACGGACGGACCAACACGATCTGATTTTCCATGCTACCTGCAGGAACTGTGTTTTTTTCGACTCACCCGGTCTTGTTTGTCATGTGAGGGGGGAGAGGGAGGGGGACTGGTTCCAATACTGCCTTCATGTTATACACATGCCTTTATGTTATACACTTGATGTGCCTTGTCTTCATGTATATGTACAGATAGACCTTGATATTCCAAGACTCCTCAAGTAGTAGTTCAGTGAACCACTGTTGTTTTTCACAACCATTAGTTAGGATATTAAATAGTGTTCATTTGGTACTTTTCCGGGGGTGTTTGTTTCCATTACTGTAACTACAACCAATGGCAAGGAGATGTGGATGTTTTTAAATTTGACCAAGAAATTTCCCACCCTAGGACCGAAATCTGGCAACCTTGCACATCCCGGAGGGAAGTTTTAAAAGATTTGAGCTTGGGCCGAGAGGCAGGGGGAAATAACTCCTGCTGTGGGATTATGGAAAAGGTAGTACCTGAATCCACCTACATCTTGAAGGGGACGTCCTGCAGGCTCAGGTCTGTGAAGAAACGCTCACTGATGGTGCCCACTTGGCACAGCTCAGGCTCTGGTGACACTTTGGCGATGGACGTTTTTGTGGTGATGACTCTTCTTGGACTCAGGTGCTGGAGTTCTTTGCTTTCACTGTTGGCATACTTTAGCAATGTGCCCTCTTCGCCCGCAGTTGTGGCATTCTGCGGTGCAGAAGGGGCACTTCCTGCAGTGATGCCGGGCTCCGCAGCCATCATACTTGTGAAGGAATTTCTTCTCCCAATCTTCACGATGCTCTTGGTGCTTTCGTCGGACCGCTCGGACTTTTCCCTCTGTGTTGCTGGACCCCGATGAAGAGGTGGAACCTGGCGATGCTGAGGAGGATGAAGATGGATTTTGCTGAGCTTGCACAGCTGAGTTGGTGGCACTGGTGGTGGAGTGGCAATGCCAGAAAAGCTTGATGCTGGACCGTGCGGCCTCAGATGCTACCGCCTCTTCTAGGACAGCCTTGAAAGTTAGCATGAGGTGACATTGAGCATCTTTGTCCCTCATGCCAGCCAGCAGATGGTCCTGGAGTGCTTCTTCGATGTTGTCCCACTTGCACGGGGTGGCAGCAATGTGCAGAGCAGCGGCGTAGTCTGCAATGGACTCCCCAGGTTGTTGCTCCCTTCTGTGGAAGGCCACCCTGGCCGGGAAGATCGAGACCTCTGGCTGCAGGTGCCTCCTCAGTGCAGACATGATTTCTGCAAGCGGCACCACATCCATGTCCCTTGGGAAAACAAGGTGGGTTGCCAGCTCAAGCGTCTCAGAACCGCACTGAGCGAGGAAACAGGAGTGCTTCTGGTCTTCGTCAGTGATCTTTTGTGAGGCCATTGCATGGTGGAACTGGCGTTCGTATGTTGCCCATTTCTCTGGATGCGCTGGGTCGAATGGGCTGATGTTGCTGCCATGTGGGGACACCATCCCACCTTCGTCACCAGTTTAGTGTTCAAGGAATGAAGAAGCAGATGAATGAAGTAGTGAAATTCAGCTCTTTATTCATGGGATTTGAACACTGTTCGGATGGGGCAAAACTCGGACTTATATACACTATAAACAGTAACAGTAACAATAATACTAAAAGCTCAATGGCTAACAGAGTGTGCACATTTTTCGATCCACTTATTTGCATAAGAATAGATACATGAGAAAAGATACATTCCACTCCTGTCAGAAAACACAGAAAAGATACATTCCATTCCTATAAACAGTAACAGTAACAATAATACAAGCCCATTGGTACACAGAGTGTGCACATTTTCGATCCACCTATTTGCATAAGAATAGATACATGAGAAAAGATACATTCCGCTCCTGTCAGAAAACACAGTTAACATACATAACACTTACCTAACACAATGTAAAATCAAACACAAAATGGCTGAAACTTCCATTTCATCATAAACAATATAAGCCAGAGGTGCCCAAACTATGGCCCAGGGCCCGCATCCGGCCCCCAATGCCAATTCATCTGGCCCCCAAAGCCCTTTTCGCTCCTGGAAGCGGAAGTAAAACACGCTAGGAGTGATGAGGGCTTCGCGGGCCAGATGAATTGTGTTGGGGGCTGGATCTGGCCCCTGGGCCATAGTGACCACTCCCTGAACCGCATGACTGGCCTGCAGCCTGAAAAGTTTGGGCACCCCTGTTATAAGCTATGATACATAAATATCTGAATATTGGTTGCTGAGTGGAGGAACTCGGGAAGAGGAGTAAACACTAGGGAAGGGTTGTTTGTCATGGTTGTCTCTCCTGTGGAGACTTATCAGAAATATCTGGTTTGCTGTTTTTGCAAACAATATTTGTTTCCTCTGTTCCTGCATAGCTGCCAAACTTGCTGATCTTTTAAAGAAAAATATAAAATTAATATTTACTTGTACTGCACAGTATATTTATACAAGTAAATATTCATTATATATTTTTCTTTAAAAAATCAGTAACACTGTATTGTGAGAAAATTGCTTTCATGTCTTTGTATGGCATACACAAATAAGAAATAATAATTGTCACTTTTCTCTTATAGCCAACCTATCCTAAATGGGGGGGGGGGGGGGATAGTATAACAGTGATACATTGCTATAGAAAAAAAATTCAGATAAAAGGGGGGAATCATTAGTGCACTCTCACATCCCAAATGGGACCTGGCAATGGTACTAATTAGAAAGGTTGTTCAGAAGACAGTTAACAATCTGTTCTGTGTAAATCCCACACTTGGGATCAAGAAGAAATAAGACAACAGAATGAAGTTCAACAAATAAATATTTAGCAGAAGTTACAAGAGACCTTTCTTTAATGAGTCTTGCTTGGGGAATCAATAATATAGAGCTGCGATGGTGAACCTTGGCACTCCAGATGTTCTTGGACTTCAATTCCCAGAAGCCCAAGCCCCCGTGAATCCACACAAAGGGGTTTGCTGCGATTCATCTGGCCTCCACCACCCTCATGATATGGGCGCGTTTTACTTCCACTTCCGGGAGCAACAAGGGTAGTGAAGACTGGATGAATCGCAGTACACCCCTTCATGTGGATTCACAGGGGGCTTGGGCTTCTGGGAATTGAAATTCAAGAACATCTGGAGTGCCAAGGTTCACCATCACGGATATAGGAGGATGTAGTTGACAATGGTAAAAGTAGTGCACTATCCCAAATGTTTCTGTGGAACCAACGTTTCAATCCCACTGTCAGCTAATGGTGGGAATGTAGTGCCTCATATAAGGGATGGGCCTTTAATATGAAAGCATGGGACGCGCAGCAGTGCTGATCCGCTGCCGCGTGCTTTGCTGGCCCCGCCCCATAAGAGACGGGATGAGGCCGGAAGGAGCGGGGGCCGGGCCTTCCCTTAAGGGAGAGGCTCGGACCGCCCTTCCTTCTCTGGGCCGACTGGGCCAGGCAGTGTTTGCCCTCCACCCCCGCCCTAGGTCGCAGTGTGATTGTTTTGGTCGCTTTGGGGCTGGATGCGAATTTTTGCTTGAACCTCGATTGGCCTGTTGGTTCTTGTTGTTTTCACCCATCCCACACTGTCGCTGTCAGGCTCCTGTGGGGTACCTTTTGCGCCTTTTGGACGTTTGGTGGCTAGCACTGGTAAGGAGGCTCTGGGTGACTCCTACGGGTCCGGTGGGAGCACACTCGGTTGGCCTCAGGCCTAGATAGAGGGATAATCGCCTGGCCAATCCTGTGTGCTCAGGAACAAGGTGATGCCATGCTTGACACAGCGTGCAAAGCCTTATAAGTTCACCGGACACACGTCAGAAGCAGAGGTTTGGTCATTTGTGCTTCTGTGGGGTCAATATAGTTGGCTATAACCATCGCTCCTTACCAGTGCTATGTCAGCCCGCTTGCATTAGTAAATTATTGTTAATAAAGTGGCCCAGTTTCAATCCCAGCACTGAGTCCGTCTCTTTATTGGGGATTGGGCCCGGCAAAGCAACAGATGGTTGAGTTTCTTAAATTTTTACTTTAGACCTCACACCACTTTGTGATAGAATTTGATCTGTACATTTCTTCATTAAGAAGGAGATAGTGGAAATTGTGCCCCCTTCATGGCTTTCCCCTATTATGATTATGTTACAGATTGTGTGTTAGGCCCATCTGTATTGACCAGACAAGTCTGTTGATCTTTTGATAGTTTTCTGATTGCTAAAGTCCATCTCCATTTGAATAGGATACATGAAATGGCACCAATAGGAATTATGGGATCAGAATGCTACGTGGCAGAATGAGGCCAAGGAGCTCAGAGCACATTGGCAGCAGCCCAAGTGCTGGGTCTCCTGGCTCTGTTCTGCAGACTTTATTGCCTGATTCTGAATGGTAATGAACAAGGAAGGTCTTTTTTTAGTGCCCTGATTAATTATGACACTTGTGACTCAGGCAAATCGTGTTCTTTTATAGCATTATAGTGTAAGATGAGGCCATTTGCTGGGTGAACGCTATGTCTTAAAATTGTGCTGTTCTGCAGCACTGAGTGTTGGAAGCAGCTAGGCAGCAGCAGTATCGCTATTTTGGCCTGCACAGATTTATAGCAGGGAAGAAAGCATGCAGCAGAGTAGAATATTAAAGAGGGACACCTCTGCGAATGGCCACAATTTTCTGGTCAAGTTGTTTTGCATCTTGAGTTATCCCTTTATTTTAAACCAATCTGGCATAGGGTACTTTCCCCCTCCACTATCCCTCTGAGTTTGGGAAAGCTAAACTCTCTGCGCCTCTTTGTCATTGAAAAGATTTTTTTCAAAAAAATGCTGATGAAACAAGCTACTTTTTTACCACTGTCTTAGTATAATTCAAACTTTCTTTCTTGATTGCTTATTAAAGCACTGGCTATAATAGGGACAGAACTCAAGAACTGGTTCACGCCTGCTGCATCCCTTGAGTGATAGCCCATCTGTTTCAGCAAATAGGCTTACATTGTGCTATTAAGACTTTATTAAATTGTGTGAATAAAATGTGATGTTTCTTTTAAAAAGTATGATGTGTTCATGCAGGAATGCAGGATGAATTAGCTTCAATTTCCCTGCAAGTACTGCTGAATTCTTGAATTATTTTGTTTGCACAAAGCATACCACTAAAACTGTGATCTGGGTCATACTGCTCCATGTGATAGCCCATGAGAGGTGGAATATTTTCATACTCACAGATGTCTCTGATAACCTGTGAAGAAGAAAAAACACATGACAAGCCAAACACATGGGAGATGTAAGAACATTAAATTAATTAATTTACATTGTTAACTGCTATCCAGTCACTTCTGACTTGTGGGAACCCTCCAATTTAATGTCCTCCGCCCAATAAAATCCAGTTGTTAACAACCTTGCTCAAGTCTTGTAAAATAAAGGCCATGATTTCCCTATTTAGACTAATCAACTTCATTTTAGATTTTCTCTTTTCCTAGATTTCCCTAGCATTATTATTTCCTTCAGTAAATCATTTTTACTCATAGCAAAGTTTTGGTGATTTGGTCTAGAATGTACTGTTTTGCTTTTCTGGTAATCTATGGTCATCAAGGGATAAAGGTCTTTTCCAACACAACATGGCGAATGAGTGCATTGTTTTCCTGTCTCCTTTCTTCATTCTCCACCATTCACCATTGAATGTAATAAACGGAATATCATAAGATGGATGATTTTGGCCTTGGTCTCCAGTGCCCACATCCTCACACTTGAGGATCTCTTCTAATTTTTCCAAAGTATCATTCCAAATCTGTTTCTTCTTTTGATGTGTTAGCTGCAGAATCTGTTTTAATTGATTATTGTCGTGTTGTAGGATGACTGTTGTGCTGTGTTTTATCCCATTCCCAGTGTGCGCATACACTGGATGGGATTGGGATGGATGGGGCTGAGTAGCCTGATTCAACACATAACACTTGTGCATGCAATCAGATCAATTTGCCCCAAAAACTGCCCCCAAAACCAGCTGAAGAGTGGGTTATATGCCGACATAGACAGCCTCACTGTAACCATTAGAAGGCATGGAGAGGTATTATACAAGTGCTGTTCTTGTATCAAGCTGGGATTTTCATCTACAGAAGCCATGAGAGTGGCTGTTAGATCAAGAGCCCTTCTGGACTTGTCTGAGCTGCTTCCTAAGTGCCACAACTGTTCTTGTTATTGAGGCATGATTCCAAGCCCCTGGGTTCAGACACTACCTAAAAACAAAAGTGTTCTCCTTCTAAACATATAGGCTCATAAATTCACTCAGCTGGCTGCTTCTATTGATGTTTGGACTGATGATAGATTTAGTAGTGAATTGACACGGAATGCTTCTGGTAGAGTTATGATTGCATAGCTGGTAACTGGGTATTTTGGAGACAAGTCAGGAATGCTCACAGTGAGACATGGCACTGAAAATGACAGGAGAACAAATAATGTCTTTAACATCAAGTTACACAGAGATCTGCATGAAGATCATGACAGCATTTATCCGAATGAGGACTCTATGAGGCAAAGAAACCAACTTTCCAGCTCATGCTGCAGTTCTTTGCTTCCTTTCTTTCACATGCTTAGTAAAAAAATTATCAGACCTACAGATAGTGTATAACCACTGCTTACCACTATTCTTGCATGCCTTCTATGATTGCTTCAAAGGGGCAGATTTCATGTTATTATCTTCACTTGATTTCAACCCAGCTCTTTCAAGACTTAACCTTTCCAAAGATTTCAGTTCATGCCCCCAGTTCTTGATGTGACACAACATTAAGTCATTCTGTCATCTTCTGCCTCTTCAGTCCCACCAGATTTGTTCATTGCTCAGTCAAGTGACCTATCAGCTGCTGCTTCTGCTTCTTTTCATCTTTTCTTCTTAAAATACTCAAGGGATTTTACTGCAAGTGTGCAACCTGTGTCTTTTGACTCTGGCTCCTGAAACCATTTGGCATACCTGTTATTTTTCAAATTCATGACCTCCCTAATGACCAATGCATTTTCATATTGAAAGTGACCATTTGAGCCTACATTTCATGTGGGAATGTCAGTTGATTATTTGTGTAAATGCCATGAAGTAACAGTGGTACCAAACCCTCCATTTGAGAACCACCATTCTCAGAAGCTTTATATATTTATTAAATGCCATGTAAGATGGAACATAGCTCTCAGAGATGCCACAGAGCATAGAAGGAACCTTTCTGAAGAGTGGAAGACATTGTAAAAACACTGGGATGTCTCCTGTGCAACAGTGTGCATCTGGCTAATCCTTCCTATTCAGATGTGTTGCACTGAAAAATGCTCATGAGGACGATGTCCTAACAGTCCTTTTTAGGTCCAGAAATGACAAGAATTTCTAATAATAGAAATATTAATGTAGAATAACATAAATAGAGGAGATTTCTTTTGTCACCACCATGCCGTCCCTCATGGTGACCATGTGCTGTCACTCTACACCGATTTACCCTTGATTAATTTTCTGGTAGCCACCCTGGGTCTCATCAGTTAGGGGAACGGTGGTGCTTTCAAAATGCCCAGTGCATTGGCCTTGCTTTGGTAGCTTCTGCCCTGGCCTGTAGTAGTTAACTTGGTGAGAGAAGAGGCTCCCCTGCTTCTCTTTATTATCTGGGTAAAGGGTGACTCTATAAATGAAGTCAGTTTCCCTTGACTCCTGTAAGTGAGCGCCTCTTCCCTATCACCTTGCTGCACTGGAAAGAATAGAAGGTGAATGAGTATGTTCTTCTGAGATAATTGGGTGCCAAGTTGTGGCCCTGTGCCTTCCTTCCTTGAAGTTTTCCCCTTCATTTTGTCCCCTTTCTCTTAAAGGGTGAAGGCTGGCTCAGCTACCTTTCTACTTAGGATTTCTGGTTTCCAAGTCTTTGGAGATTAAAGGAATAGTCTCTTTGTTTAGAGCTTGTTTAATTTCTTATCTCACCTTCCCTTCTCCATCTCCTATTTGCTTTGAAGAAACACATGCTTCAGCAGCATAGGATCTCTTTATTAGCAAAAGAGCTATTTTCTATAAAATAGGCATTTGAACAATATTTTAAAAAGTTGCTTCTTAAAATCCTGTCTCACTCCTCTGAGCATTCAATGAGTGCAAGAAAGAAACATAATAAATTCAGCTTTCATAGCTACCTGTTTTCTCTGGCAAATTGGCTTCTTGGATGGGCCGGACTTGCCCCCATGAAGTTGCATAGAGTTGGCGTCAAGTAAGACATCTTGATGAGCTTCCCCCCCTCATCTGATCTGTGAGCTTCATGTCAGCTTCTCCTCAGCTTTCTCTCCCCCCCCCCCCCAATCTTTGGGCTGTCAGCTACTTGTGTATTTTATAAGATTCTCTACTAGACTGTGTGCATCATTATTTTATAGCTAGTGTTATAGATTCTGGGCATTTATGTATCCAACTGTGCCAACTATGGTACAGCCATACAATTATGATGATATGGATGTCCCAGGGCATGTGTACGTTGAAGTCTGCTCTTCTGTCTTCCCTCCTTCCTTCTAGTGGATGCGATCACATATACATTGCAGCTCTCTTATTTCCTCCTCCTAACTGTGAGTCTGTTATGTATGTTAACTGTGTTTTCTGACAGGAGCGGAACGTATCTTTTCTCATGTATCTATTCTTATGCAAATAAGTGGATTGAGAATGTGCACACTCTGTTAGCCAATGGGCTTGTTGTATTATTGTTACTGTTACTGTTTATAGGAGCGGAATGTATCTTTTCTCATGTATCTATTCTTATGCAAATAAGTGGATCGAAAAATGTGCACACTCTGTTAGCCAATGGGCTTGTTGTATTATTGTTACTGTTTATAGTGTATATAAGTCCGAGTTTTGCCCCATCCAAACTGTGTTCAAACACCACTAATAAAGAGCAGAATTTCACTACTTCATTCGTCTGCTTCTTCATTCCCTGAACACTAAAGAGTCTGAGTTGAAAAGTTCAACTAATTAAATTCTTTCAGGTTACTGTGCCAAATACAGTGTGTATGCTTATGCCAACTTTTGGAAAATTCTGGATTCTCAACCTTTAAGCAAATGATTTCTATCAAACTACAACTAGGCACTTAATTTATTGTGACCTAGGCCTTAACATAAAGGATTATTCTGCCATCTTTATCCAAAGAGTAACTCTTGGCTTTATCTTTACCATGAATGGAATTGTGACATCCTTTGTGACCAAGAAACTCTGGTCACAGAAGAACTGATCAGTATTGACCAAATGTTCCTTGGACCCCCACTTTAAAGAATTAATCCATTCCGTAGGGTTTTCCTTATAGCGTTTTTTCCTTAATGTGAACCATGGTTTCCCATAGGAATGCATTGAAAACCATGGGGGAAACCCATTCCATATAGTGATTTTATCGCATCCCCCCCCCTTGACGTGGACTGTCATTTCCTATGGATTTCTTTCCTTGAAGTGAGTTTTCCGGTAGGCCGACCATCCATAAAGAGGTGGTCTACTGTATTTAATTGCTGAAGGTGTCAAAAATTATATGGAAGTGCCATTTTTGTACGACTACATGTATAGTCCTCTCAATGGACTATATTGAATTGGACAACGTCTCAATGGCTGAACTGGATTCACGTATAATAACATTGATTTATACATAACTCAATATATTATTCTGCTTGAAGAAACCCTCTAATATGGAAAACTGAAACACTGTTTAGGTTGAGTTTTTAACAGCTATAGTAACATTTGGAGATATGAACACAATGTCAAAAATGTCAAAGCCATTATAAAATGGGCAGAATCCCAGTCAGTGTGCCTTATACATGACCTTAATCTGCACAGTTCATTTAATGGGGCAGATGGCAGAGACATTACAATCCAGATCTTACTTTTGTTAGTGAGCCTATATATCGGGGTTCTCAATCTATGGCCTGTGGGCCAGATCCAGCCTGTGATGCCATTCCATCCAGCCCATGCCATTGCTCCCGCCACCATTGCTACCGCCATTGCCACCATCCTTTTCCACTCCATCTGGCCTAACTGTGCTTCATAGCAGGGCAGATGTTGTAAGAAGGTGTACAACATCCACCCTGCTACGGAGTGGCACTAGGGAAATGCCAAGACAGGCAAAGGGGACAAGGCCAGTAGTAGGACAGTGGAAGCTGAAGCTGAATCTGAAGCAGCAGACACACACAGCCATCAACGCCTCTCCTGGGTGCCCCTCTGGTTGAGCACAGGCAAGAACAGGCAGGACTCCTCCTTCAACCACGGCAGGCTGGTAAGGAGGGAAGCGGTGTTGGCAGAATAGGGGGCAGTGTTTGTGGGCTGAACTGATGGCATGGGGGGAGTGTTGGCAGTGGCAGCAGCAACAGTGGTGGCATGGGAGGGAGTGTTGGTGGGCTGGACTGGTGTTCCACCATCACCACCACTGCCACCTTTGGCAGCGGCAAGGGGGGAATGGTGGGGGCTCTGGATGGTCTCATCATTATTGGTGGTGGTGGTGGGACACACCAGTCCAGCCCACAAACAATCTGAGGGGGTGTGATCCGGCTCCCAGCTTAAAAAGGTTGAGAACCCCTGCTATAGATCAACAATGCATTAAGCGTATAGGTGAACCAATCCAAAACACTTACCACAAACCAATCCCTTGTCAGATTTCCTCCACTATCTAACATCAATTTGTGCCATTCTATTGTTGTTGTGTTCTTCTCTGATTTACGGCAACTCTATGAATGAGAAATCTCTGAAATGTCATGCTCAACACCTTCAAGTTACAATTTGTAGCTTCCTTTGGGGAATTGATCCATCTTGCTTTTGGTCTTCCTTTCTTCCTGCCTTCCACCTTTCCCAGCATTATTGTCTTTTTAGAGACTCTGCCTTCTTATGAAGAACAGTTTCAATGGCACCATTTTTGCCTCCAGAGACAGTTCAGGCTTGACTTGTTCTAAGACCCACTTGTTTGTCTTTAGAAAAACAAAAATAATTCATTTGAAATGTGATGCTGAAGAAGAACCTTGCAGATGCTCTGATCTGCATGGCTCTTCTCTGGCATACAACATTTCAAATGAATCATTTCACCCCTATTAGCTTTCTTTACTGTTCAGCTTTCACACCCAACGACAGTCCAAATATGGCCAGAGAAGAAAAGAAAACCGTTTGTAGTAGCAGTGTATATTTAATACAGATTTATAGTTTCAAAAAGGTATTAAATTAATAAACAAAAATAGTAGGTCTTATATATGCCCTGAAAAATATTTCAAAAAGAAAACTGTAGGTCTTATGTTTTGCCTTTTTGTTTCTTACAATAAAATTATTATTAATAAAGTTATGACATTGTCCCAAAACCTTTCTAGTATCAGGTTTTTCGTACTCCTTCTTCATGAGACAATCATAACAATGTCTTATCAACGCGTCTAATGGCCTCTCATGTGAATTCTTTGGTGCCTCATGATCTGCATGGCTCTTCTCTGGCATAACATTTCAAATGAATCATTTTGCCCCTATTAGCTTTCTTTACTGTCCAGCTTTCACACCCATACATGGTGACCTGGAATATAATTGTTCGGATGATCCTAGTCTCCAATGATATGTCCTTACACTTGATGCTTGCTAGGAATACCGTTCCATAGGAAGTATCATTTTTAAAATGGCAACAGGGAAAAGTTTACAGCCATGCTGGATGCAGCTGCACTTCAGATTGTCTGCCATTTCTTCAATAAAAGTCAAATAACTGACTCTTTCACGGAAGCTGAGACATTGCGTTGTTCTAAGGAAACATTCACCTCTCCCCTTACCCACTCACCAGCCCATACAACCTGTCTTTATAAGCTATGTGTCCTTGCTCATCGCTTCAAGGGACTTATCCACACTGTCAGACAAACTGAAGCTAAAGCTACATCCTGCACAGGAGACACAGGGTCCAGTTCAGAGCAGATTTGCATGATTTGACTTGCAAAGAGTGTCAAGTTAAGTTACTAAATCACCTCCAGGCTAGATTATTGCAATGCGCTCTACATGGGGCTGCCCTTGTCAACCATTCGGAGGCTGCAGTTGGTCCAGAATGCGGCAGCCTGGGTTGTAATGGGGCGTGGGCATTATGCTCGTGCCTCACCATTACTTCGGGAGCTGCACTGGCTACCAGTTTGCCTCCGGGTGCAGTTCAAGGTGCTGGTTTTGACCTTTAAAGCCCTTCATGGTAGTGGGCCAGGATACCTTAGAGACCGCATCATCCCAAGAGTGTCCGCCCATCCAACCAGAGCGGATCGGAGGGGCTCCCTAATTGTTCCATCTGCCAGAGGGGCCCGTCTCTCTGGTACACGAAGGAGGGCCTTTTCCGTGTCTGCACCAGCCTTGTGGAACCTACTGCCTGTAGAGTTGCGGGAGCAGATGGAGCTGCTACCTTTCAGAAAAGACCAAAAAACCTGGTTGGCGGGGCAGGTGTGGGGCTCAGATGGAAGAGTGGCCTCACCTGTTGGCTTATAAATTAAGCCCCCATTTCTTTTAATTGTCAATGAAGGCAGTTTTTTAATGTGGGTTGTTTAAGAGGAATGGGGTAGGTGGGTGGGTATGTTGGATTTTAATTGGTTGTATTGTTTTATGTATGTTTTAACTTGTTGTGCGCCCAGAGTCGGGTTTATCTGATTGGGCGGCATATAAATTTGAATATAAATAAATAAATAAAAACTAAGAGTTTCTTGGAATCAGAGGTAACTAGTGAAGAAATAGTTGTGGAAGAAATAAAAGAAATCATAAGGTACATAAGAAAAGATGAAGCTAGGCTATTTTGGTTATGTAACAAGACATAAAAATTATAAGCTGTTACAACTGATCATGGAAGGTATAGTAAATGAGAAAAGTCATGCAGGTTGAAGAATGTCTTGGCTAGAAAACTCCTTGATGACTGACTCTAGCACTGTATAGGTTAAAGCTGCCTCATCCAAAGTCAGAACAGCCATACAGTAAGAAAGGAAAGAGACATAATTGAACATGGCTCCTTGGGAAGCAGTGGGGTTTAGGGAAGTGAACCTGTTTGTATTTTTTTCCATGATGTTGAGTGCTAAAATGCTCATGAAGCCTTTTCTATTTTTTCTTAATTTTTGCTCATGCGCATATCATTAATATCTTGTTCATATATTTGTTATAGTGGTGGTTACATGCTGTCAGGTTGAAACTGACGTATAACAAGCTTTATAGGGCTTTCAAGGTGAGTGAGACATTTAAACAGTGGTTTTACGGCCCAAGTTGCTAGGACGCTGACTAGGAGGTGGAAGATCAGCAGTTCGATTCCTGAGTACTGCATGACAGAATGAGCTCCCGTCTTTGTCCCAGCTCCTGCCAACCTAGCAGTTCGAAAGCAAGAAATTGCAAGTAGATTAATAGGGACCACTTCAGTGGGAAAGGTAAACAATGTTCCGTGCGCTCCAGTGTCTAGTCATGATTGCCACATGACCACGGAAACTTCTGCAGAAGCAGACAGTGCTGGCTCTTCGGCTTTGAAACAGAGATGAGCACTGAACCCTAGAGTCAGGTATGACTGGCTTTTGAGCAAGGTAAACCTTTACCTACCTTTACTTTACCTATTCCACTTCCTCAGTCAATTTCCATGGCTAGGCTGGATTTGACCCCTTGTATTAAGGGCCTAGTTGTAGTTGATAGAAATAATTTGCTTAAAGGTTGAGAATCCAGCATTTTCTAACAGTTAGCACAAGCATATACACTGTAGTTGGCAAGTAACCTGAAAGAATTTAATTAGTCGAACTCACAGTTAGGAGGGGGGAAGCGAGAAGCAATGTATGTCTGACCTCATCCACTAGATGGGAGGGGGAGTTCAACGTTATCAAGCTGAGGATAAGCTCACAGCTCCGATGAGGAGAGGTCTCATCAAAATGCCTATGACTTGATGCCAAATGGAAACTTCATGGGGGCAAGTGCTGCCCTTCCAAGAAGCCAATTAGCCAAAGAAAACAGGTAGCTATGAAAGCTGAATTTATTATGTTTCTTTCTTGCACTCATTGAATGCTCAGAGGAGAGAGACAGGATTTTAAGAAGCAAGTTTTTAAATGTTGTTCAAATGTCTATTTTATAGAAAATAGCTCTTTTGCTAATAAAGAGATCCTATGCTGCTGAAGCGTGTGTTTCTTCAAAGCAAATAGAAAATTGAGAGTGGAAGGTGAGATAAGAAATTTAACAAGCTCTAAACAAAGAGACTATTCCTTTAATCTCCAAAGACTTGGAAACCAGAAGTCCTGAGAAGAAGGGTAGCAGGCCAGCCTTCACACTTTAAGAGAAAGGGGACAAAGTGAAGGGGAAAACTTCAAAGAAGGCACAGGGCCATATCTTGGCATCCAACTATCTCAGAAGGACTTACTCATCCACCTTCTATTCTTCCCAGTGCAGCAAGGTGATAGGGAAAAGGCACTTACTTAAAGGAAACTGACTTCATTTATAGAGCCACCCTTTTCCCAGCTAAAAGAGAAGCAGGGGGAGCCACTTTTCTCACCCAATAATCTACTACAGGCCAGACCAGAAGCTACCAAGGCAAGGGCAATGCACTGGGCATTTTGAAAGTTCTACTGATCCCCTAACTGATGAGACCCGGGGTGGCTAGCAGAAAATTAATCAAGGGTAAATCAGGTTAGAGTGCCAGCATGTGGTCACAGACGGGGCGATGCCAACACATATATTTACCTCAGTGAAAAATGTGAAGCTAAAATATTGGAGTCAAAACAAATTATAATCCATGCTCCCCCTCCATTTTCCTGCTGAGATGTTTTGAAGATGTGAAATTAATAACTGCAGAAAGCTATATCCTCACAAAAGTTATTTTTCCCTGAGAGAATACTATTGGATTTATTTTAATAATTTTCCTTACATCTTCAAATTGTGCAAGCCTTTAAAAAAGTTCATTGGCTAGCAATATATTTTTATATATTTTTTCTTCTGTTCTAATTTTTGTTATCTGTACTGATGGTAAACATAATGCTTCCGAGTCATTTTAATTTGCTTTGGAAAGAAATTGCTGCAATCACTAAGGGTGATGTACTAAGTGAGAGACAATGGCTGTGTTGAAAGCCAACTTAATTTTTCATCCTTTCTCAGAACAGTGTTACTATTTTGTCCTTTCAAGATCACGTGTTGGAGAATTATGTTATCGCATCAATTCCAACATCTGAATGTGCCAAAACATCACATTGCTGAATAGAGATTGAAGGGAGGTCTAGTATGCTTAAATGATTGTCTGAAGTCTGTAGTCTGAAGTCCCGTGAATCTTCATATAAGTCCTTTAAAGGAGAAGTAATAGCATTTGAAACATTCATTAAGTCAATAAATAACATTAGAAATATTTAAGGACAGATTTTCAGGATCAGTACTGTAGTGGCCTCACACAGTAGACTACTGGAAGAACAAATTTGCCACTGTCCTCACCTTGAATGGGTCATTCTAGAGCACTACTTGAAACAGCTATTGCTGCTTTGTATAAGGTTTCATTTTGCATAAGGCACTGGAATTTATTTTATTGATGGAAAGATCATGAAGGAGGAAGCAGCTTCAGACTGGGCAGGTTGTGTTGTGGTCAAATTCTTAACCTTACACAACACTTTGAGGATGGCTTCGAAAGAAAGCTAATTATGGGAGTGGCTTTCATTGACCTAACTGCAGTGGATGATACTGTCAATCATAGGATTCTGCTCCATAAAATAAATAATCTTACCAAAGTTTGCAAGCTTATTAGATCATTGACAGCTTTCATCAGACACAAACCCCACACGGGGACTTTAATTCCCAGAAGCGTCAGTACATTGGCTGATCAGTGCTTTGGGGAATTGACTTGGGCCTCTGGGAATTGAAGTTCAAAAAACCAAAGGGTGGGAAACACTGGTGTATATGTTATACAATGTTAGAGACAATACACTTCTTTGTGGCAGTCCATTCTTCTGCGATCTCCATCTACTGTTCTTTCTATTCATTGTCACATATAATCTCCAGTACTGGAGGAAGCTGCAAATGACCCTAGTAGGCTTATTATGTCTGGTAAGATTATTTTATGGAGCAGTATCCTATTATGCTATTCAGATGATACTAACAGTGAACAGTTACATGAACCTTGCCTTTTGTGCTTAAGTAATACCCCATCAGGGGACTGTGGTGGCTCAAGTAGTTAAGACACTGACTTGGAAGGCTGGCAGGTGAGCAGTTCAAGACCCAAGTACTGCACGACGGAATGAGCTCCTGTCTCTGTCCCAGTACCTGCTAACCTAGCAGTTCAAAAGCAAGAAATTGCAAGTAGATAAACAGGTACCACTTCAGTGGGAAGGTAAACAGTGTTCCATGCACTCTGGTGTTGAAGCATGCATGCCATATGTCCACGGAAACATCTGCAGATGCAGAAAGCACTCTCTTTGGCTGTTAACATGGGTTTCAAGCATGGGCAACCTTTATCTAATACCCCCCAGCATACTATCTGGGGGTTTCTGGGATTTGTACTTCAAAAACAAAACCTTCTCAAGCTTTCCTGAGCTCTCTGCTCCACCTTTAAAGCAACAGTAGCAAAAAATAATTCCAATTTCCTCCAGTCATCCATCAAGACATTTGGTTTGGAACAGCCCCTCTTTCTAAAGCTGACTGGGCATCAGCTCATCAAACTGCAGAGAAAAAGTTACATGGCCAAAGCAGTAAAGGGAAATTCTGGGAAGAGGATTCTTTAATACTACAAGTGGAAAGGCATTAGACAGCAGTTCTGCTTTTCCTTTCTTAATTTTTTTTAAAGTAAGTAAATGGCATCCACATAATTTATATTCCTGCTTAATATTGATGGGTGTGAAAGCTGGAAAGTGAAGATAACTAAAAGGAAAATATAGACTTGTTCAAAGTATGATGGTGGAGGAGAGCTTTGTGGATACCACCTGGACTGCCAGAAAGATAAACAAGTGGATACTAGATAAAATTAAGCCCGAGCTTTTTCTGGAGGCAAAAATGATGAAGATGACACTGCTGTACTTTGGGCACTCCATGAGATGACAGGACTTGTTAGAAAAGGCAAAAATGCTAGGAAAAGTTGTAGATGGCTAGGAAAAATGGAGACAAAATCTGAGATGAATAGACTCAGTAAAAGAAGCCATTACCTTGGCATTGCAAAAGATGAGCCTGGCTGTTGACTATAGCATATTTTAGAGGTCACACATTCATAGAATAGCCATTAGCTGGTGATGACTTGATAGGGTGTAACAACTTAAAAATGGGGGGGGGGGAGAGGATGGGAAGGTTTCAAAACAAAGACAATGGCTTCTGAATCAATGTAAAAATCCTTGAAGGAAGTTGTGTAACTTCACGGCATAATTGTTATCTGAAAGCACTCTAAGATTTTGATGAGAAAGGATTTCCAATGGCTTTTCCAGTTCCATAGTCACATCTCATTCCACATCTATCCTCTAATACAGTGATGGTGAACCTTTTAGAGACCGAGTACCCAAACTGCAACCCAAAAAACACTTATTTATTGCAAAGTGCTAACACAGCAACAGGGGAGAAAGTAAACACTGATGGGCTGATGGGCAGAGGAGTGGGGCAATCTCTGGACTTGGGGGAGGGAGGAAGTGCTCCCATTGGGCTGCTGGGCAGAGGGGAGGGGTGAACTCTGTGCTGGGGTGATTGCACGGGTGCCCACAGAGAGGGCTCCAAGTGCCACCTCTGGCATGCATGCCATAGGTTCGCCACACCTGCTTTAACATTTGTACTCTTGCATACTTACTTCGGTATGTCAAAAATCCCATGTCACAAAATTTCTTCTCCTAGTGGAATATTTTTCAATGGGAACACAGAAAACCAAGAACATGTGGAAAAATATTTTTATGTTAAATAATTTTATCTTCAGCAACAGATTATGTTGATCATTTTTCATCATTCTGCTTATATTATATTTACAAAAGTTTGATTTATCAAATTTATTTTTTTAATTCTGCCTTGGATCAGGCTTTCCCAGTGGAGAATTAGACTGAGCCTGAAATCCCTCAGAATTTCCTGGAAAATAGGATTTAGACTTTTCTTTAATGTAAGCTTTTGTTATATCCCATGACTCCCTGTAGTGCCAAGTTGTACTTCTTTGTGAAGAAACGTTTTAGGTTGTAAATTGCAGAGACACGGTTATTTTCTTGCATTAAAACTGTCAAACAATGTCTCCTGGGAAGATTCTAAGAGCCCCATGCAGCGAAACTAATCCTTATGTATTCAGCTGTATTGTCAGAGAGAAAAAATCCTTTAAAGGTTGTGGGAAATGTCCACTAGGGAGAATATGAAGACCACAAGTATGTATATATTTTAATTTCTTATGTTGCTGATCAATAAAACTATAGGTGGCAGAAAATGGTTCTAAATTCATTAAGTAGGTAATCCAGAAGGAGTTGACTCAATATTCTTTTTCCTTTACAAGCGTTCTTTTGCAAACAAACAAACAAACAAACAAACAAACAAACAAACAAACAAACAAACAAACAAACAAACAAACAAACAAACAAACAAACAAACAAACAAACAAACAAACAAACAAACAAACAAACAAACAAACAAACAAACAAACAAACAAACAAACAAACAAACAAACAAACAAACAAACAAACAAACAAACAAACAAACAAACAAACAAACAAACAAACAAACAAACAAACAAACAAACAAACAAACAAACAAACAAACAAACAAACAAACAAACAGACAGACAGACAGACAGACAGACAGACAGACAGACAGACAGACAGACAAACAAACAAAAAACTGCTCCTTTTGTACTTGGATCCTTTTGGAGTGTGTCTAAATGCACTTTTTGAATGACAACTTTGACTAGGATGTAATCGTATTCATCTAAACACTTGGCAGATGTCCACAATTTAGTTTGATGCTTCAGCTGATGTGGTTGCTATGTATGAAGAGTTGCATAAAGATAGCCTTATATGAGGTATCCTGTGGATTCAAGAGCATTTATCTTTTGCATTGCTATGATTTGAATAATTGCAGCCCTAGCATATATGTTTCTACGCCAGTTGTATGCATTTTGTCAAAAATCTTTCCTTCTCACCTCATCTCCTTTGGAACAGGATTGGTGTTTCTTCACTTTTTAAGCCTTTTACTGCCCCAAACCAGCTTTTCTCTTTAACCCTTTTGAAAGTCCCTGGTTACAATTAATTGCCTTGTCAACAGCTGCCTATTACCAGAGGCTTTTATTTATTTTTATTTATGTATTACATTTTTATACCACCCATCTGGGACATTTCCCACTCTGGGCGGTGCACAGACAAATAAACAACAGCAACAAAATAAAAACAAACAACAAAATAAAATAAGGGATAAAATAAATATCTGATGGCATCTGAGGCATCAGATCTGAAACCTGAAATCAAGGGTGTGGACCCTTATTTGGATACAGAGTGCGAACATATAAAAAACATCTTAATATTGAGCCAGTTAGCCCAGGTATCTTGCCAGTTGAGAGGAAGGAGGCCCAGGTATTAAAGCAACCAACCACAATAACTCCAAAATGGTTTCTTCAGCACAACTTGCTCTGAGATTTGTTTCTTTATTTGGAGACTTGGGAAAGTATAGCAGTACCCTGAGATTCTGCAACCACAGATCTCTCTTCCTTGCCATGCATATCACAATAATGACCTGTATGTGTATTGCATTCATTTACCTTTCATTAGGACCAAAAAGCTTTCCCACCCCCACCCCCAAAAGAAAGCTTCCCTAGGAAACGCTCTTTGCCAGAGCTACTAAATCACTAGTTGAAGCGCCAACAAATTATAATAGTTACCGTGAGTATTTCTGTCTTTTACTCCTCTTTCCTGGCTGTTATTGCTGTAGGATACAAGCAACATTTTAGAAAGCCCAGAGTCTACACATGAATTTTGCTGAAATTCAAAGGGATTTGGATGCAAAGCATTACTGCATGGTGAATTGTGACAGTTCATCATTAAGGGGGAAAAATTGTAATTATATCTTACTTCGATTCACCTTTACTTGGAGACGAATTCAAATGACATTTATGAAGGCGCTTGAAGGGTTTATATTTATTTATTTATTTATTTATTCTTTCTTTCTTTCTTAGATTTTTATGCCGCCCACTCGGGGAAACCCAACTCATGAAAATTGAATGAGCTACAAAAGTCCATCTTGCTGCTACTTAGTTCATCAAGAAAAATAATTGAGCTTCTCCTGAAACACATTCAGCATTTCTTCATCATTACTAGAGATAACATATTTTTACTGAGCTTGTCTGTGAGTGTCTGTCCTACCTTTTCTGGCTGTCATTTCACTTTGGCTGATAGAAAGGAATCCAGAAAACCACTGTGGAAAGAACGAAAAAACATTCCATTAGAGGCTTAGAACTTCAAGAACTCTCTGGATCGTAGAATTAAGCTCCCAACCATTGGCTTTCCATCTCAACCACTGAGCTCTCCAGCAGTTCATTATTGGTGAGGGGAAAACATTTGCCAGCATTTGGAAGTATTTTACAAGAAGAGTTGTGAGGAGAAGAATAAAAGAAATACATGTTGTAGGGACAAAAATGCTCAGTATGGATGGCTAAGAAGCTGACTGTAAGTGCAGGACGGAGTGAGCTCCCATCTCTTCCCCTGCTCCTGCCAACCTAGCAGTTCAAAAGCAAGAAATTGCAAGTAGATAAATAGGGACCACTTCGGTGGGAAGGTAAACATCATTCTGTGCACTGCAAATGCAGACAGCACTGGCTCTTCGGCTATGAAACATAGATGAGCACTGAACCCTAGAGTTGGATACGACTGGCTTTTGAGCAAGGGTGACCTTTACCTTTATGGAATTTAAGTGGACATTTGTAAATGATTTCCTTGTTGATCATTTACCTGTGGTTGGTTTAATCATTTCTATGAGAATAAAAAAAGAGAACAGGTCTGCATAGATCATTCTGCCAAAGTGGAAGCAAATGATGCACTGAATTTTGGATGAAGAATAATTTCTATAATTTAGGACAATGTCCCCCTGCTGTCTCTTGTGTGTATTTTAAATCAGTGGAGCGTAAGTGGGCAAAGTGGGTAACCCACAGCTCTGGGAAACCCCACTCAATTTCTCCCACACTGAGCTGATATTTCATTAGCTGAGTGGTAGAGAAAAGGGAGGCTGTTCTTACATAGCTTTAGGGCAGACAACCTAATCAAACGTACGGAAAGTGAATAACCCAACTCTTGATGCAGCCAAGACTGCCGCTTTCCTTCTGCTAACCATGGCAGAGAGGCACTTGAGTCAGGTTCCCTGAGAAGAGGGCAGTTCTTTAATGTCTCTGTTTCTGTGTGCTGAGCTCAGAAGGGCAGCTTGTGGCCAAGGAAGAGGAGACTCAACCCTCTCTCTGCCTGCATTCTCTCTCTCTCTCTCTCTAGTGCATATGCATGCCATCCACAGTCTTAACAGCTGCACTAGACATCCTCATCTATGGTGCAGTGAGACTGGCAGTTCTTTTCTTTTCAGAGGCACATGCTAGCTCTGTTCTTTTGGACTTAAACAGACATCAGTCATGTAAAACATGCTGACTGGAGCTGAGTTTCACAAGGACATATGCAGAAAAATGAAATTCAAGCACAAAAAAATGGAGAAAATAATTTTGAGCAAGCATAAAGATCCTCCCACCCCAGATTTCTTTGTTGGAGAAAAGGCAAGACAAGGTGTCTGATTCTTTTAGACAATGACTTTTAGAAAGCCAAATATAATTATAAGTTTGTTTAGAGGAGATATTATTTATGGCAACTTTCTGGAGCTTAATCATAGGTGTTTTTCAGACAGAATGGGTATAATAATTCCCTGGCACACAGAGGAGAAGACACTCTTTGCATTGTAAATGAGGCAGTATGGGACATGACCTTCCTCCCCTTCCTCCAGGCAATTAGCTGATAACGCATCAGACTAGAGCCCCTTAAAGTAAAATACTGTCTCTCTGAAACTCATGATGACAGAACCCAGTGAAAGATGTGAGCAGAACTAGGAGCAGAAGGAGAAGAGCTGCAAGGATGGAAGAAGAATCCATTGTTTTATAGGGTGGCAGAAAGATGGGTGACAGAGCCAAGAGAGTGCAAATGAAAGGCGGTGAGGAAGTAAACTGAAAACACAGTCACAACCACTAGGATGAAGGTGATTAGAACCACATTTCTTCTGGGTCAGGATGTGAATCTCTCTTGAGATTTCCAAATCCCACTTTGATACTCTCCTCTTTTTCTTTTGTATTCAGATTCATAACTTTATGTTAGCAGGAGTGGAGGGAGCTTTGCATTATACATAACTTATGCACAACTGTGTACATTTTCCCAAGAACACACTGCTGTATACACTTTCATTAATGTATGTCTTTCTCCCACTTGACTAAACAAGGTTGGATTTTCTTTTTTTGAATTATATTTTGCAAATTTCAACCTCATTCTTTTCTGCTCATTTCATTTCTCCAAAGAAACTCACTAACTTTTGCAAAGGTGTGAATTTGTGCAGTGAGGTGTGTATTGTCCCACAATGAACATTGGCGTGTGTGTGTGTGAAAAGTATTTTGAGACAGCTGAAACCAAAATATTCTTCTCCATCCATCACCCTGTGTGACTTCCTTCAGTTTGCTGGATAGTTATTACACCCATTCTTTTTGAAAGACACATTGATGGACCAAGTATTGGACTTGGATCTAAATAGACATGGGCTTGAGCATCCAGCTAGCTCTAGCTGTCCCTGGGAGAAAAGCTTTTGTTTCCAGGACAATCACAATCTCTCTCACTATAACCTACTTCTTTAGTATGCATCAGTGTTGAAAGGAGCCTCATTTGGGAGTCCCCTGAGCAGAGTTTCTCCAGCAAAAATCTTTTAACCCAGAGTAATATCTGACATGAAATTATTATTAGTATACTGTAGATCATGCTAAGCTTCTTCAAGCAAGGGTGGGCTCAGCATGGAGCAGAGAAACCAGGCTTTCCTTGAGAAGCTTGATTTTGTCTTTGTAAAATTATAACTTCTTAAGTATGCATCAGTGCTGCACTTTGGGACATGAAAGGAGCCTCATTTGGGAGTCCCCTGAGCAGAGTTTCTCCAGCAAAAATCCTTTTAACCCAGAGTAATATCTGACATGAAATTATTATTAGTATACTGTAGATCATGCTAAGCTTCTTCAAGCAAGGGTGGGCTCAGCATGGAGCAGAGAAACCGAGCTTTCCTTGAGAAGCTTGATTTTGTCTTTGCAAAATTATAACTATAAGCACATATGCAATCTCTATGTGCTAAGAAAATAATGAAGGTTATCATATCCTGAGCTGTCTATCCAAAATGAGTTAAACATGACCGACCCTTCATACAACTGTTCTTAGTTGACACTTCTTTTCCCAAATTACAAATGGTGTGGACTAATTATACTCAAGGGTACTGGAAAAATACTATAGAGTATCTTTCTTTTTAGTTCATGTGCTTATGATCTGAGGTCTGGTAGGGGAAAAGGTTTGAGGGTTAAACTGTAGTGAACCCTGGAAAAACTTAGCAAAGCAATGTTCTAGAGAAGAGGGTATTTACACAAAATCCATTTTAATAAAAGATATCCCTATTAAATCCATTGAGTATGTGAACAGGCCAGTTGTAAGTATCAGGGTATTCCTTGTCCAGTGCAAGCCTTGGTTCCCTTTGATTCGGAGGCCCACATGTGCAGCACAGGCAAGAGGTCCTGGTTATTTGGCAAAAGAGGCCGAGGAGGATGCCCTTTCCCGAAATTGGGTTGAGAAAGGATTGTCCAGCGAGGCTGGTTAACAGGTTCACAGGAAAATGGCGATCTATGACTGATGTCGCAGAAGAAATTAAAACTGCAAAGCTCCATGGGACAAGACTCCAGATTCCCATGCGAAAAACATCCTTATCTCTTTTTGGGGGAATATAATGGCCTTGGTGCTGTGTAAGGTGTATGGGAGTTATTCTGTTACCTCTGCAGCCACTCACTGTTCTGTAGCTGGATTCCAGGCTGTGAAACAAAGTTTCTCCTTTGGAAGCAGCTCCCACAAAACAACCCAAAAGTTACAGTCCTTCTCTTGGGAAAAAGGCCTTATTGTTAAATATCCCCATTCAGTCCACTCCGCTTTAAGTGGAGCGGAATAAGCACTCTTGACAATCAATGTCCTTTTATGATTTATTGAAGAAAACAACAAAGTCCAATAAATGCAAAATATAAGTAAATTAGCATAGTCTCAGCATAATCTAAGAGTGGGTAACTCTGCAAAATCTATGTCTGGAGGTCCTAAGCTGCCCGATACGAGATGCCATGACGGGAGCTCCTCTCAGATGGTTGGAGAGATAGAGCTCCCGCAGGACTCAAAAAGTGACTCTCAAACTGAGAAAAAGGTCTGGTTTTTATACCATTTTGCCTGGGAAAGTGTCCTGAGAAAGTGCTAATTACCTTCTCAAAGTGACAAGTTCTGTGCGTAGATCAAAAGGATACCATGTGGCTATCTTATTTATGTTCCATCTCCGACCGTGAGATAGAACATCTTCCTAGACAGTAACTTTGGAAGAAGAACCAAAATGTACTTTCCCAGAGAAAAGGGATGATGCCACTTAATGGCATGAACCAACTAAAAATGGCTCCGGTTAGGCTAAGCAGAGAACAAAAGAAAAGCAGATTTAAAATCCTTACTTAATAACCTACATAAGTATGATGTAATAAACACAAATAACGACATCCCACATGAAACCACGACAGTAAGAATTCAGTTAACAAATTGTATCTTTTCTATTACACTGTTGATTAAATCCACATAGGAAAACCTCCCCTGCTCCCTTTTCTTGTTCCAGATTGATTCATCCTTTCCTAGCCTTCTTGGCCTGTATCAGCATGCTCCAACTGCTTCACAACCATTGTGTCGAGGAAGCCAGTGGTAACAAATTCTGTTTAACCATATATAGATCTGTATGCTTTGAGCTTTACCTGTGATATTAGCTAAGGTGATGCTGATACATTATATAGACTTGAGAAGGTGTAAACAAATATGCTGACCTCGTTATAATTAATTAATAGTAGGATAATGGTTGTGCATAATTCATTAGATACAGAAAAGACAGGGAAAAGGATCCAGCAGTTTAATATTTAGCATAATGGAAATTCTGAAACATTTATTATTTCAGGCACAATACAGTAACTTTAATTATTCCAGCCATTTAAAGGAAGGAAACAAGTGGATGGAGAATAAGTGATGTTTTGGAAGATCCAAAAGCTTGGGTGTCTTAAACCTATACAGCACCCAGTTCCTGAAAGCAGGGGTCCTCAACCTTTATAAACCGGGGGCTGGGTCATGCTCCCACAGACTGTTGAGGGGTTGGACTGGTGGTCCCCCCACTGGTGCCTCCTTTGGTGGCAGTGGTGGCCACCCAGAGCTCCCCACACCCTACCCCCCCCACCCCCAAACCGCTCCCCTGCTTACCAGCCTGGAGGAGCTGCATCACATAATGAAGGAAATGCCCCGATGACTGCTGGAAAGTCCCCTGCAGCTGCTGGAAATGCCCCCATGGCCCTTCTGCTGCCTTACTCCTTGTCTCCTTCACTTAACTTGGCATGTCCCTAATGGTTCTCTGTAGGAGGGCAGATGTTGTAAGCCTTACAACTTCTGCCCTGCTACAGAGCACTGTTAGGAACATACCAAGCCAAGCAGAGGAGACAAGGATTGAGGTGGAGTTGTTGGAAGCAGCAGCTAGAGCGAGGGTGCAGGCCGAATGATTTGGTGCCATGGGCCATAGGTTCAGGATCCCTGCCTTAAAGGGACAAGTGTCAGGTTTTAGCCCAAACAATTTCACTGCTTTCAAAATTTATAAATGTCATCATTAGGTAACAATAATTTCTGTGTCAAATAATTTACTACAGATTAACAAGACACCAGTTACTTAATAACATGCCAGTTCTGATTTAATTTTTTTCTTTTTGCAAGCAAAATTTGAAGCAATATTTAAAACAGATTAATCTAAGGGCAGTTCCCACACTAACTAAGAAGCAGGTATTTATTTATTTTATAACTGGATATCTACATTGACACAGTGGGCATAGATCCAGGCGGGCTACGGAGGATGGCAAAGGACAGAGGAACCTGGTGTGCAGTGGTGTATGGGGTCGCAAAGGGTTGGACTCAACTGTGTGACTGATCAACAACAACAACAACAACAAATCCTACACTAGAGTTAGTAAATTTGTCCCTTAAAAGTGCAAATAACTGTGCAAGATCTTGCAACATGCTTAATTTCAACAAGCAAATCCCTTTAAAACTGATTTCTTGTTTTGGTGAAGAAAGACAATTCCAATGAGTGTGAGTTGGCAGAAGTACATGCTTGGATTGTGGCATGGTCTATCTAACATTTGTTTTCACCACAGGCTTAATAAGGAGACTTAATGTTTAATTATAAGAAAGAAGGGGTAGAGCAAATTAAAACTGACTCTTTCCAGCGATGCAATCACAGTATTCTTGCCCAAATAGGGGTAATATCATAGGCAGTGATGTGAGGGTGTGCAGGAGTAATTTTTTACTAGACACAAGAGAGAAAGAAACTGTAGAAGTAATTGCCTACAACAGTAACTAACACCCAGCAAATCCAATGAATGCATAAAGTACTATGCCAAACTTTCAGGCCACCACCAGCTGATTTTAGGGAAATTCAGTGAGTGATTTGGGTGGCCATAACAGATAAACCCCAGACACAATAAAATTGGAGAGAGTCTTTTGCTGATTCTCCTCTTAACCCTCTCTTAGTTTGGTGAAGTTTGAAAATAGGGGGTATGAGTTTATGCCCCCCTAAATAACTCGTTGAATTTTCCCCAAACCAGCTACTACTGGCCTAGGACTTTTGCACAATACTTTACGTAGCATATGATTTCCTTCATATTTTCTATGAAGAAAATAAATTTTCTATGAAAAATTCCATGTGTTAGAAGAAAAGCACTAATGGACCAGCACAGGGAGGGGAATACCCCCTTGTGCTGGCTTTGCATGCTTCCCCGGGGAGGAGATGGGCACTGCTCATTAATGGTTGGGTTGACTATTCTCATCTGGGGGTCGGATTTATTTGGTCTTCCTAGGCTGATTACATTGGTTAAACTGCTGTTCTGCATCTGTTGGGTTGTGAGTTCCCTCCATCCGGGATTCAGGTTGACTCGGCCTTCCATCCTTTTCTAGGGGCAATCTTAGTAGCCGGTATATGGGGGCACAATGTTATTTAGCTGTTAATTTCCCTCAGAGTGCACTACTGCTATGTTGTGTTGATTTAAGTCTGCTATTAGCATGTAGAATCAGCTTCCCCCGATGTTTTCATGTAGATATGGTCTCCTCTGGCATCCTGGGGGTCTCAATGTTCCTATGGTGTGGCCCCACCCCAGGCTCAGCATGTGCCTCAGCATGTGCTCCACTTCTCAGCCTCGGGGTGGGTGACATGAGTGTGCACTATCAATCTCCGCTGCTCCACTCACTGCTTTCCCTGAACCTTGACTCCATGTGGGTTTCTTATGGTGCATACTCCTCTCTCCCCTGCCAATGTGTGGGCAGTTCCTACTGGTGCCTTCTCTTTTCTTCCAGACCCCCAGACTCTTCTTAAGACACGGTTCCTGTCATTGCCACAGCCTGTTGTGTCACAGTTTTGTCTCACAGTGCTTCTGCTGTGGGCATGCATCTCAGCAGTGAGAGGGCACAATTTTCCTCCTGTTTCCACTCACTTCTGGGCATCTCATGGCGAAGATGGTGCAGTTCTTTCTTGCTGGTCTTCATATTGAGCATTTTACTGTATGGTGCGTCCACTGGTGGTGTGCATCTCAGGTGGGTGGGATGGCGCATTTTTGAACTCAAGAAGGTGAGGCCTGCACTGGTGGACCTCCTTCCATGTGATGGACTGAGGTGCCCCTGCCTTCGTTCTTCTGTTTTCCTTGCCGTGCATCCGCTGGTGGCATGCATCTCATAGTTGGTATGGTGCATTTTGTTTTGAAATCATGAAGGTGAGGCCTGCGATGGAGTGAGGTGCCCCTGCCTCCGTTCTTCTGTTTTCTTTGCGGTGCATCCACAGGTGGCGTTCTTCTCATAGGTGGGATGGCGCATTTCTGAAGTCATGAAGGCAAGGCCTGCACTGGCGGACCTCCTTCCATGCGAAGGACCTCACCTCCCTTGCCTCCATTCATTTCCTCTCATATCTGACAGCCATGGCCTTGTCCTCTTTTGCTATGCTACGTGCCCAATTCTACCATTCCAGAAGCTAGGGCTTGCAGCCCCTCCATGGGTTCATTGCCTTGTTGCTCATTTTGCTCCTTCCATTGCACTGGGGCCTCCAGCCCGGTAGGTTGGTCTGGTGTGGGTCAGGGTTCAGCCATTGGCTGTACCCTGTGTAGTGGGTAGTCTGGGTGATTTTAATCAGAATGGCCTGTTTAGTTATTCGGTTGGGGTCTCGCGTAATTTAAGACCTCGGACAGCACTATCACTTGCGGTGTCTCATGGTTGTCAAATAGCTGCAGACCTGGGACAGCTGTTCAGGGAGCTTTATCAGCTTCCTGGTCACATAGCTTGGCCCCACTGTTGGGCACAGTGCTGGCCTGCCTGCAGAGCTTTTCTGCTGACCCTGTTATTTGGGATCAAAATTCTCTGGTATTGACCTGAGTTATTATCATGCACCTGCACTACTTAGTCTCCAGTGCAATAGTTTGCAACAACTTCTTTTGACATAATAAAGTGTTTAAACTCTTGTTTGAACCCATGACATGTGGCAGGCAAAGCAAACAAATTCTTATTACAGTTATAAACACATGCTTGATCCTGCACCAATACAGCTTCAAGGCTATTCTATGCTGGTGCTGCTTGGATGAGGAAGACAAACCTTCTGTCATGCAGAAGGCAGTACTCCCCACCCTCTCTTTGCAAGTGGTCTGATCCTATGTTAGGTTATGTCATGTTTCATCTGACCTACAGGTCTTCAAGATAAGTGAGATATTTAAGGAGCAGTTTTATCAATGCCACCCACATTCCAGTGAGTTTCCATGATCAAATGATGATTTGAACCCAGACCTCCTTTGGCTAGCCCATCACTCTGGTAGTGATAATAGATTCTTTGATATTTCTTAGCAGTAAAAGGCCCCATTCACTTTATACACAAGATCAAGTGTGTCTATTTATCTGTACAGTGTACCATATGTCTACAGTTCAGCATAATGAACAAAAGGAGAATTCACAGGTGTGATTACACCCATTTCCGGCTCTGTGTTCCAACCCATTCACTGCTAGAACACAGACTCCCAAAGGTTTCGAGTGAGGCAATTCAAACAGGGCAGCTGCTTGCCCTTCTGTACAAAGCAGGCTCTCCTCTTTGAAGGTGCCTCCACTTTGAAAAGGTTCATTGTTCAAGTCTAACTAAAGAACAATAAAAAGGGAAAGTGGAACTTTGACTTTCTCACCAGCAGCAGACTTTACAGGAACTCTCGGCAGAGCTCAGTTTCCCCCACTATAGTGAGAGGAAATATATTACAGTATTGTCATTACTAATTTATACATATAAATTATCACGTGTTTTATACCAATAAAAATAATAATATTCTAAATTTGCATCTACAAACAAATCTATATACATTTTGTTTTCTTCTTTTTTGGCGAGGAATTTTCTTCTTTCTTGGCAACATGCAAGTGGCCCTCTTCAATGTAAACAGTAAAAAAGGTCCTTCATCCCTACTCTAGGGGGGCTTGATTAATGCTGTGAAATTAGAATGACCAAGGCAGCTACTGCTTTATGAAGCTGACTCATGATGTTGGTCAGCGGACATTTAGTGGTCCAGGAACAGTGTGTTTTGGGGTCAGAGACCCTCGCTAGAATTGCTTTACTGGCACTGTGACTGACCCACATGGTGGCGGGTTGCTGGAAGAAGACTGCAAAAAATCAGCAAAGTTTGGAGGAAATCTGAAAAAATCTAATTAAATTGCCCTTTGATTCACCATGCCCTGCCTAGGACCTCCAAGGATTTTCAGGTAAAGAATACACAGGGGGTATGTATACTCTAGGGCTGTGCATCTTACCCATAATTACATAGGCTGGCTCTTTTCCTAAGAACCACAGTGGAGAATCAAAGGTCCAGCCTCTCCCATGCATATCATAAAACAAACACATGAAACATGGGCTTTCATTATTTACAGGGAAGGCAGGCCATCCTTTGGTGGATGTCTGTGATGAAAGGTTGGGTATGCTCTAATGCTAGCTTTCCTACATGAAGGAGGGGACTGAAGGAAGTGGCCTAAAATTCTCTCTTTTGCCCTATGATTCAGCATAGTCTACTGAGAAGTAAGCCTCCTTGCATACTGTGGATTACTCCCAGTGAGGTAAAAGTCACCCTTGCTTAAAAGTCAGTCATATCCAATTCTAGGGTTCAGTGCTCATCTCTGTTTATAGCCAAAGAGTCAGCACTGTCTGCATCTGCAGACATTTCCATGGACATATGGCAGGCATGCCTCAACAACGGAGTGCACAGAATACTGTTTACTTTCCCAACAAAGTGGTCTCTCTTTGTGTACTTGCAATTTCTTGCTTTCAAACTGCTAGGTTGGCAGGATCTGGGACATAGACGGGGGCGCTCTCCATTGTGCAGTACTCGGGTATCGAACTCTGACCTTCCAGTCTTCAAGTTCAGCATCTTAAACACTTGAGCCACCACAGTCCCCCTTTGTACTCCCTTTTACATGTGTGTAAAACTGAAGAGAAACAAACAGATACAGGTACATATTTTACACAAAACCCTTGTGTGTTTTTTTGGCAATTGCCCTACTGTTGAAGATTTAGTTTTTCACTGTTGGGTGCATTTCAATTGCAGAAGATGCCTCAAGAGGAGACTGGCTCTTGTTGCACTCCTTAGTCTTCCTCAAGTCTTGGCAAGATCAATCACTGCAAATGTTTCTATACTGTGCCCCCTTTGTGTGCGGTTTTGAGAACGGGGCCGCATGTTTCATTGCAGGCGCACCCCCCAAAGAAAGACTCAGGATAAAGGCATCGGGCCACTTTTATTAAATAATGCCCTAGTCCGAATTATAACTTTCAATTGGTGTAATCATCCAATTGTAATTCTTTAAGGCAAGCAGGCTGCAGTAACACTGGTAAGGTTCCACCCAAAATGCCAATGGCAATTGGCTACATGTAACTATTTGTATCAATTTGTTTGTTGACACAAACAAATTGTTGACCGGAGTCAATAAACTATCTACTGACCTCACCCTATGACGTGTATCCATTAAATCTCAAGGTGATACAGGCTGTGAAGCTTCTGACATCACCCCTTGCCTGGTTCGCCCTTGACCGGCCAAACCTCTTTCCCCTGTACCTGTCTATGTGTTGGCCAGTCAATTGTGAACCTGCCGAATACCTATGGGTCATAAATTTTTACCTTACCAGTGCTACCCGCCAAAAGTGACCAAAGTCAACTTACCCCTTTTCTCAAACACTAGCAACAGTGTGGGATGGGCAAAAAAGCGAGAAACAAACAGCCAATTGTAGGTTCAAGCCAAAAATTCCCACCCGGCCCCGAAGCGACCAAAAATTCACACTGTTCACTAGGGAGGGGGTGGAGGGAAAAACTTCTCCGCTCCGTCGCATTTCTAAAATGGCAGCTCAGCTGCCTCGTGGCCACCCCTTTTATAGAGGAGTGGCCACACCCCCTAACTACCTGGATATCTGAGTCCAGGTGGGCCCCCCCACAAAGAATGCGGTTGCCATTTTGGCGCCGCACTTTCATTGCAGGCGCACCCCGCAAAGAAAGACTCAGACACCGGTATATGGATAAAGGCATTGGGCCACTTTTATTGAATAATACCCTAGTCCGAATTATAACTTTCAATTGGTGTAATCATCGAATTGTAATTCTTTAAGGCAAGCAGGCCGCAGTAACACTGGTAAGGTTCCTCCCAAAATGCCAATGGCAATTGGCTACATGTAACTATTTGTATCAATTTGTTTGTTGACACAAACAAATTGTTGACCGGAGTCAATAAACTATCTACTGACCCCACCGTATGATGTGTATCCGTTAAATATCAAGGTGATGCAGGCTGTGAAGCTCCTGACATCACCCCTTGCCTGGGTCGCCCTTGACCGGCCAAACCTATTTCCCCTGTACCTGTCTACGTGTTGGCCAGTCAATTACGAACCTGCCGGATACCTATGGGTCATAAATCTTTACCTTACCAGTGCTACCCACCACACGGGGAGGCGTCCATGATGACTCACCGCCCCCCCAAACCGTCAGCTCGGTTATAAGGCCTGCTTGCATATCCTCAAGAAAGAGGTTCATACCTCTGGCCGACAAGTGGACACCATCTCCTGCATAGAGATCGTAATCCTGCAAGCCTATCCTAGGATGCCGAATGGCTGTCCCCACGCCCTTGTATGCAAGGAACCGGGCAACAGCCCTGTTCACCGACCGGCGAGCACGGTCAAGGGCACGGAGGTCAATGCCTGCCTCCCCTGTAAGTCTGTCGCGGCACAATGTCCAACCATAGCAGCTGCGAGGACGACCATACATAATGTAGATAGGCTAGGTCACTGCAAATTGTGAATTTTAAAGAGAGGCCAGTGACCTGTGCGAGATCATTGCCACCGAGGTGCAGGACAAGGACATCAGGCGGTCCAGCATCCCTGATGGAAAACAGGAATGGCAACAGTTCCCACCATCTCATGCCGCGCTTACCGTACCATCGCATATGTGTGGCTGCACGTAGCCTGAGATGGGGTCCCCACTCTGTCGCCGCAGCATACTGCGCTGCCCAGTGCACGTAACTGTGGCCCACCAGCCATACGGCCACCGGTGTGCGTGGACACACAGGGTCTGTAAAAGAAGAAAAAGAAACAATGACCTAACTGGTACTCATGCATGGAGGGGGCGTACATATAATGCAAAGCGCATGGATCCCCATCTGCCCATCCGGCATATGTCAGCCTCAGAGTACCCAAACGCAGCCGTAGTAGACGCAGCGCCTATCCTAAATGAATGGGTGCCGTAACGAGCCCCAGGGAGGCCAACACTGTGAAGTGCCGTACCGGTCACCTTCCAAAACTGGAATTTAGTAAGGGGAGACCCATCCTGGTGGCAGAAAAACGGGCCAGGGTGTGTACCATACACTGCCAAAAACTCATGTAGGGCACCAACCGGACAGATGTCTTCAATGGAATATCGTAGCAGTCTGACTCCACTGCCTATGCCATGCTGATCATCCTTTGAGGACCGTATCCTCAACTGAGCCCACTCGTGTGTAACATAGACATCGTCGAGTTCCAGTGCCCTACGAGACGCATCCGCCTTAGACAATGGTACCAACTCACTGATGCGGAGCACTCCAAAGAAGGCTACGGTGGTAGCTGCATGAAAAAGAGCCACCTCGTACCTATCATAACATAAGTTATGCCAGCCTTGTGCAAGGTGGGTAAGAAAACCTGGTGAAATTGGGTGACATGTGTCCGGGCGGTGGCCATGTTCACGTGTCCACTTGCCCAAAACATGATGTATGCGGAAGTTATTCACGCAGTCAGCGAAGCCCCGTGCCTTGGCCATGAATGTCAGTGCTGAAAGCCTACAGGCTATAGTACGGGGAGCCAACCCCTGACCATGAAGATAAACCATGTATTGTAAAATCTGGTCTACTGGTATTGGCTGCGCTTCAGGTAACTGTAGTCGCCCACAAAAGGCTCTAAATTGTATGAAAGCATGTTGGTACGCCTTACGCGTGCGAGGTACCAAGGACATGCTGATCGCCCAGTTCACCTCTCCTCGACAAATGTCCAAATCTCGGCCGGGAGTGGAGAGGGAAATTCCTCTGCTTCTGGAGCCAAGGCACGGAACCGGGAGATCTGCAGGCGGGATAAAGCATCGGCAATATCATGATTAATGCCTGGCACATGTCTGGCCCTGAACAGCACATTGAGGCATAGGGTTCTCAAAACAAATTGACGAACCAATGCCATGACCCTAGGGGATTTGGACGTCTGGGCATTAACAATGTGTACCACTGCCGCATTATCACACAAAAAATGGACCACTGAATTGGCCCACTTATCGCCTCATAGCATTAGTGCTCCCAAAATGGGAAAAAATTCCAGGAAAGTAAGATCGCGTAGGTGATCCGTGCCCTGCCATGTGAGAGGCCATCAGCCATATGCCCACTGCCCCTCAAAATAAATCCCATAACCCAGAGAGCCGGAGGCATCCGACTGTACTTGAAATTTAGGGCAGACCATAAGGTCTGATCTCCAAAAAGAGACCCCGTTGAAATCCTGGAGGAATGTGAGCCAAACCAAAAGGTCTGCCCGCATACCCCTGGTCAGCTGGACCCTGTGGTGGCATTTTAATAGGCCAGCCATGGCGTCACACAGACGCCTGGCAAAAGCTCTGCCCGGGGTCACCACCCTGCAGGCAAAATTGAGGTTGCCGTGAAGGACCTGTAGCTCACAAAGAGGCACTTTACGCTTGGCAATCAGTGCCAGAATCGCCGCGGAGATCCGAGTCACCTTATCCATGGGTCACCTGGATGCCTGTGCGACAGTGTCAATTTCAATACCTAAAAAAGTGAGCGTGGTGGCTGGGCCCTCAGTCTTTTCAGGCGCTAAGGAGACACCCAGTTCCCGCATAAGCACCTGAAATGTATTTAGGAGACGTGTACATGTGTCCGAGCTATGTTCACCCCCGAACAAAAAGTCATCGAGGTAGTGGGCTACAGACCGGGACCCTGACCTGCGAACAAAGGCCCATTGAAGGAAAGTGCTAAAGCGTTCGAATGCCGAACATGAAATAGAACAGCCAAAAGGCATGGCCTTATCTACGTAGAACCTCCCTCGGAATTGAAAACCCAACAGCTCAATGTCAGCGGGGTGCACTGGCAGTAATCGGAATGCCAATTTGATATCGCACTTAGCCAGGAGTGCCCCGGGACCACAGGAGCGTACCATCTGTAGGGCCTGATCAAATGACGTATACCTGACCAAGCAAAGGTCATCAGGAATTGCATCATTGACCGAGGACCCCACAGGGTAAGATAGATGGTGAATTAAATGAAATTCACCTGGGGTCTTTTTCGGGACTAGCCCCAGAGGAGAGACCTTCAAGTTAGGGAATGGTGGTTCAGTAAAGGGCCCAGCAACTCTCATAGCATTCACTTCCTTAGCTAGGCTTTGTGCAGCGACCTCCTCATTACCCTTCAGAGAAAGTAAGTTCGGGGCATCCTGTGGTCCCCGAACACCCCTAAATGCTTTACGAAAACCAAACTGGAAACCTTCTAACAGGTACGTCGCATCATCCCGTCTAGGATAAGCAGAAAGCCATCGATCCAGCATAGGGATATCCAGCATAGGGCCGTTTGCGTGGCCAGCACTGTCAGAGGGAGCTCTGACCGCCCCCTGCCCACCCCTACCTCTGCCTCGTGACCCACCAGCCTGCGGGCACGCGGAGGTGGTGTGAGGGCCAGAGCAAGAGGGACACTTGTGTCGGAAACGACACTGACGCATGTTGCACACGCCGCTAGCTGAGAAGCTCCAACACAGCAGGCGGGCTGGAACCCCCTGCCCCGCCGGCTGGCGGGGAACCTGCGTCGCAGCAGCCCACTGCACGGCATGGCCACAATGGTACCTATCACCAGGCGCTGGCCGCGTAGGAGTCATATACAAGAGCCACAATTGCTGGCAGGGCTCATCCCACCTCATCTCAGGATGTAGGGCCGCTCTCATCTTGAATTCTTCATCATAAGCCAACCACGATGGGCCAGGAAAATCAACCATCACCCTATAAATATTGTCGAGGTATTGCACCATCGGAATGGCAAAATCAGGCCAGGCCCTCAGGTATACCACCATATATATGAGGTATGCTGGCAACCAGTTGGCCCAGGTGCGTGGTGGCTTACGACGACGGGACAACCCCTTGTCCCTGTCATCCTGTCCCTCCCTCTCTTCCTTGGTGGGCTCACGATTGAAGAGGGAGAAAATATCGACATACTCTCCTTGCCAAATCTTTTCCCTCGTGGCCTGTGATAGATGATCACCCAGGGACAAGGAATAACCAGCCGTCGGCAGAGCCGTTGTCAGCACATTCTGGATGGAGGGTATGCGCAGTGGGCCCTGAATAGCCCCTGCAACACCTGGCATACCCACAAGGGCGGACACCCCTGTCCTAACCGGGGGGCCATTTGGCAACCATGAGTTAACAGGGCAGTGCGGATACAACTTCCCACCCACAGTAACCTGCCTCGGCCAGGCCACTGCACCCCCCCCCCCAGTGTGACTGGACAGTGTCGCTGGTGCAGTAAATTGAACCGGATACTCACTAGTCGCACCCCCGTGAGCCGCCCCCACTGGGGGTTCTGGCCCACGGCGGGCGTCGGAGCTCGCAACAGGCCTCGAGCTCTGGGCCACACCTGACCGGTTCCCACCGGCAAATCCGATCATGTGGGGAGCTGCGAGGCGCCAGCTTGGGCTTGCCTGATGGCCTCGAGCAGCTCGACCCTGTTGACGGCCCGCTGGAGAGGCACGGCCGACGTGTTGGCCGGGATCAACGAAAGGGCCATAATTGAAGCGGTGGCTAAGCCCCCATCGGAAGGCAGTGGGGCAATGCCCATTGATGCCTCCAGCACTGAAATGCGTGCGAGAAGCGGATAAACGGTGTCCGAGCCCCCTGTATAAGGTGGGCCGGACGGGCCGGACGGCCCACTGGGCAGTTGCTGAAGGGGAAACCCGAATGGGGATCCCGGGCCCGAATAGGGCCATGTCCAAAATTCTGGCCCGTGGGGGGCCGGAGGAAAAGTGGGGTGGGAACCCACACCAGGCCCGCATGGGCCACCCTGTCCCGGGCCATGAAAAGGCCCTCCAGGGGCAGGGGTCCCCGAGGGGCCAGCCTGTGCAAGCCCCGCCTGGAAGCTTGTGCCAGGCTGACAGGCGGGAGCCTGGTCAGCGACATTGGCGGCAGTGGGCAAAGCCATCCCACTGCCCTGCTGCGGGGGTGCCACCTGAGCCCTCCGACCCAATGGCTGCCCCCCGGAGGAAGAGGGGGTAGGCACAGCCCTCCCCCGCAGGCGCAGCTTGGCAGCCGGAGCCTTGCGCTTGGGAGCCATGTCTCCCAAGCCGAAGAGAGAAGCTGCTCCCTAATCGATCCCTGGCCAGGGATCCAACTCACAATTCTGTGCCCTGAGTACCGCTGTATCAAAGAGCAAAGGAAATCCATCTAAAGCTAAAGGTACGAAGGTGAAACACAGAGAAAAATGCGGTGGAGCAAACTTCTCCGCTCCGTCGCATTCTAAAATGGCAGCTCGGCTGCCTCGTGGCCACCCCTTTTATAGAGGAGTGGGCACGCCCCCTAACTACCCAGATGTCTGAGTCCGGGTGGGGGGCCCCCGCAAAGAGCGCGGCGGCCATTTTGGTGCCACGCTTTCATTTGCAGTGCTTCTCAGTTAGGTTTTGTATAGTTCAGTTGCACAGTTAAGTCCAACCCTTTGCAACCTCATGGACCACCGCACACCAGGCTCCTCTGTACAAAGCTCCTTTTGAAAGAGTGAGGTAGTAAAAGATTTTGCTTCTCATGACTTGTCACTCTAACTTTTTTTATTCTCCTTCCTGAGAGAATATTTAAGCAAAAAACAAAACTCCAACCTGTCACTCAGAAAAAGCGTAGCATTTTTTGTCTATAGTTGTAAAATACTTGTAAGTTTAAAATAGTGTGTTTAGAGAGAAGAAAGATCTATCTACCTACCTATCCCAATTGGTGCAAACAATGTTACCTGTTGTATAATCTTTCTTACTATTGGGAAGCCTCCTTTAGAAACACGGCATTTCCTACTTAAAGCCACTACTCACTGAGGATGGACAAATCTATTTCACTCTCCCCATTTCACATTTTTCAATCTTGAGTTTTCCTTACCTTTATATTTGCTTTTTGTTGTTCATTGCAGGCGCACCCACCCAAATAAAGACTCAGACACCGGTATTGGATTAAAGGCATTGGGCCAATTTTATTGAATAATGCCCTAGTCCGAATTATCACTTTCAATTGGTGTATCATACAATTGTAATTATTTAAGGCAAGCAGGCCGCAATAGCACTGGTAAGGTTCCACCCAAAATGCCAATGGCTATTGGCTACATGTATCAATTTGTATCAATTTGTTTGTTGACACAAACAAATTGTTGACCGAAGTCAATATACTATCTACTGACCCCACCCTATGACGTGTATCCGTCCAAATATCAAGGTGATACAGTCTGTGAAGCTCCTAGCATCTCCCCTTTCATGATTCGCCCTTGACCGGCCAATCCTATTTCCCCTGTACCTATCTACGTGTTGGCCAGTCAATTGCGAACCTGCCGGATACCTATGGGTCATAAATCTTTACCTTACCAGTGCTACCCGCCAAAAATGACCAAAGTCAACTTACCACGTATCTTAAACACTAGCGACAGTGCGGGATGGGCGAAAAAGCCAAGAACCAAAGTGCCAATTGAAGGTTCAAGCAAAAATTCCCACCCGGCCCCGAAGCGACCAGAAAATCACACTGTCCACTAGGGAGGGGGTGGAGGGAAAAACTTCTCCACTCCGTCGCTTCTTTTTAAAATGGCAGCGAGGTTGCCTCGTGGCCACCCCTTTTATAGAGGGATGGCCATGCCCTCTGAGTTACCTGGATGTCTGAGTCCGGGGGGGGGGGCGCAAAGAGCGCAGCGGCCATTTTGGCGCCGCGCTTGCATTGCAGGCGCATACACCCAAAGAAAGACTCAGACACCGGTATTGGATTAAAGGCATTGGGCCACTTTTATTGAATAATGCCCTAGTCCGAATTATAACTTTCAATTGGTGTATCATCCAATTGTAATTCTTTAAGGCAAGCAGGCCGCAGTAGCACTGGTAAGGTTCCACCCAAAATGCCAATGGCTATTGGCTACATGTATCAATTTGTATAAATTTGTTTGTTGACACAAACAAATTGTTGACCGAAGTCAATATACTATCTACTGACCCCACCCTATGACGTGTATCCATCCAAATATCAAGGTGATGCAGGCTGTGAAGCTCCTAGCATCACCCCTTTCATGGTTCGCCCTTGGCCAGCCAATCCTGTTTCCCCTGTACCTATCTACGTGTTGGCCAGTCAATTGCAAACCTGCCAGATACCTATGGGTCATAAATCTTTACCTTACCAGTGCTACCCGCCACACGGGGAGGCGTCCATGATGACTCATCGCCCCCCCCAGACCGTCAGCTTGGTCACCAGGCCCGCTTGCACGTCCTCCAGAAAGAAGTTCATACCTTTGGCCGACAGGTGGACTCCATCTCCTGCATACAGGTTAAAATCCTGCAACCCTATCCCCGGGTGTCGAATGGCTGTCCCCAAGCCATTCTCAACAAGAAACTGGGCAACAGCCCTGTTCACTGACCGCTTGGCAGGGTCCAAACCACAGAGATCCATGCCTCCTCTATAACAGTGTCTCGGCACGATGTCAGACCATAGCAACCGTGTGTATGGCCATAAATGATGTAGAAACGCCAGGTCACTGCACACCGACATTTTAAAGGAAAGGCCAGTGATCTGTGCGAGATCATTGCCGCCGAGGTGCAGAATCAGAACATCAGGCAGTCCAGCATCCCTGATGGACATCAGGAATGGCAACAGTTCCCGCCATCTCATGCCGTGCACACCATATTACCGCATACGTGCAGACGCACGCAGCCCGAGATGGAGGCCCCACTCCGACGATGCAGCATACTGTGCCGCCCAGTGCACATAACTGTGGCCCACCAGCCACATAGACACACAGGGTCTGTAAAAGAAGGAGAAGGAATTAAGGACATAACTAGGTACTCATACAGTGAGGGGACGTACATATAAGGAAAAACGCACTGACCCCCACCTGCCCATCCAGCAAATGTACATCGTAGCAGTCTAACACCACTGCCTACTCCATGCTGATCGGCCTTCGAGGAACGAATCCTCAACTGAGCCCACTCCTGGTTGATAGACACATCTTCGAGTTCCAGTGCCCTACGAGACACGTCCCCCTTTGACAATGGGACCAGCTCGCTGATTCTCAGAGCTCCAAAGAAAGCTACGGTGGTAGCTGAATGAAAAAGAGACTCCTCATACCTATCGTAACACAGTCTATGCCAACCTCGTGCAAGGTGGGTCAGAATACCTGGTGAAACAGGGTGACGTGTGTCCGGGTGGCGGCCACGTTCACGTGTCCACCCTTCCAATACACGGCGTATGCGGAAGTCACTCACCCACTGAGTAAAGCCCCGTGCCCTGGCCAAGAATGTCAAGGCGAAAAGCCTGGTGGCGAAGGTGCGTGGGGCCAACCCCTGATCATGAAGGTGCACCATATACTGTAAAACCTGGGCGACCGGTATCGGCCACATTTCAGGCAACTGCCTTTGCCTACAAAAAGTCCTAAATAGAAGGAGTGTATGCTGATATGCCTTACGCGTGCGCGGTGCCAAAGACATGCCGATCGCCCGGTTCACGAATTGAGGGCATAACAAGGCACACATGTAGTGAGGGGACGAACAGACGGAGAAAAAAGGCGCAAATCCCCACCTGCCCATGCTACGTATGTCAGGCTCCGAGTACCCAACTGCAGCCGCAGTTGATGCAGTGCCTATCCGGAATGAATGGGTACCGTAACGAGCCCCAGGGACCCCCGCACTGTGAAGGGCCGTCCCGGTAACCCTCCAGAATTATAATTTGGTAAGGGGAGACCTATCTTGGTAGCAGAACAACAGGCCAGGGCATGAACCACACACTGCCACAAACGCATGTAGGGCACCAACCGGACAGATGGCAGCATCATGCTACTACCCTTTCCCCGCTGACCGGCCCTTGAGGAGTGAAAACTCCACAGAGCCCACTCCAAGTCGAGCGACACATCTTCCAGTTGCTGTGCCCTGCAGAACATGTCCCCTGTTGAAAGTGTGACCAGCTCACTGATCCTCATAGCCCCAAAGAAAGCGATGGAGGTAGTTGCCTGCAAATAGACTCTTCGTATGGAGCATAGGCGCTGGCCGTGTAGGGGTCATATACAGTAGCCACAACTGCTAGCAGGGCTCGTCCCACTGCATCTCAGGGTGAAGGGCCGCCCTCATCCTAAGTTCTTCATCATAGGCCAACCATGACGGGCCAGGGGAATCAACCATGGAAGCAAACATTGTCCAGGTACTGGACCATTGGGATGGCCAAATCAGGATGGGCCCTTAGATATTCTGCCATGGATATCCAATAGGCCGGTAACCAATTGGCCCAAGTGCGAGGCGGGTTACGACTATGGGACAACTCCTTGTCCCTGTCATCCTGCCACTCCCTCTACTCCCCAGTGGGTCCACAGTGCAGGAGGGTGAAAATGTCAATATCTTCCCCACGCCATATCTTCTCCCCTAGTAGCCTGGGATACATTGTCCCAGGGGTAGGGAGTAACCGACCATCGGCAGGGCTGCTGTTGGCACGGATTGGAGTGGGGGAACACATAATAGGCCCTATCGGACCCCCGAGAAGTTAGGTGGAAGCATTGGGGCAGTCACCCCTGTAAGAAACTGGGGGTAATTGGCCTGTTGCGGCCATGGCCACTATACCCCCCCCCCAGTGTTATGAGCTAGTGTCATGCTGTGCTGATTTGACCAGGATACTCACTCGGTGCACACCCATGGGCCACCCCCACTGGGGGTTCTGGCCCACGGTGGGCGTCGGAGCCCACAATGGCCATTGAGCTCTGTGTCCCGGTGCGTCCATGCCAAGCAGGACCGGTCCCCGGTGGAATGCCCTGCTGTATGGCCTGATGTGGAGCTGTGAGGCACCAGCCTGCACTGGCCTGATGGCCTCCAGCAGCTCAACCCTGTTGGCGGCCCGCTGCGCGGCCGTGGCCAGCATGTGGGCCGGAGCTGAAGAGCTGCCAAGCCCACCATCCAAAGGTGGTGGAGCAATTCCTATAGATGCCTCGAGTACCGATATGCAGGCAAGGAGAGCATCCAGAGCGTCAGACCCACCAGAATAAGGTGGGCCGGATGGGCCGGACGGCCCACCAGGCAATTGATGAGCGAGCGGAGGGATAAAACCATGTGGCAATTCTGCTCTTTAAGAGCGTTAGTCTCTAAGTGAGGCACTCTTTATGCAAGGTTTTACTGTATTCATATATTGTGTGATAATACATGCCTATGTGTATATCATTTTGCTTGATAAATCCATTTGTTAGCAAGCAGTTTTCTTAAAACAGCACATATTTATGTTATTTTCAGAGTTATACAAATGTTTGTTTTAATTTAATTTAATTTAATTTAATTTAATTTAATTTAATTTAATTTAATTTAATTTAATTTAATAGATTTATATACCGCCTAATCCAATGTGCTCTGGGTGGTGTACACAAGTTAAAACCACTATACAGTAAAACAATTTAAAAACCCTTAAAAACATAGCAATATTACCCCCTGCTGTGCCATTTACTAAAAACAAATATAAAATCTACAAGACCTTAACATTAAAAAAATTAATTACAGGAGAGGGCAGCCTCAGATGAGCCAGAAAGGGGAGCTTGGTGACAACCCCAGCCTCCAGACCTTATGTTTTACGTTTGTGTGCATTTACATTGGCAATTTGATGTAAAATTCAATGTGAGCATCTCAAATGATAACGGATTTTGTTTTTCATGGTTCAAAATCTAATGTCAGATCAGTTAAAATGTCAGCTAAATATAAAAATTTGGGGTTTATTAATATTTTGTTTTGCGATCATGGCGGCTTAATGGTTAGGATGCTGGAGCATGACAACCAGAAGTTTGCTAGGTCAGCAGTTTGCGACTGTAGTGCTGCGATCCCATCATCTGACCCAGCTCCTGACCCAGCTCCTGACAACCTAGCAGTTCAAAAGCAAGAAATTACAAGTAGATAAATTGGTACTACTTTGGTGGGAAGGTAAACGGCATTCCATGCCCTCCGGTGTCTAGTCATGCCTACCACATGACCAAGGAAACATTTGCAGATACAGATAACTCTTTGGCTGTGAACAGAGATGAGCTCCAACCCTTAGAGTTGGACACAACTGGCTTTTGAGTAAGGGAGACCTTTACCTTTAATATTTTGTTTAGCTTAGTAAAATGTTACAAACAAGGCAAGCTTTCAAATCCCTGCTTTTTTGCAACCCAACCACTAAGAAAATATTAGCTGAAACTCTTTCAAGGTTTTCTGATGTTCACAGTGATTTTCTGGATTTTCTTTCTTAGACTCTTCGTATGGAGAAACCGCTTGGTTTCTTCTCTTTAAAGACGGAGTTTTTTTAGGAGGGGGGGGAATTGATCCACTCTCCTTGGTCTCCTGGGTCCAGAAGAGTTGGGGGGACATACCCCTTTTGTCCCCACAAACCTCCCAATCCTAGGGGAGCCAGGGGAGAGGGGGCTCGCAACCCCCCACCCACTGATATTAAAGGGGTAACTCCACAACCCCACAACCCTCGATTTTATAGGTTAAGATTGGTGTTTCACACATTTCAAGAAAAGGCTCATATTTTCTTGTACAAAAAAGTCAGGATTCCAGAGACAGATATAACTAATAATTTTGTGTCAGAAATTATTCTGGGTTGAAAGAATTTTTACTGGAGAAACGCCGCCCAGGGGATGCCTGAATGAGGCTCCTTTCATGTCCCTAAGATCTTTTCCCACTGAAGTTGTTCCTATTTATCTACTTGCAATTTTTTGCTTTCGATCTGCTAGGTTGGCACCATGTAGTACCCGGGTCTCAAACTGCCAACCTGCTGGCCTTTCAGCTGAAAAAGCGACCTTCTTAACCACTGAGCCACTGCAGCCTCACAGATATAACTTGCAGTCTGACGAAGGAGACAGCCCATAACAGATTAATATAACCTTTGCAGATCAGACACAGAGGGAAGCATAACTCATATTTTGTAAGATATAAATGTGCATTAATAACAGTGCCATCATCTATCACAGTTTTTACAGAACTGATAGTGAAATGTCTGTCATTATGATGACAGGGAAGGTGGGAGGAGGACAGGTGGATTGCTCAGAGCCCTCCAGGTCCCTTTCAACAGAAGCCCAATTGCATTCTGGAGAGACCAGTGTTGCTGTCCCTCAACAGGGTCCTGTAGAATTCAAGAGGAGCTGTTGGTTTTTATGGGGCAAAGTCATGGTGTTGTGTCATGGAAGGCTAAGACCAGCATGGGGCACATTTATAAGAACATAAGAACATAAGAACAGCCTTGCTGGAACAGGCCACAGCCCATCCAGTCCAGCATTCTGTCTCACACAGTGGCTCACCATTTCCTTCAGGGTATTCCCAAGCAGATGCCTTCACCTGCTTAGGATTCCCTGGAAATGGCGAGAGATATCCTGCCTATCTCTCCAACCCGGAGGTTGTCCTTAGGTAGCCATAATTATAGCCATTGATACCCTTGTTCTCAATGAACTTGCCTAATCCTTTCTTAAAGCTGTCAAGACTGACAGCTGTCACCACTTCTTCTGGCAGGGAGTTCCATAGACCAGTAATCCTCTGGGTGAAAAAGTACTTTCTCTTATTTGTTTGAGAACTAGTACCCAAAAGTTTCATGGAGTGTCCCCTAGTTCTAGTGTTATGCGATAGGGAAAACAGTTTTTCCTTATCCACTTTGTCCACACCGTGCATGATTTTATAAACTTCAATCAGGTCACCTCTTAGACGCCGTCGTTCAAGAGTGAAAAGGCCCAACCGTTGCAGCCTCAGATGGTAAGGAAGGTGTTCCAGTCCCCAAATCATTCTGGTTGCCCTCCTTTGTACTTTTTCCAGCTCCATAATATCCTTCTGGAGGTATGGCGACCAGAACTGTACACAGTATTCCAGGTGGGGCCTCACCATAGATTTATAAAGAGGCAAAATGACACTTGCTGACTTATTTTCTATACCCTTCCTAATGATCCCTAGCATTGAGTTTGCTTTTTTCACTGCTGAGGCACACTGGGTTGACACCTTCATTGAGTTGTCCACCAGGACACCAAGGTCCCTTTCCTGGTTTGTGGCAGAGAGTTCAGACCCCATCAGTTTATAAATGTAATTGGGGTTCTTTGCCCCAACATGCATCACTCTGCACTTACTAATGTTGAAACTCATTTGCCACTGTTTTGCCCACTCCCCCAGTGTTGAGAGATCCCTCTGGAGGTCCTCACAATCTCTCACAGTTTTCACTACCCTGTATAATTTAGTGTCGTCAGCAAATTTGGCTACCTTGCTTTTTACTCCTACCTCTAGATCATTTATGAAGAGGTTGAACAGCAGGGGTCCCAGTACTGAACCTTGGGGGACCCCACTCTTTACTTCCCTCCACTTGGAGAAGTGTCCATTTAGTGCTACCCTCTGTTTCCTGTCCCTTAGCCAGTTGCTGATCCAGGACAAGACCTGTCCCTTTATCCCATGACCGGTAAGTTTATTCAAGAGCCTTTGGTGTGGGACCTTGTCAAAAGCCTTCTGAAAGTCCAGATAAACAATGTCAACTGGATCCCCCTTATCCACATGCTTGTTGACACTCTCAAAAAATTCCAACAGATTAGTGAGGCATGATTTGCCCTTGCAAAAGCCATGTTGGCTCTCCTTTAGCAGCGCCTTCTCTTCTATGTGCCTATTAATTCTATCTTTTAGGATGGTTTCCATCACTTTACCTGGGACACATGACAAACTGACAGGTCGGTAATTTCCTGGATCACCCCTGGATCCTTTTTTGAAAATTGGTGTTATATTCGCTACCTTCCAGTCATCAGGCACAAAGCCTGATTTGAGGGAAAGATTATATATTTTGGCTAGGAGATCAGCAATTTCATCTTTAAGTTCCCTGAGAACTCGTGGATGGATGCCATCTGGTCCTGGTGATTTGTTAGTGTTTAGCTTAACAAGACATGCAAGGACCTCCTCCCTGGTTATTTCTATCTGGCTTAATTCTTCGGTTTCCCTCCATACGAAGATAGGCTCTGTTTTGGGCATGTGGCCTCTGTCTTCTTCAGTGAATACTGAAGCAAAGAATTCATTGAGTCTCTCTGCAATCTCTGTTTCCTCTTTAATAACCCCTTGCCTTCCATTGTCATCTAATGGTCCAATGGCCTTCCTAGTTGGGTTCTTACTTCTAATGTACTTAAAGAAGTCTTTGTTATTTCTCTGAGTATTTTTAGCTATACGCTCCTCAAAGTCTTGCTTTGCTTTCTTTCCTGATTGTTGCCTTGCATCTGTTCTGCCAGAATTTATGTTTCTGCCTGCTGTCCTCATTCGGACAAGCCTTCCATCTTCTAAATGAGCTTTTCTTGCTCTTGATCACTTCCCGAACAGCTCCTGTAAGCCACATTGGAGTCCTCTTGGACCTGGCAGTGCCCTTTTTCCTTTTGGGTATGCATTCCAATTGAGCCTCTGTTATTGTTTTTGTAAACAGCCTCCATGGCTCTTGGAGTGTTTGGACTCTCTCAATTTTCCCTTTCAGCTTCTTTTTTACTAGTTTCCTCAACTTTGGGAAATTTCCTTTTTGAAAATTTAAGGTCTCTGTGTTAGATTTTATCAGTGACTTGCGGTCTATGATCAAGTTAAACATAATTGAGTTGTGGTCACTGTTCCCTATTGGATCAGTCACATTAACATCTTGCACCAGATCCTGAGTATTACTCAGGATCAAGTCAAGGATTCTTGTACCTCTAGTTGGGTCTTCAACCATCTGTCCCAGGGAACAATCATTGAGCATATCTAGGAACTTTATCTCTTTATCATGTGCTGAACAACAGTTCACCCAGTCTATGTGAGGGTAATTGAAGTCCCCCATTATAACCAGGCTTCCCTTCTTGGATGCCTCCTTTACAACATTCTCCAACTGCCAGTCTCCCTTAAGAGTTTGGGTCGGAGGCCGATAGTATATGCCTACTGTTAGACCATCCTTGTGGCCTGGTACTCCTACCCACAGAGCTTCTAATGGTGACTCCAAATCACCTAGATATTCCAATTCATACGATTTTATCACTTCTTTGACATACAAGGCCACACCACCTCCCATTTGCCCCTTCCTATCCTTCCTGTACAGTTTGTAGCCTGGGATAACTGTATCCCACTGGTTATCATCCGTCCACCAGGTTTCAGTGATACCAATAATATCAATATTCTTATCTATTGCTAAGTATTCCAGCTCCCCTATTTTGTTCCGGAGGCTTCTGGCATTTGTATACAAGCATTTATATATGCTTTTCTGACACAGCTTTTGTGTCCAGTTGCATTGTTAGACTGCCTCTTGCATCCTTCTGCTAGAATGCTAGTGACTAGCTCCTCGCTCTGCTCAGTAATTTTTGCATCCTCCTCACTACTCAAGTTCACACTTTCCCGAACCGGATGCTGCCCAGCTCCTGTCGGCTTTCCCCCAGTTATCAGTTTAAAAGCTGCTCTGCAGCCTTTTTGATGTTGAGTGCCAGCAATCTGGTCCCATCATGGTTCAAATGCAACCCATCCCTCCTGAACAGATTTGGCTTGTCCCAAAATGTTCTCCAGTTCCTGACAAATCTGAAACCCTCCTCTCGACACCACCGCCTCATCCACGCATTGAGGCTTCTGAGCTCTGCCTGCCTGGTAGGTCCTGCACGAGGGACAGGCAGCACTTCTGAAAATGCTACCTTGGAAGTCCGGGACTTCAATCTTCTTCCTAACAACCTGAATTTGGCTTCCAGGACAGACCGCTTGGCCTTCCTAACATCATTGGTACCAACGTGTACCATGACAACTGGCTCGTTCCCAGTTCTCTCTAACAATCTATCTAGATTTCTTGTGATGTCTGCAACTTTTGCACCTGGCAGGCAAGTCACCATACGGTTATCATGTGCATCACAAATCCATTTCTCTGTATTTCTAATTATTGAATCGCCTAGTACAAGGAGCCTCTCTCCTGCAATCTGTTCATCTACATGCACCTCATCAACCTTCATCTACATGCACCTCATTTATACCACAGGTTAGACCCCACATACACCTGCCTTGGTGATGGGATTTGTGAGCTACCATTTTAATTCTTTACAATGCTCCTGCTGTAATAACTGTGGGAAATATAAATGTTTACCCGCAATTTCCATTGCCAGGTCAACCAATTTCTTTCAGTTTTTGCTTTAACATGTTCATAGTGCTTGGGCAGCAGATATTAGTCCTTCTGTCCTATTTTAGGATACTAGATTTTAGTCACACCCAATTATTAGTCCTATCCACTTTACCTCCAATGTTATTGGTACATATTGAGCACATAATGCTTTATTATTCCAAGTATTTATTCTATTACTTAATACCGCCTCCAGGTATACATCTTCCCACTGAGCAGTCTCTATGATACGTTCCCTAGAAACTTCATTTAACATTCTATCAGATGATGATGATGATGGTAATGATCTATGCTTTAGATATATCTATTTATTTTCTCAACCTGTGTTTCAGACCCAGTAACCTTAAAGTCTCGTTCTATGTGATAAGGAAATAAATTAGAGTTCTCTTGAACTGTGGGTTGCAGATTTTGTAGTAAGGTTTGCTTTACGGTTCTGGTCAGTCTTGATACATTGATTATGTCGGAATGGGTGAAAAATCCATTCTCTTTGAATTTTGGTGTAAATGTATCTATATTACACTTCCCAAAAACCAAACAAAGAAATGTGGTTATATATCTATGTTTTTGCTATTCTGAATTTTGGGCTGTAGTTCTCCAGACTTTATAAAAGGTGCATATTAGGAAGAAATCTACACAAAAGCACAGTCGAGGACTAAAAATGTAGAATAGTTTTAATGCAGATGTATGTGTAAAAATAACTGATGTGGGAAACTGGACAGAACAAAAAAGAAAGCTGTGAAATCAAATAAAACAAAATTATAGTGGAACCTCATACAACAATCACCCTGTATAGCAACGAAATCACGTGACATTTAGTTTTTTGGGGGGAAATGGTGTCCCACATAACAATTTTCCCTATGGAAAAAATCCATACAACAATTTTTCAGTGGGAAAAACCACTTAGCGAAAAAAACTGTTGTACGATGCATCCCCTATGGAAAATCGTTATACGATTCATACATTCTGTAGCAATTGTTTCATATAACAACGAGCCCAGGGGAACACATTAAAATCATATGAGGTACCACTGTATATAAATTCAGCCATGCCTATCTTTTAGTGGTATTGTTCTTTAGTAGAGACATTAAACCTAATCTTCACATATATCAGAGAAGGTCATATTTGTGCTGAGCTTTATGACATAACAAGGTACAAGCCCACAATCCCAAATTAGTCAGGTGGAGAGCCAGAAGCTGTTTGTATAAAAGATGGAGCCTGTATCCGTGGTTTATTTTGTATGCACAGAAGCTATCTTGCCAATATTGAATTTATGACTGTGCTTCAGAAAGCTTTCAAAGCTACTTGAAGTAACAAAGGCGCTATAAAAAAAGTAAAGAGAGAGAAAAATGTATATTAAATCCATGTTCTATTCAGGAGTAGGTGAACACTGGCCAGCACTACTGAAGGCATGTTGGCAGAATTCTGTAAGATTCTGTTATTGCTTTAACAAGGACATTCGCAGGTCTGAGTGTGGGCGCATTGCGGTTAGTTGGCAGATTTATGAAGAAGGTTGTGACTAGGGATATGGCAATATACTGAATTGCATTGCTTTGTGTATCCATTGAATAGCTTGGGTCTTGATCACTCCCTAGGTTTATCTCTTCCAAGCCACAAAACAAAACAAATCAGAACAGCAGCACTCACACACTGTAGCAGGCATTCTTCATTTGATCAAACCTCCTCTTTTGCACATTTTCATTTCTAGTAACATGCCTTTGTTTTAACAATATAGACTTGAGCTGTAGAAGAGAGCAAGTCTCCCCTCTAACCTCCCTTTGTTTTGCTTCTGTGGATGCAAGTTTCACTGTGGATTGATTACCCTTTGCAGTGGGCTTAATATATCTGTAATGACGCTGTTACAGAACAGAAAGGAGATAACAATCCACTCCTTTTTTGCTGTTTTTTATTTTTGCTCTTGATGTATAGCAACAATAGTTGCTTCCCCATGTGGGCAGAAAAGGGATACTATTTTCCCTCCATGGTACATTGCCTGGCTAAAGTGTTGACTAACTGTGTGGTACCTAATCTTGAGGCTGAATAGGTAGAGGTAGGCATGTAAATTTTATATAGGTTCCTGAGGGATTTCATGTATAATCCAGGAATCACAGTTGTGTTTTCGCAAAGAACTAAATCTTTTTCATGTCTAGAAGACTAAAGCTGGTAATTTTGTCGGTTCTTTTGACCTATGAAATCAAGGTGTTGCATCTGTGGAACTTAAGAACCAGACAGAAGTTGAAAAGAGTCCCAAAGAGGACAGATGTTTGGATATAGGCCAAAGAAACCCAAACCTATATGACAAAATCCCCCCCCCCGGGCCGCCCAATAATGTTAGGATTTTTCAGTGTGATTGTGAATATCCCAACTCTAGTCCTCTTCTGGGATACTATAAACCTGATGGTTACAAGATATGTATCGGGTAGCTATAACTAGGGCAGGTATCAGGGGTTTTGCCTCGAAGAGACAAATTTAAAAGTTATATCCCTGTTGTGTTCTGATGGTTTTATTGTACACATGGATTACAATGTATCTGAGCCAATGTAACCTTGCCTATAGCAACAATGTAACCTTCAGCTGTATCATATAAACCCTGTAATAGGACGCGAGCTAATGACCACCAGCTGGCAGCAGCGAGCATCCAAGCTCTCTTGGTCCAACCCATCAAAGGCAACAGCGCGGGAAGTTTTCCCGCCACCACCTACACCTGGACAAGAAGGGCGTGACCTGAAATGACGTCACGCAGACAGTAGCCAATGGGCTACCATGGCACCACGTTCAAATGTATTACTGCTGTATATAAAGAGCTATCGATCCGCCATTACCTCATGTTCCCTCTGCCCACGATGCAATAAACCTGAGTTAACCCAGCCCGAGGCTGTGTCCTGTGTCTTGGTTTGCATACACCAAAATCCCTTCCCTCAGACTTCAAAGATTGGTCCAGCAGGTTGGTCTACAGCAGGGGTTCTCAACCTATGACCTGGGGGCAGGATGTGGCCCACAACACCATTTCATGTGGCCTCACACTGCCTCTGCCACATCTGGACATGCCATGTGTGGCAGGTAGGGCAAAATGACTGTCTGGCCACCGAAGCTGTCTGAGGGAGCATGACCTGGCCCTCAGCTTGAAAAGGTTGAGAACCTATGGTCTACACTCATTGAAAGAGAAAATGCTAGACCAGACCTTGGGTGAAATTTATTTATTTTTTCAGCAGCTGCCAACCCAGTAAACTAGGCTGCAGGGGAACAGCAAACAAAAGGCAGTTGCTATACTAGATTCCAGTGAGGTGGTGGAGGGTAGGTTGAGCAAGAACTCAGACCAGGCAACATCCAAATGGACAGCTGGTATATTTGGATCTTGGGAAGACCAAACTTCCTCTGCTGGAAGAGTAGTCCATCCTGATCTTGGTAGTTCCAAGGATTTGGACTTTCAATACAGAAAAGTCAATTGTTTTTGTCATTCTGTCATTATTGCTGATCCCCTGTGGAGGAGGTGAGATGTTGGCAATGCATTCAGTACTGTTAATGACTTGTATTATTTTCACTTTCATGTTGACTTGGTGGCCCATTTTGTGCTGCTTGCTCCACATGCCTAAATTGCTAGTTGCAGTTCTGCTTTATAACAAAGTTATGTTTTGCAGAGAAACCAGGTCAAAACTTGCTTGTCTGGCAAACAGTAACAACACTGAGGTGATTAATACACAGTCAACATTCTCTAGTCTAGATAGTTCACAGGCCAGGTTGAAGACAGGTTGAAAACACAGGCCAGGTTTTAGACAGGTTGAAAACACAGTACATAGCCCCCTCTATCAGACTCTAGGGTTCAGTGCTCACCTCTGTTTATCGCCAAAGAGCCAGCGCTGTCTGAGTTTTGCAGACATTTCCGTGAGCATGTGGCAGGCATGCCTAGACATGGAATGCTGTTTACCTTCCACCAAAGTGGTACCTATTTATCTACTTGCAATTTCTTGCTTTCAAGCTGCTAGTTTGGCAGGAGTTGGGACAGAGATGGGCACTCAAACTATCATGCACTACCTGGGAATTGAACTGCTGACCTGCCGCCTTCCAGTCAGTGTCCTAACCACCTGAGCCACTGCAGCAGAGAGGGGATACCCCATTTTTGTTTCAAGCTACAAGTCATGGTCTTAGTTGAGTGTTAGGAGAAATGAGGCTATATTTTTCAAATAAATGTTCATGAGTAGATGTTACCAATGATACAGGAACCATTTCTATGCTTTCCAGTTTTGACACATGCTGGCATTTACTTCAAGAGATTTCAGTTGTCCCACATAAGCTGCATTTGGTTATATATCCTCTGGCCTCTCACATCAGTGACTTGCTTCTTACTGCAGAAGTTGCACTGTGTAGCTTCTCTGCATAGCCCTATGAATTATAGTGTTTCTGGCATAGCTGCGGCTGAAGCAGTGCAGAGCCATTTTAATGTTCCAGCACATGCATAACAGGGACTGCAGTGGCTCAAGTGGTTAAGATGCTGAATTTGAAGAATGGAAGGTCAGAGTTTGATACCCGAGAGCTACATGACAACTGAGCTCCTGTCTGTCCCAGCTCCAGCCAACCTAGCAGTTCGAAAGCAAGAAATTGCTGTTTACCTTCCCACTTTGGTGGGAAGGTAAACAGCATTCCGTGCACTCCAGTGTCTTGACATGCCTGCCACATGTCCATGGAAACATCTGCAGATGCAGACAGCACTGAGTCTTTAGCGATAAACAGAGATGAGCACCGAACCTTAGAGTCAGATATGATTGGCTTTTGAGCAAAGGCGACCTTTACCTTCACCTCTACCTGCATAAAGAGAGTCATACAGTCCATGCTTGGAATAGCCTGTTGATTTAGCTTCAGGAATCAGACAATCCAATTATCAATAACAGTGAAAATAAAACTAAAGTCTGAAGACTGCATTTATTAATATATATGGCCATTTATGTATCATATTTCTAAGATGGGCAAGATCTAACTTTCGTTTGTGTTAACTTCAGAGAAAGCTGCTTTTAAATATTTCATTGGCAGTAATTACTGTATGCTTGGTAGGGCCCATGAGATTTGTAATTGCTCCAATTCATTTGGCAGTAAAATACGGATGGTAGAAATTTCCTGCAGATGTGGCGAGACTGTAAACAAGAAGACACATTGAGAAAACATAATCAGAAGTCTTCAAAGAGAGATTGGGTGCTCTATTCCTTTTGTACCAGAGGCAATTTTACTAACATCTTTTGAAGACTCAGTAAATAGAAGGCATTAATAAATAGTCTGCAAATAGCCTTTTCAGATGAAGAGCAAGATAAAAATGCCTTAAATAAGTAATAAATTAATGGGCAAAGTAATAGGAATCATAAACAGATTCTAGGCCAAATATATATAATGTAGGAGAAAAGGGGACTATGCATTGTCAGTGCTTTATTAGTTAATTAAGAGCTCTGCATGCTTTGTACTAAGAGACAATATATTTTGGCAACTGTTTTTCAACTAGAATAAAGCTTTTAAACATAGATTTAGGTGAAGAGGAGGATATGAGACATAAGGCTGGTGAATGAACTGATATAACTCAAGATGACAACAAACGACTGTCTGCTTCTGAAACATTTCAAGATGTTTCAATGCAACATTTCTGTTTGGTCTTTCCATGGTGTTGGTGCAACAACACACACATATTTTCATTGTGTTTGCCTACAGAGCTATGGATACAAACATGCAACTATAAATATATGTTAAAATACTGTGGCTAAGTGTAATGGCATAAACTGCAGTGGCAGGTTGCTGCTGGTTATTAAGTTAGTGTTTGTTTTCCTCATTGCCTGGCAGTTCCATGAGTTGATCGTTGATGAAGGATGCAAGTGGCAACCCATGAACTAGTGGCCATTTACACCATTGCACTTACACTGGCTTATGAGAAGGAGATTCACCAGAAACCATTGGACTTGATCCTTCTTGTACTAAGCCAGTATGTTGGCATAGCCAGTATATTTTAGTCCAGTTGTAACAGAACTCTCCAAGGTCAGACGGAATGGTCTTTTCCATGCCATTAACTGATAATGCCCCTGCATGAACCTGGGAAGGCCTCATGTGTTGAAAACCTATTCATTAGTTGCCATACCTACCAAGAGTACTTGCCTGAAAGTCACAGTGTCAATAGCTTTTTAAAATGTATATATTTAAAACATATATGCTTGTGCACATGCATACACAAACAAAGAGAGAGAAAGAGAGAGAGATGTCTGGGAAATAGGAAAATAAATGCAGAGCTTGGAAAAGAACCCACAGTGGCTGCAGGTTTCTGTATCTCAAAAGAGTAACATTTCCAAGTTCGATATAAATGGTGGCCAATGGACAAAAACAGAGATTGATTGATTGATTGCATTTTTGTACCACCTGTTTTAGTGGAAATCCACTATTCTGGGCAGTCATATAACAAAATCACAAACCGTCCATTCCTTCCCCACTTCAAAACCCAAAAAGGGTTTGCTGTCTATTTTTAGACAGCCATATTTCACAGCCATGTAACATACACATTTGCAAGCCCCTTCACCATGTAAACATTGTGTGATGCTCAGGGATTGTATACTACATGCAGGTTTTTTTTCCTGTTAAGTGTCATGAGCCCATTCATTCTCTAGCTCAAAAACATTTGGTCTCCTATACTGTAAGTAGATGACTCAGCTGTAGACGATCGAAGGGACAAGATAGAACAAAAAAAAAAAAAAAACCACAAAATTTAAATTCTATTTTCAAGATGATGCTGGAATTTCTCTCTCTCTCTCTCTCTTTTAAAATATATATAGAAATCAGACACAATGAGTTTAATCATCTTTCAGAAGTGAAAGGCATGGGACCGTTTCATTTCTGTTTTGACTGTGATGGCATTCACTCTCACAAATCCTACCCTTCTATTGTTTTCGCATTTGCCTTCTCAGATGCCAACCCTTATGACTTACTCTGACCCTCCAGCTTCCCAAGGACACTGGCTCCTTGGGAAAACACATACACACACAACTCAGATTGCTCAGAAAAAACAAGGTGACTCAACAGAACGAAATGAAGTGGAAAATGCTCAGTGGCAGGCCGTTGATGTCTTAAGTGTGAATGGGATTTTTCAACAGCAGAGGGATTCTCATTCAGTGCTTGTCTTTTGTGCTTTCAATTATACTAACAGAGACATAAACTGAAATTATGCAAGCTGTATGTAAATATGAACAGTCAGTGCTGGATGCTTTTCCTTTGTGGGAAACCCCTAAGTCAGTTTGGGCTAAAAAAAAAAATCCTGAAACCAACCAAAAAGATGTTATCTCTTCTCCCCTTACTAACAGAAAATGAGAGAATAGATGTTAACAATACATCAACTTGAAGAATTAGGGTTCCACTACACAAGAAAGCTCGAGGTTTGGTCAAGCTAATTTGGCTCTCCTTTTGCAGTAATGAAAGCGCGGCACCAAAATGGCCGCCACGCTCTTTGCAGGCCCCCCCACCCAGACTCAGACATCCGGGTGAGTTAGGGGGCATGGCCACCCCTCTATAAAAGGGGTGGCCATGAGGCAGACGAGCTGCCATTTTAGAAATAGCAACGGAGAGGAGAAGTTTTCTCCATTGCTGTTCGCCCGTAGTCTTCGGCTCTTTAGCCCTTGATCCTTCCCGGCTGGGAAGGGAGGATTAGCACGGAGCCTCAGCTTCCTGGCAGCTCTGTGTTTTTGGCACTTGGTTTTCGATCCCTGGCAAGGGATCCGGCTCTTTCTTCGAAGATATGCCTCCCAAACGGAAGGCCCCGGCGATGAAACCGCGGTCGAAGGGGAGGACTTTTTTGGGCCCTGCGCAGAACGGGGGGCAGCCTTCAGGTCAGAGGACCAGGGCTGCGCCCCCGCGGCAGGGCACTACCCCAGCTTTGCCCACCGATACCGGTGGGGTGATTCAGGCTGGTACTTGGCAGCCGGCCTTGGCTGGCCAGACTCAGGCCGGCCCCTCAGGGGTTTCGGCCCTCAGCCCGCAGTTGCCGGCCATGGGTCAGGACAGCGGGGGAGGGCCTGGTGCGGGCGCGCAACCCGTTCCTCCTCCGGCCCCTCATGGGCCGGAGTTTTGGGCATGGCCCTATTCTGGCCCAGGCTCTCACTTTGGTGTTCCTTTTCAAATGCCTAGTGGGCCTTCCGGCCCACCCGGCCCCCCTTATGCTGGGGGATCTGTGGCAGTGGATGCTTTACTAACACGTTTAGCAGTGCTAGAGGCATCCTTGGGGATTACACAGCCCCCTGTGGGAGGGGGCCCTTCTCTCTCTGCCGGGGGCCCTTCATGTCCACTGGCTACCTCGACGGCTGCCACACTACAACAGGTGGCCAGCCGGGTTGAGCTGCTTGAGACGCTCCGGACTGCGCCTGCCGGTGTCTCGCAGCTCCCTGTTCGTCCAGAGCTGCAGACAGGGAGCAGTCAGGTGTGGCCCCAGAGCTCGATTCCAGTCGCGAGCTCCGACGCCCGCCATGGGCCGGAACCCCCAGTGGGGGCGGCTCACGGGGGTGCACCTAGTGAGTATCAGGTTCAAATTAGTGCACCCACATCACAGCCCACTTCCAGTGGTGGGGTTCAGTGGCCCTGGCCTCATCAAGTTGAGGCAAGTGGGCATCAGTTACCAGCCTATCCCAGTGCCTCTTGGTTCCAAAATGGCACCTCATTGAGGGTGGGGGTTTCCGCCCCCGGGGCAGTGCCGGGCATCGCAGGGGCTGTCCAGGTCCCGCTGCGTATGCCCCATATACCTAATGTGCCGGTGACGGCTTTGCCCCTTGGTGATCATTTGTCCCAGGTCACGAGGGAAAAGATTTGGCGGGGGGAGTACGTGGATATATTCTCCCTATTGAACCATGAGCCCACTAAGGAGGAGAGAGAGGGACAGGACGACAGAGACAAAGAGCTGTCCCGTCGTCATAAGCCACCGCGCACCTGGGCCAACTGGTTGCCGGCATATCTTATTTATATGGCGGTATACCTTAGGGCCCGGCCTGATCTGGCCATTCCTATGGTCCAATATTTGGACAATATTTACAGGGCGATGGTGGATTTCCCTGGCCCATCGTGGTTGGCTTACGATGAGGAATTTAGAATGAGGGTGCCCCTACACCCGGAGATGAGATGGGATGAGCTCTGTCAAAAATTGTGGCTCTTGTACATGACCCCCACGCATCCGGCGCCTGGGGATAGGTACCATTGTGGCCATGCCGTGCAGCAAGCTGCTCCAACACAGGCTCCCCGCCAGCCGGCGGGGCAGGGGTTCCAGCCCGCTTGCTGTGTTAGAGCTTCTTGGCTAATGGCGTGTGCAATAAGCGGCAGTGCTGATATAAACACGAGTGTCCCTCTTGCGCTGGCCCCCACGCCGCCGCCGTGTGCCCACGGGCCGGTGGGTCACGGGGCAGAGGTAGAGGTGGACAGGGAGCGGGCAGAGCTTCTGCTGATGGAGCTAGCCAGTCAAAAGGCCCCCTCCCCAGTTAATGTTTATATGTTGGAGCGATGGCTCTCAACTTATCCAAGGAGGGAGGACGCGAGGTATCTCCTGGAGGGTTTCCAGTGGGGCTTCCGTATCCCATTCAAAGGAGTGCAGGGACCCCAAGATGCCCCCAATTTACTTTCTCTGAAGGGTAGGGAGGAGGTGGCTGCCCTGAGTATTGCCAAAGAGGTAGAGGCCAAGAGGGTAGCGGGCCCCTTTTCTGTACCACCCTTCCCCAACCTGAAGGTTTCCCCTCTGGAGTTAGTACCCAAAAAGGCCCCGGGGGAATTTCGTTTAATCCACCATCTATCGTACCCGGCGGGTTACTCTGTCAATGATGCTATTCCTGATGACCTTTGTTCGGTCAGGTATACGTCTTTTGACCAAGCCCTACGGATGGTGCGCTCTTGTGGTCCTGGTGCCCTCCTGGCAAAATGTGACATTAAATCGGCATTCCGATTATTGCCAGTGCACCTGGGGGACTTTGAGCTATTTGGTTTTAGATTCCAAGGGAAGTTTTTTGTAGATAAGGCCATGCCTTTTGGCTGCTCTATTTCATGTTCAGCATTCGAACGTTTTAGCACCTTCCTTCAGTGGGCCTTTGTTCGCAGGTCCGGGTCTCGGTCTGTAGCCCATTACCTCGATGACTTTTTGTTTGGGGGTGAACGGGGCTCGGACACGTGCACGCATCTCCTCACTACATTTCAGACGCTAATGCGGGAACTGGGTGTCCCTTTAGCGCCCGAAAAGACCGAGGGCCCATCCACTACGCTCACATTTCTGGGTATTGAAATTGACACGGTCGCACAGGCATTCCGGTTACCCATTGACAAGGTCACCCGGATCTCCACGATGATTTTGGCCTTGCTGGCCAAACGTAAAGTGTCACTTCGTGAGCTTCAAGTACTTCATGGCCATCTTAACTTTGCCTGCAGGGTGGTCACGCCCGGCAGAGCATTTGCGCGGCGCCTATGTGACGCCATGTCTGGCCTGTCAAAGCGCCATCATAGGGTCAGACTGACCAGGGGCATGAGGGCTGACCTTTTGGTTTGGCTTAAATTCCTGTGGGAATTCAATGGGGTCTCCTTTTGGAGATCCAACCTTTTAGTTTCCCCTAGGTTCCAAGTACAGTCGGATGCCTCCGGCTCCCTGGGATACGGGATTTACTTTGAGGGGAGGTGGGCTTATGGCCAATGGCCACCAGCATGGCGGGGCACGGATCGCCTCCGCGATCTTACATTCCTTGAGTTCTTTCCAATCCTGGGAGCTTTGATGCTATGGGGCGAGGAGTGGGCCGACGCAGTGTTCCATTTTTGGTGTGACAATGCTGCGGTAGTGCACATTGTTAACGCTCAGATGTCTAAATCACCCAGGGTGATGGCGTTGGTCCGCCAGTTTGTGTTACGTAGCCTATGCCTGAATGTGCTTTTTAAGGCCAGACATGTACCAGGTATTAACAATGATATTGCTGATGCTTTATCCCGCCTGCAGATCCCCCGGTTCCGTGCCTTGGCTCCCGAAGCAGAGGAATTCCCCTCGCCACTCCCAGCCGAGATTTGGACATTTGGCAAGGAGAGGTGAACCGGGCGATCGGCATATCTTTGGCGCCCCGCACGCGTAAGGCGTATCACCATGCTTTCGTTCAATTTAGAACTTTTTGTGTGCAACTCCAGTTGCCTGAAGTGTGGCCCATTCCAGTGGAACACGTTTTAAAATTTATGGTTTATTTACACAGTCAGGGCCTAGCTCCCCACACTATAGCATCCAGGCTGTCGGCACTGGCATTTATGGCCAAGGTGAGGGGTTTTGCTGACTGCGTGAACGATTTCCGCATACGACATATTTTGGAGGGGTGGACATGGGAATGTGGCCGCCGCCCGGACACTCGGCACCCAATTACTCCGGGGGTGCTTACCCACCTTGCACGAGGCTGGCATAACCTGTGTTTTGATAGGTATGAGGCGGCTCTTTTTCACGTTGGTACTACAGTCTAAGGCGGATGCGACTCATAGGGCACTGGAACTCGACGATGTCTATGTCTCTAATGAGTGGGCTCAGTTGAGGATACGGTCCTCAAAAGTTGATCAGCACGGCGTAGGCAGTGGAGTTAGACTCCTACGATGTCCCATTGCAGACATCTGTCCGGTTGGTGCCCTACAGGAGTTCTTGGCAGTGTGTGGCACGCACCCTGGCCCGTTTTTCTGCCACCAGGATGGGTCTCCCCTTACTAAATTTCAATTTTGGAAGGTGACCGTTATGGCACTATCCAGTGTTGGCCTCCCCGGGGCTCGTTACGGCACCCATTTGTTTAGGATAGGTGCTGCATCCACTGCGGCTGCATTTTGGTACTCTGAGGCTGATATATGCCGTATGGGAAGATGGGGATCTATGCGTTTTGCATTATATGTTCGCCCTCTTCAGGTACGAGTACCAGTTAAGTCACTGTTCTCTTTTTTCTTTTACAGACCCTGTGTGTCCCCGCACACCGGTGGCAGTATGGCTGGTGGGCCACAGTTACGTGCACTGGGCAGCGCAGTATGCTGCGGCGACAGAGTGGGGACCCCAGCTTGGACTGCGTGCATCCACACGCATACGTTGGTACGGTAAGCGCGGAATGAGATGGCGGGAACTGTTGCCATTCCTGTTTTCCATCAGGGATGCTGAACCGCCTGATGTCCTTGTACTGCACCTCGGGGGCAATGACCTCGGCCAGGTCACTGGCCTTTCTTTAAAATTCACGATTTGCAGTGACCTAGCTTATTTGCATTATGTGTGGCCGTCCACAAGGCTGCTATGGTCGGACATCATACCGCGTCATTCTTACAGGGGAGGTAATGACCTCCGTGCCCTTGACCGCGCTCGCCGCTCGGTGAACAGGGCTGTTGCCCGGTTCTTGGCAGACAAGGGTTTGGGGATGGTCATCCGACACCCCACCATTAGTTTACAAAATTATGATCTTTATGCAGGGGATGGGCTCCACCTGTCGGCTAGAGGTATGAACCTCTTTTTGGAAGATTTGCAAGCAGGCCTGTTGACCGAGCTGACGGTCTGGGGGGGGGGGGCGGTGAGTCTTCATTGAAGCCTCCCCATGTGGCATGTAGCACTGATAAGGTAAAGATTTATGACCCATAGGTATCCGGCAGGTTCGCAATTGACTGGCCAACACTTAGACAGGTACAGGTGTAATAACGTTGACCGGTCAACGACGAACCAGGCAAGGGGTGATGGCAGGTGCTTTTCAGCATGCATCACCCCGTGATTTGACGGATACACATCAGAGGGTGGGGTCAGTAGATAGTTTATTGACTCCGGTCAACAATTTTTTTGTGTCAACAAACAAATTGATACAAATGGATACATTGTAGCTAATTGTCATTGGCAATTTTGGGAGGAACCTTACCAGTGTTACTGTGGCCTGCTTGCCTTAAGAATTACAATTGGATGAATACCAATTGAAAGTTATAATTCGGACTAGGGCATTATTCAATAAAAGTGGCCCAATGCCTTTATCCATATACCGGTGTCTGGGGGGGGGATCAGCCCGCCGGAGCTAACAGCCCACCTCCCACCCCACCCTGGGATGCCAATGTTATATATGTGTGTGTGACATTGTTGCCCCTCCTGAAAAAATATTTGCCCCCTCAATCTAGAATCCTGGCTACAGCCTAACTATCTCTCTCTCACTCAGTAGCTCTCACTCACTCGCTCACATGCACGCATGCATGCACGCACGCACACATGCACACACACATGCACACACACACAATCTAGCCCCTACTGGTGAACCAAATGGAGACAAATGGAAACCAGAAAAAGGTGATGTGATTTGAGATTAGTTTTGTGTGCAGCCACCCTGAGTTTTCCTACAATTTACATTACTTAACAACAATTAAATCTTCTTTTTACGCATCTACATTTTGCCCTGGAAGTTAAAACATTTAACCATTCAGTTCAGCTTTACCTCTCATGGCTGTGAAACTGGTGCCACTGCACCTACTGTGTCTTTTTGTTTAAAGAAGGTGTACAGACTGTTTGGCCTTCCAGATATTTTAGAGAACATCATTTTTAACTCTGGGCTAAAGATTCTGGAAACTGAAGTCCACATCTTTTGGAGGCTCAACGTTTTTCTTCTCTTCTTCTGTGCAATAGTGTGCCCTTATCCATTAATTACTCAGCACTGAGGAAAATGGTATCTGAGTTTCTACCATCATCTTGCATAGGTTATACTACACATTATGTACTCATGGTGTATAATGAAGGATCGGACAAAGGTGGTGGAATTCTTGACTACCACTGCCTGACAAGGACTCTGGGTGCCATAATTTTCAAAACTCTACCATGTAAGAAGATACCGTACATGCAAATGAAGGAAAGTAAATGTGCTACTTAATTTCTTTTTTCTTTTTTTGATGGTAGATCAATTATCTTACCCACTTCCTTGGGGGTAGGTGGTAAGGACACAGTTAAGAGGATTATTTACTTCATCACAAACATTCTGCTGTGATTAAGTACTTCTGGAATGCAAACTTGCCTCACAGTCCCCTCCTGTAGATTACTTTTTAAAATTGTCCCATGAGTATTGTGTATTCACCTAGCTTTTCCCCTACTTTATGTCCTATTTAAACAACATTGCTGGCAAGAGCAGGTAGTGAGTAGCATACAAAAAAGGAAGAAATGTTGGCAAAGTAGGACAGTGAGTGACACCGAAGGTATACAGCAGCTTACATCCAGCTTTATATGCAGTCACTGGTCTAGGAGAACAAAACAGTGAAGTTAGAGGTAAGTTCCATCTTAGCTTTACTGAAGTATTTAAAAATCAATTATTATTTTCTTGCTTATAGATATATTTTTACTTGTCTCTGATTGATGCCTTCCCAATCACCCACAGATTGAAGCAGGATTGTGTACTTGATCCAACCCTCTTTGCCCTTTACTTATCTTCCATGCAATTTGAAAATCTAATAACAACACAGGTGTAGAGAATAAATACCGCTTTGATGGAGGACTCTATAATTTGGCTAGACTATGTTCCCAAAGACTAACCAGTGTTAACAGGATAACGCAAATGCAATATGCCAATGATACTGCATCGCCTGCTCTCACACCTGAGGAGCAGCAACAGTCAGTCAACTTTTTCAAGCATATCAGAAAGCAAAAACAAAAAACCACAAAAAAATAAAAACACTGCAGCACTTTAAAGACTAGCTGCTATATTTTAATGTGAGCTTTCATGGATCAAGTCCACTTCATCAGGCATTTCTGATATGCCTGAAACACAGACTAACATGGCTACTATTCAAAAAAAATTCAACTGTTTCAAGAATGCATTGCAGGCGCACCCCCCAAAGAAAGACTCAGACACCGGTATATGGATAAAGGCATTGGGCCACTTTTATTGAATAATGCCCTAGTCCGAATTATAACTTTCAATTGGTACTTATCCAATTATAATTCTTAAGGCAAGCAGGCCGCAGTAACACTGGTAAGGTTTCTCCCAAAATTGCCAACGGCAATTGGCTACAATGTATCCATTTGTATCAATTTGTTTGTTGACACAAACAAATTGTTGACCGGAGTCAATAAACTATCTACTGACCCCACCCTCTGATGTGTATCCGTCAAATCACGGGGTGATGCATGCTGAAAAGCTCCTGCCATCACCCCTTGCCTGGTTCGTCATTGACCGGTCAACGTTATTACACCTGTACCTGTCTAAGTGTTGGCCAGTCAATTGCGAACCTGCCGGATACCTATGGGTCATAAATATTTACCTTACCAGTGCTACCCGCCACACGGGGAGGTGTCCATGATGACTCACCGCCCCCCCCAAGACCGTCAGCTCGGTCGCCAGGCCTGCTTGCAGCACACCCAGAACGAGGTACATACCTCCAGCCGACAGGTGGACCCCTTCCCCTGCCTACCGGCAAAATTTTTGTAAGCCTATCCTTGGGTGTCAAATGGCTGTCTCCCAGCCATGCTCAGCAAGGGACTGAGCAACAGCCCTGTCCACTGACTGCCGGAACAGTCCGAACCACGGAGATCCATGTCTCCCCTAAATTGGTGTCTCGGCACGATGTTAGACCATAGCGACCGTGTGTAAGCCATACGTGATATAAAACGCCAGGTCACAGCCCCTCGACAGTTTAGTAACAGCAGTGATCCGTATAAGATCATTGCCGCCGAGTGGCCTATTAAGAACATCGGGCGGTCCAGCATCCCCGACGGACATCAGGAATGGCAACAGTTCCCACCCCCTTGTGCCGCACATACCATACCATCGCATACGTGCGGATGCACACAGCCCAAGTCGGGGTCCACTCTCTGTCGCCGCAGCGTACACTGTCGCCCAGTGTACATAGCTGCGGCCCACCAGCCCCACTGCCACCGGTGTGTAGAGACACACAGGATCTGTAAAAGAGGAGAAGAGGTTAAGGACATAACTAGGTACTCATACAGTGAGGGCACGTACATATAAGAAATTGCGCGTACACGCATGTCCGCCTCCGAGTACTCCAAATGTAGCCGCGATCAACGCGACACCTATCCTAAATAAATGGGTGCCAAAACGGGCCCCCACACCGCGAAGCGCGGCACCGGTCACCCTCAGTAACATTACTCCGGCAAGGGTAGACCTATCCTGGTGGCAGAAAAACAGGCTGGGGCGCGCAGCAGGCACTGTCGAAAATTCATGTAGGGCACCAACCGGACAGATGTCTCCAAAAAAACTTCGTAGCAGTCTGACTCCACTGCCTATGCCGTGCTGAACAACCTGTGAGGACCGTATTCCCACTTGAGCCCACTCATGTGTGACAGAGACATCGTCGAGTTCCAGTGCCCTATGAGACACATCCGCCTTACACAGATGGTACCAACTCTGGCACCCACTCACTGCTGCAGAGCGCTCCAAAAAGGCTACCGTGGTAGCTGCGTGACCAAGAGCCACTTCACACCTATCCGAACATAAGTCATGCCAGCCTCGTGCAAGGTGGGTCAGAAACTCTGGGAAATGGGGTGGCGCGTGTCCGGGCGGCGGACACGTTCCCGTGTCCACCCCTCCAAAACATGATGCATGAACGCATGGTGATACGCCTTACGCGTGCGAGGTGCCAATGACATGCCCGGTTCACCTCTCCTCGCCAAACGTCCAGATATCGGCCGGGAGTGGCGAGTGGAATTCATCTGCTTTCGGAGTAAGGCACGGAACCGGGAGATCTGTAGGCGGGATAAAGCAGCAGCAATGTCGTTATTAATACCTGGAACATGTCTGGCCCAGAACAGCACATTTAGGCGTAGGCTTCTCAAAAAGAATAGACAAACTAATGTCATGATCCTGGGGGATTTGCATGTCTGGGTGTTGACAATGTGCACCACTGCCGCATTATCACAGCGAAAATGGACCACTGAGTAGGCCCACTCATCGCCCCATAGCATCAGTGCTCCCCAAAATGGAAGGTAAGATCGTGGAGGCGATCCGTGCCAAGCCATGCGTGCTGCCATTGGCCGTAAGTCCACATACCCTCAGACTAAACCCCCATAAGTCAGGGAGCCGGAGGCATCCGACCATACTTGAAATCTAGGGCAGACCATCAGGTCTGATCTCCAGGAAGAGACCCCGTTAAAACCCAGGAGTAATTTGAGCCAGACCGGAAGGTCCACCCGTATGCCCCTGATCAGCCGGACCCTGTGTTGACATTTTAACAGGCCAGCCATGGCGTCACACAGGCGCCTGGCCAATGCTCTGCCGGGTGGAACCACCCTGCAGGCAAAATTAAGGTGGCCATGAAGTAACTGCAGCTCACAAGGGAACACTTTATGTTTGGCAATCAATGCCAAAATCGCCGCGGAGATCTGAGCCACCTTATTCATGGTTAACCCGGATGCCCGTGCGACAGAGTCAATTTAGAAATGTGAGCTTAGTAACTGGGGCCTCAGTCTTTTCAGGCACCAAGGGGACACCCAGTTCCCACCTGAGTGTCTGAAATGTAGTGAGGAGACGCGTGCACGTGTCCAAGCCCCGTTCACCCCCGAACCAAAAGTCGTCGAGGTAATGGGCTAGAGACCAAGACCCCGACCTGTGAGCAAAGGCCCACTGAATGAAAGTCCCGAATCGTTCGAATGCTGAACATGAATTAACTCAGTCAGAAGGGGTTGGCCTTATCCAAGTAATATTCCCTTTGGAACCTAAAAACCCAATAGCTCTAAATCCATTGGGTGCACTGGCAGTAATCTGAAAGCCGAGTGCATATCAAACTGTGCCAGGAAAGCACCGGGACTGCATGAGCATGCCACCCATAGGGGCTGAACCAACTACGAGTACCTGACTGAACAAGGTCATCACGAATGGCATCCCTGACCGGATAACCCACAGGGTAAGCTAAATGGAGGATTAAATGACATTCACCCTGGTTCTACCTCGGTACTAGCCTCATGGGGGAGACGTTCAACTTAGGAAAGGTGGTTCCGAGAAGGGACCCGCTACTCTCATAGCCCCAACTCCTGTAGCTGTGCACAGTGAAGCCACCTCTTCATTACCTTTCAAGGTAACCAGATTAGTAGCATCCTGGGACCCCTAACACCCCCGAATGGAATACAATGCAAGCGCGGCGCCAAAATGGCCGCCACGCTCTTTGCGGGCCCCCCCCACCGGACGAAGGCATCCGGGTAGTTAGGGGCGTGGCCAGCTCCCTTATAAAAGGGGTGGCCATGAGGCAGCCAAGCTGCCATTTTGCGAAGCGACGGAGCGGAGAAGTTTTTCCCTCCTACCTCCGTCGCTTGTCCACCTGAGCCTCTTGGCTGCTGATTCTCTCCTTTTAGGTTTCCTATTGACCGGCTGCAATGCCCTCGAAGAAGACGGCGACTGCGAACGCGGCTCGTTCCGCGCGGAGGCGCACTCCGGGTCGGAGGACCGCGGCTGCGCCTCCCCAGCGGCCTCCTCTGCCCGAACCCACCGGGACCGGTGGGATGGGGTTGATTCCCCCTTGGCCGGAGGCAGGGGGTCCGCGTGCGGGCACAGTAGGGGCCGCGGCTCCCGGCCCGCAAGCGGCGACCGCCGCTGCTGGCGTCACCCATTCTGCTGGGCCATCTTCCGTTGGGGCGCAGCTTAATGCGGGGGCTTCCAGCCATGGGGGGTGGGGTGGCCCCCTTCCATGGCAGGGTTCTTCCCCGGCCCTACCGGGCCTGGGCTTTGGATCGTGGCCCTATTCAGGCCACGGGGTACAGGGACCGGTGCCGATGCCTGTAGTTAGTGGGCTGGCTGGCCCTTTACCCCCCCTTGGTTTAGGTGGCTATGTCAGCGTGGAGGCCCTCCTGGCCCGCGTTGCGGCCCTTGAGGCTTCCCTGGCCCGGGTTAGTCACCCTGGGGCCCCTTTTGTGGGGCCGATCGGTCCATCGTCTGCTGGGCAGCGGCAGGCGGTGGGACGGGTTGAGCTGCCTGAGGCGCGTGGCCCGGCTTCGGCCACTGCCCCGCAGCTCCCCAATCAACAGGCCGGTGCTGATCTAGCCCCGTCGACGAGCTCTAGGGCGGTCGAGAGCTCCGACGCTCCCAGTGGGTCAGAACCCCTGGTGGGGGCGGCCCATGGGGGTGCAGCGTGTGAGTATGCGGTCCAAAATAGTGCACAAACACACATGGCCACGTTGGGGGGGGGCTTTTCAATGGCCTTGGCCTCGCACGGGCGGGGCGGTGGTCCAGTCACCGACGCCCCACCCGGTGACTTCACCTATCACCCTGGGCCCCGGGGTAGGGGGTCCTTCTTACCCGGTCGGGAATTTTCTAGGGGTGACCGGGTTAGTCCAGGCTCCTTCGCAGATGCCCGCAGTTTCCACCGTGCCTGTCGGCTTTGCCGACGCCGGGATATACTTTGCCACTGGGTGACCATTTGGCACAGGCCACCAGAGAGAAGATCTGGCGGGGGGAGTATGTGGACATCTTCTCCCTCCTTAACAGAGAGCCCGCCAAGGAGGAGAGGGAGGGGCAAGATGAGAAGGATAAGGAGCAAGTGCGTCGTCGCAAGCCACCACGTACGTGGGCCAATTGGTTGCCGGCCTACCTCATCTACATGGCGGTATACCTCAGGGCCCGGCCTGATTTGGCGATTCCGATGGTCCAGTATTTGGACAACATTTACCAGGCGATGGTTGACTTCCCGGGCCTGTCGTGGTTGGCTTACGACGAGGAATTCCGTATGCGGATTCCCCTGCACCCTGAGATGAGGTGGGACGAGCCCTGCCAGCGGCTGTGGCTGCTGTACATGACTCCCACGCGCCCTGCGCCCGGGGAAAGATACCATTGTGGACATGCGGTCCAGCGAGTGGCCCCAGCACAGGCTCCCCGCCAGGTGGCGGGGCAGGGGGTTCCAGCCCGCCTGCTGTGCTGGACTTTCTCGTCCAATGGTTCCTGCAACAGGAAGAACTGCAAGTACAGACATGAGTGTCCCTCCTGTGCTGGCCCCCATGCGGCCTCTGCCTGTCCCAGGCCTGGGGGGATGCGGGGCAGAGGAAGGGGCGGACAGGGGGCTGGCAAAACTGCCGTGGAGGGAGCTGGTTCACCAAAAGGCCCCCTCCCCAATTAATGTGGACATGTTGGAGCGTTGGCTCGCATTGTACCCGAGGGAGGAGGATGCGGTTTACCTTCTTCAAGGTTTTAGACGGGGGTTCCGTATCCCTTTTGTGGGCGACAGGTCCCCCCAGGATGCCCCCAACCTTTTGTCCCTTAGGGGGCGGGAGGAGGTAGCTGCCGCCAGCATTACTAAGGAGGTCGATATGGGCAGGGTTGCCGGCCCGTTCCCTACACCCCCGTTCCCCAATCTTAAGGTGTCACCTTTGGGCTTGGTACCCAAAAAATCACCAGGCGAGTTTCGCCTGATTCATCATTTGTCTTATCCAGCTGGCCGATCGGTCAATGATGCTATCCCTGATGACCTTTGCTCAGTCAGGTATACATCTTTTGACCACGCGCTGCGCATGGTGCGCTCATGTGGCCCGGGTGCGCTGTTGGCCAAGTGCGACATTAAGTCGGCGTTTCGCCTCTTGCCAGTGCACCCGGGCGATTTTGAGTTGCTGGGTTTCAAGTTCCGGGGTGAATATTACTTTGATAAGGCCATGCCTTTTGGCTGTTCTATATCATGCTCGGCTTTCGAGCGTTTTAGCACGTTCCTACAGTGGGCTTTTGTCCGCAGGTCCACCAACCCGCGGGCACGCGGAGGCGGCGTAAGGGCCAGCGCAAAAGGGGACACCAAGTCGGTAACGACACTGGCGCTTAGTACACCCGTCGCCAGCTGAGCAGGTCAAACACGGCAGGCGGGCTAGAACCCCCTGCCCGACCAGTTAGCGTGGAGCCTGTGTCTGAGCAGCCCGCTGCACAGCATGACCACCATGGTACCTATCACCAGGCACCAGTCACGTGGGAGTCATGTACACAAGCACAAGTGCTGACAGGGCTCATCCAACCTCCTCTCAGGGTGTAGGGCCACCCTCATCCACATTCCTCATCGTAAGCCAACTGCGATGGGCCCATCAAATCAACCATTGCCCTGTAATATTAGCAATAGATGGAACCATCGGGATGGCCAAATCAGGCCGGGCCCTGCGGCATACCACCATATATATAAGGTATGCCGACCACCAGTTGGCCCCAGGTGCGCGGTGGCTTACGACGATGGGACAGCTCTTTGCCTCTATCGTCCTGTCCCCCTCTCTCCTCCTCAGTGGGCTCACAGTTCAATATGGAGAATATCCACATATCCCCCTCCAGACCTTACCCCTCATGACCTGCGGCAAATGATCACCCAGGGGCAAGGAATAACCAGCCGTCGGCAAAGCCATCGATGGCACGTTCTGTATCAAGGGCATATGCAGCAGGACCCGGACATCCCCTGCGATACTCGGCACTGCCCCGGGGGCGGACACCCCCGCCCTTAACGAGGGACCATTTAGCACCATGGGATACTGGGATAAGATGGTAACTGATGCCCGCTCGCATCAACTGTACTCCCCCCGCCAAATCTTTTCCCTCGTGACCTGGGACAAATGATCATCAAGGGGCAATGAATAACCAGCCATCGGCAAGGCCTTCACCGGCACATTAGGTACACGGGGCATACGCAGCGGAACCTGGACAGCCCCTGCGATGCCCGGCACTGCCCCGGGGGCGGAAACCCCCACCCCCAACGTTGTGCCAGTATCGAACCAAAGGGCACTGGGATAGGCTGGCAACTGATGCCCACTCGCCTCGACTTGACGAGGCCACGGCCACTGAACCCCACCACTGGAAATGGACTGTGATGTGGGTGCATTAACTTGAACCTGATACTCACTAGGTGCACCCCCGTGAGCCACCCCCACTGGGGGTTCCGGCCCATGGCGGGCGTCGGAGCTCGCGACCGGAATCGAGCTCTGGGGCCACACCTGACCACTCTCCTGCTGTAGCTCTGGACAAACAGGGAGCTGTGAGACACCGGCAGGCGCAGGCCGGAGCGTCTCAAGCAGCTCAACCCGGCTGGCCGCTTGTTGCAGTGTGGCGGCCGTCGAGGTAGCATGAAGGGCCCCCGGCAGAGAGAGAAGGGCCCCCTGTCATGGGGTTGTGTGTAATCCCCAAGGATGCCTCAAGCACAGCTAAACGCGTTAGCAACGCATCCACTGCCACAGATCCCCCAGTATAAAGTGGGCCGGGTGGGCCGGACGGCCCACCAGGCATTTGCGTTTGACCAGGAACCCCAAAATGAGAGCCTGGGCCCAAATAGGGCCATGCCCAAAACTCCGGCCCATGAGGGGCCGGAGAGGGAACGTGCTGTGCACCAGCACCGGGCCCTCCCCCGCTGACCTGACCCATGGCCGGCAACTGCGGGCCGAGGGCCGAAGCCCCTGAAGGGCCGGTCAGAGGCTGGCCAGCCGAAGGCCAAGCACCAGCCTGCATCTCCCCACCGGTATCGGTGGGGGTAGTGCCCTGCCGCGTGGGCGCAGCCCTGGTCCTCCGACCTGAGGGCTGCCCCCCGCGCTGCGCAGGGCCAGCAAAAGTCCTCCCTGTTGGCCGCGGTTTCGTCACCGGGGCCTTCCGTTTGGGAGGCATATCTGTAGGAATAGCAGGATCCCTGTCCAGGGATCAACCTATGCCAAAAAGCACAGAGCAGCCAGCAAGCCAAAGGCTCTGTGCAACTCCTTCCTTCCCAGCCGGGAAAGCCAAGGGCTAAAGAGCCGAAGAATCAAAGGAACAGCGACGGAGAAAACTTCTCCTCTCCGTCGCTATTTTTAAAATGGCAGCTCGGCTGCCTCGTGGCCACCCCTTTTATAGAGGGGTGGCCATGCCCCCTAACTCACCCGGATGTCTGAGTCCGGGTGGGGGGGGCCTGCAAAGAGTGCGGTGGCCATTTTGGCGCCGCGCTTTCATTTGATCATTTTGGCCTCACCATAAATGCTCAGAAAACCAAGGTACTTGCACAACCTGCCCCAAGGACAGCCCTTCCAGTGTTCAGTATTATCATCTCAGATTCGATACTGGAACAGGTAGACCAGTTTTCTTACCTTGGTAGCATCCTGTCTAAAAACTGCACCTGTGAACAGGATGTGGTGAAGGGAATTGGTGCTACCCGTTAGGCCTTTGGTTATCTATCACACCGGGTCTAATATAATGGCAACCGGCCCTATCAGGCCCTGGCAAATAGAAGGGGAAGAAATGGAAGCAGTGACTGGTTTTATCTTCTTAGGACCCAAGATCACTGTAGATGGTGACTGCAGCCATGAAATAAAAAGAAGGCTAATTCTTGGGAGGCAAGCTATGAGAAACCTAGGGAACATAATAAAAGGTAGAGACATCACCCTGCCAGAAAAACAACACATAGCCAAAGCAATGGTATTCCCAGTAGTAATGTATGGTTGTGAGAGCTGGACCATAAGGAAGGCTGAACGAAGAAGAAGAGACACCTTTGAAACGTGGTGCTGGAGGAGAATGTTGAGAGTACCCTGGACAGCAAAGAAATCAAATAAGTCGACCCTGATCGATCCTTGGAAGGTCAAATAGTGAAGATGACGCTAAAGTACTTTGGCCACCAGATGAGAAGAGAGGATTCCCTTGAGAAGGCTTTGATGCTGGGAAAGATTGAAGGCAAAGGTAGAAGGGGCAGCAGAGGATGAGATGGCTAGATGGCATCATTGACGCAATGGGCATAGAGATGAGTGGGATGTGGAGGATGGGGTTGCCTGACGTGCAGCAGTCCATAGGGTCACAAAAGGTCAGACTCGACTATGCGACAACAAAAACAGCAACAACATCAATAACAACAGCACACCGGGTCTTTATGAACCAAGATTTATCAATTCATGCAAACCTCATGGTATACTAAGCTGTTGTTGTCTTAACATTATTTATGACTGTGAAACATGGACACTCTATTGCCAAGACATAAAAAAGCTTGAGCGTTTTCACCAACAGAAGCTAAAGTCCATCTTGAACATCAAATAGGATGACTATGTCAACAACATCGCAGTTCTCGAGAAGGCACATGTAAATAGCATTTAAGCTTCCATCATAGTCCATCACCTTAGATGGCTAGGGCATGCCCGCTGTATGGATGGTTCCAGGCTTCCTCGCCAAATTATTTATGGGGAATTTAGCCCAAGAGTTCATGGAGCTCCTTTGAAGCATTATAAGGGCCAACTGAAACAAACCATGAGGGTGTCAGGTATAAACTCACAAAACTGGGAGGCAGCGGCTGTAGATTGCCCACTATGGTGCCAAACCATCTCTGCTGCTACCAACTACTTCAAAGAAGAATGCTGCAGACATGAAGAGGCTAAGCGACAAGCATGGAAACTTAGTCAAACTCAACTATGCCCTATGTGTGTGGTTGCATGTTTTAGGCCAGGAATGGTTTATTGAGTCACCAGAGACACATCGATCAACTGAGAAAATGACTTCCAGGAAAAAAAATTAAGTTTGGATACAAGTAGCAGCCGACGGCAAACTTTTTGTAATCAAGGACACTTGTTAATGTTATTATGTGCTATAAAATCACCTCCAATTTATGGTGACCCTATGAATGATCAGTCTTCAAATTATCCTGTCCTCTTAAAAATTCAAGACTGTGGGTTCTGTTAGGGAGTAAATCCATCTTGAATTTAGTTTTCCTCTTTCCATGTTGTCTTCAACATTATTGTCTTTTCCAGTGAATCTTGCCTTCTCATTAAGTGCTCAAAGTAAGACAGACTCAGTTTCATCATTTTTGCTTCTAGTGATAGTTCAGGTTTGATTTGTTCTAGGACCCACTTGTTTGTCTATTTGGCAGTCAAGGGCATCTGCAAAGTTTTCCTCCAACAACATAATAATTCAAACAAATCTTGTTTTTTTCCTCCATTATTTTTCTTTACTGTCCAGCTTTCATACCCATACATGGTGATCAGAAATACAAGAACGTTGATGATTTTGGTCTTTATCTCTGCGACACATCCTTACACTTACAAGGTGACTTAACATCACTTTTCAAGCAGAATAAATCACATAAAACAAAATGTCACAATTAAAATTAAAATAAATGACCCCATTTGTAGTTACTCTTTATTTTTAGTGAAGACATTAGACTAGAACTCAGATGCCATTTCTTTACATGGTGCACATGAATGATGGAACAGATGTGCATATTACTGTTATTGCTGCATATGTTTCTAAGATATATTTGTGTTTTAATAAAAAATTATTTTGCTTCGGTTAATTATCCTCATGTTGAAGAGAAGTCCATGATGATTCTGGTTACGCAACAATATTTTCCCAACATTGTCATCTCAGTGCTCTGTTCAGAAGCCTCCTATTTATAGCTGTCTGTTTGAGCTTCTCTTTACCCTGTTCACCCTTCTCTAACATGAAATGCATTAACTCAGTGATGTCACTCCCAGATTGCACTTCTGTGATGTCTGGAGCTGTATCTGTAGCTATAGGGATACATTGATATTCCATGAAAATCGCTTCCCATAGGACATTCAGACTAAGAGGAACTGTGAGTGCCTTTCCAATCCTCTACTCAGGAAATTATCATTTACAAGGGCACCCTGTCAAAAAGGAGGCGAACGTTGATGCTGATATGCAAGTTATACTTCAGAAGCACTGAAAATCTCAACCAGGGTTAAGGCACACTTGCTGTAAGCTGTTGAAGTTTTGCTGTTGGAATTCTGTCTTTAATAATCATATCCATATTCAGGAAGCATAGCCTGTACTCCACATCATAGTCAATCTGTTGTACATGTTCAGCACTGTAGAAACTTGTTAAGGCAAAAGTACAAACCACAGGCAACATTTATCACTATATATATATGCCTCTTGCAATGGAGATGCAATATAATAGATGCATTATAATAGTGAATTCAAAATGCTTGTGTTTGTATCTGGTGGTGGTGGGTGGGTGGGTGTAAGTATAAGAAATACAGGTGAAACTTGGAAAATTAGAATATCGTGCAAATGTCCATTCATTTCACTTAAAACGTGAAACAAATAAATGAGATAGACTCACTACATGGAAAGCGAAATATGTCATGCCTTAATTCGTTATAATTGTGATGATCATGGCGTACAGCATACATGAGATTATGTGATGATTATGGGGTACATGAGATTGACAGGTTGGGGTTTTCATAAACTGTAAGCCATAAACATCAATATTATAACAAAGTAATGCTTGAACTATCTCGCTTTGCATGCAATGAGTCTATCTCATATATTTGTTTCACCTTTTAAGTTGCATTACTGAACTGAATGAACATTTGCATGGTATTCTAATTTTCCGAGTTTCACCTATATGGATTGATGGAGGTGTCTAACATGCTTGTGTACTTGGTAAAAAAATTTTTTTATTCTTACACCCTACACAGGACATCCTTTATACCACTTTGTGATTGAATCAAAGGGTACTTATAGAAGGACAAAGACATGTAGTTTTTCCAGTTCAAGCATAATTCCTCTTCTAACGTGTAAGTCATGGGAGCAATATAAGGAGGAGGTCTTTGATTACCAAAAACCACAGCTGTCAAATTGTATTACCAGCAGTGGGATATTTTCAATTAAAGATTTCCACTTTCTGTCCTGAAAGCTGTCATGGCTCCACACAATGGAAATAATTACACAGGAGTTGGAAAAACTGCAAGACAGAAGGAGGAAGTTTTTGATTACTGAAAATCATCCCTTGCCTGTGATATCATTGTCCTTCCATAAGCATTAAGTTGATATATATGGTAAACATTTTTATTTTTATTTATCTCTTTGGGACAGGTGCCTATTTCATTTCTGTTTTCTTCAAGTCCTGATCCTTTTGTTTACATGAAAAAGGAATCCTCTTTCAGGTTTCTGATTCATTTCCCCCAGTGGTGTTTTCTAGAATTTCAGAAGTTCTTAAAAAAACTATGCACAAAAGTAGAAAATACCTCAGGACACCTACCAATCAATTTAAAAAATCAGTAAAGCATCCAAAAATTTAAAAAGAGACTATATGGGTTCAGTGATGCTCAGTCAGCAAAATAGACCTTCTGGAACCGGATAGCACTCTTTCATGTTTTGCATATTTTATTTAGACATTAAAGACCTATCCCTAGCATTAAATTATGCAATAGGACTTAAACCATTAACTAAACAAGTCCAGAGCACCATTATGGAAGGAATCATCACTTCTAGAGAAAAACAAAAAGCCAATCTGTTAAATGTATAATGTTTCACCAGATAAATCAATATTTTTTTACTTATTGTTTACTTTTTTGCTGGGTTTCAATGCATTTTGTTAACAACCTTAGACATCATGAATGGAAAAGCAGAGTACTGTACATGAAATCATTTTTAAAATTCTCATTTATCTGCTTCTCAGACGGAACTGGGGAAACAAAATGAAACACAACAACACCCCACTGCCGCTATCTTCAATGGTCAATGAATAGATGATCATAGAACTTATGAGACAGATCTTGTCCCAATGTCACTTCAAATGCAGTGCCTTCACATTGACTAAGTTCTCTGCTAATAGCCATCAAGTATTAATTAATCAAATGATGATTACATTTTGAGAACTGTGAATGAAAGTCAGATGCAACTTATTGGCCATATCCTACATATGCCCAATGATCAGAATCCAAAAATTGCACTACAGTGGATATCTCCTAGAGGAAAGAGGAAATGAGATCGGCCTTGGAAAACTTGAGACCAAATGTTTAAGGAAGATCTTAAAACCATGAATATCTATTAGGATGATGCCGAACCAGTTGTTAACAACTAAAATTGCTGGAGAGTACAGTACTTGTTGCCCATATGCTTCACACAGGACCTGATGATGATGATGACGATGATGACGATGATGACGAGGATGACGATGACAATGACGATGATGATGGTAAGGTTTGTGCAATTTTCTTAATGTTGGAATAGCTTAACTTTATTTTTTAATCTTTCTCTTTAACATAATAAATAAGAAAGTTGCAGATTGCAGTCTGTTACAGATTCAGTCATAAGTACATGTACAACAACTGCATTGCAGAGGGTGTGAAGAAGCCTTTGATTCTACAAAAATGTATTTCAAAACTGTCTTTTTGTTGGTCCATAAATTTTGGAAGAACAGATATAAAGAGCAGATGGGCAATTCTCTCTGTTTCAGTGGCTTGCTTGTCAATACTGATCAGATCGCTTCTCTACATTCTACTAATGTTGTCCATTGAAAGCAGGAGGCTGTCGTTGTGCTCATGGATCCTGTGTCTAGGATTCCTACAGTCCTCTGATTGGCTGCTGCAGAAAGCAGAATGTTGTGCTAGGAAAAACCACTTGCATCTGATCTGGCATGGCTGTTCTTATATGATGGCTAGCATAGTTTGCCCGGCCTTGCCAGGCAGTTTTTATTTGTGTTGTGTTTTTTTTTTGGTTAAGGGTGGTTTGGGTGGGAGTGTTTTGCATTTGTGGTTTGTGACTTTTTTTGATCTATTTTATTAGATTTATGTGTGATTTGGATTTATTTATTTTTATGACTTGTTTTTACTCTTGTGGCCTCTAGGTGGGGCTGTTAGTAATAGTGTTGGTTTCTCTTTTTGTTAGACTTGTTTTTTCTCTCCTGGCCTCTAGGTAGGGCTTCTTCTGGTAAGTAGTCTTTGTTTCTTCATTTCTGTTCTGGAGTCGTGGAGGGAGGACGTGCTGGTGAGTTCTCTGGGTTTTCTTTCTTCTGTTTTTTTGTGTGTGTGTGTGTTGGACTGGGAGCTGTTCCTGTTCTTTTGTGGGTTTTTTTGGGTTTTAGATGTGTTTAATTGTTTTGTTTATTTCTGGTTGGTTTTTATGTTTCTGATTTCTTTTGTGATTATTTGTTTAATTTGTGGTATTTTTGTTGTTTGAGTTAGGTATTTTTGTGTTGTAGTTAGGTGTTTTTTCTGTGATTTCATGGTATTTTGGGTGTTTTTGTTTGTGGATTTTGTTATTTATTGTTTTGTTGGTTAATGTGTTTATTTATTTATTTATTTGTGTTTTATTATTTTTGGTGTTTGGCGTTAATGTTTGGTTTTGTTGTTGGTGTGTATTTTTGCGTGAAGAATGGGCTGCCTGTCGGTTCCTCTTTTCCCCATTGCTGCTTCGAATTTTGGTTTCGATGCAGCAATGGGGAAAACGAGGAGGAGGCAGTCAGTCCGTTCTTCCCCTGGTAAGGTTTGTTAGGTAGGTTGGGGGAGAAAAAGGCAGAGAAGAGCTCTCTGCCTGACGATGGTTCTCTTCTCTCTGTCTCCTTTCTCTCCTGGCTTACCTAACCGGAGATTGGCAGGTAGCGATCTGTAAGGGGTGGTACACTTCCTTGCAGATTGCTGGCTGCTGCTTTTGTATTACCTCCATCAGAAGTAGAAAAGCAGCAGTCAGTCATCCGCCAGGGAGGGTGCTTCCCCAGACGAACTGCTGCCTGCTGGTGGTATTTTTCCCCACCCCGGCTCAACTGACCTTGAGGCCGGTGGTGGTCTCGCCTAGTCTTCAGCAGGGTAGCGGGGAGGAGAGGGAGTCCCTCTTCTCCCTGTTGCTCTGGGAAAGAAGGCCGGCAGTGGTCTTGGCATGGGTTTTTGTGTGTGTTTGTTTGCGAGGCCATGCGGCAGACTTGCACTCCTGTTGCGTGTTTTTATTTTATTTTTCGCATGCCGGCTTTCTCAGCATTCTGCACGCTCGCGCTCTTCAGCCTGATTGGCTGAAGTGCGCAAAGCGCGTAGGATGCTGGGACTTGGAGTTTTGTTTATTTTGTTTGCGTTTGTGGAGCATTTTTTTTCTGCGGCTCAATTTCAATTGGGCGTGCAGCAGTTCCCCACGTTCTTTTTGCTCATGCCTCTCAGCCTGATTGGCTGAGGCACACCGCGGTGCAGAGGACGTTGGTAATTGAAGTTGTTTCCCTTTGTTCCCATTCATGGGGCTGCTGCCCCACTGGCAACGATTAAAACCCCACGGCGCTGAGAAGGCAGGGGTTACGGTGAGTGCGGAAGGCTAGGTTGGGGATGGTTGGGCCTAGTGCGGGAGCCTTTGAACGAACCCAACAGTTAACCCCTCTTTTTATAGGTATAGATAGACGGAAGCTGCCATCTGGCAAAGTAAGTCTTCAAGTTGGACAGGAAACCTCAGATCTTCATGAAAACTAGAGAAATCCCTCCAAATTCATCAACCATAAATGGGTCTATACAAGTTGTTCTTAACATTTTTCAGCTGCAGGCCAGACCACACCTCCTCATACATCTGAGTGGGCTGGACTGGTACCATAAAACATGTCTGCGGCAGTCATAAACGCGCTTATGAAAGCTGTTGACTCATTTACGGCTGTTGTAAATGTGTTTATGATGGCCGTGGACTCATTTACAGCTATCGTAAATGTGTTTGTATTACCGTAAATGATTCCATGGCCAATTCCGGAGGAGGCTGCAGGGGCAGCTGGAGCGAGTTCAGGGGGTGGATTATATGGTACCATGTGGCGGATCCGAGAAAGTAATTCTAAGTCTGACTGATAACTCTTCTGAGATCCTTATTTTATCATCTAGAAATGTACTTACATTGATGAGATGCATATACATGTTAAAATCCATATTCCAAGGCTAGATAGAAAATCATTATCAATGAAGCCAGAGTATTTGGAAATACAGAGTAAGGGAGTTACCCCCACTGAAGTAAATTGCAAGAAGGAATTTAATCTCAAAGTTGAAACTTCAGAGCACTAAAGATTTATCATTTACTTGTGTGTGTATGTGTGTGTGTGTGTGTGTGTGTGGGACTTACCAGAATGTAGGAAGATGTTATTCATTTTCACAACCTTTCATCAAGAGAATCAAGATGGACTGTAAAAATAATAATCAGAGAACTTGTGCAGAAACAGTTTTATCCTTAATGGAAATGACGGCTGGACCACTATACATTCTCCCTAATAACAATCTTAGAGGCTGATTACTTGAGCATTCAGCCTGCTGTCTGGAGCACTGCAGGGGTGGGCTGCTATTAAAGAAGGTGATCTGACAACATATTTGCTAGATCTCACTATCCCGCCCCAGAGAATCTCTTCCCACACTTTCCTGGCCTCTTGAAGGGGCTCCTAATTTTCTGGTGCAGGTTGTATCACTCTGGTTTGGATCAGTTCCAGTGCATGTGATAGCTGGAACCAATCTAAAGCAAGCCTTCTATTTTGAATTTGCCAATATTATAAAGTGTCTTAATAAGTGATTTCCAGTTGGTAAATTAATCATTTCCCCTGTCACAGTAGGGTGCAGAGCAAGTGAAGAAAAAAGACTACTGCTGACAAGCTATGTCAGATATAGTTTCAGACTATCACTGGCTTCAGTAAAAACAGTCACACACACCCCTACTCTCTGCCATGTGATTAAGTGGGAATTATTTGAAAGTGACTTGCTTAGAAGCCACTTTGGAATGGTGGGATTGATTGGAATGATTTAATCAAGCCTGACTGTTCCAAAGTGTCTCACACTAGCATTCTCTCTTCTACTTGTGTAAAAGGGTAAAGGTCGCCCTTGGTTGAAAGCCAGTTGTATCCGACGCTATGGTTCAGTGTTCAACTGTTTATAGCCCAAAGAGCCAGCATTGTCTGTGTCTGCACACGTTTCCATGGGTATGCGGCAGGAATTACTAGTCATTGGAGTGCACAGAACAATATTTACCTTCCCACCAAAGTGGTACCTATTTATCTACTTGCAATTTCTTGCTTTCGAACTGCTAGGTTGGCAGGATCTGGGACAGAGATGGGAGCTCACTCTGTCATCGAGCACTCAGGTCTAGAACTGCTGACCTGCCGACCCTCCATTCATCTAGTTAAGTATCTTTACCACTAAGCCACCACAGTACCTCTTTTTCTACTTGTGCAGTCACACCTATATTTAACATTAGCAAATATACTAAACCTCATTTAGATGAGAAAACCCATTACTTCCTTTGGCCTCTCATTTCCTAAACAAGTTCCATTGGATCTTTTTTCTCCCTTCACCCCATACCTGCTGAAGCTGAACTCCATATTTAGAAGTGGAGAATACTGATTTTACAATTACATTCAGCCAATTATTACCGTGAAAAGAACAATGTTCTCAGCCAATGCCTATCATGATATGTTTTTGTGTTACAGCATATCATCCCCCGAAACAATTATTTGAAATATTGATTAGAATGTTGACAGAAGAATGCTACTACAGAAGCCTAACAGATGAATGACTTAATCCATAGTCAGAGGGAAAGGATGTCATATTTGCTTTTTTAAAAAACAGGTTTAGCAGGAGAATCTAGCAAATACATATGATCAGCTACTAAAAAGCTTCCAACAGCATATGATAAGTGAATGTAATTAAATCTGGTATTTAAATTAAGCAATTGGTAATGTGTGTACAAATGCATGTGTTTCTGGGTGCTGTTGTTCAGTCACATAGTCGAGTCTGACCCTTTGCGACCCTATAGACCATTGCACGCCAGGCACCCCTATCCTCCACCATCTTCCTCAACCTGCCCAGCTCTGAGCCCATTGCATCAGCAATACCATCTAGCCATCTCATTCTCTGCCACCCCCTTCTTTGTTTGCCCTCTACATTTCCAAGAAACAAGGCTTTCTCAAGTGAGTCCTCTCTTCTCATTTGATGCCCAAAGTACTTAAGCTTTATCTTCAATATTTGACCTTCCAAGGAGCAGTCGGGGTTGGTTTCTTTTAAGATCGACCTATTTGTTCTCTTTGCTGTCCAGGGTACTAGGTGTTACTGTTTTGTAAATTGCTGTATTCAGGACAAACACTTTCATACTCAATGATCATCACTTAGTTCGTGGCTGGAAGGAAAAGGTCTTGCAAAAGTTTATCTGATACATTTACACAAGTGCCTGTGACCAGGTTCCACCTGAAGTGAATGATCAGTGTGCCCAGTTATAGGTCTTGAGGTACAGTTTTTTTTATTATAACCTATCCTGTTATTTAAGTGGGAACATCCATGCAAATGTATGCACAAAATGTTATGTTTGAAGCTTGAATTGTAGAGGACTTTCATGATGAACAAACCTCTAAAACATTTGTAAGATTTGAATTAATTATTCCAAGAGGGAGGATTTTTTTTAAAAGAGCAATTCAGAAATCCTGGTGAAGATTTATCTCCAAATATGGCTGAGTTTCCAGGGCAATTCAGGATATAATAAAAATGTTGTGTCAGAGATGACTCTGGGTTGAAAATATTTTTGCTCGAGAAACTCCACTCAGGGGATGCCCGGATAAGGTTCCTTTCATGTCCCCAAGTACAGCCCTTGGGTATCAAAACCTGACCTTCCAGTCTCCAAGCTCAGCATCTTAACCACTAAGCCACCATGGGAGATGCTCTAATGGAGATCAAAAAACCAGTAGCTATTTGCATGTATGGTACCAACAGAGACATTTATGGTCCCCTGTACAAAGAGATGCTCTTAAGACACAGAGGAAGCTCACATTGCTGGCTCTCCCAGAACTGAGCCTTTAAAACAGGGGGGAGAAAGCGGGGGGAAAGTAATTGGATCAAGCTGCCCAGACTTTAGATATCATGGTAAATAGAAAGAATGCACATAGCATGTACCACACACTATTTCTTATGTGCTTCAATTGGCTCTGGGTGCACTAACATGGGGAAATGCCATGACTAATTCTTGTCAGAGATGCCTGAAAATATTCTGACTGCAGTTCAAGTTTCCCATCATGTGAAGGTGCTTCAAAAAAGAAGAAAAGAGCAGCCAACTTGCATTCATAATGTCTCAATCAATACTTGACAGCACAAGAAATCCAGACAGCTCATTTGTACTGAGAGGCTCAGCTCCTTCTTTTGGTAAAAAAAAAAGTTTCAAGGAGAGGAGGCAGCCCTGCTATGAAGCACAGGAAGCAAAGTGCTTCAGACAGCACAGTCGGTAAAGGGCAAGACTTTTAAAAATTGGGAAGTGTACTAGGAAAAGGAATGGTCACCTTCCAAACTTTGCTTCTGGCAGGAAAATGTTTTGGCTCAACATTGACCATAAGGACAATAGGTTGGGATAGTGAAGGCATTTCTAGAGATGCATCTGTGGGACAGCCTCCTCCTCCTCACTTCTTCTTCTTCTTCTTCTTCCTCCTCCTCCTCCTCCATGTCTAGGCCAGATGTGAAACTACCAAAATGAAACCACCTTTTGGTGAGACCATTCTGCAGTTCCTTTGGCCTGACCTAGTGTGAGAAAGATTAGCCAGCAACACAAGGTTACCATTACCAGGGTATGCCTGATTGTGGTTCAAAAATAACAAAATCTTTGAGGAGGCTCTTTCTGTGTACCTGTACCATGAAGTCTGTCCTGAGAATATAATGCAGTGGCCCTTCATCTGTCTTCTGTATCACAGCATGACATCCGTACCACTGATTCAGTTCCGTGAATTAACTTCTGGCCCTGAGCCCTTTTGGCACTCAAAATCAGCCCCAGGCCAGTGTTGATGAAGCTGCTGCCCTCCATCAAGATGGATTCAAGTGGGATTTAATACTCTTGAGGACCATCACCCTTCCCTGTGGGCTTTGTTACCCAAGCCTTTAGTCCTCAGGGTTGTCAGGTTAGTTAACCATCAGGTGGCACTCAGCGTTGAGTCCCTGGCAGTATGATCCTCTATTATCATAACAGGATATCCTGCCCAGACAGGCTCCTCTTTACTCAAACTCACCCTAACATGAATTCAAGTAAAAGGGGGAAAGATTGCCCCCTCGTTCAATTTATAGTGCTGATCCATGAATTTGAAAAATTGTTGCATGCCTCTGAAAATTAAAACCCTTCCTATGCACAGTTTCTTCCATACGTTGCAAATTAGAATAGATTTTTATGTTGCAAATGAAATAGATTTTTATGGCAAAAGCTTCTGGGAATTTCTTCACAGCAAAGCACTTGGTAGTGATTGTTTTGCTTGTTTGTTTGTTTCAGTTAAATCCTGCTGCAGAGATCTTATTTTTCCTTTCCATATTTTTCCTTCTTTTATTTCATTTGTATTTTCTCTCAGTGGAAACAGCATTCAAAATCAGAACAAGAGTTTGATGTGATTATGGATTTTAACTGCTGGAATCATAAAATACACGTCTTTGACAATGTAAAAAAAGCTATTGCTCTCATGCTCTCATCTATGTGTTGGATTATATGTGGTAAGGGTTATAGTTCTAGTTATAAAGCACAGCAGTGGATGACGTGCAAAGTCTGCTGATAAAGGGAACAGCAAGGAAAAGAAAGTATGTACAACTAAGAACTGTCAAGAAGACCAACAGTAGGACTTCCTCTGAGGATTATTATATTGGGTATATTGATCAATATGGGTTGTGAATTATCTTTTCCCTTCTAGAAATCTTGATGAAATTGCCTTCCTGCATTATTATTATATATTTCACTCTCTAGTTCCCAACAAAATTTATTACTCAGAGTTTAATTTACTGTTTCGGTGTGGGTGATATTTCGGAAGTGAGATAAGTTGCATTGTGAAGGATTTACATCCTTCATTCCATGTAAAAGGAAAGAAGTGGAAGAATGAGAAAGTAAAGTTGTGCATTATTTAAAAAACGCAAAGTTTTGATCAAGAGAACAACAGGAATGTACTGGTAAATTGTTAAGGGTGGCTGGGCAATTAGCTAAACAGATAAGTCCAGGGGAAGTCCAGGCATACAGTAAGCTGTGCTCCAGGCATACAGTCAGCGGTGCTGATTCACAACTGCAAACACATTAAAGTAGTTTGCACCTCTAATACCAGTTAACGTTTGCATGGTTTGGGAGAAATAGAAAATGGCAAACTTTAGTATGACTGAGAAAGAATTTAAATTTCAAAAAAGTCTCACAGTTCACACAGAGAATTTTGTGCCTTTTTAGTTGGCCTTGCAGAGGCACAACAATACACTTATTAAGGGATTTATCTACCGACTCGCATAACTTATCCTGCATTTTATGACACGAGCTGCTACATCAGTCCCAGTTCTGTTCTCAGTTTTATTTGCATGCCTAGCAACTATTATGTCTCATAGTAAGAAAATGGGAAAAGACTATTATGCTTCATGGACCCGGAACAGAAAGAGAAATAGAAATAGGGAAGAGTGGTTTAAGCAGCAAATGGCACAGTCTCTAACAGCAGAACTGAGTCAGACTGCAGGCTCTGTAAAAGCATGGACAAGGGTGAGGAACCGAAAGGGAATAAGTAAGCTGACAAGGGATGAAAGACTGGGGTGAGGATTGCTGAAAAGGAGAATAGGGCCAGCAATTGCCTTTATTTTTACACATATTTGGTAATTTCTTCTTCTTCTTCTGCATCCAAATCGGAATATTGGAGATCCTTGTGGCAATCAACTATGAAGACTGTCCTGAGAATATAATGCAGTCGCCTTTCATCTGCCTTCTGCATTGCAGCATGACACCTGTACCACTGATCCAGTTCCGCGAGTTACTTTCTGGTCCTGAGCCCTTTTGGCATGCAAAGTCCTCATCAGCCCCAAGCCAGTATTGATGAAGCTGCTTCCCTCCAACAAGATGGATTCAAGTGGGATTTAATGCACTTGGGGACCATCATCCTTCTCTGTGGACTTCGTCACCCAAGGCTTTTAGTCCTCAGGGTTGTCAAGTTAGTTGACCGTCGCCTAACACTCGGCGTTGAGTCACTGGCAGTATGGTCTACTCTATTACTATAGCAGGATAACCTGGCCAGACAAATGGTAAGTAACTTACTGGCATACCTGTCAACCCACGGCTCCGGAAAAAACGGGACCTGCGCAGATGGCTTGTGCGCAGGTCGCTTTCCACGCATGCGTGGAAGGGTTTTACACTTGGGTTATGACATCAATCAGTGTCAAATTCTGTGGTAATCCCGGCCAAATCAGGGTGGTTGACAGGTATGCTCACTGGTTTTAAATGGTGCTTTATGTAAGAAGGGACTGCAGGGTGACCTTTACTTATGTAACAAAGCAAGATTACAAGTCGAAAGATTGTTCCTGTTAGATTGAAACAAATCTTATCCCTTTTTTGCCTTAATTTAATACACCACTGACAAGAAGGACTGTTGTAATGTTCCGTGGGAGTCGAGGTGCTGAATTCAAGGAAGGCACACAAGACTGAAGTATGACGGTAAAAGCCAGCCCCGAATTCTTGGGTGGACTGTATTTATTGACTACAATTGGGAGTCAGCACGCACAGTCTGCGTGAGACCCCTGTGATGGAAAGTTTACTACATGGCACTTGGCTGATTGGGTTACACTTACCAGCCTGCGTGCCCAGGTTGCTCATAGGCAGGCTTAATCAGCAGATAGTGGCAAGCCTCACTGTTCCTGCCTTATCATAAGCTAGAGGACTGTGTACCTATGCATAGCTATTTTGTCTAACTGTGGTTAGTGTCTGCTCAATCCTTATACACGGACGTGAGCAAGATACCATTGCTGTTTGCGAGACCTTGAGTCTCTCTCTAGATGACACTTGCTCTACTGCTTTCAGTGCCCTCAGCCAAGTAAACATGGAGTCACAATTGCTCCCTATAACTAATTTGCCCATACCCAATTGCCTTTCCTGTCGATCCAGGATGGTCTCGGGATTGTTTGCAAACCCCGACAAACCCATTGGGAAAGGTAGCTGTCCAATTAGCGGCCTGGGCAATCCACAAAGGACATTAACTTGTTCTCATCCTACTTTTTATTTCCTCTATCATATAAAAGTAAATGTGTAAAAGATAATGTATGCTGCATCTATGCGTATATGCTGCCATATACAAGCTTCTGCAGTTGATTAAGCTCTGTAGCTGAGTTATTTAGTTTCCACCAAAACTGTTTATAAAATATAGTAAGTATTATCAAAGACTGAACACACCATTTTTAATTAGGCAGTTGTGGAAGGAACAGGAACTGCCTACCACAATGGCAGCATAAATTACAAGTTATTGTTTTCCTCCCCTGTGAGAAACTGAAAATGCTTTTTCTCCCTTCTTTATAAAACCTTTAAATGAACATTGCTGTGGCTTATTGCCAAGAGGGCAAAAAAAGAAAAGAAGACACCCAAAAAGCATGTTTTAGGAAGACACAATTCGTTAAAAGCAGCCGAAATGAACTAATTCTTTCTTCACTATCAGAGGCCTTCCTTAACTTGAGGAATTCCACTAAATATAGGCCTGATGATGATTTCAGTTCTGTGTCAACACTCCAAAGATATCTGCTTGTCCCACTGGAGCAGACCGGAGGGGCTTCCTGATAATTCCATCTGCTAGAGAGGCTCACCTCTCTAGCACAAGAAGGAGGGTGTAGGAAAGCTTTAATCCCTGCCGGCTTCCAAAGGGGGGAGGCCGGGTTGCACAAACCCGGGGTCAGCCTAAAGGCTTGACTGAAACTCCTTTGGGCGCCCCTCAGCCAAAGTTGGTGTAAACAAGTCCGTATCAGGCTCACAGACAGTCCCCAATGCACAAAACTCCTTATCAGTCCTCGACAACTGGTCACTCCTTGTGGCATGTACACAAGGTGCATCCGCTAATGTATAACCAATGTATACAAGACCCTATTTTGTGAACCTACTTTCTTGTAGCTTGTAACTGCAGTGTGAGTGCATGTAGGCACATGCGAGCCAATGAAAGCGTGGCGCCAAAATGGCCGCCGCGCTCTTTGCGGGGCCCCCCCAACCCGGACTCAGACATCCGGGTGAGTTAGGGGGCGTGGCCACCCCTCTATAAAAGGGGTGGCCACAAGGCAGCCGAGCTGCCATTTTAAAAGAGCGACGGAGAGGAGAAGTTTTCTCCGTCGTTGTTTGTTCGATTCTTCGGCTGTTTAGCCCTACTCTTGCCCGGCTGGGAAGGAGGAATCTTCCACAGAGCCTTCGGTTTGCTGGCTGCTCTGTCTTTTTTGGCGATTAGGTTGATCCCTGGAAAGGGATCCCACTCTTTCGTCAGATATGCCTCCCAAATGGAGGGCCTCGGCGACAAAGCCGCGGCCAACGGGGAGGACTTTTGGCCCTGCGCAACGCGGGGGGCAGCCCTCAGGTCGGAGGACCAGGGCTGCGCCCACGCGGCAGGGCACTACCCCCACCGATACCGGTGGGGCGATGCAGGCTGCTTGGCCCTCGGCTAGTCAGCCTTCGTCCGGCCCTCCTGGGGCTTCGGCCCTCAGCCACAGCCCCGGTCAGCGGGGGTGGGCCCGGTGCTGGTGCACAGCACGTTCCACCTCTGCCACCTCATGGGGCCAGAGTTTTGGCCATGGCCCTATTCGGGCCCAGGCTCTCATGCTGGGGTTCCTGGTCAAATGCCTGGTGGGCCGTCCGGCCGACCCGGCCCACTTTATACTGTGGCAGTTGATGCATTGCTAACGCGTTTAGCTGTGCTCGAGGCATCTTTAGGGATGGCACACAACCCCATGTCTGGTGGCCCTTCACTCGCTGCGGGGGGCACTTTGGGTCCACCGGCTACCTCAATGGCCGCCACACTGCAACAAGCGGCCAGCCGGGTTGAGCTGCTGGAGACGCTCCGGCCTGCCCCGGCCGGTGTCTCACAGCTCCCTGTTCGTCCAGAGCTACAGCAGGAGAGTCGGTCGTGAGCTCCGACGCCCGCCGTGGGCCGGAACCCCCAGTGGCGGCGGCTCACGGGGGTGCACCTAGTGAGTATCAGGTTCAGGTTAATGCACCCACATCACAGCCCACTTCCAATGGTGGGGTTCAGTGGCCATGGCCTCGTCAGGTCGAGGCGAGTGGGCACCAGTTGCCAGCCTATCACAGTGCCCCTTGTTTCCATACTGCAGCGTTGGGGGTGGGGGTTTCCGCCCCCGGGGCAGTGCCGGGCATCGCAGGGACTGTCCAGGTTCCGCTGTGTATGCCCCGGGTACCTAATGTGCTGGTGACGGCCTTGCCGACGGCTGGTTATTCGTTGCCCCTTGGTGATCATTTGTCCCAGGTCACGAGGGAAAAGATTTGGCGGGGGAAGTACGTGGATATATTCTCCCTATTGAACCGTGAGCCCACTAAGGAGGAGAGAGAGGGACAAGATGACAAAGACAAAGAGCTGTCCCACCGTCGTAAGCCACCATGCACCTGGGCCAACTGGTTGCCCACATATCTTATTTATATGGCGGTGTACCTCAGGGCCCAGCCTGACCTGGCCATTCTTATGGTCCAATATTTGGACAATATTTACAGGGCAATGGTGGATTTTCCTGGCCCATCGTGGTTGGCTTACAATGAGGAATTTAGAATGAGGGTGCCCATTTACCCGGAGATGAGATGGGATGAGCCCTGTCAGAAATTGTGGCTATTGTACATGACCCCCACGCGTCCGGCGCCTGGGGATAGGTACCATTGTGGCCATGCCGTTCAGCGAGCTGCTCGAACGCAGGCTTCCCGCCAGCTGGCGGGGCAGAAGGGTTCCAGCCCGCTTGCTGTGTTGGAGTTTCTCGGCTAGCGGTGTGTGCAATAAACGGCAGTGCCGATACAAACATGAGTGTCCCTCTTGCACTGGCCCCCATGCCGCCGCCGCGTGTCCGCAGGCCGGTGGATCACGGGGCAGAGGTAGAGGTGGACAGGGAGCGGGCAGAGCTGCTGCTGAGGGAGCTAGCCAGGCAAAAGGCCCCCTCCCCAGTTAATGTGTATATGTTGGAGCGCTGGCTCTCAACTTATCCATGGAGAGAGGACGCGAAGTACCTCCTTGAGGGTTTCCAGTGGGGCTTCCGAATCCCATTCAAAGGAGTGCGGGGACCCCAAGATGCACCCATTTTACTGTCCCTGAAGGGTAGAGAAGAGGTGGCTGCCCTGAGTATCGCTAAGGAGGTTGGGGCCAAGAGTGTGGCAGGCCCCTTTTCTGTGCCACCCTTTCTCGACCTGAAGGTCTCCCCTCTGGGGTTGGTACCCAAAAAGGCCCCGGGGGAATTTCGTTTAATCCACCATTTATCGTACCCGGTGGGTTATTCTGTCAACGATGCTATCCCTGATGACCTTTGTTCGGTCAGGTATACGTCCTTTGACCAAGCCCTGCGAATGGTGCACTCTTGTGGTCCTGGTGCCCTCCTGGCAAAATGCGACATTAAATCGGCATTCCGATTGTTGCCGGTGCACCCTGAGGACTTTGAGCTATTGGGTTTTAGATTCCAAGGGAAGTTCTATGTAGATAAGGCCATGCCTTTTGGCTGCTTTATATCCTGTTCAGCATTTGAACGTTTTAGCACCTTCCTTCAGTGGGCCTTTGTTCGCAGGTCCGGGTCTCGGTCTGTAGCCCATTACCTCAATGACTTTTTGTTCGGGGGTGAACGGGGCATGGACACGTGCACGCGTCTCCTCACCACATTTCAGATGCTAATGCAGGAACTGGGTGTCCCTTTAGCGCCCGAAAAGACCGAGGGCCCATCCACTACCCTCACATTTCTGGGTATTGAAATTGATACGGTCGCACAGGCATCCCGGTTACCCATTGAGAAGGTCACCCGGATCTCCACGATGATTTTGGCCTTGCTGGCCAAACGTAAGGTGTCACTTCGTGAGCTTCAGGTACTGCATGGCCATCTTAACTTTGCCTGCAGGGTGGTTACGCCTGGCAGGGCATTTGCTCGGCGCCTGTGCAATGCCATGTCTGGCTTGACAAGGTGCCATTATAGGGTCCGGCTAACCCGGGGCATGCGGGCTGACCTTTTGGTTTGGCTCTCATTCCTGCAGGACTTTAACGGGGTATCCTTTTGGAGGTCCGACCTTTGAGTTTCACCTAGGTTTTGAGTCCAGTCGGATGCCTCCGGCTCCCTGGGATATGGGATTTACTTCCAGTGGAGGTGGGCTTATGGCCAATGGCCTCCAGCATGGCGGGGCATGGATCGCCTCCGCGATCTTACATTCCTTGAGTTTTTTCCAATCCTGGGAGCTTTGATACTATGGGGCAAGGAGTGGGCCGACTCTGTGGTCCACTTTTGGTGTGACAATGCTGCAGTAGTGCACATTGTCAATGCTCAGACCTCCAAATCACCCAGGGTGATGGCTTTAGTTCGCCAATTTGTGTTACGTAGCCTACGCCTCAACGTGCTTTTTAGGGCCAGACATGTACCAGGCATTAATAATGATATTGCTGATGCTTTATCCCGCCTGCAGATCCCCCGGTTCCGCGCCTTGGCTCCAGACGCAGAGGAATTCCCCTCGCCACTCCCGGCCGAGATTTGGACATTTGGCGAGGAGAGGTGAACTGGGCGATCGGCATGTCCTTGGCACCCCGCACGCGTAAGGTGTATCATCATGCTTTAGTTCAATTTAATAGCTTTCGTGTGCAACTTCAGTTGCCAGAGGTGTGGCCCATTCCAGTGGAACAGGTTTTACAATTCATGGTTTATTTACACAGTCAGGGCCTCACTCCCTGCACTATAGCATCCAGGCTGTCAGCATTGGCATTTATTGCCAAGGGGAGGGGTTTTGCTTACAGCATGAACGATTTTCGCATACGGCATGTTTTGGAGGGGTGGACACGGGAACGTGGCCGCCGCCCGGACACTCGGCACCCAATTTCCCCAAGGGTGCTCACACACCTTGCACGAGGCTGGCCTAACCTATGTTTTGACAGGTATGAGGCAGCTCTTTTTCATGCAGCTACCACGGTGGCCTTCTTTGGAGCGCTCCGCATCAGTGAGTTGGTACTACTGTCTAAGGCGGATGCGACTCGTAGGGCACTGGAACTCGACGATGTCTATGTTTCTAATGAGTGGGCTCAGTTGAGGATACGGTCCTCAAAAGTTGATCAGCACAGCGTAGGCAGTGGAGTTAGACTCCTACGATGTTCCATTGCAGACATCTGTCCGGTTGGTGCCCTACAGGAGTTCTTGGGTGTGTGGCACGCACCCTGGCCCGTTTTTCTGCCACCAGGATGGGTCTCCCCTTACTAAATTTCAATTTTGGAAGGTGACCGGTATGGCACTTTCCAGTGTTGGCCTCCCTGGGGCTCGTTACGGCACCCATTCATTTAGAATAGGTGCTGCTTCAACTGCAGCTGCATTTGGGTACTCTGAGGCTGATATACGCCGTATGGGAAGATGGGGATCTATGCGTTTTGCATTATATGTTCGTCCTCTTCAGACATGAGTACCAGTTAAGTCACTGTTCTCTTTTTCTCTTACAGACCCTGTGTGTCCCCGCACACCGGTGGCAGTATGGCTGGTGGGCCACAGTTACATGCACTGGGCAGCGCAGTATGCTGCGGCGACAGAGTGGGGACCCCAGCTTGGACTGCTTGTGGCCGCATGCATACGTTGGTACGGTAAGCGTGGAATGAGATGGCGGGAACTGTTGCCATTCTTTTTCTCCATTAGGGATGCTGAACCGCCTGATGTCCTTGTACTGCACCTCGGGGGCAATGACCTCGGCCAGGTCACTGGCCTTTCTTTAAAATGCGCGATTTGCAGAGACCTAGCTTATTTGCATTATGTGTGGCCGTTCACAAGGCTGCTATGGTCGGACATCATACCACGTCACGCTTACAGGGGAGGTATTGACCTCCGTGCCCTTGACCGCGCTCATCGCTCAGTGAACAGGGCAGTTGCCCGGTTCGTGGCTGACAAGGGTTTGGGGATGGTCATCCGACACCCCACCATTAGTTTACAAAATTACGATCTGTATGCAGGGGATGGGGTCCACCTGTCGGATAGAGGTATGGACCTCTTTTTGGAAGATTTGCAAGCAGGCCTGTTGACCGAGCTGACGGTCTGGGGGGGGGCGGTGAGTCTTCATTGAAGCCTCCCCGTGTGGCGGGTAGCACTGGTAAGGTAAAGATTTATGACCCATAGGTATCCGGCAGATTCGCAATTGACTGGCCAACACTTAGACAGGTACAGGTGTAATAACGTTGACCGGTCAACGACGAACCAGGCAAGGGGTGATGGCAGGAGCTTGTCAGCATGCATCACCCCGTGATTTGACGGATACACGTCAGAGGGTGGGGTCAGTAGATAGTTTATTGACTACGGTCAACAATTTGTCTGTGTCAACAAACAAATTGATACAAAATGGATACATTGTAGCCAATTGCCGTTGGCAATTTTGGGAGGAACCTTACCAGTGTTATTGCGGCCTGCTTGCTTTAAGAATTATAATTGGATGAGTACCAATTGAAAGTTATAATTCGGACTAGGGCATTATTCAATAAAAGTGGCCCAATGCCTTTATCCATATACCGGTGTCTGAGTCTTTCTTTGGGGGGTGCGCCTGCAAAGAACGTCAGTAATAAAAGGGCTATGTGACAATCCCCTGGGATCATCTCCTCCCAATGCCTTGAACCTTGTGTGTGTGAGTCTCAACTCTACAGCTGGCGCCCGACCCGTGGGGCCAAACTGGCAGACCTTCAGTGCCCATCTCATCCCCATCCGGAGAAAGGACTCCAGGTGCACTGCTCATCCTTCGGGATCCCCCTTCGTGAGTATGGGTGCCTCTCTGACTGCTCAGCAACAGGCACATGTTAAGGAGCTAAGTTATTTGTTGAAAAGACAGGAAAATGGGGTACCCCCAAAGCAGCTTAGGCATTTAGTGCAGTACATCGGAGAGCATTGTCCGTGGTACCCCAAAATCAGGACGCTCAAGGTGACAGACTGGGTTATGGTGGGAGTTACTTTATATGACGAACCTAGAGCTCCAGTGGAGATTTTAATAGCATGGCAACACTGTAAGGATGCTCTTGAAAGTGTTGGCACTGAGATGACTTGTGGTATAGCGGCTATGTCAATCGTAACATCTGCTGCCCCCTCCCACTTATTCAACGTCATATCCGCAGTACCCACAGTTAGTACCTCCCGTCCCTACCATCACACCTCCCTTGGCACCGGCCTCTGCCCTGGTTGCCACGTCTAACAAGGTGAACACAAAGGAACAAGACCCTCATCACAGGCAAAGTAGGAGTGCCTTTCAGGCTATGGTCGCAGAGGAGAAAGCGAAAACAGGAGCTGAGCAAGTTGTTGCAGGTTTGTCCCGTGGTCTACGGAGACATGATGGGTGAGATGCAGAAGGTGATAACAGAGACAGGATTGCAGAGCTTGGTCACAAAAGAAATGTTAGAAGGAATTGGGTAGGAGTTCTAGAGAAAAGGTTGAAGCCTCATGGTTTGTTGATTGCCCCAGAAAAAGTACAAACACAACCCCTATACCTATATCTAGGACATAAAATGTTATAGGCTTATTCAATCCCCACATAAATTGAAGCCCATGTTGGCTTGGAATGTAACTGAATTAGACTGCATTGAAAGTAACTTGCCCAGGCTGTCAGTAAGGAAAGACAAGCCTGAGAAGCAGTGCAATTGATTTTTAGCACTGAACTATACCAACCTCAAAGATATTGAACCCAGGATGGCTAATTATAGCATTCTGAGAAATCATAATTAAACTGACCTTTAAAGGTCTGGAAAAAGCATGGAATTTGTGAAATATGAGTGTATGCATTGAATGAATGAATGAATGGGTGCTCTGAGTGTATGGAAATGAAAGGACTGTATGACTGTTAAAGTTTAATAGTAATAGTGTTATACAGCGTGAAAAGGTGTAGGAGGTTAAGGATATTTTGTATTTTGTCTTGTCCAATATACACCAAGACAGGAAAAGTTGGTTTAAGTCTGGCACACTTAAGCAGGAGTACTTAGAATGCGCTGGTCTCACATGGTCCACCTTGCCATCAGGCAAATGTAAAATTTTGAAATAAGGACTGTAGATTCTGGAGTTGGATGTTTACCCACACAAAATTTCTCGTCATGCCCTACTGGGCTGAGAATGAACATCTTTGTAGAAATTGGAGGGGGGAGTCCTTGTCCATGAGAACAAAGGACCGCATGGCATAAAAGATTGGCAGACCTCCTTAAGGTTTACTACAGAATTTGGAAATTGGAATGAATTAATCAGAAATATCCCTTTCCTATAGAAAATGTGACCAAGCAAGAATTCAAACATGTGGTTACTACATATCTGTTTTAATCAGACAAATTTGGTTAACATGTTCCATATTGGCCTCAAAAGGGATCACTGCATTAACAATAGTCATTAGGGGGAACATAGCCCCCCTCCCTCTTTTTCTACCTAGCCAAGCCTGTTTTTAAAGTGCAAGTTGGCAATTCTGGTGGCTGGTGCTTCCACAGATTATGTCAACGTGTAATCTCATTCATGAATCATGGGGGAAATTAACGCTGTAAGAGAGTAGACACACTGTTAGTGTCTGCAAAAATAAAGTCCTCTCTCTCCCAGTTCACAGTTCAGCCTGGCCAGTTGGTTGTGAAATGGAAATGGAATAAAGAGGCATAGTTGAGATCAATTACTGGCTTTATAGCAAGCCAGAGAGTGTGGGAGAGAATTGTCTATGTCTGTCAACCCCCAGGGTATACTTTTAAGAATAACATCTAGAAGAGATAAAGTTAATTCTTTTAATGTTAAACCAAGGAAGGGAGAACTCAGCTGGGAGGAGGGAATTTTAGAATTGCGAACCAAAATTGCCTCTGCTCTTTAGGGTAAGAGCCCCTTTTATCCAGCCTGAATGCTGAATCAGAGGGAAAAGAGAATCCTGTCTGTTTTAAAATTTTCTGAATGTGATTCAGTTGATTATAAAGTCATCATGTACATAAATTTTGATGTACAATGCCTGCAGAAGCAGCAAAAGAGAAAAATGGGCCCCTGTTTGAAGTGACATGTCTTGTAAATTGCTTTAATATTATGCATAAGTGAAAGTGTAATATGCTTTGTATAAATGTCTTAAGATATAGAACTTAAGCCAAATTGCCTAGAGTTAAGTTTCTGAATATATTCCTTATATTTCATATGTCATGTAAGTCTATACTGTATATATATGTTTTGTATTAAGTTTAATACTTGCATTTATTTTAAATAGAATTTTGAATAAGGTAAAAATGTAACCTGTTAAGATAACTTGTATAGGATGAGTTTGGTTTGTCATTCATTATCTCTTTTGAAGGGCCGCACCTCCCACCTGCTCAACATATATGTGATTAACCCATTATGTTATTGTTCTTATTGCTATGACAGTCTAATGACTTTGGTTTATTCGTACAGCATTTTCTACATTTCTATAGATACTTAATTCAGCTAGAGCAGCTTAGGTCATTTCTGTTATTGATAATCATGCCTAATAACTTTTCCCAGCATCAAGGCTTTCTCAAGTGAATCCTCTCTTCTCATCTGATATTCATAGCACTTTGGCTTCATCTTTCCTATTTGATCTTCTCCGAGTACTCTCAAATCTCTCCTCCAGCACTACGTCTCAAGGACATCTGTCCTTCTGCAACCAGCTTATGCCATTGTATTGGGCTCCAGCACTTTGTGTTTGTAGTATAATGCCTCTACTTTTATTTCTCATAGCTTGCCTTCAAAGAGTTAATCACCTTTCCATTTCAGGATTGCAATCTCTACCCACAGGGACTTTGGACCCCAGGGAAGTGCTGTACTTCTTTTCCATCCAAACTCCAGGGACTGATAAGACCTGTTGCTATTATCTTGGCTTTTGTTTGCTATTGAGTTTCAAGCCAGCCTTTGTACTCTTCTTCACCCAGTCAGGGGATTCTTTAGATCTTGTTCACTTTTTGCCATTGGGATGGTACTGTTTGCACTTCTTAGATTATTGATGTTTCTGCCAGAATTTTTTGTCTCATATTGGTGTTCCTCCATCCCTGCATTGTGCATGAATGCAGCCTTGGCTTACTCCTTTTCCTATTCCATCCTGATTGTTGCTTCTGATGCATGTACAGACTTCTCATGAGGCATGCAAGGTGTTTTGTTATTTCCATGTCCTTTGATCTGACATTTCTTTGTTTTCTCCATGATCCAATGTGTTTTTGCAAGATGGTCTCTAGTCCACCTGACTCCTTTGACTCCAGCTTGCACCTCTGGTAGTTTTCTCTCCACATGCAGCTAAGGTCTGTCTTGAATTATCTTAATGTTGCCAGAACTAGACGTTACCCTGACCTAAGGACTACATCCAGCTGCAATTATTTTGGCCTTGCAGAAGCTTCCTGTTGCATGTCATCTCTTTGATGGTTCCCAATGTTAGTTTTGGAAGTAACTCCTGGCAGCATATATGATTTTTGCCCTTATGTTTAATGACTGTGTTGTTTTTTATTTCCTCAGCAACAAGCCTCACCTTTCACAATGCACATCCACAGCCAACAGGGCTGGATGTTTCATGGAAGGCAACCCGAGGGCTGGTCGACTCCTTCAGGAGCCCTGCCCACCTCAAAAGCCTTGCTCTTTATTCACTGTTCCCTTTGATATGCCCTAAGTCATGGCTCCTTGCCAATTCTGGATTTTTTACACCATGGCACCCATCCTCCATTAACAATAAAAAGAAGGGGGAGATGGGTACCAAATTTCACCCATTGGATGTTTTTCATAATATTGGATATTTTTCAAAATCTACCTTTAGTGTATGAGACCAAAGACAACAGAACAACTGAAGGGTTGGTTTAACACAGGTTTATTGCATGGTGTTCCGGTGAAGCATGAGGTAATGGCGGTGATACATCTCAATATATACAGTAGCCCTCTACATTTGAATCTTGTAGCACGGTAGCTCATTGGCTGCTACCGGCGTGGCCTCGCCCAGGCACGCCTCTTTTCCTGCTGCTGAATGCAGATCTTTCTTCTGCTGCTGAATGCGGGGAAGGTTTTCCCGCGGCTGTCCGTGATTGAGCAATGTGAACCATGTGAGACTGAACGCTCGCAGCTGCCCTCTATGGGCTGTCTGCTCGCGTTCCTTTACAGCTGAGATCGTTTGTATTTGGAGTGGTTACATTCTTGCCTTTACAGTACAATGAACATGCACACATACATACATAACATCCGTCCCCCCTAGGATGGGACGAAGTCCCGCAACCATTGTGGCTTGCCGCACGTGCGCTTGGGGCGTGCCTGCGTCTGACCTAGTACTGGAGAGCCTGTGATCCCTGACTCCGCGGGTGCTTGTCCTGCAACGGGAAACGGGGATTCGTTAGTGGCTCTGTGGGGCGTCCGTGCCTGCCTTGCGCCCGGGGATGGGAATGGAATGAATAGTTGGGAGGTGAACCCCTGCCTGTTGCTCTCGGACCCCGGGGACCCACCTATTGTGAACCGCGGAACCGATGAGGTCGCCCTTGTGGTCCTGCTACCATCTGATCCTTGCTCGGGGGACCTTGAGACTGTGGTGGGCGGACTCGCTGTTGCCTCCCGTCTTGGGGGTGTCGGTCTCCGGGAAATTGGTGCTATATTGCATTCTAACTCACAGGGGCTACTGGGACTGGAAGTACCAGGGGCTGAACTGAAACCCCTCTTTTCGCTAGGACGGGTGGGGGACCACTCCGCTAACTCCCCCTGGTACTGTAAATCAACGTCTAAACTTCTATGGGCATCTGTGTTTCGGGGAAAATTCCGAGGGGTATGTGTGTGGTCGGGGCTCTTCCTTTCTGCCGCGGACTCCCGCAAAAGATCTCTGTGGATCGATTCCCTTTCCTCCCCCCTTGGTGGGGACCCATGTTCCCCTTTTCCTCCCCCTTGGGCTAAGCGGGTGGGGGAGTACCCTAACGCTGATTCGACGCTATTTTCGTCTCCGTCCTGCTCTCCGGGAACCCTGCGCCTGAGTTGGTCCACGTGTCGCCTCCACAGGAAACCTGTACTGGTCTCCACGCGGTATGAGACGGGGCCGGTTTGTGCTATTACGGTGCCCGGCACCCAGGCTGGCCCCGCGTTGGCGTAGTTCCTGCAGTGCACCGGGGCGCCTACGCTGAAACTCTTTGTGGGTTCCACCCCTATGTTCCACCCTTTGTCCTCTACTCTCGTGGGGTCTAGCTTGGAGATTCCCGTGGCCAGCTTCCTGCGCATCAACAGCTCTGCGGGGGAGTACCCTGACGCCAATGGGGTGACCCTGTACCTTAGCAGGAATTGGCACAATTTCAGGTTGAGGTCTCCGGGGCCCATGCGCAGCAGCGCGTCTTTCGTGGTGCGCACGAGGCGTTCTACTTGGCCGTTGGTGGCCGGGTGAAAGGGGGCGGAGGTGATGTGCCGAATGGCGTTGCGCTCCATGAACGCCCCGAACTCGGCGGACGTGAAACAGCTAGCGTTATCGCTGACGAGGGTGTCGGGTAAATCGAACGTGGAAAAGACCCTCCGTAACTGTTTAATTGTTGTGGCCGAGGAGGTGCTCGAGACTGGGATGACCTCCAACCACTTGGAGAACGCGTCCACCACAAGGAGGAAAAGCGTTCCCCTGAACGGGCCAGCAAAGTCTACGTGTACCCGGGACCAGGGCCCCCTTGCTGCGTCCCACTCCCTATGTGGCGAGCGGGCCTCTTCTGGCCTGGAGCTTTGGCACGCTTCGCAAGTGCCGACCATGTGTTCGATGTCGGCGTCTAGCTGGGGCCACCAAAAGTAACTGTGGGCCAGTGCCTTAGAGCGGACGATCCCCGGGTGGCTGACGTGCAGCAGTTTAAGCACCCTCGGCCGGAGAGACGTGGGGATCACTACCCGCTGTCCCCACAAAAGGCAACCCCTCTCTAGGGACAACTCTAGTTTCTTTTTGAAAAATGTGTCGAATTCCGCTGCTGGGGAAGACACGGGCCACCCTTTCTGTACCCAGGAGCAAACTGTGGCCAGCGTTTTGTCCTTGCCGGTCGCTTTAGCGATGTCGGCCGGTACTACTGGAGGGGAGTCTAGGACCTCTATCATTAAGACCTGGTGGTCCCTCTCTACCTCGCCCACGTGGCAGCAATCCCGGGGAATGGGGGACCTCGACAGGGCATCCGCATGGCTGATCTCCTTCCCGGGCCGGTATACCAACGTGTGCTGATACGCGTTGAGAAAAATGGCCCACCTGAGCATTCTCGGGGACAGGATTTGGGGTGTGGGCTTATCTGCGGTGAAAATGCCTAGCAAGGGCTTATGGTCAGTTACTATGGTGAAGGGGCGGCCGCACACAAAATCATGAAATTTCTTAGTCCCCGCAATTATCGCTAGTGCTTCCCTGTCTGTCTGGGCATAGTTCCTCTCCGCTTGGGACAAGGACCTAGAGTAGAACACTATCGGGGCCTCCCTCCCGTTCTCCAGTACGTGGCATAACACCGCCCCCACCCCCACCGGGGATGCATCGCATATCAGGACCACTGGGCGTTTGGGATTGAAATGGGTCAGTACCGCATCTGATGCCAGGAGTCGCTTCAGGTCATTGAAAGCCCTCTCCTGGTCGTCGCCCCACTTCCATGCCTCGTCCTTTTTTAACAATTTGTGTAGCGGTTCCGCTACTGCTGCCTTCCGCGGAAGGAAGGAGTGGTAAAAGTTGAGCAGTCCAAGGAACGACTGCAACTCGGGCTTGGAGGTGGGGCGAGGGGCCTTCTTGATGGCGGCCACCTTGGATTGGGATGGCCTGATTCCCTCGGGAGTAACACGGAACCCTAGGAACTCAACCTCAGTTGCGAAGAAAACGCATTTGTCCTTCCGCAACCGCAACCCCGCTTTCTCGAATATTGTCAGGACCCTTCCCAACCTCCTTGCTAATTCGGCCCGGCTCCCCCCTGTAATCAATACATCATCAAAGTATGGTAACACCCCCTCTAACCCCTTCAGGAGGCGTTCCACGAGTGACTGGAAAATCCCGGGCGCCGAATTCACGCCGAATTGGAGGCGCGATACCTGGAACGCCCCTTTGTGGGTGACTATGGTCTGTGCAGCAGCTGCGGCGGGGGTCACCGGGAGTTGCTGGTAGGCTTGGGCCAGGTCGAGTTTAGCAAAGCACCTCCCCCCGTGTAACCTGGCCAACAAGTGGCTGACTACCGGCACCGGATAAGCATTAGCGCGGATCGCCTTATTGATGGTGCACTTGTAGTCAGCGCATATGCGGACCTCCCCGTTGGCCTTGAGCACTGTTACAATTGGAGTTTCCCACTCCGCAGAATCAACAGGAACAAGAATCCCCTGGCCCACCAATTTGTCCAACTCCGCCTCTATTTTGTCCTTTAGTGCGAAAGGCACTCTGCGCGGTTTAAGTCTGATTGGACGTACTCCAGGGTCCAGGTCGAAAGTCACTGGGGGGCCCTTGAATTTTCCGAGCCCCTTTTTGAAAACCTCGGGGTGCGCGTCGCACACGCTCTGTATTGGATCAGTCCCGGTGACGTGTGCTCCCACGGCGTGCACCCCCCCAATGAACAACCCCAGGGGCTGGAACCATTGAGTCCCGAGGAGGCTGCACTTTCCTCCCTTGAGGACGACTAGGGGAAGCGTTGCGGTGTGCTTTTTAAACTGGACCTGGAACTTCCCAACCCCCAACACTGGGATGCGGTTCCCTTGCACGTCCTTCAGTGTGGCCCTCAACGCTTTGAGCTTGGGCCGCACGCGGGGGGCGATTTTCATGAACTCTCCCTGGGAAATAATAGAGTATGACGAACCCGAGTCCACCTCCATTCTAACAGGGGCCCCTTGTATTACTACCTCAACGAAGTAACGGGGGTGCTCCGTGGACACGCTGCAAACCGGAGCGTCGTCCTCGCTGTCGTCGGAGATGCGCCCTACGCCGTCCCGCGTCCTCGTGGTCCGGGTGCCGTCCTTTGGCCTCGTGGTGCGGTCCTGCCTCGCCGAGCGGTCTGGAGAACTCCTTGTGGCCTCGCGCCGTTTCCAGCAGACCTTGGCGATGTGCCCGCGCTGGCCGCAGTTGTGGCACTCGGCCTTGCGGAATGGGCATTTGGCGCGGGCGTGGGCGGCGCCGCAGCCGTCGCAGCGCCGGCCCTCTCTCTGGACCCTCCGGACGTCCTCGTCGTCGCCGCTCTCCGCAGACGAGTTCGAAGCTCGCCGGGCCGCGCGCACCGAGCTCTCTGCCTTGGCGGGCTTCGGGCACCAGTCCTGAAGCTCTTGCACCCCGGCAGTCGTGGCCTCCGCGGCCTGCGCCGTGTCGAGGACTTGTTGCCACATGGGAGGCGGCTCCTTTTTCATCAGCGCGCGCTGAGTCTCGGTATCCCTCAGACCGCAGAGCAGGCAGTCCCGGAGGGTGACTTCTGGGGTCTCCCACTTGCATGGGCCGGCGGCCAGCCGCAGGGCCGCGGCGAACTCGGCGACCGATTCCCCGGGCGCCTGGACTCGCCTCCAGAACGCGCTCCGAGCGGGGAACATCGCTATTGCTGGCCGGAGATGGGCGCGCAGCGCCGCCAGGAGCTCTGTGGCTTTGAGGTCGCCCACCTTCCTCGGCGCGATCAGGTCCACCAAGGTCCTCTTGGTCTCGTGTCTGAGCATGCGGACGAAAATGGCCCTCTTCTTGGCCTCATCTGAGACTTCGAGCTCCACCAGCGCTGCGTTGAAGTCTATCTCAAACAGCTCCAAGTCTCCCGGCTTCCTGATCTCGTAGCCGGCGCATGTCTTGGTCCCGTGGGCAGCCATATCCCACCTTCGTCGCCAATTTAGTGTATGGGACCAAAGACAACAGAACAACCGAAGGGTTGGTTTAACACAGGTTTATTGCATGGTGTTCCGGTGAAGCATGAGGTAATGGCGGTGATACATCTCAATATATACAGTAGCCCTCTACATTTGAATCTTGTAGCACGGTAGCTCATTGGCTGCTACCGGCGTGGCCTCGCCCAGGCACGCCTCTTTTCCTGCTGCTGAATGCAGATCTTTCTTCTGCTGCTGAATGCGGGGAAGGTTTTCCCGCGGCTGTCCGTGATTGAGCAATGTGAACCATGTGAGACTGAACGCTCGCAGCTGCCCTCTATGGGCTGTCTGCTCGCGTTCCTTTACAGCTGAGATCGTTTGTATTTGGAGTGGTTACATTCTTGCCTTTACAGTACAATGAACATGCACACATACATACATAACACTACCATTCACAAATTGAACATTTTTCATTTCACAGCTCAACCTGGGAAGGGCCTGCCCCTCTCCCCAAGCCCGGGGCAGGGGCAGGGTGTTTTGTGCTTTCTCAACAGATCTGCTGCAGTGATTCCAGATCTGGTCTGCGCCTCATTGGAGCATGCTCAGGACTGCCATAGGCCAAGCAGTCACCTGATGCAGTACAGAGTTTTCATATAGAAGCTTGGTCCCTTTCACACATGACAGTTGCCCAACCTCTCATCTGTGTTCTATTGCTGATGCACCCTTCCACTGACAACTTCATCTGCCATGTGGACTTCTCAAGACTTTCCAGTCGCTAACCTATAAACTGTATCAACACCTTGTGGCCATTGCCAACACCAGCTACTTTTGACTGCAGCACGACAAAGATGTGCCACCCTGTTAATCCCAGATGTCTTGGTTCCTCATCTCTGCAAGTCCAGCTTCATCTGCTATTAATTGTAGTCTAGTATAATGCATAGTTTTCCACATCATAACCATGTCATATTATTTTGCCAAGTTGTCACCATGAATATTGCTTTGTATACTTATGTTGCTTGCCATTGATTTTTGCTTCCCTATCGTATGGCACCATTTCCCATTGGAAACCTGCTTTGTACCCTTGTGGGTGTCAAGGGCTAACCACATATATTGGATACTGATTCCCAATCTTATGCCTAAACTAAGGGTATACATCACACTCCACAGTCACAAAGACCCTCAGCGAAAGTCCAGCAATTTTCTGTTATTGTATCACCATGTTGGTGAAAAGTTCACAAATATGTATTGTTCTAATTTGTCTCACTGCCCACACCCACCAGCACATGTTCTATATTAAATAAAGAAAGGGGGCATGTAGGAATGCTTTAATACCCACCGGCTTCCAAAGGGGGGAGGTCGGGTTGCGCAAACCCGGGGTCAGCCTAAAGGCTTGACCGAAACTCCTTTGGGCACTCCCCAGCCGAAGTTGTTGTAAACAAGTCCTTATCAGGCCCACAAACAGTCCCCAATCCACAAAACTCTTTATCAGTCCTTGACAACTGGTCACCCCCTGTGGCACGTACATAAGGTGCATCCACTAATGTATAACCAATGTATACAAGACCCTATTTTTGTGAACCTACTTCATTTTAGTTTGTAACGGCTGTGTGAGTGCACGTAGGCACATGCAAGCCAAGGAACATCAGTAATAAAAGGGCTGCGCGGCGATCCCCGGGGTCGTCTCCTCCCAATGCCTTGAAGCTTGTGTGTGTGAGTCTCATCTTTACAGGAGGGCCTTCTCTGTGTCTGCTCCAGCCCTGTGGAACCTTCTGCTGATGGAGTTATGTCTCCAGGCGGAACTTCTACCCTTTAGAAAACACCTTAAGACCTGGCTGGTGCAGCAAGTGTGGGGGGCGGCTGGGATGATGGCCACCCTAGGGTGGCTCATATGAGTGCTACTTGGGTCTTCAGCTTCAGTTCTTTTTAAGAATTCTTATAATGTGGTTGCTGGGGGAGGGTACACTAAACTTTAAACAATTATATATTTTAATGTGTTTATCTCATTGTTTTGTATAAGCTGTATTGTGATTTTTATACGTGTAATCCACCCAGAGTCACCTACGTGAGAGGGTGGCAGTATAAATGTGACTAAACAAACAAACAAACACCTGGAAGAGAAGAAGCCAGCCAGTTTGGGATCGTGCAACCTTTTCCTTTCTAGCTCAGAAAGAGGAGAGTTGCCTGCTTGCATTTCCCATCCCCAATTATTCCATTGTGATTATTAATTTTTAAAATGTTGCTGTCATGCACCCATGGGCAGCCAGGCAAAAAAAGATGCATTTGCCTGGCTGTAGTATGGATGAAGATGAGCTTTTCCTGCTGCTGCCAGACTTTGCTTACTTAAGGGAGGAGTAGGTAAAGAGCAGCCCCATGGGCTGGATCCAGCCCTTCCCAGGGGGTCCAAGTCCAGCCTAGCATTCTACATCTCCACTTGATATTTTTAAAATTGGCTCCAGAAGCTTCCCTGGGGTATTTGCTCAGGAACAGCCAAAATCATAGCATAAACGCCCCCTGTGGCCAATGTAGTGCACTAGAAAGGAAGAAAAGAGAACAGGAATATTAATTTTATACAAGTGGAATAAATAAATTCATTTTGGAAGTGTAGTAGTCAGAGAGAGAGAGAGAGCTGGACCATAACGAAGGCTGAGCATAGATGCCTTTGAACTGGGGTGCTGGAGACAACTCTTGAGAATCCCTTGGACTGCAAGGAGATCAAATCAGTCAATCTTAAAGGAAATCAACCCTGACTGGTCCTTGGAAGGACAAATACTGAAGCTGAAGCTGAAGTACTTTGGCCATCAAATTAGAAGAGAGGACTCACTGGAGAAGGTCCTGCTACTGGGAAAGATCAAAGGCAAAAGGAGAAGCGGTTGGCAGAGGATAAGATGGCTAGTTGGCATTGTTCAACTAGTAAAAAAACCATTTGAAAAGGAACCTTGGCTGAAAAGAGGAGCAAGACCGTCGTGGTTGCATAAAAGTCTTTTATAAGTATGAATATATCCAGAAACGTAATAACTTAAAAAATTCCTCTATGGGTAAAGACAAAAATTGTTGCTTATCACTGGTAAATAAGATAATGAGCCAAGATGAACAAAAAATAAGCTGTACAAGCATGGAACTTCACTGAAATAGCGATGTAGTTCTCTAAGTCGATACTAGTTAGTGTGACTTTTCGAATGAGAAATATCTTCTTCAAGGAGATCAACGTATAAAGCTAATTTCTTAAACCCGCGTCCTGCCTCCGCTCAAACTGTTAGGTGCATATGGACCTAACAGTTTGAGTGGAGGCAGGACGCGGGTTTAAGAAATTAGCTTTATACGTTGATCTCCTTGAAGAAGATATTTCTCATTCGAAAAGTCGCACTAACTAGTATCGACTTAGAGAACTACATTGCTATTTCAGTGAAGTTCCATGCTTGTACAGCTTATTTTTTGTTCATCTTGGCTCATTATCTTATTTACCAGTGATAAGCAACAATTTTTGTCTTTACCCATAGAGGAATTTTTTAAGTTATTATGTTTCTGGATATATTCATACTTATAAAAGACTTTTATGCAACCACGACGGTCTTGCTCCTCTTTTCAGCCAAGGTTCCTTTTCAAACGGTTTTTTTACTAGTTGAGCTCTTCACCGTTTGCGCCCCTTTCTTTTCGTAGTTGGCATTGTTGACACAGTGGGCATAGATCTGGGAGGACTAGGAAGGATGGCAGATGACAGAGGAGCCTGGCATGCAGTGGTCCATGGGGTCACAAAGAGTTGGACTCAACTGTGCGATTGAACTACAACAAGTAGTGGGTGTGAGTACAGTTCTCAGGGTATGCGGGTGGTTCATTGCTCCTAGAACTGTGGAAGTGGCTTATCCCTGACTAATGGGCAAGTCACATGAAATGCCAATGTGGTACTATCAGAGAGCCCAGGCACAGAGTTCTTTGAAACTTTTGCACTTGGGATTTGCAAATACTGTAAACCCTGTTTTCCTCCTGATGATCAATCACAAAACAAAGCTAGCCAAACTGGGGTATGCAAAGGGAGGTAGATTCATGCTAGCATTAAAGTAACTCGTTCATTCATTCATTATTTTATGTGTTAGGAATAGTATAATGGCAGAAGTGTGAGTTACATTTCCAATTTTGTAGTAACCATATTGTCTAGTTTGAGTCTAGGTCACTGGCTCATAGTCTGAGTTAAGGTTGTGATTCTAGATGCTTCCATAGACTTCTATGGGATGCTTTACCTTTCTTCTGCCCTCCACCAAGATTTTTTGGTCAGCAAAATGTTCTTGGTTTCTTCCTACAAAATCTTTGGCATGATTCTTTAGATACTATGTGGGAACTGATACCCTTGTCTGCAGGATTCCTTAACAGCACTTACGTTTCAATTTTACAGGCAGGTATGTGGACTAATACAGTCATTTGAAACTGATCGGTGAAAGAGCGTGAAATTGAAAAGAGCACCAAAAAGATACAGCAATCCTGGCAGGATTCAGGCAGAAACAAGCGCAAGACTGTCAAAATTAATCTTGTGTGGGAAATGGATAAGAAGGGGAGAAAATAACAGTGATCAGCATTTCTCCTCTTTGCTTGCTGCTCCAGGAAATCTCCCAGTCTCTCTGGAGATCTCAAAGGGATTTCTCCACTGGGTCAAAATGTCAAAAATTGCCTAGTTTGGGGAAAATTAATGCTCATTTTCTCTGTAGTCTGAATAGAAGTTCGTTCTTCACAATGATGTGGGCTCCTAACTCCTATCCTGAATGTAGGCTTCCAGAGGCTTTTGGTTGCCCACGATGAAGATGATGATGATGATGATGATGATGATGATGATGATGATGATGATGATGATGATGATGATGATAATAATAATAATAATAATAATAATAATAATAATAATAATAATAATAATAATAATAATAATAATAATAATAATAATAATAATAATAATAATTTCATGTCAGAAATTATTCTGGGTTGAAAGGATTTTTGCTGGATAAACTCAACTCGGGGGATGCCCGAATGAGGCTCTTTTCATGTCCCCAAGATCTTTTTTCCCACCAAAGTGGTCCCTATTTATCGACTTGCAATTTCTTGTTTTCAAACTGTTAGTTTGGCAAGAGCTAGGACAGAGACGGGTGCTCAAACCATCATGCAGAACCCAGGTCTCGAACTGCCAAATTGCCTGCCTTCCAGCTAGCAAGATGAGCTTCTTAACCACTGAGACACCGCAGCCCCTGTTGACCACCCTGAGAAACACAACGAGACAGTGGACTAGATATGCCTTTGGCTTGTTCCAACTGGATTCTTATGTTCCCACAAGTGAGGCTGCAAGGGAGCAACCCCACTCATTATGAGCTGTTTTGCCATATAATGTTTCAGTAGGTTAAAATGAGAAAGACAAAAAAGGACCTAAATGATAGTAATTTATTCATGAGGATTGGATTTGCTCTTAATACTTTTACTTGTTTATTACATAGTTGGAAAAGTTTACTCTTTCCAGTTGGCTATTCTCAATCTAGTTACGGCTGCAGATGGAATTGCTGCCCTTTAGGAAAGAACTTAAAACCTGGCTTGCCGGGCAGATGTGGGGCACTGATGGAAGTGTGACCCCCGCCTGCTGGCTTGTATAAAACATAATCAAGGTCCTCCCTCTTTTACAGATGGGGTGGGTGGGATTTTAATGGGGATGGTCTTATATGATTTCATTATGGCTTTTTGTATATGTTTTTTTTAAAATGTTTTTATTTGTGAGCCACCTGGAGTAGCTTCGGCGAGGGGGCGGCGATACTAATGTGAACAATAAATAAATAAATAAATCTATGATATCCCTTTTGCCAGTCAAAATATTTCTTTTTATTCAAATCTGATTTCTATATTCTCCGAATAGGGCCCCATCTGTTTAGCGAAGCAATAAGGTCAACGGGGCAGAAAAGAGGACATATTGTTGAATCCCCCCTGTCAAAACTGACATCCTCGTTCCATGTGTCCCCTTCCCACTGGGGTTTTGCCTTCCACGAACAAGTGCTTGCTGTGATGGAAAACAAGCAGAGTCACATGGAGGACAAGGTTCATTAATGCCTTGTGTGTGCATAGTGGAGGAGGAAATAGATGTGTGCTGTCCTTCTGGTACATTGTTTCAGTGCTACTGCATCTCAATCAGAGATGGGGGCAGGGAATGTCTTTGGGAAAGAATTACAACTCTCGGTGCAGTTTTCCCAGCATGGTCTCTGGTGGCTTTAGAGGGGGGGGGGGGGATAGGAGACATCAAAAGGAGAGAAATTGTTGCCACCTCTGAGCTAAACCTTAACAGAGGACATGTTTGTGGATACCCTTTTGACTAGTCTCTGTATCACACTATATCAGTGATGGTGAACCTTGGCACTCCAGGTGTTCCTGGACTTCAATTACTAGAAGTCCAAGTCAGCACTCCTGCTGATCAGGGCTTCTGGGAATTGAAGTTCAAGAACACCTGGAGTGACAAGGTTCACCATCACTGCACTATATTAAGAGCCTCATTCAGTTTAATAGCAATAATAATTGCATTCTGTCAAGTTGATTCTGACTTTTGACGACTCTTTCTAGGTAGAGAACACACAGAAGTGGTTTACCATAACATTCTTCTGGGGGCATCCTGGGACTGTGCAGCCTACCCAAGGTGACACAGCCTGGTTTTTCTCCCAGGAAACACAGTGGGGAATCAAACTCCTCATGTCTGGCTCCACAGCCAGATGCTTAAACCAATGAGCTATTCATCTGGCTTATTTCCCATGATACATTGTGTTCAATAAAGTTGATGGTGATTCAATTAAGAATATCCAGTACTTACCAGATCAACATTCTACTTTCCTGAAGCATGTAGGGATCGTGGCCGCTCGCAGAGATGAAATAACACGCATACATATGGATCAGGGTGCAAGTGAGGCGACACCCAGGGAAACTGGGTGTTCTCTTTTGTTGACAGCCTAGCATAACTTGGATCGTGCGATTCCAAGAACCACCGCACGTCTGTTACAGGCTAAAGGAAATGGGGTGGAACAATGGGTTACACGTATGTTGGTCATAGATTAGGGATCCTACGTGTCAGAGGGCAGCCGGGAAGTGAGGGGTCAAGCAAGAGGTCAAGGAGTGGGGTGATGGAGATGATCTGGTGGGAAAGATAGGCAGGGAGTTCGTGACTTGGGAAGCAGCCCTATGGATCTTGATCGCATCATCCCAAGAGTGTCTGCCCGTCTGACCAGAGCGGACTGGAGGGGCTCCCTAGTTGTGCCATCAGCCAAAGGGGCTCGCCTCTCTGGCACACGAAAAAGGGCCTTCTCTGTGTCCGCACCAGCCCTCTGGAACCTCCTGCCAATAGAGCTTAGGTTTCAGACGGAGTTGCTGCCTTTTAGAAAAGGTTTGAAGACCTGGCTGGCAGGGCAGGTGTGGGGCCCTGATGGGAATGTGGTCCCAGCTAAACTGAGTTCAGTCAATGCTCCTCTTTTTGTATTTATGTATTCCCCCTTGCCCCCCCTCTTTTTAAAGGGGAAGTGGAAGGAGGGTGGGTGCACTGGGTGGATAATGGGAGTTTGGAGTTTTAACTTGTTTTTATGTATTTTTTTATGGCTGTACACCGCCCTGAGTTGGGTTTTTACCTGAGTGGGTGGCATAAAAATTTAAACAAATAAGGGGCTTGTGCTTGGGATGCGCTTATCAGCTTGGTCCAGGAGATGTCTGGAGGTTTGTGGTCATGCCTTTGGACACGACTCCCAGGTTGTGCGGCCCATGCGACCTGGCCTTCTCCTGGTGGCTTATGGGCTAGGGGCAATTCTTGGAGTGAGCTAGGAATACTTTTGGGGTGAAGGCTAAATCATCCCTACAGAAGCAATTCACAGAAGCATTCATATTAAGAAGTCTAACAATGTAATGTTTTGTCCAAGTAAGAGTTACAATAAAAAGTTATGGAAATAAGCAGATTGACCATAAGGCACTGGATATGGCCCACTCTCTCTTTTTTAAAAAAATACATCTTTCTCTCACTAGGGTCCAAGCCAAGAAAGGTTCCCTTCATCCCATGAGACACCTGGAAACTCAAGATGGAAAAAGCCTCTTTTGAAGCAGATGTTCTCTTTTCAAGCTATAGTACCAAGGACCTAGCAGTTCAAAAACAAGAAATTGCAAGTAGATGAATAGGTACCACTTTGGTGGGAAGGTAAACAGCATTCCATGCACCCTGGTGTCTAGGCATGCCTGACAAATGTCCATGGAAATGACTGCAGACACAGGCAGCACTGTTTCTTTGGCTGTAAACAGAGAGGAACACTGAACCCTAGAGTCAGATATGACTGGCTTTCGAGCAACGGTGACCTTTACCTAACCAAGGACAGAATCCTGCCATCCATACTAAAGGCAGAAGTGGTTCCCTTATGAAGGCTTTTAGAACAAAGGGTGGGTGAAAGCAGCCACACTTTGAAAGCAAACACAGACCTCTCTTTCCAGCCACTTTTCCTTTTAGTAGCACCTTTTTTAAAAAACAAAACAAAAACAAAGGCTCTGAGAGGTGAGGCAAGGGGAAAGATGGAAAAAGCTTAGCTCTGAAGAGAAATATGAAGCCCAAGACTCTCTTCAGTACCAGTGGAGTTAGAGTTTAATTTGTGTTTTAACACACAATTTCCTTGTTGCACAAGCCAGGCAAGCTGTTTACATATACAGTGGACCCTCAATTAACAACATGTTCGAATAGCGTCATTTTTGATTAACGATGCTACAATGCTGCCAATGTGATTGTTCAAATAACGATGTTATTTGAATAGTGATGCTACTTGGGGAACCAAGTAACATCATTATTCAAGGGTTCACTGTACTTGCATTTGCGTAAAGACGTCCTGGAAACCTTTTTTGAGAACAGTGTAAATGTCGTCATAATGTGATCTGTTGCATTTACTGATCTGCCAATTACTGCCAGAAACTTGCACCGATGAGGACGTAAGGTTTGACCAACAACAAAGCCAAGAAAGTGGCTTCGTTTTGGCAGTCCAGGGTTTGATTGGGACATGAAAGAAGAAGAATTGAAATGCTGCCTTATGTAGATTCCTAAATGGTTCCTAGTCTATCCTAGTTGAGATTAAGAATTTAGACCAAAGTACATTGTTGTCTCTGTTTGCCCAGATGAGCAGTTTGGAATGTGTTGAATTATGTGCAGTGACTCAAGTGGCAAAGATGATGACTGGGAGGCGGAAGGTCAGCAGTTCGATTCCCGAGTACTGTGGGACAGAATGAGCTCCCATCTTTGTCCCAGCTCCTGCCAACCTAGCAGTTCGAAAGCAAGACATTGCAAGTAGATAAATAGGAACCACTTCAGTGGGAAGGTAAACAGTGCTCCGTGTGCTGCAGTGTCTAGTCATGCCTGCCACATGACCACGGAAACGTCTGCAGAAGCAGACAATGCTGGCTATTCGGCTTTGAAACAGAGATGAACCCTGAACCCTAGAGTCAGATACAACTGGCTTTCGAGCAAGGGAAACCTGAGTTATGTGATGAAAGAGCCTTATACATTCCTGAGAGCATCTCAGGGTGTCAGGGGGCAGATGATCTCATTCAAGCTCTCTTTTGAATTATAGCGCTTCAAATTTCCCAGCCAGTATGGCCCATGTAGAAAAGTGATTTGTAGAAGCTCTGTTACAGCACTGCTTCAGTAACTCAGTTAAGGGCACAACTCTGCAAAAGAGCAACAGCATGTGTACTATAGCTTAACATATACTGTATTGCAATAAAACCATTGGCTGCAACTCGTATCCAAGAATGTATTTATTCCTGAAGCAGGAAAAATGCCATTGGCATGAATGTGCTTAAGGTGGACCCCAGCTTGCCATGAAGTGACCCACACACTGTGATCATAGAGCCATCTCCTGCGGCACATATGAAATGAAACATGCAGCCTTGAGGATATTATTAAGGTGCACCTTCACAGCCCACCCATCTGGCATGGCCTCTTCTGCCTCCATGACTGTTGGGAATTAGAGTTCCTCCTCCACTCATTTTGCCATTGGACCCAATAAAATAAATTGTAAATAAATTGTAAAGATATACAGTGGTACCTCATACAACAATTTTAATCCATTCCACAGGGCGTGTTGTTGTATGAAACAATTGCTATATGATGCATGCATCGTATAACAATTTTCCCTATGGGATGCATCGTACAAATTTTTTTTTTGCTAAGTGGTTTTTCCCATTGAAAAATTGTTGTACGATTTTTTCCATAGGGAAAATTGTTATGCGGGACACCATTTCCCTCCCCAAAACCTAATTGTTATGTGATTTCATTGCTATACGGGGCGATTGTTGTATGAGGTTCCACTGTTCTGGTTTTTTTAATAATATTGTTTTTGGGGAAAATATATACAGGAAATTAGTTGTCATAGTTTCATTAAATCAACCAGTTCCCTTTTCCAATGTTAGTGACAATCATTCTACTGACATTGTCAACATGTTGCATTATTTGAGCCCCTTCACTTTTGAACATAGGTAGAAAAACATGGAGTAAACAAAGGAATACCAGAAACAAGTCTACTTCTGTTTCATTGACTACACCAAGGCCTTTGACTGTGAGGGCCACAACAAAATGGGGCAAGTAATTAAAGAATACCAGAACACCTTATATGCCTCATGAGAAATCTGTACATGAGTCAAGAAGCAACAGTTAGGACAGAATACGGAATGATGGAATGGTTTGGAATAGGAAAAGGAGTAAGACAAGGCTGCAATTTATCACCCTGCTTATTCAACTTATACACAGAGCACATAATGCGTAATGCAGGGATGGAGGAATCACAATTTGGAATTAAAATCAACAATTTGAGATATGCAGATTATACTACCCTAATGGCAGAATGTGAGGAAGACCTAAAGAAAATCCTGCTTAGGTTGAAAGAGGAAAGTGCAAACCTGGTTTAAGACTCAACATCAAGAAAACCAAGATAATGGCAACAGGCCCTATCAGTCCCTGGAAAAAAGATGGGGAAGAAGTAGAAATAGTGACAGGCTTTACTTTTCTAGGATCAAAGATCACTGCAGATGGTGATTGCAGCCATGAAATAAAAAGGAGACTGATTCTGGGGAAGACAAGCTATGAGAAACTTGGGGAACATAGTCAAAAGTAGAGACATCACCTTGCAAACAAAAATTCATATAGTCAAGGCAATGGTATTCCCAGTGGTAATGTATGGTTGTGAGAGCTGGACCATAAGGAAATGCAAGCGCGGCGCCAAAATGGCCGCCGCGCTCTTTGCGGGGCCCCCCCCCACGGGACGAAGGCATCCGGGTAGTTAGGGGCGTGGCCAGCTCCCTTATAAAAGGGGTGGCCACGAGGCAGCCAAGCTGCCATTTTGCGAAGCGACGGAGCAGAGAAGTTTTTCCCTCTTACTCCGTCGCTTTTACCTTGATTGGGAAGCCTTTTGGCTGCTGACCTTCTCTTTTCGGCTTCCCTTAGGTTCGACTGAGATGCCTTCGAAGAAGAAGGCGGCCGCGAGCGCGGCTCGGGCGGTTCGGAGGCGCAATCTGGGTCGGAGGACCGCGGCCGCGCCTCCCCACCAGCCGCCTTTGCCGGCACCCACCGGGACCGGTGGGATGGGGTCTATTCCCCCCTGGCCGGAGGCTGGGGACCCGAGCAGGGGTCCAGCATGGGCTGCGGCCCGCGGCCCGCAAGCGGCGGACGCCGCTCCTGGTGCCCATTCTACTGGGCCTTCCTCTATTGGGGCGCAGCTCACTCCGGGGCCTTCCAGCCTTGGGGGGTGGTGTGGTCCCCTCCCTTGGCAGGTGCCTACATCGGCCCTGCCGGGCCTGGGTGTGGGGTCATGGCCATATTCGGGCCCCGGGGTGCAAGGACCTGTACCCACGCCCGTAGCAGGTGGGCCGGCTGGCACTTGGCCCCACGCCAGTGTGGAGGCCTTACTGGCCCGCGTGGCGGCCCTCGAGGCTTCCCTTGCTCGGGCCAGCCACGCTGGGGCTCCCTTTGGGGTTCATTTTGACGCGTCGTCTGCTGGGCAGCGGCAGGCGACGGGACGGGTCGAGCAGCTTGAGGCGCGTGGCGCGACTTCGGCCACTGCCTCGCAGCTCCCCAACCAACAGGCCAGTGCGGGTCAGGCCCCGGCGACGAGCTCTACGGCGGTTGTGAGCTCCGACGCCCCCAGTGGGCCGGAACCCCCGGTGGGGGAGGCCCGCGGGGGTGCAGCATGTGAGTATGCGGTCCAAACTAGTGCACCTACACATGTGGCTACATTGGGGGGGGCTTTCCAATGGCCTTGGCCTCGCGTGGGTGGTGCGGCGGTACAGCCGCTGACGCACCACCAGGCGACATCAACCACCACCCAGGGCCCCGGGGTGGGGAGCGTTTCCTACCCTGTGGGGAATGTTTTGGGGGTGGCTGGGCTAGTCCAAGCCCCTTTCCAGATGCCTGCAGTTTCTGCGGTGCCTGTCTCGGCCTTGCTGACAGCGGGCTATTCCTTGCCACTGGGTGACCACTTGGCACAGGCCACCAAAGAGAAAATATGGCAAGGGGAGTATGTAGATATTTTCTCACTCCTAAACAGGGAGCCCACCAAGGAAGAGAGGGAGGGGCAGGATGAGAAGGATAAGGAACAGGCACGTCGTCGCAAGCCACCACGAACGTGGGCCAACTGGCTGCCGGCTTACCTCATCTACATGGCGGTGTACCTGAGGGCCCGGCCGGATTTGGCAATTCCAATGGTCCAGTATTTGGACAACATCTATCGGGCGATGGTTGACTTTCCGGGCCCGTCGTGGTTGGCTTATGACGAGGAATTCCGTATGCGAATTCCCCTGCACCCTGAGATGAGGTGGGATGAGCCATGCCAGATGCTTTGGCTTCTGTACATGACGCCCACGCGCCCCGCGCCAGGGGAGAGATACCATTGTGGACATGCGGTCCAGCGAGCGGCTCCAGCACAGGTCCCCCGCCAGGTGGCGGGGCAGGGGGTTCCAGCCCGCCTGCTGTGCTGGACTTTCTCGTCTAATGGTTCATGCAATAAGAAGAATTGCAAGTACAGACATGAGTGTCCCACCTGTGCGGGCCCCCATGCAGCCTCTGCCTGTCCCAGGCCTGGAGGGACGCGGGGCAGAGGGAGGGGCGGACAGCGGGCTGGCAAGACTGCCGCAGATGGAGCTGGTTCACCGAAAGGCTCCCTCCCCAATTAATGTGGACATGTTGGAGCGTTGGCTCGCATTGTACCCGAAGGGGGAGGATGCGGATTATCTACTTCGGGGATTTAGGCAGGGGTTCCGTATTCCTTTCATGGGTGACAGGTCCCCACAGGATGCCCCCAACCTTTTGTCCCTTAGGGGGAGGGAGGAGGTGGCTGCCGCCAGCATTAGTAAGGAGGTCAATGCGGGCAGGGTCGCCGGCCCTTTCCCTGCACCCCCGTTCCCTAACCTTAAGGTATCGCCCCTGGGCTTGGTTCCCAAGAAGTCTCCAGGCGAGTTTCGCCTTATCCATCACTTGTCCTACCCAGCCGGCTGATCGGTCAATGATGCTATCCCTGATGACCTTTGCTCAGTCAGGTATACATCTTTTGACCACGCGCTGCGCATGGTGCGATCATGTGGCCCGGGTGCGCTGCTGGCTAAGTGCGACATTAAGTCGGCTTTTTGCCTCTTGCCGGTGCATCCGGGCGACTTTGAATTGCTGGGTTTCAAATTTCGGGGCGAATTTTACTTTGATAAGGCCATGCCTTTTGGCTGTTCCATATCATGCTCGGCTTTCGAGCGTTTCAGTACCTTCCTAGAGTGGGCTTTCGTCCGCAGGTCAGGGTCCCGGTCTGTAGCCCATTACCTGGATGACTTTTTATTCGGGGGTGAACGGGGCTGGGACACGTGTACACGTCTCCTCAACACATTTCAGACGCTAATGGAGGAACTCGGTGTCCCTTTAGCGCCCGAAAAGACCGAGGGCCCATCTACACAGCTAGTCTTCCTGGGGGTGGAGATTGACACGATAGTGCAGGCGTCTAGGTTACCGCGGGATAAGGTGTCAAGGATAGTGGCCCTTATCTCGGACTTGTTGGCCAAGCGCAAGGCATCACTGAGGGAACTGCAGGTGCTGCATGGTCACCTTAATTTCGCCTGCAGAGTGGTCGCACCGGGCAGGGCTTTTGCCCGGCGCTTGTGCGACGCTATGGCAGGATTATCCAGGCCTCACCATAGGGTTAGGCTTACCCGGGGTATCAGGGCAGACATGCTTGTCTGGTTACAGTTCCTGAGGGAGTTCAATGGGGTCTCATTTTGGAGGCATGACCTCCTGGCTTCCCCTCAATTTCAGATTCAGTCTGATGCCTCGGGATCCCTCGGTTATGGGATGTACTTCAATGGGAAGTGGGCCTATGGTGGGTGGCCACCGGCCTGGGCAGGCACGGGTCGCCTGCGTGATCTCACATATCTGGAGTTTTTCCCTATCCTGGGTGCTTTGATGCTATGGGGCCAGGAGTGGTCCAACTCGGTCGTGCATTTCTGGTGTGACAATGCGGCTGTGGTCCACATTGTCAATGCACAGACTTCTAAATCGCCCAGGGTTATGGACCTAGTGCGCCAATTTGTGTTGCGCAGCCTGCGCCTCAACGTACTGTTCAGGGCCAGGCATGTCCCAGGGGTTAATAATGATATTGCTGACGCTTTGTCCCGCCTACAGATCTCCCGGTTCCGTGCCTTGGCCCCGGATGCGGAGGAATTTCCCTCGCCACTCCCGGAGGAGATATGGACCATTGGCAAGGAGAGGTGAACCGGGCGATTGGCCTGTCGCTAGCGCCACGCACCCGTAAGGCGTATCACCACGCAATTAATTCTTTCAGGGCATTCTGTACCCAATTTCAACTGCCAGGAACCTGGCCGATCCCGGTAACCCATGTTCTGCGGTTCATGGTTTACCTGCATTCTCATGGCCTTGCACCTCGCACCATAGCATCTAAGCTATCAGTGTTGGCTTTTATGGCCAAGGTGGGGGGTCATGTGGACAGCACCTCTGACTTCCGTGTGAGACATGTTTTGGAGGGGTGGGTGCGCGAGCGCGGGCGTTGCCCGGACGACCGCCACCCGATTTCCCCAGGGGTCCTTACCCAGTTGGCCCGGGGCTGGCCTTGCCTCTGTTTTGATGCATATGAGGCAGCCCTGTTCCATGCAGCCACAACGGTGGCATTTTTTGGAGCGCTCCGCATCAGCGAGCTTGTGATGCTGTCTAAGGCGGATGCAAGTCGTAGGGCACTGGAACTCGAGGATGTCTGTGTTGCCAAAGACTGGGCTCAGTTGAGGATACGCTCCTCTACGACCGATCAGCATGGCGTAGGCAGTGGTGTGCGACTGCTACGGTGTTCTTTGGCAGACATCTGTCCGGTTGGTGCCCTACAGGAATTCCTGGCACTGCGTGGCACGCACCATGGCCCGTTTTTCTGTCACCAAGATGGGTCTCCCCTTACTAAATTTCAATTTTGGAAGGTGACGGGCAAAGCGCTGGCCAGTGTGGGCCTCCCAGGCGCCCGCTATGGTACTCATTCATTCCGTATAGGGGCGGCCTCAACCGCAGCTGCTTTTGGGTACTCCGGGGCTGACATACGTAGCATGGGACGGTGGGGTTCGCAATGTTTTCGGTTTTATGTGCGCCCACTCCCGCCGTGAGTACCAACCCAGTCACCTTACCTACTTTTCCTCATTTTTCTTTACAGACCCGGGGTGTCGTATTACACCGGTGACAGTATGGCTGGTGGGCCATAGCTACGTGCACAGGGCAGCGCGTTACGCTGCGGCGACAGAGTGGGGACCCCGACTGGGACTGGGTGCATACGCAAGTCTCACATGGCATGGTAAGCCTGGGATGTTATGGCGGGAGCTGCTGCCTTTCCTTTTTTCAGGCCAGAATGCTGACCCGCCTGACATTCTGATCATACACCTGGGGGGCAATGATTTGGGCCAGGTCACCGGCTTGTCGCTGAAGCATGCGATTTGCGAGGACCTCGCCTACATGCATTACGTCTGGCCCGCCACAACCCTTGTTTGGTCGGACATGGTTCCGCGCCATTCCTACAGAGGGGGCGTTGACCTCCTGGCCCTTGACCGTGCTAGACGCATGGTGAATAGGGCAGTGGCGCGTTTCCTTGTCGACAGGGCTTGGGGGAGGGTCAGTCATCACCCCGCTATTAGCCTCCAAAGTTATGACTTGTATGCAGGGGATGGGGTCCATCTGTCGCGAGGAGGTATGGACCTCCTGTTGGGTGATTGGCGAGCAGGTCTGTTGACCGAGCTGACGGTCTGGGGGAGGTCGTCGAGCCTTCTTTGAAGCCCCTCCGTGTGGCGGGTAGCACTGGTAAGGTAAACATTATGACCCACAGGTATCCGGCAAGTTCGCAATTGACTGGACAACACTAGACAGGCATAAGTTGGTTAAACGTTGTCCGGTCAACGACGAACTAGGCGACGGGGTGATGGCTATAGCTAGACAGCATGCATCACCCCGTGATTTTACGGATACGCGTCAGAGGGTGTGGTCATTAGTTAGATATTGACTACGGTCAACAATTTGTTTGTGGTCAACAAACAAATTGATACAAATGGATTCATTGTAGCAATTGCCGTTGGCAATTTTGGGTGGTACCTTACCAGTGTTACTTCGGCCTGCTTGCCTTAAGAATTATGATTGGTCAATTACCAATAGAAATTTATAATTCGGACTAGGGCATGAATCAATAAATGTGGCCCAATGCCGTTATCCACTTTTATCAGTGTCTGAGTCCTTTATTGGGGGGTGCGCCTGCAATGCAAGCACGGCGCCAAAATGGCCGCCGCGCTCTTTGCGGGGGCCCCCCCATGGGACGAAGGCATCCGGGTAGTTAGGGGCGTGGCCAGCTCCCTTATAAAAGGGGTGGCCACGAGGCAGCCGAGCTGCCATTTTGCGAAGCGACGGAGCGGAGAAGTTTTTCCCCTCCACCCCCTCCCTAGTTAACAGTGTGATGTTTTGGTCGCTTCGGGGCCGGGTGGGAATTTTTGGCTGGGACCCATATTGGCTTCCGGGTCCTGGTTTTTTCGCCCATCCCACACTGTTGCTATTGTTTGACATAGGGGTTTTGTCTGTTGCTGCTATTGACTTTGGTCACATGGGCGGGTAGCACTGGTAAGGTAAACATTATGACCCACAGGTGTCCGGCAAGTTCGCAATTGACTGGACAACACTAGACAGGCATAAGTTGGTTAAACGTTGTCCGGTCAATGACGAACTAGGCGACGGGGTGATGGCTATAGCTAGACAGCATGCATCACCCCGTGATTTTACGGATACGCGTCAGAGGGTGGGGTCATTAGTTAGATATTGACTATGGTCAACAATTTGTTTGTGGTCAACAAACAAATTGATACAAATGGATACATTGTAGCAATTGCCGTTGGCAATTTTGGGTGGTACCTTACCAGTGTTACTTCGGCCTGCTTGCCTTAAGAATTATGATTGGTCAATTACCAATAGAAATTTATAATTCGGACTAGGGCATGAATCAATAAATGTGGCCCAATGCCGTTATCCACTTTTATCAGTGTCTGAGTCCTTTATTGGGGGGTGCGCCTGCAAATGGAGCACATCCCCAAAAGCAGCACTGATGCCACCACCGGGACCTGCCTCGCCTTCCCGGCTGGAGGCAGAAGCAAGAATACCTGGGCTCCCGGTTCGGCAAGGACGCTGCCTCACCTGAGCCCTCTCCTCTGGTCCGGCATTGGCCATGGGGGAGCAAGAAGACTTGGGTTCCTGGTGCGGTGAAGACTCAAGACTCAAAGTCGGATGCTGACACCGCCTCGTCTAATCCCTTTCCTTCATTCCGGCATAGGCTGCGTAGGTTTCTCTCTTCCCTTCAAGGTTCGACTCGGGCTTGTAGCATCGTCTTGTTACCTCGCCCTGGTGATGCTGCTGAGTACATGGACCTGGGCTCCAACATGGTCGTGACCTGCCCTGGCCCTAGTTAAGGTTAAGGTTAAGACTGAACCTTGACCTAGTTTGGGCTCGTTTAAGGTCGTTGAGCCTTGGGCTCCACCCCCCCCGGATTATTGTAATTTTCCCCTTCTTTCTTTGATTTGTAAATTGTTACTGTAATCATAGTTGTATATTTTGTAAACTGTTACTGTATTCATAGTTGCATATTTTGTTGCAATTGTATCCTGATATTGTATTGTGATATTATTTTTTCTATTGTATTTTGTTTGTCTTTAATTTGTATTTAATTACCTTTATTTGTATTTAATTATGTTGTAATGCTGCCCTGAGTCGGCCTTGCGCTGAGTAGGGCGGGGTAGAAATCCAATAAATAAATAAAAAATAAAAAATAGATGCCTTTGAAAAGTGGTGTTAGAGGAGAGTTTTGAGAGTACCCTGGACAACAAGGAGAATGAATAGGTCGATCTTAGAAGAAATTAACCCTGACAGCTCCTTAGAAGGTCAAATAGTAAAGATGAAGCTAAATTACTTTGAACATCAAATGAGAAGAGAGGATTCACTTGAGAAAGCCTTGATGCTAGGAAAGGTTGAGGGCAAAAGAAGAAGGGAGCAGCCAAAAATGAGATGGCTAGATGGTATTGTAGACACAACGGGCACAGTGCTGGTTGAGTTGAAGAGGATGGTGGAGGACAGGGGTGCCTGGCAGGCAGTGGTCCATGGGGTCACAAATGGTTGGAATCGACTGTGTGACTGAACAACAACAAAGGGAAAGACCTAACTTATATGGCAGAAGGCATTTATACAGAGTTGTCAAAATCTCATAGCACACATGAGATTCAAATGGCTGTGTTTCCATGCATTAAATATAAATGGAGCTGTTTAAGGAAGCATTAGGCATTTTTTTAATAAGAGGAAGCCAAGCAATTGCAAGTTGCAGTCTTACATTCACTATTATTAGACAGGCAAATTGGATTGGGAAAAATACAGTACTGTGATGTAAAGTTGTGCAGAGGGGCAGTATGGCATTTGAGGTGATGCTTTCATCCACATACAAGGATTGAGTGGTTTCAGAGTGAAACCACACTGTCCTTCAAGTGACCCTTCTGTTCGGCCTCATAGACCCTATTGCTATATAGGGTGATGTGTGTAGCTTTAAGAGTGTTATACAGTGTGGCAACAGCTTACTGCACTCAGACTGTGAGTTAGCAAACTTGGGTCAAAATAAACAACATCTCCAGAAGCCCACTCTGAGGAGAGTAAGGAGAGTCTGGAGAAGAAGAGTGACCAACACCATGCAAGGAGAACACAAAAGAACTCTGCATTGTGCCTTACTGAGACTGAAAGGTTTCTTGGAACCGCAGAGAGGGAGAAAGGAATTCCAAAGCCAAGGCTGGACAAAGCGTCTGCCCAGCAGCCTGGACTTCTCTGTAAGCATTCCTTTACTATCTGTTCTTGATAAGAGCATTGAGCCTGCCTGTATCCAGAGTCAGCTATCTGTTGTTTATAGACTGTTGCCATATTACCAACTCACTCTGCTGTTGGTTGCCAACTTCTACAAAGACTGTTGCTGCTTGTGTTTAAAAGAGAAAGTATCTGATTTAAGTTGCAGTTTGCAAAGTAAAACTTTTCTTTCAACTTTAACTGTGTGCCTGTGTGTACAAGGAACCTGCACTCATGCCCTGCTGTGCCTGGCTTACCAGCCTGCTCTGCTAAATAAACACACACAGGCCCAAAAATCCTTTCACCTTCCTCCCTTTATAGAGAAAGAAAATTCAAAGAAAGTGCAGTGGGTAAAGTATAAATAACAAAAAAGGGTCCTGTTCTGACAGTTCCTGACCTGGTCTGGAGAGATCTGAAGAAGCTTCATATTGCCCTATGTATGTATGCTGTGGGAATAGTGAGCAACTTCACTGTCATTTATCATTGTCAATGAGGGAGATGCTCAGCAGTTCAAGAAACTGCATGGCAGGTTGGGGCCATGGGGTTGTGTGTGCGCGTGCATGTGTGCGCGTGCGTGCGCGTGCACACATGCCATATATATCTACTTCTGTTTCCCTCTCTGTGTGGGAGTAGGAAGAATCTTTCAATTCTCCAATAAGATAGTGGCTTAAGCAAAAGGACAGCTTAAGTCATCCACTTTGGTCTAATCCTGGCAATCACATATGACAGAACTAAATTAAACAGAGTGACACACACACACACACACACACAAATCTTTGGCGCCAGTTATGGAGCCAAAAACATGAAGGTAGGTTTGGATCATAAATGGACTGGTTCACAATGGTACATACTGTATATCATGTGTTGCTGGGGAAAGGAGCCAATCGCATGACAAATCCCTGTTTGTTGGTACTCTGACTTGGGGAAAAGCACCTTCAAATACAGTGAGGCTAGCCTTTGACATGTGTAGGATTGCACTGCAGAGTTTGGAAAGATCTCTCTCTCTCTCTCTCTCTCTCCATCCATCCTAGATTTCCAATTCTGGAATATGTAGTGCCCACAAAACAGTGCAATGGCATCTTTTAAGCAGATGTATTTTTGTATGATGATATAAAGTAGACCATTCCTCTGTTTGTGTGTGAGTGAGATACAGAGAGACAATCAGCTGCAGTGCTTTAAAAAGAGGCTCAACACCCGCAACCCCCCCCCCCCACCTCCACACCACAGCTTGTTTGGAATGTCCTTTGCTTTAGAAGCCTAAGAGCAAAGTTAGCATGTCCTGCATAAACATTTGTGTCATTCCTCTTTAGCTCACTCATTTCCACTTCCTTCTATAAGTAGCTTTTGGAATCATTCTGCCGCCCCATCTTGTCAAGGTCAAGGTCATTCTCCATTTATCCAAATACATATTATTGAAAAGTCACATGCTTTGGTCTTATTACATTGTATTTTAAGACATGTGAGACAAATAAATAAATAATAATGCAATGTGTAGCGGGGCCACACACCAAGCTAACAGTTTACTAGCAATGAATCAGCTCTCGTGAAAGCAATGGTTCTAAAAGGATGTAGCAGGATTTGGTCTCTAAACAGCAAACTGGGTGAGCAAAGAAATATTAAAGGATTCAGCGTGCCTTACTTTACAATGTCCTCTTGTTTACTAATTATAAAATGAAACGTACACTGTGGTGGATCTTTTGCCTGTTCTTTACATAAGAAGTTCATTTTCATGATTTATTCATACTGTATCCAGAATCTACTTTTGCAGCCATTAATTAGTACCCAACGACCAATTATCTCTCCATGTAGGCAAACAGAGTGGGATACTCTGTATATATAAAACAGAGGTGTCGTCAAGTATGTTCTTTATACAAATCCACATCCCTGCACCAATGGTGCTGAAACTTGCCACATGCCTACCTTGCGTGTGCGAGATCAGCACTGCAGGGGGCGGGCAGTCCATTTCGGGGTGTGTGCCCTCAAAAAAGGGTTGCAAAGGGGGCACCCCCACCCACCAGGACAAATGGCCAGGGAATTTGGTAATGCACATGCACGAACGTCCGTATGTGCAACATGGCCTCACCTCATGATCCAGGTGTCCAAAATGATGGTGCTGGAGAGGCCAGGGGCCAAAGGGCCATGAGGAGGAGGCAGTGGTGGCCTCAGGGTCAACAGCGGGGCCGCGCTGCGGTACGGTCAGGCTGAGAACACAACGCCCCAAAGGGAAGAGATGATGGTGATGATTTTAGAACTACCATTATAGAAATGGGATTTCATAGTCTCTAAAATTGGTCTTTCCGCTAAAGAGCCTTCAGTTTAAGAGTTGAAGTAGATGATACACTTAGCCCATATTTCGAAGCAGTGCTTCCTAAAGTGGTTAAAGTTGTCTGTTTGACCCACCTTCTAGTGTATTCTCTCTTTTGAGGCAAAGGCTAATAGTACCCCACAAATTCCACCTACTGGAGTTGACAGTGGGAAAAGAGGAAAAGAAGGGACAAATTAGGGTGGAGAGAAGTGAGAATTGAGATCTTCTTCTTCTGCCGTATCCAAATTTTGGCGATCCTCATGGCGATAGCCATGAAGACTGTCCTGGGAATATAATGCAGTGGCCTTTCATCTGCCTTCCGCATTGCAGCATGACTCCCATACCACTGATCCAGTTCCACGAGTTAAGTCACTTTCTGGTCCTGAGCCCTTTTGGCACACAAAATCCTCATCAGTCCCAGGCCAGGGATGTAGCTGCTGCCCTCCATCAAGATGGATTCAAGTGGGATTTAATCAATTTGGAGGATCATCACCCTTCCCTGGAGACTTTAGCACCCAAGGCCATTAGTCCATTACCAATGGATGGAATAACAAAGCTGTGTCTTCTTTCCAATCAGTTTGGAGGATGGGGACACATTTGCCATCTTCAACAGCTATGCACTCTGCTCCAAGGATATGGAGCTAGGCAGAGGCACTAAAGGCAGTGAATGGTGAGAATGAAGATTCACTGACTTGGTAAATGGTAGCGCTAACAGCTCCCAAATCTAAAGCTGCATCAGGGCCCCTTTTAGTTTGTGAGCAAGTGCAGATATAGAGTGGACAGGGGTATACTGTGGGAGGATTTTGCAGAAATGTTTGAAGGAAAGGAAAACAGAAGTGCCTTGTCACTGTCTACATAGGGCGAATAGACAAGGACAGCAAGGGAGCTGCTCCAGTGACCTGCGGCAACTGCGCCATGTTCATCTTCTGGCCTGCAAATGTCAAAAGATACAGCTCAGTGCAGACTGGTTGCCCTGCTGGAAGAGAATACGCAACAGCTTGAGGCCCACCTCTGCACACTTTGGCATGCCAGAGATGATGAAGTGTTTCCTGGATATAGCAGACTGATCCACATAGGAAATAATGAGGCTGCCAAGCACAGTTCTTCAAGATAGGAAGATAGGACAAGCTCTGGATAGGAAGACATAGAACAGGGGTGCCCAAACTATGGCCCACAGGCCGGATCTGGCCCCGATGCCAATTCATCTGACCCATGAAGCCCGTATGGGCACGTTTTACACCTGCTCCTGGGAACAACAAGGGCTTCGTGGGTTGGATGAACTGGCATCGGGGGCTGGATCCAGCCCACAGGCCATAATGACTGGCACCCTGAACCATGTGACTGGCCCACATCCTGGAAAGTTTAGGCACCCCTGGCGTAGAATCTTATGGTGCAGATTATTATTTTCATCAATCCTGCCTATTGAAGGTCATGGGCTAGGAAAGAAAATAAGAAAAATGGAAGTGAGCAACTGGCTGCATAGAAGTTATGTGGCAGGAAGTTTGTCTTCCTGGATCATGGTCTAGCAAGAAAAAGCCTGTACCACACGAGAGTTGTGAAGAACATATTTCCTAGAAATTCTGCAGACCTGTTCAGATGGACATTCAAATGACTCCTGCCAGAAATGGAGATGTGTGCTGCACGAGAGAGTGAGCTCCCATCTCTGTCCCAGCTCCTGCCAACCTAGCAGTTTGAAAGCAAGAAATTGCAAGTAGATAAATAGGGACCACCTTTGTAGGAAACTAACAGCATTCTGTGCACTCCGGTGCCTGCCACATGACCACAGAAATGTCTGCAGACACAGAGAGCACAGGCTCTTTGGCTATAAACAAAGATGAGCACCGACCCTTAGAGTTGGACATGACTGACTTTCGAGCAAGAGCAGCCTTATTGTACAATATTAATAGATACGAAATATTTTGGGGCAAGAGTGTTAGTGATGCAACAGAAAGTGGTGACAATCACCAGTGAAGGTAAAAAGATAATAATGAAAAAGGTGATGGAATGACTTATCATTTCAAACAACGATGTTTCTTGGTTCCCAACATTGCATCGCTAACCGGGAAGCAGAAACCTACAGCAGACGAAGGGGCTTACCCCAGGGTTTCTGCTTGGAGTAGCGTCGGAAAAGGTCCATGGGGGTCGGAAACATCTTGGATCGCTTCCCCCGAGCCTCCCAGAGGTGGCAGGGGTGGCGGGGACCCAATAATGGGTGTAAAAACTCATGTCATGACTGGAAACAGGGACCCCCCCCCTCCGACAGTAATTTTCCAGCTTGGAAGGTAGGAGATGAAACATGGTGCCTCAGATAACAATGCCAGATTGTTAACCAAGATATGACTTTTCACAAAGTCACGTTGTAAACCGAAAACAACGTTGACCAAACACAATGTAAACAGGGGTTTACTGTAGGTGGATCTTGCTTCATATTCTTTAATGTTTTGATACTGCAGTTTTGTTTTCAAAACTGGAGGGAGCTGGAATTTATAGCATGGAGGAAAAGATGTGATTAATCCAAAAGATTTAACCAATTGCTCAAAAAATGGCCTTTGCACCTTAGTTATGCCTGCTCAAGTGGCTAAGACACTGACTGGAAGGTGGCAGGTCAGCAGTTCAATACCCGAATACTGCAGGATGGAATAAGTTCCCGTCTTTGTCCCAGCTCCTGCCAACCTAGCAGTTCAAAAGCAAGAAATTGCAAGTAGATAAATAGGGATGACTTTGGCGGTGGGTGGGTGGGAGGTAAACAGCATTCCGTGTGCCTGCCACATGACCACAGAAATGTCTGCAGAAGCAGACAGCGCTGGCTCTTCGGCTTTGAAACAGAGATGAGCACTAAACCCTAGAGTTGGATACGACTGGCTTTTGAGCAAGGGCAACCTTTACTTCTGTCCTGGTTTTGTGGGAGGGAATTATGGCAACCCTATATGTATAGGATATGTATCTCTGCCGTGTCACAATTTGGACTATGGAAGGCTAGTGGAAAGTATTTGGGTAAAAACCAAGTCAGACCAATAGTAGGGCCGTGCCTTCCTACATCAGATTACCAAGCATTTGAAGAGGAGGAAATACACTATCAATGGGAGATTCACACTAGCTTGATATCTGTTGGAAGCCCAATTTTTTTCAGAGATTGTAAGATCCGACAAAATTCAACAACTTCATTACACTGCAGGGGGAAGATGTGACAAGGGGATCAGGCATTAGCACATTAACAAGGAAGAACAACTCCATGAGGCAAAGATATACTTTTATTTATTTACTCATTTGTAAGCAAAGTTTCCCAGTTGTATTAATTAAAGGTATTTTTTTTAATATGGTCAGCCCATTTTATTACTCCATGATAAGCACAAATTCTGAGCAATCTCTCCTAGATGTGAGAGGCTTATTGATTTCCCTTCATTATTGGTTGTGCAAAAGGAAGAAAATTAAAATAGGTAATTATAATGAGGGGGAAAAGATGCTTGCCTAATAGGAAAGGAACATGACTTTCACCTCTTAAGACAGGGTCTTAAAGGAGAAATCAAAAGGCTTTTTATCACTACTCCTCTAGCAAACATGAACAAAAAACATTAAAATGAACTAAATGTTCAGACAGGAAGCACTTAAATAGACAGGAGTCAGAGGTAACTAGTCAAGTAGGGCAAATGAGCCACTATCCTCCCCTAGATTAAGGCTACCACCAGGGAGTCTCCTCTCCCTCCCTCCCAGATATGAATGCCTGCTTATTTGCCTGCCTGTCTTTCTTTGTCTCTGGTTTTACCTGCCAGGCCAACCACTTGCCATTAGCTATCATGCCTTTCCCTTAGCCAATCATAATGGGCTTGAGCCACCACGCGCTGTCAGGAACCATGTATGCAGTGCAAAATAAAGGCATTTTGGCATGATGTTTGCTTTTTATCTTTTAACAGAGTTGTTGCTAGTCATTTTGGCAGTCAGGGCAAGTAGCAACATCTCCTACCATGAAACACAGACATGGCCTTCTCATAGAAAAGGAGTAGAAGATTGTCTGCCCCAAATAAAGACAAATTTATTCTTTCCAGGGAGAAGAGGGGCAGGGGGTAGGACTTAGAGATGTTTTTGTTTAGCTCCTTAACACACAACAGTAGAGTCATGTCTTAATTTTGGTTCCCTGGGCAAAGACCCACTTATTCCTCCCATCCCGAGTTACAGCCCTGCTTTTACTGCATGTTATATGCTGTATACAGGCTGTAGCCAGGATTCTACGCCTGTGGGTGGTAGGAATATTTTTTTCAGGAGGGGCAACAATCACACACACACACACACACACACACACACACACACACACACACACACACACACACACACACACCATTGGAACTTTTCCAATGTTGGGGGGCTAGGGTGAGCTGTTAGCTCAGAGAGGGGGCTTATCTCCCCCCCCTCGCCACCCCCTGGCTATGGCCCTGGCTGCATATCTCTTATAACCTGTTCTTTTCTATAAACACACTCTACTTTGGCGTGGCTGGAGACAACTGAATTACACAAAAGCACCTGCAGCACCAAGTGGGTATGGAGTGAAAATACATATGAGTACAAACCAAAGAGAGGCACATACGAAATAAAAGGATTATTTAAAATGCATTTTCTTTTAAAAATATACAGTATATCAGTATATTGATACTTGCCATACTGTTAATTGTGCTGTTAATAATTAAAATTATGTGTAAACATATGTGCTTTCTATATATGCAAATATAATCTATAAACACTTAAATAATTCCTATTTTAGACCACATAGTTGTATTTGAAGGCACACATCATGGTCCACCTGGCCAGTGGGTGACGTGATCTGAACCAATAGAAAACCACAAGTTGTGTGGAGTGTCGTCGCAGAGATGTCTGCTCATCCAGGCACTCCTCGCTGAAAAACAACAGCAAGGCAAATTGTATTTCCCTGTATAAGGGTGTTGTGTTCTGTAAAGCTGTGCCTTTAACAATGTACGATTGCCATGTGTTAACAATGTAACCTTTCTGTGTGCAACATTATAACCTTCAGCTATATCAATGTAAACCTGATAAGGGGACGCGAGCTAGTGACCACTAGATGGCAGTAGCGAGCGTCCAGCTCTCATGGCTCAGATTCACCTGGTTCAGCAGCGCGGGAAGATTCCCCGCCACCTCTTCACCTGGTCAAGAAGGGCGTGACCTCCCACGACGTCACGCGGGCAGCAACCAATAGTCTGTCGACGAGCCACTTTCAAATGTATAGCCAGCTGTATATATTGAGCTACTCATCCGCCATTACCACATGTTCCTCCGGATCATCATGCAATAAACCTGTGTTAAGCCAACCCTTCGGCTGTTTCATTGTCTTTGGTCCCTTACACCAAATTGGCGACGAAGGTGGGATATGGCAGCCCACGGGACCAAGACATGCGCCGGTTTCGAAATCAGGAAACCGGGCGACTGGGAGATCTTCGAGATGGACTTCCAGGCAGCACTGATTGAGTCTGAAGTCACGGAAGAGGCAAAGAAAAGGGCCATTTTCACCAGGATGCTCGGACAAGAAACCAAAAGAACCTTGGTGGACCTGATTGCACCGAGGAGGGTGAGCGAATTCAAGGCCAAGGAACTCATGCAGATGCTGCGTGAGCACGTCCGGCCCGCCACGGCGATGTTTCCCACTCGGAGTGCGTTCTGGAGGCGAGTCCAAGCGCCCGGGGAGACGGTCGCCGCATTCATGGTGGCCCTGCGGCTAGCGGCCGGCCCGTGCAAATGGGAGAATGCCGAAATCACCCTCCGGGACTGTGTGCTGTGCGGCCTGAACGACGCCGAAACCCAGCGCACATTAATGAACCAAGAGCCACCTCCCACGTTGCAGGAGGTCGTCAGAGCGGCCCAGGCCGCAGAAGCCACAAAGGCCGGGGTCCAAGAACTCCAGGACTGGCGGCCGAAGTCGAGCAAGGCAGAGACTCCGGTACAGGCGGCCCGGCGAACTTCGAGGTCGTCCGCAGAGAGCAGCGACGACGAGGACGTCCGGAGGGTCCGGAAGGAGAGCCGGCGGTGCGACGGCTGTGGAGCGGCCCACGACCGCGTGAAGTGCCCGTTCCGGAAGGCCGAGTGCCACAACTGCGGCCGCCGCGGGCACATCGCCAAGGTGTGCAGGAAGAAGCGCGAGACCCAGAGGAGCTCCGCAGACCGTTCCGCGGGACAAGACCGCTCAACGAGACCCAAGGACGGCGCCCAGGCCACGCGGAAGCAGGACGGCGTGGGCCGCATCTCCGACGGCAGCGAGGACGACGCCCCAGTGTTCAGCGTGTCTGCAGGACACCCCCGCTATTTTGTTGAGGTACTAGTCCAAGGGGTTCCCATTAGGATGGAAATTGACTCGGGGTCCTCATATTCGATCATTTCCCAGAGGGAGTTTTTGGGAATTGCCCCCCACAAGCGACCCAAGCTCAAAGCATTGAGGTCCACGCTACGGGACGTGCAAGGGAACAGCATTCCAGTGTTGGGGGTTGGAGAATTTCAGGTTAAATTCAAGAAGCACGCCGCGTCCCTTCCCCTAGTCGTGCTCAAAGGGGGAGATTGCAGCCTCCTCGGGACTCAATGGTTCCAGCCCCTGGGTTTGTTTATTGGGGGGGTGCACGCCGTTGGGATGCACGCCGTTGGGACTGATCCAATTCTGGAGGTGTGCGAGGCGCACCCCGAAGTTTTCAAAAAAGGACTGGGGAAATTCAAGGGGCCCCCAGTGACATTCGACCTGGACCCGGAGGTCCGCCCAATTCGTCTCAAACCACGCCGGGTGCCGTTCACACTTAAGGACAAGATAGAGGCGGAACTGGACAAATTGGTGGGCCAGGGAATCCTTGTGCCTGTTGATTCCATGGAGTGGGAAACTCCAATTGTAACCGCACTAAAGGCCAATGGGGAGGTCCGCATATGCGCCGACTACAAGTGCACCATCAACAAGGCGATCCGCCCGAATGCATATCCGGTGCCGGTAGTCAGCCATCTGCTGGCCAGGTTACACGGGGGAAAGTGTTTCGCTAAGCTCGACTTAGCACAGGCCTACCAGCAGCTTACGGTGTCCCCTGCCGCAGCTGCTGCGCAGACCATAGTCACCCATAAGGGGGCGTTCCAGGTGATGCGCCTCCAGTTCGGCGTGAATTCGGCGCCTGGAATTTTCCAGTCACTCGTGGAACGCCTCCTGAAGGGACTGGAGGGGGTGTTGCCTTATTTTGATGACGTGTTAATAACGGGGGGGAGTCGGGTTGAATTGGCCAAGAGGTTGGGGAAGGTCCTGACAATATTCGAAAAAGCGGGGCTGAGACTGCGAAAGGACAAATGCGTCTTCTTCGCAACCGAGGTTGAGTTCCTAGGGTTTTGTGTGTCTCCTGAGGGAATAAAACCTTCCAAGTCCAAGGTGGCAGCCATTAAGAAAGCCCCCCGCCCCACCTCCAAGCCCGAGCTGCAGTCGTTCCTAGGGCTGCTCAACTTTTACCACTCCTTCCTCCCCCGGAAGGCAGCGGTGGCTGAACCGCTACACAAACTGCTTAAGAAAGACCAGGCATGGAAGTGGGGCGATGACCAAGAAAGGGCATTTAGTGAGCTAAAAAGCCTCCTAGCGTCCGATGCCATACTGACCCACTTCAACCCCAAAGGCCCGGTAGTTCTGACCTGTGATGCATCCCCGGTGGGGGTGGGGGCGGTGCTGTGCCACGTGTTGGAAAACGGAAGGGAGGCCCCGATAGCATTTTACTCCAGGTCCCTGTCCCAAGCGGAGAGAAACTACGCACAGACAGACAGGGAGGCACTAGCAATAGTCGCGGGGACGAAAAAATTTCACGATTTTCTGTATGGCCGCCCCTTCACCATTGTAACGGACCACAAGCCCCTGCTAGGCATCTTTACCAAAGATAAGCCCACCCCACAGATCCTGTCCCCGAGGATGCTCAGGTGGGCCATTTTTCTCAACGCGTATCAGCACGCGTTGGTCTACCGGCCCGGGAAAGAGATCAGCCATGCGGACGCTCTATCAAGGTCTCCCCTCCCCCTAACGCCCAGCCAGGTGAGCAAGGGGGAGCGGGACCATCAGGTTCTCATGATAGAGGTGCTGGATTCGCCCCCCGTAATGACCGCCGACATTGCCAAAGCGACAGAGAAGGACAAGACGTTAGCGGCCGTTAGCTCCTGGGTGCAGAAAGGGTGGCCGGCGTCCTCCCCAGCGGAGGAGTTCGCTCCATTTTTCAGAAAAAAGCTAGAACTGTCCCTAGAGAGGGGGTGTCTCTTGTGGGGGCAGCGGGTGGTGATTCCCACTTCCCTTCGGCCGCGGGTGCTCAAACTGCTGCACGTCAGCCACTCCGGCATCGTGCGATCCAAGGCGCTGGCCCGGAGTTACTTCTGCTGGCCCCAGCTGGACACATGGTCGGCACTTGTGAAAGTTGCCAATGCTCCAGACCAGAGGAGGCCCGCCTTCCCCACAGGGAATGGGACGCGGCTAAGGGGCCGTGGTCCCGGGTGCATGTTGATTTCGCGGGTCCGTTCAGAGGCACCCTGTTCCTTCTTGTAGTGGACGCATTCTCCAAGTGGTTGGAGGTTATCCCCGTCACGAGCACCTCCTCGGCCCAGACCATTAGGCATTTGCGGAGGCTCTTTTCCACGTTCGGCATACCCGACACATTAATTAGCAACAACGCTAGTTGTTTCACGTCCTCCGAGTTTAGGGCATTCATGGAGATTAACGCCGTTCGGCATATCACCTCCGCCCCGTTTCACCCAGCCACCAATGGCCAAGTAGAGCGCCTCGTCCGCACCACGAAGGACGCGTTGCGGCGCATGGGCCCAGGGGACCTGAACCTACAAGTGTGTCAGTTTCTGCTAGGGTACAGGGTGACCCCGTTGGCGTCAGGATACTCCCCCGCAGAGCTCTTAATGCGTAGGAAACTGACCACCATCCTTACTAGGCTAGACCCCACGAGGGTAGAGGACAAAGGAAGGAACATCGGGCTAGAGGCTACAAAGAGTTTCAGTGTAGGTGCCCCCGTGCATTGCAGGAACTACGCCAGCACGGGCCCAGCCTGGGTACCGGGCGTAGTTGTGGAGCAAACCGGCCCCGTGTCGTACCGCGTGGAAACCAGCACAGGGCTCCTGTGGAGGCGGCACGCGGACCAGCTCCTACGCAGGGTCTCCGATGAACAGGGCACAGACCAAATAGAGGAAAAATCAGCATTAGGGTTCTCCCCCACCCGTTCAGCCCAAGGGGGAGGGAAAGGGGGCCGCGGGTCCCCACCAAGGGGGGAGGGGGATATTCTCGTAGATATCCTAGGGGATCTTTCTGAGGAGGAGGAGGAACCCGACCCCATACATATCTCGCGGAATGTCCCCACAAATGCGGATACCCCTACTAAGTTAGATTTTTATTTTCAGAACCGGGGGGGGGGTGTTTCGGAGTGGTCCCCCACCCGTCCAAGCGAGAAGAGGGTTTTTTCGTTAGCCCCGATTGCCCCCGGTCTGCTCACAATGGAGTTTTTCCCTTCCCCTAAGGCCGCCAGACCGCGGCAAGCCACTAACAAGTCTCCCTCTCCCATTTCAGGACAAGGGACCAGGGAACAAAGAAGCAGTAGCGCCCCCGGGGGGGTCAGCCCTCTTCACGGCCCAAACGCACATGCAACAAGCCATCTTGGCTGAGAGACTTCGTCTCATCCTAGGGGGGAGGGATGTTGTGTTCTGTAAAGCTGTGCCTTTAACAATGTACCATTGCCATGTGTTAACAATGTAACCTTTCTGTGTGCAACATTATAACCTTCAGCTATATCATGTGGGCAAAATGCTAATTACCTTGTTAACCACTCAGAGAGTGCACTAAGCACAATGGGGTACTTGCTATTGCTTTATGATGAGTCACCATCTTACTTTAGGTACAATGCAAGAAGAGATGTAGATTCTTGTGCTGGCTGGAAACAGGTCTAGGAAATGAAAAGGTGGGAGAGTATGGTGATCTTGCAAAGGGTAAACAGGTTTTGAGAGGAACACAGTCAGTTGAAGAACATTACTCTCAGAGACAGTGCTCAGACTAGAGTGGGAGGAAAGTCAGATGTTATTCCAGAAGCAGACTTCCCTGGTAGAAGAACATATTCTGGCATCTGTCTTGGGAAGGTGCATACTTGCACTGTAACTATTGGCTATTAATCAAATTACATTTTCTGCAATTCTATCGTAATCATTTTTAATGGGCAAGTGCCAAGCTGTAAGGATTTCTTTTCACATGAGCTTGAGGTTGCTTCACATTTGACAAACACATTCCAGAATGCTGTCTTTCACCTCATTTCTGTGCCTGTCCTTAGAGAACACGGTACATGATGTGGTAGGAGGAAGGGGTGAAGTGTTCCTCTGCAATAAAGAATTAGATTTTTCATTGTGCATATCCTTTTTGACCTGTGGGAAAAGACATGGAGGCAAATGATAAGTTACTGTGATCTCCAGGAACTTTATTTGCATCGTAATGTTCTGGAGATGGGCTGCAGTGGGCTGGCCGGCATTGCCTTCAGCACACAATGTGTGGCCAGGGTGACATTTCCATAGCAAAAGCATACATAACCAAAAGCTTTGGCATTGGGGAGATTGGAGAAACAATGAAAACCAGGTCTTCTCTGAAGGCATCTGGCCTTTTTGAACAAGCCCCCTTGTCTTCTCTTCTCTTTGTTTCTTAACTGTAAAGAGGGGAGCGCGAGAGGGTGGCGGCGGCTGTTGTTGTCATGGTAGGCACCCGGCTTTTCCTCTGCAGTCTTGTGCTCAATATTCCAATCACCTTGCAAGTCAAGAAGGCTGGTGGAGCTTGCAGTAGTGTCAGAGTGAAAAACGAGCCATGGCGTCATGCCTGGCCAGCTGTTGGCTGTCGGTTGCAGATGGAGTGCCACACTGCGGCGTGTTTGGCTTCATATCTTACCAATTCAGTGCAGCATTTGGGGAGGCTTTATTATTTCTCCTTTGCATCAAGAAGCTAGTGTGTATGTGTGTGAATCCTGTGACAAAGGACGTTGGTAATGATGGGCATCACCCCTTGCTCCAAACCTTTTGCTGCTGGCATGTTGCCAGTCGTTTGCAGCGAAGCAGGAAAATGAGGTCTGAAACTGCGTAGGGTATTCCCATTCTTTCTTCCCCATCACTCCCCTTCCCAGCCAATTGTGTTGGAGCATTCCTTCCCCACCCCTAGGACACAGTTTTTCATATTGATTCCTATTTTTAATTTTCTTGCTTCTCTGTGATTTTATTTATGGAGTTCTGAGATTTTATTACCAAAGGGAGGGCTGGGGGAAGGAAGCAGCAGAATTGCAAAAGGAAGCCACAAGGGCCTTGTGGATGCTGTTAAACCAAGTGCAGTGTGTGTTTTGCAGATCTGTAAGCTGGGTGACGACGGTATTTGCGTATCAGTGAGTTCTGTTATCATGAAGGTAGAAACCAATTTTCTCACCTGTGCACAAAATCAATCACACCACTAATATGCTTTCATCCTCCCTGGGTATATCTGCATTTTGCAGTGGAAGGTTTTACTATGAACAAAAGAGTATGGCAGCCATATCTAGAGGAAAGATGGATTCTGGAAAGTGTAGAGCAGTCTTCATATTCATCACCTTTTCAAATTGCAGCTGTCATCCCCCTTGTGTAATAAACCACTACTCAGCACTAGCATGGCTCAGTGAGTTGGAGCATCTGGCTGTGAAGCCAGATGCTTGGAGTTTGAATTTCCAATGTGTATCCTGTGAGAGAGGCCAGCCAAGATTACCTGAGCTGTGTGTAGCTGATAGTGTTATATGCCATGTCACCTCATAGAGCACCATCAAAAGAAGTGGCTGGTAAACCACATCTATGTAGTTTACACTTAGCAAGTCCTGGCAAGAGGCTGAAACTGACCTGACTACACATAATGTTTTGTTGTTGTTGTTGTTGTTGTTGTTGTTGTTGTTGTTGAGTCGCACAGCCAATTCTGACTCTTCGCGACCCCATGGACCATCCCATGCCAGGCACCCCTATCCTCCACCATTCTCCCCAACCTGCCCAGCTTTGTGCCCATTGTGTCAACAATGCCATCTAACCATCTCATTCTCTGCCGCCCCATTCTTCTTTTCCCCTTGACCTTTCCCATAATGTTATGACACATAATTACTGCTCCTCAGCTCTGCATATCTGGATATATCAGCTTGTGCTGAATTACTCTAAAGTAGTATTTCTTGCACTTCTTGCCTTAACGCTGATGGTGAGTTCCACACCCTTCACCAATAAAACCAAACACCTGGTGCACTATATATTTCTTATCCCCACTGTACCTTGTATGACTATCATATACTACACTAGAATTTTTATCTTTCAGAAATAAATGATGGAAGCTGCTATGTTCAAATTACATAAGGGTTCTAAAAGAGTGATGCTGAATCAGGCCAATTGACTGTGCAATCCAATATGCCACTTTCTGCAGCTCCCCAAATGTCTTATGAGAGCAGGGCATGAATAGAGCAATCCTCCCTTCTTTGTTCCCAGCACACTTATTTAAGGATATACTGCCTCTGAACACTGATATTCCTTTAGGCTATCATAGCTACACTAGCTATTGATAGATCTATTATCCATGAGTTTGTTCAGCCTCTATACAAGCCATTGGCCATTTTCAGAAGCACTTTCCAGAATCCACTAGACAGCACGACTGATCTGTAGGGATTCTAAAAGTTACAATCCAGAAAAAGTATCCTTTCCAAAAGCATGGCAAATGCCACTGCTGTATTGTGTACTGTTTGAAGATATTTCACTAGGTGGTCCGATGCAGATGATTCCTAGCACATCTTTAATTCATCAAGTTTTAATTCCACCTATCTTATTTTTCTGAGTTCTAGAGTCACAAGACAGGGAGAAAAACCCTGCCCAACTATTTTAAATTGAGCATTTTTTAAAAAAAAAAACCTCAATCATGCCTTTCCTATTGCACAATCCTGTAGATGTTTTCACAGCATTTGAATAAGGCTGCAGATTGATGGAACAATCCTCAGTGTGTCTAGTAGGAAGTTATGAGGTGAATCTACCAGTCCTTTCTCAACCTTTCCGGATTCTGCAAAGGAAGATAGGAGGCAGAAGAATATTTTTACGAGCTATTCAGCTTGGAAGATTCATATACTGTATTTATAAATTCTCCCCTCCTTATCGATAACAGAAGTGAGAGAATTAACTAGTCCAAGTGCTAGTATACCTGAGAAGCTTCTGTTATTATTATTTTTTTTGCACTATGCTGGTCTGCATTGATTGATTGATTGATACCTGAGAGGCCCAGATCAGGCTTTTTACTCATAAGGAAGGTGCTTCAGCCTCGTGCCATGGGGCAGCCAGCACTGTACACAATATTCCAGAAAATGAGTTCACCATAGATTTATAAAGGGATTTATATGCAAATCCATCTGTCTGTCTGAAGGAAGTGTATGTCTACACACATAGTCAGCCTACCTTTTCTATTTCCTGGTCTGATCCATGCCCAGTTCTATCATGTCCCCTGCCCCACCCCAGGATAAGAGCTACCTCTCTATGTGCTTTCTTCCTCATGTACACACATTTTTTGTGAACATGTTCAAAAGGAAACACATTGTTGAACACATTTCTCCACTTACGAAAGCCAGAGTTCTGAACCATCAAGGTATAGATAACTGGATTTTCATCGGAGTCAATGAAAATTCACTTTCCCTCAATCCCCAATGTCCTCCTGAAAGTATGATATGCCATCTCTCATTACTCCTACCTGCCACATATTTTGTCCGTGATCTCTCAGCATGCTAGCAGTAACTTTGGACTTGGATATTTTCTCCTATGTATCTGCCCATCAATTTACCATAAGTGAGACACAAAACAACAGAAATGTATCTAAACATGATATATAAATGTCCTTCTTGGGTTGGTGGGAAAGTGGCTTTGTATTATGGTGAGTCTTGAATTTTTTTGATAGAGTGGTTGGTGGGATTTAAGATGGGAAAACCTCTGCTGTTATCATTTATATCAGTGATGGCCAACCTTGGCACTCCAGGTGTTTTTGGATTTCAGTTCCCATCTGCTGATCAGGGCTTCTGGGAATTGAAATTCAAGAACATCTGGAGTCCAAAGGTTGGCCATCATTGACCTATATGGTTGAGGTCATTTGGAGATTTGGAGTGCGGAATCAGCAGTATGCTGACATGTAACTCTCCTTTTCATCCTCAGCAGAAGTGCTGTGGAAGTCCTGAATCATTGCCTGCCCACAATAATGAATTGGATGAGGGTTAACAGGTTGAGGCTGAATCCAGACAAAGATGGAGATTTTGTTGTTGTGCTATTCATCTGATAGGTTGGGTGGTATATGGCTTTGTTAGAACAAGGTTACTCTTTCCCTGAAAGATCAATATCTGGGTGTTATGCTGGATTAGGCTCTCTTTACAGAGAGAGAAGGGGGCACCAGAGGATGAGGTGGATAGATGATGTTGTCGATGCAATGGGCGTAGAACTAAGTGGGCTGAGAGGAGGATGGAAGATAGAGGAGCCTGGTGTATGATGGTCATTGGGGTCACAAAGGGTCGGACATGACTGTGCAACTGAACAACAACAGTGAAGTAAATATCTGCTGTGGCTAGGACTGCCTATTCTATTTAAAGATGGATCACTATGAATATTATTATCAACGATTTGAGCAAACGAACAAACAAATGAAACAAGCTTATCTCATAAAGCAGATTTCCCAAAGATGTCACACCATGACCAATTCACACTTTTGTGAAATTGGTTGCTTCTAAGAAAAAAAAATTAATTGTTCACTTTTAGATTATGGTAATTGTTAGGCTATGTAGGTCTTACATTAAAATGTAAGCTGAACAAATAAACATATGACAAAGAGAAATTGCATGTGAAATATACAGGACTAACAGCGTTGCCCAGGGGAGGGACCCAACCCAGCCAGAGGAGGGGCCATCCCACTCCACTGCCACTACCTAGTGTTGTGGCACAACTTGGCAGGGGTCAAAACACAACAAACACACAACTCACCCAGAAACATCACACGGTACACAACACACCCTCACAGCACACACCAACACATGACACCCACACAATACACACACACACAAAAACGCAACCCACAACCCACAGCACCACAGCCACACACATCAAACATGACACAAAACAATCGCACAACACACATACCTCCGACACCCACCACACCCACCCAACACACAACACCCGAGACACAACACTCAGAGACAACACAGAGACAACACCTCCCCACACATGACACACCCACACAATAACTCCTACACCCACACACCCACACACCCAACACATGACACATGACACATGACAGACAGACAGACACACAGATTCTCCGGCCTTCCCGCCATTGTGCCATATCCGGTATCACCCCAGGCTGGGGCATCCCAGGTAGCAGAGACCGTGGCACACCCCCGGCCCGGCAAGAGCAGCGTAGTAGGCAGGGGTCGGATGCGGGAGCTGTGTGGAATGGCTCAGGGCAGGTAGGGAAGCATGGCCTGGTGACTGAGCAGGCCACAGGTGTTGCCCGTGTGGAGGGCCCAACCCGGGGCGAGGAGAGACCCAGGCATGACCCCCCAGGGCCCCTACCCCCCTGTTGCCTTATCTGTCTGTACATGCTCATTGCCCTCGTGGTGGTCCCAGTGGCACCGGACAAGCCTGGAGGTGCCGTCGCCTCCTCTGATGAGGGGAACCCCCAAGGGCATCTCCTCCTTCATCTCCAACCCAGCAGCCAAGGCCTGGCTGACTTTGTGAAGCCTCCTGCTCTTGGGAGTTTGTATTTCTGTGAGAGGAAATGCTGCCCTGGTGCATCCTGGGGATCGTAGTTCCTTGGGTGGATGGCTCCCATTGAACATAAGAACAGCTTTGCTGGAACAGGCCACAGCCCATCCAGTCCAGCGTTCTGTCACACACAGTAGCTCACCATTTGCTTCAGAGTATTCCCAAGCAGATGCCTTCACCTGCTTAGGATTCCCTGGAAATGGCATTGAGAGAAATCCTGTCTATCTCTCCGACCTGGAGGTTGTCCTTAGGTATCCATAATTATAGCCATTGATACCTTTGTCCTCCATGAACTTGTCTAATCCTTTCTTAAAGCTGTCAAGACTGACAGCTGTCACCACTTCTTTTGGCAGAGAGTTCCATAGACCAGTGATCCTCTGGGTGAAAAAGTACTTTCTCTTATTTGTTTGAAAACTAGTACCCAAAAGTTTCATGGAGTGCCCCCTAGTTCTAGTGTTAAGCGATAGGGAAAACAGTTTTTCCTTATCTACTTTGCCACACCGTGCATGATTTTATAAACTTCAATCAGGTCACCTCTTAGACTCCGTCGTTCAAGAGTGAAAACGCCCAACCGTTGCAGCCTCAGATGGTAAGGAAGGTGTAGGAATCGGGGCCGCAGAGGGCCAGAGGTCCTGGAGGAGACTGATCAAAGAACGATACGAGGCAGTATGGAGGAGGATAAGATCAGTGGTTTATTGAGGAAAAGGCATAACCATTTATAGATCAGAAGGCAAGGTAGAAAAAACTGTCACCCAACAGTGAATCACATCACCTATTTACTCAGGTTAATTGGGAATTTCTCTAGGGGAAGTTAATTAGTGCGGGCAAACACTGGCTGGGACAACACCATTGTTTTGGGCTTAGACTAAGGCAATCATGACTCCTGTTTGCTTCTGGGATGAGACTGAGACTCGGAGATGAGGGATTACTCTAATAGGTAACATATTTGCTCTCTCAGCAGGTCCGCTGGTCAGGTCAGGGAATTGGGTGAATCAAACCCTATCATTTATCCACCCCCCTTAATTTCTCTCTACTGGCAAGGGCCAGGGGCCAGGAGCGTGCTCGCTAGGTTTAACCTCTGCCAGAGGCCATGCGTGCCAACTGGGCACGTGGATCCACAGGAAGGTGTTCCAGTCCTCTAATCAGTCTCATTGCCCTCCTCTGCACTTTTTCCAACTCCATAATATCCTTCTGGAGATATGGCGACCAGAACTGTACACAGTATTCCAGATGGGGCCGCACCATAGATTTATAAAGAGCCAAAATGACACTTGCTGACTTATTTTCTATACCCTTCCTAAGGATCCCTAGCATTGAGTTTGCTTTTTTCACTGCTGAGGCTCACTGGGTTGGCACCTTCATTGAACTGTCCACCAGGACACCAAGGTCCCTTTCCTGGTTTGTTGCAGAGAGTTCAGACCCCATCAGTTTATAAATATAATTAGTTTTTTTTGCCCCAACATGCATCACTCTGCACTTACTAATGTTGAAGCTCATTTGCCACTGTTTTGCTCACTCCCCCAGTGTCAAGAGATCCCTTTGGAGCTCCTCACAATCTCTCTCAGTTTTCACTACCCTGTATAATTTAGTGTCGTCAGCAAATTTGGCTACCTTGCTATTTATTCCTACCTCTAGATCATTTATGAAGAGGTTGAAAAGCAGGGGTCCCAGTACTGAACCTTGGGGGACCCCACTCTTTACTTCCCTCCACTTGGAGTAGTGTCGATTTAGTGCTACCCTCTGTTTCTTGTCCCTTAGCCAGTTGCTGATCCAGGACAAGACCTGTCCCTTTATTCCATGACTGGTAAGTTTATTCAAGAGTCTTTGGTGTGGGACCTTGTCAAAAGCCTTCTGAAAGTCCAGAGAAACAATGCCAACTGGATCCCCCTTATCCACATGCTTGTTGACACTCTCAAAAAATTCCAACAGATTAGTGAGGCATGATTTGCCCTTGCCAAAGCCATGTTGGCTCTCCTTTAGCAGCGCCTTCTCTTCTATGTGCCTATTAATTCTATCTTTTAGGATGGTTTCCATCACTTTACCTGGGACACATGTCAAACTGACAGGTCGGTGATTTCCTGGATCACCCCTGGATCCTTTTTTGAAAATTGGTGTTACATTCGCTACCTTCCAATCTTCAGGCACTCACCCTGATTTGAGGGAAATATTATATATTTTGGCTAGGAGATCAGCAATTTCATCTTTAAGTTCCCTGAGAACTCGTGGATGGATGTCATTAGGTCCTGGTGATTTGTTAGCATTTAGTTTATCAAGACATGCAAGGACCTCCTTCCTGGTTATTTCTATCTGGCTTAATTCTTCGGTTTCACTCCCTACAAAGATAGGCTCTGTTTTGGGCATGTGGTCTCTGTCTTCTTCAGTGAATATTGAAACAAAGAATTCATTGAGTCTCTCTGCAATCTCTGTTTCCTCTTTAATGACCCCTTGCCTTCCATTGTTGTCTAATGGTCCAATGTCCTTCCTAGTTGGGTTCTTACGTCTAATGTACTTAAAGAAGTCTTTGTTATTTCTCTGAGTATTGAGAAGAATGGAGAGCGGGATTACAGCTCCCAGCGGACTCTCCTTAAACTCTGTTGTCCAACCGCCTCCTCGGAGGGGCATGCTGTCCCCGAGCGCTAAGGCTGCTGGGAGCTGTAGTCCCGCTCTCCCTTCTTCTTAATGGGGGCCAGCCACACAAGGAATTACGATCCCCAGGATGCACTGGGGTCGCTCTTCCATAGTTGTTTGGTGTCTCCCGGTCAGCGGGGCTATCTTTGCAGCCCATTTTCAGGGTAACAAACCCTGAAATGGGCTGCTGCTCCCCCGCCCTGGCCTGGCCAGGCACACCAGGTAGGCAGGTGCAAGGTTTCTGGGGGTATGGGGGCCACAGTGTGGTGGGTTAGGGGTAACAAACCTTAGGACAGGTTGATTTTAGTTATATATATAGATAGATAGATAGATGAGAAGTTCAGAAGGTTTCTGTTTTGAAAATGGCAGCATAAAGTAAACTACCTGAGGTACAACTTAACAGTTAGATGTTATAACAGCCAGAACGTACGTACGTATGTACGTGTGTGTGTGTGTGTGTGTGTGTGTGTGTGTGTGTGTGTGTGTGTGTGTGTGTGTGTGTGTGTGTGTGTGTGTGTGTGTGTGTGTGTGTGTGTGTGTGTGTGTGTGTGTGTGTGTGTGTGTGTGTGTGTGTGTGTGTGTGTGTGTAGGGGGATGGTGAAACCCACACTATCCCCAGGTTTTGGACCTTTTAGTGGGAATGAACCTGCACTTTTAGGGCATATGATCCTGCACTTGCCAGCTATTAAGCATTGATCAGAGAAAGCACGGCATAAGCAGCTTAATCTATTTGGTAAAGCTTATTTATTAAGAATAAGAAACTCTTTCTTTCTTCCTGCCCATGTGTCCTGTGACCATTGATTGTTAAACATATTAATAGAATTCATAATTCAGATACAGTATAGCAGACAAATCTGAGTAATCACTAACAACTAACTAGGTTACCATCCACTTCAGCAAAGGGACGTGTGGCGGCACGGATCTGCTGCCGTGCGCTTTGCTGGCTCCTCCCCCAGAAGAGACGGCATGAGGCAGGAAGAGGCAGTGCCGGCCTCCTTAAAGGAGGGGCTTGGACCGCCCTTCCACCTCTTCGCCGACTGGGCCAGGCAGCGTTTGCCCTCCACCCCCGCCCTGGGTTGCAGTGTGATTGTTTTGCTCGCTTCGGAGCTGGATGGGAATTTTTTGCTTGAACCAGATTGGCCATTTGGTTCTTGCCGTTTTCGCCCATCCCACACTGTCACTGTTGGGCTACTTGTGTGGTAGTTTTGGTTCCTTTTTGGTTGCTTGGTGGCTAGCACTGGTAAGGAGGCACTGGGGGACCCCTATGAGTCTGGCAGGAGCACACTCGGTTGGCCACAGGAAGGATAAGATAGAGGTACAGCGGCTGGCCAATCGTGTATGCTCAGGAACAAGGTGATGCTATGCTAGATACAGCTTGCAAATTCTTCCGGTTCACCGGACACACGCAGAAGCAGAGGTTTGGTCATTTGCGCTTCTGCTTAGGGTCGATATAATTGGTTATAACTATTCCTCCTTACCAGTGCTAGTGCGGCCCACTTGCATTATTGAATTACAAATAATAAAGTGGCCCAGTTTTAATCTCAGCTCTGTTGTCCGTCTCTTTATTGGGGGAGTGGGTCCGGCAATGTGCTGTTGGTCTGTGTGTCTTTGGTGAATCAGAGCTTGGAAAAATTATTTTTTAGAGATCTCTAATATTTGTAGGAGTTCTAGTCCAAAAAAAGCAGATTTTTCCCCAATACTATTCACTCAATTGGCTGATCCAGCTCCAGTTAGTACTTCTTCAGGTGTACATCCATATGTCAAGTGAAAAGGCACAATATTTATCTATTAAAACAACATCACAAAGATGTAACACAAGTCTCGTCTTCCATTTCCCTCTGTTCTTGCTTTCTTTTAACATATTACCAGGTTGAAGGGACAGTGTTCTAAAGAGTTAGCAAAATACAGTTGTTCTAAAGAGCTCATACATTTTTTGTACCCTTACATACTTTTCTGGGTGGGAAAGTGATCTGCAAAGCTGTTATCTTTTCAGTGGAAAGGAAGGAAAATGAATATGACAAACAGGTCTGGGCCAACTGAATTGAAACTGACCCAGGTTTATTGAGGAGCCAGTAAAAACCAGCAGTAAGACTATAAGGAGAGTCTAACTTAACTAGCTATACTGATGTCTGAAAGAAGGTAGAACAGACAATAAAAGTTACTATGTAACAGTGCCATCTGGTGACCCATTCTATGAAAATGACAGTGCAGGAAGAATCTTTCAGCTCCAATAAAACATGTCTTATTATGCACAACCCAACCGATGTCTCCATGTCTCCCTTGACACTATATTTGATAGTTTTGGAACATGAAACCATCTCAGCCTTAGAACTCCCTCAGAAAGAGAGATGAGGAATGTGTGTTTCTTCAGATACAGCTGGAAACATCCGCTGGAGCCGAATGGCAGTAAATTCAGAACAGATAAAAATAAGGCAAAATACATGTGGTTTTAAAAGGAAAACCTATGGAGGGCTGGACGGTCAGTGATTGCTACATCCAATAGCTATATATTTCCTCCAGTGTCAGTATATGCAGTATATCAGAGAGCAAAAAAGACAAAAATCGTCTGATGAAACAAAAATGATCAGACAAAAATATCTGATGAAGTGGACTTGATCCATGAAAGCTAACATTAAAATACAGGAGTTAGTCTTTAAGGTGCCACAGCTTTTTCTGTCTTTTGATTTGTCTACTCTCTGATATGCTTGCACAGACTAACATGGCTACTACTTCAAACAAATCTTTGTGGCACCTTAAAGACTAACTTCTATATTTTAATGTTAGCTTCTGTGGATCAAGTCCTCTTCATCAGACGTAAGAGTGAGACTTCATGGCATTATTTTATACACATCAGGTACAGAGATAAAAAATTTTTTAGTAGCTGTGTTAGTCTGTGTAAGCGTATCTGAGAGTAAACAAAACAGAACAGCAAAAGAAGACAAAAAAAAAAAAATGTTGTGCCACCTTAAAGACTAACTCCTGTATTTAAAAGTAAGCTTTCGTGGACCAAGTCTGTTGAAGTGGACTTGGTCCGTGAAAGCTCACATTTAAATACAGGAGTTAGTCTTTAAGGTCCCACAACATTTTTTGTCTTTTTTTGCTATTCTGTTTTGTTTACTCTCAGATACAATTTATTACTCTCTGATATGCTTGCATAGAATAACGTGGTTACCACTTCAAAAATTTCAACTATGAAGGATATTCACACAGTGTGTCTCTGGGTAGAAGTTTCTGGGAAGCATGAATACATAAGCATTGTTGAACACACATGCTGCTCATGAGCTTCCTATAGGCATGTGGTTGGATATTCTGAGAGAAGATTATGGGAAATAGATAGGCTGTTGGTCTGATCAGGCCTGTACAGGACACCCTGGGCGGGTGCTGGACAAGGAGTGATGGGGGCGGGGTGCCTATTGGGGGGGGGGGGGGTTGGGCCGGACACCCTGGGCCCCAAGGGAGATTCCCGATGAGGGCGGTGGGGCAGCTACCTACATACCTCTTCCACTCTCCTCCTCTTGCCAGGGAATCCCCTGGCGTGCACAAGAAATGCCACAGCCCAGACCACCACCCCTTCACTGGCATCCACACATCCCGATCTCCCAAGACTGACCTGACTTCCTCCCACTGCTGCCTGTCCATTTAGGCACACTGGTGAGAAAGAGGGTGCCTGGCTGGGGGGTCTCCTTGACACCCCCTTGGTGCCAGGATGGTGGAGGTGGGCGCTTTCCTTCCCGCCCTGAACTAGGTTCCCCAGCCTTCCACCGTAGGCCGCGGGGGTCCAGTCTCTTCCACACATGCATGGAAGGGAGAGGCACACACGAGAGGCACTCAGAGGCTAAGGAGAAGCAGTGGCACAGGCGTGCCTTCCCATTAAGGAGCCCCTTCTGTGGCTGCTGGGATGAGGCCTCCTCCCCCTGCCTCTGCCCTTGGCCATGGTGGGGTCTCGGTCTGGTTGGTGCACAGCAATAGCTGCCCCATGGAAACAGCACCCTGCCACCTGGAAGGTTCCGGCTAGGGGCTGTGGCAGAAATTGATGTAATTATTCTGACCATCTCTGGAGGGCGCACATTGCTGGGGCACACTGGGACTTGTCCCACTGTCCCAAATGGCCACCAAGGGCCTGGGTCTGATACAGTACAACTCTTTTGGTGTGCGTTAGGTCTTGTCATTTCTTAGCACTCAAGAATAAAAGCTAGCTAGGACTTGATAACAATGCAATCCAACATCTTGAGGGCTACATATTCTTCAGTCCAGCTCCAAACAACAGCTACCTTGCATCCAAGACATAATGTGTCCGAGCCCTTGTGGCGCAGTAGTTAAGCTGCAGCCAAAACTTTTTGAGTTTGATACTGACAGGGATCAAAGTTGACTCAACCTTCCAAGGTTGGTAAAATGAGTACCCAGCATGTTGGGGGCAAAATGCTAACTAACTTGTGATCCACCTTGAGAGTGCACTAAGTGCTATTGGATGGTAAAGGTAAAGGTCACCGTTGCTCGAAAGCCAGTCGTATCTGACTCTAGGGTTTTGTGCTCATCTCCATTTATAACCAAAGAGCCAGCGCTGTCTGCATCTGCAGATGTTTCTGTGGCAGGCATGCCTAGACACCAGAGTGCACAGAATGCTGTTTACCTTCCTACTGTAGTGGTCCCTTTTTATCTACTTGCAATTTCTTGCTTTCAAACTGCTAGGTTGGCAGGATCAGGTACAGAGATGGGAGGATATTCCATCGTTCAGTACTCAGGTCTCGAATTGCTGGCCTGCTGATTGCCAGTTCAGCATCTTAACGACTTGAGCCACTGCAGCCCCATATTAGTTGGTAGATAAGTGTAGTTGCTATTGTTGTTGCGGTCATGTTACCATTTTCATTTTCTTTGGCCCATCCCAAAATATCTTCATCACCTCTTTCACAACAATGTAGTTCACTGATGGTTCTTTGTTAACACCCCTTCACATTCTTGTGCAAGCTGTACCACATTGCTCTTGTGCTGCATTTGTTTTAGCTTTTAACTGTTTGCTCATTGATGGAGAAGGTAGTGATCATAAGGGAATGTCTCACTTTTGAGACGAATAATGGGAAAGAGCCACAACCACCTACTGGCCATTTTGAGTTGAGTAAGGACTCCATTCTATGATCTCCCAAGTTCCTTTTGCCTTTTTCTGACAAAGCTGAGGAAGCGAGTGTTCTTGCCATTAATTTTACTAAAATGATCCTCCTTGTGACAATTAAGTGACAGGAACTAAAAGGATTATCTTAATTTAGTAATAGACTAGGAACCTACCCATGGGCTGTGTACAGCAGACAGAAATCTCACTCAGCCAATGAAGCTTAATTGCAAATGCTTTAGGAGTCCTATTGAGGTGCCTGTGTGATGACTTCTGTGCTGTTCTGAGGCATTCAAGTGGCATCTACACTTCCTACATCTTATTTTCAAGAGCTGTGATGAGAGGGATGTAGTTATATTAAAGTGACATTTCAAGAGGAGCAGCATAGAAGAAAACAGCCAAGGGAACTTCAGTGGAGTAGAGCTGACTAGTTCCAATGTGGCTGAGGTTAGTATTTGCTGCTTTTTCCTATTGAGGCTGTGTGCAGGCGACAGGCAGGGATGCCTTTGCTCTACCCTGCTGGTTCTGCCCTGGTAAAGTGAGAGAAACCCGTCAGATGTCCTTTCTTCTATATTTGAATTTAAAGAAACATTATTATTTTTTATTTCAGAAAATGTGATTTGTACAATTCGGCAAATCTTTCAAAATTCTTTAATCCTTTCCAACAACCAAATTCACCAACTCTTAGTACAGAGAACACTATGTTGTACCTTCCTATCACATAAGTGTTAATGATAAACAAACACATTAATCTCAGAACAAACACACTAATTTGACAATACTATAGTTTAACACAAAGTTGGATGACATATTAAGGCAAGACTTACTCCTCTGTTATTTTTACCTCTCAAGACATGCAAATATTTCAGCACTACATGCCCAAGATATCAGACTTGCTACCTTCTAGTCACCTTGGATCAGTGGTGGGCATCAGCAGGTCCGCACCAGTATGCACATACTGGTAGTAAAAATGGCTGGCCCCGACCACCTCCCTGCCCCACCCCCTCCTCCTCCTCCTCCTTCTAGAAGAGGCTTTGGAGGGGGATGGCTCCATTTCCCCCTTTATCAAAGGCTTTTCCTGGGCTCCGTTTCACCCCAAAGCTCATCCCTAGCCACCCCAGAGTGGTTGGGGAGGCATGTCAGGGTGAAACGGAGCCCAGGAAAAGCCTTGGACAAGGGAGAAATGGCTTCAGAGGTTCACTATAGAGTGATGGAAATAGAAGAGGGTTCTATTTTCATAGCTCTATAGTGAAGAGCAGTCACATGGCCAACAGGCCATGCCCACCAAGTCGCATGGCCACACCTACAGGAAGGAGTCATTATTCAGCAAGGAGTCCACACATTTGTAGATGTCTCTGTGATGACATTCCACACATGTAATCAAGTCCATCTGCATGCATTTTTTTTAGCTATTTGGATATCATATCACCCACTGGCTATGGGGACCATGATGTGTGCCCTCCGCTTTCACCTTGCTCAAGGCATCTGATGGTGGATGATTTGGTGAGTTTTAGTCCCAGCCCTAACATCATTGACAAGAGATAGGCAACACTGTCTAGTTAGACTTCTCAAGCCCCTGCAACCTGACAAGGCTAATTTGCCAAATGCTTGTGTTGGAATAAATAGGCAATATTTTATTTTTATGCAGTCACTTCTTCTAGATACTGAATCAGACTCTTACCTAGAGAGGCCTAAACACAGACTTTTAAGAGGTATTCCAGACAAATCTGTGAATTTCACTTTCTTTTTCATTTATCAATGTTTTTCTGTCCCAAATATGAAAAAGTTCATAAATGTATACAAAATATAAACTGAAAGCTCCCTGCCACCAATATAAGCATTTAAAATGAACATTTAAAGAAAAGACAACTGCTGCTATTATAGCCTAGGCCAATGGTGGTGAACCTATGGCAAGTGTGCCAGAGAGGGCACTTGCAGCACTTTCTGTTGGCGCACACGCCATTGCTTCCTCCCCCCAGCACAGAGGTCACCCCACCCCTCTGCCCAGTAGCCAAATGGGAGCACTTCCTCCCTACCCCAGCACAGATGTCGTCTGACCTCTCTGCCCAGAAACCCAATGGGAGCACTTCCTCCCTCCCCAGCACAGAGATCACCCCGCCCCTCTGCCCAGCAGCCAAATGGGAATACACCCTCCCAACCCCAGCACAGAGGTCACCTGACCCCTCTGCCCAGCAACCCAATGGGAGCACTTCCTCCCTTCTCTCCACACAGAGGTCATCTGGCCCCTCTGCCCAATGGGAGCACTTCCCCCCAGCCTCCCCCCTCTGTTTGGGCACTCCGTCTCTAAAAGGTTCGCCATCACTGGCCTAGGCTGTCTGTATTCCATGTAATTATTTTTTATGACTATATTGATATCAATATTGGTGAACATCAAACATTTTCAGCAAATTCTGAAGCAAGTAACCCTTGGAGCACCTGTATGATGAAATCTGGATAAAACTTGGATGTGATTCTCTGTATTGTTTCTGGTCTCCATAGAAAATATTAGAGTAAAAGCAACCACCATACTTCCCAACTAGCATAAGGCTGAGGCAACTCAATTAAGATATTGGATTTTTTCCAGATCCTTTTCGCAATATTAATCATAATGATTTGTCTTTCTCACTGTCCTGTGGCTCTGAGGTGATGTTTCTAATGACCCTTCTATTAGGTCCACAAAATCTGTTTTAGGAATACTTGAACGAAAGTTCTGTTTAATCACCAAATAGTTTGGGAAACAATTATCTCATAATGTGAGGAAGACATGAAAGAGGCTAAGAGAAGAAAATGAGGTGTTCAGCTTCAAGAATAAAACTCTGCATTCTTTTGCAGAGAGATAAGGGGAATCAAAAGATGCAGATGAAAGGCAGGGACATAATATAATCTTCTTGTTAGTCACAGCTAAAGGAGGCTCACTGTTTTGATACGATTGAAACAAGTAGTGCCTTACTATTCAGTAGTTGTTTCAGTGGCACCACCTTTTGTTAGGAGTAGCATTTTGGCTATTATCGGAGAAGATACTGTCTTTCAGGAGGCAAATTGTGGTATCCGCGCACACAATTGGCATAACTGGCCCTGACAGAATCCCGGTAATGGGTGATCACATCATTACCAGGGGTTCCTGAGGGGACAGAAATTGGGGGAGCAGAATATTAGATAGAGTTTAATTCATCAATAGCTGATCTGACAAGCAGCTCGGACAATAGAGAGCTAATGACTAACGTGCTAGGTACGTAATAGGCAATCTCGCACCTGCAGATTACTCTAAGTCCTAGAGCCAATACTAGCCACTTGTTTACCCCGGATAACATGGAACAATGTATTTCCTCTGCCGTTAATTAAGTTGGTTAATTAACTTCCCCTGTAGACTTCCCCAATTAACTTGTGTAAACATTATGTGTGAAACCTGCAGTATCGCAATGCTTTTACGTGCAGCCTAAAACATGATAAATACTGATGATTAGTCTTCATTAAATCACTGGTCTTCGCTCCATTTTGCCTCATGTCTCATTGCTTGACCAGTCTCCTCCAGGACCCAACAGCCGCTTCGCGTTTCCAATCTAGCTTTCGCAAACCGCTTCGCGGCCCAGATCCAACATATGGCGACCCCCGAAACGTGATCTACTCATGGGTAAGTGATCTTTGCGGTCTGGTTCTACGCCAGAATCATGTACGAATCGTCCTGGAGGTCAGGGTGGCAGCTCTGGTCGGAAAGCCATCCGATCTGAGTGACAGCTACGCTGCGAGGCATTCCAGAGAGGCAGAGCATGCTCCAAAGCTATGAGGCTGCTTGCTCAGTGGAAACGCATTCCGCTCAGGGTTGGCTGTGAAACCCTGACTTTGTTGTAGAGGCCGCCGAGGGCCTGTGACAGCAGTCCATGTTCTGAGTTCCTTCCCAGAGGTTCATCACACCAGACCTGTTACCTAACCTCAGACGCGTCACTTCGTCCTGAGGAGGAAAACTTCAAAGGACCGGCAGGTAATATGGGGACGTGTCCTCAGCGACAACGTCCGACTGCTAACCAGAGAACTCACTTAATGGAGTTCAAGGGCCTGGCCAGGGTATACAATACATGCACTCACAGCACCCAGTTAGCGGATCTTTTGGTGTACTTGGGGGGAAATTGTCTGCTTTATCCAGAAACAGGCATGCTTAACCTCCAACTTTGGGATAGGATAGGAGCAAGCACCTAGAGCTCCAGACAGCGTAATCAGCAGGTGGAGCAAGTGTAGGAAGCTCTTAGCAGAGGTAGACCCAGTCCGGATAGAGGCTGAGGACCCCCCAGTGCAGTCAGAGCCATCAGCCCCAACGGCTCTCTATCCGTCATTTCAGCTCAAGCAGGGCAGTGTAGTGAGCTTTCCCTCAGTGACAGCTGCAGACGTCACTGAAGGAATGCATGGAATGAGAAGCGCTGGCGCTTCTCTGACAGTTGAAGGTTCCCAGACTACCAACAGTTCCATCCAGCGCATGGTTGAGGAAGAAACCAGTAAGGGGGAGTTGCCAGCAGAATAACTAGCTGAGTTTAGGCAGATATGCCCTCGCATAGAGGTAGATGCCCTCACGGGTCAGCAGCAAACAATCCATTCGCCAGTTCCATACAGGCTGCTTATGGCTATACGGAAGGCAATCACAGAGACAGGACTTCAGAGTCGCTTCACCAGGGGCACGCTTCAGCAAGTGTGCGAAACCATGATGGTCATTCCGTACAACTGGAAAACCGTCATGCGAATGATGCTCAATCCCAGCCAGTATTTGCTATGGGACAGCGAGTATCGTCTCGAAGCACAGGCAAGGGTTGCCAGGATGGGCGGAGCAGTAATCCCTGACCAGCTATACGGTTCAGGTCCATTCAAATCCATTGATGCGCAGACTGCCTTGCCAATCGCCATCCTTCACTTGGCGGCTGAGACAGCCTTCAGGGCTTATCTCAAGGTCCTGGCAGCTGGCAAAGCAGCCAAAAATTACACAGCAGTCAAACAGGGTGCCCAGGAGTCCTACATGGACTTTATCAATAGACTGGAGGAAGCAGTCAGTAGACAGATTGACAATGAGCAAGCCCAACAGGAGCTCATGATGAAGCTGGCGAAAGACAATGCCAACCTTGACTGCCGTAAGATCTTGCAGTCACTGGGCAATCATCCCGATCTGACTCTCACAGACATGATTAGGGTTTGTGCCAACATTGGTACAGATTCCTACAAAATGGGTCTGTTGGCAGCGGTGGTACAAGGTGGTAGGAAACCCAAAAACAGGACCAAAGGAGCATGTCACAATTGTGGCAAGATCGGTCATTTTGCTAGGGAATGCCGACACACCAAGGGCAGCGGCCAAAATGCTGGCCATCCCAAGGCTCCGACCACTCCTTGTCCATGATGCAATAAGGGCTTCCACTGGGCCAGGAACTGCCCGAACTTGGGAAACTGGAACACGGGCTTGTCTTTGGCCCCGGTCCAAACAGAGACCTCAATTGCTCTGGGAGAGCCAGAGCTGGATTAAATTCCGGTCACATTCCCTCCATTCCGGAGGCGCAGGCCAGACCTAGAGGCAGTGTGGGACTAGATTTGACTTGCCTGTCAGAAGTCACATGTGACTTGCCAGGCACAGTCTATCTGGTCGATTCCCAGTACATGGGACCCCTGCCTAAAGGCTACATAGGTTTAGTTTTGCCCCGTAGTATTGCAGGAACGTGAGTCATCGGCTCCAATTTTTTGGGTGTTCTCCAGGTTCAACTCTGGACACACCTACCCCAAACCATTCACAACGGAGACACATTAGCACAACTGATCATGGTTCCTTGTCACTCACCAGCAGGCAGCCAGGAAAGGGTCAGGGACAGCTCAGAGTCCGGGTTGGAAGACCGCTCGAGCACAGAAGGGGCAGTGCAAGGATACCAGGTCTTAGCGGCAGTGGAAACCAACATAGAGTGGAAGTGGCGGCCAGTCATAAAGGTATTTTTAAATAAAAAACCTTTTGACTGGCTGCTAGATACCGGAGCTGATGTCAGCGTGGTCAGCCAGAGCCAGTGGCCGCGTGAGTGGGCTCTCGAGCCGGTCTCCGATGTGTGGAGGGTAGGCAGTGTTCAAGAAGCGTTTAGAAGCCAAGACTGGGTAAAGGTCATAATCCCCGAAGCTGACGGAACAGCGGTCATCCGGCTGCACATTTTGGACGTGCACGTCAACCTTTGGGGGCAAGACATTCTGCAGCAGTACCGTGCCACTCTTACCTTCGGTAATGGCTCTACCGCTTAAATGGCTGACCAACACACCAGTCTGGGTAGAACAATGGCCGGTAGTAGGGGAGAAATTAGTTGCCCTGAAACAGCTGGCTAAAGAACAGCTAGATGCAGGACATATAGACCAGTCCACCAGTACTTGGAATTCGCCCATATTTGTTATCAAGAAAAAGTCAGGGAAGTGGCGACTCCTTCACAATCTCAGAGAGATCAATAAATGTATCCAGCCAATGGGTCCGCTTCAATGCGGCATTCCAAATCTGAACATGATCCCCGAGAGTTGGGAAATCTTGGTCGTAGACTTAAAAGACTGTTTTTATACCATTCCCTTAGATGCTAGGGATCGGGAAAGGTTCGCTTTTACAGTGCCAGTCGTGGACCACAGAGAGCCTACGCAACGTTACGCGTGGAAATATTTGCCACAGAGGATGCTCAACTCGCCCACCCTATGCCAAATTTACGTTCACAATGCACTGGAAAAGTTCCAAAACCTTCACCCCACAGTCTTAGTGTGTCATTTCATGGATGACATCCTGGTCGCAGCGCCGCAACTCGGCAGTGAAATGTTTAAAAACCTCCACTCTGGGGGGAAAAGGGTTACTCATTGCCCCGGAGAAAGTTCAGAGAACCGAGCCACTTTCATACTTGGGCCATCGGCTTCTCCGTTCTTTCGCAGCATCAGTTTTGCCGCAGATCAACTTAAAGGACTCAGTCACCCTTGTAGAATTGCAACAGATTCTGGGGAATATTAATTGGGCTAGACCGTATTTTAGGCTAGATACAGACCTTCTAAAGCCGCTCTTCTTGCTGCTAACGCTAGGTAAGCTGCCGGCAGACCGGATAGACATTCCTCGAGAGGTGGGCTTGACTCTCGAAAAGGTCAACCAAGTTCTCAGCCAGAGATGGGTGGACAGGATTAGTCAGGGGCAAAAATCGTGGTCCCATTCACGAAAGAGCAAATCCAGCAACTGATGCAGCTCGGTGACTCGCTTCCGATTGCGTTGGAAGGATTCACTGGATGTTTGGCATACCATTTGCCGAAAGACCCCAGACTTGTCTCACTTCAAACGCAGACAGTCAGTTTGTGTGAATTAATGTCACTGATTCCACTTCAGGGGGCTAGGACAGTTTTCACTGATGGGGGTCGTACATATGGTGTTCTTACTTGGCAGGAGGGCCAGGCTTGACGCACGCTTCTAACTCTTCCGCAGAAATCCGTGCAGCGGATGGAATTAGCAGCTGTGAACCTCGCCTTGCGCTCCTTTGCCAAAGAATGCTTGAACATAATTACTGACAGCCAGTATGTTAGGAATTTGCTTCACAGTCTACCAGGAGTATACATCACTCCCGCAATAGACAAGAATTTGTTAAGTCTTTTCCTCACAACTCAATTTCACTTGCGGAACCGCACCGAAGCACTCTATATCGACCAACATCAGAAGCCACCAGGATTTGCCTGGACCGATTTCTACGGGCAATAGTACAGCGTCTGCGTCTGCAAAGGAAATTCAGCAATGGTCAGTTTTGGGAGCCTTCACGACTCAGATTCAGAGTCATGCATTTTCCCATCAAAATTCCAAGGCACTTGCACGGCAGTTCAACCTGCCACTTTCCAAAGCCCAGGGTATAGTCCGTTCCTGTCCACATTGTGCAGGGGCGGTAGGGGGCCCCTCGTGGGGGGGGTCAACCCACGAGGGACAGAGGCCAAGCAGGTGTGGCAGATGGACATCACATCGGACGCTTAAGTCCTACATTGACAAACAAACAGAAAGGGGGAACTAGCCCTCCCCAAAAATCAGGGTCAGGCACAGCATTGTCTGAACAAGGCATTGTTTACGTACAATCACCTTAATGTTTTTTCAGATTACACTCCGCAGAAGCACTTCTGTCGCACGGAGGCTCTCCCGCGGCCGATGGTGCATTACCGAGTGCCACCGGATCCTTCCTGGAAGGGCCCGGCGCCACTCATAACATGGGGAAGAGGGTATGCTGCAATTATGTCTCCTACAGGCATTATCTGGATTCCAGCCCGGTGTGTCAAGCCTCACTTCAAGTCCAATGGCGTGGACCCAGGCAGTCCTGGACCCAATACCGGAGATGGAGGAGTTAACCCTGACGGGGAGATCCAAGTGGAGGAGGCGGCGACAGCAGATGACAGCGCCGAAGATCACCTGGGGGATGTCCAAGTCCCTGTGCCAGGAGGCGGCGGACGCCGTTCGACGGGAGGACAAGGAGCCGACACTGGAGAACATCTTAATTGCAGCCTTTTCCCTCATTACTGCTAATTCCATGATGACCACCATCATCTTGATCCTCTCCTTGCTTGCGCGGGGAGGGTTTCAAGCAGCTTCACTGGAAGCCAACAACCTGATGCCAGGCGGAGATCTCTCTGCCCGGATGCATTACAACGTTTGGGAAAAATTGGCGAACCTTGTCAATCAGTCTGATTTTTGCCTGAGGCAGACCACCGCTTCTGCCTCTATTCTGAGCATTTGTCTCGTCCCGGTGTGTCACTCCCCAGATGCGCGCATCAGGAACGGTGACTGGTTGGTGAAGTGGATATTTGGTCCATTTTACAAGACTGCCTTTTCAACGTATGCGCATTGGGGAACTCAAGTCATGAAAATCTTACTGGCTGATGCGGGCACTCTGTACACACCCCGAGTGGCGGTCAGCCCAAACTCAACTTGTGGTCGCATGACTGGTTGTTCCACGGTCGAAGGGCCACAGCGCCGTTGCCTCAACCCCGGCAACGGCACTTGGACTTGTAATAACCCAGAGACTATTAATCCAATGTATGCTCACATTACTTTGCCTTCAGGATGGTTTTTTACATGTAACCAGTATACTTGGAACTGCATTCCTGCAAATGTATCTGATTCCCTTTGTTGTATCAGTCATTTGACATTGTTGCTTCCCACTAGAGACATGATTGCCCCAAGCATAAATGAACCTTCCCACATCCGGCACGTTCGTGCCACCTAGTTAGACAGTTCATGTGATAGCAACATCAGGATTCTGAGTAAAGCTGAGTATGTTTCATTAGCAGTCAGCTTGTTTGGCATGCCAGGCTTAGCCATAGGCAACGCTCGGAGAATTGGTCAATTGGCTTGCGCTTTGGCAAAAGCCATTAACCACACCTCCTCGGTGATAGCGCTGCTTAATCAGGAGCAGACGGAGCTTCACCATGCCATACTGGATAATCGAGCAGCCATCGATTACCTCCTACTGTTACATCATTTGGGTTGCAAGTCTGTCCATGGCATGGTTTGTTTCAACCTCACAGACAACTCGTGCAAGGTACAGAGTCAACTCACAGACCTCCATACCTTTTAAAAAAATATCGAAGTAGATACCCCGGATAACATGGAACAATGTATTTCCTCTGACGTTAATTAAGTTGGTTAATTAACTTCCCCTGTAGACTTCCCCAATTAACTTGTGTAAACATTATGTGTGAAACCTGCAGTATCGCAATGCTTTTACGTGCAGCCTAAAACATGATAAATACTGATGATTGGTCTTCATTAAATCACTGGTCTTCGCTCCATCTTGCCTCGTGTCTCATTGCTTGACCAGTCTCCTCCGGGACCCAACAGCTGCTTTGCGGTTCCAATCCAGCTTGCGCAAACCGCTTCGCGGCCCAGATCAAACAGCAAATAATTTTGGACTCCTGATCAAATGAGCTTTTAGCCATAGGGGTTGAGTGAACTGAGGATCCAGATCTGCTCCCTTACAAAATTCAGGTGGGGAGGGGGAAAGAAACAAAAAGAAAGAACAAAATATTGTGGCACTTTTTTGGCCAGTAGATTTATTTTGTTGTGACTGGAGTGGTCACAGTTTTTATGCAATTACATTGGAATCACAGACCATCTTGCCCACATATTTCTCTTTATCCTTTCTTGTTTTGTGTAAAGGGCATTTCAGAAGCTGTTGTGTATTCAAGTTATTATTGCCTCAGTGCGCCTTGCAAAATAGGCGCCCCTTTTATGAAAGCTGATTTGCTATTGTTTTCCCGCTTCTCTGGAAGTCAAGGGTAAATGTATCTTTTGTGTTCTGTATAAAGGCTGCTACCTTGCACCTGTTCCTTGTTCTTTTGCTACTTGCAATAAACCATGTTGTTGTTTGAACCAGCTCTGTTCGAGTAATTCTTCCGGGGTTCAGACACAACAGAAACACTACCCTGAAGTACTTCAAGGAAATACTACTAGACAGGAGGGCACCCACAGCTCACCGAGCACATTAATCACAGTTTTAAAAAGTTACATTTGGTCTACAATAGCCACCTATCTCCCAGCCTATATATTTACAATCCATGCTGACCAGAGATTCTGGAATGAATCCACTTTAAGTTTTCTAAGCTCTGAAATAAATAAATCTGTTATCTTGGCCAAGGAATATGTCCTGCTACCCTACAGACCTCTGAAATGCACCATAACATTTCCTCAGATTTTGTTTGTTTCTCCTCCTCCTCCTCCCATATCCAATTCCAAATATTGACTATCCTCATGACAATCAGTCATGAAGATTTTCCTGAGAACAATATAATGCAGTAGTCTGAGAACAATATAATACAGCAGGTAACTGTTGCCTGACAATCAGCACTGAGTTGCTGGCAGTATGGTCTACTCTATTACCATAGCAGGATAAACTATCCAGACTTAGGCCACACTGTAGTGTCTCCGTGTCAAACATTTTGAAGGGTTGTTTTGGAGTTAATGAAATGGTAAAGCAAATATTTGAGTAAGTGTCATACATACAATAGAGAAATGGACACACCATTCAACCTCTCAGGTAAACTAAGGTTGCCATGTCTACTTCACAAAATACAGACAAGAAAGCTGTGTTCAAATTTTGAAACCTTTTCTTTGGGTTAGGCAACCTTAGAAAGAAAAGCTACAAACATGGACTGGAGGGGCTCTCTTATTGTACCAGCGGACTGGAGGGGCTCTCTTATTGTACCATTGGCTAGAGGGGCCTGTCTCTCTAGAACAAGGAGGAGCACCTATTCCGTGTCCGCCCCAGCCCTATGGAAACTCCTGCTGACAGAGTTATGGCTGCAGACGGAATTGCTGCCCTTTAAGAAAAATCTTAAAAACTGGCTGGCAGGGCAGGTGTGGGGGATTGATGGAAAGGTGACCCCCACTTGCTGGCTTGTCTAAAAAGATTCCCCCTCTCCTTTGGGGTTGGGATGGGTGGGTTTTAATGCTGACGATGTTTTAAATGTTTTAAATGTTTTATTGGGGTTTTTTTGTACAAGTTTTAAAGGTTTAATAGCTTTTCTTTTTTAGCTGCCCAGAGTTGCTGCGGTGAGGGGGCGGCAGTATAAATATGACCAATAAATAAATAAACAAATATTTTGTGCATGTTTTCAATAAGATGTTCTCTCACTGTTTGAATTTTTAAAAGGTGGGGAAGAACTATGAGTTAGCAAATATTTTCACTAGAAACCAAAATCAAAATCATCCATACAACGTAAAAGTAAGGCAGGGAAGAAAGAGAGGGAGAAATCAACTCATCTGAAATTTGGTGTTGGAAATGAGCCTTACAGATACCATAGACAGCCAGAAAATCAGAAAAGTGGTGCTCAGTCAAGTCTGCCCTCTTCTTAGAACAAATATGAATAAATTTGAGATATCCTCCCATGCACTTATAATGAAAATGCAGAATTCACCAGAAAGTCAATATTGCTGGGAAAAAGTATAGAGAGGGAGTAATAAGAAAGGAAAATCTAACATGAGATGGATTGACTCAATAAAAGAAACCACAACTATTAGTTTGCAAGATCAGAGCAGAACTTACCGGAAAAGACAATATTTCTAGTAAAAGAAGGGTGCAGGAAGTGAGAACAACTTAACATGAAATTCTATTTGTTTGAGATCTGAGCAGATAGGATATTTTGGAGGTAATTAACTCCACACATCAGAAGGGGCGTGAACAAACATAGCATATTTTTTCTTAATTACCAAACAATTATATAGTGATAAAATGAGCGAAATATGCACCAAAGCTCTGCCAACATCAAGTAAGACCATCTCCAGAGGTGTTACATGCCAAGTCCATTACTAATAATCTTGACTTAAATCCATGTCATAAATTTTGATTTTCAAATGAAAGTTCAGTTCTGAATTGAATAGATGGGGAGGATAATGGGTACACCTCATACATGAAATTTATGCAGGCTTACACACATATTAGGGACTGTGGTAGCTTAGTAGTTAAGATGCTGAACTTGACTACTGGAAGGTCAGAAGGTCAGCAGTTCAAGACCCAAGTACTGCATGATGGAGTGAGCTCCTGTCTCTGTCCTAGCTCCTGCCAACCTAGCAGTTTGAAAGCAAGAAATTGCAAGTAGATAATTAGGTACCACTTCAGTGGGAAGGTAAACAATGTTCCATTTCATGCCTGACACATGTCCATGGAAACATCTGCAAATGCAGAGAGCACTGACTCTTTGGCTATAAACAGAGATGAGCACTGAACCTTAGAGTCGGATACAATTGACTTTTGAGCAAAGGAAACCTTTACCTACACACATATTGCTTATAACACTTCCTCACTCGCATGTTTGGTCATTGGAGAGAAGTGCCGAGAATGAATTGTTTGAACAGATGAATAAAGCAGGCAGAATGTTTGAGAAAAACATACAGCCTTTATTGACATGATGCATTTCAGGGGAAAAAAATGAAAATTGTAATTTTAAAATGTCTGTTGGACAGGTGTCTTATGGAAGTGTAACATTTTAGTTTAGTTTAGTTTGTGAGGCATTCATTGGTGGTGGGTTTTAATTTATTGCGGATAATTTTGTTATTGGTTTCTCCAGAGTGGGTTAACATCCAGATGGGTGGTATAGAAATCCAATAAATGAATGAATTAATGAATTAATACATCATCCCTGGTTATACAATTACCACTAGGACTAGGACATATCTTAGTCATCCCTTTGGAGTCTCTGCTTTCTCTTTCTAATCCACTTTTCACCTCTCTGTTTATCTAGCCATCGTTGCTGTTGAAATGCTTCAACAGCAAATCTTACCATGCCAGGAAAGCTTATATCAGATGTGGATTCCTAACCAATTGCCAAGACTCACATTCTCAGAGGAATAAAGTGTTAATTGGGGGCAGAAGATTCAACACAGAGGGAGAAGAACTGTTATTTTGCTTATTTGTGAAACTTTCAGTCTGACTTAAAATATGCATCTTTATCTACATTTATCTATATGATCAAATTTGATGATATGGTAACTTAAAACAATGAAGGATGATAATCACCCAGCCTCAAAAAATAGTCACCAGCAAATACCTCTTGAAGCAAACAGGTTTTCCGTATTGAACAGAGCAAAAGGGCAGCATGCTCCTATTTCTGCGCCGAGCCAGGGGAGCATGGGCAACTGGAAGGCAGTTGTGAATCCCTTGTGTGCCACAAACATCCTGGTTTTGAAGTGACCAGTTTGGCTCCATCACTAACCAGAGAAGGAATAGTTATAGGTCAAGCTGTAAATAGCAAACCTGGCACCTGGAGCTTCAGCATATTCTTGACTAAGCTTAGGATATGTGAGATTGGCATGGAAAGAAAACTGGGGAAGAACATTAAGGGTTTAGCACCTGTTTTGTCTGTTTTTCTGCTCAGGGAGGAGTGGCTGGAGGAGAGTTGTGCACTTGGGTTGGTGCAGAATTGTGCTGTTTGAGCAACAAATTTTGGCACAAATCTGAATTTCACTACTCTAGGTCAAAACACCAATTTTCCAACTTTTTCTTTCTTTCTTTAATTTATATCCCTCCCATCTAGGATATTATCCTATCCTGGGTGATTTACATTTTAGAAACAAGGGCAATTAAACTGCAAAATTTCACGACGCAGCAGAAATATCACAACACAGCCATATAAATTAAGGAAAACAGCATGGACAAAGTAATGAAATAGAGAAAATTTAAATCCTAATAAATAAAACTAAGCATTTGTCTTAATTGATGGGGTGGGGAGGAGATTCTTGAAGGCCTCTCTAAACAGCATTGTTTTAAGATGTTTCTTAAATATACCCAGGGATGGGGCTTGGCACAGCTCCACTGGCAAGATAATTCACAGGGTGGGTGCTGCCACCAAGAAGGCCCAGCTTCTTGTCAGAGTCTTCCTAGCCATCCTTGCTGTTAGTATTTGTAGCTGGGGTTGTTTTGTTGCAGAGGAATCCAGTTCTTTCTGAAAATAGCAAGAGTGGACCTGCCACAGCTAGTGAGTGATGAAAGTGTCACCTGCTGGCTACCTCTGAAATTCTCCAACCACGTGAGCCAACCTGTTTGACTGTCCCTGTATTGTGTGTCAGAAGAGCATCTAAATGTTTATTCTTTTAGTGCTCAAGACATTAAGGAAATAAGAAAAGCACAGGTGATATATAGCACAGAAAATGGACAGGGACACTAAATGGAAAGCACCTGCAATAAGCCATGCTTGAGACCAGGAAACTCTTAAAGGACCCACAAGCATTTACAAAAAGCAGGCAAGCTCAAGCTCTGAGTTCAAACCATGAGGCTCCAAACTGTTAAACTTATGTATAAAAAATGCCTCACGTTGGTGAAGACAACGCTCTAAATTCATCTTTTCATAACGCAAAGGTTTAACCACCTCAAGAGCCAAAACCCGAATATGGTCTTCAGTGTGATTATGACTGACAAAATGAGATACTAAAGGAGCTGAAAGGTTCTGAGTTCGGATTTATTTATTTATTTATTTAGTCGTATTTATATATGCCGCCCACTCAGGCAGAACCCGACTCAGGGCGGCATTACAACAAATTCTAAAAACATATAAAAACACTTTAAAAACCCCTTATCCCACCCATCCATCCCACCCACTCTAAAAAAGGAAGAGAGAGTTCTTAATTGTTTACATAAGCCAGCAGGCGGGGACCGTGATCCCATTCGGGCCCCACACCTGCCCTGCCAGCCAGGTCTTCAATCCTTTCCTGAAGGGCAGCAATTCTCTTTGAAGTCTTAGATCTGTTGGCAGGAGGTTCCAGAGAGTTGGTGCGGCCACGGAGAAGGCCCTCCTTCGGGTGCTAGACAGATGTGCACCCCTAACTGATGGCACCATTAGAGAGCCCCTCCGGTCCACTCTAGTTGGACGGGCAGACACTCTTGGGACGATGCGGTCTCTAAGGTATCCTGGCCCACTGCCATATAGGGCAACAATGTTCATTGATCCTAGTTCTCAAAGGGCGAGTAGAAATCCCAATGTAGACTAAATCACAAGGACATTTTATCATGTACACAATATTTTTGGAATTACAATTAGTAAACCCTTTAAGGGTATGCGTAAATGTAAGGTCAGTGGAAGAAATAGATTGGGTTTCAATCGTAAATCTACATATGGAACAGCTCAAACATCGATGATGCCCAGTGACAAACTTTCGCGAATAACAAAGAGCATCTGAGGAATCAGATAAATCTGTCTTGGTCAGTATTTGGTGAAATAAACGGGTCTTCCTAAACCCAATATATGGCAAATTCTGACACCCAGGAATGTTAGCAACTATATCTTTAGTGTATGAAACCAAGACACAGGACACAGCCTCGGGCTGGGTTAACTCAGGTTTATTGCATCGTGGACAGAGGGAACATGAGGTAATGGCGGATCGATAGCTCTTTATATACAGTAGTAATACATTTGAACGTGGTGCCATGGTAGCCCATTGGCTACTGTCTGCGTGACGTCATTGCGGGTCACGCCCTTCTTGTCCAGGTGTAGGTGGTGGCGGGAAAGCTTCCCGCGCTGTTGCCTTTGATGAGTTCGGACCAAGAGAGCTTGGACGCTCGCTGCTGCCAGCTGGTGGTCATTAGCTCGCGTCCTATTACAGGGTTTATATGATACAGCTGAAGGTTACATTGTTGCTATAGGCAAGGTTACATTGGCTCAGATACATTGTAATCCATGTGGAAGGTAAAACCATTAGAACACAACAATATCCCAATGTCGAATCACAATTTTCTTAATTTTGTTTGCCAGAGGTGTATATTGTAAAGACCAATGTATTTTAGAAGGCCCAGCTTCTTGTCAGAGTCTTCCTAGCCATCCTTGCTGTTGGTACTTGTAGCTGGGGTTGTTTTGTTGCAGAGAAATGCAGTTCTTTCTGAAAATAGCATGAGTGGACCTGCCACAGCTAGTGAGTGATGAAAGTGTCACCTGCTGGCTACCTCTGAAATTCTCCAAATAGTCCAAACAGGACTATTGTCAGTGTTCTGATGAAAGCACAACCCAGATCTCTCAATGATCCACTCAGGAAACCTCACATAAATGTTAAACAGCATGGGAGAGATAGCTGATCCTTGTGGGCCTCCATAATGTTGGACCCAATAATCTGACACCATTTGGATATGGTGATCAAGCTGCACCATTTGGACATGATCGTCAAGGCTGATCTTTCAATTCCAAGCTCAAACAACATGTCCAGGAAGATACTGAGGTTGATGGTATCAAAGATTGCTGAGAAGTCTAGGAGTATCAGCAAGGTAGAATAATTCCCATCAGTCTCCTTACTAAGTCATCTATCAGTGCAACCAGTGCTGTCTCAGTACCATAGCACAGTCTGAAACCAGTCTGGGAAGGAGTGAGGAGATCAATCTTCTCCAGGAATGCCTGCAGCTGATTTACCACCCACTCAACTATTTATATTTATATTCAATTTATATGCCGCCCAATCAGGCAAGAATGGAATGTTGGCGACTGGTCTGTAGATGTTTAAGTTGCTAACCTTGCCTTCTTCTGAATGGCCCAAATGATCATCCCCTTCAAATGAGGGGGCAGATAACCCTTCTGAACAGAGGAGCTAATGGTCTATGTGCCCAATTCTGCTGTTATCTTGCTGGATGCTTTAATCAACTTGGACGGACAAGTGGAGAAGGGAAGTGTTTGCCTTACAGAATGCAGTGCCTGACTATGGTTGCTGATGTTGCAAGCTAAAATTGCTCCATAACTCAAAATTAACTCAGGATGTTGGACATCTCTCACTGATTAACTATGTCAACTGGGAGGCAAAGTCTCTACCTAAACTTTAGCTCTAAAATGTAGCACAAATGATGATGTGTTGCAACATTGGGTTAAGGCTTTTTTAGCTGACCAGACCTCATAAGGGTAGAAAATAACTTTCAAATCTCTGTTTGGCTATTAGGAGATTCTGAAATACTTCTAGAATTATAGGCTTTCCAAGCAGATTTTATTACATTCACATGTAAGCAGGAGCAACAGTTTATGGCAACTAGATTAACATCAATGGGAACTTTCCTCCACTTGTTCTCTAGCCTTCTCCTCTATTGTTTCAACACTCTAAGTTTTCCCCAGGAAGAAGGTGTAAACTAAAGAAGGCATTTAGGAGCAATTATTCATTATAACAGTCACAATTATGACAAATCATTTTTACAAGTGTTAAAATACTAACTGCATATAGTCTTATAACAATTTTGTTTAATCTCTCTTTAATCCTTACATACATGCTTTTTAGAAAATCCTTTTATTCCATAATCTTCTCCACTCTTCATTACTTATTTCTATACTTAAATCTGTTTTCCAAATTATTCTAAGACTGTGCTGTTACTCTTCTGCCTGTCCCAAGATTTTATACATTTTGCTCATTAGTTCTTTTTCTATTTTCTTCATCAACTTGCTTCTGAACTATTAATTCTTTAACTTTATCATCTCTCTACACTTAAAATGATTCTTCTCCCAATATATAGTCCATCTATCTAACTGAATTACATTATGCCATGATATCTTTTCTCTTTCTAATATAGCCTTTATTTGATCTCTATTAATCATTGACTTCAACCAATCTTCCATTATAATAACCTATTTCCTTTTTAACCCATTTACCAATTTCTTTCTTAGATTCTCTGGACATTTTTCTTTTACCACCTCTTGAGCTAAAGAAAATATTATTGAGTAAAATATTCTGTATTTACACCAAGTTTACAACATATTTTAAAGGAAGGAGTTATTTATATTTTTATAATACTTTAAATAGCTTCATTAAAGCACATATTCTCCATATATTCTTCAAATTCCTGAAATTCTATATTACCACAAATTAACTCATTGGGGATACCTAGCCCTTCCCCATTTATGGTAAATACAACTTTTATTTATTCTTGCTCTTTTATCACCATTTATTTGTCAATATTTTAACATGGCCTCTGTTACTATTGTTGGTAACATTCAAAATGGAAAGTTAACATTTTATGCAGATCTGTCTTTTTCTGTTGCTGTGGCTCTTTTGGGGGAATCCTGTAACCATCTTGCTTTTGACGTTTAGGAACTCATTCAAAGTCTTTGGTACATATTGAGAAACAACATAGAAATGATAGCATGCGAATGTGGGTTTTTGCATCAGTTTTTGCAATTCTGGAAGTGCTCCCTCAAATGGCAGAAGACATCTGTTTATCATCTGATTCTTCTCAATGATGCTGAATTGCAAGGCTGATTGCTGAGACATGTTTCTGAGAAAATCTCATTGTCAGAAGGCAATCAGATTAAATCCCAAAGAACATGCATTCCTCCTCACATCCAGTTAGGCCTAACAAAATAGGTATTGAAGTAACCTTATGCAACCTTACTATTATCCAGTTAGGCTGAACTAAAGCACCTGTAATAACCTGACTGCATGATCTAAGGTCATTGTTTGCAGTACATCATTCTTCCACTACTCAGTTACAATTAGCTTCAGCATTTCACTATATTAATTATTTCTAAAAGTATATTTGCAAACCCTGTTCTGATGCATGTAGGCACCACCAGGCTGAAGAAATCACTCTTAAGCAACGCAGTCTACTGTAATTGTTCAGGATTATCATGGAAGATTCTCTTCTAATTCTTGATTCTAACAAATCTTTATTTGAAGAAAGTATTATTGCACAAACATCACACTACCAAATTGCCCACAACACTCACTGAATTATTATTCTGTAACATCTCATAGTTTGGGAGGTAAAGCTGTCTCCATATTGAAAACATTTGCCCTCAAGCAATGCCTTTCTGCACAATAAGTCATAGGGTTCTTGGAAGCGAATGTTTTTAATAATTATGAAAGTACATCTCAGGAACAGAGCTATCTTTCCTCTTTGCAGCATAGCATGTTCGTGCCAGATTTTTATAATGGGATGTGCAGATATTTATACCTCAGCTAGAAAATCACAACCAAAATTTGGCATTCACACAAAAATATGAGGACAGAGAAGCTTTGCAGGCGCACCCCCCAAAGAAAGACTCAGACACCGGTATATGGATAAAGGCATTGGGCCACTTTTATTGAATAATGCCCTAGTCCGAATTATAACTTTCAATTGGTACTCATCCAATTATAATTCTTAAGGCAAGCAGGCCGCAGTAACACTGGTAAGGTTCCTCCCAAAATTGCCAACGGCAATTGGCTACAATGTATCCATTTTGTATCAATTTGTTTGTTGACACAAACAAATTGTTGACAGGAGTCAATAAACTATCTACTGACCCCACCCTCTGACGTGTATCCGTCAAATCACGGGGTGATGCATGCTGACAAGCTCCTGCCATCACCCCTTGCCTGGTTCGTCGTTGACCGGTCAACGTTATTACACGTGTACCTGTCTAAGTGTTGGCCAGTCAATTTCGAACCTGCCGGATACCTATGGGTCATAAATCTTTACCTTACCAGTGCTACCCGCCACACGGTGAGGCTTCAATGAAGACTCACCGCCCCCCCCCCCCAGACCGTCAGCTCGGTCAACAGGCCTGCTTGCAAATCTTCCAAAAAGAGGTTCATACCTCTATCCGACAGGTGGACCCCATCCCCTGCATACAGATTGTAATTTTGTAAACTAATGGTGGGGTGTTGGATGACCATCCCCAAACCCTTGTCAGCCACGAACCGGGCAACTGCCCTGTTCACCGAGCGACGAGCGCGGTCAAGGGCACGGAGGTCAATACCTCCCCTGTAAGCGTGACGTAGTATGATGTCCGACCATAGCAGCCTTGTGAACAGCCACACATAATGCAAATAAGCTAGGTCTCTGCAAATCACGAATTTTAAAGAAAGGCCAGTGACCTGGCCAAGGTCATTGCCCCCGAGGTGCAGTACAAGGACATCAGGCGGTTCAGCATCCCTAATGGAGAAAAGGAATGGCAACAGTTCCCGCCATCTCATTCCACACTTACCGTACCAACGTATGCATGCGGCCACACGCAGTCCAAGCTGGGGTCCCCACCCTGTCGCCGCAGCATACTGCGCTGCCCAGTGCACGTAACTGTGGCCCACCAGCCATACTGCCACCGATGTGCGGGGACACACAGCGTCTGTAAGAGAAAAAGAGAACAGTGACTTAACTGGTACTCATGTCTGAAGAGGACGAACATATAATGCAAAACGCATAGATCCCCATCTTCCCATACAGCGTATATCAGCCTCAGAGTACCCAAATGCAGCTGCAGTGGAAGCAGCACCTATTCTAAATGAATGGGTGCCATAACGAGCCCCAGGGAGGCCAACACTGGAAAGTGCCATACCGGTCACCTTCCAAAATTGAAATTTAGTAAGGGGAGACCCATCCTGGTGGCAGAAAAACGGGCCAGGGTGCGTGCCATGCACTGCCAAGAACTCCTGTAGGGCACCAACCGGACAGATGTCTGAAATGGAACATCGTAGCAGTCTAACTCCACTGCCTACGCCGTGCTGATCAACTTTTGAGGACAGTATCCTCAACTGAGCCCACTCATTAGAAACATAGACATCGTCGAGTTCCAGTGTCCTACGAGTCGCATCCGCCTTAGACAGTAGTACCAACTCACTGATGCGGAGCGCTCCAAAGAAGGCCACCATGGTAGCCGCATGAAAAAGAACTGCCTCATACCTGTCAAAACATAGGTTAGGCCAGCCTCGTGCAAGGTGTGTGAGCACCCTTGGGGAAATTGGGTGCCGAGTGTCCGGGCGGCAGCCATGTTCCCATGTCCACCCCTCCAAAACATGCCGTATGCGAAAATCGTCCATGCTGTCAGCAAAACCCCTCACCTTGGCAATAAATGCCAATGCTGACAGCCTGGATGCTATAGTGCGGGGAGTGAGGCCCTGACTGTGTAAATAAACCATGAATTGTAAAACCTGTTCCACTGGAATGGGCCACACCTCTGACAACTGAAGTTGCACACGAAAGCTATTAAATTGAACGAAAGCATGATGATACGCCTTACGCGTGCGGGGCGCCAAGGACATGCTGATCGCCTGGTTCACCTCTCCTTGCCAAATGTCCAAATCTCGGCCGGGAGTGGCGAGGGGAATTCCTCTGCGTCCGGAGCCAAGGCGCGGAACCGGGGGATCTGCAGGCGGGATAAAGCATCAGCAATATCATTATTAATGCCTGGTACATGTCTGGCCCTAAAAAGCACATTGAGGCATAGGCTACGTAACACAAATTGGCGAACTAAAGCCATCACCCTGGGTGATTTGGAGGTCTGAGCATTGACAATGTGCACTACTGCAGCATTGTCACACCAAAAGTGGACCACAGAGTCGGCCCACTCCTTGCCCCATAGCATCAAAGCTCCCAGGATTGGAAAAAACTCAGGGAATGTAAGATCACGGAGGCGATCTGTGCCCCGCCATGCTGGAGGCCATTGGCCATAAGCCCACCTCCCCTGGAAGTAAATCCCATATCCCAGGGAGCCGGAGGCATCCGACTGGACTTGAAACCTAGGTGAAACTAAAAGGTCGGACCTCCAAAAGGATACCCTGTTAAAGTCCCGCAGGAATAAGAGCCAAACCAAAAGGTCAGCCCGCATGCCCCGGGTTAGTCGGACCCTATAATGGCGCCTTGTCAAGCCAGACATGGCATCGCACAGGAGCCGAGCAAATGCCCTGCCAGGCGTAACCACCCTGCAGGCAAAGTTAAGATGGCCATGCAGTACCTGAAGCTCACGAAGTGACATCTTACGTTTGGCCAACAAGGCCAAAATCATCGCGGAGATCCGGGTGACCTTCTCAATGGGTAACCGGGATGCCTGTGCGACCGTATCAATTTCAATACCCAGAAATGTGAGGGTAGTGGATGGGCCCTCGGTCTTTTCGGGCGCTAAAGGGACACCCAGTTCCTGCATTAGCGTCTGAAATGTGGTGAGGAGACGCGTGCACGTGTCCATGCCCCGTTCACCCCCGAACAAAAAGTCATTGAGGTAATGGGCTAGAGACCGAGACCCGGACCTGCGAACAAAGGCCCACTGAAGGAAGGTGCTAAAACGTTCAAATGCTGAACAGGATATAGAACAGCCAAAATGCATGGCCTTATCTACATAGAACTTCCCTTGGAATCTAAAACCCAATAGCTCAAAGTCCTCAGGGTGCACCGGCAACAATCGGAATGCCGATTTAATGTCGCATTTTGCCAGGAGGGCACCAGGACCACAAGAGCGCACCATTCTCAGGGCTTGGTCAAAGGACGTATACCTGACCGAACAAAGGTCATCAGGGATAGCATCGTTGACAGAATAACCCGCCAGGTACGATAAATGGTGGATTAAACGAAATTCCCCCGGGGCCTTTTTGGGTACCAACCCCAGAGGGGAGACCTTCAGGTTGAGAAAGGGTGGCACAGAAAAGGGGCCTGCCACCCTCTTGGCCCCAACCTCCTTAGCCACCTCTTCTCTACCCTTCAGGGACAGTAAATTGGGTGCATCTTGGGGTCCCCGAACTCCTTTGAATGGGATTCGGAAGCCCCACTGGAAACCCTCAAGGAGGTACTTCGCGTCCTCTCTCCGTGGATAAGTTGAGAGCCAGCGCTCCAACATATACACATTAACTGGGGAGGGGGCCTTTTGCCTGGCTAGCTCCCTCAGCAGCAGCTCTGCCCACTCCCTGTCCACCTCTACCTCTGCCCCATGATCCGCCGGCCCGCGGACACGCGGCGGCGGCGTGGGGGCCAGCGCAAGAGGGACACTCATGTTTGTATCGGCACTGCAGCTTATTGCACACACCGCTAGCCGAGAAACTCCAACACAGCAAGCGGGCTGGAACCCCCTGCCCCGCCAGCTGGCGGGAAGCCTGCGTTGGAGCAGCTCGCTGAACGGCATGGCCACAATGGTACCTATCCCCAGGCGCCGGACGCATGGGGGTCATGTACAATAGCCACAATTTCTGACAGGGCTCATCCCATCTCATCTCCGGGTGCAAGGGCACCCTCATTCTAAATTCCTCATCATTGCCCTGTAAATATTGTCCATATTGGACCATAGGAATCACCAGGTCAGGCCGGGCCCTGAGGTACACCGCCATATAAATAAGATATGCGGGCAACCAGTTGGCCCAGGTGCGTGGTGGCTTACGACGGCGGGACAGCTCTTTGTCTTTGTCATCCTGTCCCTCTCTCTCCTCCTTAGTGGGCTCACGGTTCAATAGGGAGAATATATCCACGTACTCCCCCCGCCAAATCTTTTCCCTCGTGACCTGGGACAAATGATCACCAAGGGGCAACGAATAACCAGCCGTCGGCAAGGCCGTCACTGGCACATTAGGTACCCGGGGCATACACAGCGGAACCTGGACAGTCCCTGCGATGCCCGGCACTGCCCCGGGGGCGGAAACCCCCACCCCCACCGCTGCAGTATGGAACCAAGGGGCACTGTGATAGGCTGGCAACTGGTGCCCACTCGCCTCGACCTGACGAGGCCATGGCCACTGAACCCCACCATTGGAAGTGGGCTGTGATGTGGGTGCATTAACTTGAACCTGATACTCACTAGGTGTACCATTGTGAGCCACCCCCACTGGGGGTTCCGGCCCACCGCGGGCGTCGGAGCTCGCGACCGGAATCGAGCTCTGGGGCCGCAGCTGGCCACTCTCCTGCTGTAGCTCCGGACGAACAGGGAGCTGCGAAACACCGGCCGGGGCAGGCCGGAGCGTCTCCAGCAGCTCAACCCGGCAGGCCGCTTGTTGCAGTGTGGCGGCCATTGAGGTAGCCGGTGGACCCAAAGGGCCCCCCGCAGCGAGTGAAGGGCCACCAGACATGGGGTTGTGTGCCATCCCTAAAGATGCCTCAAGCACAGCTAAACGCGTTAGCAATGCATCAACTGCCACAGATCCCCCAGTATAAAGTGGGCCGGGTGGGCCGGATGGCCCACTAGGCATTTGACCAGGAACCCCAGCATGAGAGCCTGGGCCCGAATAGGGCCATGCCCAAAACTCCGGCCCATGAGATGCCGGAGGTGGAACGTGCTGTGCACCAGCACCGGGCCCACCCCCGCTGACCGGGCCCGTGGCCGGCAACTGTGGGCCGAGGGCCGAAGCCCCAGGAGGGCCGGACGAAGGCTGACTAGCCGAGGGCCAAGCAGCCTGCATCGCCCCACCGGTATCGGTGGGGGTATTGCCCTGCCGCATGGGCGCAGCCCTGGTCCTCCGACCTGAGGGCTGCCCCCCGCGTTGCGCAGGGCCAAAAGTCCTCCTCGTTGGCCGCGGCTTTGTCGTCGAGGCCCTCCGTTTGGGAGGCATATCTGATGAAAGAGGGGGATCCCTTTCCAGGGATCAACCTAATCGCCAAAAAAGCCAGAGCAGCCAGCAAACCGAAGGCTCTGTGGAAGATTCCTCCTTCCCAGCCGGGCAAGAGTAGGGCTAAACAGCCGCAGAATCGAACAAACAGCAACGGAGAAAACTTCTCCTCTCCGTCGCTGTTTTAAAATGGCAGCTCGGCTGCCTCGTGGCCACCCCTTTTATAGAGGGGTGGCCACGCCCCCTAACTCACCCGGATGTCTGAGTCCGGGTGGGGGGGGGCGCAAAGAGCGCGGCGGCCATTTTGGTGCTGCGCTTTCATTTTATAATTTGCTTTTCTTGATATTAACCTTTTCTGGGTCCATAAGTTGAAAAGACAAGTCAGAGTTTGGAATTTTTTTTGGACAACTCTCAGAATCCCTTAGCAATTAGAAAGAAATATATTGCTTGGGGACTATGGGAATGATAGAAAGTAAGGTAAATTCCCCAAATTTGGAGCCATTCTAAAGCTGAGAAAAGTGTTCAAGGTGTTGCTGAGAAATAAGACTGTGGTGGAGAGCATGTAAGCTATGTGGAGAGAATGAAAGCGCGGCGCCAAAATGGCCGCCGCGCTCTTTGCGCCCCCCCACCCAGACTCAGACATCCAGGTAGTTAGGGGGTGTGGCCACTCCTCTATAAAAGGGGTGGCCATCAGGCAGCCGAGCTGCCATTTTAGAATGCAACGGAGCGGAGAAGTTTGCTCCGTCACTCCCTCTCCTTTTCGCCTCTTTCAAGAGGCTTGATTTCACTAGCCTCTGTTCGAGGCTTCGTTTTCTTCTCGCCTCTGTGCTAGAGGCTTGATTCGCTTTTAGAAGCAACGGGGCGGAGAAATTTGCTCCGTCGCTTCCTCTCCTGGTAGCCTCTGTTCGAGGCTTCTTTTTACCTTTGCTTGCCTCTTTGCAAGAGGCTTGATTTCGCTCCGGACTGCAGTGGCTCAGGTGGCTAAGAGGCTGACTGAGGGGCTGAAAGTCAACGGTTCAATTCCGAGCACTGCAGAATGGGATGCTTCACTGTAGGGGGCTCAGCCCACCCCCTCTATTTTTCGGGAGTTCCACCGGGCCGGAGGGCTCGGATGGCAACCCCACAGGTCCCATCCCCACTGGGGTTCTTACCTCTGCTGCTTATTTGCCCAGCTTGGGCATAGCGGCCCACTTCGGCATGGTGTGGGTTTCCGCCCCACCGTCATTCCGGCCCCTCACGGGCCATATTGATAGGCATGCCCTATTATGGCCGGGGATTACCATGGGTTACCCCGTATCAATTACCCGGTTGTGCCATCCGGCCCATCTGGCCCACCTCGTCCTGGTGGGTTAGATGTTGCGGATGCTCCCTTGCCTCCAGTTCGGCAATGGAGGCATCAATGGTCAATACTCCACCACCTCAGATGGTGGGCGTGCCAACTCGGCGGTTCCGGCCCACATGCCGGCCATGGCTGCGTAGTGGGCCACCAACAGGGTTGAGCTGCTGGAGGCCTTCAGGCCAGCGTAGGCTGGTGCCTCGCGGCTCCCCATCCGGCCGGGATGCACGGGAACACGGAGCAAGAGGGACATCACGAACTCCGACGCCCACCACGGGCTGGAACCCCCAGTGGGGGCGGCTCGTGGTGGTGCACCGAGTGAGTATCCTGGTCAAATGAGCACACCTCTGACACTAACTTGTCACGCTGGGGGGGGGTGTAGTGGCCATAGTCACAGCAGGACAATTACACTCTGGTTCTTACTGGGGTAACCGCCCCTATGCTTTTATTTACTTCCTCTGGGCCTGTAGGGCCGGTTATGTGTTTATCCACTACAATCAGTGCCAATGGTGGTTCTGCTGTCGGCCGGTTGCTCTATGCCCCTGGGTGCCCATTTGTACTGGGCTATTAGCTAGGCACTGTGGTTTGGGGAATATATTCACGTTTTCCCCCTCCTGCATTTTGAACACACTGATTAGGAGTTGCCCCGTCGCCACACCCTGCCCCCCCATGGGGCCGATTGGTTGCCGGCCTATTGGGCATCCATGGCAGGATGTATGAGGGCCCATCCTCATGTGGCCATTCCAATGGTACAGTGCTTGGACAATGATGGCAGGGCCGTGGTTGTTTTCCCTGGCCCGTCATGGTTAGCATACATCAAGACCTTAGGCTTAGGGCGGCCCCTTCCCCTTATGAGGCCAGCGACGACCCCTGTTAGCAAGTGTGGTTACTGTATGTGACTCTTACGCAGCAACGCTTATGCTGTGTGCGGAGAGTCCACTTTCGGGCACCACCTGTACCTTGATCTGGAGCTCTCCCAGATTGAGTTAGCTGCTACTACCTTCAATGGGGGACATGTTTTGCAGGGCACTGGTGCTAGATTATGGGTTGCTTGATCAGGAGTGGGCTCTGGTGAGGCTTCGCTCCTCAAGGGCCGATCAGCCGGGAGAGGCTACTAGCCTGGCGCTGCCATATGTCTGGTCGCTCCCCCACAGGTGTTTGTGGCAGCACTTGGTTCGCGTCCCGGCCTGTCATCTGCTACCAAGCCGGTCTACCCTGACTGAACTAGAATTGGTACCCATTCCTCCTGGTTGGGCGCCGCATCAGCTGCGGCTGCATTTGGGTGCCCAGAGCCCGACATATGTTGCATGGGCAGGTGTGGATTTGCCCAATTTCCTCTGTCTATTCGTCCCTGCACTAAATGAGTGCCTTGTCTGCCCTCTATTCTCCCTCCTTATTTTACAGACACAGTGTGTTCCCGCACACTGGTGGTAGTGTGGCTGGTGGGCCACAACTCTGTGCACTGGGGCGGTGCAGTATGCCGTTTCGTTAGAATGGGGACCCCATAAAAAGATGGGAAGAGTGCTGGGAAATTAATGATACAAAGGATGTAAATGATGGAATATTATGGGATACCATGAAGGCAATATTCAGGGGAGAAAGCATTAGGCTCTCTTGTATTAACAATAGGCAAAATAAGGAAAAGCAAAAAGAGTTAGAGGATGAAATAAAGAAATTACAGGGTATTCATGCAAGAACGGGAGATAGGGACATATTCGATAAAATGCAAAAATTAAAAAGAGAATCTATTGAAAAAGATATTGAAAAGGTTAAGAAGAATCTAATTTATTTGAAAAGAGATTACTTCGAGTGCAGTAATAAAAATTCTAAGCTATTAGCTAGAGCGGCTGAAGAAAAAGATAAAAGAGGAATTTCAGTTTTGATAGATAAGTATGGCAGAAGGTGTAATAAGTTAGAAGATAAAATTCAAATTGTTAAGGCTTTTTATCAGGAATTGTATTCGAGGAAGGACGTAAATAAGGATGAATTAGAGCGATATCTAGATAAGTGGTCAAGAATAAATTTAAGTTCAGAACATAGGAGTTATATGGATGAAAAGATAACTCAAAAGGAAATAAAGGAGGTCATAAAAAGGTTAAGGATAGGCAAGGCTCCAGGCGAGGATGGTTTATCGGTGGAGTTTTATAAAGACTTTAAAGAGATGTTGTTACCAAAAATGGAAAGGATTTTTAATTATATTTTTGGAGGGAGGGAGAGTTCCTAAATCGTGGTATAGTACAATTATAATTTTAATTCCAAAGGTAGGGAAAAATTTGGGAAAAATTGAATCCTATAGACCGATTTCCCTGATGAATCAGGACGCAAAAATTTTCGCGGCGATTTTAGCTAACAGATTGAATAATTTTAGTGGCAAATACATTAATAAGGATCAAGTGGGATTTATGAGGGATCGGTATAAGTCGGATTTGACGAGAAGGATGGTTGACTTGACAATTATTGCTCAGCAACAAGAGGAGCATGTAGGTTTCTTCTCCCTGGATATATTCAAAGCTTTTGACTCGATCCAATGGATAACTATAAAGGAAATTATAAGGAAATATGGATTTGGACAAAAATTTTGTGGGGTAATTGAGCAGTTGTATCAGCAAGGCTCGGCTAGGGTTAAATTAAATGAGGAATTAATAGGAGAGATTAAATTGGAAGCAGGCACAAGGCAAGGAGACCCATTGTCGGCATCTTTATTTATTATGGCCATGGAATTGTAAGCTAATGTAATAAGGGAAGATAAGGAATTAATTGGAATTGAGGGTATAAAAATTAGCCAATATGCTGATGACACCCTAATAACAATAAAAAATCCACAGAATGCACTAGGGAAGATATATGGGCATTTAGAGGAATTTCAAAGGGTGACGGGACTTAAGGTAAATTGGGATAAGTCAGAAGCAATTTTTTTAAATATGGATTTGGACATACAAGAAAGTTTAAAGGCTAAATTTAAAATACAAATTAGAGACAATATAAAATACCTGGGGATAAACATTTCAAATAAATATGATGATTTAAAGAGGTTAAATTATGATAAACTGGAAAAAGAATTAAAAGAAATTATTTTAAGGTATAAGAAGCTAAATTTGTCGTGGTTTGGACGTGTTTCGTTATGTAAAATGAAGCTTTTACCCAATTTAAATTTTTTATTTGATACCCTGCAAATATATATGAAAGAGAAGGAATTAAAGGTTTTTCAAACTATATTAAATAATTTTTGTAACGGAGGAAAAAGGACTAGGATACCAAAGTTTTTATGGTATTCTCCACAAAAAAAAGGGCGGGTTAGGAATTCCAAATATTAAAAACTATTATTGGGCGTTTCAATTGAAGAATATTTGTAAAATTTTAGTGAAAGAAGAGCCGATTTGGGGAAAAATTGAATTGCGAGAGAAACTGGGTGAAGAAATATTAATGTTTTTGGGCAAAGGGAAAGCTAAGATTAATGCTGCAAATAAATTGTTAAAAGCTCATTTAAAAACTTGGACGCTATTGAAAAATAAACTGGCCTCAGGGTTGTCCCCAATAATAGGCTTGAGTGATATGAAATCATTCCCATTGAGAATGGATCGGAGAGTAGAAGAAGTATTGAATAAGAATAAAATAACTTTATTAAAGGATTGGATAGCAACATGTAGAGACAAGGAAAGAAAGTTAGATATAGGTAGACAACTCAAATTGAATTGGCTTCAATTGATGTCCATTGACAGTTGGAATAAAAGATATACAGATGAACTGAGCTTGGATAGGGAGCGGACGAAATTTGAAGAGTTGGTATATAGTCTAAAAAGTGGGCAGGTAAAAGTTAAGGGGTTAGTAAGCAAAATATATAAGGTTTTAGATTACTCGGAACAGCATCAGAAAGCTTTAAAAGAAACGTGGGAGCTAGATTTGAATATTAAAATTACAGACGAGCAGTGGAATGCTAAATGGAAAAGGAGAATAATGAGGTCTTTGTCTGTAAGAATAAAAGAGCATAACTATAAATTACTGTGGAAGTGGTATTTGACTCCGGTACGACTATACCAAATTGACAAAGTCGAAATTTTGTTGGAGGTGTAAGGTGAAAATTGGAATATATGAACATATGTGGTGGGGGTGTAAAGAGACAAAATAATTCTGGATGAAGGTGGAACATGAAATTGGGAGAATTCTAGATGTAAGAATGAAATTGGATGTAATTTTAATTTTGTTAACGGATGTGGAGGGGGTAGAGCATCAAAAAAGGGAATTATTAGCAATTATGTTATCTAGTGCTAGACAATGTATAGCGCGATATTGGAAATGTGATGTTACCCCAAAAAATAGAGGATTGGTATAAGGAGTTGTGGAATACAGCGTTGAATGATAAGCTCACCTGGGAGTTAAACTTAAGAAAAGGGTTAATTAAAGAAAGCAAATTTCAGGAAATTTGGAAATGTTTGATAGACTATACCTTGATTAATGGTCATGGGCAATTGCCGGTGCTGAATTATATTGCATTTTTGAGACGATAATAGATAAAAGGGGAAATTCTGTCTCCATAGCATTGTATATAGCACGTGGTGACATTTGGTTTTGTTTTGTTCTTTTTTCTTTTCTCTGTTTATTTATATTATTGTTCATTTTGTCTTTTCTTTTCTTATATTGTTCTGTGTGTTATCTCCTTTTTTATTTTGGATGTGTATTAAGAAAATAAAATTAAAAAAAGAAAATTAAAAAAAAAAGAATGGGGACCCCATCTCGGACGACGCGTCACCACGTGTATGCAGTGGTATGGTGTGCATGGCATAGAGGTGGCAGAAACTGTTGACATTCCTGATGTCCATTGGGGATGCTGGGCTGCCACATGTTTAATGCTGCACCTCGGAGGCGGTGATCTTGCCCGGATTGCTGGCCCGGACTTAAAGACTTCCAAGTGCAGTGACCTGGCGTTTCTTTGCCATTTATGGCCATCTACACAATTGCTATGGTCATATATCATGCCGATGCAATATCATGGGTGACACTTTGTCTCAGCGTTTGGACCGTGCCCGACGGTCAGTGAACAGGGCTGCTGCCTGGTTCTTTATCTAGAATGGCTCGGGGACAGCCATTTGTAGTCTGGGGATAGGGTTACAGGAATTTGGCCTGTATTCTGGAGATGGGGTTCACCGGTCAACAAGTGGAGGCACCTCTCTTTTGAATAACGTGCAAGAGGGCCAGGTGACCGAATTGTCGGTCAAGGTGAGCAGCCCCTGCTGCAAGGTGGCAATGTTGCCAAGTGGAAGGTGCCTCTCCGAGAGTCACACGTGATGCATGGCTGCATCAACTTCACCTGCAGAGTGGTAATACCAGGCAGTGCTAGTGTCTGGGTCACGCTATGGCGGGTCTCGTTAAACAAAGCCGCGGGGTACAGCTGATTAGGGGTTTACGAGCGGACCTGTTGGTTTGGCTCACATTACTGCAGGACTTCCATGCTGTCGCATCGGGAGGTCTGAGCTTCTGGTCAGCCCTGGTTACAAGTACAGTCGGATGCCTCCGGCTCCCCGGGTGGGGGGATTTATTTAAGGACAGGGTTCTATGGTCATTGGCCCCAGGGATGTCAGGGCACGGATCACTTATGCGATCTTATGTTTCTAATAAATCTTCTCAATTCTGGGTACCCTTTATGCTCTGGGGGACAGGCGGCCTGATTCTGTGCTTCACTTTTGGTGTGGAAATGCTGCGATGGTGCACATTGTCAATGCCCGAATGTCTAAATCACCCGGAGTCATGGCCTCAGCTTGCATATTGTTCTGGGGTTCATGTGCTTTAAGGCGCTTCTTTGGGCTAAACATGTGCCAGTCATTTATAATGATATTGCTTATGCTTTCCCCCGCCTGCAGATCGCCCGGTTCCACGGCTGGGCTCTGGACGCTTGTGAGCTACCCTCTCCACTCCTGGCTGTGATATGGTCATTTGGCAAGGAGACGTGAACCGGGCGAATGGCATGTATTGGTAACTCGCATGTGCACTGCGCATCAGCATCCAATCCTTCACTTTAGAGCCTTTTTGTTGGTAAAGGCAATTGCCCAAAATGCGGCCAACATTGGTCGACTGGGTTTTAGAATGTATAGTCTGCCCTTATGATCTGGGGTTGGCTCCACGCACCATAGCCACCAGGCTTTGAGCATTGATAATCATGGCCAAAGCACGGGGCTTTCCTGACTATGCAAGGGGCTTCTGAATACGCCATGTATTAGGGGGTGGACACGTGTACGTGGCTGCCGCCCGACACACATCGCCCTATTCTCACAGATATTCTGACCCACCTTGCATGAGGTTGGCATAGACTATGTTGCAGTAGGTAAGAGGAGTCTCTTTTCAGGCAACTACCGCTGTAGCTTTTTTCTGGAGCTCGACGACTCAGCAAGCTGGTCCCATGGTCAAAGGGGGACATGTCTTGTAGGGCACTGGAACTCGAAGATGTCTATATCAAACAAGAGTGGGCTCAGTTGGGGATTCGTCCCTCGAAGGCCGATCAGCATGGAGTGGGCAGTGGTGTATACTGCTATGACGTACATTTGCTGACATCGTTCCGGTTGGTGCCCTACATGCAACTGGCAGTGCCTACTGCGCGCCCTAGCCTGTTTTTCTGCCATCAGGATGGGTCTCCCCTTACCAAATTTAAGTTCCGAAGGGTGACCAGTACCGCGCTTCACAGTGTGGGGCCCGTTATGGCACCCATTTATTTAGGATAGGCGTCGCATTGACCGCGGCTGCGTTTGGGGTACTCGGAGGTGGATATATGTGGGCATGTGGGGGTGTGCGCGTATTTTTCCTATATGTACGTCCCCTCACTGTATGAGTACCTAGTTATGTCCTTAACCCCTTCCCCTCTTTTACAGATCCTGTGTGTCTCCGCACACCGGTGGCAGTGGGGCTGGTGGGCCGCAGCTATGTACACTGGGCAGCAGTATATGCTGCGGTGACAGAGTGTGGACCCCAGCTCGGGCTGCGTGCATCCGCTCGTATGCGGTGGTATGTATGCGCGGCATGAGAGGGTGGGAACTGTTGCCATTCCTGATGTCCATCAGGGATGCTGGACCGCCTGATGTTCTTATTCTGCACCTCGGCAGCAATGATCTCACACGGATCACTGACCTTTCCTTAAACTGTCGAGGTGCAGTGACCTGGCGTTTTATATCATTTATGGCTTACACACGGTTGCTATGGTCTAACATCATGCCGAGACACCAATTTAGAGGAGACATGGATCTCCGCGGTTCGGACCGTCCCGGCAGTCAGTGGACAGGGCTGTTGCCCGGTTCCTTGCTGAGAATGGCTTGGGGACAGCCATTGGATATCTGAGGATAGGCTTATAGAAATTTTGACCTGTAGGAAGGATATGGGGTCCACCTGTCAGCTAGAGGTATGTACCTCTTTCTGGATGAGGTGCAAGCAGGCCTGGTGACCGATTTGATAGTCTGGGGGGGGGTGAGTCATCATGGACACCTCCTCGTGTGGCGGGTAGCACTGGTAAGGTAAAGATTTATGACCCATAGCTATCCGGTAGGTTCGCAATTGACTGGCCAACACGTAGACAGGTACAGGGGAAAAAGGTTCGGTCGGTCAAGGGCGAACCAGGCAAGGGGTGATGGCAGGAGCTTCACAGCCTGCATCACCTTGATATTTAACGGATACACGTCATAGGGTGGGGTCAGTAGATAGTTTATTGACTCCGGTCAACAATTTGTTTGTGTCAACAAACAAATTGATACAAATAGTTACATGTAGCCAATTGCCATTGGCATTTTGGGAGGAACCTTACCAGTGTTACTGTGGCCTGCTTGCCTTAAAGAATTACAATTGGATGATTACACCAATTGAAAGTTATAATTCGGACTAGGGCATTATTCAATAAAAGTGGCCCGATGCCTTTATCCATATACTGGTGTCTGAGTCTTTCTTTGGGGGGTGCGTCTGCAATGAAAGCGCGGCGCCAAAATGGCCACTGCGCTCTTTGCGGGCCCCCACCACCACCCGGACTCGGACATCCGGGTAGTTAGGGGGCATGGCCACTCCTCTATAAAAGAGGTGGCCACGAGGCAGCCGAGCTGCCATTTTAGAACGCGACAGAGCGGAGAAGTTTTTCCCTCCACTTCCTCCCTAGTGAACAGTGTGAATTTTTGGTCGCTTCGGGGCCGGGTGGGAATTTTTGGCTTGAACCTACAATTGGCTCTTTGGTTCTCGCTTTTTTGCCCATCCCACACTGTTGCTAGTGTTTGAGAAAAGGGGTAAGTTGACTTTGGTCACTTTGGGCGGGTAGCACTGGTAAGGTAAAGATTTATGACCCATAGGTATCCGGTAGGTTTGCAATTGACTGTCCAACACGTAGACAGGTACAGGGGAATGAGGTTTGGCCGGTCAAGGGTGAACCAGGCAAGGGGTGATGGCAGGAGCTTCACAGCCTGCATCACCTTGATATTTAACGGATACACGTCATAGGGTGGGGTCAGTAGATAGTTTATTGACTCTGGTCAACAATTTGTTTGTGTCAACAAACAAATTGATACAAATAGTTACATGTAGCCAATTGCCATTGGCATTTTGGGAGGAACCTTACCAGTGTTACTGCGGTCTGCTTGCCTTAAAGAATTACAATTGGATGATTACACCAATTGAAAGTTATAATTCGGACTTGAGCATTATTCAATAAAAGTGGCCCGATGCCTTTATCCATATACCTGTGTCTTTCTTTGGAGGGTGCACCTGCAAAGGACATTATCAACTGTCTCTATGATACAGTTTTCTGATGCAGCTTCTGATTCTTGCAACCTTCTTATTCTCTGTCCAGTTATCAAGATTACAGGTAGATCAGAAACAAAGAACCAGCTCCTGCTCTCCATAACAAAAGGCTTGAGACCACATTTTTCCAGGTTGCCATTTTCTAAGCTTCCTTGTGAATTCTGATGTCACTCTGGGTGAAGAGGAATGGTTGGAAGAGTTGGGAAAATAGCTGGAAGGGGGACAAATGCAGAAAGCATTTTTACTCAGCCTTTCTTACTGTAACTATTTGCTTTGTTCTTTAAGAACTAGTATTCAATGCAAACATGCTCCTGCTGTCTCTTTCTAGTTTAGGATTAGGAAGCCCTTGGTCCTTTCAGATGTTGTGAACTTGGAATCCCAGACAATTAAGGATTGTGGAAGTCTCAGTCCAAAACATGCCTTCATACCTACAGTCCCGCTCGTAGCTATTTTGATTTTTAGTACCTATTTTTATGATTATGATCAGGGAAGAGAAGATGAGAATAGGAAATCTTTGTGGGAAAAATAGGTAAAGGTAAAGGTCTCCCTTGCTCAAAAAACAGTTGTATCTGACTCTAGGAGTTGGTGCTCATCTCCATTTACAGCCAAAGAGCCAGAGTTGTCTGCATCTACAGACATTTCCATGGTTGTGTGGCAGGCATGACTAGATGTTGGAGTGCACAGAGTACTGTTACCTTTCCTGCCAAAGTGCTACCTGTTGTGGAGGAGGGGGAGGTCTTCTCACTGCCCGGGAGCAATTCCTTCTCCCCCTAGCCTTCTAACGGGCCTCTCTGCATGCACACACAAGCCGCTCCTGTCTGTGATGCACTGCTCAGACAGGCTCAGAGGATCACCATTCGGCAGAAGGTGCTGAAAGTCTTACTGGCCGAGTGAATGCATCAGGGAGCAAATAATTCCAAGTCCAATACAAAGTCCAAGATAGACTTTATTTTATATTTCCATAAAATAGAGAAGCATAGATGTAAAGAAGAAAATCAGCAAAGTCCAATAGTCCAATCCTCAAATGGCAAAGTCCAGTATTGCCCCTGCAAAGGGGTCAAACAGGTGTTTTTTCCTTGGTCTTCCAAGTCCAAAAAGCTTGAAAATCCCCTAAAAATTTCCAAGTTCCAAAAAGTTTCCCAAGAGATCCCAAAGAGCCCCATCAGCTCCATAAAGTTGAATTTCAGCTCCTCAAATAGGAGCCACCTGTCTCTACCCAGCAGGGGCCTGGTTAGGACAAGAGTGTCCTATCAGGATGTGCTATTCTTTACCTCTCCCTTAGAGTAAAGGTGGAGATGAACCTGATTGGTTAGAGGTGTGTTCAGTTTAGGGGCTTTCCAAAGGACTGCCCCTTAACCACAATGATACAGCATGAGGGCCTCTGGACCTATCCCATGGGAATGGGATGTTCTTACTTGCGTGGGGAAAAATATAAACATGGACTACATGTACTGTATGAAGGAGACAAACATGATTTCTAGCTAACATGTAAGTGAACACACATGCCTTCTTGGATGGTTCAGTAAAAACACAGAATGCCTGTGGTTTAGCAAGCTTACACAGAGATGCCTGTTGGGATATGATGGGGGCATGTAGGAATCTGATAGGGATGAACCATAAACCAAGTTCATGAGAGTGCAAACACTCCTGTTTGGCTTCTGAGTTTCCCCCGAGAGATGTCCTGCATCCCTTTACTATGTTTCAATCTTTCCCTGAAATAATGTCAGTACACATGTAATCAAGGTCTGAGCTTCTACTATGGAGACACTGATCACACAGGTTTCACGAGGCTAGTATGCTATCTTAGCTGCTCTAACCGATCAGGACTCTAATCACATACTGTAGCTTGGATGATTCTCACATGGTATCCTAATGTTAGAAACAATGTATGCCGAATGTAACCTACGGCTGAATACTCTCTATTGTTCACTATTAAACCCATTTTACTCCCTTTTTACTGAATGCACTATTGTTCCTGTATTCTTATCTGCTGTTGAATTTTGGCAATAAAAGGTACTGGTTGGGGTGGTTCGAGAGAGCTCTCCCCAGGCAGTTGGCTGGACCGTATCTCTGTCTGGGCATTTCATGGTATCAGGATTTCCTCCCACAACAGATGCCCTGCCTGATTTCCCAGGGCAGGCTTATCAGAGTTTAGACTGTACTGCTCTGGCCCCTTTCCAGACCCCTCCCTTCAGAGATTCAAAGGTTACCAGAAGAAAGTTCTTTAGTGTGCCTGGCTAAAAAAAAAAAAACTAGAATGTTCAGATAAGGAAAACTACAGAGGGGCCTTACTGAAAAAGAACAGAAAAGTGAAATCTGACAGAGCCAGAAACATGACATTACCTATTTATCTACTTGCAATTTCTTGCTTTGGAATGCTAGATTGGCAGGAGATGGGACAGATTACAGGGGCTCACTCTGTTGAGCAGTACTCAGGTCTCAAACTGCTGACCTGCCCACCTGCCAACCTTCTGACCATCAAGCTCAGTGTCTTGACCACTAAGCCAACAAAGATAATTTCCTATAAAAAGAGAGGGTTTTCAAAGAGCTCAGGGACATGTAGTATGTGGGTCTGTTTTGATATTTCCTGGGGAATTGGAGACAAAGAGCCATCCATTCAGTGATAGTCAGGCATTGCTAATAATAACATGAAAATTGGGTTGGGGTGGGGGGTTGGGGTGGGGAGAGGACATTTTCCCACCTAGAGGTTCTCTTATATTTCATGCAGCAGAAAAGGGTAACCAATCAAAATGTTAACAAAATGGGAAATGGACCTGTGGTTCAGATAATGAGAATCTTAATCTTGAGAGCTTTTCTGAAAGGGAAATTTTGACATATTTCAGGGAGGAATTGAAGCAAGCCTTGTCTACAAGCAGTGGTGACAAAAGGCTGCCCTCCTCCTCCCCACTGCAACAGATTCCTGAGAAGCATCACATCCCTTGGCAAGGGAAAGTGGCATGCAAGCTAGGATGAATTACCCTTAGCATTTAGAAAATGTTATGCTCTTTTCCTTCTACCGCAGAATGTAAGAAGAGTCCTGGAACTGCAGCAAAACAGGAAATGAAGAACCATGTGTTTCTCAAAGTAGTTCAGAATGCCTTTATGCGCCATTATTATTTTCTCTTGCTTACAGAGACGTGCTGCTGCTTCATTTTAATGCCATAAATTCTGGTGCCTTTGCAGCCTGACAGCCAGTTCAGGATGTGATCAGAAAACCAAGGGTGCTTTAAAAATAGTTTCATACTTGCCTGCATCAGGTCTCTTCATATCAAACATGCTAGGGTGTACCATGCAAGCCAGCACCTATAGCAGAACACAGTGACCTTCTTACTATGGGATTTAGCAATTGGAAAAGGTGGAGAGCAGGCTTGATGTGATTGGAGAAAATTAAAACAGGGGAAGCAATTTCACACCACTCCCTTCCAAAACTCAAGGGACCAAATCAACCGATATCAGCCCCTGCAGATGTTTATTACACCTACGAAAGCAACATTCATCAAGGCTGACAAGTCTAGAATTGAACCTGCCTGACAATAGATAGTCGCATTCGCCCTTTCTAAAAAGTCTTTTTTGGGCTTTTTAAAAATACTATCATAATAATAATAATAATAATAATAATAATAATAATAATAATAATAATAATAATAATAATAATAATAATAATAATAATAATAATAATAATAATAATAATAATAATAAAAGCTTTGAGCCCCGATTCCTTATTTTTACATAGATAAGAGTGTCAGAGAAAAGGCTTCACAAATGCACTGTTCTTTCTTTCATTTTGTCATAAGAGAAAGTGAACTCCAAAACGAGATTTTCAGTGGATTGATTTAAAGATGCAGATACTTTCAAAATGACGTTTTTACTCATTATTTAAAAGTTTCTGGACTGTGGTGACTTAGTGGTAAAAAATGCTGAACTTGATAATTGAAAGGTTATGTTTGTTTATTGTTTATGTTTATTGGATTTATACCTCGCTCAACTCAAGCACAAAGGCCAACTCAGAGCGGCATTACAACAGAGTTCATATACATACAAATTACAACAATATAATAATACACATAATCACAAATACTAAATAAATAATCAGAAGAATCCACAATGGTGGATTGCTGGTCAGCAATTTGAGACCCGAGTGCTGCATGATGGAGTGAGCTCCCATCTCTCTCCCAGCTCCTGCCAGCCTAGCAGTTCAAAAGCAAGAAATTGCAAATAGTTAAATAGGAACCACTTTGATGGGATGGTAAACAGTGTTCCATGCACTCCAGTGTTTAGTCATGCCTCCCACATGTCCACGTAAACATCTGCAAAAACAGACAGCACTGGCTCTTTGGCTATAAACAGGCACTGAACCCTTGAGTCAGATATGACTGGATTTCAAGTAAATACAACCTTTACCTTTATGAGGATATTAGGGTACCCATCCATTCCCTCCTTCTGGAGGCACTTCTGGCACTGTGAGGATTGCACAAGGCCACAGAGCCTGGCTCTTCTTGGAAGCAGAGAGGGGAACTGAACTCTCAACCAAACACTCCACAACCAGATGCCTAACTCATTGAGCTATTATGCAAATTAGACATCAGTCCTCTGAGTGTTCAAAATAGTGCTGTGAGATATGACATATTTTGCGTGCAATAATGTGTATTGTTTGCTGCATTCAGTTTGTTTGAAGTGCTTCCCATAGGCTGAAAGTGGAACTGAAATCCAGTGTGATCATATATGTAGATATATACAGCTAACACTAGCTAGGTTACCACCATTGTCTCACCTACAGTGCCAATATATTTTTAGTTTCAGTAATGTGCAGATTCAAACACACTTATCAGAGCACACTCCTTATATCCACATTTTCCAGTTAACATTGCTTCTCCTTAGGATAAAGTTGTGAAGGCCAGGTATCTTAACACATTTCCAGAGATAACCTACAAGGAGCTCAGCTTATTGGACTAAGCAGAAAGAAATTTAAGACACAGTTGCGTGAACCAAAAATGCTAGTAGCCACCATCTATTGCTTAGTAAAGAATATTAAAACATCTTAGATCCAAGAATTCTCCTACTAAATATGCCTAGTGATAATTCCAAAGAACCAAGGTTAGTCCACTTCCCTGTTGCCCCACCTTCTGTCCTCACCATCTTCGTTGCCTTCTCTCTCACTTGCTCTTTTTACATTCTGCATTTGCTCTGTTTCACTCATGAATGAATTAACTAATGTCTGATCGGTTCAGTAGCTTGGCCCTAAAAAGTAACCTTCAGTTAACTGCTCACATAACTTGCCTGTCACTTTTGATCACAATCAAGGCATTGTATTTGCAAGTGTTCCATGATAAAATTTACCAGCTTTGCTCTTGTCAAGTAAATGAGCCTGGAGGCTTTTGAGGAGGCTGTTAATGATTGAGGAGATGGGAACACTGGGCATCTTGAGGCCTTAGAATCTATACATCCCCTTCCTACCAAGCCATTTAGGTTTAATTAACCTTTGTTAGCTTACATGGGGATATCGCTTGCCTTAAATGTCAAATAGTAGGGAATCTCTTTTCACAGCTTTCATTAAGGATGCTTTAGCTTCTGTCTGGGCACCCAGGCAAGAATTTGTCCATGAACAGAAATAACTGATGACTAATACGCTTCTAAGAACCAGCCTTGGGCTTGGGAAACAATTTCCAGTTGCAGAAAAGGTGACAGATACAACAGAACTACATATAGGCATGTAGCCATAAACCCTTCTATTTTGGGACACTGCCATGGTTCAGAGCTGGAAAGCATTTTTAGAACACGCCAGGCATTTACTGCCATTGTCAGAGCTTTGGAAAGTCACGTCTTTGGAGAACAGGTCCTAGAATCCTCCAGTTACCATGGCTATGTTCATTCTGAGATTTATATACAATCCAGTTAGTTCAAGCACTACTCTGGATGGTTTAAAACAGGGATTCTCAATCTTTTCAAGTCAGGGGCTGGGTCACACTGCCTTGAACAGTTGGCAGGCCAAACTGGTGGTCAAGCTGCCACCACTGCCACCACTGCCACTGGAATTTGCTGCAGACTCAATTATGGTTGTTGTAAACACATTTACGACAGCCATAAATGAGTCCGCAGTTGTCATAAATGTGTTTACTATGGCTGTAAATTAGTCCGCAGCTATTTCTGACAGTGGCGGCAGCAGCTGGAGTGAGGGTGGGGGCCGAATTATTTGGCGCTGTGGGTCGGATCTGGCCTGTGGGCTGCAGGTTGAGAACCCCTGGTTTACAAGTTAAAACCTAAAACCACATAATGCTCCACATAAGAATACAGTCAATAATATGGTGATTCATACCAACAGAGGAAAGAAAGCACAAGAGAGAAAAAAATCTATATAAATACAGTGGAACCTCATATAATGTAACTAAATCGCATAACAATTAGGTTTTTAAAGAAAGTGGTGCCCTGCATACTGATATTTCCTATGGGAAAAATTTGTGCAACAATTTTTCAATGGGAAAAACTGGTTAGCAAAAAAACCCAACGTCATGCAATTTTTTCCATAGGAAAAATTGTACATCAACAAAATTGCATAGTGACCAGACCCGTGGAACAAATTAAAATCATTATACGGGGTTTTACTATATTATTCATATTAACAGCATGTGGGAGGATCAGTTATTGAAGACAGCTTTCAATATTTTTGTTTTCACCAGTTACCCCAAAATAAGGAGGGAGGGAGCCTGGTATAGCTCCATAGAGAACCTATTCCAGAGACTGGGGACCACCACTAATAAGGCTTGATTCCTTGTTGCTGTTATTTTGGGCTTCCTCAGTGTAGCCACTTTTAGCAACATGGATTGAGAAGAGTGGATGAAGTGGGTAGCTAATTTCTGCAACAGACCTTTCAGCAAGTGTCTAAGTCAAATGAAAGCAAAGAAAGGTGTAATTGCAAATAGAAAAAAAAAGTTACTGAAGTGAGATTTCCTTAATTCTATTGATATGAACTAAGGAATGAATTCACTAAAGGTGGCTTCATTTTGGCAGGTTAAAGTCTGATCTAGTCATGAAAGAAGAATTAAAGGCAATTTCATTCTACATTTCAAATATGCAATTGCATCTGAACTATAAGAAAGAAGACAAAAGATGGAAAAAATTGAAGAAATGTAGTAGAATTTGGATCCTTTTCTTTTTGAGTTCAACATTGATATACAACCATCTATTTGTTGATATATTTTCCAGAAGTGAAAACATTTGCAGGAACTGCAAAGAGCATTGGAAGGACCAACATACCTGTCAAGTATCCCAGATTGGCCAGGAATTCCCATATTTTCACACCGATTTTTGCCATTTCCCACCTGGAGCTGCCGCTACCCCATAATTTGGCAGCCGGGGGGGGGGGGAGAGGAGGTACTGCGCATCCCTTCTGTGCAGGTCCTTTCTACGCATGCGTAGAACTCTTCTACGCATGCGTAGAAGGCTTCTGTGCAGAAGGGGATGCGTAGAAGCCTTCTACACATGTGTAGACTTGAGATGCGCAGAACAGTTCTGCACAGGTCCATTCTACGCATGTATAAAATCCTTCTACGCATGCGTAAAAGCCTTCTACACATGCGTAAAAGCCTTCTACGCATGTGTAAAAGCCTTCTACGCATGCGTAGAAGTGAGCTGCGCAGAACGGTTCTGCACAGGTCCATTCTACGCATGCGTAAAAGCCTTCTACGCATGCGTAGAACAGGCCTGCGCAGAAATGTTTTGCGCAGGTCCCATAAATTCCAGAGCTGCGCTTGACAGGTATGAGGACCAACTGCATTGGAAAAAAATGTCATAAATTTCTGATTGTCTACCTTCATTGGCTGGTATACCTGGTTGGTTGATGCGACCTTTTCATATATCAGTGAGTTTTATTTTCTCCCCCTGCCTCCATAACCAAATAGTCAAAACACACAATACAAGAAGGATAGCTCCCCTAACAGGTTCAATTCTGATATTCTTAACCCCCTTGACTGGATTATCACTTTATTATTGTATTGTGGTCCCTGGTCATTGGAAGCTAGGCATCAGCTTTGCTTGCTAGTGTGATTTCTCCATCATGGAGATATGTGTAGGGGACAACTTTTAAAATCTCCCAGTCTGAACTGGCCTATGGATCTGCTCCATTTCATGCTATAGTAATCAAAATGCATTAGAATATTGTAATGAATTGAATTGGACATGCCCCAATTAAAATGGATACCATGGGTTTTCCTCCATAAGTGTGTGTGTGTGTGTGTGTGTGTTTGGAATTTGACCTTGAGCCCAGGTGCAGCTCCCTTTCCTCTTAGAAGTCATAACCATCTCATCCTGTGAGAATAGAAATAGGAATGATGAACACTGAACGTGAAGTCTTATTGGGTGACAGTGAGGAAAAGGAGGGATAGAAGATGAAAGACAGGCTTTGTTATCTTAGAACAGGGGTGCCCAAACTATGGTCCATGGGCCAGATCCAGCCCATGGAGCCAATTAATCCGGCCCGTGTTACCGTTGCCACTCCTGGAAGCAGAAGTAAAATGTGTATGCACATGCGCATAGTGCACATGCACACCCATGTTTTACTTCTGCTTCTGGTGGGAGGAACCACATGACCAGCATGCTCAACCACGTGACTGGCCAGTGGCTTGAAAAGTTTGGGCACCCCTGTCTTAGAATGTAGAAGAAGAAACACTATTATTGTATTATGCATGTTTTAAAGGTGGAGGAAAGAGGAGTTTGCCTATGCTTGCTTCTGGGTAGAATAGTAGAAAATGTAATTTTGATTTTGTTAGCTGGCTAGGCCAGGAAATATAGATAGATATACCTTTCTTGTTTTATCCAGGGAAAGGGGAAAAGCAAACAGATTCCTTTTAATTTTTTATTTAATTTTTTGTAATCCTGAACTTTGATCTATTTTTCCTTCAAATAAAAGTTGAATTGTTACAGAAGATGTTGTACTTTTAGCTAGACAGATAAGGAACATCATACACAAGCACTGGCATATCATAGAACAGGATCAAGCCCCATGTTGGTCTTAAAAAAACAAGGTCAATTGCAAACATTCTGACACAATCTGATCATGAGCGGC